>OX375875.1:100668038-105807250 GCA_947359465.1 Metellina segmentata
GCCAAAAATTTTTTAGTGATATAATTTTTTACTTAAAAACTTCTTTAAACTAAGTTTTCTTTAAGCCAAAAACATTATGCAGGATTGTAACCTATAGCTAAAGAAAATTAAAAGTTTAACTTTTAGAGTTCATGATAACCTGATAACGATTTTTCTTATAATTTAAATTACTGTATTACATTTCATCACCAAATGTATAACCATATTAAAAAATTCATTAGCCTCATTCACAAAATTCTACAAAATTCATTCACCTTGAAATTAAACTTCAAAAAACTGATTTTGAGCCATTTAAAATTCCTGCTAACTTTTAATTTCTCTCAATAAAGATTTTTTCTTATTCCCTTTTCAATGTTTTACTGAAAATTGTGTGTGATTCTATTTTATATAAATTTAGGATTAATTTCAACGATTCACATGCATTACCAATTAAAAAACTCATAGCATAATATTTCCTTAGTATTCATAAATCATATGCACTATGATAAATATTTTGATTTCTTTTCGTAAAAGCTATTGTTAAAATGTTGCTTTATGAACTTCAGAGAGGAAATTAAATAAAAGGAACGGTTTAATTTTGTGAAAAAAATTTAAAAATAGCATACAAAGTAAAAATAGAATTTGTAGGTATATTTTCTTTAGTTAAAATATTTTTAAAGGAAAAATAATTATATTTTGACAGGCTACCACATTTATGTACTGAAAATTCCTTACAATTAAAGTTTTGAATTTCCTTCGCCTAAGACAATGTAAGTGAACAGTCATATCAATAATCATCAATAAAAAGTGAACAGTTAGAAAGGGAAGTCTTAACTACTGTAAAAGATTACTTACATATTTTTTAAGCTGTGAAGTTCTCAAAAATATATTTGTCTAATTACGTAATTTATCTGAAAAATAAGAGTATTACATAAATCTATTCGATCTCTTTCTATTAAAACGGAAAGGGATCTAAAATATTTTTGGATACATTTACTTCAATTTTAATTTTACAAGAAAGAGGGAAAGTATTTGCATTAGCTGGAAAATAAGCATAGCCATTGAAGTCTTTTAAATTGCTCCATAATTACCGAATGACATCTTAAAGACTTCATCCATTCGCTTCAAAATTGAGCACACTTTTTTCTAAAAGTCAAAAACTCTAATATAAGATAAATATTCAACTTTTTACGAATTATATGGTTCTGGGATCTAGACGAAAATTGCTCCAAACACTTTATGTTTATCCCGGAAATATAAATTAACGCATATTTTTTTGTGTGAAAATTATCCTAGTTATATTAAAAAAGAATAAGCTGGTTTGTTTCAAATCTTGGAAAACCGGATTTGCATATATCGAGGTTTTGCTTTCTGTTTCCCTCCGATCAAGGACTTTTCGCCTGCTAATTTTTATCAATGAGCCCACTATCGTGACGTCACAGTAGCTGCACTTGGTATTGACTCAGGCTCATTCCTTCACGATGGTCCCAATTCAACAACGTTAAGGGGGTCCGGGACACAAAAATGGTCAAATTTTCGAATTTTTTTTATTATTTTAAGAAATTCTGTGTGTTTTTCTGCTTAAAATGACGTCTAAATCATGTTTCTATCTTAATTAGAACTAGAGATATAATAATTTTTGTGGTGCGTTGTTTGGAAAATCTAACACTCTTGACAGTTGTTGTCACGGCAACAACACCTGTCTTTAAAACTTTAAATGCGTTTTTCTCCATGATACATTTTTTCAAGATTTCCTGTATTCAAATTGCTATAAGTCGAAAACCGATAAAGTTTAAGGGTTGAAATTTGGAATATATCTTTTTCAAAAATTATTCTTTAATTTTGATTCAGCAAATTTGAAACAAATATTTACTTTTAAAAATATGACTGTTTAAAAAAAATACCTTAAACTTTTCAAAAATTTTCATTCAAATATTTTTTATTTTTTATTAAATTAATATTTTTTAAATTGCTGAATCGAAATTAAAGTTTATAAACTTGTGAATAATTTACTGCAAGAATTTTGAAAATTCATCAAGAATATTTTAAGTTTTATCAATTTAAAATGACCCCTCTTTTTTTCAAATTTTTTTTTTTTTTAATTTTTAAAGAACTTTTGGAAAAATTTTGTATTGCGATTTTGCTTATTAGTTAGATGGGGTAATCAGTACAAAAAAATTCGAAATTCTAAATGAATTAATAAAAAAAAATTTTCGATGTGTCCCGGACCCCCTTAAGTCATTTGTTATTGGTAGGTATTTAATTAATGTCGCACTGGAGCAACGTGACGGGCTACTAGCGACAGTCTGCGATTCACCCCGATGTGAAAGAACCGAAGACCACTCATCATTTTAAACCACGGTCATCTGACGAGGTCAACACCTGAGCAACACCTACGAAATTCCCCTTTACACCGACGTGAGTACATTTGACTCCATGACAGATATAACGTGCAACAGCCCCCATGGGTGGTTCTATGGAATTTCGACCTTGCAACCAAGTCCATTCCAGTAGAGTTTGACTTTTGTATTTATCTATTTATTGAAAATGACAGGACACAATAACAAGAAATAAAAGAAATTGGTAGATCTATTCCAGTGTGATCGTCCTTTGACCATGTCCCAAATCAATCTGATAGAATTCCCCATCGAGTATGGAACATGCGCGTCTTCAATTCCCTTTCATAGGGTTTTAAAAAATCTGTTTATTAGTTGCCACAGCGACTACTAAATGAGCTGCCATGGCTTGCTTAAACTATTGGTACTAATAGATTCAATGCAATTAAGAGACATGGTAATAAAATTATGCATATGAATTACAATGAGGCTAGGCCCTTTCGCATATTTGCAAACTACAAGCTGAGAACTATTTCAGTAGACGAAACACAAAACTTCTTTTAATAAGAGGTGAAAACATGCCCACATTAGAACAATAGTAAAGATCGAGATAATAAGCTAGTTTCCTTACGCTCATTTACATAGAGCCCTTTTATTTATCCTCTCTTAAACAATAGATATCGATGAAACTCGCAATAGAATCGCTGTTTAGTACTAATTGTTTCCACTTAACGCCCATGCAAGCCTGGTTGGTTAATGGAATATGTTAATCAGAGCTTAATTGTTTGAAAAGAAGCGATATTGGGCCATTAATTCCGGTCCAATGACGGGTGAGAAGGTTTAGTCGTCCAGTCCACACAAACAAAAGGAAAGTCGTATCTCCGGATATCAGTTTCCTTTCTCTGAAAGAGCTTAATTGCTCTTTGTCGTTTAATGATCCTGTTTGCTCTTCTCTTATTAAAACTGGAAGTACCCCATTATGTTGCTGCCAATACGACATCCAACTACCTACCTTATAAATATATTTACAATAGGGAGTAATTGTCTCCGTATTTGGATAGACGAAAGAATGGGATGTTTATAAGTTTGTAATGCTCTCGAAGCGTTTTCGACGAGATATCTCGTCCATCAGATAACCAATTCCGCTAACGACGAGATATCTCGTCATCAAGATTTTACATTTACAATTTTTTTAAGTTGAACAAAGGGCAATAGGTCGTACGCACTCCTTGCCACACCTTTTTTTATTCTCTAGCTACAGAACAACCTCCCTACAACGCCCATATTACCATAAACACTTTATAACTAACACACCTATGTCAATGACAAAATATTGAACTTCAAAAGTTATCGACAAAATTGCAAATTCCGAAAGTATGCCTTGGTTTTAAATAAAGTTAAATTTTTTAAATTTAAGTTAATTTTGATGTTTGATTACAAATATGTCATACGTATTTAGCCGATAACTGTGTTTAACGTCTGTTTTTGATTTTACTGCTGTTTTCAAAATTAGGACAAATGGCTTGCGGAACAGTTGCATTTCTTTGGAGTTGTGTTGCAGAACACTGAATATAATTCTGCTCCTGGGTATCAAGATACTGTCAGGTACTATGTTAATGACGTGACACCTCATAGAGACAACAACCAGGAGGGTAAAATATTGATTTATTCAGTGTCAGCATTGACTGATTAGCAAATACTGACTGGCTCGTCTGATTGGTCACGGAAATTGTCATCTTGGTTGGCAGGGTGTTTTTAAGGTGCAAGGGCCATATTTAGCTCGACAATTAGGAATACGACATCGAAAACAAAACATCGATGTTCAAAATCAAAACATCGATGTTCAAAATCAAAACATCGATGTTAATAATACATCGCCAAAAACCATCGACGTTTTTAAACATCGATGTATTTAAACTTTTTTTCTTCCATTTTTCAATTAATGTTTACCCGGGGTGGGGGAAAGATTTAATTTGTCAGTTGCCGTGTTTATTAATATATAACTAAGTTTATTTTTATCTATTGAAACAGTCAAAAAATTTAATACGAACAATTAACAAATCTTTTATTTTCAAATTCAGTAATATAAAAAAAGCAATATTTATAACAATTTGACTTAGATACTACTAACTATAAGTGTAATTAGGTAGGTACATAAAAATAATTATGGTTAGTTATTATTAATTATTTATCCACTTATGGGGCGGACATAACAAACTAATTTTATATTTACTGTAATAAAAAAAAATTGGGGCCTATAATTATTTTTTGTCCTAATATTTGTTATTTACAGTTTGTAAAAAAAGAAGTTCGTTAACTTTCTCCACCTTAAGCCGACTTCTTTTTTCACTAACTATCCCATCAGTAAAGGAAAAAGCTCTTTCTGGTTGGATGGATATCACTATCACTGACAAGTACTTTGTTGCATTGTTTTTTTTTTCTTAATTTTTACTATGGTACATTTTTTATTCAAGAATAAAACATCGGCAATATTAAAATATCGATGTTAAAAAAGCACCGGCTCCACTAAATCGATGGTAATACATCGATGTTTTTGAAAGCATCGACACATTTGTGTCGCATCTCTACCAGCTACGCCAAACACAAGACATACAACTTCAAGTGAACAAGGTCGTGGAAGGGAAAAATGGGATTGAGGGATGAGAGTAGGAAAAGATCGCTGTTGTATCCAGGAAGAGCGATCCCTGTGCTTATTGAAGACAAAAAAACCTAATGTGAAAATAAAAGATCTCTAGATTATCCATACACCCCTAAAGGAGATGTTCCCCCGAGGGTGTTTTAGGGAAGACATGGAATTGATAAACGTACAATAGATAATTTGAAACAATATGACTCCTTAAAAATTATCAACATAAATTTTAAAAATAACACCTTTTTCTATTGGGATCCTGTGAATAAAGTTTTCGTTTTAATCAAATAGTGATTCAATATCACCAAAAGACATTGCAAAAAACCATATTAGATTATAAGACTTGTGAAAGGTAAGGTAAATTTAATTAACGTCGTACTAGAGCAACACAACGGGCTATTGACGACGGTCTGGGATCAATCCCCGAAGGGAAAGATCCGAAGACAACACTACGTAAGTTTGAACCACAGTCAGATGACGAGACCACACCTGAGCTGGCATTCCACTCTACGAAACCACACCAACCCGACGTGAGGACTTTCGGCCACGACAGATTTAAGGTGCATCAGCCGCCTCTACACCACACGCTTACAAATATCCATGCACTGACCCTTATTCGAATAGGAACCTTCCGATCTAGCGGATAACACCTTAACGGACCGGCTAGTCGGCAAGATTTGTGAAAGAAATGATATCTTGAAACCTCTATGGGGACTATTTATACTGTTGAACTTTAGGTGGGGCGTTTATCCAAGATATTATTTATCAATATTGCGTTATTTCTCTCATCACTCCCACCTTTTATTGGACTTAGGCCTCTAGCATCGACTTCGAGAATCCTTCGGCAGATAAATTCTATAATGATCAATATTATCTTCTATAGTCATCCTCCCATTTCTCTCTTTTGTATCAGTGAAACTTTCCTTGTTTAATTATAAACAGCTGTAAAAAAAAAAAAAAAAAACGACTCACCCGATCGAATTGCACAATTTACATCACAGAACAAAACGGAAGGTAGCAATTGATATGGATTAATGTTATTTACGAATATCAATATTAAAAAACTCGTCTAAGGGGCCGTCTTCATATTAAATTGGGTGCTTGCTCCAATAATTTCAATACGGACCCCCATCGTTTATCACAAATTTGGATTCTACACAAAATTTCAGACGGATTTGATGAAAAATAATTAAAAAAGGCGTCAAATTGATTGAGGAAATCCATTAAAACCTTTGAAGGAGCGTATAAATGTAAAAAAAAAAATTAATGTTTGTAGCAAATATAACAAAAAACGTGAAATACCGATTTAACATTAGGAGATCTAATTATCAAACGCTTGCAAATCGGTGAAAAATCCAATAAAATTGATGAACCTCTTTTTATTTCCGCCTGAAATTGTGTAGAATCTAAATTTGATAAAAAGATGGGGGTTCGTATTGAAATGATCGGAGCAAGCATCTAATTTAATATGAAGACGGCCCCTTAGACAAATTTCAAATATTGATATTTGTAGTAAACATTCATCGCCATCGATTTCTACCTTCCGTTTTGTTCTGCGATGTAAATTGTGCAATTGCGATCAAATGAGTCGTTTATTTTTTTTGACGGCTGGACATTTACATCAAGTTGTTTGGCGCAGCTTGGTTATATATGGCCTTGGCGCCGCAAAACCAAACCAACCAGTTACAAACAAAACAAGCCTGAGCAATAACATAACACTTAAAAGTGTAACTCTTGTTCGCCTTGCCCAGAATGGAGTCTTTCTTTCCCAATGCTACCTCAAGGAATAACTATAATTCCCGACTTCTTAGCGTGAACTCCACAGAAAAGGAGTTTTCACACCTTTCATCCGTCATTAATCCGCAACAAAGAAAATGGCATTCCACACGTCATTCCGTGCTTAGAACTGACACAAAAGCAGCGGCGTCTTCGAGAAGCTTCCTTTGATTCCAGAGCCACCTCTTCGATCGTTTTTCATGTAAAAAGCGGAGATAGAAATCCAAGCGTGCGTAGAGCAGAAGTTCTATTGGCGGTCACGTCTTTTTCGGTTCCCAGTTTCTCGCAGTTTTTCTACCCCCACAAAGCAGGTCAGCCTTTGCAAGGACGAAACGCGTCTGCGAAGAAGAGTTCTCGGTTTGTTACATTTCAACTGTAATTTCGTGAGGGTAGCCAACAAGTGAAACGAATGCTGGGTGTAATAAAACGGGGGAAACGCACTGTCCCTTCCACGAGTGGCGAAATCGGTTATGTCCACTGGTGCGTGGCACCGGGTCATCGGAGTACTGAGTTGAGATGTCATTGGTGAGATGAGTTGAATCGCTGCTGTCCTTGGGTTGTGGTTTTTCTAGATGATTTTCTTTTCGCAACGTGTGGGTAAACCGTGAAACTGATCACGATAAAATATCTATTTAGTTTGTAATAATGCATGAATACTTCCACGTCCAGTCTTTTTTTTTTCCATTTTAAAATAAATTCAAGGTCTGAAATGCACGGCTAGTTCCGATTGAGGAACGAACCCCCACTTGTTAGAAATATCGATAGGTAAATGGTTAGGTTGATTAACGTCGCACTGAAACAACGCAGCTGTCTATTTTAATTAACGTCACATTGGAGCATCACAAAGGACTGATGACGACGGTCCCGGATCAAACCTCAAGAAATTTATCCGAGGACAATACCACGTAATTTTGAACTATGGTCAAATGACGAGGTAACAACTCATTTTTCGGTGGTCCGGGAAGATATGTATTTAATTAACGTCACACTGGAGCAACACAACGGGCAATTGGCGACGGTCCCAGATCAAACCCCAAGTAATTGACCCGAGGACAATACCACGTAATTTTAAACCATGGTCAGATGACGAGGTAACAACTCATTTATCGATGGTCCGGGAAGATAGGTATTTAATTAACGTCACACTGGAGCAACACAACGGGCAATTGGCGACGGTCCCGGATCAAACCCCAAGTAATTGACCCGAGAACAATACCATGGAATTTTGAACTATGGTCAGATGACGAGGTAACAACTCAGCTTTCGGTAGTCCGGGTAGGTAGGTATTTAATTAACGTCACACTGTAGCACTACAAAGGGCAATTGGCGATGGTCCAGGATCAACCTCCGAAGGGAAAGATCCAAAACCACGTTATTTTGAACCATGGTCAGATGACGAGGTCACATCTGAGCTGGCAGCCTACTCACCAAAATTCCACTCCACACCAACGTGAGGACATTTAAGGCCACGACAGATTTAACATGCACCAGCACCCTTTGTACACGGTGTTTGTTATATTCAAACTCGCAACCCTCCGGTTGATAATCCGAACAATCCGTACATTTTCCAACCAGGCCACTGCGGGCACCCTAGCTTGCAACTGGTGGCGTATTTTTGGAAAGGTAGGTAGTTAATTTACGTCTCATTGAAGCGGTCTATTGGCGATGGTCGGTATCAATACTTAAGGGAATAGCCCAATGACAACTTTTAGTATATCTTAACCACGGTCAGAGGACAAGGTCATGCCTGAGTAGACACCCCACTCTCCAAACTTCTTCCCCACGCTAATAGACATTTGAGGACCCGACACAGACCCCTTTGTACACGACGGTCTTTGGTTGGATTCTAACTCACAACCCTCCGGTTGCTAGTCCGTTACTTCTCCAACCGTGCTCTACAGAGGTTCTTACGACGGTCCTGGATTAATACCGAAGGGATAGATCCGAGAACAACGCTTTGAAATACTGAACAACGGTCAGATAACGAAAATATCGATAGGAAAGCAAAGCTGTAGCTGATAAGGCTGGTATGGGATATTCAATTTGATGAAATAGTTGTGGAGTTAATTCGTGTGTACTTCGGTAATGGTAATGGTAATTTTAGTTAACGTCGTACTAGAGCAACACAACGGGCTATTGACGACGGTCCGGAATCAGTCCCTTAAGGGAAAGATTCGAGAACAACACCTCGTAATTTTGAACCACGGTCAAATGACGAAGCAACACCTGAGCTGGCACCCCACTCACCAACCCAACGTGAGGACTTTCGGCCACGACAGATTTAAGGTGCACCAGCCGCCTCTACACCATACGTTTACAAACATCCATGCCCGGACCCGGATTCGAACCAGGAACCTTCCGATCTAGAGGCTAACACCTTAACCACTATACCGGTTGGTCGGCGTGTGTACTTCGGAGCGAGAAATGTACGCAATGTCAGGTTTTTCTTATAACAATCTGACCAAGCTGTGCGAAACACAATGCAAAGTCGAGTAATAGACGTACACACACAAGGGAATTATTATTGAAGAGAGGTAGTAAATTAATGCTCCACTCGAACAACACGACTGACTATTGGCAACTCTTCGGTAATTGGTAATTTTAGTTAACGTCGTATTAGATCTACACAACGGGCTATTGACGACGGTCCGGGATCAGTCCCTTAAGGGAAAGATCCGATGACAACACCTCGTAATTTTGAACCACGGTCAAATGACGAAGCAACACCTGAGCTGGCACCCCACTCTCCAAACTTCCACACCAACGCAACGTGAGGACTTTCGGCCACGATAGATTTAAGGTGCACCAGCCGCCTCTACACCATACGCTTACAAACATCAATGCCCGGACCCGGATTCGAACCAGGGACCTACCGATCTAGAGGCTAACACCTTAACCATTATACCGGTTGGTCGGCGCAACTCTTCGGAGTTGATCCGGAAGGGGAAGATCCGAGGAAAACACCGTAATTTTGAATCTCTGTAATTCAGTACGAGAGGGTAATGGTAATTTTAGTTAACGTCGTACTAGAGCAACACAACGGGCTATTGACGACGGTCCGGAATCAGTCCCTTAAGGGAAAGATTCGAGAACAACACTTCGTAATTTTGAACCACGGTCAGATGACGAAGCAACACCTGAGCTGGCACCCCATTCTCCAAACTTCCACGCCAACCCAACGTGATCAGTACGAGAGGGATTTTCAGTGTAAGCAAACCGCCGGAAGACAAATATTCTACTTTCGTCTATCCAATGCTCTTGTTGCCGAACAAACGGTATAGTGGTTAAGGTGTTAGCCTCTAGATCGGAAGGTTCCTGGTTCGAATCCGGGTCCGGGCATGGATGTTTGTAAGCGTATGGTGTAGAGGCGGCTGGTGCACCTTAAATCTGTCGTGGCCGAAAGTCCTCACGTTGGGTTGGTGTGGAAGTTTGGAGAGTGGGGGTGCCAGCTCAGGTGTGCTTCGTCATCTGACCGTGGTTCAAAATTACGAGGTGTTGTCCTCGGATCTTTCCCTTAAGGGACTGATCCCGGACCGTCGTCAATAGCCCGTTGTGTTGCTCTAGTACGACGTAACTAAAAATTACCATTTTTTTTTACCAATGCTCTTGTTCGGTAGACAATAGTTAATTAAAGTCGCACTGAAGTAAACAACGGGCTATTGATGACGCTCTTGGATCAATAGCTGAGAGAAAAGACGCAGGACAAAACCTCGTGATTTTGAACCACGGTCAGATGACGAGGGAAAAACCTGAACTGCCACCCACTCTCCACACTTTGGGGTCACGACGTTTAACTCGTACCAGCCCTTACGTACCCGATCGTCTTCGGCTGGCACGAGATTAACTCGCAATCCTCTATTTGCTAATCGATGCTCTTCAAGCTGTGCTACCGCGGCTACACGTAGATAATGAAGTTATCTTGCAATGCAGGCGGTAATTGGTAATTGGTAATTTACGTCGTACTAGAGCAACACAGCGAGCTATTGACGACAGTCCGGGATCAATCCCTTAAGGGTAATGGTAATGGTAATTTTTAGTTAACGTCGTACTAGAGCAACACATCGGGCTATTGTCGACGGTCCGGGATTAGTTCCTTAAGGGAAAGATCCGAGGACAACATCTCGTAATTTTGAACCACGGTCAGATGACGAAGCAACACCTGAGCTGGCACCCCATTCTCCAAACTTCCACGCCAACCCAACGTGATCAGTACGAGAGGGATTTTCAGTGTAAGCAACCGCCGGAAGACAAATATTCTACTTTCGTCTATCCAATGCTCTTGTTGCCGAACAAACGGTATAGTGGTTAAGGTGTTAGCCTCTAGATCGGAAGGTTCCTGGTTCGAATCCGGGTCCGGGCATGGATGTTTGTAAGCGTATGGTGTAGAGGCGGCTGGTGCACCTTAAATCTGTCGTGGCCGAAAGTCCTCACGTTGGGTGGCGTGGAAGTTTGGAGAGTGGGGTGCCAGCTCAGGTGTTGCTTCGTCATCTGACCGTGGTTCAAAATTACGAGGTGTTGTCCTCGGATCTTTCCCTTAAGGGACTGATCCCGGACCGTCGTCAATAGCCCGTTGTGTTGCTCTAGTACGACGTTAACTAAAAATTACCATTTTTTTTACCAATGCTCTTGTTCGGTAGACAATAGTTAATTAAAGTCGCACTGAAGTAAACAACGGGCTATTGATGACGCTCTTGGATCAATAGCTGAGAGAAAAGACGCAGGACAAAACCTCGTGATTTTGAACCACGGTCAGATGACGAGGGAAAAACCTGAACTGCCACCCCACTCTCCACACTTTGGGGTCACGACGTTTAACTCGTACCAGCCCTTACGTACCCGATCGTCTTCGGCTGGCACGAGATTAACTCGCAATCCTCTATTTGCTAATCGATGCTCTTCAAGCTGTGCTACCGCGGCTACACGTAGATAATGAAGTTATCTTGCAATGCAGGCGGTAATTGGTAATTGGTAATTTACGTCGTACTAGAGCAACACAGCGAGCTATTGACGACAGTCCGGGATCAATCCCTTAAGGGTAATGGTAATGGTAATTTTTAGTTAACGTCGTACTAGAGCAACACATCGGGCTATTGACGACGGTCCGGGATCAGTCCCTTAAGAGAAAGATCCGAGGACAACACCTCGTAATTTTGAACCACGGTCAGATGACGAAGCAACACCTGAGCTGGCACCCCACTGTCCAAACTTCCATGCCAACCCAACGTGAGGACTTTCGGCCACGACAGATTTAAGGTGCACCAGCCGCCTCTACACCATACGCTTACAAACATCCATGCCTCGACCCGGATTCGAACCAGGAACCTTCCTATCTAGAGGCTAACACCTTAACCACTATACCGGATTACAATGCAGGCGGAGTTACTTTCGAAATACGCGTACAGGAAACACGTTCTATCACAGAAACACTGGCGCTATCTATATTCATTTTCACCGAAAAAACCTCTCATAGGGCCATTTTTTTCGAAAATGGGGATTAAGTTTGTTTTGATTTTACACGAATTTGATCATTTTTAAAGTGATCAACGAGTGGAAAATTATTCTTTTCAGTCACTTAAATTTTGTTGGGAGAAACTAATCGTGGTTAACATTAAACGATCCACACACAATCTCTTAACAAACACAACGAACAACTGGAAAATAGATTTCGTTTTCGAAATTAAGTACGTAACAACCGATTGGTTTTTATATAAATTTGATGTTCATACACTAGATACTGTTTGTAAAAATTGCAACACTATGAAGGAATGGATGTAAATTAAACGAAACTTTCAGGTAATGCAAACAGGTTAGGATATGGAAATTATTAGAATTGCAAAGGGATTACGCATGTGTGGGCGAAGAAACACCCTCTTATACGTCCAAGTGAGCCGTGTATAAAAAGCACTGTAAAAGGTGCTATTGAAATGTGTGTATGGTCATTTGACTGTTGTAAATGATTGATTAGAAGTTGATATATCTCTCGCCCAAAATGCAGAGGGCCATACGAGCAATTAACGGAGTTCGTAATGGAGCCGCATGATCGGCCTCAGTGAGGGTGGATTTTATCATCGTGAAATCGCCTCTCTCACGGGTGTACTGCCACAACAGTGATGCGTGTGTGGAAAAGATCCACCCTGGAGAACAGGACAAGTGAAAAACCCGACAGTTGGCCACGCAATATGAAGCCAGCACGGGATGACAGACCCCTCATTCGCATGGCGGTAATGGACCATACAGCGTCCTCTCGTGTGTTGGCATAACATTGGATCACGTGTACAGGTGAGATATTGCCTCCACGATTCGTAGACGTCTTCTGCGCCATGGGCTACGTGCAAGGATTCCTCTGCGCAGGATTCCCTTGACGCTGAACCACAGACTCCTCCGACTCCAATGGGCTCACCAGCACAGCCAATGTCGTGTCTATTGGCAACACGCCGTCTTCTCAGATGAGTCCCGCTTCAATCTGGACTATAACAATGGACACGTTCTCGTCAGATGACACAAAAGGTGGACTCCTTCTCCCGGAGTGTCTTAGGCCCGGTACACATCCGGTTTTTCAACGTGCGGCGCCGCTGCCGCAACGCAAGTGCGGTCTGAGATACATTAGATTCAATGGAGCAGTGCACACATGCCTAAAGCGCCGCTGGGGCAACGTGCATGCAATTTGTACCGCAGACCCCCCACGGTCGCCGCACATGAGTCTCCGTTCTGAAGTACCTTGTTTTCATAAACAAATGGAATATAAATAATAATTATAAATGGTTGTATCCAGTAACGTCTATTTTATTTCAAAATATACTTTTTCATGTGTACCATATGGTACTAGCCGACCCTTTTCCCTAACACGTGGACGCTGGAATGTTTCGAAATGCAAAAACAACTTCAGACTTTGCACGTGCGGCTCATCGGCGACCCGGCGTTCCATTTGATCCATACACAGCTGGAGTTTCCGTCGGTTCCCTAATCCCATGTCTGGGATCAAGTTTTGCTGTGGGGGACTCAAGTCGGCATGACAGACGGTTTTCGCATCTGTGTGGGGGTGTTTCTGTTCTGGAGAGGACATAAACATCTCTAGAGGGCTCGGAATTCACCCCCCTCTCGTTGTCAGCGGCGGTTCTGTGGAGCGAAGCGAAGGTGGATTTTAGGAGGACTCGAGATTCGACGAGAGACAGACGTCTCTGTTTTGCCATTTGTTACTTTGGCTTCAGGCAGGATTCGGTTGTCGATGGCTGTGCCCTTAATTATCTTTTTAAATTTTCTTGTAAATATTCAATTTATGTAAATAAATAGTTTAATTTTAAACCAGCTGTCCGTCTAATTCTTACATGACGGTACACATGCACCAAGTAAGCGAAATATAAACACGTTTACTTCGATAGAATATTTATAGCAAATGGCGCGAAATGATTTCGTGCGTCATTTCACGGTTATGTGTGCTTAGTTGGCACGTTGAAAAACCGGATGTGTGCACCGGGCCTTATTCAGAGCCATAATGGACGAACATAATGCGTAGGCAAAGTTAGATCTTGTGAATTCAAATTTAAATTTTAGAGAAAGTGAATTTGCTTCGCAGGTAACATCGAAGATACCAATCGAAAAAAAAATCTAAATCATTGACTTTTCTCCAACTATTCTCCAACATTTAGAATTCGAAGTTGGGATTGAATAAACACGGACATATTACATTGAGATGCGAAAGCTAAATGCTCAGATGTAAGCAAACATAAAATTTAAATTTGGCTTTTCAAGAAAATATGAAGTGATACGCTGAGATATGCAGTATAAGTTTACCCGGCTTTTCATTTAAAATTTAACTACCAAGAAACATGTTACAAATTTTTGAGGTTTTTGTAGCATGGAGTAGAGCGTGAATTCATTCCCGTTTAGATTTTGGATTCATATTCCACGCGAACAAAAGCTAAAAACAATAAAAACTTAGTCTCGACTTTACAACTCCACACAATCGTTAAGAGTTACAGCACGTTGAACGTGCATATCCCGCGCGTGAATTTCACTTAACTCCATCTCCCACAAAACTATTCCATCCTTCCCGAAAAACCTCCCCCGTCTGTTCGATAAACTGCAAGACAAAGCCACTTCCAGCCCTCTGCCACAGACCATTTGCTTTTCTATTGATAATCAAGGACCATAAAATTTGTTTGCCGATCTTTAAAAAAGGCAGCTTTCTCACCGTAAATCGAGGATAAGCAGGCCAGAAGCGATTAACGTTCGAACCAAAAAAATCGTAAAATACGACTTAAAGGAATCCCCCACATCAGAATGCCAATCGCCCACACAAACCCCGAACACCTGTTCCTCCCAAATGGTCGTTACGGTCGTGAAAATCGAATCCGGAAGAAATATCCGATCGTATATCTTCCACACGGACGGTGTTTGTTTCCTGATCGGGACTTGTTTAGTTTTCGGCAGATAGGCATCTGGGATTTCTGGAAACAAAACTTCGGTGCCGAGCGGCGGAGACTATTAAGTGGCGGCTGCTGAGAAAGAATTAACCGCTAAGAAAGTGAGGCACATACCGGTCTCTCACGGTGCGAAATTCTTCGGGATCACTGAAGCATCTTTGATGAATGACGGTTCGGGAAACATTAGGAAACGTTTCCGAGAGAAATGGCGGTGATTCTTATCGGAATGAAAAGTGAAAAGCGTTTTGGTGATATTACGAAATGAGGGTGCCTTGGTGAAAGCTCTGTAATAGTTTGTTCACCTTTTTTTAGTACTTTCCAAGTATCATTGATGGACCTGGGAACTGTATGGAAGAAACGTTAACGAGCATTAATCTTCCCAGTTCGCCTTTCATTCAATCTTTGGCCAGTTTGGGTTTGATTCGTTTGTCCTGCATTATACGTACCTATCATTTTGGGAAATGATAATAGAACTTCATTACTCGCTAGTTTATTCCAATAAACTAATCATCGACTTAGAGCCGAAACTCGTTAACCGACTGTCACGCGATTCTTTTCTTTCTCTATGCTGATAATAGTGATGTTTCTAACGTTGGGCACTTGTTAAACTATATATTCGTCAATTCGAAGTTCAATATACCATTTAAAATTTCATGTATTTACAAACTAGCCACAGCGTGGCCAGCATGGCGTTACCCGGGACAGTTCTTTTCGTGGGATCAGGTGTGACTAGAGTGCCTATATAATAAGTGGCGACAAGAAACCAAATTTGGCCCAATGCGCATGCGCGGCAGCCATTTTTCTACCAGAATCGTCTCAAAGAAGGTTGCTGGGCGAATTAATATATCATTACAAGGAGAACAAAAAGCATACGATTGTTATAATATGGATACATTCGGTATAAATGAATCATATAAACGCTCAATTACATGCGTAATTGATGAGATGGATTGCACAACGCGCTAACTTAGATTACGGGAAACACCATGTTGTTCAAAACAAGCTATTTACTTAAAAAGTCTTCAAATTTATACTGACAAAACACTAAAATAATAATAAATAAACATTCTAGAACACGAAATGGAACATGAATAAGCTATGTTTTCTTTTAAATTTAATATACACACGTTTTTCTCGAACACACAATAAGTTCCTGTTAAGTCTACGGGAGCTAAGAAAAGACCGCCTCGGGCGGTAGAAAAGGCTTTAAGCCAATCAGAAAGTGTTTCCCGTATGTCGCCACTCTTATATAGGCACTCTAGGTGTGACCAATCCGTTGAAATTTGTACTCATTTTTTAACCTTCCAGGAGATAGAACAAAGAACAACAGAACTTCCGTTAGAACTGTTTATTTGTATTGTTCGTCCGCTGAAATCGTTGCTCGGAAAATTCATAGGAAAAAATAAATTTAGAATCTGTGATCTCTTTATACTGTTGCCTTTCTAAGGAAAACAATAATAATTAAAGGTCAATAAATAAATTTTAAAATGTTCTAGATTGAATTTTAAAATTCGTGCAGGACACAAATTTCGCAGAAAATTAGGACTACCTGTGTGCCAAACTTCATTATTGTAAGTGAAATAGATTCGTCAGGACATTGAATATATACATACACACAGAGAAACACTTCCTTTTATAATACTAGAGGTATAAGGGCAAATATTTCATCTCGTAGACATGACATTGGAAGGATCCTCCACTCATCATTCTCATATTCAAACCTTCGAGTTACTTTCTAACCACCACCAATCTCCTTTCTGTCTCATCACAGCACCCGGATGACGGTACAAGGACACCCCCACCAACATTCATCGGGGATCAAATGGTTCATTCCGGCTAACATTCCTCAGTGTATGTGGCCGGAGAACCTCACAAGACGAAAATAATTTTATTATAGTAATACAGCTGTTTGAAGACTATTAATTTTGAGGATAAAAACTTTTATAAGCATTTAGGTAGTGTTATATATATTTTACGACTATATTTCTCATCATGAAAATAAGAATTTAGCGTCTCCTAAAAATATCAGTCAATCAGCCTTCTATAAGTCGAGGAAATAATTTATTTTTATGATCTGGAAGGCCATGAGTTTTTGCTTTGTTTAAAATTAGGTAAGATATAAGGCATAGGGTGAAATAACCAGTAGGTGACAGAGCACATTATTCAGAAACATTCCCCTACAGATAATTTACAGTTGCACGAAAGATTTTTGCCCTTAGTATCTTGTAAAGAAGGTGGTCAAAATGAGCCGTATTACAATTTTTAATATTTTATAGCTTAACAGAATTTTTATCACCAATTATTAGGACCAGTAATTGGCCACCAAACATCCAGTAGTCGACCATTATCCATCCACAAGTTGTGACCACTGTATTTTTTTTAAATAAAATTCAAATTGAAACGTAAATGCAAATATTTTAACGATCACCAGTATATTTTTAACGAATCGAAACTAGGATAAAAGAGAATGATAGAATATTAAACTAGTATACATAATTATAGTTAGCACTATAATGTTAAATAGGCATGCTTGGTAAAATATATATCAAACTGATGTTAAACATTTAAATAAGTGGTGTAATAGTAGACATTAATTATTAACAGAAACAAAAGTCAGTCACTACAATCCCTATGTTTCACAATTTTTTGTTAAAATTCCTCGTCGCACGAGTTTTAATTCGTACCTTTTAATTGAGCAGCCCGACACACAAAACAGCCATTTTCCAGAACGTTATTTCATTTTGGTATTCAAAAACTGACTGACTGTTGGGCGCAACACTGTTTCAAACAATATCACTCAAGTATGCTTCCGTTTTTAGTTTAGGTCTTAGAATAAGATGTCAGTCTTGTCAAATCTTGATAACGCAGCCATCCTAAGGCCGATTTGCACCAACCAACGAAGCGTTAAATATGGAATCTGGACAAATAAGTCACGGTCCTTGAATACAGATGATCTGAAACGCAGTTTAAATCGTTCCTTTAGCCTTGAAATTAGTTTTCCCAGTCAAAATGTTTGAAATGACAAATTCCATGTCGTACAAATGTGAAAATGTATGAGCGTTGTTTTTATGGCCAGGAATACATAATGGATGACAGTTATCCTCCTCAGTTCAGAAGTTTCACATATGATACTCGTGTTTCTGAATTTTTTAGAAGTGCCTAATAAAATAAAATCAACTGGTAAAAATAAAATGGAATTTGAATATAATCCTTAAATTCTATAATTTTTGATTTTGTAGTAGATTAACCCTGAAGTATCACATGTGATTACTTGTCCCCCCCCCTTAACCCACCCTCTAACAAAAAAATAAAACTGATTTTGTAAAACTTAAAATGATGGGAATAGTAACTTATAAACATTTCTGAGGAAAAGCAGTTGTTGGATTGGATTGGATATGGTTTTGTGGCATTGAGTCCTCTTGGGACATATTATGCCAAACTCAAGATAAAAAAATCAGATATATAATATAATAACAAATTAAAATGAGTCATGACATATAATAAAATGAATACTATATAAAATTAAATGTGATGGATAAACCCAATGTCATGTAAAAAGCTAAAAATATTTGGATGAGGATTCTCTCCAACAACGGCTTCTAAAGTCAAGGTATATGAATTCAAATGTTTAAGTCGTTGACTCTTAAAATGAGAACATTCCATCAAAATGTCATCAGTTGTTATTTTTGCGTCAGGTCTGAGGAGGTTATATCAAGTAAGGGAGAAAACATTTATGGGATTGAGTACTGGAATAATAAAATCTGACAGGTACCATCCAGGAGTTAACAGAGGCCGTTGTGATTCTGTTGGAAACCTGCAAGTTGTACGTGGTCGCAGGTTCAATTCTCCTTGGGTGTATTTCGCTCTTGTGTGTCAGTAAAATCTTCGTTATGTGTGTTCATATCGTGATATTCCCTGGTGTCTGGCACTACATGGCTAAATATGATGCGCCAATAAACCCCGAAACAACCAGGCCAAGCGGTACGTAAGAGCAACTTTACTATCAGCTTCATATTTTAGATGATAGTATGTTCTGCAGTTTTATCAGCAATGGCTATCGTTAGTTGTGTTCTTAATCGATCTCAATTTTTTTAACTCCTTATAAGCAATTTAATTTTAGCTTTCTAATATTTGTATTTTATTTCTAATTTTCAATTAGTCTAAAAGGAAAGTTACAAAGCTAGTTAAAGTTAACAAAGCTAGTTAAAGTTACAAAGTTAGTTAAATATAACAAAGTTAGTTAAAGTTAACAAAGTTAGTTAAATATAAACCTATTAAATTGTTTCTACTAGATTGAAATATTTTACAAGAAATATGATCATATGAATGTACAGAACATTCTTAAAATCTAATTCGTTTTACTCATTTTATTTATTATATTTGTCCTCACCTTTTTTTTAAGATGTTTTCGGGCATCGAAACCCCGGGTAATCTGACCTCCCTCTCATTTTTACCCTCATCTACCCTTCTGCTTTTTGCTTTTTAAATTCTTAGTCGGATCAGTTCTGCCAAATATGGCCATTGCGTCATAAAGCCCCAAACATCCAACCAATCTTTAATTATATTTATAGGTAAGTACTTAGTTAACATTGCACTAGACCAACACATAGAACTACAGGAGACTGGATCCGGTATCAATCCCCAAGGGAAAGATCCGACGACCACCTCGTGACTTTGAACCACGTGCAAATGGTGTGGTGAACACCAGTGGGCACTCCACTCTCGGAACTTCCACACAACGCCAACATAAGGATATCTGAGACCACGACAGATTTAACTGCACCAGCCTCCGTGTACACAAGTCCTCACATTGGGTTGGTGTGGAAGTTTGGAGAGTGGGGTGCCAGCTCAGGTGTTGCTTCGTCATCTGACCGTGGTTCAAAATTACGAGGTGTTGTCTTCGGATTTTTCCCTTAAGGGATTGATCCCGGACCGTCGTCAATAGCCCGTTGTGTTGCTCTAGTACGACGTTAATTAAAAATTACAAATTACATTGTACACAATGCTATTTGGTTAGATCTAGTTTCGAACTCACGTTCGCTAATACGTCACTTTTCCAACTGGGCAACCGCGGCTCCTATTATAAATGCAGAAAAGGGAACAGTTCAAAACTAACTAGAAACCTAGTGACCTGGTCCTTAACAATTTCCAATCGTGGTTCCACATATCACATGTAGCAGTTCCATCTTCGATACGCATTTGCAGATCCATTTGCATCTGTTCAATGAAACAGTCGTGAAATCAAAACCTGCCGTAACTATACCACGGAAAAAAGAACTCGGCTGCTGTTTTTCCATCACCGCGATAAACTATTCACCTTTCAATAAACACGACGTCCGACTTCCGCAGTCTCACAACATAAAGAAGCACCAACTTGTGCGTCCAAATCACAGTGACGGTGCCCCACCAATAGCTGGACGACGTCGGTATGAATTAACGTGTCCTGTCAGTGAAAACGTGATGCAGGAGCCTCTCGGGATGGTTCTGGAAGAACGGAAAGGTTACCCCTTCCGACGTCACCCTAAGTGGGAACGTGTTCTGGAAGCCGATGCAGCAGACGGATCATCTTCGAGGGGTCGACCTGTCATGGGCAGGAGATGAGACGTTCGATAGCAGTCACGGTCAGGGTAGTATTGAGCGATTACGATGGTGTAGTATTTGCCTAAGGAAACGATTTCAGAGGATGTTTGATGTTGAACTGATTGACGAGATGCAGAGTAAATATGTCAAGCGATTAATGCTTATGCGACATAGATGGTTAGGCGTGTTATTGATGGCGGATTTGAAGGATTAAAACCTGATTTTATTAATCGTTTTAGTTGATTGACTAATTGGTATTTGATCGTAACTTTATCTTTTATATGTCGTCGACTTAGAGCAGAAGCACATTAAATGAGAAAGAAAATTTTTTACGGTACTCCTGTTTAAAATTGAAAGCCCGATTTAACGTAACCCACATATGACGTTATTTTTCAATGGTCCCAAATAATTTTCTATACTTTCACTGTCAAGAATTCCCATATTTAGCGTTATCACTTCGAAATATTTCCCGCAGTTAACGTTTTTTCAGTAAAGAGTACTAAAAAAAAAAAAAAAAACGATTTTCTTAAAATAGTCAGATACTAGCCAGCAAGCATGGCGTTCGAAAGTTATTTTAGTGTCCTTACTGATACTGAAAATATTAAAAATAAAAAACAATAATTTTGTGAATCAGTCCCACGCACACATCCACACGACATGACACGGGAGTCGCAAATGCTCATAAAATTCTGACTACCTGAGGGATCGATCTTTTGTCGGCGACAGTCGCTTCTACAGAGCCATCTAGAAAATGTTCCGATCATCGGAAAGTTCTGGTGGCAGTGGCACAAGTAAACCTTCCTCCTGTATAAACCCGCTACGGCCCAGCGATTTTGTTTTCACATAGTGTGTATTCAGTAAGTAATTTTAATTACATTCCTTTAGAGCGAGAGAGATCAATATTAATATTTTATTCAAACATCAAAATAACGTAAAACGTTTAACCCCCTTTTTTAACGTCAGGTGCACTGCGTGCATCTAGCGGGAAAAATTAGGTGCACAATTTTATTTTCATGTGCACCTGTGCACCCGGATATTTCGAGCCCTGCTGTAGCGTTTAACGAGTTTTCATCACAAATTTTAACACATCGAAAGTTTACGTTATTTTGAATGAATAATATACTCTATAACAACAAATTCGACGCACGAAGAAGGTGCAGAATTACAGTGGTACCGGGATCGATCGACTTGGAACGGGCACTGACTGGGAACATATAGTCATCAGTGACGAGTCCCGTATCCAACTGTGTCCTGAAGACAACCCCAGACTTGTCTGGAGACGTCCAGGGCAGCGTGGGGATCCTGACCTTACTATCGCATGCCACCCATGCCCACAACAAGGCGTTATGGTCTGGGGTGCCATCTTCTTTGATAGCCGGACCCCTTTGGTAGTCATTTCTGGCACACGTACAGCACAGATGTACGTAGACGGCATTCTACGACCGGTTGCGTTACCGTTCCTTTTGCTACACCCCGAACTAATTGTTCAACAAGATAAAGCCCGGTCGCACACGGCAAGTGTTACTATGAATTGTCTTCTAGGTTTCCCAACATTTGCTTGGACAGCTAGGTATCCCGATCTCTGTCCCATAGAACACATATGGGATGTTATGGGAAGGCGATTGCAACCATTCAGGGATGTTAATAATTTAGTCCGACATTTGGAGACAATTCGGCAAGAAATTCCTCAGGACACCACCCAGAAACTTTTTTGTTCATGCCACGTCGGGTGACGCATTCAGGCCAGAGGTGGACCGACGCCTTATTGACTTCCTCCCTTTGTAACGATCAAACTCTGAAATAAATAATAAACCATTCAATTGTTCTGAAATTTATTCGTTTTCTTATGTATGTTGTTTACCATCCACCCATTTTTATCGCAATCAGACAACTTCTTGGTGCGTCGATTTTTTGCAACATTGTGTAAATTTTTCCGTTAGAGCTCTTGAGCAACCAGCAAAAGTATGAGGAATTAATGCAAGGCTTACCAATGTTTTAAAACATCGATGTTGATAAAACATCGATGTTGATAATACATCGTCCTAAAACCACGGATGTTTTTAAGCATATCAGTGTATGGTATTTAAACTTTTCCTCACATTTCTTAACACTCGTTTAGTAACCTCAAACATCAATGTTCACTCGGGGGGGGGGATTTAATTTATTTGTCATTTGCTGTGTTTATTAAGGACAGAGCCCCCATTAACATAAAAAAAGTAATATTTACAACAATTTGACATAGGCACTACTAACTATAAGTATAATTAGGTAGGTACATAACAATAATTATTGTTAGTTACTATCAATTATTTATTAACTTAAGGGCGGAGGGGGGACATAACAAACTTATTTTTTATTATAAATATAAAATATTGTGGGGTCTATATTAAATGCTCCGCCGATCAACCGGTCTAGTGGTTAAGGTGTTGGCCTCTGGATCGGAAGGTTCCTGATTCAAATCCGGGGTCAGGGCATGGATGTAAATTGTGCTGTCCTTTGTTAGGGGCCATGACGGTCCTCCCACTGGGTGCTCCTTCACATCTGGCCATCACTTCCGGCTTTGTAGTGGCCAATGATTAAGTTCATATGTGGCCGCCATTGTAAAAAAATATTATTTGCTCCAATATTTGTTACTTACAGTTTGTAAAAAGAGAAGTTTGTTAACTTTCTCCCCCTTAAGCCGACTTCTTTTTTCACTAACTATCCAACCAGTTAGTGAAAAAACTCTTTCTGATGGGACGAATGTCGCCATCACTGACAAAACAAATACTTTGTTGCAAACTAACATCGTCTCCAATAAATCGATGGCAAATACATCAATGTTTTTTTTTATAAAATATCGATGTTTTGAAACTATTGATATCGATGTTGCATCCCTAGTGTGTACAAGCTTCACAAACCCGAGGTATCCTAGAGATACCTTCTTTGCTATGTGCTGCCTCTAATACATATGGTAGTCGCGACCCCAGAATGCCCCCAAGCGATATATCTGCTCTCCATCCTTTCTTTTCACAATTACTTGACATTGTCGTGTTTGGCGCACTATTAGGTTCATGGCGCTTGGTCAAATATGACCCTTGCTTCATAAAACCCAGAACCAACCTACCGATGAACCCTTATGTTCACGTTGTTAAAGAAATTAGCATCGCAAGTAGTCAATCCCCAAATAGGAAGGATTTCACTCATCACAGATTAACAGAATTAACAACGTAGATTATGCAAAATACTTGTACGTTCATGCCCGAAAGATCAGAGGATTGTTTGCCAAGACACGGGCCTTCAGTGCCAAAACCGGCAGACAGGAATAAAGTCCATTAGCGGTCAAGAGCCAACACATCCAGCTGCGCTAGTAAATTTAGACGAGAGCCAGATTCTCCGATTCTCCTCCAACAAGGGAGATGTAGTGACCTATGTTAGTTAGTAAATAGCTACACCCTTCATTCTCTTGTGAGAGATGGTAGTGTTCCGCCCGGTATGTAGCGGACAACTTATTATCCTAAGCCTACACGGCCCCCATTGTCTGAAGGCTGGCCTACTCGAACAAAGCCCGCGTGCGGCTGAGGTCATGTTCCGTTGAGCAACTGGCCTTCACATACAAAACATTTTAACAGTTTCTGTTATTGAATCTTCGGCACGAGGAATTTTTCTTGTGTAAATGACGTTTTTATTTCTTTTTTCGGCTGCCAAAGCAGGATCGGTTAGAATTCGTTAGTGCAGCAGTTTTGGTTTTCAGAAAAGTACTTTTCGTTTTTCTTCCTCGGATCTTTTGAACGAGAAATGTACATTCGCCTTTTGACTTTAGATAAATACATGCTGGTCAATAATAGAGTTTATTATTTTAAAGTAATAAATAATTTTTCATTTCAATAACACATTTTTAAATCCACATTTTATCTACTCTTTCACTATGATCATTTCCACATTTATTTATTTTCAAATGTTAGAGGGGGAGGGGGCGGTTTGCCCGGTTGGAAGAGTAACGGATTAGCTACCGGAGGGTTGCGAGTTCGAATCCGACATACGCCGTCGTATACAAGGAGCTGGTGCGTGTTAAATCTGTGTAAATCCTCAATCACTAAAAACCCTTCTGGGCATACTTTCACCAAGATTTGGATACACAGCTATGGGTATTTTTGTCCATTCCTGCTAAAATAATGTCGCCAGCTCAGCTGTAGATTTCGGACGTGGTTCCCTGGTCCGTGAGCGTCGCAATAACTCGTTCCACAAATGTTCTATGGGGTTAAGGTGGGGCCTCTGAGCAGGCCAGGGAAGACGTTTTACATCTATATCTTGATACCACTGCTCGACAGAGGCTACAACATGATATGCAGCGTTGTCGTTCATTAAGTAAAATTCGTCCATTCCATGACATTGTCAGACAGTAGGAGGAACTTGATTGTCTAAAATGTTCCTGTAGGCGTCGGCATTTAATTGACCAGGAACAAGATGCAAAAGCCCCAGGCCATCCCACGAAAAACACCCGTGTGCCTTTATCCTTAAAAAGTTAAAAATTTATTGCATTAAAGGTACGTAATTGAATTTACGTCACACTGGAGCAACATAACGAGTGATTACAATTGTTGAGAAATGTACGGGATCTTTGACGAAAGGAAGATCATAGGACAACGCCTCATCATTTTGAACCACGGTGAGGTGACCTGAGCTTGCACCCAACTCTGAAAATTTCCCAATTATACCAAAGTGAAGAAATTTGAAGCAACGTCGGATTTAACGATTCACCAGCTCCGAAGTACACGATGTTCTTTTATTGGATCGAATTTCAAACGCTCAAGGGAAACCCGTAACGGAAAACCCAAACGGACTTTATGGCAGTACGGACGTAGACGTAGTTACGGACGTTAACGTAGACGGACTTTATGCAAATCCGCTGGCGTCCGGTCCAATATTGTAGGGTAGTGTACCTACTTTTCTACAAACGCTAGGTGCTCTACAATCAACCCTTCTGGTTGCTTTGATCCGAAAACTGCCCTGTAGTGGCCAGCGTCTAGTGTAAAATCCTGATCCAAACTATCCAGTTATTCTCTCCCATGGAGGCATTTATTCTCGTCCTTATTAAAAAACATTTTTAGAACGGCCTATTTTGTCTGGTTTTAAATTCTTTTATTATCCTGTACCTTCTTTGGTAGCAGATGGTAAATATTTCTGTAACACCTTCGAATGAATGTACGTAAAGACTACCTAGTTTCTAGTGGCAGGTTCCTGTTGAGTCTCCTCCCTTCGTTGGTAGCCCAGGTGCAGAATTATATTCGGCGTTCTGCAACACAACTCTCCAAGCAATTGTAATTGTTCTGCAGTCATTTTGTACGAATTTCGAAATCTGCAGTCTAATCAAAAACAGACGTGAAACACAATTATGGGCTAAATATGTATTACATATTTATAATAAAACATCAAAATTAATTAACTTACTTTTTTTTAAACCAAAGCATACTTTCCTAATTTGCAGTGCTGTAGATAACTTTTGAAGTTAAATATTTTGTCATTTACATAGAAAATGTGTTATTTATAACGTGTTTGTGGTAACTTGGGCTGTGTAGGGAAATTGTTCCGTAGCTAGAGAAGAAAAAAAAAAAGATTTGGCAAGGAGCGCGCTTTGCATTGCAGAACATTGTAACTTAAGATTTTAAAAAAAATATCGGCCAAAATTTTGGTGAAATTAAGGAAAATTTGTTATGCAAATACCTTGTTTGTTCTGCCACGTACATAGCAATTCTAAGCAATTTCTGCTCCCGGAGTTGGTAGGGTGGATGGACTGGGTCATACAAAAAACTATCAATCGGTTCTGGGCAAGAGACAATTTCTTTTTCCTTATTAGATCTTACTAATTTCCATTGGAGTAATATGGCAGATTTGCCTCGATTTGATAAATTAACCAAACCTTGGACGAGATATCTCGTCGAAGCACTTAGAGGATTAAGTCAATAGCCTTCCTTGCTTCCCAATATCTCTGAAAGAAACAATCAAATCATTAAGTGGTTAACACGTGTCTAAAATGTTCTCCATTCATTGGTCGTCCAGAATTAGAGAACATAATTGGGTGAATTACTCAACGCAATTCCAAATAACATTCTAAATTAATAGACATGGAGACAATCGTGTAAAGTAAGACGAAACAAAGCAACAGCTGATCCAGGATTTAAGTAGTTAACGTCTCACTGGAGCAACACAACGGGAACTATTGGCGACGATCTGGGCTCAAAGGGTGTGCCAACTGCGCTAGCAACCTGTGATTTGTAAGCTGTGCATATTCAATTCTAACCTGGGTGTATTTCTATCTTCTGTGCAAGAAAAACTTTCTTTGTGTATAGGTACTTAGTAGTATTTATTTTGTGCTTGACACAGCATGGCAAAATATGTCTTTTTCGCCATGAAACCCAACCAACTAACCAACTAGCAATGCAAAGCCATCTTCCAGATCCTTTCACTTACTACTGGAAGCCCTTCCACCCGGAACTAGAACGTAACTCAACTCTTCATTCAAGAGCGCACCATCTTACGTCGTAAAATGCAACTAAAAGAATCAAAACGCAGCCTTCAAGGGAATATCACCGATACATTGTTTCACGGCTCATAAGATAAGTTGCTCAATCTATCTCATGAACAGAGCAGTGCGCTTGTGTTCGTGACTGAAACAATCTGGTCGGGGAGAACATGCAATCATTTAAATGGCAGGCCTTCTAATGCGAGCGAATGACGGTTGTTATCGAAACTAAATGTAGCATCAAAGATATGCGATACGTAAAAGCTTTTGGAAACTTTCTTCTGTTATCCCCAAATCATAATATTCTCTCTGCATTCTGTGACTACACATGACTCAACTCTACATTCCAGAAGAGAAAAGTGTACTCTAATAGAGGACAGTTTCATAAGACAAGCAATAGCATGTATTTAGTTTTTCTCTACGCACAAAACTAGAAATTCACATTTTAGTTACTGCGGTATTGCAACCGAGGCACGATATCGTAACTAGGAAATTTTGCATTTATAGTTACCTGATTGATTGGGCCGAAGATGCAAGTAAACAAGTTTTTAAATAAATATTTAAAAGTGGAAAGGCTTCCATATATAAAGTCGTGGCTCAGTGAGTTTACCCAATGCGACAGAAACCTGCATGGTGCAGTTGGTGCAGGTTCGATTCTTGTAAGCTACCCTGAATGTATTTCTCTCTTCTGTGAAAGCAGTATTTTTCGTGTGCGTAAACGTCGCTCTAATTCATTCCAAAAATGTTCTATGGGGTTTAAAACCGAGACTCTGAGCAGGCCAGGGAGGACGTTTTACACACATATCTCGATACCCCTGCTTGCCAGAGGCTGCAACATGACATGGAGCGTTGTTGTCTTGGAAGTAACATTCGTCCATTCCATAAAATTGCCAGAGCGTAGGAAGAA
The DNA here is from genome assembly GCA_947359465.1 of Metellina segmentata. NCBI lineage: Eukaryota > Metazoa > Arthropoda > Arachnida > Araneae > Tetragnathidae > Metellina > Metellina segmentata. Next base: position 100,696,192 of record OX375875.1, read on the forward strand.
CCTGATTGTCCAAAATGTTCATGTAGGCGTCGGTGTTCAATTAACCAGGAACAACATGCAAAGGTCCCAGCCCATACCATGAGAAACAGACCCACACAAGTAGTCGAATTTTAAGCAAATCCGCTGGCGTCCTGTCCATTATGATTTCGCGTAGGTATTTCTGGTTCGTCCGCACGTAAATTCGAGTTGTGGCGCCTTTACATTTTTCGAATTACGATCTTGTCATTCGGTGGTAATTAATCTCAACCAGATGCATTCATGCAGGGCAGTGTGCGGCTATAATTACAAAGCACTCCCTTTATCGCTACAAAAAAAAAATGACTTTTTAATTACACTCTATTTGAAAAACTCAATCACTTCCCTTTTGTAACTCGAGTCTCCCCGAATTACGCTGTCAATGTTGAACTGAACTTCAGTGATTTGCTCACCCCTCAAGGTCATCAAATACACTTTCGGGATTGCGATTGGAAAGGTAAAAGGGTAACACGAACCGTGTGGAAAACCGTCTCGCGCAATTAAAAAAGGAAACGGATTGGATGGTAAAAGTTCATCTCCTTCCGACGGTTCACAATCCCACGGACGTTAATTGGGAAAATGGCAAAAACAAACGTTCGATCCGCTACCGTTCCCTTACGTCTCTGATCTTATTAATATTTTTTTTATTCCCATTCCTTTTTATATACTTCGCTTCGGTGATCTCTGCTGAGGTGCAGGCCTCGGGGATCTTTCCAAGTCAAGGACGCACAAAAGGGTTACAAAGAGAGGTACAAGCATTTTCCTGCGGCACTAAGGCTAAACAATGCCTTCAAGTGTTCGATCGATTAGCAACTGAATAAATATATATGGAACTCTGTCAGTGATGCACTTTTGGTTACACTTGCCAGTGCTGATGCATTCGACAGGTTGTTTATCCATGAAAACAACATGTCCTGCAATGGGACCGCGATGGCACACTTGGTACAGTCGCGACTCAGCAGGCGGAGGTTTGAGATTTCGAGACGACCCAATCAAAAGACCGTCATGTACGTGGGGGGTGATGCACGTTAACCTTTACGCTGCGTCATATAAACAACTGTTACCACTTCAATTTCGTTTACACCAGCGGCATGTTATATATCTGTGTACGGTGGAACTTACCCCACCCCCTTTTAAGTCAGAAAGACCGCTGGCATCGAACACCATTTACGAGCTGTCAGCGACTGACCTTCTAGAGAATTCCTCCATTTGTTCGATACCCTACCCTGTTGATCGTGAGGTGTGAACCAGGGTTTAGGCTAGAGAAAATATTCCCTTAGCAAAAAAAGCTAAAACGAATAAAAAAGCTTTAGCAAAATGCTAAAATAACGAATTTGTTAGTAACGGCAATTTTTAGAATTGTCAGAAAAGTCACAGAAGCTTAAAACTATCGGATTGGAATATTTCAATCGGAATTATTTAATTTAATAACAGAATTAAGAACAATCGTTTTCTTCGGCGTTTATTATTCTTGTTTAAATGATTAAGAACAGATATTTCTTCTGATTCTATTCCGTTTTTTATTTTACTTATCTCACCAGTGATTAAGGAAACGATGTTTGGAACATATACCGTAACAGATTTTTATTGGGATTTTTGAGAAAGTGGTCACCATTTCTTTCGCATTCTGAGACATATCTTTCGCATTTTGCAAAAAAAAAAAAAACGATCGTAGCTTAATCCCTGGTGTGAGCGGAAAGGCAGAATTTCGCTCTGGTGCCACACAATACTATGAAAGGAAAGCATCAGTCGTAAATGCCACGCAAGGCTCTATCGCTCAAGTTATGTAATTTAGGTAAGGAAAGGGTTGAGACAAGCAGGCGAAAGTGCCGTTCCTGGTGACGTTTGAAAAAATCTAAGTGCCGCAGCAAAAAGGTTAAATCTGCTTGTGAAATAATAATTTGAGACACTAAAAGTATATTCATTCATCAGTGATTTTAATGGAGCGACTACATTTGGAATAGGTATGTGGAGAGTGGGCATTGTTACGATCTCCCGACAGGTGTTATGGACACAGATAAGAACAGTCGTTCTTGTGTTCTGGTTGCTACTGTTATATTCTTCCATTAGCCAGCATTCCTCCCCCGCGGGATGTTCGGTCGTTGGCCCCGATCCTGGGGACGAAAGAAGGGAGTGAAGTACACCAGGTTTTTCGAGCGATGGCGGGACCGGCGTGTATATATGAAACTTCGTATTCTATTGAATAAAAAAATGTGCGTGTCCAATTTAGGTATGCAGTATCCCTGTATTCTTGGCCACTACTACACACACTGTCAAACTGACCGTGTCACACACAAATTAGACATCGTTCGGTCATTCTGACAGGCATCTTCCCAGATATTAGTAGTGTAGTATAGGAAGACGGCCCCGAACGCATATGTCCAAAGAGGAAACATTTCACACATTTTCGTTCAAATGTTTTGTTGTTTTTCTTGTGAATGTTTATTTTTCTAGAATACAAATTTAAATATTTTTACTACTTTTCATGAAGCCTATTGTATTCGGATAAATAAAAGAGACCCAAACCCCAAATTTCGAAAAAAAAATTTCAAAAAGTGGTTTTGGGTTTATTTGATAAAACGATGCATCAGATATTCAAGAACAAATTTACAAAATTTCAAATTGCTAACAGCTGCTTTTTAACTTTTATTTGACCTTCTAACTACATAATCGACTGCCAACCATTGGTTTCGGTTTCCATGAAAACGTCCATTTATGCAACATTATAGGTGTAGACTCCTGGTTTTTATAACAATCGGCAAAAGATAAAGGACAAAATACAGGTCCTCATGTAAAACATGTGGTGACATCAATGAAGCAAACACATTGGGAAAATAGCGCTAAATTTCGTCGCATGCGTATCACTATAAAAAAAGGCTCGGTTACAGAAAAAAAATAGCTGTAAAAAAAGAAGGTGTTACATACAGTGCTGGTTTATTTTAAAACAGTACTGATCCAATAAAATATTTGATTTCAGTCTATTAAACAAGAATTTTTAATTTTTCAGTGAATTATCACAAATCACTCAGTTGTCATCAGAGATAAAACTGGCTTTTAAAAAATATATACGAGTTTACTGTAAAAAAACTTGTTTCGATAAGAATCTTAATATAATAGAAATTACTAAAAAAATTGTATTGGCTAAAAATAAGTTGTTTTCACTAACCTCTGTTGCATTTTGTACTTAAAATGCAATTATCACAAAATCAGGTTTTTGCAATTTTGACAAAGTTCAAAGTACTAAGGCTTTTTGTTATATACACTTAGAGTTAAACTGTTTATATTTTTTAGATTTTGAATAACTGTTTAACAGACACAGGGAGAGTTTTTTTTTGTCTTAATAGTTCAGAAAAATTTATAAAAATCAATAATCATAAAAAATTGGAAATTTTTATAGAAATTTAACGTATAATGAGTAAAATATTTTTTTGATATGAAAACTTATAAATAAATTTTAGACAATCTCTCCCCAGGTCTTTTGTATACAGGGTGGTCCCGAATTCATGGTACAAACTTTAATGGTAGGTACAGGACATTGTAACAATGATTTATTGTATAGGAATGTATAGTCGCAAGTGACGCGGTGAGGCGAAAACAGGGGAAATAACGGCCGAAAGGAAAAACAAAGATTTTATTGAAAGCGTTGTTGACAAGTGTCATGTTTACAGTAATTGTTCAAAATTGCGTCCACCAGTATCGATACATGCTTGACAGCGTCGGTGGAGCGATTGGCGTACACGTTCAAAGATGCCTGGTATTTCACGCACACCTGCAGCAGCTACAGATAAGCGAGCGACGAGATCCTCATCTGAGTCAACTGGAGTCTCATAAACAAGATGCTTTAGATGTCCCCATAAAAAGTAATCGAGGCTCGATAAATCGGGAGATCGGGGTGGCCAAGGGACTGGTCCACCACGCCCAATCCATCGAGTACCAAACGTGGCATTCAGGTAATTCCGTACATCAATGCTGAAGTGTGCTGGCGCCCCATCGTGCTGAAACCACATGCGGTTACGAATGGCGATCGGAACATCATGCAGCAGTTGTGGTAACACTTCTTTCAGAAAAATAAGATAGCTTCCGCCAGTGAGCCGCGTGGGTAGTAAGTATGGGCCAATCAAAAAGTCGTTCACAATACCAGCCCACACATTAATACTGAAACGTTGTTGAAACGCATGTCGACGCGTTGTATGTGGATTATCGGTTGCCCACACATGGGAATTGTGCGCATTAAAGACACCCTCGCTTGAAAATGTCGCTTCATCTGTAAATAGCACATAATCTACGAAATCCGGCTGCAACGCACATTGCTGCATCACCCACAGGCAGAAGTTCACGCGGCGAGGATAATCTGCCGGATTCAATGCTTGTACTTTCTGAAAATGGAAGGGGTGTAAGCGATTTTCGTTTAACACTCTGCATACAGTCTGATGACTCACACCTACGTCACGCGCAACAGTTCTTGTGCTTGACTCGGGTCTATCAGCCACAATGTTCAAGATGCTTTCTTCCAGCCTTGGAGTGCGTACAGCTCTTACTCGACCAGCGCCATGTCTGTTGACGTCGAACGCACCTGTTTCACAAAGTTGACGATGTAACCGTTGAAAAATTCTATGATCCGGCATTCGTCGATCAGGATACTCCGCGCGATACATTCGTAACGCAGCTCTGCCGTTACCATTTGCACGGCCGTACATGTAATGCATGTCTGCTTTTTCTGCATACGTAAAGTCACCCATCGTCTACGGCAGCACAATTGTGAATGGCGCTTTTCCCTACTGCGATGCATCATGTTCAACAGCGGCTAGACATCTACTGCCCTCTACCGGCAATGATACCAACCGATCACTTCATTTCTCTTTCCTTTTATTTCCCCTGTTTACGCCTCACTGCGTCACTTGCGACTATACATTCCTATACAATAAATCATTGTTACAATGTCCTGTACCTACCATTAAAGTTTGTACCATGAATTCGGGACCACCCTGTATACTATAACAATATTGTAGGAATTTATTTCATACAAAAATATTGAAAATTGACAGAGGAGTAGGGTTTATAAAAAGTGCGTATGTCGGCCTTGAAAACATATTAAAATCGTTAGATAAAATATATTTGAAAATAAAAACTAAGTTTTTTTTATTGATAAAAAGCTTTAAAATATATGCTTAATCATCACCAAATAAATTGGTTATGTAAAATGAATAATAAGCATTTTGGATTTTCCGTTACGGGTCTCCCTTAAGAGATTGAAATTCGATCCAATAAAAGAACATCGTGTACTTCGTAGCTGGTGAATCGTTAAATCCGTCGTTGCCTCAAATTTCTTCACTTTGGTATGATTGGGAAATTTGCAGAGTTGGTTTTGGTTTTTAAAGAGAAATTTGCAAGCTCAGGTCACCTCACCGTGGTTCAAAATGATGAGGCGTTTTCCTCTGATCTTCCCTTCGGCAGCGATCTCGGACATTTCTCAACAATTGTAATCACTCATTACGTTGCTCCAGTGTGACGTAAATTCAATTACGTATGCAATAAATTTTTAACTCTTTAGGGATATATGCACACGGGTGTTTTTTGTTGTATGGCCGGGGACCTTTGCATGTTTTTCCTCGTCAATTGAACACCGACGCCTACACAAACATTTTGTACAATCAGGTTCTTCTTACGCTTTTGCAATTTCATGGAATGGACGAATTTTACTTAACGGATGACAACGCTCCATGTCACGTTGCAGCCTCTGTCAAGCAGTGGTATCGAGATATGGATGAAAAAAGTCATATCTGGCCTGCTCAGAGTCCCGACCTGAACCCCCTAGAACATTTGTAGCACGCGTTAGGGCGACGCTTACGGTCCAGGGAACCACGTCCGAAATCTACAGCTGAGCTGGCGACATTCTTGTAGCAAGAATGAACACAAATACCCATAGCTGAGTATCAAAATCTTGTTGGAAGTAAGCCCAGAAGGGTTGCTAGTGTAATTTCAGCACGTGGGGGACCATCCCCCTATTAAAGCATGTATTCTTTTCCTTATACCAGGGATGGGCAAACTACGGCCCTCCGAAAGGTTTTATCCGGCCCGCGGATAGAATTTTAATTTGCCGGTCCGACGGTAATTAAAAGAAAATATGATTTATATATTATATATCCATCTCCTTTTCTACTTTGTTTCAATATTATTTTTTTTCTTCCTTTTTTTCAAAGGACTGATGATTTTTTACTTTCTCTATTTTTGTTCTACAAAACAGAAATCGACGGAAATAGCAAGCACAGACAGCTTTCAATCGGTAAAGTGTTAAAAGCGGAAGCTCTTTGTTAGTTATAGCTGTAGACTGGCACCAACAAGCGTTATCTCTTTCTCGGGGAGCAGACATATGGGAATCCAATATGCATGCCAAAGTTGAGAGTTTTACAAATCAATATCGAAAGTTTCCCAAATTTAATATCTCACGCCCAGAAAATCAGTGCTATGTTTGCTTCACCTTATATATGTGAACAAGGGTTTTCAACTATGAACCTTAGAAAGAATTATTTCAGAAGTAGACTGACAGATGAGCATTTAGCCTCGTCCCTAAGAACCAGTACATCTCACTTCGAACCTCAATATAAGGAAGTTTTAAAAATGAAATCGCAATTTCATTCATCTCATTAACAAATTTAAATTGTAATACTTGTATATCGTTTTTAAAATTTTAGAAAAATTTATCTTGGCCCGCCAAATTTTTTTTTTCGATTTTTGGCCCGCGACCGAAAAAGTTTGCCCATCCCTGTCTTATACCATCATATCTTGCTGTTCGGTTCATTATTGTAGGGTAGTGTATATGGTGGTTATGGTGATTCATAGTTATTTATTTTGAACGTCAATTTTTCGAATAAAGATTCACCAGATTCGTAATGTGCGATAATGAAGGTATTGCTGCAAAATTTCATGGAGGGGTAGAAGATTATTAGATTTTAAAGTGAAGAAGGATGGAGAATTCCGCTGATTCGCTATGTAATGTAAAGAAGTGAAGGTATTTTTTCATGAACCTCTCTCCTTATGATAAAACAAATTTGTGCAAAGAATCTAGTTCTGAAAAAAGTGAAGATATTTTACCGGAATGTTTTGAATATATTGATTCAAGAAACTCTGAAACAAATTAGAAACTACCAGATACAAATTTAAACATGAAAACGGTTCTTGGAAAAAGTGAGGTCATCGTGGATCAATGGGTATACCCACTTCACTAGCAACTTGCTAGTTGTTTCAGTAAAACTTATTTTGAGTTTCTAATTTCATTACTTGGTGTTGTCTGCCCTGTACTTGGCCAAATATGGCCCCTATGACATAAAACCAAACCATTTACCTTGAAAAAAATGAGTCAATCGTTTCAATTTTTTTGTCAAGAATTATAAAATGAATATAGTTTTTAGCATGGTAAGGGATTTTAATTAACATCGTACTAGACAAACACAACGTGGTACTGAAGTCGGTCCGGGATCAATACCCTAAGGCGACAGGACAACCCCACGTAATTTTGAACCACGGTCAGATGACGCTGCAGCACCTGAGCTGGCCACTCCATTCTCCATACATCCACACCAACCCAACGTGAGGTGCACTAGCCACCTCTACACCATACGCTTACAAATAACCATGCACTGACCCGTATTCAAACCAGGAACCTTCCGATCTAGAGGCTAACACCTTAACCACCAGACCGGTTGGTCGGCGTGCTGTCTTCGGAACTTTCTCTTTTATATGGATCCCGGAACGTTAATGAACTACCTACATACAGTAAATTAAAGGTATAGGCCATGCTATTAGATCAAAATCAAAGATCATGGAAAACGTTTTAGAAATTATTCAAATTTCGTTCATCTAGTCATAAAATATAACTTGAATCAATTTTGTTGTCTTTCACAAAACACGGAATCAATACGTTTAATTCAAACAAACGAAAACATTTTACACAAGATGGCGATAGTAAAGTTGCTATTTCCTTGACTTAACCTCACCGCTCATTTAGAAGGCATCAAATGGTAGTAATCATAGAGAATCGCGTTTTTTTACTTGTAACAATTCAAAATCTTCCCCGATAGCAGAAAGTGCTTAAAACTGCGACGTACGTCGGTGAACAAAGTCTCTGCAAAACAATTTTTCCTTAATTTTATCAAAATGTTGGCCGATTTTTTTTTTCAATCATAAGTTTTGATGTTCTGCAGTGCAAAGCGCGCTCCTTGCACTTATTTTATCTTTCTCTTCTGTAGCTACGGAACAACTTCACTACACCACCCATATTTTCAGAAACACTTTATAAATAACACATGCTCTATGTAAATGAGCCGACAAACCGGTATAGTGGTTAAGGTGTTATCCTCTAGATCGGATGGTTCCTGGTTCGAATCCGTGTCCGGGCGTGGATGTTTGTAAGCGTATGGTGTAAAGGCGGCTGGGGTAATCTGTCGTGGCTGAAATCCTCACGTTGAGTTGGTGTGGAAGTTTGGAGAGTGGGGTGCCAGCTCAGGTGTTGCTTCATCTGACCATGGTTCAAAATTACGAGGTGTTGTCCTCGTATCTTTCCCTTAAGGGACTGATCCCGTACCGCCGTCATTATCCCGTTGTGTTGCTCTAGTACGCGACGTTAACAAAAATTACTATTAATATCTACTAATGACAAAATATTTAACTTCAAAAGTTATCGACAGAATTGCAATTTCTGAAAGTATGTCTAGCAGTGCTGTAGTCGTAAAAAAACAGAGGGTCTACCATGTGCGTATCGCAGAATTTATTCCATTGGTAGGCGAAACATGTACTTACTACTTACGCTTGTTTGGAGTTGTGTTGCAGAACACTGAATATAATTCTGCACCTGGGCCCGGTAGTGTGACACAACTTTTTCAAACCGACAATTCGATCCATTCCGTAAATTCACTAATTCAATTACGAAAATTTTATAATACAAAAATATTTAATTTTTACAATGGTCCAGAACGTGACTTCAGCTTAGACATGTTAAGCGGAATTCACAAACCCTTAGGTACACTACTGTTTGCTACAGGAGACACAAGAATCAACAAACTGAATATTTCTATGAATTCGAAACCCATGTCTCATTTTCTGTTGCCTACAAAATCAACAAATTAGAACTGGAAGTTATAAATACCACTTAAAATAAGTATACCTAACTGTTTTCAGTCGCTCAAGCGAATGGAATGGAAACGTCGTGAACAATGTTTTTATCCAGGTATATGCTGTAGAACAGAATCAACAATTTTAGAAAGCTCGTTTGAGAAAGTTTCTTACCTCATTTTCCTTAAAATTGGCGTTTTGAACTTCTAGATCGCCTTTGTTTTGTATTACAAGTTCCTGTACTTAAAAATTATTCGTGGAACTTATTTGGTTTGGGATTCTTCGAATTGCACACTCTGAAAAGAACTTAACTGACCATTTCGTGAAAATAAAAGACTGCATTTTCCACAAATAATTTCTTGCTAAAACATTAGAATTTCAAAACAAATTTCAATATTCTTTACCAGCAGAAACCCAGAGTTCCTCTGCTTGAATCAATTCTACATACAGCAAAAATTATCATTGTTTCTTTTTTCATAGAAAATTATGAATTACACTTCAATCTCGAAAATAATTTTCATTACTCGTTAGTTGCAATTTAACTTTTTTCGACTAGCTCTTGCCAAAAATAGGACCGCGGTGGCCCAGTTGGAAGAAAAACGGAATAGCAACCAGAGGGTTGAGAGTTCAAAACTCGACCCAGATTAAGATCGTCGTGTACATGGAGACTGGTGCACGTTAAATATGTCGTGACCTCAAAATTCCTCACGTTGCAGTGTTGTGGAAGTTTGGAGTGTAGGGTACCAGCTCAGGCGTGACCTCGTGAGCTGACCGTGGTTGAAAAGTACGAGGCGTGGTCCTTGATCTTTCCCTTAACCCCTTGGGTACATTTGTCGACTGAGAATCGTCATGCACTTGCTTTGCCTAAGTTACGGATGACAAGTCTAATTCGTCATTCAAACTAGGACAAAATTTAACATGCACATTCTTGTTCATGGCAAGAGTGATTGGTGTTACGAGACTCTTTGAATCAAATTATTCAATCGTTCTCTACAAAAATACGCTTTATTGAATCGGACTCCATACATAGAAATATTTACACGGCTGCGTTATCAGACACATTCTTATTTGGAACGAACGCGGAGATCAGAAGCTGTGTGATCTCTCTCATACTGTTGCCATTCTTATCAAACGAAGTTATACAAAAATATAACAGTAACTAATGTGCAAACGATAATTCAAAATATGTATCAGTAATTAGTGTACAGACGATAATATGGAAAATATAACAGTAATTAATGTGCAAACGATAATCCGAACTATTTTTTTTTTCAAATAAATCTGTACCCAAGGGGTTAAATTTCTCAATCTCGAAAATAATTTTCACTACTCGCTATGAACAATTTAACTTCTTCCGACTAAGCTCTTGCCAAAAATAGGATCGACATGGCCGAGTTGTAAGAGCAACGAATTATCAATCAGAGGGTTGCGAGATCGAAACTCGACCCAGACTGAAACCGTCGTGTATATGGGGACTGGTGCATGTTAAATGTGTCGTGGCCTCAAAAGTCCTCACGTTGCCGTGGTGTGGAAGTTTGGAGAGTGGGATGACAGATCAGGCATGACCTCGTCAGCTGACCGTGGTTGAAGAGCACGAGATGTCCTTGATTTTTCCTTTGAGGATTGAAACCGTATCGTCGCCAATAGACCTCTCCAGTACGACATCAATTAACTACCTACCTACTTTTCCAAAACGCTACCAGTTGCAAGCTTTCATGCAATCTTCTCCACGTATAATTCCATGTTCTGTCAAGATTTGCAGTATTCTAAAATAATAAACTCAAATGTGTCAGTTTTGCATTCATAATTTCTTTACATATAGTACGCATTAATCGTCTCGTTGAAAATCGCATTCAAGTGGCATTTTAAATGAATAGTGTGTATCAAAATAAATCAATATATTCGATAGTCAAAAATAAAAGTAGGGGAGGGAAGGGGTATTATTTTACACAATTTTATTTTGAATTTATTTTCTAATTTGTATATCAAAGTTAGAGGGGTTTGCTGCTAATCATGTTGAACTTGGAGTATTTTGCTACCTATTTCTTATTTTAGTGGTGCCTATTTTCGTTTTTATCAATATAAAAAATGGAAAATTGTTAATTTCTTCCACTGTCTCTTGGAACGACTACCCCTCCATACCAAGAGACAGTTGGTCTTATATCTAAGAACGGGCCCAGTTAGTATGGCAAAAAAAATTCTAAACAATTTTTCAACTCAAACTTTTATTGAACAATCAAGAAGAATTTTATTTTCAAAAAAGTAAGATTATTTTTACAAAAATATCAAGTACTTTTAAGCAAAAATAATATCAAAAAGCTAAGAAAGCTTCAAACTTAAATTTTACTACAAAATCACAAGTCAGAGAAGTTACTTTTCATGGGTCGCAATCATGTCAGACTTCTTCCTTAACTATAAATCGTAGCGAAAGGACTAGTATTTTTCTTAGCATGTCACTTTTGAGAGCTACTAATATGAGCTAATAAATAATATGAAATAGTGCTATATGATTGCGTAAGCTATATGAGAGCTAATAAATATGAAAAACCTTACCCTAACACAAAACTGGTAAAAGAAACAGAAAAATGAAGTTTTATTTTTATTTTATGAATACATTTTTGTTTGACATAAGCACATACTAAATCCTTTCACCTATGAATTATATTACATTCTGAAATGTTCAAAGTAGCTTGACAATCCGCTGTTGTACGTAGGGACAGCAGCGTATTCTGTCCCTAGGTACGGCAGGCAAAAGGATCCCTTGGTACAACAGCTGGACATTTTGAATTCGATCGTCAATATGGCAGGGTTGAAGTTGGGTGAACGATCCAAAAAAATTATGAATTTACTCTTGAAAATCAGTAAAAATGTCTTTTAAACAGTGTCTGTGAAGTACACAATAAATTACATATATTTTGTGGAGAATGATAAAAAAATCGAGAAAAACTACTTCAAAATCTTACTTTAGGTAGACAAAAATAGAAAAATGCAAAATACGACTTATCTGCTCAAGCAACACCTTCAAACAACACGATTTGACTGACGGCATCCTAGCCCGATGTTTTCAATCTGTGTAAACAAAATGCAATTCTCTTCTATTATTAACAGTGACTGTACCTTAGATACAACAGCCTCGCCTAAAGGTTTTTCGTAATAGAAATGTTATTTTCTGTGATTTTTTTTTTTTTCACAGGTTAACTATTTGTATCAGAAAAGTGTGGTTTCGAACGGCGAAAGTTTATATATTATCAATAGTAAATGAAATTACCTTTAATTGTAAACGTAATCTTTCAACTTTTAGCGTAAACTCGTTTGAATAGAGGAAAGTAAAAGCGTTTGTGTAAACTTTTATTTAGAAAAACAAGGGGGCTCCGCCCCCTGCTCGCTATTGCTCGTCAACCTCCGATGATTGCTACGCAATCATATTTAGTTCGCTTTGCGAACTATACTTTTCAACAATGAGGGGGATGGGATTGCTTTCAATCCATCCCCATATGGATCGCTGCTGGATTGATCCCGGACCTCTACTACGGCATTAATTGAAGGTTCCCTTCCCATTGCGATATTTATTGCATGCGCCCGAGTAACGGAAAATTGCCTACTTTTTTGCGAGATAAGCGGATTCGTATATAAGCCGACCCCAGTACATTAGCTTTAGAAAACGTTCCAAAAATTCTCGGCTCATACACGGAAATATAGAGTAAATAAAAACAAAATGATTTAAAAAATATCAAGAACACAAAGCATCTTATTTCTTCATAAAAAAGGAAATATTTTAGCACAACATATTGTTAAAATTAAGAGGAAATATATATATCGTAATTTTAAATGTTTTAGCTTCTACGTGTTGTTTGTTGTAATAGTCCTTCTTAATATTTTCATATTCGACTGTTGCTATGGAAACTGCGACCGAATTTGCTGGCTCTTCTCAAAACAATGCAAACTCTCTAGCGCGTGCTCTCAAATTTTATGAATGAATTAATTAAAAAATATAACTGTGTTTATCGCGTCTGCGCGTGCTCCAAAGTCATTACCCCGTTGAACCACAAGACTCGCTATCACGTGACTCACTATTACCAATCACAAAGTGAATAAACCTGAAGAAGATTACAAATTATTTTTTTATAATAGAAAGACTAGTAATTTAAAGATAAGTAGGTTGTGCTCTAGTACGACGTTAACTAAAAATTACCAATTAAAGGTAAGTAAATACACGTAGTTTATTAACGTCGCACCGGATCAACATAACGGGGTATTGGAAATGTTCCGGGATCAATCCCGACTTTGGTGAAATATCCCTAACATCTTCAGCAAGTAACTTTTCATGTCTTTTTTTAAATTATATTCGGTATATTAATTTAATATATTAGTTATTTATTTAAATTTAATTACATATATTTGTAATTATTTATTTATATTTAATTATATACAATTGCAATTATTTATTTATATCTAATTACATAGATTTACAATTATTTCTTTATATTTAATTACACATATTTTTAATTATGTTAATATATTTTTTATATTATAAAATTCAATGTTATTTCTGTACCTTCGTAGAAATGAACAAATTGGCTGATTCTGAAGGGCATGTCCACAGCCAACTTCAATGCATTAAATTACATTACAATGTACTGGAATCAGTGCAAAGTTCATTTTAACATGCTCGACTAAAAGAAATGGAAATAAGTAAAAAAAATTGCTGGTTGTAGAACGGATATATACGTGTGACCCCCTTCAGATGATTCACGTTATGCACATTTAAATGTCCTCGCGTTAGCGTGGTGTGGAAGTTTGGAGAGTGGGGTTCCCGCTCATGTATAACCTCGTCAAAAAATTAGCGGATTATTTTTTTTATTCCGGATTGATTCTAGACTGTCTCTAATAGCCCATTATTTTGCTCCAGTGCGACGTTAGTTAAACTACCTACCAACTTAACCTTCAGAGGGTTAAAAATAAAAAACCTGATGACGGTTAGAGTGAGTATTGACTCATGTAGGGGAACATCCCACCCTCCAGTTACCACGGGGCGAATCTTGCCATTGAATATTGTCTCAATGTTTTGCTCCAGTGCGACGTTAGCTAAACTACATACCAACTTAACCTTCAGAGGGTTAAAAATAAAAAAACCCTGATGACGGTTAGAGTGAGTATTGACCCATGTAGGGGAACATCCCACCCTCCAGTTACCACGGGGCGAATCTTGCCATTGAATATTGTCTCAATGTTTTGCTCCAGTGCGACGTTAGCTAAACTACTTACCAACTTAACCTTCAGAGGGTTAAAAAAAAAAAAACCTGATGACGGTTAGAGTGAGTATTGACTCATGTAGGGGTACATCCCACCCTCCAGTTACCACGGGGCGAATCTTGCCATTGAATATTGTCTCAATGTTTTGCTCCAGTGCGACGTTAGCTAAACTACTTACCAACTTAACCTTCAGAGGGTTAAAAATAAAAAAACCCTGATGACGGTTAGAGTGAGTATTGACTCATGTAGGGGAACATCCCACCCTCCAGTTACCACGGGGCGAATCTTGCCATTGAATATTGTCTCAATGTTTTGCTCCAGTGCGACGTTAGCTAAACTACTTACCAACTTAACCTTCAGAGGGTTAAAAATAAAAAAACCCTGATGACGGTTAGAGTGAGTATTGACCCATGTAGGGGAACATCCCACCCTCCAGTTACCACGGGGCGAATCTTGCCATTGAATATTGTCTCTAAAACAACAATCACAGGCCGGGACTTGTGGCAATGCTGAGGTTATCGTTCTCCCCTTAAAACAATGCGGATAAGGAAAGAAGAAGCACGGTTGTAGCAATGTCAAGAAGGAATCTCCTCCCAACCTGACCCTCCGACTTGGTCGATTGGAAAGTGAACAAGGATTCAGTTTTGAGTGAACAATGGATTTTTTTTTGTGGGAAGTGTGACGAAACCTTGTCGATATTTTTTTTTCTTTCGCTTTCGTTGTGCAATCGGAAGCTAGAACATTTACTGTTTCCGTAATTTAAAGTTGAGTACCAAGTCATTTCTGTACGAAAGGTTAAGTAAACCATTTTCCGTAATTACGGAATGTTTGACGGTCTCTCGCGTGAATACTTAATTACTTTCTACAGTGAAGCACCACAGATTAATGAAGGCGAAGTAATGTGCCAAGCAGCTTTTTATTGGCTGGTTGTTTTGGGGATTTTTTCACAAGGGCCATATTTTTTTGGCCAAGCTGCGCCGATTACAAGACAATGTCAAGTAACAATTGTTGTGAATTGTAAAGAATAGAGGGATTGGGGTAAACAGGGTAGGGGGCAGTGGCCGAAAGTCCTTACGATGATGTGGTGTGGACATTTTGGAGAGTGGGATGCCAGAACAGGTGTATCCTCGTCATCTGATCGGGGTTCAAAATTACGTGATGTTGTCCTGGGATCTTTCTCTTGGGGGATTGATCCCAGACCATTGTGTTGCTCTACTACGACGTTCCCTTAATATCTTACTTGACGTTGTCTTCTGTTTGGTGTCACTTGTAGCTCTAAAGCACAAGACAAACCACCACATGGTTTGATTCCATTGGTTATTTTAATTGTAAAATATCCTTTGATTGCATAGGTCCTTTTAAATTTTGTTCTTTAATTTCATTGGTTCATTTTATGGTTTTTCGCTAGTTGTGGAATTAATATAATTTGTTTCACGGTACAGTTGTGACGCATAAGGTTGTATAATTTCTGGTATTCCGTTAAAACGAATAACTTTCTTTTGTAAAAAGAAAATTTAAGTTTTTGCTTATTACTTTTTGTGGACGTTTTAAAAAATATATTTTTCAAAACATTCACAAATGTGTTTTGGAGCTTTCATTTTCCGTTGTAAAAAAATACTTTCTTATGTAAAAAAAATTCAGTTTAAACTTATTACTTTTTGCAAAAGTTTTTAAAAAAATATATATTTTTTAAAACGTTCTCAAGTGTGTCTTGAAGCTTTCTTTTTCCGTTGTGGAAAGAAAAAGATTTTTTAAATAATTATTTCCTTGGCAACTTTAGAAGTGCACCAAAAAAATCACCAAGTCCGTTGCCACCGTTATATGCATCGACTGTAGCTGCACCGTCTTGTGTTTGGCGCAGCTTGGCCAAAAAGACGTGCTTGCGCCATAAAATTCCAAATCGTTCAAGCATCAAGTCTGAAAGCCCACACAGAGGGCAAGTTGATGAATTCAGCCATCAAACTCGGAATAGATGATTGTAGAATGTTGCAATACTTAAAAAATCAATCAACGGAAGATACGTTTAATAAGTAACAGATGTTTGTATTTGTCCATTTGAAGATAGACATCAACGATATATTAATGTTTCGCAGCATCGCAATCAACAAAATACATCGCAAAGACTGCGATTGTTGAACTTTCGCGACCAGACAAGCATTGAAGTATTCGTTAAGGAAAGTGCCATATCCATTAACTATTGAACGCGTGCTGTAACAGTTGAACGAATCGAACTTTCGGCAATCGAGTTTACGGTACATTGGAATGTATGTCGTCACCTATTAGCGCTGTATGTACATTGCAACTGTTAAAAACAACGGCGAACCTTTCGATGCTTAATTGCTGCTAATTGAAGGAAAGGTGAAAGTGAAGACAAATGAATAAATTAATAACACAAGGAAAGTTAAATATTTAGTTAGCCTATAGATATGTGACCTGGCAGCTGTTTTGGTGGAAGTTATTCCGATGGAATACTCTCTCTTATTGTTCAAGCAGCGTCATCTCACCGTGGTTCAAAATTACTATGTTATCCTCGGAACTTTCCCATCGGGATTGATCCTGGACCATCGCCAATAACTCGATACGTTGTTCCAGTGGGAACTAAATTCAGCTACTACCTACTGTTATATAAAAATCAGTAATTTAATGTCATATTAAAGACTCGTCAAGATTCATGAGTATTTGCATTTTTTAATGCATTGATGGTCCTGATTGAGTTGGGGTTGGTTGTTAGTTTAACTTACATCAAACAGATGTAACACAACGGGCTATTGGTTAGTGTCCGAGATAGATCACGAAGGGAAAGATACGAGAACAACATCTCGGAATTTTGAACCTCGATCATATGACGAGAAAAACGCCTGTGGCATTAATTTAGTGTGCCATGATCTATTGGAATGTGTCTATATGGGTTTATGGGAATCTTAAGGTGATACCTTTGTTTCATAAGAAGGTTTTCAATTTCTATGTACTCGTTCTTTATAAATCTTTTGTTTGACCTGTCGTATTGTATTAGAAATTTAACGAAAGTTACAATATATAAGTGATCTTAATACTTATTGCGAACACTAATAATATGGTTAAATTATTTAAGAACGAGTCGTTGCTTGCAATAACCCATAAATAAAATAGTAAAATATCCTGAAAATTAATAAAGGATACAGTAGAAAGATATATTTCAAAGATAGATAGATATATTGTACATATATTTCAAAGATAGATAGATATATTGTACATATATTTCAAAAACAGTAAATTATTAGAAAATCCAAAATTTGTTTTATTGCTATATTCTTTCAATCTCTTAAATAAACACTTTAAAAATAAGCGCTGATTCTCAACTCGATTAAACATATTCCGGAATGAATATACCTTAATTCTTTACCATCAAAAATTAAATTTTTACCATTGATAATGGAGTAACATTTTATATTAGGTGTATACATACGTGTAAGATTCCAAGCATTGACTGATCTTGTGTAATTGCTCCCTTGAGTGCTTGCAAATGTGTTGGTCGGTGTTGGTACACGGTACAGCTACAGTCTACGTTTATGAGTGGTGGCAACGGCCTTGGCGATTTTTATGGCGAACTTCTAAAGACGCCAAAGTAAGAATTATTTCAAAACAAAATTTTTCTTTCAAAAATATTTTTCTTTTTACAACGTAAAATGAAAGTTTGAAAACACATTATTTGAGAACGTTTCAAAAAGTATATATTTTTTAAAACTTTCGCAAAAAGTAGTAAGCTTAAACACATTTCAGAACACATTTGTGAACCAGCAGAAAAACAAAGCTGTGAATGTTGGGTAAGAATACCCTGAAACTTATCAATTACACTAAATACAGTAGGCTTTTTGAAAAGAAAGAAAAGCAAGAAATAGTACAACCTGATAAGTCAGAAATGTTCCGGGAAAAAATAATAAACGAAAATTCCACAAATGGCAAAAAAACAAAACTCTTAAACGTTTTGTGAAAAATGTTATAATACTATAAAAATTCCATAACAGTAGAAATACAAATGAATGAACCAATGGTATCACAGAACAAAATAGGGATATTTTAAAATCAATATAACCAATGGAAGCAAAGAAAAAATTTCAAACGAACCAATGAAATCAAACGACTTTAACGGAGTTTGGAAGAAATTTCTAGAATATTCAAAATGAAAATTGAAAGTTACCGTTTGCCGATGTTGCCATGAAAACCATAAAGACAGTTGGGTTGCCTTAATTTACCGTAACTCGCTACTAGAAGTGCGCCAAAAAAAATCGCCAAGCCGTTGCCATCACTCATAAACGTAGAATGTAGCTGTACCTGGTACACTTTTTATTTGAGATAGCCCCACAGGCAGCAATTGTGCAAGAAATTATGGAGATGCCGTGAGACATGGTTCGCAGATCAATGCAAAATTTCCGAGAGACTTAAAACTGCATCGACATTGACGGTTGCCATCTATCTGATGTAATCTTCAAAACTTATTGGATACAATGCCATACCGTGTACTTCTTATGTATAAAAGATTTATTTCTCTATCTTGCTTTGTATTTTTATATTGACGTTCCAAATCAGAACGTTCTTTTTGCCGCACTCTGTATTTTGATGGAAATCGATTCAGAAGAACTTCAAGGTATGACCATGCAAAATTTCAGCTCATTGCGATAATTAGTTTTGCGCTACATTAAATTTTCCTCATTATTGTGATTTTAGCTGGCAACCAAAATTTAAAAAAACGGCAGACAAATCTCGAATAACAATTCTCGGATCGTTTGCACTTGCATAGTAAATATAACACTTTGTTTTGTATTTGAATTTATAGAGAACATTATTCCCCGTTGAATGATACCTTTGAGACTTTGCTCTTTTATGAATCGGGCTGGCTGAAAATAAAGAAGGTAGTTCGTTTCTTTTTACCGCGACTGTACATTATTCACCGTTTTTCAGTAAATTGGAAGAATATTAGTTTCTTGTGTTCGTTGGTTCAACCCCCCCCCTCTCCCACTTGAATTATCTCATTCATAAGAATCAGAACAGAAATCTCAACAAACGAAAAGAATTCAACTGAAAGCGAAATCTTACTTTTCAAACAATTTAGGGAAAGATTTTCACCCATTATCCCTAAATGGAGCCCACCAGCGTCCCTTTGGGGATAAGTGATACTAAACTGCATTTTACTTGTACGTTGCGTGCTACCGATGAACATAGTTCTGTTAGAGGTAACGAATAATGGTATATATATATATATATATATAAGTGGGGGAAAAATGGTAAGTCCTTAGGAAAACTAAGAAAAACGAAATTCAGATTAGAAGTCACGAATAACCATCGGATATGTAGTTGAAAAGAGAAAAGTTTATTCGACCGTGACAGGTTGTTTTGTCGTATTTTTGTATATATTTGCAACTTATTTGAAAACAATCTGTTTTATCTATCGGGTCTCTGTTTCACATTGGATCGCCGTGGCTCACATGATAGGCCAACTGTGCTAGCAATCTGCGAGTTGTAGCTAGGGATGCAACATCGACAGCAAAACATCGATGTTCAAAATAAAACATCGATGTTGATGATACATCGCCCCAAAAACATCGATGTTTTTTAAATTCAGTGTATATAAACTTTTTCCCCCATTTCTTAAAACTGGTTTAGCAACTAGTGATGCTACATCGACAGCAAAACATCGATGTTGATAAAGCCTCGCCCTAAAACCATCGATGTTTTTAAAATTCAGTGTATTTATACTTTGTTCCTCATTTCTTAACATTGGTTTAGAACCTAGTGATGCAACAGCAAAACATCGATATTCAAAATTAAAACATCTATGTTGATATTGCATCTTCCCCAAACCATCGATTATTTTTAAATTCGATGTATCTAAACTTTTTTCCCCATTTCTTAAAACTGGTTTAGCAACTAGTGATGCGACATCGGCTCCACTACATCGATGTTTTTTTTATAAAACAACAATGTTTTGAAAACATCGACATCGATGTCGCATCCCTACTTTTCAGAACCTTCACCCTTGGCCACTTTGGTTTAAAAGTATGTTCAATTTGCTGATTATAAAAATTATGCTATTTTGTTATTTTTAAATTTTTATAACGGTACTTTTTTCATTTAAAAATAAAACATCGACAACGTAAAAACATCGACACGTATAAACATCGATGTTACAAAAACATCGACTTCAATACATCGATGTTTTTTTGAAAAACATCGACATCAATGTCGCATCCCTAGTTGTAGCCTGCCTAGGTTTTTTTCCTATCTGGACGTGTTTCTCTCTTATGATATGTGACTAAAACGTTCTTTTCTTGTGTGCGTATTAGAGATCAACAACAAAACATCGATGTTCAAAATTAAAACATCAATGTTTATAATACATCGCCAAAAAAACGTCGATGTTTTTAAACATCTCTCTCTCTTTCTCTCAGTGCATTTAAACTCCCATTTCTTATAACTGGTTTAATAACCTCAAACATTAGTGTTCGCCCGAGGAGGGAAGATTTAATTTGTCATGTGTTGTGTTTTTTAATTTATAACTAAGATTTTTTAACTGTCAAAGCAAAGTCAAAACAATTAATACGAATAATTAACAAATATTTTATTTTCAAATTGAATATTATAAAAGAAAAAGATATTTACAACAATTTGACATAGATACTATTAACTATAAGTGTAATGAGGTAGGTACCTAACAGTAATTTTTGTTTGTTATTATTAATTATTAATCTTTTATGGGGGGAAGCATAAACTAATTTTGTTTTTACTGTAAATATAAAATATTGGGGCCTAGATAATTATTATGTACTGCAATATTTGTTATTTACAGTTTGTAAAAAGAGAAGTTTGTTAACTTTTTCCCTAACTATCCCACCAGTCAGGGAAAAAACTTTTTCTGATGGGAAGGATGTCGCCATCACTGACAAATAGTTGCACGGTTATTTTTCTTAATTTTTACTGTGGTACTTTTTTTATTCAAAAATAAAACATTGACAATGTTAGAACATTGATGTTAAACAAACATCGGCTCCAATAAATCGATGGTAAATACATCGATGTTTTTTTTTATAAAACTTCGATGTTTTGAAAACATTGACATGTATGTCGCATCTTTAGTCCTTTTAGGACCCTCCACCCTTGGTCACTTTAGTAGAAAAGTATGTTCAAATTACTGGTAAGATTATGCTACTTGGTTATTTATTACATTTTTATAATGGTACTTTTTTCATTTAAAAACAAAACATCGACAACGTAAAAACATCGATGTTACACAAACATCGACTCCATTAAATCGATGGTAAATAAATTGATGTTTTTTTATAAAAACATTGATATTTTGAAAACATCGACATCGATGTCGCATCCGTAGTGTGAATGCATATTACTCAATGTTTGGATTTTGTTTGGTGCAGCTTGGTCAAATATGGCCCCATGAGTCATTAAAACGCATCCAACCAAATAATTCTGGTTCACATTGGGTGGTTCAAAATTACGTTGTGTTGTCCTCGGATCTTTCCAAAATGGATTGATCCCGAACCGTCGCCAATATCCCGTTGTGTTACCTTACATGGTTCACTAATAGCTTAGGAATTGGATTGGTTTGTTGGATTTTGTTCTTATGGTACAGGGAACATATTTGGTCATGGTGCGCCATACAGAAGACAGACAACAAACATCAAGTAATTGACATATACACGCAATGAAATTTTTTACTAACACAGGTTAAAGAAAATACACGACTAAGAAATCGAACCTGCAAGCCTGTAACTCGCAGATTGTTAGCGCAGTGGGCTACGACGTCCCACTTAGGAATTGGGATATGAGTTAAGCGCGTAATGAGGAAGCTGAGATCGAATCGAAAACGAAAACACTTAGCCAGACAACCTTAAAGTTAACAAAGGATGTCTGCAAGGTTGCTTCTTTTCCTCATAGACATCAAAATAAAAAAAATTTGAGCCCTTAGTTATAAATGTAGGTTATTGAATTTACGTCGCGTTTGACAAACGTAACGAGCTGTTGGCGATGGACCAAGGTCAATCCTGTGAAGTTATAAAGGAAACCGAACGAAACCGATAATCTCAAGCGTGCGCTCTTAAGCTTTGGTTTCCTAAGAAAGTGGAACCGTTATCTAACAGCCGTGATACGTCATGATGCCGCGGGCATAACTAGACGGCCGTCTAAACAAGAATCCTGAGGTGTCAACTTAGACGGACAGAATACGTTGGGGAAAGGCCAACACAGACGGCTGTCGTGGTTTATTTTATTCGAGAAACTAAACAAAGTGGTTTTTTATTCTCTAGTTTAAACTTTCTAACTTCGGGATCGTTGAAGGTAGAGTGAAAATTTCAACAGATTTCAAATCAGCGTAAATTTCTACGCCAGATCGATATCAAAAACAGTTTTATTATTCAATTATTTACCATTTGATTATTTAATTATTTATTTATTTAAAGAAAATCACATTTAAGGTATCAATCTGGTGTCAAATTTTCCGCAGATTTCAAATCCGTTGAAATTTTCATTCTGAGTTTAACGATCCCGATTTTACAAAAACGAATTAATCAATGGCAGTCAAAAATGTTTATTTATTTCTCTCCTCTTCGTTCGAATCGCTTGGAGCAGGAAATGAAATGTGGCCGCTACAAGAGAAAAAACGTTCCCCAACTGTTTGAGATCGCTATGACGACAGGCATGGAAATGGCGGCTCCGATCATTTTCGTTACGCTCACAAACACCGCTCTCTAGGAAACCAACACCATGTGTTAGTATAAACAACGTTTTAGTGAAGTCACCCACCGATACATCACGGCCGCTAGATCACGGCGACGCTTTCTTAGGAAACCGAAGCTTTAGGCCCGGTGCACACATCCGGTTTTTCATCGTGCGGCGCTGCTGTGGCAACGCAATTT
Source organism: Metellina segmentata (assembly GCA_947359465.1). Lineage (NCBI taxonomy): Eukaryota > Metazoa > Arthropoda > Arachnida > Araneae > Tetragnathidae > Metellina > Metellina segmentata. Next base: position 100,719,471 of record OX375875.1, read on the forward strand.
CGGTCTGAGATACATAAGATCCAATGGAGTAGTGCACATATGCCTCCGGCGCCGCTGCGGCGCCGCACGTCCATCTTGCGTGCAATTTGTACCGTAGTTCCCCACGGCGTTTCAGATCGCCGCACACGTTTCTCCGGTCTCAAGTACCTTGTTTTCATAAATAAATGGAATATAAACAATAATTATTAAATGGTTGCATCCAGTAACCGTCTATTTTGTTGCAAAATATACTTTATATACTCCAAGTAAGCGAAATAAACACGTTTTCTTCGATAGAATATTTGTAGTAAATGGCGCGAAATGAGTACTTGTGTCTTTTCACGGTTATGTGAGCATAGTTGGGCTTCGGTGCCGCATGTTGAAAACCCGGATTTGTGCAGCGGGCCTTAGATCTTGCCTCAATGCAATGGGAGAACATGTGATTCCATGTGACAAAACCCCATCCCGTATATTATCTGGATGATGCTAGCTGCTGTAGGAGGCGTAGGGTAGGAATGAAGAGTCTGATGAAGGGTACCCATTTATCAAACGTGACAAACGCCATAAAGAAACCATAGTAAGAAACCATTTGAGGGTCATATTTGCACAAAATCCTGGCAACATTGTGTATATGACCCAAGCGCGCAATCTTAGATCTTGCCTCTAACAAATGTAATGAGAGAACATGTGATTCCATGTGACAAATAATCATTCTATATATTATCTGGAATGGATGCTAGCTGCTGTAGAAAGCATAGGGTAGGAATGAAGAGTCTGTTGAAGGTACCCATTCATCAAACATGACAAACGCTATCAAGAAATCATAGTAAGAAACCATTTGAGGGACATAATTGCACAAAATCCAGGCAATATTGTGTATACGACCCAAGCGCGCACTCTTAGATCTTGCCTCTAACAAATGCACTGAGAGAACATGTGATTCCATGTGACAAAAATCCATTCCGTATATTATCTGGATGATGCTAGCTGCTGTAGGAAGAGTAGGGTAGGAATGAAGAGTCAGTTGAAGGTACACATTCATCAAACATGACAAACGCCATCAAGAAATCATAGTAAGAAACCTTTTAAGGGACATAATTGCACAAAATCCAGGCAATATTGTGTATACGACCCAAGCGCGCACTCTTAGTTCTTGCCTCTAACAAATGCACTGAGAGAACATGTGATTCCATGTGACAAAAATCCATTCCGTATATTATCTGGATGATGCTAGCTGCTGTAGGAAGAGTAGGGTAGGAATGAAGAGTCAGTTGAAGGTACTCATTCATCAAACATGACAAACGCCATAAATAAATCATAGTAAGAAACCATTTGAGGGACATAATTGCACAAAATCCAGGCAATATTGTGTATACGACCCAAGCGCGCACTCTTAGATCTTGCCTCTAACAAATGCACTGAGAGAACATGTGATTCCATGTGACAAAAATCCATTCCGTATATTATCTGGATGATGCTAGCTGCTGTAGGAAGAGTAGGGTAGGAATGAAGAGTCAGTTGAAGGTACACATTCATCAAACATGACAAACGCCATAAAGAAATCATAGTAAGAAACCATTTGAGGGACATAATTGCACAAAATCCAGGCAATATTGTGTATACGACCCAAGCGCGCACTCTTAGATCTTGCCTCTAACAAATGCAATGAGAGAACATGTGATTCCATGTGACAAATACTCATTCCTTATATTATCTGGAATGGATGCTAGCTGCTGTAGAAAGCATAAGGTAGAGGCGAAGAGTATGCTGAAGGTGCCCATCTATCGAACATGTCAAACGCCATAAGGAAATCACAGTAAGAAACCATTTGAGGCTGAAGGGATTGGGCATCATTACTCTCTCCAACTAACCTGGCATAATATAATAACAGTACTGCCAAAATTGGATCTTAGTCCGTATTGTGGTCTTGTTGATTCCATCCTACCAGAACCCTGAACTCTAAAAAAACACCCTGATTATCGCGGAACACCCATCCTCTCCATTGCAATTTAAACAGTGCTTAACTACGTGTGAAAGCGCCCTGCAGACAGAAAATCACTCGGGTCGATGAACATGTAACCAAATTACTCTGGGGATGATTTCGCGTCCGAAGCAGTTAACTACCATCGACGAGTTCTCCATCGTTGAACAATGAAGGATTTAGAGGCCCTTGATAACCGTGTTAGACCGCCTCTAATAAGGGACGTGTACCCACCTCTAGTTAACCCCCAAGGAGGTATGAACGTGGCAAGAAATGGAGTTGAAGAGTCGCGGGGATAAATGAATGTCGTTATGTTCCGGACACATCGATCAGTTGAAAACTAATTTTCATACATTTTTGCGCAGACATGAATGCATTGCTTGTTTCGTTCCTCTTCTCTGCATTTTCCTCCCTTCGGGATTAATCCCGAACCTTTGCCAGTAGCCCGTTGTGTTGCTCCAGTTAATTCAATAACCTTTGTATTTTCGAAAAAATCTAAAAGTTTGATGTCTCATTGAGCAACGTTCAGAAAATTTCTTCAGTTGAAATAAACAGAAATTTTTAAAGTGGTAAAGGAAATTTTTTAATAACCCTCTCATTTTAACCTTCTTAGGGTACGTAGGTAGGTGAATTTACATATCGCAAAGCAACACAACGGGCTATTGGCGACGGTCCAGTATAAACTCCTAAGGGAAAGATCCTTAGAGAACGCCTCGTCATATTGAATCGCTATCATATGACGAGGTCAGCTTCTGAGCTGAAATCCTCTCTCTGACTTTTCATACCACTCCAATGTAAAGACATCTGAGACCCCAACAGATTTAACTTGCATCAGCCCCGACGTAGACTAATGTCTATGATTGAATCAAGTTTCAAGCTCGCAACGGCCTCACTGACGTATTCTATGCCTTATATTTAGCGGTCGTGTTTTATAATAATATTCTATATTTCATGTAAAAAATTTGAAGTTACTTGTTTGAAAATTAAGCCTTTGAATTTTCAATTATAAGATGTATACAAAAAATGAAGTAGGAGAAAAAGCTGTTTAAAGTTTTAAAATTAAAAAATTTCTAAAAAATTATAAATAAAAATGATTTAAATTTGTACTACAGCTGCTTTCTACATATGAGTGAAGTTTAAAACTTCCCTGGTCCATAAGTGATCATTTCTTTTCTTTTTTTTAGAGCCAATTCCTTTGTTCTGATTTCTTTTTTCACTAACTTTCGCGCACGTTGAAATTTGGCATTTAAACAGTTCCTTTGCTGATAATTCTTTCAAGTATCAATTATCTGTTATCCGATCCTAACGTAATCCCAGCAACTTTCTGAATGTGTTGAATAGTTGAAAATACCCCTTTATTTTACTCAGAAACTGCTTCTCATGTGGTCATTTAGACACGTTTTTTTGGCATAAAATTCTCCTTTGGACACTTGACTTACTGTGTAGACTTTAATTTGCATTTTACGTAATGCACCTTGAACATCTTTCTAAAAGTTCTATTGGCAAAATCTTTGCCAAATATTCCTCTTTAATTGGTGTCCCAACTTTCAATTTATGAGAACCTGGTGGCAAATGTCTGGCTTTCGCAGACTGGTAAAAGCACCATGAATTGGAACCCTCGGGAAACATGAAGTGCTGTGGTTTCGTTTCTGCTGATACGTTATGATAAAGAGTAGCATACTTGGTAGTTTTCAAGGCATTATTATCAGCTTTATTTGCTAACATTACATTTTAATAATAACAAGTTAGTTTTTTAATACTTTTTTCTGATAAACTACCACGAGATTTTCCATCCAATGTGATACCACGAGCTTTCCACGTTTTTACTGCCTCTCTCAATTGTGTCCCCAAACGTTTACTAATGTGGTTTGACACATTCCACTTTTTTATAGCGACATTACTACCATACACACCAGACAAATTACTAAATGTTTTGGCATTCCCATCCGAAAGTAAAGTAGTATATTATCGGGGGATGGGAGAGAGAACCATATCTTTATAATCATAGCTCTGTCGTTTACGTTTAGGCATAGTTAATAAAACGTATAAACAGAAAAACGAAACAACAGAATAACAAATATCAAACAGAAAAACAAAACAACAGAATAACAAATATAAAACAGAAAAACAAAAGTAAAGTCATCTTTTTTGATAAAAATAAACAAGCAATGATATCAATAACAGTTACAAAGAAAAGTTTCATCTTCTTCTAAGCTATTTCATTTAATTAATCGAAAATAAATATCTAGGTTTTGCAGACGTACAAATGCGGTTAGTTCAGTCAGATCGGGTTTTCAGTTAGTTTAGGTTTCGAAACACTGTGATCGCACTCACAAAAATCCCTATAACTTTAAAAAAAAATACAGGAATCAGTCTGATTTTCTAGGACAACATTTTAAACAGTATAAGACAACTTTTTAAGCAAACTTTTGTTTTTGTATTTTTGTCAATTTTTAGGTGCTAGGTCCCCTTAATACATTTTATTCTACTTTTAAACTTTAAAATTACTCTCCTGAAAAATCATGTTTTATGCGATGACATTGTTGAAAGAAGTGAGCGATATCCTTCTTGTAACCTGCAGTTTTGCTTGCATATCTAACCATTTTTGGCCTTTTTGACCAAAATAATTTTTCATTGGATTCTGTTAACCGATAGATGTATCTATTTAAGCATTAAATATATTTTTTGGGAAAGGCAGTGCTATAGTATAAGGTAATCTCGGGACTCACTGCGGATAGGAGGTGCAGGTTCGTTGGGTTTTATTTCTCTCTTCCGGTGTCAGTAAACACTTCGTATGTATATTACTTGATGTAGTTTGTCTCATGCTGCGCGAAGCTTTGCCAAATATGGTCTCTTTGGCTGAAACTCAACCAACCAACATCATGATTCTTCGAGGGTTAAAATACTATTGCTGTAAATCATATTTTACCATGCATAATTTCTCGGATTTCCTTTCCGCGCAGTTTTCGTCGGCAAAAAAACATTGAGCTAAAGCGTAATCCGCCGTGGGAAACACTTGTTTTCAAACAATCGAGATGTTTCTGGAAGAGAATGCGAAAGTTCTTTTTTGTGTTTTATTGCATTTGCTTGTCACCCATGGAAACCATTAGTATTGTTTTCGGTAATGGTTCGAAGGGAAGTTTAAAGATTAAAATGAAGGCGAGATAGGTAGTTGAACTTACGTCGTACTGGAGCAATCACAACGGTCTATTGGAGACGGTTAGGGATCGATACCGATGGGAAAGGTACTTGGACAACACGTCGTCATTTTGAACCACAGTCAGATGATGAAGTCAACACCTGTGCTGGCACCCCACTCTCCAAACTTCCACACCACGCCAACGTGAGGAGATTTGAGTCCACAACAGATTTAACGATACACCAATCTTAAAGTACTCGACGGTCTTTGGTTAAGTTTAGAACTTGCACCCCTAATCTTGCAAATCCGAGACTCTACCAAGTGGGCTACCACGTCTTCAGTCCAAAAGGATGTACCAAATACCGTCTTTCGTTTTAACTCTTCGGTACTTCTTCTTAAGGTACAACAGCCGAAGGTGTTATCATCTGACGACAGCAATACACATCTTTCATTAAACCCCAAAACAAACTAGTTACCGTCAGCAACCATGCCAGTGTTCTGAGAACGACCGAAAGATGCCAGTCTATCCGCGAAATAATTCCATATTGAATAATAATAGGGAATATGCACTATGTCAGAAAAGGTCCTAAAATGGTACTTTTTTTACAAATTCGATCATGAACAATCCGAAAATCAACTTTAAAAATCTCAAAAAAGTTTAATTTTCGCGTAATAAGCGATTAAAAAACGCGTTGAAGTCACGTGACTGAAAACGGGGTGGAGCTTGGTGTGACGTCATAGTTCATGAAATCTCTCGCTACATTCGCCGGCTGCATGTTATTTCAGGTTGCTTTAATTGATTTTACGCTTATTTCACGATAATTTTATTTGTTAAATAATTGTGTTGAATTGTCGTCCGCACATTATTATTTTAAAGATTTCTTCTCTAAAAATGACGACTGTAGAACAAGGTTTTGTAAAAGGCCAGTCGGATAATCTACCTAAATTGGATGGTATATCCATGTTTTTTTTTTCTGGGAAACCATCCAGATTTTATGGGAGTAGAAATGAAAGGCGTAAAAGCGAAGAGTATGATAATATTTTGTACACCATATTTATTTTTAAAAAACATGTATTTTTATATTGCTTTTAAAGAGTAGTGTTATCATCAAAAAGTTGTACTTAAGAAAATAGAATATTAATAGTTGTTCTCTTTTCCTTAATAAGTAACACAATTAATTCTGAAACAGATTTTTTTGTATTAGAATATTAGATAATTAGAATAGTATATCAAACAAGATCTTTATATTAGGAAAATAATTTCAAAGTAGATTAAAATTGTTGGGGTATTAAAATAGTGAATTTTGAAAGCTAACTTAAAATTAATTTTCTACATTAATTTTTTAGCAACATTATTTTTGTTAGTTAATGAACAATAATTTTTTAAATATATTTAAGCGATAAAATGTAATGCACTAAAAGATGATAGAAAAATAATATGTGTAGAGAAACTTATTGCGATAATTGCAACTGCATTAAATATTGAACACAACATTTGGCAGTCCAACATTTTAAACCATGAAGAAGGTAGTGTGATAATTTGATTAAAATTGCAAGAATTTGAATTCTATAATACTTATCATTCAGTTTAAAGAAGAAATACGACACAGTTTTACCAACTGCAAATTTAATTATCATGAGTATAATAATTCAATGTTTATTGATGTTAGCTCTCTGTATATATTTTTTTTAACCAGTTTTGATTTATAAATATATAGTATTCCTTTATTTATTTATTAAATTCTTTTTCATGAAACAAGAAATTCTGCATTATGAGTGACTTGATACCGAAAGAATATTTTTTCGTTTTAGCAAAAACCCAAGTAGTTATCCACAAGATTATATCACACAATTCTTAATTAAAAATACAAATAATTTTTGGTATTTTAAACTTACCAAAAATGATCTTCACAGCAATGCAAGCAAGAAGTAGAACACAGCTTTTTTTTTTCTTTTAATCTCTTTTCATAACGCTGCACCATCTTCTACGAACTTGTTCATATTTTGGTACAACAAAAAAAATACTTTTTTGGTGTTTTAATCGTTGAATTATGACACAAACGGAACAATACAATATTTGTAATTCTTCTTTTGAACTATTTTCGAACCTTCCATTGCTGAATTAATCAAAAATCTGTAAATATAAAACTACTAAAAAGATACCCATAGAGATAACACAGTTCAAGAAACGCTCGATGAGAAAATCATGAACTATGACGTCACAGGCAAAAATCGTCAGCGACTGCAGTTTCTCGTAGAAAGTGACGTCAGAGCAATTTAAAAAACGTTTTAAATATAATTAATATCGTCAGATTGCAGTTTAAGTGGCATTTTTCTACTTTGTTTTTCGCCGCCTTTTCTCTTTCAGCTTAAATTGAATTTGAAAATCATGCATATTGTCCATTCCAATTGAAGAAAAATGAGTTTGGAGACAATTGTGAGTGGACTATTGTGACTATTGGAGACAATTGCTGAAGCATTTCATGCAATTCTCCATTTGACAATTTCCTCTCTTAACCCCCTCAGGAACACATTTTTAAGTGTGCACGTGATTCCTATGGGGTTTCAAACCTCTGGTAAACATTAGGGTCGTGACCGTAGGAATTACCCAAGTAATCTTTCTCTAATTTCTCCTCCATCCTTTCTTTTCACAGTTATTTGCCATTGTCTTGTGCTTGGTGCAGTTTGGCCAAATATGGCTCTTAATCCTTTGAACCCAAAACTAACCAACCCATGGAGTTTTATAAACACGGGGTCGCACTCCTGAGAAACCTAAACAATATTTTCCTGCTTTCATTCCACTACTCTGTTCCCAATCCCTCTTTTCCCCCCGTTTACAACATTTTATACTTGATGTTGTCTTGTGTTTGCCGTAAATAGGCCAAATACGTCCCGTTCGTAATAAAACCCGATAACAACCTTACAACCTTTCTTAAGCTTCGAAGGATGCTCTTTGGAATAACGAATTTTGTGCTAAACTGAACAAAGACACGATTTGGCGTACGCAAAAAAAGGAGTTGTCCGATTGCAATAAAAATTGGCGGATGTTAAGAACACACATAGAAAAAAACCGATTAAAATTATTGAACAACTGAATGATTTATTTCAGAGTTTGAATGTTACAATGGGAAGAAGTCAATAAGGCGTTGGTCCTCATCTGGCCTGGATGCAAGCTGTCAACCGGCGTAGCATAGACTGAAAAAGTTGCATGATGGTGTTCTGCGAAATTTCATGCCAAATTGTCTCCAACTGTCGGGATAAATGGTCAACATTCCAGGATGGTTGCAATTCCCATAACGTCCCAAATGTGTTCTATGGGAGAGTGAACAGGAGACCTAGCAGACCAAGAAAGTGTTGGGAAAGCTTGAAGATAATTCATAGCAACACGTGCCGTGTGCGGCCGGGCGTTATCTTGTTAAAAGTAAGTCCGGGGTGTCGCAAAAGCAACGGTAATAGAACCGGTCGTAGAATGTCGTCTACGTACCGTTGTGCTGTAAGTGTGCCAGAAATGACTACCAAAGAGGTCCGGCTATCAAAGGAGATGGCACCCCAGATCATAATGAACTGTTGTGGGCATGTATGGTGTGCGATAGTAAGGGCAGGATCCCCACGCTGCCCTGGACGTCTCCAGACTCATCTGCGGTTGTCGTCACTATACTGTTGGAAACGGGACACGTCACTGAAGACTATACGTCCCCAGTCAGCACCATTTCAAGTGGATCGAGCTCGGAACAACTCCTTCTTGGTGCGTCGATTTTTTTTTTGTTATAGATTGTGACATTCTGAAATAGTGACTAAAACATAGCTATGACTTATTGAGAAAAAAAATCTAGCTCTTTGTGTTAAAATTAGGTGGTTGTTTTGGCCATTTAATGGCGCAAGATCGATATTTGGCCAAACTGTGCCAAACACAAGATAATGCTAAGTAAAAAATGAAGGGGGGAAAGAGCGATTGAACAAAGTAGGTGGAATGAAAGAAGAAAAAATTCGTTCAGGTACTTCGGGAGCGCAATTTACGTGTTTACTAAAGACAATACACCCTATTGAAAGAAAACATCACTAGATTAAATCGGATCTGCCCGTACACACCTAATGACGATGTGCCCCTGAGAAATTCTTGATCAAAGGAATATATAAACAATAAACAATATCATAATAGAAGGATAAATAAACATTACAGGTACACAATACAGACAATTAAATGACATGAAAACAAAAGAAATAAATTGCTTCAATTGACATTTAAGCTAGCATTAAAATCAAATCAAACGATGTTTACCAATGTACAGTGTCTGTGCAACTGAGGTCAGACTATTCTAAACAGACCACAGCAAAAACTATGAATTTGAATGTCGTCAAGTTTTCAGCATGTCTTAATAAGGTCACGGGAAGAAATTCACGGCAAAAAATAACACTTAAAAACCCACTACCATGTGTCGTTTCTATCCACTCCATTGCAATGCTGCACAACCGCGATTTCGCAGTAGGGATGCGACATCGACAACAAAACATCGATGTTCAATATTAAAACATCGATGTTCAATATTAAAACATCGATGTTCAATATTAAAACATCGATGTAAATAATAAATCTCCAAAAACCATTGATGTTTTTAAACATCGATGTATTTAAACTTTTTCTTTTCCATTTTTTAAACTGGTTTAGGGACCTCTAACATTAATGTTAGCCCGGGTTTATTAATGTTAGTCAGTTGCTGTGTTTATTAATTGATAACTAAGATTTTTTTAACTGTCAAAACAAAGTTAAAAAAAATTATTAAGAACAAGTTACAAATATTTTGTTTTCAAATTGAATTATACAAAGGAAATTATGTTTGCAACAATTTTTGAAATAGGTATTACTAACTATAAATATAAGTAGGTAGATGTATAGCAATAATTATTGTTAATTATTATTTATAATTTATCAACTTATGGGGAGGGGACATACTTTTTTTATGTCCTCAAATAAAAATATTTGGGCCGATAGTTATTACATGCCCCAATATTTGTGTTATTTACAAATTGTAAAAAAAAAAAGAAGTTTGTTAACTTCTACCCCTTTAACCGACTCTTTTTTTCACTAACTGTCCCACTAGTTAGGGAAAAAACTATTTCTGATGGGACGGATGTCGCCATCACTGACAAATACTTAGTTCCACTGTTATCTCTCTATATTAAAAAAAAAGTTACCGCCGCTGCCACCGCAGGATTGAAAAATTTGTTGTTAAGCTGGATTCTTAGACGGTTTCCCGAGAAAGTACTGATCGGAAAAAAATGAAATTAACATGCTTTGTTCTTCATCGTATTCCCTGGATAATTATTAAGATTTTTTTCCGATGCGGCTATTAGTTTAGGTTTTATTAAGTGTTAAAGTTGAAGAAGTGAAATTTCTTCCGCGAGTGAGCAAAACACATTCAAATTTTCAGTCTTCAGTCGTGAGTTTTTTTTTAAGAGTACCCCTCAACGTAAATTTTTGCAGCTCGTCGAGTTTTTTTTTTAAATTTCAATTTGGTTCTTGATAATATTTTTTTGAAATTCGGGAAAAATCGGGACATTTTTGTTACTTTTTTTTTAAACTGCCGTATCTATATCTTATTACTATTAGTTTTTAATTTTTAAAATATCGTAGTATACCTCAGAATGTACTCTTTCTTACGGTACTATTATTTTTGAAATCGGTTAATAATTAAATTGGATGCGATCAAAAGTTGGTGATACAAAACTCGGAATCTTTGGATATTTTCGCTACTTTTTGTCACAACAGTTATATCTACAGAAAAAACCATTATTTTTTAAATTTGAGAACATCACTGAATACATTACATTACACTCTTTCTTATGGTACAATTATTTTTTAAATTGGTTAATAAATAAAATCGATGCAATTAAAAGTGGGTCATACAATTTTCGGAACTTTCAGATCGTAATTTCCGATACAAAACTAAAACTGTCATATCTATATCGTATTACTATTAGTTTTTAATTTTTAAAATATCGCAGTATACCTCAGAATGTTCTCTTTCTTACAGTACAATTATTTTTAAAATTGGTTAATAAATAAATTGGATGCAATCAAAAGTTGGTGACACAAATTTCGTAATTTTTATTTCGCGGAGCAAATTCGAAGAGCATTGCATTCGCGGAGGGTTGTATTTTTTACAATCGGGTTTGCCAGATATCAAATTTATCGTAGCACCAATTGCCATGAAAACGATTTCTTTTTATTTGGCGAGGAAAAAGGCTCGCTTTTTTCCCTCTCTTTTCAGACGGTTTACCGAGAAAGTACAAAGTACAGATCGAATGTTTTTAGATTAACACGGTTTACTTAAAATTGTACAGGGAACAAGATGCAGAAGATTTTTTACTGATGCGGCTATTAGTTTAGGGTGCATCAAGTGTTAAAGTAAAAATAAGTGAAATCACTTGCGAAAGAGGTATTGGTTTGCGAAGCAAACCAAACGGGATTGCGTAGAAATCCCCGGTGGTCGGCGAGCAGGTTGCGAAGCCCTCTCTGTGACGTCATGGACCGGAAAGTGAAATTAGGATAATACAAATTATTCAGATAGTTTCACTGTGCGAAAGGAATGTTGGTTTGCGAAGCAAACCAAATGGCATATGTAAAAGGAGTGTTGGTTTGCGAAGCAAACCAAATGGGATTGCGTAGCAATCCCCGGGGGTTGGCGAGCGTAAGCGAGCAGGGGGCGGAGCCTCCTAGTTTTTTAAATTCTTACAGTGGTACTTTTTTCGTTCAAAAATAAAACATCGACATTGTAAAAACATTGATGTTGGAGAAACATCGGCTCCAGTAAATCGATGTTTTTATAAAACATCGATGTCGCATCTCTATTTGGTAGTCAATTCGAAACTTTTTGATATGTTGAACACAATTACATGTTACCATTCGAAATCTCAGAATAGCATGCTGAACTAACTGCTCAATGCATGAAAGGTTCTCTAGAAATGTTTGGCACGTTACGTGATGCGCTTTTTCTAACCCTCCAAGGGGTTTAGACGAGATATATCGTCCATTAAGATCTGATGAATCTTGCTAATGGCGTGATATCTCATCAAGGTATTGCCGATTTTTTGATGATGACGAAAAAAAGATTGGTCAGTTTTCTTCCAATGACGATATATCTCGTCCATCAAAATATGTTTAGGGTTTTGCTAATGAAGAAATACCTCCTCAAGATAGACTCTAGGAGGGTTAAGACCCGCCAAGGTAGCTTCGTTTTTAAGATAAACCAGGGCTTCGAGTTGCATTAAGAGTCTTAAGTCGCATGCATTCATATCCGATGAACGTGCACTCAAACAGTACTGAAGTGCCAGCTGATGACTCGCTCATCAAAAAATTGATTTCTGACTATCTTTTAAACAGTATTTGCGATGCGTGGAGGACATACTGTGTGCACAAGTATTGATTAAAACACTGAAGTTGGAGTGAATCTCTGAATGGGTTAGTAATCATGAAATGATTAGTTGTTCTCGGGTTTGTTGGCGCAAGAGCCATTTTTGACCAAGCTGTGCCAAACAGAATTCAGACAACTTCAAGTAATTGTGAAAAAGAGAGGATGGAGAGGAGAAAGTGGAGAAAGATCGCTTTGGTCGCGACCCCCGTGTTTACTAAGGGCAGTAAACCCATTGGGAAAAGAATTGATCCCTAGAGTACCTCGGCTTCGTGAAAAGCCCTTACACACCTTAACACATTCGCTGCCATTCACGTTAGGATGTGTTGATAGTTATAGCCCCGCCGTATAAATTGGTTTTTCCCCAGAAGCCCGACTTACTTTTTATGACAAATATGATTGAAAAGTGCGCCAATACCAGAATACATTGTCAAAAGCTCAGTCAAAAATTTGCAATTTCATCATCTATTAGAGGCGTATTAGATTGCATTTATATATTTTGAGGCGTGCTGACCCTACAGAACTATCGTCTTTACAACTCATATATTGCAATATTTTTTAATACCTAATACAATTATAAATTCTAAAAACCATATACCTTTACATTTAGCTTCTAACCTTTACTCCACGCCAATGCCTAACATATAATGCCAATTGAAGCGGAGAATAAATGTTGAGGCCCAGTTCTTCCCGCGCGAACGCGTGACCGGCTACTGAGACATCACTTCACTCAATACGCTGCTATGTGATTGGCTCTTTAGTGTTGATGCCACATCAAGCGCTGGCGCGATATATGCCTCGCCGGGTGACAGCTTGCATCCATGCCAGAGGTGTACCAACTTATTGACTTCCTCCCGTTGTAACGGTCAAACTCTGAAATAAATCATTCAATTGTTTTGAAATTTTAATCGTTTGATTTTCGATGTATGTTCTTCACACCCACCAATTGTTATCGCAATCGGACAACTCTTTCGTGGTGTGTCGATTTTTTTTTGTTATAGAGATAATAACTTTTTTTGCTATGATCCATAACTATTAACTATAAGCTCTCCTAGTGGTTTTATGGAAAAAACTAACCAGAGTTTGTTCTCATCATCATAAAAAAATCGGCCATGTCTAGATTACGAACTATCTCATCATCAGTAAAATTGGTCAGATCTGGATGCACGGGATATCTTGTCACAATCACTTGTAGGGTACAGAAATGGTAAGTGTATACCAACTCACCAAGGGCGTTAGACTTGAGGGGCACATTTTTAAGTGTGTGTGTGTGCATCAACCTCTCGGCACACGAGTGATTTGTCCTGTTCTACCATCGCCAATCATTCTGATTTTTTTAAATCAATTGTTGTCTTACTGAACTTTTTGTATGGCATATAACGGGTCATGGTCGTTTCATTCACTATTTTGTAGCTTCAAAATAAAACAAGACCCCGTTTGTTCTTGTGAGGTAGGCGACACAGATCATTACCTTTCAATTACGACAATGCTAAAACAATACCACATCACTAGGCCAACAGATGAAACCATGGCTAATTAGCTTCAAATGTCATTAAAAGTAAACATCCTAGATATAAGATCAATATCTGTCTAGGTATGGCTAGCAAGGCTGGTAACAGAACCTGGAAAATCGGGAATCAGGGAATTCTCAGTGAACTTTTTAATTCTGTTAAGATCAGGGAAATTTCAGAGAAAATTTCCAAATTTCCCAACAAATCAGGGAAATTTTGATAAATTAAACAGCCACTATTATCGTTTGTCCTATATAGGGATGCGCGATTCCGAGTACTTTTGAGAATCGAATAAATGGTATTCACCGAAATCGTGATTCGTATAAAGAACACTGGCGTCGTAATTTTTGAACACATCGAAAACCGCCGCCCCCACTTTCCGCGTCTCGTCGCCGTGAGGCCTGCGATAGAACTTGTGGTATACAATTTGAAATTTGTGTAACTGATGATGATTTTTTGGGCATTTGAAATTAATATTTTTTGCTTGCAATTACATTTTTTAAATAATTTTTTGTGTATATTTGCATTTGATTTCGATGTATAGTATTGTATTATAATGTAGGGTCAGACGTAATAAGTTCATAAAAAAAGTGTGTATTTTGTATTTCTTTCTCTCCAATTTTTTCAATTGCTATTGTAAGCGTTCTATTAAGGGTTCCAACACTTTCAATAACTATTAAAATATCTGAAGAGAAAAAATGCGAAATACAGGGTGATTCATAAGTAAGTATACAATTTCAACGCACTATATAACAGTGACAATGTAAGATATTTTATGTTACCTGTAACAGAAGTGTAGGTGAATATCTAAAGATTTTTTAGAGACAGTCACAGATGTTCTATGTGTGCACCCTTAGTCACACTACACGCATTCGAACCGGTAACCTGTTTCTGCTCTGCGTGTTAGGGCAGTGGTCCCCAACCCCCGGGCCGCGGACCGGTACCGGTCCGAGGATCAAATGGTACCGGGCCGTCCAAGAAATATTAAATTATTTCCATTTTATTTACTTGGTGTATTTCTCTCGGGTTTGTGCGGTTCTTATCTATGAAATGTCCACTCAAATTAGGAGGCGGTAAATCAGAACTTGAAATTTGTTCTGTTACAAGAGCTTCAATTCTGAATTCTGTATGTCTCTATTTTCTAATTTTGACAAATGTTTTATTTTTCTTTTAATTACGGCGGGCACTCGATTGCTAATCATAGGCCACTGCAAGGCCGGGAAGCGATGGTCATTTGTGAAAGGGCACCCAATGGGCGATCATCACTACCCCTAACTAAGGACAGCACAATTACATCCATGCCCTGACCCCGGATTCGAACCAGGAACCTTCCGATCCAGAGGCCAACACCTTAACCACTAGACCGGTTGGTCGGAATTTTGACAAATGTGACAACTGTTTTCAAGTTGGCAGACAAAGTAGCTGCATTTAAATCCAAACTGAAGTTGTGGGGACGGCGCGTGAACTGAGGCATTTTGGACATATTTCAGACATTAGCGGGGATTTTAAGCGGGACTGAGCCTAAACATTCATTCTCCTAGTTGGTGCACGATCACCTGTCTTTGCTTTTAAAAGAGTTCGAGCGCTTCGTGGGTTTATGCCATTGTACAACAGTGACAGATTTCGGTTTGCTCAATTAAAGAACACAAAACGCCTTCTCCACTGCAGAAACAGCCATTTCCACTGACTGGTCACGTGACACGCTCACTATCTCTTACGTCACTTCGCTCTGGAGGGGGACACAAATTTTATAATTATACTTAGCTAACAGTTCGCATTTGGGTGCCGTGTCTCAAACTGTTCCTGTTTTACAGCATCTGGAAACTATACTTATTTATGAATCACCCTGTACTTGTGTAGAATCATACTTTCACCCCATCTGATCCTAAATATTTAAAAATAATGTGTGGATACTGTATATCCGTACCAATCGCGGATCACAACATTTATTAAGAGAATTATAAAATCAGGGAAATATTTTTGACACTATCAGGAAAATATCAGGGAAATTTTTTCGAGGATTTTGTTGCCACCCTGGCTAGAAAGATATCAAATCTGGCATAAATACATCTATATGTAGATTCATTTGAACTCAATTAGATCCCTCCTTCTATTGATAAGGTTCTAAATTACACAGTCGGTAGGCTGTGGGCAGGAAGAAAAGAAATTAATTTTTCAACTTGAATTTTCTGGCACATCGAGAAATAAGTCTTGTTCCTTAACAAATATTGTCAAGGGTGGACACATACATTCCTCAATTTCCTGAGTGCTAAAATAGGTGAGTATATTGAGTTGGTTCTGGGTAAATATAAATCGCCTACATTTATCACACTTAAACTGATATTTTAGCCTACATTATTTTGTATTTAAACTAACATTTAAGATCGCCTAGAATCTAATGGTAAAAAATATTGTCTCATAATGAAAAAGCAGCTTGCTAAGCTGAAGCATATTTCTGTGTTCAGATGGCAAAATGTTAAAAGTCACTTTTTTTAATTTTTCGTGATAGTAAATTTAAGATTCAAGATTCAGCATGTGGTTCTGTGGTTTTTTCATTTATAACAATTTTCCCACTTTTGTTTTCTCATAAACTGAAAGAAAAGGACTTACGACATTAACAAACCAGACTCCAGGGTAGGACTTACTCAATCTTTTGGGAATAGTGACATAACATTTTGCCATCTGAGCACAGATTTGATGAGCAGTATGACAGCTCAATTGCCTGATTAATTTTTCTGAATGGATATCCTATTTTAGTGTGTTGGGATTCATAACGGCAGATTAGGGATACTAATTTGAAACTTATCTGCTTAGCGAGCTGACAAAACTTCTTGAGGATAACAAAGAGTTGTACATTGACCTACAACCCCAAAGTAAATGGTCTAGTGGAAAGTTCTCTCAGTCAAACCTTCTGAGGGTCATGCACGCATTATTCCACCATACAACCTGCCGTTTTCTCTGCAAGACTTCGTTGCTGTCGAGAAGGAGTTTGCCAACTGCGCTTGCAATCTACCTCTTCTTGATCCAACCTCTTTTGTAACTGGATCCAACATAAGACCGTTGTGTACGTGGTGTATCTAACATGACCTTAATGTATCCGGACACGAGGGATGTCCTTTTTTTCAAATGTGGTACAGAAACATTTTATTGATATTTTTATGTTTAGTGTTATTAAAAATTATTATTGGGTGATAAATATTCATAATATGTAATTATAATTTTGTAAAACTGATAATTATGTATGAAATTTTAAGGAAATTTGTCAAAAACTTCAAATGTGCAACATGAAAATCAATTCAACCCATTTGAAAAATGATACTTCCAAAATAAACTACTTGCATTTGCCTAGTGAATGAACTAGAATCAAAAGGATAGTTAAATAAACAAAAATTTTACAAGCGATCGAAAAATGAATGCAAGATTTTTGATAGTTTTAGTCATATTTTTTAAATAAATGACCATAATTTGAAAACATTTCAACTCATCATACTTATTCTAGTTCATACCCTAGACAACATTATAAAGAACAAGTTCTCAAAATTTTACGAGAATTCGTCAATAACCTTTTATGTTATAACATTTAAAGTGACGAAATAATGCCAAAATATTTTAATTTAGAGTAAAAACATTTCCAAGTGCATTGTTTGCTCTCTCTTGTTTTTAACTGTCTGTGTAAACAATTTTGTTCTTCACTTCCCTTTAAAAATGTTCACACCATTTTTAAAAGAGAAACCATTTAAACATTTGAGAAACCTTTCTAAAATTATCTTTGCAAAAAAAAGTAAGTTTCAAATTTTGATTTACACAGGTTTGATTGAAACAGGTTTTAGGTCTTTTAATGACCATTTCCGTCGGTTTCCAAACCTACTTCCAGTTTTCCCTTATAGCATCTATTCTTTCCCTTATAGCATCACATCTTGCTGCCCGGTTCATTATTGTAGGGTAGTGTATGTATGTTATGGGGGAAAAGCAACGCAACACAAATCGGATACACAATCCACGGGCTTAATTTAGTAAATTATTCAAAGTTTTTCTCAGTGATATGACATTTTGTTCTGCCATAAAAATTAAATTTCTTACCAAGTAAACAACGCTCTTAATTTTTATCTCAGAGGCTCCCCTCTAAAAGAAAAAGGCCCTGGGAGCCCAATTGGCAGAGTTGCGAATTACCAACCAGAGGGTTACGAGTTCGAAACTCGATCTGATCAAAGACGTGGTGTACGTGGTGCACGTTTAATCTCTCATGGCCTCAAATATCCTAACGTTGGCGTGGTGTTGAAGTTTGTAGAGTGGGGTGTCTTGCTCAGGTGTCACCTCCTTATATCGCACCCGGGCAAGAAAAGTGACACAAGTCAAAAAATAAAAATTTTGATGTTATGTCATTGAAAAATATGTATGAGGTGCCCCAGCGTGTTCTATTACTATTCCATAGAATATAATAGAAGTTACCACTAAGTTGATGTTTCTAAAATTCTGCAATTTTGAGTTGTGTCACTTTTATTGCCGGGATGCGATATTACCGTGGTTCAAAGTTACGAGGTGCTGGTCCTTCGGAGGTTGATTCCGAACCGTCACCGATAACCCGTTGTATTGCACCTGTGCGACGTTAATTAAACACCCACCTACCAAATCATCACTCTCACAAAGCAGACCCGGCGACTTTCACCCTGCCTGTCGACAGGCACTCTGCAATTAAAAGGCACAACCTTCACACCCGAGCGTCGCAATCCTTGCAGGGTGTCGTCGGTCACGCTGCCGTGCCAGCAAATAGAGCGCCAAGTGAACCTGCTGTACATCACATGGGCTGGAAGATGCACAGCTCATTTCACGCATCGCCCGCTCCCCGTATAAAAGCGGAAGGCCCACCAACAGCCTTCGTATTCACTTCCGCCACACCGCAAGTTCAAGATCAAGGACTCGCTCCTCTCGCATGTGCTCTCGCTCTAACGGACTTTTCATCGCTCTTCTGCTCCGAATCGGAACTTTCTTTTACCAGTGATATAAATCGTTTGCTAGTGTATGGACACGATCTGGCAACGTTGAAGTTTTTAGTTAGAGTTTTTCGTTCTTGAATTGTGTGGTTTGAGAGGCCTTGTTTTCGAAGGTGAGTTCACTATATTTTTTTATTTCATATTATTTTAAGTTATGTTTAAAATTAGTATCGTATTTATAATTGAGTAATGTTGTAAAAAGAGAATATTTTATGTCGATAAAAATTCAATTAAAAATTGGTTCTTTTTGAAAAATTGGTTTTTTTTTTTTAAATAAAATAATCGTTCTTGTCGGGTCTTAAAACATTTTATAACCGTTGGTCATCCTTCAGTTCAGTCAAAGAGCTTCAATTTTTCAATTTGAACTAGTTTTATACAGTTTGGAATGCTTTATAAGAAATTTATTTGAATTGTGTTTAAAATGAGCTGCAAAATTTTGAATTGAAAAAAAGACAATGTCTTCATGCTCTCATTGTATTTAAAATATATCATATATATTGAATTATAAATGTGTTTTGGATCAGTAAAAAAGTATAAACTGCATTGGAAAACACAATTCAAAAAATTTTAACCCATAAGTTTCTAACAGTAGAAATACTTCCCTTTTTATAAGCAGAATATAGAGCGGTAAAAGGTTATTATTTCATTTACTAAGTTAATTGATTTTGATAATTTAAACGTGTATTGGAAGAAATAATTTGAATCTATAGTTGACTTAGTTTTTTAAATCGCATTCATATTGATCATTTCAGGACTTTTATTTTAAATATCGAAAAGATGGTGGTAAAATTGCTTATAATTGGTGCTAAAAATATTAATGGAAAAATTATAATGTCAGTTTCACTACTAACTAGTTACTTATGTTTTTCATTATGATTTAATACACCAATTTAAAATTGAAATTGAAATTCTGAAAAATATTGTGTAACCTTGTATTAAATTTTAAAAATATCTAATTCTAAACCACTCGTGTTTAATTCATTATAAGCATTAGATTTTATATATTTGATTTCAATAGTTCTTGTACACATATATACATTCCACTGCAATTAATTACAGTTTCAAAAGCGTAAACGCTTTTGATGAAGTATTCAATATGCATTTAAATATTAGCGTGAAGCAACAAGAATTAACCATTTATCATGTGATAATTTTCCTCACCTAAAATATTTCAGCTTTTTAACCATAAGTTACAAGTTTTACAT
Source organism: Metellina segmentata (assembly GCA_947359465.1). Taxonomy (NCBI): domain Eukaryota; kingdom Metazoa; phylum Arthropoda; class Arachnida; order Araneae; family Tetragnathidae; genus Metellina; species Metellina segmentata. The sequence goes on from OX375875.1 coordinate 100,739,686, forward strand.
TTACTAATACTATATTATCAACGCTTTAGCAATAAAAGATTCCATTTTAACAAATGAGCACTTTCAAGTTCTATAAATAAACCACTGAAAATAAAATTTAAATCAGTTCATCGCTTAAACTTCGAATAATTCATTTATCGTTACTCATTTTTTCACCTCGAATAATATTCTAATGCAATACTTTTCAGCCAAGTGAACTTTAAAATAATTTTTAACCCTTTCACGGGGTTTCATCGCAAAACCACGCTTCAAAAAATTCCTAGACTTTTGTAATTGCGTAACAGGTGCTCTATAGTCTTTAGTACCCCCATCTGTCGATTAATAGAATAAAATTTATGCAAATATATTCAACGGCAAATCGAAGAGAAATTTTAGCAGATACTTCTCCAAGTTATATCAATAGAAAATGTGCTAGAAAGGGTTTAACAAGTGATTTAAACTTTTTCAATTAAAAGCATCAATCAAATTTTGTAGATTTTACCAGAGTCCCACGAGGGGAATAAGATAGGGAAAATAAGGCTCAAAAATCGAGGTTTAGACGCATACTTTCTTGTAAATCTCAAAAATTGATAGTCACCGAAAGATACATTTATAGGAATTTCAATCCATCCCGCAAGCTCAAGCCTTACTAAAGTTATAAATTGGAAGGATAGAGGTAAAGGGGGTATTGTGTGACGGTCAGGAAAAAAGACGATTTCAACACCCGGATCGTCGGGGGTCTTCCACAAGAGGAGAGCAGACGGCCACCCGAATAGACCACGTGTGTTACAGTTCTGTAATAACTCAGAAAAGAAAGGCATTAAATCTGTCGGAGAGTCGGCATGTTTATCTGACTTTTATCACCTGCCTATCACACACGTCATTCTCTAACGATTTCAAGCACAGCTGTGGAGCATTCCGATAGGGTGGCTGACACCCCCGAAACACGAAAAGGGAGAAGAGAGATAGAAGCCACTGGGGAAAGTGGTGGAAGTAAGAGCTCTCGTTTAGACAGCTATACGGTGAAGCTAAACATCGGAGAACCAAAAAACTATCTGACTGTGAAGAGAAACGTATTGATTCTACATGACCATTCGTTCATTGATTGTTCACTGTAAATAGTCGTGTAGTTATTTCCATTCGATAATTGAAACCTTTTAAGTGTAACAAAAAACTTGTAAAGGTAACCAGCTGAGCCAGACTCCACTGTAATTACTGTGGTGCCAAAACCGTGACAGTATTTACCCTATAGTCCCCTGTATTCTAGTTGGACGAGTAACAGACTCGCAACCGGAGGGTTACGTGTTCGAAACTAAGCCCAACCAACGACCGTCTTGTACGTTGGGGATGGTGTATGCTAAATCTGCCTTTGCCTCAAATATCCTTACGTTGGCGTGGTAGGGTTGTTTGGAGAGTGGGGTGCCAGCTCAGGTGTTGAACTTGTCATTTGACCGCGGTTCAAAAGGAGGAGGTGTTCTCGGATCTATCCTTTTATCAGCATTATCGAACCGTCGCCAATACCCCGTTGTGTTGCTCCAGTGCGACGTTGATTCAACTAACCCCTTTGAAATTTTAAAAAGCCTACATTTTACCAGAACACTGCATATATCTTTTCACCTGTATTCAAAATACAGCGTAAATGCTACTCAAGCCAAGATTTACTGATTAGCTAAAATTTGATGTTTTGAAACTGGATCTGCACTTACGGATTAATTTAGTTTAAAAATATAAAAAGCCTTAAAAACATGAAACAAATAGTTTGGAAAAGTCTCATTTTTCTTTTGATTGAAGCGTGGATCTAATCTATGGCCGATTCGAAAAGACCTGTAGGGCACCTGAAGCAGTAGGGAAAGGTGTCAAGCGTCAGTAAATCCGTTAGCTTATCATCCCACAGGAGAACTGCGACGATCCATGGGCACCGTGACTGACTAAGCGTGCCAACTCGACATGTTTAGCTGACGTGCTTAATTTTAGTTTCCACGCCCATGGGTGTCCTGTTTGTTCTTGTCGGAACCCACTACGAGAACTCCTTGAAGACACTTCTAACTATGTAGTGACCTTGATTGGTCGGGGTACAGAAATTGTTGGAAGGGGCCATTTGTAGAGGTGGTGAGTTACCTCATTTTAGAAAGCAGACAAATTTGCATGCTCACTAATTCAGTAGAGCTACCTTCGTCAACGCATGTCAAGGGACTGTTTTAATCGTGTTAAAGAAATTAGATTTCCTTTTTAATCCTACAAGTGGTTTCGACGAAGATCTGGTCGGGTTTCCTCTAATGACGAGATGTCCCTTCCATTAAGATCTGGTCAGCTTTCTTCTAATGACGAGAAACCTCGTCGAGACAACCCCACCTGGACGGAAATACTAATAAAATTAAGATATCACAGGATAAATATATCACAGGGTCCCCACTATTTTTACAAAATTCCAGGTCATACTTAAGGAATTCACATTATTTTTAAGGTGAAAACTAAAAAATAATTTAGCATACATTCAATAGTCAATAATAAAAACCAATTTAAGCACTATACACTGTAAAAATTAATATACAAAGCACAAGTAATTTTGCATTAAAATAACCTATTCAAATAATACAACATATTTGAATTAAAAATCAATTTGGGATTTAATGCATCATAAGCATGGAATTCTTCAATTTAAGTCAGTGGACGAAACAAAATTATTTACCTGTTAAATATTAGCCGTTTCTTTTAAAATCGGTTGAAAAATTCAATTCATAAAATAAAGTGGTACGAAACTGTATAAAAATCTTATTGGATACTTTTCTCCAAAGCGTCCGAGAAGCCATGATCAATCATTTTCCAGGACATTCAGGCGATTTTCCAGGTTTTAGACAAAAATTCGCAATTCTTCCTGATTTCTTTGGAAAAATTTAAATTTCCTGACAGTTCCAGGTTTTTCCTGATCCGTGGAAACCCGGATATCACTTTGCAATGGATTCCTACGCGTTATTTATAATGACGTGAAAGCTAGCTATTATGTCTCGCATCTGTTTTTGATTTAGCTGTCATGAAAAATTAGTCCAGTTCCTTTCTTAGGTGGGTTCACCGTGGATCAGTGGGCTTGGAACCTATGCGTTGTAGGCGTCGCAGGTTATTTTCTTCCCTGGAAGTATTTTTATCATTGGTGTTATTAAAGCTTTCCTTAAATGTCTATATTCATTTACTTGACGTTGTTTGACGCAGCTTTGCCAAATATGGTTCTTGGCCATAGAAGAAAAAAAAACTTTAGCAAGGATCACTCCCTCAAAATACTGAAACGCAACCAAGAAAGAAGTCCAAGCCAAATGGTGCAGATGTTGGAATCACCCTTTCGTACATTGTACATCGGCAGCTTTTTCTCTCTCCAACAGCATCCAAATGACCTTACATGTTTCAGAAAAGTTGACATCTTTGCAGTTGAAAACAGGCCATAATGCCATTCGGACCTTGTTACAGATACCGTCTTCCTTATTCCGATACATTTTTTGCTTGCCCGAAAAAAAAGAGACTTGGAAGCACATCTTGTTCTTTTGTACTTTTTTTGGGTAAATTTTGATTGGATCTAAAATTAGGAAGATTTTACTTGATCTTATAATGGGCATTCCTATTTTGTAAACCCCTCATGGGCACACCTCTTTTAGGTGTGTACGGGCATCCTGGACCCGAGGTACTCTAGTGGTCTTTTCTTTTCCATGAGGTTTAAGTGTTGAGTAAACATGGGGATCGCGCTACGAGAGATACCCAAGCTATATTTTTGAGCTTTCATCCCACTATGTTCCACAATCTCTCTTTTGTTCTCCTTTCACGACATTTTTTACTTGACGTTTTGTGTTTGGCGCCGAATATGGCCCTCTTGCGCCATAAAACCCGAATGCAACCAACCACTGTTTCTTAAGCTCTTTTTATATGCATATTAGGTTTCAGGTTTTTACAAGATCTGGTGATGTCTGGACTAATGTAACAAAATTTAATATAGTAGGTACCAGGGTGGAATTGTTAAAAACAAATTTAAGGGTCACCAGATTTTCGAGTAGAATAACATTAACCGACAGCAAACATAACGACTAAATAACCTCTTCGTTGAGAGAATCCTTTGGTCGAGAAGGTTATGATTGATTGCAGAACGGGTATGTTCGCGTGAACCCCTCAGAGGGTTAAAAAGTTTTGCTAAATTCTAAAACTTGTCACGACCCCCTGTCTTTCACCACGTTGGTTACGAGAAGATAGGTTACAAGAACAGTTGATCTGGTGTTCTAGTTGCTACTTGTTCTAGTGGACGATCATGGACGGATGACAGTGCCTGAGTTCCGATACGATCAAGAACATGAAATATTGGGTGCTATTCTGAAAAAGAACACGAATAAGGAAAGATTTGTTTTACACTTCAGAGGAGTAAGACGTGTTTTTGCATCGGACGGTGTGGCGTATATATTTGAAACTGTTGTTGTTGTTACTAATCCCCGACATGGTCTCTTTAAATTAGACCGTCCACGAGTCCATAAACCCCCAAAAGTTCCAAGAGAAGTAGAGGTTCCGAAAAAACCTTGTCCATTGTAAAGTCAATACATTTTAAAATATGAGCTGGCGAAGCCTGATCAGCTCCGCACTTGGTGCAAGTCCTGAAAACCTTCTAGCCCTGTTCGTAGGAGAGACTCCTCAAGTGTCCACTGACAAAACGTGAAATACAAGTCTTCTGACTTCTATGGCCCTCAAAGAGCAGGGCTCCTCCAGGACGACTTCTCGCGTACCAGTCATGTACTGGAGAGACATTCCAAAGATCTTTAGACGTCTTCCTGCACTCTGAGAACGCTTCACTATTTGTACAAGGCATATCTGACTGGAGAGTCTATAAGGAAGCAGCCTTTGCCAGGGAATCCGCAATCTCGTTGCCGCTTATAGCGACATGGGAGGGAATATTTGAAACTTTACACTATAATGTGAATAAATGTCAATGTCCAATTTAGGTGTGCAGTATCTCTCTGTTCTTGGCCACTACTACATATACTGTCTATCAAATTAGACATCGCTCGGTCACTCTGAAAAAACTATTTCTAAGTTTTACTACCTTCGCCGTGATGCGTCAGAAATGATTTTTATTAACATTCCCTTGTACCGCTAAACGCAAACAATTGAAGAACACAAACGAAACAAGACGTTTAAAATAACATCTCTATTGAATCGGCTAATGACTTGTCCAATTCATCATCCCAGTCGGATGACTTGTGTTTGCTTAACCGTGGCCTCTCTCACCCTAGTGCTCCCTTCCGCTCACTCCTTACACAGTGAACACACATACCTGAATTTCGAGTCACGCTACCGATCCAGTCCGTTTGAAGATCGCACGAGAAGTGGAAGAATGGGAACCGGAAGATGAAGGGTTCGGTCCCTTGATTTTCAGAAACCACCGGTCGAGCACCCATTGACCCATTACCGCAGCGACGGTGGTTTATCTCAGATGTCGTGGAGTTCTATTTGCGACCCACTTTATACGATGGCGTCTTTTCTTAGTTCCGAGTTGGTGAGTAATTGATTAGAGATGTCTTGCCACTGGAGCGGAGGATAACAGGGCACTATTACAGGTGGTCACTGTGTGGGATTTGCTCACTGAACTTTAACGCTTTTTTGGAGGATGGTAATGCTTTTTTCTTGTTACTGAGAAATGTTCGAAAAAAAAAACCCGTTCAGTTTTCTTAAAAGTTATCGATTCTGTGGTGTCATCGCCCCAAAACGGTAGCATGGACACAGTACGAATCTTACACAAGGAGAAGACAGCCAACAACTTAGATAATTACGTTCTTATTATTCCGAGAACAAAAATATATGCGCTATTTACATAATCGTTTCAACATATTCCCCATACATCAAAATATGTATATCACATGCCAGCGCGGAGGCAGGCTATAACGCTATTTGTAATAGTTTAATTTCTCTCCACCATAAAATTCTAAAAACAATATAAAATTAGTGGAATGTTCAACAAAAAGACTCAGTTGATTGTATTGAAAATTAACCAAAACAAAAATCAAAATTTTATGATTTATCTAAACTATAGATTTTAATGGCACCAGGTACATTAGAAATTTGAAAAAGAATTTCTGTATTGAACTACTGGCTACATATAGAGATTCACAACTGCTGCCCGCGGGCCATCATCAATTTGCGGCCCGCAAACTAATTTTGACTAAACTTCCAAGAGGATATAAGTTCAGAAGCAAATTGACTGATAAACATTTAGAATCAGTCTTAAGAGTTTCTACTAGCAGTATTGAACCTAACATACCTTAATTAGTTAGTAAAACTCAGTATCAGCCATACCATTAGCAAGCTGTAACATAATTATTGTTTATGCTTTAGAAATTTTAATATTAAATATAGTTGATGCTGTAATTTTTATTTCTAATTTTACTAATATCATTAAAATTTTTGATACTCATCTTTATTGCCCATTATACTATTACTGTTATTAAATTTATAACCTAAAATAATTTTCTGAAGTACATATGACGTTCTTGAGACACATTCTTAAAAGTAATTCTAAATGATTGATCACTGCAAATGTTTAACTTATTTTTTAAACTATTCACAATATCATTCATTTAGCTCTGTAAGAAGCTCCTAGATTTTTTGAGAAAACATTTGTAAGTTTAATCTTTAAAAAAAAAGTGGTTATTTTTCTACTATGCATATTAAGTGTAATAACAGCTGTATATAATTGGGTAGTAGCACTTTCATTGTGTCTGTGCTGTAACTTCATTTGCGCCCCCCCCCCATGTCTCAATCAGCGGTGCGAATGGCTCTTTACCCAAAAAGGTTGTGCACCACTAGGCTACAAAATATATAATGCTTAGATGTATCGAGACAAAATTTTCTATCAACATCGTAAATGTATCGTTTCTACAGATTTTTTTGATGAAAATATTACTAAAATACCAATTCTTGTCATAATCATATTTTTATTATTATTAAATGCAAAACAATAACAATTTTAGAATCATATAATATATTTTCTAAATATATCTTATTAAATATCTGAGGGGCATGCACTTCAAATGAAATAAGATTTATTTTTAAAAGAATACAAATATATATATTTTGTGTTTTACAACATAATTCAATTAGAAAGTATTCGCTTGCTGAGAATAGTTTTTATGAAAATCGAATCTTCAGGAAATACGTTTAGAAAATATAATGTTTCGTATAAACCTTCTGGAATAATATCTTTATTCAATCTTACATAATTTTGATCTTTTTCGTCTTCCAAGTAAAATAAAGGAAATATATTATATATAATTTTAATGTGGATCTCAACAAATAAAAATGCTCATTTAAACTAGCATTCTAATGTAGAGCCACAAACAAATTTTAACTATAAAAAAATACACTCGGATGAAAATGAGATAATTCTCTTTAATTGACTCTTCACCTTATATATATTATATTAATTATATTTTATTATTATCTCTCTTTCTAAAACGCTCCTTTTTCATTCCCTTAGTAAACATTCTAGGATACTGGGTTAAGATTAAATATTTCGGGTAACATTTTTAAATCGTGTTATTTTTTCTACCGCAGAACTAATTTCCTTGTAAATTTCGATTAACACATAAAACATTGTAGAATATAGAGTTAATAGTTTCTCTCGTACGAAAATAAAATTGTACTTTATATAATTGTATTCTTTTTGAATTAGTATGTACTTTGTTTTATTTGTATTATTTTTTAAATTAGATTTTTTTACATTACATCACATCTTAATTATTAATGAATTGAAATCTATTGTATAGGAACATAGTCTTCATTACGAGTTGAAAAGTTCAACTCGAAGTAAGTTTTAACGTGATTTAAGTTAACTTAAAACTTTTTGAACCGATGAGTTCCTAATATTAATTGCAAGTTGGAAAATGAATTATTTTCATACGAGTTCAAACACATTTTCCATGATTAATATTGATTAAATATTTTGTAAAAACAATAGTATTAACAAAGCAATAACATTATATTTTCAGGGCCCAGTCATCGATTAGTTCGTTGAAGCTTCTACAACACTATGGGCACTTTCACTCTACTGTTTATTGGCTGTACAGTGTTTGCGGCAGCAAGGCTTTCAGAAAGTAAGTTTAGGTTTTTGGTCTAAAAGTGTATCGTCTATGACTACAAATTCACGAAATAACTCATTTAAATATTAGCTTAGCCTATATTTTATTTCTGAATTGTTTTACCTATCAATATTATTATTAAAAAACAAAAAAAAATTTTATAGAACAACATGAATTGAATTTCACATATAGAAATTATTTAATTATAACCAAATGGTATACATCGAGCAAAGACATATCATTTAAAAACTTAAGTATCTACAATTTTTGAATTAATATTTTTCTTGTTCTGATGGAATATTTAAATGTCATTATGAGGGTTTTTCATTAGAAAAATCCTATACAGTCATAAAACTCCGAAGTATAAAACTCCAAAAAAGATTTTGAAGTATGATTTCACTGTCGAATCAAAAGGTTTCCATTTTTACTTAATCGTAAGGAAAAAAATAAGGTTTAATCCTAAATTTGAAGAATGTTGCATTTTTGAGAATGATTATTCCTCTTTATTAATTATCAGGTCACAAAATAGTAACTGAGTAAAGATATCACCATTTTGGATTCTTGCCCCTCAAAAAACCTTCAATTAACATTTCGCCAGTTGCAAAATACAAGAACATTTTTAATGCGCTGCAATAAAATTTAAGATGAGTTTCACATATTTCAAGCGTAAAATACATGGAATTAGTGCTACTTTCTCGATACCATCATCCCTTTGTTAGTCTTTGCGGAAATAGTTCGAATTGAACAAAAACCGGGAATCCCATTTCGAATAACAATAACCGTCAAGGTCATCGATTTTCCACCGGAATGCGAACGAGAAGCAGCATTCGTGAATTCGTTATGGAAATCGTGAACGAAAGTCCGAAATTTAATCATCAGATAACGCCGAATTTCCCGACAATGAAAGCTCCACCTTTCTGGAAGCAGAGCCCCAACAATAGGTGAGCGAGATAGCATTGTTACCTCCGCAGTCCAGATCAGATAAGGCCCGTAATTGAGATGCAACACCGTTATTGCTAAACATCGCCCAAGAACTGTCATCCAGTGTGGGTTTTTAGAGGTCGTAATCTTAATGTTATGATACTTGGAGTTTTAGATGGACGATAAAGACAAGAGAAGAAACCGCAACACTATGTTTAGCCAGGCACATCATCGCCTTCAAGAGACGTTATAATTGAGATGAACTTCGTTGGTAAATGGACCGTTTCCACCTTGGTGGAGACGTTTATCAGGCGAAGCGTTAAAACAGAAAGCAGAATTGTTTGGAAAAGAGGCTCTGAAGGTCGGACTTGACCGTTACGATGCGGTCATTTTATGTTCTTAATCGAACTGGCATAGGCCTTCAGTGACACAATTAATCTGTTATGTTAATTTTTGAGTCCGATGTCGCTGTGTGTATTTTGCACAGCTTTGGTGATGTCGATTATCTTCTCGCAATAAAGCTGTTCTTCAAGATGTAATCGATGGTTTGAAAGCAGCTAGTATTCCAGGGCAGGTGAATATTTGAATAGGTGTAAGTTCAACTCCCAGACAGTTGTTACAGTGTCTATTCGTACGGGTTTCATCAGTGTTAATGTTAATGACTTTAAAATGTCCTATCCTCAGTCTGGATACTGTGGTGGTGACTTTTTTATCGGTGTTAATTTAACATTTTTGTTGTATTTGGATTTTTGGTGAATTGAATTTTACCAAAAAGCACTAGCATCAAAAAGAGCAATTGAGATTTGTTCAGCATGTCATTCTCTGGCTTACTTTGCCAATTGATCAGCAGCCTCATTTCCTTCAATGTCTAAATAATCGGAAATCCACTGAAAAATGCACCTGCCTCCAGGCGAAACCTCGGTTGCAATCATAACTTAGTTGAAAGGAGACTAGTGCTACTTATACTAATTTAGCGATATTAGTTCCAAAATTTTACACCAGGTGAATTGCTGTGTGTTTTGAGAATTCCAAGGAAAAGTTGACTTTCAAATTTTAAAACTTTTGTTCTATCGATCATGATAGTCATACATGTATTGGACTTGATGTCCGGAAAAGCCCTAATTTGCATGCATTGTCCGTATTCCGTCTGAAATTAAAAGTTGTCCGGATCTTTCAGAGAAGTCTTCAAATGAATCCGAATTTTGTAGGTGCAGCGTAACAAAATATGGACTATGTACTAAAAAAACCCAACCAAACAAACATTGTATTACTTGAATCGCTTTATATACAAAAACTGTGTAAGTCATTAACGGCAGCTTGCAAAAAAAGTGAATCGAGTCAGATTTTTCGAATTAAAAATTAAAGTACCTCTTGAGAGGGGTATTTTACATTTTTAAATCTGTTATTTGTTTACAACAATGTTGAGTTGACAGTTTTATGCAAATATTTTTTATTAATATCTATTCAATAGTTTTATTAATCCGCTCTTTCCTTGAAGCGTCGGGAGCCGACCAACCGGTATAGTGGTTAAGGTGTTAGCCTCTAGATCGGAAGGTTCCTGGTTCGAATCCGGGTTCGGGCATGGATGTTTGTAAACGTGTGGTGTAGAGGCGGCTGGTGCACCTTAAATCTGTCGTGGCCGAAAGTCCTCACGTTGGGTTGGCGTGGAAGTTTGGAGAGTGGGGTGCCAGCTCAGGTGTTGCTTCGTCATCTTCAATGGTTCGTGATGACGAGGTGTTGTCCTCGGATCTTTCCCTTAAGGGACTGATCCCGGACCGTCGTCAATAGCCCGTTGTGTTACTCTAGTACGACGTTAACTAATAATTACCAATTATTATTATTTCATTAAAATTTTAAAACCAATTCTTACTTTATTTTGTAAATTAAAAATGTTTAACAAGTAACAATGCAATATGCGAAAAATCAATGATAGCAAATAATAGGTATAGTTTCCAATCAAAAATTTGTATTATGTCACGTATACTATTTTTTTAGCTGTACATTTTCTCATTTTGCAGTGGAAATAAGTATATATTTCTCAAAAATCCTACAAGATATTACGTACAAGTAAATCACGATAAAGTAAATATATGAGTCATTCTGTTCGAATAGAACACATTTATGTCGTTTTGCGTCTTGAAGAATTTGTTGCTCTTCCCTGTTTTAACATTCAAATAGTAAAACATAGTTATTTTACGCCTGTATATTTAACTTAGAAAATGAGATTTTACTTGAAGTTGAACTTTTTTGGGACGTTGCACTAACAAATCGTTAGATTGAAAATGTTTATAAATAGAAGAAACTGAACAGACGGAAGGTTTTAAAAGTACAAAAAGGTTACATACATCAACATTTTGCCAAAACATTTTGACTGACAAGAAAAATATCTAGTCACACTAAACATTTCGTTTAGAACGTTTTACCAAAATGAGTTCTGTTATAGAAGACCACAATATATGTTTTGTAGTTTAAAATATAATAAACGCTGAAAAGCGAATGGGAATCGATTTGAATATGAAAAGAAAGTACCCATTTTGACTCTACTTTTGAAATCACTTAAAATCTTTTTGAAGCACTTCAACTTTCCAATCAGAAGTCACTGCCTTATTGACAAACTTTTTCCAAGAAAAGTACATACTTTCAATATTTCTTCTTTTCTGAGATGCTTCCCTTCTTCAATCTCACTACATCTATAAACAAGTGTCCGTGACCTTGAGTGAAAAATTAGTTTACACTCCAAACAGCAAAGCTGTGACCTTTCTCAACATACATTATAGACACCACTCTATTCAATCGCGAAGCCTGTGATCTTTAACTTTCTCATCCGAACAATTTGCTCCGATAAAACGTTTTAATGGTGAGGGCGGTAAAAAGGTACGGTTGTAGTTTTTCTTTTCCGAGCAGACATGGAGATAATAGACATTGGCCTACCACTGGAGCGTTTATTCTTGTAGAGGTCATTTCCTGTTGGAATTCTACGGGATTCGCAAATGAATGAAACACCTCTCCTCGTAGGCGGTAGTTCTTCGATGCAGAACACTGCTTCCGTTACTCATTGAGGGTTGCTTGAAATTACAGCTTCTCTCACAATGGAGAGAAGGCGACATGTTTGTTAGGTATCCAATTTCAGACAATCGATTGGAGACGTGCATTCCACGTAAAATGGCAATACTTGATTCTGGTTCCTTGCACGAAAGGAAACGTGGTGCTCTTAATTGTGATTTGTTCTGGTTATTTTCGGGGTCTGAAGTGTAGACATCAGTTTTTAAAAGGAATTTTTTAATTGTTTGGAGGGGGTATTCTTTTCTTAAAAAAATTTGAATGGAATTTTCGAATTAAGATTAAGAGCGTAACCTAAAATATTTCGCACTGCGATTTATGGTTTTTTTTTTTGCCACAGAACCGTGTTTCCTGTATTGTAAACAGTCTCCCGTTCTTTTGATTACTACTTGATATTGTATATCGTGTGTCTAACGCAGCATTGCCAAATATGGCTCTCTCTCTCTCTCTCTCTCTTTTGCGAAATAAAAAAAACCCAAAACCCACAACCCGTACTTATAGAAGTTTTTAACTAGGAAATTAAATAGTTGGCGTTGAACAAAAATAATTTTCAGTTTGAAATCCAAAAATAATTTTCAGTTTGAAATCCATAGCCAAATCAGCCAAAATCATATTCGTTTCGATTGTAAGCATTATTGAGAGTGTCCATGACATCGTATCTCAAGCAGCGCTTCACGTTCGTTCGGATACATGGAAAATAAACTGTCGAGTAGAGTTTAAAGTTTGTATTAAAAATTTATTTTATTTTGGTTTGTAAAACTGTTACTTTGTAATCTGTTTACCATTCCTTATTTTTGCTACAAGATTTGGAATTCAATCACCGGTGTTATTTGCATAATATAACATTGCATTAAAAAAACTCTGAAAATAAATTACATCGAATATGAAGACTCAATTGTCATATTAAAAATGAAAGGGACTCAATTGTCTGAACTAACTTTTTTAATTGATAAAACATGAATGAGAGATGATTCATAACTTTTTCAGATAAGGATTTCATTTCGTTCAGGTAGAATTATTAAGCCAAAAATAATTTACATTTGTATTAGAAATGTCTCGAATCAAAATTAACCATAACAATTTCATACTTCGAAACATAATACAACCGTCCTTCAACAATAGAACGAATTATTATTCAAAACTAAATTGATTACTTTAAACTACAGTATAAAGCATCTCATATAATTGTAAACCTCTGGTTGTTTACAGATCCTCATCAACTGAAACAAACGAACAAAAAAAGTCTTCCAACTCCAAAGAAAATAAATCCGTTATCGTTTGCTTACGGTCGCCCACCTGCATGTTGCCACGGCTTTGTCCGGAACAAAAGATCCAACTCTTTTTCTTGAGGTTTTCTACTTCGCTGGAGTTCTATACAACAAGATGGTCAGAACACAAAACACTTAGCGAGGAATATGTAATCGGTTTCCAAAGCTTCTTATTTTGTGTTGATGCGAGATAAAAACAGCCATTTTACATCACAATTCGCATCTTACGGATTACGGATTTCCGCGTGCAAGTCCTTTGTATAATGGACTGTCATTACTTCTCAATTCGGAGGCGCGTCCTGACAGTAGTGTTCTGATTAGATGGAACGGATGAAGAACTTTCGGCGACTTTCTTTCAAACGAGGAACATTCTTCCGCGGCTTATCTCAATTCGAATACACAACGCCCAGTTGATGTTCGGATTTTTCGGTGACGCTTTTTTTCGACGTTCGGCAACCATAATGAATGGCGACTGTTTTGATTTTTGTTCTGCTACGTTTCTCTCTTTTAACATTTGAGTAATCTTCGTGGGGCAAACAAATAATTTTGAAAGAAAACTAGAGTCATTAGGTTGTAATGTTTTCATCCTTTTTGGAAATACTTTTTGGGTTCGATTCTTCCTCATGTATGCATCCGCGGCAAAACTATGGGCTTTTAAGTCTTAAGGGGAAGGGAGATTGACACGTAATTTTAACATTTTTCTTGCAACAATCACAGGTTCTTTGGAATCACTTTTCTTTGGAGGATAACCGAGGTCAAAATAGCACTTTTAATAAAAATAATCCATTCACATTGCAATGATGAAAACCATCAGTCACAACGAGACATTGTGAATGCATGCAACAAATAATTCTAAAGACAGCAAATCAGGTGTAAAGAAAGCTTAATATGGAGTCTAAGGTATGGAATCAGGGTAAAGAAATTTGAGATATAACAATTGCAATCCCATACAAATCAGTATAATTCATGAAATTTCAAGCAAAGTCCGGACAAATAAAGCTCAATTTTGATGGGGATTAATAACAATCAATTCAAAGAAAATTTAAAAGAAAAATGTTCTTACACAAACACTGAATAACAACATTATAAATAAAAAATACCTCTTACGTAAAGAATGAATTGAAGCGCAGAACTGCCATTAACAGCAAACATTTCTTTTTCGCAAAAAAATTTGCAAGCAAAAAAGCAATACAATTGAGGATTTTCTTTGAAATAATCCGAACAATTTATAATTCTCTAAGGAATCCGGATAAAGCACGTAAATTTCGGACTTTAGCGGACATATGGTGGTACTATAAGTTTAAGGTCTTTCTAGATAACCAATTTTGTCAGAATTCGTGTTGCACTGCTAACAGCTCATATTTACGAAAAATCCCCTATTTCGCTAAAGAATTTTACATTTTATTTAAGAAGGTATAGTAATAAATTGCTGCACAATTATTAAATTAGCATTGATTTGTTCGGATAATAAAATAACTTCCCCTTTTGTCTATAAGCAAGTGTTCTTTTCTTTGAATTTAGTAAAACGGTAACAATAATTTCAACTAAGCATTTTCAAATTCGAATAAATTTAAATAATAGACAATCGCATTATTTACATTTATTAACATTTAATTAATGCAATCATTTTTTAATTTATTATAAATGGAAAGAAGTAGAGTTAAAATCTTTAGTTTAAAAGCCTTTTCTTTCAACTCTTCAAGTGGTTTCCATGATATTCTATCAATCAATTTTTCCATTGTCCTTCAAGATCTGAGCAGTTTTACCTATGACGAGATATCTCGTCATCAAGATATTGACAATATTTGGATTATGACTACATCAAGATTTGACCAGTTTTCTTCTAACGACAATATATCACGTCCATCGAGATCTGGTCGCTTTTGTACGTTTGAAGAGACTCTTCGTCAAGACAATCACACAAGGGGTTAATATTTATTTATTTCTCAAATATGCAGGTAATATTTCGAATGGTTTACGATTTTCAAGTAAGAATAAAAACAATCGAAATAACTGAGTTAATATTCATGATAAACGTATGCAAAAGGAAGTATTAATAAAATCTATCATACAAAATTTAAAACTGCCTATTCAAGATCACAGTAGTTTTGTATAAATATCATATCGAGTCACTTAATTTAAACCATGATTTTTTTAAATAATTTCGATTCTTTTTAAACAAGACAGTCTCAGGATGCAACCCATAAATTTAATGTTGCAATTACAAATGTTCTTCGAGTGAATGCAATTCTGTATATCTAAACACTCGTGCTATTTAAAACACCGCCCATTTACATCTCTCGTTTTCATGTCTGGAAGCTCCACCACACAAAATTATCAGTTCTTAAACGTAAAGTTTAAAATTAATGGAACGTCTAGGTCATTTCAGAAACGATAATCCTTTTAAATAGGAATTCGTTTGCATTCAGAGAGCATGTACAATTTTCTTTTTCTCTTCCACCATATTCCATTACAACGCCAATCAAATAGGTATAATTTCACGACGTCTGGCAATAGCGGTTTCGCCAACATCATTAGTACCTGGGAAGTATACGGCACCGAAAAACGCGTAACCTTTTTCAACGCCTATCGATTTCTGAGATCGTCTTCGCTGTGTTCTTCAGCGATTAACTTCTGATTGCTTTTGTTTCGCCTGATTGATTTTTCACGATCGCAGACGAACAGTTCCGATTCGAAACGCCTCGGTGCGTCCGAGTGTTATTTTGTGTTGTGGAAGTGTTTGAGGTAGAACTGAGGCTGGCGTTTAAACGCCATCTTTGACTAAATCTGTTTCTTTATTTCGGATTTGAATGGTGGTCTTTTGAGGGTTTTATGGAGTTTCTTTCAAATTGAAAGAGCGAGCTTTTCGCGTGGGAAACGACAGGGACTTTCGCGAGAGCTTCTGAAATGTTAACGGTGTTTAGGAGGTGGGATTTTATTTTTGGCAATGAAAGGTAGGTGTGCTAAAGCTGGAATTTTCATTCTCTTGGCGTTTATTATGTCGAAGTAATAATCCGGAAATGCATCAATTTATTTCACTTAATCTGTTCTAATGACCGATGAACATAGCATTTAATTTAATTTTCTTCGTAAAAAATGTCTTATTGTTAAATCTAATAGGACTTAAGGTAGGTATATCGTAATAGACACTTTAAGAGAAATTTTCAACATTAACGTGAGTCGCATCATTAATTTTGATTGCGGATCTTTACAAATTGATTTAGTTGTCAGCAAAATAATTTTTTAAAGTTATTATGCTTGCTAAATATTTATTTTTTAAATTTTTTACAAATTTTTTTTGTTTTGTTGATAGTTGATATTATATTATTAAAAAAAACGTGGAATTTTCAAAAATCCAGTATTGGACACTATTTTGTATCAGTGATAGACAGGGTCTATTTTAATGAAAAAACTGTAACAAAAGCAGTACAAAACTAAAACGTTTGAAATATATTCATTTTTATAGAAGGAAAATAAATAAAATAAGATGTTAATAAAGCATGGGTGCACTTTTATATTCTTTACAAAATTATAAGATATTCAGAAATAATTTTTACTTGAACAGCAACCTTCAACATTAAACAAACGTTAATCTCTATGTACTATCATTATGTAAAACCATGAATAAAAACAGAAAATCACAGGCTTTAATAAAATTGACTGAAATGCTTATATACAATGTTTATGGTGATTTATTAAACAATACTATAAAAAAAAACGCACTTTTATATCAAATTTTTTCTTGAGCGAATCTACTCAGCTTCATTTTCCATCGACGAAATTTCTCTTCGTTCCACGTTCGTCACATATTAAAACCACGTTCGACCATGACGATCATTTACAAATAGATTTTCCCTTTTAAAGTCTTTAAAAAGCTGCTGGACACTGTCCAATACATTGTCTTTAGAAGCTGGGAATTCAGCATTTGCTACCGATACTATCCAATCAGAAATTATTTGTTCTTCATTCGCACTCAGTATTGAAGACGGCCCTTTTTTCGGTGCAGTGGTAATTCTCCCTTAACTTTGTACATTAAGGTTATTCGTGGCACGCCGTGTTTTTTTAGCAGCAGTTGCTATCTTTTTCCATGATTGACGTCACTAATAGCATTCAACATAATTTTTTCAATATTTCCAGATTTTTCGTAAATTCCATAATCTATAATGCATAATCCATTCCATAATTTCGTAAATTCCATAATCTATAATCCATTCCATCATTTCGTAAATTTCATGGGTCATAAGTCAATAACTTACGACCCATGGTGCTTATCAAAAAGCAAACATATAAATAAATAGTTATAATAATACCTTTAATGGTCTGCAAAAAAAAAAAAACATTAAGTGAATTATATAAACAGAACAGTAGAAAGAGAAACCAGGAAGAAAAAAAATGAATAATTTTTTCCATGAACCAGTATTATACACATAAGAAATAGACACGCATGTTTATTACTAGTTCCTTTGATAAGAATTAAATAAAACTTCCACATATATTATACTTAATTAATTACTAAACCATCAAAGGAATCGATTAAATGGGAATAAAAATAATGAAATGATTCAGTATTAGACATGCGCGTCTATTACTAGTTTTATAGTTGAAATGTGGTTCTAGTAATCGATGCACATGTTTCGGTAACAACAGGTTTGATAGGTATTTAATTAAACACAAGAAACAAGGTCTATACAGGTTTTTTTTATCTAAGAAGCGACAAAGTGCTGTTTAACAAATTAAAATTGTTCCAAATTATGAATAAAATTTCGAACTTACCTCCCAAGGAAAAGTTATAAGGAAATCTCACCTAGACAGACACCAAGCCTAGCCCCATCAGGAAATCAAATGCCAAGCTGACACTATGACATGATGTCACCTGTGATTCAGGCATTCCATCGAGAATGTGCTAGCTACAAACCTACTGGTACTTTTACTCTCTAGAAAGCGTATAAAGCTTATTCATTGTTTATGAATTGAAAAATGTCTGTACTAGTACAGTGTCTATTACCGGTACACCTACCTTATGTCCTACCGGTACACCTACCTGCAAGACACTTTTATTGAACACTTTTTCTAAAATACTAATAATCGCCAAAACCAACATAAAATCACAAACCAAAATCACGAAATATAGATTTTTTTGTAAATTTCAGGTCAATTTGAACTTGTTAGGAAAAGTGCTTTAGTCATCATGACACAACAAGAGCAGAAATTTGAACCACTTTGTGGTACCCTGGTGCGCCATGGAGGTTTCACGTTGCACCTCACATACCATACATTCAAGGCACAACCCGTTTATAGAGATCATACAATGAATCCAGACTGACAAAATACACATCCTTCCCCCGAATTCGAACCTGGTACCTTCCGATCTACAAGCCAGCATCCTGAACACCACCTCGATTGTTCGTCAAAAATATAGAATAAAAACAAAAAGTGAACAAAATTCAGAAAATAAGAGATTTTGCTTCAATTTTAGAAGAAACTTTCCTCTTTGAATGATTTGATCATCGGTTCATATACAGTACAACTGCAAAAAAAATTTCTCTGAGTATACAACTTTGTGGTTTTCTTTCAAACATTCCTTTAAAATGAGTCATTATCTGTCAAGTATAGTAACTTTAACACCATTTAAATAAAAACGACTAATCAAATATGAGCTCAGTTTAAATATAAGTTGTAATCTAACGAAAGCTTGGTACTGGTTGGAAAATAATTCCCGTCTTCACACATGATGTTTGCTAAATGTGGTATTAGTTATCGGATTGTAGTACTAAAACAAAAGTTTTCAAACATGATTTGATCTGAAATTTCAGATAAAAGTTTCCTCCACACCATTAAATCATCGAGGGTTGAGTTGATTGAACGATCAATCGTCCGTATGACATTTTAATCGGATTAATCGCTTCGATTAAAACGATCAAAAATTAAATTCTCCTTCAAGAAAACATGATTCAGAAAAAGAATTTTCTCAAACGCTAATGAACCTAATGCAACATGTTTCTGATAGATGGATAATAAAAATGAGATTTTGAGAACCTTAAATACCACTCACTAAAAGGAAATAGAAGAATATGTCTAGATTTTCTCCTGATTCAAGTGCTGGTTGGCTGAACAACTTGCATAATATGAGCAACAAAAAGAAATGTTCTATCTGAAAGCGTCCATCTATACTTACTCATCCGACCTTTATACTGAATTCAGCCGAACGATTATGGCATTTCATTTGGAATGAAGCAATCTGATGACAGTTATTAAGACGAAATTGTTGAAATCACGATCATATACTGGAGACAACGCCCTACCACGAGTTCGACATAAAGTCTGATGAATACGTGTTTTAAAAATCTGATAGTATATGTTGGTAATTATATTCGAAAGCTTCCCCTCACGTCTCCATTAACATTTGTGCGTCTGCAATTATGATTAAATTTTCAATAATCGTATATGGTGTGTTATAGATTTCTATCTATATATATACAAAAGGATGTGGTGTGTGTATATTCTTTTTTCAAATCTACACCATTTAACCAATCCACACCAAATTTGGTACTCTTATACTTTAGAACACTACGGAAAACAGGCTATTTCTTTCCTGTCTTCAGACCAATTTGTAGCCATGAAAATTGGCACACAAGTAGTCAAAAGTGACCCTCAAAGCCCCAATTTTAAAATCTAAAGTTTGTTTTTCTGCAATAAATGGACATGGATTAGGACACACGTTCTACAGGGTTTGTGTTTGAGTTAACAACCACACTTATTTAAACATACATTGTCTCACGACACTAGACACTGGAGTGTGTGTTGTTATTAGTTAGTATAAGTTAACACTAGGAAATGTCGCGGTAGGAAACACGTTCTACAGAGTTTGTGTATTTGAGTTAACGGGAAATGTTGCGGGCATATTTTTTATGTCGCGGTCATATTTGAAACCGAACAATGCCGGATTATTCAGCTAGTTTTCAATAAATAAAACGTGTAAGTAGTTTTTCTTTATATGTCATACTTTTTTTATATATCTGATAATTTCAGAAGCTTTAAAGTCATCTTAACTGACTGTACTGTATACTTGAAATAATGTTAGATTATCAAAATATATTTCTTACACATTGCGAAGGGGCACTCTAGTTAGGGGTACTCTAGTTTCTTTTCACATGAGATTTGTCTTTAGTAAAAACAGAGGTCCCCCCCCCCTCAAGATAAACAGCCGATTCTTTTCTGTATTCATCCCACTACTCTGTTCACCATTCCCTCCCCATCTTCACGACATATTTTACTTGACGTTGTCTTGTGTTTGGCGCAGCTTGGTCAAATATGGCCCTTGTTTCCACCGAAACGCCAAAACAACCCGTTTTTGTCTGAAGAAAATATGGCCAACTAACAATCACAAGTTTGTATTCTGTCCTATGCAGTATCTATGTAACGTTACTGTTGTTCATTATTTGTATTTGTTCTGAATGAATCTATGGCATTTCGTTTGTCCAATCGGGCTAAGGACCCTGAGGACATTACGGGGCCTGATGAATGTCCTCTCAACCGCCTCTCTTCTAACCTCACTGTCACACGATTCCCTGTCTTTCACCAAGTTGATTACGAACACAGATAGGTTGCAAGAACAGTTATTCTTGTGTTCTAGTTGCTACTTGTTCTAGTGGACGAATATCGATGGATGACAGTGCATGTGTTCTGATACGATCAAGAACAAGAAATATTGGGTGCTATTCGGAAAAAGAACACGAATAAGGATAGATTTGTTGTACACTTCAGAGAAGTGTGACATTGTTTTTCACCAGGCGGTGCGGCGAGTATATTTGAAACTTTATAATGGTAGAGATTGTAAATAAATGTCCATTTCCAACTAAGGTGTGCAGTGTCCCTCTATTCTTGGTCACTACTGGACACACTGTCAATCAAATTAGACATCGCTCGGTCACTCTGACACTTACATCCTCTAGGTAGGCTGGGTGGTGAGGATCGTAAAAAAGTTTATTTTCCGAGTTCGTCCCCCTTTTCTGCCTTATTTTAGGTCATTTGTTAGAAGGTGACACTTCAACGGTACTCGGTAATCATCTTCATTTTCAATGGTTTGGTAGGCAACTCGGTTCGAAATTTTGCTTCTCACAGTTCCCGATGCCGATAGCTGCAGTTGCAAAGGTAAAGTCCACATATGCCCTGCATGTTTCGCCGCTATGAATATTTCTGATTCGTGGGAATCCGATTCATCAACTTCGCCGTGGTATGTAAGCCCTAATCTCCCTTTATCGCGAAAGGTAGTGACCGAAACCGAATCTTTATTAACTCCCCGAGCAGTTCAAACGGAACCCCGTGACGTATTCCGTTGCTTTTTAATCCCGAATTGGAACAACTTTTCTCACAGGAATGGGATTACAAACAAGACGGGAGCTGCTGATGGTTCCAACAAAGCGCCCGTTCGCACGTGTTGCCGTAATGCATTCCGAAAAGGTGACGTCCGCAGAGCCATCAGAGTTTATGGTCTTTTAATTCGTTGGTTCATTCGCCACGGTTTGATGAACAATGAACACGCGCCGGGCAAGCTCCCTGAACAATGATGGTGCACCCGGTTCATTGAGGTATTATAGACTTTCCGACATATCCGGTTAAAGGAATAGCCGGTTGGTTTTCACCAATGGAATGAAATTATTCGATTTGTGGAAAGTTCTGCTCTGATGGACGATAACTGTCGGCTATCTTAGAACCAAGCCAATCACGAATTGATATCCGTAATCAAAACGCTGTTGTATAAAATTTAATGTGAAACATCTTTATTTGTATGTGGAACATTTCAATTATACCAAGGCCATACGGGAGTAACACAACCAGACCTAGATATGGAAATTCCGACGTATTCAAGGGTCGCGGTAGACCGGTTGAAAGAGTAACGGATTAGCAAGCCGGAGGATTGAGAGTTCGAACCTCGACCCAACCAAAGACCGTGTATTGGGGTGTTGGTGCACGTTAAGTTTGCCGTGGCCTCAAATGTCCTCTAGTTTGGCGGGGTATGGAAGTTTGGAAAGATGGTGTTCAGGTGTTGATCTCGTCATCTGACCGTGGTTCAAAATGACGAGGTGTCCTCGTAATTTCCCTTCTGGATTGATCCCGGACAGTCGCCAATAGCTCGTTGTATTGTTCCAGGGGGCGTTAATTCAACTACCCCTGATGAATTAAATTATTCATAAGTTTTGATATTTCAGGGAAATCTGGGAAATAAAACTCAATCGATGTGATGGGTTATTAGTAAAAATACATTTGCATTGAAATGGTCAAATAAAAATTTTAAAAATAAGAAATAAAAGTATTACAAGCAAAAATACCTTTTATAAAAACTGACGACGCAGTTTTGCGAACTGTCGCTAAAACAAAACTTTTTGTGCTCAAAGCAATACAACATATGGATTAAATTGATAATTTATCTGAAAAATACAGAAATTTATAAATTTCTCAATTTATAAAACTCGAACTTGCACGGTTTTGAATTATAGGCGGTGCTTGTTCGATTTCTTCTGTGTCAAATAAAGACCTTCCTTGTGTATGTATGTCTATTTGACGTTGCCTGCCGTGTGTTTAACGTAGCTTGGCCAAATATGTCGCTTACGGCAGGAAACTCGAAAACGGACTTATTTGGTGACCCAAGGCAGCAAGAGTCTTGCCTATCTTTTAAGTAACTGTAATCTCTGAGCAGGTCAATATTGAGATTACTTCAAGAATAATATTTTTTCTAATGATAAAATAAGTCGATAATATGACTGCATGTGGATAAAAAAATTTCAGTGTTCAACATCTTGGGCCTTCCAGCTATTGTTGTTGTGGTAAACAACATTTTTGTCCACATTAAACTTGCAGGTATCCTATCAAGAGAAACGATACCCGAGGGATGTAATCGTTCGAGGATTGAGATTTTATCCCAATTTCAGTCACGGATGAGTTCTAATCTTGAGAACGACAAATGGTAGAGCGTGATGAACAGCGACAACGAACAAGAAACTATCACAAAGAACATTAGGATTGCGGCTGTTTCTTTGAAAGAGGAATATATTAAAGAAATTCCGAAAGAACCGTAGAGCTCCTTGAAGATTATCCTGCAAAAGATTCCGCCTGACTCTTTTCATCAGTCAGCTATTATGGGAATGAAAACAATTTCCGAATACTATTATACGTTTAAGGTACAGATAACTAAAGGAGGTAGTCCGTGAATAATTTAGGCGACCCGAAAGAAATTATTAATAGTTACTTCCAGTTATATTGAAAACAAAGCTGTTTTGAATCATTTAAGATAAACGTATGTCAGAAGATTGCAGAAAAGGATGAGATGTTCGCGAAAGTAGGAGTACACACATATCTTATTTCGGGGTCCACATGGATCAGGGGTTAGCCCATTGCGTTTGCAACCTGCGAGCTATAGGCGTCGCAGGTTCGATTCTTCCCTGGATTCTTTCTCCTGCGTCTGCAAAACATTTCTTGTATAACTGTCATTTATTTGACGTTGTGTTTGGCGCTGTTTGGTAACGGCTTTTGCGCTGCTTGTGGTGTTTTATACCTATTATACGAGGGTCGTTTGGAAAGTAATACCTGTTTGAGCATGCGCACCACTGTGGCAGTGACAGGTGCTCCGGTCAAGGTCAACCAGTTTTATGGACTCGTCTGCCTGCTGTTTACTGAATTACATCGCATTGTAACGGTAATTTGCTGCTTTGGTAAGCAAACAAAATGTCCAAGAAAATCGAGCGGAGCCGCCACATGTGAAGTGAAATCCGTGATCTGATTTCTAAACACAAAATATGTGCGACCAAGCAAAATGTATCGTGA
This sequence comes from Metellina segmentata, assembly GCA_947359465.1. Taxonomy (NCBI): domain Eukaryota; kingdom Metazoa; phylum Arthropoda; class Arachnida; order Araneae; family Tetragnathidae; genus Metellina; species Metellina segmentata. The sequence continues at coordinate 100,763,834 of OX375875.1, forward strand.
AATCAAAGCAGTGTATGGTGATGTGATGGATGAATCCTATGTACGTCGTCGGTGCCGAAATTTTAAGGAAGGAAGAGAGAACGTCCATGATGAGGAGCGATGTGGCCGCCCAAGCGTCATTACGGATGAGCTTGTCAAGTCTGTCGACACATTCATCAAACAAGATCGGCGTGTGACTTTGAATGAAATTCGTGATAAATTTTAACATGTGTCTCGCACTATCATTTACAAAATGATAACAGATCCCCTCAAATTCAGAAAAATTCGTGCAAGGTGGGTGCTACGCATGCTCAATGACGACCACAGAAGTTTAAAAACGCTACTGCTTATCTCAATGGACTGGCGGCAGATGAGTATGACGCTGGTATTCAAAAGCTCGTCACAAGATACGACACATGTTTAAATTTGCAAGTGGACTATTTAGAAACGTAATATAAGGATGAAAATGTAAAATAAAAAGTGTGGTTGGAAAATTTTAATTGGTCTGTATTTTATTTAAAAATGGGTATTATTTCCGAACGAGGTCCTCGTACCTGGGTGAATTTATCATTACAATCGGTGCATTTCTCTCTTGTATCATCAAAAACTTTCCTTCTTGGGAGTGTTGAATTACTTGGCGGAATAAACTTTGCCTGGCCCTATCTGACCATTGCGCCATAAAAAATCAATCAATCCCTGTTGTTGTTTAAATGTTACAGGATAGCCAAACAAACTCAGACCCCCTTTATTACCAAGAACCATCGTCAAAAGTATAAACAAACTCACTTCCTACAGGGGTTGGGTTCTGCAGTTGGAGACAATCTTTTATAGACAATCCTCTTCCCCATCTCCCTGCAACCAAACACCATGTATATGAGGCTGGTGTATGGTAAATATGCGGTGGTCTCAGATGTCCTCACGTTGATATGTTGTGGATGTTTGAAGAGTGGGGTGACCTCGACATCTGACCGTGTGTTGTTCCTTGATATTTCCCTTCGGGAATGATCCCGGACCGTTGCCAATTGCGTTGCTCCAGTGTGACGTGAATTCAACTATCCCAACTCCATTTCTGGCAGCGATTTGAAATCACGGTTATAAATTACAATTTTCTTCTGATGTTGCCGTGAATCAATAGGTTTGCCCACTGAGCTAGCAACCTCCGAGTTATAGTCAGAGCGTATAATTTATGTCACATCCAATTTCTACCTGGATGTCCCTCTACTGCGTTAGTAAAAGTTGCGTCGTGTGTGGGAGTTTATTTACTTGAAGCTGTTCCTCGAAGCATCCCCAAATATGGGACTTGCGCCATAAAACCCAACCAAATCCCTGACGCATATTGGTAGTTCATGAGTGGTCAAGAGATCTAACCAGGAATTAGAAGTCGGAATGAGATATGGAGGACCTGTTGTGTAAATGTAATAAATAAAAATAACTACGTCATGTTTGACTTTCCTAAAATTTGAACTAAAAAATAACTCCAAATTGCGTTTAACTTGCGATTAAAGTTCGATACTTAACTTTTATTTCCCCTGTAGGCAAGGTGACATTCGAAAAAGTGACCAACCAGGACTATCCCGGGACCGTATACTACACAGTGTGGAATGTGTCCTTGTACGAGTGCTTAGGCTGGTGCAGAGATGAGTCAGAATGTGCAGCCGCTGCTTTCAGTTTCGTCGTCAACCCACTGACCCCGACGCAAGAGACCACCTGCCAGCTCCAGAACGAGACCCAGGCCGTCCGACCGACAGCCATTTCGCAAAGGAGTGTCAACACCTACTTTTTGGTCAAGCTGCACTTGCGTACTGGTGAGTTTGGGATTTTTAAGTCATGTGTTTCACATTCAAATAACATTTATTTTCAACTGAACCAACTTGTGAGCCGTTAGAGGCACATCGCCTGTAGGTGTGTAAGGGCTGGACCCGAGGTACCCTATTGATCTTTTCTTTTCATATGGAGTTTACTGTCTTTAGTACACACGATTGTCGCTCATCGGTATACCCCCAATTGATCTTTATCTGCTTACATCCCATTATTTTATTGCCCAATCCCTCTTTCATATTTTTTACTTGAAGTTATATATCTTATATTTGGCTTATTTTGGTCATATATGTCCCGTGCGCCATAAAACCAAACTATCTTTTTGTGCAGTCAAATTGCACATTCATATTGTGTCTTCAAGATGAAGTAAACCATTAATCTTTCTAGTGTTTCGACGAGATATCTCGTCCTATATCTGATCAATCTTGCTAAAGACGAGATACATCGTCAAGACAATACGGGCCTATTACTCAAAGAGGAAAAAATATTTTAGATGAAAACCAAATTAGTCTTTAGTAAAAACGGGATTCACGTTCTCGGGATATCCCAAACGATCCCTTTCAGCTTTCATCCCTTTATTCTACATCCAATCCCTCTTGTTTTCCCCTTCCACATTTTTTACTTGAAGTTGTCTTGTGTGTGCTTCAGCATGGCCAAATATATCCCTTGCGCCATACCATAAAATCCCAAAACAACAGACGTACATATTAGTCTCGTACACTTTAGTCATTAAATGTGGAGAGTAAAACCAATTTTACATTACTCAGAAATTTTGCGACGGTCAAGAACGAATAAGCTCAAAACGAATTTTGTCTCTTTAACTCGAACCACTGCTAATACATCTGTCCTTGATCGCGTTTTACAGACAGCGTTTGCAACAGGCTGTGGTCCTTCGAGCGAGTCCCGAACCAAAGCCTGCGAGGACTGGAAAACGCCATCATCTTCACGTCCAACAAAGAGGCCTGTCTGTCGGCCTGTTTGGGAGAGGTGAGGTTCGTCTGCAGATCGGTGGAGTTCAACTATGTCACCAAGGAGTGTCGGCTCAGCGAATTCGACAGGAGATCGCCGGGAGTTTATGTCCACATGGTCGATTCACAAGGCGTCGATTACTTCGAAAACGCCTGCTTGCAACGTAAGTGTGACTTTTGTCTCTCAATATTTTCAATCTTGTAGACTGGAATGTTTTATAGATGTTGGGGAGCTTCGGACTGAAGCACTTGGTTGTGAGTTCGGTCCTCACCCGCACGGGTGATTAAACTGGCTGCTTGATTCCTTCAAGCTCAAACCAGCTACTTCCAAGAAGGTATCATTAAACGAAATATTTTTAGTTCCATAGAACTATAAAGAAAACGAAATAAGATTCTTTCGAAATACATTTCAATAGGATTCTATGGAGAAGTTCTATAGAAAAGTAGTCATGCAACGAAAGAAATGTGTTTGTAGAGTTATCTAGACATTCTATAGAGATTTTTATAGAGGTTACTTTATAGAGCTTATAGAAAAACGGGCCATACTCAATAGGATAAACTACATTCTATTGAAATTTTTATGGAATTCTCTTCATAAATTTTTCCTTATGTTGGGAATGTATGGTGTTTCGGAAATGATTAACTAAATTGGGGTGAAGTACATGTAGGACCTGCTTGGCAATATTAATCTGGGGCAAGAGGTTTTGTATCAATCAAAGTATCTATATAAATAAGAATGGAGTGTTTGTTTGTACATTCAATATTTTCGACGCATTTCAAGTTTTCTATCCGTTTTGGACCCTTCTGATGCCGAATCTGCCTTTTTCTCGTTTGGTGTCTGTCTGTCTGTCTGTCTGTCTGTCTGTCTGTATGTTGTGCCCTATACACGTCCACGCGGTTTAAGATATTTTCATGGAAATTTGCATACAGAGAGTACTTATCTTGATTTAGTGAGTGGAATTGGTTGCGAAAGTCTGTCTGTCCGTCTTTCTGTTCTATGCTCGATTTTGTGTTTGTGTGTTTGTGTAGGCATCACATGAATTGTATTCCAGATATTTGATTCCATTGTATTTTATTTTATACATTATCTAATAATTTAGTGAATGCAATATTAAACATTTCTTTATTGTTATATTTAGACGAGTTTTATGCTAAAACACCTGAGTAAGTATACTTAAATCAACCATAATTTGGTAGTTTTGGAAAAATTGGAATGTCTATTGAATAATACGATTAATTCGATTGCTTTACCAGTACTGCTGAAAAAGTAATTATTCTTCAAAAAAAATTTTTTTATGGAATTTCATTTCTGATACGTCATTTATTTCGAGTCTTATTTTTATTCTTTGCGCAATGAAAACGATTTCCGAAAATTTGGGACAGACGATATTTTTCAATGAAACGAGAATGAACACGATCGCGCGAGCAGTGATATTTTTTCTGGTTCTTTCGCTCTGAATTAATTTCACATTTCTAAATTTTGTACAATTTTAGTTGTAAGTTGTGGCAACTGTGCGAGATCAAGAGATAAAATTGAATCACAAATTAATATCTTTGGAACAATTTTTTACATCTTTTATTTTGTTTTACTTTGCTGTTTCCTGTTTTAAATATTTATTATTTTAATAAATGTGTTTTCCTTCTCATCACACCCAACAGCACCACAAAGTATTAGACTTGAAAATGTTAGGTAAGTCAGTATAAATGTTCAGTAAATTTTAAGTGTAGTTATGCCGTTATTTAAAGAATAATGCCGTTATTTAAAGAATAATGCCGTTATTTAAAGAATAATGCCGTTATTTAAAGAATAATGTCGTTATTGAAATAATAATAATGTTTAAAAATCCAAACTAGAACTTTTTCCAACATTAAAAAATTCGTTGTAGTATAATGACAGGAGAAGATTGCAAAATTTCACAATGTCGCATACCGGAGGCAAGAGTGCCACAGGTAAAAAAATATTGTTTTGTTGACTATGAGTGCGAGAGCACTCGCCGTAAATCGTAATTTTAATTAATTGAGTTGCACATGAAAACAACTTAAGAAAGGGAATTCCAAATCTTCCTATAAATCGTCTTTTATAGTAGTAACCTTAGTATCACCTTTCGCTTTTTTGAGCTTTGTCATACAGCAATTGTGCGATGTATGTGAAATGTATTACATGAATGGATATGCATGTGTAGGATTTGTGTCCAAAGTAAGTTGTAGAAAATATAAAGATGGCGAAAGGTGTTAAAATAAATTTTTACTCTACAAAAAACGTAAGTCATTATATATTTTGATTATCTCTTCAATCTAGAGTAAACGAATTCAAACCGAGTAAGGTCGGGTATTTTGCTAGTCTATATATAAAAAAGGATGTGGGTGTGTATATATTCTCTATACAAATTTACACCGCTTGACTAATCCTCACCAAATTCGGTACACTTATACTTTAGAACACTGCGGAAAACATAGACTATTTCTTTCCTGAGTTCAGACCAATCTGCTGCCATGAAAATTGGCACACAGGTAGACGTAAAAGTGAACCTCGAAGCCCCAATTTTAAAATTTCAAGTTTGTTTTCTGCAATAAATGGATATGGACAAGGAAACACGTTCTACAGGGTTTGTGAATTTGAGTTAACACAGGGAAATGTCGCGGTCTTATTTGAAACCCGAGCGACGCAGGGTTATTCAGCTAGTTTATTACGTATGTATAAATTTGTATAGGAATATGTAAAATATGAATGGTTTTTACTTAAATATAAACATTAAAAAAGAGTGTCGCGCAAGAGATGTTTTGAAACAAAAACACAAGAACAATACTATGCAACATTAAGCATAACAATACTATGTCTGTTGTATGATAAAAAATTGTACGTGTTTAAAATTTTAAAAAATTAACATGAGTGGTAATTGGTAATTATTAGTTAACGTCGTACTAGAGCAACACAACGGGCCATTGACGACGGTCCGGGATCAATCCCTTAAGGGAAAGAACCGAGGACAACATCTCGTAATTTTGAACCACGGTTAGATAACGAAGCAACACCCGAGCTTGGAACCCCACTCTCAAAACTTCCACACCAACCCAACGTGAGGACTTTCGGCCACAAAGAGATTTAAGGTGCACCAGCCGCCTCTACACCATACGCTTACAAACATCCATGCCCGTACCTAGATTCGAACCAGGAACCTTCCAAGGTAGAGACTAACACCTTAACCACTATACCGGTTGGTCGGCTAAAGTGAGTGATTAGTTTGAATAGGATATCGTCCTCATCCGATCAATCAAATTTATTTTTTGTTCCAGCTGATAAAGTTTGCCGCGGACCCAAGAACTACGGCTACGCTCCAGTGAACTTGCCACAGGCATCCCTCACCTACTACATCGATCTTAATTACTACCTAGATAAACAGATTCTGGTAAGATTTTCCATCAAATATTTCAAATCTCACGAACTTAGTTTAGTCTCTGAAACAAGAATTTAAATAGCATCCATTTTACCTCTAGCTCATTACATGAAAGGAATGACATAGCTTTCTTTTTGTCTCGCATAGGTTAACACCCGTCAAGAATGCCTCCAGCAGTGTTCATTAGAACGTGAATTCGTGTGTCGCTCGGTGTTGTTCCGGGCAGAACCCAGAACGAAAAAGGCCATTTGCAAACTCTTCCATCTGGATCACATCATGTTCCCAGATGGCGCTGAGACCTTTGCTACTCCCAACCCCTTCCCACTCTTGGACACGGGAGACAGTACCGGCGTCTACCTGGAAGCCATTTGCGCAAGTAAGCATCATATCCAAAGAACTTGAGTGGCTCACTGGGTTTGCCCATTGCGCTTAGCAACCTGAGAGTTGTAGGCCGCGCATGTTCAATTGCTGAATCCTGGGTGTGTTTCTCTCTTGTCTCTAGGGCTGTCGTGACTCAGTTTTTGCCCATTGCGCTCACAACCTAAGAGTTGTAAGCCGTGCTTTTTCCGATTGCTGTAACTTGTCTTGGTGTATTTCCCAAGGGCCCAGGCGATTTTTATACTTGCTGATCTCCATTCTTTCTTTTCGCAATTACTTGACACTGTTTTTTATTTGGTGTAGCTTGGCGAAATATGGACCCCTTGCACCATAAAACCCAAAAACAATCAACCTGGGTACATTTTTCTTCTGTGTCAGTGGTCACCGCCACTTAGTGGATTTGCCCATTGAGCTTGCAATCTGTGAGTTGTAGGCGATGTAGATTCAATTGCTGTAACGTATCCTGGTTGTATTTCTCTCTTCTGTGTCAGTGCCGCCGTGGCTCAATGGGTTTGCCCATTGCACTAGCAACTTTTAAGTTGTAGGCGCCGCAGGTTCAACTGTTGTCAGGTTCGCTTCCTCTCTGGGTTGTACCTCTGTGTCAGTAAAAATTACCATGAGTGTAAGCCCATTTATTGATTCTATTCGTCTTGTACTAGGCCAAATATGCTCCTTGTGACATAAACCCAGTCAACTAACCAACTGTTTCTATGTCAATGAATCTTTCCTTGCATGGATATGTCCATTGAATTGAAGTTTTGGAGGAGCTTGGCCAAAATATGGATTTTGCGTCATAAAACCCAATTAATTGCAATCCTCTGAGAGGTACACATGCATGTATAAATTCCTCCTTGCATGACTTTTAAGAAATTTCGACAATCTTGACCAGTAGAGTCTTTTAACCAATAAATGTAGTAGAGGCATGTGTAGTAAAAGCAATACTACACTGTTTGAAATCTGATGCGCAGAGGGATAACAGTCATATATATAATTATCATGTAAAACTCAAGAGCAAGAAATTATTGTTTCATTATTCCACCATCCGAATATTGGAATAACAAAATCAAGAGCATTTACTGGGTCTATTTCCTAGTAGTGCTGGTAAGTCACTTATAATTTTACTATCTGACTCCTGAATCGTAGGAACTTTTGGCTTTGGAATCTTGGGAACTTTTGAATTTTTCCAAAGTCCTCATCACTAGAATGTTAAACAAGTCTACCCGAAATCATAAGCTATTTTCTTTTCCGATTGGTGTGAATGAGATTGTATTCACGCACATCTAAGGCAAGCTTCAAATTGGGCCAACATGCAAATGCGTAACACGTCATGTGTTATGAACAGAGAAATATATGCGCACATGGGTATCGGATGTTCATGTCGCTTGTCATTTGAATTACATATTTAAACCATTTCCGAATTCCAAGGTTACAAATACGTCTGTACTTCATTTCAACCTTCCCAAAGGCCCATCTTTAGGTGTGAAGGCTTCACGAACCCAAAATACCCTACTAATCTATTCTTTTCACATGTGGTTTATGTAGTGCCTCTGGTAAATATGGTGTCGATCTCAAGATTCCAAACGATATTTCTATACTTCTCTCCATCCTTTCTTTTCACAATTGCTTGACATTGTCTTGTGTTTAGCACAGCTTGGCCATTATATAGCCCTTACGCCATAGACCAACCAACTATTCCAAGGTATACTTCTCCGAATGTTTTACTTGGCGCAGTTTGTGATTTTCCGGACCTTGCGCCATTAGACTAAAATCAACCCTCCAACCGATTGCTTTGCAGGACAACGAGGCAGTCTCATTTGTGAATCCTAAAGGCGCGTGTTTGAAAGACGCCATTCAAATCGCAATGTCGTTTAAAAAAAACTTTATATTAAAAGGTTTTTCCCATTCCCGGACAAGAGCTAGAGAATAACAGTATACCTCCGTTTCTTTCAGATTTCAGAATTTTTATTAATACAGGGCTCCTAACAGGTTTAAAGGTCTAAAAAGGTGACAAAAGTGACTAACTGAACCAAAAAGGTGACAAAAAGTGACTAATCGAGAGAAAAAAAGTGACAAATAACAATAATGCTAAATATTTTCAAGAGTATAAAGATAGAAAATAAAAAGATCCTCCCCTATCCTTTCTTTGGAAGGATATTTTTATTTTCTTCATTTAAAAAGTACATCATTAAAAAAAAATAAAAAAATCGTAATGATGATTTTTTAATTTGTTCATTTTTGACACAGTTTGAAGAATTTCGTCCTTTTCTTTGAAAGCTTATGTCTCATTTTTTTGTTGTTGAAAAAGTCTGAAATTAATTTTGTCTTTTTCTTCTCAATAGAAGAATGTGCATTTTTTAAAGTCTGCCTTTGCTGACCAGCATCATCTGAGACTTTTGCCGCTCCTTCAATCCTTGCCTGAGCAAGTGCTGCTTCCTTAAAATCTTTATTTTTTATCGCCTTCTTGAGCCTATCATTGGCTTCCTTTAATAATTTTGAAGCACTGTCCAATATTTCATTCTCTTCCTTACCCATAATTTTAAGTTTTCGTTCGTCTTCTTATATCACCTTTCTTTTCTTTGCCAGCTGCTTTAATTTTTTTTTTCTCTACTTCCAGTCTATCTTTTTCTTTTATGTCCATCTCGAATAAACTTTAAAATATCTAAATCGCTCCCTGAACAAACACAGGCGTTTTGCATAACGTCATTTGAAACACGTCACGACTTAACTAGGGATTATCTGAAGCAATGAATAAGAGATGGCACCGAATATTAATGTCCTTAAGACTAGGGATCGTTGTGGCACAATGGGTTTGCCCGTTGCGCCAGCAACCTGCCAGTTCTGGCGGCGCTAGCTTCGATACCTACTTTGGTGTATTTCTTCTTCTGTGTCAGTACAACTTTTCTTGTGTATGTCCACTTACTTAATGTTGTTTGTCACGGTTTGGCCAAACATCTCCCTCTTGCGCCAAAAAAAACTTAAGAGTAGTGTAGAAGAGAAACATTTGTACTATTCTCACGACTCTAGTGCTGAAGACCTTTTAAATCAGGAATTCACCTTTGAATCCCGTTTTTCACCCTTATCGTAAACGTTTTATTATAGATGACACCTCAAAGAGACATAAGCCATCCAAGGGCAACATCAATCTCAGCGGCAGCAGCAGCCAGCAATCTCAACAGCAACAGCAAACTCCGACATCAGTTCCCTTTTTCCCAGACAACCAGGACCCTTCCTGTGATGTATACGGCGTCTGCTATGATGGTAAGCTTCTATTAGAAATGAACATTTGTTTATAGCTTTATGAGCAGGGTTCCCACACCCATTTTCCGAAATGAAATTCCCCGACTTTTCCAGACACATTTTTACAAAATTCCAGGTCATACACTAAGCAATTTACGACATTTTAAAGGTTGAAAACCAAGAAATAATTTAACACATATTCAGTAGTCAATAATAAAAACCAATTGAAGAATTAATACACAAAGCACAAGTAATTTTGCATTAAAATAACTTATTCAAATAATCAAACATGTTTGACTTCAATCAATTTGTGATTTAATGTAACATAAGCATAGAATTCTTCAATTTAAGCCAGTAGATGAAACAAAATTCTTTACCTGTTAAATATTAGCTGTTTCTTTTAAAATCGGTTTAAAAATTCACTTGAAAGAAATTTTTTTTCAAAGTTTCTTGAAAGAAATTTTATTAGAAACAGATGCTGATAAGAATACCTTAATGAAATTTGTGCGTGAGTCATCGCAAATTTCTCCAAATTAAAAAATAACGAATACAGTTGATAACTGAAAATTTTGAATACATTTGATAACTGAAAATTTTGAATACATTTGATAACTAGAATTATCTTTTACAAAAATTCGTCAATCAATTTCCAAATTGATTTGGAATACTAAATTTTCCTTCTAATTAAAACTAAAATGCAATTCTACATTTGAAAATAATTTTTTTTGAGCTGGAGTTTGTAAACAAAATTTTCAAACTCTTTTGTTATATCTTCAATACAAAATAGAATAAAATTTGCAATAAGAGTTTAAGCAGCAAAATATTCTGTGTAGATAATGTAAAACAAAATTCATCACGTCAGAAAAAGACTAAATAATTTTCAATTACTCGCAAAAAACTTTTTTTTCAATGTTTTTTGTTTTTGTTTTTTTAGAATTTTTTGTTTTTTTGAAATTCTATATCGTTGTTGTGTCACAGAAACCCCTTGGCAGCATACCAATATAATCAGTAACTTATACCTTATAGTACTAGTACCTGTTAACTAACTTTTGGTACTAACATTTGTTAACTAATAACATAAATTAAAATTATATACAGTTTTTTTTTCAATGCATCTTTGTTATCAAGTTGTTATTCTAGGATACAATAAATTTCACTGCAATATGTTACTTTATATTTTCACAGTATCTATCCAATGTACGGATTCAAAGATCATTGTCTACGTGAAAACGAACAGACACTTCCACGGTCGCATCTATGCCCTAGGTAGGAGTGAAACCTGCCATGCCAATGTACTCAACAGCAACCAGTTTAGGCTCGACCTATCTCTCAGTGGCCAAGATTGTAACACTCAGTCCATGGTATGTACCCATCAATTACATACAATATATTTGCACTAAGAGGGTAATGGTAGTGAGCTATAAAACGTAATATGAAACACCGAAATATCTCAATAGGTAATTATTAAAATCTTTATAAAATATTTTTGTCAGAAGGCCCACGTGGTTTGTTTTGAGTGTGAATCTGTGTATTATTGTATTTCGAGTGCTGAAAATATTTAAGCTCATTTGGAAAGCCAATTATTTAATAGAAAATAAGATGATGGAATATTTTGGATTTAAGCTAATTTGGAAAGCAAATTATTTAATAGAAAATAAGAAAATAGAATATTTTTTGACTGTAAGATTTATTTGATCACATTAAATACGTTTGTGAATGTTTCAGACAAGTTTTCTGTTCAATTCATTTTGTCTTAAGACAAGAGTAGTTTTACCGTTGAAGCAGATGTGTACTTAATGTGAAACACATTCTATATTGCATACATTTCATTTGGTGAAATATATTTTGAAAATAACTAATTTTCATGTAACAGCAAACATTTCCTATGGAAAAATTATTGTGTTAAATGAATTGTATTGAATTATTTAAAACACTAAACTAATTTTATTTAATCAATTTCAAAAACAAATTATAGGTTTTCTACCTAATGGCTAATTATACCAATAGGTAGGAAACCTTGATATTTTATAATCAAATCCGGTTGAATATAGCATACATATCAATAGCATTTAGTTTGACTAGTTCAATGCTTATTTGTGCAGCATTTGTCAATATATTTGTTTTATTTTTAATGTTGCTTGGATGAGCGATGTACAGCACAATGAGTATAACATTCATGATAAAAAGTAGTTATGTAGTGTTTAATGCAATGGAAGTTGACATGTTTTAACAAAAAGTAATTTTTTTTGTACCTTTATCTACTCAGGGTGGAGTGTACACCAATACAGTTGTACTTCAACACCACAATGTGGTGATGACACGAACGGATAAGGTCTACAATGTCCGATGCACATACGAGGTCACATCGAGGAACATATCTTTTGGAATGATGCCGATTAGGTAAAGTGGCGTTCCCCACATTACTGAACTGCCAATAAGAGTCGGTTAAGTTCCAGTTACTAAATCTGTTTCTTGCAGGGATCCTGACACCATGCAGGTAACTGCTTCCCCAGAAGCACCTTTGCCTAAGATAGTTATATTAGGAATCGAAGGACGAGAAGCCAACACGGTTCGAATTGGAGACAAGCTCACTTTCAGGATTGAAATTCCCGATGGAAGTAAGATCGAAAATCTTTTGATTTTTATCACACCAGTGAAAAATTAACAATACTCACTGTAGGATCAAGGAGGGTGTTTCAGTTTTTAAAATAAATTAGTTCACAAGGAAATCTATGAAAATAGCAGAAAATTTGTATTTTTTTATCTCATGACTGAAAATTAATTTATTTCAGTTTTAGAATATCTGATGATTTAGCAATATAAGATCAAAATTTACAATATTACACTTCATTTAGATATTTATTACTCCACAAAAACAAGTGGTTAATTTTGTTTTAAAGTCAACAGGATTATTAGACAGGACTTAAACTCATCAAAATATTAATTTAAATAGCCTAATCTTGCTCGAATACAAATCCAATTTAAAAGTTTTTTAGACTTTTAGTCACTTTGTTGGGATCTAGTGGATTTTGTCTGGAAATTTCAGGATCTGAGTTACCGTCATGAAATTCTGTGTCCTATTCTTTACTAAAAGTAGTATAAAAAGTTCATTTTAAATCAAGGTTGGTCACGGTCACTACCACAACAAATCGTTAAACACCATTTATAGTAAAACTCATCTTTTTCCTGTTTATCTGCCTCGTAAGAACACACAAGTTTCTATAGCAATTCATAAACTTGTTAACATTCCATCAATCATGTGGTCTTTTTTTAAATCAAATGAGATAACAGTGCTCGATGTTTTATTTCCAGTTTCAGACATCTTTATCATTATCAATACATAATATATGTTAGAGCATTCACACAAATACCGGTAAGAAATGTATTTTAATTAATAAGTACTACAATTCCTAGTGATTCTTATCATTATAAAATATAAAAAATTAAATGTACACCATTCGTGACCAGTGTGAGTAATGGAGAGCAAAGAGGCATAACACCTGTTGAAAACAAACAACTAATCATATTCCTTGTATGCGTGCAAATACTATTATTCAACATTTAATAAAACCTATGTTTTCCTTAAAATGATTCAAATAAAAATTTTATTTACAAATTTAATTTTTCAGCTCCATATGGAATCTTTGCCCGTAGTTGTGTTGCAATGGCCAAAGATGCAAGAAGTGTTTTTGAGGTCATTGATGACAGAGGGTAAATATAATTTATATTCCCAGATTTGGTACAACAGATTTTGACTCGAATTTTTATATCCTGATTCTGCAGCATTTCCTCAAACATATGTATAGTACCATAAGATGAGCACCTACAACCCAAACAACTTTGCCAACTTGCAGAATTTATTTTGTTCACTAAAATGTCTCAAAGTTTACTACCCATTCTTTTTCAGAGATATCAGGGTTTAGTTGAATTATTAAAGGGTCACCTCATGTACTTCATGGGTTTACAGAAGTCAAATAAAACAGGATAGAGCAATTAAACAATGCAAAGTAAGTAAAGCTAAAAGAGTACAACCCACATTGGGATGAATGAGAAAGTAAATCAAGCATTAATAAACTGGCTGGGAGCAAGTTCTTTTCTCCAGGTTTGACAGATCCAGACCAAGAAACACAAGACTCTTTTCCTCAATGCCAACTTATGAATCACGTGGCCCTTCAAACATGACATTATGAGAAATAGTTTGCATTACCCCAGGGAACATGAGAGGCACTGCTACATTGAACTCACCATATGGGGAGCTATGGGGAATTCCTGAATGAACTGTATGTACATGTTGCCTTGACCAAACCAGGAAACTTCAGGCAGCCAACATGCTTTCTGCATATAAGAGATTGAAACTCGTAACCAAATGTTTCATTCCACTAAGAACTTGAAAGCAATCCCTTTAGCAGAGTTCCCCCTCTATTTCAGATATAAAATTCCCTGACTTTTCCAGGTTTTCCATACAAATTTGATAAAATTCCAGGTCATACTTAAGCAATGCATGACATTTTAAGGTGAAAAAACAAGAAATAACTTAGTATTCAACAGCCAATGATAAAAACCAAATTAGGAACTATACACTGTAAAAATTAATACATAAAACAAGTAATTTTGCAAATTATCCAACATATTTGACTTTAATCAATCTGTGATTTAATGTGTCATAACATGAAATTCTTCCTTAACCAGCGGCCCCCCCAAAACCAGAACCCAAAAACATTAACATTTTTTACCTGTTAAATGTTAGCTGTTTCTTTTAATATGGGTTGAAAAATTCAAATCATAAAATAAAGTGATACGAAACCGTGAACGAATCTTATTGGCTACTTTTCTCCAAAGCGTCCGAGAAACCATGATCAATTATTTTCCAGGATTTAGACGAAAATTCATTATTTTTCCTGATTTTTTTTTTGACAAAATTAAATTTCCTGGCAATTCCAGGTTTTCCCTGACCCATGGGAACCCTGCTTTAGCTGCTTGGGCAGTGGTGGGACCAATGAAACAGATTCTATTCAAAAAGATGTAACAAGTAAAATGTGATTAATTTAAAAGGACTTTCTTTCTAATGGGGGTCATGCTCCCGAAATACCCAAGCAATCTTTACTGCTTTCATCCCATTACTCTGTTCCACAAAGCCTTTTTCAGTTTTCATAACATTTTTTAATTTGACAGTCTTGTGTTTGGATCAGCTTGACCAAATATGGTGTTTACACCATGAAATGCAAAAACAACCAACCCCTTGTGCCTAATGTCCAACCATTGAAATCTTCACTACAGGGGCCACTATCATGGACTTGCAAAATGGGATTAGAACCTGGGACTGGGGTGGTAGACATACATTATGATCACTATCAGTCAGGTGTCTAATCTACTCAAGCTCAAAAAGACAAGCTATAACAGAAATTCATTAGTATAGCTCCCAAATATTACCCCTACTGTTAACTACGCATAACTGAAATGAATACCACTGCATAATCAAGTTCCTTTTCAGTTGCCCAGTGGACCCCAACATCTTCCCTCGTTTCCGAGAAATTGGAAGTTCCTTGGAGAGCAGCTACGAGGCCTTCCGCTTCACAGAGTCCTATGGAGTGATATTCCAGTGCAACGTGAAATACTGCATCGGTAAATGCGAGCCGGTAAGTGGCACTGCAATACTTGGTTATTGTGTTGAAACTTCAGTTACCATCATGCGAGTGCTTGACGTGAGAAAACCTGTTGCAGGTGAACTGTGGACTGGGAATGGAGAAGGCCAGCTCTTGGGGAAGACGCAGGAGATCGCAACCGATCGAGAAGGAAGACAGTGAGATGACTCTGAGTCACGAAATATTGGTTCTCGACTTCGGAGACGAGTCTGTTAGCTCCATGAGAGATGTCAGTTCTGTCAATGGTAAGAAAATTATACTACTATACTCATTTTTTTAATGTTGTCTAGATAGCACTACATACAAAAATACTCATTTTAAATGTTGATGAAATTATTCAAATGATCAAAATCAGCTGGTGATTATATATATTAAGATTTGATGGAAGTCAAACAATCTATATATATAAAATGGATGTGTGTGTATTTTCTATACAAATCTACATCAATTGACCCATCCACACCAAATTTGGTACCTTATACTTAGAACACTGCAAAAAACATAGGCTATTACATTCTTGTCTTCAGACCAATCTGTAGCCTTGAAAATTGGCACAAATGTAGTCCTAAAAGTGTCTCTCGAAGCCCCAATTTGAAAACCTAGTTTCTTTTCCTGCAATAAATGGAGATGGACAGGGAAACACGTTTCTACAGGAAACTGAAGGGATACAATGGCTCTTATTTTGGACCCGCGTTTTTCGCTATAACCAGAACTTTGTCACAAGGAATGCTGTGCGAGTAATAATTAAAATATTTAATTCATCACAACTTACATTTTGTAGTGGAACACGAAAAGCCCAAATGAAAAACTCATTGGTCATACAAAGCATAATTTTGCTATTTGAGATTTGGCTAACCAGAATTAATATTTTTTTATACATATAAAGTTGATTAAGAATCCCTTGTTTGTGTATTTGAGTTAACACAGAGAAATTTCGTTGTTCTTTTTGAGCATTACTAAATATCATAAATCATTATCGTCTTTATCAATATTTTGGTAATGTCTTTTTATGAATTGCTCTATTTTAGCTCAGAAAGTCAATAATGCACATCTTTCGTTTTTCAGAATTCCGCATTTTTTCATCAGAATTTCGTTTTTGTTGGTATATGTCTTAGTCTTTTGCATATTGCAATATATTATTCAGCAATTAAATGTACATATTTACATCCAAAGTAAATTGCAGAAGCTATGAAAGAGTTAAAACGAAGTTAAAAAGTATTTTCCATATTCATTTTTCAATCAACACTTAACCATTTCTACCTGAGCAATGTCAGATTATTCAGTTAGTTTCATATAAAAGATCCATATTGGCCAGTACCTACTTCATCATCAATCAAATCAACTAAAATATAAAAATCAAAAGCTTTTCGTACTTTATGAGGAAATTGTAGAGTTATGCAGTATACGACATTCATGTGTCGATGAACAATGTCAAAATTTGCTCACAGTATATTTTTGACATTGTTGGGAGAAATGTTTTGCAAACTTGAAATAAGTTTCCTTGCAAAATAATAATGAATATTTGAATTGAAATCATTGGCTTGAAATAATCAAGGATGTTTACTTAATACTGTATTCATAGTACATTAAAAATTGTTTCATCCCGATATTAAATTCAAACAAAATATGATAAATTAAAACTAATTAACGCAATCACAATTTTCCAATTGGATTCCTTACAATTGAATAGAGGGCAAATGCCAAGTGAAATTTTTAAAACGAATACTAAACTTAAAATGTCACAGTTCTGCTTTGGCTAAGATAATAGATAAAGTAGAATTTGAATTGATGACATACAAACACCCAAGAAAATACATTAATTATTATTAATATATTAATTTATTAAATTTATAAACTTATTATTATTTTAAATTAAAAAGCAATGTAAAGGAATTATTTTCAATAAGATGCCCAGTTCATTTGATTGCATTAATATATATTCAACTGTTAATGGATTTACAAAAATACATTACTAGATATTTATCAGTGACAATGTATGAAAGCGTTTATAAATTTACATTATTCCCTCACTGATCTACTTAAAATGATGTTTTTCAGAGAGTACACATTACAAGGAATCTGTTGTAGTGATGGACAGCTGTGCATCCAAGACTTCTCTAATGGCCCTAAGTGTCACCAGTGCCTTGCTTCTAGTATTCTACATCTGCACAGTGGCCTACTTTGTAGCACAGAGAAGGGTCAGAAAAGAATTCCAATAAGAACACAAATCCAGCTACATGAACAAAAAAATCTAATGCCTCTTCTGTTTTTCACTCACGGCCAATCCTTTGAAGTGTAAATGAACGCAGTTTATGATCGCTTAACATCCATTCCAATTTCTCCATCAAAAGACCAAAGTGAATGAGTGTGATAGCATAGTTTTTCCCATTTACAATATTTCCCAATTGACTGCAAAGTACTCTTTGACTTCTCTGCATAATTTATTGGACAAAATGTTTCAGAACTTTGCAGCTTGTTCAAAGGCATTCGTCACTCTATTTATTGCATCATCAACTTTCATGCATTTATATTTATTTATTTCCGTTGTGACTGTCAGTATGTGTAATTTATTTCCGTTTGTCTGTGATTCTTTTGAAAGAGGGTAGGCGTGGTGGTGAAATGGTTCCTCAATGCAAACCTCGTACATTCTGCGCTGGAATTGCATCTTCCGTATGGAGTTTATTCATTTCTATATCATATTTTGTACATAAATATGAAATAAATAAGGATATATTTGTATGTTTTGTCTCATGTTCTGCTTTAAATGATCAGTAACTCAACAAAAATATTCATTTTCAAAGTAATATTATATAACCATAGCACCTTGTTAAAATTCAGTATAAGAATTTAAGGTTGATTGTTAATTCACAGAGTTCCAACTCTAATTCACAAATAAAATTCCCTGACTCTTCCTGACTTTCCAGATAAATTTTTCCAAAATTCCAGATAATTCACAAGGTTAAAAACCAAGAAATAATTTAGCATTCAATAGGCAATAATTAAAAACCAATTTAAGAATTATACACTGTAAAAAATTAATACACAAAACCCACGTAGTTTTGCATTGAAATAACTTATTCAAACAATCCAACATATTTGAGCTAAATTAATTAGTTATTTAATGTAAATTATAATGCATTAAATTCTTCACCAATTTAAGCCTATGGATAAAACCACATTTTTTATCTGTTAGATATTAGCTATTTCTTTTAAAATCGGTTGAAAAATTGTATTCATAAAAGAAGTGATTCGAAACTGTATAAGAATCTTATTAGCTACTTTTCTCCAAAGTGTCTGTGAAGCCATGATCTACCATTTTCCAGGTCATTGAGGCAAATTTCCAGGTTTTAGACAAAATGTGTAATTTTCCCTGATTTCTGTGGACTCATAAATTCCCTGACAATTCCAGGTTTTCCCTAACTTCAGGGAACCCTGATTAAAGTTGCAATGAAGCATTACAATGAACTATTCACAGCACCCTGGAATCATCCTAGAATGGAAATATTAAGGACACTAATTTTGAACCGCGATCAGAAGACAAGGACCTGATCTGGCATCACACCAATGTGATATAATAATTTAAGATATAACAAAGGGTTTGTCATGCCATTTTAGGCTAATCAGATGGAAGATCTCAAAGACAGGTGATATTATACAGGCATGAAAAATTAGTTTTGATTAAAAGTTCTACAAAACCAAATGGCTACTCATAATTAGATTCTCCCAAAATGGTGATAACATGCACACACAACCTTTTGTATTCACGCAACATAGAATGAGACACAATCTAAAATAAGTACACATACATTTAGTGAAAAAAAAAAGGGATTGAAGTTCCATAAATATATTTGTAACATTTTTTCTAATGCTCAACTACTGACCACTTCAACCTTTCGCACAACAAGGGGCAAACAGACAGCCATGTGTGGAAGAGCACCCTGAGTAGCCAACATTACTCCTAGCAGGGACAGTCGTCACATTCATGCTCTCATAAACTTGAATTCGAATTCAGGACCTGCTGTGTGGCAGATTGATGCTATATAGTTAGGTAGCTCCCATATTTGTAGGACCAAGGTAGCCTGGTTGGAAGAGTAGCCCATTAGCAAACAGTTGAAATTCAGTTCAACCACATGCGAGAGCAGGGGTGTATTAAATCTGCCGGGGGCCTCAAATGTCCTCATATTGGCATGGTGCAGAGGTTTGGATACAAGCTTATGTTGACCTCATCGCGATTAAAAATGATGAGTTGTTGTCTTCAGATCTTTCCCTTCGGGATTGATACCAGACCGTCACCAACAGCTCTCTGTGTTGCTTCAGTGCAATGCTAATTCACCTACCCACCCATATATGTAATATTAAATAGTATAAAGTTCCAGTTGGAATGAGAAAAGTTTCAACGAGCGTAAATCAACACTCTCTTTAAAAACACATTTTGTCCCACAAAGAGTAAAAAGTAAATCATAACAGTAAGCATCTTTCACTTTTTAAAGTGAAAATCCTAAAACTAACTTTCAATAGGGATACAGCACAAAGAAACTAGAAATGTAAACATTCCGCATAATTAAATTAGGATATTTGAAAATGTAAATGTTTTAGTTAAGTAAAATTACCAAAAATGTGAATTTAAAAATAATCACTTAGCTATGTTTGATATAATTGTCTGTAAAAGAAAATTCTGTCAAACAAATCCATTCATGTCAGACATTGATAAATTAATGGTTAGCTATTTATTTCGATCCAAGTGAGTACAAAAGCTGAGTATGGAAATTTACAAATACTTTTATATTTAAAACTTTACATGAGATATACATAATATACTTACATAGATACAAACATGTACATGTGTGTGCAATATAATAGCTGTACATTTCTTTACATAGCAGATGAAATACAATCACAGAATTCAATTCTTTGACTACAAAAGCGATAGAAAAAGTACTTAACCAATGGTCCCTAAGCAGAATTTAACTAGCAGGGAATATATATATATAAATATATACTTGGCTTCCAAATTCTGGAGTGCTTCAACTGTTGTCCTTGGAAGTAGGACTATCCTTTTTGGCAACATCACGGAGAGAAGAAAACGTTTTCTGGAGCCAAGTATTTTTGGATGTTTGCAATTCATTCACGGCTGCATTCAGCTGGTGTGTGAGATCCTAAATTGCAAAATCGATAAACATTATTTCAAATTCACTGTTTTGTGACACAGAAGTTTTAAACAAATCAAATCATAGGAAATTAAGATGAAAGCAACATCAATTATGTGAGAATTATTTTATTTTAAAGAATTTATCCTTTTTCTACGTAGAACAATTTCACGAATTGGTCATTCTGACCCCGGAGAGTGCTGAATGAGTCTTGGGACAATGGTATGGTGAACCCAGGGGGAATTAGGGAGGAGGTATTGAGAACCAAAAGTGGGCAATAAGAAGCTAAAAAAATGTTTGCCAAAAATGTAACAAGGAAACATTTATTTACTGGAATATGCAGACACTCACAACAATGACACATTGATGCTAAATAAAAAGAGGAACTGACTGAAAACTAATATTAGAACATTTTTTTAAATCAATCTTTTTGGTCATTTTAAGGCTAGTGTGTTTCTTAAGGAAGCTGCAGATAAAAATAGTCTAATATAGACAAATTGAATAAGTAGACAAGGCTCAACCTTCTCATTAATGAATATTTTTAATATTACTAATTTGATTAATATTAATTACCGATATTGACCAATCTGAAGTGCTTATGTCCAATTTATTTCGTGTTATTTCAGTTAATTAATAGCTTTATAGTTTCAGTTCTAAGTTGTTTAATTTCCAAACTAGTTTTTTGAAATCCTTCAAATACACATAACTACATAATACTTTTGTGGAATTCAATTATAAGTGCAATTACACTTGTAATTATAATTAGTTAAGATAGAAGTTTTCCAGATGGGGCACCGAAGAAAATTGTCTTTGAAGGGGGGTGAGCCCAAAAGTTTTGAAAACTACGACCTAGAACAAATTCAAGATTCTTTTACTGAAAAAAGAATTTTTGAGCAAATTAATTCAATAGAGTCTAATTATTTCTAAAAACTGAATAGTTTTAATAGTTTAGAAGTTCAAGTTAGAGTTCCACAAATATTTAAACACACTAAATTGTTTCCGCACATTAAATGAAACGTAACATCACATAAAAGTTACAAATCAACCAGTTTGAATTGTAATGAGAATATTCAATTTGTATTATCCTTAATGTTATTCATAGTTTCAGTTGAGGATAAGTTTTGTAATACAGGTAACCCTCAAATAGTACAGTACTTCTACAATACGGATTCTCTATAACACAGTAACAAAATGGTGGCATCCCTCATATAACACGCCTAGGTTCTTCATATTACAATTTACACTAACAATGATAGTGCATATAAATAAGAATGGAGTGTTTGTTTGTACATTGAATATTTTCGACTCACTTCAAGTTTTCTATCCGTTTTGGACCCTTCTTATGCCAAATCCGCCTCTTGCGCATTTGGTGTCTGTTCATCTGTCTGTCCATTTGTATGTGTGTGCCCTATACATTTCCATGCCGTTTAATATAATTTCATGAAAATCGTGGTTTCCATATAACAGTCCTTTGGTTTCCATCTAACACAATACGCATTTTCAAATATATATGACCCCCGAGTTTTGGTTAACTCGGTTTCTATAAAGCATGAGTATCCTATAACACGATTCCCATATAGCACAGTGCGCAATATTAAAATTTGTGGGACTTGTGAGTTTTGTATAACACAGATTCTCTATAGCACAACACCAATCCATCGTGCTATACGAGGGTTGCCTGTATATGTATTTAGAGATACAAGTCTTTATTGCAATTATGTACAAGTCTTTATTGCAAGCATTGGTAATTATGTACAAGACTCCAGGTTGTTTACAACTTTGAAGTACTTTTTAAAGATGAAAAGTTTACTCACTTGATTTTTACATTCAGCTTCTACAAGAGCTAGCTTTGTCCTTGCTAGCTCCAGTTCAAGTTCCCGAGCTTGTGCATCAGCTTCTCGAAGCTTGTTGTCTGTGTTTGAAACACATTCAACAGAGGTTTTACTGTTTGCTAAGTTAGGAACTATGGTTTCCATGTATTTCGAGCAAATCTCACATGCTTCACTTTTAGCCTGTCAGGAAAACAAAATTATTTATAAGCTAAAATTGAAAATTTATTTATACTAATTCAATGTTAAATATGAGTGATTTTTTGCATTGTTAAAATGGTTTTATGCATTATGAAAAATTGTTTTGCTTAAGTCAAAATAAAGCTATTTCAGAAAGAAAATTCACTGACTTTTCCAGACAAATTTTTACAAAATTACAGGTCACTTAAGCAATTTACAACAATTTAAGGTGAAAAACCAAGAAATAATTTAGCATTCATAGCCAATATTAAAAACCAATTTAAGAATCATACACTAAAAATAAATACAAAAAACACAAGTAATTTTGCAAATTATCTAACATATTTGACTTAAATCAATTTCTGATTTAATGTGTTAAAAGTATGAAATTCTTCAATTTAAGCCATTGGACGAAACAAAATTCTTTACCTGTCAATACCTAATATTTAATTAGCTGTTTCATTTAAGAAATCAGTTGAAAAATTCAATAAAATAAAGTGATACGAAACTGTGTATGAATCTTACTGGCTACTTTTCTTCAAAGCATCTGAGAAGCCACAATCAATCATTTTACAGGTCATTCCCTGACTTTTCCCTGATTTTTTGGACCAAATTAAATTTCCTGATAATTCTAGGTTTTTCAAGTTTTCCCTGACCTGTGGGAACCCTGAATCTATACTACAGCACTTCATACCACTCTGATCATATTTTAATCAGTTTAGAACTGTTAAACTTCAACAAAGAACAAGTACAATATTCCAAAAACAAAAAAGAATTATGTGTAAAATCAAGTAGTGACCAAAACTAGAAACAGTGAATTGTGTAAGATATTTTGATGATAAAATCAGAAGCAATAAGCTAAAGCTGCAAACCTCAGGAGAATATCATTTGAATTATTGCACTATTTTAGTACTTATGTACTTGATATAAAAGGTTTTAGTAACAAGTACCTTCATTAGTTCAAAGTTTTGCTTTGTTGTAAGCTGTTCTTTCTCCAGTCTGGAATTCAACTGTTTACAGATCTGCAAATTTAAAAGTACAAAATTAATTTTAAATGTATACCAAAAGCAATGCATTACAATATTTTTAAAGTAAATAGTGATAATTCAGTGTTTTAAAGAGCTCTATTGATACTCTTTAGGAATTGATATATTCAAATTCATTATAAAAGCAGTGTAGAAATTGAAAATATCTTAGATATATTTTAAAATAATTTGATAAAAGTATACATATCTCCCATATATTTAAAAACCATAAATTTTCTAAAATCAACAGTCAAATATTCACATCAATTTTAAATATTTTATATGGAAAACAGAAAACCCCAGGTCAAGCAAAACTATAATGCATGGCAACTTGGATACATATTTACATCGTAGACAGTTGACTGTGACGATCAAAACTATTTTAAGTTACAATGCTAAAATAATATTACAACTTTTAAGAATTTGATTTACTTTTTTGATGGTTGCAAAATTTTGAAATAAAATATTATTAGCTATTAAAATTCCTTTTAATAGAAAGTTCAATATACTAAAAAAATGTATGTTAAAAAATATTTTATATAAATTTTCTAATATGCCACTTTAGATAAATATCTTAAGGAATTAAAAATTGAGGTTCATACCATCCTTTTCTAAGAGTTGTAAAATATTTACACAGAAAATTAATTTATGTGCAGTAAAATATAATTTACTAAATAACCATAACTACATAAGCAGTACCTGTTTATATTCATGTATGATTGTTTCATGCTTACGAGTATCTGTTTCTGCTCTTTGCATTTCTCTACGACACAATTCCTTCAGCTACGCATAGAAAAAATACATATTTTATTGATATTTCAAAATTGCTTCCATCATGTTTTCAGTGAATTCAAAAAGATAAAAGTTTAATAATACATTGAAAGAGATGAAGCACTTTATTAATCACATCATAAAGGAAAACCATCAAAATCAATTATAACCACATTGGTATAACTACTTTTTGAATACTCAATATATACTTTATCAGAGGAGGGCAGGAGTTAAGTCTCTGCTGATATTGCTGGTAGAAAAGTCATCATGGAACAACCGTTGACTGAAAAGAAATTCCAAAGGAAAAAGGAACACTTTTGGGGGGTAGAAAGCACCAACAAAGGCAGAAAAAATGGGATGTCAAAGATGTCAAGGTGGTTCATTATTACCAACTACTAGTTTTGAGTAAATATTGAAATCATTGGAATAACATCAGAAGGATGAATTAAACTTCCTTACTACAACATATTTTACACTTCAAAATTTAACCTGTTTACATCGATGAAAATTTAATACAATTCTAGTCATCACATTCGAAGTCTGCGAAGCAGAAATCTAGAATGAATCTAAAGTCAAAGATTTTGAAAAATCTAAATGAACGTTCCTTCTTTTTATTTTTAATCTTGGCATGCACGTAGCTCACATTCTTGCATGTGCAAACTTTCGAAGTTCCAATCGAACAATTGTCATTGGTTGTTGATTTGGAAACAACTGCAAAGAATCAAATATCTGACGTTACGGCATGTTCGTTTTACTTTTTGAGATTAAAGAGTTGTTCTGTTGAGTTTTGATTGTTACTGACTTCCCTCTACAGATGGAAAACTTTTGTAAAAAGAGCAAGGGGAGTGTAGAGCTTACACAGAAGTCTTAACAGTACACCTGTAACAACAGGTGTTGTGCCTTTGCAATTGTCATGGTCAGAAACCAGAAGGTCTTTTGTCTATTCTCTACATTCTTGGATGCGGAAAATGTGGGGGTTACAGCTAGATATAACCCCAATATAATGTATAACTCTAATGTACAAGCCCACTGGGCCAGTCTAACGTCTTAGTTTATAGGCCAGATCGTTATATCTCTTCCATTTTATAGACCAAATGGAAGAGATATGACGATCCGGCCTATAACTGAGATGTTAGACTTGACCAGTGGGCTTGGGCATTAGACTCGGTGATTGAACTTGAAAAACGGGAATCGAACTGACTTGACTATCTCCAGATTGTATTTATTCGATATATTGCATATTTAACTTGATTTGATGGTTTACATATGTCATTTGCAACCTTTTGTGTACTTGCTTTGCCATTTTGTAACGCACATTATAGAGAAGTACAGCTAGTACTCTTCTGTACTGAAAATGTTTTTTTTTTTTAATCTTTCAATAAAACACAGGGGGGGGGGTTACTGTCACAACCCTAAACATACTGTATGCCTATGGGTGGGGAAGTATTGCAGCAACCTTACCATTGTAAACCCAATATACATCTATTTGGAGAAGTTGGAGGGGAGAAACTGAAAAGGCAAACATAACATCTCAAATACATCAGGAGAAAATAACCAATAACTACAACTTAAGTTCAACAAGAGGGGAGGCTTAATCCAGAGGATAAAGTCAGCATTGTCTTACCTAATGGGATTAACCAATTTTTGGCAAACTGGCAAGGTCCCAGAATTATCGAAGCGTAAAAGAACGAACATTCATTCTTTCTTTGTAAAAGGATAGTGTTTTTGAAATACACCATGTATTACATAGTGGTAACATTTAAATTAGTAAACATTAGCAAATCTGCACATAGCACTTTTTAATTATTGATATCTATTGATAGCAAGGTGTCATTACTCACATTGAGTATCTTAATCCACTTATGATTATATTGCATTTGTATTCACATAATATCAATTTAATAACTATTATTAGATACTAAAAACTATTTGTAAAATAAAATATTACAAATGATTTTGTTGGTGGGTTGTTTAACAGTAACACGATATAAAATATCAGCACTATAGAAATATTATTTAGGAAGATATGCATAAAAATGTGAGAAACAGATTTAACATTTGGAGCTCTAATCTTTCTGTACTCATAACATCGAAACGGTAAGACCTAATGACATGCAATTTGGTATCTGAAGTTAAATTTTGATAACAACTCGAAATTTTGTGTCGAAACAGTTGGTTAACATTGAAATTTCTGAAGTTTGTGCACAATTTAATATGCAGACGGCCCCTAATGCAAATTTTTGCATTTTAATTTATAAAAGACGTTCATGTCAGACGTCTTTTTAAAATTTCTCTACTGCAAAAATTGCTCGAATGACGAGGGGTGGTTCGGTTTTTTTCTGTGACTTGCACATTAGTAAAATATATATAGATATATTTGCTAACCTGTGCCACCTCTAATGAAAGTCTTTTCTTTTCCTCTTCTAATTCCGATACCGTACGCATAGCTGCCTGCAGCTCCTTAGCCTGAGATTCCACCTTCTCCTCCGACTACAAAAAACATTTTACAGCACAGTATTAATACCAATTCGGCAATGCAATAAGGCAAGATACAAATTCAAAACAGACAAGAGGGGTGATAATATAGAAGAAACAGACCATCCACCAGCCTTTATCCTTACCAATAGAAAAAAAAAATAACATTCCTCGAAGTCCCTCTCAAGTGCTCGCAAAGGGAACCCATAAAAAGCATACAACCAAAACCAGAGGTTTTTAACCTGAACCCAAAGAGTGATGTTTCAGAGCCCCACCACCGGGATGGTACCTTAATAAGGAGAACAGGTTGGCTTCCCCAGGAATACAATATTCTGCTGAATACGAAGGAGAATTTTTCACGGGTTCCAAAATCACTTTCAGGTTTCTAGTTGAGAGGAGAATTTGAAGTGAAGTTGTAAACCTTTTAGAATGAATGCTAAGTAATTTGATAGTTATAGATATTTTCAATACACTAGTATATTATATATTTCTATTGCTGCATTTGTAAATTTAAAAAAAAAATCGCTTTACTTCAGTCTTGACAGGCACAACATAAAACAAAAATAATTGAGACAAATAAAAAGTTGTAGTTAAAATATGTTCATGCATGATTTACTTGAAACAGCTTGTGATGTAATAACTATTACATCAAGTCCAAAGTTGAAACGCACATCATAAGGTTGCATGTTCAAGTCAAATTTAAATCCAATTTCAGTTCTATTTTAACATCTATTTATTAACAAAGACAGGACACTAGCACAATGACAATAAAATAAAGAGAATGGATAGATCCATTCCAACATAGTCTTCCTTCGACCACGTTCCAAATCAATCTGGCAAATCCCCCATTGGGTAGGGAAGATACGTGTTTCAAATTCCCTTTCATAGGGATTATCACAAGATCTGTGGCTAAGTTGCCATACAGCTCATTTTAAAAGCATGACTTCTTTTCCCAGTTGAAGTACAGCCAGACAAGTAGTTTTGCGTTATTTGTTCATATTAGACAAAAGGAGAAACTGATAACATGTTTCAACATTTGATTTGCCTTTACGTTGTACGATGTTCGCTACATTTTTATTAACATTTTCATGAATAGATGGAGACAGCTGGCTAGTATTGTCAAATCATTGGATGTCTAAAATTGCCTTGTTGAGACAGTATTTTTAGACCTAAAATAGACCTAAACATGCAATATAATCAAATCAGTGAAGTGGTTAATGAAGAACTGCTGTTAAAGATAATTTTAGTTATTTTCTGTTATTATAAAATGAATGTTACAATGAAGATTAGGGAAATAAAAAATTGTTGGAGAAAAATTTTATGCATTGGCAAAATTAAGATTTTTCTGCCATTGCAGAATACTCTGATATGTTCAACCTTTTGGTTATTATATACAACAAACATATAACAAAATAAATACTATATCAACAACTAATTACGTAGATCTTGATGTTAAATATTTTACTGCACAAGAAAAATTATTTGCATACAATAAATTTTAGATAAATGATTTGTCACCTTAAAACACTTTTAAAAAAAATAAAAAACCCTTCTGAAATTTTCAAACTCATTTTTTTTAAATGTTAAACCACTCAAAAACACAATACGACCCAACAATTATATCTAAATAAGTAATAATAAATAACATTTAAAGACATTAAAATACCATTGAAGTACCATACAATACCATGAATATGAAGTAAACACATTCCATCCCTCCTTTTCAATAGTAAGCAATCAAACATTAGAATCTCTCCATATTTAATTTTTCTTAAGTAATTTAATTCTTAACTTTCAGAGATTACTATAACAATGAGCAGAAAAGGTGTAATATTACTTTGGTTACCAAAGTTACATTAAGTGTAATGGCTGTTATAACCTAGAAGCTAAAGCAAGTACTTCTATTTTTCTTTTAAATATTTATTATCATACTTCTTCAAAGTTGACAAGCAACAAAATGTTTGTGGAAGTATTTTACGATCTAACAAGATATGGAGAGCACTCAAAAGTTATGTCAGTTTTCATATATTGATCTCAGTTTACTTTAAATTTGTATACTAAGCTACTTGTATATGCAAATATAAAAGCTATAACCATGCAATAATTTCTGTCTAGACACAATACTCATTAACTAATGAATTTAAAATGTTCTGCTGAAAAATCATGTAAGTAGTTTTGTTCCAAATAAATCTATTTTCTCTCACCAGAAGTGTACACTCTAAGTTTACTAACTTTCCACTGGTAAAGAAATCTCTAATATGCAGCTTTCAGTCAACTTTGATGAAGGTACCCCAACATTTATTTGCTCATGGTAATGCTTATAATAAGGTGAAACTGACCATAAATGGAGCCTTTAAAATTTATTATATGCATTCTACTTTCCCCTGGTTGTATTAAAAAAGAATTAACTAGAAAAAATGTCAACTCACTTTGACTAGGTCATTCCGCAGTTGTAGTTTAATATTAATGAGATCATGGGCAAGATCGTCATTTTCACGATCCAGGTGCAGATTACTTTCTAAAAGCCTTTTGTTTTCTTTCTACAAACAGAAAATAATATTATCAAAGAGATGCAAATACAAATTGCAATTAGTAATTAAATCTATAATTGGCAAGGTATAATCATAAATCCCAGGACTGAACTTATTTTTTGTGATCAAAATAAGGTCTCAAAAAGCTTGGATGGATAACATTAGGTGCATAACTATTAGAATTAGTTAGTGCATAACTATTGGAATTTTATATATATATATATATATATATATAGTTCCTTTTAAGCCACAATAAAACCAGTGGCTTAAAAGGGAACCACTGGTTTTCCCTTTTAAAGTTTTAATAAATACTGTGAGAACTAAAAGTCATTAAAGATTCTACTAAATATTACTCCAAACAGTTAATTTCATAGTCAGGTGGAAAAGTTTTACTTGGAGAGTTTTTATTGGATCTTCTTGTAGCTTTTCTTGTGCTTTGTAAGCTTCATAATCTTTTTCATATTTTTTCAATTTCTTAACCTGTAAAATACACAACACATTTTTTTTAATTAGAAATATAAAAATTATAATAATTTACAGGGAAAACAACTCAATAATAATTCTACTTGTATCAACATTATTCTTTTCCGAGATAATTATTTTCAATATTTTTCTCTTACATGGTGTTTGTTACCATTTCAATAGTTAACAACATTCAATTCACAGAGGGTGGTTGTTTATTTTATGTCTTAGTTACACATGACAATTCCATTTCATATAAGAAATTGATGTAAAATTCAACTCTTGAGGAAGAAATTTGAAATACAAAATCGATTAGTTACACGAAAACAACATACTTTAATTTTTATTGCACGGTGGATTAACACCTTTGAAGATTCTTCCGTTCTGTACTTCTTTGGTAAAGATACTCTGAAGTGTTTCAACACACCTTCAAAATCCAAAGCCAATAATTCCTTCTGTGACAGCTAAAAATGTAAAGGAAATTCTTGAAACATTTTAACATTTTGTGATAAAATAATCTACATTTTTTGGGGGTTTATTAAGTTTTTTTACATGCAGATATTTACAAAAATTTTGTGAATTAACAAGTAGAAGAGTGCACAGCAAATAAAATGTAAAAATCGAGAACACATTGTTTGTTTGTATTAGACATCTAACCCAAACAAATTCCCAATGACAATTGTTTGTCAATAGAACTGATAGGGTGGTTTGTCAACATGAGTTGATGATTTTGGAAGGATCAGGAATTTTCAAGGACACCTGTTTTGCCACAGCCTTTATACGAAGACGTTACAATTTAATTAAAATACAACAAACAATATTTTAGATTAAAACAAATTCCAGCACCCCCATCTAAATGTATAATAACCTTTATGAAAAAAACGCTCAAGCATAAAATATGGTTTAGTAGTTATTACAAGTTCAAAAACAGTCAAGGAATATATTATATGCAGGGACGTTATTAGTTAAGGAAGGTTATTAGCTGATTTTTATCTTATAAATTTATAGTATGCTTTCTATATTTCTATAGCCACAGGAATGTCAAATCCATTTATATCAAAACTTATTATGAGTTGAGCATTTGTTGCAGCCTTAAAAGAATTACTCACCATTAATAAAGCAAGGGCTACTTGAAAGATTACATCCATACCCTAAAAACAATAGTTTTAGGAATTAATATTTCAAGCAGTAGATTGAACTTTTATAGTGAAAGGCTATATTAAATAAAATTTCATTTTTTAATGTTTAAAATTGAATATAACAATTTTCCACACTACAATTACAGTTAAACTAAAGTTTGAGGAATGCGTTAGAACTTAAAATGCATAAAGCATACAAATTTAGACATTTTATAGAATAAGTGCAATAGATGCATAAAAACTCATTTGAATAGTAGAAATTGCATTGATGACATTAATTGATTTGAAACAAAAAATGTTCATTTAAGTCTTCATCATCAAACGTAAATCGACAAATTATATTAACATTTGAAAACATACAAACTGTGAACACATAGTTTTAAAAACAGAATATGAATATTGAAATTAACACTACATCTTATTCATTCAAGTTTTCCCATTCAGGCAATTCAAAGACTTTACAACCCCATTCACCCATTACAGTGCGTAAAAATGTAAACCACTGGGTCATTTAAATTCAAATTTGACAAATATGCAATTAACTAAAATGAGAATTTACAGGGGAAATGTATTACTTACATCAAGTAGAAATAAATCTATTACAAAAAATACAGTTATCAATGGAAATTTGGCAGTGAAAAGTGTCAAAAACCACTGAGATGCAAACATGTGAACTTCAATCCCAAGATCTTCAAAATGGGAAACAAGACCGGGCATCAAATCCTGGTGATATAAAAAAATTGCATAAACAAATGAACAGACTAAATGAAATTGAACATCATAGAAATTCAGCTATCACAAAAAGAAATCATCATGTCAATTTTAACACAGTTGAACATAAATTTTAATACAGTAAACTCTCGGTTATCCGCAGACGAATTATCCACTTTGTGGCTTATCCATGGTCACTTTGTGACAAAATGTTGTTGAAAAACTGAACAACATCAATATCAAACAATAAAGAGGTGTTTTACACAAAAAACAAATAACTGATTTTTTGTGTGAATAAATAAATAAACAAACTTTTAAGTTCAGAAATCAAATGTTTATTACTTCATAATTGTATGCATAAGCATACTACTGTAAATACAAAATTGTTAAAAAAAATATACTCATGCTGATTTGTGCTCTTTTTAACCATTTTGAGGATTATCAGTGGAATCTGCTTATCTGCTGTTGTAGCGCCACTCAATTCCGCTGATAATCAAGAGTTTACTGTAGTCTCAAAAGGAAATTCTTGTCATGTAGAAATATAAATTAAACAAAGCAAAATTCAACTACTCTTAGCAAAAGGCATCATAACACCTTAAGGTTAAGTGTACACATATCTTAAACTATTAGTAGAGAACTGAAACTAATCAGTGAAACGAAACAAGTGGTAAAATATATATATTCTGTACAGTGCAAATAAAAAGTAACTTGCAAATTTAGCCATTTATAAATATTATATAAATTGTTTGCAAAGAAATAGCTGTTTTGAAAGTAAGGAAATATTATTAACCTACTAAAATAAATTAGCGATTTCAATCCTATTACTGAAAAATTTACACAAGAGTTAAATAAAGTATGTTGAATTGCAAGTTATTTTAATATATCTAAATGTCAATGTTCCCATATCTGTGGTATGCTTCAAAATCTACTTTAACTTTATGTATGAAACCATGAATAATATTAAACAATATACAACATAATATTTGCATGTTATACATTTACACAGTAAAGTTTAATTGAGGAATTGCACACAGGTAAGACAATATTAAATAAAGTGATAGCTATACTGCACTGTGGCTACATCTTTTCTTTAAGTTTCATCATCAAGAGACAATACAACTATGAAGAAATAAAGTGTTTGTACTGTAAAAAAAATTTAGAGTTCAAGGGAAGACAGAGTAACAAAATATATTGTCATATTAGAGCAGAAACTCATAAACTATCAAATAGTTTTTTTACTGTACTTTTAGGCAAAAATATTAATTAAAAGCATTTTGTCTTGTTATCTCATAAACAGATAATTATAACTAAATATGTCTCCTCATGAATGTAAACATATTGACTTTAAAAAAATGTCATTTAATGAGTTTCCGCTTTAAGCTGATAATATGTTATTTCTTCAGAGCATCACATGAACAATAAAATCGCATTATTGTTCACATTTTGAAATGAAAATCAAACATACATATCCAAAGTAAGCATCAGATACAGAATAAGTAGATATGAATACAAAATTACATTTAACAATACTCAATTCTAACATGACAGCACTAAAATGTAAGAAATAATTCACCTCCATCAATCTTTTCAGTTGATAAAACTTCAAGTGCAACTCCTCAAATGCATTTCTAAACATGTCTCGAGTGTGATAGTCAAACATGATTTTCATTAACACACCAAATGCTTCCTCTTCTGGCATCTAAAACATGTTTCAAGTAATTTGTACACTTTGAAGTGTTTTCAACACTATTTTACAACTGTTTCAAATTTAGAACAAAGAAAGACTAGAACACTTTAACTTACGTGTAATAATAGAGCTGCAACCAAAAAAGATAACCCTTGGCAGTATCCGATTTCTGGATCATACAATGAATATGCCTACGACCAAAATTTATATTTACTAGAAGTCTTAATTTTAAATCAAGTAGCTAGTCTAAATTTTAAATCAATGCAAAAAATTAAAATTTTTTATATGGATGAATAATATAAAACTACAATTTAAGGGCTCCAAATAACATAGTGATAAGTCATAGAAACATGTTTGGTAATGGATAAAATGAAAAACAAAATATTCCAGAAGATCAAAAGAATTTAACTGTTGGAATGAATAGGAAATGCTTAAAAAGTACAAGATAACAGAACTTTTCGAAAGTGTAAGATGAACTCTTTTAAATGGTGAAAAAGCCATAGTAATAATGGGGTTTTGGGTTGGGTTTTTATAGTGCAAAGGCCACCCCTACTTAAAAATATTATTTATTTTTAGAAGCAACACCAAGGGTCTGCAAGTTTTTCCGGTAGAATGAGAAGACCCAGTAAACACTTTGATTCAATTAAAGCACGAGAGCCTTTAGTTGAATCATGGAAGTAATGATAACAAGGGGCTGGTTAGGCAGCTAGTGCAGTAGGCATACACACTGAGCTAAAACAGCCCCCAATATAATATTGGAATTTATTAAAACTATAAATTGCAGTTTTGAAAATTTTAAAAAGCGATTTATCATTAAGTTACTTGAGGCCCTTCAACTGAAATCTGGACAAATTACAGTAATCTATAAGACAAGAATTACTATGCAAAAGCTGATTTGGAAATCAGTTAACAAAATAAGAGAATCACCTTGCATATTTTGAAAAGAGATTCTTGACCAGTGCCATTCTTTTCACTGAACAGCTCATGGGCTGGGAATGTTCGATAAATATCCCTTTGAATTATGCTTTCAAAAGTACTGTCCTGAAGAATAGAGAACACAAAATAGAAATTGCTGAGTATTAAATAAAATTTTCAAACAAAAAATTCTGTTCAGAAATTTTTTTGTCATGATATATATATACATCTAAATACACTGACAAGCCAAAACATTATGACCATCCCCACATTTTTCAATGAATTCGTCTGGATGACGTGGAGGGTACGTGATTAAGTGAGAATGATATGTAACTGCTGTTGGAGAAGGTAAGTAATCATTCTTGCACTGCACTTACTTTTGCGAGTGATGGGAAAGGCTGCTGATCTAAGCGAATTTGGTAGAGGGCAGATCGTAGGGGCCCAAAAACTCGGAACGAGTATCACCGAAACTCCATGACTGGTAGGTTGTTTACGATCTGACGTTGTTAGTATACATGCAAAGTGGATAAATGATGGTGACACTAGAAGTAGACACCAAGGTGTTGGTCGTCCACACGTTATCAAAGAAAAAGGATGTTGGAGACTGTCCCACTTACTAAAGCAAAATCGGAGAGAGACAGTGGCTCAGCTGGCAGCCTAATACAATGCAGGTCCAAGTGCAAGTGTTTCAGAACACACAGTTCAGCGGACAGTGTTGGATATGGGACTGTGCAGCAGATGACCCACTTGTGTACCTCTGTTGGCAAAGCGTCATCATCAACTACGCCTACAGTGGGCCCGGGAACAGCGAGACTGGACCATTTATGAGTGGGTGAGAGTTGCCTGGTCAGATGAATCTTGATTTCTCTTTCATCACGTCGATGGTCGTGTCAGGGTACGCCATCTGCCAGGCAAACAGTTTCTCCTCTCTTGTACAGCAGGTCATACACAGGCTGGTGGTAGCGGTATTATGCTTTGGAGGACGTTCTCATGGTCGACTCTGGGACCTGTAGTTGTGGTAGAACAGACCATGAACGCTGCGAACTATCTGAACATCATTGCGGATCAGTTGCACCCTTACATGGTGTGTGTCTTCCCATCTGGAAATCAAATCTTCCAGCAGGACAACGTGTCACAAGGCTCGGATTGTGTTGGAGTGATTTGAGGAGCATACTGATGAATTCCACTTAATGTCCTGGCCACCTAACTCGCCGGATAGAGCACATTTGGGGTGTTATGGAGCGGCAGCTCAGAGCTCAAACACCACCATGTCCGAATATCTCGACTTTGCGTGACCGCTGCTTAGACATTTGATACAACCTGTCACCAGTCATGTAGCAAAAACTTGTGGGATCTATGCCCAGGCGAGTTGCAGCTGTTTTGCAGGCAAAAGGAGCCATAACGCGTTATTGAGTAGGGGGTCATAATGTTTTGGCTCTTCAGTGTATTCCATAATGGTAAAATGCAAAACATTCAACACATAAAATACTGTCTAATTTATGGTCTGTTAAAAACAGTCCATTACGATGTTC
Source organism: Metellina segmentata (assembly GCA_947359465.1). Taxonomy (NCBI): domain Eukaryota; kingdom Metazoa; phylum Arthropoda; class Arachnida; order Araneae; family Tetragnathidae; genus Metellina; species Metellina segmentata. The sequence goes on from OX375875.1 coordinate 100,799,655, forward strand.
GGGCAAATACTTGATTGGTGATTGATCATGCAACACTAACTCTAATCACAGAGCAATCACTAAATCTTGGCTTTTTTTAAACTTTTATCTTTATGCATGATCTGCATTTGCAGAATTTGATCTGCCTCAGAATATGCCATTTTAGAAATATTTCTATATATGTGAAATGCTTCAAGCTCCTCAATCTGAGATGAAATATTGTACTTTCTTGCAAATGGATACAATCTTAATATACAACTTCTTAAAATGAATATTTCACTTCACTTTAATGAAAACGTTTAGCAAGCATGAAAAAGTAAATCTTTCCAACTTATAAAGTTAAAATGTAAAGCACTAAAATCATAAAATGCTTAGACTAATATTCCCTATGAACATTCAAAACATTTTATCCTATCAAGATCTACCAAAACCACTCAGCACTATTTCTGAACATAGTACATTGTATTTTGTAGATCTCCATGGTATGTCTACCATGCTTCTCTGCAGTACAAAAATGTTTTACATTGGGCTCACCTTATTTATAAGAGATATATAAGTTTCTACAATATCCTTTTGGTCATGACAACCAGCAAGCAGCTGCCAAACTTCCCCGCGAAGAGCTTCTGGAATGCCTCGTCTCACTAGACTAGTCAAATGTTTTGGTCTTAGAGACAGATTCTGTCTCCATTTTAGCAGGACTCCAGACCAACCTTCCAGTTGAGTTTCCGTGCAGTCTTTACTTACATCACCAGTACCACTCAAAAGAGGTTCATCATTATCTGCAAATAAAAATGTTTGACATGAGTGAGATTTTCTGTTAGATTTAAATCACATATAATGTTATCAACACATTCAAAATGCCAAAAACTTTTTGCACAAGTTCAATTAAGCCTTCCATGGGGACCGAGATACATCTGTACCTTTGTACCAATGATCACAACAGAGGCCTTGAATATGCCTCAAACGCATTTGGCTATTGATGGTGGAGATGCTTTGTGAAATGAGAGACTGATCCATTAGAAATCAGTTGTTCCATCAAGAACCCACAAGTCCCCAGGCTGCATATTAACAACCTTTACATGGAATAGAAGACATGGGAAAATTTTCAGCACGCTGATTCGTTGGTTTCAAACTGTTAACTATGATGTCACTATGTGACATCATCATTAATGGCAATGCTTCACGTGGACTCTGTCATTACTTGGTAGTTTCTACTTGAACTGAAAGCCGATGGCAAAACCTCTGCCCAACATAAATAACGAATCTATACAACAGATCCCCAGTAATAACGAAAAACTCCCCTGTTTCCGCCTTCTATTCTGTTCAAGGTTCCAAGTGTCCTTTAAAGTTCGAAAATGGATTATTTTTTTAATCATGCGTGTAGAATCTATACTGGAATTAAAACTAAACACAAAACATTTACGATCATATTACGAGTACATGGCACAAGCAGTTGAACTGTCGCTTGGTAATCATCTAAAAGCTATCGCTTTCTTTTTTGTTAGTATTCTATTATCGGTCGAAGCAGTTTCAACTTTTTTTCTCGCAAACATTGCAAGTAAATAGTGATACTTTTCACACATGCGGAGTGCGCACTATGGGTGAGTGACATCATAGATCTCGGAAAGAGATAGCAACAAATCAGTGGGCTTAAAATTTCCCCACGTCTTCTATTCCATTTAAAGGTTGGTAATATGCCCCCCCAGTCTTATACTTTTATTTATTTCTTTCGTTTAACTTGTAATTAATAAACAGCAACACTGCATCTTTTGTATAAGGTTAAACTTTGTTCCCAAGCAGTGAGGGCAATTTTCTTCAAAAAGATGTTATTTATGATTTTGCTTTCAGGGTTCAATGAAGAACCAAAATTCCCAAGTCTCATGATTTTGGTAGGTGCCCGGGGAAAATTCCAAAAGTAAATATAGAACACATGGGATTAGCTTCAAGGTTGACTGTTTGAAACATGTGGCCTCAAACACCCAATTTAAAAAAAAACAGATATGTTGTCTGCTGTTCTCAAACGAAATTTAAAAAAAGCAATAAATCCAAATGCATAACGTAAGAATTAGCCACTGTATTCTAACTAAGCAGATTAAGAACCAATCAAGCTGATTGTTAGGGTGCTGACTTCTAGATTTAAAAGTTCATGGATCAAATCCAAGTAAAGCATAGATGTTCGACAGTCTAGAGCGAATGTGTAGCCTTTATACCACAGTAGGTAAATGAAATAACGTTCCACTGGAGCACCACAACAGACTATTGATGACGGTCCTGGATCGATCCCAAAGGCAAAGATCGAGGACAACACCTTGTATCTTTAAACTAGGGTCAGATGACAAGTTAACACTTGTGTGAGCAAGCACCCCATTCTCCAAACTTCCTCACCATGCCAACATGAGGACATTTGAAGTCATAGCAGATTTAACATGCACAAGCCCCCACCTTCACAACAGTGTTTGGTTGGATCAAGTGTAGAATTCACAATCCTGTTTGCTTCTCTTAAGATTGGGCTACCGTGGTCACTTCTATAAGTGGGTAGTGCCTTGAATGTATGGTATGCACATGAGGTACAACGTGAAGCTACATGAACCCACCCATGACTCCTTGTTCAAATTTGAAGGCATGGATGTTTATGCAACTGGAATGAATGAGCAGTAAGCAAGTTGTGCCTTGAACGTACACGAGGTGTGCAATGTGAACCACCCCATGTGGTTCCCGATTTGAATCTGGGGCAAGGCATGTATGCTTTTTCCCTTTGGAGTGAATGTGTGGCCACTATAAAATGGATTGTGTCTTGAATGTGATGTGTGGTAAGACTTAAGGTGTAATGTGAACCAACCCCTACAGAGTACCAGGGTAGCGTCCTGAGTGGTGCAAAATTCCACTCTTGTGCTATGATGACTAAAGCATTTCTCCTACCAAGTTCAAATCGACAAGGCATTTGCAACAAAACTTACCGGATACAGAATCAGGTTCCTCTGGACTAGATGGAGTGGGCACATTGGTCGATTTAGAAGCTGCATTCAGGAAATTTAGATTCATGGAAGCTTTTTTGTTTTGGAGTCTAGTGGAACTAGTCACTCCAACAACTTGAAGAGAGATTTCCCCATTCATGTCTGAATCCATCTGCAGAGAAGCAAAGGTACATTTAAGAAACAGAAGTGGAAATTATTAAGTGTTAATGGGACCTTGACATCATACTGTAATCCCAGGCCAAATTTCATGGGCATCCGCGAAGTCACTTCGCTTTACTAAAACCAACCCCATTACAGGACTACAACACCCAAAGAACTTGTGAAATAGAAATTTTTAAAGTAATAGCTAAAGTCTTTACTTAAGATTATTTTATGGGTATGTCAGCTACTATGATGTATGTGTACCCATACTTTAACACAGATTTCGGCATGTGATTCTTAGCTGAAACGAAATGAAGAAGTTCCTTTTTATGAAACGGCTCATTACTGGAAATGAGAAGTGGATACTATACAATAATGTTATAAGAAAAGGATCATGGAGTAAGCCAAATGAACCTACCCAAGTAACATCGAGAGGGGGGGCTGCATCCCAAAAGTAATGATTTGTGTATGGTAGGCCTACAAAGGAATTGTTCATTATGAATTGTTGCCTCAAAATCAGACAATAAATTTGGAAAAATACTGTTCTCAAATGGCAGTATTAAAAGCAGAAATTGAAGCAGAGCTAACCAATCGTTAAGGTGTTGTCTTTCCAGCATGACAATGTGCAGCCCCCCATTTCGCTGAATGTCAGACAAAGACTTATTGAGTATAGCTGAGATGTTTCGTGCCACCCCCCATATTTTTCGGACCTCGCCCTCAGATTTTCACCTTTTCAGGTCACTTCAAAATTATTTGAACGGCCTGGAGTTCAATTCTTTGGAGACTGTCAAAACAGCACCTCGATAACTTCTTTACAGCCTAATGATTTTTTTAAAAACATTTTTTCCAGCTGTGAGAAAGATGGCAAAAACTCATAGAATAAAATGGTGCTTATGTGATTTAATAATATTTTCTTACGTTTTTCTACTGCTTCCTTGGTATTTATCATTAAAAAAAAAATAAACGCAAAACTTTCCAGATGACTCTATACTTTTAACAGAAAATTATTATATGCTCCGTCACTTGCATGCCTTGTAGAAGTAATCAGAATATTTATATTAACTAAATATTTTAATACCATTGAAGTGCAGTATGCCAGTCATAAAAACATTTTCCCCAATGAAGCAGAAGGCATGAATTCGTTACTAAAATAAGAATTAGTACTGTTGGTTAAAAAATGAAAAATTTCATTTCCTTTAACTTTGGTGAATTAAAAAAAAATTTTGGAACGTTGTGAAAACTTTATTAACAGGATCTTGAGATGATATTTAAAAAAAAAAGATACTTCTTACACAAGAGGGTTGAAAAATGGTAGCAAAAATCGACGTCTAGTTGCCTGTGACAGGTCATTTGCTTTTAGATTTCCGCAAATTTTTGGTTTGGCAGATACCTAACTCTCAGATATTTAAACTGCTTGAATATAACTATCCTGATAGACAAGAGTCCATATTATGGAGTCCAGGTATTCAAATGATTATTCCTTGGGCCACATAGTTCACTGTAGATTCGTAATAAAACATTTTCTTACTTTTCAGCGCAGCGTTTACCCTTTATTACTCACACTAGACCCAACAGTTGTATGGTGAACGCATTTCCATGTTTTCAATTACGTAAAAAAAAGAAAACTGTATGCAAATTTTTCAGTTATTTCTTTTTAAATATTTTCTAAACTATGCTGTTTCTAGAAATAATTAATGTGTGTAAATAAGAAAATTTCTAGTACCAGACTAAAGACATGCAATATCCAGTAATATACGAGGGTAAGTAAAAAATTACACTTTTCTACAACTTTATTAAACAAAGATAGGCGGCGGCAGCATGCGCTGAGTTGGTGCGTCTGTAGTCACGTGTAATGTACTGTAATCACGATCGCGTCAGTTTTCTTCTAGCTACAAGAGCGTAAGCATGTCGGCTCCGCTATCAGATTGCACCAAAGAGGAGCAACAAGGAGTGATCAGATTTTTGTGGTCAGAGGGTAAGAAAGGTGCTGAAATTCACCGGAGACTTTTGTCACAATGCAAAAAAATACTTTAGCTCATAAAACTTTTTTTTTTTGTGGATCGAAATGTTTAAAAGTAGCCAAACAAGCGTAACACAAAAAGAGGGAGCTGGAAAAAATGTAAGACCTCGCCATCGGCTGGGAATCTTAAGCTTACCCTGTTTTGGGACGAAAAAGGCCCTATACTGGACGACAACTTGGACAGGGGTACTACCATAAATAGTGCGAGGTACAGTGATTTGTTGGCCAATAAGCTGAAACCAGCAATTCGAAACAAACCCTGTGGTCTACTCTCAAAAAAAGTTTTGTTGTTGCAAGACAACGCACGGTCGCACACGGCCCATAACACCATAGAAACAATCAACAGGTTGGGCTTTAAGATCCTGGAACACCCTCCCTACAGCCCAGATCTCGCTCCCTCAGATTTTCATCTCTTTGGGCCACTCAAAGAAGCTTTGAGAGGTAGTCGATTTGCCTCAGACATGGACGTTCGGGAAGCGGTGCAAAAGTGGCTTCACGACCAACCAAAAACCTTCTATCAGGAAGGCACACGGAAGCTTCTGCCTCGCTGGACCAAGTGCATTGCTCAAGGTGGAGACTAAATCGAAAAATAATGTATCTGTTGCATGCATATCTTTGTTTAATAAAGCTGTAGAACAAAAAGTGTAAGTAATTTTTGACTACCCTCGCACATTACACACAATACAAGTTTTACTGACTCAGAAGATAGAAATGAACTCAGGAAAGAATGGACCTGACAGAAATCAGACCTGTACTGCCTAAAACTCACAGGTTGCTAGAGCAGTAGGCATATCCACTGAGCCATGACAGCCCCTTGTGACAAATGAAAGGTTGATATAGAATCAATACCGTTACAGTCCATATTTGAATCAGCATATAGCCAGTGAACAAATTCTTTCATTAAACGAATATGTGGTTTTGTATTCAAAAGAAGGTTCAATGAATTACAATCAATTAAAAAAAACATTGCACCTTTTAACCTGAACAATTATAACCAGCAGTTTATATTATTCAGATGTTCATGAAACTACAATTAAAATTATTGGTTTCCTTCAATAAAAATTATATCAAATTTATAAAAACAGTTTTAAAAGATTTCCTAATTTCTTATGATAGCAACATCTTGAAAAACACACACAAAAAAAACTAACATTATTACCTCTCTGACCCTCAGGAAAAATTGCTCATACAACGTTTTCTTAGAAAAATACCAAAAACGTTCAGATGGTGGAAATATTTTTGCCTTTGTCTCAATTATCATTCTAACAGGTTCATGGATACCTGCTATCACAAGATCAGCAGCAACTGTCATATACACACGAGTGTCTGAAAAATACAATGTTGCATTGAATACAAGAAAGGTTCACGTTTTCCCACAAGTTTTTAGTGAAATGTAATTTTTTTTGCATAATAAATAAATAAAATTGAGGTAATAAAAAATGCATTGCTAATATCAATCTTTTGTACAAAAATAACAAATAAAAAACAAGGTACCTTTCGGAGTCTCAGCATTCAAAATTTCAAAAGCAGGTTCATTAGGATCCCAAAGTCCCGTAATGACATAGGGAGCTTTTTCCCCACCTTCTGGTTTTGTGAAGGACATCTAAAAGCAATTTATTTAAGAAATTTCTTATACCTCAAATAGAAACCAGATAACAACAAATCAATGCTACATATATACTTATAAATACGTTTTAAAGACTAGGATATATGTAAAAGGTGAGTAAGACAAATATATAATCTATATTAAAATTTTTAGATGTATTTAAACTCAAAATATCGATGTCATGATGCAAGAAATATTAATACAAATTCCCATTTGGCTATATTTAGAAAACTAATAAAACCTTCTCAGTATATGATTGATAATAATGAACAAAGTCTTGAACATTCCTTATTAACTGATGTTAAAGTTGAAAATTGGGAATTTTTTTTCTTACACTATAAATTTTGCAAAAGCAGTTCAACGAATTATGTAAGTTGAGATGCATCTGTAAACAGAACCCAATTCAGAATGGAAAATGCTAGTCTGTTTATTATTGAGCAGAGAAGCCTGATCAAATAAAATACTTTTTTATAACAACTAAGCAAAGTTGACAAAAATAAAGAAAAGCATAAATATATTTTTTTGCAAAATACTTGAGAGGAATTGCATTTAAATATACAATTTTGGAATATTATCTACAACCAGAACTAATACTGGTAACTATATGTAATAATAGCATAATTGCAGCTTATCATTCTGGGAAAGTACATTTCAAAAGTACAATTTGTTGCAAAGACAACTCAACTTACCATTTCAATAAGTTGCATGTCACTAGTTTTGACATTCCTCCCAGGTGAAATTAGCAAACCAAAACATCTAAATACAATGTAAGACATTAGTCACAAGCACTACTTAAGTAATAAACTTGGTCACTAAAACTTTTATCACAGCCAGATCAATAATTATGTTGCAGCTGTACACCTCAAAGCACAAAGAAAATGTGAGTGTGATTGGCTTGGTAACCACACTGAAATTTTATCATGCTAGATGAAAACAAGAGAGATAGTTAGATTTTTTTCTAAAACTAAATTAGGTTGTAAATAAAATTTTGTTCCTTGGTTATTTCTCAGTTTAGAATCTATAGTATATTTTACCCCACTAACCAGAAATAAACTTGAAAACTCACGAAAAAAATACTTAAAAACTGAACAATCTCTAATAATTAGAGATAAATGATGCACAGTCAGTATCGGTTATATGGTCAGCTCAGCGGTCCAGAAAAAGCAGACCATATATGCGGAACAATACTACACTATTTAATTATGACAGGATTATATTCACGTATCAGAATGTGGTGCTCATAAACAAATAATTAAACTTTTAAGAACATTTTAAAAATTATTTCATGAAGTAAAAACTACAGTAAGAAATATGTAATATTTTTTTATGAAATTAATTAGCTTACCTTACCAATCTAACTACAGTATGTATACATACATGCATCCATATTCAATGCAGTTATCTCTACTATTATAAAAGGAAGTGTTTATTTTTCGTTATCCCAGTCCTGACGAATCTACGGCACTTACAATAATGGGAATTGGCACACAGGTAATCCACATTTTTTTGCAATTTTTGGATTAATTTTAAAATTTAATCTAGAATATTTCAAAATGAATTAAATGGAATTTAATTATTATTGTTTTCTTTGAAATGGCACAACAGCATAAAAGATCGCAGATTCTAAATTTATTTTTCGTTTCCGTTTTTATTTTGCGCAGAGAAACAATGTCGGCACACTAAAAAAAGGAATCAAATTTTTTAACATAAATAAACGTTATTCTTCATTGGGATTTTCTTCAAAATTTTCTTTCACTCTTTTCATCTCAATTTCAACGTACTTTTCAAACAGGGAAGAGATAACTTCAAACAATAAAAGACATGTCCACCTGTTATGCTTTGGGAGGAAGAGAATTGATGGGGGTGGGGGTAAGGCCGACAATGATTCAACGCAAAAGAGAAATGGGGGTAAATACTTTTTTTCTTGTCATTCCCTGTGCTGCTCCCTGCCTCAAGAAATGTTACAATTACTATTTAAAAAAAAAAAAAAAACTGATAACCTCATTGAAAAGATGATAAAACCGACCATATAACCGATAACCAGGAAAATAAAATGACTGTATAAGCAGTGCGCTTTAACACATATACCCCATTAAGTTAGACGGGACTTTAGAAAACTGACCCTATAAGCGGGGTGACCTTATTAGAGGGTGACCATATAGCAGGTACTACCTGTATTAAGTTATTTTCAGATTATAGGTATTTATCGTTCACCTTTATTTGAATTTGTACAAAACCTTTTGGAAATTATATCAGATGTTGAAATCTCACCTGTCTATTGTTAGTTCTCGATTATCAGAAACTTGTTGAACTGTCAATACGACACTCTTTTCAAGCTTGCAACGTAACTTAAAATAATCCTTATCCTTTGGACATGATGCATAGCCACCCTGTATCAAAGAAATAAAGGATTGTTCAGATTGAAAACAAAGTCAGCTTTCTGTTTTTTAATATATATAATTTTGAATAAATATGTATACATTTTTGAATACATAGATTTTTTTAAATGTAGCCAAAGAAATCAGTAATTAAGGAGGTTGTTCCAATTAAAAATCATAACACAAATTTTAGACATAGTTTTAGACACAATTTTAGTATTTGGATCAAAAAGCATTCTAAACATAACTGATTTTGTTTTTAATTTGATTATTCTGTGCCATGAAGAACAAAAATAAACATATAATCAGTGTCACTCTAATTTGAAATACTTTTTGATTGTGTTTATAAATTCTATAAATCAGTATGGCATCAATTTGAAGTGGACAAGAGCTTTTAAATATTTATAACCATTTTTGTTGGTAGATTATTGAAAATCGTCTTTTTGAAAGAAAAAAATATAAGCTTAACTTTCCATTATTTTAATTCAGAAAGGATATTTGCAAAACATAAAAAAAAAAAAAATTGTAAACTGATTTAGTCATAGAATAACATGAATTTCAAACACATGGCTTGTAGAAAGAGTATTAAATGAAATGAAGGAAGGAAACTTGCCTTTGTATCATCTTCTTTAAACTCTAAAGTGCCTTCAAACACATATGTAACAACGCTTTTATTAGCATTTTCAATACTGCCTTTTTCCAGCCCATATGAAACAGATTTCAGTAGAGGTAATTTGGGTACTTTTTTCACAGCAGCAGCAAAACATTGCATTATTTTCGGTACCTGCATGAAAAATGGTTTTCTTATAAAAGAAAAATTTTACTCTTTTGCTTCAATAAACTCAAAAGTTAAACTTAATGATACAGGACAAATATGTCATACAAAATTAATTAGCATATACTCTCCAGCAATGAAAATTAAATGATAAATAACTTGTTCTTTAAAGGAAAATTATCTTGAAAATATTTGTTTTATTTCACTTTTTCAATCAAATTCACAAACTATATAATGCAGAAGTACTATAATGGCAAGCAATAATATAATACTTACTGCTTCAGGAATTTCACAACGAAACACATGACACTGGAATATCGTTGAATTCGGAATTGTGCCCTGATTACAACTATGTACTAAAGACAAACAGTTTGCATCCTTAGTCCCTGATTCTCCAGCAACGTGGGACATAATTTGCAGAATTGGAAAGCTTGCTATTTCATTTGAAGAGCTGGGTTCATATAAGCTGAAAAACAAATGAAAATAATATTTTAAATCTAAACTTACTATATGGTTGGATATAGGTACTATTAGAATCACCAATTGAATTGCAAAAGTATATAAAAGATGTCTTTACAGAGTAAGAAAAAAAAAAGAGCAGCTATTCAGGTACAGTTCTAAAGAGAGAATTAAGTTAATAATTTTAAATTAGCCTGAGATGGAGATCACTTAATAAAAATTGCTAGCACCAATCTGTAAAATTGTTGCTTCAAGAAAAATATATTTACATTTTTGACAAACAATTGGGGAAAATGTATTTTAATTGTGTAGGCATCAATTTAGGATATGAATTATAATGCTTTTAAAAAAAATGAAAAACCATAAATCTAAAGATTCATTTGAGAGAAAAAATATCAAAAGATAAATTCATGCCTTTGGCAAGATGCTGACAATATGATTGTGTATAGAAAAGACCACTTTTTCTTTGTGTGAAGTACGGCAGAACTTAGAGTGACCAGAATTACTTGGAAATCATTAGTGTTTGCAGACAATACTTTGGGAAGCACTGTTCGAATCAATAGCCAAACACCTGTGAGTCTCGACAAGATCTTAGGGGTTTCACAGAAAACCAACAATTTTTTACTAGTCAAAATAGAGAACAAGAAATAAAATATTTGAATACTTTCCCGATCCTTTCACATGCTCTAAAAGGATTATCTATCAAAATTAACCTTCTAAAGGTTTCACACAAAAACTCTATTCAACAGTCTACATTCTCTCCAATATGACTTTTAACCAGTTTTTATCTTCTTGACAAATAAAATTCTCTCTAGGATCCCTTCGACCAATAAAGGTAATTATTTAGTCACTATAGAGTTATGAGTAGGGCAACTTTTTGCAACAAATGCAACTTTTTTTCACACGTTGTACGCTTTATGTAAAGTACTAAAACCCAAATTCCTCCTACATGGGGTGTATTGTAAGTGAGTTATAACCCACAACTTTCTACAAAAATGCAACTTTTCGCACAATTACAACTTTTTACAATTTAGCTTAAAATTAATTAATATGAAATTACTATTTAATTTTTTGCCCTCTGAATCAACCCTTAAATCACGTGTGTCTGATCTTGAGAACACCGAAGTATTGCGGATGAAAGAAGAAGTTCATGGAAAGAAGGTATTCGCCCTAACAGACGAAAGTGAAATAAACAGCAAGAAGTACTTTAACACATTGGTTGGCACACATGATAATCCAGAGAGACTTGTGTAATCGACTGCAGAGTTTGCGAGGTGAGTTTTCATCATCAATATGTTGTTCGCCTTGTAGATGACGTTTTAAAATCTCTGAATGTTGAGCAAAATAATTTTATGCTTCTGCTACCCGATACAGTATATTATATGACTGCGGCTGGAATCACACACGAGGTGCTTCATCCGCGATTGCTCCAAGTTACTTGAGTGGTACACTTGAGTCATAACTGCAGAAAAAGTCCAATGTAACAATGCCAGGGGCAACATCAGTCTCTGTCGATTGCTGTTTTTCAATGTAAAAGAAATTACTGACCAAGGATAGGCCATTCAATGACGTTCTTCTGTATTTAATGATATACAAATAAAATTTTAATTTTTTCATTTTTTACTAGTAATTTATTTTATATTTTAGTGTATCAAAAATAAATGCAACTTGATTTTCATAAATGCAACTTTCGGGAATGATAAATGCAACTTTTCCCATTTTCGACAAAAAAGTTGCCCTAGTTATGAGAAAGAAGCAATACTTAACTCAGAAATCTTGCAGTGTTCAGAAGGTTAAGGTGAATAATAAGTTCACTATGGCCCTATGCAGCTCTACACATGTAGATTTTACCATTTAATAGCAATTTAATTTTTTTTTACATTTTTTTTTTTTACATTTTTTTATTATTTTTTTTATAATTATTATTTTATTTATTATTATTATTTTTTTTTTTACAATTTTTGTTTTTAATTATTTTTTTATTTTACATTTAATTTTACAATCCCAAGGGACTGGCGAAAATTTCAATTTTTAAAGGGATCCATGGGATGAAATATTTGGGAGCCACTAGCTTAAAAACATCATTTGTGGCCATATCATAGGTTTTGGTGTTTCATATTTGGTATACATAATCTACCTTACATATACTTTCAGCGCAAACAAAAAAAAATCTCAAAGAAATTCATAAAAATATAATCAAAATTGTGTCTTAATTATTAATTCCTTTAGATAGACTCCAATCAATTATGCATTTCAAACAAAGAATACAAAAGCATTTCTCACATTATATAGCCCTCAGAATTGATGGGTAACGACAAAGAAATATTAAGAGCCTTGGCAGATTGCTCATTCAAGACAGTGATGCTTTTGCGTACATCAGCTTCATTTCTTGGATCTGCAATGGTTGCACTGCCAAGATAAATGATGCGATCAAACACTGTGTATTCTCCATCTGCCAAGCTAATGGATATTGACATCAAATCTGAAAGTAAAACACAAAATATTTACTTTTTTTTTTAATCAAACAATTTTATGAAAAGGTGAAAACTTAAAAATATTTTTTGCTAAAAGTCAATTTTAGAAAAGTAAAATAGGCAAGTTAAATCTTTAGATTTATAATTTTTTTTCAATTCCAACACAAGATATGAAGGTACCCACGCAAATGTAACACACAAACCTCACAAAATAAATTATATTTATTATAATGTAAAACATTAAAATAATGAATAGCAAACTATTCCAGTACTTTTGATCAACAGTTATAATTAAGCTCCAGATTCCTAGGTTTTTGACTGTTTAGAGTTCCATGCCCTCTATTTTAATTGCATTGTTATGTTTTGCCAAGTGAGTAGCAGGTAATATACTGTAACATCTTAATGAACTAGTATCGACAGTGGGCTAAAGTCTCAGAAGCTTTCTGTTTGTTTAAGACATCTCTGGCAATTCAATTGTTATGAAATTAAACATTTTGTTTTGTTTTTCATGTTTTCAATATTAATCCCATGTAAATAGTCTAGTGTTAAAATAAATGTAATTTTAATTTCCAAAGAGAATTTGAATTTTTAGTCACAGTACCTTTTATATTTCCATATGTATAATACTTGGTTATACTTAATTTTGAATTATTGAAGAGCTAACAGAGAGCTCGGAATACATATCCATATAACTATCAGTCCAATTACTAAAAATAGATGCTTTACAAAAGTTTATCATTTCTTCCAGTGGAGATATGCAATACCCAACTAAATAGTTTTATTTCGATTGAACTGTTTAAACTAGTTTTACCTCTTTCTCCAAAAAGACTAAATATACTGAACTAATATTTAAAAAAAAACCATTCAGCTATGTGAAAGTTACTGTCATTAATATAAAAATAAGTCTCATAATTTCAATCTAGTCTTTGAAACAGCTGAGTTAGAGAAACAAAAATCCATATGTGAAAATTGCCTTGCGTACATTTCCGTAGTTAATGTAATCCAATTTCTTTGAACGATTCAAATCAATGCTTTTTCATTGTAAAATCACCGTAATTAAAATTCACGCTGTTGTTATTTAAAACAACAGCGTTTTGTTTACAAAAAGTGATGTTCCAACTGAGTAAAAATTATCAAGGTTTAAAGTGTATTGTTCTTTCTCGAATTTCTATGACAAATAGGGTTTTAAGAAAAAGTATTTTTTTACAAATATTGCCAAAACAGTGGAATATAGAAAGGATACACAATTTTTAGCTGCTTGTGACCGATGGTGCAGCCTATATGCTGAAAGTTGGAGAATGTCTGATGGCATTTTATTCGAAGATGCTGCTGTGCTGCAAGTCACTTACATGGATCACGGTCTCCACTGCCTTGCCAAGGGTTTAAAACCCTACATCCAAAGAAAAAATGTAAATAAAATTTAAATGCCACATCGTGTGGGTATTTCTTCCAAATGTTCTTCCACTGAAACTTATTACCAGATGAAAAACGTAGCATTGTATTGCGCTAATCACCATGTAGATACTAAAAGTGTATTGGAGTCACTTTCAGAAGAGAAGACAATGACCATCACTGCTGTAAAAGAGACTTTAGATGTCCATGACATTATTAATGCTATAGCTTTCACAAAAGCACATTTAAACAACTTAGCTTCTAACATTACAAGATTGGGGAAAGTATCATTGCCTTTGACAGTGGATTTAATGTGGGAGTAAAGGGAATCCCTTGTGCATGGACATAGCTGTATACAGGAAGTTAGAGAATGTCCTAGCAAGAAACCCTGACTTCAAAATAATTGAGAATGTGTAGCAAGTTCTTTTTTTTTTATCACAAATGTGGAAAATGATCTGCAGTGAGCAGTCATCAAAATTCCTCAATGCTTTTTCAAGACTGAAACTAAATCCATCTGAAGATCACAGGCGATTTACTAATAAAAACTTATCAATGTGATTACATAATGTCATGCAAATAAGTAACAAATTATTTTTATTTGTTTAAATATTGTTGGAAGTTTGACTTATTGCTTTACAGTCACTTTTTACTACACAAGGGATCAATTTACTACACAAGGGACAATTAGATCTGTGTTGTTTAATCGAATCAATAGAAGGTTGAACGAGATAATTTTTCACAAAATTTCAACCAAAATTTACATTTACTTAATGCCAATGCTAGTATTTGGTCAGCCTTGCTTCGTTTTGAAAAAAAAATCAACTGTTATTGTATATTCTGGAACTGTTTTGACATACATTTAGTTAACTTCGTTATTTAATTACCAAATTAAAATCATACAATTGGTTGTAATCCTACAAGATCTGTGACAAATTGCTAATTTTATCAATGTTATTTTTACAAAAAATGAGTAAGTAAAATTTAGAATATTCAATTCACAGGAGAAATTGAGTAAAGGTAAGTAATTAAAGAAAACTGATTTAGCTTCATAGTATAACTGTATTCGAATGATTACAATCCTAGTTCTTGAATCACTTGTCTTAAAACATTATGAACTCAAGAAATCAATCACTATATACCTGATTTCAAATTTTAACAGCCTACACAACAGAATTTTATAAAAATTGGATACAGAGGAAATAAGTATTGAATGCATAAAAGTCTAAACTTCCTATTAAAATGTAACAGAAAATGAAATTGACTTAATACAGTTTAGAGCTATAGCATAAACAAACATAAAATACAAATTCTCATTTAAGAGGATGAATTCCAACTTCATCTTTGCATAATATTTCTTTTTCCATTGTCATAATTATTACTTCAATGTTGCCTTAATCCTTCATTTTTACTAATCCATAGAGGTGTACAACTTTTTCAATGTTTTTCACTGTTTTACAATGAAATGAAAAGTGCTGCTTTAAAAATTACTTTAATTTGATTTCATTTTAAAGCTTGTACTTTACCTTCATCCAAAGGGCTTGGAGAAGTGGTATACACCATCATATTTTGATCCACAGAATTTGCTCTCTCACATGTTGCTGGTGCAGCAACAACAAAATTAGCTTTTCCATTGTCAAATCCACAAGTCCTTCCCTCCTTATCACCTGGGGTGGTGTCTATATTCTTTATTTTTAAAATATAAAAAAAAAAGTATTATTTGCACACATCAGAACAAATGACTTTGGTAATCAATAATTCAACTTTATTCGATAATACAAGTGAAAATATTCAATAGGTCCAAAGAAATCGTGATGTGCATGCACAATATTTGTATTTTTATGATATTTCTTTAGATAAGATTTGATTACTTTTTATATCTATACATTCCCAACAAATCTAAACTCATAAATCACACAGTGAACAATAAGACATTTAAATATATAGAATTTTTCTGAATTTTAAAACTGAATTACTATATACATCACATTAATGTTTACCTCACTAGTACATAGGATAACCTACTTTGATACTTTGCTTTCTTATAAAAAAATATGACAAATATTCACAGTAAATGTATCTCATGCTTATATTACACTCCATTCAGAGAAAACAACAAAAATTGAACAAAATAATTTTCCACAAAATACTGAGTCACAATAACGTGCAAACCATGATATTGTGGAAGCTTAACAGCACTTCAAGTTGGAACACATTTCATATTAACATGTCAGCACCATTTATCAGTGAGATCAGCGAAATTGCTTTTAGAAATATATTATTCAGAAACTTCAAAAGCTTAGGTAAAAAATAGTAAAAAAATATGTATGCTATTAAAAAACAGTAATAAAGTGTTTTTATGGTGGAAATAAATCATTTGGTTCCAGTCCTGAAGTTTTCCCCCCATTACACGAAAAATATATGCCACCAATTACCATAATAGTAGCTTTGCCACAAGGAGATGTATCCAGCATACTGTGTGAATCTTCAATATCTTGTAAGACTTCTTGTAAAGATTCTTTCAACTGCTCTTCACTGGCATTCCCCACAATGTGCAGTTTTGGTTCAATGGTACTTCCAATCAACTCAAATTCTTCACTGGTGGGAAGAGAATCCGAACTCCTGTTGCCATCATCATCCATTGTCTCGTGAATTTACCTTGCATACCATGGACTGAACTCCATATGGTTGCCTCTGAAATTCACCACTGAAAATAGAAAGTCTCAATTTGAACTTGGCTCTCTTTCGCAACAGAAATATTACAATACTAGAGAAACTTTTTTTAAATGTTAGCCACAAATTAACAGCCAATTTAAGAGTTTAGAATACAAATACACTAGTAATATGCATTTAATAGACTGTTCAATTGCAAAATACATACTTATTTTGAGTTAATATTTCTACATTTTGAATTAAAACACTTGTTGTTGTTTCTTATGCCTACACTGGCAGACCGGAGGAGTGCCAGGCCCGTCAAAGACGGCAAGAGGCGAGGGGGGGTGCGCCTTCCATGTTATTGATCCCCATTGGGAGGAAGTCCGACTTAGCTCGACATACATGACACATCCGTTTTACAGGAAGGCCCCTTTCATACATCCATTCACTCACACATATCGTAATTTAGATCCCAATCAGAGGCCGATAACCCTCTGATCAGGTACCCCCAGAGGTATTGATTTGGTATGGGAACATGGGGGACTTTGTGACCACGGCGGTCTTTAGCCAGGTCGAAGCGCCGATCTCGCAATCATCAGAATTGCAGACTCCGCCGAGGACAGAAACCACAACCCTTCTGATGCGAGCCCGACGCTCTACTGACTGAGCAACCGCGGCTCATTAAAACTCTTGAAATGCATAAAGCAATTCATATCAAACAAAGTTAAATTTTGCTAAATTCTAGAACATAGTAGAATTATGAACTTTCAAACAACGCCAACTTGGTTGTGGAAGATAGGGTAAGAGCTTCCTGAAAACATATTTAAAATTTCAAGATTTATCAAAAAAATTAGATGGCATCTCAAAAGTAGAAAATGCAGGAGTATTAATTCCTAGGGACCTTAAACCTTTGTCCCCAATGTCATTTTATGCAGGAGCCCAAAACGGGAGGGATAACAATTAAAATATTCAAATAAGTTGTTTCAACAAAAAACACCCACACAAGGAGACCAAGTCCTATGGGATCCCTACTACCATTTACTTAAAACACACACACACACACAAATTATCAATAATTGAAAATGTAATTTAATGTCTTATCGCTGTGTATACTAGGACCGCTTCTGGTTTGTAAACTCGAGCATAAAAATAATATCCCACGACAGTCCTTAATTGAAAGTCACATTGCAAAATACTGAAATAAATATACAAAATCTTTTCGAAACAATTTCCAACAATCAATCAACACGTTTCAAACAGCACTCCTCACATCTCTTTCAACCTAATTAATGTTGCATGGGTCTATATGATAAACATTCATTAGATCTAAGATCAAGGTTAAATTTGTCACGCAACCTCATCAAAAAGAATTCTCCAAAAAAAGGACTTAAAAAACATATCACGGTGTATAGCGCTACAAAAATGTACTGGACCCACATGCATACAGTAAACCGAAGAGATAACCGGTGCTCTTTGTATTGAATTATAAATAGGCTTGCCATAAAGAAAATACGAGAACATTTGAAAACTGAGAAAAGAAATATCGCAAACAATGGTTGGAAACATGTTATCTAAGATACAAACTATTCCACGTCTTGTTTATCAAATGTTTCAAAGGCAAACAGGAAGTTTTTAGTTTCCACGTGCTTTGACTTCCAAGTAAACAAAGAAAAGCATTTTTTATTCGAATCAACTAAGAATTTATGATGCATATAGTCGTTATAAGTAGTTAAACACAAATTACTTTTGGTATATGAATAGAATGAAACGTTCTACTACGAAAAGCTAGCCATTCGAAAACAGGAATATGTCAAACATTTAAACATTCTTTAATCCGAGATTTTTTAATGGTATTTTATGCTGTTAGTGATATCCCATCACTTGAATAACGCAAATTTTACAGTTGAAAATTTCTTTGAGGACGGCAGAGGCATCATCTACATAGAAGGGATACGATTTGCTTGTCGGGAATTTCCGTTTCGCTCCTACTATGTTACCAATTCCACCATGACCACTTTTGAAACTTGCTCAAGTGCTGGAACGCGAATATTGATTATTTCATGAATAAAAAAAATCAGCTTCTGGGTCAGTTTGCTAGACAAAAAGAGCTTTCGTACGTCTGCTTGCTATAAAAAAGCTATTTTAAATTTGTTTCCCAATAATCGATAACAATTTCTCCTTAAATTAACTTCGTATTTTTATGTCGAAGGAAAATGTTCGATTAAAAAGTGATTTTTTTTTGGAACGATAAATAGTTTTTGTGCCAAGAAACAGAATAACATTGGTACTTTTTCGATTCCAGTTTAGAAATATTTAGTCCAGATAAGGACTATACATTCGACAAAAAAAATATAACAGACTTATTGAAATTGCCACCATTTTCCCTCGTGAATACAATTAAATCAGTGTGCCTTACGGATGTGGAAAGGGTCGCTCTTTGAATTTATTTTGCTTCACGAGTGCTAATCAGATCGGGACCTACGACTATGTGGAATCGGAACCACTAAGAAGATCCATGCCTCCTTGACAGGGATGTGAACCCAGAGCATGTTGAACCATAAGACAGAAATAGACCTTACGGACGATGAAACGTTTTTAACTGTGCAAGATTTATTTCATTTCAACGATTCAATTTTGAATTTTCAGCAAGTGTGTTCACAAATCATTCCAAGCAATAAATCTGGAATGTTATTTTTTTACTTAGTATCATATATTGAAGATTTAAAATTTTTCTCTATAGGGGTAGGAAATTATTGTTTATAAATCAATCAAAATAATATATTTTTTTTTGTCAGATCTGCAAAAATTGTATTTTTGGTGTGCCTCAGAATTTTATTAATTTGTTTGTGCGTGTCATGAAATAAAAAAAAGGTTTAGAAATCGCTGCTCTAAATCAATCTACGAACGCATTAAGCTACAACTACACCAGAACTCCCAAGTGTCGGAACTAATTGGAATCACAAATCATTCACATACGCGGATATTCGGGATAATTGGACTTATTTTTTGGAGGCCTGTACGTTCGTACTGGATTGAAATGAGAAAATTGTATCTTTATTTTTTATATAAATTTCCCGAGACACATCCTTTGTATTTGGAATATATACCAAAAAGTGTCAAGTTAATAAATGAAGAAAAAGTAAACAGTAAAAAATAATTTCTGGGGAATAATATGTTTGGAGACTTGGGTTTTCATTTTTCTGAAATGGGACTTAACAAGCATGTACTGAATGAAGAAAGGAAATTTCTGAAGTATAAATTTTGGGTTTGTGACACAAACCACAATATATACCATACTCATTGCTGGAACCATTCCAACTCAAGAAACATTCACGTTTTCCAGCCTGTAAGAGGAACGTCTGAAACTATATTTACATGGAAGAATAGCATCACACAACTGCCTTGCATCCAAACATTACCATTCTAATTGCATTAATTTCACAATTCAACACTATGCAACTAGACTTGGGGGGTTCTTTCGTGAAACTTTAAAGGTGTTTGGTGAAAAACGGTTTGGTTGGAGGATTTTGTTTTCATCTTTTCGATGCCAACTAACTGGAAGTGTCTTTAGTTAAAATTACATAAATTGTCGAAACATAATAATTAATCACGACACCATTTTATGTGTTGCACAGCATTCATAACATGAAAATTTAACATGACACAAAGGAACAACTTTAAAAAAAATAGCTTAATTGAATCTGAAAACCTTAAAATATTGATGGTTATCATAGCAACAGTGAGTGCAATAAGAAAACAATTCCAAAATAATCAAAGTTCAACAACCAAATTATGTATAAAGTTGCTCGAATAATTGCCATTCAACATCATTTGAATTAATGAATCCACCAGGCAAATAAACCCGTTTTTAATTCATAAATTTCAAGAACCACAAATGTTAAAAAATATTAATACAAAATAACAGTTAAATTGAATTATTGTACACGGGTGAAATACAGTAGTTCTTAAATATATGCACAACCTAAAGACAAACATAATACATTTCTTGGGAGCAAAAAAAACTGGCAAAATTGACCCAGTGAAACTTAAACAATTTTACAAGAAATTTTAAGAGTTCATAAAGATGAAAAGAATGAAATAACACCATAGAGACCAAAATCTAAATAAAACGTGAAGTTAATAATATTTTTCGTTCCTTTCTACATGCACTTGAATTAACTTTCTCAAGGATCTTAGATTATGCCCTTCATGTTTTCTGACACCTGTTGTGCAAAAGTATACATGTAAGAACAGACAGACGCGTGAATTTTTATAGGGATGTACGTGTTTCTACAGAATAGCAACAACAAATTCAGTCGCACATAAATTTCTTTTGTTCTCGTAGAGGAAGGAATAAAAAGGGAAAAGTATTGACTTCACATAAAATGGAAAGTGTGTTGCAAATGGACAGTTATGCAGCAAAACAGTTACTCTCTGACCTTTGATTCGTCCATGATTTAAAACAGCGAACGCTACTTGAGTACATGAACAAGAGAAAAACTTAAGGATGCCTCGTTCAGCGGACTTCCTTCAACCTATCAGTTACAATTAGGGATGCGACATCGACAACCATACATCGATGTTGATAATACATCGTCCAAAAACCATCGAGGTTTATAAACATCGTACCAGGAGGAGGGGGGGAAAGAGATTTAATTTGTGAATTGCTGTGTTAAGATCTTCTTTTTTAATGTTAAAACAAAGTTTAAAAAATGTAACAAAAACAATTATCAAACCTTTTGTTTTCAAATTAAATACGAAATAAAATAAGATTTACAACAATTTGAAATACTTTCTACTAACTATAAGTAGGTAGGCACATGACAATACTTATTGTTAGTTATTATTAATTATTTATCAACCTATGGGGGGGGGACATAACAAACTTATTTTTTATTGATTGAAAATAAAAAAACATTGGGGCCTACAATTATTACTACATGCTTCAATATTTGTTATTTACAGTTTGTAAAAAAAGAAGTTGGTTAACTTCCTCCATCTTAAGCCGGCTTCTTTTTTCACTAAGTAAAAATGTCGACAGTGTAAAAACATCGATGTTAAACAAACATCGTCTCCAATAAATCGTTGATTTTTATAAAACATCGACGTCGCATCACTACTTTTCAGACCATTCACCCTTGGTCACTTTGGTCTAAAAGTATGTTCAATTTACTCAAAATGAAAATTATGCAACTTGGTTATTTTATTCATTTATTTATTATTATTATTATTTATTATTATTATTATTTTATTTATTATTATTATTATTTTTTTTTTTTAATTATTATTATTATTTTTTTTTTTTCAAATTTTATAATGATACTTTTTTTATTTAAAAATAACGCATCGATAACCTAAAAAGATCGACAAGTAAAAACATCGATGTTAAAAAAAACATCGGCTAAAATACATCGTTGATAAATAAATCGATGTCTTTTATAAAACATCGACATCGATGTTGCATCCGTAGTTACAATGACAAGAAATTTCAAAAGACGGTATATTTTCGAACACATTTGGGGTTGCTAGCATTCTAAAATTATCCAGGTTTATTTTAATTCACGTCAAAATTCTTATTCGCCAAAAATCCACTTAAAATCGACCAAAACTCTTAAGTTAATAAGTTTCGGCCACCTAAAACGCCTACCCCCAACCAGAAATACATATTATATGCGTGGCTAGCCCGGCGTTGCCCATGCCCGTGGTGAACAACACCACGGGCAACGCCGTGATGTAAGGTATTAAGCTGGAGTAAAATTTTCCGCAGATTTCAAATCCGTTGAAGATATATTCAATTAAATAATTATTTGTTTAAAGAAAATCATACTTTTAGGTATCAATCTAAACTGAAATTTTCAGCAGATTTCAAATCCGTAGTTCTAGGAGATAGAAAAAATAACTTTGACTTCAGTTAAAAGATTTATCGTCTGGCTGGAAAATCAATCGCGCAAAATCAAAGCGGAAACGAAAAAAAACAAATTTTCTCCGCGTTCTGCGGATGAAAAAAATTTGCCATGGTTCCAAACCCTGACTGCAACGTCGCATGAGTAGAAAAAGTTCTCCGCGTTTGAAAAACCTATGCAGAATAAAACTATTAAATTCAATTAAAAAATCTTCTAGATTGAATTTTAAAATTCGCCGCGACCCAAAAATTGCAAATAATTCGGACTACCTGTGTGCCAAATCTCATTGCTGTAAGTGCCATAGAATCGTCAGGATTTTGCGGCCCCAAACAAACAAACAAACACTTTCTTTTATAATAGTAGAGATACATGGGTTTTTTCACTTGTTGATAAAAAACATACAAGAATTATGCAGGTTTGCGCAACATTGCATCATATATAAATATATATTCTGGGTACATCCTATAGTGCGGTTCCGACTAGAATACAGTCAACTTTGGGTCAGTAGATTTTTGAAAAGGCATGAAAGCTCATTAGAAGGTCCGCCATACCAAAAGCGTGAATGGCGATCGCTGTGGATGGTTTTCCTCCGTCAAGTCATCACTGCTTCCGCTTTTGGCACCAAACGATGAACTAAGAACCATAATCTGCACAAAAAGTTGCCAATCGTGAAAGCGCTTAATTTACGTTCTAAATTATTATTTAAAAAAAAAGATTCGTTCAATACGCAGAGATCGTGACCATACATCAGGTTTACTTATAAAAATAACTTGCAAACCAATAATTGTACAAACAGAAATATACAAATCGAACATCGAATGAATTCATCATGATGCCCCAGAAATTCATGAACTAGATTCAGAAGAAAATTCCTCAGCACTAACAATTGCTACACCACAGTCGAGTTATTACCTTAACTATAGTGGCTTTGGATATTGTCCTATGATCCGGATATCGAATAAGTGAATCCGGATGGGATTAACCTGATTGATTTCTATCGCAGTCTTTAAATTCGAGTTTGCCGTATTTTGCCATTGAGTTCGGACGAATTCCAGGAAATGCTGACGCAGAATGGCGGGATTTCTAATATCAATTGGTTCAGTGGTATTTTTAGAAACACAAAAATGACGATTGGAGATTCTTCAGTTAGATTAAAGTTTAATTACTATTTTTCATAACTTACAGATATGGAAAAAGAATACACATCAATACAAATCGGAACATTTAATCGAATTAAGAACACTGTTCACATTCGAATTGAAATCAAGTCTAACTTCAACTGACAAAAGCTGCAGGGAAGGCGAGTGACGTCAGCGATGCCAGCGCCAATCTAAGATTCAAATAATTTTCACAAATGTGAAGATAACCAAAGAACGCTAAGAAGAACGCTCATGTTAAGAGTATGACAGACAGTGGGTGATTTCATTCAAGTGGCATTTTTACTGTTTCAACAGATGATAACATTGACATGCTGATCACTACTTAAGTAGTGAAGAAAAACAATTTTTCCAAGATTAAAACACGGGTGTTTTTATCTCAACTGAATTGCCGACCAACCGGTCTAGTGGTCAAGGTGTTGGCCTCTGGATCGGAAGGTTCCCGGTTCGAATCCGGGGTTAGGGCATGGATGTAAATTGTGCTGTCCTTTGTTAGGGACAATGATGGTCCACCCACTGGGTGCCCCTTCACAAGTGACCATCACTTCTGGCCTTGTATAAGGCTAAAATGACCTCGGTCAACTCTGTACTTTGTATTGTATTTGTCCTCGCAATTGTACTGCCTTGACATTAGAAATAAAAATTTTAAAAAATTTGAGCTGAATTCTAGGGAGTTAAAGCAAATAAGGAATGTGGATGAGCTACGAGCTTCAGATTAGAGCGATGTCAAACACGATATATCAATCAACCAGATTTGTTTGTAGAAATTTGGCAGCTTTGTAGCAATTCGGCTACACCCGAATGTGTTCAGACTTGCGAGTTGTCTTAAACGGCCATCGTTATAACCTACAGGTTGTTAGGCTACAAAATTCTATACCTGTTAAATATTAGTTTTTTCTTTTAACATCGGTTGAAAAATTCAATTCATAAAATAAAGTGATACCCAACTGTACAAATCTTACTGGTTACTTTTCTCCAAAGCATCTAAAAGCCCATGATCATTTTATAGGTCACTGAGGCAATTTTCCGTGTTTTAGACGAAAATTAGTAATTTTCCCCGACTTTTTGGATAAATTAAATTCTCCGACAATTCCAGGTTTTTCTTGACCCGTGGGAACCCTGCTAAACATGCTTCAACATATCACGAAACATATTATTTACATAAAATAATAGTATTATAAAATTCATTAGTAAAATTGTTGAATATCGTCTCAATAGTCTGTCCCATAAACGCGGAGGATCCCCTTCAAAACTTTTTCGGAACTAAGCTTTCCACGGAACACAGGTTAAAAACCCTGCACTAGAGCAACACAACGAATTATTAGCTGTGGTCTGGGATCAATTCTGAAGGGAAAGATCCGAGGGCGTCATTTTGAAGCACAGGCAGATGACGAAGTCACGCCTGAGCTGGCGCCCCACGCCAACGTAAAGACACCTGAGGCCACGACTCGACGGTCTTTGGTTCGATAGTTTTGAACTCGTAACCCTTCGGTTGCTAATCCGCTACCACAGCCGTCACACAGAAGAGAGAAATACACAGTATATTCCAAAAGTTCCAGGACACCCGCTCGTAATAATGAACAGATGGCTCTATGTCTGCAAAACAGGCGGAATGACACAACAAAGACTTTCAGCTCTGCGTCTCGAGTGGCTACATTCATTTCTGACTAGTTCCGACTTGGCAGCGCTCATTTGCGTAAAGCGTGTGCGTCACTGTCATCGAAAACAAAAAATGGATGAGCAAACGAACACAAATTTTGTTTCAAATTAGGAAAATCAGCCACAGAAACATACGAAATGATTAAGGCCCGGTGCACACATCCGGTTTTTCAACGTGCCGTACCGCTGCGGCAACGCATGTGCGGTCCGAGATACATTAGATCCAATGGAGTAGTGCACGCATGCGTCCGGCGACGCACGTCCAACTTGCGTGAAATTTGTACCGCAGTTCCCCAAGGCGCCGCAGCTCGCCGCACAGGCTTCTCCGGTCTGAAGTACCTTGTTTTCATAAATAAATGGAATATAAATAATAATTAATAAATGGTTTTATCCAGTATGGTCTATTTTTGTTTCAAAATATACTTTTTATAATCCAAGTAAGCGAAATAAACGCGTGTTCTCCGATAGAATATTTATTGAAAATGGCGCGAAATGAGCTCTTGCGTCATTTCACGGTTATGTGTGCCGCAGCGGCACCGCACGTTGAAAAACCGGATGTGTATGCGCCGGGCCTTAACCTGCGTATGGTGACGATGCTGTGAGTCGTTCACGAATGGTTTTCGAGGTTTAAGGCTGGAAGAGACTGGACCGAAGACGATGAGAGATCAGGTCGTCCATGTTCAAGTCGAAATGATGGAAATGTTGAGAATTTCTTCGTCAAGGTTCCACTGTGACCTGGGCATTCTATAAAGATGTCACGGATCGGCTTTTGAAGCGAAAGAGGCCCGATTTGTTGGACAGTGGAAATTGGTGCCTCTTGCACGACAATGCACCGTCTCACAAGTCCATCATTGTGTAGCAATTTTTACCGAGAAGGCAGGTTGTGAGCATCGAACACCCCACGTACTCACCAAATCTGTCCGCCCGGACTATTTTTTATTTTTCAAGTTGAAATTGAAGATGAAGGGGCAGCGGTTCGAGTCGATAAAGGAGATTGAAGCGTCAGTGATATCGGAACTCAATAGTGTTGGAGTGCAAGCGTTCCAGAAGGCGTTTATGGACCGGTACACTAAGGTGGACCTGAAAAAAGGTTTTTTGCTTCACATTCTAATAGTGCGGAAAAGTTGGCTCATGCAGTAAAACTAATGTGCAAAAAATTTCATCCCGATTTATTGATATATTTGGCCTTCCCAAGGGTGTTCAAACCCTCCAAAAAGATCAAAATTCGGGCATTTTTAATAAAAATAAAAATGTTTACATTCTAATAGTGCGCAAAAGTAAGCTAATACATTCAATATTGACGGTAAAAAAAATTGTTTAGATCAGTACATATCTTCTGCCTCCCCAACGGGGGCCAAATAGCAGAAAAAAACTAATCACCAGTTTTTACCATAATTGTAAAAGTCGATATTTGCAAAAAATGTCATTTTTTCAGTTTTTACTATTTGGCCCCCGTAGAGGGGGGCAGAAGATATGTACTGATCAAGACAATTTTTCCGGTAATATTGAATGTAAGCTTACTTTGGCGCACTATTAGAACGTAATTGTAAACATTTTTATTTTTTATTAAAAATGCCCGAATTTTCATATTTTTTGGAGGGTTCGAACCATTTGGAGAGGCAAAAGAAATCAATAAATCGGGATGAAATTGTTTACACATTAGTTTTACTGCATGAGCCAACTTTTCCGCACTATTAGAATGTGATAGCAAAATAACCTTTTTTCGGCCCACCCTACTGTACACTCGTTCCAAGCGTTGTACTGAATTGGGAGGTTATGTAGAAGCTTAACATCAAATGTAAAAATATCCTCTGTGTTACATGGTCTGTGTGAAATCAGTCATGGAACTTTTTGAATACACTGTGTACACACAGTGTAAGCGACAGAAATGGAACCTGTGCCGCCTACAACTCGCAGGTTTCTAACTCATTGTTTAAAACCCTGAGCCACAGTGATCTCTCGCTAACCTATAGAATTCGAACAAATAATTGCCTTAGATATCTACCGCGGAAGCAAATTCGTAACAGTTACTTGTTTTAATGAGCAATCGTCAAATGCTCTCACTCATCCGGTCTCGTTTTCACTTTAACTCACTTTCCTTTCCTTCGCACAAGCAACAGCTTATTAACGAGGTAACTTGTAATTGAAGGTCGATGGCTGAGCTAAACGCTAATGGGTATGTTTTCGTGACTCATGAAGTTTCCGAGCGAATTTTGAAGAAACATTTTTCTGCCACAAAAATCAAAATTGAAATGATGAGATTGAAATACAAGTAGTCTCAAATTTTTTTCACATTTAAAATATTAACCGGGTTGAAAATTTCTCAGATAAAGAAAGTTTAATAAAGATCGACCAGCATGTGACCAGCGAAATTCAGTAACATAATGCAGAATCAGCAGATTTCGTTAAAATTGGCTTTAAAATATGTTTGGAAGACATTTATCACTTGATCTGAACTAAAATCTGGATCTGAAGCTTTCATTTACTCAATTACACAGTTCGGGAATCATTATATTTTCTTCCAACCACTGTGAAAGTGACGTTGCTGAAATTTAGAATAGAAAAAAAAGCAACGCACAAGCACGTTTTATATTTCTTGTTTGTTTTTAATTCAGAAAATATAGACATGCGGTAGACAATGAGATGCCTGAATTCGAAGGCATATACCAATATGAGTCAATTCTAAAAACACCATGCCCATTTTAAAAATCCGCTTTGTCATTTTTCCTTTGATAAAGCGGAAGCACCAAGTGCGGAGCTGATCAGGCTTCGCCAGCTCATATTTTAAAATGTATTGACTTTACAATGGACAAGGTTTTTTTGCGGAACCTCTACTTTTCTTGGTCTTTTTGGGGATTTATGGATTCGTGGACTTGGTCTAATTTAAAGAGACCATGTCCGGGATAAGTAACAACAACAACAACCTTTGAAAATATTTCAATGAGCTCATTTTTTGACAGTACATTTGTGAAAAAAAATTAGAATTGTGAACTTTTTTCAGTCAAAATTTTCAACCTTTTTTCGAAGAAGTAACGAGTGGGCCAATACTGTTGTTAATCCTCCTGATGGTTGTCTCGATGAGGTATATCGTCATTAGCAAAACTGACCAGATCTTGATAGACGAGATACCTCGTTCTTGAAAAAACTACCCTGATCTTGATCCGCGTCATCATCCAAAAACGGCAATACCTTCATCGTTCGGAATTCAATCGTCATTCTTGATGACGAGATATCTCGTCATAAGCAAAATTGCTCAGTCGTCGGAACTGCTGGGAGGATTTTGTATGGGATTTTATAAGGAAAAAACTTCATGGGGAAACTACATCCTTCCCAAACACCTACGGTTTCTGTCTACCCCTAATATTCTGCGGCTGACTGGTTCCGAAAACGTCTACTTGGGCGTATACAGAAACTCAACTGTGACGTCAAAAGGCATAGAACATTTTAATTTTAAATAAGCTTTTCCTTTTCATTCAGGCATTCAGAATGGCTGGCGTTTAAAGGATATCACCAGAACACATTAATTCATTCTTTCCGAAATAAAAAGATCCGAGATTATCTAACAGATTTCTTCCAACCATTGTGTAAATGATACTTCTAAAACTTTAAGAAATGAAGATTCTAAATATGCAAGCAAAAGGAATTCTCATCCTGTTTAAAAAATATTTTATGCTCACAGTTACATAAGAATTGACAGAAAAGAATTCGTTTAAATCGAAAGAAAGATATCAGAACCGGAACACATTAATTCATTCTTTCCGGAATAAAAGCTCTGATATTCTCAAGATTGCTTCCAACTCTCCTAAGTGACATAACTAAAATTGTAAGTAAACTAAAAAGAATTTATATCATCCAATTACAAAAATATTTTTTGCTCATGCAGTTACGTAAGAATTGAGCCATACAATGCAAAGTTAAGTACGCACTCACGTTACACATTTTATACCTGTACAAAGAGAAACATAGATCTTTTCCTTTTGGAATACAATTGCATATCACAGTCAAAACAATGCACCTTTTACATGTAAATGGTCTTAAGCTGGGTACACAATATACATCCCACGAAGGTCTTCATTAACCCTCGGTTGGATAACAGAAAATTATTTTTTTTAATCAGTTTTTTAAAAAAAGTGGGCTAAAATTTCTAAAAGCAAGATACTATAAAAATGTCGCTGAAATAGAAAAAGGTACAAGTTGAGTTCAAACACAGTGCATTGTAGAATGTCTGAGGAACAAGAAGTAGTTTCTTTTCCTAAAAGGTCTAAGAACCGGTGTTCCCCGGACCAGGTTATGCATCGAATTCCAACTAAAGATAATTGTTCTACAAATTTCAACGATAAAAGAGTCACAATTTAAGATTTTTGCTTGATTCTTTTCTATAAAATCTTGGGAAAAGAAAAATTTAAATATTTTATAACGACAAACGTAGATAGCGAAATACCCAGAAAATGTTGATCACCATTGCAAGCACATATGTCTAAAAGCTGCAAGGAATATACATCTGAATAAAACTAAATTAACATATGATGTTTGGATTTGCTTTGTTTAATCAAAGTACACTTCCAATGTGTGACCTGTGTACTATTACTCATAATTCTAAGCAGAAAAGCGAAGAAAATGCAAGTAATTTGATTTTCAATTTACTCCCACCTTTTTGCTAGAAAACAATCGTTCTCCAGCAGAAAGTTGTTGTTGATGTTGATAGTGTCCACATGTTGATATCTGCAGTCAGCAATTAAATATGCAAAAATATGTCTCATTTAGAATCGTGTGCCTTGATCTAATCTAATTCGTGTTCTTTTGTGATTAGTTACTACAAGGGTATTCAGCGTCATGGAACAATATTAAACCATTGATAAGTTAAAAGTTATTCAGCAATTAAGTAACAGCAAGTTGCAAGCGCAGTGGGCCATGTGCGCAAACGGAAGTTTATTCTATTGAGTATGTAATGCTGCACAAATTTGAGGAACGATTTGTTTTATCGCAACAACCCAGCGAGAGTTTGCGACTCATTGAAATCAAAATATATGTAGTGCTATTGCGCTGAGGGGACTGAAAAGTACCTATGCTATACAATCTACAGATCAGTAACTCTAATACCAGGATAAACTGATAATTATCAGACTGATTGGAAGTCTATTGACTTCCTTTATCTCCGACATATAACGACGTGGAAAACATCCGCAAATAATCGAAACAAAATAAAGTAGAACTCCAACTATACGGATCAATTGAGACCAGACGTCATCCGGTTAATCGAATATCCGGATAGTTAGATAATTCACTATGAAAATGTTATTTCTTAGTAAAAAAAAAAACGAATTTTGCTTTAGTACGCGATGTAATTTAATGACTGAAAACAATTTTGTTTACATTTTGTACTTGTATACTGCATTAAAGTGTGTCATTGCTACGTCCTCCTCTCTGCACTCGGAACATCCAGGAATATATATTTTCGCTATGAAGTTTCTTACGTCCTCAATTGACACTTCGTCCTCTTTGTTTTCATCATTCACCGATAAGAAACTTTTAAAATACGGATTTTGCTGGTTTCATTTGTTTCTCAAAGCGATCCGGATAATTGGAGTTCGGATCTACTGTACTTTAAAACTTGATGATGAAGTCGAAATTTGTTTATTCGACAATACTTGATGGAGCATGCAGATGTGCGGTTTGGTTGGTCAACTCTATGGTCTTTTTTGCAGCACGAAAAATCAAGAGTTGGTTGGTTTTCCACGGCGCATAGATCATATTTGGCCATTCAGATTATCCTTAAATTGCGTTCTTATTTATCAATACAAGTGATTTAATCCGTTAATAACAAAACTCAAAACCAAGCAAGAAAAAATATATTATCCAGTGAAATAAGCACTTTTTTCAAAACAATAACGATAACAATTAGTAAGATATTCACATCTCATCCAGTCCATATTACTTTCCAATCCATATCGTTATTCCAGAATTCAACAATTTAACAAACTTGCTTTCGTCTCAGAGGATGTGGAAAATAGTGTATGATCCATTTCTACGACAGGGCAGACATAGTGCCTGGAGTGGTTCTAGTGGCAGACAGAACGCAACTTTTTAAACAGACTGCACATAACAGGACTAAAAATAAAGTATGTTTTTCTGCCCTTAATTATAGGTCTCGAACATCGTTATTGTGCGACTTCGAAGAGAGGGCACTTGATCTAGAAGAAATCTTTTTCAAGAAAGGTGGTTAAACTCGTAGAAGGGCTGCCGTACTCAAAATCATACATGGTAACCAAACCATGTATCACGACATAATTATGGTTTGTTTTGCCAGCTCGAAATCACTGCAGTGATTTACTACACAGATCGATAAACTGTGCCAGAACGCAACAGACGTCAATTGTGGGAACGCATTGTTTACGTTTAACTTATCCCATAACTAACCACTGCATGGCTAGCCCGGCGTTGCCCGTGCCCGTGGTGTAAGGTATTAATCTGGTGTAACATTTTCCAGATTTCAAATCCGTTGAAGATATATTTAATTAAAAAATTATTTATTTACAGAAAATCATATTTTTAGGTATCAATCTAAACTGAAATTTTCTGCAGATTCCAAATCCGTTGAAATTTTTACTCTGTCTTTAACGGTCTGGGAGATTGAAAAAAAGAACTGACTTCAGTTCAAAGATTTATCGTCTGGCTGGAAATTTATTCGTCCGCGCAAAATCTAAGCGGAAATGAAAAAAATAATTTTCTCCGCGGATGAAAAAAACTTGGCATGATTCCAAACCCTGACAGCAAGATCACACGGGTAGAAAAAGTTCTCCGCGTTTGAAAAAATAAAACTATTAAATTCAATTAAAAATCTTCTAGATTGAATTTTAAAATTTCGCCGCGACTCAAAAATTGCAAAATATTTGGTCTACCTGTGTGGAAAATCTCATTGCTGTAAGTGCCATAGATCGTCAGGATTTTGCGGCAGCGAAACAAACATTTCCTTTTATGATATTAGAGATATAAAAAATAGATATGTCAAAACCACGTGACTTAAATATCATGTCTCCATGCGGATTATACCATATCACCGGCGCCCACACATGTGAGAGACCTGCACGAATCACTAATGAATACAACATCGAACGCAAACCTTTACATCATCCAGTGTGATTAGTTAATCTCTTACATTAAATACAGGCATCAATGGAGAAAAAAGCTGCATATGTGACTTTTTTTTTAGCAGTTCTTGTGGTAGACATAGAGAGTATAAATCTTTTCATTGTATTCGTGAGCTGTATATGTATTTATAGTAATAAATATGTACGAATATACAAAGAAAGATAATTTTTTTTCATTTTTGCAAGTGAAACATTGAGCATTTGGAACACATTTTTTATTTGAAGACGAGCTCGTCAATTATCCAGGTAGTGGTGACGTGAGTACAAACATGAGTGCCATGGATTTCACATGTTTTCAGGTTTCCAGAAATGGCGAATCTTATTAACGATTCGAGTTGCTCTCAAACCGAAGACTTGTCTTCAACAAAACCGTCAACAGACAAACCGTCTTCTTGTGGTAGACATAGAGAGTATAAATCTTTTCATTGTATTCGTGAGCTGTATATGTATTTATAGTAATAAATATGTACGAATATACAAAGAAAGATAATTTTTTTTCATTTTTGCAAGTGAAACATTGAGCATTTGGAACACATTTTTTATTTGAAGACGAGCTCGTCAATTATCCAGGTAGTGGTGACGTGAGTACAAACATGAGTGCCATGGATTTCACATGTTTTCAGGTTTCCAGAAATGGCGAATCTTATTAGCGATTCGAGTTGCTCTCAGACCGAAGAATGCACTTCGTTAACCTCGCAATCTTTCACCCCGAATCATTAGATAGCGCCAATCACCGATTTGAGATGAGCTGCGAAATCTCACAGCAACAGAATCGCCCCGACAAGAAACAGTCATCTAACACCTGTAAACAAAGAAAAACTGCGCACTGTGACACACGAGATAAAGACCCGATTAGGTTACACAGACAGAACTACGCATGATAATAGACCGTGGAAACGACCTTAACATTGACTCGAGTGCGATTAGTTTAGAATCAACAGATTTGAAATCACGCTGAGGGTGATGGGAACCTGTCCTCCGGAATTATGCCCAAGAAGCACCGAGGCAGAAAATTACATACTTCCATGCCGCAAGGTAAATCCTAAGCGGGTTGTAAATTTCGCCGCGAAGAAAGTTTTTCTGAAAAAAATATTAAAAATCTGCCAGATTATTATCTCGAAGAGGACATGGATTTTTCGCTTGGAACAGATTTCCGTTTCATGCAAATTTCATTCAAGGCTTAACAAGGTCACGGCTTAAGCCTCCGGTGTTTGCTTCGATGACGTATTTCGTTATTCGAAGAAAACACCATCACGATCATTAGAAGAAAACTGACCAGATCTTGAACTCGTCAGCATCAAAACATAGGCACAATCCAGATGACGCGATATCTCGTCATTAGCAAAATTGGTCAGATGATGGACGAGATATATCGTCGAAACCCCTTAGAGGGTTAAAATTGATCGAAACCTTGCACAGAACAAGATTTATTGCATTCTGTCAGCAATGACAAGTAGAAATAGACTGGAAACGAAAAATAACTCAATACTTTCACCGTTTTTGAGATTTTTAACCAGAAATGGTGTTTACAGTGAACATGGATAGCTCTATTATTGTGAGTTTCAACCCTGTTTTGTTACTATAAAATTGGTGGTTCAAAGTCGTGGAAATTCCTACTCATCTCCGCTTTCGGAGTCGCAAATCTCATTACCACTAGGGATGCGACAACAAAACATCGATGTTGATAATACGTCGCCCAAAAACCATCGATGTTTTTAATCATCAGTGCATTTATACTGTTCTTCCCACCATTTCTTAAAAATGGTTTGATAACCGACAGGGGGAGAGATTTAATTTGCCATTTGCTGTGTTTATTAATTAAAACTGAGGTTTTTTTTAAATTGTCAAAATAAAGTCAAAAAAATTAAGAAGAACAGTTAACAAATCTAATATTTCCAAATGGAATAACAAAGGAAAATAATATTTACAACAATTTGACATAGGTACTACAAACTATAAGTATAATTAGGTATGTACATGACAATAATTATTGTTAGTTATTGCTAATTATTTATCAACTTATGTGGTGGAACATAAATAACTTATTTTTTATTTATTGTAAATAAAAAAAAATTGGTGTTGACAGTTATTATATGCCTCAATATTTTGTTATTTACAGTTCGTTTAAAAAGAAGTTTGTTAACTTTCTCCATCTTAAACCGACTTCTTTTTTCACAAACTATCCCACCAGTTAAGGGAAAAACCACTTTCTGATGGGACGGATGTCGCCATCACTGACAAATACTTAGTGGCACGGTTATTTTTCTTAATTTTTACCATGGTACTTTTTTCATTCAAAAATAAAACATCGACTACTTCAAAACATCGACGTTAAAAAAACATCGGCTCCAATAAATTGAGGGTAAATACATCGATGTTTTGAAAACCTGTCGCATCTCTAATTACCACTTCAGTTTAGGATAACTCTCGAAATAAGCGTGCATCTCTATCAACAACTGTTGACGGGAAAGGACACAAAAATGATTGTCAGTTACCAGCTCACTGTTATCGACTTGATAGGTAGGGAAATCATGACCTTGAGCTGCCGATTCCGAAGTAATAAAAGGAAGATCAAGAACAATTCAACAGTAGTTAATTTCCTTTACATTAGCGTTTATCTGAGCTAGAGAAACGATTAACCTGTTACTAGGTTGGATTTTATGGCTCAAGTTATATTTGAGCAATCTGCGCCAAGCACAATACAAACGTCACGTAATGCACACTCAATGAAATTTTCCTGACAAATAAATACACCTAGGTAGGAATTGAACCTGTACCGCTTATAATTCGCAGATTACTAGAGAAGGGGGCAAATCTACTTAGCCAAATCGGCCTCTCTGATACTTAGAATCGTCAGTCGAAAAAAATTTTAAACAAGCGTTTTTGAGACACCAAACGTCTTCCCGTTTTAGTTAGGGAAGCTGAAAACGAATCATACATCTTTGCCCCAAGCAGAATGAGAAAAGAAAGTAAAAATCATTGTTTGGGGAGAGTGTTTCCACAGTTGTCTTAATTAAGACAAACAAGTGTGACCTTAAACCCCTAATTTTAAAGTAAGACTAAAAGTAGCACGAATGTAGTGTTGATTACATAGCCAAGTGACTCAATCTGTTTCACATAAAACCAAGCAAATTGCAACAAAAGAATATGTGAATACACCACTAATACACACACACACACATTAGCACCATACAAAACTACCGAAATTGACAAGAAATTTCATCCGATTGCATTTTGAATCATCATTATAAAATTATTAAAGTTAGTTCAAACCAAAATATTACTTAATTTTTGGATATCTTTCTTAAAATTGAGGGGTACATATAATTTAATATTAGAGTACAATCTATAAATGTTTCGCTTTCGTTACATGGCACAGAAATCAATATCACTTATAAATTCCTTAATAGTAGTAAAAAAAATTACTAATTTCTACAATAACATACTTTACTATTTCATTCAAATGAGTTACGGAACTTCAGAATGAGATTGTGGGCATTCAAGAATTGGACAGAGATGTGCTTCAGTTAAGTTATGCATTTTATTCAAAAAATGAACTTAATTCATGTTAACCCAATGCACATATGAATATGCTATGCCTACAGTCAGGAAGTCAAAATGTCTGGTGATATATTTTATAAAATTCATCAGTCAAGTATTCTTTCAGAAGATAAGCTGGGGATGGCCCAGTCTTCTAAATTTTGTCCAGTTCCTTATTCCAATTAAATTGCTGTAATGCTAAAGGAATATTGAATTTAACGACTTTTTGACTATATTCAGACATGTCTACTGTATGGCTACCATGAGAACTGCTTTAGACAGTCTAGGTAAGGTAATAGTGGTCACTAGAAAGAAGTTCATACATTTTGAGTAGAGATTAGGTTTGGGTGAATTTGGCAGGGGATGGATTTGATGACAAGACAGTGAGTAGTCAGTTTACCACCATCATCTTTCTTAAAACCATTCTCTTCCTTTCATGAAGCAACTTGCAATAGTGTATCCTATCTCACAAGAGCCAGGAGGGCACAGATATACGAGAATCATCTTTTTACATCGATTTGGGACTCAATAAAAGGTGCACCGCTGCAAAGAAACAGATATGTGTGGGGGTAGGTGAGAATGTACTTTCTTGTTATCACGACCAACACTAGCTTGAAGTACAAAGACCAATTGTCACTGTGTCAATTTGACAAACATCAGTGGTTCCAAAAATCCCAACAGAAAATAGCCTAAGAATCGTTTTTATGGCAATAGATAGGTCGACTTTTCGTCTAAAATAGTTCTTGTGGTAGATGGACAGTATACGTGTTTTATGCAATATTAATTACGACCCTACTATTTAAAATAACTTTGACATGTGTACTTATTTGAAAACTAAAAACTTTTAATATAGCTCCTTGTACCATCCCTCATTCCAAAACTCTATTTAAAGTTCATTTTCCAAACTTGTGATACTTGAGAAGTCATTTAATTTACCAAATATGTTATAACCACAATTCATTTATTGAAAATCTACTGCATAATACAAGAAATATCATAAGTTGCATAAACCAATTTTCAAACAAAGAAATGACATTTTGAAGAAAGAAATTATCTGTATGTGTGAGATGAAAGTATACACATAATTTTTCAATTAGCTTGACTGAGTCAATTTGTGTGTGTGTGTGTGTGTGTGTGGCTCCTAATACATACTAAAAACACACACAAATGACTCAACAACAAACATATTCATATGTATTGGTATATAGGTATATTGTAAAAAGGATAACTTGCAAGGAACTGAGGATGATTCCAGAAGAAAACAACATATAACTGCAGCCAATTTAAAACATGGAGTAATTTGACTTCAGTCTGTACGTGTAGGTTAAATATGTCGTTTCCCAGAATATGGCACAACAGTACCTAGAGATTAATTTAGCTCCCACAAGACTTAACATTTCCCAATACACACTCCAGTAAATGAAGGTATTCCATAAGCTGGAACAATTTATGGTCACATCAGTCATGGGAAAGGACAATTACATTAAAATGCACTTAACAGAGCCCAGCTCTAATGAAGGTTTCTTAACAATTAAATGAAAAAATTACGTGACTGTCAAACTTTCCAGAAATTGGCGATGCAGTTACAAGCAAAATAACAAGTGTCACATGACTAATTCATATTTCTATACATAACACCCATATTTATTAAGTATTTAAAATAGTTTCCTAACTTAAATGAATATTAGGAAGCGCTCGAGCCCCTAGAGCATGGCCCTTCATCCAGGCAAATGGACAAAGAAGCCATCATGAAGTTATTTTTCATTCAGACAGACATCTAAATATACATGGATTGTTTGTTGACCTCAGAGATCAAATTCATATACTGCTAAATAATCAATTCACTTGTGATTATTCTCAGACCTCTCTATTTACATTATTTCAATTGTAGATTAAACTAACCTTCAATTTTTATACGTTAAGCTAAGTTTACCATTTATTTTTAAAACATTCAGAAACATTTTGGGGAGTGCACTTAAAGCCCTCCAATGTGAATAGATCCTAGATTTGTAAATAAATAGTTTGTAGCTTACACCTGAATACAACACAATATTTTAAAATGTAGATGTGTAAGTTTCTTATTTTTCAAAATTAATAGTATAACAGCATGTGACAGATGTATAAAATCATACTCTTGTACATGACAGATGTATAAAACTGTGCTAACTTCAGTTATTGTTTTGTTTTCTAGTACAAATGTACTTATTGCGGTTTCTTTGCTTTAGATTCATTAAAAAGTAGCCAAGTTATAGTTGGGTTTTCTTTTTAAACATATCTTAAGAAAATGCATATTATCAAACTTCATTGCTCACATGGTTTTAGATCTCACAAAAAATGCTATAAATAATAAAGTTTTAAACTAATACTTTATATAGAAGGATATATCCAAATACTTCAGTTCAGCTATCCTGAATCTTCATCACTTATTCTCAGTTGTTATTGAAGATTTTGTAAAACACAAAACCCTTATATTAGTATTTAGGAAACCTCTAAAGTCCTTCATTCTATGGATTTTAAACAAATTTTGACTTGCCAAGGTATGATTGTCATAGTAGGCATTTCAAGTATTAAAAAGATCCACAAAAAGAGATACACAAAACAAATACAATTTCTTACAGAAATTTGAGATAAAATAATTCTCTAATTTATTTGTTGTATGCAAGCCTTTGAGGGATTTAGGAGACTAATTTAAGATACCATTAAACTTATTTTTATGAATTGAAAAAAAATGCATAGTGTTTAGATAGTTGCATCATTATTTGTTTCTTTGAAACTTTAAGCCTACATTGTTCAATGTATGTTCCAACTCGTTCAACAATTCACTTGTAATGAGATTTTCACATTAAACACATTAACAAAAATACGATTTACATAATTTCTATTATTACTTTTCATCAAAACATTATAAAAGTAATACAAAAGGAAAAGAAACAACTGGAAAATCAAATTGAAAGAATGTCACTGCAATGTAATTCCGTTTTTCAATTTACACACAAAAATGAATTATATTTATATCCGGGACGAATTGATTCATCACCTGCACAATGCAGCATAAAGAATTTAAAAC
Source organism: Metellina segmentata (assembly GCA_947359465.1). Lineage (NCBI taxonomy): Eukaryota > Metazoa > Arthropoda > Arachnida > Araneae > Tetragnathidae > Metellina > Metellina segmentata. The sequence goes on from OX375875.1 coordinate 100,838,980, forward strand.
TTATTAAAATGCTTTATAACACCAAAAACGTCAACAGCATAATTTTTGGGGCAAATAATATGTTTAATAATAATATTATTCGTAAAGACATAAAGAGACAGTTTAATAATACGGTATTCAAGGCCGGTGACAACTCGATTTTCGAAGGAAATTGAAGTTAATACCAAACAAAGGGTGTTTGAAATATTTAAGATGATGTTTCAATTCGGTTGATGTGCAGAAGGAAAAAAAAATTAAATTCTTACCGAAACTGTTCATCAACTTGTATCCTACCACGAAATGTAAAGATCAATATTGACTACGGAGTCAAAACTTAACCTGAAGCCTTCAGTGAGAAAGAACAAAGAATTTTGCCAGTTCAAACAACAAAAAACAAATTCAGCAATATCCTTTGCTGAAATCAACACAAAGTCGAAATTTTACAAACAAAAATATAATCAACGCGAATACTAAAGTGAACAATAATCCATCTAGTAATGTCCATGGGCAGTGTCTATTGAACCGTACAGTACGGCTATATAACTTTTCATTCTATGTAGCCGTACAGCGCAGTTCCTTACTGCGCAGTATTTTCACTTCTGCCGTTAGACGGCAAAGAGAGTCATTCATGTTTTTGGCGATTATGTAGTATTTTGATTCATTTTGCCTTTGCCATAAACTGCCAAAAAAGGCAATCCTTTTTGTGGAAGGAAGACGCATTTTCCCTACTGTTTCCCGCCTTTTTAAGATTCTCCGTATATGAATCGAGGATGGGTTGTGGAAATGACCGCGGGAAAAATGAATGGTTGGGTTTTATGGCGCAAAGTGCGCGGAATGGGATGGATAATAACAAGTGATTGGAAATTAAAGTAATGAAATGTGTTCCTGGTCAATTCAGGAAAATTTGCACAAACTGTCTTTTAAATATTTTTCATGTTTTGTTTGTGTTCCGAACCATAGATTTAATGACATGAATTTTTAAAAAAGAAATACAAGTTTGCATTTTTGTTTTATAATGGAGTAATTTTGTTTATTTTTAGCCACTTTTGCACACATTATTAAGAATTCTTTTTCACAAAAGAGGAATGCGTATAAATGTTTTTAAATAAACAAATAAAAAAATTATATATATTTTTTAATTCCTTTTTAATAACATACAACAAATGATCAAATATTTAAAATCCATCAAATTGTGAAATATTTGCCAAGTTGACTACATTTTGCTAACGAAAACAGGTTTTGATCAAATAATTCATTTCTTTTTAAAACCAGGTCCGAATTCTCATGTGAACAGTTGAAAAAATCCTTTTTATTGCAGATATGCTTGAGAGAGATGATTTGCAATTTGGATGAGAAAAAAAATGTACGCATTAAAATTTTGCACTTTTTTGCTATACTTGATTTACCATTTGAGAGCAATGAGTATTACTAGTTTTAATCTCACGTCTCCAATAAAATAAGTTATTGGAAAAGGTTCTTTTTCCATTTTAAAGACCCTATCGTAAAAATCAAGATTCAATTTCTACTAACAATTTCAGATTTTCCTCCATATTTAAAATTTAATTGGATATCTCTTCACATCAAGCTCAGTAAAAGTGCATTTTCATGTAGTATCTACCATATTATTTAACCATTTCGAAAGATAGATAAAGTACTTGAAACATTCAAGTTTGAATTGTTTTGCAAGTGCCTTTACTTGGCTGGCATATTAAAATCACAATCACATGTAGGCTAAAATATTTTAATCCATTTCATTGAAATATTAATTTGCTTTCTTTGAGTAAAAATGTGGTTACACGTAAACGTTTGTATGGATAGGTAGTTGTCTAAATTATTTTTAACATTTTAAATTCAAATTGTAAAAAACAATTAATCAAACACCAATTTTTATTATTTGCAAACCGCAAAACATACAGAAAGGTTTTATATCCAACACAATAAAATGTGATATGGAAGCAGGAGTTTATCCAGGATTCAAAACTGGGGGGTGTGGGGGGGCAAAATTTTTAATGGGGTGTTGATTGGAGATAATTGCATATTTACCCGATGTATCGATTAATTCATTTTTATACTGTTATTTTTACTATGTTGTTTCTGTTTGTTTATTATTTAATGGCGCAAGGACTGCTATAGGTCATGCTGCCCCAAATTAGGTTAATTTCATTATCTTCTGGGGGACTAATTGGACATTGGTGTTTAACATTTGTGTGGGACATTTTAACCTGAAATGCAAAAAACGCTACATCTACTGATCATGAAATACCAACATATTTATTTTAGACATTTCGTATTCTCTTTTGAAGCTTTTGTACAGGGTGTCCTAAAAGTTCCCGTACTCCAACTTTAAAAAAAAATTATTGCCCTTGTTTTTTTTTTAATTACTGAATTTTATCGATAATTCTTATCGTTTTTCTATAATTCTTATCGACTCTTTAATTTTTATCGTTTGATTTCCTTTACGCTCAAGTTGTGCGATAATAAAGTTCCACGCCATTTTGTTCGTCATTGCAAGATAAATTTATCACGCATTCAGAGAATTGCGCTGATTTTGAGGCTTCTGGTAAAGTAGTCTATTAAGAGAGATCGAATCATTTTGCATATTTGGTTATTTCTATTATTCGTTATGTTTACCCCTTATGTTTGAGGTTCCTTGGTCTACCATAAAAACTTTTAAGGGGATCAAACTCCTATGGCACGCTTGGTGTAGATGCTCTTTTAACAATTTATCTAATTTCTCATTTGAAATATTTGCATCTCACGTTTGTGGATATACAAGGAGTTCATGACACTAGGAGTTGGCATCTATAGTAGAAACCCCCCCCCCCCAATTGACTATAACAAATTTTTCTTTCTACTCACTAAAAACAGGCAGAGGTTGAATTTCAAATTATTTTTTGGCTAATTTTTTTTGGCACTGATTCTTCACAGTTGGAAGGTTACAGAGGTTTGAACTGATGCGTTTCAAGAGGGGAATCAACACTTTAAAATTTGTTTTCAGTATGTTAAAAACTAGTATCGATGCCCTCACTTCATAGTTTAAATAGTAAACCCTTTGGAACAAAATAAACTAAGGTTAAATAGAAAGCTAAACTTCAATAGAAAGAACCTCTTAATATTCACAAAAGCAAAGTACTCTTCTAATAAGCCTGCAATTAAGAAAATCCAAAGGCATATAAGTGTTTTGATTTCCTTTGTGAAAACATTGTATTCCAGATATTTCCTTTTGATTCTAGAACAATTTGGTTCCGACAAATTGAAAAGTTTAAATTTATGCTTTCGTGTCTGGCAGACAAAAAGGTATTCAAAGAAACAAATAGGTTAACAAAAAGGCAAGAAAACCTCTCTGTCTATTTTCCTGTGGACGTTTTCTATAATTATTCTGCTGTTATTATTAAGAACGACATACAGATGTGAACTAGTATTTTCATTAATGAAATTTACATTCATGAAAAGCAAAACGAAAGTCACGATTGACTGATTCAATTTAAAAAATTCTCTTCTGTTCTCAGTACCAAATTTAACACCAAACATTCAGACTAGCCAAACCCAGTCTCAAAAGTATCATTAATGGAAAGTAATGTTTATGTGATGTAATACATATTGTTTTACATACAATAATTAATTCATTTAAAAATGTTAATTATGTGCATAAACATACCTTTATTAAAAAGGTTATTAAGAATATGCCTGGACCATGAAAACTTAAGAAAGTAAAAAAGGTGCTCGAGTTGTAAGACGCATATGAATTCGTATGTGAAAAAAAATTGGCGTGTGGTATGTAAAAGGTTAGCCACCCCTGGGCTACTTGAAACTTGCCCCCCCCCCCTTTCCTGCCCTCAGTAATGATATTTACAGTAAAGTTAGATATTATAAATTTAAAACCAAGTTCAGTAGAAGAAAGGTGATAAAACAATTAAAAACATTTAATCAATAATTATTTTTTCTGATAAAAAGCTTTTGCAGGAGTTTCAACTTTTCTTGTTCATGTAACCCCTGACTGAGCTTTCATACACTTTTATTCTTCTGCGTTTTAAAATAAAGTTATTATATTATCAAATTATTGGAAAGTTCCTGATTCGAAATCGGGTCAGGGCATGGATATTTGTAAGCGTAGGGTGTAGAGGCGGTTGGTGTACCTTAAATCTGTCGTGGCCGAAAGTCCTCACGTTGGGTAGGTGTGGAAGTTTGGAGAGTGGGGTGCCAGCTCAGATGTTGCCTCATCATCTGACCGTGGTTCAAAATTACGTGGCGATACACCGAATGGCTTAGGCTGGGAAGGTGGTAACTTGTTGAATATTATCAAATTATTGGAAGGTTCCTGATTCAAAACCGGGTCAGGGCGTGGATATTTGTAAGCGTATGGTGTAGAGGCGGCTGTTGCACCGTAAATCTGTAATGGCCGAAAAGTCCTCAGTTTGGGTTTGTGTGGATGTTTGGAGAGTGGGATGCCAGCGCAGATGTTGCCCCGTCATCTGACCGTGATTCAAAATTACGTGGCGATGCACCGAATGGCTTAGGCTGGGACGATGGTAACTAGTTGAATACCATTATCAAATTATTGAAATGTGTTACCTAGTTGAGCAGAATTGTAACAGTGCACTGTTTAGATGGTATAAAAATGATACAAAAAAATACATTCAAAGCAAAATCATACATTTATATATATAACGTTAATTTTTTTTATTCAAATTCCCTCGATTGTATCTTTAAAATTCAGATTGACGAAAAAAATTTCCGATCAAAAAGCAAAGGAATGATCAGATCTGCTTAGTTTCTATTCTCACTTCTTCGCTTCGCCCCTTCCAGTCCCACCGGACGCACAGCGTCTCTTATGGGGAGGGGAGGGTAAGAGTTATGGGACAGTTGAAGGGAAAACACTTCGTTCTTCAGTTGCTCATTCGAAGACTTCGAGGAAGAAAAAAATCTGCGGTTTGTACCTCGTGTCAATGACCCTCAAGCAGAGACGGGTGCGTAGGGCCCACAAAATGTATTTTCATTTGGGTCCGAGGAAAGTTGTGCCAGCGTCTTTACAATGTGCATCTTTAAGTGCAGTGAAAAGAGTTTCTAATTCAAGATGGTCAACAAGAACATATGCTATATTAGCTGTAAAACTTAGTTTCACCCATGTTAAAGAATCTTTAACTGAAATTTGTAATTCAGAAGAAGAAAAGAAATACAAATATTGACGACCAGCTACAGGCTCGAGCCCAACAAGGCTGGTCCTTTGTTTATGAATTCCCACTGACTATCCAATTGTATCTTAAATTCGTACACTCCCTTTGAATTAACTATATTTTCTGGCAACGCGTTCCAACTGTCTATTACCCTATTAAAATAGTAGTTTTTCCTTAAATCCCGATTAAAATGTGTCTTATTCAATTTATACCCATGACCCCTTGTTCTGTTATCCCTATTGAAATTTAAGCCCTCTGTGTCCCCTTGTTTTACAAACTTGAAAAGCTGAATCAAACCCCCCCCCCTCCCCTCCTCCTTCTTCTTTCCATATCGGAGACAACTTCTTAAACAGACAAATATGAAACTGATCCAATGGCAATTATTAGGAATACTATTTTACAAAGAATAAGTGCTACTAGTAAATCACTGCAATCAGTAGAATGCAAACTATTGAATAGATCCATCCTATTAAAGGCATTAGAAAATTTTATCAATAATTTCAGAGAAGAATTTGAAAAAACTGAAAAAGAGCAACTGTTTTATAAGGTTAATGTGGTGCAACTGTTATCATAATAACCTATCATTTAATGTGGAAGAAGGACAAACTCGCAGACAGCAAAAGATAAAAATGTTTTTTGATAAAAACAAAGAAGTCGGACATGAATTTACAATAAGAGCAAATTTCACAGTCAATGCATTTTATGTCATGTGATAACACCAAGACAGGATTAAAAGTAGAACACGACAAAAAAGAGAGTTTAAGGATATTTACAAAAATGACATTAATGTTTGTAATTTTGGGATGTGTTTAATTTAACTTAAGTGTGTTTTTAACTTCCAAAGTTAAATGACAGAATTTTTCATTTCTGAATTTTTGACACTCAGGTCATATCAGATGTTTGAAGAAATTGGAAATTTAGAGAGATAATAATTAGTTTAAAATGTATTAAATGAAAAGGATGAGACTCTTTAAAATGACTGTGTATTTTACTAGAGTAACTACGTCTTCTCTCGCCCTCTTGTGGATAATTACTCCAGCTGGTGCAACAGTCATTTATTCTGAGCACTCTATGTCTATATCCCATTCTTAGAAGACAAGGTATGCCTTTGACAATCTCCGCAATATATAATTCGCTGTTCATATTCAGTTGTATAGTTGAAGTCTCTGGATTAAAAGTCTACTCAAGGCTCTCCCAACAGTGACTGCAGTCTCCAAGTCTCACAGAGTTCGAGTTGTGCATTCACTAAAAGCCCAGTACTTCAGGTAATTTCTTGACAAAGCCTTTTATGAAGCAAAACTGTTAACTGAAGATGCCCATAACAGAGATGCAGAATTCTTTGTGTGCCTTATTTAGAGATAGGAACAACATTAGAGAGAGAATCACATGCAAAAGAAAATTCTTCGAAACATGAGGACACAGAAAAACTGTTCTTAAAACCAATTGAACCGAAACATCAATCTTCTGTCAACTCAATCGAACAACAATGACCCCTATCATTCAAAAGTATCGGGCAACTCACTCTAGACAACAAGAAAAACCATTAACACGCGCGATGCACCTGTGCTTCCTAAAGGGAATGAAAACGACAAACCACGAGGTGAAATCTGTTAGATTTCTTTTCAAACGGATCGTTCTTAACAAAAGATCTTGACTAGTTGTTCTTCAGAAAAATTAGCCATATCTTGTTTGACGAGATATCTCATCGTAGCTGCTTGGAGAGATAAGCAAATATTTAAAATACCCTTGTTTCTGAAAGCTCCCTTTTACTTTGTGTCATTGCTGGGTATTAACACTTTAAGTACATGTCAGAAGCTGGTTAAGAGAGAGAAAAGAAAACGAATGCCCAAAAATATTGCTTTTATACTTCAAGATCAAATTAAAAGTATCAAATTTCAGAACGGGGAGAGAATTTTCCCTCCTTGTTCCTGTTCCCTACCTGCCAGTCCTGATCACCTTCTTCTCTGTCTTGGCGCTTCGTATAAGCAGCTGTTGGTTGATCAGGACTTTTTGCAGGTATATGGGGATCTGGCACGACGGGGCCTTCTGGACCTGGTGTAGGCTTTCCTACACCAGGGGGATGTGCAACAACAACAGATCAAATTAATTCAATGAATTATTACATCATGTAAGAAATAATAGTTCATAAATAATATCGATTTATGAACCATTACTTTTCTTGAAGATGAATGAAATAAAGGCCTTCACGCATGCATCTAGAGTATTTCATGTGAAGAAATATTTTAAATATCAGAAAACAATACTTCTGGGGTGAATTTTTGAGCTCCCAGAGCCATTCACTGGCTTACACGTAACCCTTCCGAAAATGAAACTTTCCAATTTCGGGTTCTAAGTTCTCAGATTCTGCAATACAAATGCATTTGGTTAGTCATAAAAAAAACCGAGTTTGTAAATCCCTTTTCACCATTGACAAAGCTAAGTATTTCAATTTAGAATTTAGCTGGGCATAATAGGAACAGTGAACAACCTTTCATCAGAATAATTCAAATGCACCCCCGATTACATAATAACTCTAAGTTACTATACCTTTAATTTCTCTTTTACTTTTGAATAGACATAAATTTTATTTTCTAACTTAGCCAAAATTCATGCGACTAGCTATTTTGAAAGTTATGTATGAAGATAAATTACCGTTTTAGTAAAAGAAATTTTTATGTGTACTTTGAAATTATATTAAATACTTTTATTTTTATATCTGATCAATAATTACAGTAATAATAATTAATGATGTGTCGGGGTTCTCTCTGGTTGGCGCCCCTCGGTACAACCAACATAAAGTACGTAGTATTCACAAAAATCTTATTTTGAACACAAATCTAGCTGACTTAAATACAAATATAATTTTTAAACACATGGAAACTGAAAATGTGAATTCAGTTGACAAGAAAATAGTTTTAACTATTACTTACTTCAAAAATTTACACAATATTAGTCAATATGCTTGGATGTGGGAATTTCTTTCTTGCTCAACTGAATTAGTCTTTTTTTGCATTCCAAAAAGGTCTTCATGAAAAAGGTATAGTTCTAAAGCAGTTTGAAAATTATTTTAATTTTCATATTGGGCCTGGGATATCTGAATTTTTTTCTTTGGTTCATAGATAAATTTGATTTTGAAGATACTTACCCTTGTTTATTGAATTCTTTCTACTGTTGTAATTTGCAAAGTGAATTCAGTACTGTTACACCAGAAGTTGAAAATAAATTTTCAGAAGTCATTAATCACATTTGGGGGTGTAGAAAAGACTGAAAAACCTGGGTTAGGCTTTAATCACCACATCCACTAAATTGACTTATAGTATCTGAAATTTTTGGTAACTGATTTTTATCCATAACTCCCACCCGAGATAATTGATGTATGCATTAATTTAAAAGATAGAAATAATCCTATAATATCCTTTATTGGTTTTTGGTAGCTCTTGTTACTACTTGCTCACACTTACCGAAGAACAGAGTATGGAAATTTCAGCTAAACGCTATTAAAAATGCACTGGAAAACAAGCATGTAATGACAGCAGTTGTTGATTTGATGTCAGTTTACGATGCAGTATAGAGGGAAATTGTTAAAACTCTTTTCAATTGGTGTAAAATCATACATGTTTAATTGGATTAGAGGTTTTATTAGCGAGTGCTTAAGTAGTCAAGTATAATAGTTGGTAATCAAGGTTTTAGTTTTTTCCAGACTACTCTACCACAATGTGCAGTTTTGAGCTGTGATCTGTTTAAAATGTATAAAAATGACTTTGTTTTAAAACTAAAGTATGTCCCTGGCATTGATTGTCTTTATACCGAGGACTGACTTATGTGGACTAAAACCCAAAAGTGGAGGGAAGTGCTGAACTTTTGACTGAAAGAACGCTACATCAGGCTATCTCGTGTTTGAATGAATAGTGTAATATGAGTGTTTATGCTACAGTAATATCAGTGTTTATGCTTTAAAGTTGGGACTTATACGACCTACGTGGGTTGTCTCCGTACATGTGAAACATGAACCCCGCTCTATGACAACATATTCTCTTAAAAGCATTTGTCTGCCACCAGTAGATCCCTGGCTCAAATCACTGTTTGTAAGTGCATGGATGCTTGTGATTGTTCCCAGTGGCGGATTAAGCGGTAAGCGGCCGCGTAGGGCCCCGAGGTCTTGAAATGTTTTTTCATTAAGGTTCGAGAAAAGTTGTGACAGTGTGTGTGTGTGTCTTTACAATGTGCGTCTTTATGAGCAATGAAAAGACTTCCTAACATACGATGGTCAGCAAAAGCAGATGCTGTATTAACTATAAAACTTGGTTTCACCCATATATATGAGGCTTTACCTGGAATTTGTAATTCCGAAGAAACAAAGTTACCATATTGGAGGCGACTTCACTTCTGAGGAAAATGAACAAATATGAAACCTCCCTAATGACAGTTAGTTGCAATACTATGTTATAAAGGATAAATGCTATTAGTAAATAACTGCAACCAGTGGAATGCGAACTATTGAAAGGTTATCTATCCTGAAGTCATTAAGTAAATTTTATCAATAATTTAAAGAGAAGTTGAAAAAGAGGCAACTGATTTATCAGGGCTGTCATTTAATGTGAAAGATGGTTAAACTCGCAGACAACAAATTAAAAAAAAAAGTGTTTATTTATTTTTTTTAATGAAAACAAAGGAGTTGGACATGAATTTACAATGAGAGAAAATTTCATAGTCAATTAATTCGATTTTTTTCATATGTGATAACACCAAGGCAGAATTATCTCAAAGAACGTATGGAGTTGTGGAGCCTTTTCGAATATTTTTTATTGGGATTTATCAGTAAAAAAAAAGAACACGATAAAAAAAAGTTGAAGAATATTTACAAAAATGACTTGGGTGTTTGTACTTTTGAAGACGAATTTGATCATCTGTACTATAATAAAAGAAAGTGTTTGTTTGTTTGGAGCCGCAAAATCCTGACGATTCTATGGCACTTACAGCAATGAGATTTGGCACACAGGTAGTCCGAATTGTTTGCAATTTTTGTGTAGCGGCGAATTTTAAAATTCAATCTAGAAGATTTTTAAATGTGAATTTGATACTTTTATTCTCAATCGATTTTTCAAACGCGGATAACATTTTCTACTCATGCGACCTTGCAGTTAAGGTTTGGAATTATGGCAAGTTTTTTCATATGCAGAACGTGGAGAAAATTATTTTTTTCGTTTCCGCTTTGCTTTTGCGCGGAGAAATGTTTATCCAGCAGACGATAAATCTTTTAATTGTAGTCACACTTCTTTTTTCTATCTCCAAGACTAATTTCAACGGATTGGAAAACTGCGAAAAATTTCAGTTTAGATTGGTACCTAAAAATACGATTTTCTTTAAATAAATAATTTTTTAATTGAATATATCTTCAACGGATTTGAAATCTGAGGAAAATTTTACACCAGCTTAATACCCTACATCACGGTGTTGCCCGTGTTATTGGTTTGCACGGGCACGGGCAACGTCGTTCTAGCCACGCAGTGGCTAGTTTTTTAATATTTCTTAAAGAAAACGAGGACACATATAAACCACACGAGTCATCTATCGAGCCGATAAAGAAATGTCTTGCACATTTCCGAACGCTGAAACATTATTGAAATTTTTTTTTAACAATTTACTTTTCTATTGCAACAGGAGAAAGGTTGTTTCCTGTTTTAAAGCGTGTAAAAAATAATTTTAGGAGTTCTATGGTAGAAGAAATATTAATTAATATGACCATTCTGTATATAGAGCAAGGAATCGTAAAACGAATTGACACTTCAAAAAAATTGACGAATTTGCATGAAATAAAGTAAGACGAAAATTCATGTAAAAATGTTTTTTTTTTTTTTTAATAAGTTTATTTAATGGGCTGTGGGTATGAAAATATTTTGATTACTTTTCTTTTTTGTTAATAACTTAAGGATAGTTTTCTTGAAACTTTTTTTTCTAACTTGAGATTGAGGGCCCCGAAATTTTTACCGCTTGGGGTCCCCACTTGACTTGATCCGCCACTGATTGTTCCTGTTAGGAGTAGCAGGAAACTGAACACTTCTTCACAAATAACTATCAGTTCTTATCTTGTAGTGCCGAAGACAAACAGGTGAGTGGTTGGGTATTGGAAAAAAGGGACACCTGTTCCTTCCCCATTAAGAGAACCAACAGTGAAACTTTTTTTAGGGGGGGGGGAAGATGTACAACGTAATTTGTTAAATTTTTCCAAATTTTTAAAGCTGCACCTTTTGTAAATATTCTATTTGTAAAATTCGATACATTAAAAAGACCTAATACAATTAAAATGCGTTACGATTTATATTAAATTGAAGAAATTAAATCCCAATAAAATAGCTTTAAAATGAGAGATTACCAAGTCTGTATCTTCCCAAAAATTAATTAGCTATCTTAAAGATGCAGTACATTTTCATTTAAGCTTTAAATAACTGAAGCTTAATAACCTTTTGAATAAAGGACAAAACTTTTTTTAAGTTATTATTTTCATTCATAGCTATGGTAATGTCACTTGCTACACCAAGTTTCATTAAAATTTGAAGGGTCTCGGACAAATCTGTACGCTAGATTTGAGACGAAATTCCTCAAATTTTGGAAATTTATGTAGCTTGAATAACGATATGCAAATTGAAAAATTGTCTGATTTAGAAAAGTATTTTCACAGTCCTAAGGTGTGCCATACACACGATTTTCGCATTACAGTAATTTATTTAACCAGCGAAATTTTTTTTTCGGTCCACCATGTAATTGTCTTGGCGATGACTATTTTGATTAACTTTCCTTAAGACTCCTATGTGTTTGAAGTTTCGAAAAGTAAAATAAATATAAAAAAAAAGATGTAATCCAAACCTTTTATACAAGTGATTGTTCAAAGATTTTAAAGTTTCGGAGTAGGTATCTCTTACGATATGGTTATATTGCTTAAATTTTGATGGTTTTTACTTATCTTTAATTTAATAATTGTTTTTCATTAATAAATGTACCGATTGAACATCTGATCAAGCCACATTATGACTCTGAAGATATGTGTAATCTTAGTTCAGAAATTGATAATTTCTCACCTGAAAATAAGTGCTGTAAGGATCAACTGTCGAATGTGATGTAACATAAGTTTTAAAGGTTTTATACAAAACTGCATCATTATCTCGATAGAATATAAACATTGTATTAATTACATAAAAAAAGTAATATTTTGTCGCAATGACAGAAAGTTGTCAATTATTACTAGATGAAACGAAAGTTGTTTTACATTAGTTTCGTTTTGTCTATGAACAGTTATTTGTCAATGTTTAAACACATTTTTTTTCAAAAACGACAGAGCGATTATTTATGCTAAAGAAAAGATATGCTAGAAATTACGAAGAAGGGCTTTATGCTAGAAGGGTTCCATACTAGTTTTTAACATACTGAAAACAAATTTTAAACAGTGCTGATCCCCCTCTTGAAAGGCATCAGTTCAAACCTCCATAACCTTCCAACTGTAAAGAATCAAAATTAGCCAAAAAATACTTTGAAATTCAACTTCTGCCGGTTTTTAGTGAGTAGAAAGAAATATTTGTTACAATCAATTGTCATTCTACTATAGATGCCAACTCCTAGGGTCCTGAACTCTTTGTATCCACACAAACGTGAGGCAAATAATTCCAATGAGAAATTAGACAAATTGTTATAAGAGCATCTACACCAAGCATGCCACAGGAGTCTGATCCCCTTGAAAGTTTTTATGGATGAATGATGATAATCTGCTTTTCTTGAAGGAAAGTCCTTGAACAGATAATAATTGGCACGCAAGAAATCATTCATATCCTATTTTTATTTCATCCATGAAGCACACGAAGAGAACGAATTTCAACATCTAAGAGTGCATCACCTTGTTCTTTTTAACGTGCTCATCAAAATCCCTCATGTGATCCTACATCAATTCAGTGACAGCTGGTTGGGAGTAGAGGCTGAAATGGGACATACAGGTTTTTTCAAGCAAAATAAATTCTTGAATTATTTTCTATCTTACAATAACAATTAAAATTGAGATAATTTGTAAAATGTGTCAAGGCATTTGGGCTCATATTTACTGTCAAAACATTCTTGTTTCCACCTAAAAGAACTCACAATAAAGGAATTAAAAGATATTTTCAACATATTTAACAAACTAGCAGAACAATTTAACACAGCAAGAGAATTTTCACTTTGGTGGTTGCAAAAATTTTGATGAAAGAAACGCATACATCACATCTATAAGAAAAAGGAATATTATTTAAACGCAAAATATTCTCAATTAATTTTGCTAGGTAACATTAAAAACAAGCTAACTCAACGGAACTTGCAAATAATGAATAAAGTGAACAATGCATTTGCTGCAAACATCAAGTAATAGACATGCACATAAAGAAAATTTTTCTGACACAGAAGATAAATACAATGGAGGAATCACACCTTCACTTCCTACAGCTCACAGGTTTCTAGTACAGTGGGCATAATCATTGTGCCATCACCCTGGAAAGAGTGAGGGACTACCTAACCAGTTACCATATTATAACAATACACTATGGAAAAGGACAACTCATTTTTAAAATGTATAACTTGGTTAGGGTTTTAAGGTGCAAAGGGCCATTTAAAATGTAGGGAAGAAAGCAATTGAACAAGAATTTTCTTCTGCCAACCAACAAAAAAAACTTCATTCGGTTGCATTTAAAAACAAGCTAAATTCAACGGAATTCACCATTTAACATAGCAAAGGAACAATACTGGGCACAACAGGAAAATAAAGAATAAAATAGGTAAAATAAGCAACGAATCGAGAATATTCATCTGCTCGCCAAAAAGGAAATTCCGTTGGGTAGCACTTAAAAACAAGCTAACTCAACGTTGTTTCCCATTTAACGTAGCAAATGAACAATACAACACACAAAGGGGTATGCAGGAATAAAATAGGTAAAATATGCACCTGACCGAGAATTTTCATCTGCCTGCCATAAAGTCAATTCCGTTGGGTAGCACTTAAAAACAAGCTAACTCAACGTTATTAACCATTTAGCACAGCAAGTGAACAATACATTTCAAAACGTGCTATAAAATGAAGGAAAAATAAGCAAATTAAGAGCCTTCATCTGCCCATCAAAAAGTGTAATTCGTAGAATAGCATTTAAATACAAGCTAACTTAACGGAACAAAACAATTTGCAAAGCAAATATAAAGCAATGAAAATATTAAATTTCAAATAAAAATATTATTGCTTACATAAATTTAGCTTCTAAATGGAAAAACACTAGGTCGGCACACAAAAGACGTCTACTCATTAAACATAATCCCACGTCCTTCAAAATGGCAAATGCTTTTACTTATGGCTCATCAGGACTGCTAGAATTCTACTTTAGATTGGCGAAATCACTAAACAAAGTTTGCCCATGCGCATTCTACGAGCTGCGCAGTAAGGAACTGCGCTGTACGGCTACATAGAATGAAAAGTTATATAGCCGTATTTTGTACGGCGCAATAGACACTCCGAATGTCCATGACCTGAAACTATTTCTGCTAAACAACAACACTGCATTCGCGTTGCCGTTGCTGCGACGTAAAGTAGAAAGTGAAACTATCAATAATATTTTTTGCCGGTATTGCTCATTTCGTGTAAATATCTATGAAAATCTTTGAATATAACCAAATACGTATCCAACATAAAGCATTTTTCAGTTTATCAAGAAATTAGGAATACAGGTGTCTTTATAAGGGGATTTTCAATGTAAAAAACTAATTTCCGGAAAACGAGAATTTTATTTCTTGTTACTAAATGGCGAAAAAAAAAACCAGGAAGACTTTTTACCATTAATGCACATACCACAAAGAAGTAACATGTTGAGGGATCACTACCATTGGAAGTAATGGACTTCTAATTAACATGGGACATCGCATAGACGTTAGCGCCCTCGGTGCGGAACACATAGCACTACTATGGCGTTCGGTCTAGGTCTCGTTTCCATAACAACAGAACTAGGTTTCCATCATAACTAGCGCATGCTGTTTTATTCTATTTGAAACGCCATTTGCATTTCTGATTAAAAGCTAAGTATTCTTTAAGGGGTTAGGTACCTTTTAAATGTCAAAATATGCAAAAAAATCACTACATTTCGAATCTTAATATCTCCATGAATAAAGTATTTACATAAATGAAATTTTGTATGCAGATTTTAACTACCTTTATCTTTTGTAAACTGTACCAAAATGAAATGCATTGTTTTTGTTGTTAGATTATATGGTGCATTGTGCGCAGTATTCTGGACAAAATAATTATTACTCTAAGCTGAATTTTGTTTATGTACTTAAAAATATATAGTATAATTACAATGACGAACTCTTTTATTATTATTATTATTAATTTCTTACAAAAAAAATTTAATAAAAAAAATAGAATTTTTTTCTTTTTTTCAACACAAAATTATTTTTTTTCAAAAACTTTCAACAGGATAGACAAAAAAGTTGGTAATTTTAAACATATATATGGTTTACATAATCAATTAAAATTTCATGTAATTCTAACCAGCCATTCCAGAGAAATCTTGTGCGCAAGTGGTAAAATTACAGTTTTGAGATATCGTCATTTAAAAACAATTCGCTTGTGAAATTATTTCGCAGTAAAGGAAGGAAACAAATGAAACTGAAAGTAGAAGTAAAGTACCTTGTTCCCAGATAAAAAATAAAATTAACAAAACAATGTACATGGAGATGGCTTTAGCAGCATAGAGCGTAGTCAAAATACATTTTTGTGATCGCTGAGATCAACAAAGTACAAAATGTAAACAAACCATCTGGCTCTAAATGTTTGATTAAGGGCTTCACTCTTTTAACCATAACTTTCGTTCTAGAGTGAAATTTTACACCAGGTTTGTTTTTAAACGTTGCTAAGAAATAGAGAATTAAATTTAGATCATAATAATTTTTTTGATTTTTTTTGAAAATTTAAAAGGTTTCTAACCCCTTAAATATTTTTAGCATAAATGCCTTAAAATAGCAATTTTTTAATGTCTTCTGAACTTAAAAGAATCTTAATTTATGAATTACGAAATATTACTAATGTACGAATTTGTTTCTTTAATTTCAATTTATTCTTTTATGTGAATGCTTCTTTTTAAATATACGAAAATATTCCAAAACAAAAAAAATTTTGAATTTTTATTTGGCAAATTGTTGATATAGTTTGTAAAATTATAGCTTGATTTTGTTACAAACAGGAGTAGCAAAACAAACTCTTTTTCGAATTTTTATTTGGAAGATTGTTGATCTCTGTTGGTATAGTTAGAAAAATTATAGCTTTATTTTGTTACAAACAGGCATAGCGCAGTACATCTTCTGCAGTTTTGCTTTAGCAAATTTTTGCGTACTAAAAATAATATTGTGAAAGCATCATTGCAGTTGAAAGGTAAGACTACGATAATATCAGATAAGACATAAGGTATCCGGATACGTTCCAGACTTTTTTTCTCAAATGCGGTACAGAAACATTTTAATGATATTTTTATGTTTAGTGTTATTAAACAATAGCATTGGGCTGTAAAAATTTAAAATACATATTAATAATTAAAAAATGATAATTATTTATGAAATTTTAAAGAAATTTGTCAAAAACTTTAAATGTGCTACATGAAAATATATTCAATCAATTTGAAAAACGTTGCTACCAAACTATACTACATGCATTTTTCTAGGGAATGAACTAGAATCAAAAGGATATGTAAATACACAAAATTTTTAAAAGCGATCAAAAATGAATACAAGATTTTTGATACTTTTACAGTCCTATTTCTTAAATAAATGGGCATAATTTAAAAACTTTACAACTCAGCATAATTATCTTCTAGTTCATTCCCTTGAAAACATTATACAGAACAAGTTCTCAAAATTTTACGAGAAACCATCAAAAACGTTTTGTGTTATAACATTTGAAGAAGTGAGGAAATAATGCATAGATATTAATTCAGAGTAAAAATAGTTTGAAATGAGTATCATTTGCTCTTTTTTGCTTCTACTGTTTGTGTAAACAATTTTGTTCTTCACTTCTCTTTAAAAATTTTCACAATATTTCCAAGAGAAACCATTTAAACATTTGAGAAACCTTTCAATAATTATATTTTTAAATTAATATTTTGACATGTTTTTGGTCTTTTAACGGCCTCTTCCGGGTTTTCCATAACTACATCCGGTTTTCTGGCCTTGATTAAAATCTTAATACATCTGCAGCTAATTAACTTAGAGAAAAAATCAAATATACTTTGGAAAGTCAAATAAATACTCTATCAAATAAAATCAAAAAAAAATTTCGAATTTTTGGTTAAAAATTATATTTGTAACGTGATCGAATCTTAATGCAATTATGTTGTATTTTAAGCAATACCTTCGGGAGATGACCCTTTTACTTTAAAAAAATTCAATAGAAACTAGGGCTAGGGCCAGGGCTAGGGAAACTAGGGCCCAATGCTTGCAAACGCTCTTCAACCTCCGGAGGATAGGTTTGCCATCCTCTTTGCTTCGGTGCGCGAACTTTGTTCGCTTCGCTCGCATCAATGAATCCACGTGTCCTTGCAGAAGGGATTGTTTACAAAATGATAGTAAAAAAAAATATAAAAAAAATAGTGAATTGAAAAAATGTAAATTGATTAAATGTAAAGTTATACAGTACCTCTGGAATCAGAACTCGAACAATTTGGAATCCAAATGAAAAATTTGAGCAAATTTTGACTCGAAATGTGAGCGCTGCTTTGGAAATCGAATACCCAGCATTTTATTTGTAAGCTGCAATAGATAGACTAATATTCATTTTTGTTTTTAAAAAATTTTATCCGATGACGCTATATATTCAATTGAGGCACGAGGTTTCGTGGTAAACGATCATACAGTGTTGATAAAACGCGATAACAAATAACGTCTTTTTTGAGTACCACATAAGAGAATTATATATCTGTGCTCAGATGGCAAAATGTTTTAAGTCACTTTTTAAAATTTTTGTGACAACAATTTTAAGATTGAACATATGATTCTGTGATTTTTGACTTATTACAATTTTAAAACATTTGTTTTCTCATAAAATTAAATAGATAGACTTACGACATTTTGCCACCTACATTATCAAACCACAAACCAGACTCCAGGATGGGACTTACTCAATTTTTTGGGAAAAGTGACTTTTAACATTTTGCCATCTGAGCACAGATATATAGATAGATGTTACTGTGGAAAGTATAAGTTATTTTTCTTCTTGTTGGTGATATCTCTACAACAGTGATATCTCTATTTTTCCACCAACTTAGAGGAGTGATTTCATGTCTTAATCTCATCAGTAATGTTATAGCTACATGTAATTATTCACAAGTATATAAATTAATACTATTTTTAAAAATTGAGCTGTCTTCAGCTGTTTGCAACAATTAGCTCAATAATCAAGATTTCTTCAGCTGACACAAGGAAAGAATAGCCAAGGATTCCTATACTGCTTTTTAAACATGTTTAATAAAGCTGAATGATTGGAGAGCTAAATAGCTTTTCTAATTGCACTGTAAGCAACCAAGCCCTTTCAAAGACCCCCTTAAGAATTTAAACTTCTAATATCATATAGGCTGTTAAGAAACACTGATTATAAAGTGAAACTAGTAGAACTTAATGAGTAATAAATAAATGTATATCGAAAATGAAATGAACCACCAAAGATCTCCGTATTGACGAGTAAGTATCGAGAATTCGTTTGCGCGGAACCTTGTTGTACTCAGAGACATGGTTGAACCCTCATACCTTCACCCTTAGTAACGCCTATGACTAATATTACCAAACGCGGTTTCAGATCTGCATTCTTCCTTTCCACAGGATTTGCTTGAGGGTGATAGACTGTTGTCAAAGTTTGTTTAATATTTAAAAGGTACTCTACTTGATGTCATGTCACTTATGGGTTGCCAAGACGAGTCATAAATATAGCTAGTCTTAAAATCTTAACTTGTAAAAAGTTTACAATGTGTTTTGACGATATAAAATCGTTATATTTGAGTAAAAAATATAAAAACTTTTTTCACAAGATAACAAGTATTAGGTAGGTAAGTTTTTTGTATCATCAAAAGTCTAACTAGAGCAGCACAATGGGCTATTGACGACGGTCCGGAATCAATCCCACAAGGAAAAAATACGAGTACAACACTTCATAATTCTGAACCACGGTCAGGTGACGAGGTCAACACCTGAGATAGGACTCCCACTCTCCAAACTTCAACAATATGCCAAAGTGAGGACATTTGAGGCCACGGCAGATTCAACGTACATCAGCCCTCGTGTACACGACGGTCTTAGGTTGGATCGAGTTTAGAAATCGCAACACTGCAGTTGCTAATCTGCTGCCCTTCCAAGTGGAATTTTGCTGCTCTTTCAATCGAAGAAGTACTATTTCTTTGAATTAATGTCGCTAAAATCATTACCTAAAGTAATATGCGTCGAATTGTATAAAATTGAATATATTACGTTTAACAAATCTATCGCTTCCCATCCGAGGCCGATAGATGACTACATTTTACGAGACCTGACATCCTAGTCAATCCGTAATTGAAAAAAAACCAGATTATGTATTTTATCCGTAAAGTAGTTTATGTATTAACTTAATTGGTTATTTTTCATGTGTGTTAAAGACTCCCACATGAGCCCCGGTAGCTCAGTCAGTAGAGCGTCGGGCTCGCATCGGAAGGGTTGTGGGTTCTGTCCTCAGTGGAGCCTGCCATTCTGATAGTTGCGAGATCGGCTCTTGGATCTGGATAAAGACCGTCGTGTTCGCTAATGGTGGCTGGGGCACGTTAAATAGGTCGTGGTCACAAAGTCCCCCATGTTCCCATACCAAATTAATACCTCTGGGGGTACCTGATCAGGGGGTTATCGGCCTCTGATTGGGATCTAAATTACGATATGTGTGAGTGAATGGATGTGTGAAAGGGACCTTTCTGTAAAACGGATGTGTCATGCATGATGAAGTCCAACCCTCCGGGGCAATGGCACCCCCAATTGGGCTATATATGGCCCGCACGACAACAACAACAACAAAGACTCCCACACATAATTAATTATGTATACTTCTTTGGCAATCGCAACCACTTTAAATCGTGGTTTTTTTATATTCTGGATCATTTTAAATTGAATAAAGGCCCCGATAGCCCATTTGGAAGAGTAACGAATAGCAATAGGAGTGTTGCGACTTCGAAACTTGGTTAAACTCGGACCAACCAAAAATCAAAGCGTACATGAGATTGATGCACGTTAAATCCATCGTGGCCTCAAATATCCTCACGTTGGCGCGGTGTGAAAGTTTGGAGAGTGGGGTGCCAGCTCAAGTGTTGACCTTGTCATTTGAAAGTTGTTCAAAATGACAAGGTACTTACATCTATCCCTTTGGGATTGATTTCGCACCGTTGCCAATAGCCAGTTGTGTTGCTCCAGTGTAACGTTAATTAACTATCTCCCTATCTTTAAATTTAATTTGTAACGTTAAACTCTGTGCTCAGATGGTAAAATGTTAAAAGTCACTTTTAATTTTTCGTGACAACAATCTTAAGATTCAAGATTCAACATGTGATTCTGTGGTTTTTGGCTTATTACAATTTTAAAACCTTTTTTTTAAGAAAGGTAATGGTAATGGTAATTTCAGTTAACGTCGTACTAGAGCAAAACACCGGGCTATTGACGACGGTCCGGGATCAGTCCCTTAAGGGAAAGATCCGAGGACAACAGCTCGTAATTTTGAACCACGGTCAGATGACGAAGCAACACCTGAGCTGGCACCCCACTCTCCAAACTTCTACACCAACCCACCGTGAGGACTTTCGGCCACGACAGATTTAAGGTGCACCAGTCGCCTCTACACCATACGCTTACAAACGTCCATGCCGGGACCCAGATTCGAACCAGTAACCTTCCGATGTATAGGATAACACCTTAACCACTATACCGGTTGGTCGGCTGTTTTAAGAAAGACTTACAACATTTTGCCACCTTCTAAAGATTAACAAACCAGACTCCAGAATGGGACTTGCTCAATTTTTTGGGAAAAGTGACTTATAGCATTTTGTCATCTGAGCACAGAACTATAAATCAGCATGTTATCCATGTACGCTATGCATATAGAACATCAATAAAACATGAAAACACTAGGATTTCAGTGGGATTAAATATAACTGGTTCAATTGAGATTTTAAAACATTATTTTGAATGATTTAAGAGTCATCCATAGATTTAAGCTACCTCTGAGTGTTGCAAAAATGAATTACTAATTTCAATAAATCTAGCGGAAGATTGAAAATAAAAGCAATTATTTTTTAATTATTTGAAGTAATTTTTAATTAATATTAATTAAATATTTAAAAATAAAGTAAATTTCTTAGTTCAACGAATGTTTAAATGTTGAATATCGTCCCTTCTATTTGATATCAATAAAAATTGGCTACATGACATTTCCATAACAAACAAACCTAGTCGGAATGTAAATGTTTCCCAAACCACTTGTATAACCTTGGAAAATTACTCTTCAATTCCCAGCTGTGCTTATACAGCGAAAATGAAGGTTGTGAAGACCAAATATGGGAACACGGGATCCTGAGAAGTTCTCTACCTACTTGATATGACGTCACAGTGCAAACGACCAGGCAACCCACTTTTTTTTCTCCGTATTTGTAACCTTCAACCTTGTCAGTGCAGATGAAACGAATGACAAATTTTCAGCTGAGTTGAGTGTAGAGTATAATATGCGTTGAAACATTGTTATCAGTACAGAATGATAATTTCGAATATATTGACATAAAAAAGAATTCACCAAAAAGTTTCTTTATTTATTAAAATAAAAATGGCATTGATCTCTAGACATTGCTGATGACGTTCCTGTTTTGTTGAAAACGCATGGATGGTTCTATGCTTTTGTTTGCAGTTGAATTAAATGTTCGTTTTTATTCTCACCCCCAAGATCTAGTTATTGGCTTTGTTTCCATCCCGTTGCTTGCATTCATTGCCTTGAAGTTAAAAAGATTTCAGCAAGTGAAGAATTAAAGGACACACTTGGGCAAAAGGTTTCTTCACTGAATGCACCTTTGTCAATTGCTTCAACAATCCCTTTCGTTTGTTCATCATCAATTTATGTTACTTCCAAATTGATAGAAATATTTCGGAAGCAATGTTTCACTTCTTTATAATAATGTTCCCCCTTTCAGATTTTAATGCAGTCTGTGAAACCATATTAGTATAAATAATCAGTATTTGATGTGGATAACATAAATTTTTACCAGATTTTAAGCAAAATAAAAAACTTTTTTAAGTGGTGAGTTCGGCCTTCACAAGCCTTCATGTTGCAAAACGTGACCACAGAGCGACATACGAAACGACAGTTGCGTAAACAGAAGTGAATGTTAAAATACCGTACTCTCAAATTTATGATTTCTTGCTCTATAAGAGGCCACGGTAGCGCTGTTGGAAGAGTAGCATATCAGCAACTGCAGGGTTGAGGGCTCGAAACTGATTTAACAACAGTTGTGTAGCCGGGTTTGGTGCACGTTAAATCTGTCGTGGCCTGAAATGTCCTCACGTTGGCGTGGTTTAGAAATATGGAGAATGGGGTCCCAGCTCAGGTGTTGACCTCGTCATATGACCGTGGTTCAAAATGACATGGTGTTGTACTTTTCCTTGATTGATCTCGGATAGTCGCCAACAGCTGTTTTTTCTCCGGTTCGACGCTAATTCAATCACTTACCTTTCTGGTCAACCGATCTTGAGTTCGAATCTTATCGTTTTTGTTCATGCCGTAGGTCATAGATTTTCGAAATTACCCCTATGTCGTAGACCTTTTCGAATTAGGTCTCCGGCAATACAATGCGGGAGTAGAGCGACAAATCACACAGTACAAGGTTTTAAAAATTTATATCAATTTAGAAAAAAACAATATGTTTTCGAGTTATTATTTTTACTAGATTATATAGTAAATGTTTTATAAAAACAATTTTGAATAAAATTATTTGGTCTCGCGAGTACCACTGAGCATTCCTTTTGAAACTTTGGGTTCTTTGTTATAACTAAAATTAATACCAAAAAAATGTTTTTTTTTAATTTGATGAAAATTCTATTTTGGTCTTTTGCGAAACAAAATTTTGAATATTGTTGTAGAATGCATGGTTATTGTGTCAGTGACAATTTCAACGATTATTTAAAAATAGAAATGTTATTCAATATATTATAAATTTGTTTTATATCGTTGAAGAAATAAATTGTAAGCAGATACGCTGGTGTCCAGTTGGAAAAAAATTAATACGACTATTTAAATTTTTATATAAAAAAATTAACTACGTTTTTAAATCTACAAATCAGGTGTTTCTGGTTTGTTTCACAGGCTATGTCGAACTGGTTAAATCAACTATGTGAAAAATTATTCATGTGCCTGTTTAATTTAGTACGGAATAAGTCGACATACTCGAGAAAATTTATAAGAAAATTTACAAAACTGTAATTTGTCAAGTAATTAAAACACTTCGAAAAATTGGGCTGTTCTGAACCATTTATCATTTTTATTCGGTATAACATTGCTTCGTCATATTAAAAATAATAATACATTAATACAGGAAACCATTACCTCCCGTATATGTATGCTGACAAAGAAAACACAAAATTTTCGAAACTGCGTTACCTTCCCAATCAATGAAAATTCTATTGGTTCGGTCAATCCATTAATTCTGTACCCAATTACTTCAACATAATTTTTAAAAATTATCAAATTTTCAATTGAAAATAATTCATAAAAATATTTAGAAACAATTAAAAATTACTATATAAATTAAATAATCGAAAAAATATTTTCAAAGAATTATATAAATTTTAAGATATTGACTGCTCAAAAATCTCTAACAATCGCCAGTGCCTGAAACGCATATCCGTGCTTGACACGCAAAATCGAATTCAACACGGATGTTTCCACATCAATCCTCTCACAACCCTTTTGAATGCATAAGAATTAAAACGTACGTAGTGACATTTTTTTTTCTTTCCAGTTCGCGATGAATCAACTACATATACTAATACGAGGAGCTGGTCACGTGACGAAGCTAGTTTTCCCCACATATGGACGGAGAGAGATGGCTTTTCCCCACAACGAATGATTCACTAATGTAAACTGTTAACCATTTCTGTAAACGCGAAAAACGACAACACCGTTTTCGTTGTGACCTTATAAAAGAACTTAATTTGATTCTTCGTCGAATATTTAGGGAAAAAAACTATTTATTCTGAAATTTATATGCTATATAAAAAAAGGATGTTTGTGTGTATGTGTGTATATTCTCTTTTCAAATATACACCGTTTGACCAATCCACACCAAATTTGGTACACTTATACTTTAGAACACTACGGAAAACACAGGTTATTTCTTTCCTGTCTTTAGACCAATCTGTAGCCATAAAAATTGGCACACCTGTAGTCCTAAAAGAGCCCTCTGAAGCCCCAATTTTAAAATCTAAAGTTTGTTTCCCTGCAATAAATGGGCATGGACAAGGAAACACGTTCTACAGGGTTTGTGTATTTGATTTAACACAGGGAAAAGTCACGGTCATATTTGAAACTCGAGCAACACCGGTTTATTCAGCTAGTAAGATATTGTTTTATATCTGAGTTATCATGTCTTAATCTTGACGTGATAGTTACCGGGAAATATGAACACTATTCTTGGAATTTTAAATCAAAAACCTTTCATATCAACTCCCAGTAAAGATTCTATCATCGTTGTATTCGTTGTTTAATAGGTAGGTAGTTAATCGACATCACACTGGAGCAGCACGCAAAGGACTATTGGCAACGGGCCGAAGGGAAAGATTCGAGGACGCCACGTAATTTTGATCAGTCAGTAGACGAAGGCAACGCCTGAGCTTGAAGGCGTTGTCATTGAAATTGCTGAGTTTATTTTTAATGTTAAATTAAACTCAAACAGTTTGTACATATGAAATGCGATATTTGTTATTTTTAGGTATTTGTTAAGGATGCGGATTACAGATTAAACTTATCATGATCTTAGAATACACTACATTTTTCAACAATATACATTTTTTCGCTTATGATAAGTATTGAACAAAATAGCAAACTTTATTAAAATGTTCAAAATTATTCACATAAAATCATGTTTTTTTTAATCAGTACCTTTAAAATTCTAGACAGTGTACTTTAATTTAATATTAAAAAGTATTCTCATATTTGCAAGAAGTAACCTTCTATGACGGATGCAATTATTTTCCGACATTGAAATAACTTTAAATACATACATATAGTTAAATATTTTCGGGCGTTCACAAAAAGGAAACTGTTTTGGTAGTGTTTAATTTAAAAATACATTATTACATAAAAAAGTACGTAATAAAAGCTAAAACGATAAAAAAGTATTTTAATAATTTCTCATTTCAATTAACTTATGGCAAAACGAAATTATTGCAATACAGTATAAGTATATATCAAATACATTTTTTTCATCTTCATTCAACTCAATTATTTCATATCTTACTTATTTAACATAAAGTTATATTAAATATTCGGAAATGTTCTATGAAAAGTTTATGCTATTGTGTTTTTAATCATTTCAACTGTCTCATATATTAACTTTAGTACACATGATTACGACCAAATATAGAAGTATTGGACAGAAGTAAAATATTTAATATTTAAAAGAAATTTCTTAAATAACAACTGCATTCCGTCTTAAAAGTAAACTAGAGGTTTTGCCATTGAATTAATGTCGCATTGAAGTAATACCACTGGCTATTAGCAATGGTGCGGGATTTGTTCGGAAGAAAAATATCCGAGGACAATACCTCGTCATATTGAACCATGGTTATTCCAACAGAGTTGGTCATCACTCTCCAAGAACAGATTCAGAATTTCAAAATGCAATTAATATAAAACAGTAAGGAAACAGAGAGAGAGAGAGAGAGAGAGAGAAAGAAAAATACATAAAAAAAGTAATATTGTCATGACATTTATAATCACACACATTACGTGAGAACAAAATTGTTCCATTGTTTTCTATTTACTGGACAACATGGAATTAGTTGGGCCATATAAAACATTTCTTAAAGAAAATAATGTTCTGACTACTTAACTGAATACTGCTACTGTGACGATATACTTAAGACCAATTGCAACTAACTTTTCAACAAATTTCTGTTCATATAACACGTCATTCTCAATACTGCGTCATTCAATCGTTGGATTTCAAAAGGTTCGCACTTAACGAGAGACGTTGTTCTTTTCTCTAAACACGCTTTTAATTGCTAACATTATCCCAATCATACATTTAGAACAACAAATAACAAACATTACATCCTATTCATAAGTATTGTTATACCTTCTTTCTTTCAAAAGTAGAGGAATACAGAGGGCAAGGTTTTATTTGTCGCTCTGTGCTATAAACCCGAATGCACAGAAGGCTAGAGTAAATGCATTTCGTAAATATAAATATCTCCGATTTCTCTCACGTAATACAACAGCTGTATCTTAAGCATTGCTAAATAAAATGTAAGTTAATCGTAAATGCTTTACTGATAAATAGGGGAATCGATTTACCGGAAAGTTTGCTGAACCATTATACGGTCAAGTTAAATTAACAATGACTCCGTTGTGTGAAATTGATCACGAGTAAACTTAACATTTAAATAACTTACACATTTCAATTAATTATATTAATTTAATTAATTTAATTGAATTTTACGTTAGTTAATTATAGTTAAACTAGTTTAAGTTAGTGAGAAAGATAGCTTTCTTTTCTTTGTCAGTTCTTCAAAACGAGGCTCAAGTTTGCAAACTGCAATTCAAATGTTTTTTAACAATTTATCTTTTAAAAAAAATTTTCTCATTAAAATCCAAATGTACTTTTCTACCCTCAACTCAATCACATTGTTTTCCCTCAATTATTCTCATTAATTTTATCACATAAAATTCCGTTGGCCCTATCGTAAAATTCTACGGCTCCCCTGGTGTATACGACGGTTTTAAAAACTCTGTGTTAAAACAAAAAAATTTACATTAAAGCTTTCAAAGGGTATGGGCGGAATATTACATTTGTTGCGAAATAATGTGTGAATAGAGATACTTTAACTTTTAAAATAGTGAAAGCATGTCAGGGGAAAATTTGCACGACAGGACGCCTTCACATATTCAAGGAAAAATGTTTACTCCTAAAACTGCATGCATACGTGTTATATTTCTTTAAGTGACAAATAGTCTTGCTGCTGTATTATATTTATATTTATTTCTAAGTATCTATAATTTTAAAAAGATATTTTTAGTATTGTAGCAAAACACCAGTGTTTCTATTCTCTTCTTCCCAATCGGAACGAGGAACAGTTTATCACCTGTTTTCAAGAATGCATGTTCGTGCTCTCTTCTGATCATGTGCCTCGCTTGAGAGTGAAGTCGTTCTGTAGTCCGTTAAGAGATGTATAGTGTTTCGTTTCTTGTCTGTAAATAAATGCTGTGTTTCGTTCTGAAATATGATTTTTATGTAGCTGGTCTGATAAGTTTGCTATGCTACATAAAAACTGGTGCCAAACGTGGAGTCTGATAATTGCTTCGTTTGATTGCAATATTTATAAAAGTACTAGGCAAAATTACCCGACCTTCCTCTATGGTTGAATTGGTTAATTACAGATTGAAGAAATGACCAAAATATATAATCACTTTTGTCTTTCGTAGACTAAAATAATATTTGGACACCTTTCCGACATCTTTATATTTTCTACAACTTTGGAGTCGAATCCTAAACACGTATATCCATCCATGTAATATATTTCACATACATCACACCCCTCTTAAAGCTACAAACCGACAAAAGGTGACAACTAAGGTAACTACTACAAAACACGATTTTGTGGGGAGGGGAATTGGAATTCCCCTATCTTTTCCTGTAAAATTTCTCAACTCAGTCCGTAACAATGACGGATCTACGGCGAATACTCTCGCAATTATTATTTACCAACCAATATTTCTGGACTTGTCGCACTCTTGCACCAGGCATGTGGCATTTTTAAATTTTGTCATCGTTAAGGAAAGGATGAAAAATTAATTTGAAAGATATCCTCTCTCTCATCAGTAAATATATTTTTTTTTAAATCCAAATATATATTTTCTTGAAGAGCCTTTTTCTGGCACGTGTAATAATGAAACTTATTTTAAAATAGAATGACTTCAGTGCACACAGACAAAGCAAAAGTAACCTATTACCATTTTTAAAATATAGTACATTTCTTTGACAGCGTTTTTTTTTTAAATAAAATCTTTGTTTCCAATAAACTTTAAAGAATTGTAACAAATTGCTTAAATGTAGATAAAACTCGTAAAATAAGCCACCACAACCTTCTGTGACTATGACAATAAATTTTTAATATTTCAAAAATCGTAGTTCGCATTTTGTTAACATTAACGTTCTTTCGATTCCGGAAAAAATCCCACTTAATTTGCTTTTTAATTACTTACATGCCATTTATATAGAATACTTTGTAGCGGAGTTGCGTGGGATAAAAAGGCATTAAATTTATATTAAAAAAAATATTTCATAAATGTACTATAGAAAGCAGGCGAAATAAAGCTAAAGTTGTCAGGAAGAAAAGTTCTAATTACTTTGGGCTAGACATAACTTAGTGACAGAAAATAATTAAAAAAACCTCAATGCTGTCAATATTTTTTATATTCATATCTTTTCTTATCTACCAATTTAAAAGAATTACGTAATACCAAGGCAGTCCCATTTATCAAGTACTATACTTATGAATACTGGAGATTGAGGACCCTTCGAGGCCAGGTTCTCCATGACTTCATCAACACCATGATATTAATTTCTGAGTGATTTTTTATCTCTGGATCTCGCTCAGTTGCCACAACTTCTAACTAAAAATAGGAAAAAAAAATTATGAATGCGAAATTACCTCCAAGTGAAAATATGACTGCACGTGATCAACCTACACGAGTTTCCGTTTCGTCTCCATTCGTTGAAAAGTATCATCTGCCCCAAATATTCGTAAACTGCTGTTAATAGTTTGCAAATAAAAATATGACTCAAAATAAATGAAGCTTTTAAGTTAAATTTCCGTATAATTTTTTTTTGACAGTAATTGATTTCCAGCTGTACTGGGAAAACAATCCAAGTAATAGCAATACTAAATATATACATTCCAGATTCTCAAAAGCTACTAAATTATCATTGATTTAAGTATAGTTATTCATATCCTTTAGCATGTAATTTATATAAATATGTAAACAAATAAATTGAAATAATGTATGCACTAAATTAAAATAGGAATGATAGAATAACATAAAGAGCATTATATTAAAATATATGGAATCAAATTTATGTGATACTTGTACACACACAACGTATTTTATGCATTGATACAAATGTCATTAACCTTTGCAACAAGCTCATACCACGATTTATTTTAATTGTTGCATGATTCAAATTTTGCAGACGACCTATATTTCCTGAAAAAATATTTGATATCGTAACTCAAGCAAATGAAAATAATTTCTTTTTACGCTTCAAATGAAAAGTTAATCGCGACTATTTCTCAATATTGCTGAGTTAAAAGTCTAGATGACTCAACAATACATGGTAGACCAGAATAGTTAACTTTGCGAAAGAGGACATCGATTTGTGATCAGGACATTATTTCGTCAAAAAAATACCATCATGAAAAAAAATCTAGGAATCACCCAGGAAAAAAAATCAGCAAAAAAACTTCAAAAAAAACCTGCAGGTTTCCTGCATGAATTTCGGACAAAAAAACCTGCAGTTTTCCTGCATGAATTTCGGACAAAATTCCTGCAGGAAACCTGCAGTTTTTTGACGGTTTGTCATGATGAATGACTGGTGGCGCCATCTGGTGGTGAGATAAGTAAACACATTATTTTGGATTCATAAAAAATAAAAAAATTCGTGGGATTAACGTCGACCTAGAGCAACACAACGGGCTATTGACAATGTTCCACGATCTATTAACAAGGGAACGAACCGAGGACAACACCTCATAACATTGAATCACGATCAGATGATTGGACTCGAACCCGGGACCAAGGATCTGGAGTGCAGCATGCTATCCATTAGGCCGTAACAGTCATTTCCAAGCGTGGTGAATTAATGTAGTGTTTGTTTTTTCTCTGTTTTGGACTTTGCTTTTTTTTCACTATGAATAAATTGAAAATGGTTTAAAGGGGTCCGAGACACAAAGATCGTCAAATTTTCGAAACACTTTTTATTATTTTAAGAAATTATCTGTGTTTTTCTGCTTAAAAAGACGTCTAAATCATATTTCTATCTTAATTAGAACTAGAGATATAATAATTTTTGTGGTGCTTTTTGTTCTGAAAATCTAACACTCTTGACAGTTGTTGTCATGGAAACAACATCTGTCTTTAAAACTTTAAATGCGTTTTTCTCCATGTTACATTTTTTCAAGATTTCCTATATTGAAATTGCTATAAGTCGAAAACCGATCAAATTTAGGGGTTGAATTTTGGAATATATCTTTTTCAAACATTATACTTTAATTTTAATTCTGCAAATTTGAAACAAATATTTACTTTTAAAAATATGACTTAAAAAAAAGTACCTTAAAATTTTCAAAAATTTTCATTCAAATATTTTTTATTTTTTATTAAATTAATATTTTTTTTAAATTGTTGAATCAAAATTAAAGTTTATAAATTTGTGAATAATTTACTGCAAGAATTTTGAAAATTGTACAAGAATATTTTGAATTTTAACAATTTAAAATGACCACTCTTTTTTTCAAGAAATTTTAGAATTACTTGATTTACTAGAATTACTAGAATTTTAGCAAGAAATTTTGTGTTGTGATTTCGTTTATTAGTTAGATGGGTAATCAGTACAAAAAAATCAAAATTCTAAATTAATTAATAAAAATTTTTTTTCAATGTGTCCCAGACCCACTTAAATTTTGTTTGGAGGGATTTAATACTTTTACAAAATAAGAAACCAGGTGATATATTGCATAATATAAAAACTTATCACATATTATTGGTATGTGATAGGAATTTCCTGTCTTCACAATTGAATTTTAGCATTGAAAATATTCATAAAATGTTAACATCTCATACAACAAATTCATTATAGATTAGTTTTATAATTCCAAGATATATGCAAATTATTAATTTTGTTGGGAGTTAATATAACAGACCAAATTCAGATATTTGGTATGTTGGAGAAATACATTAGATGCGTTGAAATAAAGATTTTAATCGAATGTTTTGGCTAGCAGTATCAAATACAAGGTTACATTTTATGATTGGACTGAAAAATGAAATAATCGACAATAAATGCAATTTTTTTACTATGGAAAATTTTCACTTTTTTTAAAGAAAATATTTAATATAAAAAATATATATATATATTAATTTTAATAAAACATAATAGTTGATAAGTGTTTTCATAAAAACTACATTTTTTATGAAACAAAACTTTAACTTCAAACTTTATTTTTCCTTCAAAAAAACTGCAGTTTTTATGAAGGAAAAATGCTTTTATAAAATTCCTTCACAAAAACTGCAGTTTTTATGAAGGAATTTTATGAAGGCATTTTTACTGCATTTTTCCTTTATAAAAACTGCAGATTTTATGAAGGTAAAAATTAATTTGGAAAAATTATAAATTTAATTTCCGAAAAACTGCAGTACTAATGAAGGAAACCATTATTCCTTCAAAACCTCTGCATTTTCACCGCGTAAAATCTGCACTTATTTAACTGCCTTCAAAAAACCTGCATTCACCTGCAAAAAACCTTCAAAATAGATATTTTTTTGAAGGAAAGATGCTGATTTTTTTTGCTGGGCAAACAGGAGAATTTTGAACTGGTATGTGTTGCCTGTTTTCTTTGGTTAAAATCCACCAGTATTTTTATCGTATGAAAAACAAAATAAAACTCACATATGTGTAAAGGAAAAAAAATTATACATTTACTAAGTTAGAAATTGTATACTTTAAATATATTAGAGTACCTCACACGGAGACCGTCATTTAATCTAGTACTGGGGCCTAAAATGTAGATGTTTCTGAATTGCCCCTGATATGTTCAAAATCATTAAAACCCTCTCTTGTGAATGTGTTCCTATATATTTTTTTTGCAGTTAAGATCGGAAACACGCACAGAAAAATAACTCTCAGCATGTGGTTAATTCCTATTACATATAGCTGGCTTTGTTTACAGCTCTATGCTCATGTTTTGCTACAATAGGATTAATTAGATCGAGACCTACGGCTTAAATTAGATTCCAACGTCCATCGCATCTTCGGGACTCGAACCCGGAGGCTGTTGAACCGAGAGCCAGACATTCGAAACACATGGGTAGGAAACAGCATAAATTTTAGAATTCGAAGTGATCAATAAGTCTCCAGATTTGGGATTTTGTGATTCAATGTTTGACAAGAAAACGCAAATCAGTATAATATATTAAACAGATTATTCTTAAATGCTGTAGATTTTAGGGATACTTTGTCCTGTGTTTAAAACTGAGTATTGTGCTCTAAAACACTAGTTCTCAAAACGCAACACCCTAATAAGAATTCCTTAATGGTAAGAATTTTCCACCAGATAATCCTTAATTCTGTAACTTTTGATTTGTCACTCCATGATCATGTTTTGCTACGCAGACGGGACCTAGATTTAAAGAGGATTCCGAACCACAGCGAACATCCATGCCCGACTCTGACTCGAACCGATAGTCTGTTCATCTCAGGACCAAAGTGGTAACCACTGAACTACCAGGGCAAAACACTACTGTGATGCCCATTAGAAATGTTAAAAAAACAATCAGTTTTTGTAAAACTGCACAATTAATATCACATCAATAGGTTTAATTCCAAATTGGGTGTCGATTTTATGAAAAGATGACACATTAAACGGGAGGGAACGAGGGTAGTATTTTTCTGAAGCGTTCCAGCCTGAAAACGGTACTACTAGAGAAGCATCAATTTCTGAATGCAACCCCACCCTTAGTCGGCCGTCACCGGACTTGCAGACCAATGGGAATCGCGCGTGGGCCAGCGACGCTACGGGAGCGTAGGGAGTAGATCGAGATCTATAAAACTTCTGCAGCTTCCTACGTACGACTCACATACGAGTTCGTGCTTGGAGCCTTTGCATCTCCCGTGCTTGCGAACTTCCCCGCTCTCGACTTTAAGCTTCATATTCCTCCACTTTACACTAGAATCATGGTGAGTTTCTGTTTTTCTCTTTACATCAAATACTGCTCCATTCAAAAATTGTTTATTTTATAAAAGTTTATTATTGCAAAATTTTAAAATATTTTTTCGACTCAACTGAATATTGTACTCTGCAGTGTTACCATATTCGTAAATCGAGATTTTTATTACTATGAATTTGATGGCACACACTACGTTTGATAGTGTACCATTAAACTTAGTAGCTGTTTTTAACAGACTTCAACAAGTTTCGTTAAAAACAGTTGGATTCGGAATTTTCTATTAAAAAAAGTGCAACAGTGATAGGTGTAGGCAAAATTTTAAAACAAGCTGTTAAGACTCGACTGAATATTGACACACTACAGTGTTACCAATATTCGTAAATCGATATTTTTTACTATGAATTTGATGGTACACTAAATTTAATGGTGTACCATCTAAGCTACAACAAGTTTTGTTAAAAACAGCTGGATTCGGAATTTTCTATTAAAAAAGTGCAACAGTGATAGGTGTAGGCAAAATTTTAAAACAAGCTGTTAAGACTCGACTGAATATTGACACACTACAGTGTTACCAATATTCGTAAATCGATATTTTTTACTATGAATTTGATGGTACACTAAATTTAATGGTGTACCATCTAAGCTACAACAAGTTTCGTTAAAAACAGTTGGATTCGGAATTTTCTATTAAAAAAAGTGCAACAGTGATAGGTGTAGGCAAAATTTTAAAACAAGCTGTTAAGACTCGACTGAATATTGACACACTACAGTGTTACCAATATTCGTAAATCGATATTTTTTACTATGAATTTGATGGTACACTAAATTTAATGGTGTACCATCTAAGCTACAACAAGTTTTGTTAAAAACAGCTGGATTCGGAATTTTCTATTAAAAAAGTGCAACAGTGATAGGTGTAGGCAAAATTTTAAAACAAGCTGTTAAGACTCGACTGAATATTGACACACTACAGTGTTACCAATATTCGTAAATCGATATTTTTTACTATGAATTTGATGGTACACTAAATTTAATGGTGTACCATCTAAGCTACAACAAGTTTTGTTAAAAACAGCTGGATTCGGAATTTTCTATTAAAAAAAGTTTAATAGTGATAGGGATAGACAAAATTTTAAAATAAGCTGTTAAGACTCGACTGAATATTGACACACTACAGTGTTACCAATATTCGTAAATCGATATTTTTTACTATGAATTTGATGGTACACTAAATTTAATGGTGTACCATCTAAGCTACAACAAGTTTTGTTAAAAACAGCTGGATTCGGAATTTTCTATTAAAAAAGTGCAACAGTGATAGGTGTAGGCAAAATTTTAAAACAAGCTGTTAAGACTCGACTGAATATTGACACACTACAGTGTTACCAATATTCGTAAATCGATATTTTTTACTATGAATTTGATGGTACACTAAATTTAATGGTGTACCATCTAAGCTACAACAAGTTTTGTTAAAAACAGCTGGATTCGGAATTTTCTATTAAAAAAAGTTTAATAGTGATAGGGATAGACAAAATTTTAAAATAAGCTGTTAAGACTCGACTGAATATTGACACACTACAGTGTTACCAATATTCGTAAATCGATATTTTTTACTATGAATTTGATGGTACACTAAATTTAATGGTGTACCATCTAAGCTACAACAAGTTTTGTTAAAAACAGCTGGATTCGGAATTTTCTATTAAAAAAGTGCAACAGTGATAGGTGTAGGCAAAATTTTAAAACAAGCTGTTAAGACTCGACTGAATATTGACACACTACAGTGTTACCAATATTCGTAAATCGATATTTTTTACTATGAATTTGATGGTACACTAAATTTAATGGTGTACCATCTAAGCTTCAAGAAGTTTTGTTAAAAACAGCTGTATTCGGAATTTTCTATTAAAAAAAGTTTAATAGTGATAGGGATAGACAAAATTTTAAAATAAGCTGTTAAGACTCAACTGAATATTGACACACTGCAGTGTAACCAATATTCGTAAATCGATATTTTTTTACTATGAATTTGATGGTACTGTAAGTTTAATGGTGTACCATCTTAGCTTGAACATATTTTATTAAAAACAGCTGGATTCGGAATTTTTTATTAAAAAAAAAAGTTCAACAGTGATAGGTGTGTGATGAGTGATTCGTTATTGTGATTTATGAAATTATAACGTAATTTGATTTGTTAAATCACACACCATTCTAGGTTTTTAAGACAAATACTTATGATTACAAGCCGAAAGACATGAGATAACAATAGATATAAATAGTATAATAATCGCATTGCTGTATAAAGTTAGCATACGAATTGAAAAAGTTTAATTAGAAAAGATGCAGAGAATGTCTTGCGAACATTTAAACTCTTTCTCAGATTTGTAGATTTGCTTGTCATAGTCACTTAGTAGTTTGTCGACTACTTATTTTTCAATTTATCAAAAATGTGAAGGCATGGGTTTCGCGATGCATAGTTATTAAATAACAACATTGAGCGATAAGAACAGAATTAAAATAATTTGCTTTGTATGTTGTTGAAATCATATCTATTATTAATCTTTTGTTATTAGTTATTTCATTTCTAGTGTAGTATACATAAAGTAATTATTCAGTATTAATTAAAGTCATAAAAGTAGAAATAATTAAATGTATCAGTATTTTTAACTTGTCATACCCGTTCGTGTGTTATTTCTTTTATCTGGTGAAACAGTAGTACATGAGAAAAGTCATTTCTATACTGTGTCAGGCAACCTTTCATTTAGCACTACTGCCTGAAAATTGTATTTTATCCTTAATATTATAGTGTACAGTGCGTGCAACCCATCCTCCTTCTTATTTGTGAATCCTAGAAATTTAAATTATGTAACATGAAAATTAATGTGAGAGTTATGTGTGTTAAGTGCATCACGCATATTACAATACATAATGAACCCATATCGAGATTTAAATACCCTGCAAATGAATTATTGATTGAAATGCTATTATGGATTACACGTGCAGCCTTCGAATTATTTTCAAGTTGTAATAAAATGGAAATTAAGGGAAAGATTAAAATGTAAATATGTACACTAAAATTTCACAATACATATCGGCACATGCGGCAGATATATCTTCATTGCAGACAAATCGCACCCCAGCAACAAAAAAAGTGACAGAACTCAAAATTGCAGAATTTGAGAAAAATCAACTTAAAGTATACTGTAAAACTTATATTGAAATCGTATAAGTTTCTTTTAAATTTTAGGTAAGTATTTACGGTGATAACTTCTATTATATTATATCGAATAGTAATATAACACGCTGGGGCACCTCATACATATTTTTCAATGACATAACACCAACAATTTTATTCTTTGACTTGTGTCACTTTTCTTGCCGGGGTGCGACATATTGAAATAAAACAATTGTTCGTGTTTTGTTAAGTAGTAAGTAGTTTTTGTTAAGTGTTAAGTAGTTTTTAGTAAAATTATTTCCATTTTAAAAAGTACTAATTTAAAATTATTTTTTTGTTATGATATATCCATTGATATCGAATAAAACACGACTGTCTGAAGAGTATGTCTGCTACAAAAACAAATTCCGACAGTCAATGGCGTCGGCTAAGTGCAAAAACCCATCAAATGGAAACAATTTTTATTTACTGTACAGGTGTTTAAAGACAATTAGTTTATCGATCAGAAAATGGAAATTATAAGAATTTTGATAGTGTTTTTACCTGTACACATTTTTTTTTTCAATTTGACAACGTATTTTTCATCACATCATGAAAATAAACATTAAATGTCTCCGAAAAGAAGTATGAGCTTACGATTGTCTACTCTTAGCCTGCAAAGAGTCTTCTGTGGGAAGTAAAAGGTTCTGACCCAAAAGTTTTGCGGTAAAACAGGGAATAGCTTTGTATTATGGGGCAGTACCCGACCAAATGACAATAAAAAAACCGAATTACATCATATCCTCTTACAGGTAGAAAGTCAGCGTTCACACGAAAATATGTCTCATGAAAAAACAGTGAGAGCGTTGTCGAGCGGATTGGTCCTAGTTTTATTAATATCGCTCGTAAAAAAAACCCCAGAATCGTATCATAAAAAACAGACTGAAAAGACAAAGATGGAATTGATTTTCCGACCGTTAACCCATTCTTTCTTTCTCTGTTGTGATAAATGATTCTGAATACTACAAATTTAGGCGGTCTTTGTGACCGTTATTCATTCTATAGAAATGGTACCTATTTGTCACTTGGCCATGAATGGGAGGAATGTTTCGTGTTAACTGTCATTTCGTTCCACAATTTTCTGGTTATTTAAGTTCTTTAACATAAAGTATTAACGAGGCATTTTAAATGACAACTTACATAAATATATTTAGCTTGGCAAACAAAATCAGATAAAAATCTAATGCATTATTTGCGCTGACTAAATATATTTTATTATTGTAATGAAAATATCAAACCACACAATAATGCCATTATTTTGATTTAATAAAATAATTACAATAGTAATAGATATTGAAACAGTATTGTAATATAAGATGTATCATTAAAAAAATTAAACCCCGAGGAAAATATTGGAGATCAAGTTTGATATATACTATTTCTGGGTTATTGGTAATTGGTAATTTTTAGTTAACGTCGTATTAGAGCAACACAACGAACTATTTCTGGGAGTAAGTATAAGAAAAAATGTACTTTTGGCGCTATCTTCCTAAATTGATTGATGCAGTGTTAACAAAACGTCAACAAATGGAAATACAAAGCACCTAATGTGTGACTTTGGATATTGTGACGCTTCCTCGATACAAGCGAAAAATATTATAATATACAGATATAGTTTAATATATAAATTTTGTATATCAGTATTTTCTAATGACGAGGTATCTTGCCCATCAAAAACTGGGTCAGTTTTGCGAATGACAAGATTCCTCTTCCAGGCAATCCAAGGATGGTTAAGAACGCTCATTTGTTTCTAGTATTAATGAAAGGTGCGAAACTAGGTCCAAAATGACAACCACCTGCCCCAATCGCCCTATTGAACTGTTCAACATCAATATCGTGTCACATTTCATCCCAAAGCATCTCTTTCAACGGTGTGACGCTGTCCAGCCTATAAAACAAGCGTGCCGTGAAACAAAAAGGATTAATAGTCCCGCAATTTTCGTGACCTCCCAGGCCTCATTGTGTGACCTCAAAAGGCGAACAAGGCTAACAGCTCGGAGTGTTATGCACCTCGGTGATCTTCAACGCCTTTTAGGGAATTGGTCCGTGGGTGAATGAATCGTGGCACTGGGAACCGGCTTTTAGAACTATTGCAAATAATTGAGGGGGTGTGTCGGGTGTGTGCGTAGGTGGTCGTGATTGAATTCGGAACCCAACTTCTAGAAAAAATGGAGGTGTTCTGATTCATGAACACAGCTGTTTGAAAAATCGAATTTTCTCGGTTCATGGTGCTAAAGGAGAAGTAATTGGTATTGGGGTTCGATGAATTCCAAACTGAGAGAATTTTTTAAACTTAATATGTATCGGATAAATTCTGGGGGCGTAAATCAAACGGGAGAACTTGTTGGGGTTTCAATTAAAAACTTCAGGAGATAACCTATTGATATTTGAAATGAAATTGAAATTTAAGATTAAAGCTTGCGTAATATAAAATGTTTTACATATACGGAGTGCCAGTGGGTTTGTATTGAAGGTTCATTATGTAATCTGAAGAACAGGGATAACTTAAGCATGAATACTAAGAGCAAGATAACTGACATTTGGGGGAATGTTTTTGTCCATCGTCTAAATACTGAACATTATTTGAAACGACATAAAAATATAATCTCATTTTGCTAAAGAAGCTATTTTCAGTTTTATCCCATGTGACGTAAAAAGGTGCAGTACCAGTACTTCCTGCACTGTAGGTTATAATTAAAGCAAATAACTTTGGAAAATTATATTTTTTGAGATCCATCAGGGGTCGAGTGTCTAGAGAAAGCTCTTAAGAAACTGAAAGACTGGAGACCTTGATTGCGAATTGGAATCTCGTATATGCCGACGTTAGGTCGGCTGCTTCCTCAAAGCCCACCAGGAAGGCTTGACCCCCTACAGTTCACGGTGGGTGTGATGTGGCACCATGTCCCATGGTGCCCCTAAGTAACGCAGACTGTTAAATCTCTCATATATTGTAAAGAGCGCTGTGTGAGCGCGTGGGTGACATTCAGACTTCAGTCACGGAGGAGAGAGGTACTCTCCTAGACCTGATGAAAACGCGGCTTCCTTAGCCCTAATTAGTACCAGGCTTCCTTAGCTCTAATTAGTACCAGGCTTCCTTAGCCCTAATTAGTACCAGGCTTCCTTAGCCTTAATGAGAGTGGTCCATCCACAACCTTGTTAAATTTGCTGTCAGTAAAATTTGTTTTTGTTACAACGAATTGCATTAATTAAAATACAGTCCACTATAGAGTTATCGGACCAATTCCCAGACTGTCACGTTCTAATCAGTTAATACTTAAAGGAATCATGCGATCCATGATGTGTCATTAGTTCTATTCCTCCCACCCTAATATATACCTTAGTTGCAATAGTTTACTTTACATCTCAATTCCATACTTTTTACTCGGAACATAAATTTCCATCTTGACGACTCGAATTTTTATTTTGATATCCAGAGGGAATGCATCAGTGTCCACATCGGCCAAGCTGGAGTCCAGATCGGTAACGCCTGCTGGGAGCTATACTGCTTGGAGCATGGAATCCAACCTGACGGCAACATGCCCAGCGACAAGGCTGTGGGAACTGGAGACGATTCCTTCAACACTTTCTTCAGCGAAACTGGCGCTGGCAAACACGTACCGAGAGCCGTATTCGTGGATCTCGAACCCACCGTAGTTGGTAAGTAGCCCTTTTGATCTCATACAAAACGTTTAATCTAAAGTGACCTGACAAATTCTTTTGCGATCTAAGTGGTTTGGACGAAATATTTCGTCTATTAAGATGAGACCAATTTCGATAACGACAAAGCATCTCGTCTCGACAAGATATTGACAATATTTTTCATGATGACGAGATCAAGATCTGGGCATTTTTTTTTAATCTAAAGACGATATATATCGTCCATCAAGATGTGAGCACGTTTTTCTAATGACAAAATACGTCGTGTCACAGCCATCAGTATTGTTAATTCTGTGCTCAGATGGCAAAATGCTCGCTAAGCAGTAAGACTCAAATTAGCATCCCTGATCTGTTGTTATGAATCCCAGCACACCAAAATGGGATATCCATTCAGAAAAATTGATCAGGCAATTGAGCTGTCATGTTGCTCATCAAATCTGTGCTCGGATGGCAAAATGTTATAAGTCACTTTTCCCAAACAATTGAGTAAGTTCCATCCTGGAGTCTGGTTTGTTAATGTTTAGAAGGTGTCACAAAATGTCCTAAGTCTTTCTCTTTCAGTCTATGAGAAAATAAAGCTAGGAAAATTGTAATAAGTCAAAAACCACAGAGCCACATGTTGAATCTTTAATCTTAAAATTGCTGTCACGAAAAATTTTAAAAAGTGACTTATAACATTTTGCCATTTGAGCATAGAATTAGTTCAGTGCGACTTCGTTCATGATCATATTGTCCCAGTCAAAAAAACTCAGTTGGAAGGTTAACTTCTCGCCCTTGTTCGTTGTATGAATGTATGTCGTGCATAAGATATTTTCCTTTTTATCTGTAAGATATCAAACTGAAACCCTTTCGTGTCAAACCTTTATTGTGACGCTTCATTTGTCCTCATTCATTTCAATTGTCTAATTTGATCACAATCTTTGAGGCAATTGTCACCTTCCCAATACTAAATAAGGCTAACTCGCTATGTGTGCGTGTGGAATTGATTAAACAATCTCATCAATCCTTTCTCAGACTCCCCAGTTACACCTGGAGCCTCATGCCTAACAGAATCTAGTGTTAGAAAGTATTCAATTTTTTTTATATACCTGAGTTATGAGGTCAGACGAGTGCTTTATAATATTGAGTTGATTCACGTAGTCTAAAATGTTCTACCAACAATTCCCAATGCAATTTTTATTGCTTACTTTTTATCTATTAACATAAAATATTCAATTTAAAACCAGTTCGAAATATAAAGTCAGACGAGCTGCTTGGGATATGAGGAAAATGATCCTTGTTCTCTAAAATGTCCTACCAACGATTTCAATGGGATATTTGTTATTTATCTGAATGATTTATCGAAGCGATTTATAGTTTGACTTATCACCGATATATATTTATTGAAATATATATTACAACCCTTATACAGCATGCATGATAGAAAACTACAAGAAAAAGAGTTTGAACAGATCTCTACTTAAATATGCTACGTATAATTCTACGTACTTCAGATCTTCCATGCACCAACTTAATTTTGACTTTTTCAATCTTTAGATGAGGTAAGGACAGGTGGTTACCGACAACTGTACCATCCTGAACAGCTTATTTCTGGAAAAGAAGATGCAGCCAACAATTACGCTCGAGGCCATTACACAATCGGAAAGGAAATCGTGGATTTGGTTCTGGACAGAATTCGTAAACTGGCTGATCAATGCACTGGTCTTCAAGGTTTCCTCATCTTCCACAGCTTCGGAGGCGGAACCGGATCGGGATTCACTTCTTTGTTGATGGAAAGGTTGTCTGTTGACTACGGCAAGAAATCCAAGCTCGAATTCTCCATTTACCCAGCTCCTCAAGTACGAATTAACTCGCTTTAGAACTTTAACAAACTTTCTATCACAACCACAAGTTCAATTTCCCTTTCCCAAAAAACTTATTTAATATTCTTTTGATGTAGGTATCCACTGCTGTCGTTGAGCCTTACAACTCCATCCTTACTACCCATACCACACTTGAACATTCCGACTGCGCATTCATGGTGGACAATGAAGCCATTTACGATATTTGCCGCAGAAACTTGGACATTGAAAGACCCACCTACACTAATCTGAACAGACTTATTAGTCAAATTGTTTCATCTATTACTGCATCCCTTCGATTCGATGGTGCCTTGAACGTCGATCTCACTGAGTTTCAGACTAACTTGGTACCATACCCAAGGTAAATAGTTTTTATTAATTGAAAGTTACAGCAACGAATTACTTTGAAACATAGAAATCTCAATATCCAAGATAATATCAGGGTC
Source organism: Metellina segmentata (assembly GCA_947359465.1). Lineage (NCBI taxonomy): Eukaryota > Metazoa > Arthropoda > Arachnida > Araneae > Tetragnathidae > Metellina > Metellina segmentata. The sequence goes on from OX375875.1 coordinate 100,881,549, forward strand.
ATAAAACTTTCGAATCATATTTTCAGATCAAACCATAATAAAGGTATATGAATATAATATGTGTTCATATCTGACTAGCAGTACCCACCCGGCGTTGCCCGTGACGAAGTTATACTTTTAAAAAGTCAACCTCACTGATGCCAACAAAACCAAATTAAACAGTAATAAACAAAAAATTGCATAAATGATAAAAATTAAATATCGTTATACTTTCAAAAAGTCTTAAAGCTAAAAGTTAAATATTTCTATACTTTCAAAAAGTCTTACAGCTAAAAATTACATATCGCTATACTTTGAAAAGCATTATTGCATGTTTCAATCAGCTCTTATTGATTTTTCCCTACATCCTCCACACAAACTGAAGCCGAAAATTGTTAACTTCATAAGCTACTTAAACGGTTATAAACAGCATCATTTCAAAAATGTTTCTGATTCAGAACTTTCTGGATATATTAGAGACTTAATATTTAGCCTTAACCCTCTTGATGATTTATTTTCAAGTCGAATGATGTATAGTTTCCAGCCTCTGGTGTCTGTTGCAACATGTCACCAGTTCTGTGCAAAGGACAATTTTGTTTTTCCTACTTTGGGTTTACATTCACTTAGGAGTAACAGAGCAGAGTTTTCCCCGACGTTATATCTCATCCTTATCAAAATTGTTCAGATCTCGGACAAGATATTTCGTTGAAACCTTAGTGGTGAAATACAAGTAGTCTGAGCATTGCTATGGAGAGGAATTTCAAAATGTGTGACCAACATGTTCATTGGTAGTCAAGTTATTGCTGTCTGAAAAATTATTGGTTGGCCGATTTGGCTATATACAGGGTGCGGCAGAAGGAATATTCTGATTTGGAACGTCAATAAAAAAATACAAAGCAAGACAGAGAAAGAAATCTTTTATACCTAAGAAGTACACAGTATGCCATTGTAATCCATTACGTTTCGAAGAGTACATCAGTTAAATGGCGACCGTTAATGACGATGCAGTTTTAAAGTCTCTTTCGGAAATTATGCATTGATCTGCGGACCATGTACAGCGGAATCGCAGTGATTTCTTCCGTTATTGCTCCAGTGAGTGCTTGCAAATCCGTTGGTCGGTGTTGGTACACTTTTGATTTGAGATAGCCCACAGGCAGCAACTACGCAAGAAATCAAGGCGACTTCACGTGACATGGTCCGCAGATCAATGTAAAATTTCCGAAAGAGACTTCAAAACTGCATCGACATTGACGGTCGCCATTTAACTGATGTGCTCTTCAAAACTTATTGGATGACAATGGCATAATGTGTACTTCTTAGGTATTAAAGATTTTTTTCTCTATCTTGCTTTGTATATTTTTATCGACGTTCCAAATCAGAACGTTCTTTCTGCCGCACCCTGTATATAACATCTCATGACATGACAGGTGTGAATGCGCATTTCTGTTGAGTCACGACCAAAATGGCGAAGTCACCTAAGTCTAGTACTAAATAAAGAGGACCAATCAGATGATGAATGTTCATTTTAATCTTGGCTGACAAAATAAGTCCAAGGAGATCATGATACTATTAGTTTTGGTCACATGATTCTTGTCACATTGAAAGGTTACCATTGATTACTCTACTTTTATATTGTCTTTATTGTCGAAATACTTAGAAGGTTGAGATTTATCACGACAGTTTCTTGACTTGCTTGCTCACTGTGTCTGTTTGTCCGCCAGAATTCACTTCCCACTCGTCACTTACGCACCTGTGATATCCGCGGAGAAAGCTTACCATGAACAGCTCAGCGTGGCCGAAATCACCAACGCTTGCTTCGAGCCCGCCAACCAGATGGTGAAATGCGACCCAAGGCACGGCAAGTACATGGCCTGCTGCATGCTCTACAGAGGAGACGTCGTGCCCAAAGACGTCAACGCCGCCATCGCTGCCATCAAGACCAAGAGAACCATCCAATTCGTCGATTGGTGTCCTACTGGTTTCAAGGTACTTTAAGTCTTTTTTGTCCCTTCTAGTCACAACAGCACTGGCATTCAATTTTTATGAAACCGTATTAGAAAATTAATTCACATACTGATTTAGCAATAAAGTAAAATGAAGTATTTTAAATGAAGTGTCTCAACATGTTAGGTTAGGTGGTTTTTAGTAGCACAATTTACCAATTAGAAATTAGAATTTTACAATTAGAGTTTTCTTACTCCATGAATTTTGAGTATGGGAACAGCAGAGGAAATCTCAATCGGTATCTTTATTATTGGGACATAGAAAGTCACCTATTTCACACAGTTATCTCAGCCTCTCGCCGTGGACCCCTTTGACACATTGTGGAATTTCATACAGTCATCTAGACATCACCAGGGTGGGCTAAGTTCTTCAGCGGTCTGACCTCGAACGGAAGTTGGTTTCTGTATAGGTGTGAAAGTGCATTGGGTAGAAAGGTGGCTGAATTTGCGTAGCACTGGAGCAACACGACGAGCTATTGTCGACTGTCCGGGATCAATCTCGAAAGGAAAGATCGGAGGACAACACCTCGCCTTTTTTTTGAACCACGGTAAGATGACGAGATAAACATCGTAGCTGCTACCTCACTCTCTAGACTTCCACACCATGCCAATGTGAGAATATTTGAGGCCTCTGCATATTCAACCTGCCCCAGTCCCCACTTATACGACGGTCATTGATTGGATCAAGTCTCGAACTTGCAACTGGGCCGTAAAGACGCCATTCGTGGAAGGGATTTCGTTTACCACCAGTACCCCAATTTAAAGTTAAAGCTTGCTTAAACCCCGTGACACAACTCCGTTCTAGTTGGAATTGAACTATAAAAAATAGTAAAAATATTTACCGAAGTACGGTATACCTTCAGTACCATATACAATCTTATTCTACCTTATTACTGTTTTACTGAATTTAAAATAAAAAAACGCGTATAGTTTGCCTTTTTTCTCTAATATGTACATTTTTCACGTCCTTCGCTATGCCGTGTGTTTTCTTGTCCCCTTAAAACTAAGGCCATTTGAGGTCAATCTGTAGTTTAATTGAAAACCATTCAATAAATCTTCTCTTTGCAGGTGGGCATCAACTACCAGCCCCCCACCGTCGTCCCCGGCGGCGACTTGGCCAAGGTCCCTCGAGCCGTGTGCATGTTGTCCAACACCACCGCCATCGCCGAGGCCTGGGCCAGGCTGGACCACAAGTTCGACCTGATGTACGCCAAGAGGGCCTTCGTCCACTGGTACGTGGGCGAGGGTATGGAGGAGGGAGAGTTCTCCGAGGCCCGAGAGGACATGGCTGCCCTCGAGAAGGACTACGAAGAGGTTGGACTGGACTCCAACGACGGAGTGGAGGACGAAGGAGATGAATATTAAGTCTCATCTTCGTTGTGTAGACGACGCAACCACGCTGAGTGGATCATGGTTTCAATAAAACTTTGCTGAAATTCCGGGTCTACTTTGTGTTACTTTCAGTTACATAAGGCAATATGAGCAGCGAATTTCCACATTTTATCCGATTTCAGTAAAACAATAGTCATAATCAGCGGTGCACCTATGGGGGGATTAAGCCCCTCCGACCGTACGAAAAGGAACAAATATCCTTACGTAATTTAATGATTGCTTTCTTAAAAATCGTGTATAAAGGTGTTTTTATATAGATTTCCCTTTACAGAGTCATCGAATGTTTATTCTAAATGCTTTCACCTATTTACAAAAGTGCTGAATTTCTTATTTACTGCAGTTGTATAAAATAATTGAAAATATTAAATATTGCTCATTAAGACATTGTCACCATTTTACTTAATTCTCCAGGTGGTTTGACGAGATATCTCGTTCACCAAAATCTGACTAATTTTGCTAATGACAAGATACCTCCTCATTAATATATTGCTGATTTTTCGACGATAATGAGGTCAAGAAGTCTTCTAATGTTCAAATGTCGAGATATCTCGTCCATCAATATCTGCAAATGGTTTTACTAATGGTAATATACCTCATCAAGACAACCACCAGGAGGGTTACACACGCTTCTATTCAACTTGGAGTAATCACTTTAAATATAATCTAGGTAACACACTCTAAAACTTGTCTCTAGGTGTTACATTCCAAAAAACCTGTCTAGGTAACTCTCTCTAAAACTAATCTCTAGATTACTCTAAATCTAGTCTCTTGGGAACACACTCCGAAACTTTTGTTAGGTAACATATTCTAAGAAAAATGTCTTATTAACACACTCTAAAATTACTCTCTTGAAAGAAATGTTTAAATATCAAAATCACCGTATAATAAAGAGCTTATTATAAAAATGTTGCAACTCCAAATTTATATTCAGGGTGCGCCCTTGGTCACAATCAATACACCAATTCCAAGATTGACAAATTTATCTGAAAACATATTGCTTTATGCAGGTTCTCTAAATCTGACCCTTGTTCCATAAAATAATAATAAACTATAACTGACAGAAAAAAAAAACCAAACTATTTGTGAATGAAGAGGAGAGTCCCCGAATATATTCAAAAATACACTTACTGCCAAAAGTTAAGCACGAAAGGAGAAATGCGAAAGAAAAAAAGTACAGCTTTGATTGACACGAAATGCGGCATGAGATAAATGAGGCAAATAGATTTATGCATGAAACAAAACAAAGAATTAAATACAAAGATGAAAACAATATTGAATTTTTATAAATTATAAGAGGAAGCCAGATTGGAGACATTAACAAAATGATGTTAAAATCCAAAACATATAAACAAATCCGATATTAATAGGGTATGGGACCACCCCTCATCCTCATACAAAGTTCACAGCGTGTGACCATGCTTTCCATGAGGTGATCAACCACTCCAGAGTCAAGTAATCGCTATTTCTAGTGTAGAGAAGTTTCCAACTGTGAGGGTAACAGGGGGTGGGAAACGCGTAGACCCAGCACGGCCAAGGGCATCCCAAAGATTTTCAATGGGATTAAGGTCGGGCGAGTACGCCGGCCAAACAATACGCGCAATCCACTCAATCTCCAGGTAGTCGTCGACGATGCCAGCTCTATGAGCACGCGCATTATCATCCATTAAAACGAAAAAAGAACCAAGTACTGCAGCGTACAATCTCATAGTGGGTTGTAGGACTTCATCCCAATACCGGACAGCCGTCACAGAACACCGTCTATAGATTCGCAGGTCGGTGCGATATTCCATGTTGCTTCCACCTAGGAATGCGTGATGCTCGATGATGTTGTGGGATCGATTGCACGTGCCTTGTTCTTTCCAGACCCTTACACGTTTGTCCTCTGGCTCCAGATCAAAAATTACGACTCATCCGTGAACATAACGTTAGCCCAATCAGACACTGTCCAGTTCACATATTGCCGACACCGTATTTTAATCGTGCTCCTCTGGATTGGACGGATAGAGGAACACAAACTCTACCCGGGCGTACAATCCATTCATGAGTACCCTTCGGTGCACAGTAGTGGCATATATCGTCTTACCAATGGACGCTGCAACTATAGATGTCACACGTGAAGAGGTTGCTCTTCGCTACAATGGCAATATATCGATCTTCCGCGGGGTTCGTAACCCTTGAACGGCAGGCCACAGGTCTTCGGACAATTGTTTGGCTAGTTTGGAATTGTTTCCATAATCGTGAAAAGACGGAATGACGAACGTCCAAGAAAAGGGCAACATCAGTGATTGATTGACCTGCTTCAAGGCGTCCCAAAGAACGCCAGCGCTCATTATCTGCCATTCATGTTCTGGAAACCATAGAAACACGTCTGCATTGAAAACTAATCGTACGAAAGTTCTAAACACTTTTAATCAGCACACATGCAACTCCTCTAACCGTTCACAATGCTGGCTTCTTATAAGACTGCCTTTTTTGCATTTTCTGACACGACACCATGATTGGTTGTAACATAATATATTTTCATACTCTATCTACTTCTGCAGCTAATTACAGACAAATTGAAATTCAAATTAGCATATGGAAATAAACATTTTTCTCTACTTGTTTAACTTTTGGCAGTGAGTGTATCAGTTTTGAGGAATTTAGATTAGGATACTCTTTCCGATATACTTCATTCCTGTTTCAACTCGAATTAGAAGTTTTGAAATATGCAAATAAAACTAATAAACGAAAATTTTGAACTTAATACTTGATTTTCTTAAAATTGAGATTTTCTAGCCATAAGTACCTTTTCTAGAAAAACTACTTTATAACCTGATGAGGTAAAAATTTCACAACTTGTTTCAAACACACCATTGATTTTTCTGATATGACCTCTTTATTATGTGTAAAGTAATTATTTTGTCACAAAAATGATTAATATAAAAGAATCAGAAGCGAATTACGATATTTTATTCAAATATTTTTTTTTAATGTTCGGCAATATGAACAAAATACTCACTTCAGTATTTAAGTACATTCCTATTTAGCATTTAAAAATATTTTCGAACTGTAGCTTATATTCTGGGAAAAGATACATAGGAATAGCTAAATTAATATGGTTGGTATTGACCTTAGAAACTCCTCTTAGAGAAAACGAACTATACCAGCCGTCTCTATAGAAACACTGTTTCAAAGAAAGGAGGAAAAACAACGACAGTGAGAAAACATTGAGTTAACTTCCAAATTAGACGACTGAACTTGATTACTCTGTATATGTTTTGTTACGTGACTAAGGGAAAACTAGCACTCCTGCGACTATGTTTTTTTACGGCAGCTATTTGAAGTGACAGAATTTTCTGTTGTGTGTGTGGAAGTAAAATTACACAAATTTAGCCCTCCAAGTGCTTTTAAAGAGATACCTGGTCCACCAAAATCTGACCAAATTTACCTTTGACGAGATATTTCGTCAAGGTATCGCCAATACTTTATTATGACGAGATCAAGAATTGGTTTATTTTCTTCTAATAACGAAATATTTCGTCCAAAATGATAAAGTCAGTTTTTCTATTGACGAGAAACATCGGTTAATTGAACGTCTGAGAGTAAGAATGGTATAACCTACGAATTTAACAAAAGTGCAGCATTTGTCCTTATGATGTCAGTACCTCGACTGTTGCTCAAACCACGACCCAGATAATGTCTTGTTAAAGAAAACAATCTCCGACCATCAGGGAGATATTTGTTTTATGTGGATTAAGGCGCACGGCGCACGCCGGATATCTCGGGAACTAATGAGTAGACGAGATTGCAAAACGAGGAACTCAGCCCCCGAATATAGATATAAGAACTAAGACATCCATAGACAACATAAAAGGATTTGTGAAGGAGGAACAGTTAAAATAGTGGCAATTACGTTAGGATGACATTATCAAGGGAAGAACAGTACATAACTTATACAACAAAGTCTCAACTAGGAGACTCCAAGATTCTTTCGAGATAAATCAACTGCTGACGGGGCATGGAGTCCGAGGGGAATACCAACGTATATTTTTTGCAAAGACAAATATGTGTAAATGCGGAGAAGAGGAAGAAACCAGTTGATCATATTATCTACAGGTGCAGACAATGGGACGCTATTGGAGAAAAATGCTTTCCAGGGAAGTTTTGAATATTAATTCAAACATTCTGATAGAAAACTATTACTTTCTGATAAAAGAACTAGAGAAGGCCTTAGAGGCATAATGAAGAGAATTTTGGACAATAGAATTACAAGAAATGGAAGAGACAGGATAATGAAGTTGATGTAACCCAGTTCATACCGTATGCCTATAGGCGGGGCAGTAATCAAACCAAACCAAATTATGATGTTAGTAACCTTCTAAGTGGATTCGACGAGATATCTCGTTCATTAAAATCGAACCAATTTTGCTAATGATGAGAAATCCATCATCAAGATATTGCCAATTTATTTATGATGACTATCTAGTTATGGGGAGTTTTTTACTAATGACGAGATACCTGGTCCATCAAGATTTGATAAGTTTTTCCTTATGACAAACTAACCAGCAGAAAGATTAACGGAAGAAAAAAGGCCTAAATATGTTAAAGTTATTACAAAAGGTGCAGACTGATTAGTTTTTACTAATAACAAGATACCTGGGCCGTCAAGATTTGATAAGTTTTTCCTTATGACAAGATAACCAGCAGAAAGATTAACGGGGGAAAAAAGGTCTAAATATGTTAAAGTTTTTCCAAGAGATACAGACATTAAACCTTTTCTTGCATCATACATATTTTTATTTTACGTGAGTGCATGAACATTCGAAGTGCCTCACGCTATTTTAACCGTTACACTGCGGCAGATAGATAATTGTTAGCACTAAAATGTCGTTTACACCAGCGGCTTGGTATAGATCTGTGTACTGTGGATGTTATCCCCCTTTTAAGCGACCGCTGGCATCGATCATCATTTACGAGCTGTCAGCGACTGACTTTCTAGAAGATTCCTCCTTTTGTTCGGTACCCTACTCTGTTGACCGTGAGGCGAGTACGCTTTGGGGGAAAGGCAGAAGGTCGCTCCGTTGATATCTGTTACACGCCAAACGATAGATCAGTCGTAAATGCTACTCAAGGCTCTATCGCTCAGGTAATTAGGTTAGGGGGGGGGGTTGGACACGCACGCGAAAGAGCCGTTCTGTGAGACGATTGAAAAGTCTAAGCGTCGTCGCGTAAAGGTTAAGTTAGGCTCTTCTTTCTATGAAAACAGGAATATTAAAATTTAAGAATAGCGTGTTAGTTACAAGAATTATACAGATGCAGAGAATTGAGTGTCGATAATGAAACGTAGGATTCATTTTAATAGTGGTACAGAACTGTGTGTGTGAAATTGCTTCGACCATATTTTACTTATCCTACTCCTTGAATGAACACATGCAAACGACAAAATATTAATCTCTGCCCAACATAGGTTCAATATTTTTTAATTTTCCAACTCCGGAATTTTCTTTTAAACCTGATGTTCTTAATGGAATTTAAATTGTTATTAAAATACCGCTTTTATATAATATGTACAAATGAAGCAAGGAACGAAATCTGGACATAAAGATCTACTAATGTCAATCAATTCGAATTTTCTGAATATGTTATCGTGCTTAGTCAAAGAATATGCTTTAAGACAATAGCAAGGCACCTTTTATTTTGAGTATATTATACTCTCACACAAATATACATGCGAAAATCAAATGAAATAAATATTTACTCACGATATTTTAAGATTTGCTCATAATTCTTTAAAAATATTGGCAATCCTTTGGTAATTATATCCCTGTAAAATTTATATAGAATCTTTCGAAATCAAAATTCCAAAATTCAGTTTCATGTCAAACGATAAAAAGTTCATTGCCAAATAAAAATCGAAACGATAGATGATTAACGACAGTTAAAAAATAAGTTTCAGGTGCAAAATTCAATTATTTTTTATACAAAAAGTTACAAGATTGCAAAATAGCAATTCATTTTAATCCCATATTGAATAAAGTTTACAATTTAATGTAAATTATCGAAAGGAAATCTATTCCGAGTCCTGTTATTATACTGTCAGATTTTGTCTTAATTTTCAACTGTTATGGAAATTTAACAAAATCGTCTGCTGTGATTGTATTTTCTGTTCACACAATTCAGTACTGAATTTCATGCAAACAAAAAGTGCACCAAAGGATATAATTTTCTTTAGGATTCGTTGCATTATTGTGTGTATAATTGGTTCAAGTGTAGGATTTATAAAACTTACCATCCGTTAGTAGTTTCTTTTTGAACAAATGAGATCGCATTGCATCTGTGATGAGCTCGACATTTTCTTAACTAGTTAAATAAGCATCAATTCGTTAAAAAAAAAAACTCAGCATATCAAGGACGTACTAATTAAAAATTTATTAATAATTCTTTCTATTGCATAGCATTAAAAAATTTGAAAACAGTCACCATGCACCTGTTAGGATCAATGGGACTTTCGGAGTGTTAAGTTAAGATTTGTGATTTTAAAAGTGTGCAAATTGTTAATGCAGTTTCCGAATATCACTTTTAGCTTTGCACAATTCTCGATAACTTTTCGGGTAGAAAGGATAAAAATAGTGAAGTAATGCTTTTAAATGGATAAAAGAGTGGAATAATTTTTTAATGATAACAGAACAAAGGGATTTTTAAAACTCCACCTATTCACTTCCAAAGTATGAAATGTTTGGTGTCGCCATCTACAGATAGAAAAAGAAACGATTCAATCATTGAAGGACTCAATAATTTAATTCCATTTACTTTTAACGTTTAGTCAAAAATACTATTATTCATCACTTACTGCACAGGTAGAAGTGCTTCAATTTATGATTAAAAAAAGAAAAGGCATTTTAAAAACCTTATTTTCTCTGCGATACAAATATAGAATGTTAATTTTGAACAACCTGTTCCAGGTTGATACACATGAATAGAAGTAATAAACAAAAATGGAAATTTGTTGGTTTATAAAGGTTTTATATTCCTTTTTCACTAAAATGAAGAACAATTACTGTCGTACATATGAATAAAGTAGAAGAAAGGATTAATTATTTAGAAAAAGATAGTGATGGTTTATTTTAATGATAATAATTAACAATTTAAAATAGTAAAAAAAAAAAAAAGTGTTATATTTTGAGGTAAAAAGAATTTGTACCAAATTGTATGTTTTTAGAACTACTCATCTTATAATGTTAGAGGTCAGTGCAAAATATTTCAGCTTTCAAACCAATAATCATTGTATCCTAGACTTCTCGGATATTTTTTTAAAGGATAATCAGTTAATACTCAAAATTTTACTTTAATGTTTTAAAAAGCACATACATCTGGATTATTTACCGGTTCAAAATATACTCAAGCGCTATATTACCTTTTTTAAAAGGACCCCCCCCCCCCAGATGACATGAAATGCTATTTACAACTTTGAAATCTGGGCATGAACTTCCAAGAGAGTGTTTTCAATCTAGTGAAGTGACAAGGCAAATGTTCTAATATCAAAGGAAATTAGGATGCAAAGTTATGTGAAAATATGTATTCCCGATTTTGTGTGTGTTGGATACATAAAAATTCTATTCTTATCAGCCGTATTAAACTGTTGCATTATTATTGAAATAGTTTAGACTTTTCATCATATATATCTCAGCCATCAGCAGGTGCTTAAGTCAGAGAATTATCCAGTATAGAGATTATTACAGAGAAATATCCTGTATTATCCAGAAAAGACTCCGCAAATAGCATTATAAGAGCGTGCTTTAGAAATGCAAAAATCTCTTTTGAAAAAATATATTATAAAGTTTTTCAAGTAATACTTTATAATATTATCTAAAACATATAGATGGCAGCACAACTAAATATTTACGACCAATATTAAGAATTTATAAACGGAAACTTTCGGTAGTATACTTGTTCTTTTTGTGCATTATTTTAACCTATTTAAACTTTAATCAAGATAACGATACGATTATACTGTTGAAAAATTGTGAATGCATTTTATTTTTAAGACCAGGTTTATTAAAATACACAATAAATTATAAAGAATCAGAAAATGATGAAAAAAAATTTCAAGAATCTGGTTTATTTTTAACTTGTTACAAGTTTATTATAAGCTATTGCAGATTAATTCTCAACATACCAATGGACTGTGTTCTCTATTGAATTCAGGTATTGAAATTTAATAAAATTATACTTATAAGAAGCATATAAACGATTCTGCCGACCAACCGGTATGGTGGTTAAGGTGTTAACCTCTAGATCGGAAGGTTCCTTGGTTCGAATCCGGGTCAGGGTAGAGGCGGCTGATGCATCTTAAATCTGTAGTGGCCGAAAGTCCTCACGTTGGGTTGGTGTGGAAGTTTGGAGAGTGGGGTGTCAGATCAGATGTTGCTTCGTCGTCTGGCCGTGGTTCAAAATTATGTGGCTATACACCGAATGGTTTAGGCTTGGACGGTGGTAACTAGTTGAATATAAAACTTTCTAATAACAGGAAATCTGTTAATCACACCAATTAAATAATTGAATTCATGCAGCACCTACATCCCATGTGAAGATTGTGTCGTGAAAACGATTGTATATTGTACCGTCATGTAAGAATTTGACGGACAGCTGGTTTAAAATTAAACTATTTATTTACATAAATTAAATATTTACAAGAAAATTTAAAAAGATAATTAAGGGCACAGCCATCGACAACCGAATCCTGCCTGAAGCCAAAGTAACAAATGGCAAAACAGAGACGTCTGTCTCTCGTCGAATCTCGAGTCCGAATCCCAAAATCCACGTTCGCTTCGCTCCACAGAACCGCCGCTGACAACGAGAGGGGGGGGGGTGAATTCCGAGCCCTCTAAAGATGTTTATGTACTCTCCAGAACAGAAACACCCCCACACAGATGCGAAAACCGTCTGTCATGCCGACTTGAGTCCCCCACAGCAAAACTTGATCCCAGACATGGGATTAGAGAACCGACGGAAACTCCAGCTGTGTATGGATCAAATGGAACGCCGGGCCGCCGATGAGAAAAAACTCTCTTTCGGTATTTTGTGAAAACCCGCACGTGCAAAGTCTGAAGTTGTTTTTGCATTTCGAAACATTCCAGCGTCCACGTGTTAGGGAAAAGGGTCGGCTAGTACCATATGGTACAATATGAAATCGTTTCACATCTTCAGCGTTGTTTCACATTTTACAAAAATATTCATATTAATTGTAAACACTAGAGCAGTTTTGTTAAGCCTGGTTTCAATGTTCTGTTTCTATATATGTTTCTTCTTCAAAGCTAAATGCTTTGCTTACATATTTTTGAACTTTCTAATGCAAATGTATTCCAACTAGAGAGAATTGCACCATTTTTCAAAAAAGTAATGCTTAGAATCAGTAGTTCTACCTTCACATAAAGTAATGTTTCATTTTTCTTCAAAGGACCTAGCAGGTGGGAGGAAGCCTAAACCCATCGAGATAAACCAGGGGCGGAGGTAGGTAGAACTAGATCTTAACTCTTTCTAAAAGCACTTCTTTGAAACCCTTGATGTAAAGTATTAATTAAATCTTCAAGCAACTTGAGATGTTTAAGCAAATCAAATTAAGTCATTAGTTTATGAGTAAAATAAACTAATAATTTTGGGCATTAGATAATTGTGCCATAACCATGTCTATTAGCCATTAGACTGAATATCAATTTCCACAATTCTCAGATTATTTTACCTATTAAAACTAATAACTGCGCCTGTTAATATGTTTCATTATTAACGTATTTCACATCCTGCTTTAATGTCCCTTTTAATTGATTATAGAAGTTTCAATACCTTTTGGGTATCTAACTCAAAAGTAATGAAACTTCTATAATCGATAAAAAGGGACGTTAAAACAAAATGAAATATATTGATGTTAGATTTAAATAGAACGCTCTGTTCCAATAGAGAAAAATTGCTGAAAATATTAGAATACTAGCAAAATACCCGTCCTTACTCGGTTTGAATTGGTTTACTCTAGATTGAAGAGATAATCAAAATATATAATGACTTACGTTTTTTGTCGAATAAAAATTTATTTTAACATCTTTCGCCATCTTTATATTTTCTACAACTTACTTTGGACACAAATCCTACACATGCATATCCATTCATGTAATACATTTCACATACATCGCACAATTGCTGTATGACAAAGCTACAAAATGACGAAAGGTGATACTAAGGTTACTACTACAAAAGACGATTTTGAGGGAGATTTGGAATTCCCTTTCTTAAGTTCTTTTCATGTTCAACTCAATTAATTAAAATTACGATTTACGGCGAGTGCTCTCGCACTCATAGTCAACAAAACAATATTTTTTTACTTGTGGCACTCTTGCCTCCGGTATGCGACATTGTGAATTTTTGCAATCTTCTCCTGTCATTATTACAACGAATTTTTTAATGTTGGAAAAAGTTCCAGTTTGGATTAATAAACATTATTATTCTTTCAATAACGGCATTATTCTTTAAATAACGGCATTATTCTTTAAATAACGGTATTATTCTTTAAATAACGGCATTATTCTTTAAATAACGGCATTATTCTTTAAATAACGGCATTATTCTTTCAATAATGGCATAACTACACTTAAAATTTACTGAAAATTTATACTGACTTACCTAACATTTTTAAGTCTAATACTTTGTGGTGCTGTTGCGTGTGATGAGAAGGAAAACACATTTATTAAAATAATAAATATTTAAAACTGGAAACAGCGAAGTAAAACAAAATAAAAGAAGTCGCAAAAAATTGTTCTAAAGATATTAATTTGTGATTCAATTTTATCTCTTGATCTCGCACAGTTGCCACAACTTACAACTAAAAGTGTACAAAATTTAGAAATGTGAAATTAATTCAGAGCGAAAGAACCAGAAAAAATATCACTGCTCGCGCGATCTTGTTCATTCTCGTTTCATTGAAAAATATCGTCTGTCCCAAATATTCGGAAATCGTTTTCATTGCGCAAAGAATAAAAATAAGACTCGAAATAAATGAAGTATCAGAGATGAAATTCCATAAAAAAAAATAATTTTTTGAAGAATAATTACTTTTTCAGCAGTACTGGTAAAGCAATCGAAGTAATCGTAATATTCAATAGACATTCCAATTTTTCCAAACCTACCAAATTATGGTTGATTTAAGTATACTTACTCAGGTGTTTTAGCATGAAACTCAACTAAATATAACAATAAAGAAATGTTTAATATTGCGTTCACTAAACTAATAGATAATGTATAAAATAAAATACAAAGCAATCAAATATCTGGAATACAATTCATGTGATGTCTACACAAACACACAAACACAAAATCGAGCATAGAACAGAAAGACGGACAGACAGACTTTCGCAACCAATACCACTCACTAAATGAAGATAAGTACTCACTGTATGCAAATTTTCATGAAAATATCTTAAACCGCGTGGACGTGTATAGGGCACAACATACAGACAGACAGACAGACAGACAGACGGACAGACAGACACCAAAAGAAAAAAAGGCGGATTCGGCATCAGAAGGGTCCAAAACGGATAGAAAACTTGAAATGGGTCGAAAATATTGAATGTACAAACAAACACTCCATTCTTATTTATATAGATTTCACAGTAAATGAAACAGTTTTACAATTTACTCGTCCGAAATTTAAAGAAGTGTCAATGAGGTGACTACCATACCTATAAAATATTTTTAAAGTGCATCACTTACTTGACACTGCATTCTTAAGAATGATTACATTATTCAAGTGATTAAATTTGATCTGTTGAGGATCATTGAATAACTATAAACTTAAAAATACGAGGCTTAGTGAATAGTATTAAACAAAAATATAAATTGATACATTATCGTTTACTCTTTTAAAATATTCTGTGAAATTAATGCACAGGGGAAGGTATGCATATACATAAAACATGGTTATCCATCCTTTTTGCGCTGGTACCCTACTACTTAAAAAAAATTTGGTGACCCTCATTGATATTAAAGCAAGCACCATGTTAGAGGATGTGAAAAAAAATCAACAAATTTTCAAATAATAATTTGGATAATAGTTCTTGGAAGGTGTAGAAAATCTCTTCGTGTTGCTAGTAGGGATGCGACATCGATGTCGATGTTTTTTAAAAAACATCGATGCATTTAATATCGATGTATTGGAGTCGATGTTTTTGTAACATCGATGTTTATACTTGTCGATGTTTTTACGTTGTCGATGTTTTATTTTTTAAATAAAAAAAGTACCGTTATAAAAATTTAAAAATAACCGAGTAGCATAATTTTCATAACCAGCTAATTGAACATACTGTAAGACCAAAGTGGCCAAAGGTGAAGGGTCTGAAAAGTAGGGATGCGACATCGATGTCGATGTTTTCGAAAAATTGATGTTTTATAAAAAAACATCGATATATTGGAGCCGATGTCGCATTACTAGTTGCTAAACCAGTTTTAAGAAAATGGGGAAAAAAGTTTAAATACACTGAATTTTAAAAACATCGATGGTTTTGTGGCGATGTATTATCAACATCGATGTTTTAATTTTGAACATCGATGTTTTGCTGTCGATGTCGCATCACTAGTTGCTAGCTGCTGTACAAGCAACATATTCTCTTAAAATTCATAAACAATCGATGACATGACAAAAAAAAGAAAAAAAAAATATTTGCGGGCGCAATAGAAAATGTACACGTTATATACAATAGAATAGTACAATAGAAATGTACACATGCACGTTAACAGGATCATTTCAATTCATAAATACCAGATGGTGGGTCACCATCAAACCCGCGCGCTAGTGATCTTCGCTAGTTCTTTATTTCGAAGACAGCTAAGTCAAATGTAAGTTGCTCGTGTTGCCATCAAGAGCGAGAAGTGAACTTAACACGTGTTATAGTACCACTTTAAATGTATATTAAATAAGTATACAGCTAACTAAAATCAGCTATAAAGTAGGCCACTAACAGCCATAACCTAACATCCGGAAGAAAAAAAACCCCACCAGGTTTAACTTTCCGTAAAGTTAATAAGACATAACTACTAAGAATGCAATTGCGATGTGAAAGGCTATACAAAATTATTATGATAAATACTACCAGTACCGTAACTAGGCAGGTGCAACAGGTGCATCCGCACAGGGCCCACTTGGAAGGGGGCCCAAAAGAAAGAGAGAGAGAGAATCCCAAGAGAACAGTTAAGATAATGGAAACACATGAAACACCAGAGATGAAGGAAGTACCTTGACACCCGAAAAATTATTTAAAATACAATTTTCAGTGTTTTTGACACACTATTGTCTCAAATAGATTGGCGTTATCCAAAAATGAAATCTATCTGTGACAATTTTTGCTATCTCTATGGCTTGTCCTTACATTACATGAGTGTTGCCGATTGAAAACAAAATTGGTTGCAGATTTCGATATTAAATATAGCGAAGATTTAAAAAAAGACGAATTCACATGTGAAATTGAAAGTTTTATGTTTCAAGTAACGATACTTAAACACAAAATGTAGAAACTGCATCTCCGCTTAATATTCTACAGGCCTTCATGATTTTGGTTTAATTGAATCTTACCCAAATATCAATGTCGCTCTTCTAATATTTCTAACTCTTCTCGTTTCTATTGTTTCGTCGTCATCTGACCGTGGTTCAAAATTACGAGGTGTTGTCCTCGGATCTTTTCCATACGGGACTGATCCCGGACCGTCGTCAATACCCCGTTGTGTTGCTCTAGTATGACGTTAATTAAAATGACCATTACCATTACCATTTCTTGTTTCGTAAAAAAAAAGTTTTTTGGCAAGTTGAATTTACAAAAAAAATTATTTAAGATCAATTAACTGACATGAATTTTTATAAAATAGTTCTATCATTTCGATAGGATACAATATCGCTAAAAATATTAACTATGATGATGTTATTAATGAATTTGCTGAAAACCTAATTAATTAAGGGGCCTAAATGCAAATTCTTGCACAGGGCATAGGAATGGCTAGTTTACGGCACTGAATACCACAGTATCGTTCCTGAGCAAGTCCATGGCGGTGACAACTACAACAGTTATTATACCACATTAGGAGATACAAACCCAGTGATGCCATTTCATTAACCATCCAAGTGGTTTCAATGAGATTCCTCGTCCATCAAGATTTGCACAATTTTCTAATGACGAGAAATCTTGTCCATCAAGATCTGGTCAGTTTGCCGATTTTTTGATGATATCGCTATCAAGATCTGGTCAGTTTTTTTAATGACGAGAAATCTCGTCCATCAAGATGTGGTCCGTTTTGCTAGTGATGAGATACCGCGTTGAGACAACCTCCAGGAGTGTTACAAAAGCCAAGTCCAATACGGATGTCACAGCACCGGTACGAGAAAAATTTATTGCAGATGCGATAGGATGCGGCCCTGACAGTAGAGTAAATATGATCAAGAAATTATAATTGTTGTTGTCGTGCGGGGCATATATGGCCCAATAGGGGGCGCCATTGCCCCGGAGGGTTGGACTTCTTCATGCATGACACATCCGTTTTACAGGAAGGTCCCTTTCACACATCCATTCACTCACACATATCGTAATTTAGATCCCAATCAGAGGCCGATAACCTCTGATCAGGTACCCCCAGAGGTATTGATTTGGTATGGGAACATGGAGGACTTTGTGACCACGGCTTATTTAACGTGCCCCAGCCACCATTAGCGAACACGACGGTCTTTAGCCAGGTCCAAGCGCCGATCTCGCAACCATCAGAATTGCAGACTCCACTGAGGACAAAACACACAACTCTTCCGATGCGAGCCCGAAGCGCTACTGACTGAGCTACCGCGGCTCAGAAGTTGTAATTGAATTGTGATTGTAATGTCCCCAGAATATTAAAAAAAAAAGAGCAACGATTTTTACTAAATCAAAACCAGTGTTGAAGGTGTCATATCATTGATTTTGGTGTCACAAAACAATTTTTCAATGTCTGATGTATTTCCCATTGAATGCGTCGCGTATAAGTTAGTCTACAAGATGTCCTCTTATCTCCTGTGGAAATGCATACCCTTTGATTCATTTCTGTCGTTCTAAAGCTATGCATTTGCTGCTTCATCTTGAAAGGCTGGATAAGTTCTTAATGTTATCCTTCATCTTACACCTCGTATCAGATTTTATCTTCTCATCCGTCATCACTCACAGCACTTTCATCGTCAAGTTACTTGGTGGTAATGACCTGAGGATAACATAAGACAAGGATGACTTCTAGCTTAGTCAACGATATTGATGTCGGCCTGTGTGTTTTCATGTATAATGATAGTCGCTAAACCTTAATCAACATGATCTCCACAAACTGATGGGGCGATGTTTGATTCAGCATTAACAAATTCCAAAGGATTGGTAATTGGTAATTTTTAATTAACGTCGCACTAGAGAAACACAACGGGCTATTGACGATGGTCCAGGATCAATCCCCAAAGGGAGCAACCTGAGCTGGCACCCCACTCTCCAAACTTCCACACCAACTAAACGTGAGGATTTTCGGCGACGACAGATTTAAGGTGCACCAGCCGCCTCTACACCATACGCTTACAAACATTCATGCACTGACCCGGATTCGAACTAGGAACCTTACGATCTAGAGGAAAACCCCTTGACCACCAGACCGATTGGTCGGAGCATTCCAAAGGTAATGGTAATGGTAATTTTAGTTAACGTCGTACTAGAGCAACACAACGGGCTATTGACGACGGTCCGGGATCAGTCCCTTTAGGGAAAGATCCGAGGACAACAGCTCGTAATTTTGAACCACGGTCAGATGACGAAGCAACACCTGAGCTGGCACCCCACTCTCCAAACTTCCACGCCAACCCAACGTGAGGACTTTCGGCCACGACAGATTTAAGGTGCACCAGCCGCCTCTACACCATACGTTTACAAACATCCATGCCCGGACCCAGATTCGAACCAGGAACCTTCCGATCTTCCGGTTGGTCGGCAGCATTCCAAAGGAATAATTTGCAAAAGATAAAAATTTCAATGCTCCAATTAATGATTTGATGTTGAAGAGTTTATAATGAGTATCATTTCTACTTAAACATTTCTGTGACTATTTCGTGATCTATTTCGATAATCTGTAGGTTAAACTCAAACTTGACAAATTACAGATATCATCACAACAGAGTCATTTTTAACTAACTACTCATTGTGTTCAGTTTTTATTACACGTCTCGTCAATCGACAAGTTTTTTTTTCTAAAACTAGCCGGGCTGCGCCGGCTAGCGCTCGGCGGTGTGTAATAGTGCTTTTTTTTTAAACTTTTTTACACACCGTAATTTAACGTGTTTTGATTTGTATATTTTATTTATTTTTGTGAAACAATTCTTTAAATCATTGCGTATTTCGTCAAATATTTAAGGAAAGTTGGTCTAAATATACATATACCGCTACAAAATTACCCATGTCTAGTGATATTTTGTAGGAAATAGACATATCATTAAAATCTAACTCCTAAATAATATTTCTGCAATAGGTAATATATCGGAACACATAATGCAAACAAAAATAAAATTCCAATCCTTGAAAAAATGCAAAATTCTGAAAAAAAAAAAAAAAAACACGTACGCATCTATTCAAACGTGTTGAATTTCGATTTCCTGAATATATTTATTAACAAAAAGAACACATATTTATAATACTTGTGAATCTTCAAATATGTCCGCAAAATCTCGCAGTCAACTCAAATACCCAAACACGGAATTCTAAATCAAATTAAAAAAGTAAACATTAATTCTGACGTGGCCAGATACCGGGTAGCAAAATTACGTTTACATTACTTTTACATCAAAGGAAGAAATAAAAAGTCAATTCAAACATAAATATTACAATTTAATTCTTAATTTTGCAGAGAAATTGACCTCGGCTAGTTGAAAACAGCAAGAATTCAAAATATCTGGGTTATTTTATTTACGTTGTTTGTTGCCATTCGACGATACACAAATAACGTCTATTTCGGGTCCACGTACGTTAGTGTTTTATATATATAGATACATTTTGAGCGAATTTTTAAAGCAATTATTCTTTGCTGAAGCCACACGTAACATATTTAGAAATACGACATTGTTTACCGTTATCGTGGCCTTGGAAAAAAGAAAGCATAGCACCTCACTATAAAGATGATTGCAGGACATGTTTACTTCATTATTTTAACACAATACCGCATGAAAAAAAAAATAGGTACGAGGACCATAAATGACAAATCTGCTCCGAACACAATATAGATAACGTGAAGTAAATGGTAATGGTAATTTTAGTTAACGTCGTACTAGAGTAACACAACGGGCTATTGACGACGGTCCGGGATCAGTCCCTTAAGGGAAAGATCCGAGGACAACACCTCGTCATCACGAACCATTGAAGATGACGAAGCAACACCTGAGCTGGCACCCCACTCTCCAAACTTCCACACCAACCCAACGTGAGGACTTTCGGCCACGCCAGATTTAAGGTGCACCAGCCGCCTCTACACCATACGTTTACAAACATCCATGCCCGGACCCGGATTCGAACCAGGAACCTTCCGATCTAGAGGCTAACAACTTAACCAATATACCGGTTGGTCGGCGCTCATGGATGAAACTTTTTCGTTTTCTGTATGACAAAGAGCCAAGCAAAAATGCCCTCTGACAATTTCAGATGCTATAAAGAACTCGAAAAATGAATGAGTTGAAAATTTGAATTTCAATCAAAGGAAATTAAACAAAGACGCTTATTTCGATGCTGTTAATTGGAAGAGGAAAAATACAAGAAAATTTTCATTTAAAGATATAATTTGCTCCGCTGTGAAAGTTCACATTCCAAGTTTCATGCGGAATTAGTTGCGAACTGTAATGCATTATTGAAATTGGAACATGGTTAATGTTCCAGCGTAAGCTATAGCTTTGAAGTTTTGTTTGATGTATAAAACTCTATGAAGATCAAAGAGAAATGGTGATTGGCACATACGTGAGTAAGAATCTATAAATTTTTCTAAACAATTCGATTTACAAACTTGTTTTGCTTTTATAAATATCACTACTTGGAAAATAATGTTAAAACAGAATAAACAGTCGTAAAGGAGAAATGGATTAAAAACCATGCAGCAAATATAACGCCGTTTCCACCCGAGAATATTTGAGGAAATCGATTGAATACTAGGTAATGTTTTTATAACTTGCGTGATAAAAGTTTAAACAGACATAAACAAAATCACATATGGCTTTAGTTGCTAGTGATTTAATGAAAATAAGAAGATATAACTTTTCACCTAATTGAATTAAAACGGAAGTAATTTAACTTGAAAATAAGGTCAGGTAGTTAAATTTACACCGCCCTGAAACAACAGTAAGGATATTTGTGATGATTCCGGGATCTTTCTTGAAGGGAAAGAGCCGAGGGCACATCTCACAATTTTGAACCACGGTCAAAAGACGAGGTAATACCCGAGTTGCCACCCATTCTCCAACCTTCTACATCACGACAATGTGAGGCCACAACAAATTGAACATGCACCAGCCCACACGTACACGATGGTCTTTGATTCGAGTTTTAAACTCACAGCAATTACGGCTGCTAATCTACGACTCTACCAACAGATATCGCGACCCTAGAAAATATAGAAAAAATTGAGATGAAATTGATGTTACTAGTCAAATTGAGAAAAATCCTTAAAAATATAATTCCCAACTATTCGCCAAACTAATCTATCGACAAAGAAAATTAACTTGTCACTGGGGAATATTTGCTCAAAAATTTAAATAACTTCATAAAACATTTTGTTACTACAATTTCCAATGCATCAAAACTTGTGCTTAAAGCAAGAAACAAGATTTGACGGCTAAAATAACAAGATTGATTGATCGAGTTTTCCTGTATTCCGACGTGTGCTGAGTATATTATGAAACATGCTACTGTTTTGGAAAAAAAACTTTATGGATGAAGGGACTTTTATGCGAATGCATTTTGCACATAGAAATGTAATCGTTTAAAAGTTTTGTAAGAGCGGATGGGGAAAGTCTTATAACTCACCGCTCATGTAGACCGCTCTTGAACATCAGAGAATACGAACTATATACAGGGTGGTCCCGAATACATGGTACAAACTTTAATGGTACAGCTACACTCTACGTTTATAAGTGATGGCAACGGCTCGGCGATTTTTTTTTGGCGCACTTCTAAAGTCGCCAAGGAAAAAATTATTTCTTAACTCTTTTTCCGTCACAAATTTTTTTTCTTTTTGCAACACACTTTTTAAACACATTTCAGAACGTTTTGAAAAGTATATTTTTTAAAAACTTTCACAAAAAGTAGTAAGCTTAAGCACATATCAAAACACATTTGTGAACCAGCAGAGAAACTAAGCTACGAATGTTTGGTAAGAATACCCTGAAAGTTATCAATTAATTACACTAAATACAGTGGGCATGTTGAAAAAAAAAAAGATTTACAAAAGAAAAAGAGCAAGAACTAATACAACCTGATAGCGTCAGAATTCTTTCGTAAAAAAATAATGAAAACGAAAATGGTCAAAGTTATAAATACTCTGAAAACTATTTTAGTAAAATAAAAATTCCACAACTGTCAAAATACAAATAAATGGACCAATGGTATCACAGAAAACGATTTAAAAGGACCAATGCAATCAAAGGATATTTTAAAAACAAAATAACCAATGGGAGAAAAGAAAAAATTTCAAACGAATCGATGAAATCAAACGATTTTAACGGATTTTGGAAGAACTTTCTAGAACATTTAAAATGAAAATTGAAAGTTTCCGTTTGCCGAGGTTGCCATGAAAACCACAACAGCCGTAACGAAAGATGTGCTGCCTTAATTTATTGTAACTCGCTACCAGAAGTGAGCCAAAAAAAATCGCCAAGTCGTTGCCATCACTCATAAACGTAGAGTGTAGCTGTACCACTTTAATGGTAGGTACAGGACATTGTAACAATGATTTATTGTATAGGAATGTATAGTCGCAAGTGACGCGGTGAGGCGAAAACAGGGGAAATAAAAGGAAAGAGAAATGGAGTGATCGGTTGGTATCATTGCCGGTAGAGGGCAGTAGATGTCTAGCCGCTGTTGAACATGATGCATCGTAGTAGGGAAAAGCGCCATTCACAATTGTGCTGCCGTAGACGATGGGTGACTTTACGTATGCAGAAAAAGCAGACATGCATTACATGTACGGCCGTGCAAATGGTAACGGCAGAGCTGCGTTACGAATGTATCGCGCGGAGTATCCTGATCGACGAATGCCGGATCATAGAATTTTTCAACGGTTACATCGTCAACTTTGTGAAACAGGTGCGTTCGACGTCAACAGACATGGCGCTGGTCGAGTAAGAGCTGTACGCACTCCAAGGCTGGAAGAAAGCATCGTGAACATTGTGGCTGATAGACCCGAGTCAAGCACAAGAACTGTTGCGCGTGACGTAGGTGTGAGTCATCAGACTGTATGCAGAGTGTTAAACGAAAATCGCTTACACCCCTTCCATTTTCAGAAAGTACAAGCATTGAATCCGGCAGATTATCCTCGCCGCGTGAACTTCTGCCTGTGGGTGATGCAGCAATGTGCGTTGCAGCCGGATTTCGTAGATTATGTGCTATTTACAGATGAAGCGACATTTTCACGCGAGGGTGTCTTTAATGCGCACAATTCCCATGTGTGGGCAACCGATAATCCACATGCAACGCGTCGACATGCGTTTCAACAACGTTTCAGTATTAATGTGTGGGCTGGTATTGTGAACGACTTTTTGATTGGCCCATACTTACTACCCACGCGGCTCACTGGCGGAAGCTATCTTATTTTTCTGAAAGAAGTGTTACCACAACTGCTGCATGATGTTCCGATCGCCATTCGTAACCGCATGTGGTTTCAGCACGATGGGGCGCCAGCACACTTCAGCATTGATGTACGGAATTACCTGAATGCCACGTTTGGTACTCGATGGATTGGGCGTGGTGGACCAGTCCCTTGGCCACCCCGATCTCCCGATTTATCGAGCCTCGATTACTTTTTATGGGGACATCTAAAGCATCTTGTTTATGAGACTCCAGTTGACTCAGATGAGGATCTCGTCGCTCGCTTATCTGTAGCTGCTGCAGGTGTGCGTGAAATACCAGGCATCTTTGAACGTGTACGCCAATCGCTCCACCGACGCTGTCAAGCATGTATCGATACTGGTGGACGCAATTTTGAACAATTACTGTAAACATGACACTTGTCAACAACGCTTTCAATAAAATCTTTGTTTTTCCTTTCGGCCGTTATTTCCCCTGTTTTCGCCTCACCGCGTCACTTGCGACTATACATTCCTATACAATAAATCATTGTTACAATGTCCTGTACCTACCATTAAAGTTTGTACCATGAATTCGGGACCACCCTGTATATAAGAATATATACTACCTTAATATACCCAGAACCTGTCGCACCCCGGTAAGAAAAGTGACACAAGTCAAAAAATAAAAATTTTGGTGTTATGTCATTGAAAAATATGTATGAGGAGCCCCAGCTTGTTATATTGCTATTCTATCGAATATAATAGAAGTTTACTCCATAAATACTTACCTAAAATTTTATAGAAGCTTATACGATTTCAATATAAGTTTTATAGTATCCTTTAAGTTAATGTGTTTTTCCCAAATTCTGTAATTTTGAGTTTTCACTTTTCTTGCCGGGGTGCGATGTGTTTGCATAGCCTTTACCGATTAAAGGATGTGGGACGCCTAGCCATTTAATTGGTTAAGTCCCCCGTACCTTTAAAAGGGTTAAGGCGGATAAGAAGGTAGTCGAATTTATGTCGTACGGTGGGGATGTCATTCAAAAGTGGTTTATCCAAACAGCCTTCCCGATTCGAATCTGGGTCATTGCATGGATGTTTGTAAGCGTATGGTGCAGAGGCACCTGGTGCACCTTAAATCTGTCGTGGCCGAAAGTCCTCATTTTAGGTTGGTGTGGAAGTTTGGAGAGTAGGGTGCCAGCTCAGGTGTTTCTTCGTCATCTGTGGTTCAAAATTACGTGACGTTGATTAAAATACCTACAAAACCTTTATTTACTGCGTGTTTTATAAAAGTGGTAATGGTAATTTTAGTTAACGTCGTACTAGAGCAACACAACGGGCTATTGACGACGGTCCGGGATCAGTCCCTTAAGAGAAAGATCCGAGGACAACACCTCGTAATTTTGAGCCACGGTCAGATGACGAAGCAAAACCTGAGCTGGCACCCCACTCTCCAAACTTCCACACCAACCCAACGTGAGGACTTTCGGCCACGACAGATTTAAGGTGCATCAGCCGCCTCGTTTACAAACATCTATGCCCGGACCCGGATTCAAACTTGGTAATGGTAATGGTAATTTTTAGTTAACGTCGTACTAGAGCAACACAGCGGGCTATTGACGACGGTCCGGGATCAGTCCCTTAAGGGAAAGAACCGAGGACAACACCTCGTAATTTTGAACCACGGTCAGATGACGAAGCAACACCTGAGCTGGCATCCCACTCTCCAAACTTCCACGCCAACCCAACGTGAGGACTTTCAGCCACGACAGATTTAAGGTGCATCAGCCGCCTCGTTTACAAACATCTATGCCCGGACCCGGATTCAAACTTGGTAATGGTAATGGTAATTTTTAGTTAACGTCGTACTAGAGCAACACAGCGGGCTATTGACGACGGTCCGGGATCAGTCCCTTAAGGGAAAGATCCGAGGACAACACCTCGTAATTTTGAACCACGGTCAGATGACGAAGCAACACCTGAGCTGGCATCCCACTCTCCAAACTTCCACGCCAACCCAACGTGAGGACTTTCGGCCACGACAGATTTAAGGTGCACCAGCCGCCTCTATACCATACGTTTACAAACATCCATGCCCGTACCCGGATTCGAACCAGGAACCTTCCGATCTAGAGGCTAACACCTTAACCACTATACCGGTTGATCGGCTTTATAAAAGTGAATGCAGTAAAAATAAGAATTTTCATTATTAGTAAAATAATGTTTTTTAAATAATGTCTTGAATGTAACAATATATGCCTTATTTGAAATATTTTTCTGAAACAATTGAACAGTTTGTTCAGATCTTTCTAATCTCATTGTTAGTTTTTCAGAAAATAGCAATAACTCTACATTAATTAAAGGTTTTTGTTTCGAAACAGGACTGAAATGTGTGGAAATGCTCTCTCAAGAGTCACGGAAAAATCTCGTGAACTTACGTTTGAAAAGGATGGCTTGGACGTGGGTCTCGCCCTCCTGCATCCAAGAATGACCGTAAAGCGACCTACCAAACCATCGCGCCAACCGAATCATTTATTTATGTTCGCTGGAGTATTTCGTTCACAGATCCGCCGCCAGGCGTCGCAAAGGAAACCGCTGCGCTACGACAGATGGCTACCAAGTAGTCGATGGCGCGGCGCAGTCGCAGAAGAAACAGTGGTAGCGATCGGAGCAATACCATCGTATGGGAAGCGTCTGCTTGGGAGAAAGTGGAAGTCAGATGGGCGATCTTCCAAACAGTGGCTGTTGTCCTTCTCACCATTGCGACTTTGACGTGTGTGTAGTTGTTGCAAAACGCTTGCTAACACCGACCCCCTAAACCCTTGCAAGTGCACGTGCGACACGTTCAGCTGCACGTCGACCAGTGACGTTGCGAGGGGATGCAGAGGATTTGTGTGGCGAAACACCGAGCATGAATGAATCCTCCGACATCTGATTCATAAACGCCGGCGTCTCTTGTGGGGTGGTTGTGAAGGCGGCCCTTTGAATCCTAGCAACATGCACGGCCTATGGAGGTGGTTGTTGTGCGCGCTGACTGTCTGTATTGCTACCGATGTGTACGCGGTGGCCGATTTGAATGGAGGTAAGTTCTTGTTTTGATTCACTTTGGTCTTCCGAGTGTCGTGGAACATGTGTTTTAGCTTCGATCGATCGTGGCAAAGAACAATAACACTGATACGGTTGATGCACGCGGACGACCTGATAAAATTTTTACCACTATATATCCTAGTCCTTCAGAATTTTTTATGCATGTTATATTTTAATTTTAAGGCGTTTTTGGAAAAAAATTTGTTTTACATAAAGTACAACCTTTGGAATTAGGCTGAAGGTGTACAAGGTGTAGCAAATATGTGCAATTCTGTCTCTACTTGTATTAAAATTACGAATTAAGTGCGTTGTATTTTCATTTTCATTCTGTGTTCCTTGACATCACATTGCAGTCTAATTTATCTGAGTGTGCTTCTATCTTCTGTGTCAGCACTACTTTCCTTGTATGTGCATTACTTGATGTTGTCTATCTTATGACTGGGACAGCATGTTCAAATATGGCCCTTGTTCCATAAAAACCCAACTATCTCATCACAATGCAAAATGAAAAAAATATTACTTTCATATACATATTTTATAATGCATACACTTCTGTGCTTGATCTTGTTCCTGTTTATCATTGTGATGTCCTCGAGGATAGTTTTTACTGACACGGGAAGAAGTATACAATATACTCTTACTTTTTTGCTTGAAAATGTCTTAATTCTTTATTAATGAAAAACTTAGATCACTGTTGAATCCAAACATCAAAATCAATAGTTTGTGTTTTTGATGATCAATATTTTTTGATCAATATTTTACTGATTTGTTATTCAAAACTGCATTTTAGATCAAAGCAAATGGATCTTTAAATACCTGATTGCATAAAGTGACATTATTTTATTTCTTTCATACACATTGACATATTACCTTAAATATTTATTCCTGTATAATGACGAAATCCATATAAAACAAACTAAAATTTCATACAGCGTTTTCTTATGTCACCGAAATCGACTGTCTAATAACCTCTTATTAACAGGTTATGCTTTAGCATTCTTTGTTCGATCACTAAAGTATTTATATTATTAGCAATTGACATCTAATAAACAAATGTACAGTAAAATAGTTTTGCTCGTATTCCAAGCATTTGGAGTTCTTTTTGAATTGCTTGTTTTTTACCAGTTTGTCCAGATGTCCATAGATACATTTTCATCAAATCTAACCTGGAAGGGAAAACATTTACCTTTGTAGTGTTTGTTGTTCTGAATTTGCTATCAATTTTAGCACTGTACTCTTCTTGCATCAAATAATGTTTTATAGTATGTGTATGGTAACAGCATTAAATTTTTAAACCATTGTTTGTCTGACCACCATAAACTTAATTTATGGTGGTCAAAAAATTCTTTGTTTTGGAGTAGCTAGTCACACTTTGTGAATTCACTTTATTGTTGTATTTGTGATAAACCGGCAGAGAATGGAATGGTTTTATATAATTTTGAATTTCTTTTGAAATTACAAGGTAAAAGCAAAATAAACTAAGGTTTCCCGTATTAAAATTTTTCTGTGATTAAATTTAGAAAATTGTTTTTGTGCAAAGAGCTTTAAAAAGGACACATTTTAGTTGCGAGTCTGTTTTTTGAGCTTAAAAATTTATAAATCTGAGTATATATAATAATTCTTAGCATCTCTTCTGTTATAAATTATATATAATAAAGCT
This sequence comes from Metellina segmentata, assembly GCA_947359465.1. Classification (NCBI taxonomy): domain Eukaryota; kingdom Metazoa; phylum Arthropoda; class Arachnida; order Araneae; family Tetragnathidae; genus Metellina; species Metellina segmentata. The sequence continues at coordinate 100,910,494 of OX375875.1, forward strand.
GTACAACAAATGTGAAATTTATACCATCAAAAATATTTTTTATTTTTGCAAGTTAGGCATGAGTGTATACAGAATTACCATTGTGCTTGAAAGGTATATAATTTTTTTTTTTTCAATCTTGAAAGCCGTGAACACTTGGAAAACTTAGTGTTCAGTCTTCAAATTTTCCTACTTTTTAATATATACTGCTTACTAATTTACAATACTTTTATTAAAATTTAACATTATGAATGATGAAATTGAAAAAAAAATTATGGGGGGCACTCGATTGCTAATCATAGGCCACTACAAGGCTGGAAGCGATGGTCACTTGTGAAGGAACAACCAATGGGCAACCATCATTACCCTTAACTAAGGACAGCATAGTTATATCCTTGCCCTGACCTCGGATTCAAACCAGGAACCATCCGATCCAGAGGTCCAACACCTTAACCACTAGACCAGTCGGTCTGCTAATGATGAAACTAAAACATTTATGACTTCATTGGCTTTAGTTTTAAACCAATCCCTGCCCTTAGCCGTCAGCAATGATATTCCATGTACATCTCGCCTTCCCTTAAAGATTCAACTCTCTCCTCGCCTGCTCCCTTTTACGCTTTCTCCCCATAGGTTTATCATTAGCACAAAGTATAAAATCATTAGTACTACCCTAATTCTGTTCATCAGTGGTTTTGGATAAGTTAAAAACCAAATCAACATAAACATAGTTTCATGCAATGTCATTCAAAATTCAAACACGGTTTTTTTTGAATCGGTTAACATTTTTATTTATTTGTTTATTTATTTTTACTGTTGGTGACTTGTGCTTTTGGAATTTTTCCACAAATTTTTGCCGCCCTAGGCAAATATGTTTGGAAATATTTGCATTAGTTACATGTATAGCCTTCCCCCTAAATCTGTGACAACTCCCACTACTTTTCACAAAACTGTTTGCTTAAATGCCTGACTAGCATGAATATTCAAACTGGCATGACAACGTCAGGACATGAAGCCATATCAGATTTAACATGCTCCAACTTCCATGCACTCAACAGTCTTTGATTGGATTAGGTCTCCAACTCGCAACCCTCTGATTGCTAATCCTGTACTTTACCAATTGGGCTGCTAGCCCAGTGCCTACTGGGGAACTATGTGGCATTGACCCTCATGTACATATGTTTGTTAAATCCAGAGGATTGTAAGTTGTCTTTACTTGTGAAGCAGCACGCAAGAGTCCACATAGAACCCCCAGGAAACGTAATCAAATTTGTGTATGCATTTTCACACATCTCTTTCTGGTGCTCAAAACCTTTCAGTGATTTGTGTGTATCGATGGTGTGCATATATGCCTCTTCAAAATGACTTGCTGCACGGAACTTGCTAAGGAACTTGATCCCTTCAGTAATTTCCCGATTTAGAATTGCAGCAATGTAATTAAAAAAAAAATTGAATCCTGTAAAAGAAATTAATTTTAATTCCTAACAATCTAATTAAAATGAAATTATTATAAAAGAATGGACTTCTCTGATCTGAGGTGTATTTTACTGTGTTCACAAGTTTCATCCTGTTTGCCTTAAATGCCAGTCTGACATAGCCTGCTCAGAGCACATTCTCGAGTGCCTGGGATTGTCCCAAGACTATCTATTTTCTGAATCTCTTTTGGTGTATGGCTTTGTGCTGGTGAATTGTGGATTTGGTGTAGCTTGAGCTAGACAAGTAGATTAACAACAACCAATTCACTCTTGTTGTCTTGGGTCATTAGGTTTGTCCACTGTGCCTACATCCTACAAGTTGTAGGTAACGCTGGTTTGATTCTTCCCTGGGTGTATTTCTCTCATCTGTTTTTGAGTAACTTTCCATATGTATATCTATTACTTGAAGCTGTCTGTCTTGTGTTTGGTGCAGCATGTGCAAATATGGTCCTTGCACCATAAAAATCCTATCTGATCAATCAACCATTCACTCTAGTCGCTAAGTGACGAATTTACACAAATGGAAAATTTTTTAGAAGCAACTGACTGTCCCACTACACTTACCATCTAAATAATTTTACTAACTTAATTTGAAAATGAAAAAATTGTTATGTAAATTCGAAAACTTCAATGTTATAATTTTTGTGATTTTCGTTTCTGTTTTATACAAATAGACCTTATATCTAACGTTCCTAACTAATACTAAGTTCTTTAGGTATATATAAAATTGAGTAATACAGGAGCCACGAAAATGTTTCTTTACAATTGTTTAGGCATAGTATGGACATGCTACAAAATCGATAGCTCCAAACAATTCGATTAAAAATAAGTAAAGTTTACTGGATTACCCACTTTTTTTACCACTCCAAATGGTTTATTAAGTTTAGATAAGCATTTACTATTCGAATTGAAGAACGTCTTTAGGACAGTTATTTTTGTACTTGTTTGACCCACAGAACGGATATTGTACTGGTTGGTATTTATAACTTCCCATTAACGTAATTCATTTCGTCTGGCGAAAAGGGATGTTTCTATGGTTATGGTTTAGTTTTAGCGTGATTATATGGAAGGAAAAAAGTTTGTGGACACTGTTTTGTCGTTTATTATTTTTTTTTGTCGCAAATAACAGGCATGGGTCGATAGAGTTAGACTAGAATATAGCGGCTTTCAATTGCCAAAAGCATTAATAGTCCTTATAGTTGATCTGAACCAAAAGTTAGTTATTCTGAGTAACAATTTTACGAACCCATAAATTAGTTGGATTAGTCTATCTTCATCTTTACTAGTGACTTTTCGCAATCTCGCTCGTTTCGTGAAATTACTATAAAAACTATATATATTGTGAAAAGATAAAGTTCTTAGTTTATAGATTTATTGCTTTATAAAGCGGCTTATCAGCCTACAATATATTCGTGAAGTTCCCGATATTCATGAGTCAGTTGGGAGGAGTAGAAAAGGTTCTCTGTTATTTTCTTAGTTTGATCTGTCACGAAAAGCTTTAAAAATTTCTATCCTCAAGTATCTTGTCATGATTTACGATTTGGAGTTAGTATATGGGATGTTTTTTCTGTAAACGATTTTTCTGAAGTAAGAACATTTTTTTCTAGTTTGTTCCCGACAGAAGCTGTTATAAAGGAATTAAAATTTGATTATAGTTTTTCTAGTCTATTTTGTGAAAAACTTGTTGCACTCTTATTTTTCGCACCTGTTCATGTCAATAAAAAGAAGCGGAAATAAGTTTCCTTTAGGTTTTCGGGGCTTTAGTGGGGTTTTTCTTTGTTCCGGTAGCGCGATTTAAGGCTCCAATATGGAGTTTCTTGTTACGGTGCAAAATGTGCGGATACCTCGCTTTTGAAAATCATAAAGCAAAAAAAATTAAAACAAATCTTTCCTAAAAAAAATTATGTGCTTCGAAAGTTAGTTTTTTTCCAAGTCAGAAAAGTGGAGCACTTATTTGCCAAATGTGGCTCTTGCACCAATAAAACTCATCCAACCGATACCGATGGGCATGATATACAAGTACATTTTAGCAAATGAGTAAGAAATTTAGAAAATTAGTAATTTTGTTTTAAAATCCCCCAAAACCACTTCACTTCGGCACTACTCACCTTATTTATAGTTTTTTTTTAAACAAGACACAAGAAAACTTATCTCCTTTTCAGTTTGATAATAGAATTTTTTTTCTTAATGGTTATGTACATTTTACTTAAATATTGCCGTTCTTGGCGTAGCATAGATGGCTCTTGCGCCTAGAAATATGTAAACCAATTTCTATAGTTAGTTTACTTTTTTAATTTCTAGTAGCGGTAAAATGTATAATAAAAGACAAATGCACAAATAAATTGCAACGTCAGTATACGAACGACATACAAGCTGTTATTTCCAATTTCCGGCCATTTGTAACTTGTTAAGGTGCGTATACATTTGCAAGCCGAACCATTCACGAGCCGCTCGTAAATCGTTCGTTGAAATTATTTTCACCACGAACTTCCAGCGAACCATGGGAAAGGAAGAAACCACCGGTGATGGCGATGGAGCTTGGAGGTTCGCGAGCATAGAGAAAAGCAACGAACTACTCACGACGCCGTTCAAATCTGAACCGCGAACGCCTATGTGTTCGTCGAAAAACCGACAGGAAGCGGATTGACACGAGCCGTTCGTTTGGAACCCAAAACCTCGTCCAAATCACGAGAACTTGAAGCTCCCGAACAGTTCGGCTCGCAAATGTATACGCGGCTTTAGTAAGACTAGTCAATATGGCAGGACAAGTGCGGATTCGTGAACCTTCAAGCGTTACATTGGAGCACCACAGAGGATGGGCTCATATTGTATCCGACATACATTTGAGGGTCAACTCGCTAATAGAGGCCACACATTCATTCCAGAAGGACAAACACCCATGCCATCCCGGATCAAACCAGGAACCTTTCAATCTAGTGTAGGGTTCAAGCATGTTTTACACTTGAGCAACGCGGACGCGGGAGCTCCCAAACAGCGACGAAAGAAGCAGTCACTCCCCCTGGTGGCCAAACATTCCCTTGCGCCATAAAACCCAACCAGCCCCTTGTCAATTTCTGCTTTTATCGTCGCTAATTGGCCGGCACGTCCGATCTGCATCCGCTTTGCTCTAGTGTAGAGTGAGCTTTAGCCTCAGATACGTCCAGGGTACATCAAGTAGAGGTAAATGTACTTCACACACCTATCAAATGTATTTACAGAAATTTCGTCACGGGGTTGACCGCGGATTAGTCCGGTTTCCTTTGACGGGTTCACTCGATTTTTCAGTGGGTGACTAGTAAACCCTTTAACCTGACTAAAGTCGGGAGGTGAGGGGTCACCTGCGGTGACCAACCAATCCATAAGACCTGTCTTGGGCCGATCTTCAATGCATTCGGCAGACTTTTCCCCTTAATTTTGGCCTTACCTTTTGCTGGTCGCTGTAGCGCAGTTGGCATAGCGGATCTGCAACCGTAGGATTTCTAGCTTGAATCTCGATCCAAACATAAAACCGTTAAGTGGAGGTTGGTGCACGATCAATCTGTCATGACTTCAGATGTCCTCACGTGGGTGTGTAGTGGACATTTGGAGAATGGGGTGCCAGTTCATGTGCTACCTCGTCATCGGATCGTGGTTCAAAATAATGAGAAGTTGACTACGGATCTTTCCCTTCGATATTGATCCCGGTCCTGTGTTAATCCAGTGCGACTTGCATTCAACTACCAATCTTTCAGTATTGTGTCGTGTTGCAAAACAACCGTAGAGCGACAAACCGGGATTTTACACCCTCCTCTCGCAACAACCAAACTCCATCCCCAAATTGAAACCAGAACCACCCTCCCTGCTGGAAATACGCTGAAAGTGTTCCACACAGCGTCAGCGAAACGCGTTATTCGGTTGTGTGCCGTAATTAATTGAATCAAGCGTCAGATGATACTTGGAGAAGGGTTTTTTTTCCTTTCCGTTTTCGACAAGTGCCTCTGCATTTACATCATTATCGTGGCTCCTCGGAACAGGAAAAGGGACGTGAATGGAAGGTGTCACCGAGTAATCCAATATCGCGAGGATGTCCTCAAGTGTGGGTGTCTCGGGGATGTCACTAGACTTGTCGAGACAGGGCTGCGAACGATCACCGGGGTGACTTTGCCGCCGCGTTCTCTTTTGGGAATCAGGTGCCGCACTGGGGACGGAGTATTCTGCTTTCGTTTCCAATTAATACAGGCGTAAAATTCTTCTAGGTTTCCTTTCAGGGCAATTTGGGGAATGTGGGGATTGGGGTAGCGCCATCTAAGGTAAATCGTTGGAGGGGAAGGGCAAGAGAGTTTAACTCTCCTTGCCTATTTTTGGAGCAATTATGTTATACATTCCAGTCTACTCGTATTTCTATATGACAGTACCAAGTCCAATATCCGAACTTTCCGGATAACGGTTTTTTTGCATGTTTTGCAAAAAAAACCCTTAATTTAACCCCCCTGCGCGAATTTTGCAATACTAAAATAGCAGGTATATAAATGGGAATAATTTTAAGAAAAGGAAAAAACCTTTGTAATACAATGCAACAAATTATACTTGCAAATCTTCTACTTTTTCTGTGTGGTATTTACTCTGAACATGTCCGTTATTTTGCGTTGTCTCATCAATTTGGTCCAGGTTTAACTCCTTGTTCTTTAAAAATTGTCGGAAAGTTGTAAAAGAGTGAGGAAAAAAAAACCGCCGGTTAACAAAACGTCCGGATTTGGGAATTTGTACTGTAGTCCAAGTATACTGTTTTGGGCAAGTACTGTAGTCAAGTATAGGGAGTAAACATCACAACTCCCTATACTTGAGTGTTGCTTTAGTTTAGCTGCTAGGGTCGTGAGATTAGAAACTATCCAATCAAGGACAGTCGAGTTCGGAGGGAGGAGGGGGGGGGGGCAGGTGCACGTCAACCTCGTCATCTGAGCATAATTACGAGGTGTTGTGGGGAAGGAGTGAAAGTCTGGAGCGTGGACACAAGTGCGGAAAGTTCTTAGTTCTCATAGAATTAATGCATCTTGTGTACCCGATTCCAAGTCTCACCTAGTGCAGTCTTGACCCTTTGAAATGCAACGGCAGGATTTTCAGGATGCCAAGAATTGGGGGGGGGGGGAAGACAATTCTTCGTGATGTTTTGATTTGAACTGACTGCAAATTTCCTCTGCAGGGAAATCTTATTTGATGTGTTGATCTGCTCGCAACCCTAATCATACAATTTTTAAAAGTCCGACTTCTGACCTTTTCGGCCGGGCTGACGACTATTTATAAGGCAACACTCGGTGGCCAATTTGATTAACAAAATTTTGATTTATGACGAAAATTGTTATTTTTTTTCTTCAAAAATATCGGGGTAGCTCAGGCCCCTTGGGCCTACTTCCGTTCTGAAGCCATAAAGTGCGAGAGGAATTGTTAAACTTGTTTTGTAGCTTTTAACACCTCGTATCGCATCTTGATCAATATCGTTTCTGATATGAGCTGCTGTAGTTCGCCAACTTTTATGAGCTTGGACGCCGAAGTATGTGGATGACATAATGTAATAGAATTCGAGTACATAGCTGATGACAAAAATCGGTACTTCTGAACAGAAATATCCCTTGAAATGCGATAATAGCTTTTTATGAGTTTGTCTTGAGAAGTATGCACGAAAAGAGAAATAATAATCAAAATATATTCTGAAAATTTATATATTGAACGTATCATTGTTTGGTTATTGTAACATATATTGACTCCTAATTGTATCAATTATTAAACTCTATCGTCTATCTAAATTATTTACCTTTTTATTGTGCATTGTCACTACCTTTAACTTTCTTCCCTTATTTCTTAGTTTACAATCAATAAATTCTTCATTAATTCTGATGTGGAGGTTCGCAGTTCTCTGCAAGGTACTCCGTAATTGATACGTCCGTTCCGTGTATACATATATACATTACTTTTCTGAAAATAATTGCGATCTGTGTACTAAAAGAAAAAACTACGCATGAAAGAAATAACTAAAAGTATTCCTATGCGTTTCGAATTGTGATATCGAATATGGGAATGCAAACCGCATTGGAATATATCTTCCTTATACATCATTAATCAGGTGCATCAATTATTTTAATAATAATTTAATATGCTTAAAGTGGAAACTAAATGAATCTGCGAATCTAAATTACAGTTACAGAACTACGATTATCCGGATCAATTGGGACCAGACTCCATCTGGATAATTCACTAAGAAAAAGTTATTTCTTACTAAAAAAAAAAAACGAATTTTGCTTTTGTATGTAATGCAATTTAATGACCATGAAAACAATTTTGTTTACATTTTGTACTTGCATACTGTATTAAAACGTGTCGTTACTTGAACATATCGGTTAAAGTCAGTTTCGCTCTCTTGACTCGTTTCCTTGCTGCTAAGTCTCGCATGCGCTTGAGGTGAGTAGCTGTAGGTGGGCGCACTCTGTCTGCCACCATCCATTTTAGCCTCTGTGCCAAGGCAATCAAACGCCTTACTTGCTGACAGTTCCGCGTTTGGTTGAGTAGCAATGTCGTTGTCATTTTGCGGGTCATCAATGAGTTCTTCTCTTCGAATGAAGTTCGTCACTGAGAATTTGGAATTTAGGGTCTGAAGAATCCCTCACCAGCCACTCGCCTACGTCCTCTGCACTGCACTCAGAACATCCAGGAATTTACACTATGTGTCTTATGTCCTCAACTGATACTTCGTCCTCTTCGTTTTTATCATTCACCGATAAGAAACTTTTAAAACGTGAATTTTGCTGATTTCTTGTTTTCTCAAAACCATCCGGTTAACTCGAGTCCGGATAATTGGAGTTCTATTGTAGTTGTATCCCGGCACACTTCTTTTTCTTCCTGAATATTTGTGCGAATGAAATATACAATTTAAGATTTTTAAAATTAGCCATCTTGACTTGCTTCTTTTTGACCTGACACGGAAGATGTAGTGTCCATATCTGGAACATAGCTTCCGGATAGATGCTAGCTCATAAGTGAATCCACGAATATGGGACGCTTGCGCATTGGAATCGCTAGCGTCCCATATTCAAACTAGCGACAGGACTTCATATATTTGTCACTTTGACTGCTGTATTTCAGTACTTAATATTCGCAAATATATATTCTTTGTACAAATCTACACCGTTTGACCAATCCACACCAAATTTGGTGCACTTATACTTTAGAACACTGCGAAAAAATTGGCTATTTCTTTCCTGTCTTCCGATCAATCGGTTGCCATGGAAATTGGCACAAGGTAGTTCTAAAAGTGCTCCTCGTAGCCCCAATTTTGAAATTTAAAGTTTGTTTTCCTGCAATAAATAGACATAGACAAGGAAACACGTTCTACAGGGTTTGTGTAGTTGAGTTAACACAAGGAAATGTCTCGGTCATATCTTAGCTGTCGTGGTAGGAAACACGTTCTACAAAGTTTATGTATTTGAGTTAACACAGGAAAATGTTGCGGTCATATTTTAGCTGTCGCGGCAACATTTGAAACCCGAGCAACGCCGGATTATTCAGCTAGTTTATAGATAAAATACATCTGAAGAATTCGCAAATTGTATTCTTTATGTTGAGTTTAGTCTGATTTGAATTTACTTTTTTGTGATCCAAGTTTTCAAGACGTTATGTCTATGACCTAACTAACGTACTGCTCGGTATAGTAATTAAGGTGTCGAAGCAATTTTAACTCTTGAGTCTGGACAAGCTCTGGAATCATTAAAGGTTCCCAGACTGTTTATGTTGGAATGGCTGACTGTTTTGAATAAACTAGGCCCTCTGACAAATTCCATGAATAGCCCTTCCTTGGAACTATTCAAACACTCCCAGATCCTCGAATTAGATATTCCACGACAAACGCTTTATTTACGATTCAAACTAAGATTTAAAATTCTGATCCATTTGAAGAATTTAATTCTCGACTTTGATTCTTCATGCTATGTTATTCCGATTTGAATCTACTTTTTGTGACGGAAGGAGACTCGTTATGTCCATGGTTTTACTCTTTCGGTATAATAACTATGGTCTAGAAGCATCTTTTTTAGCTTGATAGACTGAACAAATATTTAGTTATTAAAGATTCCCAACTGTTTCTGCTTTGAATAAACTGGGCTCCCTCAGACAAATTCCAAGAATAGCCCATCCTTGCGAGGGGCTATTGCAACCACTCCAGATCCTCGAATTAGATATTCTACCAGACAGACGTCGTATTTACCCAGTCCAAAGGAATATTCAAAAGGAAGTTGTCCGAATTCCCAACAGTCCCTTCAAATAACTCGTTTGCGCAAACATTCGAAAGACGATAATCTCAACCTCCATCAACAGGCTGCTCGGCTAGAGCAAACACCCCGGACGTGACGGAGTCATTCTTTGATCGTGAACTCGTCTGTTTGCTCGAGATTTCCAAACCTCAAGCACCCCTCTTCATTCCCCGGTCGCGGCCCCTCATCACCATTACTGCCCCCCCCCCCGTCGAAGAATTATAAAAATATTCGCATTCCGCCCCCTCGCCATTTTGCCACCGCTGGGGGCGTCGTCGCCTTCGAACGACTTCGAGCGGGGAGGGGGGCTGCGATATGTTAAATCGCTTGTGGCCAATTCCACAGTCGACTTCCGTGTTCGAGATATGCAAATGGGCCACGGGGAGAGGGGGAAATTAAATTATGTTCGTCAAGGGGGGGGGGGGAGTTTAGGCGAAATACCGTGTTCCCGGTCTAAGACGTTCACCCCCTTTCGGAATCGATTAAATTTAAGGGGTGCGGCGGCGAAGAAATGGCACAGACAGCGTGGGGTGTCGGAATGACGGACCATTTTCTAAATCGTTGATTTTGTCGTCGTTTGCGGGGCATTAGATCAGTGGGTTCTCTCCCACCCTGTGCTCCCCATTTCCATAAATTGTGCCCCTAGTGTCAACAAGAGCTTGTTATTAGCGAAGTTTTTGTTTGAGGTTTATATGCAGGGTGTTTCGGAACTTCCTGTTTGCGAACTTTAATGGGAGGTAGGAAACCCAAGATTGAACTGTATTCACTTGGAATATATGTCCGCCAGCCCACTTGGATTCAACGGCGTGGCAGTTGGCTAGTGCTTACAGCAATCCATCCATCGTCGCTGTGTGGCATGTATTACTGTTGGCTCGCATTCTATAAATAGCGTAAAACTGAGGCCAATAAATATGTCCGATGTCTTCTGCTCCTTAGTGTATCCTAGCTCAACTGAAAATATCATAATTTATAAAAATAAAATAAATTTCTATACAATATTGTGAAATAATTTACATTTTATTGAAATAACCTAAAGACACAAAAGCACCAATCAACCTAGCCGCTAGATCCAACCGAAGATCGTTGTGTACGTTGAAGCTGCTGCACGTTGACTGTCGTGGCCTCGAATGTCCCCACGTTGGCGTGGTGTGAAAGCTTCGAGGGTGGGGAGCCAGCTCAAGTGCTGACCTCGTCATCTGAACATGGTTCAAAATCACGTGGTGTTTTCTTCGTATCTTTCTCTTCAGTATTGTTCCCGTACCGACACCAATAACCCGTTGTGTTGCTCCAGTGTGACGTCAATTCAACTACTAACCGACCCAGCTCGTCCTGGTGGCACTTGCAGACATGTATCCCTGCGTGAATGTGGTTTAACCCCTTGAGTACAGATTTATTTGAAAAAGTATTTCGGATTATCCTTTGCATATTAGTTACTGTTATATTTACGTTTTACCGTCTGTTCACTAATTACTGTTATATTTTCGTATTATCGTTTGCACACTAGTTACTGTTGTATTTTCGTATAATTTCGTTTGATAAGAATGGCAACAGTAGGAGAGAGATCGCACAGCTTCTGATCTCCGCGTTTATTCCAAAAAAGAATGCCTGATATCGCAGTCGTATAAATATTTCTGTTTGGAGTCTGATTAAATAAAGTGTATTTTTGTAGAGAACGATTGAATAATTTGATTCATCCAGAGTCTCGCAACACCAATCACTCTTGCCGTGAACAAGAATGAACATGTTTAATTTTGTCCTTGTTTGAATGACCAATTGGACTTGTCATCCGTAACTTAAGCAAAACAAGTGCATGACGAGTCTCAGTCGTCAAATGTAATATTTGAGTTGTCACAAAATGTTTTTATACAAGCTTATACAAAGTGCCCCGAATGAACCGTACAATACCCACATGATATCCGCGTCGAAAGTTTCTTGGCGTCATTTCCGGTAAGAAAAAGTTTCCTTTTAAAGCTCTAAACTATCCGTTTGGTGTGTCTTCCAATCCTGTAAAATAGCCCTTTTTTTTCCTGCCATTTACTTAAAAATTTCCAAGTAAGCAGTGTTCTGAACAATGTTAAATATTTTTTACCGGAAATGCTTTGAAGAAAATTAGCCAAGAATAATTAATTTCCGCCTAATATTTTTTTTAACTCTTTCGGATTTTTAATGTAGCTTTGCAGTGTAATGAAAGTATTTTTTTCTCTGTAAAACATCGCACACACATGGTACAGATGTGAGAATTCTGATTTACTCCTTGATTATACCTCCTGCTTAAATAAAAACTCCATGAAAGATCTCTCAGAATTTGTTTGGAAAGGAGAGTTTTACTCGGATATTTTTTTAAGAAACTCAAATATTTGATTACAGATTACAACATTAATTTTTGGTTCTTAAAAAAAATTAATGCACCTTTTTATTTTTTCCTCTCTTGAATGAGAAAATAACTTACTTCCTATGTGATGTAGGAGTAGCGACATGACCTTTTCGTTTTTTCACATCAATGAGATTGAATAATGTGCAGATTGAGCTCATGATTTTTTTTTCAATATATTTTCATAATTAAAAAAAAAAAAAAATCAGACACAAAAAAAATTGTAATATCCTTGGAATTTATGCACATTGGACAGAGAAATACAGATCAATAAAATCGCTTCTTCAAAAAAAGTCGCCACAAAAAAATTTAGTTTCTTCTCGCTCAAAAAAAAAAAAAAAAAAAAAAAAAAATTATTCAAAATTTTTCCAATCGTGAAAAGTGACACGAAACTGCAGTGAAATCATCGACGAACGTAAAAAAAAAAGATCTAAAATTAAATTAACTTTCCTCCTTCCTGTGCTTGGACGGTAATGCGTGGGTTTAGTAGTATCGTGGAGTATACTGCTTTAATGGCTTTAAAAATTTAGTTAAGAAGCACGCGGTCTGTGAAATGTGCTGTGAAAAAGTACCCTCCACGCTTCGCTGCCTTTGGAAAAAATATTCCTCCGCGGTATCTAATCTCAACCTCGCGTGTTTGGAGAGCCTTTCTTATGAAAAGATGTGGTCGAAATAAAAAAAGTGTATGCAGATTTCCAATTACAAGTTGACTATAAATAGGTTTTGGAATCGATTGCATTGGGATAGCGTGCTTTTTTTTTGTTTTGAAGATTGACGTCATAATGCAATGGTTATGAATATAGAGGTCCTCTTCATTCTCTTAAATGTTTCTAAAAGATTGTGTTCATATGAGGTTACTTTTTAGAAGATATCTTGTCAAAAATTACTTTTCGTTCATTTGATCGATTTCCCCTGTTTTTGGTTCCCTTACGAATTTATCGCGAACCGTCGCTAATACCCCGTGCTCCAGTGTGAAGTTAATTAACTACCGACCAACTCTACTTTTTTGAGGTTTCGGAGGTTGGCGAGTTCGAATCCAACCAAAGACCATCGTGCAAAGGGGGCTGGTGCACGTTAAATCTGTCGTTATCTCAAATGTCCTCATCTCGGCGTGGAAGATTGGAGAGTGGGGTGTGACCTCGTAATCTGACCACAGTTAAAAATTACGTGGCGTTGTCTTTTGAACTTTCTTCTTCCGGATAGATCCCGGAACATCGCCAATAGCCCGTTGTGTTGTGCCAGTACGACGCCAATTAAATACCTGCCTACCTTTATTTTTCGGGGAAGTAGTGGCGTAGTTGGTATGACCTCTGCGCTAGCAAATTGCGAGTTGCTGGCGGCGCCGGTTCGATTCCTCCCAGGGTGCATTTCTCTTTCCTCTCTGGATGTCCATTACTTTGTGTACGTTGGGTCTGGTGTAGGTTAAATCTGTCGTGGACTGAAATGTCCTTTAACGTGACCGCCGACCAACCGGTATTGTGGTTAAGGTGCTAGCCTCTAGATCGGAAGGTTCCTGGTTCGAATCCGGGTCCGTGCATAGATGTTTGTAAGTGTATGGTGTAGAGGCGGCTGGTGCACCTTATATCTGTCGTGACCGAAAGTCCTCACGTTGGGTTGGTGTGGAAGTTTGGAGAGTGGGGTGCCAGCTCAGGTGCTGCTTCGTCATCTGATCGTGGTTATAATTTACGAGATATTGTCCTCGGATCTTTCCCTTACGGGATTGATCCCTTACCTACGTCAATAGCCCGTTGTGAAACTCTAGTACGACGTTAACTAATAATTACCATTACCTTTAACGTGACCTGGAATTTTTGAAAGATGTGTTCCTCTTCAGGTGTTAACCTCGTCATCTGACCGTGATTCAAAATGACAAACTAGTCCTTGGAATTTTTTTTGGGTTAATGATCTGGAAAATCACCAATCGACCTAAGTGCTGCTCAAGTGGGACGTTACTTAACTACCTACAAACTCGTTTTTAAACTAAATTTTGGGTGATGCGCGTTTGACAGCTTTTAATGGAGATCTGTTTTGACTCTTACAAAATGCTTTCGAGTATTGAAATTATCACTGCCTCTTTGTAATTGTATGGGCCGTAATTAAGTTTGCTTTTGATTTTAGTTTTTATCAGATGGTATGTTTGCAAATACTTAGTAAGGAGAAGTCATGAAATACCCTATATTTTTAGCATTGAATTATTAATCAATGGCAGTGATCTACCACTTGAATAACTTCGGTCTATTTGCCCTAACAAAATGTCAATTTTAAATTCATTTGTAAAATCCAAATATTAATATTCAATTTATTTTTTGCTAATTTTAATAAATTATTTAAAATTTGTATTATTTTTTGCAAATTAAAAAAATAATTTTGTTCATATTTGTTATTTATTATTTGTTTGTACATATAATTAAAAAAATAAAAAATAATTGTTGCATTGGATTTTGTAATTTTTATAATATTGTAGCTTTTAATAAATAATCGTATTTTTTTTAAATATTTATGCATCGTAAATTTCAAAAATATTTTTAAGTATTGCAAAAATTTGTTTTATAAATATTCAAAGGGAGCAAACAACTGCATCAGTGTTTCTGCAGTGTGTATGTGTATTGCCATTGCATAGCTATGTCAGGATACTCGGCTATTTTTCTCGTTCGTGCGTCATATCGTAACTCGAACATACTATCAAAGTGGATGTTTAATTACATCATTTTCTTTGACGGTTCGCTTAATGAAAGCGAAACAACAAACATCCTCTTCATGTTGACGCAGCTGTGTTTTGCATAACGCAATGTCACAAGTCTCTCCGATCTGGAATCACTACACTGACTGCCGTTGCGTATCTTCCGCTTTTCTTTTTATTCCCGTGGCATGCGGGTGTTAACAAGAAGAGGGCGAGGTCAGAGCTTGGTGCAAGTGGTGGGCGTTGAGAGGATTTATGGACCGCTTCGTTCCTAATCGAGGGATCAAAGAAGACCTTTGATTCGGTTCTTGATCCACTGCTGATATCTCGGCCACGCGGTATGTGGCAACCGTTGTCCGCCATTGCACGCGGAAAACAAATTTAACTAGAATGTTAATGATGGTAATGTTCCAGCTTGTTTGAAAGGTTCTCGCTCCTTGTGCGTGGAAGGGTTTTATCGCATCCGATGACTTTTTTACTGTTTGGATTCGTCTGGTTTGAAAGATGGGTCAGTCGGAAGTGCAGTTTTCAGTTTGTTTTGAATCTCTTTTTGCTCGTTTCTGTTTTATTAGTCTGCCCTTGAGCAACATCTGCTATTGGATGCTAAGGCCTCGTTCACATGAGGCGCGTAAAACTTGCGTTTGGCGAGGCTATCACGGTCCCTCTCGTCAAGGTCGCAAAGATAGATACTTGAATTGGAGGAATAAATAAACATAATTCATGGCGGGACCTCGCCATACGCGCGTTGAAACTCCTCATGTGAACGTGGCCTAAGGACGGATTTGGTTAATTGGCGTTTGCGTTTGTCGGAGAAATTCGAAGTTTGGATGAAAAATTAGGTTTCACATCAAAACTAAGGTACATTACATTTTGGGTTTGCAGGGAATTTTTTTGTGTATTTGGCGCATGTTGGCCAAATATGGCCCCTGGGCTTCAAAACTCCAAACCAACCTGCGAGATGAAGGCGACGCAGCTTCGATTCCTGTATCTCACCCCGGGTGCACTTCTCTCTACCGTCTGTAAATTGCAAGTTCGATTCCAAAGACCGTCGTGTACAAAGGGGACTGGTGCACGTTAAATCCGTCGTGGCCTCAAATGTCCTCACGTTGGCGTGTTGCCTTGTCATTTGACCGTGGTTCACAATTACGTGTTGTCCACATCGGATCTTTCCCTTGTGGTTGATCCCGTTGTGTACTCCAGTACGACGTTAATTAAAATACCTATACCTACCTTCCGTCAGTAAAAAAAAATCCTTGTGTGCATGTCCATTACTTGACGATTTTTTTTTCGCAGCTTGGCCAAATATGGCCATAAAACTGAAAATTCACCTGCGAATTTAAACAGCGGTTTTGGTTCAATACTCTTGGTGTTTCCATCCCAGGTTTAACCATATCTAAAAACCTGTGTGCATGTCCATTGCTTGGCGTTGCCTGTGTTATGTTTGGCGCAGTTTGTAGGCCATATACGGTCCTTATGCTATAAAACCCAAGCAACCACCATCACATTTTTCAATTTCTGGTGTTACTTCTCAAAGAAAAAGCAGAAAGCGCCTCGGATGGTTATAAATCGACCTAACTTCGTAATTTCTTTTATTGTCGAAGCGTTTTCTTCGGTTTCACTGCAGCGCCGCTCTTGAAAAATATCTTCTCCAGCTTCCCGTGATTTATAACGAGCCATATCCCTTTCTCTTTTATCGGCTAAGGTCCCCTTCCCCAACGACAGCACTTTCAGAACAGTTTCCTGAAGCGTCTCGTCGCCTTCCCGAAGGTAAATGCAGTGTCATGGAACCGTGGAGGAATGAAAGGAACCCCGAATCCTGGCCCTAGCTCTCTTTCTAAATGCTCTTCCCAAAAAACCCTTCCCTCTTTATTAAGCAGGGGTGGAAAAAGAACGCATAAACCCTTTATTTACCCTCACGGTGGCATGAATGAACTCCAAAGACGGTGAGAGGCACAAGGAAAAAAAAATTCACGGGGATCATGTCGGGGAAAAAATAAAAGTGAACCTGGAAATGGGAATATAGGAGTCTCGTGATGGGACTTTCATTGCAAATAAAGCACCGTTTCCCCTGCCGTTTTTCATGTAGGCGTAATGCTGTGACGTTTGGGATGAGGATTGGGAATGTGAACTTTATATTGCCCTGCGACCGTTAAACGCTCCCCCTTTATGCACTTACCCCTTTTATTCTATGAGGGAATAAAAAGGGGTGGTTGTGTGGGGGAGATATTTGAATATTAAATTAGGGTATGTGACCGTGTTGACTAAATGATAGTGTTTTGAATCTCAGGTTTTTGAATTTTGCTTTTAATCGTGTTTCTTACTTCTATTATTTTCGTTGACTGATAAATGATTTCAGTTACCTTAATTAGGCTAATCAAGATAATGAGCAATCGTTCGTGATTTTGCTCCTGGAATGACGATTCTTTTGTGCTTTTCTCCTCTGGTTGAATGCAGTATAAAGTATTTTTTTTTACTAAAATTGGAATCAGTTCCGAAAAGAAAACCGGAGAACAACACCTCTTAGCCTTTAGACTACGGCCGGTACATCAGTTGTACCTTGATCGCGCCAAGAAGGAATTTAGATTACGGCCGGAGCAGCAGTTGTACCCTAAAAGTTGAATATTAAATTGTAATTGAAGTGTAAGAAATTAAAGTAATTGTAAAAAAGTTGTAAGAATCTCGGCAAGAAAGAATTTAGACTACGCACATTACAGCAGTTGTATCTTAAGGCTAGGCCTCTACTTAACGATTTCTAGTCGCAGCGACCAAAGAATCGCTGTCACAGAAAATCTACAAGGTGCGCATACTACGATAGATAAATCGCTGAATTAGATTAAATTATGTTTTTTGTTCCCCATATTCAAGTTTCTATCTTTGCGATCGTTGAAGATAGTGAAAATTTCAACGGATTTTAAATCGGTGTAAAATTCTACGCCAGATCGATATCAAAAGCAGATTTATTATTTATTTACCATTTGATTATTTAATTATTTATTAAATAATTAATTATTTATTTAAAGAAAATCTTTAAGGCATTGATCTGGTGTAAAATATTCCGCAGATTTCAAATCCGTTGAAATTTTCTCTCTATCGATCGCAACGATAGAAATTTAAATTAGGGGAATAAAAACATAATTTAATGTATAAGAAAAGCTGACCGTGGAAAACGCGCGACTAAATTATCGCAAGTGGGTTCATGTCCATGCCTGTCTGTGTGATTCATTGGGTAGAGCGACAGTCTCGTCGCAGCACAAATAGGACCGGTTGCCATCTTTTTAATAGCTGGGATTGTTCAGTCGCAAGTGTGTGCATTTGAAACAATGAGCTTTATTTTTGCGACCTAAAAATCGCTCGACTAGAAATCGCAAGTGGAGGTCTAGCCTAAAAGTTATAAGAAACGCGCCAAGAAAGAATCCCACTCAGTTATATCTAAAGCCGTAGTCAATAGTTTAATATCGAACCAGATGACGAAGTCAACACCTGAGCTATCACCTTACTCTCGTACCTTCTTGATCACGTGAACAAGAGAACATTTGAGGTCATAACAGATTTAACGTGCAGCAGCCCCCATGTACACGACGATCTTTCAGTTGGATCAAGCTTCGAAGTAGCAACCCTCTGGTTCCTAATCTACTGCTCTACCAACTGATAGAGCAGCAAGTAATTTGTTTCTTGGAAGGTTTTTACTGACAGAAGAGAAATACACCCATGTATAGTTACAGGAATCGAACGTGCTTCGCCTGCCACACCCTGGTTGCTACCTCAGTGAGAAGACTCACTGAGGCATGACTACTCCTTCCCCATGAGGATTTAAAAAACATCTTATCACAGTCCCTTTCAAAGTGTTTATTATTACTAAGAAAACTGAACTACACGGAGAGCAAGTTTCGCCGTCGCAGGAGATTGACTCTGCGAAAGGAGTGTTGGTTTGCGAAGCCAATCAATCCCTGGGAGTTGGCGAGCAGGGGGTGGAGCTCCCTAGTTTTTAAAAAAGTGTTTAGGACGAACAAAATCGATATTTTCCGATTGCTCTCTGTTGCCAGTTTGTTTACTTAAGTTTTTAGGAAAATAATCTCATATCTGAACTTATTTTAATTATCTACCAGAACTAATTTTTTCCAACGTCCCTGTGGCACACACTCCACATTTTCAGAACGAATTTGATTTTCCAGATCATTGCAACGATCATTCGAATTCAATTCGGATGGGAAAATAAGTTGCCCCGAAGCCTCCCTGCCTGTTCTAATAAATCAAACACTGCCCACGAAAGCGTACAAATTTAATTTGATTACTTCTTCCAATCGTGGACAGTATCTCGCTGGCCTCACAGCACACAGCAGATGTTGTATCGCGTCTTAGACTGCTCTGTTTTAATCAATACTCCGCTTGCCCTCTCCTTTATTGTCGGTAATACCCGGGCTTATTCTTTCACGCACAATTGTTTCAGGGGGAAAAAGTTAATTGGGTTAAAGAAAGACTATGCAGATTTACCCATTTAATTGGTTCTTTTAAAGTACGAACAGCTGGAGGGAAAAAATACGAGTGAAATCTCCTAGCTCCCGAGGAACGTCTCGTGGAGATTTTAACTAGGCGTCTCGTTTCATTTCTGAGGATATAATTGGGGTATTTTCGAATTATATCGGTCTCAAATGGGATATTTTTTTATTCCAGTACTGGGTCTCTTTGAGATGCGCTGTTTCTTTTCTCTCGCCTTGGAATAAACCTGCGTGTTTGCCTTGTTTTACTGGAAGGGTTCAAAAGTGTTACTCTTAACGATGTCTTTGCGAACGGAGAATTGTCTTTGGTGACACTCTTTTGATAAGGATACGGCTGTTTGACGGAATTTCAATAGCGGGGCTGTAATTTGCTCTCCTGCTGTAAATACTAGTGTTCAACGCTTTTCAAAGGGAATTATCCTAGCTCCTCGTGGAGATTATAGCTATTCTCGTTTCATTTCTAAGGATATATTTGGATTTTCAAATTATATCGCAGCTCACACAAATGGAATATTTTTATTCTAGATCTGGGTCTTTCTGAGATACACTGTTTCTTTACTCTCGCCTTGTTATAAACCTGCGCGTATTCCATGTTTGCAATTGATTTACTGGAAGGGTTCAAAAGGGTTACTCTTAACGATGTCTTTGTGAACGGAGAATTGTCTTTGGTGACAATTTTCTGATAGTGACACGCCTGTTTGATGGAATTTCAATTGCGTGGCTGTATTTTCCGCTTCTGCTTTAAGTACTTGTGTTCGACGCTTTGCAAAGTGAATTCTCCTAGCTCCTCGTGGATATTAACTATTCTCGTTTCATCCCTGAGGATATAATTGGGGTATTTTCAAATTATACCGCAGTCTCAAATGGGGATCTATTTTATTCCAGAAGGATATACGTCAAAAGGATGTGCAGGCCGAGTAATAAATGATGGTAGATTGGTTTTTATTGGGTTTTATGGTGCAAGTGTCAAGTTTGGCCATGTTACGCTTCATGTACAAGACAGACAACACCAATAACGGACCTGCGCAAAGAAGGGTTTACTGACACAGAAGACAAAAATACACTCAAGGAGGAATCGAACGTCACAGTAATCGCCCCTCCGCCGCCTACAACTCGTAGGTAACTAACTCAAGGTGGTAACACACTATTCTACGACGGCCCCGTATAATTATAGAAATATTGTGAAGTGAATAACATAACAAATATTAACAATTGAAGTAAATGTTTTCAAATTGTAATCTACTTTTGTTTGATCAGAGAATCCTGATTTTCATAATTCCCTTCATCGCTCTTGTAACTAAATTTTCCAGCTGCTATAGGTAAATTTATTATCTCTAAATGAGACCCCATACATATACTGACATATCGCATGCTTACAGTTGTTAAGGACCCAAATGAATTGCAATGGTTGTCTCTCACACACACATACATTTATTACGCCAACCCTCAACAACGTCATATCTCAAAAATCGGCGAATTTTAGCTATGCCTGTTTTCGGAATGCCCTTAAAGAGTAGTATATCCCTGCAATTTCGTCATATCTCACCGCTCAATATTTAGCCGCTAGAGAGCAGAAGTAATATTTATTTTTAATACATTTTATTCTACTTTTAAACTTTAAAATCACTCTCCTGAAAAATCACGTTTTTTGAGATATGACCAATATATTCTTATTCCCCTTCACCATCAGTAAAGTTTGGAATGTGCATTCTAAGCTCAATCGAGTTCAATTGAAATATTTTACGTAAACACTTAGATTCAATCGAAGTAATTTTCAAATACGTTATAAAACTCTTTTCAGCGATTTATTGCAATCCGTGACTGGTAACATTTGGGACGACGTAATTAGGAATTCCTTTGTAATACCTATTAAGAGTGACAGGTAGTTGGTATCGGATCTCAACCCTGAGATTTACCGAATGAGTTAAGATGGCACTTCATATTCCATTGGACTCTGAGTTAGTTTGGAATAAAACTATCCAATTCGAGCGCGCGATTCAAATTGAATCTCGACTCGTACGTCGAAATTCCACAGCCCTTTTTTGTTGTACATTATTCCTTTGTGTGTGCTGCCATATGCTATTTCCGTTAAATGTTGGATTCAAATATGCTGTCTCTTCTATTTTCCACACAAGGCTTGTATGTTCCATTAAGTATCATTTATGCTGACAGGCGGGACATTCTTTTCGATGCAAAAGGATTTTGGAAATGCATTTAGAATTGCACATGGCACACGGGTTAAGTTTTAACATCAAACGTTCCAGATTTCAACGTCTGCGTCATTTTGTGTTTTCGCCGATTCATTTTGTACCCGAGCAACTAAAATTGCTACTGAAATATGAATTCAGAGGAGATACTTCTTTGCTTGTATTTTTTAAGAATTCGTACATCAAGAAAGAAAATAACTGTTGGACCAGAGAGCCTATGCCGAAGGCCTTCAATCTCCTTCTGAAATTAGATGTTAAATGAGCAAAAATTAGTTCAGATGGCTTTTATATGGTGGCTAGTATAGAAGAGGAGGTCAAATGAGGATGGCTGGTTATACAGTGGGTCGGAGTCATAAGCGAGTCCAGTGCTGAACAGCAGATGCAAAGATGACTGAATTAAAGCAAAAGTAGATAAAAAACAAAATAAAAGGGAAACATTTAAAAACAAATATTTATTCACGATGGCTTTTTGCTGTACTTTGGTTGGCGCAACTCGTATCTGGGGATACACTGAATTGCGGGATTATCTATGATTTCAAGCTTAACGTAGAATTTAATGGCGAGTTTACTGAAGAATTGTTTAAGTTCAGTAATTTCAAGATCTTCGCGGATTTTATTGTTTCTATAGTTCTAGGGATAACTGCTGATAGTACTAAGTGTAGAATTTTGAAGAGCTTGTAGTTTTTCGAGGTTACTTTTCGCTGCAAATCCCCAGAAGAAAGACTGGGGTAGCTGATTTTTGGTCTAATCATGGTTTTGTAAAGGAGCAGTTTACTGTCGATGGAGCCACGAATCATCTTGATACTTAGTGGAAACGCTGACTTTCATGAGAAAATAACCTTTGAGTCGAAACTCGATTACATTTTTGTAGAAACGTCAATATTGCAGATTAGAGTGTTCGGCGTGGTGGCAACGTTATAGTATAAGCACGCGAATAATTTTTCTCTGTACTGTTGGTCTTATCAGTCTTCGAGTGGCAATAAATGAGCGTAGGGTGACCCACCCACCCAACAGGAGCCATGTGTTTTGACTCACCTCAGACAGATATGGCCTATAAAACCCAATTCAATCCCCATATAGTCTGGAAATGATTTAATTAAAACAAGCAAAAAGTGTTTGTGTGCGGTTTCTTTTCTCGATGCTTATACAAACATAAGTTTCCTCTATGTAGAGGAATCAGCCCTTGAGTAGCAATGCATGAGCGTAGGACGACCCTCCCACCCAACCATATCTTTTGAGTATTCTCCGCAGCATCACTGGCAAATAAGGTGCCATATTTTTTGGCTCATCTTAGGCAGATATGGCTCATAAAACCCAATCCAATCATCATATACTGTACCCTACAATAATGGACCGGATGCCGGCGGATTTGCATAAAATCCGACTATTTGTTTGGTGTTATTCGTGGTTTGGCCTGGGACATTCCTTAGCATGTTGTTCATGGTAAATTGAACGCTGACGCCTACATGAACATTTTGGACAGTCAGGTTTTTCCTACACTGTGGCAATTTTATGGAATCGACGAATGTTACTTCCAGCACGACAACATTCCGTGTCATGTTGCAGCCTCTGTCAAGCAAGTGGTATCAAGATATGGATGTAAAAGGTCTTCCCTGGCCTACTCAGAGTCCCGACCTAAACCCCGTATAACATTTATGGGACGAGTTGGTGCTTCGCTTACGGACCAGGGAACCACGTCCGATATCTACAGTTGAGCTTGTGACATTCTTGCAGCAGGAATGGACACAAATACCCATAGCGTATCAAAACGTTGTTGAAGGGTTGCTAGTGGCAATGCAGCCCGTGGGGATCATCCCCCTATTAAAGCATGTATTATTTCCCTTGTACCATCACATATTGCTGTCCGGTCCATTATTGTAGGGTAGTGTAGTCTGGGAATGTTTCAATTAAAACAAGCATAAGGTGTTTGTATGAGTTTCTTTTCTCAATGCTTATACGAACATAAGTTTCCTCTCTATAGGTCTAATCAGCCCTCGAGTACCAATGCATGAGCGTAGGACGACCCAACCAGACCTATTCAGTATTCTCCGCAGTATCACTGGCTAATAAGGAGCCATGTTTTTTGACTCATCTTAGACAGATATGGCCCATAAAACCCAATCCAATCACCATATAGTCTTGGAATGATTCGATTAAAACAAGCAAAAGGTGTTTGTATGCGGTTTCTTTTCCCGATGCTTAAACAAACCATATAAGTTTCCTCTCTATAGGTCTAATCAGCCCTCGAGTAGCAATGCATGGGCGTAGTGCGACCCACCCCACACAAACAGTCCTATTCAGTATTCCGCGCAGCATCACACTTTGGCGAATAAGGAGCTGATAATACACCGCTAAATAAAACCGAGAGAATCTCTCCTTGATGGGTTAGAGAAACGCAATTCGGACTCTGGTTTCAATTACCGTAACGAGATCGGTATTATTCCGGTCAGTGATGACCCCCCCCCTCCCATCCTGCACATGAAAGCTCTCGGCCTGATTGGCTGGCTCTGGAAATCTTTCTGCGACAGAATCCCTCCCTCAGATACTGTTTGTTGTGCGTCGTCGAAGGAGGGCTGCACCAAAATTGCGAGGGCTTTTCCTGAATAAAGTATTCCGTCCATTCTGGGGCTCAGCATATTAAACTGTCTATTAGTGACATTTCTGTTTCAAGCGGATTCGTTAGTTGAACGTCTTTCTCCAAGACCTTTCAAAGCCGCCTTGACGTTGGATGAAAAGTAATGAGGAAGTTTCACGTGACTGGATAGTACGTTTATCGCTCCAACTGTGTCGAAAATTCTTATTTTCGAAAACACACTTTAACTCTTTTTGGATCGGGGTGGGACGTTTGGCGGCCCGTGTCCTTAAAATGTTTGAGGCTAGCTTTAAAAATATTCCAGGAAATTTACTTTCTAAGGTTATAAATTCTCTGTCATTTAACCTTTTGACTATGGCTCTAGATATAAACAAGTGCGATTCTTTCTTGGCGAGATCCTTATAACTTTCAAGGTACAGCTGCTGTAATGGCCGTTGTCTAAATTCTTTCTTGGCGTGATTCTTATAACTTTCAAGGTACAACCGCTGTAATGGCCGTTGTCTAAATTCTTTCTTGGCGTGATTCTTATAACTTTCAAGGTACAACCGCTGTACTGGCCGTTGTCTTAATTCTTTCTTGGCGTGATCATGATACAACTGCTGTACCGGCCGTAGTCTAAAGGTTAATCTGATGTGTTGGAGGGGTCTAGATAAGCTTGAGAGATAAGAACCCCCTTAATCCTCCTGGAGGTGGTCTCGACGAGGTATCTCGTCGTTAGAGAGACTACCAGATCGAATGGACGAGATATATCGTCCATCAAGACCATCTCGTGTCATAAAAATTGACTAGATCTTGATCTCGTCGTATTAAAAAGAAAATCGGCAATATCTTGATGACGAGATATCTCGTCAATAACGCTATTGTTCAGGTCTTGATGTACGACATATCCCGCCGAATCCACTTGCAGGGTTAAAAATAATTGTTTCACTATGGATTCAATACATTTTTGTCTGCACAGGTCTTGCATATGGTTTATGTTGAATCTCTCGCCTTGCTTGCTATTGTAACGCAAATGGGCTCAAGAACAGTTACGAAAGAGTTTTTGATCAGCTATCATTCTCATTAATATAAAATTGAGAAAAAGTTTTGATGATATGTCTTCACTAGTTATTGTAAAAACTAGGTTGTGTTCCAATTTGGTTTTACGCGAATTGAATCCTCTCCTGATGTCTTGAAAACGTCATTGTTATCTCTAATGGATCTTCTGAATAAGCCTCTGGGCGTCAATAATTATGCTATTGCTTTTACCCTTTAACATATTTAACGAATATATACACTCTCCTACAGTAATGGACCGTACGCCAGCGGATTTCTTAAAATCCGACAGCTTGTTTGGGGGTGTTTTTCGTGGTATGGCCTGGGACCTTTGCATGTTGTTCCTGGTCAATTGAACGCCGACGCCTACATTAACATTTTGGACAGTCAGGTTCTTCCTACACTCTGGCAATTTTATGGAATGGACGAATGTTACTTCAAGGACGGTCCATGTCATGTTGCAGCCTCTGTCAAGCAGTGTTATCCAGATATGGATGTAAAACGTCTTCCCTGGACTGCTCCGAGTCCCTACCTAAACCCCATAAAATATTTGTGGGACGTGTTAGAACGACGCTTACGGACCAGGGAACCACGTCCGAAATCTACATCTGAGCTGGCGACATTCTTGCAGCAGGAATGGACACAAATACCCATAGCTGTATATTAAAACATTGTTGAAAGTCTGTCCAGAAGGGTTGCTAGTGTAATTGCAGCACATGGAGGGACCACCCCCCTATTAAAGCATGCATTCTTACCCTTATAGCATCACATCTTGCTGTCCGTCCATTATTGTAGGGTAGTGTAGTTACAATTATTGGTTTGAAGAATACTAGGAATCGTTTTATTAGTCACGAAGTCAAAAACTAGCTTGAAACTGCTTGTTGGTTGAGTTTTATAGCGCAAAGACAATATTTGACCAGATGCGTCAAACTCAAGACAAAGTAATGGACATGCACAAAAAAAGTTTAACTGATAAAGGAAAGATAAATACACCAAGAGTAAGTTACAGATATCGAACCTGCGCTGCTTCAAATCGTAGATTGCTCGCTCACTGGGCTTGCCGGCTAAGCCACTGGAAACTAAGTAAAACTGAAAGCTGGCGTGTGTAACAATGCGTGCAAGACTCTCAATGTTTATCTCCCCTAGTCCCCCTAGTTTTCAATATTCAACGGTTGAGAATAAATTTCAAGGCATGAATGTTTCCTGACGACCTGCAAATGCACAAGCATTCAGAAACACGTTCAAGTTTCCGAATGACACGAGTTCAACTAACATGCTTTCCGATACCAGACCCGTATACTCTTAAGACTTCGGCAGCTCACAGAACTGAAACCTGAACCCCTAAATCAAACCCAAACTTCCATAAAGGCGTCACATTTCCAGCCCGACGTCATCGGCTTTTGACGCGTTAAAAGCACGTCGTCCGATAGTGAAACTCGACACCATTCAAGCATCGGAAGCCATCTAAGAGCTCCATCGCCACTGGTTGCCCGAACATTTGAAACGAAGGTCGTTTTACACTACCCCCGTTGATTATAATGACCCCTCCCCCATCTGGAATTATTTGAACTTTCCCTGCGCACCCCCTAATGCCTTTATTTCAAAGGGCTACACACACAGCAGGGGCTGCAGGTGAGATTAGTTCCCCCGACCCTTGACACGCCCGGTTGCAACAGCCCCGGAATAACTGGGGAAATGTCTCTCCCGGGAAATGGGCAAACCTTTTGCGAGGAATTCTGGCCACGGTAGACATGGTCTGGAATTAATGCCGCGTGCTCATCGAAACGCGAGATTCCCTTTTACGACTAACACACTCTGGTGTGGAGGCCTTTTATAGAGAGATGCCTTTACAACAGCTAACTTCTGCGGGCGCATGTGGTCATCGGGCGGCTTGTAAAAGCATCCCTGTAGCCTGTTTATTAAGCCCGAAATGTGATTTGGTTAATGCAAACATGCTCGTTGTGGCGAGCGTTTAATTACGAGAGCCCGCCGTAATTGCGAGTTACTCATATTGGCTGTTTTATGGCGCTGGAAATATTGTGCCTTTCTCTCCAAGAGCGCTGATTATTGTACTATTACTTCCTGAGGCGTCTTCCGCCGAGATATATGAACTTATATTGGTGGCGGTAGTGGTTTCTGTACCAATGCGGGGTTTCCTATGCAGGCTATCTATGCGCATTCTGAACGACCTTGTGTTTTGGAATACCATTTCAGCACTTCGCAAATAGAATTTCAGAAGTATATATTCCGAATTGATGTGTGATTGGTAGGGAGTTAGTTGAATTTGCATCGTACTGGAGCAACACAACGGGATATTGGCGACGGTCCTGGATTTATCCCGAAGGAAAGCATCGAGGACAGTACTTCGTCATTTAGAACCACGTTCAGGTGACGAGGTCTACACCCAAGTTGGCACTCCAATATACAAACTTTCCCATCACGCCATCGTAAGGTAGGTAGTTAAATTAACGTCGCACTGGAGGATCAGTACGGGCTATTGATGACGGTCTGGGATCAATACCGAAGGGAAAATCCCAACCTGAGGACATTTGCAGCCACGTCAGATTTAACATGCACCAATCACCACGTGCACGACAGTCTGTTTGGATTGAGTTTCGAACTTGCAACCCTCCGGTTTCTAATCCTCTTGCTCTTCCGACCGAGATATATGTTTGGTCTACTTTTACATTCGATCTAATTCCTATATTTTAAGGTATCCCCAATATATATCATGCAAGAACATTTGGACAGCAGAAGTTAAAAGCTTCGCAGAACATGTGGTTTGTTTGAAATGAAAATCTCTTATTTGTATATTAGCCGCATGATATAGTGTCAGAGTTCCCACGGTCCTTAACGAACCTTAAGGCTGATGTCTCATTTTAGATTTTCAGGACTCGTATAACAGCCTTACCATTTGCTAAAAGTTCTTAAGACTTTAAGCCTTAATTTGTACAGAGTAGGTAGTTGAATTAACGTCGAACTCGAGCAACACAACAGTCTATTGGTGAAGATCCGGGATTCGAATTTGGGGTTTTATGACGGAAGGTCGTCGAAGGCCCAGATACAGAATTATATTCAGTGTTCTGCAACACAACTCCATGCAATTGCAATCGTTCTACAGTAAAATCAAAAACAGACGTAAAACACAACTATCGGCTAAATATGTATAGCATATAATAAATTATAATAAAACATTAAAATTAACTGACTTACTTTATTTAAAACCAAGACATACTTTCAGAATTTGCAATTCTGGCGATGACTTTTGAAGTTAAATATTTTGTCATTGATATTGAGGATGTGTTATTTATATCAAGTGTTTGTGGGAATTTGGGGCGGTGTGGAGAGGTTGTTCCGTATCTAGAAAAGAAAAAGATGGGTCAAAGCGTGTGGTTTTCACTGCAGAACACTGTAACTTATGATTGAAAAAAAAAATCGGCGAAAATTTTGATAAAATTAAGAAACGATTGTTCGGCAAAGACTTTATTTGTTCTGCGACGGTCGCAGTTTTAAGCACTTTCTGCCCCCGGGGTAGAAAGTCCGAGATCAACACCGAAGGGAAAAATGCGAGTTTTGCGAACTAAAACACGTAATTTGAAAGAAAAATATTCACCTTCACCAATTTGCATGTGTGGTAGTGAGAAATGACAATAGTCTAGTTTCTAGTACGTTCAATCACTGTTAAATATTGCATCAAAAGATGCATATTATTACATTTTAATAGTCATTCTGTTGTGACTTGAAATTATCAATTCAAGCAGAAATGGAGCTTCATGGTATCAGGCGGATTTCGAATTATAATTGTTGATTTTCCCGTTGATCCGGGTATTTTTGTTTTCATGACCTAACAAGCAAAGACACTGTTCTCACTGAAATTAAATTATTTAAATACTCAAGATCTCTGCTGTGAAAATATTTTATTACTTAGTTTAAGTTAAATCCATGAAATTATATTTTCTCTTGTGTCTTGAATGAACCCTACATTTCGAAACACTACCAATTTCCTTATGAGTTTCAAAATGATATTTGTATACTTTTAAAATTATATTTCCAGTACATATAGTTTTTCTTTGACATGCTGTGCTGTGGACACTACTGACCTATTTTTAGATTCGTTGTTTTGTCTTGTTCCTAGATAAACGAGTGTGTGTCAACTTTTAGTAATTGATATCTACGTCAAGTTGGCCTATTTGAAACATAAATCGAATTAAATGTTTTGTGGGAACAGTATCTTTAGACCAACATCACGGACCCACTTCCCAATAATTTCGTTTATGCTACTGGCTGACATTATTAATAATATTTAAATATTAGCTGAAAAACGTTCTACATTGCGTTCTACTTAGTTTAATGATTGTCTTTTGTAAAAACGGCATTCCATTCGTTCATGAAATAATTATTCCCTTTTTATAGTAATCTTTTTTGGAAATTATATTTCGTAAGATTCTCCGATAAAAATGTTGGCATTTTTTTCTACCTTCTTTAAAAGGTTGTATAATTTCGTTGCGGGGAAAAAACTACTAAAAGATTTATTTCATTGGCTAAGATATAATTATTTTCTTATCATTCTTTTTTTCTTGTAAGTACACAAACATGTCAAAACCAATATACGTATTTTTAAAAACTTCTTCCTTGATCTTTCTTTTAATGAAATTCCTAAACGTCATCTTTCAGTTATATCCACTTAACCGTAAAATTTCTATGCCGTGTAAAGTTCATGGAGTCAAAGACCGGGCAAATATGTAAAGAAATTCTTGGAATATTAATTTCGAGCCTGTTTTTTTTTGTGGATCGCATAGATTTTAGATTTGTAAAAATGCATTTAAGATGTATTTTCCATCTCTTATTGGTACCTAACTCTTTTGGAAAAGAGTGGTTTAAAATTACGAGATGTGGTCCTCGGATCTTTCACTTCGAGACTGACGCCGGTCCGACGCCTACCCCGAGGTACCCATGATGTGTTCTCTTCTGTCTTACCATCGCCAATCTTTTTGCTTTATTCCTTCATCGTTGTCCTGTGTTTGAGATCTTGACCAAATATGGCCCTTGCTCCATAAAACCCAATACCAAACACGACCGTCACCAATAGCCCGTCGTATTGGTGCAGTGCGACGTGAATTCAACCTACCTATCTGTTGGTATGGATAGTCCAAGCAGCCAAAGACGTCGCTCTTTGTTTCTGATAGACAAACGCTTGAGTTGCGAGTTCGAATTCCGTGTGTGCCCAAATCGGGTTGGCTGCTGTTTGAAGTTTCCTGGTTTCTTCAAAACGGCTGTTTATGGCCAGTTTCTCCTGGAAGACATGTCTTCTTACAGTTCACGGTGATGTGGCAGTACTTTTTATGGTACCGGGGCAACAGACTGTCCGTTTTTCGCTAATTATGCTTAATCCTACTGGTGGTTGTCTCGGCGAGGTACCCCGTCATCAACAAAATTAACCAGATGTTGGTGGACGAGGTACCTTGCCCATCAATATTTTGTCTCTTCTCAGAAGAAGAAAACTGTCCAGATCTTGATCGTCAATATCTTGAGGAGATATGTCGTCATTATCAAAATTGTTCAGATCTTGGTGGCCGAGATAGCTCTTCGAAATCAAATTGCACGGGTAAAAGATTATACAATGAATGGCATTTGGGGAAAATTAATGTATTTTCTTTTTTGGCCTCTGGTTTTGTCAAACCTGGTGAAAGGGGCTTGTTTCCTGCTACTCCATTGCGCTTGTCCCATCTTGTCATTCATCCCGACTCTGCTGTGTTTTTTTATTTTGCATAGCTTAACTGCTCTATCCTGTCTTATTTGACTTCTGTAAATCTAGTGCACGGCTACCCACTTTTCACTACTTTTGATCAACCTTGGGGTATCGTTTTAAGCAAAATCGTCTTTAAAGTTCCTGTTTTCAAAACTTTGACGACTTTTTGAACAGGTTGGCGACTTTTTTTTGAAAATTCACCAAAGGTCAATGGAAATTTTGTTCGGAAAGAATATTTTTCTGATTTTTGTTACGGGAGAAAATTTTCCTATTGACGCCAAAAGTAAAATTTCTAATGACCATCTGAAATTTTCTTAAAAATTCACCAATGTGACAAACTTGGAAACATTTATTCAAGCATCCCTTAAGGTTAAAATGATAAAATCCGTTCCTATGGAAACAGACAGGAGGATAGACAGTATCAACTGACATCCGCCTTTGTATGAAGTCCTAACACTTCAAACTAGATATAGTACCCACAAATACCATACAGCTTCTGGTATCTAGTGAAACCGTTTTACCGTAACTTTATATCCTGAGGACAATCACATGTGTTTAAAAGGGAAATTAGAATTGCATACCTACTTGAACAATGGTTGGCCGATTAAATAGATTCAGGGCAGTATGTTGCGGAAGAATGGCAACCCAGGGAAATGGGGGGATTTTTGTTCAACATCCCGCATCTTGTGCAAGGAGATAAAAGTGATGCACTACAATCATGGGCTCGTGCCCCAGGGACTGGTGCTTCGATCTCTTCCCCCAAGGCCATCAACAAATAGGATTTTGGGTCCCAACGTTTAGGGGTTGGAACTCCCCTTCTATCGAGCAAATACGTGCTGTTACCACGATGGGCGCCTTGGTGGGGGTGTTTGAGAACGGATCAATGGGGTAGTCGGAGAATGGAAGGGGCGTTAATCGCCAACACTCAATCTCTGAGGAGTCGTGGCCCTTGGTGGCCTTCCATTTTTGGTGGATCAGACTTAGTTGTGTATAATCTTAATAGGAAGGTGTTGGAATATAAGGCTTGGGTCATGATGTTTTCATATCTGACAATTTCTTTTTTAAACTTATATTTAACTTTGTGTCTTTAAACCATAGTGATGTTCTCATTTTGTGTACATGTATTCTTTCTCTTATTGGGGGCTGCAATGGCTCAGTGAGTTCGCCCACTTCGCTATCTACCTGTGAGTTGCAGTGGGAGATAGGTTCTAATACGACGTTAACTAAAAATTACCTTACCTTTTCTTGTGTGTTTGTATTACTTCACGTTGCTGCCTTATTCTTGACGCAGCGTGGCCTAATATGGCCTTTGCACCATAAAAACAACTCAACCCACCTAGTTACTCTGATTGTCTGGTCCATTGCTATGATGAAAGAGACGTAAACATGTCCAATTAATTAATCAGCGCAGCACTTTCATTTGCGATTAAAAATAACTGACGGGCTTTTAGTTCCAAATTTGAAAATTCTTTTGCATAAAATTGAATTTTAATTTATGAATTACTTATTTTTATTTCAATGAACGAAATGATTAGGTGTTTCATACTTGTGTTCTGTTGTCTCCTTCATTCATATGGGGAAAAAAATAGATCAACGCGTACAGAAAAATGTGACATTTCAGATTTCTCTCACGAAGATAGAATAATAGAAATTAAAATAAAATTCATTATCCACTTAAATAAATGTCGGAGACAGACAGAGAGAATTATTAAAGATGCATTTACACGAATACCGTTTAATTATAAAGGTAAACAATGAAAAATACATCGTATCATTGAATCAAAATGAAACAGCTTTGAAATGTTTTAGCCCCGAGAAAAAAAAATTCCAAACAAAGCCAAGGAGACATTCGCATCCTTCTAGACAAATACAGGAAAGAAATGAAGCTTCACGGCAATCTATTCCATACCTAAAGGAAAAGAGTGCGCTAATTTCCTACACTATTAGACATTTTTCCTTATTTTGAACAAAAGAGATACGACACTTTTTACACTCTCAGACTCGCTTTCGTTTTACTCAGAACAATAAGCCGAGGCGGAACAATAGCTTCCAACGAAACCCTTTCCATTCCTTGTTAAGGGAATATAAACTACATCTTAATCACGTTAGTGGGTTATTCGGACAGTCGATCCTTCGAAAGTTAAAAAGAAGCCAATTTTAATACTCCGCATCGGTATCATTTAATTTAATAAGCGATTCGTATAATGGGTTAGTGAAATTAGCGACTGTATTTGAATTTTCCCTCAAGACCGTAACTTGAATAGATTTTAGGTGATGAAATTAAGTTATTAGAGTGTAAGATACGTTTAAGCATTTGGGGGCAAGCCGATCATCTTGTTTGGTATCTGTTGTTTTTAAGCTTGGAATTTAATTTAATGTATGCTGCAGATTAGAGTAAAGGTTAATTAATGGCTTTCATAAATTAGGTTTTATCGTTGACCGTTAAATTTTGATTATTATTGCTTTGTTCGATGTATTTTCAGCATTTAAAGTGTGTAATTGCAATGTTTGGTGGTGTTTTATTTGGTAAACTCTTAAATTTTAATAAAAGCCTTTTCTGTGAAACTAAATGCAGGTGGAACAAGTGGTTTTGTGGTAGAACTTGTTTTCTATACTTGTGTTAGGTAGACTCGTAATTAGTTGAAATTTGTTTTATTACACAAGGGTCATATTTGGCCATTTTGCGCCGAACACAAGACAGACGATATAAGGAATGAATTTACATACACAAGAAAAGTTTTTGCTGACACAGGAATACACCCAGAGAGAAGTCGAACCTGGTAGTGACAAATAACAGGTTGCAAGCGCAGTGGGCATGCCCATTGAGCCACAACGGCCCCGTCCATAGTTGGGTTTGGCATCGGTGAGAAGGCCTTGGGGAAGTCCATTTCTACCATGGTGATTAAGCCTACAAGGGTAACTGATGCCGTACTGAAACTCATGAATGGTGATCACCATAGCCAATTATTTTTTCACAAATTCGTAATTGTTGCTGTCGCTTCCGTCATCAACAGTAAACTCGAAGTCTGAAACAATGCTTAAGACGCTAACTGTGGGAAGGCATTGTTTACTCATAACTTAACCCCTAATTTAATAAATAGACTCGTCCGTAACCACGCGACTCAAATACAAACTCTCTGGAGCTGTATAACAGTTCTAAGGCCCTAGGTGTATTTCTCTCTTTGTCGGTAAAACATTTCTTGTGTGTGTGTACTACTGCAATCTAAAAGTAGCCGGAATGCTATCATAAAACTAAAGGTATAAATTTATTGGTCAAAATTTATTACATCTTCAACGTTAATCTCCGATTTCAATGCGCTTCTGTCAATGTTTCTTCCAATCCTCAAAACATGCCGAAAGTCGTTTTTGTGAAACCACTTCAGGGTTCGTATCGAATTTTCTTTTATTGCATCAATGTACTCAAAACGGGAACCACGAAGAGGGAGTTTCATCCATGTAAATAAGATAATGTCAGACTGTTCCACATCAGGTGAATACGGAACTTGAGGAGCTGTATTTGTTGAATGCTTTGTCAAAAAATCAAGAATAATGTCACTGTGACGAGGCGCATTATCGTGAGGCAAAACTCATGAGTTATATCACCATAATTCTGGTCGTTTTCGACGAATGATATAGGAACGTGTTCAATAATGTCTCTTATTGTTGAACGACGATCACTAAGCACCAATTCTCTGACCTGACTGACATGTTGAATCATTAGTCAAAGTGAGTGGTGTACCAGATCGCGAATCATCTACGACGGATTCTCTACCTTTAAACTTTTTATACCAATCATACTGTTGTTTTTGATAAACAGTCGTCTGCTAAAGCTTTTTGCGACATTTCAAATGTTCTTGTAGCAGAAATTCCACTGCGGAAACAAAATTGAATGCATGTTCTTTGCTCGATTCATTCGACATTTTGGAAAATCAACGAAGTGAAAATTCTTCTCTTATTAGAAACAAATTTATTTTTAGACAATAAAATTAAATAAATCAACATACATGTCGTAAAAATATTTGAAAGTTTGCAGACCATATCTACTATATATGTATTTTGGAGGAAGAGCATTTCGGATACTCTTTGATTCAAGTTCAATGATGAGCTATGGAAGTAATTAGTCCAATTGAATTAAGTCTGCAATATGTGGTATTAGTAAATCTTTCTTTGACCGCCATGAAATCCCGTGTTACAAGATCTGAAGCAAAACTCACTAAAACCAAGATGAAATTGAACTTTGATCTTTAAACAAAATTCTTAGCGCAAAGTGGAATAATATATTCTGATTTATTTCCATGCTTCCATTTTTTCGCTTTGTCTGCCTTCCAATTTTTTCACTTCAAACAATAAAATAGTCTCCCCAAAGAATTTTTTCCACTTATTCTTTCGCCAACATTTTTTACACCAATTTCTAGCTATGCAAATATTTTATTTTAATACATCCCGCTGGGCAAATGGTGAACTTTCTTTTGTATTGATATGAACTTCTCTCATTATTGAGACCATTTTCTTTTCTACCTCGTTCAAAAAATGCCTTCATTTATCCCTTTTGTGGGAGTTATGATTTATGATGTGTTCACTTGTTACGTTACCGTAGATACATTTTGAGTTTCGGTAATAAATCTGATAGGCTTAGCTGCAGTTAAAATTAGTTAAAAATATTTCCAAACGGGAAAAATATTCCTAATCCGTATTAGTGTTTTCTTTCTTGGGAATTTGAGCTCTCATGAATTATCTATAGATATTGACACTTTGCTTCCGATACTAGGTAATATGCGCATTCTAGGTCCAGTCTAAATAAAGTTAATGTGTGTATAGATTACTAGTTAATGTGCTTATAGATTACTAGTTAATGTGCTTATAGATTACTAATGTGCTTATAGGTCACTAGATTTTTAGTTGATATTGTGATAAAAAAAACAACGACCTCATTTCACAAGTAAAATGAAACTCAGCTCGACTAATAAAAAAATGTGTTTATACTTGTACATTCTTTGATTGCTTTGAACTTTTCTTCCCTTCATATTGTTATAGAACTAATAAAGAAAAAAGCATTTTCAGTTTCTAGGAATTAATTTTTCTGATGTAAAATCAGTTCTTTAAATGTAAAATCAGTTCTTTAAATGTAAAATCAGTTCTTTAAATGTAAAATCCGTTCTTTAAATGTAAAATTAGTTCTTTAAATGTAAAATTAGTATTTTAAATGTAAAATTAGTATTTTAAATGTAAAATTAGTATTTTAAATGTAAAATTAGTATTTTAAATGTAAAATTAGTATTTTAAATGTAAAATTAGTTCTAGTTAAATTAGTTTTTTAGATGTAAAATTATTTCTTTAAATGTAAAATTGGTTCTTTAAATGCAAAATTAGTTTTGTTTTAGATGTAAAGGGGTATCTTGCTTGGGGTTTCTATCACAGATGAGGATTACTAATACACTAATGCCAAGTACTAAAATAGAAAATGTAGCTTGCTTCTGAATAAAAGCCAAATATCTAATAGACGTTTCATAGGAAATCAGTTCAAATGAAGTTGAGAGTTATGGAAATACTTACCTCCATTTTGTGTTAAACGACGTTTTATATCATCTATTTATAATCACTGCTAAATCATTTTGTTTTCAACTTTTGTTTAAAAACTTGACTAACTTATAACAAGTGTTTAAGCGATGACTCGCGTAATTGTGGCCTATTAATCTCCCCGTCCCCCTAAAGCAAACCATTATTAAATTTATTGGATCTTCACATTGCTCGAAAATATAGCTACACCTAAAGATTAAAGACATGCTTCAATAACTGATAATTTTAAATTCTAAAAATACTTCATTTTTCTGAAATCCAATGATTTTGAATTTTAGTGTCGATTAAGATATTATCCAACTTTTTTTATTTTCTAAATTTCGTTTGGTTCTATTCTACGAAATTTTATTGCATGTTTTTAAGCGATATCAAGGAATGTTGGGAATGCAAGAATTTTTCAAAAAGTCTTCTGCCCTTTTAAATTTAAAGCGGATGTGATAAAAATTCCATGCAAAGCCCTTAAATTATTCCAGTCGGGAGTGCTCACATTTCATCTGCATATATTTGCGAGTTAACGTGGATAAACTTTTGAAAGGAATACTCTTTGCAGAACTTGCCGATTGATAGAGAGGACATATTTACGTTTATAGCTCGTTTGCCATCTCATAGAATCCAATAATATTCTCCTCCTTAGAAATTGAATGGTAAGAAATAGCTGTATAGACGGAACAGAAAAAAAAGTTATCCTCATCTCCCCCACTTTTTCTCTAAGCTGTGTGTGTATTTTCAGGAGACGCTTTAACGTTCCAGTTTTATGTTTCGATGCACTTTAATCTTTGCTATTATTTACTTTTATCCAAATCAAAATTCATAAAAAAGGCTTTTAAGGATTCTGTTTTTTTTTTCCTAGTTGCGTTCTCTTCATTCTTTTTCCCAGGGCGAAGGTTGCGCTGCTTATTCAATTGTTCTATTTTCGAATTCAGTCGGCGAGAAATCGTGTCTCTAAAAAGGAGAACCCCGTGCAGTGTTTGGAACAAAGTAGATAATGTATCGCCTGCGAAACCGGGGGGAAATGGAGTGGTTTTCTGGAATGAATAAGTAAATAAATAATACAAAAGCGAACTATGAATAAAACAGCCCGTTTGTTGCCTCTTGTATTACTGCTCACTTTTTAAGTGCGTTTGTTTATTCTCCGCAAAGGTGCGTCGAAGGTGTTCTTAGTGTTTCCTGCAGATAGCAGTTTTAAAACGCCAGAATTTCTTGGAAGAAGTTGAAGTTCTTTTTTTCTTCCAGCAGATGGGTTTACATTTGCGCTCGGGCGTAATTTAATTTCAAGGAATGCTCATTCTCAGCAAAAGACGTGACGTGAATGTGTTTAAAGTTGCAGTTAATGCGGCGTTTTCCTGGAAGAAAAATTTATTCCGGGAAGCCAGATACCCTTTTATGTTTACGCGAAAACACACGTCTTGCAGAACGGCAGTTTGTGTTCTTTCGCTTGTGTGCTCACGAGATTTGTTTCGTTTGTAGTATTTTTTTTTTGTTGTCGTCAGTGAGTAATTAAACATTGGGCTTTTTGTTTCCGCCCCCTAATTTATGTGTATTATGAACGTGTTATGTTATTAAAGAATTCTGCTGAAAAATGCCTCTTGTTTTCAGAGCTCGCAGTTGAATAAATACTCTGGCGGTATAATTTTGGAATCCAAACGTCTGGAGAGTATTATTAATTGCGAAGGATTATGAAGAACAAAAAATATTTGGCTTCTATTTGAGGAAGCAAAGTGCTCTAAGGTGCTTTATATGGCAGAAATATATTTGTCTCCTTTTATCCCTATACTTCGAGTAGATTTGTGCGTGAACGTTTCAAAATGTTTGTTTTTATATAAAACAAGCATTTTTCTCTTGACTTTTGAAAAATATCGCATCTATTTTTTTAGTGTAACGTTGTGCACAAAAACTGTTCAAAATTAAGTACTCGCCGAAATTGAATTTTAAGAACAAGATATTGAAGTCTTAAAGTCCAAGACATTATTTAATTTTTTAGAATAATTGCTCATTAACAAAAAATTAAAAGTTTAAACAATTTTCTTTGAAGGTTAGTAACTTGAAATTATACTTTTTCGTTAACATTGGGGGCTCTAGAAAGAATTTCATTTTATTTCTCTTTTATTGCATGGTATTTAAAAATTTTTCGTTTCTTTAAAATGTAAACAGTATTCTTTTATATGTTTGACTTATTTTGTCTTCCTCAGTAAAGGAATTTACTGTAGAATATATTCACTTGGATTTGAGTACCTTAGTATACAACAGGGCTGCCAAAGCCAACTTTTTGCTACTTTTTTTCAACTTTGGGGAAAGGAGTGTCTTTTTTAAGAAAAATCAACTCGTAAGCTACTAATTGAAAAATTATGACTTCTTTTTTTTTTTGAAAACTCACTGAAAGCCAACGAAAATTTAGTTCCCTTTTTAACTTTTATAGGCGAACAAATATTTTTCTTTTGGGAGGAAATCTTCCATGCTATTCCAAATTCGAAGTTTTAGCGCCAAGCGGTGGTATCCTGTTTAAGAAATTTTTGTTGTTAATTTTAATATTGAAGTATCTTTTTTTTTTGGCAAGATCTTCAACGTTTGTTTCATACTCAATTAATATATTTTGTGCTTTAGCCGATTCATTTTATATCTGAGCATTAAAATGGCAACTGTAAGTGAATTTAAGTAAAGATTTCTACTATTTGAAAGATTACTATCTATAAGATAAGATTACTACAAGCTACTATTAAAAAAAAATTGCTGCTAATGTTACTATTTCACAAGTGACCAAGTTTTCCTTTCCATTTGACTTGTAGTCTTGATGCACTCTTTTTAAAGTGTTTTATGTGGCAGAGAGATAAAAGTTCTGCACTTTATGAGTCAACATCTTTGGAGGCCAAAATTCAACGCTTTATAACACTAGGTTCATTTTTTTAAAACGTTAAATTAAGTTCTCAATTGTGATATCAAACGCCTTGTAGATGTCTTGTACACATTACGATTGACATCTAGATTTCGTTAAATAGATATAATCGAACTTAGGCTGCGTTTTCCTTTCCATCTTTGTACAACATATTAGTGTTAGGAGATTGATTGGATTAGCTTTTGCCCTCTACCACCTTGCGTTCTGCAATACTTAAACAATCTGGAGGGGATGGATTGACTACCTGAATCGAGGCAGTGGCCGCAGTTGCCCAGTTGGAAGAGCAACGGAAAAGCAACCGGTGGAGGGCTGACAGTTCGAAACTTGGTGCAGCCAAAGACAGTCATGAGCCCGATAGCTGGTGCACGTTGAATCTTCAGAGGCCTGAAATAACCTCCCGTTAGCGTGGTTTTTAGCGTGGAAGTTTCGAGTGAATAACCAGCTCAGGTCTTCGGATCCTTTCGGGATAGATCCAGGACCGTCGCCAATAGCCCGTTGTGTTGCTCCAGTGCGACGTAAATTACCTACCCGCCCGAATCGAGGCATCATACGAAAAAGAAAAACTCAAATGGAGTTTGTAAAGGTTATAACATTGTGTATATTGTAGGGAAGAAGATACACAAATTCTCAGAGTGTAATATTTCACGATTACTTCTCCAGATAAAAGAGTTGTGAATGATTCTACCAATCAATTACGAACTAGAAAAAACGCCATCAGCGCGTGGCGCAACGAAAGAGAGTTGACATCACTGTCACGAAAAATATCCGAGGTCGCAAACTTCCTCGTGTCGTCTTTGTTTACCGAATCCTCCACGGACCTCCACCCGACTTATGCAGAACGACTCGCGACATCTGAAATATGACATCACATTAACGTCTCTTCGGGAAGAACTCCCTGAAGACGCGTCCATCCGCTGCGCCGTTACTCCCCGTGGACCTTCCGTCATCCGACCTCATTCTTGTCGACGTTTGAAGTTTGACAACACTTCGGGTACTCGTGGGGCTCTGGGACATGCCCCGGCAAGCTGATTATCGGGAACCGGCTCCTATTAATAGCCACTCAAGCATGATAGTCGGAAGTGCCGCGCCCTCTCTTGGGACCCTTGGGGGGTGACGTCAGCATCTTGGGCCACTTCTGACACCGGGATGCGATTTCGGGAATAAACGTCCCACACGTCAAACTTGATTGCTGTCTCTGACGAAAGGGTTGGGGAAGGTTTCCCTGTAAGTGAAGTAATTGAGTTTTCTTAAGTTTGGCACTCTCTACAAGCGATGGTCCGTTTATAGGATTTTTCGGGTGGTATTGTTTATCGAGATAGAGTTTGGAGGAAGCTTGTTACTTTAATTTGGTTATTTGGCTGCGGTTTCTTATTCTATGAGAGGGATTTTCGGGGTTTATAAACAAACCAGGGCGGTGGTTTTATGCTGCAAGGGCCATATTTGGCCAAACTACGTCAAGTTAATTGACATGAAGTTTTATTGACACAGAAGAGAATGTTTGGCGGAGCTTGGCCAAAATAGGGTCCTTCCGTCATAAAAATCCAACCAATAAACTTTTCAGCTGGTAGCAGTCCTTTATTCCCAGACACTCACTTCTCCCCAGCCTTATATTTTTTTTATCGATAATAGTAATTGTACCGCCTGAATACATATAAATAAATTTTTAATTTAAAAATCATACACGATTCCTTACATTTATGGATAAATGGCCCGTTGTGTTGCTCCAGTATGTGACGTTGATTAAAAAAAAAATACCAACACCTTACATTTACCATTGTCTCGGCATTTCAATAATCTCAAATGATTAACCTCTAAATTAGAGCTTAAATACTAATTTTGGGCCCCTTTCAGACTGAAATCCTGGTTGCCCTCTAGGATCGCCGTGGCTCAATGTTTGTCCCTGCGCTGACAACCATAAGTTGGTGGCAGAAATTCGATTCATGTCAGGTTCGTTTCCTTCCTGTAGGTGCATTTTGACTTCTGTGTCAATAAAAATTTCCTCATATATTTTGTCTATTGCTTGACTATCTATTATGTTTGAACAGCTTGGCTAAATACGTTCCTCACGTCATAAAACCCAATTAACCTGGATGCGCAATTGCTCCCAAGTAATGCAATACTAAATTGTGACGAACAGCTTCCCAATACAACGCAATGTCCTCACATTGGCTTGGAGTTTGGAGATTGGGGTGCTTGCTCAAGTGTTGACCTCGTAATCTGGTTCAAAAGAACGAGGTGTTTTCCTCGCATTTTTATCCCTCGGGATTGATCCCGGACCGAACCCAGTAGCCCGTTGTGGTGCTCCAGTGCCATTTTAATTAACTACGTAGTTCATATTTCAACGCAGTGTGATCTGAATTTAGTTTTCCTCTCGCGAATGTCTTGGGTATTGATCCCGGACCGAACCCAGTAGCCCGTTGTGGTGCTCCAGTGCCATTTTAATTAACTACGTAGTTCATATTTCAACGCAGTGTGATCTGAATTTAGTTTTCCTCGCCTGAATGTCTTGGGGATTGATCCCGAACCGAACCCAGTAGCCCGATGTGTTGCTCCAGTGCGACGTAAATTACTTACCAAATTACCTCGTGAATTACTATTTTTTGTGGTGTGACAGTTTTGTTCGAGGGGTGCAATATCTTACCCTTTGCAAGGCTGGCGACGCAATTCCCCGAATTTTTAACTTCCGCGCCATCGAAGTTCACACAACTACACAGTTCTCCCGTCCATATTAAATTCCGAATAGTTTGTCCCAGATCTGTGCCCCCCCCCCCTCACTCCGCGTCGAAAATTGTTTTCTGAGAACTAGTTCCTAACTTTCAGATACCCCGTAAGTCACATTAATGAGGCCATTTGCCCGAATTATATGCCCCAGTCTGCGATTGAAAGCGACTGTTGCATTCAGGAACTGAATAATTCTTGCCGGAACCGTGAAGCGTTCCTTCCGCGTAATTGCGTCTCGGTTCCGCGGAGGTCCGACTTTCTTATTCCGTAAACATGGAAGGGCATATTCGCATTAGCATCCAAATTTCATACGTCGAGGCTTCGTTCGTCTAAATGCAAAGTGTTTGGAAAAGTCTTCCATCGCTTAATTTATGAAGAATGCGACTCGGGGCCCACCAAAATGGCGGATGAATTCCATCGAGTTGGAAGATAATGGCTTGAAGGTGGATGGAGCACCAACAATGCGGGTCTTGCGGGGTTTTTTCTCGTTCAATTTCTCGTAATGAAGTTTCTTTGTGTTTGTAATTGAGTTATGGGAGAGAAGAATTTTATTTACCCAATCAGTTGTGGGGCTCGGAATTATTTTTTCCCTTGTAGATGCTAGCACGGACTCATTCTTCAATCGAAGCGGAGTTTTAATTAAAAAGGTATTCCCGGGATACAATAAGATATATTTAACCCTCCTTGTGGTTTATCTTTGCATCGAAAACTGCCCTATTGCGGCCAAAAACCCGTTCGAAATTGTCACCAGTTTTGGGCAGTATGTTTTTCCTATTTAAATCTTTCATATCTTGGAAAAATAGGGCAATTTTGTATCGACGAGATAACTTGTTCTTATCACAATTGTCACAAGTATTTGACGAGATTCCTCGCCGAAACACTTGGAGGGTTAATAAATTAAGGTTTTCTCTTCGTTACCAATGGGAAAGTAAGTTTACTTTCAACCCTCCGAGTGGGCCCTGCATGTATAATTCCACCTGCAGTTTTCTCTGCGTGACTTCTATCTAACCGTTTTTAGACTTGATAAATATAACCTCACTTGGGACTTTTCAACTGATAGGTGTGGCGATTTTGTGTTGGGTAAAAACAATAGCACGCTACTCTAAAATCTTGGTGATACTCAGAGGATGTAAAATTTCAATCGATGCATTTTATTTATTTCTAATGCCTGACTACTGAACTATTTTGCGCCATAAAACCTAAATATTATTATCTGATCTGATTTGGATAGAATCTGCTAAAAAATTTAAATTTTAAGTTCACGCTCATCGTTAACATTTAATATTGTTCCTAGAAACCAACGATATCCTAAATAAAAACTTTTCAAATATTAATCTAGGCTTTTCAAAACAAGAATGTGGAGAATTTTATACTGGCTAATTCCACTTTTTTTTTTTAAATTTAAGGTCAGATCTCCTGAGATACGCACTTAGTGCACAGGGAATTGAATCCCCCCTGCGTTTTCTATTTTTTGACACGTGTTTCACTTGTTCATCTTCTAAGTCGTTTTGATGTGATTTCTCGTCATTCAAAGATCTGACCAATTTTGCTAATGATGAGATATCTCATTTACAATTGTTCAACGATGGCAGGATCAAGGGCTGGTCAGTTTTCTTGTAATGACTAGAAAATCCAAGATCTGGTCAGTTTACTTCTTATGATGCGATAGTCCTTCAAGATCTCTCTCTTCTCTGGTCAGTTTTTTCTAGTGACGAGATAGTTCATCAAGAGCTCGGTCAGTTTTGTTATAGTGACGAGATGGTACACCAAGATCTGGTTTGTTTACTTATGGTCAATTTTTTTTGTGCCGACCAACCGGTATAGTGGTTAAGGTGTTAGCCTCTAGATAAGAAGGTTCCTGGTTCAAATCCGGGTCCGGGCATGGATGTTTGTAAACGTATGGTGTAGAGGCGACTGGTGCACCTTAAATCTATCGTGGCCGAAAGTCCTCACGTTGGGTTGGTGTGGAAGTTTGGAGAGTGGGGTGCCAGCTCAGGTGTTGCTTCGTCATCTGACCGTGGTTCAAAATTACGAGGTGTTGTCCTCGATTCTTTCCCTTAAGGGT
The DNA here is from genome assembly GCA_947359465.1 of Metellina segmentata. Lineage (NCBI taxonomy): Eukaryota > Metazoa > Arthropoda > Arachnida > Araneae > Tetragnathidae > Metellina > Metellina segmentata. The sequence continues at coordinate 100,954,605 of OX375875.1, forward strand.
TTGATCCCGGACCTTCGTCAATAGCCCGTTGTGTTGTTCTAGTACGACGTCAATTTCAAATTACCAATTACCAATTTTTGGTAATGACTAGAAAGTTCAAGATCTGATCAGTTTACTTCTTATGATGAGGTAGTATAGTCTCTCAAGATCTCTCTCTCTCTCTGGTCAGTTTTTTCTAGTGACGAGATAAGCCATCAAGATCTGGTCAGTTTTCTTCTAATGACGAGGTGAACTATCTCGTCATCAGAAGAAACTAACTTAAACCAGATCTTGGTGAAGATCTGATTAGTTTTCTTAAGACAAGGTGATTCATCAATCAGACCTCGTCAGTTTTCTTGTGATGACTAGAAAGTCCATCAAGATCTGGCCAGTTTACTTATGACTAGATAGTCCTCCAAGATCTGGTCCGTTTTTCATGACTAGATTGCTCGTCGAGACAACCACCAGGAGGGTTGAGCCGACGATATTTGTAATCTCGAAGGTTTTCATCCATAACCTCCCCATCTCATTTCCTCCATTAAAAACACAGAGTGCTTCCTCCCTTGCTTCAAATTAGGAGGTTTTGAAAGGTGTCACGATCCATTCGGCGTCTAATATCCCAACGCGCGATTGTCGTGGAAAAGCTAACTGTTATTAATATGCAATGGTTTCCCGAACTATCACTTTTATTACAACCAATTAGTGTCAGAAAGTTAATCTTAAAGAGAGGGGGGAACCCTCCGAAAAAGAACAGCTCAATAGAGAGAGAAGAGGAGAGATGCTGACCATAAATCCTCCCCTTCCCAACTCGTGGAACCATCGATCTTATTAAAGCCTTCCTTTTCGATTTGAGTCAGGAAGACTAAGAATTATGGATGCAACCGGAAACTTAGCTTCTCCAAGAGACTTGTGTTATTGATGGTGAAATTTAATTGAGTTGATTTACTCCGCCGTCATCTATCATCAGCCATGTAGCGAGGAATCTTAATAAATAGGGGGAGGAGGGGTTTTTTTTTGCTGCCCTCCCCTCATCCACTTTAGCCGTTTTCTCTCTTTTTTTGTGACGTTTCTATTCTTTTTTTCTTTGGGGTCCATGTTACGTTTTTGGAGCAGCGCGGAAAATGAAATATGAAAATTATTGCTGCGCGAATTTCGATCCATAAATTCACCAGCTTCGCGTGGCATCGTAATTAGGGTGTTTTTTTTTGTGTGTGAAAAAGTCCGATTTTCTGGCGGATTGGGGGCTCATTAAAACGACTTTCACTGCTGCTCGCACGCTTTCTGGGCTTAATCATCTGTGAGAGGAATTTGTTTTATTGCATTCCGCTCTTTCGCAAACAGGCTCCTCCGTATTCAATGATCTGTTATGATTGCACGGAAGCAGATATCGAGGGCAGTTTCGAGGCTCTAAATTTTTCCGCTATTTCTTCTTGGAAGGATTTTAATGATTGTAAGGTTTTGTGTTCAACGTTTGAAGGTTGGACCTAAATTGAGTTTGCAATGTGTAATTTTTTCGTTGGCACTGATTTTGCATCTATGACGTCATGGGTGTCCGTATATTTGAAAAAGTTGAATGCGAGGGCAGTATAATAAGAGTTCATGCAGTCTCATTATTGTGTCATTTTCTTTTTGGTAAACAAAATTTGAATGTTTTGTTTAGAAATCAAAGTAAATAAATTTTACAATTAGTTTGATCTTTAGTTCTCTCAGACTTCGTCAAGAGGATCTCTTGTTGAAAATCAAATCAAATGTGACCAAGGTATTAATAGTTGAGCTTCTTTAGTGCGACGCAAATTAAAACGCCGACCTACCCAAACTTGAATTTCTTTGAAAGTAAAGTGGACGAAAGAAAAATTTAAATGCAAAGATGACGTTTTTGTTGGAATTGGGAAAACACTAGGGCTGCGCTGCTGGTATACTCTTGCGGTCTTTTTCTACTTTCATTCCGTTACTCTGTTCACTATCTCTCTTTTTCTACTTTCATCTCAATTCCCTATTCCTAAATAAACAGACGGGTTGTGCTGTAGCAGGAGATTCTGAACAGATCTCTCTTTTTTTTTCCCACGACATTTTTTACTTGACGTTGTCTTGCATTTGGAACAGTTTGGCCAAATATGACCCTTGCGCCACGAAATCCCCAAACGATAAAACTAACCCTCAATTTCCTTTTTTTACGATATTTATTTCTTGACGTTATCTTGTGTTTGACACATCTTGGCCAAATATGTCCATTGCGACATAACCCCCCCCCCAAACAATCAATCTATTTGAATTTGACTAATTTATACCATTTAGCTTTATATTTTAGTTCATATTGCTAATGCTTCAGAAATCTCCCGCATCGTTTCACAAATCTCAAATAGTTGCTGTCATTGTTTGCCCCTCATTAACAACTCATGTCCCAGTTTTGCTTGTGACCCTCAGTCTTTACAGGAATCTCCATTATTTATGGATTCGCTTTCAACTCTATTCGTAATTATTTCGGACGAAATCAACAATTTTGAATTAATCTTTCAATTATAACGTGCTTTTTCGTCTCGAAATGAGAGGAGAAACTGCTCCATTTTTCATTCAAATTACCCATCATACAAATCTAAGAAAAACCGTGATTGTTAAACATCGCTACACAATTAAGACAACTTTCTATTTAGTCTCTTTTCAATTAAATGCTTTTGATAGTGTTTAGGAATCTCATTGATTTGTGCTCTGAAAATCTGAAATTCGCTGTTTTAAGTTGGACGCATAATTTACTCGGACATCTAATTTTGATCAAGAAACTTTGTTCAAAATAAATTAGTAAATGGTACCATTGGAATCAATCGGTGAATTAATTTTGAATCAGTCAGTAAATTGATTTTTATTTTATTAATCTTAGACAGTGTTTTACGTTTTTTTGTTTAACGGTTGCACAAATGAAGTACCCAATGCTGGACATATAAGGGAAAACTATGAATGCAGACCTTTCGCCACATGTAATGCATTTTACACACAAAAAAAGATTGATACTGTATTTTGTAACATAAAAATTGGTTTCAAATGAGCTGTAACCTCTGCCTATCTGCACCATTTTCTTGAACACGACATCAAATGACCTTGTATCGCATTTGGTTTTGAATCGCCAAGAACCAGATTCATATTAGGACGAACGTTATTCATAACTGAAATATCGATCGTAATCGTTTTTCACTGTGCTCACAGTTTAAATTAAAAATGATTTCCCGACTTCTTTTTTCTTCTTCCCACAAATCTTTAATACACACATTTCCTCACGCGGCAAACTGTCTTGCCCATAAATATCGATAACGAAGGCGATGGCAAATATCATTAGCGATCCACCGTGCACCGAAAACTGAGATTAATCACCTTTCTGCAACCCCTCCCCATTTCTTAGTACGTTCCCTCTCTCCTCCTGAAAATGTTTTTTTTTTATCCTTTACTCTTTCTATCCGAGTAATATCCCAAATGGTCATTCCTCCATCCCCCATTGTTGTTTTTGGAAACTGGCGAGTTTTGGCGACGGACTGTTTCAATTTCGCCATATGACGTGAAACATTACCAGGTGATATGACGGGTTTTTATGCCAGATAAGATGACGTGCTCAGTTACTAGATTAGGTGACAATCTCAAGTGTAGCAAAAATGACCGTAGTGACAAACCGAAACCAAATGAATCACCGGGTTAGGTGACAGTTTCCAGAACTAGGATAACTGAATTGTTCTGGTATCAGGTTAGGTGGATTTCGGTGCCACTTCAGATGACGGATACCAGTACTTGTTTAAATGACGGGTTGTCCTAGTACCAGGTTTGGTGACAGGCTTCGGTGCCACATCAGGGGACGGATACCTGTCCATGTTTAGGTGACGAGTTCTAGTATTAGATTTGTTGACAGGTTTCGGAAAAACCTCAGATGACTGGTCCCATTACCAGCTTAGACGAGGAGTCCCAGTGCCAGGTTAGGTGTCTGGCTCTAGTACCAAATTGGGGCCACTATGGCTTAGTGAGTGGGCCGCTGTGCTAGCAACTTGCAAGTTGTATGTGGTGCAGATTTGATTCTTGTGACATACTTTGGGAGTATTTCTCTCTTCCATCTAGGTAAATTTTTTTTATGTCCGTTACGTGACGTTGGTCTGGCTTCTGTTTGGTGCAGCTTGGCAAAATATGGATAGTTAAAAAACAACTGACCCCATTAGAGATTAAATTAGGGGTCTAGTATAATTTCGGACAGAAGGGTTGCGAGTTTGAAATTCAACCAGACCATCATGTACTTGGGGGTAATCGTACGTTAAATTTGCCGTGACATCCAATGTCCTCATGTTGACGTGCTGTGGAAATGTTTACAGAGTGGGGTTGCCAGCTCAGGTATTGACCTCGTCGTATGACCGTGGTTCAAAATGACGAGTGGCGATCCTCGTATCTTTTCCTTCGGGGTTGGTCCCGTACCGTCGTTAATAGCCTGCTGTGCTGCTCCAGTGTGCGACGTTTATTCAACAACCTACCAGTATTATTTTAGATTACAAGTCCATCATTAAAGGAAAATGTTACAAGTACTTGATTGGACTCTTACACCAATTCAATATTTTTTTTCTCCTCTGCACTCTTGCTCTGCCTTGGAAGAAATACAATGAAAAAGTCAATAAATCCTCGAAAAGATTGCACATTCCTCCCCATTGTCCTCATACCCTGGTGGCAATAACCTCCTAGTCGGAGGCCCCGTCCGCCATCATCTGTCATCAGATCGCATTCCTTTTCGGATGATGGCTGCAATTGCCTCCTGGAGATAATGGTGCACGCCTTGGTGCAACGGTCCAGAAGTGCTTCGTCGCATTGTTACATAGGCGGCTGGGGGCTGTTGAGCGTGCCCTGGCATAATGTCCACCACTCAGTTACCGTAATTGAGGGGCATGGGTAGGAAAGCTGGGATTGCATTGGAGATGAATTTTCCGCCCGGTGAATAAATTTCCCGTTCCGAATCTTCTCACGTTTCGGGCTGACCGTCCACGGAGTGTGGGAGCCGTTATTTGTTGTAGGGACGGGATCTGGCTTTAAATCACGACGTCAGATATGGTCTTCGTGTGTGAGTGCAGTTATCAATACTGACTATCTAAAGTAAATAGGGCTTCGAGTGTAAGCCATAAAGCAATCGCACTTCAGCGCTTTGAACGTTACCTTGATAAAGTGAGGCTGTTAGTCCTATTTCGTTATTTGTGGAAGCCGCTTGACAGTATTAATTTTTGTCTATTACGGTTGTGTGTGGAAGATTATCTAATCTTGGGTCTTGACAGTCATGCTTTTATCTTTTGTTTCGCGTTTAAAGTGGTTTTAGAATAGAACATCCCAACAACAAATAGTCAGTCTCGAAATCTTCTCGATTAATGCTTCATAGTTTGAGACTTAATGGTGCTGGTTGTACACTCTTCTATTTTTAATGTGTTTATGTGATAATTGATGTAATTTCGTCGACTTATTCGTGAAACACTAATCAACATTTCGAAAGTCAACGTTTTCAGGATGTGACATGAGCTTTTCTGGACCCAAGTGTTGTGATCCACTTTGTAATTTTTTGTTTGTATGTTTTAAATTTCTTGAGGAACACACATACTAAGTGAGTTCAGCATTGTGAATAGAAATTTTCCCCTTTGTTTTCTCCTAGTTGTTTTTGACTTTTAGTGTTCTTAACTTGTAAATCTACGATATTTCACGATTAACGCAGCGTAATATCGGTAATTGGGAATGCTGAGATTGTAACGGTAAACAAAAACAAATTATATGTTTAGTTTAGACAACTTTAGAAGTCAACTAGATTCGAAGTTGTTTCTTTTCCTCGAAGACAATAAAATGCAAATAAATTTTAACCCCGAGTGAGAAAGAACCTCAAGAAGAGTGCTCCCAATTCTGGCAACTGTGGATGATCCAAGCGCTGTCTTATTGCTTGAGGTTGTCTTTTATAAATGCAGGAAAATAAGAGAGTAGGGTTAGTTTTGGGTTTTATTTCGCAAGGGCTACATTTGGACAAGCTACGCCAAGCACAAGTCGGCAAAGGAGGGTAGGATAGGGTAAAACAGAAGGAAGGACAGATTACTCGGGTATCTCGGGGCGTAATGCCCGTACCCACCTAAATATGTGCCCCTGAGGCTAACAGGTGGATAATGATAGATCATGCGCAAGGACCCACTCAGTAGAAAGCACGGGGCCATTGAGCATAACAAATGTCATTATCCAGCCATAGTATGGTAATGGTAATTGGTTTCATACCAGAGCAACACAACGGACTATTATCCGGAATCGATCCCCTAAGGGAAATATCCGAGTACAACGCCACGTAATTTTGAACCACGGTCAGATGACAAGGCAACACCTGAGCTGTCACCCTACTCTCCAAACTTCCATACCAACCCAACGTGAGGACTTTCCGCCACCACTCGTTTAAGGTGCATCAGTCGCATATACACCATACGCTTACAAACATCCGTGCACTGACCAGGAACCTTCCGATCTACAGGCTAACACCTTAACTACCAGACCGGTTGGTCGGCCTATCCTTAGTAAGAAACCATTCGAGGCTGAAAGGATGAGGGCATCAGCAGTCCGTCCCTGGTTGCCTTTTTGCTTTAAAATTCAAGGGCGTCAGAGAATAGAAACTGGCGTCTTATTCAAGTTTACTTAAAAAATCGTCGTTATACTGTTAAAAACTTTACCGATAATTATTTTTTTACCATCGAAATTAAATTTTTTTTATTAAAGAATGACGTACTTCTGGATGGAAGCTACGCCACTTATTTATGTTTGAGTTTGCACGGAACCTTTCACGAATCATCGAAACCTTTTCATTTATCTCGATCAACCGGAAGATTTAGGATTCGTAGTTGGCATTTTCGTTATTCATGGTAATGTCCCGAGACAATGTAGTGCTGCCGGATTGAGAAAGTGTCCACTTCGCGCTCTTCACCGCCGATCTACGACAGTCCTTAATACTTCGATTCTGCTCATTCGATTTTATAACCTCGAAGCGTTTGACGGCTCATAAAGCGCGTATTATTATATTCCAGGAGACATAATACGACGCTTTTGTGTGTAACAGCATTCGGGCCTTTGATGTAGTAAAATTCGTTTTACGTCCCGGAATTTCGACACGGCGGAAAAGCACGTGCCATTTTTAGGAGCCGCGTTTATGCCGCGTTTTTATGGCGTAAGGGGATTCGGAGGGGACGCACTTCTTGGAGCATATTTGTGGCAATATTTTATGTTTCCGTCGGTGAAAAAAAAAGGGGAAAGTGCGATAGGCGTGATTTTTCATATCACACGTTTCATGACAGGGGAGGAGGTTTATGGTCTCCGCGTATCGCTGCATACTGGCGTTGCTGTTTATGCAGACTTTTTAGTAAAAATGATCACTTCGGAGTTGATAGATTCCACACTGAGTGTGTCGTAAAGTTTGAGGGACTCATAAAAGGTATTGATGGATGAAGGGAAGGTACTCGGAGAGCTGTTTTGTATTTTGATAGCATTGCATCCAAACATCTTATTACGCATTTACTTCCTTGTAGGGACTCCTTAGAGACCCGATCCCCTTGGCTCAACATAGCGTTTGTAGAGTTGAGTCCCGGCCTGCCATAGGCGATTTTTTGCTTCTGTTCAAAATTTTATCAAACCTTATAAAAATATTGTTTTTAAATTTTTCGAAGATTTGCGGTTTAGCAACCGGAAGGTACACATACAACCTAACAAAACAACATGAATAACGCGTTACCACAATCGACTTCTTAAGCGTGGTTTCTGTCTTCTAGTTTCTAGTTGGATGGCAGGAGCGTTAGCAATGTTTACGAGTTGACGGAACGAATAATCACCTAACAGTGATCGCAAAACATGATTTTGAGTATCGCAGCCCTTTCCCCTGTGGACCTCAACCACCTGTGCACATATGGCGTCCCCCAAGGTCATGTGGCTTCTCCCCTGAGTAACTGTTCTAGGGATTTATTTTTGTTATCAACACGACTGGCAACATTTTATTTTGCAAAAAAACCAGCAAAACTTTTTTTTCCACTCTCTTTCTCTATTTTTAACCCTTTGATTACGACTTATAGATATAACTGGAGCGATTCTGATAACTTTCAAGGTACAACCGCTGTACTGGCCTTAATCTAAATTCTTTCTTGGCTTGATTCTTATAACTTTCACGGTACAACCGCTGTACTGGCCGTAATCTAAATTCTTTCTTGGTATAATTCTGATAAGTTTCAAGGTACAAATGCTGTACCGGGCCGTTGTCTAAAGTTTTTCATGCCGCGATCAAGGTACTGCTGCTGTTCCAGCCGTAGTTTACAGGTTAATAATTTTTTTTTTAAATTTTCACGAACCGTAAAGAATCTAAATTTGAAGTCTCATTTTGTTGAATTAAAACTTATATTGTGAAGACTGGGTGATGCGTAAGTTTCTTCACGTCATATGTTCAAGATTTGACGTAACAATACTAAGTTCTCAAAGTCGAGATATTACCATAAATTTCTTTCCCTACAGTTTTTACTAATATGTATAAATGCCGTGGGAGCACATTTCTGAAAGACATAGCCATCCTCGTTTTATTTGAACCAGTGCAGTATTCAGCTGGTCTAAAATCTAACAGAATCCGAACATAAAGTATATTACGTCTCTGTTGTTCCAGGTCTTTCGCTTAAATATCCATTTCCCCTCGTAAGCCTTCCCCCAAAGCAGGGTAAGAAGGAATAGGAATAACCCACCTGCGCTTTTCCCACTGGTTTATCGGAACAGACGCTCGTGTATTGCCCGAACTATTTTAAACTATCCTCCCACTCGTGTGACGTTGGCAGTACTCTGAACCGTAGGTAGATGTGGTCCAATCGAATTTAAAATCCTCGTCTATAAGGTGGGACTAGTTCATAAGCGGCTTCTAATAGCTCAACCCATGTCTTAGATAATCTAATGCATTCTGAAATTAATTGAACACTTTTTCAAGATTGTGGTTTTCACAAAAATCAATCTTTATAAAAAATGTCGTTTAGCGATTCTTTTAAACAATATCGGTCTTCTCATGAAATAGACGGAACACCTGCCTCAGCTTCAAGGTATTTCTGCTATTCTCTCGGTTTGCTTATCATCGGATTACTCACTATTACTTAGGACTAACTCACGTGCGTGATAAAAACACTAGTTTCCTCTTCGATAGCCAATCGTATCGGCCAAAGTCGATTCCCTAGCCCACGTGACTCGCACTTCTGAGATCTTGCAACAACGACTCCGACCACACATTCCGAGTTCGTCGTGGCCTAGTGGGTACGCCCACTGCGCTAGCAACTTGGGTGTTATAAGCGGTACAAGTTCCCTATCCTTTTGCGTTTTCTTCAATCCTCATCGCGTTTTCTGTCTTCTGTCTCACGCAGCTTGGTCAAATACGGTCTTTGCGCCATAAAACCTTCTATTGTTCCATATTTACAATCTTTTGTTCCATATGTAGAAACTTTTATTGTTCCATATTTACAATCTTCTATTGTTCCATATTTACAATCTTCTAGTGTTCCATATTTACAATCTTCTAGTGTTCCATATTTACAATCTTCTAGTGTTCCATATTTACAATCTTCTAGTGTTCCATATTTACAATCTTCTAGTGTTCCATATTTACAATCTTCTAGTGTTCCATATTTACAATCTTCTATTGTTCCATATTTACAATCTTCTATTGTTCCATATTTACAATCTTCTAGTGTTCCATATTTACAATCTTCTATTGTTCCATATTTACAATCTTCTCAATCTTCCATATTTACAATCTTCTCAATCTTCCATATTTACAATCTTCTCAATCTTCCATATTTACAATCTTCTATTGTTAGTAGTATTACACTGCTAACAACTGGCTCACTTGCAAAACCTGCTAACAACTGGCTCACTTGAAAAACCTGCTAACAACTGGCTCACTTGCAAACTATGCTAATAACTGGCTCACTTGTATGTCCTGCTAACAACTGGCTCACTTGCAAAACCTGCTAACAACTGGCTCACTTGCAAACCCTGCTAACAACTGGCTCACTTGCAAAACCTGCTAACAACTGGCTCACTTGCAAACCCCCTGCTAACAACTGGCTCACTTGAAAACCCTGCTAACAACTGGCTCACTCGCTTGACATGTTAGTGCCTAACTTACAGTTCGACATGTTGATGGTATTATTGTTTGGCTCACACGTAAAGTGTGTTATTGTTTGACTCATGTGAAAGTGTGTATGCGACAACATGCGAGTATTAGATGAGAAAAATTGTTAACACTGTGTTAATAGCCCTCCCCTGTTTGCGAGTCGAAAGAGCGTAAACCATCCCTTAGAGCAAAGGTGAATAATAATTGTAAGTAGTATATGTTGTTGACACCTGGACTAAATGGTCTGTCGCTAAAAATGTTGTTGACACCTAGACTAAACATCATGTCGATAGAAAAAGTGTTTACACCTAGACTAAATATCGTGTGGATAGAAAAAGTGCTGACACAAAAAAGTATGTTTCTCCGTTTATTGAGTGTTAAATGTACTAGGAATTGAAGGACTGTTGTGAGAGGAATTTCGTTTGATCATTAGATTTATACACCACCCATTGGTAGATATTCATGGTCGAGTGCTTTAGATGAACAAACACTCGAGCATGAGTATCTTTTACAGTCTCAAGTTCAAGTCTGCATAAATCCTAATTTTATCTTAATTTTTAGCTTTTAGAATTTTTCTATAGGTGTCAGCATGAACATCATTGTGATACTACAATTTGTAAAAATACTCCAGAGTTCTTATTTTGCGAAAAGTAGTTACACTATGAATGACTCTAAGATATTTTCAGAGTTCGATGTTTTGGTTTGTAATGATATAAAAGTTGTACATATTATTTTACATATTAATGAAAGAACAAAAGAAACATACATATTTCCGCTTACAATTCTTTATTTAAGCATTTGAAAATATAAGTATACAAATAAAAGTAAAAAAACTTTCGAATATGTATCATACAAAATGCTCCATGGACATACATATCATTTTACATGCATATCAATCTACTGAAACATTTAGACAAAACACAATTTTGAAAACATTCTTTATTTCAAACAAAAACCAGTGATGAGTACATTTTTTTACCTTACACTTTCAAAAATCGAAAAGCTCGCAGGCTTTTTGTTTTACATTTTTAACAAGTTAACAAATTCATCCTCATTTAAAATTTGAAAGTAACCATACTTGAGGATGCAGTTTGGAAAGTTCATTTCTATCTGGCAAATACAATCACTCGTGGCTTCAATACATTGTAGAATATTTGAGTACAAAATGAGTCCACTTCCATACAGGGAGAGTTTTTTATTTGGAGACATGCGATGTAGATGACACACTCCAAATCTATGTTCTTTGTCATCCTCATGGACCAAATTCACTATGTCTTCATTAGTGAGTATTTTAAAATAGCGTACATTTTTTTTGTTTTCTTGATTTAGTCCTAGAGATGCCAATACACTTTGGACACAATCGAACACACTATTGTACAATTCGTAGTGAATATAATCATATGTTTTCTCTGAGCTTTGAACGAGATATCCATACCGTTCCATGTTGGAATTCAAATGATGAATTTCCTACTAGAGTACATACTTATAGTTCGTAAAGTTAGAAACGTGTACTGACACGATTCTCTCCATTTTACGAGCCTGTATTAAGCTCTCTCCATACAGTGGGGGAAGTGAAGCTCTTTCATGAGTTCGTCACTGTCAAAAATTTTGTAATATCCAATTTTTACTTTCAGATTGGATATACAAGGAACTTCCAAACCATAAGCTTTCGCACTGATAATGCAATCCAGTAAGTTAGAAAACAAAATATCTGATGCAGTTTCAAGTATCATATGTTGCTCCGAATCACAGGGTTGATACAAGTACATGTATCCATATCTACAACTAATTGGATCTCTGTGCATTAATTTGATCGTTTCTGAATTTTCTAAGATTTGAAAATACACGAGCAGTTCATCTTTGTCGATCTTTTGAAGTATCCCACTTTTTACACAATGTACGATATCATCAAATAATACTTTATTTGCACTTTTAACCTTTTTATCGCATGCATTCAGAATGATATAACCATATCGCTCCATGGTGAGCTGTTGAATAACTTTATTCGTGATGCGATAGTGTATTTATTACTACTAGTTCATTCGTGTAGATTCTTTGATGCGTTACGAAGAGGTTGACAATATTGATTATAAGACAGTTCTGGTGCGCTACCAATTTTGAACCATTGATGGGCAAAACTTTGAACGATTCGTTCGTTTTCACATACATCTGTAACTCGTAGTTTGTCAATGGATAACCCTCTCGTGATATGCCATAAGAAATAGAGGCAAAATAGTCCACATGATCTGGTTTTAAAATGTTGCAACGTTTGTCTATTCCACTCAAGTTGAGTTGAATTTTTGACTAAGAAGGATTTGATATTGCGACCGGGTGGTGTGCCATAAGAGCAAAAGAATGTGCAGTATCCTTTTTCATCAAAGTACATAGCTTGCCAGTGTTGTCCTTCACAATGTGCAGGATCGGTGTTCACGATGAAGGAACGATAACGCTTTCTTTTTGAAGGAAGCATATCACTTGCGAATACACCTCCGAAAGTAGTTCTGATCTTATGATCGCTATACGCAAGTCTAGTCAACATTGAGGTGTCCATGATTTTAATAGTCAGTAAAGATGTTTCTGCTTTTATCAATTTCTATAAGAGCTTGCATTTCCATATATGCTATCAATGTAACCGTTTCGTCGAGATCTGTCTCAAACTTCAGATGAATCGATAGATCACCACTTCGAGTTACGTTTGCAAATGGATCGCTAGCAGAATAGTCTTGAGTGAGATCGAATACGTAAAAACATAAATTATGTTTATACTCGTTGAATGTTATGTTTGTGTCATGTTTACCAAGATCTGTAAACAAACTTAAATAATTTCGAGCATAAAGATTTTTTGCATAGCTTGGTGCATAAGCGGTGGCCGGGATCTGTACACCGTTCTCTGTCAGAGAAATATGGTTCAGGTTATAATTCTTAAAATTAAAAGGATTCTTTTTAAAATCACCGTTAAATGCAGAATTAGATATCATAGTCAAAATGATTCGACTGGGAAGTGCACCGTTGATTGCATTTGGTATCGTAATACTTTTTAGTCCCGAGCTAAGCGTGAATGTTTTCATTTCAATTCTTGTAAATGGCATTTGAATGAGAGAATGTTCCAACGCTTTCTCATGTCCAATAAGTATTGAACTCGATACTTCACACCGTCTCACAAAGAGACTTATGTTTTCAATATTAAGGCAGTATTCACCGTTATTTGTCAATAGGCTGAATGCATGTTTCGCTTTTTCTAACTTGATGCGTATCGGCACACCGTTTATTAATAATTTGGATTGACTACCTAAATCCAAATGAAGCGCACCATACATATCAAAGAGGGTTCCGTTCTTAGTGCGATTCCATCTTTGCTTCAATCCTTTGTTTCCCCCCGCTGCAATATCCAAATCATCATACTTCTCAGCGGTATCTTTATGAAACATTGCACCACTCAGCAAATTCTTTTGAGAGGATTCTGGATGAAACAATATGCTTTGAATATATGCTTTGTAGGCATAATTGTTTTCTGAGGAAATTTGTCTATCATTAAAGGAGACATGGCATTCAGAGAACATAGTATTTAAAAGATAATTGATAGGCCCGCATTGATCGGCAGCAACAAATGCACTACCATCTGCTTTTACAATCTTTGCTTGAACATTGAGGAAAACATGGGAAAGATCAAAATATGATTCACCTAATCCAGATATGGCAAATTCAATTGTATTGCTGTCCGAAATGGATGCTACAGGATGAACTTCTATGAACGTCGACCGGTCAATTGCTAGCTGAATTCGTGATGTTTCGAACAAATCTAGTTCACTTTTTGTGCAATAACAGTTTTCCATTTTCTCAGAGACTAGAAAACACGTCTTTCGAACACCTCTTTCGGCGTTTCATCTGAGTTTTTTTCGTTTGTTTCTTTCTTTTAATACCCCCACCACCTCTCAGTTTGCGAAGTAGATCGTGTTGGATCTCTCTGCCAGATTCCCGTAATCGATTACGGGAGGCTTCTCTGAAGGATTTCCCATGTGAAAGGTCTTGTAGTACGTTCTCTCCTGCGGTTAGTAAGTGTTTGCCTAAATATTTCCCCGCTTTGATCATAAGTGGTTGAACAAATCGACGCAAATTAGTGAATATTCCATATCCTCTCTGTATGGGGAAATCTGATGAAAAATAACCCCCTTTCCCTGATTGTTGATTACAATAGTAATCAATACAGTCCTGGGGATCTAGCATTCGACCGTGTTTATGCATGATGAAAGACATATATGAAGGAAGAGTCGTTTGTACACCGCTTTATAACGATTTTTTTCGAAAGGAGAGCACCAAGCTCGTTTTTCCAGATATAAATTGTATGGGTGTACCCCTACTTGTTCGCAGTTCGATCTCAATAGCATCGAAGTGTTGCTTTTTAACGCGAAAGTAAAGTGGTACGGGAAAATGTTTCACAATTTGATCCTGTCGTTCATTCGCAATTGGTATGATTTTTAAAATCGGAACCAATGAATCACCAACAAGCGATGAAGATACAATATCACTATATACATATATTTCTGTTATACCCGCATTTAACTCCAAGTTATAATCGGAAATGTATGCTCCTTCCGTGAAAGTGTTTAGCGTAAATCCTAATATATCCGAGAGTTTATCTTCAAACACTACTTTGGTGTCATGTGGTACAATCAGTTTGACTTTAGAATTAGGTAGTACTTTGAATTGAATGGATTTGAATTCACTAAAGAAGTCTTTGGCTTGTCGATACATGCCACTGGGTATTTTAAAATTATATGTTCTAAGCTCATGATGAAGTGTTGGAAATACTTCATTGACAATAATCTTAAACTTTTCACCTTCAGCTCCATTTAATGGATTAGAGTAGTTGAATGTGATTTCTTTTTTATCACCACTAATAATGTAAGAAGATTCATCGATGCCTAGAGACCTCATTAAATTGGGGCAGGAGTCACGTTCAAGAAGTATATCTATATGTTCTTTTAATTTTACAACTATACTATTTTCGCGTCGTAAGAACTGTGCTAGACTATTCGCTGTTGTAGCAACGATCTTTCTATTGATTTGTTCAAATACATTATCATTCATTTTATCTAGTAATATATCATAAGTGAGTTTTGGTACTGGTTTATTGGCGACAAGTGTTATAAACTGGTTTCGAAAATTCTCTAAATTCGGTTTGTGATAGTCCAAGTTGTAAACATAGTCTATAGTTCTACTACGTGTTATATCATCAATTTTTGGGTTCAATTTTAAAAACTGCAAGAAATGTTCAGCATGTTGTGAAGTAATGTACATATCCCATCCTGTTTTTAATGTTATACGAAGTCGTGATCTTGACGCATTCAGAAAAAGAATAAGAGGAGGATCTGTAAATGTCTTTTTAAGATTTGCATTGACTCCTTCCACAAAGTCTGCATGATCTTCACTATAAAGTGGTATGTCATATTTAGGTAAAGTTGTTACACCTTCTACTTCCACTATTTTCTCTATAGAATATTCATCATTATAACCGGGGTGAATGGTAAAGAATCTACCTGGTATGGTTGCTTCTGCTAAACAACATTCCCATGTCCCATTTAAAGTGATCGGATAAGCTAATTTAGTCCGATAACGATCAGGAGTGTTGTTCGGAAAGTAGTTCATACTAGCATTTGAAGGTAATATGACATGGAAATCCTCTATGTTCTGATCCATTCTGCTTTAATCCACGAGTTGAAGGAATCGTTGAATCCTAGCCACTTTATCAAAAGTTGACGAGATGGTCCTTTACCTTTAGTACGAATAATTTTCTCAATTGCCCAGTAACCATTTGGAGTTTTTTCTATCTTTTGTAACTCTTCAGCATAAAAACGTCCGTCAATCTCTTTTCCATTCAAATCCTGTAGAACATAAGTATGTGGACTTGTAGGATATCTTTTATAGATTTTAAAGCATTCTTCGGTCCACCCTGGTAGATATCCCTTTCTAAACGTTCTGAGAGCTTTCGATATTCTAACAACATCACCTACACCAAAACGAAATTTGGTTAGAGAACTGAACTCATACAGGCGTTTATATATGGTCGGCTCATCATCAGTGGTTACTTCAGCCGGTTTGAAACCATGACTACTGTGTACGGAATGATTGTACGAATCCACAAGAGATTGTAAAATATCATAATATTTATATGAGTTACGATGAGTGAAAACTCGATACATACGCGCACGTAGTGTTCGATGCATGCGTTCTAAAATAGCACATTTGGTCTCACTTTTAGTGGAATAATGATGAATACCATATTTCTTGAACAGATCCCGAACCTTTTTATTATAGAACTCACTTCCTTTGTCGGTTTGTAAATTCGAAGGTTTCGTTTCTTGGAAAACATTTCGAAACACCTTTACCATCGTACTTGCTTTCTTATTTTTAATAGGAATGGCTCTAAAGAATCGTGACATCACATCGATAATGGTAAGAATATAACGATATCCTTTATTATGTCGTGATAGTTTCTGTACATCTACCAAGTCACTTTGCCATAACTCATTCACACCGTAAGATATTGTTTTCCGTCTCTGAAATTTGTAGCGCACTGGTTTGTGTAAAGTATAGACATCTTGCTGCGAAAGCCATTTCTGGACATCGTGCCTATTAATACCGGTTGCCTTTGACAGTCGGCTGAGTCCTCCAAACGAAGCGGGCTCTTTGGGATTGAAGTAAAGTTTTCTCATTAGTTCCATGCTTCCCATTTTGGTTTTTTAGTCTCGACAGAAGAGAGTGAACCCGTTCTCTTCATCAGTGGATTCATTTCTGAAACAGTTAACTGCTCTCGAAGTCTTTTATTGCCAATCCACTGATGTGGAATGTTAATTTCGTAAATGCCTTTAAAAAATTTATCAAAGCCTTTCGGAGGAGGTTCGATTTTTTGTGTGTCTCTCATCAGATAGTTAAAAAGATCTATAGCATTGCTTCGATATTCTGGTTTCCCATTCACTTCTAATTCACTGTTTTCATTAAATGTATAGCTTGCACTCTTCAATTTTTCCAAGATTGGCAATACATATTTCTTTAGTGTTTTCGGAACAGCATATCCCAGGTATTTAACCAGCATACTAGGAATAGAAACATCTTCAGAAGGTTTTGTTTCGGGCAATTGTATACTCTCCAACAATTCAGGAGGAATTTCAAACGGTTTCTGAGGTGGCGGAGGTTGCATTGCCCTCTGGTACTTGGGTATTAACTGAGAGAGAAGTTTAGCCCTCATATCGTCAGGCATTTCATTCTGTTGTAACAAACTAAGAATATTGTCTTCCAATCGAATTTCGGGTTTATTTAACTGATAATATTCAGATACCAGCTCCGGTGGTACTAACGCCATTTTCTTCGACATTTTCAAATGCGTTTACCAATAGCTTTACCTGCAATTCCCCCCAACAGACTCAACACGGCAGGTAAAATCAAAGGCAAAAATCCACCCGTTTGTTTCGTGAACAATTTGCGTTTTCTTGTAATTGGTATTTTTCTATCTGCCAACTGACGAATCACTCTCTTGTAATATCCAAGTTTTTTCACTTTAGCATTGGGTATATTTCCCGATAACAAATTCTGACAAATTTCACACAATGATTGAATTTGTTCATTTGACGCTGTTCTTAAAATGGCTTTTCGCTGTTGGGGACTCGCATTGGAGAGTAAGTGTAGTAAATGTACATGACGTCTCACTCTATTCATTTTTCAACGGTAAAAAGACCCAATTAATAAGCCCACGATCTGGAAATATAGACTGTCGGAGACGTTGCTCCTCTGGACTTCTCGGATGAACATCAACAAGCAAATAGGAGAAAGGTTCTGCGGTTGCTTTTTTATAGGCATCCATGAAATATTTCCCTTTTCCAGGAAATGCCTGCCTAGAGAAACAAGCAGCCTGAGATAGATCCCGGCTATTGCGAAACATAATCAAATAGTGTGTATTTAAGCTGATATCCCGCATAACTCTCACACGAGGAAATAGATTTTGTGTGATTAAAATCACGCTATAATTCTCGTGGTGTGAACCAACCGTAAACATGGATGAAATAACACTTGTTAGATCATTCATCATGTCATCGATTACGATCAAATTGCATGTATTTTCCTTCGGTGGTAAACCACAAACAAACGTTATGTTTTTCTCTTCGACAAACCAAGGTTGCCACACTGAGTAACACCACACAATTTTGTTCATATTGCATTCATAAACTTGCTCTGCAATCATTTTTCTCACAAGTTGTGTTTTTCCACTCTGTGACGGTCCTGTCACCATGCAGGTCGAAGGATGTCTCAGTTTTAGCATACTTGACATAACTGACAAAATTCGAATTCTATTAGTTGTACTCCTACAACATTTGCTTTTAAACCCAAAGATTCGTCTTTTAAAAAAATAACGTATATCATACACGTGTGAATCTCCTTTCCGACAAACATGAAAAAACAAAATCTTTCTATCACCTAACCGTTCAGAATAATAACACGTTGAATTCGAAATGTTCCACCTCACTAATGCCGTTTCTCAGACTCAATGTAAATATCACTAATGCAATTGAGACGATTCCTAAGACCAACATGAACACTCTCTTGTAATCTGTGTTGAATTCTGATGTACTCTCACCTCACTTTATATATATATACATATATGATGAACCAAACATCTGGACTCAATTAACATTATTAACTGGAATTATTAAACTGGGATCTGTACACAATATTTAGACCACGTGTCAACACTTTTTCTATCCACACGATATTTAGTCCAGGTGTCAGTGTCAACAACATATACTACTATTGTAACACCATTTTATATTTTTTATCTGTTGATCATGGATGTTGCTTTTAATCATCTTACGCACTAGTGATGTTTTACCAGATTGACTTGCTCCTACAATCAAGCAAGTGCTGGGGTGTTTAAAATTTAACATTGTGTTTGCAAAGTTTTCCAAATTCATACTCGGCTAAGCTGTACACCAATAATTTGTGGGTTTATCTTATTCAATTCCCTCTCCCGCAGAAACGCTTATATTCCTATGGTGAGATACCACAGTAAACAACTCTGAAATATTTTCATTTAAACGATGCATCAGATCGTCAATAACCGTGAAGTCAACATCTTCATAATTTTCAGGTAAACCTTGTACAAACTCTATCCCAGGTTCGTCAAAAAACCAAGGGGAAGAATAATTGTAACACCATTTTATGTTTTTCATCTGTTGATCATAGATGTTGCTTTTAATCATCTTACGCACTAACGATGTTTTACCAGATTGACTTGGTCCTACAATTAAACAAGTGCTGGGGTGTTTAAAATTTAACACTGTGTTTGCAAAGTTTTCCAAATTCATATTCGCTAAGCTGTACGCCAATAATTTGAGGGTTTATCTTATTCAATTCCTCTTTCCAAAAATAACGAATGTCATACACTCTAGAATGTTCTTTATTACAAATGTGGAAATAGAGTCTTCTTCCCAACTTTTCCGAATAGACACAGGAGGTGTTTGTTAAATCAATCTGATCATCATACTTGCAATTATCGCTAACGTAAAAGATGGAAAGAAATGTTACAATAGCAAAAATACAAATAACAGCTAACCCCAATTCCAACACATATCTCTGTTTAAGCGCAGGCGAAAAAATAAACATTTTACTCAATTAGGTGCTTCTATCTCCTAACGTGTTGAATACCATAACGACAAATGGGAAATGAGCCTCATTAGATTAATCATCTTCCTTTATAAACAACGTAAGTATCCATTTCTACTTCATACGATTTGAATCGCAATGTAAAAATCTTTTTCTATCAAACCCTCTCCCGCAGATAAATATCCAGCTGTTTCCTTATTTTGACTTTCCCTCCTCTCCGAGCTCACATCAAAGACCTCTTGCGAACTTTCTCCTTCCCCTCTCCGTTTAAATACGGAACACCTCCAACAACGAAGGAGGGGAACAAATTCTTCTACTCTTGAAAAAAAAACCTCTCCTCCGCTCCTCACGCGCTAACTTTCTACAGAAAGCAGGAAGTGAATTCATTCGCGTCGGCTTGCCCCTAAGGGACGGTTTACGCTCTTTCGACTCGCAAACAGGGGAGGGCTATTAACACAGTGTTAACAATTTTTCTCATCTAATACTCGCATGTTGTCGCATACACACTTTCACATGAGTCAAACAATAACACACTTTACGTGTGAGCCAAACAATAATACCATCAACATGTCGAACTGTAAGTTAGACACTAACATGTCAAGCGAGTGAGCCAGTTGTTAGCAGGGTTTGCAAGTGAGCCAGTTGTTAGCAGGGTTTGCAAGTGAGCCAGTTGTTAGCAGGGTTTGCAAGTGAGCCAGTTGTTAGCAGGGTTTGCAAGTGAGCCAGTTGTTAGCAGGTTTTGCAAGTGAGCCAGTTGTTAGCAGGACATACAAGTGAGCCAGTTATTAGCATAGTTTGCAAGTGAGCCAGTTGTTAGCAGGTTTTTCAAGTGAGCCAGTTGTTAGCAGGTTTTGCAAGTGAGCCAGTTGTTAGCAGTGTAATACTACTATTGTTCCATAATTTGCAATCTTCATTTGTTCCATATTTAGAATCTTCTATTGTTCCATATTTGCAAACTTCTATTGATCTATATTTTATCACACAAGTGTTGTTCGTATTGTACAACACAAGTATTGCATGTGTTACAGCACAAATATTGTTCCATGTGTTACAGCACAAATATTGTTCCATGTGTTACAGCACAAATATTGTTCCATGTGTTACAGCACAAATATTGTTCCATGTGTTACAGCACAAATATTGTTCCGTGTGTTACAGCACAAATATTGTTCCATGTGTTACAGCACAAATATTGTTCCATGTGTTACAGCACAAATTTTGTTCCATGTGTTACAGCACAAATTTTGTTCCATGTGTTACAGCACAAATTTTGTTCCATGTGTTACAGCACAAATATTGCTCCATGTGTTACAGCACAAATATTGCTCCATGTGTTACAGCACAAATATTGTTCCATGTGTTACAGCACAAATATTGTTCCATATTTTACATCACACATATTGTTCCATATTTTACAGCAAAAGACTGCAAAGTTGAAGCAAAAAATTCAGTTTGAATTTGGTAATATCAAATCTGTAAAATCTAAATCGTGTAAATTAACACTTAGTATTCGAATCGTTTCGCCTTGTCGACTAAAAAGAATCAAACAGCGAGTGTTTTTTTTGTTGTTGATCGGAACATGATCCGAGCCTTCTTCCGCGAAGAACACAAATGCCGTCTGACTCAACATTGACTCAAGTGAAGTGAACAGGAAAGGGAACTAACTGGAAAAGAAACTAGCAGACGAAGCATCAAAAACGTTATTGGTATTGACGAATCGATCCGTAATTTTCCACTCCCAACTCTGACAAAAGCCGAGCCTCGGCGGGGGAGGAAAAACTCCTCGACCGCCTCTTCCCATGTAGCCACAGAAAATGAATAAAAAATCTCGCAGAAGTTGGCTTTTATTTATTTTTTACTATCGGATTCGTTCTTTTCGTCATCTTTTATGTTGGATATTTTCTTGTTGATTCTGGCCGCCTGGATTTCTCTTCTGGAATAGCTGTGTCATTTTCCATAATTCATGTCCCTCTCTCGTCATGCATAATCAATAGAAGCTGATGATTGCCGAGTCTATTTTTTACTTACCCGGGCACACTCGCCTGGTCTACTAGAACGTCATGAATCTACGTCTCATTCTTGTCGTTTTGTGATGTTCTTTTTTGTTGACATATGCATCTATGCTCCTGCTGTTCGGGTTTCCGCTTTCTCTTTTAAAATCAAGATTTAAATTGTGATTACAGGACTAAATTTTAAATTCTAAGTGAGTTTTTTTAGAGAAATATATTAACAGAGATGCCAACTACTATGGATTCTCCATTGTTTCTACGGAAGTGAATCTGGTACTACGGATTACGGAATCAATGATTTTTTTCTACGGAAAAATTCAATTTATTTTTTATTTTTAACAACACATCAATTAGTTTACTTATTTCTGTATTTTTCAATATTATTATATTTTGTTTTGGTAAACGGGAGAGAGTGCTTAAATGTAATTATTAAATGTTTTTTGTGAACAAAATTTTCACTTTTTAATAATGTGATATAATTATTTCATACACAAATTATTGGTTTTATATATGTGTTTTCATGAATGATATGCCTTACTAACTATAAATAATATTTTGTGTTCCATATATTTTTAAAATTTGTAATTCAATATTTGAATCAATGATATATGCGTCTTATTAAAGCCGATTTCTTAAATTTTTATTTGACTACTGAAAAATTCTTAACTACTGATTTTTTCCTTTGGTACTACTGAATACTTAAAACCGCATGTTCGCATCTCTGACCAACTCACACGATTTAGGATCACGATGATTTCGGATCGAAGCTGCTTGTTTGGCGTAGCATGGCCCCTTGTGTCGTAACTAAAAACAACCAACTAAAACGATGATTTCGGATCGAAGCTCATGGACCCTTTGTGTCGTACATAAAAACAACCAACTAACACAATGATTTCGGATCGAAGCTCATGGCCCCTTTGTATCGTACCTAAAAACAACCAATTAAAACGATGATTTCGGATCGAAGGTCGTGGCCCCTTTGTGTCGTACCTACAAACAAACAACTCACACGATGATTTCGGATCGAAGCTCATGGCCCCTTTGTGTCGTACCTAAAAACAACCAATTAAAACGATGATTTCGGATCGAAGGTCATGGCCCCTTTGTGTCGTACCTAAAAACAACCAACTAAAACGATGATTTAGGATCGAAACTCATGGACCCTTTGTGTCGTACCTAACCTAAAAACAACCAACTCACACGATGATTTTGGGTCGAAGAAGCTGCTTGTTCGGCGTAGCATGGCCCCTTTGTGTCGTACCTAAAAACATCCAACTAACACAATGATTTCGGATCGAAGCTCATGGCCCCTTTGTGTCGTACCTAAAAACAACCAACTAAAACGATGATTTAGGATCGAAACTCATGGACCCTTTGTGTCGTACCTAACCTAAAAACAACCAACTCACACGATGATTTCGGATCGAAGCTGCTTGTTCGGCGTAGCATGGCCCCTTTGTGTCGTACTTTTAAACAACCAACTAATACAATGATTTCGGATCGAAGCTCATGGCCCCTTTGTGTTGTACCTAAAAACAACCAACTAACACGATGATTTAGGATCAAAGCTCAAGCGCTGCCAAGATATTTAAATTTTAACTGCCCCTCCTATCGTTATCAGTTAGTATATTGTCAGCTTCCAAGTGAAAGACACCAAGTCAAATTTTTAACTGAGCCTTATCTGTTCTAATCCAGAATGTGGTGATTTTTTAATATCCATTGTCTTGGGCTCCTTGCTTCGCCTATTATGCAGCACCAAACAATATTGCACATTCCGGAGTAAACTCCACTCTACGTATAAAATCCACCTCAATCCACCGACCGAGTTAAAATTTGAATAAAGTAATGCCTTTCGGGTGAAAGCGAAGACTTCCATTCAATCCACACCAGAAATACGTTTCCATGCAGGCATGTCGCTTAATCTTCGTTCGGCCTTTTCCATTTATTCCTGGGAGGGCGTTTCCCGAGGTCTCAGCCCTGGAGCCGCCCTGCACCGCCCCGGCCAGCGCGAAGAAATACTCAATTCCTTGTTACATTAAGGAACGGCCTTAATTCAGTCTCAAGGATTGAGTGTGGGAGTGGATCCCTCTGGAGAGAGAGGCACGTGAGGTCCTGGAACGTGCCTCTACCCCCCACCTTTATTTATTTTTTAAACTCTCGGTTGATCCGAGAAAAGACCTCATTCGACAATCGATCTGGAGGCCGTAAATGTTTAATTTCGGGAGAGAACGTCCTTTCTGGTGCAGGTGTCTTGGTTTGAGGGAGGTTGAATCAATGCCGAAGGAGGTTTCTTTCTAAATGCATGAGCTTTGCAGCCCCCCCCCCGGACCCTGCGTAATCTTCGCTCCTCAACTCCGGAAATTGTCTCTGTCGATTTGTAACATCTTGGGAGGGATTGTTTCTTCCTCCTTCGTTTAGTGTTGACTGATTCATACAAAAGCGATTTATTTGAAATTATAATTTATTGTTTGCTTTTTTTTAATCGAGAGGTTGTAATGAGTTTTTATTCCACCTCCAGTACACCCGGTCAATAGAACATTACTCATTATTGCACTCGGGCACGTCTTTAAGTGTGTTCGGGCATCACAACCCCGATGTACCGGAGTAATCCGTTCTGTCTTCTGTTTTACTCTCGCCTACCATTCTGCTTTATGCCTTGAATCCTCTCTTGTTGTGTTTGGCGCAGCTTGTCCAAATATGGTCTTCACGCCATAAAACCCAAAACCAATCGTCGACCAACCGGTATAGTGATTAAGATGTTAGCCTCTATATCGGAATGTTCCTGGTTCGAATCCGGGTTCGGGCATGGATGTTTGTAGGCGTATGGTGTAGAAGCGTCTGGGGCACCTTAAATCTGTCGTGGCCGAAAGTCCTCACGTTGGGTTGGCGTGGAAGTTTGGAGAGTGGGGTGCCAGCTCAGGTGTTGCTTCGTCATCTGACCGTGGTTTAAAATTACGAGATGTCCTCGTATCTTTCCCTTAAGGGACTGATCCCGGACCGTCGTCAATAGCACGTTGTGTTGCTCTAGTACGACGTTAACTTAAATTACCATTACCCAAAACCAATCATTGGCACAAGGGTGAATTTGTGAACAACCTTGCACTAACCTAGTCCACCTCTGTGTGGTCACATCGATCCTGTAATAAAATAGACAGCAGGTGGTCACTGTCGTAAGATCTTGGGAAGGGTAAGTCACTTTGTCTTAAGAATCGACTTGGACCTATTGGTTATCAAAGCGCAGACTACCTAGTGTTGTTGATAACGCCTAATAATCACCAACCAATCAATAATTCGTCTTGCATTAAGATTCATGCTTTTTTCTACGACTACCTGACAGATATGCAAACTGAGTGATCAGAAGAAATAGCATGGAGCTATGCACACATGCTTCGTTTATTTCAGTAGGTGGTCGACGAGGGTCCTCCTCACATAACCATTACGTTCGCAGCTTGCGATTTGGAGTTGGAACTGGTTCGATTCCTGAAACTACTCTGGATGTATTTCTTTTCTGTATCAGTAACTTTCCTTGTGTGTATTGATATTTACTTCACGTTAAAACGTTACTTGGTGCAGCTTGGCGACATCAGGCCCTATCGTCTTAAAACCCAACCCTATATATTTTAACCATCTTTTTTCGAAAACATTCCAAAAATTTCGTGCTTTGTGTATGATGCATTTAATTTTTAACACAAATGTTAAATTTATTTAATGCTTATTTATTTGAAAAACGCTTTTACGTAATTCTCGCTTCGATATTGAAATTGCGACAAATATAAATTGGCTTTTTCTCTGAGAAACGATTTGCTTTTGAACATTTTGACTCTTGAATCTTTTATTCTAATATGGAATCCATTCTTTTTTAAATGATGCGCTCAGTGTCGGAATTATCTCCGAAACCTTCTCGTCGGTCCAAGCGATTGTACACATTTTAAATTGGTTTTGATATTCTTTTGTCCCCCACTCACCCTCATCCATAGTTCCAATCCCTCTTTAGAAGCCAATTGCCTTCGGTTACGGAATAACAACGATTATTGAAATGTTGCTACTTGAAATGTGCCTTGATGAATTTGTGTTATTGTGCAGTTGCACGTGACGGCAGGTGCCCATTCGATTAATTTAAAGGAGTTTACGCTGCTCCGTCTTCCCCATCAGAGACAATTCAATCACTTTTTAGCCCAAGTCGAAGTCGTTCCGCGCGAGCAATTTCCGAAAGCGTTTTGCTTCTTCATATACCTCCCTCTTGTACGAGAGGGGGCAGATAATCGATTATTGTTCCACCCTCCCTCCATTTTTTTGCATTGTCTCCAGGGATGAGGAATTCCGAAGAATGAATTTATTTCATTCTCGGGAAACCCAGAGGGGGAGGCTCGTGGAAAATTCCGAAATTCCTTTCCGTCAAAAGCTGGGCTCGTAAGTATCCGATTCTACCATTTTTTTTTTTTTTTGAAACTTCCTTCACCCTTCCTACCAGAGTCTGAAAAGAAGCGAGATGGGAAGGAAGAGGAAAAAAGAAAGGAAGATGGGGGAGGAAGAAAGAAAAAACGATGATGGCTGACGGTGTGTTTTACGTCCTTCCCTCTTATATCTTTCATTTAAAGTTGGGCTGATGGCTAATAAGAATACGGCCACCATCAGGATTAATGGTCTCTCTGAGTTCTTGTGACATCCTTATTAGAGGCTCGCTGCTGTTCATCATACTAAGAAGCTCGGGTCTGATTCTTCTTCTGCCTTGTCAAAATGGAAAGCTTTAGGCTAGCTCCGGAATGAGATTTTTCTGGGGGCTTCGAGCTTGGGCTTGCAATCAGCATTTCTTCTCTTTTCGGATCTAGGTTTTAAGTTTAAACTCTAGCCTATACAAAGCCAGTGGGAAAGTGCATTCAGTTTCCTTGCTTAAAATGCGTGGTTCGGGGAAATGTGTTTTGTTAGGATTTACCTTGGGAAATTGTTTTAATTTGAGGTGTATTGTTATGTGGAATCAAGCAATTGGTATTCACG
The DNA here is from genome assembly GCA_947359465.1 of Metellina segmentata. Classification (NCBI taxonomy): domain Eukaryota; kingdom Metazoa; phylum Arthropoda; class Arachnida; order Araneae; family Tetragnathidae; genus Metellina; species Metellina segmentata. The sequence continues at coordinate 100,981,389 of OX375875.1, forward strand.
TTACCAATTTTTTATTACGTAAACCATTTCCTTTGCAATACGTTCGAGAAAAATTGAAGAATTCAATTTTTCGTCTAGTCCAGGGGTTCCCAACCTTTTAGTAACTACGTACCACTTGAAATTTTTGTAGCACCACCAGTTTTATATTTTTTAGAAACATATATCTAATGTCAGAAACGTGCCCAATGGCTAGTTTTATTTTAATTAAAATACTAAGAATTTATTATTAATGCACTTGTACGTCGTATTAATGATGTTTTAATAAAAGAAAAAATAAAGCAATTATTGAAAATTACAGTTTTATTTTTTACTCACAGGTCTAAACACCAATATTTTTTAAATAATTAGTACAAACTAAACAAACAAAGATTAACATAATCAAAAATCAATTTTTAGTACGAAACTTGTTGTTTGTCTTTTATTAAAACATCAGTCAGCGTCATTTATTACAATGTAATAAAAACGTTAATCACAAAATTGATTTCATATAATCCCAATTTTTCCTATAACGAGGTTGTATATACTAAAAAATCGGAACAAACTTCGTAGAATATTTGGGTTGCACGTATCATCCTAGCGTACCACCTGAAACGTCGCCCCGTACCTCCGGTTGGGAATCCCTGTTCTAGTCATTTTATTTTTAATCTAGCCACTGCGTTAGCCAGCAAGGCGTTGCCCGTGACAGTTCATCTCGCGGGGTTCGGTGTGATGATTGCAACGTATTCCCATTTGTTTTGTTTCGCAAACTAACTCCACAGGCAATGCCGTGATGGCCTCGAAGTGGCTATTATCAACAACGTAAAAAAAAAAAAACTTGAATCGGAAAACTTGGTTTGGTTCTTTCGGGATTTGGATGAAAGACTGCCGAAACGGACGTCTTTGGTCGAAAATCGCAAAATCTGCTCCTTCTTCATTCGAGGTCGTATGACGTCACATTCCGGAAAGTAGGACGAAAAGACTAATATGAATATAGTAAAAAATTTTCTAGATAAAATTCTAAAATTCGGGCGCTACATAAAAATTGCAAAAAAAATTAGGACAACCTGTGTGCTAAATTTCATTATTGTAAGCGCCATAGATTCTTCAGGACATTAAGTAGAGATACAGACAGAGAAACACTTCGTTATATAATAGCAGAGAATTTCTTCAGGATCCTTAACTGTGAGTTGTATGCGGCAGTGCAGGTTCGATTTCCTAATTGCTACTTTCTCTTCTATGTCAGTAAAGACTTTTTCGTGTGTATATTAACTTTCTGACGTTGTTTTGCAGCAGCTTGGCCATAAAATACCCTTTCGCCATATATAACACCCAATCCAACCAACCAGGATCGTTTACGATTTTATAGGACAAGGACTTTCGCCTACAAGCACTGTCCAAAACTGTAAAACCCTTATTAGCACGTCTTTAGGTGTGTACGGGCTTTACGAACCCGAGGTGCCCTAGTGTTCTATTCTTTTCCCATGGGGCTTTACTGTCTTGTAAATATGTGGGTCGTGACCCCAGTATGCCCAATCGATCTCTACTCTCCTTTTCCTTTCTTGTCACAATTACTTGACGTTGGGTGCCTCGCTTTTTGATTGGCCAAGAATATCCCTCCTTGCGACTTAAAACCCCTAAACAACCAACCGAAAACTGCAAATCGATGTCATCTGTAGCAAGTTTAAAATTTTTTGCTTTGTCTAAATGCATTAAATGCTCTTCGTGTGTCCTTTATAATAAAACAAAATCTAAGGATATATTAGAAAATTGGTGTGTCAAAAATCTGCCAATAGTCCCCATTATCTCAAAACCATCGTTTAGGACTTGCTCTTCCTCGTAAGTTCATGATTTCAATCATTAACGTATTTCAATTCAATTACAACCCATTGCGCCATTTATCGATATAAAAAAAAAAGATGTGTGTATATTTTCTATACAAATCTACACCGTTTGATCAATCACACCAAATTAGGTACACTTATGCTTTATAACACTGCGGAAGACATAGGCTGATTTTGAAATATAAAGTTTGTTTTCCTGCAAAAATGGACATTGACAAGGAAACACGTTCTACGGGAAACTGAAAGGATACGAAGGATTCTGCATTTTCCCTCGGAATTTCGTTTCTATTTGTATATGTCTTAGCCTTTTGCATATTGCAATATATTATTCAGGAATTAAATGTATATATTTGCATCCGAAGAAAATTGTAGAAGCTATGAAAAAGTTGAAAATTATTTTCCGTACAACTTAAATCATTGCATTTTTTCCATTGAAGAAAAGTGATTATTCTAATTCACTTTGAATCAACATTTAACCATTTCAACCCGATCAACGCCGGGTTATTCCGCTAGTTGTAATCTTACTAGCAGTTCCGGGAACTTTATCCTGGAGGAAGTTCGCTCGACAATGTTTCCGATTGCCCCGATTTATTTTGCTGTCGTGCGGGAACTGCAAGCTGGCAGCGTTCGTTCATTCGATACCCATACTGTTTGGGTGCGTTGACAGGGCTCTCGGGGGAGATAACGGAAGAAGTGGCCTCTCGCAGTCTGGGCACCTCATCCGAACTCCAACCTTTCAGCGGATCCTGTTTCTGCCGTTATCTGACCGTTCCCCGTTTCTTCATTTCCGTCCTCCTCCCGTTGGGTCCTCGCTCTCCCTCTCTTCCACCCTACCAAGATATCCCTCGCGATAAACGGGAGATAGTCGTTATGGCTGAGGTTGGATAGTCTTCTTGGTGATACTGGCCACTGATATCTTGCTTTTGCATTAAGTATGCGACATCGACAGCAAAACATTTATGTTCTAAAACATCGGTGTTCAAAATTAAAACATCGATGTTGATAATACATCGCCCAAAAACCATCGATACTTATAAACATCAGTGTATTAAAAATATTTCCCCTCATTTCTTAAAACTGGTTTAGCAACCGCAAACATTAATGTTCGCCGCCCTTAGTTTCACTTCTCAAACAGTTGCTTTTTAGTTTCAGCTTGCAATTGTATGCAACGCTTACTTCTTTGTAATTAATTGGTGGTGTACATTCGGTCTATGTCGATGTAACGTGCGTATGGGCTGCGATGTTCGTACAGTAAAAACTTTCTGATTATGTCAGCTTCAAACTAACAATCCAAATTAGTATTTGTGTCGCCCAACTGGGAGCCCAATGTAGAGATGGACAAATCTGTTATTTTACTGCAGGAGTGTAGTCTTGATTATGTATCGTAACGTTTGTCTGCCACTCAGTAGGTCATGGATTCGAATAACTGTTTGTAAGTGCATGGATATTGGTGATTGTCCCTGTTAGGCGCAATGACAGCTTACCCGATAAGTGCTGTTTAAAAATAGCAGCTTGTTCACACCTTGTAGTGCCAATGAGGTAAGTGGTTGGGCATTAATAGACGTCAGGAGTGTCAACGGGTATTGCTTATTTGCGATAACAGTTGTTAACAATAACGCTACCATTATTTAAATTTATTTCAATAAGACTCGATTGATTTAATTCAATTGCATTTGTTCGACATTCAACAATGTTCGACAGAAATCAATTCTCGTTGCATGAAATCCATTCTGGCTCATGCATTCAGATATCCATGCATTATCGCAATCCCAAATTCATCCATCTATTAAAGGAGGCTAATACATTAGTATTCAATTATCTCAGCTCTGTAAATGATGCTCGTTAGATCATAGCACCGAACAATTTCCAACTGAAATCCATTCTGGTTACATTAAATATAATTCCAAAAAGACATCTACTGCATGAACTGTATCACGGGAAAAAGATTTGTACATATTTGCAACATTTTCTTTCCGGGCGAAGGGCAAAAGCAATTTCTTCCGCTACAGCCGGCAATTACAGCGACGATTTCGCTCTGTTCGAAGGCAAGGCTAGACAGTTCCATCTCCATTTTTAACAGAACCATTTGACCATTACACGGATGCGAAATTCAGCTAAATGGGTGATTTATGGTCTGGCACCAACCGTCCGCTCTTTCGGTCATTGACGCTTTTCGCAGATACATCCCGAAGATGAATTAGACTCATTTGGGATTCCGTGTACCGCCGTGGGTAGTTTGTGTCCGGGGTTTTGTGGAAGCCTTTGTATTTAATTATTTAATGTTAAATATGCTTTTTTTCGTCGAATTAAGTCTTTCACAACGCAATAGGGGCGGAATCTTTAGCCCATTTGGAACAGCGGATTAGCAACCGGAGTGTTTCGATTAGGGATGCGAAATCGATGTCAATGTTTTCAAAACATCGATGTATTGGGGTCGATGTTTTTGTAACATCGATGTTTATACTTGTCGATGTTTTTACGCTGTCGATGTTTTATTTTTAAATGATAAAAGTACCTTTGTAAAAATTTTAAAAATAACCAAGTAGCATATTTTCATAATCAGCAAATTGAACATACTTTTAGACCGAAGTGGCCAAAGGTGAAGGGTCTGCAAAGTAGGGATACGACATCGATGTCGATGTTTTCAAAACATTGATGCTTTATAAAAAAACATCGATGTATTGGAGCCGATGTCGCATCACTAGTTGCTAAACCAGTTTTAAGAAATGGGGAAAAAAGTTTGAATACACTGAATTTTAAAAACATCGATAGTTTGGGGGCGATGCATTATCAACATCGATGTTTCAAAACATCCATGTTTTGCTGTGGATGTCGCATCCCTAGTTTCTAAACCAGTTTGAAGAAATAGGGGAAAAAGTTTTAAAACATCGATGTTTTGGGGGCGATGTATTATCAACATCGATGTTTTGCTGTCGATGTCGCATCCCTAGTTGCGATTTGGAAGCTCTGTTCAGCCAAAGACTGTCTTGTACAGGGGGTCTGGTGCGCGTTAAACCTGACGTGACTTCAAATGTTGGCATAGTGTGGAAGTTTGGAGAGTAGGGTGCCAGCTCAAGTGTTATCTCGTCATCTTTTCGTGGTTCAAAATGGTTGGTGTTGTTCTCGGATCTTTTCCCATAGGAATGGACTCATGTCAGTCTCCAATAGCCTGTTGTGCTCCAGTGCGACGTTTATTATCTACCTACCATGGTTTTAGAAGTATTTATATTTAATTATTTAGTGATAAATATGCTTTTTTTTTAATCGGTTTAACCTTTTTTTTCATAACGTAATTGAAAGTCGCGCATCTTATGTACATCTTTTTAAGTTTCCAAATTTTTTTCCTCTTCAGGGTATTATGAATAAATATTTTTAATCGCTGTTTAACCTTTTCTCGGAACCATATAAGCTAATGAAAAGCCATTTGGGGATAAGTACTGTCGGCTAAAAACGGCTTTCCTTTATTTTGCTCTTTCTTAAAACTCCCTTTTTGCCTTAATAGACAGGCAATTTTTTCCTGAATATTTCATTCTCTTAATACGCTTATTTTTATTCTAGGATATTCCAGAAATAAAAGACGGAGAAAGGGTCTCTCTGTTTTATAATGATATCATTAGAATGAGATTTAGTCGAGAGGTGCCGTTATATACAGTAAGCGACTCGCTCCATCTATCGCTAATGTTTTCGCTAAGTAATAGCTATACTTTCTGCTGAGATTGAGCTATTTAAGAGTGGATGCCGAGGTAGTTGGACCATATTAATGGTCTTTCAGACAACAGTGTATTTTATTTTATGTAAATGGTATATCACATACCCTGGTTTTAATGGTTTTGAAAGGCTTTTAGTTCCTAATAGGTTCTTTTCAATAAAATTCTAGAACTACTTTAATCGAATTGTTTATAATAAGAATATCAATAATCTCAATAACATTTTGTATAATAAGCTGGTAGCAAAAATTTTAAAAAAGTTTACCGAATTATAACTTAAATTTTTTTTTTTTGAATAATAGGCATTTCCTTTTTACAACTAAATGTAGGTGGCGGTAGTGTTTCTGTTGCGATACGTGTTTCGTAGGGGTATTCCGACAATGACGTCAATTGGCTTGTTTTTCGAATATGACAGCAGTATTTCGCCAACACAAGAATTCCTTAAACGTTAATTGATTTAAGCGCCAAACGTCGCCGAAACGGCGATAAACTACAGTTTAAGGTAACTCCGATGTGTATCTGAGAGAGCAATTGTGTCACGTGGTTGTGGGTAAAAGCATGAATCCTTTATTATTGATTGGTTAAAGTGCCAATCCACCGTGATCAAAAACACTAGTCTGCTCTTCCATAGCCAATCGGTGAATTCGATTTGTGATTTACTCTTCAGAGATCTTACGACAGTGACTCCGCCTACATGGTCCGTCTATTTAATTTTAAGGTCGATGGGTAGCACACGTAAAATCTTCACTATCCGTCTGGTTGACCCTATCTCTGATTCTGGGTTTATTTCCGTGTCGGTAAAACTTTTCTCGTGTACATATCTACTTCACGCTGTTGTGTCAAACTTGGCGAGCTCTATCCATAAAACCCAAGAACTTATCCATAGCTCCATTGTACCATTCGGTTATATAATAATAAGGTTCGTAACATTTAGCAATACGTTTATAAGTACTAATAACTTTTATCAAAAAGTTTACACGATTAGATTTAAATGGCTGTCCTAAAGTAGAATATTTAATTTTCTAAAAGTAAAACCTGGTAGTTTTTTTAGTTTCTGGAAGAGGACATTTAGATTTTCAGCTACTCTTTTTTCTTTGTAGTAGTTTCGAGTTTATTTCGGTCGGTTCACTTGGGCTCAAACTCGACTAAATGTTGTTTCATTTAAATGTTTCGTTTATACTCTTTATCATGATTTTGACTTGAATTTTTCTTTTTCCAAAAGCGTTGCATTTTAGACAAATTATATTATTTGTAATTGAACATTAGTGCACACATTTTCACGCGATATGCATTTATATGAATATATGGAACAATTCCAATAACGGATGTAAATTGTTACAAAAACAACTACAGATTCCTGCATAGTCGTATTTTTTTTTACTTGACATGGAAGTTTGGCGAGAGGGAGTTTCAAGCTCTCGGGTGAGCTTGACACTTGAGCTTGGTCTCAAATATCCTCATGCTGGCGCGGTGTGGAAGTTTGGTGAGTTGGGTGCCAGCTCAAGTTTGTCCGTCATCTGACCGTGTTTCAAAATTACGTGGTGTTGTTTGTCCTCAAATCTTTTCGGGATTGATCCCAACCGTTAATAGTCCGTGTGTTGCGACGTTAATTAAAATACTTACCGTCGCTAATAGCTCGTTGTGTTACAGTGAAACGTCAATGCAACTACCAACCATTCCCGTGTAGTGAACAGAGGGCTGGGCAGAAAACGTGATGGAATTGAAAAAGTACGTCGCATTTCGTTCTACAGAATTTTTGTTGATACCCGCTGGCAACATTTGCGTTTTGCTGTTAATGCATTCTTTTCGAAACAGAACCTTCTTTGTTTTGCGTTGGTCGGGATAAAATCTGCTTTCGCTGCAAGCTTTTTTGAAGTGTTACGCAATAATAAGTGACTCTTGAAAATATTTCTAGGTTGCGATCAGAGCATCGAACAAAAGCAACGTTTATTATCACGCGCTTTCATTACTTTTCTTGATTATCATCGAAAATACTTTGCGGTAAATTATCTAGTGTTCACATTTTAAAAAATTATACGAGTATAGTGAAATTTAGATTAACCGCCAGGGTCGGGACCGGGGTCATGACGGTTAATCGAATTGACAGATAACAGAAAAACTTTAAACAACAACCCTCCTCCATCCATTGTGTAGTAATGAATGATAAAAATGCACCGTACATGTTTGTTTCTGTAAAATAAAATACATACAATATACATTCAGTACAGCATAGTACATATTGTTACATGCACTTTCGCTCTAGACGTATTCAAATTTTAAAATAATCTGTTATTTTCTTTTGTTTCTTCGAGGCTTGTGCTTTCTGAAAGGCAATGTTCTGGGCTGACGGTTTCTGGAAACTGATGGTTAATCGTAGTTTCACAGTACTTGAGTGCAATATTTTCGTCAATAAATGGCTATTTGGATAGGTAATTTGTAATTAACATCGTACTAGAGCAACATTTACTGACGATGGTCCGGGATTAATCCCACAAGGGATAGATCCGAGGTAATTTTGAACTACGATCAGATGACAAGGCAATTGCTGAGCTGACACCCAGCTATCCACATTTCAGCACCAACCCAATATGAGGACTTACGGCCACGACAAATTTAATGTGCACCAGCCGCCTCTACACCATACACTGAGAAACATCCTTGCACTAACCCGGATTCGAACCAGGAACCTTCCGTTTGGTCCGTTTGGTCGGCATATTTGGTATTTTTAAGAAAAATTAACGTCGTACCAGAGTAACACATCAGACTATTGACGACGGTCCGGGATCAATCCCCCAAGGGAAAAGATTGGAGGACAACACCAAGTAATTTTAAACCACGGTCAGATGAAGAGGCAAAACCTGTGTGAGCTGGCACCCAGCTCTCTACACCAACCCAACCATGAAGACTTTCGGCCACGACAGATTTAATGTGCACCAGCCTCCTCTACACCAAACGCTAACAAACATCCTTGCACTGACCCGGATTGGAACCGGGAACCTGGTGCTATTTGGATACACCATTATTGTATGACATGCCCTTCTGCAAACCTTGGAAGACAGTCATTTGTCAGCTACCGGTGATGACGATGGAACCTGGAGGTTCGCGAGCAGAAAGAAAAGCAACGAACTACTCAGAAATATTCTCCTCTAGTTTTTCTGTTACATACATCTTTATTTTCAGATGAAACTGTTATGGGTAGATATCTGACTATTATTTAGGTGTATATAAATAAAGAATTGCAAAATGTGCGGTTAAATATTGATTGAAGTATATTTAATATATAGAGCAGAGTTGACAAAAATTTCTTCAAATTTAGCATATTTCTGCATTTAAACAGTAACTGAAAAACGCTAAATGTACACCAAATCAGTATTTTATAAATTCACAACCTCTTATAATCACCCAAAACAAGTGTATTTTCGATACATTAATTTTGTCAACCTAGATTGCGAAAATGACGCACTACGCCCTTCCAATCCGACAAGTAGGCGAGCGGTTCACGAGCCGTTCGTTTGTCGCCCCAAACCCCGTCACAATCATGAGAACTAGAAGCTCGCGAACTGTTCGGCTCCCAAATACAGGGTGGTCCCGAATTCATGGTACAAACTTTAATGGTAGGTACAGGACATTGTAACAATGATTTATTGTATAGGAATGTATAGTCGCAAGTGACGCGGTGAGGCGAAAACAGGGGAAATAACGGCCGAAAGGAAAAACAAAGATTTTATTGAAAGCGTTGTTGACAAGTGTCATGTTTACAGTAATTGTTCAAAATTGCGTCCACCAGTATCGATACATGCTTGACAGCGTCGGTGGAGCGATTGGCGTACACGTTCAAAGATGCCTGGTATTTCACGCACACCTGCAGCAGCTACAGATAAGCGAGCGACGAGATCCTCATCTGAGTCAACTGGAGTCTCATAAACAAGATGCTTTAGATGTCCCCATAAAAAGTAATCGAGGCTCGATAAATCGGGAGATCGGGGTGGCCAAGGGACTGGTCCACCACGCCCAATCCATCGAGTACCAAACGTGGCATTCAGGTAATTCCGTACATCAATGCTGAAGTGTGCTGGCGCCCCATCGTGCTGAAACCACATGCGGTTACGAATGGCGATCGGAACATCATGCAGCAGTTGTGGTAACACTTCTTTCAGAAAAATAAGATAGCTTCCGCCAGTGAGCCGCGTGGGTAGTAAGTATGGGCCAATCAAAAAGTCGTTCACAATACCAGCCCACACATTAATACTGAAACGTTGTTGAAACGCATGTCGACGCGTTGCATGTGGATTATCGGTTGCCCACACATGGGAATTGTGCGCATTAAAGACACCCTCGCGTGAAAATGTCGCTTCATCTGTAAATAGCACATAATCTACGAAATCCGGCTGCAACGCACATTGCTGCATCACCCACAGGCAGTAGTTCACGCGGCGAGGATAATCTGCCGGATTCAATGCTTGTACTTTCTGAAAATGGAAGGGGTGTAAGCGATTTTCGTTTAACACTCTGCATACAGTCTGATGACTCACACCTACGTCACGCGCAACAGTTCTTGTGCTTGACTCGGGTCTATCAGCCACAATGTTCAAGATGCTTTCTTCCAGCCTTGGAGTGCGTACAGCTCTTACTCGACCAGCGCCATGTCTGTTGACGTCGAACGCACCTGTTTCACAAAGTTGACGATGTAACCGTTGAAAAATTCTATGATCCGGCATTCGTCGATCAGGATACTCCGCGCGATACATTCGTAACGCAGCTCTGCCGTTACCATTTGCATGGCCGTACATGTAATGCATGTCTGCTTTTTCTGCATACGTAAAGTCACCCATCGTCTACGGCAGCACAATTGTGAATGGCTCTTTTCCCTACTGCGATGCATCATGTTCAACAGCGGCTAGACATCTACTGCCCTCTACCGGCAATGATACCAACCGATCACTCCATTTCTCTTTCCTTTTATTTCCCCTGTTTACGCCTCACCGCGTCACTTGCGACTATACATTCCTATACAATAAATCATTGTTACAATGTCCTGTACCTACCATTAAAGTTTGTACCATGAATTCGGGACCACCCTGTATACTAACCTTCTGTGTACGCACCTTTATTTGACGGCCTATCCCAACAGCCAGTTTTCGACGAAACTTTCGTCGCCAATTTGGCGAGAGATCCGTATCACGTCTCGAGTTCTGAAACCTAACGAATATATGTATTGCGTTTCACAAATATGAACCGTATGTCCTTTTCTCTTGATATCAAAGCAGATGAACCCTCTCTGGAACACCGCTTTCAAGAACCGCCTCGAACTCCCAACAAGAATGTCAAACAAAGAATAAAAAAAAGGATCCACTCCCCCGTACTTAGTGCATTCGACTGCCCCCTGCCGCGCTCATATGATGAACTGAACTCGGGGGCTGGGTCCTCATATTTGATGGGCCCCCGCTGTCCTCGCAATATGGGAGCACCCTAATGTTTCTCCAGATTGTTGCTTTATCGAACGCGGGGGCATGTTTATGACTAGATAGACTGAGACCCCTTCCGGGGGGTGAGGGCCTCCTGCGAAAAACGGAATTCCCTCCCCGTGCAACCCGCGCAAACGTGCATGGAATAAACAGGGCTGCGTTTTGATGCCCATCTTGGGAGAACCCTTGCCGCGTGGTACGGGGAATGCGTTTGGAATGTTTCGGGGAAGGGATTAACTGTTGGCTCCCTCTGTTTCTTCTCAGGGATAATGTTTGTGATGGTGTTGGGATATTGTCAGTGTGCCCTCGTTGTTTTCTGCAAGGATTGGGAGGAGTTGCCGGGATAGAACAATTTTCGCTGAGACTCGCAGGGATTTCGAATGGTGCAAGATTCGGCTGTCGTTTCGTTTAATAAAGTGATTCCATTCAAGCACGGCCTTACGTTCTTTATTGAAAAGTTACGGATTGAGTTAGGATTTTCTCGTAGTTTTCGTCGAAAGCTTTGAGTGTTGTGAGTAATTCACGTTGGGTTGGCGTGGAAGTTTGGAGAGTGGGGGTACCAGCTCAGGTGTTGCTTCGTCATCTGACCGTGGTTCAAAATTACGAGGCGTTGTCCTCGGATCTTTCCTTTAAGGGACTGATCCCGGACCGTCGTCAATAGCGCGTTGTGTTGCTCTAGTACGACGTTAACTAAAAATTACCATTGAGTGTTGTGAGAACCAGAGTGGTTTATGCGACATTCATATTGTTTTGGGATAATTGAAGCGGAGTTTATTTCGATGTGGCTTCTATAAGGTTTGTGTGATGCGCTTGTTGTGTGTGCGGATCCAGTGTGACGTTTATTAAATACTTATCAACCTAGCTCAATTATACGCTGTTAAGGTGCTGAATATAAATGGATATGTTTCTATGTTAGTGGTTGCTTTAGTTCTCATCCACTCAGTTCTCGAACCCGAGGTACCCTAGTGATCTTTTCTTTTCCCATAAAGTTTACTGTATTTAGCAAACAGGGAAAGGGGCTACTCCCGGAATTCTCGGGCGTTCCTTTTCTGTTTTCATCCCACTACCCTATTCCTTGCGCCATAAAACTCCAACAACCAACTCTTATGCCACAATCACTCTTTTCCCCTTCATGACAAATTTTACTTTGCGTTACCTTGTGTTTGGCGCAGCTTATCCAAATTTGACCCCGTGGTTCAAAATTACGAGGTGTTGTCCTCGGATCTTTCCCTCAAGGGACTGATCCCGGACCGTCGTCAATAGCCTGTTGTGTTGCTCTAGTACGACGTTAACTAAAAAAAATTACCAAATTTGACCCTTGCGCCATAAAACCTAAAGCAACCAACCATTCCAGAGTTGCCAAGTGCTCCGGAACTTCCGGAGTTTCTCCGCTAAAGCATCGAAAATCCGCAACTCCGCGTAATGTGTGGTTAACTCCGGAAATCGCGTCAATATAGGGAAAAGAGGAAATTTCTGCCAGATTCTTCAATCAAGATTGTCACTTCTTACGAAACTGGAAAATTTTCACCTGTGGGGAAATTGAGTATTAGATTTTTGTTTCTATAATTTAAGGATAAAACCTTTTAACCTTTATATCCCTAAAATATATATATATTTGTAATAGTGAATTTTATGATTTCTTTTAAAGAAAAATATACCGGTATTTCATTTTTGTCCTTATTTTCGCATTTCTCCTGAAGCAACCTCAAAACTCCTGAAATTTCATGAGAATGCTCCTGAAGCTGCTCAGAAAAGGTTGGCAACCATGCCATTCAGTTGTGGTAAGGCATATATAGGCTATGTTTTAAGTCCGATTGTGCATTCCTCTTCACTGCTGCAATTCATATGCATGTTATTCCCCCTTGAATATCCAACATAGCACAAAATTCTTTATTATAACCATGGTCCAGTGGCGGCCAACTGCACTAGCTACCTGCAGGTGGCTCTGGTTCCATTCTTGTAACTTACCCAGGGTGTATTTCTCTTCTGAGTCGATAAAACTTTCCCTTTGTGTATATGCAGTACTAAATGTTGCCTGTCTTGTGTTGGGGTTGGTAGTTTTAATTAACGTCGCATTGGGAGCGGCAAGGACAACGAGGTATTGCCTGCGGTCCGTGATCAATCGCCTTGGGAATGAATCGAGGACAACACGTAATTTTGAACCACGGTCAGATGACGCTTGTGTTTGGGGAGCGGCATGGCCGAATATAGCTCTTGCGCCGTGAAACCCAATCAACAAACATATACACAGTCCAGTCACATTAATGTGACCACCTCCTACTTTCGACGTCAACGTGAAATAATAATCACAACAGGCAGATGGCAGCACATTGCAGTGGAGTGTGTATAAAGGATGTCCTAGGGCATCGGAAAGCATTTCGATCGTTGGCGAAATGCAGAAACGTTGCGATTTATCCGACGTCCAAAAGGGCATGATTATTGGCTTTCGGGCCAAGGGTGGAAGCATTTCGGAAACGGCTAATTTTGTGAACTGTTCGCGTGCCGCCGTGGTAAAAATATACCGTGCATGGCACTATCCAAAATCACTGGCGTGGTACATGTGGTGCACCACTGGCTATAGATGACAGAGGCGAACGAAGGCTACGGAGATGGGTTCGGGCGAATAGACGTGCAACTGTTGAGCAACTGACCGCCCAGATGAACCAAGGGGCTACTAAGAGTGTATATTCAACAACGGTTCAGCGAACGTTGCTGCGCATGGGCCTCCGCAGCAGACGCCTGGTGAATGCACCTATGCTAACTGCTGTTCATCGGCGACGAAGGCTGGAATTTTCACGCCAGTACCGCAACTGGACGTCCACAGAGTGGCGACAGGTGGCTTTTTCCGATGAATCACGTTTTATGCTCCATCGGACAGATGGACGTTGGCGTATACGGCGTGAAACGTCTGAAAGCAAACACCCTGCAACAATTACCATGGATCCTCAACCGCGTAATCTAGCGCAGCTGGCCACTGCACTGGAGTCGGTATGGCTCAATATCCCAGTGAACACCTTCAGAAACCTAATTGACTCTCTTCCTGCACGTCTCGCAGCGGTCCGCTCTGCCAAAGGTGGTTATTCTGACTTCTGACAGGTGGTCATATTAATGTGACTAGACTGTGTATAATCACGTAAAAAAACCATAAACATTTATATTTAATCACCAGATTTGCTATTCTGTTATGATCTTCGATGGCCCTTGCTTGATCATACGTATGAGCAGAACTTTCCGCTGGATTGGCGAGATTTGAGAGGAAAACCGGTCCTTGTAACAAAAAGGGATTTCCTGACCTCTTCTGGCTGACTCTAACGAAGGTGGGGACTGAACTGGGCTGTTATTAAGTGACACGAATGACCCAAACATTCAACTTCGGACGCTAGCCATCGCACATGCCCAGAGACCCAGCCTCTAGTGAGAGTTTCACAGGTTTTGGGCGAGTGTTGTTGTCATCTGACTGGTTCAAAATTGCGTGGTGTTGTTTTCGGATATATCCCTTAGGGGATTGATCCCGGACCGTCGTCAATCGACCCTTGTGTTGCTCTAGTATGACGTTAATGTAAAAAAAATTACCAGACGAGTCTTGGAAGAATAAGAGTTCCATCCACTCCTCATCTGATAGAAAGGTCTGGCCTCTTGCCATAGCTGTGCGGATCCACAGGTAAAACCGATTTTCCTATTATTTGGACACCATCTGCAGAAATGAATGTTTTGAATTAACTAGTTTTTGTTGAAAGTTAATCACGCGACCACAATTCATTTCTCAGTCAAATTCCCACAGGCACGCTCATTATTTGTGTGTTCAATGCTGTACGTTGTTTGTCTTGTGTTTGTGTGGCACATCTTTGCCAAATGTGGCCCTTGCCTTGCTTCATAAATTCCATTCCTTAACTTGTAACCAGAGATTCCCATACGTAGCTGTTCATTGAACATTTGATTTTCTAGAGGCATAGGGGAGGGGTCAATAGATTCATGCAGGTGGATCTCTTATTGAGAAAGGTACTTTTTTGAAAGAAGATTATGAAAAACATTTCATTCCTGCTATAATATGGGTGTCAATCAGATAGCTGACAATCCATAACCATACCAAACTATCGATAGGGACGACGTCCAGGGAAGGAGGTAGTTAAATCAACGACGCATTGCAGCAACACTGCGGACTATCGGCAATGGTTCGGGATCAATCCCGAAGACAGAGATCCTCATCGTTTCGAACCACAGTCAGATGACGAGGTTAACCATCTGAGCTGGCACTCCGCCTCTTCAAACTTCCACGCTAACGTGTGGGTTGACGTTTAGGAGGCTACAAGTTACTCGATATGTTAAAAGCTTAGTATCAATCGATGATGTTATGAATTAAAATCAATATAAGTTTTTAATTTGATTATATTCCTCCTGCTTTCTAATACCCAAGAAATTGAAGAAGTGAATTAAAGATCGCGATCAAAAACGGTGCTGTTATATTGCACCGCCGATTCCACACTTCCATAATTGGCGCGGACGGGAAATAATTCCGGATAATTAACCGTCCCTTTTCTGTCCGAGTAATTGTTTTCATCTAATCCAATCCCCATTCAGTTGCTGTTAAGAAACAGCGATACAAATTACTAACGACGCGCTCCATAATGCGTGGTTCTCAGATGCCTAACAACGCCGGACTTGAAAGGAAAGGGCTAATTACTGTAATAAAAATTCATTTTTTCCCGTTCCTTTTTTGTATTAATCTGAAGCCATTTACGGGTTCTTTTCTTTCGGGAAGACGATGAAGATTAATTGCAATTTTGTGACGATAATTTTTTGTTTCTCTAGCTCCTTCTGTATGTCCTCCCTCTCCCTAGTGCTTTTAAACCTGCAAATAAATAAGATAATTAAATAGTTCCCTGAGTGGCTTGAAGAAGGTTCTTTATGAATGATTGTTTCGGTGTTTTTTTTATTTATTAATAAAGATACCCACATGCTGCGGGATAATTAGATGCAGCCTCCTTCGTTTGTGTTTACTCACATTTTCTCCGGTTGTGGCTCACATGCTGTGATGGAATTAATATTCAGGAATTAGATATTAAGCATAATTTTTTTTCGCTTCGATGGGATGCTAACGATAGGAGCAAAGAAAATGATGTGGGTTGGAGCCATTTTGTTTGGAATTATCGGCGCCTAATTCGAAGGGAATAGTTGGTTCCTTTCACGCCTATGTGTGTTACTTTATCTAAAAAAACGCCAAACTTCGTTTTGTATGTTTTGTTTATCAACATTTTTGTCTGTGTTGAAACCCGTCCGCCACATTTTGGTCGATTTTCCTGGTTTTGGTGCCCAAAGGGCAAATTTTTCGGTATGGCATCCCAACCACGAGGTATACAAGCATAATATTTCCTTTCCAATCAATTTAACCCTCGAATACCCTTCAGCTTTTTTTCCTTTTCCTTCCTCCAATTTTTGTTGGTTTTATGTTTTGGGCAGCATGGCCAAATATGGACATTACGCCACAAAACCCAATACCAACCTGTTTTTGGTTTTCACTGGCAGTACTTTTTAGTAAATCAAATTGAAACTTGCAGGATTTGATTGGAGAAAATCCCCACTCAAATTTTAAAATTTTTTTAAAAGCCATACATTTTTTAAATTCCGTCCAATAATTTTAATTTTCTCAAATTTATTCAACTCCACATTTTTTGCTGTCACTAATATTTTCCTGTTTAATCGTGGCGTTTAAATATTTTATTTTCACCTGCAACGGATTTCGAGTGTTGTAAATTTTAACTCCACCATTTATGTGGATATGGTCCAGAAGATGAATAGCCTTTATTTTAGGATACTGGAAGCAATTGTAGAATGGTAGTTATGTCAGGAAAGAGTTGTAAAATGGTTGTATAAAGTGAAATTTTAGCGGAGTATCTTGAGATGGAGTTGTAGGCTTTGTAAAGAGAGATTCCTTATCGGTCTAGCGAGGGTTACACTTCATAGGTATAAGTACAGCTGTCTAAAAAAAAAAAAAAATCATCTTTGACTCTCCCAATTGCAATTATACAATAGAAACACGGGCAAATTTTGACTCCATGCGATTAACTGTTGCTGAAACATCAGAATTCCAAATTTCAGCTCATTACTTGCATAATTAGTAGCGCAGTGAGACAGTTTGCAAAATTCGATGATTATAATCGTTATTTGGGATTGTTCACAAAGTGAAAACAGAAATTGCTCGTAAATGTAAATCCACTGCAAATTTGCATATTCTTGACTGGAAATGTTGTCAACAAACTATCAGCTTAATGGACTCCATGCCACGGCGCCTGCAACAGGTTATTGACTGCGACGTTTTCTACACATATTAATATTTATAATGTGTTGTTACACAATGTGTTTAATATTATTAAATAATTTATTATATAGCTTTTGTAGGAAGGGTATTTTATCACGATTCGCTAGGCATGATTTAACTTAATAATTCAAATATTTCTTAAACATAATTAACAACCTCCTAAAATTGCCCCTCCAAGCCCTAATTTTGAAATCTAAAGTTTGTTTTTCTGCAATAAATGGACATGGATAAGGAAACACGTTCTACAGGGTTTGTGTATGAGTCAACACAGGGAAATGTGGAGGTCATATTTTAGCTATCGCGGTAGGAAATACGTTCTACAGAGTTTGTATTTGAGTTAACACTGGGAAATGTCGCGGTCATATTTGAAAACCCCGAGCAACGCCGGGTTATTAAGCTAGTTTGTGATAAAAGAGGGAGATTCGTATTGAAAATATCGTAGCCTGCACTCAATTTAATATGAAACCGGTCCCTTAGACAAATTTTAAATATTGATATTTGTAGAAAACATTCATCTCTATCGATTGCTACCATCCGTTTTGTTCTCTGATAATTGTGCTATTGCTGTCGGGTGAGTCGGCTTTTTTTGACGGCTGTACATCTATTTATTACATTTCATGGTTATCAATATGTTACCGAACCAGTCAAGATAGCATCAGAGAGCCTCTGATACTGTCTTGACTGGGTCCGTCGTCCTCCGTCTCTGCTGGACGAATCCTTTTTTTTTCTTTCTTTCTTCCTTCCTTCTGGCCCGAGTGACCTTTCAAGGACACCCCCGCCAGCGTCTCTAGGGGATCCATCGTTCCATCCCCCAACCATTCCTCCCTGTGTTGGCAAGAGACCTCACATTACCCAAAGCAAATTCGATGGAATGTTGTGACACTAATTCGAAATTAGGACTATGTCTTTGAAGTCGGGCTTCTCTTCCGATTCGTAACTACCCTGCCGTCTCCACCAAACTGTCGCATGCAAATAATTACAAAATTCGAAATTATCTCATAATCCTAAAATCACGTTTGAGGAACTTTGCTCTCACACCGGAAAACCTACAGGGATGTATGACTATATACAAAAGGATGTGTGTGTGTATATTCTCTATATAAATCTACACCGTTTGACCAATCCCCACCAAATTTGGCGACTTTTGGAAAATACACTTGTTTTCTGCAATAAATGGATATGAATAAGTAAACCCGTTTCACAGGTACATTGGCCCTTGCGCCATAAAACCCCATTCAACCCAATGAAACAGAAACTCCGAAACAAAACCCAACTTTAAAAATAATCATGGCCAAAATGAGATTAACTCGACCAAAACTCTCGATGAGACCATTCAAATTTCCACCTTCCGTGATCCTCAAACTTTCCACGGAACCAACTGCATCACCGCCCACCTTTGTTTGGAGACTATCATCATCCGAAGAATCCCTTAAAACTGGCGAGAACAATGCCCTTAACGCGCGATAAGAGATCAGCGGAAGTATTGATGGGCGAAAGAAAAGTGGCGGACTTAAGGCCAGGGAAGATGAAGCGCAAGATTTCCTGCGCTGGCTCTCGGAAGAGCGAGATGATTGATTAAAAGAGGGATCAATCCTCAGGCGGGGATTATTTGCTCCCATGGAAACAAACATTTAGCATCCACCGCTGAGGAAGGTAAAAAGGGCGCTTGCGTTATAGCAGCGGGGGCAGGATTAACGGGTGTGGCGTGAAGGATGGGATCTTTTCGGTGTGTTCTGAGGATGAGACATTCCAGATAGGGGCCCCCGAGCTTCATTCCGGGGACTTCCCTCTGGAATGCATCAAAGATTGGCCCGTTAATATCCCGGACCTCTGTCTTGGTCCAATGAAAATTCCGCTGAGGAGGAGATTCCACAAACAAGAAAAACAATTACTCAGTTTCCGTTTGCGGAACTCTGGGTTGTTTAGGGAAATATTTCGTATGGCGACCGTATCGGAGATGGGTGTTATCCAGCTTCTCTGCAGCCAACGCATCGGTCTTGGAGCTAATTTCGACTCGCTGTTCTTCGATGTGAAATTTCTCGAATATTTTCCTGCAGGACTGCGTAGTTTTGAATTAAATGAGAGTTTTCTTTGTGTTTCTAGTGTACTTAAGTAAATAATATTTTCTTGAGCATCTATTAGAATTGCAGCTGATTGTTTCTAAGATTGAACTATCATTGGATTGAAGCAAATAGAAGCTTGTCTATTGTCCTCTTGGAGCTTCTGTAGCCAACGCATTGCTTCGAGTTGTTCTACTTTGATGGGAAATTTCTGGAATATTTTCCTAGAAGAGTCTGGTAGTTTTGAATTAATGACTTTCTTTTGTGTTTCTAGTAAAAGTAAATGAGATTTAGTTAAACAGTTGAGGCAAATGGAGCTTATAGTTTCTAAAATGGAACGTAAAAATATAATTGTATTGGAGCAAAGAGAAGCTTGTATATTATCTCCTTGGGTCTAACCTGGAGCGATCTTGGAACTGACCCATCGCTCTTGTAACTAAATTTGGGAAATTTCATGAGTATTTTTTTTTTTGAAGACTCGGTAGTTTTGAATTAATGATTCCCTTTTCTTTTTATTTAGTATTTCCTGTTGAAGTAAATAACTTTCTTGAACAACCATCACGAACTTAGTTGATAGTTTCTGAAATTGAAATATCATTGGATTGAACCAAAGAGAAGATTTTATGTTATCCTCTTGGAGCTCTTTTGTACCCAACCCATCGTTCTTGTAACTAATTTTGGTTCACTGTTCTTCGATACGAAATTTCTGGAATATTTTTCTCGAAGACACCATAGTTTTGAATTAATATTTCCTTTTATTTGTCTTTGTTGTTCCTTATGTTTCCAGTTGAAGTAAATAAGATGGAACAGCCTTTTTAAATGGAACTCCTAGTTTCTAAACATCATTAGAATAAAGCAAAGAGAAGATAAATAATGTATTCAATCAGTTTTAGTATCTTTTCACTGTTTTCTATTATAAAAGTAGTATAGATGCAAATTATACAATTGTCTTGTTCTTATGAATACTATTTTACATTTGTACAAGTGCAGCGTCGTGTCTTGAAATACAAATATACCCCTTATGAATATTAAAAGTCTCATCTTGTTACAAAAGAGTTTGTATGGCAAAATGTGAAAGACATGGAAATTATGCTATAGTTGAATTGCTTAAGTTCTGTAATTTATAAACGTTTTCACATATGATTTTTGCACTAAGTGGCTTGGTATACTGATAGGACAAAACCTTTTACACTAATCGATGAAAAATATGCTCTACATTAGCATAGAAATTTGTGGAAGATTTTAAAAGCAAAAAGTACCTCATGTCGGGGTTTAAAACATTCAGTATCTTTAATATTCTACGTTCTTGAGAAAAATGTCCGTTGATTTATGAAAGTTCCATTTCTTTTTCGAGCGCTAAGTAATATGCAAATTTACACGACGTTATAAGGATCGACTTTCGTTTTAGTGCATTTTGTTTTGCTAGGACATCTCCCATAATGGTGGAATGGCCTTATCCGTTAAAAAACGTTCATCTGTGAATCTGTTCCACACGGAACGGTTTTCCTTTACAACATAGCTTGGGGTTAGGCGTTTGTCAAGGCGCAATGGATGGCACTTTGCTTAAGTGTTCTTCCGGGACCCTGCATCTAATCTTAGCGGCCTCCCATGAGTATAATATTAGGAAGAAATATGTTTTCTAACCAGGCCGTTTTCGTTGCCTAGATACCCCGCGCCATTTTTGCCGATGTTCTCGACGTTGTCCCGTTGGCAATTGGGACCTTCCAGGACATGATCCGATGAACCCCTTTGGTTTAAGAGTTTATCGTTGCCTTCTTTGGGATAGGAATATTTAGCCTTTTTCCTTTCCGATTTTTACATGTTTTGGGAGACTTTGAGGGAATTTTATATTTTCTTTCATAAGGTCTTCACACACATGGCGAAGCTTTCGTGCATTGTTGGTAAAGCAGACCCTACGGAACGGTTTTGTTTTTAGACTTAAAGTTGTTTTACTTTTGATAAATTTGACATTTATTTGTAAAAAACATTAGTCTGACTTGTGCATTCGAATAGCAAAATAATAGGGATTGAGGTTTTGTTAAGGCTCGGAGACGTACCGTCAAGAATTATTGAAATCAGAATTAGATATTTGTATCGCTAAAGCAACACAGCAGCTATTGGCGAAGGCCCGGGATCCATCCCGAAAGGACAGATCCGAGGACAACTAATTTTAAACCACGAACGAGGTCAGCACCTCCGCTGGCACTCCCACTCTCCAAATTTCCACGCCATGCCAGCGTGAAGACATTCGAGGGTGCGACAAATTTAACGTGCATCAGCCCCCACGTACTAGACTGCCTGGTTGAATTGAGTTGCGAACTCGCAACCGTACGGTTGCCGCGACTCTACGATTACCGACTGGGCCACCGCGACCCTTTGGAAAACTAGTCTGGTACTAGGCAAAACTAGTTCTAGGATATGTAGAAACTATCTTACAATGACAATAGTGCTAAATCATTTATTCGGGTGAGAGGCATTCCTTAGCATCGGAATCATCTGCGAATCACGATTCTTCTAAAAAATCCGCTTAAGTATAAGAGATGATTTCCAGAATTAAAAAATTCTATATTTGTACAACAGAACGTAAATTGTTCACGCGTAAAGAAAAAACCGTTGACAAAATCATCTAAACATTGTTTCCTTTTTCTTCGTTTCAACGAGCGCATACGGTAGGCTCGTATATCCGTTATCTTAGGCTCTCGTTAAAGACGCATCCATCTCTTTCTACTCACTAGTCTAATCTGCTGGAAAAAGGAGTAAGATTTTGTATTTAAAGCACTTTTTATGCTCAAGAAGCAACAATCTATAAAACCATTTCTTTCTCCGACCAACCGGTCTGGTGGTTAAGGTGTTAGCCTCTAGATCGGAAAGTTCCTGGTTCGAGTCCAGGTCAGTGTATGGATGTTTGTAAGCGTATGGTGTTATACACTGTGGTTATACACCTTTTAAGTGACCGCTGGCATCGATCACCGTTTACGAGCTGTCAGCGACTGACCTCCTTTAGTTTGGCACCCTGCCCTGTCGACCGTGAAGTGTCAACGCTTTGGGGGGAAAGGCAGAAAGTCGCTCCGGTGATTTCTATCTCACGCCAAACGATACGCCACATTGTACTATGAAAGCAAAGCGTCAGTTAAATGCCACTCAAGGCTATATTGTTCGTGTTTGGTAATTAGGTAAAGGGGGGTCGGACACATGCAGGCGAAAGAGCTGTTCAGTGAGATGATTGAAAAAAATCTAAGCGCCGCAGCGTGAGGGTTAATTCACCTATTTTCCTTCTTTACTTATCGCGACGCTGCTTTTCATATTTCGTTCAACTTCCTCTCCCCCAAACAATATTTGCATTGCTGTTCTCGGGGAAAATAGATCCCAAATATGCCCTCACTTTCTCAACCATATATTTATTTCTCCAGAAAATTCGGTTTTCAGGAACAGAGAAGAAAATGAGTAACGCACCAAACCTCTTGCCTTTATTTCATGCTTTCCATTCTCGCAGTAGCGTGGGAGGGGCGAGACCGAAGTATCCGATCGAACACTCGGAAAGGGAAAAAAACGATATTTTTTCTCTCCTACGAAGAGTAATCTATACCGTTTATTATTTTCTTCTGTATTTGCTCCCATTTGATAATGCAGCCGCGAAGAACGTTTATCTGGCCAGGAGAGGATAAAGAAAAGGATAAAAAGAGGGAGGAAACTTGTGGAACGGAGGCCCGAGGACATGGAAAAATCTCACCTTCTCCCTCCTCTTAAATACATTGGAACCCATGTTTTTTACTCCATTTATTTATGTCCGTACTGTGCACACTGCATCGCCCTGGGCTAGGGATGATTTTATTATTGGACTTCCACCTTTTTTTTATTGGTAACGAATAAATATGTGCTCAGGAGATAATGACATTAGAGTTATCTAGTTACTCGAGAAAAGAGAGTGTCAATACAAATCGCATTGAAAAGGTCCTGCGTTTTTGTGAATGGATAGTGTCTGTGAACAATGTAGTCAATCTTTTGTTTGATTTTCTATTGTCTCCCTTTATTGCGGTGTTCGTTTACCATCCATTTCTGTGTTATCGCTAGATGCTTTTTGGGACTCGGTCTCAAACAAGATGCCAACAGCGTCCTTCTAATGAAATATACTGCTTGTGGTCCGTCAGTAGCCCATTGTATTGCTCCGAGGGACGTGTGTGTTAATTTAACTGCCTATCCCTGAAATGTTCATACACCCATGGGTTAATCTGTGATCCGTGTAAAATGTAGCATTAAAAAATTAAAAATAGCCTTGAAAAAGCGTAGGTTCTTTTGCTTAGAATTTGAAACATGTATAATGATATCTCTTAATACCTGATGATTCAGTTGGATTATTAAGAAATCTAAAGACGATATTAAATTACAAAGAACAAAGACTAAGTTAGTTAAAAAGAAATATTTTCAAAATGTTTTTATTTTTCATGTTTACAAAAAATTATGTTTAGCGCTGACGTGTAAAAACAATCTTATAGGATAGAGGCATTTTCTGTCCCTTTAAATATAGGTGACTGTAATGTTGTAGCGATAGCGTATTCTGATAATTGGTTGCTTAGAAGTTTATGGACAAGGGTGGCCATTTTTGGCCTTGCTGCGCCAAATATGCGACAACTTCAGGTGAAAAATGTGAATGGAGAAAACAGTGATTGTGGGGAACAGAAATAGTGGAGGTTAAGCTGAAAAGGATCACTAGAGTACATTGTGTTCGTGAAGCCAGTACTCAACTAAACTAAATATGTAATTAAGGGCCTTTTTGAGTACGTAGTATTCTGAACGTCACGTCACTTGGCTTATTTTACTAAAACGCGCGCGATTTCCAGCATTTCGTCCATAAAAATTCCACAGAATGAATTACGATTGAATATTTGATAGTTAAATTGGTCAACACCAACCAGATTAAAGTGGCCGTTGGGTTGGTGTGGAAGTTTGGAGAGTGGGCAGCCAGTTCATGTGTGGCCTCGTCATCTGACCGTGGTTCAAAATTACGTGGTGATGTCCTCGGATCTTACAATTAGGGGATTGATCCCGGACCGTCGTCAAATGCCCTATGTGTAGCTCTAGTACGATGTTAATTAAAAATTACCAAAATTCACCAACCAGGTTAAAATCCAAATATTACCAGAACTGTGATAAACTACATTTTAAGGTAAACCCTATTGTACCCTTCGAGAGAACTCGGATCGTACGTTGTCCTCGGATCTTACAATTAGTGGCATTGATCCCGAACCGTCGTTAAAACCCCATCGTGTTTCTCTTGTACGACGTTAATTAAAAATTACCAAACTTCACCTACCAGATTAAATGCCAAATATTACCAGAACTGTGATAAACTACATTTTAAGGTAAACCCTATTATTGTACCCTTCGATAATACTTGGATGGGAGAAGTAAAATCTTCGTAGACCTTCTGGTTTGCTTATTTACTTTGGAAATCTAATATTTTCCGTCTCATTTTCAAATTAAAATGATATCTTCGGGGATTTTTAGCACTTTTTAAGAACACGCTTTTTTTCTCCCTTATTAGATTTGCACTCTCATTTAATTTTTTTCGATCGAATTTCAGAAAATGAAGTTAAATTTAATGGCGCACGAGGAATAAGCGTATCATTTATTCGCCAAAGCCAAATGACGGCGAGAGAACCGTTCACTTCTGTCATCCAGTGGGGGTATTTAAAACAACCTTAATCCAGCACAATGTTTTTTCCCCCTTTCATTAACGATTTTTCCCTCTTGGGGGAAAGATATTTTCGTCATTTTCCCCGATCTTCAAGGGTAAGTGTCGGCTGGGGAAATCCGGAAAAGATGCCGGATCGTTAAGCCGGAGCATTCCGGACGTTTATGGCGAGGAATTCGTCAACGGGACTTGATTAAAGTGAAGTAAGACAAATTTTCCGGGCGAATCGAAGCTTCGGAGAGAAGAGAGAATCTCTCCACTTAGGTAATGAACGCTATATCATCTTGATTATTTTAAAATGGAATGGCGCACAAAGCTCGTCCATTTGGCTCGAGATTTCCGGTGATTTCGGTGCGTTATTTTTATTTTCGGTTTCCTGATTATGCGCCAGTCGCCGCGTTTGGATTTGAAACGTAATATTTTTAACCCGCAGAGGGAGTTATGGGCTTGGATTATGGCGTGGAATGATGTCGTTAGTCACTGAAATAAAGTTTCATTTCGATGAACTGAAATGATATTTCATTAAGGCTAATGCTATTTATTTTGCACCAGTGTTTCCCGTTTCGCGAGAACCTCTGATGAACTTTTATTAGTTTTCAGTTCCGTAATTTTACTAAATTGTTTTCTATGTACGATCAAACATAGATCACGGAGACAATCCTTTATTGTTTTACGACCATCAAATCCACCCTGGACTCGTAACTGAAGCTACTTATACGTTTTACCCTTCATGGTGCTTGATAAGCTTCTGCAAGAGGTAACACACCATTAACAAAACTGAACAGATCTTGACTGAAGAGATATCTTGTTATTAGAAAAAAATGACTAGATCTGCAGAAAGAAAAAAAAAATCTTGATGACGAAATATCTCATTATTAGTAAAATTAGTATAATCTTGATGGACGAGGTATCTCGCTTAAAGCACTTTCAGGGTAACAGTGAGCAAGTTTAGTCATCAATGAAGCTAACGATCGCTTCAGATAAAACTCTAGGATCTATTTTGTAAAACTTTTAAGGATTCGAAATAATAAAATTGAAGCTCGATTTTAGTACGAAAGTACCCTGACCTCCCGATTGGCACTAACCTAATTTGGTTTCCACATCCATTACTCATCATAACACATCTTGGAATCCTTCAGATACATCACACCCCGGCAAGAAAAGTAACAACTCGAAATCGCAGAATTAGAGAAACATCAACTTAAATGATACTATAAAACTCATTGAAATAGTATGCTTCTTTTAAATTTTAGGTATGTATTTATGGTTTTAACTTCTATTATATTCTATAGAATAGTAATATAACACGCTGGGGCACTTCATACGTATTTTTTAATGACATCAAAATATTTATTTTTTGACTTGTGTCACTTTTTTTGCCGGGTTGCGATATGGTTAATTTATAAAGATTTCTGCTATTTGAAACATTTTTAATTTCTTGTTGCTCAAATAGTCCTTTATGGTTAGATAATTTGCCCCAAAGGAAACAACAAACAGGAAAACTTATACATAATACACTACATCTATGCTTCAAATATTCAGATCGTATAGTCCTATAGATCTAGTTTGATAAATCTTGCTCATCCTAT
Organism: Metellina segmentata; assembly: GCA_947359465.1. Taxonomy (NCBI): domain Eukaryota; kingdom Metazoa; phylum Arthropoda; class Arachnida; order Araneae; family Tetragnathidae; genus Metellina; species Metellina segmentata. The sequence goes on from OX375875.1 coordinate 101,008,038, forward strand.
CAGATCCTTAACCATTTGAAGCCAATTTAACTAGAATTGCTGGTCTGAACTCGAGTTAAGTTTAGCTAGAGTTATAGAAAAAACTACCTAACTAAATTTGAAATAAAAACAGTACTCTGCTTTCTAATTTGCTTTCTCCAGCACTAAACAGCATATATCATCAAACCTACCTAGGAGGATGTGGATTTTGATATATTGGCTGATTCAAAAAGGGACTCATGGGACAATTCAGCAGCTAGTGTAGTCATAGTAAGAGTTATCTTTGCAGACATCAAACTCTAAACTTAGCACTCTAAACATCAATGTTTTATCCAAATACCAATCGCACACATTAAATACAATAATAATATTCCCCTTCAAGTGCAACATCATACCTAAATAGGCTTGAAATTCTGGAGAGTGAAAGTGGAGCTTTCTTTCAATACGTCAAACTTCAAGTTATGGCATACTTAATTAGCTCAATTTGTGTTTTAGCCGATTCATTTTGTACCTGAGCCAATAAAATTGCTAGTAAAATAGGGTTTAACAACCAGCCCGTGACGTGGCGTCAACGCTAAAGAGCCAATCACGCGACAGCGTGTGGTGTGGAGTTAGGTCTCAGTAGCCAGTCACGCGTTCGCGCGGGAAGAGCTGCGCCTCAACATTTATTATCCGCTTCAATCGGCATTATATGTTAGGTGTTGGCGTGGAGTAAAGATTAGAAGCTAGTCGTAAAGGTATATGGTGTTTTTCGAATTTATAGCTTTATTAGTTATTAAAAGAAATCTTGTAATTTGAGTTGTGTAGAGATGATAGTTCTGCAGGACCTCCACACCCCCCAAAAAGAAAAAAAAACAATCTAATAAGCCTCCAACAGATGATGAAATTACTAATTTACTGGCTGATCTTTCGCCAATGTATTCTGGTATTGGCGTGGCTGGTATTGGCTTCTGGGAAAACCCATTTCTACGGCGGGGCAATAACTATCAACGCACCCTATCAGCTTTGGCAGCGAACGTGTTAAAAGAAGACTTGATTTGCTACTATTTTTAAGATTTTATACTGCTATTTCATATTATTTACCACTCCGGAGTACATTTTCTTCATCTGTGTAGGAGTTTCATGAACCCGAGGTATCCTAGTGATCTATTCTTTTCCCATGGGGTTTACTGCCTCTGGTAAACATGGCGATCGTGTCATCAGGAGGCCCAACCGATCTGTCTCTTTATTCATCCTTTGTTTTCACAATTACTTGACATTAATGGTCGTGTTTGGCGTAGTTTGGCCCTTGCGCCATCAATTCCAAACCCAACCATAACCTCCTTAGTTCAGAAGTATCACATGTGATACATATGTTTCTGAATTTTTTCTCATTCATGTAAAAGATTTGAATAACTTGTAAAAATAAATGTAATTTAAATATAATCCCTCAATTCTTACTTTTTGATTTTGTAGTAGATTAACCCTGAAGTATCACATGTGATACTTGCCCCCCCCCCCCCAACAAAAAAAAACCTGATTTTTTGTACTTGCAATGATGGGAATAGTAACTTATAAATATTTCTGAGGAAAATCAGTTTTTATTTTTGTGTCTGGTTTGAGGAGAATAACATGTAAGTACATTGGGACCCCTGTATCCCTTCAAAAGCAGACGCGCTCTCGTGAATTCAGCAAAACCAATTACCCTCAATACAGCGCTAAGACTTTTATACAGAAAATTTTAAATGAAATATATTTCCTTTTTTTCTGATGAAAACATTTCTTTTTCTTCGTCGAACGAGTGAGAATTTTTAATTAAGAAAGATTAGGCGCGCCGCGGAAATTCCCGAAGTCGACTGGATTTTTGTTAATCGCCGTTGTCGCGACAGGTTCCTTAATTTATACTTTCACCCAAGAAGGTATAAATTGTGGCGCTTCCGTTTATCGCCCCCGTTCAATTACGCCCTCTGAAACCCCGCTCAGACGTTTAATTTGTTTGGAATTAAAAATTAAACGTCACGGTAAGCCCAGTAATTCCTGTTCAGCCGGGGAGTCTGATTTAGCGCCAGTCTGCTCGGGCTGTTTTCACTTTGGCATTCGTGAAAGGGAGTTTGTTTTTTGAATTGACTTCCTATGCTGATGATGCCCTTGCGATTCGTCTTTGGGTCGCAGAGCTGGTGGAGGAGTGATTAGAGCCCTATCGATTAAGCTAATTTCGGTCTTTTGAAGTGATTTATTTGTTACTTACTCACTAACTCCATGGCGTGGAACGACTTGTGGCTGGTGATTTCTTCAATGCAGTTGGAGATATCCAACCAACCTGTCATATTTCTTTATACAGCGGAACAGTGGGAAATAAAGTTGTTAAACTTTACGCTGTCAAAAAACAATATCTTGACGAGGCATCTTATCATTTGCAGAAAACTGACCAGATCTTGATGAACGAGATATCTCAGAAGACAATAGACCAGATCTTAATGAACGAGATATCTCAGAAGACAATAGACCAGATCTTGATGAACGAGATATCTCAGAAGACAATAGACCAGATCTTGATGGACGAGATATCTCAGAAGACAATAGACCAGATCTTGATGAACGAGATATCTCGGAAGACAACAGACCAGATCTTGACGAACGAGATATCTCAGAAGACAACAGACCAGATCTTGATGGACGAGATCTCTCAGAAGACAATAGACCAGATCTTGATGAACGAGATATCTCGGAAGACAACAGACCAGATCTTGACGAACGAGATATCTCGGAAGAAAACTGACGAAATCTTGATGAACGAGATATCTCGGAAGAAAACTGACGAAATCTTGATGAACGAGATATCTCGGAAGACAACAGACCAGATCTTGATGGACGAGATCTCTCAGAAGACAATAGACCAGATCTTGATGGACGAGATATCTCGGAAGACAACAGACCAGATCTTGATGAACGAGATATCTCGGAAGAAAACTGACGAAATCTTGATGAACGAGATATCTCGGAAGAAAACTGACGAAATCTTGATGAACGAGATATCTCAGAAGACAACAGACCATATCTTGATGAACGAGGTATCTCGGAAGACAATAGACCAGATCTTGACGAACGAGATATCTCCGAAGACAACAGACCAGATCTTGATGAACGAGATATCTCCGAAGACAACAGACCAGATCTTGATGAACGAGATATCTCCGAAGACAACAGACCTGATCTTGATGAACGAGATATCTCAGAAGACAATAGACCAGATCTTGATGAACGAGATATCTCCGAAGACAACAGACCAGATCTTGATGAACGAGATATCTCCGAAGACAATAGACCAGATCTTGATGAACGAGATATCTCCGAAGACAATAGACCAGATCTTGATGGACGAGATATCTCGGAAGAAAACTGACCAGATCTTGATCTCGTCATAAAAAAAATCTGCAGTGTCTTGATAACTAGGTATGTCGTCATAAAAAATTGCCCAAATCTTGATGCACAAAGTGTCTTGTCCAAACCACTCGGAGGGTTGAGGTGGCTCAATGGGTCAGCCCACTGCTCTATTAACCAGCGAGTTACAGGTGGCACAGGTTTGATTCCTGTGCAAGCAAGCAATTTCTTTGTGTATGTCCATTTACTCAATGGAAAAAAACAATGTTAGGCTCGCAGCTTGGGCAGATGTAGCTCTTGTGCTATAAAAAAAAGAACCTAGGCAACCATCATGTTTAAGGTTTCAAAACATTGTTTTAATCACCATTAATCATGTACTGTCTCCAAATTTATGCTAAGGTGTTGACATTGTCATCTGACCGTGGTTCAAAGATGCATCACTTTGGGATTCATCCCGGACCGTCGCTAATAGAGTACATTGTATTGCTCCAGTGCGATATACATTCAACTACCACTTTAATGTAACCTGCAATTTAACCTGTATTTCTTTCTAATTTTAATGTAGATATTCAACTGGTCAAATGTATACTATGTTAACTAAAAGCTCCATTTTTTGTCGTGGAAAACCGTTATCCGATTCTGTGGCAGAAGACCTCAACTACCGACCTTATTACAAAGTCATGAAAAATGAGCAAGGAAGGTTTTCCTACCTTTTAATGCATTCTTAACTCCTTAGAAATATGACTCTTAGTGTATGTTAGCGTTTAATTTGTACGAAAACATTTTGCCAGTTTGTGTAAACCGTTATTACCTCTATAAAACCTCACCTACTACCTTTGTACCTAATCATGAGAAAATTACTATTTTTTTTTTCTAAATTACAAATGGAAAGTTTTCTACACTATTTATAGCGTGTTCTTGATCTAAGACGTATAATACTGTTAATACCGTTCTATTTCTTTGAAACCATTTGGCCAATTTGTATAAACCGCTTTTGAATCTTCCAGAAAACTTCAACTATCTACATTCCTATAGCCTTAAAAAAAACGTACAAGAAAAATCAATCTTTTCCCAGCGTGTTCATGAACTTATAATACTTAAATCGTAGGTTATGATCGTAATTTATTTTGAAATTTGCATGTTAATTTCTTAAAAACGTTTTAACAAATGGTCTCAAAACACTCGGACTTCTAATTTGGCTGTCAGAGATGCTGTTCTTTGAGAAAACTATTATTCCTCCTTGTGGTTGTCGTGACCAAATATTTCGTCATTAAGAAAACTGACCCCAATGACATGATGCACGAGATATCTCATTAGTAATAGACCGACCAGATCTTGATCTCGTCATCATAAAAAAAAAATTGGAATATCTTGACGAGATATCTCGTCGAAACCACTTGGAGGATAAACATGACCTTTACTCGAAACAATCAGAAACAAAATTTAAAAAAAATCTAATCCTCCCAGAAAAAAAGGAATTTTTCTCGTCCACATTCATTGATCCATCTTCACGCTGTTAAAAAACACTCCAATCGCATCTTTGATCCTCTTCGGATCTCTCCCCGTCGTCGCGCGCGACCAACTTCCCGACAGTCCAGCATCGATTGCCCAAAAACCCTCCACAGAACTTACTAACAACCACTCAGGCAGGATGAGGTGAGTAAGCGAATGGAATTACCCCGTTTTTTCCCTACCTGCGATCGATGCCAAAAGAATCGTCCTCGGATCCATCCCCATCCTCCCTTAATCAATGAAAACCTTAGCCGGAGGTGTGTCCTCAGCCAGTGTGTCTCTGGCACTTTTTCCTCTCCCCTCTCTTAATCTCTTCGTCACCGTGGGTTTGGTACCTTTCTGCTGGCGGGCCCTCCTTTGCTTGTTCGCCGGAGCGCTAAATTGCTTGCTTTCCCATGGAGATTACTGTGTTGTTTTAAGCTTGCGTCTAAATTAGCGTCTTTTAAAAGGAGGCCCCGGTGTTTGTGGGATGAGAGGAAAATGCTAATTGGTGTTGGAGCGGGCGCTGTTTAAGTGGGCATTTATTCCGGCCCTAGTGCGGCTTCGCTGGTGCTTTGCGTGTATCTGTGCGGATTGTGCGACGGCCCTTTGTCTCCCGCGAGCGTAATTGTATTATGCTGTGGGAGTATAGTTACTCTTACAATCTACCCGCTTTGTAATTAGTAACATCTTTACCTTGTGGATGAGTATCGCTGAACGACTTCAGAGGACCTTGGAGCACTGTACTACTTCAGAGATCGAATATCACCATTATATTAATATTCGTTAGTAATGTGAAGGTTTCAAGCAATGACCAATAAAGGTTCCAACTTGCAGTGAGTTTAATTCTACATAGCTATGGAGTGTTGTTACTCTTTAAAATCTACCCGCTTTGTAATTAGTAACATCTTTACCTTGTGGATGAGTATCGCTGAACGACTTCAGAGGACCTTGGAGTACTGGACTACTTTAGAGATCGAATCTCACCCTGATATTAATATTAGTTAGTAATTTGAAGGTTTCAAGCAATGACCAATAAAGCTTCTAACTTGCAGTGAGCTTAATTCTACATAGCTATGGAGTGTTGTTACTCTTAAAATCTACCCGCTTTGTAATTAGTAACATCTTTACCTTGTGGATGAGTATCGCTGAACGACTTCAGAGGACCTTGGAGCACTGGACTACTTCAGAGATCGAATCTCACCCAGGTATTAATATTAGTTAGTAATTTGAAGGTTTCAAGCAATGACCAATAAAGGATCCAACTTGCAGTGAGCTTAATTCTACATAGCTATGGAGTATAGTTACTTTTAAAATCTACCCGCTTTGTGATTAGTAACATCTTTACCTTGTGGATGAGTATCGCTGAACGACTTCAGAGGACCTTGGAGCACTGTACTACTTCAGAGATCGAATATCATCATGATATTAATATTCGTTAGTAATGTGAAGGTTTCAAGCAATGACCAATAAAGGTTCCAACTTTCAGTGAGCTTGATTCTATGATAGCTATGGAGTATAGCTACTCTTAAAATCTACCCGCTTTGTAATTAGTAGCATCTTGGGGGTAAATACTACTGGACTACTTCAGAGATCGAATATCACCCAGATATTAAAATTAGTCAGCCATTTGAAGGTTTCAAGCAATGACCAATAAAGGTTTCCAACTGGCAGTGAGCCTGATTCTATTTTCCTCTGGAGTATAGTTACTCTTAAAACCTACCCGTTCTGAAATTTGTAGCATCTTGGGGGTGAGTACTACTGGACTTCTTGAGAGATTGAATCTTACCCATATATTAATATTAGTTAATAATTTAAAAGCTTTAAACATTAACTACTAAAGGTAATTAAATTGTTTTATAGCTCTATTTTAGTGAGGCAGTATTCTGGCTATTGGTTTTCCTACTGAACTGCATGTTTATAATGGACGTTTTGTTCCGCCGACTAATTTTAATTAATATAATAATTAATAATTAAGTTCCAATCTTTATTAATCACTTTACTTATTTTCTGCCAGTTCAGCGAAGGTTTATCTTTTTATCTAGATTTAAATATATCAGTACCTCCTTTTATGATATCTTGTCATTGGTCTGTATACGTTGATTCTGTTGCAATGCAGGGAAACAAGTACTTCATGGGATATGTTGCTTTGTTGTTATGGTGTTGTTTTATAAGTTAACTTTTGTAGTGGTTTCTAAGTACCCCATAGTTCTGAATAAATTTCCACGCCAAACAATGTACATCTCAAATGACATTTTGGTTAGGGCGTAAGTTTGCATTTTAAAGCACGTTTGGCTCAGATCTCAGTTGAAATTGATTTTTAGGATTACTTTTGTGTATGGGAATGGATAAAGTGCTAATGTATTGTGTTATAATTAAATAGGCATCTTCTCAATGAGTGACTTAAAAAACAGGTTTAGTTTTGTTGATCTGTTGTACGTTCAAAAAGATAAATTCTGGATTTTATATAATTCATCTTCGTTCAGCACATTTTAATAAGCAACTAAGGATCGATAGAACTCAGTGATTGTTGTGGCTAAAGAGCAAATTCGAGTTCTTAGCTATGGAATGAAGACACATAAACGTATTATAAAATAACCCGATGTAGACATTCAAAGCATGGAATCCCATTTTCTTCCATGCATATACTATATTCTATTATCGGTTTTATTCCATATTCAGACATCTTTTATTCCCATCACCGCCGCAGTCACGTTATGGAACATTAAAAAAACATGACTTACTCGAAAACTCCTTACGAGAAAACAAAGAAATAATTTCAAGTTCATATTTACTTAGGTTAAAAAATCGTATTGCTTTTCCAAAGAACCATCTCCGTAACACAAAAGAACTAATAGAAAAACAAAAAAATCTTTCATTTTTTTTTTCAGTTTTAAAGAAAGAAATGAGAGAAATCCCATTTCTTTTTACTTTGACGTTTCTCCTCCGCGGTAAGTTAAGCGGAATGATTTCGTTTTGGAAGGGAAAGTGGTGCTCCCCTTTGTTCATTTACCATCCTCCTCCCTATTCCACCTTGTTTTGCTCAACCCCCCAAAAAAACCACCGGAGAAAAATCCCATTCTCTTCCTCCAATCCAGCAGGGAAAAAAACACCCTCTCAAGAAGTTTTGTTCAAATAATGATGACGTCGTTGCTTGTGGTTTTGTTTGGAAAAAGAAACAGCGGAGACCAGCGTGGGAAGTGTCTGAGGCTTGAGCAGGTGCTCGGAGATATACCTGATGAGGAACGCGAGGAAAATATCTCCTCCCTCCCATTTCCAGATGAAGAAAGAGACCCCACCACCCTCCTCTTCGAGGAAAGAATCCACGAAGATGCTCGTCTTCTTCGGAGTGGCGAAGAATTAAGAAGCGTGCTTCTGCTGAACGTTCTTTATTGGACAGAAAGGATGGAACACCACCCTCTCCGTAAACCAATTTGGAAGGGGCGCTTGGGATTTATGGTAAATGAAATTCCTCTGCGAATGCTTTTTCCCCCCTCTCCCCCAGAAGAAACAGGCAACTTGTTGGTTTTACCGTTCCATTGTCTAGAAGCGATTCTTAAATGAGTCTTGAATCTTTTTCGTCTTGCACGAATGTCGAATGTCTGCTTATGACGGAGCTCTGAGTATGAGGAACTGTTTCTTTTATTGTATGGGGGCTTTCGATTTTTTGTCTCAATCGTAGCGGTAATCTTTTTTGTGCTGAGGGGGTGGAAATAGAATTCCGAATGTCAAGCATATGTGCTCTTAATGCGGGTTGATGTTAAAACGTTTCGAAGGAGGGTTTATATGGGGCGCTTATCTTCAATGGAGAATGGTGGTTTCTTTTTATCTGAACAAACATATTTTGAGTTTTTAAAAATGAAAGAGTGTTTCTTCAAGACCTTTTAACTTTTTTTAGCCCCATGCTAATATTTAACCTCTCGGCAATCAGTTGCCGAACATCCTAATAGAGCCCGGGGATATGCCCGAGGGGACCTCTATTAGAATGTTCGTCTAGTGATGTCCGAAAATTTAAAGACTAGCGTCGATGTATCAACTTAGCCACAGATCTTGTGATAATCCCTATGAAAGGGAATTTGATATGCGCATCTTCCCTACCCGATGTGCAATTCGCCAGATTGATTTGGAACGTGGTCGAAGGAAGACTACGTTGGAATTTACCTATCCATTCTCTTTGTTTTATTGTCATTGTGTTAGTGTCCTGTCTTTGTTGTTAGTAAATAGATGTTAAAATAGAACTGGAATTGGACTTTGATTTGAACATGCGACCTTATGATGTGAGAACTTTGGACTCGATGTAATAGATATTACATCACATCCTAATAGAGAAAGTGCTTAAAACTGCGGCATACGTCACAGAACAAATAATGTCTTTGCAGAACAATTGTTTCCTTAATTTTATCAAAATTTTGGCCGACTTTTTAAAAAAGGATAAGTTACGATGTACTGCAGTGCTAAGCACGCATCTTGTGCCACACCTTTTTTCTTCTAGCTACGAAAAAAAAATATCCTTACTATCTGGTGTAAAATTTTCCATACATTTCAAATCCGTTGAAATTTTTAATCTGTCTTTTACGATCCCGATTTTACAAAAAAGAACTAAACAATGCCAGTCAAAATGTTTATTATTATATACTTTTTTTTGCTGAGCGCAGGAAATGAAATCTGTGATATCTCGAATCAAACGAAGGCCAGCCACGTTCGTATTGATAAAATATAAAAGTTTCAATTTAAAAATTATTTATTTAAAGAAAATCATATTTTTAGGTATTGATCGAATCTGAAATTTTCCGCATATTTCAAATCCGTTGAAATTTTTTATCTATCTTTAACGGTCTAGGAGATAGAAAAAAGAAGTATATAACTCCAGTTAAAGTTTTTTATTTGTTTTGTTTTTCGGCTGAAAGCGTTCCTCCGCAAAGTAAAACGGAAGCACGGACGAAATAAATTTAGAATCTGTCATTCTTTATACTGCTGTCAATCGAAAGAAAATATTTAAATTCCATTAATTTAATTTTAAAATGTTCTAAATTGAATTTTAAAATTCGGGTTGGGGACACGAAAAATTGCAAAAAATTCGGACTACCTGTGTGCGAAATTTCATTATTGTATGTGCCATAGGCCCTGTTCACACAAGGCGTTTCAACGCGCGTATGGCGAGGCTTGCAAGGTCCCGCTGTTAAATTATGGTTATTTATTCCTCTAATTCAAGTATCTATTTTTGCGACCTTAAAGAGCGTGACCCTGATAGCCTCGCCAGACGTACGTTTTAAACTTCTCGTGTGAACGGGGCCATAAATTCGTCAGTAGGATTCACACTTTCTTCTCTGATATTATCAAAGGAAATGTTTGTTTTTTTCGCGGCCGCAAAATCCTGACGATTCTATGGCACTGACAGGAATGAGATTTGGCACACAGGTAGTCCAAATGTTTTGCAATTTTTGGGGGTCGCTTCGAATTTAAAAATTCAATCTTGTTGATATTTAAATGAATTTCAAAGTTTTATTCTCTACCTGGTTCTTCAAACGTGTTTCTCCGAACACAAGAAGAAACACCCGAATCTAGACTTTTCTACCCACGTGACCTTACCGTCATCTTTTGCAACCATGCCAAGATTTTTTCATCGCGGGAACTCGGACAAGATTCTAAATTTATTTTTTCCGTTTCCGCTTTTATTTTGCACCGAGGAATGATTTTCCAGCAGAGCATAAAAAAAAGTTTCAACTTTAGTTATGTATTTCTTTTTTCTATCTCCTAGACCGTTAAAGATAGAGTAAAAATTTCAACGGATTTGAAATCTGCGGAACATTTTACACCAGATAATCACTTTACACCACGGGTACGGGTGACGCCGGGCTAGCCACGCAGTGGCTAGTTTTTAATAGAGATGCAACATTTGGCCCGTGTAATCACGAAAAAAAACCTACAACGACACAACTGACCAATTGTTTTTTAACATTATTTTGATTTAACAACGAAACAGTTCTATTTGCTGTTTAATTTTCCACATTTCTTATGAAATCCGCCTAACTTGTGTTTTCACATCAACTCTACCAAACCCATTTTGCCTCCAGCAGCTTGTCCTTTTGGCGTGCAGTCGAACACCGCTACCTGCTTCCTAGAATACAAATAAAAAGGTTACAAGATTGAGAAAACAAAACCAATGTGCTTTTCATGCTCCAGAGTTTGTCTTTTTAACAACTTCTCGAGAAATTGCGGTGTGCCGAGAATGAAAAAACCCTCATTTTTTTGCCTCTGATTGAAGTACGGACATAAAGAAAAAAATTCTTCCATTCTTGACACAAGTGGTCACGCGGGATTCGGCAACGGATACGGTACACGACAAAGTGGAAATTCTTTTTTCGACCGAATGAGGGACTTTTCCGAATTACTTTAAGATGACTTCTTTTTAAGACCACCACTCAACAGCGAGAAAAAGAAGTCGGACTTTTAGGGCTTCCTTTTTTTCTTCTTCAATGCGGCCTTGTTTGTTTGTACCCGTCCGAACGGTGACTCGTGGACACTTATCTAGTGACAAATCGGTACATGGAGTTTTTGCTTCACTTTTTTTACTCCACCTTGTACGGTTTGCCTCCACCCTTTCTGTACTTTCTGCCACCGATTCCATCCAGGCAGTGCGTGTGAGGTAACTTCTTTTTCTGAAGTGAAACTATTGACATTTTTTTTATTCGTTTTTTGCAGCAGTTTTCTCTTTCACTTTCTTTCACACAAAGTTTGCTTTTTCTTCCGCTATTGACAGAGATTTCGGGAGTTTTTTGTGCTGTCACTGTCTTGAGTCTTGTTCTTTGTTCCAGGAAAGGGAAATGCCACGGTGACTTGATGTAAGCGTAGAGTAGAGGTGCACAACCAGCGGCCCGCGAATCATCAATTTGCGGCCCGCAAGCTAATTTTGACTATAAACTTCCAAGAGGATTTAAGTTGGAAGCAAATTGACTGACAAACATTTAGAATCAGTCTTAAGAGTTTCTACTAGCAGTATTGAACCTATCATATTATAATTATTGTTTAAAGCTTTAGAAATTTTAATGTTAAATATATTTGATGCTGTAATTTTTATTTCCAATTTTACTGATATCATTAAAATTTCTGATACTCATCTTTATTGCTCATTGTGCTGTTACTGTTATTAAATCTATAACCAAATTAATTTGCTGAAGTACATATGACATTCTTAAAAGTAATTCTATGATGATTGATCATTGCAAATGTTTGTTAACTTCTTTTTTAAGCTATTCACAATATGATTCATTTAGCTCTGTAACAAGCTCCTAGATTTTTTAAAGAAAACATGTGTAAGTTTAATCTAAACAAAAAAAATTATTATTTTTTTACTACACATATTAAGTGTAATAACAGCTGTACATAATTGGGTAGTAGCACTTTCATTGTGTCTGTGCTTTAACTTCAATTGCGGTCCCCCATGTCTCAATAAACGGTGCGAGTGGCCCTTCTCCCAAAAAAGGTTTTGCACCCCTAGCGTAGAGGAATATAAAAGTGGAGTGATAACCATTTAAGTGCCCAGGATCATGTTAACCTTTACGCTGCGGCAAGTAGAGAATTGTTACCACTAAAATTTCGTTCGTACCAACGACGTGGTATTGATTAGTGTACGGTGGATGTTATCTCCCTTTTGAGTGACCGCTATCATCGATCGCCATTTACGAGCTGTCTGCGACTGACCTTCAAGAGCAGTGGTTCCCAAACTTAGTATGTCCATGAACCCCTTCTTATAGCAAAAACCTGACCATGAACCCCCAAGTAAAATACATGTACATAACTGCATAATAGAAAAAATACGTATTTAACTTTCATGTCTTGAATGGTATTAATTTATTGAAAGATAAATTTTGCATATTTGCTATAGTATTTATTAAAATGGGTATTTATTGAAAGTAGTTGCATTTACTAAAATACTACTACTACTGTAGCAATGAAGTATGTTGACACGGCTAGCTAACACTTAAATTGAATTTACTTACGTCACATACCACAGAAATTACAAGACTTTCACACACAAAAATATAAGGAAAAGTAAAGGACAGGGACATGTTTACTATCACTTACTACATCCTAGCTACTGCTTGCTCCAGGGTTGGAGTTGTACTGCGGGAGTTTTTGTCTGTCCGCTAGGGGGCGTTGTTGGTTCCGTTATACTACTATAATATGTAGTACTAAATAAATAGTAGTAGTAGTAAATACATAATGGTAAATAAATAGTAGTAGTAAATAAATAGTAATAGTAGTAAATAAATAGTAGTAGTAAATAAATAGTAGTAGTAAATAAATAGTAATAGTAGTAGTAATAGTAGTAAATAAATAGTAGTAGTAAATAAATAGTAGTAGTAAATAAATAGTAGTAGTAGTAAATAAATAGTAGTAAATAAATAGTTGTAGTAAATAAATAGTTGTAGTAAATAAATAGTTGTAGTAAATAAATAGTTGTAGTAAATAAATAGTTGTAGTAAATAAATAATTGTAGTAAATAAATAATTGTAGTAAATAAATAGTTGTAGTAAATAAATAGTTGTAGTAAATAAATAGTTGTAGTAAATAAATAGTTGTAGTAAATAAATAGTTGTAGTAAATAAATAGTTGTAGTAAATAAATAGTTGTAGTAAATAAATAGTTGTAGTAAATAAATAGTTATTGTAAATAAATAGTAGTAGTAGTAAATAAATAGTTGTGGTAAATAAATAGTAGTAAATAAATAGTTGTAGTAAATAAATAGTTATTGTAAATAAATAGTAGTAGTAGTAAATAAATAGTTGTGGTAAATAAATAGTAGTAAATAAATATTAGTCGTAGTAAATAAATAGTAGTAGTAGTAAATAAATATTAGTCGTAGTAAATAAATATTAGTCGTAGTAAATAAATAGTAGTCGTAGTAAATAAATAGTAGTCGTAGTAAATAAATAGTAGTCGTAGTAAATAAATAGTAGTCGTAGTAAATAAATAGTAGTCGTAGTAAATAAATAGTAGCTGTAGTAAATAAATAGTAGCTGTAGTAAATAAATAGTAGTTGTAGTAAATAAATAGTCGTAGTAGTAAATAAATAGTAGTGGTATTTGCAAAATACTACTACTACTTCTCTTATATATAGTAGTAGTATTTTAGTAAATACTGTTATTACCGTATCTTTACTAAAATACTAGTAAGTAGTATTTATTGAAATTATAACTTTTCTTTTAAAATACAAAAAAAACATTTTTTCAATGAGATGGGTGAACCGGATGGGATGATACAAGATTATTTATGTTAGGCTCTTTGTTTGTGAGTAACATTCGTAAGTTTCCATAGCACTAATTTACTGTCAATTTCTTTTTTTCGTTATGAAGCTCTTGGCTGCTCTAAATCCACGTTCTACTAAATAAGAAGACAGGAAAGCAATTAATAGCTTCCGTGCATTAACCCATAATACAGGATATAAAATTGGTATCCGTTTTGTAACCAGAATTTGTTGTATCCTTGTTCAAAGATTGGTTTCAGCTCCTCATTTGTGAATATTCAATACATTGCTCCTGTATTAGTATGGATTCATCTGAGTTTGTGGGTCAACTTGCAATAGGTCCAACCCCCAATCGGGGATAACCATGTGGAAAATGTCTTCAAATCTTTGCCTGAGGCCAGAATAAAGAACCGTTTAGTGTTGACATTTCGTTTTTGCAATTTTGAAAGATTTGGAAACTGAGAGCATTCTTCTCTCCCCAAGTTGTGCATAAGCGCAGATATATACTTTTACTTTTTATTAAATTTAATTCATCACTTTGTAATTTCAGATTGGTTTTGTTAAATTTGGCAAATAAGTGAGTAATATAAGCCCTGTCATTTTTTGAATTTATTAAATTGAGCCTCAAATCATTGTCTTTACTTCACGAAATTCCAACACTGACTCAAAGAGTGCATAAAATCGATCCAAACATGCACTTTTAGATAACCAACGAGCTTCCATGTTAAGTAGTAAACTACGAGGGCTGTTCAATAAAGAATGATCATAAATTAATAAAAAATAATTTCCTGTTTAATCCTCCAAATTTTTATGGAGAAAAATACTCAAAATACTCTCCATAACATGTAATGCACTTATCCCACCTCTTTTCCAGTCATCAAAGACATGCTGGAAGCCATTTTTTGACAGGTCCTTCAAAATCGCCTACGCAATTTTTACCACTCTGTGATGATGACAACCGCTTTTCCCGGAGGTGTTTCTTCAAATTTGGGAAAAGAAATAAATCGCATGGCATCAGGACTATATGGAGGATGGGGAACACAGATGGCATTGGGTTTTGATAGATCTGATGGTTTTTTAAGGCGAAAACAAAATTGCAATGCAGTGTATTGCACTTCGCGTGTTACATCCATTTTTGCTGTTTAGCCGACCAACCGGTATAGTGGTTAAGGTGTTAGCCTCTAGATCGGAAGGTTCCTGGTTCGAATCCGGGTCCGGGCATGGATGTTTGTAAACTTATGGTGTAGAGGCGGCTGGTGCACCTTAAATCTGTCGTGGCCGAAAGTCCTCACGTTGGGTTGGCGTGGAAGTTTGGAGAGTGGGGTGCCAGCTCATGTGTTGCTTCGTCATCTGACCGTGGTTCAAAATTACGAGGTGCTGTCCTCGAATCTTTCCCTTAAGGGACAGATTCCGGACCGTCGTCAATAGCCCGTTGTGTTGCTCTAGTACGACGTTAACTGAAATTACCATTACCATTTTTGCTGTTGGCGAAAGTAAAACAAGGCATTCTTGGCCGGCTGCCAAGGCCTCAGCAATGACGTCATGACCGTGAAACTTGCGCTATCTATTCTCCACTTATCCCGTTACACATTCAATATGAATTTTATTTTTCTTGATTTTTTAATCACCTTTAAAAAAAATTATAATAATTCTTTATTGAACAACTCTCGTATTATAATCTTCATCATTTTCTAAGCAAAGTTGAGCAAATAATTTCTCATTTAAGGCATTCCTTTTGATTTTATTAACTTAATCTCATATGATCTCTGACATAATCTAGTCACATAATCTCTAATGACATAATCTAGTGAAACATTAAAGCGTTCACTCAGATTTTAGGCGACTAAATATCTCCGACGAATGACACAATGTACAGATAATAGCTTGTTTTAAGTATGCCAAAAAGCCTCGGTGTCGTCCTACCATTACAAGAGCACCGTCATTAGAAACGGAGAGGATATTACTCAAGTGTATAGCTTTTAAATCGAAAAATATTTTTAATTCATTAAATACTGCTTCACCTTTCGTATCAGTTTCCAAACATTTGATAAATAACAATATTCTTAGAAATTTTTTTTATTTCACAAATCTCACAAATTCTATAAGTAAAGCTTCGTTCCCTGGCAAAGTTGTGGCATCAAGCTGTATAGAGAATTCAGATGTTTTTAAGTACTCGCATAAAGAATTTTCTAATCACTGAGCATTTCGTCAATCCTTGTACTATATTATTACTCAGTGAGATTCTTTTAATATCGAAAGCTGGTTTAAGCAGCACGGTGCTTATTACCTCAATTACAGCTGGTATAATACGTTCTTCACCAATGGTATCCGGCTTTTCGGACCTTGCAATCAGTAAGGAAATGTTCTAAGAAGCACGTAGTTCATAGTCATCTCGCTCAGATGTTGTCGCTAAGAGTAATATATAGAGATATAAGCTCATCGGTCACTTCCAACCCTCCATCCACAGCCAGCGGAACATTTGCTTAGTAAACGATAAAGAGGGAGAGTTCATTTTCAAGCCCCCAACTCGACCTCGCGTCTCATGTCCACCCAAAGCCCGGGTCGGATCAGTCTGTTTCAATACGCTGTCTCAGAGGACCGTCCCACAAGGAGCCAGTTCGAGATTAAAGCGGGCCAGGGATGCGGGAGTCCTTATCCCCGCTAATTCCTTTCTAATTACGAGCAGCTGATATTGACGACGATCGCTCCAGGATGATCAGACACACACAGAAGGGGGCTTTAAACTCCGAGGCCGCATCTGCGGGGACTGGGAAGTGGTCTTCTCTCTTCCAGTGTCCCTCCCCCTCTCTCGTCCTCGGGGTATTCAGCTGCTTGAAATTTAATTTGCCGGCATCAAATCTTCGACGATTAGTGCAGTTTTGATCTCGGATCGTGGCGGGCCTTGGGTCGAGGTGGTTTGGCGATGCTGTTGTGTGAGGAGGATCGATGCGATGGTTTGGTTTGTTCTCGTAAAAGTTTATTGTGTGGTGAGTCTTCGTAGTTACCTGATCTGTTGGAGTATCCTAGAGTCATTTTTAACTATATGTCTGGTTTGATTTGTTGCTTAATTTTTAGCTATATGTTGGAATGTTTGGTTGAGTTAATAGCTCCATGGTCGTTTTTAACTGTAAGTTGGATTGGATTTGTTGATTTAAACTCATCTTGAGCTATATTTGGGGTTTGTCGCTCTGCGCTCATTTTTAGCGGTATGTTGGGTTTGCCTATCTGCGGTGATTTTCAGCTTTTTGTTGGTTTGATTGCGCTATGTACCTTTTTAGCTAAATGTTGAGTTGGTTGGGTTTTATAACGCAAGGGCCTTATTTGGTCAAATTGAGCCAAACAATAACCAGGCAGCAGACGTTATGTAATGGGCATACAGACCCACGTAGAATGTTTTATTGCCCACAGAAAAAAAAATACATCCAGGGTGCTGGAATGAATCCTGTGCCGCCTACAGGTTGCTAGTGCAGTGGCAGAACCTACTGAATTCGCTATATGTTTTTGTATCTAAATTTCTTGAGTACTTGTGTCAGTAATTCCAAAGGATGAATCACTTGGATTTCAATTGAATATGTATTTCAGTGAGAAATATTTATCAACTGTTAAAAATCGAAACTGGTACTTTAGACCCCTTTTGTATTAATTTGTGACTGCAACTGATACTTTATAAATAGAATATTAATACAAGCGCCTTTTCTTTTCAAGTTTCTAAAGAGCAATATTACAGTGGGGGTGAACGTGGAAATAAATGTTATCATTGAACCCGGACATTGGATTAACTCACTGATCTCGTTGTCTTTTGAACAATGTTGTCAACTGGTTTGTCCCTAAATGTGTTTGAAAGAGTTCCTTTTTTTTTTGTTTTTACAAAATACGGTTCACTGTTATAAGATTAGTTTATAACTATTGAGCATATAGGATCAGAAAAATATACAATATTGGCGACCCTTCTTCAAGTAAAAGAAATATTGGAACCTTTTCAAGATTATTTTTCATTCTTTAAAGGTATAGATCACAATATATCAACTCACGAGTCCACAGGTGGGGAAATATTCACGAGTGCTATATTTGTGTCCCACTGACCCAATTAAAAACAATATATTTTCAGCTAATGCCCCGAAAATCGCATAAGATTGTTCCTTTAACACCTAACAAGTGGCCACTCATTCTTACCCATTAAAGATGACTAAAACAATTGAAACTGAATCAAAATATCAAACTCATCTGGGAGAATCGAAAAATAAAAACTTGATTTCTAATTAAATGATATTCACGGACCGCAATCTCACTAAATGTTAAGTACGGTCCAATTTTAAAAACATCCAATTTTATAGCTACTACCATGAAAATCGCATAAGTACAATTGTTCCTGTAACAAACACCTTGGTGACTTATTGCTAGCAATAAATGAGGACTCATTGCTAGCATTAAATGAGGACTCAAACAATTCAAACCGAACACATCAGTGGGAGCTAGAAATACAAACCCAATTACCCTTTCAACGATATTCACGAAAGGCAATCCCAGTAGAAAAGCAAAATACGAGGTATCTTCCCGGCCTTTATTTTCTCGACTCTTTCGCCAATCGAATAACGAGAAGAGCCGTCAAGAAAAACACTTTTGCGAGGGGGACTCTAAAGGAAGAATAATGTCCAATTTGGCGGCGACGTTGACGGACGGCCCGAGGAACGATGGCGACAAGCCGAAGTCACTCCAGAAGAGTCAATGATGCGAGGAGAAATGAAAAGATCGCATTGTTCCCATTTGTTATGTGAGGAGTGGTCAGATCTCAACAGTCCCATGACCGCAGAAGAGGAAAAGCAAGAGATGGCCACAAAATCGCAACAAGAAATCCCGATCAATTCCTTCTGGAAGGAGCGTCGCCGGTCGATGGCTATATGAGGCTCTTCTTTCACTCCTCTGCGGTTTACAGATAGAAGGAAGGAGGTTTTCCGTCCTATAAGGGCTGAATGTCAGGCATTATTGATGGGAAGATGAATCTATCCCCACAAATAGTTTATCCAGAGACACTGTCTCTTCTATGAGAGCTATTTTATTTGCTCTCCGAAGGAGAGCGTCGTTAGCACATATTAATCGGGAATATTGGAGCACTGCAATGGACGTGGTGCTTATTCTTTATTGTCAAAGTTTTAGAGCGTTCTCTATTCCTTAAGGATATCATGGTCTAATGGTTTAAATTAGTTTATTCAAATCTACTTATAGTGATAGTACATCGCGGCACAGGAGATACAAATACGCAGATTCAATGAAGTAAGTATATGGCAAAGGCAGCTTACCCATAGTAGGACCCTCTTGCTGTGATATCTTTCAAACTCTCCTAGTTTTGCTCCTGGCGCCCTGTGGTTTTATAAGGCCCGAAAAGAATGTTCTAGAAAGTACTAACTTGTGATTCCTAATCTGATTTTGAGGTATTGTGATGCTCAATTAACAGTCACGCTCTGTTAGAACCTTTCGAAGGTCCAAGGGTAAGAACTCAAGACCACATGTACAAGCTGGAATAAACAATTAAAAGGTTAATCTAATGTATGGGCGATATGCTTGCCTTTCTTAGTGTGGTCACGTACTCAAAGGGTGAATGTACTTGGTAAAGATTTAGGTTTAATATTTAACGATTCAAACTGTGACGATAGCAGCGTCACATTATGAACTAATTGATAGTTGAATTCATGTCGCACAGGAGCAACGCAACGAGTTATTGACGATCCCGAGGGAAAAGGTCGTCAATAGCCCGTTGTGTTGCTCTTGTACGACGTTAACTAAAATTACCATTACCCGAGGGAAAAGATCGAAGGTAGGTAGTTAACGTCACACTGAAGCAACCGTCGCAACGGTCTTTTGGCGATGGTCCGGGATCAATCTCCAAAGGGACGCATCCTAATTTTGAACCATGGTCAGATGAGATATGAGCTGGCAACCCATTCTCCAAACTTCTACATTTGACCGAGGACATTTGATGTCACGACAGATCTAATATGCACCAGCCACCGTGTATACGACGCTGTTCGGCTGTACTTAGTTTCGAACTCACAACCCGGGTGTTAATCTGTTGCTCTTTTAACTGGGTTACCGTGGCCTTTGAAATATATAGATAGATTCAAAAAGACACCCAGCCGACCAACCGGTATAGTGGTTAAGGTGTTAGCCTCTAGATAGGAAGGTTCCTGGTTGGAATCCGGGTCCGGGCATGGATGTTTGTAAGCTTATGGTGTAGAGGTGGCTGGTGCACCTTAAATCTGCCGTGGCCAAAAGTCCTCATGTTGGGTTGGCGTGGAAGTTTGGAGAGTGTGGTACCAGCTCAGGTGTTGCTTCGTCATCTGACCGTGGTTCAAAATTACGAGGTGTTGTCCTCGAATCTTTCCCTTAAAGGACTGATCCCGGACCGTCGTTAATAGCCCGTTGTGTCGCTCTAGTACGACGTTAACAAAAAAATTACCAATTACCAAAAAGAAACATCCTCCACAATCGAAATAAACGCGTGTAAAAAGTATAGGTCATTGTTTTAACTCCTCTGAGGTCGATAACCTGTCAACTAGCTACAACCATACTGCCCACTGGAAACATTACGAACAAGTGGAAACATCATAATTCAAATCAGGAGTGAAGTGCGTGTTTTCAGTGTTCCAACCTCCCCTGTGGGCAACCCAGCAAACGAGCATAAAAAAAAAACATTTCCACGGAAACAGACTTTCACACAAGTGCTTCAGAAACAGCAAACACAAATACCATTCGCCAAAGCAGCTCGAAACCCTCCCTAGAGCGAAGAGAAGGGAAAATACAGTCTGCACATACACCCCCGGCATACGAGAAACGAGATTTTTCCATATTCTCGAACACATAACACGAGGAAGAGTTTCTTCCCCAAGCAGATGGCCATGCACAAACAGCAGAAGTCGAAACCAAATCGCCGGAATAAAATCCATCTCGCCGGAAGGGGGATGTTTTAAGAAAATTTCGCTGCCCGGCAATGTCAAGGAAGTGGATATAAGAAAAGACTCCCAGAGGAAATAAAGCTGAAAACAGAAAAGAGATTTAGAGGTTGCCTTCCGACGAAGACGGGAGGAGACTGAAATCCATAACGATGCCCTGAAAAACAAATAAAATGAATGATTGTTCCACGTGGCACGACTTTCGTCTGGGGACACCATAACGTAGGATGGAAGATTTTGATTTCGAGATGCGATTCGAGTTTTCGAGGCGAAATAACTTGCGATAGGAAGTTGTAACCGATTAAGCATATTTTTATGGGGGAGAAACTTCATGCTTATATATTTTTTTAGGATTTTCACCATTTGTATCTATTTTCTGCGCGACATTTAGGTTTGTTTGTTTGGGGGTTTGGGCCATGTTGCGCCAGACACAAGACAATGTCAAGTAATGGACGTACACACTCAATGAATATTTTACTACCACAGAAAAGAGAAACACACCGCCTACAACTCGCAGGTTGTTTGCGCTGTGGACATACCCAATGAGAATAATTCAATTCCTTCTACTAGTTCCAAAATACCAATGGAGAATAAATCTACCGAAATTTTTAAGAGGAATGAAAGATTCCAAAAAGACGGTACCATCGCGAAAAAAAAGCATAAAGATTCTCAGCCAAAAATTATTTTAAGGAGGCAAGAAAGATCTTGGGAAAATTCTAGATAACTTTCGAGGCAAAAAGGATTATTTTCAGCTGTAGAAGCAATTACGACCCACATTCGAAAAGCTGCAATTCACGAAACATCGATATACATTTCTAGGACCAAAATACTTTTAAGTTCCCCACGTACTTATTTCTAATTTACTTTTATTGGACTTGATAGACTCTTAAATATTTTATTGATTTTACTGGGTTCCATTTCGTCGTGTGTCTGGCGTAGCTTGTCCACTATTGGACCTTGCGCCATAAAACCCAAACCAACCAACCAAACCTAATGAACCACGGCAGGCCCCGCGAAAAATTTAGGTAAAAATTGAAACAGTAATAGAGCCGATAAGCTTTGAAAATGCTCAGATTGGACAGCGCGTGCTGCTTTTTGTTTCCTATTTGATTTCAGCTTTAGAACGACGCTTCTAACGGTGCATACAACTTGCTAAAACGTTTATTCCTCAATCCTGGGTATCAATATTCCATTTACAATTTCGTTATATTCACTGATAAAAAGAGCAATATTCCCATCTCGTGGACATAACATCGAATAAATCTCTACACGTCCAACTTTCTGTGTCCAATTCTCGGGTCCCCTTCTCACTCCCACCGGGGCCGACGCTGCTTATTGGGTATGCCCACTGCGCTGACAACACGGGAGTTGTAGTCGATTCCCCTATCAGATGCATTCCTCCCGTGGTGTATTTCTCACTTGTGTGTGTGTGTGTGTGTACTAGTAAAACTTTCATTGTGTGTGCGTCTATTACTTGATGTTTTATATCTTGTGTATGGCCAAATGGCCGCCATAAAACCCCCAAACTGACCAATTATCTCATCCTAACCATTCTCTTTGCTCCATCCTCGCAGCATGCGGATGACCGTCCAAGTAAACTCCGCCGACGTCCTTCGAAGACCAAATGGTCCAACATTCCTCACTTTCTGGCCGTCGGTCAGTCAGTCAGTCAGTCAGTCAGTTCGTTCCTTCTGCAACCAATGGATTATATATTAGTATCACCCGTTTTCCAGTCGTCCAACACTAGGACACCCAATAGAACCCAACCAAACCTTTGCATACTGCTTTACAGAGGCGTTACTGGCGCATATGTTGCAGTGCTGATCATTTGCATATCCTTCCATGATCCACATCCCTCACAACATGCAAATTCCAAGCCTATTGGATGCTCTTTCTAGGGACCTCCTATAGGTGTGTAGCCTCTAGATAGGAAGGTTGCTTTCCGAATGGTGCTGGTCCGAATCCGTGTCCGGGCACGGATATTTGTAAGCGTAGCGTGTGGTGTAGAGGCGGCTGTTGCACGTTAAATCTATCATGGTCAAAAGTCCTCACGTTGGGTTGTTATGGAAGTTCGGAGATTGGGGTGGCAGCTCATGTGTTGCTTCGTCATCTAACCGTGGTTCAAAATTACGAGGCTTTGTCCTCGGATCTTTCCCTTAAGGAACTGATCTCGGACCGTCGTCAATAGCCCGTTGTGTTTCTCTAGTACGACGTTAACTAAAATTACCATTACCTATAGGTGTGTACGACCTTCATGAAGCCAAGGTACTCCAGTTGTCTTTTCTTTTCCCATGGGGTTTACTGGCTAGAAAACACGGGTCGTGCTTTCGGGATACCTGAGCGTTAGAAAATAAACACAGAAAGTCTTTAAAAATATTTAGGGCTGCATCTAACTGTTGGTGGGTGCTTATTACAGTCAAACGAAACGCCTTTTATACAACAAACATAAATGTATTAGTGCAGAAACTTGCATACCGCACAAAAATCTGAAATCGAGATTTTTGCTTAAACTATTTATACAAGTCAATTCGAAAGATGACGTCACTTTCGAGAAGCGTCGCTCATAGGTCAGTTACATTTTCAAGATTGCTTCACTTCTCAACACCTGAGCGATCTCTCTATTCCCCAATCGTTTTTTTCCCCTTTCACATTTTCTTGGCTGTGTCTTGTGTTTGGCTCAGTTTGGTGAAATATGACCCGTGTGCCCTGTAAACTAAAAGAAACAAACCAAGCTTCCATCTTGGTGCATTTTCGACGGCCAGAAGTGAATGAGATACGAGTGAATGTGCACTCGTTGTATATTTAAACTAGGATTTCTATTCAACTTGAAAATCAGAATATTTCAATTGTTTATTATCTATTAATTCATCGTTTATCAAGATTGTCCTTGTTTCTACTTGCAATTAATCTTGAATAAACATCATTAGTTCTCCCAAGTCTCAATTCCTTGCCTTATTCATTGGGCAAACAAAGTGCGTTCGAAATTCCTTTGTTCTTAAATAGACATTCGTCATACAGGACAGAAGTGTGTTCGCGATTCTAATCACGTCGGGGACCAGTCGGACACATTAATAATTCCGTGTAGATTTACTACCTTTTCAGAAGAGAAAGGCATACCCTCTATAGACTTCTTTTCCAGATGCGTTGGGGATTGTTTACTGCTGGATTCCGATAGATAACGTCGGGTGCTCTGTAATCAGCTTTGTTTAAAGGAATTTGAGTATTCCCTGCTTTCTAAATGAAATCCAACGAACCTAGGGAATAGAATTCCCTTTTCGAATTATTTGGGAATATTTTAAATTAAACAATGAGTTGACCTTTATTATTTCCTAAATGTTTAAGGTATTCTGATTAAAATACTATACTATATTTACTATAGTGTAAATATAATTGTTAATATAAAAATAAATATAATTAAATTGCTTTATGTTGCATTTCTTAATTTGTATTATGGACAAAATATTGGCTGACGTTAAAAAGGTTATGGATAATTTTGTTTGAAAGTTGTATCTGCGTCGTTTAATAATTTTTTAATCCATTACATTTCGATCTTTTGCAAACTTTATCTACATAGTTTTCTTTCTGATAATTTGTATGTCGCCATTTTATATCAGAATTTCTGAGCTAAGCACATTATTTTTAGTCTTCACTTTATCATTCAGCCTGTCACTATCGAGCATATTTGATTGTCACTTTCGAACCATTAAACTGATTAGAATTCAGAAAAGCACGTGTCATTTCCAAAAGTGTTTTTCCATATTTGATTAAGACCGTCTTGAAAGAGCCCTCTCTGAACTATGATAAAATGTTACGCATTCAGTGTTACGCTTCCAAGCGATTTCGACGAGTTATCTCGTCCATCAAGATCTGATCAGTATTTCCCCAACACCTCCTCGTGACAACAGCCACCAGGAAGATTAAGATTAATCTATTGCAAATTTTAAAAAAATATTTTATTCTAATATCATGTATCTTAGCATTTCTGAGTTGACACATGCTTTATTTCAAATCCTCATGTTACCATGCTCATTTGTCACTATCGAGCATATATGATTGTCACATTCGAACCATTAAACTGATTAGAATTCAGACGTGACATTCTCAAAAGTATTTTTTCCCCTTCATATTTGATTAAGTCCGTCTTGAAAGGGCCACGTCTGAACTATGATAAAGCGGCACGCATTCGGCCATCTACTGTTTCCCCAGCCATCTGCTAAAGCCATGCGTCTAGCTGTCAGGTGCTAAAACGTGATTAATTACCCCCTTCCACCAGAGTGGGATGGTGGTTAGATTTCGGGCGTGCTTTTCTCTGTAAGCTTGCCCGGGTACTCTTTTGGTGGTAAGGTTTACGCGAAGCAGTTGGGTCATGGTTGGGAACTCCTGTTCTGCTCCAGATGAAATTTCCGATACTGACATGACTTGTGTAGACATTTTGATGGACGGCGCTATGTATTGGAACCGTGGTGAAAAGGTTTCGAGTAGTGTAGGTAATTAGGCAGGGTTACCACGGGTCAGGGAAAACCTGGAATCGTCAGGGAATTTAATTTTGTCCAAAAAATAAGGGGGAAAAGTCGGGGGAAATTATGAATTTTCGTCTAAAACCTGGAAAATGATTGATCATGGCTTCTCAGATGCTTTGGAGAAAAGTAGCCAGTGAGATTCGTACAGTTTCGAATCACTTTATTTTAATTGAATTTTTCAACTGATTTTAAAAGAAATGGCTATTGTATAACAGGTCAAGAATTTTGTTTCGTCCACTGGCTTAAATTGAAGAATTTTGTTTCGTCCACTGGCTGAAATTGAAGAATTTTGTTTCGTCCACTGGCTTAAATTGAAGAATTTTGTTTCGTCCACTGGCTTAAATTGAAGAGTTTTGTTTCGTCCACTGGCTTAAATTGAAGAATTTTGTTTCGTCCACACTGGCTTTAATTGAAGAATTTCGTGCTTATGATACATTAAATCCCAAAGTGATTTGAGTCAAATTTTTTGGATTATTTGAATAAGTTATTTTAATGCAAAATTACTTGTGCTTTGTGTGTTAATTTTTACAGTGTATAGTTCTTAAATTTGTCTTTATTATTGGCCAATAAATGCTAAATCATTTCTTGAATTTTCACCTTAAAAATGTCGTGAATTACTTAAGTATGTCCTGGAATTTTGTAAAAACGTGTCTGGAAAAGTCGGAATTTTATTTCTGAAATGAAGTGGGAACCCTGTTAGGGCTTTGTCAAAAGACTTGCTTTGAGCGTATCCTATTAGACTAGAAATTGGCAGGTTTTGTTATTGCCATCACATTTCAGTTAGAGTTTTTTAGTGTAAACATTTCAAAACTACTCTGGAAGAAAAATACTTCCGTTTAAGTAGCTAAATTTTACACCAGATAAAAACCAAACATCACGGGCAACGCAGGCCAACCACGCAGTGACTGGTTGAATATACGAATACAATAGAAAGGAATGACTGGTAAATATCTTAATTTTATTTCGATTTTATTCGATATTGACGAATGTTGGCGCTCAAGAGATACTTGACTTGTTCAGACTGTCTTATCAAGTAAAAAGACCATGACGATTGTGGTTAACTTAGCCACTATTAAAAAAATTAAGTCTTTTTTAAGTTTCCCATTTGAAAAATAGGATAAGTGGTCAGTTTTTTTATATCCGACAACTGTGTGTCTGAATAGAATTAAATTGATATTTTCCAGATTTAATTCTACAACAGAATTATATTTTCTAGGTAAAGCTGTCATCCTGGAAGGGCCTCGTAACGCCACCGTCCTGTCCGGGTCGAGCGTCCTGTTCCGGTGCGCCGTTGGAGGTGACCCCGAGCCGGCCGTGTCCTGGCAGAAGAACGGCCGGAGTCTGCACCACGCCGGACACGCCAACTACAGGGTCCTGGAGTCCGGGGACCTGAAGCTGGACAACGTGGGGCTGGCTGACGACGGTCTCTACCACTGCATCGCCAGGAATGAGAAAGGGATGGATTACTCGCCACAGGCCAGATTACGAGTGGAAGGTGAGTGAGCTTTGCTATGAAGCAATTTTGATATCTTTAGGGGACGATGTGCAAAGATCCTGTACTAACACGCACATGCATTGTCCGAACCTGTAGATTCTTTTGTCCAGTCGAAGATGAAGTGAACGTAATGTTTTTGTTTTTAGTCGTAGCAAGATCTTTCATAGTTATCGTGTCTCACCCTTTTAAATTTTTTGTTCAATGATGTAGGTGAACGTTCAAATTAACCTTTAGATTACGGTTGGTACAGTAGTTGTACTTTGATCGCGCGCCAAGAAAGAATTTAGACAACGGCCAGTACATCCGCACATGCATTGAAAGTTATAAGAATCGCGCCAAAAAAAAAATTTAGATCAAAGGATGACAAAAATAAAAAAAATTAGGAGCCAGGGCCCTTGCGATACATATCATACTAATATTTTTTCGAACAGAACTCATTACACACGCGCGCAGTAAATAAATATGCTATTTATAGTGTAACTGAGTAAAGTTTTTAAAAAATTATCTACATTAGAAATTTTGCTCCTTTTTTGACCTTTTAATGGCGTAAAAATCAATTCCCCCCCGGGTAATTGGTAATGGTAATTTTTAGTTAACGTCGTACTAGAGCAACACAACGGGCTATTGACGACGGTCCGGAATCAGTCCCTTAAGGGAAAGATTCGAGGACAACACCTCGTAATTTTGAACCACGGTCAGATGACGAAGCAACACATGAGCTGGCACCCCACTCTCCAAAATTTCCCCCCGGGAAAAATCAAACTTTTTTATAGAAACAGAAAATCTAGTCTCCAGATCAAATTCTTTTGGCCACATGGCGCCCGGGATTTGTCTTGTCTTGATTTAGACTATGACCGTTACAGCAGTCGAACCTTTAAAGTTATAAGAATCGCGCCAAGAAAGAATCGCGCTTGTTATATCTATAGTTGTAGTCAAAAGGTTAAATTGAATTGAAATGAAGCATAATTCCGAACAGAAGACAAATGGACTGTAATATCTGTAACGTGTTTTATGTTTCATTCCAAACACAAGATAAAACTGTAATCTTTCTCCGAGCTTGCAGTAAGAGTTTTTCAGTGTGAACAATCAAACGGAAAAGACGGGGGGTTTGCTTCCTTTGATCCAAATGCACTGGTGTGATTCATATCGCGGTTGGCTTAAAATAAAGTTCATCGCCGTTTTGGCGTTTTTTGGAATTATTCTAATTGCTTTTATCGATTAACTATCGCTTGTCATTTCGGAATTCATATACTTTGGAATTTGTATTGGTGAAGTGCTAAAATCATTAAAGAAAGCTTAATGATCATTAATGAAAGCGCGTTCCACTACAAAAATACTGCTTGCACCTACATTTAAATTAACAAAATATTGTAACTAACTAAGCCAACAACTTTTGTTCAAACCAAAATAGTTATTCTAATGTCACAGGTTCTTTAATAGTAAATCTGTTTCTGTTCCTGAAATATTCCTCTAAACCTCAAGCAGAATTTTCTCAACTATTTATCTCGCTTTTCATTGAAGACATGTGGTTCTGATTGTTTCCACATGCGCTGTAAGTAGTAGTAACATGTCTCTTGGAGCTCAAGGTCGTAAAATATGCGTAGCCGGGAAATGCTTCGTAAATCTTTAAAATTTCTAGCGAGGTATCTGTCAGGGAAGAACTGCTGTGGGAAATCCTAAAAAAAGTATCTTCGTTCACGATGAGGATTGGAGGAATTCTCTAAAGAGCGTGAAGAGAAACACATGCGTGTAGTTAGATGTGGATTTTCAAAAATGCCGAGGGGATTCCCTTATAATCATTATCAAAGGAAGTATTGTATATTGCAGGAGGCGGAACGACAGTTTATAACTGAAATTGGCACCGACAATCAAATGCCGAGGAAAAAAAATTTCTTTCCCGGAAAAACTTTCACATGACTATTACAGCAGATGTTAAATACTATGTAAAAAAAAAATGTTTATTTTGTCGACCACTAGCTGAATAACTCAGCATTTCTCTTGTTTCAAATATGGCCGCGACAGCTATAATATTATAGAGACATTTCCCTGCGTTAACTCAAATACACAAACCCTGTAGAACGTGTTTCCTTGTCCATGTCAAGTTATTGCAGGAAAACAAACTTTAGATTTTAAAATTGGGGCTTCGAAGGGCACTTTTAGGACTACCTGTGTGCCAATTTTCATGGCTACCGATTGGTCTGAAGACAGGAAAGAAATCAATCGCTAGATCAACGTTTCTTCTGATACGCGGTAGCCCAGTTGGAAGAACAACGGATCTCGTACTCTTTTCTTCGGGGTGGATCTTGGACCGTCGTTCTTTCTGTTGCTCCAGTGCGACGTTAATTCAAATATTATCTATCTACCTTAATACTATCTATCTACCTTAATACTATCTATCTACCTTAATACTATCTATCTACCTTAATACTATCTATCTACCTTAATACTATCTATCTACCTTAATATTATCTATCTACCTTAATATTATCTATCTACCTTAATATTATCTATCTACCTTAATACTATCTATCTACCTTAATACTATCTATCTACCTTAATATTATCTATCTACCTAGGATATATTAAGCATTCCCTTCCAGGAACCACTTTGTAAACTTAGGATGGCGCAATAATTCTCTGAACCTAAGGGTACAGTGAGCAATTTAAATCGATGTTGTAACAATTGAACTATAGCGCATCGTCAGCTGCAGAGCTATAAACCTCCGAACTAAAAGTGAGAACCAAAACTAAATCTCACCCCTGCTCCGATCAAGGACACCCTCAGGAGGTCAGGGAGTTATCGGCGGCGTAGAATGAAGACGCGTCGTAGCGTCCGTTATGTCGGGTAGTTAGTTATGACAGGTTATGTAAATACTATATATGTTGTGTCCACACGTAATGTAAATTAGATTAAATAAATATTTGTGAGTGTAATGAGAGTTTGTTCAAGGAGGAATTTCTCAGCACACGGTCACAATGTTAATTTTGCTACGATCCACTAAAGTTTTGTATTTTTGTGTGCCACGGCTGAACTATTATTAGAAAATAAAAGTCAATATGGGTGATCCCTTTGCAGTGATTATTTTCACCAAATATTTTCTATGACAATTATAAGACATGAAACAAATATTCGAATTTTATTTCTCAAAGTTCCATTTAAAAAATAAAAAAAATTCGGGTATTTTTGAAGATTCGATTTGATATGGAGATATTTGGAATGGTTCCGCTTTGGGCAATATTAATTTAATAAACTAATCATTGTTAGTTTAATAATTTATTTTATTCAAAGAACGTTACAAAAGTATTCTATGCGTTCCCTCTCTCCCCTCATGACAACTCCACTGATTTGTAGATTACCTCCGTTCTGAAGCAGAACTTCGTATAGATTGAGTTTTCCAATCCGTTTTCCGATCTCCAATCACAGTGAAGACGTCGCTGTTGATGGCGCAGACACGAGAATATCTATAAACGAGGAAGCCAAAGTTGGGAAGTCTATTTGTGTGCCGTTTTCCGGGAATTTCCCATCCAGGATTAGGTGCGGCCTGATTGCTCTGGGCGTGTTGCACCCAAAAATTTCCCGTAAGCACACATCCTTCAGATAAAACACCTACGGGGAAAACGGCAAAACCGCCTTTTTACTTATAATAAGGGGGCCTCCCACGCTAAGTAACAATTCGTTTGCCAGGCCCCTGGGAAATTCTGGTAATTTCAATGGATCCCGAATATCTTCCGGTTATTGGTTTATTGACTTTCGGGCTCGTGCTGTTTTCTTGGGCCGAGCGGCACGCGAGATGCATTATCGGGCCTGCACGCGATGCCCGTTTCCTCAATGGACAATGGATTCGAGGGTGTTGCCGAGGAACGGACGTTCATTGGAGGAGAGGGGGACTAGTTGCCTGGAAGTGAAAAAAGTCCATTAAATTGCATTATTACTGTTTTTCTCTTGATTGTCTGATTGGGAAATAGTGTGGGTGGTCTGTTTGGGAAAAGAAATATTATGGCTTTCTTTGTGTGCGCTTGGGGGGGGGGGATCTGGAATTCAACTGGTATTTATGGCGGTGAAAGCTGATGTATTTTTCTGCTTGCTCTTAAAGTGATCGGAGGACGCAGCAAGTCTTCAACTCTCTGAACCACCAGGAGGGTTAAGAGGCTCTAATCTTCAAAAGATTTCTTTTTTAACCTTCCTGGCGGTTTTTGCCTAGGTGAGGCATCACGGTATTGGCAAAACTGGTCATATCTTGATTGACGCGTAATCGCATCATTGGAAAAAGCTGACCAGAACATGATGCAGAGGTTTCGCATCATTATAAAAATACTGACCAGATCTTAATGTACGCGGTATCGCATCATTAGCAAAAACTTACCAGATATTGATTGGCGAGTTATCGCATTATTGAAAAACTGATCAATTTTGATGGACTAGGTATCGCATTATTAGGAAGAAACTGACCAGATCTTGATGGACTCGTAATCCCATCATTGGAAAAAGCTGATCAGAACATGATGCAGAGGTTTCGCATCATTATAAAAATACTGACCAGATCTTAATGTACGCGGTATCGCATCAGTAGTAAAAACTTAGCAGATATTGATTGGCGAGTTGTCGCATTATTTAAAAACTGATCAATTTTGATGGACTAGGTATCGCATTATTAGGAAGAAACTGACCAGATCTTGATGGATTCGTAATCCCATCATTGGAAAAAGCTGATCAGAACATGATGCAGAGGTTTCGCATCATTATAAAAATACTGACCAGATCTTAATGTACGCGGTATCGCATCAGTAGTAAAAACTTACCAGATATTGATTGGCGAGTTATCGCATTATTTAAAAACTGATCAATTTTGATGGACTAGGTATCGCATTATTAGGAAGAAACTGACCAGATCTTGATGGACTCGTAATCCCATCATTGGAAAAAGCTGATCAGAACATGATGCAGAGGTTTCGCATCATTATAAAAATACTGACCAGATCTTAATGTACGCGGTATCGCATCAGTAGTAAAAACTTACCAGATATTGATTGGCGAGTTATCGCATTATTTAAAAACTGATCAATTTTGATGGACTAGGTATCGCATTATTAGGAAGAAACTGACCAGATCTTGATGGACTCGTAATCCCATCATTGGAAAAAGCTGATCAGAACATGATGCAGAGGTTTCGCATCATTATAAAAATACTGACCAGATCTTAATGTACGCGGTATCGCATCAGTAGTAAAAACTTAGCAGATATTGATTGGCGAGTTGTCGCATTATTTAAAAACTGATCAATTTTGATGGACTAGGTATCGCATCATTAGGAAGAAACTGACCAGATCTTGATGGACTCGTAATCGCATCATTGGAAAAAGCTGACCAGAACATGATGCAGAGGTTTCGTATCATTATAAAAATACTGACCAGATCTTAATGTACGCGGTATCGCATCAGTAGTAAAAACTTAGCAGATATTGATTGGCGAGTTGTCGCATTTTTTAAAAACTGAATAATTTTGATGGACTAGGTATCGCATTATTAGGAAGAAACTGACCAGATCTTGATGGACTCGTAATCCCATCATTGGAAAAAGCTGATCAGAACATGATGCAGAGGTTTCGCATCATTATAAAAATACTGACCAGATCTTAATGTACGCGGTATCGCATCAGTAGTAAAAACTTACCAGATATTGATTGGCGAGTTATCGCATTATTTAAAAACTGATCAATTTTGATGGACTAGGTATCGCATTATTAGGAAGAAACTGACCAGATCTTGATGGACTCGTAATCCCATCATTGGAAAAAGCTGATCAGAACATGATGCAGAGGTTTCGCATCATTATAAAAATACTGACCAGATCTTAATGTACGCGGTATCGCATCAGTAGTAAAAACTTAGCAGATATTGATTGGCGAGTTGTCGCATTATTTAAAAACTGATCAATTTTGATGGACTAGGTATCGCATCATTAGGAAGAAACTGACCAGATCTTGATGGACTCGTAATCGCATCATTGGAAAAAGCTGACCAGAACATGATGCAGAGGTTTCGTATCATTATAAAAATACTGACCAGATCTTAATGTACGCGGTATCGCATCAGTAGTAAAAACTTAGCAGATATTGATTGGCGAGTTGTCGCATTATTTAAAAACTGAATAATTTTGATGGACTAGGTATCGCATTATTAGGAAGAAACTGACCAGATCTTGATGGACTCGTAATCCCATCATTGGAAAAAGCTGATCAGAACATGATGCAGAGGTTTCGCATCATTATAAAAATACTGACCAGATCTTAATGTACGCGGTATCGCATCAGTAGTAAAAACTTAGCAGATATTGATTGGCGAGTTGTCGCATTATTTAAAAACTGATCAATTTTGATGGACTAGGTATCGCATTATTAGGAAGAAACTGACCAGATCTTGATGGACTCGTAATCCCATCATTGGAAAAAGCTGATCAGAACATGATGCAGAGGTTTCGCATCATTATAAAAATACTGACCAGATCTTAATGTACGCGGTATCGCATCAGTAGTAAAAACTTAGCAGATATTGATTGGCGAGTTGTCGCATTATTTAAAAACTGAATAATTTTGATGGACTAGGTATCGCATTATTAGGAAGAAACTGACCAGATCTTGATGGACTCGTAATCCCATCATTGGAAAAAGCTGATCAGAACATGATGCAGAGGTTTCGCATCATTATAAAAATACTGACCAGATCTTAATGTACGCGGTATCGCATCAGTAGTAAAAACTTAGCAGATATTGATTGGCGAGTTGTCGCATTATTTAAAAACTGAATAATTTTGATGGACTAGGTATCGCATTATTAGGAAGAAACTGACCAGATCTTGATGGACTCGTAATCCCATCATTGGAAAAAGCTGATCAGAACATGATGCAGAGGTTTCGCATCATTATAAAAATACTGACCAGATCTTAATGTACGCGGTATCGCATCAGTAGTAAAAACTTAGCAGATATTGATTGGCGAGTTGTCGCATTATTTAAAAACTGAATAATTTTGATGGACTAGGTATCGCATTATTAGGAAGAAACTGACCAGATCTTGATGGACTCGTAATCCCATCATTGGAAAAAGCTGATCAGAACATGATGCAGAGGTTTCGTATCATTATAAAAATACTGACCAGATCTTAATGTACGCGGTATCGCATCAGTAGTAAAAACTTAGCAGATATTGATTGGCGAGTTGTCGCATTATTTAAAAACTGAATAATTTTGATGGACTAGGTATCGCATTATTAGGAAGAAACTGACCAGATCTTGATGGACTCGTAATCCCATCATTGGAAAAAGCTGATCAGAACATGATGCAGAGGTTTCGCATCATTATAAAATACTGACCAGATCTTAATGGACGCGGTATCGCATCATTAGCAAAAACTTACCAGATATTGATTGGCGAGTTATCGCATTATTGAAAAACTGATGAATTTTGATGGACTATGTATCGCATTACTAGGAATAAACTGGCCAGATCTTGATGGATGCTGTATCGCATCATTAGAAAGAGTTTTTTTCTTTCAATAAATGAATGTTGACAAGGAAACACGTTCTACAGGAATCTTAAGACCGGGAACTGTCGTGGTCTTATTTGATCATTACTTTATTTCATAAATCATTATCGTCTTATGAATATTTTTCTGTTTTTTTTTCTTTTCTTTCGAATTCATCTATTTTATCTCAGGAAGTTGAAATTCGACACTTTGCACTTTCGTTTTTCAGGATTGTGCATTTTATCATGGAAATTATAACATTATTGAGGAATTAAATATAGATTTATTTGCATCCGAAGTAAATGTAGGAGCTATGAAAAAGTTAAAACGAAGTTAAAATATATTTTCCGTACAACTTAACTGATTGCATTTTCCTATGTGACAAAAGTGATTATTCTAATTCACTTTTCAATCAACATTTAACCATTTCAACTCTAGCAACGCCTCTTTATTTATCTAGTCTAACCGAAAGGAAAAGCTTAAATTAGTGTAATTTTATGACAATTACATAAACTCAGAATTCAATGTTATCGGTCGTCTATTGTATTTTGCATCTTTAAGTTCCGTTGACGATCGGGTTTGTTTGGGATCCAGTGTCAACGTGACGATAATCTTTTCGATCTTGTTCGCTTGTTTGCTGCAAATTCTGACTGAACAACTGGTTGTGGTGGCTCAGGGAGTTCGACCACAGTACTGACAAACTGCGAGTAATAGGCGGCGCAGATTTGAATCCTTTCTGAGGCTAGGCCTCCACATGCAATTTCTAATCGCGACGACCAAAAAAAATCGCATGACGTGCACCCCATTGCGATAGTTTATTCGCTCGTTTTCCAATGTCAGCTTTGCTTATACATTTAAATTATGTTTTTTAATCCCCTAATTCAAGTTTTTATATGCGATTGTTGAAGATAGAGTAAAATTTCAACGGATTTGAAATTTGCGGAAAATTTTGCCAAATCGATACCTTAATGTGATTTTTAAAAAATAAATAATTATTTAATAAATAATTAAATAACAAAATGGTCGATAGTTGAATAATAAATATGTTTTTAGTATCGATCTGGTGTGTAGAATTTTAACGCTGATTTGAAATCCGTTGAAATTTTCACTCAATCTTCGATCACAAAGATAGGAATTTGATTTAGAGGAATAAAACACATAATTTTATGCATAAGAAAAGCTCGCCTCGCACAAAAGATCGATCAAACAAGTAGTTTCAAAGAAGTACATCCATTCGAAAACTGTTCTAATTCAGCGATTTATCTATGGCAGTGCTTGCACCTTGTAGATTTCTGCGAAAGCGATTTTTTGGTCTCCGCGACTAGAAATCACAAGTAGAGGCCTAGTCTAAGACATTTTCTATTTAAAAAACATTATGCTACTTTTTCACAGTTGGTTTGTCTGACCCTACACTGACATCCAATTACTGAAACATTAAACATGAATCTTTATTCAGGGATAAAAAAAAATTTCTAACTAACTATTTTTGTTCTTTATTTATTTGACTATAATCTTGTGGCCCTGTAACTAGCTGAAAATTTTGTTTTGCGTTGCTGTAAAACTTCATATCATATAATTTTATAGTAGGATGAATTGATATTCAATTACATTTTGTAATACCCGATTCGCCCTTTAAAGGTCCCGATTCTGTCCTTGACATGTCCTCTGAATAGCCACGTGTAGTATACGACCCTTCCTTCTGGAAGTTCTTAGTTATGGAATGTGTTATTTGAGGTTGCGAAGGAAACGAATGTTACCCAATCAATATCGGTGTCTTAATCGGAATTCCCCCAACACTGTTCTTCTAGTCATGGCGGACATCAGGTTATAATCGACTTGTGAATGTCAACGTGTTTCTTCAATCGTCTTTATTATTATAACTGAGATGTGTGTGCTTTTGTTATTTTATTTCACTCAACGAAGTACTCGGTAAAGATCATTCTGTATTGCGAATCCTAAGAATCCTGGGGGCCATTGCAGCCAGCCCAATTGGTAGTCGCGGAAAAACAATCGGGTTGCAAGTTCGAAACTCAATCGAAATTCAATCAGGCCGTCGTGTGCGTGGAGGTAGGTGCATATTGAATCTGTCGTCACCTTCAATGTTCTCATGTTTTTGTGATGTGGAAGTGTAGAGAGCGTTCAGTTGTCGACCTTGGCATTTGACGTCCAAAATTACAAGGTGTTGTCTTTGCATCCTTCAAGATTGATACTGGCCCGTTTCCGATAGTACGTCGTGCTGCTTCAGTATGACGTAAATTCAGCTATCTACGTAAGAATCTCGTCATCTTGCCGTCTTATTAGACCTGTATAGTATAAAATTAGCGTAAAGCGACAAACCAAACTCTTCATTAAACACGGCATGAACTGGTAATGGTAGAGCGGCATCTTCTGTCCAGCTAAACGTAGGTGGTAGTGGTTTTGGGACAGACACGCTTCTTGTTTCTACATTTTCACACTGTCATCATTCGTCAAACAATCATTCGAGAGCATTTGGGTGACAAAATGTAAAGTCGTTTTTCCTCTGGTTGGTTCCGCTGAAAATCTCTCATTGCTAGCTCGAAATATTTTTTGATATCCAGTTTTGAATAAAGTAAAGAAAGTTGTTTATACAAATGAATGTATTGACTCGCTGTGCAATTCTTGCAAACCATTTGACTTCTCTTCTGAAGTGTGCTGCATTTCATTTCGAATTAATTTAAACGCATTACTGCATTTGAATAAATTTTCAAGTTCATTTGTGGGAGTCGAGAGCTGCAAATTCTAGGTATAACCCAATGCAAGAAATTATGAACACTTTATCTTCAAATAAATTAAGGTTAAATAAAATACGTGCATATTTTATTTTAAAGTTTTGTAGAGGACATAAAGATAATTAAGAGAATGTAAATTCATTGCTTCACTCAATGACAGTCATTCCCTAATACGTTTTCAGAAGAAGTATTTCTACCCCACATTAAAAAGTTTGGTCTTTGTTCAAATACTTCACCCTGAAAAAAGCCTAAAATTTCAGGAATTTTCTATGAACGCAAGGTTGTTCGGCAACCATATCTATAACAAAGAAAATGTTTTAGTTTATATTCGCCATAAACTTTAACGAATGCAAGCATGCTTGCAATATACAAAGTTTTACAATTTTTCCATCACTGAAAACTTCTATTGTGCCTGTAAAAACGAAATTTACACAATGGCATCTTTTTTTTTAACGCATGACATCCGTTTCTTATTTTTGTTTAGGTTGTTTTGTTTTCTTTTTGCTTTACCCATTCATATTTTGTATAAAGAGGGCAGTCATAATAAGAAGCTGTTCAAGTTATGTGTAACAAAGCGGCAAGATAATGCTTTCCAATTCTTCAAACAATAGACGGTGTAGATGCGAAAATGCCACTTGCCTGACTTTAACGGGGGCGTCTCAAAATTTAACTCGGATCATTATGCCGATGATCTGGTATTTGTGTGCACTTTGAGATAGTTAATTTAAAGTTTACTATGGCAAAAAACAAGATGCGGATCTTCTCTACTATTATATACTATTACTAGCAGAAAAGACCCGGCTTTGCTCGGGTTAAATTAATAATATGTTGATTGAAAAGTCATAATCAATTATTTTTCATAAAAGAATCTTAGCATCATTTAAGCGTACGGGGAAAAAATTAATACCAATTTAACTTCTCCATTGCTTCTACAATTTACTTCGGCCACAAATATACATATATATGTTGTATCCAACCATATAATCCATTTCATATTCTTCACACTTCTGCTAAAGTTGATTTTAAGTTTTCGAGTGTCTATGAATATTCCCGTGCATTCAATTTCAGTAAAACAGGTGAATTTTCGGTTGATAGTCTTGCACTTAGTTTTCCTATGAATATATTTTCATTGTGCCATTCTTTCACCTAGTATGCGATGTTTTCGAATTTCATCATCACTATGAGAAGATGGTAACTTAAATTGTTACAACATTCGTTATTATTTTAGTTTGAAGCAAACGCAATTTTTCTTGAAAATTCCACTCAGCGGAAGGTGAAATAACGGAACTTCTGTTAGATATATAAAGCAGAGTTGACGTTAGTCTGTTCTATACACTAATCCATCTTTTGACCAATCCACACATTTGATACACTTACATTTTAGAACACTGCGGATATGATAGGCTGCATATTAACCCGCGTTCTATTTGTCCAAGGGGGCTAAAAATTTACGGCATTCGTGACTAATTTAATTTGAAGCAAACTGCACTTTTTCCAGAAAATTCCATTCTTTGGCATGTGGAATAACAGAGCTTTTGTTAGGAATACATGTCATGAGAGTAGACAAATTAAACCCAATCGATAACAATTTTTTTAAAAACTGAAGGTTGATTTTACAACGCTTTTACAAAAAGAAAATCACTTTAAACGAACGATTCACATGCATCTAAGTTCTGTAAGAACAGCTTCAATAAATAGAGAAACAACCTCGACTTTCTGCCTCTTGAGACATAAAATTTCGATTTTTCAAAATTACTTAGTGTGATATTATTCCAAAGCATAGCAAAGTCTATTAAAGTCATTATAGCAAAGTCTTGTTAAAAAGTCCCTTTTCTCCAACGCACATATAGTTTTAAATTGAACCCTTATGGTACTTTTTAAGATCAGAATTTTGGTTTCTAAATGGAAAGCACGTATCTATTTAGAGTGATATATGTAGTTACTTGACTATGGAGTACAGCTTTCAATAACACCCATGAAACACGA
This sequence comes from Metellina segmentata, assembly GCA_947359465.1. NCBI lineage: Eukaryota > Metazoa > Arthropoda > Arachnida > Araneae > Tetragnathidae > Metellina > Metellina segmentata. Next base: position 101,047,336 of record OX375875.1, read on the forward strand.
TAAACAAATGAAATTTAATTTATTTAAATCGTCTTTCAATGAAAAGCTATATCAAAGTTTTGAAATATGTTTTGAACAACAAAATATGATTACCAATTTTAATTTAACGTAAACCATATTGTTTTAAAGTTATTTTTGAAATTTTTCATGTCCTTTTAAAATAACAAATTACACACTTAAAAAATACTTTGATTCGTAATTTTTTTTTTTAATCTACACACTATTACGTATTGAACCAAAGATTTAAAGAAAGTTGGTGGAAATATACATATACCACCACGAAAGTACCCATGTCTAGTGATATTTTACAGGATATAAATAAATGAAATCCAACTCCTAAATAATATTTCTGGTATAGGGAATATACTGGAACACATAATACAAACAGAAATAAAATTCCAATACTTAAAAAAGGCAGAAATCTGAAAAAAATATTTGTTCTAGCGTGTTGAATTTCGACTTCCTGAATATATTCTGAAGTAAAACAATTCGACAAAAAACTTGAACAATATTGATGAAGACAATGATTTATAAGCAAAAAAGAACACATATTTATAATACTTGGCAATCCTCAAATATGATCGCAATCATTTCGTTTTCAACTCAAATACCCCAAAAGAGAATTATAAATCAAATTAAAAAAATTAAGCATTAATTCTTAGGTTGCCAGATACCGAGTAGCCAAATTACGCTTTTATGATCAATGAGTTTATCGTTTTTGCTTTTCGTGTGCTCCTCTATTAAAATTTAAGTAATTATAAAATTAAATGTTCTAAATATTCTTTCTTCATCAATCAAATATTTATAAATATTATTTTCATCGTGGGAAGAAGTAAAAATTCAGTTCAAACATGAACATTATAATTTAATTTGTTTTAAGAAAATTGCTTTTCGATCAACACTTTTAAAGCAATCTGAGATGCGTATAGCAATCGTTTTATACTCAATGTTAATTTTATATCGATTTCAAATTGCTTTTGGCTTAGGCCTTAGGTCAATTTTAGGCATTTTAGGATTCGAATTTTTCAAAATCCTTTCTTAGTGCACCTCTACGAAATAAGAAGAAACACCCTACAGAATTTCAGCTTCCTAAGACTTGTAGTTCTTGAGATACAGTGATGAGTCAGTCAGTGAGTGTGGTATTTTGGTATTATATATATATATATATATATATATATATATATATATATATATATATATATATATATATATATATATATATATATATATATCAGGAAGTGTTTGTCTGATTCCTGACGAAACAATGGCACTTACAGTAACGGGATTTGGCACACATGTAGTCAAAATATTTTGCAATTTTAGGGTCGTGGCGTTTTAAAATTCAATCTAGAACATTTTAAAATGAATTTGATGAAATTTAATCATTATTCAATGCAACAGCATTGAAGATAAAATTGTAAATTTTTTTTTTCGTTTCCGTTTTGATTTTGCGAGAGTTCGATCCTACCAAAAGACCGTGATGTGCATGGGGTTGGTGCACGTTTCATCTATCGTTGCCTCAAATGTCCTCACGTTGGTGGGGAAATTTAGAAAGTGGGGTGCCAGTTCAAGTGTTGTTCTAATCACCTGACCGTATTTCAAAATGACGAGGTGTTGTCCTCGGGTCTTTCGATTTTTGAATGATTCCGAACCATAGCAAATTGCTCGTTGTGTTGCTACAGTGAGATGTTAATTCAACTACATATCTTGTGTTGAAGTTCTTGTATTTGTATACATTTTAGGCAATTATTTTAATGTTTATTATGCAAAAAAATACGATACATGATACCTGTGTTAAGAAAATAAATGCATTAAGATCCTGACGGGTTAATCGTTGTCGCCACGGATCAGTAGGTTTGCTCTAGTAACCTGCGAGTTGTTGGCGGAGCAGGTTTTTTATTCCTCCATGGGTGTATTTCTCTCTTCTGAAAAAGTCAAGCTCTCCTTGTGTGTGTTCATTTTGTTTCTTTGATTGGCACCGATTGGCCAAATATGATCATTGCTCCATAAAACCCCTTCTATAGAACTACCAGCAGATTATTGACTGATCGGTCAATGAAAACGGAAAATATTACTTCGAAAATGCTTTAACACAGTTGCTGCCATTCACGTTAGGAATATGTTGATAGTTATTGCCCTGCCGTCGAAATGAGTTTTTCCCATAAGCTAACTTACTTATGACAAATGTTTGAAAATTGCGCCACTACCAGAATAGATTGGTATAAGCTCAGCCAACAAATTTGCAATTTCATCGTCTGTTAGAGGCTTATTAGATTGCATTTTTCTGTTTTTCGTCTCTACTGCTCATATAAAATATTTTTTTAATCTCTAATATTATAAAAGGAAGTGTTTGTTTGGGGCCACAAAATCCTAACGATTGATTCTATGGCACTTACAGCAATGAGATTTGGCACACAGGTAGTCCGAATTATTTGCAATTTTTGGGTCGCGGCGAATTTTAAAATTCAATCTAGAAGATTTTTAAATGAATTTAATAGTTCTATTCTCCATCACTTTTTCAAACGCGGAGAACTTTTTCTACCCGCGTGACCTTGCAGTCAGGGTTTGGAATCATACCAAGTTTTTTTCAATGCAGAACACGGAAAAAAAAATTATTTTTTTTTCATTTCCGCTTTGATTTTGCGCGGACGAATAAATTTCCAGACAGACAATAAATCTTTTAACTGAAGTCAGTTCTTTTTTATATCTCCTGGATCGTTAAAGATGGAATAAAAATTTCAACGGATTTGAAATCTGCGGAAAATTTCAGTTTAGATTGATACCTAAAAATACGATTTTCTTTAAATAAATTATTTTTAAATCGAATATATGTTCAACGGACTTGAAATCTGCGGAACATTTTACACCAGATTAATAGCTTACACCACGGGCAATGCCGGGCTAGCCACACAGTGGCTAGTAATTGATAAAGCGCTATAAATTCGACACCACATACCTTTACAACTAGCATCTAACCTTTACTCCACAACAATACCTAACATATGCCTATTGAAGCTGAGAATAAATTATAATGCGCAGCCCTTCCCGCGCGTCTGGCTACTGAGACATCACACCACGCGCTGCCGCGTGATTGGCTCTTTAGCGTTGAAGCCACGTCACGCGCTGGCGCGAAATCAGCTGCGAACGTGTTAACCGTCCAAGTAGTTTCGACGAGATATCTCGTGTGTCGAGATGTGACCAATTTTGCCAATGACGAGATAAGTCGTCCTCAAGATACTGCCGATCTTTTGATGATAACGACTTCAAATACGGTCAGATATCTTCTAGTGACGAGATACGCCGTCATCAAGATATTGCCGATCTTTTGATGATAACGACTTCAAATACGGTCAAATTTCTTCTAGCGACGAAATAAGTCGTCGTCAAGATATTGCCGATCTTTTGATAACGACTTCAAATAGGTCAGATTTTCTTCTAGCGACGAGATAAGCCGTCGTCAAGATATTGCCGATCTTTTGATGATAACGACTTCAAATCCGGTCAGATTTCTTCTAGCGACGAAATAAGTCGTCGTCAAGATATTGCCGATCTTTTGATGATAACGACTTAAATGCGGTCAGATTTCTTCTAGCGACGAGATATCTCGTCAATCAAGGTCTGGTCACTAATCCTAATGACGAAACACTTCGTTCAAACAACCACCTGGAGGGTGAAAATGCCCGAAATTTTCTTTTTCTCATGAAGAGTGTGAACTCGTGGCTTTAATTTTCCGTTGCTTGGTACTTTTTTTTATTTGATGCAGTACTTTAATTTCCCTATAAGCTCTGCATAAAGCGAAATTTGAACGGTTTCGCGAAAACTTGATATAGCTATCTTGCATTGCTCCTGTAATCCTCTAATGCATTATGTATAAGCTCTACGTTTGTGTAAATTAGGTAGAATGGGTGTTCTTGTATCTGTTATAAACCTCTAGATCTTAATCCAAGGCATTAGTCACATCATCGAACTTTGGCACGTGAAGATTCATAATATTTATGCATGAAATGTTTTTATTTAAGGTACTTGAATGTCGAATTATATTTCATGTTTAAAATCCCCTTCAGACTGCTAAACGAAGCTCTGCGTTTTATGTTCAAAAATAGTTTTTCTTTATTTTAATTTAATCTGCATTATATTGGTTCTGGAATTGCGCCACCTGTGACATTTAATTACTGAACTTCCTTAAACTAAGATAGCCCTTTGCGTTGCTCTAGTATCGACGTTAACTAAAAATTGCCAATTACCTTAAACTAAGCTTTTTCATTTTTGTTTTACCATGTGAATAGGCCTTTGTATTAATTTTGCAGTGCGCTGCTTTCAGATTTGGTCATTAAATCGCTATTGTTTTCGCTTCCTGTCGTCAATTTAATCCCTCTAATTGGTCGATCACCTGTTTGATATAATGACGTAGAAGCTTCTACGAGCCAATCAGAAAACTACTTTTTTTTTTTAATATTTTCGGCTCATTAAGAAAAACTAACCAGCTTTTAGCTCCGAATAGATGTTCTTTCAAACTATGACTTAAATTACCTGTATTTTCGATAGGTTTTGTAAGGTATGGAATATGGCAGCGGTTTAGTTTTTGTCATTCTCAAATAAATATTTTCTATTGAATAAGATTATTAAACGGCTGTAATTGCTTTGTGTGAAGATACGAATTGTAATCAGATACTAATTTACAGTTGTGATCAGATACTAATTTACAATTGTGATCAGATACTAATTTACAATTGTGATCAGATACTAATTTACAATTGTGATCAGATACTAATTTACAATTGTGATCAGATACTAATTTACAATTGTGATCAGATACTAATTTACAATTGTGATCAGATACTAATTTACAATTGTGATCAGATACTAATTTACAATTGTGATCAGATACTAATTTACAATTGTGATCAGATACTAATTTACAATTGTGATCAGATACTAATTTACAATTGTGATCAGAAACTAATTTACAATTGTGATCAGAAACTAATTTACAATTGTGATCAGAAACTAATTTACAATTATGATCAGATACGAGTTTATTATTCTGTCTAAAGTATAGTTTGGAGAATTTAGGTTTGATAATCTTTTCAATGTTGGTCTAATGGTATTTGCGAAAATATCTGAGTATATACTTTATATTAATGAACCCCATAACTGAAAACAAACGAACAAATCCAATATTCTATATTTCCCTTTTTAATTAATCGTTTATTAATTTTATTGGTAAATATATCTTAGAGTTTTTTTTTTCATCTCTTCTAGGATATTTTACTGTAACTGTATCCGTAAAAAGCACCTGGTTAGCTGTCCTGTTTTTTAGGTACATTTTATAAAGCTGAATTAATCTTTGTACCCGAATTAAGACTTACTATTGATATTGAAGGTAAAAATAGAAATTCGTAACAATTTCCTTGTTGATGGCAATGGAATGAAAGGATATGTATCTGTGTTCCTTCCAATCACGTCACAGGAATGATATATTTGTCAGTTTTGAAACTTCTGATGCATCTTAATTAAGTTTATTGAAATGGGGTGAAAAGGGAGTTAAATTTATTCTTTGTCTGGAAGACTAAGAAAGAGTAACCAAAACATATTTACATAAATGTACATTTAAATTTATTTGAATTCCTGCTGGATTAATTTCCTTATGTGGAAACATTAGAAATAGATTGAGTTATATTATGCTATTGGAATAGCCTGGAAATATAATACGTTAATTTGGATTTGAACTATGATTGGGAAACCAGCAATCCTATCCGCTGTGTAATTATGCAAATAGAAATTCAACCCTCTTATAATGTTTACGTCATACATAAACGCATTAATATAATGTGCTTCAATTTGTCTACTTCCATCCTGTGGCTACTGGCAACAATGTTGGAGACGTTACTCAACATTTGATTGTTTAGCCAGTTAAGCGCTAACATAACGCTGAACGATGATTAAATTAATCATTACAATATTACTCAACAGTATCTGGGAAAATCTTGTTTACAGTTATTTACTCCTCAACGACTAATTCTGCGGAGTGATGTCGAAACGTAATAAGTAGTATCAATACATATCATGTGGCTTACATGTGAAACACACCAAGTAAAAATTTTCGAGATACGAGTTTTTAGCTTTTGAAAATCAAAATGGATTTTTAGACTATCGTAATCGTCTATTTTTTTTTCTTTGCCTAAAGGTTAGATTTCCAAAGAAAAACCTTTAGTAAATAAACCTCGGGGTGTAGACTCCCCCTTCGTTTTCTCAGAACTGTTCTTTCTGACTTGGTGTGTCACTTATAAGCCTACATATCGCATCCCGGCAAGAAAAGTGACACAGCTCAAAGTTGCAGAATTTGAGAAACATCAACTTAAAGGTTACTTTAAAAATTATATTGAAATAGTATAAGCTTCTTTTAAATTTTAGGTAAGAATTTATGGTGGTAACTTCTATTACATTCTATGGAATAGTGATATAACACGCCTTATACATATTTTTCAATGACATAACATCAAATTTTTTATTTTTTGACGCGTTCTATATGTTAGGACATACCTGATGATTAATGTAAAAAGAAACTCAACCTTAAAAAATTGTGTATTGTAATTATTGTAAGATGGTTATACAGACATATTATAATGGGATGGTTTGATTATATTTCAATTATTAATCCGTGTATATTTGTAATTAAAATCATGTATACATATTTGCGTCCAAAGTAAATTCTAGAAGCTAGAAAAAGTTAAACAGAGCAAAAAAAAAAAAACTTCAACTTTGGTGACTTGGGGTGTATTTCAACAAAATTCGTCTTGAAAACTTCTTTCACAAATTTTGGCAACTTTTATAAAAAATCAAGTTTAAGAAAAAAACTCACCAAATTTCTCTCTTTTCTTAACAATTTGCGGATGAAAAAAAATAGTTTTCGGTTGTTCTTTGGGTAGATAATTTTCCAACGGACGCCGATTTCGATGTCTTTGGTGCCAACCCGTGGCAACCATGAAAGAAAAACACCGGAATCTGGTTCCTAGAATATCAGGAAAACCTAATTAAGAAAGTATTTAGTTTTTTTTTTAACTCTCAAAATTTAAATATTTTGACGAGATCTTCAAACGATTGTTTCGTACTTTATCGGCACATTTTGTGTTTTAGCCTATTTATTTTATAATGATAACTAAAATTGCTACTAAAATAGGGTTTAGAAGACTGCTACAATTTAAAATATGTTTATTTCGCTACTATTTCACAAGTGCTTTTGCAGTGACAGTCCTGCAGAGGGCACTTGGTGATAACATTAGGTTTTACCAACCTCTACGGCGCGTTATAGTGTAGCATCGGAGAGCAGTCAGAAGTCCTTGGCAAATCTGTTCAGATCTTACATAAATTCTTCTTGATAAGTTCTTCTAAGATAGAAAGGTGGAGAACACACTAGGTATTAATGCGGTTCCAACTTGGAATGGAAATCTCTGAGAGGGAAGAAGGGAAAAACATGATTTTATCACCATCTTCAAGGGAAAAACATACAAGGATCTAGAATTGTAATGAACGGAAGTACCTTTGGTTTAATCTGGTAATGGAGCTCTGCATTTGCGTATATTTTTTATGTGTTGTACATGTTACGTGCAACAAATATCAAAGCATGAAAATTGCTTTTATCGCAGTTTAATGTGTGTACACACACTAAGTTTCGTCACAACGGCTGCCGTACGCAAAATGGCGACCACCATAGATCATTATTTGTTTCGCCAACTCATAACCTCTGTTATTAGTTACAGCAGCGTGGATAAACTTGGAGCCAGAAGCTACGCCCAATTGTGTCCAAATTGCCTCTTGTAACTTATTTTATGTTTAACTTTCCTGTTGTATGTGGCCGACCAACCGATCTGGTGGTTACGGTGTTAGCCTCTTGATCGTAAGGTTCCGGGTTCGCATCCGGATCAGTGCATGGATGTTTATAAGCGTATGGTGTAGAGGCGACTGGTGCACCCTAAATCTGTCGTGGCCGAAAGTCCTCTCGTTGAGTTGGTGTGAAAGTTTGGAGAGTGGGGTGCTAGCTCAGGTGTTGCCTCGTCATCTGACCGTGGTTGATAATTACATGGTATTGTCCTCGGATCTTTCCTTTAAGGGATTGATACCGGACCGTCTACAATAACCCGTGTCTAGTACGACGTTTTTTAAAAATTACCAAGTTACCAACCATCTTACAAGTCCGCGTATACCATCAGGAATAGTTACGAATTAGCAACCGGTGGGTTGCGAGGTTGAAACTAGGACCAACCAAAGACTCCTGTACACGGTGTTAGTGCATGTTAAATCTGTCGTGGTCTCTAATAGTGTCCTCACATTGGCGTGATATGGAAGTTTGGAAATCAGGATGTCAGCTCAAGTGTTGACCTCGTCATCTGACCGTGGAGATCTCGGGGGTGTAGACCCAATGTACTCGAACTTATTTTTTCTCATTCTATGGGGCTGACTGGCTTTCGTAAAGAATGGTGTCGCGCTCCCTGGATACCCAAGCGATCCTTTTCTTCTACCATCCCCTTATCATATTCCCGATCCCTCTTTTTATCCTTCCACGACCTGTTCACCTTAACGCATTCGCTGCCGGTTACGTTAGGATGTGTTGATAGTTATTGCCCCGTAGAACAGTGTCATTTTCGCAATCTTTTTTTTTTCTAATGGCGGGCACATTTGACCTAAGTCATTGGCCACTACAAGGCCGGAAGTGATGGCCACTTGTGAAAGAGCACCCAGTGGGAGGACCATCATTGCCCCTAACAATTTATACTTCGTAATTTTGAACCATGTTCAGATGACGAAGCAACACCTGAGCTGGTATACGCTTACAAACATCCATGTCCGAACTAGGGATGCGACATCGACAGCAAAACATCGATGTTTTGAAACATCAATGTTCAAAATTAAAACATCGATGTTGATAATACATCGACCAAAAAACATCGATGTTTTTAAAATTCAGTGTATTTAAACTTTTTCTCCGCATTTCTATAAACTGGTTTAGCAACTAGTCATGCAACATCGACAGCAAAACATCGATGTTTTTAAAATTCAGTGTATTTAAACTCCCCCCCCCATTTCTTAAAACTAATCATGCTACATCGACAGCAAAACATCGATGTTTTGAAACTTCGAATCTAAAAATTAAAACATCGATGTTGATAATACATCGCACCAAAACCATCGATGTTTTGAAAATTCAGTGTATTTAAACTTTTTTTTCCCATTTCTTAAAACTAGTTTAACACCAAGTGATGCAACATCGACAGCAAAACATTGATGTTATGAAACATATATGTTCAAAATTAAAACATCGATGTTGATCGCCCCCAAACCATCGATTTTTGTAAAATTCAGTGTATTTAAAAAATTTTCCCCCATTTCTTAAAATTGGTTTAGCAACTACTGATGCGACATCGGCTCCAATGCATCGATGTTTTTATAAAACATCAATGTTTTGAAGACATCGATGTCGCATCTCTACTTTTCTGGCCCTTCACTCTTGTCCACTTTGGTCTATAAGTATGTTCAATTTGCTGATTATAAAAATTACGCAACTTTGTTAGTTTTAAAATTTTTGAAACGATACTTTTTTCATTTAAAAATAAAACATCGACAACGTAAAAACATCGACAAGTATAAACATCGATGTTACAAAAACATCGACTCCAATACATCGATGTTTTTTAAAAAAACATCGATGTTCTGAAAACATCGACATCGATGTCGCATCCCTAGTCCGAACCCGGATTCGAACCGGGGACCTTCCGATCTAGAGGCTAACACCTTAACCACTATACCGGTTGGTCGGCATTTTCGCAATCTAGGTGGACAAAATTATTGCATCAAAAATGCACTGGTTTTGGGTGATTATAAGAGTCTGAGTGATAAAATACTGATTTCATGTGTATTTAATGTTTTTAGTTACTATTTGAATATAGAAATATGCTATATTTAAAGAAATTTGTGAACTTTTCTCCAGATATTAAACATATTTTGTTCAATTATTAACTGTATATTTTCCAATTTTATATTAATCTTCACCTGAACAATGGTCTTATACCCATAAGAGTTCCATTTAAAAATAAAGAATAATTTCAGAAACTAAAGTGGAAAATATTTGAAAAATATTACAAAATTACATACTTGGAATCTCAACTAGGAACGTTCTTTAAAAAATTCAACCTTTTTTAAAACATTTGGCTGCGTTTAGTTTTAGACCTTGCTCGTAACCTTAATATTAGTGGATCTGAGGTAATGACTAATCTATTCGTATCAGTTGACATTTTTATAGAAAATATTTTTGTTATGTCCTATTGTGTTTATACCTTGTCTTGCGCTTTTACGAAGCGGACCAATTAACAACTAAAAGAACCCAAGAAGTGAATTAATATTCTCATGTACCATTATCTTCCCTTGAAGTTAAATCTACTAATTATTTAGCAAAAAGAAATTTGATGAAACAACAATGTCTAGTTGAGATTTTGACAAATAATATTTTTACCCTTATTAGTTCAAGCAAAGGTAACAAAGACATACTGAACACACAATTGTTTATAGTGACATTTTTCTGAAAAAATTGTGCTGGAAAGTTTTCTGTTCACACAGCGCCATCACAGCCCCTCATTATAATTGTATTTCTGATATTATTTTTCGCCAAAATCAGAATGAATGATTGTTCATAAAATGTCTGTAACCGTTTAACAGAGCAGTTGATAAGTGACTAGTTGTGAGTTGGGGTACAGCTGAAGTTTCCGTGATAATCATCCTAGAAGAGTAACAACCGTTTAGCTTACTTTTGTGTTATACGGAGTATACAAATTAGAGTTTCTATTCTTTATGTTGTTTATGTAATTTTATATTGGTACATAGAATGATTAATGCCGACTCTTAGCCCTAGCACATGATTTTCAGGTAATTTTGCTGACGTTTTACAAAGACACGGATCGTTTTCATAATTCTACCTCTTCCAGAAAAGCAGCAATGAGCTCTCTGACGATTTGAAGTAAATATCGTAAACATGACTTTCGAATTTTACTTAGTGGTCTTTGGCAGTTTTTTGACTAGTTGTCTACAAGGTTACGAGTTTCGTTTTCTTTACCTTTTAACTACAGGCTTAAAAATCTTTTTGAGGCCTTCTAGGCCTATTTTTCAAACTTCCTTGTAAATTACTTGGTAGATCTTGAATCCCAGTGTGAGAAAAGGTAAGATTTCCTTGGTCAATAAGAATTATTTCTGAGGAATAGTTTTTTGTGCCCGTTCATTTTACACCTATTTTGCTCAATTCTTTGACGGTAATTCGAAAATTTTCGTTTTAACAGTATTTAAAACATTAAAAACAGTATTTGGTAACAAACATTTATCCATTTCTTGAGAAATATAAGTTAAAATAGCATCGATTTTCGTTTGCTTCGAATTTATCACCCACCTTTGAATTTATCACCCACCATCACCAAAAATGGACTGAAGAAAAATTTCCATAGTTATTCTGAAATTTAAGCACTATCTCTATCAGTTACGCAGACTACCGAAAGTAATTTTTTGTTATACGCACACGTCAAATGAGTCAGGCTATAATGCATATGTAATAATTTAGTGGTATAGGGTGGTATAATATGTTGAAAGTCTTGTTGAAATTTGAAATCAGCAGTTGCGTAAGACCCTAATTAATTATAAATTCAAAAGGATCTTGCAAATTAATGACATACCACCCAAGAAACTAAAAGCACATAAACAATCCTCGATGAACAGAAGTTAATGATAGTATCCACCAAATACCGCTAAAGAATATATCGGAGCTGTACTTTTCAGTTTTCCTTAAAGTACTAATATGCATTCGCCAGATTGCTTTTGCAGCCAACGCAGGAAGTTCCGACTTTGGATCCTTGTATATCCTGATAGGAGGAATTATTTAGAAAAATAAAACTGCGGTCTTGCTAAGGGGACATACTACTTTTGAGATATGTCTTTTTGACAATATGCGAGACACTAAGAAAATTGAATTTTGTCTACCTAGAATCAAAAATGACACACTGTGCGCCTCGTAGGAATTTGTTTTTCCCAGAAGCCAATACCAGCCACGCCAATACCAGAATATATTGGCGAAAGCTCAGACAACTTTTCCGATTTCATCATCTGTTAGAGGCTTATTCGATTGCCATTTTTTTTCTTTGGAACGTGAAGGCCCAATAGAACTATCGTCCCTACATCTTTACAACTAGTTTCTAATCTTTACTCTACGCCAACACCTAACGTATAATGCCAATTGAAGCGGAGAATAAATGTTGAGGCGCAGCTCTTAACGCGTGACTGCATACTGTGGTATCACTTTACACCACGCGCTGTCGCGTGATCGACTCTAGTATTGACATCACATCACGCGCTGGCGCGAGATCGGCAGCGAATTTAATGAAGTTGTTTGGCGCATTTTGGTAAAATATGTCCCTTGCTTCATAAAACCTAAAAACAACCAACATACTGCAGTTGTATCTTGAGCTATTCAAGAAACTGGGTACGACACTTTTCATTTTCTCGAGGGGGTGTTCGACGAAAAAAAATGTCAGTTCCAACGTCGACGAAAAACGCGATTTGAATATCCGTCATTATTAAACATGCCGTCGGGGGCTTACTTTTCCTCGGTGGCTTGTTCCGCGACTTGATAAATGCGTTCCTCGGAGGTAATACTGTTGTAAAAGCCCTCGAAGAAGCAATAAAAATTCCAACCCAGACCCACCCTAGAATTTCTGTACTTGCCTCACGGAACGCTCACTTCATCTCAGAACGTGACATCTGCTCGATTCCGAAGGGTAGGCGGGGACGATTCCATCGCGTGGAACCATCCCCGTTATGTCGTTCCAAGGACCTCCGTACGCGTGCTTCCGAATTCAACATCCCTCCCCCAGTCTTTTTTCCTTGCCCTTCCTTTTCGAACAGCACTCGTTTTCGCTTTTAAAAAGATACCTTTCGGAGAGCGCTCCCTGACGTCCGGAAAGACAAATGGCGAGTTCGCGTGCCTCTAAAATAAAGACGCCTTTTGTGTTTGTCTTAAGTTGCTGTTGACCGAGCTGCGCTGATTTTTCGGTCTCTCGTTAGAAAGAGTCTTTTAAAAGAGAGTTCCTTCTCTCTCTCTATCCAAGTGGGCATCGGTAAACAGTCGGCTTTGGCTTTCGATGGTTGGCCGTTTTGGTTTGTTGGAAGTTCTTTTCAATCGGTTTCGGAAGGTTTGGAACGCGCTGTTTAAAATGTGAGCGGTTTCGAGTGATGGGTTTTCTCTTTGTTCTGTGCGGGTTTGTTTGTTCTCTGAACTGCCGAGTCTGCTTATTTGTTGAGTCGACTTTTAGGGATTCGATGGTCCACTGAATGCGTAAATCCCTTTGATATCCTTAAAGATTTTAAATTGATAGGTCTGTGGGGTTTTAGGGCGACAAACACAAGATGTGTGTAACGTCGTAGGTATAGTTTACGTGGCGAGTGGCTTGAAGATAGTTAAAACGACATTTAAAATTACAGCACATTTAATTAATTATAGAAGAATACATATAAGTTAAAACTATTTCGAGGCTAATAGATATTGTACAAAATAGGGTTTCAGTCCCGCGGCTTCAATCGGAGCAGAGTCGTCCTGCGTCCGCTCACGTTTCGGTTTTCCACGATTCTCTTTTTCCTCGAGAGAAGACCCCACACGTTCTTCCGAAGCCGCTATCGCCCAAAAAGAAGGGGATACCCCCATCCGGTCATAAATTCATGGACCACCATGAAAGCTGTGGTCAGAGGGACCCCTACGGTGACGCTACAATGTGCAACCATCAAGTAATATACACGGGATTAGTTTTACTTACACGGAAGAGAGAAATACGCACAGGGCGAAAACGAACCTGTGCATGCCTTATTAAAATTAAGAATTGAGTTGAAGACGTTGTTCAAGAGTTGTAGGATCGGTTGGGTCTTATGCTCCAAAAGCTGTTTGACCAAACTGGATCACACACACGAGAACCAATAACGTAAAACCCACCCGGAAAGTTACAGACGTCGAATCCACAGTAGCGATTATCTATTACATGACCAAACATAAAAACACACACGTTACCTCAGTCCTCCTTACATCGCAAACTGACCTGTAGTGATCACCCTCTGATTCAAGCTCGCCAGTTTTGTTCAGTTTTTCCCACTTGGCTCTTCATTCGCTTGGAGTAAAGGAGTAGTTTTGTCTGACCGAGATTCAGCTAGTTTCCACTGTCCCCAGCTAAAAGCCATTCGGTGTATCGCCACGTAATTTTTAACCACGGTCAGATGATGAGGCAACATCTGAGCTGGCACCCCACTTCAGACTTCCACACCAACCCAACGTGAGAACTTTCGGCCCCTACTTGATTTAAGGTGCAACCAGCTTCTTCTACACCATAACGCTTACAAATATCTATGCCCTGACCCGGATTCAAACCAGGAACCTTCCGATCTAGAGGCTAACACCTTAATCGCCATACCGGTTGGTCGCCTTGTCTCAACGAGACATCTCGTCATTGACGAAACGTCAGATCTTGATGGACAATAATGCAGATGGCTAGTTAATGCAGCTCTTCGGTCACACGGTTTGTCAATTTATCAGCTCGTGTTAGCATCCATCAAATTAAGTCAATGCTAAATTCTGGAGAGTTTTGTGGTGAATTCATTTCCGCTGCTACAGAAAATAATTTACAGTGCAGTAATATACAACAGCGTAACCTATCTCTATTTTGAAATTCTTTTTGGTAGATGTAATAGGTAAGTAGAATGTAGACAGTTACACTATCTTTCACACATGTTGCTAAATGTTCATGGATGTAAAAATACATCTTTAAATAACAGCTTGTCAAGCAGTACACTATGTTACCATGGATCTTGCCAAAATTATTTAACATACACAGTACTATTTACAGACTAAGGGCTTCGCAATGTCCACTTGGAATATGTTCTAAACTTAAATAAATTAGGCGATTGTAGTTTTTTTATGGCCCTTATTTGAGGCTTGTAGACTTGACAGCATTTTATGGTTATTGTAATTTTGATTAATTTATATTTTATTCATTTTACGAGTTTTCGTATGGAATCACTTCCGTGCCTCAGAGCACTGTGAACTTTTCTCTTAAGCTTCTGAATCCCACATTTTTGGTGTTGTTTCATTATCTTAAGTAATAAAATATCGCAAGAGATTGAAAATATTCTATTCCAAAAGAAAAAAGACGTTTCAAATTTTTACGAAAAGAATCTCCATCAAAAAAGCAGTTTCACCAACACTTATAATTTTTTCCAAAAACTTTTCAGGAAACTTTTAACGTTTCTGTCATTGACTGCAAAACCCAAAAGCTACTTTTTCCACAAGTAACAATCGCTTTCATGAACAAATAAAACTATTCTCATATATGTTTTAAAACGCCTTGTTGAGGGGAAAAATCTATTCGCATCTTCTGCAATATTCAGCATTCCTACGTTGAAAGGAACACCACACTCGGCGAAGGGGGAAAAAAATACAGGAACAGTTTTTTTCCCTTCCGTAATCCTGAGCGCAGTGTACCCTCACAATTCCGTAAAGTACCTGTAACTCTAGATTCCATTCCCAGAAAGAGGTATCGGATAAAAGGTAACTGGAAACTTTTTCCTCTTACCACTCGTATTCTTTTAGTGGTCATCCTTTTTCTGCTCGCTGCGAAAAGAACTTTTTCTTGGAACGTTTTCTCCTTCTTTTTTAATTCTTTATATTTTCCCGTGGTCGTTCCATCTTCTTCGATGGATGGCACTGCAGATCTGTCATCCCCATTTCTTCCCCGTGCTATTCTCTTCCAGCATTTGCATCTTCCTCCCTCATTCGTAAATCGAATACGTTTGTTCAAAAATGGCGATTTTTTTTCGTCGGCCATTTTTCTTTTCTCTCGTGAACGCTGTAAGTATCGGTATTTCCAGCGCGATTGGGATTCCCGAGGGGAGAGGCAAGACCTTTCATTTTCAATGCGATCACGCTTTTTTCAGGAGAAAAAAAAAGGGGCGATCTTTTCCTGATCTGCCTCCCCATTCACTTACTTCGTTTAAGGGATTGGATCGAGGGGTCGTCGTGGGCAAGACCTGGAAAAAATCCAGTTTCTCTCCCGCATTGTTTTGAACGCAAATAAAAAGACTAAGAAAAATGTATTGTGCGTGGGAAGGATTTATTCAAAACCGAAACAGAATTTATCCTTTTTGAGGGGATCGTGGAGTATTTAATGTTTGGGGTAGGTGTTGCATCTTAAAGTAGATTAGACTTACTTTGTAGCACGGTTTTCCAGAATGCCCAGTATAGAAATCTTAGGGGGCTATGCTGCCTCAAGGGAAAGTCAGGGAAGGGCTTTCAGGAGCAATATAATCGTAATTGGAATATCAACAACCGAAATGCTGAAATTGAAATTCAAAAACGGATGCGAAAAAAATTGCGAAAGCAGATTTCCACATTTTATCTTATTTTTGAACTATGTCCCTCGAGAGAACATTTTTAGGTGTGTTCGGGCTTGAAGAATCCGAGATATCGTATTCTTTTTCTATGGGGTTCTCTCTGGTAAACATGTGTGTGAGAGAGGATCACTACTCAAGGTTGCCCAAGTTACCTTCCTGTACCTATCCCCATCCTTTTTTTTTCACAATTACTCATTGTATGCCTTTTTCTTTGCGCAGTTTGGCCCTATGCGCCATAAAACCCCATACCAACCATAATCGTTGACGCGATGTTGGTTAAGGATTTTTAGGTTCGATTTGGTGGTTTTCGGGTCTCGTATCAACAAATTGCACCCCGGCAGGAGAAATGACACGAGTCAAAAAATAAAATTTTGATGTTATGTCATTGAAAAATATATATGAGGTGCCCTAGCGTGTTTTATTACTATTCTATCGAATATAATAAAAGTTACCATCATAAACACGCCGACCAACCGGTATAGTGGTTAAGGTGTTAGCCTCTAGATCGGAAGGTCCACGGTTCGAATCCGGGTTCGGGCATGGATGTTTGTAAGCGTATACCAGCTCAGGTGTTGCTTCGTCACCTGAACATGGTTCAAAATTACGAAGTATAAATTGTTAGGGGCAATGATGGTCCTCCCACTGGGTGCTTCACAAGTGGCCATCACTTCCGGCCTTGTAGTGGCCAATGACTTAGGTCAAATGTGCCCGCCGTTAGGGGCAAAAAAAACATCATAAACACTTACCTAAAACTTAAAAGCTTATACTATTTCAATATAAGTTTTATCGTATCCTTTAAGTTGATGTTTCTCAAATTCTGCAATTTTGAGATGTGTCACTTTTCTTGTCGGGGTGCGAAATGTCTTCACTTCGCCGCCCGGTTTTCTCTTTATGTATCAATCCTGTGTCACTTCAGTACTGACACGACAATTCCCATCAAGACATATAAGAAAATCATCTTTCGAATTCGGAGATTACCACACTGGTTGCACATTCGTAAAAGCACTCTCTTTGCCATGGTAAAGAACAGATCAAGCCGCAACTTAGCCGCCAAGCAAAATGAGGAGAAGCGAAGCGAAATTCCGACTTCTAGAAAAGGCACTCTTAGAGTGGCTGAAGAATATAAACATTTTAAAATTTTTATTGCACAGGAGTTCATATTTTGTCTTACACCGTTATTCATTTAGTATAGTTTCTTAGGAGACGGATTGTTTTTCTTCTGAAATTGCAAAAGTTTGTGAGGAAGATCATCATTCCTTTTTGTCTTTCCAGATCCCCCCCCCCACACACAAAAGGTGAGTTCAATACAACGACCATTTAATATAAGTGTCTGTAAGGATCCTTATAACATTTCGAAACTAGATCCAACCATACACCGTCACGTGCTTGGGGGCTGGTGCACGTAAAATCTGTCGGAGCCCTAAATGTCCTCACGTTCATGTGGCGTGCAAGTTTAGAGAGTAGAGTACTAGGCTCAGGTGTACACCTCGTCATGTGAGCATGGCGAAAATGACCAGGGGTTGTTCCTCGGTCCTTTCGCTTTGGTATTGATTCCGGACCGTCGCTAATAACTGTCTACCAGGATCGAATGGGCCTTAGTTATTAATCTCATATTCCTTTGGTATGTCTTCAGTTATTTATCTGATCACACTTGTGTTTACATAAGATATTAAAAATAAGAGGCTGCTAGAATTAGAAAATACTTGATCCACTACTATGACGCTGTAAAAATTTAAAATTAATTATAAGAACGTAACATTCACGTCCATAAAGACTTATAAACTTCCAATCTAAAAAGAGATGCATATAAGAAGCACTGGAATGTTTTGTTGAGGAATAAAGCTCGTGTCCCATGTTCCCTTCCCTTCAGGATTGATACCGGACAGTCGCTAATAGCCCTAAGTTGCTGCAGTGCTACGTTGATTCAGCTACCTACCTTTTCAAATACATTCAATACAGCAGCCTTGAAAACCCAGAGTTTTAGGAGTAGTTTGCTTTTGACTTCCTGCCGGACATGACTGCCGACAAAGACACTTGCACCATATTGGAGAATCGAGATCAGCTGTCTCTTTTGAGAACTGGACGAAATGGCTGTACACCACCTCCAGGACTGCCCTCGAATTCCTGACAATAGAATAGTTGCAAATACAGTTGATTCTGTATTGGGCTCCTCGTCGATCGATGACAGAGACGAGCAAAAAATCATCATTCCCTTCGATTCAAAAATTGTCATCGTTCCCATTTTACTGTTTGACTCCTGTAGTTGGCGCATGCGCAGTTTCCTTGATTGTCACTGCTAAGATTATGGTGTGGGAACGATCTGTTTGGAGCAATCAAATTGTAACATAACACCGTTGAAGGGGACGATTGCCGTTCCATTTTTTAAAAGGGTTTTTTTTTTCCTAATGGCGGGCACATTTGACCTAAGTTCTTAGCCACTACAAAGCTGGAAGTGATGGCCACTTGTGAAGGAGCACTCAGTGGGAGGACCATCATTGCCACTAACGATTTATACTTTGTAATTTTGAACCATGTTCAGATGACGAAGCAACACCTAAGCTGGTATACGCTTACAAACATCCATGCCCGAACCCGGATTCGAACCGGGGACCTTCCGATCTAGAGGCTAAAACCTTAACCACTATACTGGTTGGTCGGCTTTTTTTTTTTTTTTTTTCAAAAGGGTACGGCTCTCGGAAAAGTTAGAGGTATGAGGCAGGAAGTAACGTATTATAAGGATTGTTTTAAGCAAGAGGTGTTCTTTGCTAGTTGTGTGCAATCCTTTAACGTCGTCGGTCTTTAAAAATTGGGTCGCGGTATCCGATTGGTAAAGCTTCGGATTAAAAACCGGAGAGTTGCAAGTTCGAAACTCGATCCAACCAATGACTATCATGCACGTGGGTGTTGCAGTTCGTTAAATCGGCTGTGTTCTTAAATTTCCTCATGTTAGCGTGGTGTGGAAGTCCTATTTTGTAGAGGGGGTGTCGACCTAGTCATCTGACCGCGGTTCAAAATTACGAGAGGGATGTTGTGGATCAGTGATGTCCTTTGCGCTAGCAACTTGCGAGTTGTAGATGGTGCAGGTTCGATTCCTCTCGGGGTGTATTTCTCTCTTCTGTGTTAGTTAAAGTTTCTTTGTGTGTGTGTATGCATTACTTGATATTGTTGTGTGTCTGGTGCAGCATGGTCAAATGCCTTACTTGCGTCATAAAACCCCAACCATCCAAAGCTACGGGGGTTGTCCTCGGATCTTTTTCTTCTGGATTGATCCCAGACCGTCGCCAATAGCCGATTGTGTTGATCCAGTACGACATTATGCAGCTACTTATCTTTAAAAAAAATTATAATTGTTTATTTATGAACATCCAAAAAGCAATTGTTTATTTCTTAACGGTTATTGAATTTATAGTTACACTTTCATCCATATTTGCTGCTACGGATTATTTTCATCGTTATGCAACAAATTAAACCTCGGCTTTAATCATCAGATCTTTTCCCGAGAAAAATTCTTCAAGCGTGTCTGTTAATAACAGCAAACAAATATTTATTTTGTAAAGCCATGGTCCCAAGCCTATTCCGTACAAATCACACTCCGCGCAACTTGCTCGTACCAACAGCAAACATAATAACCCGATAGTGTATGTCCTTTCGCATCTTTCTGTTTACCGAGCACTTTCACTCTTCGGTTTACAAGCCGAATATGTGTCTCTCGAACATCTCGCAATACTTTTGGTGAACTAAACGTATTACCGTATGGTTATTTCCCCATCCGATTTTATTGTACGACATTCGCCCACATCCGGGGATTTCTGCAATGTCCTCTTCCGCCCGCCGGATATAAATTCCTGCAAAAATGGAATGTCTAGAAAGTTGTTGGAAATGTCAGGGTGGAGGCGGACTTTTTGGATTTCCGGAGGCTCAAAAGATGCTCGCTTTTTTTTTCTTCCTCCTCTGGATTTCTCTCGATCGAGGAACAAAGGATCCTTTCGATTCCCTGCCATCCTTTTCTATTAGGCGATTATTATTGGCGTAGAGATTTATAGCGCTGGCGATCGAGAGCGATGCTTCCTTGCGCTCTTTTCCCGCGGTGTTCATTTTTATTTACTTTGGCCGAGGAGATAATGAAAGGTTGACGTCGTGAGAACAGAAGTGAAGTGAAAAAAAATCGCCGGAAAGGATTTTGGGAGGAGAGTTTCGTGGCATTGTCTCCGGTGTAACGACGGGGTGATCGAAGTATACAATTAAAATTCCGTTCCGTAATATTTTTTAACCCTCCTTGTGGTTGTCTAGAAGAATTATTTCGTTAGAAGTAAACACATCCATCGATCTTCTAATGAAATGAACGGAACACGTGCGCTCAACTTCATTTTATTACTGACGATGTATTGGCTTGAAGATCTATCGTGTGGGGAAAAGCATGAATCCTAAATTTTTGATTGTTTAAGGACCGGTGCACACATACGGTTTTTCAACGTGCGGCGCCAATACCGCAACGCTAGTGAGGTCTGAGATACATTAGATGCAATGGAGTTGTGCACAAATGCCTCCCGCGCACGTCCTACTTGCGTGCAATTTGTACCGCAGTTCCCCACGGCGCCGCACACGCTTCTCTGGTCTGAAGTACCTTGTTTTCATAAGTAAATGGAATATAAATTATAATTAATAAAGGGTTGAATCCAGAAACGTCTTTTTTTTTCCTAAGATATACTTTTTTGTATACCAAGTAAGCGAAATAAACACGTTTTCTTCGATAGAATATTTATAGCAAATGGCGCAAAATTAGTACTAGCGTCATTTCACGATTATATAAGCATTTTGTATAGTTGAGCTTCGGTGCCGCAGGGGCTCCGCACGTTGAAAAATCGGATGTGTGCACAGGGTATAAAGTAATTATCCACCGTGATCATCTCGTCGAAACAACTTGTAGGGTTAACGTATCTGAGGATTCGTTATTTTTTACTCTGTACAGGAAACTACCAATTGTCAGCGATTTTGCAGTGAGTCGCGCTTAAACCCTGATCCACTCCATAAAATTTATACACGTAAAGTAAATCACTTGCGCAACGAATACATAGTCACTAACTAGTTAACTTTAATGTCTCTTAAGCTATAAATTTAAAAGAGCTTTATTTTACCGAAAAGGTTAATCTTATTTTTTGAAAACGTAATTTTGGTAGAGATGCCCAAGACAGGTTATGCAGGAAAGTGAAGGGTAAAAAAAGTTTAAGCTCTCCTATAGCTCTCAAGCGCTGCTAGGCATTTTACACTGGAGTAACCCATAGAGGAAATTCAAAAGTCGTGTGCGCAATTGTAACTTTTTATGTGTCCATCATCGTGTGACCAAAACTAGTAACGGGACCCTTGAAACTACTTTCGTCTGCCGAGTGGAAACGAGCATTCTTCTGATTGGTCCGCGGGATAGGAGCAGACGCGCATCCATTGATTAATCTGATTCGTCCACTCGTCATGATAATAGTTGGCGATTTCACCATTTTTGTTGTCACTATAAAAATGCGCATTCACACATTTCCCTGTCATAAGATGTTATATCGCCTAACGAGGCGATAATATGCCAAATAAAATTTTCACAGATCAATCACGTGAGTAATAGGGATGCAACATCAACAGCAAAACATCGATGTTGATAATACATCGGTCCAAAAACATCGATATTTTTAAAATTCAGTGTATTTAAATTTTTTTACCCATTTCTTAAAACTGGTTTAGCGCCTAGTGAGGCAACATCGATAGCAAAACATCGATGTTCAAAATTAAAACATCGAAGTTGATAATGCCTCGCCCCCAAACTATCGATGTTTTTTTTTTAATTTCTACATACTGCACGTCATCCCGCGCTCAGTGCGTTTGCACACTCGGTCCAAAGGTCATGTCAGTGGTACGGACATCCTTTGCCTACACGACGCTATATTTATCTTCTGAATGTTTCTTGTAGTTCTGAAATCGTAAGACAACAGTTATTGGGCTTGACTTTTCATGCCTGCTACCTTGTACTCTTCTGATTTTGAAGACGTATTACACTGTTGTGACTCACCACACATCGACTTTCAGATTAACGACGTATTGCAGTATAACGACCGATTGCGTAGACCAGACAGTACTAAATAGGGATGCGACATCGATGTACAAAATTAAAACATCGATGTTGATAATACATCGCCCCCAAACCATCGATATTTTTAAAATTCAGTGTATTTGAATTTTTTACCCATTCCTTAAAACTGGTTTAGCGCCTAGTGATGCAACATCGACAGCAAAACATTGATGTTCTAAATTAAAACATCGAAGTTGATAATGCATCGCCCCCAAACTATCGATGTTTTTTTTTTTTAATCAGTGTATTTAAACCTTTTCCCCCATTTCTTAAAACTGGTTTAGCAACTAGTGATGCGACATCGGCTCCAATACATCGATGTTTTTTATAGAACATCAATGGTTTGAAGACATCGATGTCGCATCCCTACTTTTCATACCCTTGGCTACTTTGGTGCAAAAGTATGTTCAATTTGCCGAAAAAAATTATGCTAATTGGTTATTTTTAAAATTTTTACAACCGTACTTTTTTCATTTTAAAATAAAACATCGACAACGTAAAAACATCGATGTTACAAAAACATCGACTCCAATGCATCGATGAGAAATGCATCTATGTTTTTAAAAACACATCATTTTTTTTGAAAACGTCGACATGTTGGTTATACTTTTTGAAGCTCCTCTCAATAGCAATGCTCAGTCTACTTATATTACACGTCTATTTGAAACCCATAGAGGAAATATAAAAGTAGGGCGGAGCAATGGCACAACTTTTTATGTGCCCAGGATCATTTCTTAAAAACTAGTAGTAACGTGACCCTTTACTTTCGTCTGTCGAGTGGAACCTGACATTCATCATCTGCTATATCAAGAATATATAATTCCACATATGGGGGACATCTCAATGCGATCAAAAATGTATTTTGTAAGGTTTTCAATAAAATGAGAGTACTTTATAAGATAGTTTTAAAATTTTGTATTTCAATTACCATTTTAACTGAAAAATGTCACTCAAGTTTTGATAACTTTTCATGAACAAAAATTTCATTTTAGTACCGTATCTACAGTGTTAATTTTGAAACTCAAAATAGAACAAGTAGTAGAAACGTCGTACTTAAACATTACTACTTTATATTGTATTTTATCTTGTTCAAATAGTACGTTTCAAATTTCTTTCGCGCGAATGCAAAAATTCGTTTTCATAATGCCTCTTCCGATCTATTACGAAGATATGTAAACACGTAACATTTCTGCGACTTAGCAAAGACAAATCCAGAACCTACGAATTAATCGATAATACGTTCCGTAATTCTATTCAGTATCGTATTCCTTGTAAGGCGCCATTTTCATGCATAGAACAAACGCGAAAAAAAGTCTAGAGTTTAATAGGATTAAATATGATATTCTTCGTTTTATTTGTAATCTGCAGCCGAACGCACGAAACGTATCACTGTATCGAAAGCAATTTCCATTCCGAATTCAAGGCATTCGGCTCTTGTACTATTGAATTTCCTTACCGCTATGAAAAAGGGCTTTTTTTTTTTTCGCTTTTAACGTTTTGGATTTTAAATCATTGCATTTTAAGGGACGACAAAAGAAGTGCTTCGTTTCATTTCGTGCGCTTTTCTTTAAGATCCCATCCCTTTTGGGAATTCCTTGTTTTTGAATAATAATGAACCGAGTTTCGCTTGCAAGTAAGAATTTGGGTATTCCATCTCAAATTCTTATTAGCTGCTTATCATTGGGGAGGACAGTTTGAAATTGAAAAATATGAGTTGCCGATTCGGTACTTTCTTCGGAAGTTCAATTCTCACCGTTATGGTTTTTATTTGTTACTTAGATGAATATTTCTGCAAAAGACGTTCGAAATCGATCGTCGTTATCAATGTTAATCTTCATATAGCTTATGTTGCCAGATTTTAAAATTCAAGTATTACTGACATGCATGCTTCTGTTATAAAAGGCAATTCCTAATGTAATCCGATTACAAAATGTTTTTGAATGGGAGTACGTCGCATTAAAGTACCTTATTCAGGTAATATTTCACTGCCATACACTCGTCGAATAAACAAAATTTGAGGTGATATTTTCCTGCTTTGAACTGTAATACCTCGTTGGCTTTCCTAGTTGGTGCTCCAAATATAACTTTGTCGAACAAAATCCAAATTTGTAATCTTTACATCTTAATAACAAATAAACGTTTTTGCAATTTCTAACATCGATTCCTTTTATTATAATGTGCTTTTGAATTGGAGTACCTTTAATTGAAACAAATTAATTTTTTAACTACGGCTATAGATATAACAAGCGCGATTCTCAAGGTACAACTGATGTACCGGTCGTAGTCTAAAGGTTAATTCAACTCCGGAAGTATTACATTGCCTTACGCACTCGTCGAAAATAGCTTTATTTCGATCTAAAATTCCAAATTTGTAATCTACATTTTAACAGTGAAGGTTTTTGGAATTTCTACATCTCGTTAATCATAAAAGACTCAGCGTCAGTTCCTATTGTTTTCCCGATTATAAAAAGTCTTTGAATTGGAATACCTCAAAATGGAATAAACCCTATTCTTCAACAGAAATATTTTGGGACCGTAGTGACTCAGTGGATACGCCCACTGCGCTAGTATTCTGCGAGTTATAGACAGCTTAAGTTCGATTCCTCCCTGGATTTATTTCTATCTCCTGTGTTAGTAAAACTTTCCTTGTGTGTGTGTATGTCCATTGCTTGATATTGTCTGTGCTGTGTCCGACACAGCATGGCTAGCTGACTCTTGAGAGCCATAACCCTTATAAATATTCAGATTTGATTGCGTTTCAGTGGACTTGTATAACGAAACCTGATTTAAAAAATTCATTATAGAACTTCTACTGAAATGCAACGAAGGCTAAAACTATTATCTTTTCAGCACTTAATAAGCAAGCTTATTAATGCAATATACGACTAACGACTTCTAATATCAAACCCAGTCTTAATCACATTTTCTGGATGGCACTCTCTTTTCATGAGCTCAAATAACAGAGAAATTAATTTATCAACTTCGATTCATTTATATATACGTAATATAAGTAAGCATAAAATGTATCCAACAAATGCGTTTTCACCTAATTGTTTTACCCTTTTGAGAGTGCAGTCGAGCCCGCATATAGTGAAGTCGCACGGAACACTGAAAATTATTCGTTATATCCTATATTCGTTATATCCGATATTCGTTATATCCGATATTCGTTGCATCCGATATAGTAAAAAATGGACCTATCCGCATGTTCTAAAGCAAACGAATTTTCACATGAAGGCTAAAACTTTATTTCATAAGTGGGAAAAAGTCTATAACTTTCTTTTAAACAGTTGAATTTACTATGCAGTTGCATAATTCTTTTTCCAGTGAACTAAAATTATCACGACAGACAATGTTAGACTGTCTACGGCAAATTTGGATGTCACTAATTGTCTATTTACTTCATTTTCAATGTCTTCCTCTTCGGAATCAACAGAAGTATTTTGTAACATTGCTGCAATGATGTCATTGTCTATTGTGCTTTAATTTCTGCGTTGTAATCTCTATCAACATAATCAGCAAAAGTAACAACACCATCCGAAATTCTTTTTTCCTGTAAATTTTTCTACATGGAACTTTTTTTAGGATCGGGCTCAGAGATGAAATCTGAGTCCCCAACTCACCATAAAAATCCTGCATGTTTCCAGCAGTTTTGGATGGTTTTCGATTAAACTAAACGCCAGGCATCATCTAAAAATTGACAATTGTCGTCCACAATTGGGGGGGAAAAAGAGGGTTTTGGTTCCTTACCAGAACCCAAAACTTCGCAGTATCCGATATTCACGCTCCAAAATTTCGCTATATGCGATCTTTTTAACACTATTTAATATTGCAGTTCCAAAGGGACAGAAAAAAGTCGTTATAACCGATATTTCGCTGTATCCGAGCTCACAATAAGTGGGCTCGACTGTATTTTCATTCCTGCAATGAACTGAGGGTAATTGCGGTATTTGAGAATTGATTGCTGTGTTAAATCATGTAAATTTAGGTGTAAAAATGTCACTTGCCTTCTAAATCTATCCTCGGTGCTCTAAATTTTCATTAGCATTATTCCCCTTTGATACGAAATTAAAAAAACTTAAACATGCAGAATTGCGTCAAACTTCAAAGGAAGTACAACGAACACTTATTTTATTATTCGCTTTTTAGGATAATAAATATTTAGTTTTCCTTTTTCCTCGCGTCTCCTTTTCGCCACTTGATCTTTTTTTCGCAAAGGTAATTTATGCTCGGTTTGCGTTTCATTAAATTGGGAACTTATTAATTTTTGAAGTTTTAATGAGATTATAAGAACACATGTGCTTTAGAAGGGTTGGTTTTACATCGATAAGTGTCTTGGGATTGCTATTCTTTCTCGCTATTTAATTTGCATTTCATGCGTACTAATATATTTTAGTGAATTTCGTGGAGTGGCTACATTAATATATTGTGTTAGTTTCGTGGGAGTAACAAAATCATGCGAGATATCGTAAATATGTGTTTTGAATTTTTTGTTTGTTTAATTTCCAGTAAATTTGAAGTATTATATTATGGTTTGTTGGTGATAATATATCTTACGTAAGAGAACAGGAAAACTCATGTCGATATTTTTTTTTACTGTATTTATTGTCACATTGAAGTCGGTTTGAAAAATATATGTTCCCTTATCAAAGGCTGATAATTATTTTTTAACTGAGTACAAAAGCTCTACTTAAATTCTTTTGGAGATATTAAGGCCCGGTGCACACATCCGGCACCGAATCCGAACTATGCATACATAACCGTGAAATGACGCAAGTACTCGCTTCGCGCCATTTGCGATAAATATTATATGGAAGGAAACGTGTTTATTTCGCTTGGTGTTAAAAAGGTATATTTTGATACAAAATAGACGTTTCGGGGTACAACCATTTATTAATTATAATTTATATTCCATTTATTTATGAAAACAAGGTACTTCAGACCGGAGACGCGTGTGCGGAGATCTGCGGCACCATGGGAAACTGGGGTACAAATCGCACGCAAGTTGGACGTGCGCCGCCGCTTCGGTAGCTTTAAGTGACACCACATGCGCAGTCGCGACCACGCAATTTCAGAGCTATACTGGCCCAAAGTTCGCTCAGCACCGTAGAATTTCGACATACTGCATGTCATCTCGCGTCCAGTGCGTTTGCGTACTCGGCTAGAAGGTCATGTCAGTGGTACGGACATCCTTTGCCTACACGACGCTATTATTGATCTTCTGAATGTTTCTTGTAGTTCTGAAATCTTAAGACAACAGTTTGTAGGGCTTGACTTTCATGCATGGCACCTTGTACTGTTCTGATTTTAAAGACGTATTGCACTGTAGTGACTTACCACACATCGACTTTAAGATTAACATATTGCAGTATAACGACCGATTGCGACGGGCCAGACAGTACTAACATTGCACTATCCATGTAACGGCCCTCGTAAGGCTAGGCCTCCGCTTGCGATTTTTCAGTCGCAAATATAAATCTCATTGCTTCAAATGCAAGTGCACAAACTTGCGACTAAAAAATAGCAGCGTTTAAAAAGTTGCAGCCGGTGCTGGAGTCGGCATGGCTCAACATCCCAGTGAACACCTTCAGAAACAATTGACTCTCTTCCTGCACCTCTCGCAGCGGTCCGCTCTGCCATAGGTGGTTATTCTGGCTTTTGCCAGGTGATCACATTAATGTGACTGGACTGTGTAGTAATTGATACTGAGTTACTATTTTAAAAAAATTGAGAAGAATTAAAGATTGTTATTGATGGACCAATTATTCCCGACAATTCATCAAAACTACTTTTTGTCAATCGGTAATACTGAAAAAACTTTGGAGGGTGCTCACATAAATCTTCAAATAACTAGTAAAACTACCCTTTCAATAATCTTTGACTTGTTTGTGGATGTACCCAATAACGATGCTTCCTTTGTTTACTTCTCTCCCGAAGCAAAATAGCGATCGCACAAGTAGTATCAATGGCACACATCCATTGGAAAACTTCTAATTCAACGATTTATCTATCGTAGTGTCTACCTTTTAGATTTTCTGTGGCAGCGATTTTTTGAATTGACTAGAAAATCGCAAACGGAGGCCTGTATTAAAGGATGGGACCTAGTTACAGTGACCTTCAGAAACATTAGCAGATGTGAAGGGTGAAAGGTAGCTACTGTTCGCAGTTCCCCATATGAGCGCGTTCTATTTTTAGAAATTCCAATTTAAGTTGAGTCGAGCCGAAAGAGCGTTGTTTGTGTCGAAGAATGTATCCTTTCTCTTCATCCCTGGAGGTTAGATGCTCCTGATAACAGCTAAGCATACTCGAATACTTTCATGACAACACTTAAGTCAATAACAATAACGGCTTTCAACGAGAATTGCTTGAAAGTATACATTCATGTCTTTCAATTTGTATGTGTTTGGAACCGGGATTGCTATTGTTACGAGCAGGCCTTACATTGGTTTTTAATTCCATTAGATTAACATTGCTTTTATGGTATTGATCATGTTGCATTAAATATTGTTTTTCATTAAGATTGTATAGGCAAAAGAGTATTTTCCTTCGGTTTGTTAGCCGACCAACTGTTATAGTGGTTAAGGTGTTAGCCTCTGGATCGGAAGGTTCCTGGTTAGAATCCGGGTTCGGGCATGGATGTTTGTAAGCGTATGGTGTAGAGACGGCTGGTGTACCTTAAATCTGTCGTGGCCGAAAGTCCTCATGTTGGATTGGTGTGGAAGTTTGGAGAGTGGGGTGCCAGCTCAGGTGTTGCTTCGTCATCTGACCGTGGTTCAAAATTACGAGGTGTTGTCCTCGGATCTTTTCCCTGGTGGGATTGATCCGGGACTGTCGTCCATAGCCCGTTGTGTTGCTCTAGTACGACGTTAATTACAAAATTACGAAATTACTAGGGGAAAGTTCCTAACACGCCGCCCTCTCCTTTGCTGATCGCTGAGCGCGAACTACTCAAAGTCACAAACAAGGCTTTGTTTCCTCAGCTATCAGCCGACCAACCGATCTAGAGGCTAACACCTTAACCACTATATTGGTTGGTGGGCTGATAGCTGAGAAAACAAAGCTTTGTTAGTGATCTTAAGGTTCCTTGTTCGAATCCAGGTCCGGGCATGGATGTTTGTAAGCGTATGGTGTAGAGGCGGCTGGTGCACCTTAAATCTGTCGTGAGTTGAGTCCTTACGTTAGGTTGGTGTGGAAGTGTGGAGGGTGGGTTGCCCGCTCTGGTCTTGCTTCGTCATCTGACCGTGGTTCAAAATTATGAGGTGTCGTCCTCGTATGTCTCCCTTAAGGGACTGATCCCGGACCGTCGTCAATAGCCCGTTGTGTTGCTCTAGTACGACGTTAACTAAAATTACCATTACCGTCGGTTTGTTTGGAGGCTGCGGTAGCCCATTTGGAAAAGCGACGAATTTGCAACCGGAGGGTTGGGAGTTCGAAACACACTCCAATCAAAGACCGTCGTGTACGCGGCGGCTGGTGCTCTTAAAATCTGTCGTGGCCTCCAATGCCTTCACATTGGCGTGGAATGGTGTGCCTGCTCAGGTGTTGTCCTCGTCACCTGACCGTGGTTCAAAATGACGAGCTGTTGTCCTTGGGTCCTTCCCTTCGGGGTCGATCCAGGACCGTCGCCAATAGCTCGTTGTATTCCACCAGTGCATTGTTAATTACCTACCTACGTACCCTTTGGTTTGTTTTGACGTACAGTCATATTTTAGGCTACATTCGTTTGTTTTTCTACCGGAAATTGGAAGTCTAGGAGGTTTGAAAATCAGAACTAATAATCGTAACGTGTTTTTTTAAATTAGAATATGTTACTTTATATATAGAATCGTGATTACTCAGTATCACAGAAATCCCTGCCTTTTATGTTTTTGAAGTACCCTATTAATTTTTCTTACTTCAGTTAAGATTGGATTTGAAATCGGCGCTTTATGAATTTCTGGCCTCGATTCTTGTGGAAAAGGAAGTGAAGACAGTGTTTGCGACCCACGTTACCATGATTACCGACTTTGGGTAGAAAGAGCATGGGGTGAACTAAACCACCTTTTAAAAAATCACTGCCTTTCACACGTCTTGTTAAATTGTTGACAGGTGAACGTAATTATCAACAAACGCATTTGTGTGTGTAGGGGCAATCGGCATGTTTTTGGATTGTTGGTAACGGCGGACAGTTGAAATTGCCAATCACTTCTTACTATCTGAAGCCCTGCGATAACAGCTACTGCTTGTATTCCTATCACGGCTTTACTCTTCACTTCCACTCAGCCCTTTCTTCGCACGGCGCCTCGTACTTGACTGCTAACAAACATTTTTGTCAAAAATTGTGTGTCCGGAAATTCTGCATTTAGGTGATTGAGGTGGCTGTTTCTGTGGCGTAAGACGGCATTCCCCTCTCGGATGTATTAGAGGGTAAAAATGTTTATTTTGGGCTTCTCCGGTTAATATTTGGCAACCGAAGTTGCACTATTTCACACGTCTTGCTAAAAGCATAGAACTGAGCTGTCTATTTTGAAGTAAAACTCAGGCTTGAAATTTCTTTATATTGTTGTACGTTTACTTTGTTCTGCGTTTTATCATATTGATTCCAGTAATATTTCACCTGTGTTTCTGTTTTCGTTGCAGAGCCTGCGAAGCTGAAGGGCGGTCGAAGTGTGTATAACGTCAGCTGGGGTTCGGAGGTTCGACTGGAGTGTTCGGCACACGGGGAACCACCCCCTCTTATTATCTGGCTTCAGGATGGAGAACCGGTAAGATCTTGTTCTCTTTGTCGTGCCTGTGGCATCTAATACTCATTTGCATGTCTGTCAAACACGGATTGAGATTTTTCCCTTGATGTCGTAAGTGTTTTTTGATCTCTCGTGCACAGAATCTGACTTGCTCATGAGTTTTAGAATTACTTCGTTTGGATAAATGGTGTTCCGAATTGTGTATCAGTTTGTAAGTAGCGTAAACTATTGTTTGCCCGTGTTATTTTGTGCATTGTGGACATTTTACTCTCAGTTTTATCCGTCAATTTCAAACACTGGTATTCTACTCCCGAGTTTTGAGGATATCGCGAGTCGCATGGTGTTGCTCTGGTGAAAAGGCAGATGACCTTGGATATATCCTCTTGTAGAGAGTTAGGCCCGCTGCACGCATCCAGTTTTTCAACGTGCGGCGCCGCTACTACACCGAAGCCCAACTATGCACACACAACCGTGAAATGACGCAAGTACTCGTGTCGCGCCATTTGCGATAAATATTCTATCGAAGACGTGTTTATTTCGCTTACTTGGTGTACAAAAAAGTATATTTTAAAACAAAATAGACGTTACTGGATACAACCATTTATTAATTATTATTTATATTCCATTTATTTATGAAAACAAGGTACTTCAAAAAAAAAATTTCGAAGAACTTTGCTCAGTGCGTTTGGAATGAAGGTTTTCAGACGCAATCAAATTCAACTCAACTACGACTCACAAACAAAAAGTGGAAAAGGCGCAAAAAGATAAGAATATTCAACAGCCTTTCATCACGTTAAAGTTTGAGTCAGTGTCCCCTTATTCGGAGAACAACGAGATGTACCAAGATCAAGTCAATGTTGAAATTCAATATTGGTCTTTAAAGTTGGAGAATGAACATTTTAGAGCCTTTTTGAAGAAGTACACAGATAAAGAAATTCCCCATGCATCGACACACAGAAAGAAATACATTACACCAGTGTACGAGAAGGTGATACAAAGAATACAAAATGAGATGGGTAAACAAAAAGTGGAAAAGGCGCAAAAAGATAAGAATATTCAACAGCCTTTCATCACGTTAAAGTTTGAGTCAGTGTCCCCTTCTTCAGAGAACAACGAGATGTACCAAGATCAAGTCAATGTTGAAATTCAATATTGGTCTTTAAAGTTGGAGAATGAACATTTTAGAGCCTTTTTGAAGAAGTACACAGATAAAGAAATTCCCCATGCATCGACACACAGAAAGAAATACATTACACCAGTGTACGAGAAGGTGATACAAAGAATACAAAATGAGATGGGAGATTCCTCCATCTGGATGTCGATGAAACGACTGACCACTGCTTTTGTTACCTAATTTATGTAAAGAGTTGGAAAAAACAAATCGCTCCATGATCGCCAGGACCGTGGGGGAATCGATTAATTAATATAATTGTGTATTAATTGAATGAAAGTTAGGCTCATTTTCACTTTATCCTCCTCACTACCCTTTTTGTAAGAATGAAAAATAAATTTTTATTCTCCGGTTTCGCATATTTTGGGGGTTTAGTGCATATTTTAGGATTTTGTAATGCATATTTCAGGTTATATTTTTGTATCTCGATCCGAGCTCTAATAATCACCTTTCATTCCAAAACGTTTTTTAAAACAAATTAAATTTTCTACATTTATAAAAAAAAAACTTGTACATAAAATATTCCAAAACGGCAAAAAAGACCTATTGATAACTTATAACCCAGATATGACTTCAATTTTGAAAAAAAAAATGTCAGTTTTAAAACTTTATGACCACGCGATATATGTACATTCGAGTTCTAACAGCAAAATAACGGGCAACAGTGCTTCTATCTACCACACTCGCTGGAGTACCATTGCTAGGGCAACAAAATCTTTAATTGTTGCGCGACAAAACAAGGGGTGGACCGGAGTTCGACCTGTTCATAACGTGGTTTTGACCTCGGATTTTTTCCTTGGGAGATTGATCCCGGAATGTCGTCGTCAACAGCCCGTTGTGTTGCTCCAGTACGATGTTAAATACCTACCTACCTTTCCCTTCGGGTTTGATCTTGAACTGTCGCCAATAGTACGTTGTGCATCTCCAGTGTGACGTAATTAAAATGCCTACCAGAGCAACTACAATTACTACTAAAATGGAGTTGAAGAGGAAACATTTTTTGCTACCATTTTTAAGAATTTAAGCTATTATTTCACAAATGCTTTGGCGACCGTGCAGAGCTGTCTTTTAAGCTCGATGGCTAACGTTGTTTGTCTTTCTGAAAGGAACTCGCTCCCATAAGCACATGTTCCTGAAACTTAAACAAGATTAAAACCCTCACATCCGATGTTTGTAAACAGCTCTCAAGTTAAGAATGGGAAGACAAATGGTTTTACCGGGCATTAATTAGGTACCCACATGTACGTAATGTGGGCACTAATACAACACGCGACTCGCCATTACTCTCCGTCGCTCTTTCAGAAGTGATGGAAAAGGAACCGCGCCACTTCTGAATGAAAGATTGATGAGGAATCTCAGGTGTTAGAGAGCAATCATTTGTACCGCTCATCATTTTCCCGGGTATTCCTGGAATCGGAATTGTAATTACTGGCGATCATTTCAAAAATTATCTTGCGAAAGTATTGGGAAAAACGTAAAAACAATGTTTAAAAATTCTATGGCGTCTGATGTGCTTGTTAAAAGTTCTCTGGTGGTAAGCTCGGTTTTATTGCATTAAGCATGCGGTGAATGTGATTCAATGGGTTTGAACATTACGCTAAGCTATTTGCAAATTGTAGGTGGTGCAGGTTCAATTCCTGTAATTTGCACTGGGTGTATTTCTCTAATCTGTGTCAACCTTTCCTGTGTGTGTTTGCCCATTCACATTGTCTCGCTGTATATAGCCTTTGCGCCATACAACCACAAAACAACCTTTTTCAGACTGAGACGGGTGTTAATCATACAGGTGTTAAATACGATTACTTCAGAGGAAATAAATGTCAGGCCATGTGGATCGCGAAAGAGAGAGAGAGTATTTATTAAAGACACAACACACACATATATACACTACCCTACAATAATGGACCGGACGCCAGCGGATTTGCATTAAATCCGACAACTTTTTTCGGGGTGTTTTTGGAGGTATGACATGGGATCTCGGCTGCATGTTTTTTTTAATCCAGGGTTCGCACGCTCCTTAAAAACTCCTTAATAACTCCTTAAAATGGATTTTTGTTTTTAAGCACTCTTAAAACTCCTTATTTTTATGTGCTACTCCTTAAAAACTCCTCAATTTTCCCCCTCCGTTTCAATTTCGAAATGCGCTACGTTCTACCGAAATAATGGATTCAAAAACGTACCGTTTCAATTGGAACACGATACTTCACGTTGCTCGCGGTGTATTGGCAGCAAGTCTGAAATTTTCCCACGAGAAAAGGCTATCTTCAGTAAGGCATCATGTAGCGAATCACTGCCACATGCATGTCCGACCCATCTTACCTAATTACCTAACTTGTTGGTAATGGTAATTTTTAGTTAACGTCGTACTAGAGCAACACAACGGGCTATTGACGACGGTCCGGGATCAGTCCCTTAAGGGAAAGATTCGAGGACAACACCTCGTAATTTTGAACCACGGTCAGATGACGAAGCAACACCTGAGCTGGCACCCCACTCTCCAAACTTCCACGCCAACCCAACGTGAGGACTTTCGGCCACGACAGATTTAAGGTGCACCAGCCGCCTCTACACCATACGCTTACAAACATCCATGCCCGGACCCGGATTCGAACCAGGAACCTTCCGATCTAGAGGCTAACACCTTAACCACTATACCGGTTGGTCGGCCCTAACTTGTGGGATAGAGCCTTGAGTGGCATTTACGACTGTCGGTCAATAGGGTCGAACAAAAGGAGGACCCCTTCTAGAATGTCAGTCGCTGACAGATCGTAAACAGTGATCGTTAAATATTGAAGGAGCGTTGCGAACGTATTGAAAATCGCCATCATTTATCATCGAAGTTGTGATTATTACAAATTCTTTAATTTCTTTAGCGAAAGCGATAGTTTACTTATTAAGTAGACAAAAAATTATCGCATTTGATTTATTTTGAATTTAATTCAACATTAAATCTCCATATAAGAGTAGCATTGAGAATGTATTGAAAATCGTAATATGTTATAATCGAAGTGGATTATTTCATACTTGAATATTTGAAGTTAAAAAATAATTTACCTATTCATTTATAACAAAAATAATTGCGGATTTCATTCATTTCTATCTGAAATCTGTCGTTTGTATTTACTTGTAGAATACAGTAACAAATCTCGAAAAAGTCCCGTATTTCGAATTTTTCCGCATTTCAAACTCATCCGCATTTCAAACTTTTTCAAATTTCGAACTTTTTTGAATTTTGAATTTTTTTTTAAATTTTGAACTTTGTCGGATTTCGAACTTTTCCGGGTTTTGAACTTTTCCGGATTTTAAACTTTTCCGAATTTTAAACTTTTCTGGATTTTAGACTTTTCTGGAATTCAAACTTTTGGATTTTTTATTTTCAAATTTTTTGAGTTTTTCCGAATTTTGGACTTTTTTGCACTTTGGACATTTTTAGATTTCGGACTTTTCCAGATTTTGCCCTGGATTTCAGACTATTTGCCTTTTTTGTCAAAAAATAACCTTAAACAAAACCAAACCCGCGAATTTTGGGTTTGCAATAGTAAAATAGCATATACATAAATAAGAATAATTTTCAAAAAGAACAAAAAACTTTTTGAAAAAATGCAACAAATTTTACTTGCAAATCTTTTAATTTTTATGTGTGGTAGTTTCTTTGAACATGTCTGTTATTTTGCGTTATTTCATCAATTAGGTCCAGGTTTAACTTTTTGTTCTTGACAAATTGTCAGAACAATGTAAAAAAAGTGTGAAAAACAAAAAAAACGCCGGTTCGCAAAACGACCGGATTTTTTACAATTCCTGATTTCGGACTTTGTAGTGTATAACTTCATCCTAAAAATATTTAATTGATATTTTATTTTGAAAAATACTGTAAATTGAAAAGAAATATGCTTGGATTTCTATTATTGTGAGTTTTAGCTGGGATTTGAGAGAAATTACTTTAAACTGAGAAACGTTATACTGAGATTTCACTGTATAAGAACTGTTTACAGCAGGATCCTGGATAAAACAGCTCCAGCAAGCAGGGGGGAAAAGGAACTTGTGTTGAGTTGAAATATCAAAGTATAATTTTATTGTTTTGAGTAATTAGTAATGTAGTATTAAGTGGAACTAAGTTCTTAAAGTGTTGAAACATTTTTTTTTCGCACTTGAAAATATGTGTATAAACTTTCTAAGAGTCCTTAAAAAATTTCGATAGAACTCGTTAAATACTCCTTATATACTCCTTAATTTTTATATTCTATGACTCCTTAAAAATTTTGAGACAACTTATTAAATACTCCTTAGATACTCCTTAATTTTTGTATTCAAAATTCTGTATGAACCCTGTAATCGAACGCCGACGCCTCCATGAACATTTTGGACAGTCAGGTTCTTCCTACGCTCTGACAATTTTATGGAATGTACGAATGTTACTTCCAGGACGACAAGGCTCCGTGTCATATTGCAGCCTCTGTCAAGCAGTGGTATCGATATACGGATGCAAAACGTCTTACCTGGCCTGCTCAGAGTCCCGACCTAAACCCCGTAGAACATGTGTTGGACGCGTTAGAGCGACGCTTACGGACCAGGCAACCACGTTCAAAATCTACAGCTGAGCTGGCGACATTCTTGCATTAGGAATGCACACAAATACCCATAGCTGTGTATCGAAACCTTGTTTAAAGTATGCCCAGAACGGTTGATGGTGTCATTGCAGCATGTGGGGGACCATTCCCCCTGTTAAAGCATGTATTATTTCCCTTATACCATCACATCTTGATGTCTGGTCCATTAGTGTAGGGTAGTGTATATACAGATTTGAGGGGATTGCAGAACTAACGAATAGGATTCATGTATTTTGAACGGACGTACAAGAAAGCTATAGAACATTCACACATGCTTCCTGGAATGCCCAAAGCACAAATAACTATACAAAGAGTTCTATGGGCGATTACATTATACAACAACAGGTACACTTGTTTCTAAAAACGTGAATCAAAGACATCGACTAATGCCCATTGACATAAAATCTTAGAATAGAATGTTTTGAATTGTTAGGTAGGTATTTTAATTAACGTCCTACTAGAGCAACACAACGGGCTATTGGCGACTGTCGAGGATCAATCCCAACCGGAAAGATTCGAGGACGACGCCACGTAATTTTGAACCAGGATCAGAGGACGATGTTTTGAATTGAAAGGTCCGAAAAAGCAATGTTGCGTTGTCAATTTTCGAATATTGGAAGACATTTGACATCGAAGGAACTGTAATAGTTGTTTTCAGACGATTAGTACGATTCGTACAACATACTGTTTCTGAGAAATATGTTCGAAATAGAGTACAAACGCAGTGAGGGGTATTTTACTCAGAATTTCTTCATTCAGTTTTTGGAAAGGTAATTTAACCTATATAACATGTGACTGGGAAATAACCTCCACGTATGTCTTGCCAGTTACAAGATACAGGTTAAAATGTTTTATTTACGAACTGTAAAGGGGGGTCGTCTTAACTAAGTGGGTATGACCACTGCGCTAGCAAACTGAGATTTGCAGGCAGCGCTGGGTCGTCTCGTGTAGCTTAGACTAACTCGAGTGCTAACACCTCGAGACACGATTTACATTAATTTAACTCGATGTATTCCTATCTTTCGTGTTAGTAAAACTTTCCTTGTAAGTGTCTATTTATTTGACGTTCTTCGCCTTGTGTTTGGCGCAGTTTTGATTGGATTGGAGGCCGTAGGCGGACACTGTTTCACCTATGCGGCTTTCAGCTATATAGTCCACCTTGCGGAGTAGTTTCAGAAATTAGGAAGATCCGAAGCAATCCATTATACGTACTCAACATTTAATACACAAAGAAAGGAAAAGCATAAAAAAATATAAGATAAGTCAAGGGCAAAACAATATGACGCACTGAAATAACTATAATGTCAGAAAGATTACAAAATTTGTTAAATTTATGTAGAACAAAGTAATAATACAGACTATGCAATTAATGGAATCGGTACACACTGAAGAAGGATGAGTATTCAATAAAAGTTTAATAACAAAACGTTTTAACAGATTATTGTAAAATATGTATAATAAGATTATATAATATGAATATAAAAGAAGTTATAAGAAAACGAAAAGCTTTGCCAAATATGGTCCTCGCATCATGAAACCACCCAAGCAACCGGAATGAAACTGTTAGACGTCTACTGTTGCGAACTATTTAAGCCAAAAACTATTTGCTTCTATTAAAAAGCTTTTTAAAAATTGTGATGAAGAATTTTTCACCATCCTCTTCAAGTGTGGGTAATTATGCGAAAAAACTAGCTTCTTGTGTTTTAGCAAGTTTTTAATTTCAAGAAACGGTCACGGACCATTTAGGGGTTGACAACACGCATTTAGTGTCTGAGCCTAATCCTAAAAAATCTGTTGAAAGTATTTTTTTTACTACATACATTGCCCATGCGAAAAAAAATTCCGTATGGGAAACTGGAATTAAATTTTAACACTTTATAAACAATTTAAATCTGGTTTTTAAAAAAAAAGCATATTTTGTGTTGGCACACTTTTTTTTTTTTTTTTTGTTCTCTTGTCGATGACACGTCATTTGTCAAAACTTATCAGATCTTGATGGACGAGATATCTCATCAGTACAAGAAAATGGAATGGATCTTAATGGACGAGATATCTCGACAGTAGAAGAAAATGAATTAGATCTTGATGGACGAGATATCTCGACAGTAGAAGAAAACGGAATAGATCTTGATGGACGAGATATCTCATCAATAGAAGAAAACAGAATAGATCTTGATGGACGAGGTATCTCAACATTAGAAAAAAATGGAATAGATCTTGATGGACGAGATATCTCATCAGTAGAAAAAAATGGAACATATCTTGATGGACGAGATATCTCAACAGTAGAAGAAAACAGAATATATCTTGATAGACGAGTTATCTCTAAAGTAGAAGAAAATAGAACAGATCTTGATGGACGAGATATCTCGTCAGTAGAAGAAAACAGAATATATCTTGATAGACGAGTTATCTCTATAGTAGAAGAAAATGGAACAGATCTTGATGAACGAGATATCTCTACAGTAGAAGAAAATGGAACATATCTTGATGGACGAGATATCTCATCAGTACAAGAAAATGGAACAGATCTTGTTGGACGTGATATCTCGACAGTAGAAGTAAACAGAATATTTCTTGATGGACGAGATATCTCCACAGTAGAAGAAAACAGAATAGATCTTGATGGACGAGATATCTCGACAGTAGAAGAAAATGGAATGGATCTTAATGGACGAGATATCTCGACAGTAGAAGAAAATGAATTAGATCTTGATGGACGAGATATCTCGACAGTAGAAGAAAACGGAATAGATCTTGATGGACGAGATATCTCATCAATAGAAGAAAACAGAATAGATCTTGATGGACGAGGTATCTCAACATTAGAAAAAAATGGAATAGATCTTGATGGACGAGATATCTCATCAGTAGAAAAAAATGGAACATATCTTGATGGACGAGATATCTCGACAGTAGAAGAAAACAGAATATATCTTGATAGACGAGTTATCTCTAAAGTAGAAGAAAATAGAACAGATCTTGATGGACGAGATATCTCGTCAGTAGAAGAAAACAGAATATATCTTGATAGACGAGTTATCTCTATAGTAGAAGAAAATGGAACAGATCTTGATGAACGAGATATCTCTACAGTAGAAGAAAATGGAACATATCTTGATGGACGAGTTATCCTGTCAGTAGAAGAAAGTGGAATATATCTTTATGGACGAGATATCTTGTCAGTAGAAGAAAACAGAATATATCTTGATAGACGAGTTATCTCTACAGTAGAAGAAAATGGAACAGATCTTGATGGACGAGATATCTCATCAGTAGAAGAAAATGGAATAAATCTTGATGGACGAGATATCTCGACAGTAAAAGAAAATGGAATTGTTCTTGGTGGACGAGATATCTTGTCAGTAGAAGAAAATGCAATAGATCTTAATGGACGTGATATCTCGTCAGTAGTAGAAAACTGAATCGATCTTGATCTATTCATCAATTTTAAAAAAATGGTCAATATCTTGCTGACGAGAAATCTCGTCATTAACAATATTGATCAGGTCTCGATGGTCGAGGTATCTCATCTGAACAACTTGGAGGTTTAAAGCATATTGCTCGCATTAAATTATAATTTATTGCATGTGCAACATGCTCATTTTTATGAAAACATGAACATGTTCCGCTTTATTTTGGCTGAATCACGATTTCTTAGTTCTTGTAGACTGTTGACTATTCTGTCGATTCAAAATACGTACTCCGGAGAAAATATTCGCAATTAATTTTCCTAAACAGCCTGAGCTTCATAAATGTTTCATGCCTCGTATCTCTTCGTGGTTTCATTGTTGCTTGTCTGATTTCGAGGATTCTTTTATTACATAGTCTAATTTTCATGTATTCAGAAAACTACTTGTTTCAACTATCTCTCGGGATAGAGAAAATGTATGCATTTTTGAAGGTGTTACATAGAAGGATATTTTCTGGAGGATATATATATTCTCATCAGAGCAAGTTTATGTAAACATAAAACTATATTCTTTCAGTCGTGTCTGCTATGTATGTTAGTGCATTAACTTTTGCTACTTTTCCTTACTGCTGTGTTTTGCTTGTGTTTCTAAGCACCGCCCTTTAATATTCTTAATTTGCACCTCTCCCATTAATCTTTATTCCCAGCCAATCATTAAGAATTCAACCTTTCGACCCATTGCTCAGCTCCCACTTGGGAGTTTGCTCTACACTGGCTCGACTTAATACAAAGGATCTGAAAACTGGCTGACCTTTTCACTCTATTCCAGTAATGTCACGCAACACTGTTGTCTCCCGTTTGTGGTCGATCGTTACAGACTCTTTCAGCTTTTGTGATATTACGACGTGACTCCTTTTCCAGTGGAAACGACTGTTATTCTCTTTGTCTTCCAAATTAGAAAGTTTTATGTTTGGTTTTACTCGTGAAACGTATAACCAGACTGCATTGTTTAGTATCAAACTTTGAACGTATTTTTTAAATACGAAGTGTGTATATGACTTGTATTGTTAAGAATGTTGAAAATCAGTTAGATGCCCATATGAAATGTGGCTGGACAACCGGTGATGTGAATGCATTTTTTAAAATCAGTAATGTCACTTAAGGCATGCTGTGTATTGGTACCATTGATCCTTCGGCTCGAGCATGCATATCCCGCAGGTGTATGGAACAAAGTGGCAGCTTTAGGGAGATAAAATCGTATTCTTTTATCTCGATTTTTGGAGAAAAACTATTCAATCGATATGATTAAAGAGGGTACTTTTATAGCAGTAGGAGTTTCTGCTGAATGTTGCTTCATTTCAATTTTGAACGAAAATTTTCACAATCGTTAAAGATAAGGAAATAATTTTGCTATACGTGTTTGGACATGTTTGTCTTGTTGGATGGATGGACTATTATGGTTTCTTTTCTGTTTCTCGCCTTTTTTTGTAGCTCTTAAAACGTCATCTTATATCATCTTCTGGAAGCTAATTGCGCAATATCTCAAATAAGTTGAAAGTTGAATTGATGCCTAGTTTAAGGAGAAAGACTTACTGGGTTGCGAAACTATTGTTTTTTTGTTGCATCGTTTGACTGCTTCTGAAGAAGGTTTTTCTATATTTTTTTATCGTAGGTCAAAAAAACAATAAGCTATTACATATAATGCTAGAGTGTCTTCGACGTAAAAGTAGTTGACCTTGGGTCAGTCGAAATTTGAATAGCCCTGACAGGTCGTTAGATGGAGGGTTGTCATACTCAAAAGGTATAGATGGTGATCGACATTGAGGTCTCTGTTATCGCTTAGGGCACTGAACGATAGACAACCAGAATCCTCTCTAAAGACGCCTGATATGGAAGCGTTTTGCTTACATTCCAACCCTATCACCTTTTTTAACGAATAGATTCGTCTAATACCACATGATTCGACTGCCTTATTCGGAAGCTGGACTATAATTTAATTTTACCTTTTAACTGATATAGTCAACTTGTCACGAGAAGTGACTATTAGAAAAAAATGATTGATGATATTTCGTTTACCAGAAAATAAAACACGACCTGTGCAAAACGGTAAAATATTCTCTCTCGCAAATATTGGAAGGATAATATGTATCTATAAATATATTAAGTATTTAAATATATAAATTAAAAGCATGTCATCGTAATTGCTTTTTATTGAAAATGATAAAACATTACGGGTACTTTTCTCTATGGGACTTTATATATGTAATAATGATCATTAAATGGAGAAATCTAGATCCGTGTTTTGTTTACTCGAACGGAGTTTTCCCGCTTATATTAATTTTATTTTAGTTGGTCTTGTTTTCCTAGAACAACAAATGGGGTAATTCTTTTAAGAATGTGCAGCGTGCTACAGTGAAGCTTCATCCCTCGACACTTTATTATTTATGATTTTCCCCGCTCCATTTTGTTTGTGCTTAAGGAATAAAACGAAACACCGTATTTAATGCACATGAATATTCCGTTTTTATTTGTGTCGTGTCTAGATTAGAGTTTATTGTATAGTTGATGTCGTCGGGAGAATTCGCGTTTCGTTCTCTAGAAAGAAAAAAAAAGGACCGTTTTCAATTATTTTGTAAGCCGTGCTCGTCAACCTTTTGGGACAATGGAACAGTTACTTTATAGTAATATCCGGCAAGTGGGTAGAGAAATAAATGCGTTTGAAAATATGTATAAAATGTGAGGGACCTAATTACGATCGAAGTTTAAAATACGAAGACAGTTTGAGGTATTCGACAGTTATATGAGCCAATTTTTATGTAGTTTTTCAGTTACAGAACCAATTTTCATAACAAAAACTCTATTTTGTTACTCAAAAATCAAATTGAAGCGGAAATGATTCCAGATTAACTGCCGGATTGGATTTGTGGTATTTACATTATAGATAGGAACTGCTGCCTTTGACCATTTATTCAGCATGCTAATATCATTTATACTCAGGTTTTTAATGACCACGTGGGATCTCAGACCCGATGTACTCTAGTGATATTTTCTTTTCCCATGGGGTTTATCCCATGACTCGTGTTCCCGGGTTACCCAAGCGATCTATTTCTGCCTGCATCCCTCTACTTCGTCTCCCAATCCCTCTTGTTTCAAATTTCGTGGCACATTTTACTTGACGTTGTCTTGTGTTTGGCGTAGCTTGGCCAGTTATGACACTTGAGTCACCAAA
The DNA here is from genome assembly GCA_947359465.1 of Metellina segmentata. NCBI lineage: Eukaryota > Metazoa > Arthropoda > Arachnida > Araneae > Tetragnathidae > Metellina > Metellina segmentata. The sequence continues at coordinate 101,091,051 of OX375875.1, forward strand.
CTAACCATAGGTCTTAAAATGACTTAAGAAAGACGTAATTTCAATTTTAAATGCCCTAAAGAGCCCAAAATTTTTGCTTAAAGTTCTTAAAAAATTGCTGTTGTATTTTTGGGGGGGGCAAGAACGTATGTTATGCTCCACCTCCATTCAAAAACCAACGCCCGATGCCGAGTGTCAAAAAAATAGTTCTCATATTTATAAGTTAGATATCAATTCATGCTTTTAAAACGCAGCACTCACGAAAGTAGATTTACAGGTTAATTTAATGCGATCTGTATGAAAAATAGCCTTAAAAAGGCCGTATTACTCTTTTGTTTGAAGATTGCGAACCCTACTACAACTAAGTGGGTTTACCCACTGCACTAGTAAGCTGCGAGTTATAGACGGCGCTGGTTTTTTAATCTGTAGATTACTCAGTCTGTGTTTCTTTGATCTGTTTCCTTAAAACTTGCATTGTGTGTATGTCCCTTATTTGACCTTGTATGTCGTTTTTGGAGCAGTTTGGCGAAATATGGCCCTTGTGGCATACATCTCATCCTACTCTGCTACAATCTAACATAAATATGTAGTAACAAACCTTACTGAAAAAAATTATAATCGCAATAGAATCGAATTTGTCGTCCCTAGTCGTTTTCAAAATTTTAAAAACATATTTTTTTGAAGAAATGTAAGAGGGTTTTGTAAGGTTAAATGGAACGCTACATTTAGTCCTCCTTGTGATTTTCTGGCGTGTGCATCATCGTATTTTAATCATTTGTCCAGTTTTTAACTATCATCGTCGAAAATTATTTAACAATCCAATTTTAAACTTGCAAGACTTGGTGGAAGAAAATCCCCATCCAAATCTATTTCAATTTTTACATCTCCTTGGATTTTAAACTCTTCTATAAAATTTTTTATCTATATTTGGTCATCGGATGAGGTATTACCATTGATATTAAACTCATTTTAGCCATTTTTAATTAATATTTTAATCTTAGTCGCTTTCATTACATTTTAATCTTAGTCGCTTTCATTATATTGTAATCTTAGTCGCTTTCATTATATTGTAATCTTAGTCGCTTTCATTATATTTTAATCTGAGTTGAAATTTCATATCTACTTTTATTTATTGATCTGACTAACTGTAAATATTTGAACCTCTTTTATTGCGTTGCATTCCACCTTGTGTCGTCCCATCCTTTTCTGGATCCTTCGCCATACAACCCAAATAAACCAACCTTGTGATTAACTCCACTGGCTATCTCGTCATCTGCAGAACTTTATCCCGAAACCCGATCTGGATGAACGAGATATCTCGTCATTAGCAGAAAACTGGCCAGATCTTGATCTTCTCATCGTCAAACAATCGGCAATATCGTGATGACGAAGTATGTCATCATTAGCAAAATGGGTCGGATCTGTGGACATTTAGAGGGTTAGAATATCTATGTAGTAAAGATAGGAAATTGAATAGCTCTTATCGTTTAAATATTTCGTTCAAACTTATTTCACCAGTCCTGTAGTGCCGCACGAAATAAATCGCGGCCTCTAATTAAATGTGTCTAGTTAAAGCATTTGCAGCTAATTTGAAAAGCACTGAATCGGGGTTTTACGAGCTGCCATCAATTAGGAGAGAGGAATCGAGTGTCGGAGTGTAGGTTAATGAAGCAAATCAAGACGAGGCCTCTGCAAGTTCCGATCAAATCACGATTTAAGTGCTGGGCAGTTGCTTAAGGAGCTCGGAAGACGCGAAGCATAATTTCGGTTCTAGATCTGCCTACTTGGACATCTGTGGGTTTCCTCCGCTGCGCTTAGCAACCTGATGTGGGTTCGGATCACCCTGGGTGGATTTCTCTTCTGCGTCAGTAAAAATTCCGTTTCCTCTGATTATTAAAAATTTACTTCCTCGTGTGTTACTCCAGTGTGACGTTAATTAAAAGCATACAAAAACATACTCTCCATTTACTTGACATTGTTTGACGCAGCTAGGCGAAATAGGCCCAGCCTCTTAGTCATTACGGTTACTTTCATGTATGGAAATTAGTAAAAAGACGTTGAATACTCGGCTTTTAATATTATTCCTTTGTTATGACTTGAGATTACTATGTACGATTTTTTGTTATTTCAACCTTTTGAAATCTTCCATTTCCAATATCTCATGACTAGTGCAACTTTTTTTCACATGTTCTACGCTGCATGTAAAGTGCTAAAACCAAAATTCCTCCTGCATGGGGTGTATTGTGAGTTAAAACCGCAAAATAAATGCAACTTTTTGCATCTATGCAACCATCTGCAGTTTTTAAAATTTAGCTTAAAATCAAATAATATAAAATTGCTATTTCATAGTTAAAATTTAAATTGTATTAATATGCATTCATACCTGTTCTTGTGCGATCGTTTTTTGTGCGCTCTTTTTTATGCGATCATTTTTGTGCAATCTTTTCTTGTGCGGTATATGAAAAAAATTTCTTCAGTCTAATTCTAACAGTCCTTTTAAAATTTTAATCAAATTAAAACATAGTTGACAAAGTTAGACCCGGTGCACACATCCGGTTTTGTAACGTGCGGCGCCGCTGCTGTACCGAAGCCCAACTATGCACACATAACCGTGAAATGACGCAAGTAATCATTTCGCGCCATTTGCGATAAATATTCTATCGAAGAAAACGTGGTTTTTTCGCTTATTTGGTGTAAAGAAAGTATATTTTGAAACAAAATAGACGTTACTGGATACGACCATTTTTTAATTATTATTTATATTCCATTTATTTATGATATTATTATATGCAGCGAGTTGCGGCTAATTTTCTACGTGAGACCTTTTTTTATGCGGTCCCTATCCACCGCATAAAAACAGGTTTGAGTGTGTACTCGCATACATAAAATAATGAAGGTGATTGGAACGCAAAACTTCGTTCACTCAGACCTGCCAGAAAGTTTGCTGAAAATCAAAAGCAGCTAAGAATGTTGGATTCGTCTCGTAGTAAAATTGGAATTCAAAGCATACAAGACCGAGACAGTGAATGAAAATATCAGATCAATGGATTTTAAAGATTCTGGCAACCTTAAAATGAATCTTAAAAAACGATTGGAAAAGAATAACGACCTGACGGTTATTGCCTACACTTCTCCAAGTCATCTTTTGCTACTGCTACAATGTCAGCCAACTCTGTTGAGCGCAGTTTTTCAATGTTAAAGAAATTTTTGGCCACGAATCGGTCATTCAACGACGTCAGCGCTCTTTTTTTTATTCAATTGTCTATATATATAAAACGGTTATGCGTGGCCAAAAAAGGGTGTTTATTTCTTTCTTGCCGTTGGCAACAATCAGTTGGTTTACGAATCTCAACCTTGGCTTCGAGTATTTCGCTGTGTTGTTGAGCTGCTCATTGTAGGAACATTCGTTATTCGAAATGAGTTTTTTGCGATCTGTTGAATGTAATTTGCGTAGAAGAGAGCAGTGTGCTAGGGAATCCTTTGATGAAAGATTTCATCGAAGATCGGCCAGAAATACTACCGACAGGCTTAGACGAGCAACAAATGGCTAATAGGGTGAATTCCCAAGTCCAAAACGAACGTTTCCGAGTATTATAGGTTAGATTGGGAATGATTTTACATCAGAAAGGTTTTCGCTTGTTCACTGCTACCATAGAATGACAAAAGTTACTTACTCTTTGCAACGTGTAAATATTATAGATTAGATTATTATTATTATTATTATTTTTTTTTTTTGGCACCGTGTTTGTACATGCTATATTAGCCCAGATACATTTTTACTGAAATGAATTCAATTAATGATGCTACTGTTTCTGTGATAGTGATAAAGCTAGACTAAAATATTTTAGTGCCCCATGAGCAAGCGGTAACCCCCTAGTGTGTTATAATACTGTTGTACATGACTAAAATTGTTAAAAAATCTTATTATTATTTTTTTTTAATTTTACGAATAATTTATTTTAGTGCATCAAAAATAAATGCAATTTTATCCCCCCATTTTTACTGCAAAAATAAAAGTTGCCCGACTCATGACTTGATAAGGATGGAGTTTTCGATGCATTTTTATTTTTGTAACTTTTCACTTCGGATAAATATTTAAGAGGTCGTGATTTCAAGGTCTTTTTCGTAAGGGACTAGAAAAAGTTTTTGAAATTCATTTCATATGAAGTAGGGCAAAATTCTTTTTATCCTTCCTGCTGGGGGGCTTTGCTTCTCCCTTACCTGGAGATAGTGGTTAGTACAATTAATGATATTAATACAACCCCAGGTTCACTAATTATTAAATTTTAGAAGACAGAAACTAAGGTCGCAAGTGGTTAGTACAAATGTGATTAGCGTCATGATAAAACAAAAGGCCAAAAGTTCATTAACCATTAAAATCTGAATTAACTGCAATAAACCAGGACTTAGGAACTATTTGAGTACAAGACACATTGAAAAGGCGAAGTCATTAACAATAAAAAACATTAATTTATTTAAACCATTAATTAATTATAACGGATACATATAGTTTTAAACTAAAGTACGCGTACACAGTTAAAATACATTCTTTTAAAGAGAGTGAGAGAGAGATATATGTGAGGGTGTATTCACACGCTCTAAGATCGACTTACTTGTTAAGGCGACCATAGTCGAAAACTCGACCTGCACTGCTCCAAATCTTCCTCAAAAAAAAATCTCTATTCCCAAAATCTCGCAAACTCTATATCAGAACAAGCCTCCAATCCTGGGAGATGACCGCCTACCTGAAAACCCTCGGCCAATCCGTTCTTATTTTTTGACTTAACTTTGATTATTTTATTTTTTCTGGCTTCGCTCAGTGGCTAGTCAGTCCCCTCTTAAAATACTCTCATTGGTTCTGAATTCTCTTTCAAGATTTCCCTTTTTAGATTCCGCTCAACGCCCCCTCATAATTTTGGTTAGAAGCCCTATTATTATTTAACGTCAAGTTCCACTAAGGGAATAGAAATACGCAAGATTCCAACCCAAAAGGAAACTTTCAGAAAGCTTTAGAAATACAAAGGTGAATATAAAAAGGGGTTGTCAAGTTTTAAGAATTTAGGTGCTTGTGAAAGCCAGATGCACAGGATGCCGATACTGAAGCTTAGTGGAACTTGACGTTAAATAATAATAGGGCTTCTAACCAAAATTATGAGGGGGCGTTGAGCGGAATCTAAAAAGGGAAATCTTGAAAGAGAATTCAGAACCAATGAGAGTATTTTAAGAGGGGACTGACTAGCCACTGAGCGAAGCCAGAAAAAATAAAATAATCAAAGTTAAGTCAAAAAATAAGAACGGATTGGCCGAGGGTTTTCAGGTAGGCGGTCATCTCCCAGGATTGGAGGCTTGTTCTGATATAGAGTTTGCGAGATTTTGGGAATAGAGATTAGATTTTGAGGAAGATTTGGAGCAGTGCAGGTCGAGTTTTCGACTATGGTCGCCTTAACAAGTAAGTCGATCTTAGAGCGTGTGAATACACCCTCACATATATCTCTCTCTCACTCTCTTTAAAAGAATGTATTTTAACTGTGTACGCGTACTTTAGTTTAAAACTATATGTATCCGTTATAATTAATTAATGGTTTAAATAAATTAATGTTTTTTATTGTTAATGACTTCGCCTTTTCAATGTGTCTTGTACTCAAATAGTTCCTAAGTCCTGGTTTATTGCAGTTAATTCAGATTTTAATAGTTAATGAACTTTTGGCCTTTTGTTTATCATGACGCTAACCACATTTGTACTAACCACTTGCGACCTTAGTTTCTGTCTTCTAAAATTTAATAATTAGTGAACCTGGGGTTGTATTAATATCATTAATTGTACTAACCACTATCTCCAGGTAAGGGAGAAGCAAAGCCCCCCAGCATTCCCAAGAAGCATTGCTAGTATATTTTACAAACCCTTCCTTAGTAATATAAATGTTCACTATTTTAAAATTTGTGTTGCGCCGACCAATCATTCTGATGGCCGGTGCTGGTTTCTACATAAGAAAGTACCTGGTACACACACCAGAAACGGCCCTCAGAACAGGTTTTAACGTCCCCGCTGACCAGGTTACGCTCTTCGAAAAGGTATTCCCACTAGGGATGCGACATCGATGTCGATGTTTTGGTAACATCGATGTTTATACTTGTCGATGTTTTATTTTTAAATGAAAAACGTACCGATCGATGTTTTAATTTTGAATATCGTTGTTTTGCTGTCGATGTCGCATCACTAGTTGCTAAACCAGTTTTAAGAAATGGGGGGAAAAGTTTAATACACTGAATTTTAAAAACATCGATGTTTTGGGGGCGATTTATTATCAACATCGATGTTTTAATTTTGAACGTCGATGTTTTGCTGTCGATGTCGCATCCCTAATTCCCACCACACTGGTCAGATATGACCCTCTGAAAGTGGTGTCCGACTCACAGGTCAGATAGTCTTTCGGACAGTTTTCCGTGCTCTGCTGGTCAGATTCGGCACTCCGAAAAGGTTTATCCGTTCAAGATACGGCCTTCCGAAAAGGTTTTTCTAGTCCTCAAACCAGATGCGGCCCACCGAAATAGTTAAACACGACCTGCTGGCCAGATATGACCTTTCAAAGAGATTTCCCGGTCAGATACTGATACCAGATACTCCTAGAAAACCTCAAACAAAAGAAATACATATTAAAAAAAAAAGCGTAAATGCAGAGCCCGAGAAAACATTTGTGGGATGGAAAGTTTTTTCTCCCGCCTGAAAACTGCTCTAGCAGCAAAACAGGTTTTACGGACTACTTCCTTCCAAGTGCATTCCTAGTTGTGTTACGTGGCCTATTTGGAAAAGTTCAGCTTGTAACTTGACTAATTTTCTTTTGAGGCGAGCATTTCACCATCTAAAGGGTGAAGTATGGTATACGACAAAGTGCTAGTGCGTGTGAAACTTTGAAAAGAGGTTCATGTAACCAACTTATATATAGTATGTTGCCGATAAAAGTTCTCTCTTGAACTGGACGAAAGGAAGAGTGCAAGCATTGAAGCCCGATTCTTATGTTATCAGTTTGCCTCTCAGTTTTGACCGATGTAAGTGTAGTGGAGCATTAGTTCGTTTATGTAGGAGCATTTAATTCACAAACCCTGTTCCCACACGCCAACCGTTAACCCTATGTTTGTACATCATTTTGTGCAACGAAAACTTTTTTTATTGGTTTTCAAGTCTCGCCATCCATTGCAATAAAGAACTCACCCACAGAACTGAAAATATGCCATTTAAAAATTAATTTTATCCTTTTAATAGTAGAATAGTGCCAAATTATTTTTGCTTCTAAAGTGTCAAAATGAGCCCAATGAAGTGTGCTGTGTTTTGCTTTTACCGGTTTGATAATTTTCCCGTTCGGGATTTCCAATCTAAAAATGACAGGTTTCTTTTTTTATTATATTCGTAAGAATATATTAAAATAGTATATTTGTTGTTTTGTTATATTCATAAAAATATATTAAAGATATCGTACTTTGATTAATTTTTGATGATTTTGTATCCATAAATGTTTTTTGAGCTAGCTCTCCAGAGTAAATAAAAGAACCCCAGTTTGCTTTACGTCACCTCAGAATTGATGTATTTTTATCACTGTCATTTTGAAGAGCTGTGCGTTTAATTAAAAGCTACAAAAACTTCCAAACTTAATTTAATTTTGAATTAATACTTGAACATTCCTTTATATCGTACTCTCATGTCCTATTTTTTCACGTTCACTGATTTAAGATCACTAAGAACGAAGATGGTATTATTCTCCTAGTGTAGAAAACTAGAACAACAGTTCGAAAAATTAGTTTTGGAATGAGTTTTATAGGGTATCATAAAATGCTGAATTGTGTTAGAAATGTCATGTTAAAATTAATGTTGAACGTAGATTTTAAATTGGACGGATTTTTTCCTTGCAGGGGATTGTAATAAAGAAACACTATTTTTGGTAATTAAAAATTTTATTAATTAATCGGGGCAAAGGATTATGAAATGTGTATTTAAGGAAAGACATATGGAGTATGGAGAGAAAATTTTGTAATACTCATGTAGGGTTAACTCCAAAAAATATTTATCTATAGGTCTTTAAATGGTGGACTTCTTAATTTTGAACTTTTCAGCGTTTTTTAGAGGTAACTGTCTCATACATTACGAAGTGGAAGGTGAACGCTTCTCAAACACAGTTTATCGCTTGGCCCAAAAGATCGATTCTCAATTTCAAATTATTTTTCCCGTTGTGCGTTTCAATAAAAACTAAAGAAAACACGAACACGGTTACCCAAATCACGGCTCATTTATGAGCGAGCCGTATTAAAAGGAGGAAAATTCCAACATAATTTAACTAGTTTTCAATCGGAACAACATATGAACACGTATTTCATCCTTCAAAAACCATTAAAATTGCAGTTTTTATCTATAAAAGGTGCTAGGACATTTGGAAGGGCATCGAATTAGCAATTGGAGGGTTGGGAGTTCGAAACTAAGTTCAACCAAAGACCGTCGTGTATTGGAGGGCTGATGCATGTTAAATATATCGTGACCTCAAATGACCTGGTGTGGAAGTTTCGAGAGTGAGGTGCCAGCTCTGATGTTCTCGTCATATGACTTTAGTTCAAAATTACGAGACGCTGTCCTCCTTTCCCTTCGGAATTGATCCCGTATCGTTGTCAATAGCCCTTTGTGTTCCTCCAGTGCGACGTTAATTAATTACCTACCTAACTATCTCCTAAATTTTGAAAGCGTTTTCTTTTCATGTGAGAGCCGACCAACCGGTATAGTGGTTAAGGTGTTAACCTCTAGATCGGAAGGATCCTGGTCCGGGCATGGATGTTTGTAAACGTATGGTGTAGAGGCGTCTGGTGCACCTTAAATCTGCCGTGGCCGAAATTCCTCACGTTGGGTTGGCGTGGAAGTTTGGAGAGTGGGGTGCCAGCTCAGGTGTTGTTTCGTCATGTGACCGTGGTTTAAAATTACGAGGTGTTGTCCTCGGATCTTTCCCTTAAGGAACTAATCCCGGACCGTCGACAATAGCCCGTCGTGTTGCTCTAGTACAACGTTAAGTAAAATTACCATTACCATCTTTTTATGTGAGTTACAACAAAGACGTTCGCGCAATTTGATAAAAGCATTAAAATAAATCGATAGCATATTTATCTGAATGTAGTTTTGAATAAGAAATTGTTTGGGTGTGAAAATATAAGAATGACTTCCATTCAAAACAAAAACAACACGCAAGTTACGGCAATTTTTTACTTATACGAGGAATTTTTTACTTATACTCTTAGAATCAGTGAGTTTAGTTTCAATTGTGCACCAGTACAGTGTGGTTCCGACTAAAGAGAAGTCGACCTCGATTTTTGAATAGGTGTGAGGTCATTTAAAGGGTTGTCCTACGCAAAAGCGCATGATGGGGATCACAGTGAGTGTTTCTACCGCCAATTTATTATCATTGATATCGCTTACGGCACGGAACTATAAATTTAGTACTATAACCCATGCTAGACACCAGTTGAGAAGCGGTTTGTTTACTTTCAACTCTTTCCAAAGAGTAGATTCGTCCAAAATCACGTGGCTCGATTTTCATCTCCCTTCAACAGTGGTATTTATTTGCTATTATTTATATATATTTCTATCGTAGACATGTACGACGGCCGATCACAAATTTTTACCATTTAGCACACACACACACACCTCACGTACTTATTTTTAAATCCACAGAGATACTTCAATTGAACTACAACTCAACTCGACAGGTTTTTATTCCAACAGCACCGACCAAATTAAAAATATATCCATCTTAAATAAAATCTATACCATTCTCCTGAACCACTAGCCAGTGCTCATTCCCCTCGACTGCCACGTTTCTGTTTCCCAACCACCTGCTGAAACGCGTTTAGAATTTATTAAGTCCCCGAAACACTACAGCCCCCGAACCCGTCAAAGAATTTTCGAAATTTTGATCTCCCTTGACAGCGGGAGCGTTGCCACCGCACCGGAAGAAGTAATCCGTCAAAAAATGATAAAACCCTCCCCAAAAAACACAGCTCCGTTACCGTCAGCTTGACATCCCTCCCCGTAATTGGGGCTCCGACCTGACAGGTAGGTTCTCCGGTTGCCAGGGGTTACTCGGAATGAACACACTCCCCCTTTTCCATTTTCCGGCAAGACGTCTGTTTCATTGTGCTTCCATTAAGACGCGGTCGGAGACTTTCGGTCTCATTGTCGATATTACGGACGCGTTCCTTGATTGTCTCGCCGGGAGGGCTCTTGGAAATTTATACCTGAGTGCTTTTCGGGGTGACAAGGCTTCTCTTTCGGCTTTGCTTGTCGTTTCCGCTTTGAGGTGGTAGAAGGGTTGTGGTGGTGGGTGGAGGTGTTCCTTGAGGAATAGTAGGGTCACACGTTTTCGAAGAATGTTGATGCAGGTGGTTGAGTAAGTTTTCCGATGACGTGTGATTGGGTTGGTCGCCGTAGGCGGACACTGTTTCACCTGTGCGGCTTTCAGATGTGTAGATCGCCTTACAGAGACGTTTCTGGGATTGAGGGCCAGGCTATAGAAAACATTATACCGAGTGTCCTAAAATTTCCCGTACTGATGACTCGTGAATTTATTACACAAAAAAAACAAAATTAAATAATAATTCTTTTTTATACTATTGGTGAAAAGCTCTTTTAAGGGGATTCAGTACCCTGTATACACGCAACGTTAAATTGCTCAATTTCGATGTACCTTTTCTAAAAAACTACTGTTCGTATCAACTTGAAATTTTTTTTGTACATTACATAAGTCTTGTATATTACTTTAAGGTTATGGTTTTTTAAAACAATTGTTAGATTTTTTTTTAAATTATACGTAAACAACCAAAAAAATGTGTAATTTTTCAAAGTTTTTTAATTAAAAAAAAATAATTAACCAAATAATTTGTGAAAACTTAACCTCAGATTAAACTATGTTATACAGTGCATAACTGGAAAAAAGAATTACACATAAATATGCAGTAGTTTGGCAGAAAAGGTACATCGAAGTTTGAAATTTCATGTTTTGAGAAAACCGCATTTAAAGATTAAAGTCGTAATTTATCAAAACATGCCAGCTCCATAGACATTGTTTTGTGGTTTATCTAGGAGCTTATCCTCTTCCCTCTTCCTTTTAAGCCTTTTTTCTTTGCTTTTGTTTTTTGTGTTCTGGGTGTGGGCATATCTTGCTCGCAAAAGACGTTCCTGGTCGAGACGTTTCATGGAGTTTATCATGAACTCTCCTGGCACAATCGACAATTTAGAGAGCACTTTGACTTTTGTCACATTTCCTACATTGAAGCAGGCAACAGCATCATATACGCCAAAGGACAGAGTGTCTATGTGAACAAAAGTCGATTTAGGAACTCTCGACCAGATAACATTGTTCAGGCTTTCATTTGGATTCTGGGTGTTACCGTGCAAACACTTTTTGAGAAGTTCAGGGTGGGCCAAATCTCTGAAAATGGGACGCAACGTTTCCATCACAGCAACAGGCAGGCTATTCTTGTGGCAATACGATTCATTCTTGGCAACGGCTTTGTTGTATTTGCACCAAGAATCCTCGCCTTTGGGGCAGAAACCATGCTGTGGATTGGCATCAGTCGACACTTTATGCAAGAATATTGCCCACACTGCTTGCTTCATGTCGTGAACACTCTGGAGGTTTCTACGGATTGCCAGTCCATAGTAGCTTTGAATAAGCTCTATTTGGGTGTCGGTCAATCTGTTTTTTCCAGCGAGACGTTTACCATCTGAAAGATTTTGCCCCTTCATGCTTGATTTTAGCTTGCGTAGCCTTGTGCCCATTCGTTTCTGTACATGGCCTATGCACTCCAATTTTTCAATCGGGTACTCGTTGCCATATACAAACTTTTGGCTGACAGTATTGTAAGCTTTTGAGTCCCCGTCACCCAAGTATTTTGTGTATCGCACATCATATTTTTCAGAGGATCGTTCAAACATTGAAAGAGCGCCACGCACTTCAATCATTCCGCTGACGCCATTGAAGTTTTTCTTACAGTTTGCAGAATGCACTCGTTTGTCCTTGCACATACAATGCTTGGACAGCACTTCAACGTCTAACACTTTGCCAGTATCTACACTTGTGATACTGACAATACCATTCAGAGACGTGTAGCCTCGTTTGTGCCATGATCCATCAACTGCCACAGCTAGATTTGGGGAATTGTTTTCGGCAACAGCTTCTGCAGCTGCTTCCACCATGGTTTCTTCGCACACTTCTTTCATAACCGTTAGAAGTTGAGTCGTGTGTCGGGCAAACCTTGACGGAGGATTTGGCAAAATCATAATGCCGCAAAACATTCTTCCTGCCTCAGCACCTTTCCCGATGGATCGAAGCGCATACACAAATCGAGTGTTTACAACGTGCGTCTTTGAATTATCTGCCTGCCTCTCAGACGTGTCGAAATCCAGGCTAAAATTACACTCACTGCATTTCAAGTGCAACTCCACAGACAAGCCTGAATTTTTGCCAAGAGTCAGATCAAGTCCATTTTCGCACACTTTGCATCTCATGTGCTGCTTAAAAACTCCAGCTAGAATACCAGCATCTATGATGATATTTGCCTCATAGTATGAAGAGTTTGAATAACTCTCATTTAAATCAGGAATCTTTTTCTCGCTGGTAGATGTCTTGGTCTGTGATGAACAAGTTTCTGTTTCAGTAACTTGCTTCTTACCATAGTAAGCACCCTTTCCTCTTTCTGAACACTTTGGTGGTTGATCGAGGCATTTTAAACGCTATTATATCAAACTAAATATTTATATTTCAACAATGAAATCAGTGAAATAGTAGCAAAAAAAGTTCAAAACAAACTTGACAAGCGAAATATAAGAAAATAATCAGTAAAAGCAAATTACGAATCTTGAAAAAGACAGCGCGTTTGAATTTAAACTGATTGTAAATAAACAGGAAGAATCATACAGTCAAAGTCCCAGTGAATGCATATCCCACCAGCAAAAACTCAAAATTAAATATTAGAATAATTAAATTTAAAATAAAACAAATTTAAGGATTAAAACATGTGGGTTTGTTTACGTTTTTCCTTTCAAAAGAGGGCGTTTCCTTCAGCGAAATTATTTGTTTACTTTTTGAAAACGAAATGTAACTTACTTCCAGACCGCGTAGAAACAAAAGCAATATACCAATAGAAAGGTAAGAATTCAGAGAATAATATGCACTATAAATCTTAAATACGATTTTTTTTTTCGATTTTTGGGTACTGAAGCCCCTTAACCTACCGTAAAGGAAAAATTTGAACTGAAATTTATAATAAATATTCAAAATTTCCGCCCTTTTCTTGGAGGCAAAGCTGAAATCGTTTGCGCATATTTTTAGAAACTCGTTTCAAGATGCTGGAAGTGACTTCTTGTATCCTTTGAGTAATGGCAATTTTCAGGTCACCTATTATTATTCAGGTCACCTATATTCAGATGATTATCGTCATTAACTTTGTTCTTTAAATATCCCCACAGAAAAAAGTCAGAGATGATCATATCAGGGGAACGATGTGGCTCATGTATTGATGAGGGGATTGCAATATCCTCTGTTGAGTTTCTTGCACAAAGTCTGGTGTAACGACTTTCGGTCTTCCACTACTGTGTTTTGTGTTCCATCAAACCTGTCTCACGAAATCGTCGAATGAGTTGATTCAACGTATCTCGGTATTGCATCATTTGGATATTCATGTCGCCAAAATTCTTTACATCTTTCGTATGATTTATATGATTTACATTCAAAATAAGCCTCAAACAGCGCAATTCTCTGAATGCGTGATAAGCTCATCCTGCAATGAAGAACAAAATGACGTGAAACTTTATTATCGCACAACTTGAGCGCGAAGAAGAAAACCAAACTATAAATATTAAAAACTCGATAAAACTATAAGCTGACGATAATTCACAATAATTCAGAAAAAAAACACGGTCAATAATTTTTTTAAAGTTTGGAGTACGGAAATATTTAGGACAATTAGAATATTTTATACAAAGAAAACCTTTAACAAAAAGCTCAAAAACAAGTGATGGGCAAATCATGGACGCGCATAGTTAATTAAGACATAATAAAAAGATTTTCAATTTTTTTTAATTTACAAAAAAGAATACTAACACAAACTATACAAATTAAGGTAACGGTACGCAATGAACAAGGATATCGTTTTGATATACAATACTCTTCCCCGTTGCTAAGCAACTGCGCTTTCGTTTTTTAGAATTTTATCGTCAGCTGGCTGAATAATTCTAGGGAATTTTTTGTTATGGAAAGCTTGGTTTCCTTTCAAAACTTGCCATGTTAGTGGGTCCCTAGAATATCAATATTATTGTCAATGTGATTGTCAATGAAGCTCATTGAAGCAACCAATTCATCGTGTAGGAGGCGATTGTCAATCGATTGACACACATTGATAGAAATTTTGATGGATGGACATTGACGGCGCCGATTGAACATTTAAACTATGCAATTGTCAATCGTTCGGGCAGTAGGGCTATCATTTTCTAATCCAAGAATCTTATCTTCTCGATCGTTAAAGATAGAGTAAAAACTTCAACGGATTTTAAATCTGCGGGAAATTTTACACCACGTAGATATCTTAAACGTACGTCGCAGTTTCAAGTAATTTCTGCTCCCAAGGGAGTTAGTGAAGATTTTAATAATTTTGTATCGTGATTATTCTGAGCTGTGGAAAGTTAAGTCAAGTGAATATTTAAACAAAAATAAAGAAGTATTGCTTTGAAAAAAATTGTTAATGTGTTAAAGCAATACAAATCGGATTATGATGATGAAAATTAAAACAGAAAATTATTATTCTGCGTATGATTCAGTATCTCACAGGAAGTTTAGTAAATGTTTGTGAAGTAAAGCGGCTTCTCAGTTTATACCACTCTTTGGATCAGCGTCTTTTCCTCTTCTTTTCTTTCTTCCGATTGCAGACAGCCAAATTCAAGGCAAGTAAGCCCAAATCTGAATTTGAAACCATTTTGTAACTCAAAAATGAGACGAATCACGTCCATTCGAATAACATTGACCGAATGAGATTGACGGGTTGATTGAAGCTACATTGAAGCATCTATCAATCGAAACCGTCAATCACATTGACAGTAAAATTCATCGTCTAGGATGCCCTTTACTCGTATATTCATGATCTTTTGAGTTTGCATTTTTCTAGTTTATGTTCTGATCGTTTGCATTTTAAATTTCAACTTTTTTATAACTTGCCGTCTCAACATTCTGGTTGTCATTCTTATATTTTTCTGTTGCTGCTATAGCCTGGTACTTTAAAAGTTCTTGTAAAAATGCACCAATTTATTTAGAGGCATTGACTACAATATTTTTGTATGGATTAAACTTTTGGAGACATGGCCTGCTAACTTGATTCCAGAATAGTCATTCTCCTATACCAACAAATATTTGCTCCTTTTTATTTATTCTAACCAAGTAATATTGTCTGTCTGAAATCACATATTATACCACTGTAGCATGCGTATTCAATGAAGGTTAGAGATCAATACGTCTTTAAATATAGTTATAAAATATGGATAAAAGACGTCACAAGAAAATCTCATCTTTTTCCCCCGAAAACTTCAGATTTATCTGATTTTACAGATATAATCAATTTTGGAGTTACGAAATTTCATTACGTAAGAATTTTGAGGTTTCAATATCTGTTCTTGGAAGGATTTAAGGCACAAATAAAAGTAGTTTTGTAATGAATGTTTCGGCTAAATGCCATGACCTTGTGAGATCACATTCATTAAGGTATTGGATAGGATCGCCCAGTATTTCGTGGCGGTTTATTTTTATGACGTGAATCCGGGATCGTTATGCTTGATTTCAAAATGTGCTCTAAATACGCCAAATGAATTTCACAACTGAAATCGCAACTGTTTACTCAATTTTTTACTATTAAAATAAATTCATTAACTCATCCGCTAATTTGTTTAACTAAAACAAGATGGAGCAGCGAACCGAACAAGATCTGGAAGTATGCATGCCGTTGGCACATTTCGTGTTTTAGCCGATTCACGTTTTATCTGAGCAACTAAAATAGATTTTAATTGCTTTTTGCTACCATTTTTTTCAATTACGCTTTTAATGCTACTATTTAACAAGTGCTGTGGAAGCCCAGCTTTTTCGCCATAAAACCCACCAATCAAACTCGAAAAGTAAACACTTGATGAAAAGAATGCTTTTGCTAATTAC
Source organism: Metellina segmentata (assembly GCA_947359465.1). Classification (NCBI taxonomy): domain Eukaryota; kingdom Metazoa; phylum Arthropoda; class Arachnida; order Araneae; family Tetragnathidae; genus Metellina; species Metellina segmentata. Next base: position 101,107,253 of record OX375875.1, read on the forward strand.
ATCCCAGTCATATCATCAATGTTTTAAATACATTGATGCTTGCTTTTCTAATTTTTAATTGACCTCTAACACTAGCGCCATTTTTGAAAACCAGTGCATGCAAAAATGGCGTACTTGAGAAAATTCCTAAACATTGAATGTAGATCTCGATCCTATTACCCCTCGTTGAGCAGACAATGACTGCAGAATAGAAAACCAAACCTAAACACTGAAATGTCATTGACTCACTCGAAACAATCAGTAAACATAAGCAACCCGAACACCACAAAGATTGAGTAGGCTTTCCAAAATGCTTTTTCTGTTGTTTACCTGTCATCTTCCATAGTTCTGACATAACATTATCTCGAAATCAATTCCGGAATCCATTTATTCTACATCATCATCTCGCCCGCAGCGGATAATGCAGCATATTGCGGAAATCAAAACAATTTCTACCTCGTGTTTTAAGATGCTGTCTGCCATCTCTTCCTGACTGGAAAAAGAAGATTCCCTCGAATGCGAAGCCGTTATATTCGAAATTCTGGTTTTCGCCATTTTCTTTTTTTTACCAGAAACATTTTCAATGATTTCCCTTCCGTTTTGAAAGGCGGATTGCCCCTGCAACAAAACCAACTTATCTCATCTAGCGGACGGACCTTAATGAGAATAGTTAAGAAACTTGCGAGCGAAGTTTTTCTCTTCTGAGAATGGCATAGCCTCGTGCTCTTTGTGGGTCCTTATTGTTTTTGTGTTTACCCGACGCCGTTTGATGACTGCGGCAGATATGAGTCTTCTTTTTTTCCCCCTAGCTCGGTTGGAAATGGGCATTGCACAATTTACCGTCGAGTTCTAAATGGATTATCGAACATCATTCTGCTGGCGTCGTTGTCTCGGTTCTTTGGAGCTCTGGAAATGCTTTCGGGAATTCTTAGCTCCGCGTAATTACTTCACCTTTTGTTCTGTGAGTATAATCATTCGATGTTGTCGGTTTTCGGATACGGGTACGTGTTTCAGAATGTTCTGTTGATGGAAAATCATCGTTTCAAAGATTTAAGAAAAAGACTGCAATGATTTCTTGTTTTTAGTTATTTTCGTGAGTTTGAGGTGATATATCCATGTTACAAAAAAGGTGTTTGTCAGTTGGAATGTTTTTACATACAGAGGTAAGAAATCAGATGGTGTCATCAATTTATAAAACTCTTAAACTTGTTACTCTAAAATGGTGCGGCAAAATGCATCTTCTAGTGGTTCAGTGGTTGAATCTAAAGTTTTCTAATGATAGTCCCTCAAGGGCACATCTTTATATCTGTACGGACTCCACTGACTCGAGGTACTCTCGTGATCTTTTTTCTCATTTAGTTTACTGTCTTTAATAAATACGAGTGTAGCACTCCCGGCATACCCAAGCGATCTTTTTCAATCCATTGTATTTTCCCCTTTCACATTTAAGGCTTGAAGTTTCTGTCTTGTGTTTGGTGCAGCTTTGTCAAGTATGGCCTTTGCGCCATTATTCCGCAAAGCAATCAACCAACCGTCTTGTAATAATATATATACATACACATGCATATATAAGGAGAGATGTGGATGGGTGTATATTGTCTTTTCAAATTACCGTTCCACCCATCCACACCGAATTTGAGACACTTGTACTTTAGAACACTGCGGAAAACATAGGCTCTATGTCTTCAGACCAATCTGTAGCCATGAAAATTGACACACAGGTAGTCCTACAAATTCCCCTCGAAGCCCCCATTTTAAAATTTAAAGTTTGTTTTCCTGCAATAAATTAACAAGGAAACACGTTCTGCAGAGTTTGTGTATTTGAGTTAACACAGGGAAATGTCGCGGTCGTATTTTAAACCCGATTAACGCCGGGTTATTCATCTAGTGCTCAACAAAATACACAAGTGCAAAAATTTCACATTGGTGAATTGATGGTTTCAATTGCTAATTAGTCCGAAAGCATTTGTAGGAATATACAAATAAAATCAATGGTATTTGAAAGCGTGATTCAGAGTTGCGTCAAGCCCAATCGAACTCTAGACGCCAGGTAGTGGGTGAATGTAAGAGGTGAGCGTAGGAGTCTGGTGCTTCAGAACGCTCATTTTGACGTCAATCCATTCCAACCATCGACCTTTCAATGAAATAGACGTGTTTGTACGCTTTGCTCCATGTTAATTCTGCCTATCATTTGATTTCAAGACTTGCCACGAGGTTGTAGGATGAAGCAAGAATCGTAATATTGGACAGATTACTGATTGAATAAACATATTATCCAGTGATTAAATGCAAGTCCACGATTAGAAAGTCATTCGTAAGTCGATTCGTAAACCTACGTGATTTTCTCTTCTGATATCTTACGACGGAGTCCGCTTACATGCTCCATCTGTTTCACCTGAAAGTCGATGTCCAACAATTTACACACACACACAAAAGGTTAATTTTAGACTTCGAACCAGAAATCTTTATCGCATTTTGATTTGAATTATTCGTTAATTTGTAGTCGCAGTACAATTCATATTCTGACTCGCCCTCTGTAGCATATTTTTTATAGCTGCCTAGGGCCTCACACATCCACCCCGTGTGATTTTCCTCCCTTGTATTTTTACTCTCGTCTATCCTATTTTTGCTTTTTCTTCGTCCCTCATTGTGTTTGTCCAATCATTGCCTCAGCTTCGCCAAATATGGTCATATTTTTTAACTTGAAAATAAGAAACTATATTCTGATTTCCTTTCAGACGAATTTTACAGTTCCGTGTTTATTTTAGCGAGATATTTTTTCTTTTTCCTCCTTGATATATGTTTTGTGGGGCGCCACAAATATTTTGTGGTTTGCTTTCAGTTTTCACAACATCATGTCAACAATAACATTTATAAAAACACGCGTAATTCAATTTTATAAAACAAATCTGCATTCTTCGCGTGTCTTCTGATTCCATTCTTCACACGTTTTCGCCCTCATCCAACTTTTACTCTTATAGCCCGTTGTGTTGCTCTAGTATGACGTTAACTAAATTTACCATTGCCAACTTTTACTCTTGTATAGCAAAAGAAAAAACGACCACAGAGTGGACACCACACTATTCCACACTCGTATTTTCCGAATGATTCGATGCCACCCTCACCATTCAGCTAAACGGCCAGCCGCTTTCGTATCCGAATGCGCGATAAATCAGTCCACCCACGTAAACTTATCAAATTATGAGACTGAAATTATTTTATATCCCTCCCCCTCTTCTCTGGGTCCGCTGCCCTCGTGATTGATTCGATTCCGGGGTCCGACGAATGCCGTTCGGAATGTGTCGCCGTCAGCCGGCTCTCGCTCCACAGAACCCCCCGCGTGAATAATTCCACTCCCTTGACCGCGATGATTAATTCTTCGCGTCTTTCGGCTTTTAATTGATATGTCCCCGTCATTTGGCGGATTGTGTTGAATCGGCCGCCTCTGCGAGGAAGGACGGCGGAATCCGGGCTTCTGCTTCCGTGGCTCGGTGTCCGTTTGCGGATGTTATTCGGAACTTGAGTGCCGTTCTGGCGTTGGAAGCGTTTATAAGAGTGGTCTTTCAATCCGGGCCACAATGTTTGGGAGCTTTAGGGGTGGAGGTGCATCCCATGGAGCCCCGGCCGACCAACCGGTATAATAGTGGTTGAGGTCTTAGCCTCTAGATCGGAAGGTTCCTGGTTCGGGTCCGTGCTTGGATGTTTGTAAGCGTATGGTGTAGAAGCGGCTGGTGCACCTTAAATATGTCGTGGCCGAAAGTCCTCACGTTGGGTTGGAGTGGAAGTTTGGAGAATGGGGTGACAGCTCAGGTGTTGCTTCGTCATCTGACCGTGGTTCTAAATTACGAGGTGTTGTCCTCGGATCTTTCCCTCAAGGGACTGATCCCGGACCGACGTCAATAGCCCGTCGTGTTGCTGTAGTACGACGTTAGCTAAAATTACCATTGCCATTACCCATGGAGCCCGGAGGAACTCGAAAATAAGGAGTCCCATTGAGCGCAAACCCTCCCAAGACGTTTCAACGCGATATCTTGTTCATCAAGATCTTGGTCAGCGATAGACAGATTGGAAGCGGTTACTTGTTTGAATCCAACCAAAGATCGTCGTGTACAAAGGGGACTGGCGAGCGTTAAATCGGTCGTGTCCTCACGTTAGCGTGGTGTTGAAAGTGTGGTATTGGGATGCAAGCTCAGGTATGACCTCGTCGTCTGACCGTGGTTCAGAATTAGGCGGTGTTGACCTCGATACATCCCTTCTGGTTTGATCCCGGAACGTCGCCAATACACCTCTGTTGCTTCAATACGACGTTAATTAAATACCTGCCTACCATCAAGGTTTGTTCAATTTTGCTGTTAACGAGGTATCTCGTCATTGCCGATTTTGTAATGATGGCAAGAGTTCGTTCATCGAGATTTGATCAATGTGTCTAGAAACGAGATATCTCGTCCTTGGTATGTTTCCAGTGTTTTGATTATGAGATCAAGATATGGTCATTTTCCCATCTCGCCCACCAACATCTGACCAATTTGCTGATAACATGATAAATTGTCATCGACTTTTTGCCGATTTTTCGACGATGAGATCAAGATCTGCTCAATTTTTTTTACATTAGTTTTGCTAATGACGAGATGCCTCGTAAGAACAACCAGTAGGAGGTTTAAAAAGCCTTAACCCTACAAGTGTTTCTGCGCACTACCTTATCCATTTAGATGTGTTCAGTATACATGACGATTCCTCCTTGGCCGACCAACCGGTATAGTGGTTAAGGTGTTAGCCTCTAGATCGGAAGGTTCCGGGTTCGAATCCGGGTCCGGGCATGGGTGTTTGTAAGCGTATGGTGTAGAGGCGGCTGGTGCACCTTAAATCTGTCGTGGCCGAAAGTCCTCACGCTGGGTTGGCGTGGAAGTTTGAAGAGTGGGGTGCCAGCTCAGGTGTTGCTTCGTCATCTGATCGTGGTTCAAAATTACGAGGTGTTGTCCTCGGATCTTTCCCTTAAGGGACTGATCCCGGACCGTCGTCAATAGCCCGTTGTGTTGCTCTAGTACGACGTTAACTAAAATTACGTTACCATTACCTTACCCGATTCCTCCTTGTGTGTATTTCTTCGGCACAGCTGCAGTTTACGTTTATAGCGGTGGCAACGACCTTTGTCATTTTTTATTATTATTATTATTATTTTTTTTTTTTGGCGCACTTTTAAAGTTTCCAAGGACTAAATTATTTCAAAAAAAAAAAAAATTCACAGATTTTTTTTTTTTTTACAACGGTAAATGAAAGCTTTAAAACACATTTGAGAACGTTTCGAAAAATATATTTTTAAAACGTCCACAAAAAGTAATAAGCTTTAACTGAATTTTTTTTACAAAAGAAAGTAATTATCTTTAACGGAATGCAGGAGATAATACAACCTGATACGTCAGCACTGCACAGTGAGAAAAATGTATAATAAAAGAAAATTCCACACAACTGGCGAAAAAGCATTAAATGAACCAATGGAATCATACGACTTTTACGGATTTTGAAAGAACTTTCTAGAATTAATCAAAATAAAAATTTAAACTTTCCGCTTGCTGATGTTGCCATGAAAAACCGCAATAATCGTAATAACTAGCTACTAGAAGTGCGCCAAGGCCGTTGCCACCGCTATAAACGTAAACTGCAGCAGTACCTTTCTATTTTGAGTCAGTTAAGGTTGTATCGGTTGCGTTTGTCCATTGTTTACCAAATACCTACCTACTCTTTTTTTTTCCCCCCTTTTCATTTTTATTTACTTGATTGTCCTGTGTTTGGCACAGCTTGGACAAATATGGCCCTTGCGTCATAAAACCTCAAACAGCCAACCCTAATTTTGCTTTTCCTTTATAGAATGGGAATCCCGAGTCTTAATTATTAGTGTTTGATCGTAAAATACTAGATCTCGACTACTACCGTACAGTTAAATCTAACTCGGGAATATGTTTAAAATTTAATTTCCTTTGTTCTCCCGCTCTTCGATTCCTTAGCCTGGGGTACGTAAACTTTTCCGAAAAGATCTTTACTAAGAGGCTCAGTAGTTCCTTTCTTTGTTAGACTTCAGACACTTAAACTTGCATGCGAATCCAATGAGACAGCTCCCTCTGTTCCAATCTCCCTCCTCGCAACAGGATTAAGATCCATACGAAACTTCCACTCGAAGCTCTGTAGTTAATATTTACGAATCTTTAAATTTCCATCTTTTGAGGAAGTCTGCTTTGCATTCGGAACTGATGACTCTTGATACCTATTTCAGTATTCTTACCGAAAAGATAGTATTTGAATCCATGACCCGAAAAGTCAGTGGTTGTATCCATGCCCCGAAAAGACAGCATTTGAATCCATGCCCCGAAAAGACAATATTTGAATCCATGACCGTCGAAATTAAAAAGGAAGACTGAAGATGAGGTCTGAAATAATGAAAGCCAAATGCATTAGATATGAATCATTTGCTTTTCAGTTGTCCTGCATTTGATGATTCCAGAATGAGCATTCAAAATGATTTGTAAAGATTAGTTAAAACATTTGTCAGTGGAACTCGATGCTTTGTTTGGATTCTAATCTGCTTTTCTTGATGAGTTGATCAAATTTTAGTTAAATTTTACGTTCCACTGTTTCTTTGTAGAATCAACATACTTCTGTAAGCCCGTGTTGTACTGTAGCGGTGCACGGAGAGTTGGCTTTTGTATAGTGGAAGAAATTAATGTGATGAACTAAATTGTGAAGTAATGTAATGGTCTGTCAAGAAGCGAAAATATGGCGTACGTTTATGAACAGAATTAATATAAAGGGGAAGAAACTAAAACTACTTTTCGAATGTCATTACTTGGTAATGATTGGGTTCCCAAATGTTTGTGTGAAGAATATGGAAGCGTCATTGCCAAATAGCTATAGGGACCACTTTGGTTCCATCCTTTTTCCTAGATATATGGTCATGTATATCCGTTTCAATGCCCCCCCCCCCCCAATTTGGCCAGAATAACACTAAATTGGAAGTTAGGAGAGTGGGGTGCCAGCTCAGGTTTGACCTCGTCATCTGACCGTTGTTCAAAATTACGCCGTATTGTCCCCGAATCTTACCCTTCGGGTTTTGATCCTGATCCGTAGCCAAAAGCACATTGTCTCTCCAGTGCGACGTTAATTGAAATACCTACCCCCCCCCCTCTCTCGTTGAAGGAAGGACGGACCAAAGTTTCTACGAGTAGTTTTGATTTTACTTACCCAAAGCATGATGTTCACATCAAATGATGTATTTTTATTTTCTAGTCTAATTTTGAAAAATTCAGCTCCGAAAATATTTACTTTAAGCAAAGCTGCATTTGGTATAAAACACTAAGAACAGCCTGATTTGTCAGATGAAATGACTGACTTCATTGATAAAATCTTAAATTATTGTTTCTCCTCATTTACGCTAGTAAACAACGGATACAAAATTAGTTTGTAAAATGTTGCTTGCCTTTGATTAGACACTACTTCTCACACATACACCTCGAATTAAAAAGAGGCATTCCAATCTTTCAGAAAGCAAGGAAAAACACCATTTTTTTGTAAATTATTTTTTTAATAAATGTTCTGCATTCCATACAGAAACTGGTAAGAATATTTATTTTCTTGAAGCTGAGACTTTCTAACAGGAGAATTGTTACTGTAGCTATCCTTGCAACTACTCCACGAGCTTTTAAAATAATGAGAAATAAATATCCTCGAAAAATCTAGTCCCTCAGCATTTAACGTTTCCTTGCAAAACATCGAAAAACTATCTACAAAAGTGAGGTTTCAAAAATGTATCTCGAAGTTATTTCATGGGATTTGTGTGGAATAACCTTTTTTCTAAGACTCGGTATAGTTTTTAGAGTGCCGACGGTGGCATGTTCTGTTTTTATAAAAGATTTCTTATTAAGTTATGCTTTTCCTTATAAAAATCACGTTGGGTTGGCGTGGAAGTTTGGCGAGTGGGGTGCCAGCTCAGGTGTTGCTTCGTCATCTGACCGTGGTTCAAAATTACGAGGTGTTGTCCTCGAATCTTTCCCTTAAGGGACTGATTCCGGACCGTCGTCAATAGCCCGTTGTGTTGCTCTAGTACGACGTTAACTAAAATTACCATTACCATTTTTTTACCTTATAAAAAAAAATTCCTATATATTTTTATATGAAATCTAAGAGGGATCATATGTTAGAGAATTTGATAACTTATTAAATATATACTAGGCAGACCCACGCACAAAATCGGTTCAGTTTCTTAAACGTTCGTGGGTAGTTCGCGGTAGACCGTTTTGAAGAGTAACGGATTTAGCAACTTGAAGGTTGTGAGTTCGAAATTTGATCAAACCATAGATCGTTGTGTAGGGGGATGGTGCATGTTAAATCTGACGTGTCCTCGTGTTGACGTGGCGCCCAGTAGTTGACCTCGTCAGCTGAGATTCGAAATGACTAGGTGTTGACCTCGGATCTATTCGGGATTGATCCCGGACCGTCGACAATATAGCTTTGTGTTGCTCCAGTGCGACATTAACATTTTGACTACAGCTTTAGATATAACTGAGGCGATTATTTCTTGGCACGATTCTTGTGACTTTCAAAGTACAACTGATGTATTTGCCGTAGTCTAAATTCTTTGTTGTCGCGGTTCTTATAACTTTCAAGGTACAACTACTGTACTGGCCGTGGTCTAAGTTCTTTCTTGGCGCGATCAAGATACAACTGCTGTACTCACCTTAGTCTAAGGGTTAATTTTGTCTTTGTCTCAAGTGTCCTCAGGGTTGGTGTGGAAGATTGGATTATGACATGGAAGAGCATTTAAAACGAATTATCCGTTTCCATAATTGATGAATACACCTCTGTAGACATATTCGAAAGTTACCATTTGAATGCATCTCGAATAAAAGTCTTACGAAATACAGACCACGATGGAGAGTCCCATGTTCGGAAGGCATCCTTTTTCCTGACACAAGCGATTTATTCCAAGTCCTTTTTGCCTCGCTTGTCATTTTGCCACTCCTGAATATGTATTCGAGTCCTTCGCGGTTTTTGAAACCTTTCCACGTCCGCCGACGGTTGGAGGGTAAAATATTTATTCAGAAGAAGATGGCGCATAAACTATATACGCTCCGCTGCTGCGACGGCGTTTGACGTGATATAGGTTCCTCAGCTCGATTTGCTTGGCTTTGCGTTCAACACCCGCAGGAAATAATGCGTTATTTCTCGAAGCCCTGCATACGGTATGAGCTCTGTACCTCTTTAGCGGGAGGATTTTATTGAAGCACCATCCGCCATCTTTGTAATGTATTCATTGAAACGCGCGGGATTGTACTCGTCGGCTGTCTTCCTTTCGTGAACTTTGGAGGGGTGATAAAAACTTCAATCGCACCTCGGTTGAAGTAACCCTGCGATGTTAACTTTTGGTCTGAAATTGGTGAACACATAAAACTCGCTTGCGCAATGGGGAGCGGGATGGAAATGGCCATGTATGAAATGTATATTGTCGTGTTTTGACAGCAATTTATGAAGAAGGAATAACTGATTTAGTGGAATTTAAGATGTTTCAATTGAAATTCTAAACACAATTCATATTATATAAACCTTTATCCAATAGTAATCATCGGAGTGTCATGTAAATATATTTCCATCCTTCAATTTTTTAGAATCATGAAATTCAGTTTTGCTTTGAAAACAAGATGGCCGCGGTTAGAAGAGTTGCAACCAGAGGGTTGCGAGTTTGAATCTATATCCAACCAAAGGCTGTTGTGCACATGGGGTTTGTGCAAGTCGAGTCTGTCATGGACTCAAATATTTTTGCTTAGGTGTTGTGTGGAAGTGTGGAGAGTAGGGTGCCAGCTCAAGTGTTGACCTCATCATCTGAACGTGGTTCGAAATTTACGAGGTGTGTTATACTAAGGTCTTTTCTTTCGTCGTTTATCACGAACCGCCACCATTAGTTCCTTTGTTAAGTAAGCTAATTCCAAATGTTTGTAAGTATCTGTCATTTTTTCCTTTCCGAAGCGCTGGTATCAAGCCGCCATGTTTGTGACTAGAGATGTTTCATATACGTCTTGACCCAGCTATTTTTATTAAAATATAAAAAAAATAAGACACGAAAATAATTCGAAAAAGTATGATTAATGGGAAGATAATTTAAATTCAAAAATGGAACTTCATTAAAAAAAAATAATAAAATAAAAGATTTCGCCATTTTCCTAACTAAAGTTAGATGACTTAATTTACATTGCGCTGAAGCACACAACTGGTTATTGGCGACGGTTCGAGATCGGTTCCCAAGGAAAAGGTCCGAGGACAATACCTCGTAATTTCGAATCACGGACAGATGTTGAGGTCAACACCCGAGCTGGCACCCCATGGCAACATTTGTGGTCACTAAAGATTTAACGTGCCCTCTCTTACACGAGTTTTGAACTCTCAGATCCGCAACTCTACCAAATGGGCTGGCGCAGTACCTTCATACCTAAAATCTGTTATTTACTGTCTCATATTTGACAGTTATGTTCCCTTTATAGAGAACGATCAATCTAAGAAAGCTGTTTTAGAATTTCCACTCGTCTCTTTTTCTTATCTTTCCATTTAACCACACCGAAAATCCCCTTTAATATTCATGACAAGCTTATTGGTAATCGTGGTCGGCCTTAAAATATTTTAAGCTTTGTGTCCGCTTTTGCTGCTATGAATGACTGGTTGATGGGTCTTAGTTGCGAGTTATTCACATATTGTAGTACAATACCAATGTGATAAAGGCTTCCGGCCGCGCCCTTGGTTTTTTGATTATGATGCAAATGTGCTATTCTCGGACTTGTGCGATTTTAATAATCGATCAAGTCTGCAGCTGGACCCACGTTCCTCGCTTCATTCTTAACCATAATCGTGCTATTTAGAGCAAATGGAAGTATAACATCTTAATATATAAAAGACAAACGTGCATTGACATGTCGCACCCCTTCAGAAAAAGTGGTAAAGTCTAAAAATAAAAATGTTGATGTTATGTCATTGAAAAATATGTATGAGGTGCCCCAGCGTGTTATATTACTATTCTATGAAATATAATAAAAGTTACCACCAATAAATACTTACCTAAAATTTAAAAGAGAAGCTTATAATATTTCAATATAGGTTTTATAGTAGGGGTGCGCAAACTTTTTGGGAGAAGGGCCACTCGCACCGTTGATTGAGACATGGGGGGCCGCAAATGAAGTTACAGCACAGACACAATGAAAGTGCTACAACCCAATTATGTACAGCTGTTATTACACTTAATATGCATAGTAGAAAAAAAATCACTTTTTTTTTTAAGATCAAATGTTTTCACAAAAAATCTAGGAGCTTGTGACAGAGCTAAATGAATGATATTGTAAATAGTTTGAAAAAAGAAGTTGACAAACATTTGCAATGATCAATCCTTTAGAATTGCTTTTAAGAATGTGTCTCAAGAACGTCATATGTACTTCAGCAAATTATTTTAGCTTATAAATTTAATAACAGTAATAGTACAATGAGTAATAAAGATCAGTATCAGAAATTTTAATGATATCAGTAAAATTAGAAATAAAAATTACAGCAACAAATATATTTAATATTAAAATTTTTAAAGCATATAAACAATAATTATGTTACAGCTTGCTAATGGGATGGCTGATACTGAGTTTTACTAACTAATTTAGGTATGTTAGGTTCAATACTGCTAGTAGAAACTCTTAAGACTGATTCTAAATGTTTGTCAGTCAATATGCTTCTTAACTTTAATCCTCTTGGAAGTTTAGTCAAAATTAGTTTGCGGGCCGCATGTGACCCACGGGCTGCAGACTGGGCACCTCTATTTCATAGTATCCTTTAAGTTGATGTTTCTCAAATTCTGAATTTTGAGTCGTGTCACTTTTCTTGCCGGGGGTACGATATGTGAATCAGTTTTAATTTACTTTCCCATTGGTTAAAGCTATATTTAAATTCTTTCCGGAGAAATTGCTCACGGACAATAAGTAAAAGAGATACGTGGGAGTTTCAGTGTAAACAAACAAACCAGACGTTGTGTGCGAAGATTTTACTTCCGGAGTCCCCCAAACGCTCACGCTTGATATATATCTGGGTTACCTTTAAATGTAATTTATGTCCGTTTATTCTTATTTACAGCCAGTTGTAAAATATCCGTCTGTTTAGTGTGTTATTCAGTGTAACGCACCATAAAGCCTTGCATTTATTTAAAGCTTATTTATGTAATTTTCTTAAGCTTTTATCAGAAATATAGAGCTATTTTTACGTATTTGGAAAACATCTTAATTTTTAGTTCCCAGTGTGTTTTGCGTAGTGTAGCCAAATATAGCCTTTGCACAAGAGAACCCAAAATAACCAACCAACTTAAAGTTTTGAACAGGAATGTCCGTTATGAATCCTTCATTTAATGAGGACTTCATAGATATATCATAGTAACATTCTTATTTGACTATATCTGAATAATCTTTATAGTAAAATGTGGGTTATAGGTTTTTTGTACAAATGTAGGTGGAGTTTGTGTTTCTGCGGTAGAACGCGCTTCCTGTAGGTATGGCGGATGTGACGTCAGTTGGTTGGTTTTCCAAATACGATTTCTGAACGTCGCCAATAGAAATTCCGAATGGATATATTAAAGTTGATTGGGGTCAACGGTAATAATGTGTATTTTAAGGTAACACCCATCTTTATCATGCGATAGCATGACGCAATATCTTCGCTTTAAATCTGGTTTACATTTTTTTTTTTTTTTTGGGGGGGGGTTCATCCCAGACCGTAGTCAATAGCCCGTTGTTTTCCTCCATGCGACGTTAGTTAATATACCTTCCTACCATCTGGTTTACACTGAAAATCCCTCTCATACTTTAGCGTAATTCACCCTCCTAATGTTTTGGACCAGATATCTCGTCCATCAAGATGTGGCCAATTTTGCTAATGACAAGATATCTTCACATCTAGATGTCACCTATTTTTTTATGGTAACGAGATCAATGTCTGGTCTGCTTTCTTCTAATGACGAGATATCTCGTCCAACAAAATATAACCAGTTTTTCCATTGAGATACCTCATAAACAATCTCCAGGAGGGTAAATGTGTGATCTAATTTCACATCTCTACTATTATAAAACGAAGTGTTTGTCTGTCTGTCCTGACGAATCTATGGCACTTACAATAATGAAATTTGGCACACATGTAGTCCGAATGTTTTGCCATTTTTTCTGTCGCGCCCGATTTTAAAACTTAATCCAGAAAATTTTAAAATTTATTTATTTGTATTTAATATTATTGTTTTTCTTAGAAAAGCAACAGTATAAAGAAATCACTGATTCTAAATTTATTTTTACCGTTTCATTTTCCGAGTAACGATTTCAGCGAACGAAAAAAAAAACAGTTTTTACTAGAGTTATGTAATTTTTTTTCCTATCTCCTAGATCGTTAAAGATAAGAGTTAAAATTTCAACGGATTTGGAATATGCGGAAAATTTTACATTACATCGATTCCTTATACAGTTGATTTTCTACTAATAAATTATTTTCAATTGAATATATTTTATATTTTCGCAATAGATTGTGATGTCACACCTGTAAATGGGAATGCGTATCAATCACTTGGATTGACGAGCGTTAGCGAGCAGTGGCCACACATGACCCCACGAAAAGAACCGTCACGGGCAGCGCCGTGCTGGCCACGCAGTGGCTAGTATTTCATAAGAAAGCTTGAGGAATGCATTCCTTGGAAGATCAAACTTAAAGCAATTGATGATTACAGTTACTGAAATGGGTACCATTATTCTTTCGAGCATCGAACCATTAGTTTTCCATTTGCGTTCACGAAGCTTTCAGACATAAAGGTGATTAAGAGTACCCTTTTGTTAGAGCATGAACATCGCTGTGTTATGAAGATTCCACGCGAAACAGCTACCAGAAGTCGATGGCTAGATTCCAAAGAAATGCTCGCTCAAATGGACGCTGAGTACATTAGCCTTCGGCTGAAGATGAATGAATGGGCCTGTGTTCTCATCCGTCGCGAATCGAGATTCAGTAGTTCTCGACGCCTTCACGTCTGGACAAGAAAACTTTCGAAACTTGGAGCAACCTGATCTTCGCTGGTGATGAGCTCATGATGTGGGCATGTTGATTGGACGTGCCTCGCTTCACCTAAGTACCCCAAATTCACGGATCGAGAAGCACGACTTTTACCGAGAAACTTTCAAGCAGCAGTCCTGAATTCCAGGCTCTAGCACTAGGGCTTGATGACCTATAAGAGTGAGAACACTACGCTAACTATCAGAACTATGTTATTCATTGCCTAACTTATAGAACTTTTGTTTTCTTGATCGTAGTTCTACCTCGAACACCTTTTGAGTTTTATCCGGATTACGTGTTTGTGTTTCATCCTCCGATTGCTAAGCTCGTGACAGCATTCGACGTTTATGTATATTGGTGGTCTTGTAACATGTTCTATGTTGTAATTTTATTTTTATGTTTCTAAGGGAACGGTGTAGCGATCTAAAAGTATTTGCATTGACCTTTGAATTCTGACATAAGATTGTAGAGTGAGGAGGCCAGCTCGTGTGTTATCTTCGTCATTTAACCATTGTCTTTGCGATTCAAAGATATGGATTAGTTCGATAATAGTGGACTAGTTTTTATTTAGTTTAATTAATTGATATATACATATTCACAACTTGAATGATTTGAGCACCATAGCTCTGGTGACGAAAGATGGACAATACCATTTTGACAGCATTTGACGTTTATGTATATTGGTGGTCTTGTAACATGTTCTATGTTGTAATTTTATTTTTATGTTTCTAAGGGAACGATGTAGCGATCTGAAAGTATTTGCATTGACCTTTGAATTCTGACATAAGATTGTAGAGTGAGGGGGGCCAGCTCGTGTATTATCTTCGTCATTTAACCGTTGTCTTTGCGATTCAAAGATATGGAATAGTTCGATAATAGTGGACTAGTTTTTATTTAGTTTAATTAATTGATGTATACATATTCACAACTTGAATGATTTGAGCACCATAGCTCTGGTGACGAAAGATGGACAATACCATTTTGACAGCATTTGACGTTTATGTATATTGGTGGTCTTGTAACATGTTCTATGTTAAATTTTATTTTTATGTTTCTAAGGGTACCATGTAGCGATCTGAAAATATTTGTGTTGACTTTTGAATTTGACAAAAGATTGTAGAGTGAGAGGGCCAGCTCGTGTGTTACCTTCGTCATTTAATCATTGTCTTTTCGATTCAAAGATATGGAATAGTTCGATAATAGTGGACTAGTTTTTATTTAGTTTAATTAATTGATACATACATATCAACAACTTGAATGATTTGAGCACCATAGCTCTGGTGACGAAAGATGGACAATACCATCAAATATAAATGTCTGAGCACAAGAGCGCGCTCGCATATGGGAAGACATGGATCGGACCGCTTTCACCCTCGAGAAACAATTCTTTTTTCTAAAAATAGAACAAAATACCAATAATCACACACAATTCACACTTTACGCCACAATTGGCACGTTCTCGCTCGAAGTTACGACTACAGCCATGCTTCAAGATAACGGGGTGTTTGTCATCTTACCTTTCTTGTCTAGATTGATCCCAGACCCTTCAACCATATCCCGTAGTATCGCTCTAGTGCGACGTTAACTCAACTACCTACTCGTTATAATAAACTGTAAATTTCAGAGCTCAGTTTTCGATAATTTTTGCTACTTTAAATAAGCATTGTCTGCTTAATTAGGGATTTTATATATCTAACAAGCAACAGCAATATCCAACTTATCCAAAAATTCAATGGGGCCGTTTTGGCTCTGGCTGTGCCCACTGCAGAGTTGCCAAGTGCTCTGGAACTTCCGGAGTTTCTCCGCTAAAGCATCGAAAATCCGCAACTCCGCGTAATCTTTGGTTCACTCCGGAAATTGCGTCAATGCAGGGTAAAGTGAAATTTCCCCTATGAAAAGGGAAAACTTTTCCATTTTCGGCGAAATTATGTATTAGAATTTTGTTTCAAAATTTAAGGATAAAACCTTTCATGTATACTCGTAATTTTTTATCCTTAAAACAGTACAAAGTCCAATATCCTGAATCCTCCGGTCCTCGGCCATTTCGGATTATTTGCGTTTTTTGTCAAAAAATCCTTAATCTAACCTTCCCTGTGCGTTTGCAGTACTAAAATAGTAGATATATAAATAGGAATAATATATAAATAGGATTATTTTCTAAATAATGCAAGAAATTTTACTTGCAAATCTTCTAATTTTTCTGTGTAGTATTTACTCTGAACACGTCCGTTATTTTGCGTTGGTTCTTCAATTAGGTCCTGGTTTACCTCCTTGTTCTTTAAAATTGTCAAAAAGATGGAAAAAAGTGAGAAAAACAAACAAAAAAAACTCTGCCACCATAAAACTCCAAACAAAACATTCAACAATGGATTTGTTGAGTAAAATCTAGTGTTCCATTGTTTGCCCAATTGAATTTGCTTTTATATGTAATTGTTGGAAGCACGAATACCTTTGTGTGACCTTCTCAAATGTTATGCTTATCTGTCAGTACTCCTGAGGGTATCGAATCGATGTTTACTCGTCCCTTATTTGCAGCTGGATGATGATGCCCTGGACTACCCTGTCTACACGCACTCAGAGTTGCTTGTGAACGCCACTCGGACGGCCAGTTTCACCTGCAAAGCCACCAACTCCCTGTTCAGTCTCAACTCCTCTCTGGTGACTGACAGCAAGCACTTCCAGCTCTACGTCACGCCGAAAGACGGTAAGCTCTTCTCCACAACAGCGGGTTTATTATGATTTAATTCAAAGCGGCGCTCATTTATATTTCTCACCTCGAATGCAGGTTAATGCGATGCAGATGAAATAACTTAATCAGCTGAAGAGCAAATGGGGATGAAGTTTAATAGGCATTACAGCATGGCCATTAGCTGCTTTCTGTCTCTCGAAAATATTTATCCCGACTACTGTGCGGTAAAGGTTGGCGTTTAAAGTTTAATGAGTTGTTATTACTTATGGGGCTTTGTGGGTTGGCCTACTGTTCTAGCATCCTGCAAATTGCTGGTGGCGTTGGTTCGATTCTTGTACCTTACCCGGGTGTACTTTTCTCTTCTGTGCCAATTAAACTTTCCTTGTGAGCATGTCCATTTACCTGACGCTGGCTGGTATTTGGTGTGGCTTGATCAAATGTGAAATTTTTACAACTTTCAAGGCACAACCGATGTACTGGCCGTTGTCTAAATTCTTTCTTGACACGATCATGGTACAACTGCTGTATACTAAATAACAAATGTGTATGTATATTGTGTCTTTTGTACTGTAAGTGTCTTCATAGTAGTACCTATGAATTTAAAATATGTTTTAATAATTACTCTATTGTAATATTTACCAGCTAATTAACTAATGCTAAATTAACATTGCACTTCTAAATTTAAGATAAAGGAGAGGTGGCTATTGTATCTAATATATATTTTGACTTTTTTTTTTGCAATCTAAGAAAATTTAAAATTGTTGCACTTTTAATATTAATACGTTTTACCGAAATTAGTTGAATCGAAAGAAACAGTCTGCATCTGTAAATATTAGGAAAATATTACAGTAAGAAATTTTTATCTTTGATACGGGTAATAATCTGCTTACAAATTTTACTTTTGTATGGATGCATGCATGATTAATATTACAGCGTTTGCCAACTCTGATTCAGCTAGGGCTAGGTGGATGAAAACTAGATAATTACGGAGCAAATAGTAACAAGTTTGTTAGAAGGCAGTGATGTATCCAGGAAACCAGACTCTAAAGAGGACCTTCAAGAAAGTCGGATCGAAAAAGACAACAAAGATGTTGAGTGTGTAATATCTTCACTCAAGAACTTTTCCGAACCTTTTGAAGAAATGGACAGAGAAACTCCTTTTAGAAACATATCCAATGGGCATGTTGTGGACGATAAAGTAAGCAAAGATCTACTTAGTGCATACTTCAAAGCCACAGAGGCATTTGAAAATTTTAAGTCGTTGTATGTTAGTGATCCAAGAAATGTTGAATTTGCAATACCAAGAAAAATTGTTTTGCACTGTGCTTTTGTGTGTGCTTCTAAAACTATCCAAGGATCAGATTAAAAACTCCATGTCGTAAAATGCACGCTTGATCTTTTTGCAAGACCAATATTGCCTCTGAACATAATTTTGTTATGAGGGATGTTTTGGCCTATCCTCTTACTCTAGTTCCCCTAGCTCTTGGACAGATGGATGACTCACTGAAAAAAACATGCAAATCAAAACTGATGCATAAGTTGGAAGAGCTTCAAAAAGAATATATAGTATCTGCTCCACTTACTGTGGACACAATAGTCTTTGATGCTATGTTCATTATGCACACAATTCAATACCCAGATAACTATGGAGCTCTTGCCAACAACATTCTAGGATTAATCTGCAAAGGAGAAGCCAGAGAAATTCACTTAGTGTTTGACGTCTATGGCAATCCTACTATCAAGGATACGGAACATGACATAAGTAATGCTAAAACACTAGTGACTGAAATAAAAATGTTTGAACCTTAACAAAAACTCCAAGAAAGTCTTCAGTGACACTAAGAAGTGAATCGTTCAAGAAATCTTTAACAAAGTTTTTATGTAAAGAATGGAGATCTTCCAAATATTGTCACTTGCTTGGCAATAAAAAGTTATATGTTGCTGTAGAACAGACTTGTTACATGTACTCATGTATAGGCACCAACATGAACGTAAATGAGGCGCAAGAACTTACATGCCAACACAATGAAGCAGATAAGTGGATAATTTGGGATATTACACACACGACTCGAAATGGTGAAGAGAAAAATGTTTTGGTGCGAACAAACGAATCGGATATTTTTGTGTTAATGATCTATCACCAAAAGAACATAAAGAATGCACCCTTATGGTTTGAATGTGGTGTATTTTCAAACAACTCTAGAAGATATATTAACGTCTGAAAAATAGCAAAAGAAATAGGAAGTGAAATAGCTGACGGCCTGCCAGGCTTTCACGCCTTGACGGGTTCAGATTACACTGCTGCTTTTACCAGACAAGGTAAAAAAAAAACTTTTAATATTCTCACAAAAAGCATGGCTCATCAAAAATATTTGGCTAAATTAGGAGAATTCGTCTGGGTGGATGAATCATTGCTGATTGGTGTAGAGACATTTGTGTGTGGTATGTATGTCCATCCTTCGTACGTTTCAGTATCAGAAGTGCAATACAGTATTTTTTAAAAGAAAACGTCTCCTCTGCTAACAAGTAAACCGTTGACAAAACTTAGGCCTGTTGCTCCTACTCTTCCTCCTTCAAAAGCTGCTTTGGAACAAAAAGTCAAGCAGAGCAATGCTGTATCTTGGATGTGGAAACGTGCAAACCTATGTAACCCTCTGGAAAACATTGACTCAACCTGTCATGGATGGAACTTAGAAAATAGGAAATACCAGGTTAAGTGGTATGAAGGGCCTATGCCACCTGGCATTATTCCGCCTGAAAATGACGATACTTCTGCACAGGATCAAGTTGCTTTGAAAAGCAGTAATAATGACACAGACTTCGATGATGTTATAAAGACAGTAGATTAAAAAAACTACTTAAACAAGAACGCAAGTGCTAATTTTAAATTGTTTTTGTTTAAAGCATTTTTTTTTTCAATTTGACATCTATTATAAGATTTAGCATTAGTTTTAGATTTAGTTAATTAGCAGATAAATATTAAGTTAGAGTAATTATCAAAGCATATTTTAGAGGTCCATAAGTACTACTATGGAGATACGCAAAATACAATAGATGAAATATACATTAAAAAATTTTTTATTTGCTTGTTATTTAGTCTTTGTTTGTGATTATAATACATTACAACTCCAAACTAATCTATCAGAGAGGTGTTAACTCTCAAGATCCCCGCCACAGCGGGCTGGTCAAGCAGTTCTTGGCTTCAAGAGTAAGACAATAACCGCCATTTACTATCTCGTTATGCATCCAAAACCATGTTTATGGTATTCTTTAAATCCCTACAATCTTAGCAAACATTTTAAATCTTGCCTTGTTTTTACTGTCTTATCGGTTAAAGAGTTGTTGGACTTTAAACATTCACTATGAAACAGAAAAACTCGTAAAATGTAAGTTTGGGGCTAAATATCAGGAAAACTATTACACTTATGAACTATATTGTTATTAGATGAAACACACAAAATGGTTATTTAATTACGAGTAATTTTAAAAAAAGTACAATGCTCGACGCTTCGTTGAGGAGCTAGGTTCGTTTAAGTAAAGTGTCACACGTTTGCGCGGCAGTCATATTGATGACGTCATTACTCGGCCCCCCACCAATCGCCAACCTTAAGAAATACCTTTTTGAAGACTATGGGTTATAAGTATTCTTAAGCACGCAACAAAGTTTATGGTAAACTCGGGTAAATAAAACGTGTCCTATCTCTTGGTCTATAAGTGAAATGTTTCGACTTCTTTGGTTTGTACGAGCGTCATTACTCCGTGATATCCGCACGGTCTGTCCTCCCTTCTGTTTTACCCTTTTGCGCTTTGCCTTTTTTTCATCCCTCGTTGTTGTCTTGTGTTTGGCGCAATTGGCCAAATATGAATTATGCACCATAAAACACAATCAACCATTCTATGCTAGACAGCATTCGCAGAAGATTAATATTCAACAAGCAGTTATTTAAGACGTATCCTAATTAAAAAAAAACACATTCTGGCTTGTGTGTGCAAGATATGGTCTGAAACTATGTAGACCCTTATCAACGCGTTTTTTTTAGAATGGGCAATGTCGAAACCCATTTTATCTAAATTTATAACAGGGTTCCCACGGGTCAGGAAATTTCATTTTGTTAAAAAAAAAACAGGGAAAATTACAAATTTTCATCTAAAACCTGAAAAATGGCCTCAATGACTTTGAAAAAAATTGACCGTGGCTTCTCAGACGCAGTTTTGTATCACTTTATTTTATGAATTGAACTTTTCATGCAATTTTAAAAGAAACAGCTAATACTTAACAGGTAAAGAATTTTGTTGAGTCCACAGGCTTAAATTGTAGAATTTCATGCTTATGATACATTAAATCACAAATTGATTTTTTTTAAGTCAAATGTGTTGGATTATTTGAATACGTTAAGTTTTTGCAAAATTACTTGTGCTTTGTGTATTAATTTTTACGGTGCATAATTCTTAAATTGTTTTTTTTTTTATTATTGGTTATTGAATGCTAAATTCTTTCCTGGTGTTTTCACTTTAAAAATTTTGTGAATAGCTTGAGTATGAACTGGAATTTTGAAAATTTTGTCTGGAAAAGTTGTGGAAGTGTACTTCTGAAAAAAAGTGTGAACCCTGTTTTTCAAAAAAAATGTGTTTGTTATAAGCTTTTGCCAATAATGTCTTAAAATGTGTAGGTTTTCAGTTAATAATTTTTGAATCGTAACAGTTAATTTTAGTCGACTTGGTGTTTTTACTATTCATGACCCACAATTACTTAAAACCATCCACGCGACTCTTAAAACTAGTTCATTGGGCCTCATAAAAATAAAAGTTATGAGCCCGTGACTAACATAACACAGCCCGGTTCTTTCGTATCACATTATTTTTATCTCTGTTAGCCATAATCTTTACATAGTTGAAACAGATTTTCCCCTGCCAGCTCGATAAATTCTGTCGCGATTTATTTCCCCAGCTGAGTCGTTTGTTTTCTCTCAACTGCTTTCGAAAGATTTAGCTCCTGCCGTTCATCCTTTCGAAACTCATGAAAAAACTATCATCCTTAAAATATTCTCGTCGAAAGTTAAATTGCCCGCGTATTTCGAGCTCGAACGCTTGCCCTCCACTTTGGCTGCTTTTCAAAACGCTGCCGGATCGGTTTTCCCCTTTTTGTAAATTAAATGATAAATCTGGCATCTTTCTTAACGCTAGATAAATATAAACTTCAAGCTGTGGAATCTGGCAGCGGACTGCATTTTAATGTTAGGTAAAGTTCCGTCAATGGATCTGGTATTACATATTAGGTAGTGGAACTATAAAAAATTTAAGAGTGCAGTGACTTTCAAAATCATACCAAATCGATAGGAAAATTGATTTTAAAGTTAAAAATTAATCGACATCAAATTCTAAATAGCGAAATAACTTTTCAATCACGATCATTTTTGACGTAGTTGGATTGGAATGAACATAACATATAGTATATCACAAAAGTATTGTAAAGGTGAACCACGTGGCGACTGAATGTTTGAAAATGGAGACTGAAAAATTTTGCTACAGTCGCCACACTTTCTTAAAACAGTAGTTTATATGATGGAACTTCCGATTTTACTGGTTTTTTTCCGAGGACCGTAAAAAAATTTTTAAATAAGAAAGAAGAAAAGTCTGGAGACACACACACACATATACACTGAAGAGCCAAAACATTATGACCACCTACTCAATAACGCGTTGCGCCTCCTTTCGCCAGCAAAACAGCTGCAACTTGACTGGGCATAGATGCCACACGTTTTTGGTACATGACTGGAGACAGGTTGTACCAAATGTCTAAGCAACGGTCACGCAAAGTCGAGATATTCGGACATGGTGGTGTTTGAGCTCTGAGCTGCCGCTCCATGACACCCCAATTGTGCTTTTTGGATTAAGATCCGGCAAGTTAGGTGACCAGGACATTAAGTGGAATTCATCAGTATGCTCCTCGAGCCACTCCAACACAATCCGAGCCTTGTGACATGGGGCGCTGTCCTGCTGGAAGATTCCATTTCCAGTTGGGAAGACAGACGCCATGTAAGGGTGCAACTGATCCGCAATGATGTTCAGATAGTTCGCAGCGTTCATGGTCTGTTCAACCACAACTACGGGTCCCAGAGTCGCCCATGAGAACGTCTTCCAAAGCATAATACCGCCACCAGCCTGTGTATGACCTGCTGTACAAGAAGGGAGCAACTGTTCGCCTGGCAGACGGCGTACCCTGACAAGACCATTGACGTGGCGAATGAGAAATCGAGATTCATCTGGTCAGGCAAGTCTTCCACTCATCCATGGTCCAGGCTCGATGTTCCCTGGCCCACTGAAGGCGTAGTTGATGACGCTTGGCCAGAGAGACACACGAGTGGGACGTCTGCTGCACAGTCCCAAATCCAACAGTGTCCGCTGAACTGTGTGTTCCGAAACACTTGCGCTTGGACCTTCATTGTATTGGGCTGTCAGCTGAGCCACTGTCTCGCGCTGATTTTGCTTTACCAAGCGGGACGGTCTCCGACGTCCTTTTTCTTTGATGACGCGTGGACGACCAACACCTTGGCGTCTACTGCTGGTGTCACCGTCATTTATCCACTTTAGATGAATACTAACAACGACAGATCGTGATCAACCTACCAGTCGTGCAGTTTTGGTGATACTCGTTCCGAGTATTCGGGCCATTACGATCTGCCATATATCATATTCGCTTAGATCAACAGCCTTCCCCATCACTCGCAAAAGTAAGAACAAGAATTATTACTTACCTTCTCCAGCAGCAGGTAAATAACATTCTCACTTAATCACGTACCCTTCACGTCATCCAGACGAGTTCATTGAAGAATGTGTGAATGGTCGTCATGTTTTGACTCGTTAGTGTATGTGTGTGTGTCAAGCGTATTTCTACAAAATACTGTGAACGCTCGTAAGTGGCCAGTTACAAAATTTCTTAATTTTCACCTAAAATGTCCACTTTAAAACAAGCTTTTTGAGATTTCTTTGGCATTGTTTTAATCACGAACTGTCCCTTCGCATTAATTTTTTCTCGATATCCTTAGAAAAAATTTCGGATAATCCTTGTGATCTGTTGTACATATCTAGGTGCAAATAAGAAAATCATTGTGCTTTTTTAATTTTTGCAATGTTTAAATTTGTGTTTAAAATGCTAATAAACCTATTCTTTCCCCCCTAAAATAGTTGATATTTACAAGCATTTTTTACAAGAGTGATACACTCACTATACAGGGTGGTCCCGAATTCATGGTACAAACTTTAATGGTAGGTACAGGACATTGTAACAATGATTTATTGTATAGGAATGTATAGTCGCAAGTGACGCGGTGAGGCGAAAACAGGGGAAATAACGGCCGAAAGGAAAAACAAAGATTTTATTGAAAGCGTTGTTGACAGTGTCATGTTTACAGTAATTCTTCAAAATTGCGTCCACCAGTATCGATACATGCTTGACAGCGTCGGTGGAAGCGATTGGCGTACACGTTCAAAGATGCCTGGTATTTCACGCACACCTGCAGCAGCTACAGATAAGCGAGCGACGAGATCCTCATCTGAGTCAACTGGAGTCTCATAAACAAGATGCTTTAGATGTCCCCATAAAAAGTAATCGAGGCTCGATAAATCGGGAGATCGGGGTGGCCAAGGGACTGGTCCACCACGCCCAATCCATCGAGTACCAAACGTGGCATTCAGGTAATTCCGTACATCAATGCTGAAGTGTGCTGGCGCCCCATCGTGCTGAAACCACATGCGGTTACGAATGGCGATCGGAACATCATGCAGCAGTTGTGGTAACACTTCTTTCAGAAAAATAAGATAGCTTCCGCCAGTGAGCCGCGTGGGTAGTAAGTATGGGCCAATCAAAAAGTCGTTCACAATACCAGCCCACACATTAATACTGAAACGTTGTTGAAACGCATGTCGACGCGTTGCATGTGGATTATCGGTTGCCCACACATGGGAATTGTGCGGATAAAAGACACCCTCGCGTGAAAATGTCGCTTCATCTGTAAATAGCACATAATCTACGAAATCCGGCTGCAACGCACATTGCTGCATCACCCACAGGCAGAAGTTCACGCGGCGAGGATAATCTGCCGGATTCAATGCTTGTACTTTCTGAAAATGGAAGGGGTGTAAGCGATTTTCGTTTAACACTCTGCATACAGTCTGATGACTCACACCTACGTCACGCGCAACAGTTCTTGTGCTTGACTCGGGTCTATCAGCCACAATGTTCAAGATGCTTTCTTCCAGCCTTGGAGTGCGTACAGCTCTTACTCGACCAGCGCCATGTCTGTTGACGTCGAACGCACCTGTTTCACCAAGTTGACGATGTAACCGTTGAAAAATTCTATGATCCGGCATTCGTCGATCAGGATACTCCGCGCGATACATTCGTAACGCAGCTCTGCCGTTACCATTTGCACGGCCGTACATGTAATGCATGTCTGCTTTTTCTGCATACGTAAAGTCACCCATCGTCTACGGCAGCACAATTGTGAATGGCGCTTTTCCCTACTGTGATGCATCATGTTCAACAGCGACTAGACATCTACTACCCTCTACCGGCAATGATACCAACCGATCACTCCATTTCTCTTTCCTTTTATTTCCCCTGTTTACGCCTCACCGCGTCACTTGGGACTTTACATTCCTATACAATAAATCATTGTTACAAATGTCCTGTACCTACCATTAAAGTTTGTACCATGAATTCGGGACCACCCTGTATGGACTTAATTTGGCTAAGTATACAAACTATCATGCACATTAAAATAATGACAACACATAAAAATTAATTCGTATTGTGAAGTATTTCACACTACCTTCTCACACCTGTCGGGAAAGCCGAATATATTCTGACTAAATATATTCCACGTCGCATCTGCTGTTTACAAGTTGAGTAGAACATGTGGTGTTCGTCCAGAATTTATCTGATTGGATCTCGACTTTTACCATTGGATTCTTTTTGAACTGCGGACGAACGACGGTTGCAGAAACGAGACAGAGCACGAGAGACGATAGATACAGCCGGTGGCAGAGTGACTACGCTTGAATTTGAGAACAAATACTGATATGAATTTGTTTACTGTAATTAATGGATGATGTAAATATTGTAAATTTCTTACGTTCTTCAAATAATAACTTAAAATCTTAGCTGTTAGTCGTCCTCTCCATGCTTACGATTCGTACTGTTTTCATGCTACCGTTTGGGGCAACGACACTACAGCATAAAACCTATGAATTTTTACTACTGTATCAAAAATGTTCACTAAATATTTTGTGACAGCTGCCGCACCAGTTAATGTTTCTGGATTGTTAATGTTTCTGGACAGTTAATTTTTCAAAATTTACCTAAACTTTTCAATGGAGAACAAAATAGCCTGTGCCGAGTTTCTAGCAATAGGATCATGACTTTAGACGTTTGTTTCGAAAGTCCGTTGTCCTCTCAATAAACTTGAAATTAATTCTCCTGTTTGACGTTTCACCATTGCATTTGAATGGGTAAATTACTGGACATTTTAGTTATATTTTGTTATTTAGGAATATATTTGTATGACTTAGCAGTATTTATGTATGTTCCATAGACGCAGTATTGTATCCGTGTATCGGTAAAATGTTGTCATTTGGTTACTTTGTGAGAGTATTTACACTATTCAAATTGATAATTAAATT
This sequence comes from Metellina segmentata, assembly GCA_947359465.1. Classification (NCBI taxonomy): domain Eukaryota; kingdom Metazoa; phylum Arthropoda; class Arachnida; order Araneae; family Tetragnathidae; genus Metellina; species Metellina segmentata. Next base: position 101,133,690 of record OX375875.1, read on the forward strand.
TTGGAAACTGGTATATCTAGTTCATAATAAATCAGTTCTCGAACAAACGGTAGCAAAATTAATTTTCTCTGATCAAAGCATTCGCAAACAATGTTTGAATGCCTCGGCGTAAAATATTTTTATTCCCTTGTAACATTCCCGCGTGTAGCTTACTGTTCATATATTCCAGCGCGCTCGATTAATTAAAGTAGACCTGCTTCAGTTGAGGATTTCGACTCGCAAATAAGCGCTCCAGATTCATATTTAGTTTTGATATTTTGCAATGCTGCACGCAGATGGTTCTGTGTTTATGCTTTGGAGAGTTCACTGGCAATTATTTCTCATTGCCCGCAGTAGCCCAGTTGGTAGAGTAGCTTATCAGTGACCGGAGGATTGAGAGTTCGAAACTGCACCCGAAGACCGTCTTGTACATGGAGGCTGATGCACACTAAATCTGTCGTGACCTCAGATGTTCTCGCTTTGGTGTGGAATGGAAGTTTGGAGACTATAATGGTCGACTTACTATTCAAGAGACTTTGTTATCTTAAACTTTCAAGTCACGCGTTCTAACAATTAGAAATTCTTCCTACCCTCTAAAATTTTCGGAATTATTCATTTTGTGGCTCATTAGTATGTTGCCGGACACCCTTCAAAGGTAGTCTACGTTATCTGACAGCAACTCTTACATTCTTGTAGAGCATACTAATTCCCGATAAAGAGATACTATTATAATTTTAGACGCCTTATTTATTTATTTTTTTATAATTGGTGGTGGAGTTATTTCCAGGGAACAAGAAGTCTGCTTACAAGTGAAGTATTGCATCGAGTAAGCTTTTGGAAACTCGTGAAGTAATTCCACAATCTCCAAAATCGATTTCTTTCTTGCTGCTATCCAATAAGTAGACTTGCAAGATGCGTCAAAGTGTTCTTTATTCAGTCCTCTATTAAGTGGAAGTTATGCATAGACAGTGTTCGTATTTTGCAGCAAGTACTGGAAGTTCTCTTGCCCACCATTTGTATGGGATCCTCAGCCTGAGTGCTTATTTGCCCTTTGCATCACAATAATTAAAAGAGATCTGCAAGTACTCAGTCAATTTAAAGAATACCATCCAATCTTAATCATCGCTCATGATTCAAACCTTGCCTCGTCTTGTGCTATACCAAGCTTGGCCAAATATGGTACTTGCTCTATAACCAACCTTGAGACAGGTTGACGTAAAACACAAGTGCGTGTAGTCTAAAAATACCCATTAATACCCCTTCTGAAGTTCAGAGTATACTTTGCATTGAACCCCCAGACCCTCCTTTTAACCCAAGAACGACTTGTCTTCAGGGGCACATCTCCTTATTTGTGTACGGTTTTCACGACCCCCGAGGTACTCCAGAGGTTTTTTTATTTTCGCATGGGGGATTACTATCTAGTAAAGACGGGAGTCGTACTCCCGGCATAAAAAATAGTCATTGCGTCAAAAAACCTAAAAAGAACCAACCTAACTTTTGTATAGGATTCTCATCCGGAGTGCTTTTTTCACCTTTGGATTACAATCAAATCTGCAAGTTATTTGTCAATCTAAAGAATATCGTCCATTCTCAAACAGGAATAAATTGCCCATGATTCTCGCTTTGGTATGTCATGTATTTGATCAAGCTTGACCAATGTGACCCTTGCGCCATAAAACCCCAAACCAACCAATCTTGACCTAGAATGGTGTGATACAAGACACTATTATAATAACTCTTTAATAATAACCTTTACACACCCCTATTAAAGCTTTCTCGGAGTGTACTCTGGTTTGGACCCAAAACACCTTCAAACCCTCGTTTGTGCAGATTAACCGAGGTGTTGTCCTCGGAAATGGACGCGGTGTGGAAGTTTGGAAAATGGGATGCCAGCTTTAGTGTTGAGTCTGGTCATCTAGCCGTGGTTCGAAAATACGAGGTGTTATCCTCGGATCTACTCCTTCGGGGTTGATTCCGAACCGTCGTAAATAGTGCTACTTTAATTCAACTACCTACCTTACAAGTGTTTTTTTTTTTTTTTTTTTTACCTTGGTACGGTTTCATTTACAATTTGAAACGTGAAATTGAGCGTTTGTTTTGTCATGTGGTTAATACACGATGTCTTTCAGAGGACGACGACTGGGAGGACAGTGCACCGCCGGACATTCCAGGCTCCGAGGAGGACATCAACGAGGATGAATCCCCCCTTCTGAACGAGATCGACGAGGCGGACGAGGACACGAAGCGTTGGGAAGAAAAGAGGCTCTTGGAGGACATCGTGGGCAGTGGGGCGGAGAAGCCGAAGGAGGACGGCCCCGTGGGTGGAACGGAGGACACCCTGGGCTATTGCGCGCCCTACACTGGCCAGATCTGCAGGAGGTACCTCAACGGGTCCGGACACGTCTACTACAACTTCACCATCGAGAACCACCTCATTCCACTGAACGAGCAGATCACTGCGGAACTGTGGAGCGAGCTCGTGTCGTCGCTCCTGGAACCCTGCAGGTGGGTGCTTTTTCGGGGTCTGCGGTCGTCGTTTCAGTTCAGTTGAAAAGCTTTTTGGATTTGCCCATTCGTTTGATGTGCCCTATTTTTTCTGTTGTCCTCTTTGTAAAAATATTTTGGGGAAATGGACGTAAATTGTCCTTTTGCTCTCGTTCTGATGCGTTTGATCTAAGGACATTAGGATTTTGTGAACCTGTTCGCGGCCTATTGGTAACATTAGATCACGATGTGTTCACTGTTAGTTTGTGTTGTTACATTTTTTATCTGACACTGTGTTGTGTTTGACGCTGTTTGGTCAAATATGGCGCTTATGCCATAAAACCAACCAACCTGAAAATGCTTGTCCTATTTTGCAAATTACTTGTGAAACGTTCCATCAAAGCCTTCTCTTGATATTTTAAAATATGGGCCTTAATTATTTTGAAAGCATTACCCATCCCATCAAACATGAAACAAACAAACCCTTATTTTTCTCCCATGGCAAATTTTTGCTACAGGTTCTGTTCAAAGAAATCTCAAACAATAAATACAAATTTTTCACGAGTCGGAAAACCTGAAATGGTCAGGGAATGTAATTTAGTCCAAACAAATCAAGGAAAAGTCATTGAAAATTACGCATTTTCCTCTAAAACCTGGAAAATCGCCTCAATGACCTGGAAAATGATTGATCATGATCATGGCTTCATAAAACAGATTTTGGAGAAAAATAGCCAATAAAAGATTCGTGCACATTTTCGTATCTTTGTTTTATGAATATATGCGCCGACCAACCGGTCTAGTGGTTAAGGTGTTGGCCTCTGGATCGGAAGGTTCCGGGGTCAGGACATGGATGTAAATTGTGCTGTCCTTTGTTAGGGGCAATGATAGTGCACCCACTAAGTGCCCCTTCACAAGTGACCATCACTTCCGGCCTTGTAGTGGCCAAGGACAAGTCCTTAGTGCCCGCCATTGGAAGTGGTGACCATCGCTTCCGGCCTCGTCGTGGCCAAAGAAAGAGTCCAATGCCCGCCATTGGGGAAAAAATTAATAAATGTTTTCAACTGGTTTTATAAGAAACAGCTAATAATTAACAGGTAAATAATGTTATTTCATCCACAGTCTTAAATTGAAGAATTTAATGCTTTGTGATACATTAAATAACAAATTGATTGTCAAATATGTTGAAGAATTTGAATAAGTTATTTTAATGCAAAATAACTTTTATTTTATGTATTAATTTGAACAGTGTATAATTCTTAAAATAGGTTTTCACCTTTAAAATGTCATGAATTGCTTAAAGTATGACCTGGAATTTTGTAAAAATGTGTCTAGAAAATCTGGAAAAGTTAGGGAATTATTTATGAATAGAGTGGGAACCCTGTAAATAAGTTTTTAGTAGTTAAAAGGCTGCGTTAGACGGCTTTGTAGCGTCTCAGAATAGCAGGGTTGCAAGTTCAAGGCTCGATCCATCCAAAGACTGCGTAGGGGGGGGGGCTGGTGCTCTTTAAATCTTCCGTGGCCTCGACGTGGTGGGAAAATTCGAAGAGTGGAATGCCAGTTCAGGTGTTGTCATCGTGGATTGATCCTGGACCGTCGTCAATATCCTGTTATGTTGCTCCAGTGCGACGTAAATTCAACTTCCTTCCAAGATGCAAAGTGAGTTCCCCTTTAGACACACATAATTACGCGTGCATGAATTGCACGAGCCTAGTGATCAGTACTTTTTCTATGGGGTTTACTACCTTTGGTCACTCTCCAGGATTCTCAGGCTATCTTTACCTCTCTCCATCCTTTCTTTTCGCAAAATCATAACATTGTTCTGTCTTGGCGCAACGTGGCCAAACATGGTCATTGCGCCAAAATAATTCAAAACCAAGCAACCGAAGTTGAGACCCGTCTTTTTCCAGGAGTGCGGCAGAAGTCATTCTCTGCTACTACGCCTTTCCCAAATGCGAGTGGGCAGACGGCGTGGCCAGGCTGAAACCCCTGTGCCGAGAAGACTGCATCGCCATCAAGGAACTCTTCTGCTACAACGAGTGGGCGCTGGTAGAGGACAACAAACAGAGGGGCATCTTCTTCAAGTCGAGGGGTCACTTCCGGCTGCCCGACTGCAACACCCTGCCCAACCTCAGCAAGGGAGGGAGAGAAACCTGCTCACAGGCACATCTCACGGACATGCGACAGGATGAAATAACAAGTAAGTGTAGTATTATGCATTGCATATTGGACATTTTCCTGATTTTCCACATTTCGATGGTTCTCTTTCTTTACTTGACTGCACTTTGTAAAGTTGTGTAATGATTTGACTATTTTCAACTAAACGAAAACTAACCTTTTCTAGAATATTGAATTGTATCAGACCTGTAAGTGATATATGAGTTTGCTTGTGTATATGAGAATTGGATCTCTAATAAAAATTATAATTATCTGCTGTATATATATCTATATATATATATATAGATATATATATATATATCTATATATATATATAGAGAGAGAGAGAGATAGATAGATAGATATAGGTATAGGTATATGTATATGTATATGTATATAGATATATGTATATGTATATAGATATATGTATATAGATATATGTATATAGATATATGTATATAGATATATGTATAGATATATGTATATAGATATATGTATATAGATATATGTATATAGATATATGTATATAGATATATGTATATAGATATATGTATATAGATATATGTATATAGATATATGTATATAGATATATGTATATAGATATAGATATATGTATATAGATATAGATATATGTATATAGATATAGATATATGTATATAGATATAGATATATGTATATAGATATAGATATATGTATATAGATATAGATATATGTATATAGATATAGATATATGTATATAGATATAGATATATGTATATAGATATAGATATATGTATATAGATATAGATATATGTATATAGATATAGATATATATATATGTATATGTATATAGATATATATATATGTATATAGATATATATATATGTATATAGATATAGATAGATATATATGTATATAGATATAGATAGATATATATGTATATAGATATAGATAGATATATATGTATATAGATATAGATATATGTATATAGATATAGATAGATATATGTATATAGATAGATAGATATATGTATGTATATAGATAGATAGATAGATATATGTATGTATATAGATAGATAGATATATGTATATAGATAGATAGATAGATATATGTATGTATATAGATAGATAGATATATGTATATAGATAGATAGATAGATATATGTATGTATATAGATAGATATATGTATGTATATAGATAGATATATGTATATATATATATTACTTTCCACACACATGCCCTCTGTGGCACATCTATTAAGGTGTGTACCGGCACAAACTCGGGGTACTCTTGTGGTCTTCTTTCTCATGGGGTTTACTGTCTTTAGTAAACATTGGATTCGCGTTCCTTGATATCTAAGCAATATTTATCTGATTTCATCACACTTTTCTATTCCCCAATCGTTTTTTCCCCCACTTTAACGACATTGTTTACTTGACTTTGGAATTCGCTTTAAAGGCGCAAATTGTGGAAACTCTTTGTTTACGTTTCAGCCTATCAACTTATTGTAGACTCGTACCAAGCCTCAACTGCCAATTCACAGAAACCGGACTATACTACAGGGCTGACAATTACTTTCGAGTTGGTGTATTTTAAAATGAAAAAAAAAACTTACAGTTGTGGATATCAGTGAAAAAAAACACTCGTATTTTATTCTAATGTTTATTTTAGTTTTTGTTGGGTAAACCTGATAACGTTTCTCCAAAATATCCTATTTATTCCTTCGCCTCCCGACAACAAAACGTAACGACTCATGAACTGCTTCCATGTTCCTTATCTGCTCTATATGTTTACTACTGTCTCTGAAATTCCCCGGAACCGTGGTAGCCCGTTGGAAGAATAGCGGATATTAGCAACCGGAGGGTTGTTAATTTGAAACTCGATCCAACCAAACACCGTCGTGTACGGGGAGGCTACTACACGTTAAATCTGTCGTAGCCTCAATTGTCTTCACGTATGCGTGGTGCGGAGGTTTCGATAGTGGGGCGCCAGCTCAGGTATTGACTTTATCATATAACTGTTTCTCAAAATTAAAAGTTGTCCTCGAATCTTATCCTCCGGGATGGATCCCAGACCATCGCCAATAGCCCGTTGGATTGCTCCAGTGCGACCGTAGTACGACTACCTCTATCTCTAGATTCCCCTTTGGGATTTAGCCCTTAGGGTCACATCTTATAGTGTGTACGAGCATTACATCCCCGAGGTACTCGAGTAATCTTTTCCCCTTTGATAAATGGTCCTTGCGCCAGAAAGCCGAAAACAATCAATCCTTCTGGATTTGTACGGGACCTTCTCCAATAACCCGATGTTTTTGCTCCACAGCGACGTTAATTCTACAACCGACCAACTAACCTCTGAAATTCCTATCGGGATTGTTCCCGACTATAGACATTAGACCGCTGTGTTACTTCCAGAGCGCGTATATTCACCTAATTGTCTTCTGTCGCTAAAAATTAATCTCTTTTCCCATCCCAAACGAGTTTCTTGTAATTGAAAAAAAATCGCTCCGTCCTTTTCCTTCCGTCCTGATTCCATTCTTGACACAAATTTCCACAGAAACTACCCGAGAAAAAGCAACTATAATTTACAAATAATAGATTTCCGTTATTCGGATAAAAAAAAAATCCAACCGCAATTCCTCTGCGTGCAGAAGTCGAAAGTAATTCCTGACAAACCGCATCCAACTTCTTTTTTCCTCGCGCAGTCACTAGGCAATTTAATATAACTTTTAATTTATCCGCGTTTCATTAAATCAGAAACGCAAAAAAAACTGCGATGCTGTTTTTGAAGTCGCGGCTTTTGTTGCCACCGAATCGGAGAGATCTGGCGTTTCCCGCGCCCCCTGGAGACCCTCGCCGATTGGAATTCCATTTCGAATTCGGATCCTGCGTTAACGCATTTACATGCCTCTCCCAACCGTTCTTTATTTTTTTAATTCGTTCTAAAGGTTGGATTTTCGCCTCCTTTGCTGTTTCAAGGGTGTTTTGTTTTTGTGTTTCTGCAGTTAGTTATGTGTCCCCGTTCTTCCCTTTTCCTCGGGATCTTCTTTTCGTTAATTTGTTCTTGTATGACTTCGGTGGCTTTAATTTGAATTTGGGTTTTTTCGGGCACAGCGAACGGAAAGGTTCGCTGAGCGTGGATGAATTGCGAACTTAGGGTAAGAAAAACTTCATAGGGGAAGTAAATTAACTCTTACTTTTTTTCTGAGATCAATTATAACTCGAATGTTTCCTTTGGCTTGTTTCCAAATTTTGTTTCGAATGTTTAGTGATTTATGTTTACAAATGTTCTGTTTAAAATATGGCCGCTTGATGTTGGAGAAAAATGAACTAGGCTCATTCTTTCCTGTCTTCTGAACTATCTGTAGCCATGAAAATTGGCACAAGGGTAGTCCTAAAAGTGGCCTACGAAGCCCCAATTTTAAAATCGAGTCTGTTTTTCTGCAATAAATGGACATGGAAACACGTTCTACAGGGTTTATATATGAGTTAACACAGGGAAATGTCGCGCTCATATTTGAAACCTGAGCAACGCCGTGTTATTCAGTTAGTTTTTAAATATAATATTCGACTCGATGACATTTAAATACCATAAAAGCGTTGAAGTCTCCCGTGGTTAAGTGTCCTCTGGTGCTCATCTTTTTTAGGTGTTATCTTTTCCATGGGGTTTGCTTCCTTTATAGTAAACATGTGATACACCGAAGCGATCAACTGCTTCAATCCCCTTACTCTGTATTCAATCCCTCTTTTTCTGTTTTCGTCTCTCTACTTTATTCCTCTTTTCCTTTCGTGACATTTTATACCTGACGTTGTTTTGTGTTTGGTGCAGCTTGGCTCAACATGGCCCTTGCGCCATAAAACCCCGTAACATCTAACTCGTGACTCACTAGGTTTCCCCACGGAGTAGCAACCTGCTAGTTGCAGGCGGAGCTGGTTCCAATTCTTGTAACACCCTGGATCTATTTCTCTTCTGTGCCATTAAAGCTTTGTGTTAGTCTATTACTTAAAGCTTGTGTTTGGCACAGCACCCCCGGCCCATAAAACTCAATCTACCAACCATTGAAGTGTCTTACAAACAATCTGTAACATAAATAAAAGCATCCTATAAAAATGTTTGGTTGGATGGAAAATTATTATTGCTTCTGTTTAGATTTGGGAATGTTTTGTAGATTTGTGTTCCTTGATCTAGCTCCAGTTCTGGATAGATAACACCACTAGCCTATTTCCCCTGAGCCCTCAATGTCGGAATCTTTAGGTATGTAGGAGCATCTTAAACCTAAAGTACTCAAGTGACCTTGTCTTTACCCATGAGTTTTAGTGTCGTTTGTAAACATAGGTCGTGCTTCCAGGATACCCAAGCAACTTTTTCTGCTTTCATCACACTACTCTGTTCCTCAATCCCTCGTATTTTCTTTTTAACCGCATCTTTTACCTGACGTTGTCGGCCGACCAACCGGTATAGTGGTTAAGGTGTTAGCCTCTAGATCGGAAGGTTCCGGGTTCGGGCATGGATGTTTGTAAACGTATGGTGTAGAGGCGGCTGGTGCACCTTAAATCTGTCGTGGCCGAAAGTCCTCACGTTGGGTTGGCGTGGAAGTTTGGAGAGTGGGGTGCCAGCTCAGGTGTTGCTTCGTCATCTGACCGTGGTTCAAAATTACGAGGTGTCGTCCTCGGATCTTTCCCTAAAGGGACTGATCCCGGACCGTCGTCAATAGCCCGTTGTGTTGCTCTAGTACGACGTTAACTAAAATTACCATTACCATTACCTGACGTTGTCTTGTGTTTGGCGAAGCTTGGCCAAATATGGACCTTGCGCCATAAAACTTCAAAAGAGCCAGACTATTTCCTGAGATTGTTTTCGTCGTGGATTTCTCTATCTGTAGTATTTCCTTATCAGGAGCCTGTTTGTATAGACTTGGGTAGATTTCAATCTGAATAAATGGCTATTTGGACGTTTTCTGTTCGTTTTAAAGTGGTTAATCTACTCTCTCTGCGCTGAGTGCTGCTCTTCCAGTTTGAAATGTGCACTTGCGCTTCTCAAGTAATAGAAACTGACAATTGAAGGAGCTTCTGACGTGCCGTGATAACAATTGACGAATTTGTTCAACACGGGACGGAGGGGCATGGATGTTGAACTAGGCAATTAGTTGCATTTTTGCGTCGTCAAACCATACCGATTTTATCTCTGAAGTTACATAACAAATGCATAAATAGATCATGAGTGTAATTTGATGTTAAATTATGCTTTCGACAGTGCACACTTTGGTTTCATCGGTGTGTTTACAATACTTGTGTTCCTTCTTTCAGCTGACTGCATTCGGGGCCGGGGTCGTTTTTATCAGGGGACGATGAATGTCACTAAAACAGGTATTGCCTGCCAACGATGGGATGTACAGGTAAGCAAGTTCTTCCATATCTTAATCTTTGTGTTGGAATTCTGTAAGGAAAGCAATTCTACGGTCTAGTGTCTGTCGCCACATGGACTAGCGATAGTACACGCATCCGTATGATGCAAGTGTTCAAAGGTATTTTGAGAGTGAAAGCTGGACGCCTTTATGGAGATCTAATGAGGCCTAAGGTAGCCCTAAAATAATGGAAAATAGCCTTAAAAACCATTATTCGTTTACTTGAAAATTGGGATCACTACATTTATAGTTTTTTCTATGCATAAACTTGCCCTCGTGAGTCCAAGGTAGCACAGTTGGAAGAGTAACGGATTAGCAACCGGAGGTTCGAAACTCGGTCCAACCTAAGACCGTCGAAGACATAGGCGCACATTAAATCTGTCTTGGCCTCAAATGTCCTCACGTTGGCGTGGTGTGGAAGATTGGAGTGTGGTTTTTCAGTTCATATGTTGTTCTCGTCATCTGACCATGGTTAAGAGGACGAGGTGTTGTTCTCTGTTTGGGATTGATCCCGGACCGTCGCCAATATCCCGTTGTGCTGCTCTAGTGCGACGTCAATTTAACGACCTGCCTTGCACTCGGAGTCCAAAAATAGCTGTCTACGTTGTTTTTTTTTTTTGCATCTTTAAATTACTGCTATTTGGCCACCTACTTTTAAAGTCCAGTCGTCATTTCTGACTGCTACCTTTTCTGAAAACTTTCGCTTGTTTGGTGCAAATTCCGACTGATTAACCGTTTTGAATCTAACAATCTATTCCATAGACACAATCCAGGTCCTGGTCATTAAACCGACAAAATGACCGGGATATTACACGAAAATGAAATTTAAACTCCACCTAAGTGAATCATTTTGTCAACTGCGGCAAAGCGATGGGGTTCCATTGACGTTTGCCGACCAACCGGTATAGTGGTTAAGGTGTTAGCCTCTAGATCGGAAGGTTCCTGGTTCGAATCCGGGTCCGGGCATGGATGTTTGTAAGTGTATAGTATAGAGGCGGTTAATGCATCTTAAATCTGTCGTGGCCGAAAGTCCTCACGTTGAGTTGGTGTGGAAGTTTGAAGAGTGGAATGCCAGCTCAGGTGTTACTTCGTCATCTCGCCGTTGTTCAAAATTACGAGGTGTTGTCCTAGGATCTTTCCCTTAAGATATTGATCCCGGGCCGTCGTTAATAGCCCGTTGTGTTGCTCTAGTACGACGTTAATTAAAAATTACCAATTACCATTGGCGTTTAATTTCTAAGTCTGCTTGCACTGAATTGTGTATAATGTGAGTCACATGCGATGGCTTAAGTATTTACTTAGGTTGAGAATAATTGCTCACGTTGTTAATTATGTTCATAGTTCCACACCTTCCATAATTGATACAACAATTAAGCGTTCTTTTTCAAAAAAGAATGAAGCTGAACAAGTGCATGAAATCTGAAAGCCATCCTCAGTGTCAAAATCCAACTGTTAGAGTAATTACACTCGTGTTCCGACTTAATTGGGTTCATAGTTCCGCACCTTCCAACCTGGTGAACAAAATGATAAAACGAAACGCTTTTTGTTAAGTCTCAGAAATCTGAAAACCATCCTTAGATCTAAAATCAATGTTTTCAGATAAACCTTTCAGCTTCGTGTCTGTTTCCATAGCTACGAGACGACTCATGCGATGTTTCTTACAGGAGCCTCACCACCACAACCGCCCTCCGAAGGTGTTCCCCGAGGTGCTCAACTCCGAGAACTACTGCCGGAACGCTGGCGGTGAGGAACCCGTACCCTGGTGCTACACCATGGACCCCAGGGTGCGATGGCAACACTGCGACATTCCCCTCTGTGGTAAGACCGCTCCTTCCTTTCTTGCACCCTCTGGCATCCTACATCCGGAACCCAAAAGCCACGTTTATACCGGAGTTGCAAATATTTTTCTCAGCCCTTTTTGTGACGAAGATGTTTTACGATCCCTTTTCAACCCACTCCGGTATAAACGCTGTGTCATTTTTTATCGGCAACACGGACCAGGCCTCTCTACATAGTTCTATTAATATTATCACCAGCTCTCGTCCACGCCATTTTTATCGAATAGATCACTCACTGAATGTTTGTCGGGAGATGTGATAACAGCAAACGATGAAAACAAATTATCTCAGAGCGAACAAAAGACGGCGTGAGCGACCACGGGTTGCCGAAGGGCAGAGGGGAGGAGTGATTGTCTGCAATACCGAAAGGGGACGAAATGGAGAGCATTTTCATCTCAAATGTCGTCGCGGAGAAATGCCCACCAAAAGTTGAATTCCTTTGATCTTTTCCGACTCCTGATGGAAAAACAACATTGGAGTTGCAAACTCGCCAAATCGCCTTGACGAATACTATTAATAACAATATTCTTAAAAATATAGTTCAGAAAGTATAACGGATAAAAATTTAATGGTAGTTAATCTCCAGGTCTCATACAATTAAACCAAAGAGCGACAACAAATGTAACAACGATGTAGCTATCATGACTCCCCGAGCTTGAGGGCCTGAAACTCCTTTCTGCAAAACATGGAACTAATCGTCGGTCTATAAATCTTCCTGATCGAATGTGTCTGAAGAGTTTCCGACCAGAGAGGGGGTTGAGTTCCTCTGCGTTAGCGAGTAACTGAAGAGAGGAGCTGACCTCCTGACTCCTCGTCGGAGAGTCGGTTCTTGGCGAGATGTCGGCTCCAATTGAACTGTGCGATACAATCCTTTGTCTTAATTATTTACTCGGCCTCTGACTGTTTTTTAAATACTTTAAAATGATGTAAATATAAGTTCACCTATCGGACTCTCGACCGACTCTGCAGTTGGAGGGGTTCGCGGTAGCCCGTGCAGATTTGCATCCGGAGGGTATCGAGTTCAAAACTGAATCCAACTAAAGACCTTCGTGTTCGTGGGGGCTGGTGCACATTCAATCTACCGTAGCCTCAAATGTCCTCACGTTGATTTGGTGTGGGAATTTGGTGAGTGGGGCGCCAGCTCAGGTGTTACGTCGTCTTCTGACCGTGGTTCAAAATTACGTGGTGGTGTCTTCGGATCTTTCCTTTTGGGATTGATCCCAGGCCGTCGCCAATGACCCGTTGCGTTGCTCCAGTGCAACTTTAATTAATGTATTTGTAATACATAGCAGTAGCAGGGTGTCCCCTTTTTTTCGTGTGACACGTTCCTGCAGAACTGGAGCCGGCGCTTATGTAGCCTCCAAATGAAATGTAATCAATCAGGATTTCATGAGTCGTCAAATGCAGCCCATGTTGAAGTTGACTTAACGAATGCCGGAATTGTGTTGGTGATTGCCCGGTGTAGCGTCTGCTAACGGGGACCTACAGATATAAACACTCATCGAACTTGATATCACACCGGATTTATTAGTATCGTTATGTGCAATTCTAGGCCCGTAAAGGATCTGCGCCTATCCGCCGTTAACGGCGAAGTCTGCCTCCGCTTGAGGCTTGCGGGCCGCTTATTACCAACCTTTACCTGGAATAGAAGACGTGGGGAAATTTTAAGCCCGCTGATTCGTTGCTATCTCTCCCCGAGATCTATGAAGTCACTCACCCATATTTCGCACTCCGCATGTGTGAAAAGTATCACTATTTACTTGCAATGTTTGCGAGAAAAAAAACTTCGACCAAAAATAGAATACTAATAAAAAAGAAAGCGATAGCTTTTAGATGATTACCAAGCGACAGTTCAACGACTTGTGCCATGTACTCGTGATTTGATCGTAAATGTTTTGTGTTAAGTTTTAATTCCAGTATAGATTCTACTCGCATAATTAAAAAATAATCCATTTTCGAACTTTAAAGGACACTTGGGACCTTGAACAGAATAGAAGGCGGAAACAGGGGAGTTTTTCGTAATTACTGGTGATCTGTTGTATAGATTCGTTATTTATGTTGCAGAGTTTTTTCCACCTGCTTTCAGTTCAAGTAGAAACTACCGAGTAATGACAGAGTCCACGTGAAGCATCGCCATTAATGATGTCACGTAGTGACGTCATAGTCGTCAGTTTGAAACCAACGAATAAGCGGGCTTAAAATTTCCCCATGTCTTCTATTCCAGGTAAAGGTTGGTAAAATGCGGTTCCCGGCCTGCGCTTCCGAACAGGCCTTTCGTATAAGGTGACTAGCACGGTCCCAGTTCAAGTAGCAAGTCCTCGATCGATGAAGTTCGGTTTGCCTTTTCGACTCGGCTTCGTGTAAGGCATCGCAGTCTGTCCCTTTTTCCCATCTTTATGATTTACAAACCGACGCGTTTATGGATGCATGTCTCAACCGTTCTGAAGGGCTATTCCCAGCCACTTCGGCGTCCAAGCTCCACGAAGAGAGTGTGGTTGGTCGAATATCACACCGGCCTTACTGGCTTGCACCTGTCATTTACTGTTAGGATTACTGAGCCAATGTTCTAAATAGTGCCATAAAACGAAATAGTTACCTTCACCGTCGATGTCAGTAACTCAATGTCCCTCGCTTAACAACGAAATTCGATTACTGGCCTAGGAACAGAGCTCTGTCGATGATTGAGGAGTACCTGTCTATACTTTAAATTTTTATACAATTTTATGCTTGATCGAAAGCTGTTCCCTCTGTTAACCCTACATGTGGTTTCGACTGTATATATCGTCCAATATCTGGTCACGTTTTGTCAATGACGATTTACCTTATCGAGACAAAATTGCCCTATTACTCCAAGGAGGATGAAGATCCAAGTAGGGAAAACAAATTGTCCATTGCCCAGGACTGGTGTGGAGCAAGTTTTTGCAACCAGAAGCTGGCCTTTACAGGGCACTTTTCAACGCGAAGATAAACAAACTGCAAAATTTCTCCAAGGAGGAATGAAGATCCAAGTAGGAAAGAGGACTTGTGCCAGTTTGGAACGGGTTTTTGTATCACGCTGACCACTATAAGTTGGTTATATCGACGCGAAGATAAACCACTATGATGGTTGAATACACTTGTTTTACTTAATTTTATTCCAATACTGTATACCTCTTTATGAACCGTAAAAATAACGTGAGCGGTTATCTCTTCAACCTCATGATTCCAGAATCAGTCTTGACGTCCGATACCGAAATGACATCAAAAGATCCGGATTACGTGAAATCGAAAGCGAATTCTTCCAGAACAAAGCGCCATCTTTCCCGGAAATAAATGCACCCGGGAAATTGAGTAAGGAAACGGGGCCTTTCAAGCCAGATTTGGGAGTAGTCCTTCATCCCTCCGATTCCGCCGGCTCGCACAAAGATTCACATCCCATTTCGCCAAATCCCCGACACTTGTCCTCTCCGGCCGTTTGTTGCGCGTCACGCCGCCGTTCCCCGTTGCTCCGGCCCGCACTGACGGAGCTTACGGGTCTTCTCCGGTGTCACTTCTCATTGGTGACGGTGCTTCAGCTAGGTTGAATAGAAAAGGGCACATCGCAGGAAGATGGCGTTTCTTTTTGACGGACATCCTGTGTTGATTTTTTTTAGAGAGTGCGTTGGGACTAGCTTAATACACTCTTAAATGAATGGCCTCTGAATTGATTTTATAGAGGTGTTTCAATTGTTTTACAGAGGCTGTTCACACATTTTTTAGACGATGTATATTGTATACGCAAAACTAAATTACATAAAATTCTTGTGTTTTAAATGTTCTGTTTGATAGCCCTTATTCTGAACTATCTTTCGACACCGTAATTTCCAGGATAATAATGCCTTTTGAAGTGTCAGAAGAGGTATTATATCCCATTCCTCCTGAACAGCTTTCCAGAGTCCTGTAAAGGTTGTGGGACGACGTTTGGATAATGCAGATTTCAAAAGCACGAAAATCCATAGGTGATACATCGGGAGATTAAGTAGGGATATCCGTAAAGGGTATGGCCTTGATACCGGTTTTTTGTTCCATTTCTTTTAGGAAATTTACAGTGGATTTTGATGTGTGACTGCTAGCTTTGTCTTGATGGAGTTCCACAGATTGATAGCACTGTGGGTAGAGAGATGGTATTTCATTTAGAAAAATTGGCGATAAAATATGTTCCTGATAGTATTTGGAGTTAATCTTGACATTTTTTTTCACTCTCTTTATTTTTAACTTGCCATTATAGGAAAAACCAGCAACAATCATGAATCCCTTAGAAAAATTCTGATTCTGTGAACCATGTACTTAAATTTTTTTTCTTCGCTTTTATGTTAATAAATTGCTCTTTTTTTGCTGCAATCGTTTAAATACACCCATGATTCATCTATTACGACAATTTTTTTCCATTTTACTTTGGATAAGTGTTTCTCATATAGAATTCGGCAGCGTGTCCTGCGTTCAGCGATATGCTTTGGAGAAAGACGATGCACATTGCGTTTTTTCGCTTTCTTAAGATTTAAATCATCGTTTATCATTTTGTTTACAGTGGACACCGAGCATTTTAATAACTTTGCAACTGTCCTTTGACTGGGGGGGATTTTCTTTTAACATTAAACAACGTACCTTTGCAGTAGTCGAACATGTCCGTTTCTTCATTGGATACTTGTTTGGAATTTTTGTCCCACTTGAGGCTCCAATTTGACGTTTTTTCCTTTCTTGGTGACGATATTACCTATCGACGCTTTAGATATCACAAAACCATGACTCTCACATCGTTTTTGGAAAACGGAATATGAATATTTCTCTTCGGAAAGAGCATAAATATAGCCTTCGAACCACTACTTCGTTAAAAACGCCATTTTGAATAAACACAAATCTTTCAACCGCAGACGATAATTTTGCTTTTAAAAACATAGTACAGCTGCAATTATTTCTTTTGCAGCAAACGATTTTTTAATACCGCTAACCAAAATCGTCTAAAAAATGTGCGAACAGCCTCTGTATTGAGGCGTTTACACCTCCGAGGGGTTTCAATGCATTCGTTTTGCAATGTTCAGACTTCCTGCATTACTTCTTGCCATGTTTGAACTTGATTAACAGAATCTCCTAAGATTCTTTCTACCAATCGATGCGGTGATTTAGTCGCTGCGTTTCATCGTGTGTGTAGGGGCCGTCGCGAATCACTGGGTATCCCCACTACGCTAAAACCTGAGAGTTGTAGGCAGCGAATATTCAATTTTTCCCTCTGTGTATCTCTCTTTTGGGTTAGTAAAACTTTCCTTGAATGCATGTCACAGTTATTTTCTTTCTTTATACATTCAGTATCGGTTATATGGTCAGCTCGGCGATCCAGAAAAATCAGACCATATATGCGGAACAATGCTAAACTATATAATTATGGCAGGATTATATTCACCTATCAAAATATAGTGCTCATAAACAAGTAATTAAATTTTTAAGAACATTTTAAAAATTAATTCGCGAAGTAAAAACTGTAGTTAAAATTCAATCTAGAACATTTTTAAATGAATTTAATGGAATCTAATTATTAGTGTTTTCTTTGGAATGGCAACAGCATAAAAGATCGCAGATTCTAAATTTATTTTCTTTCGTTTCCGATTTTATTTTGCGCAACAAAACAATTTGTCAGCAGACTAAAAAATAAAAAAGATTTTTAATACAAATGAATGTTCGTATTTGTCAAGTATGATCCAAATCAAACAAAATTTTCCTCTACTCTTTTCGTCTCAATTTCAACGAACTTTTCAAACAGGGAGAGATAACTTCAACCTATAAACAAACAGATGTCCACTGTTGTTCTTGGGGAGGAAAAGAATTGTCCTCTCCGGGGTCGCAAATACTTTTTTTTTTCTTCTGGTCATTCCATGTGTTGCTTCCCGCCCCAAGAAATGTTACAACAATTCCTATTCTTGAAAAATAAAGACGATGACCTCGTTGAAAAGACAAAAAAAAACGACCTTATAACCGATAACCAGGAAAGTAAAATGAGTAGATAAGCGATGCACTTTAACACTTAATCCCTATTACGTTAGACGGAACTTTAGAAAACTGACCATATAAGCGGGGTGACCTTATAAGAGAGTGACCATATAGCCGGTACTGACTGTACTAAGAATTATGCTTCTAAAGGTGTTCGATAGAACATTTATTCGTCGATTCTGAGTATCAATATACTATTTAAAATTTCGTATATTTACAAATAAAAGGGCATTCCATCTCGTGTTCATGACATCGGAGAAAACACCACACGTCTTACCCTCAAGTCTCCTTCTCACTCACATCATTCTTTTCGCCTCCTCGCGCCACCCCAATGTCCGTCCAAGGACACCCCCATCTAAACCCCTCGGAGATCAAATGGTATACAACCCAACCAACCTCACCATAGAAACCCATGGCCAAGTATGGACCTTGCTCCAAAACCAACCGTGGATAGCGATCGACATCGCCCTCATGTGTGTACGAGTTTCACGAACCTTAGGTACTCGAGTGATCTTTTCCA
Organism: Metellina segmentata; assembly: GCA_947359465.1. Taxonomy (NCBI): domain Eukaryota; kingdom Metazoa; phylum Arthropoda; class Arachnida; order Araneae; family Tetragnathidae; genus Metellina; species Metellina segmentata. The sequence goes on from OX375875.1 coordinate 101,152,048, forward strand.
GAGTGTTTACTGTCTAGTAAACACTGGGCTCGAGTTCTCGGAATACACAGGGCTGTGATAGCCCGGTGGGAAGAGTAACGGATTAGCAACCGGAGGTTTACGCGTTTGAATCCAACCAAAGACCGTCGTGTGCAAAGGGGACTGGTGCATGTCAAATCTGTCGTGGCCTCAAATGTCCTCACGTTGGCATGGTGTGAAAATTTGGAGATTGCGGTGCCTTCTTAGAGTTGCCTCGTTATCTAACCGTAATTCAAAGTCACGTGGTGTTGTCTTCGATTTTTTCCCTTTGGAGAATGATCTTAGACCGGCGTCAATAGACCGTTGCGTTGCTCCAGCAGGACGTTTATTAAAAAAATAGTACAAAAATACCCGGAATACACAAGCGCTCTCTGCTTGTTTTTCACTAATATGCTCCTCAATCCCTCTTTTTTCCTCCGACCAACCGGTATAGTGGTTAAGGTGTTAGCCTCTAGATCGGAAGGTTCCTGGTTCGAATCCGGGTCCGGGCATGGATGTTTGTAAACGTATGGTGTAGAGGCGGCTGGTGCACCTTAAATCTGTCGTGGCCGAAAGTCCTCACGTTGGGTTGGCGTGGAAGTTTGGAGAGTGGGGTGCCAGCTCATGTGTTGCTTCGTCATCTGACCGTGGTTCAAAATTACGAGGTGTCGTCCTCGGATCTTTCCCTTAAGGGACTGATCCCGGACCGTCGTCAATAGCCCGTTGTGTTGCTGTAGTACGACGTTAACTAAAATTACCAATTACCCTCTTTTTTCCCTTCAATGGCATTTTTTATTCGACGTTGTCTTGTGAGTAGAGGAAAAATGCGAGTTCTGGATCAGTAGTGGAGGAATCAAGTTTAGTTGTACCGGAAGTAACGTCATAACCGGAAGTTCAGTTGGTACTTCAGGGGTACAACATGATTCCTATTTCGGTTATGACGTCCATCCGGCAGGTGGAGGAAACAACTCAACTTGCGGTTATGACGTATATCTCAACTCCACTCGATTCCTCCACCACTGATCCAGACCCCGCACTTTCCCTCTACTCTTATGTTTGGCGCAGCTTGGTCAAATACGGCCCTTGCTCCTAAAAACAACCAACCATCAACGCGTCCTTAAGTTCCACTCTGCTGAATTCTCTAATGCATTTTGACACTAAATCATTTTCTCCCCGTGTCCTGCTTTCACGATTAACGTAACTCCCTCAATTTCTTTTAGTCAAGTCTTCTCATCTTTTATTTTTTTTCTACACAAACTCAACTTCGTTTCATTACCAAAATCCCGAGGCTTACCAGTTAACCCGCCGCCATCTTTTCTTTTCCTTCCCCGAAATATTGTCGGATTACATTATTCCGAGGAAGGAATTACGTTGTTATAAGCTAGGTGTGTTGGGGCCGCGCGATTTTACCATTCATTATGCAGATTCCGATTTACCTTTACCGAGATGACTTTTGGAAGGGCTTTGCCCGGCGAGGAATTTGCATTTTTATTATACCTTCCTCGGAAATCGCGACGCGAATGTTGGATCTCTGGGATTGACTGTCGATTTATTATGAAATCGCTGAATGGAAATGGGATCCTAATTCTGTCGTCGCCTCTTGCGGGTAAAAAATTCCGATTGGTTTTCTTAGCATTGTGCGGGTAAATTGGATTTGGGTTTTGCACCGAAGCTGGATTTGTTGATTATGTATTCAAATTTCGGGAATAGTTTAAAAGTTTTCCGACTTGAGTGGCATGCGGGTTTGTACGATTTGGTGGTTAGAACCTTTTTCGGGGAAGGGGGGGGGGGTTCTGTCGTTGTACTTTTTAAGACACTTGAGGTGTATTTTTTATTTTCTGGTATCCAGATTTTATTATTTCTTGTGGTTTTGTAGCTTTGGTTCTTTTTTATTTGGAACCTGTCTCTGGAGAAGAAGATTTTGTTTTCAATTTGAATATCACGTTGGATACACGATTCACTCATTATCTTTTGTTGCGAGAAAACTCCTCGTCATGTCAATCAACTCCCTGAAGTATTTATCAGGTTCTGTTTCTAAGTACAATTTTAGTTTTATAATATTTATGGAGGCTATCCTCAGTTAAAGCCGACCAACCGGTGTAGTGGTTAAGGTGTTAGCCTCTAGATCGGAAGGTTCCTGGTTCGAATCCGGGTCCGGGCATGGATGTTTGTAAACGTATGGTGTAGAGGCGGCTGGTGCACCTTAAATCTGTCGTGGCCGAAAGTCCTCACGTTGGGTTGGCGTGGAAGTTTGGAGAGTGGGGTGCCAGCTCAGGTGTTGCTTCGTCATCTGACCGTGGTTCAAAATTACGAGATGTTGTCTTCGGATCTTTCCCTTAAGGGACTGATCCCGGACCGTCCTCAATAGCCCGTTGTGTTGCTCTAGTACGACGTTAATTAAAAATTACCATTACCTCAGTTAAATATTTTTGCATACTATTGGCGTTTAAAATCTCATTTAATTTTCTCTTCTCTAAATCTTTACTGTCATAAAAGGAAGTGTTTGTGTACTATGTGTACTGTCCTGACGAATCTATGGCACTTACAAATACAATACTGAAATTTGACATTCAGGTAGTCCGAATTTTTTGCCATTAAGTTATTAGACTTTTTCGTCTTTCTTCTCTCTGTAATGGGACGTCACCCGACCTCTAATGAAAAAGCAAGCAGATTTTGCGATTTTAGACCGCTGACGTCACAAGCGTTTTTCGTCCAAAAGCCGTGGGAACCATGCCAAGTTTTCCGATGCTAGCGTGTTTCGATTTACGTTGTTGTTTAGAAGCTAGTTAGTATATACCAAGGAGTTTGACCGAATGAAACAAATAAAAACCAGTCTTCCATTTGGATCCCACAAAGGATTTGTCCCCTAGAAATATGTGCTTATACCCATTAGTTTCTAGGGTGTCAGCATTGTGTGAAAATAATGACTTGATGGTGTCTTGTGTTTGACTCTGCTTGACCAAATATAGCCCTTCCGCCATAATATCCCAAACCAGCCCCCAAAGTTCTCATGGTGCAGCTTGTCCGTTTCGGATTTTGCAACATGGAACCCAAATGATGATGTGTGAAATTAGAGTGTTTACTGTCTTCTCTGTAAGCACGGGTCTCGCTATCCTTTGGTACCCAAGCAAATTTTTTTTCTACTTCCATACCATTATTCCAGGGCTCAAAATACCCGGGTGCACTGTGCACATGAAAATAAAATTGTGCACCTAATTTTTCAAAATTAATTATGTTATTATGTTATTTATTTGTTAATTATGTTATTTTGATGTTTGAACAAAATATTAGTATCTACCTCTCGCTCTGAAGGAACGTAATTGAAATTCCCAAATACATAATGCGCGAAAACAAAATCGCTGGGTCATAACGTGTTTTATACAGGAGGAAGGTTTATTTGTGTCACTGCTACGAGAACCTTCCGATGATCGAAGCATTTTCCAACTAGCTCTGTTGGAGCGACTGTCGCGACAGCCGTGAGCCGGAAAAGAGAGAATTTTGATGTCTAAATATTTTTGTTTACTATCTACTACTAACCTATATAAACATACCCAACTAATTAAGTAGTTTCTCTCTATATTAAAAAAAAGTTGCCGTTGCGGGATTGAAAACTGTGTTGTTTAGCTCGATTCATAGACAGAAAATTACGAAATTAACATGGTTTGTTCTTCATCATGTTCCCTGGACAATTTTGAAGATTTGTTTTCCGATGCGGGTATTAGTTTAGAGTTTATTAAGTATCAAAGTTGAAAAAGCGAGATTTCTACGGGGGGTTGGCGAGCAATCGGAGCCCCCTATTTTATTTCATTAATGCTTTTATATTTTTATACATCGTTTTTTTTTAATGTGCACCTAGAATATAACCTGTGCATCTAGAATATAAGCTGTGCACCTAATTTAAAACCTTAGGTGCACAAGGTGCAACTGTATTAAAAAATATATTTCGAGGCCTGCATTATTCTATTCCCCAGTCTCTTTTTTTCCCTTGACATTTTGTTGGAGTTGAAAAGCGCAGCTTGGCCATATGTAGACCATGCGCCATGAAACCCCAAAGCCAAGCTTCCTAGAAATGTCCTCGAAAAATCAATCCTTTTATACGCGATCATCGTTTCAGATTACGCCTGTGAGAGGTATTCGTGGAATTCCCCGTTTTTCTGACGTGAATCGGGAACTGAGTTTTCGGAGAACTGGATGCGGAGTTTTTCACTCGGTTGCATGTCGCGTTCCAAATATAAATTCCCTTATCATTCCAAACTCTTTGACTTAAACAATTAAATTGTAATGAAGAGCAGGAACTCATTTGTTATCAACCTGGTACCTCCCACACCTTCTCGTGTGGAGCCAAGCTTATCATTGGGGCACATGTGTGCAAATTGAGCCTTGTTGGAATCGATAACACCCCAACGAAAGAAGTGACTTCCTGCGGAGTCATTTTTGGCTCCCTTTTGCTATTTAGCTACGCGCCCTTTTTTTTTTTTCTTCCTTTCAGTTCAGATAAGATTTTTTCTACTCATTCCCCGGAATTTTCTGCTCTGAGTTTATATTTTTATTGCGCCCAAATTATCGATGTGAGATTTTTCGTTGCTCTCTCATTTCTTTTCGAGCAGAAATGAAATTCCAATATTTTTGAAACTTCCTAGACTGAGAGGAGGGGAGGGTGGGTGGAGGAGCGAGAGGCTCGAGCTATGTGTTCCCGCAAAGGAATGAAAAAAAAGGTTCTTTTAACGGTTTATTTGCTTTCTGTCTCCTCTTTCACCGATCTTGCTTCGAGAACAGAGCGTACCACTTCTTAGATTAGTGCATTAGTTACTGGAAGCTGGTAGGGAGAAAAAAAAATAAGGACGTGAAAGCTAAATGTGATTTGTTTCTTGGTTTTTGCTTTGCTCGTGTTCGTACTCCAATCGTTTTTGTTTTGTTTGTTGTTTATGTTTGAGTGCAGTGGAGTTATTTTAATCGATAGTACATATGAATTTAGAATGGATCTATATTCTCTGGAATGCTATGGTTATAATGATGATATATACAGGGTGGTAACAGAACCTGGGAAATCGAGAAATTATCAGGAAACTTTTTAATTATGAAAAAAATCAGGGAAAATTTCCAAATTTCACAAAAAAAAATCAGGGAAATTTTGATAATTTAAACGGCAACTATTATTGTTTGTCCTATTTAGAGATGCGCGATTACGAGTACTTTTGAAAATCGAATAAATCGTATTCACCGAAATTATAATTCGAATAAAGAACACTGGCGTCGTAATTTTTGAACACCGCGAAAACAACAACCGACGCCTTTTCAGTCGTCTCGTCGCCGTGAGGCCAGCGATACAACGTCTGGTGTACAGTTTGAAATTTGTGTAACTAATGATGTTTTTTGGTGCATTAATTTAATATTTTTTGCTTGCAATTACATTTTTGTTTAATTTTTTTTATGTATAGTTGCATTTGATTTCGATGTATGGTATTACAATGTAGGGTCAGATAAAATAAGTTCATAATTAAAATATTTTGTATTTTTTCTCTCCAGTTCTTTCATTTGCTATTATTGTAAGAGTTCCATTAAGGGTTCCAATCCTTACAGTAATAATTAAATTATCTGAAGAGAAAAAAAATTCAATTTTTTTGTGGTGAATTATCTTTTCACACTCCATTTGACCCTAAATATTTAAAAATAATGTGTGGATACTCTATATCGATACCAACCACTTATCACAACAATTATTTAGGGAATTGTAAAATCAAGGAAATTTTTGTGACATCAGGGAACTTTTATAGAGGATTTTGTTGCCATCCTGTATATATCAGTAAACGTTCCTTCTGAGGTCAGTAAGTCTTCCTTAGTTCCTGGCGTCGTTGTAACTCAGTGGGTATGTCCATTGTGCTAGCAAACCTGAGAGTTGTAGGCGGCACAGGTTCTATTTTTGTTGGGTACAATACCTCCTTGGGTATATTTCTCTCTTCTATGTTAGAAGAAACTTTCCTTGTGATTGTGTATGTCCATCGCCATAAAACCAACCAAACCAACTTCGTTAGTTTCTCTCTCAGCGAGACAGTGAAGTATCCCTTAATACCGCCAACATCATTTCATCTGTCGTAAATAATTATTACGGTTGGCATGAAACTCACTATTTTTATCCTTTTAAATGGGTGTTTTTTTTTTAAATCTTAGTTGTATTTTATGTAGCGTACCTATATCATTTTAACTACTGCCAACCGACCAACATTGAGCTTGTTGGTTAACTGATTTCGAGGAGGTAAATGTGTGTCATCAAACTTTTGTTTCTTGTCCCTACGTGGACGCTCTGTATAGTGGACTATATGTTTTTGCTTTTCTTTGTCGGATTTATGATATCTCAATAAACATTTCGTCTATGAACTGTTCTTTGTTTACTTCCACCTGAGAAGCACCTTTTGTTGGTGGACACTGTTTTGCTAGTAATGACTCTGAATCCTTTGTCAAAAACCAATAGTGAGAACGCTTCATATTGTATTGCCGCCAATTTTTAACACGTCCATGTGCTGTTCCTAAATGGTTTGGTTCCTTTTCGAGCCAACAAATGGTTAATGGCTTGAGCTTGTTGATTGCTCATTCCGCAAGGTTCCTTCTATTGTTGGTCTGGCTCTTACTTTAAATATCTTAACTATTTTATTGGGTTGTATTCTGTCGTGTGTTAGTCTGGATTCTGTTCCATAAAATCCAAGCCGACCAACTGGCATAGTGGTTAAGGTGTTAGCCTCTAGATCGGAAGGTTCCTGGTTCAAATCCGGGCCCGGGCATGGATGTTTGTAAACGTATGGTGCAGAGGCGGCTGGTGCATCTTAAATCAGTCGTGTCCGAAAGTCCTGACGTTGGGTTGTGTGGAAGTCTGGAGAGTGGGGTGCCAGATCAGGTGTTGCCTCGTCGTCTGACCGTGGTTCAAAATTACGAGGTGTTGTCCTCGGATCTTTCCCTTAAGGGACTGATCCAGGACCGTCGTCAATAGCCCGTTGTGTTGCTCTAGTACGACTTTAACAACAAAATTGACTATAAAATCCAATCCTACCTGTTGTGGCCCACCAGATGGCAGTACCCATCCCTGTACGGGGGATTTTGTTATTGTTTTTTTTTTGTGGGAGATAGCGTCCCTTGAGAGCGTCGGGTGGTTGAGTGTCCCACACCAGCGCTAGAGTTTTTATGAGAAATAAAGATTAAACTGGTAATCTATTTGTGAGTTATTGAATACTTATCCAAAAGGACTGTCAGCACAAAACCCAGACCAACCACTACCAACACTAGAAACGATTTTAATTGTTGCAAAACATGTTGATTGTTAGCTGAGTGAATGCATTTCTCCATGGGAACTAAAGAGACTTTCTGTTTCAGACAACAGCAGCCAGATCTCACAGCCCGACAATGACATCATCGACATCTTCGAACCGCCATCTGAACCTCTCTTTACACCAACCTTCATCTTGATGACGTGTTCACTGAGCCTGGCCGCTGTGGTCATCCTGCTGGCCATCGTTCTCGGACTCAGGCGAATCCGGCAGAAGTCCGGGACACAGTCGCCCACACCCGGGTACATCTCGCCCAGCGAGCGACCCCCGCACCTGTCTACCGGCGACGACTCCGACGTCGAAATCGACCTGGACAAGCTGCCCTCCAACGTCTCCTACCACCGCACCCAGGCCAAGCTCCACCCCAAGCTGGAGAACCTGGAGTACCCCCGGAACGACATCATCTACATCCGGGACATCGGGCAGGGGGCCTTCGGGCGGGTCTTCCAGGCCAAGGCACCCGGACTGGTGAAGGGGGAGGACTTCACCATGATCGCCGTCAAGATGCTGAAGGACGAGGCCTCCGACGACCTGCAGAGCGACTTCGAGCGCGAGGCCTGCCTCATGGCCGAGTTCGACCACCCCAACATCGTGAAGCTGCTCGGCGTGTGCGCCATCGGCAAGCCCATGTGCCTGCTCTTCGAGTTCATGGGCAAGGGGGACCTGAACGAGTTCCTGCGCTCCTGCTCGCCCACCAACTACATCATGACCACCGGCAACGGCAACCTGTTCAGCGACGTGCGCCTCACCCACCTGGACCTGACCAAGATCGCCAAGCAGGTGGCCGCCGGGATGGTGTACCTGTCCGAGCGGAAGTTCGTGCACCGAGACCTCGCGACCCGGAACTGCCTGGTCGCCGAGGACATGGTTGTCAAGATTTCGGATTTCGGACTCTCGCAGAAGATCTACGCGGCCAACTACTACAAGGGGAAGGAAGACGATGCCATCCCCATCCGGTGGATGCCCCTGGAGTCCATCCTCTACAACAAGTTCATCGTGGAGTCGGACGTCTGGGCCTTCGGCGTCGTCCTCTGGGAGATCTTCACCTTCGCTCTTCAGCCTTACTACGGGATGACCCACGAAGAGGTGGTGAAGTACATCCAGGACGGCAACATCCTGAAGCGCCCGGACGACTGTCCGACCGAGATGTACAACCTCATGAAGGCCTGTTGGAACAGGAAGCCGACCTCGAGGCCTTCCTTCAAGACTATTTACAAGACTCTAGGACACATTCACAATGACCTCCAGAAGAGACAGTCCAAAGATCAAAGAACTCACGTCTGACCCACAGGCGGAATGTGGATGATGCATCAGTTCGGACCAAAAGGACAACCGATCGGAGTATAGTTTCCAACTGTGAGAAGAAAATAACTTTAATTTTAAGCTTTTAAGGTGTTTAAAAGAGGAGCAAATGAATTTTTTCGAGACGAGGAAATTTTGTACAGAGTGCAGAGTGAGAATCTTACATTTTTTCTTAAGAACATTGAAACAACAGTGAGAACGGTGTCTTCTATTAGGTAACTAATGTCAGTCATATCGAACAGCCTAGTCTACGTGGTGTCAGTCATGAGTTGCTTTGCTCACTACTGCTTTCTGCCGCTAAGATGATCCATGTAACGAATTTTTTTTTATTCCATCAATCATTGTGTGTAATGTTTTCGGTTCTCTCTTATTTCATTTCTATTGTATCGAAACTTGTATATAGGACTTCCTCATTCCCAGGCTGCTGCTCTAACTTTAGTTTCAGACAATAATTTATATTAGTTTTGAACGAAAAATAGTTTTAACGAGTCTTAAAAATTATGCTTGCAGATCATTTATTGACAATCATTCTGTGATTTAACTAGTGTAAAAAATCGTTCTCATTTTGATTTTGAATGATTGATATTTGATGGGTATGACAGCTTGGAAAAATTTGTATGAATTTGTAAATATATATCAAAAGGATGTGTTTTGAGAGTTTATATTTTATTGTGGTAAGAGTTAATGTAAATTTTGCCTTTTTTTTTAAGGAGGACATGAATATTCATTTGTCCGATGTTTTATCATAAAATAGATTTATAATATGAGATATATACTTTACATTCCAGTCTACGAATGGAGCATTATTTTAAAATTCACGTACTTATCTCTGCAGAATTTTAGTTTTCATTTGAAGTACTTAGTAAGCCAAAGATTATTTTTTGCGAAACCCCCTTTTCCTTTTCGACCTGTAAAATAAAATACGAATTGTAAAAACATACATTCTCTAAAAATTACGTGCAATGTCTTTCCATCAATATTGTTCTACATTGTCTAACTCATGATTTAAAGGTTTCCTAAATATGTTTTGTTAACCCTCCAGGTGGTTATTTCAACGAGGTATCTCGTCATTTGAAGAAAACTGACGAGATTTTCATGGACGACAGATCTTGTCATTAAGAGAAAACTGACCATATCTTGATCTCTTCAACCTAAAAAACTCGTCGATATTTGATGACTAGATATCTCGTTAGCAAAATTGGTCAGATCTTGATGGACGAGATATCTCGTTCAAACCACTTGGAGGGTTAACCTTTACGCTGCGGCGCTTAGATTTTTTTCAATCATCTCACAGAACGCCTCTTTCGCCTGTATATCCGGCACCCCTTACCTAATTGCCTAACTTGAGCGAAATAGCCTTGAGTGGCATTTACGACTGACGCTTTCCTTTCATAGTATTGTGTGGCGTATCGTTTGGCGTGAGATAGATATTACCGAAACGACCTTCTACCTTTCCGCTAAAGCGTTCACACCTCACGGTCTACAGGGTAGGGCATCGAACAAAGGGAGAAACCCTCTGGGTCAGTCGCTGACATCTCGTAAATGGTGATCGATGCCAGCGGTCACTTAAAAGTGGGTTAACATCCACAGTACACAGATCTGTACCATGGCACTGGTGTGAACGAAATTTTAGTGGCAACAATTGTCTCTCTGCCTCAGCGTAAAGGTTAAGTCATTAAAAGTGTTTTCTCTGAATCTACTAAACTTAAAATTTGTACATAAATTCAATGTTGGAACTCCTATTTATGAAAATTGGCATATCTTGGTGAAATTAAAATTCGCTGCTATACCCCATTGTACAAACCACTTAACCAACAATAAATTCCAATTCTTTCGAGTATGCTTTCGAAGCGAGTTTATCCAACTGCACACCAGAACTCTTCTGTGATCGAAACCTGAAACGAACTAGTGTTTTCCAGTAACGAGTGTCTGAATTCCATATCCGAAACAGCCGTATTTTTGTCCCCAGTTCAAGTGCCATATATTTTGATATACTGTGACGACATATCATGGGAGAAGAAAAAGTAATCATCACACACCTGTTGCACTCGTTGTTTGTTTTCAGTTCCTTCCATGTCTAGCGCACACTCGTCATTCGTGTTCTTCCGGAAACCGCACTCGGCCTCCGATGCTGGTTTTCTCTCTCTCTCAGAATCTTTATTTTAATCCGAGCAGATGTAGGAGAGGCCTTTTTTATAATGTACATGGCTCAATAAATACTTATTTGGAACCGATCTTGTCTTTTATTCAGATCTATTGTATCAATTCTGCATTGGGCTTGCAAAACATAACACATTCGCTTGCCGGGCACGTAGAAATTGGTTTTTCCCAGAAGCCCGACTTACTTTTTGTTACAAATAGGATTGAAAAGTGCACCAATACCAGAATAGATTGGCGAAAGCTCATCTAACAAATAAATTAAAGCTATAAATTTGAAACCACATACCCCTTTACAATTAGCTTCCAACCTTTACTCCACGCCAACACCTAACATATAATGCCGATTGAAGCGGAGAATATATATGGAGATGCAGCTCTTCCCGCGCGAACGCGTGACTGGCTGCTGATACACTACTACACTCCATACCACGCGCTGCCGCGTGATCGACAGCGAACGTGTTAAGGAACGTCGTTAGTTTTAAATGTTGCAGCCCCGAATTTAAACGAACTGACTGGTCAACGAGATCAAATAGATTCTTCTATTTATTTAGAAACATATCAAAGGTGCTCCAATGAGCTGGTACAAGTTAATAAAACGAAAGTTCGCTACGAACCCATGAGCAAGGAAGTTCTTTGTTCAGTAAAGTAATGCGTCGAGCACGCTCTCTTGGCGACCCGAGAACGTCACCAAATCGCTAGTTGACAGAAGTGACATAGCCGAGAAATATTCAGGAGGTAAGTAAGTATTTTAATTAACGTAGCACTCTGAGACAACACATCGGGGTGATGCCCATGGATCAATCCCCAAGAGAAAGATCCGAGGACAGATGACGAGACCGACACCTGATTTGGCGTCCCACTACAAACTTTTACACCACGCCAACGTGAGGACGTCTGAGGCCTCGACAGATTTACCATTCAACAGCCCCCCTTTGTACGCCACGGTCTTTGGTGCGAAATATTCAGTAGAAAGCTCTGGAATGGCTTTTGCCATCACAGGAATTCAACTTCATTTTCTGTATGCAAACGCGGTGTGGTATCTTCGCCCCTAAACGGTAACGTGAAGATAGTACGAATCGTACACAAGGAGAAGCCAATCTACAGCTAATATATTCAAGTTCTTATTATTCCAAGAACATTAAGAATATATATTGTATTAACATCATCGCATTACACGAATACATAAATGTATCACAGGCCAGCGCCTCTCCCACTGCTTCCGGCTCACTCTCCAACGTCTCTGCCGCAGTCTAAAAATAACCCAACGGTAAGAGTCAAGAACCAATCGGAGATCATCTGGACGAACACCACCTGCAGAGTAAACGCTCTATTTCCCCTGTTCATCTCAAGTCGTTGTAAAGCGCGTGCCGAAAGAACAGCCAATCAGAATATATTTGGCATTCCAATGACAATGGAGTTGGCACCTGCCCTGCAAGTGACCCTTCCTAAAGGTCAAGCACGAGTTTCTCATGATGTCACAGTGGTATAAAGCCTGAATCAGTTTTCGAGGAGGTTATACAACCTATAACTGACCACCACTAAGTTTTCAGGTACTTTTCGTGGTCTGCATTGTGTTCAACTCAGTTTGTCGAAATGTGCCATAAATGTCAAATGTAAGAGTTGCAACCATGGTCCCAGAAATTCCGAGCCAACTTTTTTCACCGCTTAAATTTGGATAACCACTTGCAGTGCTGCCACAGGCGGTCAAAAGCTATTTTCAAAACCTTTTGAAAATTTAACAAAAATTTAGTTAATTTTTTCTAACAGTTAATGGTGAAAAGATTTTCTTTAGGTAGAAAATTTTCCAATGGTCACCAATTTCGAAGCTTTGAGGCCAAGCAATGGCAAAAACGTAAGAAAAACAACATCGGAACCACACCAGCCCCGCGTACACAACGATCTTTGGCTGGACCTAGTTTCGAGCTCGCAACCGCAATTACGAAGATCAAAAGGGGCTTACGAAATTTTTACGTACAAGAAGTTCCAGACCAATACTTGTAAAATCCCTCCCACGCATAACTGGTACCGTACGAAGGTATCCTCCAATTCGAGGGTGATAGAGGTTAGCAAACTGGTCTCGACTGACCAGTGCACGTTTAAGACCAAATTCGTATATAATAAGATAGGTAGGTATTTAATTAACGTCGCACTGGAGCAACACACGGGTTATTGCCGACGGTCCGGGATCAACACTGCGCAATTTTGAACCATGGTCAGATGACGGACGACATGTACATCAAAGATTAACCCTTTGGTAGTTCGTCATTAGCTAAACTGATCAGATCCTTCTCATCATCATGATAAATTTGGCAGTGTTTTGATGAACGAGATATCTCATTAGCAAATTGGTCAGATCGTGAAGGACGAGATATCTCAGCAAATTGGTCAGATCTTGATGGACGAGATATCTCATTAGCCGATTGGTCAGATTTTGGTGGACCAGATATCTCATTAGCCAATTGGTCAGATCTTGATAGACGAAATATCTTATTAGCAAATTGGTCAGATCTCGATGGACGAGGTATCTCATTAGCCGATTGTTCAGATTTAGGTGGACGAGATATCTCATTAGCAAATTGTTCAGATCGTGATCGACAAGATATATCAGCAAATTGGTCAGATCTTGATGTACGAGGTATCTCTTAGCATATTGGTCAGTTCTTGATGGACGAGATAGCTCATTAGCCAATTAGTCAGCTCTTGATGGACGAGATATATCATTAGACAATTGGTCAGATCTTGGTGGACGAGGTATCTCTTAGCATATTGGTCAGTTCTTGATGGACGAGATAGCTCATTAGCCAATTAGTCAGCTCTTGATGGACGAAATATCTCATTAGACAATTGGTCAGATCTTGGTGGACGAGATATCTCATTAGCATATTGGTCAGATCTTGATGGACGAGGTATCTCACTAGAAAATTGGTCAGATCTTCATAGACGAAATATCTTATTAGGAAATTGGTCAGATCTTGAAGTACGCGATACCTCATAAGGAAATTGTTCAGATCTTGATAGACAAAACCACTTGGAGTGTTAAAGGTTTTGCCGACCTGTCGTAAATGCAATTTGATGCAGGTTTATCCTTGTTACCTTGCTTGTCTGAGGGATTGATCTGTATTAATCCTTCGCTCTTGTTGAACTTCTTACATTTGTATGAACCCACGAACTTTGTCTAGCCTGTCCAGACGAAGCGGAATAAGAAATAACGAGAATAAAACCCACTACCAATTCCGCCTATCTGTTGCTGTAGAAATGGGCCTTATCCCACTTTTATAGGGACACTTGTACAAATGCTTTCAAATGTGTCACATCGGCGCACTTAACAAGTTGAGAATGTTATATTTATCGAGAAGATAAATTACATGCTACCTCCTTTGGTAGCCAACATTCTCCAAAAGAATTAAATTAAGATTCGCCAGCCATCAATCAAAATGTACGAAACCTGTTCCTATAGTAACCGCCACTACCCAGTAGCACAGGGTTGAAATCAACATCTAAGCTATTACAATTGCGCAATGGAGGGAGGAATTTTTTTATTTTAAAAAGTGGGAAAAAATATCTTTGTAAGAATGTTTTGAAGGCAATTAGGCGTGTTGGGTGGTGGTGATGGAAGTTAATTAACGTCGCACTCGAGCAACACAACTTACTAACGGTGTAAAATACAGATATTCTAATTTCGTAAGAAGCTAGGTTAGTGCGAGACTTCTTAATTCTCACGGATATAATGAATGTTGGAGCTGAGAAATTCCATTTTAAGGATTTTGCGATGGCAGCGTTTGTTTTTGTACAGTAATTTGTCACCATTGAGAGTTGTCCTGTAGAGAAGGTTTCGCCAAATGCTACGGACTTGTGAGATCAGAGTCAAAAATGTAGTTGATGCATAGCGCACTTGTTCTTTGATAAAAACGTTCTAAATACGCCGGAAATGGCGCATGAACTGTGAAAAATTGTACCAGCTTTGAGTTCTGCTAAACAAGGTCAGTCGAAACCCTTGGAAAGAATTTATAACTCTATTTCCCTTTGGTAGAAACATACCATTCTGCTTGTCATTGGCCCAAGACCAAAGTATTAATTTAACTTAATAATTTGCTTCTAGGCCACTTTAAAATGGTTGTTTGATGGGAGATCTCATTCTTTCCAGACTTCGCAATTAAGTCTGCTTGTTTATTCCCCTCAATGCCACAGCGAGTGTGCCTTTACACAAGATATATTAATTTGGGGCATTTCAGTGTCTTCAAGGAGCTTTTCCTTGATCGCGTTAATGATTTGGTTGGGGAGAACAGATTACCCAGCGTGGTAATACTTGATGCACTAACAGTCTGTCATGATATATATTGGTTGCTATTCTCTCTGAAACACAATACTACTTCCTTAAGAGCAAACAGTTCACCTTGGTATGCAGAGTTGCAAGGATATAGGGAGTATCTAGAGTTGCAAAGATATTTCTCTTATCGTTTATTCCTTGTCTTGCGCTTTTAAGAAGCAGACCAATTAGAAGAAAACAAGAAGTGAAATAATATTTCCATGGACCAGTATTTTATGTATAGTTTACGAGATTTGAGGAACCAAGGATACTTTCTGAGGGATATACATCTTGCACTTGCGTCGTGCTCAGAAAACTTATCATTTTATCTGGAAATCGGAATTTAAATATTGTAATATGACTTCGTAGAGCTTGATAACAATAATAGTGGTTATTTAAGCAGACATATCGGCATTTATAACAAAATCTACGAGCGTTGTGTCTATCATTAGTATTCCGTTCAATGATTGATCACATCTATCAAAACAACAAAGTCAGCTTTAAAGTGCCTTACATATTACTAACTTCCCTTGAAGTTAAATCTACTAATTATTTGGCAAAAAGAAATTTGATGAATCAAGATATAGTTGAGATTTTGTTAGATCCTCATTAGTACAAGCAAAGGTACCAAAGAAATACTAAACATCCTTTGTTTTTTGTGATATTTTTCTGAAAAAAAAATGCTGAAATTTTTTTTGTTCAACGCTATTACAGTCCCTTAAATTGTATTTCTGATATTAACTTTGAACAAAATCAGAATGAAGGATTGCTCATAAACTGTACGTAACCGTTTAACAGAGCAGTTGATAAGTGACTACTTGTGAGTTGGGTTACAGCTGAAGTTTCCGTGATTATCATCCTAGAAAAGTTACAACCGTTTAGCTCATTTTTGTGTTATACGGTGTACACAAATTAGAGTTAATGTTCTTTATACGTTGTTTATGTAATTTTACATTGGTGCATAGAAAGATCAATGCCAACTCTTAGCCCAAGCACATGATATTCAGATGAGAATTTTACTGACGTTTTACTGAGACACGGATCGTTTTCATAACTGTACCTCTTCCAGAAAAGCAGCAAAGAGCTCTCATACGATTTGAAGTAGAATATTGTACACCTGGCTTTCGAATTTTACTTCAGTGGTCATTGACAATTCTTTTGGATTAGTTGTCTCTACAAGACTTCGAGTATCGTTTTCTGTACCTTGGAACTACAGGCTTAAAATTCTTTTTGAGGTCTTCTAGGCCCTATTTTCAAACTTCCTTGTGAATTACTTGGTAGATCTTGATTCAAAGTGTGAGAAAAGGTAAGATTTTCTTGAAGTCAAGAAGAATTATTTCTGAGGAATAGTTCTTTGTGCTCGTTCATTCCACTCCTGTTTTGCTCAATTCTTTGACGGTAATTCGAAAATTTTCGCTTTAACAGTATTTAAAACATTCAAAACAGTATTTGGTAACAAATATTCATCCATTTCTTGAGAAATATAAGTTAAAATAGCACCAATTTTTGTTTGCTTCGAATTTATTATCCAAATGTCAAAAATGGACTGAAGAAAAATTTCCATACTCATTCTGAAATTTAAGGACTATCTATCAGTTCCGCAAGAAATGTTTTGTTCTGTGCACTTCAAAGGAGTCACGTTTTTAATACATATGTAATGTATAGGGTGGTATAATGTGTTAAAAGTCTAGTTGAAATTTGCAATCATCAGTTGCATAAGACGCTAATTAGCTATAAATTCAAGAGGATCATGCAAATTAATGAAATAGTACCCACGAAATGGTGCTAAAGAAAATATAGGACTTATATTTTCCAGTTTTCCTCAAAGTACTAATACACATTCGCCATATTGGTTTTGTAGCCAACACAGAAAGTTCTACTTTCGACCCCTGTATATCCTCTTAGGAGGAATTATCTAGAAAAATAAAATCGTGGTATTTGCTAAGGGGACATACTACTTTTAAGATATGACGTCTTTTTAACAATCTGCGACACTAAGAAAATTGATTTTTGTCCACCTAGAATCAAAAATGACACACTGTGCGTCTGTATAAATTGAAGCTGAGAGAGGGTGGTCCTATAATTGATTGAAGACCTGAGCAAATTTGGTCAGTTGAAGAAAAACGTTTTTCTTCATAATCTGTGCAGAGATTAGTGCATTGTCCAAATAGCTTAACGTTTTCCTGAAGCTTCATTACTTTTGAAATTACAGCTTTTTTTGAACGACATGGTGCAAAGGCACAATTCCAGCCAGTATCAGAAGAGATGACGTTGAAGTCGTTCTGTAAGCTCAAGTGATCAAAAGAGCGAAATTCCTTGTTCAGGTGTTTTTTTGTTCTTATAGTAGGATTCGTACCCAATATACTAGCTGCATAGCAACACTCCCTCTCAATTACTGTTGGGTTGGCGTGGAAGTTTGGAGAGTGGGGTGCCAGCTCAGGTGTTGCTTCGTCATCTGACCGTGGTTCAAAATTACGAGGTGTCCTCGATCTTTCCCTTAAGGGACTGATCCCGGACCGTTGTCAATAGCCCGTTGTGTTGCTCTAGTACGACGTTAGCTTAAATTACCATTACCATTACCCTCTCAATTACTGTTATGAACCAAGTCTCAAAATTTAATGGACGAACTCCCCATGTTTTAACCGTGAATCTTATGTTCCTAGTTTTAATAAGTGCGTTTGATCGCAAATACTTAACATGTGGAATCCATGTGAGTTGTTTATCAAGCACGACCACGGTCAGGTATTTTAATTCTTTTACTATCCGTATATTGTATTTTAAGATAGGATTTCTATTGACTTTTAGTTTAGAAAATAGTATGGCTTTATTTTTTCCTGAAGAATTGTTAAGTTTTTCATCATTGTTATTTTGAACAACGATCAGATTGCGTTGTCAGCTCCGACATGTCACCACACTCTCCAAACTTCCACACTGGTTTATAATTCTTTTCTCTTCAAAAAAATTAACTGCAATAAAAACGAAAGCTTAAATTAACTACGCTTTTGCGTCGTAACGCATTCTGACTAATTTTGAAAGAGTACCGTACATCTTTCGCCTTACGTTTAATTTATTCAACGAAATCCAGTTTCAGAATTTTATCACGGTGGCTGAGCGATTTTTTTGTGCCTTTCAGGAACTACAACTGTATATTCAAGACACCGAAAAGAAAGGAAGCTCTTTTTTTAATTCAATAAAATGTAATAAAGATAAAACCATTTGTGTGCGTGTAAAGTTTTTATACTTTTTGAAAAGGTTGTTATAAAATGTTTAAAGGGTTTTAACAACCATGCTGTTATTTAAGATAACTCGGTGGAACTGATTTTTTAAAAAAATGCTGTCGTCATGCGGGAAAAATGGTATAACGTGATTAATTTACTCCCTAATTATTTTCACAGGTTAATGTATTGAACGAATTTTTTACCCAACTCGTTTCCATTGTGTTAAAAGGAATGGGAGTATAACAAAAGCTTCTTCACACCCCATAATAAGTGGGTCGAAGTAGATTTCGTGGCGAATTAGCAACTGAAGCATTGAGAGTTCGAAACTCGATTTAACCAAAGACCGTCGTGTATGAGGGATTTGGTACATGTTAAATATGCGTGGCCTCAAATGTCTTCCCGGTTTCTTGATGTGGGGTGCCAGCTGAGGGCTTAACCTCATTATCTGACCGTGGTTTTAAAATACTTAGTGTTGTCCTCGAATCTATTCTTTCGGGATTGATCCAGGCCCATCGCCAATAGCCCAATATGTTGCTTCAGTTCGACGTAAATTCAACTACCCACTTACCAATCTTACTTGGTATGTAGTGAAACCCACGTCACACTGTAGCAACACAACGGGCTATTTGACATGGTCTGAGATCAGTCCTGTCAGATGTGATGGTAATTTTAGTCAATCGTACTAGAGCTACACAACGGGCTATTTACGACGGTCCGGGATCAGTCCCTTAAGGGAACGATCCGAGGACAACACCTCGTAATTTTGAACCACGGTCAGATGACGAAGCAACACCTGAGCTGGCACCCCACTCTGTAAACTTCTACACCAACCCAACGTGAGGACTTTCGGCCACGACAGATTTAAGGTGCACCAGCCGCCTCTACACCATACGCTTACAAACATCCATGCACAGATTCGAACCAAGAACCTACCTATCTAGAGGCTAACGCCTTAACCACTATACCGGTTGGTCGGCCTTATCAGATGTGAACAAAAATACCATATATACCATTGTCGATTGTATTGCAGACTGATCAGAGATTATAACCAATTGGCTTAAAAAGTATAATCCGGCACCACATAACCATCCATACTTAGTCTTGTATTCACACTAAAACATAGCACTGCCACGGCATAGACGAAGGAGTCTTCTCTATAAGCGTTCTTACTCCAGTTAAATTGCTATCCAGTCCTAAGCTGTTCAACCTCTATGTGTAGGTAGCCTTTGTAATCTTCAAACTACGCCTGACTAGCGATAGAAGGCCAAAGGTTCTTGCATCGCGTGGATAAAAATGTTTATGGTACTCTGGGATTCGAAAACTTGTCAAATTATTATATAGCAGTAAGCAGACCTTGACCATCAGGGATCATCACTTATTATTTTCGCTACTGTCTTGTTGAGAAAACTGCTTCAGGAAAAGGTTTTTACTAAGTCCGTCAATCTAATTATACTGCTGTTTGTAAAAAATGCAACACCATGAAGGAGTCATCAGAATTAAATGAGATTTAATACACAAACGGCTTGTATTAGTACAAATAAATTAATAAATTTTCAAAGCAAAAAAAAACAATATTAAGTGTCCGAAATCAGTATTTGGTGTAGCCACCACGCGCTGCAATAAGTGCTGCTATACGACGTCCCATGGAGTGAAACAGATGTGAAATGTCTGCTTGTGGAAGAGAATTCCATATTGTTTGTATGCGCACCCAAAGTTCGTCTTTTGAATCTGTAGGACGCGGATCACGAGCGAGACGCCGACCAACCAAATCCCACACTTGCTCAATAGGCGACGTATCCGGTGAATAAGCAGGCCAAGGAATAAGTTGCATATGTTGGGCTGAAAAGAAGTCTCGAACATTCCTTGCAACATGTGGGAGTGCATTATCCTGTTGAAAGATAGCTCCAGGGATGCCTTGAAGGAAGGGAACGACTTCGGGCTCGAGCACTTCACGGACGTACCTGTTTCTATTCAGATTACCGTCAATTCGTAGCAGCTGAGATCATCCATGATACGCAATCGCCCCCCAGACCATAACTCCGGGTGTTCGGCCACTATGACGTTCGATAACGCACTCTGGAAGGCAGAGTTCACCGGCATAGCGTCTAACACGAATGCGGCCATCATGGTTCCACAAATTAAAGCGATTCGTCAGAAAAGACAACTTGTTGCCAATCAGCCCGCCAGGCTCTGTGCTCATGAGCCCATTGCAGACGCAGCCGTCGATGGTTTGGCGTGAGGGGTATCCTGTATAAAGGAATCCTTGCACACAGTCCACGGTGCAGCAGACGTCGGCGAATTGACGAAGCCGACATTAGTACACCTGTACCAGTGGACCAAAGTGCTGCCAACTGCATGGAGGAAGATGTACGGTCATTCACCGCCATGTGGACCAGGTGTCTATCATCGCGCTGACGTCACCTTCCGTCGTCCACTCCCAGTTTTTCGAGTTGTCCGGTGCTCGTCGGTCCACTGCTTCCAAACTCACATCACTGTGGAACTGTTCCGCCGCACACGAGCTGATATTGCGCAATAGGAAAACCCTCCTTCAGGAAGGCCAATGATTCTTCCCCGTTCAAACTCCGTAAGTTGTTGAAATTTTGACTCTATTTCGTCGTGGAGGCATACTTAGATCTCACTGAACGTTCGCCACTAAAAAATAACCATGCACTATTATCCTTCTCTGCAAGTTCTTATAATATTTTAGTAGTTGCAGATCCTATCACCAATTCCTCAGCACATTTTTGATTACTTGTTCTGTTATACTCAACTTCAAAAACAGAATCTGTTGATAACATTACTGAAGCCTTCACAAATTTGGACAAAATATTCCTGAACAAATCAGAAATCATAGGCTGCAATACGTGAATTAATAGCATCCTAGAATGTAATACACTAAAACCTGTTTTTGTGCGGTGGATAGGGACCGCATAAAAGAAAAAGCATAAAAAAAACCAAAACTTAACGAGTAGCTATAAAAAATAATTTTCACAACACATTTAAAAAGTAATTTTTTTAATGAGGTGAATAGGGACCGCATAAAAAAGTCTCACGTAGAAAATTTCTGAAAACCTTACGAACTAACTATTAATTGCTTTTTTTAATGAAATCAAGACACGAGGCTTGGGGCAACTACTTGGAATCTTATTTAGAAATCTCGTTTAGAAAATAATGCATTTGCGGCGAACATTTTTAAATATTTTATTTACATGTATACTTATTTTACACATACAAAATTTTTCGAAATGGATAACCATTATCCTTCGTAGTCTGACAATAAGCGGATTTTCTTGTGGTGAACTGGTTCAAAATCACTTTTGTCACTTGAAGATACTACCTCGCAATCCTTTCGAGTCGACTTTTTTCAGTTACCATGTAGTCGGTGATCAGTTTTTGCGACGACTGTTGTTTCACTAGCTGCTTGTATATGTCTCAGTAGTCAGATATACAAGATTGAAGTTCCTTTTGGAATTTTGAAGTTCTTCCAAAATTGGTATCGAAAAACGTGAGGCGCTTTACACTGCTCATTATTATCTATTGCATGCGCCCCACGTTTCTCGTTTTAAATCTTACAAGTATTTTTGTAGCTATTAAAACTTCACAATCACAAATTTTCAGGACAATCTGTGTGGTGCCAGTAGAAATTATTTTATACTTTTTAGTCCATTACAAAAACATGCTACATTAAATTTTTATTTATTTAAGTAATTTTGATTGAAAACTTTGTCAATTAAGTTGTAATTCGATTGAAATTTTGAAAGGACTGTAAGTAGATTGTACTGAATAAATTTATTTCATATACCGCACAAAAACAGGTTTAAATGTAATGTATTTGGCGCATCAAATAAAGTAAAAACAATGCTTTATTCAGATATGACGACAAGAGCATAAATATTCGTTCTTCACGTGTCAGAATCTAAGATGTGTGTCTGTGTGAAGTATTGCATTCTACAACAAACTTTTTACATTGAGAGGATTGTGAATCACTATTTTTGCGTTTTGTTGGCTGAGAAATTTTTTAATTAGTTGACCCCTCAGCTGCCTTTTCAATTTTTTTTGTTTAGAGTATCCACAGTTTTCTCATAATTTTTAACAGCACTTAGTACTTTGGGAAATCTGTAGCTTTCAATTGAGCCATTAATTTAAACTTTGTTCAAACCAATTTCTTCCTCGAAAAATGCCAACAGAGGATTCCATTGATCAATGGCTCTTGATAGACATTTTCCTAGTAACAACCACGGAGTACACACATGTTTTATAAGATTTTCCTTGTTTCTGCGTTGTGTAATTCTAGAAATCATTTAAATTTTTCTTTCCATTTGCAGCTCTTTTCTATCTATGAGGCACTCTTCGATAATAAATGGTAAACTGGCAGCACCTTTTTCAGCTGCTATATTCAGGTATAAGAGTGGGAAAACCGTACTTCGCATAAAAAGAACAAAACATCTTGGCAACTTTATAAATAGTATGAAATAAGTTGTATGCAGTTGAAAATGTTATTTTTATGCAAATTTTTGAACATCTCACCAATGTGGCAATTTTTTAAACAGATGCAATTTTCCCAAAAACCTTGATACAAAAATAAAATTAACAGGAAATAAAAACGCTCTGTCGCAAAGGAATAAATCAAATAAATACTAATTTTATTAAATAGCATAAATGTTATATGAAAAAAATAAATCGAGACTAAAAAGAAAAATTAACATAATTATAGCTTTTCACCCCCCGCGATTTTACCTTAATAAATCTCTAAAAATATACTTAATTTCAAACAAATCAAAACCTGTTGTGGTACAGCTTCAGTCTACGTTTATAGCGATGACAACGGTCTTGGCGCTTTTACTGGCGCACTTCTAGTAGCGAGTAATGACAGGTTAAGGTAACCCATCTGTATTGAGGATTTTAATACAACCCTTGGCAAGCGAAAAGTTTAAAATTTCCACTTAAATATTCAAGAAAGTTCTTTCAAAATCCATTAAACTGTCGTTTGATTTCATTGGTTCATTTAAAATAATTATTTCCTTGTCGACTTAAGAAGTGCGCCAAAAAAAAAAAAAAAAACGCCAAGGTCGTTGTCAACGCTATAAACGTAGACTGAAGCTTTCGCCCTGTGGTAAATAAAATATAACTTAATTCAGTTTAAACTTACAGCCTATTTTAGAATATAAAATACCTTTTTTTTTTCAAACTACAAATTTTTCTTAAAAAATGATAAAAATTGATCATTTTCTCAAAAATGAAAGAAAAGTTGGAAATGCCTACAAAAATCGGAAGAATCTCATCTCTGCCTTTTACATTAACAGTTGGTTGCTTCCGGCGGTTTTTCAAGACATCGAAAAATAAGGAAAAAAACGGGAGAAATCGTAAAAAGCGGGAAAATTTCGAGGAAAATCCGAAAGGCTGGAGATGGATGGAAAATCGGGAGTCACCCGCCGAAATCGGGAGGGTTGCCAACTCTGCATATATGTTAGATGGGATTCATGCCTGGCGATCTAGGTGGTCAAATCATTCGCTGGAATTGTCCAGAGTGTTCCTCAAACCAATCGCGAACAATTTTGACTCGGTGACATGGCGCATTGTCATCCTGGAAAATTCCATCCTTGTTTGGGTACATAAAGTCCATGAATGATTGCAAATGGTCACAAAGTAGCTGAACATAACCATTTCCAGTCAATGATTGGTTAAATTTTTTCAGAGGATCCAGTCCATGCCATGCAAAAACAGCCCATACCATTATGGAGCCACTACCTGCATGCCCAGTACCTTGTTGACAACTTGGGTACGTAGCCTCGTGGGGTCTGCGCCGTATTTGAATTCTCCCGTCAGCTCTAAACAACTGGAATGTGACTCATCTGATCAAGCAACGTTTTTCCAGTCATCTAAAGAGTCCAACCAATATGTTCACTATCCCAGAAGAGGCGCTGCAGCCGACGACGTGTTGTTAGGCCCGGTGCACACATCCGGTTTTTCAACGTGCGGCGCCGCTGCCGCAATGTAAGTGCGGTCTGAGATACATTAGATCCAATGGAGCAGTGCACACATGCCTCCAGCGCCGCTGGGGCGACGCACGTCCAACTTGCGTGCAATTTGTACCGCAGTTCCCCACGGACGCCGCACATGAGTCTCCGTTCTGAAATACCTTGTTTTCATAAACAAATGGAATATAAATAATAATTAATAAATGGTTGTATCCAGTAACGACTATTTAGTTTCAAAATATACTTTTTTTACACCAAGTAAGCGAAATAAACACGCTTTCTTCGATAGAATATTCATTGCAAATGGCGCGAAATGAGTTCGTGCGTCATTTCACGGTTATGTGTGCATAGTTGGGCTTCGGTGCCGCAGTGGCGCCGCACGTTGAAAAACCGGATGTGTGGACCGGGCCTTAGTAAGCACTCGAGTCGGTCTTCTGCTGCCATATCCAATCAACGCCAAATTTTGCTGCACTGTCTATACGGACACGTCTGTTGTACGTCCCACATTGATTGTTGCTGTTATTTGACGCAGTGTTGCTTGTCTGCTAACACTGACTACTCTACATACACGTCGCTCATTAAGTAGACGCGATCGGCCACTGCATTGTCCATTTTGGAGGTAATGCCTGAAATTATATTTTCTAGGCACACTCTTGACACTGGATTGAGGAATGTTGAATTCTCTAACATTTTCCGAAATGAAATGTTCCATGTGTCTAGCTCCAACTTTCTTAGACAATACTACTGTTATCTGCGTATTTTCATATTGCTATCCCATGACTTTTGATTCTCATGACTTTTCTCACCAATAACAATAAATGGATCATACACTATCCTACAATAATAGACCGGACAGCAAGATGTGATGGTATAAGGGAAAGAATACTTGCTTTAACAAGGGTATGGTCCCCCACGTGCTGCAATAACACTAGCAACCCTTATGGGCATACTTTCAACAAGGTTTGGATACACAGCTATGGGTATTTGTGTCCATTCATGCTGCAAGAATGTGGCCAGCTCAGCTGGAGATTTTGGGCGGGGTTCCATGGTCCGTAAGCGTCGCTCTAACTCGTCCAAAAAATGTTCTATGGGGTTTAGGTCGGGACTCTGAGCAGGCCAGGGAAGACGTTTTACATCCATTTCTTGATACCACTGCTCAACAGAGGCTGCAACATGACATGAAACGTTGTCGTCCTGGAGGTAACATTCGTCCATTCCATAAAATTGCCAGAGCGTAGGAAGAACCTGATTGTCAAAATGTTCATGCAGGCGTCGAAGTTCAATTGACCAGGAACAACGTTCTAAGGTCCCAGTCCATACCATGAAAAACACCCCCAAACAAGTAGTCGGATTTTATGCAAATCCGCTGGCGTCCGGTCCATTATTGTAGGGTAGTGTATTGAATCATAACAATAATGAATCATAAACGCAATGGATTATTCGGAACGACTGTCAGTTGTTTTGGCTCTGGTTACCAGCGGAACCAATCTGATATAAGTGAGGTGCAACTTTTTTTAAGGTTTCTCTCAAAGTATTTTGCGACGACTATTTTGACTCATGAGGCTTCCTTTAGGGGAGGGTCTGGTGACATAATCAATCTTTGAAATGGATCCGCCACAGGTGATACACGTAGTTCAGCGGTGGGGCAATTGGAAGGAAAGATTTGTTGCCCAAGGAACATTCCAACCTTATTCCCATTGAAATACGTGGTTAAAATTACGTAGCGTTGTCCTCGAATCTTTCTCATCAGGGGTTGATCCCGGACCGTCACCAATAGCCCGTTCCATTGCACCATTGCAATGTTAATTAAATACCTACCTGCCTATCCAACAAAATCTGGTAATTTGATCACCTATTCCTCTCGAAACACACATAATCTGACCACGGTTCATAGTTTCGTGGTGTTGTCCTTGAATCTTTCCCTTCGGCCTTCTGTCGAGGCCTGAAATGTCCTCACCTTTACATATGGGGAGGTTTGGGGACATATGTTGACCTCGTCATCTGACCATGGCTCTAAATTACGAGGCATTGTCCTTAGATCTTTCCCTTTCGATATTGATCTTTAAATTAATGCAGTAAAGGCTGCGTTATATATATATATATATATATATATATATATATATATATATATATATTCACGTGCCTTTTACAGTTTCGCAAAATAATTAACTTTTGCAAGCTAAGCTAAATTCATCTTCCCACGCCGAGATCCATCTGTTCCCATCTATTTACTATAAGATGTCCCATCAAATGATACCATATAAGGCAATGAAATCTGTCTGAATATTGCTGATCAAGGAATAATTAATTTGTTGATACGTAACTTTTTACGCCCTCTCTTGTAGGGAGTATATATATGTACAGGGTGGTCCCGAATTCATGGTACAAACTTTAATGGTAGGTACAGGACATTGTAACAATGATTTATTGTATAGGAATGTATAGTCGCAAGTGACGCGGTGAGCCGTAAACAGGGGAAATAAAAGGAAAGAGAAATGGAGTGATCGGTTGGTATCATTGCCGGTAGAGGGCAGTAGATGTCTAGCCGCTGTTGAACATGATGCATCGCAGTAGGGAAAAGCGCCATTCACAATTGTGCTGCCGTAGACGATGGGTGACTTTACGTATGCAGAAAAAGCAGACATGCATTACATGTACGGCCGTGCAAATGGTAACGGCAGAGCTGCGTTACGAATGTATCGCGCGGAGTATCCTGATCGACGAATGCCGGATCATAGAATTTTTCAACGGTTACATCGTCAACTTTGTGAAACAGGTGCGTTCGACGTCAACAGACATGGCGCTGGTCGAGTAAGAGCTGTACGCACTCCAAGGCTGGAAGAAAGCATCTTGAACATTGTGGCTGATAGACCCGAGTCAAGCACAAGAACTGTTGCGCGTGACGTAGGTGTGAGTCATCAGACTGTATGCAGAGTGTTAAACGAAAATCGCTTACACCCCTTCCATTTTCAGAAAGTACAAGCATTGAATCCGGCAGATTATCCTCGCCGCGTGAACTTCTGCCTGTGGGTGATGCAGCAATGTGCGTTGCAGCCGGATTTCGTAGATTATGTGCTATTTACAGATGAAGCGACATTTTCACGCGAGGGTGTCTTTAATGCGCACAATTCCCATGTGTGGGCAACCGATAATCCACATGCAACGCGTCGACATGCGTTTCAACAACGTTTCAGTATTAATGTGTGGGCTGGTATTATGAACGACTTTTTGATTGGCCCATACTTACTACCCACGCGGCTCACTGGCGGAAGCTATCTTATTTTTCTGAAAGAAGTGTTACCACAACTGCTGCATGATGTTCCGATCGCCATTCGTAACCGCATGTGGTTTCAGCACGATGGGGCGCCAGCACACTTCAGCATTGATGTACGGAATTACCTGAATGCCACGTTTGGTACTCGATGGATTGGGCGTGGTGGACCAGTCCCTTGGCCACCCCGATCTCCCGATTTATCGAGCCTCGATTACTTTTTATGGGGACATCTAAAGCATCTTGTTTATGAGACTCCAGTTGACTCAGATGAGGATCTCGTCGCTCGCTTATCTGTAGCTGCTGCAGGTGTGCGTGAAATACCAGGCATCTTTGAACGTGTACGCCAATCGCTCCACCGACGCTGTCAAGCATGTATCGATACTGGTGGACGCAATTTTGAACAATTACTGTAAACATGACACTTGTCAACAACGCTTTCAATAAAATCTTTGTTTTCCCTTTCGGCCGTTATTTCCCCTGTTTTCGCCTCACCGCGTCACTTGCGACTATACATTTCTATAGAATAAATCATTGTTACAATGTCCTGTACCTACCATTAAAGTTTGTACCATGAATTCGGGACCACCCTGTATATATATATATATGTGTGTGTGTGTGTGTGTGTGTGTGTGTGTGTGTGTGTGTGTGTGTGTGTGTGTGTGTGTGTGTGTGTGTGTGTGTGTGTGTGTGTGTGTGTGTGTGTGTGTGTGTGTGTGTGTGTGTGTGTGTGTGTGTGTGTGTGTGTGTGTGTGTGTGTGTGTGTGTGTGTGTGCATCACTAGACTAAAGCTGACGAGTAAATACATTTAGTAGTTATCTAAATATCTAAATGTTGTTTAAAGCGCTTTTTTATGCTCTTAATTAATTCTTTAAGGCATGTTTCTCCGGTATTTACGTTAATTTCAATCGTTTTTGGAGTTGTGAGACACACACATCTCCAATTGATTTTCCTGTTTAAAGAGCAAAGCAAATTTAATCTTGCACCGACATAGTTACGGTAAAACAGTTTTTTTTTCTGAATATTATTCTCAAGTATTTGGAATTAATATTTAGAGACTTTTTTCCCCGAGTTCAAAAATTATTCGCTGAATTGCGACGGGAAATATTATTCGTCAAGTGAAGAATCGAGAGTATGTTTAAGAGATTTTTGGGTATATACACTCAATGACAAACAAAAGTTGCATCTAGAAGGAATTTTCAGAATGCAATTAAATTTACACGGTTGATAAAGTGCTCATAAATGAATAAATTATTAAAATTTGAGACTAAAATATCCAAACTTTATTGAGAAAAATTCAAAAAATTGGTATCATTCAGTATGGCGTAGACCGCCATTATTTCTAATGCAGCATGCCATGCGCCTTGGTAATGAGTCATACAGGCTCTTTACGAAGTCCTGCACGAGTCCATCCCATGCTGCTTGAACCCTGTCACGTTGTTCCAGCAGATTCCGGATACTGGTGGAATGGTGACATCTCGCTCAATGCCATCCCATACATTATCAATTGGGAACAGGTCCGGTGAGTATGCCGGCCATGGTAAGATATCGTTGTGTCGTAGACAAGGTCTAGAGACGGCAACAATATGGGGTAGAGCATTGTCTTGTTGAAAAAGCTGGTGGACCTGGGAGTTCAGGAGTAGGAAAGTAACTGGCTGTAAAATTTCTTATACGTAACGTTGGCCTGTCAAAGAGGCCGTAACAACTACCAAAGGTGATTTGGTATCATACGCAATTGCACCCCACGCCATGTCACCAGGTCTTCTAGACGTGTGACGCTGTGCAACAAACCGTGAATCTTGGTGGTGACCACGTTGCTTCCACACACGGGTTCGATTGTCGTCTCTACCCAGGCAGAAGCGGAATTTGTCAGTGAAGACAACTCGATGCCATTCGACGCCCCATGTTTGTCTGGCACGACACTATTCCATTCTTTGACGGCGATGTAATGCTGTTAAAGGCAGTCGTCGTAACGGTCTACGTGAGTTTAGTTCCACGTCGTGAAGCCGTCGACAACTGGTGCGACCACTTATTGGATGATCGAGAGAGGTACCCACTGCCCGTAGGATGTCTGCAACAATGGCTGTTGGATCAGTACGCGCATGTCTTGCAACACGTGGATCCTCTCTCGGTCCGGTATCTCTAGGCCTTCCTGAGCCTGGTTGACGCTGGCATGTGCCTTGTTGTATCACTGCTGTCACTGCCAACAGCGTGCAACCGCAAAATCACTACAACCAATATGTTGCGCAATCCGTCGATTAGACCATCCACCTTCTCGGAGACCAATCACACGGCCTCTGCCAAACTCTCCCAGTTGCTTAAATTACTTGCGAACCTCTTCCCGAGGCATAACTCAATGAGAAACGATGTAACCAACACAACACCACGAGTCTAAATGAATTTGCTGCGCTACTGGATGTCCTTTTATGCCCCGGTATTCAGCGTGTTTGAGAGCTGCCCTACGCTTGGCGCATGCTCAAATGATACTGAAAATTTGATCATTGGCATCTCGAACGCAGATGTACCTATCCTCCAAATTTCATTTACAGCGGTCAACTCCTTCCAGGTGCAATTTTTTTTGTTTTAGAGGTCTTCGTCTTTACCCAGACAGATGCGGGATAGTGACAGATTAGACCTCCGGTTGCTAATCTGTCACTCTTCGTACCGGGCTACCGCCGCCATTGTTATTATAGTAGAACGGCATATCAAGTCTGCGGTCCACCTCTTCAAAACTCTAATTCATTCAAAAATAAAATAAATTATTCTATTTTTTCCCTTTGGGGTTGAACTTGGACTGTCGCCAATAGCCCGTTATGTTTTTCCAGTGCGCGACGTTGATTAAAATACCTACCTACCTCTTACTAAATTTTGTATTCAATTTTTACAAGAACAATTACTTTTTTTTACAAAAACCGACGTAACGAAAAAATTTTACAGCCTGCTGATGATAAATCCTCAAAAAAAGTGCGCAGATTCTTAGTAACACGAAAGACCTTTGTTGTTATATGAGCGCGCTAGTAATTTTTACTAATTAGCGAGCTCACAGCGCTGTGAAAACTTTCCAAATCATTAAGTCTGTGTCTCAAGACACATGGATACTTTTAGAAGTTACTGTCGAATTTAAACTGGAAGCAAGCTCTGTCAGCGGTGCATAAAAGTATAGTTTTAAGTCTTCATTGACATTGCATCATAATATCTTAGACCGTAACATATGCACGTTGGCATGGTGTGGAAGTTTGGAGATTGAGGTGATAGCTGAGATGTGAACTCGTCGTCTGATCGTAGTTCAAAATTAAGCGGTATTGTCCTAAGATCCCTACGGGTTTGATCCTGGTCCGTGTCCAATAGCCCATCGTGTTGTTCCGGTGCGACGTGGATTAAAAATACCTACCAACCCTAACATATAAATACCTTTTATTAACTTGGTTCTAAGACAAAGTGGATAGTACTGGTCCCTTCAATAAAATAGAATCTGCGTCTAACTGATAATTTTCTCTATATTTAAGAACTTTCTAGAATAACGTTTTATAAAAAATTTGTTACGAAAGATTTATTCGGTCTATACATGGTAGTTAATATTATTGTGATGCATGTAGAAATACACAGTCCAGTCACATTAATGTGACCACCACCTACTTTCGACGTCAACGTGAAATAACCAATCACAAAAGGCAGGTGGCAACACGTTGCAGTGGAGTGTATATAAAGGATGTCCTAGGGCATAGGAAAGCATTTCAATCGTTGGCGTAATGCAGAAACGTAGCGATTAACCGACGTCCAAAATGGCATGATTATTGGCTTTCGGGCCAAGGGTGGAAGCATTTCGGAAACGGTTAATTTTGTGAACTGTTCGCGTGCCACCGTGGTAAAAGTATAACGTGCATGGCAAAATGGCACTATCCAAAATCAGCGGCGTGGCACATGTGGTGCAATACGGGCTATAGATGACAGAGGCGAACGAAGGCTACGGAGATGCGTTCGGGCGAATAGACCTGCAACTGTTGAGAAACTGACCGCCCAGATGAACCAAGAGTGTATCCGCAACAACGGTTCAGCGAACGTTGCTGCGCTTGGGCCTCCGCAGCAGACGCCTGGTTAATGCACCTATGCTGACTGCTGTTCATCGGCGATGAAGGCTGGAATTTGCACGTCAGTACCGCAACTGGACGTCCACAGAGTGGCGACAAGTGGCTTTTTCCGATGAATCACGTTTTATGCTCCATCGGACAGATGGACGTTGGCGTATACGGCGTGAAACGTCTGAAAGCAAGCACACTGCATCCTCAACCGCGTAATCTAGCGCAGCTGGCCACGGCACTGGAGTCGGCATGGCTCAACATCCCAGTGAACACCTTCAGAAACCTAATTGACTCTCTTCCTGCACGTCTCGCAGCGGTCCGCTCTGCCAAAGTTTGTTATTCTGGCTTTAGACAGGTGGTCACATTAATGTGACTGGACTGTGTACAATTATAATTAAGTAAATAAATAAAATAAACCTGTCCCTTAACTGACAGAAATGCTTCCAAGCAGAACTACGTCTAGATTGGTAGGTAGGTAGCTGAACTAATGTCGCACTGGAGCAACACATCCGGTTATAGGAGCTCTTGATCATTTCCGAAGAGAAAGATTCGAGGACAACTTGTAGCTTGCGATCAGATGATGAAGTCAACACACCCGAGATGTCAAATCACTCTTCAAACTTCAGTACCACGCCAACGTGAGAATATGCGGTCACAACACATTTAACGTGCACCAGACCTACGTACATGATGATCTTTGGTTAGATCGAGCTCCGTACTCGCAACCTCAGTAGCTAATACGCAACTCTTGCAACCGGACTACTGCAGCCTTTGAGGTTAAAAAGATCAGGCATCAGTATTCCCTTGACCAGGGACGGTGAACCTTTTTAAGAAGTTGGTCAAATTTTGTTCACTATTTTTTAGTACTAGCTCGTGGGTCACTTGGAAAGAAAGAAGGGAGCATGGGAAAAAATTAAGTTTTTTGGTTCTCAATTTTTTAATCGTTTAAAAAGTTAACGATTCCTTTTTGTTTTACAACTTTTACTTTTACAAGTGAAGAGCAAATATCGATATAAAAGGGGAGAAATCATGCACAGCCCCCCTGCACACTGAGTTTTTAATGAACAAGGAAAAGAAAACAACACATATATATATATATATATAATACTATATTTTAATAGATAATATAGTTACAGATATATGTATACACAATAAATTTAAAGTATATTCAATGAAAAATCTGTTATTGTTTTTTGTCAGTTAATTTCTTAATATTAGGTTCAAATTCGTTACGTTGTTGTTGTTACACGCCCCCATTGGCCAGCAGTGCTAGACCAGGTCCATGACATTATACACCCTCAAAAAAATCCAACACCGTTAATGGATCGTCAGTCAAGTCCTGTTTGGAGAGCCTCAGGCACGAGAGGATGTGGTGAGGCGAAGCCGGCTCAGTGGAACACTTGTTACAAATTCGTTATTCATTAGTTTAACGCCATTTTGCAGTCAATTCATTTCAGAGTTTATTTATATTGGTAGACTTTACAAAATGTATAGAAGAAAACAATTTTTCACATGAACATGTGGATCGAAACATCGTTAGAAGAGCATTAGCAGGTTTCTTCGTGGATAATCAGTTATTAGGTTCAAAATCCATACGTTTAATACAATATTTTCAATTTTTAGTGTGGAATTATTATAATTTGCACTAATTTCAGACATTTCCCCTTCTATTTCGGAAATGAAGTTATCTAATTTATTTTTCCAAACTATGATGCTTTGAAATTCAACTAATTCCATTTCTACATCATGGATACCTAGCTACTTAAATTCTTTTAACTCCATTGTTTCGAATTTTGTTTTGCATGAATATAAAATAAAGTAAAATGTATTTTCCATACTTTTAAATTGATTAAATCTCTCCTCAAAAGCTTGTTTCATTTTCTGTATAGTCATTAAATATATTTTGATTATATTTTCTTGAACGTCGAGCGTATTTTCGATTGTTATTGTGTTTTGAAAATGTTTTTGTAATTGAGGAAAATATTTCATGATTTTCATTTACAAATCCCTAATAAAGATGTCAAGTTTCGTCATAAATATCCTAATATTCTCATATAAATCTTAAAACAGCATTATGTATCATCAATAAATCTAAAACATTTTACAAAAATCATTTATGCATTTTTAAAATTTTTTTAACTTTTTTATTAACTCTTGTGTTTTTTTTTTCCATATTTTTTAAAAGAGGGGTTCGAAAAATAACTAAAATTATTTATGTATATGATGAAATATGGTGATAAGTTTATAAAAATCAACGCGTGGGTCATTTAAAAAGCCTGCGTGGGTCAGTGTCCGACCCGCGGGTCAAAAGTTCGCCATCCCTGCCCTAGACGGCATCTTACGTTAGAAAATCAAGGACGCCAAAATAGAAATAGAAATTTCACTTAGAATTACATTAAAGAATCGTCGGTTTTGCTTCAGGTTTGATCGATTTTTATTTATTTTATCCACCAAGTTATAATATTTTTTATAAGGGGGCCGTCGGGTTTTCATGGACTAAGTGGTTGCTAGGGAGTTCGTTGATTCACTGAATGCAATGTTTAACGCGAAAGAAAAGGTAATTCTTCAATGCATCCTTTTAAGTAAACATTAGTCCTCATTCGCAAACCTATATTACTAACTCTTACAACTAATTAGCACCCTTTTATATGTTGGAATTTTCATTCTGTTCTCACAAGACAGAGCTCACTTTAGTGTCATTAAACTTGTATTATCATGTGTTGTTCACATTCTAATATAAAAATTTCATTATGAGTTGGAGAAAGGCGCGTTCGGAAAATGAAAAAGAAGTCATCCCAAAAGTAATAATTCTAAAGAAAGTGCATTAATAATTCAGTTACTTTGGAGTTTCATGGATTAAAACATTTTCGTTTTCTACCATTTTCTTTCTCAGGAATTTAATTTCTCGACTCAAACTTTCTCTAAAGCTTTCCTCAGCAGAGAGAATAGAGCTATACTCATTATTTTTCTCTATAAAAGATTCAGACCAATTATATCTGCAGGAATTCTCTCGGAGTCAATTTCTTGAGATTTCTTCCTTTGAATTTCGAATCGTCAAGAATACGAGCCATTTTCTGTCAAGCTAAAATATAGGTGGCAATAGTGTTTCTGCGACGATACGTGTTACATGTATGTAATATAAGAGCCCGTTCTGGCTCCAGAGTGACGTCAATCAAAAATACCAATAGCTGTATATATTCTGAACGTGACGACACCGGTTGGTTTGTTTGAAAGTGTTTGTTGGTTTGTTTGTCGTGATGTAAGGTATTAAACTGGTGCAAAGTTTTCCGCAGATTTCAAATCCGGTGAAGATATATTCAATTTAAAAATTATTTATTTAAAGAAAATCATAATTTTAGATATCAATCTAAACTAAAATTTTCCGCAGATTTCAAATCCGTTAAAATTTTCAATCTGTCTTTAGCGATTCCGATTTTACGAAAAAAACCTAACAATCCCAGTCAATAGTTTTTTTTATTTCTTTTAATCTGTTTTTTTTTAACGCGAACGGCACGAAATGAATTTGTTTATTTTTGGAAAGGGAAAGGTTACCGTGACGTCACGATCTCGTGCGAAAATAGAAAAGATATATTCAATTTAAAATGTATTTATATGAAAAAAATAAATCATATTTTTACGTATGGATCTAATGTGAAATTTTCCGCAGATTTCAAATCCGCTGAAATTTTTACTCTATCTTTAACGGTCGAGGAGATAGAAAAAGAACTTATTGACTCCAGTTAAAAGATTGTTTGTTTTTATCGTCTGGCTAACAAATTATTCCTCCGTTCAAAATCAAAACGGAAATGAAAGCAATAAATTGAGAATATGTGATCTCTTCTATGCTGTAGCGTTCAATGATGATTAAATTTCATTAAATTCATTTAAAAATCTTCTAGATAGAATTTTAAAATTCACCGCTACCCAAAAATTGCAAAAAGTTCGGACTACCTGTGTGCCAAATCTCAATGTTGTAAGTGCCATAAAATCGTCAAGATTTTGCGGCCACAAAAAAAAAAAAAAAAAAAAAAACACAGACAAACACTTTCTTTTACAATAGTATATTTTTTATAAATGATATATATATAATATATATATATATATATATATATATATATATATATATATATATATAACATAATTTTTAACAAAACGTAGTAAAAAAATGTGAATTTACATTTACAATAAATGTTAAAAATGTCCGCCCTTTTCTTGGAGTCAAAGCTGAAGTCGTTTGCACATATTTTTAGAAAACGCGTTTCAAGATGCTGGGAGTTCCTTTTTGTATCCTCTGAGTAATGGTAATTTTCAGATCATATCTTGTTTGGGGATTATCTTCATAAGCTTTTTTCTTTTAATATCCCCACAGAAAAAAGTCAGGAATGCTCAGATCAGGGGAACGAGGTGGAACGAGGAACATTTCTTGAGATGATTCGATGGCCAAAAAAATTTTGAAGCATGTCCATGGTTTCATAACTTGTGTGGCAGGTTTGACCATCTTGTTGGAACCAAAAATCTTTTATTCACTTCTAATAATGCAACAAATTATAGGATAAGTTCTCTGTATACAGTGCAATCAACAGTTGACTTAAAAAACCAAAGCCCAACTTCCTTAAATGAAACCATACCTCATCGGAAAAAATAAACTGTCCAAAATGTTGATATTGTTGCGAATAAATCTTCTTAACCATCGGCAATAAGAAAGCAGCTTCTCATTGTCCAGTGACTTCAGCTCCTGTATCATTTTTACACGATAAGCACGAAAATGCAAAACTCTTAAAGCCTTGTGTTGATCCGTGTGATGTGCCCATTTGTTGCAGCAAACGCCTCACGGATTGATGAGGAAATTGCAATATCCTCCGTTGAGAGTTTCTTGCACCAAGTCTGGTGTAACGACTTTCGGTCTTCCACTCCTGTATTTGTCTTCCACCGAATCTGTCTCACGAAATCGCCGAAAGAGTTGATATAGTATATCTTTACTCGGTATTGCATTATTTGTATATTTATGTTGTCAAAATTCTTTACATATTTCATATAATTTATATTAAAAAAAAAGCATTAAACAGCGCAATTCTTTGAATGATTGATAAACTCATTTTGCAATGAAGAACAAAATTACGTGGAATTTATTATCCACAACATGAGCGCAAAGAAAACTAAACGATAAATATTAAAGACTCTATAAAACTATAAGCAGACGATATAATTCAATAATTACAAAAACAACGGGCAATAATTATTTTTAAAGGTGGAGTACGGGAAACATCGCTCTGGAGCAACACTAAATGTGCTGTTGGTGACGATCCGCTGTCGGTGACGAACGTAATTTGAAACAATGGTCAGATGACGAGGTCAACACCTGACCATAAAACGAAGAATAGTTCGAAGCCTTGAAAAACTATTCACAATAACATACGCATTCCAATTTCACAAAAGAAAGTCTTCCAAATGATGGAAGCAAATTAGATTATTTTTAAAAACCGATAAATGTTGTTGGTAAAAAAAATCTGTATTCATTTATTTAATTAAGATATTGTTACAAATAGAGTAAACGATTGTTTTCTCATTTATATACACGTTCATTCGTCATTTCTTGAGTCAGCTGTGAAAAACGTAATCCAGCAGAGTATTCTATTGATCTTGGCGACAAATTTATGACTTGGCGATAAAATTGTCGACAAAACATAAAAACTTTATGTTAGCTGTCTCGGAGTTTTCAGTAGCTCTGCATTCCAACTCCCTTCTATTTGGACTTTTGGAAAGACTAATGTGATACGTACTTGAAGTAAGATTTTTCCTTTGTTTCCCAAAGTGTTCCTGTATCGATTCGTATTGAAAGATGTCATGCTACCGGATCAGTGTCATTCGATTTCAGATCATGTTCCTTAACTTGGCGATGTAGCGAAGGTCCGTTGATTCGGTATCGATTCGGGAACATTTTATTCCTTTCAAAAAGTCGATACTTCGTTATAAAATCAGACAATGTTTCTCTTTCGTCCACCCGAAAAGTTCGAACTTTTTCCTGTTCGTTATGGAAACGGTTTGGAGGAATAGGAAATTCGTATTTTAAAATATTCTGTTCGTTAATAACCGCATAAGAGCTGAGCTTTTGAAAATGTTTTCTCAATACAAATTAAAAAATAAATAAACCCTAAAGAACATCGTATTTTGACATCAATTTGACCTAATGTATTTAAAGGTTACTTCTGATATAATCCAATTGTTTTCAATACATTTGTCCCATTAAAATTGGTATATCTTTGATATAAAGATTTTGTTGGTGGCAATTCTTTTGGCGCGTAGTTAGAGTTGTGTTAGGCCGCTTTATTAGGGTTATGGCAATCTCGCGATTATTTGAATTTCGTATTAATTTTTGTAAATCATTACCTTTTTTATTTTACCATGTCCAAAAACTAAGAATAATCTATTAAGTGGACTTTTTTTTTTCTGTTTTGACGTAGAATACAGTAATACCTCAACTTACGCAAACTCTGAGTTACTCTTGAATTTTTCGTTTGGCAAAACTGCCGCCCCCTGTATTCAGTATTTCTCTTGCTGCGATACGTATTGGACTAGGAATAAATAATAGTAAATAATAATAGAAATAAAACAAATATTTTTTACTTGTTTAGATAAAAGACGTCAAAATGTGGAAATTTCGCAAAAATTTCTAAATTTCCAAATCTATGCATAATAAACACAAGAAAATTATAGAAACGTCAACAGGAAGAACGATCGAGAATAGGGAATCCAACAAGATCCAGATATCCGATGCTGAGCGTCATCGGGCTCGGCCAGTGCGCCTCAAATTTGAGGCGTCGCAACGCGCCGATCATATCATTTAGTCTAGCTCCGGATATGCTAGAGCACGACGTTTTAGGTGTAATTACTTTTGTCTTTTTCCGTTTTATAAATACTAATAGAAATAAGACTTAAATATTTAATACTTGTTTAGATATCGAACTTCAAAGTGTAGAAAATCGCAAAAATTTCAAATGTCCAAATATATGCACAATAAACACAAGATTAACTATAGAAAACGTCAACAGAAAGAACGATCACGAGATGGCGAATCCAAGAAGATCCACACGTCCGATGCTGAGTGTCAACGGGCTCGGAGGAAGTTCTTGAAAGTATAGGCGTCGCACCTTCAAGGTGAACAAATGCCTGATAAGAGTGCGCCAAGTACCTCCACAGTTCAATTCGACGCAAATAGCATACCTAGTGACATAAATGTTTTATAATCGAATGTTATTTACAATCGATCGTTTAACCAATAGAGGTCGGTAATAAGCCACAACCTTCAACATCAACAGCGAGTGAACCATTTGTGATACATGTGCGGAGCGATAAACTTTAGAGGTGTGAAATTAAAACAACTAATTTCTTTCACTCTCAAAAAATTCCCCAAATTGCTAAAAGCGTTGCCACAAAAAGTACTTATCTCAAAGCTGCAAAAGTATTTCTCTATTAATACCAACATTTCGCAATTAAATTGGAAAAATATGCAGAATTTATTAGCTGTTGGAATGCGTCGGAATTGATTATTTGACTTGTGATCATTGTTTTAAAAACTATCCATATGGTTCAAAAGCTTGTAGAATTTTAAGTTGTCTAGTATTAAAGGGGTCCAGAACACAAAAATCGTCAAATTTTCGAAAAAAAAAAATTCTGTATTAAAAAAATTCTCTGTGTCTTTCTGCTTAAAATGACGTCTGAATCATGTTTCTCTCTTAATTAGAACGAGAGATAGAATTAATTTCGTGGTTCGTGGTTTTGAAAATCTAACACCAAGACAGCTGTTGTCATGGCAACAACATTTGTGAAAGACGTTATTTAAGTCTACGGAGACCTTTAAACTATGCAGAAAAAAGGTAGAACTTGCAAAAATCAAACTAAACCAAAGATTTAAGAGGAAAGAAGGAGTTAGATACTCATCTGGATGCTCTTAAAGGGTATTTCAACATTTTATTAATTGTAAATCTGTCTTTAAAACTTTAAATGCGTTTTTCTCCATGATGCATTTTTTCAAGATTTCCTGTATTCAAATTGGTATAAGTCAAGAACCGATAAAGTTTAAGAGTTGAAATTTGGAATACATCTTTTTCAAACATTATACTTTAATTTTGATTCAGCAAATTTTAAACAAATATTTACTTTTAAAAATATAACTTTAAAAAAAAAGTACCTTAAAATTTTTAGAAGTTTTCATTCAAATATTTTTT
Organism: Metellina segmentata; assembly: GCA_947359465.1. Lineage (NCBI taxonomy): Eukaryota > Metazoa > Arthropoda > Arachnida > Araneae > Tetragnathidae > Metellina > Metellina segmentata. The sequence continues at coordinate 101,191,900 of OX375875.1, forward strand.
ATTGAATTAATATTTTTAAATTTGCTGAATCATAATAAAAGTTTATAAATTTCTGAATAATTTGCTGCTGGAATTTTGAAAGTTGACCAAGAATATTTTGAGTTTTAACAGTTTGAAATGACCTCTCTTTTTTCAAAAAATTTTAATTAAAAATTTTTCTAAAAATTTTGGAACACTTTTATGTTGTGATTTTGCTTATTAGTTAGATGGGTAATCAGTACAAAAAAATTCAAAATTCTAAATTGATTAATAAAAAAAAAATTCCGATGCGACGAAAAAAAAATTCCGTCCCCTTAACACATTTCCTAAACTTTCCAATTAATTTACATGACTAGGGGGCTCGGCCCCCTGCTCGCCTATGCTCACCAATCCCATTTGTTCGCAAACCAACATTGCTTTTGCAGAGTCAATCTCATATTCGACTGCGAAACTATCTTATTAATTCGTATAATTCTGATTTGATTTTCCGGTCCATGACGTCACAGAGAGAAAGCATCGCCTCCTGCTCGCTAACACTCGCAAACCAACTAGTGATTTCGCTTTTTTTTCACTTTAACACTTAATGCACCCTAAACTAATAGCCGCATCAGTATAAAACCTTTTCCATCTTGTTCCCTGTACAATTTTGAATAAACCATATTAATCTCGTATTTTTCTGATGTGTACTTTCTCGAGAAGCCGTCTAAGAATAGAACGAAAAAAGCGAGCCTTTTGGACTTTCTCTCCATGACGTCACAGCGACTTGCAACGGCCAAATAAAAATAAAAATTGCTATGGTAATTGTGTTGCTACGATAAATGTTATATCTGGGAAACCCGTTAGTTAAAAATGTCACCTTTCATTACCGTGGTGAAAAATGCGGGTTCCTAGATGAACAATTTGTACAATATCGCTAAATTATACTTTTCATCGCATTGAAAATTTATTTATAAACCAATTTTACAAATAATTATATCATAAGGTAGAGTGTATTCTAAGGTTTCCAGTGATATTTTCAATTTAAAAAACAATGGTATTAAGTTATAGATATGACAGTGTTTCAGTGTTTTGGTTTTGTATCGGTAATTACGATCGAAACAATACGAAATTTGTCCGACCAACTTTTAATCCTATCGAACTTATTTATAAACCAATTCCAAAAATAATTGTATAATAAGAAAAAGTACACTCTAAGGTTTTCAGTGATGTTTTCAAATTTAAAAAATAATTGTATCAAGCTACAGGTGTGACAGTTTTAACAAAGAGTAACGAAAATTTCCTAATATTCCGAAATTTGTGCGATTAACTTTTGATCGCATCGAATTTATTTACTAACCAATTTCAAAAATAATTGTACCGTAAGAAAGATCACATTCTAAGGTTTCCTGTGATGTTTTCAAATTTAGAACGTATAATAAGCTATAACTATGACAGTTTTAACAGTAGTTAAAATAGTAACCAATCTGTCCCGATTTTTCGCGAGTTACAAAAAAATATTTTTTATGAGGACCCAAATTAAAATTTCTAAAAAAACTCGTCCTCAAAATTTACGTTTAGAGGTACTCTAAAAAAAATTCACGGCTGAAGACTGAAAATTTGTATGTGTTTTGCTCATTCGCGGTAGAAATTACGCTTTTTTCGACTTTGACACTTAATACACCCTAAACTAATAGCCGCATCCGAAAAAAATCTTCATCTTTTTCCCTGTACAATTTTGAACAAACCATGTTAATTTTGTAATTTCCAAATCCGTTCTTTCTCCTTAAGAATCGAGCAAACAAAACGAAAAAAAAAAAATTTTGCAAATTAATTAGTTTATCAAAACCAACTACAAGAGATTCTTATATTTTATGTTGATTTTCATATGCGATAAATTTTTTATCGAATTACCATTATGATTCTAGTCAAAATATTTTTAGGTCGGAGATAATTGAAAAGCTTAATTTTTAATTTTCACGATGCAATATTCTAGATTAATTTAAAGTTGGAAAATCTTTTGCGTTCGTAATAGAATTTTTACTCAAGGATGCTTAATGTTGTTACAATTTTAAATCCTGAATATAATCCTTATTCTCATGTAGAGTAATAGAATCATGATAAAGCTTTAAAAATACTACATTCTCTAATAAATCAAATAAAATAATAGTTTTCCCGCTAGAATTCGGCAAACATCTAAAACTACTTTGAAAATGTTTCACTATACATATTAAAAAGCATGTTATCGAGAGAAACGGCCCGTTTAATTATATTACCCCGAGAATATTCAATTCGCAACCGGAAATTCCGAAGGATTTTCAACCTATTCAAAATTCAATACCCTCTAATTTTGTTCTATTATTTCCGATTTAATTACTTTTGATGAAAGCAATCGCTTGCCCCGAAGCGCGGGGAATTAGAATTCCACAAAACACTTCCAAACATATGTTTGTCACGCTCAGAATAAAATAATTGCGTTAACGAATTTAAATAATTGAGTGGAAAAATCCCCAAAAGAAATCCCCCTTTTAAGAGCAATAATTAAAACCCCCGCCGTGCAAAAGTGGCATTAAGCCTTTGCTTTCACGAAAACTCCCGGCACTTTTCGTGATGCCATTCTGCGGTGCACAAATATTCATTTAGAAATCTCTGAGGTAATCGTTTGACATTTCGCTGAGGTTCGTAGTAAGAGGATATTTCTGGAATCTTAGTAGGGGTTCCCATTTATTAATATTTGATGCATTTAAAGAACACTCAATGCGAGATATTTCTTGGGTTTATTTTTATAATTTGTGGATTCGAGTTTTTTCTTGCTCAATCTACTGCAGCTGCGAATAATTTCGAGTACATTTAAATATTTCGTGATTTGCTTCATCTGGAAGGGGTTCTGAATCTTCATTTGCATAATGCCTTTACTTCTACGTCACTTTTTTTTTCCAATCACAGATAGTAATTCGATTCTTAGGTATTTTTATGACCAAAATAAGGATTTTGCGCTGTCTACATATGCTTTCGGATGAATTGGATTTCGCGTTCTTTTTCGCAATTTAAAAAATGAGAAAGATTTTAATAATTTTTTAAACTTTTCACAGTTTAAAATAGGAATTTCGTTTAGAGTGGGATTAAAACGCATTAAATTTTCTCAGTTTAAATTCGATTTATATAATTAGGAACAGTCAATGACCGCAAAATAAATTGACACATGTTCTTAATTTCTAATTAATATTTACGTGTCGTTAAAAATATGTTTTGTATTGCAAAAACATTAGTTTTACGAACAGTAGTAATTATTATTTAGACGAGGGTCTTAGAAGCATAGTGAAGGGTGCAGGTTCGAAACTCGATCCAGCCAAAGACCGTCGTGTGCGTGGGGTGGTGGTGCACGTTAAATCTGTCGTGGCTTCAAATGTCTTTACATTGGAGTGTCGTGGAAGTTAAGAGAGTGGGGTACCAGCTCAAGTGTTGATCTTGTCATCTCACAGTGGTACAAAATGGCGAAGTGTTGTTCTCGAATCTTTCCCTTCAGTATTGATCCCTAATCGTCTCCAATAGCTCTCTGAGTTGTTCCAGTTCCAAAATAATTCAACTACCTACCTGCCACTCTACCAAACTGCATGATTAATATTTGATGTTTCGTCAGTTCTACCGCCCAATGGGGCAATGCTCCCAACACAGCAGTCCCTCATGCCCCTTTACCCTATAAATATCCCTGGTCACGGCGACCTGGGTTTGCATATCAGGGCATAATGTAATCCAGATCCGAATTCATTTTAACGCTCGATGGAATTTCAGCCAGACGAAAGCCATCAAAACGAACGAAGCCTATGCATCAATCTTTGTCAAGGTCTTCGCACTGCTCAACTGGAGGGCTTGGGGCTACGATAATAAAATATTTAGAGGAAGGCTCACATCTATTTTACGTGCGTTAGAAGTTTCGAGTTTCGGAATTTGAAAACAAAATCGCCAAGGGAAAGTATATGGGGATTTTCAAAGCAATTCTATCAGGGGACTATGCTGTAGACTGATCAAAAATGAAATGCGAATCTCTATTAAGAGAAAAATTAAGACATTTTAGCAGTGAATGTGAAGATAGCGAATCTTCACTCTTCTGAATAGTACTTGTAGCCCGTCCCGAATAGTACTGAGTGTTTTTTGCTCCAGTGGCGACTTTAAATTTTAAAAAATATACCAAATACCGAAATGTACTTTGTGGTTGACAGTTGCGCTGTTATTAGAGGGTTTTGTTATGAAGTTAAATGTTGAGGATGCTACTGTTTTAGTAACCTCTTTGAAACTTTTATAACTTAACCTTTTTAGGCAACTTGGCTTCTTAACCTGAACGTAATTTCAGAGTGGTAGATAGTTGAATTTACGTCGCACTGGAGCAACGCAACGGGCTATTGGCGAAGGTACGGTATCGATCCCGAGGTAAAGATCCGAGGGCAACATCTTGAAATTTTGACACATGGTCAGATGAGATGGTCAACACCTGAGGTTGCACCTCACTCTCCAAACTTTCACTTCACGCCAACGTGAGGTCATTTGAGGTTATGACAGACTTAACGTGCAACTTCCCCCACCCCCACGTCTTAGATTGTATTTGGTCACACAAATGTCATTAACTGATTGTGGTAAGATTTCATTTGAGCCTGAAAGCGGAACAGCTACACTCTACGTTTATGAGCGGTGGAAACGGCCTTGGCGATTTGTTTTGGCGAACTTCTAAAGTTGCCAACAGCAAATATATTTCAAAATTATTTTTCTTTATAAAACGGAAAAAAAGCTTGAAAAAGCATATTTTTAAGAAAACTTTTTTTAAAAAAGTAAGCTTAAACACATTTGTGAACCAGCAGAAAAATTAAGCTGCGAATGTTGGGTAAGAATATACTCTGAAACTTATCAATTACACTAAATACAGTAGGCAGTTTGAAATGAAAAAGATTTTTTAAAAGAAAGAAAGCAAGAAATACTACTACCTGATACCTCAGAACTGTTCCAAGAAAAAATAAACAAAAATTATACAAATGCCAAATAAACAAAACTCTTAATCGTTTCGTAAAAACTATTATAATATAAATCATAAAATAAAAATTCCACAACTGTCGAAATACAAATAAATAGACCAATGGTATCACAGAAAAAGATTTAAAAGGACCAATGCAATCAAAGGATATTTTAAAATCGAAATAACCAATGGGAGCAAAGAAATAATTTCAAACGAACCAATGAAATCAAACGACTTTAACGGATTTTGGAAGAACTTTGTGAAATATTCAAAATGAAAATTGAAAGTTTCCGTTTGCCGAGGTTGCCATGAAAATCAAAACAACCGGAACGGCAAATGGGCTGCCTTAATGTATCGTAACTCGCTACTAGAAGTGTGCCAAAAAAATCGCCAAGCCGTTGCCATCACTCATAAACGTAGAGTGTAGCTGTACCCTGAAAGCTAGGTAAGTAGCTTCATTTACTTCACAATAGAATACACAACAGGCTATTGGTGCAGCACAGGATACATCCCGAAGGAAAAGATTACGAGGACAGCACCTAGTTATGTTCAACCACGGCCTGATGATGAGGTCAACACCTTATTGGCACTCTACTCTTCTAACTTCCACACCAACGTGAGGGCATTTGAGAGCACGGTATCGTGTGTATCGTGTTTCCAACTCGTAATTCCTCCGGTTTCCGTCCTCTTTAAATCCGTGGCTACCAACTGGGCTAGTGCGGCCTGTAATTTCACCGTGTCACTTGTATTAAAATATTACACGGAACATCGACAAAACGGTGACAAATCGAATTAATTCTGAACCGGAAGTATTTTTTCTTGAGTAGTTAGTTGGGGATGTTAACACTGATAAGCCCTCTTATACAGGGTGTTTCGTAATATTTTCCCAAATTTTGATACAGCTAGAACTTAGATATGTCTGAATTAGGGATGCAACATCGATGTTTAAAAAAAAACATCGATGTATTGGAGTCGATGTTTTTGTAACATCGAAGTTTATACTTGTCGATGTTTTATTTTTAAATGAAAAAAGTACCGTTACAAAAATTTTAAAAATAACCAAGTAGCATAATTTTTATAATCAGCTAATTGAACATACCTTTTGACCAAAGTGTCCAAGGGTGAAGGGACTGAAAAGTAAGGATGCGACATCAATGTCGATGTGTTATAAAAAAACAGCGATGTATTGGAGTCGATGTCGCATTACTAGTTGCTAAACCAGTTTTTAAAAAAATGGGGAAAAAAGTTAAAAGTTTAATAAAATTTTTAAGTCTGAATTTTAAAAACATCTATGGTTTGGGGGCGATGTATTATCAACATCGATGTTTCAATTTTGAACCCCGATGTTTAGCTGTCGATGTCGCATCACTAGGTGCTAAGCCAGTTTTACGAAATTGGTGAAAAAGTTTAAATATGCCGAATTTAAAAAACATCGTTGTTTGGAAACATCGATGTTTTTGGGGCGATGTATTAACAACATCGATGTTTTAATTTTGAACCCCGATGTTTTGCTGTCGATGTCTCATCCCTAGTCTGAATTCGGTTTAAACACCTCTTGGGGACTTGCTGATTGTGAACATGGTCTAAACGGTGACAAATCGAATCAATTCTAAACAGGAAGTATTTTTTCTTGAGTAGTTAATTGGAGATGTTAACACTGATAAAACCTCTCATGCAGAGTATTTCGTCGAAAATATCTTCCTGAACTGTGATATTCCTAGAACTTAGATGTGGCAGAATTCGGTTAATCATCCCTTGTAGAAGTGGCGTTTGCGTGAGAGTTGCATTAAGATGATGGGATTACTTCCGTATGCGCTTTCCTGGAATGGATGATTGCGATGGTATGACTGTCCTTCAACAGTGGAGTAGGAATTTAGGCTGGCAGTGTTTAATTGAGGCTAAACTGCAACGAAGAGTGAATGTCTGTTATCACATGAACTTCAGACAGTTATTGGAAGTGACTTGGCTTTGCATTAGCAATTAAAACGTTCAACGTGTACCATTTACGTGCGTGACAATTGTGGTGAGCGCACATTTGTCGAGAGTGTCAACTGGCCTGTTTACCCGAGTTAATAATCGCATTTACCAGTCGCCAATGCAGCAGGATGTATAAAGAGACATTCAAACTTCCCTTTACCAAAAAGTACTTTTCCAGAATTGAGCTACTCAATGGCGAAAAAACAATGAAGCACAAGTTTGTTGGAATTCATTCTCCACCAATATGATTAGTCTTTATGTTGAGCTAAAAATCAATCCGATTTAGGTTCAACTTGTTGACACGCACTGGATATCAAAACAAAGGTGGTTACATAGTCATACGGAATTTTTCTTCCCATGAGAAGTATCCGTAAAACCCTTAAAACCTGTCTATCTTGGCCTACAATAACAATTCAACTTGTGTAAAAGTACAAACATGTCAAAAAATTGGAAAGCGTGTTTGCAAAAATAGGATGGATGAGGTTTTAAAAACTCCCCCCCCCCTCATACACACACCGATGTTCAGTGGGTTTGACTACTGAGTTAGCAACTTGTTTGTAAACCGAGCAGGTTCAGCTTTTGTAATTTAACTCAGTGTATATTTGTTTTCTTATACGGCAGAGACATCTTCCTAGTGTGTTTATACCCATTATTTGACGATGTCTGGCTTGTCAACGCCACGCAACAAGGGACATAATTGGATCAGTTTGGTCGATTATGTTCCTTGTTCCATAAATCCAAACCAACCATCGTGGCACATCTGTACGGGTTTCACGAACCCAAGGTACCCTAGTGATCTTTTCTATTCCCATGGGTTTTTTACTATCTGGCAAATATGGGATACGCGACCTCAGGATACCATACGCGATCTTCTTCCTTTCTTTCTACAGTTATTTGACTTAAGTCTGTTTTGCTTTTGATGCAACTCGGACAAGTATGGCTCTTGTGCTATAAAATCCATGGCAACCAAAACATCAATATAAAAGAACCCATTCTCCTAAAATTTCACTGCGAGTTGTAGGTAGGGATGCGACATCGATGTCGATGTTTTCAAAACATCGATGTTTTTTAAAAACATCGATGTATTGGGGTCGATGTTTTTGTAACATAGATGTTTATCTTGTCGATGTTTTCACGTTGACGATGTTTTATTTTCAAATGAAAAAAGTACCGTTATAAAAATTTAAAAAATAACAAGTAGCATAATTTTTATAATCAGCAAATTTAAACATACTTTCAGACCAAAGTGACCAAGGGTGAAGGGTCTGAAAAGAAGGGATGTGATGTCAAATTACTAATTGCTAAACCAGTTTTAAAAATTGGTAAAAAAGTTTAAATACACTGAATTTTAAAAATATCGATGGTCTGGAGGAGATGTATTATCAACATCGATGTTTTGCTGTCGATGTAGCATCACAAGTTGCTAAACCAGTTTTAAGAAATGGGGAAAAAAGTTTAAATACACTGAATTTAAAAAACATCGAAGTTTTCAAAACATCGATGTATTTTAAGAAACATCGATTTATTGGAGTCGATGTTTTTGTAATATCGATGTTCATACGTTGTCGATGTTTTATTTTTAAATAAAAAAAGTACCGTTATAAAAATTAAAAAAATAACCAAGTAGTATAATTTTTATAATTATTAAATTACCTAAAGTAATTTTTAAAGTAATTAAATTAATTAAAGTGCCCTAGGGTGAAGGGTCTGAAAAGTAGGGATGCGACATCGATGTCGATCTTTTCAAAACATTGATGTTTTATAAAAAACATCGATGTATTGGAGCCGATGTCGCATTACTAGTTGCTAAATCAGTTTTAAGAAATGGGGGGAAAAGTTTAAATATAGTGAATTTTAAAAACATCGATGGTTTGGGGGTAATGTGTTATCAATATCGATGTTTTAATTTTGAACATCGATGTCTCAAAACATCTATGTTTTGCTGTCGATGTCGTATCAATAGTTTCTAAACCAGTTTAAAGTAATGGGGGGGGGAGTTTGAATACACTGAATTTTAAAAGCATCCATGTTTTTGGCACGAAGTAGTATCAACATCGATTTTTTAATTTTGAACATAGATGTTCCTAGTTTTGAACATTGCTGTCGATGTCTCATCCCTAGTTTTAGGTGGCGCAGGTTAGATTCCTCCCCTGGGTGTATTATCTCATCTGTGTCAGTTGAAGTTAGTGTATGCCCATTATTGACGTTGCATGTCTTCTGTCTGGGGCAACATTACCAAATAAAGGTCTTTGCGCTATAAAACTCTACAACCAACCAATCCGAATTATCATGTTTCCCTGTCTTTCACCAAGTTAGTTACGAACACGGATAGGTTACAAGAACAGATATTCTTGTGTTCTAGTTGCTACTTGTTCCAATGAATGGATATCGATGGATGACAGTGCCTGAGTTCTGATTAGGGATACGACATCGACAGCAAAACATCGATGTTTTGAGATATCGATGTTCAAAATTAAAACATCGATGTTGATATTACATCGCCCCCAAGATATCGATGTTTTTAAAATTCAGTGTATTTAAATTTTTCCCCCATTTCTTAAAACTGGTTTAACAACTAGTGATGCTACATCGACTGCAAAACATCGATGTTTTGAAACTTAGATGTTCAAAATTAAAGCATCGATGTTGATAATACATAGCCCCCAAACCATCGATGTTTTTAAAATTCAGTGTATTTAAACTTTTCTCCCATTTCTTAAAACTGGTTTTAGCAATTAGTGATGCGACATCGGCTCCAATGCATCGATGTTTTTTATAAAACACCGACATCAAAGTCGCATCCCTACTTTACACACCATGCACCCTTGGCCACTTTGGTCTAAAAGTACGTTCAATTTGCTGATTATAAAAATTATGCTACTTGGTTATTTTAAAAAAATTTATAACGGTACTTTTTTCTTTTAAAAATAAAACATCGACAACGTAAAAACATCGACAGGTATAAACTTCGATGTTTCAAAAATATCGACTCCAATGCATCGGTTTTAAATACATCGATGTTTTTTAAAAAACATCGATGTCGCATCCCTTGTTCTGATACGATTAAGAACAGGAAATATTGGGTGGTATTCTGAAAAAGAACACGAATAAATGTAGAATTGTTGTACAATTCGGAAGTGTTTTTGCACCGGACGGTGTGGCGTGTATTTTGAACCTTTATATTGTACTGTAAAAAAAATTCCATGTAAAATTTATGTGTGCAGTGTCTCTCTGTTCTTGGCCATTAGTACACACACTGTCAATCAAAGTAGACATCGCTCGGTCACTCTGACATATTTTAAGTAAAAAAATAAAACATCGACAACGTAAAAACATCGACAGGTATAAACCGGACAGGTAAGACCGATTGGATACGAATATAAAATCTAGAGGTTCAAGTTTGAAGCAGAATTGAATATTCAACCAATCCGCCAGACATTTCTGTACCCAGTTAATACGCCATCTCATTTTCAAGGATATACTGAAAAAATGTGTACTTCATTACTAGCTTCACCTTTTTCTCAAATCCAAACGCCTGTTTTGGAGCTTATTTAAATAACGTAATTAGATCTCGCACCTCTCGTGCAATTCTCGCCGGTAAATGGCATGAACTGCGTGTCTTAGAAAAGAGAAGACAAAAAAAAAAACTATCGAATTATAAAACAATCTCCCCGACTTCAAAAAAGTTTTTACATCAGACCCCACTTTTTTCTTTCCATTTTTTAATCTGTTTAATTTGAAAAAACGTGCCCGAAGCATTTCCGTACGCACAAAGAGGAGAGATGAATTGTTTGTCTCTCACACAATTCCACTCCCCTTTCCGCCATTTTTTTTGTCTTCGTTCTCTCCGTCACTTGAGGTCTTGCGAGAAGCAAGTCCAGAGCCTGACTTCTAAAAATAAACCGGAATGTGTTCCCTTTGACAGGTCGCATCTTTCAGGTGTAATTGAGTATCTCCGTTTTTCTCACTTTCTCGGTACACGAGTCTAAAGCTTTACTGCGATAGAAAGAAAGATGGAAAAAAAACTGTTTCTTTCTGTCTCAGATAATTTATCGAGGAGTTTTTGTCGTGCCTCGTAGAGAGAGAGGAGAGACAAAAACAAGATCTCCGTTTGTAGTTGCCTTTTTTTTATTATTCCTCTGTTTTTATTAACTTTTGTTTTTTCCGGTTTGAATCTGGTTGTAGCAGCTGCAAAGACAACTTGCAAATGACTTTTGCGCCGAAGAAGGTCCAAAGGTAGAACAAAGTAAAAAAATAAAAAACGTTCATCGCCCGGTGGCGATAGAAATGGCGGAAAAATTACACCCTTTCTGGAACTAAAACGTTTTTTGTTCTGTTTGGCTCTCGGGACCATAATGAGTTCCGAGACGTTTATTAAGAAGAGGGAAAATCGGAGCTGTCAAGAAAAGCTGTTCGTGGTGGTCAACTTTGTGAGGGAAAGAAATAAATGTGATGATCTGATTTTGAATGAGATGCCAATGTGCGGCAGACTGGATATTCCATATTTTCCCTTATCGGTATTGAAGGTGAATAGTAGTCCGATGTAACAGATTGCGTTGCCTTATTTTTTCAAGGGCGTTTATAGTCCGTAAGAGCTTCTTTGACTTACAGGGGCCGTCATAACTCAGAGGGTATGCCCACTGCATTAGCAAACGACGAGTGGTAGGCGGTTTGGCTAAGCTTGGCCGAATATGGCCCTTAAGCCATAAAACCCTTAAATACCAACCTTTTAAAATAGACAAAGAAATAAAAATAAATTAAAATTTTTGGATTAACTCATTTTGTTTGTGAACTAATATATTTCATTAATTTATTTACTCATATTAACTTCACACTTTATTTATATTTCAGTTACCCCATTAACTCTTCAATCAAAGAAATTATATTCACCCAATGAATATAAATGTATAGAGCCGAACCGTAAAACGAAAGAGAAGATACAATTATCTGGGCCTGGGTTTTTGAATTCCACGTAACTGTACATGAAACTTACATTTCGGATAAATTTAAGTTCAGCAAAGTAAATAAATTCGGTAAAGGTAAATTGAATTTTTTGGATTAACTTCTGATCGAGAACAAATATACTTCATTAACTACTTCAGTCAGAATAAGTTCCACCCATTACTTACTTTTCAGTTACTCCATTAACTCTTTTGTCAGAAAATATGTTATCCCAATGTACAGAAATATACACAGAACCGTAAAATAAAAGAGAAGATACAGTTCTTTGGGCAAAGGTTTCTCAAACACATTCAACCGTACATAAAACCTACATTTCCCTTCTCGGGTAAATTTTAGTACAGAAAAATAAATAAACTGAGTAAAGCCAAATTTAATTTTTTGGATTAGCTTCTGTTCGAGAACAAATACACTTCATTAATGAATTTGGTCAAATAACTTCACACGTTAGAATTTTCCAGTTCTCCGTTTACTCTTTAGTCAGAAACTATGTTATCCCAATGCACACAGAACCGTCAAATGGAAAACAAGATACAGTTCTCTGAGCCAAGGTTTCTCAAACCCTTACAACCGTACATAAAATCTACATTCCCCTTAGATTAATATAAGTTCAACAAAGTAAATAAATTGAGTGAAGGGAAATTCAATTTTGTGGATTAGCTTCTGTTCGAGAACAAATATGGAGTTGAACTTCAACTATCCGAACTCCAGCTACCCGGATCGCTTTGAGAAATAAACAAAATCCGCATTTTATAAGTTTTGTATCGGTGAATTCGGTTTTTATAAGTTTCGTATCGATGGCCATCTACATCTACGAAGAGGACGAAGTGTCAGTTGAAGACATAGGAAACATCCTAGTGAAAATTCCTGGATGTTCCGAGTGTAGTGCAATGAACGTGGGCGAGTGGCTGGTGTGTGATTCTTCGGATCCTGGATTCCAAATGATCAATGACGATGAACTTCATTCAAAATGTGAGAGAAGAACTCATTGATGGCTCGGAAGATGACGACATTGCTATTCAACCAGACGCGGCACCGTCAGCTTTTAAGGCATTTGAGTGCTTTGGCACTGCAACAAAATGGATGGAGCGGCAGCTTGAGTGCGTCCATCTACAGCAACTCACCGTCAAGCGCTTACGAGACTTGGCTGCACGGAAACGAGTAAAGACAGCGAAACAACAGACTTTAACCGATGTGTTCCAGCAATGATACCTTTTAATGTAGTATGCAAGTACAAAATGTAAACAAACTTTTTTTCAGTCATTAAATTACACTACATACTATAGCAAGATTTTTCTGTTTTTTACTAAACTAGGGGACTTCGCCCCATGCTCGCTTCCGCTCGCCAACCCCCACCTTGCAACATTTTGGTGAGAAACATGCTTTCCGATCTAAAAAGTACGAAATTTGTGTAACCAACTTTTGATTGCATCGACTTTATTTATGAACCAATTTAAAAAATAATTGTATCCTAAGAAAGAGTACATTCTGAGGTATACTGTGATATTTTAAAAATTAAAAACTAATAGTAATAATATATAGATATGACAATTTTAGTTTTGTATCGGAAATTACGATCTAAAAGTTCCGAAAATCGTATGACTAACTTTTGATTGCATCGACTTTATTTATTAACCAATTTAAAAAAACTATTGTACCATAAGAAAGAGTACAATCTAAGGTATTCAGTGATGTTCTCAAATTTAAAAAATAATAGTATTAAGTTGTATATATGACAGTTTTAGCAAAAAGTTGCGAAAATATCCTATTCCGAATTTTGTATGACCAACTTTTGATCGCATTGAATTTATTTAATAACCAATTTCAAAAATAGTTATACCGTAAGAAAGAGTACATTCTAAGGTATACTGCGATATTTTCAAATTTAAAAACTAATAATAATAAGATATAGATATGACAGTTTCAAAAACATAACGAAAATGTCCCGATTTTTCCCGAATTTCAAAAAAATATTATCAGGAACCAAACTGAAATTTCTAAAAAAACACGAGACTCAAAAATTTACTTCGAGGGGTACTCTTTAAAAAAAAAACTCACGGGTGAAGACTGAAAATTTTTATGTGTTTTGCTCACTCCGGAAGAAATTTCGCTTTTCAACTTTGACACTTAATAAACCCCAAACTAATAGACGCATCGGAAAAAGATATTCACAATTGTCCAGGGAACAAGATGAAGAACAAACCATGTTAATTTTCTTGTTTTTCTGATCCGTACTTTATCGGGAAACCGTCTAAGAATCGAGCTAAACAACACAGCGTTCAATCCTGCGGCGTCGGTACCTTTTTTTTAATATAGAGCAAAAATAACTTATTTCCTGAATTTTCCAATTATTCGGATATTTGATTATCCGGATGGGGTCTGGTCTAAATTGATCTGGATAATTGGAGCTCTACTGTACTTCATTAATGTATTTAATCAGATTAACTTTACGCGTTGTTTACTTTTCCTGTTACCCCCATTAACTCTTTAGTCAAAGAAACTATATTAACCCGAGGTACAGAACAGAACCGTAAAATGAAAGAGAAGATACAGTTCTCAGGGCCATGGTTTTTTCAACCCCATACAACCGTACATAAAACCCACATTCCCTCTCTCAGATAAATATCATGCATGTGACCATTCACTCCATAGCCCGATGGCAGGGAATCCATTAATGTGGGACGTGCTTTCGTCTCTTATAGCCGCGGGGATAACGAAATTACGGCCCGCGTATATGCCCGCCTCCTGAATTATTAAGTCCGAAAAGGTTGCTCCAGAGCAGGGCAAATGCCAATAATGTCAGATATACTCGTGTGTAATTTCACGTTTCCGCGTCCGCTTGACTTTCAGACTCGAATGGGGTCCACTCACGAGAGATAAAGTCGTAACTGCGTTCAGAAATCTGCAAGGTTTATGGACGGTTTGCCCGGGTAACTTTCGGGGAATGCCTGCTTTGAAAAACATGGGGAGATTCTTACCGCTTACATATTTTCAAATGGTTTGAAGTGAAGATATGGAAAACAGTGAATTTCTTTTGGTTTTTTTTTAAGGTGAGGAACGGTTTTTTTGTGCTTTACTCAATCTTAGTATTTGAGGGAAGCGGTAACCCAGTTGGAGGTGCAACGGATTATCAATAGGAGAGTTGTGGGTTCGAAACTCGGTGCTGCCAAGGACGGACAAGGGGGCTGGTGCAGGTCAAGTCTGTCGTCGCTTAAAAAGTCCTCACTTTACCGTGGTGTGGAAGTTTGGAGAATGGAGTGCCAGCTGAAGTGTTGCTGCTGGTGCTGCCTCGTCATCTGACTGTGGTTCAAAACTAAGTGTTGTTGCCCTCGGATTCTTTCACTTCGATATTGATCCCGTACCTTCTAAAATTGCCCGTTGTGTTTCTCCAGTGCGATATAAATTCAACTACCTACCTACCAATCTTAGTTGGTATGTAGTGAAGTCCGTGTCACACTGGAGCTAAACAACGGGCTATTGTACATGGTCTGGGTAATGGTAATGGTAATTTTAGTTAACGTCGTACTAGAGCAACACAACGGGCTATTGACGACGGTCCGGAATCAGTCCCTTAAGGGAAAGATTCGAGGACAACACCTTGTAATTTTGAACCACGGTCAGATGACGAAGCAACACCTGAGCTGGCACCCCACTCTCCAAACTTCCACGCCAACCCAACGTGAGGACTTTCGGCCACGACAGATTTAAGGTGCACCAGCCGCCTCTACACCATACGTTTACAAACATCCATGCCCGGACCCGGATTCGAACCAGGAACCTTCCGATCTAGAGTACATGGTCTGGGATCAGTCCGGAAAGGTCGATAGGTATTTTGATTACGTCGCAATAGAGCAACACAACGGGCTGTTGGCGACGGTCCGGGATAAATAATTGATAATTTTTAGTTAACAGCGTACTAGAACAACACAATGGGCTATTGACGACGGTCCGGGATCAGTCCCTTAAGGGAAAGATCCGAGGACAACACCTCGTAATTTTGAACCACGATCAGATGACGAAGCAACACCTGTGCTGGCATCTCACTCTCCAAACTTCCACACCAACCCAACATGAGGACTTTCGGCCACGACAGATTTAAGGTGCACCAGCCGCCTCTACACCATACGCTCACAAACATCCATGCCTGGACCCGGATTCGAACCAGGAACCTTCCCCGACTAGAGGCTAACACCTTAACCAATATGCCGGTTGGTCGGCAGTCCGGGATCAATCCCGAAGAGGTAAGATTCAAGGACAATGTCACGTAATTTTGAACCACGGTCAGATGACGAGGTCACACCTGAGCTTCAGTCCGAAAAGGAAAGATCCGGATACAACACGGCCGACCAACTGGTATAGTGGTTAAGGTGTTAGCCTTTAGATCGGAAGGTTTCTGGTTCGAATCCGGGTCCGTGCAGGGATTTTGTAAGCGTATGGTTTAGAGGCGGCTGGTGCACCTTAAATCTGTCTTTGCCGAAAGTCCTCACGTTGGGTTGGCGTGGAAGTTTGGAGAGTGGGGTGCCAGCTCAGGTGTTGCTTCGTCATCTGACCGTGGTTCAAAATTACGAGGTGTTGTCCTCGGATCTTTCACTCAAGTGACTGATCTCGGACCGTCGTCAATAGCCCGTTGTGTAGCTCTAGTACGACGTTAACTAAAATTACCTATCATTTTCATTGAAATATTTTCCGAACTGCTTCTTGACTAGAGAAATCTGTCTCTGTGTCTCATTTTGTAGAGCATACTCTCGATCTATTGTCTACTGAAGAGCGATGGTTGGCCAACCAAGAATTTAAAAGTTTTTTCCGGTTGAAAGTGCTCTATAGGTGGTCCATTTGCCTTAATAAACATTAGATTGGAGACGTTTGAAATCAATACAGATTATCTCAAATCTATTGCACTACTTTTTTTCATTAAACTAAGCCCGGGCTCGCATTTGGCCGTGGAACATGGTAATGTTTAAATTGTTTTTAAAAGAGGCTTTAATTTTTCTGGTAAAACTTGGGCGTTTTCATTGGTCTCTCAAACATTGAAGAGTGCACATTTCATCTATACCAAAACGTCGACAGATCCTTTTAACCTCCTTTTCTCCGTGGCGATATCCCCTGTATTTATTCTTTCTGGATCAAACATGGATATACCCTTCAAAAGTTGATACTTTTCTTCATTAACATCAGAACAAAGTCTGCATTTCATTCTATCTTTTATACTTTGAATGATTTGCTTATGATTAATAGTTATGCGATTTTGTAATTATGTACCAAGGTGATATCTGAAATAAAATCTTTTCTTTTGCTTCTACAGCTATCTGCGTTTCACTAAACGTTTCGCGCGAAGTTTTCTTGGAAAAGCAAAGCGTGTACGTAGTTTTTAAGGAAAAGCAGAGGATATACGGAATTTGCTGGAAAAACCAGAGGGTATACGGAGTATACCCTCCACTACAGCCCTGTTTATACATAGAGAGAGGAAGCAATACGGCATTTTTTTAAACCTCTTGACGCTATGACGCTTACAGATTTTGCTTAGTGTACACTACCCTGCAATAATGAACCAGGCAGCACGATCTGATGGTATAATGGTAAGAATACATGCTTTAATAGGGGGATGGTCCCTCAAGTGCTGCAATTACACTAGCAACCCTTCTGGGCAAACTTTCAACAAGGTTTTGATACACAGTCTTTAGATCTTTTAGAATCGTTTAAAATTGTGATGAAATACATTGAACTAGCCGGGCTGCGCCGGCTAGCTCTCGGCGGTGTGTAATAGTGCTTTTATTTTTTATTTTTACACACCGTAATTAAACATGTTTTGATTTGTTTATTTTATTTATTTTTATGAAACAATTCTTCAAATCATTGCGCATTCAATCAAATATTTAAGTAAAATTGGTCGAAATATACATATACCGCTACAAAATTACCCATGTCTAGTGATATTTTGCAGGAAATAGACATATCATTCAAATATAACTCTAAATAATATTTCTGCAATAGGTACTAAACCGGAACACATAATGCAAACAAAAATAAAATTCAAATCCTTGAAAAAATACAAAATTCTGAAAAAAAACACGTACGTATCTATTCAAACGTGTTGAATTTCGACTTCCTGAATACATTGTGAAATAGAATAATGCGACAAAAGACTTTCAACGATATTGACAAAGACAATAATGATTTATTAACAAAAAGAACACATATTTATAATACTTGGGAATCTTCAAATATGTCCGCAACATCTCGGAGTCAACTCAAATACCCAAACACGGAATTCTAAATCAAATTAAAAAAGTAAACATTAATTCTGACGTGTGGCCAGATACCGGGTAGCAAAATTACGTTTAAATTACTTTTATATCAAAGGAAGAAATAAAAAGTCAGTTCGAACATAAATATTACAATTTAATTCCTTATTTTGCATAGAAATTGACCTCGGCTATTTGAAAACAGCAAGAATTCAAAATATCTGGGTTATTTTATTTACGTTGATTGTTGCCATTCGACGATACACAAATAACGTCGATTTTGGGTCCACGTACGTTAGTGTTTTATATATATAGAAGATAGTATATCTATCTCAAATCATTTTCAAAGGTATGAGGTAAAGGTTTCTTGGTGTTTCATCCGGTAAATTCCATCAGGGTCCACCAATACAGGTCCATTGAATATGCTTCCCTTATGAGATAATTTTCGTCTCAGACATAATGCTTTCACCCTATAAAATGAAGGATTTGTTTGAATAATTAACCAATCTACCCCATCAATAATTAATTTACTTTGCTCAGACTTGGACTAGACTCCTAAGACTAGCTAACCGACTAGACAAAAAGTTACCCAAAACTGATAAGGCTCCTTGATAGCCATAATATCCCGAGCAGTGTAAACTATTTCCATTATCAGTTGCTCCGTCGCTTATTCTCTAATTACCGAATTTGATAAGTTTATCTAATTTGGGGATGTCAAATGTAGTCATCCGTTACGTTTCCATTAGGTACCCCAGCTTCGGAAGTCATTAACGTACTGGTCGATCTTTAAAACCTCATTAGCCCGTGAGAATTTTTTTGCCTTGACAATCTACCGTAATCAGCATTTGCACCTGATCATTATTAATGGAAATTGCGGGTTATGTCGAGATTCTATCAGAATAGAGAATCGGGATGTTTGCATATGACTAACAAATACTGTGGCTGGTTTTCTTTCCAAGCCAACATTCTGTTTCGCTATTCATGCCTGGATCGGAATTAAAATAAAATCCCTCACATTGATGATTCTGGAGCTCAATCCATACAAAGATCAGGGCCGCTATGACTCAGTGAGGTTGTCCACTTCGCTAACAACCTGTGAGTTGAAGGTGCCACAAGTTCGATTCCTGCCAGTTTCAAATTTCTCTCTTCTGTTTCCGGACGACCAACAGGTATAGTGGTTAAGGTGTTAGCCTCTAGATCGGAGGGTTCCTGGTTCGAATCCTCGTCCGGATGTTTGCAAGCGTATGGTGTAGAGGCGGCTGGTGCACCTTAAATCTGTCGTGGCCGAAATTCCTCACGTTGGGTTGGTGTGGAAGTTTGGAGAGTGGGATGCCAGCTCAGGTGTTGCTTCGTCATCTGACCGAGGTTCAAAGTTACGAGGCGTTGTCCTCGGATCTTTCCCTTGAGGGACTGATCCCGTACCGTCGTCAATAGCCCGTTGTGTTGCTCTAGTATGACGTTAACAAAAATTACCATTACCATTACTCTTCTGTGTCGGTAAAACTAGGTAGGTATTTTAATTAACGTCACACTGGAGCAACACAACGGGCTATAGACAACGGTCCGGGATCAATACACAAGGGAAAGTTTGTGTCGGGAAAGACTTCATTGTGTGTGTTTGTTCATTACTTGATGTTGTCCGACTTGTGTTTAACGCAGCCTGGCCAGATAAGGACTTTGTGACTTTATACTCATTGCAACCAACCATCCGAAGATTGGGAGAGGGTTGAGGAAAGCGCTGTTAGGAGAGTAACGGATATGCAACCTGGAGGGTTACGAGTTCCAAACTCGATCCATCCACAGACCGTTGTGTACGCGGGAGCTGGTATGCCGGCTCAGGTTCGACCTGATTATCTGACTGTTGTTAAAAATTGCATGTGTAGTCCTCGGATCTTTGCCTTCGGGATTGATTTTCAACTTCACCAATAGGTCATTGGTTGCTCTATTGCGACGTTAATTAACTACAAACTAGAAATTGAAGATCAAGTTTAAACATTAGCTTGCGTTAGACTTTGTTTTGAGATAGTGTGGTCCGTCCGAAATGAGAAATGTCACAGATATCGTGAAGACAAAATGCTTTATTTTAATAAACACTAACACCACGAGCAGGTCCATATTTAATTACTTACAGATCACATACGTTTATAAGTTAGTAGCTGAATTTACATGACAATGAAGCGTGACATTTGCCACGGTCGAAGATACACTGAAGAGCCGAAATATTATGACCACCTACTCAATAACGCGTTGCGCCTCCTTTGGCTTGCAAAACAGCTGCAACTCGAATTGGCATAGATGCCACAAGTTCTTGGTACATGACTGGAGACAGGTTGTACCAAATATCTAAGCAGCACTCACGCAAAGTCGAGGTATTCGAACAAGGTGGTGCTGCTTTGAGCTGCCGCTCCATGACACCCCAAATGTCCTCTATCGTATTAAGATTCGGCGAGTTGGCTGGCCAGGACATTAAGTGGAATTCATCAGCATGCTCCTCGAACCACTCCAACACAATCCGAGCCTTGTGACATGGGGCGTTGTCCTGCTGGAAGATTCCATTTCCAGTTGGGAAGACAGACGCCATGTAAGGGTGCAACTGATCCGCAATGATGTTCAGATAGTCCGTAGCGTTCATGGTCTGTTCTATCACAACTACGGGTCCCAGAGACGCCCATGAGAACGTCCCTCAAAGCATAATACCGCCACCACCAGACTGTATACGACACCTCGTAATTTTGAGTAGCGGACAGATGACGAGGTCAACGCCCCATTCTCCAAACTTCCAGATCACGCCAGCGTGAGGAAATTTGAGACTACGATTTCACAAATTCAGGAATTGAGCTAATATTTCTATGGGTATGAACGGGTTGCTGTTGTCTCTCACTTGCTCTCGAACCGTCGTTCGTCCGCAGTTCAAAAATAATCCAAAGGTAAAATTCGAGATCCAATTAGAGATCTTCTGGACGAACACCGCCGACCAACCGGCATAGTGGTTAAGGTGTTAGCCTCTAGATCGGAAGGTTCCTGGTTCAAATCCGGGTCCGGGCATGGATGTTTGTAAGCGTATGATGTAGAGGCGGCTGGTGCACCTTAAATCTGTCGTGGCCGAAAGTCCTCACGTTGGGTTGGTGTGGAAGTTTGGAGAGTGGGGTGCCAGCTCAGGTGTTGCTTCGTCATCTGACCGTGGTTCAAAATTACGAAGTGTTGTCCTCGGATCTTTCCCTTAAGGGACTGATCCCGGACCGTCGTCAATAGCCCGTTGTGTTGCTCTAGTACGACGTTAACTAAAATTACCATTACCATCTGGACGAACACCTCTTGTTTTTCTCAAGTCGTAGTAAAGCGCGTGACGAAAGAACAGCAGCTGGCGCGAAAAAATAACCAGTCAGAACATGTTCGGCATTCCGACAGTTGTAAGAAGGTGTGAAAGTATTAATAATATTCACAGGCGTGCTAACACATTTTAAAAGATCTTCAAGAGAGCTGTAATCATAACCACGTAATTTGATTCTAGAACTAAACCATTGTTGTTGTTGTTGTTGTTTCTCATGCCTACACTGGCAGACCAGAGGAGTGCCAGGCCCGTCGAAGACGGCAAGAGGCGAGGAGGGTGCGCCTTCCATGTTATTGAGCCCCATTGGGAGGAAGTCCGACTTTGCTCGACATACATGACACATCCGTTTTACAGGAAGGTCCCTTTCATACATCCATTCACTCACACATATCGTAATTTAGATCCCAATCAGAGGCCGATAACCCCCTGATCAGGTACCCCCAGAGGTATTGATTTGGTATGGGAACATGATGGACATTGTGACCACGACCTATTTAACGTGCCCCAGTCACCATTAGTGAACACGATGGTCTTTAGCCAGGTCGAAGCGCCGAGAACTAAACCATTCATGAAAGTAGGATCACAAAATTTGAAAGATTAAGATGGAAATCAGTTCAACCCAACACCCCGAAAACAAATGAAAATTTCCATTCCTCCAAAGATCTATGTTTTCTTTGATTTTGGAACTGTTGATTCTAAGATTCACCCCACCCTGTACATACCCCATACCCTAGTGATAGTAAAGTAGAGTCCTGATTATCCAAGTTAATGTAGACCAAGGCTAACTCGAATAACTGTAAAACTAGGTTAAAGCGAAAATTGTAAATGAAATAAATTGTGTAAGGGTTTAAATGTATAATTTAACGAATACAAAAGCTTACAGATACTTCACATGCAGTTTATATTATTACGATAGTTAAAGAGTTCTTACTTTTAAAAATCTTTAGTTGCTTTTTTGTTTTACGTTACCTTGGCATTTTTCTGCAAAAAAAAAAATGTTTCGACATTTTTTGAAGGTTAACAGGATTGCTGGTGTCGCTTCTTCTTCTCTAATATTATAAAATAAAGTGTTTGTTTGGGGTCGCAAAATCCTTACGATTCTATGGCACTTACAGCAATGAGACTTGGCACACAAATAGTCCGAATTATTGGCTATTTTTCGGTCGCGGCGAAATTTTAAAATTCAATCTAGAATATTTCTAAATGAATTTAATAGTTTTATTCTCCGTCGCTTTTTCAAGCGCGGAGAACGCTTTTCTACGCTTTTTCTACCCATGTGACCTTGCAGTCAGGGTTTGGAATAATGTCAAGTTTTTTTCAACCGCAGAACGCGGAGAAAAATCTTTTTTTTTTTCAAATCCGCTTTGATTTTGCGCGGACGAATAAATTTCCAGCCAGACGATAAATCTTTTAACTGAATTCAGTTCTTTTTTTCTATCTCCTAGACCGTTAGAGATAGAGTAAAAACGGATTTGAAATCTACGGAAAATTTCAGTTTCATTGATACCTAAAAATATGATTTTCTTTAAATAAATAATTTTTTAATTGGAATATATCTTCAATGGATTTGAAACCTGCGGAAAATCGTACACCAGATTAATACATCACGGGCAACAACGGGCTAGCCACGCAGTGGCTAGTATTCTATTTATCCAATAGCACTTTCGATAGCTTTTAGTGCATGATACATTGAAAAGTAAAGGGGCTAGTGTTGTTGGATTTCGTTTTCCTGAGTGTTTATGAGACCAAGTTCAGAATTTTTTTCGTTAGTTTTAAAAATGAGAAATGTAGGACCCAAAAAAGTATCCTGGAAATATTTGAAAGCTCGGTGAAAGCGGAAACTCGGTTTATCGGGGTTATACTGTAATTATATTTCCAGTAGAGCAATTCTCGGTTCTAAACCCAGTCACAGCCATGATAACCTATTTAAAAACATCTTCAATGTATCCGAACTGTAATTATAAACACGCCAATTGATTTTACAACTACCCACGAACATATGACTACACCCTCCACGAAAGTGGAATCACAACATGTGAAAGATTCAAATAGAAATTATGTTGAAGAGGTAAATCAACCCATCCTAAAGCAGCCCCTGAAACAAACGCGAGATTCCTTTTCCTCCAAAAGCTACGTTTTCTTTGATTTTAAAACTCGTCTCCAAGAAAGTGTATGGAAAGCAGTCCAAAGACATCCATTATAGCATTCTTTATATTAAAGATCCTGCCTCTCCAGATGCCGCCATCGCAGGAAACTTAAAACTTTCGGAAGAAGGGAGGGGGGAGGGCCGAGTGCTTCGTCAAAATGGCGCGTGTCTGCTAATTATTCGGAGGGGTTGACTCAAACCTCCTTGCAAGACGGGCTTCTTGTTGGTTTTCGGGATATCTCCAAGTGGGTTGACGCGGGTTCCCTAATTAAAAGCGAGAGGTTCCTCCCCATTCATCTTCCGAGAGTAAACTTCGCTATCAAAACAAAAGGTGAAGGATCGGGAGTGTTGAAGGGCCTTCCTGAATGGGCGGCCCATTGCACTTTTGTGCGACATCCACTGTTGCTTGCTTTGGAAGAGCCTCGCGACACGAACTGATTACGGCCGAGCTGTTTATCAACAGTCGCTCCTCGCATCTCGACCACCTCCTCTTTGCACAGACGGGGGATGACGGGATCGGGGTGGACAGGTGGCTTTTAGTGTTCTGCTTTTGGAAGAAAAGGATGGTTTTGAATGCGTATTCGTTGTAGAGTAGGTGCGTTTTAATGTGTTGGTTTTAGTTGACCAAGTATTTTGATCACAGAGCATGACTATTAGCAACCACATCTGAATAAATTTTATGGTAGGTAGTTAATTAACGTCACGCTGAAGCAATACACGGGCTATTGGCGATAGTTCGATACGGGATCAATCCAAAAGGGAAAGAATTAAGGACAACTATCAGATGACTGTGGTCAACACTTGAGCTGATACCCCACTCCGAACTCCCACACCACGCCAACGTGTGGCTATTTGAGGCTACGACAGATTTAACGTGCATAGACCCCCGTGTACACGACGCTCTTTAAGGCCCGATACACACATCCGGTTTTTCAACGTGCGGCGCCACTGCGGCACCGAAGCCCAACTATGCACACATAACCGTGGAATGAAGCACGAACTCATTTCGCGCCATTTGCGATAAATATTCTATCAAAGAAAACGTGTTTATTTCGCTTACTTTGTGTAAAAAAGTATGTTTTGAAACAAAATAGACGTTACCGGATACAACCATTTATTAATTATTATTTAGATTCCATTTGTTTATGAAAACAAGGTACTTGAGAACGGAGACTCATGTGCGGCGCCTCGGTAACTGCGGTACAAATTGCACGAAAGTTGGACGTGCGTCGCCCCATCAGCGCTTGAGGTATGTGTGCACTGCTCCATTGGATGTAATATATCTCAGACCTCACTTGCGTTGCGGCAGCGGGGCCGCACGTTGAAAAACCGGATGTGTGCACCGGGCCTAACTGGACCGTTTCGAACTCGCAACCCTCTTCAAACTTGTCTTCCGCGGCCCCATTCTGCTTTTGGAAGACGATAGTTTTTAATGCGTTTTCGTTGAAGATTCGTTTAATGTTAGTTTTAGTTGGCAAAGGGTGTTTTTGATTGGCAACAGGGCGCGACTTTTGGCTGCCACATCTGAATAAAATCAAAACAAAGGACACTGAATCCTGTCCAACCTTGAGACTTTCATGCATCTACAGTGGGCCGTAGTTGACCTGTTGACAGAGCAACGAATTAACAACCGGAGGGTTGCGAGTTCGAATCCCCAGTCCAGTCAGACCGTCGTGTACACGGGGGATAGTGCATGCTAAATCTGTTGTGACCTCAAATATCCTCGCGTTGGCGTGGTGTGGAAGTTTGGATTGGTGTGCCAGCTCAGGTGTTGATCTGGTCAAACTGAGCTGGTACCTGTTATGTTGCGATCTTCGATGGCCCTTCCTTCAGGCATCTTGCTTACCAGGGTCAATGCCGCTATCCATCCTCTGATGAAAAGACAGCAAGTTCTGCGCGAGTTCATCATGATCCAGCAGGTCTCCAGGTAATACTGATTTTGTCAAAAAAAACACTAGACTTCAAAAAAGTAGAGTTTTTCATGAATTTTTGCAGTTATTTTAACTAATGCAGCCAAATCACGATGAAACACACCCCACCCTGGATCCACCCAACCGTGGACAGTAGTTCAAAATTACTAGGTGTTGTCCTTCGATCTTTACCTTCGGAATTTATACTGGGTCGTAGCCAATAACCCGTTATGTTGTTCGAGTGTGACATTAATTAACTACCTATCAATGCAATTACAGAGCTGCCACAGCCAAAGCGCTTGTAAAAATGCATACATTTAAAAAATATTAACAAAATAGTTTCTTAAACTCTATTTATTAGCTCAGATACAAAATCACTGAAGTTCTTGTGAAAAAATTCAAACAAACTTCAACATTTAATTTTGAAATATGAATAACGGTCCCAAGAGTACCCCCCTCTAAATCCCCCAACTATCCATATTTGGGAGTACGGGAAATTATCCTATGAAGTCATGGTTTCTTGGGATTCAATATTAATGTATATTAATTCAAATAGATGAGCTTAAAAATTGGTCCAAAAATAAACGAAATCAAGTCATTAGTTCTCATGCAATACTTTATGTAAATACTAGCCACTGCGTAGCCATTACGGCGTTGCCCGTGACACTTATTTTCGTGGGGTCAGTTGTGACTACTTCTCGCTGGCGCTCGCCAACACCCGGTGATTGCTACGTATTTCCATTTGGTTTGCTTCGCAAACGAACTCCATAGGGAACACCGTGATGCCGTTGAAGTGATTATTATCAACAACATAAATCAAAACACGCTAGAATCGGAAAACTTGCCATGGTTCCAAAGGCATTCGGACTAAAAACGCTTGTGACGTCAGCGGTCGAAAATCGAAAAATCCGCTCGTTTCTTCAATGACGTCACATTCCGGTGAAAAGAAAGAAAGGTGAAAAAAATTAATAAATTAATTTAAAACGTCCTTGATTAAAATTTAAAATTCGGGCGATACACCCAAAATTGTAAGAAATTAGGACTATCTGTGTCCTAATTACAACAAGCCTAAAATTTGTGTCAGCTCAGGGAGCATCTCGACATAGAAAGTCGCTATTTGTAGATCGAGTTTAATTGTGTTTATATCTACCGAATTTCAAATTTGAACACTATTTCATAAACGTATTTTTCTGCGATCCTAGAATTATAATAAATATTTATTACAAGTGCAAACGATTTGAGAATTACATTATTGTATTTACTTTGCAAGTGCAAACGATCCGAGAATTATTATCCGAGGCATGCCAGAAGTTTTAAAACTTTTTATTGCTCCCTAAAATGATAACACTGAGGAAACTTTAACGTAGCTCAAAAATATATATCGGAATGAGCTTTAATTTCGTATGGCCATACAAGAAGTCCTTCTGAATCGATTCCCATAAAAATATAATAAGGTTCCAATCCATAATGGCTTCATACATTGATTTAATAATTATTATTGCATACTCAAAACTATATTTAAAATAATATATAAGGTAGATTTTGTTTGGGTTGTTTAACAGTATATATACCATGGTACAAAATAGCGCAAAAGAAATATTATTTAGGAATATATGCATGTAAGTCCATCAAATGATTTAACAATAGGAGCTCCAATCTTTCTATACTCATAACATCGAAAAGGTAAAACCTAATGACATAAAATTTAGTATTTGAAGTTAAATTTTGATACCGATTCGAAATTGTGTGTCGAAATAGGGGGTTCCCTTGGAAAATTATGAAGTTGGTTGTCAATTTAATATAAAAACGGCTCTTTATGCAAATTTTATTATTTGAATTTATAAAATGTTGTTAGTTCCTGACAAACAAAATCTTTGAATTTTCTATATTGTTAAAATTGCTCGAATGAAGAGGGTGGAGCGATTTTTTCCCCTGTGATTGTGATTGGGACTTAAATTTAGAAATCAAATTACGGGATTGAAAGAAATACCGTGAGGATTCTGTCAAAAGTCTATTGGAGTAATGCGAAATTTAAATAAGTATTTGATGATCTTGGAATAATATCACTGTTGTAAAATGTTCAAACTTAGACTTTTAAAAATTTACAAATTTGTGTCTTAAGTGGCAGAAGGTCGAGGTTGAAACGGTACATCTTTGATATAAATACTTTTTTGTAACAACGATTTTGGCGTGCTTTTTGTGTTGTGTGGCAAGGAATAATCTCTTTTATAAACACCATTTTAGGTTCAGCGGAAAATAATTAAATAACAAAAATAGTGTTTTAAATAAAAAAATAGAAAAAATAATTATTAATAAATAGATATAAAAGTTAACAGGGTCAATGAAATCAAAGGATGATAAAACGGAAATGAAAAGGACACATTCCAAAATATTACAGAATTAGCTGAATAACCCGGCCATGTCCATTTATTGCAGAAAAACAAACTTTAGATCTTAAAATTGGGGCTTCGAGGGGCGCTTTTAAGACCTATGAAGGCCCGAAGCACACGTCCGGTTTTTCAACGTGCGGTGCCGCTGCCGCAACGTAAATGCGGTCTGAGATACATTAGATCCAATGGAGCAGTGCACACATGCCTCCAGAGCCGCTGGGACGAAGCACGTCCAACTTGCGTGCAATTTGTATCGCAGTTACCCACGGCGCGGCACATACGTCTCCGTTCTGAAGTACCTTGTTTTCATAAACAAAAATGGGGGGAAAAAATGAATAAATGGTTGTATCCAGCAACGTCTATTTTGTTTCAAAATATACGATTTTTACACCATGTAAGTGAAATAATCACGTTTTCTTCGATAGAATATCTGTCGCAAATGGCGCGAAATGAGTTCCTGTGTCATTTCACGGTTATGTGTGCATAGTTGAGTTTCGGTGCCGCTGTGGCGCCGCATGTTGAAAAACCGGATGTGTGCAACGGGCCCAAGAAATAGCCTATGTTTTCCGCAGTGTTCTAAAGTATAAGTGTGCCACATTTGGTGTGGATTGGTCAAACGGTGTAGATTTGTATAGAGAATACATACCCATAGACACCTTTTCTTTTTTATATACTAGGGGGCACCGCCCCTTGCTCGTTTACGCTCGCCAACCCATATATCAATGCTGTACTAACCAACCTTACCTGGGTGCCCTGAAAGGAATAAATCGTAAATTCTTACCCTTTGGTCTTCCAAAACGGTGTCGATTATCTATTCAGGTATTAATCTATAGCTTCTTTGCTTTACTATTTTTACTTTTAGGCTGCATTAACTTTTTTAATTCATGTTAGAATTACCCTGTAACTTGCATTAAATGTACGATAATGCTGTAATTAATGTAAAAAACTTATTCTATTTGAAGTAAACTAATATATTAACTAAACACACGTTCTCTCTTTAGATTACGAAAACATGGCCATAAAAGCTGTTAATAAATATGCATCTAGGGATAATATATGACCTAAACTGTGGGAGTTACAGTACAAAATACTAGCTTTGTTACAAACGTTCAAAACAAGATAAAGTGTTTTTAAATGTTTCAATGAATCTTAAAGTTCTTTAATGAGAGTAATCTTTCGATAAAAATAGGCTTATTGTAAATTTATTGATCGAAGATTAGGAGCTTAAGTCTTGTTTAACTACCCCGTTCCCATTTCTGATAGTTAACGTGACATTTTTTTTTGGTGCAAAGTTTTTTATTTTCTATTGAAGTGGTATTGTTTCATTGTGTAGTACAGTATTATTTATGGAGAGTGCCATTATGTACTTATAAGCATTTCATAACACGATTATCACTATAAGTAGGTAAAAAAATGCAAAAAAAGATTTAAGATGGTAGAATAATATAAAATAAGCCGTGCTTTAAAATCGATTAATGTAAGGAGTGAAAATTAATTCTTATTTTGGGTTTTTAAAATACTTCACAAAATTATCATACCTCAGAATAAAGCAACTCATAAGTTGTATATCATTATCTCATCTCTACTATTATAAAAAAAGGTGTTTGTATGTGTCTTTATCCAGAGCACTGACGAATCTATGGCACTTACAATAATGAGATTTGTTCCGATGTTTTTTTGCGATTTAAAGGTCCAGTCCGAATATTAAAATTCAATCTAGAACATTTTAAAATTAAGTTATTGGAATTTAATTAGTATAGTTTTCTTTTGAATGGCAACAGCATAAGAGAACACAGATTCTAAATTTATTTTTCACATTTCCGTTTGATTTTGCGGAGGAACGATTTCAGCCGTACGTAAAAAAGAAATAAAGTTTTAACTGTAGTTATGTTGTTCTTTTTTTTCTATCTCCTAGATCGTTAAAGATACAGTAAAATCTTCAACGGATTTGAAATCTGCGGAAAATTTTACAATAGATGGACACCTAAAAATATGGTTTTCTTTAACTAAATCATTTTTAAACTGTAACTTTTCTATTTTTTCGCATGCAAATTTGACCTTCGCTGTCGAGAAATCAACAGATTCCTATTCCTGCGCTCAAACGATTCCAGCGATGGAAAGCAAAACAAATAAAATAAGTTTTGATAACATCAGTTTCTTATGCATAGGGCTTTATTGCTTCGTATAGGCAATTAATCTCAATTTAACTATTCCCTTGTATCTTCAACTTCTAAGACAATTTCTATTTTTCTACCCGATAATCTCACTTATTCTTATTCCATGGACGCATTATTCATTCGAATTTTATGCATTATTGCACTAAAACACACAAGATTACAAATTTTATTACTATTTGTTTCTCCGAGTCCATTATATTATTGCGCGGCAGCCCTGTTGGAAGAGTAGCCGATTAGTGAACTGAAAACTGCGCGTTCGATACTAGGTCCAATCAAAGACCGTGTCAGTGGGGTCTGGAGCACGTTAAATCTGGCGTGACCTAAAATGTATTCACGTTGTCGTGGTTTAGAAGTTTGGAGAGAGATGAGAATTGTGTGGCTCACAGGTGTGAACCTCGCCATCTGACAGTGGCTCAAAATGACGAGGTGTTGTCCTCGCATCTTTACCTTCGGGTTGATCTCGTACCCACCGCTAATAGCTAATTGTGCTGCTTCAGTGCGAAGTTAATTAGCTTCATATCTACCATCTAGCAGAATTATCATCCGATTGATTCGCGTGCAATGTTGACATTATAAACTAATTTGGCAAGACATACTCTTTCTTTTGATCTCATGTACGACTTAGATAACAGAATAAATAAAGAGTAATTGACAATAAAAAAAATACTTGATACATCCTTTCTTTTATCATCCAACCTCATAATTTCTACAGAAAAACCATTCGAGTGGATTCATCAAACACGTAAACCATTTTACCGTAACAAGAAGTTGAAATACTAGCACATAATGGCTGTAGAATATATATAGACTTTTGCGATTTCTTTTTTTACTCTGTACCCGACTTAACGCACCGCGCTGTGGTTAAACCGGAAAGCAATCGTAATTGAATCATCGAAAATGTTTTTCTAACCCGATTCAATGCCACGTGAACAAACATTCGAAGCTACCCGGGCTTAAAAATCTCTCTGAAGATTTCCTTTTGTTGGGGCCAGTTTCCTTTTTCTATTTCCCTTTAGAACCACCCTCTGAAAGACATTCCAAATTGGCATTGTTCATTTAAGTGTTTCTTTGTCATAGGGGCAGTCTCTACTTTCTAGGCACCAAATGGATTTCAAGGGCTTTTTTACTTGGGAGTTCTTTAGAACTTGAGGTTCTGAGAAAACAATAGTTGTTCTGGCAAGAGTTGATGCATGAGTTTTCGCGTGTGGTTTTTTTAACTTCTAGAGGAAAATGAACTGTATTTTATTTTTAGGTTTGAAAACAGTTTTTCTTATGATGAAGCAAACTTTCGTTTTACCCGGATTTCAAAACTAAACCGATACAATCTGTCTGATTGACTCAAGACTAAATGTTTATAAAAATAAGCTAAACTCTCTCTCTCTATCTCTCAAAAAATATTTTTAAATGTAGTTATATTGTAGCGTAGAAATAATTAAACATTCGGACAAAGACAAAAATGTAAAAGTTTATTTGGTATAGCAAAGCATAATAGAAGTGGAATGGAATTAGAAATGAATAATAATGAATGTTATCTATATCAATGAGAATGGAGAGGTTTTGTACACTGAATATTTTCGACCCATTTCAAGTTTTCTATTCGTTTGGGACCCTTATGCAAAATCCGTCAAAGCCTTGATGTCTGTCTGTCCATCTGTATGTATATCTCCGTGCTACGTCCAAACATAATGCAGCGAGGTGCAAAAATTCATGTTTAGAGGTACTCTAGAAAAAAAACTCGCGGGTGTAGACTAAAAATTTGTACGTCTTTTGCTCACTCGGGTTAGCAATTCGCTTTTTGACAGTTTGACTTTGACACTGAATAAACCCTAAACTAATAGCCCCATCGTAATAAAATCTTTTCCGTGTTCTTCCTGTACAATTTTGATGAAACCATGTCAATTCCATCATTTTCTGATCTGTACTTTCTCGGGAAACCGTCTAACAATCGAGCGAAAAAAGCTAGTTTTCAATCCAACGGCGGCGGAGGTAACTTTTTTTTAATATAGAGATACTGTGAGCACTTAACTAAAGCTACGGTTTCCTGAGAAAGCGGAGCCGTTATCTAGCAGCCGTGATACGTCATGATGCCGCGGGCATAACTAGGCGGCCCTCTTAACAGAGACCATAGGTGTCAACTTAGAAGAATAGAATACGGTGGAGAATGGGCAATACAGACGGCTATCGCGGTTTATTTTATTCGCGAAAAAAAAATGTGTCTTTTTTATTCTCTAGTCCAAGTATATAACTTGGGGGTCTTTGGAAACATAGTAGAAATTTCAACGAATCTCAAATAAGCGTAAAATTCTACGCCAGATCAATATCAAAAACCATCCCGATTTTACAAAAACGAATTAAACAATGCTAGTCAAAAAGTTTTGTTTGTTTTGATTCCCTCCGCTCAAATCGTTTGGCGCAGGAAATGATCTGTTGCCACTACATGAGAAAAAACTTTCCCCAACTGTTTGAGACCGTTATGACGATCGGCATGGAAATGGCGGTTCCACTAATTTTCTTTAGGCTCACAAACAACGCTCTCTAGGAAACCAACGCCATCTGTTTGTATAAACAACGTTTTACTGACGTCATCCACAACTACATTACAGCTGCTAGATCACGGCTCCGCTTTCTTGGGAAACCGTAGCTTTAGTGACTGAACTTGGTTAGGTTAGTCCAGGCCTCGAAATAGATTTTTTAATATAGGTGCACCTTGTGCACCTAAGTTAAGGTGCACAAGGTGCACTGAGGTGCACTAAGGTTAGGGGAACTAGAGGGAAAAAATTAGGTGCACAATTATATTTTCATGTGCACCTGTGCACCCGGGTATTTCGAGCCCTGGGTTAGTCTGTCTGTCCGTCTTTCCATTCTATGTCTGATTTTGTATCTGTTTGCACATGAAAAATTGGCTCATAAAAATTATCCAACATATTTTAATGCCCTGTTCTATATTTTATAAATTGTATTTTAGTTTAGTGAATATGTTATTTCCCAAGTTTCATGCTAAAATATCTGAGTAACTATATTTAAATCAGCCTAATTTGGTAGTTTTAGAGTGATGGAAAGTATATTGAGCGTTGTAATTGCTTGGATTATTTTACTAATACTGCTGAAAAATCAATTATTATTCTAAAAATTATTTTTATGGAATTCCAACTTTAATACTATCTTTATTTCGAGACTTATTAATTTTTTTGCGAAATAAAAACTATTTCTGAATATTTGGGACAGACAATATTTTGCAACGAAACGGAAACTTGTATTCGTTTGTTGTTTTTTCGGATATCTTCTGTTTTGATATAGGTATGTAAAATGTATTAATTGGTTGCATATGCATGTATAGGATTTGTGTCCAAAGTATTTTGCAGAAATTATAAAAAACGTCGAAAAAGTGTTAATAAAGCATTGCAGAAATTATAAAAATGTCGATAAAGTGTTAAAAAAGCACTTTATTCACACTTAAATGATACAGCATTTTTCTTCGAAAAATGATTATTTTCTGGTTACTTTAATCTATAGTTAACAAATTCATCCCTTGTGTGTGAAATAGGGTAATTTTACTAGTTCTAAATAAAAAAAAACAGCTTAAAATGTTAATATTCGTTACAAGATGCTATATGATTTTCAAAAATAAAATTTCAATGAAAAAAAACAGTTTGGGGAAAGTATCTGCCATCAAAATCTAAAAGTTATTTATTGTCCGGCCGTTCAGCACAATAATATGTTGACATTATTTGGGGGAAATATTTGGCTCTAGGTTATTGAGGGGATTATTGGAATTTTTGGCTTATTTTGGTGAATAATTAGTATTTTACCTTTTTTCCAATCGCATTAATTTCAAATTGTGACAAAACTTTGCGCTATTGAAAACAAAGCTATAAACTATTCAAATTTATTTATATCAAAAACCAATCCAAATGACACATTGAAAACTGAATACCAATGTGTTTTTGTCTTCTTTCTTGAATTACTGATTCAATCTAAAAAAATATTTTCAATACTTCGCAATAGAGTTTAGCAACAGACCTAACTGTAATGAAAAACTAAAGTAAATTTTAATTCCTTTGATGTTTCTTAAACATGATCTTTCTTTTACGAAATCAATTTTCTGAACATGCAACGGCTCTTTTTCCAAAGGAAATAGCGAAAGTTTTTACAATAACGTTTCTTAAAATTGTCGACAAAAACTGAAAGACAAAATTACGTTTATCTTAAAGATCTTATTTCGGAATTTGCGGTACATTCTTAGAAATATGTTTAAGTTGTAATGTTAAAGGTAAGAAAAATAGGGGACTGTAATTTAATAAGAACATGTTTCGAAACTGCTAATAAAATTAAAGATTATTGTGACATCGTAGACTGCTTTCTATTTAATTGGAAGAGCAAGCGATGTACAAAGAGAAGTATATAGATAAGTAAAATGAAACTCGTACGTTTGATTTTTTATTTAAAATTCCTTTGGGGTTCAGATTCTTATGAAAAGAATAGTGAATGGATTTAAAATAATCTTTCCAGCCATGTTATAGTGAGTTATTTAAAAGATGAATAATTTTCATAAAATGTTTTATTTACTATAAAGACTTCATTTAGGAAAGCATATGCGAAGGTAATAAAATAATAAGGCAGTCAAACAAAAGTAATGTCATCTGATATTTTTGCACTTTCATAGAAAGTTATTTTACTGAAATTTATTAGCATTATACTTCTCTATTTCTCTTTAAAGTCATTTACATTTTAAAACTATTTTTGTTCCCTTTTGATGTTACCTTTAGTTTATAGCGTTCCGTAAACTTTCTTCCAAAGGTATGGAGAGCTTTAGAAAGCTTGGGACCATCTCTACTATTATAAAAGGAAGTGTTTGTTTGTCGGTTTGGGGCCGCAAAATCCTGACAATTCTACGGCACTTGCAAGGAGATTTGGCACACAGATAGTATAGTCCGAATTATTTGCAATTTTTGGGTCGAGGCGAATTTTAAAATTAAATCTGGAAGGTTTTTAAATGAATTGAGTAGTTTTATTCTCCATCGCTTTTCCAAACGCACAGAACTTTTTCCACCCGTGTGACCTTGTAGTCAGGGTTTGCAACCATGCCAAGTTTTTTTCATCCGCCGAACGCGGAGAAAATTATTTTTTTTTCATTTCCGCTTTGATTTTGCTTGGACGAATAAATTTTCAGACAGCGATAAATCTTTCAACTGAAGTCAACTCTTTTTTTCTATCTCCCAGACCGTTAAGGATAGAGTTAAATTTTTAACGGATTTGAAGTCTGCGGAAAATTTCAATTTAGATTAATGCCTAAAAATATAATTTTCTTTAAATAAATAATTATTTAATTGAATATACCTTCAACGGATTTGAAATCTGCGAGAAATTTTACACCAGATTAATACCTTACATCACGGGCACGGCCAACGCCAGGCTAGCCACACAGTGGCTAGGTATAACATATAGCTGAAGCTTATTGATCACAAAAGTATTAGCTTGGTTGAAGCTTGGAATCACAAAAGTATTCGCCCACCTTACTTTCTAATAATGTTCATGTATTTTTCAAGGATGAAATGAAAATTACGATTTAAATTCCTGCCACCCAAAAACTGTATTTCTATTTTAGCCACAAATAAAAGTAATGCAATAATTATTAAAAGTTTTTGCTAAAGATATGTAAAATGTTGTGCAGAATTCATAAATCAGACACATGCGAAGGTCTGATTGGTATATATGTAGTACAGTGTCTAGGGTGTGATGGTATGAATCTGGATGACACATGAATAAGAGAACTAACACTATATATAATTAATCCATGAATAAGTACGTTCACAGGAGACACAAATCATGTGGTGACGCTTACACACTAGCACATGCATAAATTGGTAAAAAGGTGCTCCACCTTCGCGCGGAAGCACACACAGTCTCAATTCCAACTAATTCGAACAGAGTCTGGAAAATAAAGTTACAGTTAATTATGCTCCACGCGCTGGGTGAGACTTCTGGTAATATGCGAAACTTCTGGAAATGTATGCGGATGGGCTCTACAATTCGGCCATTCCTGAAAACCATTGCGCCCTTGAAATCTAACTAGGTAATGGTAATTTCTAGTTAACGTCGTACTAGAGCAACACAACGGGCTATTGACGACGGTCCGGGATCAGTCCCTCAAGGGAAAGATCCGAGGACAACACCTCGTAATTTTGAACCACGGTCAGATGACGAAGCAACACCTGAGCTGAAATCTAACTAGGTAAATTTGGTATTTTTTAATATTAACGTCATACTAGTGCAACACAATGGGCTATTGACGACGGTCCGGGATCAATCCACAAGAGAAAGATCCAAGGACAACACCACATCATTTTGAACCACGATCGGATGACGAAGCAATACCTGAGCTGGTACCCCACTCTCCAAATTTCCGCATCACCCCAACGTGAGGACTTTCAGCCAGGAAAGATTTAAGATGCAACAGCCGCCTCAACACCATACGTTTACAAACATCCATGCACTGACCCGGATTCGATCCAGGAACCTTCCGATGTATAGGCTAACACCTGAACGAAATCTGACTAGATGGTAATGGAAATTTTAGTTAATGCCGTACTAGAGTTAAACAACGGGCTATTGACGACGGGCCCGGGATCAATCCCTTAAGGGAAAGATCCGAGGACAACACCTCGTAATTTTGAACCACGGTTAGATGACGAAGCAACACCTGAACTGAAATCTAACTAGGTAAATTTGGTATTTTTTAAAATTAACGTCATACTAGTGCAACACAATGGGCTATTGACGACGGTCCGGGATCAATCCACAAGAGAAAGATCCAAGGACAACACCACATCATTTTGAACCGCGGTCGGATGACGAAGCAATACCTGAGCTGGTACCCCACTCTCCAAATTTCCGCATCACCCCAACGTGAGGACTTTCAGCCAGGAAAGATTTAAGATGCAACAGCCGCCTCAACACCATACGTTTACAAACATCCATGCACTGACCCGGATTCGATCCAGGAACCTTCCGATGTATAGGCTAACACCTGAACGAAATCTGACTAGATGGTAATGGAAATTTTAGTTAATGCCGTACTAGAGTTAAACAACGGGCTATTGACGACGGGCCCGGGATCAATCCCTTAAGGGAAAGATCCGAGGACAACACCTCGTAATTTTGAACCACGGTTAGATGACGAAGCAACACCTGAACTGAAATCTAACTAGGTAAATTTGGTATTTTTTAAAATTAACGTCATACTAGTGCAACACAATGGGCTATTGACGACGGTCCGGGATCAATCCACAAGAGAAAGATCCAAGGACAACACCACATCATTTTGAACCACGGTCGGATGACGAAGCAATACCTGAGCTGGTACCCCACTCTCCAA
Source organism: Metellina segmentata (assembly GCA_947359465.1). Classification (NCBI taxonomy): domain Eukaryota; kingdom Metazoa; phylum Arthropoda; class Arachnida; order Araneae; family Tetragnathidae; genus Metellina; species Metellina segmentata. The sequence goes on from OX375875.1 coordinate 101,229,367, forward strand.
ATTTCCGCATCACCCCAACGTGAGGACTTTCAGCCAGGAAAGATTTAAGATGCAACAGCCGCCTCAACACCATACGTTTACAAACATCCATGCACTGACCCGGATTCGATCCAGGAACCTTCCGATGTATAGGCTAACACCTGAACGAAATCTGACTAGATGGTAATGGAAATTTTAGTTAATGCCGTACTAGAGTTAAACAACGGGCTATTGACGACGGGCCCGGGATCAATCCCTTAAGGGAAAGATCCGAGAATAACACCTCGTAATTTTGAGCCACGGTTAGATGACAAAAACAACACCTGAGCTGGTACCCCAGCTCAGGATCCATGTATATCCTGTATTCCTGTATATCCATAATTCACATTAGTAGTTTCTATATATAAGCTACGATTATATTAAAAAAAAAGCAATTTACCTTTCAACGGTTCTTATAGGCGGTAAACTTGAACAACCGCTTTTCTATTGATGACGGTACAGTATTTTTAATTAACATCGCACTCACTCTGTTCATTGGAGCGACACAACTAGATATATGTGACGGTTTGGCATCAACCTTTTCTGTTGATGGATGGTAATGGTAATGGTAATTTTAGTTAACGTCGTACTAGAGCAACACAACGGGCTATTGACGACGGTCCGGGATCAGTCCCTTCAGGGAAAGATCCGAGGACAACACCTCGTAATTTTGAACCACGGTCAGATGACGAAGCAACACCTGAGCTGGCACCCCACTCTCCAAACTTCCACGCCAACCCAACGTGAGGACTTTCGGCCACGACAGATTTAAGGTGCACCAGCCGCCTCTACACCATACGTTTACAAACATCCATGCCCGAACCCGGATTCGAACCAGGAACCTTCCGATCTAGAGGCTAACACCTTAACCACTATACCGGTTGGTCGGCTCTGTTGATGGATAGTACAGTTTTTAAATATTTATTAAAATGATGTGAAGAATATTCAGCTGTATGACGCTTCAAGAAGTCTGCCGATTAGAAAATGGAAAATGGCTTCCGCTCTGGCTCTGATTGAAACATTTCAAACTCCGCCCACAATTAGGGACATGCTTCCCCACTGGAGCGCTATACGTCATGGCTTCAGTGAACCTTCTGTATACTACTTCTCTGTGAGTTTTACATGCGTCATACACACTCTCATTATGTTGAAGTAAAATTGCCCTTGTAACCATGTTTACTAGCGTCTTCGTGAAGTTTTAACTTAGCACCTTGATTTAAGATATGTAGAACCGGATTAGTGGACAGCATTTTTGAGAGTTCCAAAAGCTGTTCTCTGCTCTGGACCAAAATAAGTAGTAGTTGAACCACCCAGCAAATTGATAAGAGGTGTAGCGACAGCTGAATAATCAAGGATATTCTTCCGAAAGTAGCCCGTGAGTCCAATGAAACTTTTGAGTTGTTAGCTAGACTGTGGGAAGGTACGAACAGCAACGGCTTGTGAACTTCTTCATTAGGCCCATTAGATTTTGGCCCATTAGACCAGGGGTTCCCAACCTTTTAGTAACTGCGTACCACTTGAAATTTTTAGAAATTTTAGTCGTACAACCAGTCCTATATTTTTTTAGAAACATATATCTAATGTCAGAAAAGTGCCCAATGGCTTATTTCATTTTAATTTTAAAAAAAAGAAAGCTTCCTTTTTTTTTTTTTTTTATTAATGCACTTGTATTTCGTATATTAATGATGTTTTAATGAAGGAAAAAATAAAACGATTATTGAAAATTACAGTTTTATGTTTTACTCACAGGTCTAAAAACAAATCATTACCTCGAATTATGCGTGAGTTTTTCTCATACATAAAGATAAAGGAATTCTTCGTTAAACGAATTGACAGGGAGGGATATGAACTTAATTTCGCCGAGATAGCCATTGAATAGAAGTAGATAATCAGCAACGAAGTTTCTCTTTAAATAATGTGCTACTGTTAGCGTCATTTATTACAATGCAATAAAAACGTAAATCACAAAATGGACTTCATATCAACCCATTTTTCCTATAACGTGGTTGTACATACTAAAAAATCGAACAAACTTCGTAGAATATTTGGGTCGCTCGTATCGTTTTTACGTACCACCTGAAACGTTGCATCGTACCACCGATTGAGAATCCCAGCATTATACGATGACATCAGGACTTTTTCGTCCTGTGGAATCGTCTTCGAGATTGTTTTTGACATTAATTTAATTAACGTCGTACTGGCACAACTCAATGGGCATTGCGATCGTTTTTGGAATTGCGTAGCAATCACCGGGGGTAGGCGATCGTTATAATTATTTTCTTTTTATTATGATGGAATTTGGCATTCAAGTAGTCCTAATATTTCGAAAATTTTGTGTACAGCCCGTATTTTCAAATTTTATCTAGAACATTTTTAAATGAACGGTTGGCGAACGTTAGTGAAACATCTGACCCCACGAAAAAAACTCTCACGGGCAACGCCGTGCTGGCTACGCAGATGTACTAGTTTATCATAAGATCTGGGAGACGTCTCAGTATCAGACCAACTTAGCCACCCGTTCATTCACAATATCAAGTAATAGTCACACAATCAAAGCTTTGGAACAGCTTCACTCTACGTTTATGAATGGTGGCAACGGCCTTGGCGATTTTTTTGGCGCACTTCTAATGTCACCGACGAAAGAATTATTTAAAAAATCTTTTTCTTTCAAAAAAATTTTTCTTTTCACAACGGAAAATGAAACTTTGAAAACTTTTTGAAAAGTATATATTTTTTAATTTCACGAAAAGTAAATACATTACAAAACACAATTGTGTTCCAGAAGAACAAAACTTCGAATGTTGGGTAGGAATATATATATGTTCTGGTTCGGGTTGTCTAGGGTGTTGGTTGATGGATGAAGACAAGAACAATAATTAAAACAATAACTGTATTCTCTGATTGAGCATCAACTTTAGGCTCTTAAGCCTAACTAAAAGATACAATCGAAAGCGAAAGCGCTGATGAGAGCTTCGCAGCTGGTGACTTCGCTCTTTTCCACCCTGTTCTCTTATGCACCTGCGCTCCGTGTTCTCTACTCCGTGGCGCTGGCGTCGCTACGAGTGTCGCCACTGTGTAGGTGGTTTGGTGGATGGGTTTTCGAGTATGCAACACTCGTCCATCCTGACTGGTCGGTCCGCCGACCTTTGCTGTGAATTTAGGAACTGAAAAATAATCAAAAGAAAAAGACAGGAAAAGGGAAAACAAATATTTACAAAATCTCTCTTGCAGACACAAAACGCTTTCTGAAATTGTCCCTTCAGGAAATGTTCACATGAAATGAGAGAAAGAGGGGGAAAAAAACTAAGTCTTCTCCCAAGGTTTCATAAAATCTGCACTGGTTGAAGTAACACGTGGACCTTCATGGATTCCCACTTTTTCCACATCATACCTGTCATTAGGTCTAATTTTCACCACTTGGTATGGTCCGAAGAACCGTGGTCGAAGCTTTAGTCCGACTCCAAATTGGGTTCGCTTGATAGCAACTTTGTCGCCTACACCATATGTTTGTGCTGGTTTTCGTCGCTTGTCGTATTGTTGTTTACTTTGTTGCTGCACTTTCAAGATGTTAGCCTTAGCTTCCTCACGTAGTTGTTGGAAAAATTAGTAGCGATATCTGTATGTATTCATCTTGAAGTGCCTCCTTAATTTTAACGTCATCCTTGTTTTTCATTTTAATTCCCGTCAAAAGTTCAAATGGGCTGTATTTGGTTGATGTTGATATCGTACTGTTGATGACTCGTTGCACTGCGGATGTGTGCTTGAACCATTTGGTGGGGTCTTCAATTGAAAGTTTCGTTAAAACTGAGATTATTGTCGTATGAAGCTTTTCCACCTGTCCATTACCTCTACATACACCTGTTGTTATTGGAATGTGTGTGATATTTTCTTCTTGGCAATATTTTTGAAAATCTGCTGATGTAAAAGCTGAACCTTTATCAGAAATAATTCTCGATGGGTTCCCAAATGTGTCTTGCTGCTGTCTTAATTTTTCTAACGCGTCATGTGATGAAGTAGATTTTACCGGATATATCCAAAGAAATTTGGTAAAGGCATCAACGACAGTGAATATGTATTTGTAGTTTTTATGTGTTGATGGCAGTGGTCCTAGAAAATCAATGTGATAAGTGTCAAGTGGTACATCTCCCTTTGGGATAGGATGTAGTAACCCTTCTTGTTTGCCTGATTTTTTAGATGATAGTATGCATTGCACACAATTGGAAATGACAGTCTCAACCACTTTCCTTATGTTGGGAAAAAAGAATTGTTGTTTCACCAAATTTTCAGTTTTGTTTATACCAAAATGGCCTTTTGAGTGTTCAAGCTGAACAATGTGTTTCTGCATGTCTTGTGGAACTACTAAAAATTCTTGGTCATTGACCATTTTATACAGCACGTCATGTTTTAATGTGTACTCTGAAGTTGAAGACTGTTTAAGCAGTTGTTTGATACTTTGTGTAAACTCGTCTTTTCTTTGTGCATCTTTGATTTTTTGTGTTAGCTCGTCATGCTGTATTACCAAAACTGGGTAACGACTTAGGGCATCGACGTGACGCATTTGTTTAGCTGGCCTATGGAGTATTTCGTAGTCAAAATCTGCTAAGAAAAGGACCCATCTCGCTATTTTCGGTGGGATATCCTTTTTAGACATTGTTTTTTGAAACGTCTGACAATCAGTAAAAATTTGAAATTTTTTTCATACTAAATAATGTCGGAACTTTTTAAGGGCTTCGACTATCGCTAAAACTTCTAATTCGTAACTTGATTTTTTTTCCTCTTGGAGGGAAGTTTCACGACTCATATAGTGTATTGGATGAAATTTTTTATCCGAATCCATTTGTAAAAGTATAGCCCCAAATCCTTTCGAGCTTGCATCGCAATGCAGTTGTAATGGTGCTCCTTGTTCGTAAAGTTTAAGTATGGGCTCTGATGACAGGGCTTGCTTCAAGGCAAGGAAAACCCACTTCTGCGCGTGATCAAAGTGAAATGGCACTTTCTCCCGTAAAAGGTCACTAAGAGGTCTGGCTACTATTGCAAAATCTTTGATGAATTTCGAAAATATGAACTTAGCCCTAAAAAGGATTGGACATGTTTAATTGTTTTGGGCTCAGGAAAATTCAGTACCGCTTTTGTTTTGGCTTCAGAGGGACGTATTGTACCTTTTTCTAGTATGTGTCCTAGAAAAGTTATTTTCCGTTGCAGGAAATTGCATTTTTTAAAATTAAATTCAAGTCTGTAGTCCGAAGCGACTTTGAAAACTTTTTAAAGTTTTGTAACCCCTTCAATTTTGTTTTTGGAAGGAATGATGATATCATCCATGTAAATAATTACTGTTCCATCAGCTAGAAGTTCCTTAAAAATAGACTGAATAAACTTTTGAAATACAGATGGAGAATTACATAATCCAAACGGAACTCTTTTAAACTCATATTGACCGTTATGCGTTACAAAACTGGTATATTTAGAATTTTCGGGGCTGATTGGAATGTGGAAATATCCATTCTTAAGATCTAAATTACTATATACTAAAGCTCCTTGTAATTTGTCAAAAATGTCCTCTATAAGGGGTAGTGGAAATCTTTCTTTTATGGTTTTAGTGTTAATCTTACGATAATCAACACAAATTCTCGTTGAATTATCCTCTTTTTTAACTGACACTATTGGCGATGAATATAATCTGAATTGCTCTCTGTAATTATTCCATCGTGTAACCATTTCGATATTTGTCTGTTAACTTCCTGCTTTTCAATTTCCGCTAACCGGCGTGGTCGCTGCGCAGTCGGAATATCATCAGAAAGAATTATTTTCATTTCCAAATTGGTGTGTTTGGATTTATTCGGTGTATATGAATTTATCAAACTTTGGAGCTCATTCCTCAAATTCAAATCGCGGATGTGCAAAGTATCGACTTCCTGTAAAGGCCGGTTTACACGCTACGATAAATACTAGCAATTTATCGTAACGATCGAATTGTTTCGATTTATCGTAGGGTGTAAACAGGACATTGTAGCGATTAATTGGAATTGGAATTGGATTGGATGGTTGATGCCGGCCGGTATCAATTTCTGCGAATCGTAACGATATGTTGGAAATTGTAAACAAGTGGCAGCCATTTCTCGCTACGACTTGACTCCGTTTACATTTGCATCTGCATCAGAAAGGTTGTGTCGAATAGTTCGTTCTTTGGTTGACTGTTGTTTTTATTCGTATAGGTAATTATGGCAGCTAAACAAACTCCTCGAGAGTTATGTTTGTATAATTACTCGTTATAATGTTTGTAATGTATATATGGTTTAAAAGAAAATTAAAAACTGTTCTTAACATACCTGTATGAATTGTTTTAATACTTTGTAGATAGCTTCACAGGTTTCCGGGATTATTTTGCTGAGAGCTGGTTTAGAAATAGCAGTTACATATTCCATGTCCTTCAAGCTTCTTCCGGTGGCAAGGAATCGTAAGGTAGCTGAAAGTCTTTCGTGCGCAGATATCGCTCATCTCATAACAGTATCAGTTTTCGCAATAAACGGAGAAACTAACCTTCACAACTCAAAATTAGTCTCTTCGTCCATTCTCAAATAAATTCGTCAGTCATTTGGTCCATTTCTCAATTCTTTCAATAATTTTACATGAGAGAATTCCCTTTTCTCTAGCAACCACTGGCGGCTCCACTATGTTCTTGGTCTTCTCGACTTTTTCACTTTTCTCGCTAAACATCCGATATATAACAACACATTTCTCCATGGCAAAAGTTTATTTAGCGGTCGACAACGAATATTTGACAAGAAATCGTTACGATTTATCGTAGCGTGTAAACAATACTCACTCTTTCGATTTATTGGAACAATAAATTTATCAATCACATCGTTACGATTTATCGTAGCGTGTAAACCTGCCTTAAAGACGCATTTAGTTCGATGTTGAATAAAAACAAATCATCACAGGCGTCGAGGGGTGTGTTTAGTCTACTGTTTTGTTGTTCTTTCTGCTGCGATTTCTCGTTTTGCTTTTTTATAGAATCGTTGTCAGCTGTGCTTTTGTGGATTCGGTGGGGTTCTTTTTTTAGATTGTCGAATATGTTCGGGGGAATAATGAAGTCCTCACATAATTTTTTTCAAACCGCTACGGGAATTGTTATAGTGTTTGTAGGGTTGTTGGGTAATGCTAAAGAAAGATTTGTTATTTTTGCGTCTTGATAATTAACGAACGCTCCTCTTAACGTAATGGAACTTTCGTATTTCGTTTCTGGGGAGAGGTGTGATTCTTTAATACAGCATATTACGGTTCCATTATCGATGAGGGTATTAAATTTTTCTCCGTTAACCAAAATGTTTTCGTATTGTAATGTACTGACGCATTCCTTTCGTTTCTGTGGTTTGTGGCTTCCGATTTCATTTACTGGGTTGTTGTGATTAAATCTCGGATTACCTGGTCTAGGTGAGTTTCGGTTGTAAAATCCTCGCGTAGGGTTGCTTTGTCTTCGAACCTGTTCGTGTGGTGTTTGTCTATAATGGTTTTCGAAAGTCGGTTGGCGTGTGTGTGTGTCACCGAGTGATTTGCGCTTTGAAGCGAAGTAGATGTCACATTCTTTTGCGAGTTGTGGTGGTCTAAACCAATTTTCGCCAGAGCGAATTGAAATATGTGATTGTGCATCCCTTTCTAAAGTACTATAAAGTTTGTCCGAAACCATTAGTTCACATACAGATTTAAAGTCATTGACATCTCGAAGTCTGCAGTAATATTCGAATGCTCTAGTTAATCTTGCTGCAAATTGAGTATGTGTTTCATTAGGAAATCTTTGACATCAACGGAAATTAGCAAGACATTCTTGTGGCGTTGGTTGGAATTCTTTTAATACGGTAGCTTTGACCTGTTCGTAGTTTTTCAGTTCATTTTCTGGAACGTAAAGGAGGATATTGGCAGCTTTTTCTTGAAGAATGTTAATTAATATTTCGGATTTATATTCTTGTGGCACGTTTTTTGTTTCAAAGGCACGTTCGAGCGAATGGAAAAATAGATTGTAATTTTTTGCCTTAGTTGGGACTGGCATACTTAGCGTTTTAACACTTTTTATATAACTTTCTATGTTCGGCGGTGATGTGTCGTTCATTCAAGTATTGTTTCCGATAGGAGATTGGTTTGTTATTTCTTATAGTAGCTAATTCGAGTTCTCGTTCAATTTGTACTAATTTAAGTTTCTCGGTGTTTTCGACTTCTTTAGCCTTCCTTTCTTCGACAATTGAACTCATTAAATATTTTATAAATTCTGGGTCTTGTTTGAACGTATCATTTTTCTCAATAATTTCTTTTAGTTTGATTATAGTGGCACCTTCCGGTACAATTTCATCAATTTCTTGAACAACCTTTATGAGGTCTTCTTTTTTTCGTATTTTTATACATGCTTAAAATAAAGGTTTGGTCCTACCTTAGATTCTTGTTTGGCTTCTGTTTTGGCACCGTCGTCGATTTGACCGTTGCACTGGTCACTTTCGTTGTGGCGGGGAAATTGGCGTATTGCTTTCGTTTTGCACGTCGGTGAGCTGCACTGGACACTTTCGTTGAGGCGGGGAAATTGGCCTCTTGCTTCCGTTTTCTCTGCGTTGTTGTTTGCTCGACTGTTTACTGGACACGTTAGTTGAGGCGGGGGAATTGGCCTGCGCTTTTAGTTGCTTCACAGTTGCACTGGACTCGTTCGTTGAGGCAGGGGAATCGGCCTATTGCTTCCGTTTTTTCACGTCGGTGAGCTGGACTGGATACGTGTTAGTTGAGGCGGGAGAATTGGCCTCTAGCTTTGGTTTGGCTGTAGAATTTCGTTTCGTTGTTGTTAGTCCAAGAGCTGTTCATTTCGTTTCTCAAAGTTACAGAACCGGTTGAGCCCCCTTGTTCTGGTTAGGGTTGTCTAGGGTTGATGGATGAAGACAAGAACAATAATTAAAACAATAACTGTATTCTGTGATTGAGCATACAACTTTAGGCTCTTAAGTCTAACTAAAAGATACAATCGAAAGCGAAAGCGCCGATTTGAGCTTCGCAGCTGGTGACTTCGGTCTTTTCCACCCTGCTCTCCTATGTAGAGATGGGCGATCCGCTCAGGAGCTGACTCAAAGAGTTAGCTCTCTTGACGGAGTGAGCGAGCGTTGATTCGTTAAAAAAGAGCTGTAGCTCTTTTTTAACCAATCAGGGCTCAAGAGCGGTAACTCTTTATTAACGAATCAGCGCTTCCGCATGCGATCACCAGCTGTGATTCTTTTGGGAGTTAACTCTTTTCGACAGCTAGCTCTTTAGAAGAATCATTTCCGCATTCGATCTTTTGCGCTCACTGATTCTTTTGGGAGTTGATTCTTTTGGGAGTTAACTCTTTTCGAGGGCTGGCTCTTTTCGACAACTATCGCTCTCGAAGAGTCAATTCCGCATACGCTCTTTTGCGCTCCCCAGCTTTTTGTTACTTTTTTTTAAGTTTAAAATTTTTAAATATCTATGTATTATCAAATCATAAATGTTATTATTATTTTTTAAATTTTTAATTCCATTTTAGGTTGAAAGGGCGTTTTAACGGCTTAAGTCATACCACGCCTTTTAGCACTAATTAAAACTAGTTTTAAGATTGTTATTGAAACATATTCTAACAATTATTATATTATTTACTTAACATTAATCTAATAATAATAATAATTATAAAACCTCGATATCTCGGGTGTGATATCATTATAAAGCTACACAAAATTAAATTAAACGTAACTTGTTTTTATTGCATTGCCTTCACAAAGCAAGGCATTTTTAAAAAGTTTATTAAAAGACAGGGAAGGGATTTGGATTTCGAAAATCTCTGGGACAACGAATATTTGAGGGTATATTATACCTATATCTTAAAATAAATAGTTAAAAATCCTTAGTTTATAAATAAATTATAAATAAATAAATAAATAGTTTATAAATAAATTATTAATATTTTTATTATTTGAATTCAAAATATCATTTAAATTATCAGAAAGTCTCATTTGGTCCCTAAGTGGTTTTAGCCCAGGACATTCTAGAAGGAGGTGTTTTACGGAAAAAGGGTATCGTTAAACTTTAAAACTCACAACGCGGTCAGAATTAAAGGTTCCCCAAACAAAAATTTCCCACAAATATTTTGACTTTCTCCACAGCTTTTGAATTTCTTCTAAATTTTGTTCCCTTGCTATTGACGGCGGGCCGGGATCAATCCCCTAAGAGAAAGATTCGAGGACAACGCCTCGTAATTTTGAACCATGGTCAGATGACGAGACAACACCTGAGCTGGAACCCTCTCTCCAAACTTCCACACCAACACAACGTGAGGACTTTCGGCCACGACAGATTAAAGGTGCACCAGCCGCCTCTACACCAAATGATCACGAACATCCATCCCCGGACCAGGATTCGAACCAGGAACCTTCCGATCTCTCTCTCTCTCTCTCTCTATATATATATATATATATATATATATATATATATATATATATATATATATATATATATATATATGTATATAGTACATTTTTTATACAAATGGATACGATTCACACTATTTCCAAAAAAAAACCTTTCTAAAATTATATTTGCAAAAAAAAAAAAAAAAAAATCTTTACATTTAGATTTTGCCAGGTTTATGGTCTTTCAATGGCCAATTCCAGTGTTTTCCATACCTACTTCCTGTTTTCCCGCCTTCTTTTGACTTTTGGAAAGTCAAATAAGTACTTTATCCAATAAAATCGAAAACTTTTTTGGTAGTTTTGGTCAAAAATGACATTTTTAACGTGTTCGGATACCTTTATTGCTACTTCTGTAATCTCTTTGGGTTCATGATGGGAATTGCAAAAAAAAAATTGTCCTCAAAGTAATTTATTCTTTATGGACAATTTTAAAGTTATAAGAATTGACATGGTTTTGGGCCATCAATTAAAGTTTACAGCTTAGCAGCCGTATGCTGCAATGCCTTTCGTCCTCAGGCCCCGTCTCCCTCATTTTGTTGATTTTAAAGGCAAACTGCGCAATTGCTGGATGAGTGAGTGCTGCGTGGGTGTTCAAGCACGCTTGGCGCCTCTTCGTCTGGCGCTCACGTGACAACGAGGGATGTTCGATGGCCCAAACATATTATATACCATTGAGTGGCTAGCCCGGCGTTGTCCGTAATACAAGGTATTAATCTGGTGTAAAATTTTCCGCAGATTTCTAATCTGTTGAAGATATTGTAACGTACACTTCCGGAATATCTTTTAAATGTATTTCTATAGTATTTCTTTTTCCTTATTCCACAAGATATTGTGATACTTCCTGTGTTTATTTATACTTCTTATTACTCTTGGAAAGGATATCTTTTCTTTTGACATATTTATGTGAGCTTAAATGGTTTTCCCGGAAGTTCATTTTTTCTTTTATGTATAACGTTGGTGAAAAGATATTTTTTTGTAACGGCTTTTGGTAGTCGATTGGATGCTTCGTTGAAGTGTGGACGGAGTGCAGTGTTGGAATGGCGTGTTTCAGCCGTTATGTTTAAAACGTATGATGAGAGGTAGTTGTAACGGTGATGTCGCTACCATATTGTAAATAAATTTTTCTTTATTTCTTTAAAAAAGGCTATTTCTTTTATCACGACGTTACAGCTACCTATTAATGGTGGCATGCACTGTGATCGTTCCCATTAAATTGAAGTTTGTGGACATCCCGTCCTCGTGAGTGGAGTATTTGCGTGCGTCCGGCAGCAACGAAGGGGCCATCCGGTCCGAAGTTTTTGGACATCCCGTCCTCGTGAGTGGAATATTTGCGTGCGTCCGGCAGCAACGAAGTGGGCCATCCGGTCCGAAGTTTGTGGACATCCCGTCCTCGTGAGTGGAGTATTTGCGTGCGTCCGGCAGCAACGAAGGGGGCCATCCGGTCCGAAGTTTGTGGACATCCCGTCCTCGTGAGCGGAGAATTTGCGTGCGTCCGGCAGCGGCGAAGTGGGCCATCCGGTCCGATGTTTTTGGATATCCCGTTCTGTTTCTGTGTATGAAACGTGGCCTGTTACTGCGTGTGTCCAGCAACGAAGCTTAGTCCGGTCAGTAGAATTGGGACATCCCGTCCTGTTCCTGTGTGTGAAACGCGTGTGTTCAGCAGCAAAAGGGCCATCCGGTCCGAACTTTTTGGGCATCCCGTCCTGTCATCGTCAGCAAAGTCCAGTTCGAACTTTGGGTTCCTGCTCAATGACTTCCTGTGTACCATCAAGCAACTGTTCCAGATAAGTGGTTTCGGTTTTAAATCTAAAGTTTTATGCACTATTATATTTAATGTACAATTTTACTTCTGTTTTTGTGATAACTTCCATTTATCGTAACAGGTTTCGAAACAAAAAAATTTCTTAATTGCAAATTTTGCTTTTATAATAGAAATTAGTATTGTTTTGGAATTTATGTGAAATAGAAATTTAAGAGATTTTAATCGTCGTAGATGATTATTTATCTTAATTAATATTTTAAATTTGTTTTGTATTTGAAATGGTATTTTGATTTAAATTTTTAAAAAAAATTAATTTTCTTTTGAAGGTCTTTTGGGTTACAAAATTGGTGTTTGTACATTTATTTCTTTTCTATTGTTCTATTGTCTTTGAATTATATTTTTTGTGGCTTGGCTATAAGGTAAGTCAGAATTCTGGTCAGTTTCGGTTTCGAAAAATTTTCATTTTGTACCTTACGTTATATTTGAGTCCAAAGGGGGAAGCTGTTTAGAATTTAATCATGACTTATTTAGTTAAGGGAAAGAAAGAGGACTTGATCAAATTGGTGGAGGAGATAGATTTAGAAATCACCCTAGAAAAATCCATAAAACAATTAGTGAATCTTATTACTTCAAGTGAGGGATATGATGAGGAATTCACCAAAGCACTTTTTGGTAGAATTATAGAAACTCGAAAGACAAATGAAGCCCTTGAAGTGGAAGAAAAGCGGAGAATTGAAGCCCTTGAAGTGGCAGAAAAGCGGAGAATTGAAGCCCTTGAAGTGGCAGAAAAGCGGAGAATTGAAGCCCTTGAAGTGGAAGAAAAGCGGAGAATTGAAGACCTTGAAGAAAAGCGGAGAATTGAAGCCCTTGAAGTGGAAGAAAAGCGGAGAATTGAAGACCTTGAAGAAAAGCGGAGAATTGAAGCCCTTGAAGTGGAAGAAAGGCGGAGAATTGAAGACCTAGAAGTGAAAGAAAAGCAGAGAGAACGAGAGTATGAGTTGGAAAAATTGAGAATAGAAGCAACTAGTCAAACCCAGCGAGGTGCAGTTGATAATTCTAGACCAACGAATCGAGACTTGACCAAGATCCTTCCGAAATACGACATGAAAGATGATATGAGTCTTTATTTAATCTTGTTCGAGCGACAGGCAACTTTGCTGTCGCTGGGAAAAGAAATGTGGGTATCTCACCTATTAAGTTTGATCCCCCAAGAGATTGCTCATATAATAGCCCGTGAACCAGCTGACCTAGCTACAAATTATGATCACATCAAAAATATTCTGTTAAAAAGGTTCAAACTAACACCAGAAAGATTTCGACAGTTATTTAGTTCACACCATAAAGCAGTTGATCGGAACTGGAGGGATTTCTATCATGAATTGTCTACTTATTTCGATGGATGGATTGCAGGTTGTCAGGTCCTTACTTTTGAAAAACTGAGAGATTTGATCATCACAGATCAGATGAAAAAAAAAACACCATCCGAATTCAAAGATATGTATCTCAGAGAATGGACAGAAATAAACTCCCCTACAGATTTGGTGGAACTGTTGGAGAAGTTTGAAGACGTTAGACGAACTGTGAAACGATACCCTGTCTTTGCGAAAGACAAGTTCGAGGGTCGAGTTCAAAACAAGTTTGAAAAGACCGATAATCCACCAAGGAGAAGTGATACCATAAATGGTAAAGGGGTTAAGATAGAACGAAGATTTTCCGAACAAGACCCAAATCCGGAATTCGACCGCAGGAGACAGATGCGGTGTTTTCATTGCAATCAGCCTGGTCATATCCGACCAAATTGTCCAAAGTTGAAGAAACCTTTGGAAACTGTAAATTACATTTCGGACAAAGAACCTGAGAAGTACCTGGAACCGTATATCATGAAAGGAAAAATAAACGGTCAGGATATAAATCTACTAAGAGACACCGGAGCGACCATTGACATTGTGTGTCGGAAATTGGTGAATTCAGCTGACATGACGGGTGAACATGTTTGGGTACAGCAACCTTTGGACTCCAGCTCAACTTGTTTACCTCTTGCCGAAGTTTTGGTAGAGTGTGAATTGGGAAAAACACTCACTAAAGCTGCTGTGATTCCAGATGAACTAGACCGCGGACGATATCTTTTAGGGAATCGGACTGCTGCCTTGTTAAAAAGGGAAGATTGTCAATCTGTGGATCAACTAAATGCAGTACTGACAAGGCATCAGAAAAAAGTGAAAGAAAGGGAAGAATCTCTCTCTCTCTCTCTCTCTCTCTCAATCTTTAATTAAAGAATCCGAAAACCCTATCCCAGCCGAAGAATTCAGTACCTTGGAAAAAAATGAAATGGAAACAGGGGAAGTAAGTGACGAGTTCACTCAGGTGGCAGAAGATCAAGATATCACTGAATTGTTAAAAGTGGACACTGAGCAGCTAATCAAGGCTCAAGGTGAAGATGAAGAGATGAGCTCTCAAGTAAAACAAATCCAAAATGGAAACCCTCCTAAAGATTTTGAACTGGAGAAGGGCCGACTTTTGGTAAAGATCAAGAAGGACAAGAGTGGTATCGAAAGGAAGCTCATCGTCGTGCCCATAGAGTATCGAGAAAAGATACTGAAATTGTGTCATGAAGGCACGTCAGATCATCTTGGGACCACCAAGACCAAAGACAGAATGACCAAGTACTTTTTCTGGAAAAACTGTTACAAAGAAGCAGAGGACTTCGTGAAGGCTTGCGATTCCTGCCAGAGAGCTGGAAAGGCAAGGGACAAGAAAAAAGCGCCGATGACTCTTGTTCCAGTGATTACTGAAGTTTTTTCGCGTATTAATATTGACGCTGTAGGACCTTTGCCCGTGACGGACTCAGGCCAAAGATACCTGATTACGGCAATGTGTATGTCGTCGAAGTACCCAGATGCTGTGGCAGTACCAAACATAACATCTAGATCCGTAATTAATGCACTCCTTCAGATTTTTAGTCGAATGGGTTTTCCTAAGGAGATTCAACACGACCAGGGAACCTCGTTTATGAGCGAACTCACATCGGAATTTTTTGAACGTTTCGGCATCAAGGTGGTACTTAGCTCTGTGTATCATCCCCAGAGCAATCCGGTAGAAAGGTTTCATCGTACCCTGAAACGGATTTTGAGAGTTTTGTGTAACGAAGAAGGACCAGATTGGGAGAAGCATGTCCATGCAGTCTTATTCGCCTTGAGGACAGTTACTCATGAATCCACCGGATTCAGTCCAGCTGAATTGGTTCATGGAAAAAATTTGCAGACTCCCGTCACTCTTCTGTATGAAAACTGGTTACAGCCGGAAGAAGGAAATTCTTCAGTTGTTGAATATATCATCAATCTTCTCAGAAGATTGGAAAAATGTCGCAGCCTAGCCATTGATAATATGGAGGAAGCTGCCAAGAAAAGAAAAAAATGGTACGACAAAAATACCGTGAAACGTGAATTCAATGTTGGAAATAAAGTACTGGTACTGGCACCCTCACCTGTAAATAAGTTAGCGGTTCAATGGCATGGTCCTGGGACCATTGAAAGCAAGATTTCGGAGACGAACTACTTTGTTGCCCTGCCTAACCGGAAAAATTCGTCACAAATCTACCATGTAAATCTTTTAAAACCTTATTACCAGAGGCCTGAATTCATAAATCTGGTCACTACTTGTAAGGATGAAGAATCAGAGTTGGAAGAAGAATTCCCGCCCGTGGAAAACAATCCCAATATTCTTGATCTCGAGGAGATATTGAGAAACAGTGAAGTGAAAGGAAGACTGGATGACGACCAGATTGACCAGCTCAGTTGTATTATATGTAAATATTCCAAGTGTTTCTCAAACGTGCCTGGCCCCACAGATCGTATCCAGTTTGATATCGAACTTTCTGAAATAAAGCCCCTCTGTGCGAAGCCATATCGAATGTCGGTCCGACATTCGCAGATCTTGAAAGCCGAAAAGGAATGTGCCGCTATTGTGTTTGCTGTCAAGAAGCTACGATGCTACCTGGATGGACCTACCAAGTTCTTTATCCAAACTGATCATAATCCTCTAGTATGGTTAAAAAAGAACTCGGGGGTAAATCCGCGTCTCATGAGATGGGCTCTTGCATTGCAGCCCTGGAACTATGAGGTAATCCATCGTCAGGGCAGAAAACACCAGAATGCTGACAGCCTTAGCCGACTGTTCTGAGTTACCAAAATGTCCTTTGAGTTTATTTTTATTGTTTTTTTTTTAGGTAACTTGGCAGTTGTATATATGTTTGTAAATATTTGTATAAAATTTTGTAGAATTTAGTTTTTTTTTTGAAAAGTTATGGTAACTTTTTACAGGGTAAAAAGTTATTCTAAGGGGGGAAGAGTTGTAACGTACACTTCCGGAATATCTTTTAAATGTATTTCTATAGTATTTCTTTTTCCTTATTCCCCACAAGATGATATTGTGATACTTCCTGTGTTTATTTATACTTCTTATTACTCTTGGAAAGGATATCTTTTCTTTTGACATATTTATGTGAGCTTAAATGGTTTTCCCGGAAGTTCATTTTTTCTTTTATGTATAACGTTGGTGAAAAGATATTTTTTTGTAACGGCTTTTGGTAGTCGATTGGATGCTTCGTTGAAGTGTGGACGGAGTGCAGTGTTGGAATGGGGCGTGTTTCAGCCGTTATGTTTAAAACGTATGATGAGAGGTAGTTGTAACGGTGATGTCGCTACCATATTGTAAATAAATTTTTCTTTATTTCTTTAAAAAAGGCTATTTCTTTTATCACGACGTTACAATATATTCAATTAAAAATAAATACATTTAAAGAAAATAATATTGTTAGGTATCAATCTAAACTGAAATTTCCGCAGATTTCAAATCTGATGAAATTTTTACTCCATCTTTAACGGTCTAGGAGATAGAAAAAAGATTTTTGACCGCAGTTAAAAGATTTATCGTCTGGTTGGGAAATCAATCGCGCAAAATCAAAGCGGAAACGTAAACAATTTCTACGTGTTCTGCGTATGAAAAAAACTTGGCATGATTCCTAACCCTGACTGCAAGGTCGCATGAGTAGAAAACGTTCTCCGCGTTTGAAAAATCGATGGAGAGAACAATTATGAAATTCTTTTAAAAATCTTCTAGATTGAATTTTAAAATTCGCCGTGAACCAAAAATAGCAAATAATTTGGACTACCTGTGTGCCAAATCTCGTTGTTGCAAGTGCCATAGAATCGTCGGGATTTTGCGGCCCCAAACAAACACTTTCTTTTATAATAGTAGAGACATCTCGATATGTTATATACATTATTATACATCTGAAAGGAGCGGTGAGTCATGAAAAAGAGCTAGCTCTTTTTAGTGAGCGAGCGGTTCCGATCCGATCCCTGAAAAGAATCATTTTTCCCATCACTACTCCTATGCACCTGCTCTCCGTGTTCTCTACTCGGTGTCGCTACGAGTGTCGCCACTGTGCAGGTGGTTTGGTGGATGGGGTTTCGAGTATGCAACATATATATACCCTGAAACTTATCAATTACACTAAATACAGTGGGCATGTTGAAAAAGAAAAAGATTTATAAAAGAAAAAAGTAAGAAGTAATACTACCTGATAACGTCAGAACTCTCTTGCATGAAAAAATAATCAAAACTGAAATGGCAAAGAAACAAAACTCATAATCTTTTTGTGAAAACTAATATAATAAAAAAAAATTCCACAACTGTTGAGTACAAATAACTGGACCAATGGTATCACAGAAAAAGATTTAAAAGGACCAATGCAATCAAAGAATATTTTAAAATCACAATAACCAATGGGTGCAAAGAAAAAATTTTGAACAAATCAATGAAATCAAACGATTTTAAAGGATTTTGGAAGAACTTTCTAGAATATTCAAAATGAAAATTGAAAGTTTCCGTTTGCCGAGGTTGCCATGAAAACCACAACAACTGTAACTACAGATGGGTTGCCTTTATTTATCGTAACTCGCTACTAGAAGTGCGCCAAAAAAATCGCCAAGCCGTTGCCATCACTCATAAACGTAGAGTGTAGCTGTACCAAAGCTCGACAGACAAATCGAAAGTTGCTAGCACATTGGACATACCCACTGAGGCACGGCGGCCTCTGTTCCATATTAAATGCCGTTACTCAATTTACGTTTAGAAAAATAATTGAGAAAGAGTGAAATATTTTGTAAAAGTAAGAAATTGTTTCAATAATAATTAATATAACTCATTAACGGATTAATACAAAATTATATAAAAAATATTTTTAGAGGTAAAATATATAATTTGCAATTGCAGTCATAATGAAAATATTCAATATTACTTAAATTTTAAAATATCTGATCCATAAACATAAGTATCCATAGGTAAGATATGCCAATAATATTCTATTACTAGCCATTACGTAGCTAGCCCGGCGTTGCCCATGCCCGGGGTGTAAATTATTAATCTGTTGTAAAATTTTCCACAGATTTCAAATCCGTTGAAATTTTCAATACATCTTTAGCGATTCCGATTTTACGAAAAAGATTAACAATCCCAGTCAAAATGTTTTTTAATTTTTGTTCTCATTCCCTGAAATGGAATAGGACAGAAAATGTAATCTGTTTTTTTTTTTTTTTTAACGCGAAGTGCAGAAGATGCAATCTGTTTTACGTGACGTCACAATCTCTTGCGAAAATATAAAAGATATATTCAATTTAAAAATTATTTATTTAAAGAAAATCATATTTTTAGGTATCGATCTGCAGTGAAATTTTCCACAGATTTCAAATCAGTTGAAATTTTTACTCTATCTTTAACGGTCTAGAACAGTGGTCCCCAACCCCCGGGCCGCGGACCGGTACCGGTCCGTGGATCAAATGGTACCGGGCCGCCCAAGGAACGTTAAATAATTTCAATTTTATTTACTGTGGTGTATTTCTCTCGGGTTTGTGCGGTTCTTCTCTATCAGAACTTGAAATTTGTTCTGTTACTAGAGCTTCAATTATGATTTCTGAATTCTGTATGTCTCTATTTTCCAATTTTGACAAATGTGACAACTGTTTTCAAGTTGGCTGACAAAGTAGCTGCATTTAAAGCCAAACTGAAGTTGTGTGGACGGCGCGTGAACAGAGGCATTTTGGACATGTTTCAGACATTAGATGGGATTTTAGGCGAGACTGAGCCTAAACATTCATTCTCCCAGTTGGTGCACGATCACCTGTCTTTGCTTTTAAAAAAGTTTGAGCGCTGCTTCCCAGCCACAAAAGACCCACGAACTAGTAAGGAATGGATCCGTAACGCATTTGTCAACAAATCAGACGAATCTAGCATGTCTGTGCAAGAAGATCAACTGCTGGAGATTGAAAATGAAAGCGGCCTTAAAACTATGTCAACAACTCTGTTGTTGTTCTGGATTAAAGTCATGGCGGAATACCTCTGAGATTGCCACCACATCACTTAAATCCCTATTGCAATTTCCGACAACCTATCTGTGTGAAGCGGGGTTTTCTGCAGTGACAGCAACCAAAACAAAACAACGGAATAAACTGGACATAAGCAACACACTTCGGGTGTCTTTGTCTCCTATTACCCCCAGATGAAACAGTCTCGTTGCAATAAAACAAGCTCAGGGTTCTCATTGATTTAGCGTTCTAGTGAGTTAAAATGTTAAATCACTTTATATTCATTTTTTGGTGTAACTTTATTTTATTTTGAAGTCATGTTTAAATACAATTAATTAACTTGGCGAGTGAGCCCCACTATTGGGACATCCTCCCAATGAGGCTCACTTGTATGGAAGCCGCACCCCCCTCGCCTCTTGTCGTCTTCGACGGGCCTGACACTCCTTTGGTCTGCCAGTGTAGGCATAAAAAACAACAAAATAAAATTATTAAATCAAAACAATCTAAAATATAAAAAATCAACGCCCCCCCCCCTCAGCGGGCCGCGTTAAAATTATCAAACGTTGATCCGGTCCGCGGCGATAAAAAGGTTGGGGAGCACTGGTCTAGAAGATAGAGAAAAAAGGACCCACTCCAGTTGAAGGATTATTTGGGGTTTTTTTTCTTCTTGTTGGAAAATCTATCCGCGCAAAATAAAAACTGAAACGAAAACAATACCTTCCTCCGCGTTCCTCCTCGATGAAAAAATTGGCATAGTTCCAAAGGCTGACGTCCAGGACACGTGGGTAGAAAAGTCTTGATTCTGATGTTTCTTCTTTCGCGGAAGAAAGGCGTTGAAAAACGGATGGAGAATAAAACGACTACCGGTGTGTCAAATCTCAGTTCTGTAAGTGCCATAGAATCGTCAGAATCTTGCGGCAAGAAACAGACAAACAAACACTTCCTTTTATAATAGTAGAGAAGAAGATTTAAGGAAATTTTGGATAAAAATATTTTAGGAATTTCAATTGTGACGACTTGTATTTATTATTCCCTTCTGACACCCTTAATACTCTCCCCCTTAAAAAAAGAAACTAAACAATTTTCAATCTATCAAAAATTGCTTAGAATTATCAAAAAGTTTATCAATATAGAGATCTTTAGTAGAAATGTTTTATCTAACTACCACAGTATCTTATGTTATAGATCATTTAAAAAAATTATTTATAACGTCATAATGAAAATCTTTGTTTTATAGAAAATTTGAAATACTCGTTCCATAAATATTACTATCCAATAGAAACAACAGTAATATTCCATTATTCAAAGAAATATACCATTATTTCAAGGAATATTACATTCAAATATGTTAAGAATTTAAATATTGATGACATTGAATATCTTATTTTTCTTAGTCTTAACAAATGTAATTCCTTTTATAAAAAAAATTAATTATCTGATTTTTAAAAAATTGTTAAGAATACAAAACCTCAAATACATAAGAGATCTTTAAATGTATTCAATCCTTAAATCTAATGGCCTCAACCTGTTATATTTATTTAATTATTTTTCTACAGAAAAACCTCCAAATTATAGAGACAAAAAAATATTATCTAAAAAGGCAATAAAAAAAAAGACATGAACAAAAATAATTAGATGAGGTAAAATAAAATACTTCATTAAAGCAGACTACTTACTAAATCATTAAAAATATAACAACCTAGGAATAATTATACAGTTAAAAAAATCCTGAAGTCGTAAAATTGTTGCATTCATTACTTTTTTAAAGGTTTATTAAAAAATAATTTACAATTACTGGGGATCTTAAAATCCATAATAGAAAGGAAAGGACGAATCGAGTGTATTACTTAGAAAGTTGTAAATCGTTAAAGCAATGTCTCTAAGGAGCTTTAGAGTAATGAAGTCGAAATGATTTAGCAATTTAGAAGAACAAATACTACAAGATACATGATCATTAAAATAAATATGTCTCAAATTTTAAAGCTGCATTCTTTCAACATTTTTTAAAGTAGGACTTATTGACGATCGTGATGAAAAACACATCTGTGCTTCCACAGCCAATCGGCCCAAATCTGCTCCCAACCTCACGTGATATACACTTCTGACATTTTACGAAATCGTCTTATCTCTACTATTATAAAAGGAAGTGTTTGACTGTGTCTCTGTACGCAGTGTCCTGATGAATCTATGGCAATTACAATAATGAAATTTGGCACACAGGTAGTCCTAATTTTTTGCGAAGCAAACCAAATTTGAATATGTAGCAATCACCGGGGGTTGGAGAGCGTCGGCTAGCAGTGATCACACCTGACCTAAGACCTACTCGCCTGACCTCACGAAAAGAACTGTCACGGGTACGCCGTGCAGGCCACGCAGTGGCTAGCCTTAAATAAATATTATTGATCACTTTAAAAATCTGCTTGCGTAATTACTAGATTCCCTTCATTGGTAGGCCATCATATCCTTTAGATGTGTACTTGTTACACGAACTTGAGATCCCATAGTGATTTATCCTTTTTTCCATGGGATTTACTCTCTCGTAAACATGGAAATCAAGCCCCTAGGAAGCCCCGGCGATCTTTCTCTCCACCCTTTCCTTTCACTATTACTTAACACTGTCTTGCGTTCTACAGTAATTCTCAAGCAATCTTTCTATGCTTTCACCCCATTAAATTGTTCCCCAATCGCTCTACTTTCACGGCGTATTTTACTTGACATTGTCTTTTGTCCCACCGTGGCCAAATATGGTCCTTGTCCCCCAAAACCCCAAACCAATCTATTTTTCTCATGGAGTTTACTATCATAAGTAAACACGGGGATCGCGCTTTTGGGATACCCAAGCGATCTTTTTCTGTTTACATCCCATTACTCTGTTCCCCAATGCCTTTTTTTGTTCCCCTTTCACGACATTTTTTACTGGACGTTGTCTTATGCTTGGAACAGCTTGATCAAATATGGTCTATGCACCATAAAACACCAAGATAACCAACTAATTCTTCCAGGCTACACATGTACATACACTCTATAACAAAAAAAAACTCGATGCACCAGGAAGGATTTGTCCAGGAGTTGTGCCGGGCTCGATCCACTTAGAAGGGCGCTGACTGGGGACGTATAGTCTTTAGTGTCGAGTTCTGTTTCCAACTGTGTCCTGACGACAATCGCAGACGCGTCTGGAGACGTTCATATCAGCGTGGAGATCCTGCCCTTACTATCCTGCACACCACACATGCCCACAACAGGACGTTATGGTTTTTGGTGCCATCTCCTTTGATAGCCCTTTAGTAGTCATTTCTGGCACCCTTACAGCACAGAGGTACGTAGACGACATTCTATGACCGGTTGTGTTACCGTTCCTTTTGCGACGCCCCGGACTTACTTTTCAGATACACAGAAGATTTTTTACTCGTGCGGCTATTAGTTTAGGGTGCATTAAGTGTTAAAGTAAAAAAGAGTGAAATCACTTGCGTAAGAGGTATTGGTTTGCGAAGCAAACCAAACGGGAAATGCGTAGCAATCCCCGGGAGTCGGCGAGCGTAAGCGAGCAGGGGGCGAAGCCCTCGCTGTGACGTCATGGACCGTAAAGAAATCAGGATAATACAAATTATTCTGATAGTTTCACTCTGCGAAAGGAATGTTGGTTTGAGAAGCAAACCAAATGCCATATGTAAAATGAGTGTTTGTTTGCGAAGCAAACCAAATGGGATTGTGTAGCAATCCCCGGGGGTTGGCGAGCGTAAGCGAGCAGGGGGCGGAGCCCCCTAGTATTGAAAAAAATCATTCAATTATTCTGAAAATGAACTCCTTTGTTTTTATATGTATGTTTTTCACCATCCACATATTTTTATCGCAGTCGGATAACTCCTTCTTGGTGCATCGATGTTTTTGTTATGGAGTATATTTTTGCACTATCACATCGCAAATTACAGTTAGTTTTCAAATCTGTCTTTAGTTCTGGTCTTGATGAGGTGTATTTATGGATGGATGAAAGCAGTTTTCACATCTCATTCCAAACAATTTTTCAATTCATTCAGAAGTGTGTATGTGTGTTCTTATCACACTTATCCAGCGTATTCAGGACGTGTGAGTGGAGTAAAACCGCTAATTAGGGGATTCAGTGTTTGCAGCGTTCAAAAACCTCTCGGTCTGCAATTAATTTAACTTTAATGCTATTCAGGAACAAATCGTACAATAGGGAACGGGTCGATACTCCAATTAGGGACGAAGCAGTGTTTTTAACGAACGCTTCGTATCAATTAATGCATTTAACGGAACCGCTAATTAGCGTACAATGAAAAAGTCCCAAATTTAAACATGTTTTGAGCTAAATAAAGCATTTTCGGCCAACACATAAACTAACAGAAAATGCGTTTCCCCTAAAATAGGACACATCTATCTCTACTATTATAAAACGAAGTGTTTGTTTGTTTGTCTGTTTCTTGCCGCAAAATACTGACGATTCTATGGCACTTACAGCAATAAGATTTGGCACACAGGTAGTCCGAATTTTTTGCAATTTTTGGGCTGCGAATTTTAAAATTCAATCTGGAAGATTTTTAAATGAATTTAATAGTTTTATTCCCCATCGGTTTTTCGACTCCTTTCTTCCGCGAAAGAAGAAACACCCGAATTTGGACTTTTCTACTCACGTGACCTTGCAATCAGTCTTTGGAACCATGCCAAGGTTTTCTTAATCGCGGGGAACTCGAATGAAAATTATTCTTTTCGTTTCCGCTGTGATTTTGCCCGGAGGAAAGATTTTCCAGCCAGACGATAAATCTTTTAACTGGACTCACTTAATTCTTTTTTCTTTCTCCTAGACCGTTAAAGATAGAGTAAAACTTTCAACAGATTTGAAATCTGCGGAAAATTTCACTGTATACCGTTATCTTACATTTCCTGTCCTATTCCATTTCAGGGAATGAGAGCAAAAAATAAAAAATAAAAACATTTTGACTGGGATTGTTAATTCTTTTTCGTAAAATCGGAATCGCTAAAGATAGATTGAAAATTTCAACGGATTTGAAATCTGCGGAAAATTTTACACCAGATTAAATCTTACACCACGGGCACGGGCAACGCCGGGCTAGTGATTATATAACCCCCAAATAAAAAAAAGTAGTGTAGCAAATCGAACTATTAAAGCGTTGAAAGCAAGCTGAATATTTGGTGTGTTGACAGTAAACTGAACTATTGGCGTGTTGACAGTAAACTGAAGCGTGTTGCCAATTACGGCATCATACTCTCAATCATTTCTTGGCACTTAGCCAACTGCACTATCGGTTTAACCTTTAGACTACGGTCGGTACAGCAGTTGTGTGCATTTGCGTGTGTGTGTGTCCAGTGATCGCACCAAAAAATAATTTAGACTACGGCCAATACAACAATCGTGTCTTGAAAATTATAAGGTAATTGGTAATTTTAGTTAATGTCGTACTAGAGCAACACAACGGGCTATTGACGATGGTCCGGGATCAGTCCTTTAAGGGAAAGATCCGAGGACAACGCCTCGTAATTTTGAACCACGGTCAGATGACGAAGCAACACCTGAGCTGGCACCCCCACTCTCCAAACTTTCACATCAACCCAACGTGAAGACTTTCGACCACGACAGATTTAAGGTGCACCAGCCGCCTCTGCACCATATGCTTACTAACATCCATGCCCGAATTCGAACCAGGAATCTTCCGATCTAGAGACTAACACCTTAACCACAAAATTTGTTGGTCGGCTTGAATGTTATAAGAATCATGTCAAGAAATATTCGCGCCATGTATATCTATAGCCAAAGTAAAAAAAAGGTTAAGGATGACTTTTTTTTTTCATTCTAAAAAAAGAATGTTCTGTCGGTTCCTTATGCCGGCGGAGCGAATGTACTATGGATCATGTCTTATTACCTATACAAAAGGTGGCCCTGGCGCCATACAACCCTAAAACAGCCAGCCTTGTATCTTTATGTCTATTACTTGGCGTAGTTTGTATTGTGTTTTTGGCGCAGAATGGCCAAATATGGCTCTTCCGCCTAAAATCAAAACCCAACAAGCCAAATCCAATGACTTCTCTAAAATGCAGAACTGCCATAGTGTTTCATTTTTTATTTGTTAGACAACAAAATACGTTTTTCCAGCCTACTCTAGTGACAGGCGCTTCAATCCCATGATAGTACTTTACGCAAGTCCAACTTGATTGGCTAATCGGATCACATGTCCTAGATACGTATGTCATGAGAATTTTTTTGTTGGCAATTTATCTCTTCCTTTCTGCTTTCTTCTTTTCTTCTCAGATCCATGGCTATGGGTGGGTAGAGGTGGGAGCCGAAAATTGTATCCTTTTATTATATAAGTTAATAATTATATAAGTTAGTGTTTTATGTATGCTTTTTGTTACATCAGAATGGTCCTAAGCGAGGGGTGGATACGACACCATCATCCTAAAGCAAAGGGGACGGCAGAGGGGCGGAAAAATATCAGCTGGTAGTGAGTTCAGGAGTGGTTCTTAGATTATTTATGTAAAATCAACGGAAGCTTGGAAAATATAAAAAGGGTATTACAAATTAGGAAAAGTAATTTAGACTCAAAAGGAATTAAATTGGAATTTTTTTTAAATAATTTGGAGGATCTAAAATATTTTTCGCCTGCTGGATTTGAACTCGTAAAGTCATCCTCCGCTGCCGACGCCAATCTGAAGGTAGGTGACTTTAGCCATTAGGCCATCATTGCTTCATAGAAAAAAAAGCTCTTTAAGTATAAGTACTCTTAGTATAAGTTGGCGAGAAATACTACTAACAACAACCATACAACATATATATGAGGAGCCAATCAGAGTCAACTTGTCGGACACTTACGCTGAGGCGCTAGTGTATGTATTGTATTTGTATTTCTACGAAACAACGCGCATATTCAAAATCAAATGGTTACTGCAACAATCAGATTGGCGAGATATCCAAGTGAAGCCAAGCCCGTGAAACTAGCCAATCAAGTTGGACTTGCGTAAAGTACTATCATGGGATGGAGCCGCTTCTCTCTAGTGTTCCTGACTCAGTGGGATTATCCACTACACTAGCAGTGTCTGAGTGGTTGCCAGTTCTAATTAGATGTCTCCCTGATTGTAGTTCTTTCTTCAGTGTCAGTAAAACTTTAATTGTGTGTTTATCGAATCAAGTTGACTCTTTTTTTTATGCAGCTTGGCCAAATATGTCCCTTTTGTCATGCAACTGCATTCAACCAACGATTGTAGCCTGCTCAAGTACATAAATATTTTATATTGTTCCCTATAAAATTAATTTTCATTGAAGTTTTTTAGCAAAAATTAATCTTTAAAAAAATTTAATTGGACTAATTTGTCGAAATTATTAATAGTTCTTGACGCCCTTATTTTTTTAATTGACGATTTTTAGTAATTTTATAACTTTTAATATTTGAAAATTGAGATTTTAACATTTCCTGGGGTTATGTTTCGATCGTGATTTTTTTTAAAGTAATTTTGTTTTATACAACTAATAGTTTCGTGTTTATTTGATGCAGTTTATGTTTTTTGTATTTCTAAAATTATTTTTTTCATTTGTTTGTTGCATGTACAATACATTCGAATTTTTTGGTTGTCACAACTGGAGTAACTGGTGTATAAATTAATATTTAGCATTGAAATGCACAATAAAAATTACTACAGAATAGTTCTAATGTCTGTTATATAAATTTATATATTCATAAACGTAAAGTCTATATTTTTTAGAATTCATAAATGACTTTTTATTTTCATAGATATTATTTGGTATTTTTTAATTAACGTCACACTGGATCAACACAACGGGTTCTAACTTCCATAGGATATATTGCAAAATTAATTAAATTTTTCTTTTCAAAAACAGCACATAAGTCACATATCTGTTGACACAGGACTTCTACAATATGCTGCTTTGAAATAACAGATTCAATTTTAAACTTCGGTACAAAAGTTCTGCATTGAAACATCTTGCTCCTGAATCTTCTAAATATAAGTCCATATTTTTTATATACGATTTTTTAATCTCGTTCAATTATTTTCATCTCTTCATTGTCACTCGTTTTCGGGAATCGGTTGAAAAATCATAATTTCACTTGATCGAACATTTCACTCGTATGTGTGAGTCAAATAGAATTTTAACTATAAAAACTTAAAAATGAAAACTGGGCTCGGCCGGGATTTGAACCCGGGACCTCTCGCACCCAAAGCGAGAATCATACCCCTAGACCACCGGGCCACGTTTAGTAATCAAAGCATTATGATACAACACGACAAAATTGAAGGGAATAGTGTTTACTCAGCTGAAAACATTCTGCACGAACTTATGCTTATTTGCAACTGTAGCTTTGGCTTCCTTTCAATTATTCAGAAAAGAACGGAGAAGGTGAAAAAATATTTTTTTATTCGAGTCCTCATGCATGTGGAAATGATTACTTCATATGCATTATTACCCGAGTATAGCATCTGCACTAAACTTTTTTAATTGTTTATATATATATTGGTGGCAAAGTGTGATTAATCAATGTCATATTTTTCATAGCTATACAATTCTTTTTATTCCTCTAATTAAAATAAAATTATCAAAAAATATCTAACATTTCGTTTACCTTTACTGGTGTTCATTCATATTTCTAACAAAATCCATGGTAAAAAATACACCTCAGTCGTGTTATAACAATTAAATTCTGAACGTCTTCTTTAACTTCACCCTTGTATAAAGGCGAAAAATGGATACATTTTTTCTTACTTAAAATTTCTTTTCACTCACACTTTCTTTTATGCTTACGCTGATTTCCATTTTCCAGATTTCTCATTGCTTTATATCAAACAACTGAACAATTTAAGAGTGGCGAAATGTAGTAGTTTTGTCTTTATTTGTGCAATTCCATAGTTTAAATCAAGCATATTTAAAACAAACAGTAAAATTGGCGAATGAATCCCGTAACGGTTGATTTCATATTAATAAAATATGTTACTAGCCACTGCGTGGTTAGCCCGGCGTTGCCCGTGCCCGTAGTTTTGGTTTGCGAAGCAAAGCCACGGGCAACGCCGTGATGTAAGTTATTAATCTGGTGTAAAATTTTCCGCAAATTTCAAATCTGTTGAAGTTTTTAATCTGTCTTTAGCGATTCTGATTTTACTAAAAACAATTAACAATCCCAGTCAAAATGTTTTTAATTTTTTGCTCTCATTCTCTGAAATGGAATTGGACAGGAAATGTAATCTGTTTCTTTTTTTTTTAAAGCGAAGGGCAGAAGATGCAATCTGTTTCTCGTGACATCACAATCTCTTGCGAAAAAAAAAGATATATTCAATTTAAAAATTATTAATTTAAAGAAAATCATGTGTTTAGGTATCGTTCTAAAGTGAAATTTTCCGCAGATTTCAAATCAGTTGAAATTTTTACTCCATCGTTATCGGTCTTGGAGATAGAAAAAAGAATTAAGTGAGACCAGTTAAAAGATTTATCGTCTGGCATGAATCATTCCTCCGCGCAAAATCAAAGCGGAAACGAAAAAATAATGTTCTCCAAGTTCCCCGCGATGAAAAAAGTTAGCATGGTTCCTAAGGCTGATTGCAAGGTCACGTGTGTAGAAAAGTCCAGTTTCGGGTGTTTCTTCTTTCGCGGAAGAAAGGCGTTGAAAAACCGATGGAGAATAAAACTATTAAATTCATTTAAAAATCTTCTAGATTGAATTTTAAAATTCGCCGTGTCTCAAAAATTGCAAAAAATTCGGACTATTTGTGTGCAAAATCTCATTGCTGTAAGTGCCATAGAATCGTCAGGATTTTGCGCCAACAAACAGACAAACAAACACTTCCTTTTATAATAGTATAGATTGCCATTCGACATAACAAATAAAGTGGATTTCTATGGAATGCCACGTACGTTTATGAAATTTATACATCATAGATTTTCGTTTCTCTTATCTAACAAATAATTTAAAATTTGATTTGATAGCTTGTGACATCGTCAGAAACTCCGGTGTACTTGACCTTCAGGAAAGGTCACTTGCAGGGCACGTGCCTATTGCATTGTGTCATCGGAATGCCGAATATATTGTGATTGGTTATTGCTGGGCGCCAGCTGCTGATCTTCCGTCGCGCGATTTACAACGACTTGAGAAGGACATGTGAAACAGAACGTCCTCTGCTGATGGTGTTCGTCCAGATGATCTCTGATTGGTTTTTGACTTTTACTGTTGGGTTATTTTTGGACAGTGGAGAGACAGTGTTATAGAGAGCCAGAAGGAGAGAGTGAGGCTTGTTCCCCGAGCTGGACTAGAAGAATACATAATTTTATGTATTGGTGCAATGAAGTTAATGTGATGGTGTAAATCTATATACATAATTCTCTTACGTGGCACGCAAAAAAGACGTTATTTGTGATCACGTTTTGGCAACATTGTACGATTGTTTGTTTACCACGAAGCCTCGCGCCTCAAATGAATTCGTAGCGTTATCGGATGAAATTTTATTGACAGAAGTGAGTAATTAAGGTTGAATGCAATACTCTCTTTCAAAGTGTCAAAAACGAGGGTTCTTTACAGGGCCATTTGAGAAAACGGCAATTTTCATTCCAACAATTATAGTTCAACTAGACGTGCACTTCAACTTTTGACAACAAACTCAATGAAAAAGTGTATGGTGGTTCGAGGGCTGAGGAAATGTACACATAAACAACAAGATGGGTATTCAATTTCCAAAGCAGTGCTCAGTTTTCGAGTCAAAATTTGCTCAAAGTTTGTTTGCATTTAAATTCCAAGTTGTTCGAGTTCTGACGCTTGAAAAATATTTTTTTGGTACATCATATTTTGTAAACAATCCCTTCTAATAAACATGTCTTCATTGATGCGAGTGAAGCGAGCAAGGTTCACTCAGCGAACCAAAGAGGATTGCAAATTAACTACCTACGGGTAAGTAAGTTGTCTACGGGGGTTGGCGAGCAGGGGGCGGGCCTCCTAGTACTATATATTTCCTTACTGTTCTTGGAATAATAAGAACTTAAATATCTTGAATGTCTTCGCCTTGAGAACGATTGATCACGCTACCGTTTTGGCGTGACGACTCCACAAGCTTACAAACAGGAATTTACTGCATGAAAATAGGTTTAACTCTTCAAATAGTTTCGACGAGATATCTTGTTAATGAAGATCTGAACAATTTTGTTTATGACCGAGATATTCCGTTCATCTATATCGAAGTGTTCAGGGGCACATATTCCTTAGGCGTGTATGGGTATCACAAATACCCGAGTGATCTTTCCTTTCTTTCATTTTTACCCTCGCATACCTTCTGATGTTTCTTCCTCCCCCTTTGTGTCGTCTGTCTTTTGTTTAACACAGCTTGGGCAAATAGCCTGCGCCATGAAACCCTAAAGTGACCAACGAACCACCAAGATCTGACCAATTTCGCTAATGGCGAGATATTTCGTCCATTAAGATAGTACCGATTCTTTTGAATGTTTATTGACTTCTACTTGAAACTATCAGGGGAGGCATGAGAGGAGGAGGCGATTTTTAATAAAATACAGTAGAGTCCCGATTATCCCAGTTAATGTAGACCAAGACTAACTCGGATAACCGAAAAACTCGGTTAAAGCGAAAATTGTAAATATGTAGCAATGAAGCATGCTGACACTGCTAGCTAACACTTAAATATAATTTATTTACATACAACATAAACTACAGAAATTACAAGATATTCACGCACACAAAATATAATTAGAAGTTAAGGGACATGGACATGTTTACTATCACATACTACAGCCTAGCAGCTGCTTGCTCCAGGGTTGGAGTTACACTGCGAAATTTTTTGTCAGTCCGCTAGGGGGCCTTGTTGGTTCTGTTACAAATAAAATAAATCGTGTAGGTTTAAATGTATATTTTAACAAATACAAAAGTTATACAGGTACACCACATGTAATTCACATTGTTACGATAGTTAAAGAGTTCTTAATTAAAAAAGTCCTTAATTGTTTTTGTTTTTGTTTTACGTTACTTAGGCGGTTTTTTTTAGCAATGTGTCGCCATTTCTTAAGGTTAACAGGATTGCTGGTGTCGCTTCTTCTTGTTCTATACAGGGTGGTCCCGAATTCATGGTACAAACTTTAATGGTAGGTACAGGACATTGTAACAATGATTTATTGTATAGGAATGTATAGTCGCAAGTGACGCGGTGAGGCGTAAACAGGGGAAATAAAAGGAAAGAGAAATGGAGTGATCGGTTGGTATCATTGCCGGTAGAGGGCAGTAGATGTCTAGCCGCTGTTGAACATGATGCATCGCAGTAGGGAAAAGCGCCATTCACAATTGTGCTGCCGTAGACGATGGGTGACTTTACGTATGCAGAAAAAGCAGACATGCATTACATGTACGGCCGTGCAAATGGTAACGGCAGAGCTGCGTTACGAATGTATCGCACGGAGTATCCTGATCGACGAATGCCGGATCATAGAATTTTTCAACGGTTACATCGTCAACTTTGTGAAACAGGTGCGTTCGACGTCAACAGACATGGCGCTGGTCGAGTAAGAGCTGTACGCACTCCAAGGCTGGAAGAAAGCATCTTGAACATTGTGGCTGATAGACCCGAGTCAAGCACAAGAACTGTTGCGCGTGACGTAGGTGTGAGTCATCAGACTGTATGCAGAGTGTTAAACGAAAATCGCTTACACCCCTTCCATTTTCAGAAAGTACAAGCATTGAATCCGGCAGATTATCCTCGCCGCGTGAACTTCTGCCTGTGGGTGATGCAGCAATGTGCGTTGCAGCCGGATTTCGTAGATTATGTGCTATTTACAGATGAAGCGACATTTTCACGCGAGGGTGTCTTTAATGCGCACAATTCCCATGTGTAAACAACCGATAATCCACATGCAACGCGTCGACATGCGTTTCAACAACGTTTCAGTATTAATGTGTGGGCTGGTATTGTGAACGACTTTTTGATTGGCCCATACTTACTACCCACGCGGCTCACTGGCGGAAGCTATCTTATTTTTCTGAAAGAAGTGTTACCACAACTGCTGCATGATGTTCCGATCGCCATTCGTAACCGCATGTGGTTTCAGCACGATGGGGCGCCAGCACACTTCAGCATTGATGTACGGAATTACCTGAATGCCACGTTTGGTACTCGATGGATTGGGCGTGGTGGACCAGTCCCTTGGCCACCCCGATCTCCCGATTTATCGAGCCTCGATTACTTTTTATGGGGACATCTAAAGCATCTTGTTTATGAGACTCCAGTTGACTCAGATGAGGATCTCGTCGCTCGCTTATCTGTAGCTGCTGCAGGTGTGCGTGAAATACCAGGCATCTTTGAACGTGTACGCCAATCGCTCCACCGACGCTGTCAAGCATGTATCGATACTGGTGGACGCAATTTTGAACAATTACTGTAAACATGACACTTGTCAACAACGCTTTCAATAAAATCTTTGTTTTTCCTTTCGGCCGTTATTTCCCCTGTTTTCGCCTCACCGCGTCACTTGCGACTATACATTCCTATACAATAAATCATTGTTACAATGTCCTGTACCTACCATTAAAGTTTGTACCATGAATTCGGGACCACCCTGTATATTCGATAGCACTCTTTCGGTAGCTTTTAGTTCATCTGTATGGGAGATTTTCATACGTGGATTTTCAACGTCACTGACTTCTCATCATCATCGCTAGATTCATTTTCTTTATTGACTATATTGACGATCATTTTATCTGTAATCTCTTGTTGTTCGTCAGCGTTTATCCAGTCACGAATTTCGTTTTCCTGAGTGTTTGTGAGATCAAGTCCAGAATTTTTTTTTTCGGTAGTTTTAAAAATGGAATATGTAGAACCAAAAAATTTAAAAAATCCTAGAAGTATTTGATAGCACGGTTAAAGCGGAAACTCGGATAATCGGGGTTTTACTGCATAACAATTTACTAATTAAGAACATCACGAACAAAAAAAGAAAAGGACCACACGAGAATACGTATCCCCCGTGTGTCCAACCATTCTCAATGATACAATCATAATAATCCGCATCTCGCACATATATTAGATGACCCTAGCGCCATCTATCGGCCGTTCAAATTATTAAGATACAATAAGAATATAACATGTTGAAATCAAGACCTGATCAGTTTTTTTCTAATGACGAGATATCTTGTTCATAATTAGCAGACCAGTTTTGCTAATGACGAGATACCTCATCGATACAACCACCACCAGAAGGTTTAGGTATCTTCATAGTGAATCAATGATATGAACTCGTTCGTAATTATACGAAAATCAAAATTGAGTTTGAAACCCTACGACTGTAGCTTACACGGATAAAAAGTTAGTGACTTTACTAAAACTATTCAGTATGACGTTTCTAATAAGAAAATGAGTGTAAAGGACATTTGGAATTAACCCCTTGGGTACATTTGACGACTGAGATTCGCCATGCTCTTGTTTTGCCGAAGTTTCGGATGACGAGTCTAATTCGTCTTTCAAACTAGGACAAAATTTAACAAGTACATTCTTGTTCATGACAAGAGTGATTGGCGTTACGTGACTTTCCTTGAATCAAATTATTCAATCGTTCTCTACAAAAATACACTTTATTTAATCCCACTCCATACATAGAAATATTTACACAGCTGCGTTATCAGACATTCTTTCTTGGAATGAACGCGGAGATCAGAAGCTGTGCTGTCTCTCTCATACTGTTGCCATTCTTATCAAACGAAATTATACGAAAATATAACAGTAACTAGTGTGCAAGCGATAGTATGAAAATATAACAGTAATTAGTGTACAGACGATAATACGAAAATATAGCAGTAACTAATATGCAAACGATAATCCGAACTACTTTTTTTCAAATAAATCTGCACCCAAGGGGTTAAGGACCTAATAAATGCAAGGATCATTTAATCCAACTAAAACTCCCACTCGAAAGATGTTACTCCCTCAAAAGCAATTTTTCTCAAACGATAGACAAATGTCTCGATTTTGTGTCGTGTAAGTACAAAGGGTGTTTTAAAGCGTCATGTTTTTTAGAAAGTGTCAGAGCATCTCATAGGGGTTATGTCTTCGCGTTGCTTCGAACACGCGTCGTACCATTCATTTTAGCCGAACCCCAGCCACTAATGGAACCCGGAGTTCCCCTAAAGGATTTACCGGTTGAATGCGTACCTCTGGGGGACTTTAACGCGAAGCAACCCCGAAGCGAACGATGCCACCCGACAGTACATTAGCGAAGGAATTCAAAAAAAATATCTGGGGAAAAAAAATTACGTGGCACAGAGTATAAGACAAAAAATATTTCGTAAAACTTTTCCAATGTCACTTTTGTTATGGTAAAACAGACATCAGGAATGCAAGGCGGGCAGACTGATGGATGGGTTAAGGCTTGATTTCAGCCTGTTGTACCAAAATACTTTACTGGAATGATCTACAGGTTGATTATAAATTAAAGTAAGGTGTTCAGAGCCCTCTAGCGAGTAATGTATTGGACGAAACGTAACAAAATTTGATGGGCGTACACAGTGAAACATGGGATTTCGATTTCTAAAAAAAAAAATACTTCCAAATATCACCTCCAGGGAAAAATTTGGAGCTGTTAACCAAGTAAATTGCATTTGTTTGCATAATCGCGTTCATTTGCAAACCGCGAAGCAAATCCTTTCTGAAATACTGAGAGTCGCTGTGAAAGTGTCGTGCAACGCATGCAGTTCTTGGAACATCACAATAATGGTCATTGTGAATCTCATTTGCAATTAACAATAAACGTTGTCAGGCATTGTTAATAAAATTGACGTGTACTGTCTCATTTGGCATTTAGTCATTCATCATTCATACTACTATACTTTGCAACGCCAAAATATCCCCTGGAGGCGACATTTGGAACTAATTTTTTTTTTAGAAATTGGAATTCCATGTTCCACTGTGTACGCCCACCAAATTTTGTTACGTTTCGTCCGATACATTACTCGCTAGAGGGCTCTGAACACCTCACGTTAATTTGTGATCACCCTGTACATTAATGGATATTCTAGCAACTCCAGTCCATTATAGTTTATTAAATCAACAAAGAGGTTTCTTACCTACACTTAAGCCATTTGTAAGACTACTTTTTTTTCTCTTAGTTGGCATTGAGAAAACGTGCTGCTTAAAAATAAATGTTCACGGAATGTTTCTTCAGTATCACTTTCGTTGTGGTAGGTAGGTAGTTGAATTAACGTCGCACTGGAACAATACGGGCTATCGGCGACGGTTAGGAATCACCCCCCCCCCGCCCAATCCGAGAAATAACACTTTCCCATTTTGAACCACGGTCAGAAAACGAGATATATTCCTGGGCCAGAACCCCACTTCAAACTGCCACTTCACGCCAACGTGAGAGCACTTGAGGGAACGACTGATTTAACGTGCTCCAGCCAACGTACACGACGGGCTTCGGTTGCATCGAGTTACGAACTCGCAACCCTCCGAGCTAATCCATTACTCTTCCAAAGGGGATTCCGAGCCCTCACTTTCGTCAAGGTAAAACAGACATTGTGTGTGAGTAAAACAGGCATTGGTGAATGGTTAATGTTAGTTATAACCCTCCAAGTGATTTTGACGAGATATCTCGTTCATTAAGATCTAACTAATTTCCTTCATGACGTGATACCTCGTCATCAAGATATTGCTGATGTTTTATGACAAGACCCTTAAGATCTTGTTAGTTTTCTTCTAATATCACGAGATTTCTCGTCCATCGAGATCCTGCCAGTATTGTTAATGATGACATATCTCGTCGAGACAGCCGCCAGGAAGGTCCACCTGTTGCATAAAAATTCTTTACTGGTTATGCACTGCGATCTACGTTAAAGGGTTTTATAGTTGACCATCGATTACGCATTCTCCAGTCTATTACAGTTTCTAGCAACAAATAAAAAAGTTTTCGTACATTTTCACCACTTGAGTACTAATGTTTTCTCTTCGTTGGCATCGTGCCTAATATGTGCTACTTGAATAAAAAAAAAGTATCAACAAATGTTTCTGCAATATCACTTTTGTTGTCACAAAACGGACTCGGCTTAATGGATTGCCCGGGATAATGGTCTTGAATGGATAAATACCCTCGCTCTTAGAGCTTTTAAAATATCTCGCAATGTACATTGTTTCATTGCTGTTGTTTAGTAAAGTTTTCCTTTTTAACAACTATAACAAACATTTTCATTCGCCATTTTTTATTTGTCGAGAATACGCGGAAATCCAGAAAATGATCACACGTTTCAGTGTAGTATTTAGTTAGTTTTAATCACTTACACCGGGTGTATTTCTCTCTTCTGTGTTAGTGTTCTGTTCTGTCAGTGTTCTCTTCTGTGTTTTCTGTTTTGGCGCTGCTTGGTCAAATATGGCTCTTGCGCCATTAAAACCCAACCAACCTTAGGTAGACAGAAATTCATTAACCATCTTGGCGTCAAAAACTACCCTGTTCTGACCAACCACTGATGTTAAAGAAAACCTGTTCTAAATTGATACCAGTTCTGGGCAAGAGAAAATTTGTTTTCCCCAGTTCAAGCTTTATCTCCTTTTGTTATGCTTCCAACGACATAACACTATTTTCAAGCCATCCACAGTGCGCTACTTCCAAGCCACAGAAATCAAACCCAACTCTCTATCGATAGACGCTGCAGACTTCACGCTGACGCAGCAGATAATGTAAGCCCGCGCAAAACGACACTCTCTACTTTTATCCCCGGCCGCCTACATGTGCTAGAAGCACGTTCCGTCGCGTGGCCTTTGTGCCACTATACTTGCGGCTCCTTATAGTTAAGTATTTCTTTTTTCTTTTCACTCTGCAGAGTAGAGTGGTGTATTTATTGGGACGAAATGTTCCCAACACCACTCTTTCCAAAACTCCGCGTTAATTCTAACCCTAATGTTCCCTTAGTGTCATTTGCCATTTTCTCCCCCTTCTTATTTTAAGTTCTAGAACAAATTCGATTTATAGCTATTTGTATTACCTTTTTTATTCTTAAGAAATTAATAGATGTCATTCCTTTTATTTTATGTCCATAAACATTATTTATTGTTATTTTAAAACCTGTTTATCGTTTGTGTTTCTTCACGACTTCTCTTGCTAACTTTTGATCACATTTGTATGTCATGTTTATTTTGCAGTAAACTTTCACAATAAAGATATCGACATCTCCTAATCGATAATTCATGTACCGGGTTCAGTGAGTCTTTCAATTCAAAATTCAATAATCATTATAGATCTAAGATGGTTAAGTTATGGTCCTTTATTTTCGAACCTTTTCTCATTTTAATTAATTTAATTATCATTACTTAAAAAGGACCTAACACTTTGGTGTAATAGAAAAGTTATCAACCCTAACAAAATTGGTCAGATCTTGATGAACGAGATATCTCATTATTAACGAAATTAACCGGATCTCTATCTCGTCGAAAGGACTAGGAGAGTTAGTTTGCCTCAAGAAGCATTTTCAGAAATTGAGCAGGAATAATGAAAGTGCCATTATATCTTTATCGCCAATCCGCCAAGAGTCCAAAGGATCGGATGATCAGCAAAATGCAACTTTTCTCAAAACCGTCTCAAATAAGAGAACTTCGGTGTTAAAACCTCCTGGTGGCTGTCTCGACGCAGTATATCGTCATTAGCTAAACTGACCATAGTTTGATGGAGTCGACAAGATATCTTGTCATTACAAAAAAAACTGACTGTATTTCTATCTCGTCCTCATCAAAAAATCGGCAATATCTTGATGACGAGATATTACGTGATTAGCAAGATTGATCAGATCACTATGGACGTGCTACCTCGTCGAAACTATTTGGAGGGTTAACCCTCCTGGTGGTTGTCTTAAAAAGGTGTCTCTTCATAAGGAAAGTTGATCCAATCTTGATGGACGAGGTATCTCAATAGAAGTAAATTTACTAGGTCTTGATATGGTCTTCATAATAAAGGTAGCGAAATCTTGATGACTTTGTATCTCGTCATTGGCAAAATTGGTCGTATCTTGATGACAAAATATGATGTGATTTGTACAATTGGTCATATCTTGATGACGAGATATGATGTGATTTGTTCAATGGGTCATATATTGATGACGAGATATGATGTGATTTGTACAATTGGTCATATATTGATGACGAGATACCATGTGATTGGTACAATTGGTCATATATTGAGGAGGAGATATCATGGGATTTATTCAAGTGGTCATATCTCGATGACGAGGTATCATGGGATTTTTACAATTGGTCATATCTTGGTAACGAGATATCATGTGATTTGTACAATTGGTCATAGCTTGAGTAAGAGATATAATGTGATTTGTACAATTGGTCATATCTTATGACGAGGTATCATGTGATTTGTACAATTAGTCATCTTGATGACTACATATCATGTGATTTGTACAATTGGTCATATTGCAGCGAAATCTTGATGACGAGGTATCTCGTCATTGGCAAACTAGGTCATATATTGCTGACGAGATATCATGTGATTTGTACAATTGGTCATTTATTGATAACGAGATATCATGTGATTTGTACATTTGGTCATAGCTTGATGACGAGATACCATGTGATTTCTACAATTGGTCATACCTTGTTTACGAGATATCATGTGACTTCTACAATTGGTCATATCTTGATGACGAGATATCATGTAATTGTTGTACAATTGGTCATATCTTAATGACGAGATATTATGTGATTTGTACCATTGGTCATATATTGATGACTACATATCATGTGATTTGTACAATTTTTCATATACGACGAGATATCTCGTAAAAAAACACTTGGAGGGTAAATTTTCTTCAAGAAGAAATTATATAAACTGAGCAATAGTAATGAAATTACCACTACATTTTAATCTCCAATCCACCAAGTGTCCAAAGTTCCGAATAATCAGCTAACTGCATCTTTCCTCAGAACAGAATACCTCAGCTAAAAGAGTTACGGTGTTTGAGGACACCCAGAAAGACAAAGGGAAAAAACGCGTCGGAGGCTTAATTTAACTGAAATAAAGTGTGCATTGTGTCGTCAGGGATCGATGGCTAAGCCAAGTCATCCAATCTGCTAAATGAGATAACCCATCTGCAAAGGAGGGCACGATCCTTTTTTCTCGATGTCTCCCTGGGGGAATGCAACCCTTTGTCGAGGGCATTTAAGGGCCGACCACCTTTTTCTCTTGATTGACGTTAATGAAAGCAAGATTCCCTTCCAGGACTGATTGTCCTCAGCCGGCAGGATCATTTCCTCTGTAGTCCTTTCTGACGATCGCTGTTGTTGTTGGCTCTGCTGCTGATGTGGATGGCTAATGAAAGTAATCCGGGCTGAGCTCTAGCACTGAGCTCGTCAGCTCTGAAGTGGCAATTAAGAGCGTGGTACGGGTTTTGTCGTACTTGGTGTCGGAATATACCTTAGCAAAACGTGCTAGAAGTATTGGATTTCCAAATAAAGGAAGGAAGAGGGATAACGTTTATTTGTACTAGGTAGTATGCTACTATAGAAAAGTATGGGGTTAAGTTTTTCTGAAGCAATACTAGTCAACTAGGGTACAGTATAATGCGAAAATTTTAAAACTATTACTTAGATCAGACTAAATACAGCTTTATTTATTTAAATATTTTACTGCCTTTGTCTTCTTAGATCAGTGGTCGATATAACATTGTTACGGTTTGATTGTGTTTAAAAAAAAACATAAGACATCATTGTATGGGTACTTAATTCGTCTAACTTGGATTACCTCCATCCTAAATGATAACGCTATTAAGAGTGAATATAGAATTCCGTGCGATTTAAGGGTGAAACTTACTGATTTTCAAACCAACGTTGCTAATCTTATCGAGTGTCACGAAAACACCCTTCACATTGACAATCTTAGTAAATTGTATACTTAGTCAATAAAAGTCTTATTTTCATATGAACGTACACCACCCTACAATAATGGACCGGACAGCATGATGTGATGGTATAAGGGAAAAATACATGCTTTAATAGGGGGATAGTCCCCCACTTGCTGTAAATACACTAGCAACCCTTCTGCGGATACTTCCAACAAGGTTTTGATACACAGCTATGGGTATATGTGTTCATTCCTGCCGCAAGAATGTCGCAAGCTCACCTGTAGACTTCGGACGTGGTTCCCTAATCCGTAAGTGTCGCTCTAACACAACCCACAAATGTTCTATGGGGTTTAGGTCGGGACTCTTAGAAGGCCAGGGAAGACGTTTTACAGCCATATCTTGATACCACTGCTTGACAGAGGCTGCAACAAGACATGGAGCGTTGTTGTCCTGGAAGTAACATTTATCCATTCCATAAAATTGCCAGAGCGTAGGAAGAACCTGATTGTCCAAAATGCTCATGTAAGCGTCGGCGTTCAATTGACCAGGAACATCATGCAAAGGTCTCAGGCCATACCATGAAAAACACCCCTAAACAAGTAGTCGGATTTTATGTGAATCCGCTGGCGTCCGGTCCTTTATTGTAGGGTAGTGGTTAGGAAGATTGTATTATTGTGTCATTTTGTTGTCAGTAATTAAATTTTATGTTTTAAATACTATTTATTCTTCCTATACAATATGTAGTGTTAAGAAGGACTTCAAAAACTGGGACGCGTGCCTTTGACGTTAAGCCAATATAATAATATATGTGTAATAT
The DNA here is from genome assembly GCA_947359465.1 of Metellina segmentata. Taxonomy (NCBI): domain Eukaryota; kingdom Metazoa; phylum Arthropoda; class Arachnida; order Araneae; family Tetragnathidae; genus Metellina; species Metellina segmentata. The sequence continues at coordinate 101,270,631 of OX375875.1, forward strand.
TATACATACAATAGGACACTAACTATACAATAAACAATATAAAAACTCACATAAGCGCCATTTTTGATTGTTCCATTATAATTACGTAATAGTAATAGTAAAACTAAGGAGAGACCCCTACACCCTGTATATATATGCATACAGGGTGAGTCTAAACTACCCTCATGTCCATAAATTAAGGATAATTCAGAATCATACGGAAATCGAACTCTAAAGTAAAGATTTCACGTGTAGAATTATCGCACACATCTTCAAGAATAATATCCAAATTACAGGAAGCCATCAGATGACGCCGATAGTACGTCACAGTGATGAGAGTGTAAGAGAGGTGTATATAAGGAATAGTAGCAAAGAAGCAAAATTGTTCACAAGCGTTCAGTAAGCCGCTTAGTGCCACAACCGAATAGTTATGGCATAGAGGACGCATGTCGAAGATTTTTTACGTGGTAGAATTATCGGCCGCCTGGAATGTGGGCGTACTCAGACGGAAGTTTCAGTGGAACTTGGAATCGCCCAAATAATCACTAGTCAATCAATAGGTTTTGGCAACGGTTCCGAAATTATGGAAATGTCAGTAGACGTTACAGTACAGGTCAACCCCGAGTTACAACGCCGAATGACGACCTTTCTCGTCAGCTATCTTCAGACACGGGCGCGACAGTTTCAAGGAAAACCGTTTACAGACGTTTTGGACATGTTGGTGTATATGCTCCCAGGTCTATCAGATGTGTTACCACGGCAACTCACTGTCGCCAGCGGTTAGCCTGGAGTAGAGAACATGCGATGTGGACATCGTCACAGTGGGCTTGTGTGATGTTTTCCGGTTACGGTGGTGCAGGATTGTTCGTTAGGGGCGATATTATACTGGGCTACAGAACAGATCTACATGTTCAAACCGGATCCATGAGAGGTCAAATTTATCGGGACATCATTCTGTAACAACATGTACGTTTCTTTATAGGTGCCATGGGAGCAGAATTTATTTGTGTTTATGGATGACAACGCCCTTTCTCACCGTGCAAACATTGTTAACGAATACCTAGAATCTGAGGATATCACCCGTATGGAAGGGCCAGCATTATCACCTGATTTAAATCCGATAGAGCATGTGTGGGACATGCTTCGCCGACGAGTTGCAGCCCGTTAACCACCTCCTACATGTGTACCGGAACTTCGGAGAGCATTGCTTGCTGAGTGGAGTGATCATCCCCAAGATCAGCTCGATTATTTGATCCCCTGCATGCCTAGCGTTGTACGGACTGTATTTCATCGTCTGGGAGACGTACAATGTATTAACCATCATACCAACCATGTCATGTTAAGTTTTTGTAAGGTCGATATTTTTTGTAATTGCTCCAGTGTGCAAAAATCGTAGTTTTTATGAATTGTGTCATACATAAACCATCTTTCTTGTTCTTTATCTTTTGTTTAATAAATGGACTTCATGAATAAGTCTTGTTGTTTTGTTTCTGAACCTTTATTTGCCGGAGCTGGCATTATTCTTAATTTATGTTCATGACCCTGAAAGTGTGGGCTCACATCACCAACATCTCCTACTCTATGCAAAAGTGAGATAGTTATCCAGAGGAAGAGTTCTAACATGCCTGTTCCAACTCAGGGAAGATGTAAAGCAGTTTCTGCGAGAGCGAAAATCTGACCTAGTAGAGCCTTTGTTGAATGACGAATGGATGGCTAAGCTTGCGTATATGGCGGACCTATTTAACCTCCTGAAGGAACTTAATATTTCTCTTCAGGATCTAGTACGAATATTTTTACACCAAGAAATAAAATGGATGTATTCAAAAAGAAGCTGTCTCCTTTGGATTGCCAAATACAAGAGTAAGGTGTGGAAATGTTTTCACGCTTTAGAGAATTTTTGAATGCTGCTGATATCAACCAGAAATGCACATTCAACATAACACAACATTTAAGAGCGTTAGCTGAAAACTGTAATAATTATTTCCCTGAAAATGAAGATCCACTTGAAGATAACCTCTGGATTGATAAAATCATGCGCTTGCTCCTCGTGAGGAAGAAAAGCTGATCAAGTTATCTTCTTATATCACTCTGGTGTCCATACTCAATTTTGGATATTCCTCAATACAGAATTTCCATCTCCGAGTCATATAACTATCAAATCGTCTGTCGTTTTTTCGACTTCCTATTTGTGTGAAGAAAAAAAAAACACCTTTTCAGCTACGCCAGTAACAAAAACCAAACAGAGAAATCGAATGGATGTTAATGCAACCCTTCGTCTCGCAGAAACAACGCTGCAACAAGTATACTGAATTTGCTTACAAAGGAGCAGCAACAGATGTCGCACTATCCAAAAGTTGTAATTTTATAACATTAGATTTAATAAATAAAAATTTATCTACATTGGTTTTTATTTCTGGCTGACGCCGGTCCGCGAAATATTTCACCAATTTTCGCTGGGTCACGGGTATTAAAAGGTTGAATAACACTGCTCTAGAGAGTTTATGTTTTTGTATTATTTTATTTCGTTTAGAGGTATGAAATTCACTGTGCATATGCATGCCATAGTTAAAAATAGTTTGAAATATGATATGAAATGCGAGCAACGGCAATTAATAAATATAATTGACCTTCCAGCGGTCGAGCCCTCCACACCAACGTGAAAGGTCGCGGGTATTTCTTAGTTACACTATTTTGAAATCTAAATTTTTTCTAAAGGGGGTTAAAATTTAAAATATAAAGGGTGTGTTTATTCAAATTATGGTTTAAATACAGAGGCTGATCGCACATTTTTTAGACGATTTTGGTTAGCGGTAATAAAAAATCGTTTGCTGCAAAAGAAATAATTGCAGCTGTACTATGTTTTTAAAAGTCAAAATTAGCGTCTGCGGCTTGAGAGGTTTGTTTTTATTCAAAATGGCGTTTTTAACGAAGCAGTGGTTCGAAGGCTATATTTATGCTCTTCCGAAGTGAAATGTTCATATTCCGTTATCCAAAAACGATGTGAGAGTCATGGTTGTGTAATATCTAAAGCGTCGATAGGTAATATCGTCAACAAGAAAGGAAAAAAACGTCAAATTGGAGCCTCAAATGGGACAAAAATTCCAAACAAGTATCCAAGGAAGAAACGGAAATCTTCAACTATTGCAAAGGTACGTTGTTTAATGTTAAAAGAAAATCCCCCTAGTCAAAGGACAGTTGCAAACAGTTAAAATGCTCGGTGTCCACTGTAAACAAAATGATAAACGTTGATTTAAATCTTAAGAAAGCGAAAAAACGCAATGTGCAACGTCTTTCTCCAAAGCATATCGCTGAACACAGGACACGCTGCCGAATTCTATATGAAAAACACTTATCCAAAGAAAAATTGAAAAAAATTGTCACAATAGATGAATCATGGGTGTATTTAAATGATTGCAGCAAAAAAAAGGCCATTTATTATCATAAAAGGGGAGAAAAAAATTTTAGTACATGGTTCACAGAATCGAAAGAAAGTTTTTCTAAGGGATTCATGATTGTTGCTGGTTTTTCATATAATGCCAAGTTAAAAATAAAGAGAGTGGGAAAAAATGTCAAGATTAACTCCAAATACTATCAGGAACATATTTTATCGCAAAATTTTTCTGAATGAAATACCATTGATTTACCCACAGTGCCATCAATCTCTGGAACTCCAAGACAAAGTTAGGAGTCACACATCAAAATCCACTGTAAATTTCCTAACAGAAATGGAACAAAAACCCGGTATCAAGGCCATACCCTTCACTGATATCCCTACTAAACCTCGCGATGTATCACCTATGGATTTTTGTGCTTTCGGACTTTTAAAATCTGCATTATCCAAACGTCGTCCCACAACCCTTACAGGACTCTGGAAAGCTGTTCGGGAGGAATGGGATAGAATACCTCTTATGACACTTCAAAAGGCAATATTATCCTGGAAATTACGGTGTCGATAGAGAGTTCAGAATAAGGGATATCAAATAGAACATTTAAAACACAAGAATTTTATGTAATTTAGTTATGTGAATACAATATACATTGTCTAAAAAATGTGTGAACAGCGTCTGTAATATCAATGCAATTTATTAAAAGAAATGCTATTAAAATTTCTATATTATTTCTTTATTTAGTATGTAATAGAAATAATGTAACTATAAGGCATTAAAACATTTTAAAATGCCCAAAGGATTGAATAAATGAGGTGAAAATTAGAGGAATGAAACTGTCGATATAGTTAATGAATCTTTTGCATTTAAGTAACACAATAAGAAGTAATAAATAACGTTATAAAGATTTCTTGTAACTAAAAAAAAAAAACAGATATAAAATAAAAACACACCTTAACGGTCGCGAGTATCTGTTAAATACAAATGACGGATCTGCAGATCTATTAACACCTCAAAATTAAAATTGACTGAAAGTAATTCTAAGTGAGCGGTAGGAATAACCAAAAGCTATAAAAAGTATTCGTAACGCTTTTTGGTCTAAAAATATATAACTAAAATCAACTCTATTGTATCTCCCACATACACCCGACCGCTGGAAGGTAAATTAATGAAGTTTCTCGCAGATGCTGTGCGTGGACTTACTGGAAACCTTCAATAAAACATCAAATAGTCTTTATCACAAATTTGCTTTACTCGGCTGCTTTTTTAGAAACATTTGATGAAATCAAATCCGTACTCGTCCATCTAAAACGAAGAAAGTTAGCCGTTATTGAATCCCGATTAAATTGCTTTCATCATTTACAGTGCCTTATTTTAAGAACTCAAATTCAATCAGCTTGCAGTCATCATGAAAATGAAACGCCATTTGCATCTTTGGACGGGGGAAGTGTCAAAATTGAATTCCCATATCGCCACACAAGCGAGCGAAGTTCGCAGCTAATAAGTGTTTTCGGAGCTAAAAACGGCCTTTCCTCTTCCGGGCAAGGGATATTGAAGAACACTTGCTTGCGATTTTCAGAAATTTAATAAAGCGACTCTTCTGTTTGTCTTCGGCGTGAGCGATCGGAAAATAAAAATGTCCTCCACTTTAAGCGAGGCAATGAAAAGATGAAATTAGATTTTCGACGCAGTCGTTGGAGTATAAAATTGATGCTGATAGGCTTTCGCATTCGTGTGTTGACTGAACTCCAGAAAGCATTTACTTGTTGGGAAAAAAACGTTTCGCTTGATTTGCACATGCCAACACCTATCACCAAATATAGCTACTGATGGAAAACGTTGAACTTTTTTATTGACGGAATGAAATGCTTATTCTTTACAAATAATAAGTTAGATAAATAATTTTTCTGATTCAGGTAGAGAGAATATATGAGAAAAACTAATCCCTCTAACTTCTACTTTCGGTATAAATTTCGAATTGGAAATATTTTTTTTGCATGCTTTTATAGCTTAAGATAAAGAAGGATCAGATGCTTGAGAACGACACATTCCTATTTTTTAAGCTATTTGTTTGGAATTTAAAAAAAAAAAGCATTTATTTATCCTGAATAACTATTACCTAATTGCTCTGCAATCTCCTGATTTTTTCTTACTGTTTGCGATATTTTAATTACCTGTCGTATTTTTAACTATCATCGAATCAGATTTTTTAATGATCCTGTTTTTACCTTGGGAGATTAATAGGTAAAAATCCGCACATAAATATTTTTCCTTTTTTTACTCCTTTGAATTTTTACCTGTCACAGTATTTTATCATGATTTTTATGTGCATTGTTCATATTTTTAATATGCATAACATTGTTGACCATCATGTGATGGATATTTTTTGTATTCATATTTCAATACTAATATTTTATCTTCATGGCGTTGATCGACATGTTCTTTTTTGAATTTCTTTTCCATCGCTTCCGAACTATTTAGTATTATTCGCCATGTTGTTATTCAGTATGTTTTTAATCCCGAACTCGTTAAACTCGTATTTTACTACTCTAAAATCCTTGCGATTGATCTGTTATCCATTTTTTTTCAATGTTTGTATGTTTACATTGTTCTCGTTATTTAATCTTAGCCTTGGCGCATAATCCCTTTTTGAATCTTTCGCCCAAAGCACCAACCAAACCTGATTTTGTGAAAATTAAAATGGAGCACATAGTTCAGAAGAAATTCCCTCAGACTAAAGAAAAAGTATTCTACTTTTGGTGTGTATAGATTGTATCTGTATATAAAACGCTTTGCTTTCCTTATATAAGCGCTTAACACTTTCTAATCAACCTGCCAAATGAAATCAAATTGTCTGATAAACAAACTATTCAAGCTTCCTTTGTTTTAAACTTAGGTGACGTATTCAAAGATGTAATCGGTTCTAATTTGCAAACTAAGAAATTTAATTCACACATTTTAAAATTGCTCTGCATTACAATTGCTCACAAAGCAGACATCATAACCAATGTACCGAAGCATATATGATTGAACAAAAAAATCGATATATATATAAAACCGGAAATTTTTTATATTTTTATCAGAAATAATCACGGTGTGTAAGTTTGGAGAGTGGGGGGGGGGAAGCGCCTGCTCAGATTCTGACCGTGGTTCAAAATTACGTAGTGTCGTCCTCGGTTGTGTTGTTCCAGTGAGATGAATTCAAGTAGAAATCAAAATTAAAAAATCGATTGAAACCCGGAATTATAAACCAAAATATATCCACGCGGCTTTAAATTTTTTGTTAATAAAGCGGGTTATCTCCGTAAAATTAAAGGACTGGAATCCCTGTATGAACAGAAGTGGATTCACTACCGGAGAATTGCCAGTTCGAAACTAGTTGCAATTCAAGACCATCGTGTAGGCTGGTGCATGTTAAATCTGCCGCGGCCTCAAATGTCCTCATGGTGGCGTGATGTGGAAGTTTGGTGCGTGGGATTCCAGCTCAAGGGTAACTTTGTCATCTGACCGTGGTTTAAAATGGCGATGTGTTGTCCTCAGATCTTTCCCTTCGAGATGGATCCCGGACCGTCAACAATAGCCCGTTGTGTTCCTTCAGTCCTAAGTTAATCCAGTTCCCTTCTTTATGTTTGTTGCAAATAAACTCAAGTGATATATTTATCACTCTTATCGTATATTTAATTTAATAACTCTAATTTGATTCGGGGATTTTCGATTGGCCTCTTCACAATTGCTCGCAATGCGTCCATCATCACCAATTTGCCGTATCGGATAAGATTAAACAAACAATCGATACTTTCTGACTTTTGAATTCGATATTGTCAGGATAAACAAGTCGATTTAAACGTGAAATTAAAAAACAAATATACACACAACACGTCTTTAATAAAACAGTTTTCTCCCAGAAAGTAAAACGATCTGGTGGTTAAGGTGTTAGCCTCCAGATCGGAAGGTTCCTGGATTGAATCCGGGTCTCATGGATGTTTGTAAGCATATGGTATATGGGCGGCCGGTGCACCTTAAATCTCTCGTGGCCCAAAGCCCTGACGTTGGGTTGATGTGGAAGTTTGGAGAGTGGGGTTCCAGCTCGGGTGTTGCCTCGTCATCTGACCGTGGTTCAAAATTAGGTGTTGTAGTCCTCGGATCTTTCCCTCCCGGATCGTCAGTAGCTCGCCGTGTTGCTCTAGTACGGCGTTAATTAAAATTACTTCAACTTACCTTACCCAGAAAGTAAAACGGTAAGGTGGTTAAGGTGTTAGCCTTTGGACTTAACTTAACTCTTTTTCTCTTCCCTGTGCAGGGAAACGGTGCCAAGGGGCGGTGCGTCTCTTCAAGCCGGAAGGTACCTAGTTCGAATCCGGGTCATGGATGTCTGTAAGCGTATGATGTAGAGACGGCTCAGGTGTTGCTTCGTCATCTGACCGTGGTTCAAAATTACGTGGTGCTGTCCTCTGATCTTTCCCTCAGGGGATTAATCCCGGACCGTCGTCAATAGTATGTTGTGTTGCTCTTGTGCGATGTTAATTACAAATTAACAAAATTACCGAGAATGTAAAAAAAAAAAAGTCAATTGAAAAATCCTGCGTAATCCGATACTCTGTGTATTCACAACAAAAACCAATCGGATCATCAAAAAACGGAAAACCTTCTTTAGAAGTTGGAGAGGATCATCAATTATTGAGCAAGGCCAGCCGAAGTAAACACCGGCCGGAAACGCACTTTGATTCAGTCAACAAGTCCCGGCGTTTAATTATTTTGTTGAATCACTTCGCTTTTTTCCTCCCCTTCCGATGAGATCATTCGTGTTCCGAAACACGTCACGTGACGTGGCCTCGCACTTCATTAGCCTCCGAGGAGGAGGAAAGGGGTGAGCCCGGGATCAGTTTCCGGATGGGTCTTAATGAAAGCGAAACCCGTGGGTTTGTTTGGGGCTGCGATTAGGACCGAATGGGGCCCCGTAATTGTCCCCGTCATTAGTCATCCGGGGGGGGGGGGCAGGGGATGGAGGGGTCAGGCGGAGGATTCCGGAGGGGATTTTTTTATTTTTAATCCCTGTCGTCTCTTGTTCGGCGGGGTGGTAATTGCCTTTTTCTGGGATGTAAATCGAGTTCCTAGGATCCTGGAATTTCGGCGTTCGATGTTTTATTGGAACTAGGAAACGTCCAGTTCTATTGTAAAAACGCCGTGTTGTGGAGAGTTTCTTTTCTATTGAAGGGAAAATAAGGAGTTTCAAAGACGATTTTTTTTGTTTTGATGAGAATTCTCAATGATTTTTGCAATTGTAATATTTTGTCATCATAGGTGACCCATTACCTCCCCAAAAAAAACACTACCCTACAATAATGGACCGGACGACAGCGGATTTGCATAAAATCCGACCACTTCTTTGGGGGTGTTTTTAGTGGTATGACCTGGGACCTTTGTGTGTTGTTCCTGGTGAATTGAACGCGCCAACGCCTACATGAACATTTTGGACAATCAAGTTCTTCCTACGCTCTGGCAATTTTATGGAATGGACGAATGTTGCTTCCATGAACGACAACGTTCCATGTCATGTTGCAGCCTCTGTCAAGCAGTGGTATCAAGATATGGATGTAAAAAGTCTTCCCTGGCCTGTTCAGAGTCTTGATATAAGCCTCATAGAACATTTGTGGGACCGTTAGAGCGACTCTTACGGACTAGGGAACCACGTCCGAAATCTACAGCTGAGCTGGCGACGTTATTGCAGCAGGAATGGACACGCATACCCATAGCTGTGTATCGAAACCTTATTGGAAGTATGCCCAGAAGGGTTGCTAGTGTAATTGCAGCACGTGAGGACCCTATTAAAGCATGTATTATTTTCCTTATACCATCACATCTTTCTGTCCGGTCCATTATTGTAGGGTAGTGTATGTCAGATTGAAGGTTGATCAACTGTAATATTAGAAAAATGCCTTGCACCTGTAAATTCCTCAAAAGTGTTTCACTTCGATTCCTCCCTGAGGTTCGTTCTCTTTTTTGTTTAGTGTGCCTCTCGGGAGATGACGAAATACAGTAATCCAGCTGGCAGAGTAGAGGGTTAGCAATCGGAGGACTGCGAGGTGGACACTCCACCCAATTGGAGATAGTCGTCTTTGTGACGGCTAGTGCATGTTCTATCTGTCGTGATTTCGAGTTTCCTCACTCCTCTCATGTCGGCATGGTAAATTTGGAAAGTGGGGTGCCAGATCAGGTGTTGACCTCGTCATTTGACCGTGCTTCCAAATGACGAGTTGTCCCTAAGGAACTTATTCCGGATGTTCGCCAATAATCCTTTATGTGGCACCGGTGCAACGTTAATGCTGCTACCTACCAACATAGGATCAAGCTTGGAGCTTTGCCATTCTGTATTTTAGCGGAACTCGGAAGCATCCACATATTGCAAAAAGGTTTTATTGTTTGGGCTGTTTTCTACTGAATGGGAAATTGAAAATTACAATGTAATGATGGAAAGACGACCTTTTTGACGTGTTAAAAATTCTCAGCGAATTTTGCAATTTTAATATTTGAAAAATGTCCTGAAGCTGTAAGTTACTCACAACTGTTTCAGTTCGATTCTGCACTTAATGGGTCCGGGACACATTGAAAAAAAATTTTTATTAATTAATTTAGAATTTTGAAATTTTTTGAATTGATTACCCATCTATCTAATAAGCAAAATCACAACACAAAACTTTTCCAAATTTTTTTTTTTAATTTTAAATTAAAATTTTTTGATAAAAAGAGGGGTTATTTTAAATTGCTAAAACTTAAAATATTCTTGATCAATTTTCAAAGTTCTTGCAGTAAATTATTCACAAATTTATGAACTTTAATTTTGATTCAGCAATTTAAAAAATATTAATTTAATAAAAAATAAAAAATATTTGAATGAAAATTTTTGAAAATTTTAAGGTATTTTTTTTTAAGTCATATTTTTAAAAGTAAATATTTGTTTCAAATTTGTTGAATCAAAATTAAAGTATAATGTTTGAAAAAGATATATTCCAAATTTCAACCCTTAAATTTTATCGGTTTTCGACTTATAGCAATTTGAATACAGGAAATCTTTAAAAAATGTATCATGGAGAAAAACGCATTTAAAGTTTTAAAGACAGGTGTTATTGCCATGACAACAACTGTCAAGAGTGTTAGATTTTCAAAACAACGCACCACAAAAATTATTGTATCTCTAGTTCTAATTAAGATAGAGACATGATTTAGGCGTTATTTTAAGCAGAAAAAACACACAGAATTTCTTAAAATAATAAAAAAAAATTCGAAAATTTGACGATTTTTTGTCTTAGACCCCTTTAACGTTTACAAAACCCTACCACAATTGATATCTTGAGCGCAAATTCTGGTTCTAATTTTGGATCGGAGCCGAAACGATGACACTGATAACGATTGGCAGTGGAAAAACATCCACGACGATTGCCATTCGTCTCCATTAATTATCTGCTCCATACTCAGTCTTAACACTTCTCCCAATGCTTGTGGCAGTTTCCTCCTAACGAGCTTTAGCTCTATTCAGAAATAAACTACCCCCCACAATGAATGAACCACAAGTAAAAAAATTTCCTCTATAATGTCCATTTACCCTATAATGTCCAGCTCAGTTTGGCCAAATATGACCCTTGCGCCATAAAATACAGCCTATCGACCCAAAATTTGTTTCAGGTTCAGAAAATACGATGTCTGAAGCTTGACTGTATACCAGTCTATCGTCCCAATATCCAAAGTGACTTCAATTAGTCAGCTCTCTCTCTTTGTGCAGAAGGTCTGAAGTAGAAGGTTAGGTTAGTCACACACCGGTCACGCCTTTTCAAACCGGAAAATCCCAGTAGAGGCCTATTACGGTGACGTGAACCTTTGATATGATTTACGTTTCCATCATTGTTATTAACGGGTCTGTAAGTTGAGTAGCACAAAGTAAATTTCAAGGATATTTTATGTCTCTGGGGGAGGGTGGTTTCCATTACTAAAATCGTATTTTTAGTTCGTTAGAATATGTAACATGTGGCCAGACGTTCGAAACTGGTAGAGGAGAAATGGGGTTTCTTTTTTTTATTGAAGTTTTTGGTGGTGAACCTTTTTTAGAACACTTTGTTAGCCTTTTCTAATTTTATGTATCATTTCGTTGCTGAACTGTTATATTTTGACTCGGGGTTATCGTGGCTCAATGGGTTTATGCAATGCGTTAGCAACCTTCCGGAAGCCACACTCTACTGACACAGAAGAAGAAAAAATACACCGAGGGAAAAAATCAAACCGAACGAGTTTTGAGGAACTTACAGCTTCAAGACATTCCTCTATTACCATTTCAAAAATAGTAGACAATTTTTATCCCGCCAATACTTTCACGTATTTCCATTATTAGAATTCCCAATTTTCCCTCTCAGTAGAAAGGGGCCTCGTGGCTCAGAGGATATGAGCACTACGCTATCAACTTGCGAGTTATAGGTGGTGCAGGTTCGATTCTTCTCATTTCTCTCTTCTGTATCATTAAAGCTTTTTTCGTGTGTTTGTGTCTTTTTCTTGACATTGTCTTGTGTGTGGCGCAGCATGGCCAAATATGGTCCTTGTGCCATTAAAACTAACCAAACTTTCAGTAGAAAAGAGCTTTTACGACACAACATCTTCACAATAGGTCTGGATAGTAGACACTAAGAGTTGGATTCCTCCCTGGATGTATTTTTAATTTCTGTGTCAGTAAGACGTGCCTTGTTCATTACTTGACGTTGTCTGTCTTGTGTTTGACGCAGTTTGACTAAATGTGTCCTAAAGCCAACGAACTATAAATGAAGCAAGGCCTGAATCTTATCGATTAGGGAACAGACAGCTCAGGTGAAGAGTAATTATACGGAAAAGAGAAAAGCACCTAACGTATCTACGCCTCATTATCAGCCTTGACAAGTTTGACAGCCTTCTCAAGAATTCAAAATAAATCTTAAATATTAGATACTGATTGTGTTTTCTGTTGCTAGAAAAGATAATTGTGGCATATAAAGGTAAGAGACAACGCGATTTTCCCATTCAACACAGAGAGCCGCTGTAGCCCGATTGGAATAATTGCGGATTAGCAAACTGGGAGAGTTGAGAGTTCGAAACTGGATCCAGCCAGAGAATTGTCGAAAACGAGGGGGCTGGTTCTCGCTATATATACAATGTTATGGCTTCGAATGTCCTCATGTTTGCGAGGTGTGGACAAAGACGTGAATTATAAGTGAACTGAGCATTGTTGCTGTGAGAGGAGCTTCATAAAGTGTGCCCAACATATCGACTAGTATTCACTTGACTGTTCTGTGAAAAATGGACTTGAATAACCGATTTGGTATCTTATCACCTCGTTTGGCGATATAATGTCTTATGGTAGGGTAAGTGTGTGTATGCGAATTTCTATGGAGTGGCGACAAAAGTGGCGAAATAGCGAAAGTATTCTACTATCAGTTGATAAATCAATGAATCTATCATATTATAAATCAATGGATCTATCATATTATAAATCAATGGATCTATCATATTATAAATCAATGGATCTATCATATTATAAATCAATGGATCTATCATATTATAAATCAATGGATCTGTCATATTATAAATCAATGGATCTATCATATTATAAATCAACGGATCTATCATATTATAAATCAATGCATCTATCATATTATAAATCAATGGATCTATCATATTATAAATCAATGGACCTATCATATTATAAATCACTGGACCCATGAGATGATGAATCAGTGAATGAGCATATTGTCCAACTCCATAGACCAATCATAAGATGAATGTTAGGTTTCACTTCGCAGACTACAATAATCTAAGAATCATGTTACTTCTACTTTTGGTCTCATGATCCTGAGCACATAAAAATGTTACCATTGCTCACTCTATTTTCATATGTCGTCAATGGTCGTGGAACTTTGGAGAGTGAGTTGCCAGTTCAGATCTGACCTCGTCATAAAACCGTGGTTCAAAATAACGAGGTGCTGTCCTAGTATTTCTGAATTGACCCCGGATCCTGACCAATTACCCGTTCGTTACAGGTTCGCCGTTACAGTTACCCGTTCGTACTCTATTTTCATAGTTCGTCAATGGGCGTGGAACTTTGGTGAGTGTGATGCCAGGTCAGGTGTGACCTCGTCATCTAACCGTGGTTCAAAATAACGATGTGTTGACCTAGAATTTTTCATTTCTGAATTGACCCAAGATCAACACCAATTACCCGTTGTCTTGTTGTAGTAAGACGTTAATGCAACTACTTGCTTTTTGTTGTTCGAAGAGATAATCGAGGCAATTTCTCATCTTTGGTAACCCAACGCGATTCTTCCACCAATCGCGGAACTCGATTCCCTTATCGAAATTAAACAAACCTTACATTTTCCGATTCCTTCTGATGAACTTGCTCGAAGAAACCTGTAACGAACGGTAATTAAAACAAACATCCCCATTTCTGTTTACAAGCAACACCCGAAATCTACTTCCCGGCGACACGTCACTGGAGATGTAACGCACCGGCTGGCCAGAGCCCCCTTCTCGTACCAATCTTCACGTGCTCGGCGCAGGGTGTGCGTCTCAGTTAGGGCCTTGCACTCTACAATCGATCGAAAGGGGGGTGCTGTGATTTGTATTCCAGAACAAGAGATCTGGGCGCAGATGGCGAAGTGCACTTCATTCATAATTTACAACTTTTCCGAATGCCACGCAAAATACCGATGGCCGGCGGCAGCAGTGGCAGTAGCAGTAGCAGTGAGGGGGCAAGTGGAGCGAAACCTCGGCCTTTTGTTCCGGAGGAGGTCCCTTTTATGATCCGTGTCCCGCATGTTCCGTCCTTATGGGTGCAGATGTTAGTTTCGGATCGTTAATCAGGTGGTTGGTCGCTTGATGGAAGGGTTTTTGCATGCATTTCTGCGAGGGAGGTTTTCGATTACTTCGATGGAATGTATGCATCCCATCTAAAATTCCACCATCGCAAGAATAGTAGGTGGGTTGGTAGTTGAATTAACGTCGCACACACTGGAGAAAGAAAACTTATCATGAATTTCATCCGAAGCCACACGCCAGTCTTGTTTGATGAATTTGCCGACAGACTAGACAAGCTCATCCGTAATGACACTTGGGTGGCCACATCGCTCCTCATCATGGACGTTCTCTCTTCCCTCATTAAAATTTCGGCACCAACGACGCACACGTGATTCAGTCATCACATCACCCTAAGCAATCTTATGAAAATATCTAATTTAAAGTCTAAAAATTAAAGTCCTGTGCAGCTATCTTCAAGACAGAGAAATAGTATTCAAGTACGGAGACATGCAAGTCATGAAAAGACTACAAGAAGGAAGTCCTCAAGGTTCTTGCCTGAGCCCCCTATTTTATGGAATATAATTGCCGACAGGATCTAGAGTATGGATTGGGGTCCCCATATTCAAACTCGGGCATTTGCAGACGATTTTTATTATTATTATTACCGGCTCTACACGCAGGGAACTTGAAACCGTAGCTCAAGATGCTCTAAACAAGTTTAGCAACAAGATATCTGATGAACTCTACATCTCCTCAGGAAAAACTAAGGCTATGGTTTTCTCTAAGCCAAAACTCAATAGAAAACCTATCTTTAAATTTGAAAACACAAATGTTCCGATTGTTAAACAATTAAAATATATGGGAGTCATTATTGATGAACAACTCACATGGATTCCACATGTTAAGTAATTGCCAAACTTGGTGTGTTTGTCCATCAATTCCAAAGACTTGGTACACTACAGTAATTGAGAGGGCAGCTTGCTATGCAGCCAGTATATGGGGTATGGTATGTATGAATGGGCCAGTATATGGTATGAATCCTACTGTAGCACTGATACACCATTTAAATAATCTCCAAAGGAGCTTCGCTCTTCTGATCACTCGAGCGTACAGTACGACTTCAACGGCATCTCTTCATATAGTGGCTGGTATTGTGCTCCTGCATCTAGTCGTCCGAAAGGAAGCTGTTGGTTCAAAAATAATGAAACTTCAAGAAAACTAAGCTATATGGTTAAGCTATATGGTCAATGGTTTTTCTGAACTGATTATGAGTTTCTTCACCTCACCTAATCCACTCCAGTCTTCAATCAATTATAGGACCGTCCTCTTCCAGCATCACAACATCAATCTATACAGACGGCTCGAAAACTCCTAAAGGTGTTGGCAGCGCATATGTACTTTTTGAGTATTCCACAATCCGTCTTAGTTGGGCTAGTACCCTTCATCCTTACGACTCTGTATACCAAGCTAAACTGTTTGCTCTTAAGGAAACACAGTCTTCTATTGTGTTTCAGAGAGAATAGCAGTCAACACACACACACACACACACACACACACACACACACACACACATCATGACAGATAGTGCATCAAGTATCGCCGCTCTTGGTAATCTCTTCTTCCACAAGCAGATCGTCAATGAGGCCAAGGAAAAACTGCTAGAAGCCTCTGAAATACCCAAATTAACATCTCATGGGTTAAAGCACACGCTGGCCTTGAGGGAAATGAACAAGCAAACTTTCTTTCGAAATCTGCTGTAAATGCGATCTTTCACCAAACAACCAGTCTAAAGTGGCCTAGGTGCAAATTATTAAATTCTATTGAGACATTGGTCTTGAACCAATAGCAAGCAGACTGGGATGCTTCTACAGAAGGGAGATACACTCATCAATTCTTTCCGAAGATTTAAACCGACGTAAAATACCAGAACTCAAAGCTGGTACAATTTTGCGCAGGCCATGGACCATTTCCGGCATATCTAGAACGTTTCCACTTTATAACTAGTGCGCTGTGTATCTGCGGTCGAGAAGGTGATCCCATCCACTACCTTTTCGACTGTGATCTCACAAGTTCGTGGCATTTGTTGAAACCTTTTCTGCAAAACTACTCACATTGGTGCCAAAGTACTGCCAAGAACAGGCACTGCCACCACAAAATACTTAAAGTGATGGAATTTCTCAGCTCCAACATTGATTACATCTGTGAGAGCTGAGAAGTCGAAATTTCTCAAAATAACTTTGCTTTTCTTTCGAAACTAGCATATGTCATTTTAGCAGTATTTTAAATGTTGAACAACTTAGATTAACTTTTGGATTTAACCCTTTTTTTTTTTAAATTTTTTTTCGCGAAAACTATTTTATGATTTTTTATTTAGATTTTGTTTATTGTTTATATTTATGTTATTTTTTTGTTTTTGTTCTCATTTTGTTCTGTGTCAATTTTTCAAATATTGTCATCTTTTTCTTTTGTCATTATGTATTTTTGTGCTTACATGTTTTGTCCTTCACTTGCCTTTCCTCTTTCTGTGTACTTAAATGTTTTATGTATGTATTGTGTATTGCTCGGCTTTTCCTTATCCCCAAATCCCCTCCGTAAGGCAGACTATACAGCTGAAAGCCGCACAGGTGAAACAGTATCCACTTACGGCGTCCAATCCAGCCATACACTGCTTTGATTTCACGATAAATTTCGCTTAGCCACACATTTTTTGTGTTTAGAAATCGGATCACATATCTCACTTTACATTTGGCGGCACCATCGATTTTCTTGGTCATTTCGTTCGCTTAAGCTTCGGTTTCATAAGAAAGTGGAGCCGTTATCTAAGAGCCGTGATACGTCATTTAGCCGCGGGCATAACTAGAAGTCCGTCTAAACAGAGTTCAGAGGTGTCAATTTAGACGGAGAGAATATGGTGGAGAATGGGCAACACAGACGGCTGTCGTGGTTTATTTTATTCGAGAAACAAAACAAAGTGGGTTTTTTATCCGCTAGTCCAAAGTTTCTAACTTCGGGATCGTTGAAGATAAGAGTGAAAATTTCAACGGTTTTCAAATCAGCGTAAAATTCTACGCCAGATCGATACCAAAAACAGTTTTTTTCTTCAATTATTTACCATTTGATTATTTAATTATTTATTAAATAATTAATTATTTATTTAAAGAAAATCACATTTAAGGTATCGTTCTGGTGTAAAATTTTGAGCAGATTTCAAATCCGTTGATATTTTTATTCTGTGTTTAACGATCACGAATTACAAAACCGAACTAATCAATGGCAGTCAAACATGTTTGCTTGTTTTGCTCCCCTCCGCTCGAATCGTTTAGCGCAGGAAATTAAATGTTGCCGCTACAAGAGAAAAAACGTTCCCCAACTGTTTGAGACCGCTATGACGACAGTCATGGAAATGGCGGCTCTAATAATTTTCGTTACGCTCAGAATCAACGCTCTCTAACTATCTGTTAGTATAAACGACGTTTTAGTGACGTCACCCACAGTTACATCACGGCTACGCTTTCTTAAGCTTTGGTTTCCTTATAAAGCGTAGTCGTGATCTAGCGGCCGTGATGTATCGGTGGGTGACGTCACTAAAACGTTGTTTATACTAACACATGGTGTTGGTTTCCTAGAGAGCGTTGTTTGTAAGCGTAACGAAAATGATCGGAGCCGCCATTTCCATGACTGTCGTGACAGCGGTCTCAAACAGTTGGGGAACGTTTTTCTCTTGTAGCGGCAAGATTTCATTTACTGCTCCAAACAATTCGAGCGAAGAGGAGCAAAATAAATAAACATTTTTGCCTGCCATTGATTAATTCGTTTTTGTAAAAACGGGATCGTTAAACACAGAATAAAAATTTCAACGGATTTGAAATCTACGGAAAATTTGACACCAGATCGATACCTTAAATGTGATTTTCTTTAAATAAATAATTAAATAATCAAATGGTAAATAATTGAATAATAAAACTGTTTTTGATATCGATCTGGCGCAGAAATTTACGCTGATTTGAAATCTGTTGAAATGTTCACTCTACCCTCAACGATCCCGAAGTTAGAAACTTTGAACTAGAGAATAAAAAACCACTTTGTTTTATTTCTCGAATAAAATAAACCACGACAACCGTCTGTGTTGCCCATTATCCAACGTATTCTGTCCGTCTAAGTTGACACCTCTGGATTCTTGTTTAGACGGCCGTCTAGTTATGCCCGCGGCATCATGACGTATCACGGCTGTTAGATAACGACTCCACTTTCTTAGGAAACCGAAGCTTTACCAAAACAACAATAACCGTTATAATACGATGCAATTCAGTAAAAAATTGTCAGACGAGTCCCTAAAATTGGTAGACCTTGAACGGTGCACCTGCCACTGTCATAGTGGTGCGCATGCTCAAACGGGCATTACTTTCCAAACGACCCTCGTATATACCCCCAACAACACAAAAAAAAATTATTAATTATCTAAAAAAACATTTCTATTGTTTGAAAGGGCCACTATAGCTCAGCTCAGTTGGTAGAGTCTCGGATTAGTAACCGGAGGGATGAAACTCGAGTGTACCAAGGACCTTCATGTATGCCTGGTGCACGCTAGATCAGTCGATCCAATAATCCACTATGAATTCAGCAGTATTTGATTAAACTTTTGAAAGCTGACTCTGCACTAACAGATTTTAGCACGTTCAAAATTGTTTGTATGCAGTTGCAGTTGAGTCCAGAGAATGAATTGCCCGAGGTAATGTGGACCAATGTCACCTCGTATAACCAGAAACTAAGTAACTCAAAACAGTCTAAAATATTCAGTGGTGTGTAGTGAATACTTGTCAGGATTGATGCTGGATTGTGGAACGAATGAAGTAGACATAGGAAGCTTGAACGACTGTTTATTGTGTTTGACTGTTCAGAAATTAATTTACGTTTTGAATGATTAAAGTGCAGTTTGATATTAATTGTTGGCCAATAATAATTATAGCGTAGCTCAGTAGCTTTCGAATGTCACCATCTTTTACAAACTTCCTTCCGTGCAATTCAAAGTTCTGCAACACAACTCCAAGCAATTGGAATTATTTTGCAGGCATTTTGTCCGAATTTTGAAAACTGTAATCAAATCAAAAACAGACGTAAAACACAATCATCGGTTAAGGGGGTCCGGGACACATCAAAAAATATTTTTTATTAATTAATTTAGAATTTTGAATTTTTTTGTACTGATTACCCATTTAACTAATAAGCAAAATCTCAACATAACATTTTCCCAAAAGTTTTTTTAAATTTTAAATTAAAGTTTTTTGAAAAAAAGAGGGGTCATTTTAAATTGCTAAGGCTCAAAATATTCTTAGTCGATTTTCAAAATTCTTGCAGTAAATTATTCACAAATTTATAAACTTTAATTTTGATTCAGCAATTTAAAAAATATTAATTTAATAAAAAATAAAAAATATTTGAATGAAAATTTTTGAAAATTTTAAGGTACTTGTTTTTTAAAAAGTTATATTTTTAAAAGTAAATATTTGTTTCAAATATGCTGAATCATAATTAAAGTATAATGTTTGAAAAAGTTATATTCAAAATTTCAACCATTAAACTTTATCGGTTTTTGACTTATAGCAATTTGAATACAGGAAATCTTGAAAAATGTATCATGGAGAAAAACGCATTTAAAGTTTTAAAGACAGATGTTGTTGCCATGACAACAACTGTTAAGAGTGTTAGATTTTCAAAACAGCGCACCACAAAAATTATTATATCTCTAGTTCCAATTAAGATAGAAACAGGATTTAAACGTCATTTTAAGCAGAAAAACACAGAGAATTTCTTAAAATAATAAAAAAAAAAAAATCGAAAATTTGACGATTTTTGTGTCCCGGACCCCCTTAAATATGTATTACATAATTGTAATAAAAACACACATCAAAATTAATTAAGTTACTTTATTTAAAACCAAGGCATGCTTGCAGAATTTGCAATTCTGTCGATAGCTTTTGAAGTTAATTATTTTGTCATTTTGACATAGAAGATGTGATACTTATAAAGTGTTTGTGGTAATTTGGGGCGGGGTAGTAAAATTGTTCCGTAGCTTGAGAAGAAAACAAAAAGACGTGGCAAGGAGCGCGTTTTGCACTGCAGAACATCGTAACTTATGATTAAAAAAAAATCGGTCATAATTTTGATAAAATTAAGGAAAAATCGTTCTGCAAAGGCTTTCTTTGTTCTGCGACGTACGTACATCGCAGTTTTAAGCACTTTCTGCTCCCGGGCATAAAGCTAATAAATAATACTCGAATTTGCGCCACTTTGTGTTGTGATAACTTTACAATAAATCTGTAGGGGAGTTGCGTAACTTTTAAACTCTTGAAAAAGCTCTTAACAGCACTTTTTCACCTTTCGGACTAAGTACTCGCACTGTAAAACCTCATTAAAATGAGCCCTATTACAACGGATGTCGCTTATAATGGACAGTGAGTGAAGTGAAAGACTATTTAAATTTTTTTTGTTAGTTAATATGTTGAACAATCGGCAAATGAAAATGAGTTTGCATATTATGAACTCCCCCCCCCCTACCGCACCTCCATCAGTTATTAACTGAAGATTTAAGCAGCAAACAAAAACCCAGTAGAAAAGAAACTATTTTTATTACCAATGAAGTTAAACAATCAACAGGATCAACAACCTTCTTGTTCTAAAGATTATTGAAGCATATACGTACACATCTTTTTCAATTGAACCTACATTGAAGGCTGTTTTTTATTTCATATATGATAAACATTTTTATAGCTAACTACTGTACTTTTATGGATCTACACCGTTGCATTACACCCCTATAAGAATTATTTGATACATTACGGGGCTCCGACCCCTGTTCGTTTACGCTTGCCAACCCCCGGTGATTGCTACTCAATCCCATTTGGTTTGCTTCGCATACCAACTCTCTTTTCGCAAGTGCCTTTTCGGGCCATGACGTCACATCAAATTTCACCCCAAGACCAGCTATAAGGATGTAACGTTTCATCTCCTCGATGAAAAATTTGTGCACAATCGGGAAATTATACTTTTCATCGCATCGAAATTATTTATGAACCAATTTTTAAAATAATTATACCATAAGAAAAAGAGCATTCTAAGTTTTCACGTGGTATTTTTTAAATTTAAAACTGTATTAAGCTATAGATATGACAGTTTTAGTTTTGTATCGGAAATTACGATCTAAAAGTTCCGGAATTTGTCTGGCCAACTTTTAATCGCATGGAATTTATTTATTAACCAATTTCAAAAATAATTGTACCATAAGAAAGAATATATTATAAGGTTTCCTGTGATGTTGTCAAATTTAAAAACCAAGAGTAATAAGCTATAGACAGTTTTGACAAAAAAAAATAACTAAAATTTCCAGATTTTTCACGAATCAAAAAAAATATTTGGAGGAACCAAATTGAAATTTCTAAAAAAAACTAGGCGAGGTGCAAAAATACACGTTTAGAGGTAATATATAAAAAGACTCACGGATGAAGACTGAAGATTTGTACGTGTTTTGCTCACTCCCTTTAAAAATTACTCTTTTTTCGACTTTGACACTTAATATACCCTAAACTAATAGCCGCATTGGAAAAAATCTCCTCCATCTTGTTTCATGTACAATATTGAACAAACCATGTTAATTTCATGATTTTCTGGTCCGTACTTTCTCGGGAAATCGTCTAGGAATCGAGCGAAAAAAGCGAGTTTTCAATCCTGCGGCTCCGACTGCGACTTAGAGGCGACGGAACAGTCGCAGTAACGTTTTTTAATTTAGAGAAACCGGACTTTTTAATTGAAGCGGACAACCTTCAGCCCCTATTAGTCCGTTATAATAAGGTTCTGCTGTATACACATTCGGGGCCAGAAACCTTTGTTTAAAGCTATATAAACACGGTACTATATTTGGTTTGGATAACATGTATACTCGGATAATAAAGGTTGTACAGTATTTTAAAAAGAAAAACAGAATAATGAAAATATGCATCCTCTTAAATCAATTCATAATCACACGCCATTTCAATCCCTCTTAAGAAATTTCTTTCTGAAACGAAAATATTAGGTTCATATATTTAACTAATAAGTTAGTTAACCTCCTAATGAGAAGTTTGATATTTATTGCACGTATTAGCAACTAATTACTTGTTTAAAATTTCAGAAAACCTTAAAAATCGCGAATTTTTATTGCCTGCGAGAAATAGAAATTTAAATATATCCTTTTTAACTAAGAACAAAGTAGTTGTGTAGTTATCGTTGCTAATTAAAAGCATAAATGAGCTCGAGAGAGAGAGAGAGAGAAATTCCTTATTCATCAGCTTTTAAATTGCGAATTAATAACCTTATAATGCTTAAGTGCCCTCTCCAATGATGTAAACGAATTCATTAGAAATCTAATCTAGAAGTGGAATTCGAGGAATGTCTTTGATCTTATGTGTATAACGATGCTCCCTCAAGCTACTGATATTTGATAAATAAATGGGCAACTCATTACTAATTTATACAAGATAGACTTTTGTATAAAGCACTCCTGACTTATCCACTGGCGCTTCGCTTCTTCTACGGAAATCTTAAACTTCCAATCCATTTGCTATTGAGTAAGTGTTGGTTGCGTTTGTGTAAGATTCACAACTTCAAAAGAATCCAATGTAACACATTTCATGCTGTCTTCCTATTGAAAAAATATCGGCTTTCTAAGGAAATGGACGGAGTATGTGCGTGAAAATTCGAGCTGTTTCTCCCTTTGCTTCCGTGAGTTGGTGTGGAAGTTTGGAGAGTGGGGTGCCAGCTCAGGTGTGGCCTCGTCATCTGACCGTGGTTAAAAATTACGAGGTGTTGTCCTCGGATCTTTCCCTTAAGGGACTGATCATTGACCGTCGTCAATAGCCTATTGTGTTGCTCTAGTACGACGTTAACTAAAATTACCATTGCCATCTACACCATACGCTTACAAACATCCATGCACTGACAGGAACCTTCCGATCCAGAGGCTAACACCTCAACCACCAAACCGGTTGGTTATGCTTCCGAGTAGACTAATTAGCAAAGTGTAGTGATAGGTAGGTTGTTCAAACAACGTTGCACTGGAGCAACAGAACGGGCTATGAGCGACGGTCCGGGAACAACCCCGAAGGGTATGGTATGGTATTTTGTATTTAACGTCGTACTAAAGCAACAAAACGGGCTATTGACTACTCAATCCCGAACAGAAAGTTCCCAGAAGAACACATCGTCATTTTGAACTACGGTCATATGGTGAGGTCAACACCTGAACATCGACCTTAAAATGAAATGGACGGAGCATGCGTTATTTGTAATTTGATAATTTTTAATTAACGTCGTACTAGAGCAACACAACGTGCTATTGACGACGGTCCGGGATCAATCCTCTAAAGGAAATATCGGGGACAACACCACGTAATTTTGAACCTCGGTCAGAGGATGAGGTCACACCTAAACTAACACCCCACTCTCCAAACTTCCAAACCAACCCAACGTGAGGACTTTCGGCCATGGCTGATTTAAGGTGCGCCAACCTCCTCTACACCATACGCTTACAAACATCCATGCAATGACCCGGATTGGAACCATGAATCTTCCGATCCAGAAGTGAACACCTCAACACCTTTCATAAGAGCGTTCAGCCGACCAACCGGTATAGTGGTTACGTATAGTGGTTTGGAGAGTGGGGTGCCAGCTCAGGTGTTGCTTCGTCATCTGACCGTGGTTCAAAATTACGAGGTGTTGTCCTCGGATCTTTCCCTTAAGGGACTGATCCCGGACCGTTGTCAATAGCCTGTTGTGTTGCTCTAGTACGACGTTAACAAAAATTACCATTACCATTACCATTCATAAGAGCGTTGATGTTCTAAAACGTGTGACCTTATTTAAAAGATACTTTTCTACGCAAATTCTTAGGTATTGCTTATTCATCTGACCGTGGTTCAAAATTACGTGGTATTGTACTCGTATTTTTCCCTTTGGGATTGAACCTGAACCACCGTCAATAGCCCGTTGTGTTGCTCCAGTAGGACGTTAATTAAATACCGACCTCCACAAACTCAAAGTTGATTTTACTATATTACTGGCCTTCATTACAAAATATAAACTGAAGACAAATGTAATTGAAAATATGATTATATAAAAAAAATATGAACAAATGAATAGAAAATATGATTGTATGAAAATATGAAGTATGAACAAATGAATAGAAAATATGATTGTATGAACAAATGAATAGAAAATATGATTGTATGAACAAATGAATAGAAAATATGATTATATGAAGTATGAACAAATGAATAGAAAATATGATTATATGAAGTATGAACAAATGAACAGAAGATATGATTGTATGAACAAATGAATAGAAAATATGATTGTATGAAAATATGAAGTATGAACAAATGAATAGAAAATATGATTGTATGAACAAATGAATAGAAAATATGATTGTATGAAAATATGAAGTATGAACAAATGAATAGAAAATATGATTGTATGAACAAATGAATAGAAAATATGATTGTATGAAAATATGAAGTATGAACAAATGAATAGAAAATATGATTGTATGAAAATATGAAGTATGAACAAATGAATAGAAAATATGATTGTATGAAAATATGAAGTATGAACAAATGAATAGAAAATATGATTGTATGAACAAATGAATAGAAAATATGATTGTATGAACAAATGAATAGAAAATATGATTATATGAAGTATGAACAAATGAACAGAAGATATGATTGTATGAACAAACGAATAGAAAATATGATTGTATGAAAAAATGAATAGAAAATATGATTGTATGAAAATATGAAGTATGAACAAATGAATAGAAAATATGATTGTATGAACAAATGAATAGAAAATATAATTGTATGAACAAATGAATAGAAAATATAATTGTATGAACAAATGAATAGAAAATATGATTGTATGAAGTATGAACAAATGAATAGAAAATATGATTGTATGAAAATATGAATTATGAACAAATGAATAGAAAATATGATTGTATGAAGTATGAACAAATGAATAGAAAATATGATTGTATGAAAATATGAAGTATGAACAAATGAATAGAAAATATGATTATATGAAGTATGAACAAATGAATAGAAAATATGATTGTGTGAACAAATGAATAGAAAATATGATTGTATGAAAATATGAAGTATGAACAAATGAATAGAAAATATGATTGTATGAACAAATGAATAGAAAATATGATTGTATGAAAATATGAAGTATGAACAAATGTATAGAAAATATGATTGTATGAAGTATGAACAAATGAATAGAAAATATGATTGTGTGAACAAATGAATAGAAAATATGATTGTATGAAAATATGAAGTATGAACAAATGAATAGAAAATATGATTGTATGAACAAATGAATAGAAAATATGATTGTATGAACAAATGAATAGAAAATATGATTGTATGAAAATATGTAGTATGAACAAATGAATAGAAAATATGATTGTATGAACAAATGAATAGAAAATATGATTGTATGAAAATATGTAGTATGAACAAATGAATAGAAAATATGATTGTATGAACAAATGAATAGAAAATATAATTGTATGAACAAATGAATAGAAAATATGATTGTATGAAAATATGAAGTATGAACAAATGAATAGAAAATATGATTGTATGAAGTATGAACAAATGAATAGAAAATATGATTGTATGAAAATATGAAGTATGAACAAATGAATAGAAAATATGATTGTATGAAGTATGAACAAATGAATAGAAAATATGATTGTATGAAAATATGAAGTATGAAGAAATGAATAGAAAATATGATTGTATGAAAATATGAAGTAGGAACAAATGAATAGAAAATATGATTATATGAAGTATGAACAAATGAATAGAAAATATGATTGTGTGAACAAATGAATAGAAAATATGATTGTATGAAAATATGAAGTATGAACAAATGAATAGAAAATATGATTGTATGAACAAATGAATAGAAAATATGATTGTATGAAAATATGAAGTATGAACAAATGAATAGAAAATATGATTGTATGAACAAATGAATAGAAAATATGATTGTATGAACAAATGAATAGAAAATATGATGGTATGAAAATATAAAGTATGAACAAATGTATAGAAAATATGATTGTATGAAGTATGAACAAATGAATAGAAAATATGATTGTATGAACAAATGAATAGAAAATATGATTGTATGAACAAATGAATAGAAAATACGATTGTATGAACAAATGAATAGAAAACATGATTGTATGAAAATATGAAGTATGAACAAATGAATAGAAAATATGATTATATGAAAATATGAAGTATGAACAAATGAATAGAAAATATGATTATATGAAAATATGAAGTATGAACAAATGAATAGAAAATATGCTTGTCTGAAAGTATTTTACCAGATTTTTGCTATGAAATTAATATTGTTATGTTAATAAATTAAATATATTTCATGCATTTAATGAAAATTGACAGTTAAACTATCCATGCCACTAGTCAAAACAGAATGTATAAGTAAAATCAATCGTTTCAGCTGCTTTAATTTCGAAATTTATAACATTCTCGATTAGACAACGAACTTGATGACCTAATTAGACTTTTTCAAGGTATCTACACACTTTTATGGTTAAGCTGACATTCATGATTAATTTGTCAAATACCCTGTAACTTTTTCCCTCCGTTGAACCGATCCCTTTCGATATTTTTTCTGTCATCAAACATGTCGGATATCTGTGATTGTAACATATTTCTTCACTGTATATTCTTTGTTTTGGAATATATTTTTCAAGCTTTTCTGAAGTTGGAAAAATACTGAAGCTTTTCAAATCGAAAATTTTACCGTGATGCTTTTTTCGTAGGTGAAATAAATGGTAGAAAAGTATAATTATTCTCGCGAAACAATCCCACTCATGATGGAATATATTGTTTTTCACTTTTCTTTACTATTTAATCTAAATTGTAATTTATCAGCAATTTCCATATTCTTACAATTTTTATGAACGAGGTCAGAGGACGAAAATCTACGGTCCGCGGGCAAAATCCGGCCTGTCATCTGTTTGTTTTTAATCCTGCCCACGGGTTAATATTGCTTTTTAACATGAAATTTTTTTAGATAAATCATATTATGCGCAGTAACGCATCGGCCGATAGTCGACTTGATAAGTTGTGAATTATGACCGCACGTGGTGCTACTGGTATTGCATATTCGTATTCTATTGTCTGCCATATCCATAGAACAAGTGTTGCTAGTTCTCTCAGTTATTAGCCATGAAAGGAAAACCATTTACCGATGGTGAATTAATTAAGGGGGTCTGGGACTCAAAATTCTAAAATCTTCAGTTTACAGTTTTTTTTCTGAAATTATTTCTGTAGATATACAATGTATTTTTAAATTATAATAACGAATTATTATTTTCGAAACTTAAAAATTTTATTTGTTAAAAATAAAAAATGTCAAAATTTGTATGTTTTGCAAAATTGATGTATCGCAAAATATTTTATGACAAATTACTTCATTTTTGCATTAATTAACTTCTAAGAGTTCATACTATAAATTGTCTTAACCCTTCTTTGGATAGTGGTGGAAATTTCCATCAAGACATTGAATGTCCAAAAATTATATAAAAGAACAAGTTCACTTTAAGTTGATCGTGTCTGGATACCTTTTTAATGTCCATTGCATAAAAAAAAAACCATAACTGTCAAAAATAAGCAAGTGTCACTATCAGTAA
This sequence comes from Metellina segmentata, assembly GCA_947359465.1. Taxonomy (NCBI): domain Eukaryota; kingdom Metazoa; phylum Arthropoda; class Arachnida; order Araneae; family Tetragnathidae; genus Metellina; species Metellina segmentata. The sequence continues at coordinate 101,298,570 of OX375875.1, forward strand.
AACGAGCTTGAAGTTGTCATTCCGCTGTTTGTTGTAGTTGCAATAAACGTATGATTTCGTTTTTAATTTTGTTTTATTATATTTGAGTTTCTATTGCTAAAAAAGTGAAAATGAGTGGAAGAAAGGTTTGTAACATGTGTTTCTGTTATTTTTAGAGCAATTTCTGATAAAGTTTGCGTTTAATTTAAAAATTACCACATGATACCATCATATTGTTTTTTACTAAATTTATACTATAAATATATACTAAGATTTTTTTAACCATTTTTCCTTCAATTTTGAACATGAATTATATAACAATGATTTATTTTACCAATAAAGAAAAAATCATGCAAAGAAGGGTTAATGATTTTTGGTTAAAACAATTGGAAAAAATAAAAAATATATTTTGTTCAAAAACTTCATATATATATATATATATATATATATATATATATATATATATATATATATATATATACACAAATAAAAGCAATATATTTGAAAAGTAACTGTTGAAAATTTCGTTCATTAATGATAGTTCTTAAGTTATATCGAATTTTACAAGTGAAATCGCATTTCACACAAAAGGTGAAAAAGACCGTTTAAAATTATGAAGGCTCTTTGGATTTGTAGCTGTCATGTTTATAAAAAGTGTTATATTTCCGGTTCTATGTATGGTAGAAACAAAATTGAGGTGTCATTTTATTCAGAAAGATATTTATTATGTTTTAAGATATTAAAAAAAATTGGACTTATTTCATATTTTGAGTCCTAGACTCCCTTAAATCATATTTGTTTGTGGAACCTTAAGAAATGTACCCAGAGAAAATAGATTTGTTTCGATCTGTCATTCTTTTGGCGAGAACAACTGTTAGAAGAGTTGAGGACACATCGAAAGCCACATCAAGAATCAATTGAAAGACGAGGCAAACATTTTAAAATCCTTTTCGTTGACTCTTAATGAGTCGACAGATATTACTGATACCGCACAATATTGTTGCTGTTTATTCGAGGGGATCAATACTAAGTTTGAGGGGACTGAAGAATTAGCTTCTATGAATAGTCTCCATGAAACAAACTACATGCAAAGATATCTTCAAGGAAGTCGAAAAAATGTTAACACACTACAATTTACAATGAAATCAGTTTGAGCCTGTTTTTTTGTTACCCTGAGCAGAATTACTATGTAAATATCTTCGAGTTTTCTACCTAGCCCGCCAAGCTTAATATTTTTACTTTCTGGCCCTTCCCAAAAAATAGTTTGCTGACCCCTGATCGAGGTATAATGGGACAAAAAAGAATTTATTGTTCCAATTACTTACCAATGCTTGGCTCAGGTAGACCAGATCAGTAACTGAAATATGACAGAGCATTGCTATTCAGAAGAGCTTCAAAACATGTGATAGTTCTCGTGTGACTTCTCGGCAAGTAGTCACTTGACTGGTCTATGAAATATTGGCTTGATTAGCCGTTTTGGCATTTTTTCGCATCCGTTAAGCAATATAACATCTCTAACAAGGCATTTTGTGTCAACTCGCCTTTCTATCGAGTGGAGACAAAACTTGAGCAGTCGACAGTCTACGCCATGTCACGTCGACTACTCAGGTCATGAATCAATGGATGGTCGTCTTCTTCCGTAGTCCAATCAGATCATAATGTTCGTTTCCACCCGGCATTCGAAAGTAGTTTTAGGGTCACGTTACTATTAATTTTGGTAACATGATCTTGGGCACGTAAAAATGTTACAATTGTTCACTCTACTTTATTTCCTCTATGGGTCAGATCTGGTCCTTGCGCCATAATAACCCAACCAATCAATCAAACATATTGGCTAAACCGACGTCTCGCGAGAGATTATTGGAAAATTAGGCAGTAAAAACAATGCATAACACATCACCTAATTGATATACACTCAAGGAAAGTTTTATTGATACAAAAGAGAGAAATACACTCAGGGCGACCAACCATGGTCCAGGATCACATCCGATCGGAAAGATCACAGGACACCACGCAATTTCGATCCACTGTTAGATGACGAGGTCACACCTCATCTGGCATCCCACTCTCCAAACTTCCACACCACGCCAACGTGAAGACATTTTTGGCCTGATTTAACGTGTACCAACCCCTTTTCCACACGACGGTCTTCGATTGGATTCGAACTCGCAACCCTCCGGTTGTTAATCCGTTTCTTTCCCAATTCAAATCTTCAAATCCCATTCCAGGACAAACTATCCTCGCACAGTTCCACCAAGATCAGATCGATGCGATCGAAATCTGCAGGAAAAAAATAAAAACAAAATAAAACGAACGGATTAAAAGATCCCACCGGTGTCGGACAAAAGGAAGAGTGAGCCCAGTCCAGATAAACATACCCGCGCGCAAGACAAATATCCCCTTTCCCTTCCAAGCTGACGAATCCTACAAAAAAGAAAACACCCGGGGATCAGTTTTAAACTTGCCTTATCCCTCAGAACACGGACTTTTGGAAAGGAGACTCTTCGCTCTCAACTTCTCCCAGGATAAAATGGTAGCAGCGGAACCAGATAAAATCTTTCCCGTGTTGCAGGGGGGGGGTAGAGGGCTATCTCCCCCCCCCACTTCCTTCCCACCATCGATCACTGTTGATTGGTTGATTTTAGATTTGATCGATGGCTTGTCATCGACTTGAATGGCGGGACTTTAACATGGAAGGAACTGGATCCGAGATCTGTGTCCGAGGGTATATCTCTCTCCCGTTTTCGTTTTTTTTGGCGCTCTTGTTCTTTTAGGGTAATTGGAGAGGAACTGGCAACTCCTCCCGCGACGATGGAAGAGTGAGATAGCCTGCGATGGATGGGGATTATGAATGGTTTTATTTCATCATGAAGAAAGATACTGTTTTATTAGGGGAATCCGCGACGACATCCGTGATGTGAGATGGTAGCCCTGGATGCCCCGGCCTTCCTCTGCCATATTTCATGGCTTTCTTGATATAGTGAAGTAATCCCGCGTGATTTATACTGTGATTCTTATGTTTCTGAGCCCTTTGAATCTTTCAGCGAGATTGGGATCTTCGGCTGTTGTGCGAAGGCATGCATTATGTGCTTTTTGTCAGCGAAGGGGAAACGTTTTAATTCCAGCATTGGAGCTTTGTAGAAGTTCAGGAGGAGCAAAAGAACTGGAAAACTCTAGTTGAATAACCCAATATCATAAGTCTAGTTTTCTTGGGTGAGGTAACTTAACCTTCCTCGGGGTTGTCACGACGGGGTGCCTCGTCTCTTTATCAAAACTTTTCAAATCTTGATTGACGAGATATCTCGTCAACAGCAGAATTAAGGGGTTGCGGATACAAAGGGCGATCTCAACATAGGGAGAAACATTCCCCCCATATTTTGGTTTGTCAGACATTAGTGAAAAATTATACTCACTTTTTTATTGAGTTCGCTCTTTCTAACCTTATAAAACTAGTGCTGACAGTAGCTATTGTATCTACTAAGAACGGAATATCTCCGCTTTTAAATGCGTTTATCTAGAAACCAGCAATTGTCGAGTTTACCCTTCGTACCCGTAAGGCCTCAATTGTCAGATCTTGATCTTTTTGCCAGCAAAGAGAAAACTTTTTATTTCCTGCATTTAGCTTTGCAGGATGAGCACAGGATGAGCAAAGGAACTGTCAATCCAGTTGCATAACCCAATTTCACAAGTCTTTAGTTCTGTTGGTTTAGGTAACTTAATCTTCCTCGAGGTTGTCTCGACATCGTATCTCGTCTCATTACCAAAACTGACCAAATCTTAATCTCGTCATCAGCATTATTGTCAGATCTTGATCTTTGTGAAAACAAAGGGGAAACGTTTTAATTCCAGCATTCAGCTTTGCAGAAGTTCAAGAGAAGCAAGGGAACTGTAATCTCCAGTTAAAACAACCCTATTTCACAAGTTTTTAGTGTTCTTGGTTAAGGTTACTTAGCCTTCTTCGAGGTTGTCTCAACGGGCTTTGTCTGTTTAGCAAAACTTACCAAATATTGATGGCCGAGATATCTCGTCAACAGAATAATTGGTTAAATCTTGATGGATAAGATATCTCGTCGCAACAACTTGAGGGTAAATTCCATAGATTACACTGTTCCTACCTCTCATTCGACTGCACTGTATCACAATTTAATTTTGTCGAACTTCTGATTGAAAAATATATCTGGGATGCAAACCTTTTGTCGGAAATATTCGTAGAATAATTCATGGATGTTTTTCTTTAAAATTAATTGATGATTCTCTTGAACATTAGAAACAACTTTTCAGATGAAGTACTAAAGTCTTCATTTAATGTTTTTCGCAGCCTAAATTTCTTTTCGTAGAAATATTTTTGTTTGCATTTGAGTTTCAGAATACTGAAAATCTTGGAACAAGTATCAATTCAAGTTTTAAACTCGGTACAAAATGTCTTAATACACAAATAATACAAGTGAAGAGTCGAGATGAGAATCCTTCGAAATCTGCACTTTCGTTCGTGGTAACCATGGTAACCGCGACTTCACACGAGCCTTGCTCAACGCCAGTGGAAGTGAAGAATTCTCATGGGGTCTCAAGTGATCGCTTCTGAATCTTGAAATGGTGATCTGATCTGTCCTGCCCCATAACTCAATGCATATGACGGACATTTCAACTGTCATGTCGTATAGTTTGGATTCATTGAGAGCCACTCTGGTAAACGTAGTTACATTATTTAACGATGAAGAGCATTTTGATGTCAAACATCCCAACGACTGTTGATATTAAAACCCTCGAGTCTGTGACATGGCTCTAATCTGCGGCTCAAACAACTTTGCCACCGCGACCCTGTTTTCTTAGGTGGGTGGCACACGAGCCGATTTGATGTTATGGTGTGAGTAATCTTCATCAACACGTTCCCTACCGATCACGCAGAAGCGCGTGATGTGGCGTCAGCGCTACAGTGCCAATCTCGTGGCAGCGCGTGGTGTGGAATGATGTCTCAGTAGCCAGTCATGCGATAAGAGCTGCGCCTCAACATTTATTGTCCGCTACAATCGGCATTATATGTTAGGTGTTGGCGTGGAATTGGCGTGAAGTAAAGGTTAGAAGCTAGTTTTAAAGATGTGTGGTTTCTAATAAGCCTCTAACAGATGATGAAATTATAAATATGTTGGCTGAACTTTCACTAATCTATTCTGGTATTGGCGCACTTTCAAGTATATCTGTTACCAGCCACTGCGTTGCCCGTGCCCGTAGGGTATTAATCTGGTGTAAAATTTTCCGCAGATTTCAAATCCGTTGAAGTTATATTCAATTTATAAATTATTTATTTAAAGAAAATCATATATTTTAGGTATCAATGTAAAGTGAAATTTTCCGCTGATTTCAAATACGTTGAAAATTTTCCTCTATCTTTAACCGTCTAGGAAATAGAAAAAAGAACCGACTTCAGTTAAAAGATTTATCGTCTGGCTGGAAATTTATTCGTCCGCGCAAAATCAAAGCGGCAATGAAAAAAATAATTTTCTCCGCTTACTGAGGATGAAAAAAACTTGGCATGTTTCCAAACCCTGACTGCAAGGTCACCCGGGTAGAAAAAAGTTCTCCGCGTTTGAAATACCAATGGAGAATAAAACTATTAAATTCATTTAAAAATCTTCTAGATTGAATTTTAAAATTCGCAGCGACCCAAAAATTGCATATAATTTGGACTACCTGTGTGCTAAATCTCATTGCTGTAAGTGCCATAGAATCGTCAGTATTTTGCAGCTAGAAACAGACAGACAAACACTTCCTTTTATAATAGTAGAGATAAAAAGTAAGTCGGTTTCTAGGGAAAACCCATTTTTACGGCGGGGCAATAACTATCAATACATCCTTACGTGACCAAAAGCGAATGTGTTAAGGAATACACAGTTAATTACTAAACACTTTCCTTTTATTGTCTGTTTTCCGATGGTGTTCAATTTAAAGATTAATCAATTTTACCCGTGGATCCTCTGAGCTTTGGCAAGAGGCCGTAGCTTTCCGTCGGATGCGGAGTGGATGGATCTCTGTTATTTCTGATGACTCTTTGGAATCTGTTCTCTCGCCAGAGGAAGGGTATCGACATGGACACTGGCTAGAGTCCGGAGTTGACGCTTGGGTCGCTCTTGCCGTTTGTCAAGCTGAACCTTCGCTCGCTGTCTTTTCTCTTCTGACCTCTGCATCCGTGGCATGGAAGCAGACCCGGACCACAATGTTACCACCTGCCATATCCCAAATCATCTGCACATCAAGGAACCAGCAACACACCACTTTGACGCTTGGCAGTTCACTCCTGGCTACTAAGAAAAATCATACAAATCGTGCGATTTGCGACCTCCAGGGAGTTTGAACTCAAGCAAGCGGTTTAAATGCAGTCGAATTTAATATGCAAAATATCCACTGGGCCTAACCTCTTTCTTCACCTGAAAATAACGACACTTATATCCAGTCTCTTGCCTCTAAGACCTCACAAATATTTTTTTAGAGCAGCACCCGCGTGTGCACTTTATAGCTCAAGATTTCTGCTTTGCATCACACAAAAAATTATTCCTTTTCTCATCTAGTCATCGTTTACGCTGTGGGATATTTTGTTTCACGTAAACCTTACGTGGGGTCGGTCCCATGATGGAGTTGAGTTGAGTCTCCTCTTTTGTATTCGTTAGGGCAAGGCATTCGTTTTCATTAGGGCAAGATGCGATTGTAGACGAAGCAGATTCGATTAATCAGACAATATTCCATCCTGAGTGTATTTTGTTCTTTTCCGTATCAGTAAAATTTTTATTGTGCGTCTATTATTACTTGATATTGTATGTCTTGTGTCTGGCCCAGCATGGTCAAATATGTGCCTTTCGCCATAAAAACTCAACAAACCACCATTAGGGCAAGGATTCCCTTTTCGCCTTGACTTACAAATCCAGAGGAAATACCTAAGTTCTGCTCATACATAGGAACAGGCAAGGGTCCACCTAAGATCATAACATAACATTGAGAAGCCAATTCAGCCAGTCCGCATTCTCTTTTCCCGTCAGGAAGAAAAGAAGCGCAACCCGCGTCGCGCTTCACAAATCGGCACATGTGCCGCTACTCTTTTTGGAAGAAGTGATGCACATCCAAAATAAAATTAAACTTTAATTCAGCGATTTTCATCACAAACGTCATTATTTGCTGCTGTTGCTCTTGGCAACTCCTCACCATGAACCTCCACAGCTTAATGGCGGAACATTCCCCGGCGAAGCATTGTGCCAAGGTGTTCCCTAACTGCTTCCAGAGTGCTCCCCCGAATTCTGTTACAAACAAGATAAAATATTCCCTCCACCCCCCTAAAAAAACACCCCTCGCTGCCTTAAGTGTTAGAAATTAGAGTAATTTACTGCCCTACACGAGCAAACTTCCGTACGTATTAAACTAGTGACTGCACACCATAACACGCTCATTTACGCCGCACGGGAGAAAAGGGAGAGAGAGCAAAGAGAGGGGAAGGGGGTCGGCCATTTAATGCCCGCAAGGGGGGGGGGAGAGATTCAAAAGAGGTCGGTGGAAACGCGGGGCCTTGAAAAATGTTGCAGTTAGTCGATAGGGGGCGCTGTATGACACTCTCCCGGAATAAATTGTGTTCGCTGGAGGCAGGATTAATGAATCGAGACGGGATCCAAATTGTTATAAATGGCCGCCGGGGGTTCTTTTCGGGAATACGCAGAAAAATGGAATCTCCCGCGAACCCACCTGCTGCATTCCGAATGGATAAGAAAGCGGGGACATTACGTCGTCTACGGTCTTCTCCACCCCTCGCTCGAGTAAAAGCGCCACACACAAAAAAGACGCACTAGACTCCGGTAGGTGCGCGTTATAGAATTTTTAAGAGATTTACGAGCGATGTTGGGGGGGGGGGGTTCTCTGTGAAAATCAATAGAAATATTTCTCGCCTGCGCCACCCCCTCGTATATATACATACACCCCTCCTCTGCCGCTCCATTATCTTTATTTCGGATTGCGCTTATGGGTTTTAGTTTATGGCCGTGAAAGCACGTAGGGAGATCTGCTTTAGTAAAATGGCGAAAAACCCTCCGACAATTTGCGGTGGGGTGGGAAAAAATTATGGAATGAAAGAGAAGGTGGTTTGGGGTTTTTTTCTGGTGGTATCTATATTTCAGGTGAGTTATGGTGATGCAGGTAACGAATGGGGGGAGAGGTTTCGGGATCTGAGCGCATGTGGGCTTTTGGAGGAATCGTGCACTGAGTGTGATGCCTTTGGAGATCTTCTGCAAATGAGATCGAGATGGGAATAATGTATTCCTGGTAATGGATATCGGTTGAGAAGGGGTTTCTCCTTTTAAAAGCAGCTTTGCGAGGGATGTCCCTCTCTCTCCCTCCGCGAAAACGATGCATTAAGTTTGGGTAGGGATACGTTTTACGTTTCTTCTCGGAAAACAATGCGCTTGATTAACGTTGATGAAAAACATAGTCACGAAGAAGAGTCTGAAATTTATTCACATTAAAAATAAAGCCAAATTGTTCGTATAGATGTACAGGATGTTTCTTAAGCATCTGGTAAAATTGTAAAGGATAGTAGAGTGGTCTGAAATAAATATTCGTACCGGTCGCTCTCTCATCCTTACATCTGGAATTCAGATCAGTCTCGCACCCCTATATCTGGAATTCAGATCAACCCCGACACTATAAACAACTCGTTAAACAACACATCCGCTATGGGACTTCGTGAGGAAATGGAAGACGAACCCAAGATTTAGATCTTATGAACTGCAGTTGGAACGCAGGGAAAACTTCACTTGGTGATATCACCAAGTTCACACTGAAAACCCCCTTTCGAAAAACTCTTTTGAATGTGTTTCGAAAACCCTTTTCCCACGTGTTTGGGTTGGCAGAGAGCGGTTGATATGACAAGTTTTTCGAGAGATGGAGCTGAAGTTTTGAGAGGAAAAGACGCATCCCCTACAGACTGTGTTTTTAGGGAGCCACACTCCTTGGTCCTAGGCGGTTCGATGTCAATTGCTGTGCCCACGACTTTTAATAATTGTAAATAATTTTCTGTAAATAATATCCCAATTACTTTGAATAAATGTTTAACTTAAATCAGTTGTACGTCTAAGGGCAGGTGCACACATCCGGTTTATGAACACGCTGCGCCGCTGCCGAAACGCAAGCGCGGTCTGAGATACATTAGCTCCAATTGAGTAGTGCACACATGCCTCCGGCGCCGCACGTCCAACTTGCGTGCAATTTATACCACAGTTCCCCAAGGCGCCGCACATGCGTCTCCGTTCTGATGTACTTTGTTTTCATAAATAAATGGAATACAACTAATAATTAATAATTGGTTGTATCCAGTAACGTCAATTTTGTTTCAAAATATACTTTCTTTACACCAAGTAAGTAAAATAAACTCGTTTTCTTCGATAGAATATTTATCGCGAATGTCGCGAAATGAGTATTTGCATCATTTCACGGTTATGTGTGCACAGTTGGGCTTCGGTGCAGCAGCGGCGCCGCACGTTGAAAATCCGGATGTGTGCACCGGGCCTAGTTGTTAAATGACGGTACAACACGCATTCATTCAGGACGGACAAACATTAATGCTTACCAGATTCCTTCGAGGAGTCAAGTGATTTATTCTTTCCCCATGGAGTTTACTGCCTCTGTTAAACATGGAATTGCACCCATAGGGATCAAAAGCTATCTTTCTCTATACTTCCACATCTGAATCCTTTCTTTTCACAATTGCTTGATAGTGTCTGCCTTATGTTTGGAGCAGCTTGGCCAAATACCTTGCGACGTCAAACCCAGAACCCACCAACGCTCCAGAAACTTTGAATCTATAAGCAACATTCTGACCACTATACAACCTTTGAGCAGCTCGTCCATTTCCGTTCCGCAGCCTTATACATCACTTACATACCCGAGAGTTCCGAACGAAGCATGCTGTTGAAAACTCGAGCGGGCAATGAAGCCTCACGCCACAGAAACGATGTTATCGATTGATCTAAACAGCGCCCTCTTGAACCTAAACGCGGCATATCCCGATATACATTCATCGACAAAAAAATGCTTGTTTGGGGCCCCCCTGCCGCTCTTTACAATTTGGCCAGATACTTTCGAAACACCCTGTACAGTGCGGCGGATCTTGGGAGAAGAGGCAGTTAAGTCGCTTGGTTTTGAACGAGTATTATTTGAATTAGGGAACTGATGGTAACGTAAACAAGTCTATTACACAAATGGTGTTCTTTGAGCGGTTTCTGACCGTAAGTTAATCGTTCGGTGTCGAAACAGATACCATTAATAACGGGTAGGCATGGGGGAAAACATCCACGGCGATCATCGTTCGTGCTTTTGGGTATGGTAGCTTTCTCTATAACGCACTTTCAATCACCAATTCAGAAATCAACTGCCTTCTCCGGGGAGTTGCCTTATACCAGTGCTTAACCCTGTGAGGGATTTGCACCATATGCAAACTGCAGTCTTCCCTGCATGCCTTGACCAATAGAATCTTTCGGAGTCTTCCAACCAATACATGTGATTATTTTGCCATTATATTGTTCAAAATGTCCGTATGGGGCAAAAACAACACTAAATATCCTGACGCTCAGAGGATTAATATATTAAAAAGTAGCAGGGTAAAGTGGGGTAAGTGTATTTACGGGGGAAATTCGTAGTGGATCTATAACATTGGAGCCGAACAATTCACCGAGCGGCCATCTTAGAATGCAATCTGCACTTTCATACTTTTGCCACTGGAATGTGTTTGAAGCGAGGCATAACTTCAGGGTTCAAAGCACAACAGCTGATTCCACTTGGTGTATCAAGTTGTAAGTGATCTTTGAAATTCAAGAATATTTATCAATATTACCCACTTTTCTTTGACTTTTTCATGTAAGTACCTAACTAGTTTCTATCTTTCTGTTTAAGAATAACAGCAATTATTTTCCCTTCTTTTTTTTTATACAAAATTACGGCCCTAATCTGCACTTACCCCTTAAAAATTCACTGTGCGGAAATGGTGGCCACTGCAAATTAGTCTGTATTCGAACCTCTTTTCTTTTGTGAGAGGAAAAGTTGCAGGAGAAGATGTTAACATATTAATTAGATTAACAGAATAGCAATTGGTGATTGGGTCATAGTTAAGTTCTTAGGGGAAACTATAGTGTTAAGCATTATGTTGTGGAAGTACTATATTTTGGAAATGGTGATCCCTTTAAAAAGTTACTATCGAGAATTTGCTCAACTGCTTTCCAACCTCGGTACAAATATGATACAAGTTTTGTAGTGAAAAATTATATAATTTGCATACTCTTCCTCGGCCCGTAGAAGAAGTAGTTTTTGAAACTGAATTCTCAAACTAATGAATTGTTTAAGTTTTCCGTAATCACTTAATTCTTGATTAAGGCTCGTATTATTTTTAAGAGTCTAAAAGTTTATTAGATTTCTAAACATTTTTTCTGATGTTTACAAGTTTTTAAAGCAATCAGGGTATAGTGTACCAAGAATATTTTACTGTTTTTATTTATTTATTATTTATTAACTTTGGATTGTTACTAGTAATAGTTATTTTTTTTAAACAACAAATTGATTTGTACGTTTTATTTTAATTTGTGATTAATTTTTGCTTGCTATTACATTTGATTCCAGTCACCTTGGATTTTGTGAAACTCATACTGTGTTAATACTCTTGTTCTCCGAGTTATATTGATTAACCGAATTACCTTTTCTAAGCTTTATAAAATAACGAAAGATTATATTTACAAGCTACCATTTGTAATTTAATTATATTGATTAAATAAAAACTTTTCTGCTGTTACATATTAAAAGTGCTTTTCTTTTATGTTTTCTTGTCCCAAACGCTACAAATTCTGTAACGGTGATTTTTTTCCAATTTTAGAATTACAACCAGCAAAATGATCTTCAAAATCTAAGCTATTTGCATTTGCACCAAGTATCATTATCCATTCAAATGAGCAATCTTTAGAGGTTAGGTTCGCATTTACCCCGCTAACTTTATTTCTGACATTAATTGATCTAATAATTAAGGAGACTTCTTGACACAACGTCATTAGCCCCGTACGCTATCTATCCAACAGTCGTTGGTAGCCATTCTTCATAAGTCCTGATGCATTATTTGAAATTAGCCTCGTATTTTGTTATGTATTGCAATGCAGGAATTTTTGTAAACTTAAAGGGCCAACAAACTATTTACCAATTTCTCTAATCGATGGATTGCATATCACTTACTTTACAGGAGGAGTAAAAGGCGCTCAATAGTATTTTTGAAACCGATGTTACTTGTAAAAGCTTCGGTTTCATAAGAAATTGGAGTCGTTATCTAACAGCCGTGATACGTCATGATGCCGCGGGCATAACTAGACGGTCGTCTAAACAAGAGTCCAGAGGTGTCAACTTAGACGAACAGAATACGTTGGAGAATGGGCAACACAGACGGCTGTCGTGGTTTATTTTATTCGAGAAACAAAACTAAGTGTTTTTTTATTTTCTAGTTCAAAGTTTCTAACTTCGGGATAGTTGAAGATAGAGTGAAAATTTCAACAGATTTCAAATCAGCGTAAATTTCTTCGCCAGATCGTTACCAAAAACAGTTTTATTATTCAATTATTTACCATTTGATTATTTAATTATTTATTAAATAATTAATTATTTATTTGAAGAAAATCACATTTAAGGTATCGATCTGGTGTCAAATTTTCCGTCGATATCAAATCCGTTGAAGTTTTCATTCTGTGTTTAACGATCCCGATTTTACAAAACCGAACTAATCAATGGCAGTCAAAAATTTTTGTTTGTTTTTCTCCTCTTCGCTCGAATCGTTTGGCGCAGGAAATGAAATCTTGCCGCTACAAGAGAAAAAACGTTCTCCAACTGTTTGAGACCGCTATGACGACAGTCATGGAAATGGCGGCTCCGATAATTTTCGTTACGCTCACAAACAACACTCTCTAGTAAACCAACACCATGTGTTAGTATAAACAACGTTTATTGACGTCACCCACCGCTAGATCACGGCTACGCTTTCTGAGGAAACCGAAGCTTTAGTGCCACATGCTTATTCCATTCACCTTTGTGTAAATTTGGCTGAGTTGAGACAAATAATGTCATGTTTAGTTTCACATTTCTTCTCTTTCCGTGGTCATCTTAATGTACTGAAAAGAATTAGAGGACCAAACCTAAACAAGTGCGAGGTTTCGCTGTTTCTTAACTCTCCTCGCAAACAAATACGAGTTCAGTAGGAACAGATGTATGAAGAAAGGCTTCCGAAACATTTTAGGACGAGGCGAGGAATAATGTTATTTTTTTAACATAATCTATCACATTTCTTTCATTCCACACAACCATAAAAACAGCTTATATCACACCCATTCATTTCTTCAAAGTGAATACACAACCAAAACCAAGCTATACTCAGTCAACGTTTTTAAGCATTTTTAACGTGAAGCATTTTTAAGATTCTCGAAAATTTATCGAAGCCTTACTCCATTTGTTACCATTGAGGTTGAATAAATATTGCTTTTTGAAAAGTGTTGAATATGGATGATATTATACTCTTTCTATATATAAATCTCTGACGTTTCATAGCATGGTTTAGATCAAATACATTTTCTGTGCTCTTATTTCTAAATTTGAACACATAGGGAAAATGTTTGTTGTTGTTTCTAATCCTCCAGTTTCTGACGAAGTCAGACAAAGTACATAAGTCAATTGATTCCCATAAAATCAAGCACAATAATTGACTCATTAGGAAAATGTGAAAAGTTTGGAATATATACTCTGTAAAAAAAAATTAATGCACCAAGGAGTTGTCCAGGAGTTGTGCCGGGCTCGATCAACTAATAACGGCGCTGAAAACTAGAGACTATACGTCTCCAGTGACGAGTCCAGTTTCCAGCTCTGTCCTGACGACAACCGCAGACGAGTCTGGAGACGTCCAGGGTAGCGTGGGTATCCTTCCCTTACTATTGAACGCCCCACATGCCCACTACAGGGTGTTATTGTCTGGGATGCCACCTCCTTTGATATCCGGACCTCTTTGGTAGTCAGTTTTGGCACACTCACCGCATAGCGGTCGTAGACGACATTCTACAACCTGTTTTGTTACTGTAAATTTTGCGACACCCCGGACTTACTTTTCAACAAGATAATGCCCGGTCGCACACTGCACGTGTTGCAATGAACTGTCTTCAAGCTTTTCCAACACTTCCTTGGCCAGCTAGGTCTCTTGATCTCTCTTTCATAGACCATACTTGGGACGTTATGGGAAAGCGATTGCAATCATCCCGGAATGTTGACCATTTATCCCGACAGTTGGAGACAATTTGGCAAGAAATTCCGCAGGACACCATCCGGGAAATTATTCAGGCTATTTCACGTCGGGTGACAACTTGCCAGAGGTGGACCAACGCCTTATTGACTTTCTCCCTTTGTAACGGTCAAACTCTGAAATAAATCATTCAGTTGTTCTGAAATTTTAATCGTTTGTTTTTCTTTGTATGGTCTTCCCATCCATCCATTTTTATCGTAATCAGACAACTCCTTGGTGCGTCGATTTTTTTTTTGTTATAGAGTGTAATTCACGTCAAAGTGTATTTAATGAAATCTATTTTGTTTATACGACACAAACTGTTCCATTACCTTTTACTCATAAATCTTGACCTTCCTGAGCATTTATTATTCTCGGTGATTGATCCCGGACCGTCGTCAATAGCTAGTTGTGTTGCTCTAATACGACGTTAATTAAAATACCTATATCTATATCTGAACTTTTATAAGTAATGCAGCTATAATCTATCTGAGACAAACTAGAAGTTTCGTAGCGTAAACACTATTGTTCTTTCTAGGTTACAAAAGTAGCTGAGAAATGTTTTCAAAATGTTGTGAAATATCTAACAAGGAAATGTAAATAATAATTATATATTTCCATCAATGCATTTTTGCATTTTCACTGAGAAATGAAACACAACGCTGTTTCCATTTCTACTGTTAAAATTTCTGTTTCGGTCCCTTTTGGATTTAGGCTCAAGTGGGGTAGTTGTAAATAAGTTATACAAGCGCCCACGTGAAATTCCGAGAAACTAAAAAGTTGTGAAACATGAAATCTGGCAACCCTGAGGATGTAATATGGTGATCCCGTATTTCTTTCAACCACAGCTGATAGCAACCTGTTTAGTTGGAAAAATTGTGGTTGAAAAGTTTGGGTTTTAAAGTTTTCGAGTGTTGAATTTTCTGCTGACCTCCATAATGTATTGAAAAATATGCTGTTCCAATTCTTTTCTACGGTCAGTTATATTTCTATCGAACAGAAAATCACTGACTTTTCCTTCTGGTAACTTTAATGCATCTACAGTTGAATGTTAACAATTACCCCATATTTTTCAATGGACGGGGTAATTGAAAACATAACTTTGCCAATAGTTTCATTCATTTTGGATGGGAAAACAATCTGCTTTTCCGTGTAATTTTGTATTTAATCGTATTTAGTACGTTTGAAATGCGTTTCATTGCATTTTTCGTGTTCTTTGGGAGCAGGAAGACTGATTTACTAAAACGTCTCACATATGATGAAGTTCTTACACTGACCAAGTACTGTCACGCTTGAAGGAGGCAGAAGAGAAAAAGAACAAAAGGAAGCCGAGTGAGAGGAAAGTGAAAGAGCCAGGACGTAAGCAAGAAACCAAGAAAGAAGCTACTGGAAAGGAAAGCAGAACTCGAGGACAGCAAGGATGAGGAACTATTGAAAAATTGACTAACATTGACAGTGAAGAGTTTGAAATTGCCAAAACATTTAAGCAAAATATAGAAGACTAGCTTGTATTGGAAGTTAAATATTTTGGAGCCATTCATGGAAGACATTGAAACGACTACGTTCCTGCTTGTGGGTTTTGAGAGGGGAAAGAGAGAGAAAACCCATTTTCCGTATGTATGAAGGGTGGATGTCGTTTCAGAAGAGGAGTTTGACATCACTGGACTCAAATGCATCGACTAAATTTGCTGTGGTTGAAAAAGACTAATTCTGTGTTACCAAAGACCATGTCAAAGCAATTTTACCTACACCAAACTTTAGCAAAGAAAACGTAAAGAAATTTTCTGATTTGAGGTCACTGTTAATGTGTAAGAAATGTAATGTTTGTTTGTTTTTTGTTCCTAAGTTTATATTTTTCAATTATTATTATTTTTTTATTTTTAAATTTTTATTTTTTACACTAAATACATTCTTTGTTCAGCAAATGTTTGAATTATTTATTCTTACGTATTCCTGGAAGTTCACCTCATTATCAACGCAACTTTCAAGTGTCACTATTTTGCTGGGGTAAGAAGTAAAAGCAAATAAAATAATAATAAAAGTTGGTAAATGTAAAGATCAATACGGGGTTGTTCTAAGCATGGTATTAGAAAGGAAAAAATACCATTGGAGTTCCTTCTACTGCCATGACTACTGCTCATGCTGTCACTTGTTCAATATTCAAATATCACGAGGAAAATCGCTGTTTACAACTACCCCTACTGTCAGGGGAAACTGTAAACACTTGGGGTAATTGTAAACAGCCGAGTACGGTGTTAAATGTCTTTCCTAGAATCTTCGTACTAATTAAATATCAAAGCAGAATAGTGACAAGTTATTTTAGTATGGTGTACAATGTTTAATTACTTTATCAAGAAATTGAAAATAGGGATTCAAAGTGAACATACGAATTCTGTTTACAATTACCCCGCCTTACCCTATTCCGGATCGTCACCAATAGCCCGTTATGTTGCTCCAGTGGAACGTTAATTCAACTATCTACCTAAAAGCTGGTATAATTAGTCGTTAAACAGTAACAGTACAGTAATAAAATTGTTTTGCCAGTTAATGAATTTCTACCTTGAACCTAGACTATGTGGTTGGTTAAATCTTTTGTGAAGTTACAAGTAAAGAGCTCAAAGAATCATTGATACACTAGATAGATGTTTAGAAGAGCACACTAAAAACTCTCCAGACTAAGCTTCTATTCTAATATTGAGTGTCTGCATGAAGCTTCAATCCAATTTTGAGAATTTCAGCATCAACGCTAATGTGCTTCAGTTTTAATTACGTTGTTTTGAATAAATATCTTCCAAATCCCCATATATTTAATATACAAACTGCTGTTCTTAAAATCTTGAGATCAGACTATAATACATAAAGTTTTCGTTCGTGTTATTCTCATGGAACTAAGCCTGGTTTATGAAAAGATTAGTTTATCTTGGTTGATTGTTTTGTGTTTACTCAACACTTTTTTGCTTGGAGTTCGCACATGAATATCCACGTAAGCGATTATCAATTAACGGAATCCTTTTCTTAACGCTAAGTTTTGAGTGCACCGAAATGTGTTTATCCATACGAATTAAATCGCAGTTAATACTATGGCGAGACACATTTCTAGAAGAAGACTTAATTAAACATACCCTTCTAAATAACATCTACCTTCACCGAAATATAACCCGAGAGTTTTTCACATCAGCAAATTCGAGTGCATTTATTTAAGAGGGATGAAAAATAAAGCATTATTTCTCCCGTTTCTGGGAATCTGGAGTTGCTATCTCTGAAAGGGTGGATTAAAATTCAAACTTTCATAATTAGTGACGTCCGAAGTTATTGTTCTCAAATGAAACTTTTCTTCTCTCTCAAAAGACAAAGGTGTCTCTTAAACCTGCCTTTGAAGACGCTTTTGCAGAAGTATCTGATGACGAAAGAAAAGAAGAGATAAATGTGACTCAGATACAAGGTAAAACATGGGGCTTAGCCATGCATTAATTTCAGTTAGGGGGAATTCTGAAGAGAATCTTTTATGCATAAGCTATACTTATTCGCGTGAAGCGCGGAGATTAATTGTGTTGTGACATGTGTGGTGCTCTGAGTATATTTGAGGAGAAATTATGAGAGAGGGTGTGGATCCTTATTTTTCAAACACTTGGAGACTAAACACAAGTGAAATCTTTTCTGTAAACGCATATATGAGTGGGAATTTTTAATAGTTTATTCTAATACAGTTTTGGTATCAAAATTTTTATTCGGCACTGATGTTTAACAAGCGACCATTGTCTCTCCCGACAAAAGTGCATGGATTTTTAGAGGTTTATCTTTCCCTTTTTTTTTTTTTTTTTTAGCCGACTAACCGGTATAGTGGTTAAGGTGTTAGCCTCTAGATCGGAAGGTTCCTGGTTCGAATCCGGGTCCGGGCATGGATGTTTGTAAACGTATGGTGTAGAGGCGGCTGGTGCACCTTAAATCTGTCGTGGCCGAAAGTCCTCACGTTGGGTTGGCGTGGAAGTTTGGAGAGTGGGGTGCCAGCTCAGGTGTTGCTTCGTCATCTGACCGTGGTTCAAAATTACGAGGTGTTGTCCTCGGCTCTTTCCCTTAAGGGATCGATCCTGGACCGTCGTCAATAGCCCGTTGTGTTGCTCTAGTACGACGTTAACAAAAATTACCAATTACCTTTCCCTTTTTAGATTGATCTCGGACCGTCGACAATAGCCCGTTATGTTTCTCTAGTACGACGTTTTTTAAAAACCTACCTTTTAGAGGTTTACATCCGAGTAGTTAATTACGGATTGTATTATGGTTGTCGTTAAGGTAGGTAGTTCAATTAACGTCGGCACTGACGTAATACAGAGGGCTATTGGCGACGCTCCGGCATCAATCCTGAATGGAATCTTCCAAGCACAGAACTTAACAAAGGTCAGATGATGAGGACAACTTCTCGTCGTTTTGAACCACAGTCAGATGATAAAGACAACATTCAGTCCCTTTGAACCACGGTCAGATGACATGGTCAACACCTGAGCTGATACCCCACTCTCCAAATTTCAACACCACACCAACGTGAGAACATCTGAGGCCACGACAGATTACACGTTCACTAGGATTGCTAGTTTCAAACTAGCAATCCTCCGGTTGCTAATCGTTACTCTGACAACGGTTGTCCAACCCCGATTGTGTGCATGAATTTACTAGAGGTTTTCTTCAGAGTAGTCATCCACGTATATGACTGTCTTTGATTGATGATTTAGCATTGATGTTAGTTAAAATAGCAACCTTCTGTACATAATCTGAACGTTTCGTCATTTGACTTGTTTTTCGATTGCAATCTCGGAATTCGGTCAGCAAAAATTCAAAACAATTTCATTCCAAATTTATGCATGGTATTTGATTAGTCAGCACCAATTAGATAATGCGCTAATCGTTTCCAAAATGGCGATAAATTGTGTTTAAAGGTGACCCCAATTTATCTCACGAGAGAGCATTTGGGAAGTAGAAGATTTTCGCATTCCGTCAAGTTTGTTTGGTCTTACCCTGAATATAATCCTTCTTATATTTGTGAAGGAATTTTTTGTGTTCGATTGCAATAAAAATTCGTATATTTAAGGGGAGTAGTTGAATTGACGTCGCACTGAAGTAACACAACGGGCTATTGGCGATGGTCGGGATCAATCCCGAAGGGAACGAACCAAGTACGAAACCTCGTCATTTTGAACCACAGTCAGATGACCAGGTCAACTCCTTAACTGACACCCACTCTCCAAACTTCAACACTTCGCCAACGTGAGGACCTTTGTAACCACGACAGATTTAACGTGCACCGGCGGATTTTTTAGGAAGCAAGGAAAAAGCAGTGAATTTTTTTTGTCAAAAACATATATACTTTTAAGGGGGTCCGGGACAAATCATAATTTTTTTTTATTAATTAATTTAGAATTTTGAATTTTTTTGTTCTGATTACCCATCTAACTAATAAACAAAATCACAATACAAAAGTTTTCCAAAATATTTAAAAAAAAAATTTTAATTAAAATTTTTTGAAAAAAGAGGGGCCTTTTCAAATTGCTAAAACTCAAAATACTCTTGGCCAATTTTCAAAATTCTTGCAGTAAATTATTCACAAATTTATAAACTTTAATTCTGATCCAGCAAATTTAAAAATATTAATTCAATAAAAAATATTAGAATGAAAACTTCTAAAAAATTTTAAGGTACTTTTTTTTTTTAAAGTTATATTTTTAAAAGAAACTATTTGTTTAAAATTTGCTGAGTCAAAATGAAAGTATAATGTTTGAAAAAGATGTATATTCCAAATTTCAACTCTTAAACTCTATCGGTTCTTGACTTATAACAATTTTAATACAGGAATTCTTAAAAAAAATGCATCATGGAGAAAAACGCATTTAAAGTTTTAAAGACAGATTTACAATTAATAAAATGTTTAAATACCCTTTAAAAGCATCCAGATACGTATCTAACTCCTTCTTTCCTCTTAAATCTTTGGTTTAGTTTGATTTTTGCAAGTTCTACCTTTTTTCTGCATAGTTTAAAGGTCTCCGTAGACATAAATAACGTCTTTCACATATGTAGTTGCCATGACAACAGCTGTCTGAGTGTTAGGTTTTCAAAAGAACGAACCACAAAATTAATTCTATCTCTCGTTCTAATTAAGATAGAAACATGATTCAGACGTCATTTTAAACAGAAAAACACAGAGAATTTTTTAATACAAAAAAATTTTTTTTTTGAAAATTTGACGATTTGTATGTTTTGGACCCTCTTAAAAGAAATATTTGTTGTGAAAAAATTTCAAAAGACTATTAATTATATCAATTTGTAAAAACTAACGATTCCACTTTTAAAAAAAAAGCCCAATATGGGAAATATTTCAGACATATGCTTTATTTTTCGTATTCGACTCATTTCGACAACAATGCTTTGGGTTTGTTCCCGGACCGTTGCGAATAGTCCGTTGTGTTGCTTCAGTGTGACGTTAATTAACTACCTACGCACCATCTTTACGAAAATAATTCCTAGTAAAAAAAAAATGAAGAATATGGAGAAGAAAACC
Source organism: Metellina segmentata (assembly GCA_947359465.1). Taxonomy (NCBI): domain Eukaryota; kingdom Metazoa; phylum Arthropoda; class Arachnida; order Araneae; family Tetragnathidae; genus Metellina; species Metellina segmentata. The sequence goes on from OX375875.1 coordinate 101,319,413, forward strand.
TGTTACATTAAAATGACGAAGTGGTAAAAAACAAATACTACAAAAAAATCCCTCACACACAAGTACTGGGTATTCAGCATGGATTAAAATATCGCTCGGTACATATTTATAATTAAAAACAAACTAAGCATGGCTGGTATGTCTTCGTACTTATAGCTACACAAACTAATCCCTTTATCAATTATTTTCCTCCTCTTTACCTGGTATCATTTCTTCTTTCTTCCTAAAGACCTTTGTATTGGAGTTAAGTAAAAAGCATTTTTAATGATAAGCATTTTATTTTTTCAAGACGATGTTGTCATTAAAAGAAGTTTTCAGATTTTTCAACCAAGGTGAACGATGAAAAAAAGCGGTTATTTCTTATTTTTCCAAGCTGTCTTTTCTCCGACAAATAGAGGAAAAAATATCTTTTCTTTCGAAGGTTCATTAAGAAGTTTTAATAGAATAAACCAAGTGTTCCAGTAACAAAAAAGCACAACAAAGTAACTCAAAGCGAGAAAAAATGTTAAAACATAAAAAGCCCGTGGATTCCAAGTCATTTGCTCTCTGTTAAAGCAGTCGCTTCGGCCTCTTCTGATTGCAATAGGACCGGTAACGAGGTTTTATTCAAACTTCCTCCTTTTTACTGACATTAAAAAATGCCTGATTAGGTAAGAATTTCACTTTAAAAGACGAATTCGCCGAGTTGTGTTTATACCTTTCCCTCGAAGAATTGATCTGCCTCAATACTTCATTAGTTCGTCAGCTAAAGCAATTCGTGCTGATAAAAAAAGAACTGCCATCATTAGGAAAAATCCAGTTCATGACGTTGTCATAAAAGTGAATTATGTAAATTGGATTGTGTGTGGCGTGTGAAATGTAGTTAGTGAACGATCTGAGACAATTGTGCTTGCTTAAAACTGCTATGCTTGCATTTTGACCTGTACTTTAGAGTGAATTGAAATCACCAAGCTGTGATCCACTGTGTAAATTAACAAGCGTTGTTTCTCAAGATATCAGATGAAAGTAGCAGTAATCCGTAGAGCTATTGAATGGCTTCCTTCAATCAATGTTAAACAGCAGTCTATGAAACTGTCTGACCAACTACCGTCGTGGACGCGTGGGGGTGCACGTTTAATTTGTCTTGACCTAAAATGTCCTCACGTTGCCGTGGTGTGGAAAGTGGGGGTGCCATTTAATTGGCCACCGACCACTAGGTCGTGATCGATGTTGACTTCCAGATCAAAAAGTTCTTTGAATCCGAGGTTAACCTTTAGACTACGGCCGGTACAGTAGTTGTACCTTGATCTCACCAAGAAGGAATTTAGACTACCGCCAGTACATTAGTCCTACCTTGAAAGTTATAAGAATAGTGCCACATATATCCATAGCCATAGTCAAAAGGTTAAGACATGGATGTTTGTCTGGAATGAAAGCGTGCACTCCCTATAACTCGGATGTGACTAGACTTTGTGAATTTAAGGGTGTAACGTGGAGCTTCCCCCTTCGAGGAGAAAGCAGTGGTTTCAAATCCGTCCCTGTGCCTTACTGATAAAGTTCAATTGACCGGTCATTGGTAAAAAATGTGTAAGGCATTAAGATTTAAATGCATGTGAGATAAGCAATTCAAAATTTATTTTCTGTAATGTTCGTAATATTCTCTGTATTATTTGATAACTTGCAAAATACCCGACCTTACTCGGTTTGAATTGGTTTACTCTAGATTGAAGAGATAATCAAAATATATAATGACTTCGTTTTTTGTAGAGTAAAAATTTATTTTAACACCTTTCGCCATCTTTATATTTTCTACAACTTACTTTGGACACAAATCCTACACATGCATATCCATTCATGTAATACATTTCACATACATCGCACAATTGCTGTATGACAAAGCTACAAAATGACGAAAGGTGATACTAAGGTTACTACTATAAAAGACGATTTTGAGGGAGATTTGGAATTCCCTTTCTTAAGTTCTTTTCATGTTCAACTCAATTAATTAAAATTACGATTTAATTTACTCATAGTCAACAAAACAATATTTTTTTTACTTGTGGCACTCTTGCCTCCGGTATGCGACATTGTGAAATTTTGCAATCTTCTCCTGTCATTATTACAACGAATTTTTTAATGTTGGAAAAAGTTCTAGTTCGGATTTTTAGACATTATTATTCTTTCAATAACGGCATTATTCTTTAATTAACGGCATTATTATTTCAATAATGGCATAATTACACTTAAAATTTACTGAAAATTTATACTGACTTACCTAACATTTTTAAGTCTAATACTTTGTGGTGCTGTTGCGTGTGATGAGAAGGAAAACACATTTATTAAAATAATAAATATTTAAAACAGGAAACAGCGAAATAAAACAAAATAAAAGATGTCGCAAAAAATTGTTCTAAATATATTAATTTGTGATTCAATTTTATCTCTTGATCTCGCACAGTTGCCACAACTTACAACTAAAAGTGAACAAAATTTAGAAATGTGAAATTAATTCAGAGCGAAAGAACCAGAAAAAATATCACTGCTCGCGCGATCTTGTTCATTCTCGTTTCGTTGAAAAATATCGTCTGTCCCAAATATTCGGAAATCGTTTTCATTGCGCAAAGAATAAAAATAAGACTCGAAATAAATGAAGCATCATACCTAAAATTTCCCCATAAAAAAAATATTTTTTTGAAAAATAATTGGTTTTCAGCATTACTGGCAAAGCAAATGAAAGTAATCGTAATACTCAAACTACATTCCAATTTTTCGAAAACTATCAAATTGTGGCTGATTTAAGTATACTTACTCAGGTGTTTTAGCATGAAACTCATCTAAATATAACAATAAAGAAATGTTTAATATTGCATTCACTAAACTAATAGATAATGTATAAAATAAAATACAATGCAATCAAATATCTGGAATACAATTCATGGAATGTCTACACAAACACACAAACACAAAATCGAGCATAGAACAGAAAGACGGACAGACAGACTTTCGCAACCAATGCCACTCACTAAATGAAGATAAGTACTCACTGTATGCAAATTTTCATGAAAATATCTCAAACCGCGTGGACGTGTATAGGGCACAACATACAGACAGACAGACAGACAGACAGACAGACACCAAACGAGAAAAAGGCGGATTCGGCATCAAAAGGGTCCAAAACGGATAGAAAACTTGAAATGGGTCGAAAATATTGAATGTACAAATAAACACTCCATTCTTATTTATATGGATAAATAAGACCGGTATAGTGTCAGAATAGTGTTATACTATCAAACTAATTGGAGCTTCCCCTTCCGAGGAGAACGCAGTGGTTTCAAATCAGTCCCTGTGCCTTACTGATAAAGTTCAATTGACCGGTCATTGGTAAAAAATGTGTAAGGCATTAAGATTTAAATGCATGTGAGATAAGCATTTCAAAATTTATTTTCTGTAATGTTCGTAATATTCTCTGTATTATTTGATAATAAATAAGACCGGTATAGTGTCAGAATAGTGTTGTACTATCAAACTAATTGGAGCTTCCCCTTCCGAGGAGAACGCAGTGGTTTCAAATCAGTCCCTGTGCCTTCTTGATAAAGTTCAATTGACCGGTCATTGGTAAAAAATGTGTAAGGCATTAAGATTTAAATGCATGTGAGATAAGCATTTCAAAATTTATTTTCTGTAATGTTCGTAATATTCTCTGTATTATTTGATCTATATAAATAAGAATGGAGTGTTTGTTTGTACATTCAATATTTTCGACCCATTTCAAGTTTTCTATCCGTTTTGGACCCTTCTGATGCCGAATCCGCCTTTTTCTCGTTTGGTGTCTGTCTGTCCGTCTGTCTGTCTGTCTGTCTGTCTGTCTGTATGTTGTGCCCTATACACGTCCACGCGGTTTAAGATATTTTCATGGAAATTTGCATACAGTGAGTACTTATCTTCATTTAGTGACTGGCATTGGTTGCGAAAGTCTGTCTTTCTGTTCTATGCTCGATTTTGTGTTTGTGTGTTTGTGTAGACATCACATGAATTGTATTCCAGATATTTGATTACAATCTGTTTTATTTTATACATTATTTATTAGTATAGGGAATGCAATATTAAACATTTTTTTATTGTTATATTTAGAAGAGTTTCATGCTAAAACACCTGAGTAAGTATACTTAAATCAGCCACAATTTGATAGTTTTCGAAAAATTGGAATGTAGTTTGAGTATTACGATTACTTTCATTTGCTTTACCAGTAATGCTGAAAACCAATTATTTTTCAAAAAAAAAATTTTATGGTGAAATTTTAGCTTTGATACTTTATTTATTTCGAGTCTTATTTTTATTCTTTGCGCAATGAAAACGATTTCCGAATATTTGGGACAGACGATATTTTTCAACGAAATGAGAATGAACAAGATCGCGCGAGCAGTGATATTTACTCTGGTTCTTTCGCTCTGAATTAATTTCACATTTCTAAATTTTGTGCACTTTTAGTTGTAAGGTTGTGGCAACTGTGCGAGATCAAGAGATAAAATTGAATGACAAATTAATATCTTTAGAACAATTTTTTGCGACATCTTTTATTTTGTTTTATTTCGCTGTTTCCTGTTTTAAATATTTATTATTTTAATAAATGTGTTTTCCTTCTCATCACACGCTACAGCACCACGAAGTATTAGACTTAAAAATGTTAGGTCAGTATAAATTTTCAGTAAATTTTAAGTGTAGTTATGTCATTATTGAAAGAATAATGCCGTTATTGAAAGAATAGTAATGTTTAAAAATCCAAACTAGAACTTTTTCCAACATTAAAAAATTCGTTGTCATAATGACTGGAGAAGATTGCAAAATTTCACAATGTCGCATACCGGAGGCAAGAGTGCCACAAGTAAAAAAATATTGTTTTGTTGACTATGAGGGCGAGAGCACTTGCCGTAAATCGTAATTTTAATTAATTGAGTTGAACATGAAAAGAACTTAAGAAAGGGAATTCCAAATCTTCCTATAAATCGTCTTTTATAGTAGTAACCTTAGTATCACCTTTCGTCATTTTGTAGCATTGTCATACAGCAATTGTGCGATGTATGTGAAATGTATTACATGACTGGATATGCATGTGTAGGATTTGTGTCCAAAGTAAGTTGTAGAAAATATAAAGATGGCGAAAGGTGTTAAAATAAATTTTTTTTCTACAAAAAACGTTAGTCATTATATATTTTGATTATCTCTTCAATCTAGAGTAAACCAATTCAAACCGAGTAAGGTCGGGTATTTTGCTAGTAATAAATAAGACCGGTATAGTGTCAGAATAGTGTTATACTATCAAACTAATTGGAGCTTCCCCTTCCGAGGAGAACGCAGTGGTTTCAAATCAGTCCCTGTGCCTTCTTGATAAAGTTCAATTGACCGGTCATTGGTAAAAAATGTGTAAGGCATTAAGATTTAAATGCCTGTGAGATAAGCATTTCAAAATTTATTTTCTGTAATGTTCGTAATATTCTCTGTATTATTTGATAATAAATAAGACCGGTATAGTGTCAGAATAGTGTTATACTATCAAACTAATTGGAGCTTCCCCTTCCGAGGAGAACGCAGTGATTTCAAATGTCCCTGTGCCTTACTGATAAAGTTCAATTGACCGGTCATTGGTAAAAAATGTGTAAGGCATTAAGATTTAAATGCATGTGAGATAAGCATTTCAAAATTTATTTTCTGTAATGTTCGTAATATTCTCTGTATTATTTGATAATAAATAAGACCGGTATAGTGTCAGAATAGTGTTATACTATCAAACTAATTGGAGCTTCCCCTTCCGAGGAGAACGCAGTGGTTTCAAATCAGTCCCTGTGCCTTACTGATAAAGTTCAATGGACCGGTCATTGGTAAAAAATGTGTAAGGCATTAAGATTTAAATGCATGTGAGATAAGCATTTCCAAATTTATTTTCTGTAATGTTCGTAATATTCTCTGTATTATTTCATAATAAATAAGACCGGTATAGTGTCAGAATAGTGTTATACTATCAAACTAATTGGAGCTTCCCCTTCCGAGGAGAACGCAGTGGTTTCAAATCAGTCCCTCTGCCTTCTTGATAAAGTTCAATTGACCGGTCATTGGTAAAAAATGTGTAAGGCATTAAGATTTAAATGCATGTGAGATAAGCATTTCAAAATTTATTTTCTGTAATGTTCGTAATATTCTCTGTATTATTTGATAATAAATAAGACCGGTATAGTGTCAGAATAGTGTTATACTATCAAACTAATTGGAGCTTCCCCTTCCGAGGAGAACGCAGTGATTTCAAATCAGTCCCTGTGCCTTACTGATAAAGTTCAATTGACCGGTCATTGGTAAAAAATGTGTAAGGCATTAAGATTTAAATGCATGTGAGATAAGCATTTCAAAATTTATTTTCTGTAATGTTCGTAATATTCTCTGTATTATTTGATAATAAATAAGACCGGTATAGTGTCAGAATAGTGTTATACTATCAAACTAATTGGAGCTTCCCCTTCCGAGGAGAACGCAGTGGTTTCAAATCAGTCCCTGTGCCTTACTGATAAAGTTCAATTGACCGGTCTTTGGTAAAAAATGTGTAAGGCATTAAGATTTAAATGCATGTGAGATAAGCATTTCAAAATTTATTTTCTGTAATGTTCGTAATATTCTCTGTATTATTTGATAATAAATAAGACCGGTATAGTGTCAGAATAGTGTTGTACTATCAAACTAATTGGAGCTTCCCCTTCCGAGGAGAACGCAGTGGTTTCAAATCAGTCCCTGTGCCTTCTTGATAAAGTTCAATTGACCGGTCATTGGTAAAAAATGTGTAAGGCATTAAGATTTAAATGCATGTGAGATAAGCATTTCAAAATTTATTTTCTGTAATGTTCGTAATATTCTCTGTATTATTTGATCTATATAAATAAGAATGGAGTGTTTGTTTGTACATTCAATATTTTCGACCCATTTCAAGTTTTCTATCCGTTTTGGACCCTTCTGATGCCGAATCCGCCTTTTTCTCGTTTGGTGTCTGTCTGTCCGTCTGTCTGTCTGTCTGTCTGTCTGTCTGTATGTTGTGCCCTATACACGTCCACGCGGTTTAAGATATTTTCATGGAAATTTGCATACAGTGAGTACTTATCTTCATTTAGTGACTGGCATTGGTTGCGAAAGTCTGTCTTTCTGTTCTATGCTCGATTTTGTGTTTGTGTGTTTGTGTAGACATCACATGAATTGTATTCCAGATATTTGATTACAATCTGTTTTATTTTATACATTATTTATTAGTATAGGGAATGCAATATTAAACATTTTTTTATTGTTATATTTAGAAGAGTTTCATGCTAAAACACCTGAGTAAGTATACTTAAATCAGCCACAATTTGATAGTTTTCGAAAAATTGGAATGTAGTTTGAGTATTACGATTACTTTCATTTGCTTTACCAGTAATGCTGAAAACCAATTATTTTTCAAAAAAAAAATTTTATGGTGAAATTTTAGCTTTGATACTTTATTTATTTCGAGTCTTATTTTTATTCTTTGCGCAATGAAAACGATTTCCGAATATTTGGGACAGACGATATTTTTCAACGAAATGAGAATGAACAAGATCGCGCGAGCAGTGATATTTACTCTGGTTCTTTCGCTCTGAATTAATTTCACATTTCTAAATTTTGTGCACTTTTAGTTGTAAGGTTGTGGCAACTGTGCGAGATCAAGAGATAAAATTGAATGACAAATTAATATCTTTAGAACAATTTTTTGCGACATCTTTTATTTTGTTTTATTTCGCTGTTTCCTGTTTTAAATATTTATTATTTTAATAAATGTGTTTTCCTTCTCATCACACGCTACAGCACCACGAAGTATTAGACTTAAAAATGTTAGGTCAGTATAAATTTTCAGTAAATTTTAAGTGTAGTTATGTCATTATTGAAAGAATAATGCCGTTATTGAAAGAATAGTAATGTTTAAAAATCCAAACTAGAACTTTTTCCAACATTAAAAAATTCGTTGTCATAATGACTGGAGAAGATTGCAAAATTTCACAATGTCGCATACCGGAGGCAAGAGTGCCACAAGTAAAAAAATATTGTTTTGTTGACTATGAGGGCGAGAGCACTTGCCGTAAATCGTAATTTTAATTAATTGAGTTGAACATGAAAAGAACTTAAGAAAGGGAATTCCAAATCTTCCTATAAATCGTCTTTTATAGTAGTAACCTTAGTATCACCTTTCGTCATTTTGTAGCATTGTCATACAGCAATTGTGCGATGTATGTGAAATGTATTACATGACTGGATATGCATGTGTAGGATTTGTGTCCAAAGTAAGTTGTAGAAAATATAAAGATGGCGAAAGGTGTTAAAATAAATTTTTTTTCTACAAAAAACGTTAGTCATTATATATTTTGATTATCTCTTCAATCTAGAGTAAACCAATTCAAACCGAGTAAGGTCGGGTATTTTGCTAGTAATAAATAAGACCGGTATAGTGTCAGAATAGTGTTATACTATCAAACTAATTGGAGCTTCCCCTTCCGAGGAGAACGCAGTGGTTTCAAATCAGTCCCTGTGCCTTCTTGATAAAGTTCAATTGACCGGTCATTGGTAAAAAATGTGTAAGGCATTAAGATTTAAATGCCTGTGAGATAAGCATTTCAAAATTTATTTTCTGTAATGTTCGTAATATTCTCTGTATTATTTGATAATAAATAAGACCGGTATAGTGTCAGAATAGTGTTATACTATCAAACTAATTGGAGCTTCCCCTTCCGAGGAGAACGCAGTGATTTCAAATGTCCCTGTGCCTTACTGATAAAGTTCAATTGACCGGTCATTGGTAAAAAATGTGTAAGGCATTAAGATTTAAATGCATGTGAGATAAGCATTTCAAAATTTATTTTCTGTAATGTTCGTAATATTCTCTGTATTATTTGATAATAAATAAGACCGGTATAGTGTCAGAATAGTGTTATACTATCAAACTAATTGGAGCTTCCCCTTCCGAGGAGAACGCAGTGGTTTCAAATCAGTCCCTGTGCCTTACTGATAAAGTTCAATGGACCGGTCATTGGTAAAAAATGTGTAAGGCATTAAGATTTAAATGCATGTGAGATAAGCATTTCCAAATTTATTTTCTGTAATGTTCGTAATATTCTCTGTATTATTTCATAATAAATAAGACCGGTATAGTGTCAGAATAGTGTTATACTATCAAACTAATTGGAGCTTCCCCTTCCGAGGAGAACGCAGTGGTTTCAAATCAGTCCCTCTGCCTTCTTGATAAAGTTCAATTGACCGGTCATTGGTAAAAAATGTGTAAGGCATTAAGATTTAAATGCATGTGAGATAAGCATTTCAAAATTTATTTTCTGTAATGTTCGTAATATTCTCTGTATTATTTGATAATAAATAAGACCGGTATAGTGTCAGAATAGTGTTATACTATCAAACTAATTGGAGCTTCCCCTTCCGAGGAGAACGCAGTGATTTCAAATCAGTCCCTGTGCCTTACTGATAAAGTTCAATTGACCGGTCATTGGTAAAAAATGTGTAAGGCATTAAGATTTAAATGCATGTGAGATAAGCATTTCAAAATTTATTTTCTGTAATGTTCGTAATATTCTCTGTATTATTTGATAATAAATAAGACCGGTATAGTGTCAGAATAGTGTTATACTATCAAACTAATTGGAGCTTCCCCTTCCGAGGAGAACGCAGTGGTTTCAAATCAGTCCCTGTGCCTTACTGATAAAGTTCAATTGACCGGTCTTTGGTAAAAAATGTGTAAGGCATTAAGATTTAAATGCATGTGAGATAAGCATTTCAAAATTTATTTTCTGTAATGTTCGTAATATTCTCTGTATTATTTGATAATAAATAAGACCGGTATAGTGTCAGAATAGTGTTATACTATCAAACTAATTGGAGCTTCCCCTTCCGAGGAGAACGCAGTGGTGTCAAATCAGTCCCTGTGCCTTACTGATAAAGTTCAATTGACCGGTCATTGGTAAAAAATGTGTAAGGCATTAAGATTTAAATGCATGTGAGATAAGCATTTCAAAATTTATTTTCTGTAATGTTCGTAATATTCTCTGTATTATTTGATAATAAATAAGACCGGTATAGTGTCAGAATAGTGTTATACTATCAAACTAATTGGAGCTTCCCCTTCCGAGGAGAACGCAGTGGTTTCAAATCAGTCCCTGTGCCTTACTGATAAAGTTCAATTGACCGGTCATTGGTAAAAAATGTGTAAGGCATTAAGATTTAAATGCATGTGAGATAAGCATTTCAAAATTTATTTTCTGTAATGTTCGTAATATTCTCTGTATTATTTGATAATAAATAAGACCGGTATAGCGTCAGAATAGTGTTATACTATCAAACTAATTGGAGCTTCCCCTTTCGAGGAGAACGCAGTGGTTTCAAATCAGTCCCTGTGCCTTCTTGATAAAGTTCAATTGACCGGTCATTGGTAAAAAATGTGTAAGGCATTAAGATTTAAATGCATGTGAGATAAGCATTTCAAAATTTATTTTCTGTAATGTTCGTAATATTCTCTGTATTATTTGATAATAAATAAGACCGGTATAGTGTCAGAATAGTGTTATACTATCAAACTAATTGGAGCTTCCCCTTCCGAGGAGAACGCAGTGGTTTCAAATCAGTCCCTGTGCCTTACTGATAAAGTTCAATTGACCGGTCTTTGGTAAAAAATGTGTAAGCCATTAAGATTTAAATGCATGTGAGATAAGCATTTCAAAATTTATTTTCTGTAATGTTCGTAATATTCTCTGTATTATTTGATAATAAATAAGACCGGTATAGTGTCAGAATAGTGTTATACTATCAAACTAATTGGAGCTTCCCCTTCCGAGGAGAACGCAGTGGTGTCAAATCAGTCCCTGTGCCTTACTGATAAAGTTCAATTGACCGGTCATTGGTAAAAAATGTGTAAGGCATTAAGATTTAAATGCATGTGAGATAAGCATTTCAAAATTTATTTTCTGTAATGTTCGTAATATTCTCTGTATTATTTGATAATAAATAAGACCGGTATAGTGTCAGAATAGTGTTATACTATCAAACTAATTGGAGCTTCCCCTTCCGAGGAGAACGCAGTGGTTTCAAATCAGTCCCTGTGCCTTACTGATAAAGTTCAATTGACCGGTCATTGGTAAAAAATGTGTAAGGCATTAAGATTTAAATGCATGTGAGATAAGCATTTCAAAATTTATTTTCTGTAATGTTCGTAATATTCTCTGTATTATTTGATAATAAATAAGACCGGTATAGCGTCAGAATAGTGTTATACTATCAAACTAATTGGAGCTTCCCCTTTCGAGGAGAACGCAGTGGTTTCAAATCAGTCCCTGTGCCTTCTTGATAAAGTTCAATTGACCGGTCATTGGTAAAAAATGTGTAAGGCATTAAGATTTAAATGCATGTGAGATAAGCATTTCAAAATTTATTTTCTGTAATGTTCGTAATATTCTCTGTATTATTTGATAATAAATAAGACCGGTATAGTGTCAGAATAGTGTTATACTATCAAACTAATTGGAGCTTCCCCTTCCGAGGAGAACGCAGTGGTTTCAAATCAGTCCCTGTGCCTTACTGATAAAGTTCAATTGACCGGTCATTGGTAAAAAATGTGTAAGGCATTAAGATTTAAATGCATGTGAGATAAGCATTTCAAAATTTATTTTCTGTAATGTTCGTAATATTCTCTGTATTATTTGATAATAAATAAGACCGGTATAGTGTCAGAATAGTGTTATACTATCAAACTAATTGGAGCTTCCCCTTCCGAGGAGAACGCAGTGGTTTCAAATCAGTCCCTGTGCCTTCTTGATAAAGTTCAATTGACCGGTCATTGGTAAAAAATGTGTAAGGCATTAAGATTTAAATGCATGTGAGATAAGCATTTCCAAATTTATTTTCTGTAATGTTCGTAATATTCTCTGTATTATTTGATAATAAATAAGACCGGTATAGTGTCAGAATAGTGTTATACTATCAAACTAATTGGAGCTTCCCCTTCCGAGGAGAACGCAGTGGTTTCAAATCAGTCCCTGTGACTTACTGATAAAGTTCAATTGACCGGTCATTGGTAAAAAATGTGTAAGGCATTAAGATTTAAATGCATGTGAGATAAGCATTTCAAAATTTATTTTCTGTAATGTTCGTAATATTCTCTGTATTATTTGATAATAAATAGGACCGGTATAGTGTCAGAATAGTGTTATACTATCAAACTAATTGGAGCTTCCCCTTCCGAGGAGAACGCAGTGGTTTCAAATCAGTCCCTGTGCCTTACTGATAAAGTTCAATTGACCGGTCATTGGTAAAAAATGTGTAAGGCATTAAGATTTAAATGCATGTGAGATAAGCATTTCAAAATTTATTTTCTGTAATGTTCGTAATATTCTCTGTATTATTTGATAATAAATAAGACCGGTATAGTGTCAGAATAGTGTTATACTATCAAACTAATTGGAGCTTCCCCTTTCGAGGAGAACGCAGTGGTTTCAAATCAGTCCCTGTGCCTTCTTGATAAAGTTCAATTGACCGGTCATTGGTAAAAAATGTGTAAGGCATTAAGATTTAAATGCATGTGAGATAAGCATTTCAAAATTTATTTTCTGTAATGTTCGTAATATTCTCTGTATTATTTTATAATAAATAAGACCGGTATAGTGTCAGAATAGTGTTATACTATCAAACTAATTGGAGCTTCCCCTTCCGAGGAGAACGCAGTGGTTTCAAATCAGTCCCTGTGCCTTCTTGATAAAGTTCAATTGACCGGTCATTGGTAAAAAATGTGTAAGGCATTAAGATTTAAATGCATGTGAGATAAGCATTTCAAAATTTATTTTCTGTAATGTTCGTAATATTCTCTGTATTATTTGATAATAAATAAGACCGGTATAGTGTCAGAATAGTGTTATACTATCAAACTAATTGGAGCTTCCCCTTCCGAGGAGAACGCAGTGGTTTCAAATCAGTCCCTGTGACTTACTGATAAAGTTCAATTGACCGGTCATTGGTAAAAAATGTGTAAGGCATTAAGATTTAAATGCATGTGAGATAAGCATTTCAAAATTTATTTTCTGTAATGTTCGTAATATTCTCTGTATTATTTGATAATAAATAGGACCGGTATAGTGTCAGAATAGTGTTATACTATCAAACTAATTGGAGCTTCCCCTTCCGAGGAGAACGCAGTGGTTTCAAATCAGTCCCTGTGCCTTACTGATAAAGTTCAATTGACCGGTCATTGGTAAAAAATGTGTAAGGCATTAAGATTTAAATGCATGTGAGATAAGCATTTCAAAATTTATTTTCTGTAATGTTCGTAATATTCTCTGTATTATTTGATAATAAATAAGACCGGTATAGTGTCAGAATAGTGTTATACTATCAAACTAATTGGAGCTTCCCCTTCCGAGGAGAACGCAGTGGTTTCAAATCAGTCCCTGTGCCTTACTGATAAAGTTCAATTGACCGGTCATTGGTAAAAAATGTGTAAGGCATTAAGATTTAAATGCATGTGAGATAAGCATTTCAAAATTTCTTTTCTGTAATGTTCGTAATATTCTCTGTATTATTTGATAATAAATAAGACCGGTATAGTGTCAGAATAGTGTTATACTATCAAACTAATTGGAGCTTCCCCTTCCGAGGAGAACGCAGTGGCTTCAAATCAGTCCCTGTGCCTTACTGATAAAGTTCAATTGACCGGTCATTGGTAAAAAATGTGTAAAGCATTAAAATTTAAATGCATGTGAGATAAGCATTTCAAAATTTATTTTCTGTAATGTTCGTAATATTCTCTGTATTATTTGATAATAAATAAGACCGGTATAGTGTCAGAATAGTGTTATACTATCAAACTAATTGGAGCTTCCCCTTCCGAGGAGAACGCAGTGGTTTCAAATCAGTCCCTGTGCCTTCTTGATAAAGTTCAATTGACCGGTCATTGGTAAAAAATGTGTAAGGCATTAAGATTTAAATGCATGTGAGATACGCATTTCAAAATTTATTTTCTGTAATGTTCGTAATATTCTCTGTATTATTTGATAATAAATAAGACCGGTATAGTGTCAGAATAGTGTTATACTATCAAACTAATTGGAGCTTCCCCTTCCGAGGAGAACGCAGTGGTTTCAAATCAGTCCCTGTGCCTTACTGATAAAGTTCAATTGACCGGTCATTGGTAAAAAATGTGTAAGGCATTAAGATTTAAATGCATGTGAGATAAGCATTTCAAAATTTATTTTCTGTAATGTTCGTAATATTCTCTGTATTATTTGATAATAAATAAGACCGGTATAGTGTCAGAATAGTGTTATACTATCAAACTAATTGGAGCTTCCCCTTCCGAGGAGAACGCAGTGGTTTCAAATCAGTCCCTGTGCCTTACTGATAAAGTTCAATTGACCGGTCATTGGTAAAAAATGTGTAAGGCATTAAGATTTAAATGCATGTGAGATAAGCATTTCCAAATTTATTTTCTGTAATGTTCGTAATATTCTCTGTATTATTTGATAATAAATAAGACCGGTATAGTGTCAGAATAGTGTTATACTATCAAACTAATTAGAGCTTCCCCTTCCGAGGAGAACGCAGTGGTTTCAAATCAGTCCCTGTGCCTTACTGATAAAGTTCAATTGACCGGTCATTGGTAAAAAATGTGTAAGGCATTAAGATTTAAATGCATGTGAGATAAGCATTTCAAAATTTATTTTCTGTAATGTTCGTAATATTCTCTGTATTATTTGATAATAAATAAGACCGGTATAGTGTCAGAATAGTGTTATACTATCAAACTAATTGGAGCTTCCCCTTCCGAGGAGAACGCAGTGGTTTCAAATCAGTCCCTGTGCCTTACTGATAAAGTTCAATTGACCGGTCATTGGTAAAAAATGTGTAAGGCATTAAGATTTAAATGCATGTGAGATAAGCATTTCCAAATTTATTTTCTGTAATGTTCGTAATATTCTCTGTATTATTTGATAATAAATAAGACCGGTATAGTGTCAGAATAGTGTTATACTATCAAACTAATTGGAGCTTCCCTTCCGAGGAGAACGCAGTGGTTTCAAATCAGTCCCTGTGCCTTACTGATAAAGTTCAATTGACCGGTCATTGGTAAAAAATGTGTAAGGCATTAAGATTTAAATGCATGTGAGATAAGCATTTCAAAATTTATTTTCTGTAATGTTCGTAATATTATCTGTATTATTTGATAATAAATAAGACCGGTATAGTGTCAGAATAGTGTTATACTATCAAACTAATTGGAGCTTCCCCTTCCGAGGAGAACGCAGTGGTTTCAAATCAGTCCCTGTGCCTTACTGATAAAGTTCAATTGACCGGTCATTGGTAAAAAATGTGTAAGGCATTAAGATTTAAATGCTTGTGAGATAAGCATTTCCAAATTTATTTTCTGTAATATTCGTAATATTCTCTGTATTATTTGATAATAAATAAGACCGGTATAGTGTCAGAATAGTGTTATACTATCAAACTAATTGGAGCTTCCCCTTCCGAGGAGAACGCAGTGGTTTCAAATCAGTCCCTGTGCCTTACTGATAAAGTTCAATTGACCGGTCATTGGTAAAAAATGTGTAAAGCATTAAAATTTAAATGCATGTGAGATAAGCATTTCAAAATTTATTTTCTGTAATGTTCGTAATATTCTCTGTATTATTTGATAATAAATAAGACCGGTATAGTGTCAGAATAGTGTTATACTATCAAACTAATTGGAGCTTACCCTTCCGAGGAGAACGCAGTGGTTTCAAATCAGTCCCTGTGCCTTCTTGATAAAGTTCAATTGACCAGTCATTGGTAAAAAATGTGTAAGGCATTAAGATTTAAATGCATGTGAGATACGCATTTCAAAATTTATTTTCTGTAATGTTCGTAATATTCTCTGTATTATTTGATAATAAATAAGACCGGTATAGTGTCAGAATAGTGTTATACTATCAAACTAATTGGAGCTTCCCCTTCCGAGGAGAACGCAGTGGTTTCAAATCAGTCCCTGTGCCTTACTGATAAAGTTCAATTGACCGGTCATTGGTAAAAAATGTGTAAGGCATTAAGATTTAAATGCATGTGAGATAAGCATTTCAAAATTTATTTTCTGTAATGTTCGTAATATTCTCTGTATTATTTGATAATAAATAAGACCGGTATAGTGTCAGAATAGTGTTATACTATCAAACTAATTGGAGCTTCCCCTTCCGAGGAGAACGCAGTGGTTTCAAATCAGTCCCTGTGCCTTACTGATAAAGTTCAATTGACCGGTCATTGGTAAAAAATGTGTAAGGCATTAAGATTTAAATGCATGTGAGATAAGCATTTCCAAATTTATTTTCTGTAATGTTCGTAATATTCTCTGTATTATTTGATAATAAATAAGACCGGTATAGTGTCAGAATAGTGTTATACTATCAAACTAATTAGAGCTTCCCCTTCCGAGGAGAACGCAGTGGTTTCAAATCAGTCCCTGTGCCTTACTGATAAAGTTCAATTGACCGGTCATTGGTAAAAAATGTGTAAGGCATTAAGATTTAAATGCATGTGAGATAAGCATTTCAAAATTTATTTTCTGTAATGTTCGTAATATTCTCTGTATTATTTGATAATAAATAAGACCGGTATAGTGTCAGAATAGTGTTATACTATCAAACTAATTGGAGCTTCCCCTTCCGAGGAGAACGCAGTGGTTTCAAATCAGTCCCTGTGCCTTACTGATAAAGTTCAATTGACCGGTCATTGGTAAAAAATGTGTAAGGCATTAAGATTTAAATGCATGTGAGATAAGCATTTCCAAATTTATTTTCTGTAATGTTCGTAATATTCTCTGTATTATTTGATAATAAATAAGACCGGTATAGTGTCAGAATAGTGTTATACTATCAAACTAATTGGAGCTTCCCCTTCCGAGGAGAACGCAGTGGTTTCAAATCAGTCCCTGTGCCTTACTGATAAAGTTCAATTGACCGGTCATTGGTAAAAAATGTGTAAGGCATTAAGATTTAAATGCATGTGAGATAAGCATTTCAAAATTTATTTTCTGTAATGTTCGTAATATTCTCTGTATTATTTGATAATAAATAAGACCGGTATAGTGTCAGAATAGTGTTATACTATCAAACTAATTGGAGCTTCCCCTTCCGAGGAGAACGCAGTGGTTTCAAATCAGTCCCTGTGCCTTACTGATAAAGTTCAATTGACCGGTCATTGGTAAAAAATGTGTAAGGCATTAAGATTTAAATGCTTGTGAGATAAGCATTTCCAAATTTATTTTCTGTAATGTTCGTAATATTCTCTGTATTATTTGATAATAAATAAGACCGGTATAGTGTCAGAATAGTGTTATACTATCAAACTAATTGGAGCTTCCCCTTCCGAGGAGAACGCAGTGATTTCAAATCAGTCCCTGTGCCTTACTGATAAAGTTCAATTGACCGGTCATTGGTAAAAAATGTGTAAGGCATTAAGATTTAAATGCATGTGAGATAAGCATTTCAAAATTTATTTTCTGTAATGTTCGTAATATTCTCTGTATTATTTGATAATAAATAAGACCGGTATAGTGTCAGAATAGTGTTATACTATCAAACTAATTGGAGCTTCCCCTTCCGAGGAGAACGCAGTGGTTTCAAATCAGTCCCTGTGCCTTACTGATAAAGTTCAATTGACCGGTCATTGGTAAAAAATGTGTAAGGCATTAAGATTTAAATGCATGTGAGATAAGCATTTCAAAATTTATTTTTTGTAATGTTCGTAATATTCTCTGTATTATTTGATAATAAATAAGACCGGTATAGTGTCAGAATAGTGTTATACTATCAAACTAATTGGAGCTTCCCCTTCCGAGGAGAACGCAGTGGTTTCAAATCAGTCCCTGTGCCTTCTTGATAATTTTCAATTGACCGGTCATTGGTAAAAAATGTGTAAGGCATTAAGATTTAAATGCATGTGAGATAAGCATTTCAAAATTTATTTTCTGTAATGTTCGTAATATTCTCTGTATTATTTGATAATAAATAAGACCGGTATAGTGTCAGAATAGTGTTATACTATCAAACTAATTGGAGCTTCCCCTTCCGAGGTGAACGCAGTGGTTTCAAATCGGTCCCTGTGCCTTACTGATAAAGTTCAATTGACCGGTCATTGGTAAAAAATGTGTAAGGCATTAAGATTTAAATGCATGTGAGATAAGCATGTCAAAATTCATTTTCTGTAATGTTCGTAATATTCTCTGTATTATTTGATAATAAATAAGACCGGTATAGTGTCAGAATAGTGTTATACTATCAAACTAATTGGAGCTTCCCCTTCCGAGGAGAACGCAGTGGTTTCAAATCAGTCCCTGTGCCTTACTGATAAAGTTCAATTGACCGGTCATTGGTAAAAAATGTGTAAGGCATTAAGATTTAAATGCATGTGAGATAAGCATTTCAAAATTTATTTTCTGTAATGTTCGTAATATTCTCTGTATTATTTGATAATAAATAAGACCGGTATAGTGTCAGAATAGTGTTATACTATCAAACTAATTGGAGCTTCCCCTTCCGAGGAGAACGCAGTGGTTTCAAATCAGTCCCTGTGCCTTACTGATAAAGTTCAATTGACCGGTCATTGGTAAAAAATGTGTAAGGCATTAAGATTTAAATGCTTGTGAGATAAGCATTTCCAAATTTATTTTCTGTAATGTTCGTAATATTCTCTGTATTATTTGATAATAAATAAGACCGGTATAGTGTCAGAATAGTGTTATACTATCAAACTAATTGGAGCTTCCCCTTCCGAGGAGAACGCAGTGATTTCAAATCAGTCCCTGTGCCTTACTGATAAAGTTCAATTGACCGGTCATTGGTAAAAAATGTGTAAGGCATTAAGATTTAAATGCATGTGAGATAAGCATTTCAAAATTTATTTTCTGTAATGTTCGTAATATTCTCTGTATTATTTGATAATAAATAAGACCGGTATAGTGTCAGAATAGTGTTATACTATCAAACTAATTGGAGCTTCCCCTTCCGAGGAGAACGCAGTGGTTTCAAATCAGTCCCTGTGCCTTACTGATAAAGTTCAATTGACCGGTCATTGGTAAAAAATGTGTAAGGCATTAAGATTTAAATGCATGTGAGATAAGCATTTCAAAATTTATTTTCTGTAATGTTCGTAATATTCTCTGTATTATTTGATAATAAATAAGACCGGTATAGTGTCAGAATAGTGTTATACTATCAAACTAATTGGAGCTTCCCCTTCCGAGGAGAACGCAGTGGTTTCAAATCAGTCCCTGTGCCTTACTGATAAAGTTCAATTGACCGGTCATTGGTAAAAAATGTGTAAGGCATTAAGATTTAAATGCTTGTGAGATAAGCATTTCCAAATTTATTTTCTGTAATGTTCGTAATATTCTCTGTATTATTTGATAATAAATAAGACCGGTATAGTGTCAGAATAGTGTTATACTATCAAACTAATTGGAGCTTCCCCTTCCGAGGAGAACGCAGTGATTTCAAATCAGTCCCTGTGCCTTACTGATAATTTTCAATTGACCGGTCATTGGTAAAAAATGTGTAAGGCATTAAGATTTAAATGCATGTGAGATAAGCATTTCAAAATTTATTTTCTGTAATGTTCGTAATATTCTCTGTATTATTTGATAATAAATAAGACCGGTATAGTGTCAGAATAGTGTTATACTATCAAACTAATTGGAGCTTCCCCTTCCGAGGTGAACGCAGTGGTTTCAAATCGGTCCCTGTGCCTTATTGATAAAGTTCAATTGACCGGTCATTGGTAAAAAATGTGTAAGGCATTAAGATTTAAATGCATGTGAGATAAGCATGTCAAAATTCATTTTCTGTAATGTTCGTAATATTCTCTGTATTATTTGATAATAAATAAGACCGGTATAGTGTCAGAATAGTGTTATACTATCAAACTAATTGGAGCTTCCCCTTCCGAGGAGAACGCAGTGGTTTCAAATCAGTCCCTGTGCCTTACTGATAAAGTTCAATTGACCGGTCATTGGTAAAAAATGTGTAAGGCATTAAGATTTAAATGCATGTGAGATAAGCATTTCAAAATTTATTTTCTGTAATGTTCGTAATATTCTCTGTATTATTTGATAATAAATAAGACCGGTATAGTGTCAGAATAGTGTTATACTATCAAACTAATTGGAGCTTCCCCTTCCGAGGAGAACGCAGTGGTTTCAAATCAGTCCCTGTGCCTTACTGATAAAGTTCAATTGACCGGTCATTGGTAAAAAATGTGTAAGGCATTAAGATTTAAATGCTTGTGAGATAAGCATTTCCAAATTTATTTTCTGTAATGTTCGTAATATTCTCTGTATTATTTGATAATAAATAAGACCGGTATAGTGTCAGAATAGTGTTATACTATCAAACTAATTGGAGCTTCCCCTTCCGAGGAGAACGCAGTGGTTTCAAATCAGTCCCTGTGCCTTACTGATAAAGTTCAATTGACCGGTCATTGGTAAAAAATGTGTAAGGCATTAAGATTTAAATGCATGTGAGATAAGCATTTCAAAATTTATTTTTTGTAATGTTCGTAATATTCTCTGTATTATTTGATAATAAATAAGACCGGTATAGTGTCAGAATAGTGTTATACTATCAAACTAATTGGAGCTTCCCCTTCCGAGGAGAACGCAGTGGTTTCAAATCAGTCCCTGTGCCTTCTTGATAATTTTCAATTGACCGGTCATTGGTAAAAAATGTGTAAGGCATTAAGATTTAAATGCATGTGAGATAAGCAATTCAAAATTTATTTTCTGTAATGTTCGTAATATTCTCTGTATTATTTGATAATAAATAAGACCGGTATAGTGTCAGAATAGTGTTATACTATCAAACTAATTGGAGCTTCCCCTTCCGAGGTGAACGCAGTGGTTTCAAATCGGTCCCTGTGCCTTACTGATAAAGTTCAATTGACCGGTCATTGGTAAAAAATGTGTAAGGCATTAAGATTTAAATGCATGTGAGATAAGCATGTCAAAATTCATTTTCTGTAATGTTCGTAATATTCTCTGTATTATTTGATAATAAATAAGACCGGTATAGTGTCAGAATAGTGTTATACTATCAAACTAATTGGAGCTTCCCCTTCCGAGGAGAACGCAGTGGTTTCAAATCAGTCCCTGTGCCTTACTGATAAAGTTCAATTGACCGGTCATTGGTAAAAAATGTGTAAGGCATTAAGATTTAAATGCATGTGAGATAAGCATTTCAAAATTTATTTTCTGTAATGTTCGTAATATTCTCTGTATTATTTGATAATAAATAAGACCGGTATAGTGTCAGAATAGTGTTATACTATCAAACTAATTGGAGCTTCCCCTTCCGAGGAGAACGCAGTGGTTTCAAATCAGTCCCTGTGCCTTACTGATAAAGTTCAATTGACCGGTCATTGGTAAAAAATGTGTAAGGCATTAAGATTTAAATGCTTGTGAGATAAGCATTTCCAAATTTATTTTCTGTAATGTTCGTAATATTCTCTGTATTATTTGATAATAAATAAGACCGGTATAGTGTCAGAATAGTGTTATACTATCAAACTAATTGGAGCTTCCCCTTCCGAGGAGAACGCAGTGATTTCAAATCAGTCCCTGTGCCTTACTGATAAAGTTCAATTGACCGGTCATTGGTAAAAAATGTGTAAGGCATTAAGATTTAAATGCATGTGAGATAAGCATTTCAAAATTTATTTTCTGTAATGTTCGTAATATTCTCTGTATTATTTGATAATAAATAAGACCGGTATAGTGTCAGAATAGTGTTATACTATCAAACTAATTGGAGCTTCCCCTTCCGAGGAGAACGCAGTGGTTTCAAATCAGTCCCTGTGCCTTACTGATAAAGTTCAATTGACCGGTCATTGGTAAAAAATGTGTAAGGCATTAAGATTTAAATGCATGTGAGATAAGCATTTCAAAATTTATTTTCTGTAATGTTCGTAATATTCTCTGTATTATTTGATAATAAATAAGACCGGTATAGTGTCAGAATAGTGTTATACTATCAAACTAATTGGAGCTTCCCCTTCCGAGGAGAACGCAGTGGTTTCAAATCAGTCCCTGTGCCTTACTGATAAAGTTCAATTGACCGGTCATTGGTAAAAAATGTGTAAGGCATTAAGATTTAAATGCTTGTGAGATAAGCATTTCCAAATTTATTTTCTGTAATGTTCGTAATATTCTCTGTATTATTTGATAATAAATAAGACCGGTATAGTGTCAGAATAGTGTTATACTATCAAACTAATTGGAGCTTCCCCTTCCGAGGAGAACGCAGTGATTTCAAATCAGTCCCTGTGCCTTACTGATAATTTTCAATTGACCGGTCATTGGTAAAAAATGTGTAAGGCATTAAGATTTAAATGCATGTGAGATAAGCATTTCAAAATTTATTTTCTGTAATGTTCGTAATATTCTCTGTATTATTTGATAATAAATAAGACCGGTATAGTGTCAGAATAGTGTTATACTATCAAACTAATTGGAGCTTCCCCTTCCGAGGTGAACGCAGTGGTTTCAAATCGGTCCCTGTGCCTTATTGATAAAGTTCAATTGACCGGTCATTGGTAAAAAATGTGTAAGGCATTAAGATTTAAATGCATGTGAGATAAGCATGTCAAAATTCATTTTCTGTAATGTTCGTAATATTCTCTGTATTATTTGATAATAAATAAGACCGGTATAGTGTCAGAATAGTGTTATACTATCAAACTAATTGGAGCTTCCCCTTCCGAGGAGAACGCAGTGGTTTCAAATCAGTCCCTGTGCCTTACTGATAAAGTTCAATTGACCGGTCATTGGTAAAAAATGTGTAAGGCATTAAGATTTAAATGCATGTGAGATAAGCATTTCAAAATTTATTTTCTGTAATGTTCGTAATATTCTCTGTATTATTTGATAATAAATAAGACCGGTATAGTGTCAGAATAGTGTTATACTATCAAACTAATTGGAGCTTCCCCTTCCGAGGAGAACGCAGTGGTTTCAAATCAGTCCCTGTGCCTTACTGATAAAGTTCAATTGACCGGTCATTGGTAAAAAATGTGTAAGGCATTAAGATTTAAATGCTTGTGAGATAAGCATTTCCAAATTTATTTTCTGTAATGTTCGTAATATTCTCTGTATTATTTGATAATAAATAAGACCGGTATAGTGTCAGAATAGTGTTATACTATCAAACTAATTGGAGCTTCCCCTTCCGAGGAGAACGCAGTGGTTTCAAATCAGTCCCTGTGCCTTACTGATAAAGTTCAATTGACCGGTCATTGGTAAAAAATGTGTAAGGCATTAAGATTTAAATGCATGTGAGATAAGCATTTCAAAATTTATTTTTTGTAATGTTCGTAATATTCTCTGTATTATTTGATAATAAATAAGACCGGTATAGTGTCAGAATAGTGTTATACTATCAAACTAATTGGAGCTTCCCCTTCCGAGGAGAACGCAGTGGTTTCAAATCAGTCCCTGTGCCTTCTTGATAATTTTCAATTGACCGGTCATTGGTAAAAAATGTGTAAGGCATTAAGATTTAAATGCATGTGAGATAAGCAATTCAAAATTTATTTTCTGTAATGTTCGTAATATTCTCTGTATTATTTGATAATAAATAAGACCGGTATAGTGTCAGAATAGTGTTATACTATCAAACTAATTGGAGCTTCCCCTTCCGAGGTGAACGCAGTGGTTTCAAATCGGTCCCTGTGCCTTACTGATAAAGTTCAATTGACCGGTCATTGGTAAAAAATGTGTAAGGCATTAAGATTTAAATGCATGTGAGATAAGCATGTCAAAATTCATTTTCTGTAATGTTCGTAATATTCTCTGTATTATTTGATAATAAATAAGACCGGTATAGTGTCAGAATAGTGTTATACTATCAAACTAATTGGAGCTTCCCCTTCCGAGGAGAACGCAGTGGTTTCAAATCAGTCCCTGTGCCTTACTGATAAAGTTCAATTGACCGGTCATTGGTAAAAAATGTGTAAGGCATTAAGATTTAAATGCATGTGAGATAAGCATTTCAAAATTTATTTTCTGTAATGTTCGTAATATTCTCTGTATTATTTGATAATAAATAAGACCGGTATAGTGTCAGAATAGTGTTATACTATCAAACTAATTAGAGCTTCCCCTTCCGAGGAGAACGCAGTGGTTTCAAATCAGTCCCTGTGCCTTACTGATAAAGTTCAATTGACCGGTCATTGGTAAAAAATGTGTAAGGCATTAAGATTTAAATGCATGTGAGATAAGCATTTCAAAATTTATTTTCTGTAATGTTCGTAATATTCTCTGTATTATTTGATAATAAATAAGACCGGTATAGTGTCAGAATAGTGTTATACTATCAAACTAATTGGAGCTTCCCCTTCCGAGGAGAACGCAGTGGTTTCAAATCAGTCCCTGTGCCTTACTGATAAAGTTCAATTGACCGGTCATTGGTAAAAAATGTGTAAGGCATTAAGATTTAAATGCATGTGAGATAAGCATTTCCAAATTTATTTTCTGTAATGTTCGTAATATTCTCTGTATTATTTGATAATAAATAAGACCGGTATAGTGTCAGAATAGTGTTATACTATCAAACTAATTGGAGCTTCCCCTTCCGAGGAGAACGCAGTGGTTTCAAATCAGTCCCTGTGCCTTACTGATAAAGTTCAATTGACCGGTCATTGGTAAAAAATGTGTAAGGCATTAAGATTTAAATGCATGTGAGATAAGCATTTCAAAATTTATTTTCTGTAATGTTCGTAATATTCTCTGTATTATTTGATAATAAATAAGACCGGTATAGTGTCAGAATAGTGTTATACTATCAAACTAATTGGAGCTTCCCCTTCCGAGGAGAACGCAGTGGTTTCAAATCAGTCATTGTGCCTTACTGATAAAGTTCAATTGACCGGTCATTGGTAAAAAATGTGTAAGGCATTAAGATTTAAATGCTTGTGAGATAAGCATTTCCAAATTTATTTTCTGTAATATTCGTAATATTCTCTGTATTATTTGATAATAAATAAGACCGGTATAGTGTCAGAATAGTGTTATACTATCAAACTAATTGGAGCTTCCCCTTCCGAGGAGAACGCAGTGGTTTCAAATCAGTCCCTGTGCCTTACTGATAAAGTTCAATTGACCGGTCATTGGTAAAAAATGTGTAAGGCATTAAGATTTAAATGCTTGTGAGATAAGCATTTCCAAATTTATTTTCTGTAATGTTCGTAATATTCTCTGTATTATTTGATAATAAATAAGACCGGTATAGTGTCAGAATAGTGTTATACTATCAAACTAATTGGAGCTTCCCCTTCCGAGGAGAACGCAGTGGTTTCAAATCAGTCCCTGTGCCTTACTGATAAAGTTCAATTGACCGGTCATTGGTAAAAAATGTGTAAAGCATTAAAATTTAAATGCATGTGAGATAAGCATTTCAAAATTTATTTTCTGTAATGTTCGTAATATTCTCTGTATTATTTGATAATAAATAAGACCGGTATAGTGTCAGAATAGTGTTATACTATCAAACTAATTGGAGCTTCCCCTTCCGAGGAGAACGCAGTGGTTTCAAATCAGTCCCTGTGCCTTACTGATAAAGTTCAATTGACCGGTCATTGGTAAAAAATGTGTACGGCATTAAGATTTAAATGCATGTGAGATAAGCATTTCAAAATTTATTTTCTGTAATGTTCGTAATATTCTCTGTATTATTTGATAATAAATAAGACCGGTATAGTGTCAGAATAGTGTTATACTATCAAACTAATTGGAGCTTCCCCTTCCGAGGAGAACGCAGTGGTTTCAAATCAGTCCCTGTGCCTTACTGATAAAGTTCAATTGACCGGTCATTGGTAAAAAATGTGTAAGGCATTAAGATTTAAATGCATGTGAGATAAGCATTTCCAAATTTATTTTCTGTAATGTTCGTAATATTCTCTGTATTATTTGATAATAAATAAGACCGGTATAGTGTCAGAATAGTGTTATACTATCAAACTAATTAGAGCTTCCCCTTCCGAGGAGAACGCAGTGGTTTCAAATCAGTCCCTGTGCCTTACTGATAAAGTTCAATTGACCGGTCATTGGTAAAAAATGTGTAAGGCATTAACATTTAAATGCATGTGAGATAAGCATTTCAAAATTTATTTTCTGTAATGTTCGTAATATTCTCTGTATTATTTGATAATAAATAAGACCGGTATAGTGTCAGAATAGTGTTATACTATCAAACTAATTGGAGCTTCCCCTTCCGAGGAGAACGCAGTGGTTTCAAATCAGTCCCTGTGCCTTACTGATAAAGTTCAATTGACCGGTCATTGGTAAAAAATGTGTAAGGCATTAAGATTTAAATGCATGTGAGATAAGCATTTCCAAATTTATTTTCTGTAATGTTCGTAATATTCTCTGTATTATTTGATAATAAATAAGACCGGTATAGTGTCAGAATAGTGTTATACTATCAAACTAATTGGAGCTTCCCCTTCCGAGGAGAACGCAGTGGTTTCAAATCAGTCCCTGTGCCTTACTGATAAAGTTCAATTGACCGGTCATTGGTAAAAAATGTGTAAGGCATTAAGATTTAAATGCATGTGAGATAAGCATTTCAAAATTTATTTTCTGTAATGTTCGTAATATTCTCTGTATTATTTGATAATAAATAAGACCGGTATAGTGTCAGAATAGTGTTATACTATCAAACTAATTGGAGCTTCCCCTTCCGAGGAGAACGCAGTGGTTTCAAATCAGTCCCTGTGCCTTACTGATAAAGTTCAATTGACCGGTCATTGGTAAAAAATGTGTAAGGCATTAAGATTTAAATGCTTGTGAGATAAGCATTTCCAAATTTATTTTCTGTAATGTTCGTAATATTCTCTGTATTATTTGATAATAAATAAGACCGGTATAGTGTCAGAATAGTGTTATACTATCAAACTAATTGGAGCTTCCCCTTCCGAGGAGAACGCAGTGATTTCAAATCAGTCCCTGTGCCTTACTGATAAAGTTCAATTGACCGGTCATTGGTAAAAAATGTGTAAGGCATTAAGATTTAAATGCATGTGAGATAAGCATTTCAAAATTTATTTTCTGTAATGTTCGTAATATTCTCTGTATTATTTGATAATAAATAAGACCGGTATAGTGTCAGAATAGTGTTATACTATCAAACTAATTGGAGCTTCCCCTTCCGAGGAGAACGCAGTGGTTTCAAATCAGTCCCTGTGCCTTACTGATAAAGTTCAATTGACCGGTCATTGGTAAAAAATGTGTAAGGCATTAAGATTTAAATGCATGTGAGATAAGCATTTCAAAATTTATTTTTTGTAATGTTCGTAATATTCTCTGTATTATTTGATAATAAATAAGACCGGTATAGTGTCAGAATAGTGTTATACTATCAAACTAATTGGAGCTTCCCCTTCCGAGGAGAACGCAGTGGTTTCAAATCAGTCCCTGTGCCTTCTTGATAATTTTCAATTGACCGGTCATTGGTAAAAAATGTGTAAGGCATTAAGATTTAAATGCATGTGAGATAAGCATTTCAAAATTTATTTTCTGTAATGTTCGTAATATTCTCTGTATTATTTGATAATAAATAAGACCGGTATAGTGTCAGAATAGTGTTATACTATCAAACTAATTGGAGCTTCCCCTTCCGAGGTGAACGCAGTGGTTTCAAATCGGTCCCTGTGCCTTACTGATAAAGTTCAATTGACCGGTCATTGGTAAAAAATGTGTAAGGCATTAAGATTTAAATGCATGTGAGATAAGCATGTCAAAATTCATTTTCTGTAATGTTCGTAATATTCTCTGTATTATTTGATAATAAATAAGACCGGTATAGTGTCAGAATAGTGTTATACTATCAAACTAATTGGAGCTTCCCCTTCCGAGGAGAACGCAGTGGTTTCAAATCAGTCCCTGTGCCTTACTGATAAAGTTCAATTGACCGGTCATTGGTAAAAAATGTGTAAGGCATTAAGATTTAAATGCATGTGAGATAAGCATTTCAAAATTTATTTTCTGTAATGTTCGTAATATTCTCTGTATTATTTGATAATAAATAAGACCGGTATAGTGTCAGAATAGTGTTATACTATCAAACTAATTGGAGCTTCCCCTTCCGAGGAGAACGCAGTGGTTTCAAATCAGTCCCTGTGCCTTCTTGATAAAGTTCAATTGACCGGTCATTGGTAAAAAATGTGTAAGGCATTAAGATTTAAATGCATGTGAGATACGCATTTCAAAATTTATTTTCTGTAATGTTCGTAATATTCTCTGTATTATTTGATAATAAATAAGACCGGTATAGTGTCAGAATAGTGTTATACTATCAAACTAATTGGAGCTTCCCCTTCCGAGGAGAACGCAGTGGTTTCAAATCAGTCCCTGTGCCTTACTGATAAAGTTCAATTGACCGGTCATTGGGAAAAAAATGTGTAAGGCATTAAGATTTAAATGCATGTGAGATAAGCATTTCAAAATTTATTTTCTATAATGTTCGTAATATTCTCTGTATTATTTGATAATAAATAAGACCGGTATAGTGTCAGAATAGTGTTATACTATCAAACTAATTGGAGCTTCCCCTTCCGAGGAGAACGCAGTGGTTTCAAATCAGTCCCTGTGCCTTACTGATAAAGTTCAATTGACCGGTCATTGGTAAAAAATGTGTAAGGCATTAAGATTTAAATGCTTGTGAGATAAGCATTTCCAAATTTATTTTCTGTAATGTTCGTAATATTCTCTGTATTATTTGATAATAAATAAGACCGGTATAGTGTCAGAATAGTGTTATACTATCAAACTAATTGGAGCTTCCCCTTCCGAGGAGAACGCAGTGATTTCAAATCAGTCCCTGTGCCTTACTGATAAAGTTCAATTGACCGGTCATTGGTAAAAAATGTGTAAGGCATTAAGATTTAAATGCATGTGAGATAAGCATTTCAAAATTTATTTTCTGTAATGTTCGTAATATTCTCTGTATTATTTGATAATAAATAAGACCGGTATAGTGTCAGAATAGTGTTATACTATCAAACTAATTGGAGCTTCCCCTTCCGAGGAGAACGCAGTGGTTTCAAATCAGTCCCTGTGCCTTACTGATAAAGTTCAATTGACCGGTCATTGGTAAAAAATGTGTAAGGCATTAAGATTTAAATGCATGTGAGATAAGCATTTCAAAATTTATTTTTTGTAATGTTCGTAATATTCTCTGTATTATTTGATAATAAATAAGACCGGTATAGTGTCAGAATAGTGTTATACTATCAAACTAATTGGAGCTTCCCCTTCCGAGGAGAACGCAGTGGTTTCAAATCAGTCCCTGTGCCTTCTTGATAATTTTCAATTGACCGGTCATTGGTAAAAAATGTGTAAGGCATTAAGATTTAAATGCATGTGAGATAAGCATTTCAAAATTTATTTTCTGTAATGTTCGTAATATTCTCTGTATTATTTGATAATAAATAAGACCGGTATAGTGTCAGAATAGTGTTATACTATCAAACTAATTGGAGCTTCCCCTTCCGAGGTGAACGCAGTGGTTTCAAATCGGTCCCTGTGCCTTACTGATAAAGTTCAATTGACCGGTCATTGGTAAAAAATGTGTAAGGCATTAAGATTTAAATGCATGTGAGATAAGCATGTCAAAATTCATTTTCTGTAATGTTCGTAATATTCTCTGTATTATTTGATAATAAATAAGACCGGTATAGTGTCAGAATAGTGTTATACTATCAAACTAATTGGAGCTTCCCCTTCCGAGGAGAACGCAGTGGTTTCAAATCAGTCCCTGTGCCTTACTGATAAAGTTCAATTGACCGGTCATTGGTAAAAAATGTGTAAGGCATTAAAATTTAAATGCATGTGAGATAAGCATTTCAAAATTTATTTTCTGTAATGTTCGTAATATTCTCTGTATTATTTGATAATAAATAAGACCGGTATAGTGTCAGAATAGTGTTATACTATCAAACTAATTGGAGCTTCCCCTTCCGAGGAGAACGCAGTGGTTTCAAATCAGTCCCTGTGCCTTACTGATAAAGTTCAATTGACCGGTCATTGGTAAAAAATGTGTAAAGCATTAAAATTTAAATGCATGTGAGATAAGCATTTCAAAATTTATTTTCTGTAATGTTCGTAATATTCTCTGTATTATTTGATAATAAATAAGACCGGTATAGTGTCAGAATAGTGTTATACTATCAAACTAATTGGAGCTTCCCCTTCCGAGGAGAACGCAGTGGTTTCAAATCAGTCCCTGTGCCTTACTGATAAAGTTCAATTGACCGGTCATTGGTAAAAAATGTGTACGGCATTAAGATTTAAATGCATGTGAGATAAGCATTTCAAAATTTATTTTCTGTAATGTTCGTAATATTCTCTGTATTATTTGATAATAAATAAGACCGGTATAGTGTCAGAATAGTGTTATACTATCAAACTAATTGGAGCTTCCCCTTCCGAGGAGAACGCAGTGGTTTCAAATCAGTCCCTGTGCCTTACTGATAAAGTTCAATTGACCGGTCATTGGTAAAAAATGTGTAAGGCATTAAGATTTAAATGCATGTGAGATAAGCATTTCCAAATTTATTTTCTGTAATGTTCGTAATATTCTCTGTATTATTTGATAATAAATAAGACCGGTATAGTGTCAGAATAGTGTTATACTATCAAACTAATTAGAGCTTCCCCTTCCGAGGAGAACGCAGTGGTTTCAAATCAGTCCCTGTGCCTTACTGATAAAGTTCAATTGACCGGTCATTGGTAAAAAATGTGTAAGGCATTAACATTTAAATGCATGTGAGATAAGCATTTCAAAATTTATTTTCTGTAATGTTCGTAATATTCTCTGTATTATTTGATAATAAATAAGACCGGTATAGTGTCAGAATAGTGTTATACTATCAAACTAATTGGAGCTTCCCCTTCCGAGGAGAACGCAGTGGTTTCAAATCAGTCCCTGTGCCTTACTGATAAAGTTCAATTGACCGGTCATTGGTAAAAAATGTGTAAGGCATTAAGATTTAAATGCATGTGAGATAAGCATTTCCAAATTTATTTTCTGTAATGTTCGTAATATTCTCTGTATTATTTGATAATAAATAAGACCGGTATAGTGTCAGAATAGTGTTATACTATCAAACTAATTGGAGCTTCCCCTTCCGAGGAGAACGCAGTGGTTTCAAATCAGTCCCTGTGCCTTACTGATAAAGTTCAATTGACCGGTCATTGGTAAAAAATGTGTAAGGCATTAAGATTTAAATGCATGTGAGATAAGCATTTCAAAATTTATTTTCTGTAATGTTCGTAATATTCTCTGTATTATTTGATAATAAATAAGACCGGTATAGTGTCAGAATAGTGTTATACTATCAAACTAATTGGAGCTTCCCCTTCCGAGGAGAACGCAGTGGTTTCAAATCAGTCCCTGTGCCTTACTGATAAAGTTCAATTGACCGGTCATTGGTAAAAAATGTGTAAGGCATTAAGATTTAAATGCTTGTGAGATAAGCATTTCCAAATTTATTTTCTGTAATGTTCGTAATATTCTCTGTATTATTTGATAATAAATAAGACCGGTATAGTGTCAGAATAGTGTTATACTATCAAACTAATTGGAGCTTCCCCTTCCGAGGAGAACGCAGTGATTTCAAATCAGTCCCTGTGCCTTACTGATAAAGTTCAATTGACCGGTCATTGGTAAAAAATGTGTAAGGCATTAAGATTTAAATGCATGTGAGATAAGCATTTCAAAATTTATTTTCTGTAATGTTCGTAATATTCTCTGTATTATTTGATAATAAATAAGACCGGTATAGTGTCAGAATAGTGTTATACTATCAAACTAATTGGAGCTTCCCCTTCCGAGGAGAACGCAGTGGTTTCAAATCAGTCCCTGTGCCTTACTGATAAAGTTCAATTGACCGGTCATTGGTAAAAAATGTGTAAGGCATTAAGATTTAAATGCATGTGAGATAAGCATTTCAAAATTTATTTTTTGTAATGTTCGTAATATTCTCTGTATTATTTGATAATAAATAAGACCGGTATAGTGTCAGAATAGTGTTATACTATCAAACTAATTGGAGCTTCCCCTTCCGAGGAGAACGCAGTGGTTTCAAATCAGTCCCTGTGCCTTCTTGATAATTTTCAATTGACCGGTCATTGGTAAAAAATGTGTAAGGCATTAAGATTTAAATGCATGTGAGATAAGCATTTCAAAATTTATTTTCTGTAATGTTCGTAATATTCTCTGTATTATTTGATAATAAATAAGACCGGTATAGTGTCAGAATAGTGTTATACTATCAAACTAATTGGAGCTTCCCCTTCCGAGGTGAACGCAGTGGTTTCAAATCGGTCCCTGTGCCTTACTGATAAAGTTCAATTGACCGGTCATTGGTAAAAAATGTGTAAGGCATTAAGATTTAAATGCATGTGAGATAAGCATGTCAAAATTCATTTTCTGTAATGTTCGTAATATTCTCTGTATTATTTGATAATAAATAAGACCGGTATAGTGTCAGAATAGTGTTATACTATCAAACTAATTGGAGCTTCCCCTTCCGAGGAGAACGCAGTGGTTTCAAATCAGTCCCTGTGCCTTACTGATAAAGTTCAATTGACCGGTCATTGGTAAAAAATGTGTAAGGCATTAAGATTTAAATGCATGTGAGATAAGCATTTCAAAATTTATTTTCTGTAATGTTCGTAATATTCTCTGTATTATTTGATAATAAATAAGACCGGTATAGTGTCAGAATAGTGTTATACTATCAAACTAATTGGAGCTTCCCCTTCCGAGGAGAACGCAGTGGTTTCAAATCAGTCCCTGTGCCTTCTTGATAAAGTTCAATTGACCGGTCATTGGTAAAAAATGTGTAAGGCATTAAGATTTAAATGCATGTGAGATACGCATTTCAAAATTTATTTTCTGTAATGTTCGTAATATTCTCTGTATTATTTGATAATAAATAAGACCGGTATAGTGTCAGAATAGTGTTATACTATCAAACTAATTGGAGCTTCCCCTTCCGAGGAGAACGCAGTGGTTTCAAATCAGTCCCTGTGCCTTACTGATAAAGTTCAATTGACCGGTCATTGGGAAAAAAATGTGTAAGGCATTAAGATTTAAATGCATGTGAGATAAGCATTTCAAAATTTATTTTCTATAATGTTCGTAATATTCTCTGTATTATTTGATAATAAATAAGACCGGTATAGTGTCAGAATAGTGTTATACTATCAAACTAATTGGAGCTTCCCCTTCCGAGGAGAACGCAGTGGTTTCAAATCAGTCCCTGTGCCTTACTGATAAAGTTCAATTGACCGGTCATTGGTAAAAAATGTGTAAGGCATTAAGATTTAAATGCTTGTGAGATAAGCATTTCCAAATTTATTTTCTGTAATGTTCGTAATATTCTCTGTATTATTTGATAATAAATAAGACCGGTATAGTGTCAGAATAGTGTTATACTATCAAACTAATTGGAGCTTCCCCTTCCGAGGAGAACGCAGTGATTTCAAATCAGTCCCTGTGCCTTACTGATAAAGTTCAATTGACCGGTCATTGGTAAAAAATGTGTAAGGCATTAAGATTTAAATGCATGTGAGATAAGCATTTCAAAATTTATTTTCTGTAATGTTCGTAATATTCTCTGTATTATTTGATAATAAATAAGACCGGTATAGTGTCAGAATAGTGTTATACTATCAAACTAATTGGAGCTTCCCCTTCCGAGGAGAACGCAGTGGTTTCAAATCAGTCCCTGTGCCTTACTGATAAAGTTCAATTGACCGGTCATTGGTAAAAAATGTGTAAGGCATTAAGATTTAAATGCATGTGAGATAAGCATTTCAAAATTTATTTTTTGTAATGTTCGTAATATTCTCTGTATTATTTGATAATAAATAAGACCGGTATAGTGTCAGAATAGTGTTATACTATCAAACTAATTGGAGCTTCCCCTTCCGAGGAGAACGCAGTGGTTTCAAATCAGTCCCTGTGCCTTCTTGATAATTTTCAATTGACCGGTCATTGGTAAAAAATGTGTAAGGCATTAAGATTTAAATGCATGTGAGATAAGCATTTCAAAATTTATTTTCTGTAATGTTCGTAATATTCTCTGTATTATTTGATAATAAATAAGACCGGTATAGTGTCAGAATAGTGTTATACTATCAAACTAATTGGAGCTTCCCCTTCCGAGGTGAACGCAGTGGTTTCAAATCGGTCCCTGTGCCTTACTGATAAAGTTCAATTGACCGGTCATTGGTAAAAAATGTGTAAGGCATTAAGATTTAAATGCATGTGAGATAAGCATGTCAAAATTCATTTTCTGTAATGTTCGTAATATTCTCTGTATTATTTGATAATAAATAAGACCGGTATAGTGTCAGAATAGTGTTATACTATCAAACTAATTGGAGCTTCCCCTTCCGAGGAGAACGCAGTGGTTTCAAATCAGTCCCTGTGCCTTACTGATAAAGTTCAATTGACCGGTCATTGGTAAAAAATGTGTAAGGCATTAAGATTTAAATGCATGTGAGATAAGCATTTCAAAATTTATTTTCTGTAATGTTCGTAATATTCTCTGTATTATTTGATAATAAATAAGACCGGTATAGTGTCAGAATAGTGTTATACTATCAAACTAATTGGAGCTTCCCCTTCCGAGGAGAACGCAGTGGTTTCAAATCAGTCCCTGTGCCTTCTTGATAAAGTTCAATTGACCGGTCATTGGTAAAAAATGTGTAAGGCATTAAGATTTAAATGCATGTGAGATACGCATTTCAAAATTTATTTTCTGTAATGTTCGTAATATTCTCTGTATTATTTGATAATAAATAAGACCGGTATAGTGTCAGAATAGTGTTATACTATCAAACTAATTGGAGCTTCCCCTTCCGAGGAGAACGCAGTGGTTTCAAATCAGTCCCTGTGCCTTACTGATAAAGTTCAATTGACCGGTCATTGGTAAAAAATGTGTAAGGCATTAAGATTTAAATGCATGTGAGATAAGCATTTCAAAATTTATTTTCTATAATGTTCGTAATATTCTCTGTATTATTTGATAATAAATAAGACCGGTATAGTGTCAGAATAGTGTTATACTA
Organism: Metellina segmentata; assembly: GCA_947359465.1. NCBI lineage: Eukaryota > Metazoa > Arthropoda > Arachnida > Araneae > Tetragnathidae > Metellina > Metellina segmentata. Next base: position 101,354,580 of record OX375875.1, read on the forward strand.
TCAAACTAATTGGAGCTTCCCCTTCCGAGGAGAACGCAGTGGTTTCAAATCAGTCCCTGTGCCTTACTGATAAAGTTCAATTGACCGGTCATTGGTAAAAAATGTGTAAGGCATTAAGATTTAAATGCATGTGAGATAAGCATTTCCAAATTTATTTTCTGTAATGTTCGTAATATTCTCTGTATTATTTGATAATAAATAAGACCGGTATAGTGTCAGAATAGTGTTATACTATCAAACTAATTAGAGCTTCCCCTTCCGAGGAGAACGCAGTGGTTTCAAATCAGTCCCTGTGCCTTACTGATAAAGTTCAATTGACCGGTCATTGGTAAAAAATGTGTAAGGCATTAAGATTTAAATGCATGTGAGATAAGCATTTCAAAATTTATTTTCTGTAATGTTCGTAATATTCTCTGTATTATTTGATAATAAATAAGACCGGTATAGTGTCAGAATAGTGTTATACTATCAAACTAATTGGAGCTTCCCCTTCCGAGGAGAACGCAGTGGTTTCAAATCAGTCCCTGTGCCTTACTGATAAAGTTCAATTGACCGGTCATTGGTAAAAAATGTGTAAGGCATTAAGATTTAAATGCATGTGAGATAAGCATTTCCAAATTTATTTTCTGTAATGTTCGTAATATTCTCTGTATTATTTGATAATAAATAAGACCGGTATAGTGTCAGAATAGTGTTATACTATCAAACTAATTGGAGCTTCCCCTTCCGAGGAGAACGCAGTGGTTTCAAATCAGTCCCTGTGCCTTACTGATAAAGTTCAATTGACCGGTCATTGGTAAAAAATGTGTAAGGCATTAAGATTTAAATGCATGTGAGATAAGCATTTCAAAATTTATTTTCTGTAATGTTCGTAATATTCTCTGTATTATTTGATAATAAATAAGACCGGTATAGTGTCAGAATAGTGTTATACTATCAAACTAATTGGAGCTTCCCTTTCCGAGGAGAACGCAGTGGTTTCAAATCAGTCCCTGTGCCTTACTGATAAAGTTCAATTGACCGGTCATTGGTAAAAAATGTGTAAGGCATTAAGATTTAAATGCTTGTGAGATAAGCATTTCCAAATTTATTTTCTGTAATGTTCGTAATATTCTCTGTATTATTTGATAATAAATAAGACCGGTATAGTGTCAGAATAGTGTTATACTATCAAACTAATTGGAGCTTCCCCTTCCGAGGAGAACGCAGTGATTTCAAATCAGTCCCTGTGCCTTACTGATAAAGTTCAATTGACCGGTCATTGGTAAAAAATGTGTAAGGCATTAAGATTTAAATGCATGTGAGATAAGCATTTCAAAATTTATTTTCTGTAATGTTCGTAATATTCTCTGTATTATTTGATAATAAATAAGACCGGTATAGTGTCAGAATAGTGTTATACTATCAAACTAATTGGAGCTTCCCCTTCCGAGGAGAACGCAGTGGTTTCAAATCAGTCCCTGTGCCTTACTGATAAAGTTCAATTGACCGGTCATTGGTAAAAAATGTGTAAGGCATTAAGATTTAAATGCATGTGAGATAAGCATTTCAAAATTTATTTTTTGTAATGTTCGTAATATTCTCTGTATTATTTGATAATAAATAAGACCGGTATAGTGTCAGAATAGTGTTATACTATCAAACTAATTGGAGCTTCCCCTTCCGAGGAGAACGCAGTGGTTTCAAATCAGTCCCTGTGCCTTACTGATAAAGTTCAATTGACCGGTCATTGGTAAAAAATGTGTAAGGCATTAAGATTTAAATGCATGTGAGATAAGCATTTCAAAATTTATTTTCTGTAATGTTCGTAATATTCTCTGTATTATTTGATAATAAATAAGACCGGTATAGTGTCAGAATAGTGTTATACTATCAAACTAATTGGAGCTTCCCCTTCCGAGGAGAACGCAGTGGTTTCAAATCAGTCCCTGTGCCTTACTGATAAAGTTCAATTGACCGGTCATTGGTAAAAAATGTGTAAAGCATTAAGATTTAAATGCATGTGAGATAAGCATTTCCAAATTTATTTTCTGTAATGTTCGTAATATTCTCTGTATTATTTGATAATAAATAAGACCGGTATAGTGTCAGAATAGTGTTATACTATCAAACTAATTGGAGCTTCCCCTTCCGAGGAGAACGCAGTGGTTTCAAATCAGTCCCTGTGCCTTACTGATAAAGTTCAATTGACCGGTCATTGGTAAAAAATGTGTAAGGCATTAAGATTTAAATGCATGTGAGATAAGCATTTCAAAATTTATTTTCTGTAATGTTCGTAATATTCTCTGTATTATTTGATAATAAATAAGACCGGTATAGTGTCAGAATAGTGTTATACTATCAAACTAATTGGAGCTTCCCCTTCCGAGGAGAACGCAGTGGTTTCAAATCAGTCCCTGTGCCTTCTTGATAATTTTCAATTGACCGGTCATTGGTAAAAAATGTGTAAGGCATTAAGATTTAAATGCATGTGAGATAAGCATTTCAAAATTTATTTTCTGTAATGTTCGTAATATTCTCTGTATTATTTGATAATAAATAAGACCGGTATAGTGTCAGAATAGTGTTATACTATCAAACTAATTGGAGCTTCCCCTTCCGAGGTGAACGCAGTGGTTTCAAATCAGTCCCTGTGCCTTACTGATAAAGTTCAATTGACCGGTCATTGGTAAAAAATGTGTAAGGCATTAAGATTTAAATGCATGTGAGATAAGCATTTCAAAATTTATTTTCTGTAATGTTCGTAATATTCTCTGTATTATTTGATAATAAATAAGACCGGTATAGTGTCAGAATAGTGTTATACTATCAAACTAATTGGAGCTTCCCCTTCCGAGGAGAACGCAGTGGTTTCAAATCAGTCCCTGTGCCTTACTGATAAAGTTCAATTGACCGGTCATTGGTAAAAAATGTGTAAGGCATTAAGATTTAAATGCATGTGAGATAAGCATTTCAAAATTTATTTTCTGTAATGTTCGTAATATTATCTGTATTATTTGATAATAAATAAGACCGGTATAGTGTCAGAATAGTGTTATACTATCAAACTAATTGGAGCTTCCCCTTCCGAGGAGAACGCAGTGGTTTCAAATCAGTCCCTGTGCTTTACTGATAAAGTTCAATTGACCGGTCATTGGTAAAAAATGTGTAAGGCATTAAGATTTAAATGCATGTGAGATAAGCATTTCAAAATTTATTTTCTGTAATGTTCGTAATATTCTCTGTATTATTTGATAATAAATAAGACCGGTATAGTGTCAGAATAGTGTTATACTATCAAACTAATTGGAGCTTCCCCTTCCGAGGAGAACGCAGTGGTTTCAAATCAGTCCCTGTGCCTTACTGATAAAGTTCAATTGACCGGTCATTGGTAAAAAATGTGTAAGGCATTAAGATTTAAATGCATGTGAGATAAGCATTTCAAAATTTATTTTCTGTAATGTTCGTAATATTCTCTGTATTATTTGATAATAAATAAGACCAGTATAGTGTCAGAATAGTGTTATACTATCAAACTAATTGGAGCTTCCCCTTCCGAGGAGAACGCAGTGGTTTCAAATCAGTCCCTGTGCCTTCTTGATAAAGTTCAATTGACCGGTCATTGGTAAAAAATGTGTAAGGCATTAAGATTTAAATGCATGTGAGATAAGCATTTCAAAATTTATTTTCTGTAATGTTCGTAATATTCTCTGTATTATTTGATAATAAATAAGACCGGTATAGTGTCAGAATAGTGTTATACTATCAAACTAATTGGAGCTTCCCCTTCCGAGGAGAACGCAGTGGTTTCAAATCAGTCCCTGTGCCTTACTGATAAAGTTCAATTGACCGGTCATTGGTAAAAAATGTGTAAGGCATTAAGATTTAAATGCATGTGAGATAAGCATTTCAAAATTCTGTTCTCTGTAATGTTTGTAATATTCTCAGTATTATTTGATAATAAATTAGACTGGTATAGTGTCAGAATAGTTTTTTACTATCAAACTGATTGGTTTTGAAACCGGGTTCATCGAAATTTAAAGAGCTGTTGAACCTTTTGTCAAAAATTATCTACCTCATTCCTTGAAGCATTTCAGTAAGTGTCATTGATTATGCAGTCAACTTACCAGTGAAATACAAAGCCAGAAGTTTTAGGATGTAAGTTTCTAGTTTTTCGAGACAAAAATAGACTGACGTTTAGAGAGGTCAAGTGTGTGTGTCTATTATGTCATTTTTTCCATTATGGTTAAATTTCTTATATAATGAGTAGCTTTTTACCGTGTTTTCTTAAAAGTTGCTTTTTGATTTAGTGTGTTTCACGTGAGTCGACGATGTTTAAGTACAAAATATGCCCTGTATGAATATTTATTATAACAATTCAAACTCGTAAAACAAACGATTTATTTTTTTCAATCAAACGATACATGTAATGAATACAACCGAAAAGGAAATTTTATGAAAATGGATAGATTTGATAATCTTCTCTTTCGTAGAAAAATAATTTTTATAAACATTACATTCACGTAAATCTATTCGCAAACAAATGAAAATGTATTCAATTTAAATTTTGACTGCGGTTTTATATTACGCATTTAGTTTCCAGAAACCAAATAATTGCTCTTCAATGGAGTTTAATTTATTTTTGAATTCAGCTAGATAACTAGTCTAATTCAAGGGAATTTAATAAAAGTTTTGATTTTGTATTGAAAGAAACATATTAATTGCATAGAGACTGAAAGTCTTAAAAGAAATCACTTTTCTACTTTTTAAAACGAAGCATTTTTCCTTGATGATTGTTGCTATGTAAAACTTCTCTCTGTAATTAAATCTTTAAAAAGAATAAATCGTATTTTTTCGCTTGGAATGTAAGATGAAAGCAGTAAACATTGAATCGCTATAAATAAATATTAAAATTTAAAAGAAATTAGAAAAATATCAAAAGCAAATACATTTCTTACAATTTCATTAATGATTGATAAATGGACGGAGAATGCGAGTTTTATGCAATTGTAAAAAATAGCTTTTAAAATGGTAAAAAAAGCTCTGAAAAACTCGGTACAAAAAATATATTAAACATACTTATTTGTAATAATTTGATAATGAACCCACATTGTTACGAGGGCGACATTTTTCAAAGTGAAGTGAACATTATAATGTTCTAAGAAGGCAATGCTATATGCAATGCATACTTCCCTCTCTAAAATAAGGAATAAAATGTTGGTTAAATAAAACATTATTCCAAGAAACTAAATGTTTCGTTAGCAATTCGTGAAACCAACTACATGAAACAAAGTAAAGAATAATTATTCATGCAACCACAATGAGCACAAATTTATAATAAAAATGTCCTACAGCTATACACACTCACGGTCCTACAAAAAGGTACAGTGCGGCTACGGCGAGAAAGCAGATGATCCTGGGAAGTCCATTCCTAGAACGGTAGTAAGCTCACGGGGGGAAAGGTCTACACTTGGCGACTGTTTGTCTCGCCAACTAGTAATCATCAACCTTCTAATGAAATAGACGGAGTTTCTGCTACTTTTTCCAATCGCTCAGATTGAAAATCTATCGCGTTGCTGTGGGAAAAGCATGAATCCTAGTAAGGGTTAAATCTTTGATTGGTTAAAAAAATTATCTAGCGAGATTTTAAACATTAGTCTGTGCTTTGATAGTCAATCAATCGGCTCAAGACGATTCGTAAACCCGTGTGAGATCTTTCTACATCGACAAGGCCCATATGCTCTGTCTATGTCAGATGATTCCTCTAGGTCCATTATTTCCGACCTTCTAATGGAATATACGGAGCATGTCCTCGCAGCTTCATTCTATTTCGCCAAGCCGATTGGTTGGGAGATATATCACGTGGTTATGGGGAAAAGCATACATCCTGATGTGGGGCATATTACTGATCGGTTAAAGTGATAATCCAGCTTAATTAAAAACATTAGCCCACGCGATGATTTAAGTATCTGAGATCTTGCGACAGGATTCCGCTTGTGTATTTCATTCGAAAGTCTGTGTATTTCATTCGAAAGTCTGTGTATTTCATTCGAAAGTCTGTGTATTTCATTCGAAAGTCTGTGTATTTCATTAGAAGGCCTGTCTCTTTCATTAGAATCGTAACCCTGGTTTCCGACATCGATAAACTCGTCGCCAGAAACCACGTTCAAAGATTCCAACAATGAGAACGCATCATTTGCGTTCAAACCTGCCCCCTAACCAAACGAGTCGACTCGTTCCAAACCACGTGACTCAATTGCCAACTCGCCGGAGCCGGACTCTAGTATCGATGATGACACCAGTGAACGCATCGAGGCTTTTCTAGGACGGACTAGGACGAGACGGATGGTGGCACAGGAGACTCGTAGATGCTGAGGGTGTTGTTCTGGGTGGAGCACTTGTAGAGGGCGTTCTCCTTCTTCTCTCTGTTGTCCGTGAGGGTGGTCTGCTGCAGGAGGGAGCTCAGTGTCTGGATGTGACGGATGGCGGCGTGGATGCGGTAGTGGAGGAAGGATTCCAGGTGGTAGTCCGTGTGGGCATGGCTAGAAGATGGAAAATAGGTTGGTTTGGGGGTTTTGTGACGAGGGCCATACTTAGCCAAGCTGCACCAAACACAAGGTAGGCAATGTCTAGTTGTTATGAAAAGAAAGGATTGGGAGGAAAAAGTATATACAGTAATACCCCTAAGTTACACGATAGGTGGGGTCGACGAAACAACAGTCAAATTCGAATATGTCGGGGTACAGCTTCCATCCATCGTTTAATCGTAATCTTGCAAGTAGATTTAGCGCGAAAAGCGTCCAATACGCATCACAACAAGAAAAAAACGAAATATAGCGAGCGGTTGTGTTGCCAAAGAAAAAATCAAGAACCGAGTAACACTAGATCCGCGTAAGTCGAGGTATTGCTGAATATAGAAAGAACGCTTGGGCATCCTGCGGTCGCGACCCCTCTGTTTACCAAAGGTAATAAACCTCATGGGAAAAGAAAAGATCACTGGGGTACCTCGAGTTCAGGAAGCCCGAACACACCTAAAGACGTGCCTCCCAAGGGGGAGGGGCCACCAACCGATCTGGTGGTTAAGGTGTTAGCCTCTAGATCGGAAGGTCCCTGGTTCGAATTTATTTTTCCAAACTATGCTGCTTTGAAATTCAACTAATTCCATTTATAAATCATGGATACCTAGCTACTTAAATTCTTTTAACTCCAATTTATCGAATTTTGTTTTGCATTAATGTAAAATAAAGTAAAATGTATTTTCCATACTTTTAAATTGATTAAATCTCTCCCCAAAAGCTTGTTTTAATTCCTGTATAATCATTAAATATCTTTTGATTGCATTTTCTTGAGCGTCAAGCATATTTTCCATTGTTATTGTGTTTTTTAAATGCTCTTGTAATTGAGGAAAATATTTCATGATTTTCATTTATTATTCGAATAATGGGTGTTTACACTCCAAAACTAGTCTCTAGCAAACACACTCTAAAACTAGAATCTGCGTTACACACTCCATAACTAGTCTATAGTGAACGCACTCTAAAACTAGAATATGCGTAACACACTCCAAAACTAGTCTCTAGGTAACACATTTTGAAACAAGTGTTGTAACACATTCCAAAAATATAGAGAGTAAAGTTTTAAATCTAATCTCTTGGCAACACACTCTAAAACTAGTCTTTAGGTAACATCTCCAAAGCACTGTTTATAACACTAAAATTACTCTATATTTCAAAAAAAATTTTAAAATCACCCCTAAATAAAGCTCGAGCTTACGATATAAATGTAGCCCCCTCCAGATTGATGTCTTGTGATTGAGTACTCCCCTGAATGGGCCCGTTCTGTTTGGGAATAATATTTCAAAAGGAACAAAGCAATTGTATCTGATTCACGAATGACAATCCGCTTTCTCTGTAGAATTATAGTTGGGTTATAATTCAAAAGACTTTTAAGCAATGTCCCCAGTGAAAGAGAAAAACTTTTCTCTTGAAATGCTTACCATGATCTGTCGAGCAGTTGCAGCGCCTCTTCGTAGTGACCTTTGTCCATGGCCATGTATCCGAGCTCAGCCATAGCGTACGTTGCGAGGTATATGTCATCCGATAAGTGGTTCTCGCTAATAGAAATGAAACATTTTTATCAGAGGGAAGGCGAAAGTATATTTGTAAAACATAAGTAAAAAATTGTTCACCTGGAAGAAAAATGGTTCACGTAAAGATCATCCAGAGTTCAAACTTGGTTACTTTTTCAGTCCCGGACACTGACTTCCGATGCGTATGTAAAAACATAGGTATTCAAGTTTCGAATATTTTATCCAGGTTTAAATGAAAATGTGAATTGTGATTTGAAATATGAAAACATGAGGGTGTAAGTATAAGAAGCTGTTCTGTCCGGAACATCGATTGAAAAGCCTCCCATATAAATAGTCCACGCATCGCGTTTCCAAGTCTATGAGGGGGGGGGGATCGTGTCGATAGACCTTTTCATAATAGATTATGAATAAATAAAATCGGTACAGAATACACCATCATTCTGAAAACTTTGAAATCGTTAATGACTGTAATGCAGAATTTTGACGTGAATACATCTTCAAATCAGACCAGTTCTTGATGACTTGTAGCCGACCAACCGGTATAGTGGTTAAGGTGTCAGCCTCTAGATCGGAAATATCCTGGTTCGAATCCGGGTATGGGTGTTTGTAAGCGTATGATGTAGAGGCGGCTGGTGCACCTTAAATCTGTCGTGGCCGATAGTCCTCACGTTGGGTTGGTGCGGAAGTTTGGAGAGTGGGGTGCCAGCTCATGTGTTGCTTCGTCATCTGACCGTGGTTCAAAATTACGAGGTGTTGTCCTCGGATCTTTCCCTTAAGGGATTGATCCCGGACCGCCAAATTTTGAAATCGTTAAAAGTGTGCCGCGACAAAAAAGAAAGGTTGAGAATCAGTGTCTTATATCATGGCATTGCCCGTGGTGTTAGTTTGCAAAGCAAACCAACACCACGGGCACGGGCAACGCCGGGCTAGCCACGCAGTGGCTTGTAATAATATATCCTCCATTTCAATTGACATTAAAAACAAAATTTTCTATCGAGATGCATTCACGTAAAACCTTTCCGGCCCCGTGCTCCGACACAGTCTACGCCATATTCGATCGCAAAATCAATTCGATTTAAAATAAACAATGTCATTTTTTCGCATCGCGTATGGCATTAAGATACTGCGCGCTCTCGAAACAAACTGGAATCCCGAAAGCGCTGAAGGGTCGAGCCAAGCTCGTGGAATTGCCAAAGCAGGTCGCGGCGTCCCGTGATAAATGATTTGAAAACAAGGAATTGAAAGAAAAGTGAATGATTGCGGCGCACAGATGGTGATGAAGTGCGCCGGTAAGTTAAGTTCCCAAGTGATTTGTCATCCCTCTACAGACAACCTCCTTTTCTTGGTTGCTTTCTTGTCTGCACTCTTCAGGCGCTTCGGGATTCCTTTCCTGCCACAACGACATTGTACACGACGCATTTGTTTCATTTTCTGTAACTGATTCCTCTCTTTAATGGATTTTATGGAGGAAATTGACTTTAAAGTACAGAGAAAAAAGCTGTAGTTTTGTTAAGTAAAAACGCTTACACGATGATATTTTTTTACAAAACGTTATACATTCTCATAAAAATAAAATAAAATATATATATATATATATATATATTGTTCGTATATTTTGTTCGTTATATATTGAATTTTTTTTCTCGCATATTTGTTTTTAATGGTGTTTGGGGGAGTATATGAGCAATTTCTTAGCATTTTGCGGCTCATATTCGTAGAAAACACCATTTTGTGTTGTATGGATCAGGCTCCTCCCTGATGACGCCCTGATCCACCAACACTTTCGTTTTCAATAAATTCCTTTTGGTTTTTATTTTGTGAATTTCCTCTTGTTTAAGAAAAATATATTCCTTGCCATGCTATGTCTGCAGCTTTCAACGCGCTTGCATGGTTAGTTTTAACTTTTCTTCTAACTTTCGTTTTCTGGTTTAATACATATAATTTTTAATTTTTATTTAATTATATTTTAATTATATTATTTTAATATAATTTTATTATATTTTAATTTATAATTACAGAAATTATAAGCCTGCAGTCGTGACGCGGAGTAGCAATACTGGTCTAGGCATCCGGATGAGGATGATCCATTGGAGGGGAGTGTAGTGCTGGTTCCATAAAAGAGACATAAATTCTCTAACAAAAACTTTATTCTTTCAATAACATCCTAGTAATATTATCAGGCGTGGAGGTTGTTAAAGGGACGGAGACTTGAACGGTTCTGTCCTTTTCTATTCTAAGGGGCTCATAGAAAAAGTGTATAGTACACAATGAAGTCGCCAGAGGGATGAGAATTAAAAGAAAGACTATTGGACAGGGAATTTAGCAAGAAATTTCATTGGTAGAGGTCGGGAGTTAAGCGAAGAGGTAATTTTATCTCACAGGCGATTTGAGAGGGAAAACAGTCTTGGGTGGTCAGTCAGACTGGGAGGTCCAGAGGTCAAAGGTGAAAGGGGATGTGGCAAGATATAGGACCTATTGGACAAACAAGACGAAGGACTGAAAGGGAAGTGGGGTGATTAAGGGATTGGTCTCTGGTGAGAATTGTATTAGGGGGTTATTTTTAGGATATTATATATATATATATATATATATATATATATATATATATATATATTACCTATTTTTAATCCATATTGCGGGTGTTTCAGGTATTACTTGGTATTTTTTAATTAACCTCGAACTAGAGCAACACAACGGGCTATTGACGACGATGCGGGATCAATGCCCTAAGTGAAATACCCGAGGACAATACCAAGTCATTTTGAATCACGGTCAGATGACGAGGCAACACCTGAGCTGGCACCCCACTCTCCAAACTTCCACACCAACCCAACGAGAGAACTTTCGGCCACGACAGATTTAAGGTGCACCAGTCGCCTCTACACCATACGCTTGCAAACATCCATGCACTGACCCGGATTCAAACCAGGAACCTTCCGATCTAGAGGCTAACACCTTAACCACCAGACTGGTTGGTCAGTAAAATTTTGTTACTTAATTTCATAAATATACAGGATTGTAAAATAACAACGGTCTGGGATAAACCCCGAAGGGAAAGATCCAACGACAACATTACGTTATTTTGAACGACGGTCGGATGACGATGACAAGGGTAACAATAGTGCCAGGCGGCTACCAGGTTGGAAGTGGCCTTGCAGGCCAACACCAGTCCTGGTAGCCCACTCTCCATACTTTCATACCACGCCAACGTAAAAACATTTGAGGCCATGACGGATTTAACGTGCACTTCCGCCATGTCACTACTGATTTTGATTGCATCTAGTTTCGAAATCGCAACCCTGCGGTTGCCAATCCTCGACTCTACTAAGGCCCGGTGCACACATCCGATTTTTCAACGTGCGGCGCCGCTGCGGCAACTCGAAGTAGATCGAAGCCCAACTATGCACATATAACCCTGAAATGACGCAAGTAATCATTTCGCGGCATTTGCGATACATATGCTATCGAAGAAAACGTGTTTATTTCGCTTACTTGGTGTAAAAAAGTATATTTTGAAACAGAATAGAAGTTACTGGATACAACCATTTATTATTTAACCATTATTATTTATATTACATTTATTTATGAAAACAAGTAACTTCAGTCCGTAGAAGCGTGTGCGGCGAGTTGCGACGCCGTGGGGAACTGCGATACAAATTGCACGCAAGTTGGACGTGCGGCGCCGGAGGCATGTGTGCACTACTCCATTGGATCTAATGTATATCAGACCGCACTTGCAGTGCCGCAGCGGCGCCGCACGTTGAAAAACCGGATGTGTGCACCGGGCCTAAATGGGCTAGCTAGGCCTCTGAATGGATAACAGATTCAAATTCTTACCATTAGTCTCGAGAAAAATTGAAACCAAACACCGATTTTGGTAAGAAGTGAAATGGAATGGGTCAGTAATTAATGCTACTAAACATATCAACACAGAGAGTAGGCCTTACTATTTCAGAAGCTCTTGAAGGAGTTGTGTGGCCTTTTCCTGGTCTCCGAGTGTTTTATAGCACACAGCTCTTAGCAACAATGCCAGGCAATAATCTTCAGCCTCCTCTTCCGTTAGATCTGAAAAGAAAGTTCGTTTTGAATTATTCAGGTTCAAAAGTCTCCTTCCCGAAATAGGCTTATAAATATTAAGTTACCAAATTTAAATTCTCTTAGAAAAGCAATAGTATTTAAGCTTTCTTTGTTCAGAGTAAATATTACGGATTCTTTAATCCCATTTGCATATATATATATATATATGACATTTTATATGAAAATATAAAATGTCATAAGACACAAGCCAGAAGCAAATATACTTCATAAAATTAAGAAGTAATAGTAACTGTAATAATAAAAACATACTGACAGAGGAGCGCGCTAAAGCTGTAACTATCTCTAACAGATAACTATTTTATATCATTCATTCAAACACGCAAAGCAACAAAAGAGCAAAAGAAAAAGAGGAAAGCAAAGAACCCTTGCTGTTTAGTTCTTTGCTTTCTTTCCTTTTTCTCTTTTGCGTGTGTGTTTGAATGATATATATAAAGATATAATACAAAGTTACAGACGGTCATGTCAGTTTGAATTCAGATTTGTCTAACACGATGCTATATTTATCTTCTGGATATTGTTTATCCTAGTTCTGATATCAAAGGACAAAGCAGCTTTTGTAACGCTGGACTTTTCATGCATATCTCACTGTGCAGTTCCAATTTTAAAGACGTATTCACGTCAAAATGAAAGATATTATTTTCCTTTGAAGAGAAAATTAATTTTGTATTTATATATTCAGATCCGATGAAATAAGATTACCCTCATTCGAGAGATGAAAAGTATCGAGGCATTTAATTCAATTCCACGAAACACTTTTGCATAGCTCACTACTTGTGGATCAAACACTTTATTGCGAACGCGAAATTATTTCCAACGTCAATTAAATAAAATTTCAACCTATTTCTATCGAAATGTTTAGACACATCTGAAAATTGAATTACTTTAAAGTGTTCATTTCAACAAGAATCGTAACTTGGATTAAACAAGAAATTGATTAAACAAAATCGTTCGATGCTTTCGTTATACAACCACTAAATTTCAATACTATTTATATTCAGGCAGTAAATATTTCATTTAAATTTCTTAAAAGGGCGGCTTGTAGAATGGCATTTTTTTTATCTCGAAACTCTTAAGTGTTTCTTATGTTGCATATATCAATTAAGCAATAAAAAGTTTCTGGAGTGTCCCAAATTTGAATGTTCTCATGTGTCGTAAAACTTTTAGATTACGTATTACTCTTCTGTAAGGAGGGGTGATACTGATTTTTTTTACTGATGTTTAATTTGGCGTGAAAAGGAAATATTGCTTTCATTGTTTTGTACAACCAGTATCAAATCCAGATGATTCGCTGAATTTATTTATTCATCCAATAATTCGTAAAACGTGATTCTTAACGTGGAAAGCGTCGACCTTTCTTGGCGACGGTCTGGGATCAATCCCGAAGGGAAAGATCCGGCAACAACACCTCGTTATTTTGACCGGATGGCTGCGAGTTCAAATCGAACCAAAGACCATCGTATATGAGAGGGACAGGTGCATGTTAAATCGGTACATTCTTCACTTCTCGGTCTTCAGTCTTCGTTCTTCATCGGTTCTTCAGTCTTCGTTTATAGCGGTAGCAACGGCCTTGGCGCTTTTTTTGGCGCACTTCTAAACTTACCAAGGAAATAATTATTTAAAATTAATCAATGAAATCAAACGACAGTTTAACGGATTTCGATAGAACTTTCTAGGATATTCAAAAAGAAAATTTTAACTTTCCACTTGCCGAGGTTGCCATAAAAATTGCATTAACTTTTATACAGATGGATTGCCTTAATCTGCCATAATTAACTACTAGAAGTGCGGGGGCAAAGGCTGTTGCCACCGCTATAAGCGTAGACTGAAGCTGTATCGTTAAATCTATCGTTGCCTCATACACTGACGAGCCAAAAAATTATGACCATCCCCACATTTTTTTAATGAACTCGTCTGGATGACGAGGAGGGCACGTGATTAAGTGAGAATGGTATTTAACTGCCCCTGGAGAAGGTAAGTAATCATTCTTGCACTTAATTTTGCGAGTGATGGGAAAGGCTGCTGATCTAAGCGAATTTGATAGAGGGCAGATAGTAATGGCCCGAATACTCGGAACGAGTATCACCGAAACTGCACGTCTGGTAGGTTGTTCACGAACTGTCGTTGTTTGTATTCATTCAAAGTGGCTAAATGACAGTGAAACCAGCAGTAGACGCCAAGGTGTTGGTCGTCCACGCGTTATCAAAGAAAAAGGACGTCGGAGACTGTCCCGCTTGGTAAAGCAAAGTCGGCGCGAGACAGTGGCTCAGCTGACAGCCCAATACAATGCAGGTCCAAGCTAGGGATGCGACATCGACAGCAAAACATCGATGTTCAAAATTAAAACATCGATGTTGAAAATACATCGACCCAAAAACATCGATATTTCTAAACATCGATGTTTTTAAAATTCAATGTATTTAAACTTTGTCTTCCTATTTCTTAAAACTGGTTTAGCAACTAGTCATGCAACATCGACAGCAAAACATCGATGTTTTTAAAATTCAGTGTATTTAAATTTTTCACACTATTTCTTAAAACTGGTTTTCAACTTGTTTTGAAACTTCGATGTTCAAAATTAAAACATCGATGTTGACAATACATCGCCCTAAACCATCGATATTTTTAAAATTCAGTGTATTTAAACTTTTTCCCTCATTTCTTAAAACTGGTTTAGCAATTAGTGATGCGACATCTGCTCCAATGCATCGATGCTTTTTATAAAACATCAATATTTTGAAAACATCGAGATCTATGTCGCATCCCTACTTTTCAGGCCCTTCACTCTTGGCCACTTTGGTCTATAAGTATGATCAATTTGCTGATTATGAAAATTATGCTACTTTGTTAATTTTAATATTTTTATAACGATACTTTTTTCATTTAAAATAAAACATCGACAACGTAAAAACATCGACAAGTAGAAACATCGATGTAACCAAAACATCGACTCCAATACATCGATGTTAAACACATCGATGTTTTTTTAAAAAAACATCGATGTTTTGAAAACATCGACATCGATGTCGCATCTCTAGTCCAAGCGCAAAGTGTTTCGGAACACACAGTTCAGCGGACACTGTTGGATATGGGACTGTTCAGTAGATGTCTCACTTGTGTACCTCTGTAGGCCAAGCGTCATCGTCAACTACGCCAACAGTGGGCCCGGGAACATCGAGACTGGACCATGGATGAGTGGAAGAGAGTTGCCTGGTCAGATGAATCCCGATTTCTCAATCAACACGTCGACGGTCGTGTCAGGGTACGCCGTCTGCCAGGCGCACAGTTACTCCCCTTTTGTACAGCAGGTCATACACAGGCTGGTGGTCGCGGTATTATGTTTTGGGGGACGTTCTCTGGGACCCGTAATTGTGGTAGAACAGACCATGAACGCTATAACGAGTTGCAGCAGTTTTGCAGGCCAAATTAGATGCAACGCGTTATCGAGTAGGTGGTCATAATGTTTTGGCTCTTCAATGTATGTCCCCACGTTGGCGTGGAGTGCCAGCTCAGGCATGACCTCGTCATCTGACAGGTTCAAAATTACGTGTTGTTGTCCCCGGATCTTCAACTTCGGGTTTTATCACGGACAATAGCCCGTTGTATTGCTGCAGTGTGAGGTTAATTAAATACCTACCTTGTCATTTTGAACCATTGTCAAATGCGAAGTCAACACCTGAGCTGGGACTCCACTCTCCAAACTACCACACTACGCCAACATGAAGTCATTTGAAACCACGACACATTTAACGTGCTCCAGTCCCTCACTTACACAAACCTCGTTTTCTAACTCGCAAATCCTCCGTTTTCTAATCCGTTACTTTACCGACAGGCTACCGCGACCCTTTGCTATCATAGGATAAGCAGTCAATATGATGTTCTGGTGCGGGAACTATATAACCTACCTTTATCTCCCTGTAGTACAGGGGAATCTCTTTCAACGACAGCGATGATTCTCTTCACAGCCTCTGGTTTGTTCTTGAACATAGGGAACACGTTGAAGACGTACATCATTTCCTGCAATATCGAAGAACAATGTCGTCAATGTCTCGTACTTCTTGGCTTGTCATAGACACTCAAGTTAGACAGTGTGAAATCGTGGATATTTCAGTTTAATTTGCTCAGATGGAAGCATACCTTTAGAATTTAGGTGATCAGTAAGTCGTAAATGTGCACATTTGCTGCTTTGTATTTTTTTATGGATTGCTAATTCACTATAGTCTGTTCAGGATGTAACTGGCTATAGTGATTTAGTCTGTTCAGTGCTTAATAGACTATATTGATTCTGTGTTTCATTCTAGAGAAGGAAGGCAACCCATCATATCAAAAGGGTTTTGTGCAATATCCCAAAGCATTTTATGTACTTTTAAGCATGAATATTTGTAATTGCAATTATACAGGGTGTTTCAGTGAACCGTTTCAGAACTTCTAAGAGGGGTAGGGTACATCCTGACATCTCGAAATCATATAGCAATGTGGGGTCGGAAATGCTTTCCTGAAGCGGTGTTGTACACAGAAGCACCGTAAAGAAAAGAGACCGTAAGTGAGAAATCGTTTTAATAATACATGAAAAGAATTAAAAGGTACATGGATTAAAGTAAGTGTTCGAAGTTTCTTCCACGGGCTGCAATGCACGCCTCATATCTCCGACGCATGGACATCCGAACATTCTGGAATACTCCAGGCATATCTCGAATTTCTCCGGCAGCTACTGCAATTCTTGCAACCAGCTCCTCAACATTGTCAACAGGGGTGTCATAAACTAGCGATTTCAGATGACCCCAGAAATAAAAATCAAGACATGATAGGTCGGGTGACCGAGCAGGCCAACGCACGGGACCACCACGTCCGATCCACTGCTGACCAAATGTGACATCCAGGTAGTTACGAACATCTCCGCTATAATGGGCAGGGGCTCCATCGTGTTGGAACCATATTGTATGTTGCGTCGATGCAGAAATCTGTTCATCTCTCAAAAGTTGTGGCAATACTTGCTGCAAAAAGAGCAAGTAGTTAGGTCCGGTTAGACGAGACGGTAACAGGTAAGGTCCGATGAGGTGATCTCCCATAATACCGGACCATACATTGACCGAAAATCGAATCTGTGCTGCACGACGTCGTATTGCATGCGGGTTCTCGACCGCCCAGATATGGTTGTTATGCGTGTTGAAAATTCCTTCCCTTGTGAAGGATGCCTCATCGGAAAACAACACTTCAGCAGGAAAAAGGGGATTTGTAGCACATTTTCCAAGGTACCACTGTGCGAAAGCAATACGAGGTGCATAATCCTCCGGTTGCTGTGTCTGGACACGCTGCACATGAAACGGATGCATGTCTTCTTCTCGGAGAATCCTCCAGACGCTGTAATGGGAAACCACGACTGCGTTTGCTACACTTCGTGTACTCGTTCTTGGATTCCCCTGTACATGCTGCAGCACATTCTGTTCGACGTCTGCAGTCCGTGCTGTTCTTACTCTGTCCCTGTCAGCTCTTTCTAATGAACCTGTCTCAGCTAACCTCTGGTGCAGTCTTGCAAAGAAATTATGACTGGGGATACGCCTCGTCGGATATCGTTCCGCGTACAAACGCTGTGCGGCTGGCCCACTACAATTTGCAGCCCCGTACGCCAAATGCATATCGGCTAACTCTGCGATCGTGTAATCATCTATCCTACTAACTTGGCGTTCTTGTGCGAAATGAAGATTCCCTACACGAAAGCTCGGGATTTTCGCACAACGCCATCTACCGCGTCAGGAAAGCATTTCTGACTGCCCATTGGTATATGATTTTGGTTCGTCAGGATGTACCCTACCCCTCTTAGAAGTTCTGAAACGGTTCACTGAAACACCCTGTATATATTCATGCTTTAATTTATATAAATTTTTTCCATGTTTGCACACATGTTTTTAAAATTTTTTTATTGAAATCTTATTGAAAGTTTTGTGTTTTGGGTTATTTGTTCTGCAATATCCCAAAGCATTTTATTGAATTTTAAGCACGAATATTTATAACTGCCGGTATTAATTCTTTCCATGTTTACACACATGTCCTTCAAATTTTTTATTTAAATCTTACTGAGAGTTTTATGTTCTGGTTTATTTGTTTTTAAAAATGCATTGGGGTTATGATCTTAAGAAATAAAAACAACTTTGGAACAAAAGCGAAAATAATATTTTTTCTTGGGGTTCTAGGCGCTTTTTTGTTTTATTGCATGATAGAATTTCACCAATTTCCACGGAATAATATTACATACGGTTTCTTATGAAACCAGATTAAGTGAATCTATCCTGTCCCGTATATAAAGCTTTCTTTGTTCTCTTTAGTGTTACTCCTGTCCTTCTAAATGGATTTTTCTTTTTCTGTAGGCGATGTCTTGTCTATTTTAAAAGATTCAATAATTTTCACTGACAGTATCTAGTTTTTTTAATCATGATAGTCCATAGAACACTGGAAGATTGTACTGTCAAGAAAACCGAATGATTAATTTGTGTCAGCGAGTCATAAGAATGACGGGTGGACATACCCAGTGGGTATGTCCAATGCTGTAGCTAGCTACGAGTTTTAGGCGGCGCAAGTTCGATTCATGTCAGATATCTCTCTGAGTGATTTCATTTCACCTCTCAAAATCGACCAGACGCCATAACACGTTCGCTGCTGATGTGGCGTCAACACTTAAGAGCCGATCACGCGACTGCGCGTGGTGTGGAGTGATGTCTCAGTAGCCAGTCGCGCGAGAGTAGCTGCGCCTCAACATTTATTCTCCGCTCCAATTGGCATTATATGCCATTTGTTGGAGTGTTATTGGCGTGGAGTAAAGGTTAGAAGCTAGTTTGTAAAGATATGTGGTTTCGAATTTATAGCTTTATTAGTTATTAAAAAATATAATAATATGAGATGTAGGGACGATATTTCTGTAGGGCCTTCACGTCATAAAAAAAAAGAAAAATGCAATCTAATAAACCTCTAACAGATGATGCAATTGCAAATTTGTTGGCTGAGCTTTCGCCTATCTATTCTGGTATTGGCGCACTTTTCAATCATATTTGTGATAAAAAATAAGTCGGCTTTTTTTTTGTGGGGGGGACCCATTTCAATAACTATCAACACATCCTAACGCAACCGGCAACGAATGTGTTGAAGCATTTTTGAGGGAACGCATATGTACGAGATGGAAAGATTTATGGGAACAAGAGAATACTGGACGACCTTTTCGAGGACCTTCCCGTAGTATCCTACCACACTGCGATCCGTGTCAGGAGGCTTATTATGTTCTTCACTGGCCATGGCCCTTTCCAACAGTACCTACTCCGTTTCGGGCAAAGCGAAACAGATCTCTGTGCTTGTGGGTGGCTAGGGATCCCCTCTCCACTATTGCTACACGATGTCCCCTCACTGCTCGATTTCATGTCCGCTGCCACGAAAACGGAACGGACAACGCTTAGAGAACAAATGATAGTGCCCACTCTGTAATTTTCTCTCTTTCTCTTTTTGCTTTTAATAAAGTACTCAGGAGTGCCCATCAAACTGATAAGTCCCCTAAAAGGACAGGCTCGGGTACCCTTCTAGTGGTTATCTGGTCACCTCTCTGAGCGTATTTGTCTCGTCTGTGTCAGTAATGCTTTCTTTGTAAATGTCCATTACTTGATGCTATCTGTCTTGTGTTTGGAGCAGCATGGCCTATTTTAACCCTTGCGCCACAATACCAACCAACCGATACTGAACAACAAGCTTGGAACCAGAATCCGCTCTAAAGCCCGGTGCGCACATCCGGTTTTTCAATGTGCACCGCTGCCGCAACGCAAGTGCGGTCTGAGATACACTAGATCCAATGGAGTAGTGCACTCATGTCTCCGGTGCCGCTGCGGCGACGCACGTCCATCTTGCGTGCAAATTGTACCGCAGTTCCCCACGGCGCCGCACACGCTCCACCGGTCACAAGTACCTTGTTTTCATAAATAAATGGAATATAAATAACAATTAGTAAATGATTGTATCCAGTAACTTCTATTTTGTGTTTTAAAATAAACTTTTTTTACTCGAAGTAAGCGAAATAAACCCCTTTTTCTTCGATAGAATATTTATCGCAAATGGCGCGAAATGAGTACTTGCGTCATTTCGCGGTTATGTGTGCATGGTTGGGCTTCCGTGACGCAGCGGCGCCGCACGTTGAAAAATCGGATGTCTGCACTGGGCCTAAATACGCCAATAGCCGTACCGTGCTGTTAATGTTTCTACCTGTCATCCAAGGACCGATGCACACATCCGGTTTTTCTACATGCGGCACCGAAGCCCAACTATGCACACATAACCGTGAAATGACGCAAGTACTCATTTCGCGCCATTTGCGATTAATATTCTATCGAAGAATACGGGTTTATTTCGCTTACTTGGTGTAAAAAAAAAAAGTGTATTTTTAAACAAAATAGACGTTAGTGGATTCAACCATTTATTAATTATTATTTATATTTCATTTATTTATGAAAACAAGGTACTTCAGAACGTAGACTCATGTGCAGCGTGTGGGGAACTACGGAAGAAATTGCACGCAAGTTGGACGTGCGTCGCCTCAGCGGCGCTGGAGGCATGTGTGCACTGCTCCATGGGATCTAATGTATCTCAGACCGTAATTGCGTTGCGGCAGCGGCGCCACACGTTGAAAATCCGGATGTATACACCGGGCCTAATTGAACGAATAGACTTGTTCAAAACCACGCGACACGAACACCAACGCGAGATTTTCAATCTCAACATACCAGATGGAAAGCGAAGGTTTTACTTTCGCTGTCCCAAATGGGGTTACCAAATCATATGAATCGGGGTCTCCGTAAAATGTTGTTTAGCATCGTTTTGGTGACGTTTTGGCGCTTAATCTTATTGCAATCGACCCATCAGTTATCATTCACACATTTATTCGGATTTCATTCTTTGGAATTTTTATTGGTGAGGTAACTGAAATCGTATTCGAAAAACAAGCCAACTGAAGTGACGTTCGGAATAAATACAGCACACACATCCCGTCATCGAAACACTACCGCCACCAACATTTAGCTTGACATAAAATGCCTCCCATATTGATTTGTTTCGAAGTAAGCAAAACAATAAAGAGAGAAGACCATTTTGTGTGGCATTCTACAAGCACTTACGAAGAAGGGAAATAGGAGCCGGTCGTTCTGCGCGACGTACTTCTTGGCCTTTGCGACGACAAACTTCTCCAGGGGGAAAGATTTCCCAGCCAGTTTCTGCTTCAGGCCGGGCACTTTCCTGAAATAATAACACAATTACGGATACCCAAATAACGCATTCTTCTATTAACATCCTTTTCTCATGGACCACATATTAATTATCTATTGCTTTCGAATTTATTGCTCCTTTTAGGCTATCTGCAGTGGAAATGTTGTGTATGTGTCGTCGAATTACACGTGAAACATGTTGACTCTGCTGCAGGTAGTTTGAGGCTGTCCTGACTCAGTGGGTATGCCCAACCCGCGAATTGTAGGTGATGCATGTTCGATTCGTCTCAGATATGATTCCTCCGTCGGTGTATTTCGCTCGTCTGTGGAAATAAATCTTTCCATGCTGACCAACCGGTCTGGTGGTTAAGATGTAGCCTGCAGATCGGAAGGTTCCGGGTCAGTGCATGAATGTTTATATGCGTATGGTGTAGAGGCGGCTGGTGTACCTTAAATCTGTCGTGGCCGAAAGTACTCAGATTGGGTTGGTGTGGAAGTTTGGAGAGTGGGATGCCAGCTCAGGTGTTGCCTCGTCATCGGACCGTGGTTCAAAATGACGTGGTGTTGTCCTCGGATCTTTCCCTTAGAGGATTGATCCCGTACTGTCGTCAATAGCCCGTTGTGTTGCTCTAGCACGACGTTATAATTAAAAATATCCTTATGTGTGTATATACAAAACTTGAAGTTGCCTGTCTTGTATTAGGCGTAGTATGGCCAAATATACGTTCCTTGCGCGTAAAAAAACAAAAACAATCTCCATTGGTTAACTCAACAAGGTACCTCCTCATTAGCAACACTTACCAGATGTCATGATGGATGAGATATCTGGCCAGTAGAAAAATTGACCAAATCTATAGACCTCGTCGTAAAAAGAATCGAGTTTATCTTAATGGCGAGATATCTCTATAGTAGGAAAATTGTTTAGATCTTGACGGACGAGATATTGCGTTGAAACCACAAGAAGGATTAGGACAAAATTCTAGAGATTTTATTTTATCTGTTTTTAGATCAGAATGTGCCGATTTCCAGACTGCTAAGTCACTAATGTTCCATAAAGACATGTTTTCTTTGCAAAAAGGTCAGATTTCTTCGTGAGGCAGATTGGTATCTAAATTAACGTCACACTGGAGCAACACAACGAGCTATTGGCGATGGTCCGGGATCAATCCCGAGGAAAAAGATCCGAGACAACACCACGTAATTTTGAACTACGGTCAGATGACGAGGCAACACCTGAGCTGGCACTCCACTCTCCATTCTTCCGCTCCACACCAACATTTGAGGCCACAACAGATTTAACGTGTACCAGTCACCTTTGTACACGACGGTTTTCGGTTAGATTCGAACTTGTAAGATTTCTTCTTGAGACACACTTTTAGTGAGTAAACCTTAAGAAGTAGAATACCCCCATTTGTTTTCTTAAAATTATGCTTTTTAACTTGGTGTATTTGATTTGTCAAGCTGCGACGATATGTACTTACTTGAAAGGTGGTTTGAGTAACATAAAAAGAACATGAATGAAAAGTGAAACCGACAAGTTAAAGGACGTACTACATACTTTAGTACTGTTTAGTCAGCTGTTTTAATTTATACGAATAGTACAATAAAGAAGGGTAATAGCCGATATGAAAAATGAATTTGGATGATATGGGGATAGATATGAGGAACAGGTGATACAAAGAATACAATTCGGTTACTGCTGCAAATATGAAATGAAAAAAGCTTCCCATTTGAAATTCTATTGGAAGCTGCTGATGAGTTGTTTCTTGTACAAACTTTAAGGGATAGTGGACTTTCACAACAAACTTTTTCAAATAATCCGATTGTTATGAAATTTGTCTATTTTCTACTAAAAAGCCAATACATACAGTTTGATTAAAAAATATTGTCATTCAGAAATTATTACATAAAACGTGTTCAAAAATTTCGATAAAATAGCAAAAATCAATCGGTTTTACACACATTAATTTTCTATGTACTGTCAAAATTTTAATTTACATAATCGTTTATATTCATGTAAATCAAATTAACTCCATTTGGAAAGAGTATCACTCAATTGGGGGAAAAAAAAAAAAAAAAAAAATTCTACAAAAAAAAAAAAAACCACAAAAATTGGGGGGGGGGGGGGGGAGAGAAAAAAAAGAAAAAAAAAACATACGTTGAGCAAAATTGTAAACCAAAATTTCAAAATTCGACAACATTATAAAGAACAAGTTCTCGAAGTTTTACGAGAATCCATCAATAACTTTTGTGTTATAACATTTGAAGTGAGGACTAATCCATAAAAATTAATTTAGAGTAAAATATAGTTTGAAGCGTATCGTTTGCTCTCTTGCGTTTATTGTTTGCGTAATATATTTTGTTCTTCACTTCTCTTTAAAAATGTACACAATATTTAAAAAAGAGAAACCATTTGAACTTCTGAGAAACCTTTCTAAAATTATATTTTCAAAAAAAGTATGTTTTAAATTTTAATTTTGACACGTTTTTCGGTCATTTTTAACGGCTACTTCCAATGTTTTCCATATATACTTCCAGGACCCCCCCCCCCACACACACACCCTTGATTTCAATCTTAATATCTCTGCAACTAATAAACAAAGAGAAAAATATCAAATATATTTTGGAAAGTCAAATAAAAAGTCTCTCAAATAAAATCAAAATTTCTTTTGGAACTTTTGGTTAAAAAATGACGTTTTTAACGTGTTTGGATACTTTATGTTTTATGTTGTCATCTATGTAAAATCGTCAAAAATGGTCATAATTCAAAATATCTTTGCCATCAACTAAATTAATATCTCACTAATTAAAAAAAATAAATTTTTCGATCATTTTGGTTACATTAAAAGTCAACTGTGTCCTTTCTCTCAAAAGGAGAAACACAAAATTTAACCGTACTCATACATCGTGCCTCTTAGCGCTGTTTATCAACACGGTATTTGCTCAGTTTCCTTCTAATTTCAGTTCAGTCAGTTTCACGGAAATTTATAACTGTCAAAAAAGCGAAATCATCTTTTCTGACACGACACTCTTGCGCCAAGAGTGTGATCTGACTGAAAATATCAATGCTCTTTCTTGGAAGAACGAAAATCTTTTCGTCTAGTTTTAAAACATCGTGGGTAAAAAAGCATTTTAAAACAGGAAAAACACCACGCTAGTCTACTATTATTCATGCTGCCATCTAGCGGTATACATTAGAAACTGAAATCACATAGTTTTTATTGAGTCTACTGTTGACATAATAATTTTCTATAAAATAGGGTTTTCTAATAGGTCTTGAACGATAAAAATTCTCTGTTTGGAGTTGGTTTCTGTCCTCCATAATTTCTGGAACATCTAAATTCAAAACTCACATGTGGTATTTATATAAAATATAAATAAAGTGAAGCTAAGGTATAGAAATCCTTGTTCTCGAAGTTCTTCAAGAAAATTTCATTGGCCTATTTCAACATATTTTCAAGGATTACAAGGCACACCAGAATTCAAGCACATGAAAAGGCCAGAAAGTTGGTTAAAATAATGTAGCATTAAAAATGAAGCATTATAGCTATTAAAATGTTCACTTGTTTAATATAAGGTTTCACGCAAGTAGTCTTGCATGAATTCATTCTTTGATTTTTGGCTTGAACTTGAAAGCAACTAATCGTATAAATGAGATCACAACTCTAACTTGATAAACTAAACTCAGAGAATTGTAAGAAATAAAATAAATGTATCACAATGCTGGCAGAATTGAAAAAATACTCACGATTTTAACTACAGCTTAAAATATTGATTGGTATTGCAATATCAGAAGAAACATTTTCGGGGTGCACGAAAACATTCTGATAAAAAAAATTAGGCAAAGCATCCGAATATCTCTTGTGAATAAATACGAAGACGGACTCGTTTGCAGATGAAATGCACATTAACTAAACCTGAATTCAAACAGGAAGAGAAGTGAAAAAACGAATAGTGAGAAAAGCGCAGACTAATCAGAGCGTTTCACCGCTCGCGCCATCACCGCTAATTGGACACGTGCCACTTTGAGCTTCTTTTTTCAATTCAGTTTTACAGTAGAAATTATTTTAAGTCCGATGATACTTTTGGTTTGGTTATGACCAGCACGAGAATGTAGATTATACTTACTTCATCAAATCGTGGATCTCCATTAGGCGTTCGTTGTCTGTGCGTCCATCTTCCAAATGCTGCATGTAGAGGATTAGGGCATATGCGTAGTTGTAAATGGCTGGTGACCATCGACTCTCCTTCCTCAAGAAGTCCAAGTAATTTTGGGCATTCTTCCACTCGAATTTGAAACTAGTGAACAAAAAGGTGAAAAGGGTTGTCTTACTATGATTTGAAAGTTTCAGTCTCAAGATCAAGCGTATTCTCTAAACGAATACCATCAAAAAAATTAAACATATTTTAGCACCATAGCCCTTCGATTATGGAGGGAAATGATACAACAAGATCGAGAAAAATTGATGAAAATAAAATGGAAAAAATTGCACATTTTAGAATTAAAATTATGGCTGACTATAAATTAAACACAAATTCGATGGCAGAATCTTTAAACCCTTTCAAGGCTTTCTACGCGATATCTCGTCCATCAACACATCTGATCAGTTTTGCTAATGACGAGATACCTCGTTCATCAACACATCTGATTAGTTTTGCTAATGACGAGAAACCTCGTCCATGAACACATCTGGTCAGTTTTGCTATTGACGAGATACCTCGTCCATCAACACATCTGGTCAGTTTTGCTATTGACGAGATACCTCGTCCATCAACACATCTGGTCAGTTTTGCTATTGACGAGATACCTCGTCCATCAAAACATCTTGTCAGTTTTGCTATTGACGAGATACCTCGTCCATCAAAACATCTGGTCAGTTTTGCTATTGACGAGATACCTCGTCCATCAAAACATCTGGTCAGTTTTGCTATTGACGAGATACCTCGTCCATCAAAACATCTTGTCAGTTTTGCTATTGACGAGATACCTCGTAGATCAACACATCTGGTCAGTTTTGCTATTGACGAGATACCTCGTCCATCAACACATCTGGTCAGTTTTGGTAATGACGAGACACCTCGTCTGTGATGTTCTTCTCTTTCGATAACCAAGCACGAGATTATAAAAATAACAATTTAATTAAATGACAACGGGACATGCGAAAAACGAACATCATTTCATCAGGTGCAGTACATCGCACTGTAACGTAGTGGGCCGAATGGTGTGCCTTTGGACAAAATGAGGCAGCCTAGTTTAAAATAACTTGCATTTATTTTGTAGGTAATTATATGTACACTTTGTACAGTAGAGATTTGCATCCCTATGACATGGGTGGTGCGAAACAGGCAAAAACTCAACAGCCGCGGCCTCATCAACGAGCACCGCAAAACAAAAACCTCCGCTTCCCTCGAGTTCTGCAACCGATCTCCTGTGTCGGCAGACCCCTCATTCCGCCAGCCACAAATCACTGGCACCTTAAAACAAACGGGGCACTTGTTGCGACATTCATCAGCAGGGCTCGGACATATGTTTCAGGAATTTGAAATCAAAGGTCAGTGGCGGTGCCTGCGACGTCACAGCACCTCAGAAACAAACAAAAAAAAAACTCTCTCAGCCGAGGCAAGTGTCCGAATGCAATTTTCTCTATTGCAACCCTTCCACGCAGGGAGGTTAGTCGCCAAGAACTCTCCTAAACTGATCGCCAACAGATGCCAGATATCACATCATCCATCAACACATCTGGTCAATTGTATTAATGAAGAAATACCTCGTCCATGAACACATCTGGTCAATTTTGCTAATGACGAGATATCTCGTTCATCAACATATCTGGTCAGTTTTGCTAATGACGAGATATCTCGTCGAGACAACTGCCCTCTTACTCCTAGGGAAACGAAAATCCAAGTAGGAAAACAAACTGTTCCTTGCGCTGAAATGATGACAGTTTGGAACAGGTTTTTACACAGTAATATAGCAGGTATTAACCCTCCTGGTTAACCACCAGGAGGGTTAATATGAAACTAAATGCAGTAGAATATATTTTTAATAAATTTATCTATCCACGCTTTCAAGACTTCCAAATCTTTTATACCAATTCATTTCAGGACGATTATTCATTTGAAATCACAATTTTAAGGAAATAGATTGAGATTTCCTTTACTGTTTGTGAAACGAAAATTCATTGGGGAACAAGTAAAAAAGAGCAGTATTGCAAAAGCGCGATTTGACGAAAGGTAACTGATTTCTAAAACGTTCATCAAGGTGTTTCAATAGTCTTACCTGTAACACCACATGATTTCCCACGATCCCAAATTCCTCATTTGCCGCCAGGTGTCTTGGACGGTTAATGAATCCAAGAGTAAATTGATAGCCTGGGAAAGTAAGAGTACATATATTACAATCTATTACGTATCCGTACAATTTTATAAATTTTCGTGTAAACTAGAAAATATTACTTTGAGTAGAATTTGATTAACCGATAACTTTTCTGTGACGGAATTGAAGAGAATAAAATGTACAGAACGATATACTGGTATTTAATCACAAATTAAAATTTTAACAAAATTTCTAATATTTTCATTCAACTTTGATATGTTACTTTACGTTTGATACATTACTTAGAAATACATTTCTACACATTATAACATAGTCACAATGTATGCTATTCCACGCAGCTAACATACATTTATGCATATATTACAAAGTAAGCTGCAATGGAATTCACCTTGTAGCATATACTTTGAAAACCCCATGAAAGGATGTTAATAAAAGACAGTACAAGAGAAATATCACTTGACATATAGCATTGAAAATACTACCCGAGAAAACGAAATTTGTTCATACACATTGCAAAAATAGGCTTCAATATATGTAATTCGTTTGGATATATTTTATGCGTTAACTACTACCCTTTAAGGCCCGGTGCACACATCCAGTTTTTCGACGTGCGGCGTCACTGCGGCACCGAAGCCCAAATATGCACACATAACCGTGAAATGACGCACGAACTCATTTCGCGCCATTTGCGATAAATGTTCTATCTAAGAAAATGTGTTTATTTCGCTTACTTGGTGTAAAAAAAGTATATTTTGAAACAAAATTGACGTTACTGGATACAA
Source organism: Metellina segmentata (assembly GCA_947359465.1). NCBI lineage: Eukaryota > Metazoa > Arthropoda > Arachnida > Araneae > Tetragnathidae > Metellina > Metellina segmentata. The sequence goes on from OX375875.1 coordinate 101,383,092, forward strand.
CCATTTATTAATTATTATTTATATTCCATTTGTTTATGAAAACAAGGTACTTCAGAACGAGACTCATGTGGGCTACCGTGCGGCGCCGTAGGGAACTGCGGTACAATTTACACGCAAGTTGGACGTGCGTCGCCCCAGCGGAGGTGGAGGCATGTGTGCACTGCTCCATTGGATCTGATGTATCTCAGACCGCACTTACGCTGAGGCAACGGCGCCGCACGTTGAAAAACCGGATGTGTGCACCGGGCCTTAAAATTTCAATAAATCATTGAATTTATCCTTGAATGTATTTCTCTTTCCTGTGTCAGTAAAATTTTCCATGTGTGTGACCACAGGGCACATCTTCTTTGGGGTGTGTACGGGTTGTGCAACCCGTGGTACACTAGAGATTTCTTCTTTTCACATGGCGTTTACTGTCTATTGTAAACACAGGTGTCGTGCTCCCGGGATACCCAAGCGTTCTTTTTCTACTCCCATTTCATTATTCTATTCCCCAAATCCTTTTTTTTACTTGAGGTTGTCTGTCTTGTATCTTGAACCCTAAGCTATAAAACCACCAAATTACCAACGAATCCGTGTGTGTATATCTCCGTTGACGTCATTTGTGGTAACTTGACCAAACATGGTACCTTATGCCATGAAACCCAACCTAACCGAACAATCAACCAAATCCTAGCATACTATTGGTTCCTTACATATCCAAGTCATTGCCAATATTGATATATATTTTCAAAGCATCTATCTACTACTTTTGCATGAATTCATGTTAGGGTACTGTTTTCTTGTAGATTGTTATGATGTGTCGTTTTATGAAGAGTACATACAACAATACAGATGATCTCTTTCTGGTGGAACGTTGCACTTTTGCACAATTGAAGACCAGAGAAAAGAAAAAGGCAATAAGCTTTGTAACATTCTAATTTTTGCACCACTCTCTGTAAGCTATTCTTTCCTCGCCATTTCTGCGAATAATTTCTAAATATCTTAACTTTCCAACGCAAAAATATATTTATACATCATAAAATTTTATACATCGTGTCTTCCAGGTGAAATACTAAGTCGTTTCTTTTTCATTGCTCGAATATTTATCTTGAGAAACGTTCTTCCAGTACCACTTTTGAATGGATTTATGGAAAGATACCCGCTGCTTTTAGATTACTATGACAAGCTATGACGAGCACACAGAATGAAAACTATCCGTTTCTCAACTTTGAAGTTTTACACCATAAAAGACCAGCAGCAAATAAAGCCAATATTCAGTTGTAACATCCCGAAAATTTCTCCAACCCACTCTGCAATCTATTCCTCTCACTGTCGTGAATAATTTTCGAAAAAGTTCCTGAAAGATATGCATGTCTGTCAACTAAACCCCACCAAGACCTCAAAAAACCCCGCAATCTCTAAGAAATGAAACTCAAGTCTCACTCCGTGTACCTTCCCAGGGCTCTCCCCTAAAAGCTTACCAAGGGCTCGGTCAACAAACACAAAAAAATATTCCATTTCATTTGGTGTGAAATTTTTTTTCCCCCTTCTTGTCGCCCCATTGATAGATTCCCTCCCACAACGTGGTGGAGATATCTTTGTTGCCGGAGGGGTTGGGATTCCTTATTTGAAAGTCTGCCCGCTGCGAAGTCGGGTGATAAAGGAATGGGGTAAAAGAGGAGGTATACCCGTCGGAGATATCTCTCGCTTTATGAGGTTTCTTTCGTAATATTCTGAAGGATTCTGGGGAAGGTTGCTTGAAGATATTGTGTGGTGTATTTATGTCCATATATTGGCCTAAAATTAAAGTTTGGTATGATTGTATAACATAGAGGGCACAAGCTGAATGCAGTATACACACAAAAACGCAAGTATTGGGATATAATGGCAATATAAATAAGAGAAGGTTGGAAGGAGGTTTAATATCCGAGAATTTCATTTACTGCGTTTTTATATTGTAACGCAAGTATTGGAATGTAATAGCGATGTAAGTAGGTATGTATGTAGGCAATCAACTTATCACTGGTGCAACTAAACTGGCTATTGGTTACGGTCTGGGATCAATCCTGAAGAGAAAGATTCTAGGACAACTCTAGGTGATTTTGAACCACGGTCAGATGGCGAGGTCAACACCTGAGCTGGCACCAAACTCTCCACACTTCCACATCAAGTCAATGTGAGCACATTTATGCCCAAGACGGATTTAACATGCACTAGTCCCCTTGTACGCAACTGTCTTTACTTGGACCTAGTTTCTAACTCGATACCTTGTAGTTGCTTATCCGATATTCTTCCAATACCGCTTTCCAAGGTTGAAAGGAAAAGAAAACTTTTACAAATAACCGAGATTCTCACAATCATACTTATTTATATGAGGTTTGTAATTCAGTAACATTTAAATACTGAAAGAACTTATATCCATTACGTTTTTATATTGTGATACAGGTATTAGAACAGTATGTAATTGCAATATAGTATGTAGGAAAATACCTTTATAACTGAGAATCACAAAAATGTCATCCTATTTTTATAGGTTTTTTAATTCAGTCACATGTGAACACAAAAAGTACTTTTTTTTATACCCATTGCGCTTTTATATTGTAACGCAATTATTGCAATGCAATATTAAAGCGATATAAGAAGGAGAAAACTGTTGCAATGCCGTGAATCCTATCATAATTTTAGCTATTTTAAAAGCGTTTTAATTCATTAACATGTGAACATTTAAGTACCGATATCTATTACGTTTTAAAATTGTAACTCATCTATCGTAGGCTTCTAAGTGAAACACACTAAATCAAAAATTTCATGATACGAGTTTTATTAGCTTTTTTACACTAGTTTGTGTAGTAAAACTTAGACTGACTAAGTCCAATGTAGATTTTGCTTTGCTTGGAGGTTAGATTTATATTTGAGAAACAACACTTAATGAGTTTAGTTAATGGGTAGAATCTTTCTCTCTTCGTTTTCTCATAACTGCTTTTTGGCATGTGTTTCAATATAAGTTGACACACACGATATACATACTCATACTTATAATAGTGCATATAACTTATTTTAAATACTCATAATGTTGTACTAAATGTTTAATTACCTGATCGAATTCACCTTTCACTTCTAAAAGTCGTCCATGAAGAAACAGATATAAGGCTCCCTATAACAACAATAATAATTTTAAAATAATAATGTTTAAGTTGAGAATCATAAATTGAGACTGAGATTGATTTCAAAAATAATCTTCGATATAAGTTCGTTAAATGTCAGAAGTATTTTTTTTGTTATGATTAAGCATTTTAATACATTTAAATATGATTATAAAACACTTGTGAGAAATCAAATTACCCTGGGGTATTTTTTCAGCATATTTTTGATAATATACTCCGATGAGACCAAGTCGCCATCGGCTAAACCTGAAATAGAAATGAAAGATTCTTACTAAATATTATTAGAGTTTTCTTGCGATTCTATGTTATTATTTTTTCTTACAAACGTACTTTTAGGTACCTACGTAGGTAGTTGAATATAAATTGAACTGAAACAACACAAAGGACTTTTGTGAACAGTCCGGGATCAATCCCGAGGACAATTCGTATAAATGTAACCCAACCTAATTTTGAACCACGGTGAGATTACTAGTTGATCACATGAACAAAAAACTACTTTACAAACTACTAAACTAAACTCTACTGGCACTCTACTCTTCATGCTTCCACAACACGTCAACGGAAGACATTTGTGGCCAGATTTGACGTTCAGCAGGCACGACACATACTTTTACAATTTCGATGGTTTAGCAAAACAATTTTAAGTTTTGTCCCTTAAAGGGGGTCCGGAGCACAAAAATCGTCAATATTTCGAATTTGTTTTTATTATTTTAAAAAAATTCTGTGTGTTTTTCTGCTTAAAATGACGTCTAAATCATGTTTCTATCTTAATTAGAACTAGAGATATAATAATTTTTGTGGTGCGTTGTTTTGAAAATCTAACTCTTGACAGTTGTTGTCATGGCAACAACATCTGTCTTTAAAACTTTAAATGCGTTTTTCTCCAGGATACATTTTTTCAAGATTTCCTGTATTCAAATTGCTATAAGTCGAAAACCGATAAAGTTTAAGGGTTGAAATTTGGAATATTCTTTTTCAAACATTATACTTTAATTTTGACTCAGCAAATTTGAAACAAATATTTACTTTTAAAAATATGACTTTTAAAAGAAAAGTACCTTAAAATTTTCAAAAATTTTCATTCAAATATTTTTATTTTTTATTAAATTAATATTTTTTAAATTGCTGAATCAAAATTAAAGTTTATAAATTTGTGAATAATTTACTGCAAGAATTTTTAAAATTGATCAAGAATATTTTGAGTTTTAGCAATTTAAAATGACCCCTCTTTTTCAAAAAATTTTAATTTAAAATTTTCAAAAAACTTTTCGAAAAATTTTGTGTTGTGATTTCGTTTATTAGTTAGATGGGTAATCAGTACAAAAAAAAATCAAAATTCTAAATTAATTAATAAAAAAAATTTTCGATGTGTCCCGGACCCCCTTAAGATAAATTTGTGTATGAATAATTTTATATGATTGTTAATTCAACAATTATTCAATAATTTGTTTCATTTCTCAAATCAATACATATCATTTTCTGAACATGGAATAGGAAGGATTCTTTTCAAATCAAGAATTAAATTATCTTGAGATTGTTTTTGTTTTGATTAACCTTTACGCTGCGGTAGGTAGAGAATTGTTATCACTAAAATTTCGTTCACACCAGTGGCATGGTATAGATCTATGTACTGTACCCCTTTTAAGTAACCGCTGGCATCGATTACCATTTACGAGCTGTCAGCGACTGACCTCCTAGAGGGTTCTTCCTTTTGTTCGGGGTACCCTACCCTGTCGACCGTGTGGTGTGAACGCTTTTGGGGGAAAGCAGAAGGTCGCTCTGGTGATATCAACCTCACGCCAAACGATACGCCACACAATACAATGAAAGGAAAGCGTCAGTCGTAGATGCTACTTAAAGCTCTGCCGCTCAGGTTAGGTAATTAGTTAAGGGGGTCGGACATGCAGAGGAAAGAGCCGATCTATGAGACGATTGAAAAAATCTAAGCGCCGCAGAGTAACGGTTTTAATTATTAAAAGGTCAGTTTTTAAAACATAAAGAATTCTGAGACGTGTAATGGTAAAAATATAAAATAATTTTGCCATGACATCTTTATAAAAAGAAAAAATATATATATTTTTCTGAAGATGTCAAGTAGAAGAATATTAGACATCTTCTTGCATGATATTTTTAGCTTGTCGTTATGTACTCAAACCCCACTAACTAAAATAAAAAGTGCTTATATGGAGCACGACCATTAAAGGGATCAACAATTGATTTCTAATACACGACATTCTGCTAATTTGAACGCTGCATCTTCCTCAAGAACAAAAATATCGCTATTTACAAGCTCATCCTGTACGTCTAGAAAAAAAAAACTGAAGGTATTATTGGAAGTATTATTAGCGTGTATTATTGGAAACGTAATAAAACAAGACAGTCACCACGCTCTTCGAAAAAAAATTATGAAAAAAACTCCTTTTTTACAGGTGTAACGAATAAACGTGATAGGAATAAAACCATTCGTTGCACTGTTACTTTTGAAGTAACTCCTTGTCACCTGTGAGGAAGACAAGGATGAATTGTACATCGCCAGTCAGCCTACTAAATGTGATTTATTTACCTGTCCCGTGTCGGCCATTAAGCGGCTTGTCGCTCGAAGGAAAACAAAGAGCTAATTACACATTCTGTAATGCTGGAGGAAGGCTCAAATGCAGCGGTCGTCGATAACCATCTATTACATGGTTGGTGTGGCGGAAACACCACTGATATTTCGTCTCGGTATAACAATGGAATGGTTGTTTTCGATAGACCTCGATAAAAATAAACGATGAATCTATTTCCAGTTCAATGTTCGTCAACGTTGGAAGTGTAGCGTTGTAGCACATCATATACTGTTATGGTATGGTTTAACACCGAGTGTTGTAAATGTGTACACACACAGTTTACTAGTGCTACACTCTAAGTCAAAAAACATAGTTGAGAAAATAAAGGGGAAGTATTCTACTTACTAAACAAAACTCACTAAGTGTGCTTCTCAAGCCGAATTGGTAATTTTTTTTTAGTTAACGACGTACTAGAGCAAAACAACGGGCTATTGACAACCTTCTCAAGACGAAAGGCCTGTGTAGTCCGGTTAGCAGAGTAGCGGAGTATCAACAAGTGGGTTGTGAATTCGAGACTCGATCCAATTAAAGATCGCTGTATAGGGAGGACTTATGCACGTTAAATGTGTTGTGACTTTAAAATTCTTCATGTTGGTATGGTGTGGAAGTTTGGAGAGTGGGGTGCCAGCTCAAGTGTTAACCACGTCATCTGACCGTGGTTCAAAATGACTTGGTGTTATCCTTGGTTCATTCCCTTCGGGATTGATGCCCGTCCTTAGCTAATAGTTTGTTACGTTGCTCCCGTACGACGCCATTTCGAACCACGGTCGGATGATAAGGTCAACAACTGGGCTGAAACCCCTCTCGTCCAACATCCATGTCAGACTAACGTGAGAACATTTGAGGTCACCACTGATATTGCGTGCACCAGCCCCCACGTACCCGACGGTCTTTGGTTCGACCAGGTCTCGAGCTCGCAAATCTTGAAACGTTAGATTTCGTGTGTATCACTTGTAAGCCGATGATTGATAACTGCAGTTTTCGCTGCATGATTCCCAATCTAGTTTCGATCTTCAGAAAACAATTCTTGGGAGTTCTTCAACCGGCTTCATGGCTATTGAGTCGTAAGATAGATATACGGTGTAAAATGAAAACACTATTATTCATGTAAAACGATTACCTATCAAGGGAACAAATGCTCAACTGTTTGCACTTAATAAAATGTGGAATTTTTTTCACCCTAACAAACTTTATTGGGTCTTAAATGCTCGCTTCTAATTCTTGAAAAGGCGGTCTGATCTCTCATGTCACCAGAGAGCCGCAATACATGTCAATCCTGCGAGGATTCACATCACTTTTCCTCACAAGGTTGAACCACTCTTGAGGACTCGGCTAAAAGAGGACACCTTTTTTAATGACCCAGACCACCCAAAGCAAGGGTTTAAGGTCAGACAAGAAGTAGAGGACACATTGGACATGAGAAAAGAGGAAGAAAAGCAATTAAAGAGGTCTTGGACAAAACTGGATACTGTAAGGTTGAAATAAAAAGGAATAAACTCTGTTTTAAGGAGGTGAGTCCAAATGAAGATGTCGTCCGGTACAATGAATAACTAGGTAGATAAGAATGTAAATTAACTTCAATCGAAATTCAAAAAACATAATATGCTGCCATGTTTAACAGCATCTGGCCTCAAATAAGGGTCACCAAATAATGTAGGCGATTGCAGCTATTGAAGTTATTTTTTTAGAACGGAAGTCTTGAGTAGACGATGCAATGTCCATACAGTCTGTGTAAACACTGTACTCTATGTATGTAGAAATAAATTATTTATGGTAAGATAGCGTCCCTTTCTTTTAACGCAGTAATATACCTAGTGTATCTCTCTTCCAAGGTCTGCAAAAAATATATATAACGAACATTTTAACTATGATGGTGTGCAATATGGCTTAATTGAAAGCCACTCTGATAAACATAGTGACATTTGTATTCAGCGAAGAAGAGCAAGTATTTTGTTAAACATCCCAACACTTGTTTCTGTTAAAATTCCTATCGCTTCTGTGACATCGAGTTTGCAGGGGTCAACCCTGGACATTTCCCAAAACTGGTTTCGGAGTAACAGTCTCATTACTAATTCCTTCTCACAGGAATATAGATACAATCTATCCACTCAAAACCTGTCGATACGTGAATAAGTTCCTCCCAGCGTGGAACTCACAGCAAATAAAATTTTCATATATATACCGATGGTTCTCCGGCAGGTTTAATGGGACTGACTTTGGTTAAGCTATTCTACTCATTTTGACGGAGAGATCAAAGAAATTTGTGGGGCGTTAAAGCATCATCTTCTGAGAAGAGATTCATTCGAGAAAACTGTTATTTTTGTCTGATTCTGAATCTGCAATACAAGCGGTCTCTTGAAATTCAGTCAGGGTTCGTCAGAGTTACTATGCAAAGCAGATCGCTCCTTGATAAGCTAGCTGACGTGTTGGTGCTTTAATAGGTCCTGGCTTATTGCGACGTACCTGGAAATGAGAGAGCGGACTATCTCGCCAAGAAGGGAACGAAGATATCACCCAAAAGAAGTCAAAACCTCTGTCCTTTCGCACTTCGAAACTTTGAATAGAATGGATGTTAAAACACTGCTTAGAAGAAAAATTTTATTAGCTGCCAAGGAAGAATATTGGAAATACCCTCTTTCCTCCAATGACTTCGATCCAGACTCTCCAAGGAAGGATTTAGTTGTTGAGTTTTGTTTCCTGGCTGTACATAATTGTCTTCGAGAACACTTATTTTATTGTAATATTGTTTACTCTCCCGACTGTATTTTATGTTATAGTAGACAAAGTATGACTACTCGAAACACTTAGACAGTGCAGTTCACTTAATAATTTTAGAAGAGTGGAGAAGTATAGGGAAACCCTCGAAAGAGAGATGACGAATGACGTCAAGTCATGAATGTGGCATTTGTTTTAATCTTAACATTTTCATTCAGAGTTGTGAGATTAAAAATAGGAAAAAGTGTTCAATTCGGTCTTAAAAACTTCCAAATGTGAAAAAATAATATATCAGAAAAAGCATATGCGATTTTCTTTGTGGACATGAACAAACCCCCTGAAGACGAAGAATCATCTGCCGGTCCAGAACTAATTTGATTTATCAGTGACTTTTTTGAAGTTCATTTACGTTGATAACGAATATTTCTCCCTCCTTTGCGTGGATGAATTTAGGTCAGACTTCATGCAGCAGCCAATTTTAAAATGTATAAGACATTATTTTTCGTCAAAAGCAAACTAAACGAATAATAGATTTATTCCCAATTCTGAGAGGGATTTCAGGAGCCAAATATATCTATATCAATTCGAAATTCATTTTCTTTGGAATTTTCATTGGAGAAGTGCTGAAATCGTATTTGAAAAGCAAACCATGACGTCGCATTCGGGATACGTTGAGGAAACACTACCGACACCTACATTTAGCTTGTCAGAAAAGGTCTCATAAGCAATGTGCTGAAACAATGCCACTGAAATCACAATTGAAAAGTATTGACTATAGCCAGTACAGCAGTTGTACCTTGAAAATTATAAAAATCTCGCCAAGAAAGAACTTAGACTACGGCGGTACAGCAGTTGTACCTTGAAAATTATAAGAATTGTTCCAAGAAAGAATTGCTCCAGTTATATCTAAAGCCGTAGTCAAAAGGTTAATAACACAAAAAACGCCCTCTATATTTAGCTTTACATAAAAACCCTTTCATACTTATGAGGCCGACCGACCTCTATAGTTGTTAAGGTGTTAGCCTCTAGATCGGAAGGTTCCTGGTTAGAATCCGGGTCTGGGCATGGATGTTTGTAAGCGTATGGTGTAGAGGCGGCTGGTGCACCTTAAATCTGTCGTGGCCGAAAGTCCTCACGTTGGGTTGGTGTGGAAGTTTGGAGAGTGGGGTGCCAGCTCAGGTGTTGCTTCGTCATCTGACCGTGCTTCAAAGTTACGAGGTGTTGTCCTCGGATCTTTCCCTTAAGGGACTGATCCCGTACCGTCGTCAATAACCCGTTGTGTTACTCTAGTACGACGTTAACTAAAATTACCATTAGCATACTTATGAGAGGAAGGTAAACTGGTAACTTTTAATTAACGTCGTTCTAGAGCAATACAACGGACTGTTGCCAATGAGAGGAAGGGTAAGGAGGATGATATGTAAAATGTAACATTTGTATGTAGTTAACGAGTTCACTCGACCGATAAAAAATGAATAACATGACGTATAATATCATCTTTAAACTCAAAATGCGTCCAAGCGCGCAATGCAAATTTCGGCACGCGACAAGTAAATAAATACCCCCAAAGGAGCAAATTAAGCACAATCTGGCAACTGTTTCATGTAATGCATTTGACGCATTTTGAAATTACTCGCGAGGCCTCGATAGCTCAATAGTGGAAGATTCGCTGGAAGATATTGGAAAATGATGGGTTACGAGTTCTGAATTCGTTTCGACCAAAGACAATACAAGGGGGCCGGTGCTAGGGATGCGACATCGATGTCGATGTTTTCGAAACATCGATGTATTGGAGTCGATGTTTTTGTAACATCGATGTTAACATTTGTCGATGTTTTTACGTTTACGATGTTTTATTTTTAAATGAAAAAAGTACCGTAATAATTTAAAGAATAACCAAGTAGTATAATTTTCATAATCGGCAAATTGGACATACTTTCAAACCAAAGTGGCCAAGGGTGAAGGGTTTGAAAAGTAGGGAATAGACATCGATGTCGATGTTTTCAAACTTGGATAACTTATTGGCGCCAATGTCGCATCACTAATTGCTAAACCAATTTTAAGAAATGGAGAAAAAAGTTTAAATAGACTGAATTTTAAAAACATCGATTGTTTGGGGGCGATGTATTATCAACATCGATGTTTTAATTTGAACATCGATGTTTAAAAACATCGATGTTTTGCTGTCGATGTCGCTCACTTGTTGTTAAACCAGTTTGAAGAAATGGGGAAAAAAAGTTTAAATACACTGAATTTTAAAAACATCGATTGTTTGGGGGCGATGTATTATCAACATCGATGTTTTAATTTGAACATCGATGTTTGAAAACATTTATGTTTTGCTGTCGATGTCGCATGAATAGTTGCTAAACCAGTTTTGGGCGATGTATTATCAACATCGATGTTTTAATTTTGAATATCGAAGTTTCAAAACATCGATGTTTCGCTGTCGATGTCGCTCACTTGTTGTTAAACCAGTTTGAAGAAATGGGGAAAAAAGTTTAAATACACTGAATTTTAAAAACATCGATTGTTTGGGGGCGATGTATTATCAACATCGATGTTTTAATTTGAACATCAATGTTTGAAAACATTTATGTTTTGCTGTCGATGTCGCATGAATAGTTGCTAAACCAGTTTTGGGCGATGTATTATCAACATCGATGTTTTAATTTTGAATATCGAAGTTTCAAAACATCGATGTTTCGCTGTCGATGTCGCTCACTTGTTGTTAAACCAGTTTGAAGAAATGGGGGAAAAAAGTTTAAATACACTGAATTTTAAAAACATCGATGTTTTTGGGGCGATGTATTATCAACATCGATGTTTTAATTTTGAACATCGATGTTTCAAAACATCGATGTTTTGCTGTCGATGTCGCATCCCTAGCCGGTGCACGTTAAAAATGTCGTCATCAATCCCATTGACCTCGTGATCTGACTGTGGTTCAAAAGTATGAGGTGCTGTTCTTCAGGATTGATCCCGGACAGTCGGTGTGTTACTCCAGTGCGATGTAAATTCAACTACCTGGCTGAATTTACACATGTGTGCCTTGTATTCCTCCCCTGGCATTTATTACATAAACATTGAAGCAGGTGTGGTAACGCGGAAGTGCGAGGTATTGCATTACATGTCAGAGGAAGAAGTGCTCTTGAAAACTGGAGCGAAGTTCCTCAGAGGTCAACTTGCAGAGGAACAGCCTCATTTCTAGGCAAAACTTGAAACACGAGAGTGAAGATCGTGAAGAGAAAAAATTGGCAAGGTTCGAGGAAGAAGACATTAAAGAAAGAAAAGAACTCTCACACTTCGCTCACTCCTTTCAACAACGTCATATTTCAAATATCGGCGATTTTTAGATATGCCTGTTTTCAGAATGCCCTGAAAGAGTAGTATATCCCGGCAAGATCGTCATATCTCACCGCTCAATTGTTAGAGAGCAGAATTAATATTTATTTTTTAATGCATTTTATACTACTTTTGAACTTTAGAATCACTCCAGAAAAATCACGTTTTTTGAGATAATACGTTGTTGAAAGGAGTGAGCGACTTGTTGCTGCTTTTGTTTTGGCTTCCCTTCTATCCGTTCATGCGCAAATGCCGATTTGTATAGCTTGTTTCTCTTCCTCTAGCACTCGTCATCTGACAGTGGTTCAAAATTACGTGGTGTCCTAGGATCTTTCCCTTCGGGTGGTGGATTCCGGTCCGTCCCCAGTCCGCACGTTGTGTTGCTCCAGTGTGACGTAGATTAAAAAACTCTTCATCTAGTGCCGAAGGAAGATTTTTATTTTTGGAAGTATGTTTTCAATGTAAATTGAATTGAGAATTTAATTTACGGTCTGCTTAATTAATTTTACAGAATGCTTAATTTACAGTAATTTGGTATTTTTTTAAAATTAACGTCGCACCAGAGTAACACAAATGGGTATTGACGACGGTCCGGCATAAATTCCTTAAGGAAAGGTCCGAGGACAACGCCACGTAATTTCGAACCATGGTCAGATGACGAATCAACATCTGATCTGGCACTCCACTCTCCAAACTTCCACACCGACACAACATGAGGGCTTTCGACCACGACTGTAATAAGTACGTTTTTCTTGGCCCTAGTCCTATCGCTCCCCTCGATATATCGCACATTTCTTATTGTCCCCCAAGAACAGCAATATATCACGAGAGGTCCTGTATTTGAATTGGTAGAGATCTGATACAGAGACCTTTTATGGCAATGCTTTTAACGAGTTTTCTATATCGCCAAGAAAGAAATTCTTAGGGAAAACATCTAATTAAGCTTAGCGTTGAGGTAAGTTAAGGTAATTTTAATTATCGTCGTACTAGAGCAACACAGTGGGATATTGACGACGATCCGGGATCATTCCCCTAAGGGAAAGATCCGAGGAAGACACCACGTAATTTTGAACCACGATCAGATGACGAGGCAACACCTGAGCTGGCACCACACTTTCCAAACTTCCACACCAACCCAACGTGAGGATTTTAGGCCACGACTTATTTTAGGTGCACCAGCCGCCTCTACACCATACACTTACAAACATCCATGCATTGACTCGGATTCGGACCAGGAACCTTCCGATCTAATGGCTAACACCTTAACCACCAGACTGATCGGTCGGCGCTTAATTTACAAAATGCTCAATTAATTTGAATCAGAAATAATTTGTGGCACAAAATTACACGAAGCTTTGAAACATGTTTCAAAGGTTGGTAGCCAGTGAAATTTATGTCCCTCTAAAGCAACACAGTGGGCTATTGGCGATGGTCCGGGATCAATTCCGAAGGGACAGATTTGAAGACACCTCATGATTTTGAACCTCGGTCAATACCTAAGCTAGCACCTCACTCCGGGGCCGTCGTGCGTTGTGTTTCTCTAGTACGACGTTAACTAAAATTACCATTACCGAGCCGTCGTGACTCGCCGGGTCGTTGTGACGCTCTGGTCTAGCAACCTGTGGATTGTAGGTGGGTCATTTGTTCCTGGATGTATTTCTTCTTTTGTGTTAGTAAAACTTTATGTGTGTATCCATTACTTGGCGTTTCTGCCTTGTGCCTTTAGTAGCATGGTGAAATATCGCCCTTGCACCATGAAACCCATCCAACTCCTCTCCAATATTCCACACCACGCCAATTAGAGGACATTTGAGACCCCGACGAATTTAACGTGCACCATCCACCGCGTACACGACTGTCTTTTGTTGGATTGAATTTCGAATTCTCAACCGTCCTGTTTCTAATCCGTGACTCAACCAACTGTGCTATCGTGGCCAACTTTATTTTGTATTGAAAGAAAAGAAAGGAAATACGTATGAATATTTGAAAATATGTAATATGAGTAACATATAACTAAGATTATATAACATTACATGTATCATAACAACACACCTGAGCCTTGGTAAGGCTAGTCTTTTACAAAGTGTTTTTTACTGTTTTATCTTTCTATCTCCAAGGACATCTCCACCGGATTGATGTGAAAGACATTTCTGACTGCTCTCTGTGTTCCACTGGAGAAACTATGAGTTTTAGCCACTTGACAGTTTGTGCTACTGTGTCCAACTCAAATTTTAATGTTCTACCTCTTGACAACTACTATATTTCAAAGGTTAATTTATATTGGACTGCACGAAGGAAAATGGTCAGTACGACCCATTCCTCAACGTAATTAAAAAAAAAATGTTTTATCTTTCTCTCCTAACTATCCGTTATTTAACCAGTTAGTTCCTTAGTTCACAGTAAATCAGAATTAACGAGTTCTGTAGCATGGCCGCATTATAAGCAGCTCAAAGAAGTTTGAGGAATCAACAATCTTTCATTTAAGACTAGCCATCTCACATTTTTTCTAGTTAAATATTTCAATGTTATTTATTTGTAGCAAAGAATAAATTTTATTTGTCGCTCTAAGTATAATTTAGTATAAAACTGACTGCTGAAAAAGTAAGTAATATTTGTATTTTTACATTTTTCTTCACAAGGCCTACTTTTTGGGAACAAAGTAGACTTCAGTTTCATTAAATTTCATTTAAAAAAATACTTTTCTTGTATCCCGGATTTTTAGAATCTTCTGTTGATGTTGCGTCGTGGATGTTTGTTTACAAAATTGGTTAGGTCTTTTGTTGTTTTGGGGACACTTTTATGGATCATAAATGTATTTTCTAGAGCAATTTTTAAATCATCAAAATCTCAGACTGGGCGATCATTAAGTTGTTACTGGGAGACAAGCTGCCCTATCCGGTCTATCCATGTCACATTGGGTTGGCGTGGAAGTTTGGAGAGTGGGGTGCCAGCTCAGGTGTTGCTTCGTCATCTGACCGTGGTTCAAAATTACGAGGTGTTGTCCTCGGATCTTTCCCTTAAGGGACTGATCCCGGACCGTCGTCAATAGCCCGTTGTGTTGCTCTAGTACGACGTTAACTAAACTTACCATTACCGGTCTATCCATGAAGTAAGGCCAAGGTAGCCCAGTTGGTAGAGTAACAGATTAGAAACCAGATGGTTGTGAGATCGAAGAGGTCCAACGAAATTCCATCGTGAACGCGGGATGGTTCACGTTAAATTTGTCGTGGCTTCAAATATCGTCAGGTTGGCGAAGTGTGGAAGTTTGGAGAGTGGGGTGCCAACTGAGGTTTTGACCTCATTATCTGCACGTGGTTAAACAAACGAGGTGTTGCCCTCGGATCTTTCCTTTGGGGTATTGATCCCGGACAGTAGTCAATAGCCCATTGCTTTTCTCCAGTACGACGCTAATTAAAAAATACTAAAAAAAATTCCTGGAATACTCAAGCGCTCTCTGCTTTCATCATACTAATCTGTTCCTCAATCACTTTTGACTTCAACGGCATTTTTTATTTGACGTCTTTTGAGTAGAGGGAAAATGCGGGTTCTGGATGAGTGGTGGAGGAATCGAGTGGAGTTGAGTTGTACCGTAAGTGACGCCGTAACCAGATGTTGAGTTGTTTGATCCTGCTTCCGGATGTGACGCCACTCCAGATACAACTCAACACTTCTTTTTCCACGGATCTTTCTCTTCGGGATTGACACGGATCGTCGCAAAATACCCCGTTGTGCGGCTCCAGTGCGACGTTAATTAACTACCCACCCTCTGGCTACGCGATACCCACACGATGTCCCACCCTCCGTGAAAGTGAGGCGCTTACCGAATAAGTAGGTAATGATGGTGTTGTAGCAGAGAAGAAAGAGGGCGGTCAGAGGCGACCTCAGGGATCCGTCCAAGGCCACGGAGTCGTACATGTTCTGGAGCCCCATTTCCTGAAAGAAAAACCACCATCATTTCAAGGGCAATCACCAACAGCAAGGTCACGAACTCAACTCCCCAACCCTCACCACGCAGAGGTACAGCCCGATGCGAAAGTCGAGGCAGAGTCGGTTCAAAAGATACTGAATTTTTCATTAGTGATGATAATCTTATTTCTTAACTACGTCGCAGCTATAAGGTATTGGCTTTCCGAAGGTCAAAATCTCGCCCCAAAGGGAGGGCCTCTTCGGTTGTTTGGGTATGTCGCCCTGCAAGTCCCGCAGGGAGTTCAACGTTTTCAAGGTTTGCGAGAAAGTAAGAATCAGATAAAGACTCGTGACACGAATGAAAAGTACTTCTGACGTTTTGTCTTTTTATGCATGTACCTACTTTTCGTTTCCGCTTCGTTAACGATCTCTTCGAAGGGTCACATACGCACTATCCCCATGCATACAAAGTGATAATAATTAGCAGCCTAACCTAAACCTTCAGCTTCATGATATGAATTTTCAAAGCAGTAGAGAGCTGTTGATATTCATCACATAGTTTAGCAATACCTCCCATCAGATAAATATACACTACCCTACAATAATGGACCGGACGCCAGTGGATTTGGGTAAAATCCGACTGCTTGTTTGGGGTGTTTTTAGTGGTATGGCCTGGGACATTTGCACGTTGTTTCTGGTAAATTAACGTCGACGCTTACATGAACATTTTGGACAGTCAGGTTCTTCCTATGCTCTGGCAATTTTATGGATTGGACGAATGTTACTTCCAGGACGACAACGCTCCGTGTCACGCTGCAGCCTCTGTCAAGCAGTGGTATCACGATATGGATGTAAAACGTCTTCCCTAACCTGCTCACAGTCCCGACGTAAACCCCATAGAAAATTTGTGTGAAGCGTTAGAGCGACGCTTACGGACCAGGGAACCACGTCCGAAATCCACATCTGAGCTGGCGACATTCTTGCAGCAGGAATGAACACACATACCCATAGCTGTGTATCAAAACCTTGTTGAAAGTATGTCCAGAAGGGTTGCTAGTGTAATTGCAGCACGTGGGGACCCTATTAAAGCATGTATTCTTTTCCTTATACCACCACATATTTCTGTCCGGTCCATTATTGTAAGGTAGTATACATAAATTGTCACTCACTTCCAGGTTTTATGCTCGTTTATAGTATCTTTAATTAAGATATATATGCATTGTGCATGTTGAAAACTAGATTTATTATTCATATATATTTATATGTTAAGAAAAGGTTGACGTATAGAAACAAAATTAAAGTAGAAATCTTCCAAAAGGCTTGAAGACACATTATGGTACTCGTGCAAAGAGAGAAAAGTTTCAAGTTCTCAAGTTTCGACCCTCAGGGTCGTATTAATAGGGTCACCTTGATCCAGTATGTTTGCCCACTGCGCTATTAACCTGCGAGTTGCAGGCGAAGCAAGTCCAATACCTGTGAGGTTTTATTTCCAATCTGCAGTTCTCCCTTCTGTGCCAGCAATAACTTTCTTTGTGTGTGCATATATCCATTTACTTGACGTTGTTTGGCGCAGCTGGGCCAAACATGGCCCTTGTGCAATAAAACCTAACCCAATTAACCACAGATTTAACCTATTATTGGTTGATGCTAATCGTATCGTGCTAAATAAGTTTTACACCGAGGCGTGGGGTAGCGCAAAATAAATATTTCAGATATTGTAGTTGAGTTGGAGCATTCTGGAACATATCTGATTCCAAGCCAGGGAGCAGAAAGTGCTTAAAACTGCGACGTACGTCGCAGAACAAATGAAGTCTTTGCAGAATAATTTTTACTTAATTTTATTAAAATTCTGGCCGATTTTTTTTTTAATCATAAGTTACGATTTTCGGCAGTGCAAAGCGCTCTCCTTGACACACCTTTTATTTTTATTTTCTAGATAAGGAGCATCCTCCCTACACCGTCCCAAATTACCACAAACACTTTATAAATAACACATCTTCTATGTCAATGACAAAATATTTAACTTCAAAAGTTATCGACAGAATTGTAAATTCTGAAAGTATGCCTTGGTTTTAAATAAAGAAAGTGAATTAATTTTGATGTTTTATACTGTAAATATATAATACATATTTAGCCTATAATTGTGTTTCACGTTTGTTTTTGATTTGACTGCAGTTTTAAAAATTCGGACAAAATGCCTGCGGAACAATTGGTTGGAGTTGTGTTGCAGAACCCTGAATATTATTCTGCACCTGTGATTCCAAGTAGCTCTTTTGTCCTATATTTTATCAAATTATCGGCTGTTCAAGTTCCCTTCGATGTCAACAAGATAAATAATCCATTAAAAAGTAATATTGATTTCTTTGTGAAATTTTTTTCCCGGAGGTTGGGAAATCTATATAATTTGGCAATTCTGAGTATTTTCTTAACTGAATAGCGGAATACATCTGAGTACTTGAAGATTCCTTCGATTACATCTCAATCCACGAAACCCCCAAAGGCTTCCAGTAAGTTTTTCTATCGTTCCATCCTTCCCCTTAGACTCACTCTCAATTGTTTTACAGAAGGTAGAGTACACGGTCCAGTTCGAAACACTTTTTTTCTAAATCGAGTGAACTCGGAGCGCAGTGATCTAAATCGAAATCTCCGAGTCTTTCCTCTTAGCAATTCCAACGAAAGCTGCTATCAGTCAAGGTTCCAGAAAACTGCCTCGGATTCGCAGCATAAAGAGAAAAAAGGGGATAGCGTAGTTTTAGACGTACCCATCGAAATCGCTCTCGATCTTCATTTAGCGGTGGATGAATTTTATGTCAGTGTGTCAATGCATGCGTTCGTTTTAATCCGCAAATGATGCTCCTTTGTCCAATTGAAGAACTCCCCGTGGCTTGATGTGGCTGTAGGTTGTGGAGAGCTAGATTGTTGAATATTATGGTTCTTTTTATCTTCGGTTTCGGTATAGTCTGGCTCTTTCGAGTTTGTATTTGAGTCACGTGGTTTTGAACGAGTCTATTCGTTAAATTAGGGAACAGATTCAACGTAAATGATGCGCTTCTACAATTGACGCTTTTAGCTCGGATGCTCGGTCTGAGTTTAGTACGGGAATCAAATCAGTGATTATGAGTTGACAAAACAAATAATCACCTATGGTAATCACCTTGCATGATTTTATGTACGTCCGACCTTTCCACTGGCGAGCTTACGACCTTTCTTGTAATAGCTTCCTCCCACGATCATCTGCATTTTCATCCGAGCCGTACTTATGAATGCTTTTTTTTTGCGTATTTCCTGTCCCTACAATAAGCACATCCTTGAGACCAATGACACAAATGGGAGCTTACTACCTTTCTAGAAATCGATCCCCTCAAGGTCATCTTCCTTACCATCAGAGCCGCACTTATCAGTGATTTTGTGTTTTTCCAGTCCCGACTGTAAGCGGATCCTTGAAACGAATGACCCAAATTTTTTATTTTTTTTTATCTTTCTAGAATCTTTGACCACCTCAAGCACATTTGCCATCTTATTACAACCACAGCAGTCTTTTTGTTATGGATTTCCTGACCCGGCAATAATCTGATCCTTGAAACCAAGGACACAAATGGGTATTACTTTCTAATGGCTCACACACCCTGGCATTTTTGTCTTTGATACCCAATTAACTTTCTACAGAATGTGAAAGAACCCTGTTTTAGACTTGCCGCTCTCCGAAGTATAAGCATCGCAGTGACGCGACTATTCCCTCCTGGAATGTATTATCCCACTGTCAGCACAGGTCCAGTTTGTAAATGACTATTACCCATTCCTCAGCTTTGGATTACTGTAGACTAACCAATGCTCCTGTGGGTTAGATGGTACTCCGATGCACTATGCCTTAGAATGTCCCCTCACAAGCTCACTCAACCTGCGTTTCACACTTTCTAGATCAGTAATGGCGAACCTTTTGAGCTCGGTGTGTCAAAGACCGGGATAAACACAGCTCAACTCAGCTGCCGTGTCACATCTTAGAAATACCCATAATGTAGTGATGTTTGCAGTCCTAGTAAAAAAATTATATTTTTTTATATATTTATTTATTAAAATGCAAAAACAAATCATTCTTTACATTAGTGACTTTTTTGTTGCTGAATTGCATTTGCTAAATCTTCATTTGAAGGTTGGTATTTCGTGCACTTCAAGCCCAAGTAAGCGCTACTAACTTCATCTGTTTCAGTCGGTTTCTTTTGTTGGTTTTAATATTATTTATCGCTGAGAATAAAGTCTCGAAGAAATACGTAGAGAAAAATCGAGAGTAAAGCCATAGATAGATTTTTCAGAGTGTTAAATGTGTCCGATAATTTGTTCCAAGTACTCCAAATATCCTCTTCGTACAGTGGCACTCTTCTCCATTCTCTAAGCGATTTCTTCCCTGATTCTCAAGTTTGGACCTCAAGTCGACAAACACTTGAGACCAGATGTTGTCTTAAAATTATGCAAGTTGCATTTCCAAATCATCAAGTTGCATCCATTGGAAACGATTTAATTCCAAAGAACTGTAGGCTACAACAATACTTAATTATTTTAATTACCTCTTCCAGGCTTCTAAATTTATTAAATCCTTCGCCGAATTGGTCAAGTAACGAATTTACAATATGCTGGTCCTTTATATGCATAGGCTCCATTTTTTTTGTACAGTTGTACTAGCCTTCCCTTTTTTAATTTACCGTTTGTAAACGATGCGTGTCACCTAAATTGTCTTGGCGTGCCACCTTTAACACGCGTGTCACAGGTTCGCCGTCACTGTTCTAGATCCACCCCAGGAGGACTCAACCTAATACTGAAGTACAGGATGTGCAAAGAGAATACATGCAAAATTATCGTCACCCCGACCAACCGCTGCGGAGACTATAGCAAGAATATAAACCCAAGTAATCAAAGATAAACAGAAAACATAGCTTTGACTCTGACGTGTAAGAAACTTCTAAACTACC
Source organism: Metellina segmentata (assembly GCA_947359465.1). Lineage (NCBI taxonomy): Eukaryota > Metazoa > Arthropoda > Arachnida > Araneae > Tetragnathidae > Metellina > Metellina segmentata. Next base: position 101,403,774 of record OX375875.1, read on the forward strand.
AAAGAAAACCACTGAACTGGTAAATACTCACAAATATAGGTAGGGTCTCCCTTTACGGAGTGTTTGCTCAAGTTAGTCTTTCATTTTTCGGTCTGGTGCTTCAGCCTTTATCCTCCTCGGATTATACCGAAAGTGACCTCAACTAATGACATTCCGTTCCATAATTCAAACGCAGTTTTTTAAAAAATAATTCTCAACTCTCTCAATAATAGAGTAATTATTAATGTTTCTTTATTTATAAAATAATTTAAATCCATTGGAGCTACCTATGATTTGTTCTTCATTCTATGTCCCGAAACACTGAATGTCATCTAGCGGAACGTAGAGGAGAAGTCAAAGTTTAGGGTTGGATTTTTTTTATAGCTCAAAGATGACGCCAAGGGTGGCGCAGCATGACCATATTTGGTCATGCTGCGCCAGACACAAAACAGACAACATCAAGTAAACAATAAAAGTTCTATTGACACAGAAGAGAGAAATATACCCAGGGAAGAATGGAACCACACAGGAATTGAACCTGCGCTGTCTGCAGCTCGCAGGTTTCTGGTACAGTGAGAATACCCAGTGAGTCACGATTGCCCAGTAAAAGATTAGGAGCCATGATAGTTTCAAAGTGTCTGTCATAGACTAAACAAATAATCTTTAGATATTATAAAAATGTAATGGAAGCGTTCGTAAACCAGGGCTTAGAAATAAATTCAACAGGGCAAATTCATGAAATAGATCGTTTTTATAAAAGACATACGTACTTTGTCACCACAGAAACCAATCATTTCCAAAACTCTAATAATCCGTGTAGGCAGATGGGACACAACCTAAAATGTCAAAGATAAATATATTCTTTATTCGAAATTATAATTTCATATTCATACAGGAAAATAAAGATTTATAATTCCACTCACAACCATTCTTCCGGCTACTCTTTTTATCTCGAAAACACTCGCAATTCTAAAGTCTTTACTGAATTTTTCTTTGTTTCGTTATATATTGAAGCAGCGGAGCACATTCTTTTGTACAGATTCATCCATTTCTTAAACGATAAGAATTTCTACTTGGGAGGCAGTGGTGAATAATGAAATAAATTTAAACACGTCCCTTCAAATAGAAAAATAACCCAAATAGAAAATGCTTTTTACTTTGGCCTGAAAGTTTAATCGAACGTCAAAAGTTTTGTAAATTTATGTGTCTCGGGGGAACCTGAGCTAACTGCTTTTCAAAGAACACCGTTTCCTTGACAGTTCCTTGAGAACTATAGCAATCATTCAACAAGGGAGTAGCTTTATAACATGATGTTCAGAGTCTTAAAATAAATATGAGTAAGCATTATTTTGTAATAAATTTTAATAAAGTGTATTTTATGTAAAATATTCATCAATTACCGCCGCATCATAGTTCGTTAAGCTTAGATCATAAATCAAATGTGCACATGAATTTTGAATACAAATAATGAACAAATTCTAAATAATAAAATCATTAGAATTGGGTACACCAGCTGTGGTGTCGTCGCCCTAAAATGGTAGCGTGAAAACAGTTCGAATCGTACACGAGGAGAAGACAACCAATTGCTGACATTTATATTCTTGTTATTCCACGAACACTAAGAATATATGCAGTATTCACGACATAACATTAACCTCATTTCACGAATACATAAAAGTATGTATCTCACAGTCTAGCGCGGGGAACCACCCGCTGCTTATGGCTCTCTCCCTCTCCAACCGTCGTCTCCAACGTGGTCTGCTACAGTCTAAAAATAACCTCGGTTAAAGTCAATATCCAATCAGAGATCATCTGGACGAACACCACCAGTAGATAATGCTCGATTTTCACCTGCTCTTCTCAAGTCGCTGTAAAGTGCGCGACACAAGAACAGCAGCTGGTGCCAAAATATAACCAATCAGAATAAATCCAGCATCCCGATGACACAATGGAGTGGGCACCTGTCCTGCAAGGGACCCTTCCTAAAGATGAAGCTGAGTTTCTCACGTTGTCACACTACCCTTATAGCCCCATTCTATACTTAATATAAGTAGAAATGAGAAATATGTAACGACTGCATATTACTTAGGAATTGAAAAAAACTTTTATAAGAAAACAAGGAAAATAAGTAGTGCAATTGAGAGAATAGATCTGGTGGCAAAATGAATACGTTGAGGAACAAGAACTGATATAGTTATAGTGGGACTCCGACGAGATTGAAGTCGACCTTGGGTCAGTCTATTTTTGTACAGGTGTGAAAGGTCACGAGGAGGAGTGCTGCCATAGCAAAAGCATGAATTGCGACTGTGGTGCTTGTTTCTCCCCTTGCCAACTCATTACTTAAACTATCTCTTTTGGCATCGAACGGTAAACTTAGAACCAGAATCCGTGCTAAAGACAACAGTTGTGTAAATACTGTTTTCGTTCCATTTCTATTCGCTCATTATTACCAGTCCCCAAATTTAACTAATAGACTCGTTCAAAACGATGTGACAACTGCTTTATCATTGGAGCAAGCACTATACAGGAGTCGTGAGAAAAAGGACGCAGGAAGAATGCTTACGATAGAGCTAAGGACCGACTTTAAGTCTGGTAGTTAAAAAAAACAATCGAGTGGGTAAAATAATGCACATATGCTACAACAGTAATTTTGCGGTAAAATTTTTAATCCAGCAACCATTTGCATTTATAGTGTTTAAAAAAGTTTTAGATTACGAATCATGATCAGTTATCACAATAGATTAAAGTAATTATTATAATGTTTTTATATGAATTAATTGCAATTATTACCAAATAAAATATTCCGAGTCCCATTCGAACCCCGCTTTCGTAATGTCTCCTGTCCTCTTCGTCTTCCCATCTTCTGTTTTCGAGAATCAAAGCAGCTTCTCTGAAAATTAAACCAACATAATAAATTAATTAAAATGCTATAAATGATTAAATTTTACAAAAACAACAAAAGAATTTAAGTTTATAGAAAAAAACTCGACTAGAACATTTTAGTATAGCAACAAAAAAAAGGAAATCACGACCACAAAAGTACTTTTTGAGAGAAAATCATGTGAGTATTATTTTAAAAAGGGATATACGAATAGGTCTATAGGAAAAAAACTATAAGTAATAGGGTCATCATCAAAGAGGAAGAGTCTTTTAGGGGTCGCCGTGACTCAGTAGGTTTATCACTGAGTTAGCAGCCTGTAGGAAGCACAGATTCGATTCCTAACTACTACCCTGTATGTATTTTTCTCTTCTGTATCAGTCAAAACTTTCCATATGTGTATGTTTATTTTCTTGATAGAAAAACATTGTTTGTCGCTACTTGACCAGATTTGACCCCTGCGCCATAAAAATCTACAAACAATCTGTCAATATTTCTTTAAAAGGGTGCACTAGTAGGTACTAGGAAAGGACAGGAAAAATTTACTTAACCACTCCTAAGGCAATTCATATTGCTTTGTCACTAATTGATAGTGTCGGAGAATGATGTATTGAAAGAACTACTAAGTCGTTTACAAAGAGTTTAATATTTTGAACAAGTTTCCGTATATCTAGATCTAATTATGCTTCGAGTAGCAAACAATGACCAAACCAGAAGATGCTGTACGAAAGAAAATATCCAGAATTCAGTGTTCAAGAGCATTTGCTGTTTCAGGCGAATATATTTTCTACTTTATCTATAACATAACTGTCTACGCCTGCTTCTGAGATATTCGTGAGCCAACTGCCCATGTTGACATTTAGAATAAATGGAGCAAGTGAGGAAAAAGTCTATCTTTTAAAGGTGGATATTGATTAGAATAACCTTTAGAACAGCATCGTTGATTACAAAAAAGGCAAACGCCCCTCAAAATCTGTTCATTCGCTCTTAGCGTCACTGGACGTGTATGTCTGTTATCTGTGCTAATACTTTGTGAAATAAATTGATTTGTTTAAGTTTTCAAAAAGTTCTTGTTTGTATGATTTTATATAGAGGTTCACGATAACTAATTACATGATTCTGTGGACACATCAGCATTAAACTGAGACTTTTAGAAGAGATATAACGTATAAATTCCAAAACATAATTTAAAACGGTATACAACTAGACATAAAATTTGTTTCGTTCCTTAATGTGCACTCAGTACATGATACAAAAGTTTGATTGCATTTTAAGGAGCAAGAGTCAGATTCGGCCAAGCTGCAACAAGCACAAGAGAAGGACAAGTAATGGACGTACACTAAGGCAGCTTTACTGATACAGAAGATGTAAACACACCCCAGAAATGAACCTGCACCGCCTGCAATTTAGAGATTGCTAGCGCAGAGAGCACACCCACTGACCTCCAGTGTCCCTCAGAATAAAAGGAGACTATATCTGTTCTTACAAATTCATACTCACTTGTAAGCTCTGTAACAAGCTCTGATGCGCAGACCACCCTTAATGAAATTGACAAAGGAATTGTCAGCGACGAATGTCAATAGTGCCGTCAGCAAAAGGCACTCGGCGTAACATAGTTCAGCATGAACTTCCTCTAAATAAGAAAAACGGATAAAACGTCACATCGCGTGCAAGAAAGTGGTGCTTTTATTTCATAAACGAAATTACATGAAATGTAACATTATAAAATGGAAGAATGATACAGTAGACTCCTGTCATAACGACCCTGAGAGGATCTTCGCTCCATGGACGTTGTATCGAACGGTCGTTTTATTGATCATCGTTCTGCCGGTTTCATGTGGGGGTGGGAAGGGAAAAGAATGCCAATTTTCTCACGAAAACCTTTTTGCAAGTTCCCCCGGAAGAAATTTATAAACGTTTTCCTTCAAAACGTTTTCATCAATAGGTATGTTTTTCGAGCTCATATTCTACAGCCACTCCAAAAGTGCCTGTCTAGAGCGAGAATTTGGCTATCCTGTTCCGCATCCTGCTTTATGGCCCACCTGTCGTCTGCAATAAGGTGTCCCTGCTCTTTACTATAGTGCTTGTAGCAATGACAACCATCCAAGTGGTCTTTGAGAGATACCTCGTTCATCAAGATCGGATCGATTTTGTTGATGACAAGATATATCGTCTTTCAATAACTAATAATGAGATATCTGGTTCGAGATTAACCTGCCCTATTACTCTAAATAGGTCTGGCCGCAACAGGGTAGTTTTCGACGCGAAGATAAGCCACCAGGAGGGCTATACAGTTCTTCAATCTCTTTCATTTTTATCGACCCTTCCTACGATTTTTTTTGTCCCCATTGACAACGTTGAGTGACTGGGTAGAGGAGGTATCGCTATCTAAGAGTGCTGGGTTTGATCTCTATTGAAATGACATATGAAATATACGTAGAATAACTCTAGCGAAGTGAGGTAATTGACTATCCGGCGAGACCCGAAAATCAGAAAATCCCGACAAAACAATTCCTTAACAAATCAGCAGATAACCACGGAGTGTCGCTGTGACGTGATGGTTACCTTTCCACGGTCATTATATCGATTATAAAATAGCGTACCATCTATAGAACCTTCTTGATTGGTCGTTATATCGTAAAAAGTCGATAAATCGAGAGTCGCTATAAAGTGAGTCTATTGTATTCGTATTATGCAGCTTTATGTATCCCTTAACCCTTTGAGGGTTTGATTAGTTTTGTACTGCTTTTACCCAACATCAACTTTAATGACTAAATGGCCACATTCGTTGATTGAAAGAATCCAAGAAAACATTCCATTGGTTAAAAATTGGTTAGAAATCTTGCAGGGAATGTGATATACTTCAGGTATATATGTGAGTGCCTCTTAAAGGATTAAGGAATACTAAAACGGCCCAAGTGCAAGTAATGCAATTTGGAAGAAGAATGGTGAATGTGAATCCAAGAAACATTCGATTGGTCCAAATTGCTTAGAAATCTTGCAGGGAATGCGTGGTATACTTCAGGTATATGTGTGAGGGCCTCTTAAAGGATTAAGGAATACTAAAGAGGCACAATTGAAAGTAATGCAATTTGGTTGATGAATGGTGAATGTAAGCTTCGTCACCTGTGGCATACATGTTGTAGTCCACTCCTCTGAGTAGTTTTGTGATGTAGAGCAAAGTTCCTTTCTTCCTCAGTCTGTTGCACACTGCGACGCTCTCTTTCAAAATTTCCATTGTCCGGCTGATGTCGTCCTGATGAAGACAAAGAATGTGACAAGACACGTCACACAAAACACTTAAGTTCGAACAATGTGGTTAGTTTATAAACGATGCGCTTAACACCGTTGCCGAGATTACTCTTACAAATAGAATTGCTTGTGACTTTTTCCATGTTCAAACTTCCTTGGTCATTGAAGTACATTATCAGATCCTTCATAATAATTAATGTTAAAGTAGTGAATACTGAAATCGAAGGCACGCGAAAATATAAAGGTAACAATATAAAAATGAACTACCGAATTCTATGTTTAAATACACTTTATAAAAGTTCGTGAAAGTGGTTTCAGTGTTATTTAATAAAACTTATGACGTTCAAAATTGTTATTGATTAAGCGCTAATTGTTGCCAAAACTAGGATAAACACTACTTTTTAAGATAATCCCGATATGTATCATGCGACATCATTTGGACAGAGGAAGTACAATCTCCACTGACCGTCTGTTTGGTTTGCACTGAAAATCCCTCATTATCATGATTTATGTTGCTTAAATTTTATTTTCAAACATGACACACACACATTTGTTACAAGAGTTCATTGAAGTTATTATCTTATTGTTCCACACGAATAATTTAGTGTCTGAGTAAATGAGCGCCAAACGTCTCTAAATCGACGATAATGTCAATTGATCTTAACACGAAACAATTTTACTCAGCTCGGTCATTTGCTTATATTTGCTCTGAAAAACTCCCAAAGAAATAATTTTTTCTGACAGGAAACTTTTAAATTGGGCGTTTTTCCCTTTTTTAAACCTGACACAGCTCTGTTCCGTATTTTGTTGTACATGTAGCCGTTTTAAAGGTAAGATATCTGATGTACAAACAGGGATTGATCCCAGACCGTCTCTAATGGCCAGTTATGTTGCTCCAGAGCGACGGTAATTCAACTACTCACACAACTCAACTCTGATACACAGAAGGCTTCAAGTGAAGCAGCCTTGAGATGTTTCAATGTTTCTAAAGTGATTAAAATTAGTTTCTGTGCACCTATAATGCAATAATAATGAGGTATAAGCTCCTTGCTTAAAATTTCTACGTATTCAGTGGATATTAAGCCTACTTGAATTTGACGGCTCATTAGAGTTCCTTTTTGCCAAGTTAAATGACGTGCCGTTGAGAAGGATCACGTGAGTTTAAACTCACGGCCTATGCTAATGAGCAATGAGTTTCATACTTGAGAGATTCGTTAGCTACATCAGTGATAGCAAGCAAAATAAAGCGTTCTTAATCTTCTTAGATTTACGAGTGACAAAATGCTGTTCCTAAATATAAGTCAGTAATCCTGACTGAGTAGTATTCCCCTAGGTTCGAGTATCATGACGGAACCTTTAGAAAATACGAAACATACAATATTGTTCTTAATCCTGATGAAACTTTTCGACATGTAAACAACGTGTAATGAGTAAATAGTTATTCCTGCTGTAGCTGTTTAATCAATGAGCTTATATATTTTGGAAATTGAGCATTGAAAGAGAAATTGTATCAGAAAAGTAGCGGAATAGATTTGAATAAACACTTGTTCCGAAAATGGATTATTTATGTCATAGGTTCGTTATTATTTAAACATGATTGTTTCAACTCCTTACTTTTCAAGCATTCTTACATTGTTATTTATCTTAAGCTTTTATTATTCAAACAGTTTCATATCCTTATTATTTCTAACATGGTTTATTTTTAATTCTTGTTATTCATTCATTCTTAGTATATCTCTTGAAATTGTAATTTTAAATCTTAAATCCTTCTTAGATTACTTATTAAACAATTTTAATGATTCGAATTTACGTATATGGTAGGAGATAAATTAATGTTCCTTATGGTACAAAACGAAATCGGAACATAAGAACAACATATTTGATTATTTTAATTTCTTATTTTCAGGCATTATAAAATTCTTATCATTTAAAAAATTTTTCTCAAGTTTTCATTATTCAAAATTAATTACATTCTTATTATTTTAACGTAATGTATTTTATGTTCTTATTATTCAAACATTCTTATATCCTTATTATTTCCAACATTATTTATTTTTAGTTCTAGTTAAAAAATTCTTATGTTCTTATTATTTAACATGATTTATTTAAGTAGTTATTAATAGATAAAATTTGTCTTGTATCTTTTATGCCTTTAGGGTTCAAGGTACAAAAGTTTCTTAACACTCATATACACTAAAATGCCTTACATTTCTCACAAAGGGGAAGATTTTCATGTAAATGAATAATATCTTTAAATAATCAAATATGTTGTTCTTATGTTCCGATTTCGTTTTGTATCATAAGGAACATTAATTTATCTCCTACCATAAACGTAAATTCGAATCATTAAAATTGTTTAATAAGTAATCTAAGAAGGATTTAAGATTTAAAATTACAATTTCAAGAGTTGACATTCCCGAACACGATTATGCGCCCTTGGCAACAGCTGATAAACAGTTTCACGTTCTGTTCTAGGAGGAGAGAAGAAAAACACTGCTCTATTCTGCTACAATAGTAATTTTATTCAACGTCCATTTGGGTAGATTTCAGCGAGTTTTACAAGTATTCATTCGAAACATGATCAGGATCACACATCGAACTTAAATATGTGTTTCTTTTCCCGATCGCAAAAACGTAGTGTATTTACAGTTAGACACAAAACCCGGAAGTTAAACTTATAGCGTTTCAGAACAAATTTCCGAAATACGCTATTCCAATTTCCCATCTTAAACTTTCAAAACAAGACGTTTTACGATGCCAGTCATTTGAAACTGCTAATTATGCTGATCACCGAGCAGTCCATCATTGTAATTATTCGATTATCTGCATAGTTGATCACGTAATGGACCTTTGTAATGATCTTACTGGAATAGACACCGAAGACTAAACAATGAACTTAATGAGCAGATTTTAAATAGAGCAACGACCGCTGTATGTCCTCATGTAATTATGTTTGTATTTCACGTGCATTTTAGGCTGACTAGATTGACTTTAGAAAAGAAAAGTTTTGAAAATGTTTTGAAGTCTCTTGAGAGCTTTAGACATATTTACAGAATGTAATATGGAAAAATAGGAATTTGTAGACCCAAGGAAATCTAATCTGATGAGTAAGAAGACTTGGAAAATGAAATAGAAGAGTGTTTATAAAGCACATTAGAACCATCTTTTGAGAGTTATGATTTTGTTTCTTATGAGACACAGATTTTAGATATTTTGGATAAACTTCTCAAAATGCTGTGGGCGCGCAGACTGGTAGCGAAAGTACTACAGCACGGCTATATAGAAACAAAACTCTTGGCTGTTAGTAAGCGACTCTGCGCTGGTTTTTTATTAAGAATTTATCAACAGCAAGCTGAATAAGTTTTGTTTGAAATTAGTTTGTTATATTTGTTATTGTAAAAAGGTAAATAAAGTTAATAATTTATTTTTTTGGTCACTTTTACAAGTCCGCGCACCCACGGCGTTGTGAGAACTTTTCCGAACATAAAGTGTCTCACAACAGAAATTAGAGAACATTCTAAGCAGGTCTGATCGTGTTAGATACTTAGTCTGATCGATACTTAGGGTTACCAGACGTACTTAATTTTCAGAGAAATCATCAATTAAATTCTAATGTTGTATTCTTTAAATCCCTTTATGTACAAAAATTGTATAAGTCGTATAAAGCAGTTCTCTGAATTGTATGTTTTTTTCAGTGTTATTTTTATTTAAAAAGTATTTTCTGTTTGTAATGCTACTGTTATTTTTTATTTGTAACAATGCTAATCTGACAGTTCCAATACAAAAGTTTTTTATTAATAATCCGTCAACTGAGTTTTATCTGCCCAAACCTTCCCTGAAATGTCAGGAGTTATAATGTAGTTGTCAGGAACTTTTCTATTTTTTTTTTTTGGCCTGGTTTATCTAATCTGATGAAATTTGAATAGTTTAAAAACAATGCTTTTCTTATTCTCAAACAAATCGAATACCTTTGATTTTCAAAACTTAAACATGCTTTAGTTCATCTTGAAATCTATTTTGCATTACAAAACAAAATCCTGAAAATGGGAATAAAAATTCCAAAGGTCGAAGCCTTTTAAGGATATTTAAACAAATAAATCACGCTTTGAAAATTGATTTATTTTGTTTAATTGTTGTTGACAGAAGAAAAGGAATAATAATATATTGTTCAAGTATATGAGTATGATTGTCAACTTACCGGATCGAATGATAAAATTGTTTGAATGAAGCATACTGTCGATTTTCCTAATGCATGGTATGAGCTGCAGTGAGACCTGAAACGAACAAAAATTTTGGTAAGCAAGTATTGTTGTATTAAGCAAGATCACCTGATCTAAATAGATCATGCTTGGAATGCTCAAGGACGTTGGATTTGCATTGCAGTCCACACAACACTACCAGGAACCGAAGAAGGGCTCTAGTGCACGAATGGGACTACTTACCACAGGTACTTTGGGACGATCTTGTCAAACCTGCCTGTAACATGCAAGGCTAAAATTGAGACCAGAGGACAGCGGGGTTCTTTTGACAGGGTAAAATAATTATTATTTTTGAAATAATTAAAACCTGCAGTGTACAACTTCACCCTTTCATTTTCATTTCTTTTTCACTCGGAGGCATCACTAAGTGCATGGATGTTTTTTTTTTTCACATAACTTGTGGAATATTCATTTATTATTTCAAGCACTCCGCTGTAGGAACTTGGCACGGGACTTCCTCTCGCATTCATATCTCGCTTAATTTTCCGACATGTGCACGGCACTTTATACGCTACTTTTTGAAAAAATTGCCACACTGTGAAAGAATCATCAGAAATAAATTAAATTTATTCCACGTATTACTTAAAGTGGTTTAAATAACGATCAAATTTACAGAACAAAAAAAAAGTAACGAAGAAAATCAACATCTTGTGCAGCCGCCATGCACAGCGATGAGAGCCTGTACATGTCGTGGAATCAAATCATATAGATTCTGAATGTATGTCATGCTGAGGAATGGCATTCCAAATAGCCTCTATCTGATGCCAAAGTCCAGCCGTACTCTCTGCCCGACGAGCGGTACGAGCGAGCCACCGACCAATGTAATCCCAGACATGCTCAATGGGCGATGTATCCGGGGAACGTGCCGGCCATGTAAGAAACGGAACCTGTCGTGTATTGAAGAAATCTTGCACATTCCGAGCAACATGTGAACTGTCATTGTCTTGCTGAAATACAGCTCCGGGAATTCGTTGCGGCAAGGGTAGGACCTCGGGCTTCCACAACTTTCCTGATGTAGCGCCCGCTGTTCAGTGTCCCCACAATTTGGAGTAGGTGGGATCGCCCATGACAACCAATGGCAACCCAGACCATAACGCCGGGCACTCGTCCAGTAGGACGCTGAGTCAGACACTCCGTGGGAAGGCGTTCACCTCTGTACCGTCTGACGAGTACGTGTCCATCGTTATAGTCCAGATTGTAGCGAAATTCACCAGAGAAGACGACTTGTTGACAATCGGCATATCATTGGCTGTGTTAGTGAGTCCATTGTAGCCGGAGGCGCCGGTGGTTCAGCGTCAAAGGAATCCTGTGCAGAGGAATGATTATACGTCAACGAACCGTGGGGGAAAACAATGTCACACCTGTAGACGTGCTCTAATGCTGTGCTAACGCACGAGAGGACGCTGTACGGTCCACCACCATGCAGATGATGTGATGTCTCGTGGTGACGTCATATTGACGTCACTGCTGGGTTTCAACTTGTCTGGTTCTCCATGGCCTATCTCTTCTACACACGCATCACTGTTGTGGCATTACGCTCCATGCAAGTGGCGATTTCACGATACGAAAGTCCGCCCTCACGGAAGCCGATTATGTGGCCCCGTTCGAACTCCTTTAGTTCCTCGTATGGCACTCTGCGTTTTGGTGGATGTGTATTGACTTCTAATCAATTATTTACAGCAGTCAAACGACGATACACGCATTTCATCGTACCTTTACAGTACTTTTTTATACACGGTTCACTTGGAAGCTTAGAGGGTGTTTCTCGACCCACACATGCGTGATCGCTTTGTAATTCTAATCATTTGCATATCCTAACGTGTTTTGCATTTCCTGCAAGTTTCGTTTAATTTGCCTGATTCTTTCATGGTGTTGTAATTTTCATAAAACAGTAGTGTGCATCAAATACTAGTACAAAGGGCATACCATAAAAACTGAGAGTGAATTTTTTTACGTAGTGGTAACACCGCGAAACTAAAAAATAAAAGTGCAGGCGATTATTTTCAAACTTTTAACTGCGCAATTATAAATATTCCAAACGAATCAGACGATTTTATTTTCTTAGTTTCGTGCTTGTTTAAAGAACTGTTTTTATTTGTCCAACAGAAATGGAGGTGAGGGATTGAAAAATAAAAACGAAATGCGCTATGCCATAACATTTTGCTATCATTTGGGAAAAGCAGCTCCAGAAACAGTTAAGTTAATGAAAGAAGCTTACAAAGACAAATGTTTTGGTGAGTCTACGATTTTTAGATGGCATGGAGATTTCAAAAACAGACGTTTGTCTGCAGAACTGGCTCCTAAGCCTGGCCGACCAGAAAGTGTTGTGAATGATCGGAATGTTACACTGTGTGAGCAATTTTGCAAGAAAATCGGCGAATGACATGCGAGGAGATAGTGGCATCAACTAACATTTCAAATTTTTCGCATTCTACGCAACAATTCACAGCTTCGCCATGTTTGTTCCAGATGGGTCCCTCATCACCTTCTTCAGAACAAATGCAAACAAGAAATCACCAATGTTGTGAGTGGAAACAGATGCTTCAAAAATGCTTCCTAAAGACTGTAATAACAGGTGATGAAACTTGGGTGCATCATTCTGACCCCTTTATCAAGTCCGCAACAAATGTATGCAAACACACTGATTCTCCGCCTCCGAAAAAAATCCGACAAACCGAATCTGCTGGAAAGGTCATGATGATTATTTTCTTTGATGATGAAGGTGTAATCTATCAGCATGCTATGCCTCCCAAAACAACTGTGAATGGTGAATATTATGTTTCAGTTTTAAAAATTTTGCGACAACACATATCGAGAAAGCGACCTGAACTTGTAGGGAATTGGTCATTACATCACGATAATGCTCGCCCGCATGTCGCTACTTCTGTTCAGCAATATCTTAGTAAATGCAGTACTAAAATCATGCCATCCCCCTTACAGTTCAGATCTCGCACCATGCGGTTTCCGACGTTGAAGGAGAAGCTCCGTGGTAGAAAATTTAATACAGATTCTGAAGTTATCTCAGCAGTGCAGGGTTCTTTAAAGCAGCTTTCCAGAAACAGGCTTCTCTACTTGTTTTGAAAAGTGGGCTGAACGATGGGAACGTTTCATATCAACAGAGGGAAGGTATTTTGAAAAAGACTAATGTATTTTTTTCTGTAAATATATTTCTTGATTTTTTATGATTTTACTCTCAGTTTTTATGGAGCACCCTTTGTATTTGAAAAGAATAGGGTTGTTTGAATTTTCTTATGCATTGTTATGAAGAATATCGATTTCAAAATTTCAAGTAACTTAACGTTACATTTCTGAATAATACTATGATTGGCAGAACTTCAAAGAAAAGCGCGAACTCTATAAAAAGTTGTGTAATCATGAAAACTGACAGGCTTTTTCTGTAAAGCTGAATATAAATAGTGTTTTGTGGTAGAACGTGCTTATGTACTGTACGTATTCCACATTGAGTAGAAAAATCTTATCGAGGATTCGTTTGTTTTAGGAGTGTAATATCAATGCCCCCCATTTAATATTATAAACAATAAGTATAATGATGAATATATCCATTGAGATAGTGAGTATAACAATATTCGTAATATCAAAGCGACTTACCATGGTTGCATAAGATCCAGTGCTTCTTGAAATTTGTTGTTCATAAAAAGATCAAGTGTTTGGAGAGTTTCCTGAATGCTCTCCTGAACTGTTGGCTTTTCCTCTGGAATTTCACTGCTAAAACAGTTTAATGAAAAATGACGCGTCAAAAAATTATTTACATAATTCAGTTCCTCTTGGAAATTTTAGAATGGAGAATGTAGTTTTAATTGTGCATTGAATCGTAACTTTAAATACCTTTATTTTTTAGTAGTGGTAGAACGTCTATTTTTAATACATTAAACATAGTTTGAAATATTAAGCGTAATCTGACTAAAAGAATACACAGCATGAATTATTTCAATTCAATCCTTATATTTGCTTATTATTAGTTATCTTTCTTAAGTCGTTTTCAGTTCTGAATATTAAAAGTTATTATTTAACTAATGGATTTCAAACGATTAAAAAAAGTTTTTTTTTTACTTCTGCTACATTTCATGGTTGTTACCTTCCAAATTGGTTTTAATATAAGACCAAAGCATTATACTACGCTATGAACTAATATCTATAGCTGTAAACAACACTTTTTCTATAACTAATTTTCTGAATTTCTACATTCGATTAATTCGGTAAATGTACTATGAAATAGTATGAAGCATTAAAAGTAGTTAGCGAGTAGTAACCTTTACGTTATGAATATTAAAAAACAAACAAGTACATATGCAAACAGTAAGAATGATAGAAATATCTCTTAATTTCACTAATTTTATTATAGCATTACAAAATGCAGTAACATATGTTCTGCAATGACAAGGTAAAATATTACTTACACATCGGCTGTTTCTGATTCCCAGATGTCATCATACAACTGAAAATTAAAATAAAATGCATCATTACAAATTAAAAAAACAATGAACATTAAATTAGAATAAGCTCCACAGAATGAATCGTTACACGAATTTTATATTTAATTAAGTCAAACTGAATTAAAAACCTCAACTTAGCTTATTTTTTAATTTTAGATTTATGAGAGAATTTTGGTATTTTAATTTGTACGGGTTTGTATCTCTTTTTGTGTCAAACCTCAAAAATCTTTTAAAAGAAACATGATTACTAATTGCTTAATTTTAATACAACATTCACTTCGCAACTCAAAAACAAAACTGCTTCATGAAAGAAATATCATATATTTTAAATAATATTTCAAATTATCGAATTCATTTTCTATACATGCGTATTAATGGAAATATCAAATTAAAAAGATCACACACTTTTAACAACCAACTCAACTAATGGATATTATTACGAAATTACTCTGAAGAATTGAATACAAAATTTAAAAACTGTTTTTCCGAGCAAAAAAAAAGAAAAATGTTTATTTTAAAATATTGAGCAAACTATGTATAAAAAACAATATTTTTGTCTTGTGAATTCGTAATTTCAACATTTCTTGTGTTAAAAATTTGAAATAAACACAAATAAGAAGCATTTCCTGTCAACCTAAATATAGAGGGCGATAGTATTTCTGTGGTGATATGTGCTTCCTGTATGTACTCGTATTTTCTAAACGAGACGTCATTTTTTTTTCGAATAAGGCTTCAGCACTTTCGTCAATAAACATTCTAAAGTCTCAATTGATACATGATAGTTGATTAGTCGACACCAATTATATTAAGCGCCAGAAATTTTAACTTACCCAGATTTGTGACATGCGAGAACATTTGAATCCGATTCAACCATCGTGTTCCTGGGGAACACGTTAATGTGTCATGGCCTCAAATGTCCTGACGTTGGTGTGAAGTAGGGATGCGACATCGATGTTGATGTTTTCAAAACATCGATGTATTTAACATCGATGTATTTAACATCGATGTATTGGGGTCGATGTTTTGGTAACATCGATGTTTATACTTGTCGATGTTTATACGTTGTCGATGTTTTATTTTTGAATGAAAAAAGTACCGTTATAAAAATTTTAAAAATAACCAAGTAGCATAATTTTCATAATCAACAAATTGAACATACTTTTAGACCAAAGTGACCAAGGATGAAGGATCTGAAAAGTAGGGATGCGACATCGATATCGATGTTTTCTAAACATTGAGGTTTTAGAAAAAAACATCGATGTATTGGAGCCGATGTCGCATCACTAGTTGCTAAACCAGTTTTAAGAAATGGGGAATACACACTGAATTTTAAAAACATCGATGCTTTTGGGTCGATGTATTATCAACATCGATGTTTTAATTTTGAACATCGATGTTTCAAAACATTGATGTTTTGCTATAGATGTCGCATCCCTAGTGTGAAGTGTAAGTTAAGAGAGTGGGTTGTGTCAGGTCAGGTCCTGACTTCGTCATCTAACCACGGTTCAAAATCATGAGGTTTTGTCCTCGGATCTTCCCTTCGAGATTGATACAGGGTCATTGCCAATAGCTCTTTGTATTGCTCCAGTGCGACGGAAATTCAGGTACCTACTTCGAGAAATTTCAAATTGGAATATTAATCAACGAATATGCTCGCCTACAAACATTTCGGTGTCTTTTAATGAGGATCAATTGCTAAGAAAGCACTGAGAAGACTCATTTCACGACACACGAAACCCGGAAAAGACATTTTCGTCTTTGGACGCTATCACCATCCAAGCATGATCCTTACGTGTCTTATTCCTTTCACTTGCAGCTCGCTATCACGGGAAGTGATTAAATGTTTTCAACTATTTTTAGTGATCTGTACTAAAAATCAAATTCGAGTCGTTATTTCTGTAGAAGTTTTGGTAATGCATGAATTGCTCATTAAGGAAATAAGATCTTTCTTTTCGCGATTAGGCATATTTTAATGTAAAGGAAATTAGCATTATATTTGAGTGTTCATTTTACAATTAAAAATTTTTTTTATCCTTATAAATATTTGTATTTTGGGAAGTGTTTTCAACTCCTCTATGTTTTTATTAAGATATTCCAACTATGTTAAAACAATCCACCTCTTTCGTTGTATTTGAATCGTCTGAACAAACGCAATTTTTTAAATAAAATGAATGAAATAATGAAAAGTAAATTTAAATTATTCATAAAACTATTACCATTATATATTTTGAAACACAAGAATATGTATTATTATGACTAATACTTCTATTTTTGTCACTGATTTTATCTGATTCGTGCAGTTTTGTTTTTCGACAAGGTCGTCAGGTAACTATGTACTCGACTGCCTCACTGAGATTTAGAAAATTGCTCGACCATTATGTTTTAAACGGAAATCTTGTAACGCTCAATATTTAATCCTCTTAGAGGTTTTGACGAGATACCTCAACCTTAAAAGCTGACAAATTTTGGTAATGACGAGATGCATCGTCATCAAGGTATTGCCGATTTCTTTATGATGATCAAGATATGCTAAGTCTTCTAATGACGAGATATTTCGTCCATCAAGATCTGCTATTGGTTTTGATAGTGACGAGATACCTCGTCATGACAACCACCAGGAATTTTAAGAAATGGGTTGGAATTTCATGCCTTGAAATCTCAAATATCACCTGATATGGTTCACTCTCAAATAGAATATTTCAAATAAAAAAAACATTTACTGTGGACGCCTATATAAAAAGCCATTTCTGTTAACTAGTTATTTCTGATTACAGTTCTAATAAATAACTAAAAAAGTTTCGTAAAAAAGAAAGTCGTTTTATCTCTTAACTAAGGAATCAGTTAACTTAACCATTGGATTAGAAAGCGATATTTTTTACATTATTTGCTTGAGATAACTATGGATACCTAATTATATTTCCATCATCATTCAAATTACCTTCTAACTCTTCCTCTAAATCTTACGAGTTGATCTCCATCATAGTATAAAAAAGCGTTCTAGCTCTGTCAGCCAATCAATGGAATGAGAGCAGAGAGTAATTTTAGCATCAGCCATAAGAAAATGAAAACTAAACTTCGAAATTAGAGTTATCAGATCAGTAAGAATTCGAAACCATAAAACGAATCAAGCGTGTCATGGAAACAGGATTTCATTTCGAAGTAAGACCAACTCTTCGAGAATTATGTCGAAAGTTGGGAAAATCATAAAATACAGCAGCAGCATTTCTATATTTTATGACTTTCTGTGAGACATAAACATGTTTACAGAGGTGTCTCACTAATTACTTATCCTTCAGTAGTTATATTTCGTCATAGTGAAGAAAAGGTACAAATGTATTGTCAACTTTTGCTTCTAAAACTGTTTTGCTAACTTCTGTAACGTGAATATATTATTTGCGATAGTTCACCAACACTCAGTAATAAAATGTTTCCTATCAATAATTATATTTTGCACATTGGACGACTATTTAAAAACTTTGGACTTTTGACCTGGTTTTAAATGACTAAACAGGTCACTGCACTTGTCAGATAAAAAGAAATTTTGAATTTAAAGTATAATATTTAATCCATAAATGAGTTTGTGTAGAAGGAAAAACTATTCGATGCAGAAGACATTCACTTGAAATTAGTACATGGATAATTATTTCGTAATCGGTTTTATGTTTCAACAAAAACAAATGTAATTCAATACAGCTATTGTAAGATGCGTCAATTATATATATACACTATCTACGAATAAGTATTTTGATACCTGTGATAGAAAAGAAAAACAAAATTTATTCATATTCAAAAGTTGGTAGAGCCTCCACGAGAGGCGATTACAGCCTCAACCCTCCGGGGCATGCTTTCTACAAGTCCTTGTACACGACGGCTAGTGGTATTTTCCCCACTCGGTTTGGAGAAGACATGTAAGTTTCTTCGCCGATTTTAGAAGGTTGTTCACTTAATTCGGCGATCCAACTCGTCCCAGAGTTTCTTGATAGGGTTCAGGTCTGGGCAGGTCAGTCCATTCGGTTAACCCCGTTCTCACCATACCACTCCATGGTGGACCTCGCAACATGACAGCTGGCTTGTCGTCCTGGAAAAAACATGTGTCCAACCCGTAAAACGGCCACAACGTAGGAAGCACACTGTCTTCCAAAATTGTGCAGTAGGCCTCGGCGTTGAGCTTACCATGAATTTGGACCAAGGGTCCCAGTCCATACCAGGAGAAACTAGAGTGCCTATCTAATAAGAGTGGCGACATACGGGAAACACTTTCTGATAGGCTTAGAGACCTTTTCTACCGCCCGAGGCGGTCTTTTCCTAGCTCCCGTAGACTTAACATGGGAACTTTTTGTGTGTTCGAGAAAAACGTGTGCATTAAATAAAAAAGAAAATATAGCGTATTCATGTTCCATTTCGTGTTCCAGAATGTTTATTTATTATTAATTTAGTGTTTGTCAGCATAAATTTGAAGACTTTTTAAGTAAACTAGGGGGCTCCGCCCCCTGCTCGCTTACGCTCGCCAACCCCCGGGGATTGCTGCGCAATCCCATTTGGTTTGCTTCGCAAACCAACCATCCTGTCACAGATGCCATTTGGTTTGCTTCGCAAACCAACATTACTTTTACAGAGTGAAACTATCTGAATAATTCGTATTATGCTGATTTCACTTTCCGGTTCATGACGTCACAGCGAGGGCTTCGCTGCGTCTCGCTTACGCTCGCCGACCCCGGGGATTGCTACGCAATCCGTTTAGTTTGCTTTCTCAAACCAATACTTGTTTCGCAAGTGATTTAACTTTTTTTTTGCTTTAACACTTAATGTACCCTAAACTAATAGCGGCATCAGTAAAAAATCTTCTGCATCTTGTTCCCTGTACAATTTTAAGTAAACATTGTTAATATCCAAACTTTACGATCTGTACTTTGTCGGTAAACTGTCTTGAGAACAGAGGGAAAAAAGCGAGCCTTTTTCCTCGCCAAATAAAAAGAAATCGTTTTTATGGCAATTGTTGCTACGATAAATTTGATATCTGGCAAACCCGATAGTCGAAAGTGCAACCCACTACTGCTTTCGAAAGCAGCTATGCGAACTGAAAAATACGAAATTTGTGACACCAACTTTTGATTGCATCGAATTTATTTATGAACCAATTTTAAAAATAATTGTACCGTAAGAAAGAGTATATTCTGAGGTATACTGCAATATTTTTAAAATTAAAAACTAACAGCAATACTATACAGATATGATCATTTTAGTTTTGTATCGGAAGTTACGATCTGAAAGTTCCGAAAATTGTATGACCAACTTTTAATTGCAATGATTTTATTTATTAACCAATTTGAAAAATAACTGTACCATAAGAAAGAGTGTAATGTAATGTATTCAGTGATGTTTTCAAATTTAAAAAATAATGGCTTTTGCCGTAGACAAAACGGTTTTAACAATAAGTAGCGAAAATATCCAAAGATTCCGAATTTTGTATGACGAACTTTTGATCGCATCCAATTTAATTATTAACCGATTTCAAAAATAATAGTACTGTAAGAAAGAGTATATTCTGCGGTATACTGCGATATTTTAAAAATTAAAAATTAATAGTAATTAGATATAGATACGGCAGTTTTAAAAAAAAGTAACAAAAATGTCCCGATTTTTCCTGAATTTCAAAAAAATATTATCAAGAACCAAATTTAAATTTCAAAAAAAACTCGACGAGCTGCAAAAATTTACGTTGAGAGGTACTCTTAAAAAAAAACTCACGACTGAAGACTGAAAATTTGAATGTGTTTTGCTCACTCGCGGAAGAAATTTCGCTTCTTCAACTTTAACACTTAATAAAACCTAAACTAATAGCCGCATCGGAAAAAAATCTTAATAATTATCCAGGGAATACGATGAAGAACAAAGCATGTTAATTTCATTTTTTTCCGATCAGTACTTTCTCGGGAAACCGGCTAAGAATCGAGCTAAACAACACAGTTTTCAATTCTTCGGCGGCGGCGGCGGCGGCGGCGGTAACATTTTTTTAATATAGAGAGATAGCTTTTTTTGAACAACGTGGTGTTTCCCGCAATCTAAGTTAGCGCGTTGTGCAATCCATCTTATCAATTACGCATGTAATTGAGCGTTTATATGATTCATTTATACGGAATGTATCCATATTATAACAATCATATACTTTTTGTTCTCCTTGAAATGATATATTAATTCGACCAGCAACCTTCTTGGAGACGATTCTGGTAGAAAAATGGCTGACGCGCATGCGCATTGGGCCAAATTTGGTCCCTTATCGCCACTTGTTATATAGGCACTCTAGGAGAATTATGGTCTGGGGGTGTTCCCCAGACCATAATTCCATCTCCGCCGAATTTCACTGTGGGCACAATGCATTCGGACAGGAGGCGTTCTCCAGGCAGACGCCAGACCCAGACCCTGCCATCCGAACGGTAGAAGGTGAACCTTGATTCGTCGCTCCAGAGAACCCGTTTCCACTGATCTAAGGTCCACTTTTGACGTGCTTTGCACCACATTAACCAAGCAGCACGGTTGGACTTTGTGATCAAAGACTTATGGGCGTCAAAACGACCATGAAAACCAAGCAGATGTGCTTCCTTACGGATGGTATAAATCGAAACAACACTCCCGGATGCCTGTTGAAACTCCTGGAGTATGTGGGCCATCGGTTAATTGCGGTTCTTCCGAATTTCTGTGGACAGCACCCGTCAGACTCTATCTCCCAGTTTCGTGGGTTTGCCGACTTTGGACATATTCCGACCATCACCGCCCAGCTTCCACTTCCGAATCACATAGGCCACTGTCGATTTTGGGTAATTCAGCTCGCTAGATATGTCCCTTGAGGATCGGCCATTTCTGTGATATCCGACGATTACACCTTTCTCGAAATCAGATAACTCTTCACTTCGTTGCATCTTGCATGCGACTAATAAAAATGTCGTTTCCTACACGATATTTAATGGCGGAGGGAGTGACATATATCAAGACTGCAGATTTCGTCCGTTGCATGGGTGACCAAATACTTATTGGTAGTTGGTGCATACTTTCCAAATTTGTAGAAAAAAAGCGCTGTAGCCCTGGTATTCAGTATAAAGTCCTTTTTTTTTTCATATCTCCAAGTGATTTTGAATACATTTTATATTTAAAAAATATTGGCTCATTTTCTTTTATAAAATTTAAAATTCAAGGAGGCAGAGAAAGAACACGTCGCAAAAATGATCGTACACCTAACATTTTCAAATAAATTCATAAATAAAATTATCGCTTTTTTTTATTTTTGCATTGTAGTGACTTTTAAAAAATCGTTTGACTTTAATCTTAGCGCTTGCTTACTTCCGTAATATTCTATTTATTATTTAAAAATGGCTCGTAGTCATAAGGAAAGAGCGGGCATCATTCGAAAATTGATTATATTTCATTAAAGTAGTGGTAAATCTGTTCGAAATATCGCTAATTTGGTAAATTTATCCCATTCTACGGTTGCTGATGTGATAAAAAGCTTTAAAGAAGAAAATAGAATCGAAAACAAGGTAAGATAAGGTTGTCCGCCAAAGTAAACTCACCATGATCAGAGATGTACAGTTCGAAAATCTGAAACATCCACGTTTGAGTGCTGTAAAAATTTCCACAGAATTTACTGAAAAATTTCTATTTCAATTTCAACTGAAACTGTTCGACGAGTAATCAGATCAGCTGGATTAAATAGGCGTTCTGCCCTAAGAAACATTTTTTTGACTGCGAGAAATAGAAAGCTTAGGCTTTCCTTCACAAAATCAATCTATATAAATAAGAATGGAGTGTTTGTTTGTACATTCAATATTTTCGACCCATTTCAAGTTTTCTATCCGTTTTGGACCCTTCTGATGCCGAATCCGCCTTTTTCTCGTTTGGTGTCTGTCTGTCTGTCTGTATGTTGTGCCCTATACACGTCCACGCGGTTTAAGATATTTTCATGGAAATTTGCATACAGTGAGTACTTATCTTCATTTAGTGAGTGGCATTGGTTGCGAAAGTCTGTCTGTCCGTCTTTCTGTTCTATGCTCGATTTTGTGTTTGTGTGTTTGTGTAGATATCACATGAATTGTATTCCAGATATTTGATTACAATGTATTTTATTTAATACATTATTTATTAGTTTAGAGAATGCAATATTAAACATTTTTTTATTGTTATATTTAGAAGAGTTTCATGCTAAAACACCTGAGTAAGTATACTTAAATCATCCACAATTTGATAGTTTTCGAAAAATTGGAATGTAGTTTGAGTATTACGATTACTTTTATTTGCTTTACCAGTAATGCTGAAAACCAATTATTTTTCAAAAAAAATTTTTATGGTGAAATTTTAGCTCTGATACTTCATTTATTTCGAGTCTTATTTTTATTCTTTGCGCAATAAAAACGATTTCCGAATATTTGGGACAGACGATATTTTTCAATGAAACGAGAATGAACAAGATCGCGCGAGCAGTGATATTTTTTCTGGTTCTTTCGCTCTGAATTAATTTCACATTTCTAAATTTTTTACACTTTTAGTTGTAAGTTGTGGCAACTGTGCGAGATCAAGAGATAAAATTGAATCACAAATTAATATCTTTAGAACAATTTTATGAGACAAATTTTATTTTGTTTTACTTCGCTGTTTCCTGTTTTAAATATTTATTATTTTAATAAATGTGTTTTCCTTCTCATCACACGCAACAGCACCACAAAGTATTAGACTTAAAAAAATGTTAGGTAAGTCAGTATAAATTTGCAGTAAATTTTAAGTGTAGTTATGCCATTATTGAAAGAACAATGCCGTTATTTAAAGAATAATGCCGTTATTTAAATAATAATGCCGTTATTTAAAGAATAATGCCATTATTGAAAGAATAATAATGTTTATTAATCCAAACTGGAACTTTTTCCAACATTAAAAAATTCGTTGCAATAATGACAGGAGAAGATTGCAAAATTTCACAATGTCGCATATCGGAGGCAAGAGTGCCACAGGTAAAAAAATATTGTTTTGTTGACTATAAGTGCGAGAGCAGTCGCCGTAAATCGTAATTTTAATTAATTGAGTTGAACATGAAAATAACTTAAAAAAGGGAATTCCAAATCTTCCTACAAATCGTCTTTTATAGTAGTAACCTTAGTATCACCTTTCGTCATTTTGTAGCTTTGTCATACAGCAATTGTGCGATGTATGTGAAATGTATTACATGAATGGATATGCATGTGTAGGATTTGTGTCCAAAGTAAGTTGTAGAAAATATAAAGATGGCGAAAGATGTTAAAATAAATTTTTATTCTACAAAAAACGTAAGTCATTATATATTTTGATTATCTCTTCAATCTAGAGTAAACCAATTTAAACCGAGTAAGGTCGGGTATTTTGCTAGTGATAAATAAGTCCGAAAAACGTATTGGAATCATGTCTTATTTGGAGAGGAAAGCAAATTTAACATTTTTACTTTCGATGGGCGTATAATTTTATGGAGAAAAAAAAATGAGGAACTTAATTCCAAGAACTTTGTTGGAACATCTGGTGTCTCTATAATTGTCCACAAGCTCTTAAAAACCACCTGTCTTCAGATTTAAGCCCAATAGAACACATTTGGAGAGAACTGGAGTTTAGAGTACGAAGACACGAGACTAAAACGAAAAGCGAAGTAAAAACAGTAAGGATTGAAGAATAAAGGAACAGTGAAACGGAATTTACAAAAAAAAACCTAGTGAACTCTACTCCTAGGCTTTTAAAAGCTGTTGTGGATGCTATAGGATCGTACTAAGTTCTAATTTACCAAAATATTTCAAAATTAACAAAAATGTAGATCTTTTTTTTAAGTGTATTAAGAATTTTGAGAGGTAAATTTTTGTTCCCTTTTGAAAATTGATTTTCCGAAACAAAAATTATACTATGTTTCTAAAATATTTTATGTAGTTTTGTAAGGAACAAGTTATACATATTATTAAAAAATTCCCATTTTGAAATATTAATTTTTATAAATGGATAGAGTAGTATTTCATTGAAATTCGTGTACGAACACATTTCGGAGCCTCAGGATACATATAAAATTATGTATGAAAACTATTATAAAAATATAATGTATAACACTTATTTGGTCAAATGCAATTAAAAATAATAGATATTTTTTGCTCTCTCGATCCATATTATTTTTAATTTTAATATATAAATTCAAACGATACAATTACAAATTTGGTTTTATTAATTCATAAGACAAACGATTTAATTCACACAAAATAGAACCAAATATAATCCAAGGCAACTATTGCAAGATGCGTGAATTAAATATTCATATAACAAATACAATTCTAAGAACTATGTGCAGTGAATACTTAAAAATGTATTTCCAATTTCAGTAGGGTCGACAAAAGAGTTATTCCAGTCCACAGAAAAGAGTTATTCCAGTCCACAGAAAAGAGCATGGACCATCTCACTTCTCGAAATACTTCTTGTATGCCGCCACTAAAACCAAATCCCTCCAAACTGTACTCGGACTTGCAATTTAGCGATAAATTAAGTTCGAATACAATCCGAAAAAATTCTTCTTTCACGCCAAACGGCAGACCCAAAATGCTCAAATTCATCCCTATCCTTGAAATATTTCGAGTATAGCTTCTGTTTAATATAGAGAGATATCTCTCGCCACTACAACGAAATTCCACCGAACTGTACTCGGGCATGCTGCTAGAAGGTGTAAGAAAATCCTCGGGGAGACGAATTGACAGAAGCCTCTCATTTGCAAAACCATGACGCACAACCTCGTTATGTGCTCACAAGGTCAAACAGTCAAGTTGACCGTCAAATGGCCAGAGTGACCTGCACTTGAATCTTCAATCGGAGGTCAGGACACGAATCGTTAATAATTTCACCGGAGTATGATATCGTGTTAGATTGTATTATACAATTCCGTACGCCGCCATGACATAACGCATTTGTATTTCGGTTTTTTACCTACTTTTATTTTCTTGTGCAAAGTTGAACTTTTCATGTTGGGCAACCGATAAATGTTCTGTCTTGTGCCATAATCTGGGTTGATCGTGAGGTGAATGGGGATAACGGTAGAGTGGACTTCCTTTTTGCTTTCCGAGTG
The DNA here is from genome assembly GCA_947359465.1 of Metellina segmentata. Classification (NCBI taxonomy): domain Eukaryota; kingdom Metazoa; phylum Arthropoda; class Arachnida; order Araneae; family Tetragnathidae; genus Metellina; species Metellina segmentata. The sequence continues at coordinate 101,429,700 of OX375875.1, forward strand.
TTTACGATATCATCAAGCACTGCCATCGATGACAGTGTTTGATGGCAACAATGATGGCATTATTTCATCTTCAATTTATACCTACAAAATTGTTTCCACTGATGTCTGAAATTTCTTTTTATATACGTCTTTAAAATCGGAACACTGCTGAGATCATGCATTTGAGATATATCGTTACAATAAAAGCACTACAACTGTTTTGCCTTATAATTTCCTAACTAGAAGATTTGTGTAAACTTACATGCTGCTAAAATACAACTACGTATCTTATATTTAATAATACTTGATGACTAGTCGTTTGTTCACGACGTGTTTCACTATCCACTATGTTCAGTCTTATGAAAGAAACAAATTGTAAGAGTAATCGTCAACAGTTCACACCTTAATCAAAGTAAAAAATATTAATAAAATCCCTAAAAATCGAAAAATTTGGAAACGTCTGGAACTTTCTCAATCCTGATCATCGAAATTTCTATAAAAAAATTAATATTGGGCTTCGAAATTAAGATTCCAACATGAATAAGCTAGGATGGGGATAGTTATAAATACAATTAGTAATTATTCAGATGAAGATGACCTTGAAGTACAGAAATAATACACAAATACCGTTGAAAGGACCACATAATTTATGTTAGTTAATCATAAAAAAAAATATTCTAAATTTTTTCTTGACCACTGATTATTTTTGGACTTCGGCACAACAATGGGAGAACTGACTGCTATTTATGAAGCTGCGCTCTTAGACGTTAAGTTTAAGTGGACTGAGCATTTCTTTTGAGAAGATATTCATTAAGTAGTGACCAACATATCGACTAGTAGTCATGTGACAATTCGCATGAAAAATTGACTTTGTTGGTCAATTATTCATCTTATCTCCTCGTTTGGCGAGCAATATAGCCTCTTAAGACAGGATCGTGTGTGGACACGCATTTTTTTAAAGTGGTGACAAAAGTTGTGAAATAGCCTAAGCCTACTGCTATGTCGTGTGGACCAATCAGATGATGAGTGAATGGATGGGGCGTCCCGTGGACCAATCCGATGATGAATACTCGTTACCACCGCGTGGAATGTCATCAAAACTAAATAAATTCCAATATTTTTCGAATTTCCCTTGAAAGTTTCCGGCAGCAGAAATTTAAGCAGTGCTACAGGTAATGCTATTCAAAAGACAAAACAACAAATATTCTACGCATTCGAATATTAAAACAGAAAATTGATCAACGAAAGAACGAGATCATGGAGGGCTCATTATCTTGCTACTTACTCTTGAAGAGATTTTTTTTTCCAGTTTCCAAAACAGGCATGGAAAGTGGAGATCCACGCAGCGTGGCGATTTATTTTTAGTCATAAAATACTACTATCCATTTAGTGAAAGACACATTACACTACCCAATGGAGTAAAACCGTTCCTCTTGGATTGTGACGCTCAAAAAATGTGTAACCTTGACATGAAATGTCGTTCAACTCGCCAAGGAAATGAGAATGTGTTATGAGGTTTACTTCCTTCTTCGAGAGGCTCCGTTGCTTTGAGACCTGGCATGGTAAAAATCAGTAAAGCTTCCAGAAGTAATATTTGGATTTTTATCTGATATTGAAGCCATTATGATGGTAAAATAAGTTAATGGAATTGCGCTCAGAGCCAAATTAAGTATGTTCTTGGGGAAAATTTTCAAATTGCAAAATTGATATCTAGATATCTCGTAGGAAAAATTGTTTACTAATAGCACACACTTAACAGTAAAAACTCCATCACAAATCAATTCGTCAAACCAAGGATGTTTTGTTGATATTTACGACTGCTACATTTTTTTCCTCAATTCGAGTAAAGTTTCATCTGACCTCAACAGTTATGGTGTTTTCAATTCATTTAGATCAGGGGTGGCCAACCTGTGGCGCATGCGCCAAACTTGGCGCATTGGGTGATTACAAGTGGCGCATTGCATTATTGTGCCTCCTTATTCTTTTGAAGTAGGCGCCATAACTGAAAATATCCTCATATTTTCAACACCATAGTACTCTCAGTTCAATTCATAGAGCTTTCGTACTCCTCATTTCGTGGAAATGTTTTGAGTTTGCAATTTATATTCTGTGTGATACGACGTACTTGTGATCGGTTTGTTCTTTTTTAAGATTTTTGTACTTTTTAGTGTTTTTTTTTTAACATTTCTGTTATCTATCACTGTGCAAAAGAAGCGCAAAAAGTAGGAGAGAAAAAGTGAATTTAACGAACAGTAAGAAAATGAGTTATTTACAGCAAGTCCATCAGGAAAATCATTTTTTTGCATTGTTTGTGAAACTACTCTTTCACATAATAGAAGACATGATCTTAATAAACACTATATAACACAGCATCAGGCTAACATAGAAGGACAAATTAAACTTGTTCTCGGGTTGGTGTTACGTAAAGAACATGTGACTAAAAAAAGGAAGAAATAAGAAGACAAAATATTTTTGCTAATGTGTAAGTTGTGAAGACGAGGCGATGACAGAAGCGTCCTATGAAATTGCTTTAGCATTGGCGAAAAAATCCCTCGTTTGACGGAGAAGCCTTGTTTCCAAATATTTTCACGCCATCTTGTTTACAAAGGTATTGAAAAGTAATCAGACGAAATTGCTGTACCAAGGCAGACTAATGCGAGATGTATCGTGGAACTCTCTCTGGATGTATTTCAACAACTGGAAGACTTTTCTCTAGCATTGGATAAATCAATGGACTTATTTGATGTAGTCCTGTTATAAGCATTTTTGTAAGAGGAATTGATTATAATTTTAATATCTTTGAAGAACTTCCCAGTCTGGAGTTATTGCATGATGACACAAGAGTATCAGAGATATTTAAAATGTAAAATCATGCCAAGAAAATCTAAATTAGATTATTGTACTAATCAGTATGTATACTGACGGTACGCCGTCAATGGCACTACAACTTTGCTTGGAAAATTTTTTAAATCGTACTGCACTAAAATATCAATGTATTAAACACCAAGAGGCACTGTGTGTAAAATTAAAAAAAAAAAGGCAACATGTTTTGTTACCGGTTGTGAAATGTGTGATTAAAATTAGAACAATAGCATTAAACAGCCGAGAATTCAGAGAATATTGAATTATTAGATTTGGAATATGGTGAACCTTTTCTTTATTGTGAGGTGCGCTGGCTTTCTAGAGGACAGGTTCTGAGTAGATTTTAGAAATTAAAAAATGCTATTTTTAATTTTTGAGAACAGGAAATTGAAATTTCCTGATGAAAGAACCCTGTTATTTGATAATAACTGGCTATTTTAATTGGCATTTTTAGTTGATGTACTAGCCATCTCAATTATCTAAAGTCGACAATACAAGGCAAGAAGAAATTATTTCCTAGTTTAGTAAATAGCATTAATTCATTTAAAATGACATTAAATCTGTTCATCTCTCAGTTAGAAAATCCGGATTTGAGTCAATTTCCACAGTTGAAAGAGCAGAGGGGATGTGCTACGGATAACAACAGTTTGGCCAAATATATTAAAATTAGTTATTACAAGGATCATTTGAAAGTCGTTTTCTTGGTTTGGCTACAGAAAAAAACTACATTCTCGCATTAATAAAGCATTTTCACTTTGTGAACAAAACGTAATTAAGATGCCTAGTAACACACAAATGGTACCTTGTTCAGTTCAAAACAAATTCATTATTGAAATTGAAGTTTCATGAACTTTATTATTCAGATCAGAATGTTTCTGACTTGATTATTTTTTGGCGTTCATTACACAGTAAACACTTTCCGGAACTAAGGAAATTTGCAAAAAGTTATATGTCGTGTTGCACGACATACAGATGTGATCAAGCATTTTCATCCATGAAATTTATTAAAAGGAAAACGAGATCGCGAATGACTGATTCAAATTTGAAGAATTCTATGTAATAGACATTGTTTTACATACAATATAGTTAAATCATTTAAAAATGATAATTATGTCGATAAATATACTTTTATTAAAATATATGGCGCATCTGAACTCGTATGTGAAAAAAATTGGCGCATGGTATGTAAAAGGTTGGCCACCCCTGATTTAGATAGTTTCAGCATAAGAGAGGTTTGTGCGTATTCTTTTTATTTGCTTATTTGTGCACGTGCAAGAAGCTCCTACTAATCAGCTTATAGAAATGCGTTTTAATTTATTATTTGACTTTTTTACTTGTTTGTATGTTTTCTACAGTTAATCGTTTTGCACATATTCCTGTGAGATCAATCTAGAACATTCCATCCAGAACATCCTATGTAAAATGAAAATTAAAAAATTAAATAAACCACTTATACTACAAAAGTACAATTTCAAAGTCGAATGCAAGTATTGTGAAGTAGAAAAATAAGATTATTTGCAAGAACTTATGGTATATCATTAAACCACACGCTAAATAGCAAACTAAAACAACTTTTGAATGTAAATTTAAAACAAGGGGACTAACTCATTACAAGGCTTTATAGCTTTGTTTTAATCCCTATCCCATAGAATGCATGTCATTACTGATAACATAAAACAACTTTTTGACCACCAATAACCCAGTCAATGAACGGGCAGTTCATACACTCAGCAATTTGACCTTTGAGGTCATTAAACCCATCTTCTAATGCTGCTCTTTAAAATGCCAGTTTAGAAACAAATGTCACACAAGGGACATTTTTATAAAAACAATATTTGTATTACCTCAAAACTTGTAAAATGTCACAATTGTTAGATTCGTATCAGATAAATAGATAAAAACCTCACTCATATTAATAGGAAAATTGTAAAACTTCAAAAAACGTTAATAAAAGATTAAAAACTTGTCAAAAAATCGTTGATAGCCAATTTGGTAAAGTAACACGTCCCATCATCGTTTATTCTGATGATAGTGAACGTCTTGCTCAACAAAAATAATGTCCATTGTCGATTTTTTCATAAGTTTTATTAGTCATTCTTTTGAAGTTTTACATAGTTTAGTAGATTCTTTTTGTTTTCAAAGTAAAAATTCATGCAATTGAAAACATATTTATTCGAGGGAGTACAAAACTCAAGGTCGATCGCAAACCTCAATGCTTGCGTTTCCATATGTGAATATCATCTTTCAAACTAAATGGATTTATAGCAATAAAGATATTTTAGAAAAAATAGTAAGTTTCATTGCTGGCAGAAGCGTTGTTTTGTTTAATCGTGAATTCATTTTGAAATCAATTAGTTTTATTACTACAATAAATTGAAAAGTTACTAAAAAATAATTGAATCGATTCCTACTGTCTGACTCCAAACAGCCCCCCCCCCACACACATCAATCTATGGGACCCATTACCAGCTGAAAAGATGGGGCCCTCCCTCAAGTCGCCCATGTCCCTTTTATACTTAGAATTTTTTCTTGTAGCAATTTTTATAGTTTATTCCTAAAACATTCTCCATATAGTTATATAAGAGTGACATATACCGATATGTCATATAATAAACAAGACATTTAGGTTAAAAAGTGTTGAATAAACAAAAATAAACATTTGGTTTATGAACATAGTTACTAGAAACATACAATATTAAAATCCGGAAAATCAAAATGGTATTCGTGTATGTACAATTCTACAATTGAAATTGAAAATCCAAGCAACTGATTAAAATAGAATTCAAACTTTAATAGTACTTAATAGAAAAAGTATGTGTCCTATTTGAAAAACAGACATGAGAATAAATTATTTACATTTTTCTTGATTTCATCATGGAGAATGTTACGGTTTAGGGATTTTTACGTTTTAATTTGACACGTGAAAAAGTTATTTTCAAGGTATGCTAGTTTATGTGCTAGGTTATGAATGAATTTTTTATCTCATTTTTTTGCCCCTTTGTGGGCTCCGTTACCATGGCAATGGCAACAATGTCTATGTGGAGGCCCTGACTCCAAGTGTCTTATTTGCCTTGATGAGAAATAAACTTGGTCGCATATCTTGTTCGACTGCACCTGACAGAGAACATCTTTAGAATTAATTATCTTAAGGATAATTTGTGATTCATCTACTGTTCTTTCTGTTATTACTGATGTTCATTTATGTATATTACCACACTGGTTTATAGAAGACATCGTGAAACTGACGTTAATACATCGGACTCATGGATCAATAGGTAACAAATTAAAATGTGGCCGTCGGCATGAACTAATGAAAGCAATTTTGCAAAGATTGAGCACAATTTTCCTTTGGTGTACATAGTTTTAGCTGTTATGAGTCTAATATATTTATAAATGCTTTGTAATTAAGGACTCTGGATTATTAAAAGGATCACTATCAATACCTTGTGTATCAATACAGTGTATCTTCTTTAATAGCTTATGGGTAACAAAAGACACACAGGGTAATTAAGAAAGGTAATTTAACTCTTCTTTGAATGAAAAGCAGCATACAACGGACTATTGGGAATGGTTCAGGATCAATCCCGAAAGGAAAGTTCCAAAGGAAACCCCCCCCCCAATTTTGAACCACGGTCAGATGACGTGGTCAACACCTGAACGGGCACCCCACTCTCCAAACCACCTCCACACAATACGAAAGTGAGGACATTTGAGGTCACTACAGATTTAACGGGTGCTAGCCTAAGGCCTTACACAACGGCCTTCAGCTGGATCTAATTTCGAACTCGCAACCCTCTGATTGCTAATTGTTGTTTTTCTAATTGAGATACCGCTTTTTTTACTGCAATGACAGCAACAACATTAAACCGTCAGACTACGGCCGGTACAGCAGTTGTACCGTGATCGCGCCAAGAATGAATTTAGACAACGGGCCAGTACATCAGTTGTACCTTGTAAGTTATTTGAATCGCGCCAAGAGAGAATTTAGACTACGGTCGTTACAGCAGTTGTACCTTGAAAGTTATAAGAATCGCGCCAAGAAAGAATCGATCTTGTTATATCTATAGCCGTAGTCAAAAGGTTAAGAGAATTGCTGTACGCCAGAAAAATTAATTGCTCACACAAGGAAATATAAATATATTTAACCGACTCGAAATATTCTTTATAAACACTATTTTGTTAAATTAAAAACAAGCACTCTCTTAAATATCTTTTGTGTTTTCACATTTTAAATTGATTTGCCGCTATCAAGCTCTGGCAAAAAGAGAAGTAAACTTGTTCTTAGATTAAAAAAAATTAGTTAATCCGATCAAACAGCGGAAAAAAGCATGTGTAATTGGAAAAATGTTACGACAAAAGAAGCTTAGTTGTAAGATATTGTGAAATTTTCCATGAACTCTTTGAGAAAAGGTTTTGCGTTTAGTTTGTTCTTGGCAGTAGAACTTAATGATTGTTCTAAATAGCTTTCTGATCAAATGAATTCGTTCCAAAATAATAACATACCGACTATACTAGTCGTAATAGAAATCAGTATTAAAATCTCTTCTGAAATCGTCTTAACTTTTACAACAAAGATACATCGAAACTTTCATTCGATCGATGAATATCTCAGAACGAAAGTAAATTTAACTAAAGTTGTTTTGATTAAATTTTTTTGAAAGTTTTAAATCTTCCGTAGCAAAAACAAAATGGGTTATGTCCTACTTATGGCAATTCCAAAGGAGTCAAGCGCATCATTATAATTTAAAAAATAATGTATGCTTAAAATCAAAACTAAATTAATACAAATCGAAATTACAGTTATTTGTACCATGGTATGCTTCTTTTTCTTCCTAAATTTTGTGAGAGTTTATGAGTGAAGTAATCAACTTAAGAATTTAAGAAGTAGCCAATTTAACTTAACCGCTTTTTCTCTGACAAGGCACATGGGCATTCCAAATTGCATTAATCTTTATCATCTTTTTTTGAATTGCTCTATTTCAGAATATTCTCAGGAAGTTGAAATTCGACACTCTTGGTCATATATTTCGTTTTTTAGAATTTTGCATTTTATCAATGATCGGAATTTCATTTCTGTTTGTGTTTATGTGTTCTAGTATATTATCTATCGCAGATATATTATTTAGGAGTTCAATTTTAGTGTCTTATTTATTTCAAGCAAAATATCGACATGTGTAATTTTTTGATGATGTACATTTGACCAACATTTTTTAAGTCTAGTTGAATACGTAAGGGTTTGTAGAATTATGTTTCATAAAAATAATATCTCTCTATATTAAAAAAAAGTTACCGCCGCCGCCGCCGCCGCCGCCGAAGAATTGAAAATTTTGTTGTTTAGCTCCATTCTTAGACGGTTTCCCGAGAAAGTACTGATCGGAAAAATATGAAATTAACATGCTTTGTTCTTCATCGTATTCCCTGGATAATTATTAAGATTTTTTTCCGATGCGGCTATTAGTTTAGGTTTTATTAAGTGTTAAAGTTGAAGAAGTGAAATTTCTTCCGCGAGTGAGCAAAACACATTCAAAATTTCAGTCTTCAGTCGTGAGTTTTTTTTTAAGAGTACCTCTCAACGTAAATTTTTGCAGCTCGTCGAGTTTTTTTGGAAATTTAAATTTGGTTCTTGATAATATTTTTTTGAAATTCAGGAAAAATCGGGACATTTTTGTTACTTTTTTTTTAAACTGCCATATCTATATCTCATTACTATTAGTTTTTAATTTTTAAAATATAGCAGTATACCTCAGAATATACTCTTTCTTACCGTACTATTATTTTTGAAATCGGTTAATAATTAAATTGGATGCGATCAAAAGTTCGTCATACAAAATTCGGAATCTTTGGATATTTTCGCTACTTATTGTTAAAACCGTTTTGTCTACGGCAAAAGCCATTATTTTTTAAATTTGAAAACATCACTGAATACATTACATTACACTCTTTCTTATGGTACAGTTATTTTTCAAATTGGTTAATAAATAAAATCGATGCAATTAAAAGTTGGTCATACAATTTTCGGAACTTTCAGATCGTAACTTCCGATACAAAACTAAAATGGTCATATCTGTATAGTATTACTGTTAGTTTTTAATTTTAAAAATATTGCAGTATACCTCAGAATATACTCTTTCTTACGGTACAATTATTTTTAAAATTGGTTCATAAATAAATTCGATGCAATCAAAAGTTGGTGACACAAATTTCGTATTTTTCAGTTCGCATAGCTGCTTCCGAAAGCAGTAGTGGGTTACACTTTTGACTATCGGGTTTGCCAGATATCAAATTTATCGTAGCAACAATTGCCATAAAAACGATTTCTTTTTATTTGGCGAGGAAAAAGGCTCGCTTTTTCCCCTCTGTTCTCAAGACAGTTTACCGACAAAGTACAGAGTAAAGTTTGGATATTAACAATGTTTACTTAAAGTTGTACAGGGAACAAGATGCAGAAGATTTTTTACTGATACGGCTATTAGTTTAGGGTGCATTAAGTGTTAAAGCAAAAAAAAGTTAAATCACTTGCGAAAGAAGTATTGGTTTGAGTAAGCAAACCAAACGGATTGCGTAGTAATCCCCGGTGTCGGCGAGCGTAAGCGAGACGCAGCGAAGCCCTCGCTGTGACGTCATGAACCGGAAAGTGAAATCAGCATAATACGAATTATTCAGATAGTTTCACTCTGTGACAGGAGTGTTGGTTTGCGAAGCAAACCAAATAGGATTGCGCAGCAATCCCCGGGGGTTGGCGAGCGTAAGCGAGCAGGGGGCGGAGCCCCCTAGTCTGTAAAAAAAATCGTTTTAAGAAAAGTATGTAACTTCCTATTTTAGAATAACGATACAGTCAAAATTAAATTATTTAAAAAAAGATAGGTTACATTAAATTGAAACGAGTAGCCATGCGTTATAGTTTTCAAAGACATTTCTAAATCCACTTCTAAAGTAGTCAACTTAGAAAAAACTTTTATAGTTTGTCTTAGAGCAGGAATGCGATGCTTATGAAATGTATAAATGGACGGTTACGTATGTATGTATATATTTGCGTGCATATCATACATACAATATTTGTGTCCGAAGTAAATTGTAGAAACTACGAAAAAATTAAAACGTCGTTTAAAAATTATTTCCTGATCACTGAAAGGATGTTTCCATTTTTTTATGAAAACAAGTGATAGGTCACTTTTCAATCACCATTTAACAAATTTAACCCGAGAACTCCGCGTAATTCTGCTGCTGATTAATAAAACTAAATGCGATGAATGCTGAAAATTTTATTTATTTTAGTTTCAATGGAAATTGCTGCATAATAATGCAACAGTCAAGAAACCTCATTTTCCCCCTAGAAGTATCTATGACGTCATTTCCAGAATCAGGGCAGGCAAGTACATTGGCTTTAAGTTCGAAGAGATCTATTTTTTCTCAAGTACTTTTGCATCGATAAGAGTAATTTCTTCTAGAAAGTGCTGATCGTGGTCACAAATAGATTGGAGGAAATTTCCGGAGTGTAATCCGACTTGGCGGGATTCCGGAAATTTTAATTCAAAATGGTTGCCACCCGTCGTTACATAACTCTAAGCTGAGTCTTTTATCCGAGCGATGAACTCTCCAATGAATATTGCATAAGAATGTTTGAAATCACTCGTTCGCAGCAGAATAATTCACGAACCTAGTTACGAACATCATGCCCAGCTGAAAACGTTTATCCTACGAACCAAAGTTATTTTTACTTAAATGGAATGATCAGATTCTTTTATTGAAGGCAATGTCTGGTAAACTTGGCATCACCTTTGATCTGTACGTTTACCGCATTCCTGTCTGCTTTTCACAAATAATTGTTCTGACCGCGAAAGTATGAATGCGTACGATTTGGAAATTCTCAATGGGGAAAGCATTCTTGAATGTAAATGCTTTCAAAACGACGGCATTTAACCTCAAATATGTCATTGTAAAGATAAAGCTTATTGTTGGTCGATCTTGGTTTCCATAGTATAAGGGTCATATTTGGCTATATTTGAGCCAAACACAACACAATGCCAAGCAATTGTGAAAAGAAAGGATGGAGGGGAGAAAGAAGAAATATCACTTGGGCATATAGTGGTCGGGATCCCCATGTTTACCAGAAGCAGTAAGACCATGGGAGAAGAAGAGATCTCTAGGGTATCTTGGGCTCGTGAAGCCCGCACACCTAAATATATGCCCCTAGAAGTGATAAGGCATATGACACTCGGCTTCAATTATGTATAACCGATGGGTTAGATTAAAAATGTGAAGTAAAATGTAAAATCAATATTTTAAAACAGTAATTTCAACTCAATTTTTTTTCAACTCCTTTATGTTTTACGAAAAGAAAAAAAAGTGTTGGCAAAACAGAAATTACCGACGTCATCGTTGTAACTTTTTATTTTTTAAACGCCTCCTTGTCTCATGTCGTAACTCGTAAAAGATAGATACCTTACAGCACCATTCAAGACTTTTTTATTTTTACCTATATTCTTTAAAAATAAGGTACGAAATTTCAATTTTCGCTTATATGACGCCTGTGTTTTCGACAGCTTTTCAATTCCAAAATAATTACGGAAAGGATCTAAGCCTCTCCCGTTAATACATCCCGGCCCTTGATGAATGTATGGATGTTTATGGGAGGAGCAAAATATGTCGATTCATAAGTTCATTTTACTACAACTTCAAAACAAAGTTACAAGAAAATTAGTATACAATTAGCAATTTTGGAAACCATATTGCTGGATGTCGTTTATTTAAAGTTGGAGGCACACTATGACGATATACCTCATCCAACAATATCAGTTTTGCTAAAAACGAAGTAAGTCATCGAGACTGCCGCCAGGAAGGTTAATTTTTTAAATCCGACTCAAGGGGCATTGATCGGGGTAAGATCGAAATGTAAGGACAGACTTAATGTCCATTCCGAGGAGTATAAAATTCCGGATACCCACGTTTCTTGTGAGGTCGCAGTCACAAATTAGAAAAGAAAATCCCCGATGTGTGACTGTTGCATGTAAATATATACTTGTAAGGAAAGAATCGACCGAACTGTTGCGAGTCATGTCGTCCTACATTTTCCAGTGGTGTATCGGCCATGTCGCTGTTTGAGACAATGGGAGTAAAAAAAAGCTCCAAACAGAGAGAAACAAACGATGAACACTCATTCTGAGGATCAAAGATGGAGGTCAAAAGCATCGTTACGCACACACGGATTCCGCCATTTGTGTAAGGAACGTACAGGCCGCATAAATAGTTTCTGGTATTGACCAACTGGTTTTGTTTTCAATCCATGAACAGAAGCATATTTCTTTTTACGTACAAGACGAAAAATAGGTTAGAGCAATTTTTGCTTTTTGATATATAGCAGGGCAGGAATAGTGTGGTCGGGAGATCACTATCGTACGTTTGTTATTTTTCGGTCATTGTATGAAATTCTGGTTGCCGTGTTTTATTTTGGGCCAATGCGCTGATTACCTTTATGTTAAGAATTCATGTAATGTGGGAGCAATAACCTTAACCCTCTCCAAGTGGTTGCTACGAGATATCTCGTCCATCCAGATCTGGCCAATTTTGCTCATATAACAAGATACCTCGAAATCAAGATACTGCAGATATATTTTTCCATCCAGATCTGATCAATTTTGCTCATATATATATAACAAGATACCTCGAAATCAAGATACTGCAGATATATTTTTCCATCCAGATCTGATCAATTTTGCTCATGTATATATAACAAGATACCTCGAAATCAAGATACTGCAGATATATTTTTCCATCCAGATCTGATCAATTTTGCTCATGTATATATAACAAGATACCTCGAAATCAAGATACTGCAGATATATTTTTCCATTCAGATCTGATCAATTTTGCTCATATATATATAACAAGATACCTCGAAATCAAGATACTGCAGATATATTTTTCCATCCAGATCTGATCAATTTTGCTCATATATATATAACAAGATACCTCGAAATCAAGATACTGCAGATATATTTTTCCATCCAGATCTGATCAATTTTGCTCATGTATATATAACAAGATACCTCGAAATCAAGATACTGCAGATATATTTTTCCATCCAGATCTGATCAATTTTGCTCATGTATATATAACAAGATACCTCGAAATCAAGATACTGCAGATATATTTTTCCATTCAGATCTGATCAATTTTGCTCATATATATATAACAAGATACCTCGAAATCAAGATACTGCAAATATATTTTTCCATCCAGATCTGATCAATTTTGCTCATATATATATAACAAGATACCTCGAAATCAAGATACTGCAGATATATTTTTCCATCCAGATCTGATCAATTTTGCTCATGTATATATAACAAGATACCTCGAAATCAAGATACTGCAGATATATTTTTCCATCCAGATCTGATCAATTTTGCTCATGTATATATAACAAGATACCTCGAAATCAAGATACTGCAGATATATTTTTCCATCCAGATCTGATCAATTTTGCTCATGTATATATAACAAGATACCTCGAAATCAAGATACTGCAGATATATTTTTCCATCCAGATCTGATCAATTTTGCTCATGTATATATAACAAGATACCTCGAAATCAAGATACTGCAGATATATTTTTCCATTCAGATCTGACCAATTTTGCTCATAATAAGATACCTCGAAGTTAGGGTAATGCCGAGGTTTTTTTTCTTCGAATGCAGAGATATCTTGTCATTTCAGATCTGGTCAGATTTTTTGATGACGGGATACCAAGGCAAAACCGCCAAGAGGGTTTAATCAGCTTTTCATACCAACTTTTAAAATGTTACAGATTGTTCTTGAACTTATTTTATGCATTTTGTAGCAACACTGACATTGTTAAACAGTTGTGAAACATCCATAATGGATAGTTCAGGTATGTTGATAAGATTGGGCAATTTTGAGCGACTTGGACCACTATTGTACAGAACTAAAAATACACGAATAGCTAATATAATTCTCTAATTCTTCAGACAGGTAGGTAGTCGTATATGATACGTTATAGTCGTGTATGGTATGGTCGTGTTGCTCGTACTGGAGCAACACGAGCTATTGCCGGCGGTATGTATGCATTATTTGATGGGCCATTTGGAAGAGAATTAGCAACTGCAAGTTCGAAACTAGGTCCTGCCAAAGACCGTCGTGTACACTGGAGCTGGTACACGTTAAATCTGTCATGGTTTCAAATGTCTTCACGTTGACATGGTGTGGATGTTTGGACAGTTGGGTGCCAGCTCATGTGTTACTTTGTCATCTGACCGAGGTTCAAAATTACGTGGTATTGTCCTCAGGTAATGGTAATTTTTGTTAACGTCGTACTAGATCAACACAACGGGCTATTGACGATGGTCTGGGATCAGTCCTTTAAGGGAAAGATCCGAGGACAACACCTCGTAATTTTGAACCACGGTCAGATGACGAAGAAACCCCTGAGCTGGCACCCCACTCTCCAAACTTCCACACCAACTATACGTGAGGACTTTCGGCCACGACAGATTTAAGGTGGACCAGCCGCCTCTACACCATACGCTTACAAACATCCATGCCCTGACCCGGATTCGAACCAGGAACCTTCCGATTTAGAGGCTAACACCTTAACCACTATACCGGTTGGTCGGCGGTATTGTCCTCAGATCTTTTCTTTGGGGATTGATCAGAAGATGTCACCAATAGCCCCTTGTGGTGCTCTTGTGCAACGTTAATAAACTACTTAACTACCATTATTTGACAGTGTATATCTTAGATTTGGCGCAGCATGGCCATATATGGTCCTTGCGCCATAAACCACAACAACCAACCTTATACATAATTATATGATTGGTTTGTCGCACGCTTTGCTGTCGTTTTCCTTATCTACACACAACTGCATAGACTAAATCTATTCTTTTCATAATCATGTCTGAACCCCTTAAGAAAAGGAAAACTTTTTGCTCCTCTTCAAGTATCTTCAATAGAATTCTTATATGCTTCGCTTATCTTTAAAATTCTTTTTTGACCTTAATAAATCTAATCTCTTTTTTCAAGCTCTTAAATATATTACAATTGCAAGAGGAAACCTCGCTGTTCTTTTTTCGGAAAGGTTTTAACGGCTGTGAATAGCATTTTATACTTCTTCGTCAATTTATGCAAATGTACTTTTTGAATTTGGTAATATTCTAGCGTATTTTTTTCTGTTCAATCTTTTTTGTGTTTAGTTCTGTCTGTTCAAAATCAATTGTCAGTCACTCAAAGTTTACAATTAACTCCAAATGTAGTAAGGCTTTAAACATTTCATGACAGGCATAGAAATAAGTTAGAACCAAGAGAAAATATTTTTTCGAAATACATAAAACTTGTTTCAAATTAAACAAATTGTTTATGAGCCCCACGAACAACTTTTTCGCGTATTTGTGTTTCAGTTTTCAAATCAAATAATTTAAATTATATAAAGAATTGAAACTTTTTACACTTGTTTCGTGTTTAATGAAGCTCACTAACTAATGGCACTTACACTTTTTTTAAACTTAATTGGGAAGGAAATATTTAAAAAAATTGGCATAAACTATGATCAGGTATTCAGCTGCAAAGATGAATTTTAATTCGTTTTGGGACTTATCTAATGAGGTTTATTTTGTAAATTTTTTATTAATACCCATGTAGTGTAGAAATACTGATAAAGATAATTAATAATAAAGTTCATAAAAAAAAGTACTGAATTATGTGCCCAAATAATAAAGATTCATAGGTTCAACATTAACAAATTAAAAAAAATTAAAGTTCCATTGCTAATGTAATTTCCTGTTGCTTTATTCATCTTATTAACAACATAACTTTTTCAGCTGATATCTGTCAGTACATTCATTGTCAGCTATCAAATCCCAATATGTCCTCAAATCGATCTGAATAGCCTAGAACATAACTGTTAAACGTAATTAACCGGATGTAGGCAATTACTATTCTGATTCTATTTCAACCCTCCTGGTGGTTGTCTGGACGAGGTATCTCGTCATCTGCCAAACCATCCAGATCTTTATGGACGATATATCTCGTCATTAGAAAAAAATTACCTGATCTTGACCTCGTCATCATCAAAATCTTCATTCGGAATTCAATCGGCATTCTTGATGACTGGATCGTTAGTAAAATTGATCAGTTTTTGCTGGACGAGATATCTCGTCGAAACCAGTTGGAGGGTAATTAACTCGTTGCTCCAACGCAACGTTAATGTAACTACCCAACCATCTAACTATTTTAATTAGGCTTTAGAAACATGGTTATTTTTTATGTTCCTTGTCAAACCACATCGAGCTAAATTTTCAAACATTCTGGAAACACTTACTTTTCGGAAAACGAGTCTTGCCGCCATTGATCTACGAATCATAAAACTACTTCTAGCTTTTTCGGGTCCACTGGCCACATTAAAAGGGATGACCTGCATTTATTGAGGGTCTAACGAAGCACGTTTTCTCTGTGTTGTGATCGCTTTTGTTGTATATACCTGTTGCTGGTTCGGTGCAGCCTCTAGCGGTACTAAAGAAATTTGGGGCAACTGCGTCTATATTTTAGAACATCGCTGTTGGTTTAGACGAAGCCAAAATGTAGAAAGATTTATAAAGAAAGACATTTGAAGCGACAAAAAAATCTACAGAAACATGCTTCAGGAAACGCTTTGGATTTCTTTTGACGTTGTTTTAAATCATTATCGTTAATTTGTAGACTTGCTTAAATTGGTACCAGAGGTGTAAAAAATATTACTGAAAATTGGGGTTGGAAACTACAGTTATTGTACTATAAATCATCACATTACCAACAATGACAAACAAGTATGGTTGTGTAATGATGAATGTGTGTGTGGGGGGGGGGTGATTTAATGCCACCTAATCTGTAACAGATTCTAAAATTTTCTGATTGCGACCTGCGTCTATATTTTAGAACATTCCCGTTTATTTGGATGCCAAAATGTGGTGAGATGGTATTTCAAAACCATAAAACATGTTCAAGGAGAAGCTTTGAAAAAGATTTTTTTAGTTTTATTGGTATCATTTTTTTAAATTGGTAGACCTGTTTACTTGATACCAGAGATGTAAAACTATTATAGAAAATTGGAGTAGAACATTAGAGTTATAGCACTATAAATTATTAAATAACCAACGTTGACAGATACTATGGTTACAGGATGGTTAATGGCATCTCATCTCTGCAAAAGATTCGAAATTCGCACTGATATAAAATTAGAAATTGAAGTGTTCACTTTCGCAAGACAAAATAATTTTATATTACGTGGTTGACTCATATTCTGCACTTTAAAAAACACGTATGAGGAAAATTATGTGTATTTTAAACATATAAGTAATAAAAAATGGTACATTGTGTGATGATAAAGAAAAAATAAATCAATATTTTAATTTAAAAACGTTTGAAAAACCTTTTTTTCTACTTGTTATGAAAATTTTCATCCAATAATGATTGAAAGGAAATGTAGATTTATGGAAATAGATAAGTCTTTTAAGTAAAAGTTGTGAAAAAACTGCATGGTTTTTCTTCATATTAATTCATATGTATTCGTTATGGGTGTTGCATTTAGGGAAAAAGAAAGTTTAATCACTCATATTTGAATGTAATTAATTCTTTAACACGAAACCTTTTGAATCTTTCCCTTCGGGATTGATCCCGGACTGTCGCCAATAGCTCGTTGTGTTGCTCCAGTGTGACGTTAATTCAGCTTCCTATCTACCAGACAGTTATAGTTTTTCTCATATGAGAAGCATTTCCAGGCAAGTTAAATACAGGTGACGGTGTGTTTCTGCGACGATACGTGTTTCTTGTACGTAGTCTGCTTGTGACTTGTGACGTCAGGCTTGTTTGACGGATACAATTTCAACAGCACTTTGACAGTAAAAATTTCCAAAAATAAGTTACGAATTGATGTGATAGCTTATTGTTCACCACCAAAGAGATTAAACTCCAAACGTTGATAAAATGGCGATATACTGCCCCGACATGCATTTTGCGAGGGCATTGGAAATAAAATCTTCGCCAACCGTAGAGTTTATTTATTTACAATAAAAATTCCTCTCATAACAAAACAGAAACGGTACAGGAGAATAAAAATTATTAACCCACTTTTTTATGTTTATATATAATAAAAAAAATATGATTCTAGCCGATTTATAAATAACCTTTTTTAGAAATTACCGAAGTGCACAACCTTAGAATATCATAAAATTTCAATTTCTATGGGTAATTACCACTGTCTTCTATAACACATTTCTGGCTTAGACTGAAAATTGTTTCGCCACACACGGAAATGAATCTAAACCGGGCCTCTTTCACCATCCAAAAGCACCAAATCAAGATTTTGTAGATCATCATCATTTAAGTGTTTTATAGGATTTTCTGGGCTGACCTACTTCGAAGTTATGAAATGGGAGTATTTTTCGACCTTGACTTTGTTCCTGAAATTTCTTTTTGATTTCAATTATTTGCCTTTCCTTATATCAATAAAACTTACAGTAGAATTTTGTGGTTCAAAAAGAAAAAAATTACCGGTTAATTTGAATTTAAGTTAGACATAAATGCCTCAAGTAAAGACAGGAAATGATACGTTTCAATTTGGATTACTAAAAAGCGCGAATGTTAATGTTTTCAAATGGCAACACACAATTTCACTCCCTTGTATGGCCATCAGCCCATTACCCTTCACATTAATTTTAAGGTTAATTTTTTTAAATAATGGTCATTTTTGCCATAGTTTACCATATGACGGTCATTTGACGTCTGTTATGTGTTAAACTGTGACATTTCTGTATCTAATATAGTGTTCATCTGTGTGTTCCACCTTGTAAGTACTGAATTCTAATTCTTCATATTGCCAACAGTCAATTACTTATATTGAAATTAAGTGTAATACATATAAAAGAGCAACGGTGTGTCCTTTTTGCCATATTTGTTGACAAATTTGACCTTCTGCATCCTAAACCGCTTACCTGATTTTGAAATCATAACCATATTGGAAATCCAAAAGTAGAGTGAGCAATGGCAACCTTTTTATGTGCCCAGGATCATGTAACCAAAACTAGAAGTAACGTGACTCTTAGACTACTTTTGTCTGCTGGGTGGAACTTAACATAGATTGACGGAACGCGTGAAGACGCTCATCCATTAAATCCTCATCTGATTGATCCACGCCACATAGAAGAAGACATTGAAGAGTTCGTCACTTTTGTCGCGACTATAGAAATGTTTATAATTCACACAAACTGTCACACGATTTCTTTTTTCGCCAAACGAGTCGATAAGATGCCAAATCGGCCAACCAAGTCAATTTTTCACATAGCAGTCGACTACTAGTCGATATGTTGGGCACACTTTTGAAGCTCCTCTCAATGGCAGTGCTTAGTCTTCCTATATTTCACGTCTATGATAACGTTTGTCTACAACCCAGTAGGCTCCTAGTTCGAATATCCCGATTCTGAAACGCACGGATATCAGTGATTGTCTCTTAGAAGCAACAATTGTTTACCCACTGGACAAGCCCACTCTCACAAATAGATGCCAGTTCCATATGTAGAGCCAAAAGTCAAAGAGTTTAGTGGCCGGGCATATTTAGAAAAAAATCCTAATATATTGATCAATCTAGTGCTTGTCTCGACGAGGTATTTCGTCATTAACAAAACCATTACCATATCTTGATGAACGAGATATCTCGTCATTCGAAGAAAACCGGCCATCATAAAAAAAAATCTGATACATCCTAATGACGATATACTATCTCGTCATTAGCAATATTGGTCCGATTTTGATGGACGAGGTATCACGACCAAACCACTTGGAGGGTTAAAACCTAGAATATGTGAAAGGTTTCTCCCCGTGTTCGATTTCAAGAAACCTATTTGACCAAAACATTGCCAAAATATTACTTAGTTTTAAGTTCGGTTTGAAACAGAGAACCTTTTCTATGGAGAATATATTGGAATGCCTAGCCCAGTTGGAAGAGCAATGTATTAAGAACTGAAGGGTTGTGAGTTCGAAACTCGGTCCAGTCAAAAACCGTCGTGCACACATAGGCTGGTGCCCGTTAAATCTGTCGTGGTCTCAAATGTACTCACGTTGGCGAGATGTGGAAGTTTGGAGAGTGAGGTGCCAGCTCATCTGTTGTTCTCATCCGACCGTGTTTAGAATTACGAAGCGTTGTTCTTGCCTCTTTCCCTTCGGGATTGATCCCGGGCCGTCATCAATAGCTCATTGTAGCGCTCCAGTGCTACGTTAATTTATTACCTACCTATCTATGGATAATATTTCAAGTTGACGGAACAAGTGAACTCATTACCAGGAAGACAAAGAATGCATCTAGAAATATCACGAATCGAGTTATGACGAACACAATAAATTCCGAGAACAGGAAGTATAGGTCGTTCATGGAACTTAAATATTTCCTAGCAAACAAGGACACGTTCTGAATATGTTTCCAGAAGACTGACCCATACGAACAAAGGCTACCACTCTCCCAAATGAGCCAGCAATTCAAATTTATCGCCATTACGAATAGTGGCATACAATAGAATCTCGAGCCGAAATTTTAGAGTGCGTTGTAATGGGTCCAAAATCAACGGAATCAGAAACGATTGAACTAGATTTTGACGGGTTTGAACAGTTTCCGAATGGCGGAAGAGAGATTATATTTAAATTCCATTCTCTCCCACAGAGAAGATCTTCCATTTTCCAAAATGGCTAAGTTCTTAGCACCCAACAGCGGGTAAAGCTGAGTCCGAACAATGATTTTGTTTTCAACAGACAATCTATCCATCAATCAATCAGCGTTTGTGGAAATAATAGAACATGCCCACCGTCGATATGCCGGAACTAGGGGTTAGAAAACACCTCGCGAATGCAAGTTTGGTTAATATCCCAGCTGGAGATTACTTGGTGGTTGCGGATTTGAATTTTCTAACGCTAGACCAGTTATTAATTCAGTCATAAAAACAAATCCCGGCATGTAACATTTGTGAGACACATTAGATTGAATACCGGCTTTGCCATTTTCATAGATGCAAAATAACAAGCGTTGCCAACAATGTGGTTTTAATAGGGATTTAAATTTTGTCGAGGTCGGGAGTTCACTGTGTGGTGTTTGAATTGTTTGCTTTTCGTGATGGATGGGTCTTTCGTTTCCGTGCTTTTGTGGTTGGTAGATGAATCAACGTCCAACTGGAGTAACGTAACGTGCTGTTGGCGACGATCCGGGATGGATACCCGAAGGAAAAATTCGAGGACAACACCTCGTAGTTCTGAACCACGATCAAGGTGTTGAGGCCAACACCTGAGATACATCCCACTATCCGAAATATCACACACCAACGTGAAGACATTTGAAGCCACGACATAATTAACTTGAAATGCGTACACGACGGTCTTTGGTTGGATCGAGCTTAGAACTTGCAACCCCTTGGTCAGTAATCCGCGACTCTACCACCTGAGCTACCACAACCCAATTAAGAATTAATAAAACCTGTTAAGAAACAATTTTAACAAACAATTATCAACACGTTAAAAGCTTCAATTATCTTTCGCGAAGCATTTCTAGTTTTAAGCCCTTTTCGAAAAGAAATCTGGGCCACGCAATTGAACATTAGTAAATTTCTCATTGAGTACATAACTTTCGCGGCGTGAAATAACACTTGTAAAAGTTTCTAATTTTTCTATGCTTCCTAGAACCATGGGATTTGACGTCAGATTACAAAAATAAAAGACCAAATCTTATTTACTACATTTCAGCAACGCGAGAAATAAAGTAGCCGTGATTAAAAATAAACTAATGTGTTACCGTTTATCAAGAACTTCATTGTCTGTAGAACAAACAGCAATTAAAAATCACTTTGTATGCGTGTTGTTTGTTATGGTCCTTGCGCAGTAAAACCAACCAACCACGACGCCACGTTCTCCCTTTTCAATGCCCCCCCCCCCAAAAAAAAAAAAAATTAATAATAATAATAATAATTTAAATTTCCAAGACACAATTATATCCCCGGATCCAAAAAGATTCAAATTCCAAGTCACAAGGACACACGAACCTTAGTTCACAGATGTTGGTAGTTAATTGACGTACTGGAGCAACACAAGGGATTTTTTTGCGACGGTCCGGGATCATTCTTACTTTCGTAGTATGAGATACTTGGTTGTTAGATTGTTTTGGCGTTTTATGGCGCAAGGGCCATATTTGGACAGATGCGCCAAACACAAGACAAGGTCAAAACATATCGCGAAAAGGGGAAAGAGCAGTGGGATGAAAGTTGAAAAAAACATATTTTAGGGTATCTCGGGAGCCCTTCCTTCCTCTCACCTCGTGTATACTGAACCCTAAAAAAAAACCTGGCCAGACCTTAATCTCATCATTAATATATCAGTAATCGCCTGATGGCGAGATATCTCGTCATTCGAATAGTGGTCAGATGTTGATAGATGAGATGTCTCGTCGAAATCTCTTAAAGGGTTCAAGACAGAAAACCCCATGTGAAAAGGAAATATCATTGGAGTACATAAGGTCTGTTGAGTCCGTACACACCTAAAGCCGTGTTTACACCGGAGTTGTTACCATTTGTCTTCCCCTTTTTGTGTCGAAGACGTTTTTCGATCCCTTTTGGCGACCCCCTTTCGACCCACACCGATATAAACACTTTAGTGGCAACACAAAGTGGTGAGCACTTCTCATCCCTTTGTATCGAAGAGTGACCACCCCTTTGTGTTGCAGACAAAATACTAGCAATGAGGACAAAATGTCACAGAGAGCGAAAAAAAGACGGCGGAGAGACCACGGAGCGCCAAAGGGCCGAGGGGAGCGGGTGATTGTCTGCAACATCGAAAGGGTACGAAATTTCGTCGCCGAGAAATGTCCCCCAAAAATGTTGCAGTCCTTGGATCTTTACTGACTCCTAGTGGAAAGCAAAATTGGTGTTGCAAGCATGCAAATCGTCATCCCGACACGACATCTTGACGATAAAATGAGTGCCGTTTCTGGGAATATCTTCGATGTTTGTAGGTTGGACATGTTTGCAACTCCGGTGTAAAAGTGGCCTGAAGGAAATGTGACCTTGAGGGCAGGATACTTGGAATACATACTTCTGTTTCATAAGGGATTTGTCATTAAACCTTATCTGAGGATCGTCATTTGACCTGATACTAGGTTATAAGGAGAGCCTATTGTGGCCACCAAACCATTGCAGAGGTTTCATACCAATTAATTTTTTAAAGAAGTTGGTAGTTTTATAATTTACGTCACTTTGGAGCAATTACAAACGTTATAAAATAAAATTTTACAAGTAGGCGTTATGCAACTTAGCCAGACTTTTTGATAATCCCTATGAAAGCGAATTGTAAACGCACATCTTCCCTACCCGATGGGGAATTCGATCCGATTGATTCGGAACGTGGTCAAAAGACCTCACTGGAATGGACCTACATCCTCCTTTTTTGTTCTTGTTCATGTTCTGTTATTTTTAATAAATATATAAAAAGACAAACCGGAATTGGAATTGAATTGATTTGACCATGCAACTTTCTAATGTACAAACCATGGATTTTTTTTACAACAGTCGTTACCAAACCCTCTAAGTGGTTTTGACGAGATTTGTCATTCATGAAATTCTTATCAATTTCGATAACGACATCTCGTTATTAAGATACCACCTTTTTCCATGATGTTGAGATCTAAATCTGACCAGTTCTCTTCTAGAGACGGGATATCTCGTTCATCGAGATCTAGTCAATTTTGTCTTGATCTAATAAATGACAAGGTACCTCGTCGACACACAGCGACCAGAAGGATTTAGAAATGGCGAGTCACGAGTTTGAATTCACTGCTCCAATTGTGCCTACCCTATCAAATGATTTAGCACAGGCAATTGATGTTGAAGTAGTTTCTATTCTTTTGCAATTGAGACGCCTCGACGTTTGTTAAAACCATTTTCCTCCAAGCTATTCAACAGGCCCAGCCGATCTCTTCAATCATCTGTTAATTCGTAAACATTTTAAAACGAGAAAACGGTCGAGTTCTTAAATGCAAGTGCTGTGAAGACCCAGAAGGCGAGAACATGACGGAAGTAGGAGAGAAGTCACGCTTCCCAACAAGCGAAATGTAACGAACGCGATTGTGAAACTGTCACTCTGCCACGCTTTTTCAAACAAAAACGACGGAGTCAACCGTTTTGCACGTTCACCGCCGAGGGGAAAGTCGGATTATATGCAGGGTTGACTTTTCTTCCTCTGACGATGACATCAATTGATTGTGTCACAGCACGAATAATTGATCAAATGAAAAGTAAATGCATCCTGTGACGTAATTATTTAGACATACACTATCTACAATCATGGATTTGTTTCCCTTGATCCTTAACGCTGCAAACATGGTATGTTGGGTCCTACTCAAACGGCCGTCTCGAACGAGTACCAATAAAGACCTCTGCTCAGTACGAGTTCTGTAACAGTTCGTTCTTGTCCCACCAGTTTAACTGGGCGACAACTCACTATCGAAGGGGGGGGGGGTTATTACTTTGAAAGCATTACTTTGAAAAACCGGATGTGTGCACCGGGCCTAATACAACTCGTATTTCAAAATCACACGAATACTTTAATTGTATATAATAGGAAAACATAGGTGTTGGTGAAAAAGATCATCTGGATGGCAAGGAGACCTCCATGGAAGACCACCGATAGATGTTTCGGCATTTGCGGCAGGTGGACAGAGGTGTTGGCTTCTGATCTCGAACCGTTGCTATGAACCTTGCATGAAAATCGCATGAAGGTATGGAAACGTTTTGATTGTCACTTTGATGATATATTTTCTAGGTGCGTACGAAAGGATGCACAGTAACGAACCAAAAGAAATACGCTTACTGCTATCCTGGATCTTGTTTTATATTTTTATGCTTAGGGATTAAAAATATAAAATACTAGCCACTGCGTGGCCTGCACGGAGTTGCCCGTGACTTCTTTATCGAAGAAAACGTGTTTATTTCGCTTACTTGGTGTAAATAAAGTATATTTTGAAACAAAATAGACGTTACTGGACAACCATTTATTAATTATTATTTATATTCCATTTATTTATGAAAACATTTTACTTCAAACCGGAGAACCATGTGCGGCGAGCTGCGGCGCCGTGGGGAACTGAGGTACAAATTGCATGCAAGTTGGACGTCCGTCGCCTCAGCGGCGCTGGAGGCATGTGTGCACTGCTCCATTCGATCTAATGTATCTCAGACCGCACTTGCGTTGCGGCAACGGCGCCGCACTTTGAAAAACCGAATGTGTGCACCGGGCCTAATACAACTCGTATTTCAAAATCACACAAATACTTTAATTGTATGTAATAGGAAAACATAGGTGTTGGTGAAAATTTAAATATTAACCAAAGATTTTGAGGAACGACGTTCTGTAAGCAACTGTCCACGAACCTTATTTCTTCAAATAGGGCTAGTTCAAAGACCAAGAGTTTCTTAACAAAACGTTTTGAGGAACAGTGTTCTGTAAGCAATCTTCCACGAACAGCAATTCACCCTCGATTTATGAACACATTCTCCAGATCTGACAACTCCTTATTTTTTCCCGTGGGGCTGTCTCAAAGACAAAGCGTATGTTAGCAAACTTCACACTTCAACAGCTGAAGAGGAGGCTATTGAAGCTCGGTTGTAACAGTAGCGGCTTAGCAACCGCAGGGTTCCGAGTTCGAAATTCTATCCAACCAAACCGTCGTGTATGTGGGGCTGATGCACGTTAAATCTATCGTGACCTCAAATGTCCTAACGTTGGTGTAAATGTTTGGAGTGTGGAATGGTAAATCAGGTGTTGACCTCGTCATCTGAATAAAATTATGAGGTGTTGTCCTCGGATCATTGTGTTCTGGATTTATCCAGGACCGTCGTCAATAGTTCGTTGAGTTGCTCCAGTGCATCATTAATTCAACTTACCTAGCAGTTTTGTCTTGCCGATATCTCATTAGCAAAATGTTCTAGACTTGGACGCGATAGCTCGTCGAAACGACTTGGAGGGTTATTCGAAAATAAACCAGGTGCATTGAAACCGCGTATACGACTTTGAACGTAATGATTCTTATCTACTTAAGTTTTCGTTCTAAGGGAAATGTAAATCCATGTAAAGCTCTCATATCAAATTCTAGAAAACTGTCGTAGCTGTGGTAGCCTAGATGTTAGAGTCGCGGATTAGGAATAGGAGGGTTCGAAACTCGATACAAGCAATGACGGTCGTGTGTGGTGGGAACTGGTTCCCGTTAAACCTATAATGTCTCCACGTAGGCATGGATTTGAAATTTGGAGAGTAGTACAGCTCAGGTGTTTTGAACTCGTTCAGATGATTTAACGTGCACCAATCCCTCTCATACACGATGGTCTTTGGTTAGATTCGAACTCGCAATCATCCGGTCATAATGATGAGGTGTCCTTGGATCTCTTCAATCGGAATTGATCCCCCCGGATCGTCGCCAACAGTTGCTTTGTACTAGTGTGACAGAAAATTAAAACCACCGACTATCATCCAGGAAACTGTCAACTGAATCGACATGTTTGGTCCCAGCAGACTAGTGACAGGACATATTCCATCAGTGATCTGACAGATTGAAATTACATTAACGAGTTGGAAAAGTATACGAGTCCGTGACTTCGTCGAGCATTCCGTGTTGGAACTCCTTGCTTAAACTGGTTCTCGTCCTTACACGAAGCAAGAGAGAAAGCCGAGTAAATTCTTTCAAGGTCAATCTCACTTCCACAAGTCCTGAAGCTATTATAATCGTTGTTGTTGCCGCGTTTGTAAGGCCGTGCTACTCGGGGTTATTAGGTTTGGTGAGAGACTCGGGATTCGTGATGTAGATATAGCAAAATATTTGTTTTCCACACAGTAAAATACCATCGCAATGATTTGATTTTAATGAAAAATAACTTACAGAAATATTTCTACAAGCGAAACTTTTGTCTATTGCCCAATCACTGAAGTCTTCGTTATTTGGCGGCGGACTCACAGCTACTTGTGAAGGAAAATGCAGAATTCCTACAAGGGGAAATTGCCATACACTTACAAACCACGATTCGAATGCGGGACCGACTGGGTAGACAGTGAATGCTACGACCAGAAAGAAAAAGTTTAAAAAACAAAATTTCTCAGGGAAGAAGTTTTGCTGTTTCAGTATTTGGTATTTCTTTAATCAACGTCACGCTGGAGCAACACACAGAGATGTCAACTACTACGGATTCTCCGTAGTTTCTAGGGAAGTGAATCGGGTACTACAAATTACGGAATCGATGATTTTTCTACGGAAAAATTCTATTTTATTTAATTTTCACAACACATCAATTAGTATACTTGGAGAGTGCTTAAATTTAATTAATAAATGTTTTTATATATAATTATTTCATACACACTTATTGGTTCCATATATGTGTTATCATGTATGATATAAATTACTACTTATAAATAATTTGTGTTGCATATATGTTTCAAATTTGTAATTAAATATTTGAATTAATGATATATGTGTGTTATTAAAGCCGATTTCTCAAATTTTTCTTGACTACGGAAAAATTCTTAAAACTACGGATTTTTTCCTTTCGTACTACGGAGAACTTCCATCGCAGGATGGCATCTCTGAACACAACGGGCTATTGGTGACGGTCTGGGATCAACCCCCGAAATGAACTATCGGATAACACCACCACATAACTTTCAACCATGGTCAGATGAAGTAGTCACACCTGAGCTCCACACTTTCACAGCATGCCAACGTGAGGACATTTGAGGACATGACAAATTTAACGTACATCAGCCTTCTTTGTACACGACTGTCTTTGGTTGGATGCGAACTCATAACCCTCTGGTTGCTCTTTTAACCGGGCTATCACGGATCACTATTTCGGGAGAAAATATACATGGAATATCCTAAGGAAAGAAATCAGATAGGTGGTTGAATTTACGTCGTACAACAATGAGCTATATGCGAGATCGATTCCGATGGGAAAGATCCGAGGACAACACCTCGTGGTTTTGAACCAGAGTCAACACCTGAGGTGGTAAACAACTCTCCAAACTTCCACACCACGAAAACGTGAGCTCATCTGAGGCCAAGACAGATGTAAAGTACACCACCACCACGTACAAGACGGTCTTATGTTGGATCGAGTCTCGAACTCCCAACCCTTCGATTGCTTATCGTCGATTCTGCCAACTGGGCCGCCGCGGCTCATACTACTAATACGAAATCAAGCTATTCAGCTAGTTACCACCGTCCCAGCCTAAGCCATTCGGTGTATCGCCACGTAATTTTAAGCCACGGTCAGATGATGAGGCATCATCTGAGATGGCGCCCTACTCTCCAAACTTCCACACCAACCCAACGTGAGGAATTTCGGCCACGTCAAATTTAAGGTGCACCAGCCGCCTCTACACCAAACGCTTCAAACATCCATGCCCAGCCCCGGATTCGAACGAGGTACCTTCCTATCTAGAAGCTAACACCTTAACCATATCGGTTGGTCGGCTACGATATCAAGCTATCAAGGTTTGGATGATTTTCGTGGCAAACGTGGTCATAAAATTCAGTTATAAAGATCAAATTCATAAGTTAGCTAAGGCTGATCTACATTTACAGATGACAATTATAATTGAGTTATTGGAACTTCGCAATCTAAGTTTTGAAGCACTCCAAGTCCAAACCAAACGTAATAAAATCATACAGAGCGAACAGAGGAAACAAAAGATAGAAAGCTTAAGCTGGAAAACACAAAACTAATTCCATTCACAAAGGGATGTATCTCAGCAAGCAACCCCTTGAGCAGGGGTCACCGAACTTCTTTGACCGTCGATCCCTTCAAGAATTTCTTGACTTTTTATCGACCCCCCCCCTCCATTTTATTTCTAATATGACAAACAAAAAAGACGCTTATGTAAGTTTTTAGATTGCTTATTTTATACATAGTGTTTATTGTATGTATAATAAAGCATGTATCAATATATTGGCTTAACGTCAAAGGGTTATGTTGTTGTTTTTGACGTCCTTCTCAACATTACATATTTAATTGGAGGGATTACTGACATTAAATGTAAAATTTAATTTAGATAATATTAACCGTACAATGATGTCTTATATTTTTCTATCGACCCCTAACAATGTTATATCGACCCTTGGCGTCGATATCGATCACTTTGGCGACCACTGATCCAGAGGGTACACCAAGGTACAGAAATAAAAACAGCAAGAACGTAAACATTTTTATCAGTCGTAATTGTTCACCTACAGGTTTATAGTAGGTGCTCTAAGTCTCGATCACCAACAGTAATGCACGGCTGACAGCATCACCGCACGGATTGCTGCACAAACTGGTCAAACGTAGCTCTCCCGAAAAACGCTTTCTAGATACGTTTGAGAACCCTACCTTAAAGTGTGTACAGTGAGTTTAAAAAACCCTATACTTTAATGAAATATTTAATGAAATATATATATATATATATTGCGTGCAATTTGTACCGCAGTTCCCCACGGCGCCACAGTTCGCCGCACAAGCGTCTCCGTTCTTAAGTATTTTGTTTTCATAAATAAATGGTATATAAATAATAATTAATAAATGGTTGTATCCAGTAACGTCTATTTTGTTTCAAAATATACTTTTTTGTACACCAAGTAAGCGAAATAAACACGTTTTCTTCGATAGAATATTTATCGAAAATGGCGCGAAATGAGTACTTGCGTCATTTGCGTAGCTGGACTTCGGTGCCGCACGTTGAAAAACCGGATGTGTACACCGGGCCTAAAAGTGTATAATTTTACAGACTCCTATACGTATCTTTCGGTTTATAAAAGTTGGGACCTCCTCGTCTCTCTTTTTAATGTGAGTTACAACAGCACAGTACCGATAAGGAATATATAAATCAATGTCTTCCTAACAGGAAAGAATGCCGAATAACTATACTTGAACTCATGATGAAATCTAGTCGAGGAAACGTTCTTGAAAACGTTTGCCGCAGTAACGCAGGTAACACTGCAAACTATCTGATTTGTGGACTGAGCAAATGTATAAGACAGTCTTGAGTTAGGTCTTGAGGTAAATTCAAGTTTCGAACAATATGGTAGAGAGCGAATTCTCAATGTCCCCCTCCCTTGTGTTGACAGTTGCCAAACACTACTCTCTTGAGGAATAGTCATTAAATCTTCTGTAAATTGAAAACAGGATAGAAAATTTCCTTTCTCAAGCAAACAACCGATTCCTGTTGAATAAATGAATGAAACTGGTTAAGTTTCTTTTTAGAAAATCTTCCTTTTATGTTGAAATATATATGTATTGCGAAGGTAAAATGGACTGTTAATGAGTTACCAAGAAATATTAACTTTTGGTATATAGAATAACGAGCCGTTTAATTCAAAACATTAAGAACTCTTATGTATAGTGTTACATCAAAGTAAAGTCTAAAGGGAAATTAGAGTTTAACTTAGCTTTCTTAGATTAATTTTTGTTAGCTATTTTCATTGTCGCTTATGCTGCATAATTCAATTCGAAATTAAGTAATGCATAGTGAACGCAAAGACAAAACTTTAAAAAATTAGTCTAGTATAAGCTTTTACGCACATCGTGAGTCTGAAAATCTCTAAATCTACCGTGGTCTCAAATATCCTCACGTAGGCGTGGTAAGAGTTTGGAGAGTGGGATGCCTGCTCAGGTGCTGTCCTCGTCATCTGACCGTGCTTACGTGGAGTTATCCTCGTATCTTTCCCTTAGGGATTGATCTTGGACCGTCACCAATAGCCGGCTGTGTTGCACCAATGCGATGTTAATTAATTACGTTTACCATAACCATTTAATAATTAGGTAAGTAGTTACATTAATGTCGCACTGGAGCAACACAACTGGATTATTGGCGACAGTCTTGAATCAATTCCGGAGGGAAAGAACTAAGGTCAATACCTCGTCACTTTGAACCCCAGTCAGATGAAGCCTAACATAACACCTAGGCTGAAGCCCCACTCTATAAACTTCCACACCACGCCAACCATTTATAAATTGGATACAAAAAAAAATTGTTGACTGCTACTTTATTAGTAAAAAAGTAACTACAAGTAATCGTAAATTAATATTTTATATTGTTTTTCTAAATTTAAGATTTTTTCATATTAACTTAAAAAAGCTTGAAGTTAACGGTTGTGCACAGTGATTCATAATTATTTAAGAAGTCTGAAAACTTTACAGTATTTTGAGTATCATTTTGTATTTGGTGGAAAAAGTTATTAGAAACTTTTTGTGGCTATGTACAAGCAAAAGTTTTTCAAAATATGCATTCACCCAGCTTTATTTAGATATTAGCAAAGCTAAAATTTAGAAGAAGCAAGAAATTGTCGTTAAAGGACTCAACTTGGTGTATTCTTTTTTTTATAGTTCTGTTAGCTAAAAAATTTGTAGCAGTTTTTTTTTTTAATTTACAGAACTTTTTAAAAATATTATATGAAAGTGTTGAAGTAATTACAAAATTGACATGATTAAGATATATAAATAACAATAAAAATTTAATTTCCTACTACAAAGCCTCAACAGTTTAGTACATCTTTTTCAGTTACCACTTGTTTTTTTGTAAGTACATTTATTTAAATACATACGAAAAGGTGCGCAAGAAAATTAAGATACGACAAAAATTTCAAAATGAAGTTTCTCATTAGCCATCAACTCAAAAAGTTGAAAAAATTTCCATTTTTCAAAATTTTCTATAAAACTTATTATTCTGAAACGGGGTGAAATTAAAATCTGTATTGAATGAAAAAGATTACTTTGGGTTGCTTAGTCTTCAAAATTAAACATCATTGGTAATCAAAGTGACTTCTACTACATACAATTTGAAATTTTCAGTCAAAACTTATTATTCCATTCTAGAATACTTTGTACTGATTCAATATGAAGTAAATACACTTATGTTTGCAGTTTTGGTTTCTTTATACCCTACCTAGTAACATTTTATACTTTTCAATAACAATTGAGAACATTCCAAAAGAGTAATATTTGAGACTAGAAAACAATTCATACAGAATTTCTAACAAGAAAAGTTATAGAACCTCGACGGAACTTAAAAAAAATGAATCTCACCTGTGAATCGTTTAAATCTTCTTTTATATCCATTGTATCCGAATTCTGGTCTTTCTTGGACGAATTCTGAACTAGAACTCATTTGGAGAGATGGACCCGCGAGAAAAATCTCGTCGTGCTGCCACCTAGCGGCAACGGTGTGAAGCAATGACCCAGAGCCCCGAGGCCATGCTCCAAAACATTCCCAATGCTAAGACACGGTAGTCTGCAGCAACGAGGGGGAAAAACGTTTAGTGTTGCGTGATTGGTTTTTGCGTCCGACCATCGCAGTTTTTATTCATTCTGTCCCGTGCATTGTAGCAGGTTCAAATAAGTAGACTGTATAATTAAAACTTATTTACTTACAAAATTCTATTTTCATTAAGAGGCCGTGGCTCTAAAGAATGACTTCATAAAGAGAGCTTCTATGCGTCCGTTAAGGCATAAAGTTTAATTGTTGTACAGATAGTCGAAGACTTTTTTTAACACGAGCAGTTCCTGAATAACAAGACACAAAAGTTTTAAACACATCTTTTTTGTTGTTAATATTGCCAAATCTAGAGTCTAAAGAGCAAAAACAAAAATTAATAACTGCAAACGATTCTTAATTTTTTACAAGGAATCAATGCGCGCAAAAACGATAGCCATCTGGCATTCGCGCAAACGACTATTGTCCTGCACGAGTGCACAAATATTGCCGAAGTGGAATAAAACGTATTACGTTTCATGTTCTGCTTAGAAAACGTAAATATTTTTAGTTAAAACTTAATTCATGGAAGTGGTAGGTAGTTGAAATAACGTAACACAAGAACTACTTGACGGTCTATTTGCGACGGTCCGGGATCAATCACGAAGATAAAGAACCAAGGACACCTCGTAATTTTTAAACACGATCAGATGACGAGAACAACACCTGACGCCCCACACAAACCACGCAACGTGAGGACATGTGTGTTCAAAAGTATTAGAAAATGGATGGTTTATCATTCTCATGTAATTATATTTAGAGCGAAAATGAATCATTGTATAACTTTCCAATAATAATTCTAAATAATTGACATTAATTTATAATTAATGTGAATTTTTGTAACAGTTGTGATATGATAAATAAAAACAGTTACAGTAACCGAAACTTAATTGTTTAAAAATGAAGGTACACAAACTAACATAATTCATACATTATTTATCTTTTTAATATTGTTTTATCTATTCAACCCAATACTTTTTATTTACTCTGCTCATAAATACTCGCTGTTGTATGCTGGTTAGCTAATCGACTTCTATCATCCGAAAACACAGAATTCAGAGCAGATACTAACCTTTCAGAAGGCACTGAACTCCCAACTGTCAAATACTTAAAAGCTAGCAATGTTAATGCAGGCGAACATGTCTTTCTTTCAAGTGGACTATTATCCCTTAACAACCGAGGCTGCTGCAAATATAGTTTGAGCTCATTGGGAAAGTAAACATCTGCACACTGCGATTTTGGAAAAAAGGATTTTGTCAAATTTTGGTCACATGTGTTGCCTAAAGAAGGCTTGGCTTTGTTGAATCGGAACCCTGGTATTGCTGTAGGAGGCGAATTTTTTCCTAATTGATTCAGGCAGTGTGTTAACTCTTTGCTGACTTGGGAAACTGCTTGTCTAGCAATTGTGGATGACGTATAAAATTTTTTGAACCTGGGGTCAGAAAGAGACGCTTTGCACAGAGGAGGGTTAGATAAAAGAAGTATTGAACGGGAGGTAAAACTTTGCTAATAACATTTTAGAAGTATCATGAATAGGGGTAATTTTTGCCAGTGATGCCTTAATACATAAAATAAGAGGGATAGACTACCAGTTCAATATTCACTCCCAGAAATTTCTGTAGTGGCCTCTTAAACGGCCCTAATATGCTTACTATTGCCGATAGTAGTTCAATTTCTGTGACCCAGAGAGCACGCGGAGAGTTCTTTTAAGGTTGGGATTTGCCAACACACGTGCGACGTATGGAGATTAATGGATAAATCTATCCAATATGGCGTAAGTGTTATTCCACCTTGTTGGGACGGATAAAACAAAAAGAATATTTCCTTCTGCTTTTTCCTTCTCTTAGTTGTTCGCTCCTCAGATTATTCATAAACAAATTACTGCGCCTAGCAAACTTTATTATTGGCTTTACTTTTCAAGGAGCTTTTTTAACTTCGAATTAACACTATCCTCTAATCCTTCCATTATAACTAAATTTAGCACATGGGAAAAACAATGTATATTCTTCCCTTTACAAAGTTCCTCCATCAGTACACACACACTATTTTAGATTTTGGTAGTTGAGTCCAAGAGGTCCCCGGTACTCTCCAGTATGCGGCGACGAGAGTTTTTGAATACCAGGCAATATTGTCTCTAGAATATAATCATCAGGACCTGTAATTGTAATAAAATTACTAATTTAACTATATTATCTATCAAAATAATCGAAGAGTTACTGAAATCCTTACAGATAAAGTGAGCTGTCATAACTAAAAAGCTCCGACTGGTATTGACTACTGTGCAGATATCAGCAGTAAGGGGAAAATGTTGGACATCCACCAATTTTTACTCGAGTATAAATTGAAGGTAGCACTATAGCGTGAGGACACCATCTGTGTCACTTGTAAGCACAAAAATATTTAACTTATTTTGGTTTTAGAAAAAGGGACTTGAATATTTCGATTGTTAGTGAAGTTCTTACGGTATTTCAGGAATTCCGCAGACTAAACAACGTAAAGTCAGAGAATGAGAACAAGCTATGTCACGGGTGTGGTTGAAAGGGACATAAACTATGTGGATCTTAAAATCAGTTATGAAAAAAGAATCATTTGCATCTCATAAACACAGGCCACGAATATAATTTGCTTGAATTTTCGGGGCCGTTTTTTTCCCCCGGTTATTAGTTTTTAAAACAACAACCGCGGTTATAACCGAGCCAAAAATACACCGACAAAAACCGGTTAACTGAAACGAAAAAAAACCGACTTATCGGTTTAACCGGACAGTTATTGACATCCCTATTGTTTATACAAATCAACACCGTTTGACCAATCCACACCACATTCAGAACCACTTATATTTTAGAACTCTGTGGGTGTGATAAGCTTCATATTAACCTCCGTTCTTTGTCCTAAGGGTCTAAAACTTAAATGGTTACGGCATTCGTGGCTAATTTGGTTTGAGGCAAACAATTTTTTCCTTGAAATTTCCATTCAGTGGCACGTGGTACAACGGAGCTTGTGTTAGAAATAAATGTCATCAGTGTAGACAAATTAAACTCAACTTATTACAATTTTTTTACTAAACAGAAAGTTGATTTTAGAGCGCCTTTGCAAAAATAAAATCACTTCTTGCAACGAATGATTCACATGTATCTAAGTTGCGTAAGAACAGCTTCAATATGTAGAGTAAGTAACCTCTACTTATCACTATTGTGATATTATTTCAAGATGAACAAAGTCTTGTTCAAAATTCTCTTTTCTCCAATAGACATTCAGTTTTCAATCGAATTTTTTTTTTTTTTTACTTTTTTTTAAATTCAGAGGTTTGGTTTCTAAATAGAAACCACGTACCTATTTAGAATGATAGGTGCAATTACTTGACTATGAGTAGAGCTTTCTATAACACCCAAATGAAACACGAAAAGCAAATGCAAATTTAATTTATTTTAATCGTCTTTCAATGAAAACCTACATTAAAATTTTGAAATATATTTGAACTACAACGTACGAGTACCCGTTTTAATTTAACGTAACCCATTATTTTAAAGTGATTTTTTTCAAACTTAACATGTCATTTTAAACTAAACAATTATGCAGCTTAGTTTATAATATTTTGATTTGCATAGTTTATTTATCAAATATTTAAGGGAAGTTGGACAAAATATACATATACCGCCAAGAAATAACCCATGTCTTAGTGATATTTCGTAGGAAATAAATAACTCCTAAATAGCATTTCTGCAATAGGTAATATACCGGAACACATAAATGCAAATGGAAAAGAAATTCAATCCTTGAGAAAAGGTAGAGTTCTGACAAATATATGTGTTCAAACGTGTTGAATTTTGAGTATATTCTGATATAGAACAATTCGGCAAAAGACTTTAGAACAATATTGATAAAGACAATAATGATTTATTTTAACAAAAATAACAAATTTATAATATTTGGGATCTTCAAATATGTGACAGCAACATCTAACTGTCAACTGAAAAACCCAAACACAGAATTGTAAATAAAATTAAAAAAATAAACATTAATTCTGATGTTGTCAGATACCAAGTAGCAAAATTACGCTTTTATGATCAATGAGTTTTCTATTTGGGCCTTTTTGTTCCATAACAAAATGGAAGGAAGGGAAAACTAAATGTTTTAAATCTTCTTTCCTCATCAATCAAATATTTATATATATTATTTACGTTATGGGAAGAAACAATTCAAACATAAATATTATAATTTAATTTGGTTTTCGATCAACACTGGTAGAGCAATCTGAGCTGCATACAGCAATCTGAGCTGCATACAGCAATCGTTTTACACTCGATGTCATTTCTATGGCGATTTTTAATTGTTTTTGGCTTAGGCATTTGGTCAATCTTCAGAGTGAAATTTTTCAAAATCCTTTCTTAGTGTATCTCTACAGTATAAGAACAATCACCCTGCAAAATTTCAGCTTCTTAGGACTTGTAGCTCTTGATATACAGTGATCAGTGAGTGGTATTTAGCTTTTATATATATAGATTACACAAATTGTTGAAAAATCTAATAAGCAATGATCTGCAATTGGAAATTGATGAAGTTTTATAGTTCAGCTTTTCAATTTGGAAGGAGCAAATGATACTTTGTCACGAAAAAACTGGACAAAAATTTAAAATACTAATATGGCAACTTGCTCAAAGTAAATCAATAATAAATTTTTACAGTACAAAGCTAATTCACATCCCATGGCAATTAAAAAATTGACTGAAAATTAGATTGACTTTAGAATCTAACAGATTGTACAAAGAACATTTTGTGCTTGTAACATGTCCTTTTTACAAATCTGTAGAACACATAACTTCATTTTCAATGTAAAATTATTTTCAAAAACATTTTGGAATGTTTATAAGAATTAAAACAACCAACTACTTAAAAAATTGGAATTTTATTTCAGTACTTGGAGAAAGCATTGTCATCTTTAAAACATTAGCATAATATTACAAATGACAAACAATTCGACACTTGGTTGGAAGAACAGTAAATCAGAAATAAAAATTACACTTCACAAATTGGTATGGTTACATAAATGATGTTAAACCATTGATTCAGTCTAAAAATAGCTGCAGAGTGCAATTTGCTAAAAAATATGAAAATCAGTTTTTTGTTACATAAATCTCATTTACAACTCTACTATGTGCTTTGCCTGACATATACTATGGGTGCTGCGTCATACAGCTTGGGTATCAAGTCTACAAAAAGAGTACATTGCTGATTTCTCACAACACTTCACCGTAATTTTTTTCTATAACTCTTTACACACATATGTGGTTATTACACGAGTATATAAAATTAAACCAAGTGAAAACTGAGAATTTGGAAATGTTTTCAGATTTTTCATGAAACATAAAAAAAAATCACAAATTATGAGTAATATTTTAAGTAAACGTGTTTTTCTCTTTTGTTCATAAATATATTACCATTAAGCAAAAAACGATCACAGAAGCAGAAGATAAAAACTAATCTAAAATAATTTACCATTTAGGAACAAAATTGCATATGTAGTAACTTATCCCCACCATAAATGACAAAAACACACTACAGTACTTACAATCATAATTAAATAATGTACAAAAATTGCATACCAACAATACAATATAACATACCAGCACTTTTAGAGTTGAGTTTATAGCATATATACAAAAAGATACTTACATGCCAACATTTATGTAGGTCTGTCACATGTTTCCGCTAATGAATGTTTTAATTCTGCGTTTCGAAATGATTCCTTTTTAATGACACATTCTCAAGATCTATTTCAAACACAAGCCTATTTTATCACTGAGAAGTTTGGAATTACAAAGATTAATTTATTTCAGTCATGCAAGCGATGAAAAGTATACAAATGATGAAATGTTTGTTGATTTGGTGAAAATTACTCTAATTCATTAAAACGTTACTTCTCAGCAAAAAAAAAAAAAAAAATAGAGTATAATTTCAGTTTTCAAGTATGGTTTGGACTACATGCAGCTTTAAAAAATATTGATGTGCTTTTAACAGAAAAAATTATTCTGGTTTACAATAATATTTCTGTTTGTTCAACACTTTTTCTTAAATTCATCAGTTGGGTTGCTCCAGTGGGACGATAACTAACAGTACCCTAACATACCTATTCATCAATTAGAAGTTGGAATTGTATATTTTTAGAAACGAAAAATATTCCTCATTCACCTGATTGACTTTTATTTTCTCTGCTACTCGAGTTTTGACCTTGTGAAGTAAGACAATCCAGAAATAGGTAACAAAACCTACAAGTTTTGATTTCTCATGAAATATCCTACTTGTGTGAAGTGAAACTCAACATAATACTAAGTATAAATCATAGTTAAACGCAATGAGAAACGCAGTTCTCAGTCTTGGTCCTGATTTGACGTAAGCACATTCATTCTTTCCTATTTAACTCCCTTCATGACATTGTACTTGATGTGTCTAGCACAACTTGTCCCAATGTGGCCCTTGCCTCCCATCAAATCTAATAACAATCAATTCCTCATTAACTTTAAAAAATGCATTGCGAGTTCACTAAAATGTAAGTATTTTAATTGTTACAGTCAAAACGTAATTCGTTAAAAAAATGTATGGATTTCAAATGCAATTGGTTATTAAAAGGCGTTCTAAGGCCAAAAATTTTTTAATCAAAGCTTATTTGAATAATTTAAAACCTGATGGAAAAGGAAAAAATTTTGGTTTGAGAAACCAGTTTTTGCACTACCTAATCCACCACTCACACACACAGAAACAATGGACAACACACAGTAGTTGGCAGATAAGTAAACATAACATTGCTTGACATCTACTGTAAAAGACATTTATAACATTCTTATAAGGGTATAAGTTTGATAAGCAGTGATCAAGATTAATATATGATATTGAAAACACTTGTCAATGAATATTTACATATGTGACACTTGGAAATCACGCATGCTCAATGATTTGTACAAAACCACATGTTAAATAATTCTTTTCCATCAACTTATGGAGCATCGTTTAATGCCGATGATTTTTATTAAAACATTTTTGTAGTCGAGTACACATAATAGTTACTTTCACATGATAAGGGTCTTTATTATAAAGCAGTGTTTCTTAACCTTTTAACACCTGCAAACCCTCACCGAGTCAGAGCTGAGGACCGCAGACCCCCTCTCCCATTCCTATGTTTTAAATCTAAGAAGAGAAAAAAGTTAAACACGTTTGGAATTAGACTCACTTAAGAAATATAGACTCACAAACACACGAATTATAAAGCATAATATGAAATTACTATATTATTAGGGCCTGGACTCTGATGATCATTCGCATTTGGAGGCTTCTTTTAAGGGCATTGCTTAGTTTATGAACTTTTTTCGCTTTTCATTTTTAATAAACTAAATTTTTGATTTCCAATTGCAACACTCAAAACCAGGTTTGAGGGAGGAACGAATTGAAAAGTAATTATTTTAGGATCTATTTACAAGGCTTGCAAATGTTTAATTTTGAATTTAATTGAGGAAAAATGAACAGGTATTTATAGCTGCTTTTCCTTTCTTTTGATCTTTAATAACACATTTTTAAAAAGACAATAAAAATTTGTGTTTCAAATAATTTAATTTGTAAGTTAAAAAAACGTAAAATTTAACTTTTTATTCTCCAAATTTCAGTTCCTAATGGGAATTTAAAAATTTCTAAATCATCAACATCCAGATATTCAAATAAAAATCTTTACTTTAATCAGCTGTTCAATAAAATGCTTTGTTTTTATATACATTACTAGTTCCTTTACAGACAGTTTTTTAAAACCTTGAAATCAGTTACATGCTCAACATTTTTAAACCTAAACATACTTTAAAAGAAAACATGTACATTTTTGTATACTTTTATATCAGTTGCTGGATCTATAAACTGTTGTGTTTAGGGACAATTGGTTAAGAATCGTTGTAGATGATTAAACATAACCTTATGCAATTACTGTTATGCTTTACAGTAAATGCAAATTTCAACCTTTTAGATTTTCACAATTCAGATATTGACTTTTCT
Source organism: Metellina segmentata (assembly GCA_947359465.1). Taxonomy (NCBI): domain Eukaryota; kingdom Metazoa; phylum Arthropoda; class Arachnida; order Araneae; family Tetragnathidae; genus Metellina; species Metellina segmentata. The sequence goes on from OX375875.1 coordinate 101,469,916, forward strand.
GAAGAGAATTACTTGTATACATTTACTTGATTCTTATTCAAAATCTTTAACTCGTTTTGAAATATATTTTTCACCCAAACAAGAGCAGAGTATGCAGCCCAAGTTACAAATAGGTTCATACACAGAATATCCTCATTTAAAAAACACAATAAAAACTAAGAGACAGAAGTAAACAAAGAGTAAAAAGAGCTAAAGTAATATTTTGTAGTTAAACATTAAAAAATATTAAAAATGGAAATGAACATTTTTAAATAAAAAAGCTTTACAATAAAATAGAAGTGAGAGGAGAAAACAAACCTAAACATCTGACAGAAATGAAATAACGAAAGCTAAAATCTTAAAAGTAGACAAGTGTAACAGAAACTACAAAAACAAATATACAGGACCTCACAAAGTAAGGAAACGTAAAACAGATTGTCTTGGTCTGCAAAAAGCACTAGCTTACACGAAAAACGTAAAACTTAGAGGTAATTGTATGATACAAACATGAACAGATATAATTGGAAAAAAACTTATCCATAAAATACTTACATAACTACATAATTTATGACAAACAAAACACACACTTCTATCTTTTAAATGGGTAGTTAATTATTATTTAATTCAGACATTTAAATTGCTTCAATTATGTTCAATAGGAAAAGGTATTGTTGGATTAGTAAGATATCTATACAAAATTGAAATAACGTACTTTTTGCATGAAGAAAGTTACATTTTAACGCCTCAGATGAAATTCAAAACTATTACTTGCGACTGATGATAGACAAGTTGATATCCAGTTTAGTTCATTTAAAGACAGGTATTATATGACATTTGTTTCAACTGGTTTATTGTTTAGTTTTCAGCTAATTGGGTTTTATGGGGATACTCTATTGATCTTTTTCTTTTAACTTAATATTACTTAATTGCGAATATCAGACTGAAAATAATTTAAGTTGTCCAAACTATTATTGCATAAGAAACTTTAACATTATAAATATGAAAGAAAATTTATTAAATTTTGTTATCTAAACAATTCTTTTAATTGGTAACACATGCAAGTGTTTTATTTTCACTTTTTATATAGACATAATTTAGAAAGTTTATAAATGCATGTAAAACTTTCAAAGATATGTTCTATAGTGTAGTCACAAAATCGTGTATTGTGCTAAAGGCACATAAAAAATAACGAAGCATGTTAAAACAATGTATATACAAATGCAAATGTGTTACATTATACACCCATAACAGGTATAAATATAACTCCTATAACAATGATAAAAACCATAAAGTTCTGTGCTTTTCCAGTCCAAGACAATTTATTTCACAAATGTCCTTAATTATTAATTATTTCCTAATATCTTGATTCCTATACCCTTAGAATTTCTAAGAAGCTGTTGTAACAAATAGCAATCCAATCAGGTTGTGTGCAAGCCCACTGAATTTGGTTTATTTCACCTTCGGCCGTATACGCTAATATGGGATCTTCTATTGCACGAGGCATTTGTTGAATATCCCATATAAGAGCTTGACGATCATCAGCTAGAAAAGAAAAGAGTACCTTAAGGCAAACTGATCATGTCAGCCAAAAATTATTAAAAAACTGTTTAATAATTCAAAATAATCTCAAAACAGTTTTGATGTCTAAGTAAAATTTTTATCTTTCTTTGAATATTTAGAAATTGGTTGGTTTTGGGTTTTTTGGTGCAAGAGTGATATTTGACCAATCTGTGTCACAATGTCAATTAATTGTGAAAAGATAGACAGACTATAGAGAAATATTGCTTGGGCATCTTGTACTTCCGACTCCATGCTTACTAAAGACAGTAAACCCCATGATAAACAAAAAGATCATTCAAGTACCTCAGGTCTATGAAGCCCATACATACTTAAACGAGAAGTGCCCTGAGGGTCCTAACTCATTGCAACGATAGATACTTAAATAACAGTAGATAGTACCTAAGAACCTAAAGAACAGTAGATAGTACCTAAGAACAGTAGATAATAATAAACGGTAAACCCCATGCAAAACAAAAAGATCAAGTATCTCAGGTCTCTGAAGTCCATACATACCTAAACGAGGTGTGCCCTGAGGGTCCTAACTCATTGCAAAGATAGATACCGAAAGAACAATAAATAACTAAAGACAATGAACCCAGGAGTTGACAAAAATTTAGGAGCCAGAACCTGTGCAATACATATAGTACTAATATTTTTTCCTAACGCTGAGTATATCGCAGAACTCACTACACACACAGTAAATAATATGCTATTTATAGTACCCGAGGTAATCAAAAATAACATTTTTATTATCTACATTATACATTTTACTCCATTTTTTACCTTTTATGTGGCCATTAATATGTCTTGTTGCTTTAGAACTGAAATACCATTTGTCCACAGCCTTTGTGGGATCAAAATCTTTCACTGATGGTCAATTCATAATGCACATCAGATTAAAAAAATCGAATTTTTTCCACGAAAAATAAACGTTTTTCATAGAAACAGAAAATCTAGGTGGCAGACCAAATTTTTTAGGCGCCATGGCGACCGGGATTTGTTGTGCCTTGCAGTAAACCCCACGGAAAACGAAAAAATCATACAAGTATCTCAGGTCTATGAAGCCCTACATACTTAAACATGGTGTGCCCCAAGGGTCCTAACATTGCACAGATACCTAAAGAACAAGTTGTTACTCTCAGTAAAGCTTTAGACTGCTGTAAAGATTGTTAAAATTATCCCACAGCAAATCCAAACAGCTAACTACGACTAATCCAGTTTCAAATGCTGAGATCAAAATGGTAATGTCCCCTGAATGCTTATTCACTCATAAGATAGTCCGATCTTTGGGGGGAAAAAAAGGTTAAATAATTTCAATTATGACGTGAAAATGTCAAGCTACAGAATTAAGACTTACCAGCAGTACAGATATGACACGACGAATGAGGTGCCCATGCAATACCATTCACACAGGCACGGTGGTTATTTAACCTAGCAACAGGTGCACAAGGAGAGCGAACATCCAAAATGATTACCTAAGAAATGAAAAATTTTGATACAAAATACATTCTTAAATAAAAACTAAACTGCAAACCTAAGATACTATTCAAAAGATTTAAGAGTCATACATTTAGAATTCTCTCGGGTTCAGTGCAGAAACTGATTGTATAAGACGTGGAGAAATAGATTGGTTGATTTAGATTTTATGGTGCAACATCCAAACACGAATATGCTGAGCCGAACGTAAGACAAAACAGAATATCGGACTAACAATCATACCAACATTAAAAATGTGAAGAAATAGATTCCTTCAATTATTTAAACAAGTTAAAATTACAGATTTTTTATAAAGTTCATATTGGTATGCGATATAGTTACTTGAGAAACTTAATTTTAAGTATTTACAGGGTTACAACAAAATCCTCGAAAAAACGTTCCTTGATGGCATCTCAAAAAAAGCATCATCAAAAATTTCCGATTTTACAATTCCCTAAATATTTAGGGTCAAATCGGGTAAAAAGGGATAACTCTCCACAAATATTTAGTATATTTTCTCTTCAGATATTTTAATTGCTATTGTAAAGGTTGGAACCCTTAATGGAACTCTTACAATAACAATTGGAAAAATGGAGAAAACAAAACATTTGGTTATGAACTCAGAACACCTGACCCTACATTATCATACTATACATCAATATCAAATGCAAATATACATACAAAAATGTAATTGCAAGCAAAAAATATTAATTTAATGAACAAAAAAACATCATTAGTTATGCACATTTTAAATTGTATACTACAAGTTGTATCGCCAGCAAGACATTGCAGCCTTGAAAAAAACGGCGACGGTTTTCAAATATTACGCCGCCAGTGTTCTTTATTCTAATTACACTTTCGGCGAGTGCGATTTATTCTATTCTGAAAAGTTCTCATAATCACACATCTCAATATAGTACAAACTATAACAGTTGGCGTTTAAATTATAAAAACTTCTCCGATTTGTTATGAAATTTTCCCTGATTTTAATTAAAAAGTTCCCTGAGAATTCCCAGTTTTCTAGGTTGTTACTACCCCAAGTTACGTTTTGTACTTGTTAAATCAACACCTCTGCCTTATATGAAATTTAAATAAAAATTAAACAACTTTTTAACTAACACTGTCATTGGTGTATGTTTTTTGTAGTTATCATAAGCAAAAATGTTGATGTAGATCAGAAACTCATTACCTACCATTTATGGAATTGCTTTCTTTGAGTCTAAATAATCGTTTTCGTTGATAAGAAATACATTGACATGTTGTAATGGATTTGAACAAAATAAAAAAACACTATCCAAATGCTTATAACTTTTATTTTTGTGTTAAAAGGCTTAAATCTAATAGTAAGTGTTGCGGCCTACTAGCCGATCTCATCCTCATCAAGAAAGATAAACTACCTCCAGGCAGGTGGCTACTTGGGCGAGATATATAATGTCATCCAGGAGATGACAATCGCATTCGAGTAGTAACCCTCAAGACTAAGAGTGGTGTGTTAACTAGACCGGTTGCTAAAATATGCAAACTGCCAATCTAAAACTTTTCTCTTCTCATTTTAATTTCAATTGATCTTTTCTATGAAACCCAGGTGTTTCATGGATGGGAGATGTTGCAGCCTACCAACCAGGCAAATGTCAGACAAGAAAACGGAAGTCCACATTAGTAAGTTTAATTTAACCATTTTGAGAGTTTCACATAATTTGAAACTTTTATTTTTTAAGAGCAGTGGACTTGGCATATTCAGAGATCTGGCTTTTTCCTTGGAGATTTGGCAGCAATATATCCGTATAAACCTAGAAGTGCATAACTCTATGTACACTATTCCAAAAGATTGGAAAAGGCACAAAGCGGCTGTCATGCATTTTGTAAAGCCAATTTTGCTTAACTGAGAATCTTGAAGATCTTGTAAATAAATTAATTTATTTTATACCAAAATACCTTTATTGCTCTAAAAAGAACCTTCACCCACAACAGTACAATTATGAACTATCAATAAACATGAAAAAAGAAAAAGGAAGGCTTTTGTATAAAATTTATTCTTTTATCAGTTAATGAGTTTCTGCTCTGCTCTAAGCAGACAAAATGTGTAACTTTATCCAAAATGTCTCGTGAAATCCTTAGAAGTTTTGGTATGTTTGTATGTTCTGGAAAACTGCCATAGCTAGATAAGACCAGCAGATAATGATACAATAGTTTTTGCATGGATAGTAATTAACATCATACAAGTTATCATTGATCAATCTGTCTACCTCAGATGCATCCATGGCAAAAGTTGCTAAATAATTGGGATCTTGTTTGTTCCAAGCAAGCCGTAATAGGGGATGATGTTGTGGATCCTCATATATTATGGTAGAATGCTCTAAATGTCTTAAATCAAACATTCTTACAGAACCATCAGCTCCTAAAAGGATAAGAAACAGTCAAAATGAGCAATCTTTATCTGGCACAATAGATGGCAAAATGAAAATCTAATTACATAAAAGAAATTTAGTTACTAGAGGTAAAAATATTATGAAACATAACATAAAAATCAATAAAAAAAATTATAATAAATTGCTCTACATAAAATTAGAGTAGGTAGGTAGTACGGATGCGACATCAATGTATTTGGGTCGATGTTTTTACGGTGTCAATGTTTTATTTTTAAATGAAAAAAGTACTGTTATAAAAATTTTAAAAACAACCGAGTAGCATAATTTTCATAATCAGCAAATTGAACATACTTTTAGACAAAAGTGACCAAGGATGAAGGGTCTGAAAAGTAGGGATGCGATGTTTTGGAAAAAAACATCGATGTATCAGAGCCGATATCGCACCACTAGTTGCTAAACCCGTTTTAAGAAGGGGGGGGGGATTTAGATACACTGAATTTTAAAAACATCGATGGTTTTGGGGCAATGTATTATCAACATCGATGTTTTAATTTTGAAGATCAAAGTTTCAAAACATTGATGTTTTGTTATCAATGTCGCATCCCTAGTAGGTAGTTGAATTAACATTGCACTGTAGCAACACAATGGGCAACTGGCAATAGTCAGGAATGAATCCCAAAGGGAAAAATCAACAGACAAACGCCTCGTAAGTTTCAACCAAAGTCAGATGAAGTTAACATCTGAGCTGGCAGCTACTCTCCAAACTTCCACACCATCCCAATATAAGCACATTTGGGAACACGACAGATTTAACGTGCATCAGTCCCCTTACACACGAGTCTTTGGCTGGATTCAAACTCGCAACCTTCCTCTTGTTGATCCATTACACTTCCAACCGGCTACCACAGCCAGCAACGAGGATGAGATCTAGCATAACAACGATTATTCTGAAATATGCATCAGGGTCTGTAGGTCTATTTCGGGGACCTTTTAGGGACTTTCTGCAATAAATGCATGATCTGATTTTACATGATTATGTGGGTCAGTTAAATGCAATTATACTTTAAAATCACACCTTTTTTTTATTGCTTACAGTCTAATCTCGAGAAAAGAGGACTCTAGTAACAAATTTCAGCTTTAATATAAGCTGTGTTCTAAATAAAATTTTAAAAATAAAGACAAACCATAAATCATGTCAAAGTAGATGGACATATTAAACAAATACTCTATATTATATTGTTTATTTTTGTTTTCTCAATACTTGAAATTTTAATAAAAATTGAAAAAATCAACAACTGTTAAAAAAATATTTTGTAATGTAAATTTTTTTATTTTTATGCATCAAATGAATTTGGTAAAAATATTATGTATATCAATTTGTGTATTTAAAAAACTGTCTCCGAATGTGGTTGGATTGGGGGAGTTCCACTATTTTCATTTTTCTTTTCAGTTTGCATAATTTCTCCACCTAATCGTTCAATTTCATCATTTGCAATTTTCTTTTTTCATTTGTTTAAGTCTAGCTGCAGCCACCTTTTGCCTAAATGCTTCAATCTTTTTTGTTTTAAGGCCTCAGTTCCTTTTCCGGATACACTGCGAACAGTTGTAAACATTCCTGTGGTTATATCAATATTTTCTATACCACAATAGTTTAGAACAGCAGAATGCACTGAACATTGAGCTACCAATGAATTTTCTTCTAAATTGTCAACAAGACACTTTTTGTTAACTGAAAAACTTCGCTTAACATCAGCATTACCATAAAACATTGTCGATACCTTTTTAGTAAATATTACTAAGGGGTTATCATCATCTACAGTTTTTAAAAAATCCTTCAGAGACACATCTAGTCTCTCTGTTTCGTTTTTGCTATAGGATCTTCACTAAGTTTTAAATATGTGCTTTTGGCATCATCAGCTTGAATTGGTGTTAGTTGATTTTTTGTTACAAATTCCTTCAGTGCGATACTCACTCAATTTGATCTGATTGATTCTGATGATGGAATGATTTGTGGTGTAAGGCTACGTCCATAGTGCGCCGCTTCCAGCTTTATTGCAGCAGTTGAGCGGGGAGGAAAAGAAGCGTAAACTGTATTGGTGCGGTTATAGTGCACCTGCTTCCGCCTGCTTTACCCGCTTTTTCCGGAATGAATTATTAATTCTTTTTCCCGCTTGAACCGCTTGGCTCGCTCATTTAGTTTGCTGTGTTATTCCGTTCTGCACTCTACGCTCTTTGGTTGTTGGAATAAAATGGAAGCAGACAAAGATGTTTTAATCTCCAAGTGTTTCTAAAAAGTGTAATTTGGGACAAAATATTTTTTTACGTGATTATGTGGATCTAAACATTGTTAAAAGAGCATTTGCAACTTTCTTCATTGAAATAAATTATTTGGTAAAGAATCCCATACGTTTAATATATTAGTGCGGGTTCATTCTAATTTGCACTAATTTCAGATACTTTCCCTTCTACTTCGGAAATCAAGTTATCAAATATATTTTTCCAAACTATACTGCTCTGAAATTCAACTAATTGCATTTCTAAATCATGGATACCCAGCCACTTAAATTCGTTTTACTCCATTGTTTCGAATTTCGTTTTGTATGGATATAAAATAAAGTGAAATGCATTTTCCATGTTTTTAAATTGATTAAATCTATCTTCAAAGGCCTTGTTTTATTTACTGTATATAATCATTAAATATTTTTTATTGTATTTTCTTGAATGTCAAGCATATTTTCCATTGTCATTGTGTTTTAAAAATGATTTTGTAACTGAGGAAAATATTTCATAATTTTCATTTCCAAATCCCTAGTAAAAATGTCAAGTGTCGTCATAAATATCCTAATATTCTCAAACAAACAATTTGTCCATTTCCTTGAAGTTTTTTTATTTACTTCATTAAAATGCTGACTGCTGAGTGATGTCGCATAAAAACATAAAATCATTTAACTAATCTATATTTGAAAATTCGTCAAAATTATTGTTTTTTTCATTCAAAAAGAGCGTAATTTCTTCTTAATAAATGACAAACCGATTAAGAACTTGACCCGAACTGAACCATCGAACATTATTGTATGTCAAAATGTTGTCGCCAAACGCGCGTTTTACGCCCCTCATATGAACGGGGCCTTAATAAATATGTCTTTATTATTAGTATTTACCATATGTGTTCATTCTCAAGCGGTATTTTATGAATTTACATATTCTACTCAATAGGCATTCACATAAATTTTAAAACAGCATTATGTATGTATAATCAATAAATCTAAAACCAGGGTGTCAAGATTTAAATCAACAATTAAAATCATGATTTTAATCAAATGATTTTTTTTAATCACTGATTTAAATCACAACTAAACACACATTTTTATAACTAAGTAAATGCACCACAGAATAATCACAGAAGCGGTCAAATGCTTTAATGATTATATACAGTAAATAAAACAAGCCTTTGAAGATAGATTTAATCAATTTAAAAGTATAGAAAATACATTTCACTTTATTTTATATCCTTACAAAACGAAATTCGAAACAATGGAGTTAAACGAAATTTAAGTGGCTAGGTATCCATGATTTAGAAATGTAATTAGTTGAATTTCAAAGCAACATAGTTTGGATAAATAAATTTGATAACTTGATTTCAGAAGTAGAAGGGAAAATATCTGAAATCAGCAGGGTGTCAAGACACTTCCTTAAAAAAAAGTAGAGACACTGGAAACCGTAATGTAAATACACACGACATCATAAATCTAAATTCCAGGAAGAGTAATGTATAAACATTCCTGATGAACAACACTCATAATATAAACACTTAAAGGAAGTACATAACAGTTTGATTCAAAATTATAAACTAAAGGGGTGACTGATTTCATAAACTAAAAAAAAAACACAGTTCAAAGTAAAGTTTTTTAAGGCTCAGCTTATTCTTGTGGTGTGTAATAGAGATTAAAGAGTAGAAATATACATATTCACACAGCCATTAAAATGTCAGCAGGAAGAAAGAAAGATCCAATATGAATTAAAAGTAAGTGAAAATTCATTTATTATTATTGCTGCTCGGCAGTTTTATTACTAGAATTTACTATAGTCTGATTATTTCTCTGTCCTCTATTCTACTTCTCACACTGTAGTTCAGGTCTGTCACTTACTCTTACTGATAAATTTGTTAACATGATGATGTAATTTACTCAAGAAAAACTATGTAGGATGTCAACTTGTGTTTTAAAGTTAAACAAATGTTAAGTAAATATTGATTTACCATGTCACAAACTCAATTTTTTTATTTAAAAAATTTATACATTTTTTTGTAAAAACAGTTGAGAAACTACAGAAATTTAAATAAAAAAATCCGATTTAAATAAAAATAATCCGATTTAAATAAAAAATTCCAATTGATATATTTTTTAATCATGATTTTTTTACACCCTGTCTAAAACATTTTACAAAAATCCTTTGTGCAATTTTTTTTCAATTTTAAGTTTTTTATTAACATTGATATTTTTTCATGTTTTTTAAAAGAAGGGTTCAAAAAATATCAAAAATTTATGTATATGATGAAATGTTAAGTTTATAAAAATCAGCGCGTGTGTCATTTAAAAAGCCTGCGTGGGCCAGTGAGACCCGCGGGTCATAGGTTCGCCATCCCTGCAATAGATTCTCGTGTGATAGCTCCATGTTGCAAACTGACAGGCGGTCCAATGCGCGTTGCACTATAACCACCCCCTGCTAGAATCGCGCGGTTTTACAACGCTGTTTGCAACTGCCGCGGTTTAAGCGGTAAAGCAGGAAGCTGGAAGCGGTGCACTATGGACGTACCCTAAAGCATGACAACCCTTTTTACACAAGGGAGACTTAATTTTCAGTTTATTTAAAAGATTAATTAGAAAATCCCAGTATTCTCTTTGAAACACTATTTTGTTGGGTTCCGTCACCTTTGACAAAGCAGTAGAAGCACCAAACCCAACATTAGGACTGGGCGAGGTTGGAATTTCTACATTGCGATATATCACCAGGGTAAAATACCGATATATCGCGAAATTAGAATGTATTGCAATTGTTATCATGTGGTTAATTTGATGAAACAATTTTAAATCATTTATATATATTAAAATGATTTCATGAAACCAAACGTGATTTATAAATACGTGTGTGTACAAAAATTTTAAAGAAATTAAATTGTGCCTGATGGATGATCTTTTACATTTGATTTTAATGGAAACTAGTCACTGCGTGGCTAGCCCGTGCTGTAAGGTATTAAGCTGGTGTAAAATTTTCCACAGATTTCAAATCCGTTGAAGATATATTCCATTAAAAAATTATTTATTTAAAGAAAATCATATCTTTAAGTATCAATCTAAACTGAAATTTTCCGCAGATTTCAAATCCGGAGATAGAAAAAAAAAGAACTTTGGCTTCAGTTTAAAGATTTATCGTCTGGCTGGGAAATCAATTGCACACACAAAAAAAAAATAATAATAATAATAATTTTATCTGCGTTTTGAGGATGAAAAAAACTTGGCATGATTCCAAACCCTGACTGCAAGGTCACATGAGTAGAAAAAGTTCTCTGCGTTTGAAAAACCAATGGAGAATAAAATTATGAAATTCATTTTAAAATCTTTTAGATTGAATTTTAAAATTTGCCACAACCCAAAAATTGCAAAAAATTCAGTCTACCTGTGTGCCAAATCTCATTGTTGTAAGTGCCACAGATCATCAGGATTTTATGACCGCGAAACAGACAAACAAACAGTTCCTTTTATAATAGTAGAGATAACGATGAGCCAGAAAAATTATGATGCTCAGCTCTTCTTGAAGGAAAGTCCTTGAACAGATAATAAGCAGCAAGCAAGAAATCATTCATATCCCATTTTGATTTCAGTGCTATCTTATAGCATCCATGAAGCACATGAAGAGAACAAGTTCCAGCATCTAAGAGCGTATTACCTTGTTCATTTTAGACGTGCTCATCAAAACATTTAAAATTTAATTAACAACTGGGCCATCAGATTCTATTTCCAAGATTTTTGCTAATGGCAAAAATCTTCAAAAGGCAAGAGAAGTTCAGTGAAATACCTTGATTTTTTTTTCTTCCATCCATAAATGGACTCGTATGGTAATAAAGAGGAGATAAATTTTCAGTACAAAAATCATGATTTTGGGATTTTTTCGGACCAGTTTTCCATTTTCGGTAACAGTAGACACCCTGTACATGCATACACAAAAAACCTTTTTACTGACACAGAAGAAATACACCCAGTTGTTATAGGAGCCAAACCTGTGTCGCCAACAGGTGACCAGTGCAGTACTGAACTACTTTCATTTTGCAACAAATGTATCCAATAAAACATATGAGTATCATTTTAAACATGTAGGGCCAATTTCAATAGGAGTTTGAAAAAAGATATAAATTAAAAATCTAAAACTTACCAACACTAGCAAACATATCTTTCCCACCTCCAGCACGGCTGAAAGCTATGTCATACACTTCTTTATCATGAGCAATCAGTTGAGTTTTCACATGGCCATTCACTAGGTTGACACGACCTAGAACTTGCCCAGTCTATAAAAAAGACACTATGCTTAACTACCGTGTAAAGAAAATTCAAGAATGACATATAAGAACATAATCAAATAGTGTTCTATTTGCTTATTTTGCACTTTAGTATCCATTTGCTTATTTTGCACAGTAGTTCCATCTGCTTAGTATGTATGCACCTCAAATTTGGAACTTTAATAATTAATATTTATAAAAGAATAACAAGGGTTCCAGTAAGATCAGATATAATAGATTATTTTCAGAACAAAGAAATTTACACAGGAGACCTGCATTAAAAAAATAAACTGATCACATTTCCTGCATTCTTAGAATTTCAGCAAACGAAAACAAAATCATTTTGGCTGCATTGGTTTAGTTTTCTTTTGTAAAATCGGGCTCGTTAAAAGATACAAGGTGGTGGATGGGAAATGGACGTTTCTCTAATGGGTAGTAATTTTAGGGGAGGGGTCCCACAAGATTACCAACCCCCACCACTCGTAGCCCACATGTGTAAGTTTAGTTGCAACGGATAGTTGGAGCATTGTGTGTTTGCTGTGGAGGAATTGATTCGAAATGGCAAGTCTATTGTGGCCACTCACATGCCTTCTGTTGTCGCCTTAATCTCAGTATGCGTGAGGTGCTTCTTTCTCGTAACACAATCTTGAGGTGGATGAATGATTTTTACACTCACGGTAATGTGAATGTGAACAAAAAAAAAATGGCCCTCGTCAAACTGTAGTCACATCAGAAAATGTTGATCACCTAAGAGCGTCTGTTATTCAGAGTCCAAGCCGGTCAACCAACTCAAACAACTAACACTCACAGATTTGAAGAATGAAACCAGAAATGAAAATGTGGCTTCAAACTATTACGATGAATGCAATGCCAGAGACGGTCAACATTTGTCTGATATTATTTTCCACAATTGGTTTTTCGTCTTTCTGTTAATAAAATTAAGAGTTGCTCTACACATTGTGCTTATTTTCAACCCGGTACGATCAAAATAGAAAATTTGACAAGGTTTTAAATTTTGTCCATTTCCCATCGACCACCCTGTAGATTAAATATTTCAACGAAATTGAAATCTGAGGAAATTTGACACCAGATAGATATCTTATATGTTGGAGAATAATCCTTATTTTCCCTCTCACCAATACGTCATAACTGTCTGACGTCACCTCTAACGTCATCGCTTACCGTCTTATCCTCAGTTGCTGCTGAGACTTTACTCAGAGGGAGTCTGTTACCATAGGCGCTCCCGTATTTCCTAAGTTTGTTGTTTGTATTGTCAATTATATGTGAATAATAAAAGTAACGTTTGTCATCCTTATGTTTGGCCACTATCTCTGCTAACCCCAACATTACACATTTAATTTTCTTTTTAAAAAAAATAATTTTTCAATTAAATATTTAAATTTTTGCAAGAGATTGTGATGTCACGCTGAATTTTCATTTGGTTTGTGAAGCAAACCAACACCAAGGGCAACTTCATTATGGCTGTTATCCAATCGGCTAGAAATTCAAGCAAACCAGATGGGAATCCTTTATGGCTGTTATCCAATAACCCCCCAAAAGCAACAGTCACGGACAACCCCGAAGTGTCTAGTATGTATATATTTATTACAGATAGACCCATAAAACTATGCCGAAAAACATTAAAAAGTAAAACATATAATTGTGCATGTACTTGCCTCTAATCCCCAAATTGTACATGTTGTATCAATACTAGATGTACCAAGAAGGTTAGGTTCAACTTCATTCCAATCAAAAGATGTCAGAGGGGCACAAAAGTCGGAATTCTTGTTCTAAAAGGAAATTTTATTGACTTAAAGAATACCACAGTATAGTAAGCAATTGATAGTGAATACAAATATTTAACTTCTAACAAGACAATGCAATTACATCTACCCAAAAGTACTTCACGTTAGCGTTAGATTACATTATATACTACCTGTGACGGTTCTTCCTTAGGCGGATTTCCTAATCCTCTGCCTTGTCGTCCTCCAAACAGTAACACTAGTCCATGAGCATATTTCAGTATTTATTTACAACTCTTGACTATATTATTTACAGGATCATTCAGTCTCTATAATACATGGTCGGGAATAATCCACTTCGATCTCCAGCGCAAAACCACACGTCCTGCTGGCCTTCATGCAAGTCCCTTTTCTTTTCAACCCTCTCCAAACGGGTTCCTTTTCAAAAACCCGAAGGGGGACCCCCGTGGAGTTCGATTCCCTGTCCATCAACCTTACCCAAACCTGGTGAGGTTACGGGGAACTTCACACTACCGTATTGTAAATTAAATTTTGTAGTGGTCCCCACAGTACCCCTTCCAGAATTTAGAGAGGTGGAATTTGATAGATGCCACCACTAGTTGACTGATTACCAATTGCAGGAGACAGTTGAATTAAGATCATAGGTAGGTAGGTATTTTAATTAACGTCATACTGGAGCAACACAATAGGCTATCAATGACGGTCCAGGATCAATCCCCAAGGGAATAAGATCGTAGGTGTACTTTTGTATGCACAGTAATGTAATGGGTGATATTCGTGACTGCAACTGCAGGTACCACAACCAAAGTACTAGTAAAATAATAGCATAAATTCTTAAAAATAGAAGCAAAAGTCTCCTATTAAACTCTATTTTAATTGCTCATATACAAAATGAATGAAACACAAAATATGCTAAATATAAAACCTAGGTTCCCACTCTATTTCAGAAATAAAATTCCTTGACTTTTCCAGACAAAGTTTTACAAAATTCAAAGTCATACTTAAGCAATTCACGATATTTTTAAGGTGAAAAACCAAGAAATAATTTAGTATTCAATAGCCAATAATAAAAACCAATTTAATAACTATACACTTTAAAAATTAAACAAGTAATTTTGCATTAAAATAACCTATTCAAATAATCCAACATATTTGACTAAAATCCATTTCTGATTTAATGTATCAGGACCATGAAATTCTTCAATTTAACCCAGTAGACGAAACAAAAATTTGTAATTTCCCCTGATTTTTTGGACAAAATTAAATTTCCTGACAATTCCAGGTTTTTCCTGATTTGTGGGAACCTTGTAAAACAGACATTGAATCATAATCATGTCCAGAAGTTTAAATTTTAAAAGTAAAAAATATTTTTTTCTTTATAAGGTTTTAATAACAATCTAGCGATGATGCTTTTCTTTCATGGTTGCCACATGGTCGCAAAAACTTTGAAATCGGCGTCTCTTGCAAACTTTTCTGTCTAAACTTATCAGTTTAAAAAAAGAACTAAATTTATGTTGACTATTAGTGAAATTTTTAAAAATCACCAAAATTTTGAAAATACCTTTCCAGATGATTTTGTTTTAAGATACCCCAAACCACAAAGATTGAAAAATGTAGCAGAAAATAGCCTGTGGCAGCACTATGGACTATCCTGTTGCCTTTAGCAGTCAAATGTGAAGAAAATGCTGAGTGGCAATGAACAGTAAGTCATGACAGGAATAGAAGCAGTATGCATTAATCACAAACTTCAGTTATAAGAAATTATTAGCATTGTAACGACAAATTCACTATGGAACATCTGTATGCTAATTGTTAGGAGTGTCATGGGGCTTCTTTTCGAAAGTGTAAGTGTTCATAATCATGTCTGGGTGACTGATGTAGTAAGAAATTGGGAAGACAGTGCAACTTTGTCTACCAAAAAAATCTTCATGGTGGAGTTGAGTTACACTGCTGCTATATATACTAGTATATCGTAAGTTAAGTTTTGTAGTGGTGGCTAAGTTCACCAAACTGTTTTTTTACATTACATGTGTTGATAAAGTACAAAAATAAAAATGTGAATTAAATTAATCGAATGAAGAAAGAATAAAAAGTACATTGCATAGCTGTGTTTTGAAACAGTTGGAGATAACTACGCTGGAATGAAACAAGCAACTCCTGAATGTCGGCTTTGCTAAAGCAATTATTTTCACACACTATAGCTACTTATCAGGTCAGCTAAATCAAATCTAAGGACGAAACACAACATTTATTCAGACAAGAAACGAAAAACTGTACATCTCCAATCGGACAACAGAACGATTGCACTCTCGCTTCTTAACAGAAAAGACGCTAGCACTTTTAAACAGGACAGATGCGCAGAATAGAGCACGAACATGAATCCTTGGAAACAGCTAATAAACAGTTACTCGTTTTGACTGGGGAGGAGGGAAGAAAAATACTGGTGTACTGCTACAACACTCTATATTTCATTCCCTGCAACAATACTTTACTTACATTATTCAAAAGGCATTCTAATCTGGTCTCTGAATCACCAGCTCTCCACACTCTCAAATAATCTCCACTGGTAGCCAGAAGATCAGGACAAACTCCTTTACTATCAGGAACCCACATGATTTTTGTGGTGGGATAAGGATGATCAAAAGTACTCTTGGCAGTGAATTCTGAAGTCTCTTCATCTAATGAAACCAGTTGCACCTATTTGAAGAATAAAAATATAAATACTTTTGAATTTTATAAATATATTCAAAATTATGATAAATGAAACACATTTGAAATTGGAACACTTCAAGTCGGAACAATTTTGAAAAGGGAAATACATATAAATTTTTTAAGTGTTGTTTTCACTACAGAAAATATCGAGAGAAAAATACGATTCAAAAAATGCAAGCCATATTCAAATAATTAGAGAAGAGAGAAAAAAAAAACACTTATAAAAAGAAGATAATTTATTAAATTGAAACCATTAAAAATATATTAATCTCCTAAAAAGAATTGTAGTTTAAAAATCTATTTGAAGCAAAATTGTCAGGCCTTTTTAAAGGTTAATTAACAGTTTCTGGTGATATATGTACCTGGTCACATCAAAATAGCTGTAAGTTTTGTTAATCATAAGTAATCAACTGTAAAAACAAATTTGTGTAGCTATGTACAAAATCAGATAAAGAATTTCTCATCTGACCACTGCACTGACTCGTCATAAAAAAAATAAATTGAACATGGTTTGTTCAAAAGTTAAAGATTGTAAACCTGTAATATTTTAGCACCATATTGTCTACTTAGAGCAGAAGCACATTGACTGGTACTTTTTTTGCAGACACTAAATACTTAATTTCCTGATGAAAAATAAACATTGTCAAGTAGTCAGTTCAAAAGATTGACAGTTTTAAAATGGTAATAATTTATACTATTTAAAATCAAAGAACTAATATTTAGTCGTAAAGCGAGAAATTTCTTTGTCAGCTAATAAGTTTCTGTTTAAGGTGAAAATTAATTCCAAAATATTGCCGTTCTCATAGATCATAAAATGTAGTCTAATCAGATAAACTCATTGAGTATGTGAAATTCTGAGGTAACTTGAGACATTTGATGTCATGGTATGCTTGATTCAATGGATCACAAAGTGCACACAGTATAATATATAAACTATAGTTTCACTAACTTTAAAACACTAATTCTGGTCAGATAATATGCAACAAAAAGAATATCAGAAATTACTGGAATAACCATTCATATCAAATACCTTGTTTTCATATCCTTCAATAAAACTTCCCAAAGCCAATCTGAATCTTTTGTCTTGACGTACACTCCAATTCATGCTGTATACAGTCCATGGAGCTTCATACTTGTAAATCTCCTTTCGCTTTGGAGGTGCAGAATGAACAGCCATTTTGTTTGTTACCTGTCAAGATCATTATTGTTATCAAACTTTGAAAGCATAAAGTTATGAAGCAGATATGAAAAACTAATTTTGAAATGATATACAGAACTGAAATTTGTGTCCTGTCCAATCTTAGTCTAATCTGTTAATATGGTTGAGTTTGATACTTAAAATGTGTAATGAATAAAATACTTTCTTTGCAAAAGTCTAATATTATTGGGAAATACTACACACAAAAGATTGCATCTCTAGCATTTACCTTATGTGACTTTCCACACCCACAAAGTGGTCAATTGGGGTTTTAGCAATCTTATTTGAAAATTTTGAAGCTCTAAATATTTTGGTTTGGTTCTCCAGAAGAGTATCTAAATTTGTGTGAGAAACACTTAAGAATTTTAATGCCTGCATAATAAATTTGACTTTAATACGTAAATACAATGCAAAGCAAATTTAATTTAGTCATTTGTCAGGGAAAGGAAATATTTAAGTGTAATTGGAAGTGTATAAATTTAAATGGTTTGGGTAATTTTTATACATTTTTAAGTTAACATAAACAGTGACCTGCTAATTATATTAAAAATTACAAGACAACCCTAATGATTGGGAAATGGGACTGATAATAAATTTTAACAATTAAATAAAAAAATCAAATTGTAAGACAAAATGTCTTTAAATTTGAAAGAAAACAATCATGCAATGTCAAAGTATACAGTGCCAATTCCAAATTTTAGCAATGTGTTATAGTTCTATAGAAGGTAAGGGCCATAAAGAATTAGAAATGTGATATCAAATTATCTAAGAAAACTTTAATTCTTTGGAAATGGAAACAGTGGCTAGCATTGAGCTCATGTAAAGAAATGAGTCAAATGTCTTGAGTTTACCAAACATAAGAAAGTGTTAAAGGAATAACATACTTATTTCTACCAGAAATGTGTTCCATTTGTTATCAAAACAATTACACTTAGTATTTTTAAAGTATTCAATACCCCATGTATCACCCTTGAAAAATCATTAGGTGAATCAATAGTAGTTAAGTTTCAAAATGAAAAAGGATGTCACATTTACACATGTATCACATTTAGACACCATAAGTTCCAAGAAAATGTGAAAAGCGTTATTTTTTTGCAGCATTTAGAAACAAAACACAATATTTCGACCATTTATGATCAGTTTATAGAATATTCGTATTTAACTAAGCCAGAATAGTAATCAAAACAATTAATAAATATTTAATCGGTGTTTGAATTTTTATCGTCAAGAAAATTTTTACTATTAGTTCAGTGTTTAGCACAGCAGACATTACATAAACAAATTTTTTATACGAAGTGCATGTGTTATTTCATTGAATTAATTAGTAAAACAAGTTTTCTTACACAGATTTGCTAAAAAAATTACGGAAGCCGGTGGCCAAATAAGGAGTTCGAAGTTAAAGTTTTTAACTGCAAGTCAAGACTACATTCAGACATTAGTTGATGAATTTTTTCAAACAAGAATATCAAAATGTTTTGGGGTTGTATAATGCCCCGGAAGAATACAAAAAACAGAGTACACGAATAAAGTTGCTTGAACTTACTATATCAAAAAGTCATCAAAAACAAGTAAAATCTTCAATCCTGGTAAAAATTGGAGAAGGGATTTGCGCAGGAAGAAAGTGTCTACTTTTTACCCATGTTTCATAAAATTAACCCATTTCACAAAACATAAAATCATTTGTAAACAACGAGGGTAAACAGTCAAAATTGTCAGTATCTTTTGTGACGATATTGTTGCCATTTATTTACTAATATTCGTTATTCGTATGAATTGAATCAAAGTTGCCCGATCAATGTCTTCAAACTATCAAAAACTAATTTTTTTACCATTTAAATTCTCTGTTTAGACCTTATTGGTAATTATTAATGCAGTAAAGTAAATAACAGTAATTATAGTTAATTAATATAATAGCTAATTATAGTAAAATAATTTTTTTAAGATTACACAGAAAGCAGATTCGTGCTTTGTATTTAAAGGGATGGGAAGTGATAATTCAACAACGAGAATAGAAACTGGCTAAAAAATAAATCAAATCACCCTAACAGTTCTGGTTTAATCCCTAAGATGCCATTAATAGCCCGTCGTTACTCCAGTAAGACGTTAATAAAATACCTACCATTGCCATTTCCCCCCTACTATTTAACCTTATCTTCAATATAAGAAGCAAACAATTTTTTATACTTGTTTGTTATGAATGTGCGAACAGATAAGAACGCTGTATAGCCGAAAAAATAATGTACTTTGAAATTAAGTTAACGACACGCTCCCTTCTTTCTTCATGAAAACCGAATATTTGTGGCAACGTTAGAAAACTTTAGCGAAATTCGATTTCTGTTTCCGTTTGGTTATCGTAAATTCAGTTTTATAAGTTCCGATTCCCACCATAGCCACATCAAAATCTGTTCGCAACGAAAGTAAATATAAGTTTTGTACTGTATACTATCCTCATGTCTCACACCTTGTCAACGCTCCCTGGAGAACTTCTCTCAATATGTTGACCTTGTTCTTAGTTTAATATCGAATAAATATTTTTTTAAATTATGTTTCATGTATCTTACCTGTAATCTAGAATATTTAATATCTGAAATTTGTCCCGGTAAAGAAATCGTTTTCAAGGAATTTGTAAGAGGAACAAAAGGGCACACAATTTTGAATGTAGCGCTTTTGTCAAAATTTAACACGTAACGATGCGCATACTCAAAACAATTGTATATGTTGAACGTTATACCTATGTAGTGGGGAAATGCTGATGACGAATACAGTCCTTACATTTACTATTCATGATGCAAGGTAACAACCCCAACACAAGACTGTGTCGATGATAAAGTGGTTGCTGTACACCATTACAATCACCAGACGTATAAATATTCAACAAACTTGGAAAGTGAAAATGTCTAAGGTTGTTCATCACCTCATCAATGTTTTTATGAGACTTATTTAAGAATGAGGCAAATGATGTTTGCTTGAATGAAGGCATTTGAATGATCTCTACAAGCAATTATTGAATCTAATACATACTTAAAGTACACCATTATGCAGAAAAGCCCTATTAATAATACTGTGCAGTAACAACAAAGTTAGTTGAATATTAAAACAGCATTTAGTTTATTTTACAATAAGTGCATGTGTTTCAAATAAATTCTGTTATCAATTTCTAGTTATTTCTTCATTAGATGTTAATGATTGAGAAAAGTTTAAATTTGTACTCAAGCAAGATGTGTGGATTGAATAGAAATTTTTGAGTTACTATTTAAAAAAATTACGATTGTTAAAAGCTTTTAAGTTACTTGAATAAATTTTATTTGGTATAGAAATAAAATAGTTATGTTGTATGCTATTTCTATTTGATATCACCACAAGATATTTATGTATGATTTTCTAGATTGTTTTTTGAAGGATTTCAAGGTCTCATATATATATTTTTAATATTATTTATAATTTAAAAAACATCTACTTAGGAATTTGAAAAATAAAAAATCACTTAGTTCTGAGTGAAACACTTTGGCCATTTAAAATGACATATCTTCCATGCTAAGTAGGTAAATGTAAACTTTTATAAATAAGTTTCTACAAAATGAATGTCGATTTATTTTGGTAACTGATAAAAATACTTCTTGCGTTCAATTTCTTGCTTTAATCCAGCCAAAAGCACAGATAGTTAGCTCCTCCTTTTAAAGGTGCAGTTTCCTGTTTAATGTGCCATCTACTTCCTTTTCATCCAACTTATCATTTCCATGTAACTGCCTGTGGGAGTTAAGTGTTCCATTAAGTTGAGATAACAGTGTAATGGTTTTACTTCAAATATAAAATAATATTAAATGGATGATATTTTTATATGCTATTATATTTGTGAGTTTTAAATGTATTAATTTTAAGTTTTTACTTTTCTGCAGATGGAGATTTTAAAAGGACAAAGTCTGGTGAACAAAAGCCAGGAAAATGTCTCGGCTGATGAAGCTTTAAGTAAAATAAATGTCATGGGTTTCTATTTCTCTGCACATTGGTGTCCTCCCTGTCGAATGTTCACACGAGTATTGTATGATTTCTACGAGGAGGTTAAAGATCAAAAGCTCCCATTTGAAGTAATTTTTGTCTCATCTGACAGATCTGAAGATGCTTTATTTGATTACATGAATGAGGCCCATGGAGATTGGTTAGCTGTTCCATTTGGCTCACCAATGGCAGAGTATGTATAAAATTTAATTTAAGATAATTTTAATTCTGTTTACCAACATGTAAAACAAATTATGTACATATGTTGTTACAAATTTTTAAAGTTATTTATGAAGTTTCAAGAATGAAAGTGTTTTTAATCTTGTCCATGATGAATAAATAGTTACCAAGACAGATAATTAACATTCAAAGCACAGTTGAGTTTGAACCCTTTGTAATTAATGATCAATTAATTATCATATCTTTTTGTTGATGTTTTGTTTTCATAGTTCTTGGATATCATTTAACTGTCTCTTATGTATACACATTACACTAATGACAGATGAGGGATATATAAATTTTGCAGCCAGGGCATAACAAACCACTAAGGGTATATCTGTTGAATCACATTCCTCTTACTGTTCAGCCAATTGCTCTATGTAAACTGTTCAATCTTAGAAAAAACTACATACATGACTTATTGTAACAAAAAAAAAATACATTCTATAAACTTTTTCAATTCAGCCAGAAAGAAAAACTTTCTATTTTTCCTAGTCAATTGAAAACCAAAATTTCTTTCATTGTTGGATCAAATTTTGTAAATATGTTATGTACATATATTTCTTGGTGATTCAAGGAAACAATATTATGTTTCTGTAGCTTTTAAGTTATATGCCTACTGCATTGTAATATTTTATTACCATGCAATATGGATGTATGCCATAACATTAAATAAAGTACAATACATAAAATTATATAATTATTTGTAAAATATGTATAGCTGTGTCATGTCCAAGCCCACAACCTGCTTGCTGATTTTTGTAAAACAACTGGGTCACTGTCAAAATGCAGATAAGTGGATTTTCAACCTGACCCCCTGATTACATCTTTACTGTTTTGTTGCTCCGCTACATGTAAAAAATATCTGCTAAACTAAGCTTCCCTTGCATTAATTTTTTATTTACATTAATTTTAAATTTGATAAATTTCATGATTTTACTTACTAAATCCCTTGTATCTCTGCGTCTAATTACCAATCTAAAATAGAGCTTATTTTGAATATCAATGTATAACCTTTGCAAGATGGATATGAACCAGTGAGTGACCTTTTGACCCTTGAATTCAAGGGACATAAGGATGGCACTCCGAGGATACACAGATGCTTAAATATTTTTCAGGAACATAAATTGACACATTTTTGTAATTCAAGGTCAAATTGAAAAGGACATTCAAGGATTTTATGTATGACAAGAAAGGATGTGCAGAGGCAGTTTAGTAAATCTAGAATCCTGAAAAATATCCCAATTTTCTAATTTAAGGATAATGTAAATGAAAAACTATATTACAAGTAGGAAGCCTGTTTCCATATTTTATCAAATGTAGCTGATATATGTAACAAACAGCCAAGTTGAAAAAAGGTTTAAAATGCCCCTTTTTGTGTTTTCGTAAACTCGGCTACGCATAAAGAATTGCCGAAAATTTTTCAAACAATTTTTATCTGGACAATATATACTTTTCATAAAATACGTTCTCAACATTTATAAATGCTTTAAAAATTCTAAACTCAAGTATCCTTTTAAAAAATTGCTTAAAATGCATCTAAATATGTTAAAATATACTAATAAGAAAATGTTTTTTCTATATTTGACTCTTTCAGACAACTGAAATCTAAGTTTGGCATTCAAGGAATACCAACACTCGTTATTATGAAGAAAGATGGAACAGTAGTCACCTGCAATGGAAGATCTGATGTTGAAAACAAGGGTGTTAATGCATTCAGGGATTGGAGTAAATAGTTCGAGTTGGAACTCATAATGATATTTTTATATGTAATTATATTATGCACATGTGATATAAAGTTTAAAAAATAGTTTCAACGAAGAAAAACTGACTTTTAATATTTCTATCAAGGATACATTTAAAAAATTATTATTGTACAATAAAACTTGTTGGTTATAGTATTTTTGAAGCATTAATACTTATTATTCAAATATATATTTACTTAGGAAAACACAAGATTGATTTTATACTGAGATACAAGTACCACCAGTGTCATGAGCATAAAAATATTAAAGAAATCATTTGCATGTTTTTTGGTAGAATTTTTTTTTTAACCAGGTAGGAAAATACATTATGCAGTAACATTTTTCTAACTCCATTTAAATTGTTTTACTAAATACAGTAAATATTTGCATAAAATCTATTCTACAATTCCTTTTCATGAGTATGGAATGAAGCACATTTATACCGTATTAATTACCTTATAAATTTGAAATATCCATCTTAATCCTTGTTATTTTTACTTGAAACCAATTCGATCATGAGACAGTGTCCTATTTTGAATGAAATTCTTCTATTCTTTCAATGTACAAAATAGTAATCAAGTCTCAAAACACTCGAATTGATTAGGCTGAAGTGACAATGAAAGTTTACCTCAATGAAATTAAAGAAGAAATTACAATGTCAATGTTTTAATAATGAATTTTAAAAAGCTCTTCAACTTTATTTACTATGGGCTACCAAGTACTGAATCTCTGGCCACAACTATATCAGTATATTTGCAGAGCTGCCTCTGCCAAATGAAAACTAATAAATTCTTGTGAAGACTAAACTTGTAGAAGTCAAGTTCACTGCCTAAGTCCTGGAAAGTAGCTTCCTTATGATAATTTCTTTTAAGTTTATATATTTTATTTAGTCGGACAATAAATACCCATATTTGTATGTGTTTCTCATAAATGCACATTTGTCTTCTATTCTGTTACAATGTGTACCATTAGTAATTTAAGTTTACTTGCATTAATAATTCTTGTTCAAAGCTCGATCAACTTCAATTAATAAATGAAAACACATGAAAATCAATTGCTGTTTTCTCATAATTGCAAGGCTGCCACTGGCTACTATTTATCAAATACAGGTATCTTTAACCCTTCAAGTGGTTTCAATGAGATATCTTGTCTGTCAAGTTTGCTAATGACGAAATGCTTCATTGAGGTAACTACCAGGAGGGTTAAAAAAATCATCGCAAAATTTCCTATTTTAAGTTCTTGGTGACTTGGAAAATTTTACCAACAGAATTTTGAAAATTGATCACAAGTAAACTAAAACCTCCATTTTTAAACCAATATCACGAATCCTTTCTATTATGAATTCATACATTCTGCTTCATCGCTGGGAAAATGTTTTTGACTTCGATCCAATTCAAATCGATAGAAATTTTTATTGTACTGCATAATTTATTTGGGACTCAAAGATATCTACTGAAGCCAAAAGTTTCTTTGTGAAATATAAACTAATAAGTTTAATTTTCACCAGCTTTCTCAATTTTACATTAGATGTGTACTAAATATTTCTTCTACGATATTTGCAGATTACTATTTAGGAGCAAAGGAATTTAGAGTTCATTGAGTACCATTTGCCAGTAAAATATTGCTGTATCATTAGCACTTACTGGATATTAAAATCAATTAACTGCTGTATAAAGCAGGGTGACATCAATAAAATTGATTGTTACAGCTATGCCTAATATGGCAATTTCAATATTAAAGAAATTTACTGGAAGGAAATTTTAGTTTTTTAAACCTTGCTCCTATTTTGGATGATAATTCTTTAATTTTATCATAAATGCTGGAAGGTTTTCTTGATCATCCAAATTTCTGTTTCGAGGTTTTTGAAGACACCTTTAATTTTATATGAACTGTGGACAAGATATTGTCAAAGGTATTAAGATGCCCAGAAATAGTGAGCTGTTAAGCACTATTATTTGTTAGTGTTTCCCAACCCAAGATTTTCTTTTAAGTTTTAAGATGTTGCACTTTTGAAACATTATAGGACCAGGTATACTAATCAAATGTAAAATATTCTATTCTTTGCTTTTTTTATATTAGGTTTATAGCACTGCTTTCTAGATTTCTGGAATGTGAAATTGCTTATTATTAATGTAGCTATGGAGTTTAAACATGGGAATTATTTTTTTTAGTAGTTTTTCTGATTAAATTTATACTTGAGGTGTAAATATTTAATTTTTGTTGCATCTTTTTATCAAATGTTCCACTTTAAATCTGCTCCAAAATGTGTCAAAGCTGCAATAAAATTGACAAAATATCATCCAACTTATTAAATTAGTTCCATATTTTCTATATATATATATATATATATATATTGAAAATCTGGAATGTACTTGATAAGTGCTATATAAAGAAAAAAAAACATACCTTAAAATTTGGTGGAAAGAAAAACTAAACATAAAAAAAAACATCAGTGAAATAGTTAACTTTTTTTACTACAGCTATCACTGGCGGGATTCTTACAACTCTTAAGAAATAACTGCTGAACCGGCTGTAGTCTAATGGTTAATTGTGAATTTTTGACAGAAAACTCGAAATGAATACTGTTTGTCAACGATTTATGTAATTAAACTGCTAGAAATGCTTCTGCATAGTTAGGTTGTTGGAAATTCAAATTTATTATGATTCATTTTGTATCTGGGCAACTAAAATTAGCTTCAAGATTGATTTTGTTACTATTTCACAAGTGCTTTGTAGAAGTTCTGTCATTGAGAAAAGACAATATTCTCGTAACAAACATATTTTTGAACCTAGCTTGATTAGGTACATCAAGTCTTATACAAATATTAAAAAATTTAATTATTTTTCCAACACTTTTTTTGGTTCCTCGGGATTCACTAAAAGGAATGTTAACTATAAATTATGCAACTACACTTTGGTCAAATTGACTTGATTATAAAGGAAGGATTTAAAATTGTTAATTTTGGCTAGAAATCTTTTTGTGTTTAATACAGCTTAGCTAAATATGGCCCTTGTAAAACCCTGCCAACATATAGAAAGCTAAAAAGTATGTGTCAGTAGGCTGCTCAGATTTGGATTGGAATTTATGGTGCAAGGATAGACTAGTTGCACCATTGTCGATTTGGAGTCATCCACACAATGTATGTCATGCGCAAGTGTACAGTGAAAGGGATCATTTATTTGAGTTGCCATATTTGGCGTAATTATTGTTTAAATGCTAAATTTAGTTTGAATTATTAATCGCTTTTTATGCTAGTAAGGGCTCCAGCTTTTGAATAGAATAAGTGAACTGCCCATTTCTGGTCTACAAGTCCTGTATGACTAACATTTGGTTGATAGAAATTATCGAACAAATTGCTAGCTTTGCCATTTTATACCCTAAATTTTTATCTGGTATTCAGTGAAATGAAAATGGTAGAGCATTTAATTTTAGAATAAGTATTTCAGTTTCAAATTATGTAAAATATTATTCAGTATTCATTTATTGAGATAAATTCAGTATTTCAAGAACTATTTCTAATAGCAGAAGGGGATCAACTTTGTATAAACATGTATAATCAAGTTAAATTGAAAAATGTTCCCAATAAATTTTTGAATTGGGTTTAAATTTTTCAATTTAAAATTCCTTTAAAATTGATTCTATTTAAACAAGAAACTGTCTTACCTCTGGTGCTTACCTCTGCACAATTTAGCTTAAAACAAATCTTTAGGGCAAGATCAGTTTTATAAATTGATCAATTTCTAAAAAGGGTGGCTTAATTTAGTATACCTTAGATTATAATCAAAGAGAGTTAATGCTCCTGTATGTTCACAATAGCTATGAAACTAAGATATTCAGAATGAAGGAAAAGTTATTTTAAACGCTTTGCTGATAATACATGATCAAAGGTCTTATTTCAATGTTAAGTATCTTAGGTAATCATTTATTCATATTTATTATTGGATTAAATTGTGATTCATGTTTCCTGAGTCAAGCTCTAATTATAATGAATATTCACAAGAGCTTAAAAATTTCCATGTGTATTTTCTTTTGGCTACAAATTTTTTCAATAAATTTCTTTGAGTGAAAAACTTTCTATTCCTGTAAAACTACTAATTACTTGAGGTACAAATCAAAAATTGCAAACAGAAAAAATATTTCTGAATCATGAAATAAGAAAAGAATTTCTATAAAACTTGTTGAAAATGTTCACCCTACTCGATGATTTAAAGAAAACTCCATAATTTATTATAAAAGTACCCAAGAAAAGAGTAACATATGAAATAATGAGTGCAAACTATACCATGAGGAAAATAAAATAGTAATCAGCAATAGATTTGCAAAAAAGGAACTAGCTTCATCTCAAATTCATGCATCTTAAATTCACGTAAAAACCAAACGCTTCTAAGTGGCACAAAAATATTAAAAATTTATCACAAAATTAGAATTATACACTATTGAAATTAATGTAAGAAAAATTAAATCATTAAAGGATCATTTTAATGTGTTAAAGGGAACTGAACAGAAAAACATGTACTAAAGTCACTATAAAGGAATTCTCCTTTGAAAGAGAGCTTAATTTTTCAATGTTTTAATTGGGCAAAACTGCATATTTGGACAAAATTGGCAATAAAACCAAAAATGTGAAATAATTGGAATAATGATAATATTGCTGCCTAAGACAAATTATTTCAAGAGTTTAAAACTCGTTATAAAATAGAAACATGCTGCAAGCAAATCATTTTCAAATACAATACAATTTTCGAGTTAACTATAAAAGCTTGACTGAATGATAAAATTGAAAAGTTCATATTAAAGTAGAGCTGAATAAAATTAACTACCATCTCACAATTATCAGAATTAGCAAATATTTTTAGCATAGCTAGAATCTGAAAACATTGAATTGGAAATTGATCTCAAAACACCTTCAAATAAACACAAAATTTTAAATCCAAATGACTAACTGAATTAGAAAATTTTTAAGGAGTTTAAATCTAATTTTGTTTCTATATTTGATTTATCACCCAATTTTAAACATTCTTGAAGGCTGCAATGCATTTTAGTATAGTGTTATTTTATTTAGAATGAAAACAGAATTTTAACTAACATTTAAAGAAAGTGAGTGAAATAACTTTTATGTAAAATGTGTGCTATACATTGCAACACCCCACAAGTAAGTTTGAATTGCATAATTCATTTCAATGAAATGCTTTATGGCATATACCAAAATAGATAGTTTGAATGAATTAGTTTTAAAACAAATAATTACAATAAAGATAAGAATGATTTAATTTAAATCAGCAATATTCTATATTGATTAGTTTCAAAGAACAAGTCCAATCTCTATACAAGGAATCAAGCTACATAACTTTGTCCAATCAAATAATTATGTACAAAGTATTTTTATTGCAATCAAGTTTCGAAATTCCACGGATCATTTAACGTCAACTCCTGCAGCCTGTCTTCCAACATAAATTTATCACCATCTTCATTAGGAAGGGACATATGATCAGACATAGGAGTTACCATGGCTAAAATATCCTGCAATGCAATGTTAGTTTTCTTGCATTGCTTAATGAACATATTCCTTGAGAGTTGAGCAGCTGTAGGTCTCCTGCAAGGGTCTCTCTGCAAACATAGCTCTGTAAAAATATGAAATGAATCTGAGAAATGCCGCATGCGATAAGCATCCCCCAAGTTATTCTGCGATTGCGATTCATCGTTGTCATAATAAGTGCGAGCATCTAATGGCCTTGGATGATAACCCTGAAGCTTTTCCAGCAGCATCTGTGTAGGAGGCATCTCTGCAAAAGGTACTATTCCATTTGCCAACTCGCAAGCTGTAATTCCTAAACTGTAGACATCCGATTTAGCATTGTAGCCCATTAAATTCTGTTCCAGCAATTCTGGACTGAGCCAATTTAAATTGGTAACTGAATCTGGTGGAAATGAGTGAATGACATTTTGCCATTTCCCATTGTTGATAACATTACAAGAATAACGTAGGCCAGACAGCAAAGCTCTTCCAGAAGATGAAATTAAAATGTGACTTGCTTTCACACTTCTGTGAATATATCCTCTTTTGTGGACATAATCTAATGCTGCTAGGACATCACGCAAAATCCAGCCAATGGCAAGTTCAGGAAGTCCGTCGGAAAAATGAGAGTACATGATATCTCTCGTAGACCCAAAAGTCATGAGAGGCATGATTGCCCACACTTCATTGTAAGACACAAAAGAACAATAATATGGCATAAGATTTTCGTGTCTCAACTGACGAGTTACCAAAATTTCTTTCTGTATGTATGTAACATCATCTGGAATAGAGTCCAGATTTATTCTTCGTACAGCAACCTTTTGTCCTGTTGAAATATGCTGAGCAGCAGAAATTGTGGCAGCACCTTTTAATCCTTTTCCGATTATTGCTAGAAGAGCATATTGAGAAGCATCAGCTTCGTAAGTAATCATGGTGGTATCTTTGGGTAAAAGAGGTATTGATTCTGACAAAGGTCTATAAGAAGATTCGTCATGGGCGATATCACCTTCAACAACTGTTTCTTGAACACCTTTAGGACAGCCACAATCAGGCAAGCATGACATTGAATTCACAAACAAATCTGAATGTCTTCTTTTCACTGATCCTCCATTTGGTTTTATCTATTAAAGCTAATCAGCTTGTGGTCTACTAGAAACCTGGAAATAAAAGTAGATATTTAAAAATTATGTATTTTAAAGACATATTCTTATTCTAGTATTGTGAAAGTTGCTCATGTTGTAATTAGTCAGTTCTTAAAAAATATGGTTATGCAAACAGATGGTCTAAATATGGGTGACTTTCATGAAGTCCAGCAAATGATTTATTCCATAATGCCACTGCTATTCAAAGACTACTTAAATCAAGCCATAATAACTAATAGCAGAATCAAGAAAAATAGTCTTTAATCCTATAGCTTTTTCTTACTATTCTTCATCCAGCATCATTTACTCTTTCAATGTTACTTTGCAAGATTTATCAAAGTTTCATAATGTGGCTATAATCAAATCAAATTATTTTATATTAAATTAATAAAAACCACAGCAATTATTTATCAGTAAAATCGTTAAATGTTTAGAATACATTTCCTGGATATTACATTGAAAAAGTAATTATGAAGCCTTACTATTTACCCAATATAAATGTCAAAAAAACATGATTGTATATAGAAACTGTTCAAAAATTAAATCAGATTTTCGCCAGTAATTTATTGAAGTGATAAAAGGAAGCATCTCTGTCTGTATGTATTCAGTGTACTGACGAATCTATGGCACTTACAATAATGAAATTTGAGTCACAAGTGGTCCTAATAAGAAAGTTTTGTGTTCAGCCCGAATTTTAAATCGAGGAATATTTAAAAAATTATTTATCAGTTTTTCACCCTATGTTCTTCTTTTTGGGAATCTAATGCAATAGCTCCTTAGAAGAAAGGAAAGGATTTTGCGTTTTTCGACCTTGGAACTGTTGTAAGTTAGGACGTCACTGACAGAGCCAACATCACATTGAAAAAAGAACAGAGTCGGCGTTTTTCATTCCAATGCCTTTGAAGCTTGGTTTTTTCTTTTTAATGGATGCCAACTCTAGCTTGTTTTGCTTTACGTTGTTGGTTACTAAAACTTTCTTGCTATACTAGATTGCAACATTTCTTGGCACAGACGCCCCGCCCTCGCGGAGGGGTAAAGTGAGTGATCCGTCTCCTGTTGGGTTACATGGAGAGGTTTCGAGGAGACGTCACACTTCCAAGCTTCCAACTTGGCGCATTAATCTAATTTGCCCTTAAATTTAGCACATAAATGTTTTGACAGCTTGCCTGTAAGTTGATATAAGAACAGCATAATTATAGTAGTTTTAAGACATTTTTATACAGTTAGTAATGGATAATATCGAAAGATATTTTTTGAATTTGCAATGGTATTTGTTTAAGTTATTGCTACCTAAAAATTTTCAAAAAGAAGTATCTCAGGTAGCAAATGAAATTTTTAAGGTTGTCATTGAAAAATATGTATGTGGTGTGCCCCAGCGTGTTATATTACTGTTCGAAAGAATATAATAGAATTTACCGCAATAAATACTTGCCTGAAATTTAAAAGAAGACTACTTCAATTAGTTAAAACTTACATTTTTTTAATATAAGTTTTATAGTATCCTTAAAGTTGTGATTTTTCTAAAATGCTGCAATTTTGAGCTGTCACTTTTCTTGCCGGGGTGCGATATGCGGTCAATATTGCCCAGCGTAAAAATGACCTCCTGGCAATAATACTAAATATCGGTTTTCGACATCAATAAATATTTTTTTTCTGACATTTCTCTATGAGTTTTAGGTCATTGCTCAATATTAGCTTTACGATACTGCTCGATGTTCTTTTTAACATTACACAATATCTGCTTCACAATATTGAGTTATTTTCATTCAATATTAATTAATATACTTGTTGGTTAAGTATATTTAAATAAGTTATATTATCAGAACTTACTAGAATTCCCACGTCCTTCTCCGTTTAGAAAATGTCCGCCCAAGAGGCGTTTTTCCTGTTGGTAAACAGTCTTGCCAAGATGGCGAGGTGTGGCCACACCAGTTAAAAACAAACTTCGCGGGAAACCGTAACCCTGCCCCTTTTTTGGCGTCATCAGTTATGACCAATGGGAACGGAGTATCCTATTTTTGCATATAATTAAATCTTATTAACTGTGTTCATAACTGTATCTTTGTATATATAAGGTTGATATTTTGTTTCTGAAGTACCCTTCTCCAGTTATGCTGACCTAACGTTGTAACTGCTCTCCTGACTTGTTTTAGAATAAAAACTTTGTTTTTATTTTGCCCGTTGATGATTTTATCAGAAAGTTCAAACCAGAACTTAACAATACTTCTTATGGCTAATGTGACTGTTTATTTAGAGGGTACACAAGATTACAGTAATCTTAAATTTTAAGAATTCTAAAAATATTACTCATTAAAAAAATATAATAGTTTATAAATTTGAAGAGAACATATAATTTTTTTAAAACTATATTTATAACAATTTTTGTAAGTAATGTACGTAAATATTTTTTTTAATGATTATTGTTTAACATTACTACAAACTTTTAATAGAATAAAAAATGTAATAACTTTGTAAAATAAATAGAATAACCTTGAGTGTCCTCTAAATAAATCATCACATATTCCATAAATAGGATATGAACCTCCTTAAAAACCCTTATGGGAAGGTTGTATTCTTCACAATTTTATAAATTCATGATAAATTCATGAAAATTCAGCGAAATTTAGTTAGAATCCGGAGTTAATTCCATAATTAATCACAAAATACACAAATGTAGATTCAAATTCTAACAAATGCAACGCACGTAAGCTGAAAGATAAGTAGATACTAAATATCTGCCAATGTCGCCAACACGAATCGAGAGCGCGTGGAAAATGCTGGTTGGCTCTTATTGGCTGGCGCGCGCGCGATTCTAAATGAAATTACTACGCTCCACGTAAAAGGCAAAATATTCAATATTTCACGCTAATTACGACAAAAAATCATATATGTGTGGGGTTAACAAATTAATCACATTTATAAGTTGCAGTGCCTCATCGCACTCAAATATCGGACAAGGCGCTGGGAACTATTTGTTTCATTTGCTCTCAGCGTATTCCTATTGTGCCAAGTAAGCCTGTAACTTAGTGTAGCGATTTCAACTTTGTCATGGGAAATGTGCCACGTTATGACGTCACATTGATGAAAGAACAGATTCAGCGTTTTTCGTCAATGCCTTTGAAGCTTGTTTTTTTTTTTAAATGAATGTCGATTCAAGCTTGTTTAGATTTACATTGTCGATTATTACAGCTTTCTTGCTAGCGATTTTAATTTTGTCACTGGCAGACTATTTGAGATTTTCTGTCTTTGCAATCATTAAAGATACTGTGAAAATTTAAAAGGATTTGAAATCTGCAGAAAGTTTTACACTAGATCGATACCTTAAATGCAATTTTCTGTAAATAAATAATTTTTCAATTGCAACCTGTGTCAATTCTGGGAATGCGTAGCATCACTAGGGATTGGCGAACAGTGGTCACAACTGACCCCATGAACAGAAATGTCACTGGCAACATCGTGCTGGCCATGCAGTGGCTAACTATTGTGTGAGGCAAAATATAAATTCCTTCTAAATCCTCCAACTGGTAGTTGGCCTAAAACTTCAATCTTTAACTGTGTGTAACTATTTTACTTTCCAAAAAATTATACAATATCATCAGACCTGTGCATATCATCTGCACCAAATTTCCGTAATTACTATTAATTGATTTAAAAAAGATAGAAATAAAATTATCCACAAATACTTAATAGCATTTTGTTTACTGTTACTAGTGTTAATTCTGAAGAATTTCACTACTGTGGTGAGCTCTTCCATGTAGTTTTTTTAATGTTATGCAGCTCCATAGCTGAAATTAAGCATACTTTATTAAGCAAACAAAGTGGCAAATGAATTCCACAACAATAAATTTTATATTGTTTATATCTGTTCACATTGCCCTTTGCCTATTTTCAAATGAGGTCAATTTCTGTGCCATGTACAATAGTGAAATATATATAAAGGTTGTTTCGAAAATATCTAGCCAAATTGTAATTTTCGGTAGAGGGGCCCAAAATAAACATTCTTTACATCAAAAAAGCGAAAGTTCGCAGAAATTCTGCGTTTAGGTGGTGGAGGATGATGCTTAGGTTATTTAATAGCATCACTTTTGTGGTGTAAGGTGTCCTTCTTGCTTGGATTTTCAACTAAATCTGGAACTTCTTGTCTGGCTCACATCACACCTATTAGTACAAAAAAATTCACTGTCGCAAAGCTGCCAGTGCATATGCTCAAAACTTTGCCAAATTGGCAGTTGTATGGTCGGGAATCGTGCACTATATACAACCTGTTGATAAACACATCCGTTTCAGCTCACAGCCCAATAAATCAAATGTATATCTGCAAGTTCTGAATTCTTGTAGCAATGCATGTCTTTGAAAATCTGAGCAAGAAATGATGTTAACTGATGTGACCTCTACCACCTAAACGTGGCATTTCCAGACAAACTTTCTTTGACAAAAAGTAAATTTTGGGCCCTTCCATATTTTTGAAATACTGCGTATAAAATCTAGATGCAGTTTAAATTTTTCCATTGTCAAAGTGATAATACCAATTGAGGGTTCATGTGGGCTGAGTTGAACAGACTGTACATGAGAGAATTTAGTTTACTCTCTTTACTCTATACAAAGCACTTTAAAACTATCGATTCATTTCCAAAACAATGACAATTTTCTTGCATTTTTAAAAAAGTTGTCAATACTATAATTACTTAGTGATAATCCTGAACACAAAAATTTACATTATGTCCAAGTATGTGTGAAAGTTGTTTTTGGTAGATACATTCATTTGAAACAATGGAATTCAGATGAATAGGTTTTTCTACTCACATCACAGGAAAAGGCAAGTCAGATACATGGCAGTCTAATAAAACAGGGAATCAGCCAAAAAATCACCTGAAGAAATAAAGAGAATGAATACTTGAAATTAATAGCACTGAAAACTAAACAACATTCCTAACTTTAAGTCTCTGCTCACTTTAATTTGGTAAGTTGTAAACAGAGAAAAGTTATACAATTGTTTGTTTGTGAATATTAGGTATCAAACAGGAAAACAAATTTCCAGAAAATTCCAGGCAGGAGTTTCGAATTAAAAAAAATATTAAACTCTAATACTGAAAATCGTACATCAATATCTTAAATTATTAGTGTGAACTTGTTGACTAATTAAAATCAAGGGATGATCAATTTAATCACTATGTTATGAATCTGTCTATTATAAGAAGCACTAGAAGAGTGAGGTTAAATTTTTTGTCAACACAATATGTTAAAGTCCAATCTGATTTGGACACAGTCCGCTTTTGTTCCCTTTGAGAAAAATTCGCACATCTTAGATAACTTATCAATTTGTCGCTACAATGTTCAAATGTTATTACTTCTGCCGGCGTGATAGTGCTCGAGCAAAATATTGTAGTTTATTTCAAGTTCATGAAACCACAATCAACATTGTTTCAATCTGCGCTCTTTTTAAAAAGTGAAACTTATTTTTAAATTATAAATTTTAAAAAATACTCAAAAGTTCCGATGATCATACCGAAACTGATTATCATAAACAACATTTCTTCAAATTTGATTTTTCATCGGAAATAATTAAGGTTTTCACAACATAACATTGAGACAGAATAAATTCCTTTTCAGAATGGATAATTTTTGACAACAATATAATTTCTAAATAAATTTATTGAAAATTGAATAAATAAAATATTTCTCAGAACTTCAATCTCAGTTACGGATAAAGTGAATTTAACTATTTATACCATTGTATGTTCGATAATAGAAATAGCAATTCTTAGCATGAAAGGGAAAAAGAAAAAGCATTGTACTTTGATATCATGACGGTAAATGACTTTTTAAATTTTAGAAATCAAGAACTCCTGAGACTTGCCTGTGATCTTTGTTATTATATTAGAGCTGATATATGCACTTCTACTACTTCTATGACCTCTGAACGTCGGCTGCTCGGAAAGGTGACTTACATTTTCAAATTTCCGCTCTTTATCAGTTTCTTGTTTGACAGTTGGTGAGTGAACACAAGGTTGTGATTTGATCTTTCTGTTTCCTTTGAGGAAGAAAGACTAACTTTTCAAAAAGCTTTTCTTCGTGTCAAAAAAAGTTTCTATTTTTTTTCTTCAAATTGTTAACATAATTAATGTGCTTTATGCAAATGTTGCATGTTTTGATTTGTTTTGTAATTTAGATTTCATTATTTTTCAGGAGCATCTGTTTATTAGTGATGCTTTTTTCATTAATTGTAAAAAACAAACTGGGATTATATGTTTTTTCTTTGTGTGATTGACTGTTTTAGTTTTTAATTTCTTGAAATTTTCGTGCTTTTATGTGTTCTAGACTTGCATTTTCTTAATTTAGAATTGCATAAAGCTTAGTGTGTTGTCTTTTTAAAAATAACTTTCAAAACATTTTAGGTCATGATCTGAAGTTTTCTTCACTGTTTATTTCAAAGTAACTACCTGCAATTATGGCAGGGCACCATCCTCTTAGTATACAAGTGCGAGTTCATCACCTAAATGAAGGTGAAAATCTAGAACACACCTTATTCTCGATTAAGAAAGGTAAGACTTTCATTTTGTATTACCAAGCAAAGGGTACATTTATGTTTATCTTGACATAAGTATTAATTCTAAATATTTGATTTTGCTGATCTCTGATTACTCACGCTTGTATTATCCGAAATTTTAAAAATAATTTTATTTGTGTGTCTCATGTACTGTTAACAATTCATCTGAACCAGTGGCTTTCAAAGTTTCCCCGGTCCAATTTCTGGTGGTGCGTGGATTACATAATTTTTTTTAACTAGCTAAAATGAGAACCTCCAAGAAAAAATAAAATATTCAAATTTCTCCAATTCTTTTATGTTTTGAAATTTAAATTTTAGAATGTAAAATAATCAATAGTAGATTCAAGTATTTATTGATCTGAAATCGACTTGCAGTTGAGTATGACTTAATATTGAAACTATCAGAAATTAAACCAAACATTGCAGAGATAATTACTAAAATTCAGTTTCATTGTTTTGATGTCATTAGTATTATAATCTAGCCTTTGTTTTTTTATACATTTTTATCAGCAAATAAAGGTTTGTCATATTTGCTGTTTATTTTATTTTAGAGCTTTAATGTTTCTCTATGTCTCAAAACTGAACTGTCACTGATCGTTAATGTGAAGTTTTAATGCTTCATATTCTGTTCAACATCGTTCTAAACATTTCATGCCTAGTATTTAGGTGAAAAATAAGGATCACTGTAGTCGAATCCAGGTCACGTGCCCATTAATTTAAATTATCAAGGACTACAAAAATTTTAATTTTCATTGGACTGAAAAGATTAAGAACAACTAATCCAGACTATTAATAGTTGATCCTCTTAAAATTGCTTCTTACAGTGACGTCTGAATAGTTATTTTTCCTGGCTTCTCAAAATTTAATAATTAATATTACATCATTAAGTTTTTAGTGTTATTCACTAAGGATGTTTTAGGTTTTGCCTTAATCAGTAAATCATAAAAATTCATTTTTCAGGTTCTGTTCTTCAGTTTAAGTTAGGATCGTCTCTGTTTGGGCAAAATATAAAACTTTTTATCAACTATCCTGAAAGTCCAACTACTGGTTTCAAGAGACAGGTGTATCGCGAATTAAGATGGAAATCGGATAGTTTAAATAAAGGGGATGACACGGCCCTGCATTGTGATGTAACGTTTGAATTGTCTGGGAGCTTTCATTATTTCTTCATACCTGAAGGCGGGTAAGTCAAATGTCTTTATTTAATGATTAATGGAGTATGTTTTTCAAACATCCTGTTTATTTAAAGTTCATCATTTATTTGAAAACTGGTAACATTTAATAAAAAAACACTTGGGCTTTGATAATATTTGGCAACATCCTTAAATACTTGAACTTTGATCATATTTGGTTACATCTTTAAAACTGGAACTTTGAAAACATTTGAACTTTGATAATTAAAATAGATTATTATGTTTTCTACAAATGCTTTCTGGTTTTGTCACAATTGTTCCATTGTGTTTGTGAATTAAAACAAATGGTTTATGTTTGTTAAAGGTTAAATGTTTGTTTGAAGTTGACTCATAATTTTCAAAGAATCAGATTCAACTATTAAAGATGTTTGAAGATGAAGGGGAAAAAATTTCTGTAGTAGGTTCAATTATTCCAAATTTGTAATAAAAGAGAATCAAAATTAAAATGATTCTGCATCTATGATTTTTCTTTAAAAAATATAATTATTAACCTATACTAGTTTCCAACTTTTTTTTAGCTGAATGCCCTTTTTTAAGAACAATTTTTTTGCTACCCCTCTGTTACACTCCCATCTAATAAAAAAAGTGTTGTGCCTATAATTTTCGAATTTTTTCCAGATATTTATGTAGCAGGTGTAATTTTAAAATTTCAAAAAGCTAGTTTAGAATTAAAACAAATTGGATCTGAAATTGTAAAGCTAATATTGGCAATGGTTTGTTTCTAGACAACTCAAAAACATGCTACAAATATCGTTTCCAGTAAGATATATCTCATTGGCCGTGTCAAATATTGAATATTATACTGCCTACATTTCATTGTTTCTGCCAGGTGTTTTACTAATTTTTTTTGACCGAGTTCTTTAGGTTTTGTATATGTACTTAAAAAATATCGCTTTTGATTTTCCCAAGTGTTAACTGAAAATCAAGCATTTCAACTTGCCATAAAAAACTTGTTTTATAAATTTTAAAAAAAATTGCTTGCATGCAGTTTGCATTAATCCAAAATTATTTTTTATTGAACACAGTGGTAAAAATACAAGAATTTCTGCCATAATGAAAAATTACTTACTTAGACACTGCAATGTTCTTGGAACAATAATATTCTTCGTAATCAGTAGAGGCCCTACTTAAGTACTAAAATATATAGCTGCTTCACTTGCATTGCAACAAAATGATAATTGCATGGCATTTAATTTAGTAACAATCTTATATTCATAGTATTGTATCGTGAAGGTGCAAATTAATGGTCGCCACGTGGTGACTAAATGACCACAGACGCTTGAAGCGGGAAAACACAGAGCAATCGAGGGAAAGAAGACTGAAGATTAGTACTTTCATGTGAACATGAACTGGGGTATTTCCTCTAAGGTAATTTTTAATTAAGGTTGTACTAGAGCAACACAACGGGCTATTGACGACGGTCCAGAATCAATCCTCTAAGGGAAAGATACGAGGACAACACCAGTTGATTTTCAAACATGGGTCAGATGACGAGGCAACACCTGAGCTGTCACCCCACTGTTATGTCCTTTTTAAAAGTAGTAGTGGTTAAATTTAATGATTGCAAAAGGTTCGAAAAAAAGAAGGAACATAACCAAGAAAAATTTGGATCATATAGTGGTAATTTTGAAAAGAAAAGACTCACTGAACCCTGTACATGAATTATCGAATAGGAGACGTCGATATCTTAATTAATGAAAGTTTTACTGAAAAGAATAAAAAACATAATATGCAAAATTGAGATCAAAAATCCCCAAAAGCTTTCGTGCAAAAAAAGGCAAAAGATATTTGTGTAATTTAACAACAAAGAATATTTATTGAACAGAACACAAAAACGGGAAAAAGCCATGAATTAATTAGAATAAAAATTATTACACATAATAAAGAAAAACTTATAGATCTAGAACTAAAAATGAGGGGAAAATGGCAAAAGACACTAAGGGACACAAGAGTTAAATTTAATGGGGAGGAAAGGGAATACGCGGAATTTACGCAGTGGTATGAGGAACATTACGTCCAAATTACACCACTCTGGTCTCTGCAGAGAAAAAAGAAAAAGATACTTAGCTATCTGGATCCATGATTAAAAAGTGGCACAAGGCCAAGCGAACGTGACAGCATGTGCTTCTAGCACATGTTTGGCTGTCAGGGGAAAAGGTCGAAGAGAGAGAAATCGTTTTGTACAGGCCTTTATCAACTGCTGCGTCAGCGTGCTACATCAACAGCGTCTATCGATAGAATTGAAACTTCAAGGGGCTCGGCAAATAGCGCGCTTATTCTGTGGCTTGGCAATAGCTCACAGTGTGGCTTAAAAATTAGTGTTATGTCGTTTGAGGCATAACACCACTCTTTAAACTTCCACACCTATCCAATGGGGTATTTCCGGAGTGGTAATATCTATTTTGAACGTTCGTAAGTGGCCACTGAATGAAACATATTCAGTGGACTCTTACATAATTTTCACCTTTATTGTATAGTAAACATGATATAATGTGCACAGATTCCTGCAGCTGCTCTGCGAGTTGGTGGTGCAGGTTCAATTCTTTACTGGGTGTATTTCTCTCTTCTGTGTCGGTAAAATTTTCTTTTTGTATGTCCATTACTGGACATTGTCTTGTGTCTGTCACAGCAAGACCAAATTGTCCTTGCATCATAAAACCCCAAACCAACCTGCTGCTGCACTTGTGTGGATGTTTAGGATGTTGCCCTTTTTGTATGCTTCAATACTGGTCCCTAGAACAAATAGAAATTGGTAGTTTCACTGTTTTTGTTAGGTATTACGTCAAGTGTTAATACGTAACACTTAACTAAATACCTTACACAGTTCTAAATACTTAACTTGTACACCCTTTTGAAACATCAAATAATATTAATTTTGCACATCCAAAATTGACAATTCTCGCATTAATCATTATTTTAGCTGTGATTAATGATTGAATTGTACAGAAAAGCACTTTAAGCGTATCAGAATACAATTTTTGTATATTGTGAGACTAGTAATAAAAAATAATCTTATACTGTTAAAAGCTAGGGTATTTGCAAATTTTACAATATCCTTTGTTTATTTACTTAAACTTGGGCGCTGTTTTTAGCAATTTAAAGGAAAGATAATTAAAAGGATTTACTCTTGTAAAAAGGACTACATCCTCTAATCTTGTCAACCTAAATTTTAAAGATTATGATTGTACTTTATTGAACCTCAACCCTTGTGTTTGCTGCTGACATGACGAGTAATTGGTGATTTATTGATCTGTGCTGATTGATTAGTGATTGAATTGTAACTTCTCCTTCCTACTTCTATTTAAAACATCCTTTGCTTTAATTAGAAA
Organism: Metellina segmentata; assembly: GCA_947359465.1. Lineage (NCBI taxonomy): Eukaryota > Metazoa > Arthropoda > Arachnida > Araneae > Tetragnathidae > Metellina > Metellina segmentata. Next base: position 101,511,213 of record OX375875.1, read on the forward strand.
CTGATGTTAAACCTTGATCACACTCACACAGCTAATCACAAGCAGGGTTTGTTTTATGTGTAGTGTATCAATAAATTAAAAATTACTCTTGCTTAAGCAGATATATTGGATCAAGAACATTTGCTTTCATCTTTTTGAATCCATGATGTAATCTTAATTATCTTGTATATATAAATGAAATTTAGCGAATTGAAAAATACTCCATATCTGTTGTATTAAAAGATATAAAACTAAAAACACACGCAGTTTAAAATCTTAAATTGATGGAAGTCATCATATTTTTGAAAAAATGGATATTTCAAAATTTTATATTACTTTGGTATTACATCTATTTCTCTTTTGGAATTCTGACTTCTTGTTAACTAATAATCAAATTTATTAAATTTTCATATCAAAATACACGACTTGAAAATAAATTCAGAATTTTGTGTTTTCAACTTTTTAAAATATTTTAAATTCTTATTTGGTGTCTCATTTAAAGCTGGAACTTTGCAACTGATTTTAATAATAACCCCCAACACCACCAGGTGGCAGGGGTGTCCTGGAGAGCAGGGATCACATGTGGGCAGAACTGGTGGCTCTGAAACATATGTTCCAACTTGACACATAGTTGTCTTTCTATTTCTAAATTGTGAATATATTTTATTCTAAATGAATTCCTTTGATATACTGGAGTAGTCATTTGAGGTCAAAACTTAGCTTAAATATATGTCAATTTTATTCTAGTGATGTTCTCAAGCCGAGTGGATCTGGTTATATTTTAGTTGATCCTGATTTGACTATTGGTCCTGAAAATGAACTTCTACCGCTGGATAGCATTTTGTGCGTAACATACTTGGCAAAAAGTCTTGGATCTATCAAGGAATGGGAAGGCAGACTGCAAACTGCAAAGGAAATGGGTTACAACATGATCCATATTACACCAATACAAGAATTAGGGGCGTCTCGTTCATCATATTCTTTACGAAATCAATTGAAGTTGAATCCTGATTTTGATCATGGCAACAAGAAGTGCACTATGAAGGATGTGTCTGATATGGTAGAAAAGATGAGAAGAGATTGGAAGGTAGGCTACACTTTGAGTTAGTCTCGCTTTATTACTATAAATATACTTTGTTTGTCGGCTAATTTGTTCAAATTGGAAGATCTACAAATATTTAAAATATCAACTTTTATGCATGATTCCATGATACTTGATTACGGCCAATATCTTTGATTTTGGTTTCAGGGAAATAATGTGTCTTATGGAAATATCTTTCTCCCCATAGGCATAAATTCCTTGAATTTATGCCTATGGGGAGAATTAACATGATTCTCATTCATTTCGTTGATGATGCAATTAAATTTATTTGTGTATCTTCATATGTATGTTAATTTAGAAGTATCAATAAATTGAGTTTTTTAAAAGGACGTTTCTTGCAATTTATTAATTGTTATTCTCTATTTTAACATTAATTAAAGTTAAATATTTTAAATCTTGATTAATTTGCTTAACTTTTTGTTGGACAAAGTATTTCATGTCAATGCTTTTTACCCACATGTTAAACGGTTTTAAAATGAATAAAACTTTCATTCCTTTTCGTTACTCCATTTATTTTTTTTTGCTTTTGAAATGATAACCTTAATTCTCCGAGCCTCTCATAATCTATGATATATTTTTCAATATATACTCCTCAGGACTTCAATAACTGTTTTTTACTTGATGTACTATTAACCTTTTATTTACTTGGTACCTTTTCATTGTGCAGGTTCTGTCAATCACTGATATAGTTTTGAATCATACAGCCAATGAAAGTGAGTGGTTAGAAGAGCATCCAGATGCAACATACAATTTGGTAAACTGCCCTCACTTGAGGCCAGCTTATCTGTTAGATAGAGCAATCTGGTATTTCTCCCTGGAAATTGCTGCTGGAAAATGGAGTGGAAGTGGGATCCCTCCTCAAATTAATAACGAATCCCATATTAATGTGAGTAATATTTTCATAATTCTTCAAAATCAAGAATACTTTCATGATTCTTCACAATGAAGAATATTTAAAAAGCTGTGCACATAAAATATATCTCACTTAATTACATTTTTTTACACATGCTATCAATGCCATGCTAAAAACATAAGTTTACATATTTGTTTGTTTCCATCTTAATGCTTTTTCTAGACTAAACCTAGTTCTAATAACATGCACATCCTAAACCATAGGTAGGGAACCTATGGCCTTAAGTTCAGAGCCTCTTGACTGAATTCAAATTTTACAAAACTAATCCTTTTATTTCTATTGATACGTTTTCATTTGTCTTTGATATTTAAAAAATGCGCCGAGTTAACACATTCGCTGCCTGTTAAGTTACGATGTGTTGATAGTTATTGCTCCACCATAGAAACGGGTTTTTCCCAGAAGCCGGCTTACTTTTTATAACAAATATGATTGAAAAGTGCGCCAATTCCAGAATAGATCGGTGAACGCTCAGCCAACAAATTTGCATTTTAACTATCTGTTAGAGGCTTATTAGATTGCATTTTTTTTAGGGGGGGGGGGGCGTGAAGGCCCTACAGAACTATCGTCTCTACAACTTGTATTATAATATTTTTTTAGTAACTATAAAGCTATAAATTCCAAACCATACCTTTACAACTTGCTTCTAACCTTTACTTCACGCCAACAAATAACATAGAATGCCAATTGAAGTGGAGAATAAATGTTGACTGGCAGCTCTTCCCGCGCGAATGCATGACTGGCTACTGAGACATCACACTATGCGCTGCTGCGAGATTGGCATTGAACGTGTTAAAATACCAAAGAATAAAATAAGTTTCAATGAAATAATCTTTTTGGATTTCTCAGCACAATTGTAAAATTAATAAACTAAAGACTAAATTGATGACTGCCATGCTCATGAATTAGTTCCAATATGAGTTTAAAATATCCCATATCTTTCCTTGCCTGACTGGCACCACTGCTGCACAAGGCTGGTTGGCAAATATGCCAGTTTATGAGAGTCAAGTATGCCAGTCTGTCATCAGCCTTTGACAACAGCACACTGTGTTTCCATTTGAACTGGGATTTATGAATAGTTGCTTAGCACAACTGTATTTTTTTAACTATGTCTGCTTTACTGCCCAAAATGCTGTAGAAGATGAAGGAAACATATTTTGATACGTTTTGGGAATTGCAATATTATTTTAAGGTAAGATTAAGATATTTAAAGGTAAGATTCTTTTTTTACTTGTGTGATACTGGCTGTATCAATTTTGCAACCATATCTGCAATCAATGGCAAGAAAGTAAAAACTTTTTTCACCTTCTTGACAATCAAGCTTCCTAGAATTCTTTCAAACCATAGATCTGTTCATTTAGTCATTAAATTTATTGAAGGGAAAGGACTTTTTTTAATCTGAGTACTGAAAAGGTTAAGAGGTGTTTTGTGTAACATTAAATTGTACTCATTGCTGGGGTACATAATTTAACTAATTGATCCAATTTACTCTTAAACTATACCAAGTATTTAAATATTTTCCCTGAAGTTTTAATCATTTTCTTTGTTTTCTTATTTATGTAATGTACTTTAAAAATTTTGTTCAAGTTTAAATAGTATTGTTTTAGAAGATTATTCATCTTGTTTGGTTTGCTTTATTCCAGGCTTTGAGAGAAACTTTTAATGGATATTGGAAGCATGAAGTAAAGCTGCATGAATTTTTTTTGCTTGACATTGAAGCAGTACTTAACGCTTTCGTTAAGTATGTTAAAGGTACTCATTGACTTCTAAATCTATGTAAATTCAAAATTATATTTCTTGTTAAAAACCTGTGCTAATTTTTTTTTCCGAATTTGTGAAAGAGTTAAAGAAATTTGACTGTAAAAGTTGTGATTACATTCAGTGTATAGATACATTTTGTAATTATCTATTTTTGTAGCATAACACAAAGTTAACTAGTGAAAACCTTTTTCTACCAGATGCAGAAACTGAACTACTATACTTATTTAAATTAACTGCTACACTGCTGGCCACCGTAAATGCAACACCCTGAAGGAAGCATGCAAATAATATCAAATTTACAACATGCATTAGCGGAGGTGAGATATGCAAATGATTAGCGCTATTTAAAGCTTGGAGATTTCGACAATTTCAAGTATGGCAATTGTGGTTTTAAAAAAAACCCGACCAATTATGCCTTATAGAAAACAGCGATCATCTTTTGATCAAGTATCCGAGTTCGACAGAGGAAGGATAGTGGCCTACCGAGATTGTGGATTATCTTTCAGGGAAATCGGTAGTCGTGTTGGACGAAACCAAACAACTGTAATGCGATATGTGATCGTTGGATGCTGGAGGGTACGATGAACTGACGTGTTCGATCGTATCCACCTCAGTGCGCCAATTCACGTGATGACAGGCATATTGTGCGTATGGCAGTGACGGATCGCTCAGCCACATCACGAACCATAGCACAGCACATTCAGTCTGTAACGCATCATCCAGCGTCTGCGCGTACCATTCAACGCCGTTTACAGCAGAGTGGTCTGTCCGCAAGATGTCCATTGCTTCATCTACCCTTGATGCAGAACCGCAGACGTCCCCGCCGCCAATGGTGCAATGAAAGAAGGATGTGGACGGCAGAATGGAATGAAATTGTCTTTACTGACAAGTCACGCTTCTGTCTGCAACACCACGATGGTCGGATTCGAGTTTGGAGACACCGTGGAAAGAGGATGCTGAACAGCTGCGTTATGCACCGCCACACTGGTCCTGCACTGGGTATTATGGTATGGGGCGGTATTGGATATCACTCTCGCACTCCTCTAGTACGCATTGCCGGTACTTTAAACAGACAGCGCTACATCTCCAAGGTGTTGAAGCCAGTTGTCCTTCCTTACCTTCAGGGCTTGCCCACAGCCATATTTCAACAGGATAATGTGCGATCACACGTGGCACGCATTGTCCAAGGGTTCTTCGTCAATCGGCAGATTGAATTGCTTCCCTGGCCAGCTCGCTCTCTGGATCTTACTCTGATAGAAAACATGTGGTCCATGGTTGCTCAACGATTGACCCAGATTACATCCCCAGCTGCCACACCAGATCAACTTTGGCAACATGTAGAAGCTGCTTGGTCTGCTGTACCCGAAGAACAGATCCAAAGTTTCTTTGAATCAATGCCGAGTCGTGTGGCAGCGCTGATCTCCAACAATGGCGGCTATTCTGGCTACTGATTTTGGCAGGAACCACACTTCACAGAAGTCTATAAATTTAATCATTTGATACTTGGTCAACATGTTATCTACAAAATAAATTTTGTTTTGATATCTCTTGTCTTTCTCGGTATTGCAATTTTGGTGGCCAGCAGTGTACTTACAACAAAGGTAGAAGATTTTCACTCTTCATATTTTGAATTTACTTTAATAAAAACTCTTCTTAAAACTGAACTTCATAAATACTAAAATTCTGTTTTCTTATTTTAAAATTGAATTCATGAAGATAAAATGAATGCAAAAAGAATAGAAAACTCAGAACTAGGTTTTTTTTAACAGGTTCGTTGTATTGTACTGTTTTTATTTAAAAAGATGTGTTGAAATAACTAATCAAAATTTTATATTTGAACAATAATTTTTTTAACAAATGCCTTTATTAAAAATAGATCCATGATTCATTATTGGTTCTATAGACTTTATTTTTAACTATTTCAAATTAGTTTTTGAGTATAATTCTTGTTAAGAATTCATTTTTGCATTACTTTTATCTTTTAATCAGATTACTTAATTCAAATTACTTTACATGTTTATTCAACCAAATACATTAAATATTTGATATTTTTAATGCTTCCAATCAAATGCAATGATTTCACTGCAAATATTCGAATTTGTCTTAAAGTTGTTTTCTTCCTGATGTTTACAAAAATATTTTTGAGTCATCTTCAAATGTTTATTCTAGTAATAAATCGTGAATGCAAAACATTTTAAGTACCAAAAATTAATCTTACTAAAATCAATCGCCTTTCATCAGCATATTAAATAAAGGAGGCATATTATGCACAGCACATGTCAGTGGATCTAAATAAACTTCATTCTTGTATGCAGATTACCTTAGCACTTAATCTAATGAAAAATTTTTTTTTAATGTTTTAAATACTGTATTGGAATTTTACTTAAAAAACTTAATATTTTAGATCCAGCTAGAGTAGTGGAGAAAGTGTCTGGTAATCTAAAAATCATACCTGATTCTGAATATCGAAGAATGAAATCCACAATAGATATGAGATTAGCTTCAAACATTTATGCACCTACTCTGTAAGTAATGATCATCTTATTTGAATATTATGAACTTGATATGTTTTGCAATTTTTGCTCTTATTCCATTATTAATTTCTTATTTACTAGGTCCATGAATGTGTACTTTACAATAAATGTTATTAATTTATGTCTTTCAGAATAAGTGGTGCAGAAATTGATAGAGCTTGCGAATGTCTGAAGTACAAGCTCGAAGAACTAAACAGAATCAAAATAGATGAAGTTGAGAATCATTTCAATGCTGCAGTAGGAAATGTCCTATCGGCTGTACGTTATGAACGCTTAAATTCTGATGGTCCTCAAATAAAAATGGTTTCGGCTGAGCATCCTCTTGTGCCACAGTAAGTTTTAAGAACTCTTTTGAACTTAAGTTTTAATATAATACAAAATAAAATCCGGAATCCTGAGGATTCTGGATCATTTGGAGTTCATTTGTTAAAAACACCCTAATCTAACCCTCCTCAGCGCATATTTGTTTGTGCGTTATTTACGTCGGGAACTTGTTTACAATACTAAAATAGCAAATATATAAAAAGGAAAAAAAACTCGAATACAATGCAAAAAATTTTACCTACAAATCTAATTTTTCTGTGTGATATTTACTCTGAATGTGTCTGTTATTTTGCGTTGTTTCGTCAATTTGGTCCTGGTTGAACGCTTTGTTTAAAAATTGTAGATAGAAAAAAACGCTGGTTAGCAAAACGTTTGGTCAATTCCGGATCTGGGACTTTGTACTGTGTTGTGATATGTAATCTGAATAGTATTGCTAGCTGAATTAACTGGCATTGCTTGGGTTGAATTTATTTATTGTTGATTGAAAAATAATCAGATTAATAACTTCTCTTTCATAAAAAATGCATGCATCAATTAAGTGCACGGAAAATAATTCTTTAACATCGGTTTATTTTTTTCATCCCTTCTTGTATTTACTTCGGATGCAAATATGTATTCATGATATATCCATCCATATACTCAATTTGGAATACATCGCACTTCTGTTGTAAGACAAACTACAAAGATTTTTTCCAAGGTGACTACTTCAGAAGTCGATTTTGAGTTTTGGAGTGATTTCGAATATCCCTGTACATTCATTTTATGTAAAAATGGCAAATTTTCGGCAGATAATCTTGCACTTGGCTATCTTATGAATATGCTTTACATATAGCATTCTTTCCACCTGGTATGCAAAGTTTTCGAATTTCATCATGAGAGGATGGTAAATTAAATTGTTACCACATTTGTGACTAATTTAGTTCGAAGCAAATGCATTTTTTCTTGAAAATTTGATTTTACAGCATTTTTAAAAAGAAAACTACTGCTTTCAATGAATGATTTACTTGTATTTAAAATGGGTAAGAACAGCTTCAATTTGTAGAGTAAACAACCTTAACTTTTTGTAACTTAAGACAAAATAATTCAATTTTTCAAAATTGTTAACTGATATTATTCCAAGATCAACAAAGTCTTGTTTAGAATTAATTTTACTCCAACAGACACATGGTCATATTCACTAAAAGAACTGTCACAGGCAAAGCCATGCTTCTCTACTATTATAAAAGGAAGTGTTTATCTGTTTCTTGCCACAAAATCCTGACGATTGTATGACACTTACAGCAGGGCTCGAAATACCTGGGTGCACTGTGCAAATGAAAATAAAATTGTGCGACTAATTTTTTCCAGCAAGGTGCATGTCGTGCACCTAACATTAAAAAGGGGAAAGAACTTTTTATGTTATTTTGATGCTTTAACAAACTACTAGTATCGACCCCTCTCGCTCTAAAGGAACATAATTAAAATTCCTAAATACACACTATGCGAAAACAAAATCGCTGGGCCGTAACGAGTTTATACAGGAGGAAGGTTTACTTGTGCCATGCCACCAGAAATTTCCGATGATTGAAACATTTTCCAGATTGCTTTGTTGAAGGGACAGCCGGAGAAGGGAGAATTACATGTTTTAAATATTTTTATTTACTATCTACTACTAACCAATCTAAACATACCCAAATAATAAAGTAGTTTACATTATATCAATGCTCTTATATTACGTTTTTTTTAAATGTGCACCTAAAATATAACCTGTGCACCTAATTTAAAAACTTAGGTGCACCTGTATTAAAAAATCTATTTCGAGGCCTGACTTACAGCAATGAGATTTGACACACAGGTATTCCGAATTTTTTGCAATTTTTAGGTCACGGCGAATTTTAAAATTCTATTTAGAAGATTTTAAAATGAATTTAATAGTTTTATTCTCTACCTAGTTCTTCAAACGCGTTTCGTCCGGGCGAAAAAAGACTTACCCCAGTCTTGACTTTTCTACCCATGTGACCGTCCAATCAGCCTTGGAACCATGTCAAGTTCTTTTCATCACCCCGTGGAACAATCAGAAAATTATTATTTTTTCGTTTCTGCTTTGATTTTGAGCAGCGGAGGAGCCCTTTGCGTTAAAAAAAAAAGAAACAGATTAGATTTCCTCAGGGTGGCGACAGAACCGGGAAATCAGGGATTTCTCAGGGAAGAATCATTTTCTGGAAAAATCAGGGAAAACTCAGGGAAGTTTCGTTTAACTCAGGGAAAAAGTTGAAATTTCGTTTTGCAAATGGCACCCATTTGATACTTTTCCTTTAGCCATGCGGGCGCCACTTTGAACCAAAATCAAAATTTCTCCAATTTTGTTTTCATTCTGAAAATGAGAAGTGTATTTTTTATGTAAACATCCAGAAAAAAGAGTTATATACTGTAACGGCCGGAAATCCTGTAACCGAAGCCTACATCTGTGCCACGTCCCCTAATGTCAATAATAGTGGCTTTGAAAAATACTAACGGACGGAAAAACCTGCAAAAGTTAAACATCCGGTTCCGATTGAATCAACATTTAAAAAATAATAATAATTTTTTTCTTAAATACCTAGATTGGCGATTTTGATTTTGGTCCAAAATAGTGCCCGGCTAACGGAAAAGTACTCGTTTAGATTATGCATATGTTTTTTAATACATATGTGTTAGAAGTTATTATTTGTTTCGAAAATTTTCGAACTCTGAGGTTTCTGAGGTGTTGAAAAGTTTGCGTTGCCCGTTACATTTCTTTTCGTGATGGATTCGTCATTGTTAAATGCGGCCAAAATCGTTTGCGAAAAGAGATCCTATGAAAATATAAATATTTAATTTAAATTATTTATTAATAGAAAATCAAACGTATAAGGTATCTATCTGGTGTAAAATTTTCCGCAGCTTTGAAATCCGTTGATATTTTTATTTTATTTTAAACAATCGCTGATTTAGAAAAAAGCACTGAATAACGATAGTTATAACTTTAATTATTTCTTTTGCTTCACCCGAATCCGTTACTTTTCATAATGAATGAATCTCGAATCAAATGAGGGTCATTCTTGGCGGCGAAATTCGTATTGGAAAAAATTTAAAAGTTACAATTTAAAAATTATTTATTTAAAGAAAATCATTTTTAGGTATCGATCTAATGTGAAATTTTCCGCAGATTTAAAATCCGTTGAAATTTTTATTCTATCTTTAACGATTGCAAAGATAGAAAAAAGCACGAAGAACGCCAGTTCGAACCAGAACGAACTCAAATTCGTTGCTCAGGAAATCAAAATGAATTAATCTGATCTTTTTAACCACGAAGGTAAAATTCTTCACGGTGCCGGCGGCCAAATTGGAAAAAATATAAAAGTTACAATTTAAAAATTATTTATTTAAAGAAAATCATGTATTTAGGTATCGATCTGATGTAAAATTTTCCGCAGATTTTAAATCCGTTGAAATTTTTCTTCTATCTTTAACGATCTAGGAGATAGAAAAAAGAACTACAAAACTCCAGTTAAAACTTTATTTCTTTTGTTCGTCAATCGTTGCTGAGAAAATCTAAAGAAAGCGGAAAAAATAAATTTAGAATGTCATGTCTTTATACCGTATGCCATTCTAAGGAAAATAATAATAATAAATTAATTAATTTTTAAATGTTTTAGATTAAATTTTAAAATTTGGGCGCGATTGAAAAATTGCAAAAAATTCGGACCACATGTTTGCTAATTTTCACTATTGTAAGTGCCATCGATTCATCAGGACACTGCGTACAGGACAGACAGACAAACACTTCCTTTTATAATAGTAGAGATGTACCGAGCGCTGGCGCCATTGACGGATTCAGGGGCTGATGGCTGCTTTTGCAAACACATCAAAATAGTTAAAAATGTAAAATTAAATATTCTATCTATAACTGTGTATATTATTTGGTCTATTATGGAATACAGTAAAAATATTTTTTTTTCTTATCTTATTTTAATTCATTTATCAGTCTAGTTTTTTAGTTTATCAAGTGTCAAGTTTATCATAATTACCGAAGAATTGTTCTGCGAACAAAAGGAGAAACTCAGGGAATTTCATGAAAAATACTCTGGAAATCAGGGAAAACCCAGGGAACTTTTTACTTCAATTTTTGTAGCCACCCTGTTTCCTGTCCCATTCCATTTCCACCAATAAGAGCAAGAAATAAAAAACATAGTGACTGAGTTATATTAAGGTTTTTTTGACTAAAAATGCAAATAATCCGGAATGTCCGAAGTCCAGAGAATTTTGTACTTTGTACTGTATGTTGCTGAGTCTAACCAAGAATTTCACAAGAGTGTCAAATTATTCTGTGCAATTTTAACAATGTTATGCATCTCCATAACTAAAAACAAAATTGGCAAATCTGTCGCACAGATGTTGATTTTAAATTATAAATCGCATTTGTTTGTTGCTATTCATCAAAACGCAGATAATGCTGATTTCTGTGCCAATCACATTAACAAAAATCTTATTCCTGATATTGAAGTATTATTTTCCTCTTTAGGTATTTCAAAAATTTTGGACTTGATCAAGATCTCCAAGCAGATGAGAAACTGATGTATTGTCCTCAGAGCTGCTACATTATGGCTCACAATGGCTGGGTTATGGGTGATAATCCATTGAAAAATTTTGCTGAAGAAGGATCAAATGTTTATTTGAGACGTGAACTTGTTGCTTGGGGAGATAGTGTTAAGCTTCGTTTTGGAGATAAACCTGAAGATTCTCCTTTTCTGTGGAAGTTTATGGCGGAGTATGTCCAGCAGTTATCAAGAGTCTTCCATGGCCTGCGACTTGATAATTGTCACAGTACACCAATTCATGTTGCTGAAGTATGTGTTTTTATTATTTATATTTCTTTGATTATTATAAAAAAGGAGAGTTATATTTAACAAAATTACTTTGTGAACAATTGCTATTAACAATCAAAACAGCCATTTGAGGAATATATATATATTTTTACACCCAACATAAATTATGTTATAAATGTGAAATGCATTAAATATTTAGTAAAATTGTGTATATTTAAATATTTTTATAGTTATGAGTTTAGTAAAGCATACAAAACATAAAGTTTTTGTTCATTGGATGTGAACATTCGGTTTTCTATATTAAACATTTTTTAAAAAGCTTTTCTTTGTGATCTATTTCCTGTTGCATTTTTAAACAGTTTGATGCAATAGCATTGATAAAATTTTAGTATGATTCAAGATTGTACTGGTCTTATCTTACTTATTTAGTTTATGGTGATTTGTTGAATTAAAAAAATTTACCCAAGTCTTAAAGTTTTTCTACAAATTAATTGAATTGTATCATTTATCCTACAATTTAGCAATTCATAATTGGGAAGTTTGGTATAAAACTGTCCATAACCAGGTTTTAAAATGTTTTTAAGAAAGTATGTGATTTTTAGTATTATTGCATTTTTGAATATAAAACTCTTAGAAATAAGTTTACCTTGAAACATTAAAAAATATATGGACATATGTATAGTTTTGCTGTGCTGTATAACTTTATTTAGGAATGTGGATGGTGCTAGAAATTAAATGAAGTAGGTAATTATCAATTATTTTGCAACAAATCATAGCATTCTACAGTTTGAACGGAATCAAACATGATTAGTATAGGATGATATGAGAAGTTCTAAGTGCTTTATGCTCACGATAAAGTTTCAGTTGTCTTCATTGCTAGTGATGCAGCTGTCTCGCCATGGTGTCAACCTTGATGAGCATGTTGATTCCAGTCCAAAATCCAGAATCCTCCAGAACTCTACCATTCCAGATTTCTGATTGTTTGCATTTTTTGTCAAAAAAAACCCCTTAATTTTTAACCAATTGTAAAATAGCAGGCATAAATATTAATAATTTTTTTTAAAAAAAACAACTTTTTAATACAACACAAGAAATTTTATTTGCAAATCTGCTAATTTTTCTGTGAAGTATTTACTTTGAAAATGTCCATTATTTTGCATTGCTTCATCAATTACGTCCAGGTTTATCTCCTTGTTCTTTAACCCTTCTTTGCATGATTTTTTTCTTTATTGGTGAAATAAATCAAGGTGATATAATTCATGTTCAAAATTAAAGGAAAAATGGTTTAAAAAATTTTAGTATATATTTATAGTATAAATTTAGCAAAAAACAATAGGATGGTATCATGTGGTATTTTTTTAATTAAACGCAAACTTTTTTAGAAATTGCTCTAAAAATAACAGAAACACATGTTACAAACCTTTCTTCCACTCATTTTCACTTTTTTAGCAATAGGAACTCAAATATAATAAAACGAAATCATACATTTATTGCAACTACAACAAACAGCGGAATGACAACTTCAAGCTTGTTTTACTGATAGTGACACTTGCTTATTTTTGACAGCTATGTTTTTTTTTTATGCAATGGACATTAAAAAGGTATCCAGACACGATCAACTTAAAGTGAACTTGTTCTTTTATATAAATTTTGGGCATTCAATGTTATGATGGAAATTTCCACCATTATGCAAAAAAGGGTTAAAAATGGAAAAAATTGAGGAAAACAAAAAAACGTAAGTTAGCGAAATGTCAAGATTTGGGACAATTCTGGATTTGGGACTTTGTACTGTATTTATCCAATCATTCTCCTAATGCATTAGTTGTTGAGTGATGGGATTTAGTGGAGTCAACCAAAATGTGTTGCCAGTGCCCTTGTAGTAAGCCTTAGTCAGTGCACCTGATGTACTCCATGTATTCTCAGTTATACCAGATGCCAGGGTGGTTGCTTCTGCATCCATGCATGGGCTCTTGCTGCACTGAGTTCATGGAAATTGATGGTTATGATTCCAAATCAGCTTTATTGGATTTTGCAGTTTTTCGTACAACTTAAATGCTTGCTGTTCATACATTATCTTGTATGGTGTCTTTCAAGTCCCTGAGTACTTGACTTGCACCCCAAGTGCAGGTCACGGTCATCGGCTGCAATAGTACTTTGCATTGTGTTTCTTGTGCATCTCTGAAATTTTTAAGTGGGATCCACCTTCAGGCCCACTTGATTTAAATTTAGTTTTCAGCTGGTGTGATGTTTCTAATAGAGCAACTCAAACAGATGCTGACATCAACTCTATAACACATGGATTGGATGTGGTGATATCTTAAAAGATTCACAGCTGTGCCAAATGGGAGACCTTTTCGTGATACTGCCAGCTTGTTCAGGATCAACTGGCAGCAGCCATTCATACTTTGTTTCAAGTACTTTTTCTCTGTATCCAAATGTATATACACTATCTCTGGATCATTTCATTTGTGAGCATTAGTGTGCATTTTTGTAACATGCTAAATTTCCAAGTTACTCACCATGATGTGGAGAAAGACGTAATTTTACATAAAAATATACCCTTTAGAGTTAGTAAAAGTTCCTTAGCTGTTCAATGGTTGGTGCATCACAATATGAAATAGACAATAGAATTATTGTCAGTACTTTTGTATCATTGATTACTTGAATTATTGGATTCTTTTTTGAAATTTCTTAATTCATTTTTTTTTTATTTCAGTATATGATTGACAAAGCTCGAGAGGTGAGATCAGATATGTTTCTTGAAGCTGAGTTATTTACATCAAGTGAGGCTGTTGATAATGTCTTTGTGAACCGCCTAGGGATTACTGCATTGATACGTGGTGTGTATGACATCCTTAATGAACCTAAACTTTTTCTCCTAAGTGCTCATTAAATTATAACGGATAGCTTTCATTTACGAATAGTTTTTCAATCTTGGTATAACGGCTTTTAAATCTTAAAGCTTTCACTTTAAATTTATAAGTTTCAGTTTATAAGAAAAACCGTTGGTGGTCGTGGTTACATTGTTAAAGGAAAAGTGCAATTTCCCATGATATGAAAAACTTTAAGCCTTTTTGGAAGAAATTATTTCAATTGTTTTGTATAATAGCTGTGCATAGTAAGAGTGTTTAAATTTATATAGATAGAATTATGTGTGTAAAATTTCTTTGCGATGAATTAATCCTTCAATATTTTTAGTAGAAGGTAATCATCTGAGGAATTTGTTTTCTGGGGGAATATATTTACAATTACTAATTACTATATTTTAGAGTCTATGCAAGCCCCTGACAGCCATGAACAGGGTAGACTCGTATATCGATATGGTGGTTCTACAGTAGGAGCTTTTCTACACCCTGTTACTCGACCTCTTACTAAAAGCATTGCTCATGCTGTTTTCATGGATATAACTCATGATAATCAGTGCCCAATGCAGGTAATCATTTGATACTATCAATTTACTGTGTATTTATATTTTACAGAGCTTGGATATGAAAATTCTTGCTATTTCATTTTTCTAAATAAGGTGGGCTATGGTAGTAGAGTAGCTGATTGGGCAACCTGAGGGTTGTGAGTTCGAAACTCTATTCAACCAAAGGCCACCAGATATAAAAGGGCTATTAAATCTGTCATGGTCTCAAATATCATCACATTGGCATTGTGCAAGTTTGGAGAGTGGGATGCTAGCTCAGGTGTGACCTCATTGTCTGACCAAAGGTCAAAACTACGAAATGTTCTTGATTCGTTCCCTTCGAGATTGATTCAGGACCGTCGCCGATTGCCCATTGCCAACATTGTTGCTCCAGTGCAACATCTATTAAACTACTCACCTATTTTTCAAATAAAGAATTGAATTCATTGCTAACAAAAATTCAAGAAAGTATACCATAGTAAATTGTTCAGTCATACCTTCATCTGTTTTATATTTTAATGTTATCAATTATTCAAAATATTAGTATTAAATTGTATACCTCATATTTCCAAGGTGAAATTGAACTAACCAAATAAATGGCATAAACATAATTTGCTAGAAAAATGTCAACATGAGCACTTCATCCACTCCAAATGTTATTGGATTTTAACTCAAATATTCATACTATTTGAATCACAGTAAAAAAACTAACCAAATTATCTTTTGTTTGTAACTTTTTTTGTGTTAAATGTAAAATTTTTTGTTTTAACTTTTGTTTTCAATAATTACATTTTTAGATTCGTTCAGTGTATGATTATTTTCCAACTGCAGCCATGGTATCCATGGCATGTTGTGCTACTGGTAGTACCTGGGGATATGACCAACTTGTACCACATCATGTAAGCATGTCTCTCTCAACATTGTAACCCATTGCTAAATTTAAAAATATAAATTTCCTAATATTTTGTATTAAAAATTTATTTTTCACACTAAGCCTGGCTTTTCAGTTATACTATGCTATGGATGTATGCATGTTAAGTTTGTTTAATTTTCTCAGTAAAATTTAACTATTTTACTGTAATCATACTTTGCACTGGTTTGTTTTTACATATTTCTACCAAAACATTTTAAAATTTATTTATGTCAATGTAATATCATGTCCATGGATTATAGTTAAAATTTAACTGATATACCAATTAAATGAATATTTGAGCTCACTGAATTGGAGACTCATTTAATTTTGCTCTTTGCCAACTGTAATGGTTCACTGGGTTCAAATATTGGGGAATTATGATGGTGTAGCAAAAATTTTACTGTAGAAGGATAAACCAAACCCAATACTGACTGGTGGAGTTTGGTATTCTGCCGTTCAATAACATTTTCCTAGTTTTGTTTTAAATATCCAGAATAAGTGCCTACCCAATATTTCATACCAATAATGTACATGCTTTAGTCCAAATCTATGCAAATTTTGTTTCATGGCACAAAGAATTTTTTATTTTAAGTTTCTTCAATTAATTGCATTTCTGTAAGTTGTGACATGGATATTTGATTGCATCAGCATGTGTACATTTCTGTGTTTTCATTAATTTTCCTTCAACATATCATTGATTATGTAATTAAAAACTGTTTTATCTAAATATTTGCTTATGCATGTTTATTCTTACTTGTAGCTAGATTCTTTTCTCTTTTTTACATTAGATACATGTAGTTTCAGAGAAACGGTTATATACTTCATGGACTGATGACGCTACACCTAAAAGAGGCTTTATCAATTCAGAAAGTGGTATTATTAATGGGAAAAGAGCTCTCAACAAATTGCATTACGAACTTGGTGTGTCTGGCTTTACGCAGGTATGCTTTCTTCAGTTCATAAACCTCATTTTGTTCCACCTGGTTCAGGTTGATAAGTATATACTAGTGTGGAATGGCACTTGAAAACTTGACAAAGAAACATTGAAATATTTTTGAAGGTCATCTATGAAACTTTAAAATATCTTAATGATTATTTCGATATAAATTAAAAGCTAACACCATGGGAGCTTATTTTATTTTTTCTGAAAATTGGTTTTATAAACTACTAGCCACTGCATGGTCAGCACAGCGTTGGCCATGACAGTTCTTTTCATGGGTCAGGTGTAACCATTAGACACTTGCCAACCCCCGGTGATAGCTAAGCATTCTCATTTGCTTTGCAAACCAACACCACAGGCAATACCACAATGGCCTCGAAGTGGCTAGTGATAAAAAAAATGCCTATTTATTAATTACAAAATATTTTAGATTAAATTTTTTTAAGCGGGCTGGACACATTAAATCTTACTGATACTGAAAACATTAAAAAGTAAAAGCAATAATTTTAAGAATGAGGCCCACCTTTATTCGACATGATACATTACACAGGTTACAATTGAAAAATTATTTATTTAAAGAATATCATAATTAAGGTATTGATCTGGTGTAAAATTTTCCTCAGATTTTAAATCCGTTGAAATTTTCACTCTTTCTTTAATGATCGCGAAGATAAAAGGCCTCAAATAGTCTGTGCCCATGACAAAGTTGAAATTGCTAGCAAGAAAGTAATACTAATCAACAACGTAAATCAAAACACGCTAGAATCAGAAAACTTGGCATGGTTCCAAAGGTACTAGGACGAAACACACAGTATGTGTCCTTTCTTCAATTGAGGTAGCCTTCCCCAAAAAAAGAAAGGAAGGTGAAAAAAACAAAAAAATAATTTTAAAATGTTCTAGATTAAATTTTAAAATTCGAGTTAGACTCAAAAATTTAGGACTACCAGTGTGCCAAGTTTCATTATTGTAAGTGCCATAGATTCATCAGAACACTGCTGGCAGAACGCAGAGAAACACTTTCTTTTACATTAGTAGAGATATTTAGATTTTGTATATGACTTTAACTCAGTTTAGACAAACTACTGAATTTTATTCCTAGTGTTTAAAACTTGTCCTTTCATTTGAAAACTGCTAATTTAATTTTAAAAACAGGCAGTGTTTGATGCAGCTTGGCCAGATCTGGCACTTACGTCCTAAAAAATCAAGCAAACAAATTAAAAGTAAACTAATCTTGTTATTTATCCTTTTCAAAACTTCTTTTCTTGTAATCCCAAACATTATTTTTTAATTATATGCTATAGAAGTGTATTTTCATCTTCAGTAAAAAATGTTAGGTCTTAATTGCTATTTGGTTTGAAATGGAAACTTCAAGACTTGTAAATATACTTTCCATAGAAGGGATTGCTGAAAAGTTTAGACAAATAATAATAAATTATTAAACATATTCTTGTTTCTTACTATACATAATAAGGTTTCTTTATAACATCAAATCACGTATAAGTGTTCTAGTAACACCAAATTATTTTCTTCATATTTCTTATTCAAAATTTAGAATTATTTCCAATATTTGCTTGAAAATTGTATACTTTTACATCTGCTGTTACTGTTTTCATTGATTTATTTTAGGTTTTTGTGGATCAACGAGATGAAAATACAGTTGCTATAACTCGACATTGCCCAGCTACTCATCAATCTGTAATCATGATTGCACGTACTTCTTTCAGTATGCCAGCAAAGCCAAAAGAATCTAGTTATGTTAAGCCTCTTCGACTCCAAGGTCAGTTATTACCTCTTAGAGCATTACTTGGTCAAATATGGTCTTTGCATCATAAAACCACTAAAAAATAACCAACTTATAGAATTGCAAGATTTGAGTTTTCTCTTAATGTCATTATTTTTCTTCAACGTAATTCGCAAGCTTCATGAGCTTGATAATGTAAATTTATTTCATATTTATATTACAGTTATAGCGAGCAATGTAATAATTTATTGACTTGTTTAACTCAAGTTGGGGTTCAAAGCTTGACAGTGAATCCACAGCAAATTTTTGGATTGCTCAGTGAATACATCACTCAAATCTAAGAATTGTCATTTGTGATTTTTTAATTTTAAGTTGTTTTCCAATTTACACATCAGAATTTCTGCTTTAATACTTACAGGGCTTATAACACATCACTTTTTGTTCTTTTGTCACTTTTTTGACATTTTGTCACTTTTTCAGGTGTTTAAATTCTTAAATTCTACTTAGAGAAAACAATTTTTGTGCGTTATTAAAAAAAAAAAAAATTCCTCTAAAAAAAGTCAAATGTCAACTTAGTACAGATTGGATCATTTCGACTTGCGTTCAAAGTTGTCCAGCTAGTTTCCTCCACGGCAGGTATTCATTTGAGTGTCATTCAGAAGGGGGTTGCAATTCACCTCCCACTTCTGAATGACACCTGTGTTTCTGCCAAAATCAATCCTTTTCGATATTTATTTTGAGGCGATCGTAATGTGATGCTACGGCTGGCACCAGCTGCTATAATATTGATTTCGGTTCGCGAAAAGAATTGAAGCCTCGAGTATCACCAAATAAGATAATCTTGCCATTAAATAACCAATAGCAACCCTCTAAATACAGAGCAACAGAATATAGTTTCCTTCCCTTGTAATTTCCCTTAAAGGCAATGCAGTGCTGTTCCATTGAATTCCCCCACAACACCCTTGGTCTCATAGTCTGGTGCTAAGGAATTCGATATAGAAAGAAAAGAGTCGGTTTTGAAGCTTCGAGAAAATGTGTCTTAACTAGTTTTTTCTATTCACAGATTTCTTAATCAGTGGCCTAAGCGTTGGTCAACACACAAATTCAAGGAGACCTGAAACTTCCCACTTACTATTTCATCAAGCATATGGCTAAGTCTAAAGCCAGCTGATGAAAGGTTGCTTGAACAGAGGTTTGCAGTACAAAAGTATTTCCTTTTCCAATAAAAAAGCCAAACATGTTTCAAAGACCAGGCTACCCGAAAATTGTTTATTTACTTAGAATAGAAACTATGAAGGCTGAGGTGATATTTGTCATATCAAGTGCAAGTATATATAATGGTTTGACCGAATTTCTTCAGAAAAAGGTGCCCATAACCTTCATTCTCAACTTGAATTGTTGATAAGAAACAATTTTAGGTAGGATCTACGAAGAGAAATTTATTTGAGATTTGAAGATGGATGAAATGGAAGATATATGTCCTTAGAAACTTGCCTCTGACTGATATTGTGATTGGAGATCAAATTTCTAAAGTGCTTCAGAATATGAAAGAGAAGGAAAGAAATTTCTTTTTTTAAGGGCTCAAAAGCATTACATTGCTAGTGTTAAATATCTTTTGAAGAAGTCCTCCTTCAGTTCATCTCTCTTTAAAAGTTTATCCTGACTTGGTCCTCTTGAGATACTCAGTGGTGAGAGTGTAACAACAAGTGTTAGAAGTTGCAAGAGCAATGCCATGGGAGGTCCCAAGAGACATACTACTAGATGAGGGGAAATTACTCCAAAGAATGAAGCTTATTGATTGTTACTGGGACCAGCTCTTCAGACAGTGGTGTGGACCCTAAATACTCAGTTGTGTCAAAGCTAATGAAAACTGCTCTGTTACTTTCTCATGGTAGTGCTGATATTGAACACGGCTTCTCTGGAAGAGGTTTGACATGAGACAGAGCATCAATGTCCGAATGCATAATAAATGCATAGATGATGGTCAAAAGAAGCTTGGCAAATTTTGACAGTCAATCATATTTGGTGCCGATCATGTCAAACCTAATGGATATGGGAAAAGTTGCATATAAAGCCTATTTAAAAGATATAAAATAGAGGGCTCAGGAAAAATTAGAGAAGGAAGGAAAAAGAAAGACTGGAAGCAGAGAAAAATGTTTAGAGCAGCTGACAGAGAAAAGACAGGTAATAGAAGATTGAAAACTTATAATTATGTGTAAGTGAGAGGATGTGGCGCTGGACTCTACTTAAAAATTGTTAAAGGAAGCAGTACTTGCTCAGGCAATGATTGAAGGGATGGCAAAAGTCTCGGATGATGCTGGTCAGCAAAGATAGACTTAAGAAGTGTATTTTCTTCTCTTAAAAATTAATTTTAGACCTTTTCTACAATAAAAAAAAAATTAGATATTTTTTCAAAGAAATGGAAGAAATTTTTCAAGTTATGTCAGAAATGAACAACATATTTAAAAATCTTTATTACAAATTATTTTATTTATTTGTTAATGTTGTTTCAAATAACATGCTTTTTAAATGAAGAAAATAAATATCCTTCCAAAAGAAAGAAAAAGATAGGGGTGACTGGCGAGTATCTCTTTCTTTTTTTCTATCTTTATACTTGGAATATATTTGGCATTGTTATTTGTCACTTTTTTTGGTTTGATTAGTCACTTTCTGTCGCCTTTTTTCAATTTGTCACTTTTTTAAACCTGTTATAAGCCCTGTACTTAGTACACAGCATGTATTCTGTATATATATTTCTTTTAAGGGACAAGCCAATTAATAAGAATATTATTATATTAAGTATTTATAAGATCAATTAAACCAACTTATTTGCTATTGAGAAAGTGTACTTAGTCTTTTTATAATATAGAAATATATAAGAATAAGTTAAAGGATAACTTTTATTTCAGGTATCATTGAAGAAATAGTATTAGAAGGTGGACTCGAGCCTGTAAATCATCCAGGGACATCACTTGGTCCATCTGTTCATGAGGATGATACCTACATTAATGGATTGACTGATTTTAGACTTAATCTGAAGGAACACATTCAGATATATGAAAGTGATATGATTGAAACTGCTGGTGCATCTGATGATGGCTACAATGAGATTGATTTTATTCGCTTTCCACCTGGTTCAGTCATTGTCTTAAGGTAATTATGAACTGTTCTTCGGAACATATTTAGACCCACTAATTTCTTTATGCATAGAACCCTTGGGTTAACTTTCTTGAAATAAACACTGGCATCACAAACCCTTGTGGCCTGTCCTTCCTCCCATTTTACCCTTGCTTTTTCATATACTTTTGTCATTTTTTTCCCCTTTGGTGTGGCTTGATTCCCCAACGGATGTATCTACCTCTTCTATGTTGGAAGTTTTTAGCCCCTGCTCAAAAGTAGAGTACATTCTGTCAATTGTAGATTTTTTGATAAATGTGCCTAATTTTGACATGAAACATCGATAGAAATTGAATGCTTGCCAGGGGTATGCAAAATGTGGCTCTCAGGACAGATTTGTCTGTTCTATGTGTACGTTAAGACAAAATATGAACATAAAAGGCAGAAAAATTACTTCATAAGCAGGTACAGAAATAATGAATTTTTATATTCCTATAACACTATAATACCTGCACATATATTATCATTTGGAAATGTGAACAAAACAGGAATAATCTGGTGTCATGTTTCACACCATTCGCTATTCTCACTTTGCATAGTGCCTTGTGCAAAGGGGCTGATAAGTTTTTCTGACATTGACAAAGGCTTTGTGAATATTATAACACTATCATTTGAAATATAATGTATCACTCATTTTTCCATCTGCATCGCTTAGCAGTTTTATCTGCTGTCTTTTTATGTCTATAAGTTTGAAGATCTATGCTTTAAGTTTCTAAATGTTCACAAGGAGGTTTATATCAAATGTGTCGTTATTCATGTGTGAATAGATCTGAAACCTTACAGGCGTTTCGGTGATAATTTTTTGTCCGGGGAGTTAACATTTTGCGAATACTTTATCTTCTCAAAATTACATTGTGGAGCATGTCAATAACATTGTATTTTTCCATCATGCTACAGGGTTTCTCTGGATAGTGAATCCCGTGCTGCCATATTGAGAATAAGAACCTGCGTATCTCAGTTTGGATACAGGATGAGGTCTTACAGTGGCACTGTACTCAAGCGCGGAACTCACGATTTTGAATCGATTCTTTCACACTTGACTTTGGCTGATCTCAACAGAATTCTCTTTCGATGTGATGGGGAGGAAAGAGATGATGGGAAAGGACGAGGTACTTATGGATTACCGGGATATGGAAACCTGGTGTACTGTGGCCTACAAGGTGAGTACTGTTGCATACTTGGATAAGTAGAATTGAATTTGTAAGTTAAGTTGTGTTTTGCACTGAGTCTTATAAGTTTTTCAGTCTTCGAATTTGAGAACCACCTTCAGGTTCGAGATTCTCAACCTTTAATTGGATGAGGGCAGTATATACCCATAAAAATTTTGCATTGTCGGAGCAGATCCAACAAGAAAAGATTAAAGGAAATGTTAGAAACTGATTCAATGAGTGCTTCGTCTGCAGATAACTGGGCATACAGCTTTAAATATTTCGAAAAATGCAGCAGCTCTGCACTTTTTACGTGAAATTGTAATTTTTATTAAACTTCTTTAGTTTGGTTTCTCTATCGGATAAATGGGATTTGTGAGCAAAAATCAATGCTTTTATCTCATAATTTTATCTAGGATTTCATTTTTGAACCAGTAGTCGATTATTGCAATACTCTTTACAAATAACTGTAAGTGATCTTATATGGGTATTTCACATTTTTAACACTCTCAATGGGTTACATTTTGGATCTACGAAACCTCATGCAATAAGTATACATACTTATTTATATTTATTCTAATGCATCTCATCGATCATGAATAATTAGAGATATTCCAATGCTGAAGACCCAGGTGGCTAGAGGTGAATATGACCAGAAAGGTTTGGTTACTTGAAGAATGCACATGTGCTCATTCTGAATCACTTCTAAATTCCATTCAATTTTCCTGTTATTATTACGCTATCCACCTGGATCTAAAAATTTTCCACATTATCTTTTGTTGGCATTTCTGATTTGTCATCTCCATTTATATCCAATTAACCAATGCTGTTAGATAGTGTTTTCTATTTTTTTCTTGCGTCAAAGTTCTAGATTGAGCCATTTTCACAGCCAAATTCTTGCATAAAAAATTCTGTGTTCTCACTCAACTCTATCTGATTGTATGACAGGCTGGAAAAAAAAGATTACATAGTTTGAAATCGACCCCCTGGACACAAAATGATCATTTGACACTCCTAGGTAAAGTAGGATGGATGGCCTTTCTAGAGTAGGGATGACCTATTACTCTCCTCTAGGGTAGAGGCAGTTTGGCTGTTGAATTTCACTTCCTGACCATTTTATAGAAATGTATACTATAAGGAAGAAACCAGCCTTTTATAAATCTGTATTTTTGTTTTATGTTTATTGATATTCATTATGAGGTGTAAGTCTTACGACTTCACTCATCTTGTGTGTACACTAATTCTTTATAAACAGTTACATTTTGGTTTTGATTTTCATAAATTTATTTGGTAACAGCCCTGGGTATATTTCTCTCAACTGTCTCAGCAAAACTTTCCTTGTGTGTGTCCATTTACATGATTGAAAAACATTGCTTGGTGTGACTTTACAAGATCAAGCCCTTGCACCATGAATTATCAGTTATTGCTTTCTGATTAATTAATTTTGTCTTTTTTGCTTGGAATGTTTAAATCTCTTTTACTTTCACTTCTCAAAATAAGGTGACCTTGACTCAGTGGGTTCGCCCTCTGTACCCGCAGGTTCGATTCCTCCCTAGATGTATTTATGTCTTGAGTGTCGGTAAAATTTTTCTTACGAGCATATGTCTGTTACTCGACGTTGTGTTTGTTGCAGCATTGCTTCTGTGCCATAAAACCCAAAATCATACAACCACTCCCAAAATATTCGTACTGATTATGTAAGCTGTATTTGATTAACTGAAATTAATCTGTTCTTTCTGACCAATTGTTCTAGAGGTCTAGGTACTGATTTCAGGAACTAAGGTTCCTGATTTGAATCTAGGTAGACCTAGATGTTTGTCCATCTGGAGTAAATATGTGACCTATATGGAAATATATGGTAATCCCAAGTGGTTAACAATTCTGCCCTTGTCGTTCAATGATGAATTATGGTAAATTGACTTTACACTGGGGGAGGGGAGTTACTCTGCTCATATTTTTATTGTTTTAAATCCCATCTTATATTTTATTAACTTCTGATAATAATGTTAAAAAATGTTAATTGCAGACAAACTCACATGTGTGCTTACTTTTTTCAGGTTTAATGAGTGAGTTAATGAATATTCACACAGAAGATGATTTAGGACACCCTCTATGCGATAACTTACGACAAGGAAATTGGCTACCAGAGTATATTGCCCATCGTTTAAATGATAATCCCTCCACTCAGGATGTAAGTTACATTTTTTTTAAAGATTGTAATGTCTAGTTTATGAACAGAGTATTGCATTTGTATTATATGTATGTATTTATTTAATGTACTTGGCAAAGCAATCGACGTATCTATCTTGGCAAATGGCAGCAACAAATGGATACTAACAATAAAAAATCGATCACTACTAGATTTCAAAGCCATTTTTACTGTTTAATTTAAATATTCTTGACTATGGAGCTGTAGAATAAAGCTAAAACAGTCTAGAAGAACTCCAAATTATTCATTGGTCTGTTACAGAAACAGGGTTCCCACGAGTCAGAAAACCTAGAATTGTCAGGGTATTTAATTTTGTCCAAAAAGTCAAGGAAAATTACGCATTTTCGTCTAAAACCTGGAAAGTTGCCTCACTGACATGGAAAATGATTGATCATGGCTTCTCAGATGCTTTGGAGAAAGTAGCCAATAAGATTCGTACAGTTTCATAAAACTTAATTTTATGAATTGAAATTTTCAACCGATTTAAAAAGAACAGCTAATATTTAACAGGTAAAGAATTTTGTTTTGTCCACTAGCTTAAATTGAAGAATGTTATGCTTGTGATTAAATTAAATGGATTTATCATATGTGTTGGATTATTTGAATAAGTTATTTTAATGCAAAATTACTTGTGTTTGTGTATTAATTTTTACAGTGTATAATTATTGAATTGGTTTTTACTATTGGCTGTTGAATGCTAAATTATTTCTTGGTTTTTCACCTTTAAAATGTCATGAATTGCTTAAGTATAACTTGGAATTTTGTAAATATTTGTCTGGAAAAGTCAGGGAATTTTATTGCTGAAAATAAGGTGGGAACCCTGCAGAAAGTAACACAATAGCAATGAGCACAGAAAAAGAAAAGTGGGCAAATAAGATTATATGTTTAAACATTAAAGACTACCTCATTGCCTTTTAACGAGTGAATGGGATGCAATTGAATCTGGTGTTCCGAAGATAATTATAGGAACATGACAGAGGTGTACAGTGTTTGCCTTGAACGTTTTTGGAAATATGAATTTATGACATGTGAAGTGCATAAAATGCTGCTTTATTTATACACTCTATAACAAAAAAATCGACTCACCAAGAATAAGTTCGTTGGAACTTGGAATGGAGCTGACTGGGGACGTATAGTCTTTAGTGCCATTTTCAACTGTGTCCTGATGACAACTGCATACCAGTTTGGAGACATCCAGGGCAGCGTGGGTATCCTGCCCTTACTATTGCATGCGCACAACAGTGCGTTATGGTCTGGGTTGCCATCTCCTTTGACAGCCAGATCTCTGGTAGTCAATTCTGGCACACTTACAACACAGTGGCCGCTCACAGCACGTGTTCTATGAATTGTCTTCAAGCTTTCCCAACACTTCTTTGGCCAGCTAGGTCTCCTGATCTCTCTTCCATAGAGGACGTTATGGGGAGGCTATGGCAACCATCCCGGAATGTTGACCATTTAGCCTGACAGTTGGAGACAATTTGGGAAAGAATTCCGCTAGACACCATCCGGGAACTTTTTAAGTCAATGCCACGGCGTGTGACATCCAGGCCAGAGGTAGATTAACGCCTTATGGACTTCCTCCCATTGAAACTTTGAGATGGATCATTCAATTGTTTTGAAATTTTAATCGTTTGTTCTATGTATGTTCTTCGAATTTTTATCGCAATCGGATGACTCCTTGGTGCGTCGATTTTTTTGTTATAGAGTGCATTTGATTGCTGCCTGATATAGTGATCATAGCACTTGTCTGCCGTACAGTAGGTCACAGGTTCATATCCTAGTTTATAAGAACTTGGATGTTGGAATGTCCCTGTTAACAGTAGCGACAGCTCACCCACAGTGCTCCTTCACTTGTAGACATCTGTTTCCCCATGTTGTGCCGAGTAGTCAGTGGTTGGGTTGAGCATTAAAAGTTTTTTTTTTTTTTTAATAATTTTCATTCCATTTAAGATACAAACTGTACATATTGATGCTTAGATTCATCATGAATGGATTTAAATAAGGTGTGAAATGTGAGTGACTACACTGATATTAATATGATGAGCAATTGATGAATTTTTGTTCATATCCTGCACAGGTCTGCTGTCTAACTTATATTTTACCTGTAATGCTTATCCTAATTTGTTTTGCTTGTAGCTTGGAAAATGGTTTGAAGTTGTCTTTGAGAGCTTGAGTAAATTACCGAGATATCTGATCCCCTGTTATTTCGACACTATTGTAACTGGAGCATACAGCAGTTTACTTAGTTCCTTGTGGCGAAAGATGTCAGAGTATGTATAATTAAGTTTTTATTCATTGTTTGGTTCACTCGATTTTTAAAAATAAACAGGATGTGTGTAGTGTAATGATGTAACTATAAATTATGAAGCATTTGTATTTTACAACAAAACACTCTATTTGTTTTGAATTGATGAATTATAATGCTAAATTGCAATTTGCTTTTGAACATAGGTGAATTTATCCTGTATGTCTTTGGACAAGATCGAATATTCTTGTTCTAATATTACCTCATTAAAAAACGACCATCTTGGTTTCTTGACACAACGACAACATAAGTTTATTTGAATGTATTTTGAAACCAAGTTGGCCGTTTTTCATAATCTCCATACTTTTTTAATTTGTTGTAATCCAATTTTTACATCTGCATTCTCAATGCTAAATTAAAATGTATGTGTATTGTATAGTGTAATTTTGAGTTTCCAAAACAGTTTATAAATTGTAGGCCATTTTCTTCAGAAACATGCCGTTATTTAGACACATCTTGTATTTGGGCATTTTACATTTTATTTGCCATTTGATTTTATTCTATTACATTTTAGATATGGTATGTATTCATCTTTTTAATGCATATTCTTCTATACTTAAGCTTTGTTTCGGAAGGCTCAACATTTGTAAAAGCTCTTTCCATGGGCTCTGTGATATTATGTGGAGTGATAAGGAGTGCTCCATTGCCAATTCTCTCGCCAAACCTTGATGCTCCTGTTCCAAAAGTTGAAATTGTTGACGGAAATCATCTTCAAAACTGTGTTACAATTTCTGCAGGTAAATAAACAACTTATTGTTATAGCTTGTCTTTACAAATATTTTATTGGAAGTGATGAGTTTTTAGTAAATGTTATACACTGAAGTGCCAAAATTCATGGGGTAATTTCTAAAATCGTGTGGGACCTCCTTTTGAACGGTAAAGTGTAGCAACTCGATGTGCCATAGACTCAACAAGTCGTCGGAACTGCCCTGAAGAAATTTCTGGCATTCTGCATCTACAGACATCCATAATTGCGAAAGTGTTTCTAGTGCAGGATTTTGTGCACGAACTGGCCTTTCGATCATGTCCGATATATGTTTGATGGGATTCATGTCTAACAATCTAGATGGCCAAATCATTCGCTGAAATTGTCCAGAATGTTCCTCAAACCAATTGCAAATTATTTTGGCCCGAAGACATGTCACATCGTTATCCTGGAAAATTCCATCATTGTTTGGGTACATGAAGTCTGAATGGCTGCAAATGGTCTCCAAGTAGCTGAACATAACCATTTACAGTCAATGACTGGTTTAGTTTGATCAGAGGGCCCAGTCCACGCCATGTTAAAACAGCCTATGCCATTATGGAGCCACCACCAGCTTGCAGTGCCTTGTTGACAATTGGGTCCATGACCTCGTGGGGTCTGCGCCACACTCAAATCCTCCCATCAACTCTTAACATTTGGAATCGTGCATCATCTGCCCAAGCAACGTTTTTCCAGTCATCCAGGGTCCATATGTTCATGTGCCAAGCAGAGGCTCTGCAGCTAGTGGTGTGTTGTTAGTAAGGGCACTCAAGTTGGTCATCTGCTGCCATATCCCATCAATGCCAAATTTCACTGCACTGTCCTCACAAATATGTCTGTCGTACGTCCCACATTGATTGTTGCTGTTATCTGACACAGTGTTGCTTGTTTGTTAACACTGTTTACTCTGCATGCGTTGCTGGTCTCTGTCATTAAGTAGATGCTTGTCTGCCACTGTGTTGTCCATGTTGGAGGTAATGCCTAAACCTATATTTTCTCATCACTCTCTTGACACTGGATTGAAGAATGTTGAATTCCCTAACAATTTCCAAAATGGAATGCCCCATGCGTTTAGCTCCAACTAGCTTTACGTGTTCAAATTCTGTAAATTCCCGTCGGTCCATAATCACATCAGAAAACTTTTCACATGAATCACTTGAGTACAAATGAAAGCCCTGACAATGTACTGCCCATTTATACATTTCTTACGTGGTTGTTGTTGTTGCACATCCCCCTGGTGTAGGAAAGCCTACACCAGGTCCAGAAGGCCCCGTCGTGCCAGATCCCCATATACTTGCAAAAAGTCCTGATCAACCAACAGCTGCTTATACGAAGCGCCAAGACAGAGAAGAAGGTGATCAGGACTGGCAGGTAGGGAACAGGAACAAGGAGGGAAAATTCTCTCCCCGTTCTGAAATTTGATACTTTTAAGATGGCCACTTCGAAATCTGGCCATGGCCGATTGAAAAGGCCGAGGGCCACAGCATGTGATTGAGAGTCCAGGGTGATTGCCAGCATACCAATGGTGGGATGGCGTACGGCGCCACAAGGAAAGCAAACGTTGTTTTCCCAGGGAGTGGACCTCAGTGGGAGTGAGGCGATTCAAACAGTCCATAGGGAGATCACAGCCATTCTTGGCGAGTACATCGGCTGTCTCGTTGCCATACACCTCGATATGCGATGGAATCCATTGGAGGGTTATTGGTGTTTTCAGGCCAATCTCGCAGAGAAGCTTCAGAATATTCTGGTCTGGGATGTCAAATATTTGTGGCCAATTTTTGAAATACTGTATAGCACTCCTACTATCAGTCAAAATCCAAATACAATTTTTATCAGTGGACAGTGCATAATTAAGGGCTGCACCAATTGCTATGATCTCCGATCTAAAGACTGGTCAGGGTTTCGGATGCTGCATTTGACCTTGTCCTCAGCGCTGTTGATGAAAACACCACTCCCGGTTCTACCGTCTTCAAGTTTGCTACCGTCCGTATAGATGACCAATGCATCAGAAGGGATGCTATTGACAACCTCCAGGGCCAACTGTTTCAAAAGGTCTGGGTGATCCGTCTGTTTATTGGCATGAGTCTTCAGTTCATCATTAAAACTGACATTCTCAAGGGACACCGTGGGAGGCAAGCAGTTAAAAGTGGTCGAAGGAATAACCTCAAAATCAATAAAACCCTCCTTCCTCACAAATTCCATCGGGGTGTCTCTCTTTAAACGCTGATTACTCCTCCACTTCAAAGTGAATTCAGCAGTCCTGTTAAAATCACCAAGACTTGACAATTTATTAAAATATTTAAAAGAACCAATCCTATATCTCGTAGTCAGAGGTAAAATGTCAGCTTCGTATAGGACCACTTCACTAGGGCAGCTATTCCTTAACCCAGTGATTATTCTTGCTGCACTCAATTGTACTCTGTCCAAGATCTTTAAGTTAGAAGCAGAAGCCGTTTGAAATACCTGGTAACCATACTCAAGAATGGGACGCACGAGGGAACAAAAAGTAAGTCTGAGAGTGGAAGCATCAGCTCCCCATTCTCTACCTGAAATATACTTCAAAATCTGTAGACGCTTTCTAGCTTTATCTGCTATTTTCTCTATATGTTTCCTACAGTTTATCTCAGGATCCAATGTAAAACCCAAGTAAATTGGATATTTGTCACAGTCCAGTAACTGATTAGAAAAGTACACTGCAGGAGAATAATTGTAGAGGTGTCTATTAGTGGTGAAGAAGCTACTAACTGATTTTGAGGGATTGAAGTTTAACCTGTGAGAGTTTGAGAAATCACGGACAGCTTCTAAGGATCCGTTTAGATTAGATTCCAGTTTTCCTATGTCTGAACCACTAGACCACAACACAATGTCATCTGCAAAGATGCCAATCTGGCATGGTGATACAATTTTTTCAATTCCTGCAATAAACATGGAAAACAGGGTAGGACTGAGTACGGAACCCTGAGGGATTCCCTGATACAACCTGTAAAATCCTGATTGCTTATTTTGAAAGTTTACGCAAAAATTTCTGTGATTTAGAAAGTTTGAGATCCATGGGAGAGCTCTACCTTTGATGTTAAAGTCATTGTAACACTTGTTAAGTAATTTATACTTCCAAACCCTGTCAAATGCCTTAGATAGATCTAGAAAAACCGCCAAAGTATGTTTTGTGGGTTTGCAATTTTGGGCATCTCTAACACTTTGACTGAAGAACAGAATCTGGTCCATTGTGCCATGGCCTCTTCTAACGCATATTGCTCTGGTGGAATCAAGTTATTTGACAAAAGGTGGTGTGTCAATCTTCTCAAAATTATCCTTTCTATAAGTTTACATATAATACAGGTGAGAGAGATTGGACGGTAACTGTCAACAGAACTGGCTTTCTTGTTGGGTTTACGAATGGGGATGACTATGGCCGATTTCCATTGCCTTGGAAGTTTCCCAGTTGACCAAGACAAATTGAAGAGATGAAGCAGCCTACTTTTGCCTAGAAAACCCAGATGGCTTAGGAATTGACCATGAATTCTATCCGGACCTGGTGACTTGGTCAGATTTTGGTGTTGAAGAGCGTAAGATAGTTCATCTGCTGTGAAATCATCATCAAATAAAGGGTTCTCTGTCCTCAAATCTCGGCAGGATTTCACTAGGTTTCTTGTAATTCTGGACAGCCTTTTGTCCGATCTACTGAATGTCACTCTGCTCGCCTTAGCATAATGCTTGGCCAAAGTCTCGGCTGCCTCTTGGTCGTTTACAGCAGTTGAACCGTCATCCCCAACGATAGTGTTGGTATCTTCATTATTGACCGGCATTTTATCAAGACATTTTGTCAATTTCCACAGCCTTGAATCTGGGGTTCTGTGGTCTAAGTTTCTACATGTGTCCTGCCAGTTAGTACGCTTTATCTCAACATAGCGTCTTTTGATTTCAGCATTTAATTTGTTTAGTTCAATCTTTTTGTCCATACGAGAACTCAGAGCTACCTCCCCATGAAGTTCCGATCTCCTTTGGATGAGCGATTGGACGGGGTCGCTCGCGTGAATAAATAAACGCTTCTTCCCTTTACACTTTCCACGAGGAATGGAGGCCTTTGCGACTTTTTTCATTATGAACTTAAGGCCAGACCATTCTCTCTCCAGGTCCTCTGATGGAGAGCTCTGAGCGAACATCTCCTCTGACAATTTTTCAAATAAAGACCAATCGGCTCTACGAAAGTTCCAGCGGAGCCTACTATCTCCATGGTAGTACACTTTAAAGTCGATTTCTATAAGTATTGGAAGGTGGTCACTTCCCACCTCGGCTAGAACTCTCCATGATGAATAAGGAAACAAGCCGGGACTGATCATAGAGATATCTAGAGCGTCAGTCGAATTATAACTATGCGAGTGATAGGTATGGCATCCATCATTTAGAAAAAGAAAAGCTTTGTCATTTGCCAAAGTTACAAGCTCAGTCCCTCTATTGTTAGTGGTAGGGGATCCCCACTCAGCATGTTTTGCATTTAGGTCTCCGAGAACAAGTGTGTTGTCTCCAAGAAACCTTCAATCATATCAGTCGGAAGTCCTAAATTATTGGGAGGGTGGTAGGTATTTATAATGTCTATATTACGATCCTTGGAGAGAATCCTCAATCCCTGATATTCCAAGGCACCTGATGGCTCGATGGCGTCGGGAATGGTTTTAAAATGCACATTTCTCGCAAGGAACATAAGGCCACCACCTATTTCTTACGTGGTGCTACTGCATATTGCTATCCCATGACTTTTGGCACTTTAGTGTTTTGATTTTGAAATGATGCTATATTTTATAGCTCTGCTTTTTAAGCGTATTGAAATGGAGTTAGAAATATTTTAATTTAAAAGCATTAATACCAGTGTATTAGCAATAGCATTGTATGAAATCAAATCTGAAATTAATTTGAGTTTTCTTATAAAATAGTGTTTAACCTAGGAATGCATATAATTAACAGTGGATTTATGACTGCTTGTTATAGGTCTGCCTCATTTTTCTACTGGTTACATGCGTAATTGGGGTCGAGATACATTTATATCTATCCGAGGACTTTTACTTCTTACTGGCAGACATGAAGATGCTAGGTTGGTAAACACTTTTACAATTTTTAACTTTAAGATGTAGGTCGGTATCTAATTTGCCATTTTGTAGCAAGTAGGGTCTGGAGCTATAAACCAATCAAATTGTTTATATCAATTTAACTTTCTTTATTATAGAATAATTTTGAAAAAGAAATTTCATTTTTGGTTTTGTTAAAATAAAACAGGTGTTTTACATACAAAACAACCTGACAAATTGTCTGCTTATGAGTCATTTTAGGAAATATATTCTTAATTAATGCAGGTTTTGCAATTTTAAACATTTCTTTAATTGTTAGTTGCTATAACTATTCGTTTAGTTTATTATTTCACCACGTTGAAAAGGCCACATCTTGGTTTCACCACTCTCAGCAGACTTCTGCTAACAGACCTTTTTTCATAGTTACTTCCTTTACTTGTATCTGCCACCTGTCAGATGAGCCACTGTTTTCAGATTTATGTACAGGGTTATTCAAAAGGATGGATCCAATTTAATTAATTTGTATTTATTGAAGTATAAATTGGAAATGAACAGTCTACATACTAATGAAAATAGGAAGTTTTTTAACACAAAGATGTGTTATAAATGTTCAATGTGTCCCTCCTTTGCTGCACAGCAAACATCTAAGCGGTAGCCAAATTCGTCCCACACGCGAAAAAGCTAATGAAATTATTCAGAGTGCACTGTAGCAGTGACACGGTTCCGCAGGTCGTCCAGAGTCATTGGTAGAGGTGTGACGTAAACAGGCTCCTTAACATAGCCCCACAAGAAAAGTCACATGGTGTGAGATCAGGAGATCTTGGCGGCTAGAAGTTTAGAGCCAGGTCTTGATTTCCCATGCAACCTATCTGTCGCTGAGGAAGGAATTGATTAAAAATACTCAGAAATCACGGTGGCAATGGGGCGTAGCTCTATCCTGTTGGAAAATGAAGTCTTGTGAATCTTCAGTAAATTGAGGAAAAAGCCACTGTTCCTGTCTTTAGACCAATCTGTCACACTGTTTTATGTATACAGTGGCGGTAAAAAAACTTAGGAACTTCCTTCGGTATGTAGACTGTTCATATCCAATTTATATTTCGTGAAATACAAATGAATTAAATTGGGTCCATCTTTTTGAATAACCCTGTATAATGAATCTTACTAGGGCATCTGCGTTCGCTAATATATGTGGCATAGAAATCGACATAATTTGCTTGTTGTAGAATGGTAACAACATGTAAACAGAATAAGTCACCATTACTGGATACATTTCCCCATTTTGCTGCTGTTTAAATAGGTTTGACGTCATCTACAAAGCTGCAGAATATAACTAAAACTACAAAGAGTATGCTACTAATGAAATTTTTCAGATGGCAGAAAGCAATGAGAAATGTGAAAGATTATAGGTAGCGTAAAAAAAGTGGAATTACCGTTGATCGAGGGAATTATGCGTATGAAATTGAAGTAGATGTTCATAATCTAATTGTAGCTACGTGAATGTAGTGTATTTGTTGTCATGCATTTTATTGAAAATAATTATTGACACCATTAAGTGTAGATGAAATGCTGCTAGATATTTTAGGATAATTTATTTCATTTAGAGCTATGAGGGGGGGGGATAGAGTTGGAAAAATCTTATTTCAATCCGTTTGTAATGAATATCCATACATTTATGTAAGTGAATGGTATATTTATTATAAATAGATTGAAATAAGATAAGAAATGCAAGGTTCCTGTGGGTCAGAGAAAACCTGTATTTGTAAGGAAATTTAATTTTGTCCAAAAAAAGTCAGAAAATTATGAATTTTCGTCTAAAACCCTGAAAATAACCTTAATGACCTGGAAGAGGATTGATCATGGCTTCTCATACGCTTTGGAGAAAAATAGCCAGTAAGATTCATACACACAGTTATGTATCACTTTATTTTATATATTGAATTTTTCAACCGATTTTAAAAGAAACTGCTAATATTTGACAGGTAAAGAATTTTGTTTCGTTCACTGTCTTAAATCGAAGAATTTCATGCTTTTGATACATTAATTCACAGATTGATTTTTATGCCAAATTACTTGTGCTTTGTATATTAATTTTTGCAGTGTATAATTGTTAAATTGGTTTTTATTATTGGCTATTGAATTCTAAATTATCTCTTGGTTTTCCACCTTTAAAATGTCTTGAATTGCTTAAGTAAGACCTGTAATTTTTTTAAATTTTGACTGGAAAAGTCAGGGAATTTTATTTCTGAAATAGAGTGGGAACCCTGAAAATATGAGAGTAGTGACACTTAGCCATTAATAGACATATGCAATTAAGAAAGCTTAACACAGATGCTATGTACAGGTCTGCTAGTTTGAAATGTAACAAAAGAAAAGTATGCAAGTACTTTGAATTTTAGATTTATTGAAATTTTGTTATGGAACAGGTATATTATCCTTGCATTTGCTGGATGCCTTCGTCATGGCCTCATTCCTAATCTGTTGGACAGAGGTGTATGTGCTCGATTCAACTGCAGGGATGCTGTTTGGTGGTGGTTGCAGTCTATTCAAGATTATGTCAAAATCGTTCCTAATGGCCATAAGATACTAAAAGATAAAGTTTCGAGGATTTTCCCAACAGATGATTCTCCTCCTCAACCTTCAGGAAAATGTGTAAGCTAAAAAAGTACTTTCAATTAATTTTTATTGGTTTTACCTTTTTTTTTTAATACAGTTGTTTGAAATAGAAATGCACACTGCTTGAAAGGTAAGAATTTTCTTGTATGCCTTAAACGTAAAACATTTACTATATTTTCAGTTTTAACTTGTCTGTTATGGGGTAAAGTATGGGAGAAATGTATTCCATTAGAAACTTTTTTTTTAAGTAGCTTATTTGTCATTCACGGTTAAATAGAATGTAATTAAAAATAATTCAGCTAAATTTAAAAAATTTTTACTTTGCAAAACCTTAAACATTTAAAAAAATC
This sequence comes from Metellina segmentata, assembly GCA_947359465.1. Taxonomy (NCBI): domain Eukaryota; kingdom Metazoa; phylum Arthropoda; class Arachnida; order Araneae; family Tetragnathidae; genus Metellina; species Metellina segmentata. The sequence goes on from OX375875.1 coordinate 101,547,262, forward strand.
TTAAACTCTGAAATAAAGTTTTACGGAAAGTGTTATGCAAATCAAATGCTGAAATTAATAAATTTTTATTATGGTTTAAAAAAATTTTATTATGGTTGACAGAAAATTAATTTGGTTTTTTACTACCACTGAAAAAATTTTAAGTATGAATCTTTTGTTTATTAGTTTTGGTTTCAGACTAATTTTATTTACTTTAGGACCAACCTCTCCATGATGTTATTCAAGAAGCCCTGCAGACACACTTCCAAGGTCTTAAGTTCCGAGAACGCAATGCTGGCTATCAACTTGATGAGCAAATGTCAGATGCAGGTACTTCCTTTGGGAAATATTTAAAGGCAGTTATGTATGAATAAGCTACAACAAATATACTGATAAAATATTTTGTTATAAAGGATTTAACAATGAAATCGGAGTTGATTTGGAGACTGGATTTGTGTTTGGTGGAAATGTTAACAATTGCGGTACATGGATGGATAAAATGGGTAGCTCTGAAAAAGCAGGCAATAGAGGCAAACCAGCAACACCCAGGTAATTGTTTTTTCTTGGTAATTGGGGGGTAACACTTTTCAGCTCTCTTTACTATTGCATGCTCAACCCATTCCAACTCGGGCATTTTAAAATTTTGAGTAATGAAGAAAACTGAAAAATATCCTTTAATTTTCTGCTGCCACTTTTAAAGAAAAATTAAAGGCAGCTTGTGTATGTAAAGTAGGAAAATATTCTAACTATCCAATAATTTTCAATTAAACAGTTTTATATTAAAATTGTTGGAAAATTCAGTGTAAAACATAAACAATTTCGAATTATCCAAAAATTTGCATTATGCAATCATTTCTAGTTGTAATGGGTTAAAATGTGTAGTGAGTTAATTTATGCGTGTTTGTATCATGCTCTAGAAATCTCATACTAAAGATGTGTACCCAGAAGCATATTTAGTTTATATTCATTTTATTTCACCAATTATTATATCAACAGTAGCAAAATTGAATGTATTTAAGTCAAATTTTTTAAAGTATCTAATTTTTTTAACTTTTTAGTTAATAAAAATGATTATTGTGTTACAGGGATGGATCAGCAGTTGAAATAGTTGGTCTAAGTGCATCTGCATTACGCTGGTTGAATGAAATGTTCCAAGAAGGCCACTATCCCTATTGCATGGTTGAACGCTTCATCAGAGGTATAACTTTGCATGTATTTCTTCATACTTATAAGCTAATTACATGAATAGCATTAGCACAGAGAAAATATTTCTTTGATAATTGGTTGTAAAATATGGTCACAGTAGGAACTTTTACCTGCAACCTTAAACGATGAAATCATCAATACGACAATGGCAAGCTAATCTTCAGTAACTAAGTATCAAGAATAGAGTTTATACGGATGGACTTTTCCTTTTCTTTGCCATCCTCAGACACATCTCCTTTAGGGGTGTACCGGCTTCACGAACCCGAGATACTCTAGGGATCTTTTCTTTTCCCAAGGGGCTTACTGTCCTTAGTAGACACAAGGGATGCAACATCGATGTTTATGTTTTCAAAACATCAATATATTGGAGCCGATGTTTTTGCAACATTGATGTTTTTACACTGTTGATAGTTTATTTTAAAATGAAAAAGAACCATTATAAAAATTTAAAAAACAACTAAGTAGCACAATTTTTATAATCAACAAATTGAACATACTTTTAGGCCTAAATGGCCAAGGGTGAAGGGTCTGAAAAGTAGGAATGCGACATTGATGTCAATGTTTTCAAAACATGAATCTCTCTATATTAAAAAAATGCTACCGCCGACGCCGCAGGATTGAAAACTGTGTTGTTTAGCTCGATTCTTAGAAGGTTTCCCGAGGAAGTACTGATCGGAAAAAAACGAAATGAACATGGTTTGTTCTTCATCGTATTCCCTGGACAATTATTAAGATTGTTTTCCGATGCGGCTATTAGTTTAGGGTTTATTAAGTGTCAAAATTGAAGAAGCGAAATTTCTTCCGCGAGTGAGCAAAACACATACAAATTTTCAGTCTTCAGACGTGATTTTTCTTTTTAAGAGTATCTCTCAACGTAAATTTTTGCAGCTCGTCGAGTTTTTTTTTTAAATTTCAATTTGGTTCTTGATAATATTTATATATATATATATATATATATATATATATATATATTAAAAAAATATGTATTGGAGACGATGTTGCATCACTAGTTGCTAAACCAGTTTTAACAAATGGGGGGGGGGTAAATACGCTGAATTTTTAAAACATCGATGGTTTGAGGGCGATGTGTTATGAACATCGATGTTTTGCTGTCGATGTCGCATCACTAGTTGCTAAACCAGTTTTGAGAAATGGGGGTGGGGAGTTTAAATACACTTAATTTTAAAACATCGATGGTTTTGGGGCTATGTATTATCAACATTGATGTTTTGACATCTGATCTGTTAACTGAGTATTTAGTGTCATGGCTAAATTCACCAGGATCTGGGTTCAAATCTTGGTCAAGCCATGGATGTTCATAATAGTTAGAAATCCACTTTAACCTGTAGGTCCCATTCAATTTGGCTGCGTTGTAGCAAAAATTTACCATTGAGAAATCAATCAATTAAGTAAAATAAATCATGCAATGCTATATTGCCTACTGTGTGAAACACGTATAAGTTTTTATGCCTCCAATTTTTAACATTATTTGATGCGTTGATTGATATTGTATTTTAATCCCATGCATGGGTTTATTTTTATAAACAAAAATTTCAGCTGTCCTATTTCAATTTATAAAAAGCATTCAGCGCTTCTAAAATCTACTTAAAAATAAAAATAATTCTTCAATCAAAGGAATTGTCCCCCCACATAGTATTTCATTTTCACCTGGAGCTTAACTTAGTTTTTCTTCTATTGTTTGCTGGAAACTTAGTTGGGCTAAATTTTAATTGAAATAGAATACCATTTTCCTTTTATGATTTCTTAAATGCTTTTTTTTTTGCAAACAGATAACTCCAGTGGGTTAGGAAAAAATGTTTTTATGACTCTTAAAGAATGGAGTGATCTGATACAACTCAACTTTGAGAAACATTTCTATGTTCCTACTGCGCCTTCTGAAAACGATTCCAAGTTTATTAATAAAAGAGGAATCTACAAAGATTGTGTCAATGCTTCACAGCCATATACTGATTTTCAACTTCGTCCTAATTTTCCTATAGCTATGTGTGTGGTAAGTCATGCTCTTTACTTATTCCTTCACATTTTTAGAATATTTGCTACATGCATTTCACATCAATTCCTGAAAGAGGACTCCAAATAAAGTGAATTTCATGAGTTCTTCACTGATATAGGGTTTAATTTGATGCATAGAATATGACAGCAATAGCAAAAAAGTCTTAAGGTAGCAAAATATATCCCGCCAAAATTCTGAGGAAAAGCACAAAGAAATTATTATTATTTTTAATTCTATAATCTTGAAAACATTAAAAAGAAATTGGAAAATCACTTCCATAATTTAAATTATGCCTATTTAAATGAAATTGGGGTAAAAACCAGATTTTTCTCTTAAAAACTTTAACTAGGTGTATTTTTATTCAAATTATTTTTGTACATATTTTGAGTATAAACTAAAAACGCAGCACATGTCACTAAAAGGTAGTCAACTTTCATGTGATTTGCATTTTTATATTGAGGTTTAATTATGAAAAATATCGTACTGGATTGATTTAATATAAATTATATTTATTTTTATTTAAATCGGATTTTTATTATTTTAATTCATCTCTTTTGCCCAGACATGTTTAAACTTGTTAAATATAAGACGTGCAAACATTTTATTTTCTAGATAGTTTTATGGTAAATGTTAATATTCATAATGTATTTGGAAATATAGCAGAGTAAATTTTAAAGATTTAAATGTTATATAGGAATTAGCAAAGTTAATCACATGATAGATTAAGTAAAACAGCACAACAGATGTCATGCATAAGCAATATTTACCCATCTGGTTCTCAAGGAGTTTAGTTTTATTTTAACACTTAACTGGTGGTATGACATTTTGGACCTTGATAAATAACATTGCAGGATCCCACTAACACCATATTATGTATTTTTGTATAAAATTAATCAAATATGAATAAAATATATAATAATGACTAAATAAATTCTATATAAAGTAACTAAATGGGGAAAATCATGTCACCTATAGAAGGATCTTGCAAAATTCCTACTTCTCATTAATGATTAGCTTACAAAAAAAAACTTATTTGTGACAATGTGTTTTTGTAAATAAATAGTTAAAAATGAGTCAAAAAAATACACAAGAATTGAAAACAAATAAAATATTTTCATTTTTTATTGAATTTGAGAAAACTTTTGAGCAACATATAAACTTTAGTGCGAACAAAAGCTACTGGTATTAGAAACAAGGGATATACCCAAAAATTTGAATATATTCATCTGCTTGAGGGCTGTAGCAGCTAAGTGGATTTGTCCACTGCTCTAACAACTTGCGAGTTCTTTGCGATGCAAGTTTGATTCCTGTTAGGTGCGACTCCTCCCTAGGTGTATTTCTCTCTTTTGTGTCATTGTATGTGTTTGTCCATTATATGACGTTGTTTGTCTTGTGTTTGACTCAGCGCGGCAAAGTATGGCTCTTGTGCCTTAAAATTCAGTGCAACCAACCATCATTTGCTTGATTTTCTCCCATACTGGCTTAACAGATTTTACTAACAATATATATTTTTTCATAGGCTCCTGAACTTTTCAAACCTGAAAACGCCTGGACTGCTCTAACAAATGCAGAGAAGCATTTGTTGGGACCACTGGGAATGAAAACTCTCGATCCATCGTAAGTGTTGATTGTTGCTAGAATTGCATTTTTTGCTTATAAATACACATTTTAGTAATTGTAAGCATTGAACATTTCGAAAAATTTCGGAAAACACCATCTACTTAGTTCAACAACATACGGACGCTGTCGATGACTAATACATTCTTAGTTCACATTTAATTATCTAACATTGGAAAATGTTCTTGAATTTCACAAAGAAGCTGTCCAAACAAGCTATTGTATTTTTCGTCGTAATTTTATTGTCGCTAATTAACTTACATTTTCACTTGTTATTTAACTGCTGCAAGAACTGCAATTTTTTTTTTCGACAAAGCTATATAATGTGGTAATAAAAGTATGTATGCTATTAGAAGTTGGTGCCATTTTAAGGCAAAGGCTATTTTCTCATCACCTCCCCTAACTTTTTATATCTCGGCAACTGTATACTGTTTCAAGCATTAATTTATTTAATAACCGTACTTTAAAAGTCTCACGATATTCTTCGATTGATCGTAACATCGATACAATCAAACCTACACTTCAACTTTCACTCATTCACTTCTATTTCAATTCAAGATATATTTTTGTGATTGGCTGATTGAAAGCACCTACCTTAACCTACATGTACAGAGACAAGTGAATCTGCTGGCTGCTATAGAGACAGAGAGGTCTATTCGATCTGGTTGTTGATACTTATTGCACGTTATCCCAGTCTGCTAGGAGAATAACGTTATTTGATTTAAATATGTTTAAAGTTTAATAAAAACTTTTTTTTTATTTAAGTTTGTTTGGTCAACCATCTTTTAGTTAGCTTTATAGACGAATTGGTTATGTGCTTAGGCCCACTGTTGCATCATATACTGCTTGTTGAGTTATGATCTATATCGTTCCTAATATATACTTTAGTGTTGTGTCACATGTGTTTATATTCTTCAATTATTTGATGTTGGTGCCTGTATGGTGGGTGTATGGCCCTCAGGAACACGTCTCTTTTTGGTGTGCAGGGTTCTCACGGGTCAGGGAAGACCTAAAATTTTCAAGGAATTTAATATTGTCCAAAAACATCAGGGAAATTTATGAATTTTCGTCTACAACCTGGAAAATCGCCTCAATGATCTGTGAATCATGGTTTCTCAGACACTTTGGAAAAAAGTATCCTGTGAGATTCGTACACAGTTTTGTATCACTTTATTATATGAATTGAATTTTTCAACAAATTTTTTTAAAAGAAGAGGCTAATATTTAACAGGTAAAGAATTTTGTTTTGTCCACTGGCTTAAATTGAAGAATTTCATGCTTAAAAAATTATTCACAAATTGATTTTTAAGTCAAATATGCTGGATTATTTAAATTAGTTATTTTGATGCAAAATTACTTGTGCTTTGTGTGTTAATTTTTACGGTGTTCAAATCTTAAATTGATTTTTATTATTGGCTATTGAATGCCAAATTATTTCTTGGTTTTTCACCTTAAAGATGTGAATTGCTCAAGTATGACATGGAATTTTGTAAAAATTTGTCTGAAAAAGTCGGAGAATTTTATTTCTGAAATAGAGTGGGAACCCTGGTAAGTACGGTCTTCACAACCCTTAGTTACTCTAGCGATCTTTTCTTTTCCCATGGGGTTTACTGTCTTTAGTAAACGCAAGGACTGTGCTCATGGGATACCCAAGTGATCCTTTTCTGTCTTCGTCCCACTACTCTATTCCCCGATCCCTCTTTTTTCCCCTTTCACAATATTTTTTACTTGAAGTTGTCTGTCTTGCTTGGTGCAGCTTGGGCAAATAAAACTGCATTTCCACTGCACGTGCAATATCACTCCTTATTATTTTCTACTAATTAAGACAGTTTCAGTATATTTGATGCATATGAATAAGTGTCACTACCTTTTTGATAGGGACTGGGCATATAATGGAAATTATGACAACAGCAACGATTCGATGGATCAAAAGGTAGCAAAGGGGTGGAATTATCATCAAGGCCCTGTAAGTATATTCTATGAAATTAATCCATTTTTTGAATTATTTTTGATTTTGTTCAACACAGTATAATTTTCTAAATGAAAAACAATTTAGAAAACTATTGTTAAAATGTAAAACATTGCATTTTTAATTTTTAGGCATCTGTTACTTGAATGAGTCAAGTGAATCTGTTCTGTATCATTATTATGTACAAAGGATTTAATAACAGCTCTTCACTAAATATATAATTTTATCAAAAGGAAAATGCATTTACTAGAGCTGAACTATTTGATGTTAGGTAGTATATAGGATATATAAAGGATAGGTAGTATAAAGGATAACTCCTCTTTAAGATGTGTAGCTAGGACAAATTAAACAAATTGCACCGTTATTAAAATCCTGTATTATGATTGTGTATATTGTTCACACATAATCATGTCAATTCTATTTAGAAAGCACTGTTAATCATTATACTATGTGTTTGGTTGTTGTTAATGAAGTGACTGAATTCTTGGATCATTGAAAAATAAAGGAGGATAGAGTAGCATAATTATGTAATAAAAGTAATCATCAAAAGTATCAATGCATTTTTTCCAATGGGTAGACACGTTTTTGTGCCATGTTTGAAGATTTCAACCTCTCATGAAGTGATGTATTCCACTGTCCTATGTCATGGCTAATCCCTTGCTCAAAGTACAACATATACAAAGCCCAAAAGACTGTTTTACAAGTCGCAGAGTGGCTAAGTCCTGTTCATCCAGGTGGATCTGTTGATCGCAGACCATCACCAATAGCCCATTGTGTAGCTCCTGTGCAACATTAATTCCATGTAATATAGAAGTACCTAAACCTACCTGTTCATCCTGAAGATGCTCTGCAGAGACACTAATATTATATAAAACATGGGAAGGAGTTTCAGAGCATGGACAAGTTAGAAAGTGTTTAACTTGTCGAAAGTTATATCTTGTCTGCCCCCTTCTAGGTCTTGCTAGAGCAGTCTTTAACCTTTAAAATGCAATGACAGTCCAGGGCCCATTGCACGATACCAAGATTTTTCGACTTGTGCTAGGAGTACATTTCAAAATCGTCTATCTCATTGCCAAATAAAAGAACTTTGGATGGAATCACTCCAAGGAAATAGAGACTGCTTCAGTTCATACAAGAGTAGAGTAATATGTCAACTAGTCTTATCTTTAATGGAAGGCTATGATTTAAGGTGCTGTTTTGATCCTTTACAATCTGTCATAATCTATAAAATTCTCCAATATTGCATAGATAATTTTGATAAATAGGCCATATATCAAAAATTAATATTTGTCTTTCATTATTTGTGAATTAAACATTGGAATCAATTCTTTACGACGTAAATGCTCGAAAGTGTTTGGAGCTTTTCAACTATATAAATTTTGTATTACAGGAATGGCTGTGGCCTATAGGTTACTTCCTTCGTGCTAAGTTAATCTTCTCTACGCCAGTTGGCGGAAAGAAAGAATTTGCACAGACCTTAGCATTTACTAAACAAGTGATGTCACGCCACTTCCGGGAAATACAGAAGTCCAAGTGGAGAGGCTTGCCTGAGCTCACCAATGCAGATGGTGCCTACTGCAAAGACAGTTGTGTTGTTCAAGCCTGGAGCCATGCCACGTTATTAGAGGTTTTATACGAAATGGATGGCATGTGTTCGAACGATGTGTCAAATGTTTAATGTTATTTTGTTGGCTTCAGTGGTAAACGTCAAGGAATAACTGGGTGCTTTATTTTTGAATTCTTAAATGTTCTCAGAAATATTCTTTTACAAATATTTAAGCAAATTTTATATATTGTTCAATGTATACAATTCCACAATATTGCATTTGTGTTATGTTTAGCCAAATTTGTTATTTATTTTAAATGTTTTATAAATGTCCTATCTATCCCTGTTTTTGTCTGTTAGGAAATAAATTGTCATTACTGCCAAGTGTACATTTTCTGTCTGCTTTTATAAACATTATCTGTTGTTGTGATCTATATTAAAAAACAATTTTAGTTTTAATATGGTTTTAGTGCCAATGTAATACCTAACTGTTTGGAATGCCAAAGTTTTATTAAACAGATGTTGGTAATCCTGTGAACCAATTCATTAACAATTAATACCACTGGAATAAAAATTTCAAATCACTAGTTGGATGTTTGGGACTACCAAATACTTCACAAGGTTTCTGGCAATTTGGGAGGGGTAAATGTCGTAATTAGTTGGGACATTTTTTTCTTAATTTTAAGGAAATTTAGGAACATTTTTTATTTTCGATCTACACAACTTATATCAGTGATTTCAAAATGTAAAGTGCAACATGTCAGGATTGTCTGCTTTTCAAATACCTCACTACTAGGAGCAAGCTGACAGTTATTTGAAGATGGTAATTGTATTAATATATTACACTAGAGAACACAATGGGCTATTGATGGTCCAGGGTCAATTCTAAAGGAACATAAAGAACAGCAGTGAGTACATTGGCCAGTCATGAGAATCTTCCACGGATTTCCGCTTTTTGTGTTTTTCCCCCTTCATGGTCCTCCCCCCCTCCCATGTTTTCCCCGCTTTTCAGTAATTTTCCGCGTTTTTCTAACGTGATTTTGGCTTTTTTTTTAAATAATATGACGTCATTGGTGTTTCTAGCCAGTGAGAGTATATTTCAAGCTTTGAAGAACCGGATTGCCTAGTGACGTTTTTATGTACCAGGGGTAGGCCTGGGCGATGTATCGGTACATCGTGAAATACCGGTGTGAGTTTGACAACCACATTGGTTTCGAAATTTTCACGATGGCGTAATTTTCACATGGCATCGTAACATCACGATTTTTTCCGTTCTTACTCAGCCGTCCCTTAGCTAGCGCAGATCTCGCGGTCATCGCGATTTTCCCCGATCTCACGATTTTCCGGTGTCACAATGTTGTCGCTCAGCGCCAACGATTTCGATGCTTTCTTACCGCATGCGCGATATCCGAGTTGACTAATCAGTATTTCCAGCGGAAATTTCGTGGTTTTTTTAGCATAATTGAGGGAAAATTTGGGTTTTGGTTTAAACAAGGTCGACACAAGGATTCCGATGTTCATTTATGTGCGATTTTCCACCATGGAACTTAGCTTTTCGATGCCGCGATTAAAGGCCTACTAATGACAATCTTTTTGATAATTAATTTTGCAATTTCAGCGCTGACTTTTTTTCGGGAGTAAGGTGACAGGTCACACATATATAGATTGGAAATTAAAGTATCAAACTGCGTTAGAGCAAATAATTCTACTCTACTTGCTGAATTTATCTGGATCTTTACATTACATTTTTTAATTAGTTAATGTTTTTTTTTCCTTTAACTAATTTAGGCATGGTAGGTTCAATACTGCTAGTAGAAACTCTTAAGATTGATTCTAAATGTTTGTCAGTCAACTTAAATCCTCTTGGAAGTTTAGAGTCAAAATTAGTTTGCGGGCCGCAAATTGTGATGATTTGGTGGACGCTTGTGGCCCGCGGAAGGCAGGTTGTGCACCTCTATACTAGAGCAACACAACGGGCTATTGACGACAGTCCGGGATCAGTCCTTTAAGGGAAAGATTCGAGGACAACACCTCGTAATTTTAAACTACGGTCAGATGACGAAGCAACACCTGAGCTGGCACCCCACTCTCCAAACGTCCACACCAACCCAACGTGAGGAGTTTTGGCCACGACAGATTGAAGGTGCACCAGCCGCCTCTACGCCATACGCTTACAAACATCCATGGCCGCACCCGGATTCGAACCAGGAACCTTCCGATCTAGAGGCTAACACCTTAACCATTGGTCAGCGAGACAACCCGATAAATAAGATGCGTGTTTTTTTAATTCATATAAGATAAGAACTTTGTTCCCCCCATATTGAGTTCACATTCACACCAACTATACTAAACATCATCCTTCCCTTGAATACACTTCATTTCCTATTTCCCCCTTGTTGGATTGTTAAGCAACATGCGAGTCGCTAAGAAGCCAATGCCATAAGTCCAGAAAACAAAAATGAATGTTTAATACACTGATATTTAAAATTTTTGGTTTGTTAATTTGATCAGTCTTTTTTCAAAGGGTAGGTAAGCTCTGCAACAACATAACAAAATAATTTTGCAAAATATAGGAAGTTAACGGTCTGTTTTCATTTCTTTTTAGTTAATAAGGGGAATTTCTCAAAGCCATTTGTGTCTTGAAGATGACTTTCGATTCCAACTTATTTTTTTTTTTTTTGTAAAAGTAAAATTCAGTACAATTAAAAAAAATTTAAACAAAAATTCTTTTGCACATTTTAAGGTGAATTCCAAAAACCCATTCTTGTTTCTTGATGTTACAATCAATCCGTTTTCATCCTTTTTTGTTGCGAACTTCTGTGGCAATCTAGGTCATATATGCCGTCGTCATGACTTAAAAGAATCAAATGCCCCTTGATTTCTATTTATGCTGAAGTTTTTCTCCTTCTAAAAAGCTAATTTTTGAATCTCTACTTGAGCATATATGGTGTAGGACACATACACACAGATATATATCTACACATCTTGTTTAAAATCATGCTTGCTTCTTAAATGTTCAACGCAGATCTTTACTTTATAGTTTTTTCATGCCACGATTTTTTATAGCCAAGAGAAAAAAGAACTAAAAATAATTATATACACTGCTGTTTGTAACACCATGAAGGAATCTTCCGAATGAAATGAAATTGCAGCAAATGTCAATTATAGGATGTTATGCAAAGTAGTAAAGTTTCAGAGCCACCACGCATGCGTGGTGTGAGCAGCACCCTCTGAACTGATGCTAAAAGCGTATAAATAGAGGGCTGTAGCGGGGCGTTGAAAATAGTACATGGTTATTTTTTAGTGGCGAACGTTTAGTGAGACCTAAGTATGCCTCTACGACGAAATAGGGTGAAATTTCAACAACTTACGGGGGAGAATCATCGACCTTCGTGAAGGAGGATGTTCGTGTCACGCAATAGCAGCGGAACAGTTCCACAGTAATGCAAGTTTGGAGGCAGTGGACCGACGAGCACCGGACAACTCGAAAAACTGGGAGTGGACGACGGAAGGTGGCGTCAGGGCGCGACGATAGACACCTGTTCCACTTGGCGGTGAATGACGGTACAGCTTCTTCCAGGCAGTTGGCAGCACTTTGGGCTACTGCTACAGGTGTAGTAATGTCGGCTTCGTCAATTCGCCGACGTCTGCTACACCTTGGACTGCGTGCAAGGTTTCCTTTATACAGGATCCCCCTTACGCCAAACCATCGACGGCTGCGTCTGCAATGGGCTCATGAGCACAGAGCCTGGCGGGCTGATTGGCAACAAGTTGTCTTTTATCCCGCTTTAATTTGTGGAACCATGATGGCCGCATTCGTGTTAGACGCTATGCCGATGAACGCTGCCTTCCAGAGTGCGTTATCGAACGTCATAGTGGTCGAACACCCGGAGTTATGGTGTGGGGTGCGATTTCGTATTATGGACGATCTCAGCTGCTACGAATTGAGGGTAATCTGAATAGCAACACGTACGTCCGTAAAGTGCTAGAGCCCGAAGTCGTTCCCTTCCTTCAAGGCACCCCTGGAGCTATCTTTCAACAGGATAATGCACGCCCACATGTTGCAAGGAATATTCGAGACTTCTTTTCAGCCCAACACATTTAACTTCTTCCTTGTACTGCTTATTCGCGGGATATGTCGCCTATTGAGCACGTGTGGGATTTGGTTGGTCGGCGTCTCGCTCGTGATCCGCGTCCTACAGCTTCAAAAGACGAACTTAGGGTGCGCATACAAACAATATGGAATTCTCGTCCACAAGCAGGCATTCAACATCTGTTTCACTCCATGCCACGTCGTATTGCAGCGCGTGGTGGCTTCACCAAATACTGATTTCGGACACTTAATATTGTTTTTTTGCTTTGAAAATTTATTCATTTATTTGTACTAATACAAGCCGCTTGTGTATTAAATTTCATTTAATTCTGATGATTCCTTCATAGTGCTGCATTTTTTACAAACAATAGTTGATGTAGGAACAAAATTTTGCTTTTACTATGTAAAAAATGCATGGTTAATATCACGATATCGTGATGTTAGAATGCTGATGTATCGCGATGTAAAAATTTGAACAATGCCCAGGTCTACTAGGGGGTCTGCCCCTGCTCACGGACTCTATAATGTACAAATTGTTCAATATTGCAAAATTATACTTTTCATCGCATCGAATTTATGTATGAACCAATTTCAAAAATAATTGTACCGTCAGAAAGTACATTCTAAGGTTTCCTGCGATGTTTTCAAATTTAAAAACTAATAGTAATTATATAGATATGACAGTTTTAAAAAAAAATCACGTAAATGTCTCGATTTTTCCCGAATTAAAAAAACAAGTATCAGAAACATTGAAATTTCCAAAAAGCTCGGCGTTGTACAAAACTTTATATATTAGAGGTACTCTAAAAAAATCACGGCTGAAGACTGAAAATTTGTACGTCTTTTGTTCACTCACTTTAGAAATTTCGCTTTTTTCGACTTTAACACTTAATGCACCCCAAACTAATAGTCGCATCGGAAAAAAAAATATTTTTCATCTTTTTTCCTGTACAATTTTGAACAAACCATGTTAGTTTCGTAATTTTCTTATATGTACTTTCTCGGGAAACCGTCTAAGAATCAAGCGAAAAAAAGCGAGTTTTCAATCCTGAAACGGCTATAACTTTTTTTTAATATAGAGACATGACCTTGAGAAGTTATTTATTTCGGATGGCCGATATTTAGCACGTGCTCGTAATTCACCGCTTTTCCCGATTGATGGCCTACCATTAATTATTTAAATTCATAAATCAATTATAGCTCCGGGCTAATGTTAATTTTTAGTATTACGAAATCCTGTGCACACAGACCTGACTTGCGTGTATTTAATTTCACATTTTGGTTTTCCTCTTTTTTGAAATTTTGCATTCTCATGCCTGAGTGGCACGCTGTTCCATCGAATTCCAACTCAACACCCTTTGTCACATAGCCTGGTGCTAAAGAATTCGATACAGAAAGAATGGGAGAGTTTGGTTTGAAGCTTCGGGAAGATGTGTCTGAAATAGTTTTTTCTATTAACAGATTTTTTTTAATCAGTGGCCTAAGCATTGGTCAACATACAAACAAATTCAAGGAGACTTGAAACTTCCCACTCACTATTTCATCAAGCATTGTTCAAGCAGGTGGCTAAGCCTAAAGCCAGCTGCTGAAAGGTTGTTTGTGCTTGAACAGTGGATTGCAGTGCGAAAGTATTTCCTTGACTTACATTCCAATAAAGAAGCCAAACATGATACAAAGACCAGGCTGTATGAAAATTGTTCCTTTTCTTAGAAGTGAAATTATGAAGGCTGAGGTGATATTTGTCGTCTCAAGTGCAAGTATATTCAAAATCTCATGCAACCTAATTTTTTCAGAAAAAGGAACCTTTTATACATAACCTTTATTATCATCTTGAATTGTTGATAATGACAATATTGGGTAGGAACTACAAAGAGAAATTTATTAGAGATTTGTAGATGGGGAAGATATATGTTCTCAGAAACTGTTGCCTCTGGCTGTTATTGTGATTGGAGATCAAATTTCTAAGGCACTTCAGAATATGAAAGAGAAAGAAAGGAATTGCATTTTTTTAAGGGCTTAGAGAAGCATTACATTGCTAGTGTTAAATGTCTTTTGAAGAAGTCTTTCAGTTATCTCTCCTTAAAACTTTATCCTGTCTTGGTCCTGTTGAGAGACTCAGTGGTGAAAGTGTATGACAAGTATTAGAAGTTGCAAGAGTGGGAGATCCCAACAGACATACTACTGGATGAGTGGAAATTACTCCAAAGAGAATTTGAGGATCTAGAATGAAGCCTATTTATGTTTACTGGGACCAGTTCTTTAGACTGCGAGATATTAGTGGTGTGGATCCTAAATACCCAGTTGTGTCAAAGCTAGTGAAGGCTGCTCTGTCTTTTTACTCATGGTAGTGCTGACATTGAAAGTGACTTCTCAGCCTCAGGAAGCGCTTTGACAGGAGACAGCAGTGCATTCAATGCATTGATGACTGTCCAAAGTAGCTTGCCAAATTTTGACAATTAACCTTATTTGGTGCCGATCACATCAAAGCTAATGGCATTGGTAAGAGTTTCATATGGTAAGGGTAAAGCCTACAATGCCTATTTAGAAGATATAAAACCGGAAAGCACAAAAAAAAATTCTAGTGAAGGCTGCTCTGTCACTTTCTCATGGTAGGCTGACGTTGAACGTGGTTTCTCAGCCTTAGGAAGAGCTTTGACAGGAGACAGCATCAATGTCAGAACGCATTGATGACGATCAAAAGTAGCTTTCCAAATTTTGACAATTAACCTTATTTGGTGCCGATCACATCAAAGCTAATGGTATTGGTAAGAGTTTCATATGGTAAGGGTAAAGCCTACAATGCCTATTTAGAAGATATAAAACCGGATAGCACAAAAAAAAATGTCTAGTGAAGGCTGCTCTGTCACTTTCTCATGGTAGGCTGACGTTGAACGTGGTTTCTCAGCCTTAGGAAGATCTTTGACAGGAGACAGCATCAATGTCAGAACGCATTGATGACGATCAAAAGTAGCTTTCCAAATTTTGACAATGACCCTTATTTGGTGCCGATCATATCAAAGCTAACGGATATGGGAAGGGTTGTATATAAAGCCTACAATGCCTATTTAATAGATATAAAACGAAGGCACAAGAAAAATTAGAGAAGGACAGGAAAGAAAAAAATTTTAAGCAGCTGGAAAAGAAAAGAAAGGTAACAGAAGAAGAACGAAAACTTAAAATTATGCGTGAGGAAGAGGATGAGGCGTTGGACAGTGCTTCAAAATTGTGAAAGGAAGCCAATGATAAGCTCAAGTTTGCGATAAAAAATAAAAGATTTTGGGAAGAATCACATGCTTAGGTAAAGATTAAAGGGTCGGCAAAAGTCTCAGATGATGCTGGTCAGCAAAGACAGACTTTAAAAAAATGCACTTTCTTCTCTTGAGCTGAAAAAAAAAATGAATTTCAGACATTTTCAGCAACAAAAAAATCAGACAATCTTTCAAAGAAATGGAAGAAATTCTTTTACCTATGTCAAAAATGAACAACATATTTAAAAATCATGATTACAAATTATTATTATTTTTTTGTTAATATCGTTTGAAAATAATATGCTTTTTAAATGAAGAAAATAAATATCCATCCAAAGAAAGAAAAAGATAGGGGTGACTAGGGAGTGTCTTTTTCTTTTCTATCTTTATATTTGAATATATTTGGCATTGTTATATGTCAAATTTTTTTTGTCACTTTTCACTTTTTAGTCACTTTTACACCTTAATACCCGTTATAAGCCCTGTAGTTGGATTGAGTTTTAACCCACAACCCTCTGATTGCTAAATACGCTCCTCTTCCGACCAGGCTTGCACAGTCCATATTTGCTAGACCATCCTGTGGTTTGACCACAGTGGCTCCTAATCGGAACATACAACAGACCTACAAAGTGATAGACAAATGCTATGACCATATTCCAGGTAAGTCAAATATCTTAAACTGAAGAAAATCGGCTGAAAAGAGTTCTGAAATAAATACAAATTGAGTTTAAACTCCTAATTGATTTTAGGTGATCAAATCTTACATATTTTAATTCATGAATGTGGTTGCCTTATTCGGTTGTGTGTTTTTGATTGTAAAGAAATTAAACACATTTTTGTTATTTGTCCTTTTATTATAACGATACAATTGTTACAGTACTCAAAGCAAATTTATTTTGAAAATTAATTGATTCCCCGAAGATGTATTCCATTCATTTATAAATAGCACTTTTACTGCTTAAAATTGTTAAAATTTAGTGCTCTAAATTTCAAGCGATTTAAAAATCTGCAGTTAACGTTAAAGAACACTCAAAGAATTTGGTATTTAGCGTTATGATCATAATTTACACAATATCTTTAGAGATCAACACAGGTCCTGAGTTCCTTTGAATACACAAGGTCTTGCCCACATTTTTTCACAGAAGGTTTCCAGTTGATACAGAAAATGAATAATTTTTTGCTGCTAGGATGAGGATAGCTTCCTATATCCTCAGGACATGTGAACCAATCAGGTGTCGCCCCTGTGTCATCGATGATGCAATCTAAATCATTCTCATCGCAATCTGTTTCAGGAGGTCCAGTTGGTTTGGTTGTGGTCGTTGGTTCTGGAGTTGTGGTTGTTGGTTCTGGAGTTGTGGTCGTTGGTTCTGGAGTGGTGGTCGTTGGTTCTGGAGTGGTGGTCGTTGGTTCTGGAGTGGTGGTCGTTGGTTCTGGAGTAGTCGTTGGTTCCGGAGTGGTTGTCGTTGGTTCTGGAGTAGTCGTTGGTTCCGGAGTGGTTGTTGGTTCTGGAGTGGTTGTCGTTGGTTCTGGAGTGGTAGTCGTTGGTTCTGGAGTGGTGGTCGTTGGTTCTGGAGTGGTGGTCGTTGGTTCTGGAGTTGTGGTTTCTGGCACTGTTATCGGTTCTGTTGTTAGAACAGTAGTTTCTGAAAATAAGCAACCAGTTATTAGAGTGTAATATGATCTGACTATTGGTAAAACTTATTTCCAGCAAATGTTTTGGCAAATATAACACATAATGATAGTTTCTTGGAGAATAATACCGTTGGTTCAAGTCTTCTTAAGTTCAAATCGCTTCATATATATAAGTTTTGAAATCTAAATTTTTCAGAAAAGCTATCAAACTAAATACCAAATTAAATACCAGTTATGAGAAATTATGTTTAACAATTCACCGATGGGTTTTATAACAAATGTAGACTTTGGAACATTTGAAATAAATTAAGCATATATTTATAACTAAAGAATGTTAACCTCATAACAAAAAATTAGACTTGTTAGGTTCTGATATTAAAGCAAGATGCTCTGAGAAATACTTTGGAGATACAGTACAACGCCCCAAATCCGAACGTTTCGCTAACCGGGGTTTTTTTTCTCACTTTTTTACATTTTCCCGACAGTTTTTAAAGAACAAGTAGTTAAACCTGGACCTAATAGTTGAAACAACGCAAAATAACGGACATGTTCAGAGTCAATACCACACAGAAAATTACAAGATTTGCAAGTAAAATTTGTTGCATTGTATCAAAAAAGTTTTATTCCTTTTAAAAAAATTATTCCTATTTATATATACCTGTGCTATTTTACTATTGCTAACACAAAATTAGCGAGGGCGGGAGGTTAGATTGAGGTTTTTTTTTGACAAAAAAAGCAAATTATCTCTAAAAGTCCGAAATCCGGAATGACTCTAGTCCGGATTATTCCAGATTTTTGAATTTGTACTGTATACACATGTGTCAGGTAAAACCTTTGAAAGATTTGTTTCGTAAAGGAACACTACTTTTGATTCAACTACCATTAACAAATCACTAGATACAATATCTAAAGCTTCACTGAGTAAGCCTGAAATCTTTGCTTTAATGCAGTCTAGTAGGGTCTATTGATTAAAAAATAAAATCATTTCTACTTCCATATGTAATAAATATGGTAGGTAGTTGAATTGCATCACACTGGAGCAAAATAACGGGCTATTATTGATTTGATCCAGGTTCAATTCTGAATGACAAGAGGCGGGGACAACACCTCATAATTTTGAACCACAGTCAGATGACGAAGTCAACATGGGGACATTTGAGGTCACAACAGATTTAACATGCATCAGACACCAAGAACACAATTGCAGGGCTACTAGGAGTATCTTAACACATTTGCTGCCAAAGCTGATATGGTGGGTTGATAGTTATTGGGCCGCCGTAGAAATGGGTTTTTCAGAAAGTTCATTTTCGGCAGCAGAATTTAGGCATGTGATCCTTTGTTGAAACAAAATGAAGAAGTTCCTTTTTTAGAAACGGCTCATTACCGGAGATGAGAAGTGGATACTATACAAAAATGTTACAAGGAAGAGATCATTGGGTAAATCAAATGAACCTCCCCAAGTAACTCCGAGAGGGGGACTGCTTCCCAAAAAAGGAATGTTTTCTGTGTGGTGGGATTAGAAAGGAATTGTTTATTATGAATTGTTGCTGGTTCAACCCTCGAAGGGAAAGAGTCAAGTGTTTAATTGAAGAGATAAGGTAATTTTAATTAACGTCGTACTAGAGAAATACAACGGGTTATTGACGACAGTCTAGGTAATTGGTAATTTGTAATTAACGTCGTACTAGAGCAACACAACGGGCTATTGACGACAGTCCGGGACCAATCCCTTAAGGGAAAGATTCGAGGAAAACACCTCGTAATTTTGAACCACGGTCAGATGACGAAGTAACACCTGAGCTAGCACCCCACTTTCTAAACTTCCACACCAACCCACCGTGAGAACTTTCGGCCACGATAGATTTAAGGTGCACCAGCCGCCTTTACACCATACGCTTACAAACATCCATGCCCGAACCCGGATTCGAACCAGGAACCTTCCGATCTAGAGGTTTACACCTTATCCACTATACCGGTTGGTCGTCGTTTCATTAAAGTGGTAATGGTAATGGTAATGGTAATTTTGTTAACATCGTACTAGAGCAACACAACGGGCTATTGACGACGGTCCGGGATCAGTCCCTTAAGGGAAAGATTCGAGGACAACACCTCGTAATTTTGAACCACGGTCAGATGACGAAGCAACACCTGAGCTGGCACCCCACTCTCCAAACTTCCACGCCAACCCAATGCGAGGACTTTCGACCACGACAGATTTAAGGTGCACCAGCCGCCTCTACACCATACGCTTACAAACATCCATGCCTGGACCCGAATTCGAACCAGGGACCTTCCGATCTAGAGGTTAACACCTTAACCACTATACCGGTTGGTCGGTCGTTAATTAAAGAGAGTTTTGCTACTATTTTTTATGGGTTGGCGTGGAAGTTTGAAGAGTGGGGTGCCAGCTCAGGTGTTGCTTCGTCATCTGACCGTGGTTCAAAATTACGAGGTGTTGTCCTCGAATCTTTCCCTTAAGGGACTGATTCCGGAACGTCGTCAATAGCCCGTTGTGTTGCTCTAGTACGACGTTAACAAAAATTACCAATTACCCGGACCGTCGTCAATAGCCCGTTGTGTTGTTCTAGTACGACGTTAACAAAAAAAAATTACCAAATTTTGCTACTATTTTTAAAAAAATTATGCTTTATTTCACAATTTGGCTGTGGCATCTCTGCGATTATCTCTGGTTGAGTGACTTTCGAATTCGCAATCCTTCGGTTTAGAATCTGCGACCACAGTTATTGGGCTACCACGGTACTCGAATGAATATGGAACATCTTATCTTCAGTTATTTAAGAGATTGCTTAAAATATATATTTTTCTGATTGGAATATTATGTAAACATTCCCTCGTGATTCAAAGCAAGTATTGAAATGACATTTTAAATATTTGGAGTGAAAGCAAAAGAATCTCACATTGAAACTGTGTTTTACAACAATTGTAAAATATAAGAAACAAAAAATACTAATCCTTTTTATATGTAAACCTCTTGGCAAATTTTTCCCCTTAGACCAGTGGTCGGCACTCGAGCCACTTGAGTGCGGCTCTTTAGCCACTTGAGTGCGGCTATGCCACGAATCGACTTATTGTTCGATTTAATTCTTCTTTGGATCCTAGAGAACTTAGGATTATTGCCACTGAAAGGTCAAACACGCGGCGAGGATATTGGAAATGCTTTCATTGAATTCACTACCACTACCTTAGACCAACACTTTTCAACCTTTTTCATCTCGTGGCACACAAACTAACTACAAAAATTCTGCTGTACTCCAAAACATGTTATATTTTTGCCGATCGGACAAAAAAAGAAGGGGGAAAAAATGCGTGGTGAAAATAATGATATTCAGAATTTTTTTTTTTTGTATGGGTATTAAAAAAACAGGTATGAGTTGAAATTATTTGTGAACGTACTTGTCAGAAGTCCAAAACTAAACTACTGAAATTAAATAAATCTTACACTATTTAAACTGTTTCATGCACACTCATGTCCATAAATTAAGAATAATTCAGAATCACACGACTCTAAATCGAACTCTAAAGTAAAACTTGCACCTGTAGAATTATCGCACACATCTTCAAGAATAATATCCAAATTACAGGAAGCCATCAGATGACGCCGATAGTACGTCACAATGACGAGAGTGTAAGAGAGGTGTGTATAAGGAATGTTAGCAAAGAAGCAAAATTGGTCACAAGTGTTCTGTAAGCCGATCAGTGCCACAACCGAATAGTTATGACACAGAGGACGTATGTCGATGTGGACGTCGGATGGGACGCATGGAATGTGGGAGTATTCAGACGGAAGTTTCAGTGGAACTTGGAATCGCCCAAAGTGTCATCTCTAGGCTTTGGTAACGATTCCAATATGATGGAAATGTCAGTAGACGTTACATTACAGGTCACCCCCGAGTTACAACCACAGTTTCAGGACAAATCGTTTACAGACCTTTGGGAAATGTTGGTCTATATGCTCGCAGGCCTGTCAGATGTGTTCCGCTCACGACAACTCACTGTCGCCAGCGGTTAGCTGGAGTAGAGAACATGCAATGTGGACATCGTCACAGTGGGCTTGTGTGATGTTTTCCGACGAGTCCAGGTTTAGCTTGCAGTCTGATTCACGTCGGACGTTCAAATGGAGAACGCCAGGTACCCGCTACCACTAAGACAACACCATTGAACGACACCGTTACGGTGGTGCAGGATTGCTCGTTTGGGACGGAATTATACTGGGCTCCAGAACAGATTTATATGTTCTAATTGGAACCACGAGATGCCAACTTTATCGGGACATCATTCTGGAACAATATGTACGTTTGTTTAGAGGTGCCATGGGGGCGGAATTTGTGTTTATGGATGACAACGCCCGCCCTCACCGTGCAAACATTGTAAACGAATGCCTTGAATCTGAGGATATCACCTGCATGGAATGGCCAGCATTCTCACCTGACTTGAATCCGATAGAGCATGGGTGAAAATGCTTGGCCGACGAGTTGCAGCCCGTCAACCACCTCCTACATGTGTACCGGAACTTCGGAGAGCATTGCTTGCTGCGTGGAGTGATCTTACCCAAGATCAGCTCAATAATTTGATAATCCTCATGCCTAGGTGTTGTATGGACTGTATTTCATCGTCTGGGAGACATACAATGTATTAATGATCATACCAACCATATCATGTTAAGTTTTTGTAAGGTCGATATTTTTTTGTAATTGCTCCAGGGAGCAAAAATCGTAGTTTTTATGAATGGTATTATACATACACCATCCTTTTTGTTCTTTATATTTTGTTTAATAAATGGGCTTTATGAATAAGTCACGTTTGTTTTGTTTCTGAACCTTTATTTGACTGAGCTGGCATTATCCTTAATTTATGGGCATGAGTGTATCATGAATTTAAACACTTTTGAGGTCTAAAAGACAAATGTACAAGTATACAAATGTACAAATTTTATTCATAAAATTACTTCAAATGACATCTCACAAACAGGCAGCAGATGAAAACATCAGAAAATTACAATCTAGTGCATGGCAATAGATATCTTTCAAAATGTTAATTCTGCCCTAGACTCTGAAATTGAATTTCTTGAAAATACTCACCAATTGGTTTTTCTCTTGATCCACAGTTGACATTTTTTGCTGCCTTACATTTCAACTTAACGCCATCAAATAACTCATTATCTGGACAAGACTTTAAGGTTGGAATGAAAATGGCGCAAGAGTAATATTTTGAGCAATCTGTAGGATGCATGAACGAGCCGAACACACTAGGGCATGTAAAGGTATCTAAAAAGAAACATATTAGTGAAATTTATTTATAGGTATCTTGAACGCTAAGACATTCTCTTTGTACTTTGCGGTACTATCGATTTCATTTGATACTTAACAAGACAGAAAATATCTTGTACTTTAACTCTCCTGGTGGTTGCCTCAAAGAGCTGTCTCATCATTAGCAAAAACTGAACAGATCTTGATGGACGAGATATCTCGTCATAAGAAGAAAACTAACCAGACCTTGATTTCGTCATCATAAAAAAATCAGCAATATCTTGATGACGAGATATTCATCAAAACTGGTCAAATCTTGAAATCTGGTCATTGTTTTGAAACTGGTCAGACCTTGATGGACAAGATATCGTATTGATACCATTTGGAGGATAAATGTTTATGCATAACACATCAAATCGATATCTATGTTAATTTAGCGAGATTAATTTTAATTACTTGAGATTATTTGTTATTCTATAATTACTTTATCGAGTATTTTAGTTAAATGACGTACCAGTAGTAAGCAGCGCTCTTGGCGGGACGGAAGTGACGTCATCAAAAAGGGGCGTGGCTAGTGACGACATGGCGGGACATCATCGAAACCGGAAGTGACGTATTAATAGTCGAGTTGAGGTGTAGGGGGCCTGCTGCTAAATGAAAACATTAGGTTTGAGTAGAGTTGAGTTGTTAGTTTTGGGTTTCAGGTTTTTTTATAGTTTATCTATTGTGGAATGGCAACAGGCGGTGCTGTTAGTTTCGGTTTCAGTTTGGGACTTGAGATTTTTCTGAAATTTTGATGTGACGTGTGGACTTGAGTTGAGGTGTAGGAGAACTGCTGCTAAGTGAAAACATTAGGGTCGAGTGGAGTTGAGTTGTTTATATTTATTTTTTGTTTATTTACTGTTGATTGGCAACAGGCGGTGTGTTTACGATAGGAACGGTTTGTTTACATTTTTGGACTTGCGATTTTTCTCAGAGATTTCACTGTGACGTCATACAGAGTTAAGTTGGGTTGTCAGATTCCTGCTTCTACAACCTTTAAATAATTTCTATTTCTAGAAATGGAGTTGAGTTGTTTTAATTTCAATTTTATGAATTACATGGAAGCTTTGATACGGATGAGTGGCAACACCAAGTGTGACGTCACTGGGACTTGAGATTTTTTTCTTAGATTTTGATGTGACGTCATGTGGAGTAAAGTTGAGATGTAGGATTCCTACTTCTATTACTTTCAATAATTTCTATTTTCCAGGAATGGAGTTGAGTTGTGTTTTTTTGTATGAATATGGAAGTTTCTTTACGGATGAGTGGCAACAGGTTAGTTTTATTTAATTGGGAATGGTCATTCTGTGACGTCAGATTACTTGTTAGAACATGTAGGTACCTAATCACAGCGATTTGTCTACGAACGTAAGCGCGGAGGAATACAAGTCGAGGAGTGACGTTGTGAATGACGTCACAAGAGAATTACACATGACTAAGAATTATGTTTTTGCACGTGTAGGTTAAAGAGAAGGAACGGACGTATACAAGGAGTCATCGATAAAAGTGATTCATAAGAAAATTAAAGATTAGCTTAAACTACTGAAGAACACGTGTTGTGGTATCTGAAAATGTTAGGGACCAAACAAAAGAAAGTGATTATACTATTTGATAACTAAGAGGCTTTTAAAAGCATAATTGAACTTGTTTCTTGGGTCTTTGAATAACTGCTTCTCTGGATTTTTGCCCTTCTACTGTTTTTAGATATATCATGAATTCTAGTGATATTAGACCTGCAAAGAAAATTCGAACAGACAAAGAACAGTGTTTTCAGAAATACTGTAAAGATTCTTTATGCTATGAATATGGTAAATTGTTTGCAGATTGTGTTGGTTGGTCATATTTCCGTCGATTGGAAAACGAATTAACGTATTTAAAGAAAGTGGAAACTACTATAGAAATTTACGGTAAGAAACATACTGTGCCTCGACAACTTGTAGCATACGGGGACGAAGGTATATGCTATACCTTTAGTGGATCTTGTATTGCAGCCAAGCCCTGGTTTCCTTTACTGTTGGAAATAAAGGGTGACGTGGAACGAATAATTGATGCAAGATTTAATTTTGTGTTGATGAACTGTTATAAAGATGGTAAGGATTGTATAGGTGCACATAAAGACAACGAGAAGGACTTGGATCATAATGCACCCATAGCGTCTGTTTCATTTGGACAAAAAAGACAGTTTGTGTTTTCTAGAAAGAACTACAACTCTTTAAAAATTGTTCTGGAAAATGGAAGCTTACTTGTAATGATTTAGCCAACCAACAAATTTTGGTTACACAGCTTGCCCCGTGGAAATGCATTATGCCCTAGAATTAACTTAACGTTTCGAAAATGTATTGTATAAATTAGTGATAATCCCCATATGTACCCCCTGAACTGGAACGCAGTGTAAATAGGAATGTACACTAAACGATATTTGGAAAACGTTACAATTAATATTTATGCCTTTGTGAATATTATTTTTTATACTTACTTCTTATTGTTATTTTAAAGAAACTTTTATGCGTGTCTTACTACACATACACTGCATTTTGGATTTTTTTTAAAAACTAAATACTAATTTTAAAAAATGTGTCTTTTACAATGCAGGATCTGAAATGAAATTTTATTTGCTATAAATATTTATGTTTTTTTAATTTAGATGCTTTCACTTAAACACTAATTATAAATTAGATGCTATAGCACATATTTTATTGCAGAATTTATTTTTAAATAACGTACCCTTAAATAAAAGTACAAAAATCTTTTTTTCTTTTATTTGAAAACTTTGCAAGACCCATACTATGAACATGTTTCCTTGTAATTTTTTTTAATTGAACCAAAGAAAACTCACCCATATACCACAGAAGTACAACACGGGACTTACAGAAGTAAGTTGATTAAACAAAGAAACAGTGGAACAAAGTTAATTAAACTTACAAAGTTGGATGACTTTAACAAATGAGTAGAAACGCAAATGACTCCTTGTTCATTTGAAGAAGGTATAATTGTATTGAAATCAAACCATATATTATTTTTTAATTATTCTTTCCTTGCCATATTATTTTTTTTATTTAAATAAATCTGTCTGAAATTTAATGATTTTAATTTTTTAGATTTACAAACTTTTTTAAATGAAATTTTCTTTGATTTATTGTAAAATATTAAGATGCTTTTACACCAAAATTAGATACTATTACACATATTTTAATAATGATTTTGAAAAAATACGATTGAAACATATAAATTAGCTATTATTACAAATTTTTAAATGCAGATTACAAAAAAAAATTATTTTTGATTTACAATTAAGACATTTAGCAGTTTAATTTCTTGAAGCGTGTTTTTATGTAAGAAAAAAATTAAGAAGAAACCTGTAAAAGTAAAATATTTTTTACCTTTAGTTGAAACTTTGCAAAACCCATACTATGAAGATGTTTACTTGTACATTTGAAGTAGTCAAAATGAATATTAATAAACTTTTAGTCCTTGAAGTTCTAAATAAAATGTTCTTTTTTCTAATGCTCTTGCAAACCATACATTTTACTAAACATATGAACTTATTTTTATTTACTTGAAAACCTTGTGTATGTTATGCAGTTTAAATTTGCAGAGCCATATGCCAATTTTGTACAAGTATTTTACAAGATACTTTGTATAGGTGTTTTATAATTTCAGTTATACTACATTGCTACGTTATATGGATAGTAAGTGGGTTTTGTGATATTGAAAATAATGTGTACACTTCTAGGTTGCTAAACAAAATAATTATTGCACTTTCTTGATAGTTAATGCATAATCTAAAGATTTACTCACACCACTGATAGTTTTACACATGAGTAAAATTAAATTACAACTGAAAATTTTAAATACTAATTAATTTTTATATGAACAAATACCATTGAAATAATGTTTAAGTATGAATTCTATGTATTTCTTCATACAATCTCTGCTAAAAACAAATTGTTCTAAAACATATTGAAAAATAATTCTAAAACATATTGAAAGAAGTCATACTGAAACAAAGTAAACTATATAACAGTTTTTAATTGAAAACAAAAAACAGGATTCATATATTTTACACAAAGTAATGCATTATAGTAAAAACAAAAGAACGTATTTTTTACATGCTTGCATTTTTTAAGAGACATATATTTCCTATGAGCAAGTTATTAAATGCCGTCACCACAGCTTTTGCAAATTATTTTTGTGATGACCACATGATAGGTTTTTGGATCTTTTTGTTGCTGCTTAGAGCACATAGTGCATCAAATTTGGGACACCCAAAGTGTTCCAAGTTCATGTTCGGAATATTCAATGCATCTAAGCGTTGCTTCTCAACACAACCACATTTGTAAGCTACTAGGTACTGAGAGGCACTTTTTGTCTGCTTGTACAATTCCAAAAGTTTAGAGTCTAGACTTTCTAAGGAAGACACGTTTTCCCATGCTATGGGACAGAAATGAAGTCCACGCACATAATTTTCGACATATCGCACAGTTTTACGATCTTTGGCACTAAGTTTATACTTATAAGGCGATAGGTTAAAACGAATACTTGAAGCTACTTGCGATTTTATACTGATGTATCCGTATTCACGTACTAAGAAACCTTCCTTAGTCTGAAATCCATCAAAATCCATAATTGCACAGACATTAAACATGGCTATTGAAAAACGTTATCTGTTCTTGGGAAAAATAATTGTAAACTGAAGACATGAAGAACTGAACTATATAACACCATACACTTACTAATCAGTAAAATTAATCTTATTTCAGTCCTATCTTTTGTGAGTGACAATGAACTCGTAAGTGAAGAATGTACTCAGAAAACACGTGCTTGTGATAATGCGACGAGTGCAACTTTATGCTAGAATACAGGATTTTAACAAAAGGGGTATGCTTAAATGTGCATGTAATTTGTCCTTTTTTTTTTTTTTGCTTAATCACGTTGATGAGCTCAATACAATTCAATTCGATGACTAAACATGAGCAAGAAAAGAAATATGTAACCAAATATAATTTATATAAGAGAAACTTGTTGTTTACTTTCTTTAAAGTATACTCATTTCTCTTGATTATGTAGTTTTATTTTTCTAAATTTACATCAGTAAAATTGAATTATTTTTTTAGGGGTACAAATCTTTGCCTTTTGTTGAACAGAAATTAGTATCTTTGACTAGTATCAGATTTCTTAAAAATTGACGAAGATATCCTTTATGAGGGGATTTAACTCAATAGGTCTTATAATTTTACACTTAAGAGTAACAGATCAGTATAGTGTTTAGGAAAATGAATAACCATTATGTAAATATGAAGCCAAAATTTACAAGCATGTCTATGCTCAATAAACGCCTATCTACGTTTAGAGATTGGCCACGCACAAACTTTGACTTTTGGGACCTGGCCGAAAACGGATTGTTTTATACGGGTATAAAGGACAGGGTCAGGTGCTATTGGTGTGGCGAAGGGCTTGAAAATTGGCAAAGAGATGATGTAGTGAGACACGAACACATAAAGTTTTATCCAAAATGTTTGGTAGTCCATCAACAACAAATGGTTGCTGACCCTATATCAAAAAAGAACACCAACAGATGAAATTGTACAGGTGGATGAAATCAAGAATAATAGCAATGTTTTTATAAAACCCGATTCCAAACAAATTTTACAAAGTCGTTCGTCCTTGTTGTTTGAGGGGTAATGTTTTACATCGGGTTTTATAAAAACATTGCTATTATTCTTGATTTCATCCACCTGTACAATTTCATCTGTTGGTGTTCTTTTTTGATATAGGGTCAGCAACCATTTGTTGTTGATGGACTACCAAACATTTTGGATAAAACTTTATGTGTTCGTGTCTCACTACATCATCTCTTTGCCAATTTTCAAGCCCTTCGCCACACCAATAGCACCTGACCCTGTCCTTTATACCCGTATAAAACAATCCGTTTTCGGCCAGGTCCCAAAAGTCAAAGTTTGTGCGTGGCCAATCTCTAAACGTAGATAGGCGTTTATTGAGCATAGACATGCTTGTAAATTTTGGCTTCATATTTACATAATGGTTATTCATTTTCCTAAACACTATACTGATCTGTTACTCTTAAGTGTAAAATTATAAGACCTATTGAGTTAAATCCCCTCATAAAGGATATCTTCGTCAATTTTTAAGAAATCTGATACTAGTCAAAGATACTAATTTCTGTTCAACAAAAGGCAAAGATTTGTACCCCTAAAAAAATAATTCAATTTTACTGATGTAAATTTAGAAAAATAAAACTACATAATCAAGAGAAATGAGTATACTTTAAAGAAAGTAAACAACAAGTTTCTCTTATATAAATTATATTTGGTTACATATTTCTTTTCTTGCTCATGTTTAGTCATCGAATTGAATTGTATTGAGCTCATCAACGTGATTAAGCAAAAAAAA
This sequence comes from Metellina segmentata, assembly GCA_947359465.1. Taxonomy (NCBI): domain Eukaryota; kingdom Metazoa; phylum Arthropoda; class Arachnida; order Araneae; family Tetragnathidae; genus Metellina; species Metellina segmentata. The sequence continues at coordinate 101,576,286 of OX375875.1, forward strand.
AAAAAAAAGGACAAATTACATGCACATTTAAGCATACCCCTTTTGTTAAAATCCTGTATTCTAGCATAAAGTTGCACTCGTCGCATTATCACAAGCACGTGTTTTCTGAGTACATTCTTCACTTACGAGTTCATTGTCACTCACAAAAGATAGGACTGAAATAAGATTAATTTTACTGATTAGTAAGTGTATGGTGTTATATAGTTCAGTTCTTCATGTCTTCAGTTTACAATTATTTTTCCCAAGAACAGATAACGTTTTTCAATAGCCATGTTTAATGTCTGTGCAATTATGGATTTTGATGGATTTCAGACTAAGGAAGGTTTCTTAGTACGTGAATACGGATACATCAGTATAAAATCGCAAGTAGCTTCAAGTATTCGTTTTAACCTATCGCCTTATAAGTATAAACTTAGTGCCAAAGATCGTAAAACTGTGCGATATGTCGAAAATTATGTGCGTGGACTTCATTTCTGTCCCATAGCATGGGAAAACGTGTCTTCCTTAGAAAGTCTAGACTCTAAACTTTTGGAATTGTACAAGCAGACAAAAAGTGCCTCTCAGTACCTAGTAGCTTACAAATGTGGTTGTGTTGAGAAGCAACGCTTAGATGCATTGAATATTCCGAACATGAACTTGGAACACTTTGGGTGTCCCAAATTTGATGCACTATGTGCTCTAAGCAGCAACAAAAAGATCCAAAAACCTATCATGTGGTCATCACAAAAATAATTTGCAAAAGCTGTGGTGACGGCATTTAATAACTTGCTCATAGGAAATATATGTCTCTTAAAAAATGCAAGCATGTAAAAAATACGTTCTTTTGTTTTTACTATAATGCATTACTTTGTGTAAAATATATGAATCCTGTTTTTTGTTTTCAATTAAAAACTGTTATATAGTTTACTTTGTTTCAGTATGACTTCTTTCAATATGTTTTAGAATTATTTTTCAATATGTTTTAGAACAATTTGTTTTTAGCAGAGATTGTATGAAGAAATACATAGAATTCATACTTAAACATTATTTCAATGGTATTTGTTCATATAAAAATTAATTAGTATTTAAAATTTTCAGTTGTAATTTAATTTTACTCATGTGTAAAACTATCAGTGGTGTGAGTAAATCTTTAGATTATGCATTAACTATCAAGAAAGTGCAATAATTATTTTGTTTAGCAACCTAGAAGTGTACACATTATTTTCAATATCACAAAACCCACTTACTATCCATATAACGTAGCAATGTAGTATAACTGAAATTATAAAACACCTATACAAAGTATCTTGTAAAATACTTGTACAAAATTGGCATATGGCTCTGCAAATTTAAACTGCATAACATACACAAGGTTTTCAAGTAAATAAAAATAAGTTCATATGTTTAGTAAAATGTATGGTTTGCAAGAGCATTAGAAAAAAGAACATTTTATTTAGAACTTCAAGGACTAAAAGTTTATTAATATTCATTTTGACTACTTCAAATGTACAAGTAAACATCTTCATAGTATGGGTTTTGCAAAGTTTCAACTAAAGGTAAAAAATATTTTACTTTTACAGGTTTCTTCTTAATTTTTTTCTTACATAAAAACACGCTTCAAGAAATTAAACTGCTAAATGTCTTAATTGTAAATCAAAAATAATTTTTTTTTGTAATCTGCATTTAAAAATTTGTAATAATAGCTAATTTATATGTTTCAATCGTATTTTTTCAAAATCATTATTAAAATATGTGTAATAGTATCTAATTTTGGTGTAAAAGCATCTTAATATTTTACAATAAATCAAAGAAAATTTCATTTAAAAAAGTTTGTAAATCTAAAAAATTAAAATCATTAAATTTCAGACAGATTTATTTAAATAAAAAAAATAATATGGCAAGGAAAGAATAATTAAAAAATAATATATGGTTTGATTTCAATACAATTATACCTTCTTCAAATGAACAAGGAGTCATTTGCGTTTCTACTCATTTGTTAAAGTCATCCAACTTTGTAAGTTTAATTAACTTTGTTCCACTGTTTCTTTGTTTAATCAACTTACTTCTGTAAGTCCCGTGTTGTACTTCTGTGGTATATGGGTGAGTTTTCTTTGGTTCAATTAAAAAAAATTACAAGGAAACATGTTCATAGTATGGGTCTTGCAAAGTTTTCAAATAAAAGAAAAAAAGATTTTTGTACTTTTATTTAAGGGTACGTTATTTAAAAATAAATTCTGCAATAAAATATGTGCTATAGCATCTAATTTATAATTAGTGTTTAAGTGAAAGCATCTAAATTAAAAAAACATAAATATTTATAGCAAATAAAATTTCATTTCAGATCCTGCATTGTAAAAGACACATTTTTTAAAATTAGTATTTAGTTTTTAAAAAAAATCCAAAATGCAGTGTATGTGTAGTAAGACACGCATAAAAGTTTCTTTAAAATAACAATAAGAAGTAAGTATAAAAAATAATATTCACAAAGGCATAAATATTAATTGTAACGTTTTCCAAATATCGTTTAGTGTACATTCCTATTTACACTGCGTTCCAGTTCAGGGGGTACATATGGGGATTATCACTAATTTATACAATACATTTTCGAAACGTTAAGTTAATTCTAGGGCATAATGCATTTCCACGGGGCAAGCTGTGTAACCAAAATTTGTTGGTTGGCTAAATCATTACAAGTAAGCTTCCATTTTCCAGAACAATTTTTAAAGAGTTGTAGTTCTTTCTAGAAAACACAAACTGTCTTTTTTGTCCAAATGAAACAGACGCTATGGGTGCATTATGATCCAAGTCCTTCTCGTTGTCTTTATGTGCACCTATACAATCCTTACCATCTTTATAACAGTTCATCAACACAAAATTAAATCTTGCATCAATTATTCGTTCCACGTCACCCTTTATTTCCAACAGTAAAGGAAACCAGGGCTTGGCTGCAATACAAGATCCACTAAAGGTATAGCATATACCTTCGTCCCCGTATGCTACAAGTTGTCGAGGCACAGTATGTTTCTTACCGTAAATTTCTATAGTAGTTTCCACTTTCTTTAAATACGTTAATTCGTTTTCCAATCGACGGAAATATGACCAACCAACACAATCTGCAAACAATTTACCATATTCATAGCATAAAGAATCTTTACAGTATTTCTGAAAACACTGTTCTTTGTCTGTTCGAATTTTCTTTGCAGGTCTAATATCACTAGAATTCATGATATATCTAAAAACAGTAGAAGGGCAAAAATCCAGAGAAGCAGTTATTCAAAGACCCAAGAAACAAGTTCAATTATGCTTTTAAAAGCCTCTTAGTTATCAAATAGTATAATCACTTTCTTTTGTTTGGTCCCTAACATTTTCAGATACCACAACACGTGTTCTTCAGTAGTTTAAGCTAATCTTTAATTTTCTTATGAATCACTTTTATCGATGACTCCTTGTATACGTCCGTTCCTTCTCTTTAACCTACACGTGCAAAAACATAATTCTTAGTCATGTGTAATTCTCTTGTGACGTCATTCACAACGTCACTCCTCGACTTGTATTCCTCCGCGCTTACGTTCGTAGACAAATCGCTGTGATTAGGTACCTACATGTTCTAACAAGTAATCTGACGTCACAGAATGACCATTCCCAATTAAATAAAACTAACCTGTTGCCACTCATCCGTAAAGAAACTTCCATATTCATACAAAAAAACACAACTCAACTCCATTCCTGGAAAATAGAAATTATTGAAAGTAATAGAAGTAGGAATCCTACATCTCAACTTTACTCCACATGACGTCACATCAAAATCTAAGAAAAAAATCTCAAGTCCCAGTGACGTCACACTTGGTGTTGCCACTCATCCGTATCAAAGCTTCCATGTAATTCATAAAATTGAAATTAAAACAACTCAACTCCATTTCTAGAAATAGAAATTATTTAAAGGTTGTAGAAGCAGGAATCTGACAACCCAACTTAACTCTGTATGACGTCACAGTGAAATCTCTGAGAAAAATCGCAAGTCCAAAAATGTAAACAAACCGTTCCTATCGTAAACACACCGCCTGTTGCCAATCAACAGTAAATAAACAAAAAATAAATATAAACAACTCAACTCCACTCGACCCTAATGTTTTCACTTAGCAGCAGTTCTCCTACACCTCAACTCAAGTCCACACGTCACATCAAAATTTCAGAAAAATCTCAAGTCCCAAACTGAAACCGAAACTAACAGCACCGCCTGTTGCCATTCCACAATAGATAAACTATAAAAAAACCTGAAACCCAAAACTAACAACTCAACTCTACTCAAACCTAATGTTTTCATTTAGCAGCAGGCCCCCTACACCTCAACTCGACTATTAATACGTCACTTCCGGTTTCGATGATGTCCCGCCATGTCGTCACTAGCCACGCCCCTTTTTGATGACGTCACTTCCGTCCCGCCAAGAGCGCTGCTTACTACTACTCGTACCCATTGAAACTATATTGTAAGAGAAGAAACTAATGAAATATACTGACTGATTCAAAAATAGAGAATAATAAAACTTTTTTCATCTTTTACAACATTGAAATGCAACGTGAGGATAATGTTACTAATGAATGTAAGAGTTATTACAAAAGTCTGCCTAAGCTTTACCAATTTGCAAGTTCGATGTAGTTAGTACTAATAAATATAGGATATTTTAATGATATTTCATATTTTTAGTTTAGTTGCTCTTCAGCCTACAATTTTACTTTTATCAGTGATGAGTACTATAGATGACTTAACAGGTGAGTATTTTGCAGCTGTGTATTTAGTAGAAAAGAGATACTATTACCTTTTAAGGTCGTTTCTTTGCCTTTTGTAGTTCCTTTACTCTTTGTTGTTCGAGGAGAATCTGTTGTGTGCCCTGAAATCAAGTTAAAGTAATTTGCATCAAAATATTTTAATAGTCACATTTTTCATTTGAGTGATAGGTACCCAAAATGTTCGTATAAAGGAGTTAGTTTTACTTTTTGCTTTTACCTATAAAATATACCAATATTTGTGAAAAAAGAATTTAGCTGCCATTCTATTGTAGAATTGTAATTATGCAATCTCAAATGAAGATTAAATTTTGATTAGATTGGCACAAAAAGTATTTGAAAATGAACAAGATAAAACAGTACTCTCTCCGTACACTAAGGTTTAATCTAGCAATGTTATTCGTAAATTTTTAATGTGAATGTGGTCTATAGAATCCTATACCATTATGTGGCCCGTTTTTCTATAAGATCTATAAACTAACCTCAATAGAAATGTATAGAATGACAAGAAACCTCTAAAATGTAGTCTATAAAATTACGGCTCATTTTTTTTAAAAGCTTTATGAAGTAAACCTCTGTAAAATGCCTAGAATTCTCTATAGAAACCTTTATAGATTTCCTAGAAATCTATGGAATGATTTTAGACATCTCTCTATCACGCAAATCACAATGGCTGTAGAATGAATAGAAACCTTTAGAATGCATAAAAACCTTAAAAAATGTATAGAAACATCTAGAATGTCTACAGAAACCTCTACAGATGGTATGGAAATATCTAGAATGTCAAAAGAAATATAGTCTGTATGATCATGTCCTCTTTTAATAATGTATAAACTTTTCCACAAATTGTCTCATAATATTATGTCTAAAAATCATTTTATTTTCTTGTATCCTTACCGTTGTCGCACACTGCTATAAATGAGGACAAGCATTTTTTTTGGTACTTATCAAAAGCCTTGAATGGCGGGCAGTTCCTTTTGTTGCTTCTGCCACCCACGCACTGAAAGAAAGACGAGCAATCATCTGGATTCGGGAACCATCCATGGGAAGACGGGCATTTGAAGTTAGTCTTGTCCCAAGGCCGTAAAAGGGTCCTTCCTGAAAAAAGCTTTCATTTAATAAAACGTATCGCATTCATGCAAATGCATTGAATTTTTTTCTTCTTTATCATCCATGCAGACCTTAATAGAAAATAAATTTCGCAGTACTGTTAACTCTCCAAGTGGTTTTGACAAATTATCTTGTCAATAAAGAGCTGACGAATTTTGCTCATCACCAGATATTAGTCCAGTCAACAGGGGGTCAGTCCAGTAAGGACTTGCCTTGCAAAAGGTGGGGTAGAAGATTTTTTTTTAAATTTGTACATATTAGTAACAATATGAAAAAACCAAGTTATCCAACATGGCCGACCCCGGGAAAACTTTTGGCTGCCAAAAACCCACGAAAATTGACTACTTTTTTGAGTTTTATATATATATTTCAGAAATGGTTGAATTTAGCTATACTTTTCTTTCATAAAGTTTAAAGAGGATTAAATTTCCTACAATTTGCACTGTTACAACTTTTTTGTAGTACGAAGAGCAAACGCGTTACAGCTTCTTCTTGCAAGTCGGCATTCTTTCTCAACAACAATTGAAATTACTGATTGTGAGCGTTCTGAACTTGCAACTATGATTAATACATGTGATCAAGTCATTATATTCACTGTCTGTGCCAATACTGTCTATCTGAAGGACATTGTTGCAAAATTTAGACTGACTTTGTGCGTTCTCGAATGTAAGGGTCCCACTGCAAAATTATGGCTTCAATACTTTTGTATGATAACACTCCTTAAACAATTTATCGAGGATTGATGTCGTTGTCTAACCAACTTTGAATTCGGTGGTAGCACCGATAGGAGTGATAACATCCAGCATCGCACGTAGGTGGTAGTCCTGCAAGATTTATTTTTCTGCTGTACACTGATTTTGCAAATTGGTTTATCGTAAAGTTTCCAAGGATTGGTTGGAATAGTTAATGCCATCTGTGTATAACGTTTTCATAATTTTTTCTCCAGCTACAGTTATATACAAATACAAATACAAATATTGACGACCAGCTACAGGCTCGAGCCCAACAAGGCTGGTCCTTTGTTTATGAATTCCCCAATTCCCACTGACTATCCAATTGTATCTTAAATTCGTACACTCCCTTTGAATTAACTATATTTTCTGGCAACGCGTTCCAACTGTCTATTACCCTATTAAAATAGTAGTTTTTCCTTAAATCCCGATTAAAATGTGTCTTATTCAATTTATACCCATGACCCCTTGTTCTGTTATCCCTATTGAAATTTAAGCCCTCTGTGTCCCCTTGTTTTACAAACTTGAATAGCTGAATCAAATCCCCCCTCCTTCTTCTTCTTTCCAGTTTAGCTTACTTAAACGTTCATTATAGTCGAAATTTGCTAGCCCCTTTATTATTTTTGTAGCTCTGTGTGCTGAACCCTTTCAATTGATTCTATGTCCTTTCTCATATATGGAGCCCAGAATTGTACAGCATATTCTAGATGTGGTCTTACTAAACCCTTATATAACGGCAAGATTATATTCTTATCCCTTGAAGTTACAGTCTTTTTAATATACCCCAATAACCTATTAGCCTTTTTACCCGCAACTGAACATTGGTGACCCATTTTAAAATCCCTGTGAATTATCACAACAAGATCCTTGACTGTTTCTCCCTCTTTTACCTTTACTCCCTGCAGACAGTACTCGGCTCCACTGTTTCTGTAACCCATATGCAGAACTTGACATTTCCCTACATTAAATGACATACCCCATTTTACAGCCCATTCGGATATCTTATCAAAATCCCCTTGTAAATTTTCTATCTGTAACTTGGTATCCACTGTCCCCCATACTTTTAAGTCATATGCAAATATACTAATTCTATTCTTGATCCCCTGACCTATATCATCTATGAAAATTATAAATAAAATTGGTCCCAAAACTGATCCCTGAGGCACCCCACTTATAACTTCTGTCCACTGTGAATAATTTCCTTTTACCTGCACTCTCTGCTTTCTACCCAATAACCAATTCTTTATCCATATTAATGTTTTTCCCTGAATCCCCAGCCTTTCCAATTTAAACAGTAATGCCTCATGAGGTACTTTATCAAAAGCCTTTTGAAAATCTATGTACATGATATCCACACTGCTCTTATTATCCAGCTCCTCAGTAATTTTTTCGTAGAACTTCAAAAGGTTTGTAGAGCAGGATCTGCCCTTCCTAAACCCATACTGATTCTCTGATAACAGTCCCCCTTCCTCCTTATATCATCGTGACAGCTGTGTGGATCCATGAATGCTTCAATGACTCCCTTTCATTTCAAGAAATTTGTTGACAGTGTTGCACAATTTAATCTTGCCTTGACCAAAGATGGCCGATGTCGTATTGCATCCACTAAATGCATGGATGAACAGGATACTGCCGGGGTCAAACTTAAAAGATTTAGTTGAGAAAAACACAACACCAGCACTCCCTCTTCCAGGCTTAAGATAGAACAAGTTGCTGAAGGACTGTCCTAACGCTGCCATCAGCACTAGTAGATCGATATCCTCCCCAACTATAACAACCTCTTCAAGTTCCTTGGCCTTCAAAATGGCAGTGTTGACAATTAGTAAGTCGGTATCCTCTTGACCCTGCTTGGCTTCAATGTCACACTCTTCAAAATTTGTGCTTAGAAGTTTGATCAGACGACTCTTGTTTGGATCATTTGACAAAAATCTTTCTTGAGGGATTTGATTGATCATATTCGATTCAAACATTACTTCAGGGGAAGAGTGCATCTTCATTCGCCGCAATCGTTCAGATCTTTTGTTACTAGTACGTACTGTGCTCTTTTTTGCCTCTAAAATTTAAAAACATTTAACACTTAGTAGTCAAACATATTTTACCACTTTATTACAGGCAATCTTAGAAGTGTCACTTTTTATGGTGGGGAAAAGGAGGATATCCATCAAATACAACCACAAGCCAAGATCCATAATGTCTTTTTAGAAATGAAGAACAACTCTGAGATATGGATGCAAAGGAAGCATTGTTAGGCCAAATAACTTTATGTAGGAGATATCCCCCATCTACAACACCTAGCGCTTTCGTCTCTGCCATTTCATTGCTGTTGATTGGTGTGAAAGCTTTGTATAAAGAAGATTTATTATCCTTTCACATACCTTCTTCGGAAAAAAGCGACATCGGGTAGGGTGCAAGTTCATATCATAAAAATACTTTCAAGTCTTCATCAGACTGTTTCGAAAGGCACAATCTTTTGAAAAGTGTAAGTGCGTCAATAGCAGTTACTTTGAGGGATCCTGCCTTAAAACTATTAGCAGATGTTTGGGTTACCATCTTGTCCTTCCTCTTGAAAGTCACATTTTTAAATTTGCTATAAGCGACCATTTTCGTAACTATTTCCATGCCAACTTCTTGGGGGGGGGGCAAATGACAGTTAACATCTGTCCCTTCAAGAATACCACTGCTTAAAGACCTTATGGTGTCTGAAAATGGGGGGGGGGGGTTGAAAGCCATGCCAGCAGTTTAATTTAGTCACTTCTATCTCTGTCGATACGAGAACTTCGCATGTCCACTTGTAGTTCTGATGTTTCATAATGTATGTCACAGAAATTTTCAATTTCATCACAAACGTTCTGCATGACTATCATTGCCAAAGTCAATTTTCCCAAAAAGTTGTCTGAAAATATCCTCTCCCACGTGTAATCCCTCCACGGGATTTCATATTTTTCATAAGTGTTTTCTCAATTGTTTGATCTGACCAAATTCCACACCAGTATATCTTAGAGCGTCTTATGGTAAACTTCCCTTTTAATGGTAAAATCGTGAAATTCAGTTGGGTCCATTAATTATTCTAGTTTCAACATGTCCTGGAGGTAGAGGTGCGCACTTTTGGAGCATAAGAAATGTTCAGCTGCTTGAAAAGATGGTAGTGGTTTTTGAACAGTGTCAAGATGAAGCTTCTAGTTGCCTGTATACTCATCTTCGATAAATTGTTTAAGGAGTTTTATCATACGAAAGTATTGAAGCCATAAATTTGCAGGGGTCTCTTACATTCGAGAGCGCACAAAGTCCGTCTAAATTTTGCAACAATATCCTTCAGATAGGTAGTACTGGCACAGACTGTGAATATAATGGCTTGATCACATGTATTAATCATAGTTGCAAGTTCAGAACGCTCACAATCAGTAATATCAATTGTTGAGAAACAATGCCGACTTTCAAGAAGCTATAACGCGCTTGCAATTCGTACTCAAAAAAGTTGTGACTATAAAAATTGTAGGAAATTTAATCCTCTTTAAATTTTATAAAAGTATCGCTAAATTCAACCATTTCTGAGATATATCGAAAAAACACCAAAAAGTTGTACATTTTTGTGGTTTTTCGGCCACCAAAAGTTCTCTCGGGGTCGGCCATGTTGGATAACTTGGTTTTTTCATGTTGGAACCAATATATCCAAGTACAAGAAAATACTTCTACCCCATCTTTTGCAAGGTAAAATGTATCATAATATGTGTAGAATTTCTTTTTATTTTTATAAATAAAGTAATCAATTAATCTTTTTTTAAGCGAACTTGTTAAACAAAATTCATAAAAAAAATTCTACTTCTCATTAATATTTAGCTTGCTAAAAGTACTTATTTGTGAAAAAAAAAATGTTATTTGAGGTAAATTAATAATAAAAAATGAGACAATGAAAGTATACATAAACTGAAATCAAATATGCCTAATATTCAAATTTTCCCAGAGTCTTGATAAGTATATCAAATTTTCCAAGTATACAACAAAGGGTTAATAAGTAGCATACAAGAAAATGAACCTTTTCTTTGAAAATAGCATATAGAATAAGTTAAATAGCGTTTCGAGATAATGCCATTTTTGAATGGAATTTTGAGTTGCAATAAAAAAAATGAGCATTAAAAAAAGCCTTCCACTTTAATCCATAATCTATTTTGTTAAAATGCTCAATTATTTGATAAGCGCTCGCGAATTAACTTTTAAATTTTAAATTTCAATTCAATAAATACAGAATAATTATGCCAGCAATGTAAATAATTCACAGGGATCAATGCATAATAGACGAATAAAAGTAGGATCAAATTTAAAATTAGTTGCTCTAAATATTTCAGTCATAATCCAGATACGACTGGGGGAAAATAACATTAAACGTGGTAATCGATTAGGTTGAGATTCAACACGGAGTTTTGAAAATATAAAGTTTGCGCAGTTTAATATGAAGACGACATTTTAAGCAAATTTTAGCGAACCAAATTTATAGACGTCCTTTCCTAGGTTGGTATTTGAATTTATGTCGTACTGGAGCAACACAGCGGGTTATTCTGGAAACAGTCCCTTAGTGAAAGATTTGAGGACAACCCTTGTCATTTTGAACCATGGTCAGATGACGCTAAGTTAGCACTCCACTCTCCAAACTTCCACACCACGCAGGCGTGAAGACATTTGAGGCCACGACTGATTTTAAGAGCATCATATCCCCGACTGTCTTTGGTAGGTTCGAGCGTCGAACTCGCAACACTCCGGTTGCTAACCCGTGACTCTGCCAAATGGGTTACCGTTATTCCCCAACGAAAGGCCCCTTTGAATATGCTCTGCTATAGCAGGATGCAAAAATAAAAAAGTGCCCCGCAGTTGTACATCAAAGCAGTCCTCTCTTCTGTATATATATAAAACACTAACGTACGTGGACCCGAAATCGACGTTATTTGTGTATCGTCGAATGGCAACAATCCACGTAAATAAAATAACCCAGATATTTTGAATTCTTGCTGTTTTCAAATAGCCGAGGTCAATTTCTATGCAAAATAAGGAAAAAAATTGTAATATTTATGTTTGAACTGACTTTTTATTTCTTCCTTTGATGTAAAAGTAATTTAAACGTAATTTTGCTACCCGTTATCTGGCCACGTCAGAATTAATGTTTACTTTTTTAATTTGATTTAAAATTCCGTGTTTGGGTATTTCAGTTGACTGCGAGATGTTGCGGACATATTTGAGGAGGTGGAGTGGTCGTTCACGGTAAGAAGTCGATTTGTCGCCAAATATGGTAACCATCACCTTTTGCGGATTTTCTTCACATCTGCCGTTTTTGTTATAGCAACCCTATCTGCTGTTACGGAATTCGGCCGCCATCTTGATTTGGCGACAAACGTCTTACCGTGAACGACCACTCCACTGAAAAGTCTTTTGTCGCATTATTCTATTTCACAATATATTCAGAAAGTCGAAATTCAACACGTTTGAATAGATACGTGCGGTTTTTTTTTTTTTTTTTTCAGAATTTTGCATTTTTTCAAGGATTGGAATTTTATTTTTGTTTGCATTATGTGTTCCGGTATATTACCTATTGCAGAAATATTATTTAGGAGTTAGATTTGAATGATATGTCTATTTCCTGCAAAATATCACTAGACATGGGTAATTTTGTACAGGTATATGTATATTTCGACCAGCTTTCCTTAAATATTTGATTAAATACGCAATGATTTAAAGAATTGTTAAAATAAATAAATAAAATATACATATCAAAACATGTTTAATTACGGTGTGTAAAAAAGTTTAAAAAAGAACTATTACACACCGCCGAGCGCTAGCCGGCGCAGCCCGGCTAGTTTAAAATAAAATATCTCGTATGACATATTCGAATGCTCTGTACAAAATAAACGATGTAAAAATGATGATAAGTGGTTCTCTTTTTGCTAACCCGCAGCTATACAGTCCTCAAAATAAAATTTAATTTAGTCCATGTTATCCTCAGAAAAACAATCAATTGTGACGGATTTTTCAGAAATCTAGGTCTTAAAGACTAATTTACCTTCGGAGCATAGTAGTAATATACTCCTCAACAAAGACAGTTATGTATCTCACGTACAGCATACGCAATCGGGAAGACTCTTGCATCACCGAAGTGAAATTCTGGAAACGCAACCAGAGCAATTATTGCGTCATCTACTCAATCGAGACCCTATCAACAATGTAATTCCAGTCTGTAGGCCAGACATTGGATGAAATCAATCAATGAGGATTCAGCCAGAGCTTGCGGGGAAGATACCTAAGCAGGAGAAGGAGACAGAAATATGACGATGGAGAGGATGTAGTTCGCAGGAACTGTCAAATAATTGTCAAATTGTTCCTTTTGTCACTGTAACTATCAATTCATCTGCAGATTGTTTAATCTCAGCAATTAAAATTGTTTAAAATGATGAGAGCTTGCCTACAATCCATAAAAACCAAAGGACATGGGCAACTTGTCCAAATGAATATATACGTCAATGTATTTCATACATATATTTATTGTGTAATATTTATTGTGTTTCATACATCTATATATATAAAACACTAACGTACGTGGACCCGAAATCGACGTTATTTGTGTATCGTCAAATGGCAACAATCAACGTAAATAAAATAACCCAGATATTTTGAATTCTTGCTGTTTTTAAATAGCCGAGGTCAATTTCTATGCAAAGTAAGGAATTAAATTGTAAAAATTTATGTTTGAACTGACTTCTTATTTCTTCCTTTGATGTAAAAGTAATTTAAACGTAATTTTGCTACCCGGTATCTGGCCACTTCAGAATTAATGTTTGCTTTTTTAATTTGATTTAGAATTCCGTGTTTGCGTATTTGAGTTGACTGCGAGATGTTGTGGACATATTTGAGGATTCCCAAGTATTATAAATATGTATTTTTTTTTGTTAATAAATCATTTTTGTCTTTGTCAATATCGTTGAAAAGTCTTTTGTCGCATTATTCTATTTCACAATATATTCAGGAAATCGAAATTCAACACGTTTGAATAGATACGTACGTATTTTGTTTCTTCGGAATTTTGCATTTTTTCAAGGATTGGAATTTTATTTTTGTTTGCATTATGTGTTCTGGTATATTACCTATTGTAGAAATATTATTTAGGAGTTAGATTTTAATGATATGTCTATTTCCTGCAAACTATCACTAGACATGTATAATTTTGTAGCGGTATATGTATATTTCGACCAACTTTCCTTAAATATTTGATTGAATACGCTCGCAATGATTTGAAGAATTGTTTCATAAAAATAAATAAAATATACAAATCAAAACATGCTTGATTACGGTGCGTAAAAAAGTTTAAAAAAAGCACTATTACACACCGCCGAGCGCTAGCCGGCGCAGCCCGGCTAGTATAATATAATATATTCAATACATATTTTTAAACAAGTTGTTACATAAATGTATGTACTTAAATTAAATACCATAAAATATTTACCTTCAGGTTTTCTATCATCATTCTGCACTAAGTATGTTTCACCATTACGATCGTGCAATGATATTGATTGACAAAATGCAAAGGAGCTGAGAAGTATGCTGAAAACTGAAAAAATAATTAAATAAATTTAAAAGCGACGAAGTATGTAAAAAAGAGGCTAACCTCTTACTCTGACAGGTTCTCTGTATTTGTTTCTATTCTTAAACGTTATGTTCAATTTTAGTGTAGGTTTCAAAAATTTTAATCTAAATTAGTTTCCTTGCGAACGCGAATGTGTTTGTTTCGTTAAAATAACAACTTGAAGTAAAATAAACTGACAAAAATGAAAATATTTCCTTTTTCTACTTGTCTCAAAACATTTTAAAAAGCAGAACATTTTTTTAATTACGTTTAAAAAATTCTTCGTACGTAATTTTCTAGAATGCAAAGAACTTTTTTAGATTTACTCTATCAACAGGTGAGTAGTTCCAAGCTATTCTTTATCAAAATGTATGTACGGATGCAAAGAGAATGCTATCTTTTCAAATTTTTTTTGCGAGATTCAAATTTTTACGTAGTATTAAGATGAGTCTAACGAATGAAACACTAAGGGTTCTAAAACAACGAAAGGGAAAAAGTTCTCCCAAAGCTAAGTGTGTTTCTGAAAGAGGAATATAACCAACACTCAAAGCAAAAATTACGTATTTACTTCACCAATCTCAAGATCCTTATATTATGGTCTAGAAAAGCTATGTTTCACTTATAAGTCGTCGATACACTAACTGTGCAAAAGCACTAATCCCAAAGAAGTTCTTTCTATGGTTTACCATCTTGCGTGAAAATTTCAATATAAATCATTCAAAAGTCCAAAAATATTTGATTTCGCCATAAAAACCTTGACCTCGACGAGCCCTTTTTGAGCATTTTTATGTAAATTAAGTGGTACATTATGGCATTAATTACTTCATTCTAATTGCTGAAAGAACCTAAAAATATAGATGAATAAAATGTACAAACTAATAAGTAACCGGGGAGGTTATGGCGCTAGGGCCATAACCATATGGCCATGCTGCAGTAGACACAAGACAAACAACATCAAGTAGTGGACATACACATACAAGGAAAGTTTTACTGACACGAAAGAGAGAAATATACCAACGAAGGAATCGAGCTTGCACAGCCTGCAACTCAGGTTGCTAGCGCAGTGGACATACTCTCTGATCCACGACGACCCCTAATAAACCTCTAGAATATATAGAAACCTCTATAGAAAATTTCTTAGAAACCTCTACAAAATGGTTGTAGATATCCCTACATAAATGCTGTAAAATGTATAGAAAACTGTCATTCTATAAAAACTTCTATATAATGTATAGAAACCTCTATAGAATGTATATAAACCTCTATAGAATGTATAGAAACATCTATAGAATATCTATAGAAACCTCTATAGAATGTATAGAAACATTTATAGAATGTGGTCCGTTTTTATAAGTAACGAAAGATGTGGGCCATTCACTCTCATATTCACTCCAGGTTCATGCATCTTAAGCCTTTTACGTCCTCTCAAATCGAGCATGTATGGCATGTGAGTGAAAACGAATCCCAAGTCAGATATATTCAAAAGACGCAAACACATGCAGAAATGTCAAAGAAATTTGAATTTTTTCACTTATGGTAAATCATTTCTTCCACTCACTCCATCATGTTTAGTAAAACGGGCACATCCGCTTCCTTACAGCGCAATAATTATAATCTGGAGACCCACTCCTGTCTTTCCATTTACACACAAGCAATTTGTCTTGATTAGACATACCAAGTGTCAGTGTAAACAAGAGACAACCAAGCATGTCTACACTAACACTTCATCTTTAATTGATTGGTTAGGCGTTTCATGACGCAAGAATCATATTTGGTGAAGCTACACCAAACACAAGACAACGTCAAGTAGCAGATGTTGTTAAAGGGGGAAAAGAGGGATTGGGAACATAGTACAATGAAAGCAGACATATATAACTTGGGTCTCCCTGGAGCACTATCGCCCCCCCCCGTGTTTTATTGAAGACAGAAAACCTCACGTGACGAGCAAAGATCATTCGAGTACCTTGAGTCCTTGAAAGCTTTAAACAGCTAAATTAGACTGCCCTATAGCTTTGAACTGCAGAACCTTAACCTTCCTATAAATCTCGCCATCAGAAGAAAACTGAACAGATCTTGATGGACGAGATATCTCAACAAAATTACTTGGAGGATTAACTGCGTCGTTATACCTCAATGTTCTTAATCTTCACAACATGTGTGCCTCCTTGCCTTGCATTTTCCTGATTAAAGCCGCATGGTAAAATAATCCAGTTTTTTTAAACTTTTTGAGACATTTCGGAACACGAACAGCGTCAAATTGAGATCAGACATCATTGTCAAATTGTGATAGCATCACCGGATTATGTCCACACTTATTTTAAGCAAATATAGCGGAATCGTGTTTTTATCGCAATTAAAACAGCGTCGAGAGAGATGACAATCATGAAAATGCTTTTACTACACATTTGAATATGTTCTTACCTAATAAGCACTGACGCAGCACGGTGTCCGCCATTGTAGAAGTGATATTGCGACTAATATTGATATAGCGATGTTTTCTTTATTAAACTCTACTGAGAGCAAACACGTGGTTCAAAAAAAGGATGATAAGACAGAGCTAAAATTTTCAGCTCTAGATTAAGAGAAAGACAATGCCCCAAATCAAAGCATAGATAAAAATTCTGAATTAAAGTGTTGACCTTCACACAGAAATCGATAGTTGGAGATGTTGATGTACAGCTTGTTTACTATAGTTAAAATTATGGATAGGATCATTTAAATAGGAAATATATCTTGAAAATATTTTTAGCTTTGTAGAATTTCGTTACAAGTCTATCAAATAGTAAAAACGTAGCTGCAAATTCCTCGGTCTAAATACCAAAAGTCAATTTTAGAAATTTTTAAAATATATGGTGAATTAACGGATTTTGTTCTTGGTGGTTTTATTTTGCGTCGTACTGGAGCACCACATTGATCTATTGACAATGATACGGGTTTAATCTCGTATTTCATTAGTTGTGCATTTATTTTTTATTGTAAAGAAAATAAATGTATTTTTGTAATTTATCCGCTTAGTATAACACGATATAGTTGTTAAAACATACAAATCAATTTTATTTTTGTTTGAAAATTAATTGCTTCATCAAACATTTGTTCCATTTATTTATAAACTGCACTTCTACTGCTTAAAATTGTTAAAAATTATTCCTCTAAATTCTAAACAATTTTAAAATCCCCCGTTCATAGTAAAGACCACTCAAAGCAATTGTTATTTAATGTGTTATCACGAACATAGTTTACATAATATGTTATCACGAACATAGTTTACATAATATGTTTAGGGATCAACGCAGGTCCCGAGTTCATTTGAATACACAAGGTCTTGCCCACATTTTTTCACGGAAGGTATCCAGTTGAGACAGAAAATGAATAACTTTTGACTGATTGGATGAGGATAGCTTCCTATATCCACAGGACATGTGAACCAATCAGGTGTCACCCCTGTGTCATCGATGATGCAATCTAAATCATTCTCATTGCAATCTGTTTCAGGAGGTGTTGGTTTGATTGTTGCCTCAGTCGTGGTCGTTGGTTCTAGAGTTGTGGTATTTGGTTCTGGAGTTGTGGTCATTGGTTTTGGAGTTGTGGTCATTGGTTCTGGAGTTGTGGTCATGGTATCTGTTGTAAGAATGGTAGGTTCTGCAAATAAACAACCAGTTATGCTCAGAGTGAAAAATGGCCTGACAGACAAAAATTTTTTAGAAAATGTTTTTGAAACTTTAATGTTAAGAATGCTAGTTTATTGGAGAATAATATCATTAGTTTGAGTTTTACAATGCCAATCTAAAGAATGACTTGAAATCTCTAGAACGTAGTCTATAGAATTACGGCTCATTTTTCTTTAAGCCCTATAAAGTAACCTATATAGAATGTCTAGAAAACTTTCAAACCTGTAGAATATATAGAAACCTCAATAGAAAATTCTTAGAAATTTCTAGAGAATTCCTAGAAATCTCTATAAAATAGTTGTAGATATCACTACATAAATGCTGTAAAATGTATAGAAAACTGTCATTCTATAAAAACTTCTATATAATGCATAGAAACCTCTATAAAATGTCTATAGAAACCTCTATAGAAATGTGGTCCGTTTTAATAAGTTCTATAAAGTAATCTATAGAAACTATAGATAGTTTATAGATTGATGAAACCTTTTATTTTTTTAAGTGAAAATGATGTCAAGGTATAACATTTATTTCATGCAAATTCATTTAAAACTAGTTTTAGATGCGTCAACGAATCTTATAATTTCCAGCAGTCTACATTAATATTCTACTGAACCTACTTTATAGTTTTATAAAACTTATATTTATGTCCTTTTTGAATTATGCTATTAGACTTTTGAACTCGACTAGCAGTCTCATAATCGTATGTCTAAAAATAATTTTATTTTCTTTATCATTACCTTTGTCGCACACTGCTATAAATACGGACAAGCACATTTTGCGGTACTTATCAAAAGCCATGAATGGCGGACAGCTCCTTTTACTACTTATGCCAGCCACGCACACAAAGAAAGACGAGCAATCACTTGGATTGGGGTACACTCCATAGAAAAACGGACATTTGAAAGTGGTCTTGTCCCAAGGCCAAAAAAGAGTCTCTCCTGAAAAAAAGCTTTCATTTAATGTAATCCATCGCATTCATGTAAATTTATTGAATTTTTTTATAGTACATACATATAGCAATTATAAAATGAATTTCGAAATCGAAGTACTGTTAATCCTCCTAGTAGTTTCGACGAGATATCTCGTCCGCCAAGATCTGACCAATTTTGCTTTAGACCAGATATTTCGTCATTGTAAGGTCATCTAAAAATTAGACGTTCAACTGATCGAATTAAAACCTTTATTTATTTAAAGTAATTTGAATATTATTTACAGAGTTATATTTACATTAATTCAAAAGTCGTGATTGCAGCAATTGACATCGGACCGCCAAATTCAGTCTGGAGGATACGTCAGTTCCTCACAGAAGTTAAGTTTCATCGCCAAAAATCTTGTCAGAACAAGCTCAAATGTCGACACAAACAACTGTGAAGAGGGTTTTAAGTTTGGAACAGCTGAAGTCTACGTTTCTAGCGGTGGCAACGGCCTTGGCGAATTTGGCAGTTCTAAAGTAGGCAAGAAAATAATTATTTCAAAAATCTCTTTCTTTTACAAATATTTTTCTTTTTACAACGGAAAATGAAAGCTTCTGAACACATTTGGGAGCATTTTGAAAAATGTATTGTTTGAAACGTCCACAAAAAGTAATAAACTTAAACCGAAATTTTTTTTTTACAAAAGAAAGTAATTAGTTTTAACGGAATGCAAGAATTAATGAAACCTCATACATCAGAACTGTCCCGTGAAAAAAAAATTATAATAAAAGAAAATTCCACAACTGGCGAAAAACCATTAAATGAACCAATGATATATCAAAGAAAAAATTTTGAAAGGACCAATGCAATCAAAGGATATTTTAAAATTAAAATAACCAATGGAATCAAAGAAAAAATTTCAAACGAACCGATGAAATCAAACGACTTTAACGGATTTTGAAAGAACTTTCTAGAATAATCAAAATGAAAATTTAAACTCTGTTTGCCGACGCTGCTATGAAAACCGCAATAACCGTAAATACAGATTGGTTGCCTTAATCTACCATAACTCGCTACTAGAAGTGCGCCAAAAATATCGCCAAGGCCGTTGCCACCACTATAAACGCAGACTGCAGCTGTACCTTAAGTTTGAACTCATTGACCTGACATCTGCAAGAAAAGTTTTTGAAGTTTTCCCGACGTTCCGATTGGAGTTCATATGGTCGGGATCTTGTAGTGACTTACTTGCCGTTTTCTCACGAAGATGTGTTGACGGCTTGTTTATCGCGTCGAGGTTGATCTGAATTCCAGATGTGGGGGTGCGAGACCGACCAGTACAGTCATCAAAATATTACCAAATTTCTTTTATGGTGACGAGATCAGGATCTAGTCAATATTCTTCTAATGACGAGATACCTCATCCATACAGATCTGGTCAGCTTTGCTAATTGACTATCGTCGAGACAACCACCATTATAGTTAAATCAGCTTTGTGTTTTGTGAGTTTCTCGACTGTTTTCACATATGATTTAACCTCCTGGTGGTTTACCTTCTCGTGGAAAACTACCCTATAGTGGCAATCCTTTAGTGCAAAAACCTGTTGTCATAGTGACCGAGCGATGTCTATTTTGATTGACAATGTGTGTGGTAGTGGCCAAGAACTGAGGGATACTGCACGCCTAAATTGGACTGGGACATTTATTTACAATACAGTATAAAGTTTCAAGACACGCCGCTCAGTCCGGTGCAAAAATACGTCCGACTCCTCCGAATTATACAATAATTCTATGCTTATTCGTGTTCTTTTTCAGAATAGCACCCAATATTAATCGTATCAGAACTCGGGCACTGTCATCCATCGAGGTTCGTCTACTAGAACAAGTAGCACCTAGAACACAAGAACAACTGTTCTTGTAACCTTTGTTCGAAACCAACGTGGTGAAAGACAGGGAATCGTGGCACATGTTCCAAACCGTCGCCAGTCCTCGGCCAGGGAAGAATTTGTTTTTGGACTACTTAAGGGTAAGGTATGAAATATCCTGATTTTTTCAAATCAAAAATTGGATTTATTTTTCTTAAATCAGATATTTTTTTTTAATTTACATCGGATTTTATGATAATTGAGGAGGGGTGGGGAATAACATATAACGTAGTAATCGACAAGGTTATGAAGTTTGCACAGTTTAATATGAAAACGACTTAAGTAAATTTTATGCATACCAAATTTATAGACGTCCTTCCCTAGGTAGGTGGGTAGTTGCATTTATGTCGCACTAGAGCAACGGAACAAACTAATCCGAGATCAATACCGAAGGGAAAGATCGGAGGACAACACCTCGTCATTTTGAACCACGGTTAGATGACGCTGAGTTGGCACGCCATTCTCCAAACTTCCACACCACGTCAACAGGAAAACTGTCGCGTGTTACGGATTTTTCAGAAACCTTTGTCTTAAGGGGGTCCACAACACATTGAAAATTTTTTTTTATTAATTAATTTAGAATTTTGAATTTATTTGTACTGATTACCCATCTAACTAATAAACAAAATCACAACACAAAATTTTTCCAAAATTTTTAAAAAAAATTTTAATTAAAATGTTTTGATAAAAAGAGGGGTCATTTTAAATTGCTAAAACTCAAAATATTCTTGATCAATTTTCAAAATTCTTGCAGTAAATTATTCACAAATTTGTAAATTTTAATTTTTATTCAGCAATTTAAAAAATATTAATTTAATAAAAAATAAAAAATATTTGAATGAAAATCTTTGAAAATTTTAAGGTACTTTTTTAAAAAAAAGTCATATTTTTAAAAGAAAATACTTGTTTCAAATTTGCTGAATCAAAATTAAAGTATAATGTTTGAAAAAGATATATTCCGAATTTCAACCCTTAAATTTTATCGGTTTTCGACTTATAACAATTTGAATATAGGAAATCTTTAAAAAATGTATCATGGAGAAAAACGCATTTAAAGTTTTAAAGACAGATGTTGTTGCCATGACAACACTTGTCAAGAGTGTTAGATTTTCAAAACTACGCACCAAAAAAATTGTTATATCTCTAGTTCTAATTAAGATAGAAACATGATTTAGACGTCATTTTAAGCAAAAAAACACAGAGAATTTCTTCAAATAATAAAAAAAAAATTCGAAAATTTGACGATTTTTGGGTCCCGGACCCCCTTAAAAGCCGAATTTACCTTCGCAGCATATTTAGTGGTATGTTCCTCAATATATATACTATATACAGCATACGAAATCGCGAAGACTTGCATCATACAAGTGAAGATGGGATACGCAACTACAGCAATAATTGTGTCATCTACTTAATCGAGACCCTATCAACAACGTGATTCCTGTCAGCAGGCCAGGCTCATTGGATGAAATCAACCAATGAGGATTCAGGCAGCGCTTACAGAGAAAACAACCACTCATGAGAAGAAGGAAACCTTAAAAAGATGAGGATGGAGATGATATAGTTCGTAGGAACTGTCAAATAATTGTCAAATTGTTATTTCTTTTGTAATATCTTTGTAAATATCATATATTTCTTTTGTAAATATCAATTAATCTGGAAAATGCGTAATATCAAGAATTAAAATTAATTAAAATAATGAGACCTCTTGCCACAAATCCATCAAAATCAAAGGACGGGCAACTTGCCCAAAATGAATATATACGTCAATGCATTTAAATCAACATCTTAAAAGCCGATAAATATTTTATACAAGTGGTTACTTAAATGTATATAGTTAAATTGAGTATCATAAAATATTTACCTCCAGGATTTCCATCGGCATTCTGCACTAAGTATGCTTCACCATTACTATCATGCAATGATTTTGTTTGACAAAATGCGAAAGAACTGAGAAGTATGCTGAAAACTGAAATAATATTGCATAAATTAAGTGACAAATTATGTAAAAGGGGTTAACCATGTACTGTCTCTGGTTTTCTATATTTGTTTCTATTCTGAAACTTTATATTTTATTTTAGGGTAGGATCTTTTAAAACTTTTTTTCTAAATTAGCTTCTTTGCTTACGTAAACGTGTTTTTGTTAAAGTCACAAATTTTAAATAAAATGAAAATATTTTTCCTTTTTCTGCACGTTTTAAAACACGTAAAAATATTTTTTGTTTGTAATTATATTTTTAAATTCGTGGTTAGTAGTTTTGTAGAATACACAAGAACTTTTTTATATTAACCATCAAATGGTGAGTAGTTCCTACCTAATCTTTATCAAAATTTATGCATAGATCAAGGAAGATGCTGTCTTTTCAAATTTGTTTTTGAGATGATAAAATTTTCGTGTAGTTTTAAGGTAGGTAGGTATTTTAATTCATGTCACACTGGAGCAACACAACGGGCTATTGGCCCGGGATCAATCCCGAAAGATCCGAGGACAGCACCACGTTATTTTGAACCACGGTCAGATGACGAGGAAACACCTGAGCTGGCACCCCACTCTCCAAACTTCTACATCACGCCAATATGAGGACATTTGAAGCTACTATAGATTTAATCACCACCATCCCCCTTGTACATGACGGTCTTGGGCTGGATTCGAACTCGCAACCCTCCGGTTGATAATTCTAGAGTTTTAATATGACATGTCAAACATACATATGGGTGTATCTACACAAATCATCCTCTAATGAATGAGAGTGGGGTGCCAGCTCAGGTGTTGCTTCGTCATCTGACCTTGGTTCAAAATTACGAGGTGTTGTCCACGGATCTCTCCCTTAGGGGACTGATCCCGGACCGTCGTCAATAGCCCGTTGCGTTGCTCTAGTACGACGTTAACTAAACTTACCATTACCTCTAATGAATGAAACACAGTTAATCAAAATCAGTTATGAAAGAACGAAATTGAAAACGCTCTCCTAAGCTAAGTGGAACATTCTCAACAAGGAATATAACCAACATACAACGCAAAAATGATTAATTTACCTCACTTATCTCAAATTCTAGTCTATAAAAGCTAAAAATTTTAATCAATATGTTTCACTTGTAAGTCGTCGATACACTAACGGTGCTAAAGCACTAGTCCCAAAGAAGTCCTTTCTTTGGTTTACCAAATTACATGAAAATCCCTTGTGAATAGTTTTGTGTAAATTGAGAACCAAGTATGTACGTAGATCTGTAATACTTTTATCCTAATCGCTGAAAGAACCTAAAGATATTGATAAATAAAGTGTGGAAATTAATAAGTATCGGGGGAGGCTATGGCGCAAGGGCCAATGGCCATGCTTGCACCAGATACAAGTCAAACAACATCAAGTAGTGCATACACATACAAGTACATACACATACGAGTATATACACATACAAGTACATACACATACGAGTATATACACATACAAGGAAAGTTTTTCCGTCACAGAAGAGAGAAATACACCAACGGAGGAATCGAGCCTGCAGAGCCTACAACAAAGGTTGCTAAAGCAATGGCCATACCCTCTGATCCACCACGGCCCCTAATAAATAACAGAAGATGTATTGTTTAAATATTTTATTCGAAGTTAGAACCATACCACGGCTTTACCTATTTATTCTGGTTACGTAGTAGTACACGACCTGCCCAAAACGGCTATGTACATAGTTGTTTATTTTTGCATTCTTTAATATGACCTCTCTAGAACTCTAGGCGGGCGATTGACCCACCTGTACACACCAGGTTCGTGTACCTTAAGCCTTTTACGTCCTCTCAATTGGTGCATGTATGGCATCCGAGGGAAAATGAATGCACGAGTCAGTAGTTAGATGGATTCAAGAGTCCCAAATACAAGAAGAAATATGGAGCTCGACCCCCTTGTTTTAGAGACAGAAAACCTCATGCACAAAGAAAATATCACGAGTACCTAGAGTCCGTGGAGTCTGTAAACAACTTAAGTAGACTGTCCTATATCTTTGAACTGCAGAATCTTTACATTACTATATATCTCGCCATTAGAAGAAAACTGATCAGATCTTGATGGACGAGATATCTCGTCGAAACCACTTGGAGGATTAACTGATTCGTTATATCTCCATGCTCTTAATTTTTACACTAAGCATGTGTGCTTCCTTGCCTTGCATTTTCCTGATTAGAGTCGCATGGTAAAGTAATCCACTTTTTTAAACTTTTTGATTGAGACCTTTCGGAACACGAACGGCTTCAAATTGTGATCAGTCATCATTATCAAATTGTGAGATCATCATAGGATTATGTCCAAAACTATTTTAAGCAAATTTAACAGAATCCGGTTTTTATCGCAATTAAAACAGCGTCGAGAGATATAAGAATTTTGAAAATGTTTTTACAACACATTTTGATTACGTTCTTACCTAATAAGCAAAGACGCAGCACAGTTTCCGCCATTGTAGAAGTGATATTGCGACTAATATTGATATTGCGATGTTTTCTTCATTAAAATCGTGTGAGAACTAACACATGGTTCGAAGAAAAGGATGATAAGACAGAACTCTCAGCACTAGATTAAAAGAAACCCGATGCGCGCCCCACATCATCGCATAGAAAGAAAAAAAACTGAATTAAAGTGTTGACCTTCACACAGAATCGATAATTGGAGATGTGGATGTACAATTTGTTTACTGTTCGTAAAATTTTGGAATGTCATTTAAATAGAAAATGTATCATGAAAATATTTTTAGCTTTGTTGAAAAAATTTTGTTATAAGTCTATCGAATAGTAAAAACGTAGCTGAATATTCCTCGGTCTGAATTACGAAGTCAATTTCAGAAATTTTAAAAATATATGGGGGATTAACGGAATTTGTTTTTGGTGGTTTTATTTTACGTCGCACTGGAGCAACATACTGACTATTGGCAATGGTCGGGGATCAATCTCGGATTTATTAGCTGTGCATTTATTTTTTATTGTAAAGAAAATAAATGCATTTTGTTATTTATCCGTTTCGTATAACACGATATAGTTGTTAAAACATTTTTAAGCAATTTGATTTTAGTTTGAAAATTAATTGCTTCATCAAACATTTGTTCCATTCATTTATAAACTGCACTTCTAGTGCTAAAATTGTTATAATTTATTGCTCTAAATTTTAAACTATTGAAAAATCTGTCGTTAATATTAAAGAGGATTCAAAGCAATTGTTATTTAATGTGTTACTATGACCATAGTTTACATATTATGTTTAGGGATCAACACAGGTCCCGAGTTCCTTTGAATACACAAGGTCTTGCCCACATTTTTTCACGGAAGGTATCCAGTTGAGGCAGAAAATGAATAACTTTGTACTGATTGGATGAGGATAGCTTCCTATATCCACAGGACATGTGAACCAATCAGGTGTCACCCCTGTGTCATCGATGATGCAATCTAAATCATTCTCATTGCAATCTGTTTCAGGAGGTGTTGGTTTGATTGTTGCCTCAGTCGTGGTCGTGGGTTCTATAGTTGTGGTCGTGGGTTCTGGAGTTGTGGTCGTGGGTTCTGGAGTTGTGGTCGTGGGTTCTGGAGTTGTGGTCGTGGGTTCTGGAGTTGTGGTCGTTGGTTCTGGAGTTGTGGTTTCTGGTACTGTTGATATCGGTTCCGTTGTTAGAACGGTAGTTTCTGAAAATAAACAACCATTGTGCCCAGAGTGAAAAATTATCTGACTGTTGGAAAAACATTTCAACAAATGCTTTGGAAAATATAATGCTGAGGATGTTAGTTTCTTGGGGAATAATATCATTAGTTTGAGCACTGCATACAAAGCTAAGAAAATACATAAAGGATGACAGGATCGGGATTTAACCATCGAACTTTCATAAGTCTTGAAATCAATATTTTTCAGATACGATATAAAAATAGTTACCAAATTGCTGACCAATGATGAGATATGTGGTTTCAATATTCACCGATAGAATGTTTTATAACAAATGTAGATTTTCTAGCATTTGAAACTAAATAAGTATATATTTGTAACCAAAGAATGTCAAACTCACAAAACAAAACAATTGAACTTCATAGTTGGTTTTGATAGCAAAACAACAAGATGATCTCACAAATATAAAGTCCTGACACACATCATTTAAGCTAAAATGGCAATAGATATATTTTAAATATTATCACAGTGATATTTATAACCATGGTTTCACCACTGAAAGCCATATGGCACACAAGTTAAAAATCTCTGCCCTAGACTTATCTGTTAGAAATTGCTTTGTTTGAAAAGTAATATTTACCAGTTGGTTTTACTCTTGATCCACAATTGACTTCATTTGCTGCCTTACATTTCAACTTAACACCATCAAATAACTCATTTTCTGGACAAGACTTTAAGGTTGGGATTAAAATGGTGCAAGAGTAATATTTTGAGCAATCTGAAGGATGCATGAACGAGCCAAATATACTGGGGCATGCGAAGGTATCTGAAAAGAAATAATATTAGTGAAATTTATTTATAAGTATCTTAGACTGAAAAGCTTGCTTTGTGCTTGTATGTGGATCGCTATTGTATCCCGTTCTAGATTTCATTTGATACCTACCAACGCAGAAAATCTTTATACTTTAACTCACCTGGGGAATGCCTTGAAGAGGTGTCTCGTCATTTGCAAAAATTGACCAGGTGTTGATGAACGAGATACCTCGTCATTAGAAGAAAACTGACGAGATCTTGATCTCGTCATCATAAAAAATCGGTAAATCGTGATGACGATATATCATATCTTTAGCAAAACTGGTAAGAGATATCTCGTTGGAGAGTTAAAGTTTATGCCCAACACATTAAATCAATATTAATTTAGCTAATTGTATCTTAATTACGTGATTATTTTGTTATTTCGTAATACTTTATTAATCCTTTTATTTCAATGACATTTATATAGAAGTTTTTTTTTATAAAGGTAGCATTATAGAAACAATAGAAATGCACTGATTGATTAAAAAAAGTCCTATTGTCTTTAAAGATTTAACGTTAGAATTTTTAAACATTAGCCTCGGCTTTAAACATTACAAATTTGCAATTCCGATGTTCTACTTGGAATAACTGTTAATCTCTACTGTTATAAAAGAAAGTGTTTTTCTGTTTTCTGTCTGTCTGTTTTCTGTCTATCTGTTTTCTGTGATTTATGGCCGCAATAACAGTAATGAGATTTGGTACACAGGTAGTCCGAATTTTTTGCAATTTTTGTGTCGTGCGGAATTTTAAAATTCAATCTAAAACATTTTAAAATTAGTTTAATGGAATTTAACTATTATTGTTTTCCTTAGAATGGCAACACCATAATGAGATGGCAGATTCTAAATTTATTTTTTTCCATGTTTCCGTTTGAACGCTTTCAGCCGAAGAACAAAACAAATAATTTAACTGGAGTCATGCAGTTCGATTTTCTATCTACTAGATCGTTAAAGGAAGAGTAAAAATTTCAACGGATTTGAAATCGGCGGAAAATTTCACAGTAAATCGATATCTAAAAATATGATTTTCTTTAAATAAATAATTTTTAAATTGTTATTTTATGAATTTGACCTCCATCGCGTTCGAGAAATCACAGATTCCATTTCCTCCGCTCAAACAATTCCAGCCAGGAAAGCAAAACAAATAAAAACATTTTTGATTGGCATTGTTTAGTTCTTTAATGTAAAATCGGGATCTTTAAGGATAGATTAAAAATTTCAACGGATTTGAAATCTGAGGAAAATTTGACATCACAGATAGATGTATTATACGTTTGATTTTCTTTCAATAAATAATTTTTCAATTAATATTTATGTTTTCGAAAGATATTGTGACGTCACGACGACTGTATCTCTTCGTAATTCGAATTTGGCCGCATTTGACAATGACGAGGCCATTACGGCGTTGCCCGTGGTATTACTGTAAATCTCTACTGTAAGAAAAAGGTAGCGTTTGTCTGTTTAGTGAACAGTGGTCACATCTGACCCCACCAAAAGAACTGACACGGGCAACGCTGTGCTAACCACGCAGTGGCAAGCATAGGATATTTTAAGGGTACTTCATATATTAAATTGATTTACTCTTTCAGACTACAATTTTACTTTTATTAGTGACTAGCCACTGCGTGGCCAGCACGGAGTTGCCCGTGACAATTCTTTTTGTGAGGTCAGGCGAAGGTTGCGGGTCAGGAATGATCACTGCTCGCTAACCCCCTGTGATTATTACGAATTCCCTTTTGGTTTGCTTCGTAATTCGTAGACTATTTGATAACAGCCATCATGGCGCTGCCCATGGTATTGGTTTGATTCTCAAACCAAATGGAAATTCGTAGCCTATCGGAATGAATTCCCTGCAAATTCCAATTTGATTATATGATTTGGTCAATAAATTATGAATATTATGAACTGTGGTTTGCTTCGCATATTGGATAACAGCCATAACGAAGTTGCCCGTGTTGTTGGTTTGCTTCGCAAACCGAATGGATATTCGGCGTGACGTCACAATCTCTTGCGAAATATATATATATATATATTTAATTTAAAAATTATTTATTGAAAGAAAATCAAACGTATAATACATCTATCTGGTGTCAAATTTTCCATAGATTTCAAATCCGTGGAAATTTCAATCTATTTTTAACGATCCCGATTTTACAAAAAAAACCTTCACAATGCCAGACAAAATGTTTTTCTTTTTTAATTTATTTCGCTGAAATCGTAGAAGGGCATGAAATGTAATCTGTTTATTCTTTGAACGCGAAGGTTGACGTGACGTCCAATCTCTTGCAAAAGTATAAAATATGTTCAATTTAAAAATGTTATTTATTTAATGAAATCATATTTCTAGGTATCGATCGAATGTGAAATTTTCCGCAGATTTCAAATCCGTTGAAATTTTTACTCAATCTTTAACGATCTAGGAGGTAGAAAAAAGAACTAAATAACTCCAGTTAAAAGTTTATTTGTTTTTTAACGTCGGCTGGAAAATCATTCCTCCGCGCAAAATGAAAACGGAAACCAAAAAAATAAATTCAGAATCTGTGATCTTCTATGCTGTTGCATTCAATAATAATTACATTTATTTTAAAATGTTTTAAAATTAGGCTCGACCCAAAAATTGCAAAACATTCGGACTACCTGTGTTCCAAATCCCATTGCTGTAAGTGCCATAGATTCGTCAGGACTTTGCATGCAGAAAACAAACACACAAACAAACAAACAGGCAGACAAACACTTCCTTTTATAATAGTAGAGAAGAAAAGAGAACATGCGAACTGATTTGCAAATATGAATTTAGTCAAAAACAGAAATACTTTCTATTACCCTTTGAGGTAGTTTCTTTGTCATTTGTAGTTTCTTTGCCTTTTGTTGTTCTAGGAGAAGTTGTTGTGTCCCCTGAAAACAAGAGAAATTTACATAAAAAGATTTTAATATGGATTTAGAGATTTAATATACCCTAAATGTGCGCATAAAAGAGCTAGTTTTACATTTTGATTTTACTTGTAAAATATTACATTATTTGTGAAAAGAAAACCAGCTCTTATGTAGTCTATAGAAACTTCTATAGATTGTAGTTAATAGAATGTAGCCTATAGAAACCTTTATAAAATGTAGTCTATAGAAAGTAATCTATAGAATTATGATCCGGATTTCTTTAGTCTCAAAAAGTAAACTCTACATAATGCGTAGAAACTTCTACAGAATGTCTAGAAATCTCTATAGAATGGTTGCAGGCATATCTATATAATGCCTATAGAAGGTCTATAGATATCTCTATAGAATGAAAGAATGAAGGTCTACAGAATTATATGGCCCGTTTTTTTAGAAACTAGGGGGTTCCGCCCACTGCTCGACAACCCCAAATTTTAAAACTATAGTATTAAGCTATAGATATGACAGTTTTAGTTTTGTATCGGAAATTACGATCTAAAAAATACGAAATTTGTATGACTAACTTTTAATCGCATCGAATTTACTTATTAACCAATTTCATAAATAATTGTACCATAAGAAAGAGTATATTCCAAGATCTCCCGTGATGTTTTCAAATTTAAAAGCTAATAGTAATAAGTTATAAATATGACAGTTTTAACAAAAAAGTAACAAAAATGTCCCGATTTTTCCAGATCTTCAAAAATTTTTTTTTATCAGGAACCAAATTAAAGTTTTTAAAAAACTCGGCGAGGTGCAAAAATTCACATTTAAAAGTACCCTAAAAAAGAAACTCACCTCTGAAAATTGAAAATTTGTACGCGTTTTTCTCCCTTGCGTTAGAAATTTCGCTTTTTTTGACTTTGACACTTAATGCATCCTAAACTAATAGCCGCACCAGGAAAAATCTCCATATTGTTCCCTGTACAATTTTAAACAAACCTTGTTAATTTCATAATTTTCTGATCCGTACTTTCTCGAGAAACTGTCTAAGAATCGAGTGAATAAAGCGGGTTTTCAATCCTGCAGCGGCGGTAACTGATCATACCTATTTTCCTTTAGAAAACTAGCAAAATCTCGGTAATTGTATTTTGATATCTAAAAACAGTTTTATTTTTTGTATCATTACCTGTTTTGTCGCAGATTGCTATAAATATGGACAAGCATTTTTTGTGGTACTTGTCAAAGGCCATGAGGCGCTTGCAGCTCCTTTTGCTGCTTATGCCGGCCACGCACACAAAGAAAGACGAGCAATCATCTGGATTCGAAAACACTCCATGGAAAGATGGGCATTTGAAGGTGGTCTTGTCCCAAGGCCAAAAGAGGGTCCCTCCTGAAAAAAGCTTTAATTTAATGAAATGCATACCATCCATGCAAATTCATTGAATTTCTAACTCCTTTAACGTCGGTGGACACCTAATGAACATCAGAATTGCAGTAATGTTATTTCAGTATTGAAGTGATGCAATCGCAGTATTTAAATCAGCATCGCTTTAAATTATCGCAGTATTTAAATCAGCATTGTGTTTGATGAGTTTTTCGACTGTTTTCAGACATTAATTCGTCAACTTTAATTCTCCTGAAGGTTTATCTTCTCGTCGAAAGCAGTGGCAATCTAAGGGTGCAGAAACCTGTTTCAAACCATCATTTCTAGGCAAGTGAACAATTTGTTTTTCCCATGGCTATTTAAGTACTTATGCCTGTACTAGACTTGGTTGGATCATCCTGCCCCCTTTACTAGCCTCGGTTTTTCTACTTGGATCTTCATTCCCCCCCCCCCCCGCCCAAAGGAAGATTTGTATTGATGATATATCTCATCATTAATAAAACTGACCAATTATTGATGAACGAAATATCTTGTTGGAACCATTTGGAGGGTTAACGTATATTAACCACGCATCATGATTTCCTTCTTAACGTGCTAGTTACTTCCAGTTTTTTCAAATATTAATTTCGTAATTAATGTATGTTAAGAATTTTAACCTGGAAAAGAAACTGCCATAGATTTTGATTGGGATCCTTAATAGCACTACGTAGTAACAAATAAAAATGTCCAGCAAATTTCGAAAGACAAGAATAAAAAAGTCTGGAAGCAAATTTAACAATTTTATTTCCCTCCCAGCAAACATTAGGTGGTCCATATTTTACCGTTAGGTGCCCTAAATTCTAACATTAAGTGGTATAAATATCAACACTAAGTGCTCTAAATTGTCCCGTTGTAATCCAGAAATGACTAGAAAAAATGACAAAAATTAGTATTCGAGATTGAATTTTGATAAAGAATTTAAAATTAGGAGTTGTGTTGGAAATTATGAAGTATCTACAACTTTATATGAAAAACGCCTCAAGCAAATTTAACGCATCCCTAATTCGTAGATGTTATTCCCTAGGTAGATATGTAGCTGTATTTACGGAGCACTGAAACAACACAACGGGCTATTGGCGACGGTCCGGGATCAACCCCGTAGGGAAAGATCTGAGAACAACCTTGGTTTTTTTAAAACCGTGGTTGGATGACGATATGAACATTTAAACTGGCACATTACTCTTCAAACTTACACAATATGCCAACTTGAAGACATTTGAGGCAACGGCAGATTTAAGATGCACCAGCTCCTCGTAGACAATGGTATTTAGTTGGATCGAGTTTAGAATTCGCAACTCTTCGGTTGAACTGGGTTACCTCAGGACTGTACCAACTGGACTATCACGTCTTCCATTATTCCCTAACGAATGGCACCTTTAAATGTGTTCTACTATAAACGATGCAAAAAATAAAGAGGTGGCTCCCTTTCTTTCACTGCAGTTGTACATCAGAGTAGTTCACTAAAATAAAATCTTCCGAATGACATCTTCGTATGTGCTCTACTATAAACGATGCATAAATAAAGAGGTGATTCTCTTTTCGTTAACCCGCAGATGTATATCAGATCAATCCTTTAAAATGAAATTTCATTGAGACTGTGTTAGCCTCCGGAGGACAATCGATTATCGATAATTTACCTTTACAACCTGTTTAGTGGTATATTCCTCAACAAAGAGACATCCATCCATCAATGTATTTCAACCAACATTTTAAAGACGGTAAATGTTTTTAAACGAGTGGTGATACAAATGTTAATATGCATAGTTTCATTTAGCGCGTGTGTTACATATTATTTAAAATCATAAAATATATTTACCTTCAGGATTTCCATCAGCATTCTGCACTAAATATGCTTTAGCTTTACTATCACGCAATGATTCTGATTGACAAAATGCAAAGGAACTGAGAAGTATGCTGAAAACTGAAATAATATTGCATAAATTAAAAGTGACAAAGGATGTTAACAGGGTTAACTATTACTCTCACAGGTTCCCTATATATGTTTCTAAAATTGTCGATTTTATTTTAGCTTAGACTTTAAAACTTAATCTAAGCTTCCTTGCTACACAAATGGGTTTGTTTTGTTAAAATCACAACTTTAAATAAAATGAAAATTACAAAAATGAATTTTTTTTTCTTTTTCTGCGCGTTTATACGTAATAAACTTTTTATTATTTATCATTATAATTTAAAAACTTTTGGTCACGTATACATTATGTAATTTTTTGGAAAAAACAAGTCTGTTTAGCAATAAGGGATATAAAACACCATTGAATTTTCCACGCATAACTGCTATTTGTCTCTGAGAATACCTTCGTTAGTTTCAGGAACCGGAGATCTATAGGAAAGATTAAGACACTTTCAATTTTTATTAATTCGTAACTACATTTTTTTTTCTTCCCAAGAAAATGAAACGCGTTTTATTCAAATGTAATGAGAAATTATATTTATAAAAGAATGGGTGGTTTTTATAAGCAGGTAACCTGCAAACATTGTTTCTTAACTTTTTGGATTGATACTATCAACAGGTGAAAAGTGCCAACCGATTATTTATCAAATTTTATAAGTAGTGGATACAAAGAGAGTGATATATTTTCAAACATTGTTTCTTTGTCTGTCAGACTAAAATTTTCACTTGAAGTTTTAAGATAACACGTGAAACTCACTTTTCGGTATCTACTGTAATAAAAATTACAATGCTAGTACAAATTCACTCAACAAAGTTGCGTGTGGTTTCAGTTTGTCTTTTTGTATATTTATTGAAAACGCGACTGGAACATAACAGGAAAACAAAGAAAATGGGCAGGTCAATTCCAGTGTGGTCTTCCTTCGACCACGTCCAAATAAATCTGATCGATTTCCCCATCGGGTAGGGAAGACGCGCATTTTCATTTCCCTTTCATAGGGATTATCAAAAAATATGTGACTAAGTACATCTACATAGCATCGTCCTAGAAGTAAAACACGCGAAGTCAAGAAATAGTTCTGAGGAGACGAAAGGGGAAAAATTCGTCCTAAGCATAGCTCACTAAGTACGTTACTAAGAAGAAATCTAACCATTGTGCAAAGAAAAATGACTGAGTAGACACTTCACCAATCTAAAGATCCCCACATCACGGTCTAGAAAAGTTAAGGAACTCTTATCTTAAAAAATTTCACTTAGTGTGTTTCACTTGGAAGTCGTCGATATATTAACGGTATTGAAGCACGAGTCCCCTTAGAAATCCCTCCTTTGGGTTACTCGTAGAAACACAATTTTTCATTAAAAGAAAAGCATATTATTTTATAGAAATCGTCCTACGTGCACACTTCAATAAATCGCCCTTCTTCCACGAAAACATTAGCTTCCCCTCAAATAGACCATACCCTTGACGAGGCTCTTTTGAATATTTTTTTATGTAGATTCAGAACAAAGTATGAAAATATTCGTAATCCTCTTATCGCAACAAAAAAAATATCAAATTATAGACGAGTAAGTGTGAAAATTAAATAATAGAGAAGATTATTTTAATTTTTATTTAAATCTAGAAGCATACCGTGGCCGTCTTTCAACCTCCCCTATTTTTTCTGACGACGTGCAGGTGCAAGTACAAGTACACGTCTAACATTTCTCGTTTCTTCTTTTCAAAGCGAGGAAAAACGAGTCTCAAAGCAGAAATAACGAATGACCTTGAATTTTTACACACACACACATCTGTACTTTTATAAAAGTGTTTTGTCTGTGTTTGTTATGCGTTCGTTCCTGACGAATCTATGGCACTTACAGTTATGGGATTTGGCACACTGGTAGTCCGAATTTTTTGCCATTTTTGTGAAGCCCTAATTTTAAATTTCAATCTAGAATATTTTAAAATAAATGTAATGGAATATAATTATTATTGTTTTCCTTAGAATATATGGCAACACCATAAAGAGATGGTAGATACAAAATTTATTTTTTTCCGTTTGATTTTGCGGAGGAACGATTTAAGCCGAAGAAAAAAAGAAATAAAGTTTTAACTACAGTTATGTAGTTCTTTTTTTCTATCTCCTAGATCGTTAAAGACAGAGTAAAAATTTCAACGTATTTGAAATCTGTGGAAAATTTCACAACAGATTGTTACCTAAAAATATGATTTTCTTTATAATTTTTAAATTGTAAAATCATTTATAGTTTTTGCAAGAGACTGACGTTACGCCAACCTTCGCGTTCGAGAAATCCATTGCCTGCGCTCATACGATTCCCGCCAAGGAAAGTAAAACAAATAAAAAACATTTTGACTGGCATTGTTTCGTTCTTTTTTGTTAAATCGGGATCGTTAAAGACAGATTGGAAATTTCAACGGATTTGAAATCTGCGGAAAATTTTACACCAGTTAGACACCTTATACATTCTATTTTATTTTATAAATAATTTTTCAATTCAATATTTATATTTTCCCAAGAGTTTGTGATGTCACGCCGTTTGGATCTCCTCGCAACTTGAATTTGGCCGCATTTGACAGTGAGCGTTACCCGTGGTGGCTGTTATCCAATAGGCTAAGAATTCTCATTTGGTCTGATTGCACTGTAATCAATCAAGCCGCTTCAAAGAATCCCTTAAGGAATTTGGACTTCTAGTAATATGTAGGGGCTGTTAAGAAACTGTGATTGTAAAGTGAACTTAATGAGAAATAAATAAATGTATGTCAAAAAGGAAATGGAACCAACAAAGATCTCCTTATTCATTGACGAGTTATCGAGAGTTCGTTTGCGCGGACCCTTGTAGTACTCAATAGGCATAGGCGTGACTAGGGTTGATGAATGAGGGGGGGGTTAGAGTCCCGAGAAGTATGGACTGTATACTGTATACCAATCAAAAGGTAAAAGCATCTGGAGACCTCTCAGGGAAATTGTTGCATTTTTACATAAAAAAAAACCCGATATACAAATATTTTTTCGTAGTACATTGATAAAAGTGTTAAATATTTTGTGTCGAGCAAATGTTTGTCATTTCAAATAGTCATTTTAAACAACGTTGTTTTATTGAATCATATATGCGAAACACATTGTTTGGTTTAACAATAAATTATTTAGGGACAGTCTTTAATAACACTAAAACCCTGCTAATTCAAACCCCCTGTTTATCCGAGAGTTTGGTTAATCCGAACCAACTGTTTGTAAAATTTGTAAAACAAAATACAAGAAAATCAGTAAGAACGCGATATATTAACATTATTGAAATAAAAAACATGATTGGTAAGAATGCACATATTTTTAGATATTTAGATTATTCTTAAATTAAAAAGAATAGAAAAATAATCACTAGAACTTCATGAACTATTACATTTTGCAAAATTAATCAGTTTTTGCTGTGGTAAATACATATAAGCAGTTTCCTAGTTGGTTGTTCAAAAAACATATTCTAAGTTAAAAATAAAATTCAAGTAAATAAAAATTTCACTTATATGCCGTTTAATTATTTATATTATGACTGTAAAAATAATATTTATTTAATAAAATCTAGTTTAAGTAGCCATATAGCTTAAAGCTTTTGTTGCTCGTCATTAACAAATTTGTCTATCTTGTTCGAAAAACTAAAGGGGCTAGAACCGCCAACGTCCACTGGTTACGCCTATGAATTGATTACATTTATTAATTACAGAAGTAAAACATTAATTAAAATTAAGTTATGAATAGTTTGAGTAGTTGTTAATAAAGGATTAAAATGTGAAAAACTCGTGTATTTGCAAAATTTTTCTCAATTTAAGGGGGTGACCCCCCCCCCCCAAAAAAAAAAAAAAAACCTCATCCTTGTTACGCATATGGTTACGACTATGAAAATTTGCACACAGGTAGTCCCAAAAGTGCCCCTCGAAGCCCCATTTTTAAAATCGAAAGTTTGTTTTCATGCAATATATGAATATTGAAAAGGAAGCACGTTCTACAGGGTTTGTGTATTTGGTTAATACAAGGAAATGTCGTGGTCATATTTGAGCATTACTAAATTTCTTTATGAATATTCTTGTCTTTTTTCGTATATTTTTCTGCTCTATTATTAATTTTCCGCTCTATTTCAGCTCAGGAAGTCGAAATTCGACACTTTGTACATCTTTCGTATTTCAGAATTCTACATTTTTCATCGAAATTTCGTTTCTGTTTGTATATGTCTTAATATTTTGCATATTGCAATATATTACTCAAAATTAGATGTAATATATATTTGCATCCGAAGTAAATTGTAGAAGCTATAAAAAGTTAAAACGAAGTTAAAAAGTATTTTCTGTACAGCTTAAATGATTGCATTTTGCAGTGCAAGAAAAGTGATTATTCAAGTTCATTTTTCAATCAACATTTAACCATTCCAACCCGAGCAGGTTTCGATAAAGTATTACTTCTAATCACCCCTCATGTGTGGAAAAACGTGCACTTCCGGTTGCTTGCAGTGAAAGAATCATAACCTGGAGACCTACTCCTAGTTTTCCATTTGCATCCAATAAATTGTCTCTTGATTTCTTGAAAACAAGTGACAACCCAAGTATGTCAAGCTGCACCAAACACAAGACAACGTCAAGTAAAAAATTTGAAAGAAAAAGAGTTAATGGGAACTAAGTAGTGAGATGAAAGCAGGAAAAGGTCGCTTTGGAATATCGGAAGCGGGATACTTATATTTACTAAAGTGAACTCGTACTCACCTGAAGGAGATATTCCCCTGGTGGCATACATCTTTGGACTGCAGTAACATAACCGCATCACTAAAACTCCATGTTCTTTAGTTGTATACTCACTATTTCCGACTCCAACCTTGATTTCATTTAAAGTCTGGTGATTAAAGAATGTACAGGGTGTCCATAAAAGAATGTTCCAGTTTCAATGGTATATTATAACATTTTAATTTAGACTATTTGCAACAAATCATATATAAAATTGAAGGTAAACTTACCTAGTTTTTCTTACAAATGTTCAATATGTGCACCTTTAGTTATACGTCACACATCCAACCTAAAGTCCAACTCTCACCGTAACAGGGCTGGCTTATCTGGATATGTCGAAAGAATGGCTCTTTCCCCAATTAGTAAAGGGTGAACCTGTAAAATTTAATTGGCAACAGGATGGAGCCTCTCCCCATTGGAATATCTTTGTACGAGAGTGGTTGAACGTCGAAGTTCCTGACCTTTGGATGGGTCTTAATGGTCGAGACAACAGAGCTCTTTTTCGATGGCCTCCACGTTCACCTGACATAACGTCATGCGATTTTTTTCCTTTGGGAATTTATAAAAGATCGTGTCTACGTTCCGCCGCTAATGATTTGCCAGAGTTGAGACACAGAATTGAAGAGGCTATTGCTCCGGACTTGTTAACCAAAGTGTGGGAAGAATTGGACTTTAGGTTGGATTTGTGCCTTATTACTTAAGATGTACATATTGAACATTTGTAAGAAAAACTAGGCGAGTTTATCTTCAATTTGATAGATGATTTGCTGTAAATAGTCTAAATTAAACTGTTATAATATACCATTGAAACTGGGGCATTCTTTTATGGACACCCTGTATTTCGTTTAACGTTTTGAGACCTTTTAGAACACGAATATCGTCAAATTGTGATCAACCACCTAGCATCATTGGATAACGTCCACATGTATCCTTAAGCAAAAATAGCAAAATCCCGATTTTTCCATTGCCAATTATTAATCAATCCTCCTAGTAATTATCTTGTCCTTAGAAAAAAACTGGTCATCATCATCATCGGCAATTTCATGATGAGATATCGCCATTAGCAAAATTGGTCAGGACTTGATAGACGAGAAATTCTCATCGAAATCACTTAGAGGGTTAAGATACACTTCCACAACAATTACGAAAATGCCTTTGACCAGAATTGCGTACTTACCTACTAAGCACAGGCGCAGCATGGTTTCCGCCATTGTAAAAGAACTGGTATTGAAACTAGTATTGATATTGCGATGTTTTCTTTATTAAAAATCGTGGGAGAACAAACACATGGTTTGAAAAGGAGAATGATAAGACGAAGTTTAAGCCCTTAGCACAAGATTAAGATGCCCACATCATCGGATAGATAAAATTCTGAATTAAAGTATTGACCTTCGAACAGAAATCGACAATTGGAGATGTGGATGCACAACTCGTTTAAATACTCGTAGGTAAAATTTCGAATTTGAATAAGAGATGTAACCTTGAAAGATTTTTCAGGTTTGTAGAACTTCGTCACAAGTCTGTCGAATCGGGAAAAAAAAGTAGCGACAAGTTATTCCTTGGATTAGTGGCCGATAGTTGATTTCAGTAGTTGTCAATACATAATGGGGAATTAACGGAATTTTGTTCTTGAAATACAAATTATAGATGTTATTTAAGTAACATTTATGAAAATCGTCGTATCATGAACATAACAGGTTAAACTATCGCAAGAAGCAGAATCATTATAATCGCTTATGAAAAATGTCAAGTGTTCCACAAAATTCTTTAGATTTGTAGAGTTAAAAAAATTTTGTTTCTATAGAATGTTTTTTAGATTAAGAGATTTCTATAGACAACGAGCTCTGATACCAAAGAAATGTATTTCTATAGAAAGTAAAGTCGTGAAACAAAAGAAATGAGCTTCTATAGAAGTTTCTACAGACATTCTATAGGGGTTACATTACTGAATGAGAAAAACGGGTCACAATTCTATAGACCACATTCCATAGAAATTTTAAAGTCTGGTCTAAATAAATGGTCAATTTATTTTCATATACTGAATGTCTTAATTGCTAAAGCACAATCCTTACTTTTATTATAAATTACCTGAAAAACTACATGGAACAGCTACAGTCTATGTTTATAATGGTGGCAACGGCGATTTTTTTTTGGCGCACTTCTTGAGTTGCCAAGGAAAAAAATTATTTCAATTTTTTTTTCTTTTTACAACGGATAAAAAAAGCTTGAAAACACATTTGAGAACGTTTTGAAAAGTATATTTTTTAAAATTTTCACAGAAAGTGATAAGTTTAAACACATTTGTCAACCAGCAGAAAAACTAAGCTAATACTCTGAAACTTATCAATTACACTAAATAGAGGGCAATTTAAAAAAGAAAAAAAGCAAGAAATAATAAAATCTGATAGGTGTGAACTGTTCCGTGAAAAAAGTTATTAAAAAAGAAAATTCCACAAATGATGTACTCTACCGTGAAAAAAAATTATAATAAAATAAAATTCCACAGCTGGAGAAAAACTATTAAATGAACCAATGAAATCAAAGGATATATTAAAATCAAAATAACTGATGGAAGCAAAGAAAAAATTTCAAACGAACCAATGAAATTGAACGACTCTAACGTATTTTGGAAAAATTTTCTAGAATATTCAAAATGAAAATTACAGTTTCCCAAGGTTGACATGAAAACCACAATGACAGTAAAGACAGATTGGGTTGCCTTAATATACCATAACTCGCTACTAAAAGTGTGCGAAAAAAAAAATCGTCAAGGCCGTTGCCACTGCTCATAAACGTAGAGTGTAGCTGTACCAACTACATTAACATGTTGATCTTGTAGTGTTTTACACAAAGACAGTGGCCATGGCTTTTTATCCAAACCAGGACTTGTAACAAATCAAATTGCCTTTGTGTAGTACACCCAACCCTGTAGTCCATATGAAACATGCAAAATGAACGCATTTTCGAAGACCTACTTTCATAGAACATAGGTTATGTAGTACCATTGATGGCAAAAGCTCATGGTCATTAGTGGTTTGGAGGACATCCATTTCTTATCTGAGCATATAAATTCTTCATTCTACAAGAAGCAACAAGTATGCGTTGTGACGTACACATTGTCAAAGCATGGCAAAACATGAGTAGTATTATCCTACACGAGGACTTATTAAAGGCTTTAGACTTTTCATAAAACTGATACAGAACACAATTTTTGTAAAAAAAAAAAAAAAATTTAGAACATGTAAAATAAAACATTTGTACACTTTAAAATGTTTTTTTCTTTTTCTTTTAGGGATTTTTATCAATAAGTTGAAATAAACCATTATGTTTTTCAAAATATGTGTTTATCAAATTATGAATAACAACAAATATCAGCAAAATTATGACATTTTGAATAATTAGAAAAATACTAAGAGTACTACAGACCATACACAATTCAAATTCTTTATATTTGAGTTATATAAATATAAGGTTCATTTGAGATTAGTGATTCTAGAGATACATTAACTTTGTTGTCATACATATTTGCATGTTCAAACTTTAAACTATTTTCAGTGTCCTACATTGATTAAGCTTAACTGTAAGCGTTTAGCATTTTCAGTCTATTTAAATTTTTTAACACATTGCTTAAATGAATTAGAGTAGTTGCAGTATATTGTATACACTTTAGTTGGAATATAATGCATATTTTATTTCAAAATTGAAGTTGTATGGGTAAGTGAAGCAAACCTTCTAAGCATAACAGAATGATTACAAATACGTTTATGAACTCTATAAACAGATAAAACAACGCAGTAAGATTATAACCAAACACCTGTAACAAGATTTAGACTTTTTAATATATCACAGAGACATAGGAGGATTTGCCAACAGGATGGAAAAGCTCTCATTGGATTGTATGAATTCATTCACAAGATCTATAAAATCAAAAATATATTATTAATTTTTGATCAATTCAGCAATACTGCAACAAATTAAGTGATCTTAAAAATAATTACATGTGTTTTTGGTTTCTTTTATTTCATACTAGCAACTTCATGTTAATAAAATAATTTCAGAAACAGATACACAGTTGAATTAATGTTGCTCTGGGGCAACACAATGGGCTAGTGTGGATAGTACAGGTTCAATCCCAAAGGCGCGAGGACAATATCTCATAATTTTGAACTAGTCAGATGATAAGCAGGAACAAGGAATATTAGCTAAATATTTACACTTTTCCAACTTAACAATAAGTACATAGAAACAAATTCCTTTAAATAAAAGAAATTTGTTTATGAATAGAAGATTGAAAAGAGTACAAGTCCAAAATAAAAGGAAGGGCGAGTTGAA
The DNA here is from genome assembly GCA_947359465.1 of Metellina segmentata. NCBI lineage: Eukaryota > Metazoa > Arthropoda > Arachnida > Araneae > Tetragnathidae > Metellina > Metellina segmentata. Next base: position 101,618,781 of record OX375875.1, read on the forward strand.
TTTTTCTGCTAGTGAGTAAGATTACATGATGGTCAAAGGGTATGGCAACTTCAGGACTTATCCTGATAGGCTAACATATAGCTACTAGGGGGCTTGCCCCCTGCTCGCTAACGCTCGCCAACCCCCGGAGGATTGCTTCGCAATCCTCATTGGTTCGCTGCGCGAACCTATGCTCGCTTCGCTCGCCTCAATGAAGACATGTGTCCTAGCAGAAGGGATTGTTTACAAAATATGTTACCCAAAAAAATGTTTTTCAAATATAAATTTGCTGTATTACAGAAAAAATATATACAAATCATATCTAAAATCAGAATTCAAATGAAAACTTTGTGCAAATTTTGACTCGAAATGTGAGCGTTGCTTTGGAAATTGAATACCCAGCATGTTGTTTGTGTGTACATTTTCCCAGCACACAAACGACCCACATTTTTTCATTGAGTTTGTTGCCGAAAGTTGTAGTGCAAGCGTCTTGTTGAACTATGATCGTTGGCCCTGAAAAGAACCGTTTTTTAAATGGCCCTGAAAAGATCCTCCGGTTTCCTTGATTTCTATTATAAACTAACTGCAACAGCTCATTAAAATTTCCTTTTTTTTTTTCAATAAAATTTTATCCGATAACGCTATAAATTCCATTCAAGCTCGCGAGGCTACGTCAAAAACAAATAATCGTACAATGTTGCCAAAACGCGATAGCTAATAACGTCTTTTTTGCGTGCCACGTAAGAGAATTATATATATAGATATTTTTACTGAATATTTCATATTTCAAAATACTGAATGTCATAATTAAATGGACGCATCTTAGCTCCCTATCTATATAAATAAGAATGGAGTGTATGTTCGTACATTGAATATTTTCGACCCATTTCAAGTTTTATATCCGTTTTGGACCCTTCTTATGCAAAATCCGTCAATTGATCATTCGGTGTTAGTAAGTAAGTATGTGTGCCCATGCTACGTCCAAATGGTTGAATATATTTTCATGAAACTTTGCATACTGTGAGTACTTGCATTCATTTAGTGACTGAACTTGGTTGCAATAGTCTGTCTATCCATCTTTCTCTTCTACATAATATTTTCTGTTTGTGTTTGTACAAGTATCAAATAAATGGATTCCATATATGTTAATACAATACTCTAAATTTGATACAGCATATTTTAGTTTTAGGAATAAATTATTTAAAATTTCCATGCTTATATATTTAGGCCAGTTTCAGGTTAACATCTGAGAAACTATACTTAAATCAACCATAGTTTGGTAGTTTTGGAGTAGCTGGAAGGTATATTGAGCATTGCAACTTGGATTGTTTTACCAGTACTAATCTAAATCAATTATATTTTACAAAATTATTTCAACAGAATTTAAATATATTATTTACTTGGAGCCTTATTTTTCTTTAGCAAACAAAAAAATTATGAATATTTGGAACAGATGATAAAGAGAATAAAGCATTGTAAAAAAATATACAGAACAGGATATTTTTTAATAGGACTAAGCAGATAGTTGGGACACCTTGGTATTCTTTTTAGTTTGCTTTTTTAAACTTGTGTCTGTTTTATAGTCTAAGAATCTGTTTAGTAGTGAAAAAGATTACTTTTCTCTTTTAAAACTTGTTCTTTTAGGATGTATTTCTGGATTTTCAATTTGATGTTTTCTATTCCACAACTGTAATCTAGGTAAATAATAGTTTAATTAGTTTTAAAAATATTCTTAATCATTGTATGATAAATTTGGGCAACCTTTGTGTTTTTAAATGACATACAAGGCATTTATATGCATACTCTGAACTGTTCTATGAATTCTGGGTAACATTGGCAAACCTCAAGACTTTTCTTACTAAAAATTAAAATTCTATAAAAATGTAAATGTTAAAAATCACTTTTATTTACATTTGTGAAATTGTGCATTAAACAATTATGTACCTTTTTAGAGTATGGTAGTTGTCACATGTGATTAATAGGAATTACAATTTATTTATGAAAGGAAGATAGTTAACCAATTCAACCCAAGTAACATCAGGTAATTCTGCTAGAATGCTTGTAAAAATTACAAAGGAAATGCATTTTTATCAAAACAAACAAAACAAAAAAAGTTTAAATTCTATATTCAAAATATTCCATTAGCTCAGTGACTTGCAAAAGGTGGCCACATTTTTTATTTAGAAACCCTAATTTAAAGCCGATTCATTGGAGAAAAATTGTCTTATTAGAAAAACATTTATATTTGGGGTATAATTGTATAATTTTTACATCTTAACACTAAAATACAATAGGGATGGGTCATAAATATCCACTCAAAGCAGGGATGTTGTGTGGAGTCAGTTTGGTTAAATCTTAAAGCATCAAATGAAACTAATAATTAATGAATAAAAGATGGAAGAAAATATTTGTGATGATACTGTGATTTTATTTAGCCAGTTCAGAACATTTGAAATATTCTATCCAGAGATTTAGTGCATGAAGTATTTTTAGATGGTTAGCAGTGCAGATGCTATTCATAAGAATAAGGAAAAATCTATATTTAGGATGCTAGATATTATTTCTGTGTGAGTTTAAAAGCTAACAAACTTTAGTATAGACATCTGCGATATTTATCCACATCATAAGTACAAAATGGAAAATTTAAAAACATTTATTTATTACAAATTTAGATTATATTTATTTTTCAACTACAGTATATTTTATTAGCGATGTGTGTACAACATTTCGGTCAGTATAAAATCATTGCCTGAACTATGAGCAGTTAAAACGTGGTGATGGCTAATGCTCAAGGGCTGCTCATGTATATCATTTACAAATCTTTTCAAATAAGAATATCCAACAAGTGGCAGTGCAATACAAATGACAATCATTATTTTAAGGGTATTCCACAAATATCACTACCAAAGAACTAATAATATTTTGTATAGAGAGGTGATAGCAGATATAGGATGTCCCAGAATTCAAGAAAGAAGTAATTTTGATAGAAAACACAAGTTTATATTTAAAATTGTAATTTTTTATTGATTCATAAAGTATACAATATTGGTTTATGCATATCGAGTAAATGGCCTCCAAGGCTTTAGCTGGCACATATATACTCTTTTGTTGACATTTTCCATGACTGTTTTGCATAAATGTGGCTGAATTTCGTTGATAGCTCGTGATTTCCCCCTTCAAGGAGTGGGTGGTCGTGGGCTTGTTGGCATAACTTTAGACTTCACAACACTCCAAAGAAAAAGGTCCAACAGCGTTAAATCGTATGATCTGGGCGGCCAATTCTGATCACCTAAACGCAAAATTGCGTGACCAGAAAAGGACTCATGCAGCAATTTAATTGTTTCTCGGGCTGTATGACAAGTGGCACCATCTTGTTCAATCCACATGTCGTCCACATCCATATCTTGCAATTTAGGTACAAAATTTTTTTTATTACAGTGTCACATATTTTGTAAAAAAATTGCAAACTGTAGTTGCCAATTCCCCTTCATTATTTTTAAAATATTGCTCAACAATGAAAACGTTTTGTTCTTTCGTGTAGCGCTCCAATTTAGTAACCCTAATTGTCAGCTATCACACTGTCTTTTTTTCGTTGCCTACACTTTATTGCACAAATGATGCAAAATTCAAATCTTGCATGAATTTTGGGACATCCTATGCATACATTTTACTGTATAATTCATAAATTAAAAAATAGCTAATAAAAATTTTACTTCATAGAACTATTTTTTTTTGTTTAAATGAAATTTGCAATTTAATCTAATTAATCAAAATATTAAATTTTTTATCAATAAAATAGAAAAAACATATACATCACAGAATTATAAGATGATGTAATTAATTAGAAATGTAAGCATTGCGTTTTCACAGTGCATATTTGCCATTTAGTGTGGATGAAAAATTTAGAAAATTAATACACTCCAAGAAAATGTCTTAGTTTGAAAAAGAATAAATACACTTACCGAAAAATTTAAAATATCAGGTGGATGTGCCACTTGTTCATTGTCACATCCATACGAAGTAACAGTAGGGGACTCAGACTTCTCATCACAACAGGCAATTCTTTCATTCCAGCACATGATGTCGAGCGATGCTGTGATGGCTTTCATTACTAGGTAAACCATTCTTCATTATCGTAATCTTCATCCGTCTGAAGACCCAATATGAAAAATTGCTCATTGGAGTTCATGGAGCGGATGAAATCAGGCAAACATGATTCCTATGAATTCTGCTCAGTTGAAACAGATGAATACAAAAAATAATGTTCATCAAAGATATGGGAATCTGGAGCTGAATCAGGTACTTCCTCCTTGACTATTGAGTTTGGACACAAATAAATCACACATGGAGCCTGTTAAAACAGTTAAAAATTTTTAAACACTGTTAGCAGCAAAGTGTCAATAAAACAACTATTTACTAACCAGAGATGAAAAGAGTCAAAATGGAAAAACTTAGTGCTATTCTCGAATTTCAAAAAGGTTGAATAAAAATATGCACATGCAAACATTTATTCATATAATTAATTCTAAATTACCTTAAGTGTATAGTAATGTGCATATCTATAAGCATGTATAAGGGTACTAAAAACTAATGTAATGCTTGAAATATGTTTGAAGTTGAAAATTATTTGATGATTTCAAGGTCTGAGAACAAATGCATTGTTATGCAGTGGATCCCTAGCCATATCAATATATAAGTCAGTCAATAGGCAGATTTCCTCAGCAAAAGTGCACTGACTAGCTACAACGTGCAGATCGAGAAACTTCTTCAGGACAAAATTATTTATAAAGTAAGAAACAATTCTGAAGTAACAAGATGAATTGCAACATAGAATAAAATTCAAAATGCTGGAAGGGTGATGGCTTACACCCGATACAACAAGATAGGCAGGGTTAGGTTTTTGTATCACAGGGCACTAGTCAACCAACAGGTATGGTGGCTAAGGTGTTAGCCTCTAGATTGGAAGGTTCCTTGTTTGAATCCAGGTCAGGGCATAGATGTTTGTAAGCGTATGGTGTAGAGGCGGCTGGTGCACCTTAAATCTGTCGTGGCCGAAAGTCCTCACATTGGGTTGGTTTGGAGAGTAGGGTGTCAGATCCGATGTTGCCTCGTCATCTGACCTTGGTTCAAAATTACGAGGCAATACACCCAATGGCTTAGGCTAGGTAACTAGTTGAGTACCACAGGGTACTACTGCCTTACTGTCCATTTGTGCCACATTGGTTTTTATACTGAGTCTTCCTGCCAATTCTGAAAAATGAAACCAAACACCCACCTGCTTCTTTGTGGTTGGTTGCTTTTGGTTCTTATGGGGCAAGGGCCGTATTTGGCCAAACTGCACCACTTCAGTTAAGTTCATTTGGGGGGCGGCACTCCCCTCAATGTCACCCCGTTAGGAGTATATCAGATTTGCTATGAGAGCAAGGTAGGTCCCTGAATAGGAAAAAGAAGAGGCATGTGCCCAGGAGGCAGAAGAATTTACCCGAATTTGATATACTCCCAAGGGGGTGACACAGAGCAAAGCCATACATGGAGGGGAAATACGGCTTACGCCATCAAAACCAAAAGCAACCAACCACAAAGAAGCAGGCAGGTGTTAGGTTCATGCTGTGATGGTAAAGGAAGAGGGGTATGGGAATAGAGCAGTAGGATAAAACAGAAAAAAATTTCCTTGGGTATCTCTGTAGCACACCTTATGTCTACTAAAGACAGTAAACCTTACAGAAAAAGATCCCTAGCATATCTTGAGTCCACGAAGTCAGTACACAGCTATAAAAGAAGTTCGCTACGGGTACTCATTGTGGAGCTCTCCAAAGTGATTCTGAGACTTTGAAATATTGAGAGGTGAGAACATTTGGGGTGACAACCATCAGTTGTTGCTTGATATTTTCCTTTTTTCTTTCTCTTTTTGCATCTGTTCGTTTCTTAATGAGTATTTTCTTATCTGTTTATTGTCCATGAGCTCAGTCATTCATAAGAAATTAAAAATAAAAGATTTTTTTTAGACTTATATGCTTCTATTTTATGGCTTTATAAGTGTAAATGAGTCTAATATAACAGTTTACAATCAAATAGTTTATATTCTAAAAGCTGTAACATGAGCATTTGTTTTAGAAGAAAATTTAAATAATATATCTTATCTATTTAAGAGAAATAAATAATATTGGAAAAGCTTATAGTAGAAAAAATATCATCTCCATATAGTTTTCTAGCTTCAAAAAGTAGCCCTTTAATCAGTGCAAAAATTTCAAATGAACAACATAATCATACTTCATAGTCTTCATATTACATTAAGATTTATTTAATGATTAAAATATAGGAATGCATAGATTTTGACTATGTTGTTAAATTGTGTTTACAATTCTTTTATTCATGTAATTTTTGTGAAGGTAGGTAGTTGAATTTATGTCGCACTGGAGCATATTTGGAGTCGTAATTTTGAACTACTGTCATGTAACGAGGTTCACACCTGATCTGACATCCCTCTCTCTAAACACACCTGCCAATATCAAGATATTTAAACAAATGACAGATTTAACATGCACCAGCCACCATGAACACAGTAATTTTAGATTGGATCGAGTTTAAACTTGCAACAATCTGGTTGCTAATATGGAACACTACGAACTGAGCTTCTGCAATCCTGTAATTATTAAGAAATATAGAATTATAAATGGCTTAAAGCATATATTACCTCAATTTTTAAATAATTGGACCGGTTTTATTTTATGCAGTGCCCAAATTGTTTAGGGATGACATCAATGACAAAACCCTATCAAAAATATTTAAATTCACATACTTTATACTTTGACTTCCTAGTTCTTTTGTAGTGTTTGGGTTCATCAGAATTTGAATTTCCAGGTATGGAAAATATCGTTGGGACAGCATTTGGTTTCAGCTTTCTGTGACCGTCTGCTCGATGCCATTCAAATTGATGGTAGTCAAAGTGAGCCTGTAATGGATAGATACAAAATGTTCAAAACATTTCTAATGCTGAATTTTTACAAAATACAGAAGTACATTGACTGTCTGAGTTCTGATAAACCGAGTATATGTGTTATCTGAGCTGAATTTGATACAGAGTTTCATTGCTTTATGAATCTTTCAGTAACAGCAGAAGTAACATGTAGAAAGGGAAATTTTTTCTGCATTTATTGAAAAGGCTGTTTTGTGTTGCTACATAGGTACATACATCCAAGTTTCTGGTCGAAAGAGGAGGCCCAGTCTACATTACCCAGAATAATCAAGTTTTAACATACTAAAGAAAGAAAAGTCATGTTTTCAGTTTTATTGTCCTTTTAACCCTTAGGTATATTGGACAAAATGAGACTCGTCATGCACTTGTTCTGCCTAAGTTGCAGATGATGAGTCTAATTCTTCATTCAAACTAGGACAAAATTAAACATGTACATTCTTGTTCATGGCAAGAGTGATTGGTGTTATGAAACTCTCCTTGAATCAAATTATTCAATCGTTCTCTACAAAAATGCACTTTATTTAATCTGACTACATACATAGAAATATTTACACTGCAATATTACACGTTATCATACGTTCTTTTTTTTGGAATGAACACAGAGATCAGAAGCTGTGCGATCTCTCTCATACTGATGCCATTCTTATCAAACGAAATTATAACAGTAATTTTAGTGTACAGACGATAATACAAAAATATAACAGTAACTAATGTGCAAATGATAATCTGAGCTCCCAAGCTCTGTAATATTTCGGGGCCCTCAAACTCAAATTAGAAACAAAAAATTTCAAGAAAACTCTCCTGAAGTTACTTAAAAAAGAAAAATACCTAATCAAGAATTTCATACCATAAACACATTGAATAAATTCATTAAAAAAAAAAACATATTTTTACATGAATTTTCATTGTACTTTATTACTAATGATTTTGTCAGTTATTTTGACACAGTAGGTAAAAGATTTGTTAAAAAAACTTTTAAATAATACTTCAAGTTTCGAAAATGTGCAAGACATTTTATTGGTGGCTCGATAGATGTCTGGAGTGGTTTCTATGGTGCCCTTGTTTTCTTTTAGAATTATGCAAAAATGGTCAAATTCATCTTCAAAAGTACGAACATCGATGTCTTTTTTGTAAATATCCTATACTGCTAATACAGCATCTGCTCTTTCTGACCATCTTGTATTTGAAATTCTTTTCACTGCACTTGAAGATGCACATATTGTTAAGGCGCTGCCACAACCTTCCTTGAACCCTATTAAAAACACAGTTTAAGACCTCGTGTCCACTTCGGTATTCCGGGGCCTATGCGGCTGCTTACGACTTAACCCGCCCCAACATACAACATCAAGTAATTGACACACACCCAATGAAAGTTTTGTGGACACAGAATAGAGAAATACACCCAGGGAGGAATGTATCTGACAAGAATCGAACCTGCGTCACCTACAACTCGAAGGTTACCTATGCTGTGGGCATGCTCACTGAGCCAAGATGCCACCTGAAAGTTTCAGGAGACTGAAGAAAGTAACATAGTTTAAAGAGTGCTCTGAAGGTATCACAAGTGAAAGTAGCTCTACAATGTTTAAAACTTTATTGACAGACCATAAGAAATCATTTTCATTGGAAAATCTGCAGTTTTCCATGGCAGTTCTAGACAGATGGAATAAAACATCCAATTTGCCATAACAAACCAAAAATATTTCTTCTTAGGAAAGAAAATAAAACCTTTTAATTTGACATCAGCTGTCAAAAACACAAGTTCAAAAAGCTTCACTTTTATTTATCCTCATTTCCTTTTTATAAAAAAAAATAGAATTTTAGTTTGCCAGCAAAACTAAAACAAAATTGTATTTAAGCATGCATGGTTAGATTGTTCTGTTTTGTTAACAAAAATTTGAAAAATATCTTAATTTTCAGGTGTTTTTTAGGGCATTGTTAATTTTTTTAGTCAAAAAAGCAGGAATCGGATATTTGCAACAAATTTCACAAATGGTTAAAAGAAACGAAACATTAATATATTTTCTTCATAGTACTCAAAAGCAACAAAAAATCCTTAATATGAATTTAAAAAATTTATATTGACGTTTTATGCTTTGGACAAAGGAATAACAAATCTATTTTGGGAATGTAATCTTTGGGTTTCAACATGCTTTTATACAGAAGAACTAAAAAAGTTAAATTTTTGACAAAGAAAAAAAGTTTAAAGAAAAAAATTTAGGTATGAGAAGGGGAGTTTTCTTCTATTTTACCTCACAGAGATAAGCTCCTTTGCCAGGACTCCAATTTTTCCTGCGACAATTCAACGTCCAGCGCTTTCTTCTGATGGGATCTGTTGGAAACCTGAATAATTTGTATTTTCCTTTTCTATCAGAACGATTAGAACAATTTATTGCAGCGCAGCAACCCATATTTTTTTCGTAACCATGGAAACACGACACTTGGGCTTCAAGGATCCGGGAAACGAGTGCTGCCACTGATAAATTAAAATTTCTAAATTCTCTTAAAAATAAAAATATCCTCGTACGAACAACTCAACTTCTTTTCTTCCATGTGTTTATTGTTTATTTACCGTCCTTGGATTCCGTTTCGGTTTGAAATACATCTTTCCCATTCCCATTGCTTTTCTTTTTCACCGAAAAAGATTTTCGTTTCTTATCGGTTGATACCAGTTCTGTTTTTGATGGATACGGAAAACCAACTGTTTCTCTCTGCTCGTATAAATAAATATGATGAGATCGAAGTGTCCGTGGAAACGTTCATATGTTTATTTGTTTTCTCATATAGTGATTTTAAATTAAATGTATGCCTTGTTGACAACGCAGTTGAATATCATTGTGCTATTTCCACGAAGGTTTTGGAAAATGTTAAGTACAAATGCCTTGGAAAAGATGACATTCTATTTCAAGTAAGAACTTAGTGGGAATAAATTACAATCAGTGGATAAAATTAACATACATTTTTATTTTGCAACAAAATTTTTAACGAAAAGATTTTGAGCTGTTATTTGCAACATTCAGAAAAAATGTATGGGAAAATTCAACTCAGTTTTGATAGTGTTCGTAAAATATTTTAGCCGGTTCGCCATTTTTATCATCGGAGGGAATCTAATTGTGTTCTCTTGATGCTACCAATAAGATATGCATTGACTTATATATGTTGGTTTGGATAAACTTTTTAAGGAAATTTTTTCTGAAACGCTGAATACTTATTTTCATAATACCGAGAAATAAAGTGTACAGCTTGTAATCTGAAAAAATCTGCCACCATCCAAATAACTTACTCTTATTTTTTGACACAAAAACTTAGTTCGTAAACAGCAGTAATTTTTTGTGTCAGTCAATGAGTTTCTACTCACAGTATATATATTAAATTGATTTAATTAAAGATCAAATAATAAATGAAAATTCCCTTTTAGAAAATTGAATCAAAACCATGATTCCTTGTTTGCAATCAAAATCAAATCAGAAAAGTATTTAGTTTTCATGAAGAAACCTGAATGATAAATTTTTTTTTAAAAGTAGCTGTTCCATTTTGATAAATTTTACTTTGCAATTATTTACAGTTTTTCTCCTGCAATTAAGTAATTATTTTTTTATATTTTCCCAGGAGATGGATTTATATCTTCCTGCAGTGCATACAGATGAAGGTAAAACATTTATAGCTGGTGTTTGTGCTGTTTTGAGATGGGCATTGAAAGATCAAGTTTCCAAATTTCCTGATCATTATTCCAAGTCTTTACTGGTAAATTATGTTCATGCATTGAAATTATACTTTTAAATTCAGTCATTTGAGAAATTACAAATGATGATACAATTAAACATGTGTTTGATACCAACTTCAATTGGGTAAATATTTGTACTAAAGATCACTTTTTCCCTGTTCAAATTTCATTAGTACTTGAATGTCAACTAAATTTGAAATTCAAATGTGCTCACATACACTCTTTTATAACTGATGGTTTGCGAAATTATGAATATTATGAACTGCGGTTTGCTAAGCAAACGAACACCATAGGCAGCAGCGTGATGGCCTTGTCATTGTCAAATTTGAACTGTGGAGAGATCCAATCAACGTGACGTCTCAATTTCTTGTGAAAATATAAATATTTAACTGAAAAATTATTTATTAAAAGAAAATCACATTTATAAGGTATCTATCTGATGTAAAATTTTCTGTGGATTTCAAATCCGTTGAAATTTTAAATCTATCTTTAATGATCCCGATTTTACAAAAAAATAAATAAACAATGCCCGTCAAAATGTTTTTTTTTTTAAATTTCTTTTGCTTTCCTTTGCTGTGGAATCGCTTGAGCACAGGAAATGGAAACTGTGATTTCCCTAATCTCAAATCTAATGAAGGTCATTCTTGGCAGCGGTGTTCGTATTGGAAAAAATATTAAAGTTTCACTTTAAAAATGATTTATTTAAAGAAAATCGTATTTTTAGGTATCGATGTAATGTGAAATTTTCTGCAGATTTCAAATCAGTTGAAATTTTTACTCTATCTTAACGGTCTAGGAAATAGAAAAAACAACTATGTTACTCCAGTTAAAACATTTTATTTTGTTCTTGGGCCGAAAGCGTTACTCCGCAAAATCTAATGCAAGCACAGAAAAAATAAATTTAGAATATGATCTTTTTTGCTGTTGCCATTCCAAAAAGACAACAATAATTATGTTTCCATTAAATTAATTTTAAAATGTTCTAGATTGAATTTTAAAATTCAGTGCAACCCAAAAATTGCAAAAAATTACCTGTTTGCCAAATCCCATAGTGCCATGGATTCGTCAGACTTTTATAACATAAAACAAACACGTCCTTTTATAATAATAGATTAGTCACCATATATATGAGCTCCATTACTTGAAAATGCATTTGTAAATGTACATTAAACAGTTTTTTAAACAAGTATATATCTTACACCTACGTCTCTCTAGTTTTCATGTATTTTGAAGATGAACATAAATTAAAAATGCTTCAAGATTACTAGGTTATTTATTACTAGGTTATTTTTAATACTAAACTAAAATGGGGGCTAGGAGTGAGGAATTGAGTACCTACAAATCTGCTTCTTCCGCTCAATGTAATGTAATGTTGTAAAATGGTATCCCATAATTCTTCCTGACCATCAAAACCTAGTTAGTGGTAAAGCATTGGCAAGATTTCAATTTTATGTCTCTAATGTGAAATAGTAATAGTTATGGCTAGTATTTCTGATAAGATGCCAACTGGGTAAACTTTGGTTACTACACTGTATACTAGGTTTTAACTTTTGATTATTCTGATATTTTTAACTTCCATAAGTATCAGGTTGAATTTACCCAAGAGTGTTAAAGTAAATACATTTGAATCTAAAACAAAATTAGTTTTTTACATCTTGATGCGCCTGTTTCATATCACAATGTCTTCTATAAACTAGAGCAAAGCAATCTATACATAAAATAAACATTAGGAAAAAAAAAGGATTTAATTAATTATTTTATCAAATGCTAAGAATATGATTTTCTTTTCCTTTTGAATATTATTTAATTTGTTTCATTTATGTTTTGTTTTTAACTTTTAGGGTTTCAGAGGTGGATGCCTTGTTTCATGCACAGAAGTAAGACTTAAACATCTTATTTTGTTCCTCTTAAAAAAATTAAATATTTCTTTTATATTTTCCTTTTAAAAATTGTTTCCAGAGTTCTATTTGGACAAAGTTTTGTGAACTTCAGTTACCTAGTTCAGTATGTGAAGTTGCATCTTTGAAAAGGTAAGTTGTACTTTTGTATCCCAGTTGTCTAAAAAGATTTGCTTTGTATGTTGAGATACCAATTTGAGTTTCGGCAGAGTGCTTACTGACATATTTTAATTAATATAACACCAGGACAGCCAGATTTTAGACTTACCTAAAACTGCCATTGGGGGTCAACTTGACCCTCATAAGAAATGAAAGCCATATCAAAGTAAATTTTTTTGTAATTGATAAAGAATGTTACAATAACTATAAATAAGATTTTTTTAGAATAGTTTTATATATATATATATATATATATATATATATATATATATATATATATATATATATATATATATATATATATATAATTTTAAAGTTTTTAGAGCTAATTTTTTTTTTTGTTTAAAAGTTATTTAGAAAGTACAACAAAAAAATGACAGTATATAATGTAATGTATTTAATATTATACATTATATTATACTATAAAGGAATGTATAATATTACACAATATTCTTTCGCAGGATTATGGGATAAGAAAACAAACAAATGATACAAATGCAAATAATACAAATTAGCACGCAACATGTTTCAAAGTGAGATTACAAAAATATAAACTATGAATAGACATTAGCGCATGTGGAACAATATGAACGCTTGACAGTGACATCAACATATTTATCACAAATTGGTTTCTGGCATCCCTTGCAACTGGCAGGTTTTATTCTGTCCCTTGAAGAGTTCAGAGGCACCTTTCTTTCGTTTTGGGATCTGTACTTGAACAATTGTTGGCATCTGTTTCGCCAAGCACCATTCGTAGTTCTTCCACAAGCGCAAGAATAAATTATCGTTGTGAAATTTTGGAGCTTGGCGATTCCTTGAAAATAAGCCAAGCACTAAGTGCAGCAATATCAAAGACATTATAAAAACGTGAAGAGGTCATTTGTGAGTTCCACATTTTGTAGTATATTTCCTTAGTATCTAATTTACAACATCTATGCCACATTTAGTATGATTGTAGTAAGTGACAGCGTTCAGCTTCTTTGCACTGTTGTTAAGCACATTCATGTGCATGGTGCTAAGAATCGTGGCAATCTTTTGATACACACAGATCTCTCTTTATATATATGTATATATAGATCTGTGTATAGATCTATATATACACAGATCTCTCTCTCTATATATATATTTATAAATCTTTGTGAACCATTGGTACCTCAACCAACGGCTCCAGGAGGGCAAGGGCCTCCTGTCTACTCAATCCTCTTGACATTGTTTATACAGAGAAATGCTTACACACTGGTCGAAATCAAAAACACTGAGAACACAACTGTGGAAAGTGGCGTCGAGTTTTGTTCTCGATTGTAGCTGTAGAAGGAGTGGTTTCCCTCTAAAAGTTATGTAGCAGACCAGTGCTGTTAGGATGGGAGTGCATTTCAGAGTACAGTCAGATTGCTTAGAGCAAACCCGCTAACTGTCACGATAGTCATTATAATAAGAGGTAGGAATTTCCCCATGTGCATAAAACGAAAACGAGGCATCATAAACAAAAACAGACATTCACTAGAAAATCGGTCATTTTTCTTATGAGGGTCAAAATGACCCTTGTTAGCTGTTCTAGGTATTTCTTAGATTATTTAATTTAATAATTTACATAGAAGTATAAAAATTTATCACAGTACGCTTGGAAGCCTTTTAAGAAAAGTAAAAAAATATGAGCTTCGAAGTTCAACTGTATGTTCAATTTAAAGCATGGGAAATTGGAAAAAGGGTCAAAATGACCCTGATGGCGCTTCTAGTGTTAAAACAAACCTGCAGTAAAAATATCAACTAGTTTTTAACTGGTTACTAGTACTTCAGTTTAACAAGTTGACATTTTTAATGCTGTTAAACTAGTTATGTTGGAATCACATTTAAATTATTATAAATCTCACAGAGAAAGAAAAATGAACTACTGGATTTAATTGCTTCACTGAATACAATTTTTCTTATTTCTATAATATCTAAAAGTTTTACTATAACCCCCCCCCAAATTCCTATTAATTATGTATTACTTTTATGTGGAAAAACATGTAATGGATTAAATGTTTTTTAAGATAAGTGAATAGGATATATCCATGTACAAATGACGAGTGCAATGGAACTCAAAATTTTAACGATTTGTCCCAATCATGTTAAAATCAAAACTACACATTAACCTTTTAGATTGTGCAATATATATTACAATATATTTCTTATTTTGCGAGATAATGCATTTAATACTTTTCCGTTAGCTGGGTACAAAAAAAACGCCAAGCTTGAAAAGTTGGCGTAGTTATCGCCAAGCCTAAATGTTGATGCGAAAATAATATTTCCAGGCATTTGATATAGGGTTGCTATAAATGTTAAAAGCTCTTTAAAGGTTGTTAGTTTGGCTGTTATTGCTGTAATTTGGCGGGTTTTGTCTGGTACACAGCTAACAGAAAAGTACCTGCATTTTTATGTAGAGTTTTCAGAAATTATATATTTCTAGTTATTGTTGTTCCATATTCTAGTATATAAAGGTTAATTTTAACTTTCAAGAATTCAAATTTTTTCATGCAATTAGAAGAGACAAAGAATTTCTAACTAAAAATTTTAATGTTAGTTTTATAAACTCCTGAAATAAAAATCCTGATCAAAAGTATTTGTATCTTTGTGAAAGCTTATTTTTTCATGATTTAAAAATCTTAGTTTCTTAAAAGTGCACCTAATTTCACTAGATTATAAAAAAGATTTTTTTCTATTTTATTTAAGAAATGTTACAATATTTTTATTTTTAACCCTCAATGCTTAGATATGGAGGAAACTTATCATCTATTCCTGATAATCTAGTACTTTTGGAAGCCCATTTAAAGAGACCTGTAAGAACTCATAACATTTTGAAAAGAAAGCTAGATATTGCTAAAAAAGTGAAACAAAGCAAATCCAATGCTGTAAATGCAAAGTCTGAATCTGAAGTGGAAGTCAATTTTACCATATTTGACAATAATTCACTGCCTGTAACATCCGATGATCTATCTAAAACCTTAGAAAACTTGGTCATCACTGAAAAGTCTCAAGAGTTTAGTCTTGATCACAATTACTTAGAAGGAATCGATCTTACTTTAGCTGATATGATTGTCTTTCCTTGTGTTTACTTTTTATTGGTATGTAGCATTTGAAGTCAGTTATATATTTAATTTATTAATTTTGATTGAAATGCTGAGTTTATTGAAAAATAGAGTAATGTCAGATTAGATTTTTTAAAAACCAAACCTGTATATAAAGACAAACATCATTGGCATACACTGTTTTCTCCAACTTACTAAAGTTTACTTTTTACGCTAGTTTAATAAAGGAATTTGTTTGTCAATTGGAAACTTTTGTTAAAAATAAATTTGTAAAACCTTTAGACACACTCACAAAAGATTATAAAGATAAAGCAATTTCAAAATTATATTTGTAAAAAAAAAAAAAAATAATAATAATAATAAATAAAAAAATTTTGATCACATAGATAGAATTAGCAACTAATTAGGTTTAAATTTTTTTAAACAACTTAAATGTAGTCAACTTGCTAAGACCTGCCGTTTTCTGAGAATTTTCAATATTCATAAGGTGCATTATCATGACTGCTTATAAAAATATGTGCTTTAAATTATGCACATAATAGCATTTTTACCAATGTCAGTTTAGGTGGTGGAATTAAATTGTAATGTATGAAAAAAGGTAACTGTTCTCATGTGAAGTATGCTAAAATATAGTTACCTGTCTGTAAACTTTTACAAACAATTTTATATGAATTAAAAAAATTTCTTGCTATGTTGAATGGCATTTTTTACTAGAAATGTTAATGTAAGAAATGTTCCCCACCAAATTTGCATAATTTAATAGCAATTCAAAATATCATTTTTTTTTCATAATTAATTGTTTAATAGACTAAAGTATGATTTAATAAATAAAAAGCATGATTGAATGTAAAGAATTTGTATGCATTATTCAACTGACAATTGCAATTTTTATGTACAAAAGGCAAACTTGGTGCTGACATATGTGAATAATTTTTTTTACCCTCTCTTTCATTAGTTAAAGTTATATTTAAATTGTCCTTGCTCTCTCATTGGCTAAATTTATGCAGAAATATTTTCATGAGAAATTGCTTGTACACAATAAATAAGTATTAAATCTCCTCTGGTGAAAAAGTACATGAAATAGTTTCATTAAATCATTAACAACTTGAAATGCATTCACAATATTATAATGAATCCACCTGAAGTAGATGCTTATAAAATTTTAAAATTGCGAGTTCTTTCATTTTACAAACAGTTGGAAAATTCTAAACTTAATGCAGTTAAGTAATCTAGATTTAGGAGATAAACGCCAATCTCAGCTTTTGTGTTAAATAAAAACATCAAATGATGATATATTAAATCGATATAGGTTGTGTGCAGTTTGGACGCAACGACTTCCCAATAACGTACAACAGATTTTAACTGATCTGATGTTCTGGACTTCCGACAAGATATATAAAGAGTCAAGATCTACCATTCTTGCAAGATAGGATACACAGGAGTGATTTAAAATTTCAATCACTCCATAAAAAATGTCAGAATTAAAATCTAACTTAATAATTACCAGTTCAAAAATAGACCTGTACCAAGCATTAATTCATGCTGCTCTCAGAAGCAAAGTGTGGTGAAGGGCAGATATCAATCCCCCTCCCAGAATCGAGTTGAATTGCATAGTCGAAAAGGTACTTTGTTGGTTCTGGTTTAAGTTTCAAGATTGTGCAAACAGTTTGTCTCACCATGTAAATGGTTAAGAAATGCATCGCCACATCAATCCAGTCAACTACAGACCATGAAGGTGTAAGTATTCCGACTTTATTCAAGAGTCAAACCCAAATAAAATGTCTTGTTGGTTCTGCTTAACTTCACTCTAACTGTTCCAAATTAATCTGAAATATATTAATATTTTTTAAGTTGCAAATATTCAAGAATAATGAAGCATATTAAGGGTACGTTTCAATGCACTCTTTATTTACGATTGCATCACAGAAAGTTATAATAAGCACTTGAACAGCAATAAGGGATTTCTAGAGCCTTTGTGTTCTCATCTCAACTGCCTTTAAAGCTAGTTAACATTTTATGCTTGGGATTGCTTTTACTTTGTATGTTTATGTGAAGGAGTGTTCAAAAAGCTCATGTTAAAGATTTCTTTCTTATGCAATCTAATTGATTTAAAATAAATTTTGTAAAGAATTGTAAAAGGTTCAACCATGGTCACACTCTACTAAGTTTTAGTAATTATTTAAAACTTTGATTTCAGAAGTCTTCATAAGTGTTCTGAATACATTTCATTTTGTAATTTACTTTTAAGTTGTATAGTTATTTTCTGCATATCTTTTATTTTGTGAACTCTTTTATTTTTCTTTTATTGATTGTTGAAAGAAAATTGATATCAGATTAACAATATTAAGTCTAGGAGTGAATTTTATCCCAGTGCCATTAATTGATCCAATTATCGGGTTCCAATAATAAGTTAAAAGATCAAAATTTTTAACTCTTGATAAAATTTTGTTGTAACATCTTTTTCTTAATATGTTGCACTTTAGAAATTGACCTCGCCATTTCAAAAATTTGCCTACTCACTCATGAGTTTAGATAAATGGTGTCATGTTAATGAAAGTTGAATTGCTTTCTTAAATTCCATTTTGATTTCAGAAATTGCTCTGAATATATAATTATCATTTTGTTTTCAGAAAAACTTACCTCCCGAATCAGCTTTGCATTTAGAAAGTGTATGGAAGTGGTACGAAAGAATGTCTTCTAATGTTCTTATTAAAACTGCTGCTGAAACCTGTGGATTTGAATTGAAAGAAGTTGGCTCAAAGTATAATTCAATAAGTTCAGATAAATCAAGCAATATAATAGTACCTTCAGTTGATAAAGATAGTTTGTACAAAAGGTAAGCACCACCACAAATGCTTTTAATGGAACTTTTCATTGATAAATGTACTGTACCGGTCGGTTTTGCAACCCCACGTTTAGAGTTCAGATTGGTCTTGCACCCCCATGTCTGGAATTCAGATCAACTCAGAATCAATAAATATGTGCACTTTGGGCTCGTGAGAAAACGGAACTTCAAAAAATTTTCTTGCTGCTGTAAGGTCACGGGTTCAAAAAAAAAAAAACTCCCTTCTCCTGGTGGTTGAGTCAGTTGGCAAGTGAACTGTTGATCCGAGAAGTTTTTCAAGAGACTGAACTTAATTTTTGAGAGGGAGAGACCTCTCACCATGACTCTTTATGTTTTGAAGCCAAGCTCCTAGGCAGGGCATTTCGATGTCAATTGCTGTGCCCACGACTTTTAACTGATTGTACATAATTAACTCTGTATAGTCCAATTACTTTAAATAAATGATTAACTTTATTCAGTTGTATGTCTAATTGTTAGATGACAGTGCAGTGCATTTAAAACATTTGAACTCCAATTTTGATGATGAAAGATGCTTTTCCATTCTTGTTTTGTTTAGGGATCCATCTCACACTAAATTAAAGTGCAAACATCGAAATCCTGGTGATATTGTAAAGCTTCTACAGGTAAAAAAACTAAATCAAATTATGTAACTATTCATACAAATTGAAAGATTTTCTAATCTATTTGTAAACATTTTCCTTGAAGATTCATGTTTTAAGTGTTTTTATAGTAGATACTAGCTACCCAAAATTAGGTGGTTAATTTCATCTGTTAAAAAAAATTTACTTGAGATATAAATTTCCAATGAACTTGTTTGAATCTTTATTTTAACCATTTTTATTTTTACCAGTCTATATTTATGTAGAATTAATTAGAATATATATAAGGATGGTAGATCTTAGAAGGTGGGATATTGCAACTAATTATTTCTTCATTTAATGTTATCTTTAATTGCAGAACCATTCAATTTTCCCTGAGTACAGCACAAACTATTGCACATCTCTAGATTGGGAAAAGTTACCATCATCACTTCACCCTGCTACTGGTATGTAGTGAATACATTTCTTTTATGCTAATTAGTGACATATGAATATTGAGAAATTCTGTGTAATTTAAACGTAAAATATTTCTGAGGACATTGTTTAAACTACAGTTTTGCTGATATGCGTATATTAGATAACTTTTATAAAACAAATTAATATATTGGTTGAATGTTAAAATGTTACAACATATATGTTTTAAATTTAATTTCTTATCAAGTAACCCTTCATTGAAAAAAAAATTGATGGATTAGTAACTCATTTAGTGAAAAAGTGTTTTGCAACATATGGGATGTTTTTTGCAATTATTATATTTTTGTAAGCATTTCCTTCTCTGCAAACAATAAGGTTTGTGATCAATTTATGACTTGATTATCTAATTTTAAAAAATATGTAAAAGGTTTTTTTTATTTTAAATCTGAATACATCTCATATTGTAATTGTATGTAACTGTAACTCAACTGTAACATATTGTAACTGTAACTCAAAAAAGCATAAAGAAGTTTCTGAAAAGAATGACTACCAAAAATTACACTAATGTCAGGAAACACAAATGTATGCTGTGGTTTAGCCCATAATCATGTTTACTCTGGTTCTAAAAAAAATTAAATTTACAACAAATATATGTAAATGAAGTTAACTTCAATATGTATATCAATTGAATCATTTGGTCTTTTAAAAGTGAATGGATGAAAATATTTCAAAAATGATTTAAACAAAAAATTATGTGAAAAACAGTAATTTCAATGACTGAAAAAGGTTTGTTGTGCTATGACTGCCCTCATAGTTACTAGACCATAAAATTGGATCTATTAGTTTAATTATCTTGTATAGGGAAAAAAACAAAGACCCTTATCAGTTTGAATAGAAAAAAATTTGGTAAATAGGTCCTAATGGGGGGGGGGGTCTATACAATATCTGCTCTTAACTCGCAACTTAAGAGGCTAAAGGAGAACGGAATCCTTAATTCTTGTTATTAATTATGATAAAAATTAAAATTAAGTCATCCACTTATAAACTTTATCATGCTGAAGCTGTTAAATGTCTGCAGATTAAACTCTGAAAATGAAATTCATTATGATTGAAATGACACTGCAACAAAGTGATAAAAAGTGTGTTTATCATTTTTTTTTTTTTTTTGAACTTGATGTATAATTGTTTATTATTCTTTTCGGCAACTTTAAAACCTAAACCTTTTGTATCTAGGAGATTTGCCTCAAAAACGTATTGACCGGAAGTGTCAGCAGATTGAAAGTATAGTTACAGCTACTCTTAAAGTCGCTGTAAATGGCCAAACTATAGTTGAATTTTGTGCTGGAGGCGTAAGTAGTGTTCCAAAGAGTATTCTTTTTAGCAGTAAAATGTTTCATTTCTATTTATCATAAAAATGAAACCACTGTTGTATATCTTGCTGTAAAATAATACAATAAACACTTGAAATCTAACTTTATGTATAAATATCACCCACAGTAGATTATTTGTTAAAAACTTGTGTTGAGAATTTGAATTCTATATTAAAGTTAAAGTCTTCAAATTTGACCCACTCTTTTTGTGCTTGGAACATTTTCTGTATATTGGTATGCAATTATTTAAAATATTAATACTGTGTTTTGTAGTTAGTTGTTCATTCATGAACTGTTCATTCATGAAAAATGTTTAATTTTAATTTTTTTGTTTTTATAGTTTAATTCTTTTCAGACATCTTTGTTGATTGTAATACTTTGTTTTTAAATTCGAACGGGCTAACTTTAAAAGACAATTTTAAACTTAAAAGCTGTATTGATATACAGTTTTTAATGAACCACATTAAAGTTTTTGTCACCTTATGTTTTCTACATTACTTTTGAATAAAGGTATTTCTATTTAGTATATCAGATTGATTGAAGCATATACTTCAATTAGTTTTTATCGGACCGCTGAACAAAAATTAAACTGCTTTCATTGTGAAAATACTAATTTGCTTTTGCTATATGTATGGATATTTTTAATACCAATGCATTTATACAGGGACATGTGGGATTACTTCTTGCTTATTTTCTTCCAAGGTGTAAAGTAGGTTGGCATTTCCTAACTTCATTTCAAAGTATGCACTGTAATTTTATTTCTGATCCAAATCCATTCTTTTTATTTTTCAATATTTTGTAGGTAATTCTTATAGAAAACAAAGAGTCCTCCATCTCTAGAGCAAAAAGCAGAGCAGAAACTTTAGATTTGAAGAATATTTATTTTTATCAGGTGAGTAGAACTGATTTGAAACAGAGGCCTTGGTAGCCCAGATTAGCAATCAAAGAGTTCAAAATTTGGTCCAACCAAAGATCGCTGTGTACATGTGGGCTGGGGTATGTTAAATCTATCTTGACCTCAAATGTCTTCACGTTGGCATTGTGTGGAAGTTTTGAGAGTGGGGTGCCAGCTCCAGTTGTCCTTGTCATTTGACCATGGTTCAAAAGGTTGAAGTGTTGTCTTTGGATCTTGCCCTTCTAGATTTATCTTGGAGTCTCGCCAATAGCCTGTTGTGTTGCACCAGTACGATGTTAATTCAACTACCTGAAACTTAACCATATTTCTCTATATTAAAATGTGTAGTTCAATGTTTTCAGGGACTCTACTTCTATTGGATCGTTCTTCTGGATATTAAGTTTGACACGAATCTAAATTATGATTTATTTTAACCTGATAAGGAGCACACATATATACTACAATGATCAAAAAGTAACAGGAATGCTCTCTCTCTCTCTGTCATAAAACAAAAGGTGTCAATTTATTACATCTCCTTCAAAGTAATCTCCCCCGACTTCAATGCGTTTCTGCCAACTTTTTTTCCAATCCTCAAAGCATGCCTTAAAGTCGTTTCTGTGAAACCCTTTCAGGGTTTGTATCAAATTTTCTTTTATTGCATCAATGGACTCCAAACAGTGCCCACAAAGAGGGAGTTTCACCCGTGGAAATAAGAAAAAGTCGTACGGTGCCATATCAGGTGAATACGGAACTTGTGGAGCCGTATTTGTTGAATACTTTGTCAAAATAATTCTGAATAATAATCGCATTGTTTGAAGGCACATTTTTGTTATGCAAAACCCATGAGTTATCTTGCAACAATTCAGGTCATTTTCGATGAATTGTTTCACACAAACAGCACAAAACACTCAAATAATAATCTTTATTGACTGGCTTGGCCAGTTGGTAGACATTCATAATGCACGAAAATGTAAAAGAAAACAGTCAACATTACCTTGATTTTTGAGTGACTGATGTGGTCTTTTCAGTCTTGCTTCACCTTTCAAGTGCCATTCACTTGATTGTTTAACTGTTTCTGTATCAAAAGCACAGATCCAAGTTTCGTCACATGTAACAATCTGTTTTTAAAAGGAATCAAGACACTACACTGCAGTATTTTTTTGACAAATTCCAAGTCTGGATCAACTTGAGAAGCGACTGTCACAAACTTAAATGATCTTTCAATATTGCTTGACAGGAACAAAATGATATAAAAACTTGTTCAATAATGTCACTTATTGTTAAATGACGATCACTAAGCACAAATTCTCTGACCTGATTGATACGTTAATCATTTGTCAAAGTCAATGGTCTAAATTGCGAATCATCTACGACGGATTCCCTACCTTCTTTAAGCATTTTATACAAATAAAATATTATTGTTTTTGTTAAACAGTCATCTGTAAAATCTTTTCGCAACATTTAAATTGTGTTTGTAGCAGAAATGCCATTGCAAAAACAAAATTTAATGCATGTTCTTTGCTCAATTACATTGGATATTTTGAAGTAAAATTTCATCTACTATATATGTAATTTAAAGTAAGTATTCCAGATACATTTTGATCACAGTGGTATATCATGTTTTGGATTAGATTAAAATAATTTACTTTCACCTTTTTGAATTTTGGGACAGTTTCTAATTTAGGCATATTGTATAGCCATTGAAATTTGCCATATTATCACCCTGTTGGAAAAATAAGTTTATTTAGTTAAAAAATAATTGGTTTTAAATAATAGTATTTTTTGAGTTCATAGTTTTAGAATTCAGTGTCAGTATAAACAAATTTATATTTTTATATTCCTTTTATAATTGAATATCAAAATGAAATATCACTCAGTGTCTGATAAAAATGTTCTCTTTCAGTGCAATTTGGACTATTTTAAAGGTTCATTTGATTTAGGACTATCTTTGCATGCTTGTGGTGTTGCTACTGATCTTGTAATCCAGCAATGCATTAATCAGCAAGCTTCCTTTGTCTGCTGCCCTTGTTGTTATGGAGGCATTCAAAACACACATTTACTCCACTATCCTTTGAGCAAAAAGTTTTGCAGCACAACCATTACTTATAAGGTATGTAAACAACTTTGAGATTAATATTTTTCACCGTAAAATTAAGGTGCTGTTATTAAAAATGTAAGGGATACAGACCACACACAAACATCCCATTTGACAGACAAAAGGTGAATTTATTTAATATGAATGCCAACCATTGAACCTAGAAATAAATTAAAGAATCATGTATTCTTTGTATGAAGGTTAGATTTCTGGAGAAACACATTTAGTGAATAGAATTTTTTGTTTTCATTTCCTCATATCTGTTTATCGACAAACATGCTTCACGTATAGTCCAACGAAATGTTCTTTTTCCTCATATGTGACAAGGTCTTTCTTTGCTTTTTCTTATTAATTGCTTGGTCACTTTGATGTTCGGGAAATGTTTAAGGAAAATGGGTTTATTCTGAGTAAATGTAGTAAGTAATTTTTTGTTTGTTTTTCTGCTTCTGTTGTTTTTAAACTGATTTTAATTCATATTTGCAGATGTACACTCTCCTGGCCCATTGTGCAGACAGAACAGAAGTTAATACACCAACTGCTGAACAAGGTATTTGAATGAGCAGTGCAATCAAATAATATTTACTTATGTAAACACCCTTAGAGGCTGATAACACTCTCCAACCACCTGAATGAAACCCATCATTGTACATGGGATCCCAAAGGGAACAAACCCAGAGAAACTAGTGCAGGCTCTCTGTGACAAAGTCAATGTCCAAACACTGGCAAGAAGTAAAAAAAACACGTATCTTTACTGACAAAAAGGAGGTGACGCACTCAGTATGCTACCTAGAAATGGCAACAGCGAACAAACTCCTGACCACCAAAAATTTAGTATTTGCCTTCGAGCACTGCTCGATTAGAGTGTACAAATCAACAATAAGATGTTTTAACTGTCAGGGCTTTGGTCATACTGCACATGTGTGCAAGGAGGAGGTAATGTGTGGAAACTGCCCAAAAGCACTTGACAAGGGAGGAGTGTACAAACATTATGAAGGTTTGTATTAATTGCACCATGAACAACCAAATATACAAAACTGAACTACCCACAAACCACAGTGTGTCAGACAGTGGGTGCCCTAGCTACATGTCAGCATCAAAAAAGAACACCAGCGCATCAGTACAACTCAGAACAAGAGCCAAGCCAATAGAACTATCAAACACAAGCCATACCACCCAGGAAGTTGACTATAAGACTATTCAATAGACTCACTCTTCTAAATAGGCTTACTAGACTAGACCTATTCATCTTTCTTTTTTATTCTGTTTCATTCAAAAAATTTTCTCATCTTAAGAGTTATGAGCTGTAGAATTATGAAGTTCCTACAGCAAAACCTGCAAAATCGTAGGTCGGCAACAACTCGAGCCTCCTGCATTCTAGAAACGGAAAACATAGATGTAGTCCTCCTACTGGAACCATATACCTATAACAGAATACTGCTAGGCTTTCCATCGCACTGACAAAAGATCCTATCAGGTATGGGGAGAGCCGTTATACTTGTCAGAAATCAAAACATGCCAACCATCCTGGCAAATAAAGAAAACATCATTGTTATAAGTGCCAAAATTGGGACAGAAGAGGAGGTGGTTATATCAACTACCTGCGGCTCCCCTAATCTGAATATCGAGGATAATCTTAATGAACTATTGGTACATTGCAGCCTGACAACCAATCAAATACTCAGTGGAGATTTTAATACTCACAGCACAATATGGGGATACAACGACGAAGATGTGAGGGGTCGCCAACTCCTAGTTTTCATCGCTTGAAACGGCCTAGTTGTATGCAATACTCAGGGAGCCAAGCCAACCTTCAGGAGAGGTGAAGCCAGTGAATGGCTAGACTTAATGCTAACAGCGGGCCCAATCAGCAGACACATATCTAACTAAGAAGTCAAGTATCTGGGAGTCGAGAGCGATCACCTCTCAATCTTCTTCGAGATTGAGACCCAAAGTACCCAAACACTGAAAAACAGATTCAAGACAATCAACGGAAACCACAGAAAATTTAGAGCAATATTGCGAAAACAGATGACTAACAGCCACCTATAAACAAGAAATAGAAATGACATCAGACAAACTAATGGCAGTTATACTGAAAACAATGGAACAAGCATTCAAGAGGAAAACAGTTAACAAGACAAATAAAATACCATGGTGGTCACAAGAACTCGATATTCGAAGGAAACTGGTCAGAGCTCGGAGAAGAAGGTTTCAAAACGAAACAAGCAGCCAGGGATTGTGGGCAAACGAAATACATGAGAGAAAAGGCCACGTTAAAAAAAATGACAAATCAAGGAAAAAACAAAGCCTGGAAAATCTTCTGCTCAGACACAAATAACACGTATGGTTCAACCTTCAAAATAGCCGCAAACAAACTATTCAACCCTACCACTCCACACTAGAAGACACCTCCTTTACAACAGAGGATGATCTAAAAAATTCACTTAAGGGAATCTTTAAACAAGATAACACAAATGACAACAATCTGGATCACTACTTAACAAGACTGCAACAGTGAAAAACACTAACCAGGAGAACTCTATACCTTTTACAAAACACGAGCTTAGATATGCTATTTATGGCATAAACAAAAAAAAAAGCACCGGGCATGGACGGGATAGATGGAACAACGCTAAGACTAGTTCTCGATTGTATCCCTGAGAGGCTACTTAAGATCATGAATGCTTGTGCAAGATAGGGTCATTTCCCAACAGCCTTTAAAAGGGGGAAAAGATCTGGCAAAAACAGCATCATATAGACCTATAATGCTTCCGCCAATGATGGGGAAAACTCTGGAAAAGCTAATGCTACCTATACTCCATAAACACGCCCACGAGTGAAAAATATTCAAATCCAACCAGTTTGGTTTCAGATCAGGGATCTTGACAGAACATGAGCTCAACAACCTAATGAACAACATTAAAACAAATAGGAGCCAAGGCTTACACTCGTATCATTTTGCTGAGCATACAAGGGGCCTTTGACTCCCTGTGGTGGTCATCCTTTATGAACAAGCTGAATGAGTACGGTTTTCCACCTAATATAGTTACACTACTGGGTAGTTACTTAAATGATAGAATAGTTGAAATTCGACAGTGTAATACAGTGGCCTCCCCCGCCATGGAGAAGGTTTGCCCTCAGGGTTCGTGCCTTGGGCCGTTCCTTTGGCTAACAGTGGTCAACTCACTGCTGGAACTTGATTGGGGCAGGGTGCAGGCCTTTGCAGCCAATATCACACTGACGGTGGCGGGAGAGTCACGTAGGAGCATGGAAGCGGTGGCTTCCGAAGCTCTGGACAGGGTTGTTAAAAAGGGTGCAAAAGAAAAATTGGAGCTGTCAAAGCACAAAACCAAGGCAATTACCATCAACCAAGGAAGTAGACTTGCAAGGAAACCCGTAATCCGGAGCGGAGACTGGAGGGTACAGGTGGTCCGTACAATGAAACTGCTTGAGCTAACCCTTAGATGAAAATCTTACATTCGTCCTACACCTTGAAGAAATTAGGACACAAGTAACAGCCCTGAGCAATGGAATGGCCATGATGACAGGAAGAGACTTTGAGATCAAACCCAGATTCCTCAAGATCTGGTACAAGGCAGTGGCAGAAAGGCATGTCTGCTAGGGAACCAGTATCTGGGCTAGGAACCCTAGCGTCAGGCTTGTGGAAAAATGCGAAACGCTACAGATTCTTCATTCTCAGGATTAGTAGGGCATATAGGACTGCACCCACCAGCGCCCTGCTGTTGCTATGTGGTCTCGAACCCTTACATCTAGTGGCACAACGAAAGGAGCGGTAACCCATATTACAAGACTCAGGTCAAATGTTTATATATTGGGAACTAACATCAAAAACACAGACTACGAGAGCGAAGTCTCAATCTGGGAAGAGAAGACATGGGAGGCGAATTACTCCCAAGTAGGTGAGACAACAGCCACCCAAGCAGAGCTGGAGGTCTACACGGACGTCTCGAAGACAGAAAGTGGAGGGAGCGGTAATTGTGGCGTATGCCAAAGGGAACGAGATTAACAACTGGACAGCCTCACTTCACGAAAATAACAGTGTAAACCATGTGGAAAAAGCGGCAATACTATTTGCCACAAGCTGGGCAGCGGTCCTTAAAAAGAAATCGTGTAGAATACACACAGATAGTTTATCAACCATCAAACTTCTGAAAAAATTTCTAAACAAAGACCCACTGGCCTCCAGCATAAGATGGAACCTGAGGAACAATAACTTCACAAAAATTCAATGGATCAAAGCCCACGTCGGTATAGAGGGCAATGAAACAGCGGACCAGTTGGCAAAAGCCGCTGTGAATAACTCAAATCAAGCCAACATTCAACTTATACTGAAACGGCCTTAAAACTCCATTAAAAATCGCCTCAAGGAGCTAACGTACAAAACTTGGCAGAAGGACTGGGAGAGGGGCGACACAGGAAGGAGAACTTTCAATTTTTTCCCGAACGATAACCAACCAAGTGGACCGTATCTTAAAACATATTACACAGGACATGGCCCCTTCCCAAGTTACTTTCACAGATTTTACATCACGAAAAATGGGGACTGCCTCTGTGGGGAAATTGGTACCCCAGAACACTACGCTTTCAGATGCCCACTCACGGCGTGCAATCAACTCAAGGAACCAGCTCAAAATAACTTCGTAGTCTGTGCTATTAACACATTGCACAATCCAAATTAATGAAAATCATGAAGTTCCTAATGGAGTCTATCCATCTTATAAAGAGCCAGTAGTTTTGAACAGTAGGGATGTCTGTGAGACGAATATAGAGCAAAATAGCACAGCGTTAAGAGACTCCTCTTCTGGAAAGTGTTCCTCCTACGGGGGGGAGGGGGGGGGACCCCAAAGTATCTAGACTAGACTCTTGTTAGGTAAACTAAGCTCTTGGGGTGACGCTAATACAGTGAAACACACAGATGCCTGATTTATATATTGAAAAGACCGAGTGTGGCAGAACCCGGTTGTTAACCTTAAAGATTGTTAACCTTTCTCTTATGTGTACTATTCTCCAATTGTGTTTCATGTGTAACGCGGGGAGGGGAAGGGTACGAAGGAGCTGAAGCTAAGTTAGTCAAGGGAAACAGGGCCGGAATGACACGGACACAAGAGCGCAATGGGGGTGAAGTTTTTCTTTTTTATTTCTTAGTACCAATGGAAATTCAACTAATGGCCTGTTTACGTATACCGTCCGTATGCGTCAAACCAATGATACAGGAGAACCACGTTATTGACAGATGGGTGGGATTACGCAGACCTTATCTGTAGCTTCGTATGCGTTAAGGCAGAGCCTACGCATACGGATAATCGTTAATGGGACTACGGCCAAGGCTCCTCCAGTCCCTGAAGACCCCCTGCGTCAATTGCTTTAAGTAGCCCCCCCCCCCAAAAAAAAATATGAGGATCTCCACGATGAATGTTGTAAATTAAGAGTGCTTGCACTCCTCACTTATCCGTGGCCGACCTTGTCAACCTTCAACTTGCCATATATCGGGAGGTAAGTGGATCACCTGCGGTGACAAAATATGTCTACACCTTTAAAAGACAGATTGTTTTACTCACCAATTGGCTAAAATGTATTTTTACTTAAAGTACGTTTAGGTTTGTAAACCTCAGACTTTGAACTTAAAAGTATATTTTCTTACTTTCAGGTGAGTTGTGTATGGGTTTGATTGACTCAGACAGAATTTTCTTTGCTGAAGAATGTGGATATAAAGTTGAGCTTACAACATTGCAGCCCAAATCATGCTCACCAAAACACAATCTATTGATCGGGAGGTTTAATAAACAAAACAAAATGTCTTAGTGATAATAAATTTGTATTTTTATACTTTTGGTAAAATAAAATTATTTATCTCGAAATATTTTGGTCCAATGTTTTTGTTTTATATGGATTATGGACATTGCACATAATAATACTTGTGGAATGTAGAATATATTTCTTTAACGTGGTAGAAAATAGCAAATGTCTAAATTTGCTGATTTTGTATTATGTCTGCACAAGTCACTACTAAGTAATGGAAGTAGCAATAGAAAAAGTTCCATTGTCTTTCTATCAATACATTATGAAAGAATCAAAGCATAGCAAAGCGTTTTTAGTACTGCATTAAAAATTAAAACTAAAACTTCCGAATCAGATGTTATCCTACACTTGCAAAGTTGACATTGGCACTATTTCTATCTAGGTAAAGAAATTTGAGTTGTTACCATTTGCAATTTTACAATATTAAAAATTACATACAATACAATATTAAATACAAATAAAAAAAAAATACAATATTAAAAAAAAAAATCGTGTACGTGGGGACTGGTGCACGTTAAATATGCCATGGACTCGAATGTCCTCACGTTGGCGTGGTGTTGAAGTTTGGAGTGGGATCCCAGCTCTGGTTTTGACCGCGTGATCTGGGTCAAAACGACGAGGTGTTGTCCTCGGACTTTCCCGTAGGGATTGATTCAGATCGTCGCCAGCCAACAAACCGGTCTGGTGGTTAAGGTGTTAGCCGCTAGATCGGAAGCTTCCTGGTTCGAATCCGGGTCAGTGTATGGTGTAGAGGCGGTTGGTGCACCTTAAATCTGTCGTGGCCGAAAGTCCTCGCGTTGGGTTGGTGTGGAAGTTTGGAGAGTAGGGTGCCAGCTCAGGTGTTGTCTCGTCATCTGACCGTAGTTCAAAATTACGTGGTGTTGTCCTCGATTCTTTCCCTTAGGGCATTGATCCCGGACCGTCGTCAATAGCCCGTTGTGCTTTTCTAGTAGGACACGTTTCTTAAAATTACCTTTCCGGGGGATCGTCGCCAATTGCGCATAGTGTTTATCCAGTGCAACGCTAATTCACTGAACCCCCCACCCTAGGAGATTGATAGTGTCGGTCTTGAGCAGATCTCTCTCCCATCGAGCATGTCTGGGATATGATGGGAAGGCGACTGCATCCGGTAGGGAACGTTGATGACGTAGTCCGACAATTGGAGCAAATTTGGCAAGAAATACCGCAGGAGACCATCCGGGAGCTTTATCGGTCTATGCCACGCCGTGTGGCAGCTTGCATCCAGGCTAGAGGCGGGTCAACACCTTATTGAGCTCGTTACTGTAACTCTGAAATAAATCATTCAATTGTTCTGAAATTTTTAATCATTTTCTATTCTGTACATAATTTTCCTATTCACCAATTTTCGTCTCCATCGTGCAACTCCTTCTTGGTGCGTCGATTTTTTTGTTATACAGTGCATTTAGATGTAATAACAGCCGGTCACAATCCAAATCATCTTTGAAAAACTCTTTAGCACTTGGAAATTCCCCAGTTCCTTTTTTCGCTGCTCGAACACACTCTTCTTCGATGGTAACGATATTTTTTATTGCTGAAGATTCAAATCTTTCATTGAGGCAATTTAGTACAGTATCAGCAACTTCCAGATATAGCTGTCTGTAAAATCCTTTGGACTTGAAAATTAAAAATTCTGCGTTGAACAAAAGTTTTCTAAACGCTTTGGTACACTACGATGCCGAGGGAGTTTTGGTTCATCCACAACACTATCCTTTTCAGTGATACATTTTCCCCAAAACCTCTCAAAATTATCTCGTTTTTCATTAATTCTTTCTGACAAACAAATAATTTTTTGGTTAATGTCGGAAGCCCCTATCTGAGAAGACTGTATCTGTTGGTTTACTTCTTCCACAGTGCTCATCACATGGCTGTATAAAGAAAGGGAGAAAAATGTTTTGAAATCGGACATCTTTTCTAGATATCCGGAGCATTTTGCAGCAACATCGGAACAATCCGTTTCGGAGAAAACTTCGAAAAATTCCGCTAAATTAGAGTAATTTTTAATAATATAATTGATGCTTGATGCTCTCATTGTCCACCTAGTTGGGCAAAGTGGCCGTAATCCAGTTTTGGAATGGTTTTGGGTGGAAATCCTTGTCAAAAGCTCCATTCTTTTAAGTGATTCTTTTACCGTCTGAATTAAATCTTTCGACAGATTCATTGCATCGCTCATCGCAGGAAGATGCTTTAAACAGTCCAAAACTGCTAAATTCAAACTGTGTGCAGTACAGTGCACATAAAGTGCTTGAGGTTGAAGGTCTTTTACGAGCTTTATCAACCCCTTAAATTTACCTTGCATTTGTGCGGCACCATCGTAGCACTGCACTCGTAATTTTTCGAACTTTAAACCCAAACGTGTGAGGGTATCCTTTACTATTTCATACAGAGTTTTGGCTTCAGTATTTGGAGTAGTGTAAAAACCAACAAAGTTCTCATAAACGTTTAAGTTTTCATCCACAGTTCTCAAGCACACACTCACGCGTACTGATAAATCACACGTTTCGTCAATCATAAGCCCAAAATATTCCCATATT
The DNA here is from genome assembly GCA_947359465.1 of Metellina segmentata. NCBI lineage: Eukaryota > Metazoa > Arthropoda > Arachnida > Araneae > Tetragnathidae > Metellina > Metellina segmentata. The sequence goes on from OX375875.1 coordinate 101,651,172, forward strand.
TCTTGTATAACTGTTTTTAGCACTGATCGTCCCAAAATTTCTATTATCTCATTCTGAATGTCATGTGACAGCCATTTATAATTGGAACGCTTGAGCCAATCCTCCAATTCTGGCCTATCTTCTTTTCTTAAATTAAGAAGTTGATGAAAATTCGACGAAGAATCTTCATGACCTCGAATTGAAAGCCCTTGTTTGCATAGAAACCTCAAAGAAGAAAAAATACTTTTTTCATTTCTACCAGTACTTTATCATTCATTAGTGCGCATACATTCTGTATTGACGCTATTCTTAAAGTGGTTTCTTTGTGCGCATGGGTATTTTCATGGATTTTGAATTTCTCCATAGCTTTTTTCCGATTTGAATATCCAACGGTTGTAAAAGCGTCCTCCTTCTTAGTACTGAGAGTAAGAAGGCCCTTGACTAAAGCTTCTTTGCACGTCTTACAAAATGCCTTATTTTCTTTACTGTCAAATTCCAACCAATTAAATTTGGTAAGCCATGTCAACTGAAAGCTTCTGCCAGTTTTCTTTCCTTCTGGACAAGAAAGAGATGGAGAATGAAGGGGAGTCGAGGTTGATTCTTGGGTGCTACTAGGAATATTTCCGTTTCCACCTTTTCCATGTTTTTCAAGACGAGGTCTTTTAATCAAGAATTTATCCATCAAAGATTTCTCTCAACCGATTTAAAATATTGTTTAATAACAGACTGGGTAGTTGGTACCTGCAATAAAATCGAAATACGAACTACTTATAAAACTGCGAATTAATTACACTAAATTTCGATTTGTAATCAAAAAGCAATTATTTTGAAGACTTTTTCCTCTCTTTTCAAACAATAAATCTAAATATTAATCTTAAAATGTTGATGTCTTTGAATAAATTTCAGATAACAGCTGTCCGACAAATCAAACTTCTGTTCTTAAATTACACACTCTATAATCCAATTCAAAAAGAAAAACCCCTTTCCCATTGACTTCCGCTTAAATGAGTAAACTATTTAAGCATTTTAATTAAAAAAAATTAAAAAAAGCCTCTTTATCAAATAATGCAAAGGTTAACTACAATGAATGATGGAAATGGAATATTTCGAACTGAATTAGGTGCTGGTAATTTCTTTTGTTAAAGATTTTGTAAAATTTATTTAAAAAAATGAAGCTTTATGATTTTTTAAAATAAAGTTAATGAAGTTGTTTATTCACGTTTAATAATTCGTTCCCTGGTTGTTTATCCTAGGAGGACCAGTACAGGAAATTTTTGATTAAATGGATCTTTTTTTCTCTAACTGAATTTTCTTATTTCATTACTTAACAGTTTCTTAAATTAATGAAGCACAAAACTTTTTAAATGTATATGACTTTTAAAATTTTGATTTGGGAAATGCGCTCTACGAGTTCTAATTAAATCAATCATTATTGAACCTTGCAATAAAGTTTATGCATATATATTTACAGTTTACGAGTGAGCGAGATAGAGATTCTGTATTCGCTGCGTGCGTACGTCAAAAAATATTTTTTTTTAAACATGGCGTTTTCAGTTTCGAAGTATATTTGATGGGTTCTAATTTAAAAAGTATGAAAGGGCATTTTTGTTTTAAAACACAAGACTTAGTAGGTGTAGCTAACCAAATTGGAATTCAAATTATTATAAAAAAAGTAAAGTTTTTACACCATCAAACTTTTTAATCCAACCAGGGAAGGATCTTGAATTGCGGTGTTTTACTCAAATAACGTATAGATAATTAAATCATTAATAATGTACTTTACCTAATTTGACCAAAATTTATATAAAAAGCACTTTTACCTTGAGACCACGGAATTTTTTTTTTCATATTTTTTTCATTTTTAAAACTGTTTAAAGGTTTTGCATATTGATGTTTTTGTGGCTGTACTGTATAAATATTTTATTAAAAAAATATATGACATTGTTATGTCTAAAAAATAGCTTGCTTAAAATTTAAAACAAATCATTTCTAAAATCATGAATCATCACTACCTTTAAACATGGCATAAAATTATAATTTTCTAAGAAGTATAAATTTAATTGAATAAAAACCAGTACAAGATTTTAATATGTTTTCTAAATAACGCCATTTAAAAATAATGGGCCCCGGGGACAACCCCCAACATTATATTGTTGTAGGGGGCAGTATAATGTTGTGTAAATATCCACACGCACCAATACGCTGCATTAGTATTAATTTCAGTACTAATTTTATTCATAAATATTAAACCCAAATTCTACACTTGGCTTGTACTATTTTTTTTTATTTCAAAGAAAATAAAAATATTCCTAATTTAAAAGTATTTTATAGAGAATTTTTGAAATTTGAAAGTTTTAAAAGTAATAGCACTTAAAATGTTTCATTCAAATGTTGGTTTCGGATAACCATGATCATAAAATATTCGTTCTTTTTCACAAAAACAAAAGTTTCGACAATTTTTTTTAGAAAGAAAATGTTACAAATTTGAAGAGATATTTCATTCAAATAAAAATATTCATACCTTTCCAATTTTAAAATTAAAGTTGACAGCGGCGGGTCCAGAATCTTCCTACCTTTTCGACTCAGAAAGCACTTATCTTTTTATTTTTAGCTCTATTTCATTTCTGGAATGCACGAATGACTATTCGCGGATATATTCTGATATGATATTCTTCTGATCTTCTGAAATATTCTGATCTGATATTCTGATCTGATATTCTTCTGATATATTCTGATCTGATATTCTTCTGATCTTCTGATATATTCTGATCTGATATTCTTCTGATCTTCTGATATATTCCGATCTGATATTCTTCTGATCGTCTGATATATTCTGATCTGATTCTTAGAATATCAGATCTCGAATTCTAAACACAATCAGAATTACTGATTAAAAATACGATGAATCCTTTGCATTTAGAAATTTATCAGTCCGACAAATACTTACAAAGCAGGTAATCAAAACCGTTTCAGTAACTTCCATTTTTTAAATGGAAGTTACAGAATATCGGCATTAAAAAACGTAAGCTACATCTAAAAATACGTAAGAATTAATTATGTATATTTTTAATATTGATTAAAAAATATAAAACGCATAAAACAGAACTTACCTTTCTTCCACAAGACCAAACGCATATTCCGAGAGTGCTGCTTTCTGGAGAGAAGAGGGCAAAAAGGACACAGAGCAACAAATACAATCACGTACTGTGACAAAAACAGCAGCCTGAACGGTCGCTGGACTCTACGATTAGAACTTGACCAAATTTACCCCCTTAGGTTCCCCATCTTCTCGGTTTTCCCGGATGTCCATTCGTCCATCTTGCAACTTCTGATAAGAAAAAACCGTCCCTTCCTTAAACTTAGTCGGACAACTTTGTGGAGTTCTCAGAACAGAGATAATGACCACTCCACTAGTAATGAAACCCCACTCTCCGCTTTTGGGGCCATCCCAAGCAGGTCCCGATTAGAGTGCCTATATAATAAGATTGGCGACAAGGGACCAAATTTGACCCAATGCGCATGCGCGGCAGCCATTTTTCTACCAGAATCGTCTCAAAGAAGGTTGCTGGGCGAATTAATATATCATTTCAGGGAGAACAAAAAGCATATGATTGTTATAATATGGATACATTCGGTAAAAATGAATCATATAAACGCTCAATTACATGCGTAATTGATGAGATGGATTGCACAACGCGCTAACTTAGACTGTGGGAAACACCATGTTGTTAAAAAAAGCTATTTATTTAAAAAGTCTTCAAATTTATACTGACAAAACACTAAAATAATAATAAATAAACATTCTAGAACACGAAATGGAACATGAAAAAGCTATATTTTCTTTTTCATTTAATGTACACACGTTTTCTTGGAACACACAAAAAGTTCCCATGTTAAGTCTACGGGAGCTAGAAAAAGACCACCCCGGGCGGTAAAAAAGGTCGCTAAGCCAATCAGAAAGTGTTTTTCGTATGTCGCAACTCTTATTATTTAGGCACTCTAGTCCCGATGAGTGACATATCTAATCTCCGCCATCCTTTGAAGTGGAACTCCGGAAGGCGGTTCGCTGCAATTTATGGTCCCCACATGTGGTCAGCCGACGGCTACCCGTTAACGGTAACACTTTGTAGATAAAGTTTGGTGCCATCCACTATCGGTGCAAATGGAATTCGTAGAGATACAGATACTCAAAAAATCCATACTGAAAACGAAAAATTACTTTAAAATTATTGGGGGGGGGGGGTTCTCGAGCCCCCCAAAACCCTATGAAGTCGGCACCTATGATATGGCTATCCAAACCATCAGAGAACCCCCGCCACTTTTCACTCTTGGCAACAAGCAGTCTGTAGTATAGGCTTGGGCAGACGTAAACTCGGCCAGAAGTGTGAAACAAGACTCATCCGACCAAATTACTTTCTTCCATTGCTCCATAGTCCAGGCTTTATGACGTAAACACCACTTTTTCCTGTTACAGGCATTAGCATCACTGCTGAATGGTATTTGAATTACAGCTCGGCCAGAAATACCCTTCTTATGGAGCTCCCTTTTTATTGTTTTAGTACTCACAGGGTTTGTGAGCACGACATTCATTTCAGCATTAACTTTTGCAGCTTTGGTCTTCTTATTTTTAGTCATAATCCTCCTTAATGATCGTCTGTTACGATCACTCGACACATTTTCGTCCGCGCTGTGATTTAGCGGATGATGTTTTTCCGCTTTTTAAATATGCGTAATAAATATAAGGTACAATACCTCTTGAAACACTAAACACTTCGGTTATTTTGCTTACGGAAGCACACACCAGACGAGCTTCTACAATTTCCCCGTGTTCGAAGTCTGTTAGCTCTGACATGATGCAATTACAATTTCACAAAAAGTGCCCCGACAACGACTGACCTGCGTAGCGTATTTACGACTTTGTATAGGTGGCGTCAGTAGACGAAAACTCCAGCGCCACCTACACATTTCACAAGAATAAACATTTATTTTCAAGCATGCATTTCCCGAGGTACTTCCATATTTTTGTCCAACCCCGGAATTTTTTTTTAAAAAGTATATTAAAGAATTCATTTTTATTTCGGAGATATACGGTTATTGCCTGTAAATCCCCTTCTTTTCTTTAAAAAGTAACGGCGACCCTTTGTTCCAACAAAAAAGTACTTCGCTGAAAAATGAAAATGACTAACCACTATAGTTTGATTTCTAATTCCATCCATCCCGAACAATTTAGAAAATTTGATGCATGTCATAGTGAGTGTTAAAAGACCTGCCGCCATCTAGTGCTCAGATTATTAACTAAACGATTTTCCTAATTTCTTAATACCTCGAATACCTAATTTCTTATACTTTAGAAGCTAAATCTTTACTTAAAGCTTTGTTTTGAGAGTGTTTTCGATGTTTACCAATTAAGACTTATTTCCAGTATTGAACAACATTAAATCGAATTCCTTCTACATTTTGATTTTTCAGTTCTGAATTGTGAGATAATATTGTAGAAAAGAAAAAGAAAGTGAAAATAATTTTAATATGAATGCTTTTCAAGTATTTTATTTTTACTCTTTCTTTGAAAAGCATTGAGCGGATGCAAGGGAAACAGACTTTACGCCACCTTGTAGATAAAAATATAAATGAAAGTTATTTACCAGAAGAACATGGTTTTGATAGACACAGAGGAATTTAATAAACAGTTGTAAATTTCAGGAAACACTAAAATAAAATATAGGAAACCAGATTTCTTGTCCTTTATACTTTCATTGTCCTTCACAATAAAAATTACTATAACGCATACTTTCGGAGCAAGGCGGAGCTAAACTTCTTTGAGACCGGGGCAAATGATGTTGATTCTGCCCGTCGGAAGTAAAATTCATGTATTAAAAATGTAAAAAGAGATATATTAATAGTGAATTACCCTTCTTGGTACAGCTACACTCTACTTTTATGAGTGATGGCAACGGCTTTGGCGATTTTTTTTTCGCACTTCTAAAGTTGCCAAGTAAAGAATTATTTCATAACTCTAATGTCACAATTTTTTTTCTTTTCGCAACACACTTTTTAAACATATTTCAGAACGTTTTAAAAAGTATATTTTTAAAAAACTTTCACAAAAAGTAGTAAGCTTAAGCACATATCAAAACACATTTGTGAACCAGCAGAGAAACTAAGCTACGAATGGTAAGAATAACCTGAAACTTATCAATTACACTAAATACAGTGAGCATGTTGAAAAAGGAAAAAGATTTACAAAAGAAAAAAAAGCAAGAAATAATACCTGATAAAGTCAGAATTCTCTCGTAAAAAAATAATGAAAACGAAAATGGTCAAAACAACAAAACTCTTAATCTTGTCATGAAAAAAACTACTATAACAAAATAAAAATTCCACAACTGTCAAAATACAAATAAAAGGACCAATGGTATCACAGAAAACGATTTAAAAGGACCAATGGAATCAAAGGATATTTTAAAAACAAAATAACCAATGGGAGGAAAGAAAAAATTTCAAACGAATCAATGAAATCAAACGACTTTAAAGGATTTTGGAAGAACTTTCTAGAATATTCAAAATGAAAATTAAAAGTTTACGTTTGCCGAGGTTGCCATGAAAACCACAACAACAGCAACGAAAGATGGGTTGCCTTAATTTATCGTAACTCGTTACTAGAAGTGCGCCAAAAAAAAAATCGCCAAGCCGTTGCCATCACTCATAAACGTAGAGTGTAGCTGTACCCCCTTCTTCGTACCATATTAATAACTGAAGTAACGGTTAGATTCGAACTATTAACTACCGATTACAGTAATTTGTACTTAAGTTACTTTAAATAATTTCTACTTACCGATACATTGAATTTGTTGAAATGAATTTACTTACACGTGACTTTAAAATAGCTGAACACTAAGAAATTTTGACAAGTAAGTTAAATTTTTGGTTCTATACCCAACTGAAAAAAGGGAAATTTAGCACAGTACATATTTGACGGCATTATTATAACGGATTTATTCTGCTGATAGCTCATTTCTAAAACAAGATATTTGTGTATCCTGGAACAATATTTTATTTATTTCTATAATTTCGATATTTTCATCAGTGGAAACTGGTTTTAAAAGACTGATCTAAGGATACTGGTTTTTTAGACTGTTTCTATTTAAAAACTCCTAATTTACAACTTGCGCTTGAAAGAGAACCATAGAAATTATACAGAATTTATCATTAAGTTCGATGATGAATTTAATTTGCTAGCAAATCAATTGTTGTACTCAGATAATAATTTTTTTAATCAAATGATTTAATGCAGAGCATAAGGTAAAAATAATGAATGTGAAAGGAATTTTACATGCACCAAAACTTTTTATTTCTGTAGTTCATTGAGTCTGCACTGCGACAATTGCACAATTTACCTTGTGTTCAAGCAAGTAAACAAAAAGAGTGTTAAATATAAGATTTACTACATTGCTGTGATATAAAAACTTATTTTTAGAAATTTGATTACTTATTTTAATTACGTTTATATTGTTTGTGCAAACAATAATACCAAAACATTTTTTAACTAGGGGCCCTCCCCCTGCTCGCTAACGCCCGTAGGATTGCTTTGCAATCCTCATCGGTTCGCTGCGTAAACCTATGCTCGCTTCGCTCGTATCAATGAAGACATGTGTACTATTAGAAGGGATTGTTTACAAAATATGATATTAAAAAAAATATATTTTTCAAATCTAAATTTGCTGTTTTATAGAAAAGATATATACAGTACCTCTGGAATCAGAATTCAAATGAAAACTTTGAGCAAATTTTGATTCGAAATTGGATACCTAGTATGCTGTTTGTGTGTACATTTCCCCAGCACTCGAGGCACCCACACTTTTTCATTGAGGTTGTTGTAGAAAGTTGGTAGTGCAAGCGTCTTATCGAATTATAATCGTTGGCTCTGAAAAGGATCGTTTTTTAAATGGCCCTGAAAAGAACCTCTGCCTTCTTTGATTTCTAATTATAAACTGCAACAGCTCGACTAAAATTCGTTGTTTTTTTTCAATAAAATTTCATCCGATATAACGCTATAAATTCAATTGAGGCACAAGGCTTCGTTATAAACAAAGAATCGTAGAATGTTGCCAAAATGCGATAACAATTAACCCTTTTAATTAACCCCAATTAACCCCACGTAAGATAATTATATAAATAGATTTTTCTGGAACAATATTTTATTTATCTTAATAATTTATATATTTTCATCAATAGAAACTGGTTTTAAAGACTGTTTTTATTTGAAAACTCATAATTTAGAACTTTCGCGTGAAAGAGAACCATAGAAATTACACAGAATTTACGCAGCCCGGCGATTGTCCGGGATCAATCCGGAAGGGAAAGATCCGACGACAAACCTCTTAATTTTGAACCAAGTCAGGTGACGTGGTCAGCACCTGAGCTGGCACTCCACTCAGTAAACTTTCACACCTCGCCAACGTGAGGACATTTGAGGCCACAACTGATTTAACCTGCACCAGTTCACGATGGTTTTTGGTAGGATGAAGTTTCTGAAGTGGCACAATTTTGTTTCTGATCAACTACTCTTCTGTGATTCAAACTTCAAACAGAGAGACCGGAAAAGCATGCAGCTTGAGCACATAGTATTTCATAAGATCGATAGCTATAGTCGTATTACGATACATAATTTTTGTTTAAAAGTTCTATTAGGTAGATAGGTATTTTAACTCTTAGGTTACAAAATGTTGTCTAAAGACTCGTTATTTGTCTGTTGAATATTTCCTAGGAGACTGTCCTCTAGTTACAAACATTCTTGTAGTAGAAAATCTGTTTACCTCATTTTTGCGTAGAAGGGGAGTTATTCAATGTAGACTGTAGAATTACACAGGCCATGTATGTTTGATTACGTGATATTTTTTGTAAAGTTCTGGGAAATGTTTCTTTCTTTTATTTGAGGATTCTTTATTTTATTGAAATTCCACGCCAGATCGATACAATAAGCAGACTTATTATTTAATTATTTACCATTTTATTATTATTTTTTATTAAAGAATGAATTATTTATTTAAAGGTAATCACATTTTAGGTATCGATCTGGTGTAAAAATTTCTGCAGATTTCAAATCCTTTGAAATTTAGAAACTATCTTCAACGATCACAAAGATAGACACTTGAATAAGAGGAATAAAAAAACATAATTTAATGCTTACTGAAAGCTGACCTCGAAAACGCGCGTTAGAAAATACCTCATGTGAACTGGACCATAGTATAACATACAAGACACTCAGTAACGAAACAGTTCTAAGTTTCGTTAAATAATACACTCATTGCCATAAAAATTTGCGCACCAAGAAAAAGTTGTCAAAATGAAACGAAATTTTACACATGTAAGTACTACTTAAATATAAGTAAGTCATTAGAAAATCAAAGAAAAAAGATCATTAATTTCAGAAAAAAGTACAAATGAACGGAAGTTTTAGTACTCTGTTGGACCCCCTCTAGCGCGAATGCACGATGCGATACGAGCGGGCATTGAGGCATACCAGTTCCGTATGATGTCCTGAGACATCTCGTTCCACACTTGCTGTAAACGCGCCTCTAGTTCGACAAAACTCATAGGGTGTCCAACTTGCTTTCCCAAATGATCCCAGATATGCTCGATTGGTAACAAATCTGGGGATCGAGCAGGCCAGGGAAGGGTGGTAATGTGGCGGAGGCAATCTTGTGACATCCTTGCTGTGTGTGGCCGAGCATTGTCTTGTTGAAAAATGGCTCCTGGGAGCACTGCCATGAGCGGCATCACATGTGGCTGAAGGATGTCGTAGACGTACCGCTGGGCTGTCATTGTGCCATGGATCAAAATTAGGGGTGACCGTGTATCGTAAGCAATGGAACCCCATAGCATCACACCAGCTGTGGGAGCGGTGTGTCGCTGTAAAGCGAAGGCAGGATTGAGACGTTCACCACGGGGCCTCCACACACGAACACGATTGTCATCACTGCTCAGATTGAATCTAGATTCGTCACTGAAGACGACCTGGTTCCATTCCGTTGCAGTCCAATCCCGTTGTTCGCGACACCACTCCAAACGGAGGCGTCGGTGGGTGGGTGTCATTGGCAGCACACGTAATGGGTGCCACGATACCAGATGTCCTTCAGCCAGGCGCCTTGCGATGGTTCGGGAAGACACAGGGGCCCTTAGTGAAGGTGCTGCCTGTGTTTGGATAGCGGCCAAAGAGGCAGTTGGCTCTACGCGTGCGTTTGGTATGATGTAATGGTTTTCTCGACGACTGGTCTGTCGAGGGCGTCCTGAGCCTGGTCGCCGTGTAAATGACGTCTCTTCTGTCCAGTGGTCCCAACACCTCCTCACAGTAAAATCAAAATGGCCTACTTGACGTGTTACTTGCTGAGCTGACCACCCAGCTTCCATCATCCCGATGATTCTTCACCTCTCGAACTCTGACAGCTGCTTATATTGTCTTCGATGGCGGCGTAACGGCATGTCTACCTCAGCGTTTCCTTTGCAAACGATTAAGTTCACTCAAACAAGCTCTGCTTACCTGTTTTATACTCCAAGGAGAACGAAGTTCAACGCCCTTTAGTGGCATTACGCAATGCTTAATCACGCTACATTTCTAATCATTTGCATATCTGGCCGACATGTACCTTCATGCCAAGTTTCGTTACGACCCCACAATTATTTCTTGGTGCGCAAATTTGTAGGGCAATAAGTGTACAAACCTGTCCAGAAAGTAAGTACCGTTTGCGCATATCTCCCGCGCATCTGACAGCACGAAGGTCGCGCATGCGTAGTTACATCCTTCAACTCGAGAATGAATTAGCCTAGCCATTTTGTTTGTTTAAGTTAATATTTAAAATCATTGTTTGTCGGTAATTATGTTCAAAACAATCGATCGGCCCGCCAGCAGTGAAATAAAAGCCGTTATCAAGTTTTTGATTGCGAGTGAAATTTATCGTCAGATAAGTGAAACGTACTGAGAGAACGCTATGAGTCGAGGTCAACGGATGAGTGAAGGTATGGTGCGAAAGTGGGTTAGGATAGTATGTTTAACGAAGGAAGGGAAAATGTCCACGACGAGGAGTGCATTGGAAGCCCGTCGTTGATCACCGATGAACTGTTGCGCTGTATCGAAGAAAAAGTTCGTTCCAATAAGAGATTCACGATTTCTGATTGGTCGATGAATTTTCAAAACATTTCACGATCTTCATTACACAAAATTATGACTGAACATTTGCACTACAAAAAATTGTGTTCACGATGGGTACCGAAAACACTAACGGAAGTTCAAAAACGGAAACGCATGGGAACAGTCTCGGAGTTTTTGTAGTGTTATGCGACAGAAAGAAATAATTTTTTGAAAAGGATTGTCACAGGCGATGAAACATGGATTTGTTACGAGACACCTGAAACAAAACGACAGGCACTGGAATGGCGGCATACTGGTTCCCGAAAGCCAAGTAGGCAAAGCTATCTCTTTTTTACAGAAAAATCATGTTCACCGTTATTTGGGACTGTCAAGGAATTTTGTTAGTTTATTTCACAGTTGTTGGACCGATCAATTGTTTTAAAAGTGTTTCCGACAAACAAGGACTTCAAACGTAAACGTAACCTAAAATGGGTAGGCTAATTCGTTCTTCAGTTGAAGGATGTAACTACGCATGCGCGACCTTCGTACTGTCAGATGCGCGGGAGATATGCGCAAACGGTACTTTCTGGACACGCTTTGTACATCTATTTATGACTTTTGTTCGACTTGTTTGAAATCTTACAAATAAAGGGTTGCCACAATCGTCCTTTTCTACTATTTTTCACCCTTGACGAATTGAGGTATGCTTTTAAACAAAAACTTCTCAAACATTACAAACAAAACGTCTAGAAAACCGTCACATCATACGAAACGCACGTGTAGAGCCAACTGCTTCATTGACCACTATCTAGACACAAGCAGTACCTTCACTACGGGCCCCTGTGTCTTCCCGAACCATCGCAAGGCGCTTGGCTGAAGGACATCTGGTATCGCGGCGCCCATTACGTGTACTGCCGATGACACACATACACCGACGCCTCCGTTTGGAGTTATATCGCGCACGACGGGATTGGACTGCAACGGAATGAAACCAGGTCGTCTTCAGCGACGAATCTAGATTCAATTTGAGCAGTGATGACAATCGTGTTCGTGTGTGTGCCTCAATACTACCTTCGCCTTACAGCGACACACCGCTCCCACAGCTGGTGTGATGGTATGGGGTGCCATTGCTTACGATACACGGTCACCCCTAATATTGATCCATGGCACAATGACAGCCCAGCGGTACGTCCATGACATCCTTCAGCCACATGTGATGCCACTCATGGCAGGGCTCCCAGGAGCCATTTTTCAAAAAGACAATGCTCGGCCACACACAGCAAGGATGTCACAAGACTGCCTCCGCCACATTACCACCCTTCCCTGGCCTGCTCGATCCCCAGATTTGTCACCAATGGAGCATATCTGGGATCATTTGGGACGGCAAGTTGGACACCCTCCGAGTTTGGTCGAACTAGAGGCGCGTTTACAGCAAGTGTGGAACGAGATGTCTCAGGACATCATACCGAACTTGTATGCTTCAATGCCCGCTGGTATCGCATCGTGCATTCGCGCTAGAGGGGGTCCAACAGAGTACTAAAACTTCCGTTCATTTGTACTTTTTTCTGCAATAAATTATCTTTTTTCTTTGATTTTCTAATCATTTACTTATATCAAAATAATACTTACATGTGTAAAATTTTTTTCATTTTGAACACTTTTTCTTGGTGCGCAAATTTTTATGGCAATGAGTGTAGTTTGTTTCTTTTTCTGCGAAGGCTCATACATATTTTAACCTCTTACCATCTTAGCATTTATTCCAAGTTCCGAAATATACTCTATAACAAAAAACTCGACGCACCAAGAAGGAGTTGTCTGATCGCCATAAAAACTGGTGGTGTGATTGGTGAAGATGAACATACATTGAAAAACAAACGATTCAAATTTCAGAAAGATTGAATGATTTAATTCAGAGTTTGACCAATACAAAGGGAGGAAGTCAATAAGGCGTTGGTTCACCTCTGACCTGGATGCGTCTCCCGGCGTGGTATAGACCGTAAAAGCTCCCTGATGATGTCCTGCCCCTGCGGAATTTCTTGCTGAATTGTATCGAACTGTCGGTAGAAATGGTTAACATTCCGGGATAGTTGCAATCGCCTTCCCATAACATCCTAAATGTACTCTATGGGAGAGAGATCAGGAGACTTAGCTGGTCAAGGAAGTGGTGGGAAGGCTTGAAGACAGTTCATAGCAACACGTGCCTTGTGAGGCCGGGCATTATCTTGTTGAAAAGTAAGTCCAGGGTGTCGCTAAAGGAACGGTAACAAAAACGGTCATAGAATATCGTCTATGTACCGCTTTGCTGTATGCCAGAAATGACCACCAAAGGGGTCCAGCTACCAAAGGAGATGGCACGCCAGACCATAATGCTCTGCTGTGGGCATGTGTGGCGTGCGATATTAAGTGTAGGATCCCATCGCTGCCCCGGACGTCTCCAGACAGGTCCGCGGTTGGCATCAGGACGCAATTGGAAACGGGACTCGTCACTAAAGACAAAACGTACCCAGTCAGCGCCTTTCCAAGTTGATCGAGCCAGGTACCACTGTAGTTCTGTATCTTCTTGGTGCGTTTATTTTTTGTTATATAGTGTACTAGCCACTGCGTGGCTAGCACGGCGTTGCCCGTGCTGTACTTTGTGGGGTTAGGTGTGTTATTTGTGAACGTTTGCCAACCACCGGTGTTTGCTACGAATACCCATTTGGTTTGCTTCGCAAACCAACACGACGGACAACGCCGTGATGCCCTAGTCATTGTGAAATGCGACGAAATTGGAATTGCAAAAAGATCCAATCGGTGTGACGTCACAATCTATTAGAGGGTGGGGTGACATCTAAGGTGTTATTATTTGACCGTGGTTGAAAATTACGCGATATTGTAAGCGTATATTTTACTTATTGGATTTAACTCCGACCCTAGTTATTAGGTAGTTGTGTTGCTTGAGAACGTTAAGTAAAAATTACCCGATTTTCTCGGATACTTTCCTTAGTGGATTGATCCTGAACTGTAGTAAATAGCCCGTTGAGTTGCTATAGTACGACGTTAAAAATTACCTTGGATATTTTGCTTAGGGAATTGATTTGGGACCGTTGTGAATAGCACGTTGAGTTGCTACAGTACGATAATTAAAAACGACCTATGATCTCTCAATTAGGGAATTTATCCCAGACCCTCGTCAATAGCCCATTGTGTTGCCTACTGTGTAATGTTAATTAAAATTACAAATTTCCTCAGATTTAAAATTCGTTGAAATTTTTAATAAAAACTTGTAGAATTTCTGTTGATTGTTGTATTATTTTTATAATCCATTTTATACACATGCATATTTTACACATTTTACTGCTCAACATTGCAGAATTTGAGAAACAGCACTTTAAATTATACTAAAAAACTTATATTTGACAGGTGTAAGCTTCTCTCTTTTAAATTTTAGGTATGTGTTTATGGTGGTAACTTCGATTATATTCTATAGAATAGTAATATAACACGCTGGGGCACCCCATTATCGCACATAGTTTTCAATGACATAACATCAAAATTTTTATTTTTTGAGTTTTGTCACGTTTTTTGACGGGGTGAGATATGTATTTCATGTCTCGAATCGATACAATGCACTCCGAAATTTTAAAAATATTTTTTAAGCACTGACTTTTTCTGTCTTTTTGGCAACGCATGTAAATAGTCAGCGCAACGTCAGTTAACGAATGTAAACTCTTAATCAATGAGAAAGATTATACTACTATATACAGGGTAGGCATTAAAATATAAATTTAAAAACATAAATTTAAAAATACAAATTTAAAAAACTTTTTAAAAATAAACGATTGTCCGTTTCCATTCACAGCCCAAAACATCACATACATATTTGGGACTTCAAATTTGGATCGACCAAATTTGGATCATTGATCTTGGACAGTCGTCAATAGCCCGTTGTGTTGCTCTAGTAAGACGTAATTAAAAATTACCAAATTTGTATTGCGGAATATAGAATTTCTAGCAGAAAATGATGCTTTTCTCCACAGAAGGGATGTTATCGACTGACATATATCTGACATCTCTCACCATTTCCAGTCACGCATTCTTTGACAAAAATGCCTATTTTGGGTCTTTCTACCACCTTTTACTAATTGGACAGATATTTCTGAAACACCTTGTATATCACTATACCTTAAGTTAATTTTTGTAGTGGTGACTCGTTTCACATGTACTACCCCACTAGAATTTAGAAGTGGACGAGTTTGACAGATGTTACCACAAATTGAGTGAAACCGTGAGATATGTATTTAGGTGAGGGATGCATTTACGTATGCGTGGTCGTGCAATGCAAGATTATGGCGGTGTATTGTTTTGTGTTGCCTTTAGAGGTCAAGTGTGAGTGGAGGCTAAGTGGCAATGGATAATTAAGATATAATAGAATCAGTGTCTGTTATCAGAGATTCAGACAGTAGTTGGAATTGATATGCATCGTATTGGCAATTCCTGTACATCGTGGACCACCTCATCGAAGCACGAACTGATTGAGGTTATTTGCGGATATATACGTCTACTAGTCACCAAATTAGCAGAACGGGTAATTACTGTGCAACTTCAGTAAACTCTTTGATGGCAATAAGCCAGGCCTCGAAATAGATTTTTTAATACAGGTGCACCTTGTGCACCTAAGTTTTTAATTAGGTGCACAAGGTGCACTGCGTGCACCTAGTGGGAAAAAATTAGGTGCACAATTATATTTTCATGTGCACATCGCACCTGTGCACCAGGGTATTTCGAGCCCTGCAATAGGCTACATTGCTATACTATATACTGCCATCAACCTTCTATTGAAATATATAGAGAATGCAGGTGAAGTTGGGGCTGTCGTCCAATATCAGAAAGGTCACGTGGGCTTACGTATCGACTTGAGGCGATAGGCTATCGAAATGACTATTTAACCAATAAATTATCTGTCTCGCATTAGGATAGCATTAATGCTATTTCCCACAACCACCTTACAGATCTTCAAACCGAGGGATGAAAAGATATAGCGCAAAGCTGCGGGCGCGTACTCAATATATTTCATGTAATGAGTAGTTGTTAGTAATGTCTATATATATTTCTAATGAGTAGTAATGTCTATTTCTAAACAATGAGTAGTTGGATAAAGTATTGGTATATAAAGTATTGGTATTGGGGGGGGGGGCTCGTCATTTAAAAGGAACATCCCCCGCCACTACATTCACAAATAATCAGAAACATTGTAAAGTTTAGTACGGGGAAGGTGAATAGGAAGTAACGTTACGAAACCCCGAGGCATTCACTACTGGAAGCTGGAATTTGTTTCATAAATGCATTTTGAGTAAAAAATAATTAAAAAAATGTTTTACAGTCTAAGCACGTGTTTCAATGGGTGCTGAGTCAATTTTTGAAGAACTTTCTATGGCTTGATTGAGTAAAAAGGAGTTACTTTAGCATGCAAATGGATAGTATAAAAAGGAAATTAGAAAATTCTTGTACTTCGCTGCTGTCAACCATCCTCCTATTTTTCCGGACGTGGTATATCACCATTAGCAAAACTGACCAGATCTTGATGAACGAGATATCTCGTCATTACAAAAAAACTGACCAGATCTTTATCTCGCCATAATCAAATTTCGGAAACATCTTGACGATGAGGCATCTCTCGTTATTTCCAAAATTGATCAGATATTGATGGAGAGATATCTCGTCGAAATCAGGGAGATTCAACCCTTTGAAGCACACTGCCGGAAGTGTATACGCAAAATATTGAAAAACTAATGAAGACATCATTTTATATGAATACGTTTAGAACATAACAATAATTTATAACTTAAATTTTTTAACGGAAGGTGAGTTATCTATATAGAGTACTCCTTGACATCAGAATATGAGAAATGAAAGAATATTTAAATAATTTTGAATAATTATCTAACTAGAGAATTCTGGGCATTCAGAACACATGGAGGCCAGAGAACTTGTCACCTTTGAAAAGGTTAAATGTCGAATTCTTAGCAATAAGTCCTGGGTTGTTAGTGAATAAAAAATACGAGAACAAACAGCATCGATATAAAATTTGACCCACTATTTGAGAGGAAAATGGTAAAGAGAACGTTTTTCTTTCCATCTCCAAGGAACTAAATTTCATTTCTATCCATAAGCGTACCAATGGCGAATCCCATTTCGGACGCCATTATTAAATTACTTCCAAAGTACCACCTTCTCAATTTATATTTGGTCTAAGTGACCACGTCTGCTCCTAAAAAGATTTTGAAAGTTGGCTTTGTGTAGGAGGCGAAGGAAACATTCGCGTCGACAGGAAGTCAGAATGTGTCCTTACCAAAAAGAAAAACACGAAATAGAAATAGTTTGACCTTTTGCTGGCTGTGCGAAGGGAATTCATTGGATCACCTGAAGGTGGACTTCATCGGTTGAAAAATGCATTCTACGAAGACATTACGACTTCTTTTTAAAATGTTCACCCTTTTTCATGGAAACAATTTAATCAAACCTCATGCACTTTCTGCGATTTGAGAAAGAACTGTGAATTAGTCATATGCTAATTAAGTAGTTAATTCGCTGTTTGGGGAGAGAAATGTAAACATTGATGGCGCACAGGGGACAAAACGAATGAATGCTTTGCATCCTAAGATTCGTTTTTTATTTGTGTTGGAAGGATTTAATTGTGTGCACAAATAAAATATAATATCCACTTCTCTTTTTGTGTATTCCTTTTCTTTTTATTTCGCGTTGTTTTAGTTAATTAAATATACTATTTTTATGCTTTTATTCGTCTTATGATGTTTTTGTCAACACATTTCTTATTTGACAAACGATGAAAACGCCTTTTGGAAACAATGTTTCCAAGTGGAAAGCAGCGTACAAAGGCAGTTTTTATAACTAGTGATAACTGTAATAGAGATATTCTTTATAAGTTTAAGATCTATGTCATATAAATCATACAGGTATTAAATAACTGTTTAAATCACTGTGCTGGGAATGTATTTGAAATACATTTTTCCTCAACATAGGCATATTTATTTTGAAAGATACATCATAGATCAGTGGGTTTGCCCAATGCCCTAGCAACCTGTGAATTGTAGGAGTTGTAGTTTCAAGTCCTCCTGCTTGTGTTTCTACACTATTATAAAATGAAGTGTTCGTTAGTTTGTCTGTTTGGGGCCGCAAAATCCTGACGATTCTATAGAGCTTAAAACAATGAGATTTGGCACTCAGGTAGTCCGAATTATTTGCAATTTTTGGGTCCCGACGAATTTTGAAATTCAATCTAGAAGATTTTAAAATGAATTTCATAGATTTTTTTCTCCATTGGTTTTTCAAAAACGCGGAGAAAATTTTCTACTCTTGCGATCTTGCAGTCAGGGTTTGGAATCATGCCAGGTTTTTTTCAACCGACAGAAAGCGTAGAAAATTATTTTTTTTTCGTTTCCGCTTTGATTTTGCGCGAGGAATAATTTTCCACCCAGACCATAAATCTTAACTGGAGTCATAGTTATTTTTAAAATCACCTAGACCGTTTAAGATAGAGTAAAAATTTCAACGGATTTGAAATCTGCAGAAAATTTCAGTTTAGATTGATACCTAAAAATATGATTTTCTTTAAATAAATAATTTTTTAATTGAATATGTCTTCAACGAATTTGAAATCTGTGGAAAATTTTACACCAAATTAATACCTTACATCACGGCGTTGCCCATTTTGCGAAGCAAACCAACACCACGGGCACGGGCAACGCCGGGCTAGCCACGCAGTGGCTTGTCTCTTATATAGTCGATGAAGCTTTCATTATGAGAATGTCTATTTTACTTGGCGTTGTTTGACGCAGCTTGGGCATCACCGTTGCGCCATAAAACCCAACCAACCCTTTAATGTTTTTTCTTAATTTTAAATGTGAGACAAAATCTGTTTAAAACAATGTGTTGACTTTTTGTTTGCTTTTTTTTTTCCTTCGAAATATTAGATATACGCTAACTTTTCACCATAATTTCTTCTACTTTCATAATTGCACCGTCTAATTTTATACATATTATTTCTTGGCATTGTACCAGTCGGTTTTTCCCATCAACACATCTGGAGATCGGTCTTCCACCCCATGTCTGGAATTCATATAAACGCCAGACGGGGTAAACAACACCTGAGAAGGCGGAGGGAAGAGCCGCTACAAGAATGACTTTATGAACTCCAGCCGGAGCAACAAAATCTTTCTTGCTGCTGAGTGCATGTCATCAGTTTCAAACTGAACGTCCCTTCAAAAACCCCTCTTGCAGATGGTTCGGTTATGCTAAAAAATTATGAATAAAAATGATTAAAATTTTTACTATAGCTTCTTTCTACATAGAAGTGAAGCTTAAAACTTCCCTGGACTTTAAGTGATCACTTGTTTTTTTAAGCGACAGTTAATTTGTTCTAATTTTTTTCCCACTAATTTTCGACCACGTGGAAATTTGGCATTTAAATGGTTTCTTAACTGATAATTATTTCGAGCATCAATTATCTGTCCAAGTTTTAAGGTAGCAGATCCTAACCTAATTCCAACAGCTTTCTGTATAAGTTGAATGGTTGAAAGTACCCCTATATTATACTCGGAAACTGCTTCTGATGTGGCCATTTCAACACGGTTTTTTTTTTACACAAAATTCTCCTTTTGACACTTGGACCAAATCATGCTGGGTAGACTCTCATTTGAATTTTGTGTCTTGCACCTTGAACATTTTTCTAAAAGTTTGCAAATGTCTGGCTTTTGCAGACTGGTAAAAGCTCTATAAATTGGAACTATTAGGACTTGATGTGATGTGGTTCCTTGTCTGTTGATATGGTATGAGATAAATAGTAGCATAATGTCAGTTTTCATGGCATTATTAACAGCTTTTTTTGCCAATATTTCATTTGAATAATAACATGTTAATTTTTTATAGTTTTTTCAGATAAATTGCCATGGGATTTTCCACCCATTGTGGTACTATGAGCTTGACACGTTTTTACTGCCTCTTGTGTCCCCAAACGTTTGCTAATGTGATTGACACATTCCATTTTTTTAACAGTGATATCACTACCATACACACCAGACAAATAAGGAAATGTATTGGCATACCCATCCGAAAGTAAAGTTGTATATGGGGGGGGGAAGAGAGAGAGAGAGAGAGAGAGAATCATAGCTCTGTCGTTTAATAACATAATAACAAATATCAAACAGAAAACCAAAACTAAAGCCTTCTTTTTATGATATCAGTTGCACATGCAAAGAAAAATTCCATCTTCTTCTAAGCTATTTCATTTAATTAATAGAAAATTAATATAGAGGTTTTGAAGACGCACATATGCGGTTAGTTCAGTCAGATCGGTTTTTCAGTTAGTTTTTTAGTTTCGAAATACTCTGATCGCACAGGTACCTATACTCACAAAAATACTTATAACTTTAAAAAAATACAAGAATTAGTCTGATTTTATAGGATAATTTTTTAAATAGTATAAGGCAACTTTTTATCCCAACAATTTTTTTCTGTATTTTTGTCATTTTTAAGGTGCTAGGTCCCCTTAAAGAAATATAGGACCATGAGTTTTTTTGTTAAAACGAAGATGACTACCAGAAAAGACTTCAGAAAATGAAAAGAAAGTTAAATAGTTACATAGGAATCATAAAAGGATTCATGGGGCCGAGGTAACACGGTTGGAAGTGTAGTGAATTAGCAGCCGGAGGACAGCGAGTCCAAACTAGATCCAGCCAAATATAGTAGTCCACATGGGGGCTGGTGCACGTCAAACTGACGTTCCTCACGTTGGCGTGGTGTTGAAGTTCGGAGAGTGGGGGGTATCAACTGAGGTGTTGACCTCATCATCTGACAGTAGTTAAAATTTATGAGGTGATGTCCTCGCAATTTTACGGAACATGACGTCCTCGGAACGGACTATTGGAGTTTTGGATTAATCCAGCCCAAACTTCAATAGCCCTTTGTATTGCTCCAGTACGACTTTTGTTTCAATTGCTTACATAATATAGTTATGCAAATACTTATGAATTATTTTTTAGAATGAATAAATACACGTAACTGTCATTTTAGAGAAATGCTAACAACACGTGTTGAACTCTATATTTACCTATTCAAGTCCATGAAAACTAGAGTTGTATTATGATTTCATTCAGCAGACCGTACTTAGACCAAAGCAAGAAAACTATCCGTCAATACATATGACTGTCATTTTAGAGAAATGCTAACAACACGTGTTGAACTCTATGTTTACAGATTCAAGTCCATGAAGAGTAGAGTTGCATTAAGATTTCATTCAACAGACCGTACTTAGACCAAAACAAGAAAACCATCCGACAATGCACGTGACTGTCATTTTAGAGAAATGCTAACAACACGTATTCAACTCTATATTTACAGATTCAAGTCCATGAAAACTAGATTTGTATTATGATTTCTTACCGTACTTACCGTTCTTACCTTTTCTTTCAGACCGTACTTAGACCAAAGCAAGAAAACCATCCGTCAATATATATGACTATTGACTATATTTACCGTACTGACTATTGACTATATGATTATATTTACCGATTCAAGTCCATGAAAACTAGAGTTGTACTATGATTTCTTACCGTACTTACCTTTCTTACCATTTCTTTCAGACCGTACTTAGACCAAAGCAAGAAAACCATCAGTCAATACATATGACTGTCATTTTAGAGAAATGCTAACAACACTTGTTGAACTCTATATTTACCGATTCAAGTCCATGAAATATAGAGTTGCATTACGATTTCATTCAACAGGCCGTACTTAGACCAAAGCAAGAGAACCATCCGCCGATTCACGTGACTGTCATTTTAAAGAAATGCTAGCATCACTTGTTGAACTCTGTTTTTACCGATTCAAGTTCATGAAAACTAGAGTTGTATTATGATTTCTTACCGTTCTTACCGTTTCTTTCAGACCGTACTTAGACCAAAGCAAGAAAACCATCCGTCAATATATATGACTGTCATTTTAGAGAAATGCTAACAACACTTGTTGAACTCTATATTTACCGATTCAAGTCCATGAAATTTAGAGTTGTATTACGATTTCATTCAACAGACCGTCCTCAGACCAAAGCAAGAAAACCATTCGCCGATTCACGTGACTGTCATTTTAAAGAAATGCTAACATCACTTGTAGAATTCTATATTTACCGATTCAAGCCCATGAAATTTAGAGTGGTATTACTATTTCATTCATCAGACCGTATTTAGACCAAAGCAAGTAAACTATCCGCCGAAGCCTTCGCGTACATTCGAGGACACACGAGAGCTCCAAAAATACAACAATGAGAGCGAGATTATCTTAAGGAAACACACTCCAAGTTCTGCTGCAGGTAAATCCGTTGTTTGCGGTCGAAAATAAAGGAATGCTCGAGATATTATTCCGTGGGTGCAACCGAAGCATTAAATGTCGCAATAAACCGGGTGCAATAAAAAAGGGAAGAGCGCTAAGTGTGAGTTCGGGGGGTATTTATAGGTATACCTTTGGCGCTGCTCGAACGAAGCAGCTGAGGGTATTTTCGAACCGACACAAAGAACGATGAGCTCAGAGGGGCTTGTAACTCTTTGTGCACGTTAGGAAGAGCAAAAGCAGTAATCCCGGCGGAGTCCGATATTGCGTGGGGTGGAGTGGGCAGCGAGTTTGGCAGAATCTTCGTTTTCTTTTCGATTGGTATGCTCTGAGAACAGAAAGTCGGGAAATATTGCAATATTTTCTGGCGGGATTCTAAAAACGTGTCTCTGACAGGGTCACCATAATATTGTTCTTAATTCGGGAATCGTAGTCCGTGTTTCTCTATGCATGGAAAGATAAGTTTGGACACCTGTGTAGTTTTTACTACTATCGCTTTCTGGTGCAAACGTTAGACTTAGAACCAGAATCCACGCTAAAGATAACAGTTGTGGAAGATATTTGTTTACGTCACCACTAGCTTCCTAATTTAAAAACTGGACTCGTCCTGAATCTCGTAACCCGACTGTCTTCTCCTTAAAGCAAGTTTTCTGTCAGATTCTAAAGAGAAAGGAAGCGTAGTTGCTTAGCGACGAGAAAGAGTTTAGCTCTTAGGTACCCTCGAGTTAGCAATCCATCTACTAGTTCGCACGCCCACTGTTGTGAGAACTTTCTAATCAACGTTCCCCTTTTGACTCGCACGAAATAAAACTAGCTTGTTTCGTAAATGACTCACAACCACGTTACATCATGATTACGTTTCACTTCCTGTATAGTAGAAGTAATGCAACACCTTCTCCTTTCGAAAGACATTTTTGACAATGCCGATTTTCAAATCCATATCACGTGCAAGAGAACTCCAACTAGTTTGCTCTTAGCATCTCGATGTCGAACTCAAGTTTGGAATATAATTTCACCCATTTCAACAAGTATAGATTCCTGGATTACAAAGGGATAAGTAAACATACCTGTACTATATTCTCAAACTTTCATAATTTCCTATTGAGAGTAATGACCTATTTCTCGGCACGTTCAATACACGATAACGTCCTAATGAAACCACAATGTTACTATCGCACTAACTGAAGCACGTCACAAGTAAAGTATTGATGGCGACAGTATCGCTGCTTTGCAAAACTGAGCTTTTATTAAACTAAAGAACACAATAGTGTAGAAGTTAGGACAATTTTGTTAAAATTATAATTTGCACTGAAATTTGATATTTGGGGGGAAAAAAAACTGTCCAGCTTCTAATCTCGTGTGCTGTTATCTGAATGTGAGAAGCGTTTCCACGGGTAACGGAATGTTTTTTGAGCAGTTATTTGCGGATAGTTGCTTGTTTTGGGGTTTTATGGCGGAAGAGCCATATTTGACCAAGCTGCGCCAAATACAAGACAACGTCAAGTCAAAAATGTTTGGAAAGGGAAAAAAAAGATGGATTGGGAGAACAGGGTAATGGTATGAAAGGAGGAAAAGATAGCAACCCTCGTGTTTTCTAAAGAAAGTAAATCCAATTGTTAAAAGAAAAGATTCACTTCGGGTCAGTGAAGCCTGTAAACACCGAAAGGAAATGTTCTTCAGAGGGCGCGATTTACGGTTAAAGAATGACTAATGACTTATTTTTGGGGTGACTCCGAAGAGTGCCAGCACTGCGACTAATAGTCTATTGTACTGAGACCCCTGGTGATCCACTAAAGACCAATTTCCGAAATAAATTTCAGCATGTACCTGATTGGAATGTTTGACATTTCCCAGGGTTCGATACAATGGTATCCCATATACTCAAATCGTTGGGCAGAGTAAAAATCACAATCACATGTGTATAGGACTCTCTTCTACCATCCGACAGCCTCAGCATAATGGGTCATCTATAACGCTCGTAATGTTGAGGTGTCATATTAAGGTACTGTGGCCAGTTAGAAGGCCAATAGCTACCCAGATTTCTTTTCTGCTCAATTTCAGCAGTTCCTTCGATCTGTACCAGGGAGATCGTTGATTGAGCTCTTTGTCTTGTCTTTGATCATTAGATTGAAGCCATGTATGGTAGGACTCAGCGAGGAGTAAACCCTTGATAGTCCCTCTAACCACATTGTGAGGTAGTCCCAAACAGGCTCCGGTCCAATAAATGGCGTATCAGATCCATGTTTTGCTGTCTGCCATTTCATTACCCTCAATATTACAATGGCCAGGGCATTGAGGGTAAGGCGCTTTGTTCCTCTCAGCCAGATCCTCAAGTGCATTGTGACAATCACAGACTACTTTTGAAGGAAACCAGTGACTCTGCAAGGCCTTTACTGCTGATGGATAAAGAATAGTATTGTATGATAAATTTGTTATTATGAACTACGCGTGAGTGACATGAATTATGAACTAAACTGTTCAAAAACCACTGTAATACACTGTATATAAATTTTGCAGAAATTATCAAAAACGATACAACTGATAATTTTCCAAGTATGATAAATTACTTTTGACTTCTTGTCAATCACAAGCCTGTCTTGTTCATCACAGACCCTTATTGAATCTTTCTTACAATCAATATCCGTTGGATGTAGGAGGCCGTACGTGGCACATTTGGAAGAGTTACGGATTAGCAGCCGGAGGATTGCGAGTTCGAAACTGTCATCTGTCGTGGGCTAGAATGTCCTCACGTTGGTTTGGTGTGGAAGTTTGGGGAGTGGAGTGTCAATCCAGGTGTTAACCTCGCCATCTGTTTCAAAATTATGAGGTTTTGTATATTGATTGGTATTGCCGCGCCAATATAACTCTGTGTTGCTCCAATGCGACGTTAGTTCACCTTCCTATCTACCGTTTAAATTAAGCAAGCTACTGAAATAAGAGGCACAATAATTTATTCCATTTATTCGCTCTCCCTTTAAAATATGTCCCATCAGATGAATGACTTCGAATAGAGAAAATTTCCGAACCCTGAGTTTTTGCTTTTCTCCAATCCAGCTCGAGAGGGAAAATAACAGAACAAGAGAATTCCATTCGGTCTGATTGTCTGGTACAGGTTCTTTTATTTGGAACCAAGCCACCCAGAAAGGTGCCGAATATATTATCGGTTTCTAAACCCTTTTCCCATAAGCAGTAGTATAGCGATACAGTAGCTTTTTGTCATTCTTTTCCAACTTTCAATCACAATTTGGGTCATCAACTGAAATGACACAGAATAAAGGATATGTGTACACGTAAAAAGGTGCATTAAACTATGTATAAAAGGATGGGTGCGTATATTCTCTATACAAATCTACACTATTTGACCAATCGACTAGAAATTTGGTACACTTATACATTAGAACACTGCGTAAAACATATGCTCTTTCTTTCCTGTATTCAGACCAATCTGTAGCCATGAAAACTGGCACACAGGTAGTCTTAAAAGTCCCTATTGAAGCCCAATTTTAAAATCGAAATTTGGTTTTTGTGTAGTAAATGGACATGAATAAGGAAACACTTTCCACGGGGTTTGTATTTGAGTTAACACAGGGAAATGTCGCGGTCATACACTACCCTGCAATAATTAACCGGAAGCAGTGCTTTTCGTGGTTTGGCCTGGGACATTTACATGTTGTTCATTTTCAACTGAACGCCGACGCCTGCAAGAACATTTTGGACAAGCAGGTTCTTCCTACGCTCTGGCAATTTTATGGAATGGACGAATGTTACTTCCAGGAAGACAACGCTCCATGTCATGTTGCAGCCTGTGTCAAGCAGTGGTATCAATATATGGATATAAAACGTCTTCCCTGGCCTGCACAGAGTCCCAACCTAAACCACATAGAACATTTGTGGGACTAGTTAGAGCGACGCTTACGGACCAGGGAACCACGTCCGAATTCTACAGCTGAGCTGGCGACATTCTTGCAAACAGGAATGGACACAAATACCCGTAGCTGTGTATCAAAACTTTGTTCAAAGTATGCCCAGAAGGGTTGCTAGTGCAATTGCAGCACGTGAGGGACCATCCCCCTATTAAAGCTTGTATTCTTTCCCTTATGCCATCACAGCTTGCTGTCCGGTTCATTATTGTAGGGTAGGGTATTCAGCTAATTTAAAATAAAGTGATGATTTATTAAATATAAGATATGAATGTAAAAATCAGTCGTCATGTCGCCTACCTTTACGTGTGTACGGGTTTCACGAACCCGAAGTACTCTAGTGATCTTTTATATACACATGGAGTTTACAGTCTTCAGTAAACAAGGGGGTCGCGCTCCAAACCAAGGACAACCAAGCGATATTTTCCCGTTTTCATTCCCCCATTCAATGATCCCAATCACCCTTTCTCAACATTTTATATGTAACATTTTCTTGTGTTAAGCGAAGCGTGCACAAATATGGCCATTGCGCAATAAAGCCCCAAACCATAGGGAGTCCGTGCAAGTCCCCTTCCACAAACCAACCAACAAACCAAATTATTACCTCCTATGTGTAGATTTCATTTATTCAATCGTAGATTTTTAGCCGATAATCTGTCATTCCTCTTCACAAGAAAAGCAGAAATAAAAAACCTCGATAAATATTTCTGAGCACCAAACCTCCATCGATCCCAAAACATTTGAAGAGAAGAAAAAAACGCAATACTTCCTTCTCCATTTCCCTTTCACGGGCGTTCGAAAAACTCGACGCGCTTAACGGTCCTTAGGCCGCTGATTTAAATCAGCATCAAATGATCCTTAAGAATCATTCTTCTTCATGCGACAACGACTTCCGCCCCCGTATTTTGCGCCCATTCATCATCATTTCGGGGACTCCTTCCCCGACTGATGCCGAAGAGCGTCGGACAACTTCGCTCTCCGTATCGTCAAAGCATCGGGATTCCTTCGCTTAATGAGGCGATCCGGTCCTACCGCTTAGTGAAGCGAACGTGCGTTTGGGCTTCTCTCTTTCTCTCTCTCTCTCTCTTCCGAGTCTTAGGAGTCGGAAGTCCTGTTGAAAGAGAAGATACGCGCGTTGTTTCTCACGTGTGGGAGGCGTAGCCCAGTTGGTAGAACCACGGATTGCAACCAGAGAGTTGCGGGTTCGAAATTAGGTCCATCCAAAGATCTTCGTGTGCGCGAGAGCTGGTGCACTTTAAGGTGGAGTTATCGTTCACGGTAAGAAGTTTGTCGCCAACTAATTTTTGTCGCCAAATCAAGATACCATTCAGAGCGTGGAGTGCGAGAAATTTTACAGATAGGGTTGTGCCATAACAAAAACGGCAGATGTGAAAAAAAATCGCAAAAGGTGAAGGTTACCATATTTGGTGACAAATCGCCTTCTTACCGTGAACGACAGTTCCACCCACTTTAAATCTGTCGTGGCTTTAAATGCCATCAAGTTGGTGTAGTGTGGAAGTTTGGAGAATGGGGTATCTCGTCATCTGACTTTGGTTCAAAATTACGAGGCGTTGTCTTTGGATCTTTCCCTTCGGGTTTGATCCCGGACCGTCATTAATAGTCTGTAGTGCTGCTACAGTGGTATTTTAATTAACTACCAACCGATGTGAGATCTTAGAGGAAATATGAAAGTAGAGTGGACAGTGATAACCTTTTTATGTACCCATGATCATGTGACCAAAACTAGCAGTCACTAGGGATGCAGTCAAAACTAGTAGTCACTTGGGTATAAAAACATCGACAGCAAAATATCCATGTTTTAAAACATCGATGTTCAAAATTAAAACATCGATGTTGATAATACATCGCCCCAAAAACATCGATGTTTTTAAAATTCAGTGTATTTTTCTCCCATTTCTTAAAACTGGTTTACAACTAGTGATGCTACATCGACAGCAAAACATCGATACTTTGAAATTTTTATGTTCAAAATTAAAACATCAATGTTGGTAATACATCGCCCCAAAACCATCGATGTTTTTAAAATTCAGTGTATTTAAACTTTTTTCCCCATTTCTTAAAACTGGTTTAGCAACTAGTGATGCGACATCATTTCCAATACATCGATGTTTTTTTTATAAAACATGAATGTTTTGAAAACATTGACATCGATGTCGCATCCCTGCTTATCAGACCCTTCACTCTTGGCCACTTGGGTCTAAAAGTATGTTAAATTTGTTGATTATAAAAATTATGCTACTTGTTTTTGTTTTGTTTTTTAAATTTTTATAACGATGCTCTTTTTATTTAAAAATAAAACATCGAAAAGTATAAACATCGATGTTACAAAAACATCGACCCCGATACATCGATGTTAAATACATCGATGTTTTTATAAAAAACATCGACATCGATGTCGCATCCCTAGCAGTCACTAGACATTTATACTACTTTCGTTTGCTGGTCGGAATGTAGCATTCATCATCTGGTTGGTATACGGGACGGAAGAAGACAACCACTCGTTGATTCATTATATGATTGGTACATTGATTGATCAACATTGATGATTGAGTATTAGAAGGACAATTTCACAACTTTTGTTGCTAATCTATAGAAATGCACATTTCCTCACCTTTCCGGTATGATATGTTGTACCGCAAAACTAGGGGATGAGATGCCATAGCGACAAACCAGGTCAATTTGCCACTGAACAGTCACATGAGTACTAGTCTCCATGTTGGTCATCCTTTTTGAAGCTCCTCTCAATAGCAATGCTGAGTCTATTTACATTTCTCATGTTTGTTTATGTAAAGCTAAATGTAGGTGGTGGAAGTAGGCGGAGGCGAAAAGCGTTATTGCGAATGAGACGTCACTTGGATAGTTTTTTTAATCAGATTTCAGCAGGTCTATAATAAAACTTCAAAGAAAGAATTCCCAATTGATTATGATAGCTTATTCTTCAACGGAAATTTGATGGTAGGTAGGTTATTGAATTTAGGTTGGTCTGTGGCACCACAATGGGCTATTGGTGACGGTTTGGGAGTAGTTCTAAAGTAAAACATCCGTGGGCAAGACCTCGTAATTTTGAACCATGGTCATATGATGAGGTCAACATCTGAGCTGGCACGCCCCATTCCAAAACTCCACACCCTGCCAATGTGAAGACATTTGATATCACGACATATTTAACGTGCACCAGCCCCCATGTACACGACGATCTTGGGTTGGATCGAGTTTCGAACTCTCAACCCTCCATTGAAAAACCACCATTTCCAAAAACACTGCTCCTTCGATCGGGCAACCGCACACTAAACCATTTTTAACAGGACTTGGTATCTGAGACTTGAGGGACATGGTCTCTTGTCCTTGATCTTGGTTTGACCTCGAGTGGATAAGGAACAAGAACTTGACATTGTTTGGCTCGGGGTGGCCAAATATACTCCATTAAACCCAACCATCTTCAGTCCCCCAAACTTTCCATGAAGGCCAGAATGCGCTTTTGTCAGTGCGACTCATCCGTCCGAACACGCAAGAGCGATTACAGAAAACGCTTTTAGGGAGAGAAACTTGTCGAATGCAGCAAAATAATCCGCAAAGAACATTCAATTCCGTGCCGGGGCGCAAACAACAAACGGAAAAAGAGCCGCATTATCCCCCGGTTTCAAATTCAAAACGGACGTGACCGGTCTCCCTAAACCAGACAATAATGGACTTCTCACTTCGTTGAATATAGCGGAACACGCCCGGGTGCCATTCCGGATTATTTCTTATGACCCGATGGGGCGGAGATCTTTATAAACAATATAAACTGGCAGTGGATCCTTTTGCGAGCGCGCCCATTTCCTTTCGACTCACGTTTAAACTTTTTATCTCTCGATGAAAGAGGCCCTCAAGGACTGGCAATGGGAAATGACGGGAAAAAATGCTTTTTATGACGCCTGGCATTTTAAAGAAACATTGTTTCGATACATATTTGCCGAACGAGGAAGACAAACGCATAGTATATTCGATGTATGCTGAACTGAGAGTGAATTTTCGATGGAGCTTCTGATCCGAAGACCCTTTACAAAGTTCTTGTTCAGGGGAGCAGAAAGTGCTTAAAACTGCGACCTACGTCGAAGAACCAACAAAGTCTTTGCAGTACAATTTTTACATAGTTTTATCACAATTTTGCCGATTTTATTTAAATCATAAATTACGATTGTGCAAAGCGCGCTACTTGCTTCACTTTTCTTCTTCTTTTCTATAGCTACGGAACAACCTCCCTACACCACCCAAATGACCACAAACACTTTATAAATAACATAGCTTCTATGTCAGTGACAAAATATTAACTCCAAAAGTTATATACCAGAATTGCAAACTCTGAATGTATGCCTTGGTTTTAAATTGGTTACAAGGTTACTTTTAACAGTAAAAAAGGTTTTTCGTAATAACTGAAACTTACAATGTGCTCAGAAGCAATATAGATTGAGTTTTTCTTGTAGGATTTGTACTTGGGTTCCTATAGCCACCTATCTCTAACAATGATCCTTTCCCTGGAAGCAGAAAGCGCTTAAAACTGCGACGTACGTCGCAAAACAAAATCTTTACCGAACAATTTTTCCTTAATTTTATCAAAATGTTGACCGTTTTTTTTTTCATTCATAAGTTACGATGTTCTGTAATGCAAAGCGTGCTCCTTGCCACACCTTCTTTTCTTCTCTAGCTACAGAATAACCTCCCTACACCACCCCAAATTATCACAAACACTTTATAAATAACACATTTTCTATGTCAATGACAAAATATTTTAATTAAAAGTGATCGACAGAATTGGCAAATTCTGAAAGTATACCTTGGTTTGAAATAAAGTAAGTTAATTAAATGTGATGTGTTTTATTATAAATATGTAATACATATTTAGCCGATAATTGTGTTTGACGTCTGTTTTTGATTTTACTGCCGTTTTCAAAATTCGGACAAAATGCCTACTGAACAATTGCAATTGCTTGGAGTTGTGTGGCAGAACACTGAATATAATTCTGCACTGTATTCTTGTTTTCCGAATACGTCTAGGTCATCAGACACTTTTAACAGTGTGTTGCAAAGAGTCTTGGATTTCAGATTATCAGTTAGACGCAGTTGCAGTTGGTGCGATAGTAGAAGGCGCAACAATGAGCAGTAGGCAAGACTATCACTGTAAAGATTCATCGAGTCCAAGAATCATCGAGTCCAAGAATGTCTTTTTGTGATTTATTTTCGGACATCAAACAAACAGTACAAACGGTACAACACAACACAACAAACGATAATATTACGCTGAGATACATAAATTCAAGTTTCAAGAAAAAGGAGGGAGCTCATCAAGAAAGCTCACACTCGAAGCCGTGCCATTCAGGAAGTCTTTGAAATTGTTTTGAATCACATTACTTTACGAACGATCACTTGGTCTCGCCGAGAGTGTCAGCAAGAAGCTCTCAACAACACCCACGTGGTACATTCCTATTCTCAACAATCACTCCAGTGAGATCTCAGAAAATACCAGAGTTGAAAAAACCTGTGACAACTGCGGTTAAAGTAGTATTAAAATTGCGAATCATTTAGGAAGGCTGGAAGACTGCATTTATTTCAAAGGAAATTTTTTTTTTTTTTTTTTTAACAAATTTGAATTTTATATTAAAAGTATAATTTAAAATTGTATGATTACATATTGCACTGAATTTCAACAATTGGAGCTTAATAAAGTGAAAAGAAGGAGAACTGACGAATCTTTACGGTGAATTTATTTCACTTATGATGTTTTTTAGGTATTAATTTGGCGTAAAATGAAGTGTTTTTGTTCCTTCCGCATAGCGTTATACACGTGTCACATTTATCTAACCCCTTGGGTACAGATTTATTTGAAAAAAGTAGTTAGGATTTTCATTTGCACATTAGTTTTTGTTATATTTTCGTATTATCGTCTGTACACTAATTACTGTTATATTTTCGTATAATTTCGTTTGATAAGAATGGCATCAGTATGAGAAAGATCGCCCAGCTTCTGATCTCCGTGTTTCTTCCAAAAAATAATGTCTGATAACGCAGCCGTGTATATATTTCTGAGTATGGAGTCAGATTAAACAAAGTGTATTTTTGTAAAGAACGATTGAATAATTTGATTCAAGAAGAGTCTCGTAACACCAATCACTGTTGCCATGAACAAGAATGTACATGTTTAATTTTGTCCTAGTTTAAATGACGAATTAGACTCGTCATCCGTAACTTAGGCAAAACAAGTGCATGACGAGTCTCAGCCGTCAAATGTACCCAAGGGGTTGAAAGGAAGATTTCATATTTTTAATACACAATTTAGATTCGCAACAACAAAAGGGAACAACTTTCAAAGACTACAGGTCTGCCGGGAAATCGGAAAATTCTCGAGAGATTGCTGTCTCTGGAAGATTGGTTACGCCTTTTATAGAAAATTAACATGATGTTAGATAAGAAAAGTTTACTTTATGTAGTAATTCAAATATTCCAATGAGAAAGACTTACAAATAAACAACGAAACATACTCTGTGTAACATAATGCTATATAGTTTTTTGCATGCCTTGGGTTTTATGGTGCAATGTTTAATAACGAAGAAACTGCTTTTCTGATCGTGGTAGAATTTAGCGTTCAAAATACAGAACTCTAAAGGCCTACAAACACGTTGAAATCTGGTAGGTAGTTGAATTTACGTCCACTGGAAGAACACAACGGGCTATTGGGGACGGCACGGGATCAAGTCCGAAGGGAAGGATCCAAGGACAACCCCAAGTAATTTTGTACCAGGTCAGATGACGAGGTCAGCATCTGAGTTGATACGCACACTCCACACTTCCACACCATGCCCCCGTCAGAACATTTGAGGTCAAGACAGATTTAACGTGCCCCCCCCATGTACACGACGGTCTTTGGTTCGATGGAGTTTCGAACTTTCAAGCTGTAGACTCGCATGTTCAATTTCTCTCTGGGTGTATTTATCTTTTCTGTATCAGTGAAACTTTCTTCGTGTATCATTGCTTGACGTTGTTTGTTTTGCGTTTGGCGCAGCATGGCCGAATATGAACTCTGCGTCATAAAATCCAACTAAACGTCAGTATTTTGCCAGTCAGTACAGTCAACGACCCCATTTATCTAAAGGTAAGTCACGCTCGATGGCAATGTGATGGAATTTGAATTACACTCTATATCAAACCAAGAAGTTGCAGAATTACAGTGGTGCCGGGATCGATCAATTTAGAACGGCACTGACTGGGGACGTATAGTTTTTAGTGACGAGTCCCGTTTCCAACTGTGTCCTGACGACAACCGTGGACGTTTCTGGAGCCGTCCAAGGCAGCGTGGGGATCCTGATCTTACTACGTACAGCACACCAGTACATAGACGACATTCTGCGACTGGTTGTGCAATCGTTCCTTTTGCGACACCCCAGACCTACTTTTCAACAAGGTAATACCCGGCCTAACATTGGACGTCGTGTTGCTATGATTTGTCATCAAGCTTTCTCAACACCTCCTTGGCCAGCTAGGTCTACTGATATATCTCTCATAGAGCACATTTGGAACGTTATAGGAAGACGAGTACAACCATCCCAGAATATTGACCATTTAGCTCAACAGTTGGAGATAATTTGGCAAGAAATTCCTCAGGAAACCATCCGGGAACTTTTTCAGTCAATGCCACGCCGGGTGACGCATCCAGGCCAGAGGTGGACCAACGCCTTATTGACTTCCTCCTTTCGTAACTGTCAAACTATGAAATAGGATTAGGTTGGATGTGATTTTAAGGCATTGAGTCCTCTTGGTACATATTATGCCAAACTCAAAATAAAAATTCAGGTAAATAATCTAAAAAAATGAATCATGTCATAGTAAAATGAATACTATATAAAATTATACGTGGTGGATGAACCGAGTGTTGTAAAAAGCTAGAAATATTGGATGAGGATTCTCTCCAACCATGTCTTCTAAACCCAAGGTATATGAATTAAAACGTTTAAGTCGTTGACTATTAAAATGAGAACATTCTATCAAAATGTGTTTATTGTTGGTGGGCAAATGCAGTCATTGCAAATTGGATGATCTTCTCTATAGGTGTCTATGGGTTATCTGCGTCTGTCCAATACGGAGGCGTGTTATTACTACATACTGTCTTCTTAAAGGTAGCGATTTCCATTCAGATATATTTGGTTTAATAGAGTGAAGTTTGTTCTTCGTCTGTTCATTCCATTCGTTCTGCCACTTTTCTTCAAAAAATTTAGTCACGAAACTATTTCATTTCCTATATCCCAACGTGAGATGGGATCCAACAAAATACCAAGTTAAAGTTTTTTGAAGAAAAATGATAAATTTTGTTCAGTGACTACAAAAAAAAAGGAAGATGACTGGCATGATCAGGGCATTTCAATGACTGTCAAGCACTTAATGAATCTGTGAAAAGGATACATTTTGTATGACAATGATCAAATATATTTTCTAATGCTTTATATCTGGCCATTATTTCAGCGGTAGAAACAGAACATGAAGAATGAAGTTTTAAACTGTGAAGGGAATCATTATTAGTAAACGCAGCTCCAACATAGTTTGCCTTTTTAGATCTGTCTGTGTAAATTTGTTTTAACATTAGAGTATTTTTCTATATACTTTTGAAAGAGTTGTTTGTAGATAATATCAGAGGTATCAGCTTTATAGAAATTTTGGAACGGGTTTTTAAATTCAAAATTATGATTAAACCAAGGAGAGAAAGCATACAGTTTTTTCTGGGTGACGTCAAGTGAAGAAATTTCGGATCCGTTCATCAAATCCAGCATTCTTAAGTAGAATGTAGGGATGAATGATGTTTTTGCTTGATAAAGGCGTTTTAAATATGAACTGTGATGAATGGTATGCAATGGGCGATGAGGGGGTTGAGGTAATTCTAAAATAATGTTCTAAGGACAACAACAGTCGCCTTAAGTCCAGAGAAGGTTCAAAAGCGTCTACTTATAAGCTGCTTACGGGTGAAGTTCTAAAGGCACCAGAACATAAACGTAAAGCTGTATGGTGGATAGTATTCAGGGTATGAAGTGCATATTTTCTTGCTGATCCATACACTACGCAGCCGTAATCTAATTTTGATCATATTAGGGATCTATAGATTTTTAAAAGGCAAGTACGATCAGATCCCCGTGATAATTTCGATAAAAATCGTAATATGTTAAGAGCCTTTTCGCAACATTTGCGTAGATTTAAAATATGCGGTTGAAAAGTCAACTTCTTGTCAAATATTATGCCTACAAATTTCACACTGTCCACAACATTAAATAAAATTTATTTGCTGAATATTTCCGGGTCAAGGTGAAGATTTAGTTTCCTGCAAAAATGAACACACGCGGTTTTGGAAGGTGGAAAACTGAAACCATGTTCATTTGTCCAATTTGTGATTTTATTAACGGCCTGTTGAAGCTGTCTTTCTATTAAACAAATGTCTTTTGCTGTCCATCAAATTTGCAGATCGTCAACTGACCTTTAACTGATAGAGGCAATTGAGAAACAATATCATTAATTTTTAAAATAAATAAAGTTACACTTAAAACACTGCCTTGTGGTACACCCTCCTCTTGAATAAAAACATTTGAGAAAATCGATCCAATCCTTACCTTAAAATATCTTTTCTCTAACAATTTTTGAATAAAAATCGACAGATTTCCTCTTATATCATTTTTAAAAATGTCCTTTAAAATTCCATGTCTCCTTATTCGATCATAACCTTTTTCAATATCGAAACAAATCGAGACGAGATGTTTATTTGGAACAAATGCATTTCTTATTTCAGTCTCGAGAGCAACTAGATTGTCAATATTGGATCGATATTTTCTGAAACCACTTTAAAGTAGAGAGAGACTTTTATCGTTTTCTAAAATATACATTAACCTCGCTTTAACCATCTTTTCTAAAATTTTGCATAAGAAGCTTGTCAGGGCTATTGAACGGTAGTTCGATGAATTCTTGGGGTCTTTATTCGGTTTCAGTACGGGTATTATATTAGCAAATCTCCATGACTGCGGAAAAGTGTGCTCGTTCCAAATTCTGTTGTAAAATTTCAGGAGATTATTCAGAGAACTATTTGATAGATGTTTGAGCATTACATAACTAATATTATCTGGGCCAGGAGTTGATTTGTAAACTAACGATGAAGCCTTTATCAATTTGCAAAAAGTAAAATCACAATTATATGATAATATATGGTTTGAAATAAAATTAACTTTATTCTTTTCAGATGCAATTTAAAATTTTTTTAAACTCTCATAGCAGTTAATGGAGCTGGATATATTAGAAAGGTATGAAGCAATTGCATTTGCTATATCTTTGGGTGCTGATAGTATATGGTTATTGTATTCTAGAATCAAAATTTGTCTATTGGGGTAAACACCGGAAATTCTTTTAATCCTGTTCCATAATTGTTCACTTGTGGTCTTACTATTTATACCATTGACATAATTCATCCAAGAATCTCTCTGACTACGTCTTAGTATTTTTCGAAATGCCGCTTTTATTTTTTTATATATAATATAGTTTTCACTTGTCGGATATCTATTGAAGATATTCCATGCTTTCCTCTGTTTCCGATATGCATCGCTACATTCCTCATTCCACCAAGGTTTATTTTGTTTATTAGGCGTATTAATGACTTTTTCATTGAAAGCGTTAGCCACTTGCTATAATTATGTCTGTTATTTTTAAAGTAACTTCATAGATGTCATCAATTTCTACCGTGTTAGAAATTTCAGCAAGGCTAATGAAAAGTGGCCAGTTGGCAGTTTCAAAAATATAGTTGGTATGGCTTACATAGTGGGGTTGGCATTGACCTGCATATTTTAGTTGGATGGCCACTATGGTCACTATTGTAAAAGTAAGGTTCCACAGAAAAAGTTCAAAATGGTAAAATTGAAGGGAGTGCAAATTGACAGATCTATTGAATTGTAAGTAAGTGAAGGTGAGTGAAAGTAAGTAGGTTGGCCGTTATTCATAATACATAAATTATTGTCTGTTATTATTTTTTCAATTTGGTTGTCTCTACGATTAATGTCTGAACTGCTCCAGAGAATATGATGGCCATTTAGGTCACCAAGTATGGTTGCGGAAGTTGATCTATCAAATTATTTAAGTGTAAAGCGGTGATATGGGTGTTAGGAGGTAGGTATAAATTGCATATTGTTAGTAAAATATTGACATGAAGTCTTACAGAAACAACTTGTAGATTTGTTTTAAGATAAATTTGAGTCACTGGTAAGTCATGGGAGGTAAGAAATGCAACACCCCCACATGTTCTTTAGCCATCATCGTAGTCTTTTCTGAAAATAGTGAAAGAACGAATGTTGGTGCTATCATTGTTTCTTAGATAGGTCTCCTGGAGGGCGATTGCAGCTGGATTGTGTTTGTTTATGATGTCTTTAACATCATCAATTTTTTGACGAAAACCCCGGCAGTTCCAGGAAAGAAGGGAAGCCATCAAAATAAAATATAAAGGAAAAGAAAAAATTGCTTGTGTTTTCTCGCACTAGGACGAGTTTTGACCTTATTGGACTTGGGTGGCGAAGTCTCCAAGTCATCACCTTCTACAGAGGAGATATCACTTTCGGTGTTGTAAAGATTTATAAGGTCACTTGTAAAAGGATCAGTTATCAAGCTTCTGGATGAAACATCAGGCTGTAACTGACCCCGTTGGTTGGCCTGGCCCAATGGTGCTAGATCCAGGTCTAGGCAGAAGAAGAGAGGTTTGAGAAGAACTACTTGCTATTTTAATATATTTTTTTGTTCAATTGATAATGGTTCTTTTTAAAGAAGTATTTATTGATCGATTTGGTTGGTTCATGTTTTTTGTATTTCATGAGGTTGTAGTTGATGCGTTAGAAGTTTATACTTTGGTTCGTTGAAGTTTTATGTTGGTCAGATGGCTTAAACATAGTTACATCGGTTTGAGTTCCGTTAGTTTTGAAGTTTCTTGTAACAATTGAAGAGTAAAAGATTCCTGGTTTCGAGGTACAATCATTAACAATTTTTCGGGCCTCCGGAAATAAAGTGTTTTGTTTTACTTTAATTGTCTAGAATTCTTTTTCAGTTTGAAATTTGGGCAAGACTTGGCATAAGCTGGATGCTCACCTTTGCAGTTCACACAGCGAAGGGATGATGACGTACAAACATCGGTCTTTTGTTCTGTACTAGAGCGTTTTGCGCAAGCCTCTTTGCCACGGCAAGCGATGAAAGAGTGGCCGAATCTTCTACATTTAAAACAACGAACTGGATTAGGTATGAAAGGTCTAACTAGGCAAATCATGTAGGCTATTTTTACGTGTTTTGGTATAGTTGGTGTATTGAAAGTTTGTTTGGTGTGTATTTTTTGACCATTTCTTAGAATAGTGATTCTTTTGACATTAATTACAAATTGTAGGGACAGGGATTCAAGATGTCTTGTTCAGAATCATGAATTAAATCGGATTCAGAAATTACGCCTCTTGATGAATTTAAAGTTTTATGGGGTGTAACAGTCACTTTTTTTGAACCGACGAATTTTATTTTTTGGATGTTTAAGGCCTGAATTCTATTTGAAACTTCTACATTTGCATCTCCTGCTATTGTTTTTTTTTATGTTCTTTGTCTCTCCGACCATTCCTAATATAGTTTTGTGAAGTAAAATAGCCGACATATTTTTAAGATTCCCCTCGTTACTTTTCATAATAAATTTTTTTTGTTCCGATATATTGTTGGCATTATTTTTTACATAGGTGCTCCACTGAAGGAGAAGTTGATTTGTGATTTTTCATGTTTGAAAATGAGATTTTCAGTCCCCGGTGGCACCACCCACCATAGAGTCCAACCAGGGGGTACACGTTACTGTACTAGTACTAGCCAGGGACTATACGTATCCAAGTCACCTCTATGACCGCCCTAAGGAGCTAGTTGGTGCGCAGGTCCTTAGTCCAAGCAGGATATACCCACCAGCCAATTAATGTACTGGGACCAAAGTACATTTCCTGTTTGTTCGAAGCAAGAGCCGAAGTAATGTATTGGGGCGTTATGTTGTCCCTCAATCACCAGGATCATTTTTTCCGAAGACACAGGTCTCCACGCACGGCAAACACGTGGGTGTTATAATCTCCAAGAGGAGCTGAAAGCAACACAGTGCGAAAGGCTTCTCAAGGGGAGCCCTCACCTCCGAAGAGGCAACCACAATGAGGGAAAAAGAAAAAGAAAAAAACAGAAGGGTAGAGGAGAGGGAAAAGGAAACAGAAGAAAGATCACTCAGGTACCCCGGGGTTGTGAAGCACGTACAAACCTTAAGACGGAATTCCCCTGAGGGGGGGGGGGGGCAACTCTGAAATAAATAATTAAATTGTTCTGAAATTTTAATCGTTAGTTTTTCTATGTATGTTCTTCACATCTACCAATTTCTATCGTAGTCAGACAACACCTTCTTGGTGAGTCGATTTTTTTGGTGTGGAGTACATATTGTATAGTAGTGTCTGCACATACATTTGGGTCCTGATTAGAATGTAAAGCATTTGTATTTTTGCTGACTACAATGATCGTGGTGAAAATTATTACATTTGTAGAAATACAAGAATGGTATGGGGAAATAAGTGTACAATATGAACGAAAATTAAGAATAGAATTCTTTGTAAAGATTCCATTGTGGTCCTTTTTTAGAAAGATTCTGTTGGTTCTTTTCCTGCTCAGTAAAGTTTGGACGCTTTGTAAAGATTCGATAGCTCATTTCCTTAGAATAGAATCCTCTGGAAAGATTCTCTCGGTCAAGAAGATCAAAATTGATTAGAAAATATGTAGGACAAGACAGCAGGTTGTAAAATAGAACTATGTGTGTGAAGGTTAGACACCAAGTTAAACACCATGTTAGGGTTGGAAGAGTGATGGAATATCAACCGGAGGATTGCGAGTTCGAATCAAAACAAAGGGTGGTGGTGTATGTTAAATCTACCTGGCCTCAAATGTCATCAAGTTAGCGTGGTGTGGCAATTTTGAGAGTGGAGTGCCTGCTCAGATGTGACCTCGTCATCTGACCAGATTCAAAATTATGCGGGGTTGCACTCAAATATTTCCTTTCAGGATCCCGGACTGTCACCAGTAGCCCCTTGTATTGCTCTAGTGCGACGTTAATTAAATACTTACCTACTCAACCGTATAATTATTTATAAGCCAACGCTGATTATACGGTGTTCAATTACAAGTAATCCGCATTTTAGTTTCCCCATATCTGGCCTTTTAAGACTCTAGCTCCATGCCTCCACCTGCTGTTGCCAAAGAAAAGGTATAAAATTTCTTACAAGCTACTTAAAACACTTTAAGGGCTCCCAGTTACTGATTACCGCCGCTCTACCTCCGAAAGCGACCGAAACGCCATCTGCAGAACTAATCGGATACCGGAACCACTTTTCTTTAATTGGCTGTTGTTCCGTTAATGAGCAGACCGCCGATAAAACTGTTTTAATGAGAGTCTTGCACTCTCTTGATATTAAGTAGCCTCACCAACTCCCCGTAATTTGAAAGGTACTTTCTCAAGTTATACCACCTTAAACTCCTGGGGAAAAAAATCCCCCGCTTCCCTGCTGCGTTCTGCATAAAATCAAGAGATGAATGGTAACACTTCCCAAAGTTTCCAATGTGTTTCCTTTGTTTGTCGGCTGAATGGAAATTACTTCGGTTTTTGTAATGCCTCGTCGGATGCATTCTGCATTTTTAAGGGACGGCCATGGTATTGTCTGAGATGGTAAATTCGGCCATTAGAGCCCCTGCGGTTAAAAAAAAATCGGAGATTCCATGGTGCCTTCTTGAATGAAGTTCGACTTTAAGAGATTTGAATGGTATGTTTAATTGATTCTTTTGAAGCGTATAAAATTCGTTATGTTCGAAATCCAGAAA
The DNA here is from genome assembly GCA_947359465.1 of Metellina segmentata. NCBI lineage: Eukaryota > Metazoa > Arthropoda > Arachnida > Araneae > Tetragnathidae > Metellina > Metellina segmentata. The sequence goes on from OX375875.1 coordinate 101,692,503, forward strand.
GGCTTTTTATTTTTAGGTTTAATGAAACGAATCTATTACTAAGTACTTATAAAGTAACCATTAAAACGTGAACTTATTGATTAAGTTGGAAAAGTTGATCAGTCGCTATAAAGTTTTATTCTTATTCCTCATTGCAACCTCAGTTTTAAGTAACTGGTAATCTAGTAACATTACTAAGTAGTTATACGGGTACAGCTTCAGAGTTTAAGTTTATAGGGGTGGCAATGGCCTTGGCGTTTATTTTTTTGTCGTACTTCGCCAAGGCAAGAATAATTTCAAATGAACCGATGAAATAAAATGACAGTTTAACGGATTTTGAAAGAACTTTCTAGAATATTCAAAATGGAAATGTAAACTTTACGCTTGCCAAGTTTACCATAAAAACTACAATAACCGTTATACAGATGGGTTGCCATAACCTGCCATAACTCTCAACTAGAAGTGAGCCAAAAAAAAAGCGCCAAGGCCGTTGCCACTGCTATAAAAGTAGACTGAAGCTGTGCCGTTATAAGGTATCCATTATATAAAACGCCAATTTATTGATTACATTGGAAGTCGCATGAAAAATCAGACGCTATAAAGTTTGATTCTTACACCTCACGAACTCATTGTAACCTCCATTTCTAGTAACAGTTGACAAGTTCAATGTAATCAGACTCGTCCACAAAGCTTACCAGTCTTGTTATGCTTTCATTGATAACATAGTATAATGTGATTTCATCAATCATTCTTCCTTTTCATTTGAGATAAAAGTCATTCAACAAATAAAGTTACAATGAATAAATTACTGTGGGATTCCGGGCACCTCCGTTGGCTTATATGTATTTATCATTGTACAGGGAGGTAGTTGAATTAACGCTCTACTGGAGCAACACAACGGGATATTGTCGACTGTCCGGGATCAATCACGAAGAGAAAGATCCGAGGACAGCAGCTCGTCATTTTGAAACACGGTCAGATGACGAGGTCAACCCGGAGTTGACACCCCAATCTGAAAAATTCTATATCGCGCCAACGAGAGGAAATTGGAAGAAGAAATGAACGACTGTAATGAATAATTTTTCATGGACTTTCTAATGAAGAAGACAGAATATGTGCGTGAAGTTGAGATTGAAGAGCTGTCACATGGTTGTGGGAAAAGCATGAATCTTAATGTGGTAAAAAGTATTGCTAACAATAATTTATTATGCTGCATCAAAATTATACTAATAAAAACATAATGCTGGGATATCCTAAAACTATAAATAAATACAGGTTGTGTAATTCGAATTTCTTGCATGTACCCACCAGATCTATATATTCATTCTATATAATACATGAATATTTCAAAACTTTGACTTAAGTATAACATTTCTCACCCCGGTAAGAAAAGTGACACAAGTCAAAAACTAAAACTTTTGATGTTATATCATTGAAAAAAATGTATGAGGTGCCCCAGCGTGTTATATTACTATTCTATAGAATGTAATAGAAGTTAGTACCATAAATATCTACCTAAAATTTTAAAGAAAAGCTTATACTATTTCAATATAAGTATTATAATATCCTTTAAGATGACGTTTCTCAAATTCTACAATTTTGAGTTGCGTCACTTTTCTTGCCGTGGTGCGATTTGTTTCTCCAAAGCTCAAGAATATTTTTATTTACATGGGGAAAACATTGTTAGAAACTGAACGAAATATTTCATACGTAGTGTTTCTTTAATTGGGTTGTAGCCTGGTTCACATAAATGTTAGCCTCCTAATATTGCAACACATCTCAATTTAATACCAAACTTTGTTTAAAGATTACTGATGTTTTCTTAAAAACTCTATAACTAGATATCGCTAACAAAACTCCTAATTTAAAAATAGATTTATTTTTAAATTTTGTGTTTTACTTTCATAAATTATCTCTGATTTCAGAACTTCGTATTTCCATTTTCTACGTGTTGAATTTTTACTACACAAATTTAATCAGTCAAATGCGCTCGTGTATTCCGAGTTTCAATTAATAAGTGCTGTACAACTTATCAATACGCAAGAAAAATATCATCAAATTTTCAAACTAGTAATAATTAGTAAAAGTTACAAACGAGTTCCCTCACATTGCGAGTTCAAGAGTAATTAATCAAGAAAAAGTACTTTTTGAAAGCGAGCATCACAAAATGACTGATTCGGCCGTACAATTAATCACTGTCACATTTTCCTAACGGTACTTATTTTACGTGCGTGCATACTGATCATATTTCATACTGAAATTGCTAAGGATTGTTTTTAGAAATAATTTATTTGGAAGTTGTTGAGTTTTGGCCAGTACCCTATCGTGCTTGTAAGTTAGGTGCTCGTTTGTTTTACTATTGCATTTTTAAACGTAGTTCCGAGTTTTCGCCGTCGATTTTACATTTATTATCATGCAAATAACAAGAATCCATTATTTTCGCATAAATCATCCATTCTTCCTTTCAAGATATTCTATCTGTGTGCATTCATACCTGGAGTGTTCCAAGGAATATATTGCACTTGTACACGTTCGTAAAAGTTGGAATTGTTAATGGAAAGAAAGTTGAGTATTTTCTTAAAGTAGTTGTGAGCTAACAATTTCAATTATTCATAAATTGTAACTACAATTATACTTTTGAATGAGCTACATCGCTATTGCATAATTGTTTTTGGAACTAATTTTGCTAATGTATTTCGTGTGTAGCAAGTACTTAAACATTCAAAGAAATCATATATTTCTTCTCAATTCATATTCATCTTATGCATACTTCAACGCCTATTTATTAAATAGAAGCACTGAAAAATTTAATTGGATCATGTAGGTAGGTTGTTAATCAACGTCATTCTATAGCAGCACAAAGGCTATTAGGGATGGTTTGAGATCAACCCCGAAGGGAAAGATTCGAGAACAATATCTTGTCATTTTGAATCAGGTTCAGATGACGAGGTCAACGCCTGAGCTGGCCCTCTACTCTCCAAACCTCCTCACCACGCCAACCTGAGAACAGTTAAGTTCGCGACAGATTTGAAGTACATCAGCTAATGTTACCAACTGGGAAATGGCCGTACCACCAAGGACCAGGAAACGATGGAAGTAATGTGAGGAATCTCTACGAGTCGACGAATTAGGATGTAAGTATGATGTACAGCGTCCCTTATTTTGATCAAGGGCTATAATTAAATAAATGTTATCAAATTCCTCTTATCTCTCATGCCCGCTATCTCTAAATCTACTAAGTTTAAGAGAAAACGGATGCGAGGATACGCTACTTTTCATTATCAAAACTCAACTTTTAAGCGCGGTAATCGTATTATACACTGAGGTTCCATTCACAGAAGTGATGTCACTGAATAAAACTAGATTCGATCTTTTATATAAGACTATGTAAAATTAAATCTATAATCAAAGCCAGATGGTCACTTGGGTTACTCACTTTGTCTTTGGGCATTAATCATGTGTTTTGTATAAAAGAGGGAAACGATATTTCGAAGATATAATAAGAAACGGTTCTTTTACGACTAATGTTTAATGTAAGGGAAGAACAGGAAATGACGCACTCTTTTTCTGGGTCATTAGCGTTAACGAAATTTAAGGTTTAAAGATCGCGCCGGTGTGAAAGTATGTAGAAAATGATCGAACAGTCGATGGAAGTTGGATCTAGCATCACTTTCTCTCTTTTGTTGAACTTATAGCTAGAGAATTATACCATGTTTGCCCTCAAAATGGTTTCGAAGAATATCTCATCCATCAAGATCCGATAAATTTTGCTAATGCCGAGACATCTCATCATTAAAGTATTGACGATTTTTTGATGATCACGAGATCAAGACTTGGTCAGATTTCTTCGAAAGACTAGATATCTAGTCCATCAAGATTTGAACAAGTTTTACTGATGGCTAGGGTACCTCGCCGAGACAACTATCAAGAGGGTTGATCGCAAGTTCGGTAGTAGACACCATATACCTACAGTTTTATGTGATAGAATGCTATCTCAGCTTCGATATATTCCATTGCAGCTCTAAAGATGACGGAAAATAGGTCTAAACCCTCTTTCTTTATAAATTACTAACTGAATAACCTGACATTGATCGGGTTTCAAGTATGACGGCGACTTTTCCCTGACCAAACTCAAATACGCAAACCCTGTAGAACGTGTTACCTACCGCCGGCAGTTAAAATATAACTGCGATTTTTCCCTGTGTTAACTCAAATACACAAACCCGGTAGAACGTGTTTCCTACAGAGACATTTCCCTGTGTTAACTCAAATGCACAAACCCCGTTGAACGTGTTTCCTACAGCGACTTTTCTCTGTATTAACTCAAATGCACAAACCCTGTAGAACGTGTTACCTACCACGGCAGTTAAAATATGACCGCGACCTTTCCCTGTGTTAACTCAAATACACAAACCCTGTAGACCGTATTTCCTTGTCTATGTGCAATTATTGCAGGAAAACACACTTTAAATTTCAAAATTAATGCTTCGAGGGACACTTTTAGGACTTCCTGTGTGCCAATTTTTCCGGCTACAGACTGGTCTGACGACAGGAAGAAATAGCCTATGTTTTCCGCAGTGTTCTAAATTATAAGTGTACCAAATTTGGTTTGGATTGGTCAAACGGCGTAGATTTGTATAGAGAATATATACATACACATCCTTTTTTATATATATATATCGATGCGTGCAATGGTCACAGAGCCTTCTTCCATTTCGTTGAATATGGAAAGAATTGCATCCTCCCTTTCCTCTCTAAATAGGAATTTACAGGGTCTTCATTCCTTCTACGATCTGAAGAACCCTACTATTGAGCCGACTCCAGATCTATTATATGAGCTCTGGTGCGTCTATTTTCCATATCGACAAACATAAACCACTGCTAAACGCTTAAAAATGTTTGCTAAACGTCAGGATATGAGACATTCACATATAAATGACTACCAGATGGAATGCTTGGTACTAAAAATATATTAAACCGACAAAAATATCACGTTTTCTTTATAAACCTGATCCATTGCTGTTATAAATGTGAGTCTCAGTTGCCCATAGAAAACGGATGTACCTCATAAAAAGTGAAATGGGAAATCAATCCAATTTGCATTTGAATGCATGATAATCTTCGCCCATAAAACTTTAGCTGGTAATTTTTTTTTAATTCTGACAAAATCTATAAAAATTAGTCTGCTTTTGTCTTTGCAATATTACATAGTTTTGATTTAATGCTGTAAGGCTTAAAAAATATATATCATTATTTAATGCTCAAATCTATTTCATTGAATTGCAGTGGTTTGATTATTTTAAAGGTTGTGAGATAAGAGAGAGAGAGAGAGAGAGAAGGATTTGTAACTTGATGTAGTAGAACACGCGCTATAAAGATTTTCTGAGAATAATCCTTATATGCTGGGTTTTTTCAAATATTCATTCAGTTATTAATTTCATGGTTCATACCGCATTTTTTGTAGATAATACATTCTAATTATTTAATTTCTTAGCCATACTGAAAAATAAATTCGAAATATAGGCAATTGTATCTCTACTATTATAAAAGAAAGTGTTTGTTTGTATATATATATATATATATATATATATATATATATATATATATATATAATTTCAAGAACACAAGAATCTCCAAAAAAATTCCAATGAGTTTCGGTTTCTGGTTATTGCACCCCGGCTGTTTTTTTTTTGGTATATTTTTTGTTATTTTGTGTGTGTTATGTAACTGTTATTTTGTATATTTTATGCTATATATATGGAACAGTTTTCTAGTAAACATTGTCTGTGACCAGTAACACCTTCTTTACTTCATCAATGATTGAGGAGAGACAGGGGATATTGCAGATGTACATTGTTTTTTGAAGAAAAAGGATATGCACGAGTTATCTCTTTTCTTTATTTGATATGTTTGTTGTAAGTTCGAGAATTTATAACTTAATATTCAACTCCAATGATCGGAAGTAAAATAAGAATATAAAATAGCATTTACTGTGTGATTCTATTTAATTGGCCACAAATATGCTAAAATGGTTTTCTTACGCTGTTTCAGAGAACTAGAAAGTATTTTAGGAAATTATACTATGCTTATTACTAAACTAATCCCATTAAGTTGATATACCTTGTATGAATTTCATTTTTATGATGGTGATTCTTAACTTTTATAAAATTTTAGATTCTTTTCAAAGAGCTACTTCGACATAATGTTAAACAAACAATACAGTTTAGAGTGTAGGTTTTCTTAAAGACCTATTTGTTTTAAGTAATATTAGAGGCCTTTTTTGTCAAGATAAATGTATGCAATGGTAGTGTTTATGCAACGATATATGGTTCCTGTAAGTATTCCGAACTTCACGTCACTTGGCTCGTTTTTTGAATACGATTTCAGCACTTCGCCCATAAAAATTCCAAATAAATAATTTCGAATCGATCTAAATAGTTGATCGGTCAACCCATATTAAATTAAATACCAAACGTCACCGAAACTGCTATAAACTGCATTTTAAGGTTAATTTTAAGTATAATTTTGACACCGTAAGTAGAATCCTCGGTTCTGTATAAAATAATAATTTTTTCTCTTTTACAAGAACTTTCACCGAACTTGTATGTTAAATATTTAAACAAGCAATTATAATTAATTGCGGAAGCACTGTCTATTGTTTCCTGAGGAAATACTCTCTAACTTGGTGATAGAAACTGAATTTTAAAAGTAAAGCTGAAAACTGAGTTAAAGTAATCAGAACTCGCAGCTGCTGGGCAAGATAATGATAATGGCATTAATTACAACTTTTCCATTCTTCATACAAAAGCAACTTATTTTTCAATTAGCCTGCAGTAAAGCTCGTTTAAAGGTGAAATTTACTGAAGGAAAACAAAGCACACGAAAGTATCCATTTCAGCATGCATTGGCTTTTAGTTAACGTGTTGGACTAATACGTTGCAAATTTCAAATTAACCATTCTATTCAGAGTTTTGTCATTTTCGTATTCATGACTAATCACTTTAAAAAGTTCTGTTATTTATTTTCGAACCGGAAACTTCTCACTTTGAATTGCATTTTTAGCTGAACATATGGATTTATGTTTTTTTCCCCCCACACCACACTTCTTACATTTTCTTTGATAACAGATGGTTCCACAAAAGTAGTTTATTCTTTCTGCATGCTGTCAATAGTGATACGTTATTTGTTTTCTGAGAGAAATTAATTTTTCCTTTTTCTTTCAAAGATCAAGATAGTTCTTTTTGTATTTCAAAATATTTTTATTATTTATTTTAGACTGAACATTGGCCTCGAAGAAAGATACGAAATGAATTTTACTACTGATTTAAAATTGATTGCCATATCAATGTAAAGGGAATAGGAAGAATAGTATTTTTCTTCAATTGTTTTGTTTACCCGTGATCAATATTTCTTTTTGAGTTTCATTTTTCTTCTTTTGCTCAGAATACAGTCTGAGAGAAAAATAATCTTTATTTTTGTGTGTAATGTCAAAATGTTTTGACCAAGAAAACCATCATCTGTTTTCATGTGCCCTCACAAAGTAGACTGAAGAATATATATATATATATATATATGAATTTCGGAAGATTTATCCAATGAAAGGTAAACAAAATATTGAAGAGATAAACGTAAATGAAAGGTAAATATGATAAAGAACAAAGGAATAGCCTAAATTATTTTCACATGAGAACGAACATTTATAAGGCTTTTAAGGTCAAACAATTTTTGAAGTCGAATTCATTTAATAAAACTTAATAAAAAAGTCCTGAACTCTTTTAGAACGAGTGCAATGTTTAGACATTGTGAATGCAAACTGGTAATGAAATTCAAAGTTCATTCGTATTCCATAGAATAAAAGCATAGATTGTAGCTTAAAAAGTCAGATCAGCATAAATTTCATAAAATAGATTCATCTTTTAAAAAATAACAACCTATTCATTTTCATACTGAAAAAGCAACTTCATTGTCCTTTGCTTCGATATTTTCGACGGATCTTTCTCTACGGGATTGATCCATCGCCAATAGATTGTGTTCCTTCAGTGTGAAGTTAATTTTACGACCTATCTGTCCGACTATGTAGATATCATATTTTCTTAAATTGCTGTGTCCTCCATTGCAACAAAACTTTATTCTTATAAGATAAATACTGAATAAGAGCAGTAGGAATTCTAGCAAAATATCACCATAAATTCTATAAAATAGTTTCATCTTTTTATATGCACTAAAACCTGCTCATTTTTATATTCCAAAAGAAATTTTCTATTTGGTTTCTATATTTTCGATGGAGGGATCCTTTGGGATTGATCCCGGACCGTCGTGAATACCCCACAAGGTTGCTCCGGTGCGGCCGTAATTCAACTACCTACCTTCTACATTTTCGATGATATAGGTATCGTATTTGTTTAAATTGCTTTGTCCTCAATTACTACAAAACGTTATTCTTACAAGACATATATTGTATTGATAAATTTCAGTACCCTTACTTTATGAATGAGAAAGAGATGTTCTAAAAGATTTGCCGAAAAGTAAGTAGGTAGTGGAATTAACGTCGTACTGAAGCAACACAACGATGTATTGGAATCGGTCTGGGATCAATCCCGATGAGAATTGTTGGAATAGAAATACATATAAAACAAAATTAGGCGTTAATAGAACGTATCGTTTCCAAGTAAGCTGAGTTTATATCTTGAAATAATTAAAAACTATGAATCTGGAAACGCCGAGTAAGGTGAGAATATCTATAATATAATATTGCTTTTATAAATGGAGTTGTTCTAATCCTTTCTAAGAATAGTGTTGCGTAGGCGTTATAAGACGTGTAAATTTAAGCTACTTAACACATAATTTTATTTATTTGTGATTAAAAACAAATTGCTTTTGAAAACACGTATTTTATATAACTCTAATACCACAAGGATTAAAATCTAGCGCTTTGAAATTGTTTTGTGGGTCTGAAATAGCGTTTAGGATATTTATTTTATAATTAGATAATATCGAATTTCCTATTGCGAGATATTTGTATAGATATTATAAATCCTTATATTTAATTTAATGCAGTTAACGATTGTTAAACTCTGAAAAATCCCATTGGTTATTTTTATCAAGTAAAAAGTGCAGATTATAGACCCATAGTTGGTACTAAGAAAGTATCTTGTGTAATTTCCTAAAATATTTTGAGTGGCAGCGGAGAATGCATACAGTAAATCTGTAGTTACCGAAATTCTCCTATTCGGTAAGATTACTTGAGGTACGAGACTCGTTGTATATATCCTTCATATCAGTACAGTTGGAGTTAGGCGGCCATTTTTATTTGTGGGGTTAAGCCTTAAATGTTTAGCTATTTGTGTACAGTTGATTGCTCTTTGGTCACAAAAATAAAAAAATTCATAAAAAAAGTTTATTTTATTTGATACATATTGATCTCTTCTGACTCACAAATTAGAAAGACGCGTATTGTCGAAAGATTGGGAATGATTTTAATGAAAATTGCATACCATAATACGAGTGAACTTGATTTATCTAATTAAGTTACGGTCGAACAATCCACGTAAAATTAAAGGTTGTAAGTTTTATTGTAAATAATATCATTTTACATTGATACGAGATTTTATATTTGCGATTGATGAATTTGCTTATTCCATATTTTGGGATGGTTGAAATACACTCGGACTTACCCGTTAAAAGTCTTTTTCCTGGAAGTACAGTTAGTGCGCAGAGAAGCTAGCTTCTCCTGCTTCGATATTTTTTCCGCTTTGTGTTTAATATGAAATCTAGACGTTTTAAAACAATTAATGCATATCTCTGTGGATAGATATTGAATCATTGAAGGCTTATATGTTAGACATGCACTTGAAGGAGTTTTACTAAAAAAAAATAGTTGTTTACGTGACGAAATAAGTTACTTTTCAAAATCCAAAGTATACTTACATCAATCTGCTATTAACATTAATTTTAATTTCTATAATCTTTGTGTAATATCATGAATAATTGATTTACTGATGTAACTCAAATCATTATGATAAATCCCAAAAAATTTGCTAAAAACACATGCAGAATTTGTTGTCAAATTTTGGTAAATCTATCTACACAGCCCAGTCACATTAATGTGACCACCACCTACTTCCGACGTCAACGTGAAATAACCAATCACAAAAGGCAGGTGGAAGCACATTGCAGTGGAGTGTATATAAAGGATGTCCTAGGACATCGGAAAGCATTTCAATAGTTGGCGTAATGCAGAAACGTAGCGATTTATCCGACGTCCAAAAAGGAATGATTATTGGCTTTCGGGCCAAGGGTGGAACCGAAACGGCTAATTTTGTGAACTGTTCGCGTGCCGCTGTGGTAAAAGTATACCGTGCATGGCAAAATGGCACCATCCAAAATCAGCGGCGTGGCACATGTGGTGCACCACGGGCTATATATGACAGAGGCGAACGAAGGCTACGGAGATGCGTTCGGGCAAATAGAAGTGCAACTGTTGAGCAACTGACCGCCCAGATGAACCAAGGGGCTACCAAGAGTGTATCCTCAACAACGGTTCAGCGAACGTTTCTGCGCATGGGACTCCGCAGCAGACGCCTGGTTAATGCACTTATGCTGACTACTGTTCATCGGCGACGAAGGCTGGAATTTGCAAGCCAGTACCGCAACTGGACGTCCACAGAGTGGCGACAGGTGGCTTTTCCCGATGAATCACGTTTTATGCTCCATCGGACAGATGAACGTTGGCGTATACGGCGTGAAACGTCTGAAAGCAAACATCCTGCAACAAGTGCCATGGATCCTCAACCGCGTAATCTACCGTAGCTGGCCACGGCACTGGAGTCGGCATGGCTCAACATCCCAGTGAACACCTTCAGAAACTTAGTTGACTCTCTTTCTACACGTCTCGCAGAGGTCCGCTCTGCCAAAGGTGGTTATTCTGGCTTTTGACAAGTGGTCACATTAATGTGACTGGACTGTGTGTATATATATATATATATATATATATATATATATATATATATATATATATATCCTTCTCTTACGTGGCACACAAAAAAGACGTTATTTTTTTTATCGCGTTTTGGCAACACTGCACGATTGTTTGTTTACCACTAAGCCTCGCGCCTCAATTGAATTTATAGCATTACGGATGAAATGTTATTGAAAAAAATTAATATTAGCCGAACTGTTGCAGCTTACAAAAACATGCTGGGTATTCGATTTCCAAAGCAGTGCTCACATTTCGAGTCAAAATTAGCTCAAAAATTTCAATAGAATTCCAGATTGTTCGAGTTCTGATTCCAGAGGTACTGTATGACTTTTCTATAGCAGAATAAATTTATGTTTGAAATATATATATATATATATATATATATATATATATATATATATATATATATATATTTTTTAGTATCATATTTTGTAAACAATCACTTCTGCTAGGACACATGTCCGTATTGATGCGAGAGAAGCGAGTAAGGTTCGTTCAGCGAACCAATGAGGATTGCAAAGCAATCCTCCTGGGGTTGGTGAGCGTCAGCGAACACGGGTCGGCCCCTCTAGTACTATATATTGTTTGGAAGCTCGTAGAATTAGAATGATTTGACGGTTTATGAAATCTCATTCACAGATGATGATTTGATAAAAAATGTGTGAATAAAATGTTCAGTGAAAAAATTTCACCATATTTTTTACTATAGTCTCTCTCTCTCTGTTATTTAGAACATACCACTACAAATGATTTATTAACGATACTTGAACATTTTTACGAAAATAAATATATTGCTACCAATTTTTATAAAATGCAAATCGAAATGATATTTGGAATACCTAACGTCTCTTTTAGAAGCTGCTTACAAATACAAATTTTAACACGAGTGAAATGATTGATCAAATTTGAACGTACATATTAATGAGTAATTTTTTAAAGAACAATCTAATTTTCGCATTTCTGTTTGATTCCTCGACAGAAATGTTCGAACGTAGTATAAATATTTAACAGTTCACACAGTACTTTATAGCATTATATTTAGATTTCTGTAAAAACAAAAATATTTTTTCAAAAAGAAAAAAAGAATTATTTTAACTCGATTTCTCATAAGGAACTTAAAAATCTCCCGAAACATTAAAAATTCAACAAAAAAATGCTTGGAACAGGGATAACAAAGTTATGGATATTCTTTGAATTCGCTAAGAATTTCTAATGAGTATTTAACATACTTCCTAGTGCATAGATCGATGTGTACAAGTATTGTAACGGATACATCGATCGAACTCTTAGCGACAGTTTTTCTATCGGAAAAACAAGTCCTCTGTGAGTAATTTAGTGCTTCTCTCTATAATGTGACAGCGCACCATGGTTGGAAATCTACTGCACTGGCATGCATTGGAAGAAATCTAGGTAACCTATTTAAAAAATGCATAAGAAGGCATAAAAAATTCATCAGGCAAACAAGTCTCACTCGCGATCAAAGTGAAACCCATAAACCAATGGAGAACGCCGCTCGGAATCACGTGATCCTTTCCAGCTCGCTCTGTGGCCACCGAGAGTATTTTCATCTCTACTCTCGCCGGAAAGTGTGTTATCGTCTGCTATTAAAAGAGCTTTGTGCTCTTCGCGTGTGGCAGCATCGCGGAATTCTTCGCTCTTGTCAGTTTTTTTTTAGGTTTTAATTCACGCTCTGTGGCTGTGGCTTCGCGAAAAACGGACTGATTCGATAAGTTTTTGATGACGGATAGAAGATTTTTTTTGTGACGAACGTGAAGAGAGAAGTTTGCATCGGATACATAAAGCGCAAGGTTTGAATTTGTTTTTATGGACACCTGTGGAGCGACGACGCGAGTACTTAAGAAATGTTTCATTTGTGTGGCAAAGTTTTTAATTGTTTTATGGTTTGGGTTGTTCGAATATTTCTGCCTTCAACAAGGCTTAATTTTTCGAACTTTTACTTAAATACACTCAATTAAAATATTCTCGGTTTCATATGAAAAATTCTCACTGGCGTCGTCACTCATTTTGTTCGTCGAAAAAGTAACTTGATGTTTTATAACTTTTAGTTTAGCGTTTTTTTATAATTGTTCATTTCTGGATCTTTTGGGACAAATGAGAAAATGAACATCTCATGCAAAAATAGCACATTTGAAATTGGAATAATAGTACCTTGATGTTTTATAACTTTTAGTTCAGATTCTTTTATAATTGTTAATTTATGGAACTTTTGGGACAAATGAGAAAATGAACAGCATCTCATGCAAAAACAGCATATTTGAAATTGCAAAAAAAGTAACTTGATGTTTTATAACTGTTAGTTTAGCTTCTTTTATAATTGTTCATTTATGGAACTTTTGGTATAAATGAGAAAATGAACAACATCTCATGCAAAAACATCACATTTGAAATTGCAATTATTTAAAAATGAGATTACTGAAAGTGCGTCACAATAGGTCACATTTTTACAACGACATTTATATTTTGAAGTTATGGAGGTTTAGTGTTGCATTTAATTATAGCATAAAAAAGTCAGACATATAAAATTCGACTTAATTTTATTCGTAAAAAAGTAACGATTTCTATTTGAATTTTCAAGTTATTCATAGTTTAATACATGAATATAGAAAGAATTTGTAAATTCAGCTATAGACACATTTTAGAATTTAGTTTACAAATAACTGATAATTACTGAACAAGAAATTATTCATTGTATATTAAAAACGAACATTCAGCTTTTTAATGACAAACATTCATTGTATTTTAATAACAAAACACATTTTTCATTACTTGCATGAAAATATTTTTACTATTTAAAAGTAGATGGATATATTGGTGCTTGTTTAATTATTTAACATTGCTTAATTGCTTTGAATTTTTGAAGTTTGAGAAATATGTATACAGAACAATAAACAAATATAAAAACCGATATAAAATTGAACAAATCAAAGATATAACCAATATTCATCTATCGAATGTTCTATTTATTAAATTAAAACACATTACAGATTTCTAAATGCACGATTTTCAAAAATAATTGTTAAACGATAGTAGTAAAGATATTATTGATTTATTCAAGAAGTTTGACAAAAAAAAAAAAAATGCTTACTTTTAAGGTACAAATTTTAATTCGTTCATTAGCTATCTCTCTCTAATAAGTTATAAATTTAATAAATGTGCTCTGTTTTTAATTAAATATCGAAGTTCTGACTTTCGGAAGCTCAGTAAATGTATCGAACGAATCTGTACTTCCATGTTTAATTTTATGGTGATCGAAAAAAGGTGTTATCTTTCTTTTTGGTAGAAATGATCATAAAATATGGCCTAAAAGCCTGTTCTAAACTCTTATTAAGATTTTTATTTCCCAAGAAAATTTTCGCTTTTTCTACAGTAGTCTCTAGTTCTGTTCATTTCTTACTATACCAGAGTCAGTGCAGTTTGCGTCTAATTGAATTGGTTTATGATATTAGTTCCTTCTGATAGTTTACTGCGTTTTTCAAGGGTCATTAGGGTTCTACACGATGGATAATAAGACCACTCTGGAAAAAAAACTCCTAACAAGGTATTCATAAACATTAATACGAATTTGAAATGCAATAAATATAAAATTACGTTTTCCAATTGGGCAGGTGTTTCAAATATTGCTACCCTAACTATCTCTCAGTATCTCAGCCACCTGGGTTGGGAAGTCAAGCTGGAAACTAAATTAATATCACTAGGAACTATTCTCCTTTGGTTTCCAGAGATCATATACCTTCTTTACATATGTCAGTTTAAGTTAACTAGTAAAATTTAAAAAAAAGTTTTCCAAGAGAATTTTTAAAAGTGGGCTCCTAATATCGCCTACCCCTGTACCTATTACTACACATCAGGCGAAATGAGAAGCTACTATTAACAAGTTGAAAGTAGAGCATAAATACCTACTTTTAGTATTTAATGTACATTCTAGTCATATAAACGAAACTATGATTTAAAAACACTTCTGGATATTCCTTGAATGAATTGGAGAGAAAAAATACGTTGATCACAGCCTGAAATACCTCAGATGCAATAGTGTTGTTGATATAAGTGATAGGAAACTTGCAGGTGGAGCTACGTAAAGCAAAACCCTACACCGTCAAGGTAACTACATAAACTCATAAATGTCGCGCATAGCAGCTTGCAAACACGAGTAGACGATTTTAAGCACAGGGGTGATAGTTGGAACACCAATCTTATTGTATATCGAAGAAGGGCCTTGTAAAAACTCATCGGAGAAAATTCTTGTCTCTTCTATAACTGATCCACATCACAGTCCCATATGTTCCCGGGGTATGTACACATTAAATCTGTACGTCCAAAATAGTTAACACACTGCAAGTACTGAGGTTGTGCGTAAAGCGCTCAGACGTTGAGTAAGAATTTTGGAAGGTAAGAATATTAGATGGTGTTTAACTGTTTGAGGGGTCAAGTGCATTATTCCACCTTGCAATCTGCATTATTCCAACTTGCAACCTGCATTCTTCAATACTTGACTTCGAACCAATTTTGACCTTGGGGCCAATAGAATCTGTCAAAGGATTAAATTTTAAGTAATTAAGCAATATCATTTCTCCAAAGGATTCGATTCCAAGGAAATTATCAATATTACATTTTCGTATTTACAGTAAGAATCAATCCATGGATTCTTTCAGCCAATAGATGTGGTTTAGTCATGTAATGTGTTGGGAGGAAATAGCAATACTACACTAGGTACTCTGAAATTTCGTGACGTTCAGAGTTAAGAGAAATGTGATAAAGAAACACTGTGTGTTGGAAGTGTTGGATTATTAACAGGGTATTCCATTATTATATGATAAAAGCATTTTATTGAAGACAGACTCCTGTGTTCTTTGATGTTAAACAAATAGGTTTTTTAAGCGGTTTCATATCAAGCGCTATATAGAAATCAACACAAACTCCTGTAGTATCTGATCAGAAAACGTAACTCAGTGGAGTCTAGTGTTGGAATTTCATTTAAATTAAAATAGTTGGAAAATATTGTTTGGTTTTAAATTTTAGCAACTCATTTAAAGTGATATATACCCATGAGTTCTTTAATTTTTTTCTTTATTCTTTAAATTATTAATTATTCTTAAATTGACCCTATACTCAAATATATTTTTCTAAGCATCGCACTTGCTGACCTTTAAGAAAACGTTATGTAAGAGAAATAAAATTATAATTTGAAATTTTTATATGTATCTGAAAATATTTTGTAGGAACTGTTTAATTTTGACTATGGCTTCTTCCAGAATGGAAATGAACTATATCATTTATTACTAAGAGTATAAAATAGGACTTTAAATAATAAAAATTCTTCAAAAAATGTCTAATAAATAGAGTTAACAAAACGGTCGATAGCTATTTCGGCGGAACAAGATGTCCATCCTCAGCAGGACTAAAATAAACCACACATTTTATGCACTGAAATTAGTTTATTTTCGTCATGATAAAGTCGGACATCTTGTTCCACTAAAATAGTTATCGACCATTTTGCTTATACTCTATTTACTGGAAGGTTTCGAAGCTTTTAATATTTGCTATGATGGATAAGGGTTTTGTTTTGCTCAAAAATATGTTATTGGTTAATTTTTGAAATTTTCGGCTGCATGATTTCATAAATTAATTCAAATAAAAATGATTATTTCAACTACATTCAGCAATTCCTTCGTGTAGTCAAGTGCACCCGTGAATTTTTCAATAATTTAGAAATCCGACCCCTTTTGATGTCACTTATGAATGCAAGAATCCTCGTCTTTATTGAGAATTCTCTTCCAAATCAGATGCGTGGGATTCTTCTTATTCACTACAGTGCTTCAGAGAAAACGAGTCATTAAATTATCGACTAATCCTCTTGAAGCGTTAATTAAATCAGCTTTCCTGTATTACAAATTACGTCGGAAAAGCAACGCCTTCTTTTTATTCACTTCACTGTGTATTCATTTGCTTGCTTATTCACGTACGCCATCGTGATTTCATCTTCATTCATTTCCGAGTCTTGAATGAAATGCGAAACAAATAATTTTTTTTGCAGCTGAGATGAATGGTTAATTTAATAGACTTATCAGGGAAAACCAAATTCATGTGTTAGAAAGGAAAACAAAAATGTCTGTAGCTTAAGGAAATTAGTTAAGATAGAATTCATAAGATCTGGAAACGCAATTTTAAATTACGCTTCACAAATTTATTTACTTTGATCTCTGGTTGTTTAACGAAAACCTCTACCTCACGTTTCATGTCATCCCTTTATTTTTACACGGATTTGTGATACCCACGTAAAAGCCTATACCACTCAAAGGAGCACACATTTTTTAATGAATGAAAAATGAGCGAATTTTAGCTTCTAATTTTTGAATTACGCTGAAAAAAAATGAAAATTTTATCAAAGTTTAAAAGATTGTTTAAAGTTAAGGTTGGTAGTTAATTAACGTCGCACTTGATCAGAACAGCGCTCTATTGGTGAAGGAAACGACCGAGGACACCACCTCGGCCTTTTGAATTACGGTCAGATGACGAGGTCAACACCTGATCTGGCACCCCACTCCAAACTTCCTCACCAACGTGAGCACGTTTGAGGCCACGACATATTTAAGTTGCACCAGCCCCCACATACAAGGTGGTCTTTGGTTGATTAGAGTTTCGAACTCGTAACCCTCGGATTGCTAATTTGATACGTACTCTTCCAACAGGGGGTACCACGGAATAAAAGGTAGATTTTACGCAAAACAGAAAAATCACAGTGCTTAAATTTAATCTGTATAGCAGATCTGGGTATCTGAATATAAAATAAGATTTTTTATATTACTAGTGAAGGTCTATATTTTTCAAGTAATTTTGAATTAAAAATTGAAAAGACACATTAATTAAATCTTATGTAGTTAGACTAAAAAAATGCATTTGTTCCATAATACTTTAATTAATTTGTTTCCATTCTCAAATTTTCAAATATTCCAAATTTCTGTATCGTACACTATCAGAAGTGAATGCTGTTTGCAGAAAATTGGCTAATATATTTTTATTCTTATCAGTTCACAAAATCACGAATGAGTTACCATTTCAGGAACACACACAAAATGACTAGCTGTTAATATTTTGACGCTTACGATCCTTTAACAAAATTACAACACATATGAGACATTTTATATCAAGCTAAAATATAGGGAACGATAATGTTTTTGCTGCAAAACATATTGCCTGTAAATATTAAGTCGGTTGGCTTGTTTTTGGAATACGATTTCAGCATTTGCCAATCAAAATTCCAGAGAATAAATTCTGAGCTGATCAATTATAGTTGATTGATCTAACACCACCTAGATTAAAAGGCATAAGTTGCCCATACGGAGATAAACATCATTAAAAGAAAACCCGATATGTACAATATTTGAGCATTCGGATTTGAGAAGTAAAATCTTAGCAGACTGTCTGGTTTGTGTTTACTAGAAAAATCCCTCTCATCAAAATATTTCTAAGGTACAAGATGTACATGGCTTAGGTAACTCAGAACAAATACTCGGATTGACGCATAAAGAGAAGGATTTTATACTTTCAAATATAGATGAAAGTGACTTGAAAACACGACAACTCTTTATAAAAGTATATTAACAAGTTAATTTTGCAATCTTTACATAGTTAAAATATGCATCTTGAGATCAGCAACCGAGTAAAAAAATAAAAATAGGGAGAACAAGAATGTTTCTATGACGATTTATGGACAAATAATAATATAGCAATGGACTAACAAAACAACCTGGCTTTCTGTGCGGTGAATCAAGTCGATATTAACTATACTTTATAGCTGGATAATTATGTCTCTCTCCATATCTTTTGTATAGATAAATGTAAATATAAAAACGTTACCACTATTACGATCTCTAGTCTAGACACTCGTATCATGCGTTTAATGTATTTTGTAACTCCATCGATAACATCACTGTTGCAACGATCGTTCTCCATATAAAATTTAAAACCTCTTTTTTACATTGAAAATTCGCTTTTAGTGACACACGGAATTGGTAAAGGCCTGAATTAAAATTAATCGATAACTTCAAAAAGTGCTTTATCGATATTCTGAAATATTTTGAAGCTTTATTTCATGTACACGTTGTACCTTCTACTTTGAGGAAAATATTATTATTCCAGAATTCGAAAAGGTTTTGCTTATTGTTGTGTTGAAGGAAAATGCTTTATTTTCAGGAAACTTTGCAGACAGCATAGTGTACGTGGGTAGGAGGGGGATTTCTCAACTGGCAACGTTGGTAACCCATGGATGATCAATACGGTTCAAAAGACAAGAATGCTGGAAAACCATTGTACAAATCTTTTCTAGAAAAAAAAATCTTATACAATTTCTGTTGCCATGATAAGAAGGAGAATGCAGCAGTTGGAAGAGTAATGGATTAGCAACAGGAGGGTTCGAAACTCTCTTCAACCAAATATCGTCGTGTCAATGGAGATAATGCACATAAATCTCTATCATGATCTCAAATGTACTGACGTTAGCATCGTATGGAAGTTTGGAGAGTGGGGTGCTAGATCAAGTGTTCACCAAGTCATACCAATGTGGTTCAAAATTACAAGCTGTTGTCCTAGGATCTTTCATTTGGGGATTGATCCTGGACTGTCAATAATAGCCCATAGTGTTGTTCGAGTGCCTACCAACCCCTATCTATACCATTTCGGAATCGAACGTATCTTGTAAGATTCAGTAAATTTAAATTCTAAATCTTTCGCTGGGTTATTTAAATAATTGATATATAAAACTATTATCACTTCTAGAAAAATAATACAAAAATGTCGATATGCTTTCGGGAATTTTTTTAATACATGCACTGAGAAATTTACCCTGAACCAAAGATATCTAGAACATTCACAAACCTTTTTACTACAGTAATAATCTACGTACACATACTACTGTTTGTATTATCATCAAAGCAAAAAATTAGCATATCATTAATTGTAAATCTTTGTTACATCCTTTTCCATTTAAACTGAATTTCAGATTCATATGGAATCAACACTTAAACCTTCATTTCGCAAACCGAAATAATTTATCTTTTCATGAACTACAATGTCTAGATTTTACTAAATTTCACTATGGGCTTCATTGAAAGTACGAGATTTTCGAGTAGTGTAATATCTTTTTCTTCTCATATCGCAATTTTTCCTGAGCTGATGAGAATTTCTTGATTAAATTAATCCTGCTTGAAGTAAAATCTCTATATATAACATGAATATCTATATAGGTTTCAAATTGTTACCAAATCTCTGAACTATTAAGTTGACATTCAGAACTGTTTTAAAATTCTCTGAAGGTACATGCTATTGCATATCGTATTAATGAGTAATATAATTAGAATAATATAAATCTACATATCTTTAAGATTCCTTTAAGATCCAGATTGAAATTTTAAAAAAATATGTCAAGACCACAAAGATATAGCTATTTTTTAATCTGTATGTCAATATCCCCCCCCCCCCCCAAAAAAAAAAGTGCTATTACCTGCAAAAGTTAGATTTTATGTGTTAGGGGTATTAAAGAGATTGGGTACAAAAATAAATACAACACGTTTTAAGGTACGTATCAAAAGTAACAATTTAATCATACATCCTTGAAAATAAAATTACTATTGTTAATGCCTATAACTATTATTTATGTACATACTTTACACAGGAGTTAAATTGGTATGTATATTCTTAGAATTTTGAATTTAAAAACCGCAATGAATTAATCCGCGCCATTTGTTTATTAAATACAACAATATTAGTTAATTGTATCAGCCCATACAATTCCAATTAAATATTTTTATAAAAAAATCAAATCCGTTTGTTTCTTATTTACTTTTCTATTAAATGAATCGGATTTCTTATTGTGAGCTAGTCCCACAACCCATTATGACTTAAATCAGCCATATTTAAAAAAAGTATGAACGAATTACTTACTAAATTTCATTAAAAAAAACAGCATTAGCTAATTGCAAAAACGATTGTTTACGATATTTTATTACCTTAATTGAAAACGCTATTAACAATTCCCGCTATATTCATCAATGAGAAAATATTGTACATCAATGAAACTTAAGAAAACTTATGAATGAAATTTAATTAATTTTAAATCGATGGCTTCTTATAGAATACTTTTTGCTCTTAAGTTTTATATGCTGATCGTTAAGATGATTTGAATACTGATGCTT
This sequence comes from Metellina segmentata, assembly GCA_947359465.1. NCBI lineage: Eukaryota > Metazoa > Arthropoda > Arachnida > Araneae > Tetragnathidae > Metellina > Metellina segmentata. The sequence continues at coordinate 101,713,668 of OX375875.1, forward strand.
TCTTAATATTTTCTACACTTACATATATCAAAAGAGTGGAGTTCAAACGCATGCTTTCTGAAAGGATGAATTTAGATTATTAATGACAAAATAATTACGTACTTGGTTATAGGACGCTAAAAACCTGTTCTTCAAACAATAGCTCAAAAGCATTAAACAGAAAATTCTCACAAAGGAGGTTAATTTTTTCGAATTTGTAAAATTAATTAGTTAATTCTTCAACGCTTTTCTGTAATTAGATTTTCACATCTTCAGAAGTGTTTTTTTTGGAATACTGTCAATTGTTTAAGTTAATATTTATTAGGATAGAAATATATCGGATAAGGATAATAAAAAGCAAAAAAATATAGAGGATAATTCAAAAAAGATGCTGCATTTTTAACAGTTTGTCGAAGAAACATATACCCAATAAGAAAATGGTTCAGATTTACATGTCGCATGCATTTTTTTGCATGTTTCATATGCATAAAAACACAAATGAAACCCTAAATTCCCAAAAGATTTCAACACAAAAAATGTCTATTTCCATGTGTTTAATAAGTAAATGCTTGTTTCTAAGTTAAACATACATGCTTTTTACAACCTAAACAGCAGTGCGACTTACTACTTTACGCTAACTTATTGATAACTTAATCAAAGTGTCATACGTTTTCTTACATTCAAGATGCCTCAATACACTGACAGTAAATGCTGTAATTATAAAAGTAAAATGTAAAGTAAATTCTCGGAATTTTTCTGTGACTATTTAGACACCGAAAAAATACATTTCAGTCTGATGTTTCCTGGTAACGAGTGTAATAATAGTAATATTTTGGATGTTACATGTATAGAAATCCTTGTGACATAAATGATATGTACTATAACATCAACGTATAGTTTGAATTTCATTTTTCATTTTGTTAGTATAATTCTAAAGTTGAACGATTAAACAGATAAGCACTATTTATCTATACCCTCGGATTTATTTTATTTGAGATAGGGAGGTAGTTAATAAGGTTTGCACTGGAGCAACACATTGGGTTATTGGCGATGGTCCAAGAACAAACCCATAGGGAAAGATTCAAGGATAACGCTGCCTAATTTTGAAAAAAATTGTCAGATGACGAAGTCAACACATGATATGAAACACCACTCTCGAAACTTCTACACCACGCTAATAGTCTTTCGCTGGACTTGGTTTAGAACTAGGAACTTTCCGGTTGCCAATCCATTGCTCTTTCAACTGGAATACCGTGGCTCTTCTGATTAGCTTGAATCACCGCCTTATAAATATACACTAAATTCTACTTTAATTCAAAAGTGTAAAAATGTAAGTACAGTTTAGAATTAAATAGTGACGTTCACTAAAAGAAATTGGAGGTGCATTTTGCATACTTGATCTTTTGAAACAATTGCATCTGGTAAAAAGGGAAGCTTCAATACATACCTAGTCAATAAGACGATGTTATTAGAAAGAAATCTTTCTTACCCAAATTAGAGAAATTATTCATCCAATTTCTTTTACATACCCGACAAAGTGTAAAAAATGTAAGTACAGTTAAGAATTAATTAAGGACGTTCACTAAAAGAAATTGGAGGTGCATTTTGCATACTTGATTTTTTGAAACAATTGCATCTGGTAAAAAGGGAAGTTTCAATACATACCTAGTCAATAAGACGACGTTATTAGAAAGAAATCTTTCTTACCCAAAAAGAGAAATTATTCATCCAATTTCTTTTACATACCCGACTTTAATCAAGAAAAGTTTTTCTTTGCAAGATTTTACATTAAGCCTCTTTATATATAGTTGTATGTAAAAACGACTCACTGTGGTTTAAAATTCATACAAATGTTCTTTTTTTAGAAAGGGTTTTTACAAAGCACTTTTATTTTCTTCGGCTTCATTTTTCTCCCACATTTATTCATTGAACCGATTCGTTAATTTAAAACGAAGCTTTTTGAAGTGCATAGATAGGATGCATGAAAAATATTCGTCGGGTGTTTGAAAAAATGGCATAAAATAAAAATGTAAGCAAAAAATAGATAGTTACAGAGGAATGCTTTTCATATACCGATTAATGTTCCTCATGGTAATTGCCTTGACGAGGATCTTGTCATTAGCAAAACTGACCAGATCTTGATGGATGAGGTAACTCATCATTACAAGAAAAAGGACCCAATCTTTATCTTGTCATCATAAAGTAATTGTCAATACAGTACAAAGTCCCAAATCCGGGATTGTCCAAAATCCGGACGTTTTGCTAAACGGCGTTTTATTGTTTTTCTTCTCATTTTTCCCATCTATTCGACAATTTTTAAAGAACAAGGAGATAAACCTAGACCTAATTGATGAAACAACGCAAAATAACGGACATGCTCAGAGTGAATTCCACACAAAAAAATAGAAGATTTTCAAGTAAACTTTCTTGCATTTTGTATTAAAAAGTTTTTTCCTTTTTTAAAGATTATTCCTATTTATATATCTGCTATTTTACTATTGCAAAAGCAAAATTTGCGATAAGGAGGTTAGATTAAGGTTTTTTTCAAAGAGCCACGAAATCTTGATCAACCTCTTTCCACCACCACACTTGCAGATGCGAATGCAGTGGCCAGATGCAGACCTTTAAACCAACCCTCAAAGAAACCTTTGATAACCGACTTCGACTTCCCTAGAGACATAACGACCACACTTGCTCGACTAAGAACGGATCATTATAAGGGAATGAAAATACTTCCTGACGGGACAAGGACCTATCCTTACTGCAAGAACTGCCCAGAGATCCAACTCACACCAAAGCACATCTCTGAATGTCCAAAAATTACTGCAGAGATCTTGAAACTCGGCTATTTACCAGATAGAGATCTGCTGTGGGAGACCCTCTACAGTTCTGAGGCACCGAAGCTGGCAGCTGCGGTCCTGTGGACCTTTGACAATATTTGAGACTTTTTTGGCAATCCATAGACACGACATCATCATCATTAAGGTTTTTTTTGACAAAAAATGCAAATAATACAAAATTCGGAAAAGTCCGAAACCCGGAATGGCCTAGGTTCATAAGACTCCGGATTTTGGACTTTGTACTGCATTTAGTTGATGAGGAATCACGTCATTATCAAAATCGGTCAGATCTTCGTGGACGAGATATCTCGTTTAAACCTCGTGGATGCCCAAAACTCTGATAATGTTAGAAACCATCATTTCACTTAATTGTACCCATCTGCCAAATTCTAATTTGTAATCTTCATATTAATTTTTGCTATGCTAATAGCACTACCGGTACCGAAGTGCTTTTCAGTTACTTTATTGATGACAATCGTAGGCAATGTTAAACAATTGAGACGCGTTGGATACAATAATATAAACCTAAAGTACCGTGGTTTGAGAAAAAAAACGGAACAGCTACACTCTACGTTTATGAGTGGTGGCAACGGCTTTGGCGATTTTTTTTGGCGCACTTCTAAAGTCGCCAAGGAAAGAATTATTTAAAAAATCCTTTTCTTACAAAAACATTTTTCTTTTCACAACGGAAAAAAAAGCTTGAAAACGTTATGAAAAGTATATACTTTTTAAATTTCACAAAAATTAAATACATTACAAAACACAATTGTGTTCCAGGAGAACTAAACTTTGAATGTTGGGTAAGAATATATATATATATATATATATATATATATATATATATATATATATATATATATATATATATATATATATATATATATATATATATATATATATATATACCCTGAAACTTATCAATTACACTAAATACATCGACCTTAAAATGAAATAGACGGAGCATGCGACCACAGTTTCAAGTTATTTCTTCCAGTTGCTCTGTTTGAAGATGTGTCACGTGGTTGTGGGTAAAAGCATGAATCCTAAACTATTAATTGGTTAACGTGACTATCCACTGTTATTAAAAACACTAGTCTGCGCTTCTATAGCCAATCGGATAAGTCGATTTGTTATTTATCCTTCAGAGATCTTACGACAGCGACTCCGCCCACATGATCCGTCTATTTCATTTTAAGGTCGATGACTAAATACAGTGGGCATGTTAATAAAGAAAAAGATTTATAGAAGAAAAAGAGCAAGAACTAATACAACCTGATAACGTCAGAACTCCTGCGTAAACAAATAATCAAAACGAAAAGGGCAAAAACAAAACTCTTAATTCTTTTGTAAAAACTAATGTAATAAAATAAAAATTCCACAACTGTCGAAGTACAAATAAATGGACCAATGGTATCACAGATAAAGATTTAAAAGGACTAATGCAATCAAAGAATATTTAAAAATCAAAATAACCAATGGGCGCAAAGAAAAAATTTCAAACGATTTTAACGGATTTTGGAAGAACTTTCTATAATATTCAAAACGAAAATTGAAAGTTTCCGTTTGCGGAGGTTGCCATGAAAACCGTAACGACAGATGGGTTGTCTTAATTTATCGTAACTCGCTGCTAGAAGTAAGCCAAAAAAATCGCCAAGCCGTTGCCATCACTCATAAACGTAGAGTGTAGCTGTACCAAAAAAAACAGACCTTTCTAACGTTTCGGAGCAGTATAGAATCATGTATCCAACCTTTTCAGACACTTCACGTTGTTAATCATTGAAAATCTCAGCTCAATATCCTTCAGCATATTTTCATTTAAATGCTTTGTTAATTTAAAGCGAAGCTTATTAAATTCCATACATTTTAAGTTCATTTAAAAGTTGCTATTGAATCCAGCGACTGAATTTAATATGAGAATGGTAAATAAAATATAACCTTAAGTAAACATATTTGTCTCGTTACTCATTGAGTGTGTTTGATCACGTTGAATGAAACAACAGTTAAATTCGTGTTCAATAATAAACGCTGGATGTTATTTTCTTATGTAAAAACTAATATAGAAATTATGCTTTACTTAAACAATTTACGTACATTTGATTTACAAGTCGAACTATTTGCAACCATTGAATCTGGGGAGGATTTGGGGGCAACAATAGCCCTGTTGGAAAAGTAGCGAATTAGCAACAGGAGGATTGGCGAGTTAGAAAGTCGATACAACCAAAGACCGTCTTATGGGGGCTTATGCATGTTAAATCTGTAGGCCTCAAATGTCCCCACGTTTGTATAGAGTGGAAGTTGGAGAGTGGGTAGTCAGCTGAGGTGCTGACATCGTAATTTGACCGTGGTTCAAAATTGCGAGATGTTATTTTAGGATGTTTCTCTTTTGGGATAGATCCCAGACTACCGCCAATAACTCGCTGTACCGCTCCAGTGTGACACTAACTCAACTACCAACCAATCAAGAGAGAAAGATTTATGGTAAAGATTCCGCTCCAATTCGACATCACAGAGCAAACACGACATGGAAATATTAAGTGGAAACACAACAAAAGCATTTACTTTTAATATGGATTTGGCACTCGGATCACTACCTTCTCCTGTCTTCCCCCAACTCTGTTTTAAAAATATACTACCTCTTAACTCAGTTTTCCAATGAAATTTCATTTTAGTCGAGCGTACGTCATTCCCCGAATCACCTTTCTATTCCATTTTTTCGTGGCTCCAAGGAAAATGCTTTTCCCATTTTATCTCAGCTCTGGAGTATCTTTACAAGAGTATGTTCGTTGGCTGCACCATTTGTTGACTTTCACGTGTTTTCAATCAACTCAATTGTTTTCCTGGTGCTCTTTCCTATTACAAAAGTGGACCTTTTCTTCTTACCTGATTTTCTTTTTATAAAATTGTATCTTAGTTTGCTTTTTAGAAAATTGAGCAATGTATCGCATTGGTTCGATGTAAACTGTTGGATTCACACTCTTCGGCTGCTGATAGACTTAGGAACAGAGTTTTAAGTAATGATTCAGTAGTTTTGAACTTAATATGAAACTTCTGTTACACTTAATGAATAACGTACGTAAAATAGGTTTGCTCCATTTTGTGTGAAAATATTCAACCATATTTACTTTTAATACCAAATATGAGCTCTCAAATTAATTTTCAAAGACTTTTTTTGGGTCATAATTAAGCGGTTTTGAAGACAGTTTTATGTCAATAACTATTTTATCTGATGTCTTTGAGTTATATTATGAAAAAAATATGAAACATTTATTGCATTATGCTAACTATTAAGCTATCGAGCAATTTGATAACTCCATGGTTAGCACAATGCAATAATTGTTTCTTATTGTTTTCATGATATAACTCAAAGATATCGGATTAAATAGTTATCGACTTAAAACTTTCATCAAAGCAGGTGTATTTAAATTCCACAGACAAACCTAGAGGGGTGATAGTACGCATCCAGACGAACAAAAAAGGCAATGGAACACGGGGTCGCAAATGACGTTGAGTGGGTGAAAATTGCGAAAATGCGTCTGCAAAGTGCACGCGTTCTTCCATTGCAGGGGTGCCCATATTGCGGTTTCGTCCTGCATTACACCTCACTGCTTGAGCTGTAATGGAGGAACGTGTACACTTTGCAGATGTATTTTCGTAATTTATACCCACTCTACCTCATTTGCTACCCCATGTTCGTCTTGATGTGTACTATCACCCCTAGAAGTTTGTCGGTGGAATTTAAATATACCCGTATATAAAATGTCTTTGCAATTTAAATCCGTCGTGGCCTAAAGTCCTCACGTTAGGTTGTTGTGGAAGTTTGGAGAGTGGGGTACCAGCTCAAATGCTGCCTTGTCATCTGACCGTGGTTCAAAATTACGTGTCGATACACCGTATGGCTTAGGCTGGGACGGTGGTAACTACAGTACAAAGTCCAAAATCCGGAAGCCTCCGGACCTCGGTCATTCTGAATTTCAGATTATTTACAGTTTTTTGTCTGAAAAACCTTAATCTAACCTCCCCCCCCCCCCCCGCGCGAATTTTGCGTTTGTAATAATAAAATAGCATATATTTGGAATAATTTATAAAAAAGGAATAAACCCTTTTTAATACAATGCAACTAACTTCTGTGAGGTACTTACTCTGAACGCGTTCGTTATTTTGTGTTGTTTCATCAATTAGGTCCAGGTTTACCTCCTTGTTCTTTAAAAATTGTCAGAAATATGTAAAAAAGTGAGGAAAAAAAAACGCAGGTTAGCAAAATGTTCGGATTTTGGACAATTCCGCATTTCGGACGTTCGAATTTGGGACTTTGTACTGTTGTTGAATATAAAATCTCTCTACTTTGGAAAGAGAATTAATAGTTTATTTTTTGAGTACAATCCTTTCTCAAAAATCTATGAAATCGTGATTATTCTACTCAAGTAAAAGCCCTATTTGAATTATCCTATAAGGTAGGAAGTTGAATTTCGGTCGTATTTTTTTGGAGCAACGCATTATTGACAGAGGTTCGGAATCAACCCTCAAGATAAAGATACGAGAACAACACTCTAGGTTTGGAACCTCGATCAGATGGTGAGTTCAAACACCTGAACTCTCAACTTATATGTTTATGCAACTTATATGTATATTATTATTAATATATATATATATGAGTTGTGACCTATAGTTGAAAAGTGATAAATGATCACTGCAGTGTACAAATTTAGAATCTAGGAAACAGTTTGTTTTTTCTAATGGCGGGCACTGTGTGAACACGATCCTTGGCCGCTACAAGGCCGGAAGTGATGGTCACTACTTCCAATGGTGGGTACTAAGACCTTGTTCTTGGTCACTACAAGGCTGTAAATGATGGTCACTTGTGAAGGGGCACCCAGTGGGTGCACTATCATTGCCCCTAACAAAGGACAGCCCAATTTACATCCATGCCCTGACCCCAGATTCGTGCCCACTAGACCAGTTGGTCGGCATCAAGGAAACAATGGATTTTTAAAACAGCATGTTTAAAGAAAAACGTAAATGAAATCCATCAATGAAGTTGGTACGGTCAAAGTTAATTCATATTCATAGATTTTTTTTTAATCTCCGTTTATAAAAAAATATTACATTTTATTTCCGAGACTTGTTTTTTTACTTTTGAGATTGCTTTGATCCATTACCACTTGTATGATCATATCTGATCTGTGTAGCGAAAGTTCCAAAACTATTATACAGGCATTGCTTTATAGACAACTCCACAATTAAATGGCATATCTTTCACCTCAAATTGTTCAACGAGCACTACATCTTTCACTATTGTTAGATCAGAATTGTATCTAAGACTTGGAGGTCTGTAAACAAACGTCAAGTAGCAGACTCTTTCTTTTGTCTGCTTCAAATGAGGCTTGATGGAGCGTTTACACTTGCTCAGGGGACGAGCTATTTTGGCTCCAGGTCACGTTATGCGAACGGGTACCAAAAGCGGGTTTTTTACTAATCGAGTTGTTACGTGTGTTTCTTCTTAGCAGTCCGACAGGAAAACAAAAGAACAGGACCTAAAAGCCACAAAGCTCTATTCTTTCTCAAGGTCGGAAAGTAAAGTAATTACGTAATACACAAAAAGTGCCAACATGAAAGGAATATCAGAAGAAAGTAGCAGGAAAGTAATCGTGCATACGCCTGTTTGTTTTCCTTAGAAAATAGACACTCATGGTGAATTGTATGCTTAATCCATTTGCTCTCCGTATTCCTTGTTGACTTACTTAAAGATAACATTAATTTACAGTCATATGAAACAAAAATTTTACATTATTGCATGATTTTGATCATTTCTTCAGGAATATTGTATTCAAATTCGTATACCTATTTTCATAATTAAACTAGACGAACTGTGCAAACGATAAACGACTAAACAAAAAAGCTTCCAAAACGACAATAGACGTTGCTGGTCGGCGTCTAATTTGTCATTAAAGTTTGTACTTTGATAACGACATCATAGAACTTTAAAAACGCTTCTTGTAACGAATCATGAAACTTCAAAACGTTTATATTATTTCTATTCAACATTTATTATTATTTATTTATGTTTTCCATTCCACTTCTGTGTTTCTCATCTCTCCAAATAAACCTGTAAATTTACTTTTTAAGACATTTTTGGGACCGCGGTAGCCCAGTTGGTAGAGTAACGGATCAGCAACCGGAGGGTTAAGAGTTCAAAGCTCAGTCCAGCTAAATAGTCGTATATACACGGGGCTGGTGCACGTTAAATCTACCATGACCTCAAATTCATAGTGTGGAGGTTTGGAGAGTGGAATGCCAGATCAGGTATTGTTCTCGTCATCTGATCATGGTTTAATATTATGAGGCCTTGTACTCGATATTAACTTCAGGAATGATCCCGGTTCGTCGCCAACAGCCCGTTGTGTTGCAAAAGTGTGATGTCAATTAATTACCTACACGAACTTTTAATTATTTCTGCGCAACAATATTCTCTCGAACTCCATCCGATTCAATTTTTGAAAATAGATCGATCTTTATTCAAAAATTTAAACTAGGTTTCTTAATTCTGATAGTGTTCGTGGTTGACGAGCATATTTCAATTTTGTCATCTGTCTATCCCAGGCCTCGAAATAGATTTTTTAATGCTGTTGCACTTTGTGCACCTAAGTTTTTAAATTAGGTGCACAGGTTATATTTTAGGTGCATATTAAAAAAAAATCGTAATATACGAGCATTAATGTAATGTACACTACTTTATTAGTTGGGTATGTTTATAAAAGTCAGTAGTAGATAGTAAATAAAAATATTTAAACATATAAATTCTCCCTTCTCCGGCGCAAGGCTGGCGCAACAGTAGCTTCAACAGCGCCCTCTGGAAAATGTTTCGATCCTCGGAAAGTTCTGGCGGCAGTAGCACAAGTAAACCTTCGTCCTGTATAAACACGTTACGGACCAGCGATTTTGTTACGCATAGTGTGTATTTAGGAATTTTAAGAGAGTGGTCGATACTAATATTTTGTTCCAACATCAAAATAACATAAAACACGTTTCCCTCCTTTTTTTTTAACGTTAGGTGCATTGCGTGCACCTAGCGGGAAAAAATTAGGTGCACAATTTTATTTTCATGTGCACAGTGCACCTGTCCTCCCGGGTATTTCGACCCCTGGTCTATCCGATTCGCTGAATACATTATATTTTACTTAACAAGCACAAATTCCCAATGCAAGTTTAATGACCACAAGATGATCGATCCTAAATTAAAGAGATTTGATTAATGTACCTATTGTTGTGTGTGGCACTTCTAAAAACACGTTATTGATTCGGAACAGCTACACCTGTAATGAAATTAATCACTCATTAAGCAGAATGCAGCATTCGGTAATTGAAAGAATTTTGTTTTTCCGCTGTCGAAAGTTTTAAATGAACGCAATTTGCTATGATCAGCGTGGTTTCTATAAATAGAAACGGGAATTTTCTCTTTCCATGTTTTGGAATTACAAATGTGTTGGGTTCAATCTACAACCGTTAATAATTCTCATTAATAAGAGAAAAAGAAGAAAACAGAGAATTTATTGTTAATTTTGCTAAGAGAGTAATATGTGATTAGTGGTTTTTTAAAGAACGTAACTTGCTTGAGATAAAAAGTTTTATTCCAGACATTTCGCCTCTGAATGTTTTATGAACGTGATATAAATTCAAATACTGAAGTTGTTTTTTACCATTCAGTATTTTATCGTATTTTTAAAAATTAAAGGTAAAACAAAACAATAGGTTTAAATGCATACTCTACAATAAATGTAGATATGAACCAAGATAGACAGGGAGCTGAATTATCATCGGACTGGAAGAAACAACGAGCTATTATAGATCAACTGAATATTTAAGAAAATAAATTGAAATTTGTATAAGAATACTTTTCAATTACTTATTATAATTTCCCGTGTTAACAGAAATTCTAACAATGTGCGTTTATTCGAAGCTGAAAAATACTTTATTGTTGAAATGCCATTTTCATACCACTAAATCAACAAATTAATCACCCAATGCAGCAATTTCGAAGCACAACTCATTGAATGTGATGTTTAATATTATGTAAATCGACGTTATGCACCAGTATGCAATTGTTAAATTACAAACGCATAAAAAAAAAGGTATCGATAACTGGTCGAGACATAACAAAATAATATTGCACAGATGTAATATGGAGAACACGTAATATGTTACAAAATAAAATTAACACACCTATTGTGGTTCTAAAAAAGAGCTGATGACGGAAACCACAAGAATGATAGGTTTTTTAATCATGCGGGATAATCACTTTGAGTAATCAATAATTTTTACCACATTAGGAAAACTACTTTTCCCACAGCCACGTGACAGATCTTCAAACCAAGCCATCAGCAGAAATACCATCACCCCGTGCACACATGCTTCATCTATTTCATTAAAAGGTGAATGGTGCAAAGGGACTTAATCCCAACGAACACTTTTCACTTATATCCACTCGTTGGACGGAAAATATGTCGAAGGTGATAAGTAAAATTTTGTCATTATAGGTTATCTAATAAGAATTTTACGCATTTATCGTAATCCAGATGTGAACTCACTTCATAAGATCATCAAATTTTAAGCACACGAACTGTTTATGTCCGTAGAAATGAGCTCAATAAAACGGAAACAAGAACAAAATATGCAGATAATTACTGTCCAGATATTTTTATACGATAACGCATATGTAAATGCACATAGAGTTCTTTTCGTTCGGGCCATTAAAACGTTTGTAAGAAACACATATTGTAAAAAACCACTTGGGTGTCAACATTCATTTTTAATAAACTACAGAAATGGCGACGAAGTAGGCAATTAAAACGGTGACAGATCATTTTCATCCTGCCAGATTGTAATCTTATTCCCGTTTCCTTTTCATTATTTTTTTGCAACACGCTCCAACTCTACCGAAAGGAAAGGGAAAAAAAGATGGTCATCCGTTTTCCGGTGATTATTTATTTCAAACCCACATCTCTAAGATATAATTCAAACCACTCATAAATCATCTATAAAGGAATTTTTTTTTTTTAGATTTTTTCTAACTCCTTGTAAAAGATTAATTTGAAATAAACCGAAAAAGGAGACGTACATAAAATAATAAAGTTTCTCAAAAGCAAACGCGATAAAAGAAGGGAAAATAACACATCTCTAAGTGCTAATAAAACACAAAAGAAATGTTTCCATGAAAAACTCTTGAAAGGGAAGTAATTTTATATTTTTTCTTTCCCTCCCATTCGTTCTCTGTATCTCACTTATTTCTTGGTGCTTATTTATTGAATGACCATTGAACGAGATTATTGCTGTGTTTCAAATTAAGGTATTCGATTGCGATGGAATTTCGATTCTCCACACGTATTGTTTTGGTCTTCTCAACAATGGCGATTTGCGGCGGCTTCTTAATCTCATTTACGCCGTACACGTACTTAAGTGAACCTTTTTTCCCCCCGTTCTCCTTCCCTTAGTTAGGTTTCTTTTCGGATTCTTTCCAAGGGGAACATCTCTCTCTTGGCCAGACTAACTCTTGCATCTACTCAAAGCACATAGAAAAACGAGATTCACAAGGACGTCTTCCGCTATTTTCCAAATTATAAATTTCAACTTGATCGCATTGAGTGAAACCGCATACGAAAATAAAATTTAAATTAAACAAAAGAAAGATATGCTAAATTTTATGTTCCAAACTAACTAATATAGAGCTGTCTTTCAGCTTTTTCTTACATTTATTAATGACTTTTATGAACACAGTGAAGTAGGTAGTTTAATTGACGTCGCACTGGAGCAACGCAACAGGCATTTTTGACTATCCGGGATGATCAAACCTGAAGGGAAACATGCGAGAACAACATCTCGTTTATTCGGGCCACTGTCAGATGACGAGATCAACACCAGAGCTAGCACCCCATTCTCCAACCTTCCACACCAAGTCAAGAGGATGGCATTTGAGGCTACGACAGATTTAATGTGCACCAGTCTCACGTACACAACGATCTTTGGTTGGATCTAGTCTCGAACTCGCAACACACGGGTGTAAAACTGTTTCCCTTCGAACTCTGTTACCTCGCCTAGAAATAATCTTCTGAATTCGTGTTCGATGAAGGGCATTCTTTTAGAAAGTCAGATGTTTTTGAGAAAAGGTGCGTTTTCCTGTATTTTTTCACGTGCATAGCTCATACCTCAGGAATGACTGTTGATTTTCAGTGCTACAACCAATGATATTGTTCCAAAAGTGCTATATGATGTGTAAAAAAATCTAAGTATTGTTATCACATCTTCTTGGTAGGAGGCCGTTGTAGTCTGGTGGTTACGATGTTATTCTCTAGATCGGAAGGTTCCTGGTTCGAATTCGGGTCAGTGCGTGAATGTTTATAAGCGTATGGTGTAGATGCGGTTGGTGTATCTTAAATCTGTCGTGACCCAAAGTCCTCATGTTGGATGGTGTGGAAGTTTGGAGAGTGAGGTGCCAGCTCAGGTGTTGCCTCGTCCATGGCTCAAAAATACGTGGTGTTTTCCTTAGGGGATTGATCCCGGACCGTCGTCGATAGCCGAATTGAGTTGCTCTTGTTCGACATTAATTAATAATTACAATTACTTTGGCAGGAAAAGCACACTACAAAATGTTTTCCAGTTTTGTAAGCATCATTTTTGAATGGTCAACATGTAAAGGTACGCTGTTGAATAAAAGTCGCACTGTCGCACTGGATCAACACAACGGGCAATTGGCGAGGTTCCGGGAATGGTGAATATGTCAAATGATCATTCCTTGCACAAGTCTCTGATCTGAAACATTAGAGAGACATGCAGACCAAATCGGAAGACCTTTCCTTTCGTTTGAGTCATCTGTTTTAATTTCCGAATATTCAAGCTATGTAAAAGCGTAATTTTAGGCTTGAAAAAGGTCACAAAGATTATTTGATAAATCTACTGTTAAGCTCTAAATAAAGCTTATTTATATGTCCTTTTACGTTTTAAGTGAGTTCGTCGCTCGCAGATTTCGCTAAATTGTGTTCGCTCCTAATCCGAAACAAAGGGGATTAGAAAATTGACAAAACGAAAATCGAAAGGTCAAACTGGAACCACGTAGTTCTAATTGTTATGGATATACGATCTGAATTACAGTGCAAAAATTTTATATTTTAGTGTGTGTGAAGGAACATTGCTTTATTTCATACAAAAGTTTTCATATAACTCTTCAATTAAAGCATTCTAATTGTTTTAAATTATTAATATAGATTCGGTAAATAATATACACTTTTGAGATGAAATATATGGATTTATTTCTTTCAGAAAAATGAAGAGTGATGGTCAACTTTTGAATTTGTTGGTGCTTCTTAACGTAAGTTCAAGTTACCTTTTTAAATATAATTTATATGTTAATAGTCAGATGTTTATGTATCTATAGTAGCTGTTAATGCTGACTCTATATTGATTTCAGATATAAAATATTAGTTGTTAGTTTATTTAAAATTGTAACTTTAAGATAATCGGCGTTCAAAATAATACATAACGTTGTTTCCTAAAAAAAATTAATCGGATCTTTCCCTTAAGGAATTGATCCCGGACCGTCGTCAATAGCCCGTTGTATTGCTCCAGTACGACGTTAACTATAAATTACCTATTACCTAAAAAAATAAATTAGAATTTTTTTTTAAATTATCACAATGTAAAATTACAAGTTTTTTTTTTTTTTTTATAAAATTTGATAAGCAAGAATACCTGTATAATTTCGTAGAAAAATTATTAAATTTTCATTTGATATATTTATTACACATGTAAGAATGATTGAATTGATATTTAAGGTGTCCAGCAATGAGTTTATTCAACAAAAAAAAGCGCTTTTGCACTGAACATATCTAAACACCGACACAAAATATTTTATAGGAGTAAAAAAAGAAAATGTTTTTTAATAACATCACTATCAAATCACACTGGAAAGAAGAACCTTAACCGTTTTATGTTTCACCTTGCTTGTAAGTTTAAAAGCAATTTCAACTCCTTAAACAATAAAACACTAATTTAAATTATGAATTGTGTACTTAAGGACATTATCGCGTCCGATTATCAACTGTGTCTCATTTCCAAACATTGGATTGTGCATCAAGTCTGGCAATACCTTCCTTTATGCCACTCAAACACATCATCGTTCCTTTTTCAAACATCCCATATCATCCATTACCAGCACACTAATCACATAATTACCTTTTATAGGAATAAAACCATCTTCCCATCAATCGCGGTGACACAGCGTCTCCTTGTTCCCTATTTGAATAGGCAGGAACGACGTTAAAAGGCGAACTCTTTCCAAATGTGACTCGTCGTTCATCACTGTGCGTTTCTTGATCCTCCGTACGGCGTCCTTGTTTCCGTGCAAATCTCATTTGGTTCTGCCCCGTCCGTGCAAATAGAGGGGGCATACGGGATTGACCGTTAAGCCCAGCTACGGAGTGGGGAACGAACGCCTTTTGTGGGAACTTTTAATTGACCCTCCGCTAATTACACCCAGAGGGCATTATTCTGTTTAATTGCTTCTTCGAGGAACGTAGCCGATATAGATGGATGGGATCGTTGAGGCAATTCGCTCTCAGTTAGCGATCGCTGGAGAGTTTTGCAAGATGATACCCCAATAAGAATTGGATGGAGAGGAAAATTACTTTTGGAAGTCGTGTAGGTCAGTGTATAGCTGTTTTTCAAACACGCTGCTTTTTCATTTGGCTTGGTATTACTAGAGGCACAGCGTTCATTGATAAACGACATCCCGGCGTTCTCTAATTAAAAAAAAAAGGTATAACCCAGTTGGAAGAGGAGGGATTAGCATTCGAAAGGTTATGAGTTCGAAATTCAATCCAGTCAAAGATCGTCGTGTACTTGGCGTCTAGTCCAGGTAAAAATTCTGCCGTCGTCTCAAACTTCCTCACCTTGGTGAGATGTAGAAAATTGGAGAGTGGGTGCCAACTCAGGTTTAGCCTAGTCCTCTGCGTTTCAAAATTTCGAGGTGTTGTTCTGGGATCTTTCTCATCCAGATAGATCCCGGATAACCCGTTGTTTTTTCCAGTGCGACGTAAATTAATCTACCTACCCCATACATTATTACATTCAAAAGTCTTTTTAAACAAAACGTATCATTTTTAGCAAAGAAACCAACATTCAACTATTATTCGAGAAATGACGACGTTTTGTGCCGATGTATTTATGTATAATTTTTTTTCTGGTTCATATTAGGGATGCGACATCGATGTCAATGTTTTCAAAACATCGATGTTTTTTAAAAAACATCGATGTATTTAACATCGATGTATTGGGGTCGATGTATTGGTAACATCGATGTTTATACGTGTCGATGTTTTATTTTTAAATGAAAAAAGTACCGTTATAAAAATTTTAAAAATAACCAAGTAGCATAATTTTTAGAATCAGCAAATTGAACTTACTTTTAGACTAAAGTGACCAAGGATGAAGGGTCTGAAAAGTAGGGATGGGACATCGATGTCGATGTTTTCTAAAAACATTGATGTTTTAGAAAAAACATCGATGTATTGGAGCCGATGTCGCATCACGAGTTGCTAAACCAGTTTTAAGAAATGGGGAAACATGTTTAAATACACTGAATTTTAAAAACATCGATGGTTTGGGGGCGATGTATTATCAACATCGATGTAGTAATTTTGAACATCGATGTCGCATCAATAGTTGGTAAACCAGTTTTAAGAAATGGGGAAAAAAGTTTAAACACACTGAATTTTAAAAACATCGATGGTTTGGGGGGCGATGTATTATCAACATCGATATTCTGCTGTCGATGTAGCATCACAAGTTGCTAAACCAGTTTTAAGAAATGGGGGAAAAAGTTTAAATACACTGAATTTAAAAAACATCGATGTTTTTGGATCGATGTATTATCAACATCGATGTTTCAATTTTGAACATCGATGTTTCAAAACATCGATGTTTTGCTATCGATGTCGCATCCCTAGTTCATATGTGCCATCCTTTACACAGTGTATTTTACAAATTGTATTTTTTTTTAGTAAATGTGATAAAATCATAAATGAGAACTGAATTTGTATGCAAACGCATTTTATCATTGTTTACTTACACTAATACGACCACGCCTCCTAGCCCTTAACATGAATATGGAATGTTAGGTATTTAATTACCATCGCACTGGAGAAACAAAGTGTCTATTGGTGAAACCCGAAAGGAAAAATCCGAGGACAACACCACATTATTTGAACCACGGTCAGATGACGTGAATATGGAATGAAGAGCAATTTTAAAATATTTTCGATTCACATATTAATGCACATAAAGTAATCTGATTTTCGTGTTTTTAATATATTTCTTTGAATATACTTAATTTTTGTACTGTTCAAGCGTCTCTGATGGTCCTCAGTTGCGAAACCACAATCACAAGTCAAACCTTCCACAGGATCAGATTATTTTCCACAATAAGACGCATTCCAGGGTACGAATGTGTAAAGGTGTGCGCGATTCTCTACCCGTAGACCCCAACACCCGGGGCCTCAGTGTCATTAACATTTATTTTGGGACACTCTCGGAAATCAGGTTTCTCTAAACTGCAGTTACATAGTTTTTTTTTCTCTCTCTATGTACTGTAATCTCAAGTCGAAATGCAATTAAAGTGAAAAGAGACCAGGGTCTAAATTTAGTCTTTTACCGCAATCTGAGTTTCCTTTGCTTTCTAATTACACGCGTTGAGGCGAAGTTACGGATCCTAAATTCGAGAGGTTTCGAATGGAAAAACGTTCTATTTGCAAATTTGTTTCTTCGAGGTATCGCAGTCCCACAAACATTTGAAAAGCGAAGAACGACGACTATAATATCAGATTAATGTGTGATTAATCTGATAAAAGAGCATTTTAAGCTACCTCTTCCACGTAAATAACAGTTTAGCTAACTTTAACAACTATTTTAGCCCTCTCGGTGGTTGTATCGACGAGGTTTCTCGTCGGCAAAACTGAACAGATCTGGACGAACGAGATATGTCGTCACTGGAAGACAACTGACCAGACCTTGATCTCGTCATCGCAAAAAAAAAACGGCATTATCTTGATGATGATATATTTTTTCATTAGCAAATTGGTGATATCATGGAGGATGAGATATCTTATCAAAACCGCTTGGAGGGTGGATTGCGTGCTAAAATTAGGTACCATAAATTTTTTACAGACAATTGTCATATATAGGATAATTTCACAGATTTTCACTGATCAACAAAAGGACAACAAAAATGTGGTTTTTCAAGAAGGTTTTTCGTGTTTTTTTACCTTTTCCCGATTCCTTATATAAATAATATGTAATTCAATTGAATAGTATATTAGGCTGTTATATTTAGATTTATCTTTTTTAAATTAAACTGGTTAGAAACATCACTTTTAAATCGATAAAAATATAGGCACTGTTTTTACATTAAGGGGGTCCGGGACACAAGAATCGTCAAATTTTCGAAAATTTTTTTTTTGCTATTTTAAGAAATTTTTTGTGTTTTTCTGCTTAAAATAACGTCTAAATCATGTTTCTATCTTAATTACAACTAGAGATATAATAATTTTTGTGGTGCTTTGTTTTGAAAATCTAACACTCTTGACAGTTGTTGGCATGGCAACAACATCTGTTTTTAAAACTTTAAGTGCGTTTTTCTCCATGATACATTTTTTCAAGATTTCCTGTATTCAAATTGCTATAAGTCGAAAACCGATAAAGTTTAAGGGTTGAAATTTGGAATATATCTTTTTCAAACATTATACTTTAATTCTGATTCAGCAAATTTGAAACAAATATTTACTTTTAAAAATATGACTTAAAAAAAAAGTACCTTAAAATTTTCTAAATTTTTTATTTAAATATTTTTTATTAAATTAATATTTTTTAAATTGCTGAATCGAAATTAAAGTTTATAAATTTGTGAATAATTTACTGCAAGAATTTTGAAAATTGATCAAGAATATTTTGAGTTTTAGCAATTTAAAAGGACCCCTCTTTTTTTCAAAAAAATTTAATTAAAAATTTTTTTTAACTTTTGGAAAAATTTTGTGTTGTGATTTTGCTTATTAGTTAGATGGGTAATCAGAACAAAAAAAATTCTAAATTCTAAATTAATTAATAAAAACATTTTTTAATGTGTCCCGGACCCCCTTAATTAGAACTTTTACGCGATTTTAGTGATAGAACAGTAAAAACAATCAAAAATTATAAAAGCTATGAAATTCGACAAATGCGTATTATGATTTATTTAATTAAAGTTACATTTTTTTACGGTTTTCATAAATTTAATGAATGCAGAACTCCTTACGCGACACGTCCAACTTTTCAAATACATTCCCTTGATTCTTTTCAATTTAATTTAAGTGGTTTCTTTTTCAACATCTTCTCAAACTACGTTAAAAAAACAGGATGAAGCTCTTTTAAGAGGTTAACGCAATTGATCTTACTGCAAGTTAGTTTTCCAACTGTACTTTTTGGATTCCTACTTTAGTTAATTTACACGTCAACACATCCTTCCTCAATTTACCTCCTTCATAAAAAACGCGAGCTTGTAATAACCTGTTAATCAGAGTTTCAAGATTTTAAGCTGGATCTCGGAAATAAAACCACTTGAACGAAAAAGTTACATAAAAACACCCTTCAAAAGAAAAACGCCTGAAGAGTCGGTGAAAAAATATCAAGAGCTCTTTATCTTAGGCTCATCCCAGTGCGAATATCCCTGGGAATAAGTTTAGTTTTTTTTCCCCCTTAAGAATGCGTCTTAAGGAAATGGGCCTCAAAAAGAGCTGGAAGAAGTGGTTTATTAGTTCTACAAAAAAAACTGAGGCTTTTGATGGATTGAGGATTTTGTTCTGTTTTGATGCTTTTTCTAATACCCTCGTGTGTTTGTACCACTACAGATGCAATCTGACATTGCATGTTTGGAGATGAGTATTTTAGAGGCACACAAGAGCAACACCGGCTGTTGCCAAAGGTCCGTGGTTAACATCAAAGGAAGGGATGATTCGATATCGATGTGAATTATATGTGGACTTATCGTTGCTGTTGATAAGAGCATCAAAACGTATGATCAACATGTCGACTAGTAGTCATGTGCTAGCGCGTCTTTGCTGAACGGGCTCCGAGTCGGAGCCAGTTGCGTGGACAATTCTATTTAGGACTGTAGGTAGGTCGGTAGATATTATAAACTCGTGAAAAGTGAATCGATTCTTTAGTTCGATTCTTTCGTAACATGCTTTCTACAAGCAGATCAACAATTATTATTTATTTACTTGTCTGGAAGTCTTTTATTTTTCGTTTTTTTAAGGATACTGAAGTTGATTTATTGAATGAATGAGTTCGAAATGTTATTCAATTTCCATCACGAGGGGAATGACAGTAAACTGAGATGACTGAGTGTGTTTTAGTTTATCATTTTGTTCGTAGCAATTATAAAAACGACTTTTAAAAGTTACGCTTACTCAAAAAAAAAAAAAAAAAAGGAACACGAAAACGAATATACGAATTTTCGAAGCATCACCACTCACGAAGCCCATGATACTCACATTCATGTCGCCTAACAAGTTACGAAAGTAATTGTATTGAAGAATCGATTCACTCACTTTTTTCGAGTTTAAAATCTACCGACCTACTTGCTGTCCTAAGTAAAATCGTCCACGACTAGGAGCCAGTTCAGCAAAGACACGCTAGTGTAGGCAGTCATGTCATTACTTTACGAAAAATTACTTGGTTGACTGGCCGATTTGGCCTCTTATCACCTAGTTTGGCATCGTAAAATGTATTACAGGGTAGGTGGGCGAATGCCTATTTGTATAGAGTGGATACGAAAAGTGATACCGCCAAGGTCTACTGCTATGCCGCGCGGATCGAACATGATAAATCTATATGCGTCGTCTCCTGTCACGTCAACCAATCAAAGGATGAATGATTCGTTTCCACACGGCAGACGAAAGTAGTCTAAAGTTAACTTTACTACTAGTTTTTCTTACATGATCGTGGGCACACAAAAAAGTCTCTATTGCTCATCCTACTTCTATATTTTATTTTTGAGATACGAGAATAAATCATAATTTTGAACGCGGTCAAATTATGAGGTTCCCCCGAGGTGGCACTCCACTCTCAAAACTTCCACACCACACTAACGTGATGACATTTGAGGCCACGACAGATTTAACATGCACCAACCCCAACGTACACGACGGTCTGAAAATTAAGTTTCAGTTTTGAGGCGCCCATTGTGGAACACTCCGAAATATGCAGCTACTTCTCTCTGAGCACCTGTAAAACTTTTACTTGTCAATGTGTCGTTATAACTTTACTCCGCTTGTTTATTGCACCACTTTTTTTATCCCCACACGGGCTAATTACTGTTATTATAAACTGTGATAGTATGTGAAAAAGAATGTTTCTGTAACCCCCAATGCCGGATTTAAAAGCGTAAACTGCTTAAAATATAGAAGGTATGTATCATGCGATAGTTTTTAGGTTATGGAATTAAAATCTTCACATTTCATTTGGATTGTTTAAACTGAAAATTCCCCCCTAGTCCTTCAAACTCAAAAATATCTGCGCCTTTGCTTCAGAACTAAATTCGTTATCGCCACAGCTATGTTATGCGAACGTTGAACTAGCATGTCAAAGGAAAGCACCAGAATCCCATCCTGTATTCAAAAGTTTATTTATTCATCTGCTTCTATATGGTATATATTTTTATTATTTATCCCCAGTCAACTACTTTACAGACGTTCTCTCTACGTATATATTTTTATCTGTGGTACTGTTACGCACCTGAGTCTGTTCAATGTGATGCGAAGTGAATCGACAAAACTCATGAATAAAACTTCATCTTAGAAATCGAAAATTGGATTTTCTGTTGCCACTGCACACATTCTGTTTCTGTTTCAGAAACAAGGCACCGTGAAGTGCTCTTGAAATATTGTGATGAAAAGCAGTTTACTTTTTTGCCCAAAGGATTATTTTAAACGTTAAAAAAGTTCTAACAAAAATGTATCTTAAAAATTTTCTAACCATAAAACACTGCACATTTTTTAAGTTCGAGTTCATAGTTTCTCCATTGGGTGAAGCTTACTTCATTAATGTAACTCAACACCTGATCTTGCCTATGTATTATTATGACCAAAATTGCCGGCTGTTGGCTACTATCGACTCCAGAGACCACAAGGGCACTCTTTATCATTTTACCCTCTGGTATGACCTTTTTAGCTGCGATGCTTTTTTATTTATACGGGTTAGATTCCTTTAAAATGTTTCAACAATTTTCTCACAGAGAAGTAGAGGTAGGTAGTTGAATTAACGTCGCAGTGGAGCAACAATAGGGGCTATGGACGACGATCCGAAATCAATCCTGAAGGGTAAGATCAAAAGACAATATTTCGTAATTTTGAATCAGGCGACTCACGTAAAAAGACGATAAATATTGCTACATTTATGATAGTAGGTAGGTATTTTAACTAACGTCATACTAGAGCAACACAACGGGCTTATTGACGACGGTCCTTGAACAATCCCCTAAGGGTTAAGATCCGAGAACACCGCGTAATTTTCAACCACGGTCAGATGACGAGGCTACACATGAGCTGCCACTTCACTCTCCAAACTTCCACACTAACTCAACGTGAGGACTTTCAGCCATGACAGATTAAGGTGTACCAGCCGCCTCTACACCATACGCTTACAAACATCCACGCACTGACCCGGATTCGAACCAGGAACCCTCCGATCTAGAGGCTAACACATTAACCACCAGACCGGTTGGTTGGCTGTCCATAAAAGTGTGTTGCCTCTTCATAAAAGGGTTGTGCCTAGAATTTAAGGAAAGAATGCCAACAAACTAGGTTTTCATTAAAAAGAAATTATTTGATACTATCAAACAAAAAAAAATACAAAAATATTTTATTAAATTAAAATTTAAAATTAATTTAAAAATTTGTTTCCCAGCAAAATTTATAGGTATTACAATTAAGCTAACCTCAAGCGTTTATTCAGATATTATTCCTAACTTTACATCGAAGAAAGTAATTTTTATGCATCAAATTATTTTAAACGTTCCTAAACTACTTTAATTAAACTTATCTGTTTCTTAATATATCCGAAACGCAAGAAAAACATTCATTCGACGCAAAATACATAACAATAAAGTAATTTTCACAGTTAAATGTTTGGTTATCGGAATTCACGAACATAACGCTCTCATGTATCCCTTTATGTGTGGGAAGAAAAACTGTCGTTTAATTACTCGAAATGTGTGCTATATAAAAGGGATTATAAATCACGCCAAGCAGATTCCAAAGAAAGAAATGTACCAAGAACCACCTCTTTAAAACCTGAAATTAATTTTTACCGATCTCAGAAAAGAAAGTGCAGAATAATCTTTCCAACTACCTGGACCCTTGCTTATCGGCTTATTATTCGATTCCCTGGTTCTCTTCGACTCGGCGCTTTCATTTCGGGCAGTCTTAGGCTATCGCCGACGTTCGCTCAATAGGAAGTTTTCGCTGCCAAATTGAAAGAGGAAATTTTAATGATGTCCTAATTACCGTGTTGCTTCCTCCCGTCTTTGGGAGTATTTCCTTCCTCGTTAAACAGCACGTTCCACCGAACAACGCATAGGTTGGTTACACCGTCGTAGCGTTGTTTTTTGAGGCGAAATGTCTTTAAAATATGTGGGGGTGGGGCACTGGAGTAAAAGTTTATCATACCCTTGTTTTGAAGATCGTTCATGTTTGCGAGTGGTGGAAATCAGTTGGAATTGAAATGTTGGTGCGGAAATAATTTGCGCACGTTTGCTGTTAGGTTTCTGCACAAAACGACCATATGCCCAAACGAACTTTGAAATTGTTCTGAACTTATCCACCACACATTACAAAAGTTAAATTACAATGCAGAAGTAAATATATAGCAATGTAGCCTACATTAAGTACTACTTCAAAAACGTGGTAGTACTTCTACTACTTATACTTCTTGGTTCTACTACTTCTACGACTTGGTTCTACTACTTCTACTACTTGGTTCTACTACTTATACTTCTTGGTTCTACTACTTCTACTACTTGGTTCTACTACCTACTTCTACTACTTGGTTCTACTACTTCTACTACTTGGTACTTCTTTTTTCACTACTAAAGGTTACTTACAATGCAGTAGCATATATGGCACACGCGCATTGTAACATACCTCCACCCTGAAGTACTACTTGTTCTTCACTACTTGGACAACTATTTGGTTTTTCAACACAAAAAGTGAACTTGCAATGCAGTAGTATTAATAGAAATGTAAATCACAACTTCCCCAAAAGTACTACTTGGTGCTCGCTACATGGTACAACTTATATTGCTACTTGGTATTCACTACTTGCACTACTACTCAAAGTTTATATTTGCAATGGCTGAGATACATAAACAATAAAGCAAAACAAAACAAAAAAGAACGTAAACAGAAGAAGAACAACTACAAAAAACATCAAAAAGTTCAAAGGATAGCCGAAGACTGTCACCCCAAGAGTCTTTTAGCTTCCTAGTATCACGATGTATCTTTTTCTCCTAGGAGAGCTCCGCATACACGCATGTGATGTTTGTCCATAGGCTCGTTTTTGTCACACAGGGGGCAGGCAGAACGCTAATGCGACACAGATGTTAAGCAAGGCAATAATGCCCGGTGAATAGGCGAAAAGCAGACACCGCTTACCGTCTTCGTCTATCAGGAACACCCCAAAAGCAGTCTTTCCATATTTAGCTCCCATTTTAAATAGGAGTTTATCCTGGTAGGTCTACTGCATAAATTGTTTTAACAACAATTTAGCAGTGAGGAAAGAGATTTGTCGTTTTATGCAGTGTAACATAGAACCCTTTTTGGCAAGAAAATCTGCCTGATCGTTACCATATAAATTGCAATGGCCAGGGATCCACTGTAAAACAACACGCTTATGCCGAAACTCAAGAAAATCAACAGCTCTTGATATTGGGAAATCTCATTTGTTAGTGGAGCCTGAATAGAGCTGATGGACTGAATGGCAGATGTGAGTCTGACAGTAATACTACATTCTTAAATCTACACAGGTGGCAAGTTAGCTGTTTAAGTGCGATACGGATCACCACTACCTCACCGTCAAAGGCAGTACCATACTCACCAAAGCCAACTAAAAAGACAGGCCCCGAAACTAACGTCGAGAAAGACAGTCACGTGACCATCTTAGTCGAACTTCTGCCGATCTCTGCTTGTTGAATCCATTGCATATCGCCGTGGCGCGGATAATACCCGATATGTAGCATTTTTTTTTAAACTCAGGTTATTTGTGCCTTTTTCAAAACAATATTTATAATAGACACACAAAGGTCTGTTTCAGTTGATCATTTAGAAAAAAATACACGAAATCATACCAACATTTCCCAAACTTTACAGTGCACTGGTGTTTTTTGTAATATTTTTTTGCAATCCTTATTAAAATAATATGCCTGATAAAAAAAATTGTGGTTGTTATAAAAGGAAACGTAAGAAAAATAGTTAAAAATAAGCATAAAATATCTATATATGTACCATATTTTGTACTAGTTTTTATTCATTTTTTTTCTAATATTTTCTGACGATCGGGTACTAAGCACGGACCCAATTTGACAAACACTTCCCTGAAATGTACTGTTTTAAATACATTTAGATAGTAGAGAAGGAGAACTACTACTTTTAAATTATAATTTACTCTAAAGTATACTAAAGAAAATTACTAGAGACCAAATAATGTTCAGATTTTTCTTTATTTTAGTAAAATTTTATTCATACAATGTTGTAGTTGTTTCTAATGCCTACACTGGCAAACCGGAGGAGTGCCAGGCCCGTCGAAGACAGCAAGAGGCGAGGGGGGTGCACCCTCCATGTTATTAAGCCCCATTGGGAAGAAGTCCGACTTTGCTCGACATACATGGAACATCCGTTTTACAGGAAGGCCCCTTTCATACATCCATTCACTCACACATATCGTAATTTAGATCCCAATCAGAGGCCGATAATCCCCTGATCAGGTACCTCCAGAGGTATTGATTTGGTATGGGAACATGGAGGACTTTGTGACCACGACCTATTTAACGTGCCCCAGTCACCATTAGTGAACACGACGGTCTTTAGCCAGGTCAAAGCGATTCATACAATGTAACACATGTAGTGAAAAAATTGATGTATATAAAGAGATAGCACAATGATGACATAACAAAATGTATATTTATAGTACAAAAGAAAACAATATTTATCTCTCACTATCAAATATTTTTGTTCAACTAAAATAGCAATATAAAAGCATAGGGTAAGAAGTCAGTCATTACATCATTTCTCATAGCTAGTCTAAGTACAAACACAAATTAAAATAGAATTCTAACAATTAAACAACTAGAACAAATGGAAACTAATGTTCAGAAATCTACCTTTTCATAGATCAAATTAAAACAAAAGTCAGATGTTAATACAAGATGATAAATTGTACAACAGCTAATTTTAATCACCTTCCTTAAAAAAAACAATTTCTTCAAAACATCTTTAAGGCAGAACTGCAAATTGATTTGGAGTATTTTTTCATGACTAATGTGCACTAATTGCTGTATGTGAATAGATGACGTTAATACTAATATCTTTAATGACCATTAACGAAATTTGAAAAGGAAACCGTATCAATGAATTAAAGTATTACAATCCGAGCTATAGCTAGAACTGTAAGTGCAACTGGTGGAGATCTAGTATCCGTCGTTGTAGTCGCCAAATTAAATTTTTGCGCCAAATCAAGATGGCAGACAATCTAAGCAAATCCAAAAGCTGGACGTCCGAAATCCGGTCGTTTTTCTAAACGGCGTTTTTTTTCCCTCACTTTTTTACATCTTTCCGACAATTTTTAAAAATCAAGGAGTTAAACCAGGACGTAATTGATGAAACAACGGACATGTTTAGAGTAAATAGTACACAGAAAAATTAGAAGATTTGCAAATGAAATTTGTTCCATTGTATTAAAAAGGTTTTTTCCTTTTTTAAAAATTATTCTTATTGATATATTCCTACTTATATATCCTAATATTTTACTTTACATTTTAAAACGATACTTGCAAACGTAATCCAAGAAACGAAACATTGTAGAATTCTTTCTGAATAGGGTTAAACCTTAAAACTGTAGGAAAAGCGAAAAAACTGAAACTACTGCCATAACAAATCAATCAAAGGAAAGTGAGCAACAATAGGGGAAAAAAATCGTAACTTACAATATGCAATTTCAAAAATCAAATTTAATCCATGGAGAAAAATAGCGTTCCACATAAACTGCACCATTTAAAGATTCAAAGAAAAACTAAATTTAAATCAATAAGCAAAACAAAAATATTGTAACTTACACAATCTCCAATTTCAAAATAAAAATCAATCCAGTGAGAAAAATTCCACAGTCCAAAATTTCCAACACAAGGAGTAAATATCAAGAAATCAGGGAGAAAACTAGCGGTACAACAATTCCAAATAAAATTACTCTGTTGGTTCTACAATGCAGGTGTTGTGATATCGTCAGGAAAATTTTTAGGGTTGCCATAAAATGAATATAACTGAATAAAACAACAAAAACCACATTTGGCAATAAATCGTCCAAAAGTTGTAACAGCAAAAACTACATACCATCTGTTCACCATGCAAATGGCCGTTGTTTACTTGTCTCGTAGTCCAAGATTTCGACTAAATTGATCACGTGATATTTTGGTTTCGGGGCCTGTCTTTCTAGTTGGCCTTGCATACTCACCAAAAGGTGCATAGAAGGAAAATAATTTTGAGAAAATACCGGCTCCAATGTTCCCATGTCGGGAAATATGTGATCCATCCGTATAGACATGCAACCATTCATTTTCAGGATATCTTGTCTCAATAGTCTCCAAGGATATACATTTTAGTACTTCCGGAGAAGTATCCTTTTTTTATATGAATTGGGTCAATTTCAAATTTGTCTCGAAAACCATTAATTCCATGGGATTTCTGGATTTCGCCAGCAGTTGTACTTCATTGTGGAATTCAAAGATTTCTCTATGGGCCACAACCCTCTGAAGAAATTCATCCTGGGTCTTGAGGTTTCTATTTTCGAGTTGATAATTCCTTCAATAGGTATCTTCAAATCTAATAAATTTTTCATTAAGTATAGAAGCTTTCTCTTGTATAATATTTTGAATAGTTTTTTTTTTTGTAAAAAATAGCATTGTATCAATAGGCGTGGATTTCACTGCCCCTGTGATAAGCCTTAATGCTTGGTTCTGTAGAGTTTTTTAGTTTTTGCTAGTTTTTTAAGCAAGGAATTTGAAATTATAATAAGTGATTCGCAACAGTATGTCAGCAACGATAACACAAAGGTTTTATAAGTGGTATTGAGAGTGGAGCGGGAACTACCCCACATGGCTCCCGCCAAGCGCTTCAATATGTTCAATCTTTTTGAGAACCGTTCTGATATTGATTAAATGTACTGCCTCCAAAACAACTTCCCGTTAAACGTTACACCTAAATAGGAAAAAGCATCTGTGTATGCAATGGGGTTGTTTCTATATTTCAGATCCGGGCAAAAACTCTGGTGTGTCAAAGAGAAAGACTGCATAACCGTTTTTCCAAGTTTACGGTCATATTGTTAGTACTACACCATTCCGAAAGAACATCAAGTGCCTTGCTGAGTGTCTTCTTAACAAAAGTCTCAGCAATTTTCTTAGGTGCCTGGGTCCATATCACTAGGTCATCCGCAAATAAGAGACAATTAATGCCACTTATTGCCTTTAAAGACTCAATTAAGTGATTGATATAGACATTAAAGAGTCAGAACTCAGACTACTCAAAGTACTTATTTGGTTTTTCGCAACAAAAATTAACTTACAATGCCGTATCTACTATATCAATATAACCTACCTCCTCCATAAAATACTATTCGGTGGGCAGTGTTGCCCAATGATTTATATGTCTTGCTAAATTGTTGACTCGGAAAATCAGATTTTCAAACACAAGCTTGGTGACGTTTCTGAGACAAATACCACAACAACTGGCACGCATTTTGATGGATCGCGCACGATTAATAGTTGAATTGCCAGTCACTTCCAACAACTGTCTGACGTGATAACTGACACTGCTTCTATTCCTATTATGGCTTCACTCTTCGTTGCCATTCAGTTTTTCTCTTCACACGGCTACTAAAAGCAACATAAGACAGTCTACGGTACGGCTGTTCAGATTTACTATTTGTTATTATGTCAAGAAAAGATAATTATAATAATTTGAATACTGTTATATCTGTTTCAAACAGATAACGCTAGGAAAATGTATTTGTTATCATCACAAAAATAAGCATTTAGTGTCTCTGAAAAAATGTTAGTTAAGGACAATCTGCTCTAAGCCAAGGACATAAATAATTTACAAACATGTGGTGGACTTAAATTCAAACCAAGAAAGAAATAAACACAAAACACGCAGGAAATTCTCACTGTCAGACTAAATTCAGCCAGGAATAAAATATAATAGCCTAGACATTATGTTATTTCTAATTTTAATTTCGTCTTTTCAAGTCTGGAACAATTTTTTACTTAATTTATACCGTAATTCCTTAATCGCAATGGAGATATCCAACATTTATCTTTGCATAACTAATACGTTCAGTAGATTAAATGCGTTGAGTGTTTTTATACAATTTATTTCTTAATATATGATAATTTGAAAAGGAGTACCCATTGGGCAAAACAACGGTTAATCGTTAGTCCAGTTAAGCGGTATTTATATAAATTTCAAAAATGTAAAATTAACCCTTCCAGTTTTTTAAATTATTTATGACGTATGATTAAATCGCTTTTCCAACTAAGCGGTTTTTATATAAATTTTTAAATGTGAAATTAACGTTAGCGTTTTTTAAATTAAACTTCAATTAAAATAAATTTTTTTAATTTTAAAACTACATGAATTTGAAGGAACTCAAAACTTTCTCAGATGTATCTCCGCTTAGACGTTTTAAGTTTCCCAGAAATGTCATCAATTTAATTTATGTAATGTATTTTTAAAACTAGTTTATCTCACAGTTCCCTTTGTCATCTTTATATTTCTTTCAGCGAAAAATGTTTTCTACCCCCCCCCTACATTGATTAGGTTTGAAATCTTTACAATATCCGGTGTGAGTGAAAAGTTCCCGGACAAGCTTTGATCATTTCCTGAGTACAAGTTAATTAAGTTTAGAGATATGAATGGTTAACTATTATCTGAAATAGTTTATATAAACGAGCAACGTACGTAGAAGATTGCATTGTTTCATTCTGCTACCGATTCTACAATCCAGGATAAAGATTATTAACGATCCTTCTTAACAATATTTTTTTAATATTTTAATCTAATTTACAGTGAAATTATCAGGTTGCTTGAAAGTTCTAGATTTTAACTCAATTTTAATTCTTAATAATAACCTGTCTGGTTATAGTCATAGTCATAGTCATAGAGAGTGGGGAGGTCAGGAAAGCCCTAAGTGTTGATTCCACTAGGGAATATTGTACATGTTTTCATTACATTATGTTTGCTGTCTGGTTAGTTATGTAGCCACCAAGATTGGTACATCCTTCCAATTAACTTATTTTTAAGGAACTTGAACTGCATCTTTCACATCTTTCAATGTGTAAGCACAATGCAGTTTTTCGCTCTCAGTATTTTGCTCGCAGCTCATAACAGTTATGAAGTTCATTACAAGACAGTAGATCATTAGTTAGATAAGTTCTATATTCGAATCCCTCAAATACAACTACACATACGCGATTGCATGTAACTGATTGTATGACTGATGTAGAAGAATCGCCTGTGCTTCGCAACCTCACACGAATGGTCTATACTGACTTAATAATTTGATTTAGTATCTCCGTCAATCGTGGTCCTTCTTAAAAGGGCAACAGTGGTTCATTGGGTTTGCCCACTGTGTTACCAACCTTCGAGTGGAAGGCAGCCACGATTTGATTGCTATAACTTACCTTGGGTGAATTTCTCTCTTCTGTGTATGAAAATATTTTCATTTTGTGTATGTCCATTACATGATGTTACCTATCTTGTATTTTAGCCCTTGCACCACAAAAACCCCAAGCGACCTTCTTTCTACAATACATGGCAGGAGTGAACGAAACAACTGCCAAGCACTTAACTTTATGTCATTCACATCTGACTTCCCAATACTTCTGTACTCTATTACTAAAATTATTAAGAAGATTGCACTATCTAAGTGTTGAGTCATCATGAGTTTACTATTATTAAATAAAATACAGGCAGGAGAGTCAACAACATTCCATTAAAATAATAGTACATGCAGACAGTCATGTCCAGTCAGGAAACTGAGTAACTAAAGCTTTCCTTGGAAAATATGAGACGACGTTACTCTGGGTAAGAAGGCATTCCAAGACTTGTCCTTGGAAGCAATGACAAGAATTTATTTTAAGCGGTGTTTAACAAATCTTTATTACAAAGTTTTGAAATGTAGAAAAGGGGTATTAAGAATTAATTGATAAAATTGAGGAAGAAAAGCAGCCGTTTACATGGTTTAGTGGTATGCTGGCAATAGCTTTTTGTCTGCCTCCTAATAGGATCGAGTTGTAAGAGCATGGATGTTGATAACTATCCCTGTTAAGAGAAACGAGGGCATACCTGCAGAGTGATCCCTACGCGACCAATGTACCCCTTTTAGTGCTGAAGAGGTCAGTGATTGGGCATTTAAAAAGGTAAAATAGCGACTCATAGGATTGCGTCCATTTTGCTGTTCACTGATTTCCCTTTGGAAAACGTTCAATTTTGGACATGGTTCTGATGCGCTTAATGTAGATGAGATGCTCGCAATACGGATAATTTAAAATCTCTGATAATTTATATCCTTGTTTGAGGAGTCGCGGTAGCCCAGTTGATAGAGTCGCGGATTAACAACCCGAGCTGTGGGAGTTCTAAAATAGATTCAACCAAAAATCGTATCGTGAGGGCAGGGGCGTGTTAAATCTGTAGCGAACTAAAATGTCCTCCCTATGCATGTTGTTGAAGTTTGGAGTGTGGGATACCAGCTCAAGTGTTGACCTCGTCATCTGACCGTGGTTCAAAACGACGAGTTGTCCTTGGATCTTCCTCTTGGAATTGGTTCTCCAACGTCGCCAATACCACTATGTTGTGACATAAATGTGACGTAAATTCAACCAAATAATTACCTACCCTTTTTTTAGGCAAAATTACCATCATATACACATATCATTATTGCACGAAAACAAATAATTTGAATGTATGCACAAAATTTTTATTGCGCATAATATTAACCCCATGATCATCGATGATGATAAATTTTGCTTTCCTATCGCTAGTCACCTTTTAAAACGAAATTTAAAAGCTATATCTTCCTCGCATACTAAAACTCCCTTGGAGACTTCAGTAACTCATTTTTGAAGTTAGCAAATTCCAAAACGGAGTTCGACACAAAACAAATAGAAACTCTTCGGCTACGTAAAATATCCAAGAAGCCAAAGAGGCAAACAGGGACTCTAGAGTGCAATCCAAGAATCTTAAGACAGTTTTAGGCTGATTACTTTACCTGAAGAAGCAACGAAGTGAAATGCAGAATGTATAACCAGAGAAAATAGTCGTGGGACGTTGGAAATGGAAGTTGGTTGAGTGTCACCTGGACTTTTAGTTTCCTCTGAATACACAACGAGACGTACTTGACACTAAAGAAATAGAGAACTGTTAGTTTGGATATTGGCCAAGACTGAGATTATTCGTTCAAACCTCTAAAGTTACAAAACGATTCATGGCGAGGCAAATTTCTTAAATTGCGGAAGATTAGGAAAAGTATAATGTGCTATATGTCGTCGTCTTACAAGTGAAACAAACTAGCATAATTATGAGAAAAAAAGAAAGTGAAAAATTCTATTCATTAAGATAAACTCACTATGTCTCTCAAGAAGATATTCAAGCTTCTTGCAAAGAAAATATGCCTCTGTGAACTTAACCTGTCTTAACACTGGATCATGAAAGTGGATCACAACAGTAACGAGTCTAGGATAGCTACAAAATTCATATTTTGAAATTTTTGACAATGTATTTCACTTGTAATTCGACGCTATATATATATATATATATATATATATATATATATATATATATATATATATATATATATATATATATATATATATATATATATATATATATATATATATATATATATATATATATATATGTTGTTGTTGTCTTGTCCATGGATAGAACACTTCAAATAGGGCCATGAACGGTCCACACAATCTCAGCTATTTTAAGGCAAATATCCGAGTACAGGTCCTCCAAGGGAGAGTCACTAATTTGTTGAATGCTCGCCAAGATGGCCGGGCAAAAGAGGACGTGTTCGGGACTTAATTCTGTATCACAATTTTTACAGCAGGGATATGTTCTTGTTCCATCCGGCTGAATTTTCATTTCCCTAAGGTGTCCAGTTCTCAGTCTTACTATGGTTTTGGCAAGTGATCTGCTTGTAGCTGTATATATATATATATCGACATGAAATTAAACTACAAATATAAATGCAATATCGATTCGGATTCATGTTTCTGAGAAACGAGCATTAATTTTGGCATTAAATTGTTTGTGAATTTATGGATTTGCGTTCCTACAACTTTTTTATCAAAAGATTATGCTCTCTTGTTTTTTTTTTAAATTTTAGCGTAGTTATTCCTTTGAGTGCTTGTGGAATCAAACAAAGACTTTCTATGATATTGACTATTAACTCTCCGTGTGGTTGTCTAGACGAGGCATCTCTATCTTTCTCGTCATTAGAAAAAAACTGAACATATCTTTATGGATGAGATATATCGTCATCAGAAAAAAACTGGCCAGATCTTGATTGAGGAGATATCTCGTCATCAGAAACAATTGATCCGATCTTTATGGGCGAGATATATCGTCATCAGAAAACAATTACCAGATATTGATCTAGTCGTCATAACAAAAATCAGCAATATCGTGACGAGATATTCCGTCATTAGTAAAAATTCGTCAGATCTTGATGGATGAGATTTCTCGTCAAAACCACTTGAAGCGTTAATTATGAATAAATTGCGTACTTTCTAAATTCGTTAGAATCGAAAGAGTCCAAACAATTCAGTTAATTTCTTTAAATAGCATGAATGGCATATACAACTCTTTCAAACTGAAGCGCACAAGGTAACTTTCAGAGTCAAAATATTTTTTGTGCATTTCTTCCAGCGCATAAAAGTTTCTTAAAAGCTTCTCAAGGCTTAACTGAAACATATTTTGAGGTTTTCCTAATTACTCAATGATACACGGAACTATAATTCATACAGAATTTCAAGCAATGCCCTCAAAGCACAGTGAAAAAACTAAATAAGCTGGACGCCTTAATAGATTTAATCAACTGAATCTCCAACAAGCTATCAAAAACTAATATTCCTTTCATTTAGTATTTCAATTTTCTCAACCAACTTGTTAACTGAAAGTAAAACAAACGGTTCACGGGTTTCGAAAGTCATAAATTACTCCATTGTTTATATCAAATCCAGACTTTAGTAAATGTTCGTCGTACAAAGTCTATATTCAAAGAGATCCGTTGAAAAACTTTTCCGTTTTTGATGAAGAGTTTTATGTTACCTAAATCCACCTTCTCTTAGCAGTAACTACTATTATTAATTGAAGAAATTTTTCAATATCGAAGAGAATGAAATAACTCTTGTCTCGTGGTTTCACAAAAGACGCTATTGTTCTACTGAGGGAATATGTTTGGTACACACGCAGCTCTCGCGTTCTGAACTGTGAAAGCTATTTATTCTCCATTCTTCAGCCTTCTGTGCCGATGTAAGTTTCTGATTACTCTTTTTACGTCAAAGAAACTGACGCTTCTGTGTCGATATGGACTACAAAGAAGCATATTAGTTTCTCTTACCCGGACAACAGCTTCTATAAGCACTCGACTGGGGGAAAAACATCGCAATATAAACTTTCAGAACTATTCCAAATGTTGAGACAATTTTTCTTGTTCCGAAGAGTCACGCCGTAACCCACACCCCGATCTTTTCAAAAGTTTTCTTGGCAAAAAACACACACAACAAATCAATCACTACGCATGTATTCGGTATTAAGGTTGGACTTCTTTTCCCCTGAGGTATTTTCCTATCTTTTTCCACGGTGATTGATTTCTGACAACTGTTCGTTGCCGCGAAATGTACCGGGATATCAATAACAATGTCAGATCGCAAACCGAAAGTTGTAATGGAGAAGAGGGGAAAAAATAATTTTTTTTCTTTCTCATATGTCAGCTCTGGCTTCATCCCCCGATGGGAAATCGAAACGTAGCCGTGGCGACACGAAAAACGCCACCTGTTATTTCTCTTATTCTGGCGTGAACTCTGATATTGTTCGAGCCCTGTATCCATACAAAAAGTGGACATGTGGCCAGTTGGAAGTGACGTGTCCGCTTGGGAAAGATCTTTGTAATTACAAGAGGGGAACGAAAAGGTATCGGACATCTGTAATTTGTCGAATACAAACATTCGAATTTCTAACGACACTTGCCTTAGACTGAAAGATTGCTTCAATCAAACCTATCGAGTTTTGTTCACTCCTCGAAGAATTAAACAAAGAGGCGGATTAAGCACTGCATATGTCACAACAAAGACTCAATCAAATATGATGGCCAATTTAGCTGTGATGGATGTGTGTTCGCAAAACTCATAGATCACGGAAAACAGAATGCGTGCTGCTTGTATGATGAAATAAACAAGTTGTTCTGCATTTGTTTTACTTTGTCCTTAGTCGTAGTAATCAACAAGATCAATCGATGATGGGTGTACTAATGTAGGAAATTATGTACAACAAAATTCAAATGCGGGTTACTGATATATATTTAATTCATAGTCGTTAATTATTTTATAGTTTAGTCATCATAATTTAATTCACAGTTGAGGTTTTTTAAAACGACAGGTAATTTAGCCCATCATTGAATCAACAAAAGCTAATTTTTATTCCTTTTTAATAAATTCAGAATATTTTTAATTTCTATTGCACAAAACAGAATGTTTTTATTTAACTATATATAAAAATTTTGCTAAAGAATGAATTTTCCTTGTGAATAAATCCATTAAATCAGAAAATTTCGTTTCTTTAGATTAGTCTGCCTTTTATACTGTCACGTGAGATTAACATCCATTTTCTCTACTTAGCGATGTAAGATCTTGCTTTAGCCAGTCAGGTTGATTTCTCTTAACCCTCCAAATGACGACGAGATATCTCGGCCATCAAGATCTGGTAAAGTTTGTCAATGACGAGATGTTTCGTTGATGAATATCTAGTCAGTTTTGTTAATGTTAAGGTACACTGTCGGGACAAAACTGCCACATTTACTCCAAGAAATATTGAAGATGCAAATAGGAAAAGGTTTTGTAAACCATCAGACAGGTTTAGATAAACCATAAGGAGGGTTAAAAATAACTTCCCGCTGAAATTTGCTGTTGAAAGTATGAATCCATTTGCTTATTGCCAGACTTAATTTGTAATAATTTTTAACCTTTTTGCTGTAGCACAAATCCCATCGAGGTACTTTCTACGATCTGAATTTTGATCGTTATTCACGTGTATGAATTAACCCTCCTGGTGATTGTCTTAGCGAAGTATCTTGTCATTAAAAGAAAACTGATCAAATCTTGATATCGTCATATGCAAAGTTGGTCAAATCTTAATGGACGAGGTATCACACCAAATCAAAGTTGTTCAAATCTTAATGGACGAGGTATCACACCAAATCAAAGTTGTTCAAATCTTAATGGACGAGGTGTCACCAAATCGAAATTGGTCAAGTATTAATGGACGAGGTTATCACATCAAATCAAAGTTGGTCAAATCTTGATGAAAGGGACATTTTGTCATCAGAAAATTTGGTCAAATTTTGATGGACGAGATATCTTATCGAAACAACAGGGAAGATTCATAATTGCGTATACTTTTGCCTGTTAAAAGTGTTGGGAACATTGTATAATAGACATCACAAGCAAGAATGAGTTGTGCTACGGCCAGGGAGCCCAGAGCAACATAAAATGGCTTCCGTGGCGGTTTGACGAGCGGACTGCCTTCCCTGTGACGAACAGACTGGCTTTTCTCAGCGCGTGAATAATTGACCTCCATTCGAGAAAAGTTCGCTTCCTCCGTTTCGCCCTAAAATATTCATGGAAGTTTCCGAAATCTGCATTAAAAAAAGAAATATTTTTTTCTGAAACTGCAAGAGTGATTTTCTGTTTGTTTACTCCCTGCAAATTATGTGCTACGCTGAAGAACGCGGGGAAAAAGAAGTCTGCCTAGCAACGTACGTGATCCAGTCTGTGCAACTTACGTTACACAACAAGAGTTATAATACGGAGGTGCAAACCAAACCAAAAACCATCACGTTATAAAATGATTAATTGAACTCTTGTACTCTGTGATATGCTTGGACATTTACCGCACAAATGAGTCTTTTGAAGCACAAGTAAAAGAACCAAATTAATGTGATAATGAAGTATGTATTAGAGAATGTCTCAAAATAAGCTTCGTGTTTGTGTATTAGAGAAGTGTTTCTCGACCGCCAGCAGTTGTCTGGTAATGGTATCTAACATCAATTTTAACCGAGCTTTGAGAGGTTCTAGTTAATTTGTATTTTTTGTTTGCAAGACTTTTCTATGAATAAATATTTAAAAGCGCAAATATATTATGAAGTTAGTTAGCAATTGATTTACGTCATACTGGAGTAATACAACGGGCTTGGCCGGGATCAATCCCGAAGGGAAGATCCAAGAACAATGCCTCGCAATTTTGCACTAATGTCAGATGACAAGGTCAACACCTGAGCTGAAACCTCATTCTCCATACTTCCACGCCAACGTGAGGACATTTAATGCCCCGACAAGTTTAACGTCTTTGAATCGAGTTTAAAACTCGCAAACCTGTCTTTAGGAATCAGTTACACTTCCGACCATACTACCACAGTCCTAAATATTCTGAGGAGAATAATAATCGTAAATGTGTAGATAAGATCACACCCATATTGATCTTTGCAGTTAATGACAGTAACCAATCAGCAAGGAAGTTTTTAAGAAATATGCTTCCAACTGAAATCGAAGATCAAAGAGTCTATCAAAACTTAAAATACTGAATACTGTTTCTTTGCAAGTTCGCATTGTTATGGTAAGTGCTTGTTTCGAAACCTGAGTGTGTGTCGTGATTTTTTAAAAGTAATAGGACTACAGATTTAAATTGTAATACGAATAAGATACAAGAGATTGTATAATTTGTATAATTTTGGTGTTAAGAAATCTCGTATTGAAGGTGTTTATGATGCAAAATATACGTTTTGACGCCATATTAATGATAACGCCATAATTTATTATTAATACTTATATTCAATGCATGAAATTTTTTTTAAAGGGTAAAATTATTTACTAGTAAATTTGTTGGGACCGGACTTTTGTAGTATGTATATAGAGAACTAGAGATTAGATGACCCGCGTATAACATCTGTATTAGACTTTCTTAATTGTTGATATCTATTAATGATAAAGTGTCGTTACTCTAATTTCGTATCTTATTTAAGTTCATTTGTGATAAATACAGCACCCCCATGTTCACGTAAATATATTTCATCCCTCTAAATGAAGTAAAATTATCGAAAAATATATAACAGTCCCCACCACATTTCGTTTACTGTTATTCGTCAAAATTTTATTTAACATATATAAAAATGAATCTTGAAATGTGAAAAATTGTACTTCGAAAACAACTTATAAATGTGTTCGATTATCAAAAAGTTTAGATGAGATTTGAAAAGCCAATGAAGTGTAAAAATGCAAAACAAATGTTTACGGAAATTTTTCACCAGCAAATATTGTATTAAAAATCTAACACGATGGTGATTTAAAGCAATTAAAATAGGATTCATTGTTGAGGGAGAACACGATCGACGTAAAGGAGTACGCTATATTCAGAAAAGATGGTAATGAGTGAATCGTGTGTCTCCAAAACAAAGACGAGTCATTTCGATATCAGTCCTTCACATTGAAGGTCCTGGACACTGAAGAATTAATAGTTTGATGGAATCCAAATCGTTGGTGATTCCGCGACTCTTACACAACTTAAAAATTCCACGACTCTTGCCACAAGAAGTTAATAAGATCTCTTGTGGGCAACGTGATGCCATTTAAAAGTACAGTTTGCTATAATGGAACGGAAGCCTCGTTTGAAGTTGTGTCATTAAGCTCGTTATATTTCATGTCCACGTGATTCGGGATCCAACAAAACACGATATCAAAACATTTACTTCCTAAAATACGCAAAATGGAATCTGACACAGCAGGATAGCAGGTAATGTTATATTACTGGATTTGTTGCAAAATCCTCGTGTTGTCAGTGTATACTATACAGAACTTAAGGTGGGTGCTACACGATATTTGCTGGAAGGTTCGAAAAATTGAGACCGCTTCAACAATATCTACAGAGCAATAGCAACTGTTTCAACTGGGTTGATCGTTTGATTGTTGATCCAAGTGATTCAGTCAACTTCTCTCACAAAGTAATGCGCGTCGACTAACCGGTTTTGTGGTTAAGGTGTCAGCCTCTAGATAGGATGCTTCCTGGTTCGAATTCGGGTCAGTGCATAGATATTTGTAAAGTGTAGAGGCGGCTGGTGCACCTTAAATCTGTCGGGGTCGAAAGTCCTCACGTTGGGTTGGTGTGGAAGTTTGGTCAGTGAGGTGCCAGCTCAGGTGTTGCTTCGTCCTCTGACCATGGTTCAAAATGACGTGGTGTTGTCCTCGGATCTTTCTGTCAGGGGATTGATCCTGGACCGTCGTATAGCACGTTGTGTTGCTCTAGTATGACGTTAATTAAAATGACTTTACCTTACCCAAAGTAATGCGAGACGTTTTACAGCCAAATCTTTGGAGATATAATTGGAATATTCAATATAGTTTTGTAGGTTACTTTTATATGAAATACTGATCTTTCTATGCATTACTATCCAGATTGATAACAACAACTTGAGCAAATTGTTTCATTCGTGTTGCGATTAAAGTGGATGATACCCATATCCTCTTATTATTTCATCGTCTTACAAGTGAAACAGTTTAAAAACAGTTTGGAGAAAACATTAGGTTAGGAGTTTTTTTGGATAAAGGTTAGTTTCTCAGCAATCTAACTTTTGTGCAAAGAAAAATTACTTAGTGAACTTCACCAGTCTAAATATCACTCCATTATGGTCTTGAAAAGGTAAAAGAAACTATGTTATTGAAAATTTGACTTAGTCTGTTTTACTTATATATACCTTTCATTTAGGTGTGCTTTTAAAAATCATGCAAAAAAAATCATTGCTCTTTATTTTTCTTTTTTTCTAACGCTATCAGTACAACATGACAAACCAAATTAAAAGTTACTCAGATTTGGTTTCATTTGAAACATCAACAAACATAATTTATTCATTAACATTCACTTCCGTCATAGTTTGTTTTAATCAATAGTTATTTCCTTTGAATCTCAAAATTTGTGTTTTCTAATTTAAATTATTCAAAGCTCACTGTAAGCACTTTCAGTTGCATCGAAATAATGTCACGGTAATCGCTTTTCAACATTTAATCCTTATGTTAGAAGCTAAGTCATACATAAAGTGGTAATTTTGCAGTTTTATTTCCCCTTCCTTTTCAATTTGATTTCAATCACTCTTTCGGGATAACAAAAAGACAAAAGTGGAAAGAAATAATCGTCTTTTCGTGATATGAAGTGAAATTAATTTATCGATACGAGTATCGATCTCCTATTTTCTCGAAGAGAAACAGAAGGGGAAGGTATCTTTTACAACCTTCTGTGAAGCCTTTTATTAATCACACTTCACTTCAGAAATTTCAATGCGAAAAAAAATAATGAAAATAAATACCTCGCCACCTCCTGAAATCGAAAATGCTCTTCCGTTGAATTAAATATGTAAATTATACATTGGTGTGAAACTGTGTTATTCATTTCTGTCCGATAAATCGATATTTGTTTTCGGCGACATGAAAGAAAAATTGCTTTATGGAAGCGATTGCCCATTAGTACTCATAATTATTTAGAGTAGCATATGAGTAGTATAGGGCATTTCGGTTGAATTATGAATGGACTTATGAATGGACAAACTCTTACCGTTTTTCGCGTAAGAGTTTGTCATAAAATATATATCCCAAGAGAAAGAATAGCTATCGATTCAAATGAAAACATCCTGTTGATATACTATTTCTTTTGAAAACAATTCATTCAAGCGTTTTTCACTGCTCAGGCTTGTAGACAATAGTGAAATGTATGTAGATACACATGGAAACTGTACGCGTGAAAAATGAGCTCGTACTACGATCTCATTATTAGCTATTTGAAAAATAGCTGTTGTTCTCGTCGGGGCGAGGTTTTACCAGCCTGTTCACAAAAACCTGTACGCGTAATGAAGGTAGTTGAATTTATGTCTCACTGAAGCAACACAACGGACTATTGGCGACGGTCCGGGATCTACACCGATAGGAAAGGTCCGAGAACAGCACTTCGTTAGTTGGAATCACGGTTAAATGACGACGTACACCCTTGAGCTGGTATATCACTCTCCAAGCTTCTACATCATGCTAATCTAGGACCCTTGAGGCCATGACAGATTTAACGTGCACCAGCCTCCGCATACACAACGTTGGTTGAACCTAGTTTCGAACTCGAGAACCTCCGGTTGCTGCTTAGTTACTCTCCCAACCGCGGTCGTACACGTAACATAAACCGTAATGGTGGCTCCACACTAACGGCGACAGCAACAGAGACAGGCGACAAAATGTCGCCTGTCTCTGTTGCTGTTAAAAAAGCGTACACACAGCTAGCGACAGCAATTTATTTGCGCATGCGCATATTCTTCTTTTTCGAAAGAAAAACCTTTTTTTTTTCTGCTTCTTATTTTGCAAGATGGCTGATACATATATTTCAATGAAATAGTTCTCTGGAACCAAAGTTATTGAGGAGGCTTATCTGAAACGTTATCTACAAGCCAACAAAAACACACGTAGCGAGAGTCACAATCTTTATTCCGATTGGCTATAGTCACGGCAACAAAGACAAAATTTGAGCTTCCAAGACTTGAAAGCGCAGCGACAGAGACAAACCGGGCGAAACAAAATTATTAATTTTTTTTGTAATGTGCATGCGCAATTACAAAGTGACATGTTTTTTGTCTTTGTCGCCGTTGATGTGAAGTCACCATACACTTTAGACAAATCAATCAGCGAATAGAATTAGCTTAAGCCCGGACACCATATACGGCCCTCCAAATAGGATATGTTATACCCGCAGACCAGATAAGGCGTATGAATGTTTTTACCAGGAGCGCAGAGACCAGATATGGCATTCCAGGTATTTATCTTACCCGCTGGCCAGATATTGCCTGCAGACAGGTTTACAGAT
The DNA here is from genome assembly GCA_947359465.1 of Metellina segmentata. Classification (NCBI taxonomy): domain Eukaryota; kingdom Metazoa; phylum Arthropoda; class Arachnida; order Araneae; family Tetragnathidae; genus Metellina; species Metellina segmentata. The sequence goes on from OX375875.1 coordinate 101,755,990, forward strand.
GAGACCCTACGAATTGATTAACCCTATTCGCCTATCAGTTTCGATCCCCGAAATGCTTTTGTCATACCCGCAGAGGAGATGCGGCCCTCCGAACGCGTTTACTAGGTGAGCCGACCATATAGGGATACCATGGGGACTAGCGCGTCTTTCTAGGAATGGCTCTTCGTTACGTGGACGATTCTATTCAGGACCGTAGGTTGATCGGTAGATATTAACTCGTAATAAGTGAATCGATTTTTCAGTTCGATTCTTTCGTAACTTGTTTTGATCCACAGTGAGCTATGATTGATTATTAACTTGTTAAAATATTACCAGTACCGGACTGAGGGAAACCTCAATAGTTTTTGTGCATCTCCCGTCTTAGCTCTGTTGGCTATTCTTGTACTGCTCTCACCACGCAACACTTAAACGTAACACTTTCTACAAGTTTGTATTTCGACGATTTTGAACTATGTCTTCAAATATTTCCCACTTCAGATTCATTTTTCTCTTTTAGAAGTAAAAATCTCTCATCTTCAATTGATTGAATCCATATATATCTGCATGTATTAGTTCACTAACTGTTAAGGCTCTACTTTCTACGAGTTTAATATCCACCGACCTACCTACGTTCCAAAATACAATCGTCCACGCAACGAAGAGACATTCCTAGAAAGACGCGCTAGTTACCATGGGGATACCATATATTCTTAGAGGATACTTATTTATAAAAATGGCGAATCGGAGCCAAGCGTTTCTTCACTGTTGGCCAAGCTGATTTATACGAGGTCCGGCTGGTAAGTAATGTAAAGTTGCATGTTGCGGGGAAACAAAACACTGAACTACACGATGCGCGATGCCATCTTATAGCTACATTTTCGTACTACAAACGTTCCAATGGTCGTTGACCCACTTCCTCTTATTTTATGTCAGTCACCATTGTTGTGAAGTAGTCGAGTACACAAGCTATGCCATCGTGTCTAAGACAACGTGTAGTGATTGAATTTTTGACAGCGGAATAAATGAAGGCTAGTGACAGTCATCGTGATTAAAAGCTTTTTATGGTGATGAAACTCCAGAACATGGAATACCGGCACTATTGTTCCCCACAATTATAAAATAAATTCAAAACACAACCCTCTGCAAAGAAAAAAAAAATTTGTGTACAGTATTTTAAGATGTCAAACATGTTTACGCGACTGACTACCTTGGAAGCTGGGTTGGCCGTGAATTCTGTGTTACATAAAAACGTTAAAACACTTTAGAAGAAGTGTATCACTTGTTCAGCTATCCACAGAGTCTGTACTTCTGCAACACGATAATGTACAGCCCCCCCACATCTCAAACAATCGCCGAGGCTCTTGGGAACTTGAAATTTAAACCCATTACACACTGTCCATACACATCAGATTTGGCGCCCTGCAATTTTCACTTTATTCCGCATTTAAAGAGGTATCTTAAGGACATCCATTTCATCACAGATGATGAACTGAAAGACACAGTGAGGTCGTGGGGAAAGACGACTGGCATTCTTCATTGACAGGATGAGACAACTGGTTCGCCGTTAGGAGAAACGTGTAGCTCTAAATGGTGACTATGTGGAAAAATAGATGCAAGAGATTTTGTAGCATTTAAAATGTTCTTTCATGCCATATTTGTTTCATTTGATTACTCCTTTTCATTGCACTGTGCACTACTTTTCAGCCTCCCCTCGTATTTTGCTTAGTTTGGGGGTTTTAAACCTTATGTATTTTATATGCAGGTCATATAAATAAGAATGGAGTGTTTGTTTGTAGATTGAATATTTTCAACCCATTTCAAGTTTTTTATCCGTTTTGGACCCTTTTGATGCAAAAATCCACCTCTTTCGCATCTGTCTGTCTGTCTCTCTGTCAATCTGTCTGTCTATCTGTCTGTCTCTCTATCTGTATTGTATGGGCCCTATACACGTCCACACGGTTTAATATATTTTCACAAAACTTTGCATACTTATCTTTATTTACAGACTGAACTTGTTTGAGTAAGTCTGTCCGTTATTCTGTTTTATGTTCGATTTTGTGTTTGTGTGTTTGTACAGGCATCACATGAAATTTTTTCCAGATATTTGATTGCAATGTGCCATATTTGATACAATAATGTAATGTTACAAACATTTCATTATTGTTATATTTTGATAAGCTTCATTGTAAAACACCTGAGTAAGTATAATTCTGTGCTCAGATGGCAAAATGTTATAAGTCGTTTTTTTTTAATTTTTCGTGACAGCAATTTTAAGATTCAAGATTCAATTTGTGGTTCTATGGTTTTTGACTTGTATTAAATTTTCCACCTTTGTTTTCTCATAAACTGAAAGAGAAAGACTTATGACATTTTGCCAACTTCTAAACATTAACAAACCATACTCCGGAATGGGACTTCCTCAATTTTTTGGGAAAAGTGACTTATAACATTTTACCATCTGAGCACATAATTAAATCAACCCTAATTGGTACTTTTGGAAAACTTGGAATGTATGAATATTGAGTTTTACGATTACTTAGATTGCTTTACTAGTACTGCTGAAGAGCAATTATTTTTCCAAACATTATTTGTGTTTTTATGGAATTTCAGCTCTGATACTTCATTTATTTGGAGTCTTGTTTTTGTTCTTTGAGCAATGTAAGCGATTTCCGAATATTTGGGACAGACGAAATTTTTCAACGAATGAGAATTAAACGGAAACTCGTGATGGTTGATCGCGTGCGGTGATATTTTCTGTTTCTTTCGCTCTGAATTAATTTCGCATTTTATAAATTTTGTGCACTTTTTAGTTGTAAGTTGTGGCAATTGCGAGATCAAGAGATAAAATGGAATCACAAATAAATATCTTTAGAACAACTTTTTCCCGAGATATTTTATTTTGTTTCATTTCGCTATTTTCTGTTTTAAATATTTATTATTTTAATAAATGTATTTTCACTTCTCATCACACGCAACACCACTACAAAGTATTCTACTTAAAATGGCAGGTAAAAAATAACAATGTAAATTTTAAGTGTAATTATTCCATTATTGAAAGAATAATGCCGTTATTGACAGAATACTAATGTTTAAAAAATCCGAATTAGAACTTTTCAAGTATTAATAAATTCTTTGTCATAATGACAATAGAAGAGTACGAAATTCCACAATGTCGCATGCCAGATACAATAGTGCCACAAGTAAAAAAATATTGTTTTGTTGGCTATGAATGCGAGAGCACTCACCGTAGTTTGTCCTTTTTATTAATTGAGTTGAACATAAAAATAATTTAAGAAATGGAATTCTAAATCTTCCTCAAAATCGTCGTTTGTAGTAGTAACCTTCGCGTCACCTTTCGTCATTTTGTAGTTTTGTCATACAGAGAGGGTGCGATGTATGTGAAATTTATTACATGAATGGATATGCATGGGTAGCATTTGTGTCCAAAGTAATTTGTAGAAAGTAGAAAGATATATGGGGGGAGGGGCGAAAGGTGTTAAAATATTATTTTAGTAACTTATATATTATTAACTTTAGTATTATTAGTAACTTATAATAATTGTTGATTTTATTGTTCGTCTCAATATGTTTCACTTGAGTCATATAGCACAGGTCAATTCTGGTACTATACAAATTGTGGAGTCCAGAAATCAAAGATCTTTAAAATGGTATCCTATTCCTCTAAATTTAATTCGTCGTATTAATCACGATACGTACATTTATATATGTTTCACATCCCTTCAATCGTCTAAGACATCACGACCATGATCGATGAATTTCCACACTTAAGTTACGAAACAGGGATAGCAATGTTTCTCCATTCAACGTAATTTATTTAGACCACAAATCTTTAAGGCTTCCTGCAGTTTCTCAACGTTCTCACTCGAGTTCAAAAGCAGGCTCATCCAAATGTCAATCGATCGCAGGCAATTGTGCTCGGTTGCAATCGGCCCATTCATCTATTCCTAATTTGCGAAAGCATCTTTCTTCATGAATGAAGAGAAAGATTTAATTAACTGGGAATTTTAGATTAGATGGTATGTTTGTGGGAATATTATAATTTGGCATCGTCGTCACGCAAACGCTCTACCTCCGTCGACAATGGGTGTCTCGGGACATTCTCAGTTTTCTCGATAAAGAATCGAGTCACTTCATTTTCAACGCTAGAAAGCTTATTGACGAGTGCGTTGTTTGGTTTAGTTTATTATGTTCAGCTTCAGGAGAAATTAATTTGAAGTTATGTGCTCTCTGATAGGACTTCGGAAAGCACCCTTACGAAACATTTATATATATATATGTGTGTGTGTGTGTGTGTGTGTGTGTGTGTGTGTGTGTGTGTGTGTGTGTGTGTGTGTGTGTGTGTGTGTGTGTGTGTGTTCTACGGATGCTCATATCTTTTTTTGTTTTACGACTTCCATTTTTTTTATTGAACTTCTCTATACATACATTTCTAATAGAATCAGATATCGTTTTTCTCGATTGGAATCTATAGAATTCTGATACACTCTACCAAATATTTTCGTAAGGCACTCTTAAAATCTTTAATGTTGCGTCTTTGGTTTGTTTGTATACGATAGAATTGCAATTCTGTCTAATTTCCAGATACTTTTTGGAATAAAAATAATATAAAAGCAGCTGCAACTCGCCTGGGCATAGATGCCACAAGTTCTTGGTACATTACTGGAGACAGGAAGTACCAAATGTCTAAGCAGTGGTCACACAAAGTCCAAATATTCGGACATGGTGGTGTTTGAACTCTGAGCTGTCTCTCCATGACACCCCAAATGTTCTCTATTGGATTAAGATCCGGCGAGTTAGGTGGCCAGAACATTAAGAGGAATTCATCAGTATGCTCCTCGAACCACTCCAGCACAATCAGACCCTTGTGACATGGGGCGTTGTCCTGCTGGAAGATTCTATTTCCGGTTGGGAAGACAGACGCCATGTAAGGGTGCAACTCATCTGCAATGATGTTCCGATAGTTTGCTGCGTTCATGGTCTGTTCTACCACAACTACGGGCCCCAGAGTCGCCCATGAGAACGTCCCCCAAAGCATAATAACGCCAACACCAGCCTGTGTTTGACCTGCTGTACAAGAGGGGAGCAACTGTTCGCCTGGCAGACGACGTACCCTGGCATTCGTACAAAGGGGTCATAAGGGGCTGTTTGCAATAATAAAGTTATTTTGATAACAGGAGCAAGACAATCTGGTTCGGAGCAAGTCTGAATTCTGCAACATTATTTGGATAATCAGGGTGGAAGGATACTCTTTCCAAAATTCATATTTTGATCTATCTAAAAGGGCAATTTAAGCTCAATACACTCTACGGCGAATCAAATAAGATACTCTACCCAAAACTTTCTAACCTATTAGATTTCGTTTCTACGGGATCATAATTTAAATCACTCCGTGGGCCATGGGTCATATTTAGATAAACTCTCCACTCTTAATTTTTCCAGCTGATTAAAATTATCTGTTTGGTGCTCATTAACTAATGAAATAATTTATAATCTGCACAATTGGATATTTACGTAAGTAGTTGAATTAACGTTGCACGGGAACAATACAACGGGTTATTGAAGACGCTCCGGGATCAATCCCAAAAGGAAAGATACGAGGATCGAAAGATCGTTTTTTTAACCACTAATCTGATGGTGAGATCACCATCTGAGCTGACGCCCCACTCTCCAAATTTCCACATCAGGCCAAAGTGAGGACATTTGAGGTCTTGACAGATTTAACGTGTACGAGCCAATCTCTACACGACGTTCTTAGGTTAAATCGAGTTTCGACCTTCCTTTGTGCTAATCCGCTACTCTTCTAACTGGACTTCCGTCCAGTATTAATTAGCGAAGTGTTTTCAACAACTTATCTGAAGTAAAATTTTGCAGACCTATGTACTGTAGTTAACATTACCAGTCGACCCAGCAATGTGTGTGTGGTTCATGGCTTCTCTAATCAACTCATTTGGGTACGTGTATGAAAACAAATTTATCTCATCTCCACGAACTGAAGTACGTCCGAGCCAGACTTGCGGAAAGCATCCATGAAATACGTTTAATCCACATCAGGAATCCAGAGGGAAAGAAGTAGATACGGTCTCTCCGAAGTGGTTTGATACATATTCCTTTCCTGTTCACAAGCAGATGTGGCAATGGCCGAAAGTGATAAAGAATTCAAACGCCATTAGGGTACGGAGAAGAAAGAAAAAAAATAAGAAAGGATATAATGCGTCTCCTCTCCCGAAGCCCCAAAGAAGGAAAAACACGCGACTAATGCAATCGGGATCCGTTTCCATATGCCCCTCTGAAACGTGACAAGAAATACTTCTTCTGCGCCACGGAGGAGAGAGACGTTGTTTGTTACGCCATCGGCATAGTGAAATACGAGTGTTTTTCTTTTCTACAGAAATTGGGGTAGCCGATTGACAAGAATTAGTCTACAATAGAATCGTCGACGTACCGTAGAAATATGGTCGTCGGTCAACCGATGCATTTGTCCGAAAATAAAACGAGGTTCAGGGGATTAGAAAAGGATTAGTAATCTATTACTCCCGTATCTGTTTGCATTATTTCAAGAGGAAATGTTTTTTATTCCTCCAAGTGGTTTCGACGATATATCTCTTTCATCAAGATCCAACAACTTTTACTAATGATAAAATACTTCGTTATCGAGGTACCGTCGATTTTTTTTTATGATGACGAAATCAAGATCTAGATGAGATATTCCGCACATCAAGATACCTGGTCAGTTTTGATAATGGCTTCGAGACCATTACTAGGAGGGATAAAATGACCTTCCCGTATCAATTTGTACAAATTAAAATAAACTGAGAACCCTTATGTTTATTATCTCTACTATTATAAAAAGAAGTGTTTGTCTGTCTCTCAGTACGCAGTGTCCTGAAGAATCTATGGCACTTACAATAATGAAATTTGGCACACAGGTAGTCCAAATTGTTAGCTATTTTTGTGTCGCTCCCGAATTTTTAAATTTAATCTAGAACATTTCTAAATGAATTTATTAGTTTTTTTCACCATTGTTTCTTCTTTTCCGGAATGGGATGTTAGAAAGGAGAAGCGAGCCGATTTTGCGATTTTCGACCTTTGACCTCGCAAGTGTTTTTCGTCCGAATTGCCTTTGGAACTATGACAAGTTTTCCAATTTTAGCGTGCTTTGATTCACGTTGGTTGATAAAAGCCACCTCGATTCCATCACGCCGTTTCCAAACCAAAACTACTGTCTATGGCAATAACTGTCACTGGCAACTCCATGGTGGTAGTTTTATATTCGGTCATATTTTCACATTCAATATAATTGAATGTGAAAATATGACCGTGGAATCATAATAATTAAATTTGTATTGAATAATTACTATGCCATTTCGTGGACTCGGAAGAATCGCGGATTAGCAACTGGAGGGTTGTGAATTTGGAACGTAATCCAACCAAAGACCGGGCCGTTGTGGCTAAGTGGTATGCCTACTACGCTTGCAATTTGCGAGATGTAGGTTGTGCGGGTTCTATTCCTGTTAGGTCACACAATTCCTTCCTAAAGCTCTTAAAACTCCAACCAACCATCAACCAACTCAAGACCTTCGTATATGTGGAGGTTTGTGAGTGTTAAATTTGTCGTGACCTCAAATGTCCTCACGTTGGCATGGGGTGTCAGTTCAAGTGTTGACCTTGTCATCTGAACATGGTTCAAAATTTAAGAGAGGATGTCCTTGGATTTCCTTTGTTATTGATTCCAGACCTTCACCAATAGCCCGTTGTGTTGTTCCAGTAAGACGTTAATTAAAATATCCACCTCTCTCGTTTGAGGATTGACTTTTTTCAGTGCCATGTGCACACGCAGAAGTTTCAGCATACATTAAAATATATTTATACCTTAGTAAAAAAAACATTTGTAAGTTTAATAACATCCCATTTATGTAATTTTAATTTTTTTTTAATTTGTAATACTGTGTACAAAAATACTTCTTGTTGTTTTGATTTTTTCATGATATATTGACAGGTGACATTGACAATACCAACCTACAAGATACAATTGTATATGGCACTTTTTTCTATTACAATTTCCATTATTTATAAGTAATTTGTAAACATAATATCAGCGAATTTGGATATTGGCCCTTTTATATATCAAGGCGCAGGAATATATTAAGTTCTACTTCATTTAAATAACTTTATACAGGGCGTCCTGAAAGTTCCCGTACTCCAGCTTTAAAAAAATTTATTGCCCGTGTTTTTTTTAACTATTGAATTTTATCGTCTGATTATAGTTTTATCAACTCTTTAATATTTATCATTTGATTTTCTTCGCGCTCAAGTTGTGCGATAATAAAGTTCCACGCCATTTTGTTCTTCATTGCAAGATGAATTTATCACGCATTCACAGAGAATTGCTCTGTTTGAGGCTTATTTTGAATGTTAATCATATGAAAGACTAGCAGAAATACCCGGTTTTGCTCGGGTAGAATTAATAATATAATGATTGAAAAGTCATCATCAATTCTTTTTCATAAAAGAATGTTAGCATCATTTAAGTGTGCGAGAACAAAATTTAATACCAATTTAACTTCTCCTTCGCTTCTACAATTTACTTCGGACGCAAATATGCATATATATATATATATATGTTGTATCCAATCATATAATCCATTTCATATTCGTCACATTTCTGCTGTAGTTGATTTTAAGTTTTCGAGTGACTATGAAAATTCCCGTGCGTTCAATAAAAATGGCGAATTTTCGGTGGATAATCGTGCACTTAGTTTTCCTATGAATATGTTTTCACTGCGCCATTCTTTCACCTAGTATGCGATATTTTGAAGTTCATCATCACTATGAGAAGATGGTAAATTAAATTGTTACAGCATTCGTTACTAATTTAGTTTGAAGCAAACGCAATTTTTCTTGAAAATTCCATTCAGCGGCAGGTGGAATAACGGAACTTCTATTAGATATATAAAGCAGAGTTGACGTTTGTCTGTTCTCTACACTAATCCACCTTTTGACCAATCCACACACTTGATACGCTTATATTTTAGAACCCTGCGGATATGATAGGCTATATATTAACTCACGTTCTAGATGTCCAAGGGGGCTAAACATTATTTTCTTAGTGCACCCTTACGGTATAAGAAATGTCATCCTGCAAAATTTCAGCTTCCTAGGACTTGTAGTTCTTGAGATACAGTGATGAGTCTCAGTGAGTGAGTGGTATTTGAATTATATATATATATATATATATATATATATATATATATATATATATATATATATATATATATATATATATATATATATATATATATATATATATATATATATATATATATATATATATATATATATATATATATATATATATATATATATATATATATATATATATATATATATATATATATATATATATATATATGTGTGTGTGTGTGTGTGTGGTGCTATAGCAGTCGTTCCAATAATATTTCAATTCTCTTTAATAAATTGATTTATTCTATAAGACACATAAAGACTATTTGCAACATCGTCAAGATGAATATGTACAATGCAGATCGAGCCAACGCCCAAATCGAGAGGAACAGAATCATACGTTATGTCAAGGAGACTATATCATTACAAGTATGCCTTTCTTCTGTTGCTAGCCCCAAACCCAGACGGGGATTACGGTCATGTGACACTCCGAAACCAATCGGAATCTTACACGTTACTTGACAATTACCAGACACCCTTCGAGGGAAGCACTCGTGACATCTGACAGGTGAAAGAACTTTATTGTAAACATGGTGCATCTCCCTTTTTCACCCGTTTGGAACAAAACATCTCACCGCTTAGTATTTAAAATAGAGATGAGTTCCTTACTGCTTTTAAGTTACAAATTAATTTTCCTACCCTCACACACACACACACATATATATATATATATATATATATATATATATATTCAAATGATGCAATACCGAGTACAGATACGCTATATCAACTTATTCAACAATTTGTTGCATTCTTAGAAGTGAATGAACGAAACTCTTGGTTCCAACAAGACGTTGCAACCTGCCATACAAGTTATGAAACCATGGGCATGCTTCAAATTTTTTTGGCGATCAACTCATCTCAAGAAATTTTTGACCACCTCTTTCCCTGATCTGTGCATCCCTGACTTTTTTCTGTGGGGAAATTTAAAGAACGAAGTTTATGAAGATAATCACCAAACAATAGGTGACCTGAAAATTGTCATTACTCAAAGGATACAAGAAGTCAATCTCAGCATCTTGGAACGCGTTTCTAAAAATATGCGCCAACAACTTCACCTTTGCCTCCAAGAAAAGAGCAGAAATTTTTGACAAAAATTTGAATTTATTATAAATGTGTCCAAACTTTTTTCCTACGTTATGTTAAAAGTGCGTTTTACCATTGGCATAAAAATAATTGTTTTAAAGTTTGTTGATTTTGAATAATTAATTCACGAATTGTCTGTACGGGAACTTTTAGGACACCCTGTATAATGGTAGTGAAGGCATATTGTCGAGGCTTAAATCAGAAACTAATAAAAAGTCATTTTTTTTGTAAGTACGCTTTTTAATCTTAAAAGTTTTTTTCCTGACTATACGAAACACATTGTCATACTGTACTCTGTTTGAACAAAAATATAACACTATAAATGCTCAAAACTTTTAATTTTTATCTAAAAACAAATAAATCTTATAAACAAACAAAAAACCTAAAAATGGCTTTACTGTAAAATTTTGTTCTTTTTTTTTATTTGTTTATAAGTTTCTTCTCTATGCCGAGGTAATAAAATCCTGTTTTCATATAAAAAATATTATATTATTTTCTACAACTTAACCTGTTGCATAAGTAATAAAATTGTAATTTTGATATGGTATTGATGAAACAAAAGTTTAAAATGTGAACACGAAAATACCGGTTGTAAAATTGCTTAGAGACTATGATTAAATTCTGATGGCAAAATATTTGTCCGAAATTTTTGTTGTGTTGTTGAAATTTGACGATAGATATATAAAAGATCTAGAAATCTCAAAAAAAATTTTAACTGTCCTAATTTTAGAAAACTAATTACTAATTATCCTTAGGTTAAAAATAATTAGGAATAGCTGGGAAAGTTTCTGTGCTTTCACCGATTCTTTTCCAATAAGAGCAATTAAATTATAAATTAACGGCATCGGTAGTTGCTAAGGAACTAACTCTATTTGAGTTCAAAAGCAATTCGCATTTATTTGTAACTTTAGTTTGCGTCATTCCTAAAATACTTTTATGATAAAATGTGGACATTTTTTAAATTTTGGTAACTTAATTTGTATTTAATGCTTATAGGAATTAGTTTTGGAAGATAATAAAATAAAAATTAATTAATTTTCAAACTGAGTTGACGCTTTATGTACAGTTGAGGGAACAAAAATCGAACAACCCTCTTTATACGAGCAATTTTAACAGTAGGGAAAATTACAAGATGGTTGTTTGACAGGACCTAACATTCTCTATAAATTCATATCAATAAAATTATCCCAAGGCACCGTCTTCATACAAAATTGAGCACCAACTTCATAATTTCCAATTGAAACTCCTTATTTTGACCCACGATTTCGAATTTATATCCAAATTTGACTTCAGATACCAAATTTCATGTCATTATGGCTTACCGTTTCAAAGTTATGAGTACAGAAACATTAGAGCTCTTGATGTTAAATCAGTTTCTTAGACTTCTATGGATCTTCCTAAATAATATTTATATACCGCTCATATTTTGTACCTTGTTACTCTGTTAAACAACCCAAACAAAATCCACCTAATATTTTATTTAAACAACAGTTTTAATATGAATAATAATTATTAATGTATGAAAAATATATGAATTAGAACCTTATTATTTTTTTGTGTGATGGGAATTTATTCAGACTTTTAATATGAACATGCAAAATTTCAGCTCATTCCAACAATTAGTTTTTGCGCTACATTAAATTTGCATCAATATTAAAGTTTTAGGGGCAACCAAAAGTATAAAAAATTTCTGACAAACCTCGGATAATAATTATAGGATTATTTGCAGTTGCATAGTTAATATAATAGTGTAATTCCCAAATCCTTTGTACTTAAAAACACGAATTTGATAAACTTCCTTATATTTCGAGAGAAATCATTTTAACTATAAGGCAAATTTTGATGCCTTCCAAATCTCTAAAGAGTCTATATTCTTTAAAATTAACAAACACATACTACAAGCAAAAGAAGAAGAAATTTTTTTTATTTGAAAAAAATACCCAAAAGCAAATTTGATGCTACTTTTAGGTTATAATGCTTAGTTTTTATTGAATAATTAATTACAATATCCTTAATTACTTGCTTTATTCGTGTCATATGTTCAATAAAAGAGAGATTCCGCTAAAATTTGCTTGAGAAGCTAAATATTTGGTCAAAATGACATCGACCAGATGGCGTAATGACATTCATGACCTAGTATTTTATCATTTGCTACACAAAAACATATTAGATCATTTGGATGTCTACCACCACAGACAACGTTTCAAATAGAAAGAGGGCCAGTCGTTATTGAGGGGGTTTCCCGCTTTGCTTGCAAACTGTAAGGTGTAGGTGGCTCAGCTTCGATTCTTCACTAGACGTATTTCTCTCTTCTGTGCCAGTAAATCTCTGTGCGTATGTCCATCACTTGATATTGTCTCTTGTGTTTGGGCAATCACCAGGGCCCAATATGGCCATTGCACCACAAACTAACCCAAGTAGAAGAGTGTTTCACTGACAAGAAACAGAAACGAGTGACTGATTACTTTAACATTTGAACAAAAAAACAACTAACCAGCTTGTGTTCACAAGTCAGACAAATATTGCTCTTTCAGAGCAGAAAGGAGATCTAGGTTAAGCCGCATTTACACCGGAATTGCAAACTTCTCCCCCCTCCAAACATCGAAGCTATTCCGAAAAACGGCACTAATCTTATCGTCAAGATCTCGATTTGGCGAGTTTGCAACTCCAATTTTGTTTTCCACCAGGAATCGGTAAAGATAAAAGGATTGCAACTTTTGGGGGACATTTCTCCGAAACGAAATTTGGATTGAAAATGCTCCCCTTTTTCGTCCCCTTTCGGCATTGCTTGACAATCACCACTCCCCTCTGCCCTTCGGCAAACCGTGGTCACTCACTCCGTCTTTTGTTTGCTCTTTTTGACATTTTGCCCTCATCGCTTGCCTTGAGCACATCATCCGTCAGAATGTCATTGAGTGACCTATTGAGTCATTGAATGACCACCGAAGTGGTTCGAAAAGGGGTCAGCATAGGGGAACGTGAAACGTCCTCGCCACAAAAAGGTGTGGAGAAAAATACTTGCAACGCCGGTGTAAACGGGGCTTTAAATGGGCATTTTACAGTCCAATTTCCTTCCCCTTTATCCCTCCTGATGTTTTGTCGTAGCGTAGCAAACTTATTCCAAACTGTCCCCTGTTTTCAGCATGGAACAATTCGTTCTCCCTACTTGGAGTAATCAGGTAATTTTGTCTCGACGGACGAGACAACTCGTCACTAGCAAAATCGGTCAGATCATGATGGACGAGATATCTCGTCGAAACCATTGCAAGTTTTATAATCCGGGCTCGTCCTTCCCTCCTCCTCCAGTCCCGAGAATAATTGGAGGCAAGCTAAAATTTCTAAACAAGGACGCACATTCCTTTCTATCTCTTCAAACAATGAACATTTGTAAAGAAGAGACCCATCGAGTTTACATCGTTAGGAAGTGAAGTGCACTCCTCGGAGACTCGGTTCCTAGGAGACTGAATCCGTAACAATCATTGTGTATTTCATCCGACTATCTGTCCTTATCTTTTTAGTAGCCTCGGATGGCGGCGGTGGCCACTTCAACATCTTCAAGATGGGTTGGGTCTGGGCGAACTTGAAAGAATTCGATGGCGTTGACAACAGCGCCGGTTTTCCCATTTATCTATGTTTATAATCAAAAATCATTCCTTCCATCAAAGGTTCCAGGAACATTTAAGCAAAAGAGTGGACAACATAAATCCGTATCTTAAGTGTTAAAAGCGAATGTATGTTTAGAGAAAGCTAGAACTGATACATTTTGTTGTTAGATTATCTTTTGTAATACTTGTGGTCCTGATGCTTTGAAGCTATTGAGATACGTGCCCGTGAGGGTTAACTATATATTTTTTCCAAGCCCGATGACTGGCCACAGACTTCGACACAAGGGGCGAAATGACAGCTTACTTGTGAAAGAGCATACAGTGTGTGAACCGCCGCTATTCGTAAGAACAATCACCAACATTCAGGCACTTACAGACTGAGATTCGAATCCGCGACCTACTGGGTGACAGACTAGTATCATTGCCACTATGCTCGGTTACGTTAAATGTATTAAGGTAGAAGAATTTACGTGGTACTGGAGTAATAGAACAGGTTATTGGCACGGGTTGTCCTGAGATCAGTCCCGTGGATTACGCTTCGTCATTTTGAATCATGGACATTTGACAATGTCAAAACCTGATCTAAGTACACTACAGTCTTTAGAAGGTCCTAATCCCAAACTCGCAACCCACCTGTTGCCCCGGGAGCAGAAAGTGCTTAAAACTGCGGCGTACGTCGCAGAACAAAGTCTTCCTAGAACAGTTTTTCCATAATTTTATCAAAATTTTGGCCGTTTTTTCTTTTTAATAAAAAGTTACTATGTACTGCAGTGCAAAGCGCGCTTTTTGCCACACTTTTTTTACTTTTCTATCTACGGAACACAGCCTCCCTGCAACGCCCCAAATTACCACAAACACTTTATAAATACCACATCTTCTATGTCAATGACAAAATATTTAACTTCAAAAGTGATCGACAGAATTGGCAAATTCTAAAAGTATGCCTTGGTTTTCAATAAAGAAAGTTTATTCATTTTGATATTTTAGTATAAATATGTAATACACATTTAGCCGATCATTGTGTTTTACGTCTGATTTTGATATTACTGCTGTTTTCAACATTCGGACAAAATGCCTGAAGAACAATTGTAATTGCTTGGAGTTGTGTTGCAGAACACTGAATATAATTTTGCACCTGGGACTGGGATCTGGGCACCTGGGACAACTCATCGTCATTTTGAATCATGGTCAGATGACAAGGTCAAAACCTGAACTGGCACTCCACTTCCGAAACTTCCACAACATGCCAGTGTGAGGACATTTAAGGCCATGGCAAATTTAACGTGCAGCAGCACCTAAGTACACAAGTCTTTGGTTGGAGGTAATCCTAAACTCGCAACCCACCTGTTACTAATCCGTGATTCTTCCAACTGGGTTACTGTGGGCCTAAATATACCTTTAAATACATATAGCACTTAGCATAATTCGAATGGAAAACTTTAAAATTATAATTTTAGAATTGAACTCCTAAAGCATTAATAGATCCATTTTATTACCATATTTTCTATTCAGTATACATAAATATTATATATAATCAGAACTAAAAAAATTATATGCTTTCGGAAATACAGATGTTTGATACAAAAATTTATCCCAGAGAAAATATTTAGTTATATTTCGAATCGTGGTGAATGAAACAAAAAATATTAATTCCTTGTTGCGAAAAACATTTACGAAGCACATACTTTAAAATGCATAGCTAATAAATATTTTATCGTCTTAAATACAACTCAAATCAAAACTAAAAGAAACAGTTAACAGAGAAAGTATTCAAGATTCTCTGCATTAATACCAGATAAATAGATAATTGTCTATGCTTAAGTGCTCTCTTAGCTTTCCATCAATATTAAAATTTTCATGTTCCGTAATGCATTAATGATTTATGTGGGTTTATTTTTTAAACTTCTACCCCTCCTCTTGCTTTATAAAATTAAATATTTCCTATGAAAAAATTTTAAAACATGAATTTCTAACCTCTTCAGTAACAGGTCTTGAGTAATATAATAATCTCTTTGCATCAATATAATTTCAAAAGTAAATTTTGCAAACTCATTTAAATGAAAGGTAGAAATGCTAGATTGCTTTTTATGGCACTGAGGCCAAGCAGGACAAAGCTCTAAGCTGTCTGTAATAAAATAATGTACATAAATTTTTTTCCTTGTTAATCAATTAATTAAAAAAATAATAAGTCAAAATTTAAATCGGATATAAATAAACAGTCACAGTAGGAGGTGCGTTTTAGTTTATAATCAGGGCAATCACTTAAAATATGTCTGGCAGATAAAATTCTATCCCAATTCAAACAGGTCTAAGTTGGTTCTGAACGTAGCAAATGCAGATGAGAAAAATAAGTGCTCTATACGAAACTTTGTCATTTTAACATTGTTGTTAAAGTTTTGAACTTAAATCCCTTTTTTAGATGTTTGTATAGAATCTAATAAAAACGAATTTGTGGATGCCATATATTGTGACATGGATGTTTGATAAATTCTATAATATTGTCCATGTGTTGGAAGGAAACTGATGGTCTTGTCATCGTATCAATAGTTTGTGCTCCTTTATCATCTGCTTCACTGTCCAATGTATCCACATGGGATGGAATTCAGCAGAAGTTCTGGATATAATAGCATAATATCAATGAATTATGAATGATGATTATCCTAAAATAAGAAATGATGTAAGATAAACTTGTCGTGGCCTCAAATGTCTTCACATTGGCGTGGTGCGGAGTTTGGAGAGTAGGGTTCCCGCTCAGTGGCTGTCCTCGTCATTTTGCTGTGGTTCAAAATGACTAGGCGTTATCCGCGGGTGTTTCTCTACCCCCCCCCTATATTCAAACACACACCTACCCAACATGAACAATCGCCAACACCCATACGCTTACAAGTGAGATTCGAACCGGGGTCTCACTATTTGACAGACAAACTCTATGACTGCTATACCAGTTAGGCGGAATAATACAAACATTGTGACGACTAGAAAAAGACGACAGCATGCGGACCTGCTGTTTTGAAGTTTTTTCTAGCAACTTAAGCCCGGTGCACACATCCGATTTTTCAACGTTCGGCGCCGCTGCGACACCGAAGCCTAACTATACACACATAACCGTGAAATGACGCAAGTACCCATTTCGCCCCATTTGCGATAAATGTTCTATCGAAGAAAACATGTTTACTTCGCTAACTTGGTGTAAAAAAAAGTATATTTTGAAACAAAATAGACGTTACTGGAAACAACCATTTATTAATTATTAATTATATTCCATTTATTTATGAAAACAAGGTACTTGAGACCGGAGAAGCGTGTGCGGCGAGCTGCGGCACCATGGGAAACTGCGGTACAAATTGCACGCACGTTGGACGTGCGTCACCGCAGCGGCGCTGGAGGCATGTGTGCACTTCTCCATTTTATCTAATGTATCTCAAAACCGCTCTTGCGTTGCAGTAGCGGCGCTGCACGTTGAAAAACCGGATGTGTGCACCGGGCCTTAGCGTCTGGAAGTGACATTCCGATAAAGACTGGTGAATGGACAATCATCACGAGGAGAAGCATAAAATGCTGACCAATCTACTAGAGCGTGGCCACAAATAAAGGTCACGAGATCCGCAAACAAATGACACGAGATTTTTAAGTTTTTGGATGACATCATCTTTAGAACAGAGACGAAGTGGTGCCAAAGAAGACCTCTCGTTAGACAGCTATACGGTGAAGTTAAACACCGGTCAGAAAAAACAAACAGTGGACTTAAGCTTGTTGTTTCTTTATGAACATTCGTTCATTGAATGTTCCCTGTACATATTGTGTATATAGTTTTCCTATTGTGAATCGAGACCTTTCAAGTTGTAATAAAAAACTTGTAATAAAAGGTATCCAGTTGAGTCCGAGTCCAGTTTATTACTGTGGCGCAAAAACGCCACAGTATCAAAGCTACTGTAATGTAAGAATATAATTGGAACTAAAAGTGCTCTATTTTGCAAATGTTAATACTATGTCGAAAATTCCCAAATGCAAAACTGAAAGCTGTAATTTCAAGGCTACGTGTAACTCGAATCTATCACGATGAGTGAAAGGATTTCGAGCAAGCCGCACTCGTTATTTTTGTTACATCAATCGGGCTTTCATTAGCGCAACTATGCAAACACCGATCAAATCAAGCGACATTCCGCGCACTAAGTGCAAACACACATAAACAAAAACACAGACGCTTCCACCGTTTCTAGACGTGCACTCGTCTAAATCAATCAATGCGTAAAAAACACTCCTATTTAGGCGTGCGAGAACACCTCCTCCTCAATCAGAGGCGAGACGCACTTCAATCGTTTTATACCTTACAAAAGAACCCATTGAGAGGAGCGAAGGCAGCCAAGGCGGCGGCCTGCTTGGCGATCGCTCTTTCCCCATCGTGTGTTGTCTGCCCTTATCGGTCGGCCGAGTGGACAGTAGCGGGGAAATTGAGACATTATTATGATTCCATTATCACGGCTGGCTTGACCGTTCAACCCACTCGATAAGTGGAGGGGGCTGACGAGCTACTTGTTGGCTTGTTACTTGGAAGTTGGAGCTTATCCCGGATGATCAACAGTTGGTGAGTTGGTGTTATTCTGAAACTTGCATTTAATGTTTTTCTGGAAATGGGATCGTGGTTAAAGGCTTTTAAGACGATAATGCGAAAGAGGATCACCGTTGAATTTTTGCCTGAAATATTATTTTTATATAGATGTGGAACAAAGCGGGATATTGATGTGTGCCTCTTTAAAACTACTTGTTCTCATATAACGATTTCAGTTTTACAAGTTTTAGATATTCTCTTGGGTAGGAAATAATTTCAAGGGTTATTTTTTTCAACCCTCCGAGTGGTTTTGAAATTGGTCAATTTTAATTAACGTCGTTCTAGAGAAACACAACGGGCTATTGACGACGGTCCGGGATCAATCTTCTAAAGGAAAGATCCGAAGACAACACCACGTAATTTTGAACCATGGTCAGATGATGACCGAGTGGTTTGGACGAGCAATCTTGACAGTTATGATCTCAACAATTTTTAAATGACGAGATATATCGTCATCAAGATATTGGAAATTTTTTGATGAAGAGATCTAGATGTGATCAGGTTTTTTCTAAAGACGAGTTCTCTCGTCCATCAAGATCTGGTCAGTTTATTTCTAAAGCCAAGATTTCGTCCAGAGAACCACCATAGTAAGTGAATTAATTCTACGTTTCTAAAGATATTTTTTAAAAAGACTTTTTCAAAACAAATAATTGCAGGAAATTAACTATCGTTTTACTCACTGCACTTTTATATTAACCTGCTTGTTATAAAAGTTTTTTTTTTGTTTTGTTTCTAACTCAGTTGTGGTTAAGTCAATGTCCATGTACTGTGATATATATCTTACAGTGTTATAACTATGTTTTATGCTCTTGTATTTTAGAATAGTTTAGTGTGTACTTATGAATTTAAATTGAAATATTTTACGGAACTTAAATGTTAGTCTTGGTATAAATAAAAGAACGTGCTCATGAATTTATTTATTCACTCAAGTATGAGATCTTATGAGTTTTTTGCTCAAATATCAGTATAATGAATAAGATGTTTTCTCAAAGATGTAATATATCATCTTGTGCATCACAATAAGTTCTTTCGAATAAAAATATTTTGAAATGTCCACATTTTCCATTGGGTAAAAAAAGTTTAATATCAGATGTCATTGCTGATTTTGAATTACATAAGTAACCGAGCTTTTGATACTTTTACTTGATGTAATATCAGAATACAACAACAAATATCTTCCCAATAGTAAGTTACATTCACCTCAGAAAAATTATAGTAATTTTCTCCACGTGTGTTTTTACATAAATTACTAGTTACCGCGTGGTCAGCACGGCGTTGGCCGTGACAGTTCTTTTCGTAGGGTCAGGTGTGACCACTGCTCGCTAACCCTCAGTGATTGCAATGAATTCCCAAATGGGAATTCGTAGCCTATTGGATAACAGCAATGGAATCTGTGATTTCTCGACAGCGAAGGTCAAATTCGTATGGGAAAAAAATATAAAAGTCACAATTTAAAAATTATTTATTTAAAGAAAATCTTTTTTTTAGGTATCGATCTAATGTGCACTTTTCCGCAGATTTTAAATCCGTTGAAATTTTTACTCTATCTTTAACGATCTAGGAGAAGAACTACATAACTCCAGTTAAAACTTTATTTGTTTTTTTTTTGTCGGCTGAAATAATGGACGGAAAAATAAATTTAGAACCTGTCATCTCTTTATAGTGTTGCCATTCTAAAGAAAACAATAACTAAATTCCAATAAATTAATTTTAAATGTTCTAGATTAAATTTTAAAATTCGGGCTTTGCACGAAAATTGAAAAAAATTCTAACTACCTCTGTGCCAAATCCCATTACTGTAAGTGCCATAGATTCTTCAGTACTTTGATCACAGAAAACAAACAGACAGAAAACAGAGAAACACTTTCTTTTATAATAGTAGAGATTAGAATCATAACAACTTTTTACAGAGTACATTTTTATATTCTTCTGTCATTGAATTCAAACAGTTTTGTGTTTAGCTTCGATCTATCAAGTCAATGTCAACTTACTATATGCAAAATTTACATTTAAGCAGTCAAATTTCAGATTCACCGGTGAATGTTTATTATGACCATGCTTCGGGTTTGAAAAGAAATCAACTAAACATGAGGTGATCATCTACAGTGCTCATTTAAATCTTAAGGACGTACTTACTCTAAAACATTTAGTCATTGTAGACGTAATTATTCCAGCACTATCATATAGATCTGCTTTAAAAGTGCGATAAGTAGTTGTATCCTAAAAGTTACCAATTTCTTGAGAAAAAACCGATTGATAAGCCAATTCCTACAGGGTTGAAGAGACAGGTTTAAAATCAAAGATGCAACTGTTGTGACGATTCTGAGCGTGTTATTAAATACGACAGTGATTGTTTCAATCATTGTTTAGAGAGAGAGAGAGAGAGAGCCCACGTCAATAAAACAAAATTATATTTCATTCGTTCTAACTCACTCTTTCCCAAAAGTGTATTTGAAGTTTGCATTTCGTTTTCATACATATCGTCGGATTAGGACAGAAACTCATTCACTGAGATCTTTCTGAAATATGTTTTTAAAACTTAATGCTTGTTTTCGTGATGCTTGATATGAAAAACATTTCCTTACTGTCATCCGTTTGAACAAAAATATAACACTATCAATATGCTCATAATTTTTTTTTTTTACATTTATGGTTAGTCTCTAACATATTCTTTAAATGTCTGTACTCTAACATTTTTTCTTTTGTTAGTTAATGATTTTATGTTCCAAGCCGACGATATAATCTGCTAACCTAGAAACCTAACTTTGTTATTCGAAACTTCGTTGAGCCTTAAATTTTTTCTGTATTAGTCTTTCGCAAACATTTTGATGTTTCATATAAGAAACATTTAAAATAGCATAAACGTTATATATATAAAATATTCAAAACTTACTATCAAACTTGGAAAAACTTATTAGGTCCTTATTATTTTCAGCCAATTTATTAATCTTCACTGTCCGTGTAACCAATTTAGGATATAATAATTCGTGGTACACGGGGGAACTACCATAAATTACCTTTATTTCTCATACTAAAGTCCTGTTTGATCTTGGGAACAGTTTGAGAAAAATTTACCTATATTAAAATAGGTTCATGCCACACATAAAATTACCCAACTTAAGCTTTTACCTCTACAAGTGGTTTTGTCGTAAAAGATCATGTCAATTTTATTAATGACGAAATATCTTGTCGAGTCAAAGCTGCCATATCAACAAGGGGAATGAATATTCAAATAAGTAATAACAAACTGTTTCTTGTCAAGAACTGGTGAAGTTTTGGAACAGGTTCTTACGTCAGATGCTGGTTGCTACAGGTCAGTCAGGCGAAAATAAACAACCAGAACAGTTGACAGCAAAGTTCGAAAAAAATAAATCCGTGTTTTTAGAATTTCTCAGTGCCAGCGTAGACATTCTTTCTTGTGGAACGACAAACATATTCCCACACGCGAGATTATAAAAGCTTCCACCCCTATTCGATTCAGCAAGAAATACTTCCTAACCCAAAAGACCAGTCTGTGGCGTCAAAGTATCGAATTCCACGTGCGTCCCACTAAAGATATGTAGTTGGCAAGCCGTCGTGTGAGTTCCCGGCTATATGTACCCTGTCAACATCAAAACCACCCGTGAACTGTTTACTCACAAATATACGAGTCGAAACACATTTGATACGCCAAGATCTCCGCTGTGTAAGCGGCGGTGGCGTGACACTCCGTTTCGAAACTCCGTCATCAACCGATGGACTAAAAATAAATGCGTTTTCACAGCCATGGAACTCGGCAATCAGATATCTCAAAGCACGCATTGTGCTTGGCTTTTAATCTCCCTCCAACTAACGATTTTAATCACGAAGAATTCCGAGAAACCCCGTGCAATCTGATTGAGTTTCATTAGTGAAGGAAGGGGAAGGAACGTGATGCCGGCCTTTTGGGATTTCTTTTTTTTCTTCCCTTTTTTATTTTTTTGCTTGGAGATAAGATAACAGTGGGCAGAAATTAACTTAAATTGCTTTTCCTGTGTTATTCTTATTGTTTTTTGCTTTCGAATTAAAGCCAACTTTCGTTAAATTCCATTTGTGTGCGAAAGACCAAGGTTGTCGTAAGGTGGGCTGTTCACAAAATCTCAATGAAAGGGAAAACGATAAATTGATTGATTTATTCGTTTTGGTTTATTCGTCCGAAATATGTGCTGATCTCAGGTTTCGACGTGATATCAGTTGTCAAAAAACTTTTCGTTTCGATCAAATAAAAACTTCTACTGTACCAAAAGCGTTGACAGGTAGATGCTGTCTGTCACTATCTCGGGAAACGCAGCAGGGTAAAAAGAGTTGGGCTTCGTGAGTCGAAAAATTTCCTATTGCATCGAATGTAAATTGTCCTGGGCGATGTTTTCTCGCTAACCGCTAGCTTCCGAAAATTGAATTGGCAAAGCATAGAACCATTTTGTCTGATTTCATTTGCCATCCTATTTATTATTGCGCATGGCAAATGAATTTTTTCAAATATGTTTTGTCGATTCAAGATTTGCAAGCTAGCGATTGGCGATAAATCATTGTCCAGGACAATTCTCATTCCTTACAGTAGGAAGTTATACAACCACTCGTGAATCCAGATCTCCTTGCTGCGTTCTACGAGCTAGTGCCAGACAATATCTACCTGCAGAACTCCCCCTACGCGCGCTTGTAATGTGGCGGTCGCCATGCGAACTGGGCTCAATCATTTTTAATAGGGGTGATTCTAGGGTATGACTTAATTTTACTTTGTCTTCCACGAATGTAGGTTGCTGAAATAGATAGTTTACCAGCACTGATCTTCTCGGCGACCAGGTAAAAATCTTAACAAATCATCCTAAGTGTCATCAATAGTGCAAATATTAAATCGTTCAACTTCAGAACATTTTCGGCATCTTCTATGGAAAAACAGATGAAAGGCCATTTCTTGTACAAAATACAGAGACATACTTTGTGTATGAAAATACAAATAGTAGCAAGTTCGTAAAGTAGGGTAACACATTGCTAAAAGAGAGTAGTTCCTTTAGCGTTCTTATTTAGCTTTGACTCACGAGAGAAGCTTTAAATTGTAATGAAGTTATAGTAATTTTATTTAACTATACTCACACAACTGTAAACGAAATTTTATTTAACTGTTCACAACTGTAAACTAAACAAATCATGGTTTTGAACAGTCATTGTTGTTGTAAATGATTGAACTAGTCATGATAAAACAGTATAACGTGAAGACGTCAATTATTCGAAGCTCTTATTCATAGAGATGCAGATCACAATTGATATATTTGGAAAAGTGGTGACACATCACCTTACACTAAGATGGAGAAGAAATCTTTATTACTGATGAAGTCGATGTTAGTTCAAACCAAGCACGTATAATTTAGTTAAAACAAAATTCTTAGTACAAATTTCGAAAGAAAGCAAAGCAATGTTTTATGAAAGTTATATCGTGCTAAAATATCAACATACAATACCCTACAATAATCGAACAGACGCCAACGGATTTGAATAAAATCTGACTACTTATTTGGGAGTATTTTTCGTGGTATGGCCTTGGACTTTTGCATGTTGTTCCTGGTCAATTGAACACCGACACCTACATGAACATTTTGGATAATCAGGTTCTTCCTACCCTCTGACAATTTTATGGAATGGACAAATGTTACTTCCAGGACGACAGCGCTCCATGTCCTGTTGCAGCCTCTCTCAAGCAATAGTATCAAGATATGGAAGTAAAACGTCTTCCCTGGACTGCTCATAGTCCCGACCTAAGCCCCATAGAACATTTGTGGAACGCGTTTGAGCGAAGCTTACGGACCAGGGAACCATGTTCAAAATCTACAGCTGAGCTGGAGGATCTACAGCTGAATGGAGCTCCATTCCTGCACATTCTTGCAGCAGGAATGGACGCAAATACCCATAGCTGCATATCCAAACCTTGTTGAAAGTATGCCCAGAAGGGTTGCTAGTGTAAGCAACCTTGCCACACAATACTATCACATTTTGCTATCCGGTCCATTATTGTAGGGCAGTGTATAAACTATAGATCGGATTAGCAACACCGAACACAGCTTGAGCAGGGAGTACGTTTACATGGAGGTAAATGAGTTACCTCATTAAGGTGAGGACAGTATTCTGTTGTAACAAGTACTTAAACTTCGATCGTAAGAGGCCATTCATCGCAGCAGTAAAGGGAGTACTTTCCATTTTTGTCACGTTGACAGAATTGCTATCCCTCATCATTAACACGCCTGCAACCCGTAATTATTCCCATGGAGATTCGCATAATTTAATACGCGTATTCGAGGTTTATGATGAGAGGGATCAGCTATGGGCACCGTGGTGGGATTAAGAATAATCTGCGCTCTTTAGAAGATGCTTCTTCAGTGGAATAACCATACTCTCGATTGTGTACTATCGTTTCGAATTTCAGTGTGTTAAGTGCAACCAAAGTTGTGCAGATAGAAGAGCTATAGGGGCTCAGGTCGGCCCTTGCCTTTTGTGGGAAAGTGCTATAATTTTGAAGTAAAATTGACATGATTTGCAAAATGTTTGTCAAAATTCTACTTAAAAACCTTGATTACACATCATGGATTTTCTCTGTTCATAGATTCTCCGAGTGCGAATTATACACTGGAAATATAAGTACATAGACAGAGCATTGCTATTTAGAAGCTTCAAAAGCTTTTGTAACCAACCAAAATAAAATTCGAAATCTTGCCCTCCAAAATATAAACTGCTACGCTTTTTTCCCACTTAACCCTCTGGCCCTAAATAGTTCTCTGCTCAGAATAGATCACTTTTCGACGTTTGCAAAGGAAACTCGTGATACATCGCATCTCTATATCATGATAAGCTTGAAATGTTTTTAGTTTCGCTTTTGTTTCATGTCACTTGTACGATATTTCGTTCCATATACTTTCTTTAATGTATTTTATCACATTACTCTTCCCTACCATTCCTTTCGTAGGCTTAATCCCTTTATTGGTTGGCTTTGATTGTAAAAAATATCATCTCTACGTTCATTACTAATTTCAATACTTAAAATGGAATGTGAACGTAGAATATTTGCATGATTTAGATCACATACCTTGCATCTTAATGGCAGAGTATGTCATCACTAAAGGATGTGAAACCGCATATCGTCGGCTTACAACTAAGTCAATAAACCTAGTTCTGAGAAACGAATCGGGAAAATACTATTTACTAATCTATACGCATTAAGTGTTTCTTCTCAAGAAGAAATCTAACCTTCATGCACACTCAAAGAAAATATTACTTAGTGCTTAACCAGTTTAAATATTACCATTCGGGTTTAGAAAAACTAAAAACTAACTGATGATAATCTCGAAAAATTTCATGATGTGTATTTGACTTGTAAGTCGATGATATGTCCTAGGCTTAGAGCAGAAATTCATTAACTGACAAAATAATCTTTTTCCTTTAAAGACTATCTGTTTTCAGGTAAAACAAATCTAATAATTTTATGAATTTCGATAGCGTTATTATATTGTTCAAAAGCATTAAATTTTACAATACAATTCTCATCATCATAAAAACATGCATTTAGTGTCTGAGAAATAAAAATATCAGTTAATGAGTTTTTGTTCGAAGCCAAAGGTATTTCTCTTGATGTGAAATGTGATATAATCCCAGAAAGTAAACTCTCAAACATTTATTTTCTCTACTTATCAGTGTATTAGCCTATTATACGCAGCTTATCCCATGCGGTTCCAGTGAAATTTCAATCACTGTATTCAGATTTTCATTCGTATAATTGAATTCAGGCAAAATCGTAGAATTTAATTCAGTAAAATCAAGTTGTAGGTTAATTTTGGGTTTTATGGTGCAGGAGGCCATATTTGGCCAAGCTGCCAAACGTTTCATAATCAGAAGGTGGCATTTAGTTATTTCTTAAAATGTCAGATATCGTTTTATATCTGAGGTGAGTGATTTTTATTTCTCTAGTGAGTTTTACTTAATCTCAGAGAGGAAGTAAGTTTTCTTATGCAATTCGGTTTACTCTACGAACAATGCAAGTCAGTACACAGGGAAAATAAATTTTGCTTTTTAGAATTTCTGTAAATCCACAAATACTTCTGTAACTTGGAGTTGTTCACAGTTCTGTTGCTTATACAAATATACGTTTTCTTAGCGAAAATGTTTTACGCGAAAGCAAACGATTTTCAGTGAAAACATTAAGCATCATTTTCAAACTTCGTCATAGAAATTGAAGAAATAAATTAGAGGCAATCATTTATATAGGACTGTAGATTAGGAATGATTCATTGGGTAATCAAGAATTGTTAGGATTCGTTTAATGAAAGGCTACAGTTTAAATTGGAGTAAAATGTATAAGTAACTGTTTTGCGGACAGGTACAAAAGTAGTTTTGCAAGTTCGTATTTCTTTTATAGAGGTAGTTTAAATTAACTGAGAAGTTGCAGACTCCATGTGAGCCATGTTTCGTGTGATTGCTATTGTGTATTTTGTATTTAATGCAGTATTGTTTTATTAAAACGAAAACAAATGCAATAGCAAACGTAAAATTTTAGAAGTAAATATAAGAATTCTGGAATCAATTTTCATCTTTTACACAAATTAAAATATTGAAAATCGAGAAAAATAAAGTAAGGACATAAAGTTATTACAATTGTTTCATATAATCTTTCATTCGCCAACTGTTAGAAAGAAAATTTTGTAAGATTATTCTCTTTATGCATGATAATGAAGCAAAAAAATATTTATAAAGAGATTATGGTAAAATTAGCTAAATATATATATATATATATATATATATATATATATATATATATATATATATATATATATATATATATATATATATATATATATATATATATACACACACACTTGGAAGTCATGTGATTGCTAGTAGACATGTTGGTCAAACTTTTTGAATCTCCTCTTAATAACAATGCTCATTATATTTATATTTCTCGTCTATAGTTCTTCCTATAGTGAAATACAATGAGCGTCTGTAAGAAAATATTAATAACATGGTACTGCAATGTTCTCCCATCACTCGAAAGCTAAAGAGTAATGTAAACCATATCTATAAACAGACGCGAAATCTATCAACTGGATCAAACCTCCTGTGGATAGGAGAAACGACAGTCTGATGTTCCTCATACAAAAGCTCTGCATTTCGCAAAACGAGCCCTGCTAAATTACAAGAACCTCGTTTATTATTTCAAGTTGGTTTCAATAGTAGTCTTGACGTTTTTTGTGGTTGTAATGAACGTATTTATTAGATTGATTCAGGTCTCTTGATGATTTAAATTAGTTTTACCTGTAAGAGGGGAAAAAGGTCGATCTACGCTCTTTTTTAGTTTCAGTTTGTTTTTTTGCTCCAGTCTCTGAAGCAAAATGATAGCATACGACAATGGAGTGGTGGGTAGACATGTTTTACGTAGTTCCTAAAAGATTAAATTTTAATCAAAAGTATAATAAGGTTTCTTATGTTCTCATTTCGTGCTGAAAGTAGGTACATAACGAAGTTTGCCATTTCAATTTAATATATTCGCACACCCCATGAGGGAAATACAAATTTTCAATACAATATTTCTTATCTTTATCTAAATTTTGAACAGGAAAAATCTTTCTAAAAAGCGTAGAAGTACACGAGCATTAATGCTGCAGAATAGTATATAAGTATTAATAAATGAAATATAGAAGTATCCCTTAAACCTTTTAGCGCACACCACATTTTCAAATTTAAATTGGTTGTATATTTTAAGCGCATAACGTCAAATGAAGATTGAAAATAAATGGTAAAGGCAATGAATTGCTTGTAACAAAAAATAAAATTATTTTTAAACATAAAAAAACGGAATAATTTATGTGAAAATTACGTTATTGAAATTAATATTTATTTGTTCTTTATATATCAAAATTTTAACTTACTCGAAGATCAAAGGAACACAAAAATAATTTTAAGTGCTCCAAAATATGTTTTGGTATCCCAGAATGGTTGACTCTTTTCTAATTAAATTATATCCTTTCATTGTTTAATGCATTCAAAATTGTACATTTTTCGTCAAAATGAATGAAGCATGCAAAATATTTCTCCTCGTCTCATTAACTAAAACGTTTTTTTTTTTTTCAAACACATTAAACTGGCTGAAGTACACTGTGTAAAAAACATTTATCGTAAAATTATTTGATTCGAACTACCAAGAAACCTTCATTTGAATTCACACAGAAGTGTTCTGTGTCAAAACCAATTAAATAATTTTTAAGTTGAGTGAATGATGAAATAATAAAAATTCCATTTTACCAACATTATTCTACCTATCGATATCGCTCGAGAAATTAAACGCATTTTTCATTCAGCACACCTCGGGGATTTAAAAACATCAGCGAATTTTAAAACAATACCCCCAAGGAGTTAAAAATCGTTTGGTTTTCAGATGCAGGGTACAAACAACTCGGCGGTATTCGCAGCGTATCAGCTGTTTTTCGATTGTCTATTTTAAAAAAAAGGAACACTGTTTATTTGTTCTCGTGTACGAAAATCCTTAAGCTGCTTCGAAAAGGCGCCGCTTTGCAGAATCTTTCAAAGAGAAATGCTCACCTCACTCTATTAACCCGCCATTAGGCATTGTTTTAAGAACGCGTCCATCGCACAAGAGCAAACGATAATGCCAAAATCAATTTATTCTGCTATAATGTGTTTCTAATTTCCGCTTTTTGCCGCGAGCATTCGGGTTTGAATAATGATGAGAGAGCAAGTTCTTTTATTTTTACTTTTTATTATTGTTTAATTCGCTCCTCGAATTTTACTTGGCATTCAATCGTTGCGTCTTGGCAACCATTTTCTAGCCCGAGCTATGTGTGGACGGCATGCTTCAGAATGAATGATGAGCTAGCTAACATGAGGTTGAGCGGAGGTGATATATTGCGCTGAAAAAGAGAGGTAATATTTCATTTATGAATAAAAATACTTCTGTCAATAGTTAAATATTTCTTAATGGATTCGGATATTTGTCTTTTGTTTTCTCTTTCGCAGACAACACGTTTTAACGATACTTATTTACGAGAGGTAAATTCCGTAATAAGCGACTTGAAAGATTAACTGTCTAGACTCAAATGCAAAGTGACGGAGAATTAATTTGACCCATTTTTTATTTTGTCTTTTTATGTATTAAAGAACGGAAATTTGTCTGCTTAAGTAATTTTGGAACCTATTAGGATTTGTATTGACATAACTTTTCGCAGATAACTTTTTGTCTCAGAGAGTATCATAATTATACTAATAAAATTCACATCGTTTAAGGTTCTCAACACCGATAACACACGTTATTTCGACTTCCAAAACAAAGATAAAAAAAGAAAAGACAGTATAAATACCTTGGCACTTACCTTATTTAATGATATATATTTAGGAATTTCACATTTTGTTTGAGATAATCACAATAACGATGGGATTATATTTGAATACTGGATTTTTAAGTTCACTCAAAATCTAAGTTTATGCAGCATCAGAAAGAGCATTCTCAGTATATAGTTCAATAGAAATTGTGTTATTTTAAATATTCTGAAGCGATATATTGATACAAATCTCTGACGGTTGGGTGCAAAATTAATTTAAAACTTTGATAAAATACTTGTCAAAACAATTTAAGGATAAACACTGCGTTTTGTACATTTTATGTTCTTGTATGCAATCAAGTTCTTTCGAGTGTTTAGAGATAGTAAATGTTTGACTTGTGTTACAACAGTATTCTTTACTATTGTGCGCTTTTATTGCAAGCCGTTCATTAAATGAATTAATAGTTATTTAAAGGATGTAGTTTTAGGAACATTTGGGTACTTTGGTTCACAAAAAGGATAAAATACGTGTTTGTCAAGCTAAAAAAAAATATTTAAAAAATTAATCGCATAAACTTGCCATCTATGACACTTTGGATAACGTGTTGTTTCATGATCATATTCCAATGATAGATATTATAGTTTCATGATTGATTGATTTTGAGTTTTAAACAATCCTAGAAGGTATAAATAAAGTTAGTTTTTCGATTTTAAAGAAACAATAATAATAAATGGTAAAACAACCCCATGATAGCTGTTATCAATAGGCAACGTCAATATTATTTGATGGCAACATCATGATGGCTGTTATCCAATAGGCTACAATTGCAATTGCTTGGAGCTGTGTTGCAGAACACTGAATACAATTTTTCACCTGGGCTCTTAATTTTCTGATTCAGAGATGCCAACTTGCGATGGAAGTTTTCAGTTGTACCAAAGGAAAAAATCCGTTGTTTTAAGAATTTTTCAGTAGTCAAGTAAAAATTTAAGAAAGCGGCTTTAATACATGCATACATCACTAATTCAAATATTTCATTACAAATTTGAACCAGATATGCCCATTATATTATTTATAATTAGTAAGGAATATCATACATAAAAACACATGTATAGAACCAATTATTGCGTATGAATGAATTAGATATAAAAAACCTTTAATAATTAAATCTAAGCACTCTCTCCCATTCACCAAAAAAAAATAATTATAACATTGATAAAAATACAGAAATAAATAAAAACTAACTGACGTGTTGTAAAAAATAAATAAATTTGAATTTTTCCGTAGAAAAAATCACCGATTCCGTAATCCGTAGTACCCGATTCAGTTCCGTAGAAACTACAGGGAATCCGTAGTATTTGGCAACTCTGCATAGTAGAAAATGCGCCTTTAACCTCTTATAACAGATAATTATGTTTCTTTTTTAAGATTCAGTACAGGTTCAGTGTTATTTTGTTATTCATTAGCTGCTTAAACTATTGCGAACAACAAAATAAAAATAGTTTCGATTGAATAAGACGTCTTTAACCTTTAGAACGTCCCGTAATTTCTGTAGTGTTACATTGCTTTTACAGCATAACACACATAATAACTAAATAATTGGTTTAAAGGATCATAGAAAGGATTATATTAACCAAGAAAGTCAAAAGGCTTAGAAGTCATGCAGAGGAAACTGCGAGCTACAAAACAGATATATACGTGTGAACCTGTCTGAGGGTTAAATGTAAACGAACTTTTTGACAATCATCCTTTTGGTTGTCTCGATGTCGTATCACGTCAGTAGAAAATCTCACCACATCTTGATGGACGAGATATCTCGTCATTGAAGACAACTGACCCTCGATCTCATCACGAAAAAAAAAACGGTAATATCTAGCTGACGAAATATCTCGTCATTAAACAAAATTGGTCAGATCTTGATGGACGAGTTATCTCGTCGAAACTACTTAGAGGGTTGGTAGGAATGGATCTTAGAAATCCTCCTCAAACTACCACTGTGATCAAGCGATGACGTTTAACCTTCCTCCACGCCAAATCTTGAAAATGGAAGAAGATTGTAATGGAAACATCCCAAAGGGGAAGAACGACAGAAACCAGCCATTAACACATCTTCTCGGGAAAAAGCCAGAAACAAATACCCGCACACAATACGCCAGACAATAATCCCAAAATGTGAAGCACAACCGAATGAACACGAGCTAGCCTCCCGAGCGATCAACCCCCTCAGGCCCACTCAATAATTTCCTCTCTGCACCACCTGTGTCCAAAAGCCGAGTAGTCTATTCTTAATGTCGCGGAGAGAAATACCCTCCTTCATTAGGAGGAGATGAATCCCCTTTGCATGGCGAAGTCATCTTCTGTGAAAACGGTAAAGCCCTTCTTAATTGAAGACGCCGTGTTCTTTCAACAAATCGTAATAACATCTGGGACGGCTCCATTGCCCTCTCCCCTCCCAGTGGGAGTCCTACCATTCCGGATTCCCATTTAATGGAGATACCATCTGCGCAACACTCGCCGACCCGTAATAATTCACGATCACTTTTCATTAAACAGTTATGGTGTCACGCATCACACTCTCAGCGGACACGGAGGGAGAGTGGTCCACGTCCACTGCTCCCTCGCTTGGTTAGCGCCGACCAACTGGTCTGGTGGTTAAGGCGTCAGCCTCTGGATCCGAAGGTTCCTGGTTCGAATCCTGGTTGTATCATGGATATTTGTAAGCGTATGTAGACGCGGCTGGTGCACCTTAAATCTGCCGTGGCCGAAAATCATCACGTTGGATTGGTGTGGAAGTTTGGTCAGTGGGGTGCCAGCTCAGGTGTTGCCTCGTCATCAGACCGTGGTTCAAAATGACGTGGTGTTGTCCTCGGTTCTTTCTCTCAGGAGATTGATCCTGGACCGTCGTCAATAGCACTTTGTGTTGCTCTATTATGACGTTAATTAACATTACTTTGCCTTACCCAAAGTCGTCCTAGACGTTTTACAGCCAAATCTTTGGACATATATTTGGAATATCCAATATAGTTTTGTAGGATTCTGTTCTGAATTCCTGTTCGATGAAGGGAATTCTTTTAGAAAGTCAGATTTTTTTGAGAAAAAGTGCGTTTTCCTGATTTTTTTTCACATTCATAGATTATGCCTCAGGAATGACTATTGATTCTCAGTGCTACAACCAATTATACTGTTCCAAAAGTTCTATATATGATGTGTCAAAAATCTAAGTATTGTTATCACATCTCCTTGGTAGGAGGCCGTGGTAGTCTGGTGGTTACGATGTTATCCTCTAGATCGGA
The DNA here is from genome assembly GCA_947359465.1 of Metellina segmentata. Lineage (NCBI taxonomy): Eukaryota > Metazoa > Arthropoda > Arachnida > Araneae > Tetragnathidae > Metellina > Metellina segmentata. The sequence goes on from OX375875.1 coordinate 101,789,157, forward strand.
AGGTTCCTGCTTCGAGTCCGGGTCAGTACGTGAATGTTTATAAGCGTAGGTGTAGAGGCGGTTGGTGCATCTTAAATCTGTCGTGGCCCAAAGTCCTCGCGTTGGATTGGTGTGGAAGTTTGGAGAGTGGGGTGTCAGCTCAGGTGTTACCTCGTCATATAACCGTGGTTCAAAATTACGTGTTGTAATCCTCGGATCTTTCCCTTAGGGGATTCATACCGGACCGTCGTTAGTAGGCTTACACGTCATATAGGAGAGTATTCAAATTGGTTGAATATGGGATAAGCTGGAAGCAATTATCTGGTATATCAGTACTCTCCCACCCATTAAGTCCAGGGTTAGAATCCCGGTTTGAGAGGACATTGATGTTGGTGATTGTCCCGGTTACCTGCTGGATGTTACTTCAAAAGTAGTCGTCTGTTCGTCTCTTGTACTGTCAAAGGCAAGTGGTCAGTGTTAGGGTCGATAAAAAATGATAAATATCTAGGATATTTCTTGTTTAAATGCATATTACTAAATGTATAAGCTTCCAAAATAGTCTATGGTACAAATTACACGTTACATTTGAAAACACTGATATTAATTATTCATATTAATAAATGAATGTGGATTAATATAAATATAATACAACTCTCTTTTTCTTTGAAATGTTCTCAACTAAATATAATACTTACGAAAAAATGCAATGGCTCCGTGTAAGAGGAAGATTACATCATACTTTGTCAGGCGTAAATTTGTATACCCGACTTTACTCAGGTTCTATCGGTTAACTATCTACCAAAAATGTAACCATAATAATCATTCTTAGAAAATTTTCACATTCTGTCACTATGACGAAGAATTTTTGATATTTCAAAACTCTTAGTTTGGATTTCTAAGCATTAACGTTTTTTTCAATAACGGTAAAATTCTAGGTAAAATTTGCTTTGTAATAATTAAAACATGCCACTTTAAATCGAATACTTTGTAGTGCTGTTGTGTGTGATGACCAGAAGTCATTATTTATTTGGTACAGCTTCAGTCTACGTTTATAGCGGTTTCAACGGCCTTGGCGTTTATATATTTGGGCTCACTTCCAAAGTTGCCATTGAAATAATTATTTCAAATGAACCAATGAAATCAAACGATAGTTTAATAGATTTTGAAAGAACTTTCTAGAATATTCATAATTAAAATTTAAACTTTCCGCTTGCCGGAGGTAGCTATAAAAACCGCAATAACCGTAACACAGATGGGTTGCCTTAACCTGTCATAACTCACTACTAGAAGTGCGCCAGAAAAAACCTACGTTAAGACCGTTGCCACCACTATAAGCATAGACTGAAGCTGTACCATTTACTTTAAAAATAATTATAAATAATCATTAGTTTGATAATAATAATCAACAATTAAATTTACAATAAAAAACAGGCGAAATAAAACTTAAGTAAAGTTGGCGGACAAAAGTTCGTGATTCGTTTTTATCCCGTGATCTCGCATCTCTGCCACAACTTACAACTAAAACTCAAAATTAAAATAAACAAAAACTTTCAAAAACAAAATTTTTAAATAGGAAATTAATTTAGAGCGAAAAAATATCACTGCACGTTGTCAATGAACACGAGTTTCCGTTCGATGCAAATATTGTCAGTTCCCAATATTCGGAAATAGTTTGTTTCGTAAAAAAAAAAGTAAGGCTCACAAAATAAAAAAAATTTCATTGCTTAAATTCTTTAAAAATAGTTTTTGGGAAAATAATTAATTTTTCAGCAAAACTGGTAAAACAACCTAAGCAATCACAATGATCAACATACCTTTCAGCTCCTCAAAAACTACCAGATTATGGTTTATTAAGTACAGTTATTCCGATGGGTTTTAAAATGAAATTTGTTTAAATATGTAGGCAAAGGAATTTCACTAAACTAAAATATTGTTTATCAAATATATAACATTGCATTTAAATATGTTGAAATAACCTTTATGTGATACTTATGTGGTATGGGTAAAAACACAGACACTAAATCAAACATAGAATGGGACGACGTTCAGACTAACGAAAACTAAATTCGGTCTCTAAATGAATGTAAATACTCACAGTAAGCAAAGTTTCATAAAAATATATTCAACCGCTTGGACTTACCATGTGGCATATACTATCTAGAAAGACATCAAACTCGCAATATTTTTAAAGAGCTTGAAATTGATCAAAAATATTCAATGTACAGACACTCTAATTTTATTTATAAAAATTGTGATCCTGTAAAAAAAACTTAGTTGAAAAAATTTCAACTTTTTAGGAAATTTAAATTTTTCTTCTGAGTTATTTTAGATTAATTCAATTTTATTTTTGTTTTAGTCTGAACAAAACCTCTGGAAATTTTTCGGAGATATTATTTCCACAAATTCTGATATTTTCTTTATTCAATGAGTTTAAATATGGGTAAATATATTGATCAAACGTAATTACTTTTAGTAAAAATTTATTTTCTTGAAGGAATAACTGTTACATAAAGATCACACACCTGCTTGGTTTGCCCTTCAATGCGTCCAGGTATGAAGCAGTTAGGGACCATGAGTATCAATGAAAAATTATTGATTTGTCATAAAGAAATGATACTGAGATTAAAATTGACTCCATGGTAATTTTATTTACGACTCTGTTGTTGTTCTTACCTCACTTGGCATAGATATAAATACCCCAAGTTAACTCGTTAGACTTGAGGCCATCCCAAACCATCTGGTGATTACCCGGACACCAAATAATCTGGTGTCCGGGAAAACCGAGACGGGAGTTGTACTCGAGCGATGCCTGTATTTAGAGCTTAGTAAAAAGTGAATCCAATTCAATCTTCTTTAGCTTCAAGTGTCTACTGTGAAGCCTGGAGAAAGCAATATGATATTTTATGCTGCCCATTTTACCCCGGGAGGCATTCAGATGATTTCAGGCATACTAGTCAGGAAGTAGAAATCCTTTAAATTATGTTCATACAACTTTTATTATGGTAGATAGGTTTTTAATAAGTGAGTCTCTGTCACAAGATTGTTAAGCATCTAGACTTCCCTTCTTAGCCAAATAGTAGGCCTTCATTTCTTCCCTTACACACCAATATGCGAAGGGTAGGTAGTTTAATTAACGTCGATTTGGGGGGCAATACAACGAGCTATTGATGACAGTCAGGGATCAGTTTAGAAGATGTCGACATTTTAAATCATGGTCAAGTGACCAGAATAACATCTGAGAGATGGCAACCCACTCTCCAAATTTCCACGGCAACGTGAGCATGTTCGCAATACGCACACATTCCAATCCCTACGAACACGATGGTCTTTGATTGGTTGAATCGAGTCTCGCACTCACAAACTTCCGGTTGCTAATCTTCTAACCAGCTACCGCGGCACCAAATTGGAAATGGGATCCATGGAAGACGTATTATGTTCCTCTCACAAAGACACCTCATTTTTCTTATGAGATGTTTTACTAGTTAGGTCACTGTGCTTCCTACCACTTACTGAGATGTATTCAACATGTTAGTTGATTCATTATATCTTAGAGCTTCGTCAATGACCAAAAGTTCCCAGAAAAAAACAGAACAGTGATCAAGATTTTGCTAATTTTGAGGCATTCATGATCCCGTTTGGTGCAAATTCAGCCTTCTTTCTTCCCCCACTCCTGCTGTAACGTGTGAAAATTTGTAGCTCATCAACAGGAATGTTCTTCCCAACCCCCAACACTAACCCCCTAATGAATTTGTAGTTTTAAGAAATGTGTCCCTGATAGTATCAACCGTAACAAAGAAATAAAATAATTCGAATTTTTTTTTACTTTAGGTGAAAATTTGAAATAATAGATATGTTTTGCAGATATTCCTTTTGGAATAATGCATTACATGAAGGATTTCTCAGTTGAAATGTCTAGAATCAAGGAAAATTTGGTTTAGTTCTAATCTTTAAGTAGGAAAAATAACTTGCATTACTTAATTACAAAACAAATGCTTGAGAACTTAGGAAAAGATCGATACAAATGCAAAACAGATACAATGAAAAAGTATCCAATACTTCCGAGAAGAGGATTATTACATCTTCGCCATCTGGCAAAAAAAAATACCTAAAGAAACAAGATTGACGTCCTTGATCAAGTAAAGTTATCTCACGGTGATTTATTCAATCTGCAGAAAAGGTCGATCCACCAGTTTTTCCTACATGACTTGATCCCAGATAAGGGTTTCCGATACATTTAGTTTACCCAACTCTAGCCAGTAATTCTCTTGGATAAGGTTATCCAAAGGTGTAAGAGATGCAGCAATAAACTTCAACTAGAATTACTTAACGTGCTACTCATATTAGTCCTAATATGAATTAGGTAAAGAAAATGTATTATATAAGATTTTTTTATATATTGATACGTGAAGAGATATCCGAGAAAATATTCGAAAGTAACTTATATAATTCAAGAATTTGCTTTTCTTATCCATTTGTAAAGGTTTTTGTTTTCTTAGTTAATCTAAAACACTGTTTTTTATTGTCTTAGATAACAATAAATGGATCTGTATACCGTCTCGTAGCTATCAAATTTCAGAAATCTATATACTGAAGCAATTATAAACAAAAGAATGGTCTACGCATCTTTGTTAATTATTAACAGTATCTGACAAAATACTATTGATTGATATTTTTATCCCATAAATAGCAGTTATTCAAAATGAACGGAACCTCATTGAATCTTGTAGAGCTTGTACTGATCTGCTATTTACAATGAGTTACCACACAGAAATGTGAGAAGTTGTTATACACTCTGAGTAGTCACATTTCTATGAGCATATATTGGTACCATGGTTGTTATGAACTCTTAAATATCACTTCTTACTGTAAATGCCATAGATTTGAAATCTGCGGAAAATATGTCACACCTTATACATTTGATTTTCTTTTGATAAATAATTTTTCAATTAAATATTTATATTTTCGAAAGAGATTGTGACGTCACGCCGAATTTCCATTTGGTTTCCGAAGCAAACCAATAATCCCGCAAAGCAATTGGCACGGGCAACGTCGGGCTAGCCACGAAGTGGCTAGTTCAAAATATTTTCCATTTTCTTCGCTTTCAAGCGATGCCTGACCCTTCAAATATTCGAAATAGTTTCCAAGTTTTTTTTAATGGTTTTTGTTAGGTACTGTCACCAGGAACATACATGTTTCCTAAACATTAAACTTGATTTCTGTAGAACTGTGTTTTTGCAATAGAATGCTTTTGTTGAAAACGTGATAACTTAACAATGAAATCACCTATTACAGTCAGTACCGGCTATATGGTCACCCTGTTATTAGGGATGCGACATCGATGCCGATGTTTACAAAACATTGATGTTTTTTAAAAAACATCGATGTATTTAACATCGATGTATTGGAGTCGATGTTTTTGTAACATCGATGTTTATACTTGTCGATGTTTTATTTTTAAATGAAAAAAGTACCGTTATAAAAATTTAAATAATAACCAAGTAGCATGATTTTCATAATCCGCAAATTGAACATACTTTTAGACTAAAGTGACCAAAGGTGAAGGGTCTGAAAAGTAGGGATACGACGTCGATGTCAATGTTTTCAAAACATTGATGTTTCATAAAAAACATCGATGTATTGGAGCTGATGTCACATCACTAGTTGCTAAACCAGTTATAAGAAATGGGGTAAAACCTTTAAATGCACTGAATTTTAAAAACATCGAAAGTTTGGGGCGATACATTATCAACATCGATGTTTAAATTTTGAACATCGATGTTTTGCTGTCGATGTCGCATCCCTACCTGTTACAAGGTCATCCCTCTTATATGGTCAGTTTTTTAAAGTCCCGTCGAACTTAGTAGGGATACATGTGTTAAAGCACACCGCTTATATAGTCATTTTATTTTTCTGGTTATAGGGTCGGATTTCATGTTTTCAATGAAGTTATGGGGGGGGTTTGAAAAATAGCAATTGTAACATTTCTTGAGGTGGGGAGCAGCACAGTGACAACCAGAAGAAAAAGTCCTCGAAAGATATGAATATGCCAACGCCTTCAACGTTGATGAAGGTGGACTTTTTATCGGATCTTGCCAGACAGAACTCTTTGTTTCAAAGGTGAAAAATGTGTAGGGGGGAAGAAAAGTAAAGAACGCTTAACCGTATAGAGCAGTAGGTCTTGGCGTGGAGTTTACCATCAATTTGGACCAAGGTCCCAGTCCACACCAGGAGAAACACCCACAGACCATAATTCCACCTTCGCCGAACTTTACTGCGGGCACAATGCATTCTGGCAGGAAGCGTTCTCTTCAGACGCTAGACCTTGTCATCCGTACTTTAGAGGGTGAACCTTGATTCGTCGCTCCAGAGAACCCATTTAATTGAATTATTTTTTTTAATGTTCTTAAAAATTTAATTATTTGTTTATGAGCATTATATTCTGATAGGTGAATATAATCCTGCCATAATTAAACAATGTAGTATTGTTCCGCATATAAGGTCACCCCGCTTATATGGTCGGATTTTTCTGGACCGCTGAGCTGACCATATACCCGATACTGACTGTATAATTATTTCTGCACTATTATGATTTATATAATACAGTAAATGTTGTGAACCTCAATCCGAGTATTTAGTCTAGAAATGAATCTTTAATTGATTTTTAAATGTTGAAATTCCAGAAAAAGATGTTGATTTTTTACGCATCCTTGATTAAACAAAAAATATTTGTTCAACTATTTTTCTAAAAATTTGATGGAAGCTGAGATATCTGAGATATCATTTGAGATATCATGTTTTAAAACATATGCGAATTAGCTAATTATATCTTAATTAGATAATTACTTAATTTCCCAATCTAATTTTATATCGCTGAAATGATTTTAGGAATTTACCAATTACCTGTGGTAAAAAAACTGGATTTTTAAAGTCAAAATAAAAAATAAGTCTTCTAGGGTATGCGTACAATTTAAAGGACTTATGAACATTAAAATTATCTTTCATAAAGTAAACCACCCAACCTAAAAGGAAACTTCCAACTATTTGTAAGAGAAAGTTCAGAAGAGCGTGTTTTAATATGTAATGTTTGTTTAAGATTCCTTTCAGAAGTGAAGTTTCAATTTACATTTACTTCAACTACACTACATTATTCCAAGACAATAGAGTATTTAGGTCTAGAAATTTAACGAGGATTAGTTAGTATTTTATGGCGCTAGAGCCATATTTGGCCAAACTGTGCCAAACACAAGACAAGCAAGGTCAAATAATGGATATACATGTGAGAAGAAAATTTTACTGACACAGAATAGAGAAATACTCTCAGGATAAGTTGCAGGAGTCGAACCTGACTGGTTGGTTGATGTGGTCCCGGGAGCAGAAAGTGCTTAAAACTTTGTGCGTTGCAGAACAATTTTTCCTTAATTTTATTTAAATGTTTAACGATTTTTTCAAAGCATAAGTTACGATGTTCTGCAGTGGAAAACGCGCTCCTTGCCACAACTATTTTTCTTCTCTAGCTACGGAACAACCTCCTTACACCGCCCCAAATTACCACAAACACTTTATAAATAACACATCTGCTATGTCAATGACAAAATATTTAACTTCAAAAATTGTCGACAGAATTGCAAATTCTGAAATTATGCCTAGGTTTTAAATAAAGTAAGTTAATTCATTTTGATGTGTTTTATATCGAAATTATGTAACACATATTGAGCCGATAGTTGTGTTTTAAGTCTGTTTTCGATTTAACTGCAGTTTTCAAAATTCAGACAAAATGCCTGCAGAAAAATTGCAGTTGCTTGGGGTTGTGTTGCAGAACACTGAATGTAACTCTGCACCTGGGGATGTGGCATCGTATAGCCTCGTTTGGTGATGTAACATTTTATGTCAGAGTTGATCCACATAGACACATATTTACACACAGATGTGCGAATGCGCATTTATGTGAAGCAGTGAAAAAATTGGCCAAGTCTACTACTATGTCGCGTGGACCAATCAGATAATGCACCAATGGATGGTATTCTCCTGTCAGGTGGTGGATATTCGTTTCTACACTAAAGACGACAGTAGTGTAACGGTAACATTACTACTAATTTTGTTCGCATGATCCTGTGCATATTAAAAGGTTACGATTCCTCACTCTTATGCTTCCTCTATGTTTGCTAACGAGAGCAGTGATCAAACCCAATGAGTCACTGCTGACATTTAAGGTGGATGTTAAAACATGATTTTACCAAACAAGCGCAATCGAGTGCAGCTTTTAATATTTTGAAAATTTTCGGCCCTTCCCCCCATTGAGACCAAATAATAAAACTTTAGAGATGAGAAATCACTAAGATTTTTATACTTGAGAAGCTCTAAAACGCTCTTTATTCTACTTTTTTTATTTATTAAACTATTCATAACCCTGCTGCCTTCATATTTTTAAAAAATATTAAAATAAATGCTGTGGTGCTTTTACTTACCATTACAAAAGCATTTCTTTCAGAGGGGACATACCGATTTTAGACTTCGAAATTCCGTATAAATAAAGCCTTCAATCTTGAATATATTGAATCGATGCATGGATTCTTGCGTGGTTGGTTTTGTTTGTGTATGGAAGTTATTTAAAACTCAATAGTTTTCTTTTCAAAAGAAAACGAAGATAGCAAACTTTTTAAATGTGCTCATAAAATACGCTGTTATACTGCTTTGGAAAATTTGAGTATTTTACAACATTGCTGTGTATTTTATGTGTACCAATTTTAAAAGTCAATATCCGTGCGATGGTTCAATAAAAGTAAAAATTGTCAGTAAATTATAAGTCAAACTTCTAGTGGTATCTTCTTGTCAATTCTTGTGTCAAAAACACACATGCATGCTATATACACACATAGTTATGTACCTGTAAAATAGTAAAAATGCATTCAGTAAAAATTTTACAAATTGGCTCTTTAAAAATAAAAATATAAACACATCATGTCCTTTCTTCTTTCATAAAACCTACAAAGCTAGATGAGTACAAAAGATTCAAAACCTTAAATGGAGGGGTCGATAAGAAAATACTCACTTTACATTTTTCGAGAATTAAAGTGTGACCCGAGTGTTGGATTCCACAATTTCATTGCTTTGATATATGTAGACACAAACTTTCCATGAATGTCGGTTAAAATTAAGTGACGAACAAGCTGAATAAATATTTTTGAAATAACTTCTCTTCTGAAGGTTCTCTTCCTAACTTCTTTACTCTGTTACTTCTATTTTTAAAAAACTATTTTGTTTTATATTTTGTGTTTTGAAAAGGATTTAACGTCATTTAAAAAAATCCAACTAACCAAATTCTCCCAAACAAAATTTGGAAGAAATACTGAAATTTTTTCATTCATCTTCAGCATATTCTACACCACCACCACAGTATACCATTCATGCTCTGAATCTTTGGTTTCGACGACACAATTCCTCTGTGTGTCAGGAGTTCAGGGTAGTTCGACAGCAAATCCTAGGGCTTTTATTAGCAATTCATTCACATTCCCTAGGATTCGATAAATCAACTGTGCATTGTTCTAACTCTCTCCTCCACTCGAGTGAATATTCGAGTTTAGAAATTTCATCTCGTAGATGTGCTGTGACAGCTCCGCTCGACAGATTTTAGCGTAATTCAGGATAGAGAGTTACGACTTTCGAATGCAGATGGAGGAGCACTCCATTTGTATCTACATTGATGCATCCATTTTTAATGTCTTCATTTCGTTCTTGGGGTTAATATTCATGAACATCGTTTGTTTTACCCTTAGTCTAGTTCCATGTAAGCTTAGAAATACTTCCAGAAATTTGGGAGCGAACATTCGTTAGAAATCATGTCGCTTCAAGTGTTAAGGAATTGTTTTCATAATTATGTTTTACTCACATGCAAGTGTCCGACTGTTTTGTTCGATAAAATCATATATCTTTTTCTTCATTCAAGAACATATTTAGTTTTCCTTATAGCTTCTATTGAATACATTTTGTCGACGCCCATTCAATTGAAAATTCGTATTTTTTAGTTTATTATATTTAGTATTAGAGGACACAAACTATTGTTTTGATGTGAATACTAGGCCGGTCCTGATATTGTATTTTGGAAGGAATAAAGCAGACATATTAATTTGGAATGATTGTTTATTGTAAATATATTCAACGATTAAAGTACAGTTTGATAATAATATTGAAGGATTAGTTTTGTTACTAAAACCAGTGATAATGTAGACGCCACTTACACAGTCCTCTCTCCACGCAATGCAAAGTTACACTGGCCCAAAGCTCGAACAGCAGCATAGAATTTTTATGTATCTCGCTCCCCTCCTTCCCGTGCTTACTGCGGCTGCGCACTCGATCTGAAGGTTAAATCATGTGGAATCATTTTCTTCTGGATGTTTGTCCCAGCTCTAAAGTTACAAGACAAAACAATTATAACCCTTTTTCGTAACGCTCAACTTTCCATACATGTTCCGATTTTAAAGACGTTATTATGTCACAAATGTATTATTTATAGATTTAATTAATAAATAAATTTGTTACGTTAATTTGTGTTTTTAATTTGTCCCAAAAATTTTAATGAATCATTAATGCCTGTGTCATTATGAAAGAACACGTCAAGTACCTCATATTTGCATCGCCTATCACATTTGTTAAAAAATATCCAGATCTAGTGCAAGGTTAACTGATAAACTGCTTTGAAAACACCGAAATTTAAATTCAAAACTCACCATCCTCAAAGGTAAGAACAATTATCATACATTGCTCAAATTAATGTAGAATGCCATAAGATAATGACAGATATTCAATTAAAACGCAAGCTGTGAAATTATTCTATTTTTATTTAAGTAGCGAACATACTTTAAAAAAGGTGATTCCGAGGAGATTTTTTCGCTTGCACATAAACTGTAAAACTTCACTTTATCCGAAAAAGAAATCCGTTGTTTTCACGAAAAGAGGCTTATGCTGTCGAATTAAAACTACTTTTACGCACAGATCATGTCTCAGCTTTTAACTCTTTTTTATCTATTTTTATAAATATAGTAAGTCTTTACGCTCTCTTGGGTATTTAGAAGCGAAATATACACCCACATTTAATCCGTTGACATTTAATACTTAATCCAGATTAGAAGTAAGGCTAGAAAATACATCCTTCTTATATAAAGTTCAAGACATCACTAAGAATAATACAGAAAAGTGGATAAGCCTTACGAATCTGTATATCTATCATACATTTGTCAACTTGGGATTTGGACATCTCTAAGAACAAGTTATCAATCATTCAGGAAACGGTATAAAGTCGCTTAAATAAAGCAATTCACTGCAGAAATAGGACGATTTATCATTTGAAAGAAATATATGTAGAGAAGCGAGGGATAAAAGTATAAAATATACTGTCAACGCTTCAAGCATCTAAATTTATCAAATATTAACAAGCGTATGCCATGCTGCATTATAAAAAGCTGTTATTTTTATAAGTATGAGCATTGCTTTTTGGAATATTCTTTAAAATTAGTACGGTGATCAGTCATGGGGCTGATTTATGACTCGAAAATTTCACTAAAGGAAGTTGTTTGTACTATTCAGGAATTTACAAAGAATATAAGGATATACCGTTATTTCTTTAAAATTTTATTTATTTATTTGAAATAATGAAAACTTATGATTAAGCATTATAAAAATATCTTAAAAAACGAATACTTGTGTGAGAAAGTTTTTGTCGACCAAAATATCTTTAAACTCAACATTGAAAGCTTGAAAAATCTTTTGAATTCTATCACCAAAAAATGAAAGTTTTAAGCTTCAACTAAGTGTGTATTTCTATTTAATAAGATGTTATAAAAAGGTTATGCTGTTATGGGGCCATCAAAGGTTAAGTATAAAAAATACACTTCTACTCTACTCTACAAATTCAACGCAAAAAAAAAATGCTTTCAGTTTTGTAAGGTATCGCTAATAAGTCAAAAAGATATAATTTATAGAAAACGAAGGAGAAATTCTAATATTCCAGTACTGCAAAAATTGTATATTATTACTATTGTATACCAGACGTTGCTCTGGTTGAATTAATTATGTGTTGATTGGAAAGTGATCAGACTAATCAATTTTTTCATAAAATAATGCTAACATTTAAGTGTACGGAAAATAATTTTAATATCAGTTTAACATCAGTTCTCCATCGCTTCTACAATTTACTTCGGACGCAAATATGCATATATGATGTATCTATCCATATAATCCATTTATATTCGTGGCACTTCTACTGAAAGTTTTTTTCTAAGGTGACTAATGATTACTACAGAAGTTGATTTTGAGTTTTGGATTGATTACGAGTATTCCCGTGCATTCACTTTCAGTAAAAATGGTGAATTTTCGGTGGGTAGTCGCACTTAGTTTTCCTATGAATATGTTTTACTTGAGGCATATATTTACCTGGTAAGCGAAATTTTCGAATTTCATCATCAATATGATAGAATGGAAATTAAATTTTTACGGCATTCGTGACTAATTTAGTTTGAAGCAAACGCATTTTTTTTAAATTCCATTCAGCGGCACGTTCAATAACGGAGCTTCTTAATCTTAATCTACAACATTTGGTACACTTATATTTGAGTTTATATATATATATATATATATATATATATATATATATATATATATATATATATATATATATATATATATATATATATATATATATATATATATATATATATATATATATATATATATATATAATTATTGATTTATTCAGAGAAGTGAACTTTCATTAAGTTTTTGTATACATTTGTAACTATAAATTAATATTAAATAATTCACATTTATTAATTTATTCATGTATTTCTCAAGTGTTTTTAAGAGTGTCTTTTTAAAATCCTCGTCATCATCAAAATTAGTCCGATTTGTTACTCACCTCCATTACACCCCTTCTTGAAGTCCCTTTACGACTTAAGGGGTCTGAGAACCCTTAGAATTGTCGAAATCAACTCTTTTGAGCTCATTTTCAAGTAATCAACGAACAATGATTTAATTTTTACGTTGATTAGATTCTAGGCACACATATATAATCAAGTATGAAGATTCATAAACAACTTTAAAAAAAGTTATAAATAAAGTATTTCAACTTAACGAAGGGGTGTCAAGAAATATAAGCCTTCGGCCGACACGAATATTGCTACCATATTGTGTGCAGGATTAAAGATCAAATCAACCTAAAACCTTCATTTAACATTTTTTATAATCTAAGCTATTGTAGGTTTTTAATATACTATTATTTTGAAAAAATCTTAAAAATTATTTGTTTTGTAAATTAAAAAATATATATATTTCCCGAGAAAAATGATAATTTTTATTTAAGTTCTCAAATTCTTTTAATTTTCTTCTAAGGTTTAAAAACTTACAGTACATTAAAAACCTACAATTGTTTAGATTATAAAAAATATTAAATGAAGGATTTAGGTTCATTTGATCTTTAGTTATGCTGCACACAACGTGGTAGCAATATTCGTGTCGGCCGAGGTCTTATATTTCTTGACCCCTTTCGTTTAGTTGAAATATTTTATCTATTATATTTTTTGTAATTGTTTATGAATCTTCATAATTGATAATATATGTGTGCCTAAAATCTAATCAATATAAAAATTAAATCACTGTTCGTTGATTACTTATGAAAATGAGCGTTGATTTCGACAATTTAAAGGGTTCTCAGACCCTTTAATAAAAGTTCAGGAAAGCTCATTGCCTTTCAGTTAAGACTTGAACATACATCGGAGATGGAGGGTCCACTGACCCAGGTTCTCCAAGTACGAAAATACCGTCCAAGTCAGATCTTGACTTGGTGTGTTTCCTTTGTAAGCCGAAAATATAGTATATATAAACTACCGTTTTTCAGAATGCAGTTTTAGAAATAAAAACGTTATCCCGGCGTACTCTGATTAATCATGAAGGGCAATGAGGCTTTATATATATACATATATATATATATATATATATATATATATATATATATATATATATATATATATATATATATATATATATATATATATATATATATATATATATATATATATATATATATATATATATATATATATATATATATATATATATATATATATATATATATATATATGTATGTATATATATATATATATGTATATATATAAAGCCTCATTGCCCTTCATGATTAATCAGAGTACGCCGGGATAACGTTTTTATTTCTAAAACTGCATTCTGAAAAACGGTAGTTTAATTTCTGTTTTTGGTTAACTGCTGTATCGTGCTCCCCAGATGAAAAAGAGAATAGAATGTCCGTAATAACACTTTCTGCTTTGTGTCTGGCGTTGCGATACTCTAGATGTCGTGGGGCGTTTCTGATTGAACTGTCACCGACAGTCCTGAGCTTGGGTACCGAACCCTATCAGTTTGAGGGCACGGCAGGAAGCCACTCTTTCGGAGAACAGTGGACTTCCCATTCAAACAGTCTCGCAGGATATTTGGCATTCCAATGAAGGGGCACGGTTTCCTGGAAATTTTATTGGAATCTATTTACAGGTGGGTGTTGTTCAACTGAATCTTGGATGCAATTGAAGCTAGATGGTATTCTGAATCGAAGATGTAAAGCATATTTTTGTATCAATGCCAAAAAACAAGGGAATATCTACTGATATACTTTACGTATTCACATTTCGACACTCTAAGTGTAAAAGGTCGTATGTCAAAAAGTCCATTTTTTTTTCTTTTAATATTGCAATATGTGACATTTTGTTATTTCCACCTGGTGGCGAAATCTGTTATGCCATCAGCTGAAGTACAAGCAATAAAATTTACAACCAAATGTATATAACAAAATAGAATAGAATATAGAACGAAAACGATTAGTTTTTTTATCTGAAAAATGCAGCTTTTAGACATATGACCTTTTGTACTTTGAGTACCGATTTTATTAAGCATTAATAACGGACGTCATCAAATATAAATAGATCCTAAAATTGAACTGAAATGACAGAACCTGTCGTTGACATACAATTGAGACACATTAACCCTCCTTGTGGTTGTCTCTAGGAGATATTCCGTCATTTGCAAAAACGGCCAAATCTTGAAAAAGGATCCAGGACGAGTCATTAGAAGTAAACTGGCCATATATATGTTGGTATTATTATTATTCAACGTATTTGTGAATTTATCGAACTGCTCCTCGCCCTGTTCTCGCTAGAAAATTATTATTGAAATTCAACTAACATGGTATGCAGGTACATATTTAGTGAATATTTAAAATTTAATTTTTCATTCATTGATTTCGTATCCTAATTACGTTTAAATTGAGCTCACCTACATGGCAATGAAATATATTTAAAATTATTTTTCTCCTTTTTAGTTTGTTCGCAAGATTTGAACCTCTTGTCCACAGACGCACATGGATGGCAGCAACAGTGATTTATTCTACAAATTGAAACGGATAAGCTCCTATGACAGTTATATTTTATTCCGGAATGGCACTCTATTTTATTCCAAGTTTTTAACCAATCAGGTAAAACAAATCATTGTATGCTCTCAAATATGTAGTTTACTCTCAATCGCATTTCTCTAAGTCGATTATGTATCAAAATGCAAACTAGTGTCTTCTATCACGAACATCAGTGTGTCAAATATTAAGATTATTCCTTCCAATATGAGGTGACCTTCCTCTGGAGATCGTCAGCCCTCAGGAGCAGATCTTCTTTAGGTATGCACGAGTTTCAATAACACGAGGTATTCTAGTGATTTTTTCTTTTCTCTTGGGATTTACTGTCTAGTAAACATAGGGGTTGTCAGAGTGACCGAGCTATGTCTAATTTTATAAACAGTGTGTATAGTAGTGGCCAAAAATAAAGAACACTGCATAACAAAATTGGACATTGACATACAATCTCTAATATTATAAAAGGAAGTGTTTGTCTGTTTTTTTCGAAAGCGCAAAATCCTGATGATTCTAAGGCGCGTACAGCAATGAAGTTTGGCACACAGATAGTCCAAATGTTTTGCAATTTTTGGGTCGCGGCGAAATTTTAAAATTCAATCTAGAACGTTTTACAATTCACACAATCTAGAATTCAATGAAATTTAATCATTAGTGAATGCTACAGCGTAGAAGAGATCACAGATTCTAAATTTATTGTTTTCGTTTCCATTTTGATTTTGCGCGGATTTTCCAATCCAGACGATAAAAACAAACAATCTTTTAACTGGAGTCAATTTGTTCTTTTACTATCTCCTAGACCGTAGAATAAAGAGTAAATATTTTAGCGGATTTGAAATCTGCTGAAAATTTCACTTTAGATCCATACCTAAAAAAATGATTTTCTTTAGATAAATAACTATTAAATTGAATAGATTTTTTGTATTTTCGTACGAAATTCTGACGTCACAGTAACTTTCACTTTCAAAAAATAAACAGATTGCATTTCGTGCCCTCTTCGATTTCAGTAGAGAGCAAAACATAAAAAACATTCTGACAGGCATGTTTAATTCTTTTTCGTAAAAGCGGATTCGTGAAAGATCGAATTAAATTTTCAACGGATTTGAAATCTGCGTAAAATTTTTACACCAGAATTATGCCTTATACCAAACTAACACCACGGGCACGGGCAACGCCAGGTTAGCCACGCAGTGTCTAGTATAATATAAAATTTCAAACATATACGCCGCACCGTCAGTTGCAAAAACATCTCTCACTCCTAATAAGTGTACAATAAATCTGTCCTTATTCGTGTTCTTTTTTCTTCAGAATAGCACCCAATATTTCATGTCCTTGATCGTATCAGAGCACAGGCACCGTCCTCCATCGATGTTTGTCCACTAGAACGAATAGTAACTTAAACACAAGAACAACTGTTCTTGTAACCTCTCCGTGTTCGTAACCAACGTGTTGAAAGACGGAGTATCGTGACAGGGGTCACATTGACATTTGTTTTACTTGGAGTTTCCTGTTTTGTGTTTGGCACAACTTGACCAAATAATGGCCTTTGTGCCATAGGACCTCAAAACAACGAACTTGGAGACCTTCAAACCGAGCGATCGGAAGTAATAGCATGAACATACGCTCGCATGCTCAATCGCATTCATTAGAATATCGAGGAATATGTAATCCCAAAAAATGAGAAAAGACAAGTGATCTTTTCTAGAAACTTCAACCAAAAGATTCCCCCGATCTCTGTTTTCCATCAAGGAAGTCACTTCGATTTTGTGCTTAGCATTTCAAGCAAACCATCAAATATTTACAAAACATTATTAAAATACAAGTGTATTTCCTTGGTCAGGGGAATATTTATACTCCTGCGATTCAATAGACTGCCTCGTTACGGGGCCCAAGTGTTTTTTTCCACTCTCCCTACACACGCAAACACGAGTCCAAACCATAAAGACAAGCACGAATCCGGTAAAGCGCTGCCCGAAATCTGATATATTTTTCCGATGACCTTTTTATGACAGCTATAAAGCTATCTGCAGTGTTTATGATCGGAACTCCCAGCATTTCTGACGTCCGTTAGATTAGGCTACCACGGCGTTGCCAGATTTATGGCTCGTCCCTTTTTTTGGGGCCGCGCAAAAAGAATCCCGGAGAGCAGAGGTCAGTTGTGTTTGGGTTGCTTAAGTAGTCGTAATGAGCCAGGGAGCTTTCGTCGGCTTGTAAGAATTTCCTTATTTATTGGAATATAGGCGATGGGATTGAAGGACAAGGGAATTGATAATGCACTTCAAGCGGTCGCCAACCCAGAAAAATAGCATGAGTAAACATGCAGTTCAAGAACAACCCAGTTCAAATGTGTCACCTTAAATCTCATCTAAGGGGGTCCGGGACACATCAGAAATTTTTTTTATTAATTAATTTAGAATTTTGAATTTTTTTGTACTGATTACCCATCCAACTAATAAACAAAATCCAAACACAAAATTTTTCCAAAAGTTTTTTAAAAATTTTAAATAAAAATTTTTTGAAAAAAAGAGGGGTCATTTTAAATTGCTAAGGCTCAAAATATTCTTGGTCGATTTTCAAAATTCTTGCAGTAAATTATTAACAAATTTATAAACTTTAATTGTGATTCAGCAATTTAAAAAATATTAATTTAATAAAAAATAAAAAATATTTGAATGAAAATTTTTGAAAATTTTAAGGTACTTCTTTTTTAAAAAGTCATATTTTTAAAAGTAAATATTTGTTTCAAATTTGCTGAATCAAAATTAAAGTTTAATGTTTGAAAAAGATATATTCCAAATTTCAACCCTTAAACTTTATCGGTTTTCGACTTATAGCAATTTGAATATAGGAAATCTTGAAAAATGTATCATGGAGAAAAACGCATTTAAAGTTTTAAAGACAGATGTTGTTGCCATGACAACCACTGTCCAAGAGTGTTATATTTTCAAAACAACGCACCACAAAAATTATTACATCTCTAGTTCTAATTAAGATAGAAACAGGATTTAGACGTCATTTTAAGCAGAAAAACACAGAGAATTTCTTAAAATAATAAAAAAAATTTCGAAAATTTGACGATTTTTGTGTCCCGGACCCCCTTAATAAGAAATAGCCAAGTGCAGCTAGTCCAACAAAATATTTATGCAGCTGTGTGCGCGAATTTTGGAATTTTGTTAAACGCGTTTATAATTAAAAGCATTTGGAATTCAAATTAAAAATCCATTAATAAAAATTAAATAAGAAAAAATAAACTCCTCCGAAACATTAGTCTTACGCCAATACACACTCCCGTTCTGCCACGCATCAAGTAGCCAGCTAGTGGTTTCACTTCTGCAATGGCTCTTGGGCCATTTCACCCCTTCATCTTTGTATTCCGTTGTTGTTGCCTCTTTGTTTGGCTAATCTATCTGCTTCTTCGTTTCCGTCGTGACCCGCATGAGCTTTAATCCAGCCTAAGCAAATTTACTTGTTGTTATCTAATAAGAGTTGTATTTCTCGTGCCACAGTGAACTCGGCGTCTTGGGATTTTAAAGTGCCAGGAGATCAACTGTCTGACCAGATCTTGACATTTTTTGTCTGCTGTTGCTTCTGCTGCTTTTATGATTGAAATAATTCCATACAGCTCCGCCAAGTAAACGGAGTTATTGTCTTGCATTGCCTTCCTTTAATGGTAATTAATATCAATCAAATCATTAAAATAAAAAAATAATCATTGATTTTAAGGTTGAGCCGAGTGTTGTTAAGCTCTTTGTTAGCACCATTCTTAACTCCCCAAGTGGTTCCAACGAGATATCTCGTCCATCGATATCTGAACAATTTTACTAATGACAAGAAACCTCGTCATCAACATTTTACCGATTTTTTTTTTATGATGACAAGATCAATATCTGGTCAGTTTTCTAATGACGAGCTATCTTGTACATCACGATCTGGTCAATTTTGCCGATGACAAGTTTAGACAATCACCACAGGAAGGTTAAACACATTCAACTATTTGCTGTCGCTTTCTTCTTTTTAGTAAGATTAACCACTGATAACGCATCACTGTAGTGAGTTGTCAGTGATACGACGATCAAGTGAATAATGGTTTGCTTAAGACATTTTGGGTTGAAATACTTTTTAGCGTCTCCTTATTCCCGCCTCTTGCTCATCACTATTCCTTTATTTCCCCTGTGTGGGTCCAGCATTTATGGCCCATTAGCATCCTTAGATTCCTTCGCATTCACTTCGGAAAACTATGATTTTGTGTCTATTTAAATATTAGTTAATAACATTAATTATTAATTTATAAATATATATGATAGGTGTGTTAGGAAAATCCACAATTCTGATTATCCCTTTTACAAAGATTAGAATGAAGCCCACTGTGGCACATTAAGTGGTCAAGAAACCTTTCTGCCTGATTTGGTTTTCGAAATTCTCATTGTTCGACTCCGTCTAAAAAAGCTCAAAATTGATAACTTTTCTCATGGAAATTGCCAGAAAAGGGAGTATTTAAGATTGGCTAAGCCAGGGCTCGAAATACCCGGGTGCACAGGTGCACTGTGCACACGAAAATAAAATTGTGCACCTAATTTTTTCCCTCTAGGTGCACGTAGTGCACATAACGTTAAAAGAAAAGGGGGAGGGGCAGAAACGTGTTTTATGTTATTTTGATGTTTGCACAAAATTTAGTATCGACCTCTCTGATGCTCTAAGGGAACGTAATTAAAATTCCTGAATAAACACTATGCGAAAACAAAATAGCTGGGCCGTAACGGGTTTATACAAGAGGAATGTGTACTTGTGCCACTGCCACCAGAACTTTCCGATGATCGAAACATTTTCAAGATAGCTCGGTTGAAGCGACTGTCGCGACAGCCGTGCGCTAGAGAAGGTAGAATTTAGGTGTTTAAATATTTTTATTTAGTATCTAATACTAATCTATATAAACATACACAACTAATAAAGTAGTTTACATTACATTAATGCTCTTATATTGTTTTTTTTAATGTGCACCTAAAATATAACCTGTGCACCTAATTTAAAAACTTAGGTGCACAAGGTACCTGTATTATAAAATCTATTTCGAGGCCTGGGCTAAGCTATATTTATTGAACTGAGTATTCGTTTACAAAACTGGTTTTATCTGCTGATAAGTTAAGTACACAAACCGTAGTTTATTTTAAAGTTAACACAGTGACTGATTGTGTTGTCTGAATAATGTGCATAATAGAAATAATGCAGTTGTAATAGCCTCACCTTCTTTAGACCTCCGAGTTGTTTGAGATATCTCGTCTATCAAGATCTGATCAGTTTTGCTAATGCTGTGGTACTCAACGTGACCGTCAACGTGATACCTCATAGAGTAAGAGTTCAACAGTACTAACTTCAAACACCACTAATTTTTCCATGATATGAACCTAAGCTATTTTACTAGGCCCTGTTAGGCTGTTATAAGATAGATTTCAAAGGAAGTGCATAAAATTGACGGCCACATTGACCCTCACTTTAACTTCGACAGCACCGGGAATTTCCTCCAAATAAAGTAGAACTAACCTCAATTTTTAATCTGACTAAATTTCGATCCCTCATCGTAAACACTCAAGTTAAGTTTATATCACTCAAGTAATCTTAATTACCTTCATAAATATTCGCATAACTTGATATGATAAACTTAGGGATTACAGTAAAAATGATCGCTTGTACTAGTCGCAGAGGGATTAAAAATAACGTCCTGTGGTCTTAATGGATGGTTCATCTCAAATTAGATGGCATTTTCTACCGCACTCTTCCCTCGATCCGTTCCATCTTTTCAAATGGCAAAATGTTGTTTATAGCTACGATTGCAAGATCGGCGCTTCGACCTGGCTAAAGACCGTCGTGTTCACTAATGGCGACTGGGGCACGTTAAATAGGTCGTGGTCACAAAGTCCCCCATGTTCCCATATCAAATCAATACCTCTGGAGGTTCGGCCTCTGATTGGCCTCTATCGGCCTCTGATTGGGATCTAAATTACGATATGTGTGAGTGAATGGATGTATGAAAGGGGCCTTCCTGTAAAACGAATGTGTCATGTATGTCGAGCAAAAGTCGGACTTCCTCCCAATGGGGCTGAATAACATGGAAGGTTCACCCCCTCGCCTCTTGCCGTCTTCGACGGGCCTGGCACTCCTCTGGTCTGCCAGTGTAGGCATGAGAAACAACAACAACCACATTTCACAAATTCAATCAGACATAGCCCCATCGGGGAAACATATTCTTTAGGCGAGTACTAACCCGATTTACCCTAATTTTCTATTCTTTAACCCTGGGGTTTACCACCTCCGGTAAACATGGGGGTCGCGACCCCAGGATGCCAAAGCGATCTTGAGCTACTTTCTTCTCTCCATCTTTCATTCCACCGGTTGGAAGAGAAACGGATTAGCAACCGGAGAGTTGTGAGTTCGAATCCAACCAAAGACCGGTACAAAGGGGGCTGGTGCACGTTAAATCTGTAGTAGCCTCAAATATCCTCGCCTTGGTGTTGTTTGGAATTTAGGAGAGTGCGGTGCCAGCTCAGGTGTGATCGATCTCGTCGTCCGACCGTGGTTCAAAATTACGTGGTGTCATCCTCGGATCTTTCCCTTCGGTTTTTATCACGTACCGTCATCAATAACCCGTTGTGTTGCTCCAGTGTGAATTTAATTAAAAATACCATATATTTCGGGTTTTATCCCGTACCGTTATCAATAGCCCGTTGTGTTGCTCCAGTGCAACGTTAATTAAAATAACCAACCCTTCATTCCAGAATTACATGTCATCGTATTGTGTTTGGCGCAGCTTGTCCAGTAATGGTCATGAAACTCAAACAAACCAATCAATCAGACACCGAGAAGGAAATATGTCATGCATATATTCTCAATATACAAAATAATTATTCTATATTTTCGACGTGAATACGACTTTGAAATTGTATTAGTACTGGGGGAATAAATGGATGTTACAGAAAATCTTTCCATGTGTTAACCCCCATAGCATCTCACGAGTCCCCACGACAAACTTAATTTTTGACATAGTTCAACTAAGTGAAAAAAACATGATATATACAAACCATTATTCCAAGTCAAACATTAGATATTATTTCTGTAGTGATTCTTAATATCACTGGAAAAGTCAAAAGAAACAACTGTCAGTTCAATATTTATTTAACCTTAGACCTCACATCAGCTATCGAATCATTTATCAGACAAGTCCGCGTTCCAGTTAATAAACGCTGACTTCATAAATTCGAACGTCGTATTTTGTCGTTTCCTAAAGCCCGTTCTTTCCTGCTGTTCTATTGAAAACATTCGAGTATATTGTGTGCGCGTATGGAAATGTTAATTACATCTTATTGCGATTCTCCATGCCACTCAGAAAAGAAAAATGTATATTAAATCCAAAGCGGGTCGCAAAATCCATTAGCTGGATCAAGTCTACCCCGGATGAGACTACAACAGCCGTATACCCCTAACAAAAGTTCTGTATTTCGCCCATGAGCTGTTTCTAACTATGCGAACGTGTTTTAAGTTTGCATTTGATTCTTAAAGAAGTCTTAATACACTCTATTGTGGGCTGAATAATCTGTTATTTCTTACATTAAATCTCGAATTTTTTGTTAATTGATATACACTCTATAACAAAAAATCGACGCACCAAGAAGGAATCATCCGATTGCTTTGAAATTTCGTATGCAAAAATGTTTTGACCAAATATGCAAATGATTGAAATTGGGTGTCCAATGAATGAATAGTGCGATCTCCAGCGCATCGGAACTGCGCATCCAGCAGATGTATATAAGGAGTTGTTCTTGAACTGTCGTTAAAAATTTCTACTGCATTGCGATTTAGGATACCTTTTAAGGACTGAAAAAATCCCTCGCCGCAGGATTCGAGCTCATTACGAGCAACTTTCAGAGTTTAAAAGAGGTCGTATCATTGGATTGAAAGAGGCAGGATGGGCAAATCGGAGAATCGCTCGTCATGTGAGTCGAAGCGATGCGGCGATTAGAAGATGCTGGCAAGAGTGGGTGGACAATGGCAGTTTTCAGCGTCTACGCTCGTACCCACCGTTACGCCACCTGCCACTCACGCCTGTACACTGACCAGCCAGATTACAGTGGTGCTTGGCTCGATCAGGCTGGAATGATGCTGACTGGGGACGTATAGTCTTTAGCAACGAATCCCGCTTCCAACTGTGTCCTGACGATCATCGAAGACGTGTCTGGAAACGCCCAGGGCAGCGTTTCGATCCTGCTTTCACTATTGCACGACACACGGGCCCTCAACAAGGATTTATGGTCTGGGGTGCCATTTCCCTTGATAGCCGGACCCCTTTGGTCGTCATTAGAGGTATACTTACTGCACAGCGGCACGTTGACGACATTCTGAGACCTGTTTTGCTACCGTTCCTTTCGCAGTACCCTGGGCTTATTTTTCAGCAAGACAATGCCAGACCACATACGGCACGTGTTGCTATGAACTGTCTTCAAGCTTGTCAAACACTTCCTTGGCCAGCCAGATCACCAGATCTCTATACCATCGAGCATGTCTGGGATATGATGTGAAGGTGACTGCATCCGGTAGGGAATGTTGATGACGTAGTCCGACAATAGGAGCAAATTTGGCAAGAAATACAGCAGGAGACCATCCGGGAGCTTTATCGGTCTATGCCGTGTGGCCGCTTGCATCCAGGCTAGAGGCGGGTCAACACCTTATTGAGCTCGTTACTGTAACTCTGAAATAAATCATTCAATTGTTCTGAAATTTTAATCATTTTCTATTCTGTACATAATTTTCCTATCCACCAATTTTTGTCTCCATCGAACAACTCCTTCTTTTGAGTCGATTTTTTTTTGTTATAGAGTGTATTTAGTTTTTCTTGTAAGAGTATGACGTTTTATCATAATTATACATAATTTAAATGTTTTCTAAGTAACACAATGGGCATGGAGTGGCCTAGTGTATACAAACTTGAGTTTCTGATGAAATATGTATCAAGAGGCGCCGTGTTCGAGACCTCTTGAATACTCTACTAAATATGATAGGATTGTGCACAATAAGTAATTACAATGAAATTGTTCTCCCATGATCAAGAGTCGCAGCTTCAAGATTCCATTCCATAAAATTGCCAGAGCTTAGGTAGAATCTGATTGTCCAAAATATTCATGTTGGACTTCGTCATTCAACTGACCAGGAACAGCATGAATAGGTTCCAGACCATACCACGAAAAACAGTCCTAAACAATTAGTCGGATTTTATGCACAACAGTGCAGAATAACCAGTTTTACCCTAACGTTAAAGCAGCTTGATGCGTTATTCGGAAAGTTTTATTTATATCTGATCCTCTCTCTCCCATTTTATTGAATTCAAAATCGATTTTGTGAGAACTGCTACTTGCTTTACAAAAACAATGACGACGTTTTCACGAGATCTAAAATACAATATCACATTGAGGATTCGGTTTATTCAAAGGAATTACAAGACCCAGTTCACAATACGAGAAATGTATTAAGCGAATGAAACAAGGAAAACACTCAGAGAGAGAGAGAACTTGCTCTCATTTCAACGAAAACGTTTCCGCGAGGTAGAAATGGCTCTCGTTTTCTCCCAGAAATAAATCGTGAAAGCGTGAATATAAACACGGGGAAAACAAATTTGGTCTCTTTTATGCATATTTGATTCAATCCATCATTCTCCTACGGGGAAAGCGGGGGTTTCAGGTTTGGGAAATGAATAAGAAAAAAGCGGACCATTTAAAAAATGATCCTTTGGAGGAAGGAAACGGCGTGTTCAATTTGGCGGGCCGCACAGCAAGATAATTTCCTCTCCCAAGAAGTTTAGCCGGAGTTTGAAAAAAAGCATTTATTTATCGTTCGGCTGTCTTTCTTCTACATTCACACACAATGGCGTCCCTGCAGCTGCCATTTTCCCGCGGTTCCTGTCTCCGCGAACGCGGAGCAAAAACCTCATTTGCGATAGTTCCGATCGCTTGGATTCGGGTGGCCTCGGGCCCAGATAAAGGTGTTGAGCAGTGAATGCGCGTCCACTTCCCACGCGCTGAAAGCACCCCATTTCGGGATACAATGAAATGATAAATGTATTTGTACGCTTTATTTATTGGGAAATCTGTGAGAAGTTTCGTCCCGTTACAAGCTGGAGTAAACAGCTTTGAATGGGAAGTGGTTTAAATTTAATGAAAAGGGGAGATTGGGTGTTCGTGGGTTTACAGTATTGTGCAGATTCCTTTGCAAGTTTGCAGACCCAAAACGGCGGGTTGAGGCGCATTTTGTGCCAAACGGAGGAAATTATTGGCTTCTGTCACCTGCAGGCAGTTGAATTAACATCGCACTGGAGCAACAAAAAGTGCTATTGGCGACGTACCGGGATCAATCCCGAAGATGAAGATTCCAGGGCTATACCTCGTAGTTTTGAACCGGGTTGAGAAGACGAGGTTGACACCTGAGCGGGGAATACAACTCTCCAAACTTCCACACCACGCCATCATGAGGAAATTTGAGACCACGACATATTTAACGTACATTATCCCCCACATACACCGCTGTCTTTATCTGGATAGAGTTTTGAACTTACAACTCTTTGCTATTCTTCCAACTGGGCTACCATAGTTCTTTTATCCCAGAGACACATACGAGGAGAGACCGAATGGCAGCAAATTCCACTACACTTTTGGGTAACTGAGGAAATTCATACTCTAGGGCTAATAAAGGCGTGATTATTCATTAACTATATAATCTTTGTGGGTAGACTATTATTGGTAGGTATTTAATTAGCGTATCACTGGAGCAACACAACGGAGTATTAGCGATGGTCAAGGCTCAACCCCAACTTCTTCATCTGGAGGCAGGACTCCCCTCCTCCCCAGCCGATTAACGGCCATTACGGAGTAACCACCTGAGGCTAAGAAGGTCATCGAAAAGGATCAACCCCCTAGGACAACACCACTTTGTACACGTCGATCTTTGGTTGGATACGGACTCGCAATAGGATTCCGGTTACTAGTCCATTGCTCTTCCAGTCAGGCTACCACGGTCCTCCTATTGTTGGAAAAAGCCTATTAATTCTATTTAAATCCAGTGACTAGGCCAAAAGGAAGTGGAGTAGTAATCTCTTACGCGATCTAATCATTCTCAACCATCTTTTATAGTTTTGTTGTAGAATATATAATTTCCCTTCCATCTATTTCAAGCTATTTTTGAAACGATGCCGTATAACTAAAACTATGCACATGGAGTTTCGTTTTCAGATCTTATTTTCGTTCCCTATGTTCCAAAGACCGTTCCATGATGATTTAGTACCATCTTGAATGTTAAGCCTCGGTACAATTGGGAGTAGGATCACCTGGAACACACACCATTTTCATCTCCTTTCGTCTTCATCAAACTCACTTCTGCTAGAGAAGAAACTCTTTGAATATTTTGTTTTAACCTTCGATTAGACACATGAGATAGAGGGCTCTGTCCATGTGTTCTCAAAATACCCTTTACTGAAACTTTTAAGCACACATCTGTGCTTTGTTAAATGGTGCTTTTGGTTAAATTGACGTTAAGCAGAAATGTCACATCTCATGGAAAGGATCCCAGGTGCAGAATTATACTCAGTGTTCTGCAACACAACTCCAAGCAATTGCAATTGTTCTACAGGCATTTTGTCTGAAATTTGAAAACTGCAGTCAAATCTAAAACAGGCGTTAAACACAATTATCGGCTAAATATGTATTGCATATTTATATTAAAACACATCGAAATTAATTAACATAATTTATTTAAAACCAAGGTATACTTTCAGAATTTGCCAATTATGTCGATCACTTTTGAATTTAAATATTTTGTCATTGACATAGAAAATGTGTTATTTATAAAGTGTTTGTGGTAATTTGGGGTGGTGTAGGGAGGTTGTTCTGTAGCTAGAGAAGAAAAGAAGGTGTGGCAAGGAGCACGCTTTGCATTACAGAACATCATAACTTATGAATGAAAAAAAAACAGTCAACATTTTGATAAAATTAAGGAAAAATTGTTCGGTAAAGACTTTGTTTTGCGACGTACTTCGCAGTTTTAAGCACTTTCTGCTTCCAGGGAAAGGATCATTGTTAGAGATAGGTGGCTATAGGAACCCAAGCACAAATCCTGCAAGAAAAACTCAATCTATACTGCTTCTGAACACATTGTAAGTTTCAGTTATTACGAAAAACCTTTTTTACTGTTAAAAGTAACCTTGTAGGAAATGTAGTTGTATCCTACTCACAATACACATTACATCGTGCAAAAATGGTTTCAATAAATCTGTTGAAGAGTTCCAGTGGCAAAAAGTCCTATTCGTGAGTCTGCTCTTCTGTATTCCTTGGTGATGTGTAGGTTGCAATGCGACGTCCGACAGCATTCCAAACATATTCCATTGCATTGAAATGAAATGGCTTTGTCTGATGCGAATTCAGCACTATCCTAACTTTTCGACATATCGCACCCCGGCAAGAAAAGTGACACAAGTCAAAAAATAAAAATTTTGAAGTTATGTCATTGAAAAATATGTATGAGGTGCCCCAGCTTGTTATATTACTATTCTATAGAATATAATAGAAGTCACCACCATAAATACCTACCTAAAATTTAAAAGAGAAGCCCCTTATACTATTTCAATATAACTTTTATAGTATCCTTTAAGTTGATGTTTCTCAAATTCTGCAATTTCGAGTTGTGTCACTTTTCTTGCTGGGGTGCAATATGAAGTTTCTGAAAGCTCTTAGATGCCCCATCGAAATCTCTGTCAATGGCTCAAATATTGAATTTCCTAATCAGCAGAGCAAAAATTTTGAAGGCCTACACAACATTATATCCCTTTCCCTTCGGTATGTATTTTGTGAGACATACCTAGTTTGGGATAATAAACTCTCTTCTTCGTCCAGCTGCGAATAGTCTCGCAACCGACACCCACCTAATCCTTCCGAAAGCATACCTCCCACTCAGATTTTTCCCAGTCGCTAATTCCTCGAGGGACATCCATAAAACGCGGCACGTTTATTTTGCAAAATGAGACCGCTGCAGATTCAATGCATTTTGTGTATTCTGCATCACATACACAGCAGCTCGTGAAAGAAGGGGAGAATAATGTCGCCAGGATAGATTCATGCATGAAAGATGCCTTAGTGAGGAGTATTCGCAAACATTGCTCTGCGCGGAGGCTGGGAAGATAACTTCTCAGATGCGTGCAGCATAAGCCACGTGTAAATTACATCGAGTTTTTTTCCCCGACACCCACGCTCTTATAAATTCTAACGCGCTCTCATAAATATGTGAAAGGTTAAAAGGTAAATGACACAATGTCGTGTGAAAATTTTCCCCTTCGAGTGCTGTGTTTTAACAGTTTCTGCATTTTTGTTTTCTCTCTCCACTTGTCTCTGTGAAATACACTTCTTTACTTTCGTAAGTGTGCTGTTCCTTGTTTGATTTTCTTTTGACGCTTATACTGTGCTGTTCTATCCACTATTATTACAAAATACTCGGTTATTGTGTGATGCTGCTAATAAAGAGATCGTCCGCTTTGAGACTATACGCATCTGGTTTAGGTATTATGTATCATTTTATGCCTGTGTAGAAGATAGCCCGGGGAGATTTTGGCATAAAGAATGCATAAATTATCATGCTTTAAAGAACTTGCTTCTTCACATCTTTAAATTTCGAGAATCTTTTCATAAACATTCAAAAGATATTCTAAGACCTTGGGGTTCCTAATTTATTAAATGTTGGGTAAACAGTGGCTTCATTTATGTTCATTATAACTCTTATTCAATGAAGTTTTACAAAACCATAAGTTTATTTTCATTAATCCTTCAATTGGTTACGACGCGAGATATCTCGTCCATCAGGATCTGAATAATTTTGTTAATGACGAAATTTCTCGTCATCAAGACTTTACCGATTTTTTTTTATGATGACGAGATCATGATCTGGTCAGTTTCCTGCTAATGACGAAACATATCGTCAATCCGGATCTGGTCAGTTTTGCTAATGGCGATACAAACTCGTCGGGACAAAACCACCGTGAGAGTTTAATGGTAAGGTGAGGTAAGGTAATTTTAATTAACGTCGTACTAGAGCAACACAACGGGCTATTGACGACGGTCCGGGATCAATCCCCTAAGGGAAAGATTCGAGGACAGCAACACGTAATTTTGAACCACGGTCAGATGACGAGGCAACATTTGACCAGCACCGCACTCTTCAAACTTCCACACCAACCCAACGTGAGGATTTTCGGCCACGACAGATTTAAGGTGCACCAGCCATCTCTACACCATGCGCTTAAAAATATCCACGCACTGACGCGGATTAAAACCAGGGACCTTCCGATTATGAGGCTAACCACCAGACTGGTTGGTCGGCCCAAAATTACTCGAAGGCGTATTTCTTCTTCCATTATGGATGGGGACGACTTTACTTAGGCTTCGAAGGCAAAGTTCCTAGCACTTGTTTTAAGGGATTCTAATAAAAGTTTAGTAAAGAAATGTCACTGAGGGGTAAAGAGAACAACTCCTGAGCTAGCACCCAACTGTCCAAATTTCTACACCAACCTATCGTGTGGACTTTCGGCCACGACAGATTTAATATGCACCAGCCGCCTGTACACCATACGCTTACAAATATCAATGCACTGACCCGGATTCGCACCAGGAACCTTCCGATCCAGAGGCTAATACCTTAACCACCAGACCGGTTGGTCGACGAGAGTTAAATGGAGAGTTTCGGATAACATAATGAAAACCCTCTCTCCAAACTTCCACGCCACACTAACGTGAAGACATTTGAGGTAACGACTGAGTTAACGTGCACCAGACCCTCCCCCCTCTCCTATACGACGGCCTTTGGATGTATCGAGTTTCGAACCTGTAATCCTTCAGTTTCTAATCTGTGATTCTATCAACCTAAGTACCGTCCCCTTCCTAGAAGATATTGAGGACGCCTGCCCGCATTGACGTATCGGCTTGAAGAAACGCATACGAGATTTGGTGACCAAGTGCTCAGTAAACGAGTTTCTTAAATGCCGCCCTTGTCCGCTGGGCCCTTTGAGGGACAGATTCCAAACTAAAAGTGTTTCAACTTCAGGTACTAAATAATAAAAACTACATAATAGAATCAAATTTAAATCTATGGGTTATTTTCAGTCTCTTTAATAGTGTGTGAATAGCTTGACCTGTCAAAAAAATATCACTCTTGTCTAACTTACACAAGATCTATCGTTTTCAAGTTCTCGATAAATCTACTCGCTATTGAAAAGGAGTTTTATTGCATAGTTACCGCCCGGTTCTAAATATTGCTGAGGGAGAACCCTGGGTGGCACTCCATCTTGCCAGAAACGCAATAAAAGCAAGTGAATGACACTGAATTCACTACTTTAATGTCTAAACCCTCACCCTTTCTCGCGAACACGAAAGAAATAAATTATTCATCTCTAGTCTTCTTCCTCCATGAATTACAAGAACTCAAGTACGTTCCGCATTACGGGTCGAAAACCACATTAAAAAGGGAAAATACCAAAGTTATTTTCCCAAGAAAAGGAGCAGGAGCCCAGAACAAGAAGTATGAGGATTAGATTGGAGAGAGATAAGAAGGCTGAGATGAAGAAAAAAGGCAAAGAAACCATCTCACAAGAGAAGAGATGACTCTTTTTAATCTTAAGTAAAATGAATTATTAATGTTGCGGGATTTCGCGTATGGGATAGGGTGAAGAGTGAGACAGAAAATGTTTTTTTAATATTTTTTTTCCGAAAAAAAGGTAATGAACCGATACCATTAGTTTAATATTTATTACTTCGTCATCAACCAAATAAAATATTTTTATTTCCTGCCCGAAACGTGTAGGGAAAAAATTCAATTTTTTAAAAGTGCGTCTGTTTTAAAATTCTAATGAAAGCTATCACTTGAAGTGATGCTTAAAAGAAATAATGTTCAAGAAGATATGCTTGATCGGAATTTGCTAATAGCTTTTATTATGGTAAGCATTTAAAATTTCCTCATGGCTGTAATTAAGATAGATGTTTTTCAATTTTAATGTCAATGTAATTGAGAATTCATATATTTCACTAATGTACACGGAACAGAAATCGACGTATTTTGTTTATTATGAAATGGCAACAACCTATATAGAAAACATAAATTCGACCATTAATGTATTCATTCATTTGTTTATATATAATTGGTTTGATCTAACTCTGCATAGTAATGCCAAAACTACACAGAATAGTTCGCCACTCTAATGAAATTCTTCAACAATTTGATAAAAAAAAAGCAATGAGATATCTGGACGATAGAAATCAACGCAGAAAAGAAAGTATGACTGGAAATACGTTTACCGTCAATAAATGCCAAATCGCCTCTCAACAAGCGAATACGAAAAAATTGAAGTAGATGTTAAAAATTAACTGCAGTAACTGAGGTGTGTTTTTTGACGTGCATTTTTATGGATATTCGAATTGACACCATTAAATGTAGACGAAATCCTGTTATATATTTTTGGATAATTTTACTTCACTTAGAGGTTTCAAATTCAGTTATAAATATGGAGGCTATATTTATTAAATAATATATTCGAATGAACTATGATATTAAATGTGAGTAGCGACGCTTTGCCATCAACAGTTTTATGCAATACAGGAATTTTAGCTCAGATGCTGTACAAGTTCTTATAAATTCGAGTAATATATCGTTAATGTGGAGCTTTGTTCTTTGGAATTGAAACAAGGTGCCTGGAAAGAATAGTTTTGGCCAAATACTATCCCTTACTATTAGACATTACTTCCCGCATATACAATAAGGGAAAACGGCCTGAAGGGTCAAGGGAATCATTTCCCAGAAGATTCACATAGTGGTTGTACCCTCAAGGGAACAGTTAGTGCTATTAAATCTATCACAGAGAAGTGGTTCTAGCATCAACTTGTGAAGGGTCCATCCATAATTCCTTTGGATAATTCTACTTTAAGTTGTTAATCAGACTAGTCAAGAGTTCGAGTAGAAGTTGATAGTTTGAATAGAAAATACTGCTTTAAACTCTATGAAATTTGCTTCCCATTTAACTTTAAAGTTGAAATTAAAAGTTTATTAGGGATATTGAATAGTTTCTGAATGAGTGATTTATCGAACAGGGTATATTGAGAGACTGCACGCAATTTTATTCCTAATGCACTTATAGTAAACATATATTCTATTGATTCGGAAAACCTTTAGATGAATTAAAGTTTAGTTGAATTTGAAAGTTTATTAGGGGCATTGAATAGTTTCTGAATGGATGATTTATCGAGCAGGCTATATGTAGAGCTTCTGTACGCCATTTTATTCCTAATTCACCAATAGTAAATTAAGATACAACTATTAGTATTGATTCTTAAAACTTTGTGTTACATCTTATTGTTCTTATAAAATTATTATTTGATTTCTCACTTTCCATATATTCTTGATTTTATCAAAAATCGTAATATTTTTATACGGTATGATGAAAAAGTGACCATAGCTGGTGAGTTAATCAAAACAATTTTATCCATCAGAGTCGACACAAATAGCAAAAACAACGCCTTCTGCGGGCATGATAGGTACTGGGTTTCTTTGTAGAAATATGAGTAGTTCCGCTTTCTCTTATTTCCAATAACTAGGGTACAATAATAATACGATAGAAAGATTAGCGTGTCACACTAAGAAAACAACGTACCGATATCAGTAAAAAAATTAATATAACACAGATCGAGAAACAAAGAAGAGACCGAAGTAGTTGCCCTACATGTTTCTCTAGCCTCCCAATTACTAGACACCCTCAGAGAGCCCGTGGGGATTCAACAGATGGTTTCTGTCCATTACTTCTCCGGAATCACAGAAGGCTCTGGATACCTAGGCGATGCAAATGAGCGGTAAGGCAGTCATCTACAGTTATCAGACGGAACGTCGAAACTGCCTTTTGTCAGCGGCTACTTAGTTACACTCGTGTAAAACATTCGCTTTTCCAGTATTTTGAATTTGTTCTATCTCGAAGATCGTGCTGGTATTTTGTTATCAGGGAATGTTTTTAGAAACGGTTAATTTTCCACAAAGCAGTCTCATCATCTGGAATGGTGAAACAATTTAGTACTCTTGTTAGCAAGAAAGTCTGCCTGCTCTTTTCTGTATAGATTATTTCAAAGCAATTTGTAAGTACCCATTAAGATTGAGTTGGATGCCCTTTACTTAATCTTCACTTCACTGGAAGTTGCCATTACAGGGTATCTCGTCGTGCAGCACTAGATGCCTCTACAGGACTGATAAAATAAGTTTGAACGAAATGCTTAAACGATAAGAGCTGTTCAATTTCCTATGGTCACTACATAGATATTTTATCCCTCTAAATGGTTTCGACGAGATATCACGTCTATCGATCCGACCCATTTTGCTAATAATGACATACTTCGTCATCATTATATTCAAGGGAGAAGAAAGTACAACTAAGCTAATAAGCTATAGGCTAGAATTGAAAAAGCGACCATTGAATCATATGCAGAAATCAAGTATAATATGATGAGGGGAGTAGTTGAATTAACGTTGCACTTGAGCAACACAAAGCGCTATTAGCGGTGGTAGATGATCATCCCAAAGAGAAAGATCCTGACTTGTTATTTTGAACCACTGTCAGGTGACGAGTTCAACACGTGAGCACCACTCCACTCTCCAAACTTCCACGCTACTTCAATGTGAGGACATAGGAGGCCTTGACAGATTTAAGGTGCACTAGTTGTGAACTCATAATCCTCAAGTTACCGCGACCCTTAAAATAGAAAGAATACTAAAAGTAGTAGAGAATGATTGTCATCTCTCCTGACAATGAATGGCGATTAGTGTATCGTGTATATGCGAAGGCGGGTTGTTTTGGTCTTGATAATTGAGAAATGGTTGGGTTATTGTGCAATTATCATATTTGGCCATGCTGCGCCAGACACAAAACGTAAAATATGAAGTATCAGACAGACACACAATGAAAGTTGACCCTTGACAGAAGAGAGAAATACGCCCAGGTGCATAGTTATATTCAGTGTTCTGCAACGCAACTCCAGGCGATTCCAATTGTTCTACAGGCATCTTGTCCGAATTTTGAAAACTGCAGTCAAATCAAAAACAGACGTGAAACACAACTATCTACTCAATATGTATATTGCACACATATTTCTCTCTATATTAAAAGAGGTTACCGCCGCCGACGCCGCAGGATTGAAAACTGTGTTGTTTAGCTCGATTCTTAGACGGTTTCCCTAGAAAGTACTGATCGGAAAAAAAAACGAAATTAACATGATTTGTTCTTTATCGTATTCCCTGGACAATTATTACGATTTTTTTCCGATGCGGCTATTAGTTTAGGGTTTATTAAGTGTCAAAATTGAAGAAGCAAAATTTCTTCCGCGAGTGAGCAAAACACATACAAATTTTCAGTCTTGAGCCGTGAGTTTTTTTTAAAGAGTAACTCTCGACGTAAATTTTTGCAGCTCGTCTAGTTTTGAATTTCAGTTTGGTTCTTGATCATATTTTTTTGAAATTCAGGAAAAATCGGGACATTTTTGTTACTTTTTTTTAAACAACCGTATCTATATCTTTTTACTATTAGTTTTTAATTTTTAAAATATCGCAGTATACCTCAGAATGTACTGTTTCTTACGGTACTATTATTTTTTAAATCGGTTGATAATTAAATTGGATGCGATCAAAAGTTGGTCGTACAAAATTCGGAATCTTTGGATATTTCCGCTACTTTTTGTTAAAACCATTATGTCTACTGCAAAAACCATTATTTTTTAAATTTGAGGACATCACTGAATACATTACATTACACTCTTTCTTTTGGTGCAATTATTTTTAAAATTGGTTAATAAATAAAATAGATGCAATTAAAAGTTGATCATACAATTTTTCGGAACTTTCAAATCGTAATTTCCGATACAAAACTAAAACTGTCATATATATATCGTATTACTATTAGTTTTACGGGGGTTGGCTAGCGTAAGCGAACAGGGGGCGGAGCCTACTAGTATAATAAAACATCGAAATTAAATAACTTGCTTTAGTGAAAACCTAGGCATAATTTCAGGATTTGCAATTCCGTCGATAACTTTTGAAGTTAAATATTTTGTCATTGACATAGAAGATGTGTTATTTATAAAGTGTTTGTGGCAATTTGGGGCGGTGTAAGGAAGGGTTGTTCCGTAGCTAGTAAAGGAAAAAAGTGTGGCGAGGAGCGCGCTTTGCACTGCAGAACATTGTAACTTATGATTGAAAAAAACGGCCAAAATTTTTATAAAATTAAAGAAAAATTGTTCTGCAGCGTACGTCGCAGTTTTAAGCACTTTGTGGTCCCGGGTACCCAGGTAGGAATTCATCTGACAGGAATCGAACCTGCGCAGCCTTACACCTAACTCGGAGGTTACTTGTTTTTACCCCGATTTGGGGGGGGGTAGAAGGAAACTTTCATTTAATGTTATTAAGCGACAAGTAAAAAATAAGGACTACCACAGTACGACAAAAAACACGTATAAGTATCACACGACTCAAGACAGAGAGAGATAAATGTCGACAAAAAATACCGGAAAGAGGAATTTTTTCCCGGTTTCATCAGAGGCCTGCTCGCAACCCTACTCGTAATCCCGATCTCTATTCCGCTGCAGCAGCGCGGAGGCTTTCCTCCTCTGAATTAAAGTCCCAAGATTCGCACGGTTCGGCTTTTAAGCAAACACATTTATTAATTTCTTTTCTTGCGAATCCCTGAGAGAGGAGCTCTCACGTACTTAAGGGAAGAATAAATTATTCAGCACGTACATCCCTCGTATTTTGAAGGGGGAATGAATGCTCCGTTATCGGCGGAAACTGTAATCCTTTCGCCGCAACAGTGGTACGAGGGTGCATCCGAAAATCTGATGGGTGAATTTTTTTCCCCTTTGTACCCCTTCGTAATAAAGCCGTGAGAAATAGCGGAGAGAACATTAAGTATTAAGAATGCTTTTGTTGGAGCGTTGAAATTCGGGGATGCGTTGCCTGACCTGGAGATTTAGGAGATCTGCTTAATTTAATTTTGTTTCAAGGGAAATCGTTGAATGACAATAAATGATCGAAGGAGATGGGGTTCTTGTTGAAAAGAAAATGCATTTCCATTTTTCTGCTCTGATTGTTTTTTTGTTTTTTTCCTTTTTAATATGGAGAAGTGAATTATTTAGAAGTCGCCAAGAGAAAAATAATTTTTGGATTCCTTTGATATGTGAAATTATTATGTAAATCAACTGTACAACAGCACTGCTGGCCATGCAAAATTCAATACCGTGAAGAACAAGAGGTACCAAAGTCATATTTATTGTAAAAATAACCTTATACACAATAGCATAATGATTTAAATAAAAGCTTCTTTAACTTGCGGAACGTGAAGAAATTAGTAGTTTGTGTAGCCGCCGAGATAAGCAACAATAGCTGTCACATGTTTCGTAATTGAAATAAACATTACTTGGAAGTGTGTTTTGATTATATGAATACATAATGCTTCCAAACGTTTCCAAAATTCATTTGAAGTAGACGACATCTGTCTGCCAGGCGTTAGGCGATCATCAACCAGACTTGTTTGATGGGCCTGGGGATGCAGATCTGGTGAATAAGAGGGCTATTGAAGAAGTTAAACCTGGTTGACATTGAAGAAATTGTACGCTCTACTCCGCGTGCGGTCGAGCATTGCCCTGTTGAAAACTGACCTGCAGGCAAGCCATGAAGATAAAGAAGGAAAACAGGCTCCTAAACTTCAGAGATGCAATGGTGGCTGTTGAATGTGCCTGCAATGCATGCTAGGCTATTGAGGAAGGGATCCAATGGCACCTCATATCATAACGCCAGGTGACGGACCAGTATGGCGATGCATAATACAAGACGCATGAAATATTTCGTCGCGGTGCCGCCAGACTCGGATGTGACCATCATGGTGTTGTAGACAAAATCGAGATTCATCTGAAAAGACGGTGTCATGCCATTTGTTTGTCCATGTGGGGTGTTTTATGCACCATTTTAGCCACAGATGCTTTTAAAATTACCTTACCTCGGGTAACTTTGGCTTTCATCAAAAGTCCGTCAGAGATTCGTCTTCTGTGAAACCAAGTGGAGATACCTCTAACTTTATATATGTAGTACCTGCAAATCTAAAAGGTTTTGCAAGCTTGCGCATTATTCAATCGATAAAAAACGACGTGTATACCTTGTCAGTCAAGTAGGACATAGGCATTTTTAGGTCTGTTCACTTGAACATATTTATGCCGAAATGTTTGTTAAAAAGAATTTTGGGAAAAAACTAGAATACGTTTTTTTTTGTGAATTATCGTGGTCAAAAAATGAAATAGCGCACACACAAATCTGAATGCAAAATTATTTAGTGATGAATTAGAGATAGGTAGCTATTTGAATTAGCGTCACACTGGAGCAACAACACAGACTATTGGCGACGATCCGGGATCAACCCCGAAGCAAAATATAAGAGAAAAACACCTTGTGTTTTTGAATCACGGGCGTCAAGGTCTACACCTCAGTTGGTAAACGAAACTTCCATCGAGTGATGTGGAACTCTCGAAACTTCGGCATCATACCAACATGAGGACTTTTGAGGCCATGACAATGAATTAGAGAGACACGCAGTTTTCATTTTAGCACATGCATTTGTGGTTTTGTAGTTTTACGAATAGTCAGTCTTAGAGCCATACACCATATTTCCTGGATAACAGTAAAGAGTTTTCATTATTCAATCCTAGAATGTTTCGGAATTTTGAAAATCACATTATGTAAAGACGATGCTCTGAGGTATTACTGGCTTAAAGTAGTCACATGATGTATCACGGCATGACTCAAAAACTGTTGATGCGAATAAAGTGGATGCATAGAACTTGCTGCTTCGTAGGATATGATTACAAAAAGGGCTGATGAATCAGCAATATTCCCATCTAAGCAATCTTCCCAACTAGTATCGAAACTCACTAGACACTACATTACTGTACACTTAGTATGTAAGGATTTGCAAATGGGAGAGATGACTAAAGATAAGTTCTTTTAAAGTAAAGTATCCCAAGCAATTTGGGTTCAACTCTTCTTTTTTCAATGACATTTCTTAGGCGTCCCGCTATATATACTGAGAGGAACTGAAACAAAGGTTAATTTGTTATTTATTGAAATTAAATAACAAATCTTAAATTACATAAAAACACACTAAATTGGGTGTTTCTTAATCCTTAAATTGTTGGTTTCGACGAGATATCTCGCCCATCAAGATCTGATCAAATTTACTAATGATCAGTATTTCATCATCAAGATAAATCGCAGCCCGGAAAAAAAAGTGACACAACTCAAAATTTCAGAATTTGAGAAACATCAACTTAAAGGATACCACAATAAAAATTATGTTGAAATAGTTTAATTTTTTAATTTTTAGGTAAATATTTATATTTTTAAATTATATTATATTCTATAGAATAGTAATATAACACGCTGGGGCACCTCATATATATTTTTCAATGAGAGAACATCAAAATGTTTATTTTTCGAGTTGTGTCACTTTTCTTGCCGGGGTGCGATATGTTGTCGATATTTCGATGATGACGAGATAAAGATCTGGCCATTTTACTTCTAATGATGACATATTTCATTCATAAATATCTAGCCACTATTGCCAATGATGAGATACCTCGTCGAAAGAGTCACCAGGAGAGAAAACATTTTTAGGAGAGAAACTTTTTTTAGACTCTTATTGCCTACTATTGCTTCTCAACGTTCCATCTACTATTTCCACTGGTGCAGAACATCTCCCTCAAGATTCCTTCTGTGCCTATTATGGGATACTATGATTTAAAGGAAACAATTTAACGTCACATGGTCCATATAGCACACTTTAAGAAATGACGTGAAAGCATACCTAAACAAGTTTCAGTGAATAGAGGTTAAATCTTCATAAAAAGTGTGTTAAAAGCATTGAAGAAAGACCGAAGTCAATGTTTATGAAACCGAGTATGTGATAATGTGGAAACGTACATTGATTTTCGATGGGAATGTGTGAGTATTTTTGACAGCATAACAAAGAAATCTTTATCTTAAGGAACAGCTCTCTCATCCATGTAGACAGTCACCCTTGATGATTTTTGTTGAAAAGAACTTGTACTCTTTAAAGACAGGGTTTAATTAACGAAACCTTAACGGTCGGACATGAGGATCGATCCATCGAAAGTCGATAATGTGGTCATTTCCGGACACCCCATTTTTGTGCAAAGAGGAAATTGTCTCGAAACGATTATAGAAATTTACATTTTTGAGATTGTAAAACTGTATGACCAGAAATGACTTTTGTTACCAAATGAATATTGTAACGAGTAAACAATTTTTTATTCATTCAAACAATTTACTGCTAATGTTTTCCTTTATTAGTGTCTTACTTTTCGTCTCTAACGTTGAGGAAATGAAGGAGACCAAAAAATGGTAGAACCTGATACCTATCAGTGCCGTTGAGATCACAAGAGCTTATAAATATATCAAATTTTATATCATAAATTATTTTTGTTTTTAATTATCTCGTCATATTTTACAGCACTATCGTCTTTCACTACTCCAATACGTTTCTGTTTATATTCCGACCATGAAACACTAAACTAGGTATTTTAGATTGTGGTTACTTTTAACCATACAAGTTGTTTGGACAAGATACCTCGTTTATCAAAATCTGAACAATTTTGCTAATGACGAGTTATCTCGCCATCAAGATATTACCGAATTTTTAATGATGACGAGATCAAGATCTGGTAATTTTTCTAATGACGGGATATCTCATCCATTAAGATCTGGTCAGTTTTTTCAAAGCTACCAAGTCCAGACTAGCAGGAGTGGTTAAGACAACTCGATAGGTGAACAAGCACAACGCATTGTATTCAAACAATGAGTTAACAACTCCAGGCTAGGTAAAAATTCTCTGCGGGAAAGAAAATATTCCTTACCACTTTTGCAATTCACTTTTCTGAGACAGTCAAATTGAAAGTCAAAGTAAACAGAATTGACTTTAAAATAAGTCTCATACGATCGAGAGGAAAAGAGGTTTAAGAGACGTTTCACTGATATTTAAGAATTCGACTGGCCAGTTCGATGTCTTAATCACTGTAAAAAGGTCTTAAACAATCATATTGCCTCTTCAGAATATAGATGTAACGAAAATTAATCTTGTTAACCCTGATATTTTTGGATTTAAAAACTGTCAATTCGGTTTGAGTTTTTACTTTTCTAAAGTGGATTTTGATATTTATTATTTGATTCGATGGGGTAAGCCCTTTTCTCATTTCTTTCCTTCGATTACGGTGCACCATTTTACAATCCTTTAAAAATACTTTTAATAGAAATATATAACTGACCTCTTAATTTTTAAGAAGACCCGCCATGGCTCAATGGGTTTACTCTATATCCTAACAATTTGCGAGCAGGTTCGATTCCCACGTGCCCTGAGTGCCAATCCCTGAGTGTGCCAATAAAGTTTTCCTTGTACGTGTGTATCCATTTACTTTGTGATGTAAAAATCATTATTTGGCGTAACCTGGTAAGATGTAGCTCTAGTTTCACTGAAACAGCAACCAACTATTTTTCTTAAGAAATAAACTGTTCATTTTATCTATTCAACATGCGTAATTTAAGAAGTAATCCGAATAAAAAGATTTAGGTCATGAAACACAAATGTTCTCTAAGTACTTCGAAAAACATGTGTTTTTAAATAAGCAAAATATTCATGACTGTCATATTTTTATACGGCATTTCTTCCTTTATCTGCCAGATTTTGATAATTTTGAGAAGACATACTTTTTAGTTAAAGTTACAATTTAAAATTAAGTCTCTGTCTATATGAGATGAGAGGCACTCTATTCACGATAAAAAATGTACTGCTGGTCATCCAAAAATTCAACACCATGAAGGAAGTATTTAATAGCCTGAAATTTGCACGATGTGTAGATCAAAGGAATGGATTGGATGTTTTGGGTTTTATGGTGCAAGGTCCAAAAACGGACAAGTTGCGCCATAGAACATGAAAGCATATGTAAATGATTAGCATTGCAACGAATATGCAAATCATGTGCGCCACTGACAATCTCTGTAAATATTATAAAAGGTGAACAGAGAAACGGTTTTAAGCATTGGAATTGTGTTTGTGTACGATTGGAATTGTGTGAACGATAGCAGAAGCCTTTCCACACCTTCAAACGAGAGGACCGGCATCTTGCGAGCATGGCTATTACGGATAGCACTGCAAGATAAAGAATCCTTGCTCAAGAATTAGAGTGTGTTTCACACGAACCTGTGTTCGGAAACTTCTTCACAAGCGGGGAATTTTTTTAAGGCGTGTATTGCTGTGACTGCCTTTGAAATAATTAACGTCGTACTAGAGCAACACAATGAGACTGACGACAGTCTGGGATCAATCCCCTAGGAAAAGACCGAGTGCAACACCACGCCATTTTGAACCACGGTCAGATGACGAGGCAACATTTGAGCTGTCACCCCACTCTCCAAACTTCCTCACCAACCTAACGTGATGACTTTCGGCCATGACAGGTGTAAAGTGAACCAGCCGCCTCTACACCATTAGCTTAAAAATATCCATGCACTGACCTGGATTAAAAGCAGGAACTTTCCGATCACGAGGCTAACCACCAAACCTTTTAGATTTTCAGGTACTATGTATATAAAGTTATAGAGAGGTATCTCGACTTGATTTCACAGAAGACGAATCTCTGGCGGACTTTTGATGAAGGCCAAAGTTACCCGAGGTAAGGTAATTTTAATTAACGTCGTACTAGAGCAACGCAATGGGATTGACGACGATCTGGGATCAATTCCCTAAGGGAAAGACAAAGAACAACACCATGTCATTTTGAACCACGGTCAGATGACGAGGCAACATTTTAGCTGGCACCCCACTCTCCAAACTTCTACACCAACCCAACGTGAGGAATTTCGGCCACTACAGGTGTAAGGTGCACCAGCCACCTCTACACCATGCGCTTAAAAATATCTATGCACTGACCCGGATTAAAACCAGGAACCTTCGGATCATGAGGCTAACCACCATACTGGTCGGTCGGCCCAAAATTACCCGAAGGCGTATTTCTTCTTCCATTATGGATGGTGAGGACTTTACTTAGGCTTCGAAGGCAAAGTTCCTAGCACTTGTTTTAAGGGATTCTAATAAAAGTTTCGTAAAGAAATGTCACTGGGGGGGTTAAGAAAAACTATCTCCGCTCCATTGAGCTGTTGAAAAAAAAGCACCACTTTTGTTCCATTGCGCGTTTGATTAACATCTGAACGTAAGCCTGAAAGGCCAGAAAGATAAGAACCAGGGGTTCCGCGAGCGAAAATAGAAGCAACATAAGGGAAGGAAAGCAGGTCGTGAGGAATACAAAGTTTTTGTTTCTGGGGATGGCTGTTGGAGAAGTCGTGCTCGGTGTGCGGTTAGTTGCTGGAGCAGATTACTCACGAGGGCCTGATGGCAGAGGATTCTTTGTGGTTCCGGTGATGTAGTAAAGCGGTTCAGGAGCGGAATGATTAACGAGTGGAGCCCTTTCATCGGATCTTTTCTCTGCCAGATGACGAATCGGACGGGCTTTTGATGAAAGCCGAAATTACCCGGGGGCTTATCTATCTTTTCATTATGGCGGATGACGAATG
Source organism: Metellina segmentata (assembly GCA_947359465.1). NCBI lineage: Eukaryota > Metazoa > Arthropoda > Arachnida > Araneae > Tetragnathidae > Metellina > Metellina segmentata. The sequence continues at coordinate 101,832,316 of OX375875.1, forward strand.
CATGAGAGGGTTGGAGAAGCAATTGTTTTGCACGCTCTCTCATCCCTTTTGACTCTTCTTACTCCACCGAGATATTTTTAGTTTGTTTTTTTATTATTAAATGGAATTAGCACCATCTGTTCACTGAAGAAACTTTTGTGTGTCATTCAGCTGTCGTTTGATTCAATTTACATTAATCAGCCCTCTGAAGGGTTCCACTTTGCAACCTGTTGTCTTTCCATCATGACTTCTAACCGATTTCGATGTTTTGAGGAAAGGAGTAATAAATTATTTCCGAATGATTCTATCTTCTAAGGAAAAGAGCAATATAATATTTCCAAGGGATTATATTCTAAGGAAATAGAGTATATTCATTCTATTATAGCTCGTTGTGTTGCTCGAATGTGACGTTAATTAAAGTACCTACCTCTAAGAAAAAAAACAATAGAACATTTTTATGATTCAATTTCGATCTTTTGAGGAAAGGAGCAATAAATTCTTTCCTAAGGATTTTATCTTTCAGAAGGAGTAATAGAATACTTCCTTAGGATTATATTCAAAGGAAAATTTCAATAGAAGCTTTCCAAATTATTTATTCTAAGGAAAATATCAATAGAATATTTCCAAAGGATTATATTCAAAGGAAAATTTCAATAGAATCTTTCCAAATGATTTATTCTAAGGAAAATATCAATAGAATATTTCCAAAGGATTATATTCTAAGGAAAATATCAATAGAATCTTTCCAAAGGATTATATTCTAAGGAAAATATCAATAAAATCTTTCCAAAGGATTATATTCTAAGGAAATAGAGTATGTCTATTCTATTATAGCTCGTTGTGTTGCTCGAGTATGACGTTAATTAAAATTCTTACCTCTAAAAAAACAATAGAATATTTTTATGATTAAATTCTGCAGAATGGGCCAATATAGAATAATTTAATCATATTGTAATCTAAGGAATGGATCAATAAAATCGTTCCAAAGGATTATATTAGTCGGAAAAAATTAATATAAGGAGTTTTGAGGAAGATGTAATTATTTGGTTATCAAGTGGGTTGCGTATGGTAAAAGCAACACTAAGCTACTAGCAAATCTCGCGACGCTGAGAGGGTTAATTTATTTATTTATACAAGCGGAAAACACACAGATTATTCCAGCTACTACACAGTGATAAGATCAAAAGCACAGAACACGCAGCTACCTAAAAACAATTCAATTATACAGCATAAAAACTCTCTCTCTATCTAAAAATCGTTACAAACATAAAACTACTAATCAAATGGAACAAAAACAACACATAAAATTAAAAAAACTATCGAAACATAACTATTATTAACTGTATAAATAGTTATTCTTCCTTCGAATGTTCTGGTTTCATCATGGAAGACTTTACTTTAATAATCCCGAAACATAATTAAAAGGATGATTTATATTTCGATTCTTACTTTTCCTTTGATCTATGGACTTGTTTCAGTTTATTCATTTATATGAAGCGAAAGCAAAATATTTATTGGCGGATTTTCTTCCATTTGTGAAAGTAAAGAAATATTTTTATTCCTTCTGTGTGTTCAAGGGACCATGCCATGACTCAGTGGGTTTGCCCACCTGCGAGTTGTAGGCGGCATAATTTCGATTCCTTGTATTTCTGTCTTCTGTACCACTAAAGTTTTTTTTGTCTGCGTATGTCTATTTACTTGGCGTTGTTTGGCGCATCTTAGCCAAATATGAACCTTGTGCCATAAAAACCGAAACAACCTGTGTATCCAAAACACTCCCAAATAATCTATTTAACCTTTTGACTACGGCTATAGATATAACTGAGGCGATTCTTTCTTGGCGTGATTCCTATTAATTTCAAGTTACAAGTGGCTGTACCGACCGTTGTCTAAAGTTGGTCTAAATTCTTTCTTTGTGCGATTCTTATAACTTTCAAGATAGAACTGCTGCACTGGTTGTAGTCCAAATACTTCCTAGCCGCGATCACGATACAACTGATGTACCGGCCGTAGTCTAAAGGTTAACTGTGACTAAAATGATGCCATACATCTTAAGAGATAATATATTTATGAAAACAATAAGAAGATTATTTAAAACGAAAACGCATTTTTAACACACACAAAATTATTTACTGGTAAAGGAATTTGTCAAACATTCCTTTAATGTGTTAGACATGTCCCCAGTAACATTTTATCACAAAAATTCAAGATACATTTTCTCGTTGAAATATGTCTTACTCATCGATTAATTTGCAATGAAATTTTCATTTTACTTGTATATCCATTTGTGTTCGAGCTCAAAGCAATGTACAACTACACCACTGTTACTCATAGCATTTCTTATACAATAGTTAATGGGTAACAATCCATTCTCAGTTTTCTGTAATTAAAAGATTTCGTGACCGTAAAAAGTGATCAGAATGCTATGAAATAAACTAGAAAAATAAATTAAACTAGGGGGCCAGCCCCCTTCTCGCTAGGGCTCGCCAACCCTCGGAGGATTGCTTTGCAATCCTCACTGGTTCGCTGCGCGAACTTATGCTCGCTTCGCTCGCATCAATGAAGACATGTGTCCTAGCAGAAGGGGTTGTTTACAAAATATGATATTCAAAAAAAAAAAAAACATTTATTTTCCAATCTAAATTTGATGTTTGCAGAAAAGATATATACAGTGCCTCTGAAATCAGAATTCAAATGAAAACTGTGCAAATTTTGACTCAAAATGTGATCGCTGCTTTGGAAATTGAATACTCAGCATGTTGTTTCTGTGTACATTTCCCCAGCACTCGAGCCACTCCCTTTTTCATTGAGTTTGTTGTCTAAAGTTGAAGTTCAAGCGTATTGTTGAACTACAATTGTTGGCCCTGAAAAGATACCCCGTTTTCTTTGATTTCTATTACAAACTACAACAGTTCGACTAAAATTAATTTTTTTCAATAAAATTTCGTCCGATTACGCTATGAATTCAATTGAGGCGCGAGACTTCGTGATGGTAAACAAACAATCGCACAATGTTGCCAAAACGCAATAACAAATAACGTCTTTTTTGCGTGCCACGTAAGAGAATTATATATATAGATATTGCATTTTGATCAACAATCCAATCCACAATCCAAATTACAGTTTCTTTCTTTTAAATTATTAGATTATTGAATATTAACTGCCATTAACAAATTTCCTTCAGTGTATAGTATAGATTTTTCAAGTTATTCTGTTACTTTGTATTATTTCTTAAGGCATATTTGATCTAATATATATTATCTAGTAAGTATTTCAATAAATAATAAAGACGTTCAAATATAAATTAAAGCTCCAAATACGTTTCCAACATAAGTCAAAACTGAATTTTTTTGTTTTCCAAGCATGTCTAAAATATAAATAATATTTTCACTGCTCAATAAATTAGCAAAATTAAAATGTAATTGCATCGGATGCTTCAATAAGCAGGAATAAGCAACAAAAACTAAAATCATAACAGTAATGCCAAAGCTAAAAATTCCAAAAGCAATATAGCAAAGATAAAAGACAGCTTAAGTAATATTGTCAATTTCAATACGGAAAATGAAGTTAAAGAGCAAATGCTTTTGGATATATTTCAGACGTTCTTATCTTTGACAACTACCATTTTAGAAGACAAGATTCTGTCAGATACACTCAGTTGCTCTTCTAAATGCCCGTCATGTGACAGCTTCTGAAATGAGAAACACAAAAATTATTCAATTTATATAAATTCATCTAATAGTTGAAACAATCTGAATGGAGCAACTTGTGTGACACTTTTATGACAATGAAAGACCGCTTGTTCGCAACAATTCAAAATTTTAATGCGATGTGTTTTATTTTCATCTAAGGGAATGAAAACATAAAAATGTCAGCAATTGAAGAATCCAATTTTTCGTTTCAAGAAATTTAGATTTTGAGCGACAAAGAAAATAGAAAACGTTTTCATCCTTATGAATAAGAGGTTTTTAAATCTTGTTAGTTTAAAGGAAATTCACAAGTATGTGAAATCACGTTTCCGAAGTTGATTAAAGCGATGGATGAAAATTAAATTAACCGTAATTCAATTCTCTTAACCCTTATGTTACTCTTATGTGGTTATCTCTACAAGATATCTCATCATTAGCAAAGCTGACCAGACCTTGATCTCATCATCATTTAAAAAATCGGCTCTATCGATGACGAGATGTTTCGTCATTAGCAAAATGTCAGATCTTGATGGACGAATTATCTCGTCCAAATCACTTTGAGGATTAAATAAACGTGTTTGATAGATTTTGCAGCCGATGACAGTATTTTTAATTCTAAGATATGATGTTTTCAAAAAAAATAAACATAAAATAAGAGGCTATATATAATATATTATCTATGCAGAATATTTCTTTCCGAGTACTTTGTATTAAAAGGCTTTTCTCTACTTATATACCTAATTTCATTCCCTACTTCAACTCAACTGTAAAAATTCATTTGTAAGTAAAAACTAAATTTTGAACCGTTTAAAGATTTTGACTTACTATAAATTGTAAAAATCAGGTATGTATAGACAGAAAACCATACAGGTTCAAAAATATTTTTTAATACAAATATTTAAACTAAATGTTGTACTTTTAAATAATAGTATTTAACACTGCAAGGCATAAATTCAGGAAAATACACGAAATTTAGTTCACAAAATGTTATTTTAAATACTCGCCTACTTAAAGTAGAAAGGCAAGAGGTTGATAAGACATTTTCCTCGATCACAGAAGTATAACTTTTCCTTCCTTGCCTAAAATGGCACAATAAAAATGAACCGCTTGCTTCTTAAATAAGTAATATAGTAGTGATAAATACTGATAGTAAATCCGAAGAAATCCAACGCCAAGTATCCCAAAATAATTTTCTTCAAATAATAAGTATAAAATATGAGGTTATATAATTTATTATCTATGCAGAATATTACTTTTCCGAGTACTTTGTATTAAAAGGCTTTCCTCTACTTAGATACTTAATTTGATTGCCTACTTCACCTCAGTTGTAATTATTCATTTGTAAGTAAAAAAATAAATTTTAAACTGTTTAAAAATTTTGACTTGCTATAAATTGTTGTAAAAATCAGATAAGCACTTACAGCAAAAGAATAATAACTATTCTTGATATACAATTTTGATAAGTTTGAGGTCAAAATGATCCGCTTTCTTCTTAAATAAGTAATATAGTTATGATCAAAACTGATAGTAAATCCGAAAAAGATTCTACTGTGGTAAGCCCTTTTTAAATTTAGAATTAAGCTCGGAACCTATCTATTGTTTTTGCCTCCTTAGTGCATTGCATTGTTTACTTAGTACATTCTATAATTGAAGTAAAATCATGGATATTTTTAATAATACTAAATATTAAAGAGTTTACTTTGGTGTACATGTACGAAATTTCTTATGAGAAAAGAGATACAATATGAGACCCTTCACAATGTGTATTCGTAGAATAGAAACGAGGCACTTTTCTTTCTGAAAAACGCCCAACCTTTTTCTGAAATGACGAACAAATGCTATAAATCTGAACCAAGTATCCCAAAATGCTCGTGCGATTTCTCACTTTCCCCGCAAGTCAATCTCTTAATTCGTCAGCATGATATTCTCTGGAAAAATCCGCGGTATGAATATTAACGCAAGTAACCCGGGCACACAAATACTTGTTGCTGCATGCAAATCAACCCCAAAGTTCATCTCGGTAAGTGAAGGCACATGCCACCGCTTCGCCTTTGGGGCCCGTCCACGCCCGTGAACTGAAAAACGAATAAACGTAATGGACTTTTCCAAAAAATATCCATATCCCCATGGAGGAGAGAGACATACTGTCTGAAATCTTGCTGTTAATCGAGATATTACCTAATGCGTTTTACCTGTTGAGCTAGCGAACCGTAAACACGCTCTCCTGGCTGCAGGCCCAGAAATGTTTAATTAGTGACGAAACAGGATTGTTTGCGTACGTAAGCACTTCTTTTCTGGGCGTCTTGGGGGGGGGATGGTTAACGTTAATCCCCTGGAGAAATTAATTTCTGTCAACATAGACTTCAGCTGGGAGATGACGTGATTAGTGTCTCTTTTTTTTGGGACTGGGTAGTTAAAACTGTTGTATGATCAATTACATGAGGTTGTTATATGTTGGTAACAGTGGTGCTAGTCACTGCCGTTTGGTTATGGTCCTCATATAATATGACCTAAAAGAGTTGAAAAAATCAAAATTTGCAGATTTTTTAAAAATTACTTATGTTTTATTTAAAATTCTATTTTTATTTAGATTGATCAAACGTTAAATATGAACAAATAAAAAACTTCACACGATTTAGTTTGAGTTTTTTTCTGTGGCTTAAATCTCATTTCTTACGACATAAGTTTTAATTAGACCGAGCGACTAGAAGGGGATTCCGAACCACAATATACTCGTATTATACATTCATGTATAATACCATGTGCCAGCAGCGTGATTTAATTTTAAGGGGGTCCGGGACACATCGAAAAAATTTTTTTATTAATTAATTTAGAATTTTGAATTTTTTTGTACTGATTACCCATCTAACTAATAAGCAAAATCATAACACTAAATTTTTTCAAAAGTTTTTTAAAAATTTTAAATTAAAATTTTTTGAAAAAAAAGAAGAGTCATTTTAAATTGCTAAAACTCAAAATATTCTTGATCAATTTTGAAAATTCTTGCAGTAAATTATTCACAAATTTATAAACTTTAATTTCGATCAGCAATTTAAAAAATATTAATTTAATAAAAAATATTTGAATGAAAATCTTTGAAAATTTTAAGGGTTTTTTTTAAGTCATATTTTTAAAAGTAAATATTTGTTTCAAATTTGCTGAATCAAAATTAAAGTATAATGTTTGAAAAAGATATATTCTAAATTTCTACCCGTAAACTTTATCGGTTTTCGACTTATAGCAATTTGAATACAGGAAATCTTGAAAAAATGTATCATGGAGAAAAAAGCATTTAAAGTTTTAAAGGCAGATCTTGTTGCCATGACAACAACTGTCAAGAGTGTTAGATTTTCCAAACAACGCACCACAAACATTATTATATCTCTAGTTCTAATTAAGATAGAAACATTATTTAGACGTCATTTTTTGCAAAAAAACACAGAGAATTTCTTAAAATAATAAAAAAAAAATTTCGAAACTTAGACGATTTTTGTGTCCCAGACCGCCTTAACGTAGTTGTGTTGACACTAAATGTAAGACTATGTTAAAAGCGAAATAAAAAATAATGTAGACAGTTCAAAATTTAAAATATACCAAAACTACTATACTATATTGTATAACATACCCTCACACATATAACAAATAGAAGACGTTAGAAATCATGTTTGGATCTTTCCTTTCGGAAATTATCGCGGACCATCGCTAATAGCACAAATATGATATTGGTTCCAGTAGCTCCAGTGAGGCTTATAAAGTCCATTACTTACCATTATAATTTAATCACATTTTATCCATATGTTTGTTTCGGATCTTTCCCTTAAGCGACTGATCCCGGACCGTCGTCAATAGCCCGTTGTGTTGCTCTAGTACGACGTTAACTGAAATTACCATTACCATATTTTTGTTTATTTTTGAAAGTTCGATCACCGGTCTCTTATTTTACAAATCCAATTAATATTTTACAGTTTCGTGACATCATCACTGTAGATGAAAGTCTAAAAGATTAGAGCAATCCACTTCTTATATTACATCGAATCAATATCTTCCAGTCTGTCTTCCAATAGGAATTTGAGCTTCACAGCTTTTGCTCTAAAGTAAAATATATTTCTTAGTGTACTAAAAGAAGTAATATATTTCAAATATTAATCGTCCGTCAGCAAAATGAAAGAAAATATCTCGCAGCAACAGATCATTTTTCTACCATTAAACGTTAATCGTTCCGTAATGCTTTCAATGATATCAGTATGTCTAGCATGTAAAGTGCTGTCTTCTTTCCAGATGGGTTAGCACAGCATGAGCTGTACGGCCGTCGCTCCTAACTTACAGGACAACCACCTCCTCCAGTACAACCAGGACGCCGGCTTCCAACTCCATTCCCCGAGATCTCGATCCACTTCTGCTGTCCAACTCATCATTCCAGACGACTCGGCGTCCCTCCAGCCTTTCCGGCGTCCAACCCTCTCGCAGGTACTTGAACTTCGTGTTACTCTTTTCACGAAAGGTGATGATTACAAGCACCTTTGGATAAAATTAGCAATTTATATTAGGAGTCGCGGTAGCCCAATTAGTTTAGTTGCGGATTAGAGGGTTGCGAGTTCGAAACTCGATAAAAACGAAGACTGTCATGTACGTGGTTGCATGTTAACCCTCCAAGTGGTTTCGACGAGATATCTCGCCCTTCAATATCTGGTCAATTTTGTTTTAGTTCGGCGGACACTTGATCACTAATCATTCGTCACTACAAGGCCATAATCGATGAGTCATTTGTAAAGGTTCATCACTTCCACCCAACTAAGGACATCACATTTACGTCCATGCGCTGACCCCGGATTCAAATCAGGAAACTTCCGATCCAGGGGCCAACACCTTAACCACTGGTCGGCTTTGTAAATTGCAAGATATCTCGTCAATTAAGATATGGGCAGTTTCACTAAATGACGAAATACCTCGTCGAGATAAATCTCTCCTATTACTCCAAAGGGGAAAATGAAGATCTAAGTTGCAAAAACAAATAGCATCTTGCCCAGAACTAGTGACGGATTGGAACAGATTTTCGCATCAGAGACTGGCCACTACAGGGTTTCATCACGCGAAGGTAAAGCATCAGAAGGGTTAAGCCTATTGAGGCCTCAAATGTCCTCACGTTGGCGTGGTGTGGTAATTTGGAGAGTGGGGTGACAGCTCAGGTGTTGATCTCGTAGTGATCTGACCGTAGCTCAAAATGACGTGGTGTTGTCATCGAATCTTTCCCTTGAATTGACACCAAACCATCGTCAATAGCTCGTTGTATTGCTCCAGTGCAATGTAAATACAACTACCTACGAATTTATGTAGTAAAGGCAGTTTCAGCTGGTGATTTTTGAATATTTAACTACTCTTTCTCTTCCGAGTATTTGACAGTTGGGTTGGCGTGAAAGTTTGGAGAGTGGGGTGCTAGCTCAGATGCTACCTCGTCATCTGACCGTGGTTCAAAATAACGTGGTGGTGTTCTAGGATCTTTCTCTTAAGGGATTGATCCTGGACCGCCGCCAATAGCCCGTTGTATTCTAGTACGACGTTAACTAAAATTACCATTACCAAACATTACAGTAAAAGAGGTAGGTATTTTTAATTAACGTCGTACTGGAGCAACACAACAGGCGCGGGATTGTGTATTGGTATTAGTTAGGACCGTCGACAATAAGCCGTTGTGTTGCTCCAGTACGACGTTAATTAAAAAAATAAATTACCAAATTACCGAGTATTTGACAAGTATTTTATAGCTGCATAGATCAAATCAAGAACATTTTAACAAATCGGCACAACTAGCAGAGGTTGGATTTTCGCATTATTTTATATGTTTTATATTCGTTTGTTGCCATCGTCAATATACAAATAGCATCGATTTCTGTGCGTTATTGAACTATAAATAAGTTATGTGAAATTCGAGAAATCCTTTGAATTATCTAGGAAGTTTTAAATTTAACTATCAATTCAAGGTGGAGAAAGCAGGGTTAATGTTAACTTTATAATACGATAACTTAAATATGTTCAAATATTGCAAGTCTCTTAAAGATTTCATATTTCTTTTAATTGTACAGAGCTGCTTAGAAAATACACTATATTCTAATGCATTCAAGTCTTTCTTGAGCATTTTATTTTGTTTCGTTCTGTAGAAAGGTCGGATATCGTCCTCATTCTGTTTCGCATTCCTCATCATCACCACATCCCTCGTGTTCGTCCAGCTGCTCTTCCTTACCGGTGGGGTCGCCACCTACTCTCCCGTGGTCTGTGAAACGACCGCTGATCAAGAAGACTTCGCGGAAGCTTCCCAGAAACTGCAAAAGTCCATGTGAGTCATTTCTTTCATTGCAAGGGCGACTTACAGTTTCTAGCCGCTGCATAAAATTGTTCGAGTCGCTCGTAGAGTAAATATATTTAAACTTGAGATTTACAGCTACAACTGTTTCTCGTTTCTCAAAAATTAACCACTTAAGTTTTGACTAACTTAAACTCTATTTTACACATGAGACTTTGAGAACAAGAATGGCCCAACTAACAAATTTGGGAATGTTGAGGTACTTGCATTTCTATGATATCAATGCAATGAAAATAGTCTTAATGTGTTTGAAAGGTATACTGTAAGCATACTAAACTTTTCTTGCATCATATATTTCTATTTTCTGAGTACATAAACAGTTTAAATAACTGTAATCCTGTTTTTAGTCATGTTATTGTTGCTCTCGGGTCTTCAAGTGGGGGTAAAATCTCGAATTTGAAAAAGATCAGCCGTTTATTTCAAAGATTTGTAGCAGATTTCTCACATTATGCATAACATTATGCCCTTGCCAAGTATATACAAATCATGAGAGCGAAACATTTTGTAAACAGTTCAAACGTCTTCTGATAGATCGAAAATCATTGGTCGCAGATGTTATAGAATGCATCAACAAAATGCCATTTCCTTGATACACCTCAACTAACTTTATAGAAAAGAAAAATTTGCTGCAAACAAATAATATTCTGATGCGATTCAATTAGAAAATAATATAAAATCAGAAAAACATTTTTAGAAAAGTTATAGTTGGACACATTTACGTGTGTTTCACTTGCAAGAAAAGACTAAAAAATTCAATACTATACGACCTCATAAGAAAAATTTATGGTCACATTTTTACGTAACATAAACAAAAAATTTATTTGATAAAGGCACTGTAACTTACGAGGTAATACCAGCACTAAATTACTGTTCTTAGTGTATTAAGCAGGAAATCTGTGTAATAAATACAAAAAAAGGAAAACTTTTGCATTTTCGTATTTTTAGAACATTGGGAAATTCTAACTTGCTTCCAAACATAATAAGTTGCGAATGTGTAATCATGTATGAAACAAGCATACAAAAACAACAGTATTAGTGTTAGGTATTCGTAAAGTAATGAAATGTATCGAAAAGGTGGAAATTATTTTAAGTGCTTTCAAGACAAATCGCAATCATTGTTACATACTGCTTGTATCCACTGGAAGAAAGCAGAAAACGAAAAGGCAACGTTTAATAACATGTGTCTTTAGTGGATAACATATAAGTTTTTTCGCTACTAATTGAGGCTGCATTTCTAGGCATTTATGTTAATTTGATTATTGAAAGGAAAATAAATGAAAGTACAGCTATTTCCTCAGAGATCTTGGATAATTTTATCACTTACAATAAAAATATAAATGTAACAAAACTGTTAAAAACAAAAACAGCAATTTATTTCAAAGGTATTTAGTGATATCTAAAATGTAAGATAAAAGGAGTTGATTTGACGATTCTGCACGTCATTTCTAAAACTTCACCCGTAGTAGAGGGAAGTTAAATTAAGTTAAGCATTTTGCCTATTTTTCACTTGTAAAATGTTAACGAGTTCCGTTGAAAACGATGCAAAGCTCGTTTTTCTGCATTACTTCAAATTAAATTACACTTCCTCGTAGTCGAGTTTTGCATGATGTTAATTCCACTCTCTCACAACTCATTCGCCTAATTAGAAAACTCAGTTAGTGAAGCTTAAGTGTATAGTTAGTAAATGCTATTATCTGAGCAATTTATTAAAACCAACAGATCCGATAATAGTGCCTGTTGAAAAAATCTACCTCTAAATTTTCTTTATTGCACTTATCTATTGATGACAAAATGTCGTTACCGACTTAATATAATATTTTAATTCATTTATAATAAATATAGCATCATATTAACATAAATGGATTTCATACCTCTGAATGAAATTAAATTATCCAAAAAATATGCAATAGCAGTTCGTTTATATTTACTGGGGTAAAACTTATTTTTATTCATATTTTCTTTTCTGGGCTGATATCTGTTTCAGAATTATCATTGCTTTCTGTGATCAAATCGTTTTGAGTGACGATTTTTGTCTCTATATCCCTTTTTAACCCACTCCTAGACCTCAGAATATCAAATGAAAGAATATTTATGTACCTACTTTGGGAATATTAATATATTTAGAATAATTTTGATACCTAACCTTCGGTGGTTAAGTTAAATAACAACTGTAAGTCAACGACTGAATTAAGAACACAAAAATGTGAAAACAAAATTTATTTTTGAAGTAAATATTCGTTAGTTTCGTTTTCAAATTTGCACTTTCTCCTGCACACTATCGTGGCGATTCAATACGGCATCTCTATATTTGCCACCGACCCACTCGTTCCATTGATGTGATTGCTACATCTGATTGGTTAGGAGTGTTGGTCATGCGCAGTAAGTACCATTACCCCGACCCCCTAGCTCTTTTCTATTGATGCTGAGCTATTGCAACTTTATAGGCGATATTTTGATACCGGATGAACATTTACTAGATTTTTGTACACTAACTATTCCACCGAAAAATTGCGAATGCTGAAAACTAGAAGACTCCCTACATATTCATTAGATTTTGATGGTGATTATTTATACGAATCATGATCCTAAGTTAAGCACAGAAATAACGTTCTGACACTTCTATTCCCAGGTTCAGAATTATACTCAGTGTTCTGCAACCCAATTCCACGAAATTGCAATTGTTCTGAAGGTATTTTGTCCGAATCTTGAAAACTGCAGTCAAACCAAAATCAGACGTAAAACACAATTATCGGCTAAATATGTATTACATATTTATAATAAAATAGCAAATTTAACTAACTTTATTTAAAACCAGGGCAAACTTTCAGAATGTGCAATTCTGTCGATAGCTTTTGAATTTAAATACTTTGTCATTGACATAGAAGATGTGTTACTTATAAAGTGTGTGTGGTAATTTGGGCTGTGTAGGGAGGTTGTTCCGTGGCTAGAGAATAAAAAAAAGTGTTGAAAGGAGCGCACTTTGCACTGCAGTACATTGTAACTATAATTTTTAAAAAACGGTCAAGATTTTGATAAAATTAAGAAAAAAAATTCTGCGACGTACATCGCAGTTTTAAGCACTTTCTGCTCCTGAGCTTCTATCATGGTGCAAAAGGTTTCCTTGACTAACTACAGATGCTAAAAAAAATCTAACCACACACTTTTGTTTCATATTCGCAGCCTGTTAGCCTTAGCCATTTCAGGGGCCTTCCACAGCCCCTTAAAGAGTTAGTGCCGAATACTAGACGATGAGAAAAAAGTCTCTAAAATTTTATGCTAGTGGTTTTAATTTTTACCAAATATGTACTGAGAGTTTCGCGGTATACTTTTCGCAGAAAGTACACTGCTGGCCACCGTAAATGCAGCACACTGAAGGAAGCATGCAAATAATATGAAATTTACAACATGCATTAGCGAAGGTGTGATATGCAAAGGATTAGAATTTCATCGCAGCCGCACATCACGCGCGCCTGTGGCGCCACTTCAAAGCACTATTTAAGGCTTGGAGATTTCGACGATTTCAAGTACGGCAATTGTGTTTTTCTTGTGGTTTTTTCAAAAAAACGATCAATTATGCCTCGTAGGAAACAGCGATCATCTTTTGATCAAATATCCGAGTTCGACAGAGGAAGGATAGTGGCCTACCGAGATTGTGGATTATCTTTCAGGGAAATCGGTAGTCTTGTTGGACGAAACCAAACAACTGTAATGCGGATATGTGATCGTTGGATACAGGAGGGTACGACGGACCGACGTGTTCGATCGCATCCACCTCAGTGCACCACTTCACGTGATGACAGGCATATTGTGCGTATGGCACTGACGGATCGCTCAGCCACATCACGAACCATAGCACAGCACATTCAGTCTGTAACACATCATCCAGTGTCTGCGCGTGCCATTCGACGCCGTTTACAGCAGAGTGGTCTGTCCGCAAGACGTCCATTGCTTCGTCTACACTTGACGCAGAACCACAGACGTCTCCGCCGCCAATGGTGCAATGAAAGGAGGATGTGGACGGCAGAATGGAATGAAATTGTCTTTACTGACGAGTCACGCTTCTGTCTGCAACACCACGATGGTCGGATTCATGTCTGGAGACACCGTGGAGAGAGAATGCTGAACAGCTGCGTTATGCACCGCCACACTGGTTCTGCACCGCGTATTATGGTATGGAGCGGTATTGGATATCACTCTCGCACTCCTCTAGTACGCATTGCCGGTATATTAAACAGTCAGCGCTACATCTCCGAGGTGTTGGAGTCAGTTGTCCTTCCTTACCTTTAGGGCTTGCCCACAGCCATATTTCAACAGGATAATGTGCGACCACACGTGGCACGCATTGTCCAAGGGTTCTTCGTCAATCGCCAGATTGAATTGCTTCCCTGGCCAGCTCGCTCTCCGGATCTTTCGCCGATAGAAAACATGTGGTCCATGGTTGCTCAACGATTGACCCACATTACATCCCCAGCTGCCACACCAGATCAACTTTGGCAACGTGTGGAAGCTGCTTGGTCTGCTGTACCCCAAGAACACATCCAAAGTCTCTTTGAATCAATGCCGAGGCGTGTGGCAGCAGTGATCTCAAACAATGGCGGCTACTCTGACTACTGATTTTGGCAGGAACTACACTTCACAGAAGTCTATGAATTTAATCATTTCATACTTGGTCAACATGTTATCTACAAAATAAATTTTGTTGTGATATCTCTTGTCTTTCTTGGTGTTGCAATTTGGGTGGTCAGCAGTGTATTTAAAATGTCTTTCACTTCAAGCGACACTTTTTCAGATTGTTAGTATGCAAATATAACTCCGTTAAAGAATTTTATCCCATTAGAAATCTTTAGAAGGTTGATCATCATTCAATTACACCATTTTCTTATTAATAGATAAAATCATCTTTGTCTTAGTATAACCAAACCTTTTATTTCCCAGAAACTCTTCTAAAGTTTAAGGAACCTTTAGTTATTTGAAACGAACAATTAGTCCATTAGCATGTAATGCATCATTCTATAGTGCGGCCGTTGTGTTGCTCTCGTACGAAGTTAATTAAAATTACCACACCTTACCTCTATAGTGCGACTCAAACAAATGTTAAGCCTACGAAAAAGATTTGACAAACACATCCACCAAGATGAATGTTAAACAAAGACACTCGGTGTATTTATTTGCCTAGCTTGTTGATGGCTTGCCAGGACGATCACAATGATCATCATTATCCTAAACAATTTCAGCAAACCCCGACGCTTTTTCTGTTCTCTATGTTTGTTGAATCCCCCCTTACAGGACTCTAATAATTGTGCTTCTGATTAAAGCATTTCGTGTATGAATAATGAATCGGTTTTCAGCTCTCTCTCCTGCTTATTAATTTATTTAGAAAATGAAACAATGGAGAAGGAAAGTTTGCGTGGAGTAAAAATCGATGTTTTGAAGTACTCAGTACACCGACTAAAGTGACTTTTAATTAGCTGGCTTCCTATTCTTAGCCGTTTGTTGGTGACTCGAGAAATCCATTAAAGCCCAAATCAACGTAAAAAATGTTACACTAAATTTAAGTCAGTGGTATATGTTTTGCAAATTACACGTATTACATATTCTTAATGTTCCCTAGAACTCAACATTCAAAGTTTTGGTAGAACTGTAATGTTCATTTGAAATAATATTAAATACTTTGAATTTATTTGGAATTGCAATGCACTTACCACAGGTTAATTAACCAAATACAAGGAAAGGCTTTTATTGAAATTATATCATCATACCCTTACCTTTGAAGAAAGAAACTGTGTTGAGTCATTCAATAGATTTGGATGTTGGTTTAGGTTTGTAAGTTTATAGAACAAATCACAAGATCATATTGATTCCTAAACCCATGTTTAAGGTACGACTACTTACTGATGAAGATACTTCGGAAATGTTTTACATACTGGTTATAAATAATACTTTTCAATACATCTTATTGCAAATAAAAATTTGGAATCGAAGAGAGTTCAATATGGGGGAAAACAACATCTGCCTCGAAGTAAATTCAAATTTTAAATCTCATAACATTATGAAATAAGTAAAACTTAAAATACCAGTACTAAGAAATTTTTACAGCGAAAAATATTTTTTATAAATTTTATTTCCAATCCCAAAGTACTTGAAAATTTTTACAATTGTAGGATTTCTTTTTAGTCCTGTAACTATTAGTGACTTAAATTTACTAAGACACCATAAAAATAATACTTGGAAAAGTTACAACCACGTGATTCCTTTTTAGATTGTTAAGTTTTCCATTAGTGATATAAATTTGCAGATGCCTGAAATATAATATTGGAATAGCATAATATCGATTTTTTACCAGATCTTCCAAAATGGTTTCCGAATCGTTAAGCTTTCCATTAGTGATTTAAATTTGCAGATACCTGAAATATAATATTGGAATAGCATAATATCGATTTTTTATCAGTTCTTCCAAAATGGTTTCCGAGTCGTTAAGCTTTCCATTAATGATTTAAATTTGCTGATACCTGATATATATAATATTGGAATAGCATAATATCGATTTTTTTAACAGATCTTCCAAAATAGTTTCCGAATTGTTGATTGAATGTGTGGGATAAATTTTTGAAATCCAGAAACTTGATGTAAAGATTCATGAACTTTAGTGAATTATAACGACTTATTTGTCTTTTTGAATCCTTTTGCATAAGATGCTTTTTGTTTTTGAATCTTTTTTATTCGAGCTTTTTCCCTCCCTTAAAGGTTGTCGGATGGTGCTCGCCTCCACTTCCCTAGAACGAAGCGTCGCCTGCCGCAGTGCATCATCATCGGCGCCCGCAAGTGCGGCACCCGGGCCCTCCTCGAGTTCCTCAACCTCCACCCCATGATCCAGAAGGCCACGGAAGAGATCCACTTCTTCGACGATGACACCAAGTACTCGCTCGGCCTGGACTGGTACCGCCGGCGCATGCCCTACTCCTTCCCCGGCCAGATCACGGTGGAGAAGAGTCCGGCCTACTTCATCACCCCCGCGGTCCCCGAGCGCATCCGCAAGATGGACCCGGACGCGAAGCTGCTTCTGATCGTCCGGGACCCCGTGACCCGGCTCATCTCGGACTACGCCCAGCTGGCCTCCAACAAGGCCCGCAAGGAGCGGGCGCTGGCCTCCTTCGAGGACCTGGTCCTGAGGGCGGACGGTTCGGTCAACCTGGGCTACAAGGCTGTCCGGATCGGCATGTACTCGTTGTTCTTCCCTCGCTGGCTGAGGACGTTCCCCCGCGACCAGGTCCACATCGTGGACGGCGACAACCTGATCGTCGACCCCTTCCACGAGATCCAGAGAATCGAGGATTTCCTGGGACTCGGTCATCGGGTGCTCAAGAAGAACTTCTACTACAACGAGACGAAGGGGTTCTTCTGCGTCCGGAACGCCACCGCCGACAAGTGTCTCAACGACAGCAAGGGGAGGAAGCATCCGAACGTGTCCACTGAGGTGGTCAGTACTTTAAGGATGTTTTACGCGCCGCATAACGAACAGTTCTTCAGGCAAGCAGGCGTCACCTTCGATTGGCCGATTGCGTGAGGCTGGATTTGTTTTGGGTTTCAACTCGACTGTTAGCTCTGCATAGAAATGGATCACATTTTAATAGACCTGTCCCAATCTATCTTGTTTAAAAATGCCATGATTTTTATAAGTTCTATATAAAAAGCAAACTTTTTTTCAGCATATGTTCCAAATCGTCCGAGGATAAAAATTAATATCGGAACACATTTTTTTCGCGAGAAAATTATTTTTAAAATAATTTTGCGGTGATCCTAGAAAAAACAACCAAGTAAGATTTTTCATTGGAATAATTATATTTGTAAATTGTTTTATTCGATCACATTTTTTTAATTACCTAGAACAAATAGTGGAGAGCGCGGTACTAAAAATGAGTTTGGAACATGCAATGTGGTATCCAAAATTGGGATGTGAGTTGTAGGTGACGCAATTTCAATTCCTCTTTGGGTGTATTTCTCTCTTCTGTGTCATTAAAAATTTTCCTTGTATGTGTACGTCCTATACTTGACTTTATCTTGTCTTTGACGCAACTTGGCCAAATTATACCAAACTATGGTTCTTATGCCAAAAAGACCCAACCAACCAAATTTGGGGCTCTATTTTGGTTCATTAACACTATTTCTAGTCTTGTGTCTGTGAGAGAATCTGATATCAGAATCTCTTGAGCTTCTTATGCTTCTCAAACTGGAAAAGAGTTTATCCTTACAGCAATCGGTCGTTTTGAAATGAGAACATCAGCCAGAAACATCTCAAAACTTCAAATAAAGCTTTAGGACACTCAACTATTCCGTTACATTCAATCTCTAAGGAAGAAGGTTCAAGGGCTATCCTCTCAATGTTCGCGAAATTCTTATATTCTATCCTTTCTAGAATTACAGAACTAACAGTCTTGTGTGAAAAGGTGAGTTACTTAAAAGCATTTAAAAATACATATCATGTAAACTACTTGTCATGGATTTAGTCGTGTTTTACTAGCATGTAGTGTACAAAAGATAAATTATTTGCTTCGAGCAGCTGTGTTTTCATGGTGCTTCGGTTATTAAAATTTTTTGTCCCTTTCCGTGGCATTTTGTATTATTTGGGGGACAAATAGTTAACAGTGGACGCATCGATAGATGAAATAACAAAATTTGCACGAGTCGGATAATTTATCAAATTTATAAAAAGAGTTATACAGGCCATATAGAGCAAACTTATTTGCAGGTACCTCGCGTAATAGACTGATAATATTGTGCTTCGATGGCTTTCATAAGCGAAACATAGCTTTCACAACGCAAAAAAAGCTAATGCTTAGTAATAGATAAAGATAATAGAGAAAAAAAATTAAAATCTCTGTGTTGGTAAAGGTATAACATTTGTATCCCTAATCAAGTATTTTATATTCGAAACTTGTTTTGAAATTCCACAGTTTCATCAATTACTATTTAAACAATCATTTTTATATTTTCGATTTTTCAGAACACAGTAGATTTTTAAGTCCTAAAGGCAAACTAAAAAGAGACTTAAAAATAGATATGCGATCAAAATAGTTTATTTATAAAGCAATTAGTACTTCGCATTATTTCATCTCAACATTTTGAAATTAGCTATAAGAATTTTGAATGAATGTCTCATTTTAAAATTAAATATTAATTTGATTATAGTTTATTCGTTTATATTAAAAGTTTAAACTATGTGACCGTTGAAATTTATAACAACTGATGTGAAAATGCTTATTAAGAATGTTTATTACCCATATCGATTTACCTAATATTTTGACTCTCTAGATCATGATCGGTGTTCATGGAATTTACAAGGGAACCTTTTTACATGTTCGTCGTATTCAAAATCGACACTAGGCACATTATGAAGAGTTTTTGATGCTGATTCAGAATATGTGATCAGTTCTTTGCAAAGCTTACTTTACGAGGAATGGTGACCTCTTAAGATTTGACAACTTGGCGAAAAATGACAGCGGTGAGCAACTCTTGAAAACGAAACGTTTGGATGAAAGATATCGTAGGGGAAAACATTCTTACTCCTCACGGCTTTATTTATTCAAAACTTTTCCAGAAATTGTTGCTATAGTTGAACACCGATTATGTACTTCCATTTATCATTGCAGAAAATTCAAAATTGTGAGAGATATCTCTCTATATTAAAAAAACGTTACCGCCGCCGCCGCCGCCGCAGAATTGAAATTTTTGTTGTTTAGCTCCATTCTTAGACGGTTTCCCGAGAAAGTACTGATCGGAAAAATATGAAATTAACATGCTTTGTTCTTCATCGTATTTCCTGGATAATTATTAAGATTTTTTTCCGATGCGGCTATTAGTTTAGGTTTTATTAAGTGTTAAAGTTGAAGAAGTGAAATTTCTTCCGCGAGTGAGCAAAACACATTCAAAATTTCAGTCTTTAGTCGTGAGTTTTTTTTTAAGAGTACCTCTCAACGTAAATTTTTGCAGCTCGTCGAGTTTTTTTTTGAAATTTAAATGTGGTTCTTGATAATATTTTTTTGAAATTCGGGAAAAATCGGGACATTTTTGTTACTTTTTTTTAAAACTGCCGTATCTATATCTAATTACTATTAGTTTTTAATTTTTAAAATATCGCAGTATACCTCAGAATATACTCTTTCTTACGGTACTATTATTTTTGAAATCGGTTAATAATTAAATTGGATGCGATCAAAAGTTCGTGATACAAAATTCGGAATCTTCGGATATTTTCGCTACGTTTTGTTAAAACCGTTATGTCTACGGCAAAAACCATTATTTTTTAAATTTGAGAACATCACTGAATACACTACATTACACTCTTTCTTATGGTACAATTATTTTTCAAATTGGTTAATAAACAAAATCGATGCAATTAAAAGTAGGTCATACAATTTTCGGAACTTTCAGATCGTAACTTCCGATACAAAACTAAAATGGTCATATCTATATAGTATTACTGTTAGTTTTTAATTTTAAAAATATTGCAGTATACCTCACAATGTACTCTTTCTTACGGTACAATTATTTTTAAAATTGGTTCATAAATAAATTCGATGCAATCAAAAGTTGGTGACACAAATTTCGTATTTTTCAGTTCGCATAGCTGGTTCCGCAAACAGCAGTGGGTTGCATTTCCTACTATCGGGTTTGCCAGATATCAAATTTATCGTAGCAACAATTGCCATAAAAACGATTTCTTTTTATTTGGCGAGGAAAAAGGCTCGCTTTTTTCCCTCTGTTCTCAAGACAGTTTACCGACAAAGTACAATCGTAAAGTTTTGATATTAACACTGTTTACTTAAAATTGTACAGGGAACAAGATACAGAAGATTTTTTACTGATGCGGCTTATTAGTTTAGGGTGCATTAAGTGTTAAAGCAAAAAAAAGTGAAATCAATTGCGAAAGAAGTATTGGTTTGAGAAAGCAAACCAAACGGGATTGCGTAGCAATCCCCGGGGTCGGCGAGCGTAAGCGAGCAGGGCGCGAAGCCCTCGCTGTGACGTCATGTACCGGAAAGTGAAATCAGCATAATACGAATTATTCAGATAGTTTCACTCTGTGAAAGGAATGTTGGTTTGCGAAGCAAACCAAATGACATCTGTGAAAGGAGTGTTGGTTTGCGAAGCAAACCAAATGGGATTGCGCAGCAATCCCCGGGGGTTGGCGAGCGTAAGCGAGCAGGGGGCGGAGCCCCCTAGTATTTAAAAAAAATACTATTTAAAATAACTGTCACACGAAAAACTCCAAAACTTTTCACTCGGGAGAAATAAAAAAATGCAGACGATAATCATAAAAGATAATTTGAACTCAATAATGAAAAACAGTTTAGAATATTTTTAACACATGGTGATATATTGATGTTTTTTGGGGAGTCAATTCGAGTAATATAAAGATTTTGAGCAAAAATTTTCATGTAGGTGAGAAAAAATCTGTTCATATTTTTATCAAAATCTAGCGATAAGATATGTTTGATTTCTAACTAGCAATAAATTGTTTCTTTTCACCAACTTTTATTATCTCTCTTGATATCGTTTGGACTGTTAAAATTAAAAATGTTATTTCTCACAAGCGTAAATTGAATGAGTATGGCAACATTCATTAGTTGTTGATTTTTTATAAATGTTCCATTTTTTAGTCTGGAGAACTCTCACTCGTGCTTTAAGTGGCAGGAGGTTTTCAACGAGAAGAAAACACTTAAAGATAGAAACGTTTCGCCAAGAAATCGCCAACTCGTCAAATTTAGGGGGGAGGGGGCATAATAGCTTTAAAAATGAGTTTTGCAAAAAAAACTGATCACATTTTCTGAATCAGCATTAAAAACTTTACAAAATACGCCCAGTGTCCATTCCAAACGCGGCGAACATGTGAAAAGGTTCCCTTGTTAGATTAAACATTATCGCACGTCTTCAAGAAAAGTGACACAAGTCAAAAAATAAAAATTTTGATGTTATGTCATTGAAAAATATGTATGAGGTGCCCCAGCTTGTTATATTACTATTCTATAGAATATAATAGAAGTTACCACCATAAACACCTAAAATTTAAAAGAAGCTTATACTTTTTCAATATAAGTTTTATAGTATCCTTTAGTTGATGTTCCTCAAATTCTGCAATTTTGAGTTGTGTCACTTTTCTTGCCGGGTGCGATATGTAAGTCTTTTTTATTTTAATTTGACATTTATTTACATAAAGTTCTTTGACCTAATGTACACTTCAGGTTTTGCAAGCGCTAACAAGAAGTGAATAATGACATATTTATACCATTGAAAAAAGTATAAATTGCTGAATATGTGATTTATAAAACTTACGACTTTCAAACAGACTTTAATGTGAGAGTAATGCTTATTTTGACTAATCCGTCTACAGAACAAAACTCAGACTTCTAACATTGATGCAAACCTGCCAATATATAAATGACTGTTCTATACGTTTTCTCTTAAGACTAACAATGAATTACCAATAAGCAATCTATAATAACACTAATAAGGAAGTGCAAATCTTAAGTTACATTCCAAGTTTTTAAGACCTCAAACGTTTGGATTCATTTGCTCAAAATTGCTAGAATTCCAAATTATTTTTTTCTAATCATACAAGTATTTGTCTATATTAGGATTCCCAGTTGAGATCTTTTGTAGGATAAATATTAGTTTATATTTTCGGAGTTTAAGGCGCATATCAAAATCCGAATTCAGATTGTATTACTGCATCTGATCTCATTATTTAGTCTTAAGTTACTGATGCTTTAATATCCGAAGAGTGGAATTTTTCTCTCATAAATACATTTTTCTGGTGTATATATGTGTATCAGCGCTAAAATGAAATAACGATAAAATATATCATGTTGATGAACGCTAGTAATGTTTATAACATAAACATATAATTTAAGCTACATTCTCTTTGTCCAAAAAAGTAGAGATTATCTTATGGATGTGTATCGTTGATGTTGAATCATTAAAAGTCTATGAAAATTGTTCTTAATGATATGAATATGCGTGGTAAAATAGTGTTTATTGTCATAAGTGTGTCCATTAATGTTTTTAATTAAAATTTTCTTCGCCTTGTTTAAATGGTGGATATATACGGCTCTCGTTTTGCATCACGTAGAATTAATTGATAGAGGTAAAAAACTATTTCTTTGTTTTATGTAACATTTCTCCTGTTCGTATCAATTTTAAAACATTCATCCGTATTAAATTCAATGTGAAAAAGCATTACTAAAACTGAAATAATTGGCCAATACAAAGATTCTACTTTCTATAATTCATCAACCTCTTACATTTTAATTTTTGCATTACAAAAAGTGAATTGTATATTATGAAATCCATTTCCTCAATTAAAATTGTATCTGTGTTATTGTATTTCACATTTTATTTACCTGAATTTTTGTTTCAAGCCATTTGTATGAGATGTGAATCGTATTATAGAGTGATAAGTTTGTTGTTATTTTTGGTTTCAATTGTTGATCGATTGTTTTACCAAAACGTGTTCTACCAAATCGATTGTATGACACAAAATATATTTTAAATAAACGCATCTGAGAGAAAGGCATGAGCTGTTTGCTTATTTTAAGAAATAGGGATTACTTATTTGTTATATGATTTGGAAGTATATATATGGCACACACACACTTTTAAAACTATGAAATACTAAACTTTAATGGCTAACAAAAATTGTTAAAAACCTGCCAAGTCTTATTTTATGGGATTTAGTTCCACATTGACTAGAAAATAAAATGTGTGTGCTTTTAAAATTAAACTCGTAACTTAAAACAGGAATAATCCAAACAAAAATAATCGTCGTAATAAAAAATGTTCGGGAGCTCATTTCAAAAACTTGAGGATCAATACATTTCAAACACATAATTCAGATATTGATGTAAAGTTGCGGAAAGAAAAAACGAACCACCGATAGTTATTCGAATAATTTTAACAATAGACAAAATTCAAACATGTCGTTTGACAGTGCATGAAATTTGCATAAGGGGCCGTCTGCATATTAAATGAAGCACCAGATTCATAATTTTCAATACGAACCCCCTACTTTGACACAAATTTCGAATCTACATCAAAATGTAACTTCAGATACCAAATTTCATTTCATTAGGTCTTACCGTTTCGAAGATATGACTACAGAAAGATTGGAGCTTCTAATGTTAAATCAGTATCTTGCACTTTTTTGCATATCTTTCTAAATAATATTTCTATAGTGCTGATATTTTGAACCATGTTACTGTTAAACAACCCAAACAAAATTACCTTAATATCTATTTTTAAATAGATTTTAACATGTAATAAAAATTATTAAATTAAAGTTTGAACAAATTAGGAATTCGAACCTTATTATATTTTGATGGGAATCGGCGGGTTCATTTGAACTTCTATTATAAGCATTTAAAATTTCAGTTCATTCAGATAGTATTAGTTTTTTCTCTACATTATCCTTTGCCCTTATTGCGATTTTAGGGGCAACCAAAAGTTTAAAAGACGTTTTACAAGCCTCGGATTGTAACTCTCGGATCGTTTGCACTTGCATAGTAAATATAATAATGTAATTCTCAAATCTTTTGCACCTGCATAATAAATACAGGGTGTCCTAAAAGTTCCCGTACTCCAATTTTAAAAGTATTTATTGCCCGTGTTTTTTAATTATTGAATTTTATCGTTTGCTTATAGTTTTATCAACTTTTAATTTTTATCGTTTGATTTTCTTCGCACTCAAGCTGTGCGATAATAAAGTTCCACGTCGTTTTGTTCTTCATTGCAAGATGAGTTTATCACGCATTCAGAGAATTGCGCTGTTTGAGGCATATTTTGAATGTAAATCATATGAAAGATGTAAAGAATTTGTCGACATAAATATCCAAATGATGCAATACCGAGTACAGATACGCTATATCAACTTATTCAACAATTTGTTGCATTATTAGAAGTGAATGAACCAGACTCTTGGTTCCAACAAGACGTTGCAACCTGCCATACAAGTTATGAAACCATGGGCATGCTTCACGATTTTTTTGGCGATCATCTCAAGAAACCTTTGGTCACCTATTCCCTGATCTGCGCATCCTTGACTTCTTTTCTGTGGGATATTTGAAGAACAAAGTTTATGAAGATAATCACCAAACAATAGGTGATCTGAAAATTGCCATTACTCAAAGGATACAAGAAGTCACTCCCAGCATCTTGAAACGTGATTCTTAAATTATGCGCAAACTCAGTTTTGCCTCCAAGAAAAGGGCGGAAATTTTGAACATTTATATATTATAATTATAAGACCAAATTTTTTTTCCTACGCTATATTAAAATTGCTTTTTACCATTAGCATAAAAATAATTGTTTTAAAGTTTGTTGATTTTGCATAATAAATTCACGAATCATCAGTACAGGAACTTTTAGGACACCCTGTATAATAATACTCGGATTGCTGAAAAATACGTTTTAAATAATGTTCACATTTTTAATTCGGGTAGCTATAATTACAATTAATCTCGATCTACAAATAGCAACTGTCTATTTTAATGTGATCCCTGAAATTTGCACAAATTTTAGGATTGAATATCTCGGGATGTAAAGGTAGTAAAGTCATGAAATTTTCTATTTAGACTATTTAATGATGCAGAATCTGATTATGGAATCAAAACATGGTATTTCCTTTGGAAATTTCGTTGTTTGTATACAATTTTATATGAAGACGTCCCCACATGCAATTTGTTTGGATTTGAATTTGTAGATGACGTTGTTTCCTATTGAATGATATTTTTGAATTTGCTCTAATGTGAATAGTTCTCGAAATAAAGGAGTTGGGATTCGCTTTTTTTTTCCATGACTACATTTAGAATACTGTCCAAGAAAATTATTTACACTTTTTAATTAATGGAGATGGAGATCGAATTGTTTATCTTTATAAATATTGAATTATAAAACTCCTTTGTACAATAAAATAGAATTGCTATAATCCTTTGTTAAATTCCAAGCCTACGAATAGACGGTTCGCTTTAAGAGCAACGATATACAAACACTACTTTTTTTAACTGAGCACAAAGGAATCTATCCAAACATTTGATCTCGTGAACTGTTGCTTGGAACTGTGTACGAATAATTTAATACGTTCTTTTCTGAAAGACCATTTTTCATTTTATTCAATAGTAACAGTTCCGGGAGAGTAAAAATTTATTCTCTCTAGATGAAAATTAAACATGTAGTTAAAACGTTTACCGTTCTGAAAATAGGTAAAAATTATGTGTGTGTCATTGTAACTCAAAGAGAGGATTGCTTGTTCAATATTTCGGTAAAAGAAATCAGAAATATATTTAAGAATAAACGTAATTTAATATTAAGGTAGAAGGATCACTAAAAATATGTGATTCGTAAAAAAATGTACTTAGAAACATGTCACGTTTTTTTTTCGGCAAAATCAGTGCACTTGTCTAGAAATTAAATAAATTTAAGTTGTTTTTAAATGCAACAAACTTTTTCTTGGAATACATTTTTGCGAATTTTTACTAGTGATGTTTAAATTAGATTATCTTCCAAGTTTTATTTTTTCCAAAGGCTGCTTTTTAACATCACTCATCGCTACAATGTATTGCTGTGAGCTATGGGTCAAATAAATAAAATGATAATCTCTACCATTTTACATGCTCAATTTAGGAATTTAACTATAGCTCTTTAACTGTAAAGTGTAACTTTTAAATTATGATTTAATGGATACAACTGTACACAAAACGAATGCATAAAATAAAACTAAGCAGTCAAAACTCTTATTAGTCTTGCACAATTATACAGCTTAGAGCTCAGACCTTTAATAAGATTTTTTGTATCTATGCATTTAACTATTCGATAAAGTTGAGAAACGATACTTGGAAATATCAAACTACAGAATCGTTGTTAACGAAGAACGTATAAAAACTTAGCACTTTCAACAACATACAACTAATGAATTCCATTTTAAGATAATTATGTTTCATCAAAAATCTTTTTTATCAAACTTAAATATTGATTTCTTGGCTCTTTCTTTGAAGACCTGCAATAAATGTAAATTTTACTTTCCAAAATCGACTTCTAGGTGAGTAACTGCCCAATACTTGAAAATACCAAACAACCAACTACGATATCTCTTTTGTTAACAAGGCAGTCGCTATACTTCTTTTCAAAACGGGGACAGTGGTAGTGTCACGAATTAGCAACTGGAGAGTTACAAGTTCTAAACTGGATGCAACCTAAGACAATCCTGTACTTACAGGGCTGTTTTCAGGGTTAAATCTGTCGGCCTCAAATTTTCTCAAATTGGCATGGTGTAGAAAATTGGAGGGTGCGAACTCAGATGTTGACCTTGTCATCTGACCGAGGTTCAAAATTATGAAGTGTTTTCTTCGAAATTGATCGATAATAGCCTATTGCGTTACTCCAGTATGAAAATGACCGTTAGGAATTCAAGAAGGCATTCGACAAGGTCCCCCAACAATTGAAGCACTTGGTAGTCACGAAAGGCCCCGTGAAAGACCTCATTAAGGTCCAGTGCACACATTCGGTATTTCAATGTGCGGCGCCGCTGCCGCAACGCAAGTGCGGTCTGAGATACATTAGATCCAATGGAGCATCGCACACTTGCCTCCAGCGACGCAAGTCCAACTTGCGTGCAATTTGTACCGCAGTTCTCCCGGCGCCGCACGATAGCCGCACATGAGTCTCCGTTCTGAAGTACCTTTTTTTCATAAACAAATGGAATATAAATAATAATTAATAAATGGTTGTAACCAGTAACGTCTATTTTGTTTCAAAATATACTTTTTTCGGACCAAGTAAGCGAAATAAATACGTTTTCTTCGATAGAATATTTATCGCAAATGGCGGGAAATTAGTTCGTGCGTTATTTCACGGTTATGTGTGCATAGTTAGGCTTCGATGCCGCAGTGGCGCCGCACGTTGGAAAACCGGATGTGTGCACCGGACCTAAAAGTTGAGCAATGGTGGCGAAAAAAGTATTCCAATACTGTCTGATTTCAATCAGCGTGTTTGGGTTATTTTGCTCTGAGACTTCGATATTGGTGTCACTCGGTTTCAGCTGTTCTGTAGTGAGATGGTTGTTATGGAGATTCAGCTGTTGAGGGAATGGAGTCTTTAAATATTACATTGGGACAACGAGGCTAATAGGAAAGTGAGATATTGATTGTGTATAGACACACGAGAGCTATGACACATAGGGGACAAAGCCTCAATAACCTCAACTTTATTTGTGTCAAGAGATACTTAGCACGACAGTAAGAAATGAGAGAATTTCCTCAAAACAACTCAACTCAAAAGTTTCGTCGGCATAAGACAATCCCATAATTTTTTTTAATTTTGTAGTACTACATGGCGAAAACATTGTTTAAACAAACATTGCATGTTTTAAATAATAATTAAATCAAGTAATCCTTTGTAAACTATATCGTGAGAGGCTTCATTTGAGTGATAGTTATTGATTTGAAATGCCCCGTTGTTGGAGATACACGGGACAATGTTATCACCGAATATAGAAGATAAAAATGAACAGACAGTTGATAAATTCGATGTCATTTGAAAGGCAATGCTAAAAGTTAAAGCATCTTTGAATAGTTAGCAATGATGAAAGGAAAAATAAAGAAGGCTAGTGCATATTTTGTAAAACTGGTTTATTTCTAAATTGAAGTTCTTGAAATTTATTAATTATTCTTGAATAGTTACATGTACCTACCTCACGAACGAATGAGTGTTTCATAATATTCATTCAATTGTTTTTAGGCTTTTCGAAAATGGGAATACGTTTTATCAGCAATTATTTTTTTGGCAAATGGGTTTGGCTTCAAAATAGGAATCGACGAATGAATAACTAGCTGATTCACATTAAATACTTTCAAAAGCTCATGTGCGCTCAAATGTGTGTCTTAAGTGCAACATGCCTTGAAAATAGATCGTTCAAAACTGTGTTTCTTTTATAATAATCGCCTTTTCATTATTTCCACTCTGTGGAATTAAGATTTCTTAAGATTAGCTCTTAGGGAATTTGAGATGGAAGCCAGTGGCGTGTTCTTTATGTGAACCCAGACCAAAAATGTAAACCCTTCTAAAAACCAAAATTCTATGGCAAAAAAATAATTCATGAAACATGAAGAGGGCAAATACGACGATTTCATCAAAGTAAATATGATATATCAGTTTATGTTTCAGTGTCCTTTATTTCAAGTAAAACGTAAGTAACCAATCATGGATGGGCTGGTCCACCCTTTGAGCAACAAATAATACCCTACTTTAATTGGTTAGTGCTGTTTGTCATGCAAAATTAGTGTCTTCAACACACACTAAGAAAAATTGATAAAGTCTGAAACAAATATTACGATTTACTATCGTAAACCTGAATGATATTTCAGTGTCGATTTTAACGTCCTTGATTTCTACCTTAAAAAGCCGACCTTTGAATGTTGATGCCCGTTCTTTCAACCTCAGATGGGGTTTTTTTTGTGTGTTATTTATATTATTTATATTATAATTTTTATAATTATATTTTTATTATTATATTTATAATTATTTGTTATTTTTTTATTGTGGTTAATGGTGTTTGTTAAAAGGGTAATGGGTACCTTCAGCACAAACTTCTCCCCAACCCCATGCTTCTCATAGAAACTAGTATATAATTCAGATAATAATCGTAGTTTGTTAAAGCACATGGTCTGCATTCTCTCGCTGTGCTTTCTCTGCTTCCGGCTTTTGTAACAGACAATCTCAAGTTCTAAGTCAGCGTTTGTATTATCCTTATAATTAGGTGTAATTGCACCTTTGGGGACTTTTTTTTCACCTTAGGGCTAAAACGTATTTGTACTGTCTTTGAGGAAAGAAACGCGGCGGAGAATCTAGTTGGTTATCTAAAGTTAAGCATTAGATTTTTGCTTTCAAGCCAATTTCGGCTTTCCCAATTATCTATGTTACGGAAAGGGATATTTAGGTTAGGGAACTGTAGAACAGAAAACTATAAATAAACTACTAACCCTTAAAAAAAAATTTTAAATGATCTAATACAAAACATTGTATGAAAACAATCTATATACTACTATATTCAAACGTTATCCGCTTTGGATAAGAAGGTCTATTGTTCATAAATAGTTTTGTTTTTGCAACAGTTCTGTCCTGTTGCCTGAAATTCCATAAACTTAAGTTCTAAGAAAAAGGAAACTTTATGAATATATTCAGTTCCGTTTTTTTAAATTAGCACGATTATGAATCATACCTATAAGTATTACAAACTCAACAAAAACTCGGTTACGGAAGAGATATATGTCGCCCAACTTATTTAATGGAGTGTTCAACCTCTATTACTCGCAGTGGTAGTTATTTATCTTTGGATTTACACCAGTAGATTCCGGTTTGGAAAGTGGGATGCCAGCTCAGGTGTTGACCACGTCATATGACGTTGAAAATTACGAAGTGTTGTTCTTGAATCTTTCCTTTCGTTTGATCCCGGACCGTTGCCAGTAACTCCAGTATGACGCAAATTCAACTACCTGACTACCAGAAGTTTCAAAAATTTCTTATGTATAAATTTGTTCTAGTTTTTAAAGTATTGATAAATTAACTACATGTTTCTTCAGACGTCAATATATATCAGAAACCAATTTGGAAACACAATACAAAACACAATACAAAAAACATTTCACATTACATTTTGATGCACGAGTCCGGCGTATTAACACCAATTTCACGATGTCTTCCATAAACCATCAAAGCAATATACATGAAGTGAACATTAAAAATCTGTAAGAATAGAAGATTGAAAAAATTTTCTAGTGTACTTTTAATTTTCAAATGTAATTTTTTTATAATGTACAAATTTCAGCTAGTAACTTAAGCATTTACAGGCTATTTTCTTTTCTATGGTTCATATTCTTAGTTCAAAGGTAATAATTTTCCTTGCCTAGTATACTTTCAAAAATATATTTTAAATATCTCAAGTGTTGCAGAGATAAAAGTTGCAAAAATAAATTCCTGAACCCATCTACCTTTCAAACAAAATATAGCCCGCGAATCGTAAATAAGAATTCGTGTATATTTTCTGATCCTGTTTTAAAATGCGTTGGTTGGAAAATTTTCTAGTGTACTTTTAATTTTCTAATGTAATTTTTTATAATGTGCACAACTTTCATCTACTAACTTAAGCATTTACATGCTATTTTCTTTTCTAGGGTTCATATTCTTAGTTCAAAGGTAATAATTTGCTTCGCATGATATACTTTTAAAAATACTTTTTTTAAATCACAGTGTTGCAGAGATAAAAGTTCCAAAAATAAATTCGAGAACCCATCTCTACCTTTCAAACAAAATATAGCCCTCGTATCTCTAAATAAGAATCCGTGCATATTTTCAGATCCTGTTTTAAAATGCGTTGGTTGAAAAATTTGCTAGTTTACTTTTAATTTTCTAATGTAATTTTTTATAATGTACAAATTTTATTTACTAACTTAAGCTAACTTAAGCAAGGCTATTTTCTTTTCTAGGGTGCATATTCTTAGTTCAAAGATAATAATTTGCGTTTCTAATATGCTTTCAAATATAGTTTTTAAATCACAAGTGTTGCAGAGATAAAAGTTCTAAAAATAAATTCGAGAACCCATCTACCTTTCAAATAAAATATAGCCCTCGAATCGAAAATAAGAATCCGTGCATATTTTCTGATCCTGTTTTAAAATGCGTCGAGAGGGCTGCCTTCTTCGATGGGTTTCTCCGTGATCTATCGATGTTCAATGGAGAATGCCGTCGTTCATGAAACTCTCGACATCAGCGAGTTATCTGGTGGCCATAAATTTCTTAACATGGGTTGGGATCGTCCGTGTAATTTTTAAGGTACCGAAGAAAAGTTCTTTTTGTGCCCGTTGTAATCGAAGGCTGTGAACTGTCTGCGAGAAAAGAGAGTAGTGAGTCCCAAAGGCCAGCCTCAACTACTTCCGCCTCTACAGATAGCGAGTTCGTACCGAAGCTGAAAGAAGCAGAGCAGTTATTCACTGCATGAGGAGAGATCAATACAACCTTCGGCCTTATCTAACTTTTACAAAAACACCCCGAGACTTGCAATGGTATCTCATGTGGTTTGGAGAAACACGGTTGTTGCGAATTTCTTTCTTTTTTTATCAACCTCTTCTCGGGAGTTTTTGTGTTCTTTTGCCAGAATACGTTCTTCTCCGAAATCGCCACAGCTGGAAGTTCTAAAAAATAGTTTTCGGTCACTAAGTCGCAATAAATCTGAGCTTTACGGTTATAGTTCTGAACAAGTTTAAACGAGAATTTGGCTTCCCCTTTGTTCCCGGAATGGGAAAAAGCGATTTTCGTATGGAAGGCATGTTATATTTTTATGAGGCAAGTTATGTTTTATATCATATATTCCTAAAAAATCTGCAACGTTTCTGAAATTTCAATTTTTTTGCACTAATTTCGAAACATTGTAAAAGCTAAAAGATCGATAATGCGATTCATCCATCTGGTTTCTTTGTTATGCGTGATTTAATTCTGAAATTCGAATAGGGAAAGAAAGCATTTGCTTTTCCAGCGTTGCAATTCTTCGCACCTCGCTTCAAATTTGTCGCAACTCGAAATGTACCAGTTCTAAATATTCACTATCACTATTGTATTCCAAAAAATGTTCGCTTAACATTTTAATAGTCTTGTAAGGATCTATACGAAGAAAAAAATAATTCGCAATGCAAACAAACTTATTACTAAAACAACTAATTATCATTAGGTTCTCAAATTGCTATTTGTATTTCCCTGTTCTCTCAATTCCTACAAGAGGATTTTCATACATCTGTAAATTTATCGTGTTGCTTTCTTATGAAAACATAAAAAGAAACAGCATCAGTCTGAGAGAACAATATAAATAACTTTCTGTAGATGGAATTCGATTCTATATGCAGCCACACATCTTACTTCTTTTACTATGATAAGAAAAATACCTGACACACACACACACACACACACACATATATATATATATATATATATATATATATATATATATATATATATATATATATATATCCCTAAGATCTATATATGTATTTAACTAACGTACGTGTTACAGAAATCGGCGTTATTTGTATATTGGCGAATGACAACAAGCATATAATAACAACATAAAATCAACTGCTATATATACATGATAGTGCTATAAACTGCGAGAAAAGCTCTCGCCTCTCTGATGAAATTCATGAGCACTCTGATTACAGAAAGCAATGAGAAATATGGACGATAGAAATTTTTTCGCGGAATAGGAACTCTCAACGAACCCGAAAATAGGTTTAGACGTCAAAAAATACCGAATCGCCTTTGAAAACGAGAATGCCGTGCAGTTGAAGTGGGTGTCGGAGGCTATTTTTTATATCATGATTGATGCGTCAACTTCTTACGATGCACTTTATCGGAAATAAAAGTTCCCACCAGTAAGCATTTGAAAAATGTAAACAAAATGCCGTTTAGATTTTTGACTAATTTTATTTCATTCACATATGCGAAATGTGTGTATAGATGCTTATATTCAGAAAAGAGATTTAAATTCAGTATGAAATACGAGTAGCAACACTGCCATCAATTCATATTACATATAGGCCCGGTGCACACATCCGGTTTTTCAAGTGCGGTCTGAGATACATTAGATCCAATGGAGCAGTGCACACATGCCTCCAACGACGCTGGGGTGAAGCACGTCCAACTTGAATGCAATTTGTGTTTGGTGTTTTCTTCGAAAATGATCATTAATAGCCTATTGTGTTACTCCAGTACGCAAATGTACGTTAGGAAATCAAGAAGGCATTCGACAAGGTCCCCCAACAATTGAAGCACTTGGTGGTCACGAAAGGCCCCGTGAAAGACCTCATTAAGGCCCAGAGCACACATTCGGTATTTTAATGTGCGGCGCCGCTGCCGCAACCCAAGTGCGGTCTGAGATACATTAGATCCAATGGAGCATCGCACACTTGCCTCCAGCACCGCTGGGGCGACGCACGTCCAACTTGCGTGCAATTTGTACCGCAGTTTCCCGAGGCGCCGCACGGTCGCCGCACGGTCGCCGCACATGAGTCACAGTTTTGAAGTACCTTGTTTTCATAAACAAATTAAATACAAATAATAATTAATGAATGGTTGCATCCAGTAACGTCTATTTTGTTTCAAAATATACTTTTTTGTATACCAAGTAAGCGAAATAAACACGTTTTCTTCGATAGAATATTGATCGCAAATGGCGCGAAATGAGTTCGTGCGTAAACATGTGATTTTGAAATGAATGCAGAATTCTAAGAGGGGAAAATGAAAGAGATTTTTATAAATACAGAATACACATATCCATTATGATATATGCCTACAGAAATCGAAATTTCTGTTTTTACTCATCACATGCTTGCTAAATATCCTTTGTTTCAATCTAAAAATCTATTGGGTCAGTACTTGTACTGTTTTGAACAAAATCTATTATTCTTTTCGTTGCAACTGAGTTCTAAAATATCTTAATATCAATGCAAATGGAAATAAATCTATTTTAATGTGAAGTTGTAGAACAATTTAATACACTTCAATTTTCATTTGAAACTTCATATATCATTCTATAATTTATACAAATAAGAACGGAGTGCTTGTTTTTGTACATTGAATATTTCAGACCTATTTCAAGCTTTCTATCCATTTTGGACCCCTCTGATCCTTGCGCGTTTAGTGTCTGTCTGACTAAATGTGCGTGCCCAATGCAAATCCAATCGGTTAAATATATTTTCATTAAACTTTGCATACTGTGAGTACTTGCATTCATTTAGTGACTGAACTTGGATGCGTATGATTGTCTGTCTGTCTTCCCATTCTATGTTCAATTTTCTGTTTGTGTGTTTGTACAAATATCACATAAAATAAATTGAACATATGTTAATGCAATGTTCTTTAATTGATACACCATATTTAATTTCGTTAATAGATTTCATAAATTTTCTTTGCTCACACATTTAGGCAAGTTTCATACTAAAACATCTGAGTAACTATTCTTATATCAACCATAATTTGGTCGTTTGGGAGTAACTGAAAGGTATATTGAGCATTGCAATTATTTGTATTGTTCTACCTAGCTGCTGGAAAATCAATTATTTTTACACAGCTACTTTTACTGAATTTGAATTGTAATACTTTATTTATTTTGAGCCTTATTTCTTTACGAAATATAAAAATATTCTGAAGATTTGGGACAGGCAATAAAGGGAATAAAACATTGTAAATGAAATTTTCAGATGAAGACTGGTTAAAATAGGACTGTAGATTGTAAATAATTTGGCAACATTAGTATTTTTTTTTCGTTTGCTTTTTTTAGTTTGTGTCTACGTTACATTCCAAGAATCTATTTTGTAGTGAAAAACAGATGTTCAAAGCTTTTTTTTAAATATTTTTTATGATCTATTTCTGGATTTTCAATTTGATGTTTTTCGTTCAACAACTGTACTCAAGGTAAGCAATAGTTTAGTTAGTTTTGAAAACATTCTAAATCATTGTATAAAAATTTTGGAGAACCCTTTTGTTTTTAAATGACGTACAAGGCATTTATATGCATACACGGAAATGTTCTATGCATTCTTGGTAACATTGGCATACTCTAAAGACTTCTTTCTTACTTAAAAAGTAAATTCTACAAAAATGTTAAACGTTAAATATGACATTTATTTACATTTCTGAAATGGTGTATTTGACAATTGTGTACCTTTTAGAGTATGGTAGTTTTTTTATGTGATGAATAGGAAATACAATTTATTAACGAAAGGAGAAGATAGTTAACCAATTTAACCAGAGTAACTCCGGTACTTCTGCTAGTAAGCGATTAAGTTAATAAGCGATTTTGGGTTATATTGGAGATATTTTACCAATATGCCACCAAATCAGATGATTGTACGAGGCTAACTTTCTCTTGTGTTCTCCAGATAGAGCTCGCCCAATGACGTAACCTCTTGGGAAAGCGAACACGATATTGGAAACAGCTCAAAAATGAGCACACCGTATTCTTTCCAGGCCATTCATTGAAAAAACAAATAAAAGGACTTACAAACAAAAAATAAATGACTGAATCTGAGAAAATATTTCACCAAACAAAAACCAGAAGTCTCCTATGAATCGCTTTAGCAATATTCTTCACCATCACATACGTAGAAAACGTGGATATTACACAAGAATTGGCAGCTACTGGCAAGGAACACTTCGATGTTTCATTTGAAGTCCAATTAAAATATAAATACCTAATGAAGCACAAACACTTGAAAGGAAAGGAAATAAAGCACATACGTATTGATAGCTACCACGACTAAGAAATAAAACCAGAACTTGCAAGCGAATACACTCGAGAAATGTAACTATCAAATTATGGAATTATTTTATTTTTAAGCTTGAAAACGAGTGATTACAGCAATAGCAGAACAGATGTTGTTATCACCTCTTTCTTTCTTGATAAATAATGATTTTAGGATTACTTAAACGCGCTTTTGAGCGGAAAATTAGGGGAATTTATTCAATTTCCAAAACGGCGCAGAAAATTACACATTTTTTAGATGTGCTATCTTCGAACCGTGTAATACCTTGTTCGTGATATTTGTTTAACTGAAGTAAACAAAAGTGAAAAATCGAAACTGTGAAGTTAAAAGGGAAGTCACGTCAGTGAGAAAAGCCGAGAAAGTAAGGTATTTTTATTTTTAATTGAATCGCAGACGAGAGAAAGAGAAAAAGTTATCTCACCCGGAATGGGATCATGAAATGATTTAGAACAATTTGATACTCTTAATGTAACAAAAGGTAAAGGGGAGATAATTGATGCATTTTTTTTCTCTCGGAGAGGGTTTCCGATTCAGATCTTAGATATAATAAGGATCAAAATGCATGGTATTAAGTGGTTGAAAAAGAAAGAGCAAAGTGAGCATTGAAAATAACTTTGAATATGCGACTGTCATCCAATTAGTTGACTTTTGATCGTCAAAGACAATTTAAAATTATTTACTTTTAAGGTGAGAAAGATAATTGATGCAGTTGAGGACAAGAGATTTCTTACATGGCCAAAACCATTTCTATATTTGTCAGCGATGTTTGAAGGCAGAAAAGGTACAAAACGTATTAAAATACTCACTCAAAAATATGAGAAACTGTGGAGCCTTGATCACAAGGGAGGCTTGATACATCCTAGAATTTTCATATTTAACTCTCTGAGCTTCAGAAGATTTGTAGTGTAGTATTGATTTTACCCCACAACAAAATGAATAAATAAATACATCTATTGGCTAGAAGAATCCATGGATTTTTCAATGTATCCTTTGGGAAGATTTTGTTGTTCCTTTCCATGGAAGAGAATCTTCTGGGAAAATTCTAGTATTCTTTCCTTGTTAAGGCTTGCTTGGAAGGCTTGCTTCTGGAAAGATTCCTTAGAATATAGAACTATTTTAAACTATTCTATTGGCCAAGATGGTCGAAATGGTTAAATTCATGCAGAGAAAACTGCAAGCTGTACGGTGTAATTATGAGTTTGAACTCTTCAATGAATTAAAACTACACATGTGCTTTGCAGAAAGAGGTGGAAAAAAGCTACTACTTTACTCAGAAAAGCATCCTTGTTTCATTTTTAAAAAAGTCGAAAACATGTGGAAGTATTTAATTGTAAATGTTTTGAACCCAAAATGAAGCTGCAGGTGGCTCAGTTTCGATTTCAGTAATTACACTGGTTTTATTTATCTTCTACGTCAGTAGTAACTCCTTGTGCATAGAGGGGAAACACATTTCCTGGCCCAGCTTTGACGGATCTGATTCTTGTGGCCATAAAAATACGACGAACCTAAAAAGTGAAAATTTTAGACGTATTTTGTAAGATTTTCTCTGATAAAACATTTGATATTAAGCAAGTATTACTGTAAGTAGCAAAAGAGTACATTTTAGCCACTGTGGACATGTTTGCGATACTTAATAAATTACGTAGCTGAAGAATTTTTACACGAATTGACGTGTTAGAGAATCTAAGAAGCATAAATTTATTATTTCGTCCCTTCCTGCATTTGTGCAAGGGATCTGAATATTTTTACTACTGCCGTGTCATATTTTTTTCGTAGGTAAGCGAAAATTATCCCCTTACGAATTCTTTTTTTTTTTACCGTATAACTTTTACAACAAAAAAGTATAAATTTAACAGAAAAACTATTTGTTTACAAAATATAGTGCATCTCTTGAAAAAATTCAATTTTAGCGTGCCATGAAAAATGTTTCAGTTTTAATTGTATGTCAGAAAGGTTGGAAGGTTTTGCTTTGGAAAACAGAAAGTGTATTTCCTTTTACCAAAAGTTTGCGACAGTTACCAAGCCTTGAATTTTTCTTTAACAATTGATTCGTTTTTATCTCTTTGCAGTAATTTCTTGATTCATGAGAACTGATTAAACAGAAACCTACTGCTTAATGTCCTTTTCCTAATATTTATTAACTACGAAATTATCATCATTTTCAGGTTGTTACAGTAGTCGATAACCCTAGATACAGACAGTCACACGTCATACTCATGAAATTAAAAAGTTAAACTTTCATGTGACAAGCAGAATTAAAATATACATTCCATTATTTTGAGTTAAATTATGCGAAATTTGTATAAAAAGGAGGCTGTTATTGCCTAAAAACATAAAATAGGAATTCTGGACTGATACTTCGAAGCCCTAGTTCTTTTACTACTAGTTCAGAATAAGATAAATATTGACTGTGACAATCGATTTTTTTTTTTTGACGACATAAAACGATCGATTATATAAAAATTGTTGCTGGATTTTACATTCTATACAGTGACATATGAATGTATCTTAAACACGTTAAGCAACTATTTCCTTTTGGTAACTAATGAAATGTCGAAAAATCTGTAGATCGATGTCAAGGGTTCGAATATCGTTTTCTTTTGTATTTAGATTTTCTGCTGTAATACATGTTGCGTGTACTATACTGAGAACATTATCTACTATAAAATGCACATTAAGTATACTTTTAATGTATTCAGTATATAGCTATGGAAGTAAAGGACAGTTCAATGGTATCGTTTATGTCAGACACGAGTTTGAGGACCACTAAATCAAGTATATAGAGTCCCGCGTTTTGAGTAGATTGTATCATAGAACGATAAGGCTCAAAAAGTTTTCATCAAAGTCTCATTTAGACAGATTTCTGATTAGTATTTTTGTTGGTTTGGGGAAGTAGAGGAAGCGACTTTATCGCTTTTCCATCAGATTCTCCTAATGGCATTTTAATATATTCCCAATCTCGGAATCCCTTTTTGGATTTACATGGTAAAGAAATTATTTCAGTCTGACTTGGTGGCTCCTAAAGCTTCGTTGAAGGATTTTCAACGATATCCTGGTGTCAAAAATAGTGTTCTAAGTTTAAATAAACGTAATTGCAACTAATTAATTTATTGGTATTGATCTTCAGTAGTGGTGTAGTAGGGGGTTAAAAAAAGTCTTTCGAACAGCAAAACTTGCTAGATTTATGAAGTACTTAGTC
This sequence comes from Metellina segmentata, assembly GCA_947359465.1. Classification (NCBI taxonomy): domain Eukaryota; kingdom Metazoa; phylum Arthropoda; class Arachnida; order Araneae; family Tetragnathidae; genus Metellina; species Metellina segmentata. The sequence continues at coordinate 101,871,895 of OX375875.1, forward strand.
TGATTTTGTGAGAGGTAGTGTTCGAATCACCTGGATTTAAACGAATATATTAGTTAAATTTGGGGCAGGTTTAACGTAACGCGTTAACATAATAGGCGTTGTGTTATTTCTTGCTCCAAGTTTATCGTTCTATGTGCGAAGTCATAGCAGTGATTGAGGTTGACGAAAAAGTAATCACTCACTTATGGCGATCATCAAACTCGAATTTGTGTATGGCAGCCCTAACCCCTTACGCATTTAACCCCTATCCTGCAAATAGATTTCACCCAAGGTCAAACGTATTTTGACTGGTGCAGCGCTACACACAAAATTACGTTGTAAAATTTAATTGTATCAAATCAGCATTTTTATCATCATTTTACGAGCAAAATTGTTTCAGTAACGCTTTGAAAATAAACTGTTTAGACAGAAAAAAAAACAATACATTTGTTTCGTAATTTGTGTGCTGTTTGTTTAAACGTAATTATGTACCACTTCAACTCAAACACTCGGTTTCTTGTTCCTGTCAAGAATCATACCAAAAATTCTTCTTTCACAGTTTTGTGTGTTGGAATCTCAAATATTATAAAAGGAAGTGTTTGTTTGTTTCGCGGACGCAAAATCCTGACGATCTATGGCACTTACAGCAATGAGATTTAGCACACGGGTAGTCCGAACTTTTTGCAATTTTGGGGTTGCGGCGAATTTTAAAATTCAATCTAGAAGATTTTTAAATGAATTTAATAGTTTTATTTTCTACCTGGTTCTTTTCAAACGCGTTTCTTCCGGAGAAAAACCCCGAAAATGGACTTTTCTACCCACGTGACCTTCTTATATATTTTCACAAAAGATTGTGACGTCAAGTAAACTTTCTCATTTAAAAAAAAAAAAAACAGATTGCATCTTCTGCCCTTCGCGTTAAAAAAAAAAGCAGATTACATTTCCTGTCCCATTTTTTTTTTTCGTAAAATCGGAATCGCTTAAGATAGATTGAAAATTTCAACAGATTTGAAATCTGCGGAAAATTTCACTTTAGATTGATACCTAAAAATATGATTTTATTTAAATAAATAATTTTTAAATTGAATACATCTTCAACGGATTTGAAATCTGCGGAAAATTTTACACCAGATTAATACCTTATATCACGGCGTTGCCTGTGGTGTTGGTTTGCTTTGCAAACCAAATGGGAATTCGACATGGCGTCACAATCTCTTGCGAAAATAAAAAAAATTTCATTGAAAAATTATTTATTAAAAAGACATTCAAATGTATAAAGTATCAATACGGTGTCAAATTTTCCGCAGATTTCAAATCCGTTGAAATTTTTAATCTATCTTTAACGATCCCGATTTTACAAAAAAGAGCTAAACAATGCTAATCAAAATGGTTTTTTTTCTTTCCTTCGCTGAAATTGTAAGAGCACAGGAAATGTAATCTGTTAATTTTTTGAAAGCGAATGTTGACATGAAGTCACAATCTCTTGCAAAAATATAAAAGATATTCGATTTAAAAATAGTATTGAACTAAAGAAACTCCTATTTTTAGGTATGGATCTAAAGTAAAATTTTCCGCAGATTTCAAATCGGTTGAAATTTTTACTCTATCTTTAACGGTATTGGAGATAGAAAAAAGAACTACATACCTCCAGTTAAAAGTTTATTTGTTTTTTATCGCCTGCTGGGAAATTATTCCTCCGCGCAAAATGAAAACGGAAACGAAATAAATAAATTTAGAATCTGTGATCTTTTATGCTGTTGCATTCAAAGGAAAACAAATTTCATTAAATTCATTTCAAAATGTTCTAGATTGAATTTTAAAATTCACCACGACCCAAAAATTGCAAAAAATTCGGACTACCTGTGTGTCAAATCCCATTACTGTAAGTGCCATAGGTTCGTCAGGACTTTGCGTGCAGAAGGAAAACAGACAGACCAACACTTCCTTTAATAACAGTAGAGATAACAAACCAATCGCACAATTTGACTCACATATAACTACCCTCTCAACTTTCGAATCATCACATTATATATTCTTTTGTTTAAACAACTACTCCACTGTTGCGATACATTACCATTGCAGAATCTCGAACGAGAAAGCTTCATCAATAATCTGAGCAACCTGCTATCATGCCCATCCACGAAAGTTCGTGTTTATGAAATAATGACACCTGCCTAAAAGTGGGGACAAGAGGTGAATCGAATTGCGTTCTATTTATGTCACAAGTTTCCGCAATAAGTCGGATTGAGCCCCTTAAGAAGACGGATTAATAAGACCCCAATCGCCACTTGACCAGAAAGAATAATGCTGGACGACATTAGTATTCTACATGGGGACTTATCTTTGATATTGGGGGGAATATATATTGGATAATTTATCTTGATTGAATGTGAACGTATCCATTAGTTTTACTTACAGGATTGTTCTTCAGATTGAGAAGGGATTGGTATTGGTTCTTCATATAAGAATAAATACCAATTAATGATTAAAAAGGTGATCCATAAGGTACATATTACATTTTTGATAAAAAGTAGTTTTATCTATAAGGCCCGGTTTTATCTATAAGGTAGTTTTATCTATAACACATCCGGTTTTCAACGCTGTGGCACCGAAGCCCAAGTATGCACACATAACCGTGAAATGACGTAAGTACTCATTTCGCGCCATTTGCGATAAATATTCTATCGAAGAAAACGCGTTTATTTCGCTTACTTGGTGTACAAAAAGTATATTTTGAAACAAAATAGACGTTACTAGATACAACCATTTATTAATTATTATTTATATTCCATTTGTTTATGAAAACAAGGTACTTCAGAACGGAGACTCATGTGCGGCGACTGTGGAGTGCCGTGAGGGACTGCGGTACAAATTGCACGCATGTTGGACGTGCGTCGCCCCAGCGGCGCTGGAGCCATGTGCGCACTAGAGATGCGACATTGATAGCAAAACATCGATGTTTTGAAACATCGATGTTCAAAATTAAAACATCGATGTTGATAATACATCGCCATAAAACCATCGATGTTTTAAAAATTCAGTGTATTTAAACTTTTTTTCCCCATTTCTTAAAACTGGTTTAGCAACTATTGATACGACATCAACAGCAAAACATCGATGTTCAAAATTAAAACATCGATGTTGATAATACATCGCCCCCAAACCATTCATGTTTTTAAAATTCAGTGTATTTAAACTTGTTTCCCCATTTCCAAAAACTGGTTTAGCAACTAGTGATGCGACAGCGGCTCCAATACATCGATGTTTTTTTTTCTAAAACCTCAAAGTTTAGAAAAAGTCGACATCGATGTCGCATCCCTACTTTTCAGACCCTTCATCCTTGGTCACTTTGGTCTAAAAGTATGTTCAATTTGCTGATTATGAAAATTATGCTTTTTGGTTATTTTTTAAATTTTTATAACGCTACTTTTTTTCATTTAAAAATAAAACATCGACAGCGTAAAAACATCAACAAGTATAAACATCGATGTTACAAAAACATAGACCCCAATACATCGATGTTAAATACATCGATGTTTTTTAAAAAACATCGATGTTTTGAAAACATCGACATCGATGTCGCATCACTAGTGTGCACTGCTCCATTGGATCTAATGTATCTCAGACCGCACTTGCTTTGCGGCAGCGGCACCGCACGTTGGAAAACCGGATGTGTGCACCGGGCCTAAGATGATGAATAAATCTCTCGTAAGGTTTCATTGTTAACACGACTATGGTTATTACTATAATGAACAGCTTATTCCCCCACTTACAATTAATTTCAAATCGGTGTATTTCAAATAGGTGTTCAACATGTCATTGAAGAGCACCGAGATAAAAAATACGAATTAACACGATGTGTTTGATTATAGACATTGCGTAAACAATTATAGAACAAACTTCTGTCGTCTTACCTTTCGAAATCGTGGTACCACGCTTAATTTTTTAGTGTCACAAAAAAAGCGTAAGTACGTGCATAAACTTAAAATAACATGAAAAATATAAAGGATACATAAATGAACGATATCACGTATAGAGTATTAAGTAAAGATTGTTATAAATTCTCATTCACCTCTCAGTGACGTCATCGGCTGGTTCAATCGCAGCGCAAAGTTGAGTCACGAAAAGGCGCAATGCCGATTACATTAATTTAGTCAAGCTCCGGGCTGCTTTGTGTGAGCACGACGCTTGAGGTGTCATTTGTTTCGTCTCTTTGCGCCTTATAAATAACAATAGAAATAAAACCTAAATATTTAATACTTGTTTAGATATTAGACTTCAAAAGTGGAAATTTCGGAAAATTTTCAAAATGTCCAAATATATGCGTAGTAAACACCAGAAGAATGATATAAAACGTCAACAGGAAGAAGAATCGAGAAATGGGGAATCCAAGAAGATCCGGGCATATTACGCTGAGTGGCAACGGGCTCGGTGGCAGTTCTTGAAAGTATAGGTGTTGCACCTTCAAGGTGAACAAATGTCTGATACGAGTGTGCCAACGATGTGACATAAACTTTTCATAATCGAATGATAGAGTTCAACCCATAGAGCTCGGTAATGAGCCACACCCTTCAACGTCAGTGCACCAATTGTGATATATGTGCGGAGCAATGATTGTTTGATATGTGAAATTAAAACTGTCTAAAACGAATTTCTTTCACTCTCATTCACCATGTGACCTCACTGACGTATTCTACGTCTTAAACCTTGCGGCCGTGTCCCGGCACAGCCCCGTCCGTTTTTTAATAGCATTTTGAAAAGTATTTTTGCATACAGCGTATCTTAAGTATGCGCATAATCCAGTATATTTTCAAGTGCATAATCAAATATTCGATATATTTTCGACAGGAACCTTGATTGTACAATTTCAAAAGGAGTAAATATTTTTATCACCTATACTGAAATTTGAACTCGCATTGTATCTAAACATAAATTGAATTTATATCGTTTATTTCTTGATACAAAATTCTGCATCAGTTTTACATTAAAACTAACCACTGCGTGGCTAAACCGGCGTTGCCCGTGCCCGTGGTGTGAGGTATTAATCAGGTGTAAAATTTTCCGCAGATTTCAAATCCCTTGAAGATATATTCAATTAAAAAATTATTTATTTAAAGAAAAACATATTTTTAGGTATCAATCTAAACTGAAATTATCCGCAGATTTCAAATCCGTTAAAATTTGTACTCAAATTTAACAGTCTAAGAGATAGAAAAAAGAACTGACTTCAGTTAAAAGATTTATCGTCTGGCTGGAAATTTATTCGACCGCGCAAAATAAAAGCGTAAATGAAAAAAATAATTTTCTCCGCGTTCTGCGGATGAAAAAAACATGGCATGGTTCCAAACCCTGACAGCAAGGTCACGCGGGTAGAAAAAGTTCTCCGCGTTTGAAAAAGCGATGGAGAATTAAATTATTAAATTCATTCAAAAATCTTCTAGATTGAATTTTAAAATTCGCCGCTACCCAAAAATTGCAAATAATTCGGACAACCTGTGTGCCAAATCTCATTGCTCTAAGTACCATAGAATCGTCAGGATTTTACGGCCTCAAACAGACAAACAAACAAACACGTCCTTTTATAATAGTAGAGAAAATCACTCAAAATGCAGAGAATAATTTAAGTAGTGCAATCAAGTCCATTGAAATAATAAAACTGTGAAAAAAGTCGTCTTGGATGGAAATTTGCAAGACGAATAAGTTATCATAGAAGATCAGATTTCAAACAAATAGCATATGAATATGGGGTGCTCTCATTACAAAAAAATGTTAACAACTCGGCAAATACGTTAACAAGCATGACAAAGTAAAACGTGAGAAAGTTGTGATTAGTTAAAACAGAAAGAGCTTTTTGTCTGAAGTGATTTTTCTGCAAGTTAGCTATTGCCGAAGAGAACAAAAAAAATTCGAAACTATTCAAGAGTGTCCGAAACTATATTTCCTATTACTATATTTGAGCATTTAAAAGTTCACATTTCTGAAGGTTTTGAAGTAGCAATTGGACGGGTTGAAATTACAGTGGTGTAAGTCACTTTTTCTTTGTTTTCCAGAAATTAACATAACGCAAAAGGTACTGTGATAAACTCGTGAACAAAAATGTTGTAATGTTATCATTATAGGGGAATGAATATTATGAATGCAGCTCTGCCTTACTTCACGCTTTTTACTAACAGATTGTCTTATCTAGATCTGGTTTCTGTGTCTGTCTTTTTTTAATTGACTTACACCACTATAGCCACTTACACTACTTAACTCATCCAAATTTTGCATCAATAATCATGAAGGAATAAAAAATTTTGGGGAAGGAAAACAAGTTCAAAAATTTTTAACCAATCGACGCAATGATACGCATTGCCGCCATTGTCAAAACATGCAAATTGCGTATATTTGACAAACACACTTCACAAACATTTACAGATAAAAACAAATACCTCACTTCCCCCTACATGTGAGAAACTTAGATTGTGGTACCATTATGTCTCTGGCAATAGATCGCTCCTTCTTAAACAAAGTTGATTTTGCATACTGATAGCCATGCGTTAACATCTGAGTTAGTTAAAAGCATTAAAGAGCTTAAAATGTGGCCCTATATATCTAAATGGCTAACGAAAAATAATAATTTAAAATTTGAAGAGATTGGTTCTCTTTGAACGTCAAACCTGGCAGAGGACGGGAATCAGTCAACAGACAGACAAAGTGGAAGATGTAGGTCCAGCGTTGCAGGCCTACAGTATGTTCAATATATGTAGAGTTGCCTGATTGTTCAAAGTTCGTTAAGTTTAACGGAAAATTCTGACATGAATGAACCATGTTGGGGCTTTGCACTTCCTGACAAGGAATCAATGAGAAACATCGCGCTACAATTTCTTGCTCGGATGGAAGTCGTCAATGGATATCCATGGTATATTTGTGGATTAACAACGTCCATATCGAAGGTACTGTTAATACCCAAAATTTCAGAATCGGGCTACCGAAAAACCACATGCAAGAGATGCTCTTCCTTTCCTAAAAGTCACGGTTTAAAAAGTTATAGTGAGGCTTTATATAGTGGCATTTATTGTTGGTTCATTCTTTTTCAAGAAAGTTGGTCATGAGGGTCCTGTTACTTGCTCCGTCAAGGGCAAGCATATGAATCTCTTTTGACGAACCACGCGATTTGAATATTTCAGAAGCGTCAGTGTCGGGATAATCTCAATTTCCAAGCCAAGATCATTCTCCTCCACACACAGCAACACCAGTTAAGTGACTAGTTCGGACTCATTTTGAAAACGAAAAAACAATTAGCAGTAATTTTCTAACAACGTGGCCAGCACGTTCACAGGGTACATCAACACCTTGAACTTTTGACTCAACGCCTTAAAAACATAGAGGCCTTGGTAGCCTTGTTGGGAAGAGTAATGGATTAGCAACCGGGGATTGCGAGATTAAAACTCGGTCCAACCAAAGACCGTCATGTACGCTGTCTTAAGTTGGATCGGGGAAGTTGAAATGCAGGTACACGTTAAATCTGTCGTGGCCTCATATGTCATCGTACTGATTATTCTTACAAAATTATAATGCTAAATAAACTCCTTCTGTCATACACGAAATATGTTGTCTATCTCAGACTAATCATAAAACTACACAACCGCGAATATATGTGTTAAAATGGAAACTACGACTCTAATTAAACTCCATGGCCTCAAATGTCCTCAAGTTGGCATACTGCGGAAGTTGGGAAAGCTATTTACTCTTATAAAAACCCTAGTGGTGATATAAAACTGTTATTCTTCCCTAGTGTGGCACATTTTGAATTATTCTTCCCTCTCCAAAAAAATAGTACATTGCTTCAATATTCATGCAAAATTTGAAGTCATTCTGACCTTTAGTTCCTACTGCAAACTGCAAACCCTTTTGAAATGTGAACTGTTATTATGCTCACTCTGTGTGCATAATGTTTGAGTTGCAATAACTAATACGGTTATTCGTATTATACAGTGCATCTTTACAGTGCTTCCCAACCTTTTTCAAATCACGGAACGCCTCACAAGCATAAATAATTTCACGGCTCACCTCACAAACATAAATAATTTCACGATACACTATGAAGAAACATTTTTTTATTAACATATTTAATTCCTACTATTTCATACTAGGTGTTCAATTAAATTAGATCTTTCTTTTTTAAATATTTTTGCAATATAATACATAAACATTTCAGCTAGACATTCGTTTCAGATAAGTCTTCTTACGCAGTCATAAGCAAGCAATAAACGAAACAAATGGAATGAAAATACCTAATCCTCAGGTATTGATATTTGATATAGTTTTTATATTGCATCTAGAACTAAACTGCGGGTTTGGCTGAGTGAAAATGTGATTACATTTTTAAAACACTTGTTTCATAGAATTATGATGCGAATATACAAAAAAAATTATTATGCACTGACTGTGTATATATATATGATAATTATAAGTTAATGGCAAAATAAACATTTTAAGTATTAATATAAATATATCAATATTTTTTGCTACGTTTAATACATATACTACCTTCTTATTTCAGTGAAATATTTGGGCTTGTTTCTGTGAACACAACTTTTTAATACCTGAGTCGATGGTTGAAAGAGTTACACGCAATTCATGATCAAGACTTTTCAATGATGATCTCTTTAAATTCTTGATAGTGAGCATAGAAGACCAAACATTGTTCACACATATATGTTGTAGCAAATGGTAAAAGAATCTTGATAGCTTTTTCGCCGATGGATGGAAACTCCTTTTTTGCAGCTACCCAGAATTGAGATAAAGAAACATCCTTAATCTCAACTTCACACACACACAAGGGTACGATCATTTTTTAAGTATAATAACTACTTTTTTTCTTTCACTGATAAATCGAATGCAATGTGATCTAATGAAAATGCAAATGGATTTCGAACTTAATCGAATGTCTTTGTCTCCGTTACTTAAAAGAAGTGATGAAGTTTTCTCTCAAGCATGTTTAGGTGTTGATCTACAAGTTCTAGCACTTTTTTAGGATTCGAACCACAACACTGACTTAATATTTCAAAGGAAACATTTTTTATCACATCTTTCCACATTTGAATTGATTTTTTTTTATTGTCAGTGCAAGTTAATATTATTCTAAAGTGATATTTGTGCATTTTTCGATTTTCATATAGTATTCAAACGTCAGCTAAGTGGGCCAGTTTTTGCAATCAGAAATTGTCTTCCAACTTAGCTGAATGCTGCTAATTACCCTCAAAAATTACTTTTAATTCCTCTTTCAACTCATGAACTATTCTTAACTGGGGACGCAAAGCTAAAAGGACCACTCGGTGGCCTAGCCGCTGCTTTTATATGTTTCGCGGCACATCGGTTGGGAAGCACTGCAGACCGGGTTACAGTGTATACCACTTGCCTACACAATTAAAAAACACATAGTAAATACTGCCATACATGCTAAAAAAGCGAAAATAATGTACTAATTCCCAAAAAAAAGGAAATATAAAACAACTATACAAAAGAATGCAATATGTAAGAATGTCTTTATTTACTTCGTGGAACGCATTAAGGTCATCCATCAATACATAGTTTGTTCTTATCCCCAAATATTTATCTTTATCTATTTGTAAAAAAGGATGTGTGTATATTCTCTATACAAATCTACACCGTTTGACCCGAATACTCAAAATTTGGTATACTTATACTTTAAAACACTGCGGAAAACATAGACTATTTCCTGTCTTCAGACCAATCTGTAGACATGACAATTGGCACACACAGGAAGTTCAAAAAGTGCCCATCAAAGCCCAATTTTAAAATATAACGTTTGTTTTCCTGCAATAAGTGAACATGGACAAGGAAACACGGTCTACAGTAGTGTTTCCAAACGTATGGCTCAAGCCCCACAGAGGGCAATTCGAAAATGGACTCGTTCAGAGTTTAAGTTACCCGTATGGCGACTCTCAGTCGCTACTCCGAGCGGGGTGAACCTCCAGTATAAGTGACTTCTGTTCGTCATGTTAGTAGCCGTGATTTCATTGTTATACGTTAGAGTTGAACTACTGGTTATACTGAGCCGGCACTAAGCATTTCGTGCTATTTGTTCTGAATGGCGCAAAATGCTTAGTGCCGGGATCTCAGTTTCTGCTGTGTTTTGCAGCAACCCTCAGCATTCACTGTTAGTTAGTTAATTTGAAATAAGCGTCCGTTAAATTGTTGTAAAAGTCTCAATGTTTTAAAAAACTAGGGGGCTCCGCCCCCTGCTCGCTTACGCTCGCCAACCCCCGGGGATTGCTGCGCAATCCCATTTGGTTTGCTTCGCAAACCAACACTCCTATCACAGATGCCATTTGGTTTGCTTCGCAAACCAACACTCCTATCACAGATGCCATTTGGTTTGCTTCGCAAACCAACATTACTTTCACAGAGTGAAACTATCTGAATAATTCTTATTATGCTGATTTCACTTTCCGGTTCATGACGTCACAGCGAGGGCTTCGCTGCGTCTCGCTTACGCTCGCCGACCCCGGGGATTGCTACGCAATCCGTTTAGTTTGCTTTCTCAAACCAATACTTCTTTCGCAAGTGATTTAACTTTTTTTTGCTTTAACACTTAATGCACCCTAAACTAATAGCCGCATCAGTAAAAAATCTTCTGCATCTTGTTCCCTGTACAATTTTAAGTAAACATTGTTAATATCCAAACTTTACGATCTGTACTTTGTCGGTAAACTGTCTTGAGAACAGAGGGAAAAAAGCGAGCCTTTTTCCTCGCCAAATAAAAAGAAATCGTTTTTATGGCAATTGTTGCTACGATAAATTTGATATCTGGCAAACCCGATATTCAAAAGTGCAACCCACTACTGCTTTCGGAAGCAGCTATGCGAACTGAAAAATACGAAATTTGGGACACCAACTTTTGATTGCATTGAATTTATTTATGAACCAATTTTAAAAATAATTGTACCGTAAGAAAGAGTATATTCTGAGGTATACTGCAATATTTTTAAAATTAAAAACTAACAGTACACTGTAAAAAAAATCCCGTAAAATTTACGGTTTTAAACTGGCAGCTGGGTTGGTTGTGCTTAACCGTAAAAATTACGAAGTTAATCCGTAGAAATAACGGTTTTTTCCCATACGAGAACAAGTTTTTCCCGTAAAAGTTACGAATTAAAACCGTATTCACAACGGTTTTTTCCCATAACAGATCCAGTTTTTCCCGTAAAAGTTACGAAGTAAAACCGTATTCTCGACGGTTTTCCCCATATAAGACCAAGTTTCCCCCGTAAAAGTTACGAAGTAAAACCGTATTCTCGACGGTTTTCCCCATATAAGACCAAGTTTCCCCCGTAAAAGTTACGAAGTAAAACCGTATTCACAACGGTATTTTGCCATATATCACATTTTTTCCGTAAAAGTTATGAAGTAAATTTGTAGTCGCAACTGTTTTTTACCATGAGATCTAGTTTTCTCTGTATGTTTCAGTTTTCACTTGTTTACATAAAAGTATTTAATCGGTGAAAGTTACAACCAGTTACCATAAAAAATACAGTATAATTTCGCAATCAGAACTATTTTTAACTAGTCAAGAACAAGTTTACTGTAGTTTTTAGTTTATAACTGTTTACAAAACCATATGGAATTGAAGTTACAACCAGTTACCATAAAAAATATGCTGCAATTATGCAGTGAATATGGTTTTACCACAAAATAATGCAATTACACTAAATACTATAAGGTTTACAAATTGTGTAAAAATGTAAATATCAGCTATACAGTTGAAACAGTTTTGCGCACAAAATAATGGGTTTTCTCTGAAATTTAGTTTTGAAGTGTGGATAAAATGATAAAGTCATCTTTTAAAATAGTATAGAACTATTGCAGAGCAAATAAATTAAAGAAAAATACTGTGCAGTACACAGTACCTTTTATTCATAATACTGTCAATATACAGTGAAATCTGTGTGTAACGATACTGTCTATAACAATATTTTATTTAGGTCCCTACAGAATGGTTATACAGGTTTCACTGTATAACATTTATTACTTTTGTTATTTCAATAATGTTCAAACATTTAAATTAAATAATCTAACTAAATTATGCTAGAATATTATTCAATTATACAGAATAATAAAAATTAAAGTATATCATTTTTCAATATGCATGTTGAGGATACTTATTAAGTAACAAACTATATAAGCATGTAGAAAAAAAGTCTGTATAAATGAAAAAATAAATATTGTTGTCTTCTTATAATGTCAACAGTGATAAATTTTCAAAATATAGAACTCTGGAGCTTTTCATTTAAGAAACCTTGATAACTTTTATTAAATAGCAAAACACCTTTAAATATGGTTACGTTATACACTGTGCTGAACACGATAATTACATAATGTTTTGTGAGGTACATTTGTTTGTTGCATATAATTTAAGTAATACAAAATGATCAGGCAAAAATATACAATAAACAGAAATACAAATATAATCAGGGTTCATTGATTGTAATTTTTAAAAATCAAACCACGATTACAATAGAATAACTTTGATGCAATTAACAGAATCAAGATACCTAATATTTTCATATCTATTCAATGAAATGTTCAACACCATTCAAAGTCCATAAGTTTATTTTATAAGGTCAAAACTTTTTGATTCATGGATTTCTTTTTTTGGATCCTTTATCAGGATTCATCCTTAGAAAACACCTGTAAAATACAAATAGGACAGAGAAAAATTCTTAGTGATTTTGCTTTATTCAAAGTTTAACAAGTTTATTTAACCTTTAACTGCTGTCATGGGTCTCACAGACCCCGAGTGACAGGTCGTTTCCACCTCTCAAAGTGAATATTGGTCAATGTCCTATTCAGTACCTTCCTACTACGTCCAAGAGAAGCCACATTCCAACACTGGTTTGGATGTCCCAACTATTTCGTATTTCACACTATTTGCATTTCCCCCACGGTCTCTTAGACCCTTCACAGCATTTGCGTTAGTGTTCTTGCTGAATGAAATAGTCTGTTTGAGTATGGAATTTCAGCTGAGTCTAAAATGGTAACAAACTTTACTAAGAAACTACCTCTGTATCTAGCACAAAAAGAAGTTCAGGATATTGTTGATAATTGGTCGGAAATAGAGTACTGGGACAGTGAAATTTCGGATACTATTGAAAGCAAACATGAAACGGATTCGGAAATTTATGCAGATGAAGACATTTCAAGTGCGTCTTCACAAGAATATTTCTACGGAAAAAAAACTTCAAATGGGATGCTGGGAGGGGGGGGGAACCTAATCGTGCCATTAGAACACCAAACCACAACATAGTTTTAGTTTCCAGGGTTGAAATGTCCTGCAAAATTAGTTCCGAAAGCTGAGCCTGAAGAGACATGGAATCTACTTTACTTGTATAGTAATATAAAATATATTTCATGTTAAGAATTGAATTATTTAAAATGTATAAATAATAATTATCTAAAGAATCTTTCATTAATATATATTAATTAACTTTATACACACTTTAGTGAGCGAGGTCTGAGAGACCCCTCCACACTAGTTACGAGACGGTTTGTAACACAGCAGTTAAGGGTTAAAGCTAATTTAAAAAATACAATCAAACACTATAGCGCCCAACCCTTTTTTTAAATAAATGTCATGTGAGAAATTAACTGCGACAAATCAGTTAAAGTAATGTTCTCGCATGTACTTAAACTGCAATTTACAATTGTGCCTTCAATTCTTCACATTTCTTTGACAAATTTATGATCTTGAAAAACATGAATTGTACAGGGTGTCCTAAAAGTTTCTGCACTGACGATTCGTGAATTTACTATACAAAATCAACAAACTTTAAAACAAATATTTTTATGTTAAAGGTTGAAAAGCACTTATAAACGAAAAAAATTTGGACTTACATTTATAGTAAATGTTTAAAATTTCTGCAATTTTCCTGGGATGCAAAGCTGAAGTAGTTTACACATATTTTTAGAAACACCTTTCAAAATGCTGGGAATGACTTCTTGTATCTTTTGAGTAATGGCACTTTTCAGATCACCTATTGTTTGGTGATTATCTTCATAAACTTTGTTCTTTAAATATCCCCACAGAAAAAAAGTCAGGAATGCGTAGATGACGGAACGAGGTGGCCAATGGTTTCTTGAGATGAGTCGATCGCCAAAAAAATCTTGAAGCATGCCCGTGGTGTCATAACTTGTATGGCAGGTTACAACGTCTTGTTGGAACCAAGAGTCTTGTTCATGCACTTCTAATATTCCAAAAAATTGTTGATTAAGTTGATATTCTGGGTCATTCTGAAATTAAGTGGAAATTTGAGTCACATGTATTATTTTTTTTTATGAATTTTATGTGTCAATTGATTTTTATACAATAGTAATAGATCTTAATTGAGGTATATTTTCATCAGATATCTTCAAGTGAATAAATATTTGCATATTTATACTTAAAAAAGTGAATTAAACATGGAAAATATCACCTCCGTGGCTGTTCTTAACCCTGTTTCTAGGTTAAGAAATATAGTTGAAACTTAAAAAGTATAAAAATTCCTTTATTTAATATTAATAATTTCATTGTTAACAGTTTTCATTTCATTGCACCAGAAATTATTATATTTTTCATTAAATTTAATGTTGAAAAATCAGTAAATTATTTTGTCCCTACTATTTTTGTCAGCTCTGCATAAAAAGTAAATAACCTTTAAAAAAAGTCTACTAGAAGGCAGTACATGTCTGAAAGTGTAATTAAAAGAAGCTCTAATGAGCCATCTTTACTGTAAGATATCTTTGACTCAATAGCAAGTATGATTTTGTCTGTTTCTTATATTTGCACTCAGAAAATTCTTGAGTTCTTTTAACAATGTCACTGCCATGGCATTTTTTAACTTAATATATTTTCATTTATTGCTGAACTTTTTTCAACAACATATAGTTCGAAAATTTACAAAACAATCTGGAAATCAAAGCACATGGCTGGGATTGTTTTAGGTTAGGCATAAATGTGGTCCAACCATTGAAATTTCACCTCCATGGAGGTGAGCAAATATTTCTTATCAGGAATTTGTACAATGATATGGTAAAATAGTGATTATAAATGGTTATTTATTAAAGTAAGAACAATCTTGGGTAAACAAATAAGCAGTCCAATTGTTTTTTCTCTAACCAGTACCGATTTAACTTGCCAATTGGTTCTGATTTGAACCTGTAGAATAAAGCCTAACAGCTTTATTTGATTTACAATGTTTGAACACTTGTAACTTTGGGTCTGATTATGTACGCTGATAAAATCTTTTAATTTTTCCTTAAAAATATGCCATTGAGTTGGGAGATAATTTAAGTATCCTCATGACTGAAATTCTCTTTGTTGTTTCTGACATAGTACCAGTTGGTATCATGTCAATCTGGCCTAGTTGGTACCATGTCTAAGAAATCTGATATAATCAAATTTAGGAAAGTCTGGAAGGAGTCTTAGCAAAAAAGAAATAGAATTAAAAATGATCCAGAACTTTACGACATAAAAGAGGGCTCAGCAAAAAAAATAGGTTGAAAAGACAAGAAAATTTTGTTTGAAGGAAAAAAAAAATTAATATTTCACCAAACAGAGTGGAGTAGTTAACCCAGATGAAGCTGTTGGGTATTGCAACCTGATGTAAGAAACATGTGCATGTGAAAAGCATGAAAATGTTTTGTTAACTTTTGAAAAATTAAAAAGCCTCAAAGTTCTTAATTACAATGATTTAGATTAGATGGTTAAATCTCTGCTGTCAGGATGTAGTAAAAAGTGAAGAAGAATGTCTGGAAAGAAGTGCATTAACAAACACGTTGAGACAAATGATTACATGTGTTGAGCAATGGAAGAGGAAAGAAGTTTACAGTGAAATAAATAAAAAAAAGTCAGCTAAGAAAGTGGTTAAATCAAAAGTTGAAATAGAAGTCAAAGCGCTAGTTAATAAATTTAATGATATGCTTCGTTACTTCATGAAGCATGTTTGCAACATAGTCCCATCAATACAGGTCAATTTTCAACCTAAAGATAACCTTGGAACAGATGAGATACTGATACATGTTTATTTTGGGAGATACAACATGTGCATTTCAGAGATTCACATGACCAAATCACATTACATAGATAAATTGAAAATAGTGAAAAACTTAATGTTCTGTCATTCTACTCATTGTCTGAATCTTTGCGACCCGACTCAAATGCATTTAATGAATATGTAATCGTCAAAGTATTTGGTAGAAAGAGTGTTTGCTATTATGTGGCAAATGTCATTGAATGTTTTGAAGCTTCTTACCAGATCCGCTTCATGTCGAGATGACATGACACTAAAAACAAATTTGTTTCCTATGAAGAATGTGAAGCAACAGTTCAAGATGAGGTTATGGCCATTTTAAAACAACTGACAATGAATACTCATGAATAGTACATTTTTGATTAAATACCTGAAGACTATTTACATTGTGTTAGATGAATCTGAAACATCTCGTCACCTCCACGTTTTAAGGAAATAAAAAATTGGCTTTAATTTGCTTAAAATATTGTCTTGACCTGTTTCAGTTGCACAACTTCATTGCCCTAACATGACATAAATACATAAAATAAATTCTAAAACTTTAATTTTATTTTTCAAAAAGTTTTGACTGTCAATTTCAAAATGATCCATATTTACTCGGTATTGCATCACTTGGATATTTATGTCGCTAAAATTATTTGCATTCAAAATAAGTTTAAAACAGCGCAATTCTCTGAATGCGTGAAATTCATCTTGCAATGAAGAACAAAATGACGTGGAACTTTATTATCGAACAACTTGAGTGCAAAGAAAATGAAACGATAAAAATTAAAGAGCCGATAAAATTCAATAATTTAAAAAAAAACACGGGCAATAATTATTTTTAAAGTTGGAGTACGGAAACTTTTAGGACAACTTGTAGTTTTTAAAACAGAGATGGCAAGATTGAGCACCATAAGGGAATGTTACTCCGTGAACATTTCGATGCAAACTCCAGAGGACAACATAGGGTTTGATTAATTTTGTTTTGAAATTACAGAGTTCACATTTAAACACAGACATTACGGTAAGAATCTAATTTCTAAAATTTAACAAAAGGAGCATGAAAAGTAAGTAAAAGCTCACCTGATAATTAGAGTTGAAACTATTTGAGCACTCGTCGATCAAAAATGGCGGCCAAACAACATACGACCTGGTTGACAACTGATGAATAACGAAAAGCTTAAATAAAAGTCGAATCGCACTTTTATTTACATGATGTTCAAAACCATAAAATAATTGCTGAAAAATAAGAGCAAGTGTAGAAAATAATCTTAAAATGATTTAAGAAAAGGGAAAGTTATCGTACGCAAAGCAATACCGTAATGACGAGAACTCGAATTTGAACTGACGGTTTTAAACCGTATATGGCTAGAGTGAAAAACGGTAAAAAACCGTTTTGTCAACAAAACAGCTTTAAACCGTCAAATATACGGGAAAAGTCCGTAAAAACAACGGATAATTTTTGCAGTGTAATACTATACAGATATGACCATTTTAGTTTTGTATCGGAAGTTACGATCTGAAAGTTCCGAAAATTGTATGACCAACTTTTAATTGCATCGATTTTATTTATTAACCAATTTGAAAAATAATTGTACCATAAGAAAGAGTGTAATGTAATGTATTCAGTGATGTTTTCAAATTTAAAAAGTAATGGCTTTTGCCGTAGACAAAACGGTTTTAACAATAAGTAGCGAAAATATCCAAAGATTCCGAATTTTGTATGACGAACTTTTGATCGCATCCAATTTAATTAGTAACCGATTTCAAAAATAATAGTACTGTAAGAAAGAGTATATTCTGAGGTATACTGCGATATTTTAAAAATTAAAAACTAATAGTAATTAGAAATAGATACGGCAGTTTTAAAAAAAGTAACAAAAATGTCTTGATTTTTCCTGAATTTCAAAAAAATATTATCAAGAACCAAATTTAAATTTAAAAAAAAACTCGACGAGCTGCAAAAATTTACGTTGAGAGGTACTCTAAAAAAAAAACTCACGACTGAAGACTGAAAATTTGAATGTGTTTTGCTCACTCGCGGAAGAAATTTCACTTCTTCAACTTTAACACTTAATAAAACCGAAACTAATAGCCGCATCGGAAAAAAATCTTAATAATTATCCAGGGAATACGATGAAGAACAAAGCATGTTAATTTAATTTTTTTCCGATCAGTACTTTCTCGGGAAACCGTCTAAGAATCGAGCTAAACAACACAGTTTTCAATCCTGCGGCGGCGGCTTCGGCGGCGGCGGTAACATTTTTTTAATATAGAGAGATATATAGATTCTATAAACATAAATTATATATAAATGGTATGTAAATTCAATTGGTAATTTTTAATGTGCCGTGGTAATTTGCCATACATAATTAAATATGCATTTTTAGTCTACGTTTACTGCAGTTCATATTATTTTTTTTAGTCTTTAATTGATTTTATATTTATTTATTTCAGCCTATAGTGAAATGAGTGGTGTAAGAAATGAAAAAAATGTGTCAGTATTCGGAGGAATATTTGAAATTTGTTTCATGCCCGCTGTCCACGATGAACGGTTACCTTTTTGTCTTTTATGCCAACAATGCTTGACATACGAATCATTGAAACGAGGCCGTCTTGAGGCACATTTGAAGGCGAAACATAATGCTCATATTACTTCAGATTTTAATTACTTTCAAACTTTAAAGAAAAATTCTGAAAAAAAAGAGTAATAATAAAGTCTCTATTTACTGCTCATAATGCAACTATCAATCATACTCTTGTGGCTAGTTATCAAATTTCCTTACTCATCGCTAAATCTGGGAAAAGTCATGCTATAGTGGAGAATTTAATCAAATCATCAATATCAGCATTTCTTTAAATGGTTCTGGTAAAAGATGACAAAGACTTTAAACTATGCCACTAAGTAACAATACTGTTAGCAGAAGAATAGACGAAATGAGTGAGGATATTGAAATAAGCTTTTGTTGAAAAGCTGAAAACGAGAAAATTCTCGGTGCAAATGGATGAATCAACTTTAAGATACAGTGAGACCGTACTTATAACTTACGTAAAATATATGTATCAAGGTGATTTTGCTGAAGAAATGTTGTTCTGTAAATCATTAGAAAGCACCGCTACCTCCTAAGATATATATAATAAGCTATAAAATTACTTAGATGTCAATAATATACCAATGAAAAATATAACATCTTGTGCTGCAGATGGTGCTCCTAATATGATGGAGAAGAAAAATGGTTGCTTAAAATTGACGAGAGATGAGAATCCAAAAACGCTTCTTGTGCATTGTGTTATTCACAGGGTAAACCTGGTAGCTAAAAAAATTTCGCCTGTTCTAAATGAAGAATTAAATTTAGTTATAAAGTGTATCAATACTATTAAAGCTAGTGCTAAATGTGAACGTCTCTTCAAGTTATTTTATGAAGAACAAAATGAAGACCATGTGAGACTTATATTCACACTGAAGTAAGAAAGATGGCTCTTGAAAGGGAACTGCTTGGAAAGATTTATGTAACTATTTGATACTCTTGGTGATTTTTTAAATGACAAACCTCAAATGAAAAATCTGTTAACGGTCGATGGTAAGGGAGTTATTTAGTCGATATCTTTGAAAAACTAAATATATTAACTAAACAATTTCAAGGAACGAATAAAACTCTTGTCGATGCAAAAGCGAAGATATTTGGTTTGATTACCTTCATTGAATTATGTCCGACATACAAGTATACTTGCATATTCTTGCATATACTTGTATATTTACAACAAAAATTTTGAAAAGTTTCACTGTCTCCAAAAATGTGAAGTGACTGATACCGCTATACATGTTACTATCGATCATCTGAAAATTTTATCGGCTAATTTAAAAGAAAGATTTTCTGATTTGAAAAAAAATGGATTTCCCAACTTGGATGATGCAGTCAATGTTAGTGGATTTGTTTGATATTTAAAATATGCAGGCAGTATCAAGAATAACTCGTATAAATGCAAAATGATGAGTCAATTAAAACTTTATCTCTCTATATTAAAAAAAAGTTACCGCCGCCGCCGCCGCAGAATTGAAATTTTTGTTGTTTAGCTCCATTCTTAGACGGTTTCCCGAGAAAGTACTGATCGGAAAAAAATGAAATTAACATGCTTTGTTCTTCATCGTATTCCCTGGATAATTATTAAGATTTTTTTCCGATGCGGCTATTAGTTTAGGTTTTATTAAGTGTTAAAGTTGAAGAAGTGAAATTTCTTCCGCGAGTGAGCAAAACACATTCAAAATTTCAGTCTTTAGTCGTGAGTTTTTTTTTAAGAGTACCTCTCAACGTAAATTTTTGCAGCTCGTCGAGTTTTTTTTGAAATTTAAATGTGGTTCTTGATAATATTTTTTTGAAATTCGGGAAAAATCGGGACATTTTTGTTACTTTTTTTTTAAACTGTCGTATCTATATCTAATTACTATTAGTTTTTAATTTTTAAAATATCGCAGTATACCTCAGAATATACTCTTTCTTACGGTACTATTATTTTTGAAATCGGTTAATAATTAAATTGGATGCGATCAAAAGTTCGTGATACAAAATTCGGAATCTTCGGATATTTTCGCTACGTTTTGTTAAAACCGTTATGTCTACGGCAAAAACCATTATTTTTTAAATTTGAGAACATCACTGAATACACTACATTACACTCTTTCTTATGGTACAATTATTTTTCAAATTGGTTAATAAACAAATTCGATGCAATTAAAAGTAGGTCATACAATTTTCGGAACTTTCAGATCGTAACTTCCGATACAAAACTAAAATGGTCATATCTATATAGTATTACTGTTAGTTTTTAATTTTAAAAATATTGCAGTATACCTCACGATGTACTCTTTCTTACGGTACAATTATTTTTAAAATTGGTTCATAAATAAATTCGATGCAATCAAAAGTTGGTGACACAAATTTCGTATTTTTCAGTTCGCATAGCTGGTTCCGCAAACAGCAGTGGGTTGCATTTTCTACTATCGGGTTTGCCAGATATCAAATTTATCGTAGCAACAATTGCCATAAAAACGATTTCTTTTTATTTGGCGAGGAAAAAGGCTCGCTTTTTTCCCTCTGTTCTCAAGACAGTTTACCGACAAAGTACAATCGTAAAGTTTTGATATTAACACTGTTTACTTAAAATTGTACAGGGAACAAGATACAGAAGATTTTTTACTGATGCGGCTATTAGTTTAGGGTGCATTAAGTGTTAAAGCAAAAAAAAGTGAAATCAATTGCGAAAGAAGTATTGGTTTGAGAAAGCAAACCAAACGGGATTGCGTAGCAATCCCCGGGGTCGGCGAGCGTAAGCGAGCAGGGCGCGAAGCCCTCGCTGTGACGTCATGTACCGGAAAGTGAAATCAGCATAATACGAATTATTCAGATAGTTTCACTCTGAGAAAGGAATGTTGGTTTGCGAAGCAAACCAAATGACATCTGTGAAAGGAGTGTTGGTTTGCGAAGCAAACCAAATGGGATTGCGCAGCAATCCCCGGGGGTTGGCGAGCGTAAGCGAGCAGGGGGCGGAGCCCCCTAGTTTAATAAAAAAAAAAATAGATCGATGGCGTGGCTTTGTGAGGAAACCGAAATCAAATATCCAAATGAAACCAAATGTGCAAGATAACTAGTCACCGTTTCCATCTTCATATTTAGCTGAATGCGGATTTAGTGCCATAAATTATTTGCTGCTAAAAAAAGAAATCGGCTAGATATAACAAAACGGGGAGACTTGAGATTGAAGTGTGCATTGTGTTATTCACAGGTTATACACAGCGTGGTAACATACAATAAATTGGAACGTGACATAAAATCTCTATGCAGCAAGGATCTCACTAAATTTAAATAATAAATAATCACTAATAATTAAAATAATAAAAAAAAAAATCTTTCATTACTATCATTTTGTACTTGAATTTCAGTTCTCCATTATATGTTTTGAAAATTTACTTACTGTGTTTGCTCAATATAATTTTCCTATCATTAATAAAAACCATTTCACTTAAATTTCATCCATAAATAAAAAACCTATCATTCAAGTTTCTTTAGTGAACATTTCAATTTTTGAATATTAAGAATTATGTATATGTTAGGGGGGGGGGCATAAGAATTTAGAAAGGCTTAGGTGGGGCATGGCTCAAAAAAACTTGGGAAACACTAGTCTACAGGGTTTGTGTATTTGAGTTAACACAGGGAAATGTCGCGATAATATTTTATCTGTAGCGGTCATATTTTAAACTTGAGCAACGCCGGGTTATTCAGTTAGTTTATAAACAGAAGTCGAGAATCCCGTTTCCCCATCATTCAGGAAATGCCGGAAATCGTATTACCGAGAAACAGATCAGACACTATTTTTATAAAAATAAATATGTATACAGGACACTTGTCAAAAATCAGAAATATGCAAGTTTTGTCTCAAATGTAAAGTAGCCCATAAAATATTGCACACAAAAGGACGCCTACATATAAATATATGGACGCCTACAGAAAATAGCACTACCTCCTAATTAAAATGGTGTGTGTGTGTGTGTGTGTGTGTGTGTGTGTGTGTGTGTGTGTGTGTGTGTGTGTGTGTGTGTGTGTGTGTGTGTGTGTGTGTGTGTGTGTGTGTGTGTGTGTGTGTGTGTGTGTGTGTGTGTGTGTGTGTGTGTGTGTGTGTGTGTGTGTGTGTGTGTGTGTGTGTGTGTGTGTGTGTGTGTGTGTGTGTGTGTGTGTGTGTGTGTGTGTGTGTGTGTGTGTGTGTGTGTGTGTGTGTGTGTGTGTGTGTGTGTGTGTGTGTGTGTGTGTGTGTGTGTGTGTGCGCGCTCGCTTCCCAGTTGATTCGATAGATTCGAATATGTATGACTGCACCTGCGTTTACATGTTGTAGAACAAATAAAATTTCAAAAAAAGTTTATTCATCTTTATTTCAAAACCAATATCACTCTTAAAATTTGCGAGTTTTTGTTAGCAATAGGCTAAAAATATTTGATTACAAAAATATTAGATAGTGTGTTAGTTGATTTAAAGAACGTGACTATGATGTCTGAAAACTATATCATCAAAAGAATTTGAATATGATTACAGAATTATTGCAAAACAAGCATTAACGTGATTAAATTATTCACTACAAATGGCTATTTTCTATTTAAAAGCATTTCTTATATTTTTTAAAAGCGCTATTAGATTAATTAGCATCATTCTTCGAATATATGCGATAAACAGCTTTTAAAATTTCATAGATTCATGCATATATATTTCCAATTTATTTGAGAAAGAGATCCAAAAAGTTTTATTAAAACACGTGACTTTTTAGAAATAGAGCAAATAAATTTTAAAAAATTATTCACAGTGAATAGATCAACTCGTCTTTAAGATATTTTTGGTCAGATTACTACTATCACCTATCTTTATAGTTGAAATTAAACAATTTGGATTTGTTAGGACGTCTTAAACGAGCATAAAGCAATCGGTTTAATCCGAATGATGTAAAATTTTCTTAATTAATTCAATCTAAACTCATAATTTGTCTGTCCTACAGTTAATTCAAAATTAACTTCTAAAAACAACTTAACTTTATGTATCCAATAATTTATTATTGTTACTCATAGAAAAATGTGTATAAAAATTTCATATAATTTTTTTTACATCCTAAAAATTCAAATATAGAGTATTTTTTGCTTGTGCTTATTCATTAAGACTTGGAACTCTGATATCACCTGTGTGTGTGTTTCCATATGCACTGAGGTTCTGCTCTATTTTTCCACACTTCATTGGTCCTTGACTCTGCATATATTCATTCGATTTTCAATTCCGACTTCTTTATTTATTCTTTTGACTCGATGCATTCGACAATTTTCTTTCTCATAAAATTTTTTTATACAGTTTTATATTCGATTAAAAAGAAAACAATGAGAACAAACGAAAATTATTTTAAAATTTGTTTGTGACTTGTTTTATCGGCATTGCTTCTTCTCTCCACGGTAGATATTTTTATTAACGACACACTGGGAGCAACACAATGTTCTATTGTCGATGGTCCGGGATCAAACTCTAAGGGAAATAACTGAGGACAACACCATGTTATTTTGAATCTTTGTCAGATGAGGTAACACCCGAGCTGACACCCCATTCACCAAACTTCCTCACCACGCCAACATGATTTTCATCAAGAGAAGATTTTTGTAATGTTTTTGCACTGAAGACTATTCCCAATACGTTTGAAACAAATTATTGTAAATTAGAATTTGACAATGTCTTCTTAAAGTCGATTATTCTAAAATTTACGACGGACACGGTTGTTGCGAGACTCTCCTTGAAATAACAACATTCAATCGTTCTCTACAAAAAACACTTTATTTTATCCGACTCGATATGAATAGCAATATTTTACACGGCTGAATTATCAGGCATTCTCTCTTGGAATTACACGAAAAATCTCATAATAAAAAGTGTGCAAACGATAATACGAAAATATCATAAATTAGAGTACAAACGATAATACGGAAAAATAACACTAACTAATGTGCAAACGATAATTCGAACTACTTTTAACAACGGTAGCCCGGTTGGAAAGATGATTGGTACTTAATTAGCACCACAATGGGCTTTCGGAGACGATCGAAACTACAAACTTCCACACCACGTCAACGTGAGGATATTTGAGGTCCCAACAGTTAAAGACCATCGTGTACAAAAGAGGCTGGTGCATGTTAAGTCTGTCGTTGCCTCGAATGTACTTCTGTTGGCGTGGTGTGGAAGTTTGGAGAGTGGAGTGAAGACCCAGCACATGTGTGACCTCGTCATCTGACCGTGGTTCAAAATTAAGTTGGCGCTGTCCTCGAATCTTTCACTTCGGGTTTGATCCCAGAACATCGTTTATGGATCCTTGTGTTGCTCCTAAAGGACGTTATTCAAAGACTACCAAATCTAAACATCTTGCACCTTGCAATCTAAACAACTTGCAATTACTCTGAAGATGATGAAAAGGACCAACATGAAAATCTGCGTTTATTTTTACTGTTTTTTCTCAAACTACAAGAGTAAGATGAGTGCATAAGTAGACATAAAATATTATTTTCTTTGGAAATGAATTAAAAATTTGCAATAACGAGCATTAGATTCCATATGCCACATTCCAACTATGAGTTGAGTGAGACTATCTATGAATACCGTGTTCTTGATTCTTAAAATTACAGAATTTTTCACGGAAGAATACCACTAATACCGCCTTTTTTCTAGAACAGATTAGTTTTTTCAATTTCGAATTGAAATTTTGTAACGCGACACATTTATAAGGCTAACTCGCTAAACTGCTTCACATGCTGGTTTGTTTCAAAACAACTCAACTTCACTCACTGCTGTCTATTTCCATTTTCCATTTTCAATCAATTTCTGTCATATTGATGTCGGCGAAAGCCTTGTACATTTCTTTCTGATTATAATTGAAATGTCACAAATTCAAACAATGAAAAAAACTGTAAATCAACTTCGCCAGGAAGCAAACATTCAACGAATACCGGTCTCCCAAGCCTGTGACGAGTAAGTGTAATGCACTGATTTAAGAATGAAATCGATTACCTTGAAATACATATTTTTGCGATAAAGAGAACTTTAGAAACAGAAGCTCTGTTTCACAATAATGTATTTTACTTTGATCTTAGTTTTGTTGCATTTGGTATCCATAGCTCAAACAGTTCACTTTAAATTGTGAGAGCTAGACATTTTTCTGCCTGTCGATAGGAAGTTAAAATGTTCCTCTGACTTAAGTGCTCAAGAGGCTTAGATCAAGGTTATCCTTACTTATTTGACAAAATATTATTTCTGAACAACTGTATGTGTTTGGTTATTAACTAGTTCGTAGGTGTCAAGGTTTCGGAGAAAATAAGATTTTGAATTGATCAGACTAATGTGGGCGTGGTCTGACTCGGTAAAATTAAAGTTTTTCCTCTCACAACAAAGCATTGTTATTAAAAGTTGCTGGATTTTCCATGTTTTTTTCATCTATTTTGATTCAAATGTACAGCAGCATTGCATATTGTACGTATGCAATGTGTAGTTTTCCATGTGTTTAAAGATTAGCAATTAAAAGTGTATGGATAGCTGCAGTTTTGTAAAAGCTACACCCCTTTATCCATACATCACTTGTGGGGATTGCTTATCTTTTGCACTATTCTATGGAATTAAAATATTTTTGCATGTCCCTAGTGTCATGGTGAGCATTTGGATTGATGCAAATATTGACACTAGACAAAAAAAAATATGTATTAAAGAACAAGACTTAAAAAATAATCATACAGCTTTATTTTAAAGATATCTTTGTTTCAATGCTTTTGATGTACTTTTTGACATTGCCAAAGAAGAAATTCTTAGGGAAAAAAATGTTTTACGGTAAATAATAAGCATAACATTGTTTCCTCAATGGAAATAATTTTCAAAAAAACCTTGCGTTATGGGAAGAAATTAAGTTTTATTATCACAACCACTTCTATAAATCCAAGTATAATTGTCTAAAAGTGAATTTCTAGAACAAACTTCATCGTAACATTGCATTTAGCGCAAAAAAAAATAATTTTTGATTTAATGCATCCCAATTCCTTATTTAAATAAAAAAAAAGGAATGATTAGCCACTCCTTCATTTCCTAAAGTTGCCCTACCACCAAAAAAAATTCATCTTCGAACTTCCCGAAAAACACCCTGAAACGTGCCTATAATACTAAATACAGAAGGCATGTTGGAATAGAAAAAAAAAACTATTTTCAATAATAGAAAATAGCAAGAAACAATACAACCTGATGTGGTTGCACATGACAGTCACTAAAATCAAATTGAACGTATCTTGCCTATAATACTAACTTGAAAACTTGCCTATAATACTAAATACAGAAGGCATGTTGGATTAGAAAAAAAAAAACTATTTTCAATAATAGAAAATAGCAAGAAACAATACAACCTGATGTGGTTGCACATGGCAGTCACTAAAATCAAATTGAACGTATCAATTCATCAAACTTATTTGAAATAGGAAAAAATTTGATATTTTAGGGAAATGGAAAAACATTGTAGAATATTCTAAATGAAAATTTAAATTTCCTACTTACTGAGATTGCAATAAAAGCAGCAAGAATCCTCACTACAAAACATGCGCCAAAAGAGTTAACACCAAAACATCTATGTATCGAAGCTGTACCAAAATTATAAAGATAGGATCTGAAGCATTGAATTTCTGCAAGTGTGATATTAAATTTTCTCAATTCGACTTAGGTAAAATTTTGTTATAAAGCACGTTCAGTTTTATGGAGTGAATTGGTGGTGTCTGGTAACCTTCCTTTCTCTTGTGTGAGAGGCTCTCTCTGAAACTAACTGTATGTGGTGCTGATGGTTTCGTGATTGTTTCCTGTGCACATTGCTACATTTAGTTACTCTACCAAGTAAGAGCATTGGATTACCTGAATTAAATCCTTGTTTTCAGTGTTATGTTCCTTTACAAAAGATCCCTCTTGCTCTAGCTTATTTTTGATGGTGGAGCCCTTGAAATTTGTGACTATACATTCCCTCCATTGCATCTAAATCAGTGCTCGAAATACCCAGGTGCACTGTGCATATGAAAATAAAATGTTGCACCTAATTTCCCTCCGCTAGGTGCACGTGAATGTAACGTAAAAAAGGGGGGGGGGACGTGTTTTATGTTTGAACAAAATATTAGTATCGACCTCTCTTGCTCTAAAGGAACGCAAATGAAATTCCTAAATACACACTATGCAAAAACAGAATCGCTGTGCCGTAACGGGTTGATACAGGTGGAATGTTTATTTGTGCTACTGCCACCAGAACTTTTCGATGATAGAAACTTTTTCCATATGGCTCTGCTGAAGCGACTGTCACAGAACGGAGAATTTTGATCACTTGACCACCGGAGAACAATAGGCATCCCGCATTTCTGAAAACACCTTGTGTTTCAATGAAGTGTAAAGCCGAAGGAATTCCTTAGAATTGTCTGGCAC
This sequence comes from Metellina segmentata, assembly GCA_947359465.1. Lineage (NCBI taxonomy): Eukaryota > Metazoa > Arthropoda > Arachnida > Araneae > Tetragnathidae > Metellina > Metellina segmentata. The sequence continues at coordinate 101,899,928 of OX375875.1, forward strand.
TGCGTATCGTAAAAAAATATTTTCATTATTTATCTAAAATCAGATTTTATCTGTTTAAAATATCGTGTGAATGTTTATTTTTTATGTTATTTTGCCCACCAATGTCTGATGATGACTAAATGTTTGTAAGTAATAATTTCGCAGATAAAAAAAAAATTGTTTAAATATTTTTATTTACTATCTACTACTAACCTATCTAAACACACCCAACTAATAAAGTAGTTTGCATTACATTTATGTTCTTACAATACGTTTTTTTTCATGTGCGCCTAAAATATAATCGGTGCACCTATTTTAAAAACTTAGGTGCACAAGGTGCACCTGTATTAAAAAATCTATTTCGAGGCCTGATCTAAATCCATTCAAATCCAGGAAAGGCTGCACCTCACCGAACAAAACTGAGTCTTGTCTCGTCGCTACAAAAGAAATTTTTTTGAATGCACTTTAATTGTTTTGCTATAAAGGAACAGTAATAAATATATATTTAAAATACTATATCAATATTTACAAATTCCTATAACTATTAAAACATATTTGGACAGTATATATGTAAAATGTATTAATGGCACTAAATATGTCTAAATCCTCTAAACATTTTGAAAACTGCATTGGTAAGAAAATTTAAAATTTCATTATTTTTTAACATTGGATGAAACAATAATAAATTTCTGTTTGTTTAAAACTAAGCAAAAATTGAATATTATGAATATGAGAAACTGCATTTACTATTTATATGGGGCTAAATTAACAACATTCTAAGGAACATACGAAAAATTGTAACAACTTTTTGAAAAAATCTTGGATGTGCAGTGATGGGTGAACATATACTGCACGAACTTTAAAGAGCAACAAAGAAGAATTTTCAAGCAAGATCAAAAGAATATTCAACAGGAGATTATTCATATTCACAACTTAAAAAGAGGGATTTGTGTATGTCTGACTAGTAGATTGCAGAGATAATAGATATCAGTTGTGAGTTAAATGAAATCGTCGTGAACTTAATGCTAATGCAATGTTTTAAAGATTGTGGGTAATTGGGTATGAGGGCCCCAGTTCCTATTGGTTCAACAGGAAGGCATCACTCATTATCAAAGGAAGGTACCGATGCAGTTAAACAAATTTTTTGTTCTTTGAATTGCTAATTTCAGTTCTAAGCAGAGTGCACAGAAGTGGTATGCTGTAGAACCTATATGTTTCGGAACTTGAACATATTTTTGGAAGCTTTAATTTGTTTTGAAAGCTGTGTCTGTAACTTATCTTTATTAAGAACTAGCCACTGTGTGGCTAACCCGGAATTGCCCATGCCAGTAGCTTTTGTAGAGTTATTGGTTTGCTTCTCAAACCAAATTATGAACTATGGTTTGCTTCACAAACCAACGCCGTAATGGTCTCGTCACTGTCAAATTCAGCAAAATTCAAATTGCAAAGAGATACAATTGGCGTGACGTCACAATCTCTTGCGAAAATATATGAGTATTTAATTGAAAAAATATTTATTAAAAGAAAATCAAGGTATCTATGTAGAGTAAACTTTTCTGCAAATTTCAAATCCGTTGAAATTTTCAATCCATCTTGAACAATTCCGATTTTACAAAAAGAACTAAACAATGCCAGTCAAAATGTTCACTGTGGAATCGTTTGAGTGGAAACTACGCATTCCCATTTAATTGCGAGAGCGGAAGTTGAAAAAATTGGCATGGTTTCAAAGACTGACGTCAGTAGTGAAAATTGTGACATGACATCAGAGGAGAAAATAGCAGAATTCCGTCTTTTATTCCAATAGCCAGAGGAGGATGAAACAAAGATCCAAGGGTGAAAAAAACTATTAAATTCATTTTTAAATGTTCAAGATTAAATTTTTAAATTTGCCTCGACCCTAAAATTGCAAAAAATTCAGTCTACCTGTGTACCAAATCTCATGCTACAAGTACCTTAGATTCGACAGGACTTTGGTTTGTGTGCAAGAAAAAAAAAACAGACAAACACTTCATTTTATAATATTAGAGATAAAAATGACATGTCAAATAAGACTAGATTTTGATTTTATGAGACCAATATATAAGTAGATGGTAACAAACTGGTTAATATATGGCAAAAGTTTCAATTGTTTATAAAAACCTGTCAAACTCAAAAGTGGAAGCTCTTTTTTTCAGGGGATGTAGGGAATTTTTTTAACAATAAATACGCATTTCTTACTTTTTCCTGAATTTTAACATGTTAATTTGAAAAACATCCAAGATTTTGAAGGTAACCCCTTCCCCCGCCTGAATTGATATGGAATATGTCGTTTGTTTCATATTCATGTTTAGAGGTAGACTCTAAATTGTATGTCTTACGAAAGAGGCTTTCTAGTGGATGAGGGTCATCAAATTTAGATTTGAAATAATATTTATTAGTTTAGTAGGACTTGCCATGACTCAATGAGTTAGTTTGCTGTCCAAGTAATTCGCAAGTTCTGGGCATAGCAGGTTCCATTCCTCCCCAAGTGTTCTCTCATGGTTCTTTCCTAAAGGAAAGTGATAGTATAGTGAAAAGTTTCACTAGTTTAGTATATCTACTATTTATATACCACTAAACATGACATTTCTTCAGCATGGTTTTAACATTTGCACAAGTATCATATTTTCTTCATATTGTATTTATAGTTCAATTACAAATCAGTCATTCCAATTCTTTTCGACAACCCTCTCGGAACATCCCTTGCATCCTTCCATCTCCATTTCAGTCTCAAGTCCCCTTTTCACTCTGCAATTCTTTTCTTTCTCCTTCATAGGACCCAGATGACCATCCAAGAAAATCCCCACCTTCATCCCACTGGGATGAAATGGTTCCTTCTGGCCAACATTCCTCACCCTCTGGGTGGGCCATCATGGCTCAGTGGGTATGCCAATGCGCTAGAAAACTTTGATTTGTTAACGTCGTGGTTTGCCTGTCAAGTGCATTCCTCTCTGGGTGTATTTCTCTTCTCTGTGCCATAAAACTCTTATGTGTCGTAAAACTATCGTTGTGTGTCTATTACTTGATACTGTATAACTTGTGTCTGGCGCAGCATGGCCAAATATTGCCCTTGTGCTATAAAAAGCCATGACAATATTCCTCACCCTCTGGACAGAGAACAACTTTACTTGTACCTATCCATTTGCTTAACATTGTGAAGGACCAAATATGGATCATGCACCATGAAACCCAAACCAACAAACCACTAGATTTGTAGATCAAAAGTGAATAACTTCTGAAGTGCAAGGTGAGGATATCTTGAGATTAAACAAAATAAGGTATATTGTAGATCGGGATGTTTGTGACACTCTTATGTCACTTATTGCTGAATTGCAATTTCTCATGTCCTTCACATTACCGAGCCTTGTTATTATCTCCTTTGAGTTAATAATGTGTATATACTTAATGATATCAATGCTGTGTTCAGTGCTTTTAATATTTGTCTTTATTTTAATAGTCTTATGAAATATTGCAATGAGCATCAAAAAACAGATGTCTTGGTGACTGGAATGAGCCCATCTGATAATCCTTACAGAGACATCAAAGGCTGTGTGATCATATGGTAAGTTGAATAGTTGTCACATTAGAGACCTTAAGACCTGCCACCATTACTTTCGAGTGCATTGTTTCTTTGATTTTTATGCCGAGTATAAATAAACCCAAGCATAGGTTAAAATTGTGGTTCATAATTAATACGCATTGCTCTCAATTGGACCTGTACATTTTGTTTTAATAATCGTGACCCAGTTCTGTTTGACGCAGATTGCTACGAATAACAGAATTCTGAGTGTTGCAAGCTTGTAAACATAATTTTAATGAAAATTTTACAAATGGTAGAAAGCAAAGCAAGAATGTATCCTTTTGTAATTAAAAGATCCCAAATAAATAAACAAAAGATACCATCAGTTCTAGTTGTTACCCAAATGTACGAAAACATAAATAACTATGCAAGTGCACACACACAACATTTTGGAACAGGAAAAATATTCAGGTGCCTTTGACTCATGTGTGACTGATCTTAACTTCTAATCTTAATATTAATAACACTGTCCTTTTTCATTTATATTTGTATTCTCTTGTCAAGACTTATTCTTTGTTTTCTTGCTTTATTTTGTTGCTAAACTCAAAAGAATTATTTACATCCCTAGTTGAAAATTATTAAATTTTCATTTTTAGTTGGAAATGAAAACCCTATTTGCTTACATTCAAATCCCCATTTCAGTGTATTGATGAATTTAACCATTTGTTTTGTTGTATGAAGATGTTTTCTGTATTTTTACAACAATCATGTTTCATGTCAACAACCATGAAGGCAACATGAAAGAATCAGTCAAAGTTATATTCTTGTATAAAGTAAAAAAGATGCATGTGTAGGAAATATCTGCAAATATTCAAAAAGAGATGTCTTATCTATGAGATCTTAAACCTTGATAAACTTTTTTGGCAACACCTAATACTTGGTCACTTTCAAATAGATATTAATTATAAATTTTCTTCAATTAAGTGCCCAAAGATAGCCCTTCCTGCCTGTGACTATCAGTGCAATATTTTTCTAATTGAATAGAATCAGAATTAAAGGAAATGCTTCGTTATTCACGGTTACTAAAATTTGGAGTTCAGGTAATGTATACCACTGACTTGTATGGTAGATTATCTGAACTGGAAGGCACATTATCACCTGAGAAATTCCCTTATATTTTCTTTTATATTATCTTGCATTAATCTATTTTGATGTTGTGTGCTTGATTGACATTGAGTAATATCAATTAATCAAAAATTCCTTCCAGTTTCGTATTTTCCCTAAATTGTTTACTATTTGCTTTTAAATGTTTGTATTTTTTAAATTAGTATTTTTACTGTCATCTAAACCCAAGTTCCCAATTTCCCAGGTAATTACACTATATGTGAATCCTCATTTAAATTTCTTAAATTGTCTGTGACAATTTCTTTGCAGATGGATGTTGAAGAAGTATTCTATCTTATAATTGAGACCCCTGCTGAAGTTTTCTGGAACCTGTTCACAGATAAAAATTCAGCCATTTAGTTCATATTGATTGCTTGTTTTCATATTTTATGATTTAACTGTACAGTAGGATCTCATGATATAATCTAAAACTTAGATCATATCATTAGATCTTAGAAAAGTATTAATTTTAAATGAAGAATTTTTCCTGTTAGTTACACACATTCATCTGATACCACATAAGTTCTTTTTTTGAATTGTCCACATTTTGTTTTCTTTAAATAGTGTATTTTTTTTCATTAGATTAACCTTATGGTCTCGCATTTTATTCTGTCATATTTGTTCTCTGATTACTGCACTTAAAAGTTTGATTTGTTAGTAAAACGTTTACATAAAAACACTGGCAGAATTTTGATAGCTGTTTGTTTATCTTTTTTATATGTATTTACAAATAACACCTTTAAATGTTACTTTTGCCTATCCGAGACTAGCTTTAGTTATTGAAATCAATGTATGACACTAAGTTTTGTGTATTGTTGGCTTTAGTGTTATTTCTATTTCATGCTTTTTCATGCATGCTTTATTTAGTTGTACGAATTTTGATTGTGCAATGTAATCCACTTGTGAAGACATTTTGTAAAAACCCAAAGAATGTAAATTTGTTGAAGTCCTATGTCTTGTGATCAAGCATTTTTATATACACGTTAATATCCTAAAAAGTACTTGAAAATGAAATTATTTTTATTTGAACTATACAAATCTAGTTCTTTTAGCAAGCCGTTTAATACTTATATATTTCCGTTTGCTTTCCTTCAGTTGTTGCTCTGTAGCAGACTTCGTCTTTTTCCTTATTTGCAATGTGTGTTCATATGTCGCAGAGGATCTTTTTTTCTCTATGTGTAAAAAGTTTGTTATCTATTTCTATGTTCAGAGTAGCTTTAATATCATGCATTTATGTATTCATCCTTCCTTGAGAAATAAATGTTTCACATACTGTATTTGAAACTCGTTACTTTGTTCACAGAAAGTTCCATATTGTATGTAGCATAAATTTTCTTTTAAGAAGATCGCAAATCTTTATTTATTGGGCAGTGGTAAAAGGAGTAGTGGATCAGCATCCAATGAGTTGCAAGTTCGAAACACGATCCATCTAAAGACCTTGGGGCTGGTGCACATTATAAATTTTATCCTCATATGGGTGTGTGGTGGAAGTTTGAAAAGTGGGGTGCCAGCTCAAGTGTGGACATCATCTGATAATGGTTCAAAATTACAAGATGTTGCCCTCTTTTCCTTCCTTTCGATGTTTATTCCAGACCATTGTCTGTTGTGTTGCTCCAGTGTGACATAAACCCACCCTTTATTTATAAAAGATTAGCTGAATAACGGCGTTGCTCAAGTTTAAAATATGACCGCGACATTTCCCTGTGTTTGCTCAATTACACAAACTCTGCAGAACGTGTTTCCTACTGCAACAGGTAAAATATGACTGCGACATTTCCCTGTGTTAACTCAAATACACAAACCCTGTAGAATGCTTCCCTGTCCATTTATTGCAGGAAAACAAACTTTAGATTTTAAAATTGGAACTTTGAGGTAAAGGAAAATGAACGCTCGCAACGTGGCAACTGAATGTTTCAATGTGGAGACTGAAAAATTTTGCTACAGTCGCCACACTTTCTTAAAAACATTAGTTTATATGGTGGAACCTCCGATTTCACGTTTTTTTTCTTTCTGAGGACCTTGAAATAAATTTTTTTTAAAGAAAGAAAAAAGTCTGGACACATATATATATAACGTGTGTGTATTCTACAAATATGTGAACGCTTGTAAGTGGCCACTGAATGAATCAAATCCAGTAGCCACTTAAAAAGTTTCGTAATTTTCACCTTTACTTCGAGGGCACTTTTAGGATTACCTGTGTGACGATTTTAATGTCTACAGATTGGCACATTTCTCTGTGTTAACTCAAATACACATACCCTGTAGAACGTATTTCCTTGTCCATTTATTGCAGGAAAACAAACTTTAGATTTTAAAATTGGGGCTTCGAGTGGCACTTTTAGGACTACCTGTGTGTGCCAATTTTCATGGCTACAGATTGATCAGAAGACAGGAAAGAAATAGCCTATGTTTTCTGCAATGTTCTAAAGTACAAGTACCAAATTTGGTGTGGATTGGTCAAACGGTGTAGGTTAGTATAGAGAATATATACATGCATTCTTTTTATCTAAGCCATTTGAAACTAAAGTCGTTTAAGTCCATTAAACATCATTGTGAGATAAAAGTAGAATAGTAGTTAGATAGCCAAAGGACTGCATAATCTTGTGCTGTCATCTGTGGTTATTTGGGGAATTAAGAGTTACACCACCTTTCCTATAAGTAGTTTTCCATATTCAGAATATGTTACTAGCATTGACTCCGATTTTTCAAAAAGTAGACTTACACCCCTTTGGCTTTAAAAGGCTCATTTCTTGACAAATTTACTATCCCCCATTTAAATCTTACTTTGTAATGCATTGGAACATTTGAAACTATGTAAGAAATCATTTAATTTATGCTGTAATTGAGCTATTTTTTAATTAATGAGAACCTTAAATGATAGCTAATAAATCCAATCTGTCATAGCTTATTGTTATGGGTAGAACTCGTGAAATGAAATTCTCGAGTTTCTACTTTTTCAACTTTGCTTAACTATACTCATTTATTAGGTATAAAACATCTAAACTGTTTACATGCCTAACCTTGTTAAGATGAATAGACTAATCACTTCATTTTCTATCGATTCGTGCAGATCTGAAAAGATCAAATGGAGGCATCAGATTGCTACTAATTAAGAAATTTTCTTCCAAAGGGAAAAATATTAATATTTACTTTTTTATGTGAAGTGAAGTTTTAAGGGTAACTCTTACTGTTATACAAGCACCATGTATATTCTTTTGAATTCTTGGGAAAAACTGGTTAATTTGCATTCAGTTACAGAATCTTGTTTCTTAGATTTTTATTTACTAATTTAACTTTGCGAGATATTGTTAAATGCAAATTTTTTACAGTTTATTCATAGTGATCATTATGTAATGCTTGGTCATCGGTAGTCTTCACTAATTAACTAAAAAAAAAACAAGTGTGTGATTCTAACATCTAGTCATTAAACTGCAGCAGAAGTACTTGGTCAAAAAAAATTTTAATTATTTTTCCCTGTAGGTGAATTTTTTGCCTCATCTGTCTTATATGAGAAAAGTTCACATACTGTAGGTTTTGTTTATTCAAAATGTGAAAATCATTACAGGGTCCAGTTTTTGGTCAGTATATGACAATTATGGGAAATTAAGAATATCATCCTCTTGGTGCTGGTACCAAACTCAAACCTAAAAAAATAAAACAAGATTAATTTTAACATGACCTGTAGCATTTTTCAGTAATTTATACTTGAATATAATGAAATGAATAAGTTTCCTATAATTTCCATCCATCAGACGGTGCATTATGAAAGTAATGCGCATGATTTTATTGTGACGCGACTATCCATCGTAGCACGCTCGGTTTGGTCGAAAAATGTGGTGGGGGATCTGCCCTTCTAAACGCGCCCAGTCTCACAGTTCGCACCGAGCAGTAGGACGTGTATTCGCGCAAAGTCTTTTTTTCGATTGTGTCACGGCGCTAAGGAGTATTCGCTGGAACAGCGGTACGCGATAAAGTGTGTGTTTTGTGTGCGACTTGGGAAGAATGCAACGGAAACTTATCAAATGGTTCAAGAGGCCTTTAAGGAGGCACAATCTTCTCCCAAATCCAAAAAAGCGCGCATGAGCAAGACTCGCATCAAAACAATGCTGATTGTCTTCCGAGGAATCGTCCATTTTGAGTTTGTACCGCAAGGACAATTTGTCAACTCAGTTTTTTATCTGGAGGTGCTCAAGAGACTGTTACGACGGGTCGCGCGAGTCGAGCCTGACATCAAAGACGTCTTCAAGCTCCATCACAATGCCCCAGCCACACGGCCTTCGTCGTCACCAACTACCTGATCAAGAGCAAGACCCCCTTGGTGCCCCAGAATACGTACAGCTCTGACTTGGCTCCGTGTGACTTTTTTTGTTCCCCCGACTGAAGGGAAAGCACTGGGAGTCGGTGGAGAACATCCAACATCATGTTACAAGGTTCCTGAGAGGCATTCCAGTCGAGGAGTTCCAGGGTGCCTTCCAGGCGTGGCAGAATCGACTCCGCAAGTGTATTGATGCACAGGGGGACTATTTTGAAGAATTTTAACCATTTGTACCAATCGGATCAATATATCTATTTTTCCCAGAAAATGCGCATTACTTTCATAATGCACCCTGTATTTTCCACATGTAAGGTTTGCGTAAGAGTTGTACAGTTACACATTTTCGGGAATTTTATCTTATCAGTGTATTGTTCAAAGGGACATAAGCAAAAGTCATACAGACAATCATGCATTGGTATAGGATAAACATAATACAATTCATTACTTAACTAAGACTAATTTAATTAAGTAAAAGAAAAACAAAGTGTATTTAATATTCAGTTATAGATTTTGTTTCAAGTGATGAATTTTCTACCTCTGCATTTCTCAATTAAATTTGCTTGGGGCATTGATCCCGTACCATCGTCAATATTCCGTTTTGTTGCAGTACGACGTTAATAATACCTACCTACCTCAATTAAATTTGCTCACCAAACTCACACACACACACACACACACACACACATGTTATACAACATAATAAATTCCTTAAAAAAATTTGCCGACCAACCGGTATAGTGGTTAAGGTGTTAGCCTCTAGATCGAAAGGTTCCTGGTTCGAATCCGGGTCCGGGCATGGATGTTTGTAAACGTATGGTGTAGAGGCGGCTGGTGCACCTTAAATCTGTCGTTGCCGAAAGTCCTCACGTTGGGTTGGCGTGGAAGTTTGGAGAGTGGGGTGCCAGCTCAGGTGTTGCTTCGTCATCTGACCGTGGTTCAAAATTACGAGGTGTTGTCCTCGGATCTTTCCCTTAAAGGACTGATCCCGGACCGTCGTCAATAGCCCGTTGTGTTGCTCTAGTACGACGTTAACTAAAATTACCATTACCTTAAAAAAATTTCCACAGCGCTGAAAATAAATGCTGTAGTGGAAATATTTTGGGTTTGTGGTCGGTAATGGTAATGGTAATTTTTGTTAACGTCGAACTAGAGCAACACAACGGGCTATTGACGACGGTCCGGGTAATGGTAATGGTAATTTTAGTTAACGTCGTACTAGAGCAACACAACGGGCTATTGATGACGGTCCGGGATCAGCCCCTTAAGGGAAATATCCGAAGACAACACCTCGTAATTTTGAACCACGGTCAGATGACGAAGCAACACCTGAGCTGGCACCCCACTCTCCAAACTTCCACGCCAACCCAACGTGAGGACTTTCGGCCACGACAGATTTAAGGTGCACCAGCCGCCTCTACACCATACGCTTACAAACATCCATACCCGGATTCGAACCAGGAACCTTCCGATCTAGAGTCTAACACCTTAACCACTATACCGGTTGGTCGGCACAAATAGTTAGAACAACCGTTATATTTTTTCATATTTTAATATGTTTTCTACATTTACTGTACATTAAAACTGTGATGCCCAAATTGATTCAAACATAGTGTTTAGAAAAGTGCAGAAGTTAGCAATTAGTAATGTGCAGATTCTGGATTACAATTACAAAAGCAATTCAGACAGGCTTTACAGTAAGTGTGGACTGGCCTAAATATTTTTCAGATACCAGATATGAAATATCTGATATCTGAATAATATTGCCCGGTTTGAAGAGTAACGGGTTAGCAACCTTACGGTTGCAAGTTCAAATCCAACCTAAGACTCGTGTACAAAAGGGGCTGGTGCACGTTAAATCTGTCGTGACTTCAAATGTCCGTGGTATAGAACTTTGGAGAGTGGGCTGCCAGCACAGGTGTTGCCTCTTCATCTGACCGTGGTTCAAAACTACTTGGTGTCCACGGTAAGGTAAGGTAATTTTTAGTTAACGTCGTACTAGAGCAACACAATGAGCTATTGACGACGGTCCGGGATCGATCCCCTAAGAGATAGATCCGAGGACAACACCACGTAATTTTGAACCACAGTCATGATGTGTGGTGTCCACGATCTTACCCTCAGGGATGGATACCGCACCTTCGCCACTAGCCAGTTGTATTGCTCCAGTGAGGTTAATTAAAAATACTGATACTTCTGTAAATTCACTGGTTGAAGAACAAAATGATCGTACCTGAACCGGCCGTTGCACAGAAAGGAAGCCTTGGAGTCCAACCTCCGTTCAGATTACATCTGTAGGTTCTTGTTGGCACAGCACGCTTATCTTCGTAATGCTTGCACGATATCTGACACACTGGCCCATGCTTCATGAAATGCGTGTAGCATTTCATTTTACCTCCTGGTCCTAAAGAAACGGTGCAGTCTACGAAAGCTGCAATGAAACGGATTATTTCAGTCTTATTAAGAGTAGCTGTTATATGCCTTCTTACAATAATTCAAGGATTTGGGAATAGTTTAGAAATGCCGATTATTCCATTATTAAGGTGGTTGGAACAGCTACACTCTACGTTTATGAGTGATGGCAACGGCCTTGGCGATTTTTTTGGCGCACTTCTAAAGTTGCTGAGGAAAGAATTATTGCTTCTCTTTTTCTGTCACAAATTTCCGATACAAAAGAAGAAAAAGAAAGAAATTATACAACCTGATAGCGTCAGAATTCTTTCGTAAAAAAAATCATGAAAACGAAAATGGTCAAAAAAAACAAAACTCTTAATCCTTTCGTGGAAACTATTATAATAAAATAAAATTCCACCTCGAATCTTTGGATATTTTCGCTACTTTTTGTTACAACCGTTATATCTAGAGCAAAACCCATTATTTTTTAAATTTGAGAACATCACTGAATACATTATATTACACACTTTCTTATGGTACAATTATTTTTAAAATTGGTTAATAAATAAAATCGATGCAATTAAAAGTTGGTCAGACAATTTTCGGAACTTTCAGATCGCAAAGCGAGCAGGTGGCGAAGTCCTCGCTGTGACGTCATTTACTTTAAAGTGAAATCAGGATAATACGAATTATTCAGATAGTTTCACTCTGCGATAGGAATGTTGGTTTGCGAAGCAAACCAAATGGCATCTGTGAAAGGAGTGTTGGTTTGCGAAGCAAACCAAATGGGATTGCGTAGCAATCCCCGGGGGTTGGCGAGCGTAAGCAAGCAGGGGGCGGAGCCCCCTAGTTAATTTATATAAATCTTATGCAAAATATGTCAAGTAAAACGATGCAAGACAGACAAGATGAAAACCAACTAGTATATCACAATCTATATGTATAAAAAAGGATGTGGGTGTGTATATATTCTCTATACAAATCTACACCGTTTGACCAATCCACACCACATCTGGTACACTTGTACTTTAGAACACTGGAAAACATAAGCTATTTCTTTCCTGTCTTCTGATCAATCTGTAGCCATGAAAATTGGCACACACGCAGGTAGTCCTAAAAGTGCCACTCGAAGCCCCAATTTTAAAATCTGAAGTTTGTTTTCCTGCAATAAATGGACAAGGAAACACGTTCTACAGTGTTTGTGTACTTGAGTTAACACAGAGAAATGTCGCGGTCATATTTTAAACCCAATCAATGCCGGGTTATTCAGCTAGTTTTAAAATTAATGTGTCTAATGGTTACTTATGTACTACTTAGTGAAAGTCTGCGTTAAAGTTTACAAAATGACTCAAATAACTACCTTGTTAGAAAAGGGGTCTATTTTCCAAATTTTTTATAACTGGTTAAGTAATTTATATATTTTTATAGATAGCATACAAAAATAGTTTCCAATTTTTTTATTCTTTCGGAATGTATTGAAGGAAGACAGTTTTCCTTTTTTTGTACTATCATTTTCAATACGTTGAAATGATTGGTGGACCTCTCAGCGATTTTGGACATAGGCCCTTTTTGTACCACGGAACAGAACTAAAATTTTGAAAGGTTTTTGAAATATATGCTGTTTTAAGAGCACTGGATGAGTATTTTCTCTTGCATATGAAAAATATTGTTTTTTCGCAAAAATATTTATTGTTCATGTTTCCATCTTTTCGCAAAACTTGGAAATTACTGGAGAAGGGGGCTTATATGCACTATATTTTGTCACTATTCATATTATCAGCTTGCATACACCCTAGGACCCCATCCATAAAAGTATGGGGGAAAGGCATTGGGCCCTTTTGCAGCTTGCACACTCCACTTTCTAATAATGCAACTTTTGCCCTAGTGAGCCAGGTTGAGTTTCATTGCATACTTCGCTAATTATATTATATGTTTGTGTTGATGACTCGAGGGAGCAGTGATAGCCCAGTTGGTAGAGTTGCGGGTTAGGACCGGAGGTTACTAGAGTGCCTATATAATAAGAGTGGCGACATACGGGAAACACTTTCTGATTGGTTTAGATACCTTTTCTACCGCCCGAGGCAGTCTTTTCCTAGCTCCCGTAGACTTAACATGGGAACTTTTTGTGTGTTCGAGAAAAACATGTGTACATTAAATAAAAAAGATAATATAGCTTATTCTTATTCCATTTCGTGTTCTAGAATGTTTATTTATTATTATTTTAGTGTTTTGTCAGTATAAATTTGAAGACTTTTTAAGGAAATAGCTTTTTTTGAACAACGTGGTGTTTCCCACAGTCTAAGTTAGCGCGTTGTGTAATTCATCTCATCAATTACACATGTAGTTGAGCTTTTATATGATTAATTTATACCGAATGTATCCATAATATGACAATCATATGCTTTTTGTGCTCCTTGAAATGATATATTAATTCGCCCAGCAACCTTCTTTGAGACGATTCTGGTAGAAAAATGGCTGCCGCGCATGCGCATTGGGCCAAATTTGGTCCCTTGTCGCCACTCTTATTATATACGCACTCTAGAGGTTACAAGTTCGGAACTCGATCCAATCCAAGACGATCGGTTCGAGGTTTTAAACAAGGCCTGTACGAAGCTCTTCATCCCCACCCCAGAGCTCACACGCTATTACACAGGTCTAGGTCCATTCGTGAAATATTTATTTCGAATCAGTCCCCAGGCCACTATATATTACAACCTGTCTCGTCTCCACATCAAGGAACCTGTAACACAGCACTATAACTCCTGGAGTAAACTTCTGACAGTTCACCCCTTACTACAACGAAAAATCATGCATTTTGTGGCCGTCAGTTAGTTTGAAATGAAGAAACCGCTTAAAATTCAGTCGTCTTTCCCATGTACAAAATTTTCTTTACGCCTAACCTCTTTACTCCTACAACACTACTACTTTACTCCTACAACACTTGAATTGATTCTCTTGCCTGTGAAATCCTCACAGTAAAAAAAAATTTAGAGCGCAGCACCTGCGTGTGCATTTAATAACTTAAAATGTATGCTTTGCATTACAAAAAAAATTATTCCTCGTCCACATTTAGTCATCCTACACGTTGTGGGAAATTGTTTTACCATAAACCCTTTATAGGGTCGGTATTCCGTTATTAGAGTTGAGTACGTGAGAGCTGGTGTGCGTTGAATCTGGCATGGCCTCAAATGTCCTCGCGTTGACAGTTTGAAAGTAGGGTGCTGGCTCAGGCGTTGACGTCATCTGACGGTGGTTGAAATTGAGGTATTCTCGAATCTTTCACAGCGGGATTGATCCCGGACCATCCCAATTGCCTGTGTGGCTACAATGCGACATGTAAATACAGTTAATATCCCTCGTGTTTGAAGTGACGGAAAACAACCATAAAAATACTGGGGGACAATAGATTCTAACCCTTAGAAGTTTCTCCTCCTTGTAATGACTTTTAAAACATTGCTTTGTTCAATATTTATATGTGTATGAATTTCGTTGTACAGGATAGAGCTTCTCAAAAATAGGAACTGTCGATTGTATTTTGGAAGTGTTCAGTGGGTTTGCCCATTAACCTGCGAGCTGTAGGCGGTACAGGTTCGATTCGTTCGTAGGAGTCTTTATCTATTTTGTGTCAGTAAACCTCTCATTCTTTCCTTGTGTGTGTATCCTATTTACTTGACGTTGTTTGGCCAAAATGGCCTATGCGATATTAAACCCAAGCCAACCACAAGTAGACATTTCTGAAAGGGTTTCTCTGTCAAGATAAATGTAGATGACGGAAGTGTTTCCTTGACGGAACGTGCTTCCTGTAGGTATTCCGGACATGACGTCACTTTCCTTGTTTCTCGAATACGATTTCGGCTCGTAGAAAAGAGATTCCAAAGAATAAATTCCGGGTAGTCAATTCGTCAATGCCAATTAGATTAAGTGAGAGTCTTTGAGTAACAGGAAATAAAATCTCAATTTTCCATCGGGTTAGTGTGCATGCGATAGCTGAGTTGGAAGAGCAACGGATTAGCAACCGGAGGGTTGCGTGTTCGAAACTCTGTCCAGCTAAAGACCATCGTGTACGAAGGGCTGGCGCACATTAAATCTGTTGTGGCCTCCAGTACCCTCACGTTGGAGGAATGTGGAAGTTTGGAGAGTGGGGTGCCCGCTCATGTGTCGTCTTCGTTATCTGACCGAGGTTCAAAATTTCTTGGCCTTGTCCTCCGATTTTTCCGGACCATCGCCAATAGCCCGTTGTGTTGTTCCAGTGCGATGTTAATTATTTGCTTGCCGTTGGGTTTGTTTGCTGAAAATGCCTCTCATGGTCATCTCAAAGAACATTTTTTATGGTTCATTAACACGCTAATAAGAATGGTATTGACAAAGCATTTGATGCTTGGTATTTGTGCAATGATAAAATCAGTCTATTTAAAATGCAATTTAGTTTACTTATGCTTTTACATTGGAGAAAAGAAAAGTGGCTTTTACTCACGTAGGCACTTTTCAAATCTTGGAGTGGGTGACCATGCATCGTAGTTGTTGCGACATATCATCCTCTTCCGGACGCCACTCAAGAAGGTATGGCCCCACATACAAGTGTGAATGCACAGTCTGCGAAAGGAAAACAATATTTCAGCAAGAAATAAAAGGCTACTATCTGTTCTACCCATGAAGAAATTTAAAATTTGAGTGCGCAATGTAGGCATTTTTTTCGTGCCTCAGGATCATGTGAAACGTGACTCTTAGGCCTGGTGCACACATCCGGTTTTTCAACGTGCGGCGCCGCTGCGGCAACGCAAGTGCGATCTGAGATACATTAGATCCAATGGAGTAGTGCACACATGCCTCTGTCGCCGCTGCGGCGACGCACGTCCAACGTGCGTGTAATTTGTACTGCATTTACCCACGGCGCCGCAGCTTGCCGCACATGCGTCTCCGTTCTGAAGTACCTTGTTTTCATAAATAAATGGAATATAAATAATAATTAATAAATGGTTGCATCCAGTAACGTCTATTTTGTTTCAAAATATACTTTTTTTACACAAAGTAAGCGAAATAAACACGTTTTCTTCGGTAGAATATTTATCGCAATCGCACGTTAAATCTGTCATGGCCACAAATTTCCTCACGTTGACGTGATGTGGAAGATTGTAGAGTGGGGTGCCAGCTGATGCGTTGTCTTGTCATCTGACCGTGGTTTAAAATAACGAGGTGTTGTTCCCGGACCTTCCTGTCCGAACAGGATACCGAATCTGAGTCAATAGACTGTTATCTTTCTCCAGTGTGACGTCAATTCATTTGACACCAGTCTGTTAATTTATGAACATGTGCAGAAAATTTGACATTTTACAAAAATGCAATTAATATTGATAGTTTAAAAGTGGATGGTGACATTTGGATTTTCAGAAATACTATGAACACGATCCCTTATGCAAATGAGACTCACATTTTCAAGTTATGTCTTTCGTACTCTCTTTAGATGCAGTAATCAATTTTGATAGTCAATTAATTCATTAAATGTTAACCCTCCTGGTGGTTGCCTCGACGAGGTCTCGTCATTAGCAAAATAACTGCTTGTCTTTAGCAAAATAACTGCTTGTCACTAGAAAAATAACTGCTTGTCATTAGCAAATAATTGCTTGTCATTAGTAAAATAACTGCTCGTCATTAGCAAAATAACTGCTCGTCATTCGCAAAATTAATGCTTGTCCTTAGCTAAACTGACCAGATGTCTTGATGAACAAGATATTCCATCTTTCGAAAAACTGACCAGATCATAATCTAGTCATCATAAGAAAATCGGCAATATCTTAATGACGAGACATCCCGACTTTAGCAAAATTGGTAAGATCTTGATAGACAAGACATCGCGTCGAATGGAGAGGAAAACCATCGAATATGATTAAATGCCGTTTTTCATATTCACTACCTTATCTAGGATACAAAACACGCCGTAGCAAATCGGCAAATTTGGAGCCGGCTTAGAAGTCCAGATATGACCATGACAAAGTTTTGAATACGACCACTGCAGTTAGAAACAGACATACAGAGAAGAATTCACCTGCTCCAAAAACATGAAATTTCAAAATCCTATCACCTCAAGATTAAAATATTATTCTTACGTGCGGCTCGGCCAATACTTGCAGAATATTTCTGAATCGTCCGAATGCCTAGGGTGTCTGCAGGTGCTTGCTTGCCGCGATACACGAACATGTTCCTCGGGCACTTCAAGGGCGTAGTCTAAAAGAAAAGAGTATCCAGTTGGTTTGATACAAACACATCCAAAAGTTAAGGTAGTGGTAATAGTAATTAATTAATCGAATTAATTAGAATGAACTCATTTCGCGCCATTTGCGATACATATTCTATCGAAGAAAACGTGTTCATTTCGCTTACTTGGTGTAAAAAAGTATATTTTTAAATAAAATAGACGTTACTGGATACAACCATTTATTAATTATTATTTATATTCCATTTGTTTATGAAAACAAGGTACTTCAGAACGGAAACTCATGTGCGGTGACCGTGGGGAACTGTGGTACAAATTGCACGCAAGTTGGACGTGCTTAGTCACAGCGGTCCTGGAGGCATATATGCACTGCTCCATTGGATCTAATGTATCTCAGACCGCACTTGCGTTGCGGCAGCGGTGCCGCACGTTGAAAAACCGAACGTGTGCACCGGGCCTTAACGTGCGCCAGGCTCCTTGTACACGAGCAAAAACTACAGATAACGAGAAGAATCTCATGCCAAGTACCTGCATCGAAGTACCTCACGTTTAAAATGAATATTCCACAAGCTATGTGGAACAAAATATAAACACCCAGTGGTTGAGTCGCAGATTAGAGTTCGAGCGGATCGAAACTCCATCCTACCAAAGAACCGTGGTGCTCGTGGTGTCTGGTGTATGTGAAATCTATCGTGGCCTCAAATGTCCTCGCGTTGGAGTGGGGTAGAAGTTTGGAGATTGTGATGACCTCGTGTGCTAACCTCGTCATCTTGCAGTTCAAACTTACGAGGGGTTGTCCTCGAATCTTTCCCTTCGGGATTGATCCCGGGCAATAGGCGGTGTGTTCCTCCAGTAGGATGCTAGTTCAGTTACCTACCAACCTGATGCTAGTGGGTATTTAAAAAATGAAAAACAAATACTTATAGGAACACAATGTAGGTTGTTTTAGTTATAACGGTAAACAACCATTTTTCACTCTGTTAAAAACCTAATAATTAATGTACGGTGCTCTGAATCTCATAGCAGGGCCCTAAAACGTGCGCACATGCTTCTTACAAGGTTGTCCAAGAATTCCTGAGTCAATTCCACTCGCTCACTAGAGCATATATTTGTTCTACTGTGATCCTTGGTGTAGGCTGTAATGCAGCGCCCGAGAGAATCCCAGGCATACTCCATTCAGTTTTATCTTTCATTTTGAGACATAAGTGTAAAGAATGAAAATTAAATTAATTAATCTGGGATCGATAAAAAAACTCGAAACAGTAATCTTGAATTCTCACATGGCCAAATAAATCGTCTTCATTTATTTATTAACTTTAATCAATTTTCTTATGTTTCTGAAAAGATGAGTTATTTTACAAGCAGCATCATAATGCACGCAATTAGCATAAATCATAAACATCTATCACAAAACGCCAATTGGCACTAGAATTTGAAATAAAGGTAAAATAAGATATTGTTTTCTTTCTTACCTCTCGTTTTTCACATTCATATTCTTAGATATTGCTCTTGTGCAGTCGCTTATAGAGCTAGAGGTACAATTTTAACTCCATTTTTGGTTTTTCACTGATCCGATCACATTACGATAAAAAAGAAGTGTGGGTATTGCTATTCTAAACTTCTTAACTGTATCCGTAACCGTAAAAGCAGCTCGATTCTTTTTCTTCACGTAACTCTCGAGCTCGTACCTTGAAATCTATAAATCCAAGTTTCATTCCCATTCCTTGAAAATTGAGGATGCTAGGACCTCGTGGGGTATGTATTTTGAGGGAGTTACTTCATGGCCCTTAGGTACGCGTGAATATCTATTTATCGGCATTCTAATAAAATAGACAGCATGTGGATGGAGTCTGTCATAAGATCTCAGAAGGGTAAGTCATGTGCGCATACGAATCTATCATAAGATCTCAGAAGGGTAAGTCATGTAAGGCAAAAATATTTATGGCATAAAATTTTATAAAAACAAAATTATGATAAACAACTATCGCACACACACAAACAAAAGAATAAAAAAAACCTTTTCAAATATTTATTTATTTATTTTTAACTTCCAGGCCTTTTTTGTTTGTTTTCAAATTCTTTTTCATATTCAAGTATTCTAAAAATATAAATTCGTTTGCTATGATTTATTTTCTTCCGAACTATTTCAAAATGCAACTATTCACGAAGCTGAATTTAATTTGGAAAGTACAGAAAGCTAGAATTTTTTGCATACGAATAACATATTACGTCGATAGGCTCATTACATTTAGGACAAGTGTGTGCTATACTTTTCGTCTATTAATCTTTTGATAAATAAATTGTTCTTATGAACATGTAGTCTGTAAAATATAACAAGCTATATGCATGCTCTTTTGAGTTATAATTTACAAATTTTGACATAAATGTGTTAGTTTAAAATTTGAGAATTATTCCTTAAAATTGCATTCTTTCTCGAAATTTTACATTTAAATCCTCCACTAGATCTAAATAATTAGAGCACATACCTTACTTATCTAAAACAAACATTTTAACACCAATTCCTCTCTTCTAATTCTACGATTTACGGAACCTGTTGAAAACTTGATGCATTTGATTCCCATTACTTTTAAACGATTAAGATCACACAAAAATTCTATATCGCCGGCTTCGAGCAAAAACTCATCAGCGAACAATAAATTTGTTTTACCGTACACCTGTTAAATACTAACTATAAGTTATTAGGTCAACGAATGAGAATTTTAAGCGTGGGGCATATATCTTTCAATTATTACTTATTCATCATGTTAATAAGAATTTAGTGTCCACGAAAATATATCAGTTTCTGAGTTCCTGCTCATACCATCGATATAAACCGAAGTACTTAACACTTTCGCTGCCGATCTCGCGGCAGCGCGTGATATCAACGCTAAAGAGCCAATCACGCTCCAGCGCGTGGTGTGGAGTGGTCTGAGTAGCCAGTCACACTTTCACGCGGGAAGAGCTACGCTTCAACATTTATTATCCTCTTGAATTGGGATTACATGTTAGGTGTTGACGTGATATTGGCCTGGAGTTAAGGTTAGAAGCTAGTTGTATAGGTATGTGGTTTCAAATTTATAGCTTTATTAGTTTTTTTTTTAATCTTGTAATATGACTTGTAGCAGGGCTCGAAATACCCGGGTGCACAGGTGCACTGTGCACATGAAAATAAAATTGTGCACCTAAATTTTTCCCGCTAGGTGCATGCCATGCACCTAATTTAAAAACTTAGATGCACCTTGTGCACCTGAATTAAAAAATCTATTTCGAGGCCTGACTTGTAGAGACGATAGTTCTGCAGGGCCTTCACACCCCAAATAATTAAAATGCAATCTAATATTTGGTTCTATTTCTGTAGTAGCCAAGCGTAAAGTGAATCTAAATTTTCCTAAGTCAAGCGGTTCCAATTTTTTTGCTTTGTTAATATGATAAACGACTGAAAAAATTTGTTCACATATTATATATCGCACCCCGGCAAAATAAGTGACACAAGTCAAAAAATAAAATTTTTGATGTGGTTTGTCATTGAAAAATATGTATGAGGTGGCCCAGCGTGTTATATTACTATTCTATAAAATATATAATAGAAGTTACCACCATAAATGTTTACCTAAAATTTAAAAGAACCTTATACTATTTCAATATAAGTTCTATAGTATCCTTTAAGTTGATGTTTCTAAAATTCGGCAATTTTGAGTTGTGTCACTTTTCTTGCCGGGGTGCGATATTTCGACCCAAAGAGGCCTATGCGATTCAAAACATTATCTAGCAACGAAGGTTTGACCTAAATTTCCTATCGTTTAACTTGTTAAAATTTAAATAACGCATGGTGAGGCAGGCCGCCAGTAAATCAACGGAGGGCCACATAAGGCTTGCGGGACGCAGTCTGTGGATCCCTGCTCTAGGACGTCAAATAGATTGTTACCATGTTAAGTACTTAAAAAAAAAGTAAGAAGTGAAACACTAAGTTGATACATTACCTGAGGAAGCTGAATACGATTGAACTGGTGGTACAATCTTGATCACCCTAACATCTTCTTCAGCTACTGTCACTGATACAAGCTTTAATCCGGATATAAAGCACAGGGCTGCGAATATTTTCAAGAACACGTATTAAAAGCTTGTGCACAGATCACATGTAAATACTTTCATTTTGTAAGATCTATATATATAATTCTCTTACGTGGCACGCAAAAAAGACGTTATTAGCTATCGCGTTTTGGCAACATTGTACGATTATTTGTTTTTCACGAAGCCTCGCGCTTGAATTGAATTTATAGCGTTATCGGATAAAATTTTATTGAAAAAAAAAATGAATTTTCATCGAGCTGTTGCAGTTAATAATAGAAATCAAAGAAAGCGGAGGATCTTTTCAGGGCCATTTAAAAAAGGTTCTTTTCAGGGCCAACAATTATAGTTCAACAAGACGCTTGCACTACAACTTTCGACAGCAAACTCAATGAAAATGCGTGGGTGGCTCGAGTGCAGGGGTAAATATACACTCAAACATGCTGGGTATTCAATTGCCGGTGGAGTGGTCGTTCACGGTAAGACGTTTGTCGCCAAATCAAGATGGCGGCCGAATTCCGTAACAGCAGATAGGGTTGGGTACAGCTACACTCTACGTTTATGACTGATGGCAACGGCTTGGCGATTTTTTTTTTGGCGCACTTCTTTAGACGCCAAGGAAATAATTATTTCTTAACTCTTTTTCTGTCACAATTATTTTTCTTTTTACAACACACTTTTTAAGCACATTTCAGAACGTTTTAAAAAGTATATTTAAAAAAAAAAATTCACAAAAAGTAGTAAGCTTAATCACATATCAAAACACATTTGTGAACCAGCAGAGAAACTAAGCTACGAATGGTAAGAATACCCTGAAACTAATCAATTACACTAAATACAGTGAGCATGTTGAAAAAGAAAAAGATTTACAAAAGAAAAAAAAGCAAGAAATAATACCTGATAACGTCAGAATTCTCTCGTAAAAAAATAATGAAAACGAAAATGGTCAAAAAAACAAAACTCTTAATCCTGTCGTGAAAACTATTATAACAAAATAAAAATTCCACAACTGTCAAAATACAAATAAATGGACCAATGGTATCACAGAAAACAATTTAAAAGGACCAATGCAATAAAATGATATTTTAAAAACAAAATAACCAATGGGAGGAAAGAAAAAATTTCAAACGCATCAATGAAATCAAACGATTTTAACGGATTTTGGAAGAACTTTCTAGAATATTCAAAATGGAAATTGAAAGTTTCCGTTTGCCGAGGTTGCCGTGAAAACCACAACAACAGCAACGAAAGATGGGTTGCCTTAACTTATCGTAACTCATTACTAAAAGTGCGCCAAAGAAATCGCCAAGCCGTTGCCATCACTCATAAACGTAGAGTGTAGCTGTACCTAGGGTTGCCATAACAGAAACGCCAGATGTGAAGAAAATCCTCAAAAGGCGTAGGTTACCATATTTGGCGACAAATCGCCTTCTTACCGTGAACGACCACTCCACCCAATTTCCAAATCCGCCCTCACATTTCGAGTCAAAATTTTCTCAAAGTTTTCACTTGAATTCAGATTTTATCGGTACTGTATATATCTTTTCTGAAAAATAGCAAAAAAAATTTAGGTTTGAAAAATGTTTTTTTGGAATATCATATTTTGTAAACAATTCCTTCTGCTAGGACACGTGTCTTCATTGATGCGAGCGAAGCGAGCATTGGTTCGCGCAGCGAACCAATGAGGATTGCGAAGAAATCCTCCGGGGGTTGGCGAGCGTTTGCGAGCAGGGGGCGAGCCCCCTAGTTAATTAGAAATATAAATATGATTTCGATGGAATTTGCAGCGTCTAATGAGATGATTAATAAACTTTGTTGTGCCGGAAAAAAGCCAGAAAGCTATCTTTTTTGATAACCTTTTATACTTTTTGGTAAGACTGCAATTATTTAGAATGTAAAAAAATGTGCCAAGCAAAAATATGGGAACAATCTTGAAAAACTGCAATTTAAATTGCAAAATACAAAAAAAAAAAAAAACTAAAAGCTATGACAAAGCACGAAGTATAAAAGTGAGCTGAATTTCATATAAGATCCCACCCAGAATTCTTAACCTATTAAACTTCTAATGTAATAGTACATTTTACTGAAGCTACAATTACAAATACTTAAAACTATTCTATGATTTATTTAACATTGCAAATAGTATTCTGTGTAGATTCCACGTTTGTGGATTACAGATCGTGAATTAAAACCAAATTGGAAAAACAGCTTCTGTTACCAATACTTCCTTTCCTATAAGAAATTCATTAATAAAATCTAAAGCACGCTGTAACATTTATTCATCAGTTCAGTATATACAATATTCAAGACATGGCATGAATCGCATAATTATAGCGTACTTACATGTGAAAAGTATTGTAAAGTCCATCTTTCACAAAACGTAAACTCCGCTATACCCTTTGAAACTCTCTCCTTGTATAAAACCTAAATACTCACGCCCGATTTTATATAGAGTGGTGTCCAATGAAATCATTTCACAAAACAGGATTTGCTAAAAAGATTCTAGGAAGTGAGATTTTACAATTCACGAAAGGTCCTTTATGTTTTGATAACGTGCAGAGATGATTAGCATTAAACAAACATGTTCGTTTATTATTTGTTGTAATAGAATAGGATTAGTAGTATAGTAGCAACATATACAATTACGCTATATACCCTACCTTGTTCGTTTTATTTATGTAGTTATGATATGAGAATAAAAAACCAGAGATTTCATAAGCCTAATAATTATACTGAAATCCAAGGTTTGAAAACTTTTCTTAGCATTTATGAATAATGTGGCGCAATATACTATACAGGCCCATGTGAAGAATTATGTTCAGTGTTCTGCAACACAACTCCAAGCAATTGCAATTGTTCTGCAGGCATTTTGTCCGAATTATGAAAACTGCAGTAAAATCAAAAACAGACGTAAAACACAATTATCGGCTAAATTTGTATTACGTTTTTATAACAGAACACATCAAAATTAATTAACTTTATTTAAAACAAAGGCATACTTTCGGAATTTGCAATTAGTCGATAACTTTTGAAGTTAAATATTTTGTCATTGACATAGAAGATGTGTTATTTATAAAGTACTTGTGGTAATTTGGGGCGGTATAGGGAGGTTGTTCCGTAGCTGGAAAAGAATGAAAAAGTGTAGCAAGGAGTGCGCTTTGCACTGCAGGACATTGTAGCTTATGATTAAAAAAAATCGTATAACATTTTGATAAAATTAAGGAAAAATTGTTCTGCGACCTGTGTCGCAGTTTTAAGCACTTTCTGCTTCCGGGTATACAGATACTGAGAGTGCCTTGTACGAATTATAATATGCACAAACTTCTTTTAAATCTTAAGTAGATATCGTCGTCTTCGAGACTTCATTCACGATTATGATTACTCAAATATAATTTGTTAAAATATTCAATGTTAATTATCATCGAATTAAAACTGTAGTATCTGACTGAGTAAGATTAGAAACCTGCCTGTCGGATAAATATGTCTCTTACATCAGATAAGATCTGATTTGTAAAAACTTGTTATAAAAGAGAGTATTTGCAGTGAGCATATTGTTAAATATCTTCTTTGCCTGTTATTAAATTACCAACATTGTAAGGCATTGATTTAAAAAATATTTCGAGACGCAATGAAAATGGAGAGTCAACATTTGAAATTCTATTTAATTGCTACCTATGAATAAAACGTGTATTCCATCAACCACGTTTAATCATTCGAGTAGAAGTAATACTCCCCATTAAGAACTTAAATCAAGGAACAAGTTTGTAGAAAAATAATTTTAAATATTTAAGATTAATTATAAAAATTAATGCTCCTTGTAACCCAAAGTTTCGTCGTATATAAAATTTATTAAAATACTGAATATGTCTCAGTTAGTTTTTATCGTCAAACGTTTCTCAACACTGTGTTTATCATCAAAAAAGTTAATATGAAGTTAACTCTCCAAGTGATTTCGACGATCTATCAAGATTTGAACAATTTAGGTAATGAATAAGTATCTCGTCATCAAGATATTGCCAATTTCTGGATAAGATCATGACCTGATCAGTTTTTTCTAATGACGTGATATCAAGTGCATCAAGAACTGCCAATGGTTTTGCTTGGCGAGATATCTCGTCCAAGACGGTTAAAGTGCCAACTATCAAAGAAATTGTTAGTTATTTCTGTTAGACTAATCCAGGGCTCGAAATACCCGGGTGCACAGGTGCACTGTGCACATGAAAATAAAATTGTGCGCCTAATTTTTTCTCGCTAGGCGCACCTGTGCACCTAATTTAAAAACTTAGGTGCTCAAGGTGCACCTGTATTAAAAAATATATTTCGAGGCCTGGACTAATCAAATAAAGCGATTTAATGTATGTAGATGCGTTATTTTTGTACTTACATGACTCTCCCTTTCTCTGTAAGTTCTTTGATTCGATTTTCCTTTAAAGAAAGGCCCCATCAATATTTTCATTTTCGTCGGATGTTGCAAGTACCAATGCAATTGGATATACCGGGTGATCTTAAATTAATGTGCGGTGTTCAGAGCCTTCTAGCGAGTAATGTATTGGACTAAACACAACAAAATTTGGTGGGCGTACAAAATGGAACATGGGATTTCGATTTCTAAAAAAAAAATTTGTTCCAAATGCCGCCTCCAGAGGCACGTTTGGCGCTGTTTACCGAGTAAAATGCACCAATTTGCATAATCTCGTTTTTTGTAGCGATTATGTGGTATCTCTTATAAAAAGAAAGACTAGGAGAATTCTAATTATTCGGATGTGAACTACCTAGTACCTTTAGATGGCTCTTACCTTCCGTGATCGCGCTTTGTTAGTCAAGCTTTATTATGAGTGGAACCAGGATGCTAATGCTGCCCTTCGCGTGAATTTCGGCGATTGAAGAAGTTACGAAAAGGACCGATGAAGATTACAAACTTACGAAACATGATTGAACGATTTGAAACTACCGAAATTCAACACACAGGCCATTGACGCAATAAGTTAAAGAAGTTGCAACTGCTATTGTGGAACAGGAGATGACGGATGTGCAGGTTACCAGCAGTGCACGGGCCATATCCCGGCAAACGGATATCCCATACACAGCGGTGAGGAAAATGCTGCATCAGATATTGAAATTTTACCCCAATAAAATCTGTCCTATTCAGGAATTGCTCCCTGGTGCAGCGTTTGTTGCGGGAACATTTCTCTGACAGCAGATCATCAGTCGTGCGTTCATCATTGCATGCCCACCGAGATCACCCGATCTCAATCCTTGTGACTTTTTGCTGTGGAGATTTCTTAAAAGTGTTGTGTATCAAGGACATGTCCCCGCTATCAGAACGTTGAAAGATAGAATAACGTTACACGTGAGACAAATCGCTTCTGACGTGTTGAGAGTTGCCGTGGAAAAGGTCGTGCAGTTCTTAGAACATCACAATGTTGGTCATATTGAATCTCATTTGTAATAAACAATAAACATTGTCATACATTGTTAATAAAATTGATGTGTACTGTCTCGTTTGGCATTTACTCATTCATCACTCTCACTACTATACTTTGCAATGTTAAAATATTCCCTAGATGAAACATTTGGGACTATTTTATTTTTCAGAAATCAAAATTCCATGTTCCATTGAGTACACCCACCAAATTTTGTTACGTTTCGTCCAATACATTACTCGCTAGAGGGCTCTGAACACCTCACGTTAATTTACGATCAACCGGTATTTTCGGCAATTCCCCATCTAAATCCGTTTTTATACTACTCAGTAGCCACATTCTATTAATTTTCTAATAATCTACAATTTTCTGTTAATTACAGGGTACCATTCGATCGATCGTTCAACAGACTGATTTTTACGATTTAGTGTTGGCAGTTCGTTTGAGTGTTTTTGTCAATTGCGCTTCAGCAGTATTCAGAAAGTAAAATAAAACTTAAAATAACTTTGAATAGATTCGTTTCTCAATTTTTAAGTGCAATCAATAGTTTGAAAAATACATGAATTTTCTAACAAATTATCAATTTCTATTCCAAAACACTTTTCTGAAATCTTACACAATTTCTGGAATGGGAATACATGAAATTAAAAAAGCATTAACAAGAAATGGGAAATAACAAAGCCCGCGTGATCTATGCTTCCTTCTAAAAAACAGAATGCAGTGACCGTTTATATTTAACCGCCAATGGCTGATATCCTTTAAATGATGTTCCAAGGCTGAAAGAATAGCTTTAATACACTTCTTTTGAAATTGGTCGTCTAATAATTGTAGCGCCCAATGTTAAAAGTAATGCTAACTATCGTTTGTACACTAGTTGCTGTTATATTTTCGTATAATTGTTTGCACATTAATTACTGTTATATTTTCGTATAATTGTTTGCACACTAGTTACTGTTATATTTTCGTATAATCGTTTGCACACTTATTACTGTTATATTTTCGTATTATCGTTTGCACACTAGTTACAGTTATATTTTCGTATAATTTCATTTGATAAGAATGGCAACAGTATGAGAAAGATCGCACAGCTTCTGATCTCTGCGTTCATTCCAAGAATGTCTGATAACGCAGCCGTGTAGTAAATATTTTTATGTATGGAGTCAGATTAAATAAAGTACATTTTTCTTTGTTGAGAACGATTGAATAAATTGATTAAAGAAGTCTCGTAACATCCACCATATTTATGTACAGATCACCATATACCTCTGGAAAATAGTATGTTACCTCGAAGGTACTTTTGTACAGTACCTAGTATGTAACCATCTCACTGATCGTTTAGTTAGGTTACTGGTTATTCACTGATTAGAAGTCATGTAAGATAGACTGCGTGATTTATAACCAGTTTTGACTACTTCGACCAAAATCTATAATCAAATCTATTTCTATTTCAATCTATAATAAGCTATATAACAATTTATATGTGGTTATAAACCCACCTGGTCACATTGGCACGACAAGGTATCCGCGTCATTAGAAGGAAACTGACCAGATCTTGATCTCATCATCATACACATTTTTATTATAAGATATCTCGTCATTAGCAAAATTGGTCAGATCTTGGTGCTAGAGCTATTTCATTGAAACCACTTGGAGGGTTAAGTCATTATGTGTGTTGTGAAAAAAAAAAAGCAATACTGCATTACTGCGAAATTTTCACCCTTTAAAGGTTCACCACGCTCAGAAATGTATATGTAGCTACTGTAAATAAATCTTATGTTAGTTTCTGATACGTGTATGCACTCCCTACCAATCGTAAACATTACATGATGACTGTTTTCTCTTTTAGCTTGTAGCCACAACAAAACTTTAAAAAATACTCCATTTAAAAATGATACTTTTCCCTATGTTTAAGCCTTCTTTCAAGTGAGGCCCTGAGCCCTGGTTTAATCCATCACTAATCATGTTTAACTGTAGTTTTTGTTAATTTTGTTAACTTCTAAACAACCAAAAACCAACCATCCAGTCACGCTAATTAAGTTTTTCTCGAACATTATATGCTGTTAAAAACAACATATGACATTTTCAAATTTTGTAACATTGGAAGAGGCAGTCAATAATTGATTAGTTGACTGATTAGTTGAGAATTACATTCTCGATCGAGTAAAAGTTTTATGTGTATGGACTTCGAGGAAAGTCACACATGGGTTCAACATCAGACACTAAATTGGCTGAAATAAGCATGGTTACCGACATGTGTCCTGAACAGAATCAGGAGTGTGCATGTCCTTTGTTTAGTCGTATGTTGTTCCAGTATTGGCCGGGCTAAAAGTGCACTAGTTGATGAATTACATCTACAGAACTTCGCTTCTGGACTAGAGACTCTCACAGGAAGACGTAAAGGCCCCCGAATTTATCAAAAACATACCCAACATGTATAGACATCACATTTCAACGGAGAATGTGAATCGAACTCAAGAACTCTAAATTCGCTTTCTTACTTACGAGATGCCTATACGTATATACATTAGGTTCAGATTTGTCCTTGGATCTTTCCCTTAGTGTATTGATCCCGGACCGTCGACGATAGCCCATTTTGTTGCTCTAGTACGGCGTTAATTAAAAATTACCTTAACAACGTATTTTAAACTAGGGGGCCTGCCCCCTGCTCGCTAACGCTCGCCGGAGGATTGCTTCGCATTCCTCATTGGTTCGTTGCGCGAACCTATGCTTGCTTCGCTCGCCTCAATGAAGACATGTGTCCTAGCAGAAGGGATTGTTTACAAAATATGTTACCAAAAAAATGTTTTTCAAATCTAAATTTGCTGTTTTACAGAACAAATATATACAGTATCTCTAAAATCAGAATTCAAATGAAAACTTTGTGCAAATTTTGACTCGAAATGTGAGCGTTGCTTTGGAAATTGAATACCCAACATGTTGTTTGTGTGTACATTTTCCCAGCACTCAAACGACCCACACTTTTTCATTGAGTTTGGTGCCGAAAGTTGTAGTGCAAGCAAGCGTCTTGTTGAACTATAATTGTTGGCCCTGAAAAGGACCGTTTTTTAAAAGGCCCTGAAAAGATCCACCGCTTTCTTTGATTTTTATTATAAACTAACTGCAACAGCTCATTGAAATTTCCTTTTTTTTTTCAATAAAATTTCATCCCATAACGCTATAAATTCAATCGATGCGCGAGACTTCGCGATAAACAAAACAATCGTACAGTGTTGCCAAAACGCGATTACAAATAACGTCTTTTTTGCGTGCCGCGTAAGAGAATTATATATATAGATTCACTCCATGTCTAACATGGATATTGATTTATTTTGTATTTCTCAGTGAAGTCTAAAAAATTGACCATTTTCAAGGATAACCTTGAAATGCAAATAGCCATCGATACAGGTTTCAGTGTAGTTTTAAGGCCGTCGCAACTTTTTGTGTCTTCTTTTTAAAGACCATTCAAAGTTCGAAAAACTGATAAGATAAAAAAAATTATTCGTCTTCGTGATTTCCAGGGGGATCTTTTCATCAAGAAACAAAAAGCTATGGGAAAGCAAAGACGCGAAGTAAACTCTTCTACTAAAAAGGACCATGTTGAGTGTCACTTCTCTTATCTGGATCCGTAAGTTATTCCCCAAACAGAACCATCTTCACGGTATAGGAGCACGTTAGATAACCGTCTAAAAGTATCCGTGTGCCAATCATTGCTGGTTGTAAAGAAGTGAAAAATTCGCATGGTTACCCAAGCGAAGTTTTCTTTTCAAATTTCCAGTCATGAAATTATGCTTTGGGAATTTCTTTGCCCTGTAACATCCGCTACTTTCCCTCAAGATGATAGATCTTCAGGTTACCTAACAAATCCAAACTGAAACCACAAAAAATCTCCGTGGAGATATTTTGAGCTGCGAAAGAAATCCTAAATGCGTTGAGAATTCAAAATACTTGCTAATAGTGTGTTTCAGTTTTATAAGAACATTTTTCTTCTAATGTAAAGTTTCTTCTAGTGAAAAATGTATTTTATAAATGAGATAGGCTGCTACAAATTGGATAATCATGTTGTTTCATTTATTATTTAACCTGGCCCAAATTCTATATTGTTTCTACAACTTTCATTTCCAAAACATTAAGAGCTTTTTTTACCCTTAGTTGAAGTGGGCTGATTTATGATGTGTTGTTTAATGTTATGTACTTACCATGATGTTTTCCAAGACTGATACCGTTTCTTTATGAAAAAGGTAAAATATTATCTATACTTTGGGGTAATCTTTTTCTTTTCTCTTTCCAAAGGATACATTGAAAGTTTGTATGTTCGAAGGCACCCTCGATTTGATATTCAAAATTCGATTCGATCTTAATTCGTCAATAAGTTGTGTTTTAAATTTTTAGTATCTGGTCTAATAATTCAATGAAAGAGCTTAAATTAATATTACACAATTAATTTAAATCATTAATTAATGATTAAATTGTGTAATGGTTATGAGAGACGCAGGTGAGGGTACATGCTAAATTTGACGAGGTCTCAAATGTCCTCACGTTGGCATGCTGTGGAAGTTTGGGGAGTGGTGCCCGCTCATGTGTTGACCTCGTCATTTGACCGTGGTTCAAAATAACGAGGTGTGTCGTCAAGTGCTTTCGGAATTGATCCCGGACCATCGTCAATAGCCCGTTGTGTTTCTCCAGTGTGACGTTAATTCAACAACCCACCTTATTCCCTTGAGTCACACATCGTAGAAAATCGAAAAGGAAACGATAGACAATGAAGCTAGTTTAGTATATCTCGAGTTACCAGTTTCATTTAAACAAATCCTCGTTAGAAATTGCTGTATAATTTTTAGCAAACTCACTAATACCAATTGAGGTTTTCAGACCGATAAGAATTTAGTTTTTGTATTGTTTGAGATCTAAAGCCCATCAGCCATTTCAGGAATCCAAACCCCATGCCCCCCAATATTGTCCTATGGGAAAACATATCGTTAACTTACCTAAAAAAAAACACAGGCAAAGAAGATAGTTCTGTTAAAACAAACGGGGAACTTCTAGTCACTATGCTACACTAACTGTGTTTCTCAAGAAGAAATGAATTAATGTACATTTCATTAATATAAAGATCACATCCATTGTGATCTAGAAAAGCTAAAAATAACTCATGTCTAGAAAATTTTAACTTAGCATTTTTCATTTGGTAAGACCAACGATATTAACGATTTATTGGGGATATTGGGTAATACATCTCTTTTTCAACACAAATATTTGCACATGGGGAGGGAATTGTATACATTACGTATCTGGTATGTTGTACACACAAAAAATACATATCTATACATCTTGTTAGAATTTACTGTGCCAAAAAACTCGAGACACCCAGAAACCTTCATTCATAACCATGACATTTGATATGCAAAATCCTTTATACCAGACATGCAACTGATCAACATTTGGTCGCCAACGAAAGCCAAGGGCGTTTATTGGCACGCTCTGATAATCATGGGTAATTAATTTGGTAATTTTTTAATTAACATCTTACTAGAGTAACACAACAGGCTATTGACGACATTCCGAGATCAATCCCCTAAGGAAAGATCCGAGGACAACACCGCGTAATTTTGAACCACGGTCAGATGAGGAATCAACACCTGAGCTGTCAACCCACTCTCCAAACTTCCACACCAACTTAACTTTCGACTACGACAGATTTAAGGTGCACCAGCCACCTCTACACCATACGCTTACAAACATCCATACCCGGACATGGATTCCAACCAGGAACATTCCGATCTTGAGGATAACCCTTAACCACTATACCTGTTGGTCGGCATTATTTATTAAAAGAAAATCAACTGTTTAAAGTTATGTCAAATTATCCGCATATTTCAAATCAGTTGAATATTCAATATATCTTTAACTATCCCGATTTTACAAAAAAGACAATGCCAACCAAAATGTTCTTTCTTTCTTTTTTTTGGTTTTCTTCGCTGAAATCTAAAGAGCTCAGTAAATATAATCTGTTTCTTTTTGAATGCGAAGGTGGACGTGACGTCACCATCTGTTGCAAAAAAATATAAAAGATATTCACTTTAAAAATTTTATTTATTTAAAGAAAATCTTATTTTTAGGTATCGATCTAATGTGAAATTTTCCCCAGATTTCAAATCCGTTGAAATTTTTACTCTATCTTTAACGTTCTAGGAGATAGAAAAAAGATTTACCTAACTCCAGTTGAAAGTTTATTTGTTTTTTATCGTATATGCTGGAAAATCATTCCTCCACGCAAAATGAAAAGGGAAACGAAAAAAAATGAATTTAGAATCTGTGATCTATCATGCTGTTGCAATCTAAGGAAAACAGTACTAATTAAATTTCATGAAATTCATTTTAAAATGTTCTAGATTGAATTTTAAAATTCGCCGCGACCCAAAAATTGCAAAAAATTCGGACTATCTGTGTGCCAAATCCCATTACTTAAGTGCCATAGATTCGTCAGGACTTTGCGTGCATCAAGCAATCAAACACTTCCTTTTATAATATTAGGGACAGATAACCAAGAAATGTTTAATAAATATTTTAAAACTAGCCACTAACATGACGTTGCCCGTGACAGTTTTTTTTCGTGGGGTCAGATGTGACCACTGCTCGCTAACCCCGGTGATTGCTACGAATTCCTATTTGGTTTGCTTCGCAAGACATAAGGGAATTCGAAGCGCCTGTTAGATAACAGCCAACACATGCAACGCCATGATGGCCTCGTCATTGTCGAATGCGACCAAATTCTAATTGCGAAGAGATTCAATCGGCGTGACGTCACAATCTCTTGCGAAAATATAAATATTTAATTGAAAAATTATTTACTAAAAGAAAATCAAATGTATAAGGAATCTATCTGTTGTCAAATTTCAAAGATTTGGTTTCAAAGATTGGAAATCCGTTGAAATATTTAATCTATCTTGTACGATCCCGATTTTACAAAAAAGAACTAAACAATGCCAGTCAAAAAAAATTTCTATTTGTTTTACTTCCCTTTGCTGGAATTGTTTGTGCGCAGGAAATTTAATCTGTGATTTCTCGATTGCGAAGGTCTCTCTCAAATTCGTATGAGAAAAAAATATAAAAGTTACAATTTAAAAATTATTAGTTAAAAGAAAATCGTATTTTTATGAATCGATCTAATGTAAAATTTTCCGCAGATTTCAAATCCGTTGAAATTTGTACTCTATATTTAACAATCTAGGAGATAGAAAAAAGAATCTACATAACCCCAGTTAAAACTTTATTTGTTTCGCTCGACCTCTGAAATCATTCCTCAAAAAATCAAACGGAAACGGAAAAAATAATTTTCGAATCTGTCATTTCTTTATACTGATGCCATTCTAAGGAAAACAATAATAATTCAATTCCAATAAATTAATTTTAAAATGTTCTAGATTAAATTTTAAAATTCGGGCGCGATATATAAATTGCAAAATATTTGGCCTATCTGTGTGCCAAATCTCATTATTGTAAGTGCCATGTATTCGTCAGGACAGTCCACACAAACACTTCCTTTTATAATAGTAGAGATACACCTATGAAGAAGTGTAGCCCTGTCCGGTGGATTATACGAACCACACACACATACCATATGCAAATGAAGGCGGTGTGACACTGTATGTCTACGAATTTTTTGCGGACTCGGTTACGCGCTCTCTCGCTAATACTTCCTCTGTGTACCACTGACTTCATGTGTTTCTTATTAATCTTATTGAAGACTAGCCACTGCGTGGCTATCCCGGCGTTGCCCGTGCCAGTGGGTAACACCGTGATATAAGGTATTATTCTGGTGTAAAATTTTCCGCAGATTTCAAATCAGTTGAAATTTTTAATCTATCTTTAACGAATCCGCTTTCACGAAATAGAACTAAACAATGCCTCCCAAAATGTTTTTTATTTTTTGCTCTCCACTGAAAAAAGCAAGAAGTGAAATCTGTTTTTTTTTTTAGCGCGAAATGCAATCTGTTTATTTTTGGAAAGGGAAAGTTACCGTGACGTCACAATCTCGTGCGGAAATATAAAAGATATATTCAATTTCAAAGTTACTTATATACAGAAAATCATATTTTTAGTTATGGATCTAAAGTGAAATTTTTCGCAGATTTCAAATCCGCGGAAATTTTTACTCTTTCTTTAACGGTCTAGGAGATAGAAAAAGAACTAACTGACTCCAGTTAAAAGATTGTTTGTTTTTATCGTCTGGCAGGAAAATTGTTCATCTGCCCGCCGGAAACGAAAACAATAAATTTAGAATCTGTGATCTCTTCTATGCTGTAGCATTCAATAATGATTAAATTTCATTAAATTCATTTTAAAATTTTCTAGATTTAATTTTAAAAGTCACCGCGACCCGAAAATTGCAAAAAATTTGGACTACCTGTGTGCCAAATCTCATTACTGTAAGTGTTATAGAATCGTTAGGCAAGAAACAGACAGACAAACACTTCCTTTTGTAATAGTAGAAACGGAAAGCATATAATAGCTTCGAAACCTTCGTAACATCCGAGTAAATTCATTCACTTGTAAAAGTAAAGGGCCGAGGTAGCCTGGTTAAAGAGTAGCGGATATTAGCAACCGAAGTTATGCGAGTCCGATCCAACCAAAGATCGTCGTGCCCGTGGGAAATGGGGCACGTTAAATCTGTAGTGACTTCCTCACGTGGGAGAAGTGTGGAAGTTTGGAGAGTGGGGTGCCAACTCAGGTGCTGACTTCGTCATCTGACCATGGTTCAAATATAAGAGGTGTTGTTCTCAGTTCTCTCCCTTCGGGATTGATCGGATCTTTCCCTTTTGTGACTGATATCGGTACGTCGTCAATAGCCCGTTGGGTCGCTCCAGCCCTACTTTAATTCAACTACTTACCTAATAGTAAATTTGCATTTTCTATGGATCCTAAGGATCCTGTTTTTTTGTGAGTATACCCGAAGATGTGATGCGGTGATGGAGATGCCGTGGCTCAGTGAGCTTACTCACTGTACTAGAAACTTGCGAGTTTTGAGTGTCGCTGGTTCGATTCCTGAAACCAACCTTGGGCGTACTCTCCATTATCAATAAATTGTGTGCGCATGTTCTGCATGTGTTTGGCACACCTTGACCACATATCTCCGTCGTGCTTTAAAACCCAAACAAGGAAATGTTTTCATGCTAATTCAATACGAATTTTTCAATGAAATAAAGTTGTGATAAGTAAAGTCGTGTGAAAAAAAAAGCGAACCCCAACTCCTTTATTTCGATTACTACTCATACTAGAGCAAATTCAAAGGTATTCATTCAATAGGTGATAACGTCCTCTACAAATTCAAATCCAGACCAACTGTATAAGGGAACGTCTTCATATCAAAATTTGTACAAAAAAACGAAATTTCTAAAAAAAAAAACACCGTGTTTTTTATGCAATAATCAGATTCTGCATCGTTAAATTAGTCTAAATATGAAATGTTATGACTTTACTACCTTTATATCCTGAGATATTCAATCCTAAAGTTGTTGTCAATCTGAAAGATCATCTCGACATAGAAGGTCGTTATTTGTAGATCAAGATTAATTGTAGTTATAGCTATCCGAAAATTTCAAATTAGAATACTATTTCAAGCGATCCGAGAATTATATTTATTACTAGCAAAATACCCGACCTTACTCGGTTTGAATTGGTTTACTCTAGATTGAAGAGATAATCAAAATATATAATGACTTACGTTTTTTGTAGAATAAAAATTTTTTTTAACACCTTTCGCCATCTTTATATTTTCTACAACTTACTTTGGACACAAATCCTACACTGCATATCCATTCATGTAATACATTTCACATACATCGCACAATTGCTGTATGACAAAGCTACAAAATGACGAAAGGTGATACTAAGGTTACTACTATAAAAGACGATTTATAGGAAGATTTGGAATTCCCTTTCTTAAGTTCTTTTCATGTTCAACTCAATTAATTAAAATTACGATTTACGGCGAGTGCTCTCGCACTCATAGTCAACAAAACAATATTTTTTTACTTGTGGCACTCTTGCCTCCGGTATGCGACATTGTGAAATTTTGCAATCTTCTCCTGTCATTATTACAACAAATTTTTTAATGTTGGAAAAAGTTCTAGTTTGGATTTTTAAACATTATTATTCTTTCAATAACGGCATTATTCTTTAAATAACGGCATTATTCTTTAAATAACGGCATTATTCTTTAAATAACGGCATTATTCTTCAAATAACGGCATTATTCTTTCAATAATGGCATAACTACACTTAAAATTTACTGAAAATTTATACTGATTTACCTAACATTTTTAAGTCTAATACTTTGTGGTGCTGTTGCGTGTGATGAGAAGGAAAACACATGTATTAAAATAATAAATATTTAAAACAGGAAACAGCGAAATAAAACAAAATAAAAGATGTCGCAAAAAATTGTTCTAAAGATATTAATTTGTGATTCAATTTTATCTCTTGATCTCGCACAGTTGCCACAACTTACAACTAAAAGTGTACAAAATTTAGAAATGTGAAATTGATTCAGAGCGAAAGAATCAGAAAAAATATCTCTGCTCGCGCGATCTTGTTCATTCTCGTTTCGTTGAAAAATATCGTCTGTCCCAAATATTCGGAAATCGTTTTCATTGCGCAAAGAATAAAAATAAGACTCGAAATAAATGAGAGCTAAAATTTCACCATAAAAATTTTTTTTTGAAAAATAATTGGTTTTCAGCATTACTGGTAAAGCAAATAAAAGTAATCGTAATACTCAAACTACATTCCAATTTTTCCAAAACTACCAAATTGTGGATGATTTAAGTATACTTACTCAGGTGTTTTAGCATGAAACTCTTCTAAATATAACAATAAAAAAATGTTTAATATTGCATTCACTAAACTAATAAATAATGTATTAAATAAAACACATTGTAATCAAATATCTGGAATACAATTCATGTGATGTCTACACGAACACACAAACACAAAATCGAGCATAGAACAGAAAGACGGACAGACAGACTTTCGCAACCAATGCCACTCACTAAATGAAGATAAG
Organism: Metellina segmentata; assembly: GCA_947359465.1. Taxonomy (NCBI): domain Eukaryota; kingdom Metazoa; phylum Arthropoda; class Arachnida; order Araneae; family Tetragnathidae; genus Metellina; species Metellina segmentata. The sequence goes on from OX375875.1 coordinate 101,938,079, forward strand.
TACTCACTGTATGCAAATTTCCGTGAAGATATCTTAAACCGCGTGGACGTGTATAGGGCACAACATACAGACAGACAGACAGACGGACAGACAGACAGACACCAAACGAGAAAAAGGCGGATTCGGCATCAGAAGGGTCCAAAACGGATAGAAAACTTGAAATGGGTCGAAAATATTGAATGTACAAACAAACACTCCATTCTTATTTATATAGATACAAGTGCAAACGATCCGAAAATTGTTATCAGAGGTTTGTCCGGCGTTTTATAATCTTTTGGTTGCACCCTAAAATTGCAATGATGAGGAATATTTAATGTAGCTCAAAAAAATTATCGAAATGAGCTTAAATTTTGTATGGTCATACCAGAAGTCCTTTTAAATCGATTCCCATCAAAATGTAAAATAAGGTTCGAATTCATAATTTTTTCAAACGGTAATTTAATAATTATTAGTGAATTTAAAAACTATTTTTGAAATCAAATATTGTGTGGACTTTGTGTGGGTTGTTTAACAGTAAGTAACATGATACACAGAATATCAGATCAATAGAAATATTATTGAAGAAGATACGTATTAAAGTGCATAAGAAACTGATTTAATATTAGGAGCTCTAATCTTTCTGTACTCTTAACTTCGAACGGTGAGACCTATAAACTTGAAATTTGGTATCTGAAGTTAAATTTTGATATAGATTTGAAATTATGTTTCGAAATAGGGTGCTACTATAGGAAACTATGTAGTTTGTGCTCAATTTAATATGAAGCCTACCCCTTATGCAAACTTTATGCATTTGATTTATAGAAGACGTTACTTCTTGTCAAGCGCCATCTTTGAATTTTCTCCGCTGTTAAAATTTCTGGAATGATAAGGGGTGGTTCGGTTTTTTTTTCAGTCGTACATTTTTATATTATTTAACCTCATGGTTTCCAAAAAGAAATTATTGTAAATATTTTTTGTACATAAGTGTCTCAAACGAGGCCAGACTCTTTGTCTTTCGTATACACATTAAAGAAGATCTCTTTTATAACTTTTTATTATAGAAACTTAAATAAAAACATTATTTTTTTCCGAAAATATCGTAGTTCTGAATGGGTCGCTTTATTCTCGGAGGCTCAACCAAAGCTTTGCCTGAAAAAGAAGCAGATAAACAATGTTAGAAATTTCTCAAAAAATTAGTGTATGCATTTTGTCACAAATGGATTCAAAGGATAACTTTTCAAAAAATATCTAACAATATTTATTTTTTTATTATTTTTTTAGCTCAGGTGTTTCTTCGTCATCTGACCATGGTTCAAAATTACGAGGTGTTGTCCTCGGATCTTTCTCTTAAGAGACTGATCCCAGATCGTCGTCAATAGCCCGTTGTGTTGCTCTAGTACGACGTTAACTAAAAAATACCAAATTACCTAACAATATTTTTGTTTCGAATGTCCGACCACTGATCCCTTGGGTTTTGCAAAGTGCGAACTAACGGCTGCATGTGAAGCCGCCGCAACTTCAAATAGGGACAATGCCCAACAACCATGCGCTTATCAAACCGGGATTCAATTCCAGAACTTACTGGGTGGCAGAGAAACACTGTGACCCCTATTTTAGTAAGACGGAAAGAGTCCAAAGAACGGATTAAGAACGTGATTGTTGATTAATCAACGCCATTTAGTTTCAACTCTAAACAGGCGATAAACTGGGTTACCCCGATATGTATCGTGTAAAATCATTTTGGTAGTGTAGGTGTCTGATTTGTTCGTTTACACTAAAAATACCTCTGATACCGAGTTCGTTTTGGGACTTTCAGCCCTTTTTTTCCATAATTACCCTTCCATAATTACATAGCAGTTGTTATTTAAATATTAGTTCACTCACGCTGACAGTTTTCAGCATAGTTGGTGGGTGTCCACTCTCCGTACCTACATTCTATTTCTCGAGTGACACTTTCTCTTAGAGCAGGAGTTCCCAACCTTTTAGTAACTGCTTATCACTTGAAATTTTTGGCGTACCACCAGTCCTATATTTTTTTAGAAACATATATCTAATGTCAGAAAAGTGCAAAATGGCTTGTTTTATTTTAATTAAAATACTAAGAAAGCTTCATATTTTATGATTAATGCACTTGTATTTCGTATTAATGATGTTTTAATAAAGGAAAAAATAAAACGATTATTGAAAATTACAGTTTTATTTTTTACTCACAGGTCTAAAAACAACTAATTTTAAATGATTAGTACAAACTAAGCAAACAAATATTAACATAATCAAAAATCAATTTTTAGTGCGAGACTTGTTTTTTTTTTTTTTTTTAATTAAAATATCAATATCAGGAGCAATGGAGTTTTAACTTCACTCGTAAGTCCTCTTCAACACTTACTCTGTTATTTATTTTTTCATACACAAAAGTTCAGAAAAATTACTCTCATACAAGTAACAAGTAACAAATGTCACAAGAAATAGCATAACGTGGTTGTACATACTAAAATATCGAACAAACTTCGTAGAATATTTGGGTCGCTCGTATCATCCTTCCGGACCTCCTGAAACGGTGCCGCGTACCACCGGTTGGAAATCCCTGTCTTAGAGTATGACCAAAAATGCAAGTTTGACGGAATATCCTGAAAGAGTACAAATCATTTATCGAGAAACAAAGATTGCATACATAAAGACTGCAAACCTAAGAGAACACTTTAGCCCGAGACAGAGTAAAATTTATACAACACTAACAGCATTCACGACAAATCTGAGTGGTATCGATTTGAAGTAGCAGTTGGATCAACATCGCACTAGAACTCAATGGGCTATTGTCGACGGTTCGGAACCAATCCCGAAGGGTAAGATACGAGAACAATACCTCCTTATTTTGAACCAGATGATGAGGTTCCATTGCTGGCATTCCATTCTCCAAACTTCCACGCCACTCAAATTTGAGGACATCTGAGGCTACGGTAGCTTTAAGGTGCACCAGCCCCTTTTGTACACGACAGTCTTAGGTTGGATTCGAACTTGCAACCCTCCGTTAGCTAATCCGTTACTCTTCCAACCGGGCAATTTACAAAAGATGCGTTCAAGTGAATCCATGATCTGTATTTCAACGCAAGATTATACCATAGACTAACCATAAAACAGTTTTGAACGGGTCCCCACATGCACAAGTCCCCACGTATAAGACTTATTAGGCTGGATCTAGTTTCGAACTCGTAATCATCTCGTCGCTAATCCTCTGCTCTTCCATACGAGCTACCAAGGCCTCTTGTGACAACTTAGGTAAATTTCGGTGGTAGAGCTACAGTCTACGTTTATAGAAGGTGGCAACGCCTTGACGCTTTTTTTTTTTTTTTTTACGCTCATAGCACGATATGGCAGGTTAAGGCAAGCCATCTGTATTACGATTATTCAAATTTTTATGGCAACCTCGGCAAGTGGAGTTTAAATTTTCATTTTGAATATTCTAGAACAGGGATGGCGAACCTATGATCCGCGGTCAAACACTGACCCACGCAGGCTTTTTAAATGACACACGCGTTGATTTTTATAAACTTATCATCATTTCATCATATACATAAATTTTAAATATTTTTCGAACCCCTCTTTTTAAAAATATCAAGAAAATACACGTGTTAATAAAAAAATTAAAATTGAAAAAAAAAATACATAAATGATTTTTGAAAAATGTTTTAGATTTATTGATTTTCATAATATTGTTTTAAAATTTATATGAATTCCGATTGAGAAGAATATGTAAATTTATACAATACCGCTTGAGAATGAACAGATGTGGTAAATACTAATAATAAAGACATATTTATTAAGGCACCGTTCACACGAGGCGCGTAAAACGTACGTTTGGCGAGGCTGGTGAGGTCCGGCTGTTCAAGGTCGCTAAGATAGTAACTTGAATTAGAGGAATAAAAAACATAATAAACGACAGTTTGCACAAGTATTAGAGAAAGTGGGATTTTGACACACAACAATGTTCGATGTCTCAGTTCGGGTCAAGTTCTTAATCGGTTTGTAATTTTATTAGAAGAAATTACGCTCTTTTTGAATAAAAAAAACAATAATTTTGACGAATTTTAAAATATAGATTGGTTAAATGATTTTATATTTTTATGCGACATCACTCAGCATTTTAATGAACTGAATAAAAAACTTCAAGGAAATAGACAAATTATTTTAATGATGTTTGGAAATATAGGATATTTATGACGAAACTTAACATCTTTACTAGGGATTTGGAAATGACAATCATGAAATATTTTCCTCAGATACAAAAACATTTTCAAAACACAATAACAATGGAAAATACGCTTGACGTTCAAGAAATGCAATCAAAAAATATTTAATGGTTATATACAGTGAATAAAACAAGCCTTGAGGATAGATTTAATCAATTTAAAACTATGGAAAATACATTTCACTTTATTTAATATCCATACAAAACGAAATTCGAAACAATGGAGTTAAACGAATTTAAGTGGCTAGGTATCCATGATATAGAAATGGAATTAGTTGAATTTCAAAGCAGCGTAATTTGGAAAAATAAATTTGATAACTTGATTTCCGAAATAGAAGGGAAAATATCTAAAATTTGTACAAATTGGAATGATCCCACACTAATATCATATTAAACGTATGGGATTCTTTACCAAATAATTTTATATCAATGAAGAAACTTGCTAATGCTCTTTTAACACGATGTTTGGATCCACATATTCATGTGAAAAATTGTTTTCTTCGATGAATCTTTTAAACTCTACGAATAGAAATACACTCGGAAATGAATTGACAGTAAATTCGTTAAACTAATTAATACTGAATATGAACCTAATAGTAAGAAATTATCTGACAAAAAAACAACAGATTTCTCTTTAAATGTACTTTAAATTTATTGTACATACTGTACATATACCTGTAACTATATTATCTATTAAAACATATATATATATATATATATATATATATATATATATATATATATATATATATATATGTTGCTTTTTTCCCTTGTTCATTAAAAACTCAATGCAGGAGGTGAGGGGCATGATTTCTCCCCTTTTATATCGATTTTTTTATCTTTACTTGCAAAAGTAAAAGTTGTAAAACAAAAAGGAATCATTAACTTTTTAAAGGATTAAAAAATTGAGAACCACAAAAAAAAATAGTTATTTACCATGCTTCCTTTCACTTGTCCAAGTGACTCAAGGGCTAGTAGTTCTAAAAGAATAATGAACAAAATTTGATCAACTTCTTAAAAAGGTTCGTCGTCCCTGTTCTAGAAAATTCTTTTAAATCCGTTAAACTGTCGTTTGATTTCATTGGTTCATTTGAAATTTTTGAAATAATTCTTTCCTTGGCGACTTTAGAAGTGCTCAAAAAAAAAGTACCAAGGCCGTTGCCACAACTTTAAACGTAGACTGCAGCTGTACCATTGCGGTAAAGCAAGTTAAATCCCAGTTTTTTCCAACGTTGTCAGTCAAAAAAGTATTTGGACACAGCCAATATAATTTTTTTATAAATTCAATAATGTTTTTCATACGGTGTGCTTATATAAACTAAAATTTCTTTCGTTGTGTATATTATCTCAGGATTAATAAAATCTACTAAGCATAAAATAAAATAAAAATAACGTTACAAAATATTAAATTTTGAGTTCAGAAAGAAAATAAAGATGATGTGATAAGATAAAACTATTAAGCACCGGATTTAATGAGTTTTAATAACATTTAATAATAGAATTAATGTTCTATTAGGACGTCCTTCGCGTTAAGACTTATCAGTCTGTTTGGTTAAACGAATTTAAATAATTTTCATATTATATTTATTTTATTTTTTAATCTGCAGGAGAAATGCTGAAATTTGATGTTGGGTGAAATTTAGCACTTAAATGACAATTTTTCAAATCTTTTTAAAAGGATTGAGTTCTGGATCTTATGTAAAAGTATTGTTAACATATATGGTCAGTGATAAAAAAAAGTTACAATTTCCCCCCAAAATATAATACGAGCAATCTACAAATACTAGACTAGTTCACCAATTCGATATTTGAAGAGAAACATGAGCTTACGCTTTGTTGGGAAAGAATATACATTCCAGCATTGAGTTATCTGGAGTCATGGGCTTTCCGCATATTTGTCTGGAACGTAACACACGATAGCGCTTTGGCATTTTCTAAGTCTCGTCTTCGAAGGAATCTACCCCAAAAGAAAAAAAAAAGGCTAAAGCAATCATTGAGCTATTCACAACTCTCGCATTAACTACAGTAGAACTCCAACTATCCGGATCAATTGGGACAAGACCTCATCCGGATAACCAAATATCCGAATTATTGGATAATTCACATTAAAAAGGTTATTTCTTAGCAAAAAAAAATAATACAAAATTATTTTAGTATGTAATGTAATTTAATGACTATGAAAACAATTTTATTTAAATTTTATTCTTACATACTGTATTAAAATGTATCATTGCTGGAACATATTTTGTTTACATTTATACTTACATACTGTATTAAAATGTATTATTGCTTGAACATATCGGTCAGTCAGTTTTATCACTGTCTACTCGTTTTCATGCAGCCCATAAACTTCTATGGTGCCCATAGATCTCCTCTATGGTGCAGCCACGTCTCGTATGCGCTTGAGGAGAGTAGCTGTAGATGGTCGCACTCAGACTGCCGATCTATCCATTTTAACGCTGTGTCAAGGCACTCAAACGCCTTACTAGCCTGGTGGTCCTGCATCTGGTTGAACAGCAATGTCGTCGTCATCTTACGTGTCATCAATGAGTTCCTTTCTCACATTTTAAATGAGTTCATCGTCACTGAGAATTTGGAATCCAATGTCCGAAGAATCCCACACCAGCCACTCGCCTACGTCCTCTGCACTGCACTCGGAACATCCGGGAATTTTCACTATGATGTGTTTTATGTCCTCAACTGACTCTTCGTTATCTCCGTTTTTATCATTCACCGATAAGAAACTTTTGAAATGTTGATTTTGTGACGTTTTAGGCACCACAGCAATACAATGGAGTTGGACTAAGCTGGATACCTTTATAAGCTATTTATTTCACTCAAAAAGCTTTCAGTAACAATTGGAAAAATATTTACAGAATTATTTACACTCCAAAATCGATGAACGAGTGTTCATGCAGAAACAATAGTTTCACTTCACAGTTATTTTTTTCCGGTGTTTCACCTCACCGTATAGCTGTCTCAACGAGAGCTCTTTTTTCACCACCTTTCCCAGTGGCTTCTAACCCTCGACTTCCCTTTTTGTTTTTCACCGGGAGAGCCGTCTCCTTTTTGGAATGTTGATCGTGTGTTTTCCAATGACACCTGCAACACTCAAGAGGTGTCGACTCCACACGTGTGAGTCCCCTCTTTGGATCTTGCAACCGTTAGAAAGTGACGAATGTGACAGGCAGGTACAAAAAGTCGGATGACGACTCTACGAGACTTAATGCCTTTCTGGCCTGGCATACGTGTTCCTTTTGAGGGTCCGTCCACTCTTATCTAGTGGGAGGTCAGACGACACAATTTTATTAATTTCCTTTTTTTTCCCTCAAAGCGATCCGGATAATTGGAGTTCTACCGTACTATTTTTGATCGAAATTTAGTTGCTACCAATAGATTCTTTAAAACCATACCTAGAAGTGTAAAAGATACGGTAAAGAACTAGAATCTATAGTACACTCTCCTAGTGGTTGTCTCGACGAAGTCTCTCTTCAAGCTGACAAAGCCCTCAGGGGCACTTCTTTAGGTGCATCACAACCCCGAGATACCCGAATGATCTGTTTTCCCACGTCTACCCCCTTCTGATTTTCGCTTTTTCCTCCCTCGTTGTTTTGTGTTTGGCGCAGCTTGACCAAATATGGCCCTTCCGCCGTAAAACCTAAAACCAACCAAAGTAACAAAACTGACCAGATCTTGATGGACGAGATATCTCGTCGTTAGAAGGAAACTGACCAGATCTGGATGGACGAGATATCTCGTCGTTAGAAGGAAACTGACCAGATCTTGATGGACGAGAAATCTCGTCGTTAGAAGCAAACTGACCACATCTTGATGAACGAGAAATTTCGTCGTTAGAAGGAAACTGACCAGATCTTGATTGACGAGATATCGCGTCGTTAGAAGGAAACTGACCATATCTTGATGGACGAGAAATATCGTCGTTAGAAGGAAACTGACCAGATCTTAATGGACGAGGTATCTCGTCGTTAGAAGGAAACTGACCAGATCTTGATGGACGAGATATCTCGTCGTTAGAAGCAAACTGACCAGATCTTGATGGACGAGATATCTCGTCGTTAGAAGCAAACTGACCAGATCCTGATGGACGAGATATCTCGTCGTTAGAAGCAAACTGACCAGATCTTGATGGACGAGATATCTCGTCGTTGGAAGCAAACTGACCAGATCTTGATGGACGAGAAATCTCGTCGTTAGAAGGAAACTGATCAGATCTTGCTTTAATCATCATCGAAAAATCAGCAACATTTTGATGATAAGATACTTGTCATTGGCAAAATTGATCAGATTTTGATGAACGAGATAACCTCGAAACCACTTGGACGGTAAAGAAGTAAGGCCAGGATTTGATTGACCCATCAACCTTTCGATAGTACTTCGTAGACAATGCCTGTATGATGTACAATGACGTGCAAAACTTAGGGAACACTAAGGTTTTGAGCTGCTGCTTTGCATTGAAGTGGTCTGGATGTGGGAAAATGACACAAAAAGCACTTCGAGAGTCACCGAATTGACGGGTAAAATAAAAAAGGTAACATAATCGAACAGTAAAAAAGTCTTTGAACTGAAGTGGCTACACTGCACTGGGGTGCCATGAGACAGAACTTTTGTGGCTTAAACAAGACAGGAGACTGTTCTTTGCAGTCTGTAAGACCACCTCAATCACTGGAGCAGGCTTTGCAGCGCGTTTGCATACTGGGAATGAGTTTGCTCTCTCTACATAAACTATCTCATCCAGTAACTTTGAATTTATTTTTAAACATTAACTTCCATAGCCATTTATGATCATAATCCAAATCTCTGGTTTTCTTCAAATATCTTACTAAATCTTAAGCTTGCCTACCATTATACTCTCTTTCAGCCCAGGGGCACCAGCTCAACTTTCCAAGCCCCAAGTTAAATCCGAGAAATTTCTGAAATCATCCACATCAATTCAGAAATGAATAAGAAAAGATAAACACCTGAAGACAGATGACCTTTGACCCAGGTGCTTCATTAAAATTCATCCGTGCCTGGATGAGTTCCTGTGGTAGCAGAACCCATTCATATGTTAGATCGTCTGACACCACGATTCCGAAATTTTAAATATGCACCGTCTTGCTACTGAATATCACCATAAGGTGTTTCGTTAAATTCTGAGGTTGGTTGATTGGTTGGAATTCTATGGCGCAAGGGCCATATTTGTCCCTGCTGTGTCAGACACAAGACATGCAATATCAAGCTATAGATACACACAAGATATACACAGTGAATATTTTACTGGTACAGAAGAGAGATATACACCAGGGAGGAATGTACCTGACAGGAATTGAACTTCTAGACTACAACTTAAGGTTGCTAGCTCAGTAGGCATACCCACTGACCACGTTAGGTAGATCCTATTAAAACTAGAGTTCCTCGAGTTTTGAAGTGTAGCATAAATACATATTGTAAATGCTTAGCATTTACTGGTATAAAAACAATAAAGCTTTTTTCTATCTTCCTTTGCACATACAGCTTTATTATCAATACTACGAATAATACTTTATTACTTCTAATTTCGAAAACAGACTGCATAGAAGTACAAGAAACTTTTCACATTTCCAGGGTCCCTTAGCTCTTTGTACCATTGCCTACCATGGTACCAATGACACCTTTATCTTAAAAGTATCCGGGCAATGTCCGGAAATATTTAGTCTGAGAAAAATAATCAAATACTAGGGTGCCCGCCCCTGCTCGCTAGCGCTCGCCAACCCCCAGAGGATTGCTTCGCAATCCTCATTGGTTCGCTACGCGAACCTATGCTCGCTTCGCTCGTATCAATGAAGACATGTGTCCTAGCAGAAGAAATTGTTAACAAAATATGATATTCCAAAAAATATTTTTTAAATCTAAATTTTATGCTGTTTTTCAGAAAAGATATTTACAGTACCTATGGAATCAGAATTCAAATGGAAACTTTGAGCAAATTTTGACTCGAAATGTGAGCGTTGATTTGGAAATTGAAAACCCAGCATGTTGGTTGTGTGTACATTTACCCAGCACTCGAGCCACCCACGCTTTTTCATTGAGTTTGTTGTCGAAAGTTGTAATGTAAGCGTTTTGTTGAACTATAATAGTTTGCCCCGAAACGGACCTTTTTTTTTAAATGACCCTGAAAAGATCCTCCGTTTGGTACAGCTACACTCTACGTTTATGAGTGATGGCAACGGCTTGGCGATTTTTTTTTTGGCGCACTTCTAGTAGCGAGCTACGATAAATTAAGGCAACCCATCTTTCGTTGCTGTTGTTGTGGTTTTCACGGCAACCTCGGCAAACGGAAACTTTCAATTTTCATTTTGAATATTCTAGAAAGTTCTTCCAAAATCCGTTAAAATCGTTTGATTTCATTGATTCGTTTGAAATGTTTTCTTTCCTCCCATTGGTTATTTTGTTTTCAAAATATCCTTTTATTGCATTGGTCCTTTTAAATCGTTTTCTGTGATACCATTGGTCCATTTATTTGTATTTTGACAGTTGTGGAATTTTTATTTTGTTATAATAGTTTTCACGACAGGATTAAGAGTTTTGTTTTTTTGACCATTTTCGTTTTCATTATTATTTTACGAGAGAATTCTGACTTTATCAGGTATTATTTCTTGCTTTTTTTTCTTTTGTAAATCTTTTTCTTTTTCAACATGCTCACTGTATTTAGTGTAATTGATAAGTTTCAGGGTATTCTTACCATTCGTAGCTTAGTTTCTCTGCTGGTTCACAAATGTGTTTTGATATGTGATTAAGCTTACTACTTTTTGTGAAATTTTTTTTAAAATATACTTTTTAAAACGTTCTGAAATGTGCTTAAAAAGTGTGTTGTAAAAAGAAAAAAAAATTGTGACAGGAAAAGAGTTAAGAAATAATTCTTTCCTTGGCGACTTTAGAAGTGCGCCAAAAAAAATCGCCAAGCCGTTGCCATCAGTCATAAACGTAGAGTGTAGCTGTACCCTCCGTTTTCTTTTATTTCTATTATTTACTGCAACAGCTCTACTAAATTTTTTTTTTTTCAATAAAATTTCATCCGATAACGCTACAAATTCAATTGAAGCGCTAGGCTTTGGGATAAACAAAGAATCGTACAATGTTGCCAAAACGCGAAAACAAATAACGTCTTTTTTGCGTGCCACGTAAGAGAATTATATATATAGATTTAAAATTCAAGACTTCTTAGGAAACTTAATCGAGGCCTTGCCGAGAGAAAGGGTTTGAAGAGCTCAAACACACACCATGCACTTTCTATTTTTAAAAAGAAAATTTTTTTTCATTCATTTGCAAGAATGTGTTAATTATAAAATTTTACAAATATACAATCATATTTGTAAAAAGTCCTTGCACACCGTATATTTTTTTCATATCCGTGTTCGTTCAAATGTACAATTCTTTGGGGATTGAACTTGAATCGGAATCTGATAGAAAAGTCCCTAATGCTGGATAAATTTAGTTTTTCCTAAACAGCTTATAGTCATCATCTTTACCAGCAAACATAGATGTATTTATTTATTTGAAAAATGAATATAATTCATTTTTTGTTTTGTATAAACTATGGTTGATGGATTGTGGAGTGGAGTATTCATAAAATAATTCGAAAATCCTTCTTTTCCCAAAATGAAATCTGCAACACTTATTTTCGTTTCTGCCCAATCCAATAAGCTCTCTGAACTTTGTGTTTTTTAAAACTAATAACTGAATAACACGAGTTGCTCAGGTTGAAATGGTTAAATGTTGATTGAAGAGTGCATTAGAATAATCACTTTCTTTACATAGAAAGCGTTGGCGAGCGTTAGCGAGTATACTATACTTAAAACTAGTTTCTCTTTATCTACATATTGTATGGTAATTGCTATATTAATAATCTACATTATCCTTACGATTATATGGACTAATACCAATCTAGTATTGAATATTACCTGCTGTCAATGATAGTCTGCACTTTACGTCTGATATGTGCCACAGACAAATCTCCTGACGTCATTCCGGTCTTCAACTCCAAGATGATGAAAAAAGCAATCACTGAAATACATTTCGCTCTAATGTACATATATAAGACAGACAAGAAATGCACGAACGCAGTTAAATAGATTATGATGTTGAAACTCTCAAAACATGGCTTGACTCAAAACACCACAAGTCTTGCAACAAAAAACGTGATTATTATTCGTATAATTTAAACAAAATAATGAAATATATCCTCTAGCTACAATTTTTTAACAAAAATACGACAGTTAAAACCCCCGGCAAGTAGTAAAAAAAATTTTAATCATAAAGCATAAATTTGTTTGTTACTTTACTTCGATGTTTATTTCCCACTTCAGTAATGCATAAATTATTTTGAGTCCAATAGTGAATTTTGGCCCCTTCGGCATAAAAAATTAACTCCCGCATAAGAAACTAACTTACGAAAATAGAATAGTGTACGCAAAAATCTAAAAAGCATTGTTGCAAAAGAAGGTTCCGAATGACTAAAATTTGCGTGTCATCAAATAAGATGGAGACTAATCAATCCTATTTCAATTTCGAAAAATGACATAAAAACCTATTTTTCAAACCAATATCAATTTTCATTTCAAAGAAATAAACCCACAATGGTAGAGATGTTTTCAATTTAAAAAAAAAAAACATTGGCTTTCATAAATTGAACGAAATGTTCATAAATATGCAAGGAAAGTGTCAATGCGCGCGCCCCGTAGAGCTTTCTATTATCAAATAAATTTAAATTCTCACTGTGATTCAGTCAAAATGAAAACTATAATCCAGAGATGTTACCAAATATATTCCGATATTCTCTACGTTCTCATCCATAATTCATAACTTGTTTGTGGGCATGAATTTTCTTCCCACATAAACTGCTAAATTCAAAAAATGTATTCTGCTATTTACTATAATACAAAAAATACATTTTGTCTGAACGCAACCATAAAAATCGAAATACGAAGCTCCTTTAGTGAATTCAAATGTAATATCATTACAATTCATCTATTATTGTATTTTACTTTTTTGAAGTAATCAAGGTCACTTGAGGAAGGTAGTTAATTAGCGTCTGACTGAAGCAGCACAACGAGCTACACTGACGAGTCAAAACATTAGGAACATCCCCACATTTTTCAATGAACTCGCCAAGATGACGTGGAGGGCAAGTGATTAAGTGAGAATGGTATTTAACTGCTGCTGGAGAAGGTAAGTAATCATTCTTGCTCTTACTTTTGCGAGTGATGGGAAAGGCTGTTGATCAAAGCGAATTTGATAGAGGGCAGATCGTAATGGCCCGAAAACTCGGAACGAGTATCACGGAAACTGCACGACTGGTTGGTTGTTCACGATCTGCCGTTGTTAGTATTCATGCAAAGTGGATAAATGCCGGTGACACCAGCAGTAGACGCCAAGGTGTTGGTCGTCCAAGCGTCATCAAAGATAAATGAAGTCAGAGACTGTCCCGCTTGGTAAAGCAAAATCGGCGCGAGACAGTGGCTCAGCTGACAGCCCAATACAATGCAGGTTCAAGCGCAAGTGTTTCGAAACACACAGTTCAGCGTACACTGTTGGATATGGGACTGTGCAGCAGATGTCCCACTCGTGTGCCTCTGTTGACCAAGCGTTATCTTCAACTACGCCTACAGTAGGCCCGGGAACATCGAGACTGGACCATGGATGAATGGAAGAGAGTTGCGTGGTCAGAAGAATCCCGATTTCTCATTCATCACGTCGATGGTCGTGTCAGGGTATGCCGTCTGCCAGGCGAACAGTTGATCCCCTCTTGTATAGTAGGTGATACGCAGGCTGGTGGTGGCGGTATTATGCTTTGGAGGACGTTCTCATGAGCGACTCTGGGTACCCATAGTTGTGGTAGAACAGACCATGAACGCTGTGAACTATCTGAACATCAAAGGAGGCGCAACGCGTTATTGAGTAGGTGGTCATAATGTTTTAGTTCTAAAGTGTATTGGCGACAGTCCGAGATCAACCCTAAAGGCAAAGATCCGAGGAAAACATTTCGTCATTTTGTACCACAGTCGGATGGTGAGGTTCACATCTGAGCTGGCACCCCACTCTCTAAACTTACACATCACGCCAACGTGAGGACATTTGAGACCCCGACAAATTTAACGCTCACCAGCCCCCACGTACACGACAGACTTCGGTTGGATCGAAATTCGAACTCGCAACCCTCCTGTTGCGACTCTTCCAGTGGCCCCAAGTGATCAAGGAAACTATGAATTCAAATTAAATTTAAAAAGAACATCGGAAACAATCGCTTCCATATAGAATTTTTAAACCAGTCAAACTTAACCTTTTGACTACGGCTATAGATATAACTGGCGCGATTCTTATAACTTTCAAAGTACAACTGCTGTACCGTCCGTAGTCTAAATTCTTTCTTGGGGCGATTCTCATAACTTTCAAAGTACAGCTGCTGTACTGGCCGAAGGCTAAGTTATTTCTTTGCGTGATCAAGGTACAACTGCTGTACCGGCCGTATAGTCTTAAGGTTAAAATACCTGCTTACTGTTTGCTGATTCCCTTGTAAATCGCCCAGAATACAATACCAAACGTATACAACACCCTGTCGTATTAGAAATCGTCTCATTTTCTGAGACTTATTCCTTACATGAAAAAAAAAAAAACTAAGTAACTGACGAGTAAACACAGAATATAACACTAGCTAATTGTAATTTGTGTTAAGTACTTACATGCAAATCCTTCGATATAACGCGTGGTTCTAGGAGCAACTCGTACAATATGGAAAAACTTATGATTTATTATGTTCTTACTAAATCAAATCTTCCAACAAAAACACTTAAACATAACACTGAGAACCGGATCTGCATTTACATTATACGCATAGCACTGTTCTGAAAAACACGAACATATGTGATATTATACTAATCACCGTGCGTGATTTTTTAATAGAGCACTTACCCAAAAAAAAAAGCCCGGCATTCCCTGATGAAAACATTAAAATTTTCAGTAGAAGAACAAATTTCGACATAACCTATTGAAAAACGACTTTTTTTTATAAAGTAAACCTGTTTTTTTTTTTTTTTTTGGGGGGGGGGTTATGGCGCAATTGGCCATATTGGATCATCATGCAGCGCCAGATACAAGACACGAAATATCAAGAAATAGACAGGCACACACACAATGAAAGTTTAGTGACACAGAAGAGAGAAATACACCCAGGGAGGAAGTAGGCTCTTTTGGAAGAGCAGTGGCTTACAAAACGGAAGGTTGAGTTTGAAACTCAATCCAACAAAAGACCGTCGTATACGCCCGGGTGCAGAAAGTGCTTAGATCTGCGACGTACGTCGCATAACAAAGTCTTTTAGCAGAACAATTTTTCCATAATTTTATCAAAATTTTGACCTATTTTTTTTAAATCATAAGTTACGATGTTCTGCAGTGCAAAGCTTGCTCCTTGCCACACCTCTTTTACTCCTCTAGCAACGGAACAACCTACATACACCGCCCAAAATTACCACTACTTTATAAATAACACATTTTTTATGGCCATGACAAAATACTTAATTTCAAAAGTTATCGACAGAATTGCAAATTCCGAAATAATGCCTTGGTTTTAAATAAAGTAAGTTAGTTAATTTTGATGTTTTGTTATAAATATGAAAAACCTATTTAGCCGATAATTGTGTTTTTGATTTTGCTGCAGTTTTCAAAATTCGGACAAAATGCTTGCAGAACAATTGCAATCGCTTGGAGTTGTGTTGCAGAACACTGAATATAATTCTGCACCTGGGCGCATATGTGGGGGATGGTGAATGCTAAATCCTTCGTGGTCTCGAATGTCTTTACGTAGGCGTGGTGTGTGTTACGCGGCCCGAGTAGGGTGCCAGCTGAGGTGTTGTCCTCGTCATCTCATCGTGGTTCAAAAATGACGAGATGTTGATCCCGGATCGTCCCCAATAGCTCTTTGCGTTGCTCCAGTGGGAAGCTTCAAATACCTACCTTCCTAAAATTGTTTTTTCATTTCCTCTCCCAAATGCCAACTCATGACTCACCCTTCAAGAATCGACGAGACCATGGTAGTCTCTGCATTACAGGGGGCACCATGGGAGGGTCTATCCCATCACCCAATCTTGAAGGGGGGAGGTACGCCGCCGTGGAGGACTTGGAGAGCTGGCCCCTATTTACGCGTTGTTTTGTAGAAATCAGGTGACTTCATGAATCCAAAACGACTGCGGCATTTTTGAGATACGAACTCACAATCAAGAGCTTGTCTTAAGGTAGGTGCCGACCAACCGGTATGGTGGTTAAGGTTCCTGGCAGGGAAATTCCTGGTTTGAATCCGGGTCAGTGCATGGATGGGATGGTGTGGAAGTTTGGAGAGTGGGGTGCCAACTCGGGTGTTACCTCGTCATCTGACCGTGGCTCAAAATTACGTGATGTTGTCCTCGGATCTTTCCCTTAGAGAATTGATCCCGAAACGTCGTCAATAGCCCGTTGTGTTCCTCTAGTACGACGTTAACTAAAATTACCAGTGTGACGTTAATTAAAAATACCAATACCAACTTGGTAATTGATAATCTGTAATTAACGTCGTACAAGAGCAACACAACGGGCTATTGACGACGGTCCGGGATCAGTCCCTTAAGGGAAAGATCCGAGGACAACACCTCGTAATTTTGAACCACGGTCAGATGACGAAGCAACACCTGAGCTGGCACCCCACTCTCCAAACTTCCACGCCAACCCAACGTGAGGACTTTCGGCCACGACAGATTTAAGGTGCACCAGCCGCCTCTACACCATACGTTTACAAACATCCATGCCCGGACCCGGATTCGAACCAGGAACCTTCCGATCTAGAGGCTAACACCTTAACCAATATACCGGTTGGTCGCCCAGGTTCTTGTAACTGACGGTTCTGCAAAGTTGTAAGGGGATTCAGAGAGTAAACACATAAACCAAAAAAAGGATGCGAGCTCGAATCCAATCGAAGACTGTCGTGTACAAAGGAGGTTGGTGCACGTTAAATCTGTCTTGGCCTCAAAAATGTCCTCACGTTGGCGTGGCGTGGTAGTTTGGTAACCTGCTCAGATGTTACCTCGTCATCTGACCGTGGATCAAAATTACGGGCTGTCCTAGTAACACAACGGGCTATAGACGAGGCTATACTTGAGCAGGCATCCCACTCTCCAAACTTCCACACCACGACGGATTTAACGTGCACCAGCCCCCATTGTACACGACGGTGGCTGAATTCGAAATCGCAACTCTCCGGTGTCGAACCCGATGCTCTTCCAGCCGGGATACTCGATTCGTTGGATACTGATATTTAGTCTTCTCAATCTAAAAATTCGAACATTCCTCAACTTTTAATTTAAAATGCAAATTCTAACTTCACGATTCTTATATTCAATCTTTTTTTTGAGGTTAACACTTTCCTTGAAAATCTCTCGCCAGCGCGTGATGGGGCATCAACGCTAAAGAGCCACTTACGCGCCAGCGCGTGGCGATATAGTTCTGCAGGGCCTTAACGCCCCCCAAAAAATATGCATCTATGTAGCCTCTAACGAATGATGAAATTTTAATTTTGTTGACTGAGCTTTCGCCAGTCTATTCTGGTTTTGGCTTCTGGGAAAAACCCATTTCTATGGCGCGGCGTATCCGCTTTGAATGTTCAAGCTTGTTAGATTTAAAAAAAAAATTGTTTGAAAAAGAGAATGGATCAATATTGATTAATTTATGTTCTTCATTCGCAAACATGCAGAGATGTTGAATGTTGCAGTTTAATTTAGATAACTGGTGTAAATTTAAAAACTCAGAGCTCTCTTTGTAGTTTTTATTTCCACTATTATAATTTAACAGGGCTCCTAATAGGTTTCAAGGTCTAAAAAGGTGACAAAAGTGACAAATTGAACCAAAAAGGTGACAAAAAGTGACTAATCGAGTACAAAAAGGTGACAAAAAGTGACTAATCGAGTACAAAAAGTGACTAATCAAGCAAAAAAAGTAACAAATAACAATAATGCTAAATATATTCAAGTATAAAGATAGAAAATAAAAAGATCCTCCCCAGCTACCTATATCTTTTCTTTCTTTGGAAGGATATTTTTATTTTCTTCATTTAAAAAGTATATAATTTAAAAATATTAACATAAAATTTTTAAAAAAATCGGAATTATGATTTTTTTAATTCGTTTATTTTTGACACAGCTTAAAGAATTTCTTCTTTATCTTTGAAAAATTATGTCTTATTTTTTTTTGTTGCAAAAGTCTGAAATTAATTTTGTCTTTTTCTTCCAGAGCAATGCGAAAATAAGGACAAAAATAAAATGTCTACAGATTTTTCTTTAAAAACAGTCATAAAATTTTCTCTATTAGCACAAATAATTTCTTTTAAATCCCAAATGCGGATATCCGATATTCGGAATTGTCAAAAATTTCGAAGAAAAAAAATATTGAACGTTTTGCTAACCAGAGTTTTTTTTTTTTTTGTTTTGTTTTTCTCATTTTTTTCCATCTTTTTGACAATTTTCATAGTACAAAGAGGTAAACCTGGACCTAACAACGCAAAATAACGGACATGTTCAGACTAAATACCAAACAGAAAAATTAGATTTGCAAGTAAAATTTCATGCATTGTTTAAAAAAAATTCCTATTTATATATTCTTTCTACTTATTCCTATTTATATATCTGCTATTTTAGTATTGAAAATGCAAAATTTGCGCAGGGGAGGTTAGATTAAGGTTTTGTTTACAAAAAAATGCAAATAATCCGAAATTTGGAATGGCCGAGTACCTGAGGATTCCGGATTTTGGACTTTGTATTGTTTTAAGGATAAAAAATTACATGTATACATGAAAGGTTTCATCCCTAAATTATAGAAACAAAATTCTTATACACAATTTCTCCGAAAATAGAAAAAAATTTTCCTTTTCACAGAGGAAATTTCCTTTTTCCCTGCATTGACGCGATTTCGGGAGTGAACCAAAGATTACGCGGAGTTGCGGATTTTCGATTCTTTAGCATAGAAATTCCGGAGCACTTGGCAACTCTGCTAGTCTCGCAGTCTGAAGAACTGGTTCCAGTAAACATCAATAGGCTTCATTCTAAATCCTTCTTCCTCAAATTCTCTTTTGAGTAATTTCCACTCATCCAGTAGTATGTCTGTCGGGACATCCCATAGCATTACTCTTTCAAATTCTAATACTTGTCGAACACTCTCGCCACTGAGTCTCTCAAGAGGACCAAGACAGGACAAACTTTTAAAGAGAGATGAACTGAAGGAGGATTTCTTCAAAACATATTTAACACTGGCAACGTAATGCTTCTGAGCCCTTAGAAAAAAGAAATTCCTTTCCTTCTCTTTCACATTCTGTAGCGCTCTAGAAATTTTATCTCCAATCACAATATCAGCTAGAGGCAACAGTTTCTGAGGACATATATCTTCCGATTTATCCATTTTCAAACCTCAAATAAGTTCCCCTTCGTAGATCCTACCCAAAATTGTTCTTGTCAACAATTCAAGTTGAGAATGAATATTATGTATTAGAGGTTCCTTTTTCTGAAGAAATTCGGTCACACGATTAAATATACTTGCACTTGATACAACAAATATCACCTTAGCCTTCATAGTTTCTTTTCTAAGGAAATGAACAATTTTTTTGTAGCCTGGTCTTTGTATTATGTTTGGCTTATTTATTGGAATGTTGTCAAGGAAATACTTTCGCACAGCAATCCATTGTTCAAGCAACCTTTCAGCAGCTGGCTTTAGGCTTAGCGACATGCTTGAACAATACTTGATGAAATAGTGAGTGGGAAATTTCAAGTCTTCTTGAATTTGTTTGTATGTTGACCAATGCTTAGGACACTGATTAAAAAATCTGTGAATAGTAAAAATTAGTTCAGACACATCTTCCCCTTAACTCTTTTAGGTAATGGTAATTTTAGTTAACGTCGTACTAGAGCAACACAACGGGCTATTGACGACGGTCCGGAATCCGTCCCTTAAGGGAAAGATTCGAGGACAACACCTCGTAATTTTGAACCACGGTCAGATGACGAAGCAACACCTGAGCTGGCACCCCACTCTCCAAACTTCCACGCCAACCCAACGTGAGGACTTTCGGCCACGACAGATTTAAGGTGCACCAGCCGCCTCTACACCATACGTTTACAAACATCCATGCCCGGACCCGGATTCGAACCAGGAACCTTCCGATCTAGAGGCTAACACCTTAACCACTATACCGGTTGGTCGGCCCCTAACTCTTTTAGACCTTTAAGAAAAGCATTATGTATTGTGTGAATCTTACATGGTCCAATGTTAATTTGTTTTTTTTCGGGTAGAAAGTAATGAGTCATTAATCTTTTTAAAAACTGACTTTCACTAATAAAACCTCAAAAATTTGTAATAATCAACTTCAATGATAACAGAAAATGATTTTCAATATGTTCGCAACACTCCTTCAATATTTAACCCTCTGGATACAGAGACGGACAAAAATTTTGCATTCTCTGGTTACGGAAGGCTTTGGAATCTTTCAGATCTCAAACTCCTGAAGAAACGGCTGACGGTCATTAAGATTTCCATGCCCTCATTTCTGTGCTACAAAGAGAGCAGCGCGTGAATAGCCTTCATTCCGTAGACAGGAATGTCGGGGTTCTTGATGGGGAGCTTCGAGCTCTTAGAATGTGTGAGGTTGATGATTTATTCCCTTAAAAACTTTGCCAAAGACACCTTTGAGTGTAAATTATCATACGTGTTGAAGATTCCACCGTCCTTTCAGAGTTTGCCCTGGCGCATCTATACCTTCTGGACATAATCAGACCCACAATAGAAACTGCAACATGTGATGACAAAGGTACTAAACGCATTACCTCTCCTCCTGGGTTAACGTTGAGTTAATATCAACTTGATCCGTCCGGTCTCTTGACCTCTCCATTCTCGTCTTATTCCAGAATCCGAAAATAAAATGGGTCTGTTGAGACCGCCCTCAGATCTGTGTATGGAGGATGTTATCCTGCCTTTTGGAGCCTTTTCCTGCGGGAAAATTTCCAGAACTTGCTGCTAATACACCCTGGGCAACATGAAGTATCCTTTTACAGTTGAAACGGTACGCTTTTGAATCCGTTCTAGCGGTGGAATATAGCACGCATTTCGAAATTGAATGCGTGCGAACCCTGTTTTTTTAGAGGCTTTTTTAATTGCTTACCAAAAATTTTTCTTCAAATATAATTTAAGAACTTAAAACCCCTGAAAAGGTGACAAAAGGTGACAAAATGTCAAAAAGGTGACAAAAAATAAAAAGGTGACAAAAAGTAACAAAAGGTGACGTGTTAGGAGCCCTGTAATTTATATGTTTTTAAAATTTTTGCAAGGGGTACAAAATATAGCTTTTAACTACATGCCCCAACATTTCAAAATTGTAAGGATTTATTTCAGTTATTTTTTAAAAAATACAAATGAAAAACTACTTTAAAAAACACGTTTATTGTGAGAAATACAAAGTATCTCAATACATTCTCTATAACAATTCTTTCTCGATATAAAATGTTACAATGAATACTGATAAAATAACAGTACAGATAGCAATAACTTAGATTATTTTCTTAAATTCCAATTGATCCCACAAACCATAAAAAAAATACAAATCTTTTAAAAACGTAAAAAGTATACTTTTAAAACATACAAACAGGAAAGGAGAGAAATATTAATCCAATAAAACAGAGTTAAAATTTTCCTTCAATTCATAAAAGTCATAATGAAATTAAGGATCTCAATTTATTCGAAACATAAAAATATTAATGCCAAAAGATACTGTCTGCTTAGAGCAGAAACTCGTCAACTGAAAATTTTTTTATTGTAGTTACTTTCAAGGTCTAAAAATAAAAATTATTAGCATTTAGATAGTGTTATATACCTTACAAACAGGTTATAAACTGACCAATGTATTTCTGATAATTATAAAAATAAGCATCTATTGCTTCAGAAAAAAAAATGTCATTTGATAAGTTTCTGCTACAAGCCAGCGATATTAAACGCTATAAATGATAGATCAGAATAAATATTGATAACATTAACTTTAGGTAAATGAACAGCAAACAATGCTTAAAAAAACTTTTGACATCAAAGAATAATTCAACTGTTATGAGCATGAATCACAGAAGAGAAATTAGTGTATAGTCAGCACGAAAACTCAAAAAACTTGTATTAAAAACAAATTAGTAACTCGTATCCATAATATTCTAAATAAATTAAATTCCAATGAGTAGTGTTTGAAATTCTATTTTAGTCTGATAGGGAGTGAAATAATGATCACTTTTCGACATTTTGCTTTGTTTACAATTTTAAGTACTTCATCATCGAGATAAAGCAAGACACTACTTCCATTTTTCCCTTGCAGTCAACAATTTTCTGCTTTTTTAGTGGTGCAAATATAATGATTGTGTTTTGGTTAATTTCTCTTGTCATTCTTTGCTGCATTGAGGTTAATTACATCATGAGGTTATGTTGAAGTTATATGGTTCAAAATGGGGGATTGAATCAAAATAATTGCTCTAGTATTTCTCTTATAAAGTTGCGATCTCACAATGACTGTCCCTTGGAAATTCCCATATATTTCAAACAAATTGATATTACTCAAAAAGAGTACAGTTTAATCTGTGTAATATACATTCAAGTGTTCACATTTTAGATGCAAGAACAAAATAAATAAATTTTCTCCAAAAATAACTATGCAAAACTTAACGTATTATGGAAATATATAAAGCAAAATCTTTACAATTTTTTTAAATATAAGCCTGTATAGATTGTTAGTCAACTCTTAAAAAAAATTTATTTCAAAGCTCAAACCATACTATTTAGGTTAATGTGAAAATAGGTTATGGTGTAACAGGTAACATACAAACAAATTAGCACCATAGCTATTACAAAAAGACTGAAAAAATGTTTTTTGTACCTTTTCCTTATTAGAAAAAACAAAACAAAAGAATTCACTATAAAATGTATGCACCATATGACTCTGTATTAAATGTCAACATGTTTTCCAAAAATACATGCTTTAATTTCAGTTTTCTTTACTTCTCACACATTTTTATGGTTTAAGAATGGAGGTATAAACACAGGTTTATAAGTAAGAGCCAACAAATAACTTAAAATAAACAAATTTAAAAACTGAACAAGACAACACATATACCGTATATAGTTAATAAGTGATTCTCAAAGTGAAGCAACAACTTTAATTTATAACAAAATATACACTGGTAATAGCCTTATTTAAGCCCAATCATAAAATTTATACAAACTGTTTTATAAAAGTTAAAATGTCATGTCTTGAGCTGATTCCAATCTTTCATACTATTTTTGTTTCGAATTATAATTTAGATTAATAAAATCAGTTATTTCAATTTTTGGAAAATTTCTTTGGGAAAAGTATAAAATAAGTCTACATTCAAACATGTGCCCAAAACTTTCAGACTAGCCAAACAATGGTGCTACTAACACCAAAAATGAATAACCGATCGCAAGTTTTAATCCGACATAGTTGCACTTGTGACATCAAGATCACGTGCAATAACAGTCCAGATGATCAATTTCGAGACAATACTTCCTGTGAAACCATCCAGTCTCAGGAAATGATGGAAAATGGAGTTTTAAGTAAGTCTAAGTCAAAGTTCCTCTTTCAAACCAAGGCATAATCAATTTGTACATACAATTGCCTTACACCAACCTGAAACAAGAAATGAAAATTAGAATGTCTGAATCTATATATCTCTAATATTATAAAAGGAAGTGTTTGTCTTTATGTCCGTCTGTTTTTTTCGCGGCAGCAAAATCCTGACGATTTTATGGCACTTACAGCAACGAGATTGGACACACAGATAGTCCAAATGTTTTGCAATATTTGGGTCGCGGCGAAATTAAAAAATTCAATCTAGAAGATTTTTAAATGAATTTAATAGTTTTATTCTCTACCTGGTTCTTCAAACGCGACTTTTTCTACCCACTCGACCTTGCAGTCAGGGTTTGGAACTGTGTCAAGTCTTTTTCATCCGACAAAACGCGTAGAAATTTTTTTTTTTTTCATTTCCACTTTGATTTTGCGCGAATCATTTTCCAGCCTGTTGATAAATCTTTACTTGAACCACAGTTCTTTTTTCTATCTCCTAGACCGTTAAAGATAGAGTAAAAATTTTAATGGATTTGAAATCTGCTGAAAATTTCAGTTTAGATTGATGCCTAAAAATATGATTTTCTTTAAATAAATAATTTTTTAATTGAATATATCTTCAACGGATTTGAAATCTGTGGAAAATTTTATACCAGATTAATACCTAACATCACGGTGTTGCTCGCAGTGTTGGTTTGTGAAGCCACGCAGTGGCTAGTATATATATATAATTCAACATTTTCAACTAAATTATGCAGTTTGAAAAGCCCATAATTCAAAACTTGAAACATTCAGGTGGTTTCGGTAGCCTTGCAATCAATTTTTTTTCTAGTGTTTGGTCAATTGAACATCACTCATTACGACATTACAATAGACGGATTTACAATACATCTCGCCTATATATCACACATTATTAGCACAACCAGTTTATAGAAAGGCTACTTTTTCACTTCAGACAGTCAAACACCCATGCCTTACCTTGGATTTGAACCAGGAAACTACTGATCCAGAAACCTGCACCCTGACCACTATACTGATTGGTCCACACAAGTTTTTTGTGTTCTATAAATTGGTTTTGGGTTTCATGGCACGAGGACTGGGTTTGGCCAAGCTAGCCAAATATAAAACAACACAGCAGGAAAAAAAGTAGAAAGGTAGGCCAGGGTAAAACAGGTGGGAGGACCGATTACTCGGGGGAGGGGGGGGGTGATGTCTGTAGATACCTAGATATGCCCTCAGGGTTGCATTTTATAAGACCCATAATTCTTGAGCACAAAGAGATCAAATTGAGAAATTGTTATAGGAGAAAGAAACGTGTCACTTAAAATTCAGGGAATCATGGCTAACAGAAGAAAAAAAACATCAAAAATTGATTTATTCCTTTTTATTCAACTACATGAGTAATTAGTCAATAAGAATGAAGTTTTCAATCTAATTAATTTTTAAACATTAGCTTAGACTGGGATATTAACTGTCTCTTGTATTAGTTAATATGTAGACTACATTTGCAATGGTTTAAAATCATCACACATATAGAAGATTGAATCTGCCACTGCACCCAACGATAGTACTCTGCTTAATTCCAACCGGGAGGAACTTTCGATGAGGACTTTTAGTGCTGCTATAGTGGCTTGACAAAGCTGGCAAAGACATAATGTGTTGTTTCCCTTTAGTCTTTCTACTTTATGACCCGATTCTATTTTCCCCTTTGGTCCAGAACAACAGTTCCAGGCAAACCAGTATTATCAATAGCAATATGAACACGTTTTTCTGAAATTCACGCATATTATAAAATGCAGCACGGGACACTTTGTATTTCACATTTTTTATTATTCACTACTGTAGTTGAGATGCCACAAAGTCCGACTCGGCCTCCCCTTTGCAAAAGACCTATTAACGTCTTTACTTATTACTTATCACCAGCTTTTATAAATACGAGTATTAGTCGTAATCCCCCAGTTTCCAGAAAGCATCAAAAATCTCTTTTAAAATTATCTGGGCCTACTTTCAAAGAGCATAGGCAGCTACATGGCTCACCGATTTGACGAGCCGGTATCACAACATTCGTGTCTTGATACGTATTCTTTGCCTGAGTTCCTCTTCTTTTTTTGCCTCCACCTTCTTCCACATCTTCTCGCTTTCTGGAGTATCCCGAAAACTGATTACTATGATTATTCGCGTAATGAGATCGCGATAACATTCAAACAACTTGCGCTATACAAATGACGCACAAAATAAATGGATCACGTCATCCAAGCTACGTGAAGAGAAGTGGAGTGGAGTGGATTGGGTGGGATACGAGTAGAAGGGCGTGAGAGTGTCGAGTTTGCCCTTCACATCCAGAGCTCTACCGATCTAAGACAAGAGAGCTCTTGTCAGCAGAGATGCCAACTATTATGGATTCTCATAGTTTCAACGGAAGAGAATCGAGTACTACACTCATAGTTTCAACGGAAGAGAATCGAGTACTACAAATTACGGAATCGATTTTATTCTACGGAAAAATTCAATTATATATATATATATATATATATATATTGTATTTCCCTCCATTATTATTACATTTTTTGTTTTGGTAAATGGAAGAGAGTGCTTAAATTTAATTATTAAATGTTTTTATGAACAAAGTTTTCAATTTTTAGTATTATGATATAATTCTGTCATACACAATTATTGGCTCTATATGTGTTTTCATATATGATATCTTACAGTAGTTATAAATAATATAATGTATTGCATATGTTTCAAATTTGTAATTAAATATTTGGTTTAAGGATACTTGCGCGTCATTAAAGCTGATGTCTTAAATTTTTACATGACTACTGAAAAATTCTTAAAACTACAGATTCTTTCCTTTGGTACTACTGACAACTTCCATCACAGGTTGGCATCTCTGTGTCAGCTCTACTTTTATATGGTTAGAAAAGGCGAATACAACAGAGTTTCTATCAATATTCATTACTGCCTGACAAACCAAGACATGGGAGAGAGAGAAATATTCGCCCATAATCGAGTTCGCCCTTCGTATCCGCAATTCTTCAATCACAGCTCAAGTGAATTTTCCTCCTCTTTCTAGGCAAGACTAAGTGAATTAAAAAATATGACCTCCATTTATCAAACTGTTATGAACTAGTGCTGGGCTTTCAGCATAAATAACCAAAATATTATGGATAAAATAATCAAACATAACTTACTTGTGTGAAAATGTTATGTGTGTGACTCAAAAGGTACTTGGCATCAGCATTTGGTGACACTTCCAGTTTAATGGTTCCTATGTAAACGTTACTGCACAAAGTCCAGAATCGTGGCTCTTGAACACTGTAAACTCCTTCCAGCTGCATAACCTGCCAAGTTCAGTTCAAAAAATAAGCTAACATTTCATTCATCATGTTTAGTTATAGTATTTTCATGTACATTATAGGTGTATCCAATAATACTGTGCGATCTACTTATTTTTGTCACCTAATAAAAGGATTTGACCATTTTTATAACTGTTGGGTAAGTTGGGGTTTTATGGCTAAGGACCATACTTGGACTTGCTGAACCAGACACGACACAATCTCAAGAAATGGACACATACAAAAAGAAAATTTTTTGGACACAGAAAAGAGGTAGGTAGTTAATTAATGTTGCATTGGAGCACCATAGCAGAGTAAGGGCAATAATCAGGGATCATTCCCAAGGGAAATATACAAGGATGCCATGTAATTCTGAACCCCGGTCAGATGACGAGAATACCTGGGCTGGCACCCCACTCTCCAATCTTCCACATCATACCAATATGAGGACATTTGGGGCCACTGCAGATCTAGCATGCACCAGCCCCCATGTACACGACAGTCTTTGGCTGGACCTAGTTTTGAACTCGCAACCCTTCGGGTGTTAATCTGCTGCTTTTCCAACTGGGCTACAGCACTCCCACAGAAGAGAGAGCTGCACTCAGGGATGAAATGTACCTACACCGAGTACAACTTGCAGGCTCCTAGTGCAGTGGGCATGTACTGAGACACAACACTTCCCACCCTAGTTTTGGTGGAGCTATGAATTCATAAATATTAAAATTCAAAAATAGACTTGGTTAGAAGCTTCTCTATCCTGGAAAATAGATACAGGGCTCCTAACAGGTTTAAAGGTCTAAAAAGGTGACAAAAGTGACTAATTTAACCAAAAAGGTGACAAAAAGTGACTAATCAAGAAGAAAAAGGTGACAAAAAGTGACTAATCGAGCACACACAAAAATAATAACAATAATGCTAAATATATTCAAGTATAAAGATAGAAAATAAAAAGGTCCTCCCCTATCCTTTCTTTAGAAGGATATTTTTATTTTCTAAATTTAAAAAGTACATCATTTTAAAATATTAACATAAAAATTAAAAAATCGTAACGATGATTTTTTAATTTGTTCATTTTTGACACAGCTTTAAGAATTTTTTCCTTTTCTTTAAAAGATTATGTCTCATTTTTTTTGTTGAAAAAGTCTGAAATTAATTTTGTTTTTTTCTTCTCAATAGAAGAATGTGCATTTTTTAAAGTCTGTCTTTGCATCATCTGAGACTTTAGCTGCTCCTTCAATCATTGCCTAAGCAAGTGCTTCTTCCTTAAAAACTTTATTTTTTAAAGCCTTCTTGAGCCTATCCTTTTTATTTTAGAAAAAATGAATTTTTTTTTACTGCGCACCAAAATTTTTCTTTTCTAAATAAAATTTAAGAACTTAAAACCCCTGAAAAGGTGACAAAATGTCAAAAAGGTGACAAAAAATAAAAAGGTGACGTGTTAGGAGCCCTGTAGATAGTAGCAACACTAAGTGAAGATTGTTTCTAATTTATGAATGCAAGTTTTCACCTGATGTTTACTTTGCACTGTGTTACTTGAGCACTGGTTTATGTTCAGACCTACTGAGATATGTTCAGACTGAGTAGTAAGGATGAGTGTTTACCTTTGTTTCTTGACCAACATACATGAATAGGAAGATGCAAGTTAAATTTGTAGGCTGGTAAGTCAAGGTAATTTTTTTTTAATTAACGTCGTACTAGAGAAGCACAATGAGCTATTGGCTATAGTCCGGGATCAATATCCGAAGAGAAAGATCTGAGGACAAAACCACGTAATTTTGAACCACGGTCAGATGACGAGGCAACATCAAGTTGACACCCCACTCTCGAAACTTCCACACCATCCCAATGTGAGGACTGGCCACGACAGATTTAAGGTGCACCAGCCACCTCTACACCATATGCTTACAAACATCCATGCCCGGACCGGATTAGAACCAGGAACCTTCCGATCTAAAGGCCAACACCTTATCCAGCAGACCGATTGGTCGGATGTTAAGTCCTGGATAGCATGTTTGGGGTTATACAAGTCCACAGAACTACCCATTGGAGCTTGAATTTAAATTAAGTATGCAAATTTAGGCCATATATCTGAACAAACTGTTAATTTCAATTAAAAGGTAAGTCTTGGGTTATGTGCTCAGATTAAATACCATTGAAATGGCCACTACTATTGCATGATTTTTCCAACATTTAATTCCAACTGTACAGATTTAAAAATCTTACCCTTTGGTAACATCCAGGAAGAACATTATCAAGACCCTTTGGTGTTCTCTGCATTAAAACACTAGTGGAATCTTTAAGTAATGGAATAACACTACAGTAGAAAAATAGAAACATAGTTATGTTATAAGAGAGCATCAAATTTTACACATAAAATATTTGCATAGTAGTGTTTGATATTTTAATCTTTGGGGAAGCATGTTACATTCCAGCAATGATATCAAAGAACTCTACTTTTTAAAATGTTATTATTTGAAAATTCTATATACAGAAGACTAAGATGCTAGAAGGCTAAATACAGTCAACCATCTGCATGTCAAATTTCACAGGAAGATAAAACATTTTTGAAACACCAAAGGTATATTAATAGTTAAAAACATTTCAACATGCTTAAGTAAAATTAAGTCATTGGAATCAAGTACCTGTTTAAGTATTTTTACAACAGTTCTGGTTTTTCTATACAAGTTTTACTATGAAATTACTATGTGATACCAGCTTTACTATGCAACCTATTAGTAAAATAACGTTAGAAAAATTTTTTTTTTAATTCAAGGAACTTGGGTAACAGTTTACAGTTTTTTTGCTACTTTCTTTCACATTTTTAAATCGCTGTCGTGCCAATTTTTCCTCCAAGCTCATGCCAAAATACAGCCCAAAAAATTCAGTTGGAATAAGGCCCAGAAAGATTGCCACACTGAAAGGAGCAGACCCCAAGCATTCAGACTTATCACCCTGACCCCAGGACATTTTCAGTGTGTTATATTTAACATCAATACCAGCAATATAAGTGTAAATTATAATTCTAGTAAGCTCTTGGTATAGCAAATTTTATAGCAGCCTACAAGACCAGTGCCCCTTCTTTATTTCCAAGCAGCTGTCAAATGTGTCCCCAATCAAAATATGTATCTTATAAAACTAATCTGAAGATGAAATTTCTCTGTAGATTTAAGGAAATTCACACAAAATTGATACTTGACATGACACAATTTTTACATAAAATGCTTCATCATGGTGTTGTTACTATGTATTTTTATGGATAATGGATAATTCCTATAAGGGTTCCCACTCTATTTCAAAAATAAAATTCCATGACAATTCCAGACAAATTTTTACAAATTTCCAGGTCATACTTAAGCAATTCACGACATTTTTAACGTGAAAACAAAATAATTCAGCATTCAGTAGACGATAACGAAACCAATTTAAGAACTACACTGCAAAACTTAATACACAAAGCACAAATAATTCTGCATTAAAATAACTTATTCAAATAATCTAACATATTGGACTTAAAAATTAATGTGTGAATTAACGAATTATAATAATGAAATTCTTTAATCTAAGCCAGTGGAAGAAACAAAATTCTTTACCTGTTAAATATTAGCCGTTTCTTTTAAAAACGGTTGAAAAATTCACTTCGTAAAATGAAGTGATACGAAACTAGGTACAAATCTTACTGGCTAATTTTCTCCGAAGCACCTGAGAAGCCATGATCAATCAGTTTTCAGGTCATTGAGACAATTTTCCAGGTTTTAGATGAAAAATCGAAATTTTCCCTGGTTTTTTTGGACAAAATTAAATTTCTCTGACAATTCCAGGTTTTTCTGACCCATGTGAACCCGGATCAAGTAAAGATCTGAACAATTTTGCAAATGACAAGATATCTCGTCATCAGGATGTTGCCATTTTTTTTCGAGATAAAGATTTGTTCAGTTTTTCTAATGACAAGATATCTTATCCATCAAGATCTAGGTCAGTGTTGCTAATGACAAATTACCTCAGAGACAACATAAATTAAAAATTTCCTTTTTCTAACCCAAATTTTGTCAACACACAAAGACAAATTTTTAAGAGATCATTAATGTCTCAGAAAAACATTTCCGTTTTTGAAATAAATTACTGAATGGGACTTAAAGTACTCACCTGAACCCTATAAGTGTTGCTATGAACATCGAACAAATTGGATCAGCTATCATCCAGCCAAACTGGCTCATTAAAATTGCTGATATAATCACTCCGACACTCCCCAAAGTGTCCGCAAGAATGTGAAGGAAAACTCCTGTAAATAATGTCAGCAAATTTTAAAAGGGCACAGTAAAAAAAATACAAGTATAATGAAACTTCGATTAACCGTCTGTGTCTGGGAGGAATGATTATTCGAATAGACGGATAACAGAAAAACACAAACCAAATGTGGCAAATGAGAATTCGTAGCCTATTGGATAACAGTTCAAACTGACAGCAGTCATGTCGTTGCCTGTGGTGGCCTCGTTATAGTCAAATGCAAGGAAATTCAAATTGCGAAGAGATTCAATCTGAGTGAGGACACCAATCTCTTGCAAAGATATAAATATTTAATTTCAAAATTATTTATTTAAAAAAATGAAATGTATTAGGTATTGAACTTATGCAAAATTCTCCGCAGATTTCAAATTCATTGAAATTTTCAATGTATCTTTAACGATCCCGATTTTACAAAAAAACAGAACTAAACAATGCCAGTCAAAAAAAATTTTATTTTTTTGCTTCATTTTGCTGGAATTGTTTGAGCACAGGAAATGGAATCTGATTTTTCAACTGCAAAGGTCAAATTTGTATGGAAAAAAATATAAAAGTTACAATTTTAAAATTTTTTACTTAAAAAATTTATATGTTTAGGTATTGATCGAATGTAAAATTTTAAGCAGATTTGAAATCTGCTGAAATGTTTACTCTATCTTTAACGATCTAGGAGATAGATAAAAGAACTACAGAACTCCAGTTAAAACTTTATTTGTTTTGTTTGCCGGCTGAAATCATTCCACCAAAAATCAAAGGAAACGGAAAAATAAATTAAGAATCCGTTATCTCTTTATGCTGTTGTTATGGTAAGGAAAACAATAATAAGTAAATTCCTTTAAATTAATTTAAAATGTTCTTCATAAAATTTTAGATACAATTGTTCTAGATACAATTTATAAATTATTTATTTAATGAAAATTATATTTTTAGATATCGATCTAATGTAAAATTTTCTGCAGATTTGAAATCCATTGACATTTTTACTCTGTCTTTAACAATCTAGGAGACACAAAAAAGAACTACAGAACTCTAGTTAAAACTTTATTTTGTTTGTTTGCTGGCTGAAATGATTCCTCGGAAAATCAAAGGAAAGGGAAAAATAAATTAAGAATCTGTCATATCTTTATGCTGTTGCTATTTTAGGGAAAACAATAATAAGCAAATTCCATTAAATTAATTAAAAAATGTTCTAGATAAAATTTTAAAATTCAGGTGCGAAAGAAAAATTGCAAAAACTTTGGACTATCTGTGTGCCAAATCTCATTATTGTAAGTGCCATAGATTCTTCAGGACAGTCCACACACACACAACCACTTCCTTTTATAATAGTAGAGATAGAACAATAGTGCACCACTCCAACGCTCAGCATTAAAGCAATGATGATTATCCGCAGCAATCTGGTTACTGTAAATAGAGTACAGCAGGTATGTGTACGTACTAATAACTTTTAATATTTAATTAATAAACTTTTAATAACAGTCTGATGGTTAATCAAAGTTTCACTGTACTTAAAATCTATGATATATAGTTAATGAGACAAAACATTTAAAATAATATTTCATGTAATATTTATAAAAAGGCACAAAAATAAACAAATTGGTTGATAAATGATGTATCACAATTAATATGGATAATTTTTACATTTACATTGTTTTTATGAATTATCTGTTGGTATAATTCGAAATAAGTGAAATCTATACTTTGACATGTTTTCAGTACATAAAAACGCGGTTTTAGAAATATGGCGAGTCATTTTTTAACAATTTGCATAATCACTAGGGCAACTTTTTGCAACAAATGCAACTTTTTTCACACGTTCTACGCTGCATGTAAAGTACTAAAACCAAAATTCCTCGTACATGGGGTGTATTGTAAGTGAGTTATAACCGCAAAATGCAACTTTCTGCATAAATGCAACTTTTTGCATAAATGTAGCTTAAAATTAATTAATATGAAATTACTATTGCATTTTTGCCCTCTGAACCAACCCTGCGATCGTGTGTGTCTGATCTTGCGAACGCCGAAGTATTGCGGATCAAACAAGAAGTTCATGGTAAAAAGGTGTTCGTCCTAACAGACAAAAGTGAAATAAATGGCAAGAAGTAACTTTTTATGCATTGGTTGGCACTCTTCATAATCCAGAGGAGACTTGCGTAATTGACTGCAGAGTTTGCGAGGCGAGTGTCGATCATCAATATGTTGTTCAATTTGTAGATGACGTTTTAAAATCTCTGAAAGTTGAGCGAAAGGATTTTTCGCTTCTGCTATCCGATACATCACATTATATGACTGCGGCTGAGGCAGTTTTTCAATGTTAAAGAAATTTCTGGCCAAGGGCCGTCCATTAAACGTTCTTCAGCACTGTTGACAACGACTAAAATTGTCAATATATTTTAAATAGTTTCATTTTTTACGAATAATTTATTTTATAACTTAGTGCATCAAAAATAAATGCAACTTTATTCCAATAAATGCAACTTAAGGGAATGAAAAATGTAACTTTTCCCATTTTTACTGTAACAAAAAAGTTGCCCTAATAATCACATGAAACAACTTTTATTATAGTAATTATAATTTGCTTTTTTTAATGATCAGTTCTAGAACTATCATCTAGAAGTAGAGTTCTTAAGCAAACAGACAGTTCAAAAGATTAGAAAAGAGTAATATTAAGACCCTGATTATCTCAATTACAGCAACTCAATAAAATGTAGAAAAATAGTAATTTTCTTCACTAAAAATTCAAAATTGTACAAAATAGCTAACTAATTTCAAGTGGTTTTATACTGTAATGAATAATGAGAGCAAATAAATCATTTAAGAAACAATCAAGTTTTTTACTTGTATATAAATCAAACTTTAAAACAATCAAATCCGAGCTGTAAAAAGTTTAAGGAAACTAAAATCACTGACCATGCATAATTTGGCTATTTCCTCCATTAATTGGTTGCTCTTCAGTTTTGCAGTCTTTATCTACAAAAATAATCAAAGTCAACAATGCAAGTTTGACACATTTCAATCAATCCAAAATTAATAAAAAAATGTTGTGAAGAGAACAGAGGAATTGGGTTTCATTGTGGGATGATAGCAGAAAAGAGTGCTTCAGTATTCTGGGAGCATGATTGCAGTGTTTACTAAAGATATTAGAACCCCATGGGAAAAGAAAATATCATTAGAGTACCTAAGTAGAGTATTATAATTAACTCTTAATAAGAACCTAAAACACCTAGTAGAAAATAGAAATTTACAACAGAAAACAACTAGTACTGTAGACAGTAGCATCACTTCCAAGGGTTTGGATAACACAACATCTATTTATTATGACACTGCATATAGTTACGAGAAATGGTTTTACTTACTGTAACCATGTGAGTGACCATGCTCGTGTTCATGATTGTGAGCTTGTCCACCATGACTGTGTCCATGATCACCTTTAGCAAAACAAGAAAAAAATTATAAACAAATCAAAACAATGGTCTATTACAAATTTATTAAGACTAAAATAGAAATGGCTATGTTGTAAAGTAATGCATTATGTGCACAATATCAGTCTTAAGTTATGGGTTACCAAGCCTAAATGTATGGTGTAAGAAATGTAGTTTTAGTTTGCATGACATGCAAACTAAAATTTGCATAATAGTCAAAAATTCCACAAAACCATTCATATTTCTCTAATGTGGATAAAATTTAACATTAAGCATTTTATGAAAAAAAAAATTTTTATTTAACTCTTTTTTTATACTTCTTTTTTCATTCAAAAGATGCCATTTCGTTAAAGTGTTTGTGGCTAAATATAAGTTTTATCTGATACTAAGGTGTTCATTTTTTGTCGCCAAGAAAATATGACTGGAGACAACTGAAATTTTTTTTTTTTCTGAATGCATCATATTTTTTAGCATTCATTGAAACATCTTAAAGGTGTTAAAATATTGGACAGAAATCTTTTTCTATTATGCAACCTTAATTCATTCAATGCATTTTCTTGATTTGTTAATGAATTTAAATAAACATATTGTTTACAATCAACTCACCAATCTACAAAAGCAGTCAACTTACCTCCTCCATGAGAGTGGCCATGCCCATGTTGAAAAGCAAATATTCCAACTAAATTGACTAAAAATCCTAACACAGACACAACAAAAAGTCTTTCGTGTTTCACTTCAGGTGGTTCTATCGCTCTCTGCAAAACAAATTATTATTAACATTTTAAATTTTAAAAACAAATTCTTATAATGATTTAAACCTGTGTCAGAAAAATTTAGAAAAATAAAGTGGTTAATTAGACTATTTTAACCTAATGTAAAGATTTAAAGCTTTGAGAACATATTTTTTTTTAATTGTATATTTAGTCAACAATAGAAGTTTGATTCATGTGAGGGAAAATTTGTATAATACATTGCAATGGGTTGGGGTGTTAAGTTAAAGTCAGTTGTGTTCCACATTGATGATATACACTACCCTACAATAATGGACAGCGGATTTACATAAAATCCGACTACTTGTTTGGGGGTGTTTTTTGTGGTATGGGGACCTTTGTATGTTGTTCCTGGTCAATTGAACGCTGACACCTACATGAACATTTTGGAGAATCAGGTTCTTCCTATGCTCTGGCAATTTTATGGAATGGACGAATGTTACTTCCAGGACAACAATGCTTCGTGTCATGTTGCAGCCTCTGTGAAGCCGTGGTATCAAGATATGGATGTAAAACGTCTTCCCTGGCCTGCTCAGAGTCCTGACCTAAACCCCATAGAACATTTGTGGGACGAGTTAGAGCGACGCTTACGGACCACGGAACCACATCCGAAATCTACAGCTGAGCTTTCAACATTCTTGCAGCAGGAATGGACACAAATACCCATAGCTGCATATCAAAACCTTGTTGAAAGTATGCCCAGAAGGGTTGCTAGTGTAAATGAAACATGTGAGGGACCATCTGCCTATTAAAGAATGTATTCTTTCCCTCACACCATCACATCTTACTGTTCGGTCCATTATTGTACGATAGTGTACTATATAGATAACAAAGAAATGTTTAATAAATATCTTTAAATACACCTATGAAGAAGTGTAGCCCTTTCCAGTAGATTATACAAACAACACACACCATATGCAAAAAGAGGTGGTGTGACAATGCATGTCTATGAATTTTGCGGACTCAGTTACACACTTTCTCCTAATACTTTCTCTGTGGGCCACTGACTTCATCTGTTTCTTATTAATCTTATTGAAGAAGCCTATAATAGCTTTGAAACCTTTGTAACATCCGAGTAAATTCAAGTGTAAAAGTAAAGAGCCAAGGTAGCCTGGTTGGAAGAGTAGCAGATATTAGCAACCGAAGAGATGCGAGTTCGAAACTAGATCCAACCAAAGACTGTCGTGCCCAGGGAGGCAGGTGCATGTTAAATCTGTAGTATCTTCAAATGTCCTCACGTGGACATGATGCAAAAGTTTGGAGAGTGGGGTGCCAACTCAGTCTCTGACTTTGTCATCTAACCATGGTTCAAAATGAAGGTGTTATTCTAAGTTCTCTCCCTTTGAAATTGGTACCTGACCGTCACCAATAGCACGCTGTGTTGCTCCAGCAGGAAGTTTAATTCAACTACTAAACCTAAAAGTAAAGTTAACTTTCCTATGGATCTTAAGGATCTGTTTATTCATGAATGTACCTGAAGTGATTGAGCTGTAGTGTAGGATAGTGTAATGAAAATTAGAATTAAAATTGCATCTAAATACAAAAATAAAAGTTTAAAGCTGTGCTTAAGTTCATATTACTTTACAACTATATCAACAACAAATTGTCTACAAAAGCCACAAGGTTGGTTGTTTTCAATTCTTATGGCACAAGGGCCCTATTTGACCAAGTTGTGCCAAACACAAGACAGAAAACACAAAGCTTGGTTGGTTTCAATTTATATGGCACAGCGACCCAATTTGGTCAAGCTATGCCAAACACAAGACAGACAACACAAAGGTTGGTTGTTTTCAATTTTTATGGCACAAGGGCCCTATTTGGCCAAGCTATGCCAAACACAGACAACACAATGAGAGTGGAATAAAAAGGAGAGGCTAAGAAAGGGTAAAAATGAAAGGGAGGAAGGATCACTTGGGGTTATGATGCCTGTATGCACCTTAAGATGTGAACGACGGTCCAAAGCCCAGGGAAAATTTGCTGTAGTTTATTTCTCTGTACTTGCTTGACCCTCTCTTGCAGCTCTACATGCGGCATGACAGAATATTGTTTCCTCCGGTGGTTACAGGAGATGGCCTTACAGGCAACTAACTGAAATGGCCGAAATTGGCCTTCACAATGCTTTCCCCCAGGAGGAGAGAGAATGTGTATTGTCTGATTTCCACCTATGTTTCGGTTTCTATTGTGTGGTCGTTATGCCTAGAAGGTAGATACTTCCCATGTAAACTGAAAGAGCAGTGGTAACTTTGATATGCATGGTCTAGGAAGCAAAAAGTGCTTAAAACTGCGACGTGCATCGCAGAACAAAGTCTTTGCAGAACAATTTTTCCTTAATTTAATCAAAATTTTGGCCAATATTTTTTCTGATCATACTCTACAATGTTTTGCATTGCAAAGAACACTTCTTGCCACGCCTTTTTTCTTTCTTGCTACGGAACAACCTCCCTACACCTCCCAAATTACCACAAACACTTTATAAATAACACATCTATGTCAATGACAAAATAGTTAACTTCAATAGCTATCAACAAATTCTGAAAGTATGCCTTGGTTTTAAATAAAGTAAGCTAATTAGTTTTGATGTTTATAATGTTTTGATGTAAATATGTAATACATATTTAGCCGATAATTGTGTTTTATGTCTGTTTTTTATTTTATTGCAGTTTTCAAAATTCGAGCAAAATGCCTGCAGAACAATTGCAATTCCTTGGAGTTGTGTTGCAGAATACTGCATATAATTTAGCACCTGGCTGTACGGTTATTAACATTCAAAGAACCAGCAAGTTGTCTTTGAAGATATTTTTAAGGGGATAGACTCTTGAAGAGAAACTATTCGCAATGCTCCCGACATCCCTGTCACACACAGTTCTCTTTGTAGCAAAGAAAAGAGGGGATAGAAATCATAATGGGCTTCAGATGTTTTTTCAGGAGTTTGAGGTCTGAAAGATTCCAAGCCTTAGTAACCAGGGAACGAGAAACTCTCGACCACTTCGGCTGGTTCCGTATATAGAAGGTTAAATTAAAAAATGAATTAAAGTTTCTTGTTACTATCACACTGAACTAAATACTATGCACATTCATAAAAATAATTTTCATTGCTTATTCCTAAATTATAGGTTATAATATAAGGTACGTGTTATGGAAACAGTACTTACTTCAACAGCCTCCGAGAATATAAAAAATGCAATAAATAACAGGAAAAGA
The DNA here is from genome assembly GCA_947359465.1 of Metellina segmentata. Classification (NCBI taxonomy): domain Eukaryota; kingdom Metazoa; phylum Arthropoda; class Arachnida; order Araneae; family Tetragnathidae; genus Metellina; species Metellina segmentata. The sequence continues at coordinate 101,976,976 of OX375875.1, forward strand.
CCATTCACAAAACCAGCCAAAACTTCTGCTCTGACATATCTGTAAAAAATATATATACATTTAATGCCAAAAGGCAAGCCTCAAGGGGAATCAAAAGATAGACAAAAAAAAATTTGCAGAATAGAGCAATAAAAAAACCTAAGCTATTTTTTACCCATATGGATATCGATCATTGGCTCGCCATTTTGTAATCACAGATGCAGCTAACCCTGCCAGCAATGCTGTACAGTCAAAAAACATATGAAATGAATCTGATATGAGACCCAAGCTGAAAATAAAAACAAAACAGATCATATATTGTTTTACACAATTCCCAAGACAAAAACATAATGGTTTAAATGAAAAAAATGTGCTTTATTTTATTTAAAAAAAAAATTTAATTTAATATAAATTATACATAAATTAATTAAAAATTGTTTGAAGTATGAAAAGAAATCACATACGAAGAGAAAAATACAATTCACATCATTCAGGGTCTGGAATTTGTTGGCATCATCCTTTTAACTGCACTTTCTAGTCATAACCTGATAGAAATTTAAATCTCCTTCTAGATCAGTGATTTTTTAATGGTGTTCCACAAGTGCACGATGCCTTATGAATGGTAAAATGGTTTCAATTGTGTAAGACATATTTCACTTCAATGGTTCAATTTTGAATTTAAAACAAATTTGTTAAAATAATTTCAATACTCATATACAGAATTTTGAGTTATTTTCAATTAAAATACTATAAACTGTATCAAAACATCAAAAACTTTTTCATAGCCAATTTGAGGCCACCTTCCAAAAAATGGGTTAGGTAATTAGCAAAATTATACTTTATTTATGTCATACTTGCAAAAAATCTAATATTTTTAGTGCGCTGTAGAATTTTATTAATTAGTTTTTGTATACCAAGATGAGAAAAGAGTTGAAAAACACTGTTCTAGAGATATACTTTTTTAGATTACCTTTGGAGTTCTTGATTCCTAAATCATTTTGAGGTAATGTTTTAGTTTTGTCGTGTGTTTTAATGAAATTTGGTTCTTTCAATCTCTTATTCATGATTTGGATTTTTGCTACAAAACATTGCAAACTCATTTCCCAGTTAATAACACTAACATCAAAAAGTCTTCTACCTTTCTTCCTACCCCATAATAAAAATTTTCTACACTTTTCTACGCCACTGGAAAACATGAGGAGGCTTTTGTCTCAAATGAAAAAAATAAAAAGTTATTTTAATTTTCGATCTTCAATTTGTTATAAAACAATCCATCCAATACAATGAAAATAAAAGTATCTAAAACGTTTCCCAAATTGTAGTCTGAAGGCTGATATAGGTTCCAAGACAAACACTACCAGTCCAAAAATATTAGATTGATTGCACTGTGAACTTGCTATATACAGTGATCTCACTTATGCGCGGGCGTTGGGGACAGCGAAAAAAACGCGTATAAGTGAAAAACACGCATAAGTGAAAAACCACAAAAGGGAGCTTAAAAGTGAAAAATCAATACAGTGTATTGTTAATACTATGTATATACTTCCGGAATTGAACTGAAAATAGTCACGCAGAGTTTCCAAAGCTTCAAACGCTACTGAGTGAGTTGGGAGAACTTTTGCAACATCTTCATCATCGTCGTCCTCTTCATCTTCGTCACCACCATTTATTTCGGCTGCAATGTCTCCTATTTCCCGCAATTGAGCTATGATTAAATTTTCCTCTGCATCAACGAAATCGTTGAAAGTAGTGCACGTAGCGAGTCCACCAAGATACAATATGCCAATCTTCTTTGTTTATGTCATTTTCACAGTTTTCATTTTCTAGCTCCTCACATTCATTTTCGGCTGGAAACGAAAATCCTGCTTTCTTAAAGCAGCTTTTAATGCACTTGTCAGTAACGTTTCTCCATGATGAACACAACGTATGAATTGCATCAAGGACGGTAATTTGCTTCAATTCGTCTTTTAATGCACGTTTTGTTTCTGATGTAGCCAGAAGTCGAAGGATTAAAGTTTTTCTGTAGTGCACTTTCACACAACGGATGACACTCAGATCCAAAGGTTGAATCTTGCACGTGCAATTTGCAGGAAAAACACAACTTTCGTGTTATTGAAAGTTGGAAGATCTTGTGGGTGAGCAGGACACTGATCCATGAATAACAGAAATTTCCGTTTTTCTTTTTGCATTTTCCTGTCGAATTTTTGAAGGAAATCCAAGAAAATATGCGATGTCGTCCACGCTGTTTTGTTGCTAGCGCAGTCGCAAGGACGCTTCTTCACGTTCTTAAAACAGCGAGTTTTTTTTTATCTGCCAATGACCAATGGCGGGAATTTTTCTGAACCATCAGCGTTGCAACACAGCAAGGCAGTTAGTCTTTCTTTACTTTTTTTTCCACTATGGCATGGTTCTCCCTTGAATGTTAAGGTTCTGTCGGGCATCAGTTTATAAAAAAGTCCAGTTTCGTCAGAATTGTAGATGTTTTTCGGTTCTTATCTGTTTAATAAAGTAGCCAAGTCTTCTTTCCATTGTTCTACAGTGTTTTCATTGACACTCGCACTTTCCCCAGAAAGGACACGAGTTGACAAGCCATGCCTATTTTTGAATTTTTCAAACAATCCATGTGATGCAGAAAAGTTTTCCATTTCAAAACTCTTTGACAATTGTACGGCCTTCTCCCTTAGAAGCTCAACGTTAACAGGAATGTTCGATTGACGAGCTTCTTTAAACCATAGCTACAAAACCTTCTCAAATTCTTCGAACTTTCCACCTTGAATTCTGCTTCTTTTCTTCGACTGAATTCCACATTCTCGATGAGCGACTATAATCGCCTCTTGAATTTTTAAAATCCCTCTCAATGTCGACTCTGGAACATCAAAATGCTTCGCTAAAGCTTTTATAGAGTTGCAAGGATTTTCTTCGAATTTTTTTATAACAGCCATTTTAAACGAAAGCTACAATTTTGTTCGTTTTGCCGTTTTAAAACGATACCATCTAACCCGAACTCCAAAGAAGGTTCTTTTGTTAGCGATCAATGTCACGTGGTACGTACCGTACTAACCACTCTAATTGGCTGCTGTATAAATGCGACTTTTACTGCCGTCAGTCACAAGACCCCTCCGGTACACCCGTGTATATGGTAGAGGAATATGTTCCGGGAATCCAAACGATAAGGGAAGGACGAGGGAATACATTTCGAGAAGCAGAACAAAAAAGGAAAAGTTTTTGCGATAAGCAACACCTGACTTGAGGAAACTACTTGAACTGAAAATTTTTTTTCGACGCGCATAAGTGAGAGCTGCTTTTTTATTGTGGCATATAAATGAATAAGAGTTATCATTGTTTTCCTATATTCATGGCCGGGACCGCGAAAAAAACGTGTATAACTGAAAAACGCGCATAAAAGAGAGCGTGTATAAGTGAGAGATCACTGTATTTATTCTATGAAGGATTTACCTGTTTGGATGGTCCATTTCTGGTCAAATTTCCTAATTTAACTCTACCAAGAAACACTCTGGGATCTCAAATTTTTGGTCAGGTTGTCAAAGAAATGTCACAAGAAACACTTTGATTTAATTTCTTATTTATATTTATTTATTTTATTTATTTTTTGAAGAAATGCTATTGAGTGTTATTTTTAGTTTATGTGCTTTAACATATTTTTTACAGATCATTTATTTGTTTGAAAATAGATGTTTTATGTTTGTCAAAAGAAGGTCAATTAAAAGTTTTAGATCATATTAAAGTATATATCGCCACATCAGATTTCAGATTTTAAGTCATGCTATAAGTAATTTGTATACATTTTAAGTCAACAAATTCTGGGTCCTGGTATGATTATTAACATGCAAAAATGTAATTTATAAACTAGCATAAAAATATGCTACCTACTACAAAAGTGAAAAGCAATACACAAAAGCATTTAGTCCAGCATACAAATCAATTGCAGGCAACTGCTTACTTAAAAAGAAACCTATTCTTGAAATATATTTTACTAAAATGTCAGAAAAATTTAACTGTCTTAAAAAAACTGAAGTTTTGAAAAAAATAAAAAATTCTGTAATCTTTAAATTTTATACATTTTTAATGAAATGTTTTTCTAAAACATAAGTGTTTTATAAACAATTTTTAATTTTTCAAAACAATCAAGATGATTATCCCAAATATGGGAAGTAAAACATAATTCTCTTATGCAAACTTCATGTAGTTTCAAATTGTCAGTTTGTTGAAATATATGGATAATAACGATCATAAGAATGAAATCAAAAGACAAAAGGATAATACACATATTGTTTATGGCCCAGAATTCATTAAACATAAAGGTATTATAAAACTTGAATTTAATTTTGCATAGAAAATAGTATTTTAAATATCAGTTAAACATTTTTACCTGTTTGTCCACACTCCATAAAATAGTTCTACAAAGGCAAATGATAGATTCAGCATTAGGAAACAAAATAAATTTCTTGAAGTTTTGTCGGCTAATATTAACCTAAAAAATTGAAATAAAATTGATAAGGGTAAGTAACAACTGAAAAACAATTTGATGAATCTTATTCCTTCTCACTGATTAAAATTAATTAAATACATTTTACATGTCACTATTTAACACATATTTATCGATCAAAGTTTGAGTTGATAATTTGGTTACCGATATACCATATTTACATTTGTGTCGTGAATAATTTTGCATGATCGTGCTATGAAATTCAATGCTGATTATTCTTATAACTTTGCTACTTCAAAAATGTAGAGGGAATATGAAAAAACTGATTAGTAAAAATACAATCCATATATCTTTATTATGGAAAGACAACAGTCTAAAAAAATTTATAGCTCCACACCTGAATAAAATCCATTTTCAAATGAATAATGATTAACATAATCCAACAAGCAATTGAGTAAAGCTTCAAGGAATATTTTAGAAACACAAAAACAAAAAGATGCCAGAATAAAAAAATTTCGAAATGTATTAATAAATCTAGAAAATAAAATTTTTAATACATTAACGTATCATTTGTGCTTGTACATCAATCCAAATCTGTTATCCATATTGGAACCTGTCAAACCAATGAGCAATGAAAACAGGAAAGATAGACATATTCATTCTAGTTCTTGTCACTGATTGGTTTGATCCCAATATGGATAGCTAATTCAGACTGCTGTACAAATATAAATGACCCTTTAGGAAACAATATTTATACTTACTCTTTTTTTCTACCTGAAATAATACTCAAAGCTTCAATAAAAGTTAAATTTAATACATGATTAAACAAATTCTAAATTATTGAGATTTATTTTCAAAAATTACACTCGACTAATTTTTACTCAATGTGATTATAATAATCCATGAAATTAGTAACAGGGTTTATATTTTAGAAAAAGCTAAAATAGGTCTAAAAACCTTTTTATAAGATTAAATAGACAAGTTGGTTGCACATACAGTAATCCATACTCTGAATTATTTTATTCACTTAACAGCAATATCTTATAAATATGTATGACTTAACATCATCAATGCAAATGTGCAGTGCGCATATGCATAAAAGCAAGTGTAAGAGTAAATATATACAATTAAAAATATGATGCCAATCATGTAGGTGCTTTAATTTAATTTATGAATGTTGAACTAATATAGTTCAGAAAGAAAAATTCCTTATAAGTTAATTAAGAAAACGCTTGATTAGGGTCCCCATTAAAACCCATAAATCTTAAGAATCAATCAAATGTGACTAGCTTTCTTATTTGTAACAGAAAGCACAATGGTAGTTGCAAACAAGACTGTTGTAACAATTTACGTATTTGTCATACCTATTTTTTAAATTCTGTATAGTGTGACTCCAACAAGAAGGCAGTCGACTATAGGTCAGTTGATTTTTGAAAAGGTGTAAAAGTGCATTAGAAGGCTGCTATATGCAAAAACATGAATGGTGATCACAGCAGATGTTTCCCCTTGCCAACTCATTACCACTGTAATTATTTTCAGCAGCAAATGATAAGAATCCATGTAAAAAGTACTGGATACTTTTTACAGTACTTTACATGTAAAAGTACTGGATCTGGAAGCACTTTGTTTAGGTTATTAAAAGTCCTTAATTTTACTAGAAGAGGGCACAACAAATCCAAGGTGACAGGTCGAGTAAAAAATTTGATCTGGCGTCTAGATTTTCTGCGAAAAACGTTTATTTTTTATGGGAAAAAACATTTGATTCTTTTTAGCTAAATCTAATGGAAAATCGCAAGCTAAGACAAGCTTAGTAGAAAACCATTCATAATTTAAAATATCAATGTTAATGCTATCATCGGTAAACCAGCATTGAAAATAAACACCAATATATCGATGTTTTGAAAGCATTGATGTCTCAACGGAATACATCAATGTTTAAAATGTACAATAATGAAAAGAGATGTAGACTTCATCACACAGATAGCTGTCGTAATAAAAGAAGAATTAATTTGTGAATTGGCTCCTAAATCTTTTTATTTTTGTCATCCCCTGTAGTAGAAGTTCAAAACCATGTGACTGGACTGCCGACTCGATGGAATCAAACTATGTTACCCACCTAGGAGAATCCTTTTATGTGTATCATTTTTTTGATGCACATACCAGTATATCCCATAAAAAAACAAGCTTAGTCTTGTATTTGAATTATTTTTGCTTCATTTCATATCCCGCACAAGGTGTTTTCTTATTGCGGTTCTAAGAAACCTTGACAATAGTAAAGCATCTTCAGAAGTGTAAAACTATTAAGGTTACAGTATTGAATGCTACAATAAAAATAAAGAGTGTGAGGGTGGAGTAGTTAAAAGCATTCCATCAAGCTAACAACACAAGAAAACAGGCAAAGTTGCAAGGCTGTAGAAAGAATAAAATTTGTTTCTGAATGAAAAAAGCAGAAAAATCTAAATTTGCCTACTTTTAGTTCTACCAATATTTAAATTAAGTTTTATGCAGCTTGTGGGAAAATAGATCAGTAGAAAATTAATGTAGAAGGCATTCGAGAGAATTTATATTGAATTTAGTTTCGCAATCACTAAAGAACTGTCCAGTTTGATTTGTCAATGTACGCCGAATTGGCACAATTAACTGACTTATGGAAAGAACTCTCAATGACACTGAACTTTTCAATTCCATCACCTTTATAAGGATTTAATAACTGAATTATGTCATTCGTTAATCTGTATATTAATATACTTTAAAGTATATCCATTTTTAAATAAAAGTTAAACAAAATAAAAGCATGCAAAATAGCTTTATATGGAATATTTCCAAATAGAAGAAACTCAAACATTTACGTTACACAGGAGAGTTTGTAAAAGTATCATAGCAGGCTTTCTAGCTTTTTCCTTGGTAGTGGGTTGTTGCATAATGTAAGGAGTCATGCACATTTTACCAGGTGTTGAATTTGTGTATGTCACTAAAAATTTAAGTTTAATACTCTTTTGACAATAATTCTAAAAAAAAAATTTTTTGCTGTATGCACAAAAAAAATACTAAATCTTATTTAATTCCTCTTTGTGATCATTTTAAACTCTTGTAGTAAGAAAAAAGTCTCAGGAACCAAACAAGGCATAGCAGCAAATTTGTAAAATAATTTAATTTGCACTCTTTAAGGGTAGCTGATATTCATTTTCACATGTGACTATCACTAATAATAAGTACAAACTAATTGAATAACATGTGTGTACAGATCTATTTTATTTGTCAGTCACACTTGACAATAAATATAACAGTAAAAGGTATTAAAAAGATAAAGATATAGCAATAGGTGTTATTTTAAATGCATAACAGTTTTAGAAAGTGTGTGTACCTTACATGTCTATGTGTATGATACCCTAAATGTAATGAGTAGACCCTTTCCTAATTCATGCAACTGAGATTTAAAAATAGTCTTTAGCACTGGATAGTTTTTACTACAATGTAGTACTAAGAAATAGACATTACAAAATTAATACAAGAATTGCATTCAAAAATATATTATCCCACAAAAGCGCACAGAAAAATTAATTCTGATAGTGCAAATACCTTCATGCTCAAGGTATTAACTAAAGCAATTTCAGAAACAGATTAAATCAACTTACGTGAGTTGGTTCTCTCTATTCATTCCGTTCGAAAAATATAGATGGGATAGAAAAAAAGAAAAAAGAAATTTTAGACTTGAAAATTAAATTTAATCAAGCACTAGTTAAAAAATAAATTTATATTAATCTTTTTACCATATCAAAACTTAATAGTGCTGTATCATAATTCAAGTCAAACTGAATTAGAAGGAAAAAGGAAATAGAATACCACACCAATAAAAATATAAATATGTTGCAGAAAGGAGAGAAAATTAAAGTGAACAGGTGTCATCTGATGTACTCTTTTCGGACATCGGTACTATTGCAAAGGTTGGAGTTTGTTCAGTTTTTTCAAAGTTGAAAACTTAGCATAAATAGTAGATTTAATATAATCAATATCATTAAAATTAATAGTTACTGAAGAATAACACTACATATAATGCATGATACATTTTTTTAAGTCAGTGAAATGGTTAAAAAATCTACTAGTCAGCTGCGTAAATTTCTTTAAATGGAAAGTAAAATTATAGTATTGCTACCTATTGCTTGCACAGATTCCTATGGATTTAAGCACTAAATTTCAAGGTCTGTATATGCATTTCAGGTGTATGGATTCGACATCTGAAAAGAATTCTCACAAGAGCAAAATATGGTGTCTGTAGAATTATGTGGCAGAAAAACAGATTGGCTTTTAAATCCATACTGTCAGCTTGCCTGCACCTGCCACTGATGACTGCATTCATAAATTCATACCATCTGTTAGCTAGAAACGTACTTTGAATTTACACTTTCAAAGAAAATCTCCCTGCTGATATAAAGCATTTATCTGTTTATACATAATTTATTTTATCTGTTTTATGCCATACCTTCAATAACTTCATCCTAGAAGTAGTTTGACTCTGACATGTATTATCATGTTGGGTTGGTTTGGTTATATCAAAAGGAATAAAAGCTTTAAAAAATGACTAATAAGGATAAAACTGGTCTTTGGCTATTTCAGAGGAACAAAATGACCATCAAGAAGAGACAAATTAAAAAACAATAAGTAAAATGTGTTTAAATGTAATCTTTGAAAAGTCTTGTCATCACTCACTTTTTTTAATTAAACCTCTCAGGCCATGTCTTAATGGGGACAACTAGTATTATGTAATAGATCAGTGGTTCTCAACCTTTATGAAACCCTGGTCCTTCAAAAAATTTTATGACGAGGGCCGTCCCAACAAATTAACTCAAAAATCCATCTCTAATTTTAAAGTTCAAACATTAAACTAATAAAAGTAATAATTATCACATAATTACCAAGAGTATTAGTGCATTTAATATAGTGTTGCAAGTTGACAGTATCAATAACTGTACTAATAAAATATTGTAGCAAATTGTAGTTCCCAGAGGCCAAAATCATTGAATTGCTTTTTTGCTGCTTTTTATTGATATATCCCATTGTAATCTCCAAAAGGAGATGTTTGATGTGTCACAAAACACATTCAAAAGATACCTTAACTACATTACTCTAAAAAAAATCTTGCCGAGTTTTGAAATAAGCATTTCAGAGTAATACAAACACCAGAAGCAGTATTCAGTATTATTTGATTTGAGAACAAGATAGATTGCCTTTATCTTCACTTTTGTGGAAGAATTTTCTTTTTACTAACTTCCTTGCTTAGCTAATTGGTCAATATGTTTTTCTACATAGATGTCATTTAGGCACTATAGGTCTGTTTTCATCACATTCACCAATATTCTCCTTAGAATAATTTCACTATAAAATACATTTGCATACAAAATTATTAGAAAAGAAAATTACTATTTCCAGGAGAACCTATCATATCCAATATAATCAATGCTGTAGCCCGGTGGTAGAGAAACAGAGCACTAACATTGAGTAAAGTAACAACAGATAATGCTTCTCTATAACTCGAGAATGGATCTTCGAGAGTGACTTTAAACATGTGAAAATGGTCATAACTGATGAGAATGTTGAGCAATGACAGATTTGTTTATTTCCGTATGTTTGATGTGTTCTTATAAACAAGATTATAAATTAGGGGTATTTTTCCATTAGCTGGGTATCAGACAAAAACCGCCCAATTACAGCAATAACTCAGCAAAACTAACAACCTTTAAAGAGTTTACCTTTTAACGTTTATAGCAACCCTATAACAAATGCCTAGAAATATTCTTTACGCATCAACATTTAGGCTTGGTAATAACTGCACCAGCTTTTAAGCTTGGCGGGTTTTTGGTACCCAGCTAACGGAAATTTACCGAAATTAGGAATACTTGAGGTGTCGATGGCAAGTAAACTTTCTCCGAGCAGACAAAATGTTCTTTTTAGGTGCAATTTAAAATTTACTTTGTTTTGTGGAGGTATAAAATCAAATTGCACTCACTAAGGACAAGTAAGACTTTGGAATTTTATGCACCTATTTAAAAGTTGGATGGATTGGTTCTTTTGGGGTTTTATGGAAAAAGAGGTCACATTTTTGGCCATGCTGCACCAGAAACAAAACATACATTACCAAGTAATAGACATACACATAATGAGTCTTACTGACACAGAAGAGAGAAATACACCCCAGGATAAATGCACCAGACAGGAATCGAGCCTGTGCTGCCTAAAACACAGGTTGCTAGTGCAGTAGGCATACCCACTGAGTCAAGAACTGCCCCTAAATACACAAGGAATGTTTTGCTAACACGATTAGATATATACTCCCAGGAAGGAATCAAATATGTGCCACCTCTGTGATCGAAGCAAAATTTATTGGTGCAAAATGCCTTAATTTTGAACCTGGCTTGAAATCCTAATTTTAATGTCAGTTTAGTTTCAATAACATTTGAATATGATCCTTTAGTAGCTGAAATTTGGATCTTGTTATAATGTGGAAAAACAATTCCAAAAATCAAATCACATAAGGATTTTTGCACTTTAATGGCTTTGAGTGCAATGAAGGTCTATAAAATTATGTCAATTCTGTTAGCCTATAGATGAAAGTCAATTGAAATTTATGGTAAATCTTTTCAATGATGCAGATTGAACCCTCTGTAAAAGGCTGTTACATAAAGAATGGGCTTTCTGGAGAGATTGTAGAAACAATAGACCAGTTTTATCATGTTTTAATCAATTTTTAAAGCTTTGATTTTGACTAATTTGGCTTAAGTTCCTTTCTCTTTTACTTGAAGTTCCCATTTTACAAAACTGCAAAACATTTCGTTTGCATTTTAAATTTGATTATAGCAACTGAAAATAATTCAATAAATTCAAATAACTTATTCTGACTGATTTTATAAAGCATACAACAAAATTATGTTGATTTAATAAATTAATTTGGTGCTTCCTGAGATTCACTAAAAAATATCTTTAAAAAATGTTGAGGTAAAACTCACTGAACTGTTAAGATACTAAAATAAGTAAAGTGGATGGGCTAAGACAAATATTATAAAGAATTTGACAGTATAAAATTATTATAACCATTTCAACAGTAAAGTATTCATGGATATATTTTAAAATTCTGAATGTTACTGTGGATTTGCATTTTTTCAGAGATTATCAAGCATTTTAAAAATAACTTTTTAGTTTTACAAGTACAACGATACAAGTAAAGATCAGAAATAGCAATATTTCAGAATCTTAATACATTCTCAAAATGTTGACTAGTTTTTCACAAGTTATTTTTTTCATCAGAGTTAATTTTACGAAGGTATATAACAAAAGCATAAAGATGACAGATACAACATTGACAAAATTATGCTTTGATATTTTTTCAATAGCAATTGATCATAGGAATATGTTAATTGGTTTATTACTTTTTTATTTATTTTTTTTTTAAATTATTATAGGTTGAGTTTTATTTGTCTACACAGAGGACATCTATTTCAAGCTCCGTTATTCCATGTGCCGCTGAATAGAATTTTCAAGATAAAAATGCGTTTGCTTTGTACTAAATTAGTCACGAATGCCGAAACAATTTAATTTGCAACCACTCATATTGATGATGAAAATCGAAAACAGCCCATACGAGGTACAAGAATGCCACAAGTAAAACATATTGATAGGAAAACTTTAAGGGTGAATAAGCAGTTAAACCTGGAGAAAAATTATAACTACCCAATTTGGGTAAATACCCGAGTATATACCCAGGATATTGACCTGTAAAAATAAATATACCCAGGTATTTTACATCACTGATCACGCCTCTAATAAATTTTAAATCTAACATTAATACTCAGATATTTCCTTTTGCGTATTTGTGAAAAATATTTAGCAAAAAAACTTTTTCCTACCTATCTAATCTAATATTTTTGCTCATGTAACAGGAAACAAACCTTTCTTTTAATTTTGGCCTTAGGATAGTATCTTCAATACTCAACAGGTAGATACCAAAGACTTGCGAGACAGACATGATAGGCTGTCAGAAGGCCAATTAAACAAATCATATTAATAAAAAATACTTTTGATTTTTTTAATACCTACTCCTACTTGCTTCAGTTATAACTTATGTAACCAACCATTTTAGTTTGGGTCTGACAATAAATACTATGAGACACATGCTATATCTGAAGTGTAAAATTTCTTTAAATTCAATAAAATTGTAAGTATATCAAAAGTATACTGAAATCGTTGTTGGCATTGAATAATCATGTACATGTAACATTAACCATACCTGAATCAAACTGTCATGTCATGAGTAGGTGCAATAGTTCGATTCATTAAAAACAGATACAGGATGAAAATTGCAAAAATATATATCACTGAAAAGGAGCATAACTTCTACCTAAAATTAAAGCCGCAACATGTGTAGTACGTAATTACAATAGTAGGGGACAATTATGTCCCATTCATAAATAAGCTTTTCTTATAGAACATCAAGATTTTTAATATTCTCTAACATAGAGAAATATTTCATAAGAATTCTTCTCAAGATAAAAATCTGACGAATCATGAGATTTTAATAAAGAGAATAATCCGCGATGTTAATAACTTCATTGCCTACTAAATTCGAAAATTACATGCTTCGCTTATTTCTTGTTCAAACAATTCAGAAATAAACAATAAACATTTAATGCAACCGAATTCGCGACAAAAAAAACTATAAAGAAAAATAAATAGTTCGTTATTCAAGAATGAGACTGAATGTTTACAGTATTGTTAGTAAACAGAAAAAAACCGACACTTTGGTTTCTGCAAAAGATGCTAGTAAAATTTCAATACATTTTGTGAACCATTTAAATTATGATTATCTTTTACTTCCATTTTTCGTCTTCTTTTTTTTACTTCAATTTCAATCAAAAATTTCAATGAATACACACGAAAGTAACACATCCTTACCGAAACCATGATTGCGCCTTTTCTTTGATTCGATGTCTCCTCCCAGTTTTGTAATCTCTATCATTAACGAGTACAGGTAACATCTATGCTTATTATTTTGTAAATTTTGTTAAAATAGTTGTTTAATGTCAACGAAAGCCTTAGCAGACAGTTTCGAGACACATATGCTGATTTCTGGCATAAACAAGTAAACGGCTGACGGCTCTTAAGACGTTTACACGGTTAGTTAACTGTCAGGCAACATGGCAAAAGCATGAGATATGAGCTACTACACAAATTAATAAATATTCTTCAGCCTAAAAAGTACATTTTATAATTTTATAAAAATAATCAATGAATTTTAATATTTTTAAAGTCATGCGAAGATCAAAGAAGTCGACGTTTTCTTGAGAGTAGACATCGTCTGGTTAAAACAATTAAATGCGTAAGGTTTCTCTAGAACACTTCAACTCCATGGGAACACATGGCGTAATAAATTATTTTGTTTTGTCAATAAGTGGTATCGTAAGATTTCAAAATTTTCTCATATGGTCATTCTAGGAAGCCATGCAAATGCAATGAAGATCTGTTTGAAAAGCGTTTCGTTCATGTCAAGAAATATTGTTGGTTTGCAACGTGAAAATACATGGGTGAAAAGTAATAGCTTTGCAATTCCTGCTCTTCGTTCCTTTTTTCGGCGTTTTATGGCTGGACCCAGCTCTCCCAAACCGAACAGCTTATTAATGACTGAGACACCTTTTCTACCTAAAAAAGCTCTCATTTTAACCAAATTTTCGAGATATGAATTTGAGAAAAGAACACATTCGGAACTATCTGAGGAAGAACTTATAAAAAATGTAAATGATTTGAACATTCATATTTTAACTGTCAATACGAATCTTGTTGGAACATTTATTTTTTATCTACCGTTATTTAACGAGATGAATTTTTTCAAATTCAGTATCAATCCTTCCGAATGTAAATCAACTGAATTTGATGCAGCTTGTAAATATTGCATTGCATATTTTAAAATTTTTGTTCCATCATTTCCTTTACTTGGGTTCAATTCAGAGTATTCATTTTCTATTTAACATGTGTCTTAGCCTTGCTGTTAGGTATTCATTATTTTTTCCTCTTCCTTCAGCTTGAAGATCGTGGATCTGATTATCAAAACCTTCTCCAGCATCATCAAATTCACACCAGTAACCGTGAACTTGTTGTGAAAACTTTGCAGTAAGTATCATTTTATTTAAGCCTCTTTCATAGGCTGACTTGCATACAATTTTAAAGAGGTCATTACCTGATTTTACCATGTTTCCAAGCCAATTTTGTCCAGGCTTTAGTAAAACCTGAATATACTTTAATACAGTCAGTATTGGTTATATGGTCACCTCAGCGGTCCAGAAAAATCAGACCATATATGCGGAACAATACTACAATATTTAATTATGGGAGAATGATATATATTTAATTATGGGAGAATTATATATATTTAATTATGGGAGTATTATATTCCTATCAGAATATAGTGTTCATAAACAAATAATAAAACATTTCAAAAATTGATTCGCAAAGTATAAACTCAATAAGAATTATGCAATATTTTTTTAGTGAAATTTATTAGCTTACCTTACCACATTTATCTCTACTATTATAAAAGGAAGTGTTTGTTTTTCGTTATCACAGTTCTGACAAAACTACGACACTTACAATAATGGGATTTGGTAAGATTGGGTAAGTAAGGGATTGCAAAAGATTTGGACACAGGTAGTCCGAATCTTTTGCAATTTTTGGGTCACTGCAAATTTTATAATTCAATAAAGAACATTTTTAATGAAATTTAATTATTATTGTTTTCTTTGGAATGTCAACAGCATAAAATATCGCAGATTCTAAATTTATTTTTTTCATTTCCGTTTTTATTTTGCAGAGAGAAATAATTTGTCAAAAACAAATAACAATTTTCAACATAAATGAACGTTCTTATTCGCCATGTATGAAACCAAATTTTTCCATAACCCTTTTCTTTTCAATTTCAACGTACTTTTGAAACAGGGAGAGATAACTTCAACCAATAAACAGACAGATGTCCACCTGTTGTGCTTGGGGAGAAAGTGAATTGACTGGGGGTAATGCCAATGATGATTCAACTCAAAATAGAAATTTGGGGAAGGGGAGGGAAGTAAAGGCGTAAATTCAGGCCCTCTCCAGGGTCGTCGCAAAGACCTTTTTTCTTCTGGTCATGCACTGTGTTGCTTCTCGCTTCAAGAAATGTTACAACAATTACTATTTAAAAAAAACAAAAACAATAAGCTCTTTGAAAAGATTTTTTTAAAACGTAACCAGGAAAATAAAATGACTCAAACGCGGTGTGCTTTGACACATGTTCCCTATTAAGTTTGATAGGGCTTTAGAAAACTGACCATATAGCAGGTACTGACTGTATTGATCAATTATAAATTATCCATAACCTTTAATTATAAATTAAGTGTTAAGGTAGTGATGTGAGTTATAGGAAAAAATTGAGTCATGGAGTGATATGCTTTATTAGATTTGGAAAGCTGAAATTTGGTGTGTATGATTAGTTCACTAGAGAAATGTTCATAGTACAACTGGTAAAGTACAGTACGTATCTAAATCTGCTTAAACTTTTGTGCCCTCATAGATGTATCTTTAGGTTTGTACAGTCATAACCCTAAGGAATCTCCTATTTTTTACCCTTGCATACCCTTCTACAGTTTGCTCTTTTTCCCCACCCTTGTTGTGTGTTACAGGTACAGCGTGGCCAAATATGGCCCTTGTGCCTTAAATCCCAAAATCTGTCCTTGAAGAATAATGGGTACTTTTCCATTAGCTGGGTACAAGACAAAAAAACACCAAATGACAGCAATAACTCAGCCAAACTAACAACCTTTGAAGACTTTATCTTTTAACGTTTACGGCAACCCTATAACAAATGCCTGGAAATATTTTTTTCACATCAACATTTAGGCTTGGCAATAACTGCGCCCACTATTAAGCTTGATGTTTTTTTGGTACCCAGCTAACAGAAAAGTAGTGATCTGTACTTTTCCATTAGGCGGGTATCACACAAAAATCGTGAAATTACAGCAATTATTCAGCCAAAATAACAACCTTTAAAGAGTTAATATTTTAATGTTCATAGCAACCCTATAACAAATGCCTGAAAATATTATTTTTGCATCAACATTTAAGCTTGCCGATGACTGTGTGCGCCAACTTTTAAGTTTGGCGGTTTTATGGTACCTACCCAGCTAATGGAAAAGTAGCGAATAATGTTAAAACTCAATGTATTTATTTAAGTCAAAAAACGTTTTTGTCTTGTTTTTCTCAAACACAAATTTTACAATGTCTCCTTATTATCTCAACTAAATATAGTCAGCCTACTCTTTGATTCACTCTTTATCTTATTGGTATTTATTAATGTTAATATTCACTGTTGCAGAGATAATGGCATTGAAACTAAAGTTGTGAACCGATTTGAGTACTCAGATACAAACATTGACTGGGCTGATGTTATCATTACCACTGGTGGGGATGGCACTTTCTTGATGGCTGCTAGCAAAATAAAAAGTACAAAAAAGCCTCTTATTGGAGTGAACAGCGATCCTACAAGGTATTTTAGACTTCTTTTTCATCCTTTAAATTGTTTGATGCCATTCTTGTTATGCATTGGAGTGCAAAGCTTTTGGGTACACACCATTGTTTTTAAAAGTTACAACCTCAAAATTAATTCAATCTAAACCCTTAAATTCAGGTAAAGTATTCAGTTATTTTTTGCAATTAAAATTTTTACTGTAAAATAGATAGAAATGGTGTTGCATTTTAAGTGATATTAAACTCAAAATCATGAAACTGTGTGCTTATGTAAAACATTTCTTTTCAGATCTCTAGGACATTTGTGCCTCCCTTCTTTTTATACAGAAAACTTTCCTGAAGCTATTAGAAAAATAAAGAAAGGAAATTTCAGGTAACAAGTTTTCTTTTAATTCTGTTTAAAAACATTTTAATTAAATTTTTGACCTATTTGTACTATTAATAACTCCCTTATAAATTTCCTACTAAGACGATTGTTTTGTTAAAATGTATGTAACAAAATGGACCGAGTTTCAATATTGTTAGTGCAGAACAGGCAATGCTAATATTACCCATCTGCTTGTAATAACACTTACGGCCATATTCACAAGTCTGTATTAAACCGCGGAACAACAATAATTCCCGGGTTATCAAAAAAAACTTTTTCATTATGCCTGATCCAATGATTAAACCACTGCTTCGGTATTACATTTATACCCTCCGAAATCGGTGAATTAACTCTCGGTTGAGAATTACACAAGCACAGTATTTTTTGCGAAAGAAATGGGCTTATGCTATAAACAACACGGACGACACACTTCATTCTGTGCTAAATTATAGTATTCTTGAGATGATGCACATTCGACTGATCTTGCATGAATCGGTTCGAGAACATGATTACATTTTCTATAAAATATATATGCCCAGATGTGTTCTGGTTCAAACTATATTCTGACTCACCAGGGTAGAACCCAATGAAAACTAACGGTAGAATATGACCATGGCAGATACAAATTTATCGTGGAATAAAAATTATTTTGCGAATTTATTACGAATGGATGAAAATTGACAATACAAGTTACTTTGCTTTACACCACCACACAACCACTGACAATTACAAAGATAATCATATTACATTAATTTGTCAAAGCATTGTGTACAATTCTTTTTTGCAAAATTTAGGTTTACATAAAATTTCTAATTTTAAATTAAATACCTTATCCAATTCAACTTTACAGAAAATTTGTTTTTCTAATAATTAATATTTTTTTTTATATTTAATAATTTTAATACATTCAAGCCCCAAAAAAATTTATGCTTATATATTTAATTTTATAAACAAATGCATAATTTTCCTAACTAGAAAAGTGTACCCATGCAAATTGGGACATTTTTAGGATTAAATTATGACTACATTGAATTACCTTTCAAGTGGGGAAAATCTCTTATGGGCTGTAAAATCTTATGACTTGAGTGCTTGAAAAAGCATTGTTAAAGTTGACTGATATATTAATGTATTTTGATGAAACAAACTGAAATGGTATTAGACTAGGAAACCCCTGCAAACTAAACTTTAGGTTAATCTTTAGATTAAAGACTATTTGATTGTTGTTGTTTGCGTGTCCATGGACAAGCAATATTGTAGTGGTTAAGCAGTTTAGATTCCATCAAAAGCATTGGTCACAGCCTCTGACAATGTTGGTGCATCCCAGCTGTAGAGGATCTCCTGTAATGAGTCCCTGAGTGGAACCATTCCAATCTTCAAAAGATTCACCGCAACAGTTGGGCATTCCCAGATGTGGTTAGGCGTGAGTTGGACTTCAGGGCAGTTTTTACAATGGGCATAGGTTCTTGTTTTGTCTGGATGGATCTTCATGCCCTTATAATGCTCAGTTCTAAGCCTGGCAATAGTGGATGTGATATTTCTGGAACAGTCGAATTCTGTTAAAAGGGGTTTCTTATATGTGTGAGTCATAATTCTATATCTGGCCACTGCGTTAGCATCAGCAAGTGTGATGGTGGTTCACCTCTGATCAAGTTCTCTAGCTTCTTTGGCCAAAGAATCCGCATATTCGTTTCCCTCAATATTGACATGTGCTGGTATCCATTGTAGGACACAGGATTTTCCCTTGCTGTGCAACCTTTCGAGAAGGACTATAATTTCGGATGTGATGTTGGTCTCTCCGTTTTTGATAGCTTCTAAAGCTGATTTAGAATCTGAAAATATTGTTATTCCTTCTGTAGAATCTACAGCTTGAGAGTCATTCAGGTATAAGGCGAGGGCTTTTCTAATCGCTAAGAGTTCACTAGTGAAGTTAGAGGCTATTAATCCTGTATTGATTTTGTGTTTGCAATTTCTGCCATCCGGAAAGAGGATGAAAATTCCAGCACCTCCAGACTATTTGATTGTTTTCTTTGAATGAAGATTCAAAAAATGTATTGTAATATCAAAAATATGATTCTAAATAATCCTTTTTACAAAGAAATTGTTATCCTAGACCTATCTCCAGTCATTGGCCATTAATTGACTAACAACCCAATAGTTCTGAAAAGAAAAGAATGTGACTTAACATCACTATCTACAGTATTTGCAACTCTACTGTCAGGAATTTTAGGCCAGTCCATGAGGTGGTCTCCCGTCATTTCATCCAATTTGCAAAGGGGACTGGTAGCTGATCTCGCTGTTGTAATACATTGTGTCTTTCTAGGAAATGTCTGGGAAGAAAGCTACTCCTATAGCTCTGGGAAAGGAACCTGGAATATAAGCTGTATTCCTCAATTAAACTTTCCAGTTCTTTCCTCTAGACATCTCTTAGTAGATTGAGAGCATTAGTCTTTATATGCAAGCATATGAGTTTCTTGTTGTAACATAAAATTGGGCTGCCACAAATGACAGCAAAATCACCCTTATGAAAACATTTTATAGAGCTCTAGAGACCCGAAATTTCGTTTCTATGGGAGAAACTAGCTGAATAACCCGCCATTGCGCGGGTTTCAAACATGTCCGCAACATTTCCGTGTTAACTCAAATACGCAAACCCTGTAGAACGTGTTTCCTTGTCCATGTCCATTTATTGCAGGAAAACAACATTTAGATTATAAAATTAGGGCTTTGAGGGACACGGTGGAGTGGTAGCATCCGATACGTTAGGCCGCCAAAGCGTTTGTTTACGCCAAATCAAGATGGCGGCCGATGTAAGCAATTCCAAGATGGCCGCCATATACAACGTGAACCTTTGCATACAGTGCATAAATAATAATAATAATTTGTTTAAAAATTAAGAAAAAAGCAATATAAATTTCACTTGAAAATGTTCTAATATTTCAGTCTCGTTTTCTCCGAACATGTACGCAATTTTGCGTCAATTTCATCCTAGTTTTGTTATAAAAAAAAAAAAATTTTAATAAAAAATAATAATTTATAATTGTTAAAAAAAAAATTAATAAAAAAAAACCGCGATTTTTTTTTAAAACGTCCGGATTTTTATCAATTTTGAATTAGAAACTTTGCAATGCATAGATGGTAGTTCTTTTATGTGATCATAATCCACACAAAGGTTTTTGTTGAGAAAAAAAAATCTAAACATTCTTCTGCTATCTATAAGTGTGAAAAAATATTTTTTCACAATTTTTCTAGCAATTAGCATTATGTGAGCAACTCAATGGGGATATTCCTGGTTATAGAGCCATATCTGGAAAAGCAAAACAAATTTTTTTATTGTAACGACTTTACAAGAGGAAATTGTTTTTTTAGAGAAGTCAAAGCGTATTGCACTTAAGGTTTAAATGCGTTTAAACCAGTATACCGGGAGAAATTTGTTTGTAGATAAGTCACAGCGTATAACGCGCGATCCCCGCCTGCCGGCTACCTCGCCGCCCCTCCGGGGCCGGCGAGGACCTTTCACCGTTGGCCTCCATGCGTATGTCACCGTATTGGGTGCCCACCCAAGCATAGTCCAGTGTTTGTAATATAACCAAAAGCTAAACAAAAATCAAACTTACCCTCATAGCCGGGTCCTTGAAATTCTGACTATGGTTAACAGTCATATGCTCGAATCGATAACCCTTGGACTCTTTGTCCTTCGGGTATTGATACCAGCATATGACTTCCAATAGTCAGAAATTTTTGTAGTTCCTTGCAAAATTCAGCTCTGAATTACCTCAGCCAAAACTTTCTGGTTCCTATTATTCACCTCAACCATAAAACATTTATCCGTCCCTCGTTCAAGTCCTCCAAACACCCATTTACCCTCCAATTTCTTACTCCTGTTATACTTTCTTTTGCCAAACTTTTGTCCTATCTTTCTACATTTCCACTCCTACCTATCACCAGCATCCTTTCTCAATGTTAAAATCATATCATTCTCACATGAAAGACATTTCACCCTCTTCCCAATCAAGCTACTACATGTTTGAAAAAAAAAAAAAAAAAAAAAAATTTTAACGTTCAATAACACTATCCACTGCTATATCAAATCAACTAAGGGGAAATAAGCAACCAAAAGGGGAAAAAAATTCTAAATTCCAATCTGCCATTTCAAAAATCAAATTTAATCCAAATTTTTTTTCGAAATTTTAATTGAAATTTAAATAAAGTGACAAATTTAAAAAATTGTAACTTACAATCTGCTTTCCAAACTTATCCTAAAAATTTTAAAAATTAATAAAACAAGTCGATTTTATAAATCAAGAGCAAAATTCATATGCACCCAACAATTTCAAAGACTGTCTAAATTTTAATTCCGTTCTACATTAAAAATAAAAGTGGAAAAGCGTATTTTCTTCCTTAACCAATCATGAGACCCGTTTATTATCGTCAGGAGAAAATATCTAGGCTTGCCTTAAAACTAAGAAAAGCGCGAAAACGGGAAGGTTACCACAATTGGCAATACATCGCTCGAAAGTTGTAACGTATCGGATACCACATACCATCCAGGGACACTTTTAGGACTACCTGTGTGCCAATTTTCATGGCTACAGATTGGTCTGAAGACAGCAAAGAAATAGCCTATGTTTTAAAGTGTAAGTGTACCAAAATTGGTGTGGATTGCTCAAACAGTGTAGATTTGTAATGAGAATATATACAGACATCCTTACTCCAACTTTGATACTATGTAGCTTATAGAATAATGAACCATAATTCTATAGACCAGTGCTCCCCAACCTTTTTATCGCCGCGGACCGGATCAACGTTTGATAATTTTAACGCTGCCCGCTGAGGGTGGAAGGGACGTTGATTGTTTACATTTTAGATTGTTTTGATTTAATAATTTTAATTTAATTGTATATAAACATGCCTTCAAAATAAAATACAGTTACACCAAAAAATGAATATAATGTGATTTAACATTTTAACTCACTAGAAGGCTAAATCAATGAGAATCCTGAGCTTGTTTCTTTGCAACGAGGCGGTTTCATCTGGGGGTAATAGGAGACAATTACACCTGAAGTGTGTTGCTTATGTCCAGTTTATTCCGTTGTTTTGTTTTGGTTGCTGTCACTGCAGAAAACCCCGCCTAACACAGATAGGTTGTCGAGAATTTTCTAGGGATTTAAGTGCTGTGGTGACAATCTCAAGGTATTGCGCCATGACTTTAATCCAGAACACCGGCAAAGTTGTTGTCTTGAACGTAATTTTAAGGCCAATTTCATTTGCAATCTCCAGCAGTTGATCTTCTTGCACAGACATGCTAGATTCTC
The DNA here is from genome assembly GCA_947359465.1 of Metellina segmentata. NCBI lineage: Eukaryota > Metazoa > Arthropoda > Arachnida > Araneae > Tetragnathidae > Metellina > Metellina segmentata. Next base: position 101,999,621 of record OX375875.1, read on the forward strand.
CTGATTTGTTGACAAATGGGTTGCGGATCCATTCCTTACTAGTTTGTGGGTATTTTGTGGTTTCCCAACCACAAAATACCCACGAAGCGCTCGAACTCTTTTTTTAAGCAAAGACAGGTGATCATGCACCAACTAGGAGAGTAAATGTTTAGGCTCAGTCTCGCCTAAAATCCCCGCTAATGTCTGAAATATGTCCAAAATGCCTCTGTTCACGTGCCGTTCTCACAACTTCAGTTTGGTTTTAAATGCAGCTACTTTGTCTGCCAACTTGAAAACAGCTGTCAAAATTGAAAAATAGAGACATACAGAATTCATAATTGAAGCTCTAGTAACAGAAAAAATTTCAAGTTCTGAATTACCGCCTCCTAATTTGAGTGGACATTTCATAGATAAGAACCGCACAAACCCGAGATAAATACACCAAAGTAAATAAAATGGAAATCATTTAATATTCCTTGGGCGGCCCGGTACCATTTGATCCACGGACCGGTACCGTCCCGGGGGTTGGGGACCACTGCTATAGACCATATCCTAGATAAAGTTTTTGTATGGGCATTAGTCATTTAGTTAGTTCAGGGGCATATGTCAGCAACTGATCCACAAAAAGTGTAAATGGCATTTTGAAAATATCAGTAACGTCTGTTCCCCCTCTTGCAGGTGGATGCTACGGCAGAGGATAAAAATTTCTTTATCTGGAGAAAATGCATGTGATCCACCCATTGAATTGCATGATCAACAGTTGCAATATCCAGAATATCGTTTCCTGGACTGCGTCGAAGGTCACCACAAATCTCAGTCACCAAAAGTTCCTAAAGTGGAAGTGAAAAACTTGCATGAGCTGCCTGTCAGAGCTTTGAATGAAGTATTCATAGGAGAATGTCTGTCTTCGAGGTAAGCCTTTCAGTTATCGATTTAAAAGAAAAATGGTGCGAGTGATGTGCAGTACACAAAGTCCCAAATCTGGAATTGTCCAATATCCGGACGTTTTGCTAACCAGCGTTTTTTTTCTCTCACTTTTTTACATTTTTCCGACAATTTTTAAAGAACAAGGAGTTAAACCTGGACCTAATTGATGAAACAACGCAAAAGGCAGACATTCAGAGTAAATACCACACCGAAAAGTTAGAAGATTTAGAAGTAAAATTTGTTGCATTGTATCAAAAACGTTTTTTCCTTTTTTTAAATTATTCCTATTTGTTTATCTGCTATTTAATTTTGCTATATCAATCGAAAAGTTTGCACAATGAGGGATTAGAGTTAGGTTTTTTGACAAAAAAAGCAAATAATCCGGAATGGCCGAGGTCAGGAAGATTCTGGATTTTGGGCTTAGTACTGTATAAATAAAAGGTTTCAATAAAGTTGCTTCATGTCCAAGACATGAAAATAAAATTTACTTATCAAAATAGAGTAGTATCCCAGTTTGAAGAGTAGCAAATCAGCAACTTCGAGTTCAAAACTCAATCCAACATAAGACCACTGTGTACTTGGGGGGCTGGTACATTTATTTAAGATAAAAAAAACTCTCAAGATAATTTATCAAGCTAATTTTTAGATTCTCAATAAAGATTGCTTAATTTTTAATACTTTTGGCTGTTATTTTTCTATACATAAAAAAAAAATTTTCGCATCTAGTGTTAGAATTTGATTTTGCATCGTTTTTTTATAGCAAGAAAGAAATATTTGAGTGAGTAAAAATGTGTTCCATAAAGAGACTGCTGCTTTAAGTGCTTTGGCATTTTCACAAATTTCATTTATTGAGGAATTTTAGATGAATTTGCTTAAATTTTCACACCTTTCTTTGGACAATTTCACACCTTTGCATTAGAAAAACTTCTCCTTTGGTATAAGTTCCTGGGTTTGAAAGTGATAGCTTACTTAGAGTGTGCTTCTCTAGATTCAGTTAAAGTTAAAAGAGGCATTTCAATGTTTAAAACTTTGCTGGTGGACCCTAGAAACATTATTCTTAGAGTTATGCACTTATAGTTTTTTCTGCATTTCATTTCTGGGCAAATGAAATAATTCAGTTTGCCATGGCAAACTAAAAGCATTTATTCATTTAAATATTTTTGTTAGTAAAATTCAAACTTTCAATTTCAGGAAATTTCGGGAAAAGTAAGTTTTATTCGCATGTTTTTGAAATGGCCTATTTCTTAACAAATTAAGGACTTAGTTTGCATTTAAAACTAACAAGTTATACTGTATGTTTAAAATACATTTTTATATTATGGGGATGTCTGGATTCTTTTTGTTTCAAGCACCTCTTTATCTAAGTATTTTTTTAGAAAAAATATAATTAAAGGTCATTTTGAGGGGTTTATCAATGCACTTTTGTGGTACTTTTCTGAGAATTTTTAGGTCATCGAAATCCTAATCCTATTAATGTATTAAAGATTTTTTATTGCACACTTGACATGTATAAAGCAGAATGCTAAGGACTGTCTTTTGTTCTTGGAATGTAACATAATCTGATACAAGAATGAAAAAAATCTTTCTGTTGTATTAGCCTAGAATCTGACTTTTGTATCTTATTACTTTGTGTTAATTTTTTATCAAGCATGATTTTGTAAAAAACAACTAAGTTAGAATATTAACTCTTCCTGAGGTCGTAGATTAGCATTTCGTATTACTGAACTGCATTTGAATTTTCTTAAACCTTTGTCGGAGGCTATATTTAACTACGTAAATGCGTTTCACCAACTTTAATTAAAAACAGAAATTTTAATTTTTACCTGACTATGTCATTTAGCTGGGACTGCATGCGCATGCAGATTTAACATCTTTAAAATTTCCTGAAATCTATTCATTTTCTTTACTCTGTATCACTTTCCCTTGGAGTGGACAAGTCACTGAAAATGGATTTTCCTTACAAGCAGATGAACAGTTTTCTTATATAAAACTAGAACCTTGGGGTGAAGTAAGCATTTGCTTCAAAATATATGATGGGAGTCCAGGCTTTTTAACAAAAAGTATGTAGGCTTCACAATCCAATAAATTTCTGTCTATTATACAGTATTTGGTAGATACTGTCATAATATTTGAGTTGAAAGCTTCAATTTGCCTAAAATATAGACAATTTATCATTCCAGATTTTGCTAATCTTGATGTAATTCTACTAGCTTTCACCATCAGCATTCAAACAGCAAAGTGATATAAGATAACCAGACTAAAAAGATGTTCAAATTTTAGTAATCTCTAAATTAAAAAATAGTTGTCGCAGTTGCAGGATTAAAAATTGGGTTTTTTCGCTTGATTCTTAAGCGGTTTCCCGATAAAGTATGGACCAGAAAATTACGAAATTAACATGGTTGTTCTTCATTGTGTTCCCTGTACAATTTTGAAGATATTTTTCCAATGTGGCTATTAGTTTATGGTTTATTAAATTTCAAAATTGAAAAGTTAAATTTCTAACGTAAGTGAGCAAGAGACGTACAAATTTTCAGTCGTGATTTTTTTTAGAGTACCTCTAAACGTGAATTTTTGTAGCTCGTCGAGTTCTTTTAGAAATTTCAATTTGGTACCTGATAATATTTTTTTGAAATTCGAGGAAAATCGGGACATTTTCGTCTTTTTTTTTGTTAAAACTGTCATTTATATATTATACTATTAGTTTTTATATTTGAAAACATCACAGTATACCTTAGATTGTGCTTTTTCTTATGGTACAATTATTTTTGAAAGAGGTTAATAAATAAATTCGATGCGATTGAAAGTTAATCAGACAAATTTCATACTTTTTAGATTGTGGACGATAGCATACATTCTTGATGGAAATTAAGGTTACATTTTCTGATTGACGGGTTTGCCAGGTGCATTTAAAACTTGCTGTAACGTCATGCTCAATTCTCAGATGATTTTGCCGATTAAGTACAAATCAGAATATTACGAGATTAACATGGTTTATTCAAAGTTGTACAGTGAACAAGATGGAGATGGTTTTTTTTTACTGATGAGGCTATTAGTTTAGGGTGCATTGAGTGTTAAAGTATAAAAAAAATCGAAGTCACTTGCGACATGAGTGTTGTTTTGCGAAGCAAACCAAATGGGATTGCGTATATCAATCACCAGGGGTTAACAACCAGGGGGCATAGCCCTCGATATAACGTCATGGACTGGAAAGTCAAATGAGGATTATACGAATTATTAAGATAGTTTCGCTGTCGCAGGAGATTGGCTCTGGGAAAGGAGTGTTGGTTTGCAAAGCAAATCAAATGAGATTGCTACGCAATCCCCGGGAGTTGGTGAGCAGGGGCCGGAGCCCCCTAGTATTAATACTAAATACTTATAGAAAAATTGAGCACATCCACCCAAATCAAAGAAAGCTTCCAAAACAGCAAAATTCCTGTAGTCTGGACAATATGCACTATTTTAAATAACTTCTCCCCATTCCTGAATGTAAAGTACTATTTAAATGTCATTTATATGTGAACACATTTTCATCAGAAAAGTAACTGAAACGTACAACTTCAGTTAAAAACAGATTTTAATCAACATTAAGTTAGAACTGCGACTGCCCAAGTCTGCAGATTTATATTTTTTTGCTCTTTAGAATTTCCTCAAATCTTTTCAGTGATCCTTGTACTTTTCTCCACACTTTGATGACCGACAAATTGTTTATATGTTGAGTTTAAGCACCAATTTTGTCATGAGTAACCCCCCAACATTTTAATTATACCAGTCTTGCCCTGTTACATTCATCTTTTTGTTTTTATAGGGTTTCCTACTATGAATTATCTCTAGATTCTGCTCCTAGAGAAAAGTTGAAAAGCTCTGGTCTAACAGTATGCACTGGGACAGGATCAACATCGTGGTCTTTTAACATCAACAAAGTAACAGAGCAATGTGTTAAACATCTTTTGAAAATAAGTAAGGGAAAATAACACAAAATCTGGAGTTCCATATTTTATTTTGTGTGCTTTGGTTATTTTTACTTTTCTATTTATACATCCTAGCACAAAATTCCTAGGTATCTTAGCTATGTTTATTACCACAAAGTTTATTAAAAAAATTTAACCTATAGTTGCAATCAATAAAATTTTAGCTTTGGCACATTGATTGCTTTAAAATAGTATGGTATAAACAAGTTAAATTCTTGTTTGAATGTATCAACCATTTTAAAAATTCAGAGCTAAAAGCTGACCGATTTTCTTAATCTAGTGCTGTTCTTGTATTGGTTGGGGGATACTTTTATGTCCCTATCATCAAAACATAGTAAGAATAAATAGACTACAAAATATTAGTACAATAGTTTTTGATTTAACATCCAAAGCTAGGTTGAAAAATAAAACTGGAAAATAATTTTTGAATAAGAAGTAGGCATGCTAGATAGTCAGTCAAATGAATCAAAGCAAAAGTTTTGATTTATTTCGTGCAAGTGATATGTCATAAAAAAAAAATCTCTAAATGTTCTTTTATAACTTTCAGCTTCCCAAGAGGCCAACATTGAGCTTCCTATCACAGACCAAAAATTGATTTCACAAGTAACATCAAGGTTCAATAATTCTTTGACATTTGATCCAACAAAGCAACTCATGGCATATACCTTGCGAGATCCAATTATGTTTGGTAAATATGAATCTTGTACAATCTAGTATTTTTATAAACTTTCATTTTGAGGCTTACATCAATATTTTATTCATTTTTGTATTTGTCTATCTATTTTTAATAATATTAATTTCTCATGTTATTTCTTTAAATTGAGTAAGTTTAAAAACAAAATTCCAATTTTGTCGTTATTTTAGTCAAGACTTCAAGTTGGAATGTTACAAATTTAGCCTTATTTAAATTTGTGAGCCTTGTCACCTTGTTGATGTACTGTTTCAAACATCTCATAATAATATTTTATAAATAACTTATATTTCTGTGGTAGAAGTTATTTAAAAATTTCCACTTGTTCTGTTATAATCAAGTGTGGCTAATGTTATTGATGGAATTTTTACAGGAATGGGGTTCAAATGTAAACCTCGTGGTTTTGTTAAAAGGTACGTAATATGTCATTGTTCTTGTCTGTAGCAAAAATGAAAAATCTTCCAAATGACGATTATTAGAGATAAAAAACAGAAAATATCATCAATGGCCATTTCGGTGGAGCAAGACATTGACCTCAATCAGGATAGAAGTGTCATTTCTGTAATTGATTAGTATATTATCCAGGGTGGTAACAGAACCGGGAAATCAGGGAATTTGCAGGGAACTTTTTAATTCTGGAAATATTAGAGAATTCTCAGGGAAAATTCCCAAAAAATCAGGGAATTTTTAAAAAATTTATGAAAACTGTAACTATTATCATTTGTGGCCTATTTAGAGATGCACAATTACAAGTACTTATGAGAATCGAATAAATCGTTTTGCCGAAATTGTAATTAGAATAAAGAACGCTGGTGTCTTAATTTATGAACCCAGCAAAAACCGCCGTATGGTTTCCACAACCAGAGCGTCTCGTCGCCGTGAGGCCATCGATACAACGTGTGGTATACAATTTTAAATTTGTGTAACTAATGATATTTTTCTTGTGCATTAAATTAATATTTTTGCTTGCAATTACGTTTTTGTAGAATTTTTTGGTAAAGCTTCAGTCTACGTTTATAGCTGTGTAACGGCCTTGGCGCACTTCTAAATTTCGCCAAGGAAGGAATTATTTCAAATGTACCAATGAAATCAACCAACAGTTCAATGAATTTTGAAAGAACTTTAGAGAATACTAGCTAAGAATGTGTGGCCAGTACGGCGTTGCCCATGACAGTTCTTTTCATGGGGTCTGGTACTTACTAACTAGATGCTGCTCGCTAACCCCCGGTGATTGCTACGAATACAGTTTGAGAAACAAACCAAATGGAAATTTGTAGCCTATTGGAATGAATTCCCTTTGAATTTCCATTTGGTTTTGCAAAGCAAATCAAATTATGAATATAGTGAACTATGTATTGCTTCGCAAATTGGATAACAGCCATAACGGTGTTGCTCATGGTGTTTGTTGGTTTGCTTCGCAAACGAAATGGGAATTCGGCTTGACGTCACAATCTCTTGTGAAAATATAAATATTTAGTTGAAAAATTATTTATTAAAAGAAAATCAAACGTATAAGGTATCCATCTGGTGTCAAATTTCAAATCCGTTGAAATTTTCAATCTATATTTAACGATCTCGATTTTACAAAAAAAGAAGTAAACAATGTCAGCCAAAATGTTTTTTCTTTTCCTCTTTCGCTGAAAATCTCTCTAAACGTCACAATCTCTTGCAAAAATTTTGAAGATATTCAATTTAAAAATTTTATTTATTTAGTTTTTTTTAACATATTTTTAGGTGTTGATCTAATGTGAAATTTTCCGCAGATTTCAAATCCGTTGAAATTTTTACTCTATCTTTAACGGTCTAGTAGATATTAAAGAGAACTAAATAACTCCAGTTAAAAGTTTATATGTTTTTTATCGTCTGCTGGAAAGTCATTCCACCGCGCAAAATGATAACGGAAACGAAAAAAAAAAATTTAGAATCTGTGATCTTCTTTGCTGTTGCATTTAATAATAATTACATTTTATTAAATTCATTTTTAAATGTTCTGGATTAAATTTTAAAATTTGCCGCTAACCAAAAATTGCTAAACATTCGTACTACCTGTGATGTTAGTGCCATAGATTCGTCAGGACTTTGCGTGCAGGAAACAGACAGACTGACAAACACTTCTGTTTATAATATTAGAGAGTCAAAATGAAAATTTAACCTTTTGACTACGACTATTGTTATAACAAGCGCGATTCTTATAACTTTCAATGCACTACTGCTGTAACAGCCATAGTCTAAATTATTTCTTGGCGCGATCATGGTACTACTGCTGTAACGGCCGTAGTCAAAGGCCCGGTGCACACATCCGATTTTTCAATGTGCGGCACTGAAGCCCAACTATGCACACATAGCCGTGAAATGACGCAAGTACTCAGACATTTCGCGCCATTTGTGATAAATATTTTATGGAAGAAAACGTGTTTATTTCACTAACTTAGTGTGCGGCGAGCTGCTGTGCCGTGGGGTACTGCATGCAAGGTGGACGTACATCGCCGCAGTGGCGCCAGAGGCATGTGTGCACTACTCCATTTGATCTAATGTTTCTCAGACCACACTTGCTTTCTTGCAACGATGCTGTTCGTTGAAAAACCGGATGTGTGCACAGGGCTTAAAGGTTTAACTTTTCGCTTTCCGAGGTTACCATGGAAACCATAATAATCGGAATGATGTTGGATTGCTTTAACTTGCTACTAGAAGTGCGCCAAAAAAAACGCCACGATCGTTGCCACTGCTTTAAACGTAGACTGAAGCTGTACCAATGTTTTATGCATATTTGCATTTGATTTTGATGTATATTTGGATAATGTAAGGACAGAGGTGTAAAAGTTCATAGTCAAAATATTTTTTCCCCCAGTTTTTTCATTTGCTATTGTTAGAGTTCCATTAAGAGTTCCTACCCTTACAATAACAATTAAAATACCTGATGAGAAAAAATACAAAATATTTGTGGAGAATGATTCCTTTAACTTTTCTGACCCTAAATATTTAAAAATATTGTCGTTTGGGTACTGTATATCGATACCAATTATGGATCCCGACATTTCTTAAGTGATTTGTAAAATCAGGGAAATTTTTGTCACACTATCCTGGAAATCAGGGAGCTTTTTTTCGAGGATTTTGTTGCCACCCTGTTATTAGCTTTTAATCCTTATGCATTTAAAAAGTTTTTTTTTTAATCCTTATTCAATTAAAATTAGTTTTTTAATCTTTTTGGGTTTTGAAGGTTTTTCATTTTTTCTTCCAATTTTGACCAAGGTTTTCATCTGTTCATCTATTTTTGTCCAGTAGATATATTCCAATTCTTGCCAATACTTATTTATTGACTTAAAGGAAATTGTGATCTTTAAAATGTTTTATGAACTGTGATCACAAAGCTAATTGTTACAGAACCAAGAGATTATTGTTGTCATTCAGTATTAAAATTTCAACGCTTTTAAATTGTAAAAAGCACGTTAAACATATTTTTTCTCAACATTTTATAATGCTAGCTGGTGTAAAAGCCCTGAAAAGGGGAAATTTAAAAAAGTTATTTTCCAAAATCGAATTTGTCCAATTTATGAATAAAATTAGCCGTTAGTGCAAATACCTACTGCAATTCTTTATTTCTTACATTATCAATAAACTGATTTATCAAAAAAAGATGAATTGATGAATAAATCGAAATACTGTGAGAAGCATGATTTCCTTAATCCTTAAGTATTCTTTTTTGTGTTCATCAACTATAATTCCTTTAGCTTATTTATACTGCATTGCTGTGTAAATTCTCGTTTTGAACTTGTCATTTTTTTGTAGAACCTTTACAGAATTTAGACGTCACTTGAAAACTTACAAATGTATTAATGTAAAGTTTTATAAATTATTACTCATTTAGAATGGATAATGTTTACAAAACATTACCTCACTTAGAATGGATAAACTTTCATAAAACCTAATAAACAAAATCCTTATCTATTGCAGGGTTGAGGTTAAATCAAGAATGTTTGATGCATGCTTGGTCATAGATGGTGGTTTGTCATTTGCATTTAATGATGGCTCGACGGCAATATTGGAAATGAATGATGAAGATGCTTTGCTAACGGTTGCTTTACCAGATTGATGTTTAAATTGTGAATGCAGTTTTACAGCATTACCAACTCTTTCAAACAATTTTTTTTCATTTTTTGGAGGTATATTAATTTCCTTCAGGGGATCAAAAGTTGCAGTGTTGTAAAGTGTTCTGTGCCTTAGAATAAAATATCATTAAATTTGTAATAGTGCCAAAGAGAAAATTTTGTATTATCAACTGCACATTTATTACTCAATGGTTACTAATTGTTTTTAAATTTAAGTATTGCTGTTTCTAAAATGTATCGGAATTGCGGCTGTAGTTTGATCTATCGTTACTTTTATTGCTTTCAAAGTATTTTACATCTAAAAAAGCCATGTTTGCTAATAAAGTTTGCATTATATCCTCAACCTTTTTATAATCTTTCTTCAAATTGATCTGCTTTTTTTGTATTTATAATTATTTTTTTACTATTGGTTACTCAGAATATTTGTTATGTAGGTAATTTTTGTATGCTAAAAGTTTTGTAAAGTCAGCATTGAATGTATTTTGTGTTAGATTATAGTTTAGAATTTTCGAAATAATGTGCAATTTTGGTTGCCAGTGGAGGTAAATGGAAAATGTCCTTATTTTGATTTATTTATACTCAAACATGAAAAGTTTAAAAGTAACAAAGAACATTTGAAATTAAATAGAACTTTCTTGTTAATCCTTTGTATCTGAATTAAACTTGCCTTTAAACGAAATGTATCGAATCTGAATGAAAAGTTCAACTGAGAAAATTCAGTATGTGATCTAAGTCAAGTGTGAATGCTGTCTTATTTACAAATATTAATTGAGATGACAAGTATGCAAGTCTTGCATTTTGGCCTAGCTAATGCAAAAATTTAAAGCAAAGTACTGCTGATATTTTTTAGTAAATAACTAAATATATGGTCCGAAAGATGAGGTTAGTTTTGAATTTTAGTTTCAAATATATATTAAAGCTGGTCAGTTCCTTAAATTTATCTATAAGTATGTATGTTTCTGTCCACATTTGCTTAGATTGTGTCAATGATGTAAGATGCATTTTAAATTTTATCCATTGAATATAAATTCTGGTTTAATTAATTTTTTAAGATGGTATTTAGTTTTTAAGACTGTTTATGAGATAAGATTTGTTTCAAGACTGTTTTAAACGATAATTTTAAATGTGGTAATAATATAGAGGGATACTTATGTACAATAGGGATTGTCAATTGCATCGCTCAAATGTTATATTGCGAATAAACTATGTGCATGTTTAATTTGATGATTTCCAATATTAATTTTCTGCTGATTTTGAATATTAGTGTTAAGGTTTACAAAAAGAAAAGGTTTTAACAAAATTTCAAACCAAAGCAAAATACTATGTTTTGCTATCAAACCCTCCTAGTCTTTGTATCGTATTTTTTCAGTAACAATAAAAACTAGAAACAACATTTTAAAAATTCATCCAATAGAGGGCTTTATAACAAATTTGGGAGTTTTTGAAAAAGTTAATTTTAGTTATTAATTACTTGGGAGCTATTTAATATTTATATTTGTTACCAAATAATATTAAAAGCTCATACTCCAGAATATTAGACGTACAAGGTTTTAACTGTAAAACAATGATGCCTTAAGATCTGTTTTGTATAAAAATTCTTCATTTTTCCAGCATGCATGCTACTTGCTCCAGCTTACAAATTATATTACACAATTTCTAAATGCATAATTCTGTGCTTGATCTAGATTATTTTTCTATGATACATACAAGCTATTAACTATGTGTCAATACATGATTCTTGTTCTGATTTCTCTGACTTTTATGACAATGAAGGATTCTACCTATGACTGATCTGATAAAAGTTGAATAAATTTTGTATCTCCCAAAAGGTTTCCTTTAGGTTACAGTTTCTAAACTAAATGGAGAAATATTTATTTTGTTCTTGCTATGAACCATTTATAACTTACAATCCAATAATACCTATTATTTAAAGCAACTATTTGCTGGGCTGAATATAACTGATTTGTTTGCTGTGCACTTTTTCTTTTTTAAAAAGAATAGGACTGGTGATGTTTTGCACTTGTTTGATTTCATTTTTTCTGCACTATATTTTTTTCGTGAATATGAAATCCAGAGAATATTGTTAAACAGTGATGTATCAGGTTTTGTTTTGTGTTATATATTAAAATGTCTGATGCCAATGATTGCAATATTGCCATGCGTTGTTCACGTTAGAACTTGTCATGGACAAAAATGACTCACTAAAGCTGAAATAGGAAGTCAACTGGAAACTTGAAAGTAGGGTAGAAAGGGTCAATCTGTAATTTTTGAAATCCTTTTTCACAACTCGTATTTTTCGCTTATGTCTGTCTTGTGTATGGCACAGCTTGGTAAGATATGGCCTTTGCGCCATATAACCCGAAAACAACTAACCTATATTTTTCGCTTAATAACGTGTAGTTTAAAACAATGGTAATAAATTTCAACCCTGTTTGAAACAGATTTCTTGAAAGGAATATTTTTGTGAAGACAAATTGGATTTCATAATTTTAAAACATTTCCCCAGCTATCAAGTTAGCAGATATTGCCGTCTTCGCCTCAACAGTTTTTAAAACTCATTGGTTACCCTCATGTATTATAATTTTTTTACTATTTTAAATCTTTAATTTTCATGCTTAAAAATGTTTCAAGCCCCTTATATGTTTCAGTCAATTGGTGAGTTTTAATAGCTTAGAAAATAAACGAACTCATGTGTACTATTTGGATTTGATTGAGTAGAAATTTGTTTGTGCTATTTTTATTTCATCAATGAAAACTACAATTATTTTGCTGTCATTAAGCTTATAAAATCAGTGTATTCCTACAAGAGTTAAACCTCATTACTCTGCCGTGAATCTTAATGTCTTTCAAGCATGACATTTTGTTCACGCAAGATTCAAGTCATGGAATTATTTCTGCGAGATTTGACATTTTTAAAGTTTTTTTCTATTTCTCCTTTAGTGAAGTTAGTCAATTACTCCTACACGTGTACAGTCACTTGATATGTATATATGTAACCAGATATTCTATTTTTGAGTAATATACAAATATGTTGTGATAAGAACAATTCTTAAATAAAACTTTTTTAAACCTGCATTGTTTTTGTTTTGTAATACAAGACCATGGTTTACCATGGGTCAGAAAACCTGAAAATGTCAGAGTATTTAGTTTTGCCCAAAAACATTGGGGGAAATTACGAATTTTCCCCAATGTTTTTGTGGAACATTGGAATGGACCTGGAACATTGCCTCAATGACCTGGAAATTGATTGACCATGGCTTCTCGTATGCTTTGGAGAGCAGTAGCCAATAAGATTCATATCACTTAATAGTATGACTAGAATTTTTCAACCTATTTTAAAAGAAACTGCTAATTTTTAACAGGTAAAGAATTTTGTTTCGTCCTCTGGCTTAAATTGAAGAATTTCATGCTTATGATGTAATTAATCACAAATTGATTTGCATCAAATATGTTGGACTATTTGAATAAGTTATTTTAATGCAAAATTACTTGTGCTTTGTTTTTTAATTTTTACAGTGTATAATTATTAAATTGTTTTTATTGTTGGCTATTGAAGGCCAAATTATTTCTTGGTTTTTCATGTTTAAAATGTCGTGAATTGCTTACCTGAAATTTTGTAAAAATTTGTCTGGAAAAGTCGGAATTTAGTTTCTGAAATAGAGTGGAACCCTGGCGAAAGTACTTGTGGATGGTCTAGTGAAAACACCCATTGCTTCAAAAGCAGTTTTTAAATGCCATCTAATTCTTGCTCATCTTTAATATCTGAAATAATAAATGTTGGTTTGTAAGTACATTTATATTTGCCATGTTGGCAACACCTTGTACTTCTTCTCGGAGTGATAGCAATAGTCGTTGTGCGTGTAATCTTATTCATGTGTTGTTAAGTTCTATAAATCATTAATAAAGAAGTTGTGCATCTATTAATTCATCAAGCAACACGTAAACAGAGTTTACTGAACATGGTAGCAGAGCGTGGTTTTTTAAAATTAGTGTTGCTTAAGAATATACCCATACCAGCGTAAAAAGAAAATGGCGCATGCAAGAAGCAGCGATATTAGTATACCGCTATTTGATGGTTCGGAATACTTTAATTGGAAAATAAGAATGATGACATTTTTGCAATTTAAAAAATGTAAGGAAGTGGTACAACGAAAAATTAATGCAAACGATAACCAAGAAAAAGATGTACAAGCAACGAATTATATTTATGGCGCAATAACAAACAAGCAATTGGAATACATCCATGAATGTGAGTCTGCTTTTGATATAATAGCCAAATTTGATACCATGTATTTGAAAACTTCAACGTCATTGCAAATTGTATGTAGAAATAACTTAGAAAGTGTCAAATTGAAGAATTACTCCGATTTATGTTTATTTTTTGATGAGTTTGAGAAGTCTGTTAACGAGCTTAAACAAGCCGGTGCAACCGCGACTGAACAAGAAAAACTTAATTACATGTTAAGAGCATTACCATCAAACTACAGTCATATTGGTGATTTAATTGATGTTTTACCGGAGAAGGACAGAACAGTTGATTATCTAAAAAGTAAAATTAAGTCAAAATCGCTCGAAGAGAAAAATGATTGTGAAGACAGAGCACCAATAGAAAAATCGAATGCATTTAAAATTGAAACAAACAAATCGGGCCCACAAGGAAATGTCTGTTTTAATTGTGGTAAATATGGCCACATTAAAAAGTATTGTTGGTATGGCCGTGGTCAAGTGAACTATCGTGGCAGTGGTTCTAATTATCGTGGTCGAAGTCTTTCAAATTATCAGGGTCGTGGTTTTGGTAAACATCGCGGACGTGGAGCAAACTCTAACCACAGAGAAAACAGTAGTCAGCCAGGAAACAGTTTTCATACTACAATAATTGAAAGCAACATGTCAAGCTCAAATGAAAATAATATGGCAAATAAAAATCAAATTATTTGGTTACTGGACAGCGGGTGTACCGATCATATAATAAATAGTGATGAATATTTTGAAAACCAAGTAACATTGAAGAACCCTATTAAAGTAAAAGTTGGTGATGGAAGGATGTTAGAAGCGACAAAGGTTGGTAATATTACAGTCTCTTTTCATGTTTATGACACTGAATCCATAGTAACTTTGAAAAATGTATTTTATGTTAAAGAAATGAAAGCAAATTTATTAAGTTATTCAAAGATCACTGACAATCATAAAATAGTATCAAAAGGGCAGTTCTCAAGAATTTATAAATTAGATGGTACATTATTAGCAGTAGCGAAAAAAGATGAAAGATTATATAAAGTAACAAGTTATGTTTCAAATGCTAGTAAAATATTTGAAAATGTGACCAATAATACATTAACATTAAAAGAAAAACTACATCGTACACTTGGGTATGTAAATTTTAAATATCTGGATATTATGTGTAAAAATCAGTTACTAGAAGGGTTACCTAAAGAAATAGAATCAGAATATATGAAGTGTGCTATATGTATTGAGAACAAGATGCATAATTTACCCTTTAAGAATAATAGAAGAGCAGAAGATATACTGGAGATTGTTCATACTGATGTAAATGGACCTCATAGAACAACTGGATGTAATGGTGAAAAATACTTCGTGAGTTTTATCGATGATTATAGCAAATTGGCAAAAGTCTGTTGTATTAAGTCGAAGGATCAAGTCTCTGATTGTTTTATGGAATATGTAAATGAAATTCAAAATTTAACTGTTAAGATGATAAAAGAACTGAGATGTGATAATGGTAAAGAATATATGAATAGCAAGAGATATTTAAATTTGCAAGAGAAAAAGGTATAAAGGTAAAGTCGTGTCCACCACATGTACATGAATTGAACGGCACTGCGGAAAGATATAATAGAACAATAATGGATATGGCTAGATGTCTTCTAGCAGAAGCAAAAGTTGACAGACGTTTTTGGCCTGAAGTGATTAAAACAGCAGCTTATCTGAAAATAGGACATTGGCAAATACTGTAGTGAGGAAGACACCTTATGAAATATTTTTTAATAGGAAACCATCTGCAAATGAATTAAAATTGTATGGAAGTAGAGTTTATGTTAGAATACCAGAAGGAAAGAGAAGATCAAAGTGGGATAAAAAGGCTGAATTTGGAATTTTACTTGGATATGCAGAAGTTGGATATAAAGTTTTGGTGAATAACAGATTATTAGTTGCAAGGCATGTTGACATTATTGAAGAAGACATTATGTGTATAGGTTGTGCTGATGAAGATGAGGAAAAATCTGAAGAAGTGTCAAATGAGCCAAGTAATGATGAGAACTCCATGGACGATGTGAAAAATGATGACAAAATAAAAAGTGGAATGAGACCAAGAAGGCAAATCAAACCACCAGTTCGATTTGATGAAGAATATGGGTATTGTGTTTGTGCAAATTTTTGTGATGCTATGATTCCAGGTAACTTCGAGGAGGCGACAACATGTAATGAGGACGAACGATGGAAAGAAGCAATGGACAGTGAGATGAACAGTCTTGTAAAGAATAATACTTGGACAATAGTGAGTAAACCAGATGGTAAGGCAATTCTAGATGTGAAATGGGTATACAAAAGAAAACCAGGTGATGTTTTTAAAGCCAGGTTAGTGGTTCGAGGTTTCCAGCAAAAATACAGTATTGATGATACATACTCACCTGTTGTAAAAATGCAAACTTTAAAGTTATTACTTTCATATTCTTGTCAGTATAGTTTGAACATACATCAAATGGATGTTGAGACGGCGTTTTTAAATGGTAAAGTAATATCTGAAGTTTATGTAAAACAGTCACAAGGCTATAATGATGTTTCCAACAGAGTTTATAAATTAAACAAAGCATTGTATGATTTAAAAGAGAGCCCACGTGCTTGGTATAAATGCTTTAATGATTATATTGAAACTCTGGGTTTTCGTAGAAGTAAATATGATTGTTGTCTTTATGTTAAAGCTGAAAATAATAAAACTGTATATATTCTTTTATATGTCGATGATATGTTGCAAAGATATTCAGGTAATTAATGATATTAAAAAACAACTACATAATAAATTTAAAATGAAGGATTTAAATAAAGTAAAAAGCTACATTGGAATTTATATTGAATATGATTATGAGCAATGTAGTAATACCTTAACATTGAGTCAGAAAAAATATATAGAATCGCTAGCTAAACTATATAATATTGAAAACTCAAAACTTTATAATACACCAATGGAGATTAATCTTAAACTGAGTCAATCAAGTTTAAATGAGAATGTTAAATATAGAAATTTAATAGGAGCACTTTTGTATATTAGTCATGGTACTAGACCAGACATATCTTTCAGTGTTAATTATTTAAGTAGATTTCAAAATTGTTATGATGAGACACATTTCAAATATGCATTGCGAGTTCTAAAGTATTTGTATTTAACCAAAGTCATAAAGCTGATATTATGAATTGTTATGTTGATGCTGACTGGGCAGGAGATATTGTTGATAGAAAGTCAACTACTGGGTTTGTAATTGAATTGTTTGGAAATTCCATTTATTGGAAATCCAAAAAACAGAATTGTGTAACTAAGTCATCCACCTTTGCAGAATATATTGCTTTATCTGAAGCTGTAACACAAATAAATTTCTTAAGAAATGTTGTCAATGATGTTTTTGTTGAAATTGCTCAACCTATTAAAATTTATGAAGATAATTCTGGAGCTCTTGATATAGCTAAATATGGAAACTTTACAAAAAATTCTAAGCATATAGAAGTACAATATCATTATGTTCATGAAAATGTTAAAAATGGAGTTATTGAAATTGTTAAGATAGATTCAGATTCAAACACTGCTGATATTTTTACCAAGTCATTAGGAAAAATTAAATTTACTAAATTCAAGGAAATGTTGAAATTGATATAAATTTTGTTTATGTCAGAATATTAAATAAGCTAAATTGTATTTAAATTTTTGTTAACATTTAGGTTAATGAAAGAATTTTTGAAATAATTTAAGTGTTTTGTGTTAAGGGTTGAATGTAATTAATGCTTGTTTCTGTTATGTTTGTAATTAATAAATATAAATGTAAGGAGGCGTGTTGGTTTGTAAGTACATTTATATTTGCCATGTTGGCAACACCTTGTACTTCTTCTCGGAGTGATAGCAATAGTCGTTGTGCGTGTAATCTTATTCATGTGTTGTTAAGTTCTAATAAATCATTAATAAAGAAGTTGTGCATCTATTAATTCATTAAGCAACACGTAAACAGAGTTTACTGAACAATAAATTTCTTTTGTACACTCATTGCCATAAAAATTTGCACACCAAGAAATAATTGTGGAATCGTAAATAAACTTGGCATGAAGGTACATGTCGGCCAGATATGCAAATGATTAGAAATGCAGCGTGATTACGTAATGCCACTAGAGGGCGTTGAACTTCGTTCTCCTTGGAGTATAAAACAGGTAAGCAGAGCTTGTTTGAGTGTACTTAATCTTTTGCAAAGGAAACGCTGAGGTAGACATGCCGTTACGCCGCCATCGAAGACAATATGAGCAGCTGTCAGAATTCGAGAGGGGAAGAATCATCGGGATGATGGAAGCTGGGTGGTCAGCTCGTCAAATAGGCCGTTCTGATTTTACTGTGAGGAGGTGTTGGGACCAGTGGACAGAAGAGACTTCATTTACACGGCGACCAGGCTCATGACGCCCTTCTTCTGAATGGAAACAATCCCCTCCGTACCGAGTTATTGAAAACCCACAGCGGATTAGCAGGGAAGATCTCTAATGAAAAACGAAAGAAGACACGGGCATGTGGGAGGAGTGCTAGGTTATCTGAGACGTGGCCAGAGTCCCCCAACAGCCCCCGGCCATAGCAAAAAGTGTCCGTCCCAGCTCATAGTTTTCATTCAACACTAGGCCACCTAGCTCACACTCTGGACTCATGCTTGCCTCAAGAGAGAAGCCATCAGACTCATTGGCGTTCATCGCGATGGCGACCCCACATCGTGGGTCGAGCTGGATTGTTCTCATCACTGAGTGGTGAGACGTCACTTACAGGGAGGAAGCTCAATACCTCCGAGGCATCTACTAGGAGAGCGCCCCCTCCTCAGTAGGACAGCAGACTGTTCTCTCCCCCTAATGTCCGGTCCGTTGGCGGTAGTACCGGGTCCATCATCCATAGTGATATGTAGACTTCTGCCGCCTACCAGATAGCCTAAATTCGTAAACGTGCATGTATTAGCCTAGGGTAGGTCCGGAGAGGCAAGCCTCTAGCTATCCTAGTTACCATGTGGCACCTCGGGGAGGTTCCTGCCGCTTCTTGACCGGAAGGATAGCGGCCTGCCTCTACCCGCCGGGTCACTACTCCCGAGCGAGCCTACAGCCTTTTCCTTACCGGCCCGAACCGATAACCAGCCGTCGGAAAGTAATCCGAATCGCCAGGCACTTACCGGTAGCCCGTCAGCCACCACCGAATAAAATCAACCAACACAGCCGAAAACACCTACCGCCCACCATCGGCTATTCCGGTTACACGGAAACCGAGACGTGGCCTAACGGTCTAAGCGGCGGGTGTCTGCCGATATCAATTCCGGACCACCAACTAGACACAGAAGCCTGAGCACCTGGCCGACTTTCGGCGTCCTCAGCCAACGCCTTAGCGATCTCTGGTTAGAGCGGTTCAACCACCCTCAGGACTCCCTCGACAGACCAGTCGTCGAGAAGACCGTCACATCATACGAAACGCACGCTTAGAGCCAACTGCCTCATTGACCGCTATCCAAACACAGGCAGCACCTTCACTAAGGGCCCCTGTGTCTTCCCGAACCATCGCAAGGCGCCTGGCTGAAGGACATCTGATATCGCGGCGCCCTTTCCGGGCGCTGCCAATGACACCCACCCACCGACGCCTCCCTTTGGAGTGATGTCGCGCATGACGGGATTGGACTGCAACGGAATGGAACCAAATCGTCTTCAGCGACGAATCTAGATTCAATTTGAGCAGTGGTGACAGTTGTATTCGTGTGTACGTGGCCCCGTGGTGAACGCCTCAATCCTGCCTTCGCTTTACAGCGACACACCGCTCCCACAGATCGTGTGATGGTATGGGGTGCCATTGCTTACGATACACGGTCACCCCTAATATTGATCCATGGCACAATGACAGCCCAGCGTAGTCCATGACCATGACATCCTTCAGTCACATGTGATGCCACTCATGGCAGGGCTCCCAGGAGCCATTTTTCAACAAGACAATGCTCGGCCACACACAACAAGGATGTCACAAGACTGCCTCCGCCACATTACAACCCTCCCTGGCCTGCTCGATCCCCAGATTTGTCAGCAATCGAGCTTATCTTGGATCATTTGGGACGGCAATTTGGACACCCTACGAGTTTGGTCGAACTAGAGGCGCGTTTACAGCAACTGTGAAACGAGATGTCTCAGGACATCATACGGAACTTGTATGCCTCAATGCCCGCTCGTATCGCATCGTGCATTCGCTCTAGAAGGGGTCCAACAGAGTACTAAAACTTCCGTTCATTTGTACTTTTTCTGCAATAAATGATCCTTTTTCTTTGATTTTCTAATCACTTACTTATATCAAAGTAGTACTTACATGTGTAAAATTTCGTTTCATTTTGACCACTTTTTCTTGGTGCGCAAATTTTTATGGCAATGAGTGTATATCTTACTGTTTAGTTTTCGATCTGAACTAAAGATGAACTAGCAATTATTTCATTTGTATGACTGAAACTCTTTTGAATATATTATTATTCTTTTATTCAATTATTCTTTTTACTACAATTTCAAAATGCATTCAGAATGTTTCTTCAAGCACGTGACAGCACGGTGAAATTCTCTTTTTAGTCTGCAAATGGGAAGAATATTTTATATCATACTAGTCACTGCGTGGCCAGCATGGCGTTGCTCGTGACAGTTCTATTCGTGCGGTCAGGTGGGACCATTCCTCGCTAACCCCCGGTGATTGCTGCAAAAACACCACGGGCAATTATTTCATTTGTATGACTGAAATTCTTTTGAATATTATTATTCAAAACATTACAAGTTATTATTCAAAACATTACATATTACAGGTGTCCGTGATGGCCTCGTCATTGTCGAATTCGAATTGAGAAGAGATATAATCGGCATGACGTCACAATCTCTTGCGAAAATATAAATATTCAATTTGAAAATTATTTCTCTATGTATTAAAAAAATGTTACAGCTGCCGCAGGATTGAAAACTAGCGTTTCTCGCTCGATTTTTAGATGGTTTCCCGAGAAAGTACGGATCAGAAAATTACGAAATTGATTTGGTTTGTTCATTTTTGGTTTGATTGGTACAGGGAACAAGACGAATAAAAAATTTTACCGTTGCGGCAATTAGTTTAGGGTTTGTTATGTGTGAAAGTTGAAAGAGCGAAATTTCTAATGCGAATGAGCAAAAGGCTTAAAAATTTTCAGTCTTCAGCCGTGTTGTTTGTTATTAGAATACCTCTAAGTGTGAATTTTTGCAGGACGCCGAGTTTTTTTAGAAATTTCAATTTGGTTCTTGATAATATATTTTTTAATTCAGGAAAAATCAGGACATTTTCAGAATTTTTTTTTAAACCTGACGTATCTATATCTTATTAATACTAGGGGGCCTGCCCCCTGCTCGCTAACGCTCGCCAACCCCCGGACGATTGCTTCGCATTCCTCATTGGTTCGTTGCGCGAACCTATGCTCCCTTCGCTCGCCTCAATGAAGACATGTGTCCTAGCAGAAGGGATTGTTTACAAAATAAGTTACCAAAAAAAAAAAATGTTTTTCAAATCTAAATTTGCTGTATTACAGAAAAAAATATATACAGTATCTCTAAAATCAGAATTCAAATGAAAACTTTGTGCAAATTTTGACTCGAAATGTGAGCGTTGCTTTGGAAATTGAATACCCAGCATGTTGTTTGTGTGTACATTTTCCCAACACTCAAACGACCCACACTTTTTCATTGAGTTTGTTGCCGAAAGTTGTAGTGCAAGCGTCTTGTTGAACTATAATTGTTGGCCCTGAAAAGGACCGTTTTTTAAATGGCCCTGAAAAGATTCTCCGCTTTCTTTGATTTCTATTATAAACTAACTGCAACAGCTCATTAAAATTTCCTTTTTTTTTTCAATAAAATTTCATCCGATAACGCTATAAATTCAATCGATGCGCGAGACTTCGCGATAAACCAACAATCGTACAGTGTTACCAAAACGCGATTACAAATAACGTCTTTTTTGCGTGCCACGTAAGAGAATTATATATTTAGATTATTTTTTTTAAATTTGAAAACATTGTAGAGAACCTTAGAATGACCTTTCTTACGGTACAATTATTTTTGAAATTGGTTAATAAATAAATGCGATGCGATCAAAAGTTGGTCATACCAATTTCGGAATATTGGAAAATTTTCGTTACTTTTTGTTAAAAGTATCATATCTATAGCTTAATACTATTATTTTTTTAAATTTGAAGATATCAATGAAAACCGAAGAATGTACTCTTTCTTATGGTACAATTATTTTTGAAATTAGTTAATAAATGAAGTCCATGCAATTAAAAGTTTGTCATAAAAATTTAGGAACTTTTCGATCGTAATTTCTGATACAATACTAAAACTGTTATATCTATCATTTGATACTGGCTAGTTCCATACGTGACTCACACTAGAAGTGAGCTAAACTTGAATCTTAAAGCTAGCATAAAAAATTATTATTACAATAAAATGAGATTTGCAACTTGTTTTACTTTAATAAAGGTTTAATTTATACATATTAGCTACTAAATTTCATTTATCTTACTTGGTATTCTCTGTACATGGGGAAAACTGAGCTGTGACCCACACTACATGAAAGGAAAGTGATACTTTGTTTAAGTACAAAAACTCTTGTTTCTTCCTCTGTTGGTTATCAAAAAATTTTGTTTTAAAATTATTGTTATACTTCCAATAATTGTACTCGTTACAAGAAAGACCTCGTCAACTGACCTTGGTTCAAACTTATGATGCGACTTTGATTGGTATTTTAATTAACGTCACACTGGAGCGACACAACGAGCTATTGGCGATGGTTCGGAATCAATCCTAAATTGAAAGAACCGTGGACAGGTGTCCTTGGTATTTTTAATAAACGTCTCACTGAAACAACGCAACAGGCTACTGGTGACGTTCCGGGACCAACTCCCGAAGGGAAAGTAACGACGACAACACAGAATTTAGAAACACGGTCCTCGAAACTTTTCCTCCGGAGTTAATCCCGTATCGTCGCCGATAGCGTTGTGTAGCTCCTCTGTTTGACTTTAATGTCTTCGGTTCATAGGTAGGTAGATATCTGCCCCACAAAGGTCGTCCTGTACGTAGGGGCTGGTTCACATTACATCTGCCGTGACGTCAAATGGTCTAACGTTGGAGTGTTGTGGCAGTTTGGAGAGTGCAGGACATAACACGTCACTTTTTGTTCTTTTGTCACTTTTTCAGGTGTTTAAGTACTTTATTTTTTCCTCTAAAAGGTTGCTTGAACACTGGATTGCAGTGCGCGCGAAAGTTTTTCCTCGACTAAACATTCCAATAAAGAAGCCAAACATGATACAAAGATCAGGCTACATGAAAATTGTTTCATTTACTTACGTAGAAGAGAAACTATGAAAGCTAAGGTGATGATTGTCATATCAAATACAAGTATATTTAATCGTGTGACCGAATTTTTTCAGTAAAAGGAAACCCTTATACATAACCTTCATTCTCAACTTGAATTGTTGATAAGAACAATTTTCGGTAGGGTCTACAAATAGTAATTCATTCGAGATTTGAAGATGAATGAAATGGAAGATATATGTCCTCAGAAACTTGCCTCTGTCTGATATTGTGATTGGAAATTAAATTTCTAAAGCGCTACAGAATGTAAAAGAGAAGGAAAAGAATTTCGTTTTTCTAAGGGCTCAGAAGCATTACATGGCTAGTGTTAAATATCTTTTGAAGTCCTCCTTCAATTCCTCTCTTCTTAAAAGTTTATGCTGACATGGTTCTCTTGATAGACTCAGTAGTCAGAGTGTACGACAAGTATTAAAAGTTGCAAGAGCAATTGTCATGGGATATCCCAACAGACATACTACTGGATGAGTGGAAATTACTCCAAAGAGAATTTGAGGATCTAGAATGAAGCCTTTTGATGTTTACTGGAACCAGTTCTTTAGACTTTGTGACATTAGTGGTGTGGATCCTAAATACCCAGTTGTGTCAAATCTATTGAAGACTGCTCTGTCACTTTCTTATTTTAATGCTGACATTGAACGTGGATTCTGAGCCTCAGGAAGAGCTTTGACAGGAGACGGAGCATCAATATCAGAACGCACACTCAATCCATTGATGACGGTCAAAAGTAGTTCGACAAACTTTGAAAATCAACCTTATTTGGTGCCGATCACATCAAAGCTAATGGATATGGGAAGGCGTGCATATAAAGCTTACATTTCCTATTTAGAAGATATAAAACAGAAGGCACAAGAAAAATTAGAAGAACAAGAAAGACTGGAAGCAGAGAAAAAAAATTGGCAAAGAAAAGAAAGGTAATATAGAAAAAGAACAAAAACTTAAAATTATGCGTTAGGAAGAGGATGAGGCGTTGGACAGTGCTTCAAAATTGTTAAAAGAAGCCAATGATACGCTCAAGAAGGCGATAAAAAATAAAGATTTTAAGGAAGCAGCTCTTGCTCAGGTAATGATTGAAGTGACAAGTCTCAGATGATGCTGGTCAGCAAAGATAGACTTTAAAAAATGCACTTTCTTCTCTTGAGAAGAAAAAGACAAAATTAACCTTTCAAAGAAAAGGAAGAAATTTTTCAAGCTGTGTCAAAAATTAACAAATTTAAAAATCATAATTGCGATTTTTTTTATGTTAATATTTTAAAATGATGTACTTTTTAAATGAAGAAAATAAAAATATCCTTCCAAAGAAAGAAAAGATAGGGGTGGCTGGGGAGGATCTTTTTCTTTTCTATCTTTATACTTGAATATATTTAGCATAATTGTTTTCTCACTTTTTCTACTCGATTAGTCACTTTTGGTTCAATTAGTCACTTTTTTAGACCTTAAAACCTGTTAGAAGTCCTGCACTTCTTAAACAAAAGGTTTTTTTCGAGAAACATTAAAAAAATTTTAAATTTTGAGTAGTTTTGCAAAATGCTTGTTGAATGTGTAACAAAATGAATAGTGTGTACTAAATGACACCTCTAGGAGAGGGGTGCACAAACGGCCCGTTGATTTGTTGGTCAACAGCACCTCTATTATTTTCACTTTAACAAGTCACTCGATAGCTAATTTTTAAAAATTGCTCATGTGCACAACAAAGTAGCCATGGCGACACGTGTCAGAACAAATTTTTTCAGTAATGAATTATTAAATCGAAAACTAGGTACCGCATGACAAATGAAAATTTTGAATCAATTCAGCGCTTGGCTACTACAGAAATCGAACCAAATATTAAAGCCACTATTATACCCGCAATGTCACGTCAAATAAAATTTCTTATTTACTCTATTTTTATTATCTTTGTAACAGTATATGATAAATAAATTGTTGATCTCTAAATGATAGGTAAATAATTTTTTGGCAGCCCTCCCATAAATCTGAATCTATGTGGCCTTAGGTATAAACAAGAGCATCACTACTTCATGGAAAGCCTATGTAATATTTTGATTAAGGTATTCTGGTGGGACTCCCTGTATTTTATAAAATTCAAATTTTGAACTTTTGTATTCATATAAGCCGTGTTTGGTGGGAAAATGAATCTAACTTCCATGAGTGCCTCTTAATATTTTCGTTGGGGTATCTAGAAACTAATAATTTTAGTTCCGTGGAACTCCAATTATCCGGATCGCTTTGAGAAAAAATAAAATCCGCATTTTAAAAGTTTCTTATCGGTAAATGAAAAACGGAGAGGACGAAGTGTGAGTTCTGGACATATGAAACATCAGTGAAAATTACTGGGACGTAGGCGAGTGGTTGTGTGATTCCTCTGACCCAGGGATTCACTCCAAATTCTCAGTGACGATGGTACTCATTGATGACACAGAAGATGACGACATTGCTACTCAAACAGACGCGGGACCAGGAAAACGAGTAAAGACAGCGAAACAACTGACTTAAGACGGATGATACCAATGACACATTTTAATACAGTAGCTATGCAAGTACAAAATGTAAACAAAATTGTTTTCTCATAGACATTAAATTACATTACAAACGAAAGCAAAATTCGTTTTAGAATGAAATAACCATTTCATCGCGAATTATCCAGATTGGGTCTGGTCCCAATTGATCCGGATAATTAGTTCTACTGTACTATACTCCTGAGTGCATGGATTTTTTAATAAACTAGGGGGCTCCGCCCCCTGCTCGCTTACGCTCGCCAACCCCCGGGGATTGCTACGCAATCCCATTTGGTTTGCTTCGCAAACCAACACTCCTTTTACATATGGCATTTGGTTTGCTTCGCAAACCAACATTCCTTTCGCAGAGTGAAACTATCTGAATAATTTGTATTATCCTGATTTCCCTTTACGGTCCATCACGTCACAGCGAGGGCTTCTTCCCCTGATCGCTTACGCTCGCCGACCCCCGTGGGTTGCTACGCAATCCCGTTTGGTTTGCTTCGCAAACCAATACCTCTTACGCAAGTGATTTCACTCTTTTTTGCTTTAACACTTAATGCACCCTAAACTAATAGCCGCATCAGTAAAAAATCTTCTGCATCTTGTTCCCTGTACAAT
The DNA here is from genome assembly GCA_947359465.1 of Metellina segmentata. Lineage (NCBI taxonomy): Eukaryota > Metazoa > Arthropoda > Arachnida > Araneae > Tetragnathidae > Metellina > Metellina segmentata. The sequence goes on from OX375875.1 coordinate 102,026,052, forward strand.
TTTAAGTAAACCCTGTTAATCTCCAAACTTTACGATGCGTACTTTGTACTTTCTCGGTAAAACGTCTGAGAACAGAGGGAAAAAAGCGAGCCTTTTTCCTCGCCAAATAAAAAGAAATCGTTTTTATGGCAATTGTTGCTACGATAAATTTGATAACTGGCAAACCCGATAGTCAAAAATACAACCCTCCGCGAATACAATGCTCCGCGAAATAAAAAATACGAAATTTGTGTCACCAACTTTTGATTGCATCGAATTTATTTATGAACCAATTTTAAAAATAATGGTACCGTAAGAAAGAGTACAGTCTGAGGTATACTGCGCTATTTTCAAAATAAAAAACTAATAGTAATACGATATAGATATGACAGTTTTAGTTAACGGTAGTAACAAAAAGTAGCGAAAATATCCAAAGATTCCGAATTTTGTATAACCAACTTTTGATCGCATCCAATTTAATTATTAACCGATATCAAAAATAATAGTACCGTAAGAAAGAGTACATTCTGAGGTATACTGCTATATTTTAAAAATTAAAAAATAATAGTAATAAAATATAGATACGGCAGTTTTAAAAAAAAGTAACAAAAATGTCCTGATTTTTCCCGAATTTCAAAAAAATATTATCAAGAACCAAATTGAAATTAAAAAAAAAACTCGACGAGCTGCAAAAATGTACGTTGAGAGGTACTCTTTAAAAAAAACTCACGGCTGAAGACTGAAAATTTGTATGTGTTTTGCTCACTCGCGGAAGAAATTTCGCTTCTTCAATTTTAACACTTAATAAACCCTAAACTAATAGCCGCATCGGAAAAAAATCTTAATAATTGTCCAGGGAATACGATGAAGAACAAACCATGTCAATTTTGTTTTTTTCCGATCAGTACTTTCTCGGGAAACCGTCTAAGAATCGAGCTAAACAGCACAGTTTTCAATTCTGCGGCGGCGGCGACGGCGGCGGCGGTAACATTTTTTTAATATAGAGAGATATACATTATTTGATCTTGTGTGGTCTTGATATTATATTTATTAACCTTTAGACCACGGTCAGTACAGCATTTGTACCTTGAAAGTTTTAAAAATCATACCAAGAAAAATCACGCTAGTTATATCTATAGCCGTAGTCAAAAGGTTAACTAATATTTACTGAATTGGGCTCTTGGAGAAAAATAGAAATAGCTCTTGGCCTGCTTTGAGCGATCTTAAGGGGTCTGAGAACCCTTAAAATTGTCAAAATCAACGTTTTTGAGCTCATTTTCAAGTAATCAACGAACGATGATTTAATTTTTACATTGATTAGATTTTAAGTATACAAATATAATCAAGTATGAAGATTCATAAACAACTTTAAAAAGTAATCAATAAAATATTTCAACTAAACGAGAGGGGTCAAGAAATATAAGCCTTCCACGAATATTGCTACCATGTTGTGTGCAGCATAACTAGAGATCAAATGAATCTTAAATATTCATTTAATATTTTTTTATAATCTAAACAATTGTAGGTTTTTAATATACTATAAGTTTTTAAAATTTATAAGACAATTAAAAAAAAGTTTGAAAACCTAAAACATACATAATTTTTCTCGAAAAATATTTTTTTTTTCAGTTTTAAAACAAATAATTTGTAAGATTTGTTTTTAATAATAGTATATTAATAACTTCAATTTTTTAGATTATAAAAATTGTTAAATGAAGGTTTTAGGTTCATATGATCTTTAGTTATTCTGCACACATGGTAGCAATATTCGTGTCGGCTGAATGCTCATATTTCTTGACCCTCTCGTTTAGTTGAAATATTTTATTTATTACTTTGTTTAAAAAGTTGTTTATGAATCTTCATACTTGATTATATATGTGTGCCTAAAATCTAATCAATGTAAAAAATAAATCATTGTTCGTTGATTACTTGAAAATGAGCCCAAAAGCGGTGATTTCTAGTTTGGCATATGAGGCATAGTGCCAAACTTACAAATGAATACTGATAGCATTCTAAAGTCCGGTTTATATTGGAAATAGCTGAAAATTGTTTAGTTAAAATGTATTTTATACAGCTAACAAATCATTAAAAATTTCCTTTTCCTGAAAGTAGAGAGCTGGTGTGGGAGTCCAGTGATCATCCATCTTTCTGGGCCCTAGTACCAGGTTAGATGATGGGCCACTCAATAAATACGAATATTGTCGCTTAACTATCGCAGATGCAATAATTTTCATTTGCTAACTATAATTTATAATGGCCTGGTGTTTCCTTTTAGATTTTAATTACCGTTAAAATAATCCTTAATATTTGCTGAAAGTCCTTGTAAATTTTTAGAAAGCCTTAGTTATTACAACATTGAACATTGCATAGTTTATTTCACCTACACTCAAAATACGAGGTCCATAATACTCGTCAAGGGTCACCAAAAATTGAGGGCGTAGTAATTATTAATTAGCTAAAAAATTATGCTTTTAAGACAGACCCAAGGTGTGGCTTTCGTGAAAGTTTCGGTTCAAGCTAAAATGCTGACCACGTCATCTGATCGTGATTCAAACTGATGAGGTGTTGTCCTCGAATCTTTCCCTAAGGGTATTGATTCCAGACACTCGCCCACAGCCCGTTGTGTTGCTCAAGTGCAACGTTAATTCAACTACCTACCTAAGTATAAAGGTTCTATTATTGAAGTCTTCCATCTTTACTGATCACAACCTTATACGGGAACACCGCTTTCGTTTTGGTACTTTTTAATTAACGTCGTACTGGAGCAACACAGTGGACTACTGACGACGGTAAGTGAAAGATCCGATGATTTCCCTAAGTGGATTCGAGGACAATACCACGTGATTTTGAATCACAGTCAGATGACGAGGCTACACCTGAGCTGGCACCCCACTCTCCAAACTTCCACACCAAACCCAACGTGAGGACTTTCGGCCACGATAGATTAAGGTGCACCATCCCCCTTTACACCACACGCTCACAAACATCCATGCACTGACCCAGATTCGAACCAGGAACCTTCCGATCTAGAGGCTAACACCTTAACCATCAGACCAGTGGTGGAGTGGTAGCATCCGCAACGTTAGGCCGCCAAAGCGATTGTTTACGCCAAATCAAGATGGCGGCCGATGTAAGCAATTCCAAGATGGCCGCCATATACAACGTGAACCTTTGCATACAGTGCATAAATAATAATAATTTGTTTAAAAATTAAGAAAAAAGCAATATAAATTTCACTTGAAAATTTTCTAATATTTCAGTCTGGTTTTCTCCGAACATGTGCGCAATTTTGCGTCAATTTCATCCTAGTTTTGTCACTTAAAAAAATATATTAAATAAAAAATATAAAAAATTATAATTGTTAAAAAAAAATAATAATAATAATAATAATAAAAAAACCGTGATTTTTTTAAAACGTCCGGATTTTCATCAATTTTGAATTGGAAACTTTGCAATGCATAGAAAATTCAAAACAAGAAATCTTTTTTTAATAAGGTAGTTCTTTTCTGTGATCATAATCCACACAAAGGTTTTTGATGAGAAACCAAAAATCTAAAAATTCTTCTGCTATCTATAAGTGTGAAAAAATATTTTTTCACAATTTTTCTAGCAATAAGCATTATGTGAGCAACTCAATGGGGATATTCCAGGTTATAGAGCCATATATGGAAAAGCAAGACAAATATTTTTATTGTAACGACTTTACAAGAGGAAATTGTTTTTTAGAGAAGTCAAAGCGTATTGCGCTTAAGGTTTCAATGCGTTTAAACCAGTATACCGGGAGAAATTTGTTTGTAGATAAGTCACAGCGTATAACTCGCGATCCCCGCCTGCCGGCTACCTCGCCGCCCCTCCGGGGCCGACGAGGACCTTTCACCGTTGGCTTCCATGCGTATAAGTCACCGTATTGGGTGCCCACCCAAGCATAGTCCAGTGTTTGTAATATAACCAAAAGCTAAACAAAAATCAAATTTACCCTCATAGCCGGGTCCTTGAAATTCTGACAATGGTTAACAGTCATATGCTCGAATCGATAACCCTTGAACTCTTTGTCCTTCGGGTATTGATACCAGCATATGACTTCCAATAGTCAGAAATTTTTGTAGTTCCTTGCAAAATTCAGCTCTGAATTACCTCAGCCAAAACTTTCTGGTTCCTATTTTTCACCTCAACCATAAAACATTTATCCGTCCCTCGTTCAAGTCCTCCAAACACCCATTTACCCTCCAATTTCTTACTCCTGTTATACTTTCTTTTGCCAAATTTTTGTCCTATCTTTCTACATTTCCACTCCTACCTATCACCAGCATCCTTTCTCAATGTTAAAATCATATCATTCTCACATGAAAGACATTTCACCTTCTTCCCAATCAAGCTACTACATGTTTGCAAAAAAAAAAAAAAAAAACATTTTCTAACGTTCAATAAAACTATCCACTGCTATATCAAATCAACTAAGGGGAAATGAGCAACCAAAAGAGGAAAAAAATTCTAAATTCCAATCTGCAATTTCAAAAATCAAATTTAATCCAAATTTTTTTTCGAAATTTTAATTAAAATTTAAATCAAGTGACAAATTTAAAAAATTGTAACTTACAATCTGCTTTCCAAACTTATCCTAAAAATTTTGAAAATTAATAAAACAAGTCGATTTTATAAATCAAGAGCAAAATTCATATGCACCCAACAATTTCAAAGACTGTCTAAATTTTAATTCCGTTCTACATTAAAAATAAAAGTGGAAAAGCGTATTTTCTTCCTTAACCAATCATGAGACCCGTTTATTATCGTCAGGAGAAAATATCTAGGGTTGCCTTAAAACTAAGAAAAATCGAAAACGGGAAGGTTACCACACTTGGCAATACATCGCTCGAAAGTTGTAACGTATCGGATACTACATACCATCCAAAATTTTAAACTAATTTAAAAATTCGTTTTCCAGCAAAATTTATAGGTATTAAAATTAATCTAACCTCAAGCGTTTATTCAGAAAATATTCCTTACCTTACATCGAAGAAAACAATTTTTATTCATCAAATATAATTTAAAACGTTCCTAAACTACCTTAATAAAACTTATCCTAGCTGTTTCTTAATGTATCAGAAACGCAAGAGACAACTTTTCATTCGACGCAAAATACATAACAATCAGGTAATTTGCACTGTTAAATGGTTGTATACGCGTCTGGATCTCTTCAAAGCAATGTGTATAACTATAAAAAAAAAATATCTCAATCGGTAAATTCATCTGATTTTTAAAAAAATTATGAATTGGATATTGTCCACAACAGTTGTACCGATGCGTGCATTCTCACATTTCCCCAAATTCGAACATAAAAGTGCATCCATAATTTCCGGAACACCCCATCCTGTTGAACATAACAGTTATCTTTAGAAAATGAATCTGCGGGATATATCTCACGCTATGGTACATTGACCACACATTCGGACAAAAATGGGGCAGTTAGTTTCTATTTTGATAAACTTTTTCCGGGGCCTTCTGTTTCTCAACAGGGTTTCGTCAAGCCTCGTGGAGCTCCTGGAGCGCATCCTGCAGTTGTTCAGTTAAGGGGACGTACCAAAAAAATTGCATTTTCTTAATTAATTGAAAACATTTCTGGTTTATTCTAAGCGATCGAATATTTTTTTCCTTCCATTTTTGAGCTTGTGCATCACTTAAAAACGTGTCTTGTAAAATCAGAAAATAAGTCACGTGCATCAAAACTACCTACTTTAGTGTGTCTGCTAAACTATTCCTATTAATTCTCTAGTCATTAAAAAAAATTTGCGAGTTTCTTTGAATTTTAATGTCTATTATTTGTGTCTACGTTGATTACTCAATACTAGCTGGGCTAGCGCTCGGCGGTGTGTAATAGTGCTTTTTTTTTTTTTTTTAATTTTTACACAACGTAATTAAACATGTTTTGATTTGTTTCTTTTATTCATTTTTATGAAACAATTCTTCAAATCATTGCGTATTCAATCAAATATTTAAGTAAAATTGGTCGAAATATACATATACCGCTACAAAATTACCCATGTCTAGTGATATTTTGCAGGTAATGGTAAGTTTCGTTAACGTCGTACTAAAGCAACACAATGGGCTATTGACGACGGTCCGGGTAATTTGGTAATTGGTAATTTTTAGTTAACGTCGTACTAGAGCAACACAACGGGCTATTGACGACGGTTCGGAATCAGTCCCTTAAGGGAAAGATTCGAGGACAACACCTCGTAATTTTGAACCACGGTCAGATGACGAAGCAACACCTGAGCTGGCACCCCACTCTCCAAACTTCCACGCCAACCCAACGTGAGGACTTTCGGCCACGACAGATTAAGGTGCACCAGCCGCCTCTACACCATACATTTACAAACATCCATGCCCGGACACGGATTCGAACCAGGAACCTTCCGATCTAGAGGCTAACACCTTAACCACTATACCGGTTGGTCGGCGATATTTTGCAGGATATAGACATATCATTAAAAATATAACTCTAATATTTCTGCAATAGGTAATATACCGGAACACATAATGCAAACAAAAATAAAATTCCAATCCTTGAAAAAATACGTACGTATCTATTCAAACGTATTGAATTTCGACTTCCTGAATATATTGTGAAAGAGAATAATGCGACAAAAGACTTTCAACGATATTGACTAAGACAATAATGATTTATTAACAAAAATAACATATTTATAATACTTGGGAATCCTCAAATATGTCCGCAACATCTCGCAGTCAACTCAAATACCCAAACACGGAATTCTAAATCAAATTAAAAATGTAAACATTAATTCTGACGTGGCCAGATACCGGGTAGCAAAATTACGTTTAAATCACAGAAAAGTAAACGAACGCTTCTTTGTGGTTTAAATTACTTTTACATCAAAGGAAGAAATAAAAAGTCAGTTCAAACATAAATATTACAATTTATTTCCTTATTTTGCATAGAAATTGACCTCGGCTATTTGAAAACAGCAAGAATTCAAAATATCTGGGAACCGACCAATCGGTATAGTGGTTAAGGTGTTAGCCTCTAGATCGGAAGGTTCCTGGTTCGAATCCGGGTCCGGGCATGGATGTTTGTAAACGTATGGTGTAGAGGCGGCTGGTGCACCTTAAATCTGTCGTGGCCGAAAGTCCTCACGTTGGGTTGGCGTGGAAGTTTGGAGAGTGGGGTGTCAGCTCAGGTGTTGCTTCGTCATCTGACCGTGGTTCAAAATTACGAAGTGTTGTCCTCGGATCTTTCCCTTAAGGGACTGATCCCGGACCGTCGTCAATAGCCCGTTGTGTTGCTCTAGTACGACGTTAACTAAAATTACCAATTACCAAAATATCTGGGTTATTTCAATTACTTTGATTGTTGCCATTCGACGATACACAAATAACGTCGATTTTAGGTACACGTACGTCAGTGTTTTATATATATAGATTGGTGTGAGCGCGTGCAAACGGTCGGTGAATTTAATTTTTATTGCGCGCATACAACTTCTACTAGCCTATTTGTAAACGTTATAATTATCTCTACTGTTATAAAAGGAAGTATTTGTCTGTTTTCCGTGATCAAAGCGCTGACGAATCTATGGCACTTACAGTAATGGGATTTGGCACACATGTAGTCCGAATTTGTTGCAATTTATGCGTCGCGCCGAATTCCTTAATTCATTCACAGTATCATAGTTTGGGGCGTGCATAATTAAAAAATATCTTTACAAATATTATAGTTTGCACGTGCTTAATAAATATAATAACGTTTACAAATACGCTAGTAGCAGTTGCCACACGCGTTAGTAAAAATTCACGGATCGCCTGCATGCGTTAATTGGTTTTGCTCGAAATGCAGAAAATAATGGAATGGTTAGAAGAAGTCAAAAAGTACTGAAGCTATGCAAACCATGATACTTATATAGTGATTTTACCCAGTGATCATTTGAATACATAAAAAATAAAGCATGCAAATATTCTTGTAAAATTCGCTGTACAAAAAGTATTTATTTTTTGCTCTCCACTAAAAGAGGTAGGAAATGTAATCTGGGTTTTTTTTAACGCGAAGGGGTGGGGGCGAAATGCAATCTGTTTATTTTTGGAAAGGGAAAGTTACCGTGACATCACAATCTCGTGCGAAAATATAAAAGATATATTCAATTTAAAAGTTATTTATATAAAGAAAATCATATTTTTAGGTATGGATACAAAGTGAAATTTTCCGCAGATTTCAAATCCGCTATAATTTTTGCTCTATCTTTAACGGTCTAGGAGATAGAAAAAAGACCTAATTTACTCCAGTTAAAAGATTGTTTGTTTTTATCGTCTGGCAGAAAATTATTCATCCGCGCGCTTGAAACGAAAACAATAAATTCAGAATCTGTGATCTCTTCTATGCTGTAGCATTCAATAATGATTAAGTTTCATTAAATTCATTTTAAAATGTTTTAGATTGAATTTTAAAATTTGCGCCGCGACCCAAAAATTCCAAAAAAATTCGGACTACCTGTGTGCCAAATCTAATTGCTGCAAGTGCCATAGAATCGTGAGGATTTTGCGTGCAAACAGACAACACTTCCTTTTGTAATAGTAGAGACAACAGTTTGCAAGCAAATTTGCATACTTTATTTTACGCAATGACGGAACTTTTCTTAAAAGTATAATCTGAAAATTTTAGGGTTTTGTGAAGCGTTGTATCGTGAAAAGGTTTGAGAACGCTAGTCTATCTTCCAGGGATTTTTTCTACAAGGCTTTCCAAAACCAAAATATTACTGATCAGTAGGGCAACTTTTTGCAACAAATGCAACTTTTTTTCACACATTCTACGCTACATGTAAAGTACTAAAACCAAAATTCATTCTATTTGGGGTGTATAGTAAGTGAGTTATAACCGCAACATAAATGTAACTTTTTGCACTCTTAATAATCCAGAGGAAACTTGCGTAATCGACTGCAGAGTTTGCGAGGTGAGTGTCGATCATCAATATGTTCTTCGCCTTGTAGACGACGTTTTAAAATCTCTGAATGTTGAGCGAAAGGATTTTGCGCTTCTACTATCCGATACAGCACATTATATGACTACGGCTGGCGCAGGTTTTCAATGTTAAAAAAATTACTGCCCATTGATCGGCCATTCAAAGTTCTTCTGTATTTCAGTATGTGTTATAATACTGTTGTACACGACTAAAATTGTCAATATATTTTGAATGTTTTTCATTTTTTACGAATAATTTATTTTCGAATTTAGTGTATCAAAAATAAATGCAACTTTATTTCCATAAATGCAACTTTAGGGAATGATAAATGTAACTTTTCCAATTTTTACTTCAACAAAAAAGTTGCCCTACTGATCAGTTATTTGGAAAGTTAGTAGTATTCTCATCCAGTCCCAATTTTGCACAACTGTTATCGTACAAGAAAGAGCACACGCAAACTTTTAGTTTTTCTTCACCATTCTGCGATTACAACGCGCCCCTAGATCATACTCCTTTCCCTTAACCAGAAATCGGAAGCGCCGAAAGAGTAGCTATTACGCACGGATTATGCGTACGTATAAAGAGAGGATGTTATTTGTAATGCAATATGAATGAACGGTAACAGTTTAAAAACGATGTTGTCTCTTTGTGAACAAATGGGAGTCATCGCGTCACATCTCTTCGCCCCATTTCAATAGACAAGCAACGAAGCGCGTCTGGTGGGTTTGTTGTCGCACTCAACAGGTCGTCACGATTGTGGGGGGTTTAATATAGGCGAGATTCCGCGCTGAAGCCACACAAGCCTGTCAAGCGATTTCGGGAGGCACAACTCAGGAACAGTACGGAACAGCGAGACCAGCAACGGCTAAACTGAGTGCACCAACGTCTGGTATTGTTCATTATTCTGGTACTGCGAAGTAAGTAAAATGTTATCGATTTGGATGTAGGTACTTACTGGAACAACGCGACGGGCTATTGGCGACGGTCCGAGATCAATCCCGAAGGAGAAGATATAAGGACATACCTCGTAATATTGAACCACGGTCAGATGACGAGAACACCACCTGAGCTGGCATCATACTCTCCAAACTTCCACACCACGCCAAAGTGAGCATATTTGAAACCACGACAGATTCAAAGTGCACCAGCCCCGTGAATACGACGGTCTTTGGCTGGATCTACCTTCTATTTGGAATCATTGAATTTGGACGATGGCGCAACTTTGATTCACAGCTTTTGAAATACCGCTAAATGCACATTGCATTACCTATTTGCTGTATGTTCCAAATGTAAATATGAGCCACGGCAGCCCGTTTGGTTGGTAGTTGATTAGCACAACCGGAGGATTACAAGTTCTAAAGACTGTCGTGTATGTGGGGGTGCTGCGTGTTAAATCTTCTGTGGCCTCAGATGTACTCATATTTGAGTGGTGTGGAAGTTTTTACAGTGGGGTGCAAACCCAGGTGTTGTCTCGTCATCTGACTACGGTTCCAAATGACTAGGTCTTTCCCTTTGGGATAGATCTCGGATCGTCACCGATAACCCGTTGTGTTGCTCCAGTGTACTTGGTAATTTGGTGGAAGCGTTGAAGTTTGCAATATATTCTACGTTTGCGCTGCTGGTACATCAAAATAACTTTTCAATGGCGTAGTGTAGGGGTTCCCAAACTTATCCAAGTCGTGGCACCCTCAAAAGAATTATAATTTTCTCACGGCACCCTCGTCATGTTATATCTATTTGTGGTATATTATTATACATATATGTATTTCATATTTGTACGACTTTGAAGAAAAAATTAGGGAAGTAAGTGTGATAAGAACATAAACATAATAAGTATAACTGGTATATTTAAAATTAATACAAATACTTTAATCGTACTCAATAGGAAAACATGGGTAGGTGAAAATATAAATAAAACAAATACAATTATCTTCAACATGCTCTTGTTTGGTGAATGAACCGTTTTTTGATGAGTAACCTTAACACTCTTTTCTGTTGCATAGCAATAGCTTAGAGATCATGGGCGCTTTGCGGCACCCCTCACATCTTTACGTGGAACTCCAGGGTGCCGCGGCACACACTTTAGGAACCCTTGGTGTAGTACCAATAAAAGCCTGGAAGCCAATCCCCTCAAATAATTTAAAATTCAATGGTCAGTTTAGGACAGTGGTCGCCAGCCTTGAAGAACCTCACGGATCACTAACTTGAATTTATTTTTTAAAGATACATATTAATGCAAAAGTGCAATGGTAAGTGCAAAAGTTCTACCCGTTTTTTGTGACGACGAAGAAGTGCAAAGAAAACAAAATGTAGATAACCTAAAGCTGTGCATATTCGCCATTACTATCTATGGCTCTTGCCATCTTTCTGGTAGGAGATGAATCCCACGTCGGTAAAAGTCCTGAGGTTGGACTGAAAAAGTCTGGGATGGCAGTTTTCACATCATCAAGAACATCAAAGACTTTTCGGCTGAAAGAGTTGGTCAGCACTAGGGATGTCAATAACCGTACGGTTAAACCGATAAGTCGGTATTTACGTTTCGGTTAACCGATTTTTTTTTTCGGTGTTTTCTTGGCACGGTTATAACCGCGGTTGTTATTTTAAAAACTAATAACCGGGGAAAAAAACCGGGTCCCAAAATTCAAGAAAATTATATTCGTGGCCTGTGTTTATGGGATGCAAATGATTCTTTTTTCATAACTGATTATTCAAGATCCACATCTTCTTCTCTACTATTATATAAGGAAGTGTTTGTTTGTTTGTTTGGGGCCGCAAAATCCTGACGATTCTATGGCACTTACAGCAATGAGATTTGACACGCAGGTAGTCCGAATTATTTGCAATTTTTTGGTCACGGTTAATTTTAAAATTCAATCTAGAAGATTTTTAAATGAATTTAATAGTTTTTTCTCGGTCGCTTTTTCGAACGCGGAGAACTTTTTCTACCCGTGTGACCTTGGCAGTCAGGGTTTGGAATCATGCCAAGTTTTTTTCATCCGCAGCACGAGGAGAAAATTATTTTTTTCCATTTCCGCTTTGATTTTTTGCGCGGACGAATAAATTTCCAGCCAGACAATAAATCTTTTAACTGAAGTCAGTTCTTTTTTCCTTAATACCTTACATCACGGTGTTTCCCGTGATGTTGGTTTGCGAAGCACCAACCGAAAAGTTGACTATAAAAAAAGAGGAAATTCATTTATCGTTTCATAATGAAATTTTTTCGCATTTTAAAGTAAAACTTTTACTAATTTTGAACGCGGTTATTACCGACACATTCATAAGTAAAGGCCAACATCATGTATAACAGCGATACTGTGATGCAAGTCACAATTTACAGTTTTTTGGTTCACTCTTTTCTGCATAAATTTTGTTATGTATTATTGATGAAAATGAAATATGAAAAACAAGATGAAATATCAACAGAATTTGAGATTTATCGATGAAGGCAATGAAGGCAGAGACGGACTTTATGATGCAGTTGTTAGGTTAGATGCCAGGTTACTTAAACATATTACCAAAATGTAATAAGTAAAGCAGTTAAGTAATAGTTTATTGAAGATATCGTAAGGACAAGAACAGCAATCAAAAAAAGAACAGCATAATAAAAAGACTTGACTAACTGTAGTGAAAGTTGTAGTTACTTTGTTACAGTTACCGAGGTATATTTAACAGGTATTGATTTATAATTTAACACTTCCCCTAAATCCATACATACCATTCACCTAAGGAAATAAAACAAACAAAATATCATACATAAAATGAGGGGGGGGGGATTAAGTTCCAGTGTCAACTTGACACATTCCAATTAATTCACGAAGTTTCTGGAAACGAAACTTGGGTAAAGGTTTCGTGAAAATGTCTGCAGCCTGACATTCACTGCTACAGTACCGAATGTCGAAAAGTCCATCCTGGAACTTTTCTCGTACAAATTTGTATCGAACATCAATATGTTTTGTTCGATTGTGGAATTCAGGATTTTTAATCAGTCTTATAGCACTTTCATTGTCCACCTGAAGGACAGGAACACTGATGGAAGAAATATCCAGGAACAGTCTGTGTGACCAAATAGCTTCTTTCGATACCTGACTGGCAGCAACAAACTCAGCTTCTGTTGTAGACAACGCCACACATTTCTGTCGTCTGCTGGCCCAGGTAATCGCTCCTCCACTAAACTTGAAAACCATTCCTGAGGTGGATTTTCTGGTAGTGGGATCGCCAGCGTAATCAGAATCACTGAAGGCTTCTAATAGTGATGAGCTTTTGATATTTGACTGATACAAAATGCCCCATCTAGTGGTTTCTCGCAAATACTTTAAGACTTTCTTGATTAAACACCAATGTATTTTTAATGGCTTGTCCAAGACTTGAGATAACACACTAATTGCATAAGCAATATCTGGTCTTGTGACAGTAGCCAGGTACATGAGGCTACCAACGGCTTGTCTGTAGGATGTTCCACTGTCAAGTTTTTCAGATGATTCTACTGATAACATATCATTATCAATAGGAACACAGACAGGATTGGCAGTAGACATGTTGAAACAGTCCAATACTTTCTTACAATAATTTTCTTGATGAATAAAAATGGACCCATCCTCTAAATATTGGATCTGCATGCCTAGAAAATAATTTGCAGATTCAACCTTGATACTAAACTCTTCTGCGAGTTTTCCAAAAAAACATATCGAACAATTTTTTATCTCTGGCAGCAACAATTCCATCATCAACATAGAAAACTAAGAACAAAGATTTATCGTTGTTCACAAACAAACAAAGATCACTATCCATCTGCTCAAGTTAACAGTTCTGAAGAAAGCTCTTGAACCTTTGGTTCCAACATCTGGGAGCTTGCTTCAATTCATACAGGCTTTTTAATAATTTGCAGACCCGTCCAGAACCATCTTCATATCCTTGAGGTTGCTTCATATAGATTTCTACACTGAGTTCTCCATATAGGAACGCACTCCTCACATCAAGCTGTGCAAACTTTAAATTATTTCTTGCAGCAACACATAAAACAGTTCTGATGGTATCCCAACGAACAACTGGACTGAAGGTTTCTTGATAATCAATTCCGTTCTTTTGTGAAAAACCTTTCACCACGAGTCTGGCTTTTAAACGCTCTATTTCACCATCAGCATTTCGCTTTATCTTGTAAACCCAGCGATTGTCGATGGCTTTTCTACCATCCGGTAGGTCCACTAACTTCCAAGTGTTATTTTCATTCAGTGAACTCAATTCCTCTTGCATTGCACTTTTCCACCCACTTGTGTTAGCTGAATGAATGGCTTCTTGAAACGTTGTTGGCTCATCATTTTCAGCAAGCATGACAAAATCATCAAATCTTGATGGTTTCTGCATTCGAGCTCTGTCTCGTAGATTCATTTGGTTTTCATCATCCTCAATGAAATCTACATTCTGAATTTCAGCAGCTTCCCCATTTTTGGTACTATCTGTTTCACACAAGTTTTCTGTAGAATGCATAGGAATCTGATTCACTAACATTTTCTGTAAAGTAACCTCACTTTTAAAAACAATGTCCCGTGATAAAATAATTTCATTTTTATCTGGAATCCACACTCTATATACTTCATTTCCACAGTATCCCACAAGATGTCCCTTCAAAGCCTTTTTGTCGAATTTTTTCCTTTTCTGTTTAGGGATATGCACAAAGCACTCTGTACCAAAGATTTTCAAATGATCAATTGCTGGGGCTTTACCAAACCACAGTTCATATGGGGATTTACCCTCTTCTGGAGAAGGACCTGAGCGATTAATCACATATGCAGCTGAATTAACAGCCTCACCCCACAGTCTTTCTGGTAAATCCTTAGCATGCAGCATGGATCTTGCAGCTTCAACTAAAATTCTATTCTCCCTTTCAATTGCTCCATTTTGTTCAGGAGTATAAGGCATGGATGTTCGATAATTTAGCCCAGCTTTCTGTACAATATCATGCACTTCAGAGTTGTTGAACTCTCCACTTCCATCAGTAAATAATTCTTTCAATGTATATAACCAGCAGTCTTAACTTCTCTCAAAAACCTAGACAACATGATTTTAACCTCAGACATTTCTTTTATCATATAAACAGTCCTGTATTTGGAATAATCATCTTTAAATGCCACAAAGAATCTATTTCCACCTAGTGACTTTTCAGGCATTGGTCCACACACATCAGCATGAACAAGCTGACCAGGTTTTGTAGGACGTTCTTGGCGTGAGCCAAAGCTAAGCCTATGCATTTTGCCATACAAACAGGCATCACAAAATTCACTGTCGAGCTTTACATCAATACCTTTAAGTTTTAGAAACTTTTGATCATGGCGCTTTTTTGATGTCCCATTCGCTCATGCCATAACTGAAGACTATCATTGTCGACAGCCACACAAGCAGATTCTGGAACTAAAACACGTAGAAGAAGTTTGTAAACACTATTGTGTCTTATGCCAACAGCTACAGTTTCATCACTTTTGTTTTTGAACTGTCGTACTTTGTTATTAGCATACTCACAAAGTCCATTGTCTAATGCAGCACCAGATGAGAAGAAATTTTGATCACAGTTGGGAACATACCAAACTTTAGTGAGTCGACCAGGTTTCCATTCACCACTAACAAGCATTTCGATTTGTATCTCACCAATACCTTTGGCAAACATGGATCTTCCATCGCCTAATCGTAATGGCTTTGGGATATCAAATTGTTCATAACATCAAAACCAATTTAACTTGGCTGATATGTGATGTGATGCACCTGAGTCTATAAGCCAGTAATCTTGACTTTTCAGCTCAGCAATTGTCATAAAGGCTTGACCAGACTTTGATTCGTCTTTATCAGCATTATTTACACCTTTTAGTGAATAGCAGTTCTTTTTCAAATGTCCAGGACGGCCACAGGCATAACACTTCATTTTCTTCTTCCACTCTTTTTGACTAGTTGCTGCCGACCAACCGGTATAGTGGTTAAGGTGTTAGCCTCTAGATCGGAAGGTTCCTGGTTCGAATCCGGGTCCGGGAATGGATGTTTGTAAACGTATGGTGTAGAGGCGGCTGGTGCACCTTAAATCTGTCGTGGCCGAAAGTCCTCACGTTGGGTTGGCGTGGAAGTTTGGAGAGTGGGGTGCCAGCTCAGGTGTTGCTTCGTCATCTGACCGTCGTTCAAAATTACGAGGTGTTGTCCTCGAATATTTCCCTTAAGGGACTGATTCCGGACCGTCGTCAATAGCCCGTTGTGTTGCTCTAGTACGACGTTAACTAAAAATTACCATTACCATTACCATTGACTAGTTGCTACTTTTTCAGGGAACTTTCTACCATAACTGCTATTTGGCTTCACTACAAAAGCCACATTTTTGCTTTCAGCAGAAGGTTTCACTTCTTCCAAACGTTGCTCATGTAGGCTTAACCTTTCAGTAAGACTTGAAAGAGTTCCTTCACTCTTTGGAACAGATTCCCAGGCATTTTTGAACTCAAGGTATTCATTGGGTAATGTATTTAAAATTCTGTTCAGCAACATAAATTTTGGTAGCTGCACATTTTTATTCTTGAGTTCTTCCTGCAGTTCCTGCCGAATTCTTTGCAATTTGGACACATGGGTAGCAATATTGTCCAAATGATCTTTCGTTTAATTGAAAAGTTGGGAGTACAGCAAATCCAACCTTCGCTCGTTTTTCTGCTCGTACACAGAATGAAGAGAATCCCACATTTCTTTACCAGTTTTACATGTTAAAATGTGCTGTTTAGGCTCAGGCCTAACACTTGAACCAATTACAAATCGAGCAACGGCATCTGCTTCTTGATAAGCTTTCAAGCTTGCAGCATGGGCTTTTCTTTCATCTTCTGTAGTAAATACTGTGGTCGATTTAGGCCTAGTCATTTCACCCAGTACTATGGGCATGGCTTTCTGAACAGTGAGCTGCAGTTCAATATCAAATTTCCAGCTCACCCAGTTTCTTTCACCTTCTAATTTTTCAATGAAATTAAATTTTTCCATGTTAGAGTTAATCGACAAACAACTGTACAAAACGCACGTACCTTCGACGATCAAGAACTTAAGCCTATTGACTTGCCGGTCACGATATTTACCTCTTTCAAAGACTATTATTCAACGATGCGCAAATCAGCATATCTGGGCCCATAACCACTTAAACATATTACCAAAATGTAATAAGTAAAGCAGTTAAGTAATAGTTTATTGAAGATATCGTAAGGACAAGAACAGCAATCAAAAAAAGAACAGCATAATAAAAAGACTTGACTAACTGTAGTGAAAGTTGTAGTTACTTTGTTACAGTTACCGAGGTATATTTAACAGGTATTGATTTATAATTTAACGATCCTCATTATTGACGAATAAACCCCCAAAAAACACACAATTGAAGAAAAAGGATTTGTTGAAAACAGTTAGGAATAAACTATTGAAAATTAAGAATATTAATTTCTTTCATAAGTGATGGTTTAGTTTGTAAGTTTGCCAAAAAAAAGTTTTGTATCAAGAAAAAATATTTATAGACTATTTTTCAAGAGTAGTGTTTGTGGACTTTTTATAATAATTATGTAACAATAATCATTAAAAAAACATTTCAAATCAGTAAGAATTGTGAAACCGAACTTAATTGTCTAAAGTAATTGTTCAGTTAGTAGTTATGTTAGTTTCATAAGTTTGTCTAAAATATATTTATTGTATAAAAAATGTACTACTTTCGAAAAAAAAAATTGTTTACTCTGCTTCAAATGTATATTCAAAATCTTTTAATAACTGAAACCTAGAAAAATAAAAATAATTCCGTTTTCCACAAACAGTTTGTTTAATTTTGTAAAAAAAAAATTATTAATTCTTATAAGTAAAGAACTACGTCTGGATCAGGGGGGGGGGTAGTATTTTAATTAACGTTGTAGGTACTGGAGTAACACAATAACAATGTCAGGAGATAAAATGATGCCATCTATTTTATCCTTTTTAACGGTTTCAAAAATTTAATAAGTATTCAACATTTCGAATGAAATCGTGTTCATGATAAAATATTAGTATCAATTAAATGTTTCGTAAATTATATTTATAATTTATTTAATAATCGAAAAGTAATTAATTGATTAGATTTTAAAATATATTATACCACACATCCAGTTCTCAATAGTAAAACTATTGCCCATAAATGAATTTCGTTTCCTGCATATCAACAATGATACACAGCATCTCTACTATAAAAGGAAGTGTTTGTTTCCTGGCACTTACAGTAATCAAATTCGGCACAGAGGTAATCCGAATTTTTTCCAATTTTTGTGCTAGCCCGAATTTTAAAATTCAATCTAGAACATTTTAGAATTAACTTAATAACATTTCATATTATTATTGTTTTCTTTAGAATGGCAGCAGCATAAAGAGTTGACAAATTCTAAATTTATTTCTTACGTTTCCGTTTGATTTTGCGGTGGAACGATTTCTGCCGACGAAAGAAGAAATAAAGTTTTAACTGGAGTTTTGCAGTTCTTTTTACTATCTCCTAGATCGTTAAATATAAGAGTAAAAATTTCAACGGATTTGAAATCTGCGGAAATTTTCACATTAGATCGAACCTAAAAATATGATTTTCTTTAAATAAATAATTTTTAAATTGTAACTTTTATACTTTTTCCCAAACGAATTTGACTTTCGCTGTCGAGAAATCAAGATTCCATTTCCTGTGCTCAAACGATTCCAGCAAAAGAAAGCAAAACCAATAAAAAAAATTTTAAATGGCATTGTTTAGTTCTTTTTTGTAAAATCGGTATCGTTAA
The DNA here is from genome assembly GCA_947359465.1 of Metellina segmentata. Taxonomy (NCBI): domain Eukaryota; kingdom Metazoa; phylum Arthropoda; class Arachnida; order Araneae; family Tetragnathidae; genus Metellina; species Metellina segmentata. The sequence continues at coordinate 102,044,776 of OX375875.1, forward strand.
AGATAGATTAAAAATTTCAACGGATTTGAAATCTGCGGAAATTTTTTTTCAAATAGATACCTTATACGTTTGATTTTCTTTTAATAAATAATTTTTCAATTAAATATTTTTATTTTCGCAAGAGATTGTGACGTCACGCTGATTGGATCTCTTCACAATTCAAATTTGGTTACATTTGACAACGCCGTGATGACTGTTATCCAATAGGCCACAAATTCTCATTTGGTTTGATAAGCAAACCAACACCACGGGCAACGCCTTTATGGCTTTTATCCAATAGACTACGAATTCCCATTTGGTTTGCGAAGGGAATTCGTAGTAATTACCGGGTGTTAACGAACAGTGGTCACAGCTAGAGTGCCTATATAATAAGTGTGGCGATATACGGCAAATACTTTCTGATTGGCTTAGACACATAGATTGATTTCGCATAGATTGTTTTCAATCGTCTCCAGGAACGGCTCTTTTGTCTGTATGTCCAACCCCCACCCCTTAACTTAATTACCTAACTTGAGCGATAGAGCCTTGAGTTGCATTTACGACAGACGCTTTCCTTTCATAGTATTGTGTGACGTATATATCACCAGAGCGACCTTCTGCCTTTTCCCCCATAGCGTTCACACCTCACGGTCGATAGGGTAGCAGGGATGCGACATCGATGTCTAAAAAAAAATTTTAAAAAATAACCAAGTAGTATAATTTTTATAATCAGTAAATTAATACAGATTGAGATAATTATTTGTTTTCAGACCTGTGAGTAAAAAATAAAACTGTAATTTTCAATAATAGTTTTATTTTTTCCTTTATTAAAACATCGTTAATACGAAATAGAAGTGCATTAATCATAAAATATGAAGCTTTCTTAGTATTTTAATTAAAATAAAACAAGCCAGTGGACACTTTTCTGACATTAGATACATGTTTCTAAAAAATATAGAACTGGTGGTACGACAAAAATTTCTAAAAATTTCAAGTGGTACACAGTTACTAAAAGGTTGTGAATCCCTGCTCTAGAAGGTCAGTCGCTGACAGCTCGTAAATGGTGATCGATGCCAGCAGTCACTTAAAAGGGGAATCACATCCACAGTACACGGATCTATACCATTCCGTTGGTGTAAACGAAATTGTAGTGGTAACAATTGTCTACCTGCAACAGCATAAATGTTACATCTACCGTGGCTTCAAATATTCTCACGTTGACGCGAACCTCTGAAGAGTGGGGTGCCAGCTGAGGTGTTGAACTCGTCATCTGACCGTGGTTTAAAATGACAAGGGTCATCGGATCTTTCCCTTCGGTGTTGATCGCGGAACGGCGCCATTTGCCCTTGTGTTGCTCCAGGTGTGGCGTAAACTCAACAACTAACTGCTGACAAATATGCTGAGTAATAAATTTGATGTTGAAATGTTTAAATATGAGTTCAACTGTGCTTCTTCTTTTGCAGGCCTTCAGCATGGACACACGAAGAACATGTGCAATGAAATGGAGTCTATTAGCCATTGTTGTTCTGGCTGTCACCGATAGTGTCTTCATTCCTCTCGTTGTAAATATATCCTCTTCCAACATTCCTTTTGTTTCATCCTTCAATCTGAACAACTAACTTACTCGCTTAGATTCTGCAGTCTCGTTCCGTAGTGATGGGTTTGGTACTACGCATTTCCATGTTTACTCTAAATCCGTAGGACAGTGAACAAGTTATCTTGAGTTGTAGCACGTCAGGGTTACTATAATCCGGCTCCCGGGAATCGGTAGTCGAATCACGTGGTTGTTAATTCTACGAGTCTTTGTTAAATTAGGAGACTGATGGTACCGTAAATGAATCGGTTCTAAAATTGGCGTCTTCTGGTTCTAAGTTCATCGTTCTGTTTCAAAAGCAACAGCAATGATGACACGTTATCAAGGGAAAAACTAACAACGGATATCGTCAATCATGCTGTGCATATGGCAGCCCAATAAGGTTCCACACTTTTCAAAAATTAACTGATCCAAGGTTGACTGGCTTCTGGTCGGATCTGCATTGTACTCCGCAAGTAGCAATGAAAACTGCTGTCGTTAGCTGTCGAATAACGAGTTTATTAGTTAAATTAGGGGTATGTTAAACAAAAACCAGTCACACTAATATAACCACCTTTGGCAGAGCGGACCGCTGCGAGACGTGCAGGAAGAGAGTCAATTAGGTTTCAGAAGATGAGTGCACCCAGTGAATGCCAGGAAAACATTCCCCAAACCATAATGCTCCCCCCTCCAGCCTGGATCCTTCCGGCAATTGTTGCAGGGTGTTTGCTTTCAGACGTTTCACGCCGTATACGCCAACGTTCATCTGTCCGATGGAGCATAAAACGTGATTCATCGGAAAAAGCCACCTGTCGCCACTCTGTGGACGTCCAGTTGCGGTACTGGCGTGCAAATTCCAGCCTTCGTCGCCGATGAACAGCATAGGTGCATTAACCAGGCGTCTGCTGCGGAGGCCCATGCGCAGTAACGTTCGCTGAACCGTTGTTTAGGATCCACTCTTGGTAGCCCTTGGTTCATCTGGGCGGTCAGTTGCTCAACAGTTGCACGTCTATTCGCCCGAACACATCTCCGTAGCCTTCGTTCGCCTCTGTCATCTATAGCCCGTGGTGCACCACATGTGCCACGCCGATGATTTTGGATAGTGCCATTTTGCCATGCACGGTATACTTTTACCACGGCAGCACGCGAACAGTTCACAAAATTAGCCGTTTCCGAAATGCTTCCACCCTTGGCCCGAAAGCCAATAATCATGGCCGTTTGGACGTCGGATAAATCGCTACGTTTCTGCATTACGCTAACGATTGAAATGCTTTCCGATGCCCTAGGACATCCTTTATATACTCTCCACTGCAATGGGCTGCCACATGCTTTTGTGATTGGTTATTTCACGTTGACGTTGAAAGTAGGTGGTGGTCACATTAATGTGACTGGACTACATATTTAGCCTATAATTGTGTTTTACGTCTGTTTTTATTTTACTGCAGTTTTCAAAATTTGAACAAAATGCCTACAGAACTAATATACCACCCTCCAGCCTGGATCCTTCCGGCAATTGTTGCAGGGTGTTTGCTTTCAGACGTCAGAACAATTGCAATCGCTTGGAGTTGTGTTGTAGAACAATGAATATAATTATGCGCCTGGGGTTGGTTGTTTTGCGGTTTTATGGAGCATAGGGCTATATTTGGCCAAGTTGTGCCAAACACAAAACAAACAGCAAGTAACTGTCGGGAAAGGAACCAAAATAAGGATTGGGGAATACGATAATTTGGGATGAAAGCAGCAAATGATTACCTTGAGTATCATGGGTGCGTGGCACCCAGATATACACAGTCAAATTTGGCACAGAGATATACAGTCCAGTCACATTAATGTGACCACCACCTACTTTCGACGTCAACGTGAAATAACCAATCACAAAAGCAGGTGGCAGCACATTACAGTGGAGTGTATATAAAGGATGTCCTAGGGCATCGGAAAGCATTTCAATCGTTGGTGTAATGCAGAAACGTAGCGATTTATCCGACTTCCAAAAGGGCACGATTATTGGCTTTCGTGCCAAGGGTGGAAGCATTTCGGAAACGGCTAATGTTGTGAACTGTTCGCGTGCCGCCGTGGTAACTGTGCATGGCAAAATGACACTATCCAAAATCAGCGGCGTGGCACATGTGGTGCACCTCGGGCTATAGATGACAGAGGCGAACGAAGGCTACGGAGATGCGTTCGGGCGAATAGACGTGCAACTGTTGAGCAACTGACCGCCCAAATGAACCAAGGGGCTACCAAGAGTGGATCCTAAACAACGGTTCAGCGAACGTTGCTGCGCATGGGCCTCCGCAGCAGACGCCTGGTTAATGCACCTATGCTGTTCTTCGGCGACGAAGGCTGGAATTTGTACGCCAGTGCCGCAACTGGACGTCCACAGAGTGGCGGCAGGTGGCTTTTTCCGATGAATCACGTTTTATGCTCCATCGGACAGATGGACGTTGGCGTATACGGCGTGAAACGTCTGAAAACAAACACCCTGTAACAATTGCCGGAAGGATCCAGGCTGGAGGAGGTTGCATTATGGTTTGGGGAATGTTTTCCTGGCATTCACTGGGTGCAGAAACCTAATTGACTCTCTTCGTGCACGTCTCGCAGCGGTCCGCTCTGCCAAAGGTGGTTATTCTGGCTTGTGACAGGTGGTCACATTAACGTGACTGAATTGTTTATTATGAGAGAAAGCATTAGGAACATACTAATATGAAAAAGAGTTGAATTGTTAGTTAAGATACAGGTTAAATCAAAAGCGGTCAAATCATGATGCATTTGTCTCGATATAGGTCCGTCTAATATGGAGTGTGGCCACCGTGCACTACTATACAAGCCTCACAACGAGCCCTCATACTGTTAATGAGGGTGTCGATAAACGCTTTCGGCAATAAATCCCATTCTTCCAAAAGAGCGGTTTTTAACGCCTGGAGTGTCCTGGGAGGGGGTAACGTCGTGCAATGGTTCTTCGACCTTGACCATCCCAAACATGTTCTATAGGATTGAGATCCGGAGACTTCACGGGCCAGTTCCGTACGGCGAATATCCTCTTCTTCAAGAAAATCATCAACAATGTGAGCTCTGTGTGGCCGCGTATTATCGTCCATAAAAAGGAAGTCCGGGCTTGCAGCACCCGGAACAACCTCACATAGGGTTCAAGGACTTCATCCTATTGCGCTGTACGGTAACACTACCTGTATCAAAGACGTGCAGTGGTGTACGACTGCACATGATGCCGACCCAGACAAGGATTCCTCTGCCAAATTGGTAGATTTCCCTTACGTTAGAGGGATGATAGCGAGCTCCACGTTCTCTCCGCATGAAGACTCGCCGAGAATCACTCTGTATGCTGAATCTCGACTCATCAGTGAAAAGAACACGTCCCCATTCATGTTGTGTCCAAGAATGGTGTTTCGGCTCCACAATAACCGGGCTCCCCTGTGTAATGCGCGCTCAAAGGGAGACACCACTGGACGCCGGAAGGAAACGGCACTCGCTACTAGACGTCTGTATACTGTTGGCCTGGAAATTATTTTCCCAAACGCAGCAGCAAGGTCACGAGAAAGGTCTGTAGCCGTTCTCTGCCCATGCTGTCGTGCACTTAATGCCAAGTAGCGATCATCTGCAGGTGTCCTCGGTCTTGGCCGGGCTTCCTGGTGATAGTACCACTTGTTTGGAAATGATTCCACAACCTGGATACCACTTTTGGTGCCACTTGTAACCATCGAGTCACCTCTGCTTGAGACTGCCAATGGCCCTTCGTCTCATTGAATCATCAAAACGATGATGAGAACTCATTATCACAGCAAACTTGTGGGTTTTAACGCAACATTCACAACACTGCAAGAGAATATCCCAGATGCTTAAACGGTCAAATTCCAAGTTGTTCTACAAAACTAACGCCAAACACCATTTATTCCAAACTAGAGGCTAACATTGTGCTACCCGTTTTTCAAAAAATAAAAATAAAAGGAAAATTTTTGTTAAATTTTCTGGTAGCAATTTTGAAAAACGTGTTTGTGACCTTAATTTTGGACACCAGTGTAGATGGATTTCGTCTGGGTTTAACAGTAGCATGGTACAAAATATCAGCGCTATAGAAATATTATTCAGGAAGATATCCATCAAAGAATAAATATCTGATTTAACATTAGGAGCTTCAATCTTTCCGTACTCACTTTGAAACGTTAAGGATCCCGGACCATCTTCAATAGCCTGTTGTGTTACTCTAGTAGACGTTAGTTAAAAAATTACCAAATTTCGAAACGGCAAGACCTAAAGACATGAAACTTGTCAACTGAAGTTAAATTTTTTTAAATGTAGATTTGAAGTTGTGTGTCGAAAAAGGGGGTGGGGGGGTTCAATATGAAAATGGCCCCTTATACAAATTTTACGCATTTGACTTAATAGACGTTTCTTGTTAAACGCCATTTTTTTTTTAAATTTTCTCTACCATTAAATTTGCGTGAACGAAGAAGTTTGGTTCATTTCCGCGACTGTACAGGATTTTGAGGATAACAGCTTTCCCCTGGCGACCCTTGCTAACTTTTAGAAAAGCACTTCTCCAAGGACATCTACAATAGTTGTATTGCTCCAGTAGGACGTTAATTAAATACCTACCTATCAGTCATCTACCTTCTCCGTCTGTGTAGCACTTTTCTGAATTAGCAGATACGGATGATGTGTTGCATTGAAAATGTTTCAAAATAATTTATTTGAACTAACTTGGACCTTGAATGAAATAACTTAATTTTCTGTAGATGTAGATTGAAATTTTTGTTTTCAGGTGTACCGTATATGCTATCAGTCAACAAGCACATTCGTGCCGGTAAGTTTATAATTTTTGTTGTGTTCATAAGCTTTCTCACAAATTTAAATACTGTTTTTTTGCATACTTAATAAAGGAATAAGTGAACTTTTTTTGTCAATTAGCTTAAAAAGCTAGCCACACAATATAAGAGGTTTCTATATCCAATTCACATGACAAGGGGTCCAAGAGCATCGGATTAGCAACCGGAGGGTTACGAGTTCAAATCCAAAGTTAGTCATCTGACCATGGTTCAAAATTACGTGTGGTCCTCGGATCTTTAACTTATGGGATTGATCCCGGATCGTCGTCAATAGTACGACGTTAATTAAAAATTACCACAATATTCAAGTATCCTTTCCACACTCTTGTCATCTGATCATGGTTCAAAATTACGTGGTGGTGGAATCCTCGGATCTTTCTCTTAGGGGATTGATCCCGAACCGTCGTCAATAGCCCGTTGTGTTGCTCTAGTACGACGTTAACTAAAAATTACCTTACCAACAGAAAGTTGGGGTTTTAAATGGATTAAATCGAAGTGTAGGGCCACAGTACATCAGTTGAAAGAGTGGCGGATTAGCAATCGGAGAGTTGCAATTTCGGATCCAATCAAAAACCCGTCTTGTACATGGGGTTTGGTGCACGTTAAATCCGTTATGGCCCCTCAAATTGGCATGATGTGGAGAGCGGTGCCAGCTAGCTCAAGTGTTGACCTCATCATGTGATCGTGATTTAAAACGAGGTTTTGTCGTCAATAGCTTGTTGTGTTGCACCATGCGACGTTCAATACTTTCCTACAGCTAAGGCAAGTTTAATTAACGTCATACTAGATCAACGGAAGGGCTTTGACGACAGTAGAGGATCAATCCCTAAGCTGGCACCCCATTCTCCAAATTTCCACCCCGTTAGGACTTTCGGCCACGGCAGATTTAAGGTGCACCAGCCGCCTCTACACCATATGCATACGAATATCCATGCACTGACACGAACCTGGAATCTTCCTATCTAGAGGACATACTTACCCACAGGAAACAGTGTAGTAAATGTAAGCAATTCTAACTGAATTTTCTTAAATGCCTAAATAGAGTATGCATTTATGGTTTTCAAATCTTTCTTTTATATTCCAAACAGAGCCAGTGTGTGAACTGCCCGTTCTTGGCACTCCAAGGCTATGTAAGTGTAATGCAGTTTTATCCCTAATTAAATTGACAAAATTACATAAGTATTATGTAAAACATAGATTAATTTACTTTTGATTTTTTTTATTTGTAGTCGTTCAGCTGCTTTGGAAACGTAAGTACTTTTGATAAATCGCAATTAAAAATTACTATTTACTGTATTTTTCAAGCGTATTTTATGTATTTCTTTATCATTTGCAACAATAATTAAATGCTTGTTTTTATAATTCAACATTTGATCTATTATAAGCACCAAAAATATAAAGCTTCAAAAGCAAATTCCTTAAATTACAAAAAATTGAGCTATGATCTGAAATTAACAACATTTAAAACTCAGTTAACCCCTTCCGGTAAAGTGACGAGTCTAGCTCGTCATTGGTTTTTTTATGCCATATCGCACGATGACGAGCTATATTCATCATACGACTTAAGTTACTGCAATGACAAGAACAGCCAGTTTACCTTAAGTCATAAGATCCGCGCCGAGAACGAATCACATCAGCAATATTTCTAGCCGTAATCAAAATGTTAATTAAATCGTACCAGAAAAGGGGTTAATTTTAATCCAACTGATATCAAACTCGTCCAATCAGTTTTGGATTGAGACCTTTCAAAGCAATTTTTTGATTGGAGTCTTCCTTAAACACTAGGGATTGCCTATATAAATGTCACCACATTCGAGCTATGTATTTCTATGTAGCTTCCTTACAACTTAGTTGTAAATTTGTTGCAAGATTTATGATTTTAGTATTAAATCACGGGAAATTTTTCAGACTGCTTTTCCCAGAAACATGACTCCAGCTCAAGCACAGTGCATGATACAGAAATGTCAAGATGTGAGTATACGTACTTTTACAAATAAGAATAGACTTTCCTGTTTGCACCTGAAAAGGTCATCACCACCTTTGAAAATCTTTATTAAAAATTCATCTATGAAGTAAGAACCCATCAGTTAAAAATGGTAATCGAGGTTGGTATAATGTACACTAGGAAACACCAGGTAAAAATTGTCTTCGTTTGGATGCAGAATTCTCCCCTTTCTCAACTATGCAATCTTTCAAATACACAGTACAGTCACATTAATGTGACCACCACCTACTTTCGACGTCAACGTGAAATAACCAATCACAAAAGGCAGGTGGCAGCACATTGCAGTGGAGTGTATATAAAATTTATAAAGGATGTCCTAGGGCATAGGAAAGCATTTCAATCGTTGACGTAACGCAAGAAACGTAGCGATTTATCCGACGTCCAAAAGGGCATGATTATTTGCTTTCGGGCCAAGGGTGGAAGCATTACGGAAACGGCTAATTTTGTGAACTGTTCGCGTGCCGCTGTGGTAAAAGTATACCGTGCATGACAAAATGGCACTATCCAAAATCAGCGGCGTGGCACATGTGGTGCACCACGGGCTATAGATGACAGAGGCGAACGAAGGCTACGGAGATGCGTTCGGGCGAATAGACGTGCAACTGTTGAGCAACTGACCGCCCAGATGAACTAAGGGGCTACCAAGAGTGTATCGTCAACAACGGTTCAGCGAACGTTGCTGCGCATGGGCCTCTGCAGCAGACGCCTGGTTAATGCACCTATGCTGACTGCTGTTCATCGGCGACGGAGGCTGGAATTTGCACACCAGTATTGCAACTGGACGTCCACAGAGTGGCGACAGGTGGCTTTTTCCGATGAATCACGTTTTATGCTCCATCGGACAGATGGACGTTGGCGTATACGGCGTGAAACGTCTGAAAACAAACACCCTGTAACAATTGCCGGAAGGATCCAGGCTGGAGGAGGGAGCATTATGGTTTGGGAAATGTTTTCCTAGCATTCACTGGATGCACTCATCATTGTGGAAGGCACGATGGATCAGCACAAGTACGCATCTGTCCTTGCGGACCATGTTCACCACTACACGCGAATTATTTTCCCTCAGAATGATGGCATCTACCAGCAGGACAATGCGAGGTGTCATACAGCTCGTAGTGTATGTGCGTGGTTCGAAGAGCACCAGGATGAGTTTACCATACTCCCCTGGCCAGCAAATTGACCGGATTTAAACCCAATCAAGAATCTGTGGGACCACCTCCATCGGGTTGTTCGCGCCATGGATCCTCAACCGCGTAATCTAGCGCAGCTGGCCACAGCACTGGAGTCGGCATAGCTCTACATCCCAGTAAACACCTTCAGAAACCTAAACGACTCTTCCTGCACGTCTCGCAGCGGTCCGCTCTGCCAAAGGTGGTTATTCTGGCTTTTGACAGGTGGTCACATTAATGTGACTGGACTATGTACATTAGTTTCTAAAAATATAACGTTAAAGCACATTTCATATGCATAGTATGTAACAGAATCCAGCATTTAAATGCTGGAAACTAATTTAGAATTCAAGGAGATTAGTCTCCAAGTGATAATTTTATACGATTTTTAAAAAATTTAAGAGAACAAAATATTTACTAGACAGGAAATACCTCCTTTCATTGTAACCACTCCTTATCAATGACTGTGGTTATGCTGTCTTCTGTACTTGAAACTTAAAATAAAATCCATGCACGTTTGCTGTAATTAGTTGTACAATTGCAGACAATTTATCGAATGTTTTGTTAGTGATGTAGTTTTACAAGTGCCATTTTGACAATGGATGTAAATTTAACACATTTAATGACAATTTTCTAGCTATTTCATACATATTCATGTTGTTTTACTTCGATACTCTCTTGCCAAAAATCCAAATTAAATTCTAACATTTCCTCTATTCATCTTGTCACTATAAATAAATTTACACTATTCCTTTTATTAAATGGTTATCATGAGACAGATGTAGTCTTCTTTAGGAGAGAAGAGTTAAATAAAATTTTGGACCTTAAATTTAAAAGATATTTGAAGTCTAACATACATCCAAATCTAACCATTGATAAATTTCAAGTTATTGATAAGACTGCTTGTAAACTTAACCACCAGTGCAAAAAAAAAAAAAATAAAAAAAAAAAATGCAGGGCTCCTAACAGGTTTAAAAAGGTGACTAATTTAACCAAAAAGGTGACAAAAGTGACTAATTTAACCAAAAAAGTGACTAATCAAGCAGAAAAAAGTGACTAATCGAACAAAAAAAAAGTGACAAATAACAATAATGCTAACTATATTCAAGTATAAAGATAGAAAATAAAAAGATCCTCCCCTAGCCTTTCTTTTTCTTTCTTTGGAAGGATATTTTCATTTTCTTCATTTAAAAAGTACATCATTTTAAATATATTAACATAAAAATAAAAAAATCGTAATGATTTTTTAATATGTTCATTTTTGACACTGCTTCAAGAATTTCTTCCTTTTCTTTGAAAGATTATGTCTCATTTTTTTTTTGTTGAAAAAGTCTGAAATTATTTTTGTATTTTTCTTCTCAACAGAAGAAGGTGCATTTTTTAAAGTCTGTCTTTGCTGACCAGCATCATCTGATACTTTTGCTGCTCCTTCAATCATAGCCTGAGCAAGTGCTGCTTCCTTAAAAACTTAATTTTTCATCGCCTTCTTGAGCCTATCATTGGCTTCCTTTAATAATTTTGAAGCACTGTCCAATATCTCATTCTCTTCCTTACGCAAGCATTTTAAGTTTTCGTTCATCTTCTTCTATCACCTTTCAGTTCTTTGCCAGCTGCTTAAAAAAAAATTTTCTCTGCTCCCAGTCTATCTTTTTTTTTTCTGTCCTTCTCTAATTTTTCTTGTGCCTCATGTTTTATATCTTACTAGGAGGGTCCGACCCGTGCTCGCTTACGCTCGCCAACCCTTTTTTTCTTCTTTAAATAAAATTTAAGAACTTAAAACCCCTGAAAAGGTGACAAATTGTCAAAAAGGTGACGTGTTAGGAGCCCTGAAAATGCAATACAGTAGCTGATATTTAGCAGTGTAGCCGATTTCCAAAATGAAGTAACTTTGCAAATAAAGATGCTGTTCTCATACAATTTTTATATTTTACATATAACTACAGCAATATAGAATGTATATGAAAGGTACTTTTAATTTTAGGGCGTGCGTCAGACTCCTGTCTACTTAGGAAGAAAGAAAAGGGACGACACTGGAGAGGAAAAGGCGTCTCTGAACAAACATCCGCAGTTAAGAAATGACGGCCAAGGAGAAACTGAAGATGACAAAATGAAAGTTGTGGGCCAAATTGATGTTTTGGTTGATACAGAATTTGACTACGAAGAACTATTTTAGCCTAAGCATTCAGACATTAGTTTTTGTGTGCAATAGATACGATTTATTAAAAATAAAATGTCAAGAAAAATCAATTGTGACTTTCTAAACTGCAAACTTGCCAGTTTAAAAAAAAATGGAATGTATCAATGGTAATGGAAAACATACTAGTTTTATGATCCTATACATCAGCGTTTCCTAAAGTGTGGTACGCATACCCCAGGGGTACAGGAATAGTTTGGTGGGGGTAAGCGTGGCACTGGAGTTTCGTGGGGTTATGCACTGCACTGTGCTTAGTTGTGCCTAATTCTACGTTCTCATGAGTCGAGTCAAGACAGTCTTGTTAGGCGTGAGATGGTCCGGAGTGACACGGCGGAAATACACCACACTTCGTTACAGAAACAACTTACTTCGTTAACCCTCCGTCGGGCGCAACCGTTCTCCACTCCTCTCGTAGAAATCTGCTTATTCTAGCAGTATCTTATCTTTACCGGATGTTTGGACCCAACATTTTAATTTTATTCACGCGCTTCATGGACAGCTGTTAGCGTCATTCTGATCTCTCAGGCACATTGCGCCCAAATGCGTTACACGTATAAAGGTACGTTACAAGGCAAAGAAATTTCATTGTTTCACGTTCGAGATAAAATGAACGTTGCCATCGCAAAACTAAAGTTATGGTAAAAGATAGTTGATAATGGAGAAGTAGACTAGTTTCCTTCTCTTCATGAGTTTGTAACAAGTTCGACTACTAAAATGGATGCTGATACTCTGAAATGCATAACACAGCATTTGGAGAGTTTGCAAGTGGGCTTGAAAAACTATTTCCCTGATTTAACCAAAAATATTGAATGGATAAGATATCTGTTTAACATTAACACAACATCCATACCAGAAGATTTGTCACATGAGAGCAATTGTTGGAATTGGCTTCTGTCGGATTCTTGAAAATTAAACATAAGGAGAGTACTTTATCATTCTGGTTACAAATGCAACTTGTATATCCGGTTTTAACAGAAAAAATTCTAAAATACATCTTGCCTTTTCCAACTTCATATTTATGTGAAGTTGCTTTTTCAGCTTTTGTAGACATTAAGTCGAAAAAAAGAACAGACTATTGGACGTGGAACCACATCTGATTAAAATTAACAACCAGGGAACCAAATTATGACGATCTGTTATCTCAGCACAAACAATTTCATCCTTCTCATTGTTCCAAATAAACGTTATTTATAAAAAACTTTTATTTACATTTTATTATGAATAATTTTTCTCCTCTTTTCTTATTATTTTGTGTATGTCACAAAAAAAGAAAAGAAAACACATTTTGATTGTTATTAAAATATATTCATTTTTTTTGACGAGGGGTACTCAGCGTTACGAAAATTATAGAAGGGGTACACATGTCAAAAGTTTGGGAAACACTGCTATACATGATTAAAAAAAATGGTCAAAATAGAAGGCCATTGTCATCTTTCTCGTCACTCGGGTCTCTGCCCACACAATGATTTACTGATAGTGTATTTATTGAGTCAAAGAAGGTGTGTGAAATAACATAGTTGACACCATAAGGAATTTAGAAACCTGTAAATACCATCTACTCAAAACGGATTTTCCGATCTTCCAGACACTTTGCTATCACTGCCATAAAAATGCTGATAAGTGTAAATAACGGGTTTACCTATTGGAAGAGACCATTGGCAGTGAAAGGATAGGCAATCTACATGTGCCATGCAAGAAATAAATAACATTTCATTGCTTTTCAATTCCAACTCTAGATTCAGTGCTGCTGTTTGAATACATAAGCAGAAGGGGTCAAAACCATACTAAAATTTTGAAAGGAAAAACAGACTTTAAATAGATGGACCTCACTACCCACACAGTAGCCTGAAAAGTTTCAAGCCGCTGTAATACTAATAGTAATTAAGGGAGCACAGATCCTTGATTGAGCAGAATTGATTTTAAAAAAATTGAGTCTCAAATAAAGCATAGATGAGATGCAAATTCTTTTCAAAATCCTTATTTTACAACATTTAATGATATTTAATACGTTTTATCACTGCTTATGTGTTGAACTGGATGTAGTTCTACATAATTATAGTACAACTGCATAATTAAGCTCTTTTATTTTTGAAGTCATTTTTTTTCAGATCACATTGTTTCACATAAAACATGATATATTGATGGGATATTGTACATGTTTTTCAAAACGTATTTACCAGGTAGTAATTACATAAAATAGTTGAGTTTACACAGCAAGAAATTTCCATTTTGTTCATTCAATTTATCGATATTTCTTAAGTAACTCATGCCCGTAAATGAAATTGTAATTTTAAAAAGCTTTATCCCACCCAAAAGGTATATGCTTTAATTCTTCTAGTATGGGCATGAGACGTTAAGAATTTCCTTTCATACAAAGTGGCTTATAAAGCCAATGGGAATCCTGTTGAAAGGAAAACTTAAACGTTGAGTACGTAATTACATTTTTGCTATTGAAAAATCTGAGTGAAATCAATAGTAAGAACACATTAGAAATATATTTTGCACACAAAAGGTTGTTTTAAAACATGCTGTATGAAAACTCAGTTAAAACGTGGAAAAAAGAAATAAAAATGACTCGATATTTGAAAAGCTAAATGGAAAATATATTTGCTTTTTTTATACATATAATACAATAAAGCAAAGAGGAATTAAGTGAAACATGACTCATCGGAAACAAAACAGATTTTAGTCCCAACTTGGATCTTCAACAGCAACAGGTTCATCAAAAGTTTGTCCACTGCTGTAATTATCAAAAGCGTCATTGGAATCTACTTTTCTACCTCGTCCCTGAAAAGAGAACATTTATTCAGTGTGCATAAATACAGCGAAGCAAAGTACAAAGAGGAGAACCAAACAAATTCTTGCTTTTATTATAATGCAATTATTAACTAAGACACTCGTAAAATTTCAGGAGTCAAGGTTTCATATGGATTTGACCATTGATGAAAAGCAAAACAAAACGTTAAGATGATCACTTTAAAAGCTAAAAACTTTTAAAAGAACATACCGTGTTACGGACATCTCTGGCACCAAAGTTTCCACGGCCACCATACTGGGCAGTTGTATCAACAGCTTGATCTGCCTCTTCAGATAACCAATCTGGCATTGGTTGTTGTGCCTGGTGGTGTAAACAATAAAATGATGTAATACAATGATAAAAGATGTATGTGTACAAATATTAAATACAAGAACCACTTAGATGAAAATTGTAGTGTTTATCTGTTATGAAAAAGGTTTAACTGATTCAAAGAAATAAGGTTATAATACAGATAGAGGATTTGGTATTGGTAGCGAATATTTTTTAAGTTTACCTTGCAGTTTTTCCACTTGAAACAAGTTGGTTGACAAAAAGCCACGAAAATTAAAAGTAAATAACGTAAGTTTAGTTATGTCCTTGAAAATTTGAAATTCATATACACAGTTGAACCTTACTCAAACTCACTTAATATGAATTACTGATCATACAAACTAAGTTCTAAACCCCATTAAAACGTACATTTAAAAAACGTTTTAACTCAATTGTTTAGGAATTCGGGTTGCACTAATCGCCGGTTAAGACGAACAAATTTTTGAAACATACAGGAAGAGTATTCTTTTCAATTGTATTATCAGAAACATCAAATGAATCATAAATTGT
The DNA here is from genome assembly GCA_947359465.1 of Metellina segmentata. NCBI lineage: Eukaryota > Metazoa > Arthropoda > Arachnida > Araneae > Tetragnathidae > Metellina > Metellina segmentata. Next base: position 102,060,174 of record OX375875.1, read on the forward strand.
ATATTTATTTGTCCATGAGAGTGAAGAAAGAATAAATAACTATTCCGATGATGACAAAGGAATAAGTGAGCCTTCTTTAAAAGTTACAGCAGGATTAAAAATTGTTCACTGCTTTGTTAGTCAGTGAAAATTCATCTGCTCAATTAAACAGCATTGACTAGAATTTGTTAAAGAATGTTAAAAAAAATCAACAAAACTATTTCAAGATAAAATTTCTGTAATCAAGAATCATCTGTATGATCGTAATGAAGACCATTTATCTGCAAAACAAGAATTCTATAGTAGGTAATTAATGTAATGCATTGATATTTTATTGTTCAAATGCTGCATTTTTCTAGAATCGGATACCAAATTTTTTTGAAGGTCCCATGAAATTTATCTTAAGGGAGACCCGTAAGGAAAAACCCAAAATTCTTACTTTTCATTTTACATTACCAATTTTTTAGTGATAATTAAACACATATTTGAAATCAATAATGAATAAAAAAAATTAGTTTTTGTTTTCAATTATATTTTATATTGCGATTTTAATATATATTTTTAAGCCGAAATACACTTTTTATACACCCTACTCCTCTGTCAATTTTCAATAATTTTGTATGAAATAAATTTCTACAATATCGTTAAAGTACATGCAAAAGACCTAGGGAGATTTTTTCTAAAATTTATTCATGAGTTTTCATTTTAAAAAAATATATATGTTAATTAATTTTTATAAATTTTTCTGATTTATTTACAAAAATAAAGCTCTCCCTGTGTCTGTTAAACAGTTATTCAAGACCTAAAAAATGTAAACAGTTAAACTCTAAGTGCATATATCAAAAAGCCTTAGTACTTTGAACTTTGGCAAAATTGCAAAAAACTGATTTTGAGATAATCGCATTTTAAGTACAAAATACAACAGAAGTAAACAAAAACAACTTACATTTGCAAGAACTATTTTTTTAGTAATTTTTATTACACTAAGACTCCTATCAAAACAAAGAGATTTTACCGTAAACTCGTACATATTTTTTTAAAGCCAGTTTTATCTCTGATTACAATTGAGTGATGTGATAATTCACTGATAAATTTTATACATTTCTTGTTTAATGAACTGAAAAAAAAAAAAATTATTGAATCAGTACTATTTTAATATAAACCACCACTGTAAAAACCACACATCTTTTCTACAGCTTTTTTTTCTTCTGTAAATGAGTCTTTAGTAGCGATACGCATGCAACGAAATTTAACACTATTTTTTCTATGTGATTCCTTCAATGGCGTCACCACATGTTTAACACAAGGACTTGGATTTTGTCATTTAGCTTTCGCCAATTGACAGAAAAACCAAGAGTCTACACTTGAAGAGTATTTAAAATGTTTGGAATAATCATCAGTAGATACACTATGGTATAATGTTGCATAAATGGAGGTTTTCATGGAAACCGAAGCCAATGGTTGGCAGTCGATTATGCAGTTTGGAAGGTCAATTAAAAGTTAAAAAGCAGCTGGTAGCAATTTCCTTCGATTTTGAAATTTTGTCCATTTGTTCTTGAATATCTCATGCATTGTTTTATCCAATAAACCAAAAAACACTTTTTAAATTTTTTTTTTTCGTAATTTAGGTCTCTTTTAATAAGATTGGACAATCTGAACTGACAGCGAAAATTTAAACTAAATATGAGCAATGAAATAGATCTATACAATGCAATTTTATAAGCAGTTAGGAATAGGGAGTAAAAAATTTCTAAACTAATTTGCTTAATTTTTTTCTTTGGAAAATAGATAAGTAAAAGCTTTTCAAATACCAAACAAAAAGTGCTACTGAAAAAGTTACTTTAAAATTGAAACGTAACCAAGATTTCAGTTTAGAGTAAGTTTTATTGATACTACTGTTAAGCATGTTTTCGAATGAACGGAATTTTTTTAAACCTTTTTAATATTAGCAGGTATGTATAATTTCTGTACTACATTATTATAAATGGATTACCTGCCTGCAGAGTTCCACCTTTAAAGTAATTTTTTGAATTCCAAGTACTTTTTAATAACTTCCCAAATATTTTTCAAGGACATTGTTAAAAGATGACATCTATTTTGTCAAGACATACTGACACAAAATAAAATTGAGGAGCTAAATTTAGAACAAATATTTAAAACCAAATAAGCAAGTACAGAACCAAGTCCCAAATCCGGACCTTTTGCTAACCAGTGTTTTTTTTCTCACATTTTTTATTTTCCCCTCTTCAATTTTTAAAAGCAAGGCATTCAACCTGGACCAAATTGATGAATTAACATTTTTCAATGGCCATGAGAACTATCACCCACTTCCTCCCTTCATTAAAGTTGAAAGAAAAACATGCCACCTACAGATGCAAACGAAGTGATCATTAAAATGTCAAAACCTGCGACAGAAAAATATCTACATTCAATCAAGGTAGCTTTGTATCGCACTTCAGTACTATATAACTTATAACCGATTAAAGAGAAAAACTTACATCAATTAAAATTTTCTTCAACGACCTGGCTAAAGGTCTGTCTGAATCGGGATCATAAAAACTAGATGCTTTTCCAAGATTCCCTACTCTTCCAGTTCTACCAATACGATGAACGTATTCATCAATAGTCTGAGGTAGATCATAATTTACAACGTGTCTCACATCTCTAATGTCGAGACCACGAGCAGCCACTGCAGTAGCAACCAACACTGGCATTTTACCAGTTCGGAAATCCTTCAAAGCTTCTTCTCGTTCTCGCTGGAGACGGTCCCTGTAGAAAAATTAATATTGCATCAAAATTTCAATTGAGTGAGAAAAATTAGCAAACTATCAAGGGAGTGCAACAGAATGAAAGAATCTTACCCATGAATACTTGTAGTAGGAATATCATTTTGAGAACACTGGGATGCAATGAAATCTGCTGTTCTTTTTTGTTCTACAAACACTAACGTTCTGTCGTTCCCTAGAAGAAAGTATCAAGTTGTAAATTTTCTCAATCGACTATAACAATTGCCATTCAAAGCAGCATTCCCAATCAATATCAAAATTAAAGAAATGATTCTCCACCAGACAAATGGAATTGTTTAAGCAATTGGAAATATAAAACATGAATATTACACTATATAACATAAAAAAAATTTTTAATCATTGATATTACCTGGATAGTTCAGTTACGGCCATATTCACAAGTCTCGAGTTAACTCGAGGATCAGTTGATCTGCAGGCAAGAGTTAATTCGAGGATTATCAAGAATGGTATTCTCAAACGGCGTGTTAAGTGATCCGGGGATTAAAATGAGATGCTTGCTGTGATTGGCTACTACCGTCTCCTCACGGTCACATGGTATTGTTTATATTGGTTACGACGCCCGAATCTGCATTAATACTGATCAAACACGTACTTCGCCGTAGAATTGATTCCAAATTGTGATGCAATAAGAATGCATACAGCATTTAAATTTGGGTTAGGGTAAAGAAATGCAAAGCTTTTTAATTTCAAATTGGAATTTTATGGAAACCTAAATTTTGCAAGAAAGAATTGTACACAATGTCTTGATAAATGAATGTAATCCGATTATCTTTGTACTTGTCAGTATGGGCGTGTGAAAAGTAACTTGCATTGTCAATGGTCATATTCTACTTTTAGCTCTTAGCGAACGGAGGTGCCACCATCTATCTTTTCGCCAAGCTGCTTGTTTACGCAACTACCTTTAATTCCATTTTTCTTTTGAATTTCAATATAAATTATGTTTTAAATATTTCCATTGAAGCAATATTATGATGAGGAGATGACCTGCTATGCAGCAGGTGCTCTGTAATGATAGGTCCAGTCCAGTCACCGCAAGAATACTGTAATTTAGCATAGAATGAAATGTGTCATCCATTTTCTTTCCTTCGTAAAATGATAGTACTGTCAGGCCTCCCAGTGGTTCTTACCTTTGAAAATAGTTGCTTTATATGTGAAAAATAGTAGCCAAAATAGTCTCCTCAATTTTGTAAAATTTAGAACTGCATTAGACACAGAAAGCTGCTGTAGAGCAATAACAAATGGAACTTTTACAAACATTTAAAATAAAATACTAATGTTCCATAAAAAAAAATTCGAAAATTAAGACGCAAGTGTTTTTTTTAGGCGCGTTCTCACAAATCAAGTTCAATTCACCGATTATAGTTGATCTAAAAATGTTGAATCCATTTTTGTTCACACATTTCAATAGAAACTGATGAACAGTTTAATAAGCGAAAATATAAAAGTTACAATTGAAAAATTATTTATTTATAGAAAAACACATTTATAAGGTATCGAACTGGTGTAAAATGTTCCGCAGATTTCAAATCCGTTGTAATTTTTACGTAATCTTTAACGATTGCGAACATACAACCTTGGCCTGGTGAATAAAAAAGCACTTTTGTTTTGTTTCTGGAATAAAAAAAAACCACGACAGATCGTTTGCATGGAAATAACTCGAAAGCAGTTGGTGGATGACTCATCACTTGACCTTAATGAAAATTTAATTATTATTGCTTTTTTTTTGTAATGGCAACAGCAAGAAAGATTACATTTTCTATATTTATTTTTTCAGCTTCCGTTTGGTTTTGCAGAGGAACGGTTTTAGCATGCAGACAAAACAAATAAGTTTTAACTTTAGTTTTGTAGTTCCTTTTTTTATCTCCTAGACTGTTAAAGATATAGTACAAATTTCAACAGATTTGAAATCTGCAGAAAATTTCACAATACAACGATATCTAAAAATATGATTTTTAAATTGTAATTTTATACGTTTTCCAATACGAATGCCGCTGCGCAGAATGACCTTCGTTTAATTTGAGATTACATGAATAAGATATAATTTCTGGGCTCAGCAAAACAAATAAACATTTTGACTGGCATTGCTTTGTTCTTATTTGTAAAATCGGTATCGTTAAAGATAGGTTGAAAATTTCAACTGATTTTAAATCCGTGGAAAATTTTACAACAGATCAATACCTTGCATTTGATTCTTTTTATTAATAATTTTTTCAATCAAATATCTATATTTTTGCAAGAGATTGTGACGTTACACCGATTGGATCTCTTCGCAATTGGAATTTGGTTTGCAAAGCAAACCAACACCACGTGCAACGCCATGATGGCTGTTATCCAATAGGCTCGGATTCCCATTTGGTTGGGAAGGAATTTGTAGCAATTACCGGGGGTTAGCGAGCAGTGGTCACACCTGACCCCACAAAAAAAAACTGTCACAAAATATCGCAGAAAATAATAGTAAAAATCGATTTCCGTATTATATCAATTTGCTCTAATATTCATGCATGGCTATAATCTATAATTGATTATTATGCCTCGATGATACTGAACGATTATAAATTGATAAATGTAACATAAATCAATAAATGTAGCGCAAATATCAAGTTTCTTAGAAAAAGTCGCCTTGCAATGAAAATAGTTGCTTTTGATGTTTTTCAATGTTAATTTTCTGAAAAAAGTCGCCAGTCACCTTGCCTTGAAAATAGTCTCTTTTTTAGTCGCCTCTTGGAGGCCTGTACTGTGCATGCGTAACTCTTACTCGCGAGTTAACTCGCCCATTTCGGAAGATCAAAACGTAACACCCAAACGGCAGTTTAAACCAAGGATCAAGACTTGTGAATACATACGTTTTTTTCGATAACTCACGGATTATCGTTGATCCTCGAGTTAACTCGGACTTGTGAATACGGCTGTTACACTCAGCCTTCAGACTTCGTGTTTAAGCACCATATATATGCTAGGCTGAAATTTGTATTTCACAACATTTAAACAAAATATCCTCCATATATAAACAGCATTTTCAGGTCATTCTGAAATTAAGTGGAAATTTGAGTCACCTGCATTTTTTTTAAATGATATTTATGCATTAATTTATTTTTATACAGTTGTAATATATCTTAATTAAGGTATATTTTCATCAAATAGTGTTAAAAGAATAAATATTTTCATATTTATAATTGAAAAAGTAAATTAACCATGGAAAATGTCACCTCCATGGCCGTCCCTAGCCCTGTTTCTAGGTTTAGATATAGTTGAAACTTGAACAGTGTAAAAATTTCCTTTATTTAGTAGCTCTATTTAGTGTTAAGAGTCTTATTGTTACACAATGCACTTGAAATTATTATCTTTTTAATTAAATTTAATATTGAAAAATCAGTAAATTCCTTTGTCCCTGCTATTTTTGTCAGTTCTGCATGAATTGTAAATAACCTTTAAAAAAGTCTACTAGAAAGCAGCACATGTCTGAAAGTGTAATTAAAAGAAGCTCTAATCAGCTATCTTTACTGTAAGATATCTTAGACTCAATAGTAAGTATTATTTTGTCTGTTTCTTATCTTTATATTTGAAAACTCATTAGTTCTTTTTACAATGTCACCTCCATGGCATTTTTTAATTTTATGTTCGTTCATTTATTGCTGAACTTTTTTCAACAGATAGTTAGGAATTGTATAAAATAATCTGGGAATCAAAGCATGTGGCTGGGATTCTTTTATGTTAGGCTAAAATGTGGTTTTACCATTGAAATGTCACCTCCATGGCTAAGTTCCAACATGGAGGTGAACAAATATTTCTTATGAGAAATTTTACAGTGACATATGGTTAAAAATTGATTCTAAATGGTTATTTATTAAAGTAAGAACAATCTTGGGTAAACAAATAAGGAGTACAATTGTTTTTTCTCTAACCTGCCAATTGATTCTGATTTGAACCTGTAGTGTTAGCTACCAGTTTTATTTGATTTACAATGTTTGAACACTTGTAACTTTGAGTCTGATTATCTATGTTAATAGAATCTTTAATTTTTCTTTAAAAATATGGCATTGAGAGTTGGGACATAATTTAAGTATCCTCATGACTGAAATTATCTTTGAAGTTTCTGACATGGTACGAGGTCAATCTGCCTATTTGGTACCATGTATAAGAAATCTGATAGAATCAAATTTAGTAAAATCAGGAAGGAGTCTGAGCAAAAAAGAAATATAATTTAAAATGATCCAGAACTGTATGTAGGAGATATTATAGAAGAAAAGAAGAAGGAAAAATAAAAGATATTTCAGTACTTTCCAACAGAAAAGAGAGCTCAGTAAAAAAAAATGGGTTCAAAAAACAAGAAAATTTCAATTTGAAGAAAAAAAGGTAATTAATATTCCACCAAACAGTGAACTAGTTGACCTAGTAGAAGCTGTTGGTGTAGGCCTTCAAGGTGTAGCTGTTATTGGGAGAGTAGTAAGCAACAGGGAAAGAGGCAGAAAAAGGCTAGCTAAAAGAAACAAATCAAAGTCCTACTGAACGATTAAGATTAAGCAACTTGAAAAAGAAAATAAAGAAAAAATGAAGCTCAATACAAATAAGGAGAAATATAAGAGGAACTATTGTTTGAAAGAGAAGTTTAAAAATATGAACAGTCCACAGCAGAAGGTCAAAAATCTTTTATGTTGAGTAAAAGTTTCTCCTAGAGTAAAAATCCTGAATTGGAGCTGCGTTAACTACCCAGATAGAGAAAAATTACAATACAAAATAAAGGAAAGGTCAAAAAGCATTTGGTTTGGTACTGTCTGGGAAAATAATTATAAAGTATCAAAGTTAGCACAAGATCCCACTTTAGTCCATAATGGGAAAAATTGAATAAAATATAGTGAGAAAAGCATTGTTGAAGTAATTAAAGAGACAAGCACATACCAGACAAAAAATAAAATGAGAATAAGATCTGACATCGTGAAGTTTTTTGAGTAAGATGTCAGCCGTATGGAACCAGGTATTAAGGACTAATACTAAAAACAAAAGAGAACCCTAATGGGAAATCTTAAAATCTCCATAAAAAGTTGAAGTAGAATCTGGCTATAATATTCCATACTCAACGTTCTGTTTTTTTACCATTTTAGGTATTGCAACCTGATGTAAAAAACATGAAAATGTTTTTAATTTTTGAAAAATTAAAAAGCCTCAAAGTTTTTAATTACAATGATTTAGACCAGATGGTTAAATCTCTGCTGTCAGGATGTAGTAAAAAGTAAAGAAGACTGTCTGGAAAGGAGATGTAAGAAGTGCATTAACAAACACGTTGAAACAAATGATTTTGAAAATGTAATTACATGCGTTGAGCAATGGAAGAGGAAAGAAGTAAAGTTTAGTTAAAGGAATAAAAAAGTCAGCTAAGAAAGTGGTTAAATCAAAAGTAGAAATAAAAGTCAAAGAACTAGTTAATAAATTCAATCATATGCTTCCTCATTTCATGAAGCATGTTTGCAAATAGTCCAATACAGGTCAATTTTCAACCTAAAAAATAACCTCGGAACAGATAAGATACTGAATCGTGTTGATTCAAACAAAAATTATTAATGTAAGTACACCAAGAAGATACAAAGTGTGCATTTCAGAGGTTCAGACGACCAAATCACATTACATAGGTAGGGAAATTGAAAACAGTGAAAAACTTAATGTTCTGCTCATTGTTTGAATCTTTACGACCTGACTCAAGTGCCATTTAATGAATATATAATTGTCAAAGCATTTGGTAGAAAGAGTGTTTGCTATTGTGTGGCAAATGTCTTGGAATGTTTTGAAGCTTCTTACCAGATCCGCTTCATGTCAAGATGACATGACACCAAAAACAAAATTATTTTTTTTTAATGAAATACTGAAGACATTATACTGTGTTGGATGAAACTGAAACATTATGTCACCTCCATGCAAACACTTGTAGCTCCATTCCCATGAATGTCACCTCCATGTTTTAAGGAAATAAAAAATTGGCTTTAATTTGCTTAAAATGCTTTCTTGACCTCTGTTTGATGGTTGTACAACTTCATTTACCCTAACAGAACACTAAATACATAAAATAAATAATAAAACTTTAATTTTATTTTTCAAAAGTTCTGACTGTCAAATTTCCACTTAATTTCAGAATGACCCTTTCATGACGAAGGTTTTAACAATTTAATGAGATTTTGTGTGCTAAACTAAAGATTTCAACTATGCCTTATTGGTAACGTTTGAAAAATTTCTCTACAAAACTTTTTTTTTTCAGAGAGAAAACAGCTTGATTCTCTTAATACGCTTCCAAAAGTTGGCAGAGGCATGCTATATATGTATAGCATGTTAGAAAATGGAAACATTTTCTCATGCAATTCAAGAGGTAGGGTCATAATGGTTAAATTTATCAAAGAATAAAATAAAATGAAAAAAATTTTCCATACCAGAATCTTTTAAAATTTCCATCAGTTTTTCACGTTTGTCAAACTGCTGAACCTTGAAAAATATTTGCTCTACATCAGCATTAGCAGCACCAACCATTCCAACAGTTAAGAATAAGTAATCGTGCAAAAATTCAGAAGCCATCCTCTGGATATCCTCAGGAAATGTTGCACTAAACATCAAAGTTTGCCTATCACCTTTCTGTGGCATCGATGAATGTTCAACCATTCTACGTATGGCAGGAGCAAAACCCATATCTAACATGCGATCAGCTTCATCCAGAACTAAATATCGTAACTGTGCAAAAGAAACCTGAAAACAAGACTTGCTCATGAAATTTGCAGAAGCATTAATTAACACAAATATTTAAAATATTTATTACACAATTGGCCAATGATCTGAAATTTCATAGGCTAAATAGCAAATCAATATTGGTACCAAATAAGTGGATATCATAAATGTCTTAATTCAGTAAACAGTGAAAAATTTTCAATTACCATGTTTAATTTCTAAATTAGATATAATACAAAACTTATTCGGAACTATTCCAAATTTAAGGTATCATTGAAAAACAACAACAAAAAAACAGAAGCTTTTATGGTGAAAAAAATACAAATTATTTATGCTACAGGGGTTAGATGCATTTTAATTTCTAGAATTTACATTACCTTATCTTTTTCAAGGAAGTCTAGAAGTCGACCAGGAGTAGCTGTTAGTATGTGGCAACCCTTTTTGATTCGATTAGATTGATAACTAGTAGATGTCCCACCATACAAGACATCAGCTTTCACTATACTATCATAAGCAAATTTGCGAGCTTCAGAGCCGATTTGAATTACCAATTCTCTGGTAGGTGCAACAATTACAGCCCAAGGCTCTTGTGTATTATTGTTGGCATTATTAGGCAGATCAGGATCTGTGATCATCCTATTCAGCATAGGAAGTAAGAAAGCAGCCTAGAAAAATTTTAATAGTTATATATGTACAAATATTTTAATAAATTAGATTAAAACTAAAATATGCAGATTTAGAACTACCTTAAGAAATACTGAACTTTACATGTAAAAAACAAGATAGCAATTTTATTTTCTACACAAAAAGTTCAAGAACTGGTTTCAGTCTCAGCAAAGCTACACTTTTGTCAAGTGGTCTGAAAATACCCAGACAGTTTGGCGTAAGATCCTGAATTGTGTTACACCAGGATTTTTGAAAGTGTGAAACACTGTTAGGAGAGAACTAACATACAAAAACATGAATGGCAATCACAATAGCTGGTTCTCCTTGCCACTACAACACATTATCATTTTGTGTACCGGTGCTTTCAGCACCTAATAAACTTAGAACCCAGTAGTGGAAATGATTTGGTTAAGTTTTACCCCACCATTCCCCTAATTTAACTAATACTCATTCAAAACCATGGGTCTCGACTGTAAACTCAAATAGCTGGACTAAAATTAAACAAAAGGAAAAACTTACAGAACAGAATTTTGGTTTCACAAACAATAGTTTCCTCAAGTGCAAAAAAACACACACACACCAGTATAAAATTAAATTATATTGCCAAGTCATGTCTATAACTAGACAATCAGTAAGCCCTTTATTGTATCAACGTAAGAATTTCTTGTTATGCCATCTTTAGTCTCATAAATTTCTATTCTCAGCAACAAATTTTATATGCCATTTAAGATTATATTTTCACATTTTATTACTAAATACGCTTTTGTTATGCTCAATAAATTAAACTAATCTAGTGAAATAAAAAACTATTTATTTATTGAATCCAATTTTTTTCACTCTAGATTAACTTTAACCTCATGTGTTTTAAGTTTCCAAGCATATACCTAACTAGAACATAGTACCTATTTCGTGGTTTTGCTTATAAAGATTGCATTTCAATATGCATTATTTTTTATCACTGGCCTTATGCAAGTAATATAAAAGACTAAATGTATTATTTAAAAAAGATATTAGTAAGAATTAAACACAAAATCAAAACAGAAACAATAACTTTCTCCGCAATGAAAAAATTTGGCAGTTTCCAAAAGCTGACGTCAACAAGGTCACGTGAGTAGAAAGTCTAGATTTTAATGTTTCTTCTTTCGCAGAAGAAAGGCATTAAAAAACCAATGGAGAATAAAACTAGTAAATTCATTAAAAAAAATATCTAGATTAAATTTTAAAATTCACCGTGACCAAGAAATTCGGACTACCTGTGTGCCAAATCTCATTGCTGTAAATGCTATACAATCATCGGGATTTAGCGGCCGCGAAAACAGACAGGCGAACACTTCCTTTTATAATATTATAGATGTTAATACATATAATAGTGATAGGCTTAAAACAGTAATAGTCAATAGCAACAGAAACTGATAAGTCCAAAATGTTTGTTGAAAATATTGAAACAAAATCATTTCAAGCATACAACCAATTGCTCAGTAGTGAATAAGTCATTTCTTAAACCATTTTATACAATCAAATTAAGACAACTTTGCACCTTCCACTTCAAGAACTTGAAATATTGTTTGCATTTGCTTTTACAACATGCAAGATATTAACTGTAGGATTCAATAGTTACATATGCTTAATTTGCATCCTAGAAACAAACACCAGAACTGGCTAAAAAACATTATTAACAGAGCAATCAGTTACCTCACAAACTAAATTGAAATTGCACTTCAAAATTTTAATGTGATACAAAATTTAAATTGAAGAAAAATCTAAAACTTACTGTCTTTCCGGAGCCAGTTTGAGCACAAGCCATGAGATCACGCTTTTGCAAAATAATGGGAATAGCATACTTTTGAACTGGAGTTGGCTTTGTATATTTTGATTGAACAATGTTGCGAAGCAAATGTGAGTTTAGTCCTGAATTTTCAAAACTTTCAATAGGAGTAGGTTTATTTGATCCTGAGATATCCACATGAATGGCATCATATTTAGAAAAGTTTATTCCGGTGGGTACACCCTGAAACAATGTTTCTTCATCTTCTGTTGGTTCAGGGGGTATATAAAGAGGAGCTCTTGGTTTTCCTAAAATAAGCAATTTAGAGAATAAACCAGAAGCAAATGCTTAGCCAACAGAATCTATTTGTTTCATGGTTTACAATTTATACAGTTTGCACATTTCAACAGCCTTTAAAAATTCTCAGATAAGGAAAGTTTTTATCTATAATAATTATTATTAACATGTAATTTTCGTCTCCTAAAATACAGGGATTGGACAAAATAATATGAACACTTGTGAAAAAATAGCACTTGAAAGAAACCTCTCGTATACTCCTGCCTTCTAGCAGATGAGAAAGTAAACACATCAGTCTGCTATTAGCAGTGATAGAAGACGGACGTGAAATATATTTTTTTGTTAAAATTGCGTTATGGCTGACCTCTCTGATTTCGAAAGAGGCATGATTGTTGGGGCCTGTCTTGCTGGAGCCTCGGTAAAAATAACGGCCACACATCTAGGTGTTGGGAGAAGTACAGTGTCGACTGTTATGTCAGCATATTTGAAGCAGGGAAAAACATCATCTAAAAAGCACAACAGTGGTTGAAAATCGAAGCTGAATGACAGAGACAGAAGGGTTTTGAAGCGGATTGAGGCAAAAAAACACAAGACAACAGCATCCCAGATAACATACAAGATAACACACATCTACAGGAAGCAGTTTCATCAAAAACTACCTGGCGTGAACTCCATATGGCAAATGTTCATGGTAGAGCGGCTATTTCAAAACCATTGAAGTGACGAATATGGTGTCGCAAGCATAAAAATTGGACACAACAACAATGGGAGAATGTAATATGGTCAGACGAATCGTCGTTCATATTATTCCCGACAAACGGATGTGTTCGTTTATGTTTGGAGAATGCCATCAGAAGCCTATCAAGTTGACTGTCGTCGGCCTACGGTTAAGCATGGCAGCGGTTTAGTGATGATCTGGGGTGCGATACCACATCATGGTCTTGGCCCACTTGTTGTTCTGAATGGCCACAGGAGAGGATTTAAGTCAGTCTTCTGGCCGATCATCTTCAGCAAATGGTGCAAACTGTGTTCTTGATAAACGACCAGTCTTAAAAGATAATGCTCCCATTCACACTTATGGAATTGTCCGAGACTGGTTTTATGAACACGACGAGGAAATAGAGCACCTCATCTGGCCAAACTTTGTGGGGTATTTTGGAAAACAAGCTGCACAGTTGATTCCCCCTCCAAGGACACTTTCTGAATTGGAGACTTTTTTGCAATTTGAGTGGGAACGTATCCCTCTGAATGCTGAACGTAACTTGTATTTGTCAAATCCACGTCAGATACAAGCTGTAATTCATGCAAAAGGAGGAACAACAGCCTAATAATAATAATAAATTCTCCTTTCACAGGTGTTCACATTTTGTCCAAACCCTGTAACTTACTGTATCGAATTCTCATGATTATTTCAATGTAATGGGCCAGAGAAATACTTATAGGTAAACTATAGAACTGAAAAAGTAGTTTCTGTTAGTTGATTATTGTGATACTAATTGACTATAATTATTGTAAATACCAAAAAATTCTATTTTAAATTAACATTTTCCAACTGAGTTCTACAATATCATTATTTTCAAATTGATAATTTTAGACCTACGTTTTCTCAAAGCAATGATACGTTTTAAATTTCAGGGCTACCACAGCTAAAACTACTGTAAAATAGTACCATTAGTAGTATAAATGCTTTAAAATATAAAATCAGTCTCCTCTTAAACCTTACTTTAGCAGTTATTTTAGTTACTCAGAGACAAATTAATGGACTAGAACAGAAAACTTGCTATGTATGAATCACACACAATGAACTTGATAAAATTTTTAAAACTTAATACCAAACTTAAATTTTGAATCCTGCCAGTTTAGCAGCAACTCTAGCAATCGCATATTATTGTTGACAAACAGTATAATTCATATTGAAATGGATTCTTATTATAGAAAAACAATGCCAAAATAAATCATTTCACTAACTGTATTGTTATAACTTTCCACTGGTAAACATTCTTTTTGCTTAGTATAAATACAGAAGGGACAGCCTCGACCAAAGCACTTGTGATATAGTAGATTAGCAGTAAGAAATTTATTTTTAAATAGTAGCATAATCTTCACTTAAACCCGATCAGTAATTTTAGTTGCAGATATACAAAACATATCCTCTAAAACAAAATGTATTAAGTGGGTAACATGTCGAAGATCTTGGCTAAAACGAATTTTGAAACTAAATATTTGTTTAATATGGTTTTTATGACAATCTAGCAAACAGATTGATGTATTTCTTTCATGGTTGCCTCATATTATTGTCCTTTGGAAAAATTGTCTCTGTCTGCTATTACTTTAAAAACTACTAAATTTTCGTCAACTTGAGGTAAATTTCTAAAATCTTCAAAAAATAGTCAATAGTTTTTTAGATGAATTTTTTAAAAGATACTCTAGTTTCCAAGTTTGAAAATTAAAAGCAAGTCGCCTTTTAGAGCTGCCTTAAAACTTTCAAGTCAAAATATTAGAAATAAAAATGATCGGATTTAAGTAATCAGCAGACCATTAAAACCATCAGCATGAGCAAACTTTTGTTGATATTTCACTTATTAAATTTAAGATTTTCATTTGAAAAGTATGCAATTAATAAAATGTAAATGGCAAGTTAAAAACCCCAGATTTTGTTCTATGTAAGCATTGGAGAGATTGCCTGAATGATTTATTTTGCAGTGCTATCTGTAATTATCTACTATTTAATTCTCTTAACCAATAAATAGCCCCATTGAAGAGGCATCCAACATCTTAATTTTTGGAGACATAGAATCCTTTGAGTCAGAAACAGTATGTGTATTTGTTTGCAAAATTACACCATTATCACTGCTAATGAAATTATAGTAATGCATGACAAAACAAATAAGGCAAGTTTTCTTTTAATTTACTACTTTAAATTGAAATTATCATTTTAAAATTCCAGTTAACTTACCATCTTCCCCTAATACTTCCTTTGTGCAGTCTCTAGACATATGACCCTCTTCTCCACATTTAAAGCAGGCTCTGGAGCCTCCTCCTCCACCACCACCGCCGCCGCCTCCACTTGGGCAATCCCTGGACATATGACCCTCTTCTCCACATTTAAAGCAGGCTCTAGAGCCTCCTCCTCCACCACCGCTGCCGCCTCCACTTGTGCAATCCCTGGACATATGACCCTCTTCTCCACATTTAAAGCAGGCTCTGGAGCCTCCTCCACCACCACTGCCGCCGCCTCCACTTGGGCAATCCCTGGACATATGACCCTCTTCTCCACATTTAAAGCAGGCTCTGGAACCTCCACCACCTCCACCGCTGCCGCCTCCACTTGGGCAATCCCTGGACATATGACCCTCTTCTCCACATTTAAAGCAGGCTCTGGAGCCTCCTCCTCCTCCTCCTCCACCACCACCTCCACTTGTGCAATCTCTGGACATGTGACCCTCTTCGCCACATTTGAAACAAGCTCTAGATCCACCACCAGATCTGCCTCCACTTCCACCACTGGTACAATCCCTAGACATATGACCTTCTTCACCACATTTGAAACAAGCTCTAGACCCACCACCAGATCTACCACCGCCACTTCCTTCATTAGGGCAGTCTCGGGCCATATGGCCTGTTTCCTGACATTTATAACATGACCTGTCACCACCCCCTCCGCCTCCACTACTTTTGGTGGGGCAGTCTCTGGACATATGTCCATCTTCTCCACAGTTGAAACAATTCCTTCCACCACCACCGCCGCCGCCTAAGGAAAAGGAACTTTATTACTTTATATGAAAATTAGACTTAGTATACATGTGTGAAAATTTATACAAAATTTCAATTGAAATAGTCAAAAAATTTATTTTTAGAAAATGGATCATAAATCCTTACACAGCAACAATGTAAAAAGACACATTTACTACAAATTTAGTTGAAATTTCTGGGATTTATATTAAGTTAAATGACACTTACATTTTGCAATACATAAACACAGAACATTTCATTTCATAAAGCAATTACTTCAAAAAACTAGCAGAATGAAGTTTAAGGCAAAGCAAAACTGCATGTACTCCAATAATCTGCACTTTTCAAATACAGAAGACAAAAAAAAAAAAATTAGGTACATCTAGATGTAAAATTTTTGGCAATAATCTTTCGAGTCTAATCTAATTTTTGTTTGATCTAATAGTCTTCAACGATAGAATAACCAGAATTTTCTTTTCAAAGTTTTTCCATTTCTTGTTTTTAACAAAAATTTATCCCAGCTAAACGTTTAAGCTTAGTAAGTTTTCTTACAACATAAGACATCTTTTTTGATAAATTTTCAATTAACTATATTTAAACATTTCTCTCAATGAAAAGAATCCAGAAAATGGAGGACTGTAATGGTGGGAAACAAGGCATGGGCAGTATTGCCAACTCAGAAGACTGAAAAAAACTCCCAATTCCTCCCCCAAAATAAACACATTTTACAATTAAATCTTCTAGATTTCCGATTTTTGTATTAAAAAAAAAAGACACATGCAGAAACAAATTATAATTTGATTTTTTCCACAGAATTTTTAAATTTTAACATTTTTATTTAATGTTTATTGGTTTTAATGTAAAACCATATTTTGAGTATAAAATTGCCGGCTTTTTACATTTGCAATTGCTTTTAATCTGCTACAAATCAAATACTAAATATACCTTTCCTGATAATGAAAAATCTCCAAAAATTTTAAAATAGCATATGCATTAATCAAAATTAAGTAATTAGTTTTATGTAATACTAGTAACTTAATTCATAAGGAATAATTAGAAGAAGGAATTAAAAAACATTTATAATGCTGTTAAAGCATGTTAACTTCCTTTATTTCCATGTGGTATAAAATGCAGATTTTCATTTTATGATGTTAAATATAGAAAAATCGTGCATGTTTTTCAATATAAAAGTAACAGTCAAAACTAACAGGGTGGCAACAAAATCCTTGAAAAAAAGTTCCTGATATTTCCATGATTTCCCTGATAGTCTCACAAAAATTTCCCTGATTTAACAATACCCTTAAGAAATGTTATGATCCTCGATTGGTATCGATATACAGTATCCACACAACACTATTTTTAAATATTTATGGTCAGAGGGTGGAAAAAGATCATTCTCCACAAATATTTTATGTTTTTTTCTAGATATTTTAATTGTTATTGTTTGGAACCCTTAATGGAACTCTTAAAACTGCAATTCAAAAAACTGGAGAAAAAATTAAAAATATTTTGATTAAGGAACTTTTTACACCTGAAACTACATTGTCATACTATTCATCGAAACCAAATGCAGATATATATATAAATAATTCTACAAAAATGTAATTGCAAACAAAAATAATTAATTTAATACACTAAAAATATCATTTGTGGCACAAATTTCAAATTGTATCCCACAAGCCTCAAGGCAACAAAACACTGCAGCCGCGAAAAAAATGGCGGCAGCGGTTTCCGCAGTGTTCAAAATTTACGACACCATGGTTCTTTTTTCGAATTACAATTTCAGCGAATACGATTTATTCGATTCACAAAAGCACTCAAAATCGCGCTTCTCAAAATAGGACAAAAGATAATAGTAACAGTTTAAATTGTCAAAATTTCCCTGATTTTTTGTAAAATTTGGAAATTTTCCCTGAGATTTCCCTGATTTTTCCAGAAATAAAAAGTTCCCTGATTTCCCGGTTTTCCAGGTTCTGTTACCACCCTGACTAATTTCTACAGCAGTGCTTATATGCCTATATAATGTGAATGATACATAAAATAAGCTTTATGTTCATTTCTGCAGTCAATAAAATTTTAAAAATTACAATAATATGAAAAATTTGGTTTAAAAAAGAAATTTTCATTTATATGTGAGAGCTTTTGATTTAACTTGAGCGGGCCAAGTCAATTTCACAGAATTTTGTTGCCTAAATTTTAAGAAAAGTAATTTTACTTGTGCCATAGTAATATCACTTCTATATTACACACACGAAAGAGGAATGTGCTGGGAAGTTTCAAAGTGAACTGAAGTTGTTGGCAGCCTCTTGCAGAGAAAATAACTGAATTTGTTTATAAAACCGTTGAAACATCAGCACCAGAGGAGACATGCTGATTTTGCTCAAGAGATCACAGAAAGAAATTCATTAATAGAAGAAGACTATGTCTACAACATTTCTAGCGATAGCAGTGATATTCCAGTCACTTAAATGCATGTGCTGTTTATTGTCAGAAAGTTAAAATGAATACAACCTTATTATGTGTGAAACAAGATTTTTTTGTTCAAGAAGAATTTTTTAATTTTAAATGAAAACATGTACTTTAATACATTTTTATTACATATTATTACACGTGTAAATAAAATAACAAGCAATAAAAAATAAATAACATAAAATAACAAACTTAATACGAATATGCAGACATACATTCATGGTTTTTTTTAAATTAGTTTTACTTTTTTTAAAGATCCAGAACTAATTTTTTTTCTTCCAGATACAATGTCTTTTATTGCATGAGTTTTTTACGCATATTCTTCAGGAAGGTATAAAAAAGATTGGGTGTATGTGGTTTATCTAAAGCAAATAGAGTTGTAATTTAAGATTCTGAGATACACTCGTCCCTATGAGAGTATCACATTTTGCATACATAAAACCTAACATTATCTGTAGCAGCATAGATAATAAATTACCATGAGTACCAAGATCTGTCTATCTGAGGGCAACTTTAAAAAAAGGCTTTAAGAAACACACCATTTCAAATGTGTCAGTAAACTAGGTAAAATGAAACTACTTTCTCAACAATTAAAATATATTGATTTAAAAATTTATGTGATTTTGTATCGTCTTCTAGCATTTATACCAAATGGATGCTGATTGCTTGAGCATATGTTATTCGAATAAAACTGCTCAAAGGCAAGCACAAATCACAAGCAATCATGCTAAACAAGGGCATCACAAATCACAAACAAATTCATGCTAACAAGGATCATGAGCATTTGGCAGAAGAAAGCAAGCTGGGGTTTCTATGAGAAAAGGTACAAAGGGTATCACGAAAAGCAGGAGGATGTCTACGCTCACAATGTAGAACTTGAGATTATACCTTTAGGAACTCTAGATCTATTATCAGGATACCCTTTAGAACCATCTCGACTTGAGTATTTTGAATATTCTAAAATAAGGACATGAAAGTTCAAAAAATTTAATTGAAATCACTGTGATCGTTAAAAAACATACTCTGCATTACCATATCGCTTTTATAAATTCTGAACTGTTTTGAACACATGCAAAATTATTTATGAGGGAGGTAAGAGCAGAGTAGTTTTTTTAATTGTAACTACCTCCACATTTAACATAGCAAACTAAAGTTTTTTTAACATCACTACGTGTTGGTTAAAAATAGATAGCATTCGTTGACATTAACACATAATTAGGTATATACGATACTATTTTGAACACTGTTCAATTTAGGGCACAGCGTAATAAGCTAAATAGTGCAAGTACATACACTGCAACACACTTTTGTTATCGAACTCAATTTATTTTTAATTGAGGAATTGAAATTTGGAACGTAAAGTTTTTCCCCCCAATGGCAGGCATATGAATTTAACATTGGCCACTACAAAGCTGGAAGTGATGGCCACTGGTGAAGGAGAACCCAGTGGGAAGACTATCATTGCCCCGAACAAAGAACAGAACAATTTACATCCATGCCCTGACCCTGGATTTTAATCAGGAACCTTCCGATCCAGAGGCCAACACCTTAACCACTAGACTGGTTGGTTGGCGTAGAGTAAAATTAATTCACTCTTATGATAATTGAGTATATTGACAAAATTGATAACGGATTGAAATGGAAAGCTATTTTAATGATTTTTTATTGCAAGTTGAAATTCCACTCAATTGACATGTTCTGGGAGGATGCTTTTACACCTATTCAATGCTTGTATGTTATGTATGAACTCATTTTATGTGCTTGGAGTATAACTGAAATACAGTCAAACCTCACACAGACAAATTGCATAAAGCTGTAAAAAAAATTCTAGTAACCATAATTTGTTGTCCGAACTCAGAAAAAAAGTATTATTTCTGCAATAAAATAAAATATTTATGTATTTACATTACTTACTGTACAAATCTTGGTATACAGATAAATATTCAAAGATAGTACCTTTTGAGGATTATTGATCAGATAATTCTTGAATACATAAATAAATCTGGACTACCCAGATAATTCTTGATTGTAGATAGATCCTGATTATGCAATTTTTTTAATGTTAAAATGTTTGATATGATTCAAGAATCTGCTTGTCCGTAAGTTTTAAAAATTTGTTTGTCTGAACCATAGCCAATTATGGTACTATAAGATGCATTGCTTAGATTACATTTTTGACTTACAGAAACCATTGTATCCATCTTGTATTTTTACTCAATTAATGGATATCATGAAATTCTGTTTCAACATTAACTATTAAATTGAATTCTACTTACCACGAACTTGTTGGCAATTGCATTGGGTAGGTATTTCAATTAACTTTGTACTGGAGCAACACAATGGGTTATTGACTATGGTCCAGAACCAATCCCCAAGGGAAAGATCTAAAAGGCAACACCTGAGCTGGCACCCCACTCTCCAAACTTCCACACTACACCAACATAAGCACATAAGAGGCCATGAAAAATTTAACATGCACCAGTCCCTTTTGTACACGACAGTGTTTGGTTGGATTTAAGCTTGCAACCCTCAAGTTGATAATCCGTTACTCTTTCAACCAGGTCACTGTGGCCCCAATTGCAATGGGATACAGCAAAAGCAAATTAAATAAATGACTTTATTGATCAGGCACTTGCCTTTCAATAATTATTAACTTTGCACAATAAATATTTAGATTTTTAGTTTTAAAAATAAAACTTGTTTAATGCAGGATACAACCACTTAAATTATCTTTTTACAGTAGGACATTTAAATAGTAACCCCTTGAAGTATTGCACTCCCAATGGTATAATTTTTCTTACTTGTCCCAATGAATTTGAGAAAGAACGCTGATTTCTTTGAAATAACTCACTAGTTTTATGCTTAATCTGAAACCATGTCTCTTCATTATATGTGAAATTCCTCAGTGGTACTCACAATCATCAATGCATGAGTTGGGGCTCATTATTAGACTCTTAAAAGTATTTAGAAAATCCCAAGTGAACTTTATTCAAAGTAAATTAAGATCAACCCCAAGCAGTGGGAATGAAAATATGTTATTGCTGCCAAGAAAATGCAGACAGCAGTGTGTGCAATCAGCCAAGAGTCCATCTTATCTTTAAATGTTAACTGAAATGAATAAATATTTTGTTATTGTTCTTTTCAGTTCCATCAAAAACAAAAGGAATCAATTCACCAAATTAAAAATGTTTTAGTTTAACCTTTATGTGGGTTGTACCATAACTACCAATAAACACACTTTAATGTATAAATTATATCATAATTTGTGTTTTTAACCTTTTTTTTTTTGGAATAGCGTGCTTTTTTTTAATTTTGTCTATGAAGAGGCAGTATATTCAGGGACATCTGTGTCTGCCTAGTTTTGTAACAAATTTTAACAAGAAACTAGGAGCAACTTAAGAGTAATCATCTACTGATTTATTTAACTGAAAGAAAAAGATCAGTAAATTTGAATATTTACCTCACCAAAAATAAATATTCAATGTTCTGAATACATAATACAATCCTCAAATGTATGTGAATTAATGATAAAAAGTTAAACAAAAGCATTCAATATAAATCTTAAATATCAAAGATGAGGGGAAATACATAAATACCACTTTTTGACTTAACACAATACAAATAAATGAACTTAAAATACCTCTACTTTGCTGGGAACTATAATTATTCGATTCAGAATAATTGTTGCTAGATGAATAATTGTTGCCAGATGAATAATTGTTGCCTGTCCCCCATGAATCCTGTGTGTTTGATGGTTTCTCATTCCAACTATCTTCACCCCAGTTATCATCATTTGTCTGAACAGACCCTTTGGATTGGGAGCCTAAACACGAATTTGACATTCATTAGATGTAAATATAAATTATTAAAAACAGTGCATTTTTAAAATTCATTAAAAAAATTTCCTATACTAAAGAAAGTTACAAATTTTTTAAAATTCAACTAGGCAATTAAAAAACATTATTTTTGTTCAAAATTTAATCGTCTCTGCATAATTAATTTCATAAAAACCAAATTAAAATCACATCAACAGCCATACAAAACAGATAAATTTGAACACTTTCACCAACATACCAACTTCAGGAAGAGCATTGCTCATGGACGCCATGTTTCCAAAACCACGGCCTCTACCAACACTAAAACAAATATTCATAATTAGCAATTCAGTTTTAAAAAGTAGACTACAACATAAAAACTTTTAATCTAGCTAGAGAAAGTTTATAAATGCATATCTTAAAACAAAACTTAGAAATTAAAAAGGAAATCTTAAACTTTCATGTTTATTAAGTTCTACAAATTTCGAAGAATTTGTAGAATAATCATAATTTTAGAGAAATATTGTGACCTTTCAAAACTACTTGAAACAGTAACCTCATAACATTTACCTTGCTTTCAACACAAGCATTCTATTAAAACATTGAATCAAGCTAAAACATTAATGTTAGACAATTCCCCTCCCCTTTAAAACTTGCATCTCTACTATTAAAAAAGGAAGTGTCTGTCTTTCTTGTCGCAAAATCATGACGATTCTATGGCACTTACAGCAATGAGATTTGGCACAAAGGTAGTCTCGAATTAATTTGCAATTTTTGGGTCGCAGCAAATTTTAAAATTCAATCTTGAAGATTTTTAAATGAATTTAATAGTTTTATTCTCTATCGGTATTTCAACGACTTTTTTTTACAAAAGAAACACCCCAATCTAGACTTTTCTACCTACGCAACCTTGCTATCACCCTTGGAACCATGCCAAATTTTTCATCACAGAGAACAACGAGAGAATTATTTTTATCGTTTTCCCCTTTGATTTTACGCAGAGGAATGATTTTCCAGCCATACAATAAATATATTTACCTTTCACTTTAAGAGTAGTGAAACATAAATATTTAATCAGACTAATTTAGGTCTCACTTACACTTACTGATACATTTGTTAACATGATGATGTTAATTTACTCAAGAAAAACTATGCAAGATGTCAACTTGTGTTTTAAAGTTAAACAAATGTTTTATCTTTTGCTCTTGTTTTGAAAATTTATTTTTTTAATGTATTACCATGTAACACACAATGATTTTTAGTAAAATAAATATTAATTTACCATATCACAAATTCCGATTGTTTACTTAAATAAATATTGGTTTACATGTCATGTCAGAAACTCAATTTTTTTTATTTAACACATTTATAGGCCCTACAGAAATTTAAATAAAAAAATCCGATTTTTGATTTAAATCAAATAAATCCGATTAATTGATTTTTTTTTAATCATGATTTTTTTACACCCTGCTCAGTAGTAATGGAAAAAAATCAGGACCTTTAATCTAACAACACCTACCATAAATCGATGTCTATAAGCTGGACAGTTTAATTTCCCTGAAATTTTTAGGCAGTTTCTCGTTTCGAGATAAATACCCACACGCATTCAGATAAACAATGCATTTAAATCAAAACAATCTAAAACAGCATATCAGTTTGGATACCCTAACTGGATAAATTTATCAAAAGATTAAATGCTTGGATTGTTTTTTAATTGCTTAGATTAAACAAATTATGACTCAGTAACTTTTAAATTGAACCATATGGACATAAAAGGGTCAGATAACAAGTTTAGTTACATAAAAAGGCACCAAACTTACTAAAATCCATTTGTTGGGCCATTCCCAGCAAACTAGAAAGATGAAGCTTTAATTAGCATTTGAAATATCTATGAATGTTTACATGAAACACAAACAAATTACATATGTACAGGGTATCAACATGCTTTTATTTAATGAGTCGTGGTGATGCAACATGGTATATATACAAAAATAGGCAGCAACAGCACCAAGTATAAATTTTTTAAATAGTAGCTAGCAGAGTTTTTTTAATTAACTCAAAAATAATAAATATGGACAATAAAACTGGGAAAATTAAGTGACACAGTAATTGATCCATTAATGCATGTTAACCATGAAAGAGTTATACTGGAGAAAATTTGTAATTGCACTTACTTCTAAAGGCAATTAACCCATAAAGTCAAGAGGTTTCATTGTGAAACATACTTCAAAAATTCCTAGCCTCTAATTGTTTATATATTTTTTTCAGTATGACAGGTGATCTACACTGCTGCAGTTTATGGTATGTCTGTCGTGACATCCCATAGCATTGCTCTTGCAAATTCTAATACTTGTCGAACACTATCGCCACTGAGTTTCTCAAGAGGACCAAGACAGGATAAACTTTTAAGGACAGATGAACTGAAGGAGAACTTCTTCAAAAGATAGTTTCAATTATAGTATAGACCTTCATAGTTTCACTTCTCAAGTAAAAGAAAAAATATTTTTGTAACTTGGTCTTTGTATCATGTTTGGCTTCTTTATTGGAATGTAGTCAAGGAAATACTTTCGCAATGCAATCCACTGTTCAAGCAACCTTTTAGCAGCTGGCTTTAGGCTTAGCCACCTGCTTGAACAATGCTTGATCAAATGGTGAGTGTGAAGTTTCAAGTCTTCTTGAATTTGTTTGTACGTTGACCAAAGCTTAGGCCACTGATTAAAAAATCTGCGAATAGTAAAAACTAGTTAAGACACATCTTACCCTAACTCTTTTAGACCTTTAAGGAAAGCATTATGCATTGTTTGAATCTTACATGTCCCAATGTTAATTAGTTCTTTTTTCGGGTATAAAGTAACGAGTCATTAATCTTTTTAAAAACTGACTTTCACTAAAAAAACTCAAGAAATTGTAATAATCAGCTTCAATGATAACAGATGATTTTCAATATGTCCGTAACGCTCCTTTAATATTTAACACTCTGGATACAGAGACGGCCAAAATGTTTGCATTCTCTGGTTACGGAGGAGTTTGGAATCTTTCAGATCTCAAACTCCTGAAGAAACGGCCGAAGTCTATTAAGATTTCCCCTCATTTCTGTGCCACAAAGCACGTGAATAGCCTCCGTTTCGTAGACAGGAATGTTGGGGTTCTCAATGGGGAGCTTAGAATGTGCGAGAGGTTGATGATTTATCCTCTTAAAAACTTTGCCGAAGACACTTTTGAGAGCACCTCTCCTCCTGGGTTATAGTTAAGTTAATATCAGATTGATCCGTCCGGTCTATTGACCTCTCTATTCTCGTCTTATTCCAGAATGCGAAAATAAAATGGGTCTGTTGAGACCGTCCTCAGAATTATGTATGAATGATGTTATCCCCCCTTTTAAGTAACCATTGGCATCGATTACCATTTACGAGCTGTCAGCGCCTGACCTCCTAGAGGGTTCCTCCTTTTGTTTGACCATGTCCACCAGTGATATCTATCTTGCGCCAAATGATACGCCACACAATACTATGAAAGGAAAACGTTAGTTGTAAATGCAACTCAAGGTTCTATCACTGAAGTTAGGTAATTAGGCAAGAGGGGTGGGACATGCAGATGGCCTTGCTTCCCTTAAACTTCGTTTTACAGATAGTCTTTTACCCTGGGAAAATTTCCAGAACTTGCTGCTAATACACCGTGGGCAACGTGAAGTATCCTTTTACAATTGAAACGGTACGTTTTTGAATACATTCTTGCGGATTCTTGCAATAAAATTTTCTTCTCCAAATAGAATTTAAGAACTTAAAACCCCTGAAGAGGTGACAAAAAATAAAAAGGTGACTTGTTAGGAGCCCTGCTGTTTGTAAAAAATGCAACACCATGAAGGAAACATCCGAATGAAATGAAATTTGCACAAATGTCAATTATAGGGTGTTATGAAAAGTAGTAAAGTTTCAGAGCCACCACGCATGCGTGATGTGAGCTGATGCTAAAAGCGTTTAAATAGAGGGCTGTAGCGGGACGTTGAATATAGTGCATGGTTATTTTTAGTGGCGAACGTTTTGTGAGACCTAAGTATGCCTCCACGACGAAATAAGGTGAAATTTCAACAACATATAGAGTTTGAACAGGGGAGAATCATCGACCTTCGTGAAGGAGGATTTTCCTATTGCGCAATAGCAGCTCATATGCAGCAGAACAATTCCACAGTGATGCAAGTTTGGAAGCAGTGGACCAACGAGCACCGGAAATATAGAAAAACTGGGAGTGGACGACGGAAGGTGACGTCAGCGCGCGATGATAGACACATGGCAATGAATGACCGTACAGCTTCCTCCAGGCAGTTGTCAGCACTTGGGTCTACTACTACAGGTGTACTAATGTCGGCTTCGGCAATTCACCGACGTCTGCTGCACCGTGGACTGCGTGCAAGGATTCCTTTATACAGGATCCCCTCACACCAAACCATCGACGTCTGCAATGGGCTCATGAGTACAGAGCCTGGCGGGCTGATTGTCAACAAGTTGTTTTCTGACGAATCCCGCTTTAATTTGTGGAACCATGATGGTTGCATTCATGTTAACGCTATGCCGGTGAACGCTGCCTTCCAGAGTGCGTTATCGAACGTCATAGTGGCCGAACACCCGGAGTTATGGTCTGGGGTGCGATTTCATATCATGGACGATCTCAACAGGTACGTCCATGAAGTGCTAGAGCCCGAAGTCATTCCCTTCCTTCAAGGCATCCCTGGAGCTATCTTTCAACAGGATAATGCACGCCCACATGTTGCAAGGAATGTTCGAGACTTCTTTTCAGCCCAACACATGCAACTTCTTCCTTGGCCTCCTTATTCGCCTGATATGTCACCTATTGAGCATGTGTGGGATTTGGTTGGTCGGCGTCTCGCTCGTGATCCTTGTCCTACAGCTTCTTAAGACAAACTTTGGGTGCGTATACAAACAATATGGAATTCTTTTCCACAAGCAGGCATTCAACATCTGTTTCACTCCATGCCATGCCGTATAGCAGCACTGGTAGAGTGGTATCGAACGTGACAGTAGCACCAGGACATTTTTCTTTGTCGCCAAATCAAGATGGTGGCGTTAATAGTCTTCAGTTCTAAACATGGTTGCCTTTACAACAATATGGTGGAGTGGTAGCAAACGGGTTGCCAAATTGGCAACTTTTAATTTGTGCTTTTTAAGGCAACCCTATTTAGTGGTTTAGAACTGAAGACGTTAATACCGCCATCTTGGTATGGCGACAAAAAAAAAAATGCCTCGGTGCTACTGTCCCGTTTGCTAACACTCGACAATGAGTTTTTAAGCCCAAAATTCTCAATAAATAATTTCAACTCAATTTTTTTAGGAATGGTTAAAGTACATTCAATTTGTTGCGCAATTGAGCCTATGCCTAGCCTGTTATGAGCAAACATAAACAAATTAAATTTCTGTTGTATAGATTTTTTGCATGTAGAACATCTTTTAAAGAGGAGCACCGAATTTTCAAGAATTTTAAGTCCTTTTTCTGAATACTTTTCATACAATTAGGGAGGCACTATATTTATAAAATTAATGGTGGAGTGGTAGCAAACGGGACAGTCTTTTTTTCTCGCCAAAGTGGTAACCTTCCATTTTGGCTTATTTTAAGGCAACCCTATTAAGAAGATTAGGATTAAAGACGTTATCCGATTGGAATAAAATCGTGTTTTGCAGTAAAATTAAACGTGATCTGATTGGTTTAGATTTTTTTTCTCGTTTAATGATAAGAGATAACGACGCTTAATCCGCCATTTTTTTTTATCGTTTCACCGTGGTGTGTTTTATCGTTTCTCGTGCATTTTCTTGTTTAACGACTTCGTCTTTTTTTGGTGTTGTACTTTTTTTTCATGTTGAGAATGAGCCTTGCTGCTATGAATATTTTTGCTTCGGTGGGGAGATCTTTCTGAAGACTAAACGCATCCATCCTATATTTCTTTTAAATAACGGAATAGAATATCCGAGATCAAAAAGCTTGACAATGATTCGGATTTTGAGGCTGCTCGTGGATCACTAGCGGAATGCGCAGCGTAGTGCCGATAGGATGGTAGATTCAAGGAGTTGGGTACTCTTCCCGCCACTAATGTCGGCAGTCGCAAATTTGCAGGTATACTTGCTGCCGCTAAACACTGTCACATTGAGACCGTTGAGAGAAATTATCCAGGCATCTTCCTCCATTATAAGATGCATATACTCTTCGTGCATCAAATTTTCTAGCCTTCGTCCAAATTAACCACAAAATGTGGGTAAGTTTCATTTTTTTATACCATTTCGCAAAAAATTACTATTAAATCCATTTATGCAAATGTTTACAGTGTGAATTTTGCTACATGGACACCATGCCATCTTGTTATACCATTTCGCAAAAAATTACTATCAAATGCATAGAAATTACTGTCAAATCAATTTATGCAAAGGTTCAGTGTGAATTTTGCTACATGGACACTGCCATCTTGTTATGGCAACGTGGCATCTTGTTATACCATTTCGCAAAAAATTACTATAATTTACATATAAATTACTGTCAAATCCATAAATGCAAATGTTCACAGTGTGAATTTTGCTACATGGACCCCACGCCATCTTATTATTGCGATTTCCGCCAACTTGGTTTGACGACAAAATAAACGCCTTGGCGCTACAGTCCCGTTTGCGACCACTCCACCAAATTAATTATAACAGTAAATTAATGTTGAAAAATAATAAATTATTTGACATTAATAACAAACTGAAAAGCAAGGCCTACAATCAGTTTCTCTAACATAATTCAAACAAAATCAACACCTTGCCACTTTTGCATTTCATACATTTTGCCTTTGAATATTTTTAAGACTTACAATTTATATCTACATTATCCAGTAATTGACCACCTGTTCAGATACTGGATACAAACACACCTGTTCAAGTACTGGATACAAACAAATTTTATTTGACATGCCAAAAACAATTGCCAGCCAAGTCATTATGAAATGTGTCTTACTTCAAATTTAAAAATCATACTTTACCTAAAAACCTAATAATTGACTAACTGTTAAAATACAAGTACTTTTGTTCTACCAGTGGATTGACCACAATGTTTACATACAACTTAGGCTTTTTAAGTAAATAAAATTAGAAATATTAATTATCAGTATGCAAATTTTCATTTCAAAATAAACAGAATTTAGGTGACTTAAGATTGAGACATCACACTTTAGAACAAATAAACTAAAACGTAATTTCGTAGATTTCAATGATTTGACATCCGATTTATGCATTTATTTTCTAACAATAAAAAGATTGGCAAACTTCAGATTGGTTACCCTTTATTCCAGTAGTCTATGGGCTATAAGTATATAAAATTGATTTCGTGGATAGACTAGTTTGCTTGTTTAAATGAGGAAAAGGTCAATTACTGGTAGGGTGGTCAGGTACTGGCTGGTTAAACCAGTCTCAGACCACCTATTAGTAATTATATATTTTTGTTAATACAGCATGAACAATAAAATACTACCAATTTGAGAAACTGCATATCAAAATCTTCAGCTCAACAAAAGGAGATCAAAACCTGCTGCATTCGGCAGTTATTTATAAGAATTTCAAAATAAAAATGATGTATGCTTTTTACTCACTTGATTGACTGGAGTTTGGGCGCAATCACTATCCCACATGCCTACAAAGAGAAAACATTTAAAAACATAAAAAGTGTGCAATCTCACATTTCTTAATTGTTTAGGTGAATAAAGGTGTACATTCATCAAGTTTTATTCACAATGGATCTTAGAAAGCACATGCATCTCACCAAAAATATATATAAACAGGTTAAGACTTCAAAGGTGGAATGAAAAGTTCGGAGATTTTGGTAGTTCTTTACAAAGAAAAAGAAAACCAAACCACAAATGAACAAAAGAAAATTAATAGTTTTACGAGTTGCTTTTTAGAATAGATTGACCAAGAATTTCTACTTCGAAACTAAATGAGTTTATGTTCAGAACAGGAGACAATTTTTTGAATCCTTGAGTATGATCTACTGTCATATGCCTAGGCCTAAGTTCGAAAACCGGGATTTTCCCGCATGTTACTACGAACGAACAAAAACTATCAACAGAGAAACGAACTTACTTAAATTTCAGAGATAACAGTTCAAATTCAGAAGTACCAATGATGGATACAAACTGTACTATGAAGTAAAAGCACAGCCTTGCAAAGTTACATTTGCATGTAAAACAAAGTTAATTCCTGACAAATTCGGGATCACACACAAAATGAACACGATTATCCAGAAATGACCCGCCGGAACAATGTTGCCATTTGCTTTGAACGCATACATCTTCATTAGATTTCTGGTGAACATTGAAAAAATGTTATTTCATTTTTCATATTGTAACAAAAAAAGAACATTTCGTGGAAGTAGCTTAAGTTCAATGTATTTCATGTCATTGTTTAGGTTGAGATTGGAGCTATAATTTAAATCAAAATTAGTTTCTATAATATGGCATTTAACTGTAACTCATATGCAGAAAAAGAAAAAGTTGTTTTGGATTCGGATTTCGGAGTAGTCTAAAATTAAATACCACACAGGTGACTACTGACTACTTTTCTTGTATCTAAACAACTATCTTTAAAAAATGGATTTTGCATTTAAGCTTCGAGGATCAGTTAAAACATACGAGTGGGGGAAGCGTGGATTGAAAAGCGCTGTTGCTTTTCTGCAAAATTCAGAAGTACAATCTTTCGTGGTTGATGAAGAAACACCGTATGCTGAATTGTGGATAGGTACGCATAGTTCCGGACATGCTACAATTCCTTCCAAAAAGGATATGAAGCTTTCAGATTGGCTGTTAAAGCATCATAAGAGTCTTGGGAAAAATATCACAAAGCGTTTTGGTAAAAATAATGGTCTACCTTTTCTTTTCAAAGTACTTTCTATCAACAAACCTCTCTCAATTCAAGCTCATCCTGACGAAAAAATCGCTCGCCGATTGCACAGGGAGTTCCCAGACCGCTATCCCGATGCTAACCATAAGCCCGAGATGGCGATTGCATTGACCCCCTTTGAGGCCTTGTGTGGCTTCCGCCCCCTTGCAGAAATTAAAAGTTTTTTTAAAGACATACCCCAGTTGAGGGAAGTCGTTGGTTCTGATATCGCCAACAAGTTCTTATTTTCTCCTGGCAAAAAGGAACTCAAAAGGCTCTTCACTGCTGTCATGACCTGTTCCCAGGAGGAGTACCAACCCTATTTGGATCAGATCACCGAATCATTCAAGCAGTATCGCCTTGTTGGGGGCAGGTACGAGTCTCTCCGCGATGTTTTTCTGAGAACTGTTGAGCAATATCCTGGAGATGTTGGTTGCTTTTGTTTCTTTTTTTTCAATTATATCAAACTCACCTGTGGAGAGGCTATATATCTGGCTGAGAACGAGCCCCACGCTTATCTGTTCGGAGACTGCCTCGAATGTATGGCATGCTCTGACAATGTCGTGAGAGCTGGCTTGACACCCAAATTCAGAGATGTTGAAACTTTGTGTAACATGCTAACCTATGATTGTAAATCAGCAGGTCAAAATATATATCTTCCTGGTCATGATGATGAAGATCGGTACATCAGAATATACAACCCCCCGGTGACTGAATTTGGTGTCGTTTCCATTGCTTTGCCATATGTTGGGGATGGGTTGTATAATTTAAAGGTTATCCAGAGTGCTTCAGTTTTACTCGTGCTCAAAGGGAATGGTGCATACATCCTTGCAGATACAGATGATGAAAATGAGTATCCTATTTCATCTGGTTCTATTATATTTATTACAAGTGGAACCCAGCTTTACTTGAAATGGAGCACTGATATTTTTATGTTCAGAGCTTACTGCCCTCATACTTAGTTTTGGGATTTTACATTGAGCTCAAAAGTTATTTTTTGCTTTAAGCCTCTAATTTCATAAATAAAATACTTATTGACTGGAGGTATTTTGCTGAATGTTGGGTTAAATCGTCCTCTGATTCTCATAAGACAATACAGGGATGATTGGCATACTACAGGGTGCATGTGTTTTTAGATATGAAAATACAAATCCCCAAATTTAATTGTCTACCTAACTTAGTTTTGCTTATGAACTGAATATTGAATATGATCAAGAGGTAGATCTAATGATACCATGTCTACAAGTCTCGCAACAAAGCAAAGGTTTTGAGATCTTTATATAATCTCTCTTAAATTTAGTTCTGATAAAGTTAACAGTTTGGTAAACTCAGGAGACAAAAAAAAAATAGTGATTTTCTTATTTGTTTAAATGTTACTTATCACAGCTTGTTTTAAATTCAGTTTTGTTCGTAATTGAATATTTTAATTATGTTCATGAGAGTTGATGAAAACCTTGGAACTATCAGTTTTCTTTATTTCTATTTAGATTATCCAAAATAATATTGTATTAACTTGATACTTTTTAATATTTTGAGAAACCAATACAAAATAATGAATTTGAAACTCGCATCAGCCTTATTGCATTTGGTCAGTAGCATAATGCTGTGTAACTTACTAAAGTTTTAGTTTTCAGGTTATCAGTTACATATTATTAGATGCAGTGAGTGTTTATGAGCTATTTTTTAGAACATCAGTGCTAGATTTGTGGGTGATTAAATATATTTGAGCATTTACAGTCTGATTATTCCATGTTGAATAAATGAAAAGTAAAATGGATTTGTCAACAATATTGAAATCTCTGAACTATAACAATACATTTTATTTGTCTAAGAAATAATTTGTCAACTATACTCAATTTCAGTAAAGCTAGTTTTCATATATATCCTTGGATTAAAGTTTCCCTACACTTTAAAAAAAAATAGCAATTAGAGTAAACTCCTTGTGATGTTCGGTACTGGAGTTAAATTTTAAAGTTATTTAGATATTACAATAGGTATGAAATCGACCACATTTGTCCAGTCAATGGTTAAATTCAGACCAGACCCTTTCAAGCATTACACTTGCTGGTTGTAAGACCAGCCATAATTCTAGTCTTTGCTTTTGTTAAGTGAAACAATAAAATGAATTGTTAAAAAAAATTTTAGATGACATGAGAGGTAGTTGGAGGATTAAGTTGTCTCAACTAATTTTCCCAATTCATGCTGTTGAATGGATCATTTATTTGTGAAGTTTTAATGTCTTTTAACTCATTCCTATATGTTATTAAGTGCATTGAAAAAAGGGCAATTCATAAATTTAAAAACAGAATGAAATGTTTTCAGAGGATATGGATTCTTCCAAAAGTGCATATCAACAAAGCTCTTTTTTGAATGCAACCTTGTGAAATAAGCAAATTGAGGGTACAGCATTGATAAAAAGATTATTTTGTGTGAATGCTTTTTGTAACAAATTGTGGCAGGCAAAGGCAAGCACACCATAGTAGGATAATGGCAATGTTGGAATTATTTGAATTTAATTTTAATTTGATATGTGATCTCTTATGTGTCACCATGCCTTTGAAACTCTAGTTGGCAAGAGTGAATGTGATCTCTTATAACATTCATATTATGTAGCCTGGTTCCATTAGACTTAAAACTAATAAATTTATTTAACTTGGACAAACTTGGGTAACAGTATTTCAGAAAAAAGGTTTTCCATTAAGTAAATACTTACCTAGTAGTTTAAATAATCAGTTGTGAGTTTTTCTGTTTTTTAAATGATATTCTTAGTTTTCCATCAAACCTAAAACACTTTTTTCTAAGCGATTTTTCTTTGGGGACATGAAAAGCATGCCAACATAAACATGTTAAAAGCATTGCCACAAAAAAATCTTTGTCTTAAAGCTGTTCCAAATTGAGAGAAACAGTTTTTATGAAGATCTATGTAGAACAGTGTTTCCCAAAGTGTGATCTGCTGACCTCCAGGGATTCTGCTGAAAACATGCAATAATTCCATTAGCCAATATAGAGAACTTTTAAGAAAAATAAGAAATTCTACTATAGATGTTGGAAAAAATACTGTTATGCTCTGAAGATGATTATTATAGAGGTCATATATTTTTAAAAGTTGAGAAACTACACTTACATATTTGGGTGTCTGGTGATCATTTTGCCCGGCAGCAATACCGCCATAACTAAAATGAATTTCTAGTTGGAAGCATAGAAAGACAAAATACACATTTTCCCTCTGCAAAACTGCTCTCTACTGAAATCTACCATTTTGCAGCAAGCAGAAGCTTTTATTCAGTATCTCTACTTTTCAAACTGGATTTGTTTAGTTATGGTGGCATCACCAACAGAGAGAATGTGACATGGATAATGAATCTGTTTGCTGGTGGGGGATCAATCAACTTCTGATATTGCAAGATTCTTTTTCAAATCTTTCAACTGACAGTTTATTAAAATTATAGTTTTCACAAGTAGAACTAACCATCCATACAGAACCCATTTGGTTCCATCGATATTGACCTAATTTTTTTAAAGTGTGTGTGTGTGGGGGGGGGGTACAACTGACTGGGTTATCTGTAATGACTAATTCCTGAACACTCAAGAACCTCTGAAAAGCTTAACTGTGTTTTGCATAAAGCTCCATTCTTTTATAAAATATTTGAAATCTAAGGATACTAAGTAAAGAAATAGACTAAGTTGAGAGAGGTCCTGATAATTGATATTGAAACTAAGATTATGAACATTAGAACTTAAGATATTGAACATCAAACGTTGTTGAATTATTTGATAATTTGGATTGTTTTTACACTTTAATTAATAAGAGTTTATATATTCATGTTTGTTTTATTTCAGAACTCTTAGTTTGCTTTTAAGAATGTTAAACAGTCATCACTAATCCTTAATTTAAAGTGTTAATATTTTATAATCTATTTTAAATGGATCTAAATATTTTACTACTTGCATTGAGGTGAAAACTAAGGATCAATATGATCCAATGCAAGTCTATTTGCCTCATTTAAGTCTATAATCTAAAGGGGTCCACGAAAAATTGTTATCATCAAAACGATCAGGTGGACTGAAAAGTTTATGAACCCCTAACTAGGGCACATTCTAAATGAGAAACTGCATAGAAAAAAAATTTGGAAGGAATCCCTTTTTGTGTCAAAGTACACTACATTATTTTCTGTGACTCAAACAAGTTACAATTTAACTTCAATCTATCTATATTTAAAAAAGGTTACCGCCGCCGCAGGATTAAAAACTGGATTTTTTTCGTTGAGTTCTTAGACGGTTCCTCGAGAAAGTACGGATCAGAAAATTACGAAATTAACATGATTTGTTCTTCATCGTGTTTCTTGGATAATTTTGGAGATTTTTTTACTATGCGGCTATTGGTTTAGGGTTTATTAAATGTCAAAATTGAATAAGCGAATTTTCTAAAGCGAGTGAGCAAAAGACCTAGAAATCTTCAGTCGTGATTTTTTTAGAGTAGCTCTAAACGTGAGTTTTTTCTGAAATTTCAATTTAATTCTTATGTTTTTTTTAATTTAGGGAAAATCGGGACATTTTTGTTACTTTTTTGTTAAAACCGTCATATCTTATTACGTTTAGTTTTTTAATTTGAAAACATCGCAGAGTACCTCAGAATGTACTCTTTCTTACGGTAAAAATTTTTTAAAAATTGGTTTATAAACAAGTTTGATGCGATCAAAAGTTGGTCGTACAAATTTCGTATTTTTTAGATCGCAGTACGATTGTGTTCATTCTACTTCACGTAAATAAAGGTTACATTTTCTGACTGACGGTTTTGGCAGATGCCCTTGACACTCGCTTTGCAAACCAAATGGGATTGCGTAGCAATTTCCGGCTGTTGGCAAGCAGGGGGCAGAGCCCCCTGTATAGTAAAAAAACTGGTATAGTATTAATAAACTGGAAAGTACTATCAAAATTTTTTTGCAATCTGGTTTTACTTGAATCTGAATGTTTGAAGATGCAGACTAGCTATACATTCCATTAATTAAAAGCAATTTTTATGTTTGTTTTTGAAAAGGTATGTAGACAAATGATCTTTCTACTGATTGTTTTCCTACAAGTCCTTGACATAGCGTAGATAAGTATTAACTGATTTGATGGGTCACGGTTAAAATTTAACCTTTATGCCCTGTATACTTAAGAAATAATTTGATAAAATGTACACATATTTCAAATCTGATTTTAAAAAAAAAATTTTTTGCTAGCATACTCTTTATAGTATAAACTGAAACCCTGGTGTTGGTAAAATAGTATGTTGAAAGTATCCATATGTATGAATTAAGGCTATAAATCATACTGTAATTTCAGTGTTTTTACCTTCTAAATATACCTTCTATACATATATATGCATCACTTATGGTATGTTTAAATGATAGTACTATTGAATCACAATGCTTATAATTTAATTAATAATATATGACTTGCAAATTTTGTCTGTGTTTACATGTTTAATCCATGTTAACTATATGGATGTTGTGTTACTTTCTGGGAGTTTTTAAGCAATGTTATTCATTTGTAATTATATTTATATTTGTATTTGATTAACATTTTCTAAAGATTTTTATATGGTGTCTTTTTAAAGAGGTTGTTTATTGCATTCCTGTTGTAAATTTCAAGAAACTTGGTTGTGTAAGATGGTGGGTATTATCTGTTCTATCATTAATTGATTTCTTTCTTAAATGAGTTATTACAGTTTAGTTGTGTAGCTAAAATGTAATCGTGTACATTATTTTATCACGATTGCACAAGAACACATCAATTTATATTATCATAGTAAAATATTGTGTTATGTTCCAAACACAATGTTCCTATTTAGTGACAGCAGTCAAAAATTAAATGTGTATTGATTATTTCAGCTAAAATATTTCATTTGGTTTATTTTACATAATTTTTACTTTTCTTAATTTCTTTTATGTAACCACTCTTGAAGACTGAATATCTTAGCTAGGGCTTCAAAGCTCAATTCCATTTTGTATTTGATTTTTCTTCTGTAGTTACAATTATACCTTTTTCAAAACTTTGTTTTAAATATTTTTATATTCAAATAGAATTGTAGATTTGTGATTTGTATTTTTCACAAGTTTTTTGAAGTTAAGTTATACATTGATTTCCTAAAACGAATTTTTATATACTACTTAAATATTTGTATTAATTTTTCTGGATTAAATTGTTCTTTACACAAGTTTTCAGTTAAATAAACATGGTGGTTTGATTTTATATCGAATATGTTTGAAAATTAACTTGAGTAACACTACTTTCGAAATGAAAACAAATTTGAAATTTATCCTATGAAGAACAATTACAAAAAAGTGATCTTATGAATTATTATATCCCTTTTTATATTGTATAAGATGCTAGTAATTGTAGTATGTTAAACTTAAATGCTTCTAGTCTACTTGTTTCGTGCATCAAATATATATCTATGTTATGCCTATGAATTATATATAAATGTTATAAAATATATAAATGTTGAAAATAAAATGATTTACAAAATATATTATGTGCAAAAATGAAGCCATTTGTTATGTGTTAAAAACTTGAAAACTAATAAAAGAATATGAAATGAAATGTATTTGTTAGAACTGTTTCTTGTTTCTGTTTTGGCTCCAGATTAAGCCCTTCCTGCGATATTTTGAGGTACTTCCTTCTCTTTATAAGTTGTAACAAAACATACTGCAAATGCTTTTATTTTTTCCACGGGCCAAGGTAGCCCGGCTGGAAGGAGTAACGGATTAATAACCTTCCGATCCGATTGCTAATCAAAGACCGCGGTGTATATTAGAGGTGTACATAATATAAGAGCACTTGTGTTTATTTAGTCCTTAAATAATAGCAATAAATGCGTTTCACATTTTAACACTTATTTGAATTACATCAAAGCTTCACGTAAGAACGGGTTGGGAATACTTCACAATTCTTTCTCAAATCCTTACCCATATGAATGCTATATTCAACCAGCTTTACTGCTAAAATCTCAGTTTTCCTACCTAATTATGTATTTATTGATGTTGGTTGCTCGATTTCCCTGTCCGATCTTAAACAGCAGTATCAATCATACTTCGCCGCATGCTTTTTCTAAAGTACAGGTTGAGCTATCAGCAAAAAATATACTAATATGTGATTCACTAATTTAAAAAAAAAAAAAAAACGACTCACCGGAACGCAATTGCGCAATTTATTTACATTACAGAACAAAACGGAAGGTAGCGATCGATAAGGATTAATGTTTTCAACAAATATCAATATTTATTGCTCCGATAAATTCAATACGAACCCCCATCTTTTATAACAAATTTGGATTCTACATACAATTTCAGGCCAAAATGAAAAAACATCAATTTTATTGGAATTTACACCGATTTGTAAGTGTTTGAAAATTAGACATCCTAATGTTGAATTGGTGTTTGACGTTTTTTGTTATTTGCTACAAACATTAATTTTTCTTGGAAATTGTTTTTTCATCTTTTGCTACTTAAACCCAAACAGAATCTATAAACATTTCGATTATCAAACTAAATTTACAATTTTTTATCAATTATGAAATAAATATTCATAAAAATTATGAATTGAAATATGTGCAAATTTTGACACCGTGTGATTCAACTGTTACTGAAACATCGGAATTCCAAATTCCAGCTCATTGCGTGCATAATTAGTATCGCAGTGAGACTTTTTGCAATTCGATGATTATTATCGTTATTGGGTATTGTTCACAAAGTGAAAACAGAAATTTCTGCCAACAGATCATGGGATTCAGTCAATGGATTCTGACTTTGTCACCATCTTAATGGACTCTATGCCAAGGCGCCTGCAACAGGTCATTGACTGCGACGGCCACTACACGCCTTTATTAATATTTATAATGCGATTGAATTCCGAACATTTATACGCTCCCTCAATGGTTTTTATGGATTTTCTCGGTCAATTTTTAGCCGTTTTACATTATTTTTTCATCAAATCCGCCTGAAATTTTGTGTAGAATCCAAATTTGTGATAAAAGATGGGGGTTCGTATTGAAATTATCGGAGCAAGCACCCAATTTAATATGAAGACTGCCCCTTAGACAAATTTTAAGTATTGATATTTATAGAAAATATTAATCCCTATCGATTGCTACCTTCCGTCTTGTTCTATGATATAAATTGTGCAATTGCTATCGGGTGAGTCGTTTTTTATTTTGACAGCTGTACTTATGTTATGTGAAAAATATGTTATGTGAATCCAAATGTGTGATATAAGGTTCGTAATAAAGGCGTTTCGTATTGAAATTAACAAACATCCACTTGAATATGAAGACGGGCCCCTTGGATAAGTTTTAAGTATTGATATTTGTAGAAAACATTATTCCCTATCGTTTGCCACCTTCCGTTTTGTTCTGTGTTGTAAATTGTGCAATTGCGATAGGGTGAGTCGGGTTTTTTTACGTCTGTACAGTAGAATCTATATTTCTAAAAGAGTGCCTGTGGAGTCCACAGAAAAACAACTGGACAGTCTTACCTCCTTTATTGATATATTTCAGAGAGGACGCTAGGATATAATTTAGGTCTCATTATGGAAAAATGTTGTTAATAATTTCCATCAAAAGGTTTCTTTAGAAATTTTTCTTTTGCTGAAAATTAATTCGGTTACTTTCATAGAGCTATTCAGTCGAATCGTTGAGCCTTTTTTGCCCTCTCTCTAACGATCGGGGGTCATTGAGCGAAAAAAGGGTGTTTTTCTTTAACCCACCACTGAGAAAAACTCATTAATCATCGAAGTGATAAGCTCATTTGAGTGTCTTAGCTAAGTGGATGCGTTTTTTGGATGCCTATTTTCCCGTAGAAACAATTTTGGAATGCATTTATTTTTCGGATGGTAATGGTAATTTTAATTAACGTCGTTCCAGAGCAACACAACGGGCTATTGAAGACGGTCCGTTATCAGTCCCTTAAGGGTAATATCCGAGGACACCTCGTAATTATGAACCACTTATTTTTCGGATTATAAAGTATTATAATGATGAGAGGGGGCCGACTAACCGGTATAATGGTTAAGGTGTTCGCCTCTGGATCGGAAGGTTCCTGGTTCGAATCCGGGTCCGGGCATGGATGGTTGTAAGCGTATGGTGTAGAGGCGGCTGGTGCACCTTAAATCTGTCGTGGCCGAAAGTCCTCACGTTGGGTTGGCGTGGAAGTTTGGAGAGTGGGGTGACAGCTCAGGTGTTGCTTCGTCATCTGACCGTGGTTCAAAATTACGAGGTGTTGTCCTCGGATCTTTCCCTCAAGGGACTGATCCCGGACCGTCGTCAATAGCCCGTTGTGTTGCTCTAGTATGACGTTAACTAAAAAATTACCAATTACCAGGACCGTCATCAATAGCCCGTTGTGTTGCTCTAGTACGACGTTAATTAAAATTACCATTACCATGATCAGAGGGTAATGGTAATGGTAATTTTTAGTTAACGTCGTACTAGAGCAACACATCGGGCTATTGACGACGGTCCGGAATCAGTCCCTTAAGGGAAAGATTCGAGGACAACACCTCGTAATTTTGAACCACGGTCAGATGACGAAGCAACACCTGAGCTGGCACCCCACTCTCCAAACTTCCACGCCAACCCAACGTGAGGACTTTCGGCCACGACAGATTTAAGGTGCACCAGCCGCCTCTACACCATACGTTTACAAACATCCATGCCCGGACCCGGATTCGAACCGGGAACCATGATCAGAGGGGGAAAATCAATTCCTTGCGTAGACGGTAGTGTGGTGACCTTGTCGTCTGACCGTGGTTCAAAATTATGAGGTGTCCTTCGGATTTGATCCTGGATCGTCGCCTCTAACCCGTTGCATTGCTGCAGTCGACGTAGATTAAAAACTTACCTCATTTTTTTTCCATCGAAATACTCTTCATAAAAAATCTGCTTTCGTCTCTTATCACCTTGCAGAAGTTTTCATTTATGCTTTACCAATTTGACATTGTACAATTACAGCTTGTTGAAGCAAACTGCAAATTTTAAATAAAAAAAGTACTAAAGTTCTGAGTGGGGTATGTAGGTAGTTTAATCAACGTCGCACTGGAAGCAACATAATGTGTTATTGACGACTGTCCAGGATCAATCCAAACGAGAAAGGACAACGTATAATTTTGAACCACGGTCAGATGACGTGGCAACACCTGAGCTGGCACCCCACTCTCCAAACTTCCACTCCATTGTAAGGCAGTGGCGGATTAAGCGACCCCGGAACACTGAAGGAGCCCCGAGGTCTTAAAATGTCTTCTCATTGGGGTTCGAGAAAAGTTGTGACAGCGTCTTTACAATGTGTGTCCTTTAAGTGAAAGTCCTTAAAGTCCAGTGAAAACAGTTCCGAATACAAGATGGTCAGCAAACCCAGATGCTGTATCTCTACCATTATGTAAATGGGGTTTGTCTTGTCTATGTACTGTCTTGGTAGTCCAAATTCTTTGCAATTTTTCTGTCGCGCCCGAATTTAAAAATTTAATCTAAAACATTAAAAAAAAAAAATTTTAATTTAATTATTATTGTTTTTCTATTAGAATGTCAACAGTATAAAGGGTTGACAGATTCTAAATTTAATTTTTCCGTTTGATTTTCCCAGGAACGATTTCAGCAGACGAACGAAACAAATAAAGTTTTCACTGGAGTTATGTAGTTCTTTTTTCTATCTTCTAGATCGTTAAAGATAGAGTAAAAATTTCAACGGATTTGAAATCTGCGGAAAAAATTTTATTAGATCTAATACCTAAAAATATGATTTTCTTTAAATAAAAATTTTTTAAATTGTTACTTTTATTTTTTTTCTCATACGAATTTGACCTTCGCTATCGCGAAATCACAGCTTCCATTTCCTGCGTTCAAATAATTCTAGCGAAGGGAAGCAAAACGGATAAAAAAAATTTCGACTGGCATTGTTTAGTTCTTTTTTGTAATATCGGGATCGTTAAAGATAGGTTACAAATTTCAACGAATTTGAAATCAGCGGAAAATTTTAAAATAAATCGACATCTAATACATTTGATTTTCTTTAAAAAATAACTTTTCAACGCAATTAAATGGGAATGCGTAGCAATTACCGGGTTGGCCAGCGTTAGAGAGCAATGGTCGCACCCGACCCCACGAAAAGAACTGTCCCAGGCAACGCCGTACTGACCACGCAGTGGCTAGTTAGCTATAAAACTTGGTTTCACCATTATAAAAGAGGCTTTAACTGAAATTTGTAATTCTGAAGAAAAAAAGTTGCCATACTGAAAGCGACTTCAATAGCCCGTTGTGTTGCTCTAGTACAGTGGTTCCCAAACTTAGTATGTCCATGGACCCCTTCTTATAGCAAAAACCTGATCATGAACCCCCAAGTAAAATAACTCTGCATAACTGCATAATAGAAAACTTACAAATTTGACTTTGATGTCTTGAATGATATTAATTTATTGAAGTATAAATTTTGTATATTTATTGTAGTATTTATTAAAATTAGTATTTATTGAAAGTAGTATTTATTAAAATTAGTATATATTGAAAGTAGTATTTACTAAAATACTACTACTACTATAATATGTAGTAGAAAATAAATAAATAAATATATATATATATATAGTTGTAGTAGTATATTAGTAAATACTACTACTAACTATTTACTAAAATACTGGTAAGTAGTATTTATTGAAATTATAACTTTTGTTTTAAAATACGAAAGCACATTTTTTTCAATGAGATGGGTAAACCTGATGGGATGATATGAGTTTATTTATGTTAGGCTCTTTGTTTGTGAGTAAGCACTACTTTCCTGTCAGTTTCTTTTTTTTCGTGATGAAGACATAGCTGCACAATCCACGTTCTACTAAATGGGTATACAGGAAAGCAATCAACAGCTTCTGTGCATTAACCCATAATGCAGGATATAAAATTGGTATCTGTTTCATAACAAGAATTTTTTATATCCTTGTTCAAACATTGGTTTCGGCTCCTCGTTCATGAATAATTCAATATAGTGTTTCTGTATTAGTATGGATTCATCTGAGTTTGTGGGTCTACTTGCAAAAGGGTTCAACACCCAGTCGGGGATAACCATGTGAAAAATGTCTTCAAGTCTTTGGCTGAGGCCAGAATAAAGAACCGTTAAGTTTTGACTTCTCGTTTTTGCGATTTTGAAAGATTAAGAAACTGAGAGCATTCTTCTCTCCCCAAGTTGCATGGAAAAAAGTTTTGTAACAAACGCAGATGTTATACTTTTAATTTTGATTAAATGTGATTGATCACCTGGTAGCTTCAAATTGATTTCGTTAAATTTGGCAAATAAGTGAGTAATATAAGCTCTGTCATGTTTTGAATTAATTAAATTGAGCCGCAAATCATTTTCTTAACTTTCCAGAAATTCCAACACTGAATCAGAGTGCATAAAATCGATCCAAACATGCATTTTTAGATAATCAGCGAACTTTCATGTTAAGTAGTAAACTATTATAAATTGTATCATTTTCTAAGCAAAGTTGAGCAAATAATCTCTCACGTTTAAGGCATTCCTTTTGATTTTATTAACTCCTCTAATGACATAATCTATGGAAGAGTCATGAAAGC
Organism: Metellina segmentata; assembly: GCA_947359465.1. Lineage (NCBI taxonomy): Eukaryota > Metazoa > Arthropoda > Arachnida > Araneae > Tetragnathidae > Metellina > Metellina segmentata. The sequence continues at coordinate 102,103,913 of OX375875.1, forward strand.
GTTCACTCAGATTTTTGACGACTAAATGCTGTCGGTGAAGGACGCAATGTACAGATAATAGCTTGTTTTAAGTAAGCCAGAAGGTTTCGGTGTCGTCCTACAATTGCCGCAGCACTGTCATTAGCTACGGAGAGGATATTACTCAAGGGTATAGCTTTTAAATCGAAAAATCTTTTTAATTCATTAAATATTGCTTCACCTTTCGTATCAGTTTCCAAACATTTAATAAATAACAAACAATATTCTTGGAAAATTTTTTCTTTTACAAATCTTACAAAAGCTAAAAGTAAAGCTGCGTTCCCTGACAAAGTTGCCGCGTCAAGCTGTATAGAGAATTCAGATATTTATAAGTACTCATATAAAGAATTTTCAAATCACTGAGCCATTTCGTTAATCCTTCTTTGTACTGTATTATTACTCAGTGAAATTCTTATATCGAAAGCTGGTTAATGCAGCACAGTGCTTATTACCTTAATCGCAACTGGTATAATACGTTCTTCACCAATGGTGTGCGGCTTTTCAGACTTTGCAATCAGTAACGAAATGCTATAAGAAGCACGCAGTCCGACGTCATATCGCTCAGATGTTGTCGCTAAAAATTGTCACAATGACATGCCAGTGTGTTCAATTTTTTTTGTGACTGTTTTAAAAAAAAGTTACATTTTTATCTTTTTTGTCGCTGTGAACTTTTATCAAAGTACCTTAAGCTTAAAAAGTTTCATTGATTCGTTTGACAAAGTTTTATTGCATAGAAGGCACTTAGAAAAAGTACTATTTCCTGATAACCGAATAAAGCCACATTTTAAATATTCAACACTATATATATTATCTGCATTTTTTCTTCGTCTCACATCATACTGCTATCAGTAAAAAAAGACACAAATTTAAGGTAGAAGAAAATAAAACAAATTATTTCTTTACTCAGGACGTAAAAATCGCTTCCAATTTATTTATTGTTATTTATTTTAACTTTCATAGTTTTAATGAAAATGGGTCACAATTATTTTACTTTATATTAAACCTTTCGCCCCCCCCCCTCCTCTCCGACGTTGTCCATGCACCCCCAAATCAATTTTAATTTGCCACAGACCCCCTCACGAACCCCTGGGGATCCGTAGGAACCACTTTTGGAACCACTGCTCTAATACGACGTTAATTAACAATTACCAATTTACTTCGGTATGGTAGGATAATTGTTAATTAACGTCGTACTAGAGCAACACAGCGGGCTATTGACGACCGTCCGGGATCAGTCCCTTAAGGGAAAGATCCGAGGACAACACCTCGTAATTTTGAACCACGGTCAGATAACGAAGCAACACCTGAGTTGGCACCCCACTTTCCAAACTTCCACGCCAACCCAACGTAAGGCGTTGTCCTCGGTCTTTCCCTTGGGGGACTGATCCCGGACCGTCTTCAATAGTCCGTTGTGCTGCTCTAGTACGACATCAATAAAAATTAACAATTAACAATTTATCCTATCCAATTATCCAGCGCTCAAATACAAATAATTCTATTTAATCTGAATTATTTTAACATTTTAATGATTGAGAATTTTGTAAAAAACGTTGCACCACTTGCTGCAAATTTGTTTTTCCAGATGTCATTGAAAAAATTGAGACATCTTTAGACAATAGAATAATTTTGGGGCGTTTACTCAGTTATCGGATCATAACTATTATAATGATTTCTGATCTGCCGCCAAGCCTAGAAAGCGCTCTTGTTCTCCCTGTTATCATATCTATTTTTAAAATTATCTAGAAATCGACTGATGTAAATATTTTCGACTCAGCGTCTGGTTCGACTGATTGTAGCCAGATTGAGAAGGCGTAGCAAACGAAACCGAAACGAGATAGTGCGTTTAAATTCACATGCGGTCGTCATCTGATCGTGTTTCAAAATTATGCGGTGTTATCCTCGGATCTTTCCATTGGGGATTGAACCCGGACAGTCGGCAATAGTACTTTGTGTTGCTCCAGTACGACGTTAATTAAAATACCTACCTACCTTCACATGTGGTTCTTTCTTTTCGGGATTGATCCTGGGCTGTTTCGCGAATCTTTCCCTTCGGGTTTGATCCCCAACCGTCGCCAATACCCCATCTGGTGCAACCTTAAAGTTCAATGAATCAGACTGAGTTATAGATTTTGGGGGAACTGTCGATCACGGTAAGAAGGCGATTTGTAGCCAAATATGGTAACCTTCACCTTTTGCTGTTTTCTTCACATCTGTCGTTTTTGTTATGGCAACCCTATCTGCAAAATTTCTCACACTACACGCTCTGAATGGTATCTTGATTTGGCGACAAAAATTAGTTGGCGACAAACGTCTTACCGTGAACGACAACTCCACCATAGATTTTATATTGTTGGTGAGAGCAACAATAAGATCCTTACAATAAACCCGGTTCCTCCAATTTGATTATTACAACCAATTCAATTCAAACACTATTCGGTCATTTCTTGTTATTCGAAATTAGATAATCCCTTGGGAAGGCTTAGGTTGAGAACCACTGCCCTAGATCATTTGGTCCTAAATTTGGTCAAAAGGTCTTTGGTTTACAAAGTCAGATTTGGTGGAACAGTCGCACTTTGGTGATGAGTGCAGTGCTGAATAGCCATTCCGACAGCAGTGATACGAGACTATAAATGTGAATTTATAAACTGCAATATACCAATTAAAAATTGCAATGACGTGCGGCACCGAAGCCCAACAATAATACATAACCGTAAAATGACGCAAGTACTCATTTCGCGCCATTTGCGATAAATATTCTATCGAAGAAAACGTGTTTATGTCGCTTACTTGGTGTAAAAAAAAGTATATTTTGAAACAAAATAGACGTCACTGGATACAATCATTTATAAATGATTTTTTATATTCCATTTATTTATGAAAACAAGGAACATAAGACCGGAGAACCGTGTGCGGCGAACTGCGGCTCCGTGGGAAACTGCGGTACAAACTGCACGCAAGTTAGACGTGCGTCGCCGCAGCGGCGCCGGAGGCATGTGTGCACTACTCCATTGGATCTGATGTATCTCAAACCGCACTTGCGTTGCGGCAGCTGCGCCGTGCGTTGAAAAACCGGATGTGTGCACAGGTCCTTATTCACTATCTTAGTAATAAGATTATTCGTGTTTTGAGGTTTATTTTTATTCTTAGTTGTGGCGATTAGTCCATATCTGGCCAAGCTGCGCCAAACACAAGACAGAGTCAAGTAATTGATATTGACATTGAAAGCTTTTAGTGACCCAGAAGAGAGAGAAATAAACACAGGGAGGAAACTCATGAAATAGATTCAGTGCGGGAAAAGCACTTTCTGTGACAATTTTGGGACTTGTTTAATTATCTTTTAATGATAATGTTTTAGGATAATTCGTTTGGGGTTCCTTGTATGTGTTTCGGTGGTAATAAAGCACGATTTAGTTGATTTACTTAATCAAGAACAGTAATGCTTTACACTTGATCTTTAAACGAAACAATCATTAGTACAGCTTTTAGATCTAATTCTCCTTTACAATCTATTTGCAACTAATGAGTAACATCTTTGCACCTGTGTGGTAGTAAATTAATGCGGTCATTCACATAGAAGGAATCTTAGGACTGATAAACGAATCGATTTTATACCTTCCATTTTAGATTGAAATAATTAAGATCATCCCGTACTTGTCCGCTTCTAATCACTTGCTCGGAGGTATGGGCTTGGGGACTTGGAAAATATATATTTTCTCTATTCAAGCTCTTATTTAGATAGTATGTTATCTTTTCCGCCTCATTTATATTTACTACATTATAACTCGCCAAGGTTTCGTACTGTCTTAATGTTATGCGCTTTCAAAAAAGCGACCTGTCATGTCAACCACTGATATTTTAACCAATATGGAATAGACGCAATTTAATCTCGTCTTGTTAATTCCAGAAATCGGTTGTTGAGCTAACAATATTGGATGCTACTTTATTAAATTTGAAACATCGTTTTTGACACTTTCGTACATTGCTGGCAATAGGTAATTACATATTGTTTTCCGATCAGGCAATGCATATTGGGAATTTAATGACTTAGTAAAAGATCAAAAGCCAATATCCTCGACAGTAGGAAACGGTTGTAAATTGTGGGTAAATAACTTCAATTCATCGTCAATCGTTTTCCGATTGTTTAAAGTCTTTTTTCTTATTCATAGATTGCACAATATTGGATTGTGATGTATGTTGAATTACATTATTTTCAGTAACTATAATATCATCGCTATTTACCGACTGTTTTTTTTTGTTCTGGTTAGAGCTTTCAGTGCTGGTTTCCTTTTCAACTTTCGTTTTCAGCACTTAGTTTTATGGTGGGATTATATTTTTTGAGATTTCTTTTTAAAGTATAAATAGGTACGTATAAAACAGACCGATTTCCGACACATAGATCATGACGTCCGATCTGAATCACCATCTTTTGCAGTTAAATATGTTCACACATAAGTAAATTTACGTTCCATTTCGTGGTAAAATTCGGTTAAAAAAAGAAAAAGAATTACAATGCCTAAGAACGAGTGGAGGCAACACCACCAGAAAGAAATCTAGACAAAATCTATGTTTTTAAAATTTGTTTAAAACTATCATCACTCTGTCAATGCCTAACAATAAAAAAAAAATTGAACAATTTTACGCTGTCTTTTCACAAATTGGTCAAACGTCGGGGCCTTAGTTCAGTTGAGAACAGAGCAAAAACAGTTCTGCGAGAGCAGCACGAGAAGAGATCAGTGTTCATTCCAGCGAGAATATTTCATCGAGAACAGCTTTTTCGACAGAGAACAGCTCTTTCGACAGAAAACAGCTCTTTCGACAGAGAACAGTTCTTTCGACAGAGAACAGCTCTTTCGAAGGAGAACAGTTCAATCCAAGGAGAACAGTTCTTTCGAAAGAGAACAGCTCTTTTGAAGGAGAACAGAGAACGGAGAACAGCTCTTTTGAAGGAGAACAGAGAACAGCTCTTTAGACGGAGAATATGGTCGAAACAATTTGAGAGCAGTAATCATTTACCGAACAGGAAGCAGGTCTCGGAGCAATTTATGGACAGAGAAAGGGTGAATGAATCAAGAAAGCAAAGGAAAATTCAAGAAAAGATAAACTATTTTTTCTGCAAAATTCCCATTTCAACCTGAAAATTTAAAAACTAAGTTTAAAAAAGTTACAATCTAGATTGTTCGAGTCCTGATTCCGAGGTACTGTATAACTTTTCTGTAGTACAACCAAATAAACATATTTGAAAAATATTGTTTTAGAGAATTTAGCTAGGACACATGACTTTATTGAAGCGAGCAAGGTTTTTGCAGCAAACCAGTGAGGATTGCAAAGCAATCGACCGGAGGTTGGCGAGCAAAGGTCGGGCCCCCTATTACATTAAAATACGCAGATTATTTTTTAAAGTTGACTATAATGCCATGTGGTAACTAACCATGGTTGAGTACCAGGCTCATGCATTGCTCTATGTAACTCCGCATCACATACGCCACTCACTGTGAAATTAGGGCTGCTGATGTTATTTACCGTAATGGCAAAGTGAGTATACAGCCTGTTGGGGAGGGCGGACCTGAAACGTACCTATATTATACGTTTTAGGTATTCTGATCCCATGTTATAACGAAATGTTTATTTTATTTCAGTTAGAGGTATATGAAATCTGTTTATGTGGAAATGGATTCTATGTTCCGTATAAATGGGTTGAAATTGGACATGATATGCGAGTGACGCCACTGCAGTCAATAAATAAAAGCAATTAAGAGAATTTTTAACGCATATAAAAGACGTTAAATTGCTCTTGGAAATTCCATCCTGTTGACACGAAAATGGGCTTTTTAAACCTTTTTATTTCGGTCATCTTTCTCCAAGTCTTTTGTGTTGGCAAGGCTTCGTTTTTTAAAATGACTTTCTTCCATGACCCGTTGTTTGTAACGTAAACTGTTCGCGTGTAAGCTAACCTGAAAGTCTCGTGATTCTGCAGCCAGAGGGGCGAACAAGAAATGTAGTTTGTAACAAAGTTTTATGAAAAAAAAATCTTGCAAAATTTACAGTGCTGTTAATAAAATATGTTGCTACTTATTTTCCTTTCCTTAATAAATATCGAACAAGTTCGTTGCTATTTCTTAGTACATAAAGCAATTTTCTGTGAGTACTCCGAAGCGAAGCAAGGGTATTATTTAGGTAGTATTTTATAGTTGTCTGGTTGGAATTAAACTTTTAAAAATTGATAAATACTCAATTAAAGATTGATCACTTCACACATGACTCAGTGTATAGTATTTGTCAATTAGAAATACATGTGATGTCAACACTGGAATGGCACTGTAGCTATTACTTGATATGGTATTTTGGAATGAGTCCACGTGTTGTAAAACATAACATTTATTACATTAATTGAAGATGGTACACATATGAGCCACAGAGGTCTCAATAGATTCGCATAAAAAAAACACGGAAGAGCGGCCACACAGGTCTCGACTCTCTCCGATCACACAAAAAACTGAAGACCCTCCGCCGCGTGCAAGGGATCAAGCCTTTTCCCCTTAGCGTTCGTGGTGTTCCGTTTCCTGGATGAAATAGTCCCTTTCTCCTTTCGGTAGTAGGTGGGGAGGCGAAAGAATTCCGTTCCTACACTGGGGCATCCTGACGGTGTTCGCCCCGAACATCACTGCACTCATTTAGGCACGTACAATGGGACCTGAAAAAAATTAAAAAAAACAAAAAAAAGTATCTATTTCACTTTTGAGAGAATTGCTGAAAATAAACATAATTTTTCTCTCCACATTAGTTTCTCTTTCCCAGAGTTCTTTAAAGTTAATTAGTCCATGGTTTCATGTGTTCGGCAGCAGTGGACGTGTTGATAGGTCCTTCGTGACTGCCCACTTTCCTCACCTCGTAACGGTCGTGTGGTTTCCTGTTGATAATTTCGTATGGGCCCAGATATTTTGGTCGTAATTTGAGTCCTGCTCCAAATTGGGTCCTCTGTATCGCTACCAGGTCTCCTTCTGCATACTTTCTTGCAGGTTTCCGCTTCCGATTATACTGTTTTCGGTTTTCTTCTTGCATCCTTAGGATTTGTTCCTTAGCTTCTTCCCTAAGTCCTTCTCGGTTTCTTATGAACCATTCTTCATATTCTTGTTCCAACATTTCTCTGACCTTCAGATCTTCTTTGTTCTTCATTGATACTCCTGTTAGCAATTCAAATGGTGTGATTTTTGTACTTTTACTAGAGGTGCTGTTCAAAATTCTTTGAATTGAGTTGACATATTTAAACCACTTTTCTGGTTCGTTGATCGCTAATTTCGTCAGTACCGGTATCACAGTTTCAAATATTCGTTCAACTTGACCATTTCCTCGAGGTACTCCTGTGGTGATTTTGAAGTGTTCAATGCTTCTTTCGTCGCAGTAACCTTCGAATTCTTTGGATGTGAATGCGGTGCCTCGATCTGAAATTATTCTTGACGGATTTCCGAAAATATGTGACTGCGATTCTAGCTTCTCCAACGCATCACGTGTAGAAGTTGATTTTACTGGATATAGCCAAGTAAATTTAGTGAAGGCATCTATCACAGCGAAGATGTGTTGATAGTGTTTATTTGTTGTCGCCAGAGGTCCCAGAAAATCAATATGGTATGTACTAAGCGGTACACTCCCTTTGGGTATTGGATTTAATTGACCCTCTTGCTTGCCCCTTTTCTTATTCGTCAAGATGCACTTAACGCAGTTCATTATGACGTTCTCCACTTTTTTCCTGAGTCCTGGAATGGAAAAATCTCTTTTCACTAACTCCTCGGTCTTCGCCACGGCAAAATGTCCTTTTTGATGGAATTCCTTTATAATATCTGATTGCATCCTCTCGGGGACGACAGGCAGTTCACTTCCGTTTTCATATCGATATAATACATCGTTTTTGATCAAGTAGTCGTTCTTCTCCCCTCTCATCAATAATTCTTTAATAACTTGAATATACTCATCTTGTCGTTGGGCTGCTGCTAACTTGCACGTTATTTCTTCACCCGTTGGTTGCGGTACTATCACAGCGACATTTCGGCTCAAAGCATCTGCATGTCTCATTTGAGCACTTGGTCGATGAATTATTTCGTATTCGAATTCCTCCATGATTAACGCCCATCTCGCTATCTTAGGGGTTAAGTCCTTCTTGCTCATGGTTTGCTGGAAGGCTGAGCAATCCGTCATTATTTTAAATTTGGTTCCGAGTAGATAATTCCGGAATTTTTTCAAAGCTTCGATCACTGCTAGAATTTCTAATTCATAGCTGCCGTATTTTTCTTGTTGTGCTGTTGTCTTCTTACTCATGTATTGAATTGGATACATCTTTCCGTCATCTGCCTGTTGCAATAGTACTACTCCGAATCCGTGTGAGCTTGCATCACAATGAAGTTCCAGTGGCGGTCCTTGTCTGAAAATTTGTAGCACCGGCTCGCCAGTCAAGGCCTGCTTTAATTCGTGAAATGCAGTTTTCTCCTTCGACCCAAAATGGAATTCCCTATTATCACGAAGTAAATCACTGAGGGGCTTCGCTATCTTGGCATAATCTCGAACAAACTTTCGAAAATAACCGGTCAACCCCAGAAAACTCTGTATTTGTTTGGCATTTTTGGGCTGTGGGAAGTTCCGTACGGCTGCAGTTTTTAAAGGTGAAGGCTTTATAGTTCCTTTTTCTACTACGTAACCCAAGAATTCTATCTTTCGTTTTAGAAACTGACACTTTTTTAAGTTTAGTTCTAATCCGTACATTGACGCCGTATTTAAAACACGTTCTAATTTTTCTAAACCCTCTACCTCATTCATGGCTGGTATGATAATATCATCTACATAAATAATAACTGTTTTATCTTTTAACAAATCCTTAAAAACGTGAAAAATATATCTTTCAAATACACTTGGACTGGTTGACAATCCAAAAGGTGTCTTTAAAAACTCATACTGTCCCTCGTGGGTAACAAAAGAGGTGTACTTTGTACTCTCCTTTTCTATGTCGACGTGAAAAAAGCCGTTTTTCAAATCTAACGTTGTGAAGACTTGCGAGTCCTCCAATTTGTCCAACACGTCTTCGATTAGAGGTAACGGGAAACGGTCCTTAATTATTTTTTTGTTGAGCTTTCGGAAATCGACACAAAGTCTGTGATTCCCATCTTTTTTCTTACAAAGCACTATAGGGGCAGAATATTCCGAACAGCTGTTTTTAATTATCCCTTTTTCTAACCACTCTTGGATTTGTTTTTCAACTATAAGTTGTTCAGTAATCGGCAACCGCCGAGCACGCTGACTAACTGGAACTTCGTCCGTCAGAAGAATTCTCATCTTAACATCCGTGTTTGTTACTTGCTGAGGCACATAATTTCCTACAATTTGACAGATTCTTTCTCGTAAACAGGGATTCATTATATGGGAGAGATCTGTCTCTTCGCTAGACATATCCAACGCTACGGCGCCTAAAGTGTAAACAAAAGCACCTGCTGATGAGTCATTTTCATGCGCCTTCGATACTTGAAAGTCTACGAGGGTATGTTGAGGGAAACTCACGCGCTCTTCTTCCCCGTGATTTATGACAACGCCTGAAGTTGTTGTTGCTTTGTTTTTTATTTCGCTTCCGTTTTCGCCCCTTACTTCTGACTTCCTTATTTCATTTATGTCTCTATCGGTAACGTTTAATGTTCCCCCAGAAAATGCAAACTTTACCCTTGATAATACGTTCATACCAATTATTGCTTCAAATTGTAAATTCTTAACGACATGCACATCAGAACACAAAGAAATATTATCAATAACAATTTCTGATCGGAAAAACCCTTCGGTACTTATTTTGTGTTGACTTATTCCATTTAAATATATCTTACTACCATTCAATATAGGAGATCCTATTTTATGATAACATTCCTCATTAATTAGAGTTATTTCAGATCCAGTGTCTATTACTGCATTAATATAACACTTTTCAATATAAACACTCTTTTCAATTTTCTTAGGAGTTGCTACATATATTTGATTTACAGTTTTATTCACATTTGCATTTTCACCTTTAAAATTATATGTACAAGTATTACTCTTATGCCCATAATTTCCACATGCATAACACTTAATTCTATTACTTTTATATGGATCTCTATTTGGTACATCATAATCAACCTTATTAACATACTTATTGACATTTGTACTATAACCAACAGTTTTATAACAATTATCAACATTTCTACTATTCTGGTTAGCACGAAAGTTCGACGATTCACCTTTATATCGAGTTTCATCTTGCGAAACATTTTTTCTGTATTTATTTACATTCCGTATCTCCATTTTTCCTAATTGCAACCTCGCACTCTCATATTCCTCTAACTTTTTCACTATAACTTCTGCGCATTTTAATTGATGCCAGTCATCTATGAAGTGTGTTTTGATTTCAAACGGCGCTCTACGTTTTATCTGCTCGGATACCATTAGTTCCCTGAGCTCGTCAAAATTTGTTATTTTGAGTCCTCTTAACCATTCGTCAAAATAATGACTTATTTCAAACGCAAAATCTCGCCAAGTGGCTGTACTTTCCTTTTTATGATTCAGGAATTTTTGTTTGAATTGTTCAGATGTAAGTTTAAATCTTTTGAGTAAGATTTCTTTTATGTGTTCATAGTCATTAGATCTTTCCTCCGGTTCGCGAGTTATAATCTGTGCTATCTCTAAGGGTAATAAACCTAGTAAATGCGTTACAAAATCTTCACTTTCGATTTTGATTTTCGTCGCTTGTCTCTCGAACAGCGCTAAATACGTACTTATATCATTGGATTCATTCGAATCAAAACATTTAATTATCTTTGATAATTCCTTTCCTCTATCCCATGCAGTGTTCGATTCTGTCATGTGATTTTCCCTAACTGTTTGTGTCGCATTTTGCAGTTTCAGTTTTTCCAATTCAAATTGGCGTAATTCTTTTTCTTTTTCCCTCTCTAACTGCTGTTTGTCTTTCTCCAGCTGCTCTTTTTCGATTCTTTCAACTATTATTGTATCCAGAAGTGTTTTTGTATACTCCTCATCGTAATCGAGTTGGTTCGTCACTAACTTTTTTAATTTCGAAATTGTCGCATTTGAGGGTATTTCTATATCTAATTCCGTTGCAAGACGGTAAATATCGTCCTTTCTTGCTTTACCAAAATATGACATCTTTATCTTAAAAATGAGCAAAATGTACTCACAGTTTGCGATGATGATGGCTCTCTAGGGTTCTAGTCCACGTTCAATTTGCATGGGGCAATCCCGGCACCAGCCCCCATTTTGTGATGTCAACACTGGAATGGCACTGTAGCTATTACTTGATATGGTATTTTGGAATGAGTCCACGTGTTGTAAAACATAACATTTATTACATTAATTGAAGATGGTACACATATGAGCCACAGAGGTCTCAATAGATTCGCATAAAAAAAACACGGAAGAGCGGCCACACAGGTCTCGACTCTCTCCGATCACACAAAAAACTGAAGACCCTCCGCCGCGTGCAAGGGATCAAGCCTTTTCCCCTTAGCGTTCGTGGTGTTCCGTTTCCTGGATGAAATAGTCCCTTTCTCCTTTCGGTAGTAGGTGGGGAGGCGAAAGAATTCCGTTCCTACATACATGTAAACAATTAAATTCAAGAGAACAAAGATAATGTATAATTATAAGATTCCAAGTTTATCCAAGTACAAAAATTCTCATTTGGTCTTATCACTTCATACACACTTCGACGATTGACGCAGAAGGGCGGGATTTTAATAATCAATTGGTTCAGTGGTACTGTTATATCTTAGTTTGACAAATACAAAAATTGGAGAGATTCTTCAGTTGGATTAAAGTATTGTGGAGAGTACGAATTGAAATTCGTTGTTCTTGTCAGAAGCAGACGATTCGCGTAATATCGCTCTCTTTCTCTCTCGGCGCAAGTTTGTAATGCGCATGCGCGAAGCATTGCGAACGGAGCGCGTATCAATATTCTTATTTCTTAACTTTTCCCTTTCGGTTGTGTTCGTCTTGTGTCTCTTTTCGTCTTGTGGAATAAATTATTGTGTTCTAATTTATGTTGTATTAATTGCACACCAACGAACACTACAGTATAATTACTGTGTTACACTATTTACAGATACAGAAAAAGATTAAATATTAAAATGATTCAAAACATTAATCGGATCAATCAAATTAAAAACGCTTAGGATCTTATCGAATTCGAATTACGATTCCCTGACATAAACTGAAGGTGTAGGAGAGCAAGGAAGGCGTATGACGTCAGCGCCATCAAAAATTAAAATAATTTCCATGCACTTCCCACCTGAACTCTTCTAAGAGTTCACATCAATTATTCATCATTTATCAAAAGACAGATTATATCAAAATAAAGTATCAACAAATATCAAGTAAATATTTCATGACTATATCCTCAATGCGTTCCACAACTTGAGTCTTGAATTTCATTAACTAAGTCTCCATCATTACTATCCTTCGAATACTGAAGCCCAAAATCCCCCTTCGACTAGAGTATTTAATTCTTTTGTCATTGTCATTATTATATCTTTGTTGGAAAAAAAGAAAGAAGCAGAAATTTTGCCGCCTCCGGAACGGCGTTATTTAATGAGAGATTTTACTGCGCAATCCTTGCTAAGTTCTTCATAAGACACATATTGGCGCTCTATGCTACCGCAACTGGCCTTTGACCGGCCCTGCCAATGTGTAAACAGTCGTTTAGTGAAATTTCACCAAGTCCGTGTGACGACGCAACGAACACGATACGTATTTTACTAGTGCTTCAATCACGGTGAATGACCTCTCTGTGATAAAAAAATATGTAACTTAATTTTCATTGTTGGAGATATCTGGCGCTAATTCGTTTATAGTTTGCTGAAAATAATCTTGAAAAACAGATTGATAGAAAGTGAAGAGTTCAGGATTGATCTGAAATGTTTTTTTTTTTTAGCCTCAAAAATCGTTGTTGTGCAACCTGCCTATTGTTTTATGTAACATATCTCTTGTCGGGATTAAATGGCAGCCTAATTTTATAACGATAATTTTCATATGTAATTTCCAATTCAAATGCAACATCTTCTAACGGGTCAAAAGATTCATTTTCGTATTTTATATTTTAACCTTGGGTCGCAAAATTCAAAGAAATTTATTTGACCGTAAAAAAATTATAAGGCTTTCCTTCAACATGTATCAGGTACCATAAAAATAGTGAAATGAGATATTACTTATTTTTTTCGTAAACAATTGTCTGTATTAGTATATAATACCTATACTTTGGCAACCGGTATACAAACAGACATAGTGATGAAGATAATTGTCAATTTGAGATGCCCTTTACCTGCTCTCTGGCGGGGTTCATATGCAATTTGGGTAGGTCTGAGGTTTAGCAACGGCCATCTTGAATACAGCTTTTTCAATGTCTCCCCCCCTGCTGCTATTTAGTCTTTAAACTGTGATCACAGCGAGTGCCACTTCTTTTCGGAACTGTTTGGTCGCCCCTCATCTTTGGAACGTGAATTGGACTCCTAATTGTATCAATTATTAAACTCTATCGTCTATCTTAATTATTTGCCTTTCTCATAGTGCATTGCCACTACCTTTAACTTTCTTCCTCCATTGTTTAGTCTACAATCATTAAATTCCTTATTAATTCTGATGTGGAGGTTCGCAGTTCTCTGCAAGGTACTCCGTAATTGATACGTCCGTTCCGTTCCGTGCAGTTCTTTCCGTCTGTGCCTGAGTAGTTCGGTTTTGCTGCTTCTTTCGTTCACTTAAGTGCATTCTTGTAATTATGTTAATATGCTGCTTTTGTTAGTTCTATGTAAAATCTGCAATCGGATACGTACACAACATATTTTTTAAGTATAGAACAGTTCAGTAGAATGCTAATAGGGCAATAATAAACAATCAATATAGATATTAAAATGCTTATAAAGAAAAGCCGTTTTTTTTCCTTCTAAAATAACTACGTTGACGATTAAAAAAGCATCTATTTTCTATCCAGGGGTCGCGACAAAATAGTACACAAAATAGGGAGGCCGGAAATGCAAATAGTTTGCGTACCACTGTCCTAGACAATCAATTATTGTCAATGATGCTCATTGAAATAACCAATTGATCGTGAGGAGGCGATTGTCAATCGATTGATGGTGTTAAATACGCTATAGTCAATCGTCTGGGCTTTTTTATTTTATAGTTCAAGTTTATATCTTCGCGATCGTTAAAGATAGTGAAAATTTCAACGAATTTGAAGGCAACCAACCAGTCTGGTGGTTAAGGTGTTATCTCTGAATCCGAAGGTTCCTGGTTCGAATCCGGATGTTTGTAAGCGTATGGAGCAGAGGCGGCTGGTGCGCCTTAAATCTGTCCTGGTTTCACGTTGGGTTGGTGTGGAAGTTGGCGAGTGGGGAGCCAGCTCAGGTGTTGCCTCATCTGACCGTGCTTCAATATTACGTGATGTAGTCGGATCTTTCCCTTAGGGGATTGATCACGGACCGTCGTCAATATCCCGTTGTGTTGCTATCGTAAGACGTTAATTAAAATTGCCATTACCATCAACGGTTTTGAAATCTGCGGAAAATTTTACACCAGATCGATACCTTAACTACGAATTTCTGTAAATAAATAATTGTTCAATTGAAACTTTTAGATTTTCGCAATAGAATTTGGCCACATATTTGTCGAAGAAATAAATTAACGGAAAAAAAAAAGGATATTTATTTCGTTTTACAGAAAAGATATAACTCAAATGGAGTACTAAGTTGCCTTAATTTACAGCTTTATATAAATAGCCATTAAAAATAGCATGAAAATTCAATCGTATTCGATGTTTTGAAGATACAGTAATACCCAGAAGTTAGGTAATAGGCGGGAGCGACGGAAAATCGCGTAAGAGTCGGGGTACAACTTTGCACATAAATAAATAAATTTTATTTAATTGATACCAAGGACTACCAAAAACACTGGTTTACAAAAAAAATATTTAAGAAAATTGCACAGCGCGCACACACAAATTCGTCTGACGACACAAGTCCGTTTTTTATCGCAGAATTTATTCGTAGCAAGCTAATTTTTTCTATTCCTTGTTTTGCATCTATAACGCGTTCTTCGTTGGAGTCCGCTTTCTAAAAATTTTAAGCGAGCCAAGACCTTCTGTATCTGCCTGGGCCGCGCAGATGGTCTTCGACAGCCATCTCGTTGGTTTTGAGTGCAGGTGATTGATACTCTGAAGACTGTCGACACAAAGGGATCTGTTGGAAAGCTCGAGCTGAGGTTTGTCTTGTGGGGCTTGTTTATGAGGTCACAGCTGTTGAATTTTTGCCTGTTTCGCAGCGCCAAGCGCATAGTTTTTTTGTAGTAAATTAGGCTGTTTCGCGCGCGCGCGCGCGTTGTGTTGACAGGCACACTGCGTAAAATACGATGGTAATGGTAATTTTAGTTAACGTCATACTAGAGCAATACAACGGGCTATTGACGACGGTCCGGGATGTCACTTAAGGGAAAGATCCGAGGACACCTCGTAATTTTGAACCACGGTCAGATGACGAAGCAACACCTGAACTGCCAACCCAACGTGAGGACTTTCGGCCACGACAGATTTAAGGTGCACCAGCCGCTTCTACACCAAACGTTTACAAACATCCATGCCCGGACCCGGATTCGAACCAGGAACCTTCCGATCTAGAGGCTAACACCTTAACCACTATACCGGTTGGTCGGCCGTAAAATACGAATTGTCAATCGTTTGGCAACTCAAGAAAGCAGACATGACGGATGCCCACGAGAAGCGATTGTACCTGGGAACGGGAGTTTTTGACGCTTTTAATTACTTTACATCGGGATTATCCTAAGTTGTACAGCTAAGCCATAAGTGAATATTTAAACAAAAACAAAAGAAGTGTAACTTTGAAAAAAATGGTTGGGTTAAAACAATACAAATCAGATTATACTGAGGAAATATTAAAACAGAAAATTAATATTCTGCATACGATTCAGTATCTCGAAGAAAGTTTAGTAAATGTGAGTAAAACGGCCATCTTTGGGCCTGCGTCTACGTATGGTGAGATGTGACTGACTGTAATATCGCTACCAAATTGTAAATATATATATTTTTATTCTTTAAAAGTTTTTTTTTTTATCACGATGTCACAATAACTCACTTTATACCAGCGTCTTTTTTCTTCCGATTGCAGACAGCCCAAATCTGAAAATCGTCACAACCCTTTGAAAAATATTGACGGGTTGATTGAAGCTATTTTGAAACACCTATCAATCAAAACCGTCAATCACTTTGACAATTTTGATCGCCTAGGGACCGCTTTAGAATACCGCATTGTTTGAACAAAATGTTTGTTCACCACGAATTGAGACATCTATAGCAAAACCTGAAGCTCGTTTTACAATAAAGCTACGCAGATACAGAGCAGACAAACAATCAGCGATGAAAAAAGCATTGATTGACATTGGAGCAAGCTCGCTTTGCATTCACGTTGTTTTTATGTAGAACAAACTATTGGCAAATGCCACACGAACTTTCAATGAATGGACACGTTCAAAACCACGTGACTCAAATGCTGATTCACCGGAGTCAGATTCCACCCCTCGTTATGTGTTTTTTTTTTCTTTGAAACAAGAGACACATAACACTAAAACTGGCCTTTATTGTAATTACAGATTTCTTTTTTTTCTTTTTCAATGACATAAGACATTAAATAACACAGCTTCCAGAATAAATAGAATTAAATATCATAACAAAGACTTACACAACATAAGGTGGGATTTCTGAAAAAGTGATCAACAATCAATACATATTGAAAATATGAACAATGAATGATGGAAAACAAGTGTAAAAACAATGTATAGAAGTCAAGGATTGGTAAGCATGCTTTCAACAGTGCAAGATCCAATTTTGATTTTCCTTTTCTCTTTCAAAAAATTTATAAAAATAAGACAAAAACACAAAGAGTATAACGGAATGTTTTACTGAAATTGAGCAAAATCGTACAGAACTTGTTTATTCTTATAGGAGAGGGAGGAGCAAAAATACTAATTGGAAAATGCATCAGGCTAGAAAGAAGGTATCGTTATGTAAGCAGATACAAGAAATTTTAATGATAAAAAATCCAGACTTGAACTATAGTTTGACGGATTTCAGAAATCTAAAAATATTCACCCATAATAGAGGTCTTATAAGTTTAGCATTCTTTGTGTTACATTTTAGGCAGTATTATTTCAACAAATTTTGTTCCATTTGGTAAATTGAATTCCTGGCCATGTATTTGAAAATATCTCAAAATTAGAAAATGTAAGGTATGTTGATGCATTAAATGAACTATACTTAGGAGTATGAACCATAACATTCAAGGTTATTTCCATCATATTAATAAATCCTAAAATATTGTATGTTTCTATTAGAAAGTCTGTATGCACAAATTTAAAAGTTTAATTAAGATTGTGGGAAATAGAGGAGTTTCTTTGGACTTCCAACTATCAGGTTTACATTCTATTAAGTGAATTCGAAAAAATATTTCAGCATGTGTTATATTAATGGTTCAGACTTGGACAAAATTTATTCGTTAAACCGATATTTAAAAACAAAGAGGCTAGAAAATATATGTAATTGCAGGAATAATATCCTAGGAATTAAAACTAGATTTACGAGCAAACAAAACCTTAAAATTTTTTATACGCAATCAACGAAATGTAGTAAGGGTTAATAGTTTATGAAAACATCAAAGTTTGCATGTATGTTATACCAAGACATAACTTATTTGGACTAGAAGAGAGGCAAACTATGCTTATATCATATTTACAATTATCTTTAGAGTCAGGTTGTTGAATTTATACATATGTTTGAAAGGATTTTGGACAGATTAATTTAGTTCTAAATATTAAGTTAAAGATATTTAGAAGAAAAATGAATAATAAAAATTTCATGCATAATTTGAGGGCTTTTTCCCGATTTTAAAACATTTCCTCAATTTCATTCAAATATAGTCTAAGTAGAAGATAAACAATAAAAAATTCCATCAAAGAGCATGATTCAATACACTAAAAAAAATTTCAGAAAACATCCCATCAATCCTTGACAAATATTAACAAAGCCATAAAAAACTCAGTTACTGAAGATACTAGAAGTTGAATGACTTCGGTTCTAGAAAAAGATACTTATACGAATGACACATTTCTGTTGCATAGAGTACTTCACACTATGTACATAGCACTGGACTTACACAGTATTACTTGATATGAATGGAAGGACCAACATATAAATTACAAAATGGTCATGCCCTCCTCCAAATGAGCGATGGATCCTTCATCAATTTGTCCTTGCAGTGTACAGAATGGAAGGGGATTCTTCCCGTGATCGATTTCGAAATTTCTTTTTAAAGACAAAGGACAAACGTGACAGAAAAAGGTAGTTCAGTTATCATAAATATGTTCATATAAAAAGATCATACAAATAATTTTAACCATAATTTAACAAAAAGGAGCAACAAATAATCACAGTGTTTATAGTTATTAAAAAATGTTTCCAAGTCATTTTTCTGTGGTCTTTACAATGCAAACAAAGGTCAATAAATATAAAAATAACTTACCTTCTTGTAAGAAGTGGGCGAAAACAATGAAATATACACTTACAGTAAGAGATAAAAGTAAAAAAAATATGCACACACAATGATAGTTCTTGAATTTTGCACTGTATCTACAATGATGGAAACGAATGAATTCATCTTGACGTGAGGCATGCAATCGTCATTTGATTTCCAGTCACATGAAATTTTTTTTAGCCATTAGAGTAAAAAAAATGATTGTTTTGTGGTTGAAATGCTTTAATAACAGGAACATATTTACATCCAGAAATAAAAAATAATCAGCAGTCTGCACATATACCAGTTTTAAAAACAAAAAATATCTGTGCTTATTTAATAACAGAAATATATCTCTACTGTTAGTATAAAAAATGAGGTAGCAAGAAATAAAATGATACAAAAACTGAACTGGCTCAAAGATAAAACACTTGCTCAAACATTACATTTCACTGATACTCAAACTAACGTTGAATTTTAGAAATGAAAAATCAAGCAGAAAGACACAAAACACTTAAGGCAGCTGTTCAATACAAATAAGCTGACGAAAAACGAGCAGAAATTTTGTCTCGATCACGCAGCCGAGCACGAAGCAAATAATACAAGGCCAGTGTGAAATTTTGATAGGTACAAGACAATTTTTATAAAAAAAGGCTGTGCCTGCAGTTCACAGCGCACTCAATTGGCAAATTTACATTGCTGTCGATGGTCGACACCACACATGCTAAAAATATTTTGTACTAAGCTTAAGGTAAATATATTTGTTTGGAGTTTATAAAGTTGCATAAGATTTGTATGTTATGAGAACACAGCCATCAGGTATTCAGGGCACTGGGTTTGACTGAACTGAAACGACTCGTCTTATTGCTCTAGTTGTCATTGTGATCGATGCTCTTCCCGAGTGGAGTAAAAAATATTGCATCAGATTTTTTTTGACTCGTGAGTCAGAGGCAACCGTGACATTCTTTCGATGGTGGGGAGGAAAGAGCTCCACACAATCACATGTCTGCATAGATAAGAATGGCCGATGCACATTCACGTATTGGCAATTGTATAAGGTACATTTTAGCATGACAAAAATTAACACTCACCACTGCACGAAAATCGGTTTTTGGAAGCAAAGATGGTAAGAAATGAATCGCAACAACACAAACCTTACAGCATCCTCGAGACAATAAAATGGCAGAATCAAACATGTTATGATGATGAAAGAATATATAAATTTTGATAGCATGTTTACGAATTCAAAGTTGCCCTTGCTTTAATAGTTGCATTGATATGGTTCACAAACACTAACTTGAAGTGGCAGATAACATAATACTTTCAGGAAGAATTTTAAAAGAAAACCTGAAATTATATAAAATTTCATCATAAAGGCTGAATACCTCAAATATTATTTTGCACCAATTAACAAATTGCTAAAAGTGGATCACAAGTTACATCAAAATCACCGGTAAATGTATTAAAATGTCAAATAATTTGATTGAATTGGGAGGATATTTCCAAAAAACATTAAAAATGAAATACTACAGATAATACGGAAATAATTATTTTCTACACAAGGCTAAGTATACACATAGCAGGTACAGATAAGGAAGATGAAAGTGCAAGAAAATGGAACTTTCTTTTTGGCATATATCAATCATGATCTTATATTTTATGTAAAAGAATTACATTTCATAATTGTAACAAAGATTCATTTAAAATGTCTTCAGCTTTTGAGCAAACACACACCCAGAGACAAATGTTTCCAGTGATAGTTTTACACTAAAAGATATTTTATGTTGAGTTTAAATGCAGGTTATAAATAAGGGATCCATAAAATTTTTTGCATATAAGAAACTCTGTTGCTTTACTGCCAAGCCCCAAATATACATAAAAGCCTTTTATCAAAGATTAATACAAAATATGTAGCCTCAACTGTATTTATTTGTGCTTGAGATGATAAAATTAAATTGGTCAATGCACAAACTACTACAAAAAAAGAATAATACAAACACAATAAAGCTGAAGTAAAATGTAATTGAACATGAAAAATTCCTTCACATTTACTGCTTTTAGTTTTTTTTTTATATTATAAGCTGATGAAGCAGCAAAATAAATTGCGGAATGTTTCGTTTTTATTGGCAAGCCCCATATTGAGTCACTTTATAATTTACATAATACTAAATTTAATTAATTTCTTATGCAACACTTGGAGTTGACAGAATTCAAGTTCAAACCTAGTCATAAATAAATAAAAATGTTATTTGGGAAAAAAAAATAATAATTAATAAAAATATAACTATTTTTTGCGCCTCACAATATATTAATACAGTGCATATTTAATGAACCTAATATGCATATATATATGCCTTGTGCAGAAAATAATGTGAAGAAATGGAACAAATTCAAAAGTGAGGAACAGAGCAAATATATCTTTGCAACATAATACAGTGCGATTCTAAAGGCGTGATATTAGTTTGTATATGAGAAATTGAAACTAGACATAACATGAAACTTTTTGACAACAAAACAAAACACATTTCCATGTTTTAGCACAAGGTTTTCTTTTAAATATATAAATCTAAAACTGCATCATTATGCTTGGTCCTAATGCAAATGCACAACTACTATTTACAAATACACAAACATTTACAAAAAATATACAAACATAGTCTGACCTTAAAACTATCAACTTTACATCTTGAAGAACAAAATGACACTTGCTTCATACAAATAGAATTAATTTAAATCACAAGAGAACAGTTCAATTGTATGTTACTATTGCTAGAAAATAAAGAGTGCAGAAACTCATTTTGGTTGTATCAGTATAAAGGGATTAATCAAACATTTTTCTAAAAAAATTACTCATGGCTGAAAATTATAGAATTAATAATTCAAAACAAAACATTATGGAAGTATTTCTTAAAATTTATTAAAGGTAAAAATAAATATAAAACGTTCTTACTAAATTCAAAATTATAATTCCACTTTATCAAATATTATTAGATTAGAATTAGAGATTAAATGTAAAAGGGTAGAAAAATCAGAATATTTTACTGCCAACTTTAATAAGCATTTTTTATTTTCATGCAAATAATTATTTCTACGATAAATTATCCCAAGATATGAATAATTAAAAATACACTAAGATTAGAAATTGATATATGTATACTACTATTTTATAAG
The DNA here is from genome assembly GCA_947359465.1 of Metellina segmentata. NCBI lineage: Eukaryota > Metazoa > Arthropoda > Arachnida > Araneae > Tetragnathidae > Metellina > Metellina segmentata. The sequence goes on from OX375875.1 coordinate 102,125,686, forward strand.
TAACATACACATGAACAAACTATTTGTACGAGGAGTGTCAATTTGAACGTTTTGCATAGGTGCTTGTGTAATTATTTGCACATTTTTGTCAATTATGACTGAAGGATTGGCCACAATATAACTTAAATGTATTTTGTACAAAAGAAAAATATTAGTGAGGTAGAAACTAGCATTTTCCATGCAACATAAAAACATTCTCGAAAAAAATTCCCCTGGCATTCAGAGTAAAAAATATTTTGATGAACCAATTTCAAGGCTTGTGTAACCTTTACTTCTTATTCTTGTCCTTAGAAATGCTTTGAGTGGTTTGTCATTGCGGGACAGAAAATTTCCAAACAACTAGATGTTTCAATCATTTGAAGATGGCTATTTTCAAGAATTATGAGTGCACCTTTTGTATGTAATCAGTACATATTAATTCTAGCATTAAAAATAAAATAATTTTGAGAAAATTAGCAGACAGAAAAGTTTTGGAACAAATTTGGAAGAGTAGAAAATGTTACAGGTAAGATTTATTACTTTCCAATCAATTTATTTAAGGCATACAAAAACATGATTTGTAGAGTACATTTTTAAGCCCTAAATGTAAATTGGAAAGATTTAAAATTTAACACCGGTCTTCATTTGTTTTTAACTTCAGATTTACAAAATTGAAAACAGGAAAAAATCCTTCCAATCAAATTAAACTTGATAATTAAAATTACCATCCTTAAACATCGATTTGCAATCTGTGTCTTCTAAAAATAAACCAACTCCTTTAGCTCATAAGAGAGGCAGTGAAAGACAAAAAAAATTCTTGGTCACAAACAAAAGGAAGTTTTAAAAAAGGGGCTCACATTCTTGAAAATGCCATCTGCTCCATTCAGTACCTTCCCTCATCCGTTCTGTCCAGCAAATCCTGCTAATATAGTAACTGACAAAAGGCATTTTCCTATTGCTCGCCTGGAACAATACATGATGGGATAATGGCCCACAGAATCAGGTATCTCCATCTGTTCACGAAAACAGCAAATCACAGCTTTACGGGAAATATTATCAACCCGATTAGAGTCAGTAGTACAAAAAAAAGAAAAACACAAGGCTGCTTCGAATGTTCATTATTTGCATATTAGCTAGCCAAATCGTTCCTTGACTAGGAGCATGAGCTTCTTTTTCCCCTTATACGCAGATTTCATATTGTCAACTAGCTGTGCAAACTGGATGTGGCCGTCTTGTGCCAGTAGGAACGTCTCTCTCGCTTTACCAAGGAACTCTATAAAGTCACCGTAGTGGCGCGGACTTATGTGCGTCAGGCGGGAGTGCGTGGTGTTCACGTACGCTGATATGGCAGCCTCCAGGAGCTGACGCAGGGGGGGTTTGTCTAAGGAGAGGGGTTTGATACACCGCCGCTTAGTGTCCAACGTGGCAATACCCGGCGCGGCCATTGAGCAACGTCTGAGTATGTCGGAAAGCACGGTGGCACATTGCACATTCTTCACGAGGAGTGGGACGAGATTCGTCAACTCCGGCTTCCCGAGGGAATGCGCCAGAGCACATGCCCAGTGAATGTCGTTTATGGCAGGGTGATTGTCCTGATTGTAAGCAAGGTGGACACCCTTCATCGCCAACACTGCGAGTTTGTAGGCGCGGTGCGGGTAGCCACGGTGCTCCATGTACCGGGCCACAGTGAACAGCTGGGAAGAGGTCATGACATTCGTTGTGGCCGCATCCACGACGATCTGATATGCAGCCTCGAAGGCGTATGAATCGCTCTCGCACAGGGTGAGGGCATTCAGAGCACAGTTAGGTGGATCTTTAGTGGCACATTGGAGAGCTAAAGTACGAGCACAGCTGGCCAACTCCTCCTGCTGAAGGAAGTCCAGGTTCAATCTCATGACCGTTGCATGAGACATGACTGTGGTTGCCACGGGACCTACAGAGATCAATCGATAACATTAGCATAGTTAAGTTTCATACTTGCTCCAGAAACACAATTGTTAATAAGCTTCATTTTAAATCAGTACAAATGATATTAAATAAAGCTTTTATTGTTCAGTAAAAGTAGAAAATAAACACTAACCCCATAAATGAGGGAATAAAGAGAGATTAGGGAACATAGTAGGGAGATGAATGCAGAAAATATTGGTATCCAGGGTGCACAAGCCATGTTTACTAGCCAGTAAACACTGTGGCAAAAATAATCACTAGGGTACCTCAGGTTCATAAAGCCCATACACACCTGAAATGTGCCCCAAGGGCTTATTTTGTACTGATGCTCAGTAAATGTACATGATTCAACTACTGATAAAAACAAAATTTTGCACTTACTTCACTTCTCCATCAATAGTTATTAAATCGAAGCTTTGTGAAGAAAAATCGTAAATGCCAAAATTTTACTTGTTTGTTTTACAGAGCTCTTAAAATGTTATTTATTAATGTTATTATTAAATGCTTCTCACTACAATCAGACTTTTTGAAAATAATGTAAAAAAATTATGCTAAATGCAGAAAAATCATAAAGATTCAGTAAACTATATGAATACTAGTTTAATTACATGTTTTGTTAACCTTGTTTCATCTCTGCAGGCATCAATTCCAACCCAGCACGTTTTGTGTCATTAAAATATCTACATGTATTCTTCCTTTGGAAAAACATTGTCACTCGGAATTTTTTCTTTATAAAATAAAGTCAAATGCCAGGTATTTGTTTCTTTCTCTTTATAACTAGTCTTTTTAAGTGTTTGCCATATATGCATACAGCAAAATAATGGGTAAAATAAAACATTATACGATGAAAGGTTTTTAAATCATGTAAATATATAGAACTTAAAGAGTCCCTAAGAAATTTAGCTCTAAAAAAACACAATGGTTCTTAATGATGATTCACTAAGTTTCTAAAGTTAAACAGGTTACTGATTCAAAACATAGAAAATCTAAAAAGATCATTCACTAACACCAGACAGTACTTGACTCTAGTCAAATTTAGATTATAAATTTACAACCTCTTCTATCTGAATTGCTCTAATATAAGGAACACACCACACTATAAATCCAACCGTGTAGGTTGTTTACAAAATCACTAAAGCGACAAACCTATAATTGTTCAAAATTAGAGCAATCATCTTTTGCTTGGGAAAAGTGCTACCAAAGCACGACTGTTGAAAAATAAATCTTATAAAAATAATGTATTTTTTATAATTTAAAGCAATAACAAGAGAAAGAACCAAGTCACTAATAAATTAAAGATTACTAACAATATAACTTATTAATGAATATGAGGCATTCAGAACTAGAGTGGATAACGTCCATTTTTTTAACATTTTGAGATAAAAGATTTTCGTGCCATTTGCCAGGCTTTTCTTCTGCCTTCTCTTGGGAAACAAATCAACTAGGGACTTCATTCAAAGATGCACTAAAAAGATTCAACTTTAAGAGTTTGGGTATGTGTTTATCAGTTTAACCTAGAGTTGCCAACTGTCCTAGAATTTAAGTTGCTGTCCAGATAAAAGGAATACAGTAGATAATATATTCTGTATATTTATACCTGTGGCCTCTGTTGGAGAGAATAGTTGATACCAATTTTGAATTATTGATATTACAGCCTCTAGGCCCAGTTCTGTGGCACATGTCACTAGCCACCGGACCATTTCTCGCCTTCTCCAGTTTAATGAAGCTAGAGTCATTCGCATCACCTGAAATTCATAAAATGTGATCAGAACAAAACCAACTAGAATATTTATTCTTAACTTTTTTTTATCACCAAGTACTAGAACAATGCTTTAAATGCAATACATTTTTTAAAATTTTGACTTTAAGAATGCAATAAGGGTAGGTAATTTAATTAACGTCGCACTGGAGCAACACAATAATGCTAACACAGCGATAATGATGTCTGTTCGTCAGTTTTACTTTTCCTAAAATAACAGTTAAACTGAAATATACATTCTACCAATGATAAATTTGCTGCAAACTTCTACAATACATCCATATTATAAACTAAGAAACAGAAGCAAGTTTTAAGATCTTTGCATTTTTCCAGAGTGCAACTTGAGAACTTGTTAACAAACACAGACTGCAATCATATACTTTTTAATAATAAAAACAAAAGTTCTTGTATGCAAATATCATCGTTAAATATTATTTGTAGGCAAATGAGAAATTTAACTTTATACACAATACGAATTCTTACAAGTCAATAGCCTTTAACATACCAGAGGTTGTAAAACAAGAAACTTAGGAAAAGGAGAAATGAATTATTTATGGTCATTTATATACTTGCACTGAAATACAAGAATGTGAATTCATTACCATTGAATACTATTTTATGATGGTCAAAGTAAAGCATTGAATGACAAAGGGTAAATTCAGAGATTGTCAACAGCAGTATAAAAGACAAACTTAAATCAGTTTCAAATTACTTAGTTTTGTATGGGTAAACTAAAGTATGTGTGGGGGCTGTATTTTAATAATTCAATTCAAATTCTGTATGGTTATATTTAATCTCCAAGTTAGTGCATGTTTCATGAGTATTTGTGGGCAATGATTGCCTATTTGAGTCTTGCAACTTATGCAAATAGTTTCACACCAAACACAAATAAGAGAAAAGCACCGAAATTTTTTTAGAGGATTTAGAAAAGAATGAAACGTTTGTTGGTTTAGATAGAATCATATAATGTTGATGCTTTTCTTGTACACCAAACTGCTTGTTTTGTTTTTTCATAGAAATGTTAATTTAGTTGCTATGAGGAATGCGTAGCCTACTGGATAACAGCCATCATGGTGTTGTCAAATACGGCCATATTCGAATTGCAAAGAGATCCAATCGGTGTGATGTCACAATCTCTTGTGAAAATATAAATATTTAACTGAAAAATTATTTATTAAAAGAAAATCAAACGTAAAAGGTATCTATCTGGTGTAAAATTTACTAGATTTCAAATCCGTTAAATTCATTCTATCTTCAACGATCGCTGAGATAGAAAAAAAGTACTAAAGAATGCCACTCATAACTTAAATTTTTTTTTTCTTCACTTGAATCTGTTTCTCAGGAAATCAAATCAAATGAATGTCATTCTTAGCAGCGGCATTCGTAATGGAAAAAAAAAAAAATTTCAATTTAAAAATAATTTATTTAAAGAAAATCATATTTTTAAGGTATTGATCTATTGTAAAATTTTCTGCAGATTTCAAATCCCTTGAAATTTTTACTCTATCTTTAACGATCTAGGAGATAGAAAAAAGACCTACACAACACCAGTTAAAACTTTTTATTTGTTTTGCTCTTCGGCTGAAAACGTTCCAATGGAAATACAGAAAAAAATAAATTCAGAATCTGTAATATCTTTGAAGTGTTGCCATTCTAAGGTAAACAATGATAATTAAATATGTCATTAAAGTAATTTTTAAATGTTCTAGATTGAATTTTAAAATTCCAGCTTTGCACAAAAATTGCCAAATATTCGAACTACCAGTGTGCCAAATCCCATTACTGTAAGAGCCATAGATTTGTCGGGACAGTACACCAGGCCTCGAAATATATTTGTTAATACAGGTGCACCTAAGTTTTTAAATTAGGTGCACAGTTGCGCCTAGTGGGAAAAAATTAGGTGCACAATTTTATTTTCATGTGCACAGTGCACCTGGGTATTTCGAGCCCTGGAGTACATGCACACAACATCCAAACACTTCCTTTTAAAATAGTAGATTCTCAGAGATCATCATCCAGTACTTATAGCAGTCTTGGCAAATTAAGTAGCTTCACCTTTTTAAAGGCTACAAAGAATTTTTAAACACAGTAGTTGTGAGACCAAGATTCAATGGAATGAAGTTGAATAAATTCCAATTAGGTGAAGGGACTTAGTTATAGCTTATCTTTTAAAAGAAATGTGAATTTGAAATATACAATGGAATAGATTTTGCTGAGGGGTTCTAGTGACAGAGTGATAAATTTTCATATTGCAAGTGTAAGATGTTGCAAATGGATTTTCCAAATGTTAGGATGAGCTCTTTCCACTCTTCAGTGACATTGAAATTAAAAGATTTTTAAAGATTAATATAAAATAATCTTTTCCACACCAAAAGAAAAACTCTTTACAATCAGCAGTATTAGTGATGGTTTCTATTTAGATAACAAAAACCAAATATTGTGATTCGTTTGGCATGAGGGATATATTTGACCTAGCTGCACCAAACACAAGACAGTGTCAAGTAATTGTGAAAAGAAAGGATGGAGAGAAGAAAATAGAGAAAGATAGTGTGGCCAACCTGGAGTTGCAATCCTCATGTTTATCAGAGGCAGTAAACCCCATGGGAAAAGAATAGATCACTCAGGTACATTGGGTTCATGCAGCTCGTATACACCTAAATATGTTCTCCGAGAGGCCAACCATTAGGAAAAATTTCATATAAAAACAGGGTTACAGTAAAATGTAGAAGTCCGCTAACATTTATAATACAGGTAACCCTCATTTTGCCTGGTACTTCTATAACACAATACCAAAAAATCATCCCTAATATAACACGTCCTTCTCCTCCAGGTTGTCCATATTACACGGTTTACAAATGATGAAGACAGTGATTGTTATTCTATTTCGGATTTTACCATAAATAATGCGACTGCAGGATTAGATTTTGCGCAAAAGTTGGAACTTCATTTTAAAGTGAGATCCTTCATTCTTGCGCAGTGGAAAATTTCAACGAGACCTTCAAAGTTGTGTTGCTCCATATCGAGAAGTTTTAAAGGAGCTACAAAAGAACCTGAGCGCATCCTACACAAAAAGTCCAATTAGAGCAATCAATACAGAAGAACTATCAAGTGATGAAAATTAAAAAAAGAATCATCTGAATTTTCTATTTCAAATGTAATTTTTTATGTATGTATGTATGTATATAATTTAAATGAATTTAATTTTATATTTGTTATTTAAAGTTGAATAAAAATTTTTTTTGTATATTCTATAGCTCCAATTTCAGCTCAAACACGGTTTGGTTTCCATATAACACGGTACGTATTATCAAATATATACGACCTCAGAGTTTTGGTTAAAACAATTTCGATATAGCACAAGTATCCTATATCACGGTATTCCCAAAAAGCACAGTATGCACTATCAAAATCTGTGGGACTAGTACGTTTTGTATTACTCAGATTCACTACAGCACGGCACCAATCCACCATGCTATACGAGGGTTACCTGTATAATTAATTTGATATAGATGATTATGTATTGATAGTAATAAATTGAGAGTAAATTTGCCATTGGTAGCTCAAGTACCTGGAGTCCTAATTGAAAAGCAGCATCTAGAAGCGTAGGATGTCGACCTCCGCCATCTGGGGGAACAGCTATACGAAAAGCATCTTGGGCTAGCTTGAATAATTGTGAGGAGCTATGAATATTACGTTGAGCGGATTTCAAAACAGTTGGCAACTTTACAACATCACCTGAAAGAAATATATATATCCAGCTTTAGAGTAGAATGCATTAAATTCAAAACAGTCTGATATTTCAATACAATATCTGTTAGCAAGTTGAGTGTGATTTTTAAAAGAAAGCTCTGTCTTTTTCTCCTACTAGACAATAGGAAATCCAAGTCAAATAAAAGCTTAAGAATAATGAACAGGTTTTATACCTTGTTTTCAGCTAATCAATCGAAATTAGTTTAACATTATTCTGTGAGGTATCAATAGTCAATAAACATTTCAACAGGATCTGAAGTGAACAGTTGAAATATAATATAAGCAGCTTTAGAAATTTTCTATTTCTTGCAAAATTTTATAAAGTTGTCATTTTTTCTTTAGTTAGATAAACCAATTCACTAGTTTTATGAATTTTAGAAAACTGAACATTGCATTAGAGGTAGAATATTGTAAATAAGGTTGATATATTTTAGCTTGGGATGTGTCTATAGTGAGTACATGTCTACCACTAGAACTGCTCCCAGCCAGTTGCCATACAAACGAACCTAGTTCTATTTTTACTTGAAGAAGGGGACTTGGAGCATTTAATTACAATTTGGCAATAAATAAATCAAGATTTTTTTTTTGCCACTGAGAAAATCTATACTAGCAAACTACCTATTCCTGTTGTCAACATTCATGAAAAATAAAATTAAGGATGCCCTAGAATCACCCCTTTTAAAACAAAAGATCAGTTTCTATAGTAACTGACACAACCCAGACTTGGTGCCAGGATCAGTTTACATGGTAGATATAGCAATATTTACTTCAATTAAGATTCAAAATTCTTAACTTCCACCTGTTTAGTTTGGTAACTAGCTCATAGAAAATCTCAATTTTCTGCTATCATATCTCAATCATCATAAAAGCAAAAAATTAAACCCTTTTTCATTCTTGCATTGTGACTTTTTTTACCACTTATAAAGGGAAATGCCATTTAGTAATACACTTTACTATCTTTGTTACGCTTAATTAACTAAAATTAAAGATTACTAGGGGGCCAGCCCCCTGCTCGCTGAAGCTCTCCAACCTCTGGAGGATTGCTTCGCAATCCTCATTGGTTCGCTGTGTGAATCTATGCTCGCTTCGCTCAAGTCAATGAAGATATGTGTCCTAGCAGAAGGAATTGTTTTCAAAGTATAATATTCCAAAAAAATATTTTTTCAAATCTAAATGATTTGTTCTTATTATTTGTAAAATTAGTTATTCTGTTTTTCAGAAAAGATATATACAGTACCTCGGGAATCAGAATTCAAATGAAAACTTTGAGCCAATTTTGACTCTAAATGTGAGCGCTGATTTGGAAATTGAATACCCAGCATGTTGTTTGTCTGTATATTTACCCCTGCACTCAAGCCATCCACGCTTTTTCATTGAGTTTGTTGTCGAAAGTTGTAGTGCAAGCGTCTTGCCGAACTATAATTGTTGGCCCTGAAAAGATCCTCTGCTTTCTTTGATTTCTATTATTAACTGCAACAGCTCAGCTAAAATTAATTTTTTTTAAATAAAATATCATCCGATAACGCTATAAATTCAACTGAAGCGTGAGGCATCGTGATAAACAAACAATCGTACAATGTTGCCAAAACGCGATAACAAATAACGTCTTATTTGCGTGCCACGTAAGAGAATTATATACATAGAATTTCAGCTAATTGCAATAATACAGTCATGAATAGCATAAATCTATTCCACCACACATAAATACTCCTGCAGCTCAACAAGTCGTTAACCAGACTTACTTTTTGCAGCCGAAAGCATAGTGGATGCTAGGGCACACTGCTGAACTTCAATATGCCCCAGGGTAAACCAACGTGGATATCGAGTCAGCACAGAGGGATTCAAAGATGGATTGATCGCAACTTCTTCTGAATCATCATGCTCTTCCAAAATAGGTAACCTGAAAATCATGTAAGATTAATTTCAAACTTTTTCATGCACTTTAAAGTACTAGAATTGTGACAGAGCATGACTAGATTATTTGGTAGATGAGGAAGTCCAATACCATACAAAATTGAAGATTCATTATTAGTTCCAAAAATAAGATTTAAAAATCTTGCCTCATTGCACGTAGACCGACACTGTATGCAAGCTCCGAGTCATATGGCAGCATGGCAGTAAATAAATATTTAGCAAAAGTGTGCATGGGAACACTCTCGGGATGAATTCCACATCCCAGCCCACTGAATGGACCACCTAAAAAAACATTGTATGCACACAAATAAATACTAGAAAAGAAAATACATGGGAAACAAGAATTAAACAAATAAAAATCATTACGTTTGAGCAAATTTAGTCTACATCAGTCATTTTCAACCAATATGCAGTAAGAATGGAATTGGTGCCTTAGGTATAGTGAACCCTTTTAAATTGTGCAAATTTTTTTTCATTTCAACTGTTTAGTATTGAACTTTTGACAAGTGTTCACAAAAAATTTTACGTAATATCCATATAAATAATTTTGAGTGATATACTTTTATTTCAAAGAATCACAAAATGTTTTAACAGGGTAGCAACAAAATCCTTGAAAAAAAGTTCCTGGAAATTTTTCTGATAGTCTCACAATTTCCCTGATTTTACAATTCCTTTAAGAAATGTTCTGATCTGTGATTAGTATCGAGATACAGTATCCAAGTAATAATATTTTTTAATGTTTAGGGTCAGATGGGGTAAAAGGATAAAATTCTCCACAAATATTTTGTATTTTTTTCTCAACAAGATATTTTAATTGTTATTGTAAGGATTCGAACCCTTAATGGAACTCTTACAACAGCAAGTGCAGGGTGGCAATAAAACCCTCCAAAAAAAGTTCCCTAATTTTACAATTCCTCTAATAAATGTTGTGATCGTTATACAGTATCCATACAATATTTAGTATTTTTTCTCTTTAGATATTTTAAATGTTACTGTAAGGGTTGGTACCCTTAATGGAACTCTTACAATAGCAATCGAGAAAACTGTAGAGAAAAATACAAAATATTTTTATCATGAATTTATTACATATGATCCTACATTATCATAATATACATCAAAATCAAATGCAAATATACATTAAAAAATCTACAAAAATGGAATTTCAAGCAAAAAATATTAATTTAATGCACAAAAAACCCATCATTAGTTACACAAATTTTATATTGTATACCACAAGTTATATCGCTGCCCTCACGACGACCAGATGCAGAAAACAGTGATGGCGGATTTCGTGTTGGTCAAAAATTACAACACCAGCGTTCTTTATTCGAATTACAATTTCAGCGAAAACGATTTATTCACTACTCTAAGTGCTCGTAATCAAGCATATCTAAATAGGACAAACTATAATAGTTGCTGGTTAAGTTATCAAAACTTTTTCAAATTTTTTTTTTGCGAAATTTGGAAATTTTCCAAGATTTCCCTGATTTTTCCAGAATTGAAAAGTTTTTTGAAAATTCCCTGATTTCCAGGTTCTGTTACCACCCAAAAGTGAAAAAACTGGAGAAAAATTACAAAATATTTTGATTATGAACTCTTTACACTTGACCCTACATTATCATACTATTTATCATCAAAATCCACATGCAAATATACATAAAAAATTCTACAAAAATGTAACTGCCAACAAAAAATATTAATCTAATACATAAAAAAACTTGAGCAAGGTGCAACTAAAATATAATTCATTACACTAATTTCAAATTGTATCGCTAGCCTCTAGGCTAAAAGACGCTGCGGCCGCAAAAAAACGGCAGCGATTATCGCTGTGTTCAAGAATTACTGACACTAGGGTTCTTAAATTCGAATTACAATTTTGGTGAATACTATTTATTAGATATGTATTAGATATTTATTAGATAGATTCTCAAAAGCACTCGTAATCACGCCATCTCTAAATAGGACAAACTATAATAGTGGGCACATAGTTTACCAAAGTTAAGTTACCAAAATTACCCTGATTTTTTGTCAAAGTTGGAAAATTTTCCTGATTTTTCCAGAATTAAAGTTTCCCGATTTCCCAGTTCTGTTACCACCCTGTTTAACCCTCCTTGTGGTTGACTCCATGAGGCATCTAGTCAATACAAAACTGACCAGATCTTATAAAAAAGTCGGCAATTTCTTGATGATGTCATTAGCTAAATTCCACAGATCATGATGGACGAGATATCTCGCTGAAACCACACAAAGGGTTAAACAAATTTTAAAAAACCTCTGAAGTGCCAAAATTATATATTTTTTCTCAGATGTGGTAAAAATATATTTTAGGTGTGTTGCAAAATTTTAGTGATCAGTTTATGATGAAAAGGGTTGATAATCACTGGTCTGTATTATTTACTTTAAAAAAAACCAACAACAACAGAGTGAATCATTCATACCTTCCAGCAGAAGCATAGCTTGTTTTCTGAGCACAGCTACTAAAGTTCCATCTAAATCAATGTCGTGGAGTTTTGTGATAAGGCGATCTTCATGTTTGCATGCTTTTTCTTGGGCGTACAAGCCCACAGGCATCACACGTTGCTGTCCTAACCCAATGAGAGCTGCCTCCACTGCCAGAGATAGATATGTTTCGCTCCGATCTCTACTCCCGGGGACAGGGACATGGTGGTACCTGGGTCTCTCTCGAGGGGTCAGATTGCCTTCATCGCCAGACGGATTTGTCACGCTCACATCTACAGTAATGGTAACATCCAAAGGAATTATGTAGCATTCATGTACGTATTTAACATGCAACAAGAATGAGACAATTTCAAATAAGGGAATGTTACCATAGTATTGATCAAATGATTTAGTTTCAGGAATTAAAGATGATTCTGCTAGAGTGTCAAAGAGAGCACCAACTGGGTCCAGAGGATGACCTATCCATCCTTCAGAATTATAGTGCAGTGGGTTACTTGTTATACCAGAACTTGAGCAAGGTGCAACTAAAATATAACAGCCTGTTAGTTGCAAATATATAGGATGTAAGGAACCTTTACAAATATAGAATCAAATATACTTTGTATAAAATAAGTAAGAGGTAACTAAACCTTCAAGCTTCAATACTATATTTAATAAAAGTCTTGCAAAATTACTCTCTTGAAGTCTAAAATTATCATTTGACTGTGTGACAATGCAATTGCTATGTTTACAAAATGCCAATTTTCAAAGTTTGTGTGAACACAGTAAATTATTCAATAATTATTACATTGTAATATGCATGACTTTCAACTTTTTCTATAAGGGTAAATTTCGAAATCAGTCTAAATATTTAACCCTGGCAAATAAATTAAAATAATTTCTTTTAAGACATTAATAAAATATGGCTACGATGCTTCAGCTCTATTTCAGGTATTTTGTTACTCCACACTTGGTTTTCAAAAGCTATGTAAACAGTGATGCATTGAATAAAACAATTTTTGTTGAATATTCCACCACCAGACTTTTGCACGTATCATAATTTCTTAATAAATAAACTTCAATATTCAACTATTTCCATGTCTACACTATATTTTGTCAGCACAGCCAAATAAAGCTAATGTTTTCTAAACACTAGCATTAGCCAACATGCAATTTAACTTTCATAAAAAAAGCAGTGCCTTTTCATAATTTACAGCATTTATAAATACGAACATAATAATTATTACAATGGTAATCATGTAATACCATTGTATGCATTAGTAGAACAATTTTAAAAATTATAATTACAGTATAACAATGAAAACAAAACATAATAATGTATGTTTTAAGTGAAGACATTGGAATTAGACTAGAACAGCAAGTAAATAAGCAATCTAAATCATACAAATACATCAGAAAATTTTCATACCTAATGATTGACCCAATTTTTTCAAACATCTCCAACTTTGATGAATTATTTTCTTTTTTACTTGAAATATAATCTAGTCCTCATAATGCTAACTTCACTTGCAAACATAACAGAAGCAAAAGTGCAATTAGTTTTGAAGTATGCATTAGCCACATCCTCAAAAAATTCTTATAAAGCATCAATAGATGGCAGCACAAGTAAATGAAATGATACCAAGGATGACATTTGTAGCCAAAAACGCGATTGGAGATGATCGAGAAGTTCCAACACCCCGAACAACATTCAACATTCACCCCAAACAACACACAGTGATCCTCCAGGATAGCATTCCTGTGTCTGGTCAGAGAACCTCAAATAAGGTTTCAATGCAATGCGAAAAAAGCATCTCGACTAGTTGCATAACACTGCAGGAAGATGGGTCCAAGTTGATATATCCTATCATTCAAGTAATGCAAGTTGCGTCAGATCTGTTCATTCAATTCTTTTACGGAATTGACATGAAAAGTTAAAGACCACAATCAGATGACAAGGTCAACACCTGTCAGGCTAAAAGGATGATTGATATTTTATTGATACAAACAACTACTATTAGTTTTGGGGTGATAGTTCTTTAGAAGTACAAGTGTTTTACTGAACAATTTCAGAAAAAGCTTCACAAAACAACACTTACCACCTCTATCTTGTTCGGCCTGCCAGCGGCACTGCCAGTCTCTCTGTTGACGTTTCATTGTCCTAACGATGGCGACAGCTAACCTCAAAGCTTCAGGTTGATAACCATGAGATCTTAATGCTTCTACTCTAGCACAGGCAGTTGGGATATGTTCTGTGGAAGATAACATGGTTGAAAATGCATTCTCTAAAGACCAATGCACGAGCTTAATACATCAACAATGAATTGCTACTTAAATATCAGATTCAGATGATAGTTTAATAACAATTGAGAAAGTAAAGGCATAATTATAGTTGTTTTCCTTAAACCATTTTTAAAAACACTTGCAAACCCTGATGAAATGAAATGGGAGATTTCACATGTAGCCTGCTCTGGTAGATTTGCCGGTCCGTCCAGTGGCACCAGCATTGAGCTCGAAAAAAATAGATTCCAGAATACTTTCATTGGAGATTCAGCATGCACCTGCATTCTTCAACTTTAATTTCAGTTTTGTCGCTGGCAATCAAAGTGTTCCATTTTTGAAAAAATTTGCATTTCTTCCAAAAACCAGTAAATTGTTAAATAATGAAATGTCAATAAGGCATTGGTCCACCTCTGGCCTGGATGCAAGCTGTCACCCGGCGTGGCATAGACTGGAAAAGTTTCTAGATGGTGTCCTGCGGAATTTCCTTGTCAAATCGTCTCTGTCCGGTTAAATGGTCAACATTCTGGGATTCGCCTTCCTGTAATGTCTCAAATATGCTCTATGGGAGAGATCAGGAGACCTAGCTGGCCAAGGAAGTGTTGAGAAAGCTTGAAGACAATTCATAGTAACACGTGCTGTGTGCAGCTGGGCATTATATTGTTGAAAAATAAGTCTGGGGTGTTACAAAAGGAACAGTAACACAACCAGTTGTAGAATGTCATCTACGTACCGATGTGCACAACTTTTACCGGCATGTGTGAAAACAGCCAGTCGTATTGACTACTTTTTCTCAGCATGAAATTATTCTTGATTTAAATACTGCACCTCTTTAAGGCTGTATGTGACCTAATTACATCAACCTAAATTATGCAGTAAGGTGTTGCAGAGACAAAACTAGTCTTTATTTTCAGACAAAGTAAAGAATTTTAAGTCATATATAATGGAATTATTTACAGAACCAACCCCACAATAACGAGACTGATCGAGGTCGACAGAACTTATTGCAATGTTGAGATTCAACAACAGATTTCAGGTTGAACAAAATTTATGTTATATAAAGTTGAAACAAGCAATTAAGTTGATTGAATGGTGTAGATTTCAAAGTTCAATTCAATAATGAACTAGTGGCACCAAATGCAAGATCATATTTAATATCAACCGAACTAACAATAAAAGGAATTTTAAAACATGCAAACACAAAACATGAAACAGAATAAGCTTTCATAAAAAAATATGAGAAAGGGTAAATATATAAACCCGTCAACTTGTAAAATGCAAAAAAACGCAAGTCAAAAATTCCATTTTTTCTTTTATTATTGCTATATGTGGCACTTCGTGATTTCCACCTGGCGGCAAAATCTCTTATATCATCAGCTGAGCCAATGAAATAAGAACAAACCCCAACTTTTGAACACACAAACTTTTGCACTTTGAGAGATGCTATGCAATAAAAAGGATAAATTTTAAAATATGATAAATTGAAAGAGGTCATTGACAATGCTTGGGGTTATGGGTCAAAGCTATTTTAGGAAAGTGATACTGTCACATTCAAATTTGCATGACACAAAACTTTCAAAACATTTGATACTTAATTTTGATAGCAAGCATTTCACTAACCTGGCCATAGGGGATGTCCCTGAGAATTGAAGGTCCCTTGAACTGGAGTTTCACTGTTTGGACTAAGGCTGTCATTATTTAATATAAATTTCAAATGGGAATCATCCCAGCTCAAATGGCAGGCTTCTAGAGCTCGATGAAAAATGGTTCTCAACTGGGAGGTTGTACCAGGTCGATGATGTCCTGATAAGGAGCGTTCTTTTGTACGATCTGAAAAATGCAGCATTGTTAATTTAAACAAGCAAGTACACAGGAAACTAAAGTATGATCAATTTCAGTTTTTACTTTTTAAACTCTATCTAGTTTGAGAACTTAAACCAATTTTCACCAAATAGAAAAAGCTTAAAATATCAGTTAATTATATTATATGCAACATTTGAAATTGAAAAGTTACATTTTTACGCCAGTCACAAGACCTGGATTACTTCTATTCTATTAAACAATTCATTACATCTAGGATATTTTCGTTAATGAAAATTAAGATTTTTTTTCTTTGTAATGGCGGGCACATTTGACCTAAGTCATTGGCCACTACAAGGCCGGAAGTTATGGCCACTTGTGAAGGAGCACCCAGTGGGAGGACCATCATTGCCCCTAACAATTTATACTTCGTGATTTTGAACTATGTTCAGATGACGAAGCAACACCTGAGCTGGTATACGCTTACAAACATCTATGCCCGAACCCGGATTCGAACCGGGGACCTTCCGATCTAGAGGCTAACACCTTAACCACTATACCGGTTGGTCGGCCATGAAAATTAAGATAAGATATATATCATTTTAAATAGTACTAAAAACAAGATGTTCTATATAGAATGCAGAAATGCCTTCATGTTTCAAATTTGTTTTTCATAATTTGTTACACAAAATAAACTGTGCCAGCCTACAAAATGAGTTGAGAATTGATGTACCCTCTTAACTTATAATAAAATTATTTTGAAGTTTTTTATGGTTAGTTTGACTATGATTGTTTCTTTTATATCATACATTTTTTATAGTTTTGTGTTAACATGATGTACTTTATGTAAAAAAATTACTCTTTTTTTTCTGTCTTGTAATTGGTGTGATCTGTGTCAGTACGTAAAAATAATAAAACAATTTACTATCAACATGCAACATAAACTTACCATTATCGTCATCTGAAGAATCTGACGAGGTGTCGTCAACTAAGAGTCTACGGCGGTTGTTGTTACTACCCCTCATGGGTCGAAAATCAGCATCTTCTAGAGGACACACATGCATGTTCGCCCATTTTTCTAAGTATGTTTTCCAGTGTCCTCGCTCAACAACAGTACAGTGAGGGTTCAGGACTATACAGACCCACAGTGCACCTACAAAAAGAAAAGGATTCATTAAAAGCCAAACATAAATACACCAAAATATTTTCGAATCCCAAGCAATACATTTTACCGGCTGTGTATCAATAATAATATAGTATTATAATGAGTTATTAGTGCCAGACATTTGAAGTTGGTTGTCTTTTGAAAAGCTCACGTTAAGTTCGGATATACACCTTAAAGCAGCGGTTTCCAAATTTTATGCTACTACGCCCCCCCCCCTCCCCCTTTAAAAATTTATAATCTTGGCACAGCCCCCCTCCCTTTTCCATAAAATAATACACATTTTAATTGGTAAAAAATGTATTAATGCAAAAATGGAGGAGAGGGAAAACAACGTAATTGACAGAACAATAACAAGGTTTCACTATATATACACACACAGTACAAAGTTCAAAATCCGGAATCCTACGGACCTCTGCCATTCCGGATTTCAGACTTTTCCAGATTTCGAATTATTGCCATTTTTTGTCAAAAAACTTTCATTTAACCCCTCCCCATGCGCGAATTTTGCGTTTGCAATAGTAGAATAGCAGATATATAAATATTAATAATTAAAATAATAATAATAATAATTTTATACAATGCAACAAATTTTACTTGCAAATCTTCTCATTTTTATGTGTGGTTTTTACTGTGAACATGTCCGTTATTTTGCGATGTTTCATCAATTAGTCCCAGGTTTACCTCCTTGTTCTTTAAAAATTGTCGGAAAATGGAAAAAATTAAGAAAAACAGTGGTCAACAAAACGTCCCGATTTTGGACAATTCAGGATTTGAGACTTCGTACTGTGCATATATATATATATATATATTATTTTTGAATTAATTTATTTTAAATGCAACGGATGTGTTTGTTTATCAGCACAAAGTTTTTCAAATCTAGGTGTCATTGACGAGCTAATCATAGCTTGTATTACTGTATGACTGTTCTTGATTTATGAATGCAGATAGAACAAGATATGCAAATAAAATAAACTGCTGTAAAAACTGAGGCTTTTTAAAAAAATTTAAGAACTTGGTACAAAACAAAGATTTTTAGGATCCCTTAAAACTAAAATGAAAATTGAGGTCTTTTTATGACCCACTGGAACTCTAACCTCAAACTTGACACAAAAAGTACTGACGTATGAATCATTTGATCCCCTGTGAACCTAGTTGGTGTATTCTTGCGATTGTCACTGGGATCTTGGGAAGAAGTAAGGGGGTTAATCAGAGAATAAAGTGAAAAAAATTCACTAGAGGGACTAACTAGGAAGAGCAAGGATGGGATGAGACCTTGGTATGTGATGTCCATGTAGTTTTGAACAGTTGTACTTGTAAGAAAGTTATATATTGTTGTAGATAGCAAAATACATTGATAGGAGATAATATAATAATGTAAACACTCTCTTACACACCACATTACACTAATGTTTAACATAAAACTGTTAAGAAAATAAAATTGCACAATCTCGACATAAAATGTAATAAATACGAATTAAATTAAAATCTAATGTGATCAAATGAAAAGATCAAATACTGCGTGTTTACTTTATACAACTCAAAACAAAGTATGTCAGCTGAAATCGAAATTTAAAGACCCTCCACAATTGATAAACTTGTAAAAAAAATCAAGAGACTTAACACATACCTAACTGGTCCCACAGTTGTCGACATTTATCTGTCATGGGTGTACCCTGAGAATGCCATATAACCAGTCGAGGATCTGCTAGGAACTGTTCTGTGATTAGACGTAACATTCTTCCACCATTGGAATCCTTTGCCCTCAACATCTCTTTGACCTTTAAATTCATATAATAGCATCACTCATTTTGAATAATTTGAAAATTCCAAGACTCAGATTTGAATAATTTAATACAGTAAACTCCCGATTATCTGCTTTGCTGCTTATCTGGTCTTTTTTTTTTGCAACGAATAATTACCTTAAGTGAAGACAAAGAATGTAGAGAAATGGAAGCCACTTGTTGAGAGAGAATGTTATGATTCACGATCAGCCGGTGCAGAAGCTATTTTAAGTTTCATTGGGTGTGGAAATGACTTTGGTAGAGTCTGTAGAGAAAGAAAATGTAGTTTCTGCTTATGATCTGGCTAATTTAGCGAAATCGGTAACTGGAGGAGGTAATGTCGATGAAGAAAATATTGTTGAGCGGATTAATTGCGACGCTAATGATCCAGGATTTGAATATCTTACTGATGAACAAATTGTAGGTGGAGCATTAGGTATGGTTCTTCAGAAGAGCGTGTTTCGATTTACGTTGTTGATAATAGCCATTTCAAGGCCATCACAGCATTGTCTGTGGTGTACATTTTCAGAGCAAACCAAATGGGAATATGTAACAATCACTGGGGGTTGGCAAATGTCAGCGAGCAGTGGTCACACCTGACCCCCACAAAAAAAGAACTGTCTCGGGCAATATCGTGCTGGCCACGCAGTGGCTAGTTAATTCATAATTGTATGTATAGGCATGCTACACTATAAATAAAAATTGTTCAAAACCATTTTCGTGTTGATTCGTGCCTTTTTCAGCCATTTTGAGAATTATCAGCGGAATTTGCTTATCCGTGGTTGCCGCACTACTCAATTTCGCGGATAATAGAAAGTTTACTGTATTATGATTGAACTTGGGAAAGCATGAATAAATAAAAATTATCTATCACCACTTTGTAATGCAAGAGCTGCAATTAGTTAGCTGAATTGTTTGAAATCAATGCTCCACTCATAGTTCAGTGGGAATTAAATTAACGTGAACACACTTGCATTTCCAAAATTGTAGATTTCATGATTAAATTACAACTAAAAACTACCAAGAAATGATTAATTTCTTTACAGCAGTTGTCAATTAGTCACATCTGATAACAGTAAAATAGATTAGCGAAATACATACTCATCATGATCAAAACCTTTCTAAGAATAAAAATCTTAATAGAATATGCTGAGCACAGCAGCGAGGAAATGCAGCGGGGAAACAGAATTTTAAATTACTCCCCAAAATAAAACTTCAAGTATTATCACATAATTAATTCATTGATATAGACAATGCTGGCTTAATTGAAGTGAGATGTTTTATTTGTTATACACACTTTTGAAAAAAGGCAATTGAGTTGTTTGTTAGCGCTGTAGTAGCTTCCCTGAGAAAGATATGTGCGAACTTGTTCCCCAACTTGTTCTTCATCAAGATGCCAACTGTGTTCTTCATCGGCCGGAGCTCCTGCTGTTGGATCAGGAGCTCCTGAAAAAATAAATATTACTCACATTAGTTTAAACAGTAAGTTATAAAACTTACTTTTATCACACAAACATTCATTTGAATCAGTATACAATCCACTGTCAATGTAACAAAATAACTAATGAAACCCAACCTTTTTACAATTGTGTTAAAACCAATAACTGTGGATAGAGAACGTCTTTTGCCAAAAAAAAAAATTAAGAACAGTGCATGACATCCATTTAGTAAAACAAATATATTGAAATAGCACCACTTGTATAAGCTTTTTTCAAACTAACTACAAAATTATCTTAGATTATTTATTTTTTAATAGAGGGCGTGTTTAAGAATCAATCATAATTATGAACTCATGCTAAAAAGTTACAGTATTAGATTAGTTTTAAAATAAAAACAAGCTCTATGAAATATTACCTGTAATATAATAAATTTTATCCAAAGTCTTAAGTTTTATTTTAATCTAAGTTTATAAATGTATCCATAACACTTAAAAAGATCGAGATCAATCAAATTGTGCAACATGCATGTAGTATGATCTTTAATAAATAAAAATAATTATGAAGGGATCTGAACAAAATTTAAAACATTTATGTATAAAATAGGATTCCTACAGAAAACAAAAAAGAGATCAAAATAAAATTACAGTAGGTCAAATATATATATTATCAAAGTTGTATATGTAACTAAAATCTGTATTACAAAATCTATATATATAAAACACTAACGTACGTGGACCCGAAATCGACGTTATTTGTGTATCATCGAATGGCAACAATCAACTTAAATAAAATAACCCAGATATTTTGAATTCTTGCTCTTTTCAAATAGCCGAGGTCAATTTCTCTGCAAAATAAGGAATTAAATTGTAATATTTATGTTTGAACTGACTTTTTTTTTTCTTCCTTTGATGTAAAATTAATTTAAACGTAATTTTTGCTACCCCGTATCTGGACAAGTCAGAATTAATTTTTACTTCTTAAATTTGATTTAGAATTATGTGTTTGGGTATTTGAGTTGACTGCGAGATGTTGCGGACCTATTTGAGGATTCCCAAGTATTATAAATACGTGTTCTTTTTGTTAATAAATCATTATTGTCTTTGTCAATATCGTTGAAAAGTCTTTTGTCGCATTATTCTATTTCACAATATATTCAGGAAGTCGAAATTCAACACGTTTGAATAGATACGTACGTGGTTTTTTTAAATCAGAATTTTGCATTTTTTCAAGGATTGGAATTTTATTTTTGTTTGCATTATGTGTTCCAGTGTATTACCTATTGCAGAGATATTATTTAGGAGTTAGATTTTAATGATATGTCTATTTCCTGAAAAATATCACTAGACATTAGTAATTTTCTAGCGGTATATGTATTTTTCGACCAACTTTCCTTAAATATTTGATTGAATACGCAATGATTTAAAGAATTGTTTCATAAAAATAAATAAAATATACAAATCAAAACATGTTTAATTACGGTGTGTAAAAAAGTTAAAAAAAAGCACTATTACACACCGCCGAGCGCTAGCCGGCGCAGCCCGGCTAGTATTGTAAAATTATAACAAACCATGAAAACAAAATTTTTAAATTAAATTTACATCTTTTTAGGTATATGAATAAAATTGGTTTGCATGAATCTTGCAAAGAACTTCTCAATGTGTATGCTCATAATTTTAATTATAACGAATAAAAGTTTCAAAATACTTTCACTTACCGGCAATTCTGTTAATTAGAGACTTGGTTTGAAGAATGTCATCTGCTAATCTTTGAGCAGTTGGTAAAACTTCAGTATGATGCTCTGCAATGAGATACTGAACTAGTTTTTGCAACTGCTGCCGATCCAACTGCAACAAAGTTTCTGAAAGAAGCAACACATGATTTAATAAAAAGGATTTGGAGTTCAGGTTTTGCATAATTCATTATGTTATTGCATTTAATTTATTCCCTATTTAGCCTATTACACAAAATTTAAAAATTTCCCTTTCTAGAGGTAGTCAATTATAATAGACGGAAATCAGACAGGTTCTTGTCAAATAAAAGACAAACACCATTTTCCAGTGGGTTCCTGCACATTACAGAGTGTATGGGAATGAAATGGCAGAAAAGTTAGCTAAATTGTCAACTACAGTAAGCAAAGTTCTTTTGCCTTCTCTAGGTGCCTGGGTTGGGTCAAGTGAGAGGTTAAACACCTTGGTGTACTTTATGAATATTGGAATAAATCACTATCTTTTCAATTTCAGTCTAATGGATCTCCATTACTATATATAAAAAAAAAAAAAAACAGTTGCCTCTTTTTCTCCTAAAGCCAGAATAAGCCACATTGTAACTCAGCCCTACTTGAATCTTTTTCATCTGGATGACACCAACAAGTGCCTTATTTGCATTGATGAGGAAGACTTAGGAGCATATCTTGTCTGACGGCACCGCAGAGAACATTTTCAGAACTATCTTACAGAAAATTTACAAATACAAATATTGACAACCAGCTACAGGCTTAAGCCCAACAAGGCTGGTCTTTTGTTTATGAATTCTCCTATTCCCACTGACTATCCAATTGTGTCTTAAATTCGTACACTCCCTTTGAATTAACTATATTTTCTGGCAACGCGTTCCAACTGTCTATTACCCTATTAAAGTAGTAGTTTTTCCTTAAATCCCGATTAAAATGTGTCTTATTCAATTTATACCCATGACCCCTTGTTCTGTTATCCCTATTGAAATTTAAGCCCTCTGTGTCCCCTTGTTTTACAAACTTGAAAAGCTGAATCAAATCCCCCCCTCCTTCTTCTTTCCAGTGTATACATGTTTAGCTTACTTAAACGTTCATTATAGTCGAAATTTGCTAGCCCCTTTATTATTTTTGTAGCTCTGTGCTGAACCCTTTCAATTGATTCTATGTCCTTTCTCATATATGGAGCCCAGAATTGTACAGCATATTCTAGATGTGGTCTTACTAAACCCTTATATAACGGCAAGATTATATTCTTATCCCTTGAAGTTACAGTCTTTTTAATATACCCCAGTAACCTATTAGCCTTTTTACCCGCAGCTGAACATTGATGACCCATTTTAAAATCCTTGTGATCCAATCCCAATTCATCTTCTATTCTTACTGTTCTTTTTAGCATTCACTTTATGCATATTGCTTCAATAGTATATACAAGACATCGTGAAATTGGCACTAACACACAGAACTTGTGTTTAATGTTGTCAAATACGAGACAATACAATGATAGCTCAATAACAAAAATATTGATAGTCAAATCTACTACTTTAGAGAATGCATACTTCTCACCTCTCTAAAAATCAATTACTTCCATTTAATATTTGAAAAATGGAACAGAGTAGCTCAATTTCTGCTATCCAAAAACATGATGGTAACTATCTTACCTGAAATGGGTACACGAAGTCTGACACTATCAGCATTCCGTATTCTGTAAAGGGCTAGAGCTACAACATGCTGACACCAGAAAATGTCTTTTGTGTCACATGTGCATGTCACTGATGTTATTTTACACCTGTAGAACAAAATTGATGTAAGTAATTAATAAATACAAGGAACATGCAAAAATTAAGTTTTGCTAACTAAAAGAAAGTTTATTATTTAGTAGTCAGAAAAACTAAACCATAGAAATTGGAAAATAGTTCATAATTTCTGTGATATCTATTTTAGACAAGTTCTGTGAAATTAAAATATTAATAAAGAAGAATAAAATAATTTAAAAAATAATATGATAATTAATAACAATAACAATAAGTAATAACAGTTTCCAGATTTGTTATCTTCATTAAATAAAAATATTAAGCCTAAAAATCACACATTTAAGGATGCAGGGAAGTTTATATCAATGATGAAATCATAGGACACCAAACATGATACTTAAAAATCAAAATTTTCAACCCAGTGACAAATTGATGTCTTCAGACCCTGTACTCGAGGCCAGAGGTCAAGCATTACAAAAATATTGATGTTTTTCAAACTGTGATTTGGTTGAAATAAAATTATCAACAACTTCATTAGTCAACAGTGTAATCTGAATTTTTTTAAATTTTATTTTCTTAAAATAATATTTCTATGATATACACAGGAAGCATGTTATATCCATAAACAGTATTAAGTGCTTAAACATGGAATAAGTTTTAATAAAAACTAGAAATATCTATAAAATTAAACAAACAAGGTAATTATTGGTGTATGCTTTTATATTTTGTTTTTACACAACAAAGTTTCAGAATTTAAATGGAAAATATTTCCAAATCATTAAATATTACAGAAATTATGCAATTAAAAACAAAAAAAAATATTATAAATGCTATTTTAGGCCTTTTTTTTAAAAATAGTTTAACATCTAAATGCATTCTATACTGTCAATGCTGAAGAAAAACATTAGATGTATGATTGAGATACAATTAAACTTTTAAAATGCATATAAAATTGTATAATATCATAGTACTTATTACTAGAAAAACCTATCTCTACTGGCAAATGTATCATTGAAAATAAAGATGTGGAACAAATTCGCTTCCTATTTTGTTTTGTAAGGAAAAAATGTTTCTGCAAAAAAAGAATTTAATAAATGCTTAGTTGACAATTTTTAGAGTATTTTTTAAAGCAACAGGATGTCTGTGCAGACAAAAATACATGCTGACTATGCAAGTCTAAAGAAAATGTTGAATAGAAGATTTTTATATGAAGCCAGAAGAAATCAACAAACCATGAACATTTTTACCTGAGTGGTTGAAGTTAAAGATGCTGTTTTTGTGTGTGGTAACAATGATTACAAGTCTATTAAGTTCTCAAAAACTGTACTTACTGTTGTAGAGACAACAAATAATGTCACGCTGGGGAGAGTATGACAATGATTTGATTGATTATGTCGAAATTGTTCATGTAATAGAAAGCCATAAAACACTTCCTGATTTAACTTGGACAATTTTCCTTCACTTTCCAGTATTACTTATCACTCAATGAATTTTAATTTGAAGTTTAAAAAACACCTGAAAGCAGGTCAATTTTAACTAATTGTATTTTATTTATATTAAATTAGTTTTTTAGGCATTACAGTACTGATTCACAAGCTTTCAATCCTCAATTTCTTAATTAAGATTACTTAAGGTGTATGAAATCACGAAAATCAACCACACATAGACAGAACATCACTATATTTTTTTATTAATTCAAAATATTTTCCAATTTCTTAGTTTTTAAACGATGCCAAGATCTTGCAAATATTCGAAATGGGTTTTTAATTACAAGTGTTTTCGTTAGGTACTGCCACCATAAACAGACACGTTTCCAATACTTTAAATTCGATTTTTGAAGAACTGTGTTTTTGCAATAGGATGCTTTGTTCAAAACACGATAACTCCACAATGAATTCACCTATTATAATTATTTTTGCATCATTAGGATCTATATAATAAAAGTGGATATTTTGTATCTAATTAGACTATTTACTCAAGAAATGGATTTTTCAAAGTTGAAATTCCTGAAAAAGTGTTGATTTTTTTACGCTTCCTTGATTAAAAATTGTTTAAAAAACCTATTTCTTCTAGAAACTTGATGGAGGTTCAAAGCACGAAAAATAACTTTAAAAATACTTTCCAATGGGAATCGTCTTTCTGAACAAATTAGAATTTCAGATATTATGTTTAAAAAAACAAACTAATTATATCTTAATTAAACGAATTAATTATTTGCAGACACTTTTTTTTTACCCTGAAATGATTTTAAGAACACATCAATTACCTGTGGTAAAAAAAACCTAGATTTTTAAAATAAAAATGTGAAGAAAAAATAATAATAATTATAGTGTATACGTACACCTTAAAATAGTAAATTAAAAGTTATGATTGATTGGTGCAATTTTTTTGGCACTAGGGCCAGGTTTGGCCAAGCTAAACAAGTGAAGAATAGATACAATTTCCAGAAAAACATTAACTCATAAGGACCCAAACAAGTTGTTCCACGCAATATTTTTTTGCTCAAGGTGTGGAATTAAACTAGCAAATACATACATGGTAATGAACTTTCTGCGAAACATTAGATATATAGAAGCAATTAATAATGCTTCTCCAAACCCTGCATTTCCTAAAAGTTAACATCATTAAAAATAAATACTACATGCCAAAATGTAGGAGATGCATTTGTGTTGTCACCATCTCTTTAATGAAATGTATATGCAGAGATTACATTACTTTATAATCTAAAGAAAAAAGAAAAAGTTACCTGTCAAATGTAATTGAAACTCTACACCTCTTGTCATTTTCAGAAAAATTAGGATGTGTATTATTACTAGAAGTCTTGGGTGCTGCAACAATGCCGCTTAAATGAAAACCTAGAAGGAAAAACAATTATCAGTCTTCAAATAAATTAAAATTTTTAATAAAACTAAATTTCATTTAAGGCATAATTTAAACAATAAACCTGGTACTCAAAAAAAGAAAAAAAAATGAAATTCGATATGCTTTAAGCAATTTTTTAAAGTTAGTATTGATGAAAAAAAGCATTGATTGGTTCATGAATTTAAAGTAAATAGAAATCATTTTTTGGCAAAATGTTAATTTTGCATAACAGGAACTTAAAATGTATTTGGATAAAACACTAATCCAACCTTTACATACATTGTATCAAAATTGAGAAATAATTTCGATTTCATTACTCCATAGGCAATGCTGGACACAAACGTTTTCCCTACATGACAAAATCGAATTAGTCCCTTTAATTTCTTGTATTTATATCAATATCCCCAGTTATATGAACTAGAAACTCAATTAGTTTTTGTTAGACAGTTGAAAAAGAATGTATACAACAGTATTACTGTAGACAGATCTAAAGTGGATTCTTTGTCAAGAGTTTATATATTTTTAACGATTTCTATTCAATAAGTAATCCGCTACATACTGCATTGTTGCCTCAATCTCAATTAAGCAAAAGTGCAAAATCAAGCAAAGGGAAGGACAGCAAAAAAACAAATTTGATAAAAGGGTCAACAATGCAATAAATTTTGACGCACACACCTCAGGTGGTATGTATACCATCAATTGAAAAGAACAGTTTGTTTTCAAAGAATACAATCAATTGAAAAGAACAGTGTGTTCTCAATTGGACAAATTGAGATATATCCCTGCAGAAAGAAGCAAGACAAAACTACGTCTGCAAACTTTAAAATATTTCGAAGGGGGAATTAAAAGTCAAAGTGGAAAACGGGTAGAAGGAATGAAAACAAACGGGAAGAAGTGCTTCTGGTAATGACCTAGGAATACCAGCAATTTTCGACTGGTTGCCCTGTAGTCCTAGAGAGGCGTGGGAAAGCGGTTCAGACCTGCCCTGCCTGAAGACAACACTAGACGACCTTGTTTTGCAGCATTCTACTTCACAGTGCACGTATTTTACGAAATGAAAAAAAGAACCACTTATTATTTTTTTGGTACACCCCCTCCGCGAGAAAATTGGGAATCTTGTTTATTTATTTACCCCTCCCCCTTTCCTCTCAGCCGTAAGTGGAATGTATCAACTCCGGTTTTTCCCCCACCCGATTCAAAAGTAACACATCGGGTACGTTTCATTTTCTACCGTGGAGGTGAAGGTTGAAGGGAGACTACAATAAACTCTTCTTGCTTTGTGCGGTGAGCGAAACTTTTTTTTTTATTACAGAATTGCACTAAAGAGTATTGCTTGGTGGCAGCGCAACTGCAAAGATCCCATTTTCGAATTTCAGAAAGGAACTAACCACGCGGACTAGATTGGCGAAAAACGCCCAAGTAGAACTTCTGCGAGAAAATTTTCGCCAATTTCAGTTAGTCATGATGCAGACTGGAAATAAGGTACTGACTTCAAAATTCCACTTTTGCACATATCTAACGATTCTAGTTAATGAGAAAATAATTTCATTTGTGAAAGAAAACAAAACGAAATGCAAAAGTGAATATTTGAACTAAAAATCATATATTCGCGTTGACATCGCTAAATAACTTCAAATTTAGATTACCCTTACACATATGTCTAACAATACTATCCGCTATAATCAAGAAATGTCATTGATAAATACTTCGAGAGCGTGCCCACATTGGCCAACACTTGCCCTCCACAAATCGATAGCATCGAATATCGGACCCACTACCGAGTAAGATGACGGGTCCTTGTTGAAATCCAAACAGGTGTTCACAAACTGGTTGTCCCATTAAATTTTGTCATATTACTGAGCACGTGAGACTTTAATTGCGATTAATTTATTCAAGAAACACAGAAATTCGATTCGTACAGAAGGACTTTATCTCTCAAAGTTTAAACAAGTTTTATAAATGAAGATTTGTCAAAAAAATCTTTTAAAAAAATTTCCCGGGTGGTAAAAAATATTGGGGAAAAATAATTAGACTTAATTTTTTTTTAAATCTCACTTATTTCAACACAAATTACATTAATTTAACGCTGAAGTCAAAAATAGACAATGTCATTTCGAACAGAATGACTTGGAAGAGCAATTCCAAAAGAATTTACTTAGAAAGTAGATTTCCAGTGGTTTAAAAGCCATTTAACGACTGTTGTATCGCTTATCAATCCTTAAAAATAAGAAAAATTTCAAAATTAAAGAATCACATCTATTTAAATTTCTTACTGTTTCAAAACTTTTTATTTTTTAAAACTTGCACATAATCATTCCTTTTCCATCAACATTCCATTATTATATCGATTCTATATAACCATCAACGCGGATGTTCAATATTTATGGAACCTGATCTCCAGTTTCACTAGATCAATTTAACATAAAATTTTGAACGATAAAATTTCGAAACAATTGGAATAAAGGATCACGACACCAAGACAAATTCAATGCAAGACAGTTACATTTTAAAATCGAAAATTTTCGCATGAAACTTTAAAAAAATCAAATCAAATTTTTAAATTTCGAATTACATTTTTTCAACTGAGTTCAATGTGATTATAGTGTCAAATAAAACTCTATTGCTCACCCACAACCGTGCAGAAAAACGCAAAAAAAAAATAGATAAAAACCCACTAATTTCAGTTTTCGAGGGACAAAGGAAATGTTTTTAGAGAGGGGCGTGGTTTCAAAATTAAAAAATACAAGTCCATAGGTATAGTGAAGAGCAAGCTCTAACGATAGGAGAGGGTCTGATATCGATTAGAAGGCGAGGTTGCCAGAAAGAGCGCTCCATAGTTAATGAGAAAGAATCACTTGTAGCCGACAGTTCGCAGTGGTGTGGGAACGGAAATCCCAGCTCAAGAGAAACGACCTTGCCTCCGAGGGATCGCTCCGTGCTCTGCGGAACCTGCTCTTTCCCTGTCGCATCAAAGAAATCAAATTGATTACTCCGCCACGCTTGGCTGCTTTGCGCCTTACTTGGCGAGAGGAGGCACGGTTTGCAGAATCGATTTTTTATGTCAACAAACAACGTCCTCTGGGAAAACACTTCTGAATCATGAAGCAAAAGACGTTTTTGTTCGATGAAATATTTGGCGACTTATAAGCTAGTCTGTAGTATGAAATGTGATGTTTTTTTGGTAAAAATAAAGATTTAACACACTTTTTTAAGGGGCACATCCAAGTGTGTGTGGCCTTCGCGTTCCCGGGTTACTTGAGCGATATTTTTCTTATTTTTTTCCACACTATTTCTTGATCCCCTTTTTCATTCCCAACAATTGTCTCTAATACTTGGCGTAGCTTATGGCATGGGCCATAAAAAACCAAAATCAATCAGCCAACCCAAACTCATATTAAAATAAATAAACGATCACACAGAACGATAATTTACTCTTTTTTGTCCTAGACAAAATATATACGGCTATTGAAGTTTCTTGGCTATTAGATTGGTTGTGTGATGTCACGAGTAGACTGTTTTTAATCGTTTCGATTCGTTGAGTGGAAGTCACAGGCGAAAGGAGATATGAAACATCAAAAATCATTACATTCGAAATCGTCATAGAAATAACATTTGAGTATAAAACGATTGCCGTTACGCAGCTCATTGTTTTACCAGTGTTGATCAAAAATTTTAAACATTGTTTTACCAGTATATTGCTCAAAAAACAACACCATTCGAAAGCAAGATAAGTTGACAGATAGTGGTGGAAGAAATTTATTCATAGCCAGTGATCAACAAAAGTTGATGGATAGTGGTGAAAAAAGGTTTATATATAGCCAACGATCACGCAGTTAAATTTAAAAATCTATAAATGAAGATTAACTCAAATAAATTTTACTATGCACCCGTTGTATGGTTGTATGACGAGCCATTTATCCTTGTATTTTTATTATACTAGGTTCTCCTATGTTTCCGTGGCTATTAAAGTTTTGATTGGTTGTGTGACTTCACGAGTAGGCGGAGTTTCTAATTGTTTTGATTAGTTGTGTGATGACACGAGCGAGATGAGATACGAAATATCAAAAATCATTATATTCGAAATCGCCATGGAAATAACATTGAGAATAAACGATTGCTATACGCAGCTCATTATTTTACCAGTGTTGATCAAAAATCAAGTTTTCCAATAATATTAATTTGCCAGTATTGTTCAATCAACAACACTATGCAAAAGCAAGGCAAGTTGATAGATAGGGGTGAAAAAAAAGTTTTATACATAGTCAGTGATC
Source organism: Metellina segmentata (assembly GCA_947359465.1). NCBI lineage: Eukaryota > Metazoa > Arthropoda > Arachnida > Araneae > Tetragnathidae > Metellina > Metellina segmentata. The sequence goes on from OX375875.1 coordinate 102,156,555, forward strand.
ACGCACCGTCAGGTTTTAAAAAATATATAAATGAAGTTTGACCAAAATAAATATACTTATTTTGTTACGCACCTGTTGTATGACGTACCATTTATCCAAATCCGATATATTTTCAAATGAAAATGAAATATAAAAAAATTAAAAACACCAGATGAAGTCATATTGCCCCATTTTCGCACAACGAAATAAGCAGTAAATTATCATTCAATTTAACTTGCACAACAGAAGGTTTCTCAAATCATCGCTTTGATTTAGTTATTCAAAAATCGTACTTCGATTTGATTTGACGCAAAACTAATTCACTGAAAAATCTTTTATTAAATTGCTATTTAAGTTTAATTTGAATAAGGTCGTTCGTCAGTCGCTATTAAAATTCCAGGTTTGTTATGAGGCTTTCTGAAGAGCTAAAACTTATTTTCAGAATTAAACCTTGTGTATGTATTTTGGGTCGAATTAAATGCAACTCCCTGAGACATCAGCAAATAATCAAGTTTGTTTTACGTCACATCGAATGTTTCAAACACTAATACGACGAGTATCATAAAAAGAAGATTGTTTCGACACGAAATTGAAGAATTTTCCTCTGAAAGTTTTATTTTATTTGTTTAAGCATTCCAGATAATCCAACTGGCGTTAAGAACCCAGTATTTTAAAATTTTAACAGTATTGGTTAGTAGCTCTGTAGTCACATACTTTCTTGCCAACACATACTTTCTTGCCAAGAAGGGCTTGATAGAACCGAGATTGAATTTTTTGTTTAAATGGAGCAAGATACAAAAGCGGACAAAATGTGCCACAAATTAAACAGGGACCTTCTGCTACAAGTGATTCCGAACACAACGGACACCCTCGTGTCTAGACTCGAACCTGGGACCTAGGTCCAGAGCCTTGATTGGCTGAGTTGTTTTATATCCTTTTGACCATATTTGGCCTTGCTGCATCAAACACAAGACTGATAATATCAAGTAATAGACATACACACACAAAAAAGGTTCAGGGAGGAATCGAACATGCACCGTTTACAACCCTCAGGTTGCTAGCGCAGAGGGCATACCCACTGAGACATGACGGTCCTCATCAGGGAGAGATGGATAGATTAAAAGAGGGAGAAGACACCTCAAGAAATTTTCATTCGATTTTGATTGTGAACAAAACGTACTTCAGAAAGTTTCACAAAGAGAACATTATTCTCAACTCAGAATAAACAGTTTATCTACAAATCAGAGATTGCGGGACAGTTGATGCAAATTTTATTCTCTGCTGTTTTTCATATTAATACCATTGTGAACCATTTAATTCTTTAGTAAGTTTCCTTCCCTGTCACATGTAGCTGGAATAGTACCTCGTATTTACTATTTTAGTAAGCTTCTAGGAGCGGAAAAAAAATAGAAACAAGTTTTTCTTCTTGCAAACGATTTGAAAATCCATAATAATAACATTAATCGAAGATTATACTTAGCAAGTACATATATTGCTTTTTACATGTACGAGATTGTGGCTGTTGTAGATTACTGGAAGGCATTGCAGTATAAATACACCTTAGACATACAACCTGGTAGGTTTAGAACATTTCATTCTAACGCGATTGTTGTCAAGTTAGAATTCATCTTTAATTTGAAAAACATGTCTGAATATATCAGTGTAGCCTGCTGATTTTGAAAAAAAAGCATTCAATCAGTAAGTTTTCCTATGGACAAACTGAATTCATTCCACAGTGAATATCTAGTCCAAAATAAATATTATCAAGATTCAAGGTCCACGAAAATTAAAATAATCCGCAAATTCAAACTGTAACGTCTGCAAACCTTAAACTATACTCAATTTTTAACACCATCAGATGCAACTCATCGACTGACGCACTGCCACATATACCTCGAATTATAGAGATGAGACAGTTTTCATTATACAGGAATCTCATGTATGCATCATCAAGCGATTATGTAAACATGCCCGTAATAAACAAACAGCGAATAACCTTCACCCACATACGCTGACCTCCGCCTTGGCGCGAACGAGAGGAAAATCGGGCCAAAAATAACACTTCCAGTTTCTACTTACACGGGAAAACACCTTCCCGCAAAGGTTGCCGTCACACGACCAGGGTTACTCCGTTTTTTCCTCCCACCGTCGTCGCCAAGGGCGTTGGCGGCGCCAGGGCGAAGAGCCGCCAATTCAGGGCTGTCTTTTCTTCCCATTCTACTATTGAAAGCTGTCACGTGATCTTAAGCACGTGCTCAAGGGGAAACAGAGTGCTCGGTGGGCGTGGGCTAAGGTGACGTAATGGGGGAGGCAGAAAACTACTCGATTACGTCATGCTACGATCCTCAGCTGACAGCAACGCCGGATGTATAGACCGGTCTATTCCATTTACTATCTCTCGCACATAGGGGTGATGGGTAGGCGTAATTGATGATGGGCCATTGTCTATGGGCAACATAATGCACCAGAGAGGATAACGCGACAGTAACGACTGAATATATTTTGCACAAAGGGACATTAATTGGTAGATTTTTTTATTGGTTCTAGTACGATGGAAATTTGGCCCAAATTTCAAAACATTCTTTCACTGAATAATTGTCCACATTTTGAATTTAATTTCGAATGTTCAAACTATTACTTTGTGTTCCGTAAATTAAAAAAAAAATTGTGTGTTGAAGCTACAATTTTAATTTATTGAGTAAATATTCTTCCAATAGCGGTTTCACATAGGAAATAGATTTTTCTCAAAAATAAATTACCCAAGGCAAATTCAATTTGTCATTGCAACGAAAAATGAGACTTCAAAAAGTATTTGATTTCATAGATATTTCGGCATTGTTTCTTTGTCTAATATTTCTCGAGAGCAATTTTTGAATTCATTAATTTTCCGTGCAGGAGACAAATAAAAGAATCGCGCAATCATTAAAACTCGCTGAAATAGTTTCGAGACTTTTATATTAATCATAAGTTTACTTGCTACACATAGATAAATTCAGGAATTATGAAACCATAACAATTTAATTTATACACAATGAAAGGAGAAAATAACAAGACTTGAGCGTCAGGGGAAGTGAGTAATGAGAGTTTTATTCAATTACAATGGGTAACATTTTCCTTTGGAGAATAGAAGGGATGCATTTTCTTTTTGAAACAAGGGAAAAGAATTGTACTATTTTAAAAAAGGAAGAAAAATTAAATAAAAAAGGATGCTGAGAAGCAAAAATAAGATTGGGCTTTGAAAAGCAATTTTATATTCTTGGTGACTAGCCAGGAACCCTCCTATAGAACAAAGTATCAACTATTTATTTAAAATATATCTTAGTGCTGTTGCTTGGGTTGAGAAAACTTGCAACAAAATCCATTTGCGATGAGTATTTGATATCTTTATGCGTAGAAAATTTAAACGAGATGATATTTTAATGTTCTTAACAGACAGGCTTGATAAATAATGTTAGAAATGGATCCAAATCGTGAAAATACGGTTTTTTCTCTCCCTCGTTTAGTTTGATAAAAATTTTGCTATTTTAACGAGCTATCACGTCCATCACTATGTCATTTTTTTGCAACGAGATCAAGATTTGGTCAACTAATGACGAGATATCTCATACTTCAAAATCTGGCCAATTTTGTTGATGAGATGCATCGTCGAGACAATCAGGAAGGTTAAATTGATAATTGATTAGTGTGACCAACGGTTGACCACTTTAAATACTGGAATGATTAAGAGGGCAGGGAGGCCTCTTGGGACCCTCAAGATCCGTTTGGTGGCGTTTCCATAGCAACGTCAAATCTAGCATGATGGAGAGGATTTAGGGCCGGTGCACAGATCCGGTTCAACGTGCGGGGCCGTTGCCGCAACGCAAGTGCGGTCTGATATACATTATATCCAATGGTGTATGTAGTGCACACATGCCTCCAGCGCCGCTGCGGCGATGCACGTCCAACTTGTGTGCAATTTGTACCGCAGCTCGCCGCACACGCATCTCTGGTCTGAAGTAACTTGCTTTCATAAATAAATGGAATATAAATAATAATTAATAAAGGGTTGTATCCAGTAACGTCTATTTTGTTTCAAAATATACTTTTTTTAACACCAAAAAAGCGAAAAACACGTTTCCTTCGATAGAATATTTATCGCAAACTGCGCGTAATGAGTAATTGAGTCATTTTACGGATATGTGTGCATAGTTGAGCTTCGGTGCCGCACGTTGAAAAATCGGATGTGTGCACTGAACCTTAACATGCAAATAATCCACGAATACGATAGATTTCCTGGATTCACAGAAGATCAAAAACGGGGAAATTTAATTGTCAAATTTTTTTTTTATTAAGGGTACCGAGAAACTAGAAGCCACTCTCTGGAGCAGTCAATAACGATACCAGATTTTCCTGGACACATTCAAACAATTAAACCTTGAAGAGATCAAGCGAAAGAATCCCATCTCCCAAAAGAAAAACATAACCATTGCCTAAAACGACTCGCATAAAATCCGGAGAAACTGATCAAATGTTGCCGTTTAGAAAGCAGTTAATAAGTTAGAGCAGCAATTTTTTTTCTCCAAGATCCACAAGCTTTAAGATTATTTTACAGCGCGAAACATATATTACTTCTAAAGATATACTAAATCCCTTGTCACATCGTTTTATTTATTTATTGTATAACTAGCACACGGACCTAAACGGTCACTGTGACAGCACAATATTGATGTAAAGATATATATAGAAATTCTAATGAATAAATTAAAGTCAAAATCTCAAACGTTTTGCAAGGTTAAGAAATTATCTACAATAAGACATCATAAGCTAGATAATCCTTGTCACTCTAACCGGCAGTAATGCTACCAAGCGCAAGATAGCCGTTCAAATGCGTTATTATTTTCTTAACCTTCTTTGTGGTTGTTTCCACGAGGTACCTCGTCATTAGCAAAACTGACCAGATCTTGATGGTCGAGATATCTTTTTGATATATTTGAAGAAAACTGACCAGATGTTATTGTCGTCATAGTAAAAAAAAAAACCCGGTAATATCTTGATGACCAGATATCGTCATTAGCAAAATTGGTCAGACCTTGATAGACGAGACATCTCTTCGGAACCACTACAAGGGTTAAAAAGAGTTAAAATGACAAATCGGTTCATTAGGATGACGTCTAATAAAAGCAGAAGAAATAACACCGCAAGTAATTTATCCGATGAAAGAGCAAAGTCATCATGAGACAAGTATTTCAATTTGTTCTGTTCAGATCGGAAACAGGAGTGGCAAGTTCTAAGTTAGCCATCCTATGGCAGTATTTTCCAAACTGGCGCACCACATCCGGCGAGAGGGGTGAAGCTGTTACCAGAAATATATTTGAAAATGTTTTTAGCAAGAACACATTTTGCAATGAAATCGAATCGTACAGAATGTTTGTAAAGAGTATTTTGTTTTGTATTGAAAAAATACGAGTGGCATGGTGATTTTTAAGTAATTGCAAGAGTAATTTTATACAAAAAAGCAAATTAAACAGATAGGTTGAATTGGGTCTTTTTAGCGCCAAACATAAGACAGACAATATCAAGTAATGGACACATAGGATGGATTTCCAAAGGATGTATTACTGACACAGAAGATAGAAATACATCTAGGAGGGATGGGGAGGTGTCGACCCTAACTGGAATAGAACCTGCGTTGACTACAACTCGCAGATTACAAGCGTTGTATGTATATCCACTGAGTCACCACAACTGCTACGTTTCAATTAAAATGAAGGCTACATTATGACACAGGGATAGGCCATTAGCACTTCCATAACTCCTCTGACAGACCTTCTAGTGCCAAAGTTCACTGAAAGTGACTGGGAAAAAACACATAACTAAGTGATAGTACTCAAGAAACAATATTGTTTTATCAAACAAAGTTTCTCCTGCAACTGGAATATTCGAAACAGAAATATGTGTTGCATTTATGAAAAGTTCTTAAGTTGCAAAATATTATTGATGTGGTGTCCTAATTTCAAACACTTGTCCTTCCAATGAAATAGAAGGTGGCCAGATCATACTTAATCACTTGTATTAGTAATTCATATTTTCACATATATGGAAAATATTCTAAATAAATTATGATCGCAATTAGTATACGAGGTTCGACTGCTGTGAAAGTAGGACGAGGGGACATAACACTTTTTTTGCATGAGAAATGGGGGTCGGCCGGAAAGCAAATAAATGTTCAAAAGGAAGACATTTCAAATTTAGAATTTTGAGCACAATGTTGTTCTTGTCACAGAAGTATTTTCCAACGATGCATGTAAAAGGAATGCTGTCGTGCATTTCATTTTTAGAATACAGAGCTTAAAAGTATCTTTCATGAGCACCCTGCATAACTATTGAGAAAAGATAGAAAGGAAAGCCCTCCTTACCAATGTGAAATCCTTTCCTCTCAACTGTCTAGAGAGCACCAATATACAGAGGGGTGGCTTTTTTACTTCCAGCCATTGACAAGCAGAAGCTATTGGCAAGGTTCGGCTATTCGCTCGTTCGTTTTTATGCAGTCAGTAAGATATAGTTAACCGTCGTTACCGCCAAATATGGTGCTTATTTGACATTTTAGCCTTCAGCTTCATTTTCAGTGCGTAAATTTTGTTTCGAACTAAGGGCGACATCAGCTTACGTCTCAAAATGTCTAGCAACGCCTCCGATTGTTTGGTTTTTAAGACGCAAAGTCCATATTTGGCCAAGCTGTGGCAAACACGAGACAAAGTCAAGTCATGGACAAACACACAATGTAAGTTTTACTGTGACACAGAAGATAAAAGTACACTCAGTGATGAATCGAATCTGCATCACCTAACCCGATGGTAAACCCGAGCCACGCCGCCCTCGTTCATAAACAGGAGCCATAGACAAAGCCCAGCCATTTGCTAGTTCTTATGCATAGTCAATGAGATGAGCAGCAATTTATTACCCAATATTATGATGTTAATTTGCCATTTTAGCCTTTATTTTCATTTCGATGTGTAAATGTTGTTTTCAAAAAAGGGCGACATCAGCTTCATTTGCACCAAGTCCCAAAAGACTAGGCAACGCCGCTTGAGGCGCGGGTGCATAAAGTTTGGAAAACACTGGCACACCAAAAGGGTAAACGAGGTCCTGGTAACAATAACCTCTCACCGCTGATCAAAAAACCAACAAGCAAAAGGAGCGAGTTTCCGGTAAGCAATACTAATTCAAGTAGCAGCGCCTCCGAGCATCATTACGTAATGGCGAAGCATTGATCGTCAATTAGAAAAGGCCGCGGGCACGGAAGCTATTATCCAGCGGATGGGAACGTCAGATGACGCGATAATCCATCTAACTTGCGACTTCTGGACAAGGCTCGGCTGTAACGTATGGCACCTGTGCTTGTAACTTAAGTTTTGTGAATTTTCTGGACAGCCTATGTTACCAACTATAAATCGTCCGCTTACAAGCGAGTCAAAATTTTTCGAGATGAGGTTTTAAGCTTTTCGGGACCAGAATGTGATCCTTAGACAGGTTAAGACCATCGAGTCATTTTTTCTTTGTGTGACGACTAGATGTTTTCTTGAGAAACAGTGAGTTTAGCTTAGTGAGTACAATATTTCCCACTTCGTTTTCTCGGAACTGTATTTTTTGACTTACTGCGTTTCACTTGTAAGCTGACGATATAGGGTTATCGTAAAAGAAGTTCGGGTTTCAAAGCTTGAAGAACATCGTACAAAACCCGCATATCGCTGGCTTTGAGAGAAACTTGTTAACCGACACAAAAATTATAGTACACCGATTAAAGACTTAGTTTTTAGGTAAAAAATTATTATTTTTGGAGTTAGTGTTGCATTTTCTTTCAAACCGAATACGAAGTCATTTTATTTTCTCTCTCTCGTAATTAAAATAATCATTTAATATCAAAAATACCGTTCCTAAAATGTCAGTTAATGAGTTTCTGCTCTCAGTCGACGACAGCCCCCCCCCCTTGCGCCATTAAAACCCCAAACCAACCAATTCAGGCGATGAAAGATTAGGCATCAAAATATAACAAAATCTTTGACTTTTCACTTACTGATGTTAAATTTGAGCAACTCTCCGGTTTTGCTCCACAAACATTACCAGCTTTCGCAAGATGTGGATTTCGGTTCACATGTGAACAGACAGGAAATTTCTGACAAACTCTTCAATTAAAGGAGAAAGTATTGGGAAATTCAAGAAATTACATAGATTTTTTTTAATCAAATTTAAAATCGATTTTAGCTAGCCTTAATGGAAATAGAATCATTGCCGCACGTATCAAGTTTTCATCTTCAAATGTGTTTTGGTTTTAAACAGGACAATTCATAATTTTCGCATAAATTTTTTAATTAATTAAATTTTTCAACCGCGGTGTTGAATCGCCACTGTGAAATGCAAGTCACCTTCTTCTTAATAAGCTTGATACTGAATTTCTTTTAATTTTTGCATAAAAAGTATTTGATCATGTAATATCATTTTTATTACGCTGGCATTGCAATTAAGGTGGAATGTAACACTTAAGAGGAAACAGTTGAACAGGGCCTAATTTGTTTAAATAAACTCACAATTCATACGACAATAACTTCTTTCACTCAGTCTTACTGAGTAAATCAGAGTTGGACAACCTAATTTCTAACCTAGAATGTAACCTGGTAGAATGTACCTTGGCGGAGGGGGGGGGGGGCAATGTCCAAAATCACTGATTTTGAGCTGTCTCAACAAATTGTTTCAAGAAAATGAAAGATTTTACAAGAAATTGAAAGGTTTGACAAGGTAAGAGTGCCTATGTCCTCTCTCTCCAGTCAATACATTGTGAAAGAATTAAAACATTGGATTTGTATTCTGTAACAAAGACAAAAATTACTAAATCAGCTGTTTCCAAAAGCTTTCAAATTGGTCATTGGTCCTTTTTCTACCAAGGGCTACAGGTTTATAAAGCTAGATCTCCCTATTTCAAGGATGTGAGGTGCCAGACCGCCCTTGACAGGGTTAATAAAAAGTGAATAAGGTTTCGTCTGGGACATTATATAGAACCTGAAAGGGCGTGGAAATCGACAAGGAAACTAATAACTAAGCCTTTAGTTTTTACTTTTTTAACTGTAAAGCTTTCAATAACCCACATTTTAGTTTCGTTTGATATTTTTTTGGAGATGTGTGGTAACCATGCCCAAGGAGAATGTCAAGATTCAGAGATAAAGAGCCTGTGCTAAAAAGGCAACTTCCTTATATCTTATCCTCTTCTTTAAACTTATTACGTGTTTACGTAATGAATACTTTATATCGCATTTGATATTCGGAAGAAGGAAAAATGAGTATAAATTTTTTTTGTAAAATCAAAAGCAAGGGATCAGGCCAAGATGGATGGACATTTTAGCAAGTTCATTCGATCTTGGAACTACTCGGTCCAGCCAACTATATAAGATTGCATTCCGAGCAATTTTCTAGTGCGATAACTAATTGTGTATGGAATCACTGATACCGAATACATGCCATTTTAACTATTTGACCCGGGAAAGACTAGCGGTACCATATGGTACCCGAAATAAGGGTATAAAATATTACAATTTTCTTCGTAATAATGCAAATACTTGTTTCTGTTTGTTAGTAGATGGCACCACGCAAGAGAGTGAAAAATCCTTTATAGGTAATAATTTAAGTGAACAACACGTCAGTGAGCGGAAGAAACAAGAACATTTTTGGGCTATGACAAAATGACCCATCGAAAAAGTGAGTACAACCGTTCTCTCTTTTCTTATATAGAATATAGAAATGAAAGTTTGATACAATATTTATCGCTTATGACTAGATATCACGTACACAGTGTTTCAAAAAATATAATAATATTTAGTAAATTTTTTCTATTGGAATGTTATTGGTACCACTAGGCTTTTACACTATCTTTTTGTCACTGCTTAGATTTTTATTGATTTTTTGCTCTAGAAAATACAGAAAGAGTTTTAAAAAATTATTTGTTATTTATGATAGAATAGTTATAAAAAATGCGTACAAAATTTAAAAAAAAGAAAAGAAAATTTTGCATTAAAAAAAGCCAAAAATATAAAATGGGGAGGGAGTTGTAGGTTAAAATGCAGGTATGGAGTTAAAATGTGTCTTTTATTATATATTTTTTTACATATTATTTCTTATGGCAGTTTTTATGATTAGATTTAAATCATGTGTGTATTTCATTATTTTGAAATACAGTTTCATTTTTCAGAAATTTAACACTAGAAGAAACTCTTTTGCTATTTGATGAAGTAAAACTCAGAGTGTCAGAGTCAAACTTAGAAGATAACTATATTGAACCTCCTGATGTTGCAGTTGTATCAGATAAAGACTCAGCAGAAGAAGATAAAGGAGAACTTACAGGTAATTCATACGGTCGTCAGTTACGTGAAAATGTAAAAAAAAATTCACGTAAAAAACCCACGGAAAAGATTATTTAGATTCAGAAGATGAGAGGGTCTCGCCAACTCTGCTAAAAGAGAGAATCAAGAGACTTATACAAATAAATTCAAAAGAAGTTGGGTTCAAGACGTGCTGCTATAAACTACACTTGTCGAATTAGCACCAAGTGCGTAAAATGGGACGTAGGGCTTTGCATCGACTGTTTTATAGACTTTCACACAAAATAACATAGCAAATAGATCACGCAATAAAGTTTTTGATTATATTTCATAACATAAAAATCATCAAAAATCATCATACATTTCAAATCATAAAAAAAATGCCAGTATTATTAATAATATTATTTGTATTACCATTTGTTTCTTGTGATTTCTGAAACGTAAAATTTTTCTTTTCTTCTCTTAGGATATTTTTCATATTACTATATATTTATTAAAATATGGTCTTATATGTTATACATTTATATTTCTGGATTTATTTCATATCACAAACTGGTAACTATGTATTTAAATCGCTTGCGTCAGTATCAATAAGAAATTGCATTACTTACAATGTGCTCCCTTAAAAGCCTAGTGGCACCATATGGTACCATGCATTTTTGACAATATTATTGAAATTTTACAACCAAAAAAGGCTTTTTCTTCGTAAATAGCATCCTATCAAAAGAAAGAAATTGATATTGGAAAAAATAATTAATTCAGGCTTTGCCGGGTTAATGCTTGACAAAACAATTTATTATTTCGACGAAAACTGATTTTTGGTATATATTTAAAGCAGGGAGATTTAGACCGCGACCCCTCGTTGATTTGCTGGCGGCTCGCCTCACCATGAGTTATTTTATCTTTTAAAGTCAGAAGATAGGTATTTTTGGTTAAAATTTCGTTGCTAGACAATGCATTAAAATGTGCAATCCTCTTTGGGTAATATAGTCATGGCTCCCCTTCGCAAATTTCTCTCTAACGTTAATTCGCCGTCGATGATGGAAGAGTCTGGCAAGTTTATGACCGGATGGAAAGAAATGAATGTCCAGCCGCCCCTCTTTTTTTTAACTGTCCAGCGTCGTTAACGGTAGGGGAAGAGAGGTGACGTTGTTTCCTGGACCCTCGACAGAGAAAAACGTCGGATTTTTGGACGTGAACTGACGCAGAGCAGGCTTGCTCCAATGAAACCGCGGGACTGAAATCATTTTGTTTTTTCTTAATTGCCTTGAATTGTTAACTTTTTAATTTCTATTAAATTAATCTGATTAAATGTGCTGTCTGTTTAAAACTGTTTGAATAGCCAAAATCACTCGCGACGTTACAGTAAACCTATGATAAGATAAACTTTTTCAGTCATGAATAAATATTAAAGCGAAAAATAGAAACCGATTGACTGATGGAAATTTATACACTTTTTCCGAAAAGATAACACCAAATTTAAATCACTAGGGGGCCCGCCCCCTGCTCGCCAACCCCCGGAAGATTGCTTCGCAATCCACATTGGATCGCTACGCGAACCAAAGCTCGCTTCGCTCGCATCAATAAAGACATGTGTCCTAGCAGAAGGAATTGTTTACAAAATATGATATTCCAAAAAAATACTTTTCAAATCTAAATTTTTTGCTGTTTTTAGAAAAGATATATACAGTACCTCTAAAATCAGAATTCAAATGAAAACTTTGAGCAAATTTTGACTCGAAATGTGAGCGCTGATTTGGAAATGGAATACCCAGCATGTTGTTTGTATGTACATTTACCCCTGAACTTGATCCATCCACGCTTTTTCATTGAGTTTGTAGTCGAAAGTTGTAGTGCAAGCGTCTTGTTGAACTATAATTGTTGACCCTGAAAAGGACCTTTTTTTTAAATGTCCCTGGAAAGATCCTCCGCTTTATTTGATTTCTATTATTAATTGCACAGCTCGACTAAAATTAATTTTTTTTCCAATAAAATTTCATCCGATAACGCTATAAATTCAATTGAAGCGCGAGGCTTCGTGATAAACAAACAATCGTACAATGTTGCCAAAACGCGATAACTAATAACGTCTTTTTTGCGTGCCACGTAAGAGAATTATATATATAGATTGGCGTTGAATTGTAAAGTAGTTGAATGCAATTTGAATTTTATTTTAATGAAATTGCAATGTTTGGGCTTTTGATAAACTCGTGGCTGTGACGCTTATTCATTTACGAAAATTTCGTTTCATTCGTTGTCGCCTGTGAACTTAAAATGTTCGTTTTCTGAGTTTTCAAAATTTCTTTCCGGAATGCCAATTGTTTAAGTAAGACCGAAAAAGGAGGCAGGCAGTTAAATTTACTTCTCACTGCAGCAACACAACGGGCTATTTACGATGGTCATGGATCAATCCCCGAGGGATAATTCCGAGGACACCTGCCTTTTTTATCCGATTAGATACGAAGACACCATCTGAGCTGGCACCCTACTCTCCAAACTTCAAACGTCAGTGTGAGGATATTTGAGGCCATCAGATTTTACGTGCACCAGCCCCTACCTACACGATCATCGGGTTTAGAAGAATATACAATCAGTTCCAGGGACCCCATTCGGAAGATCCCCTGGCACCTGGAGAAGCTAGTAGAATTTTATGGCGCAATGGCCGTATTTGGACAAGCTGCGCCAAATACAAAACAGATAACGTCAGGTAAATTTATTAGAATTTGGTGTCTATTCTTACATACAAGGAAAGGTTAACAAACACAGAAGAGAGAAATACCCCTATGGTAACTTACAAGAACCGAACCTCCGACGGCTATATCTCACCAGTGGACAAACCCATTGGGATACCGCGGCCCAGGAAGACATTAACCTCCTCGTGATTGTCTCGACGAGGTATTCCGTCATTAGTAGAAAACTGACTAGATCTTGATGGACGAGATATCTCGTCGAAACCACAGAGGGTGAAAAGCTTTTGTAGACAATTTTCCCAAGTTCAAAATGTGAAATATTCGCTGCGTTTACAAAACTGCAAGTTAAAAGCAATGATTACTTGGGACATGTTGTAGTTCCGGGCTAATGTATGACGGATATGTTGTAGTTCTAAATTGGTACTGGGTATCGGAGGCAGATGTGGCAATGCCTAAAGGGAATCTTCTCACTCCATTCCTAATTGTTGCCCAAAAATAAACACGGCACATCGGTTAATCTAGCAAACTTTCACCCACAAGAGCCTCCAGCGTCAAAACGACGCCGCCGAATCTCAGAATTCCTCGCAAAACAAGTTTGCCTTCGACAAACTCTCGCAACGCGTAAATATTTTTCGAGAAAATCTGCCTGTCATGCACTTATCTCGCAGCGACACACACCAGTTATGTACACAGCGCAAAAACCAACATCCCGTTTCGACAGCGAGCCTTATCGAGGCGGCGACTTCCTCTGGCAGGACTTTCGGGCACAGGCCGCTAGGATCCGAACCCGGGACGGTGTGACCTCGAGCATGACGCGTCCGTCATTAAGGCCGTAACCCAGTTGTCAACTCAGGGACGGGAGGCTCAACTCTTCCCTTCCGAATCAGCCGGCCGAGTAATTGGTGACGTAATCGCTTATCGCACGAAGCAGCAGTGGCTTGGCGATGCCCAGGGAGAGGAAATGGAGCCAAATCCCGAGGATTGTTCCGTTCGGTGAGAAAATATTTTTACGAGATGACTCCAGGGATTCTACGCGTCAGGAGGGGACAATCACCCCATGTGTGTCCGGAATTAGCGGCTTTGGGACAACCTTTTTTTTTTGGCCGGTTATTGAATAACATTTCTTTCCTTTGTGTTATCAACTCAGTGGCGTCATAGTTAGCATCTTTCGGTAATTGGATTTCAACCAGGTTGGTAGATTTGGGTTTTGTGGCGTAAGGTCCGGAAATGGACAAACTGTGCCAAACGCAAGACACAATTCGATCCAGTAAGATTTAAAAATTCTCAAAACTGCCTAACCCACCCATGAAAAGCAAGGTATAAATCAAGCAGCTACGTTACTTGAAATGTTTAGATCAAAAAGAAAATTTAAACTTTTTAGTTGTCTTGACAATGACGTCGTCACTAGAAAACTATTGACCAGATCTTAATGGACGTGATTACCTCGTCATTGGAAGAAAAGTGACCAGGACTTGATCTCGTCATCTACAAGTCGGCACTAACTGGATGACGAGATATGTCATCATTAGCAAAATTTAGTCAGATCGCGATGGACGAGATATCTCGTTGAAACCACGTGAAGGGTTAGACACTGAATCACATGACCAAACAGAAAAATACCAGATTAACAACGTTATCAACATCAAAACAATGAGTGATAGTTAAAAAGTTTTGATGAAGTTATGTAGTTGAAAAGACATAAAAGATGAAAACATTAGATAAATTTAAAAAATTGTATTCTTTGTAAGAATTAAAAAGAACTTGGGTGAGAATTTTAGCATCTGAAATCTTGCAAGTTTAAAATTGAGTTATTAAAAAAAAACTGGGGGTGTGATGATTAAAAACAGGAATCAATCGATTGGAAATACGGCGAATAATAAAAAGGACCACATTCGCGTTACAAGCAGGAACTCTCCCAAAAGATGCTTGTGAATAAAAGGTACGTGTTCGATACTAAGAACAAGTTAAGTACATCTGAGTGTTGTATTGATAAAGCATGCCACTTGGTCAAATGCTGAGAAGCTTATTATGACTGAAATTCCTTTAGACATTGCGCCATTCGGTCCATGTGATTTCCTGAACAGGACCTCCCCACTTGGGTCCAGTACCAGGTTAAAGTTAAATGGTGGGCCCTTCAGGGAAATGCACATATCAGAAATCAGAAATGTATATATTTCCTCTATTCCTTTTGTTTTAAAGTTGGAAGACTACACATGATAGAACAAAAAACTTTGCACATCTTCCTGATAACAATGTAGTTCGACAGGCCCGGCTACAGCGAGTGGTCAGTTTAATCATGTGATTTTGAACGAGTCTATTCTTTAGATTAGGTGATAGGTTGGAAAGTAAACTAAGCGCTCCCACATTTGGGGGTCTATTGACGCGGATTCTTGTTCAAAGTTTATCGCTCGAGGCCGAAAGCGATAGCAGGGATAACGAGTGATGAGAGGGGGGGAACCCTCCACGGTTACCGTCATTTATGCTTTTGCGTATGACAGTTTCCTCCCAACGAGCCTTCACACCTTTTCAAAAATCGACTGGCCCAAAGTGACTGCCTTTTCGTCAAAGCCGTGCAATATTGACGATTCCTCTTGGCATAAGAGCAGATTTATATTTAGATTGCGTGCTCGTTTCTGATTTTCAGCGTCGCACCCCAATTTTATTAATCCAAACAAAACAAACCATCTACACTAACCAACTATTAAGATAAGACATCATTTTCAAATATTTCAACTCCTGGGTTTTCTTATTTATTTAACATTTTGGAATAATTTTAGCACCAGGTTAATAAACGTTTTTGACAAGGGTTATTATTTGCTGTCATCCATTATAACGAGCGTGTCGCTGTTTTGGATGTTGAATAAATTCGCTTTTCTATGTACATTTGCTACAAAAAGATTTACTGCTGAGTTTTAAAATAAATTTTGTATTGAAACTTACAGCATAATTTTCTGATCACCATTACAAAACTCACCAGGTTGGTTTAAGGGGCATTTTTTTAAATTTCTGATACAAATATGTGGAACAACAACGTTAATATTCCTCCAGCTAATCACAATTCCGTGTTTTAGAGAGGGAAACACTTAAATGGAACAGGTCAGGTCAAAGTTCATACGATACAGTTAAAGCATATGCAAGGATGAGCAGATCGTATTCTTGCAATTCGTAGATAATCGCTATGCCATTTTCCCTATCTAGATCTTACATGTATTAACTACAGCTCGAAAACGTCAATAGCCTCAAATAATTGAGGCAATGAGAGGATACACTGAAAGGAGATGTGGCTTAAGAGCGAATTTGAAATTGAACCCAAGCACAACATTTGTCTATTGGGTAAAGGGTAGTTTGTGACGCTTTTTGCCATTGTTTGACATGAAAGTAGTTGGCTGGGTTCATATGGCACAACGGCCATATTTGGCAAGTGGCGTCAAATACAAGACAACGTCAACTAATGGACATATACACAAGGAAAGTTTTGCTTACACAGACGAAAGAAATATACCTAGGGTAAGTTATAGAAATCGAACCTGCGCTGCTTACAACTCGCAGGCTGTTTGCGCAATGGACAAAGCCACTGAACCCCCTATTTTTCTGTTGGGTTGCTTATTCTCCTAGTGGTTTTCTCGACGAGGTACTTCGTCAATTAGCAAAACAGACCCTATCTTGATAGGCGAGTTACCTTGTCATCAGAAAACTGATCCTATCTTTATTGTGTCAACAAAAATCTGTAACGTCTTGGTGATACCAGAAAAAAATTAGTCGGATTTTGATGGACGAAATATCTTGTCAAAACCACTTGGAGGGTTTAATAGGCACGTTAAAGTTCATTGACCAGATCCTAGTCATTAATGTTTAAACACCATCCACGAAAATGAAATTAATTTTTAATTAGACTTGAGATTTTGGCATCAGAAGGACAGTGTTTGGGTACCATTGACACCCGACTTCAATTTCCAACACCTAGTGTCCTAGAACGCAGCACTTGAATAACGAAAAGCCTGCATTTCGAATACGCAGTTGCCAGAATCAGCCGCTTAATTAAGATTTCAGTGCTAGAAAATAAATAATTCTATTAAACGCCAAGAACTGCTAATGAAGTATTTGCCGGGCGATAAGTTGCCAAGTAATGCAGACACAGGCGAACAGAGTTCCGTTCATCAGAGCCGCCCACAAGTCGTGACTCCAGGAGGAGTTACGGTTTAGAAATGGAAATAATTGGCCGCAGGAAATCAGAACTACGCACGAATGCTGACCATAAAATGGTCATTGTCCTCAATGCATTCTCTTTCCAGTACGACAATTTTATAACACCCCCCGTGCGCTCACAGCGAAGAAAAGAGAGGAAACGGCTAAACAACCCCACATTAAAGTACAGAGAATAGGAAATTCGAAATTCATAATTTTCTAAGCTTCGTAGATTTCTAATCCTAGTAGTTGGGAGAACTATATCCTTTTTGCGAAATGAAATGATCCTAAGAAAAATGGAAAGCGTTTTTTGGTATGGTGTGGGGAAAATATAAAGACATTTCAGTAACAATATGGAAATCGACAGTATTTGTATATTGACGAATGGCAACAAACGGTACAAACAATATAAAATCAATCGCAGCGAAGTTTTGCCGTCATTTGAGATAACCTAGTTGCAAACATTGCTGAAACTCTACGGAAGAAATCGCTTTAAACTCAGTTAAAACTTTTTAGTGATGAAATTTGCTATTTTCGTTACTTTTTGTTACCAATGCAATCACGAAATTCTGCAACTTCAACGTACGGAGATGTTAATTATATCAGGATTTAGGAACACCAAGATATTATTTGTTTCAAC
This sequence comes from Metellina segmentata, assembly GCA_947359465.1. NCBI lineage: Eukaryota > Metazoa > Arthropoda > Arachnida > Araneae > Tetragnathidae > Metellina > Metellina segmentata. Next base: position 102,174,395 of record OX375875.1, read on the forward strand.
AGTCTGCGAACGAATACTTAAAAGCTGACAACGTCGTAATCACGTTTGGCCTCGAGCATGAATGAAGGTTAATAGCGATAGTGCCATTTATTTACAGTTCTTTCCATCATCTATCATAATCAACAGATAATATAATTCAGCAATTAATGTAGGAAGGAAATGCGCACTTTTATTATTTTCATTTGCTTTGAACGTAGAACTTGGATGAACTTCGTAATCAGTAACAAGTAAAATTTTAAATTTCAAAAATCATCATGAAAACGAAACGCGTCGAAGACAATTATTCATATCTATTAAGCGGGTGGGTAGGTAGTTTAATTTATGTCGCACTGGAGCAACACAACGGGCTATTATTATGGAAAAATCCGAGGTTACCTCATAATTTTGAATCACGGTCAAATGACGACGTCAACACTTAGCTGACACCACACCAACGTGAGGATATTTGAGGCCTTTGATGACTGATTGCAATCATGAGCATTTTGTGTGGTGTATAGCCCGACTACCGCGAGATGGAGGTCGAGTCACGTGGTTTTGGACGGGTCTATTTTTTTAATTAGGAGATAGTTTGGAACGTAAAAGAGGTGCTTCCACAACTGGCCTCTTTATTATTTCTGGTTCTCAGCTTTTCCATCTGGTGCCGAAAGCTATAGCATGACAACGATTTGACAGAGGAAAAGCCAAAACAACGATCGCAATTCATGTTTTTGTGTCTGGCCGCACTTCTAAAGACCCTCCACGTCTATCCACATATTGACTGACCCAACGTCGACAGCCTTCTAACAGTAGATTGTTTTTGCATGTAGATTAAATTAATTATTGGTTCATTTTGGGGATTTTATGGCGCAAGGGCCATATTTGACCAAGCTGCGCCAGACAAAAATACAATATCGAGAAATAGACGCACATACCATACTTGCCAACTTTGAAAACTGTATCCGCATAACTTTTCGAACGCCCCTAGCCATAAAATACAACATAAATACATGGATTAATGTGTATTAGAAATACCCGTACGTCACAATAACTAGTATTATTTGTATTTAAAACTGCATAGGTAAAAGTTCAAATTTTTATCAACTGCAGTAACCTTGCAAAGCAGTAGTTTTTTCATTACCAAACTGAATACACTGTAACGAAGCATAGTCACTTTATGGGTATCTATACATTGCATCCAAAACTGTACGTTACATACGATTTAAACTTGTGTCAGGATTGCACATCATTGGTGTTCATAAAGCGTATTTACAAGTAGATGACAAAGTTTCTTCATTTAGTATTTTATTCAGAAGAGGGGGGCTGCAGAAAAATTCAATGAAGATGTAGTAGCTTTTTTGGGTCTTTAATAATTCTGCACTGAATTTCTGCTCGAAACAAGGTTTGGGGGTTTTTATGGATGGTTGCAGAGAATGAAATATTTCGATTGCTCGATCGAAATTATTATAAAAGCGTAAAAAAGACAGACCCATCCGTAAATCAGTAAAATTAAGGATAATCCGTAAAAGTTGGCAAGTATGCCCATACAATGAAAGTTTTGCTTGCACCAGAAGAGAGAAATACATACAGGGGGAGGAATGCACCTGACAGGAATGGAACCTCAGCCGCCTACAGTTCAAAGGATGCTGGCGCAGTGGACATACCCACTGAGTCACGAGGCCCCTGTAGATAAAAAAAAGGAGCCCGCATTTTTAGTTTCTCGGGCTCATCTCATTCGGGTTTCGCCATATATAGCGTACGGAAGTCTACAACTAGAAATCCAAAGGTAGAGAAAATTGTGGCCGCAATTTAATTTTTGCCCAAACGCGAGTGTTGTTTGTCGGGGTGGTAAAAAGGTAGCAAATTACGAGGCATCAAAGTTCCAAACACACAAAATATAATTGTTACCTTTCATTGCTGCCAAGTGAACAATGAGTTCTGATACTTTTTCCATTTCCTGCAAGATTGTCAGGAGCAGTTATTTCACAAGTTCTGGTTAGCTCACCTCTGTTCAGTTCAGCTACAAGCTTCGCAAGAGATGGAGGTTGGTTGGGTTTTTATGGCGCAAGGGACACACATGGCCAAGCTGCGCCAGACACAAGACAAACAAGTCTAGACGAACTAAATATTAAAAACTTATCCTTTTTACAATTTTGAATGGAGACTAATCAAAGCAGGAGATGGAGGACATTCGTCCCAGGATATCCCACCATTCCATTGCCAGTCATTTTTTATTTTATTGTGCACAATACTTATAAAACATTTTACACCGTGTGCCACTTTGCCATGACATCACACGGGCAGATTTCAAGAGAAAATTGCGGCTATCAGTTTCAATCAAAACTTCAAATGTCCCCCGTCGACTCAAACCAGATTTAATTTAAATGTATTAAAGCTCGGCCTTCAACTCTTGTACAGTTTGGGGGAAGGGGGAAAAACCGACAATCTCGGGTCCGAGTCGGGGACAACGAAAAGGGCAGGCTGCAGTCGCTTCGGAATCCTCCCACAGAAAACGTTCGCCGTGACCCACCCCCCAACAAACAACACACGCGTAACTTTTCCCGCCAATTAAAATCCTCCCCATGGAACATGGTTTCGACTCCCCCTTTTCCTATTCATTCCTTGTTTCGCTTTCATTTCCTTTCAGTGACGTCACCGCTTACGAAGTACTACGTTACGTTTCTCATATGCCTGGTTACAACTTCCACGCGCGCACACACAAACACACAGTTGCGGGGAGGGGAGGAAAGTGGGGGTAGCGTTAGACAGCACAGAACGCGATGACCTCATTCACGACAACGTTAATTAACCAACCCCCGCCGATGCTGCCTCTCCCCCTTCTCCGACACACCTCCCGAATGCTTGATCTTTCACTCGCTCCCGGAGAACGAAACCAGAAGGGATTGGGAGGTGCGCCGCTTTTGGCAATAAAGCGCTCTTCTTGTTTTCTACAGCGCGCCAATACTTGTATCGGCCGTTGTAACGCAAGGATTTGCATCAACCTCTGCAACATCGGGACCGATTCGCTCATACCCAGGACCTTATTCTCCAAACGCTACTTCATAATACACTCCACAAAATCTCTTAAAAAATAAAAAAGGATGTGGTGGTATGTATGTGTGGGTGTAGTATGTGTGTGCATATCCTCTAATATAGAGGTACACAACCTGCGGCACGCGAATCATCAATTGGCGGCCCGCAAACTAATTTTGACTATAAACTTCCAAGAGAATTTAAGTCAAGAAGCAAATCGACTGACAAACACGTAGAATCAGTCTTAAGAGTTTCTACTAGCAGTATTAAACCTAACATACCTAAAATTAGTTAGTAAACCTCAGTATCAGCCATCCCATTAGCAAGCTGTAAACTAATTATTGTTTATGCTTTAGAAATTTTAATAGTAAATATAGTTGATGCTGCAATTTTTATTTCTAATTTTACTGATATCATTAAAATTTCTGATACTCATCTTTATTGCTCATTGTAATATTACTGTTATTAAATTTATAACCTAAAATAATTTGCTGAAGTACATATGACGTTCTTGAGAGACACATTCTTAAAAGTAATTCTAAAGGATTGATCATTGTAAATGTTTGTTAACTTCTTTTTTTAAACTATTCACAATATCATTCATTTAGCTCTGTAACGAGCTCCTAGATTTTTTGAGAAAACATTTTAAGTTTAAAATAAGTGATTATTTTTTTACTACACATATTAAGTGTACTAACAGCTGTACATAATTGGGTAGTAGCACTTTCATTGTGTATGAGCTGTAACTTCATTTGCGACCCCTCCCCCCATGTCTCAATCAACGGTGCGAGTGGCCCTTCTCCCAAAAGGCTGTGCATCCCCCTACTCTAATAAAAAAAAAAATCTACACCAAATTTGGTACACTTATCCTTTGAACACTGCGGAAAACATAGGCTATTTCTTTCCTGTCTTCAGACTAATCTATAGCCATGAAAATTGGCACACAGGTAGTGAAAAAAGTGCCACTTGAAACCCCAATTTTAAAATCTAAAGTTTGTTTTTCTGCAGTAAATGGTCATGGATAAGGAAACACGTTCTACAGGATTTGTGTACGAGTTAACACAGGGAAATGTCGAGGTCTTATTTTAGGTGTCGCGGTAGGAAACACGTTCTACAGAGTGTGTATTTGAGTTAACACAGGGAAATGTCGCTGTCATATTTGAAACCAGAGCAACGCCGGGTTATTCAGCTAATTGATACATAAAATTTTCCCCTCAAAACGAAAATAGATAACACGAATATGAATACACCGAACTTAACTAGTATTTAACCCAAGAATTAGGTTGGTTTAGGATTTTATGAAGCAAGGGCCATATTAGGTCCAGCTACAACAGAGACAACTTCAAGTAAAAAATGTCGTGGAATAAGAAAAGAGGGATTGGATGAAAACAAGAGATCACTTGGACATCCCATTAGCACGAAACCAGTGTTCACTAAAGACACTAAACCCTATGGGGGAAAAAAAAAACCTAGAGAAACCTCGGGTTCGTGAAGCACGTACACAATTAAAGGAGATGGTTCTCTAAGGGCCTTGAATTAAGTTAAGGTGGAGTTATGTGTTAGTGTAAAATTTAGGAAACTTTTCTCGCAGTACGTACTAACCGCTGAACTCGCACCACCTAATCATAGATTCACCTGCATTGCAATAGTAACTGCGATTTCAAGCCATTGATTACTGTCCTGAACAGTGAGAAAACAATCGACATCGCCAAAACTGTACAAGATATCAAGTAAAACACAAACACAATGAAGGTTTTAATGACACAGAAGGAGTAATGCACTTAACATTAATCCAACCTGAGCCGCCTACAACTCGAAGGTGACACAACAAGGAAATATCTTTTTATTGGATGGTGCTTCGTATAATTGTTTAATTACGTCTCGGTAAATTGATGTATATATTGTGTATGTTCAAAAGTTTTAGGCTTTTTAACACTTCTTAAAGACCGAATCTTCGCAAAAATATTAAAGTTTTCCAAGACCCTTAAAAACGGCTTTAAAAATCAGGTCTTGTATGAGGCCCGTAGAAACCGTGTTCGAAATCCATTTGAAGCCACAGGTTCGGCCCTCGTAAAGTAAAAAAAAAGACCGAAAACCATCCCTTTTGTCTTACTTTGGCATAGTTCTATGCTGAGAGTTGGCTCCACTTGGCGAGCGGAGAACAATCGGCAACCTGTCTCGGCAGGAGTTCGAGAGGAAGAAAAGCAGTCGCCCAAAACGCCCTCTTCGTTCACTTTCGATGGAAGCAGAGAACAGCTTTCCTTCGCCGAAAACCAGCCGGAGAAAGGAAGTAGGAGTATCACGCTTTCGAGCGCATTAATTGAGCAGTCATTAGCGAGAATCGCCTTTTTTTGCTCCACAGATTTGCTCCCAGTGGTGAAAATATTTTGCTTATTAAGAGACGCTGCCTGGTGAATTAGTTGTCATTATCCATATTAATTCCGCACACATCTGACCATAAACGCTGTTTAAACAGTCAGATGCTAAATGAAGGGAATTAAATATTTCGCTGGAAAACAATTGTGGATATAAAAGTTCTAGTTATTTTGAGTGCTGTGCCAACGTTGAAACTTAACGAAACTGAAAACTTCACACAGGATATTAAAAAAAGTGGTTTGTAACTTATTTTTTACGCAATGAGGACTAATTCGACGGGGGACCGAGGAGCAAAAAAAATGGGTCAATACCATAATCTTTAAAACTTCCGATTTCCTAAACCAATCATCATTTTAGGTGACGTTTTATTTGTGATATAAACGATAACAACTCGGTGCTGCCTAACGATAATGCTCCTAAATCATTCCACTGAGTTTCCTCCTTCCATACCTTTGGCACTTCCTGGTATAGATGACGCGAACTGCTTCAAATTATATGAAATAAAGCAATTTTACTGACGCATAATTACTCGAAACCATTCCTGTCTACAAGCTTACGATTTGGAGCACTGTCAATGTTTCTATGACACAACAATACGATTCAGCTGCATTAAAAGTTTTGCATAAACTCGATGCAAAAGACTTCGAGATACTGACCCCATTCAGTATACATAACAGATGAAAACGAACTTCGTTCACTTCCGCGCAAGACCTATTGCGAAAACATCGTCTTATTACCAAGAACCAGATTAAAAACATAAGCAAAAATTATTCCAGTCTCGTTCAAGATCCTTAGATTGCTCCGACTCCCAGCAGTATTCTGGAAAATCGAAACAGCGCCTCATTATGCCATATACCAGTTCCTTAATATCGATGAATAGTAGGAAAAAAAGCGGAAACTGGCGAAAGGCGTATACGAGAGAGGTTGCTGCGTTCTCGGTGATTTCACTCACCTACATTCCGGCGATATCAACCTGGTTGTGGGGCTGCTCGAAGAAGAACAATGCGCCAGGCACCAAACCGGTCACGGTTACGTGGCCATGTGGGTGAGAGTGTTCCCACATCCGAACGAACTTCGACCGCGAAACCGCAATATGTAAATCACGATCGCTTCCCGATAACAATAAGGAGGAACTTCCGAATTTCCCCACAACCGATCTTCATTAGTAAAAGCCAAGTCTCAGTTGTCGATTGGAGAGGGCGTATGTCTCCATTATCGCCCCCGAAGAAATATGACAAATTGGAGGGGGCGACAACTAAGACCCAAACCACTTGTCCTCTTTCAAAACTCGAGAAATGAATATTACTGCCCGTCTACCTTCGGAACTACGCCCCGTCACATAGTCTGCATCTGTATGTAGGTTGATAATGAACATCGCACTGGAGCAACACATCGGGCTATTGGTGACGGTCCGGGAGCCATCCCGAAGAGAAAGATCACAGAACGCCTCAAAATTTTGAATCAAGATCAGATGACGAGGTCAACACCTAAGCTGTTATCCCACTCTCCAAAATTCCACATCACGACAACGTGAGGACATTGAAGGCGGCGATAAATTTAACATGCACCAACACCGTGTACACGATGGTTTGGCTGGACCTAGTTTTGGTGGGGAGGGGGTACTGGTGGAGTTCACTATAGAGGGAACAGGGCTTATTCATTTTAGGTTGGGGTGACTGGTGAATAGATTTTGTTTTTGACGAATGCTGGCTGCGGAAAGAAGTAGTTTGCTACGAATAGACATCGACAAGCAAAAATCTTAACAAATAGCTTTCTAATTCGTCACCAAATGTCATTGTGACAAACATGCATTTCTTCAAGCATCCCCTATGGAAAATAGAATAAGGTCCGTTTCTACGGCAACACACTAGAGCAGACTTTGTATCTGGAGCGGTTCTCGTAGTACACAGTATAGAGGTAATATGGGTAGTCAAATACACAGTATAACTCGAACAGACACAAAAGGTCGTAAGGACACTATCATTAAAGAACGCCAACTCCTGGGGGTCCAAATTAATTGCTCCCCTGTCCTCCAATAATTTCCCGTTGTTGACACACAACATTGCCTAATTAGAATGAGCAAAACAAGGCGCCAATTATCGCCACAAAATTATTAGATACAGTGATCGTAACACATTTTAAATGATCTGCCTACTAAGTTCAGCAAGGCTGCCCATAGGGGACAAGGGCATGTCGATAACAAGTCGTGTTGTAGGTTAAACTTCTATTCAACAAACAGCATGGTTGATTGACATATATAAGTGATTTTTAAAAGAATAACATTTGCTAGTAAAATCACAAAAACAAGCAGAATAAAGCGACTAGTCCATTATAGATCAGAAATAAATGGATATATATTTTATTACATTCATAATTCCCGCATAAAATTTAAAAATTCAAATTTATCTCAATAAAATTAAGCATTTCTTTCAAGTTTCGGCATTGATTTGTGGGAGACTCCCTCATGCTTATTGGAGGGGCCGTCGGGGTTCGGTGGCTACTGCGCAGGCTGCCTGGGAGTTGTTGGCATCGCAGGTTCGATTCTTCCCCAAGTGTATTTCTTCTGTGGCAGTAAAACTTTGTAGGTATATGTCCTTTACTTGACGTTGTCTATCTTGTATCTGTATGGCTCAATATGGCCCTTCCCTCATAAACCCCAACCATGATTATTTGAACTTTTATCGACGCATAAGGAAATGAGCATTTTTTTTTTAAACACATCGATGAAGACTAAGATAAAGTGAAAGTTCGGTGAGAAGGCAGATGATCTTGGGGAAGTTCACTTGTACAAAGGTGGTCAAGGGGAAAGACTGCTAAACTCAAAATCGTGTGGCGATCGGAATACGCGACTATGTTTCGCCAAATATTAAATACTGCTATGGCTTACGCTTAACGATAAACTAGGAGCCAGAAATGCCAATACATCAATAGTATTTTATAACCTGTCGTCTAATTTAGCGAACAGACTCGTCCAAACCACATGTCTCAAATACCAATTCACCGGTGCCAAAATAATACTTTCGATGAATTCTTGTTAATTTCTGATGTCCAACCACTGACCTCTACGGCCATCGGTATTACAAGGGGTGGATTGATGGTTATTTGTTAGGGATCACCCAATGGGTAAGAAGCCGTTACTCCTAACAGGGACAATCACCAGCATGCATGCACAGACGAACAGGTATTTCAACCCGGGACTTACTGTGTGGCAGTCAAAAATTACGACCACGACGCCAATTAGGCGGCATTTTTCAGATTAATAAAACTTTTACTTCACCACATTCGGTCTGGTCAGATATTTGTGGCGCGAAAGAAACTATTGGGTCGCACGAGTCCGATATGCACAAAAGGCAGGTCGGTAGTTGAATTAACGTCGCACCAGAGCAACACACCGGGATATTTGCAACGGTTCGGTATCAATTCCGAAGGGACAGACGGAAGAAGACCTAATAACTTTGAACCAAACCTCAACACCATGCCAATGTGGACATTGAGGGCCACGACAGATTTAATAGGCACCACCCCCCACGTACACGACTGTTTTTGGTTGGACCTAGTTTCGAGCTCGCAACCCTCCAGTTACTAATCTGCAACTTTTCGAACCGGGCTAAAGAGACCCCTCGATGCACAGAAAATCTTTATTCTTGGGTTAATTTAATGAACATAGCAAATCTTCAAATTCAGACTTTGATTAAAGCTTTGATTTCAAAAGACTAACGACCAATCTGTCAGGAGAGCAGTTCAGAGGGTAGCTTTCTTATCTAGTTCCGAAAGGACTACCATTCGGGTAAGAAGCGGCCATTACTGGAATGAATCCCCAGCACAGCATGATTAGCACCAGCGGAGTTGGGAGAGGAACGCGACATTTCATAACCAGAGGGGGCTGTTAGACCAGTAGCCCACATCGAGGCCGCCCCGGTCCGCTGCCTACGCCCTAATAAGAGCCAAGGGCATACTTGCATCGCAGATGTGAAATGGGGAAATGCAGATTGACGCACATCCCTATACTTATGTTAAATGCAACGTGGATTGAAAAAAAATTCAAGCCCCTGATTCTCCGTTTAAAAGGTATATTTCGCATGTTTTAAATAATAAATCTATTTCAGACACATCACAAAGCACACGTTTGACATTTTGCATGAACAGTTATATGGGATTTTAGTTAACGCTTAGTGATTTTGGGTTACATTTTGATTTTAAATCGTTGTTGTCAAACGAAATAGCGTAATCTTTCAGAGCAAGAGACCGTATTCTTACTCATATTGCTTTACCATCAATCATTTTCTTCAAAATTAGTTTGCCTAGCTTTCAAACAAATGCTGTCGTTAATTATCACTACAGTGTTCCCACCGTTTAAAACAAAAGAATGGGGAGAGACTACTTTTCATTTAAATAAGATTAATTTTCATAGAACGCAGTGGATATCACATGTGATGGAACTTTCATTCAATGTTATAATAGACCCAGTTTCAGAAACGTCAAATATTATGCCAGTGATTTTTGATGACACCTGACCTCGGTCGAGTATCATTAACGTTGATTTTTGAATGCAAGTGAAAAAAAAGTATCCAGTGTTCTTTTTCAAAAATAAGGCTTTTTAAAACTTTTTAAGGACTTCCAGCAAATATTAACACTTTTTAAGGGGACCCTTAAAAACTAAATTAAACCTTTAAAATTTAAAACTTAACCCACAGGCCTTAATTTTATAGGGAATCCTTTAAACTTAAGGCCTGTGAGAACCCCCACACTAAGTGAACCTTCGAAAAAACCAAATATATTCCAAAGATGACTACAATCAATACAGTTGTTTATAACTTTTTCCGAAAAAGTCTGAATTCAAATTCAATATTCAAAGGCGAACGCAAAACAAGTTTTTAATTGTTTGAATAAATGACTTCCAATTCTAAGTTCAAGATATTTCAAGACTAAAATTAAAATTCATAATTTCACTTTTAGTTTATACAATCGTAAGTATAGACCCACATAATCTAAGGTTTAAATGAGGAAGTGTTGTTTTAGGCTATTCATATGAAAAGTGATAGTGAAACTGACGAAATTTATAACGTCAAGAATCAATAGATAGTGATACCAAAATTACAAAACCGGCCACATGCACAGTACCAATATTAATCACATGTATAGACAATACTGACCAGAAGCATGGTAGCAATACTGGCCACTAGTAGTATCAAATATTGACCAATTGTATTTTGTATATTGGCATACAAAAGCACCGCCATTTCAGTATTTGTCACTTTCAGTATTTTTTACTTTTTTTATTTACGTTTTGTCAAAGTGTCCGCGATTTATATAGAGCTATTCCATATTGTCTTCAGGCCGTAGTTTGGAGACCTAAACCATAGATATTTCTAATCGATACCCGATGATCAAAGATCGCAGTCAACAGCAGAAATGCGGATGGTTCACTTTCCATCACGCTATTATTCATAGTTTAATCTTCATGCATTATCTCATCTGGGCCAAATATCCGTGGCCTTCCCTTTGAGCATTGTGTGAAGTTACAAATTGTGCTCCAGATGATAATCATTTTACGCTGCAGTCATAGATTCAAATGAACTGCTTAAGCCGCATCTTATGGGTCCATCTCAATAGACAACTTTCTCTTCCACCTATGAATGAATGTTTCATTCTTTAAGGCGGAAAAATGAAAGAACAGTGATCAACACTTAATTGTGAAGGAAGCGATTATGACAATGTGGGCGTCACGATGTTTACGCAGTTAAGATGCCCAGGTCTGGTTTTGAATCGAGAATAATCTATATACCAATGCATCAATCACTTCTTTCAAGCAGGTGACCATTCTTCTGTCAGCTAACGGAGTCGCTTAAGTACACTTTACGGTTTCTTAGTTGAACAGTAATGTAGTTGGAAACAAAAGGGTGGAAACTGCATTGGGTTTGGAGGACAATATATTAAGCTGTACTTTCGATTTCGTTCCCAACCACGAATGGAGAAGCTTGCAATTCATTTAAACTTTATCAGATCCTGAATAGTTTGACAAGCACAGAAAACTTTTGAAATACCTGGACCCGCAAGCAAGGATGAGGACAACTCCGGATAAATGTTTATATCTTCAAGAATAAATACTAGTATCAACTTTAAGATATGAATCAAATGTTGCTGCAACGTACTTCTTTACCTGGTGTTTAGCTTCAGCGAAAACCAAATAACTTAGTTCTACGATATTGAATTTGTAAGTTTCTTACAAATGTGGTCTTCTGCTAAAGCTGTTGAATACGCTGATGCAACCAGCATTAACCATATTAAGAAATAAGAAGCTGAGCCAGTCAAGGCAGTACCTCCAGTGGCAGATTAAGTAAATAACCCTCCTGGTGGTACATCGGAATCAAAAACTGTCCTGCAATAGCAAGCCTTGGCACAAAAACCCGTTTTTCCATTTGGATTGAAATGGATTGTATTTTGGAGTTTTATGGCGCAAGGTCCAAAAGCGGACAAGCTAAGCCAGTTTTTTCGTTTGTATCTTCATTCCTCTTGGGGTAACGGGAGTTTTGTCCCAATATGATACCTTGTATTTAGCAAAATTGACCAGATCTTGATAGACAAGATATCTCGTGTAAACCACTTGAAGGATTAAAATGATGTGCTCGTATCTGATCTTTCATATAGATAGAAAATATAGTTTAAGGACACTCATTCAAGTTATTTCAGACACTTATTGAACAGTTATTTTAGACACTCATTGTGAACAGTTATTTTAGACACTCATTGTGAACAGTTATTTTAGACACTCATTGTGAACAGTTATTTTAGACACTCATTGTGAACAGTTATTTTAGACACTCATTGTGAACAGTTATTTTAGACACTCATTGTGAACAGTTATTTTAGACACTCATTGTGAACAGTTATTCTACACTCATTGTGAACAGTTATTCTACACTCATTGTGAACAGTTATTCTACACTCATTCAACATTATATTGTTTATCTAGTACAGTATTCCAACTCTTCAAGTAAAAGAAACATTACTTTTTAAGGCTATATTTTTCATTCACATGGTTGGGTTTTATGGAACAAGAGGCCATATTTTGTCAAACTGCGCCAGACAATGTCAAGCATATACACATATAAGGAAAGTTTTACTCTACCGCTGACGAGAAATACACCCATGGAGGAATCGGACCTGTTAGGAAGGAATTTTACCTTCGTTTTTATATGCAGATGAAATAAAATATGTAGTGTTTTTTTTTTTTTAACTAAGGCTTTTAAAAAACTTTTAAGGACGTAGCAAATTTAAAGACTTTTTAAGGACTATGGGACCTATATACATTATCGCGAACAACTCGCATAATACCAAACGTGGAGACACTGCCTTCACGACAAATTAAAAAAAAGGGGCACACGAATTTAGAAAAAGCAAGATAACAAATGAGCCAGTAAAGCGCTTCGAGCAGAATCGGTGACTGCACCGCTAAGAATCGCACAATCTCGGGGGGTCTTTTCCCAACATACTTAAAAAGTTTGAAATTCCAGAAACTGCAATTCGATTACCATAATGCCTTCAAGAACACAAACTGCCGAAGAACATGATTTCTGACATTCCGTAACGCTCGGGCTCAATCCAAACCCGCATCTCTGAGCTACCCGCCCTCTTCTCAGATCTTCCGAAAATAATGTACTCGTGGCTGATGAGGGTATGATGTGAGAATCACTGCTTCAGAGCGTCGACAAATCGCTACAGATGTAATAACTCCGAGCGAGTTTTTCTCATGTAGAGCTAAAACGCGTGACCAAGCATACATGCCAGCAAACCAAGCAGTTAAGATTACACGCTAAAAAGCATGGCCCGTCAGAAAAAGGACCGTAAGTGTCTTCTGTTCGAGAAAGGCTTTGAGAAGGCACACAAGATCAAACACGCCGAGCGTAAAAACTACTTAGTGGGGATGTAATATAGTTAGCATATTCATTTTGCGAAGCGGCTAAGTCGGAAGGCTGAAGAAGACATCACCGAAAGTAGGTATTAAGTCAATTATAAAAGCATTACGAGACGAGCTTTCAGGAAATTGCCCAAAAAATAAATGAAATTCGAAAGAGGTCTTAGTCAGAAAATGATGGGAGAAGTAAAAATTATGTTCAGCATATTTCAGTGCGAAGAACATTCGCGATGTTATAAAAAAGAACGATCCAAAACAACCTAGTCTGATGGTCTCAAATGCAAAGGAAAGAAAAGAGCTTGTAGAAGTTAGTCTCCTTATTTTTCAGAGCCATGGTAACTCTTTGGAAGAGTAGAGAATTAGGAAGCGGAGGGATCCGATTTTCAAACTCGATTCAACCAAAGGACTGGTGCAAGTTAAATCTGTGGTGGCCTTCAAATGTCCTCACGTTGGCGTGGTGTGGAAGTTTAGAGAGTGGGGTGTCAGTTCAGGTGTTGACCTCGTCATTTGAAGAGCGTACAAAATTACAAAATGTTGACTTTGGATCTTTCGGTTTGGAATCGCCGTCAATAGCCAGTCATATTTTTAAAATTAAAATGTCAATTTCTTTCATTATCGATAAAAAAAGATTGCTGTATGATTGTACTCGATTCAACCAAAGGACTGGTGCAAATTAAAACTGTGGTGGCCTCAAATGTCTTCACGTTGGCGTGGTATGGAAGTTTTTGAATTCAAATAGTTTATTTCCAGTTTGCGTATTTAACCTTCGGGTCAAAGATATGAGATCTGCCCAATAAATTATCCGCATTTCTTTCTTCAGTCTATGTCCCGCATTTCTTTTCATTGTCAGTACGTTTCCTTGTGTGTGTGTAATTGCTTGTGTGTCTTGAGTTTGGCAAAGCTTAGCTTGGCCCTTGCGACATAAAACCTAATCAACATATCAAATGATTTTGAAAAAATTGTGTAAAAAACCTATACGTGATCCGTATTCTTCGAATATCGGTATTAGATCAAGTATCAAATTGTCAAGTGACATAAATGCATGTAACTTTACGACCAGCACAATTTAACTGATAATTATCGATCGAGCAGTATATAAATTATAAAACCTCAACTTTAAATAACTGATTGAAAAGACAACATGAAGTCGAGGTACTTTTTATTTGCTTTAGAAATCTCACACAAAACTAATCGTTTGAAATGCAAGTTTTAAAATTATGCACAAACGGCATCAGGATATCAAAATCCAACGTACCACATTTAACTTTAAAAATGTGTTCAGTTTTCTAAACATTCAATTCCACATTAAATTTACAGTGAAGATTATCACGCCCATATTTAAAAAACAAATCAAAAATCTGTTTTCACTTTGCCTTTCTACAAGGTTTGAAATAAGATTTGTCAAAATATCTGGTAAGGCGCACATTCTATGAAATTCCAAGAATAGAGCTATCACTCGGCTTTCCGAGTAAATGTAGCAATAACTACTCAACAGGCGATTGTGTACCTTATAATCGTATTTCGATTACATGTAGAAAAGTACTCCCGGAAACGAACCTTGAAATGTTCCGAGTGGACATAAAAAAGAAATATCCGGATCTGGCGAGTTGTCATTGGAATAAAGGGGTTTTGAACGAGCCAATTGGTTCAATTAGGGGCCAGGTTGAACGTAATCAATGTGTTCCCACAGTAGGATTGTGAGTTGTAGGCGGCGCAGGTTCGATTTTTCCCGGAGTTAATTTCTCTCTCACGTGTCAGTAAAGTTTTAATTCTGTGTACGTCCATTTACTTGTTACTTACGTTGTTTGATACAGTTGGATCAAATATGGCTCTTGCATTATAAAACTCAACCAAACCACAATAGGATTTTGGTTCTACAAATTGTTGGTAAAACAAATAATCACCTATGGTGATCGCCACACGTGATTTTTCGATAGCAGCCCCTTCCCCTTTCGAGCTTGCTATCTTTGTAGAAATGGACTCAATAAGATAATTTACCTTCTCTTTAGGGCAGCACTATATTTTTCATTAATACTTCTTACAGCGATACAAATATTTCAAAAAGGGTTTGAAAAAAAAAACGTATGCAATGCTGTAAAATCTCTAAATAATTTTTATGATGGACAGAATTTCTAGTTGTGAAGAGACGTTAGAAGTAATCGAATGTACAGTATAGTATTCATACAATCTTTCTTATTGTCAAAGTTGGCCTCATAATATGACCATGGTTCAAAATTACAAGTTGTCATTGGATCTTTCACTTCGGAATGGATCTCAGACCGTTGCTGCTCCAGTGCGACGTAATTCAACGACCGACCCATCTAACAAAATTAGTAGGTGCGAAATATGAATCTAACACTACGAATTTATCGATTCAAATGTAAGTGTTGACTGTTCTATTTCACCCAACTTCTCTGGACTCGCAGCTTCAGTAAACCCCTCGGAGCCTAGGAGGTTCAGAGAGGCAAACACACTTCTACATCCTGCACAAAACCCCAGAGGCACAGCACACAGTTCGGTCTACCTCTGAGTGGGAGAGACTCGCTCTATGCAGACATCACCTGCGCACACTGCCACCATCAAGTGGTGGAAAGAAGGGGACCACATGTGCTTTTTTTTTATCGAGAGCTCTCCGCTCACTGCAGACAACAAAGGGCCGAAATATTCAATTTGTTATAACAGAACAGGGGGGAAGTTTGAAGCCGGTGTCGAAAGTGTTTGAAGTCTGTTCCCAATTTTTTTTCGTTCAGGTCGGGGTAACTTGTGAAACTGTTCAGTTTTTATAATGAAGAAATTGCTTTGTCATTTTCGGACATAAACTGGGCGGAATGATGAGGTTTACTTTTTCTGCTATGGTTTACATCAAAATAAGTCCGAAAGTAAAACCCATAATAATTTAACAAGGTTCCTGAAGCATCATTCTGTAAATTCACTTTAAACCAATTTTAAGACAGCGCATCAGTGTAAGAAAGCCAGAGCTTGAGAAAAATTCAGAATGCTGAGATACGTAGTGCATAAAATTTAAATCTTGCATTACTACTCTTAATATTAAAAAAATAATTCAACAATCTAATAAATAACTCAAACCTGGCATTCAATTGAAAGCTCGTGTAAGGATTCCACAAGTTATGTTTTTTTTTTTAATTGCATTTTGGTCAGATGAAAAATAATAAATTTGTAACTCGTTAATATAGGTGCTTTTTATATATTCTGTGTGTGTGAATAATTAACCCTAATTTGCCCTAAAAACATCGAAGTCAAAAGTTTACAAGGAAAAGACAAGTTCAAAGGATGCGGTAGACAAATGAGTGCATTTGTAGTTTTTTTGACTGGCAATATTTTGTCTGCTATGTGGATTTAACATCTTGTGAAGGTTTTACTGTGAAGGAAGTACACTTAGTTTTGATACGTCTTTTCCTGCAGTCATAATACAAAATTTGAACGTATCACTATAATTCATTTTCGCAGGTTTGGACGTTTGTTTTCCTTACAAATCCACGAAATATCATTAAGAGAGAAAATAGAAATCTATGCAAGTTGTAACAATCACCTCAAGAATTAGATCGTGAATATTTTTGGATGCTATTTGAAGCAGAAGTGGGACGTGTTACCTTAATTAACTGGATTCTAACACAGCAACAGAGGTATTTACCACGAATATTAAGACAGTGTGACACCTCGATTTTGTTTTCTTCGCATTTAAGTCAGTTTTACCAACTAGACCTTGATGGGTTGGGTAGTTAAATTAACGTCGCATTGGAGCAACACCACGGACTATTGGCAACGGCCCGGGATCAACCCCGAAGCACTAGTTGAAAATAAATCTAGTCATGGGTGGAGGGGAAAAAATATTCAACCGATAACCCAGATAGGTATCTTATTCCACAGTCCAGGCTCAGAAGGACGACAGTAACAAAATGTCCCTCTTCGTTTCTCGCCGGAACGGATGCTACGTCCGCAGCGCTCCCCACAGGTGAGGGAATGTTAAGAAAGCCCCCCCCCCCCACCACTGCGCTGGAGGAATGAAAGAATAACTGTTCTAACAAAAGAAATTCCGAGCTCCCCCACCACGGCCCTCCAAACAGTCCTTTTCAGATGACAGGATTAGTGCCTTTCATGCGGGCCTTGCGAAATGAACACTCGCCAGGCTGCCGCTCAAAGGGAGATTTTATGCTCTACATACAAGGACTGCCTGGAAACTGGTTGGTCGCAAGTTCCTCCAGGGCCTGCTGCTTGCAACCGAGATGGTTTTTGCGCGATTAATACCGGAGGGGGGTTCGCCTGAATAGCAGTGCGAATTGCTGTCACAAGAATTTGGCAACGTCGCGCTCGGGCCCAACAGCAAGTTAACCAGTTTCTTGTTCGGTTGTTAGAAATTTTCTGTGACTTGAGAGTCTGAGATAAACAACAAAGCGGAGCTCGGCTTGGAAAATGGCCCCAGAGCAAACTGCTCTGCCGAAGCGTGGAGAATATTTTAATGTCTGATTACACGTAATAGCCCCTAGAAGTAATGGGAGTTTTGATTACGAAGTGACTAAAGAGCGAGGAAATTCAAAATGGATATGCTTTGGAAGGAGGACGTATTTTTTCCGTTTTATTGTGTTTTTATGGTTGCCGAATGTTTTATTCTTTTCCCTAGGGAAACAGGAAAAATAGGAGAGGTACATTTATGATGTCTATGCGGCATGCAAACAGGCGCATTATACTCATAAAGGAATGAACGCGTAGGATGAAGATTAGGGACTTTAATGAAAATTTGGCAAGTTTGCAAATATTTACATACCTATGGCACAAGGATGAAATACAAATTTATCAATTTTTACAGAAACGTGTTTTATTATCAGTCAATTTAACATGTAAACAAATGCATTTTGGAGATTGATTGGGAAGGCCATAATTGGCCAAGCTACGCCAAGCACAAGACAGACAACTTCAAATAAAAAATGTCGTGAAAGGATGAAAGCAGAAAAAGATCGCTTAGGTATCCTGGAAGCGCGAACCCCGTGTTAAAGACAGTAAACCCCAACGGAAAAAAAGGTAATATTTTGTAATGAAACAAATTGAGCATACAGTTAATAAAAGTCATTAATGTGACAAAGTTATTTGTTCCTCATCTTATAGACATTTTTTAAAGCCTGATTAGTCTTCTTCGTCTTTCGATACTGGCACTTTAAAGTTTAGTTGATTTGGGTTTTATGGCAAAAGATCCAAAGATGGATAAGCTGCATTAAACACAGTTTGATAAAAAATTCAATGGAATAAATTTATAGGACATCAGAATAAAAACCAGACAAACTTTGAAAGGGTAGATGTACTGAATAAAACCAAGTAAGTTAACTAAAATTTAAAATATTGAGTCCCCCTAAAAAAAATAGGATGAAACATTTAGAGTCGATTAATTTGGAGTAAATTAAGAGTTTGGTGTTTGTCGTTGTCGTCCTTTTATTGCTACACCATGGCTAATTGAATCTGATGAAAGAAAAATGCAAGTAAATGTTACATTCATTGACGATAAGACTACTGCGAATGAAATACTGCTCAGAGTTTGAGTCAACAAGTTCGCCGAGTTATGACAGCTGATTAGCTGTCGTGTACTGCGCACTGATGCACCTCTTTCAGTCGTAGGTTTTGTTCGTCATAAGTTATTTTTTTATCGTACAGCAATAAATTAGACGACATCACTGGGATTGAGCGTTTTACATCGAGGCACAGTACAATTCGATTGGTGGGTTGTATTTAGGTTTTACGGCGCAATCGCCATAGTGCCCCGTACGACTACTTGGAAATTGTAAGATCTTCGCGGGAGAAATCAATGAACGAGGTTCTTAGAAATCGGTGACGAGGCGAAAACGCCACCTCATAGGGGAATCCCACAAGGCCAGGCTGCTAGACTTATTCAGAAAGGGATAAACATCAGCTCACAGCAAAGTATCGGCGAAATCTGGAAGACAAAATCTAAAAACTGATAATACGGCTTACTCCATGATAGAAGGATGGTGGGTAATTTCAATTGCTACAAGCTAGGGCATTTCAGCTAGGTTGGTTGATTTGGGTTTTATTGTTCAAAAATGGACAAGCTACGCTAAACGCAAGACCTAATACAAACAGATGCGTTAAAGTTGAATTAAATAATAAAAGGTTAGATTTTAAAGAAAAAGTTAACTAAACTGATGATAGGAATGCAGTTTAAATGACATAAAAGTACCAGGGTAAAACATGAAATATATAACAAGTGAAAAATAATTCGGTGCATAAAGGCCAAGATGAACAGATTTTGGATTCATATGCCACAATGAAAGTATGAAGATTTGAATTCCTATCTGTGGTAAAATGTTTCAGATGGGTAAAGGAATAAACAAATTTGAAGAGGAAGGTTAAAGATATATATAATTTCTATTCATTTAGGATTTCGCTTGTCTCTCTCTCATTATTCTTTTAGAAAACTATTTGTTCGACAATAAAGAAAATTGGTGCTAACCAAGATGCATTAAAATATATCGCAGAGCTTTTCGGTAACTTTTGTTGATTCGTTTGAAGTGCAATTCGTAGCCTTGACACACATGAAGGCGTTATTACGAACACTTATCCATACAAAAATATAATTTTAGCCAGCTTAGATACGTATCATTTGCCAGACAACGTTGATTTCATTCAAAATTAATTCATTTGTAGCTATCATTAAATTGATAAAGGTAATCAAATGACAAATAGCTAAGGAAATGAATTCGAATAGATATTTAACTCATGAAAGACCAGGAAAATCTTTCATCCAATGAAAATAAGAAATTCCTATCAATCGCCTCCCTTCAAAAAATGTTCCCCCCCCCCTCTCTCTCTCTAAATTACAAATATGCAATTTGAAATTCTACTTGAATCGAGAATTTTCTTTACCTTCGAAGAAAAATATAACTCCCAAAAATACAAAAAGTTAAAGAGAATAAAAGCAATCAGTCTTCTACGATTTAAGAGGAAAGAATTTCATAGTTAGCGAAGAAAAAACACGAAACGTTGATGCTGAAATATTAATGAATTCGGTTCGTGATCTTTTAACAAACGGAATACATACATTAGCGTGTTGGTAAACATCCAAATATCTCTTCAGCGAAACAATTCAAAGATGTGTTGAATATATGGACTGCATTTTCTCGATTCAAAAATTGAGTGGCGAATTCTTTCACACGAAATGAATATACGCCGCAAATAACTGTACCAATGAATTTTGAAAACGAATCGAAGCTGTTTTCACAACTTTATTAGCAATTCAACTAGTTGGTTGACTGAATTGTAATTACGTAATGAACATACACACACAAGGAAATTAGGAAATTATACTGATACAGAAGAGAGAAATAGACCCAGGGAGGAATCGAACCTGTACCGCCTACGACGCGAAGGTTGCTGGGGGAATGGAAATACCCACGGAACTACGAAAGCCACATTATCCTAAAACGCAATTGCCTCATTCGGTCAAGCTGCGCCAATCACAAAACAAATTTAAGTAAAAAATGCTGTGAAAGGGGAAAGGAATTAGTAGAATAGAGTAGTGGGATGAAAGAAAAAGACAGCTTGTTGTAAGAAACTGTGTGAACAATGTTTTCTTAACGCTTGACCTTTACTTAGGGTGGCGGTCAATGATATTTTATGCGCGAAGGCCCACTATGGTTTCTAAAGGGCGTGCTAACTTCATATCATGTACGAAATGGAATTAATAATGAATAACACTCCACAGTCAAACATTAACACGTTATAGATATCCCGTATAAATTTGCATAACATAATCAATATGTCGTCCATCTTTATGCTGAAAGAAGCCCTTTGTAACACATCCGGACATGAGGTTGGATGTTATATATATTCTTAATTTCCTATGGGAAAATTTTTAATGAAATGTTTACTTTATTATTATTTCTAGGAAGCACACGTATCTTAATTTCCAAATTATTGTGTGTTTAAGGAATAAACTATTTATGGAATTGAAACTACCCAAAAAGCATTTCATTTTGAGTGTTTCTAAACATTCCGTACACTTCAAGGGAGGTAGGAAATTTAATTTACGTGGCACTGGAGCAAAGTGCTACTGGCGATGGACCGAGATCAATCTCGAGGGGAAAGTTCTTGGGACAAAACCACGGTTAGATTGACGAGGTCAACCCCAGAGTTGACACACCCCACTCTTCAAACTTCCACACCACGCCCATCGTAAGGACATTTTTTGAGATCACAGCATATTTAACATGCATCAGCCCTCATGTAGACGACGCTCTTTAAGAGTAGGTAAAGAATACCAAATTAAATTGTATTCACTTTGGATGGGTGGTCGGACACGTCACCCGAATGTACTAGAGGGTGTAAAGACGCAGAAAGGAAAGACAGCAAGTCATAGTAGCCCGAACCCAAGCCACTTGTGAAATATAACATGGAACATAATTTTTTTTTTAAACAGTTGCAAAAATTCTTCTCAAACCCAATTTTAGTTGCGCAGACACAAAATGAATCAGCTGAAGCACAAAATGTGCCAATTTAGTATGAAACAGACGTTGAAATTAATATTTTCTCAACAAGGTCTTCCAAGTCAAGATGGTAATGGTACTTGGAAGTAATCGTGAGCGAGGTTGACTCCAGGACCACGGTTACACCACTATAGATAGAAGTATTCGCATACAAAAGTACTTGTATGCTCAATACTGAAAAGGATTTGTTATATTCGATAATTTCAAGTATTCGACTATTAAATAATTCATTCAAAGTACTCGAATACTTAAGCATTCATCCAAAATGTTTGGTAAGTAAATATTTTGGATGAATTCAAAGTACTGGAATACAAAAGCATTCGAATGAATACCCAAGTACTCGAACATCAAAGTCTTGAATACAAAATATTCGAATACCAAAGTACTTGAATACAAAAGATTCGAACACAAAAGTACTTGAATACAAAAGATTCGAATACCAAAGTACTTGAATACAAAAGATTCGAATACCAAAGTACTTGAATACAAAAGCATTTGAA
The DNA here is from genome assembly GCA_947359465.1 of Metellina segmentata. Taxonomy (NCBI): domain Eukaryota; kingdom Metazoa; phylum Arthropoda; class Arachnida; order Araneae; family Tetragnathidae; genus Metellina; species Metellina segmentata. The sequence goes on from OX375875.1 coordinate 102,196,705, forward strand.
TGAATACCTAAATTGTTGAATATCAAAGTACTCGAATACAAAAGCATTCGAATACTTAAAAAACTAGAATTTCAAAGTACTCGAATACCAAAAGATAGTATTCATGCAAAGTATTCGAGCATATAAGTATGCAAAAGTACTCGGATACCAGAATGATAGAATTCCAACAAAAAAAAAATTCATCCAACTTATTCTTATTAAAAAAAGCCTTTGATCACCGTTGGCTGATTCTCACTTTCGATCAGTCCTTTAAATGTGTATTCGAATACTTTCCACAACACTTGAAAGTACTCAAAAATACAAAGCATTCGATTCTCCAACCCAAAACACCGCAGCCCAACCTACACGATTCCTAGCGGTCAGCATAGTAAACAACCGACAGAGAGAGAAACAAGAGGTTGACGACACAAAACCGTTTCCAAAACAAGAGTCGTCTTCCACACTCTCACTGGCGCAAAACCCAGCGAAGCGGCAAAACGACTTGCACTTTCTATCGCGTTAGTATCAAAACAAGGAAGGAGGGGGATGGAAGAGAGCGAGAGAAAACAAATGAATAAGAAGAGAAAGATCGCCAAGTCGTCCCAAATAAGGATTTCTGTCGCTCCTGACCTTGGGAGGCGGGGAGCGGTGTGTGACCTCGCGGCGCTGGGGTCGCTGACTAGCCACCTGTCTCCCGGATATAAGGCTCTCTGCTCTCGCCGGATCGATAGCGGCAGGGGAAGGGGAGGTACACAAATGACACCGTTTTTTACACCACTCCCCCCTCTGGTTTGTAATAAGTCCCAGTGAAGGCAGTGGCACAGGCCATGCATTGTGGTGAAAGGTTCGCTAGTCCCTGTGCGATCACATTGACAGTTGAAACCCTTTTCGAATTTTAAATCGTTCATTCTATTTTTTTTCCACATACTCTCAAAAAAAAAAAAAAAAAAAAAAAAATCTGCTTTGCTATAGCAATAATTCAAAAGAAGAAAAAAATTCCTTTGAGAGGGAAAGTCATTTAACCTTCTGATGGTTGCCTCGACAAGACACCTCGTCATTCGAAAAAAATTTACCAGATCTTGATCGACGAAATATTTGGTCATCGAAAGAAAACTGACCAGATCTTGATCTCGTCATCCTAAAAAATTAGCAACATCTTGATGACGAGATCTCATCACTAGTAAAATTGATCAGATCTTGGTGGAAGAGATATATCGTCGAAATCACTTGGAGGGCTAAAACTAAAATCACTAAATTGCAAGGCTGGAGCAATAACACAATTAAAGTTTCCTGTATTCTTTGCTGCATGAGGGTTGGTTTGGTTAGGTTTTATGACGCAATATGGCATATCAATAAAATGGATACACACTAAAATATTTTACTGATTATTTTTGAGAAGAGAGAAATAACACCCAGAGGAATCGAAAGTGTACCATCTGCAACTAGCGGGTTGCTACAGCAGTGGGGAAACCCAGTGAGTCGCTGTTACCCATGGGCGTAATAGTGGAAAAATAAAAAGAACATGAAAATCGGCGACTTTCTTGGCTGCTAAAAGTCTGCAAAGTATAGTCGTTCTCAAACTCGGGGATACTTAATAACCCACGCCATCTTAAACAAGGGTCATATATGTGAATGCTGCGCTAAACACAATACAAACAACGTTAATAAACACACACACACACAGAAGAGTGAAAATACACTCGCGGAGGAATTGAACCTGACAGGAATCGCACCGCCTACAACTCGTAGGTTGTTAGCGCAGTGGGCATACCTTGTACGACAGGACGGGCCTCTTTGAGAGAATGGAATGAAGTTTGATGCGAGAGAATTTTTAAAAGGTTGCTATTTTATTTAATACCAATAAAAGATTAATTTGAATAGAAAATTATACACTTTCTTCAAAAATTTTTGCAATTGAGTGAACAGATAAATTGGGAAGCAGTCGAATTCCCCCCTCAAGAAATGATTTACACCCGTAAAGAAACAAACCCCTAAATCCACACGGAAGGGTTAAAAATTCGTCAGTAATCTGATTTCAGAAAGCAATGAGAAATCTGAAAGCAATCAAAACACAAAAGAAAGTAGGGGCAACCGCAAAAATAGGTTAAAATGTCAAGAACTACCGAATCGTCTTTAATGTAGGTGGCATTTAATATATCGATCAGAAACTGGTAAAATGACCGAGTTGTGAACTGTGGCCATGCGTTTTACTGTAATAAGAACACTATCAAGTGCACGAAATAATTTGACTCTTTATTTGGTGGTATGAAATATGCACATTGATGGATCAATTTATAAACTATTTTTGCAATGGATCAACATTTCGTCAATCTGACTAAGATATGTAGTTTTCATTGATTGATATTAAACAACTAGCCACTATGTTGCCCGTGCCTGTTGCTTTTGTGGGGTTATTGGTTTGCTTCCCAAGCCAAATGGGGATTCGTAGCCTATTGGATAACAGCCATAACGGAGTTGCCCGTGACAGTTCTTTTCGTTGTGGTCACATTGCCCGTGGTGTTGGTTTGCGAAATATAAATATTTAATTGAAAAATTATTTATTAAAAGAAAATCAAACGTATAAGGTTACTATATGGCGTAAAATTTTCCGCAGATTTCAAATCCGTTAAAATTTTCATCCTATCTTTAACGATCGCTGAGATAGAAAAAAAAAGCACTGAAGAATTCCAGTGATAATTTTAATAATTTCTTTTACATCATTCGAATCCGTTTCTCAGGAAATCAAAATGAATTAATATCGAATCAATTGAAGGTCATTCGAATCTGTTTGCTAACATTCCCATTTATTGCGAATACACGAAAGGTGAAAAAAGTTGGTATGGTTTCAAAGGCTGACGTCACAGAGGGAGAAAAGGTCAATATGCATGTGTTCTTCGGGTGACGTCACATTCCGAAAGAATAAGGAAGGGTGAAAAAACTATTAAATTCATTTTTAAATGTTTTGGATTAAATTTTAAAACTCACCGGGACCCTAAAATTGCAACAACAAAAAAAAATTGGAATTTCTGTGTGACAAATCCCTTTATGGTAAGTGCCATAGATTCGTCAGGACTTTACTTGCAGAAGAAAAAAAACAGACAAACACTTCCTTTTATAATATTAGAGAAGATGTAATTACCCCTTTCGTTCCAAAATTGCTTTGTGGCATTTGCTCCTCAATTTTGTGCAACTTATTTAAGAAACGAAAAAATATATATTACTCACAATTATTTATACGGGTGTTTCTTGAAATTATTAGTGAGCACACTTGGCGAAAGTTCAAAATTAAACCATTGAAATCAAACAAATCGCACAATTTAACCGTTACACCATGTGTGGTATACTGATATCAAATCGCTGAAGTAATAAATTATTTAATTGCTTATAATATTGCCATTGAATAGATAAATACAATTGAAAACCTTTTACGCAGATGCTATGTGGTGGTCTGTAAAAATCCACAACGAAATAAATGAATCCGATATTTCCCTAAACCGAGGCATCTGGTATTTGACCTTTCTGGTTAGTGCATCTTGGGTAGCGGAAATAATACTAATAAATCCAATCCTTGAGTACACTTAGGCGTGACTAAGTACGAAGACTAATATTTAACTACCACATCCGCCAGGCGTTGTGGCCCATACGTCATCATCCGGTTTGAACCCAAAGGCGTGTACAATTCCGGGCAAACATTTCCGCCGTACATTGCCGCAAGCATTAATTACCGTAATTAATAATGAATGGAAATGGAACGTCTTCAGGCACGGCTGTGCCACTTTCTGCATACGATTTTCCAAAGCACAAAAAGGGCCAGTGGAAAATTGTTAAACAAAAATTGTCGATTAAGTACACAAGCTTTTCGAAATGTTTTAAAATTTAGCAACTTAAAATGTGTACCTTCATTGAGTAAAAGTAAATTGATGAATATTCCACACACAAAAAACGGCGTGAAAGGATTTTAATGAATTATTCATATTTAGGAACTATCACTCATTTTTGATATGAAGTGAATTTGTTTTCTTAAGCGTGTTTGTAGGCATAAAACATGCATTCGGGAAAATAGCATTTTTAATGAGTTAAGTAAATGTATGGTTCGGAGCTACATATTTCCTTTGTCTCTACTATCATAAAAGGAAGTGTTTGTTTTCTGTGATCGAAGTCCTGAATCTATGGCACTTACAGTAATGGAATTTGGCACACAGGTAGTCCAAATTTTTTGCAATTTTTGGGTAGCGCCGAATTTTAAAATTCATACCAGAACATTTTTAAATGAATTAAACATTTTGACTGGCATTGTTTAGTTCTTTTTTGTAAAATCGGGATTGTTAAAGATCGATTGAAAATTTCAACGGATTTGAAATCTGAGGAACATTTGACACCAGATAGATAAATGCCTTATATATTTGATTTTTTTTTAAATAATTTTTCAACAAAATATTTATGTTTTCGCAAGATTGTGACGTCACACCGAATGGATCTCTTCGCAATTCGAATTTGGCCGCTTTTGACAATGTGCGTTGCCCGTAGTGGCTGTTATCCAATAGGCTACAAATTCCCATTTGGTTTGCGAATTCGTAGTAATCACCTCGGGTTAGAGAGCAATGGTCACACCTGACCCAAGAAAAGAATTGTCACGGGCAACGCCGTGCTGGTATAAAATTAGACTTAAACATGCATAACAAACTTGTATAAAGTTGTGGGAACAGCTTTCTGGGTTTTCTTTAAGTTTATTCTTAAAATAAAAACACTGAAAAGAAATATCTTTTATTTTAACTAGTCATACAGGTACTAATACAGCAGTTAACTTGTAAAGGCCGCGAGCACTGCTGTACTTATAAATGCGTACTAACTTCAAGAAAAAAATGATTCACACAACCGTCTTTCCCCCTCTATCTAACCTTAACTGCTAAAATGTATCGTCGTTAGTACATCAATTAGTACGCGAAAAGTTTAATAAAATAAAATTTACGAATCTGACTAAATTATCTGATATCAATGAGATGCACTTTGCACAGGGTTTGAAATTGGTGGTCGCTAGTCATTTTTCAGCTAAATTTCTGAATATTCCTGCTTTGTATGACACAAACTTCGACCAATTAACAGTTTATTCTTTCTATCAATAATATGTACTCTTAAATCTGTAAATTTAATAATTTGTCTGTACAAATGAAAAACAATGACACTTTTAAGAGCCCACAAATGCAAATATCATCAAAGTACAGGTCATCAATTACACTGTGAAAACAGACGTTATATACACGTTAAAACATAACATTTAAAATGTACTTTATATATATTTGATTACAACTATTTCATTTCTTTTAAATCTGTTTCAAATTGCCCTCAAGGCTATAAAAAGGTATGTATCCAGTGTATTTTGGCAACTGGTGCAAATGCTATTGACACCCGAGTTTCTGTTCCTCATTTCAGACCCTGATGAAGAGTAATTCCATAAGAGACAGTTGACGATAATATAAGATAAAAGATGATCATTAAATTTTATAACTAAATTTCATATTCAAAAAAGATGTACAATATATGGTTAAACAAAGACTCTTGCTTTTGTGATGTGGTATGGATAACTTGAATCTGGGAGAAAATGTGGCAAGGCGACTTAAATACTGAAATGTTGCAAATTTTCATTTACGATGTCGCCACTTTTTAAACAGACGAATGAACTTGTATTTTTCGATTAATAAGACTATTGATAAGACTAGACTATCTAAAACTTCTCTACCCTCAACTCGAACTATCACACTAGAGTTGAGTGGAATGTTTCTTGGCAAGTCCGTTATCAGCTAATACTTAACGAATTGGGTCTTTTTTAATAAGACGTCATGAATAAACTAATTTCTAATTTTAGAACATTTCAAAATAAAAATTTTAACCAACCATTTTTTGGAACAAAAATATTTCTAGAAAAGCTTACTCAGCAAGTTATTTAGAAACACGCCCACTGTGCGTTCAATATTCATTTAAAACCCTTATTTTCCACACGGTAAAACTTTCAACACTGAGTAGAGTTAAGCCTCGGTTCAAATCAAGCCTCGAAGACATACTCAGTGACATTATCGTAACGAAAACAGTCCTGTTTACTTCTGTAAGCAGATTTCGGACGTTGAAAAACAGAACACACAACAAAAACAGGCGTTCACCAGATCACTATCCAGTTCAACGCAGGTCACGGACTACCCGTTTCTCTGAAGTCTGAGCAAAGGAACTCAATGCGAAAGCCTCAAACGAAAATCATCAACCAAGGTTTCTTTTAATGGCACAAAATTGCCACATTTGGCCAAGCTGCGAAAAACACAAGAAAATTTAAAACAAAGTAATGCCTGTAAACAAATTGAGAAAGTTGTTTTCATAGTGAAAATAGTCAAGGTATAAAATCCAAACAGTATATGAAATGGATGTCTGATAAATATAAATTTTCTGAGCTAAGGATATTCCAAATGGTCTATTTGGGTTGGATTACAATTTCCAAATCGTCAACGGTTGTAAGAAATTTGACAAATTGAGCACAATGTGATAGGTTCTCCATGTGCTAAGGTCAAAATACCGAATGATCGATGCGAAGTCTTACAATTACCAACGACAAGTCAAGATGTAACAGAATCGTCGAGCCAATCTTACCCCATTTTTTCCTACTCAACCATTTGAACTTTTATCTTCGCGTCGAAAAATGTCCTGTAGTGTAGTTCCTGGTGTAAAATCCTGTTCAAAACTGTCTCCAGTTCTGGAAAGAGGACAATTTGTGTTTCCTACTTGGATCTTACTTACCCCTTGGAGTAAAATTGACATTTTGCCTCGATGAGATTCCTTGTCCTTAATAAAATTGACCAGATTGGTTGGCTGTTTTGGAGTTTTATGACGCAAGGATCATATTTGGTCAAGCTGCGTCAAACAAAACGTCAAGTAATGGACATACAACGTCAAGTACAAAACGCTCTAAACCTTAGGGTAAGTCCGTGAAGGGTCTAAAAAAGTAAAAAAAGTCGTGAAAAGGAAAAACGAGGGATTGGGGAACATAGTGTGATGAAATCAAAAAACGATCGCTTGGGTATCCCAGAAAAGTGACCCCACTAAAGACCACAGAAACCCCATAGGAAAAGAAAATATCACTTAGAGTATCTCGCACCATTTCTTGTTTAGCTAGGTTTTAAGGCGCAAGGGCTATACTTGGCCATGCTGCGCCAAACAACGTCGATAAAGGACACAAGGAAGATTTTACAGACACAGAAGAAGGGAAATGCACCCATAGAGGAATCGAACCTGACAGGAATTGAATCGTCGCCACCTATAACTCGCAGGTTGCTAGAGCAGTGGGTCAATCCATCGATCCCAACCAAATCTTCGACGAGATATCTCGTTGAAACACTAGAAGGGTTAAATTTGTGTTGGTGAAATTTGGTAACCGATGCCTGTGACAACGCAGGGCTTATTTTATTTGATCCTGGATCCATGAATTTCGACGGTATGATTTATTTTCGATCACCCGAGGAATGATATTGCCACTTTCATAAACCATCTCCAAATTCCACTAACTCGGAACTTCACGAAAAACCACCGGAGCGCTACCAGGAGAGAGGTAAAAAAAACCTGGAAACCGAAAGGCAGGGCCTGCTGCTGCTGCTGCCATTGTGATAGCATCCCCGGCATGAACTCATAATTAGCAAATGAGTGGCAGCGGAAACTGGCTGCTCTTATCTTCCAACCAGCCGAAGGGAGAAGAGAGAGCCCCGAGCAACACACGAACAGAATGTGAAAAACCTACTCTTGTCCGCACTCTCTCGGGCATCGATTTTTTGGGGCGCTTTAATTGCGAGAAGGCTGCTTTTCCATCCACCCTGGATTATTCAACGACCCTCTGCAGCACTGGCCATGAATGATGCATAGGTCGGCAGGGGCGTCTCTCTCGCTCGCTCTGCCCTGCTGGTTCATTATTCAAAAGCGCGCGTGCCGCATGCAGCAGATGCGCCAGAGAGGACGGAGCAAAAAGGATTACAGTTCCTGTGTGGGTTCGATACTGTGAAGAGGACCGAGAAGACTCGTCCTCTTTTTTTTTCGCTCGCGCTCTCACAAAGAGTGACGTCAGAGTTATAAAAAGAAAAGAATGGGGAAAAAATTACTAACGATCTCTTTTGCGCTGCCGTCCTTTGCATGTGGTCCTTTTGGCACCAAGTGGGGGATATCGGAAATCTTTCATGACGCTGTGTGATTCATGCCGCGTCCGAATTATTGAAAAGAGTTGGCAATCAATTCTTCCCCCGAAGATGGCCAAGATCCCGGAAAAGTTTGCCAAACTATGGTCGTGTGGCTGTTAACCCTCCTGGTGGATGTCTCGAGGAACCCTCTCGTCATTAGCAAAACTGACCAGATCTTGATTGAAATATCTCATTTGAAAACACCTGGCCAGATCTTCATCCCGTCAGAATAAAATAATCGGTAACATTCTGACGAGATATCTTGTCAGAGGGAAGAGGTCAATATCCCTTGTTTCCGCAGCTACCCCTTTCGGTTAATTTAGTTAAATTGCATTTCCCAAATTCTGGGAATCAGAAACGTCTTCAGAACTTTTCAATAACAGATAAAAATTGGAAAAATGAAAAGGAATAAAAGGGTAATAATGACTAAAATATAATTTTGATGGCAACTTTGGGGTATCTATATTATATATATAATTCTCTTACGTGGCACGCAAAAAAGACGTTATTTATAATCGCGTTTTGGCAACACTGTACGATTGTTTGTTTATCGCGAAGTCTCGCGCATCGATTGAATTTATAGCGTTATCGGATGAAATTTTATTGAAAAAAAAAAAGGAAATTTTAATGAGCTGTTGCAGTTAGTTTATAATAGAAATCAAAGAAAGCGGAGGATCTTTTCAGGGCCATTTAAAAAACGGTCCTTTTCAGGGCCAACAATTATAGTTCAACAAGACGCTTGCACTACAACTTTCGGCAACAAACTCAATGAAAAAGTGTGGGTGGGTCGTTTGAGTGCTGGGAAAATGTATACACAAACATGCTGGGTATTCAATTTCCAAAGCAACGCTCACATTTCGAGTCAAAATTGACACAAAGTTTTCATTTGAATTCTGATTTTAGAGATACTGTATATATTTTTTTCTGCAATACAGCAAATTTAGATTTGAAAAACATTTTTTTGGTGACATATTTTGTAAACAATCCCTTTTGCTAGGACACATGTCTTCATTGAGGCGAGCGAAGCGAGCATAGTTTCGCGCAGCGAAACAATGAGGATTGCGAAGTAATCCTCCGGGGGTTGGCGAGCGTTAGCGAGCAGGGGGCAGGCCCCCTAGTATATTTTTAAAATAATTAGTAAAAATTTAAATTACATCTTTTCCTCCCCCGTTAAACTCGTCTTTTCTTTTTGAGATATTTCCACAGGCTCTTAAAATACTTTCAACTTTATATAATTTGTTTGGTCTGTACCACTCAAATATATTACATCAAAAAATAAGTTTTTTTTAATTTACAAATTCCACTAAATTTGTTTTTAATACTTGTATCATTTCAATTACTACGCTGAAGTTTATCAGTTGAAAAAAAGACCTGTTTCAATTAATTTTAGTTTCTATGTAAGGTATTTTCACCATAAAAGGAAAAAAAAATGTTTGTTGCCCAAGTTACTCAAATTATCATTTCTTATTTTCTGCAAATAATTTTAAGACACTAATTAATGATGAGAGAAGCTGCTTGCAGTATTGCTGAAGCAACTTGCTCCACAAGCTCCAGTCCACAATTATATTCTGTCGTAAATCTCAGCGCATGGCACAAAAAGAGCTTCTTAAGACATCAAAAGATACTTTCATTAGCAAACAATGCAAGGCAAACAAGGGTTTCACTGGGTGTTCAATTTCAAGTCAAGGTAATTTTAAGAGTTTTCAGAACGCAAAGTTACGACAATTTTAATCCTTTTGAATAGTAACAGCATGGAGACTCACAAATTTCGTCAGGCGCGATTTGAGGCATTAGGTAAGCCATATTCCGTGCATCCTCGCGGCTTTACTAGCAGATAAAAAAGTTGTAGCCTATCTTCACCAAATCCAATTTAATTTCTGACATCCTTTTGCCAACATTTTCCGTCATTGTTTCGATGTACAACTTTATTTATACAACGATTGCAAGAAAACAGGTTTCTAAGCACTTTTCCTTCTCTTTCCTCCACCAAGTAGGTTTGAAACGTATCATAAACGGTATAATTTGTTGCTGGCATTGCCACAAGCGGAATGCAGCGATGCGCATCACAAATTACAGACCCACCAGACAAAAGAAACACTAACCTAGTTTTCTCGTAACCCTATAATCCCAACACACATCAAATGTGCCCAATGCATTCACCATGCGAAAGTTGGAGGTTAACCATTACCAATTGTTTGGATGACCTCGAAACTAGCCGTAAAAGAAAGTGAAATCTTGCCTGTTGTCGGGCCAGCCGAAACGCTTCTCCGCAAATACAGTTATCTTAAGACTCTATTTTTTAAAGAGCTGAAACCGGTTTCAAATATTTTGAAGAAAAAGTTGATTGCCGGTTCAAAGACCACTTAGAATCGGTTAAATGGTTTTTCCAAAGACAATTTGAAAAAAAAAAAATTACTATCAAGAATTGGAACCGCGGTAGTTAGATCTGAGCCGATTCGTAATGAGATTTTTCATAGGCTTGCTTCTTAAATAACTTTTTAAAGAGAAGTTTCTTACGAATAGTATTTCTGAAAACAAGGTATATTTAAAATAACTCACTCTATTTTCTGAAGGAAAAAAAAACAGTATCAAATGTCTTAAAAACCTAATACCGTCACAGTAGACGCCCTTCATAAGGTTCTAGGTCAGAAATCCAAACATTATGGTTAGCAGGTTAATCCTTAAATATCGGTGATTTGAAATCGTTAAGGTTAGGTTTATGAATATTCAAGATAGATTACGGCTTCTTCATTGCTGTGGGTTTTGGACTTCTCGAGATTCTTTTCCATCTCGACCTGCTATTGGCAATAGTTCTCCCGTTCTTAGTTTTGCAAATGCCAAAGTCCTTGTCCACAGTCAATCCATCTAAGCTTTGGTCTTTCTCTAGGCCCAATTCTTATCGTCTGGACCATACTTTTTGTATTCATTTTAATCAAGCATTCGAGTATTCCCATTTTATTATGATGAAAAATGATGGGCTTAGGAGTGCTCTAGATGGGAGGGGAGACATAAGGGATCCCACCACCCCATAAAAAGAACTAAATGTGTTAGTGAAAAATACATTCATAAGGTGTTCCTATCAAGAATTATAGGTTACTACCCATAATTTAAAAAAAAAGACATTTAATTGCTTTCGAATGGTTAAGTTTGCGTCAGATGATATCCTTATACTTTAAAGTTGACACTGGGGTAGTGGTTCTCAAACTTTTTTGAAGGCATAGTACACTTTAAGTCCTACTAAAAAATCGTAGGCGCAACACACAAAATGCTAAGAAATAAGATGTAAAAAAAGAAAAGAAATATAGAAATAACTGGAAAATGCTACATTGAATACTTTATTCATTATTTAATTTCTGCTGATGAGAAACGTGAGCCTGACGTCTTTCATTCGTGCGATTCCTTCAATGTTGGTCCTTATGTGTATGATAAGCTATAACTCTCATTTCCTACCTTATCAATTCATTTGTATATCCCCACACATATCTATCTGGTATTTCATAGGGCACACCTAGGCATGTCACCGGACACACCCTTTGAGAAGCACTGCTCTGAGGCATAATTGGAACACTGAAGTTACCACATGATATTAAAGGATAAAATAAGTTGTCGGTAACATGGCGGAAGGTTAGAGGAACATCGGTCTAACGGTCAGAGAGCTGGCTTCTGGAACAAAAGGTTTCTGGTTCGAATCCGAGGTACAGCATGGATGTTTGTAAGGAATGAATAATGGCTCGATAAACGGGTTGTGCCTAGAATGCGGTATGCAAGTAAGGTGCAAAGTGAACCCACTCCCTTGGTGTATAAGAGCAAAGTTATTTACATACTTGTAGCGCCATAGTGAAAACTGTTCAATTGGGCGGACATTGGAAAAAATGTTAGAAGGATTTCAACTTCAGGTTGTACTTCAAATCTAGCCAAGCAATGCTTATTCCATCAAATGGGACGCACAAAGAGCTTTTTCAGATACGTAGAAATATATTCATGGTTAGAGCAGAAATCTAACCTGCGCCGCCTACAGCTCACAGAGTAACTTTAGGCTCTTTGTTAGTGTGCGGCTCAAACGTATCTTCCCATTTAAAGAGAAAAATATACCACAAACACTTAGCCAAACTAAATAATATCATCGACATTTTCGTTTGCAGTTCATCTGAAAACACGGAAAGAAACAGCGCAACTTTCGCTAACTTTACAAGTAATTAACTTAAAAATTCCTCAACGGTGATAAATTAAAAAAAAACCATCGCAACACAACACCACCGCATATTCCCACGGGAGCGAGCCGAAATACTTAAATTTGTCCACAACTCAAGGGAAGGCAAGTTTTAATTTGATTCAGAGCCCAAAGCCTCATAAACAAAAGATAATCTCCAGCCCAACATGAAAGGAGACGTAAAATTCTCCCCGAAAGTTGCTTTTTTTATGCTCAAAGCGGAAAAAAAATTAAGTTAGAACTTAATCTGAAATGAACCTCAGAATCCTTAATTCCCAACGCAGAGGAGGTACTACTTAGTAAAAACTTTTAAAAGCTAAGAGGCGCTATCGCCTAATTAATTTATTGGCGTCCCGAAACGGCTGTTTCTTCAGTCACTACACACGAAAGAAAACCAGTGGCTCAATTTAATAAAAGCTACTTAGGAATATTATTACATCATCTAGTACAAGACAACCACTCTCTTACGACCCCCCCCCCTCTTACTAAGCCGAGATGATAGGCAATATCCATTAAGGTAAATTCTGAACTTCCGTTTTCTTAAGCTTAGGAAGGTTGACCCTTTCCTCTGCCTGGCAAATATTTAACTTCATTTGTGTGAAACTTAGTGGGAAATTATTATTTTTTATATACACTGAAGACTGCTATTAGAAATTCTATTTCAGAAGTTTGTAAATGGAATCAAATTTACCATTGATCAGTGTAAAAAAATTTCACTAACTAAAAATTGATATCTTAATGGATAACATTTTTTATTTTTCCCAATGCAATACCAGTCATGTATCCTTAAAAAAAAATTTAACTTTGGTTTTCTGGCTCGCGTGGAGGATACTTAAAAATGCTGTTTTCAACAAAATCATATATTAATGGATATCCTTGAAATAGTGTCCTTTTTAAAGATTATTTTTGTGTATTCTACATCGAGAAAAACGTTATAATATACGTTTAGAAATGGTATACAATTTTCCAGTGACGTATGAAATTTTCACTAAAAATTGATAGTCATGGCATACAATGTTTATTTCCTCATGATAAAGTTTTTTTCCAGACAGACATCCTTTTTTTTAAATTAGGAACTTTCAATGAACTAACAATTTGTTTTTCGGTTCGCACGAAGAATGCTAAAGGAGTTATTAGTGTTATTTTTAAAGGTAGATATTATTAAGGTATGGTAGATGTAAGGAAATAGTTATTTAAAAAAATAGTTAATTTAGTTTTACGAAAAGTTTTTGTTAGTTAAAAAGCGTGGACACGGGTGTGTTTTGTTTTAACTCCAATAAGATTTACAAATTTTTTTAGTACGGAAATTAAGTTGCTGAGTTGTACAACAAACAGACCAAAAGTAAAAATAACTTCCCTGTTAATTAATCCTTGTTACCTTGTCTTTGTCTCAGACCGTTTCATCACAATATTTGAAATTCTTTCGAAAATGCATGAAATATATTTAAAAAAATTGAAGTTCACGATTAAATGTTAAAATTTGGCTTGATTTTTAATGGTGATTTTCTACTATTCTATAATTTTAGATGATGTTGGTTGATTTGGTTTTTATGGCACAAAGGGTTATATTGGCCAAGCTGCGTTTAAACACATGACAGAACGTCAATTAATGAACATACACAGGCATGGGAGGTTTTGCTGATACAGAGGAGAGAAATATACCTAGGGTAATTTAATTAACGTCATACTAGAGCAACACAACGGGCTATTGACGACGGTCCGGGATCAATCCCCTAAGGTACTTAAGATTCGAGGACATAACCACGTAATTTTGAATCACGGTCAGATGATGGAGAAATCGAACAGACGCCACCAACAATTCACAGGTGGCTTACTAAGAGGGCTAGCCCACTGAGTCACGGCGATACCTTGAAAATTTTGGACTGCTTGCATTTGGTCTACTAGTTGGTGATGAATCAAATTTCTTTTGGAAAAACCAAGTGTTATTAAGTCAAAACGTTTGCTTCACATCCAAATTACAGAACATGACACATGGTAGATCTAATTGATAAAATATCGTGTAACAATCTCAAGCACTAAAAAATGTGAAATGCATTAAAACTTTTAAAAATCAAGAGCACTTATCCCTGCGTCCACCCTTATATTAATCACTACAGACAAGCCTTTGCGACAGAGCACAATTGTAGTTTGGAAACAGGATAAAAAAAAAAGTGGTCGTTAACACACATCTCCACTCGCATCTGCAAAATATAATGTTTGAAAAATCCAGATGTCAAGGACTTTAACGCTAGGTAGAAAGGCTGCTAAGCAAAAATAATAGTTTTGAAAAAATACTCAAGGTCTACCGGTGGAAAAAAAGGTAAATCTTTTCACCCTATCGCAAGGATGAAACCAGTTGCAGCAAGCTTTGTCTGAACGTTACATCCGAAAGAGAAGTTACACTCCGTATCTACCTTGCCCTTGCATATCTTTGCTATCAGTTTACTCGACCAGTACCAAACAAAGAGTTTCGGTTGAATCGAAAAACAGCCAACTTTCTTAACGATGCACGTCAATGCATTCTAGCACGGAGGATACTTTCTGAACAGTGTGGACGGTTGTAATTTTTTTATACATATACATCTACACTCTTATCGGTGATGGAACTTTAACATTTGTGTTTAAGTACCGACAGCAGTGACATAACGTCCATGGAAGTCCATCATCCTCTTATTTAAAAAACGGTACAATTCGGCGGAAAAAAACTGTAATGCCCGGCCAATTAAATAGTTATCATGGCACTGCAAGGACGGAATTGTATACCACTTGGTGTCACCAAGGTGCACTAAGGGCGTGTGTTTACATTGCACCTCAAACTAGGATTCGAATTCGGGACCTACAGAGCGGCAGATAATCGCTACAACCACTATGCCAGTTGGGCAGCTTAAGATCCGAAACTGAAGAAAAAAACTGACACTATATGGATATAAACTACTTTGCTTCTCAAGTACCAAACAGACGTCGAAGATTATAAGGCGAATGCTCAAATCCCTTCTCGGTTTACAGAAGACCGGACTTATAAGCAGTTAGCATGAGATAATGATCAGCTAATCTGACGAGATAAATCCAACAAATGTAAATATTAAGTGACCACAAAAGCACTGTTAATACTTTGACTTACTATTTGACCAAGCTGAAGAGTTAGTTGAAACGGGTACATTGGACACTTGTCAACGGTAAGTCTTAAATCATAATTGCAAAACGCGCGCTTCCTCTAAAAAATTCGATCAGGTTCTAAAAATAATGGGAATACAACAGGTCCCGTTCCAAATAAGTGCTTAAGAACAAAAATGGAAATTGGAAATTTGAATTTTGGTATTTCTCCTAGACGAGTCACTAATTTCGGTATATGCTATGGTGGTGCTGACGTTACCACAAGAGCGGATAAGGAGAGTGCGGTTTGCCAAAGCAACATAAATAGCGGATCTTGAAAACCGCAGACAACTTTGAACTGCCCTGCCCTTTTCCTGCTAGGAATTCTGTTTTTAGGTTTACATAACATTACCTTGAGCTTCATTTCTTGAAAGCGTAGTTAAGCTTTATGTGTTAAGTGTTTTCTGGAGTCCTTCAACTTGGATAGCTCACCCTTGTCCTGTTCTGATTTTTCATATCGCTTGGTTGAAGATATGTATGGTAGTTGAATTTACGTCGTACTGGAGCAACACAACGAGCTTTGGGCAACGGTCCGGAATGCATTTTGAAGGGAAAGATTCAGGGACAGCATCTCGTCGATTTCAATCACGATCCGATGACGAGGTCAACACCTGAACTAGTACCTCACTCTTTAAACTTCCACACTACGCAACGTGATGACATTAAACTTACAACAGATTTAACGCACACCAGTCCCAAGTACACGAAGGTCTTTGATTGAATCGAGATTCGAACTAGCAACTTCGATTGTAATTCGCGACTCGACCAACTCGGCTCGGAAGATTTGACCTCCTCAAAAATTTTTTCATTCGCTGCATATGTTCACTCATTGTTCCTGTTCTAGTGTTTTATCAACATTATTTTACACTTGTCCACCAGTTTTTTGTTGCTATTATGTTGACAAATGCCAGGCTATTGATCAGTAGGTCATTAGAGCACGTGCTGATATTTGTCCATGGTACAATTAAAATTACCAGTGCATGGCACTCGTCCAAATGTTCACCAAACATAGGCTGTCCTTGGTCGCGCAGAAATTACAATCAGCAAGTCCTACTAAGTGTAGATACTCCCGAGACAGTTGGTGGCCAGTAAGCAGTCTGAACTCAGCAACCGCTTGCTGTCGAGGAGTCTGGGACAACTGAAATGCTAATGCAGAGGACGTTCTAAGGCTTTCCTTCTATCATTATCCCGCAAAAATTTTCAATTTGCTAACCTATTTTAAACAAAAATTTGTCTTGAATTTCCTTTAAAAATGCGTTTGAAACTAAAAATAGAGTTAAGACGTAAACACGAACAGTACTGGGGGCAATCGCAGCACTTTTATCAGAGATGCCGAATACTACGGATTCTCCGTAGTTTCTACGGAAGTGAATCGGGTACTGCGGATTACGGAATCAATGAGTTTTTCTACGGAAATTTTTTTTTTTTCACAACACATCAAGTAGTTTAACTATTTCTGTATTTTTTTCATTATTTTTTCATATATTTTGGTAAATGGGAGAAGAGAGCTTAAATTAAAGTATTATAAATGTTTTTTATATAATTCTTTCACACACAATTATTGGTTATATATATGTGCTTTCATGTGTGATATACCTTACTATTGCATATGGATTTCAAATTTGTAATTAAATATTTGAATTAATAATTTATACGTGTTATTAAAGCCGATTTCTTAATTTTTTTCTTTAACTATGGAAAAATTATTAAAACTACGGATTTTTTCCTTTGGTACTACTGAAAACTTTCATCGCAAGTTGGCATCTCAGCTTTTAACAGTATAAAACTATCCTTAAATATTAATATCAAACTGCACTTTAATCGTTCAAACTTCTATGTCTGCTTCATTCGTTCCACAGCCCAACATCACGAACGAATATTCACGTCAAAACAATGGTTTGTATCCTCGACCTAGCGTACCTATTTTTTACTTTATATACCTTCGAAATTCGTAGCAGTACGCGAGTATTTTGAAAAAGTTATTTAAAACTATCATATCAAAATCCAGAACACAGCGAGCTATTTAAAAAATCCTTAAAACGTGTTTTCTTTTTTTCTCTCTTGAATTCCATACGGATATTTCAAAGCACTTACAGGACACCGAAAAAATCTTATAATTCACACAGAATGATTTCAGTGGATGGTCAGGAAATTCAATTCTCTTCAGCATTATAGTAAAGGACCTCATGCAACGAACAGCTTTATTCAAGTTCGTAGAAAAAACACTCAACGGAACAGACACTTTCTAGCATGCAAGTTCCAAACCAAAAAAAAGTCTTTCAAATCCCCACATGTACGTGCTCGGACAACTAACAAATTCCCTCTCAAACGAAGACTGAAAAAATATCCGGCTAACGATAAAAAAGGGGAATTACTTAAAAAAAATTAGGAAGCATAAGTAGGATTTCCTTTTTGTATAGAACATGGGGCGGGGGAAGAAATTATTCTAATCAATTTTTTACGCTTAAGGAAGCCAGAGAATTACTACCCAGCTTTCGCAGAAGGAATTAGCTCCGTCTTTTTTAAGATACCTTGAAGCCTTTTTTCCACACACGCGCACTCAAAATTTTACTCCGTAAACACTTATTCACTGCTTAGAATATGCAAAAAAAGGGAGAAAAAACCACTTGCATATTACATTGCATTTTTTTTTTCGTTAATGATTTACAATTTAAAATGCGGTAGAAAAGGGGGAAATTCGCTAACGAATAATTTAAGGGAATTTAGAAACAAAAAAAGGCGTCTCCGAGAAAATTTATTAAATATGCAGATCTGGGGGAAATAAATATAAATATTAGCATTAAACATGGGGAATTATTTTACATGCCGTTTCTTTTCATAAAAACGTGCATATAGGATTAAAATATAAAATCCTCGAGAACCATTCTTTTAATTTTTGAAAACACATAATAACAACCTAAATAAATGTGAGGTTTCCCGTACTCGAAATTTTCGAACTTGAGGTGGACAGGCAGGGTGAGGAATATGCTAAGACAAATAAAAGTGCCGCATGACATTTTGAAAACTATTCCACAAATATGCAAGTATGCAAAAATTTTAATAAAAACAACAATAAATGAAATGGTATTTTTAATTACCCTCTTTGACAGAGCAGGAAAAGGACATTTTGAGGTCCTCCATATAAAAGTGGACAAAATTAAAAGTTTAATTTCATAAAGCTCAAAAATGGAAACATAAATGAAATCAAGCCCGCTAGGGCAAAACCAGAAATGTAAGTCGACGGTACTCTTATTTGAGGGCATCTAAGCTGCAAATGCAATCTCTTGAAAAGCTTTTTAATTTAGAGTAAACATAAAAATGAGATTAAAAGAAAGGAATGTCAAGATGTCAAAGCCAAGTAGTGTGTTGTACTTCTTACAGTCAACCATTTACTAAATATTCTACACTTTAATTCCAAGACCCGTAGCAGTATGGAGCATCATAAAAACGTATATTTCAGCTAAGCCTTAACTAAGAACAGCTAAGTTCCGTTACCTGAATAGCAACACTAAAATACCCACACATCCTGTTATTTTTGCCGAACAGCATACACGTAACCGTTCGACAGAGCCAGACTTAACCGAGAACAGTAAAACCTGGTCACGAAAGAGTAAAACCAGTGTGAATGAGTTTTGGGAATTCAGATTAGGGCGTTGTAAAGCCATCCAGGATGTCTTTTTTTCCAAGGCATATGTACAACAACAAAAAAGCTTTCCAAGGAACATGCAGCCTACTATATAAAAAACTAGAAGACACATATATTAGAGATAGTTGGAATAAATGGCACGAGTAGAGGCTTTATTATTTTTGGGTGTCCAAGAAACGAAAGGAACTAAAAATACTAAACGTCACGCTACGTAGCCTGACGTCATTATACTCCATTTATATTCCTACACTAGATAAAGGGAATAAGAGAAAACTACCAATCGGAACAAATTTCGTTTTTACTTCCATCTATAAATCTTGTGCGGTTTCATACCGAGAAAATTTACATAATTCAAACCGAAACGAACACAAGGGGTACACATGCAAGGTTTTTATTTCGCTTTTATCGACCCTCCCGTTGATCCAGAAGTTAATGCCAGCCGTCATATGACAAAACCTCGCTGAATAAATAACTGGAGCAGTGTTTCAGATTATTTCCGAAAATGACCGATTTCCTCTGTTCGCCCTTTTTTTTTCTTCAGAAGATAAAAAGCCAAGCTATCTTTTCAAACAAAAGTACCGCCCTTACGCATTCTGTATCGATAACTGTTTTTTAAAACTGAATTTCACGATGGAGGAAAGCAGCTGACAAAATCGTTATGCAATGGTGGAAGTACATCACACAAGCTGTTCTTTTTTTTCATTTGTCTGTTTGGCTTCAGTGCTTTTCAATGTTCCATTTCATAACTATCTGGCCTGGGGCATGCACGACACTTACGAATATTCAAAAAATCCATCCTGAGCAATATATTACCGATAAGTATGTATTATTGTCGACAAAAAGTTACTTCTTTTGTATGTATCACAATATCCAATGTCGTTTCATAACTTTTGAATTTAAAAAAGTTGATGCATTCGTTCACAGGTTGATTTTTAATACAAGACAAAAAGACAAACCAAATCGTGCAGCGTAGACATAAATTTTAAGTTTAACAAATTAGTTACATTTTGTGATTTGGAAGATTGTTGATTCCAAACATTTAAAGCAATCATTCACAATTTAATACCACCACTGGTATTTCATAAAGAAAATTGACCCCCAAAAAAGGATAGATTATCCAGAGTCGACATCAATTTGCCTTCTAAATAAAAAGACAGTAAATTAAATGCATCACCAATCTCCGCCAAGAGTGTTCTAAGCAAGGTTCGCAATCTTCAAGCTAAAATTATGGCCTTTTCAAGGCTCTTTTTCATTTATTTAACGCAACATTTCACAAAGATCGCAATAGATTAACCCGCGAGTGCACACGTGAAGAAACTTTCACGAGAGCTAGGCTTGAGTCCATGGATCCAGTTTAAAAAATACTAATTTTTAGCACACCTATAAATATTAGATCATTAATTTTTAATGACATTTAATCTTGAACAAATATAATCAAAGTTTTTTTTTCCGCAACTATCCATAGACCAGCTAAAACCATGAAAACACTCCTGTCATTTCTTGTAAAAAGCATGACTTACATTTTGGAAAGGATTTATAACCAAAGACACTCATATGGTGAGGGGGGAGGCAGGCAACAATGGCAACGGGCATAAGGTCTACGGGGGTGCAAAATATGTGGAACAATTATCATACTGTTATATACTATCTGAGAATTTCTACATCACACCAACATTTGAGGTCGCGACAGATTTAACGAGCAACAGCCTCCACGTACATGACGGTATTTGTTTGGATCGAGTTTCGAACTCACAACCCACAGGTGCGAAACCGCGACTACCCACTGGTCTACGGTGATCCTATCAAAGAAAAGAAGGTACTGTACTCGTACACAAGGGGCCCTTGACGTTGCGTGGTCAGCTTGGACAAATATGGTTGTTGCATTATAAATACCAGAAAACAAACCAATAAGGGACCGCCATGTGCTTTGGCTCGGACTGCAGATGTCGGAACCTGTTGGAACCATTACGAACATCCAAGGCCAGACCGGGATTCGAACTCGGGAGAGGGTGGGGGCTTTTTGCTGTGAGCCCAATCACTACAAACCGATGGTCATTAGACTAGTTAATATAATGAAAAGAGCAAACCAAAATTTTCCAAATGTGCTAAAAAAAATTTCATTACATAAATATAAGTAGGTGCAAGTGAAAATTTCTGAAGTGCCTTTCGAGCAAGGACTAAGTAAATTGAAAACGTGAAATTTATTTGTCCTTGAAATTTCAGATGGGGAGAAAGGAAATCAGAAAAGTTTATGGTACCTGAAACCAGACCGGGAGAAAACGAAGACGTGACTTTTAAAGGTACGTTCTAAAAATACTGCTTTTACCAGCTCAGCCTAAACAAACTATTTTTCCGAGTCTTTGTTTTTGATGCGTTCTAAAAATGTCGAGCACTACGCATGAAGCCTTTCAATGAGCCTGTGGTGTGATAAGGCAGGAAGTCGGTTTGAGTGAAATCATCTGATTGAAGAATGCTCTTACTGTTTTCTAGCGTTGAGGCTTATATGCACATCTGTTAACCCTAACTAATCACAAATTTTAACTCAGTAGAACCTAGATTATCCAAGCTCCGATTAACCGAGTGCTCGTGTTATCTGTTCCGAATTTGATACGGCGTTCGGCTTTAAGAATCTTGCCAGGTAGGGTACTATGTATGTAGTATAGTAAATATTTTCTGTGTTTCGGACAAACCACACAACCTCGGAAAATCAAGATTTTAACAGTTTTACCTACACGCTAGTTTATTAAGCACTGTGATATACAATTATTTTTTTTGTTCTAAATCTTTTTATTGTGTTTGTAATAAAGCTGTACAGGAAGAGAATATTTTTGTATTTTGCAAATTACAGATTAAATAGTACTTGGAAATATATATATTGGTGTTTGTATTTATTGAGAGGGTTCCGTTATAAAATCTGATTAGTAGGTCTCGTAATCCAGGTGTGGATTTAAAACGTCCACCAGGGGGATATCTACTAGCTTTCGGAGTTCAAAGATTTTTCTATTTTCAATAACTCAAAAACCTTTACAAAATGTAACACGGAAAACGATATTGAAGTTTTTCAAACGATTTTTCTTTTTCAAAATATAAAATTCGAACATTACGGATTGTCACAACTCAGAATTATTATTTTCACATTTTACCAACTATTACAAGTCTACTGTAGCCCCCATAGATACCATAAGGAGAAATGATTCACACCAAATTATATATTTAACACCCCTATCCCAGACGGAGATTTATGATGTCGAACGTACGAATAAATCCTAGAAAATACTAATAGATACCTTAGGAAGAGGGAAAACATCTGCTTCGGATGTGAAACGGTTCCATTGTTTTCAATTGAGGCAGATGATGCTCTGTATTAGTTGGCTCACCTGGGAGAGCTCATTTTTATGCAACCCATATTCCCATCCGAATTTTTTTTTTACTAGAGTAATATTTTTTCCTTGTATTATACTGGAACTTCAGAGTTTCAAACATGAAATTCTGATTGTTTTCTAGTAATTTTAGTGCACTTATTTTTGTTTTACTGTCAAACGCAAGAATGATCGATATATTTCGAAGAAATCGAAATTTACTTCTGCGGAACATGAGAGGATGTATTAAATAACCTTTTAGCAGATGCAAAAGTAGCACAAGGTCCAAAAATGGACAAGCTGCGCTAAACACCTGATAAAATAAAATTAAAAATAAAAATAAACCTTGTATATGTTTAAAAAAAACACATTAAAAAATAGAGGGCAAAACATTCAAGGGTAAAATTTTTGGAGAGTAAAATAGTGGTGAAAAATATGTTGGTCAATAACGTGAAATTGAAATGCAGAGTTAAAATAAGTTGACCAACAAGAAATAAATAAATTTAGATGAGATAATTTTGATGCATTTTATTTTAAAATATTGGTTAGCAACATAAAATAAAGGAGTCATTTAAATGCAAATATATATTTATAGTTAAAATCATAATCTAATAACTTTTAATGAAAGCAGTAAAATTTAAAACAAAGTTTTTCTATGTTTTAAAAATTACTGAAACAGTATTGCTTTTAAAATAAATTCCGAGCAATCCAAATATAAAAATTTTAACTTATTCACAAATATAATTTTTAGGATTTGTTTCTAAATGTTCTTTTGTGGAAAAAAGGAAGATTCTTAAAAAAACAAATGAATTTTTATTAATCAAATAAATGCATTAGAAACTTACTACCTTATTTATTAATATCTAATATGGTAATTATCTTTTTCTTTCCAAATTATGATTCAAAACTGCAGTTAAATGGATAATAGAAATTTTGTACTTATGAAAATTACTTTAGTTCTTGTTCTTCCAAATTTAAAATTTCTCAAGATATCAATTATCTGAATTTAATTTCACCGACTGCAAAAATTGTCTTTTTATAGTAGGTATTTATAAATTATTTTACTCGGTTTAGCAACAATCATTTTACTTTTGTTCTACTGTTATGACTATTGAGATATTACCTTTTATGTAGTTTGATAAATTGGATGTTTTTATGTTTAACACAGCATGTTCTTTTAATTCTACATTTTTGAATATATTGAAAAAATATTCAGCTAAAAAAATTTAACTTGAGTACATTGTAGGTCAAGTTGCTTAACTAAAACAAATTCATTTCGAAATTCAAAAAACATAAACATGATTTTGAAAGGGTTAATTTATACTTAATCTCCTCAATCTGAGAAAATCCTAAAAAGGGGTGTTACAAGAGAAGAGCAAATGCTTTTAACTCAAAATAAGATGGTTTTCATTGTGATTTTACAGAAAACAGATGTATACTTTTGCATCACACTAGATTCATTTTACATGCTGTACATCCTCTTTTATCAATATTATTTTTAATAAAATCTTTATGATATGTAATGCATCCTCTGCATCTTGAATACTTTGCAATGTAGCATCAAGTAGTTATTTATGTTATAGAAATGTGTTTTTTTTTTAAGTGACATTTTAATAAGTTGTTATTTTAATGGTGGTATGTGTTTACCTTTTGGTGAAATTGTTATCTCTCTATATTAAAAAAAAGTTACCGCCGCCGCAGGATTGAAAAATGTGCTGTTAAGCTCGATTCTTAGACGGTTTCCCGAGAAAGTACTGATCGGAAAAAAATGAAATTAACATGCTTTGTTCTTCATCGTATTCCCTGGGTAATTATTAAAAAAAATTTCCGATGCGGCTATTAGTTTAGGTTTTATTAAGTGTTAAAGTTGAAGAAGTGAAATTTCTTCCGCGAGTGAGCAAAACACATTCAAATTTTCAGTCTTCAGTCGTGAGTTTTTTTTTTAAGAGTACCTCTCAACGTAAATTTTTGCAGCTCGTCGAGTTTTTTTTTTAATTTCAATTTGATTCTTGATAATATTTTTTTGAAATTCGGGAAAAATCGGGACATTTTAGTTACTTTTTTTTTAAACTGCCGTATCTATATCTTATTACTATTAGTTTTTAATTTTTAAAATATCGCAGTATACCTCAGAATGTACTCTTTCTTACGGTACTATTATTTTTGAAATCGGTTAATAATTAAATTGGATGCGATCAAAAGTTGGTGATACAAAATTCGGAATCTTTGGATATTTTCGCTACTTTTTGTCACAACAGTTATATCTACAGAAAAAAGCATTATTTTTTAAATTTGAGAACATCACTGAATACATTACATTACACTCTTTCTTATGGTACAATTATTTTTTTAATTGGTTAATAAATAAAATCGATGCAATTAAAAGTGGGTCATACAATTTTCGGAACTTTCAGATCGTAATTTCCGATACAAAACTTAAACTGTCATATCTATATCGTATTACTATTAGTTTTTAATTTTAAAAATATCGCAGTATACCTCAGAATGTTCTCTTTCTTACAGTACAATTATTTTTAAAATTGGTTCATAAATAAATTGGATGCAATCAAAAGTTGGTGACACAAATTTCGTAATTTTTATTTCGCGGAGCATTGCATTCGCGGAGGGTTGTATTTTTTATTATCGGGTTTGCCAGAAAATAAATTTATCGTAGCACCAATTGCCATGAAAACGATTTCTTTTTATTTGGCGAGGGAAAAGGCTCGCTTTTTTCCCTCTGTTTTCAGACGGTTTACCGAGAAAATACAAAGTACAGATCGTAAAGTTTTTAGATTAACACGGTTTACTTAAAATTGTACGGGGAACAAGATGCAGAAGATTTTTTACTGATGCGGCTATTAGTTAAGGGTGCATTAAGTGTTAAAGTAAAAATAAGTGAAATCACTTGCGAAAGAGGTATTGGTTTGCGAAGCAAACCAAACGGGATTGCGTAGCAATCCCCGGGGGTCGGCGAGCAGGTTGCGAAGCCCTCGCTGTGACGTCATGGACCGGAAAGTGAAATTAGGATAATACAAATTATTCAGATAGTTTCACTGTGCGAAAGGAATGTTGGTTTGCGAAGCAAACCAAATGGCATATGTAAAAGGAGTGTTGGTTTGCGAAGCAAACCAAATGGGATTGCGTAGCAATCCCCGGGGGTTGGCGAGCGTAAGCGAGCAGGGGGCGAAGCCCCCTAGTTAATGAAAATTTTGGAGATCAGACTATTCATTAACTCAAATAAGACAATATTTTAGCTATTTCTACACAAAAATCTGACTATGAAGTCTATTATTTTTCAAATATTCCAACTTGTGGAAAAAAATTTCATTATAGCTACTTAACTTTGAAACCTGATACCTAAAAATGGTGAACTATTAAAATAACAATTTTATGAACAAAAAATACACTTCACATATACTATCAGATTGTTTATTCAACAATAACAGTGAACAGATTTATCAGGCGGGTTTTGAATATTCAATCAAAAATTCATTTTAATAGCAACTTATAATGTTATTATCTTAAAAGTGTGTTTTAATACAATCATTGATAATTTTTTAAAGTGTCTTTCTTATATATGATTTTTAGCACCCACAAAATTCATTATAATTCTTTCAGTGAACAGAAATGACATTTTTGGATAGACACATACTAAATGAATATATAGAGGAGTATATGGGGTATTTATTTAAATCTCAATCTCACTGATCAAATAGCCAAATTTTATTTAAAATTTAAAGAACAGACAAGTTTAAAATAGTTCAATATTGCTCAAAAGTAGAGAAATTATAGTAAATTTTATTCCATTTTGTTTACGGAACACAAAAAATAAAAATTGTTGCAATGCCCCTAGGCATTTATGGGATTTGCAAAACACCTTAAAAAAACTTTTATTGAATAGACTCACTTTAATTCACAACCTGTTCCCCCCTTTTACGGTCCACAAAATAAATAAGTCTTAAAGATATTTATTTATTGAGAATCTAGGGCATAAACAATATTTCCTAATTTGCAAATACTACTCTCCAAGAAATACTTTTCTTTGTCATGATTGTCCATGCAAACTTTTGATAGTTTTTGCCACAAGACCCAAAAATTTAAAGCTTTGAAATATGAATAAGGTTATAAAAAATAATGAATCATGCATAGGACAAGTTTAGTGGAATTAGTATATTTCTAATGAAAAACATTCTGTACTATTGTCATATACCTACTTAAAATTGGCTTGAAAATAAATGGAACATGGAAAATTCCCTAATTGCCAAATAAAAGATGTCCTATGTAATTTGCCACTGTTAAATTGTATGCAAATTATTTTGTTCATTAATTCATCAAAACACATAATTTTGTAACAAACTAACTTTGAATTAATTATATTAGAATATTTTTGAAGAGTGTTATGACAGGAAGAAAGTACTCATTCCAATTGAATTGCAGGATTTTGTTTTTTGAAATAACAGACAATTTTAACTATGCGTTACAAGAGAAACTGAAAGACTGAAATTCAACACACAAAGTTTTGACAGTGTGTAAACATACCAAACATATCGTAGGTTGACAAAAGCATGTTTTGTGATCTAAAATCCTTTGACAATTTATTCTCTGTTGCTTAATTTTAATCAAACGAATT
Organism: Metellina segmentata; assembly: GCA_947359465.1. Classification (NCBI taxonomy): domain Eukaryota; kingdom Metazoa; phylum Arthropoda; class Arachnida; order Araneae; family Tetragnathidae; genus Metellina; species Metellina segmentata. Next base: position 102,223,886 of record OX375875.1, read on the forward strand.
AACATGGAAATATTGCTAAAATTTAAGGTGAATCAAGTCTGATTTAAGTAGATGGTGTGACCTAAAGTTTTACTTTATTTCATAAACTCCCTTAACATTTGCTATACAATTTATTCAAAGCGGATTAAATTTTGTTAATAAGATTTAAAAAGTAAATGCAGAATTATAGCTCTAAATTTTTAAATTATGAACACAATTTAACATTTCTTTGGTTACAAATTCAGTTTTTTAATAGTTTCTGCAGATAAATATTAAAATTGTATATAAAATCTAGATTTTCAGCACTAATACTGTTTTAAGTACCTTGATCTAAATTTTTCATTTCCATTATCCTGATTAAAATGGGTTGGTTGGTTGATTTGAGTTTTATGGCACAAGATACAGAAAAGGATAAGCTGAGTCAAGCATAAGAATAAAATGAGCGAATTGAATAATCAGACCAATATTTAAAAGAAAAATGTAAGGAATAAAAACAAAATATGATTAAACTGTGACCCGCTCAAAAACCACTATTAGTACTGATCTTAATCTCAATAAATTTAGTCATAAATTTTAAGGTTGGTTGGCTGGGTTTTACGACACAATGGCCATATTTGGTCAAGCTGTGCCAAATACAATTTCTAAGGATGTAATGATGTGAAATTTAGAAATATGTACATATATGCAGTATTTATAAACATTACATCAAATGGCTGAATTTCTAATAGAATTTGCTTTACCTGTGTGTTATATACATTAGCTCGTATTTTGTTTGAATATCCAACAATTGGTTAATTTTCTGTACATGTACTTTTGAAGTCATAATTTATTTAAAGGGATAAAACTGTTGGCTATTACAAAGATTAATTTCAATCATTAAAATACTTCATAAGATTTTATTATGTAAATAGTAATAATTTATTAATGCTGTTCTGCATGTGATATAATGTGCTGTGCAGACAGTAAATGCATTATCTTTGTGTTTGTCAAAGTAATGTTCCAAAATAAGGCATTAAGGCTTATTACTGGAGCCGCAGGTTCCTCCCTAATTGCTGCTATGGAAAATCAGACTGGCCTTGAGCTTCTGAAATACAGATAGAAGAGAAAACAGCTTTTGGGGCTGCATGAAAAATGCAAAAGATTAAACTTACACAACCCCTTCTTATTGCCTCAGTATTTAAGTTTCTGAAAAGAAATATGATGCAGTCTCTGAGACCCTTTACCTTGGAGGCTATTGCTACATATTACCCGTGATGAATGAATTCACATGTATAGCTACTGATGGCTCTGCTAGTGATGGTAAAACTGGTGCTGGACTTGACTGAGGGGGATTTTTTGAGGAATCGCATGCAGTTGGTATTAATGCCTCGAATTTTGACACAGAGATCTATTCCATAAAAATTGCAATTTTTACTCTTAGAAAGTCAGCCAGCTTTATAAGACTCAAAAGCTGTAATCTTGGCAATCACTTCTTCTGCTCAAAGCGAGTGATTCCTTGTTGAGGTTAGTCTGTCTAGTACAATTGCTTCAAGCTGGAAAGTCATTCTTCAGTATATTCCCATACATTGTAATATTCCTGTAGACGAAAAACAGACCCCCTTGCCAAAAATTGCTGCAAATTACAACAGCCACCTTTCCCCTTATCCTTTTGCCAATTTAAGTTCTGAGATGAAGAAGACAATAGAAAGATCTCTCAGACATAACTGAACAAGACTCGATTGGTAAGACATGGAATACCCTGTTCTTGTTGCCCATCGCAAAGGACTTGCTGCGCTCTGTATTCACGGCAAATTTTAGACTTTCGACAGGTCACGACTTCCTTTATGGATATCTGCACCATATTGGTGTGGTTAATATTCCCGACTGTGTTCTGTGCTCTTCGTACAAAGTTATGAACTTTTCACATGACGAACTGCAGTGCACTTTCTTTTATGAATTTTACACTAAAGCTAACTTTTATTGGACTGCCAGAGGTCTCATGGCTGATATTGCCACTGCTTGACGTAGGGAAATATATATTACATAACTAACTTCTGTGTGTCTATACAAGTTTTCACAATTTAAAACCCAAAAATCAAAATTTTGATAGTTTCAACAGTAGTTACAAGATAAATGCTGCTTTCAGGTCTAGAAACAATAAAATAATGGTGGGTAATGAACAATAACAAACAGTGAAGCTTCAATGAGCTTATTTATCTGCATAATATTTAATATTGAGGAATTATTTGAGTCCAATTTAATAAAAATATGCAAGAAGTTCTGTAGAAGTGCAAAGATTCATGTCATTGAGGCACTATATATACCGAATAAATGATACCAATATTGAATAAATTTTTCAAATTTTAATTTTGGAATTATTTTGAACAAAGTAAAGTGACTGAATAATAGAAGAGTTATTGCTACATATTTTAATTACAACTGTCAAGAATTTAAATCAATTCAACAGGATGCAGCAGTTAACCATAAATGAATCTTAAAAAAAGAAATTTCCTAGAAAAGTCTGAGATAAAAAAAAATAGAACCATATTGCAACTCGGCAAGAAAAGTGACAGCTCAAAATTGCAGAATTTGAGAGACAACTTAAAGGATACTAAAAAAATTATATTGAAATAGTATAAGCTTCTTTATAGTAAGTAATTTTAGGAAAGTATATATGGTGTTAACTTCTATTATATTCTATAGAATAGTAATATAACGCGCTGGGACACCTCATACACATTTTTCAATATCAAAAGTTTTACTTTTTGACTTGTCACTTTTCTTGCCAGGGTGCAATGTTTTAGGAAATGAAAACATAAAATAAAATGAATAAACATAAAATAAAAAAATTAAAACAAAAGCAAGCAGTGTGTGAACATAAAATATAGGCAAATTCACTTTTGCCCATTAAAAAATTATTCTCTTGTTTTGAAATATTCAAACACATTAGATGAATATTAAAAAAGAGAATGTTTTTCATTCTATTGTTGGTTAATATACGTGTAATGCAGGGATAATGAATCAAATTAGTTTACCACTTAGCGAAAAAATTTTACATATATATACTGTCTCAGGTACTACATCAGTTTATTTATATCCATTTTTCACAAAAATAAATCCAGAAAATTTAGTTAAATCTGTTATTTTTATTTTAAAACCCAAAAGGAATTAATTCGATCAATTTGCAAATACTCCATGACAAAAATGGCGAAATGAAGAATTTATCCAGGAAGAAAATATTTATGGTGCGTGTTGAAAAGTTTCAACAAAGTTAATAGAATATAAAAAAACGCAAAAATGTATTTAAATGGAAAACCAAAAAAATTCCAACTACGAATGATCTTTACGTTGTTCTGAAACCCAATAACATTCAAAATCAGCCAAACAAAGCGCAAGAGCGCCAAATACGGCAACCCTAATACATTGTTTTGTTTTTGTTGTTACGTCATTTAAAAGTCTCCGAGAGAATTACATTCCCTTTCAGTTACAACATTCGACTAAAAACAAATACTTTCGCGACCACTCCCATCGAATAAAAATAAAAATTACATTCCAGTACAATTACAGCAACACAGAAAATATCGGATTTCGTGACCAAAATTGTGTTTGAAACATACGACAGGAGCACAATTACATAAAATAGTCATTCGTTAAAGATCAAAATTTGTCAGTGAACCAATGATCTCCAATTTATAAACAAAGAAATATTCTTATTTGAATTGAAGTGTCACAAATCAAATTATAAATTCCATTTGAATTCGAGTTTAATAATATCGCGTAGGACTTTTAAATAATTTTTAATTCACAATCCAACACCAAAACTCGACAAAATTTTATATTTTTTCATAAACTGGGGACTTTAAATCAATTTTGATTTTATATTAAGATACAATTTTCTATACAAATATAGTTATAATGATCAAGAAAGAAAAAAAAAACGCTCAACAACCGAAGCAAATTTCACTTCACTGAAGCAATTCTTCCAAATCGCTTCTAATCGTGTCGGCCTAATGTGAAAATAACCACCAAAAATTGCATCTCATTTTGCAAGTGCATGGAATGCCACGAGATACTCAGCACCACTGCGAACCATATATGGTTGATACCAATACGCCATCCGCCCTGCAGTGATTTTCCGCATACGAAAAAAATATTCTACGGGGCAAAACTACGAGAAACGGATCGAAAACAAATGCGAAAGCTAGGCCTAACGCCGGACTATTATCATTAGAACGGGACGGATCGAAGAAAAGCTTATTCAGCACAGCAGCCCTCAGCAATATCGAACGTCTCGCCGACGCTAGGAATTTGAGCTGCGCTATTCCATTAGCGAGACTCAGCGCAATATAAGAACACCAGAAAAAGGTCTGTGATGTCCGCGGCTGTGGAAAAAATTAAAGGAATTTTTTTTCACAGCGCGATGGGTTTCGGGAGGACCCCCATCCCAACGGGGGCCGGGGCGAAACGCTGGCCGGACGAAGGCAGTCAGCCTCCGGCGAGCACGTCTGACTGCCGCCTCACCCAGGCGTCTAGGGAGCGGGGGGGATTAGCGAGATAGGCCGCTTCCTTTGTTCGCGCAAGGTAAAAAAGTTCGGCTGGTGCACTTACCGACTTGCAGGACATTTTCCACGCATCCGCTCTCGTACAGGCGTAGTCCACGGTAGAATGGAAGTTTTTGGTAATCACTACAACTGTTGCTATCACTGGAGAGAGACGAATACATGCATATGTCTCTCTCGTTTCGAGGAAAGGACCAGTAAATAATCCTCTTCTGCACAGGTTCAGGAATGCGATCATATCTTTCCTCTATCCTTTGGAAAGGAATATGAAAGGCCACCACTTTTGCACAGACGTCGAGCAGGGTCTCTGGACATCGTTTTTCGTCCACTTTGGAGTCGATACTTAACAATCTTCCACTATTTGTTAATGAATTTGTCCCCAACCGAGAGCAGCACAGTCTCGGCGCTGCCGCCATCTTGAAACATCTGATACGAGTCACACAAGAAGCGGAGTAGCGCATGCGCCGATCTATTTACCAATTTCCATGGCGCTGGCGTGCGAAATGAAGTGGATGGGTCCGCAACTCGGCGACGCTAGCGCCCCGCCACGTGAATGCCAATTCACATGACTTTCATTCAAATGAGCTTCTCGCCACGCCGGCTCTGCATCAGCAGGTCGCCAAACGCGCTAGAAAAAGAATTTTTCTCAGAGAAAATTGTAATTTTTTGAAGGATATTTTTCTTTAATTTTTTCTAATTCTTTTTTTCAGACTTCAAAACCACTTCAGGATCGAATTCTTCAATGCTCTCATCCCCAAATATATGACTGAGAAAAACAAATCAAGTCAAATAATTTTTTCAAGCTTTTTTACGAATGTGTTAATTATATTTTCAAGGTTTTAGTTGATTTTTTTTTTAAATGTGTTATAGAGAAGTTATACAGTCGGCCATAAAAATATCTGAATGTCTTGTTATTCGTGTCCCTAGACTCGTAATATGAAATCGAAAGTGCAACTTGACTAGATATTAGTCTAATTTTAATAAGTATGAAATTGATTTACGTAAGGGTCCATTTCCATATTAAATTTTGTATCAACTCAATTTTTTCAAATTAACTCATATTTTTGTTTCAAATTCTTACTAAATGTATCTCATTCTGCGGCGCTTGCAGCATATGATTAAACGCTTCAAAGAAGAAAATCGGATCGAAAACAAGATATGAAAAGGTCGTCCGGCAAAGTTAACTCAACGTGATCAGATATTTATGGTTAGAAAATCTGTGAAAGATCTACGTTTGAGTGCTGTAAAATTTTCTACGGATTTTACTGACAAATTTCAACTGTAACTGTTTGACAAGTGCTCAGACCAGCTAGATTAAATAGGTGTTGTGCCCGAAAAAAAAAATTTGTAAATGCGAAAAAAAGAAAGCTTAGTCTTTTCTTCGAAAAATCAATGATAAATAAACCAAAAAACGTATCGGAATCATGTCTTATTTGCAGATGAAAGCAAATTTAACATTTTGGGTTCCGATTGGCTTATAATTATATAGAGAAGAAAAAATGAGGAACTTTATCCCAATAACTTACTTGGATCAGTAATGCATGGCGCTTTAGAAGTCCTTGTGTGGGGGGTGCATGTCAGCATCACGACTAGGTAATTTGGTATCCATTGACAGCATAATGAATCATGCTCTTTATTTAAATATTTTAATACACAATTTTAAATTATCAGCTCAAAATTTGGGTATTGGAAACAACTTTGCTTTTTATCAAGATAACGATTCTAAGAACACGGTTCTCTATAATTGTCTGTGTCTTGTGTCTCAATATTGCGTCTGGGGACTCTGTAATTGTCCACAAGTTCTAAAAATACAGCCTCAGTTACCGGATTTAAACGCAATAGAACACATTTGGAGGTAACTGGAGGTTAGAGTACGAAGACAAGACACATTAAAGCGAACTAAAAACAGTAATGCTTGAAGAATAGAGGAATATTTATGCAGAAATTTTTAAAAAACTAGTGAATTCTATTCCCAGACGTTTAAAAGCTGTTTTGTATTTGCTATAAGATATCCTACTAAGTACTAATTTACCAAAATATTACAATATTTATTAATATGTAGAGACTTTTTTAAGCGTATACGAAAACTTTTATAAGGTAAACTCTTTGTTCCTTTTTGATGATTGATTTTCCAAAAAAAAAAAAAAAAAAAAGGTTTTACTGTGTTTTTAAAATATTTTAGGCAGTTTTGTTAAGAACAAGTTATAGACATTATTAAAAAATTTTCATTCTAAAAAATGAATTTTTATTAATAGACTTGCAAAATATCCGACCTTACTCGGTTTGAATTGGTTAACTCTAGGTTGAAGAGATTATCAAAATATATATACACCTATGTCTTTTGTAGAATAAAATTATATTTTAACCCCTTTAACCATCTTTATAATTTCTACAACTTTGGACACAAATCCTACACATGCATATCCATTCATGTAGTACATTTCACATACATCGCACTCTTGCTGTATGCATAAGCTACAAAATGACGAAAGGTGAGCTTTAAAGTTACTCTACAAAAGACGATTTTGAGGAAGATTTGGAATTCCCTTTCGTAAGCGATCAACTCAATTAATATTTTCATGATAAACTCAATCGATAAAAATGGCGATTTACGGCAAGTGCTCTCGCACTCATAGTAAAGAAAAAAAATTTTACTTTTGGCACTCTTGCATTAGGCATGCGACATTGTCGAATTTCGACATCTTTCTCTGTCATTATGACAAAGAATTTTTTAATGTTTGAAAAGTTATGTAGTTCGGATTTTGTAAACATATTCAATATACTAACAAACTTTTATTTAAAACTCTGATTAAACTTCTTATTCATATTGATTGAGCAGTATTTCACATTCAAATTCGTAAGTGTGCGAACACTTTTGGGAGCCACTGTATATACATATATACACCTAACTCTTTTTTTTACACGATAGATACGTTCATGAACAATACGTGTAAAAAAGACATTGTACCTATCTTTGGAAGAAAAGAAAATTGGGGTTCCAGACCTAAGAAATCAGTAAATATATATTTTTTTTAACTTGAAAATATTCGATTAAGTTTATCAACAATGATTTTGAAAATGTATTAAAATAAATTTGCATTTGAGAAAGAATTTTAAAACTTCTTCATGAACTAAAAAATATCTATATATTTCTTACAATCTGTTAACAAGATTTTATTAATTTTCACATTCCGACAATACATGGCGCATACGTTTGCGTACGACTGAAATATCACTGCTATCACTAGAAATGTTATGTGAGTGAACATCATCTTCCTCTATTAATGAATTTCTTTATGTGATCTCTTGAGCGAATTCAGCACGAGTCACCTCTGGTGCTGATGTTTCACCGGTTTAACAAACGAATTAAGTTATTATTCGCTGTGTTCGTGTTTTGGGTAAGGTCGCTTGTGTCGTGTGGTGGGATTATGGATATCTCAAATAGTTATTAATACTTTATATTAATATATATAGAAAATTTACGGTGAAAAATATCCAAAAAATCATGTCAAAAGTTTAATTTTAATAAACAGTTTCTATTAATTTTCATAAAAATCCCATCTTTAGTTTCATTACTCTGATCATTATAAACGTTTCTTGAAAATTTCAGGTGATTTGAAGAGTTTAGAAAAAGCCTTAGCATTTCAATCATAACATAGTACGTGAAAAAACCAAACTGAAAAGAATCAATTTAAAGTTTTTGTATTCGTGCAAAACGTTTGAAAAGTGTAATAAAACGATTGATATTTTTTCCTGAATTATTATAACCCGTTCGTGTTTGTCTATTGTCCTTTTAAGGAAAGGTAACAAACATCTTAACTTTATATTCAAAGTTCAAGGTGACTGCAACATCACAAAATATGGAGAAAATGAATTTTGGGAACGAAAATAGTCTATTGAACGAATGGTTATTCATTTAGTAAGCTAATAAAAATCATTTTAAATCCTTAAACAATGTGTGATTTACGATGTTCAAAATTAATATTTAAATCACTTCAGACAAACGTATTAATTTCTATCATGAGCAAAAGTCGATATTGTAATTGACAATTAAGAGCAGAAATTTAGCAGAATATGCCGGTTCTGTAAATCATGATTTTACTCTTTTATAGGTCAAATTTTTACTAGCAAACTTAATTACCTGTTTTACAATCTGAAATATAGACTGTCATCTGATTTGCAAAAACACTTTTCTTCTAACAAACAATGCTCGCAGTTTGTGGTTTACATTTTCAGTTCTTTCTGAAAGTGCTTTGCTGTTCTGAATGTTTTAGGCACTCCAAAACGAAATACCAATTTACAAAAACATAGCGTAAATACTGGGAATACAAATATGTCTTTTGGAAGCTTGACCCTACTATTGTTATCAGATTTGTTCGATATGTGAATTTCACATAGAAGGCATTCTTCTAAAATATCATCCTTTTACCGATCTTTGATATAACATAAAGAATATATGTGGAAATAATCTCATTAATTGGATTTTTCACACACTATCATAGACTTTAAGAAACCTGACCCTCAAAGGTTTCGTTGATAAATTTTTTACCTAGCAGCACTTTAAATGAGTAGCTAGCAGTGAGAGAAAAATCTCAGGTATAGGAGTCAGTAAAATAAATATATATACTACCTTAAAATTGTCGCAGAGACATAAAACGTTTCAGAAACATTCTTCAGTGTGCTAAGTATTATTTGGGACAAATAAAAAAACACCGACATTTTGATCGTTTTTTGGTTACCCTTAAACACTTGTTCGAAATATGCTTGTGGAGGGAGTATAATTTGCACGTCTTCCAGTGTTGTACACATTGTCAACAGTGGATATTTTACTACATACTTATCAAAAATCAGTTTTACCATCAACCCGTAACCAGTATCATCCACGCAACAGGATCGAGCTCCATGTCATTCTGCAAAAATGGTTTGCTGAAAATGAGGCGAATTTACTTGACTGGCCTGTTCAGAGCCCCGATCTCAATCCGATCGAGCACTTGTGGGACAAACTGGAGCGACAAGAACGACTATCACCACGCACGCCCTTCACAACAATCTCTTCTCACAGCCTTGTAAGACGCATGGTTAGCTATTTCTGCCCAGACTTACAGAGAACTTGTGGAAAGTATGCTTCGACGTGTTGCAGCTTTAATACAAGCAAAAGGAGGGCCTATTCGTTACTATATAAATAGAATAATAAAGCACTTTTTCTGAAAACATGCAGTGTCCAAATACTTTTGTCCATATAGTGTAGATTCTAAAGGAGTTTCCCAAGGAGTCAATCAGTAGCGTAGCCAGAATTTTATTTCGGAAAGGGTTCAAAGTTATACATTAATTTCTTTGATGGGTTTTCGAACCTCTTATAAAAAAAAAGTTTCGCTTATCATCCATCATATCTAGTTTAAAGGAAGGTTTCATTTTATTTGATTGGAAAGATTATATCATTTCGAAATTTACGATCATTTCTCGTTAAGAATACATGTTCTTAGTATTGTCTATTTTCGCCATTTTTACAAATTCATTGGTGGAATCATGTCATTCGGAACATTCGACAGTTCGACGAAATTCGGAAAGTATTTGTCGGGACACAAAAGAAAAACAAAGTGTTACATTTCCAATAAAAGTCGATGATATGACAACTAAATCATTCTCATTGGTACAATCTGAACTAGATAAACGAATATATAAGATAATGATAAAGATCAAGTATAAAAATAGACATAAAATTGACGCCTTTCGATCCAAATACAGAAACTACTAAGAACGGATTTGTTCGACAAATGTTTACACTGACAATAAATAACTGTAAGTAAATATTCCAATTACATTTCTCGATATTCATGATGAATCTTATATTTCATCCTAAATGATTAATTAAATAAACATTTGATTAATTTAATAACCATATAACTGTTATTTCTTTTAAGGAATACAGAAGTAGTCAATGCATTTATAATATAGTAACTCATCGATACATTGTGCTTCTAGAAGCTGACTGGGGGCGAGAGGGCCGCGACTACGGGCAACAATTTTCAAAGGTTGAAAATTTTGGAAACCCTTTTTAAAAAATCTTGTTTTTTCTTCTACGTCTGTGATAATTACATCATTTGTAACAATTACTTTTATCGGAATTTTTGATTATAGCTGTGATGTAGGTAAAACAAATGTAGATAAATCAAGCGGTGAAGACCACGGATATTTAGGAAAGAGCATGAATAAGGGAAGAACATTTTCAAGGGAAATGTTCACAAGCCCGATCCTCTGGGTAAGAGACGTGTGCAGGTACTGGAAGACCTTAATTACTCCCCTCTAAAATGGAAGACATAATTGTTTCGTTTGTCACTGTCATACAAAGATTCTTACTATATTCATGGCCGCAGTAATTTGCGATCCCACGGATGCAAAAATGGTACTCAATGGTAACACGTAGATTGTAAAGGAGAATTCGATCTAGCTATACTAATTGATTATTACATTCAAAACCATTATAGTACTGATTAAGTTATTGAGGTTGATCACCTAAGTGGTGATTTATCAGCACGGAAGGGCATACTAGGAACCTCCAACAATTTTCTCTTATGCATACTGTGGGATTATTCCTTGATTTTCCTAGTTTGTCTCCCATTAGTAAAATATTTGATAGTTGCTTCTATGAATCCTCGTTTGTACAAATCTTGGCTCTGTGTACTATATCCATTCTAATCTAGTTTGGTTTCATTGACAGTTGTCTTTTTTTTTCTTTTAACTATACGTTAATTTTTTTTCGTTCTTGCTAGTTTCTCGGGCAGAAAGAGGTAAGCTTTACTTAATTTAATAAATTCCATAACACCATTTAAATTGTCAGGATGCTAGGGCGAAGGTCCGGGATTAGTTTGGCAGGAAAAGATCAGAGGACGTCTCGTAATTTTGAACCCGATGAAAAGGTAAACACTTGAGCTGGCACTCCACTCTCCAAACTTTCACATCAAGAAGAGATAAGTAGTTGAATTTACGTCACACTGGAGCTAAACAATGGGCTATTCGCAGCAGTCCGGGATTAATCTCGAAGAATTGGTTGGTTTGCGTTTTTTTTTTTTATGACGCAAGGGATTTATTTCAACCTCTCTTACGTTGTGGGTCAGTTTGGAGAGTGGAACTGGCGCCACACTCTCCAAACATGCACACATCGCAATGTGAGGGTATTTGAAGCCAAAGTAGATTTTCAAGTGCACCAGTCCTCACGTACAAGACGGTTTTAGGTTGGACTAATTTCGAAATGGCAACTACCTGTTACTGATCCACGACTCTTCCAAATGGGCTACCGGGTTCTCCCAGTTTCAGAATTATATTCAGTGTTCTGCAACACAACTCCAAGCAATTACAATTGTTCTACAGGCATTTTGTCCGAATTTTGAAAAATGCTTTAAAGTCAAAAACAGACGAAAAAAAAACACAACTATCAGCTAAATATGTATAACATATTTATAATAAAACATCAAAATTAATTAACTTACTTTATTCAAAACCAAGACATACTTTTAGGATTTGCAATTCTGTCGATAACTTTTGAAGTTAAATATTTTGTCATTGACATAGTAGATGTGTTTTTTTATAAAGTGTTTGTGGTAATTTGGGGCAATGTAGGGAGGTTGTTCCGTAGCTAGAGAAGAAAAAAAAGTGTAGCAAAGAGCGCGCTTTGCACTGCAGAACATCGTAACTTATGATTTAAAAAAAAACCAAACCAAAATTTTGATAAAATTAAGGGAAAATTGTTCTACAAAGACTTTGTTTGTTCTGCGACGTACGTCTCAGTTTTTAGCCCTTTCTGCTCCCTGACGGGGGCCTAACTCAGACTAGAGAAAGAAAACTCAGTGTAGTTTTAGGAATCGGACAGTTCGTAGATTGCTAGCGCAACGGCCAAATCGAATGAGACACAGCTTTCCCTTGAAAACTAAAAGAGATGTTGAATGTATGGTGCAAGGACGCTATCTGACTACGCTGCGCCAAACACAAGACAGACAACGTCAAGTAAATGTATTTGCACAGAAGAGAGAAATTATACACCCATGAAAAAATCGAAACTATTCCGCCTACAACTTCCAGGTTTGCTAGCGCAGTGGGTAAAATCACTGAGCTCTGGCAACCACACTAAAAGGAAGGAAACAAATTCGTCGGATTGGCTTTGTGGCTTATGGCTTGCACAGTGGAAAGGTTTCCGACCAGATTCTTATTCCAATATGTTTATTTAAAAGAATGTAGTGCATGCTAAACTAATTCCCCGAATGGTCTTCTATGATTAACCTTCCTAGTGATCGTCTAGACGGGGTACCTCGTCACTAGAAAAATACTGACCAGATGGACGAAATATATTGTCATTACATAAAAACTTATCAGATCTTGTTCTCGTAATTTTCAAAAAATCCGTAATATCTTGATGACGAAATATCTCGTCATTTAGCACAATTGGTCATATCGTGATAAACGAAATATCTCGTCATTTAGCACAATTGGTCAGATCGTGATGTACGAAATATCTCGTCATTTAGCACAATTGGTCAGATCGTGATGAGAGAAATATCTCGTCATTTAGCACAATTGGTCAGATCGTGATGAGAGAAATATCTCGTCATTTAGCACAATTGGTCAGATCGTGATGAGCGAAATATCTCGTCATTTAGCACAATTGGTCATATCGTGATAAACGAAATATCTCGTCATTTAGCACAATTGGTCAGATCGTGATGAGCGAAATATCTCGTCATTTAGCACAATTGGTCATATCGTGATAAACGAAATATCTCGTCATTTAGCACAATTGGTCAGATCGTGATGGACGAAATATCTCGTCATTTAGCACAATTGGTCAAATCGTGATGAGCGAAATATCTCGTCATTTAGCACAATTGGTCAAATCGTGATGAGCGAAATATCTCGTCATTTAGCACAATTGGTCAAATCGTGATGAGCGAAATATCTCGTCATTTAGCACAATTGGTCATATCGTGATAAACGAAATATCTCGTCATTTAGCACAATTGGTCAGATCGTGATGTACGAAATATCTCGTCATTTAGCACAATTGGTCATGTCGTGATGAACGAAATATCTCGTCATTTAGCACAATTGGTCAGATCGTGATGAGCGAAATATCTCGTCATTTAGCACAATTGGTCAGATCGTGATGAGCGAAATATCTCGTCATTTAGCACAATTGGTCAAATCGTGATGAACGAAATATCTCGTCATTTAGCGCAATTGGTCAGATCGTGATGAGCGAAATATCTCGTCATTTAGCACAATTGGTCAGATCGTGATGAACGAAATATCTCGTCATTTAGCACAATTGGTCATATCGTGATGAGCGAAATATCTCGTCATTTAGCACAATTGGTCAGATCGTGATGGACGAAATATCTCGTCATTTAGAACAATTGGTCAGATCGTGATGGACGAAATATCTCGTCATTTAGCACAATTGGTCAGATCGTGATGAGCGAAATATCTCGTCATTTAGCACAATTGGTCAGATCGTGATGAGCGAAATATCTCGTCATTTAGCACAATTGGTCAGATCGTGATGAGCGAAATATCTCGTCATTTAGCACAATTGGTCATATCGTGATGAGCGAAATATCTCGTCATTTAGCACAATTGGTCAGATCGTGATGGACGAAATATCTCGTCATTTAGCACAATTGGTCAGATCGTGATGGACGAAATATCTCGTCATTTAGCACAATTGGTCAGATCGTGATGGACGAAATATCTCGTCATTTAGCACAATTGGTCAGATCGTGATGGACGAAATACTTCGTCATTTAGCACAATTGGTCAGATCGTGATGGACGAAATATCTCGTCGTTTAGCACAATTGGTCAGATCGTGATGGACGAAATATCTCGTCATTTAGCACAATTGGTCAGATCGTGATGGACGAAATATCTCGTCATTTAGCACAATTGGTCAGATCGTGATGGACGAAATACTTCGTCATTTAGCACAATTGGTCAGATCGTGATGGACGAAATATCTCGTCGTTTAGCACAATTGGTCAGATCGTGATGGACGAAATATCTCGTCATTTAGCACAATTGGTCAGATCGTGATGGACGAAATATCTCGTCATTTAGCACAATTGGTCAGATCGTGATGGACGAAATACTTCGTCATTTAGCACAATTGGTCAGATCGTGATGGACGAAATATCTCGTCATTTAGCACAATTGGTCAGATCGTGATGGACGAAATATCTCGGCATTTAGCACAATTGGTCAGATCGTGATGAACGAAATATCTCGTCGAAACCACTTGGAATGTTAGTGGTTCCAGTGCACTGATATGCGTGGGACCTATAATAAATGTAAGATAGCCCTGCCTACATAATTTCACGCCCAGCGGTCGATGCATTCTACAGACCCCTGAAATTCCAAGCAGATTAGATTAGTAACAAAAAAGGAAGTATGTCGCTTCGTGTAGTACACATTCTGCTAACGAAACATGCCACAGTAGCTAACACATTCCCGGGGCCACCTGAGGTTACCCACATAACTCTCTTTGCGATTTTGAATATCTGTTAGGTAGCCAAAGGGATTGGAAGAGCTTCGAATGGCTCCCGACGGAGCAGAGTGAGTGACACAGGTAATTGTGCTCCCGTTTCGCAAAAACTTGCTCCCATTGAAGATTATAGAGGGGACAAACTAGGGAGGATTAGCACTTTCGTGTCTGCCATTCATCGAGGTGACAGTCCACACAATGGCAAAAGGACGGCATCGCACACCAGCGACCTCGGAGAGAGATTAAGAACGGAGATAGGATGGGAGAGTTCGCAAAACGACAGCGTGACAAAAACTCCTGATCAAAATACTATTTAACGACCAATAGTAACGACCCATCCAAACTGCAATAATACCTGCTGTAACTATGCACGTAGACTGTGCATGATTATATCTTCTATAAATTCAAATGATTTCATAGAATTATGGCATAATGTCTTATTCGCGCTCAGGATCGTTCCTACTTCATCACACCGCCCTTAGAAAAACAATTTTGAGGTTCCAAATAAATCAATAACTACTAGGGGGCCCGCCCCCAGCTCGCTGACGCTCGCCAACCCCCGTAGGATTGCTTTGCATTCCTCATTGGTTCGCTGTGCGAACCTTACTCACTTCGCTCGCATTAATGAAGACATGTGTCCTAGAAGAAGAGATTGTTTAAAAAATATGATACTCCAAAAAATATTTTTCAAATATAAATTTATAGTACTGCAGAAAAGTTATACAGTACCTCTGGAATCAGAACTTGACCAATTTGGAATTCAAATGAAAACTTTCAGCAAATATTTGGACTCGAAATGTGAGTGCCGCTTTGGAAATCGAATATACAGCATGTTGTTTGTATATAAGCTACAACAACTCGACTAATATCTATATATATTTCAATAAAATTTCATCCGATAACGCTATAAATTCAATTGAGGTGCGAAGCTTCGTGGTAAACAATCGTAGTGTTGCCAAAACGCGATAACAAATAACGTCTTTTTTGCGTGCCACGTAAGAGAATTATATATATAGATAGGCTGTTATAACTGCTTGCTGGACTACTGTAACCTTGTTGGAAGAGTACCGGATTGGTAAGCGCAGTTGAGAGTTTGAAACTAGGTCCAATTTTTGAATATGGGGCCACAAATGTCTGCACGTTGACGTGGTGTGGAAGTTTGCAGAGTGGGGTGCCAGATCAGATATTGACTTCGTTATCGGATCGTAATTCAAAGTGACGCGGTGTTCTCGGATCTTTTCCTTCAGGATTGATTCCGGATCGTCGCCAATAACCCGTTGTGTTGCTTCTGTACCCTCTCCTCCATTTGAGAGTAACTAATAATTACCATTCTTTTTAGTTCTATAGTTTCAAGCCCTTTGCCTCTCTTTTTTAAGAGGCATTTATATTTTTGAAAACAGTTAATTGTATACAACAAGGTGAATCTAAAACTTAATTACTCAAAAATAAAGAACAAAAAGGGTGTGTCTAAGTGATATTAAATTAAGAATTTAACTAGCTTACAGTGCGCCAGAACTATTTTACTGTTCTTACTTTTCATGTTTAGAGACTTCGAAGAATATATTGTTCGACTGCACCAGAGAGGACATTTTTAGAATGATCTTTAAGAAAATTTATGGTTCACCTTCTATTTTTACTGTTTTTCCTAATGTTCTCATTTTATGTATATTGCTTCGCTGGATTATAGAAGACATCGTGAAATCGGAGTAGTACGCTTTACTCATGTATCAAAATGTAATATAAAAGCAAGTTAAATGCAAGTGAAAGTTCACAAGCAAGTTTCACAAAGATGTTCTTTTATCGAAGGTAGAGAATAAAAAATCCTTTTCCGTATAAAATCGTATTTTTAGTTAGCTAAAAAAAGTACTTTATTCTTAACAATCATATTCTGTAGTGACTAAACTCTTAAATATGAAATTTTTGATGGCATGCAAAATAAAGGAAATGGTAACTGTCGAACTCGAACAACACAACGGATTATTGGTGACTGTCGGGGATCAGTCCCCAAGGGAAAGGTCCCAGAACAACACCACGTAATTTCGCACCACTGTCAGGTGACAAGGCACAATAAAGGACACCCTTAAGAAGTGATGTTTCCACCGTTCGATTGAAGACCATGAACTTTCGATTCGAATTTGCAGACAGCATATTCGAAAAGCCCTTCCTTCTCACACTTCAACATCTCAGTTTCCAGGATGAACAACAACCTGTGAGAAAGGTCTCCATCCACTCCTCAGTGGTAGTCACTCAAAATGGACAAAAGCTTCGACAGAGAGTGCTTGACACCTGTTTTCCCAAAGGCAACCTTAAGTAAAAAGAAACAGTCTCTCCCTGGTAGAAGACCGTGGTTAAAGAAAGAAAAATGTTTAGCCTGGATAGTTTGCTCTTTAATTGGCTGTTAAAACCCATCCACACCATTCCAACCCGAATTCAGGATGACACGTAATGTCCCTTTGAGAAAGGAATATTACCTTTTAACAGAAAGAGACGAATGGCTTGGAATATAATTTTTTCCCCCCACGAGGAGCCTATTTTTGTTGCGATCGATAAGAAAGGGACGAGATCCATTGTCGTGGAGTCTGGCATCTCTTAATTGGGGTAGAAATCGCCCCGGACTCGAAGGAAGGGCAAGAATTGGTGGCTTTAATGAAGATGCACTGCTCTACTATTGACCACAAGAAGCTGGGGGCTTCTGGGCCTTGACATTTATATCTTTCCCTACGAGACAGATGCGTTAAATTCTATTTCACTTCAAGAATGTATCATTATTAAGACTTCTGGTGTAGCAAATTATCCTTTTCGCGTAACTGCAAGATTTACGAAAGACATTTATTGTACAGAGGAAGACCTAAAGAGCTCAAGCAATTCACACGATATTTTTGGTGTCAAAGCGTAATCAGAAATTCGTGTTGAAACTAGTTTGCTCGATATAAATCGTAGTTTCTCAGTCACAGGGGTGTGGTTAAATATACATGGAAGCTACCTACCTGTTATAATGGTCATTTGTTATCTGACCATGGTTCAGGGTGGTGTCTTCGGATCTTTCCCTTCGGGATTTATCCCAGACCGTCGCCATTAGCCAGTATTGCTCCAGTGCGACATTAATTCAACTATATACCTATTACAGTGGTCATGACGTTTCTCGCGGTAGCCCAATTGGTAGTCTCGGATTGGCAACCGTGAGTTCAAAACAGACAACAGTTATGTACGTGGGGTCCAGTGCACGTCAAATCTGCCATGGCCTCAAATAGTCTAACGTTGATGGGGAAGTTTGGATTGTTTTTTTCCAATGGCGGGCAAATACGAACTTAATCATTGGCCACTACAAGGCTGGAAGTGATGGCCAATTGTGAAGGAGCACCCAGTGGGAGAACCATCATCACCCCTTACAAGGAACAGCACAATTTACATCCATGCCCTGACCCCGGATTCGAACCAGGAACTTACCAATCCAGAGGCCAACACCTTAACCACTAGACCAGTTGGTCGGCAGTTTGGAGAGTACTGTGTCAGCTAAAGTGTTGACTGGTCATCTGACAATGGTTTAAAGTTATGGTAAATTGGTGGTTAATTAACGTCAAACTGAACTACACAACGGACTATTATCCACGACAGATTTAACGCGCACCTACCCCCATGAACGGTTTGTTAGCCCATGGATATTGGTTATTGTCCCTGTTAGAAGCAAAGGTGTCTTAAATATCTTCGACACGCTTTGTGGTGCCGAAGAAGTAGAGATCAGAGGTTAGGCCCCATTAAAATAATACACTAATACAAATTCTTAAAAAAAAACGAAAAATTAAAAAACGCAGTAATCATTCAATGTACGGCATTTCATATAGAATATGAAGCTGGGAGAGAGATTATTTTCTCAATGTTTTTGGAACAGTCAAATATCTTTGAATACCATGACGTAGACTCTGATATTAAACGAGAGCTTTCTTTAGAAATCATTATCTAAGGCTTTCACATATAGCAGAGAAAGACTGTTAATTGACAAAGCTTAATAATTCTAAGTAAGGTAAGGTAAGATCATTTTATTTAACGTCATACTAGAGAAACACAACCGGCTATTGACGACGGTCCTGGATCAATGTAACTAAGTAATAAAATGCTATATATCTGTGTTTTGTGGGGTGTAAATGTGGTGAGTATATGCTACCCAAATGCAGATTTATATTCAGTGTTCAGCAACACAACTCCAAGCAATTGCAATTGTTCTGCAGGCATTTTGTTCGAATTTTGAAAATTGCAGTAAAATTTAAAACAGACTTAAAGCAATTATCAATACATTATTAAAGATACACATTTACAACAGACGCAATAAACAATTATCGGCTAAATATGCATTACATATTTATAATGTAACGTCAAAAAATTAATTAACTTACTTTACTTATTTAAAACAAGGCATACTCTCAGAATTTGCAATTCTGTCGATAACTTTTGAAGTTAAATATTTTGTCATGGACATAGAAGATGTATTTTTTATAAAGTGTTTGTGGTAATTTGAGGCGGTGTAGGGAGGCTGTTCCGTAGCTAGAAATTTGTATTTTTTAATTTAATTTTAGTTAACGTCGTACTAGAGCAACACAACGGGCTATTGACGACGGTCCGGGATCAGTCCCGTAAGGGAAAGATCCGAGGACAACACTTCGTAATTTTGAACCACGGTCAGATGACGAAGCAACACCTGAGCTGGCACCCCACTCTCCAAACTTCCACGCCAACCCAACGTGAGGACTTTCGGCCACGACAGATTTAAGGTGCACCAGCCGCCTCTACACCATACGCATACAAACATCCATGCCCGAACCCGGATTCGAACCAGGAACCTTCCGATCTAGAGGCTAACACCTTAACCACTATACCGGTTGGTCGGCTTCCGTAGCTAGAAAAGAAAAAAAGGTGTAGCAAAGAGCGCGCTTTGCACTGCAGAACATCGTAACATATGATTGAAAAAAATCGGCCAAAAATTTGATAAAATTAAGGAACACTTGTTCTGCCACGTACGTCGCAGTTTTAAGCACTTTTTGCTCCCGGGATATGCTATATACATATTTTGATGTGAATACGTCTTTAAAATCCGAACAGTACCCGCGTCATCTGACCGTGGTTCAAAATTACGAGGTGTTGTCCTCGGATCTTTCACTTAAGGGACTGATCCCGGACCGTCGTCAATAGCCCGTTGTGTTGCTCTAGTACGACGTTAACTAAAAATTACCAATTATTACCAAACAGTACCCGAATACATGCGTGAAAGTTGAGTGTTACAGTTGTTTTGTCTTATGATTTCAAAATTCGATGAAACATCGAGACGATAACTAAAGTGTCGTCTAGTCAAAGGATGTCTGTACCTGACATGACCTTCGGATCAACTGCACTAACCTCAAAATGTCGTCTTAAATCCTCAAAATGTCGTCTAAAATCCTCAAAATGTCGAAATTCTATGGTGCTGGACGAGTTTAGGGCCAGTGTAATTTTGGATTGCATGGGCAGCGTATGTGATCATTCGAAAGCTATCAAACTACGCGACTACAATCAAAGGATTTAATCAATAAAATGTGCTTCAATATTAATATCAAACTGCACGTTAATCGTTCAAACTGTAAGTGAATAGTCGAATATCTTCACAATAAGCAATCGTTCAAACTTCCTGTCTGTTTCAATCATTCCAGCATCATGCTCGAGTATTCTCGTGAAATCTACGGTTTGTAGACACAAAACTCAACACAACCTTTCTACTGTAATCTACTTTTATGTTTTAGTATTGAATGGAACATACACATGGTGATAAAACAAGGATAAGCTGTATACACAGTGATAGTAATCATATGACAGAAATGCACCTAATTCCTTAAATTCAGTGCGATTATGTGAGCATGAATATCAGCAATCTTAGGTTATACAATCTATCAATAATTAATATCTAAGAAATTTGAACCATCACAAACTGGGATAGATAAATTTATATAAGTTGTTATTTTACATTCGAAATGACTTGTGAACAAATCACAAGCAAAAACATTTTATATGCATGTACACTCACGAAAAATAAACTAACCACCTCTCTTCATTTGACAAAAAAAATACGAGAAATTAAATTTTAACGAGAAATTTTAAAGATGGTATTCGACAGAAAATAACGTCTTCTATAAATTTAAATGCATAAATTTGCATAAGAAGCCTTCTTCATATTATATTGAGCATCAACTTCATATTTTCCAATGGGAACCCCTATTTCTACACACACACACTTGTCGAATCTATATCAAAATTTATCTTCAGATACCAAATTTATGCCATTAGGTTTACCGTTTACAGAATGGTTACCTAATGACTAGGGCAACTTTTTTGTTGCAGTAAAAATGGGAAAAGTTACATTTATCATTCCCTAAAGTTACATTTTTTTTTGATAAACTATATTCTAAAAAAAAAATTTCGTAAAAAATGAAAAATATATTGACAATTTTAGTCGTGTACAACAGTATTAAAATACATTCTTAAATACAGAAGAACGTTGAATGGTCGATCCTTGGCCAGTAATTTCTATAACATATAAAACTGCTCCAGCCGCAGTCATATAATGTGCTGTATCGGATAGCAAATTCATTTCGCTCAACATTGAGATTTTAAAACGTCATTTACAAGGCGAACAACATATTGATGATCGACACTCACCTCGCAAACTCTGCAGTCGATTACGCAAGTTTCCTCTGGATTATCAAGAGTGCCAACCAATGTGTTAAAAGTTACTTCTTGCCATTTATTTCACTTCCCGAACACCTACCTTCTTTCCATGAACTTCTTGTTTGAACCGCAATACTTCGGCGTTCGCAAGATCAGACACACGCGATCGAAGGGTTGGTTCAGAGTGCAAAAAAATGAAACAAAAATGTCATATTAATTATTTTTAAGCTACATTTTAAAAAGTTGCAGGTGGTTACATAAATGCAAAAAGTTGCATTTATGCAGAAAGTCGCATTTATGTTGCGGTTATAACTCATTTACATTACACACTATGAAGGAGGAATTTTGGTTTTAGTACTTTACATACAGCGTAGAACGTGTGAAAAAAAGTTGCATTTGTTGCAAAAAGTTGCCCTACTAATGACAGAACAGTTATGTACTACATAAAGATTGGATCTCCTAGTGTTAAATCAGTTTCTTAGAGTTTTATTGATATCTTCCGAAATAATATTTCTATAGCGCTGATATTTTGTACTACGTTGCTGTTAAGCAATCCAAGCAAAATCCACTTAATATTTTCTTTTAAAAATAGTTTTTAGTATGCAATAATAATTATAAAATTAATGTTTGGAAAAGTTATGAATTACAACCCTATTATATTTTGATAGGAATCGATTCAGAAAGACTTTTAATATAGACATGCAAAAGTTCAGCTCATTCCAGTAATTAATTTTTGCGCTACATTAAATTTTCCCAATTTTTGCGATTTTAAGGAGCAACCAAAAGTTTATAAAGCATTTGACAAACCTCGGATTGTAGTTCTCGGATCATTTGCACTTGCATAGTTAATAAAATAATGTAATTCTCAAATCAGTTTGCACTTGCATAATAAATATAATAATTCTTCAATTTCTGAAAAATACATCTGAAATAGTGTTAAAATTTGAAATTCTCGGTTAGCGAAAAGTAAAATTAATCCCGACCTACGTGTGTTTCAATATGGAAGTGATCTTTGAAATTGAAACTAATTTTGGAATTAAATAGCTCGGGATAAATAGATTGTAAAGTCATGGAATTTCATATTTACACAAATTTAACAATGCAGAATATGATTAAGGCATCAAAACAAGACGTTCCCATTGGAAAATGGTTTGTTTGTGCAAAATGTGATATGAAGACGTCCCCTTATGCAATTTTTATGGCTTTGGATTTGTAGAGGACGTTATTCCCTATTGAATGATACCTTTGAATTTGCTCTAGTATGAATAGTGCTCGAACTAAAGGAAGTAGTTCGTTTTTTTTTCCAGACGACTGTTCCTCTAGAAAAAAAGACATTAAAATATAAAAATATCTGATAATTTAAAACACATATATTTTTTTACATAAATCGTGTTTGATGAATTTTACATAGACAAAATTTGATAAATTTTTAATTTAACATATGCTTTGGGATTTGATCCCTCCAACAGATATTCTAAATGTATGTGGATTCTTTTGCTATTTCTTATACTATTATAATCCTTACATAGCAGAAATTGATGTTTAAACTATTTCATTTACAAATTAAATAATTTCAATATTGCTAAAAGGCGTTCGAGGTTGGTTTACATAAAATCTCTCTTTCTGTTCCTAATTGTGCCAGGAAAAACAGATATGTGTGTCAACATATTGTCAGTGTTCATCTGACGAATTACTGCAGTGAATTTTCAATATTAAAAGACATCGTTGCTTTGAATACAGTAGGACCTTAGTTATCCGAGCTCTGATCAACCAAGTGTCCATTTATCCTAGTTTTAGTTCTTTATGAATCTTTCATAAACAGTAATAACAACATGCAGCACATAGTAAATTTAATCTGTATTTCGTATAGGCTGTTTTTGTATTACTACGTCTCTATTAACCGAGTTTCTGGAATTAAGGTTGTGCTATAGTTAGTCATTTTATTAGCTGTTGATTAACACTCTGAAAGGTTTCGACAAAATATCTCGTCATCAAGATATTGCCGGCTTTTTATGATGACGATAAGAATATATATTCATTTTGTTTCGAATAATGAGATATCTCGTTCATCAAGATTTTGTTAGTTTTGCTGAAGACGAGATGCCTCATTGGCACAACCATCAGGAGGGTTAAACAGGCTTTAAATTATCATTTGCATTGTGTTCCACCAGTGCGACGAAATTTAACCTACCAACCAATCAACCTTTAGACACTGGGAGCTCTGTCGATTCCCCTTAGTTACCTCTGGCCACAGGTACAGAATTATATTCAGTGTTCTACAACACAACTCCAAGCTGTTGCAATTGTTCTGCATGCATTTTGTTCGAATTTTGAAAACCTGCAGTCAAATCAAAAACAGATTTAAAACACAACTATCGGCGAAATATGTATCACATATTTATAATAAAACACATCGAAATTAATTAACTTACTTTATTTAAAACCAAGTCATACTTTCAGAATTTGCAATTCTGTCGATCACTTTTGAAGTTAAATATTTTGTCATTGACATGGAAGATGTGTTTTTTTATAAAGTGTTTGTGGTAATTTGGTGCAATGTAGGGAGATTGTTCCGTGGCTAGAGAAGAAAAAAAAAGTGTAGCAAAGAGCGCGCTTTGCACTGCAGAACATCGCAACTTATGATTAAAAAAATCGGCCAAAATTGTGATAAAATTAAGGAAAAATTGTTCGGCAAAGACTTCGTTTGTTCTGCGACGTACGTCGCAGTTTTAAGCACTTTCTTCTCCCAGGCCTCTGACACTCCTCATTCCGTTCGTGCTCAATTCGTACTTGGAATATGCTCCCCATCCGCAATGGAATCCATACCCAACGAGTCTCCATAGCTAGTCCAGTCATAGAGGCAACCAGCCTCCCCTTCGTATACTTCAGCGAGTACAGCATCGTGAGAAAAGCGACCTAGGGAATGAGTTTCAGCTCAGCTCTCTTGAGTTGAAGCGAATTGAATCTGCCAAAGCGGAGTTCTTGCAGGAGGCAGACAAGTGGTCCCAGGGGGTCAGCTATGCGGCCGGGGGACGAGGCCAATGGGCGTTCCTCCCTCGCTCCAGTCCATGCCCATTGAAAAACGGCAACTTTGTTTTCTTTTTTCAAGTTGTTGTTGATGATCCTGCCGCTGTCCCCGGGGCGAGGCAATGAGGGCCGCAGAGCCAGGAATTAGTGGCCATGAAGAGGAGCCCGGCCAAGATTTCGCCAACTTTGACTCACGGGGGCTACAGCTGGAGGGGGCGGGTAAAATCGATTCCACCTCCCCTCTGCTAATCTTTCTTTATAGAATCCGACCCCGGATTCCTTTTTCGCTGGGGCCGCCGCCGCCCGTAATCGGCAATGCGAAGGATGGCTCCGTTCTCCTGCTAATGCGAGTTTTTCTCTGGGCTGGGGTTAGTTTAAATATTGTAATTAGGATTGTGTTATTTTGTGGTTTTCCTTTCTGCCCGTGTCCTCTTTCTATGTGGGTTGGTTTTTTGTTTCCCGTTTGAATCCGCAGACCTTTTTTTTATTCCTCTATCCCAACCTCAAGATATCCAATGCATTGAAGACGACAGGAGTTTTTTTTTCTCTTGATGGAATGTGGTTTTGAATTTATTACTACGAGCGAGTGATGCATTGAATATCATTTGGTGATTGAGCTTCGAATGTGACTCATAATGATCAATTTGTGAAAGAATTGAACTCATTTTTTCTAAACTACTGAAATTTCCTACCAGAATAAAATTACAGCAGGTGGGTTTGTGCACACACTGAATACGATTGGAGAAAATTCTCGAATTTTCGGTTCCAGATTTAGCAGTAAAGCGAAAAGTACTCCCTTTACGTGACTCATTTCCGCCTTTGAAAGTGGATGTTAATATATACAAGGTAAAATAAGCAAATATTGAAATTATTAAATTAATTACAGTTAGAAATATAGTTTCTTTACTACTATGATCATTTTTTTGCAAAAGCAAAGCCTGTTTAGACCGAAAAAACTGATTGGTGTCGGAAAGACACAAGCGGGCGTTGTTCATAAATTTTAGTGTAGAATTTTTTTAAATCGATTTACGCATACAAAAAAATTGCATGCTGTGAAATATGAAGCATCAAGTAGAAATATTAAAACACAAGAAATTGTCAAAATCTGAGGAAATCAAGGTAGATAGGTTAAGTAGTTGAATTAATGTCACATTGAAGAGACACAGCGGGCCTTTGGTGACGATCCGGGATCCATTCCGAAGGGAAATGTTCGAGGACAACACCTCGTTATTTTCAACTTGGTCAAATAATGAGGTCAACACATGTGCTTGCACCTATTCTCCAACTTCCACACCACACCAAAATGAGGACATTGATGATGAATGAAGATGATGACATTTGATATATAAAATAGCGTACACTAGCCCCTCACGTACACAACGGTCTTTGGATCGAGTTTCGAATTCGCAACCCTCCGATTGCTAGTACGCTACCCTTCCGACCGGGCTATTGCATCCCAAAGAACGTGAGCGAATGCGACAAACGCTCTCCGGTGTCGAATTGACAACAATGGACGTTCTAGTGCTAAAAGGCAATGAAGAATCTGCGGTGAAAAGAATCTAGTTCATCATCAGAATAATGTCTTATTTTATGACACATTCTATAATTTTCTGTTTAATAATGCACAATCTCACGAATATTTCTCTTATAACTAATACTTTATTCTCCACTCATCCTGGAAGCTCTTCATTAATGCAATCGAATTTCGTTCACTCAAATCTTCGAATTGTGTGACTGATCAGATCAGTTTTTCAGAAACAATTCGAGACAAAAGACTGTTTTATGTCAACAGTCGTTAGATGGATTTCAACTAGTATCGATTGGTACATTGTTAATACAATGATGCTTATTTCGGGATTCTAATCTATAAATTTGTCCTTGGAGCCTTGTACAATGCAGAAAAGAACAAGTTCATGTCTTAATGGTAGAACCCTGCTCTAGTGATGGATACCAGATTGTTCTTAACTGTATGAAGTGATTTTTCTGTTCATAGAAACTGTCTCACAAAGGAAAATGTTCTGTTCGAAAACCTTGAGTTATTTTTTGGATTCATTTTTATTTATAAACTGGAAGCACTACCTGCAATTACTCGGGTTGAATTGGTTAACTATATCATCCGCTTTCGTTAATTTATAGTAATTCCTTTTCATCACATGTACACAACTCTTAAATACGCAATTTCACAAATGTAAATAAAAATGTCATACTTAACATTTTACATTTTTGTAGAATTGAAATTTTCAGTGAGAAAAAGATAAGTCTCTAGAGAATACCAGTGTTATCTAGAATGCATTGAACAGTTCAGAGAATGCATATAATGCCTTGCATGTCATTTAAAAACAAAAGCGTTTTCCCCAAATTATAATACACGCATTGACATAAAAATTTGCGCACCAAGAAATAACTGTGGGATTGTAACGAAATTTGGCATGAAGGTACATGTCGGCCAGATACACAAATGATTTGAAATGCAGCGTGATTGCGCATTGCGTAATGCCACTAGAGGGAGTTGAACTTCGTTCTCCTTGGAGTATAAAACAGGTAAGCAGAGCTTGTTTGAGTGTACTTAATCTTTTGCAAAGGAAACGCTGAGGTAGACATACCGTTACGCCGCCATCGAAGACAATATGAGCAGATGTCAGAGTTCGAGAATGAAAGAATCATCGGGATGATGGAAGCCGAGTGGTCAGCTCAGCGAGTAGCTCGTGAAGTAGGCCGTTCTGATTTTACTGTGAGGAGGTGTTGGGACCAGTGGACAGAAGAGACGTCATTTACATGATGACCAGGCTCAGGACGCCCTCGACAGACCAGTCATCGAGAAGACCGTCACATCATACGAAACGCGCGCGTAGAGCCAACTGCCTCATTGGCCGCTATCCAGACACAGGCAGCACCTTCACTACGGGCCCCTGTGTCTTCCCGAACCATCGCAAGACGCCTGGCTGAAGGACTCTGGTATCGCGGCGCCCATTACGTGTGCTACCAATGACACAAACCCACCGACGCCTCCGTTTGGAGTGGTGTCGCGCACGACGGGATTGGACTGCAACGGAATGGAACCAAATCGTCTTCAGCGACGAATCTAGATTCAATTTGAGCAGTGGTGACAATCGTGTTCGTGTGTGGAGGCCCCGTGGAGAACGCCTCAATCCTGCCTTCGCTTTACAGCGACACACCGCTCCCACAGCTGTTTTGATGGTATGGGGTGCCATTGCTTACGATACACGGTCACCCCTAATATTGATCCATGGCGCAATGACAGCCCAGCGGTACGTCCATGACATCTTTCAGCCACATGTGATGCCACTCATGGCAGGGCTCCCAGGAGCCATATTTCAACAAGACAATGCTCGGCCACGGACAGCAAGGATGTCACAAGACTGCCTCTGCCACATTACCACCCTTCCCTGGCCTGCTCGATCCCCAGATTTGTCACCAATCGAGCTTATCTGGGATCATTTGGGACGGCAAGTTGGACACCCTACTAGTTTGGTCGAATTAGAGGCGCGTTTACAGCAACTGTGGAACGAGATGTCTCAGGACATCATAAGGAACTTGTATGTCTCAATACCCGCTCGTATCGCATCGTGCATTCGCGCTAGAGGGTGTCCAACAGAGTACTAAAACTTCCGTTCATTTGTACTTTTTTCTGCAATAAAAATGATTATTTTTCTTTGATTTTCTAATCACTTACTTATATCAAATTAGTACTTACATGTGTTAAATTTCGTTTCATTTTGACGACTTTTTCTTGGTGCGCAAATTTTTATGGCAATGAGTGTACAATGATTAAAATTGTTTTGAAAACTAATTTAACCATTACTCGCCTTGATTACAGTTGTTGAACGAAAAACATCAGATTGAAAATCCAGAAATACATCTTAAAACCGATTTAAAAAAAAAAGCTTCTAACGAAAAATAATGAAGGTATCTGTTTTTTCCTACTGAAAAATAGATTATTGGAATATAACAGACACCAATTCTAAAAACAAACGATTAAAGAAATACCAGGGTTGTTATGTTAGCAACCAGCCCTATGTTAAAAGGTTTTGTTCTGTATAGTTTATTGTTTTATTCTACTCATCGTCTGTCCCAAATCTTCAGAATTTTTTCATATTTCGCAAAGAAAAAAATAAGGCTCCACATATATAAATAAAATATTATATTTTAAATTCCATTAAAACAATTTTGGAAAAATATGATTTTTCATCAGCACTGTTAAAACAATCCATGTAATTGCAAAGCTCAATATACCATCTAGCTACTCCATAGCTACCAAATTTTGATTGATTTAAGTATTGTTATTCAGATGCTTTAACACAAAACTTGCCTAAATATGTACGCAAAGAAATTTTGAATTATACATTGACTAAACTAAACTATAATGCATCAAATACAAAACAGTGCATTAAAATATGTTGATTAAGTGTTATGTGATACTTGTACAAACACAAACACAAAAACCAAACATAGGAGGAGAAGACAGACAGACTTACGCAACCAAAATCAGTCACTAAATACTAAATGAAAGTAAATACTCACAGTATGCAAAGTTTCATGAAAATATATTCATCCGTTTGGACGTAGCACGGACACACACATACATACAAACACCAAACGCGCAAGAGACGGATTTTGCATCAGAAGGGTCCAAAACGGATAGAAAACTTGAAATGGTTCGAAAAGATTCACTGTACAAAAACAAAACATTCTTATTTATATATAGATATCTGTTTATAGAAGCATCAAGTGGCATGTTTTGACTTAAGTTTTAATTCTTTTCTAAGGCATACTTTGCGAGTGTTATACTGAAAAATGTATACACAATTTCTCAGAACTTCTTCAAGCTGATATTCTTAAGTTGAAACACAAAGTCATTTCCATATGAAATACTAACACATTTCATTTTGCTGATGATTACAAATGTAATCTTGAAATTCATATAATATCTAATTTTTCTAAATATTATTTAACTTTCTGGATATCGCAGCTGGAGCGTCATCAATATAACACTTCCAGAGCATCAATGTTTTGTTTGAGAAATTGTTGTTTCTTACCATTACATATATTTAAGATCAAAAATAAGAATTTAGTATAAGTAAATACTGTTCAATACACACTCCAATAAAAATATGAATTCAAACCACATATTTGCTATATTATCTATGTAGTTTGCCACTGCGCTGCCCCGATTCTAGTTGACATTGAGAGAACGTGATATTTGTTTCGTTCGCTTGGTAAATAAATTATTAAAAAAAAACTCATTCGGAAAAACAATTAATCCTCCGAAACAATGCGTTTTATTACAAGATCAAACTGGTCTTGAAAGGCGTGAGAAAGCTATTGATAACAAAGGATTTTGTTCAAGGAAATTTGATAAGACAAGAAATGAATACTTCCAAACAAATCGTAAAGTGTAGTATTGAATTCGAAAACGAATTAGAAAACAGTACCAAAGGATTTTCAATTCCGTGTGGTGATCAGGATTAACTCTCCAAGTGATTTCGACAAGCTAACTAGTCCACCAAGATCCGACTAATTTTGCTAATGACGAGATATCTCGTCATCAAGAATTCCGAATACTGATGAAAGTTATGACAAGTTCTAGATCAGGTCAGTTTCTTCTACTGACGAGATATATTGTTCACCAAGATCTGGTCAGTTTTGATAATGCCGAGATACCTCATCGAGATAACCACCAAGAGGGTTTGAAGATTAGTCACAATGTCGTGAATACATGTGATAAGAAGCAACTGAAATGTGTTCCCATTGCCTCCAGGGATCTTAAATATGGAGACCTGGTCCGCCAGGTTTGAGGTTAGGCGTGGTTTTTACAAACCCAATCTTTGAAAAACTTTGTTACAAAATCTCATGAATTCTAGATTGATCTTACTGAAGAGGATCGGCTAACGTGTTCCCAAAGTTAAGTTGGATTGACAGGACAAGGCATTTCCATTTGCCAAACTACACTGGTGTTCAAAATTAAGAGAGAATTAAACTTTTGGGCGATAATCTTCAGAACTACTGGACATATTTTAATGAAATTAGTGATGTACATATGTTGAAAAAATACACAAAAAAGCCGTGCAGCAGTTATGGTATACACGCATGATCATGCGTAAGACTCCTCAACGCAGGAAGGTCTAAAATAGAGCTTATAATATCAACGCAAAGTTAATAGGGTGTGTGATCCCCTCTTACAGTTATACTGCTCTCACAACGTTAATTCATACTGGAGACAGTTTATGAGTCAGTGTGGCAGTCGATCCCACACCTTCAGCAACGATGTTTTTAGGTCCTGGATGTTCAGGGAGGGGAAGGGGAGTTGCAATTGCCCTCCCAAGAGCGTCCCAGATATGTTCTATAGGGTTTCGGTCTGGAGATCTGGCTGGCCAGTACATCTTGGGAATATCCTCACTTTACAGATACTCGTCGCCCAGATGAGCCTTATGCAGACAGGCGTTGTCGTCCATAAAAATGAAATTAGGGTCAACTGCACCCCTGAAAAGGCGAACATAGGGCTCTAAGATCTCGTCCCTATACCTCACAGCAGTTCCAAAGCCTCCGTCAAAGACATGGAGGTCTGTGCAAAGCATCCAACATGATTCCGTGTCCAGACCATCAAACTTACGCAGCCATAGGTCTGTTTCTCGGATGTGGAGGACAGATAGCGGGTCTCTGGTTCTCTCCAGATGAACGTACGTCGAGTATCAGAGGTTAGGCTGAATAGGAACTCATCAGTGAATAGAACGGTCGCCACATTGATCCCTGGCACGAAGTCAATGTACTTTGCACCATGCTAAACGGGCTCTCCTGTGCATAGAAGTAAGTGGGACGCAACCAGCGGGTCTTCTTGCAAACAGACCTCTCTCATGTAGCCTTCTTGGACGATCTTGCCCAGGCTTCGGTATCTTCAAACTGCTTACATAAGTTAGACGTGACTCTGGGCGTTACATACAAGTCTAGCAATTTGCCATTGAGACTGCCCTGCTTCCAGTTCCCTGACGATTCGCCACCTCATTCCATTATCCAAACGTTGGTTGTTACTCTTTTAACTGTTTACTTGTGAATTTCATCGAATGTTGCAAAAAAAATTTCGCCACGAAATTCGTTGATGTGTGCTAGTGAACGAAGAGCGGAAATTGTCATGAGCGTTTAGAAAACCTGTTCTTCTAAATACACCACCCATAGTCACGTGTACGCTTACGTATTCGACACTAAAGACCTGTATCTTTGTTTGGAAGCATTAGTTTTACCTATAGTTCTACTTTTCAAGAAATTCGACAAAATATGCAAATACTCTAAATTTATTACACCAGTATATTTGTTAAACTAATGAATTATTGCTAATAGGTCAAGATGGAGAACAGAATTACCGCGAAGACAAAGATCCAAATTGGTTTTCCCGGTTACCCCTTGTTCGACCCCACACCCTTGTTGGTTGGGTGTTATGGGTCGTATAAAAAGCCCTACACAGGGATGTCGAGCAAATAAGAAAAGTTTGGCCAAATATGACTCTTGCGCGATAAAACCTCAGAACAACCAACCAAATTACTCGCCATTTTTGATTGACGTCGAAAGTGTTCTCTTCACATCAAAATCTTAGGCGTATGCGTGCGACTCTGCAAGAAGCCTCTGGGAAGTTTTCAAATTTATGAATGTGGCCTTCCCGAGGTTGAAGACCCCAAGAACAGAAGATGAATTGTCCGGAATATTCCAGAGTGTCACTCGCTGCAATATCTGTATCTCTGTCGCACTACCCTGGCAGTGAGATCGTCGAGAGATCCTGCCTGCATAGAGATAGGGTTACGTGTTAATCACTGGGAATGATGGATGAACAAACGATCTCTTCCCTGGGAAAAGCTTCTCTGCTGCGTACACCACCAAAGTCTTCGGTATCGATCGACAGGCGGAGATCTCCCCGGAGGCCCGCTATTCAAAAGAGAGCCTATAATCATACAATGCCTCTGCCACGGGCCACTCACTCGTATCGAATGGGGAAAGGGGCTCGTTTTCGAATCTGCTCTCGTTAGTGAGCCTCCCCTGGCGTGCCTTCCAGATTTCCCCTGGACACTTTTTATTCCTCGAACAGAATCTGTCACGAGCCATATACATGGATTTTATTATGGAAGAACCGAAAAACAGGGCTAGATTGGGCCACCAGTAGATGGTTTAAAATGTATTTTAAATATAAAATTACACACACTTCTTGATGCCAATAAGGGCAATTTTTGCACGAATTCCACATATTGAATGTTGTTGATTTACTCAAAACATTAATGGATTTCAGCTTGTAATCTTTGTGATACCGTTAAATAGAACTGCGATACGTAGTCGAAGTAGCGTCTAGAGTATCTTGATCTTTATACTTTTTATTCCTCGAACAAAATCTTTCACCAGCCTGAAATATGACTTTTATAACGGAAAATTCGAAAACATGACTAGATGGCCACCAGTAGCTAGTGTAAAAGGAATCATAAGAATTAAATGGTGCACTTCTTGATGTGAAGAGGGGCAATGTTTTCCCGAATTCCAGAAATTGAATACTGTCGATTTGTTCAAAACATTAACTGTTCAATGGATATCAGCTCGTAATCTTTGTGATACCGTTAAATACCACTGTGATACGTAGTCGAAGTAGCATCTAGAGTATCTTCCTCTTTGTACTTTTTATTCCTCGAACAAAATCTTTCACCAGCCATATATATGACTTTTATAACGGAAGATGCGAAAACATGACTAGAAGGCCACCAGTAGCTAGTGTAAAAGGAATCATAAATATTAAATGGTGCACTTCTTGATGTGAAGAGGGGCAATGTTTGCCCGAATTCCAGAAATTGAATCTTGTCGATTTAAGCGATACATTAACGATACAATAAATTTTAGCGTGTAGCCTATGTGACACACCAAGTGCCACTAGTGGTACACGTACCACTGCGATACGTAGTCGAAGTAGCATCCACAGAAGATCCACTACAATAAAAATTTCACAGAATGAGTTCCAATGTAAGTTGATTGGTCAATACAAATTGAGTAATGATAGTTGATTGGTCAATACAAATTCAGTAATGATAATTGATTTGTCAATACAAATTGAGTAATGATAGTTGATTGATCAATAAAAATTCGATTAAATGCCAAACACATTGTCAAAACTCCATTTTATGGTAACCACGATATGCATGATGTATGAGTTTTTGGGTAGTCACACTTAAAATCTCTCTCATATTGAATTTGGAGGGACAAAGAATATTTTTACAATTCATATCACATTGAAATTAATTCACTTTATGGACCTTTACGTTTTAAGTCGAAAGTAGTCTATTCAGAACAAAAGAATATATGACTTGTTGCGAGAGGGATTTTCAGTGCAAATTAACAAATCAGACGAAAAGTGAAGATTTTACTTTAGCTATCCAATGCTCTCTTATGACACATATCGAGGTTATCTTCAAATGTAATTTACCACCGTTGTGACGACGTTTGGTGTTCAATCTGTGAAATATATACACTAAGTCATGTCGTCTTCGTATATGTGATAACTTAGGAATATCTTTTTCACCGTAATTGCTTATTTTGAATGATGATGCAATCAAATTACTCAATTGAAAGTATAAGATGTTTAATAGTTAGTAATATCATTAGTATATGGCACATTAGTTATTCTTAGTTCCATTTATTAGTATCATCGTAACTCTGTTCGAAATTACTTGAAACAACGTCTTTTGTTTACATACTCACGTCCCACTTCAACTCTCGTGTTGCCACACGCTTGCAACAAAAAATGACTGTTGCTTTTAAAACATTAACAATAAGGCACGTTGTTTACTGGACGATAACAAATCTAATTGGCGTTTAACAATCAACTATCATTTATTAATTCGTAATTCATTCTATGGAATTTTTATTGGAGAAGTTCTGAAAATTGTATTAGAAAAACATACTAAGCGACATGTTTATAATACGTACAAGAAACACGTTCCGTCACAGAAACACTACCCATACCTACATTCGGTCCGGCAGAGAATGCCACTCCTTACTATCTGTATGATACGTGAATCGTCCCATGATAGTATTAAGAATATTATCAACACTACAGGAGGCAGTGGAAGGCCTTACTTTGATAGGGGTCTATTCTATTTCGAGGTATCGGATTTTGAAGTTAAATAAGGATAATCAGGAATTGCAATATTTGAAAAATAATGGTAGATGAAGATTAAATTTTCTGTCTGTTTGGGTTCATGGAATTGGAATGGAATCCAATGTGAGATTAGCTATAATTTCACACACGCACAAAAAGTGGTGTTGAACCAATTTTAAAATAACATTTTCATTTTAGGAACATTCGATTTCGTCCAAAATGTTTTGTGATGTAACATTTTACAGTAAAATTGAAATTTTGAAAAGGACTGGACAAGTTTGACAAGTAAAGAACACATTTAAATATACCCTTTATTTTTTCATCTTCCTTTTATTCACGTGCATAACGTCAATTTAACTTCTATTTTATAGAAATTTCTAAATAATTGTATAATTTTGAAATAATTAAGATGTGGATAATCTGATTTCAATTAAGTACTTCGTAATTGATACTTCCGTTCCGTTCCGTTCGATTTAACTTGTTAATAAGGTGGATACTTTAACTTTTCCTGAACTCCTATTGCTAATCATTCTTAGTGTAGGTTATTTAAGAAGGTTTACTTGTATTGTTTTCCGTGTTGTATTTTAGGTAGTTAACGGCGCACTGGAGCAACTCAACGAGCTATTGGCGACGATCCAAAAGGAAACACTTCGTATTTTTGAACCAAGGTCAGATGCAGAGGTCAACACCTGAGTTGGCACCACACTCTCCAAACTTCCACACCGCGTAATGTGAGGACATTTGAGACCACGACAGATTTGACATGCTCCAGTCCCCTTTGTACATGACGGTCTTTGGCTGGACCGAGTTTCGAACTCGTAACCCTCCGGTTGGGTTGCAAATCCGTTGCTCTTCGAACTGGGCTACTGTGGCCTTGTTGTTTGCTAGGCAATACTGTTCTTCTCTATCTTTTTATTTTACCAGCCGACAGATCTTTTTATTTATCAAGGCAGCCTCTTTCCCAAGGATCATACGACAAGCAATTTAACTGCATGGAATAACTATTCACCATTAGTTTTTATACTTGTTCTTATCATCGTTGACCTTACAGGTTGCTATGGGCATGTGACCATGAAATTCACGTCTGGGACGAGAAGGACGTGTTTAAATTTTACTTCGTCGTGCCGAACTGATGAAAACAAAGTTAAGTCATTGGCCGTGGAGGAATTACGGGCAGTCGTTGCAGAATCGTAAAATGGCGACAGTCAATAAGTTCCGTTGTTAGGAAAGGAGTCTTTAACTCCAGTCCCAACTTTGGAAAATAGCTGCTCATTTTAAATGATGATCGAGCAGCCAGAAATAACAGGCTTTTTTTTATGTAAATTGTTTATAGTCTTTTGTTCGGGGTTAAAATAGGAAAGAGCAATATTCTTGCAGAAGGGAGTGCAGCTGTCATTTTTATGCCCGTCGCTTGGCCTTTGCTTTTTCATTCAAGGAAACCAATTGTTTAAAAGGATTATTTTCCCTGATTTTAACTTTTGTTTTCTTACCAGATTTCTCAACATTTATAGGTGTAGAAAAGATCAAGTTCAGATAAAACCCGCAGATAAGTATAATTGCGTACTGGATTTATATATTTGGTGATGATAATTTGGACTCGTTTGGAAAAACTTGCAGGAAACAAATGCTCCAATGGTATTTTTAATCGGACACTTAAAAGTAAATTTGCACTCATTAATTATGAATATGCATTGTTTCAACTGATAAAGAAGGCGAAGTTTTGGCGCCGTAGTTGCTTTATAAGATAAAAAAGCAGTTAAAGCAACGAAAGCTATGCTTTTTTTTATAGCGAATTGAGCAAGTATGACAAATTTAAATGTTTTTCACAATTTTTTTTTATAGAAGCCAATAGGCGATGGTAATTTTCCTGTGTAACAAAGGTATGATGAAAGAGTGCAAAAACTCTTTTACTCACTCAAATTAAAAACTTATCGATCAATATGGCAAGCGAATTAAGTATTGGTTAGATATTAGAACAACAAAAATATTGCGTAGCGTGTTAGAAACATATTCCTTAAAATTCCCATTTACACCTGCACTAACCGATATGTCTGGTCAAATCTATATCCCATATTATTAATAACAAAACGATTAGGCAGCAGTTGCCCGGATGAAAGTGCAGCGGATTAGCAACCGAAGGGTTGCGAGTTCGAAACACGATTCAACCAAAGATCGCGGTTGGTACACGTTAAATTTGACGTGGCCTCAAATGTTCTCACTTGTAAGTGGTATGGAGGTTTGGAGGGTGGGGTGCGAGCTCAGGTATTGACCCCGTCATCTGTGGTTTAAAATTATGAGGATCCTCTGATATTCCCTTCGGGTATGGATCCCAGACCGTCGCTAATAGCCCGTTGTGTTGCTCCAGTGTGAAGTTAATTCAGCTACCTACCCCTGACAAACCAACCTGGATTGAATTGTGGCTTATTCTCAGGAAATTTTATTTTGTTTGACAAGCTTTAGGATTTGTCAAACTGAAAAATTATTTTTGGAATGAAAACTTTTAGATTTATTTTTCATTTCCATATTATCCAGTTGTTATAAATTATTTTGATGATTTCAAAAGTAGTCATAAAAATTGTCCTTTTTCGAGAAATCTCATTTAAGGAAAACGTAAATTTCACCAGGTGCGCATCCTAATTAAATTGGAAACGAGGTTTCAGTCTGCAGACAAAGAAGAAAGGCGTAAAACTCAAAATTCGTCTTCCATTACCAAATTTTCAACAACGAGAAGGCACTTTTCTTCGAATGCACCTGCCAAATGAAAACGGAAATCGCTTTTTTCTCACATGGCTGCAGAAACAACGCAACTATCACTAATTACTTTCGAAGCAGTGATAAAAACGATATTTATACACACAGAGCATTACGCGTTGCTTCTCAGCTGTCGCCGTCATCTCAACCAGCATTGAACGTGACGTCACCCTTCTGATGAAGCCGTAAGCGTGTTCATTCAGATGCGGGCAGCTGCACAGCCTCCATGCACTTACACGCCAACTGCTGCAGCCAGTCATTGAGCAATGCACTGCTTGCTGCCCCAAGAAGGGCCATTTTTGTACGAATCCAAGAAATTGAATCGTGTCGATTTGTGGAATACATCTACGGTGCAGTGAATTTCAGCAAATAACCTTTGTGAAAAACTCCAAGCACCACTGTTGGTATACGCAGGGGCGCACTCAGCATATCAATCGGGGGGGGGCTGCCTTTTTTATTGCAAGCGTAAGCTCTATTTTTGATGGATATTTTAAAAATCTCTTAGAAATAGAGTAACCCACTTGGAGGTAGGGTTGACAACTTTCTCTGAAACAATTCCGGCACATATTGCGCAAAATTGAAATATTGATGTTGTCACTCAAAGTGAAAAAGGTCGTAAAAGCTACATTTTTAAGGAGGGCAACAAAAAACAAATTTTTTCCTTAGGATTTGATTCTATGTTATTAGTTTATTGGATCAGCTGATGACTTAAGAGATTTTGTCACCAGATTGGAAATCACAAATTGCCACACGTAGCAATAATAAAGGAAAAAATAGGATTTTTAACATACTACCTTTTGCACTTACAGTGACGATATATAGTAATAGCTTGAGATAGTAGGGGGAATGGACGTTTGATGGACGCGAAGTCATGTGCAATAGAAAGACTTATTTGATATTTGTCGATAGCTCTCTCTGAAATTCCGGGACAGTATGACATTCAACATGGACTCTGGACAGCAACTTCAATTCCGCGACTTTTGGTAACCCTACTCGGAGAAGCAACGGATTAGCAACTGGAGGGTTGCGAGTTCGAAACTAGGTCCAGCCAAAGAGTACACGAGGCTGGTGCGCGTTAATTTTGTCTTGCCTCAAATATCCTCAACGTACGAGTGGTTTAGAAGTTTGGAGAGTGGGGTGCCAGCTCAGGTGTTGTTCTCGTCATCTGACCGTTGTTCAAAATTATGAGGCGCTGTCCTTGGATTAATCCTTCGGGATTGATCCCGGACGGCAGTCAACAGCCCGTTATGTTTGTCCAGTGCGATGTTAAATAACTACCAATCTACGTACCTTGAAATGTAGAGCGGTTTCGGAGTTTGTTGCTCAGATAGTAGTTTTAGAGACAGTTACACAGAAGCTAGTTTTCGAATGCGTTCCCAAGAGACTAGATTTAGATTGTGTTATCTTAGTTAAGAGACTTGTTTTTGAAAATGGTACCGATTGACATGTTCAGACGAATCCAACACGAATAGAAGCTGTATCGAACAGAAAAGGTGCCATTATTTTAACGAACAATATTAATATTTTAAATTGTTTTATCAACCCTACTAAATAAGAAATGAAGTACTCTTGTAAATGGGATAAAGGCAATGAATAAATATTTGTTGACTGCAAGAAGGAAATATCAAAATAGCATTAAATACGATATTTAAAGATGCAATTATTGAATTAAATAAGGGTATTTTTTATAAGGTCCGGGAAGGGGCTTAAGCCACCATACAACTTACGTAGATCAAACATACGCACCAATAAGTACCAACGTGATACGTAGGGGAGGCAGCATCTAGAAGACCCATAGGTTTACATGTTCCCAAGACCATACCTGAGTGGTGTGCTAGGGGTGCACTTAGTCAGAAAATATAGGGGGCGCCTGAAAGATAAGCCCAGTTTGCCTTCAACTTTATTAACATGCCCAGCATGCTTTTTCTGATATTATTAACCAGAGGGTTGTGAGTTCGAAACCGCGCCAACTAGAGACGTGGGGTCTGATGCACGTAAAATCTGTTTCACATGCTACAGTCCGGAATCAATCCCAAGGGAAAAGAACCGAAGACAACAACTCGTCATTTTGAACCACGGTCAGATGACTAGGCCACACCTGGGCTGGCACCCCATTCTCCAAACTTCCAAAAGGACATTTGAGGTCGCTACAAATTTAACGTGCTGCTGTTCCCACGTGCACGACGGTCCTTGGTTGGATCGAGTCAAATTCGCAACCCTTGGTTGCTAATTCGCTACTCTTCCAACCGCGGCACTTAGGAAAAAAAACTTTTACGCATGCCTCTCTAAAGTTGATTACATCAGATAAAATCAGTTTCATATAGTATTATAGATAAAAATGGGTTTGAAATTGTCAAAAAATACTCTGTAAACAGTAAAATAAATACCAAACGCAAAATTATCATCTAATATATTATATTTAATACTAGCTGAATAACTCCGAGTTTCAAATATGAAAGAAAGCGAAGAAAAAAAAAAAAAAACCGAGCTAAACTATGACCGCGACATTTCCCTGCGTAATTCAAATACCCAAACCCTGTAAAACGTGTTTCCTTGTCCATGTTCATTTATTACAGGGAAAAAAACTTTAGATTTTAAAATTGGCTTTCGAAATGCACTTTCAGGACTATCTGTATGCCTATTTTCATGACTACAGATTAGCCTGAAGACAAGAACAAAATAGCCTACGTTTTCCGCAGTGTTCTAAAGTATAAGTGTACCAAATTTGGTGTGAATTGGTCAAACGGTGTAGATTTGTATATAGAATATACACACACATACATCCACCCACACACCCACATCCTATTTTATATACTATATAGATTATCCTTTATATTTTAAGAATCGGAAATAGAAGGTACGGTCATCCGAAACTATTTTGTTACGTGCTTAATGAAGGGCGGGCGTTTAGAAAATGAACCGTTCCTGTGCAGAGTTGTGCGACTTGTTGAGGTATATACTATGGAGGTTCATGCCTCAGGATCGCTCCGTTCCAGTAAAATGTTTCAGATGCTGTTTTCCTTTTCTTTGCAGCCCTCAGACGCATATCCTTTTGGCGTGTACGTGTTTCACGGACCCGAGGTACCCTAGTGATCTTTTCTATTCACATGGGGCTTACTGTCTTTAATAAACACGGGGTTCGAGCTTTCGAGTTATCTATGTGATGTTTTTATGCTTTCATACCTCTACTCTGTTGCCCTGTGTCTCTTTTTTACCCATTTTTATATGATGTTACCTTGTGTTTGAGGCAGCTTGACCAAACATGGTCCGTGCGCCATTAAACGCCAAAACAGCCAACCTCTGTGTTTTAAGCATACAGTGCGTAACTAGCTGTGTTAAGAATCTTGATATTCCAGCATACCACTAAATAGGCTGCATTGACCGAAGCCCGGAAGCAGAAAGTGCTTGAAACTACCGACGTAAGTCGCAGAAATATTTTTCCTTAATTTTATCAAAATTGTGGCTTATTTTTTTTTTAAATTATAAGTTACGATGATCTGTAGTGCAAAGCGCGCTCCTTTCTACACATTATTTTTTGTTTTCTAGCTAAGGAACAACCTCCCTACACCGCCCAAATGACCACAAACACTTTATAAATAACACATCTTCCATGTCAATGACAAAATATTTAACTTCAAAAGTGATCGACAGAATTACAAATTCTGAAAGTATGCCTTGGTTTTAAATAAAGTAAGTTAATTAATTTATGTGTTTTATTATAAATATGTAATTATTACATATTTATAATAAAACACATCAAAATTAATTTATATAATTTATTATATTACATTATATTAATTATATAATTATATAATATATTATATAATTAATTATATTATTTATATAATTTATATTTAATTAATATTTAGCCCATAATTGTGTTTAACGTCTGTTTTTGATTTGATTGCAGTTTTCAAAATTCGGACAAAATGCCTGCAGAACAATTGCAGTTGCTTGGAGTTGCGTTGCAGAACACTGAATATAACTCGGCACCTGGGGCTTTGGCGAACTCTCAAGATTACAGATGTAACCCAAATAAAGAACATAAAAATTCCCCTAATTAATAGCATTTGCTTGAGATTTAACATACATTGTGTATGGTGGTATAAAGAAAATAATTTTTTCCTAAAATGTTTACACAATAATACAACCACAAAACCTAAAAGCAAAATCTTGGCGATATGCATAGTTGACGACGTTCTGGGTAAAAATGGCTCACACGTAAAATTTTCGAATTGTTAACCCTGTGGGTTGTTTTGCAATTTGCAAAGGATGCAAGGCAAAAGGGTGTGGTTGGTAGATTCGATAGAAAGTCGTGACGTGAAAGAAAGGTTATGGACGTGAAATTTTTCTTCGTGTCTTAAGACGCTACATAGATCTGGATGATTTCACGAGGAAAAATGATGAAAAAACTGAAAGATCACAGATGTGAAGTTAATAGGAAGTTCAGAATCGCCTCTGGTATTTTATCTTAGTAAAACCTTTTAAATCTGTTGTAGATAGATGAATTTACGTGGCACCAGGATAAACACTACGGGTTATTTTTTAAACAAGCGGATTGTGCTACAGACGCATGTTTGACAGTCGCTGCCAGTTTACCATGGGACATGAAGACACATTACTACATATACGATTGTGCATTTTTAAACATATTGAGAACACTAGAGAGAGGTTATGTAGAGAAACTACGGTGTCTGAAGCATGTTGGACTTGAGTCAAAAATAAAATATGATGTCGTATATAGGGTAGGCAGTTAATTAACGTCTCACTGGAGGATGGAAGCGGGCTATTGGCAACGGTTTGGGATCACTTCCGAAGAGAAAGCTCCAAGGACAACGCCTCGTAATTTTAAATCATAGTCAGATGACGAAAACAACACCTGAGCTGGCACCCCACTCTCTAAACTTCCACACAACGCCAACGTGAGGACATTCGAGATCACGACAAATTTAACGTGCAGCAGCCACCGTTTAACACGGCGGTCTTTGGCAGAACCTAGTTTTGAACTCATAACCCTCCTGTTGCTAATACGTTGTCCTTCTAACTGGGCTATGACGGCCCGTCGTATATACGGAATATGGGTAGGTCATTAAATGAGCCAATGTATGTTTCACTGTCGATTTTCATTCTTTTGCCAGTATCTAGATGTTTGCCGATCCAATAGGGACTGAATATCAGGGTTTGTGTTGATGTTTGATGGTTTGTTGGGTTTATATGTCGCAAGAGCCGTTATTTAGCAATGCTGCACCAGACACTAGGCAGACAATGTCAATTTACGGACATACATAAGAAAGTTTCACTGACACAGTAGAGAGAAATACATTGTACAGCCTACACCATATAGGTTGCTAGTGCAGTGGCCATACCCACTGAGACACGATGGTGCCGCTGGTGTTTGATGATAATCTGTCGTGAAAATGCTAATCCGTATCATCCCGAGAATGTCCATGATATCCTTTCAGCATATATCTGTTAGGGGTAGTCTGATATATGACCCCCAGATACAGTGACGTTCTTGACTTGGAGCGTTGGATATGCCTTTGCACATCGTCAGAAAA
This sequence comes from Metellina segmentata, assembly GCA_947359465.1. Classification (NCBI taxonomy): domain Eukaryota; kingdom Metazoa; phylum Arthropoda; class Arachnida; order Araneae; family Tetragnathidae; genus Metellina; species Metellina segmentata. Next base: position 102,267,097 of record OX375875.1, read on the forward strand.
AAATAGGAGTGGCCGAAAGATGACCGCGGTATACCTCCAACTGAAAACAAAAACCTCCAGTTAAGCAGTTTTAGATATTGTTAGTTCTTTGATAATCTGTCGCGAAAACCTTAATCCGTATCAACTCGAGAATATCCAGGATATCCATTCACCATATTTCTGTTATGGGTAGTCTGATATCTGATCCCCAGATACAGGGCCGCTATCGACTGGAGTGTTGGATATGACCTTTCACATCGTCAGAAAAAAGAAGTGGCCGAAAGAGGATCAAGGTTTACCTCCAACTGAAATATACCAACAGTACATTCACTACCCTACCATAATGGACTGGACATCAAGATGTGATGGTATAAGGGTAAGAATACATACTTTAATAGGGGGATGGTCCCCCACGTGCTGCAATTACACTAGCAACCCTTCTGGGTATACTTTCAACAAGGTTTTGATACACAGCCATGGGTATTTGTGTCCATTCCCGCTGCAAGAATATCGCCAGCTCAGCTGTAGATTTTGGACGTGGTTCCCTGGTCCATAAGCGTCGCTCTAATTCGTACCACAAATGTTCTATGAGGTTTAGGTCGGAACTCCGAGCAGGTCAGGGAAGACGTTTTACATACATATCTTGATACTAATGCTTGACAGAGGCTGCAACATGACAAGGAGCGTTGTCGTCTTGGAAGTAACATTCGTCCATTCCATAAAAATGCGACAGCGTAGGAAGAACCTGACTGTCCAAAATGTTCATGTGGGCCTCGGCATTCAATTTACCTGGAACAACATGCAAAGGTCCCAGGCCATACCACGAAAAACACCACCAAACAAGTAGTGGGATTTTATGCAAATCCATTGGCGTCCGGTCTATTATTGCAGGGTAGTGTACATTCATAACGTTACCAATATAAAGATAATCTCATAACATAAACACATTCTTGTGTTCTTTATGCTATTTATTACATCTTGATACATTTGTTAACGCCGATTTCACGATATCTTCTATAAATCAGCGAAGCAATACATATAAAATGAACATTAGTAAAACAATAAGAATAGAAGATGTGTCGTAAATTTTCTTTGAGATAGTTAAAAAAATGGTCTTGTTGTTGAATAAGTTACAATTGAAAAAGATATGCTCCGAGAGAGAAAAAAAGTATCTTCTTCATAAACGCCAATAAGGCACTTGTTGGAGTCAGCCAGGCGAAAACGATTCAAGCAGGCCTGAGTTTTATATGCGGTTTATTGAATCTAACTATTCTATTCGTCGCATTTCCATCAGAATATCCTATCCTTGAATCACCTAGGGTGGTTGTTTTGGGCAAATCAAAGATGTTTTTTAAACGAGGAGGTGCAGCTGTCAAGGGTTTACAGGTGGGCAGCTAATACCTCATGAATCGTCTTGCCCGGACATGGCGGAACTTGAGTCCTGATGTGGAAACACGCCATGTTTAACTCAGTTTATAAGCACTCGACAATTATCATTGCTGGAAAATGCGATAATGGTGAACAAAATATTTCAACTATGTTCCTCGACGTCTTGTTGAATACTCATGAAATACTCTGAGAAGCTTTGCGACACCTCCACATCCATGGCATGTTCATCGCTCGAAGACAGTACTTTGAATGATTCAGGGAAGTCAGTGATGCATCCGTATCATGATGTCTGTTTGTCTGTATCATGTCTGACACCTGTTTCATGAATTCTCTGAGACGTCTTGCGACCCTCTACATCCATGAAATGTCCGCCCGTTAAAGACAATGCTCTAGTTGTCATAGAAGTCAGCGATGCAACCGTATCATGATATTCCAAAGCTATAAAAGAAGTCCAGGATCTACTCCAGTGATCCACCTACCATGGTGACACTGGGTAAAGCTGAATCAGCAATGTTCTAACCAATGGAATGAAGAGTCATACAACCCATAAGTTGGCATTATAAAAATCCAATGGGAGCCAGTCCCAGTTCGATCAATCGATTTCTTTTGATGCTACATATTGTATAACATTACGCATCAATAAAAAATCTATTCCCTTGCATCATTGAATGACACCAACCATAGAAGACGTTCCTATAGATAATGCTTTCCCAAGTGTGGTCTGAGATGGAATTCAGTTTTTTGAAGCTTGCAGGGCTGTTAAGAGTGCACACCGTGAGTCACACTGACAGGTAATCAAACACATGACGTATTTTGATAATAAATGATCCGATATTTTTACTTCAAAACTGTCATAAAATAAATTTCACCACACATTTTTCGAACACCCTCTATTGATTTTGCCATCAAAAATCTTCTGCCGTAAAGCTCTGAAACGATGTTCGTCGATGCAGCCATGTTTCATGCTGGAAAATTCGGATACCTATGTGCGAAAGAGTAAGTGCTTTTATTGATCCCTGTCCACTGGCGAGAGGAAGTCGGATCCAATGTCGTCACCCAATGCATTCTTAATGAGATCACTTAGACCTGTCAAAGTCACTTTATTGGTGGGACGTAATTGTGTTGGATGGGCGGGGAAATGGCGTTCGTTCGCCATTCGGCGTAGCCCGGGATGATATCGCTTTGCACGCCTCTGCGTTTGGAAATCGGAGAGACAAAGGGATTTGGAATTTCGAGGGAGGAAAGATAGATTAGTGTTTCTTCCCGGCTCCAGTGGCGTTTATAAGGCGGGCAAGAGTCCAGGGAACGTTTCCACTTGTGAAAGGAGCGTCAATTAGTAGTTTTTAGGTTAGTCAGGCAAACCAAAAATAAAGCAACTTTTACTTTTTTGGACAGAAAGCGTATCGAAGAGCAAAATTTTGAATCATTACGAAAAACTAACTATATATTAAATTTTCTTTTTCGTCGTAATTATGTCGTTTGACAAATAAATTTGCAGTAGGTAGGCATTTGGATTAACGTCGCTCTGAAGCAACACTTAGGGCTATTGACGACGGTCCGGGATCAGTCCCGAAGGGAATATCCGACGCCGACACCTCGTTGTTTTCAACGTTTGATCAGATGACGAGGTCATCCCCTGAGCTCGCACCCCACTCTCCGAACTTACGTCAACGGAGGACACAATAGATTTAAAGTGCACCGCATACACGACGGTCTTTGGTTCGATGGAGTTTCGAACTCGCAACCCTCTGGATGTTGATCCGCTACTCTTCAAAATCGGGCTACCTCTACCGAAATCAATTTGGAGAGCCTTCACGAATAGAGCAGACTGTGGTATTGCTGTTGGAACTAGTGGCCATATTGCTGATTGTTCGAAAAATTCCTGTTTCTAATCGGGGCCGAAATCAATCTGAGAGTCTCCACGAATAGAGCAGAATGTGGTATTGCTGTAGGTACTAGTGGCCATATTGCTGACTGTTCGAAACATTCCTGTTTCGAATCGGGGCCGAAATCAATTTGAGAGTCTTCGTGAATAGAGCAGAATTTGGTATTTCTGTAGGTACTAGTGGCCATATTGCTGACTTTTCGAAAAATTCCTGTTTCGAATCAAGGGCGAAATCAATTTGAGAGTCTTCGCGAATAGAGCAGAATGTGGTATTGCTGTAGGTACTAGTGGCCATATTGCTGACTGTGCGAAAAAGTCCTGTTTCGAATCGGGGTTAAGGCGTGGATTTTCGTTCTTATTGAGTGAATGTGTGGCCTCTCTATAAACGGGTTGTAACTAGAATGCATGGTATCGTAAACCCATTCTCTTTGGTGCACCTGCACAATGCAAAGTGGTTCACAATTCCCTTCTTGTAAAGCCGTATTGAATAATTTTCGATTACCCGGGGATTGGAAAAAACGTAGCAAATGTAATAAGATGCTTTTACGATAATTACTAAAAGTATTTTCCCAGGATTATTTAGGCAGCCCGGTTGCAAGAGTAGCGGATTAGCAACCGGGGGATGCGATTTTGCAACTCGATCCAACCAAAGACTGTAGTGTACTTTGGGACTAGTGCATATTTTATCTGTCGTGGCCTCCGATAACCTTACGTTGGCGTGGTACATAAGTTTGGAGAGTGGGGTTCCAGCACATGTGTTGACCTCGTCATCAGACCGTGGTTCAAAATTAAGTGCTACCTACCCAGGATTATCTTAGTCAAGTAACTGAATTACTTAGTTTCATTGCTGTTTAATATTACATTTGCGTGTATTATAGTATTTTAAAAAATTAAAGGAAATATTGGATGAAAAATAATTTAGTAGATGGCTTGAGCAACAAACATTTCCCGCTTGTTATTTTACTTCTGAAATATCAGAATGATGCTAAGGATTGGATATGATTGGAAAACCTTACGATAAATCCCTTCCAAAGCATTTTTAAAGTTTTACAAATGCAAGGATGGAACATATAACGAGCACGGTTCTCCTCGCAAACAGAAAACTATTTTGTCGACAACACGAAATTTCAGAAATCTCTCTGTGAATTTACGTTTAACCACGAACTTTGAAGAAACAATAGTGAAACCTGAATCCATTCATCGCTTGAGTTAAAATATAAATAGAAACTTTTTCTCGTCCAATTCATGAAATGAAGAGATTAAATGGATGAAACAAAATCGTGAAACCTAGTGTTTACGGGGAGAAACGATAAACAGGTATTTAAGAAAATTACAGTTTACTACAATCAGGTTTGTTATTGCTTTTTTCTATCATTATAACCGTTTAAAAACAAAAGTTGAACACAGTTCCTCCGTCTTGTCTTCTAAACGGAATACAACTGTGGGAAAATAAAAGACAGCACAATCACAAACTGCGAAAAAGGCAAATAGGAACATACGTTCCGAATTTAATTTTATTGTTTGTTCCGGGAAAGTTTCACTTTTTTTACGCGCACACCTATTTATTTTTTCCTTTATGATTGGCTTCCTTTCTGGTCACGCCCACGAGCGGTCGAGTTGAAGAGTCGCTCTTTTCTCTTTTGCTTCAAAAGATATTTATTTTCAAACAAGTGAGAATTTTTGTTCGTTTTCCCATGTTTTGTTTTCGAAATTGGAAAATTGTTTGGACGAGGAATGTTTCGTAAAGCTAAAAGATAAATGGAAAAATAATAACGAAATATGAAACAATTTTATGAACAAAGTAACGACACAAAAGAATTTCTAAATAATGAAACAAGCTCTTTTGGTTCGATACTTAAACAAGAAATAACAAATTTTAACACAAATTCAGCGTTTGTTTAAAATATTTTTAGTTGATTGTTCTAGTTCGCATTTAGCTTTAGTTAGAAAATTAATTTTTGGTTCTGAATTCACACTTATTCGACGCATTCAATCTAATAATTATATCATAACAATGATTCAAAATTACGTGTTGTTGTCCTAGGATCTTTTCCATTGGGAATTGATCAAGGACCTCGTCAATAGCCCGTTAAGTTGCTCCAGTCAACGTTAATTTAAATACTAACCTACCTACTATAACAAACATTTGTTTCATTATCATTTAAAGACATTATTACATTATAGTTTGATGAAACATTTGGCAACACGTTAAATTTTGTGCCTTTTCGGTATTATTTTTTATTTCTATTTTAATTCAGCAAAAAATGATTTCAAGAAAGACTTAAGACAAGATTGCTTAATTTTCAAATGTACTTATGAAGCGAATAAATTAATTATTTTGTACTGACTGTAGTTTGTTTGTCTACTGGGTGGTTCATCTTACCTTGTTACTACATTAGTTTTTAGAGTTTTTATTTTTATTTTATTCATTTAAAAATATCACTAAAAACTGATTTAAAAAAGAACTCAAGAAATAATTGTTTTAATTTGCCAGTTTTGAGCATTTAGAATATATGAAATAGTGTGTATTCAATGCTTATATACAATAAAGCAAACGTTCAAAAACATTCCAATGGATGTATTATAACTATTAGCAATGATTAAAAATAAAACTAATATAAAATTTACTTAATTATAATAATAATGTTAGAGTATACTAAGCATGCGTGTGGAAAATTATTAATTTATTCGCTTCATAAGAACGAGTTTGTGTACAATATTTTCCGTTTATTTTATTTTAGAACGTAGTTTTTCTCTTTCAGAACTTTAAATTGCCATCACTAACCCTAAATGAGAAATGTTAACGTTTTATAATCCATTTAACATAGATATATTTTTCTTATATTAAAATGAAATATTTAGATCATCATGGTATTAAGCAGGCCAATATATGCCGTACTTTATTTTATAATCTCAAGGGGTCCGTGAAATTTTTTTAATTTTGGACTAAGTTTGTGAATTACTGTATTCATTGTGTTGATAGTGTTTATTGATAAAATTTATTATTAGATATTTTATAAGCCATGCAAATATTTTATCAAATTCCTTGAAGACATTGTTACCAAAGGGTAGTTTTGACCCAAAGGGAAAATGTCAGGAGCCTAAGTCCTTGTAGACATCACTCTCTGCTTGATCTTTGTAACTGTGCATGTTAAATGTAAGAATAATTTCAAAATTCAGATATCAACTCATAGCAAATGTGTGGCATCCGTCATCTCTTAAGGTTGCAGTTTCATCAACAGAAATTTGCAACAATAAATTAGTATAATGAGTGAATACTTTTATTCGCGTATATGTTAGTATCGAAAGCTAGCACTTATCAAAGTATATTATCTCTTAAATGTCCAAATATTCGATTCGATAATTTCGAGACCGACGAAACTACAAATTCAAACGATGGAAAAGAAAGATATTTAATCAAATGACAATAGGATTTAAACTGACGCTAGTTGCAGTTTCCATTTTTTCTTTTAGAGCTCTTTTTCTAGTAGTTCCTAGAGCAGAGAGAGACTTTGATATTTGGAAGCATTTACTTTAATTTCCAGAGCATAATTTATTTCTAGTCATACTTTTAATTTTAAATCTACTTTTTTTTAACTATCCATAAATCTTTCACATATCAGGTCAAGAAGGTTAAATCTGATTTCTAATGAATTCAAAAGAGTCAAATGCATCATTAATTTCAAAAATAATATAATATGCTTAAAATCAAAACTGAATGAATCTACGAATCTAAATTACAATTATTATAAAACAATTATTTGTATAATGACATACTTCTTTTCCTTCCTGAATATTTGTAAGGAAGTGAAATTTCAACTTCAGGTTCTGAAAAGTAGCCTTTTTAACTTAACTTCTTTTGTTACCATGACACGGAAGATGTATAAAGCAGAGTTGTCGTCTGTCTGTCCTTTATACAAATCTACACCGTTTGACCATTCACTCAAACCTTTGAACACTTATTCCTCAGAACCATGAGGGTAAACCAGGCTACATATTGATCCCGTTCTATTTGTCCTAGACGTTCAGAGAGCTAAAAAGAATTCAAACTCCACATGGAATAACATTATTACAGTTGCTGTATGCGAATCAGAGTGTTTTACCAGTATAACCAGAAAACAATTTTTTTTTGTAAAAAAAAAATTATATTTATAAGTAACTAGCAAAATACCCGATCTTACTTGGTTTGAATTGGTTTTCTCTAGATTGAAGAGATGATAAAATATATGACTTATGTCTTTCGTAGAATAAAATATTTTAACACCTTTCGCCATCTTTATAATTTCTACAACTTACTTTGGACACAAATCCTACACATGCATATCTATTCATGTAATATACATTTTACATACATATCACACTTGCTGTGTGACAAAGTTACAAATGACGAAAGGTGACACAAAGGTTATTACAACAAAAGACGATTTTGAGGGAGATTTGGAATTTCCTTTCTTATAAGTTCTTTTCATCTTCAAATCAATTAATAAAAATGTCGATTTACGGCGAGTGCTCTCGCACTCATCTATATATATAATTCTCTTACGTGGCACGCAAAAAAGACGTTATTTGTTATCGCGTTTTTGGCAACACTGTACGATTGTTTGTTTATCACAAAGCTTCGCGCTTCAATTGAATTTATACGGTCATCGGATGAAATTTTATTCAAAGAAAATTAATCTTAGTCGAGCTGTTGCAGTTAATAATAGAAATAAAAGAAAGCGGAGGATCTTTTCAGGGTCATTTAAAAAACGGTCCTTTTCAGGGCCAACAATTATAGTTCAACAAGACGCTTGCACTACAACTTTGACGACAAACTCAATGAAAATGTGTGGGTGGCTCGAGTGCAGGAGTAAATGTATATACAAACAACATGTTGTGTATTCAATTTCCATATCAACGCTCACATTTCGAGTCAAAAATTGCTCAAAATTTTCATTTGAATTCGGATTCCAGAGATACTGTAAATATCTTTTCTGAAAAACATAAAAAAATTTAGATTTGAAAAATATTATTTTGGAATATCATATTTTGTAAACAATCCTTTCTGCTAGGACACATGTCTTCATTGATTCGAGCGAAGCGAGCATAGGTTCGCGCAGCGAACCAATGAGGATTGCGGAGTAATCCTCCGAGGGTTGGCGAGCGTTAGCGAGCAGGGGGCAGGCCCCCTAGTAGTCAATAAAACTTTTACTTGGGGCACACTTGCATCAGGAATATGACACTGTCGAATTCTGCCATCTTCTCCTGTCATTATGACAAAGAATTTTTTAATGTTTGAAAAGTTCTAGTTCAGAGTTTTTAAACATAATTACTCTTTCAAGAACGACATCATTACACTTAAAATTTTCTTGATTCTGACTTACCTGCCACTTTAAGTCGAACACTTTGTGGTGGTGTTGCGTGTAATGAACAGGAAATGAAATTTACTAAAATAATAAATATTTAGAACAGAAAACAAAAGAAAACAGCGAAATAAAGCAAAATAAAAGTTGACGGAAAAAAGTTGTAATGATATTAATTCATGATTCAATTTTATCTCGTGAATTTGCACGTTGCCACTTACAACTAAAAAGTGCACAAAATTTAGAAATGCGAAATTAATTCGGAGCGAAAGAAAAAGAATATATCACTGCACCCGCGAAGCGCTCGATCAACCAACACGAGTTTCCATTTTATTCCTGTTCGTTGAAAATTATGGTCTGTCCCAAATATTCCGAAATTGTTTACATTGCTCTAAGAACAAAGACTCGATAGACTCAAAGACTTGGATAAGACTCGAAAGAAATAAAGTATCAGAGCTGAAATTCCATAAAAAAATTTTTTTTGTAGAAATAATTCTTTTTTTAGCAGTACTGGTAAAGCAATCCATGTTATCGTAATACTCAATATACATTCCAGTTTTTCCAAAACTACCAAATTATGGTTGATTTAAGTATACTTACTCAGGTGTTTTAGCATAAAACTTATCAAAATATAAAAATAAAGAAAAGTTTAATATTGTTTAATATTGCGTGTTTTAGCATGAAACTTATCAAAATATAAAAATAAAGAAAAGTTTAATATTGCATTAAACTAAACTAATATATGATGTATAAAATAAAGAGCATTGAAATCAAATATTTGGAATAAAATTCATGTGATGCCTGTACAAACACAAAATCGATCATATAACAGAAAGATGGACTGACAGACTTGCGCAATCAAATTCAGTCAGTAAATGGTGACAAGTACTCACAGTTTGCAAAGTTTCATGAAAATATATTAAACCTTGTGGAGGTGAATAGGACACATACATACTACATAGATACATACAGACAGACACCCAACGCGCAAGAGGCGGATTTGGCATGAGAAGGGTCCAAAACGGATAGAAAACTTGAAATGGGTCAAAAATATTTAATGTACAAACAAAAACTCCATTCTTATTTATATAGATTTAAATTCTTATACTTATGTTTGAGCTTATTTTTTGTTAATCAATTCTTTTTGTATTTGCAATCTCGAATTGCTGTTCACATTCGACGTCAAAATCTGACACGTTTGCTAACATCTTTCACTTTTCAGAAATCTACGTTTATTCAATGATCAGAATTTCATTTCTGTTTACTAAGCTGCTCCTAATGTATTTATTTATGTGTTGTAAACAAACTATTTAAATGTAAAATTTGAACGAATTATTTATTTTGTGCAAAATATCGCTACAGACATGGGTTCATGTCTTGGCGGTAAATGTATGTTTTGAACAACTTTCCATAAAATTCATTGGTTCAATAATGATTTTAGAATTCCGTCTCATAAAAAAAAAATAAAGCAAGAAAAATAAACTTCTTAAAATAAGACGGTTAACGCGTAATCGTTATGACGTTAAAGGCATGCGCGGACAGCTTGACAAATAATTATCGTGGACATCAGTTTGTATTTTAATTATGCTTTATTCTTTAGACCATAGTTGTGGTAACATTTAAAAATTATTTGCAGAACTTTTTTGTCAGTTAGAATTTTTTCGACTACTTATCGTTAACCTATATGCTTTGGAGGAAGTAATTTATAGGGCATAGAAGCACTCCACATGAAAGCATTATTTTAGGGACAAGGATTCTGTTAACATATTTAGATTTGTTGAAAATAAATGAGTTAATTATACAGTCCATTTGCTTCTGTACGAACTGTATAGCACGGACATCATTTTTATAATTTTGTAATTAATTTTAGAGAAAAATAAAAATTTTAATAATCAATTAACCATTTAACATTTGCTTTTCTTTAAATTTTAAGGTTATTTTTTCGCTTTTTAAAGAAATTTTTTCATTTTCCTAAGGGTATAATCTCAAGTATTTTTTTTAGTTAATCAATACTACGAAGTTTGAAAAAAGTGAATCAGAACCTAAGATCCCAGTTTCTTCAACAACTCTCGAAATGCTAACGTCGAATGCATGAAAGGCAAGTGAAGTTTCCTATCAGATAGGAATGCAGCGGTGTGGTCTGTTGGTCAACAGCCCCACAATACAAATAAAAGAGCGGCCATAGTTCACGGACCACGGACTCGGAACTGCCAGCACACCTGAAGCCTCAAGTTGCCCCTCTATCTATACATCAACCGAATCTCATGGATGCCATCTCCCATTCAGAGTAATCGCGGGGAAAGAATTTCTCTTTCATCCTACCTCCACGCCGAGCCCTCTGAATAACTAGCGTGCTGCTGCTCTCTCTCTGTGCAAGAAGCTCCTTCCAACGAGAACTCGGAGCAAATAAAGAATCGGAAAATCGACAATCGTGAAAGGAAAGAACAAAATAACAGAAAAAAATGCGCGCACAAAAACGCAGTCTTTTTGTGCTTGGCCACAGAGGCACAATAGCATCTGTTGATCCGGATTATAGGGTTTTCTTTTGTTGAATGAAGATTTTATTTCTTCGTGTTTATGAAAATATTGTAGTGCTGCCATCTATGAAGCAAATAGTGAAGTGAAACTTCCAGTGAGAACGCTAAAAGTGAATATTCTTCATATTCACTTTACATCAAAGCAAAATGTATCAAATCCATAAGGAATAGACGTTATAATACTCTTTTTCTTTGTAGTAGACACATGCATCAATTAAAAAGCGGTAAAATTCCGTTAAGAGGTTGAGCATACTATTTCCTGCAAATGATCGTACAGGTGTTAAATTATGAAATGTAACTAAAATCTTCTTACCAAGATATTTCTAATTAAATATGTTTTCCCTCTTCAACTAGAGTAAAATAAGGAATAACTTTTCGAAATAAGATCGCAAAAGTTATAATAATTGTAATCTTAGAAATTAAGCAAACAATTTTTTCTTTATAATGCGTTTCTTTCCTTGCGAAATAAATGTTCTTTTGCGGGTTTTGTGCGCTCGAAATTATACTACGTTTCTTGGTAAGAGCGATTGAATTAGTGATTTTATACAAATAACTTGTAAAATAAATAGTTTGAACACATTTTTTATTTTTAAACTGGAAGTATATTTCATACAACAAATAATATTTTAGGAATAGAATTATTTGCTTACAAATATAAATTTTAGAAAACTTGGAATATTTTGAATCATATATATCTATAGGATTATAAAATTTTCAAACTATGAAACATGTAATATATAGAAGACATGAAATCTGAAAAGGATCTTTAGGGGGTAAAAAGTATCGTTGCTATTTCAGTAAAAAAGTATCGTTGCTATTTCAGTAAAAAAGTATCTTTGTTATGGGGAACAAAATCTTTATAACGTAACCAAATCGTGGCATCAGCGATAATTCTCTACAGAGAATTATCGAAATAAATAGATTTTTCCTGAAAAGGGTATAACTTTGCTTATAGATAACTCTGTAAGACATAAGGACAAATCCGATAAATAGAGCTATGCGCAAAACTAAAAAACGAGCAAATTAAGTTGTTTTTAAATCAAGGTAATTGGATGATTCATGTTCACAAACGAAATGATTCGAATGTTGGGTTTTTCTTGCATTCGAATATAGGGAACAATCAATTTTCTGCTTTGAGAAGTTTCGAGACCCATCCTGTAATCATAAAGTAGAGGATCATTAGACGAGGTGTAACGGCATAATTTAATGCCACAAATATAGTTGACTGACAATAAACAGTATCCGCGTAAGAAACATCCAAATCTACTCCGAAATAAAATAAAAAGTACTCTGATAGATTCTAGGTGTTGATAGGAATAGGGGGTCATAAGCAAAATTCCCATATGCTTTCTGAATAAAATATAATGTACAAGTATTATTACAAACTAAGCACACAGTTGGACACTGCAGAAATTCGGGGTCTTAGTCTGGGGTTGTTTTCTGGGTAAGGACTTGGGCCAATTGCTTTATGTACCTGGTACCAGGACTGCTGACGTGTACCTCGACGTTCTGGATAATTTGACCTTGACTACACAATGGCAATACTACAACGATGATGGTTGTTTCTTCCAACAGGATACAGTTACATGTCATACTGCAGAACGTTCCTGAAAATGAGGTGAATTTCCTTGACTGGCCTGTCTAAAGCCCCGATCTCAATCCGATCGAGCACTTGTGGGACAAACTGGAGCGACAAGTACATCACCAAGCACGCCCTTCACAACAATCTCTTCTCTCAGCTTTGCAAGAGGCATGGCTAGCCATTTCTGCACAGACTTACAGAGAACTTGCGGAAAGTGTGCCTCGACGTGTTGCAGCTGTAATACAAGCAAAAGGAGGGCTTACCTGTTACTAAATAGAATAAAGCACTTTTCTGAAAAATATGCAGTGTTCAAGTAATTGTCCATAATGTATATAACGAACTTTTCAAATACAACACTACAGTAAAATATGTACATAGTTATAAAATATTTTTAAGTTCAATAAGATGTTTTTGTATACAAGGGAAGAAAATGTTAGCATTTAATACCACATTGAAAAAAAAACCTTTTTACAAAGTTCCACGAGTTTAATTGAAATTTTTCTAATATTTAGAGCATTTTACATTTTCTTAGAAAAACAAGTGGCATACATGCGAGCTTAGATTGGAATTCATTACAATAAACTTTCTCGCTAAATATTAATTTTGTGTCAACTTTTAAAATTAAATTCTAGATTTTCCTTAGATATGCCAATAGCTGTGAATAAAGAAAAATTGCAATCATTATCCGATTTCGAAAAGGATTTTTTACCGTTATTAAATTCATTGTCTGAAAAATTGAAAAGTGTTCAGGTTTTTAAATCAATTGAAGCATTTCAAATAATTAATTTATAATTTTTATTTCACATTGACCTCAATTCCATTTTCTATATTTGAGTCATAGATTTTTTGTTTATTTCCTGGAAAGTAAAATCACCATATTGAAAGCGGAAGTGTATATAGTTCAATTGCAGGAATATTTTGTAAATGTATTAAGATTTCGGTTAAAATTAAATTTAAATGTATGGGTGAATTTTAAAATGACTAATCCGCTCAAAATCAATTTATGGTTTGCTCAAACTAAAACCAAACATGACATCAAAATAGTTCATGCTTTAGAATGCAGGGAAGAGGATTTATGTTTAGTTTATGCTTTAGAATGTAGGGCTATAGGGAGATTTTGAAATAGCTAGCACATTTGTAGTCGCCATAATCCAGCCTAAATATAAATTTATTGTCAATTTCAAATGCATCCACGTAGCTTCGTATTTACTGTGTTGGATTTCAGATGGTTTGGAATCAAGAAACGCAATTACTTGAAAAAAAATCAGTTACAATTGAAAATTAGTGAAGTTAATATCATTCAAGCAAACTTTTAAAAACTACGATTTCGAACAAAAATAAAGGCATTTATTGGTGCATGGAATTACTAGGAATTGAAAGGATATAACTAAAATTAATAAAATATATAAATAAAAGTATTGAAAAAAATAATCAAAACTGTAAGAGCATCAATAGTTATTTGGATAGGAATGAATTAAAGTAAATTATGTACACTCAGTTGAATAAAAGTTAAAAAATGAGGAAATATACAAATATTATACTTGATATTTGCTGCAACATGACAAAATCTAGTAAGCTTTAGGCATAGCCGAGCATTCAATAGCCCATTTTTTGGTTTTCAGCCCGTTATAGCTAATGTAAATCACTATACCATGATTAAATTTTACTTAGGCAGCTAAATAAAATAAATAAGTAATTTCATAAGGAGCTCAGCAATTAGGTGGTTGAAGATTAAATTTTGAAAGTAGCTAGCAAAAAATAAATTTTTGACATAATTTAGCAAAAAAAAAATATATCAGGCTACTATTCTATACTATAAATTAAAAACTATTTGGTAAAAACTGTTTGACCGTTAAGATAATAAAGCTATCTTAAACTTTTCAGGTGTTACTTAAATTTACTGATAAAATGCATTTATTGAAATAAGTAACAAAACAAATCAAAATTCAATGAGAGGTTTAATTTTGTATTTAAAAAATAAAACCTGGTATAGATAAGTTAAAAATCTAAAATAAGAGAGCTTTACAATGGCTGAACTTCAGAATCGATGAAAATAAATTGAATCATTCTAATTAAATATTTTTATTAGATTTACATATTTGTACAGTTTTAACAGATGACAGACACAGCATTTGGTTCTAACGTTATGCAATGCTAAAACAAATGTATTAAAAATAACATATTAAATATACAATATAAATAGATCTTTGGAAAGGAAACTGTATATCGCAAGAAACAACACACTTTTCTATCTAACAAGACAGCGAAAATGCTTATAAAAACAATTATTAAAATTTAACATCCACTGATATACAAATAGAATTTATTTTTGTGCTTTATATATATAGAAGTATACAGTATTATACAAAAACGGCTGCATATTGAGCAAGTGTATTTAAAGTATAGAAGTACCGCAAGGTGAGGGTACTAAAAATATGAGTTATTTAAACTTTCTATATAAATCTAACAGCATGCAGTAGTCAGCAAAAAAATGATTTATCTTACATTGTATACATTAAAAGTACTCACAGGGATAGTATTGACTAGGGTTAGTGTTGAATGAGTTGTAGCATAAATATGCATTTAAGATTCTTAAATAACTAATAATGGCGTAATCAATAACTAAAAGTATGGAGATAGAAAAGGTTCATTGCAAAAAACGACCTAAAAATCGTTTAAAGATAAATAATGCTATTAGTATTTTTTCAAAAAAATCCAATGCGACAAGTTTCAACAAAACAAAAGACTAAAATAAGCAAGTTGCTTATACTTCTGAAATTGCACTTGCAAAGCAGAGTACTTGTTCAATATTGAGGCAAAAGTGCCAGATTGGTCATGTTGTGTCGAACACTAGGAAAAGATATTACAACATAAAAAAAGGGGGTGAGGTAATCAATGTTGAGGTACCGCATTTGAATCCTCAGATATCATAACACTTACAAATTAGGTTTAGGACACAAAAATGTATGATTAATAGACGACTTTAGTATAGAAATACAAAACTTTCCAATAAATGATTAAAATAAGTTGACCTAATATATTGTATTAATTTATCATTAAAAAAGAAACTACACACATTTCTATAGTAGTATAAAATGCTGTTAGTAATTTAGGTAATTAGGTAGGTATTTTAATTAACACTACACTGGAGCAACACAACAAGCTATTGTGGGTAAATGGGAATAGATTTTAGAGATTTTCATGACAAAGTCAACAGCCCTACAAAAATTAAAAAGCAATTTTACAACAAACAATTGAGTGTTATTGCATAAAGACAACTTTCAGTTTATGGATATTAATTTAAATCACAATTTACGTATTAAGTGAATTTTTAAAAATCTTAACAAATAGTAAAAACAAAGTGTGATGACTTTTCAATTTTGTAATGAGGTATAAAAATGAAATGCAAATATATCGTAAACATAATTGCAAACTACAAAAATCTATGTTACAATTGATAAGGATAAAATGGGAATTGAAAATGCGAGCTGTTTTTAAAGAAATTTTTGAGGATGCCAAAGTCAAATCCATGCTAGTATTCATAATGTTAAAACCTGTTTTCGTAATTTCAGTACAGTGTTTTTTTTAGACTTGTTTTTGCTACCATAATTTTTTTTTTTGACGATGAAAAATTCCTTTTTTTTTTGCTGATCGAAACAATTGAACAGAAAAATCAGATTTACTTTTTCTTTTGGACATAGGGACATTGATATCAGATTCTAAGATTTAAACAAACATTAATTTCTTTTTAAGAATAAATTGAAAACGTATTTAAAATGATAATTTGGAAATGTTGTCAAAGATAAAAATTAGACAAACATAACATGAGCACAACATTTATCAACAATATAAAATAACAATCAAGCTGTCATTGAATAACTGTTAAAAATAATACAAAATAATACCGATATATATGTCTCATTTAATGCTTCACATTGCAAAATTATAAATTTGGTGAAAAATAAATTATATCTCTTCAAACAGGCATTTTGCACAGGAATTTAAACATTCTTGCTCATTCAAAATTAGTCAAAAATGTAAAGTACTAAAATTGGAAAAAAAAAATCATGAATACATTAGATTTATTCTCTTTCCTAAATAGCAAAATGATTTGATTAAGGTTAAGAAAGTTATTTAAGGTCAATGCTTTTCACATAAAAAGCATCTATAATGTGCATAAAACAAAAATGCAAAACACATTTTACAAGAACTTATGAAACTATGAAAGGGCAAATCATATAACTATTTATACGAGTATGAAAACAATTATGGACACCACGGGACCAGCCCAGTGAAAAACAGAAAGTATATCACAACAATTATTTATCAATCACTGAAAACTTTGCTGAGAAAGTTCAATATTTAAAATTAATTAACTTACAGCTTAAAGGCTCACTTAAATTCAATACAAAATTTATATAATACAAAGATCATTGACATATAAACCATAATTAAATAACAAAACCGTAATTGATTTTGTGAAATTCAAAATGTAATCATTTTTGCAATTTCCAGTGAAATGGGGCAATTCAAACTTGATTCATTTGTTTACCTGATGTATATCAAAATAAATATTTACAAATTCTGGCAAGGATCGAAAGGCAATATATATAAACGTTAAATATTTATTTTGTTATACATAAGATAAACAGAATCGAATTAATTAAATTTGAATACATAATAAATATATATGCATTGATCTTTTGTACAGATAAACAGATTTGTAGATTACCTATCATTGTAAAATAATGTTCATCACAATGCAGTAACAATTCAGAAATCAACAACAAAGATTCTCAATCATCGATAGCCAAAAACAAATGGATTTGCAGCAGGAAATAATGCCTGTTAAATTTGCTAAGGTTGCTGAGAAAAGGTTCCATGTAAATAATAGCTGCACTTATTTGTACTTCATAAGTAGTTTGTTAGAAAATAGAAGGAAGAGGTAAAAACTATATAAAAGGAACTTAGAAAGATGACAGAAACACTAATCAAGTGTATAAATTAATGATTATGAAGAGTTTCAGAATGAATGTTACATAAGGAGATTGTTTAAATAGCAATTCCAATTACCCCTTTTCTCATGTGATTAAAAAATTATTATGTAAGACTAGAGGAGAAATACAACTCCGATCCTACATCACATTTTCTTCTCAAGGGTGCTATGTCAGTGGATATTTGTACTTCCACACTTCGTTTTCTTTGAAGAATAACTGAAAATGTTGAATATTTTATAGATTAGATTTTTCATATTAAAATCAAAGCACATAAACACAGTATGTTATTCTTACGAATTACACAGAATTTTCACGAGTTACAAACTAAATATTGAATTATCTATATAAATAAGAATGGAGTGTTTGTATGTACATTGAATATTTTCGGCCCATTTCAAGTTTTCTATTCGTTTTGGACCTTTCTGATGCCAAATCTGCCTCTTGCATGTTTGATGTGTCTGTATGTGTGTGTGTGCCATATAAATGCCTACACAGATGAATATAGTTTCATGAAACTTTGCATACTGTGAGTACTTATCTTCATGTAGTGACTGAATTTGATTGCGTAAGTCTGTCCATCTTTTTGTTCAATGTTCGAGTTTGTGTGTTTGTACAGGCATCACATAAATTTTATTCCTGTTATTTGATTACAATGTACTTTATTTTATACATCATATATTAGTTTATTGAACACAATATTAAACTTTTCTTTATTGTCATATTTAGATACATTTCATGCTAAAACATCTAAGTATACTTAAACCAACCATAATTTGGTAGGACCATAGAAAAACCGGAATGAATATTGAGTATTACGATTACTTAAATTTCTTTACAGGTACTGCTAAAAAAACATTATTTTCCAAAAAAGTTTTTTTTAAAAATGGAATTTAAGCTATGATACTTCATTTATTTCTAGTCTTATTTTTGTTCTTTGTGCAATGTAAACGATTTCTGAATACTTGAGACAAACGATACTTTTCAACAAACAGGAATGAAACGGAATCTCATGCTGGTCAATCGCGTGTGGTAATATTTTCAGATATGCATGTGTAGGATTTGTGTCCAAAGTTGTAGAAATTATAAAGATGGCAAAAGGTGTAAAACATTATTTTATTCTATAAAAGACATAAGTCATAATTTGATCATCTCTTCAATTTAGAGGAAACCAATTCAAACCGAGTAGGTCGGGTATTTTGCTAGTTATTTATAAATATAATTTTTAAGAGGTGATCAGATTTATATGAATTGTATGCATTTAAATGAAAATGCATTTTGAAATTGTAGTAATAATATTCAAAAGAATTTCAGTCCTGCAAATGAAATAATTGCTAATTCCTCTTTAGTTCAGATTGAAAATTAAATGGTAAGATATATATTGTAATGGTTCTTCCAAATCCTATCAAAGATGTGGCATAGGATACGTCCATACTATTTAAATGAAACAACAGTTGGATAAACACATTAATCACAACAAATTTAGGAATGAATAAACTGAATTCACTAAATTATAAGCTAGTAGATAAAAAAAGTTAAACATAAAATATCTTCTGCAAAAAAATGTTGTAAAAATTACTTTTCCAGTATATTCAGAATCAGATTCTAGTCGTTGTTTTTCTTCAATTCTTTGTTCTTCTTCCAACTAGAAATGTTACAGAAGCAAAATTATTACATATACATTTTTACCAAGACAATTGGAACATTTTGTAAATTTATTACATCAGAACATGAAACAAAGCCAAATATAATTCACCTATATTGAAATTCAATCTAAATAGGAATTGTTCCCATGGGCATTTCTACACCAAAATTTAACAGCTGATTATAATTATAGCTACATTTAGTAAAAAATCATAGGACCTTTTTGTATTTTCAGTTCATAGGATAATGAATGTTTACTTAGGTATAAATGCTTGTTAAATATATTTATTTAGACAAAAAAGCAAAATAAATTTTTGATAATTTTTTAATTTTTTTAAAAATAGAAATTTGAGTAAATTAACTTAAATCATTTTTTCCCCCTATTTTTTAAAAAATATTTCTGAAAAGAAACTATGTTTTGGTGTATTTTTATCATTAAAAAAAAAAAAAAAAAAAACAGAATTTAAAATTATCATTTGCAAAAATATTTCAGCTGCATAGTATTAGTTTTGAAACAATTTTGATAAAAAATATTTGCTTGGTTTGTGTGGTTATATTTTCAATGCAATCTAGAGTTAGTTATTTTTGATATTTCTTGCACTCTTTGTACATAATCATTAAATTGTATTCTATCAATATTGTTACGCCCATGTTCTCATTCTTATATACATATGAAACATATACATTTTAAAACACAAATTTACGGATGTCAACCCCTAATGTCTAACCCTTTTTAAATAATAAAGCTTACTGTTATTTTATAAAGATAGCAAAAATGTTATGAAAACAGACAATTTAGTCCCTTCAGCAATTTAACATCAAAAGCTCAAGTTTACAAAAATCCTATACATGATTCTTCAAGAACTGCTAAACTAAGTTTAAAAGCAATGTAATGGACAGGTTAAAAAATTACTATTTTAGACAGCATATTTTTAGTGACATGAATCATACAAATAAACAATTACCTTTTGTTTTTTGGCAGTGGCTACATCAAACTTTTCTTCTATCAAAGCTTTGGTAACCGATTCCCACAACCGACGGGATTCGAAAATATCTTGCTGGTCCAAAGGTCGCACATGTTTATGAAATTTCTTGAGCTCTTGAACATTGATACTGTGAATTGTACCCTAAAGCGAGAGGACAAACTTGTAGTTTGAAACAGAACATTACTTTGGCGATTTAGTGAGAAAGAAACCTTAAACAAAAAAAAAGAAAACCTAACAAATACTTACATCAACTGAAGTAAACTGCAGAATAGTGTTCCATTCACCACTTATACGATACACAATATCCTCCAAGTACTTAATTTCTCCTGTAACTTTGTGGGGAATACCAGATTGTTGAGGCTGAAATAAAAATCAGACATGAGAGATCAATTCCTTAATGAAGGAGATACCTATATACCATTAACATAAGATTAAAAACCTAATAGTTTCAAATTTAATCCCTTTCATTTGTAAATTCCAGAAGTACTGACATTTAATTTTGTTATAATCGTTGGTAACAACAATAGTAAATCACATTGCTCTCAGTGATATAATACTATAGCTATAATATACTTAACCCTTTGAGTGCCATAAGAATTTCTAGTAGTGTAGTACTAGTTCCTCAAAAAACACATGACTGAATAGTCAGATATATTGATTGAAAGAATCCTAGGTTGTTATATAGTGTAAATGCAATATTTGGCCATGCTGTGCCAAACACAAGACATTGTCAATTAATGGATATACACAAACAAAATTTTGCCGACATATAATAAAGAAATAACACCCAATCAGGAATCAAATCTGCGCAGCCTACATCTCACAGATTGGTTACATCTCGCACAGTAGATAAACCCACTGAACCACGACAGCACCAGAAGAATCCTAGGGAAGACTGCAGGTAGCAAGGTGAAATTATGCGTTAACCCCTTGGCTAAATAATTTACCTAGTAAACACTAAGTACAGGATGGCAACAAAATCCTCGAAAAAAGTTCCCTGATAGTGTCACAAAAATTTCCCTGATTTTACAATTCCCTTAATCCATGTTTGGTATCGATATGCAGTATCCACACATTATTTTTACATATTTAGGGTCGGATGGGGTGAAAGGATAATTCTCCACAAATATTTTGTATTTTTTCTCTTCAGATATTTTAATTGTTATTGTAAGGGTTGGAACCCTTAATGGAATTCTTACAATAGCAACTGAAAAAATTGGAGAAAAAATTACAAAATATTTTGATTATGAACTTATTACAACTGACCTTACATTATTATACTATACATCAAAATCAAATGCAAATATGCATAAAACATTCCATAAAAATGTATGCAATGCAATGTATGTATGTATGTATGCAAAATGCAAGCAAAAAAATATTAATTTAAATGCACAAAAACCCTCATCATTTTAAACACAAATTTCAAATTGTATACCACAAATTGTATTGCCGGCCTCACTGCAACCAAGACGTTGCAGCTACGGAAAAATGGCAGCAGCCTTTTTGTTGTTGTTGCGGTGATTGAAATTTACACCAGTGTTCTTTATTAGAATTACAATTTCTGTGAATACAATTTATTCGATTCGCAAAAGTAATCATAATTACGCATCTCAAAATAGAACAAACGATAGTAGTGGCCTTTTAAATTATCAAAATATCCCTAATATTTTGCGAAATTTGGAAATTTACCCCGTCTTTTTACAGATGCACATTAAGTTTCCTGAGAATTCCCTGATTTACCGGTTTTCCAGGTTCTGTTACCACCCTGAAGTATCAATATATCATATTTGTACATTTATGATGCTATTTCCCTGCAATCATTCTTTTATTAATCTGCAAATATTCTTTGGATAGGTTAACGTGGATAGGGTTTTGACTGTATCCACAGGGAAAGCTAAAAAGTATGATTTGATACATATTTAAAAAGTGATAGGTATGCACATGTTAAAAATCTGACTTGGAGTAAAATATTGAAAAATGCAGAACGAGGATTACTAAGTAAGGCGGACCAACTAGGCGAGGTAGCTTTTAAAAGTGGAACATAAAATGTCACACCTGGACAAGAAGTTAAAAAAATAATAGATCCTAGGTAGAATGATTTTGAACAGAAATACACTGATGTTAGCTTCCAGGATCTTTTTCCTACAAAATTTCTTATGTACTAGATAGTGCATGTTTAAAAGGTTTTACTGTTTTAGCAGCTTGTAATCTTCAAGAGCTTTGTTGAAAGGGATCAATTAATTTAGATTTTAACATGAATAGAAATAATGAATTACAGAATGAAAAGTTGAGATGGCTATATTCTCTCTGATCTTTGAAATATTTCATTGATAGAGTACACTTTAAGGTAAATGTATATTGATTCTTTCCTACCTTTGTTTGGAAAGTAACAGAAGCATTATAACCTGTAGATTGACACGTAACGGACACACGACCACACAGTTCTATCCAAGGCACAGTAAGAATGCAGCGCAAATAGGCACAAGGTAATGTAAAAACATACGTTTCACCATATGTTAAGAGATGAAGTGTAACTGTAAATTAGAAACAATGCTTAATTATGAATGCAGAAGACAAAATGAAGGAAATTTTCAACATTTATTAAATTTTGTAAGAATTAAGAAAAATCTCTGTCATTATACTGGTTAAGTAGTTTTATTTATATAAAATTTAACAGATAGTAGGTCAATTAGTTTAAGAAAAAAACTATTTGTTAATTTTGAATCATAAAATAGTAATTTGTTTCAAAACACAATTTTTCCTTTAAAGTTTTTAATTATATAAAGTTCAATTACACGTTAGTACACAAAATTTGCTAATTATTATTCACAGCATCAGAATATACAATTTTCTTCATTTTAAGATATTATTAAAAATATTTTAGATCCTGCAAACATAAACATCAAGCAATGATTTTGTTGGTTTCCCACTGTTGTAAATTTAGTGAAGAGCTTAGATGTAAATGTAGGTACTATAAATTTGGAACAAAGTAAAAATTAAATCCTTACCTTCACCAGTAAAATTGACAGCAACATATGATGTTAGAAAATTTGATTTCACACATATGTGAGCACTCAAGGCAATTTTCTTTTTTGGACATTCAACATAAAAAGCAGAAACTAAAAAGAATATAAACTTCTGCATCAAAAATGAAATACTCAATTAAAGATAAACATAAAAAAATAATTTAGAAACCATAAAAACTTAACAAATTTCCCATGACCTAATGTAGGGTCAAAACATTTAATGGATATACTGCTTTTCAAATTTGTTACAGAAGAGCATAGACTGTATGTGACCATATGAAGAGAAATGATTTAAAAACTATGAACCCTAATAAAAATTTTTTATAAGTACTTTTGAGTTCATTACTTGTATAGGAACTTTAATTTTTCAAAGATTTCTATGGATGGCATCTCAAAACAGTACTGTCGGCAATTTATAGTTATAACTGCTTGATCGTAATAATTTGAAAAGTAATTTGGAAGCCTTCATCCCATCCTCTTAGCCAATTGTATTCTGTTTATTTTTCAAATGATTCAATTTTGCATGGAATGTTCTGGAGGGAAAATTCTAGGTGTGGAATGTTCTACATGGAATATTCTAAATGGATCACACAGAAATATGTATAAACGAGTAACGATAGATGTATGTAAATTTAGGAATTAAATTCTTAGAATTGTGTGAATACATATAATTCCATGTAAACATACAAGGGTTTAGAGCTTTACTCTTAAGTTTGATTGCTTAAATCACAATTGATTAAGAAGGGCTAGTTTAAACCAATGTTTATAGTTTCTATAGACACTGCATGTTTATTCTAAGTAAAAAATAATGTTTTTTTCATATAAACGTTTTAAAAGAACAAAAAAATTTAAAATTTCACAAACTAGACATGTGGTACTATTTTTCTCATATACAAGGCATTTTGAAAGTATCTAACCAAATTGCAAAAAATGCACAAAATTACCATTTTTTGTGCAAAAAAATATACTTGGAAATGCCATGTTTAGGTGATAGAGGGTGCTGTTTAGGTCAGTCAATAACATTGTTTCTGTGTCATATTAGGCTTAATTCCCCGCATGTTTGAGCACCATTTGTACTTCTCCCAACCAATTTACTGTTTCGTAATGTAATTATAAATATAATTCAATACATCTTTTGTGGTAGTTTTTGGTTTTAGGTATTTGTACACTAGGAAATTTTCGCTACTTTTACAAATGAGTAACAAACACTAGTAATATTGTGAGTCCTCTGACATCAGTAGATTCATTTATTTGCAATGCATAAAATGATGAATTAGCTTTTTTACCACAGTGCATCATAAAAAAAAACATCGATTTTGCATGAAATAGCATTATTTGATAACTGTACTGCATCTATTTTTAGGAGCCTGCTTGTCTTACATGCATCAGGAGTACCTGTATAGTCAACACACAATTTAAATAACTTTAATTGTAGCATGTTTTGGATGGTTCATTAATATTTGATCTTGAAGAAACCAGTTTGTAA
This sequence comes from Metellina segmentata, assembly GCA_947359465.1. NCBI lineage: Eukaryota > Metazoa > Arthropoda > Arachnida > Araneae > Tetragnathidae > Metellina > Metellina segmentata. The sequence goes on from OX375875.1 coordinate 102,291,950, forward strand.
TTTGATTTATTCTCGGAAACATGATTGGGAAATGATGCTTTACAATATCATTTGCATCAGAATTTTCTTCGATTTGATTTTTGTATACCTATTGAGAGTGAAAAATCGCCATTTTGTAATTTTCCTATGTTTTTTTAAGGTGAAGGAAATAAAAAGTGATTTCCAAACTTCAGCAAAATTTTTACCATTCCAAGCACTAACTGGCATGAATTTCAATGATGCTGCAAAACTTCTTTTAACCGTTTTAACACATGGAAACATTTTACTTGTAATTCTTTCAATTAACAATTTTTCATTTTTTGCTAATTTATTAATATTTAATTTATTAAATTAAATATGAATATAAAATTGTTATTTCCAAATAGATAATTTTTTTTTCACACCTTACAAAAATAAAATATTTCTTCCACATTAAGTAGTTTTTGCAGAGCAAATCTTAAAATACATAACATTAAGAGATTTCACAACTGCTCTTCAAAGTTGTAAATCCTTAAAATGCCTGAAACTTGCAAAATATTTTTGATACCATTATTTATGTATAAACTAAGCCAATGTCCCAAATTTTACAAAAATCCATCCTACAGGTACAGTTTTCTCTTAGTTTTGATCATTTCACATGGAATGACTGCTATCAACCAAGTAAATTAATCAGCACTTTTAAACACCCAAAACAATTTTCTCCTTTATTACCAAATTTATTCAGAAATGTTAAAATTAATCTCAGTATTCCTGTCCCTTAAATGAACTGGTATGTTGCTTTAGCTATTATTTTGCTATTTGTATTGGGCATAGGGCTTAAAAGGGATTCTAAACTGCTAAAAAATCCAAAGCAAGACTAGAATTGGTATCCAGAGTATGTTGAACTGAGGGGCATAGTGGCTAATCACTCAGCTACCAGACCTTCATACCTTTCATACAAATCTTCCAACATAATTTTAATGATAAAATAGTTCAATGGATATACTCACTAGGAGGGTGATGAGAAACTTGTTCTGAAACATATGTGACTTTGTACAAACTTTCAAGACTTTCATCATTTTCATCATCGTAAATATTCCACGAACATCGAAACATTTCACCAATGATGGGATTGTAGGGCTTTTTTGAGGATGATGGCTAAAAATAAAATTCATACATTGCAAAACATAGTAATGCTAAATAAATATTTTACTTTAGATACATTTTATAGCACTAAGTAACATAAATGCAGTGCCAGATGAATTGTTACACAACTATAACGATTAAGATATATTCACCTCACGTCCAGCATGAAAAGAAGTTAAATACCATTCAACTACAGCCAGCATTCTAGATTCAGGCGATGTGCAATCAGGAATCCTATAAATGAATCATAAAATTTACAATCCAGACTGTTGTTATTGTGCACATAAATTCAATGTTATGTCCTAATCATTATATTATCATATCAATTCCTGAATCTTCAGGACAAAATTTGTACGAATTATGATTTTATTATATACAGGTGGTGGACAAAATAACCTGAACACCATATAAAAAGTAGTAATTTATCTTTGAAAAACAGGCACAGGACGTGGCAGAGACGGTCTCTCTTGTGCCACAAGTCACACACTCTGAATAAGAAATTGCTATGCACAAGGAATGGATGAGCATTCCCTTGAATATTGTGTATGACCTGTATTAGTCTGGTGAGCCAACTTCCTGTTAATTAAGATATTGCGTCATTTCACAGGTGTTCATGTTACACTCTATAGCAAAAAAAAATCAACGCACTAAGCAGGAGTTGTCCGATTGCAATAAAGATGGGTGTATGAAGAACATACATAGAAAAACAAACGATTAAAATTTCAGAACAATTGAATGATTTATTTCAGACTTTGACCGTTACAAAGGGAGGAAGTCAATAAGGCGTTGGTTCACCTCTGGCCTGGATGCAAGCTGCCACACGGCGTGGCATAGACTGAAAAAGTTCCCGGACTGGGTGTCCTATGGAATTTCTTGCCAAATTGTCTCCAACTGTCGGACTGAACGGTCTACATTCCGGGATGGTTGCAATTGCCTTTCCATAACGTCCCAAATATGCTCTATGGGAGAGTGATCAGGAGACCTAGCTGGCCAAGGAAGTGTTGGGAAAGCTTGAAGACAATTCATAGCAACACGTGCCGTGTGTGGCCAGGCATCTTGTTGAAAAGCACGTTCGGGGTGTCGCAAAAGGAACGGTAACACAACCGGTAATAGAATGTTGTTTACGTGCAGCTGTGCTGTAAGTGTGTCAGAAATGACTACCAAAGGGGTTTGGCTATCAAAGGAGATGGCACCCTAGACCATAACGCCCTGTTGTGGGCATGTGTGGCATGCAATAGTAAGGGCAGGATCTCCATGCTGCCCTAGACGTCTCCAGACACGTCTGTAACTGTCGTCAAGATACAGTTGGAAACTGGATTTGTCACTAAAGATTATACGTCTCCAGACAGCGCCGTTCCAAGATCATTGAGCCCAGCACTAATGTAATTCTGCACCTTCTTAATATGTCGATTTTTTGTTATAGAGTGTATTTTGTCCACCACCTGTATTTACAATCTTAAAAATAACACCTAAGACTTTAGACACAAAAATCCATTATGTCAACATAATTGAAAGTTTTTTCTTTGCCAAGGAAGTAAGATCCTAGAAATAATAAACAAAGAATATCGTTTGTAAGTACATATTTTATATAAAAAGTTTTATAAAAGCTACTTTTACTTCTAAAATGTAGAGGAGCATAAGCAATGTATACAATTGTATTTTGAAAAATAGTTGAATTAACTTGAATGAATTCAGTTATGTTTTAAGTAAATTTTGAAACCAACATTTTTAGCATCTATATAACCCAATTTATTTCTAGTTAACACCCATTATTACTAATATACAAAACAAGTATTTTATACTTAAATAAACATAACTTCATTAATGAAAGGTAGACCTTTTATTAATGTAGTTCGGAACCGAACCTGTACGAGGACAATATAGTGGAGATTGCTAGAGCTGTGATAACTGCTCATGGCATCATTTGAACAAGACTCGTCGTAGACACGACATCATCATCATCATTAATCAATGTTGAGGCCCCACAAATACAGAATGTTTGAGCTTGCAAAATACATATTCATTTATTATATAAAATGTTTACTCCCCATGAAAGAGTAATACAAAATGACAACGGTTAAATCATTACCTGGACAGCATATCAGGATGCCTAAACGAATCTGCAAACATTTCCAGAAGAGATCTAGGTTCTAATACAAAACTAGGCAAAATCACCTAAAACAGATATTGATGATTTAGCAGCAAATAAATGTAATAAAATATAAATTAATTGCTAGGTGCTAATAAGAGCAGAGATGCATCGTTTAAGGGGATGCAGTACCTAAAAATCATTCAAATTATCCAAAATTTTGTATAGCTTTAAATTAGAGCTACAACCTTTCTAAATAAGTGTGCAAAATTTTAAACTCGTAACTGCATTAATTAAAAAGTTATAGACACTTTTCTGATCCAAGACACAATAAAAATTACGCGCTTCAAAGTAGGTGTGCGACCTTCAGAGACGAAATTTTTGGTTTTTAATTCAAAGTGTGTTTGCAAGAATATAACGAAGATTCCTGGTGCTTTTACCAAGCTGCATTGGCTCTTGGTATAACTCTTGGTTTGCATATGAAGCATATTAAACGAATATATATCAACATATCAACGAATCGCATTTGGCAAAAATACTGTCAATTTACCAAAGGCTTGCTTCAACTGAACTTCAACTGAACTGTTACCACACAAAACTCTAATGTAAGCATGCACAGTGCTATATGGAGTAAGTGCTCAAAGCAAAGTTGTGCATCACTGCAACGTGTTACGATTGCTGTTTGTGATGCTATCACAGAATTCAATGTGGATACTCTAAAAGCTATAGAAGGTTTTCAAAAAGAAAACAATCTTTCATTGAGTGTGTATTCTAAACATCTTGCTATCTATAAGGACTGTCGTAGAACATAGTTAAGAAATAGAAAGAAGAAAAGCAGTTTATTTACTAGATCAGAAAAAAATTAAAACTGCACGGCTGCAAAGACAAAATATTCAACTAAAAAAAGAATGAATTTTGAATTAATCTGGCTACTTTTAAATATACACACTGTTTAATGCCTTTTCAATTATATTTTTAATTTGTGTAAAGTTATTATGAACTGAATACTAAAAAAATTATAATTCAAAACTGGAAAATTATGTATTGGTGAATTTTTGAGTTCGCGTCGAAAACGAAATGTTTTTGAACTTCAACAAAATAACTTATCCTTACGGGTTATATTTTAGTTAAAAAGATTTAAATTGGAGTGAAAAATGCTTTGAATTGCTTTAATTGGTATGGAAATCAACATATTAAGTCCAAATAGCTCTGAGTTTTGTAAATAATTTTTTATACAGGTTTTAAAACTTTAAAAGCATTTTTCTCAGCTTTGGTTTTTTTGGCACTATAAGGTATTCAAAATATTAAGGCTTTTTATGTATCAAAGAAAAAGTTTCCAAACTTTTTACACTTATTTTTATATATCTTTAGAATAAAACTGTGTATGGATTTACATCTAAGTGCTATATATATATTTTTTTAAATAGTTAAATATAAACATTTTCATTTTTTGGTGGTTTTTGTATCATTTTAGCTTTAAAAAATTGTATAAAATTAACTATGTTTTTGATTTAAAAATCCATACACAGTTTTGTTAAGTATATTTGAAATAAAGTTGAGAAAAAAATGTGAAGCAAAAAAATGAAAACTAAAAAAATAATAGCATTTTTAAAAAATTCAAAAAAATTTGTAAAAAATGATTTAAAAAAAATTGCGTATTTGACAAGATTTTTTCTTTTAAAATCAACTTATTGCTTACAAAACAATAGAAAAACAACTATATTTTAATTCTAATATAAAAATTGAAGAAAATTTTTTAAATGGTAATGCATCCCCTTAAAAAATAATTATAAACTTAAAAAATTTAAGTTAAAGTATATTTTTTATGTGCACAAAATACCATCCTTACCTTTTCATGTTTCATAAATATTTGGAAATTAGAAAAAAACCTACAACACTTTAAAGTGTTCTTTGTAATTTGTCTCAGCTATATGGGAAAACTCTTAACTATATCACAGAAATTTAAAACAAGGATTAATTAGTTACTACTAATGAAACAAATAGGAGTCAGTTTTTATTTAGTTGAAGTTTTTTTAAATGCTCAGTTCTTAAAATATTGATCAAACTACTGAGGCAATAAAGAAATTCCCTTTTCATTTTCCAGAATATAAGTTGTAACAATAGTGTAACGCATTTAGACATAAAGTGACTTACATTCGTTAAATCTGTCCCAAGCTTCAGTTGTGACATTAAATTCAGTACAATTGAATGCCTTTCTCCTTCAATAGAAGCTGCCTTTTCTTCTACGTCCTCATCATCAGATATTTCTCCACTTGGATCTAAAAGTACACACACAACACATTATACTTTCCTTATTAATTAAAGGTGTACTGCATGTTTTAAAATAAGAAATTCAATAGACAAAAATGACTCCTTTCTGAAATCAAAATGTAATCTTGTCATCAACCAGCAGCAGAGATGTCTTAACTAATGGATGACAGTTATCACGAGTAAATTGAACTCATTAATCTAAAATCTTCCTTTTAAGAGAAATCATACCAATGTTAAAAGAGTCGGGTGTTAACTGGTTAAAATAAAATTGGATAAAATCACATAATTAACAGAATAGATAACGCATTTTACTATAGAATGAAGTTAACAAAAACTTAAGTTAATCAAATTGGTTTATATTACAACAGAATAAGGGAAGTTTCAGAGGAAAGATCGGACTAGATATAATGAAGTTTTTAGAGATAGTTTTAAACAAGATAAAAGCAAGTGCTAAATACATAAATTCAATCATCTAATCACAAATTTTGAATTTTTTACTAGCTTGGCAAGTTTTTTTTTGACATGACCTTACTTTAATAGATGCAACAATAATGCTCAGAGAATACATTTCACTTTTCAGGAGATTTACTAAATGAATTGTTGTATGACATGTTAGCTACAAAATAGTCATTCTTAAAAAAAATATGCTAGATTGTATAACTCTCACTGAAAGAACAAATATAGGAATAAAGCAGGTCATAAATTTATGTTAATAAAAATTTGACTTACCAATATTTACAGATGCTTCTTTAGATCGATGGGAGACTGCACTAAACAAAATAAAATCTAATGAGAGTTATCTTTTAAAAGTACACAGAAAATAATAAAAATTAAAGTACTTTCCTAAGTATGATTTAACTATTTTTACCCAAAGTAACATTTTTAATAAAGTATGTAAATAAAAAGACTAACAATCAAACGAAATTAAATTCTGTCAAATCAATTTAACCAACTAGTTCTAGCAATTGAAATACAGTTGTAAAATGTCTAGATCTTCATATAAAAATTTGTATGACACTTGCTTTTTAAAATTTATTTTGACATGTTAGTATTCAACAATCTTATTTCATTGCGTTACACTAATTTTGAAGTTGAACAGTTTAAATGCAGAATCTTAAGCACACATGAATCTTTCCATTATAAATCCCAAGCTTTAATTTGTTCTTAGGGATGGTAAACTTGTAACTTAATTTTAGCATTTTACATTGATTCAACAGATTTAAATTTGATTGCATCAGATTTAAAATATAAGTTAAATTTGGAAATTAACATAAAAACTCTGGAATCATTCCAGGTAAATTTAATGAACTATACATATAGTTAAAAATTGTTTGGTTGGATGAAGAAATCACATTTAACATAAAGTTAACAGTCATGTACAGGGTGTTTGTACACTGTTCAGAAAAAAATTGAAGGGGGGTGATAGTACCCATCAAAATGACAAATATTTACAGTGGAATCAATCCTCTCAGAGTGTCAGAAAAGTGAAACTTAGAAACACGTCCAACAATCCCAAGTCCTCACTTCTGCTCTGTCAGAGAAGCAGCACTTCTCCAGAATACCACCGTGAGGCATTTGCCGTATGCAAATGTTTAGTGTGAAGACACAGCATTGACACTTGCAGCTGATCAAGGTGGAAGCCAGCTGAAGCAAACGTTAATCTTTAAAAGTATTACATCCTGAATGCTGCAGATTATTGCTGTAATAAAAACATCTGACCCAACTACGTAAAGGGCTTGGTGCATTACACTAATGAGGAATTGGCAGATATGCATTTAATGTAGTCAATCATGTGGGAACGGATTTGAAGCACAAAGATTGTACCAAGAGAGATTTTCAAGGTGTAGCATTCCACATAATTCTACCTTTGCTAGAGTGAATAGAAGACTGTGGGAAACATGCTCATTCGCTATTGCAAATAGTGATATGCACGTCTCTTTTTTACACTGTTGAAACTTTAATGTGGATAATTTAGTTATGCTTTTCTGACACTACGAGTGTATTACGATCATAGGTTCCATTGTAAATATTGGTCATCTTGATGCGTACAATCACTCCTTCAATTTTTTCAAAATAGCTTACAACAAACAACACAAATTGAGTTAAGATTCTTTTGTGTAATACATAAATACATTTGATTTGAAAGGATTAAATCTAAATATTTCATGTTTTGAGGATTCACAACTTTTTAAAAAGAAAAATATTTAAAATGGAAAGAAAAAAGTAATTTTGTTTTAAAGCTAGTAATTAAAACATATTTAACAAATGAAATAAATTTGATAAAAGTTTGATTTTCAATTTCCTTTCAAGTAAGATAAAATATCCCGAAATAATTTCATGACTTCAAATACTGTTTCCCATACACAAATCAAGTAATATTGTTTCACATATCAATCAAATAGGTAAGTTTTTAATTGAGAGTTATATACCTTTGTTCACTTAAGCTCCTGTTCAGATTCAAAGGCTCAGGTTTATATTCAATTGGCTCTTTAGGAAAATTTATTGCAACCTGAAACAGATAATCAAATATTTAACTACAGTTCTTCAAACAGGAAATGCGTGACTTCAAAAACCTTCAGAAAATAATCGTTTCAAATAAAGTTACCTGTTGATGTTGAAGCATAGAATAGCATTGTTGAAGAGTAAGCAATGTGGCTGCTGAAGTAGCTTTGAGCAGAAGTAATTGCTAAAAGAAAAATCTCAAAACATTAATATTACATGAATACAATTGTTTTCAATTCTCAAAATATTACTCGGATCCACACAAAAAATTCTTAACGAAAATCTCAAGTTTACTATCAATAAAAACCTGCCTGATTTATAAACTAATAGATTATTCATATTTTGAATACATAAATTAATAAGGCAAGTACATCAAGATAATCATAAAAATGTAAACCCATAAACTTTTTATTTGATGCAAATTGGAACATCTTGCAAATAATTGTTAAAAAAAATAATTTTTTGATTTAGAAAAATAAATTAATGAAAGAGCAGATAAGTAACCTTTCCCCCAACACACAGGACTGATAGTCGAGATTTAAGTAATAATTTTTCATACTTTAAATGTACTGATTAGTGAAAGATGACATGAATTTGATAAAAAATATGTTACATCATTAAAATGTTAAATTGATGTTATTCTACTCACAGTATCACAGCATTTTGGACCATTTCCAATATGAGGAAGAGCCTAAAATAAAGAAAAAATATCAGCATGCTAGTTAGGGTAGAATATATAAAGCTAAAAGAATACATGAATCTTCAAAATACCTCAACTTGTTTGGCAAGAGTACTATTAAACATATCTGTCTGCCGAAGCATATCACGAACATTGTTCAACGCCTCTGTAACTGAACCCGTTGATTGAATGGTTGAGTTTTGAGATGTCGCTGTCGACTTTGATTTTCGATTGGATTTTCTCCTTGTCGGATGTGAATCTTTTATACTATTACTATGGAAACCTGTGTACCAGGTGGTCTGTAAATCATTGGCTGATCCTGTTGTCTTTACATCGATAACAGACAGTGGTGTTCTGTGTTCTCGAGGAGGTAGAGGTGGATTTTTCTACATGTGACAAATACATTACTTTTAAAACATAATCACTAAATTGCATATAAAATTAAAATTTTCTAAAATTCAATAAAAAAATATTTTAAATTAAATTTGAAACCTTCACTTTTGTCTTGAAGATAATAGCAATACAGATTTGTTACTGAATCACTATGTTCCTGAAACACTTATTTCTGAATTAGCATACAGTTATTGTTTTTCCATGAATAATAACAACTGTAATAATTTCTTTATCCATGAACTGTAAAAACTGATTGCAACTTCTGATATTTGCTTTCATCTGGGTTAATAAATAATAGATCAAACTTTGTTTATGATTTTTACTATAGTAATATGGTAACAAAATTAAGTTAGAAAATGTACAGTACTACTTTAAAGTTAACTTTCCTATTATTATTTCAATAAACATAATTACTAAGAAACATTTCTACACGTTCTAGCTCCATAAGTTAATTCACAACAATTTCGTTTCACTATTATCCAAGAGTTCATAAAACATGTTTCTGCAAAGTGAAATATTTTATTACACAGGCATATAAAAAGGATGGACAGAAAATATTAAATTCATGTATTGAGTAGCATTCACTTCATAAAAACTGTATAAATTAAGTACGTTATAACAAGTTTTGAGTAACGAGCAATCTGAAATGAAACGTGCAATTTAATATAGGTAACCAGTTGAAATGCTTTGAATACATTGTAGAATAGAATGGAAACATGGCTCACTTCGGCAATGGTTTTTGTATGATGCTCAGCTACAGCTCTTATTCTGTTGACCCAAAACTGTCTTTCTTTAGGATCATTTGCTAGAAATTAAAAACATTAAGTAAAGGAACACATAAGCCATACATTTTACTTAAACTAATCAACTTGACTTTTAAGATATATGCAATTTCAATACGTCATTACACAGGGTGGCAACGAAATCCTTGAAAAAAAGTTCACTGATATTTCCATGATTTCCCTGATAGTCTCACAAAAATTTCCCTGATTTTCCAATTCCCTTAAGAAATGTTGTGATCCGTGATTGGTATCGATATACAGTATCCACACAACACTATTTTAAATATTTAGGGTCAGAGGGTGTAAAAGGATAATTCTCCAGAAATATTTTGTATTTTTTCTCTACTGATATTTTAATTGTTATTGTAAGGGTTGGAAACCTTAATGGAACTCTATAATTGCAATTGAAAAAACTGGAGAAAAAATGCAAAATACTATGATTGTGAACTTTTTACACCTGACCCTACATTGTCACACTATTCATCGAAAACAAATGCAAACATACAAAAATGTAAATAAAAATAATTAATTTAATACACAAAAAACATCATTTGTTACACAAATTTCAAATTGTATCCCACAAGTTGTATTGCTAGCCTCACGGCGACCAAGATGCTGCAGACGCGAAAAAAATGGCGGCGACGGTTTTCGCGGTGTTAAAAAATTACGACGTTAAGGTTCTTTATTCGAATTACAATTTAGGCGAATACAATTTATTCTATTCTCAAAAGTACTCGTAATCGCACATCTCTAAATAGGACAAACAACAATGGTAGCCGTTTAAATTGTCAAAAATTCCCTGATTTTTTGTAAAATTTGGAAATTTTCCCTGATTTTTCCAGAATTAAAAAATTCCCTGATTTCCCGGTTTTCCAATTTCTGTTACCACTCAGTTACACTTTTGACCAATTTAAGAACTAAGTATGCTATAACAAATGCTTTAAAGAAATATAAATGATCACAGATCATTTCTAAAATTTTTCTACTGCTCCTTTCATATAATTATTCATTCCCTGAACGTTTAGAGAACTCCTTTGATTATCGTTAAAAATATTACGTGAAATTATTTGCAGCCTATATTTTCCCATTGGGTTGTAAAAAGGTTATGTAAATATTCCATGTGTTTGCAATAGTAAAATATATAAATATGATTAATTTTTAAAAACCAAATTTTTTTTAAATAATACAATGGAACAAATTTTAATTGTAAATCTTCTAATTTTTCTGTGTGGTATTTACTTTAAACATGTACACTTTTTTTGCATTGTTTCACCAATTAGGTCCAGGTTCAACTCCTTAATTTTTAAAAATTGTCGGAAAAATGTAACAAATTGAGGGGGAAAAAATGGCGGTTAGCAAAATGTCCAGATTTTGGACTTTTTACTGTATAACTAATCGTATTAATTTTTTTTCTTGCAAAAATGTTTGATGATAGCATACATTTGGAACCTGTAAAGATGTATTTCAGTAATTTATATAAAAAACACCGAATGGTCTTTGTGTAGGAAATTCTTAAAATGTACAACATGGAGGAAACAAAAAGTGGTTATACGCATGGAAGCCAATGGTGATTGTGTCTCCCTGGCAGGCGTGGGTCCTGTGTTATACGCTGTAACTTATCTACAAAAAAATTTCCCCCCAGTAAAGTGGTTTATATGCATGGAAGCCAACAGTGATTGTGTCTCGCAGTTAGGCATGGGGCGTGTGTTATACACTGTGATTTATCTAGAAAATAAATTCCTTTCCAAACAGTGGTTTATACACCTGGAAGCCAACAGTGAAAGGTACTCTCCAGCAGGTGGGGATCGCACGTTATATGCTATGACTTAGATTTAAAAAAAATTCCTCCAGTATAGTGGTTTATACGCAATGAAACCTTGTGCGTTATATGCTGTGACTTATATACAAAAATATTCCTCCTGGTCACATGGTTAATAAAAAAATCCTCATTTTCAATTCCATATCTTCATCTCTGATCAGGAATATCGTCATCGAGGTGCCCATATAATGCGCATAATTGCTACAAGAATTGTAATACTAAATTCCACCTCAATTATAGATAGAACAAACCTCCATTGATTTTGACACATTGACCTCACATTGAAAAATATTTGGTAGATTATCATGATCCCAGAAAAGAACTGCCTTACTACAAAAAAAAATCCTCATTTTTAATTCCATATAAAGTATAAAATCCCCAATTGTCGAAAATCTGGACGTTTCGCTAATCGGTGTTTATTCTTCACTTTTTTACATATTTCCGACAGTTAAAAAAACATTAGTTAAACCTGGACCTATTTGAGGAAACAACACAAGATATCGGACATGTTCAGTGTAAATACTACACAGAAAAAATGAAAAAGAAGATTTGCAAGTAAAATGTGTTGCAATGTTTAAAAAAGGTTTTTTTCCTTTTAAAAAAATTATTCCTATTTAGGTAAAGTATGCAAAGGTTCACAGTGTGAATTTTGCTATATGGTGGCCATCTTGGATTGGCCGCCATCTTGATTTGGCGAAAATATTTACTTTAGCGACTAATGTAATGGATTCTACCACTCAACCAACAATTCCAACAGAACGCAACAAAACAATTAAAATTTTTGACTGGTATTTATTTCTTTTTTATTCTAAAATACAAGTTTTTACCTTCATGATCTTTAGATAGAGTGAAAATTTCAACAGATTTTATCAGAATTTATTTGATTGAATTTCAACAGAAATCTGCGGATTGTACGAATTTTATGTGAATTTGAGACGTGCCTGTGTCATGTCTGGTAAAGGTGGGACTCATTCTTAAACTTATTGTATTTTCTTTTTAATGTTTTCAGTATAAAGTAAGCACATAGAAAGAACAGTCATGGACAACACCATGCTGGCCTTCTAGTATTTTAATAAAGAGAAAATATATTACTTTGAGGGAAGGTAAACAAAATTAGTTAGGATACCAAATGACAACACAATGCAGAATTCAAGCATATAAATTTCATTTACAAAATTGTAGCTGTACAATACTTTTAATTTGAGCAACTGCTAAACATTGTTCAAGTATTGTTGTTGTTGTCGTGCAAGTCACATATGACCCGATTGGGGGTGCCATTACCCCGTAGGGTTGGACTTCTTCATGCATGACACATCCATTTTACAGGAAGGTCCCTTTCACACATCCATTCACTCACACATATCACAATTTAGATCCCAATCAGATGCCGATAACCCTGATCAGGTACCCCCAGAGGTATTGATTTGGTATGGGAGCATGGGGGACTTTGTGACCACAACCTATTTAACGTGCCCCAGCCACCATTTGCAAACACGACGGTCTTTAGCCAGGTCCAAGCGTCGATCTCGTAACCATCAGAATTGCATGCTCCGCCGAGGACAGAACCCACAACCCTTCCGATGCAAGCCCGACGCTCTACTAACTGAGCTGCCGCGGCTCTTGTTCAAGTATTAGCAGATAGAATTTAAATCAGATTTTTTTTAAAGTGTTCTACACAAATATTTAGAGAATTTGGAAAAAAACATTAAGCAGCATTATTATATAAAATTAAAATATTATTTTTAAAGAAAAATAAAAACACCCAAAAGTTACAAATTGAAAAAATCAACATTAAAAATATATTTCCCATCTTCTTAGGTAACCAAAATGCCTACTAAGGTTTTCACTGTGTCATATTATTCTAACTTAGTCACCAATAAAGTTCATGTTTATATTTGTTTTCGATTACCAATTAAACATTTAATGTGTTACCTTTTAATTTATACAGTTCACCACATGCAGCACTAATAGCAAATGACTGCCCGTCTTCATCACTTGGTGAAATTACAGCTCCCTAAGATATGCACAAATATAAATAATATTATGAATTAGAACGTAGCAAGCATGTAAGCAAATTTAGAATTTTTTAAAGATTTATTTACGTAAGTGTAATTTGCTGTACAGATTGATAAACTATATAAGGTTCAAGATTCATGCTTCAACTGGAAATTTTGCCCTTTTGTCATTTATGTACACACTATGCTTAGCAAATGCAGATTCAAACAATCCTTATATGGATTTAATGATTTTAATTTTTTATTAATTAAATAAACATAAAAGTGAATAAGACATGAACTACTTGGGTACATTATATAATATACCTTCATTAGACTTTTATTAGCCCAACCGTTAGCTGCAAGTAAGGAAAATACTTACAGCTAAAAATATAGCTCCACGAGGCCTTTTTTTCTTGACTTCATCAAGCTTAAGAGAAAGAAACAGCATATTTTTAAAGGAAAAATCTTCAGAAAGTAATTCAAAAAATGGATAAGAAATTCAATAAAAAAGATAATTAACTCATTCAAGATCAACACATTTGTCAAGATTATTCTAAAACAAAAATATAAGGTAATTAAATATATATTTTCACTATTACTTATGCTTTATAAGGAACACGAAAACTATTAGGACAATTCTTGAAGTGGAAAGATACTTCAAGCAACGAAACTGAATAATTTGATTTCAATGCTGGGGTCATAAGAAAATAGTTACTAAGCAAAAAATACATAGCAAATTGTCCTTAAATAATGTATTGTACTGTCCTAACAAAAATTAAGAATGTTCAGAAAAACTATGGAATAAAGCATGAAATGAAACACAGAATCCCAGAGACCTCGAAGAAATGTAATTAATGACATATTTTATAGGTATTTAAATAAGATTTTGATTCTATTGAAATCATTATAAGAAAAATCAAATTCACACATGAGCTTTAGAGTCAAAACCACTGCCCGTCTACATCCAAGAACTGCTCCAGACACAAAATCTGTCCTTGTCTGTTGCCATAGAAACAGACAGTATCCTATTTCTCATAAGGGATGCTTAAAAAATTGAATTCAATTTTTTCACATTAGTACACTTGATGAAAAATCACCACTTACATTTGTTAAGATTTTTACTTGTTACTGAGAAGATCCATTTTAGTAAACTATCTCTTTCTGTGCCACAATATTTGCAAAAACAGCATTATATTAGTCATCCTCGACAATCACCCCAAATCAAAATGAATGAGTCGTGTTTCTGTGCCAATTACCATCAGACTTGGTGTTGGGGGTAGTTGAGGTAAACACAGTACATAATCATTTTTCTCTATAGATATGATTTTTGATGTGTGTAGATTACAATTATTCCCATTGCCATATAGTTCCTAGTATATTTTTAAATATATTAATGCTTGTTAGATTACAATATACTAACATTTTATCATGTCATAAGAGAAACAACTGAATAATTCACAATAATCACATCCTAATAGATTGCTAATTAATTGAAAGCAAATACAAAATTAACTGCTCACAACTAAATGTTTTACATGTATCACAATTCATGTGTGCTGTCATACAATCGGCAAACAAAAAAAGAAACTTAAAAGTTTAAAGACAACAAAATATGAAATATTAAGTGTAGTTTGCATATATTGACAAGCCTCAATTGCACACATTTATTCCTGCTACCCACTTTATCCCATACCATGGGAAAGGGGGTATAAAAATAGCTGCAAATAAAATAGATTTAAATACAAAGAAAAAACATGTTCAGTGTTATTGAATAATATAGTATATACAATGAAAAAAAAACCCACCACTTTTTTAAAACATGTTATTGCTAAATTTTACTTGGAAAATTGAAAACATTGTTTTGTATACCCACTTTACCCCAACTGACTCAGTTCCGTTAACTTTGCCTAGTCACAACTATTTATAATAGTAGTCATATCCAAAAATTATATTGGGTTAAATACTTAAATTATGAACTTAATAAAAAACTTAGAAATGAGCTACTTTTTTTTGATCAGTGCACCTTAATTTTTAATAATTACATTAAATTTCTATTTCACTATGAATATGCACTTTGAAAAAATTTGTTACAAATAACATTTCAAAATCTTGTTTCTAAAAAAATAACATACCATATAATATTCTAATATACCAGTTTCTGGAATCAGGATAAACCAGCGATATTGCCAGCCTTTCACAACATTTGTGTACTTGTAAAGCTGCCCTTCCAAGGGTCGACTAAACACAAAACAATACAGCTGTGAAATATTTTGAAAATACAAAGCAATGACTTTAAAAAACACATTAATTTTACTTGCATTGTTAACACAATATGTATTTTATGCAAAACAAATAAGAAAGCAAATAATTAGATGCAGTTTTTGTAATGATACTTTATCATAAATAATTTAACCTTCAAACATACACTGGTAAGAGATCCCTTTTAAGACAACTGGGATGGTATGTAGTATCCGATACGTTACAACTTTCGAGCGATGTATTGCCAATTGTGGTAACCTTCCCGTTTTCGCGCTTTTCTTAGTTTTAAGGCAACCCTAGATATTTTCTCCTGACGATAATAAACGGGTCTCATGATTGGTTAAGGAAGAAAATACGCTTTTCCACTTTTATTTTTAATGTAGAACGGAATTAAAATTTAGACAGTCTTTGAAATTGTTGGGTGCATATGAATTTTGCTCTTGATTTATAAAATCGACTTGTTTTATTAATTTTCAAAATTTTTAGGATAAGTTTGGAAAGCAGATTGTAAGTTACAATTTTTTAAATTTGTCACTTTATTTAAATTTCAATTAAAATTTCGAAAAAAAATTTGGATTAAATTTGATTTTTGAAATTGCAGATTGGAATTTAGAATTTTTTTCCCCTTTTGGTTGCTCATTTCCCCTTAGTTGATTTGATATAGCAGTGGATAGTGTTATTGAACGTTAGAAAATGTTTTTTTTTTTTTTTTTTTTACAAACATGTAGTAGCTTGATTGGGAAGAAGGTGAAATGTCTTTCATGTGAGAATGATATGATTTTAACATTGAGAAAGGATGCTGGTGATAGGTAGGAGTGGAAATGTAGAAAGATAGGACAAAAATTTGGCAAAAGAAAGTATAACAGGAGTAAGAAATTGGAGGGTAAATGGGTGTTTGGAGGACTTGAACGAGGGACGGATCAATGTTTTATGGTTGAGGTGAAGAATAGGAACCAGAAAGTTTTGGCTGAGGTAATTCAGAGCTGAATTTTGCAAGGAACTACAAAAATTTCTGACTATTGGAAGTCATATGCTGGTATCAATACCCGAAGGACAAAGAGTTCAAGGGTTATCGATTCGAGCATATGACTGTTAACCATTGTCAGAATTTCAAGGACCCGGCTATGAGGGTAAGTTTGATTTTTGTTTAGCTTTTGGTTATATTACAAACACTGGACTATGCTTGGGTGGGCACCCAATACGGTGACTTATACGCATGGAAGCCAACGGTGAAAGGTCCTCGCCGGCCCCGGAGGGGCGGCGAGGTAGCCGGCAGGCGGAGATCGCGCGTTATACGCTGTGACTTATCTACAAACAAATTTCTCGCGGTATACTGGTTTAAACGCATTGAAACCTTAAGCGCAATACGCTTTGACTTCTCTAAAAAACTATTTCCTCTTGTAAAGTCGTTACAATAAAAATATTTGTCTTGCTTTTCCATATATGGCTCTATAACCTGGAATATCCCCATTGAGTTGCTCACATAATGCTAATTGCTAGAAAAATAGTAAAAAAATATTTTTTCACACTTATAGATAGCAGAAGAATTTTTAGATTTTTTTTTTCTCATCAAAAACCTTTGTGTGCATTATGATCACAGAAAAGAACTACCTTATTAAAAAAAGATTTCTTGTTTTGAATTTTCTATGCATTGCAAAGTTTCTAATTCAAAATTGATGAAAATCCGGACGTTTTAAAAAAAATCACTTTTTAAAAAAAATTATTATTATTATTATTTTTTAACAATTATAAATTATTATTTTTTAATTAAAAATTTTTTTTTTTAAGTGACAAAACTAGGATGAAATTGAAGCAAAATTGCGTACATGTTCGGAGAAAACCAGATTGAAATATTAGAAAATTTTCAAGTGAAATTTATATTGCTTTTTTCTTAATTTTTAAACAAATTATTATTATTATTTATGCACTGTATGCAAAGGTTCACATTGTATATGGCGGCCATCTTGGAATTGCTTACATCGGCCGCCATCTTGATTTGGCGTAAACAATCGCTTTGGCGGCCTAACGTATCGGATGCTACCACTCCACCGACAACTGAATACAGATCAGGTCAAACAATTTTTTTTTCTATATAAAACTCAGTAGCACATTCAATCATTTCTTAAAAATAAAAAAATTGTTTCATACAAATTTAGAGGTACAAAGTTCCATATAAATACATAACATTGTGAAATTACATTCTCTGATGCATCATATGACAGAGATCATAGTATAGTCAATACTCCAAGTCCCAAGGGACTGAAGATAGTTCATAAAAATGAAATATTTGTTAGCGGGTAATTAAAAGAACTATAATATTTTGACTGGACTTATTAAGAGTTTTAAAAAATTACATGGTTTTGCAAAATGGGAATTTTATAGGGAGCTTTGACTGAATTGAAAATCATTGCCAACTGTAGTTTAAGATATTCTATTCAAAAAATGTACTTTTATGTAAATAAGAGAGGCAGTGACACAAAATATGAGAAACTTCAAATTAGAACTAACATAAACTGATATAAATTTTGAGAAAAGCAATTAGTTAAAAATATGCCAAGGGTCTCACAAATACTTTGACTAAAATTACCACACAATTGTTTTAGTAAAACAAAGATTAATGAATAACTGTTCAATACACATACAGTGGGTCGCAAAAGTATTACAAACATTTCATGTAGTTCATTTACATTTTAGAAAGATGAAGTTATAATTACCACTTTAAAATTTAATAACGTAGAGGCTGTTTCTTAAATTTGGTTCACCACCAGTAGTCAAACAATTATGAAGTTTGGATAAAACAATAAAAATATAACATAACCTGATTTCAGTCCCATAAAACTATTCAGTCAATGTTTAATATAAAAAATTACAGATTTAGTAAGCACGGTGCGAGTATCACTAACTCTAAGACCCATGCTAATAATGCAAATTAGCGAAAAAGGGAGCTCAAGATAGTCAAGTCTATAGATTTCAAAAAATAGATTTTCTTGACAAATACAATTTTAACACAGCTGTTTAAATAGAAAGATTTGATTTGCAATAGACTGAAACATAAAATGCAGTATAAAAATACTTAGTGGTTTCAATTAAATTTTAGTATAAAGTCACTTAGTTGGTATTGAGTGGCCAAATACTTTTAGTTATAAACTGAATACATAAAGCATAGGTAAAGAAAGCAGTAATTAAAAAAAATTTTTATATTGAAAATTATAAATATAAATTAAAATATAAGAAAATAAAAATAATATTATAAATAATATAGATAAAATTATAATAAATATTGAAAATTATTAATAATTATAAATACTACAGCTTTCAAGATGATAAATAAAAAGAATTAAAAAAATGTTTGTGCCACATTTTTTCATAATTTATATCAATCAAATAAAAATTTAAGTGATTTCTAGAGTATGTGACAGAAAGTATGTTTAAAAGAATGCATATTTCTTATTAGTGTATAAAAAGTTGACAAAGAGCATTAATAAGACATTACTAACCTCATTTTATTTCTTTCTTGAGCATCTAGTTCCTATCAAAATAGGAATATATTAGACAGGTATGATACAAATGTATTAATACATGCAATTGCACAAGACAGGAAGCTAACATAAGAGCTAATAGAAAATCATACCATATTTACGGGTTTGCAGGAATCAAATTATTTTAAAATGTATATCCCAATAGTTGTTTACCATTCTTTCAAATAGTACATCCAATTTATTTACTGATCAGATACAAATGAATTAGCATTAAGCAGTGAAAAATAAAATTAATTTATAATGTATGCACAGTACAATATTTAAGCAAATTAAGCACAAGTATTGAGTGAGTTTTTATTCTGAACATTTGTTAATAAAAAAGAGCACCCAACTGGTACATACAAATTTAGTAATGTGAAGAGAAATGCTCAAGATTATTATCAGTCACGTCATTTATTTTCTTTTATCTCATCGTAGTAGCAATAAAAATCACATGCATGTACACATTATTGAAAACAAACAGTACTAATGGTTTTTAACATTAGCAAACTGGAGATGAATGTATTTATACACATTTTGAAAACACAGTAATTAATACAGCAGATTCATAAATACAAACATCCTGAGTTTATACCATGTCTGTAAAACCAGCCAATAGCATGCAGCAGGAGTTAATTATACTTTGAACAGGTTTTCCTGAGATTTTTCCTCGTAAGGAAATAAACAAGATCACATAGATGCCCTAGGGACATTAGCTGAAGGTACTATAATAATTAATAAAGTTAACTTTCACATGCATATTTAACTAGCAACATTGAAATTGTGATTTACTCGATTCTCATTCAGAGAAAAGAGTAGTCTGATAGGAAATGTGATAAAGGAAAGCAAATAATTGAATGGCAAAATCAGATAAGGAAATAATGTGTCGAGAATCTATACTTCCTTGTCATAAAAGATATCTTACAGTGACATTCTGATGATCAGAAGTAGAGAGCATGATCAATAATGCCGAACTGCTTCAACTGATAGCAAAAGGTAAACAAGGTGTTCACCGTTTCGTTATTTGATTTTTTTAGATCGTTTGATGGAACGGCGAGAAATTATGTAACTGCATTTACTTTACAAACGAACCCTCCAGATAGGAATTCTTAAATTAACTTTACTTGTGCTTTTTTCATTGCTGAAATAAGAGTAATTTTTTCATCTTCGGTTAATTCTGGAACGTCGTTGATCAAAATATTAAAATCGTCTGCTTTCGACGAATTCGCCATAGTTGAACAAACAGCTGCCATTCACTGAAACTGAATTTAGGATGTATTAAGGAGAAAATATTTACTTTGAGAATGACACCCCTCCCTCCACCCCCCTTTGCAGTTTCGAAATTATACAATAATACTAATTTAAATACGAATTTAAACCACTATGAGAGAAAGAAAGCTAATTTGTGGGCCACTACATCATCACGAAGAAGATGCTCATTACGAAGCTTCCAAATGTTATCCTCGAAAAATATTTTTAACTTGCTTATATTTTCAAAAATTCGTAGCAATTTTTTCTCCTCAAATCATGCCGACCAACCGGTTTAGTAGTTAAGGTGTTAGTTTCTAGAGCTGAAGGTTCCTGGTTCGGGTATGGTTGTTTGTAAGCGTATGGTGCACCTTCAATGTGTCATTGCCGAAAGTCCTCACGTTGGATTGGTGTGGAAGTTTGGAGAGTGGGGTGCCAGCTCAGGCGTTGCTTCGTCATCCGACCGTGGTTCAAAATTACGAGGTGTTGTCCTCGGATCTTTCCCTTAAGTGATTGATCCTGGACCGTCGTCAATAGCCCGTTGTTTTGCTCTAGTACGACGTTAACTAATAATTACCAATTACCTAAATTTAAATCTGAAGTATTTAGAAATCAAGTAAATCAAAGAAAACCAACATTCTGAAGACGTAATAAGATGCCACAACCAAAAAATCAGATTAAGCATAGTTAGCAATTACATCAATCATAAGTAAAATATTTTATTCGAAACAGAAAACCTGTGAAAGAAAATAACGAGTTTGCGTGCCCTTCTCTCTCATAGGTAATGGTAATTATAGTTAACGTCTTTCTAGAGCAACACAACGGGCTATTGACGACGGTCCGGGATCAGTCCCTTAAGGGAAAGATCCGAGGACAACTCCTCGTAATTTTGAACCACGGTCAGATGACCTTCTCTCTCATAGAGAAATCATTCAAGAAAAATTTGTGATATTTGTGTCCTCTCGATTTCGCTCTTTTAGAAAGCGAAAACTAGTGTTTTTTCACACGTATACACCAGGTTTCATGAACACAATAAATTTCCGAGATTCTCAACAGGGTTTCCATTCCTTACAAATCAAACTTGAAATAAATTGCAAGTTTATTTGTAGTCAGGGTGGGTTTCTGTGAAGCACATACAGGAATCTGTATAGTATAAGCAATTTGACTAAAAAACATGAAGTCTCTTTTCATCTGGTACTTTTTTATCGAGTAAAAGACTTTAAAATAAGGGGAACCTTTTTGACTATCCTATATTTCTTATTTTAAAATTTCTTACTGTAATTTTTTGTTTATATTACTTTTTTGAGTTGAGAGTTGAATACTAGAAACGGATGTTGGAGTTTTTGGTGTATGTAGTTATATTATACCTTACTTTATTAGTCATTAGCATTGATGAGCTATATACAATATTAAGTTTGTCAGAGAATGAATTAAAATAAATACTATAACAAATATATCCAACAGGACAAATCACAATATATAGTTCAGTTAACAAAGTAAATTCTTTTTGGGTCATTAAAGAAGCATTCTATGTGCAATACAATCAGATTGTGCTATTTCAGATACATACTTGTGCATTTCTGCTATAAACTGCAACGATAATTTTTTCACCAGATCAGTTTCAGGCTTTGTTAACTGAATCTGATCTAATTATATATACAACAAAATACACATCAATAATAATTCCATACATACCGCATAAAAAATTCACTAGAAACACTTTTTTAAAAACTAGAAAGTACTTAGGTTATATGTTAACTGGTTATGGTTATAGAAAAAAGCAGTCCACGGAGTTAGAGTCGAGACAGGAAAACAGTATAAATATCAAAATGACAAAAGTTTTTGAGAAAAATAGTAAATATCTAGAATATAATTGTCAAAATACCCCACCTAACTAGACACAGCTTCAAAACTATTTTCTAATATGTAAGCTATGAATCATTTGTGTTTAGCCTGAAAAGTCGCTTTGAATGGCAAAGATGTTTGTTTGCCTAGCACATTAATAAATGCTAGTGTTATTTCATCAAGCAAAATATTGTCAGAAACAATAAATTTACGAAACATATGGTGGAGGATTAAAAAACCTAACAAATATTCTCTATTAACATATGGTGCATACTACTTTATAATAACAGAAATTTAGGACGCAGAAAAAATGTTTACTTATAAGGAGTTTAAAAGTGATTATTTTGGCAGCCTTTATCCGTAAATAATTTTTTCATTATATACTGCACCCTTTACATTAAAATTTCCCACGCTTTTCTAGTTGAGATGGTACAAAATATCTATAATTAAAAGTAAAATTTAAATATTCTAAAAGTAAATTTTAAATCATTCACTTTTCGAGATAACAGTTATACCTCTAAATATACCATACTTTTTGCATTTGATATTGGTAACAATTATGCATTACCTCATTCTTTTAAAAAGACAAATTTTTATTTTAAACTTCAATTTTGAGAGCATCATGAAATTTAATAAAAACAAGATACAAACCAATTAAAAAAGTTTTAATTCAATAATATATATTTTTTTAATTAACGGTCTTTTTCAATGAAACTAGTATGTTTTATAAATGTGTACAATTGAAAATACTTAACGAAATAGAACTGCTGAAGATTTAAATTCATCTAGAATGAAAAATATTTCATTTTTATACAGTAGATTTAAGTTAACTTGATTTTAAATAAGTGATGCTTCTAAACAATACAACAGGACAATTTATGTAATTTGGTAATTTTTTTGTTTTACGTCGTACTAGAGCAACACAACGGGCTATTGAACACGGTCCGGGATCAGTCCCTTAAGGGAAAGATACGAGGACAACACCTCGTAATTTTGAACCACGGTCAGATGACGAAGCAACACCTGAGCTGGCACCCCACTCTCCAAACTTCCACGCCAACCCAACGTGAGGACAAGACAATTAATGTATAAAAATATTTGTTCCCAAACGTCAAGACATGCAAGGTACTTCAAAACTACTTGTGGGAAACAAAATCAAACTATTCATTTAGAGATGGTATTTCTCATAAGGATAACTAGTCATGGGGGAAGGTTAGATACATACAATACCCTCAAGTATTTAGTACTGTTCCTTCCCTTCTCTTAAAGTTTGTATAAGTTTTGAAATACCCTGTATATATTCAATATACTATATAAAGATTCAAAATTTTTCTACAAAGAGAAAAAAAAGTCACTCTGGACTAGATTTATTTTTAGGGTGTAATCTCGTTTATAATTACTTTGAAATTCTGATAGGTAGTTGAATTTGTATGATAGGTGGGAGCAACACAACAGACAAGGATCAATCCCAAAGGAAAATATCAAGGACACATCATAATTTTGAGCTATACACAAGTCTGAGGTACACGAAGTCTGTGTGTGATTGTAATATATAACTTGCACAAAAACCAAATGTTGGCAAAAGATTACTTTTTTAAAAGGAAGCTAGGAAAGTTGTATTTCCTAGCAAAGCTTATTTCTCTTTTTGGAAATTCTGTAGGTTAATATTTAATTAGAGAAGCAATTTGGATTACTCCCTACTGCAAAATTTGAGACTACATTTAATTTGTAATAGATACGATTGGAAAAGAAAACAAATGCAAACACTTCATTCATACATATTTTAATATACAGCAAAACATGAGTATATTTACAAGATGGTCCTACATACATATACAATAAATACATCTAATTGTTAGGGGTAAAATCGTAAATGCAGGAGAAATGCAACCAGAACACAACAGAAAAGCTTGCTGGAAGAACTTCTTAAAATAAAAACAAAACAATATTAATATTTAAGAAAGCATTCTGGATTGATACATATTTTACAAAGCACTTAATAAAATTTGATGTAACGTTTGTTGAGGCTGGTAAAATGTCTAGATTTTTGAACATTTGAAAGAGATTTTACATACTATTGAATTAAAATTTTTTCTTGAGAAGCTGAAGACATTTTAGAGCATATTGGTATACGCTGAAATTCGACAGTTATTACAATGAGGGTTACATAATGGTTGTAAATACATTTTATATCCGTTACTTTAACATGAGAATAGTAAATTGTCAAAATAATTTGCTTGGTTAAAAACAAATAAATTAATTAAAATAAATATTCCAGTTTTCTCTTAAAACAAATTAAAATGCATCTTTAATGCTCTGCAGTTGTCGAACTGCCAAATCCACAGGAAGATCAAAGTCCATGTGAGTGAATTTATCCAGAGTTTTTAAAGCATCTTCAAAACCTGAAATATAAATATACATTCAGTTTCTATTCTAAAAGAATTTAAAGATTTACCCTCAAAGTATTTTTGGATAACACAAAGTTTAAATTAATGCATAGTTTTTAATAGACTACACCAGGTCTCGAAATACCCAGGTGCACTGTGCACACGAAAATAAAATTGTGCACCTAATTTTTTTCCGCTAGGTGCATGCCGTGCATCTAACGTTAAAAAAGGGGAGGGAACGTATTTGTTATATTTATACTTGAACAAACTATTAATATCGATTTCTCTTGCTCTAAAGGAACGAAATTTAAATTCCTAAATACACACTATGCGACAACAAAATCGCTGGGCTGTAACGGGTTTTTACAGGAGGAAGGTTTACTTGTGTCACTGCCACCAGAACTTTCCAATGATCGAAACCTTTTCCAGATGGCTCTGTTGCAGCGACTGTCGCTACAATCGTGCGCCGGAGAATTTAGATGTTTAAATATTTTTATTTACTATCTACTACTAACCTATTTAAACATACCCAACTAATAAAGTAGTTTACATTATAAAAAAATGCTCTTATAATACGTTTTTTTTATGTGTATCTAAAATATAACCTGTGTACCTAATTTAAAAACTTAGGTGCACCTTGTGCACCTGTATTAAAAAATCTATTTCGAGGCCTGGACTACACTGATTGGATCAAATACATTGCAGATAGTATATTTATGGATTGACATTTTGGTTGCTTCTTTTGAAAAGAAATCACATATTTCAAATTTCATGACTGTATGAAATATGTAGTATTTTCAATTTTAAGTTGAGTTGGCAGGTTCATTTCAAAAGAAACAAATATTTCAAATGTCATGACTGGATTTTTTAATATTCTAAATCAAGGGATTATGTCTGTAAGATAAACTAATCTTATAATTCCAGTTTCAATGGTAATAAGGAGAGAATTATAAGAAAATGTAAATAACCCTTTAACTCAAGTTCGTAACTTATCAGTTACAAGAGAAAAACAAACAAAATTTGATGACTTTCAAATTCTGCCACAGAATTTATATCCAGATAGTGTCTTACAACTGTCACACTTCGTAAGACAGTGTGAGGTCCCCCCTCTAAGAAGAAAGAATAATTGAACGTGTGAGCATGAACGGATGCAGAACTGAACTGCTCCGATGAAAACACAGGACTGAAACCATATTTGTACGTATCATATTTTAGCCTCGAAATAGCCTTAAATTGCATATATGTTTAGTAACTAATTAAATGTGCTGTATTTCTAAAAGCCGTTTTAATTGCATACAAGCCACTTATATTTTTGTCTGTTTCACTGTGTTTACTAGGAAAAAGTAAATCCTCAAGGGGTTAGGGGTTAACGGCTAATCTAATTTTTTTGACGCATTTTCCATAGCACTTTATTTTACCTGTTTTTGCTGCATAACTCCATGGCTGATAAAATCGTTCCAGTAGAACTCTGGTTTTATAAATAAGTTTCAACCAAGAAACCAGCTGCTTCTCACTGAAAAGGAGGAAAATTAAATATTTATTACAAATACCCTCAGACACTGAATGGATGCAAAATTTGAGAAATATTCAAGGGAGTGCTTACTTTAAGCCAGTGCAAATGAAAGCTTTAAAATGAGAGTCTGGTGATCGTTTTAGAGGAGTATGTGAACAGATGATACTATCTATGGCACTAAGCAGTGACTATAAGATAAAAACACAATTAATCACAACACATTTTTTGATAAAAAAATGCAAAGTATAAGAAAAATGAATAACAATTTAAACTAAAGGTTAATGTGAAATTATTATTTTTTATTAAAGTTTAAAAATTAGTTTAATGTATTTTACCCATAAACATATAAAAATTAAAATGTTGATAATAAAAGAATTTAATACCTGTTTAGGAGTTGTGGCAACACCTCCTACAATTTCTAAGTTAAAGCTTTGGCAAAGTTTTCTGGCAGGAGATGCATTGTACTGATAACCATTCTAATAATAAGAAATAAATTAAAGCCATTAATATTAACTGTCATTGAATTATAAATATGAAACTGCAATATAAGTCCAACTACAAAAAAATCCTTTTCTCACCAGCTACTTTCAAAATGGAAATTTTACAAATATGTTAAGTATTTATAAGCAACTTTTATTTTTCTCTCTAAAATATAGCATTTATATTCTAATATGCTGCTTGTAAATACAAAATTATTCATTAGCTTGACAGTAACACTTATGCATAAATGATAGTTATTAAAAGTGATGGGCATAACAAAGCTAAGTTAATATACATGAAATCTAATCACACGGAAGTAAATAATTCAGATAAGACTGGGACCAATCATGGATTTTGCAATAGAAATGTGGAAACATAATTTTATTTTCAGCATTGATTCAAACATTCGATAATTTGCTCAATATAATGACTTTTATAAAAACCTGAAGCTGTAAAATTGCTATTGAAGCATTTGCTTAAAGATAATCTTGTCAAACTATGAGAACTTGTAGATAAAATTCAGGTGGTATTGACTGCAAGATTATCAATCCAGTCATCAACTTTAGAGCAGTATGTAGGACTTTCTCTAAAAGGAAAAACTCCAGACAACAGAACAAAAATACAAATATTAAAAGAACCTTTCTCTTTGTTGGCTGGAATTTATCAAATTTTCATCAGCATTTTAAAAGTATAAGAAATAACGGAAAATAGACAGATAAAGGGAACATGTATAAACTTCAGTTCTTTTATACAATAAAAGATCTCCAACTTAAGGAATTTGATGATACATTCTTAATTTTTAAATTCAATAAAAATATTTTTTCAATAAGGCAATGAAAATATATTTTTATTTTAGACAAAGAAGCATTTAAAATAACCATCACAATAGACACAATAATCAAATAATTGATTTTAAAAATAAGCAATTGAGACAAAATAGATTTGGAATTGAGAAATCACAGCAAATAAGTAATTATTAGTGCATGGAATTCCCCATGTTCAGATCACGGATTTAAGATGTAAATTAAAGTGCACATTTCAATGCTGTATGCTTCACACATTCAAAGCACAACTGAGTTTTGTATGTAAAATCCCCTTGCAATGAAGTATTCATAATTTGACTCAAATCAATGAACATCTTTCTGTAATTTTTTTATATGAAGTAATTTCCATTTTCGCTGAATATAAAATATTTGGTCCTATCAAACAAAATTAATTTCATTTCACTAATTTAAAAGTCCCTAATATTTAAAAATGTAGAAGGCTGTAAAACTAATGGGTCAAAAGTATTTACAATACATGGCAAAGACTTGTTTTTACAGATTTTTTTGCAAACGTTTTTAGATTTTTTTTGCAAACGTTTTTATAAAATGTTTTTGTATTTTTAATACTAATACAAGAAAAAGCACAAAATTACTGATAAAGTAAATTATGATGTTAACTTAATACTATTGAAACTCTATTAATGACTATTACACATTTCTTTTGTTCTATAAATCGAAAAACATCACATGAAAAAATTACATTTGATAACGTCTAAGTGAAAAATTTACCTTCTGTTCATAGTACTTGAGAACAAGATCCCAAGCATGCATCATTTTTGGAGTAGTTGATTGGACGGCAAAACATCCAAAAGGTACTAAACTGTTGCTTTGTCCAATCTGTTCAAGAGATCAAGTTTATATTTGAAAAGCATTGCAAATTAAATCTTGGGAAGAAAAACTATTATCACACACACATAATTAAAAACAAACATTAAGAAATGAAAACAATGAACTATCTATATAAATAAGAATTGAGTTTTTGTCTGTACATTGAATATTTTTTACCCATTTCAAGTTTTCGATCCGTTTTGGAACCTTCTGATGAAAAATCAGCCTCTTGCGCGTTTGTGTCTGTCTGTGTTTACCCATGCTATGTGCAAACGGTTGAATATATATTTATGAACGTTGCATACTTTAGAGTACTTGCATTCATTTAGTGACTGAACTTGGCTATGTTAGTCTGTCTTCCTGTTCTATGTCTGAATTGGTGTCTATGGGTTTGTACAGGTATCACATACATTTTATCTCTACTAATATAAAAGGAAGTGTTTGTTTGTCTGTCTGTTTTGCGGCCGCAAAATCCTGACAATCTATGGCACTTACAGCAGTGAGATTTGGCACACAAGTAATCCAAATTTTTTGCAATTTTTGGGTCACGGCGAAATTTTAAAATTTAATCTAGAAGATTTAAAAATTAATTCAATAGTTTTATTCTCTACCTGGTTCTTCAAATGCGTTTCATCAGACGAAAGAAGAAACACCCTAAAATGAACTTTTTCTACCAACATGACCTTCTATATTTTTAACTATTATATATAGACCTATATTTTTTCAAGAGATTGTGACATCACGTGAACCTTCTCTTTCGGGGGCGGGGGGAACCACACAGATTGCTCATTCTGCACTTTGCATTTAAAAAAAAAAGATTACATTTCCTGTCCCCCTTTTTGGCGAATTAGTGCAAGAAATAGAAAACATATTGACTGGGATTGTTAAGTTTCTTTTCGTTTAATCGGAATTGCTAAAGATAGATTACAAATTTCAACGGATTTTAAATCTGTGGAAAATTTTACACCAGATTAATACCTTACATCATGGCGTTGCCCGCGGTGTTGGTTTGCTACGGGCACGGGCGAGCCACGCAGTGGCTAGTTATATACATTTGAATACAACGTTCTTTAATTCATACGCCAAACTTTAGTTTAGTGAATGCTAGATCAAACTTTTCTTTGATTACCTGTTTAGGAAAGTTTCTTGCTAAAACATCTGAGTAAGTATACTTAAATCAACCATAATTATGCAGTTTTGGAAAATCTGGAATGTTTATGGAGTTAATAATTCCGTCGATTGTTTTAGCAGTACTGCTGAAAAGCAATCATTCACTCCTCCCAATTTTTTTCCACGGAATTTCAACTATAATACTTCATCTATTTCGAGCCTTTTTTTTTGTTTTTTTTACAAAATATAAAATAACTAGCCACTGCGTTGCCCGTGCTGTACTTTGTGGGGTTAGGTGTGTTAATTATGAACGTTTGCCAACCACCGGTGTCCATTTGGTTTGCTTCGCAAACCAACACGACGGACAACGCCGTGATGCCCTAGTCATTGTGAAATGCGACGAAATTGGAATTGCAAAAAGATCCAATCGGTGACATCACAATCTATTAGAGGGTGGGGTGCCATCTAAGGTATTGTTATTATTTGACCATGGTTGAAAATTACACGATATTGTAAACGTATATTTTACTTATTGGATTTAACTCCGACCCTAGTTATTAGGTAGTTGTGTTGCTTGAGAACGTTAATTAAAAATTACCCGATTTTCTCGGATAATAATTTCCAAATAGTTAGAAACGCTCGTATTTTTCAATAAATGTAAACGAAACGGAAATTTGTGTTGGTTGTTCACGCGTGCAGTGATATTTTCTGTATCTTTCACTCTGAATTAATTTCACATTTCAAAATTTTTTGCATTTTTAATTGTAAGTTGTATTAATTGTGTCATTACGAGATAAAAAAAGAGAATCACAAATATCTTTAGAACAACTTTTATTTTGTTTTATTTCATTGTTTTCAGTTTCAAATATTTATTATTTTAATAAATTAGATTTCCTTCAAGAAAAGAGAAAGTGGCAGGTAAGTCAGAATTAAGCAAATTTTAAGTATAATTTTGACGTTATTGAAAGAATAATGTTAAAAACCTCCAAACTAGATCAGTTAAAATATTAAAATTTTTTTATTCGTCTTAAAAAAATTAGTGATGAATATCTTATTAAATGAATTTGTCCCCCTTTGCGAAAAGATGGCGAAATTCGAAAGTGTCGCTTAAACCGCCAATGAAGAGTGCCACAAGTAAAAAATATTGTTTTGTTGACTATGAGTGCGAGAACACTCACCATCGATTCGTTATTTTTATGAATTAAGTTGACATGAACAAAACTTAAAGGGAATTCCAAACACCCTCAAAATCATGTTTGATAGTAGTAGTAACCTTAGTGTCACATTTTGTAGCTCTGTCCAACAGCGATGTATATAAAACATATTCATAGATGGATATGCATGTGTAGGATGTGTCCAAAGTTGTAGAAATTATAAAGATGTTAAAATATTATTTTATTCCACAAAAGACAAGTGATTATATATTCTGATAATTTCTTCAATCTAGAGTTTACCAATTCAAACCAAATAAGGGTGGGTAATTTTGCTAGTGGTAAATATTTAGAATTTTTATTAGAAATTAATACATTTTTTCGACATAACATTTAGGTTTGTAAAATTTAATTAAAAAACTTCAATCCCAAAGTAAAGATTCAATGAAAATATGAAATGAATATAGCATGATTTCGAAAAAAAATAAAGATTAAAATATAAGCACATCGATTTCTCAAAAGAAATGCATTGGATAAGTTTTGAGTACACTACAAAAAGTTTGATTTTAACATTGTACAAAGGGACACTCCTGATATCAAGATATTTGCAATGAAGATGTTTGTTTTAAATTAAAATGCTATAGAAAAAAGCAAATAAATGGAGGACATAAATACAAGATTGAACAAAGGGCATACTTTCTTGCATCCTTAAAATCAATAATTTCTAAAATTTGAAATTGAAAAAAATGTTACATAATCACTTTTTTCTACTTACTGGCATAAGCCCATGTTGCATTAAATCTCTGATAGCAGAGGCTAGATCTTTTCTAACAGCAGTAGTTAATTTTTCATTACATTGTACAACAGGAACCTAAAAAACAGGACAAAAACATTAAAATATATGTATGGTTTAAAGATAATAAAGAAAAGGATCATAAGTAGGAAAAGAACAGGGTGTCTACCAAATTTTGGAAACTTAATTTCATGACTTTTTCATGACCTGGAACTAACAAATTTTATAACCTTTAACTTTTAAATACGCACATTTTTCTAAGAGAATTGCAAACATTTTAAAATAATCATTTATGAACCTAATATTTATAAAAAAAATTATATTTTGTATATTCGGCCTTTCAATTTTACAAATTTTTAGTGCTTGCATATCTCCAAAACTATCCATTTATTTCACATTTAAAAAATATACAATAAAATTTAAATAGTCATGCACCAAGTAACAGAAATGTATATAGCACTACATAAAAAAAACCACAGCACATTAAAAAAAACCACACACAATTTAAGCACATTTTCAATATTTTAATCAAACCAAACCTATCCTACAGACCATTACAGATATGATCTAATGACCTGTCACAAAAAAACCCTGAATAATATAACAGCCTATGTTGATTTCAGTCAAAAAGGTTTAATATCTTTTCTTAACCCTTGGATTTTTACAAATCATGGAGATGTTTTATTGCTACTTCTTTGATGCAAGTAATAATCTTTTGCAACGAACTCCTCCAATGCTAGTGTGATACAATAAAATTTAATGGTATTTCCTAGCATTATTCAAGACAAGAAAAACACTCCCTTGACAAGACAGTAATGCAATGGTAATTTGTTTAGCATTTTTAAATATAATGTAAGTAAGAATTTCTTACTATCAGAGCAAAAAGCAAATACAAGGGATTCTTTTACACCCTTGCAGATTACTGCCCTAACATTCAGTTGATTTTTGTTCTCTTCAGTGAAATTAGCTGACTAGCATTTTTAATAGATTTTATAACATATTTTAGTATGAAATGACTAGCTGAAGAAGTAATGTATGTTAAGTGATATTCTCTTCAAGTTTTTGAATTCCACAAAGTATATTCTGAAATTAACTGACTACGAAATTGAGGAAAAAACAAAATTAGGCGAGGACTCACTACTTTACTATTTCAACATGTTTAACAAAAATTAACAATTCAGAAATCATGTAAAAATTTATAATGCCATCATTGATAATTTTTTTAATGATATGAAATTTGTCATGTGTAATAACGTCCCCAATCATATAAGCAAGTGACTGAAATAGCACTAGCCAAGCAGCTATACTATTCCCGCAACTAATTAAATAAACATGCAAGAAACAAAATAAGAAAATGAAAGCCTAGAACAATAAATTTTGCTACTAAACATCAGAATTTCTATAGTAAGAAGTCTTTTGCAACCCATAATTTTAGACTGTTATTAATCCGGTAGAGCTATATGCAACCATAGGAACTACATATATTCCAATCAATGGGAAGCGTTTGTGATGAAGCTTTCTGATTTTCACACTACCTAATCAAATCCTTATTTCAAAGAGTTTCTACTTTATCTTAGTTTTAAAAGAAGGATAATATACTGAATTGTTTCTCACATCTTCAGAATCACTAGTATAATCACTATCTTCAAAGGGAGGTTCTTGCTCAGCAGCACATTTCATAACTTCTGTTACAGCCATTTCCAGCTGAGCACGGAGATCTCTGAAACACACAAAACCACTTTCTATAAACTAAGGTCCCAAAATTGGAAACTAATTGTAATTGAAAAACCTGAGATGCTAATATAAATTTTTGGATTCATTCCATGGATGGTTGCGTTTCATGACAGAATGGACATAGTTGAAGTAAATACACATGTAAAGCCAGAAAGGTTTTACTTAAAACAGAAGAGAGAAATATATATCCAGTCCAATATGGAACGGGATCAAACCCGAAGGGAAAGAACAGAGGATGCCATGTAATTTTGAACCACGGTCAAATGATGAGGTCACAGGGAGGAATTGAAACTGTACCTCTTACAACTTGCTAGACCCCATTATTTATTATAATTATGATACACAGTTAACACAAAAACAATATTAATATTTTTTTTATTGTTCAAGGAAACTTCAGGGATTATAGATAAGAGAAAAAGAGACAGCAAAAAAATCTAATTGACTCCTTTTTACACATATATATTCCAATCAGTGGAAAGTGTTTAGGTACGAATTTTAATTAATGTCACACTGGAGGCAACACAACAGGATATTGGGGACGGTCCGGGATCAAACCTAAAGGGTGAGAACCGAGGACAACAACATATAATTTAAAACGATAGTCAAATAACGAGGTCACACAACAGCTGGCACCTCACTCTATAAAACTTTCACACCACGGAAACATGAGAATATTTGAGGTTAAGATAGATTCAACACACACTAGCCCTCTTTGTACACAATGGCCTATGGTTGGATTCGATCTTGCGACCCTACGGTTGCTACTCAGATACTCCTTCAACCAGGTTACAGTGGCCCTGGTAGTGTTTGGGATAAAGCATTGATTTTTACATTACCTAAACAACATCTATTTCAAAGAGGATTCTTCTATTTATTGAAATAAAAAGAAAAGTGGAATATTCTTAGAATTGCAACAAGGAAACGTTCAACAGTTGTAAGCAGAGTGCACTTGATGTGTTTTACGTTACAACAGAGATAGTTTGTTTCTTCAATATTGTTAAAGTTAAATTTTTATTTATAATAAAAATGCATAAAAAATATATATCAGAAACAGCAGATTTAAATATACAAAGCAAATGCTGGTTTTGATTTTCCCATTTATAATCTTTTGAAAACTATTTGATTTTAATGATTTTCAAATCTCAATTCTCACTTAAAATATATTAAAAGATGTTTAGTAATATAATCGGTTTAATATTTAAAAAAAAAATATATATATATATATATTTCACTTTTGAAAAGAACATTTACACTCATGAAAAAAGAATATAGAACAATTGCAGGGTAGGTAGCAACACAACAGGCTATTGGTGATGATCCAGGATCAACTTTGAAGGGAAAGATCAGAGAAAAACACCTTGCAATTTTGAACCAGTCAGAAAACAAGATCAACACTTAAACTGCCCCCACACTTTCCAAACTTCTGCACCATGCCAACATGAGTACATTTGAGGACACAACAGAATTAATGTGCACCAGCCCTCACATATATGACGGTCTTTGGTTGGATTGTTTTGCACTCTCAATCCTCGGACAGCTAATTCACTACTCTAACTACCGGGCTATCACAACCTTGAACGTTTGCTGGGAAAAACGATGAAAGAAATACTTACCCCCAATGATTCACTTTACTTGATTTTTTCAATAAATTTTTTTGAAAGTTATGCCTTCCACAACCAAACTGAGTAATGGTAAACATTTGTAAAAGTGTCAATACCCTTCTTATAATATGAGAGGCACTTCTATTATTTTTCTGAAAAGAATCAAGGAAAAGACGTATTTTAAGCAGTGTTCACAATATATGCAACTTCATAAAAAATAAGTGTAATCAATAATTTTTTTAGTTCATGCATTGCAATTTAGAAACACATAATTAAAAGTTAATTGATTAACTTGAATCCATGGCATAAGAAGTGAGAAAAACAGAGACAAATCAGTCTTCTTAAACAACAATGGTTGGTAGCTTGCCAAAAATTCATGTTTATGGTGAGATGTGGAATAATTCAAATCTATATACAAGAGAAGTTTGGAAAGTAATGCCTGTTTGAGCATGACAGTGACAGGCGACACTATGCTACTATGACAGTGGCAGGTGCACCGTTCAAGGTCTACCAGTTTTAGGCACTTGTCTGCCAGCTGTTTACTGAATTACGTCATATTATAACGGTTATTATTGTTTTGGTAAGCGAGTAAAGGACCAAGCGAAATCAAAGCGGGGTCATTCCACGTGAAATGAACAAATATCAGGGAAAAACCTGTAGCCGTACAGCAATGGATTTTCATGAAATTTGGTACAGGGGTTTAGTTTATGCATAAATAACAATATCCAAAAAAATTTTAAAGTTTGAGGCATTTTAAGGACTTATAACTTTGAAGAGCAGTTGTGAGATCGCTTAATGTTGCATGTTTGAAGTTTTATTTCTTAAAAACTACTTAACATAGACAAACATGTTTTACATTCTTATAATCTGTACAAAACTGTCTTTTTTTCACTTTGGCAACAACAATTTTAAACAGATTTAATCTAAAATTTAGTTGCAAAATATGGAAAATTGTCATTTTTGACAGAATTGAAAATATTTCTATGGGCTAAAGAAATTTTACAACATTCTTTAAATTTACGCCAGTTACAGTGCTAGATATGATAATATTACTGATAGAGTTTGTAAGTCGCATTCTTTCATCTTTAAAATAGCTAACGAAAATAATAATTTGCTACTCTAAATAGGCATAAGAAATCAAATGAAGGACAAAACCGACATTTCACAAGAATACAGTTTAATATGTTTATTACTTGTAAAAATAAAATATTCGGGATTGAAATTGGAGTCCTAAAGCAACAATAAAATCAAAATCACAACATTTGCTTCCCAGTCTATGCATATTACGAGAACTTCAATGATAAAAGTGAAATTAAATAGATAATGAATCCCTATATCAACAAAGAAAAAAAAAATACCAAATCATTTTTAACTTAAAAAGTGAACTATAAAAGCAGAAAAAATCAGTGTCAAAACAAGCCCTAAAATTTCAATTTAGTATCATAGGCATTATGACTTTGAACTACCTTTTCAAATTCGCAATGGTAAAACTTCCATATTAAATTTTGCATCTTCTATAGTTGAAATGTGATTTTATTGTTCTGCCGAATTCTTTTTAAATTCTTTACTTCTTTTGCTGGTGATTGTGATAAAAATGAAACATGAATTTGTGATGTACAATTGGGAATAGGAATGTAGCAATGATAGTTCCCGTAATGGCTGTAGTCACTGATTGAACACTTCTGGATTGCCATAAAACATTCGCCGGTGTTTGAAAGTTTTTGGTTTGCAAACCAAGCACATTTATGATCATTGTTAATTTAATAGTGTTTATTTATTTGGTTATCCGCCCTCAAATGTAATAGCATCTTTTTCAAAGGTGGAAATGGATGTCTTTCTGGCGTGCTTTTTTGATTCATCATGCGATAAAATAAAACGATAATTTCCATCTAGTTCAAAATATTTGTGGGATGAAAATAAACAAATTACAATGATGAAAATTTCATGACACATAATACTGAAAATTTGTGAGGTTTTTGTTGTCCTTCTCAATAAAATTTGTATTTAAAAAATAGAAAAATCGCTGTTTTCAATTAATTTACTTTTTTATTATTTTTTTTCTTAACTAAGTACTAGAAACATGTCACTAAATTATAACAAACTTTTAGATAGAAGATGTGCTTTGTAAGAATAATTTTTGATACCGTCTTTCCCCATTTTTAGAGGTACTAGAGCAATTTGAAATTTGTATCAAATAGGCAAAATCTCTATTTGCACTGATCCCTGAGAATGAGCAGTGACAGATATAAAACTATAGTCTGACATTTCCTACAAGACCTTTTACCAAAGAATGTAGCAATATAAAATTTTTAAATTTGTGTCAATAACGTATTGAAATATAGGGTATCAAGCAGGCTACTATTAGTGCTAAAAAAATCTACATTTATGTGACCTTGAACTTTAAAGTTCAATTAAAATAAAATATACATTTTGGACATCTTATATTTGGCAGTTCCTCTTTACTATGTGATCTATTTAAAAATTAATTTTCATTAAAATTGGTGATGCCTCAGCCGATTTGCTCATTTTGCATGGAATGACCCAGCAGTGATGATTGAACCATGTGTGTTGTTGGTGCCGAAAGTTTAATGAGGGAAGAGAGAACGTCCATGATGAGGAGCGATGTGGCCACCCAAGTGTCATTACGGATGAGCTTGTCAAGTCTGTCGATAAATTCATCAAACAAGATCAACGCGTGACTTCGGATGAAATTCATGATAAATTTTCACATGTGTCTTGAACTATCATTTACAAAGTGGTAACAGATCACCTAAAATTCAGAAAACTCTGTGCAAAGTGGGTGTTACAAATGCTCAATAACGACCACAAAAGCTTAAAGACGTTACTGCTTATCTCAATGGACTGGCAGCAGAGGAGTATGATGCTGGAATCCAAAAGCTCTTCACAAGGTATGACAAAGGTTTAAACTTGCAAGGGGACTATGTAGAAAAGTAATGATGTATAAAAATGTAAAATCATAAGTGTAGTTAAAAAATTTTAAAGTTAAAAACGGGCATTACTTTCCAAACGACCCTTGTATAGCAGAGTTGTCTACATATAAATCTAATTTGCCCTAGGAATGGAGAAGGGACTAAAATAAATTAAAAAACAGTACAGGAAAAACATTGAGTATTATTACGATCACTGTATGATCAATATACCCCACATTTGGAACACTTATACTTTTGAACAAATGGGGAAATACAGTAAAACTCGGATTATCCTAGACCAGATTATTCGCTTTAATCGAGCTATCAAATATTTCTAGAATTTTTTTCCTACATTTTCCATTTTTAAAACTACCAAAAAAAATTCAGAACTTGATCTCATAAACACTTAGGAAAACGAAATCTAACAACATTACACTGTTTACTTTTCATTGTATCAAGTAGGGATGCGACATCAATGTCGATATTTTCAAAACATCGATGTTTTTTAAAAAACATCGATGTATTGGAGTCTATGTTTTTGTAACATCGATGTTTATACTTGTCGATGTTTTTACGTCGTCGATGTTTTATTTTTCAATGAAAAAAGTACCATTATAAAAATTTAAAAAATAACTAAGTAGCATAATTTTTGTAATCAGCAAATTGAACATACTTTTAGACCCGAGTGGCCAAGGGTGAAGGGTCTGAAAAGTTGAGATGCGATATCAATGTCGATGTTTTCAAAACATTGATGTTTTATAAAAAAAGCATTGATGTATTGGAGCCGATGTCGCATCACTAGTTGCTAAACCAGTTTTAAGAAATGGGGGAAAAAGTTTAAATACTGAATTTTAAAAACATCGATGGTTTGGGGATGGGGGGGGGGGGCGATGCATTATCTACATTGAAGTTTTAATTTTGAACATCGATGTTTTGCTGTCGATGTCGCATCACTAGTTGCTAAACCAGTTTTAAGAAATGGGGGAAAAAGTTTAAATACACTGAATTTTAAAAACATCGATGTTTTGCTGTCGATGTCGCATCCCTAGTATCAAGCACTAAAAGCTATCGGAAGTGCCATCTCTACTATTATAAAAGGGAGTGTTTGTCTGATTGTTTAGCGGCCGCAAAATCCTGACAATCTATGGCACTTACAGCAATGTGATTTGGCACACAGGTAGTCCGAATATTTTGCAAATTTTGGGTCACGGCGAATTTTAAAATTCAATCTAGAACATTTAAAAATGAATTTAATAGTTTTATTGTCCAACGGTTTCTTCAATGCGTTTCTACCGCAGAGAGAAGAAACACAGGAAAATAGACTTTTCTACCCACATAACCTTGCCATCAGGCTTTGGAATCATAAATTTTTTTTTTCATCAAAGTAGATTCTGATTTTTTTTTCCGTTTCCGCTTTGATTTTGTGCAGTTTTTATTTGCAGAGTCTTTTATATTTTCCTAAGAGATTGCAACATCACTTAAGCTTTCTCTTTCCAAAAAAAAGACAACATAAGATTGCATCTTCTGCTCTTTCCTTTAAAAAAAAAGGAAACAGATTACATTTCCTGTCCCATTCCATTTCCGCGATGAGAGCAAGAAATAAAAAACGTATTGGCTAGGAGTGTAAAGTTTTCCCCCCGTAAAATTGTATTTGCTAAAGATAGATTAAAAATTTCAACGGATTTGAAATCTGCGGAAAATGTCATTTTAAATTAATACCGAAAAATAAGATTTTCTTTAAATAAATAATTTTAAAATTGAATATATCTTCAACGGATTTCAAATCTGCGGAAAATTTTACACCAGAATAATACCTTACATCACGGCGTTTCCCGTGGTGTTGGTTTGCGCACCACGGGCACGGGCAACGCCGGGCCAGTCACGCAGTGGCTAGTTGTATAAAAAGAACAACACGAAGCGACACCATCAATCATGATAACCTTAAAAAATGCCAAAACATGTTTTTTTTTGCTACAGAAAAATGCCAAAGTAACGTAAAACAAAAGACAATTAAGGACTTTTTTAAAGTAAGAACTCGTTAATTATCGTAACAATATAAATTGCATTTGGTGTATCTGTATAACTTTTGTATTTGTTAAAATGTACATTTAAGCCTACACAATTTATTTTATTTACAATTTTCGCCTAAATTGAGATTTTCAGTTATCCGAGTTATGTCTTGGTTTGTAGGAAGGGGGTTAAAATAAATGGAAAGTCTTCATATTAATAACGTTGAATAACATTACAAATCAATTACAACCAATTTAACCCAAGCAATAATGGATAATTTTGATAGTGTATAATAAAAACGCATCTTTCTGTGATCTATAAATATCTATACCAATCACGTAAATTCATAACTAATTATGTAAGAAGTCTCACTTGGCCATTGATTGCACTTTTTCCACTGTCATGAGAATCAGAGTCAGAATGAAGATGCGATGTCTGGAAATAAAATTAAGCGACATTTATAAATCACAATAAATTAGAAATTGGCTCAAGAGAGAAAACCATACAGTTTGAAGCTAAGATACATTAGAGACAAATTAGAATGAAAACTACAATAATTTTTTAACTTATTCAGTCTAACAATGGATAAGCTGTGCCAAACTCTAGATAAAATAATGAATAATGTAGTTAATAATAATTAACTAATAAAATAATGTAATTATAAAAACATTAAAATTTAACGTATTAAGAGTCTAGCTCTAGAATTTTATGAATAAGAATAAAATTTAATTGATAGTAAAAAGTAGTCAAATTGTGAATAAATAATAAATTTAAAATATATTGGTCAACAGCATAATGAATATTAATAAATTAGGAAGGTGATGAAAATTGCTGAGTTAAGACAAGGTGGTCAACATTATGAAAAAATAAACTGTTAACATGAAATGAATTAAAACTGATAAATAACACATGATCCTGAACATTAACATGTTTCATATAAAATTAGAAATTGATGAAAAGTGAAACTAGTTCTCCAATGAAGGTTACTGTCGTTTTTTATAAAATGCGATATTACTGGGAAAGAAATCTTATATAAGAGTAAAGAATGTATATTTCATAGATTAGGAACTGGTCCTTATATGAAATCGATCAAACATGAGTATTTTTAACAAAATGTAACTTGATTGCTTTATATAAGAATGAGCTGCTGTTAAAGCTTACTTTTCGATGAACAGGGCAATCACAGGTACATCTTGGTTTGCCATTCGTGCCTGCTTCACCTGTTGAGAAATAAGTAGAGAAAAATAAGCTTTTCATACAATTGAATAAGAACTTTTAATAATTATTCTGTTCTATTTTTTTTATTTGGGCAGTTTAAACACATAAATCCTAAGTGAATGATATCAAAAAGAAAAATTTTTTAATATGTAACATAAAAATGAAAGATAATTGAGATTATCAAAGATCTGAAAAGTATATGGCTCAAATATTTTATTCATTTGCAAGATAGATAAATGAGAACATAATTGTAAAAGTTAGCAAATAGACACATCTTAAATTAATCTATAAAGTTATTTGCAAATAATTAAAATGTTAACATCCAGTTTTGAAATGGAAACAAAATGTATGTCAATGGTCGAAACGAAGAGAAAAATCTAATGTACATGAAAAAAGTAATCAGATAATATAATTTTTTAGTACAATTTCTTAAATTGAATTTTCTGCTATTTCTACAGGAATTTTTTTTCCTACATTGTTTTAATAATATTTAGTTTTAGCTGAACTCATTACATGCACTGGAACCCAATAACATTCAGTAACTATGTAAATAAAAATATATATTGCATATGTAAATAAATATCATGAAATTTTAAATTGCTTTCAGGAATATTTTAAAATTTTGGAATGTTTCCAAGCAATGAATTTTGCCAATTCGACCACTGACTAAATTAATATTAGCTCAGATGTAAATAGTTATAAAGACTTCAGTACCTTGAAGAAATTCAATGAATCGCTCCAGATCAGTTATTTGAGTTTTTAATTGACTCACTAGTTGCTCTTTCATCTTAGCAGGATTCACGAGCTTAAGTTAGGGAAATGTTAGAAAACATGCATGTTAGTAAATTAGTTAGTAAGAAAGCACACATGCACAGTTAGAAAGACTTGGAATTTTATTTATTAAGATCGAATTAAAAAAAATGCCCACCAGAAATAGGTTAAAAGAGTCGCTCACATTTGCTGTATCATATACCAACATAACACATTTTATTAGTACACAGATTCTAAATTATACTCATAACAAATGACTCAATCACTTTGACATAAATTATAATTAACTCAAAGCAAAATTATTAAAAATACTTTTTGGTTGGTTGTTTTTCTTTGGCATAAGGCCAAGTGGCACCAAACATCAAGTTAATCATCACATACACACAGAAACTTTTACTAATGAGAAAAATACACCCATGGAGGAAATAAACTTGCACCAACTACAACTCGTAGATTGCTAGCACAGCAGGCAAGCCCATTAAACCATGGCACACCTTTTTTTTTATGAGGCAAAGTCTGATGGTTAATCAAGTTAGTATACTACTTTAAGGAGCACAAAGGTATTTGTTGGACAAATGACAGAAGAATCATTTTAATCAAATACACATGCAAAACAGATATGATAATAAAATGTGATTTTTATCATTCACACACCTCTCTTATAGCTGAATCAACTTGGGAGCGCAATTCATCTGGACTCAGCTTATCCAGCTCGTCGAGATCCATAAGGAGTTTTCCTTTCAACTGCTCGATAATGACAGATTGACGCTCCAGCAACATGCTTTGGGGCATACCAGCTTCACCAGTCTATGAAATGAATCAATAAAGCAAAATTAACCAGATTCTGAGCAACTGAATTCAAGCATATCAAGGCAAAATCAAATAAATATTTTTAACGTCAAATATCTCGCCATGAAATAGTTAGACACAGTAAAACCTGATGTCATCACTCAAGAAACCAAGTAATTCAGCTGACTTACGAGGTTGATTGATTTGGTGTTTTATGGTGCAAGGGAAAGGAGACGTGCCCCTGTGAGCGACTACTTAAAAGTAACTAGATGATCATGTTCATAAACCTGTACCTTGTATATTCAGTACCTTGAACTGATGCAAGGTAATTTGTAATTGTTTTTAAGGCTTCAAGAATTTGTGTTTATTAAGTGGTGAAATAATTTTATTTGTACTTTTGTGCTTTTCTTCCAAAAATTCTGTAGTTAAACCTTTTATAATTGATTCAGAACATAGTGCAATGTTGTTATCTGTATCTATGGAGTCATTTATATCGGGATCATACGTACATCTACTTTCATTTATGATTTCAAATTCTAATAAAGAATCAGCCCGAGTTTTGATTTTGTTTGCCATCAGACACACATCCTGCATGTTTTAAGACTGTTATATGCAGTGAAGAGTTCTTTGGGGAAGAATTTAAATTCTCAATGATGAAATGAGGTTTTAACTACACTGGTGTCTATGAGAGCAAGATGGGACTAAAGAGAATAGACAACATATTGAGGTTTGACTACATTATTTGGGACACAAATATGTACCAAAATTCTCTTCTAAGAAACTACTAGAGCACCAATAATTATTTTTTTTTGGTTTACCAAGAATAATAAAGTGCTGTCACATGTAATTACTACTAAAATGTTTTTAGATAGATATCTTTTCAAAAATTCAATTTCAAAGATTCAGCAGTTACCTTAGGATTAGTGAGTATTAAATGGGGTGAATATTTTGCCTACTCATGTTCAAACAGCGGTTGGAAACCATGTACTTTAAAACCTAAAATATCTTTCAGTGTGTTATAACTCAGTAAAGAAAATAATCAACAGACGTAAAAAACATTTAATATTGTCTCAAATTTCAAACAAATTAAAATTAAGAAAGAAAAATCTGACAAATGAAAAAGCATCAAGAGTAATTTTCTCAATAGTAGCTTATTAACCTTTAGATGCCGCTTCTAGATATTAACACACTTTTTAAAAATAATTTGGATTGAGCTCCAGTTAATACCTTTCATATAAACTCTTTCAACATAGTGGCAGAAAGTCACTAAATTTTATACAATTCAGTAATTTTCATGAGTGACAAAAATATTTTGTAGTCAAAAGACAACTCGGGTGA
Source organism: Metellina segmentata (assembly GCA_947359465.1). Taxonomy (NCBI): domain Eukaryota; kingdom Metazoa; phylum Arthropoda; class Arachnida; order Araneae; family Tetragnathidae; genus Metellina; species Metellina segmentata. Next base: position 102,335,933 of record OX375875.1, read on the forward strand.
ACTGTGGAATATAATAGTACGAGTTAAAATATTTGCTCAATAATTTTATTGGCACATGTAATACTGAAAGAAACCATTTAATACTGAAACAAAAATCTTGCCTCATATGCATAATGTTCCAGATCTTCAAGTTGTTCCTTTAGCTTATTAATTAGTTCCTTCTGACGTGTTCTTTGTTGCTCAAGCTTGACTTCTTGCTTCTGCTCATTCTACAAGTACAAATAATAATTTTAGATGAACAATTTTTCCATTTTAATAATCTATTTTAAAATTAGCTTAATGTAAAAATATCAATTCAACTAAGAATAAAAATCCTTTTCTAGTTATAATATTAACATTTAAAATTTATAGATGTTCAAACAGTTTTTGAGAAAATCTGTCAGTAGTTATGTATGAGGCAGTATCAAAATTTTTTGAAAAAACAGGATCACTCGTGAATAACATGATGAATTGGTTTTATGTTATACAGAGCCATGCTCTTTGAGACACATGATTCCTAATTATGTAGTCTAGTTACTTTACTATTTAAAATTATGCAATTTAAGCCTCCAAATTTAGATTGGGTCATCCAGAAAGTTCTACGTTTCTTTTTAATGATAAATACCAACAAAGCAGTACAAAAGCATAAGAAAATATTATTGAATCACATAAGCATCATTTTGTTGTATGTCTTTTTGCCATCTAACCTGCAGCTGGAAAATTCTTTAAAAAAATAACCATAAGGCTTATTTGTAAAGTTATCAAGGTGATGTTTGACATTTTCCAAAGAATTGAACTCCAGGCCATTCAGAAAATTTTGAAGTGACCTGAAAAGGTGAAAATCTTCCGGGGGGAGGGGGAGGTCTGGTGAATATGGGGGGGGGGGACACAAAACTTCTCAGCCATACTCAATAAGTCTTTGTCTGACATCCAGAGAAATGTGGGGCTGCACAGTGTCATGCTGGAAGAAAACACCTTGACAATTGGTCAGTTCTGTCTGTTTTGCTTTAATTTCTGCTTTTAATGCTGTCATTTGAGAACTGTTTTTTCCATAATTTATTGTCTGATTTTGTGGCAACACTTCATAATGAACAATTCCTTTGTAGTCCCACCATCCACAAATCATGAATTTTTTGGGATGCAGCCCTCCTCTCGGATGGTATGGAGAGATTCATTTGGCCTACCCCATGATCTTTTTCTTGCGACATTATTGTATAGTAACCACTTCTCATCTTTAGTAATGAGCCGTATCAAAAAAAGGAGCATCTTCATTTCGTTTCAGCAAAGAATCACATGCTGACATTCAAGCAAGCATATTCTGTGTTAAAGTATGGGGTACTCATACACTGTAGTAGCTTACATACCCAAGCTTCTTCAGATGATAATGAACTGTACTTTTTGGAATATTTAGTCTGTGTGATACTTCCTGAACTAGATAACTTGAATTTTAAGCGATAGCATCTTTTAATAGGTCCTCGTTTACAGAGAATCATTATCTTCGAGGTTGAAATTTCCGCGATTGAATTTATCAAACCGCTTTCGAACAGTGTCATCAAAAACAGCGCTTTGTCCATATACAGCACACATTTTACGAGTAGTCTGACTAGTATTTTATTTTAATTTCTTAAAATAAAAGAGCATAAGTTGACGCTAATGTACTTTCTGGATCTCTATTCTTAGCACTGCAGTGAATCAAATATTATACCACAACACAAGCTAGAATTATGAAGTGAAGCAGAAAAGACCGAACTTACACATCTGCTTCAATCAAGGTCACTCCTTATCAGCAGTGGCAAAATAATAACAAAGAGCGCTTTGATTTGAAAAGAAGCAGAACTTTACAGATGACTCAATGCAATTGGATTATATAGATATGTATCTACTTATGTTTACTTTTCCATCCAGTGGCTATGTAATTCATGAACTGTTTCATTTTAGGATTGATACAACGTTTTACCTTACAAAATCACATTGTTTGAATAATGATCTTATGAAACATAATCAGAGGAAATTTATGTCTATAAACTAACTGAAAAGTAGGTGCTAATATTTCTTGCCACTAATCAATAGAAAAATGGTGTGCCAAGTTTTTCAGAAAAAGGGAGCATAATTTGTTAATGGTTAATGAAAACTTCCTGTCTGCATTTAAATGGATTTCTTATTCTTTTGGAATAGTAAGATACAAAATTATTCAAACATACCCAGTAAAAAGACATAAAAATTATTATGTTTTGTCATTTAAAAGTTGATAGTTTGAAGAAACATGGGCAGAGGGTAATTTAGCCACCCTGACATTCAAAAGAAAAATAGCAATAAAAATATCCTTACAATAATCTGTGTTAAATCCAATCCATTTTCATATTCTCTTATATCTGGAATACCTCTGAAAGCAAATTCTTCAAGTTCCTTCAGCAAAGTCTATGAAAATAACAATAAAAATTTAATTATACATTTATGATAGGTTATACAAGATAATAAATGATACAAATGAGTAATAGTAAATAGAAAGACTGTGAATGTATAAAGCTTATTTAATCTAAGTTAAAAAAAAACCTTTTTGATGTATATAATATTGTGATAATAATCAAGTTGTGTGTTGAGACATAAAATTAGTATTGAAAATTAACTGAACTTATGACCAATCAGATCATAAGTTTGGTTATGACCTATCAGATCATAAATCAGATGATCTAAATCTGATTTTGCATTTCAAAAGAGTACTTAATTTCTTTTAAAATTTTTCAAAAACTACATAAAATAAATTAAAACATTCTACACTACAAAGAACTAACCTCCTTTTCATCTGATGAGGCATCAACTATTTGCTTGAGGCGAAACTGAACTTGAGCAAAATGAGTTGTTAGAGCTATCAAAGACGAATTCAGTTGTTCTTGTTCCTCCTCTAGTCTTTGCAGTCTTTCAGCTTCACATGCCCTAGCAATCAATAAGAAAATCCACTGTTAAACAGTTAGAAATGCTCAAAAGCATCTGTAGTGGCATCTGTTTTTTGCTGTGGTTTCATTGAAAAGAGGCACTAATGGTAATTTTCTGTTGGCATACAGTTCTAGAACCTCTTCTAACCAAATGAAGTACCAACAGAAAACACCTCTTTTCTACAAGATTTTAACATCTCTAAGAAAAGGTACAAATGATACATGATACAACCACTGTGTAGAGAAAACCAATAATTTACTGAGTATTGAAACACATCTTTGCTCTCCAGAACATTCCTTTTATATTCCACACCACCCTCTCAAGTATCTGCATAACTTGAAGTTTACTTCTCCAGGTTAGTTATTTCAGGGTTTTATGGTACAAGGACACCAAACACATGACAGACAACTTCAAGCAAAAAATGTCATAAAACTGCAAATAAAGAGGGAATGGGGAATAGAATAAAGGGACAAAAACAAATAAATATAGCTTGGGTATTCTGGGGACTTTACTAAAAATAGTAAACTTCATGAGAAAAAAAAAATCACTATAGTATCATGGGTCTGTGAACCCTGTACATATCTGAAGATGCGCCCTATTTCTCTAGGTTTGTCCTCTATCAATGGTATTGAGGTGATTCCAGACCTTCTTTTACACCTAGTCTATTCCTTAAAAGATAAGCAAGTTTTCCCTTGGGCAAATTAAAGCTACAGCTTACCTTAACAAGTCAGTCTACTATTTCATTACCCAGTATCCCCACATTAAAAGGAATCCACATCAAATGTACAGTTAAACGTTTTGAATGATAGTTCTATTATTACAAGGGAAGTAGGATCCCTTACTGTGTCTAGCAAGTTTCCAAGCATTCTAATTCACTGAGGCTACCTAACAATCTGAAAATCGAATATGCAGCATGGAAAAACAAAACACTAAATATTAAATAGCATAAGTGTAAATCTTGATTTTAAAACACATTTCCATGATTACACTACAAATAATTTAAAATACTTAAACTGCATACATTATTTAGCAATAAACACTAACACATGTTTAAAACTTTAATTTTAACAAATGAGAATGCACTTGATGAAATAATATACAAAACTAGTTCCTATCTGGTTCAAAAGTTGTTACACAAGCCTTTTATATTTAAAAATATTTTCCTCGAGCAATTGGAATGATTGATTGTCATGATCAACATGTTGCTAAAGAAAGTTGTACAGCTAATTACAGTAAATCCAAATGACTTATAATAAAGCAAAGAAAAAGAAAATTAAATATTGCTATTAAAATTTCAGATTAACATACTCGTCATCTTCATAGTCGATACAGGAAGGATAACTTAAAGAAAGTTCATCAGAGGATTGCCCATCACCATTATTTTTATCGCTGTTGTATTGTTCACAATCACTACAAGGAAGACCAGGAATAATAGGACTAGCATCCATTTTTAAAGAGAAAACAGTTTTCACCTGAAAATGTTAAAGTATAATGAATATAAATGTTTTTACATGATTTATACTGCCCATAAAATTTTAACCAAAAATATAAATGTTTTTTAAAAGTATACAACCTTTACTAGAATAAGCAAATGCAAATCAACTTCAACAATGAATTTCTAGATACAGCACATATCAACACTTTGTAATGTGTCAATTTTTATTAATAATTTTGAAAAATTCCTTTACTAAAAACATAATTTATATTTAATGGTAAAAATATTTTTGGAAAGTCTACACAGTTGTAATTGTTTTGCAAATATAGCACAAGGTATCGGAGTTATAAGCTTTTAAAGATGTTATATTACCTTTAAATGTTGATGTCATATGTATTAGGAAGATTGCCTTTCTAGTACTATTGTTTCAATCACAATTGCAAAAATGTTCAATTTACATTTCAGCTTTACCAGCATTACTTATTTATGGTCAATTCAAATATTGTAAAAGGAAAAGGTATTCAGCTGTTTCAGTATAAAACTTGCCAAAATATACAGGCAGACAAAATATAAATTACTTATTCACTAAGTTAAAAGATGTTTTATAATTAACATTTCATGAAAATACATTAAATTGCTTTAATGTGATGCTTGTACAAACATGCAAACAGACATAAAACAGGAAGAGAGACTGATGCTGTGAATTTTAGTCACTAAGTTATTGCAAATACTCACAATATACAAAATTTCATGAAAATATATCCAATCATTTGTATGTACACTGCTGGCCTTTCATGCAACACCAAGTAGGACAAGAGATATCAAAGCTAAATTTATTAAAGATAACACACAGTACAAAGGTAAAATGATTGAAAATACAGCCTTCTGGAAGGTGAAGAAGACGATGAAATTGGTATTGAGTATTGCCGTCACGAGTGGTAATAACCGCTGCTACACACCTTGGCATTGTATGAAAGAGGCTTTGGATGTGTTGTTGGAATTTGGCAGCCCATGCTGCCTCCACACATTGTAAAAGTTGATCTGGTGTAGCAGTAGGTGGTGTATGTAGGGCTAGTTGTTTCATCGACCTGACGTGTTCGATAGGCAATAGGTCGGGAGAACAAGCAGGCCAATGTAATCTGGTGGGCGAAGTCTTGAGCATTGCGTGTCATGTATGGTCAGGCATTTTTCTGTTGGGATGTGGTCGCAGGCAAGACTTGAAGGTAAGGGAGGACAACAGGCTCCAAAACCTCAGACATATAGCACTGGCTGGTCAGTGTACAGGCAATGTGTACTAGGAGTGTGCGAGAGTGGAATCTAACACTACTCCAAAGCATAATACTGTGTGCAGGACCAGTATTGCAATGCATAAGGCAAGAGTTAAGCAACCTGTCTCCACGGTGTCTCCAGACTCTAATTCGACCAACGTGGTGTTGCAGGCAGAAGCGTGATTCGCCTGTAAAGACAATGTCGTGCCATTCGGTCGTACATGTTTGCAGTCCATTGCAGATACAAACGCCTGTGGTTTTGAGCTAAAGGTAATTGCAGCAATGGACGCCTTGCAGACATTCCACTGTGCTGCAAATGACGTCAAATGCTTCGGGCAGACACTGATTGTTGTACAACAGAGCATATTTGTTGTGATATAATTCCTGATCTGGCAGAGCAATCCATCACTGTCATGCACACAATATGCCTGTCATCACGTGTAGTGGTACAATGAGGTGGGTGCAATCAGTCCCATCGGTCAGCCGTTCCGTCCTGCATCCATCGATTACAGATCAGTATCTCTGTTGCTTGGCTACTTCCCACACGATCACCAATTTTTCAGAAGAAAAGTACACAATTTCTATAGGCAACAATTCTTTCTAGGTCGAATTCAGAATCGTGCTAGAAGGACGCTTGTATTCTTCTACGAGACAGATGCTTCTCGCGCAAAACAATTGCACAAAAAGAACAATTTTAGTATTTCAAAACGGCATACTGTTCTCCCTTTATGAAGCATGGGAAGGTGCCACTACAGGCTCCCATAGTGAATATGCGCTGAAATGCTAATCCTATTGTGGTATAAGCATGGTGCAAATTTCACATGGTTTGGATGCTTACTTCATGGTGTTGCATTTTGTGTGTCCAGCAGTGTAGCAAGAGCAGACGTAAAACCATAGATTTGCATTAAAATGGCCCAAAATGGATAAATAACTTGAAATACGGCAAAAATATTCGATGTTCAAACAAACGCTCCATGCTTATTTATATTCTCAGGTATAGGTCTATTCAGTGTTCAAAATGAAATCCAGTCCAATTTTTTTACAATTTGCCTGAAGTTCCACACATGATTACAATGTGCTTTGAAATATAACAATCCAAACAGCAAATTCAAGATGTGATAGTTTTACAGCTTTTCTTTTGGCTCAATTTTTTGAGTTAAATGGCAAAACATGTATACGTTAAAAATTTTAATTAAAAAAAGCTGTCAATATTAACTAACACAGTATAATTACTTAATATCACTATGATGCTTAAATTTTGGAACTATTTTTAATTTTAAGCATCTTGATCACCAGTTTTTAATCTGAACACATTGCTTGACCAACACTCTAAACATTCTTACATTAATTTCATAAAGTGGCTTTTTGTTGTGAATATACATAGCAGGACTTGAAAACTATTTTATTAATTGAACAATGTTTAGTTTTATTGCCTGCACAGAAAAAATTCTGTATGTTTTATGAATTGCTCTAATAGATGAATGTTTAAAATGAAATGTTTTTAAAAATTTACCAATGTTCTGAGAAACTTAAATTTTAAGAGGGAAAAATTGCTTCAAGCAGACGGCAGTGAAAACTCTAACGCCCACGCATTCCTGATTGACAGGTTGACCTATGCCATTACCGAAAACATTGAAAAAATCTCTGGAGAGCTCTCGATTTAGTCAGTGGAACTCCCGAATACAGTACAAAGAACAATGAAACAAAATTAATCATTGATCACGTCATAATTATAGGATATTCAACTTTTCTAAAATAAATTAACACCTTTTAATCAGACAGAAGTTTGTAAGCATAAAAATTAAGAATTAAATGATTTACTCACTCAAAAAATGAAAAGATCTGTACAAAAGTAAATTTCCAAAAATGGAGGTGATTTAAAAACGGAATAGAATTTTATTCATTTTGAAGACATATGGTGACAGCTGGAAAGTTCGTCAGCAACGACAGCTCCTGTTGAAAAAAACAAAATTTGAAAACAAAACTGAAGAAAAAAATACAAGGAATGAAGGAATAAAAATATCCGTACGAAAGAAAGTACTGTTTTAATAGATAAGAGTAAAGTACGATGTTTCATTAGGATCACACACCGAAAAAGGAAGGCAACAGAAACCGTACAGGTGATTAAATAGTTCAAGATTTTCACCACACAGCTTAGTAAATCCAGTGGTGGAAGGTGGTAAGTAGTTAACTAAAATCATAACGGTAAAAAATGACGGGTTAGTGAGTGATGAGCGTAATAAGGTCAGATGACGAGGTTACACGTGAGTTGACACCACACTACCACAAACTTCCACACTTCGCAAACGTGAGGACGTTTGAGGCATCGACCTTAAAATGAAATAGTCGATGTCGAAAGATCTCTGAAGGGTTAATCACAAATTGACTTATCCGATTGGCTATGGAAGTTCAGACTAATGTTTATAATTACGGTGGATAGACACGTTAACCAATTAATAGTTTAGGATTCATGCTTTTATCCACAACCACTTGACACATCTTCAAACCAAGCAACTGGAATAAATAACTTTAAACTGCGGTCGCATGCTCCGTCTATTTCATTTTAAGGTCGATGGTTTGAGGCCATTACAGATTTAACATGCACCAGTCCGCTTTGTACATGACGGTCTTTGGCTGAATTCAAAGTAGCAAACGTGAGGTTGCGAGTCCGTTGCTCTTCCAACCGGGCTCATCGTCATCTGACCGTGGTTCAAAATTACTAGGTGTTGTCAGTGGCGGATTAAGCGGTAAGCGGACTGAACGGCCGCTTAGGGCCCCGGAATACCGAAGGGCCCCGAGGTCTTAAAATGTCTTTTCATTAGGGCTCGAGGAAAGTTGTGACAGCATCTTTACAATGTGCGTCTTTAAGTGCAATGAAAAGAGTTTCAAAAACAAGATGGTCAGCAAGAGCAGATGCTGTGCTATAAAACTTGGTTTCACACATATAAAAGAGGTTTCAACTGAAATGTGTAATTCAGAAGAAAAAAAGTTACCCTAGTGGAGGCAACTTCACTTCTGAAGACAATGGGAAAATATGAAACCACCTTAATGACAGTTATTTGGAATACTATTTTACAAAGAATAAATGGTAATAGCAAATAACTGCAATCAGTGGAATGCGAACTATTGAAAGAATCTGACCTACTGAAGTCATTAGAAAATTTTATCAATAATTCCAGAAAAAAAGTGGAAAAACAGGCAACTTATTTATCAGAGCCATCATTTAATGTAGAAGATGGACAAACTCGCTGACAACAAAAGAGAAAAATGTTTTTTGATGAAAACAAAGAAGTCGGACACATGAATTTACAATTAGAGAACACATCATAGTCCATTCATTTGATGTCATATGTGATAATACCAAGGCAGAACTATCTCAAAGAACTCAGACGCATGAAGTTGTTGTGCAATCTTTTCGAATATTTTAAATTGGGATTTATCAATCTCTCTTTATTAAAAAAAGTTACCCCCGTCGCCACAGGATTGAAAACTGTGTTGTTTAGCTCGATTCTTAGACGGTCTCCCTAGAAAGTTCGGATCAGAAAAATATGAAATTAACATGGTTTGTTCTTCATCATGCTCCCTGGATAATTGTAAAGATCTTTTTTCGTTGCGGCTATTAGTTTAGGCTTTATTAAGTGTCAAAACTGGGGTTGGGGGTTGGGGGGGGGTTATTAAGGCGAGTGTAAGCGAGCAGAGGGCGGAGCCTCCTAGTAGAAGAAAAAAAGAACACTATAAAAAAGTTGAAGGATATTTACAAATATGACAATCATGCTTATACTTTTGAAGATGAATTTGATTGCTTTTTAATATTTCTAAAAGAAAACGAGGACACCATAAAAACCACACTATACATATATTGAGCCGTCAAAGAAATTTCTTGCACAGTTCCGAAAGTTGAAATATTATTGAAAATTTTTTTAACAATTCCCAACCGTATCCAATGCATCAAGAGAAAGATCGTTTTTTGTTTTAAAGCGTGTAAAAAACTATTTAAGGAGTACTATGAGAGAAGAAAAAAGAATTAATAAGGCCGTTCTGTTTATAGAGCAAGAAATTTCAAACCGAATTGACGCTGCTAAAATAATTGATGAATTCGCTAAAAATAAAACAAGACGGAAATTCATGTAAAAAATGTTTTTAATAAATTTATTTACTGTGTTATTGTATGAAAATTCTGATTACTTTTATGTTTTGAAAAAATTAATGAGTGTTTCTTAAAACTTTTTCTTGAGTTAGTGGGCCCCGAAAATTTAACCGCTTGGGGGAACCCACTTGACTTGATGCGCTACTGACATAAATAGTACGAAATTTGAACGTAGTATCACCACTCCAACGAATCATGTTGCCGATAAAATGTTATTTTAAGAGAATAAAGAACGTTAAACATTTAAACAGAACAGATTTATTCACTAAAGAAAAAGAATGAGTTTAAATTAAAGCGATGAAAACGTTCCGTGACAGACGATTAACAAACTGTCGCCAAAATTTAAAACTCATGTGCAATAGGCATATTTTAACAAAAAACACGCACAAGAAAGAGACCTCGCGGAATAAAAACGAATAACTAATGAACTCTACTAAGCAGACGTGTTTACACCTGTCTGGTGCCACGCTAGTGGTCAGTGGAGTGGGGTGGGAGGCACTACTCGACCGCCTACGATCCATTTGACTGGATCGAGTCCACTAAATCGTTTTACTAAACTACTCGACTCAATAGTTTTGTCCCAACTCGTTTAGTTACTAAATCACTCGCTACTCAACTAAATTACTGGCTTCGTGTGTAGCAGCCTTGAAAGAAGGCAGTCGAGTCACGTGGTTTCGGACGAGTCTATTCTTTAATTAAGGTTTGTAGTTGGATTAACGTCATTAACTTCACATCATTGTCCATGCCCAGAATAAAGAAACACCAGGACCAAATGAGTAGATTAAATTTTGATCGACATTGGAAACTTTGGGTATCGTAGGTAGGTAGGTTTTAATTAACGTCAAACCGGAGAGCAATACAACGGGATAATAGTGACTGGTCTGGGATCTACCCCCGAAGGTAATATCGGAGGACAACACCTCGTCAGTTTGAACCATGGTCTGATAATGTCGAGACCTGAGCTGGCATCCCACTCTCCTAACTTCCATACCATGCCCACGTGAGGATATTTGAGACCACAACAGATTTAACGTGCATCAGGTCCCTTGGTAATTGGGCATCGAAATTGGGTGTTATCATTGGGAAATTGTTCGTGTGCAATTTGATGTGAAGATATTATAAGGTAAGGTAATTTTAATTGACGTCGTTCTAGAGCAACACAACGGGCTATTGACGACTGTCAGGGATCAATCCCTTAAAGATAGTACAAGGGGTTCAGAGTTTCAGACAGCTCTGAATGCTCTGGTCATTTTAATTACGATTATCCTATCATTTCCATTGAGTAAGATTGCAAAACAATCAACAGGGCCTACAGTAAATGTTTTAAAAAGAAACGTTCATGAATAAAAATAGATTCCGATGCAATTATTTATCAGGAACTACCTGTAAAAAAAATGAAACATTTTTTTCATTTTTTGCTATCATATGGCTTGCTATATTTATCTTTGCTATATATTGTTGTAGCTTTGTTACAATACAACAAAGTGATCTTGCAGGGTAACAATGACTGGTTAACGACAATAGTTTTAAACAAATAAGATTCTGTTAAAAGAAATTGGATTGTTGCATACAACTGAAGAAAATACAAATTAAGGTCATTCGTTATAATTTTTCTTTGGTGTAAGCTTAAAGTATTTTACACTGCGCTTTTATTGAGAGATTTTGTCATTTTATTTGACTGTTTTTCTTGCTTTTAGAGTAAGGATGTGGTTTAGAAGGTTGAGAGAAAAGTGGTAAGCCATTTTGTATAGTCATTTATCGCAAATTATTATAAATTATGAAATTCTCATATCGTAATTACACCGTACACTTTTTAACGCATCGTTATAAACCTACAATACCTACAATACCAATTTTTAAGTAGCTTTATAATAAGGTATACGATTAAAAATTAAAAATTTTTTTAATACAGGAATGTTTGAAAAAGTGTAATTATGCAATTTTAGGGCCAAGCTTATGAGCTGCTGCAGATTGAACGAGCAGCAAGATAAAACCGTCGATATGACCGGCCTCCACTTTATGGTAATAAACATTTTTTTTCTTCTTCCTATTCGTCTTTTTCTAATTATCTGTCTGAAGGAGGGCAAATTTTAAAATTTTTCTGGTGCAAGAAACCACCGGAAATGCGAAATGCTTTCATCCTTAAAGTACAACGTAACCGTTACAAACCAAATGCAGAACTCATTATAATTATCCCAAAACATATTCTCTAACTACATCTATTGTATTTCAGTTATAAGATAAGGAACAACTTCACTCTACGTTTATGAGCGATGGCAACGGCCTTGGCGATTTTTTTGGCGCACTTCTAAAGTTGCCAAGGAAATAATTATTTCTCTATTCTTTTTCTGTCACAAATTGTTTTTCTTTTTACAACACACTTTTTAAACACATTTCAGAACGTTTTAAAAAGTATATTTTTTAAAAACTTCCACAAAAAGTAGTAAGCTTAAGCACATATCAAAACACATTTGTGAACCAGCAGAGAAACTCAGCTACGAATGTTGGGTAAGAATACCCTGAAACTTATCAATTACACTAAATACAGTAGGCATGTTGAAAAAGAAAAAGATTTACAAAAGAAAAGAAAAAACAAGAAATAATACAACCTTATAACGTCAGAATTCTTTCGTAAAAAAATAATGAAAACGAAAATGGTAAAAAAAAAAAAAAAAATTATTAATCCTTTCGTGAAAACTATTGTAATAAAATAAAACTGCCACAACTGTCAAAATACAAATAAATGGACTAATGGTATCACAGAAAATGATTTAAAAGGACCAATATAATCAAAGAATATTTTTAAAACAAAATAACCAATGGAAGGAAAGAAAAAATTTCAAACGAATCAATGAAATCAAACAACTTAAACAGATTTTGGAAGAATTTTCTAGAATATTCAAAATGAAAATTGAAAGTTTATCGTTTGCCGGGGTTACCATGAAAACCACAACAACCGTAACGAAAGATGGGTTGCCTTAATTTATCGTAACTCGCTACTAGAAGTGCGCCAAAAAAAAAATCGCCAAACCGTTGCCATCACTCATAAACGTAGAGTGTAGCTGTACCTAAAATAATAATAACTTTGTAGTGTTTTTCACTTATATTTTATATTGTTAAGGAGTATTATAGAATGGCACGACAACCACAATATCAATGCTGCATTTTAAAAATGTTGCGAGTGATCGTAACCATTTTGATGTTGTAAAATGTTTTAAGTACACTTCGTTTGTTGCAGGAGGATATGATATATTGCAAGCATTGCGATAAGACCTGCTGGGCTGCCATAGCTATGCGCCATCACATGTTGATGGTACATGGCGTGGACCGCTATTTCGGACCCCGCCTGCTGGACGGATATGGAAGATCATACACCTACTTAGCTGGACCTCTTCCAACTGATCGGGAGCTGTATGACATATACGACTCTGTGTCGGTCTACAATTAGTAAGTCGGCCATTCATGTTGCATTTCAATAGGATTGCTAATTAGTATTATTTTCAATGTCAATTGATAATCCATGAAGTATTAAGAATTTAAATCCTTTTTCAGCTTGTTGGAAGAATCCGATCAGACCGAAGTAGAATCCGAAGAGTCTGAAGAGTAGAAGAGTTCAGTTCATCCAGTGAGGAAAGGGAGGGCGGAGGGAACGTAGATCTGGATGAGCAGAATGGTACGTATTTCCCTTTTAACCTACTATTCATTTTTATAATACTTAAGTAACAGCTCTTTAGTTAAAGTTGCTTTTACAATTAATGCAAGCGACTTCACTTTATATTGATTTAAGTATCTCTTCATTTCAGAAGTCGAGCTCAATCTTAACATCAAGATGACATGCTCCAGATTATGGTCTTTGATGATTTAAGATGCCTTGGTTGTATTGAGGTGGCCATACAGCATCAGTCTTCGAAGAATTGCTTCTTTTCTTACAAGGAGACTGACCTAGTCCAGAGATTGGTGTCAAGAAGCAAACTTCGGGAAGGGCGGTGGGCACGGAGTTCTGGAGAGAACATGATGGTACGGGATCATCTGTGACTCCTTTCAATCTACAATTAGTTTTGTAACCATGTACTGATAGCCCTCTAACTCAGTTGGTTTCCAAATTATAAAAAGATAACTTTATGCTTACAATGACATAAAAATATCTTCATTTCAGAAGTCGAGCTGAATCATAACATCAAGATGGGATGCTCAAAATCAGTCTTTGATGATTTAAGATGCCTTGGTTGTATTGAGGTGGCCATACAGCATCAGTCTTCGAAGAATTGCTTCTTTTCATGAGCTAACAAGGAGACTAACCTAGTCCAGAGATTGGCGTCAAGAAGTAAACTTCGGGAAGGGCGGTGGGCACGGAGATCTGGAGAGAGCATGATGGTACGGGATCATCTGTGACTCCTTTCAATCTACAATTAGTTTTGCAACCATGTAATAATAGCCCTCTAACAGTTGGTTTTCAAATTATAAAGAGATATTTTTATGTAATTGAAAGAATAAAATTATTTTCATTTCAGAAGTCGAGGTGAATCTTAGATTGAATATTAAAATTAGGGCGAGATAGAAATATTGAAAAAAATTCGAACTACCTGTGTGCCGAATCCCTTTATTGTAAGTGCCATAGATTCGTCAGGACAGTGCCCCTTCCACACACAAACACTTCATTTTATAATATTAGAGATACTAAAATCACACACTTATAATCCTTACTATAGCGCGTCTTTAAAATTTTACAGTTTTTTTATTTCTCAATTATATTTTAGTTCAATTTTAGATATACTGCCAACAAATAAAGCAAAAAAATTCATTCAAATTCATTAAAATTTATTTACTATATCCCCATATCCTAAGTACCACATGTTCATAAAGTCAAATCACGAAATGTCGCAAAAATGTTGATAATATATCGCCTCTTTGTTGAATACGATTTATTTTTCAATCAAAAGAACCCCGAAAATCATTGCATTTAGACGAGACAGCTATCTGGAATTAATGGCTCTTTTCGAGCCATCAGAAACCCTGAAACTGAAAACAACCCTCCCATAAATTGTAAAAATATATAAAGAACAATAGAAAATTAAGTATCAAATTCTCCATCAAATAGTTTTTTAGATTACCTATTTCGCAGATAGCATATAATTATTGAAAGACTGCAGGTATCACGATTGAACGAGGTTTCCTAATTCTTTCTGAAACAGGGAATTAATGCTTTCCTATTTGAATGCAATTTCAAAATCCGTATTAGGTTATTTTAACGGTTTTGAATGAGATTTTAAAATGGACTCATCAACTGAAATAGGTAGTTCTTTCTTTTAATGTAATCATTGAGTTCAACTCCCAGATATGTCCATCAAAATCACCCACACTTTCTTTTCATTGCGTTTGAGATACATTTCTTAGTCTGAAATGTATTTAAATATTCGTTATAAGTGCTGAAATTCTTTTGAATGAATTTCCGAAATTTATTGAAGTATATATAGTTTCTACCACGCCAAAAGCACGAATCTGCATTTTTTGGCGCTATCGTCGGGAAAAATTAGGCTGGTGTAAAGAACATATTCGTTGGAGTCATCAACAGTGGTCCAGAGTCATGTTTTCCGGCGAATCCCGATTCACAGTGAAAAGGGATTCTGGACACCAACTACTGTGGAGAGAGAGAAAGCAGTGGCGGATTAAGCGGTACGCGAACTAAGCGGCCGCGTAGGGCCACGGAATATCAAAGGGACCCCCAAGGTCTCAAAATGTCTTTTCATTAGGGTTCGAGGAAAGTTGTGACCGGTAAAAAGTGATTGGCAAAACGCAGAAGATAGAGATAGACCAGAAAGATGCCTCGATAGAGAAGACACCGAGTAGTAAATAATATAGCTTTATGATCAACAATATTAACAGATGCTGTTATTGACCCTATTCTTAGTAACAAACCAAAAAATATCGGGAATGTAGAGAATTTGAAATCAGTGTATAAAGACAGAGATGAAGTGTATTAAAGAGGACTTTCTTATGATAATTTTTACAGAAAGAAATCAAATGGAATTATGGAAAAGAGAAATTGGTTGATATTTCAGAAACAAGAAAAAGTGTCTACAGCTACCCTTGCAAACTTTACTCAACATCAAAGTCTAAATCAATAACTGGTTTGCAAAATTGGAGAACAATTATTGTTAGTTTATCGGACCACGAAAGAATCGTTATCGTTTCAAAAGAACATGTCAGCCATGTGTATTATGTATAAAATATCCACAAAATTCATTAAAATTGCTACTCAACTATTAATGGAAAATTAAAATATATGTTACTGGAGAGGTGTGTTGAATAGAAGTATATCAACTATAAAATTTTTGAGTCGCTTAGGATTAGGATTTAGGAGTCACGATGAAAGCAAAGAATTCAATAGGAAAGGACATTTTTTAACCTATTTGAACTGCTGATAGGTTGGAAGTTACACCTACAAAAATACGCCAACAAAGGACGAGGAAATATAAACTATTTATCTCATAATATTTGTGACGAATTTGTTGTTCTTAATTGCAATCAAGTAAGAGCTAAAATAATTGAAGAAATCAAGTGTGCGACTATACTCACGATGTTTTGCATGTCGATCTACTAACTTTTGTGGTACGATGTTTCATGCTGTGGTATTATAAAGGACAGGTTTGTGGGATTCATTCCCATAGATTATATATGGAACAAGAAGTTTTGAAAACTTTAAAAAAATTAAGAGTGGATATTGAAAACTGTCTAGGGCAATTAGTTGGTAATGCTTCTAATATGTCATGGAAGTACTCAGATTTGCAAGAACATATTAAAGAACATAGCCCAAGTACAGTTTTTATTCTGTTTGTTAAATCATTCCTTAAACTTAACTGGAAATTTCTCTGCAGAAAGTTGTAGCGTTGCAATTCAGTAATTTGTGAAGAATTTATTTACATTTTTTTTCAGCGTCAATCAATTGCTCGAAAATTTTAACCAGAAATCTAGAAACGGTGTAAACATTCCGTCTCATTAATAAGAGTTTATAATACAAGATGGTCAGCAAGAGCAGATGCTGTATTAACTATGAAACTTGGTTTCACCCATATAAAAGAGGCTTTAACTGAAATATGTAATTCGGAAGAAGAAAACAAGTTACTATAGTGGAGGCGACTTCACTTCTGAAGAAAATGGACAAATATGAAATCGCCCTAATGACAGTTATTTGGAATACTATTTTACAAAGAATAAATGCTACTAGCAAATCACTGCAATCAGTGTGAAATGTGAACTATCGACAAAGAATCTATCCTACTGAAGTCATTAGAAAATTTTATAAATAATTTCAGAGAAAAATTTGAAAAAGAGGTAACTGATTTATCAGGGATTTATTTTAACGTGGAAGATGGAAAAACTCGCAGACAAGAAAAAAAAGATAAAAATGTTTTTTGATGAAAACAAAAAAGTCGGACATGAATTTACAATAAGAGAAAATTCCAGAGTAAATTCTTTATGTCATATGTGATTACACCAAGGCAGAAATATCTCAAAGAACTCAAACGTATGAAGTTGCAGTGGAGTCTTTTCGAATATTTTTTTATTGGGATTTATCAATAGAAGAAGAAAAGAGCACTATAAAAAAGTTGAAAGATAATTTACAAAATTGACATTGATGTTTGTACTTTCGAAGATGAGTTTGACCTTT
This sequence comes from Metellina segmentata, assembly GCA_947359465.1. Lineage (NCBI taxonomy): Eukaryota > Metazoa > Arthropoda > Arachnida > Araneae > Tetragnathidae > Metellina > Metellina segmentata. The sequence continues at coordinate 102,353,365 of OX375875.1, forward strand.
TTTAATATTTCTAAAGTAAATAAGAACACCATAAAAACCACATCATACATCTATCGAGCCGCCAAAGAAATGTCTTGCACAATTTCGAATGATGAAATAGTATTTTAAATTTTTTTTTAACAATTCACTTATTTAATACGTCAGTAGAAAGATCGTTTTCTGTTTTAAAACGTGTAAGAAATTATTTAACAAGTACTATGGGAGAAGAAAGATTAATTAATATGGCCATTCTGTGTATAGAACAAGAAATTTTAAACCGAATTGACACTGTCAAAATAATTGACGAATTAAAAAAAATAAGAAAAACGGAAATTCATGTAAAAAAATGTTGTTTTAATAAATTTATCTAATGTGTTATGGTGTGACATTCTTGATTACTTTGTTTTTGTAAATAACTAAGTGAGAGTTTTCTTGAAACTTTTTTCTAACTTGAGTTCGAGGGCCCCGAAATTTTACCGCTTGGGGCCCCCACTTGACTTGATCCGCCACTGGGTGTTGTCCTCGGATCTTTCCCTTAAGGGACTGATCCTAGGCTAAAGTGACCACAGAAAAAAAAATGGATAGAAGGAAGGCAATTAAATCGACATCCTATTGGAGCAATACAGCGGGCATCTGGCGATGGTCCGGGATCAATTCAAAAGTGAAAGATCCGAGGATAGCACCTCGTAATTCTGAACCGCGGTCAGATTTACAAGTTGGCGTTGTGTGGAAGGTTCTAAAGTGGGGGTGCGAGTCAAGCGAGACTCGTCATCTGACCGTGGTTCAAAATTATGTGGTGTTGTCCTTGGATCTTTTCCTTCGAGTTTTTGTTTAGAGAGTCGCCAATAGCTCATTGAGTTGCTCTAGTGCGACGCTTATAAAAAACCCAACACCCATACCTGTCAAATTACGAGATCACATCTGTGCTGGCATCCTCTCACCTAACTTTCACACCATGCCAACATGAGTACATTCATTTGAAGCCACGGCAGATTCATCGCTCACCTTGCCCCACGTACATGACAATCTCTTGTTGGATCGAGTTTCGTGGTTAGATGGTATTTTAATTAACGTCGAACTTGAGCAATACAGCGGGCTATTGGCGATGATATGGGATCAGTTGCCCAAAGAGATAGAGTTTCGAACTCGCAACCCTCCGGTTGGAAACCAGCTACTCTTCCTGCCGGATTACTGATGGTCAGAAAAGAATGGATGAAATTAAGCACGGACATTGTCTTTATATTATTTATCAGGTTCATTTTATAAACCAAACATGTATCAATACATTCTAAAAAAGAACGATGTATTGATATTATCTCAGAAGTCAAAGCAAATGGTAATTAAAAAAAAAAGTTAACGTCGTACTAGAGCAACACAATGGGCTATTGACGACGGTCCGGGATCAATCCCTAAATGGAAAGATCCGAGGACAACAACTCGTAATTTAGAACCACGGTCAGATGACGAGGCAACACCTGAGCTGGCACCCCACTCTCCAAACTTCCACACCATCCCAACGTAAGGATTTTCGGCCACGACAGATTTAAGGTGCACCAGCCGTCTCTACACCATACGCTTGCAAACATCTATGCCCGGACCCGAATTCGAACCAGGAACCTTCCGATTTAGAGGCTAACACCTTAACCACTATGCCGGATGGTCGGCTCAAAGCAAATGAGTAGTATAACCTTCAAAACAAATGCTACGCGCATACGGACATATCCACAACACAAGAAACTCGAAACCTCGAATCAAAATCAGGAATTCGAATCTCAAACACTTTATAGAATCAAGATAATCTATGAGAGCATTGTAGCAGAAACAAATTATCAAAGAAAAAATACTTCAAATAAATAACTAATTTAATTTACTGCCGCTTTGGTATTAAATTTCAATTTTAACGAAATACTGAAATTCATTCAAGTATGTTGCTAATTTACTCAAAGAGGTTACCAAAACAATAGCAGCTGCTACATTTAGATTTTCAGAAAACTCTTCAATGATAAAGGTACGACGAATTTCTTTCGTGATTGGTCTCCGATGCCTGCAGTATTGTCTGACATGATAATGGCATATTTTGTTATAGTTTGCGAAATTCGAATAAATTATTTTTTAAAGTGAGAGGTTAATTTGTTTTGATAATTTGCTTGAAAAAATTATTAGCGAGTATATTCTGAAAGATAATACATCGCAATAATCACTTGAAAGAACAAACGACAATAGATTCGTGGACAACATGAATACATATAGTAAGAGTCAAATTTGATTCTTAAAATGCTTACGAAAGGTAATTGTGTGAGAATAATTGAATCAAAATCATCAATAGATCAATTGAAAATTCTACATTTGCCATTATCCGAATAAAACTCCTTACACTGCGAAATCAAAAGGTCACAAGAATGGAAGTTTCCGAAGAGAAATTCAATATTTTATCTCATTCAATGTGAACCATTCTTCCCTGGATATATTCCTTCTCTCTACTGTATCTGCATGAGTTTCTAGCGTGTATGTTTATTACTTGCCGTTGTCTGTAAAATATGTGTACCATAAAAACCCAACTAACCATCTGTTCAATAAACCATATTTTATAGTATAGAAATTTTTTTATATTTTTAATCTTTAATAAAATAAGACTGTAGAGACAGTGTATTTATGGAACAAGGCTGATGAATTTCATGTTCACGTTAGCCCATGAACTGTTAATTAATAATACACTTACCTCAATATGTGTGAGACCACGACTCTGTAAATTCATTTTGTTTCACAACACGAGGAACCTGTTTCGACAATAACTCTTTCCGATTTTTTTAAAGTTCATATATAAAGTACCGTGTGGCATGTTGACAAATATATTCTTTTTCATTTGAAAGTTGTCAGTTACTAGACTTATGAAATCCTGCAGCGTGCTATAGTTTCCTCAGGCCAATATCATTAGATAAATGTATGTTCATGTTTTTCTTGTGACATACATCATTGTGATCATTCATAACGTTATATTTTTGCTTCACAAATACGAGATTTCTTTCCACCAGAATTAAACAAAATCCCATGAACCCCTATTGAACCATATTAAAATTTAAGTCTGTAAGTCTATTACTTTAAAAAGATCACTTCCTTTGGGTTTCGTAACAAGCACTTACACACTGAAATTGGAACTTAAGAATAAATAGTATTCACACAGATAAAAGATTTGTGAAAACTGAATATGGAGGGGATTATCTTGATTTTTAATTGCAGTGGAAAATTGTTCTCTAAATTTTCTTGCCGATTCTTGGTTACTCACTGACATTCACTACAGTGATGTTTATTTAGGTACTTTGCATCTGAGCTTTTGGACACATTCGAATATTATTTTCCTTAAAATATTTCAACTAAAAATATTTATTCATAAAAATGCTTGAAATACAAAAATGACAAATTCTGATAGAACATCTCACGGTTCGGTTTAATTGATGCTCGTACTAGGGCCACGGCCTGGTGGCAAAAAAAAACACTGTCCTAGAATGGACTAATTGAAGCAAATGTCCGTCAGCACATTTCCATTTCCTTCACGAGCCTCGTAAATCACACAGTGTAGGATAGAGATAAACTGTAATAATACCTCTACTTAAAGTCACCCTTCCTAACATAAATTTCTTGCAACTGTCATTCATTTTTTTTGTTTGATTCCTATGAAAATTCTAACATCCAAATTAGACAATGTTATATCTTGTCTCTTTTCCAGATTTTCAATTATATCTCTCCATTTGGGAATCTTTACAATAGTGAAAAATACGGCTTCTCATATTTTCCTTTTACGGTCATAACTAGGGCAACTTTTTTGTTGCAGTAAAAATGGGAAAAGTTGCATTTATCATTCCCAAAAGTTGCATTTATGGAAATAAAATTGCATTTATTTTTGATACACTAAAATCTAAAATAAATTATTCGTAAAAAATGAAAAAATTCAATATATATTGTCAATTTTAGTCGTGTACAACAGTATTAAACACATAATTAAATACAGAAGAACGCTACATGGCTGATCCTTGGCCAGTAATTTCTTTAACATTGAAAAACTGCCCCGGCTGCAGTCATATAACGTGCTGTATCGGATAGCAGAAGCGCAAAATCCTTTCGCTCAATATTCAGAGATTTTAAAACGTCATTTACAAGGCGAACAACATATTGATGATCGATACTCACCTCACAAACTCTGCAGTCGATTATGCAAGTTTCCTCAGGATCATAAAGAGTGCTAATCAATGTGTTAAGGTACTTCTTGCGATTAATTTCACTTTCGTCTGTTAGGACGAACACCTTCTTTCCATGAACTTGTTTGATCCGCAATACTTCGGCGTTCGAAAGATCAGACACACGTGATCGAAGGGTTGATTGAGAGGGCAAAAAATGAAATAGTAATTTCATATTAATTAATTTTAAGCTAAATTTTAAAAAGTAGCAGGTGGGTTGCAAAAAGTTGCATTTATGCAGAGTGTTGCATTTATTTTGCGGTTATAACTCATTTATAATACTCCCCATGTAGGAGGAATTTTGGTTTTAGTACTTTACATGCAGCGTAGAACGTGTGAAAAAAAAGTTACATTTGTTGCAAAAAGTTCTCTTAGTCATAACATATATTGTAGTATTAAACTTCAAGCTTTCACTGCATTTACCAAAGGTAGGTAGTTAATTAGTCGCACTGGAGCAATACGTCGGGTTATTGGCGACGGTCCGGAATATACAAAAACAATATAATTAATTTCCTGCTCAATCTGCACTTCTGCTTTGGAATGTTGATGATCTATCTATCATTGAATCTTTTGTACTTATAATTCTTTTGTTTTGTTATTTTACACATCTTAAAAGATGATTTCCCTCCATTTCGACATACGAGCCTGCATATCATACAAGTACATAGTTGAGAGTATCAGGGATGCGACATCGACCGCAAAACATCGATGTTCAAAATTAAAACATCGATGTTGATAATACACCGACCAAAAGACATCGATGTTTTTAAAAATTCGTGTATTTAAACTTTTCTTCCTAGATTTCCTAAAACTGGTTTAGCAACCTCAAACATTAATGTTCGCCGGTAGGGGGGGGGGTTACATTTGTCATTTTCCGTGTTTATTAATTTATAACTAAGACTTTTTTAACTGTCATAACAAAGTCGAAAAAAATTATGAAGCACAATTGACAAATATTTTATTTTCAAATTAAATAATATAAAAGAAAATAATATTTCCAACAATTTGACACAGCAACAAGGGATGCGACATCGACAGCAAAACATCGATGTTCAAAATTAAAACATCGATGTTGATAATACATGGCCAAAAAACCATCGATGTTTTTCAACATCAGTGTATTTAAACTTTTTTCTCCTAATTTCTTAAAACTGGTTTAGCAACTTCAAACATTAATATTCGCCGGGGTGGATTTGGTTTGCCATTTGCCGTGTTTATTATTAATTTTTATAAGTAAGACTTTTTTTTAACTGTCAAAAAACAAAGTAAAAAAAAGTATAAGAACAATAACAAATCTTTTATTTTCAAACTGAATAATATAAAAGAAAATAATATTTACAACAATTTGACATGGGTACTACTAACTACAAGTATAATTCGGTACGTTCATAGCAATAATTATTATTAGTTATTATTAATTACAAATCAACTTATTAAGGGGGGGGGACAAAACAAAGTTATTTTTATTTACAGTAAATAAAAAATATTGGGGCCTATGAATATCTTAGGCACCAATATTTGTTATTTACAGTTTGTAAAAAGAGAAGTTTGTTAACTTTCTCCACCCTAAGCAGACTTTTTTTTTTCACTAACTATCCCACCAGTTAGGGAAAAAACTCTTTCTGATAGTGCGGATGTCGACATCACTGAAAAAATACTTAGTTGCACGGTTATTTTTCTTAATTTTTACAATGGTACTTTTTCCACTAAAAAATAAAACATCGACAATATTAAAACATCGATGTTAAAGAAACATCGGCTCCAATAAATCGATGGTAAATGCTACAATGTTTTTATAAAACATCGATGTTCTGAAAACATCGACATCGATGTCGCATCTCTACTTTTCAGACCCTTCACTGGTCACTTTGGTCTAAAAGTATGTTCAATTTACTAATTTTAAAAATTATGCATTTTGGTTATTTTTTAAATTTTTATAATGGTATTTTTTCATTTAAAAATAAAACATCGATGTTAAAAAAACATCGACTACAGTACATAGATGTTAAATACATCGAATGATTATAGAAATTATACTACTTGGTTATGTTTTGAATTTTTATAATGGTACTTTTTCATTTAAAAATAAAACATAGACAAGTTTAAACATCGATGTTAAAAAAACATCGGTTCCAATACATCGATGTTTTATAAAAAAACATCGACATCGATGTCGCATCCCTTTTTAGGATCCCTGCTCTAAAAAATGGACCGAATTCATGCTCTCGATACCATGGTTATCTATTCATACTCTCGATACCATGGTTATCGATTCATGCTATCGATACCATGGTTATCGATTCATATGAATCGATAACACTTGTGAGTTATTTGTGCGTAACCCTTCTTATATGTGGGGATACCTGGAACTGAATTGGCTGGCAGATTCACTAGGGCCGGATCTAACTTTAATTCGTCGTCACAATTTCTTGCGAAAAGATAAATACTTAATTGAAAAATTATTTATTAAAATAAAATCAAATGTATAAGGTATCTAGTGTAAAATTTTCCGTTGAAATTTTTAATCGATCGTTAACGATCCCGAGTTCACAAAAAAAGCGCCATAGATTCTGCAGGAACGTGCGCATAACAAACATATCCTTTTATAATAGTAGAGAAGATAATAATGATTTATATTTACAAAAATAACATTTTTATTCTTGGGAATCTCGAAAAATGACCGCAACTACTCGCTGTACTCAAATACGCAAACATAGAATTCTAATTCAAACAAAAAAAATTAAACATCAATTCTGACGTTGCCAGATACTGAGTAGCGAAATTATGCTTTTATGATCAATTAGTTTTTTCTTTGGGCTTTTCGTGTTCCATTACAAACTACAAGTTATGTAAAATTAAAAAATAAGTTGGAATATTATAATTTAATTTGTTTTTGAAATTTTTATTCGATCAATACTGGTAAAACAATATTATTAGAAAACTTGATTTTCGATTAATACTGATAAAACAATTTGAGCTGCGTATAGCAATAGTTTTATACTCAATGCTATTTCTATGGCAATTTCGAATTATTTTTGGCCTCTTCTGCGCACCTAGGACAAACAGAACGGGGGTTAAGACTTTGCCTATCATACCCGCAGGGTTCCAAAGTAGATGTAACAAATTTGGCGCGGATTGGTCAAACGGTGTAGATTTGTATAGAGAACAGACAGACGCCAACTCTGCTTTATATATGTTACCGTTAAAGTGTATTATTAAGTTACTAGCCGGGCTGCCAGCTTTGCGCTCGGCGGTTTGTAATAGTGCTTTTTTTAAACTTTTTTACACACCGTAATTAAACATGTTTTTGATTTGTATATTTTATTTATTTTTATAAAACATAATTCTTCAAATCATCACATATTCAATCAAATATTTAAGGAAAGTTGGTCGAAATATACATATACCGCTACAAAATTACCCATGTCTAATGATATTTTGCAGGAAATAGGCAAATCATTAAAATCTAACTCCTAAATAATATTTCTGCAATAAGTAATATACCGGAACACATAATGCAACAAAAATAAAATTCCAATCCTTGAAAAAATGCAGAATTCTGAGAAAAAAAAAAGTATTTATTCAAACGTGTTGAATTTCGACTTCCCGAATATTTGTGAAATAGAATGCGACAAAAGACTCTCTAACGATATTGACAAAGACAATAATGATTTATTAACAAAAAGAACACATATTTATAATACTTGGGGATCCTCAAATATGATCGCAACATCTCGCAGCCAACTCAAATACCCAAACACAGAATTCTAAATCAAATTAAAAAAGTAAACATTAATTCTGACGTGGCCAGATACCGGGTAGCAAAATTACGCTTTAGTGTAAAACTAAATGTTTTAAATATTCTTTCTTCAATCAAGTATTTATAAATTACCTATACATCAAGGAAAGAAATAAAAAGTCAGTTCAAACATAAATATTTTAACCGATCTCTATCTTCATCATTTCTTGTAGCTCTACATCGTTGCCATTTGACGATATACAAATAACGTCGATTTCGGATATATATATATATATATATATATATATATATATTTCATAGAATACCTAGTTATTTCATAAAGTAACTGACCAAGTCAGTTAAAGTGTGTAATAAATTAATAATTCCACATTTTAACTAGTTATTCTATAAATATCCTTATGATCGAAAATGAGTCGATGAGATGGCGAGATGCAATTTGCCCTTCCCCAAAACGTCCTAGATATGTTCTATAGGGTTTAGGTCAGGGGATCTGGCTAGTGAATCCATACGCCAAATATTCTCACTTTCCAGATAAACGTCGACTAGTTGAGCCTGATGTGGACGAGCGATGTCGTCCATAAACAGGAACTGAAAAGTCGAACATAGGGCAATGATATCTCCTCTTTATGCCTCATAGCAGTCAGGAACCCTCTGTCAAACACATGGAGGGGGGTGCGGCCGTTCAACATGAGGCTTGACCAGATCATGACACATCCACCATTACAGTGGTCAACTTCCCTGACGTCGAGAATCAGTGTCCAGGCTGAATCTCGACTCATCTGTGAAGAGCTCAGTGCTCCACTGAAGTTTGGTCCAAGACTGATGTTGTCTTCACCATGCTAAACGCGCTCTCTAGTGTGCTGCAGTGAGAGGGACTCAAACAGCGGGTCTTCTGGCATAAAAAAACTCTCTCATAAAGCCTTCGGGCAACGGTAATCCGTGAAAAAACTCGGGTTCCAGTGGTGGCATGCAGCTCACGTGAGAGTTGTGAAGCTGTAGCAGTCCTGTGGCGCCAGGCTGAAAGTGCCAAATATCGATCCTCATTAGTCGTCGTGGCTCTTCGACGACCTTGTCCCTCTCTTCTCGATATGAATCCAGTGTCTTGAAACTGTTTTCACACATTACAGACGACACTGTTCGTTACATGGAACTCTGTAGCCACATGCACTTATGATTGCCCTGAATCTAATCTGCAGACGATTCCCCATCTCATTCCGTCATCCATACGTTTGTGGTTACTCATTTTACCTGATAGCTTATAAAATGTACCCAGCTCTTGCGAGAAGCACAGAGAATGTCGCCGAGGAATACGAGCACACGAATCGCTGAAAACGCATCGTGCTCTTATCATCCACTCCGCGGTCAATGCTCCGCCAACACGCACTTGTAAGCCTACGTATTCGACACTGAATGTTTGCATTCTTCTTCGGCGGCATAATTAGTACCTTTGGTCCAGTACTTTTTGTGAAAATAAACACACAATGTGCAAATTCTCTTAATTTTGAACGCGAGTGTATTTTAGTTCGTTACTCCAGGAAGTGCACTGGCTGTCTTGTATCCATGGCTATGTCTTGGTTTGCCATGCATGATCGTAAGTTCTGGACAGGTTACTTTTAAGTCATCCATAAGTCTATTACAAAATTATCTTCCATTCTCCGATTGGAATTTACATGGGGCTTCAAACAACAGGAATATATAAAACACCTTGATAAACTAACCTTTATCTGTTTTGCATGAATACTAACAACGGCAGATCGTGAACAACCTACCAGTCGTGCAGTTTCGGTGATACTCGTTCCGAGTCTTCGGGCCATTACGATCTGCCATCTATCAAATTCGCTTAAATCAGCCGCCTTTCCCATCACTCGCAAAAGTAAGTGCAAAAGAATGATTACTACTTACCTTCTCCAGCAGCAGTTAAATACCATTCTCACTTAAACACGCGCCCTCCACGTCATTGAAAAAGTGGGGATGGTCATAATGTTTTGACCATCCACACCACAATGTTTTGAACACACACACATAATGTTTTGACCATCCACACCATAATGTTTTGACCACACACACACACACTAACACACACACCTCCACGTCATTGAAGTTCATTGAAAAAGTGGGGATGGTCATAATGTTTTGGTTCGTCAGTGCACACACACACAGATATTGATATATTCTTGAAATTATATTGCTTACCATGCTATGTCTGCAGGTTTCCTAAGTGTCAACAATCTACAAGGATGTATCAAACTTTTTAACAGTTATGACTTAACTGTCATCCTACGAACTCTCTAAAGTCTATGTTCACCAATTCTTATACTATGATCCAATTAAAAAATGAATTTATCGATTCATAGTTCATCCTAGAACGAAGCTGGAAAATGGCATGGATGGCAGACGGACGACATCGATGTATTAATAATGCACGAAAATTCATCAAAGCTGATCCTTGTCCAAAACAGATCATTTCAGGGCTTAGAATTTACATTTGAATGATGAGGGAGTTTTCCGTTACTGGGCATGCATTCGGATTTATTGGGATAGAGTAATTACTAACATTTGGCGATAAACCTCCGTCGACGCAAATTCCATAGTTTTGGACTAACGAAGCAAATCCAACTCGGATAACTCTAAATCTTAATTATATATACCGCCCATGATTTTCCAATTAATAACACAGTAAATATTTGGGTAACGTGGCTGATGTAAATTACTTGTTATTGCATTGTTAACAAGTTTAGAGTCCAGAATCTAAGCCGTGGATTTATTTGATGTTCAAATAACTGTATCCCTTATGAAACAATAATTTCAGTCTTGAATTATGAGGAGTGAAACACGTTGAACCTTGTCTTGTATTACATACTTAATATGTGTTAACAAACCCAGAAACAGTATATTTAGTTCCTTTTCGATGTAGTTTTATACGTAACCACGAGAATACGATGAACAATATTATGTTATCTTTGGTATGGAAGATAACAATGGTTTTTGAATATCGAACTTGTAATACACAAATTGTAATAGGAAATCATCTAGTTAAATGTACAGATATAGGGGATGATAAATAGCTTTTCTAGTAAATTTGAGTTGGATCCCCGTAGTGGTCTTCCCAGAGTATACTTGAACTTAGACTTCATATTTCTTGAAAAAATAACAGTATATTAATGCTAAATAAGTATCTTGACATAAGTACCATGATAGGTTACATTGTAAGTACTTACTTACAATTAAGAATTCCTTAAGGTAACTGCATACTTTAAAAAGCCAATTTTAACGAAAATTTTTAATGTTTTTTATTCTACTAACATATTTCCTGTACTTTTGTGCTTCCAAAACAGTTTCAACTTTTAATGTAAAATAATAATTAATAGAAAAAAAGTTAGGTCAATTTAAATATTGAACGAAATCGTTGAGTTATAACGGAAGTAGCACACCGAAACCGTAACTAATAATAAGAATATTCTATTTTTACCATAATTACTACCCTTTATCTGTTTGTAGTAAGTTAGAATATATAATAATTATGTTGCTATAAATTGGCCAGTACAATTTTTACTAAAATTCACTTATTTGTTAGAAGAATTTCGCAATATCTTTTTTTGTTCTCTTGGATTTTGTTTTCAAGAATTTTTCTCAGAATTATGGTATTAACACTATATATACACTCAGAATTATGTAGTATATTATGTATTATCACTGTATATACACTTAGAATTATGGTATTAATTAGGCATAAACACTGAATTCCAGAAATGATAACTAAAAAGTTATTGATATGTATTTATAAAATTTTTTATGTACATTCAAAATATTGTTTGCTAGTGCATATACTAGAATAATATTGATATCTTTATTTTTTTCTTATTTATGAGCTTGCATTTGAATATCGATGTTGCAAACATTAAACAACTTTTCGATGAGTCATAAAACCTTTACTTTTTAAAATATATTTCACATCTAATGGAAGCACTAGATAACATCATGAAGTTTACTCTGATCATGTTTTTTTGTTGCTAATTTAAATTGTATGCCCTGTATCATTTTTCAAACTTTTGAAAAAAAACTTCACATTTACACACAAAATTTCATTTTTTGTTAAATTTCTTTTTTTTTAATATTAATTATTGATAGTGCAAAATTAATTTTGAGCACAAATAATTGTAAAAAGAACATTAAATTGTTTCTGTATAGCATTAAAAAAAAAGAGCTCCGAACGTATGCAGATACTGCAAATGAGTAATTCGAAACTAAAATGTTATATGAATATGGCACAGGCGTAGTCAAAGTGGGGGAGATAGGCCCAAGAGCCCTAGTCTAAAGGGGTGGCATTTCAGAATATTAATTAAGAGCTTTGTAGAATTCGCTAAAAAAAATTGCTTTAGTTGCACAATTTTGTTCTTGACACAGGAGTATTTTCCAGTGAAGTAATATGTTATTTGTGCTATTTTGCGATTTAAAAATATAACGCTAGAGTCAATTCTTCCTTTAGTTTTTCTCTAGAAAAGTGAAAGACATCGTTTTGCAACTCATAAAAGTGAGAAGAGACAAAGTAATTAAATTCTCTTCTCAAAAACGCATTGAGATTACAAATCAAGACATGGGTGCCATTTCTTACTTACATCCTGGAGACTCATAAAAAGGAGTTTATTAATAAGGCCCGGATTATCACTTGTTTTATGCCGAGTCAATAATGAATTGTAATAAGAAATTTATGTCAATAATTTATTAACAAATTCCAGGTCTCATAAATTATGACTCCAAAAGTCGCCTCTCTAAATTCACATAATTTTTAAATACCAAAAAAGCATGTCTTTAAAGAGTGATGAACGTATATTTGTTGAAAAAAGACGCAAGTTATATTACCATTTTACTCTTTATCTGCAAGATCGAATTTTTCAAGTGAGACGTCCAAGTAGCATAGAAGTATCTGATTCGAAAGAAGAATTTGATTTGATTGGATTTAGAGTTTTACGACGCAAATTTATTGGTATGGTGTGTAAATTCGGAGAGTGGTGTGCCGGCTAAGGTGTTGACCGATTATTTGATCTTTATTTGATCGAGGTGTTCTAGGATCTTTCCCTTCGGGACAGTTCCTGGACCGTCACCTAAAAGCCCGTTGTGTTGCTCTAGTGTATGTGTGTCCAACCTCTTAGGTTATTAGTATTGTAAGATTTTTATTCAAGACACCGATAGCCCTTTGTGTTGCTCTAGGGCAACGTAAATTCAACATCATATGCATGACGCTAGATCAGGAAACTGACAAACTATGAGAGAGAAAAGTATGTGCAAGCGGAAATCAGAATACTTGAAAAGGGGCTCAATCAGCAAATTTAGAGGTTGGTTCATAGGTTTCAGAGAAAGGATTACACGATATTGGGTAAAAACGAGACTGTATAAATATTGTCCAGTCCGGAAACTCGATCGAGGAATGATCGAGCAAATATAAAGAGTTGTTGTTGTTGTTGACGTGTGTCTTCTGAACTGTGAAACACAAGATCAGGAACAGTGATCTGAAGTAGGACAGACACAGAAGAAGAGTGCAGGTTTTATTATTTTACAAACACACAAATTGATCACTAACATAAGGGGTGCAGCTATCCACTTTTTGGTGAGGAACCACTTGGACGGGAGTCTGACTTCTTCCTTGGACATCCCATACAACCAGACCTAGGGCAGTAGCCCTAGTTGGGAATCGAACCACGAACCCAAAGCGTGGGAGCAGATAATAAAGAGTGTTAAAGAAAAGTGTTTCTTACGATTTCACTACTTACATGTTAACCAACTGGTATCTTCCTAGGTTGCAGAATGGTTTCCCCAAGTTAATACAAATACAAATATTGTCGACCAGCTACATGCTCAAGCCCAACAAGGCTGGTCCTTTGTTTATGAATTCCCCAATTCCCACTGACTATCCAATTGTATCTTAAATTCGTACACTCCCTCTGAATTAACTATATTTTCTGGCAACGCGTTCCAACTGTCTATTATTCTATTAAAGTAGTAGTTTTTCCTTAAATCCCGATTAAAATGTGTCTTATTTAATTCATACCCATGGCCCCTTGTTCTGTTATCCCTATTGAATTTTAAGCCCTCTGCGTCCCCTTGTTTTACCAACTTGAAAGGCTGAATCAAATCCCCCCTCCTCCTTCTTCTTTCCAGTGTATACGTTTAGCTTACTTAAACGATCATTGTAGTCGAGATTTGCTAGCCCCTTCCAGATTAACATCCAGACTAACTAATTGTATCTTAAATTCGTACACTCCCTTTGAATTAACTATATTTTCTGGCAACGCGTTCCAACTGTCTATTACTCTATTAAAGTAGTAGTTTTTCCTTAAATCCCGATTAAAATGTGTCGTATTCAATTCATACCTATGGCCCCTTGTTCTGTTATCCCTATTGAAATTTAAGCCCTCTGTGTCCCCTTGTTTTACCAACTTGAAAAGCTGAATCAAATCCCCACTCCTTCTTCTTCTTTCCAGTGTATACATATTTATCTTACTTAAACGTTTACTGTAGTCGAGATTTGCTATCCCCTTCCAGATTAACATCCAGACTAACCTTATAAGCGTCTCAGTGAATAAAAATATAAATTTCAATCGTCTTCTTAAATTGAACATAAAATTATCAGACAGCACGAAACTTCAAAGGACCTCCGGCGCCACCGCAGTATATTTTTTCCCCTCGACAGCAGTTACACTTTATTCCCAAAAGCCCGGTCCATTCACCAACGGTGAAAGAGTATACGACACCCACGGAATTATAATAATTCGCATTATACTTCCGCTTTTAAAGAGCACTAAGTAATCGCCGCGGAAGCTTCCGGCTCGAGAGCTAAGCCGACTCCCGATTTCATTATGAGCGGAAATTTATGCGAAAGTTCCAGCATGGCCGAGCATTATCTTAAGGCGATCCGGGCGCCGAAGGTATTTGGAACATGTCTCGCCGGGAGGGCATTAATATGTACAAATCCCTTTATACCGACGGCAGGGGTGAGAGGAAGGTGTCTCCTAATGAAGGCGCGGAATTCCTCAAAACACCCCTCGATTCAAAAGAATGAGATTATCGACGAGGAGGCAGGCGATTAATATTTATGATGATCGCCTTTCAAGTGACTCATTGTGAGAAATTTTTATAGCCCCTGCCTTTCATTTCGATGATCAGTCTGCAGGGATGGGAGGAGGATAATTTTTTTTTGTGTTTTGTAAATGCAAAACAGCGGAAGGAATCGGGAAAAGTTAGTTGAGACTTGAAAAGTTGATTGTTTTATTTTCAGCGCAATTCAATGATGTTGTGGAATATTAATCACTATAGCATAACCACGCATTAAATATATACACACTACCCTACAATAAAGGACCGGTTGCCAACGGATTTGCATAAAATCCGACTACTTGTTTGGTGGTATGGCTTGGGACCTTCGCATGTTGTTCCTGGTCAATTGAACGCCGACGCCTACATGAGCATTTTGGACAATCAGGTTCTTCCTACGCTCTGGCAATTTTATGGAATGGACGAATAGTACTTCCAGGACGACGACGCTCCATGTCATATTGCAGCCTCTGTCAAGCAGTGGTATCAAGATATGACCTCTAATCCCCACAGAATATTTGTGGGACAAGTTAGAGCGACGCTTACGGACCAGGGAACCATGTCCTAAATCTACAGCTGAGCTGGCGACATTCTTGTAGCAGGAATGGACACAAATACCCATAGCTGTGTATCAAAACCTTGTTGAAAGTATGCCCAGAAGGGTTGTTATTGTAACTGTAGCACGTGGGGGACCATCCCCCAATTAAAGCATGTATTATTTCCCTTATACCATCACATCTTGCTATCCGGTCCATTATTGTAGGGCAGTGTAGGTAGTTGAATTATCGGCGCTTTGGTGGAACAACGGGCTATTTTCGATGGTCCGGGATCAATCCCGAAGAAAACAACCCGACAACTCTTCGTCATTTTGATGATTAGATCAACACCTGAGCTAGCAGCCCACTATCAAAATTTCCACAACACGCCCAGCGCGTGGATATTAGATTATTTAAATGCGATCTGATTTCTGATAGTTATGATACGATAAAACTATGAATTAACACTGCAAGTATTACCGTGAAACTCTAATTGTAATTTAACAGTGTTTTTTCGATATTAAAAAAAATTAGTCCTATTGGTCGAGGGTAGGAAAAAGCAAGGTCAATTCCCCTTTTCTGGGTGAATTTATCTTTTACGGAAAGCTGAATATATACTTATTTTAACTGCATTTCCAGCTCAATCTAATACAGTTAGTGAAATCTCATTTCGTTATGCATTGTAGTATAAATTTTCTTTCTGATAATATAGACTTTTATAAGGCGCTTAAAAGACGAAAACCACAATACGCAAAAAGTATCACCATTAATATCACAAATGTATGTAATAAAGAACTAAAGCTGGTTCTTTTTTGGAACGGAGAAAAACCTCATCGAACAAAGGATTACATCATAATTCTGTTTCACCGAAAGGAAGTGACTTATTTTTTAAACGAAGTATCCAATTAAATATATGCAAACCCAGTGATCATTGTATTTGGCTTCCTTCGTTTCGTTTCAAATGATTTTAGCTATATTAGTTATTGAATTACTGACCATGGCATTTAGAATTGACCATTTATGAAATTTAATCTTATCTGCATTAGCAAAATTCTTTCCTTTTGAAGTAATGATGGATATTATTTCACCAATAAGAAACTATGTACTCTCTAGTTTATCATCGCTTTTAACCAAATCATTAGGCTTACTGACATATTCTGTAAAGGAACGGTATACGAGTGTGCATGCCAGATGTTTTATCACATCCCTGATAAATGTGAAGATTAATTTGAAAGAAGAAGATAGGTAGGTAGTTGTACTAGCGTTGGACTGGAGCAACACAAGGGGTTATTGGCGACGGTCTGGGACCAATCCCATTGGGAAAGATCTAAGAACAACACGTAATTTTGAGCCATGGTCAGATGGCGGGGCAACACTTGAGCTGGCACCCCACTCTCCACAGTACATCAACGTGTGGACATTTGAAGTCATGCCGAATTTTACATGCACCAGCCCCCACGTATTCGACGATCTTTGGTTGGATCTGGTTTTGAACTCGCAATCCTCCAGTTTGAAATCCTCTACTCTAGGAAAAAGAAGGAATAAAAAAGAAAAACGGAGAATTTAAAAAATAAAAGAACAATTAACGAGGTAAGACAATTATTTACTATGGCATTGAAACAAATTTTTTCTTTGTCGCTTATGAATGTCGTGACGAGCTTGTTGAACATTTATTTCTGGCCTGGGCAAGTTCAATATACATAAAAAATAATAAAAATATAAACATTTTCAAAAAGTAACTTAAGAACTCTAATATTACAGTTTCAAATACCGTACGAATTTTAAGTTTTAAATCGAAGCTAGTAAGAACTTCCATCTCTCCTGGAAAGGTGTCAGAAATTATAATACAATGCTGAAGCACCCCAAGCTCTTAAAAAACAGTGGAACTGTGGAGAATTTCTACAAATCTGCTATGTCTCGTTTTCTGTGTATTAGACTCGATTTCTCATAGAAACTGAAATTCAAATTCAACATTTTGAAATGTATAATATTGTGGATACATGCTATCTTCTTAAAATGTCGATTTTGTTTGGAATTCTTATACTTTCCGATGGAATAACATAGAAGATCGTAATATTAGTACTTTTTTTGAAGGGGGGATATTATATTCATACTTATTTTATATAGGAAAATATGTGTCCAATATTAATTAAAATTTTGTCCTATAGTCTCACTTTCCTGGTTCGTATCCAGGTCAGGGCATTAATGCATGAAAGCTTATGGTGTAGAGGCGGCTGGCGCAACTTAAATCTGTCGTGGCCGAAAGTCCTCACGTTGGGTTGGTGTGGAAGTTTGGAGAATGGGGTGCCAGCTCAGGTGTTGACTCGTCATCTGAGCGTGGTTCAAAATTATAAGGTGTTGTCCTCGATCTTTCCCTTAGGAGATTGATCCCGGACCGTCGTCAATGGCCCGTTGTGTTGATCTAGTACGACATAATTAAAAATTACCATTACCATTACCCAGAGTCTCATTACTGATTTTGGAAATTTCAAGTTAACTAAATTTAAATGCATAATTCTTGCTTCTTTATGTTTCATTAACGTGTTCTTACTCTATATATATTTGGAATCTTTTACGCTGGAATATGCTAGCATTTGAAAGAAATAATTATTGATTTCAGTAAAATGATTTTAACACTACTTTCGAATATTTTTCTATACAGAAGACTATACATAACTATACATAAAAATTCAGTTTACAGTGAATTTTCTGGACAGAAACTTCGTCTCGCTCGTTTTCATGGTGAGTTTTTACGTCACCTTATCCTTTTAACTTCATACGTTCAGCTTTCTCTTGCGAGGAACTAAGAACACCTTCAGTATTTTAGAGAATACCTCAATTTATTTTCCCTTGTATCCTTAGTTTTTTATATGCTGTATGTATCTGTGTTCGAATGTACCTGATTAAGTGCGGTCATTCCCCATGGACCCTTAAAACAACCAACGAGAAGTTGGAATTCAATGTGAGCATTCAACGAAGACTGGTTTTAAAATTACGCCGAATGTGTTTTCCATAGCAAAGGATTGTTTTTGAATATGACGGGAACAATTATTACCTATTGTCTATTAGTTTGTTCTTTTACTTCTCTGGATTAAAAAGTAGACTGTGGGATGTTCAACCTTCATTAAAGCGATTTTATAAGTCCACAATGCAGCTATAAACGTTATTCTAATTAAGATACGTCGAACTTACAATAACATAATTTTTAACATAGTCTTCTTGCTTTTCAACACACTTGTTCTATAGTTGCACAATTTTTTTCATGCCCTCAAAATGGACTATTGAGATTGCGCCAGAGAGCCACGCATGTACAGCTGTTTTCAGTTCTCGAGCTTGGAGAATGATAGATTTGTCATTTCTTCTACAATAGTAGGTAGATAATTGAATTTATGCCGCACTGGGAAGGTAATTTTAATTCACGTCGTATTAGAGCAACATAACCGGCTATTGACGACGGTCGGGGGTCAATCCCCCAAGGGAAAGAACCAAGAACAACACCACGTAATTTTGAACCACGGTCAGATGACGAGGCAACACCTGAGCTAGCATACCATTCTCTGAAAGTCCACATCACGTCAACGTTGGGACATCTGGAGCTACAATAGATTTAAAGTGCACCAACCCGTTGGATGCTTATTTGCGACTTCAACAACTGGGCTACTGTACCCCATATACAATAGTCCTTCGTCTGTGCAACATACACTACCCTACAATAATGGACCGGACATAAAGATGTGATGGTATAAGGGAAAGAATACATGCTATGATAGAGGGATGGTCCCCCACGTGCTGCAGTTACACTAACAACCCATATGGGCACACTTTCAACAAAGTTTTGATACACAGCTATGGGTATTTGTGTCCACTCCTGCTGCAAGAATGTCGCCAGCTCAGCTGTAGATTTCGGACGTGGTTCCCTGGCCCGTAAGCGTCGCTCTTACGCGTCCCACAAATGTTCTATGGGGTTTAGGTCGGGACTTTGAACAGGCCAGGGAAGACGTTTTACATCCATACCTTGATACCACTGCTTGACAGAGGCTGTAAAATGACATGGAGCTTGTTGTCCTGGAAGTAACATTCGTCCATTCCATAAAATTGCCAGAGCGTAGGAAGAACCTGACTGTCCAAAATGCTCATGTAGGCGTCGGCGTTTAATTGACCAGGAACAGCATGCAAAGGTTTCAAGCCATAACAGGAAAAACACCCCCAAACAAGTAGTCGGATTTTATGCAAATCCGCTGGCGTCCGGTCCATTATTGTAGGGTAGTGTACCTTGTTGTGACTACAATAAACCACTGTTATCATCAATTGTGGTAGCTTCATGAGTAACACGTCATTTTTCAATTTTAAATGCATTCGCAAACATTCCAACCTGATCAAACCCTGTTTCCATACTGTGCTGAAAGTAGTCTCCTAGATCCACCGCCTCCCGACTCACCCGTTAGGGTTTAGAGTCATGTAATTGGGAGAAGAGAATAGACTTCCAGTCGCAAACCCGCAGGACGCATCCACCCGCAAGATTAATTAAATCCAAAAAGGCAAAAAGAAACACACCGAGTCCTGGTAAGCAGCACAAAGGCACAAGAACCGCATGAAGGGTATTTGTTTTTAAAGAAAGGCAAACACATATTTACCCTGGAATAAATGGTGGTTTATGTAAAAACATGAGTGAGTGAAAGGATGGTACGAAAGATCAAACAACAAAGCCCCAAAATATCCAAAACCGAGATTTCACCCACGACAACAAACTCAAGTATTAAAGCCATCAAGTAATAAAACACTAAAATTTTCTGTGAAACTGTAAAGTAGTCTCGCAAACACAATACAACTTCAGTGGTTAAGGTGTTAGCCTCGAGATAGGAAGGTTCCTGGTTCGAATCCGGGCCCGGGTATGGATGTTTGTTAACGTGTGGTGTAGAGGCGGCTGGTGCACCTTCAATCTGTCGTGGCCGAAAGTCCTCACGTTGGGTTGGCGTGGAAGTTTGGAGAATGGGGTGCCAGCTCAGGTGTTGCTTCGTCATCTGACCGTGGTTCAAAATTACGAGGTGTTGTCCTCGGATCTTTCCCTTAAGGGACTGATCCCGGACCGTCGTCAATAGCCCGTTGTGTTGCTCTAGTACGACGTTAATTAAAAAAGTACCAAAAAATTACCAATACAACTTCAGAAAGCGAATTCCAAATAAATAGGGAGGTGTCAGCCAGGTAAAAACAGAATATATATAGTTAAAATTTTAAAAATTTAAAATGTGGGAGACTTAGTCTTATATCCCCACATAAAAGGCGCCGGATCATCCAATCACAACCAAATTCAGTCCTCACCGTAAGCCACCCCGGCCGCCGCCATCACGCATTTCCTCACCCTAAATTTAGATATATTATTGTTAAGAACCGATTTTAACCATAAGTTCTTGTTTTGAGAATTTGGTCTTCCAAGATGGTGGTGGGACGAAACAGGGCAATCAAACAAATAGTGGTCAGGATCTCCCATGGCGCCACAGCTACAACGATTATTATCCCTGAGACCAAATCGGTTTAAGTAACTCATGAACGGACCATGACCGGTCAGAAACCAGATGAGATGTCTGTCCGTGACCAGCGTATTACAATTGATCTCAGGCATAAACTCCTTCAGCCTGAGACCTTTATTAGAAAGAGTGTAGTGATCTTGCCATTCTCTGCATTTGTAGGCAGTAATTTGTCGCTTAATGAATGACATAGGAGTTGGAATGGCAATAGTCTGTCCACAGGACGAGGCCAGTTTAGCAAAGTTGTCAGCGAGCTCGTTGCCCACTATAACCACGTGTGCACGCACCCAACTCAGGCCAAAGTTAGTGCAGTAGTTGGCTATGGATTTTTTAACAGATAAAACATAAGTTGATTTATTGTTGTTAGATTTTAGTGCCTGGATTGAGCTTAGGCTGTCGCTGTATATATTAATTCTTTTATTGTTCTTGATCGCCCATGTAATCGATTGATGAATTGCTGTTAATTCAGCCTGGAATACGCTATTGTTATTAAGTTTATACTGGTGGGTTTCGATCAAAGTATGACCAGTGAATATGCACACCGACGCCCCGACATTGTCATCAATGCCGGATCCATCAGTGTACACATCATGGTCAGGATTTTGAATAGTTGGCTGGAAATTTAGAATAAGAGTGGAAGACGGAATATTTATTGTTTTACTATTGTAATCGAGGTTACCCAGCGACGGACCAAGCTCGGGCGCGTGCATCCGCCTCTTGACAACATTAAATTTTATATAGATAGACCTGAGAGTCACGTGGAGTGGTGGAATACCGCAGAGGGCGTTGAGGGAGTCAGTTGGGGAGGTTCTGTAGCCTCCACAGATTTTAAGCAAAAAGGGTCTTTGTATAGATTGTAGTTTGGCGATCTGTCTTACATTAAGATTTCCCCCCCGAATGCCGGCTCCATAAGTGATTATTTTTTCGATGACAGTTAAATACCATTCCTTCTGGAGGCGGCCACTGACGCCCCAACCCCCTCCTTTAACTCTATTCATAGAGCCTCCAATCTGCAGGCACTTTGCGGATATTGATGCGATATGGTCACTCCACGTGATCCCGTCATCAATAATAATACCTAGGTATTTTATATTTTTACAGACTTTTATAATATTATTGTTCAACTTAAAAATTGGTTTCCTTCTTGATTTTTTAGTATTAGAAAAAATAACGGCATGGCACTTGCCGATGGACAATGATAATTTAAGGCTGGAGAGGCAATCGCTCATTGCACGAAGGACTGTGTTAGTATTTTGTTTCAGGTGACTTCGCGTCCGCCCCGACGTTATTAATGCCAAGTCGTCCGCGAAGGCCTGGATATAGGTAGATTCATTGTTTAGATGAAGAAGTTTGTTAAAGTAGATGTTCCACAGGGTCGGTGCCAGCACTGAACCCTGTGGACAGCCCCTAGTTATTGTCCGGCCAATCTGGGTATCACCGTTATCGAATATAATTGTGCGTTCAGTAAAATAAGTCTTAATGAATTGGATGTATTTTTTGGGAAGTTTATAGAAATTCAGGGTGTCCAACAGCAAGCGCCAGTCTATGTTGTCAAAGGCATATTTGATATCAAGGGCAGTAAGTGCACAATACCCAACACCCCTTGCCTCCTGAATCCTGTTAATAACAGAGAGAATCGCCTCCTCACAGGACCGCTGCTCTCTAAAACCATATTGCTGTTCATGTAGGATGTCATTATCGTTCAACCAGAGGTTGTTTACGTACAAACAGTCTTTCCAGGATTTTACCCAATGTAGGGAGCAAACAGACTGGACGATAAGCGCCACAGGTAGAGGGGTCCTTGCCCGGCTTGAGCAAAAATCGAACCCCCCCAGTCCTGAGGCATTTTGGAAAATAAGTCAAGGCGAAACATTTCTGTATAGGGGTTAGCATAATGTTTGGGTATTTTCTGTATAAATCTATCCAGAGCTTGTAGTCGATGAGGTCCGGCCCAGGGGCTTTCCCGCCTTTCAGGTTAGCAAGTATAAGTTCAATATCTGCTCTGTGGATGCTGAAATCGAGGTCTGGGGAATCAAGTGCTTCTTCATTTGTTAAGTCAGGAGAGGGAGTCATATTATCACCGAAAAAATAGTCCATAAGTATGTTTGTTTTCTGTAATTGATTGATTTGGACAGTCAGGTAGAAAAATATCAAGGTTTGGATTTTTATTTTTTTGAAATGTGAATTTGAAGAGGGATCCATACCTTTCGTGATAGTCGGTACAGTATTTTCTCCATGAAGCTCTTTTTGCAGTGTTAATCTGTTTTCTATAGGTGGTCCTAGCTGAATTGAAAACAACCCGTGCAGCACGGGCGTCATCGACATCTCCATTGTTAGCCATAATTGACTTTAGCTTCTTATACAGAGCAGTAGCCCTGTTTCTTGAGCAGGCGAGCTCTTTAGTCCACCAGTGTATTTTTTGGGTTCTATTCTTTCTTGTTTTTTTAATTGTAAAATTAGCTGTAGTAGTTATATCATGTATTAGTGTTTCAAAGTAATTATCAATGTCACTGGTGGTGTTAATATTGCCAGAAAGCTCGGTGAGTTTAGGTGTCAGTTTGTTAAAATGTCTGAGGAATCTCCCCAGTCCAAATTTTGTCCGGAGGAAATATCCCATTTTGTAGGTTAAATTGAAAAGAAGATCCACTGTTAAGTATTTATGGTCACTGCATGATAAGGTGTCCAAAATATTCCAATTGCTGGCATGGTCGAAAATGTTAGAACTGATTAAAGTCAAATCAGGCCATCCCTTTCCAGAGTGGGCAAAAAAGGTTGGCCCCTTTTCTGGTATATTAAGAATTTCTAAATTAGAGTGAATGCTAAATTCAATAACCCGCCTACCCCTGATATCTTCGTATCCATATCCCCACATGGTGGATCTGGCGTTGAGGTCACCCATGCTTAAGAATCGCCCTTGATCGATGTTCAGATCATGCAATTCCTCGAGTAGATTGTCAATATCGTCATTGGGGGGGAAATATATTCCCCCAATAATCAGTGGGCCAGCGGGAGACGAAATTTCAGCAAACACAGTATTTTTACTTTTATAAAATAAGTTAAAGATTAAATTAGGGTTGGTGCAAATAATAAGACTATTGTTATTTTCAGAAGACAATTGTCTTTGACCAGTCAGCGCCGAAAGAGGTTGCTTGTGCACCAAATAGGGGTCTTGAATAAAGATAAAGTTAGCATTAATTTGGTCTGCAGTGACCAAAGCGAGATTGTGGGCGGCCAAAGTGTGGTTAGTGTTAATTTGGAGGAATCGGAAGGTGTCAGGCATTACAGGCCGTAGTCTGTGCTCGCCTCTAACAATGCAATCTGCCTTCGAATATTGGGACATTTTTTGTCTCTGCAGTCATGGCCTGTATCATGTCTAGTGTTGTGGTTTTTATTGCTGTCAACACAGTTGACACATTTCCTCTTCTCACAACTCCCGGCACCATGGGAACCCCCACAGTTGATACAAAATTCCTGATCCGTAGGCAGGGAACATCTTGCACGGTTGTGGTCGAACCGACCACACCGAGTGCATTGACGGATACTTTTAAATTCCTCCAATCTTACCCTCTGACAACCCAGGAACACATATCCTTCAGTCATGACCCGGCGAAAGATCTCAGGCTCCACGGACACTATCCAGTGCACCCCCCTTCTTGCTTTGATATTAAAAGCAATTTCGAAGTCCGTAGTGTCCCGAAATACGTGATTTTTGAGTACAAGTTCCTCATCGACCCCGATGAGGATAACCCTCGGCTTGAGTTTTCTAGGCTTCACAAGGTCAAACACCTCCAGGAGGTCAGGGAACGTCAAGAGGTGGGCCAGAAGGCGATCAACGTCGCCGGGATTGCAAAGGTCAACAGCAACGCCCCCTCCATGAATTCTTCTCAGTTGGACAACCTTCATGTCGAAACCCCTAAGTTTGTCTCTAACCAACTGTCGGTTAACAATGAAGTCACCGTCAGATCGGGTTTTAAGAAGTAAGGTGTGCCTTTGATTTGTCTTCCTTGTCTTAATTTCAGGAGTGGTACACTGCCCCGGAATGGCCAGGCTCTCGGCGTAGGTAAGTTTAACGGGTCCTCCCTCCCTACCAATCTCCTCGACTAGTTCATGGGTCTTAGTAGCTATTTGATGAGTTTTCGCCAAGGTCTCACCAAAGGTTTCCGTCAAAAGTTTCATACTTGCATCCTTAGCATTAAGGGCACCCCTGGCCTCGGCATTCATCAGCTCAAGTTCTCTAATTTGGTCTTCGAGTGCCATAATGTCCCTCAGCCTAATTTGCAGGTCTTCCTCAACCCGCGTGAATCTCCCCACATGTGTCTCCAGTTCATGGATCCGTTCATTTAGCGTGTAATATTTTTTCCCCTCGTCAACAGTTCTCTATCGAATTTAGCGCCAAAAGTCATGTCGGAGGTGGGTGTGAGACCCGCCGTGGGGGTCGCTGGGGAGGAAGCCAGATTGACAACGGATCCGGTCCTCTCATTACGAAAACTGCTTCCAGCTCCGTCCCTTAGGGCGAGCTGGAGCACAATGTCGGTAATTGTTCTTATGATATCTGAAAGAGAATTCTGAAATGGTCCAGTTTTGACATCGCTTCTTCCCTTCTGGAGACAGAGAACAGTAAGTTCCAACAGAGTCTGTTTATAAAGTCTCTCATTGGGATTCAGAAGCTGGGTTTCAGTTATGCTCTCAATAATCTCATATATCTGGGGAGTATAAGTTGTGGGCGTCTCCTCGAGGTTTAGGTCGGGATTATCCCGCGCCCTTTTCCCACATCTGGATGCCATGTCCGTGCGAACCCTCAATCCATAGAGACCAAAAGCATATCTGTGCAAGGTGCAGGCGAGAACACAGTAAAAGCCAGAAAGAACAAGAAGACACAAAAGCCGTCAGCAAAAGAGGGTCTTAACTCAGTATCAAGAAAGGGGACGGTACAAAAGGTCTTTCGACCCAAAACAGCTAAAGCTGCCCGGTAGGCAGAGCCCTCGAGGTCAGCAAGCAACACAAGTTCACTCAGAAGCAGTGACGTGTCCCGGGGAAAGGCCCAGCAAACGTTAACTCATAGTTCAAATAAGTCCAAAATAGCAGCAATGCATCAGTGAAAAGCAAGGACACATTATAACTCAATTTAAACAATTAAAGACAAGATCAATCACATGAAATACCCAACACAGAAATCAATCCACATACATACCCGAGTGTACATCGGGAAAGAATACTTCATAAAATCAATAATATACAGAATACAGAAATAGTTTAAAATAAGATACTTGAACAACTCATAGTATAATATCTCTCTGTATATAACCGCCAAGTGAACAACTATTTGAGTTCGTCCATATGAACTTAATCATCAGTTATAGCCAAAAAGCAGTTTCGCCTTCAAGCAAACACACTGAAACGGAAGTTTTTTAAAAAGCATGCAAGTATCAATATTAAAATAGGACAAGTGCACAACTCATATTATAAATCCGCCCAGTGAACAGCTATTTAGTTCATCCCAACAAACTCAATAATATGTCAAAACCAGAAATCCTGCTCAACTTTCAAGTAAACATAGGAAAACGGGAGCTCTCAAAAAGCGCACCGCATAGCTCAGGAACTGAGCTATGGCACAGATACAATACTTGACAAAGTTTCACCAAACAACTTAAAGTAAATTGACACACAGGAAAGGCTCTACTGACACAGGTAATGGTAATGGTAATTTTAGTTAACGTCGTACTAGAGCAACACAACGGGCTATTGACGACGGTCCGGAATCAGTCCTACTGACACAGGAGAAATACACCTAGGGAGGAATGTCATCGATGGATTTTGCTGCTAATACATCATCAAACCACAAAAAAAAAATAACTGGACGCTACTCTGGTGCAAACTGAAATTCTAGTGGTTACGTATCGACAGCAACAATAGAACTGACCTGAAAATGGCTAACCTGGGTAACATTTAGGTCCGGTGCACACATCCGGTTTTTCAAAGTGCGGCGCCGCTGCCGCAACGCAAGGGCGGTCTGAGATACATTAGATCCAATGGAGTTGTCACGCATGCCTCCAGCGCCGTACGTCCAACTTGCATGCAATTTGTACCGCAGTTCCCCACGACGCCGTACGGTCGCCGTTCTGAAGTTCCTTGTTTTCATAAACAAATGGAATATAAATAATAATTAATAAAGGGTTGTATCCAGTAACGTCTATTTTGTTTCAAAATATACTTTTATTTTACACCAAGTAAGCGGAATAAACACGTTTTCTTCGATAGAATATTTATCTCAAATGGCGCGAAATGAGTTCGTGCGTCATTTCACGGTTGTGTGTGCTTAGTTGGGCTTCGGTGCCGCAGTGGCGCCGCACGTTGAAAAACCGGATGTGTGCACCGGGCCTTATTAGATAGAAACCTCGCCCAGCGATACATATAATCGCTCGAGAAAATAACAATGCCACCAACAAAAACACAAATAGATTTGCATTGAAGGTAATTGTTGCCTCATCCTCATGTATGAATGCGACGTAAGACAAGAGAAAATATTGACCTTTAAATGAAATCGACACGGCACGTGGGCGGAGTTGATGTTGTAAGATTTCAAAAGTAAAGTCGTAAGATCTCCAAATCGATTCGTAAGTCACGTGGACTACAAATAGCCAGGGCTGCTTATTCGTTCACGAAGCGTGGACTAGTTTTTTCTATCCCTCTAGATGATAATTTTACCCAATCAATAATTTTTCCCTTTTTAAGATTCATACTTTTCCCCATGACCACTTGATAGATCTTCAAACCGAAGGTTCAGCTGAAATAACATGAAGCTGCTCACACATCCTCCGTCTATTTCATTAGGTAATGGTAATGGTAATTTTAGTTAACGTCGTACTAGAACAACACAACGGGCTATTGACGACGGTCCGGGATCAGTCCCTTAAGGGAAAGATTCGAGGACAACACCTCGTAATTTTGAACCACGGTCAGGTGACGAAGCAACACCTGAGCTGGCACCCCACTCTCCAAACTTCCACGCCAACCCAACGTGAGGACTTTCGGCCACGACAGATTTAAGGTGCACCAGCCGCCTCTACACCATACGTTTACAAACATCCATGCCCGGACCCGGATTCGAACCAGGAACCTTCCGATCTAGAGGCTAACACCTTAACCACTATACCGGTTGGTCGGCCTCTATTTCATTAGGAAGTCGATGAAATATGTATATGTAATCGAAACAGTTTTCAAATATTTGGAACTATGGAATTAACAGGATGATTGACATCGTAATTTTAAAAGCTTGATCATAGAGCATCGTTTTTGGAACAGATTATGTCTTTCTGTGTAACAACTCTGTATGTTAATATTAACCAAAAAGTGCATTTTGATCTATTTTGTCGAATCTGACAATGGGAAATTATCATTACACAGAAAAGAGTTAGAGAGTTTATTCAATGATTAATATATTTTAGAATTGTGTAGCATTTTTGTGTGCACGAGAAAATGTTGCGATAATTTAAATTTTTTTATTGCGCTCGTGCAACTACTAGTAGAATATTTGCAAACGTTATTAGTACACTTATTAAGCACGCAAATAAAATTAGTAGTAATATATTTTTTATTATGGCATGCGAAAATAGGATATTGTGAATCACAGAGTGTATCTTAGTGGGTCCCTAGACGATCAATATTATTGTCAATGAGGCTCATTGAAGCTCAAATTGATCGTTTAGGAGGCGATTGTCAATCGATGGTTGGTTGGTTGATTTAGTTTTTATGGCGCAAGGTCCAGAAGTGGACAAGCTGCGCCAAACGCCAGATGAAAGAATAAAATCGCTTTAGGTGTAAAGATATTAAAATTCAGAAAGAAAAGATTTTAGCGCATATTTGGTTTTTTTATGATAAAATATTTTTAAAAGGTTAATGATGTGAGATTTTGATGCAGTTAAAATATGTTGATCAACAACACATCATGAGTTATGTATTTAAAAATAAGATGGTAAAATATGTACTATATCGCATGTAAAAAGCCAATGGCATTTAAAAATGGAAAAAGATTTGGATGGGGATTTTCACCCATTAAATCATCCAAATTTAAAATTGAACAGTTAAAAAATCTGTTGCAATGAGAGTTAAAAGCAGAACATGCAATCAAAATGTGGTGAACACTAAAAGGTACGTCGCACACGTCACACACAGGGGCCCTCTCTCCTAAGAAAAGATGCCTGTGTGTAAAACGTGTGTGTCCAATTCGAAGTCGCGTTAAAATTACGTCTAATCGACGAATCGTCAAGCAGGGTCGGATGGAGATGATTGATTGGATAGCATGAAGTTTGTTTTCAGTTTGAAGATTCCAATCATTGCGCCAATCATTTAATATTTGGTCTCTGGTAGCTGGTCGAAGATCGTTGTAAGGGATATAGATACTCAAAAAAGTCGTAGCACTCTTTGCTGCAGCATCGGCTTGTTCGTTTCCAGCTATCCCGACATGTCCAGGGATCCAACAAAACAAAATTTCGAAACCACGTCGAGAGAGCTGGTGATGTGTTTTTAGCACATCTATTGCATAAGAGTGCTGAAGATTGTCCGATGATAAGGACTCCAATACGCTTTTTGAGTCTGTGTAAATGATGTATCGACCCCTTCTGAGTTCAGAGATGTGCTTTAATGCTCTGTAAACGGCGAACATTTCAGCGGTAAAAATTGATACAAAAGAAGGTAAAATAAAGCTTAAAGTAGAGGTCGCAGAAACAATGGCGCAGCCAACATAATCACAAGATTTAGATCCATCGATTGTCAATCGAATGACGCAAATTGATAGAAACTTTGATTGATGGACATTGATGGGCCATTGACGGCTTCGCCATTGACGGATGGGCCATTGACGGTTCGATTGATCGTATAAAATACGCAATTGTCAATCGTTTGGGCATTAATGTTTTTTTATTCTCCAATCCAAATTTATTATATTCGCGATCGTTAAAAATAGAGTAAAAGTTGCAACGGATTTGAAATCTGTGGAAAATTTTACACGAAATAGATACCTTAAATGTAAATTTCTGTTAATAAATACGTTTTCAATTGAAACTTTTATATTTTTGCAATACGAATTTAAGTAATACGAATATGTCGAAGTCACACACACAACTTTGCATATAAATCTATAAAAATAAGAATGGAGTGTTTGTTTGTACATTCAATATTTTCGACCCATTTCAAGTTTTCTATCCGTTTTGTACTCTTTCTGATGCCAAATCCGCCTTTTTCGCGTTTGGTGTCTGTCTGTCTGTATGTATGTGCCCTATACACGTCCACACGGTTTAATATATTTTCATGGAAATTTGCATACAGTGAGTACTAATCTTCATTTAATGAGTGGAATTGGTTGCTAAAGTCTGTCTGTCCGTCTTTCTGTTCTACGTTCGATTTTGTGTTTGTGTGTTTGTGTAGGCATCACATGAATTTTTTTCCAGATATTTGATTGCAATGTGTTTTATTTTATGCATTATCTATTAGTTTAGTGAATGCAAACATTTCTTTATTGTTATATTTAGTTGTGTTTCTTGCTAAAACACCTGAGTAAGTACACTTAAATCAACCATAAACTGGTAGTTTTGGAAAAATTGGGATGTATATTGAATATTACGATTACTTTGATTGCTTTACCAGTACTTCTAAAAAAGTAATTTTTCTTCAAATAATTATTTTTTTATGCAATTTCACTTATAATATTTCATTTATTTCTCGAGTCTTATTTTTGTTCTTAGCGCAATGAAAACGATTTCCAAATATTTGGGACAGACGATATTTTTCAACGAACGGGAATGAAGAAGATCGCTCGAGCAATGATTTTTTCTGTTTCTTTCGCTCTGAATTAATTTCACGTTTCTAAATTTTGTGCACTTTTAGTTGTAAGTTGTCGCAACCGTGCGAGATCAAGAGATAAAAATGAATCACAAATTAATATCTTTAGAACGATTTTTTCGGACATCTTTTATTTTGTTTTATTTCACTGTTTTCTGTTTTAAATATTTATTATTTTAATAAATGTGTTTTCCTTCTCATCACACGCAACACTACCGCGAAGTATTCAACATAAAAATAGCAGGTAAGTCGGGATAAATTTTCAGTAAATTTTAAGTGTAGTTATGCCATTATTGAAAGAATAATGGCGTTATTGAAAGAATAATACCGTTATTGAAAGAATAATGCCGTTATTGAAACAATAATGCCGTTATTGAAAGAATAATACCGTTTTTAAAAGAATAATAATGTTTAAAATATCCGAACTAGAACTTTTCAAACATTAAAAAATTCGTTGTCATAATGACAGGAGAAGATTGCGAAATTTCACTATGTCTCATACCGGATGCAAGAGTGCCACAAATAAAAAAATATTGTTTTGTTGACTATGAGTGCGAGAGCACTTGCCGTAAATCGTAATTTTTATTAATTGAGTTGAACATGAAAATAACTTAAGAAAGGTAATTCCAAATCTCCCTCAAAATCGTCTTTTGTAGAAGTAACCGTAGTGTCACCTTTTGTCATTTTGTAGCTTTGTCATACAGCAACGGTGCGATGTATGTGAAATGTATTACATGAATGGATATGCATGTGTAGGATTTGTGTCCAAAGTAAGTTGTAGAAATTATAAAGATGGTGAAAGGTACTCAAATAAATTTTCATTCTACAAAAAATGTAAGTCATTATATATTTTGATTATCTCTTCAATTTAGAGAAAACCAATTCAAACCGAGTAAGGTCGGGTATTTTACTAGTATATATATAAACTTTATTTAATTGGAACCCCAAGGACTAACAAAAATACAAGTTTAGAAGAAAAACATCAAATAAAAAATTGCAGTTCTCTTTATACACACTTTTACAAAATATTTAAAAAAATTAAGGAGTTACTAAAAAAATTATTTCGATGTCGATGGTTGTATAAAATCTAACAAATCTGTCTGACGACAGACTCAATGCCTTTCTTTAAAGCTGAATTTCTTCGTAGAGTAAGCTAATATTGTTTTTATTCCTTGATTTGTATCTATAACGCATTCTTCGTTGGATTCTATGTTTCTAATTCTTTTAAACACCTTTCAACTAGATATATACGTGTGTGTGTAATTTCACAATATTCTTTACTGGGAAATCACTTAACATAACATACCTAGTTTTCCAAAGAAATTTTTTTCATGTATAAAAATAATAATATATATAAAATAATAATAGTTTTTTTTATGTTTTGTTTCTAAATTTTAATTATATCATACGAGACTGATAGTCTCCTCTTATATAAATAATAATAATAATAATAAATCTAAACCTAATCTCTTGTTGCATTGAAATTATTAAAAAAAAAATAAATGGTAGTGTTCGTAGAGCTATTGTTCGTGTTTAGTCATATAGAACCGAGAGTGTACCGATTTGGTGTCCTATGAATGAATAGTGCGATCTCCAGCGCATCGGAACTGCGCATCCAGCAGATGTATATAAGGAGTTGTTCTTGAACTGTTATTAAAAATTTCTGCTGCATTGCGATTTAGGATACCTTTCAACGACTGAAAAAATGCCTTGCAGCAGGTTCGAGCTCATTACGAGCAACTTTCAGAGTTTGAAAGAGGTCGTATCATTAGATTGAAAGAGGCAGGTTGGGCAAATCGGAGAATTGTTCGTCATGTGAGTCGAAGCGATGCGGCGATTAGAAGATGCTGGCAAGAGTGGGTGGACAATGGCAGATTTCAGCGTCATGATGGTAGCGGTCGACGTAGTGCCACAACAGATCGCGAGGACAACGTGTGGAAGCTGCTTGGTCTGCTGTAGCTCAAGAACACATCCAAAGTATCTTTGAATCAATGCCGAGGCGCGTGGCAGCGGTGATCTCCAACAATGGCGGCTACTCTGGCTACTGATTTTGGCAGGAACCACACTTCACAGAAGTCTATAAATTTAATCATTTAATACTTGGTCAACATGTTATCTACAAAATAAATTTTTTTGTGATATCTCTTGTCTTTCTTGGTGTTGCAATTTGGGTGGCCAGCAGTGTAGTTCAGACTGAAAATGTATCTTATCATGATGGAATTTCAGTTCGTGGTGGTGGAGGGAGTCTTGATCTGAAACAAACATTTCTTAGTAGGATAATTGGTGGACAAATAATCGTAATTAAAAATCTAATCATGTTTCATCCAGTATCAAAGTATAATTTATTCAAAACATTCTATAAATTGGATAAAAAGAATAAATACTCTTGTCTGTAACTCTATAAAGAACTACTGTCAAACTGCGTGTATTTTATTTCAAGTTCCAAGTGCAGAGACAGAAGTTCTGACACTTGGTTCGGTGTTTGACAATTTTTCACAAACAAATTTTCTTTTCAAACCCGCTAATAAAAAGAAATATTTAAGTAGAAAATGAGTTTAAAGGTTTGAGTGCATTCTTTAAACCATAACATTGAGATTGACCAATCAGCTGTTGAAGAATTAAAAATAAAATTTCAGAGCTTAATTTACGTATTGTGTCATTTAAGATGTGTATCATTTGGTTCTTAAAGTGCTATTAGTAAAATATAAGGATCTATTAAAGAAATTTTATACCAACCATAAAAGTTTACAGACATTAACACTTATGTGACGATTTAGAATTTCAGTTGTTTCATTAAAGAACTAACGAAAATGCTGACGAACTTCAAATTAATTTAGGAAGAAATATAACTAGAGAATTTACAAATAAGTATGTAGGATTCAATAGTTCTCTACTTAAACTTACAGACAATAATCTGAACTAATGATACCATATTAATTGTAACTCTTCACACTTTTCTCAACCTCCATTGAAATAATTCAGAAAAAAATATTTTTGTAGTATTTTCTCACCACATTGTTTACAAGAACAGAAAATGCATGCGAGTATACTTGTAGTAGGTATTTTTTCGAGGTCATTTGATGAAAATGATAGAAAAGAGTGAAAATAATTTTGTAATTCTCTTGATAATGATATTGAAACTTGGAGATTAAAAAAAAAGTAATTCAACCTGTTGTCTTTGCGTCGCTCTTAGATAAACAGATAAAGTTGCATCTAAAAACTAAACGGATGTGAACTCATCGATCTTATTCAGCTGTCACTTACGCAACAGTGTAGTTTATATGTACACATACGTAGTTATGTAAAGCGTTTGTATAGTAACTTAGTAATCATAAGTTAAAATAAAGCTGTTGTCTTATCTTTGATCTTACATGTTGCACAATTTAAAATTTTATTAAAAACTTACAGGAATTACCCGGCGTTTTTTGTGTTGTATTGATTAACTGCAAAAAAATTAATCACAACAATCCCTCTTCTCAAAATCCTTTTCAACACCGTTTTGTTATACCATACACCATTTCTATATCCATCCATATAAACACATCCATTTCACATACATTACACTAATGGTGTAGGACAAAAGTGCAAAAAGTAATATTAAGGTGTAGAAGTCGATTATAAAATTTTTTGGTTTGTGTGTGTGAAAAAATAATGCATTCTCATTCTTAAGTTCATTTCTGTAAAATTGCCGTAACTGAATTCACAAAATTGACGAATCAAATTACTCCTAGTTTTCTTACCAATAGTTTTGATCTGTGGCTATCTTCGATCAGGGAAGTGATAGCTCCTAATTTCATCATCATCAAAGGAAGGACGTATTTAAGACTGATTTAGAAAAAAAGCAAATACGTTTTTTCTTAACATTCATTTTGAGGCACGTAAAATAACAAAGAAGTTTTTAAAAATTAAATGTACTTAGTAAAGACAACGCAAAGGTGATTGTTTACCCTTATTCACAAAAAGTAGGTCTATTTGACAGTTTTAAAGGAAAAAAATCAATTTTCAACAAACTCTTTGAACAAAAAATGTAAGTTGCTTAAGAACGTTTTCAACTCGTAAAGTAAGCAACTTCAACCTTCTGTCACAACGAAAAAGAAATTTTAATTTTCAAGTTAGATTATAGATCTTTTTCATTTGTGTTTTATTTAGCCTTTTTTAAAAATTAGTTTCAAATTGGATTATAGAACTTTTCTTCCTATTCGTAGATTTAGTTTTTGGAATGGAAACTACAATCTAAGACAAAAAAAAAATGTTGCTCCTAGAAGGAGTTGTCAGAATGCAATCAAATTTACAAGTTTAGTAAAGTGCTTATAAATGAGTAAATCATTGAAATTTGAGACTGAAACATGCAAACTTTATTAAGAAAAATAAAAAAAGTGGTATCATTCAGTATGACGTAAGGCCGCCATTATTCCTAATGCAGCATGCCAAGCGCCTTGGTAATGAGTCATATAGGTTCTTTATGAAGTCCTGTGACAGTCCATCCCATGTTGCATGAATCCTGTAACGTATTTCCAGCAGATTACGCGGTACGGGTGGAATTATAACATCTCTTCCAATGGCATCCCATACATTCTCGATCGGGTACAGGTCCGGTGAGCATGCCGACCATGGTAAGATATCGTTGATTAGTTATTTATATCATCATATGCATTCCGAAATGTGGTCATTTACAATAGTCGTCATATAGTGTTACAAAGTTTTAGTCATGTGTTTGGCGCAGCTTGTCCATTGTTGTGTCTTATGCAATAAAACCTAAATCAACCACATACTACAATATAGACGAACAGTTTTAAATGTAAGTTAGGGAAAAAGTGATTTTGTTGAGGAAAACAGAACAGTCACTGGAAAGCTCTTTATTATTATTTTGCTACTGTTGATAAGGAGTGACTTTGATTGAAGCAGATGTGTAAATTCGGTCTTTTCTGCTTGTACTGCATAATTCTAGCTTGTGTTGTGGCATAATATTTGTTCCACTACAGTGCTAAGAATGGAGAACGAAAAAGTTAATTTCCGTCATATTATGCTGTTTTATTCTAATAAAGAAAAAAATGATAGTCAGACTGCTCGTAAAATGTATGCTGTATATGAACAGAGTGCTGTTTATGATTACACAGTTCGAAGGTGTTTTGATAAATTCAGTCGCGGAAATTTCAGCCACGAAGATGATGCCCACTCTGGACGACCATCCTCTGTAAACAAGGGCCTATTAAAAGATGCTATTGTTGAAAATCCACGTTACACAGTTCAGGAACTATCACACAGACTAAATATTCCAAAAAGTATAGTTAATGATCATCTGAAGAAGATTGGATATGTAAGCCGCTACAATGTATGAGTACCCCGTACTTTAACTCAACAGAACGTGCTTGCTCGAATTTCAGTACGTGATTCTTTGCTGAAATGAAATGTAGAAACTCCATTTTTTGAAACGGCTCATTACTGGAGATGAGAAGTGGATACTATGCAATAATGTTGCAAGAAAAAGATCATGGGGTAAGACAAATGAACCTCTCCAAGTAACATCGAGAAGGGGCTGCATCCCCAAAATTAATGATTTGTGTATGGTGGGACTACAAAGAAATTGTTCATTATGAATTGTTGCTACAAAATGAGACAA
This sequence comes from Metellina segmentata, assembly GCA_947359465.1. Taxonomy (NCBI): domain Eukaryota; kingdom Metazoa; phylum Arthropoda; class Arachnida; order Araneae; family Tetragnathidae; genus Metellina; species Metellina segmentata. The sequence goes on from OX375875.1 coordinate 102,389,943, forward strand.
TAGATTCGGCAAATGAAAAACAGTTCTAAAATGGCAGTATTAAAAGCAGAAATCGAAGGAAAGCGGACAGAACTGACCAATCGTCGAGGTGTTGTTTACCAGCATGACAATGAGCGGCCCCACATATCGCTGAATGTCAGACAATGACTTATTGAGTATGGCTGAGATGTTTTGTCACCCCTCATATTCACCAGACCTTGCCCTCAGATTTTCACCTTTTCAGGTCACAAAATCTCTGAACGGCCTGGAGTTCAATTCTTTGGAGTCTGTCAAACAGCACCTCGATAACTTCTTTACTAGTAAGACTAAATGATTTAAAGAAAAAAAGATTTTTCCAGCTGTCGGAAAGATGGCAAAAAGCTATAGAACAAAATAGTTCTTATGTGATTCAAAATTATTTTCTTATGATTTTGTACTGCTTCGTTGGCATTGATTATAAAAAACCGCAGAACTTTCCGGATTACCCAATACTATTGTAACAATGATAATTCAATTAATACTTTTGGAAATAATTACATGAAATATTGGTAAACTAAATGAAAATGTATATGGATATTGTAATATGACTCAAATTTGTGCGATTGTAACTTAAGAGAAATTTGCTTTCGAGAAGTCTAATAGTCATACAAAATTAATTTTGCTTTGACGGTAAACTAAATATAAAAAGATTCCTTTTAAGCTATCTACAAAATTATTTTTATTTGAAGAGGTAATGTAATTCTAATTAACGTAGTACTAGAGTAACACAACATGTTATTGACAACGTTCCAGGATCAATCCCCTATTGGAAAGATCTGAGGACAAAACCACGTAATTTTGAAACCCGATCAGATGACGAGGCAACACCTGAGCTGGCACACCACTCTCCAAACTTACACACCAACCCAACATGAGGACTTTTGGCCACGACAGATGTAAGGTGCACCAGACGGCTCTACACCATACGCTTACAAATATACATACACTGACCCGGATTTAAACCAGTAACCTTCCGATCAGAGTCTAACACCTTAACCACCAGACCTGTTGGTCGACTTTTTATTTGACGAACTAAATCGAATATTATTCATGTGATCGTTAAAAACAGAAATAATGTTTTTAATAGATAAAATTGACAAATTAAAATTTTTTCATAGGTTGAAACTTGGGAAATTAGATTTAAAGAGCTCTCTTGTAAAGTAAACAATCTATTGTATCATAACCTTTCGGAGAAATATTCCGACTCTAAATCGAGATTGAGATGTATTGTTCAATTCAAAATGTACAGCATAAACGTCTTAGAAAATAACGATCTTTTTGTTGACTCAGAGCAGAAAATAATTTACTGACATTTTGTCGATTACCCTCATTTCTGAGTGCTCATTTTCATGATTAGGAGGAATACATTTTCCAATTTTAATCTGTTTAAAAGCAATTTACTTTATAGAAATAGCCAATAACTAGGGGACCCGCCCCCTGCTCGCTGACACTCGCCAACCCCTGGAGGATTGCTTCGCAATCCGCATTGGATCGCTGCGCGGACCTAAGCTCGATTCGCTCGCATCAATGAAGACATGTGTCCTAGCAGAAGGAATTGTTTACAAAATATGATATTCCAAAAAAATATTTTTCAAATCTAAATTTTTTGCTGTTTTTCAGAAAAGATATATACAGTACCTCTGAAATCCGAATTCAAATGAAAACTTTGAGCAAATTTTGACTCGAAATGTGTGCGCTGATTTGGTAATTGAATACCCAGCATGTTATTTGTATGTACATTTACCCCTGCACTTGAGCCAACCCACGCTTTTTCATTGACTTTGTAGTCGAAAGTTGTAGTGCAAGCGTCTTGTTGAACTATAATTGCTGACCCTGAAAAGGACCTTTTTTTAAATGTCCCTGAAAAAAATCCTCCGCTTTATTTTATTTCTATTATTAACTGCACAGCTCGACTAAAATTCTTTTTTTTTTTTCAATAAAATTTCATCCGTTAACGCTATAAATTCAATTGAAGCGCGAGGCTTCGTACAATCAAACAATCGTATACAATGTTGCCAAAACGCGATAACTAATAACGTCTTTTTTGCGTGCCACGTAAGAGAATTATGTATATAGATCTTTATTCATCTCTTCGGTAAAAAATAGTTTTACTAGTTAATTGATTTATATTCTATGTCAACGATTTATGTTAGTGTTATGTATATATATATATTAAAAAGATTTATATTAAAAAGATGCTACGTGTGTTTAGCGAGATGCAAGATACATATAATAAAAAAGAACTGTTGTAGTTATTGGCAAGAACGTTTGGAGAACATTTCAACTGAACTAAATAATGACAGAAAGGATGCTACGACGTAAAACAAAGATAGTGTTTGAGATGCAGGACAGTCAAAGCAACATAGTAAAAAACTTCTACGCATCTCTGCAGTTCTTACTGATGTGCGATGGAATAGACCTAGACTACCAACCTCCTGATTTAAACGTACAAAAAAACGTACCTGACAAAAACGTACAAAACGTACAAAAAAAAATTAAAAGTGTTGCGTCGAAAGTAAATCTTGTTCTACGGATTCTACTCGGGATATTTTGCATCTTAGATTTTAGTGCCTTGTACATCGAGATGAACAATCAAAAGATTCCCCAGTACCAGCTTAGCACCTGGGGCTTTATTTTCAGATTCCTTTTGTATAGGAAAAGAAAGAACTTGAATCACTTTCTATTTTTTTAAAGCATTTGAAGACAATGCAGCATTCCAAAGATCTTCTATCTAAGATGATTAAAGCGACCAAGCTTTTAAGAATTGCAATTGGGTCAGTTATAATTGCTCAATTTCTATGGTTTTCAGTCATGCTGTTTGCCGTTCTATACGATACCTAAATCGTTCCCTTAGTAGTCAAAGTTCCTTATTTCGAATTCGTCTTCGGGGAATATTTACCACAAATAATTATTATTTATAAAACCGTAGTAGTTTTGATAATGCATTACAATAACATATTCCCTCTTTTTGCATTCTCTCTGCTATATTCCTCTATTTGCTGGCATGTGAAGGAGATGGTAAAGGATTTTTCGAAAACAACGCAAATACTCTCTCACGACGTTTTTCTTTATTCAAAGATGTACAACACAATCCACTCCACTGTTAATTTCGGAGACAGCAGCTTGAGCTCGCTGGTTTTCATGATGATCCTCTTCGTATCGGCAAGCTTCTACCACAGCATGTTTAGAGTCATAACGTACAGCAAAGTCGAATCGTACTTCTTGCTGTCCACGACTTATTTCTTTTTTAGCGCTTCCACACTCTTTGTCATTTTTTGGTTTGCGTACGAAGTTTCTGAAGCAAACGACGATTTGGGAACGGCCGTTCTGGAATTGCCCGATACCACGGATAATCTCAAGAAAGTGGAGCTCATCTTGAACATACAGCGTGGGCTGTTCTTCACTGCGGGACGCATTGTTCCCATCAAGAAAGGGTTGTTTTTAACCTTAATGGGAACGATAATGACTTATTGCCTTCTACTTGCTTCTTTTAAAGCCAACGATTCGTAAACGGGCCGCAGTAATGCGGTTGAAAGAGTAGCGGATTAGCAATCGGAGAGTTGCGAGTTCGAAACTTGATCCAAATAGTCTTTCGTGTACGTGGGAGCTGGTAAAGATTAAATATGTCGCGGTCGCAAATGTACTCAAGTTGGAGTGGTGTGGAAGTTTGGAGAGTGAGGTTCCAGCTCAAGTATCGACCTCGTCATCTGAACGTGGATCAAAATTACGATGTATTGTCTTTTCTTTGGTTTTGATCCCTTGATATCATTGATAGCCCGCAACGAAAGTACAAGATCGAAGCATTCTTATTACGAAATGTTTAAGAAAAAAGATGTTCCAGAACTGGTACCAGAAAGAATAATCTGGAGATGCTCTCAATCTCGAAGGCGATAGAAGTTAGTAGACTGCCATCTCTACACTGGCCAGTGCACATTTAGGATCGATTTCATTTTTGTCATGAATTAAAGCTTTTACCAACCGGTCAGAAAAGCTGTATGGATGCTATGTATGAAAACTTCTCGTCAATGAGTCAATTTCTTGCTTGACAGTCTGTCCAAGATTGATCTGTATTGTAATCCACACCTCGTCTTGGGACTTTTTAAAGGTGCATAACTCACAGCGTTGGTCTAGATTATCTAGATCGAGTGGAATGAGAAATAATAACAGCAAAAGCACCTATTATATTTATTAAATGTAGAAAAGCTTATAGTTTACACAGTTAGAAGTTCAAAAAAATATACTTAAAGGCTTTTTGGCTATGTTGTGCAATGTAGAAATACAGGTAGGAACAGTATGGCCCGCTCCATGAGAGGAATCTATAGATATAAGATCTTGAGCAACATTTTATTCGTTAATATATTGCTAAAAGGTTTTTCATAACTCAAATTTCCCGATAAGCTAAATCAAAATTATTTGAATATCAAAATAATTTAGTTAATTTGGAAATACTTTCCCAATATGTCAGATTTTAGTATGTTTAGAAAAAGCCCTTCAAATCCAATAGAGAGGTCGGAAAAATAGAACGCAAATCATGTTTTGATATTAACATCTTTGTTATCGCATTGTATGCACACCCGTTTTGGATTGGATTGGATATGATTTTGTGGCATTGAGTCCTCTTGGGACATATTATGCCAAACTCAAGATAAAAAAAAATCAAATATATAATATAATAATGAAGTGAAATGAGTAAAAACATGATGAATGAATACTACATAAAATTATATGTGATGGATAAAACCAATGTCATGTAAAAAGCTAAAAATATTTGGATGAGGATTCTCCCCAACCATGTCTTCTAAAGTCAAGGTATAAGAATTAAAATATTTAAGACGTTGATAATTAAAATGAGAACACTCTATTAAAATGTGTTGTACAGTTAGTGGGCAAATGCAGTAATTACAAATGGGATGATCTTCTCCGAGGAGGAGGTGTCTATGTGTTATACGCGTATGTCCAATACGGAGTCGAGTTAGCATTACCTGCTGTCGTCTTAAAGCTGGTGACTGCCATAAAGTTATATTTGGTTTTATAGCATGGAGTTTGTTTTCAGTTTGTTCATTCCATTCGTTTTGCCATTTGTCTTGTAAAAATGTGTAAATGATAGATTTTAGGTCACGATAAGGAATGGTATGATTAAAATTATTTACGGCCGATTTGGCGGCTTTGTCAACTAATTCATTTCCAGATATCCCAACATGAGATGGGATCCAACAAAATAACAAGTTAAAATTTTTGTATGAAAGATGATAAATTTTTTTCAGTGATTCTAAAACAATGGGATGACTGTCATGATCAGGATGTTTCAATGACTGTAAAACACTTCGAATCTGTGAAAATTATAAATTTTTTATGATAATGATCAGATATATTTTCTAATGCTTTGTATATGGCCATGATTTCAGAAGTAAAAACAGAACATGAAGAATGAAGTTTAAAAGTGTGAACAGAGTGATTAATAGTGAACGCAGCTCCAACGTAATTTGCCCTTTTAGACTCGTCCGTGAAAATTTGTATAAAATTTGAGTATTGTTCTATGTGCTTTTGAAATAGTTGTTGGTAGATAATATCAGAGGTATCTGCTTTATTGAAATTTTCGAATGGGTTTTGAAATTCAAAATCATGATTAAACCAAGGAGAGAAATAATAAAGTTTTTTCTGGGTGACGTCAAGTAAAGAAAGTTCCGATCCGTTCATCAAATCCAGCATTCTTAAGTGGAATGTAGGGATGAAGGATGTTTTTGCTTGATAAAGGCGTTTTAAATATGGGCTATGATGAATGGTATGCAATGGGTGATGAGGGATTGAAGAAATTCTAAAAAAATATTCTAAGGACAACAACTGTCGTCTTAAGTCCAGTGAAGGTTCAGACGAGTCTACATATAAGCTGCTTATGGGTGAAGTTCTGAAGGCACCAGAACATAAACGCAAAGCTGTGTGATGGACGGTGTTCAGAGTTTGAAGAGCAGATTTTCTTGCTGACCCATACACCACGCAGCCGTAATCTAATTTTGATCGTATTAGGGCTCCATATATTTTTAAAAGACAAGTACGATCAGATCTCCATGATAATTTCGATAAAACTCGTACACCCGTTTTGTCTTCTACAGTAGTTAAATTTTATTTTAATTTTTTTTTTAGTTTTGACTTTTAAGCGTGGAAAGCTGTAACTGAGCAACCAATTTAGAACAACTTACAAATTAAACCGATTCACACTATTTAGCTGTATGTGGAACATCTTAAATCGATTTCTTTTATCAAAAAGTCACAAATTAAATTACAAATTCAGTATTTATCGAAAAAGTTCACAAAAGATCCACATAAACAGTTTCAGGTTTATTCGTCTAGTTATCGGATGGACCATATTCAATTCGATTATTGTACGCTTTTAACGGATAAATAATAATACCTGGTCCTTTGGATTAATCGACGGTCCCATTTTTAGTTGATGCGGTAGTCATAACAGTTTTGACATCTTAATGGAATTGACTGAAAAGATTTTCAATAAATCAATATTTTGTGTTGTTACATATTAACAGATTACTGGCTGAAGTTCGCGTTCGATGTAATAATCAGTTAATAAAAACCCGTTATTGATGTCGAAACTTTTTCATTTTATAAATTGAGTTCTACAAATGAGGCATTAAGAACTTAAGTGGATCAAGTCTACTTTCTGGTTAAGATCTGATAATCACACCCCGAGCTCCTTTAAGTTGAATCTTTTTAGTGCATCGTTGAAAGAAGTCCCTAGTTGCTTTGGTTCCCAAGAGATGGCCGAAGAAAAGCCCGACGAACAGGAAAAGTACACACGAGAAGAAACTTTATATCCATGTATCTCAAAATGTAAAATGGACTTGAACCACTCTTGTTTTGAACGCCTCAAATTATCTTGTAAGCTTATATTAAAGCCTAACATATCAGATGCTTGCCTTGCGGGATGTCTCTAGCCTATTACTTAGTACCTACATATATCCAGCATACGTTTCTAAACCAGATGATGAATAAACACCATCATGTGTTGATTACATAATAAGAAATCTAGATGTGCTAGAGTGAAAGAAAACTGAAAGCAAAGTAATATTTCTTCATAACAGAAAAAGATTATTTGAAGGATAATACTATACCGTTACAAAATGGCATTCTTTATCGGTGGACATAAAAGGATGCAAATTGCGTAATGGAGGAAATCTAGTCAAACCTAAATGTCAATGGCCATCTACCCTAAACAATTATCTATCTTTTCAAAAGGTAGAAAAATGATTAAAAGGACTGTGTACACACCAGTGCTGTACAGTTTCTTATTCTTTGGTATAGACATTTTTACAGATCCAAAGAATCGAGGAGTTACACTTATCGGAAGTTTCACGAAAAAAATATCCTATGCTCTAGGATTGTGTTTTACCATCACTGGATTTATTCTATTGACACCTTTGGAAAAGGGGATATCGCAAAGGAATTTGTCTCCCTTCCTTCTATTTATCACGGGATTTGTGTTTAGAATTCACTTGCAAATGAAGAGAAAAGAAATTTCTCGCTTGCTTTCAGCAATCGAAAACTTCAAATGCTCACCTGAACTCCGGAAGAAACTTCGATCAAAAAAGAAGAAACTACTTTATGCATGTGTCAGCGTACTTGTGATTGGCCATTTAATACTTTGTTTAATGCTTGTAGTAGTACTTAAACACGGCACATCATTAAATATTTCATCTATAAAGACACTGAAGAGTTTTGTAGAGAGTTGTCCGTCTTTTATTCCAATCACACGTTTTATGATCATGCTTTCAATATACTTTTACAACGCAATTCCTTTTGGAATCTTTACTATTATGTATTTGGGCGTGTCGTGGCACCTGAAAGAAATACTGGTCGACTTCAAAAAGTCCATCCTGACCTCTCCGCCGAACCTATCTGGACACTTTTTGAGTTACGCAAAAATTTCATCCCTTGTGAGTGAAGCTGACGGGATTCTCCGCTCTCACATACTGTTAGCTGTGTTGCACGTAGCAACCGACATGTATTTCGCCATCTTCAGCATAATGCAGAGTGAAAGCAGTCAAATATTGAAATCCATCGCGTCCTGCATGACTTTAAGTGTCTTACTCGGGTTATTATTCCTGATGTCGTGGTTCGCTACAGGAATTTCTGACTCCCATATTGAAATAGCCAATACAATAAACTTGCAGCCAGATGAACCGAATAGTCAATTTAAAAGAATTGAATTTCTTTTGAAAATGCAGCAGGGTATGTTTTTATCCGTAGGTGGGATAGTTCCAATAAGAAGGGGTACGTTTCTGATGCTTATTGGAACCATTGTCACGTATAGTTTGTTAATAAGATCCTTCCCAGTAGAAAAGTAACATCAATAAATTAACAAGCGATTTAAATGTTCCAAAAGTTTGTATAACAGGGATCGCGATCCGAGATACCCAAGAGATCTTTTCTGATTTCTTTTACTCCTTTCTGCATTTACTCTTTTTTCTCCCTTTCACGACATTTTTAACTTGACGTTGTCTTGTGTTTGTCGCAGCTTTTCCAAATATAGCTCTTGCGCCATAATACACAGAAACAACTAATCAACCAAAGTTTTGAAATAGTTTTGTTAGTATTTCTAGGGTATGTCCCCTTAAAATTACTAATTTTAAGGGGACTTATAAACGATACACTTCAAACTATTTTTTACTCTAAATTGATATTTATGCATAATTTCCTCACTTCAAATGTTGTAACACAAAAAAGGTATTTATGGATTCTCATAAAACTTTGACAACTTGTTTTTTATAATGTTGTTTAGGGAATAAATTAGAATAATTACGCTATGTTGAAAATTTTTTAAGCTATGGCCATTTATTAAAGAAATAGGACTGTAAAACTATCAAAAATATTATATTCATTTTTCGATCGCTTGTAAAATTTTTGTTTATTTAAATATCCTTTCGATTATAGTTCATTCCCTAGAAAAATGCAGGCAGTTTATTTTGGTAGCTTCGTTTTTCAGCTTGGTTGTATAGATTTTCATGTAGCACATTTGAAGTTTTTGACAAATTTCTTAAAAATTTCATACATAATTATCATTTTTACAAAATTATTAATATATATTTTAAATATTAATAGTCCAATGATATTGTCAAATAATCCTAAACATAAAAATATCATTAAAAAGTTTCTATACCACATTTAAAAAAAGGGTTCCTCGAACGTGTTCGGATACATTAAAAGCACGTTCAGCGACGTGGTTAATGCTTTATAGGATACTAGAGGCAAAACAGTATTTTATTGCTGTTTCTGTAAAAATTTGTTTTCTATTTTGCTATATTATGTGGAAAATTATTCTCTCGTGTGTTTCGTTGCATTTTTGTCTTTTGAAGTTGTATTGTATGAGATTTGGTAACACCAGCTATTTCACTCTTGTCTGTGGGTCAGCACAGTATTATGTAAACGCTCTAATGAAGAGATGTATAAATATATTTAGCTTTCTAATCTCGACTAAGATATATTAAAATATTTTAATAAAGTTTAGGTAAGGTATTCTAATACTTTTACTCTAAATCTATTGACATTGTGATGTAACAAAATACTAGGTAGCAGTGGATCTTTTTTAAACAGTAAAATATGAGATATATGAAAAATAACGCATCATAAGCTGTTTCACTAAATTGTGATCTTTAAACTATTGAGGATTTCTTGTTAGAACAGTGAGACCGATAAATATCACGATACTATTTAAAGTTGTATTATTATTACCTACTGAAATTAAAATATTAAATCTATTTTCTACTCTAAATGTTAAACAATAAAACTTGTTGTAGTGATTATATCTTGCACATTAAATATCTTTACATTTATTCGTTCATCAAGATTCTCTGAACTTGATACGAAACTTATTTTCAACATTATATTGTTGTACTTCACACTGTAGAATTATAAAATATATTGCAATTATCTCGGAATCAAATTAAATAATCCTTAGGCAATTTTAGATATTTTACGATAAAGTTATCAATACACCAAGTCACGAATCAGTTGAAATTTCATAAAAATGTTAAGTCACTACCTTTGACGTTTATAAAACAATACAAAATTAACAAAATAATATTGGAAATCTCGAACTAGGTTGCAAGTTTCTTATTTTTGAAATTTAAAAGTTGCAAAACTCAACACTATTGTTATTGCATAACTACAGTACAGTCTATGTCATTCGAAATATTCTTAAATTGAACACTATATAGCCAAATCAATTTTAACCAAACAGGTTAGTTAGACATGTAAGGTGCTTTTTATACTTCCTGTTATTACTACTTAATATTTATCTATGAGAGGTATTTTAAGTATGAACAAACACATCAAGTGATAATAGAAGATTTTACTGCCGCGAACCAAATGCTCTCGCATAATACATACAAATTTACTTCATCGCCATTTGGGTGACGTTAGTGTTACTCTATTGAGTGTTCACCAATCAACTATCAGATATCAAATTGGAATTCATACTTTGAAATTTTTATTGGCGAAGTGCTGACACAGTATTCGAAAAACAAGCTAAATAAAATCTCGGTCGGAAAGCGTACTGAAAATATATTCCACCGCAGAAACACTAACAATCGTGAATTTATATTGACAGAAAAAGCCTCTTATATTTATTTACCTCTATGAATACCTATTGAATTATCAAATAGCATTATTACATCAAAATGATTCACAAGAAATGAATAGACATTTTAAAAAGAATAACTAACTAAAAAATATTTTAATGATAAAATATCGATTTAATATTGTATTTAGCTATTGAAAGCATGTATTCCACATAGATTTCGATAAATCTAAAAAGAAAATTTCAAAATGGCACGTTTTTTAAAAACGATCTTAATGCTTTTTAGCATTCACAGGAAATTCTTTATAGAACGTTTAAAGTTTTGAAAATACTGGTGTTCACATACTTTGTAATTTAAAAATGGAATATAAAAGCATTAATTAAGGATTGAAATTGTGTCTTTGGGATTTAATTAAGTATAATTTTTCATTACGTTTAAGTGATACAGCTTTCCAAGAACATCAAATTCAAAATGTAATGATTTCTCAGTCATGCAAATATATGGTAGAAGCGATATTCGATCTTAATGTCTTTAAATATCTTAATGTCTCTTCATGTTTGCTTATCTATGTTTTATTTGATTGTTTTTAGTACTTTAGAAACTATCATAATATTTGTTTAAATTTACCTTTTTAAATTAATTACGTATTTTAAAACTTGATATCTGAAACTACCTATGAATAATCGTATAAAATTGGGAAAACCTTTTTGTTTTGTACAGTTAAAAACATTAAATACATTATTTAGTGGTGACTTCTGATTTTCGCGTTAATAAAACCTCAAGAATTTTTATGTATGTAAAGAAGAGTTTTGAAAAATTTCGTGAATGTTTCTATCAAAATTTTGTGCGATATAAAGCCAAAGTGGTAATTATAAAAAGTATTATCAAATTCAAAATTCTTTGAAGTTTACGATTTTTAGAGAATGCAAAATATTTGCATACTTTTGTCTAACATCAAAAACTGAAAATTGTTTCAAAACATTAAAATTAAAGAGATTAGTAGAAAGTTTAAAATAAAATTCATTCAGATAGGGAAAATTTTTTGTGTGTTCTCTGATTAATAACAATTCTCCTAAATATAGCTATATGCTATATATTGTTATTATTGTTCATATGAATGTGCGAATCATAGTTTCATTGATTATTGAAAACATCTTGTCGATGTAACGTGATCTCTCTTTTCCAATGGCTAAAGTAAGCAATTATGTGATTAAGATATAATTTTTATGATAGATCACAGAAAGATTTTTTTGGAGGTATTTTTGGTTTTTCCAATTCACACATGTTACTCTAGAAATAATCTCTTACTAAATTTGATAAAATATTTTTACTAATCTGAGATTAAACCCACATCTTTTCACAAACAGATGAAAAGAGTAAGAAAATTAAATGTAACTGCTGTTGATTCGATGCAGTAAAATGCAAAAGAAAAAGTACTATTCTCATTCGACCTCATCTCTTAATAACTCTTCGCCAATGAAGACTCAAGGAAAGAGCACTATAACGAAGAATGTGGTGGTCGTTCATAATGGAATCGCTTTCGCAGAGTGGCGAAGGTAGAGAAAAAGCGAAGCACCAATACGAAAGAGGTGTAACGAGATGTGGTCACGGCCAGTGATGAGGCGAAACAATTCCACACTATCACTATTGGGAATGCCCATGTGATCTGAGATTTTCCCATCCTTGGAAGCGATTCTATGAGATTGTTTGTAATGGTATCTCATTGATATCGATCTTTTGAACTGTGGATAGTTAGTTGAATTTAGGTCTAATTTGAGTAACACAACAATCCCTATAAGAAATATACTAGGACAACACTTAATCATTTTGAACCATGGTCAAATGACGTGATGAACACTCGAGCCGGCACCCCACTCTCCAAACTTTCACACCATGCTAACGTGTTGTTGAGTAGAAAAATTCCCAAGAAAACAAAATACCACTGGAACCGAAACCAATCCTGCAAATGCACTAATGAAAAACATAAACGGAACACATGACCAAGTATACGTATCCATAAATTTAGGGTCATACGCCTTGACAAGAAAACCTCCACCAAAATACTTCTAATGACAAAAGTATAATATTATTATTCCACAAGCTATGTGGAATAAGAAAGATTACTCGAATACTTCGTTGTGCTACTTGGAACTAAAGTGACAAAAAAATGTTTAGGTGAACGTGCACACACATTGCAGGTTTTTGTTATTAAAAAAACAACAACGTTATTTGCTCTGTTTAGAGTAATCTAATCGGGAATGTGCTGGTTTCATTCCCCAATGCAGTACTAACACGGTGCAGACATGCTTTCCACAAGGCTGTCCAAGAGTTCCTATTTCGTGCCCTAGAACACCTCTAGTGCGACCCTTGCTGTGGTTATGTAGACTGCAATACGACGTCCGAAAGCCTCCCAAGCATGTTTTATTGGACTGATATCAGGTGATCTAAGACTTACGTGGTCAATATCACCTATAATTTTTGGATATATGAGGAAATATAAAAATAGACTGAACAATGGTAAGATTTCTATGTGACCATGAATAGTAGTAAACAGGACCATAAATAGCAGTAATGTGATCCTTAGATTGATTTCGTCTGCTGGCCTAACATTCAACCTAACATTCATCACCTGTTTAGTCCACGGGACCGAAGGAGACGCCCATCCATTGATTCATCATATGATGGTTCAATATTTGATCATCTGATAGAAGTAGATTGCCGATTTCACCACTCTTGCAGCAATCCATAGAAATACGGATTCACACACCAACCTTTCACAAGGTGTTCATCGTGAAACGAGGCTGACAAAATACGAAATAGGCCAATCAATTTTTCCACAGAGCAGTCACGTGACTACTAGTTGACATGTGGGTCGCACTATTTTAAGCTCCTCCCACTAGCAATGCTTAGTCTACGTATATATTACGCCTATGGTGTGCGCATCCCCCATTAAAAAGCACAATATCTAATTTCCATCTATTTCGAATCAGAATCTGTTTTGGAACCCTTCGCAGAGAAAAGAGATCCATCGACCACCGTGAGAAAGATCAGCCGCAGACGTATTCGTTACTCCTGCAATCCATCAAATCCGCCTTCAGTTCCATATAAATGGACACTCATTGGGAATGCCGTGTAGTACGACGTCCTTTCAATCGAGCAGTTTACAACTTATCCATTCGAGCGAAATTACGATCCAGAATTCAATAACCTTCGCGAAATGCAATTTTCAGCTTGTCTTCTCGAAAAGAGTCGCCGGAAAGGATTTTCGAGGGGGAATGTTTTTATACCACTCGCTGAAATATTTCTGGGAAAATATTTCCCACCGCAATATAGTTACAAATGGAGGCCCTTTCCCCATTCTCTTGATGGATGATAGTTATTTTTGAGAACTTAGATTTATGGTCTCCAAGTATCGACGTACGAAGGTAATGACTGCTAGATTGAGAAGCTGCTCGAAATTCTTCTGCCCATACGGCGAAGGAAATAAATTGTTATTTTTTATGGTGTCCCTCCCTTTCTCTCTGTCCCCTTCCTCCTTCGAAATTTTACCGAAGAACTCCGGAGAAATTTTCAACGGATAAAGATAAATTTAAAGTAAGAATTTACGTAATGAGAATTCCTTATCCGTAGTCTATTATTCAAGCTTTCCGGATGGAGTGAATAGTTTAGCATTTTATAATTCAAAAAGCGTATTGCGGAGTTTTAATATTGGTTGTTGACTAATGATAGAGACTATTTAAATAGGGTATCTTTTAAGACTTTTATGGACACCCAATGATGAGTACATTAAACCATTCTTTAGACGTAATAAGAGGTATGTTTATCCTTATGAGAGATATTTTTTTGCGAAATACACTCTAAGACAAAAAAAAGTTGCAACTAGAAGGAATTGTCAGAATACAATGAAATTAAGGTTGATAAAGTGCTTATAAATGAGTACATGATTAAAATTTGAGACTGAACAATGCAAACTTTATTGAGAAAAATTAAAAAAATTGGTATCATTCAGTATGGCGTACGACCACCATTATTCCTAATGCAGCATGCCAAGCGCCTTGGTAGTGAGTCACACATTTTCTTTATGACGCCCTGCGACAGTCCATCCATGCTGCACGAACCATGTAACATAGTTCCAGCAGACTAGGCGGTACGGGTGGAATGGTGACATCTCTTCCAATGACATTCCATATATTCTCGATCTGGGACAGGCCCGGTGAGTATGTCGGCCATGGTAAGATATCGTTTTGTTGTAGACAAGCTTTAGAGACGGCATTAATATGGGGTTGAGCATTGTCTCGTTGAAGAAGTGGGTGGACCTTGGAGTTCAGAAAGGGGAGCGTAACTGGCTGTAAAATTATTTCTTGTATGTAACGCTGGTCTGTCAAAGAGCCCATAACGAATACCAAAGGTGATTTTGCATCATACGCAATTGAACCCCACACCATGACACCAGGTCTTAAGGACGCATGACGCTGCACAACAAACCGTGAATTTTGGCGCTGACCACGTTGAATCCACACACGGATTCGATTGTCCTCTCCACCCAGACAGAAGCGGAATTCGTCAGTGAAGACCACTCGATGCCATTCGATGCCTTATGTCTGTCTGGCACGACACCATCCCAGTCTTTGATGGCGATGCAATGCTGACGATTCTGAAAATTTGATTACTTGCATCTCCTACGCAGATGTACTCCTCCTCCGGTCTACTCCTTCCAGGTGAAACTTTTTTTTGTTTTAGAGTGTAACTGTAGGTGGTGGTAGTGCTTCAGCGGTGGAACGTGTTTACGAACGTGACACGTTATTTTTCGAACACGATTTCAGCACACTGTCAAAAAAATTCCTCAGTATGAATTCCGAATTGATATGTACTAATTGATTGGTTTAACGCCTGTCAGATTGAACACCACACATTGCCAAAACCTAGATAAACTAAAATTTATTGTAACCCCGATAGGTATGATGCTAGAGTATTTGGGGAGCGAAAGCAAAATCGTAACATTCTATCTGGTTTGTTTATTACACTGCAACCTTTAATAGTATCAAAGTCCCATTGGGTACTATCGAATTGGCTTATTTAAAATTCGCGACTTAATGCTTAAGAAAAAGATAGTAACTCCTTGATAAGTTTACAGTTGCCACAAGAGCTACAAGATTCGCTGGTTTTCGTGTTGGACACTGCTTACAAAATCATTTCTACTGAATTCTCTTGTCAGATTCTCCACCTTGTACACTTTGTGACCTTTAAGACATAACAGGAACTAACCTCAACAGTTGCCTTTCTAACTGACGTCGCAGTGAATAATACTATGCTGATAGAGTCACATGTTTTATTTCTGTTTCAAATTATTTGGACTGACAGTGACAGACAGAGACTTGAGGCGAAAAAGTTTAGGTCTGGATAAAAATAGTTCATAAATATTTTATTAAGGTTTGCTCAGGTTTATATTTTTAGGTAAATATTCTCACGTTTGATATGACGTCAGTATTATAGATGGGAAGTGAGCTAAAAAGTGTCACACATCCATTCAGGTGGGTTGGTTGGGTTTTTATGGCACGAGTGCCATCCGGTGTTCTTTCAACTGGTTACCGAGGCTCCTAAATTGAGGAAGGTAGGTAGTTGATTTGAATTCCACTGGAGCAACACCACGGGCTATAGGCTATGGTTTGGGATTAATCCTGTAGGGGAAGATTAACATTAGGAAAGGGAATTTCAGAGTTGTAATTTTTACTTCCTTGGTATTCAGTATGCATTGTATAATACCTGAAAAAAACGAACCACCCATTTAAACTCTATAGCAAAAAAAAAAAAAAAAAAAAAAATGGACGCACCATGAAGGAGTTGTCTGATTGCGATAAAAATTAGTGAATGGTAGGAAACATACATAGAAAAACAAACGATTAAAGTTTCAGAACAATTGAATGATTTAATTTAGAGTTTGACTGTTGCAAAGGAGGAAGTCAATAAGGCATTGGTCCACCTCTGGCCTGGATGCAAGCTGTATAGTAGCCGGCGTAGCATAGACTGAAAAATTTCCCGATAGTGTCCAGCGGAATTTCTTGCCAAACTGTCTCCAACTGACGGGCAATGGTTAACATTCCGGGATAGCTGCAATCGTCTTCCCACAACGTTTCAAATGTGCTCTAAGGGAGAGAGATCAGGGGACCTAGCTGGCCAAGGAAGTGTCGGGAAGGCTTGGAGACAATGTATAGCAACCGTGTACGGCCGGAAATTATTTTCTTTCAAAGCAGGTCGGGGGTGTCGCAAAAAGAACGATAACACAACCGGTCGTAGAATGTCGTCTACGTACCGCTGTGATGTAAGTGTGCCAGAAATGACTGCCAAAGTAGTCTGGCTATCAAAGGAGATGGCACACCAGACCATAACACCCTGTTGTAGGCATATGTGGCGTGCGATAGAAAGGGTAGGTTCCCCTCGCTGCCCTGGACGTATCCAGATACGTCTGCTGTTGTCGTCAGGACACAGTTGGAAACGGGACTCGTCACTAAAGACTATATGTAACAAGTCAGTGCCATTCCAAGTCGATCGAGCCCGGTACCACTGTAATTCTGCACCTTCTTCGTGCGTCGAATTTTTTTGTTATAGAGTACAGATGGAGGACAAAGTAATACGAACAGCTGTGAAAAAGTATGACGTATTTCACACCTGCAGTACAGCCGCGCCACTTGCAACTGAAGTCTGCCACCTAGTGGGCGTGAAGAGGAAGTTATCAGTCTCTCAACAGCAGTCACCTGCGTTGCATGCGTCTATCAAACTGTCTGTGATAAGTTGAAATGTCAGACCTGTCAGAGTTCCAAAGAGGAATGATTGTTGGAGCGCGTTTAGGTGGAGCATCGGTTACGGAAACAGCAAACCGTTTGGGGTTTGCAAGGAGTACTGTATCAGCCGTTATGACAGCGTACACGAAAGAGGGTAAGACGACGTCTTCAAAGCACAACAGTGGCCGAAAGTCAAAGCTTTCTGATAGGGATAGACGGGCCTTGAAGCGCATAGTAGCCCGAAAGCACAAGCAATCGTTATACGAGATAACATCCGAAATGAACAGTCATCTCCAGGACCCAGTTTCAACAAAAACTGTCAAAAGTGAACTTCCTGCTGCGAACATTTATGGCAGAGTGGCAATTTGTAAGCCCTTGGTGACAGCAACTAATGCTTTCAAGCGACGCCAATGGTGCAGAGATCACAAAAACTGGTCCCCACAGCAGTGGCAACAGGTAATATGGTCAGATGAATCGTCATTCACCCTATTTCAGACGACCGGACGCGTTTATGTCTGGAGAACGCCCAGAGAAGCGTTTAATCCTGAATGCCTTTTGCCGACTGTGAAGCATGGGGGTGGCTCCATTATGGTATGGGGTGCGATACCTTGGCGCGGTCTTGGGCCACTTGTTATTCTGCATCGGAGGATCACATCCAATCACTATCTAAGCATTCTAGGGGATCATGTCCATCCTTTTGTCCAGACTGTATTCCCTGGAGAGCGACCGCTTTTCAAGACGACAACCTCCCTATCCACACTGCTAAGTGTGTTCAAGAATGGTTCGAAGAGCATGATGATGACGTTGAACATCTCGCCTGGCCCTCCCAGTCTCCGGACTTGAATATTATTGAACATTTATGGGAATATTTGGAGTCCAAACTTCGTTCCCGATTTCCACCTCCATCCAGACTTTCGGAATTAGAGACCGTTCTGCTGGAGGAATGACTTAATATATCTTTAAATATTGTCCATGACCTTTATGCATCTAACCCACGTCACATTAAATCTGTACTTCAGTCAAAGGGTGGTCCAAACCCCTATTAATAAAGTTTTTCCATTATTTCACAGGTGTTCGTATTATTTTGTCCTCCACTTTTATATTTCAAGCGCTATTCATAGTAGAGCAAAATTCAAAGAAATCGTTCAATAGGGAATTACCCTCTACAAATTCAAATGGAAAAAATTTGCATAAAACGACGTCTTCATATCAAATTTTTGCACTAACAGCAAATTTTTCAATGGACACGTTTTGATGCCTTAATGAGATTCTGTATCATCATATTAGTTTAAATATGAAATTTCAATGCCTTTACCATAGTTATATATCAGGAGATATTCACTGTCAATTTTGCTGTCAATTTCAGGGATCATCTCCACATTGAAAACTCTATTCCTAGATCGATTTTAATTGAAGTTATAGCCACCCGAATTTCAAATTTGAACACAATTACAAACGCATTAGTTTGCTAATGCACGACTGAGGAACGATACGAGAATTATTAGATTTATTATGCAAGTGAAAACGATAATATTGCGAATTGTAATCATGATTAAAATGTGATAAAAGAAGGATTTTGGAATTGCGAATAATTCGAAATAGAGAAAGTGTTGATAGATGTTCTGTATAAATTTTTATTATCGTCTTCACACACAGTGTTCTTAATAAATATTAAAATTTTTAACTAGCGTTCTTCTACATGTATTCGGCCAAAAAGACTACCTACATTTATTTGACACAACTGAACTCATAGTCCGATTATCCAAAAGTTGAATAGAGTGAGTTGTTCAATTGATCATTGATTAGTAGAGTTTATCTATTCGACACAGCTGGTAAAAGGCAATGTATTTTAGATTATATAAAAGAAAAATTTCCAACAATTTTTCAAAAACTAAAATATTTCTCAGGTTTATCAAACGTTTTTTTAAACTTTTAATTCACCCTAAAATTGCTATAATGAGGAAAATTTAATGTAACGCAAAAACTTCGAAACGTGACCTCAATTGGAAAGAGCGGAAATTCTGTCTAGTTTTACTAGTACTTTTAAATCTGTTTCTATTCATAATTTTTCAAACATTAATTTTATAATTATATCATACTAAAAACTATTTAGAAATAAAAAATTAGGTAAAGGTAATTATTAGTTAACGTCGTACTAGAGCAACACAACGGGTTATTGACTACGGTCTGTGATCAATCCCTTAAGGGAAAAATCGAGGAGAACACCTCGTAATTTTGAACCCACGATCAGATGACGAAGCAACACCTGAGCTGGCACACCACTCTCCAAACTTCCACACCAACCCAACGTGAGGACTTTCGGCCAAGACAGATTTAAGGTGCACCAGCCGCCTCTACATCATACGCTTACAAACATCCATGCTCGGACCGGATTCGAACCAGGAACCTTTCGATCTAGAATATAAAATATTATGTGGATTTTGTTTAGGTTGCCTAACGAAAACTTGGTGCAAAATATCGCCGCCCTATAAATATTATATAGGAAGATATCCATACACGTCTTAGAAACTGATTTAATATTAGGAGCTCCAATCTTTTTGTACTAAACTTCAAAATAGTAAGACCTAATTGCATGAAATTCGGTATCTGAAGTTAAATTTCGACCTAGATTTGAAATTGTGTGTCAAAATAGTGGTTTCTTTTGGAAATTATGACGTTGGTGCTCAATTTAATATGAAGACGGACCTTTGAGCAAATTTCAATGCATTTGAATTTATAGACGTTATTTTATGTCTAATAGAATCTTTGAATTTGTTCTACTGGTAACATTACTCGAATGGAGATTAATGGTTCGTTTATTTTCCACTACTGAGCATGCTTTATATTCCCGTAAAACTTTCTAAACTCTCGTTGGTATAATGCAGTAGTTAGAAGAGTGAGTTGCCATCTCAGGTGTTAGCCTCATCATATGACAGTGGTTCGAAATAACCCCAGGTGGAGAATTATATTCAGTGTTCTGCAACACATATCCAAGCAATTGCAATTTTTCTGCAGGCATTTTGTCCGAATTTTGAAAACTGCAGTCAAATCTAAAACAGACGTAAAAAACAAAGGCTGAATATGTATATTACATATTTATAATAAAATATATCAAACTTAATTAACTTACTTTATTTAAAACCAAGGCATACTTTCAGAATGTGCAATTCTGTCGGACACTTTTGAAAACTGCAGTCAAATGAAAAACAGACGTAAAAGATAAAGGCTAAATATGTATATATATATATATATATTACATATTTATAAAAAATATATCAAAATTAAGTAACTTACTTTATTTAAAACCAAGGCATACTTTCAGAATTTGCAATTCTGTCGATCACACTTTTGAAGTCAAATATTTTGTCATGAGGCTTAGAAGATGTGTTATTTCTAAAGTGTTTGTGGTAATTTGGGGCGGTGTAGAGAGATTGTTCCTCAGCTAGAAAAGAAGAAAAAAAAAGGCGTGGCAAGGAGCGCGCTTTGCACTGCAGAACATTGTAACGTATGATATGAAAAAAAATCGGCCAAAATTTTGACAAAACTAAGGAAAAATTGTTCTGCAAAGACTTTGTTCTGGGACGTACGTCGCAGTTTTAAGTACTTCCTGCTCCCGAGGAAATAACGTTCGTTCCTTACGAATATTTCCTTTCGGGATTGATTCCGGATCGTCTCCATTATTATGTTGTGTTGCTCCAATGCGAAATAAATTCAATTAGTATCTACCTTTTCATCTCTTGTTTAGTCCTCTCAAACGTTTTCCCATCACTATAGTGTTTTTTAATTAGTCATTTGGTGACTTTCTGGTTTAAAAACCTCGTGAGAAAGTCATAAATTCATAAATGCATTTTTTATCCTATTCCCGTCTTCAGCCTCTCGGTCTGCGCCATAAAATCCCCAAATCCAATCCAATCCGGTCTCTCGGTCATCAGTCGATGAACAGCCCAATATAGGTATGAAGTGATTAAATGTAGTTTTAAAGCATTATATACAGCAAAATTTTCAATTGTATTGCCAGGAATTCTAGAGCAGTCCTTGTGGTGGTCTCCTGGCATTTATCTAGTTCGCAAAGATGACAGATTGATGTTCTTGCTAATCCTCAGTTTGTGTCTTTGTAGGTAGTCATGTCCGGTGAGAAATCGGAAGCGATTCCTACAGCTTTGGTGTTGTCCTTTTAATTTGACATTGGTTCAAAACGACGAGATATTGTACTCGGATCTTCGGTGATTGATTCAGATCACCGTTGTGTTGCTTATGTACGACTTTAATTCAACTACCAGTCTACAGCTTTGGGCAAGGATCTGGGATTGAGCTTGATTCCTTAATAAAACATTCCAGTTCTTTCCATTCCAATCCTAATGTATTGGTTCTTGCTTTTCCAACATTGAAGCTCAAGGCACATTTGCTATCACAGTTCCCTATCGAAGAATAGCTAAAATACTAGAGATGAAGAGATAGAGATAAGAGAGAGAGAGAGAGAGAAACAAAGGAAAAGAGAGAAAGGATTTGGTTATAAAAAGAGAATGGATTATTCTGATTATTCCTCAATCTACATCTAATTTATTCAACCCAGGCAACGCCGGATTGCTCTGTTGATTACATATGCACATGGAAATGTATTAGGTTAACTCGAATTCGATAACTCAAGGCAAAATTTCGCAGTCCACTGGAAAAAAATAAGCAGTTTACGAAATAAATATATTTTTTGCTCTTTTTTACCATACACTTTCACCATAAACATGCTTTTACAAATTTATTAAAGCGAAAGTTTAGACAGTCAAAATTACTTTTAATGACGTTTCTTATAACATGGGTTTGCTATAATATGTATAGAACTAATCAATGTAAGTTATAGGCGTCTCATGTTCGATTATTGCAGTTTTCACTGGGTCCGTTGAATCATTAAAACTTGCTTTGTGTATGTACATTGCTTAAAGTTTTCAGTCTTGTGTTTGTAACAACTTAGCAATAGCCGAATATAGACCAACTTAGTCAAATATGGACCTAAAGCCATAACTCGACTCAACCGACCAACTCACTGAACCAATTATTTCCATTCTTTTATTCAAACGATGTTCAGAGGTCGACGTGGCTACGGATGGAAGCTTTATTGCTATCTGAGTGTATTTTTCATTTTGGCGTCAGTAAAGCTTTACTTGTGCATATCCACTTATTTCACGTTGTTTGGCACATTTTCGCCAAATATGGCTTTTACGTCATAAAACCCAACCAACGATGTCTAATATACAGGGTGGTCATTAATAAACTTGGCCGATATATGGACCTCTAGCGGCCGTTTCGTTCAACCGATCGAGATGAGATTTCAGATATAGTTATTCAAAGGTATGAGCTCGGGATTCTGTGAACGACTACAAAATGGCACTCACAGTTACGGTTATAGGTAGCGAAACTCGAAATTTTCGAATGGCAACACCCACTTTTTCCTGTCTCAAAATGCTCAGCGCATGTGAAAACCCTAAAGAGCGTTGGAACGGTAAGTGTATCACAAAAAACGGAAGCGTTAAGCACTCACAAAAAACAGCTCTGCGAACGTCCAACAAAACCAAGATCGGAGCCCACGAAAGAAATTTGCATATGTTGGAGGCAAGACACCAACCACAGAACGCCTTTCGCCAGATATTCAGCCAGATCTTCAGTCGGGAGCTCGCACACGCCAACGAAATGAATCTGTCAGCGAAAGTTAATGGAAAATTGGTAAAATTCTATTATTAAAATGGAATGAACGCCGTGGAAGGGGCCTTGCGTGTTTACCGTCGATACCATCGCCAAATACGAGGCCCATGTATCTGGCGAAAGGCGTTCTGTGGTTGGTGTCTGCCTCTGTCATATGCAAATTTCCTCCGTGCCCCCAGAACGTGGTTTTGTTGACCGTTCTCAGAACTGTTTTTTGTGAGTGCATAAAGCGTCCGTGTTTTGTGATACACGTACCGTTCCAACGCTCTTTAGGGTTTTCGAATGCTCTGAGCATTTTGAGACGGGAAAAAGTGGGCGTTGCCATTCGAAAATTTCGAGTTTCTCTACATATAACTGTAACCGTGAGTGCCACTTTGTTGTCGTTCATAGAATCCCGAGCTCATACCTCTGAATAACTATATCTGAAATCTCATCTCGATCGGTTGAACGGAACGGCCGCTAGAGGTCCATATATCGGCCAAGTTTTTTTATGACCACCCTGTACACTACCTTACAATAATGGACCGGACGCCATCGGATTTGCATAAAATGCGACTACTTGCTTGGGGGTGTTTATGGCGTGGGACCTTTGCATATTGTTACCGGTCAATTGAAAGCCGACGCCTACATGAACATTTTGGACACTCAGGTTCTTCCTATGCTCCGGAAATTTTATGAAATGAACGAATGTTACTTCCAGGACGACATCGCTCCATATTGCAGCCTTTGTAAAGCAGTGTTATCAAGATATGGATGCAAAACATCTTTTCTGGCCTGCTCAGAGTCTCGACCTAAACCCCATAGAATATTTGTGGGACGCGTTAGAGCGACACTTACGGACCAGAGAACCTCGTCCGAAATCTACAGCTGAGCTGGTGACATTCTTGCAGCAGGAATGAACACAAATACCCATAGCTGTGTATCAAAACCTTATTGAAAGAATTCCCAGAAGGATTTCTAGTGTAATAGAAGTACGAGGGGGATCATCCACCAATTACAACATGTATTATTTCCATTATACCATCACATCTTGCTGTCCGGTCCATTATTGTAGGGTAGTGCATGTCCACAATTGAGTCAGAAAGAAGCACTTGACGTTGCTTGGAGCATCTAGGACATATATGGCCTTTGTGCCTTAAAACTCAACCAACCATCCAACGATGTCCAATATATATTTATTTAGAATAATATAAGAGATTGAATTACTTTCACACACAATTGAGTCTGTAGACAATCACTAGCGAAGCCTTTTCAGCGCATAGAGCTAGGGAGGTAATTTGAATTCCAAACAATTCCCAACCTCAAAATATGGAATATATCAGAAAATATTAACCACAACGAAATGGATTTAACAATGAGATGCTCACAATGTTATCCTACATTTACTTAAAACAACGCAGAACTAGAATATATAACTTCTCCAAATAGATTCAACTCAAGAGATTATAATGCTACTCAGTGGAGTCGTTAATCAATATGTGTTCTCCACAAATAATTGCGGCGCAAAATGGATTATGTCTACGGGAGATTTCAGAGATTTTCCTCGAGCGATGCTCCACATAATTACTGTCAGACACGCAGGTGAGCAGGGTCCGGTTTGTATCTTACTATACCAACGCAGCATCGTCATGACACCGAGTTATTTATGTAATTACGATGCAATAATGGAATTACTTTTTCAATGTGTATCTCGATACATTTTGTCCATAGTGTTTGTTGTTTTTCTAAGAAACTATGAAGATTATCTTGCAAACAAATAGCGCATGGGAGTAATTTTTCTTATATTCTTGTGTTTTGTCCAAATCATAGTTCTTGATTGCGATTATGACGACGTTTTCGTATTTATGGAAATGACGTTTGAATCACTAAAACAATGGACAGATAATCAAAGGAATATTTTTTCGGGGGAAACTTTTACAGATGTTAAAAAATAATCACATTGCTTTGACTTCTTGATTCACATCGATATCAGATTGCATTATCCTCCGAGACAGCCTACCAACCGGTATAGTGGTTAAGGTGTTAACCTCTGGATCGGAAGGTCCCTGGTTCGAATCCGGGTCCGGGCATGGATGTTTGTAAGCGTATGGTGTAGAGGTGGCTGGTGCACCTTAAATCTGTCGTGGCCGAAAGTCCTCACGTTGGGTTGGCGTGGAAGTTTGGAGAGTGGGGTCCCAGCTCAGGTGTTGCTTCGTCATCTGACCGTGGTTCAAAATTACGAGGTGTTGTCCTCGAATCTTTCCCTTAAGGGAATGATCCCGGACCGTCGTCAATAGCCCGTTGTGTTGCTCTAGTACAACGTTAACTAAAATTACCATTACCAATTACCATTACCTCCGAGACAGATCTGTAGTCATATTGAAGTTTACAAATTTCTCTTTGAATACAAGATCATGCACTTTTAAATAGAAAAAAACCCGTACTGAATTCTTATTTCTTCTTCCAAACAATTGTAGAACGATTTTTATTCTAGCGCTAACAATTATTTTTATGCATTTTCTTTCATCCATGACATAAGGAAAATCTTCATATGACACAAAAGTACACGGAGGCTGGTGAACGTTAAATCTGTCGTAGTTTTAAATGTACTCACGACGAAGTGTGGAATTTTTGAGAGTAGGGTGCAAGCGCGGGCGTTGATCTCTACATCTGACCGGTTCGTAATTGGGAGGTGTTCTCAGATATTTCCCTTCGTGACTGATCCTGGATCGTCGCCAGTAACCCGTTGTATTGCATTAGTGTGATGTTAATTCAGCAATCTACCTACCATTTCATGTTATAAAGTTTACCAAATCACGTCCTAAAGTTTACTACATTATTTTCACAGTATTAATAATAGTGTAGCGCAGGCCTCGAAATATATTTTTTAATACAGGTGCACCTTGTGTATCTAAGTTTTTAAATTAGGTGCACAGGTGCGCCTAGCGGGAAAAAATTAGGTGCACAATTTTATTTTCATGTGCACAGTGCACCTGTGCACCCGTGTATTTCGAGCCCTGGTGTAGCGTAACACGACTCAAATAACTAATCATCGGGGTGATTTTGATATTAAAAGACACAAAATATTACATACAATTCACGAAACACCACAAAAGAAACTATTACAAGGCAAACATATTAATCTCTGAGGGGATAACGAAGCCAGACATATTCATTGTTCGAGTGCAAGAGTTAGACTGATATATTTCTACTAATCATGAATCTTCATAACTCCGTTAGGGGGCGTTAGGAGTGATGTAAGGTCGGGAGAGTGTTACAACAGCTCTTAATCTGAACCAACTCACTGCTTGAAATGAAAGTTGTCTGGGATTATGGTTATCTGGGAAGTGGTTCATTTTAAGGTTTTCCTACAAGATGGACCAACCGGTATAGTGGTAAAGGTGTTAGCCTCTAGATCGGAAGGTTCCTGGTTCGGGTCCGGGCATTGATGTTTGTAAGTGTATGGTGTAGAGGCGGCTGGTGCACCTTAAATCTGTCGTGGCCGAAAGTCCTCACGTTGGGTTGGCGTGGAAGTTTGGAGAGTGGGGTGCCAGCTCAGGTGTTGCTTCGTCATCTGACCGTGGTTCAAAATTACGAGGTGTTGTCCTGGGATCTTTCCCTTAAGGGACTGATCCCGGACCGTCGTCAATAGCCCGCTGTGTTGCTCTAGTACGACGTTAACTAAAATTACCATTACCATTACCATTACCATTACCATTACCATCCTACAAGATGATTGTTAAAACTGTTTCCTAAGTCATACTGTATTCTGAGAAATACGAAGACCCAGGAGGTAGGTAGATAATTTAATTAAAGTCGTTCTGGAGCAACATGGGCTATTGACGATGGTCAGGGATCAATCCCCAAGGGATTGATCCGACGGCAACACCACGTAATTTTGAATCACGGTCAGATAAGACCCGAGATAAAAAAAAACTACGCTGGTGTGTATCCAACAAGCTTTGCCAACATCCAATCACCCCCTTTGTCCCGAGTGAAACTGGGTCTTCATTCGTATTGTTTCCATCAACCTATCCAACGGAAACTTAATCACGCACACAACTCGATTCTCACACAAGACCCTTTATGCAATAAGGGCAAGAGCCAATCTCGAGTTCCTCCGCAAACACCGCTGCCCCGGAGAGAATTGCCCGCCAACCCGGTCCCGCAATCACGCAGTCCAAGAACAACGGACGACCAGCATCTTGGGAGTTGAGGGCCTCAAATTACACCAAGGCTATCAGGATCCGTGAAAGCGTCTGTTTAAGCGAGAGAAGGGGACCTCTCGACGATAGAACGAAGACGCACGCTTTGTGTAATGAGAGCACGAAAGGAGGGCTCTGAAGGGTTAATCCAAGTGTAATCTCTGACTAAGTATTCCGGTTGTTAGGAATGCATTTGCGGGATTCGTTAGAGAGCCATACGGTCATTTGAATGGAACGGGCTCGTTTTAATTGATTGGTTCTGAGAATAATTCGGGGTGGGTCATTCGGAATCGTGTTCTTCAGCGTGATTTCGAGTGTGTATTTAATGGCGCTTTGTGGTTGGGGGACGTATGAGCGATTGAACTATAAGCCTAAACTGTCGAGCCTGTTTCAACTGCTTGCTGATCAGATGAACTGAGATTCTGATGAAATAATTTTGCATTATTGGGTGGTTGAAGTGTATTTAAAAGTTTTCTTTAGAGTTTCATGCTTTTTTAGCCAATGAGCATTATAAACATATCAACGAACGAGTAGCCAAGCGGCTAAAGACGTTGCTTATAAGAAACTGGTAGACTGAAGCGTTCGAAGTGATTTCGAGTGTGTATTTAATGGCGCTTTGTGGTTGGGGGACGTATGAGCGATTGAACTATAAGCCTAAACTGTCGAGCCTGTTTCAACTGCTTGCTGATCAGATGAACTGAGATTCTGATGAAATAATTTTGCATTATTGGGTGGTTGAAATGTATTGAAAGGTTTTCTTTCGAGTTTCATGCTTTTTTAGCCAATGAGCATTAGAAACATATCAACGAACGAGTAGCCAAGCGGATAAAGACGTTGCTTATAAGAAACTGGTAGACTGAAGCGTTCGAAGTGATTTCGAGTGTGTATTTTATGGCGCTTTGTGGTTGGGGGAACGTACAAGGGATTGAAATATAAGCCTAAATTGTTGAGCATGTTTCACTCCAGTGCGACGTTAATTAAACTACCTACCTTTCTGTAAGAACCGAGAAATGGGCGAATAGAACATACAGGCTGACACTAGAATTCCATTCGTCTAAAATCAGGAAAAGGTACAAGGAAATCTGAAATCCAAAATCGCTGATTGACGAAATTCTCCAGAGAAAAGCCAAAAATTTAACGCCAAGACGGCAAAAATTTCAAAATGTTCTCTTTTCATTTTCTTTATTTAAGCTGAGCATAAAATCGCTTTTTAAATTAGGCGACGGGGGGGATATTAATGACGGTTTGGGATCAATCCGAAGGTAAAGATCTAAAGACAACGCCTCGTAATTGCGAACCACGGTCAGATAATGAAGTTGGAACCTAAGCTGGCCACCCCTCTCCGAGCTTCCCAAATGTGAGGATATTTAAGGTCACTACAGATTTAAAGTGCACCACCGTGTACACGATGATGGTCTTCGATTGAATCGTGTTTTGAACTCGAAACCCTCTAGTCGCTGATCCGTTACTTTTCCAACTGGGTTACCGCATCCTCTTTATTTCAGGTAAGATGTTCCTTCGGTGATCATCAGTCCTGTAGGTCCAATCAGGGTTTCTCATATAAAGTCTTCCATATGTCACTACTATCGATGACCCAGGCTTAAAGAATCCCCGTAAACTATACATGCATTTTTTAAATTCCAAGTCGAGCTCTTAGATTTTCCCTTTCGGGTTTGACCCCGGACTGTCACCAATAGTCCTTAGTGGTGTTCCAGTGCAACGTAAATTCGACTACATACCTCAAGTTGAGGGGAACACCACTGAAGACCTCAAGTCGAGTGGAACACCATTGTAACACCAAGTGTAAGGGCTCGAGGAGTCATCTCTTACGACAGCCGGTTCACTCTTGTCGTTGTACTAGGTAGTTCGATAGCGCTGCTACACTAAATTTTTTATGTGATTTATATCAAACACTGAATTTTGGGTGTCTTGATATATCTGCAGCGAATGCATTTGGGGACCGTGATTTCAAAATGACATCGGTTTGACCATAAAAGCGCTTATTTTTGTTACCCAGTTTAAGCTACTATTATACGAAAAATTGCAATGACCGACATTAATTTTTGGTATTTAAGTCATGGTCAAATAGCAAGGCGCAAAGCAACACGCGTAGACCAATCAGTTCATTTTCACAGCTCACAACAGCACCTCTGATTGGTCTGCGCGTGTCGCTTTGCAAATTGCTCTTCTTATTTGACCGTGGCTGTAAAAAGTCCCCTTTCAACAACTATATTTTTTATCATTAGATGATAAAAAAGTAAAACATTCTACAAAGATATAAATAACGAGTGTTGTTAAAATAATTATTTCCACAAAGGCTTCAACTTTATGCACTTTTAATAATAACTTGTTAAAAATCTGTTTGGCTCATACTAATTGGTAAAATGTAACATATCTTACTAATTAATAATATGTACAATATGCTTGACCTTATGCATAAGTAATTGCTCTATAGAACCTTTTAGAGCTTCAAAATAAGTTCTTGTAACAATTATTCAAAATAATAATAAGCAAGCATCTTGTTTAGCGAAGAATACATTTTATTTTGGTAATGATTAAAATATAATATAATTAATTTTCCAAACAGAAAATACCATCTCAGTTATAATTGACGCAAAAGCGTCTTCTGTAAAATAAATTATTATGTCGAGCTTAATTTGTTCAAAAGAATACAAAAAACGACTAATTAGGGATTATGGTAAAAATTTATGTTTTATACCATATTTACTTGTGCACAGTAACTGCAAATATTTGTTATTTTAACCTTAGAATGTTATTAAATTTAATCTAATTCTAGTTTTTAAGAACACTTACTAACCTACCGATACAACAAGTAAGACCTCTTATTACTGTTCTACTAATAAATTGATATTAGACTTCTATAAATATTTAAAACGATGCTCAATAAGTAATATTCATTTAATTGGGAATCTTAATTTCGCTTTCTATATACAGTTGCTTAGAAAGAGCTTAAATAATGCATATCCCAAGTGAATTTTCTAGCATACGAAATTTGCATTGTCATCGACAGATTGAGCTGAAATACAGCAAAGCACTAAGCAATGGAAGGTAATGCATAATTAATTATCAAGTCTGTCAAACTTCGAAAGATTTGGAAAATGTGGGGGAAAGTATTTGTGTTTTGAAATTAATTGAATCATGTTGAACTATTTTCTACCATCTTTTCTGCATTTCTAGGTCAATACAATTACGGCTTACCTTTTTATTTTCGGAGCATAGGTTTGATTAAACTTATAACTGCAATTGTTGTTTCATTAGTAGGCCTAGAATTATTATGTTTTCTCCTTTTTAGTTCTTGGATCGTTCCTTTAAGGAGGGCTCCGTTGGTATGTCCACAGTTTTAGCAACGTTCGAGTTGTAGGCTCCGCTGTTTAAATTCTTGTCTGATACATTCCTCTCTCTGTGTAGTTTTCTCTTTTATGTCATTAAAACTTTCACTATGTGTATGTCTATTACTTGATTGTATGTCTTGTGTTTGGCGCAGCATGGCGAAATATGACCCTAGCGCCATAAAACCAAAAGAAAACAAACTTCCACTGAGAGATTTATTCCGGACCTTCACCAATAGCCCGTTGTGTTGCTCCAGTGCTACGAAAGAAGTCAACAAAGAGCTTTGAAAGAAATGCTCATTTTTGACATAATCGTTTGAGAAATCTTCATTCTTTGCATAATCGTTTGAGAAATCTTCATTCTTTGCATAATCACTGGTAACTATAAAGCTTACATACAATTATTTAATACAATCGAACTGATATTTCGATCATCCAAAATGTGAATAGTGAGTCATGTAATTAATCACAGATTAGTACAGTTAAATTAAACGTCATTTTACTGAAAAAAGGCAATGTATTTTATGTTACATAAGTGAAATTTCCAATCCTTTTCCAAAAATTTAAGCATTTCTAAGGTTTTTCAGACGGTTTTTTAACTTCTGGTTGCCATAGTGAGGAAAATTTAATATAACGCAAAAATCTACAATCAGAATGAGCTGAAATTCGGCATGGCCATATAAGTCCTTTTCAATCGATACCCAGCAAAATATAATGAGGTTCCAATTGATAATTTTTCAAACATTAATTTTATAATTATTATTGCATACTAAAAACTATTTTTTCAATAAAATATTAGGTGGATTTTATTTGGGTTCTTTAACAGTAACATAATACCAAACAGTAACGCTATAGAAATATTATTTAAGGGGACCGGGAAAGCAAAATTCGACTAAAAAATCAATTTCTATTTTATTGCTCCTTTATATAGTTCAAAATCTCCTCTTTCCAATGATATATCACACTAGGTAATATAATAAGAGGAAGTTTGAAAATTATGTACGTTTCCAATAAGCACTTCACATTTGACACGGCCTTTCAAATGTAAACAAACCGTTTGTGGACATTTCTAATCTTTGTTGCTCAACAATGTATGTTATATTTTTTACTTTAATTTACTCAAATTATTTTCGATAATCTGGTAACAGTATTAACTGTAATCATTTAGTTTTTTTCTAACTATTTTTATTAATTTTACCATGCGATATAAGTAAGCACTTTCTGAGACATGACATTTGATCTATTATGGACTAGCAATAAGGATAAATGTTGGTTTTCTGCACAATATGCAACAATCTGTCTGGGCAGAATATTTTTATTTACTGTCAAGTAACTTAAATCCAAATCACGGTCTTTGTCCAGTTGGGAATGAAAGCTGGTGGAAATTTCAACGTGCTGTAGCTAAAAGTGATGTATATTACCATGATCAACACACACATATTGCCTTGCCTTATACTGCCTACATTTTGAAGACAATTAAATCAAATTTCAGAGACTTGGCGAATTCAGAATTGTTGAAAAAATGTGTTCACGGAAAGACTCAAAACCCAATTGAATCGGTGAACAATGTGATTTGGACTCGCGTTCCAAAAAATGTGTTTGTAACCATCCAAACTTTAAAACTGGGAGTGTTTGATGCTGTTTCCTGCTGCAACAGTGGAAATATTATAAAGTGCTATACATTATCTAGAGTTAAAATCAATCCAGGCTGCCATTTTATACAAATTTTTGAGAAAACTGGACTAAGACCGTGTTATCAATGGAGAGCGAAAACTCTCCGAATACAGTAAAAAGGCCCGCCATAGAAAGAAAAGCATTAAAAAAAAATTGAAGATACATGTATTAAAAATGAAAGAGATCACCCTTTATATAAATCAGGATTTCATTAAGGTTAGACGTAAAATTATTTATAAAAATTCATTTGAAATGTTTAAATCCATTTTTCTCAAAACTTAGATTTTTAAGTTTCATGCCCCATTTTCTCAGAGTCTACTGAACATAATGACTTAATATTTTTATGACATATTTGTGTTATATCTCTAAAGATTTTAACACGGGCATTTTTTGATTTTTTGAAAATTAAATTTTTTAGAAATTTAAATGTGTTAAAAAATGCTATCTGAAAAGTGATATTCAGTTAAAAATTTCTATAAAATTAAAATTTTTAAATAAAAAAAAAGTGAGCTGTTAAAGTTTGTATAACATATCAGTCTAACCACCATAAAAATTTTGTGTTGATTACTATTATAGTTATTGAGAAAAAGGGTCTTGAATTTCGTGAATTTAACATGGAGGAGATAGAGTCTTCCCGGTCCCCTTAAGAAGATATCCATAAATGTATGAGAAACTGATTTAACCATCAGGAGCTTCAAATCTTCCTGTACTTCTAACTTCGAAACGGTAAGACTTAATGACATAAAATTTGGCATCTAGAGTTAAATTTTGGTATATATTCGAAATTGTGTGTTGGAATGGGGAGTTCCCATAGGAAATTATGAAGTTGGTGCTCAATTTAATATGTAGACGGCCCATTATGCAAATTTTATGCATTTGAATTTATGGAAGACGCTGAGTTCTTGTCGAACGCCATATTTGAAGTTTTTCGTACGTTAAAATCGTTCGAATGAAGAGGATTGGTTCGTTTTTTCCCCGAGACTCTAAATATCCTTTAGGTGTGTATGGCCTTCAAGGACTCGAGTTTTCTTCAAATGTGTTTAGTATTTAGTAAACATGGGTGTCACCCATGTTTACCATTCACAATATGACACTATTATCGTGGTTTGAAGACTTCAATGCCAATGCTTGCTTTTTAATGAATTAATTACATACATCCGTTACTCCATGAGTACTCGAATACTAGAAAATAACTTGCAAAACTATGTAAAAATGAATTAATCAATGAAATTAATTCTAATGAAATAGATAGGATGTGGGCAGTCTGTCGTTAGACTCCCGGGATACCCAAAATATATTTTCCTGCTTTAATCCAACTACTGTTTTCCACTATCCCTCTTTCCCCCCTTTCAAGAAATTATTTACCTGGCTTTGGTGTTCGGCGAAGCTTTAACCAAAGATAGTGTCATTGCATCATAAAACTCCAAAACAACCAACTAGTTAGCTAGTCTTGATACGTTAGTTAGAAGTTTAAAGTGTAAGCGTTACAAATAGTATTAAAGCATTTGTCCTGTTTTTTCTTCATAATTGAATATTTTTGCAGGTTGTTATTTTAAATTTTAGTTGGATCTGAAAATGTCAAAAGTTTTTTTTTCACTTATTAAAAGGCTTAACTTTTATTTCTCCCAGTATTTTATATTTTAACTGCTTGCAGAGGGCTATATTAAAGTATGAGAACCGTAAGAATTTCTCTAGTCGCCTATATCTCGCCACCTTTCTGGACATGTGAACGGTTTAGAATGTAGTGGGTAGATGAAGCCCCAGTACGCGAATCCGCAATCTTGGTTCGATTAACTTCGAAAGAATTCCAGCTTTACTATCAGAACATTGTAAGTATCTTCCATGTATAACTTATACACGGGAACGTTTTGTATTGAACTTTGTTTAGCACTAGAATATAAACTATGCTTCTCAGAAACGCAGTCGGAATACTAACGAAAAGTGCACCTTGAAGTGAGCCTCCTTCCCCTCCTGCTATGCTTCATGGGGCTCGTCTACTTTCGATCAGTCCGTCTTCACTCACGCTGAGTACTGTATCATTTCTGTAACATGCAGCTTTCATTTGACTTAATATTCTAGTGCTCAACAACCTCTTAGCCTAATAATGAGTACAATAATTTCAGGAAACATAACTGCTTTTAATAGCATGTACGTCTAAGAGACGGAAAGTTAGTAATATGCTCTTTTCATTTTAGTTTGTATTCTTGGGTTAAAAAACAATTTTTTAATTACTCTTATACGGATACTTAATTCAATTACATGGCCATAAAACCCCAGAACAACCGATAGAAGGTTTTTAACTCACACTAGGGGGCTCCGCCTACTGCTCGAACACGCTCGGCGTCCTGCCAAAATTCACATTTAGAGGTACTCTAAAAACAAATCACGGCTGAAGACTTTTACTCACTAGCGTTAGAAATTACACTCTTTCAATTTTGACACTTAATAAACCCTCAACTAATAGCCGTATCGGAAAAATCTTATTAGTCTTGTTGTTCCCTGTTCAATTTCAAGCAAACCATGTCAATTTTGGAGTTTTCTGAACCGTACTTTCTCAGGAAACCGTCTAAGTATAGAGCGAAAAAAGCGTGCTTTCGATCCTGCGGCGTCAGCGTCAGAAGCGTCTGCGGTAACTTTTTTTTTGCTATAGAGAGATTAGAGGGCTCCGCCCCCTGCTCGCATCCGCTCGCCAACCCCTTAGTTGGTTGGCCAACTCCTTAGTTAACCATTTGGTTTGCTTCGCAATCCAACATTCTTTTTTCAGATACATTCCCGACCTTGCGCTATTAGGCCCGGTGCACTCATCCGGTTTTTCAACGTGCGCGCCGCTGCCGCAACGCAAGTGCGATACGTGATACATTAGTTCCAATGGAGTAGTGCACACATGCCTCCGGCGCCTCACGTCTAATTGTGCCACAGTTCTCCGGTTTCAAGTACTTTAGTACTTAGTACACGCTTCTCCGGTCTCAAGTACCTTGTTTTCATAAATAAATGGAATATAATTAATAATAAATAAATGGTTGTATCCAATAACATCTATTTTGTTTCAAATACTGGAGCAACACAACGGGCACTATAGAACGTCAGTACTTTGTTTCGAATACAATTTCAGCATTTCGCCCATAAAAATTCCAAAGAATGAGTCAGAAATTGATATTTGAAAGCTGAATGGTCAAACCAAATTATTAAACACCAAACGTTGCTAAAATACATTTTAATTGAATACCCGATAAGTACAGGGTGTTTTAGAAAGGGGTACATAACTTTGAAATGACATAACTACGAAACCGTGATGGATAGAAATATGAAACACGTGGCACATTTAATTGCAGGTCTGGAATTTGAAATAGACTGGTCCCTTTAATTACTGACGCGACTTATAAATAAGTCCCGTCAGTTTTTTCATGGTACTGAATTAATTTAAACTCTTTGAGACCTATTGGAACTTTTGAAGTTCACTTCTATGAAGTTCGTTCTTCAAAAAGAAGGAAATCTGCATCTGTGCCTAAGGACATTCGTTTCCAGAACGCTGGGTGCCACTGGTCAACATTTGTCACATCACGAGGATGATGTGAAATGTGTGCTTCTAGGAAAGTTGAGTCAAGACCGTGTTCAGAATGTACCATATATCTGTGTGTAAATGATAATTTTTTTTGAATACCATAAAAGAAATAATAGCGATAGAAGTGATCTGCTTTCTGAATATAAGATAATGTAATAAATAAATAAATATTA
Source organism: Metellina segmentata (assembly GCA_947359465.1). Taxonomy (NCBI): domain Eukaryota; kingdom Metazoa; phylum Arthropoda; class Arachnida; order Araneae; family Tetragnathidae; genus Metellina; species Metellina segmentata. The sequence goes on from OX375875.1 coordinate 102,425,966, forward strand.
ATTATTTTGTTCTCTATTTTATATCATGCGCATAATTATTTGATAAATATTGTTTAACCTTTTGTATCTTTCAAATAACCATTAAAATTTCAAATATTACCAAATAATATAATATTATTATTACAAAAATGGTGCTTCCGTAAAGCCCTGTCGAGACCTCGAAGTTCCAAACTATTTTCCATGTAATTAATGACCTTGGTATTGTTTTATAATGAAAATTGTGTTTACTTGCACCTAAATTAAATAATTAAAAAAAGTTAGCACAAATTAAAAAAACTTTTAGGAAATTCAGTACCGTCAACTGGGGTAACTTTGGCCCAACAAACGAAAAGAGATTGTATGTGCTGTATCTAGACAAAGGATACTGATTATCACTTATTTATTGAAAGGAACACTAGGTGGTAGTACTGTCTTGACCTTCTCATAGTTTTGTCTTGTAGTTCCTCAATTTACCACCACTACAGTACTGATCCACTTTGGCATCACTAAAACGTATATTGTTGTTGTCTTCCAACATTTCCTTGTAAATGAGATAGAGTAGGTGATTCCGAGCATGTAAGCGAATTGTCTGAGTTTATTATTAATTGTTTCAACTATTTTCAATGTTATTATCTTGATTTATTTTGTGGTTTGTCTGCTAATGAATACGTATTACATTAGTCAAACTGTGTCCCAGGTCTTTGCGTAACTTTGGCCCAACATACTGAGATAGTGTTAGATACTGATGGTATAAGTGAAACATTCTATGAATTTGAAGAAACACTGGAAGAATCTGGAGAAGTCAACGACAGTCCAAACATGAAGTACGAAGATATTAAATATCCTGGAAAGATTATAAGCTTATCAGATAACGGAGTGGCTATGGAATACATGGAAAGAAAACTCAAATGTTGGCTTTGGCCAGAAAAACAAGACTGTATAAGTTACGAATAGTAAGAAGTGTGCGCGATAATCAATCCTCCGAAAATTAAATCAAAGAGGAATCAGTTTAATGTTCCAGAAATAGATTATGTTCCTTTCTAGTATGGACTATAAATTCATCAAAACAAATAAGACTTAATATGCTGTTTTACATAGTATTTATTCTTTAAAAATTCAACTTGTTATTTAAAAATAAAGTCAGTTTCGGCAAAACTGGACATTTATAGAACTTTGACCTAAAATTACTTTTGAGTTTTATAAATTTTCCTCATCTGACTACCACTCTTCCTGAAATATTTGTCATCTGACCGTGGTGAAAAATTGCGAGGTGTTTTCTCGGTAGGCAAGTATGTATTTTAATTAACGTCGTATTGACGTAAAACAATGGACTGTTTTCATGGATCTTTCCCGTTAGGACTGATTTCGGAAGGTCTCTAAGGCCCGGTTCACGCATCCGATTTTTCAACGTGCGGCGGCGCTGCGGCACCGAAGCCCAACTATGCACACATAACCGTGAAATGACGAAAGTACTCATTTGGCGCCAGTTGAGATAAATATTCCATCGAAGAAAACGTGTTTATTTCGCTTACGTGGTGTAAAAAAAGCATAGTTTGAAATAAAATAGATGTTATTAGATGAAACCATTTATTAACTATTATTCATATTCCATTTATTTATGAAAACAAGGTACATCAGAAAGGAGAAGCGTGTGCGGCGAGCTGCGGTGCCGTGGTGAACTGCAGTACAAATTGCACGCAAGTTGGACGTGCGTCGCCGCAGCGGCGCCTGAGGCATGTGTATACACTAGTCCATTGGATCTATTGGATCTCTGACCGCACTTGCGTTGCGGCAGCGGCGCCGTTCGTTAAAAAACCGGATGTGTGCACCGGGCCTCATAGCCTGTTATGTTTCTCCAGTGCGACGTTAATTCAATATCTACCTTACTCTAGGCTCGAATTTCTCTCTGAACATGGTATATTCTCAGTGATTCGAAATCTACTTTAAGCTAGACTCCGCTCTAGTGAGAGCCGACAAACTGGTCTGGTGGTTAAGGTGTTAGCCCAGGCCTCGAAATAGATTTTTTAATTCAGGTGCACAAGGTGCACCTAAGTTTTTTATTTAGGTGCATGGCATGCACCTAGCGGGAAAAATTTAGGTGCACAATTTTATTTTCATGTGCACAGTGCACCCGGGTATTTCGAGCCCTGTGTTAGCCTCTAGATAGAAAGGTTTCTTGTTGGAATTCGGGTCAGTGCATGGATATTTGTAAGCGTATGGTGTAGAGGCGACTAGTACACCTTAAATAGGTTGTGGCCGAAAGTACTCACGTTAGGTGGGTGTGGAAGTTTGTTCTTTAAATATCCCCACAGAAAAAGTCAGGGATTCTCAGATCAGGGGAACGAGGTGACTAAATATTTCTTGAGATGAGTCGATCGCCAAAAAAATCTTGAACCATGCCCATGGTTTCATAACTTGTATGGTAGGTTGCACCGTCTTGTTGTAATCAAGAATCTCGTTCATTCACTTCTAATAATGCAACAAATATTTGGATAAGTTCTCTGTATACAGTGCCATCAACAGTTGTTCTGAAAAAGCTGACCAACCGGTCTAGTGATTAAGGTGTTGGCCTCTGGATCGGAAGGTTCCTGGTTCGAATTCAGGGTCAGGGCATGGATGCAAATTGTACTGTTCTTTGTTAGGGGTAATGAGGGTCGCCCATTGGGTGCTCCTTCACAAGTGGCCATCACTTTTGGCATTGTAGTTTCAAAATAATTACAATTCAACAATGCCCGCCATTTGATAAAAAAAAAAGGTTAACTTGAAAAACAGGCCATACAAACCTTTTGTATGATGCGACACACCAAATGCCAATTTTTTGAGAAAATGTAAAGTTTTTTGCATTAATGGATGGGGATTTGTCGTCGCCCTAATACGGGAGTTTTGCGTGTTAATGTAACCGCTTAATGAAACCATGTCTCATCGGAGAAAAATATTTTGTCCAAAATGTTGATATTGTTGCGAATAAATCTTCGGAACCATCGGCAATAATAAAGTCGATTCTCATTGTCTGGTGGCTTTAGCTCCTGTAACGTTTTTACCCGATAAGCCTGAAAATGCAAAGCTCTTACAGCCTTATGTGTCGATCCATGTGACGTGCCCATTTGTTGCGACAAACGCCTAATGGATTGACGAGGGGATTGCAATATCCTCCGTTGAGTTTCTTGCACAAAGTCTGGTGTAACGACTTTCGGTCTTCAAGCGAACCTGTCTCACGAAATCGTCGAATTAGTTGATATATCGTATATTTATTCGGTATTACATCATCTAGATATTTATGTCGTCAAAATTCTTTAAACCTTTCATATGTTTCCATTAGAAATAAGCCTCAAGCAGCGCAATTCTCTGAATGCGTGAGCCGACCAACCGGTATAGTGGTTAAGGTGTTAGCCTCTAGATCGGAAGGTTCCTGGTTCGAATCCGGGTCCGGGCATGGATGTTTGTAAGCGTACGGTGTAGAGGCGGCTGGTGCACCTTAAATCTGTCGTGGCCGAAAGTCCTCACGTTGGGTTGGTGTGGAAGTTTGGAGAGTGGGGTGCCAGCTCAGGTGTTGCTTCGTCATCTGACCGTGGTTCAAAATTACGAGGTGTTGTCCTCGGATCTTTCCCTTAAGGGACTGATCCCGGACAGTCGTCAATGGCCCGTTGTGTTGCTCTAGTACGAAGTTAACTAAAAAAAATACCAAAAATACCAAAATACTGAATGCGTGATAAACTTATTTTGCAATGAAGAACAAAATGACTTGGAACTTCACAATCGAACAACTTGATTGCGAAGAAAACCAAACGATAAAAATTAAAGAATCGATAAAAATTTAAGCAGACGATAAAATTCAATAGTTAAAAAAAACCCACGGGCAATAATTTTTTTTAAAAGTTGGAGTATGGGAACTGTTTTAGGACACTGTAGTAACAGTAATGAAGGGCATGTCGGGAGAGAAAAGTCGTACGGGTTACATCTGTTTTGTATTGTGATTTCAGAACTAGAAGAAAGATTCAGAGGATGGATAAAGCGTCGTGTAGACAAAGAATGTGTCCTTGGCTGACGTGTGTGTAACCTTCGAACCCTGTACGCAGACGCACTGATCACAAAACAGGTAGTTATTTATATAGAACTGGAGAAACACAACAGGTTATTTGCGAAGATCCGGGATGGTAGGTATTTAATTAACATCGGAACTGGAGCGACACAACCGGCTATTGGCCACAGTCCGAGATCAATCCCTTTGAGTCTGTCAATTAACAGAGTCTTTGCTCTAAATTATTCCAGAGACCGGAAAGATTGGCCTCCATACTCCCCAGATCTCATTCCATGCGACTTCTTCCTCTGGGGATATTCAAAGGTAATTTGGTAATTTTTAATTAACGGCGTTCTGGATCAACACAATGGGCTATTAAAGACGGTCCGAGATCAGTCCCTAAGGGAAAGATCCGAGGACAACGCCACATAATTTCTAACCTCATAGGACGAGGTCTACACATGATTTGACACCCCACTCTCAAACTACACACAGTACGCCAATGTGAGGACATTTCAGGCCATGAAAAATTAAACGTTTACCAGCTCCCAATATATATATATATATATATATATATATATATATATATATATATATATATATATATATATATATATATATATATATATATATAGAAATAAAGGATTTATGGCAAGATTGCGTCTCTGTTCAACACAGTAATAGGTAATGTATCAGACTTGTTGCATGTTTTTGATGTATTGAGATTTTTGGCACAAAGTCCAAAAATGGACAAAATGCACATATGGCATGGTAAACGTCTTTACATATGAGATTCCAAAAAAAATAACTTGAAATCCTCGCACATTAATATCAACGCTCATACATAGTCATCAGACGGTTTCGGTGATATCTCTTTATTGCATAAATTATTAGTAAGAGGTCCAAACGTTTAATGTTGAAAAATATTTCATGCAATTAGAAGAGGAAGCTTCTCTTAAGAATGCGTTTTTTAAAATTCCAATTCAAAGGTATTGACATTGATCTATTCTTTTAAGAATTGTTTCCTTGAGTTAAAATATTTACTAAGCTGGGTGTGGAGTTTAAGTTTAGCAATATTGATAAATTGCTTAATCATCTGTGTAAAATATGAGTGTTGACACTTGCTTATTGTAAACTTTTGCTTTTATAAACGTTATCTTGCTTGAAGTGGAAAAAATACAAATTCCCAAAAGTTAACTGCAATATATCAAGCAATTGGAGGTTGTAATGACTTTTTCATCCATAGACTTCTGGCATAGTGCCATGCCGTTTTATGAATCCACGATCCTTGCCCTGAAGTACTATATATCATTAATTTCTTTTTGCTCTTATCGAACTATATTACATTGCGTACCAGCTCAGGTGTTGATCTCGTCATCTGGTAATTGGTAATTTCTAATTAACGTCGTACTAGAACAACGCAATGATCACGTCACCTGACCGTGGTTCAAAATTACGAGGTGTTGGATTCGAATCTCCCCATTAGGAATTGATCTTGGACCTTCGTCAATAGCCCATTGTGTTGCTCCAGTGCGAGGTTAACCTTTTCGCTGCGGTAGATACACAATTTTTGCCACTAAAATTTCGTTTACACCGGTGGCATGGTATAGATCTGGGTACTGTGGATGTTATCCCCCTTTTAAGTGACCTCTGGCATCGATCACCATTTACGAGCTGTCAGCGTTTGACCTTCTAGAGGGTTCCTCCTTTTGTTCGGCACCCAACCCTGTTGACCGTGAAGTGTGAACGCTTCGGGGGAAAGTCAGAAAGTCGCTCCGGTGATACCTATCTCACGCCAAATGATACGCCACGCAATACTATGAAAGGAAAGCTCAGTCGTAAATGCCACTCAAGGCTCATCGTTAAAGCTAGGTAATTAGGTAAGGGGGGTTGGACATGCAGGCAAAAGAGCCGTTTTGTGAGACGATTGAAAAAATCTAAGCGCCGCAGCATAAAGGTTAAATAAAATGCCGAAAAATATACCATAACGAACTGATACCAATGGCTAGTTGTCTTGCTCCAACGCGACGTTAATTCAACTACCCACCTGTGTACCAAAGTGAAAGTTTAAACCTGTGTTTTAGAGACTGCTTATTTAAGCTTATTTTGGTTTGTCACTGTCCAGATTTTTAACAGTACATTTTGTTTTATTTTTGATTCTTTTGAAAGGCATCGGCATGTACTTAACGATTAAATAAAGAACGATTATTTCAAAAGTTTTTTATTCTGAATCCGTACAGAATTACTAACTATCCTTTTAGTTGTGCACACATTGACAAGTTTTCTACTTTTGCTTCTTTTGTAAATGGTATTAAAAACATTTTTTTAAATCGGAAATTTTACTTCTTCCAGACTTTGAGTTGTAACAATGAGTGGACTTTTCTATTACATGCATGTTGTTTTTCAGTTTTAAAATCGCGTCTTTTGTTTCTGCATTTGTTTTTTTTGGAAAAAATTTAACTGAGGTATATATATATATATCGAACAAATAAAAAAGTGGATACATAGGTAGCTGAGGAGCTTCAAAAAGTGTGTGCCGACCAACCGGTATAGTGGTTAAGGTGTTAGCTTCTAGAGTGGAAGGTTCCTGGTTCAAATCTAGGTGCGGGCATGGATATTTGTAAGCGTATGGTGTAGAGGTGGCTGGTGCACCTTAAATCTGTAGTGGCCGAAGGTCCTTACGTTGGGTTGGTGTTGAAGTTTGGAGAGTGGGGTGTCAGCTCAGGTGTTGCTTCGTCTTATGACCATGGTTCAAAATTACGAGGTGTTGTCCTCGGATCTTTCCCTTAAGGGATTGATCCCGGACCGTCGGCAATAGCCCGTTGTGTTTCTCTAGTATGACGTTAACTGAAAATTACCTTTAACATTATCAAAAAGTGTGACCATTTGGACTTAGTCACATAACTGCTATGTGAAAAATTGACTTGGTTGGCCGATTTGTTATTTTATACCATGGATGGGCATGCATGAGGTCAATGAGAACCGCATTCTTGTTTTCATATATTTTTAAAAAGCCACATCATAGTTACATAGTATTAAATACACAAAATCAATAGCAGCACAAAAAGGTATTGGCTACGTTCCGGGATCAATGCCGATATGAAAGATACGAAGATACCTCGTCGTTTTGAATCTCGGTCAGATGACAAGGATAACACCTGATCTGGATCCCCACTCCCCAAGACTCCATATTACACTAACATGAGGGGTATGAGGCCACGACAGATTTAACATGCACAAGCCCCGTGTACCGAATGGTCTGTGGTTGGATCGAATTTCGAGTGAACATCCAGTTCCTGTTTCACTACTCTTCCATTTGAGCCCGGGAGCAAAAAGTGCTTAAATCTGCGACGTACGTCGCAGAACAAAGTCTTCAGAACAATTTTTCCTTAATATTATCAAAATTTTGGTTGAATTTTAAAAAAATCATAAGTCGATGTTCTGCAGTGCAAAGCGCGCTCCTTACCACACCTTTTTTTTCATAAGTACAGAACAACCTCCCTACACCACCCATATTACCATAAACACTTTATAAATAACATATATTCTATGTCAATGACAAAATATTTAACTTCAAAAGTTATCGACAGAATTGCAAAATCTGAAAGTATACCTTGGTTTTAAATAAACAAAGAAAGTTAATTAATTTAGAGAAGTTTTACTATGAATATATAACACATATTGTGTGTGTGAGTCGATAATTGTGTTTGACGTCTGTTTTTGATTTGAGTACAGTTTTCAAAATTCGGACAAAATGCCTGCAGAACAATTGCAATTGCTTGGAGTTGTGTTGCAGAACACTGAATGTAATTCTGCACCGGCTCATTGACACCACTATGGGGAAACACGACGGGCTATTCGGTATTTTTCGGGATTAATCCAGAAAGAAAAATCCAAGGAAACGCCTCATAAATTTGAACAGAATATCAGACACGTCCGGAGTCTACGATAACCTCCGACGTTCTCTCTGTAGTACCACTCACCTTGCGATAGTTGGAGTTATCGCGTCTGTGACGTTATCTCGCTTGTATCTACATAATTAACTGTTCATAATATAAGTATAATTAATGATTACATCAAAGACTGTAGTTGATTCATTTGTTGTCAATTGTTGAAAGTACATTAGAAAAGTGTACCATCTTATAGTCAATGCTTCTATTAACAAACCCTAACGTTTAGTTATGAAGACGTTGAATAGAAAAGAATTCCTCTGTAATCATGTTACTGTGTATGTGGGAACGCAAGTAGTGTAGCTGCAAAATATTTCTGCTTAAAATAATGGTAGTCCAATCACCTAAAAAGTATTTGCAATTTTTAAATCTTTTTCTGGAAACAATCATGTGACAACATATGAATAATTTACAAAGCTCAATCTCTAACTACACTTCGTACGTCTCAAAAGGAATTGATATTGTATTTCCTGCTATACACAACTGGATCTCCACGCTGTTGGGTTATTGGGGAATTGCCGCTTAGTGTGACAAGTTGAAAAAGCATTTAACTAAACGAAATGGAACTATTTTCAGCATAGCGAATTGGGAGTGGTAAAGCAGACTGATTGAATATAAGATGAATGGACTTGCCGGTATTTTTAAGAACATTAGGTATGAGGCTGGATTTTATTGGAGTGGAGCAAGTGACAAGGGTACAACTGAGAATCTCTCGGGGATTACCAGATATCTGAAGAATGCAGTGGATGACTGGAAAGGAATAAGATCCTCCACAAACCAAAGTGAAACCTTAAAAATGCCTGACATAGTATTATCTTGATCTCAGCTTGCCCTGCATCATCGACGTCATAGCTCTCAATGCCAAAGACTAGTCAGTGAGTACCACTCTCTTGAAAAATCCCCGATCTACACATAACTATTTAACCCCTCACCATACCTGTTTATAACCATAATGCCTACATCCACGTCAATATCATTTTTTCATAGCTGGATAACCCGGAGGTTCTGCTCGGGTTACAAATATGATCGCCACATTTCTCTGTGTTAACTCAAAAACACAAACCCTGTAAAGCGTGTTTCCTTGTTCATGTCAATTTATTGCGGGAAAAAAAACTTTAGATTTTAAAATTGGGGCTCTATGGGGCACTTTTAGGACTACCTGTGTGCCAATTTTCATGGCTACAGATTGGTCTGAAGACAGGAAATAGCCTATGTTTTCCGCAGTACTATAAAGTATAAGTGTACCAAATTTGGTGTGGATTAGTCAAACGGTGTAGATTTGTATAAAGAATATACACACCCACATCCACACCCACCTACATCCTTTTTTTATATATGTAGATAAAATATTCACGAACCTGGGTGCTAATATGATCAGTATGGAAATCAAATCAGATTTATAAACGGCATGTCTATTAGATGGAATGACATCCGTCTGTATATATGTGTATGTACATAGTTTGGAAATGATTATATAAATGAATACTTAGATTTACAACACATCCTAAGCCTCTATAACAGGATTTATCTAAGCCCAGAAAAGTTGCTTCAATCCATTTACGAAGATGTTTTTTTTATCAAGAGAATTCAAATTCCATGTAAACATTAGAACAAATATAACTATGCAGGACGTAGTAATTTGATTTGGCTTTATCTAATTAAAACTGCAAATACCATTTTCATCAAGAAGTACATGAGGAAAAGGTGATAAAAGAATTTCGCGAGCTGTCGTGAGGTGTTTGTCTCGCAGATTAACGTTTTTTACCATAGTACAGCTCGGATGATCACAATCCCTTCGGGATTGATCTCGGAACGTCGACAATAATTCGTTGTGTTGTTCCAATGCGACGTAAATTAAGTACCTACGTACTATGGCTAATGTAAGGCCGGAGTGGATCAGAGAGATGCCAAGTTCCCTTACAGAGAATGAGCTGTAGGCGGCGTGAGTTCGTTTGATGTAACTCCCTTGAGAGTATTTCTTCTGCGTGAGTAAAACTTTCATTGAGTATGTATGTTTATTACTTGACAGGAAAACAGCGGCGAATGTTGGTAAGAGATCTGGCCCTAGCTATATAGAAAACCAACCAAAAAGAAATCAAATTACGTTAACTGGCAATCCTTTAAATGCTAATAATCCAAATTAACCTAAATTGAGATTAAATAGGAGAATACTACACGATTACGTCTTGCCAAATTTTAACCTTCGATTATTTTCATGCAGCTTATCTATTTTCGAAAGAGATTCGAATGTAAAATCAAATATTGTGATGTAACGAATTGTTCCAGGCAAAAGAAAGGGAATCATGCCCGGTGCACACAACTTTACTAAGAAACGACCTGTGTATCTTATACAAAAAGAAATTCAGGATATTGTTGATAATTGGTCGGAAATAGAGTACTGGTCCAGTGAAATTTCGGTTAATATTATTGAAAGCGAACACGAAACGATTGGGAAATTTTTGCAGATAAAGACATTTTAAGTGCGTCTTCACACGAAGAATATTTCTATGGAAAAAATAACTTCAAATGGGATGCCTGGGGGTACCTGATTGTGCCGTTAGAACACCAAAACACAACATAGCTTTCCAGTTTCCAGTGTTGTAATGTCCTGCAAAATTAGGTTCGAAAGCTGAGCCTGAAGAGAGATGTAATTTATTTAACTTAAGTAGTAATATAAAATATATTTCATGTTAAGAGTTGAACTATCTAAATTTAAAATGTATAAATAATAATTATCTAAAGAATCTTTCATTAATATATTATATTAATCAACTTTATACGCACTTTAGTGAGCGAGGTCTGAGAGACCCCTCCACGCTAGTTACGAGACGGTTTGTGACACAGCAGTTAAGGGTTAAGACCGTCACCAATAGATTATTGTGTTGCTCCAGTACGACTCTAACTAAATTACTTACCTGTTATACAATGGAACCTCCACGCTGCTGGGTTCTTATGGAATAAGCCAAAGTGCTTTCAGAAAAGCTGATTAAACTCCTTTCTGAAGACTATTTAAGACAATTTAAATGCTATAGAAACATCCAGACAAAGATAATTAGTTATGCCTGGCACGTTTTAATTTGATTTAGCTTAATATGCTTAAATTATTTGTGCTATTTTCATCGCGAAGTACGAGAGGAAAAGAGCAATAATAGAATTTTGTGCGCTCTTGTGAGTTGCATGTCTTACAGATTAAAACTTTTTACATAAGTACTTCTCGGATCTTTCCCTTTAGGGATGCATCCCGGATCGTCTTCAATAGCGTTGTGTTGTTACAGTGCTATGTTAATTCCCCCACGTACCTTTTACACTTGACAAATGAATAATAAACACTTTTCTCCAAATACATCATCCATTTATTTGGAACAAAACGGTGAACCAAATTCAAATGTCGCGAATGAAATCAGCATTGGGAAATTCCCCCTCCCCTGGAGCTCAAATCCACAGCGGAACAACACAACTGCAATTTGAAACATTGTTTCAGAGGATCAACAGCGGAATTTATGCAACTTGTCCCTGGAATTCCCGAGAGGTGCCGCTGCAATCTGATACCCTCCCTCGATCTGTGATAAAAGAAGAGGAGGGAGTTCCGTCTCTCATTCGGATGCGGGAAATGTAGAGGAGAATTCCTCTCCGCAGTAGCACAGCGCTTTCGAATCGTAGTCTCTCTCGCACGTGATAGAGGGCACCATGCTTTATCCACACAACCACAGGCGAAGAATCTGCACCGACAGGTAAGTGGTTAAGGCATGCTATTCCATATCTCGCTCTTCCGATAGAATAATTTCCGCGTTAATTCAGATTTTGGATTACATTTCAGAAACAGTTGCGGATTTATCTGGAAAAAATTGACTATTCATTTATGATGCGTGTAAGGAGTAGAGTTTACCTTATTGAATTAGTTTTTTTTGTTGCAATATTAGTGTGTTGTTTACACGATTAACCTTCCATGTAGTTAGTTCTCATGGGATCTTTTCTATACCCATGGGGTTTACTGTCTTTAGTAGACATGGGGGTCGCACTTCTGGGGTGTACACAAGCAATATTTTTCTGATTTGATCCCGCTACTCTGTACCCCAGGTGCAGAATTATATTCAGTGTTCTGCAACACAACTCCAAGCAATTGCAATTGTTCTGTAGGCATTTTGTCCGAATTTTGAAAACTGCAGTCAAATTAAAAACAGGCGTGAAACACAATTATCGGCTAAATATGTATTGCATATTTATAATAAAGTACACATCAAAATCAATTAGCTTACTTAATTTAAAACCAAGGCCTAATTTAAAAATTTGCAACTGTGTCGATAAATTTTGAATTTAAAAATATTTTGTCATCGCCACACATAGAAGATTTGTTATTTGTAAAGTGTTTGTGGTAATTTGCGTGGTGTAGGGAGGTTGTTCCGTAGTTAGAGAAGGTGTAAAAGGTGTGGGATGGAGCGCGCTTTGCAGTGTAGAACATCGTAACTTATAATTGAAAAAAAATCGGCCAAAACTTTGATAAAAATTAAGGAAAAATTGTTCTACAAAAACTTTGTTTGTTCTGCGACGTACGTCACAGTTTTAAGCACTTTTTGCTCCCGGGCAGCCAACCTGGAAGTATCTCGTCATTAACAAAACTGGACAGATCTTGACTGACGATATATCTCGTCATTAAAAATACTGACCTAATCTTGATCTCGTCATCATCAAAAAACGCCAATAACTTCATCATTCGGAATTCAAGCGGCGTTGTTGATGACGAGATATCTCAATATTAGCAAAATTGTTCTTAGTGGACGAGATATCTCGTCGAAACCCCTTGGAGAGTCAATAAAAATGAACCATCGAATCAGATTGCTTGGTAGTGCTACGGTCATTTTCTGTTACTTGAGGACGAATTAAATTGGGATCCACGACTTAAAATAGGTAGCGAACATCCATGCCATGGCGGGATTTGAACCGAGAGCCTCTTGAAACAAGGGCTTGGGCCCTAACCACACGGAAACCAGGCCGACGTTCTGATCTATCAGAAACAAAAGATGGTGATGCGAATAGGACGTTTTATGATGTTTAGTGTAATCTTATTTAAAGAACACAAAAGTGTTTATGATCCGATTGTTGGAACTATTTTTAAACACTTTAGAGACATTATAAATTAATTTTTGTATCGAAAGTATATTATGCCACCATAAAATATGATTTACAATTAATACAAGGATTTTAACAGTAAACTGCGCTCTTAGAATATCCAAGCGATATTTTCCTGCTTTCATTCCACTACTTTGTTCTCATATCGCTCTATTTTCCTTTGATATTTTTTTATTTTCCTTTGATATTTTTTTATTTTCCTTTGATATATTTTTATTTTCCTTTGATATTTTTTTATTTTACTTTGGCTTGTGTCTGGCACAGTTTGGCTATATATGGAGCTTGTGCCATAAAACGCAAAAAAACAAACCAACCAACTATTGTTCAGCGTTAGATCAATGTAATTTAGTATCACACCAGTTTATTGGTTTGATATCCAAACGCTATTCAACGGTATTCTATTTAACGTGTTGAGTTTTTTTTTTCAGTTTTTGAGATTCAATAAGATTTAATAAACATAAATAATCTTTCAGAATTTTTAAAATATTTACACCACAGCTTAGAAAACTTTTCATAGTAAAATAATATAAACTTTTTTTAAAAGCCTTTTAAAATAAGCGTGTGCCTACAACGTAGTTGATCAGCTTAACAAGAACTTCTTCCCCATCTTGACGATATCCGTCTTTAAAAGCGTCATGAATGGATCTTTTCAAGACATTTTTATACCAAGAGACCTTTTCAGTCGCTCTTTTTATTGAAACATATTTCATTTAAATATGTAGTGCTGTAGTTGATCTGGTTGAAAGACTTAGGATTGTGAAAGTCTTAACATTCGACGTCTGCTTAAAACGTTATAGAATGTTTTAATAATTTTTTCGAGAATGCCTGAAACCTAGCGAGTCCTGTATTTTTAAAAGTAATTTTTGTGGTCCGTTTTTTTGAACAATTACCTTTTAATTTAGCATGGAATGTTCCAGACGGAATATTCCAGATGGAATGTTCTAGAAACAATATTCTTTCTAGAATAGATGGAATGTTCCAGACGGAATATTCCAGATGGAATGTTCTAGAAACAATATTCTTTCTAGAACAGATGGAATGTTCTAGATAAAATATTCTAGATAGATCACACACAAAAATATGCACAAACGAGTAACACTGTAGAAAACGATATTTTTCAGCATTCAGAACAATAAAGAATTTATCATTCCATTGAATTTGCAGTAAAAGAATGTACATTACATCATAACACTTTACGATACATACATTTTTATAGTTATATATCGGCCATACTCATCATTGACGTTTTTGAATCCATCGAGTGTCACCAAATTTTGGAGATCTATATATAGCATTGTTTTTACTCCCCAATCCATACAATGACTAAATAAACTCGTCTATTGGTTAAAAGAATCCTTGTAAACATTTTATTGTTCAAGGATAAAACTGGTTAGATGTCATGCAGGTAAGACTGCATGTTGCAAAACGAATATTTGCATGTGAATCTCTAAGAAGGTCCTAGCTAACCATTTTCAAGATCCTATGAAGGTCCGTTTGTGAATGTTTCTGTCTTTAATCGTCAGAAATAACTAAAGGTCATGATGTAATAGCGAGGTGTGATGGTTCTACAGTCAAAATATTTTTGGACGAAACAATTGGTACAAACAAGAGAATGAAATGTTCTTTATGAAATGTTTTTTTTTCTTTTCTTATTGCAACACTTCAAACATTGCAAAACTCGAACGAATCGTCGTGGTTGAGCTATATTGACATTATACCAATTGTAACTTAAACAACGTAGTTTTTTTGTAGCGTTTTACTGCATTCGAAAAGTAATTGGATTTATATTTTTGTTGATGAACTTGAGATATTTTCGTTCTTCAATAGTAGTAGTATATATTACTTGTAATGTCCTTTTTGTACTCTGTGTATATAACTTTGTTTTTCTCGATATTTCCAGCATGTTTACTAACATTTGCCACCTAAGCATTTTACTTTTTTTTTATCTGTAAAAACACCAAATTCGCTTAACTGAGTACAAACTAAAAATGTGACTATGATGACTATTATTTGATGCTTAATCGAATAGCCATGAACCCGAATGCTTTATTCACATTTATATTTAAAAAGCTTTCACATGCAATTAACTTTCAAAAACTTAGCAATTTACATACAGTCTTCTATGGTAATAAACATAAACTAACGTCATACAGACATATAAAGGATAAATTAATCTTGTTTTGTCAAGAAAATTCTTAGCTTTTGTTTACAAGTTTCACAGGTTACGTTAAGTTACAGTCCAAATTATCAGGTTGACAAGTTTTAAGAGTTTAAAAGAAGCATCAAAGCATTTGACCCTTTTTTATCTGTAAACAAACCAAATTCACTTAACTGAGTAAAAATGAAAATTGTGACCGTTATAACTATTATTTGATGCTTAATCTAATAGCCATGAACCCGGATGCTTTATTTACATTTATATTGAAATGGCTTTTATATGCAACCAACTTTCAAAGCTTAACGACTGACATAGTCTTCTATGATAATAAACATAAGCTAACGTCATACAGACATATAAAGAAGAAATAAATCTTGTTCTGTCTTTTAGCTTTTGACACAGTTCAACAAGTTTCGAGAGTTAAAAATATATCTGTACTCAATATTATTTATAGAACTTAAATATATTCTCTTCTATCGCAATGATACTATGTTAACAATAGTATTAAGTAGGAAATACTTTTTGGCTTGGAAACATTTCAATTTAAACCATAAAAGATGGTATATTTTTCAGTGCATAAATCACATACAGTTGTATATGATTTTTTTTCACTTCTAAGGCATTTTGCATTTCACTTCTTTATGATATCTGATTAGTTTTTAAAATTCGAGTGGTTTGTTTGTTGCTCTTCGGTCATTTTTGCTATACGATGGCCAATTAACTGGGACTTTTGCTACACGATGGCCAATTAAACTGGGACCAACAGTTAAAGTGGATAACCATCACGAACATACATGACAACACCAGGTGAAAACCCACAGCTACAGAACGCAAAACACTCGGCTAATAGGGAGGAAGTTGAAATTTTAAAGCTAATGTAGTAGGAGTTTATGGTAGATGAAATGATAATCTGTAGGTTTTAAATCACACAATTCACGAATCTTCAGGAATTTGTGGAGACGTGATACTAGGAAACTAGAATGATCTTCCTAGAATAGCTGTAGAATTACTTAATGATCTACATTAATTTTTTTTATCAATAATTCATTTTTCAATTATTTAATTTGAATCATTTGTCGAATCCGGGGTAAAAATGTCTTAAAGAAACACTACGTTTCTAAACTAACCCATACGTTTCTACCAGGGTATCCAAATGTATTGAATAAAAGCTCACGTCGCTTTCACTGGTAACGAAGCAGCGTACTTCGCGGCCAAAAAGGCCACCAACAAGTGTGAAGTGGAAATACACGTGCACCTCGGATAATACTCTACTGTCAGCAACTGCCTCCTGCAGATCTTTATGGATCAATGGAAGTGGAGATGGAGTGGAGACTTGGTAGGCAGAGAAACCTATAGGTATCTATCCACGCCTGATCTCAGAAGACACGTATTCCACCCGATTACGATTCAGCTGCTCACAGGTCATGGTCGCTTCCCGAAATACTTACAAAATATCCTGCGTCAAGGATCAGGCTTGTGTCAGTGTGGAGAGGTGGGGTGATGCCTCCCACTACCTCCTCGACTGCGAACTTGTCAGACCTCTTAACCGTGGCCTAAACTGGTTGCGCTTCAGACCCCAAGACTTTATTACTACTCGCCAAAGTTGTTCCCAACGCTTCTCCGCTTGGGAAACTATGTGACAAAACAGATAATGCCTCAATTTTCCCCTCGAAGGTTCCCTCTCACACCCTAGAGGTACTATACACTTTCATTACTTCTCTGTTTCTCCTACCGCCTTGGTGAACAGGCATGAATCGAAAGCACCTGTGCTGGAAGTCTGTGGCAACCCTTTACACAGGGGTCTCCCTTAGCAAATGCAGGATACTTCTCACACTAGACTTCTCTTCCTCACTCTTGCACGTGCCTAAGCAACTAAGGACAGTCTCGCACTAGAAGTTGCGAAAATGTATAACTCTATGCCCAAGAAATTAATGACAGTCTTGTACTAGAAATTGAGAAAATGTATACTTTGTGTCTAAGCAACAAATGACGGTCTGGTATTAGAAGTTGCGAAACTGCATAACTCTATGTGGCGATCTGAATTTTATGTAGCCAAACTGTACTTTCTGTGTGGTACTTGTACCAAATACCGCCTAGGCATAATACATCTTGGGGAGTTGTACACGCTACTGTCTGTTGGGGAAGTGGACGTGGGTCACCTGGACGGAAGGCTGGTGGTGGCTTTTAATGTCCGGGAAGACTGTCCGAAGGGATGATAGTATGATGACGGGGCCAAGACCCAAGATCCGGGCAAAACGATCGGGGGAGGGCTCTGCCTACTTGGGGCGTTGTGCATCCTGAACCAAGTAACGATACTTTAATCAGTTTACGTCGACAATACTTGGAGTCCCTAGGTGGAGGATTAGGTGGTTCCAAGGAATGAAGAGTGGCGGCCCCCGGCTCCTTCAGAAGATACCAAGGAACCCCATAACTCTGCGGATCGTGGGTCTATCCACGTAAGAGGAATACATCTGTCTCTAACGTGGCGGAACCGCTTTAACCAGCAGGCTATCGGTTCGGGCCGCAGGAATTGTCCAAGGGCTAGCCGCCGTTCCTACGGTCAAGTAGCGACAGGAACCTCCAGAGGTGCCACACGGAAACTAGCGGTGTCGGGACCACTCTCCGGCTGCCCTAGGCTAATACCTGTACGCTAACGAATGAAGGATATCTGGTGGACGGCAAGGGTCTGCAAATCTCCACAGATGATGGTGCCGGTACTGCCCACGGCACCGGATAAACAGGGAGGTGGTGGCAACCTGCTGTTCCGCTGGGCTACTGAGGGATATCGACTAGCGATGCGACATCGACCCAAAAACATCGATGTTTTTAAAATTCAGTGTATTCAAACTTTTCCCCCCATTTCTTAAAACTGGTTTAGCAATTATTGATGCGACATCGACAGCAAAACATCGATGTTTTGAAACTTAGATGTTAAAAATTAAACCATCGATCTTGATAATACATCGTCCCAAAACCATCGATGCTTTTAAAATTCAGTGTATTTAAACTTTTTTCCCCATTTCTTAAAACTGGTTCAGCAACTAGTGATGCGACATCGGCTCCAATACAGCGATGTTTTTTTCTAAAACATCAATGTTTAGAAAACATCGATATATAAAACATCGATGAGGATAGGGTGCAGGATTTGGTTATAGGTGAGCCACTGGGAGAAAGTGATCATAGAAGTATCAGATTAAGTATAAATTTTCAGTCAGCATACACAATCAATAGTAGAATAATTCCAAATTTCAGAAAGGTAAATTTTCATAAGATAAGGGAAGAGTTAAAGGAAACATTCAAAGGGGGATTATTAGCACTGCATCATTCTGAACAATGGGAGGAATTCAAGAATAAGTTAGACATGGTGTTAAAAAAACATGTAACGTTCAGGAAAAAAGGAAAATCTAGAAAATTGCTCCCTATGTGGTTTTCAGGGGAAACACACAAAGCTTTAAAATTAAAACAAAGAACATACAGGGTATATAAAAGCACTGGTAACGACAGGGACATGGAGGCATATCAGAAAGCCAGAAAGGAGTTTAAAACTATTAGTCGGAAGCAAAAGGTGTCCTTGGAGGAAAAATTAGCAAGGGAAATAAATATAAAACCAAAAGAATTTTTTGCATATGCAAGTGGTAAAAATAAATTTAGCACTACACTGGGACCGTTAGAGGGGAAGGGAGGTGAATTAATTCAAGACGAGGAGGGAATGGCAAACGTGTTAAATGACTTTTTTCTGGGGGTTTTCAATGGTAACTATAGTTTAAAAAAGGACCCCAAGGATGGAGCCTTTGCAGGGGGTATAATTAAAGAATGCAAATTCAACAGGGAAGAAATAGTACATCAGTTGAAAAGAATTAAGCCATCTAAAGCACCAGGGCCAGACGATATTTATCCGAGAGTACTAGTGGAATGCGCGGAAGAACTGGGGGAAGTAATTCACACGATATTTAATTCAACATATAGCACAGGTTGGGTGCCAATGGATTGGAAGTTGGCCAACATAACTCCAACTTTCAAAAAGGGAATACAAAGTGATCCGGGCAACTATAGACCAGTAAGTCTAACATCAGTAATTTGCAAAATATTTGAATCTCTGTTAAAAAAGCATATAATGTTATACTTGGAGGAGGGGGGGACTGTTATCAGAGAATCAGTATGGGTTTAGGAAGGGCAGATCCTGCTCTACAAACCTTTTGAAGTTCTACGAAAAAATTACTGAGGAGCTGGATAATAAGAGCAGTGTGGATATCATGTACATAGATTTTCAAAAGGCTTTTGATAAAGTACCTCATGAGGCATTACTGTTTA
This sequence comes from Metellina segmentata, assembly GCA_947359465.1. Classification (NCBI taxonomy): domain Eukaryota; kingdom Metazoa; phylum Arthropoda; class Arachnida; order Araneae; family Tetragnathidae; genus Metellina; species Metellina segmentata. Next base: position 102,445,509 of record OX375875.1, read on the forward strand.
AATTGGAAAGGCTGGGGATTCAGGGAAAAACATTAATATGGATAAAGAATTGGTTATTGGGTAGAAAGCAGCGAGTGCAGGTAAAAGGAAATTATTCACAGTGGACAGAAGTTATAAGTGGGGTGCCTCAGGGATCAGTTTTGGGACCAATTTTATTTATAATTTTCATAGATGATATAGGTCAGGGGATCAAGAATAGAATCAGTATATTTGCAGATGACTTAAAAATATGGGGGACAGTGGATACCAAGTTACAGATAGAAAATTTACAAGGGGATTTTGATAAGATATCCGAATGGGCTGTAAAATGGGGTATGTCATTTAATGTAGGGAAATGTCAAGTTCTGCATATGGGTTACAGGAATAGTGGAGCCGAGTACTGTCTGCAGGGAGTAAAGGTAAAGGAGGGAGAAACAGTCAAGGATCTTGGGGTGATAATTCACAGGGATTTTAAAATGGGTCACCAATGTTCAGCTGCGGGTAAAAAGGCTAATAGGTTATTGGGGTATATTAAAAAGACTGTAACTTCAAGGGATAAGAATATAATCTTGCCATTATATAAGGGTTTAGTAAGACCACATCTAGAATATGCTGTACAATTCTGGGCTCCATATATGAGAAAGGACATAGAATCAATTGAAAGGGTTCAGCACAGAGCTACAAAAATAATAAAGGGGCTAGCAAATTTCGACTATAATGAACGTTTAAGTAAGCTAAACATGTATACACTGGAAAGAAGAAGAAGGAGGGGGGATTTGATTCAGCTTTTCAAGTTTGTAAAACAAGGGGACACAGAGGGCTTAAATTTCAATAGGGATAACAGAACAAGGGGCCATGGGTATAAATTGAATAAGACACATTTTAATCGGGATTTAAGGAAAAACTACTACTTTAATAGGGTAATAGACAGTTGGAACGCGTTGCCAGAAAATATAGTTAATTCAAAGGGAGTGTACGAATTTAAGACACAATTGGATAGTCAGTGGGAATTGGGGAATTCATAAACAAAGGACCAGCCTTGTTGGGCTTGAGCCTGTAGCTGGTCGTCAATATTTGTATTTGTATTTGTATATCGATGTCGCATCCCTACTTTTCAGATCCTTCATCCCTGGTCACTTTGGTCTAAAAAGTATGTTCAATTCGCTAATTATAAAAGTTATGCTATTTGGTTATTTTTAAAATTTTTATAACGGTACTTTTTTTTATTTAAAAATAAAACATTGACAACCTAAAAACATCGACAAGTATAAACATCGATGTTACAAAAACATCAACCCCAATACATCGATGTTAAATACATCGATGTTTTAAAAAAAAACATCGATGTTTTAAAAACATCGACATCGATGTCGCATCCTTAATATCGACAGGTCCCTATTAGATGCCTGTGTGTGCGCTTCTGAAACACCCGTCGACATGAATCTATGAAGAAAACTTTTCCGGATCAAATCGGACCTAAGATTGGCTGAAATCAATGAGCCGGACCACATAATCTTCAGCGCACACACTCTCGGGTCGACCACGTCTACTCCCCTTCGCACCCATCCAGGGCGGACGAGGGCTTTCGGACGGCGCGTCACATACTTCTCAAATTTCTACTTAGAGGCTTTCCCTAGCTTCAGCTAATCCGCTGTGGGTTTTAAATAACTCGGTACGGAGGGGTCTGCTTCTACTCGAAGAAGAATAAGAAGATGTATTATTCATGATGTATCTACGTAGTACATTAACATTACTATTCTTAAAGAAACTTAATCACATGCTTAAATATCTTGAACTAAGCATACGTTTAAATATTTTTCCTTAAATATACTTAGGTAGCTAGGTGAATTTACGTCCCTCTGGAAAACACAATGGGCTATTGGCCACGTTCCGGGATCAACCTTGACAAGGGTAAGATACGAGGACAACACCTCGCCATTTTGAACCGCAGTCAGAAGACGAGAACAACACCTGAACACCCAACTCTCTAAATTTCCACCCCAAGAAGATTTTTCTGAATATTTTACGTTATTTTTGCAATTTGCTCACAGTGTGTGCAAATCGAAAAAATGGAACGAATTTGTTCAAATAATATAAAGGAATTTAGAAATGCAATGAATTTTTACTGCTTGGATTTGAATGCAGGAAAAATAAAAAGGGATTTGTAAAAAAAAAAAAAAAAAAAAAAAACAACAACCCGTATTGACCATTTTTAATAACAATAAATGAACCAGACATAAATATTTACTTTATAAAGGAATTTTTTAAATGTAACTTTCGTCTTACGTAATGAAACTTTTTTCACAAACTCTAAACTGACAATGTAGAGGCTAATCTTCAACAAAAGTTATTTCGCACTTCAGTTACCACGACTAAAAGGCGAACTCAATTTCTAAGATTATGTAATGAATTCAAAGAATCCGTTGCCGGTAGAAAAAGCACAATCCAATGAGTTTCATTTCTTGATAAAAAGTATACATATTGCGAGACAGAAAATAAACACTTAAATGAAATATATATGTAAAAGAATGAACCTCACAAGGAACTTGAGCAGGTAATCTCCTGCATTTCATACACTAACTAAGTTTATTGTTAAACGAGAGTACAATACTTCAGCAAAACTATTGTATTTTCTTTCTTTTTCATAGACTACTTCTAAGGATAATGAATCAACTCCGTTTCCTTTCTGTTTCCCGGAATAATCTTTTGTTCTTTCTTGACACATAAAGTAATTAGAGATTGTATCGTGGAGAGTCAGTGCCATTGGGTGACAACTCTAAAAGTCTGAATTCTTTCGGAAAGAGAAGGGGGATGATGGTTTTTGTTTCTAGACTCAGGGTAGTTTGTGTACGCAATTATTTTATTTTAGGTAATTAAATATGTCGGACGACATTGAGTGAAGACCGCTTCTTTTCACTTTATAAAAGTTAAAAGTTAAACCTGTTTAGAAAGGGTTGAGTTTTCTAAGGGCTTCGAAAGAAAACCTTTCTTACAAAAAGCAAGGTTCGGCAATTGAAGTGTGAGAAATTCCAGCACTTTTGGAGATTCGTCTCTTCGTTAGGAATTTGAGAATTGAAGAAACTCGCGAGAAGGCTGTTGGTGGAGTTTCGTTTTTGCAATTTCATGTTATACAATTGCTATTGAGTGACATTGTTTCTCCGGTTATAATACTTTAACCCTCCAACTGGTTTACTAGAGATATCTCGTCCATCAGGATTAGATCAATTTTGTTAATGATGATATTTCTCGTCATCAAAATATTGCCGATTTATCGATGATAACGAGATTGGGATTTGGTCAGTTTCTTTAGAACGATGTGACATCTCGTCCATCAAGTTCTTGTAAGTTTTATCAGTTTGACGAGATACCTTGTTGAAACTAGGGATGCGACATCGACAACAAAACATCGATGTTCATAATTAAAAAATCGATGTTGGTAATACATCGCCCCAAAACCATCGACGTTTTTAAATATCGATGTTTTTAAACATCAGCGCATTCAAAATTTTTCGTCCCCATTTCTTAAAACTGGTTTAGTAACCTCAAACATTAATGTTCCCCGGGGAGGTGGAAATTTATTTTGTCATTTTCTGTGTTTATTAATTTATCACTAAAGATTGTTTTAACTGTCAAAACAAAGTCAAAAAAATTAATTAATGAACAATTAACAAATCCCTTATTTTCAAATTGAATAATATAAAAGAAAATAATATTTACAACAATTTGACATAGGTACTACTAACTACTAAGTATAATTAGGCAGGTATATAATAATGGTTGTTAGTTATTATTAATTATTTATCAACTTATGGGGGAACATAACAAACTTACTTTTTATTTAGTGTAAATAAAAAATATTGGGGACTATAATTATTTAGGCCACAATATTTGTTATTAATTAACAACCTTCTTTTTTACATACTGTAAATTTTATCCACCTTAAGCCGACTTCTTTTTTTCACTAACTATCCCACCGATTAGGGAAATAATATCTTTCTGATGGGACGGATGTCGCCATCACTGACAAGTTGCACGGTTATTTTTCTTTTTACTATGGTACTTTTTTCATTCAAAAATAAAACACGGACAACGTAAAAACATCGACAATGTTAAAACATCGATGTTTAACAAACATCGTCTCCAATAAATCGATGGTAAATGCATTGATGTTTCAAAAACATCGAGGATAAAAAATTGTACGTTTTGAGAGTAGGATACATTAGGCTCAAATAAGCTTGAGATAACTGAATGTACGACGATATGTTTCTTAAAGTTTATTTAAATGGTTTTAATTTGTATCTTATGATAATTTTTCTATCCTTTTTGATAACTTCGCAAACTTTTTTTTTTTAATTCTTATTTTTTCCTTACATTAAAATGAAGAACTAAATGTTGACAAGTAGTTTGCTCTTTCTGAAACAAACTGTTGAGTAATGATCTGTCTTCAAAATTAAACCTCTAGACATATTAAGCACAAAGTACAGAGTAATCTTTTAACCTCAGTTAACGTAATTATTTCTTCAGTTCACAATTTGAAGTTGTTATGTATTATTCTCTGGAATGCACATAATCTTCATTAGACTTTTTGATGCTTCGACAGGGATAATCCAATTTTAAACATAAAATAATTTCTACCATTAATAATTGCTAAAGTTTATTTATCGTGAAGTAGTCAATTTTAAAGCAACTTGTTCTGTTCATAAAGGGCGCTGTGGCAGTGAGTGTGACCATTGCGTTTGCAACCTGTGAGTTGGCGCAAGTTCGATTCCTGTAACTTACCCTGGGTATAACTCTCCTTACCGGTTTCTTGACTAAGCATTCCCCATGCATCACAAAACCCAATCAACCTATTTTAACATAACTGATAATTATACAATTCTACTTTCAAGAAAGGCCATGAAATTTGAATTTCATCATACTGTCGATGTGGGAGAAAACGAAAAGAAACGAGAATTATTTTCCCTGTACACGAAGTATAACTAAGGTAAAGCGACTTTTACAGATCCTACAGCTATTACCGTATCTGATCTCGACGTTTTAAAAATACATAAATACGAGATTTGAGTTTAAATATTCAATAAGTTATAAAATTCAATTATTTCTCTTAATTTATAACTCAAGAACAGAAAATGCGAAACGTTTTGTAGTCATAAATTATCATAAAATGGTAACGACGTGCTAAAAAAACCGGATAGATAATGTTCACGTTTAACAGAAATGTAATCTGTGATGTCTTTCATACATTTTAAAGTGATTTCAAAAGTACCAGGGAAGTTAATACACATATTACCTAAATACTGATGGGGTCATGGTAGTCGAGTTGGTAGTGTACGGGATTAGCAACTGGAGGGCAACCAGACTAAGACCGTCGTTAGTGGAGAAATGTACTTTAAATCTGAAGGGACATGAAATGTCCCCTCGTTGACGTGGTGTGGAAGTTTGAAGAATGGAGTCCCAAGATCAGGTGACTCATTTTTCGGTCATTAAAAATGACGAGGTGTTATCTTGGGTGACTAGTGCACGCTGAATTTGTCATGGCCTTAAGTGTCTTCACGTTGGGGTTGTGTTGATGTTGCCCTCGTCTTCTGACCGTGGTTTAAAATAACGAGTTGTTGACCTCGTATCGGAATTGATCCCGAACCGTAGCCAATAGTCCGCTATGTTTCTCTTTTAGACGTTAATTCAATTAAATACCGACTATTTCAGATGAAATGGAAAATTTGTAATTCTCCAAAGCCAGAGAACTGATAGAAGCCATTGTGCTGTCGTCGCCACAAAAACGGTAGCATGAAATATGTACGAATCCTACACAAGGAGAAGCTGAAGGAGAATTCTCACAGCTGAGATAATTACGTTCTTATTATTCAAAGAACAAGAATATATACACTACTTACATCATCGTTTCAACATATTACCACACATCAAAATAGGTATATCACAGGCCAGCGTAGGGGGAACAACCTCACCCGTTGCTTTTGGCTATCTTTTCTCTAGTCACTCCAACGACCTCTGCCGTTCTGCCGTAGTTTTTAAAATCTCCCTAAGGCAAAAGTCAAAGACCAATCAGAGACCATACTAGAAGAACACATCCATCCTGCAGAGGACGTTTCTATTTTCACTTGCTCTTCTCACGTCGTACAGCGCACGACACAAGAACTGCAGCTGGCTCCAAGATACAACCAATATACACTACCTTACAATAAAAACCCGGACAGCAAGATGTGATGATATAAGGGAAACAATATATGCTTTAATAGAAAGTCCCTCACTTGCTGCAATTACACTAGCAACCCTTCTGGGCACACTTTCAACAAGGTTTTGATACACAGCTATGGGTAGTTGTGTCCATTCTTGCTGCAAGAATGTCGCCAGTTCAGCTATCGATTTCGGACGCGGTTCCCTGGTCCTTAAGGCTACGTTAACTTGAGGCCTATAGCGAGGCTAGCGAGGTCCCGCCATTAAATTATGTTTATTTATTCATCTAATTCAAGTATCTATCTTTACGACCTTGAAGAGCGGGACCCTGATAGCCACGCCAAACGCACGTTTTACGCTCCTCATGTGAACGGGGCCAAAGCGTCGCTCTAACTCGTCCCTCAAATGTTCTATGGGGCTTAGGTCGGGACTATGAGCAGGGCAGGGAAAACGTTTTACATACATATCTGGATACCACTGCTTGGCAGAGGCTGCAACATGACATGGTGCGTTGTAGTCCTGGAAGTAACATTCGTCCATTCCATAAAATTGCCAGAGCGTAGGTAGAACCTGAATGTCCAAAATGTTCATGTAGGCATCAACGTTCAATTGACCAGGAACAACATGCAAAGATCTCAGGCCATACCACGAAACAAGCAGTCCGATTTTATGCAATACCGCTGGCGTCCGGTCCATTATTGTAGGGTAATATACATTCGGCAATCCGAAATTCCGATTATGGCTTTCTTTTGTCCGGTTGGAGTATCTCACGATATCACACAGTACATGTGTGACTCTCTGGAGGATTTTTGATAACCGATTTTTGAAGGCACAAAAATAGTTTTTGATTTTCTTTTGTCGCAACACTCAATACGACTTGAGCTGAATCTTAAGTACTTCTACACCATTTAGGGGGCCAAGTTAGCTCAGATGGATTATCAACCGGAAGGTTACGAGTTAGAAAATATCCAAATAAAGACTGTTTTGTACGTTGGGATGGTTCACATTAAATCTGTCGTGGCCTCAAATGTCCTCACGTTGACGTGGTGTGGAAGTTAGGAGAGTGAGGTGCCAGCTCAGGTGTTAATCTCTTCCTCTGACCGCAATTCACAATTACAAGTTGTCATACGATCCCTACATTCGGGATTAATCCTGGACCGCATCCAAAGCCGATAGCGCGTTATGTTGCTGCAGACCTATATAAATTCTACCAATAGCCCCCCAAAAGCGCAATATTTTAAGGGGTTGAGGTATTTATAAAGTAAATATAGAGATCGGTACAGCGCGTAACTATTCGGTTATATTTTACTCTTGAAACGAAGTGAAATAGTAGTAATTTCGTGCGACGTAAATTCATCTACCTACTTAAATACTGAGGCATTGAATTATTTACCAAATTCTTACCGAAAAGATGATGTCATTTCAATCAATGATTAATAAACTTAATTCAAGCTAATCAAATTTCCATAATGTCTATCTAGAATACCACTGCGGGGCTTTTTCCATGCAAAAAAATGACGACCAACCGGTCTGGTGGTTAAAGTGTTAGCTTCTAGATTGGAAGGTTCCTGGCTCGAATACGGGACAGCTCATGTATATTTGTAAATGTATGGTGTAAAGGCGCTTGTGCACTTAAATCGTTCGTGGCCGAAAGTCCTCATGTTGGGCTAGTGTGCAAATTTGCAAAGTGGGGTACCATATCAGGTGTTGCCTTGTCATCTGACCGTAATTCAAATTATGTGGAGTTGTCCTAGGATATTTCCCTTAGGGTATTTTTGACGGACTGTCGTCAATAGCCTGTTGTGTTGCTTTAGTAGGACGTTAATTAAAATTATCTTACCTTATCATAAAAAATGAATTTGAAAGGGTAGGTAGGTATTTAACTAAGTTACACTGAGGCAACACAATGGGCTATTGGTGACGGGTCCGGGTTGAAATCCTAAGGTAAAGAACCGAGGAGAACACCACGTAATTTTAAACCATGGTCAGATGACGAGGTTTCCTCCAAGCGTTAATTGCAAATTTCAAAAGCGTTAAAAGTAAATTTCCTCCAAGAGGAAATTTGAGGCCTTGACGGATTTATCATGCACCATATCACTTTTTACCCGACGATGATTGAGATTGATTAGAACTCGCAACCATCTAGTTGCTAATTCGAAGCTCTTCCAACCGAGAGAATAACTTTATTCACATGCCTTGGGTTATTTATATTCATAAGAATTCAAATGAATCAAGTTGTAGTGCAAGCGTCTTGTTGAACTATAATTGTTGGCCCTGAAAAGGACCGTTTTTTAAATGGCCCTGAAAAGATCCTCCGCTTTCTTTGATTTCTATTATAAACTAACTGCAACAGCTCATTAAAATTTCCTTTTTTTTTCAATAAAATTTCATCCGATAACGATATAAATTCAATCGATGCACGAGACTTCGCGATAAACAAACAACCGTACAGTGTTGCCAAAACGCGATTACAAATAACGACTTTTTTGCGTGCCACGTAAGAGAATTATATATATAGATTCCATTTATTTATGAAAACCAGGTACTTCAGAACGGAGAAGCGTGTGCGGCGAGCTGCGGCGCCGTGGGGAACTGCGGTACAAATTGCACACAAGTTGGACGTGCGTGTATTAAACCGAATAAGATATCGAAATGTCTACAATTAATGAAAATTAAAATTAAGAGATAGTTAATATATAATTAAAAATAAACAGAAGAAACAACAAAAACAAGCAACAATACAAAATAGCAAGAACAAAATTTTTTGATTGATTGTTTAAAAATTACAAGAGCAAGCAATATGAAATTTCAACGCGCTAGACAAACGTAAACATTACATCGTGTAGTACAATGACGTCAAACCAATCACGTAGCGTTTTGAGGTCACATGCTTTTGCCACACTTTTCGGTAATTTAAAAGTAGAAATTTTAATTCATTAAGTCCCTTTTATGCGTTTTAATTATTGTTTTCGAACATTTTGACCATCAATATACAGGGTGGTCATAAAGAAACTTGGCCAATATATGGACCTCTAGCGGCCGTTCCGTTCAACCGATCGAGATGAGATTTCAGATATAGGTATTCAGAGGTATGAGCTCGGGATTCTGTGAACGACAACAAAGTGGCACTCACGGTTACGGTTATAGGTAGCGAAACTCGAACATTTCGAGTGGCAACGGCCACTTTTTCCCGTCTCAAAATGCTCAGCGCATGCGAAAACCCTAAAGAGCGTTGGAACGTAACATGTATCACAAAAAACAGACGCGTTATGCACGCACAAAAACAGCTCTGCGAACGGCCAACAAAACCATGTTCGGGGCGCACGGAGAAAATTTGCATATGACAGAGGCATTACACCAATTACTGATGACAACACAGATCGGTCAAAGGAAAACTTATATTTGGATTACACATTTTCCACATGGGTGCCATTCACAGGCAATTACGCATTGCATGCGGGAGACTGTGGAGAGTGAAGCCGAACGTAACATAGCATGAGGGATGTTTGCAATCTCACGTTTGATAGTCTTTCAAATCCAGCAAAGTTTGCGGATTGCACATGTACACTCTAGATTTTAGATATCCCCAGAACCAGAAATCCATAAGAGTGAGGTAGGTGATCTAGGTGGCCACGGAAATGGAAAATGGCGTTAGATGACGCGGTTGCCAAAATGCTGTTCCAGAACCCTGCGAACAGACGTCGCTATATGTGGAGGTGCGCCATCTTGCATCCAAATGATGTCATTCAGTGCATTTCGCTGCAGCAATTCTGGCATGACGTAGTTTTGCAGCACGTCTGTAGAGCGAGAGCCTGTCACAGAACATGTTACAAACCCCGTTGGTGTCGCTTCCTCAAAGAAGTACGGGCCGAGAACAATTGTGCCTGCAATTCCGCACCATATAGTAACTTCGGCGTCGTATAAAGGTACTGGTGCCACTGCGTGCGGATTCGTCTGCCCAGTGTACACAATTTTTGGTGTTAACGTTGCTAGTTAAGGTGAAATGCGCCTCGTCCGTCCATATATGCGAAGAGCACAGTCGTTATCGCCATCATATCGGATAAGGAATTCATTTTCAAAGTCGATACGTTGTTGATGGTCCCCCGCGTGCAACATTTGGACGCGCTGGTACCGATATGGAAACATGCGTAGTACAGAGCGCAGTAGCTTTAGGACCGTTGTTTTCGGCATATCCAATACACGAGCTGTACCTCTTGCTGTTTGCATATGCCCTGAAGTCACTGTGTGATGCACTTCCGTAACAGCGTCCTCAGGAACAGTTGGTCGTCCGGATCGCTGTCTATCACAGGTGCAGCCAGTTTCTTCGAATTTCTTTGCTAAATCACGCAGAGCTTTCGGGCTACATGGCCAAGTATTTGGCGATGGTTTCGACGGTAAACACGCAAGGCTTGCGTGGCATTCATCCCAGTTTGATTATAGAGTTTTACCAATTCCCCACGAACTTTCGCGGACAGAGTCATTTCGTTGGCATGTGCGAGCTCCCAACTGAAGATCTGGCTGAATATCTGGCGAAAGGTGATCTGTGGTTTGTCTTTGTCTTATGCAAATTTCCTCCGTGCGCCCCGAACGAGGTTTTGTTGGCCTTTCGCAGAGCTGCTTTTTGTGCTTCCATCCGTTTTTTTGTGATACACGTTCCGTTCCAACGCTCTTTAGGGTTTTCGCATGCGCTGAGCATTTTGAGACGGGAAAAAGTGGCCGTTGCCACTCGAAATGTTCGAGTTTCGCTACCTATAACCGTAACCGTGAGTGCCACTTTGTTGTCATTCACAGAATCCCGAGCTCATACCTCTGAATAACTATATCTGAAATCTCATCTCGATCGGTTGAACGGAACGGCCGCTAGAGGTCCATATATTGGCCAAGTTTCTTTATGACCACCCTGTATTAATAAAACACAGAAATATGCATTTTCCTCACGGATGCAAGTTCCTCATTAAGGCCCGGTGCACACATCCGGTTTTTCAACATGCGGCGCCACTGCAGCACCAAAGCCCAACTATGCACACATAACCGTGAAATGACGCACGAACTCATTTCGCGCCATTTGTGATAAATATTCTACGGAAGAAAACGAGTTTATTTCGCTTAATTGTTGAAAAAAAAGTATATTTTGAAACAAAATAAACGCTACTAGATACAACCATTTATTAATAATTACTTATTTTCCGTTTATTTATGAAAACAAGGTACTTCAGAACGGAGACTCATGTGCGGCGCCGTGGGGAACTGCGGTACAAATTGCACTCAAGTTGGACGTGCGTCGCCCCAGCGGCGCTGGAGGCATGTGTGCACTGCTCCATTGGATCTAATGTATCTCAGACCGCACTTGCGTTGCGGCAGCGGATGTGTGCACCGGGCCTAATGGTCAATAAACTTTAGAAGTACGCAAGTAGCCCCCAACACACCCAGTTGCACGAGTTGAATGAAAATGAAATTCACGAAATGCTTGCACGAGATCAGAGTACCTTTATTCGATTTTTACTAACTTTTGTTTATACAGTAAAAAATCCGACTATCGAGTGGTATTCTTAGGTTTTCTTTTCCGTTAACCCTCAATAAAGATTAAAAGTTCCTTCCCGTACATCGAACTGATGTTTACCAAAACCAGAGCATACTTTCCTTCAACACTTTATCACTTATTCCGAAACCCAGGAAGAAGATAGTCTAAAAGAAATCTACAGCCAAACATTTATTCATAGTTATTTAAACATAACAAAACAATAAGGAACAACAGTACAAACACGTAGACACAACATAAAAAAAATAGTTCCAAAAAATGTCCACATCGAAAAGGTTTTTAAATCACATTTCGACCACCTTCATGTTTGAATTCACGACTGGTTCAGAATACTTCCTCTCCTCTCATTGGTTCCGGAGGTTCAGAGGTTTCTGGTCAGCGCTGTGTTGCCATTTCAACAAAATAGTTCTAAAAGGGAATGGGCTAATCATACAACCTCCAATTGGTTTCCACGAGATATCTTGTCCACAACGATGTGCCCAATGTCATGATATCTCGTCATCAAGATACCGATTGCCGATTTTTTGTGATAATGAAATCAAAATCTGATAAGCTTTCTACTAATGATACGATACCTCGTCCATTTGAGCAATTTTTCAAATGACGAGATACCTCGTCCATAAAGGATCTTGTCGCTTTTAATAATGACGGGATACCTCGTAGTAACCAGGAGGATTTTAAAATATTGTCCTTTTTTGATACAATTCGCTTCAAAATTGAAGATGAAGAACTCTAAACAAAAATGTGCATGTGTGACATTTATTTTTGAACAAGGAATAGTCCATTTTCCTGTATACCTATAGCGAATTCTAAACAAAAATGTGCATATGTGCATTTATTTTGGAGCAGATAATATTCCCTTTTCCTGTATACCTATAGCGAATTCAAAACAAAAGATGTGCATATGTGAAATTTATTTTGGAACATTGAATATTCCCTTTTTTTTGTATACCTAGAGTGAATTCAAAACAAAAATGTGCATATATGACACTTATTTTGGAACAGGGAATATTCCCTTTTCTTGTATACCAGAGCGAATTAAAAACAAAAATGCCACATTTTTTTGGAACAGGGGATATTACATTTTCCTATATACCTAGAGCGAATTCAAAACTAAAATGGGCATGTGACATTTATTTTGGAACAGGGAATATTCTTTTTCTTGCACACCTAGAGCGAATTTAAAACAAAAAGGTGAATATCTGACATTTATTTTGGAACAGGGAATATTCCCTTTTCCTGTATACCTATAGCGAATTCAAAACCAAAATGTGCATATGTGACATTCATTTTGGAACAGGTAATATTCACTTTTCCTGTATACTATGAACGAATTCAAAACAAGAATGTTTGTATGTCAAATGTTTTGGAACAGGGAATATTCCCTTTTCCTGTATACCTCGAGCAATAGTAAATTTACGAACGTAAATAATTCGACGTTGATTAAAAAATTAATTTACTGTAACATGATTTCTTACAAACTATTCGCTTGGGTATTTTCTTACAATTTCTTTTATGGCAACAGATACTTCAAAACGAAAACTTCCACCAATAGTAATAAAAAGCTCACAGAAGAAACTAATGCAATTATACTGAAAGCCAGTGGCTGTACATTTTAGCAAAAGAACTAAACAAGACTTTTATTTTTATTTTCATTTGTACGTGAAGACAACATAAATTCCCAAATGGAAAATCTAACTCTAAGCAACATGATTCATTTCAATAACTGGATGAAAAGGGAAAGAAAGAATCTACTCATTTGTAGACTGCTTTTGTTGATTTAGGTTAATTGCTGCTGGTATAAGACGTCAGTGCGTCGATTTATATCCCGAACAGCACGGAGAAAATGGCCAATCATGAAGTAAATGTAATTTATGTTCCCCCATTCCACCGAATGTCCAACAGATTTTTGCTGCAATCTAAGTATCTCCACCTCCGAATTTCGATCGAAATGTTTTGTGAATAGACTTGAATAAAGATGCCTCGTAACTTGCTTTTAAGGAGCCTTTTGAAATTCATACACTTTGTGCATAATACTACATTCATTCATTGCATAAATTAGCTGCAGCTCATCATGGGAATTATGTATCCAAAGAATAGACGAACACACTTTTGAAATGTTTTAGTAAGTACAAAGACATTGAAACGAAATGTCGCCATTTTCATCGGGAATGCATTTGACAAGAAAACAGTTGATTATATGAATATAAATAACACTATTCTCTTTCTGTCTTCTTAAAGTATAATTAAAGTATGCAGTGATTGTCCAGGAATGAAACGTATGACATTGGGAAATTGAATAAGCCCTTTATTATTACGCGTGCTGGTATTCTCCGAGTTTTCATTATATTTTAAATTAAAATGCATTCAGAGATATCCTTAGTTTTCTAAGGAGTTTGAGTCTTAAATAACTGAACTAGGATTTACAAATATGGAACTATGTTATTCGAATCCCTCGGCCTTTATTAAAATGAACTAATCAACTCCGAACATTTATTTCAGTTTATACCGTTATTAAATTCTCATATCTCCGACGTTATATAGAAAATAAACTTTTAATTTTGCGGAATACATTTATACCAACAAAGGAATTCTGGAAACTCACTGTTTAACAATTCAGTAGGAATGGTCCGGACAGGTGTATGGTAAAGCGTTCCAATAAAGTATCACCCTGCACCTGTTTATTTATTCTTTTCATTTGTGTAGTTAAAATAATAAATAAAAGAAATACAATTTATAAATTAAAATAATAATAATTGTATGCTTATAAAAAAAAACAAAAAAAAAACTAATAAATTGAGATGAAACTGTAAACAATCAGCATTGAGCCAATTGTTCTTTCAACCATAGAATGTAATTTGTTCCATTTCTTAAATCTATCTTAGTTCACTTCATTGTGATAATCGCTGACTTTTTAATGTTGAGGATCTAGGAGTTGAACAAGAAAAAATGCAAAAATTGACAATCATTGACAAATTGTATTGGCAACGTACTGAAATCGTATTCGAAAAACAAGCCAAGGGACATCACATGCAGATTACATATAGGAAGTACTCGTTCCACCACAAAATTACCACTTGCAGTTTACATTAAGTATGGCTGAAAAACCATCTCTTAAAGGTCTGTGCCTATTTTCAACTTTATTTAATAGCTGTTACGATAGTATCAATATATATAATCAATAAAAATTTGAGTCTTCTAGAGGCTGATTAGGATTTTCAATGTAAACAAACCAGACTATCTGAAAACACTATACTTAGACTATAGAAATTTAACTTCTAGTGTCCAAATGTTCTTGCATGATACACATTGGGGTTGCCTTAAAATATAAGTACTCGCCATTTTAGCAACGCTTGGCGTTTAATCTAACTCGTGTTCAAACCGATCAACTATCATATATAAATTATACTGGATGAACACAACGATCTATTAGCGAAAATACAGGATTAATACCGAAGGGAAATATCCAAGGACATCCCCCTTTAATTTTGAACCATGGTCAGATGATGAGGTCAATACCTGAGATGGCACCCTACTCTCCAAACTATACTATACTAACGTGCGAGGACATTAGATTTTAGCTACGGCCGGTACAGCAGTTGTAACATGATCGCACCAAGAAAGAATTCAGACAACGGCCAGTACATCAGTCGTACCTTGAAAGTTATACGAATCACGCCAAGAAATAATTTAGACTACGGCCGTTACAGCAGTTGTATTTTGAAAGTTATGAGAATTGCGCGTGTTACATCTTAAGCCGTAGTCAAAAGGTTAAAGACCACGACAGATTTAACTAGAACCAGTTTCTTTATATACGACGGTCTTTGGTTGGACCTAGTTTCGAGCTTGCAGCCTTCTAGTTGCTAATCCGTTACTATTCCAACTGCTACACCGAAGATCTTGAATACGTACAGAAAATACGTGGAAAACTCGCTCCACAGCAGACATCTACATTTATCTTGACAGTAAAAAAACTCATAAACCGTCTATCCTATTTCATACATTATTTTAAAGCTGTTATGAACCTTCAATATGTATAATAAATTACAATCCCACAGGAAACAAATATCGAAACCTTCCTTTTCATACAGACAAGTAATAAATGAATATTTTTTACCGATAATGATTATTTCATTGCTCACAGATCCCTCTACCTTCGTCTTAAATCTGGAACGTGGATTTAATCTGTGTGATCTTCCAATGTCCATAAGTGTGATTAAACGCTGATCTTCAGTGATAATGGATCTTTTAATGGAAGTCTCAGCTACATTCATTAGTTGTTAAGCATACTTACTCCGTTGCGTGTTAAGGCGAAATCCTTTTTCTGAGACGATCGGTATTCATTCTCATTCATGCTTCGGAATGACATGCTAGATATCGGAATTATGAAACCAATCTTTATTTTTTTGGAATACTTTTCTTCCTTATTTGTAATGGTTCAGATTTTAATAATGTGAGAACCATGTTTTAAGATTTAGGCATCGAAATCTGACTAGGATAGAAATCTAAATAGTTTTTGTTTCACTTCGTTTCAAGTGTACCTTATAACCAAATTGCTCAGCTTTCTACTGTTATTACAATTTAATTTTTATTTACTAGGGGGCTCCGACCCCTTCTCGCTATCGTTTGTCAACCCCCGATGATTGCGACGCAATCATATTTAGTTCGCTTTGCGTACTATACTTTTCAACAATGAGAAGAAGGGGATTGCTTCACAATCCATCCCCATATGGATAACTGCTGGGTTGATCCTGGACCTCTAGTACGACATTAATTGAAGGTTCCCTTTTCTTCCCATTGCGATATTTATCGCATGTGCCTGAGTAACGGAAAATTGCCTACATTTTTTGCGAGATTAGTATATATCCCGACCCCAGAACTTTAGCTTTAGAAAACGTTCCAAAAATTCTCGGCTCACACACGGAAATATAGTATAAACAAAACAAAATGTTTTAAAAAATGTGAAGAACAAAACATCTCATTTCCACTTATAAAAAAGGAAATATTTTAGCACAACATATTGTTAAAATTCAGAGGAAATCGCATCATAACTTTAAACGTTTTAGCTAATACGCAGTGTTTGCTGTAATAGTACTTAATATTTTCATATTCGACTGTTACTATGAAAACGGCGACCAAACTTGCCGGTTCTTCTGAAAACATTGCAAGCTCTCTAGCGCGTGCTCTCAAATTTTATGAATGAATTAATTAAAAAACATAACTGTGTTTATCGCGTGTGCGCGTGCTTCAAATTCATTAGCACCACGAGACTCGCTATTACCAATCACAAAGCGAATAAACCTGAAAAAGATTGACATTTTTTTTAAATAATAGTATGAAATATCGTAACCCCTCATTTCGCTTCTTAAGGGACAAGGCAGGAAGTTGAATTTACATCGAACTGTAGTAACACTGCAGACTATTGGCGTCGATCTTCTGGTATCAATCCCGAAGGGTAGGTAGGTAGTTGAATTTACGTAGCACTACAGGAACACTACGGGATATTGGCAAAGGTCCGGGATCAATTACTCAAGGGAAAGGTTTGATGACTATGCCACGTCATTTTGAACCAATGTCAGACGACCAGGTCAACACCTGAGCTGGTACCTCACACTGAAAACTTTCGCACCCAGTACCGTGAGAACATACATTTGAAACCAAGAGATTTTAACCCCCATGTACCCGACGGTCTTTGGTTGGATCGAATTCGAACTCGAAACCCTCCGGTTGTTAATTCACAAATTTACCATCTGGGATACCACGGCCCTTTTGGAGAACAAAATATCGCGATATAGCTAGAAAAGACTGCTACAATGTTTAGTTCCAGAAACGTCATTCCTGATGACAAAATTATTTAAAGAGTAACGTATTGTTTTAATCCAACATCAACTGCAACCGTAGAATCTCTATATATAATTCTCTTACATGGCGCACAAAAAGACGTTATTTGTAATCGCGTTTTGGCAACACTGTATGATTGTTTATCTCTCACCTTGAAACAGCTACACTACGTTTATGAGTGGTGGCAACGGCTTTAGCGATTTTTTGGCGCACTTCTAAAGTTGCCAAGGAAAGAATTATTTCAAAAATATTTTTCTTTCAAAAACATTTTTCTTTTCACAACGGAAAATGAAAGCTTGAAAAAACATTTAAAAACGTTTTAAAAAGTATATATTTTTTTAAATTTCACAAAAAGTAAATACATTACAAAACACAATTGTGTTCCAGCAGAACTAAACTTCGAATGTTGGGTAAGAATATATATATATATATATACCTTGAAACTTATCAATTACACTAAATACAGTGGGCACGTTAATAAAGAAAAATATTTATAAAAGAAAAAAAAGCAAAGAAATAATGCAACCTGATAACGTCAGAACTCAGCGTAAAAAATAAACAAAACGAAAATGGCAAAAAAATAAAACTTTTAATCCTTTCGTAAAAACTAATATATTAAATAAAAATTCCACAACTGTCGAAGTACAAATAAATGAACCAATGGTATCACAGAAAAAGATTTAAAAGGACCAATCCAATCAAAGAATATTTTAAAATAAAAATAACCAATAAGAGCAAAGAAAAAATTTCAAACGAACCAATGAAATCAAACGACTTTAACGGATTTTGGAAGAACTTTCATGAATATTCAAAATGAAAATTGAAAGTTTCCGTTTGCCGAGGTTGCCATGAAACGACAGATGGGTTGCCTTAATTTATCAAAACTCGCTACTAGAAGTGCGGCAAAAAAAAATAGCCAAGCCGTTGCCATCACTCATAAACGTAGAGTGTAGTTGTACCCACGCCTTAATTGAATTGATAACGTTATCGGATAAAATTGTATCGAAAAAAAATTATTAAATTTTAATGCACTACTTTCTTTTAAAATGTCAAATACAAGGGCTATTTTCAGGGCCATTTAAAACAGTGGCCTCCTATCAGGTTCAACAATTATAGTTCAACAAGACGCTTGCACTACAATTTCGACAACACACTCAATGAAATAGCGTATGGGTGGCTCGAGAGCTGGGGAAATGTTCACACAAACAACATGCTGGGTATTTCCAAAGCAGCGCTCACATTTCGAGGCAAAATTTGCTCAAAGTTTTCATTTGAATTCCGAATTGTTCGAGTTCTGATTCCAGAGGTACTGTAAAACTTTTCTGTATAACAACAAATTTACATTTAAATTTTTTTTTTGGAACGTCATATTTTGTAAACAATTCCTCTGGATAATTGTCTTCATTGATGCGAGAGAAGCGAGCAGAGTTGCTTGGCAATGAGAATTGCCAAGCAATCCTCCGGGGGTTGGCGAGAGTTTTCGGGCAGGGGCGGGCCCCCTAGTTAATTCAAAACGCACGAAGCTCAATGCTTACTGCAAATAAACTAAGATATAAGTCAGTGGCGGGTTTTCGCCAAACGTATGGCTATGACTACCTTGCAGCTCATCTATGTCACATTAACATTTGGACTATTCCTGTCCGCTTTGTGGAAATAATTAAACCATGGATAGGTTCCACCTGCTTATTTGTGAAGAACTACATGATGATTCTGAGGCTTTACAGTATTGGGACGTGAGAACTTTTGAGGCGATAGTCACCAGTGGTTTCTTGACGATTTATTCCTTTTACTGTTTCTGTTTGTTCTCTGAATTTTGTATTTGTTCTTACTAACCCTCAAAATGATTTCGATAATATACCTTGCCCATCGAAATCGGACCAATATTCCTATTGGCGTAGGTAGTTAATAAAGTTCCTAAAGACTCGTCTATAAAAAAGTGGTCAGTTTTTTATAATGACGAGTTACCGCGTGAAGAAAATTCGAAAAAACAAACTTAGACTGCCCTTTTGACTAGCATGGAATTATTAGTATTTGTATGAGATTTAAAAATTAATTCAAATATTGATGGCTATGACAGACTATTTATTATAGAATGCCATTTAAAGAGTTTTGTTTCATTTTTTAAAAATTTCATAATGCACTCTTAAATCAGTCGTGGCTCTAATTCATAGTTTTATAATTCGTAATTTTTTGAGAACTTGTGCTAAAAAGTGGATACACATAAGAATAATCAATGAAGAAATAAATAATTCAACACACAGGAAATATGCTAAGAGACAAAAGAATATTTTAAAGAAAAAATCCGTTATGCCAATATCATTTATCATCAAAGGTAAATGAAAAGAATCAAAATGCGAGGACATAATTATCAAATGAGAAATCATAGAATTAAAAAGAAATTATGAAAAAGTGACAAAAGCAATTATTGAAATTAAAAATGAACATGTTACACGGGAAAGATTAGTACGGTGATGGAGAGCTCCGATTTTCAAAAAATGTATATGCATGGATATAACTTCATAAAAATACTTTACTGGAGTCATTTGTGTTAGGAATTTAAAAAATGGGTTACTTTGTTTAAAATAGGGTTGGGAACATTTATTGCCTGATGAAACTAAAATAGTAACGAAGTTAAAGCTAGAAAGAATACGAAGTATTCGCGAATAATCTTTTTTCGAATAAAAATGTACGTGCATTGAATAACATAGCCCTGAGTAATACATAATTTGAAACAAAAATGTTATTTTAATTGATCTAGGTTTTATTTTAAGCGTATAAATTTTTGTATTTGGAGAATGTGTATACCCTGAATTCTGAGTATGTAAGGTTTAACCAAAAAAATAATTTAATTCATCTAGATTTTATTTTTAAGCGCATAAAGGTTTCACTCAGAACTCTGCGTATATAAGTTTTAACAAAAAAGTTATATTAATTTATCTATTTTAAGTATAGGTTTTATTAATCGTATAAATTGTGATATTCGCAGAACTTTTACACTCTAAATTCCGAGTAAGTGCTTGTAAAACTAGAAACAGCAAAATTTCAAAATCCGGACAGTAAAATTGCGCATTGTATAAGACTGTACAAGTTTTTGAAATATAATATATTACGATTGTTTGTGATAGAACACTGATGCATGCTTTATTATTAAATAAAAAAAATTATTTCTTTATATTATGGGGTAATGCAGAGCTGTGCTTCCATTTCTCACTAAATTGTATTTTATTTCTCTCCTTACATAACTCCATTGATCATTAAAAACTAAATAGTTATATTAAATCTAAAAGGGAGAGAACGAATCTTTGGGCTGAGGTTTATTCCATAATCTGTATGAACGTTACACTCTCTGAATGAAGAACGAGTTAGTCCCGAAGGGAGCATATAGTATCTCTAGAAGAATGGCTGGCATTCTCAATCAGTTTGAATTCCCGTGGGAGTCTGAGTAAAATTGTCAGTTGGACACGTTCCGAATGACTGTCAGGATATCCACATATTTAGAGGATAGCCAATGCTTCTGTGGAATATAGAACGGGATATGACTTAGGAAAAAGTTTCCTACGAGGGAACACTTCACAAATCGTTTGATGGACACCTTGATTATTTTATGGGGTAGGTACGTGTAAATACCCTATAATAATGGACCGGACGCCCCAACATGAACATTTCGGCCAGTCAGATTCTTCCTACACTCTGGAAATTTTATGGAATGGACGAATGTTATTTTCAGGACGACAAAGCCCCATGTCATGTTGCAGCCTCTGTCAAGCAGTGGTATCAAGATATGGATGTAAAACGTCTTCCCTGGCCTGCTCAGAGTACAGACCTAATCCCAATAGAACATTTGTAAGACGCGTTAGAGCGACGTTTACGGACTACGGAACCACGTCCGAAATCTACAGCTGAGCTGGCGACATTCTTGCAGCACGAATGGACACAAATACCCGTAGCTGTGTATCAAAACCTTTTTGAAAGTATGCCCAGAATATATATATATATATATATATATATATATCGCTAATTCTTTTGATACCTGGCACAATGTATGAAAGTTAAATTTTAAAACCCGGTGTAGCGTCGAGTCTGTTCCTGGACTTTTGATTTGGAGATGAAAGTTGCATGGATATGCCGTTATAAAAGGAAATAAAACAAGATTAGATAGTACCGATTCACTGGGGTACTCTTCTGTTAAATTTGTCTAGTAATCATTTCATGGCAGTTTCTTGTTCGTCCGTTTTAAATCAGTCTCTAATTAAGTCAATTAGATATATTTTCATTGTGGCTAATGATCCGTTGACCTCAATTTTTATAACTGTCACTACAAGTCATCTATGCGATATCAAACGATACTAGAGACTCTGACACTCTATAGCCTCATAGTTATTGATATGAAATCGGTCACGCAATTATGTCGCTAATAAAATAGAATAAATCTGTCTATTACAAAAGAAAATTTTTCGGTCCTTTTCAGGTTTATTCGTTTTGTGATTGGTAGATAGCGAGTCACATGATAGCGAGTCTTGTGATTCAACGGGCTAGTGAATTTGGAGCACTCCCACACGATAAACACAGTTGTATATTTTAAATAATTCATTCATAAAATTTGAGAGCCAGCTCCAGAAAGTTTGCAATGTCTTCAGAAAATGCGGCAAATTGGGTCGCCGTTTCCACAGCAACAGTCGAATATGAAAATCTTAAAAAATTATTTTACAACAAACAACACGGATCAGCTAAAATATTTGAAATTATGAGATTTCCTCTGAATTTTAACAATATGTTATGCTAAAACATTTCCTTTTTTATGTGGAAATGAGATGTTTTGTTCTTGTAACTTTTTAAAGTAATTTGTTTTTATTTACACTATATTTCCTTGTATAAGCCGATACTTTTTGGAACGTTTTCTAAAGCTAAAGTACTGGGGTCGGTTTATATACAGAACCGCTAAACTCGCAAAAAAAGTAGGTACTTTTTCATTACTCGGGCGCTGCGATAAATATCGTAATAGGTACGGGATCAATCCAGCAATGATCCAAATGGGGATGGAATGGGAAAGTTCTTCTGAAGCAATCACCTCCCTCTCAAAGTTGAAAGTTCGCGAAGTTAACTATAGCAATCATCGGGGGTTGACGAGCGATAACGATCAGGGGTCAGAGCCCCCTAGTAATAAAAATTGAGAAACTCTAGAGTTGTGAATGAGAATGATTTTCAGCGTGAACACAAACAATCCAGAGACGGAATACGAAAATTTTACACCTGTTGCTCAAATGTTCTTGCATGATACACATCAGGGGTAGCTTAAAATGTTGTTTACCACAGTTTGAATTGACCTACGTATGGCATGTAATTAGTGTTTACAAATCAATTGTGGAAATTGTTTATTGGTAATTTTTAATTAACGTCGTTTTAGAGCAAACAACGGGCTATTGGCGACATTCCGGGATCGATCCCCTAAGGGAAAGATCCGAATGCAACACCACCTAGTTTTAAGCAACGGTTAGATGACGAGGCAACACCTGAGCTGGCACCCATACTTCCACACGTGAGGACTTTCGGCCACGAGAGATTTAAGGTGCACCAGTCGCCTCTACACCATACGCTTACATATCGCTCACTCCTTTCAACAACGTCCTATCTCAGAAAATGTGATTTTTGAGGAGAATGATTTTAAAGTTTAAAAGTAGATTGATATATATTAAAAATAAATATTACTTCTGCTCTCTAGCGGCTAAATATTGAGCGGTGACATATGACGATATTGCAGGGATATACTACTCTTTCATGGCATTCCAAAAACGGGCATAGCTAAAAATCGCCCATTTTTGAGTTGTGACGTTATTGAAAGGAATGCGAGACATATGATCCGGATTAGAACCAGTAGAAACTGAAATAAATTGTGAATTTATTCATTAAAATATTTATTGGTGAAGTGCTGAAATAGTATTCCAAAAACAAGCGAAAGGATGCCACGTCTGGAATACGAATAAGAAGCACTTTCCACCGCCAAAACACTACTACCATCAACATTTGGTTTGACAGAAAAAGCCTCTCATAAGCAATTCCATTCTTATGAAATGAAGTTTCTGCGAATCGTATTAAAAGCGCATTACAGAGACACCAAACGTGGTTCATCGTATTCCAAAAACAAGCGAAAGGACGCCACGTCTGGAATACGAATAAGAAGCACTTTCCACCGTAAAAACACTACTAACATCTACATTTGGTTTGACAGAAAAGGCTTCTCATAAGCAATTCCATTCTTTTGAAATGAAGTTTCTTCAATTGTATTAAAAGCGCATTACACAGAGACACCAAACGTGGTTCATCGTATACCAAAAACAAGCAAAAGTACTCCACGTCTGGAATACGAATAAGAAGCACTTTCCATCGCAAAAACACTACTACCATCTACATTTGGTTTGACAGAAAATACATCTCATAAGCAATTCCATTCTTATGAAATGAAGTTTCTCTGATTTGTATTAAATGCTCATTACAGAGACACCAAACGTGGTTCATCGTATTCCAAAAACAAACGAAAGGACTCCACGTCTGGAATACGAATAAGAAGCACTTTCCACCGCCAAAACACTACTGCCATCTACATTTGGTTTGAAAGAAAAACCTTTCATAAACAATTCCATTCTTTTGAAATGAAGTTTCTTCAATTGTATTAAAAGCGCATTACACAGAGACACCAAACGTAGTTCATCGTATACCAAAAACAAGCAAAAGGACTCCACGTCTGGAATACGAATAAGAAGCACTTTCCATCGCAAATACACTACTACCATCTACATTTGGTTTGACTGAAAATACATCTCATAAGCAATTCCATTCTTATGAAATGAAGTTTCTCTGATTTGTATTAAAAGCGCATTACAGAGACACCAAACGTGGTTCATCGTATTCCAAAAACAAACGAAAGGACGCCACGTCTGGAATACGAATAAGAAGCACTTTCCACCGCCAAAACACTACTACCATCTACATTTGGTTTGAAAGAAAAACCTCTCATAAACAATTCCATTCTTTTGAAATGAAGTTTCTTCAATTGTATTAAAAGCGCATTACAGAGACACCAAAAGTGGTTCATCGTATTCCAAAAACAAACGAAAGGACGCCACGTCTGGAATACGAATAAGAAGCACTTTCCACCACCAAAACACTTATACCATTTACATTTGGTTTGAAAGAAAAACCTCTCATAAACAATTCCATTCTTTTGAAAAGAAGTTTCTTCAATTGTATTAAAAGCGCATTACAGAGACACCAAAAGTGGTTCATCGTATTCCAAAAACAAACGAAAGGACGCCACGTCTGGAATACGAATAAGAAGCACTTTCCACCGTAAAAACACTACTAACATCTACATTTGGTTTGACAGAAAAAGCCTCTCATAAGCAATTCCACTCTTATGAAATGAAGTTTCTCTGATTTGTATTAAAAGCACATTACTGAACAACCAAACGTGTTTCATCGTATTCCAAAAACAAACGAAAGGACGCCACGTCTGGAATACGAATAAGAAGCACTTTCCACCGAAAAAACACTACTACCATCTACATTTGGTTTGAAAGAAAAACCTCTCATAAACAATTCCATTCTTTTGAAATGAAGTTTCTTCAATTGTATTAAAAACGCATTACAGAGATACCAAACGTGGTTCATCGTATTCCAAAAACAAGCAAAAGGACTCCACGTCTGGCATACGAATAAGAAGCACTTTCCATCGCAAAAACACTACTACCATCTACATTTGGTTTGACAGAAAATACATCTCATAAGCAATTCCATTCTTATGAAATGAAGTTTCTCTGATTTGTATTAAAAGCGCATTACAGAGACACCAAACGTGGTTCATCGTATTCCAAAAACAAACGAAAGGACGCCACGTCTGGAATACGAATAAGAAGCACTTTCCACCGCCAAAACACTACTACCATCTACATTTGGTTTGAAAGAAAAACCTCTCATAAACAATTCCATTCTTTTGAAATGAAGTTTCTTCAATTGTATTAAAAGCGGATTACAGAGACACCAAACGTGGTTCATCGTATTCCAAAAACAAGCAAAAGGACTCCACGTCTGGCATACGAATAAGAAGCACTTTCCATCGCAAAAACACTACTACCATCTACATTTGGTTTGACAGAAAATACATCTCATAAGCAATTCCATTCTTATGAAATGAAGTTTCTCTGATTTGTATTAAAAGCGCATTACAGAGACACCAAACGTGGTTCATCGTATTCCAAAAACAAACGAAAGGACGCCACGTCTGGAATACGAATAAGAAGCACTTTCCACCGCCAAAACACTTATACCATTTACATTTGGTTTGAAAGAAAAACCTTTCATAAACAATTCCATTCTTTTGAAATGAAGTTTCTTCAATTGTATTAAAAGCGCATTGCACAGAGACACCAAACGTAGTTCATCGTATACCAAAAACAAGCAAAAGGACTCCACGTCTGGAATACGAATAAGAAGCACTTTCCATCGCAAAAACACTACTACCATCTACATTTGGTTTGACAGAAAATACATCTCATAAGCAATTCCATTCTTTTGAAATGAAGTTTCTGCGAATCGTATTAAAAGAGAATTATAGTGGCTCCAAACATGGTTTATAGCAGAATAGGTTTTAAAACTTCACTTGCTTAATAATAGTAACCCACTCAGGCTTTTATAGCTTGAGACCAGTCTTCCACGGTGCAATCACAGCCAATTAAAACTCTTTCCTTCCACCAAATTACTCCCCTAATAGACCTAATGAAACCGAAATATTTTGCGCTTCTGAGAGCACCGCCGGATTTCGTCTTCCCAGTGGGAGGCAACTGCTTTTAATGGTCCCGGAACCGGATCACGGTCGTGCATTCCTTCATGAATTTTAAAATCCTCGGACGCGGGACATCCGACATTCGCACCACCACGGGACCACACATCAGGCGGAATGGACTTCTAAGACACTCGGTGATGAGGGACGAATTTGCATAACTTGTCATTGATCTCGGAGTCTCCTCCCTGCACTTCGCGGAAACGTTCCACGCAAGGTGAATTCGGGTGCATTAAGATCATTTGCAAATTCACCCGCGCGAAAAAGTGGGAAAGCAAATGAGGCGTTTTATTTGCAGACAACGATAAAAAGGACTTGTTCTTCGAAATTTAAAGACTACGTGAGCTTGAAAATTAGATAGAGTATGCAAATAAAGAATATATTAAAAACAAAGATACTTGAGAGGTGAAGTGCTTTTTTCCGCTGTAAGTGGGGGGGGGGAAGGATAAAATCAATTGTGATGTAGTGTCGTCTTGGAAGGAAGCTGTTCATGGGTCTTTGGGGGTGAGGTTTTAAAAACGCCGATTTATTGAGGTACATCATCCTGGCTACAATGCCACCATTCTCAAAAAATGTGTGTAGTGTTTCATACACAAAACTAGAAATTTATTTTTTGAGACTATTGCGCTGCCATAAATTGTCGTGCATCTTAATATTTCGTATGATCATCTTTAGCACGAATTGTAGCATGATTTCCTATGGAATTGTATCTATGAGTGTTGTGAAACATAAGTAACCTATCAAAACGCGCAGATGGCGCTGATTGTTGTCTCCTGTTATCTGAAATCTTCAGAACGATTTTAGTGTTTGAAATTGTATGATTGTTTAGATAACGATCAGCTTCGTGCTGTATTGAGGGGATGTCACCTTACTTTTACCTATTTGTTTCGGTTGTAAATATATAATTATAGAACTAATTAAAATACTAGAATATTAAACCTGCTCCCGTTCAAATTATTTATTGCCAATGCTTTTTAAAATTACTGCACCACCTCGATGAAGAATAATCCAAAAATGTGTTTACGCAATATCTAAACACATATTTCGAGTCATATTGGCATTAACTATCCAAGTAGTCTCCTCCATCAAGATCCGATCAATTTTGCTAATGACGAGTTTTATGGTGATAAATGCGATATGGTAAATGCTATGCGATAATATTTAGAGAAAAGGAAATGCGATGTAGTAGTTACAAACACAACTTTATTGAATAGAGATCCGCGGGAAGCTACATAGACCACGTCCATTCTGCGAGTGAGATAGGTTACAAGAACAGTTGTTCTTGTATTCTAGTTGCTACTTATTCTAGTAAATGAACATCGATAGATGACAATGCATGAATTATGACACGACTAAGAATATGAAATACTGGGTACGATCACACAAGAGTAAATGAATTAAATACAAACATTCTACAATTCGGAATGAGGCATTAACAACGAGATATCTCGTCATTAAAATTGTATCAATTTTTTTTACGACGACGAGGTGAAGATCTGGTCAGTTTTCTTCTAATGACGAGGTACCTCGTTCATCGAAATCTGGTCAGTTTTGCTAATGAGGAGAGAACTCTTCGAGGTAACCACCAGGAGGGTTACACATTTCACCCGAGATGCTTTGTTTATAAAGGAAAGGTGGAAATACTACTTAGATCCTTCTGTAGAAAATTACATTTAACCTGAATGGAGGTGGGAGATCAGGACTTGAGGGTGGCCAATTCGTGTGTGAATGGTACCTCTTGCTCCTGGAACCAATCGTTCACATTTTTAGATCGATAAAGCATGGAACTGTCATCCCAGAATATGCTACTTCTTCAGGGGTGCAAAATTTCAAACCTCATACGTCCATCCTGTTTGAAGAGAATAAATCTGGACTCATCGAATCACATGATTTTCCACCCCATTACAATCTTTACGTTCTTAAGTAGGTAGGTAGGTATTTAAACTAACGCCGTTTCTAGAGCAACACAACGGGCTATTGAAGACGTTCCGGGATCAATTCCCCAAGGGAAAGACCCGATGACAACACCATGTAATATTGAACCACTATCAGATGACGAGGCCACACCTGAGCTGGCACCCCACTCTCCAAACCCAGACAGCACCCGAACGAGAGGAAATTTGAGGCCAAGACAGATTTAACGTTCACCAGCCCCTTTTGTACACGAATGGTCTTAGGTTGCATTAGAACTCGCAACCCTCCGATTATTAATCCGTTACTCTTCCAACCAGGTTATATCGGCTCTTACGTTCTAAGGCAAATTGTAATCTATTTTTTCTGCTTTGTCTCATAAACCAGTGAATTCCATTTTTGCAACAATACCTAGTTGCGACCAATATTGACTACCATTATTGACTAGTATTGACTACCTCTATAGTGTGATGTTAATTAACTACCTACATACCCTTTTTGAAATACAGTTGTTAAATTCCCCTCCGAGTTCTCGGTTCATTGTGCGTATGAAAAAGGTCTTTCCACCGTTGAACCTGGTTGCGGGTTCCAGGATCGATTTATTGTGATTGAATTTCACTAAGCGTTTTAATGATCCTTAATCTCGATAATTCAGGACTGTTTTTGGGCTCCGTATTTTTCGCTAAGTTGATGACTCACTGCCATTTTTTTATCGTAACAATGCGCAGGACAGATCGTAATCCCTTGACACAGGACAATAAATTCGATCCTTTTTGAACTTTACAACTACTTTTCTGTGACAGCGTATAATGCCATGCCTGCTTTGAAAATATCAACTGCACGTTGATCCAATTACAGTTAAAGGTTGCATTGCACGCAAAGTTCCGAACATTTTCGAAATGCTGAGCCAATCATTCCCTTGAGTGTTTTTACGTTTAAATACGCAACCCAACATTTTTTGGGCCACTAGTGTTGTGTAAAATCTAAATACACGCTTTTACGTACTGAAAAACTGCCAATGAACTCTACTGGAGTCTCAACTATCAATGATTCGGGTCATTTCCTTTGGACAATTTATTCATATTAGAGACTTCTGCGCGAGGGGAAACTGTAATACAATAATTACAGCCTATATTTCTCAGTTATGAAGAGCAGGAAAAAATTAGTTCAAAATGATCTAAGGGTTAGAACTACAAACAACGCACGCTTAACTTCTGATATGTACACAAGAAAACTTTATGGGAAAACATAGTCTTATTAAATCCATTCCATCTTAGATATTAAAATTTTCTTCTTAGTTTGTTTTTACGTTCTAAATTCTCTAGTTGTTGAGTTTGATTTAAGTCGCACTGGAGCGACACAACGGGCTATTGGCAGAATTTCAGGACACACACACACCTGAGCTTGCATCCCACTCTCCAAATTTCCACACCACGCCAACGTGAGAATATTTTATGCCACGACAGATTTAACGTGTACCAACGTGTAACGTGTGTCTTTGGGTGGATTAAATTTTGAACTCGTAACCCTCCGGTTACCAGTCTGCTACTCTACAATCAAGCTACTAAATGTTCTTAAAGCACTTAAAATTCAGCTGCTCAAGTTGTATTGAGTGCTGCAAGTAAATAAAATTTATTCCTCACGATTAATACACTCTAGGGGCACCATAACCTTCGAGTTCGAAAGCTCAGGTGGTTTAATACTACGAAAATTCGGATTAGAATGTTAATAAAAAAATAGCAAACGATAAAAAGTTTTATTTAAAAACTCTGATCATAGGACTCCCGATTCGTTTTTTATTTTTCTTCTCTTCAAGTAATTAATTGCTTCCACTTCAGTGAAATCAATTAAGAGATTTAGCAATTTGTGTAATGCACCATCTCCTTTTATTTAATAGTGAATTCAAATCGTAACGATGCAATATTAATGAGCTCTCTTAGATGTTAATTAAACGAATTCTCTCTAGTATTTTAATGAATTGTAATGTTTATTTACTGAATCTAATCTCAACTTCTAAGAAAAACAATTTTAATGGAGGAACTTCGGTTGTTGAGATGACGTATCGTAAATTGCAAAACCTTTAATGGAATGAAGGCTTCATTTAGTGGAATAATTTCTTTTCCTTGGGTGAAATATAGCCTGCTTAAGCATTTAGTTAAATAGTGACAAAAGCCTGTATTTTGTTTTGCCTTTCAATTTGGGAATCTTAGTCTTGAATTCTGATTTGTAAAAGCATTTTATTCAACGGTAATCACGTCTGCGTTTGGAAATCATTTAACTATCGTAATAATTGTATATTTTTACTAATAAAATAACATGTTTGTGACAATTTTTCTGAGTGAAAATGAGATTTTCAGTAATTAGTTTGGTTTGCAACACAAGAACTTTTCTTTCGGGTAAGAAATATAAGAATAAAAATTCCTACTGTTAACAAGACTGCGACTTGCAGGTTCATAAATATGATTGAAAGACTTTCTTCAGAATATTTTATTCAACTTTTAAAGATTTATTCAACTTTTAAAATGGGGACTTTTGCCCCATCATTTGTAGTTCAGGTAATGGTAATAGTAATTTTTAGTTAACGTCGTACTAGAGCAACACAACGGGCTATTGACGACGGTCCGGGAGCAGTCCCTTAAGGGAAAGATCCGAGGACAACACCTCGTAATTTTGAACCACGGTCAGATGACGAAGCAACACCTGAGCTGGCACCCCACTCTCCAAACTTCCACGCCAACCCAACGTGAGGACTTTCGGCCACGACAGATTTAAGGTGCACCAGCCGCCTCTACACCATACGTTTACAAACATCCATGCCCGGACCCGGATTCGAACCAGGAACCTTCCGATCTAGAGGCTAACACCTTAACCACTATACCGGTTGGTCGGCTTGTAGTTCAGGATATAGGTAGGTAGTTAATAAACGTCCACTCTCTCTATTGCAATACAACGTGATATTAGCGATGGATGGTCTGAGATCAATTTAGGGTTTAGAAGAGAAGCATATTAGAAATTTAAGAATTCATGTTTCACTACTGTACAAAATTTAAAAGTACTGTGCCAATCAATAGGGAAATACCGCGCTTTAACTTCTCACCGGAATTAATTTACACTTTTCAATATTTTATTCCCCAATGCCTGGCTTAACCATTTGACCAACGATGACCGAAAACCTTCAGATAATTAAAGTCGAATTTCTAAAGGCTGTAATATTCACGTAACTATCCAATAGAAAATGCTATGCACCAATTTTATATGTTCAATAGCTGAACTATACTCCGTTTTCATTGACATTTCTTCAATTTCTCATAGTTTAAAGCTGGTAGTTCGGTGGGAAAAGTAGCGGATTGAAAACCGGAGGGTTGTGAGTTCAAAACGCAATCGAACCAAATACCTTCGTATATGAGTGGGATGGTGAACGTTAAATCTGGCCTCATATGTCCTCAAGTTGACATGGTGAGGAAGACTTCAATTCCTCATATGTCCTCACGTTGACATGGTGGGGAAGACTTCAATTCCTCATATGTCCTCACGTTAACATGGTGGGGAAGACTTCAATTCCTCATATGTCCTCACGTTGACATGGTGGGGAAGACTTCAATTCCTCATATGTCCTCACGTTGGCATGTTGGGGAAGACTTCAATTCCTCATATGTCCTCACGTTGACATGGTGGGGAAGACTTCAATTCCTCATATGTCCTCACGTTGACATGGTGGGGAAGACTTCAATTCCTCATATGTCCTCACGTTGACATGGTGGGGAAGACTTCAATTCCTCATATGTCCTCACGTTGACATGGTGGGGAAGACTTCAATTCCTCATATGTCCTCACTTTGACATGGTGGGGAAGACTTCAATTCCTCATATGTCCTCACGTTGACATGGTGGGGAAGACTTCAATTCCTCATATGTCCTCACGTTGACATGGTAGGGAAGACTTCAATTCCTCATATGTCCTCACGTTGACATGGTGGGGAAGACTTCAATTCCTCATATGTCCTCACGTTGACATGGTGGGGAAGACTTCAATTCCTCATAATGTAAAGCTGGTCATGGTAGTTCGGTTGGAAGAGTAGCGGATTAGGAACCGGAGTGTTTCAGTTCAAAACGTAATAGAACCAAATACCTTCGTATATGAGTGGGCTGGTGAACGTTCAAATCTGGCCTCATATGTCCTCACGTTGACATGGTGGGGAAGTTAGAAGAAGGGCGTACAACACACAGATATTGACCTCGTAATATGACCGTGGTTCAAAATGACGTGGTGCTGTCCTCGCTTCTTTTCCTTCAGGGTTGATCCATCCCAACAGCCCGTTGTGTTGCTTCAGTGCGACATTCATTCATCTACCCAATCCAATTTTTAAAGTATAGATTATTTAACAAACAATAGGTATTGTTCCGCATTCGGCCAAAAGGGGTGGTGTTGGAATGGGAAAAACGATGAGAAATAGCCCCTGCCAAGTCTTAGAGGCAAAACCGGGATTACGGAACCTCAGCACGATTGTCTTATCGATTTGATCAAGAAGAAAGTTACCCCACCAGTTTGTCCACAAGCAATTGAAGGAGTTAGGTGCTACCAATCACTCCTTCGACTCTTTATTTTTGGAGGGAGGAATCTTCGCTTCTTCTTTTACCTCTTGGCATTTATTTCTTGCCTTTCATGAACACGCGAGTTTATTGTACTGCTATGCTACTTTGTGAAAGGGGTGTGCTGCAAGGTCTTTATTGAAAGTTTAGACATTATGTTCAGTTTCGCTGTACAGGGTGTTTGGAAACTTTTTTAAGTATTGGACACAAAGTTAAACTGCATAAAGTTTCTGTTAAAGGGATCTGATTGTTAGCGTTGCAGTAGAACAGGTTGTATCTTAATCTATGAGTCGAGGCTGTCAAGCGTGCACAATTCATGGTCTCACCTTTGGCAGATGCAGTGAAATTGGTGTACAATTCCTCAAAATATAATATGAGAGTTGTTCCATACTTACTGTCATTTATTTCTACACTGGTACGTACTCTAGCACAATCTAGAGTGCCTACTAGTTCAGACCTATAGTAATGGACGAGTAACCGTAGAATTGCGAGTTTGGAATTTGATCCAATTAATGACCATCGTGTACATGAGGACTGGTGCACGTTAAAACTGTCGTTGTCCAAAATGTACTCAATGGTGTGGTGTAGAAGTTTGGAGAGTGGAGTGACATCTCTTGTGTTGACCTCGTCATCTGACCGCAGCTCAAAATGACGAGGTGTTGTCCTCGGAAATTTCCCTTCGGGATTGATCCTGGACCGCCGCCAATATCCCGTTGTGTTGCTCCAGTGTGACGTTAATTAATTACTATTATTATCATGCACCAATGTGACTTACCTACCTATTTTGCAGACCTACATCCCTTTGTCAGTGTGTCAATTTTGTGTTCCCTACTTACTATTATAGTTTACACAGAAAATTGTTAAGCATCATACATTTCGCATGTCCCAGCCTAAATTACTTAACTTCGGTCTACATGTAAAACACAGCAAGTCAAAGAACATTGTTCTGAGAAAATGAAGTATCAAAAAAAATTTATTCCTCAATCTATACTCACAAATGTTGTTGCGTAACCACTAGTTTATAAAATGCTATGTGCCTATTAGATCTTATTGTCTGAGCAGGACAGAAGCTATCTTCTCTTGGTCTTACACCTTTAATTCCAAAATGGCACCGATGCTGTCAAGAACATGAGAAGGTAAGGTAATTTTAATTAACGTCGTACTAGAGCAACACAACGGGTTATTGACGACAGTAGGAGTAATGGTAAAGGTAATTTTAGTTAACGTCGTACTAGAGCAACACAACGGGCTATTGACAACGGTCCGGGATCAGTCCCTTAAGGGAAAGATCCTAGGACAACACCTTGTAATTTTGAACCACGGTCAAATGACGAAGCAACACCTGAGCTGGCACCCCACTCTCCAAACTTCCACACCAACCCAACGTGAGGACTTTCGGTCACGACAGATTTAAGGTGCACCAGCCGCCTCTACACCATACGCTTACAAACATCCATGCCCGGATCCAGATTCGAACCAGGAACCTTCCCATCTAGAGGCTAACACCTTAACCACTATACCGGTTGGGACGACAGTAGGAGATAAATCCCCTCAGGGAAAGACCGGAGGACAACACTACGTAATTTTGAACCACGGTTAGGACACGAGAAGGGGTTGCAACCGAGGCAGTACAGAAGCAAGATGGGAAAAACCTTGTCTACTCAAAAAACATACTTTCCGTGCGGCCACTTCTGAGTCTCGTCAAAGTAATTTGCAATGATCTGGGACCACCAAGCTGAAGAGAAAGACCAGGTGGCTTAGCTGTATACCAATCATGAATAGGGGAAATCCGATGGCTTATAGATTTATCCAAGGTCTAGACCTCTGATGTATTGAGCGCTATGACCAAAATAGAAATATGTTCACTTCCCTCATTGACAAACGAAATGGCAGTTTTGCTTTTCTAAACTATGAACTCAAATGAATTTCTCAAGAAAACCTTCCTTCACACTAAGAAAAATCCACTTAATGGACTTTATCAGTTAATGCAACACATTCTGGTCTAGAAAATTAAAAAACTCATTTGGAAATTTTGACACTGTTTCACTTGTAAGTCGACTATAATCTGTAAGTCTTAATCTAAGATCGTTTTACAACATGTTGCGATTTTTACTTATAATAGTTTAAGTATTGTTAATGTTTATATGCATCGTAGCTAAAAACAATGAAATGATAGTCCATTATAGGATTGGATTTGTTTCTATTGGCGGTAACACCGCAAGCAATACCTCATTAAACCTTCATTAATCTTGTATAAATTACACAATTATAGTTTATAATTTTTTTGAATAAAAACCTTTTATTGAAGAAATTCATCACACACGTCTCAAAATGCTTGATG
The DNA here is from genome assembly GCA_947359465.1 of Metellina segmentata. NCBI lineage: Eukaryota > Metazoa > Arthropoda > Arachnida > Araneae > Tetragnathidae > Metellina > Metellina segmentata. The sequence goes on from OX375875.1 coordinate 102,480,737, forward strand.
TTCAAATGTAAATAATTAATAAAATATGCAGAGGAAAGCTTCATTAGCCTATATGTTTTAGATAGCCCAGCAAAGAAATCTCATTGTTAAACTAATGGATATCTGTCTTGGTGTTTTATACTTTGTTTTCCAAGCTTCCTACACCAGAAGCAGTTAATTCAATAATCTGTACACTCAAATGTCTTCGTAGTGAATAGAAGAGAAATTACGTTTCTTAGACTCTGTTAACATTCAGATAAAAGGTAAAGCGAACACTTTTTAGTTTTCAGATTTGTTATTTTCGTCTCTTTAAATAAAATGCTTCATAATGTAAGCATTACGCTTTGGAGAGAAACATCTTCACAGCATTAGGTTTTGATGGGAAACGATGATTTATAGGCACAATACTCAAGGAAGTAAAATTATGGATTTATTGTTACACTACGAGAGGAAAAATGAAAGAAAAAAAAGATAAAAATAGTACATTATTCAAAATTATTTTCTGTTGTACTTGTGATAATTTATTTTTAACCCCTTAAGTACATTTGACGACTGAGACTTGTCATGCACTTGTTTTGCCTAAGTTACGGATGACAAGTCTAATTTGTCATTCAAACTAGAACAAATTAAACATGTAAGTTCTTGTTCATGGCAAGAGTGATTGGTGTTACGAGACTCTCCTTGAATCAAATTAATTAATCGTTCTCTTCAAAAATACACTTTATTTAATCTGACTCCATACATACATAGGAATATTTACGAGGCTGCGTTATCACACATTCTTTTTTGGAATGAACCCGGAAATCAGAAGCTGTGCGATCTCTCTCATACTGTTGCCATTATTATCAAACGAAATTATACGAAAAGATAACAGTAACTTGTGTGCAAACGATATTCGAAAATATAACAGTAGTTATTATACAGACGATAATACGAAATATAACAGTAACTAATGTGCAATCGTTATTCCGAACTACTTTTATGGAGCCACACAATTATGGTTATTGGTAATGGTACGGGATCAATTCCGAAATTCGGGATTCGAACGTCGCTTATTCTATGAAATATGCATCTTATGTATAATTTTTCACGTTGATAAGAGAAATTGTCATTTTTTGTATCAGCATTTGGTGACTAATCCGAGTCGCTGTAGTGCTTAGTTAGAAAGTGGTTAACCCTATTATTGCTTTCCACTAAGATGATGTTCTAATAAGATGATGTTTCTAATACATAAGATGTTACACCTCACAGGCATTGCAATTACGTAAATTATATTTGTTTTATAATAAATCATGTAGTAGTTTTAATTTACGTCACACCGGAGAAACACATCTGGCTATTGTCCCGGAATCAATCCCAAAGGGAAGTTCCGAGGAAGCCTCGTAATTTTGAACCACGGTTCAATGACGAGGTCAAAGCCCGGAAGCCCTCCGACTGCAAATCCGGAGTCTCCCAAGAGTCTTCCTTTTTGAAAGTGCAATGATTTAAGTTAAAGTATGTCTAGAAACAAGGTATCGTGACACAATGGATTTTCATTTTTCTTTCTTTGTATTAAACAGGTAGTTATTTAACGTCGGACAATGGTCAATAGGTGACGATAAGGGATAAATCTCGAAGGGACAGGTTCGAGAACACCTCGTAATTTTGAACCACGGTCAGGCAAGGTCACAACTGAGCTGGCACTCCACTCTCCAAACTTCTGCATCATGAGGTCATTGAGGGACAACCAAAGATCACCGTGTCACAGGAGCTGGTGCAGGCTTAACCTGGACCAGCCCCTGTGTACACTACGGTGTTTGGTTGGACGCAGCATTGAAGCTAGTTAGCCCCAGTAGTACCCTTCGGTTGCTTATCCGATATTCTTCCAACTGGGCTACAGCTGCCCCTCAGTTAAATAATTTTAGGTAAAAAAGTAGATACGAAATAAAATTACTTGTTAGTCATTATTCTTTCATTATTTTAACCACGTAAGTTTTACAAAACAGTCCTTTATTACTTGCATTAATTGCACAACATTCTAAAGGATATTGAAGAATAAATTCGTTTATATATATATATATATATATATATATATATATATATATATATATATATACACACACATATACATACTACATATTTTTAAGAAACTATTCCAATTCAATGTATTTAACTCACTATTTTCTTACTTCATTTATTCTACTCTACATTTAGGAGATCTAAGTATACAACCTACAGAATTAATACCTCTATTATCCTAAAGCGTACAAAAAGCATTTTTACTTATATTAAGGCAGAGAACCACTCCGCTTCTAAAAAACATGACGTGAAATCACCTGCACTCAGAATAAAAAGTAACTAAAATGTAACTAAGCATGAATACAGAGCCATTTACTCGAATGGCTTCGAGACAAATGCTGCCTGTTATCTGCTCCGTGGCCTCCTGTCACAAAAACACGATGTGTTATTCTTTGAAGCGATCCAGACGAGACACGATGCTTCATATGTTATGAGGAAAGAGGATAAGGTATAGTCTCTCTCATAGTCTGCCTCAATGCGAAGTACACACACTAACAGCCTCTTTCCGGCTAGTTGGAGATTTGACAGCATTCAACTATACATCATATAGATGAATGCATGCTTTTAAGCGAAAGAAGTGGAATCTGAATTGCGGAAAATAAAGAAATATTCCATTGCGATCATTACACGAAGATAAAAGTTCAAAAGAGGAATTCAGCCATTTTTCTTTTGGATAATGAATTTGCTTGAATGTTAAATACTTGCACGAAAGGCTTCTTCTGTAAAGCTGGTAGTGTTTCTGCTGTGAAATATTAGATATCCGAATGCGATGAAAAGAGCCATGGTAGTCTGGTTGGAAAAGTAGCGAATTAGCAAGTATTGTCAGTTCAAAAATTTGATTTGACAAAAGACCATCGCATACGTGGGGGATGGTGCGCGTTATATATGTCGTGGAAAATGTCTCACGGTGGCGTGGCTTGGAAGTTTGGAGAGAGTGGTGTCAGCGGAGGTGTGATTTCGTCTTCTGACCGTGGATCAAAATTGCGAGGTGTTATCCAGCGATCTTTCTCTTAGGGATTGATTCCGGACCATCGCCAATAGACCGTTGTGTTGCTCCAGCGCGACGTTAATTCAATTGTAGTCATTTTATAAATACTTCACCAGATGGCGCAACTATCGATGACGATATTACCACAATATGTTATGTAAATGTACAAAGAACGTTGTGTACTCGCCAAGTCAAGCTGACAATGCTTATTTGAATAAATATTTGTTTGTTATTGTTATTGTTATTAGCTTCGTATGGATACACGTAAAGAAAAGCCGCAATTACCTACGTAGAGACTTACGAAATGATGGTTAAAGAGAATGAGTTTTTAAATGATTCAGGTGTCACATAACTGTTTTCATAAAATGTTTAAAAACTTGCAAATACTTTTTATGTGATTGGATTATCACAATTTTAAATACAACTATGTTGCAGCTGCATAACTTGCGTTCAATATACCATCAGCTTTAATGAAGTTTAAAGTTACGCAATTAGATCGTCATTCAAGTAACGCCTGATTGTCATTACGAGTGACCGTGCGATGTAGGTCAGAGGAAACCACCTAAAGATTTATGGAATTTCAGATGGCATTTACTTAACAATAGATTCTCATCGTCAAGATGATTAATGAGTTCTCCCCATTCGAGTTATTTGTAAATGGAACCATTGCGAGTGGGGATAAACCATTCAGAGTTCTACCGTCTGCCTCATAGTCTAGCTCCTTTCTTCACAGCTTCTCACACAGATATTCTTCTGCCTGGGGAAAGGAATCACGTTTCTCGCAGTTTTGGAAATCAAATCTCAAAAAAGGAAAGTCGTATTTGATACTAAGTAATAATGTGAACACACTCTAAGGAAAACATTGAAGCCTTCGGAAAATGTCCATCTGTTTAACTTACAGCTTACTTCTCTATTTAGTTAGTCTCTATATTTAGTTTTAATCGTTGGAAAAATATGTTTGCATGAAATTTGTAGTTTTTCGCCTTAGTTTTCTTTGAAGAATTCTGCAAACAGAAAATATAAACACGGCAAACACTTTTAGATTGAGATTTAGTAGGGATATCAGTGAAGGGTATGGCCTTGATACCGGTTTTTTGTTCCATTTCTTTTAGGAAATTTACAGTGGATTTTGATGTGTGACTGCTAGCTTTGTCTTGATGGAGTTCCACAGATTGATGGCACTGTGGGTAAAGCGATGGTATTTTATTCAGAAAAATTGGCGATAAAATATGTTCCTGATAGTATTTGGAGTTAATCTTGACATTTTTCCCCCTCTCTTTATTTTTAACTTGCCAGTATATGAAAAACCAGCAACAATCATGAATACCTTAGAAAAACTTTCTTTCGATTCTGTGAACCATGTACTTAAATTTTTTTGCTCCCCTTTTATGATAAAAAATGGCTCTTTTTTTGCTGCAATCATTTAAATACATCCATTATTCATCTATTGCGATAATTTTTTTCCATTTTTCTTTGGATAAGTGTTTCTCATATAGAATTCGGCATCGTGTCCTGCGTTCAGCGATATACTTTGGAGGAAGACGATGCACATTGCGTTTTTACGCTTTCTTGAGATTTAAATCAACGTTTATCATTTCGTTTACAGTGGACACCGAGCATTTTAATGATTTTGCAACTGTCCTTTGACTAGGGGGATTTTTTTAAACATTAAACAACGTACCTTTGCAATAGTCGAAGACGTCCGTTTCTTCCTTGGATACTTGTTTGGAATTTTTGTCCCACTTGAGGCTCCAATTCGACGTTTTTTTCCTTTCTTGTTGACGATATTACCTATCGACGCTTTAGATATCACAAAACCATGACTCTCACATCGTTTTTGGATAACGGAATATGAATATTTCTCTTCGGAAAGAGCATAAATATAGCCTTCGAACCACTGCTTCGTTAAAACGCCATTTTGAATAAAAACAAACCTCTCAAGCTGCAGATGATAATTTTGAGTTTTAAAAACATAGTACAACTGCAATTATTTATTTTGCAGTAAACGATTTTTTATTACCGCTATCCAAAATCGTCTAAAAAATGTGCGAACTTGCCTCTGTATATGGATAAAATTATTTGGACACCGCATAAATTAGGAGGATGATCCATCTTAGTGTGTTGTTGTTTTTCTTGGTTAGGAATCGGCCCATTGCTTTATGTACCTGGTACCATGAACGCTTACGTGTACCTCAACGTTCTGGATAGTTCGGCCTTGTCTACACTATGGAAATACTACGGCGATGGGATGGTTGTTTCTTCCAACAGGTTCGAGTTCCATGTCATACAGTAAAACGTGTGCTGGACTTGTTTCCTGAAAATGAGGTGAATGTGCTTGAATAGTCTGTTTCAAGCCTTGATCGAGCACTTGTGGTACAAAGTGGAGAGTCTATCACGACACCGCCTTGCACGTACATCTTCACAACAATCGCTTCTTAAACACAACAGCCTTACAAGAGGCATGGCGTATTATTCCTGCCCAGACTTACAGAGAACTTATGGAAAGTATGCCTCGAGGTGTTGCAGCTGTAATACAAGCAAAAGGAGGGCCTACCCATTACTAAATATAATAACAAAACACTTTTTCTGAAAAACATGCAGTGTCCAAATACTTAAGTCCATATAGAATATAACCGAACTATTGTTTCGTAAAATAATTTATTTGCGTGTGTCTGCTTTTAAAAACTGCGTCTACAAAACAATTTGAAATAATATAAATAAATCGAACTTTAAAAAATATATATTAATGTATACTTTTGTTAGATCGTTTTCTGTTTTGGTGATAATTTTTCACGCCAACTCGAATCACCCTTTTCTGTGATTGTTGTTATTAGATAAATAATGCTCTAAAATATAAAAATGAGACAAAATGTATTTAAAATTGCTACTTCTTGCTGACCAAAAATGTATAACATAAGCCCATTTTTTGAATAAGAATTGCGAATTAAATAAAAGATTATGTGTGAAAAAGCTCTAATATATGTATATGGGTTAAAAGATAACCTAGTACTATAATTTGCAAGCAAAAGTCAACATATCTGAATGAATATTTCAGACAATTTTACGAGCAATACAATGTCTCTGAAATAAAGCGTATGACTTGAAAATTAGCAGTTGGAATTGGTTGAATGCAAAATATAAATCCTCAACTTTTCCAAAGAGATCATATGGATAATTCTCTGTGTCAACATGGATGTCTAATAAATTTTGTGCTCCACATTCAAAAACGTTCTTCTCGTTATCAGTTATGCAAATAGTTTTCATTCCAAGGCCTCTGTACAATAACATTTTTTTCTTTTTGGAACGAGTCCAAACGCACGAATTCGCAATAACTTCATTCTAAGAACCTGTTGAATGGTCTCGGTAAGTCACTGATGCCGGAACGTCGTTTATTATTCGATATTTAAATGGATTTAAAAATATATTCGCTTAGGAAATTCGCACTTCTTACGAGAGAATTATTATCTCATGCATTCGCTGATATTCGCTCTAATACTCACCGATATTTTAGACTGTATTATTACCGTAGAAATATTTTTTTAGCTGACGAAAACGCTACCAGAATTTAATTTAAAATTGAATTTTTATGCTGTAAATATTTTATGGAGCTTGTATCATGTTTGCTACTTTACAGTTCAATTGCACTCTAGGTGTTTATCTAAAGTTCATACAATAGGCTCGATTCATTTCCAAACATGTTAAGACACGGTGAATTTTCTTCTTAATAAGCAGACACAATGACGGAGGTCTTGTTTTATTTATTTCTAAGCACCTCTCTTAGAAAAGTTTCTTTGCTAACTGGGGATATGCAAAAATCCGAGATTATGCCTTTTTTTAAATGAAAAGGACACGAATTTCTAAATTCGGTGTAATGTGCGAAAAATTCGTTCTCTTGAAATTTAAAAATTTCCCTTTTACAATGTGTAGGCGGTTACTATAGAAAATAATTAATTTTTAGTTAAAGAGATTTTTTCAAACCTTTTTTACAGTAAAAAAAAAGAAGCAAAACAAAATATTCATATTCTAATCTATATTAGATTAAAGTGCACGATTATCTCTAATGTATAAAAGTAGTCTCTTGCTAAATAATTTTTTACCCAAAGATTAGCAATGGTTTAGTCCGTCTTCCGCGAGTTAGCATTAACGTCACATGATTTTGGACGAATCTATTCGTAAAATTAACTGATAAGGTTAAGCGTAAACAAACGAATTTTCACAGTTGGCTTCCTTAGCATGAATTCTGGTCCAGTAGGTACTGAAAGTGATATAACTTTTTACATTGGAGAAATAAATAACCATCCCCGGCGTATGTCATGGATTACTTTGCATATGGCAGTTTTTTTCCCCGGCTACCTTTACCATTTTTGCGTAAATGGACTCCAAAGTCATCCGTCTTCTCAACGCCGCACCATTAATGAATTTTCACAACTATTGTTTTTTCAAATCTAAGAGAGCTGAGCTTAAGAGGTGATAATAATTCTGGATGGGGAGGCTTCGTCGCATAATCCAGTGATTACAACTAGTAGTGTGTCATGAAACTGGACAAAAAAAAATGGTACTGATGTTACATACATCTACATATTTTAAGAATTATAGAATCTGAGATAAATACCGTGCAAAGTACCTGCACCAAAGTATTTCAAATGGTAAATGAATATTCCACAAGCTATGGGGAATGAAACCCGAACACACGTACACTATCAAACGATAAGGGACCTGACAGCAAGATGTAATGGTATAAGGGAAAGAAAATATGCTTTAATATGGGGATGGTCCCCCACGTGCTGGGATTCGAAGATGCTCCAAGCAACGTCAAGTGCTTATTTCTGATTCAATTGTGTACATGCACTACCCTACAATAATTGACCGGACAGCAATATGTGATGGTATAAGGGAAATAATACATGCTTTAATTGGGGGATGATCCCAACGTGCTGCAATTACACTAGCAACCATTCTGCGGATACTTCCAACAAGGTTTTGATACACAGCTATGGGTATATGTGTCCATTCCTGCCGCAAGAATATCGTCAGCTCAGCTGTAGACTTCGGACGTGGTTCCCTAATCCGTAAGTGTCGCTCTAACGCGACTCACAAATGTTCTATGGGGTTTAGGTCGGGACTCTTAGAAGGCCAGGGAAGACGTTTTACATCCATATCTTGATACCACTGCTTGGACACCCTTCTTTTATAACACGCTGAGGCGCCTCATACATATTTTCAATGACATAACATTTTTACTTTTGAGTTGCGTCACTTTTCTTGCCGGGGCGCGATGTGTGTCGTTCGACATCAGTACTTTTATGTAATCATTGACCAATTATACCACATACAAAACACACGTGTTTGGAAAAGTACAAATACTGTCAGGACCAAGGCAGCATTAGATACAAAAATCTTTTCAGAGAAGCATGTCTAATCTCAATTATTTAAGCGAGGGAGCATTCTTAGGGCGATCAATGAAATACCAATTTATTTTATACCCATCATGTCTCTCTTACGAGAAGAAAAGATTGAGACACTTTTTTTTATCATCCCCATCCGTTGCTTCGGGGCCAGGGATTGTTAGGGTCGAAAAGTATTGGTTATCACCGAATTTTCTCGATGAAAATGAAAGGCACGATCATTTTGTCATCGTCAAATCGATCCAAATCGACTCGGAGATCTCCCGAGATCCCAAAGGCCCTTTTCTTTCTCTGGGCTATCGGTGATCTATTGCAATGGGAAACCATGTGATTTTCTGCACGCCCACCACGGAGCAGTTTCTCTCTGGTTTCTTGTGCCTTCGCTACTTTTCAAAAGTTCCAGTCGTTATTTCTCGTATCGATTTGTCAGCGAAACGTGCAGAAAATGCTCGCTCCGGAAAAAAAAATGCCGCTCTGGAACACTTTATCGTACGATTCGGAATGTTTCGGTTAAACCAACAAGTACTTTTGTTGAATCAACAAATGGAGAAGTTCGTTTGTGCATGAGTGATAGGTTTGGTTCTAAAAGTTTGGTGATGTTTGTTTTCTAAAAGTATCACGTATAATGGGTTTTAAATTTATGACGCTTTTGATTTTTTGGAACTTTTAATCAAGTTAATTTGAAGCAATTGGTCCAAAACTCAAAATAAAGTTCACCGTGGCACAGTGGGTTAGCCCGATAGACGAAATATAAAAAATGGCTTGAGCGACGGTAACTTTTCATGCGTCCAGGATCTTGTGACTCAAACTAGTAACGTGACCCTTAGGCCCTGTACACACATCCGGTTTTTCGACGTGCGGCGCCCCTGAAGCAACGCAAGTGCGGTCTGCGATACATTAGATCCAATGGAGCAGTGCACACATGCCTCCAGCGGCGCTGGGGCGACGCACGTCCAACTTGCTTGCAATTTGTACCACAGTTCCCCACGGCGCCGCACAGTGGCCGCACATGAGTCTCCGTTCTGAAGTACCTTGTTTAAATAAACAAATGGAATATAAATAATAATTAATAAATGGTTGTATCCAGTAACGTCTATTTTGTTTCAAAATATACTTATTTTACACCAAGTAAGGGAAATAAACATGTTTTCTTCGATAGAATATTTATCGAAATGAGTTCGTGCGTCATTTCACGTTTATGTGTGCATAGTTGGGCCTTGGTGTTGCAGTGGCGCCACACGTTGAAAAACCGGATGTGTGCAGCGGGCCTTAGACTGTTTTTGTCTATTAGGTGGAACCTAACATTCATAATCTGATTGGTCCACGAGTCGGGAGAAGACGCCCATACACTGATTCATCCTTTGATTGGTACATTGATTGATTATCCAATAGTAGATTGGCGATTTCACCACTTTTGTCTCAATCCATTGAAATGCGGATTCACACACCTACCATGTCAAAAGGTATTACATCTACAAACTGGGCGATGAAGTGCTAAATCAAGTCAATCTTTCAGAGCCCTCACGTGTTACTAGTCGACATACTGGTCACACTTTTTGAAACTTTTCTCAATAACAATGCTCAGTCTATTTATGTTTCAAGTCTATGGCCCACTAGGCTAGCAATCTGCGAATTGTAGGGAGTGTAGGTTATATTACTGTACCTTTCCCTGGGCGTATTTCTCTCTTCTGGATCAGTCAAATTTTTCTTAACCATTCACATGACATTGTTTGGCATAGGTTGGCTGAATTCAGCCTTTAGTCCCAATCCAATCAGCCAACATAACCTTATATGTCAAGTCACGTTATAAACAAATTTTACTATCAAATCTATTATTTCACCTATTTTATGATTTATAATAATATAAATACAATGAGGAACTTGCACGTTTTTTTTTAATATTTTTATAATATAAAAAATGAAAAAATATGATGGAAAGTATCTTTCTTTTTTACTTTTATAGTCCGAAAAGGTAAAATAAAAATATTTTAAGGTCGCACTATTTACTTCATCTCAAAAACGCTAGTTCTCCTACGACGCTTCTTGTGACGTCACTATGCACTATAACGGTTTGTTTACTGTTATAGCTATGTCAAAGAGCAATTAAAATTTTTTTTAATTGATTGTTTAAAAATTAAAAGAGCAAGCATGTATTATTTCCCTTATACCATCACATCTTGCTATCCGGTCCATTATTGTAGGGTAGAGATATTTCAACGCTTTATTGCAAAAATGAATTTACGCTACGTTTGAAGTCAATTCTAACTATAAAATAATAATGATAATCTCTAAAAATGAAAATTATATGAAAACCTAAGTAAAATTTTTTGATTACATGCAATTTTATTATATTGATCACAACATTCAAGTATCCCTTACACTCTACTCTTTATTACATTCAAGCTTGATATGAACAAGTCGAAAAGCTCATTTTAAATAAATGTGCAATATTCTCATTATTACAGTGTCAATCAAAGTAAAGTCGCAATTATTTCGATTGTAACACAAAAAAAACATTATTAACTGTTTTAAGTTGAGCCCTTTCCTCTACAAGCCTATCAAAACAAATTCACATATAAAAAAATCTATTCGCATAATAATATCTAAACGAAGTTAGTTTGATGAAAACTTTCCTGCATTATCATGAATTATAGATCATTTCTCATTGAGGTTTTTTCTCCTTTTCCTCAAACTCGAAGGCTACTGAAGGTTGAAAGAATATTGTGGACTCGTGCAAACGATCCGAGAATTTAATTTTTATATCAACAGTTATTGTCCTTTTTATTTCTAAACTTCATTATTATATTTATTATGCAAGTAGAAACGATATTGTGATTGTATTTTTTAAATTATGCACGCAAAAATTGTAACGATGATATAAAATATGATACAAGAAAATTCATTTCGAATTTTGAAGATTTGAAGGGGGTTAAAAAGGCTTGATAGCTGATCTTTGTAATTTTTTATCGCCTTAATTTTCTAAATAAATGTTGAACTTTTTATATAAACAAGCGTTAGTCTCCAAGAAAGCAAGCGAAAGCCTGCAACTGTTTAATGCATTCGTTCTGATATTCTGATAATCCAAAAAGTGAATAAAGTGAGTGTTCATCTTCAAGGCAAATTGCATTCGGATCACCACTGGATGTCGACAAATATGATGCACCTAATTAAGGGAAATACAACATTTACAAGATTTTATTTCAGAACTCGAAATTACCAGACATTTGCTCTGAAATCTTCAAGAGAAGAATCAGAGATGCACGCTGTGAAACTCCTCTTTTATTCAAAAATTTTTAAGTAAAACTCAAACCCTCTTTTCGTAAGTACTTGATTGATCGTTAAGAGTGTTTTATGGCTTTATTGATAAGATTTTGAAAGTAATTTTGTTAATGGCTTCACTTAAAAATGAAGTGAAATCATCAGCGATTCTCCCTTCCATTACATCAACCATTTATTAAGCATTACTTAATACTCATTAGTGTAGGGGAGAGGATGACTTGATCGCTTCAGAATCATTCAAAACAATGATACACTCTAATGCTCAAATCATTACTCCATAATAATGTATGCTACAGATCGAACTGCTTGGTCAGAAATTGTTAATTTTTATGTTCCAAAAGGAGAAAATTATCAGCGCAATTAAATTGTTTTTCATGTAATCATATTATAAAATACAAACCTCCTAAACTCTGGTGTTAATGGTGTAACAAATTAAATTTTTTATTATTGTTTTCAATTGGTAAGTTAAAATATGATACCTGGAAAATTAATTGATGGATTTTATTGGTGAATCATAATTTCAGTACTATGGTGATCAACATGGTTTTCTACGATATTTAATCACGTTGGGTAGGTGCGTAAGTTTGGAGAGTGGGGTGCCAGCTCAGGTGTTGCCGCGTTATGTGACCGTGGTGTTGTCCTCGGATCTTCCCATAAGGCCATTGATCCCGGATTGTCGTCAATGGCCCCTTGTGTTGCTCTAGTACGACATTAATTAAGAATTACCAATTACTTCTAATATTTAAAACAATGTCTTCTTTTAAAAGAAAGTTAATACTTTCAACACTTTATTGAGTCCTTGGAAATTTCGAGTATGAGAATCAGATGTTATGTACTCATTTACTAGTTCTATAAAAGCTACGTTTATGAGAAGCATTTTCTTTCATTTCAAATGTAGGCGGACGAATTGTTTCTACAGCGAAACAGGTGTGTGTTTCCTGTTCGTATTCCAAACTTGACGTTATTTGGCTTGTTTTTCGAACATAATTTCAGTACGCAACCAATAAAAATTAAGAAGAATGAATTCAGAGATGATATGTGACAGTTGGTGTGTGTGCGTGATTGTCTACGCCAATTGGACTAAATGCCAAACATCATCAGTATGTCGATAAAATACATTTTTATTTAGCCCCAATATACATCGTACTAAAGCATTTGGGTAATGAAAGTCAAATATTGTCAGACTGGTTTGTTTACACAGATCCATTTCCTCTATTCAGGTAGGTAGATAGTTAATTAACGTCGTACTGGAGGAGAACAACGGGCAATTGCCTACGGTCCGGGAGCAATTCCCAAGGGAAAAATCCAAGGACAACACTACGCCATTTTGAACCATGGTCGGATGTCGAAATCATTACCTGACCTAACACTCCACTTTCCAAACTTTCACACCATGAGGACATTTGAGGACAAGACCAGATTTAACATGTAATAACCCCCCTGTACACGACGGTTTTGGGTTCGAACACGAAACTCTGGTTGCTGATCCGTTGCTCTTCCAACTCAGCTACTGCCGTTCAAGAAAATATTCCATTAGGAAAGTTTTTCTGATATAAAAGGGAGAAATAAAGTAAATTGCAGGAATCTTACCTGCATCACATAGAGCTTTCTAGAGGAGTGGGCTTAAAGTTATTCTGATTTGGTGTAAATTAAGGTAATTTTAATTACCGTCGTACTAGAGTATTGTTGTTGTTGTCTTGTCCATAGATAGAACACTTCAAATAGGGCCATGCACAGTCCACACAATCTCAGCTATTTTAAGGCAATTGTCCGAGTACAGGTCCTCCAAGGGAGAGTCACTAATTTGTTGAATGCTCGCCAAGATGGCCGGGCAAGAGAGGACGTGTTCGGGACTTAATGTATCACAGTTTTTACAGCTGGGATATGTTCTTGTTCCATCCGGCTGAATTTTCATTCCCCTAAGGTGTCCAGTTCTCAGTCTTACTATGGTTTTGGCAAGTGATCTGCTTGTAGTTAGTTCACAGATCTGATGTTTCAACTTGATGGTCTTGTCCTTGAATTTTGATTTTGCCACTGTATTTATGCCATTAAGGGTGACGAGGGGAAATTTATCTTCATTGAGGTCTCTCGCTTCCTTTGCCAGTACATCGGCTGCCTCATTCCCTGTTGATTATTTGCTTGGTGTAACCCTTTTGAATCGCCTGGAGGGCAGCTTTACAATCGCTGAAGATTATTAATCCTCCAGTTCTCTCAGATTCCTGGAAACAGGAATATATATTTAGGGCTTCTTGGATGGCTAGGAGTTTACATGTGTAGTTGGATGCAATTTTACCAGCACCAAGTTTAAACTGTTTAGCAGTACCGTCTGGGAAAATAAACTTGATACCCGCTCCTCCATTTTCCAAAGTTTCGTCTGACGATCCGTCAGTAAAATCACAGACAAAACCTCTGCTCAAATATGATTCGATGGTTCTAATTCCTTTATCTCTGATGTTAGAGGTTAGTTCTTTTTTGGAACATGGCTCAAGGAGATTAGTTACAATTTTGGTATTTTTGGGAAGAAGAGAGTGGAGAGGTGACTCCTGTAGGATCTCATGTGTGTGATGTTCGAGTCCAATTTCATGTCTGATCGTTGAGTCGTACTGTAATGTAGAGGATCGCTTGAGTCTTGCACTTTCGCTCTTCTTCTGGAAGACTCAATTGCCAGTATGGTCCTTCTCACAACTTCTGATCTTGTTGGAGAGTTTCACGACACTATTTCCTTCTGTTTTCGAGAAGCTACAGACCGCATTCCTTTTGTGACTTGATGTTGTTTAATGAAGAGACAGCTCCAGTGATTATTTTAGCGGCTCTAGCTTGAATGTATCGATCTTTTCTAGTGCCGATTTTGAGGCGTGAGACCAAATCGATGAGGCATATTCCATAATAGGCCTGATTAATGTGGTGTACGTGGTTTTTGAGGTTTTGGAGTTTGCGCCCCAGTCCGTGCAGCAGAGACTTTTCAAGATCTTTAGTTTTTTAAGAGATTTGTTGGTACATTTCTAAATATGTTCTGAAAAACGTAGTTCTGCGTCGAGAGTGAGTCCTAAGTATACTGGGTTTTCAGTCTTCATTAAAGGTTGATTATTTAGGACCAGATTTAATGAGAAGAGGCTTCTATGCTTTCTATCCGTAGAGAATATACTGTATGTTGTTTTTTTGTGGATTGATTTTAAGTTTTAGGGAGTTTGACCATTCAAGGATTCCTTTTAATGAGCAGTTCAGAGATCTCTCGGATTATTCCAGGTTTACATTTGTGTGCCATATAGCAATGTCATCTGCATAACATGCAACCTTGGTTTCTTTGTGTATGTGTGGGTGAATATTGTTGACATAGATAAGGAACAGGAGGGGGCTAAGGACTGATCCCTGTGGGACACCACCCCATGTCTTTCTTTCACGCGAGTAGACGCCATTAAAGCGCACCCTGATTTTACTGTTTTTGAGAAAATCAGATATCCAGATCAAGGCATTACCCTGGATTTACAATTCATGAGCAATTTTAAAAGTTTTCCCCTCCAGACGGTGTCGATGGCCGATGTCATGTCGAGGAAGACCACTGTGGTCTTTTTGTGTGGTTTGTCTTGTAGACCATCAATGATGGATTGGCATAGGTAAAGAAGTATTACAGTATTACAAAGGGCTATTGACGACAGTCCATGATCAATCCCTAAGGGAAAAATCCGAGGACAACACCACGTAATTTTGAAGCACGATCAAATTACGAGGTAACATATTAGCTGACACCCCACTCTCCAAACTTCCACACCAAACCAACTTAAAGACTCTCGGCCACGACAGATTTAAGGTGTACCAGCCGCCTCTACACCATACGCTTACAAATATCCATGCACTGTCCCGGATTCGAACCGGGAACCTTCAATCTAGAGGCTAACACCTTAACCATCAGACCAGTTTGTCGGCTATTCTGGTAATGGTAATTCTAATAACCATTTTACTAGAGCAACACAACGGGCTATTGACGACGGTCCGGGATCAACCCCCTAAGGGAAAGATCCGAAGACAACACCACGTAATTTTAAACCACGGTCAGATGACGAGGTCGGTTATTCTGATTTGTAATATAGAGGACAAGTTAGAAATAAATTGTAATAAAATAATCGGATATTAGGATTTAGAGTTAGTCAAAAAATTCAGTTCTTGACTTAATAATGCAAAATTAACGAATGCGTCAATTTTTCTATACGTCCATCCGATATAAAAACAATGCTTTAATAAATTAAGACACGAAATATGTAGCACATTATTCAGTATTTAAAAATTAAATCCCGTCTGGAGCTTTTTATTTTACGTAATGACAGAATGCATACAAAATATGTAATTCGAATAAAAATGAGCACACAATGAAACATCCCGCGTAAGAAATTATTCTAATTTACTTATGAATCTATGCATGAGCTCGACTGGTTCTTTATTAAACTTCTCAGAGAGAAAGGAATTATTCACAGTGACATTTTTTAAGTCTGTCATTCATATGCAATTTATAAAGGAGACGAAAAATTAAACGTGTTTTATCCGTTTTGCAGAGGAATTTTTTGAGCGCATAATTTTTTACTATACAAATCAGTCATCCAAAATCTGTTAGCTTTGGTAATTAATTTTAACACTCGCTTGAAGTATTAAGGCGGAAAAATTCCGGCTGACAACTTGAGTAATTAATCTTAATTTGTAAATCTACAAAACCACTTTATTTTTTCATGAAATTAAACCATCGTGAAAGACAATCTTAATCTGTGTTTAACTTTGAAGCCATGTTCGTCACCCTAACGTGATTTAGAAAAATATCATTTATGAATAATTTTAAGATTAGGATTTCCGTTCAGTTTGTTGCGCCATAAAATCTAAAATAATTAATTATTTAGTGTGACTTCAAATACTTTTGATGGTTACTCATAAACCTTTCAAAGGTGGTAAAAGGGTTGAGGCTAAGTACGTACAGGGGTTGGACAAAAATATGGAAACACCTCGTGAAATGCATGCTTGAAAAGAAATTTTTATTCTATTGAAATGTGTAGGTGGCGCTGGTGTTTACGCCTACTGACGCTAACAGACTTCGAACGTGGGCAAATTGTTGGAGCTCGTCTGGTATTTGCTTCCGTAAGCAAGGTGTCCGAAGTGTTTAGTGTTTCAAGAGGTACTGTATCTAAGATTTAATTCCGCATATTTGAAAAGCGGAAAAACATCATCCGCTAAATCACAGCGCGGACGAAAGTGTGTGTTGACTGATCGTGACAGACGATCATTAAGGAGGATTGTGACTAGAAATAAGAAGACCACAGCTGCAAAAGTTATTGCTGAAATGAATGTCGGTGCTCACAAATCTTGTGAGTACCAAAACAATAAGAAGGAAGCTTCATAAGCAGGGAATTTCTGGGCGAGCTGCAATTCAAAAACAATTCATCAGTGATGCTAATGCCTGTAACGGGAAAAAGTAGTGTTTAAGTCATAAAACCTTGACTGCGGAGCAATGGAAGACAGTAATTTGGTCGGATGAGTCTCGTTTCACACTGTTTCCCACTTCTGGCCGAGTTTACGTCTGTCGAACGCCACTCCAAGCCTATAATACACACTGCTTGTTGCCAAAAGTGAAACATGGTGGAGGTTCTGTGATGGTTTGGGCAGCATATCGTGGTTTTTTGAGGGCCCCATGCTTACTCTGCAAGGGCATATTAAGGCCAAGGATTATTGAACATTTTGGCCTATCAAGTCCATCCCATGGTACAAACTTTTTTCGCAAATGGCGATGGTGTCTTCCAAGACGACAAAGCCCCTGTTCACACAGCTCACATCGTGTAAGTCTGGTTTCTAAGCACGAGAATATTATTGAATCTTTGTGGTCTACATTGGAGAGAAAAGTGCGTGATCGCTATCCACCGGCACCATCGTTATCTGAACTTGACACCGATTTGCAGGAAGAATGGTTTACGATGGTTTATGCATAGGAAGAATGGTTTACGATGGTTTATGCATAAGAAGAATGGTTTGGAAAGCATACAGGAGCTGTATTTATACATTCCGATGAGACTGAAAGCTGTTTTGAATACCAGCAGTTGTCCTACACCATATTAGGCAAGGTTACATGTTTTTTAAGGTGTTTCCATATTTTTGTACTACTTCTGTTTTAGAATTATAATCTTGCTAATGCCGTCTTTCCATCAGTGACGTCGTCCCAGACTCTTCAAGAAAGTCTTCAGTTGTTGAATTTCGTTTCCTTATTGGGCATGACTGCTTGCACTTATTTTATTGTAATATTGTTTACTCTCTAGACTGTATTTTATGTAACAGTCGTGGCCAAACTCTTAGATACGTGCACTGAGCTTATGAATTTTAGTTATCCAGTAGCGAAGTATATGGTAAGCTAGAATGCGAATGACGTAGTCAAGTGCAGGTATTTATTTCATATTATACGAATATTTATATCGAAATATTGTCTTTTTTATATTTTGATACCAAGGAGTGCTCTAGATAGACAGTGAGACACACAGCACCACGCACTAAAAAAGCTTCAACAGTTGATGAGCGGCTAAAGGTGATACTCTTACAAAATTGGAAGACAGACAGGTTAAGGGTTGGAATCTCTTATGTCCCGAAGTCGAGTTAGCAGCTTGAAGTTAGGGATGCGACATCGATAGCAAAACATCGATGTTTTGAAACATCGATGTTCAAAATTAAAACATCGATGTTGATAATACATCGACCCAAAAACATCGATGTTTTTAAAATTCAGTGTATTTAAACTTTTTCCCCCATTTCTTAAAACTGGTTTACCAACTATTGACGTGACATCGACAGTAACACATCAATGTTGATAATACATCGCACCCAAACCATCGATGTTTTTAAAATTCAGTGTATTTAAATTTGTTTCCTCATTTCTTAAAACTGGTTTAGCAACTAGTGATGCGCCATCGGCTCCAATACATCGATGTTTTTTTCTAAAACATCAATGTTTAGAAAACATCCACATCGATGTCGCATCCCTACTTTTCAAACCCTTCATCCGTGGTCATTTTGGTCTAAAAGTATGTTCAATTTGCTGATTATGACAATTATGCCACTTAGTTATTTTTAAAATGGTACTTTTTTAATTTAAAAATAAAACATCGATAGCGTAAAAACATCGACAAGTATAAACATCGATGTTACCAAAACAGCGACCCCAATACATCGATGTTAAATACATCGATGTTTTTTAAAAAACATCGATGTTTTGAAAACATCGACATCGATGTCGCATCCCTACTTGAAATATCCTCTTTTAATCCAAACAATACGTAGATGCAGGCCAACTCCATAAGTCCTCCAGGAAGGCCGCTCAAGTTCACTGTGGTTGCGATTGCAGCACATCCCATGGTACCCCTCGTTAACACTGAGACCGCTATGTTCTTGTGGTGCCTAGTACGGTGCCACCATTTTCAACGGGCTTGCGGGTGAGAAATCGCGAATCACAGCCTTAGTTCTCACTCCCCTTAGTTTCACTTCTCACTTATTAAACTATTCCTATTAGTTACCTATAGTTTCAGTTCGCATTTGTATATAACGTTTATTTCATTGTATGCTAGTAGTACGCTTTGTGTCTCTGTCGGTGTAATATGTATGTGCTGTGATGTTCGTAAATTAAAAACATTCTGATTATGTCAGCTTCATTTTCATTAACGGAATGCTTGATGGACTGACTATACATCCATAAGCTGGAATTGGAAGGATTCTCAATTACCACAATGTCCTCCTTCCATTGCTTTCCTGATAGATTACTTTGGTGCCAGTAAAAATGCAGCAGCTGCAACACCTCGGAGGCCAGAGGTCAACACCTGCACCACTGATCCCCAGTCATGTATGGCAGGGGTTCCCAAAGTGTGTGCCGCGGCACCCTGGGGTGCCACTTAGAGAGATTAGGGGTACCGTAAAGCGCCCATGAAGCAGCTGCTGTTATAAGTAGAAAATATCGTTCGAAAATTAATATTGTAAAAGAAATGCGAGTAGCTGTATCACTAGCATATCGTGAGTAGCTGTATCTTAATTCCACGATTTGAACAGTTGTGCAGTGAGCAGCAGGCTCATCCGTCGCACTAAATACACTCATATACTACCTCCAAGAGCATTGTTGAAGGTAATTTGATTTGTTTTATTAAAATTTTCACCTTCACCTATGTTTCTATATTCATATTAAGTCAAGCCTCGAAATAGATTTTTTAATTCAGGTGCACCTTGTGCACCTAAGTTTTTAAATTAGGTGCACAGATTATAATTTAGGCGCACATTAGAAAAAAATAATAGAAGATCATTAATGTAATGTTAACTACTTTATTAGTTGGGTATACCAACAATTATTTCTTTAGTCTTTTCTTTCTCAACTATTTCTAATAATTTCTTTCTCAACTATTTCTTTTGTCTTTTCTTTCTCAGCTATTTCTTTAGTCTTTTCTTTCTCAGCAAATATTTCTTCGTTAAAATCCCGTTCTGCTGCTATTTTCCTTACATAATTCCCACCAAAGCCTTTCTTTTGTTTGTCAGACAGCTTCGAATCACTTTGGTCCGCAACCGACGTTATTACGATTTCGCATGCATTCGCGTCCTTACGAAAATATTTCTGCAAGTATTATTTTTCAAGATAGATGGTACAGAACGTTTCTTCGGTGGCATCTTTAAGAACTTTTTAATAATCCATCCAATGTATTTATTTGTTAAATGATTTTAGCTATTAAAACGTAAGACTAAGTACAAACCAAATTCCAAAAAAATCGTTAAAAAAATAAAAATAAAAAAATAAAAGAGTAGTTTATATTTTGAAGATAAAATCTGAATTCAAAGATAAATAATGAAAATATATGTTTACGATACGCAGTGGCCAGACAATTGTCAGGAATTCCTAGGGCTTTACACTTTATTGAAACACGAGGTGTTTGCAGAAATACGGCATCTTATCGTCCCCGTGTGGTCACGTGATCTAGTCACGACAGTCGCTTGAACAGAGCTATCTGGAAACGGTTTAGATCATCGGGAAGTTCTGGTGACAGAGACACAAGTAAACCTTCCTCTTGTATAAACACGTTACGGACAGCGATTTTGTCTTCGCATAGTATGTATTTATGAATTTTAATTACGTTCCTTTAGAACGGGAGAGGTCGTTACTAATATTTTGTTTAGACAGAAAAATAACATAAAACACATCCCCCTATTTTGTTTTAACGTTAAGTGCACTGCGTGTACCTAGTGGGTAATGGTAATGGTAATTTTAGTTAACGTCGTACTAGAGCAACACAACGGGCTATTGACGATGGTCCGGTTTCAGTCCCTTAAGGGAAAGATCCTAGGACAACACCTCGTAATTTTGAACCACGGTCAGATGACGAAGCAACACCTGAGCTGGTACCCCACTCTCCAAACTTCCACGCCAACCCAACGTGAGGACTTTCGGCCACGACAGATTTTAAGGTGCACCAGCCGCCTCTACACCATACGCTTACAAACATCCATGCCCGGACCCGGATTCGAACCAGGAACCTTCCGATCTAGAGGCTAACACCTTAACCACTATACCGGTTGGTCGGCCTTAGTGGGAAAAAAAATAGGTGCACAATTTTATTTTCATGTGCACAGTGCACTTTTGCACCCGGGTATTTCGAACCCTTTTTTTAGAAGAATTAAAGTATTTGTGTGAATTTTAAATACGAGTTGTATTAATTCTGTCTATGTTCTTACCACTTCTCTAATTTTGTCTTCAAAGTCGTACAAATATGAAATATATATCAGGGCTCGAAATACCCGGGTACACAGGTGCACTGTGCACATGAAAATAAAATTGTGCACCTAATTTTTTCCCGCTAGGTGCACGCAGTGCATACAACGTTAAAAAACGGGGTGGAGGCAGAAACGTGTTTTTTGTTATTTTGATGTTTGAACAAAATATTAGTATCGACTTCTCTTGCTCTAAAGGAACGTAATTAAAATGCCTAAATAAACACTATGTGAAAACAAAACAGCTGGGCCGTAACGGGTTTATACAGGAGGAACGTTTACTTGTGCCACTGCCACAAGAACTTTCCGATGATCGAAACATTTTCCAGATGGCTCAGTTGAAGCGACTGTGACGACAGCCGTGTGCTAGAGAAGGGAGAGTTTATATCTTTAAATATTTTTATTTACCATCTACTACTAATCTATATAAACATACGCAACTATTAATATAGTTTACATTACATTAATGCTCTTATATTAAGTATTTTTTAAAAGTGCACCTAATTTAAAAACTTAGGTGCACAAGGTGCACCTGTATTATAAAATATATTTCGAGGCCTGATATATATTGCATAATATATGTTGTATAGTAATATACCACACATAGATATTACATGACGAGGGGGTGCCGTGAGAAAATTCTAATTCTCTTAAGGGTGCCAGGACTTGGATAAGTTTGGAAACCCCTGATCTATGGTGAAATAAGTATTTACCTCGAAAACCCCATCCAGGTGGTTTATAAAGGGTACACGGCACCATCTCCCCGAAAATTGACTGTCCCCAGTGACAACTGGAAAGACGAAAGAAGGGAGACGGTTTCGGAAATTCTAAAACGGACTTTTAAACCAATTCTAAAACGGTACATTCCTGTTAAACTCGAATTTTGACAGTGCCGTCGCTTTTGTTGGAACACCAGTCGGATTATAACATTAAATAGTACGTGATATTCGTCCGATAGCATATTTTCCCGTCAAGGCCCGATCATTCGAACTACTGACGCCATCCTACTACACGGTTGAGACGACAGCTCTGAAGACGTCCAAAACAACAATTCGCCTCGATATTACTATTTCAATACACATCCAATTCAACAACGCTACACTCGGACCATTCAAACCAGTTTACTGTTCAACACTCCCCGGAGAACGAAATCCATGCACAGACTCGGTCCTTCCTTCCGTGTCTTCTATTACTTCGGAAAAAGCAGATTTCTTTTGACAGAACTTTTTCTTCGGGGAACAACTATATCGATTGTCGGCGGACGAAATCACGTAAATACGACGGAGTATGGAATCGCACCTTCGCGAGCAGCATGAGGAGAGGACCGCTGAATGCATTTCGTCATCGCCTTTTTTTGTGTGCGTCGGGATCTTTAGAATTTTCGAGCATTATGAGGCCGTAAAGATCTTTTTATTTCGCGGGGAAGAATGCGGACGATAAGCTAACTTTTCTGCAAACTTTTCGACTCAATCTGGTTTTGATGATGAATCAGAAAAGGTCTCGGAGAGAGGGAAGTTCTTTTTTTCTTTCTCCCTCTCCGCGAATGACTTTTTTATGCCTTTTCTTGAGATGCGAAACCAGGTGGAGGGCTTCTCAAAGAAGGGAACATCGTCGCTTATTAGGGATGGTGTTAGATAGGTGTGTGCGCATTTGAATTTTTGAAATTTCAATTTCGCTTTTTTCCATTTGGACAAGTCGATTTTAGTAATTCATTGTGATTAGTTCTAGCAATATATTTCATTGTTGTGATTATTTATCTTTTGAGAAAGTGCATGTAAATTTTAGTTTTGCTTAGATCATAATTGAATTCGATCATTTGACTGTATTGCTGTATAAAATGTTACTTTTTTAATCGGGTTAGATTCTGACTGAATTCGGTGATCGCTAAGTATATCACTGTATTGAATGGTTCTAAATTTATTAACCAAGTTCTGAACTCGTTTAAGGTTAGAAAGTAATCAAAAGCACTTTTTCAAATTAACACGTAAAAATAAAGTTGCGACGCTTAAAAAGAACTAAATAACTTTTAGTTAAATTTAAGAATATATACTGCATATCTGTGGTCAAGGGATATAAGTGGTTAAGTCGAAATTCGGAAAAATGAGATCAGTGTGTCTGCTGGAGGATTTGGGTTGGATCCTTACGCGTTGAGGAGAAATGGATAAGTAATGAAAAGAGAGTAACATAGAATGCATAAAAAATAAAATATTACAAAAACTCGATTTACATGAAAAGGGCAAATTTTAAAAACGCGGTACTGAAATGAGGTATAGAGAGGGAAAGAGAGAGAGAGAGAGAGGGAAAGAGAGAGAGAGTGAGGTAAAAGAGAGAGGAAAAGAGAGGGAGGGAAAAAGAGAGGGAGGGAAAGAGGGAGAGAGGGAAAGAGAGAGGGAGGGAAAATAGAAGAGGGGGGAAGAGAGAGAGAGGGGAGATATATATATATAGAGAGAGAGAGGAGAAAGAGAGAGGGAAAGAGAGAGTGAAAGAGAGATATTATACAACCATACACTTTTTCCTACGAAATGCATCGGTATTTTATTCCTCCCATACCCATTAAAACAAATAATATTGCTTTTATTTAAGGCAAACATATATTTTTAAATGTAAGGATTGTGATTAAGGTTTATGACACAAGTCTCATACTTGGAAAAACTGTACCAAATACGTCATACAGCTTCAAGTAATGGACATATACAAGATATAATTTGTATTCATACAAAAACATACACTGATATGTTACAGCACCTCCTACAATTCTCACGTTGCTAGCATAAAGGTTGAACCCACCGTTAACATGAGGAAAACGCTTTATCTAAATAAGAGCGATAATTACATGGTTAAAAAAATAAACCGTTAAGTAAAATTTGCTAAACTGATTAAAATTCAGTTCTTAAAATATTTCATAGATAACAGCACATACCTAAAAATGTTTCCATTCATACACATTAAAAAGAACAGCGTTAAGAGTACGCCGAAGTAAACTTAAAATTTTTGAAATTATAGTTTTGCTAACTTTTAAGATTCCCAGACACTCCCGTGTAGAAACTATTCAAAACCAAATTCGCACTGAAAACTCTCGAGGATGATCATAGTTATTAAGCAGCTATTACGCTAATGAAATAGGAAGAGAGCTCTTACGGTAATGAAATGAGAAAAGAGGTCTTACGTGTTAACACGTCATAAAACTCACCCAACTGAAGGAGAACAATGCGGGGCGGGTACAAAGTGGCAAAGATTTTGGAAGAAAAACCCTTCAACTTGGACGAATATATCCAGCTCACGCTATACAAACATTTAGTTAAATTCTTGTGTTGCACTTTTCTACGTAATAATCATGAGCGTGCTTCTTATTCATGTTACGATGTTATAAGAGTACATATCTTTTTGTAATCTCAATACGAAAAAACAAAATTCATTTTGTTTGCACTAGTTGTAACACAAAACGCACAACGCATAATTTACTTATAATCGTCGTAGGTAAGTACAATACCCTACAATAACGAACCGGACAGCAAAATGTGATGGTATAAGGGAAATAATACATGCTTTGATTGGGGGATGGTCCCCCCGTGCTGCAATTACAATAGCAACCCTTCTGGGCATACTTTCAACACGGTTTTGATACACAGCTATGGGTATTTGTGTCCATTCCTACTGCAAGAATGTCACCAGAGCTGTAAATTTCGGACGTGGTTTCCTTGTCTGTAAGTGTCGCTCTAACTCGTCCCACAAATTCTCTATGGGGCTTAGGTCGGGACTCTGAACAGGCCAGGGAAGACGTTTTACGTCCCTATCTTGATAACACTGATTGACAGAGGCTGCAACATGACATCGCTCTGAAGTAACAATCGTCCTTTTCATAAAATTGCCAGAGCGTAGGAAGAACCGGATTGTCCAAAATGTTCATGTAGGCGTCGGCGTTCAATTGACCAGGAATAACATGGAAACCAGGAAAACATTCCAAAACAAATTGTTGGATATTATGCGAATCCGCTTGCGTCCGGTCCTTTACTGTAGGGTAGTATAGGTTGGGTTGGGTTTTATGGCGTAATTGCCATATTTGGTCATGCTGCGCCAAACACAAGACATACAGCATTAAGTAATGGACAAACACACAGAAGGTACTAGGTAATTCATTAACGCCTCACTGGAGCAACATACTATTAAACAACACACACGAAGAAAGTTACTAATATAGAAAAGATAAACAATTTCAGGGAAGATTCGAACCCTACAGGAACGTTGTAGGTATGCAGTTAAATTAGCGTCACACTGGACCAACATACCTGGCTATTGGCGACCGTCTGGGATCCATCTCGAAGGGAAAGATTCAAGGACAATCCTTCATCAATTTGAACCACGCTCAGATGACGAAGTCAACACTTGAGCTGGTACCCTACTCTCTAAATTTCCACACTATGACAACTAGAGGATTTTAAGGCCACGGTAGATTTGTTGGTTTTGGGACCATATTTGGCAGTAGGGAACATATATTCTAAGAGAGTTAAATTTATTCCTTAAAAGGGTTAACTTCTTACTACGAACCAAATGCTCTATGAAATCTCTAGATTGACGCCAACATGTTTAACTCTGAATTGAAATACAGCTTCATTAATACGTGAATTACTTCTACAAGTCTGTAAACGCGTCAAAAACTCTTTCAATATTAACCAACACTTTGAATGCAGACATCAGTTCTAGGAAACAAGACATTCGTCTATAAAAACACGGATTCATCTCTCACAGTTATATGGCCTCTGCGAACACGTTCGGATTTTAGATCCTTGTCAATGCGAGAAACTATATTCGGCGAATTCGAGAAATAAAAGCGAACGCCATGACAGTTCTCCCGAGAAGTTGCAAATTGTTTTAAACTCCGGACGAAGTGAACTGTCTGGGCCGAACTTCGTTGATTTTCGAGTCACGCCACTGCATTCCGAGGAATTCTATTTTGATTCGCAGGGGTCCACGCACCAAGGCGGAATTGACTGGGTGAAAAGTTTGCGCAACTTTTCTTTCCTTCAGCAGAATTCCAAAAAGGAAAATTATCCTCAAGGATATTTGGGACTCATTTTTTTTCATCTTATCAACATGGTACAAGTTTAAATTGCACTTTTCACAGGCCATTGAAAATTTCCTTTCGTTGTGGAATTGCGGAAGTTCAATTTTGCCTTCATGTCTTGCTGTTATTTGAATGAAAAAAAAAAGGTATTTTAAATTTTAAATGCAGTTAATAACTGTAAGCCAATTTATGAGGCTTTTTTAATGGTAAATTAAATACTGATGGCGCTAGTGTTTTATGGCAGAACTTGCTTATTGTACTTATGAGTGATTTTCAGCACAAGCAAATCAACCAGACTGTATTCTAAGATTTTACTTTCACTACCCAAATGCCATCATATGATACTCATCGGGGTTATCTTAAAATATAGTTTGTCTTCGTTTTGGCTACGCTTAGCGTTATCTAATCTACTATCATATCAATGAGGGATTAATTCCATTTCGACGTGCTGAAATCGTATTTGAAAAGTCATGATGTCACGTTAGTAATATGTACACAGAATTTATTTTTACTATCGCTATTTTTTGAAAAACATGTTCATTTTATACTTTAGGTAGTGAATTTTATACGATATTTGATATAGCGATATTTGACACTGTACTAAAATAAGTGTCAAATATCGCTACTTAATGGTGGTACATTACAAATCTTGAAATGGTTGGTCTGCATAAATATTTTTGAAGGATTTCTGTATTAAAAAAGAAACCAGATGGTTGGTTTGTTTTTATAGCGTAAGGGCCACATTTGGTCAAACTGCGCCAAACAGTAGATAGACAATGCCAAATAAAGATAAAACATATACAAGGAACATTTTATTTACACATAACAGCGAAATACATCCAGGGTAGGTAGGTATTTTAATTAACGTCGTACTGAAGCAACGCAGCGGGCTATTGACGACGGTCCGGGATCAATCCCCCAAGGGAAAGATCCGAATACATAAAATGAGGAATCGAATCTGCATCCTTTGCAACTCACAGATGAAACAAGATAGAATGTGAAGATTTTGCTTCCAATTCCCAAATACACATTGGGCGTTATCTTAAAATGTAATTTATCACCGTTTGGATGAAATTTGGCTTGACATTTTGCAATGACCTATCAACTACTATCTTATAGTATCTCAAATCGAAATTCATTATTTAGAAATTCCATTGGCGACATACTGAAATCGTATTAGAAAATGACGTTCGGAATACATACACTAGATATTTAACTGAATAAACATTACCCCCTACCCCCCATATTTGTCTTGACAGATAGACTTTTATTGGGTAATCAGAAGTAAAATCTTCATCAATGTATCGTTTTGCTTACACTTAAAATTTCTCTCATAGCATAGACCATTAATATATGAGACCGTATTCAAGAACGTTAAATTGGGAACCAAACTTAATTCCTATTTAATTCAATTGTTTACATTTAAAGAGATAAATTGATAATCGAATGTGATTTTAACTTGAAAGTGTTCTTTAAAACAAACATGATCAAAGCATGATTGGTTTTTCTCTGTAGAATCTAAATCAAGCGCTTAGTCGTCGTTCTTATATTTTATTCTGGTGGAGTATTTTTAAATTCATCAAAGTATTAATGGGTATAATTGTGTCTTTAAAGAGATTATATTAATATTACAGTACAAAATCAATATAAAATAATGTGAAGACAATTGAATTAAGATGAAAGAGAAACCTGTAGCATTAATTGCGATTATACAAAAAAAAACCGCTTCGTAAGGTATTACTTGAATTTTGAAACAAATAAAACATTGAGTTTCCCACCATTTTCGTTTCTTTTCGTATTTTCGAGATTCAAAATGGAAAATTAGACTGCATTTAGAAAAATCATTTCACTATTCTACATCAATTTTTACATTTAAGTGGAAAATTATTCGCACTAAATAGTATCTCTGTAACAGAAATTCCAGTTATGTTACATTATTCCACGTTGTTTGTTATTTATTCGATTTCTATTTGTATAAAGTTAAAATGGCTTCATTAATGGTAGCTTTTAACTGGATAACAATGTAAGCGAAAATTCGAACATTATCTTGTTCTCTTTAACTGTTTCAATTCGAGTCCGAACCATCGAATTATTTTACAAAAAGCTCTACTTGGAGGATATATATTGTAAACAGCATAGTTAATGATAAAAAGTAATATTCTTTCAAAAGACCATCTCAAATTACTTCAATATGTGATAGAAAATTCTAGACTTTCTCGAAACGCTTTTGTCTTCTCACCCTAAAAACTATAAGACATTCCATCAATCGTTCTAAGATTTTTTTACTCTTTTCTCCTTATTCTTCTAGAAAAAAAGTCATTTTAAGTAAAGTAAGTAATTTGTATAAAGTTAAAATGGCTTCATTAATGGTAGCTTTTAGCTGGATAACAATGTAAGCGAAAATTCGAACATTATCTTCTCTTTAACTGTTTCAATTCGCGAGTCCGAACCATCGAATTATTTTACAAAAGGCTCTACTTGGAGGATATATATTGTAAACAGCATAACTAATGATAAAAAGTAATATTCTTTCAAAAGATCATCTCAAATTACTTCAATATGTGATAGAAAATTCTAGACTTTCTCGAAACGTTTTTGTCTTCTCACCCTAAAAACTATGACATTCCATCAATCGTTCTAAGATTCTTTTTCTTCTTTCTCCTTATTTTTTTAGAATAAAAATCCTTTTAAGCTTCCTAATTATTACTATTAGTAAAAAAGGACAGGATGAATCTAAGATCAGTCATTTATTTTCTTTCATACACTGTCTTGTCACTTTCGAAGAAGTACAAAGAACGTTAGAGAGAAGAATAGATATTCCTCATCAATGTTGAAAATTCCCTCCACTGTTATTAGTTTTTATGTTTGATTAATAGAACCTAATTGATACCCCGTAAACCCAATAAAAAATGTTTGTGGAATAATGAAAGGTTTTTGTTTCCTGGGCAAAAAAATGTTTTCATAAGAGAAGCTATTATTAAATTTGTATCTCGGCGAAGACTTTTATCAGGACCGTGTATCTTAATAGTAGCTAATTGCTTCAGTAACAAATAAGTGTAAGTGCATTATGATTGCTTTTAAAAATAAGTTGGCCAGAGAATTAGGTTTGTCTAGTTCATCAATTACGTGTAGCGGTAAATTGTTTTGCTTGCTTTATTATTTTAAGCACGGAATTTGGTTACATTGAAAGTTTGTGCATTAATAAACTCTAACTACATATTTTAATTGGTGAAATTGTTTATTTTAACTACTGTTAAACATTAATACAGTGATTTTCAGCCACCGTGTAAAGAGAAAGGCACTGTTGTGTTTGCGGTGATGGGGAAGGAGTTTAAATAGTGAAAGCTTAATTTAATTTCAACGGGATAATAGTGAACTTTCGACGTGTGTGTGTTCACAAGTAATACCGATATAAATAATTTGTAATATTATTTGTTTCAAAAAGATTTTTTGAAGCAAGTTTAGTCCAGATAAGGTAGTTAATTTCTACTTATTAAATCAATCAAAATGATACCTATTTTTTGTCAGATCGGCAGAAAATATGTTTTTGCTGTGCCGTAAAACTTTAGGTGTACGTATACAAAAGAAGATTTTTTAAAAATTTTGACTTCAAAAATCCAGTTTTTTTCTTATCGCAGGTAATTGATGAATTTTTAAAATCATTTCAGGGAGAAAAAATCAGATTGTACAAATAAATAATTATCTAATTAAGATATAATTATCAATTTAGCATGCGTTTTAAAACATGTTATCTCAAATTCTAGTTTGTTCAGAAAGCCGATTCCTGTTTAAAATTATTTCTGATATTATTTCTCATATTTTGGACCTCCATCAAGTTGCTAGAAAAGATTTAGTTTTGTTTTACAAATTTTTAATCAAGGAGGTGTAAAAAATCAACATTTTTTTCAGGAATTTCAGCATTTAAAAATCAATTAAAAAATCCATTTCTTAACTAAATACTCGGATTGAGGCTCAAAACATTCACTTCATTATACAGATCATTATGATGCAAAATAATTATGATAGGTGAATAAATACACTGTGGAGTTATCACGTTTCGAACAAAGCATCCTATTGCAAAAATGCAGTTCTTCAAAAATCGAGTTTAAAGTTTTGGAAACGTCTCTTCATGGTGACAGTAGCTAACCCTTTTAACTAAAAAAACTTTTTCGAATATTTGAAAGATTTTGGGAACTCTTGAAAAAATTGGAAGATATTTTGAATTAATAAAAAATATTGATATTCTGGTCAATTTTCTTGATTTCTAGTGTATACATATACCTTAAGTAATTAATTTAGGTGTACCATGGATTTATAAGGTCGAAAATATTTGCATTAATGCATCATATTTAATCACCATATAATGGGGTTATATTAGGGATGTGAATATTAAATTATGATAAAATTTAAAATAATGGTAACACAGAATCCGGATATGCACTAAACATTTTAATGTAATGTTTGTTTCACTATTAAAATTACATCAATATTGAATTGTTTGACAATTAAGAAGGTTATATATGTAAGTAAACATTTATACGTTTTCTGAATATTTTCTTTCAGGGGCAAACAATTTAAAGAGCAGCATTTTCCACCCTTTAGGATAGCAAATTCCAATTAGGCGACGATTTTCGAATTAATTTACCAGATTTCGAGTTACTCTCTTGCCATATACAGAGGCTGTTCACACATTACACAATGTATACTGTATTCACAAAACTAAATTACATACAATTCTTGTGTTTTAAATGTTCTATTTGATAGCCCTTATTCTGAACTATCTTTTGACATCGTAATTTCCAGGATAATAATGCCTTTTGAAGTGTCAGAAGAGGTATTCTATCCCATTCCTCCTGAACAGCTTTCCAGAGTCCTGTAAGGGCTGTGGGACGAAGTTTAGATAATGCAGATTTTATAAGTCTGAAAGCACAAAAATCCATAGGTGATACATCGGGAGATTTAGTAGGGATATCAGTGAAGGGTATGATACCAATTTTTTGTTCCATTTCTTTTGGGAAATTTACAGTGGATTTTGATGTGTGACTGCTAGCTTTGTCTTGATGGAGTTCCACAGATTGATGGCACTATGGGTAAAGCGATGGTATTTTATACAGAAAAATTGGCGATAAAATATGTTCCTGATAGTATTTGGAGTTAATCTTGACATTTTTTTCCACTCTCTTTATTTTTAACTTGCTATTATATGAAAAATCAGCAACAATCATGAATCCCTTAGAAAAACTTTCTTTCGATTCTGTGAACCATGTACTTAAAGTTTTTTCTCCCCTTCCATGATAATAAATGGCTCTTTTGCTGCAATCATTTAAATACACCCATGATTCATCTATTGTGACAATTTTTTTCCTTTTTTCTTTGGATAAGTGTTTTTCATGTAGAATTCGGCAGCGTGTCCTTCGTTCAGCGATATGCTTTGGAGAAAGACGATGCACATTGCGTTTTTTCGCTTTCTTAAGATTTAAATCAACGTCTATCATTTTGTTTACAGTAAACACCGAGCATTTTAATGATTTTGCAACTGCCCTTTGACTAGGGGGATTTTTTAAACATTAAACAACGTACCTTTGCAATAGTCGAAGATGTCCGTTTCTTCCTTGGATACTTGTTTGGAATTTTTGTCCCACTTGAGGCTCCAATTTGACGTTTTTTCCTTACTTGTTGACGATATTACCTATCGACGCTTTAGATATCACAAAACCATGACTCTCACATCGTTTTTGGAAAACGGAATATGAATATTTCTCTTCGGAAAGAGCATAAATATAGCCTTCGAACCACTGCTTCGTTAAAAACGCTATTTTGAATAAAAACAAACCTCTCAAGCCGCAGACGATAATGTTGACTTTTAAAAATATAGTACAACTGCAATTATTTCTTTTGCAGCAAACGATTTTTTACTATCGCTAACCAAAATCGTCTAAAAAATGTGCGAACAGCCTCTGTATCTCCAAATAAGTTTGCTAGAAGCTACTTTTTGTTTTTGATGCATTTACTGGAGTAGGGAATGAATTAGAATATGCTAGCTTTAATTCTAAATAATGTATTATACATTATTAGCCTCAATTACAAAATGTTTAGCGTTTGTAACTATGGTTTGTAAGGGTAATCAAACGAAGAACTACTTTTCCATTGCTCAGGAATTTTCTATTCGTCAAAGCTCTTTATTTTAATTAATAGTTATGAGCTAGGTATTGCAGATTTATGAATTGTTAAACGAACTCAGACACAACGCTTTGGCAGATATTACGTTTAATGAATTACGTTACTACAAATATATATATATATCACCAAGAAATGCAATCGCCGGGAATTAATAGTATTAATTTTAAATGGAAGATAACTTAACTATTAAAAAATATTTTGTTCTTAGAAATGCTTGTGGAATTAAATCTGACAAAGCAAACATTTACACAATATATTATACTAGCCACTGCGTGGGTAGCCCGGCGTTGCCCGTGCCCGTGGTGTAAGTTATTTATCTCGTGTAAAATTTTCCGCAGATTTCGAATCCGTTGAAATTTTCAATCTATCTTTAGCGATTCCGATTTTACGAAAAAGAATTAACAATCCCAGTCAAAATGTTTTTTATTTTTTACTCTCATTCCCTGAAATGGAATAGGACAGGAAATGTAATCTGTTTCTTTTTTTTTAACGCGAAGGCAGAAGATGCTATCTGTTTCACGTGACGTCACAATCTCTTGCGAAAATATAAAAGATATATTCAATTCAAAAGTTATTTATTGAAAGAAAATAATTTTTTTAGGTATCAATCTAAAGTGAAATTTTCCTCAGATTTCAAATCCGTTCAAAATTTTTACTCTATCTTTTACAGTCTAAGAGACAGATAAGAGAATTAAGTGAGTACAGTTAAAAGATTTAACGTCTGGCTGGAAAATCATTCCTCCGAGCAAAATCAAAGCGGGAACGAAAACAATATTTTACTCCGAGTTCTCCGCGATGAAAAAACTTAGCATGGTTCCAAAGTGTGATTGCAAGGTCACGTATGTAGAAAAGTCCAGATTCGGGTGTTTCTTCTTCCTGAAGAATCGAGTTGAAAAACCGATGGAGAATAAAACTATTAAATTCATTTTAAAATGTTCTACATTGAATTTTATAATTCGCCATGACCCAAAAATTGCAAAAACAAATCGGACTATCTGTGTGCCAAATCTCATTGCTGTAAGTGCCATAGAATCGGATTTTGCGGCAAGAAACAGACAAACAAACACTTCCTTTCATAATAGTAGAGATGTATAAAGAACGAACTGTGTTTGAAGCAGCAAAACTATTGAATCGTTTGCTCCGCGTTATGAAATGTGAAGTTTATCCTGGCGGGACTTTCTAGGTCAACGCAACTACGTATTTTCAGCTCGCTACGTTATTCGCTTATAACCATACAAGCAAAATTTAATATAGAACATTACACGAGTCTAATCAAAACAAAACGTAAAAAGCAGACATGGGTCGAGGAAAACCAAGAGAGGAAAAACACAACCACTTAAGGTGATCTAAATTCAAAACTTATTCACCAAAGCAATGCAAACTGTCTATGAAATACAGGCACGACCTGGTTTGTCTGAAGGAGCAAACGCTTCTTAACGATGATTTCTGGTATCATGAAATTTGCCCAGCTTATTCTGTAGGAAGACATATAAATAACGTCGCAATGGAGCAACACAACGGACTATTGGCCCGGAATCAAACCTGAAGGGAAATATCCAAGAACAACACCTCGTCATTTCCAACCTTGGTCTGATGACGAATTCACACCTTAGCTGGTACCCAATCCCAAAACTTACATACCACGCCAGAGTGAAGACATTAGAGGCCACGACAGATTTAACACGCATCAGCCCCCTTTGTTAATAATTTCTGTAAAATAGTGCGTATGTATATTACAAATTATTTAAAATAGGTTTTGTTCTCATTTCTACAATCAGTAAAATGGAATTTCCTGAAAAATTCAGTTTTTAACTCTTTTGTTCCCAAGACGACAATATTTACGCGTAATTAAATTGCTTTAAAATTATAGAATAACTAGCAAAATACCCGACCTTACTCGGTTTGAATTCGTTTACCCTAGATTGAAGAGATAATCAAAATATATAATGACTTACGTTTTTTGTAGAGTAAAAATTTATTTTAACACCTTTCGCCATCTTTATATTTTCAACAACTTACTTTGGACACAAATCCTACACATGCATATCCATTCATGTAATACATTTCACAACCATCGCACAGTTGCTGTATGACAAAGCTCAAAAAGACGAAAGGTGATACTAAGGTTACTACTATAAAAGACGATTTATAGGAAGATTTGGAATTCCCTTTCTTAAGTTGTTTTCATGTGCAACTCAATTAATTAAAATTACGATTTACGGCGAGTGCTCTCGCACTCATAGTCAACAAAACAATATTTTTTTACCTGTGGCACTCCTGCCTCCGGTATGCGACATTGTGAAATTTTGCAATCTTCTCCTGTCATTACTACAACGAATTTTTTAATGTTGGAAAAAGTTCTAGTTTGGATTTTTAAACATTATTATTATTTCAATAACGACATTATTCTTTAAATAACGGCATTATTCTTTAAATAACGGCATAACTACACTTAAAATTTACTGAAAATTTATACTGACTTACCTAACATTTTCAAGTCTAATACTTTGTGGTGCTGTTGGTTGTGATGAGAAGGAAAACACATTTATTAAAATAATAAATATTTAAAACAGGAAACAGCAAAGTAAAACAAAATAAAATATGTCGTAAAAAATTGTTCCAAAGATATTAATTTGTGATTCAATTTTATCTCTTGATCTCGCACAGTTGCCACAACTTACAACTAAAAGTGTACAAAATTTCGAAATATGAAATTAATTCAGAGCGAAAGAACCAGAAAAAATATCACTGCTCGCGCGATCGTGTTCATTCTCGTTTCATTGAAAAATATCGTCTGTTCCAAATTTTCGG
This sequence comes from Metellina segmentata, assembly GCA_947359465.1. Classification (NCBI taxonomy): domain Eukaryota; kingdom Metazoa; phylum Arthropoda; class Arachnida; order Araneae; family Tetragnathidae; genus Metellina; species Metellina segmentata. Next base: position 102,516,258 of record OX375875.1, read on the forward strand.
AAATCGTTTTCATTGCGCAAAGAATAAAAATAAGACTCGAAATAAATTACGTTTCAGAAATGAAATTCCATAAAAAAAAATAATTTTTTGAAGAATAATTACTTTTTCAGCAGTACTGGTAAAGCAATCGAATTAATCGTAATATTCAATAGACATTCCAATTTTTCCAAAACTACCAAATTATGGTTGATTTAAGTATACTTACTCAGGTGTTTTAGCATGAAACTCGTCTAAATATAACAATAAAGATATGTTTAATATTGCATTCTCTAAATTATTAGATAATGTATAAAATAAAATACAATGCAATCAAATATCTGGAATACAATTCATGTGATGCCTACACAAACACACAAACACAAAATCGAGCATAGAACAGAAAGACGGACAGACAGACTTTCGCAACCAATTCCACTCACTAAATCAAGATAAGTACTCTCTGTATGCAAATTTCCATGAAAATATCTTAAACCGCGTGGACGTGTATAGGGCACAACATACAGACAGACAGACAGACACCAAACGAGAAAAAGGCGGATTCGGCATCAGAAGGGTCCAAAACGGATAGAAAACTTGAAATGCGTCGAAAATATTGAATGTACAAACAAACACTCCATTCTTATTTATATAGATGTATTCGAGTTTGATTTTTTTATCTTGAGTTTGGCACAAGTTCCCAAGAGGACTCAATGCCACAAAATCACATCCAATCCATTACCAAGACGACCAAAGTGGCCCTGTTCGAAAATGACCAATCCGATCGTATTCCGTTTGGGGTAGAGGATAAGTTTTGTGAAGCAATGCTTCTAGCAAGTAGAGGGGAGTGCACTGTTGAATGAGAAGGGGGTCACTATCTTTAGACTGCTGGGGGGGTGGGGCAAATTTTGACACTGTTTTAAATCACCTTTTGTTCGCTTTGCTCTCTAATGTTACCATCACTGTCATGCTTATAAATTGTTGATCATACTGTTGTTTTCGGATTTGTTTGTATATCTTAGAGTTGAGCGTGCTTAGGATACGTACAGAAATTTTAAAAATTTATGTTGTAAATATTTTACAGATGCACACAAATAATGTACACGATGGTATTTGGTTGGATTCGAACTCGCAACCCTCCGGTTGTTAATCCGTTACTCTTCCAACCGGGATACCGCGGTCAGTCTAGAATTTCTAGGTCAGCGCAAATATTTTCAGCTTACCACGTCAGAACCACAGAAGTAAAATGTTTCCTTTTTATTCCCATGCTGGCCAATTGAGCATTAGTTACATTAGTCACCATAACGCTACGAGGGTAACAGGGTGGCTACATATTTTGGGATTTGTGACTTGCTCGGTCAAGTTATGCCAAACGCAAGACAACGTCAAGTGAAAATGTCGTGAAAGGGGAAAATGGAGGATTGGGTAACATTAGGAAAGAAGGGAGTAGTGGAATGAAAAGAGATAAAGATAGCTTGGGCATCCGGGGAGCATGGTACTCCCTAAAGACAGTAATCCCCATGAGAAAAGAAACAATCAGAAGAGTACTTCTGGTACGTGTAGCTAATGTACTTCTGGAGGCGGTGCAGGAGGGTGTCATTTCAAATAATACCCTACATTCAAGGCATACACCCGTTTTGAGAGGTCACACATTCACTTCAGATGGACAAACATCCATATCTTACATCCTGGGTGCAGAATTATATACAGTGTTCTGCAACACAACTCCAAGCAATTGCAATTGCTCTGCAGGCATTTTGTCCGAATTTTGAAAACTGCGGTAAAATAAAAAATAAAAACAGACGTAAGACACAATTATCGGCTAAATATGTATTACCATATTTATAATAAAACACATCGAAATTAATAAACTTATTTTATTTAAAATCAAGGCATACTTTCAGAATTTGCCACTGTGTCGTAACTTTTGAAGTTAAATATTTTGTCATTGACATAGAAGATGTGTTATTTATAAAGTGTTTGTGGTAATTTGGGGCGGTGTAGGGAGGTTGTTCCGTAGCTAGAGAAGAAAACAAAATTTGGCAAGAAGCGCGCTTTGCACTGCAGAACATCTTAACTTATGTTTGAAACAAAATAGTTCAAAAGTTGGATAAAATTGAGAAAAAAGTTCTGGAAAAGGAAAGTGTTTTGCAAAGATTTTGTTTGTTCTGCGACGTACGTCGTAGTTTAAAGCACTTTCTGCCCCCGTGCCTTACCTAGTATTCCAACTAAGAACCTTTTTTCTAGAAGACACCACTAGATCGATTGGTCGGCTAAAATTGAAATGCGTTATAAAACATTACATATTACGATATCAATCAACAGAAAATGTCAAAAGCGGTGATGAGCTGAGGAATTGGATAGAACACAAGCACTTAAAACAGACAAAGTTAAAGAATCTTTTTGATAACGCAACAAAACTTCGGACGAAACGGAATCGCGACTTAGTTTGTCTGAAGCAGCAAAAACACTAAAAAGCTGGAAGTAAAGCTAGTTGTCAAAAATTTTACCAGACCTATTCGCGTACTTCCTTAGTGAACACAATCCATGCCTTTTTTATGCATCGCATAACTAAGGATGTATACAGCTTATTATAACCTTCACTTTCCATCTTTTCTTCTTTCAGAAATAATGTAATGATTCAAAGAGCATTACACAAAATCCTTCCTTTTCCTTTTAGTGGCACTGACATCAATTTACATCAGAGGGGGAAAAACTAAACCAAAAGCCACACACGAGTTTATATTTGTATCCCTTTGTACACGGCACATTATGCTTTTAGACAATGTTCTTCCTCAAGCATTATCTTTTTACGAGCATCAGTGCTACCTTCCGTCACAGCCGCAGCGCATCGATCTTTTGTTTGTAGGAGGATATATTTTTTCTCGTCTTACGATCTGTCATTAACAGAGGCAACAAGCTCAATCGCCTCAACGGAAGAGGCGTTTACGAGGTGAAAAAGTATTAGCCGGCACACACAGAAATGTACTTCGGAGAGTAAAATTAAATAATACTCGTAAACCGGAATACGAGGCCTTTCCGCGCTCACTTTTTTTCCCCCGAAGAAGTCGTAAAGCCGGCTTTTTACGGCGTTATGCCGGCTGGATCTCCCCGGCCACTTTATGGAGACCCCGTATAACCTTCGGTGACGGTCCGTTGCCGGGAAGCGTTTGAAAATTCGCGAGTTGTACGCGGTACGCTCGAAAACGGCCGTAAAATTTATTCTGAGAGAAATGGTGCACCTCGCGAGAATTGGCCTATTATGTCCGTGGATTGGCGTAATACGTCTAAGGTCCTGATATAAGCAATGCATGCCTTTGTCATTTGGGTCGAGTCGTTCTGTTGTGTGCTATAAAACGAAATAGTTTAGCATATTGGTCTGTTTGACGGTTTTGTGCTCGGTATGCTAGACCGTTTCGAATTGTCTTTATTGAAGCTATAAAAAGGGCGAGGGAAAATTAGATTTAAATGGTATTCACTATATCCCTGAACCACAGAACATTTTACATATGAGAGTGCACTACAGAAATGTGTCCGAGTATTTATGTATTTGAAGAGGCTCCTAAAAAGGATGTTTTATTTTATTATTTCATAACTTTTGTCTAGCCTTCCTTGTCTTGACGTCTTTTCTAATGACGAGTGGTAACACACCACTTGATGGACGAGATGTAATTAAAAGAAAACTGACCAGGTCTTGTGTGTGTGTGATTTTCACATCATAAAATAACTAGGTACTATTTTGATCAACGAGATAAAAGAAAACTGACCAGATCTTGATATCTTCATCATAAAATAACTAGGTACTATTTTTATCAACGAGATAGAGAAAAAAACTGACCATATCTTAATCTCGGCATCATGAAAGAAATCGTCAATATCTTGATACTGAGATACCTCACTATTAGCAAAATCCTATCTCTAATTAGTCTTATCTTGTGATTAATGAGATATCTCATAGAAACTACTTGGAGGGTTAAATAGCTTTAAATTGCCTCAAACCCAGTCGAGCGTCTGTTTCATCAGCATTTTTGTTCCACCATTGATCAACTTTCGAGCTTTGTCTGCTTAATGTGCCCTGTGCTCTTCTGATTGTACCACTAATGACAGCTTTTGAGGTTTTATTAATCTCTTGCGAAATATTTCGTATTAAATTTTACGTATATTGCTCTAAGGAACGATGTAGCGAGTTGAAAATAGTTGCATTTATTTAAGAATTCTAGACAAAACAAGTTGTGCTAATTGTATGATGTCAGATCTCAATGTTTGAGAGTTTTGCTACTTCAAACAAGTTGCGTGTCTGCTTCTTCTTGATTTTCGTTGCGTCGATGATCAGCTTTGTCCACTTTTCCTTGCTGGTGGTTTTTCTTCTACTGATCGCTTAGTTCGAGTCAACTTTTGTGGTCTCTTCTTGTCTATTGTTCTATATTAAATTTTACTTCTGTGGTTAGGTGGCAACCGCGTAAAGCTAAATGTAGTTACAGTGACGTAGAAATTCTAGACAGTATAGGCTATACTGATTTCATGATGTCAGATCAAGATATGAGTTCTTGCAGCTCAAAGCATATTTTCTGCTTTATACATTCGATTATATAAAATTGAAACAATAGACAATAATTATGAAAATTTCTAATAACTTCTCGTACTTGTTCAAGATTTATATGATATCACTCAAAAACGAGAACTATATTAGTTTCGATTTAATAATATGAAATTAATATCTCTACGTAAAGAACAGCAAACAATAAGTAAATAAAACAATTAGACGAATTCCTACGTCAAAAAAAATTGGGAATACACTTGTAAAAATTGATTTCAAGAATCTTAAAACAAAAGTCATATGGGCTAAATTAAAAAGAATTTCGAACAATTTGGCACCACAATGAAGATTGGCGAAAACAAGCATCACATAGTAAAGATTTTTACAAGTCAGAGAAAATAGAAAATATTCCATTGCACATTCAATTTGATTTTGTTATTGTATTTGGTACTCACGAATTCGATTATTTCTGAGACGATTCCTACGTGAGAGTTAATTGGACCAACGAACATTGAGAGAGTGAGATAGCGAGAAATAGATTATCTCCATACTAGACGACTAGGATAACGATTCCTTGACGAAGTCCCTTTAGACATTTGGTCCGCCTCAGGGACACATCTTTGGATGTGTACGGGCTTCATAGACCCGGATAGCTACAGCTATACTTTTTCTATTCCCTCATGAGGTTTACTGCCTTTAGTAAACATGGGATTCAGGCTACCAGGATACCCAAACGATATTTTTTGTTTCCATAGGATTACTCTATTATTCAATCCTTTTTTCCTTTCACGTCATTTTTTTGAGTGTCTTGTGTTTGGTGCATCTTGGCCAAAAGAGGCCACTTTCACCATAAATCAACAAACCCTCCGACATTTGATACCTTAATATGACACCAGTATTGTTCCTTTACATTTTTCTGGATATATATGACTTTCAAATAAATATTTTTTAAATTCATGATCATGCCCCAAGTAGTGGTCCGAGGCCGATGGTTGTTGATGAACTCCGTCGTGAAAGTTTAGTAAAAAAACTCAAAAGACACAGAGTCAAAATTCTCTGTTTGGAGTATATTTTACTAAATTTAATCGATCGTCACGTAAGTTACATGTAGTATAAAGTAGCAATTACATTTGGATAGGCATTCAAAATTGTAACTTTCCTCCCACCGCTGTATAAAATCTTTACTTCATCTCCTGTTCTAAAGATGGATTTTATCTTTTAGTTGTCTCGGTAACTATTTATTGCTCTGACTTTTTTAATTGGCTTTTGCCGCACTTCCTCGGCTTGAAATCTTGTGGATGTTTCTTTTAATTGAAAAAGCTTTGTTCTTAGGTTGCCAGCTTGGCGTTTTCTATGTAGGGTTGCCAACTTGGCGTTTCACTTCTTGTAAGATGCGAGATGGCGAACCTTATATGTCCCTCCGGGGAAGCACATCCATCACTTAAGTCATAAGTGATGATGCTGCTGCCAATCGCCATCTAGAATCATAACTAAAAGTCATAATCAATTAGCTGGTCTTCATTACGATATCCAGTCCTTCGAGAGAAGCGTGAGAGCTCAAAAAAAATATCTACATTAACATTCATGAACTCCCACATACAATACATAATACAAGTCACAAGACCGTTATCAAAATTATCTAAATCAGATTACAGTTTTGAGAAGAAAAAAAATATATACATATTTATATGAACTGAATAAAAACTAGGGTTAATCAATTTTGATGCGCGATAAGGCATCTGCATTGCCATGCTTACTACCCTTTCTGTACAATATATTCATGTTATATCTTTGCAATGCCAAAGCCCAACGTGCAAGTTTTGCACCCTGTGGCATTCCCTGGGTCAAATAAGTAAGGGGGTTATGATCGGAGACAATTTGGACTTGTGCTCCAAATATCCAAGTGTCAAATTTTTTCAACGCACTTAGAACAGCATACGCTTCCCGTTCGATAGTGGCCCAACGAGTTTGGCATGGGGTGAGTTTTCTACTGTAAAAGGCGATAGGACGTTCTTTTCCGTCTTCGTCTTGCTGAGCTAGACACGCTCCAATCGCTGTTGCAGAAGCATCGGTGTACAACTGGTATGGCTGATCTAACACTGGAGTATATAAGAATGGAATTTCCATCAGCCTTTGCTTCAATTGTTGGAAGCTTGCTTCCTCTTCATCACTCCAAGGTATTTTGTTGGGCACCCTTTTCTTTGTTAAGTTTGTTAAGGGTAAAACCAAGGACGAGAAATCCTGAATGTACTCCCGATAGTAGCTTGCCAGACCAATTATGCCTCTTAACTCTTTCTTAGTAGTTGGACGTGCTAAGTTCTGCATGGCTTCGATTTTCTGGGGATCTGGTGCATGTCTTCCGGAACCTACAATGTGTCCCAGGAACCTCACTTGTTTTTTACCGAACTCGCACTTTTTAAGATTGACTGTTAATCCAACGGTCTGTAGAGTTCTCAGCACGTCTCTGATGTGACGCAAGTGATTCTCCCACGAGCTGGAAAAAATGGCCAGATCGTCGATATACGCACGGCAGTACTTTCTGTGTGTCTTAAGTACTTTGTCTATGGACTTTTGGAACGTACTTCCAGCATTTTTAAGTCCAAATGGTAAAACGTTCCATTGAAAATGACCAGAGTGTGTCACAAATGCCGAATATGGTTTAGCTTCTTCTTCTAAAGGGATTTGCCAATAACCCTTTGTCAAATCTAGAACGCTGATGAAAGGAGCACTACCAATTTCAAATAGTAACTCGGTGGCCTGTTGCATTGGATAAGCATCCGGGACAGTAAAACTGTTCAAAACTCGAAAGTCGACGCAAAGTCTTATACTTCCGTCCTTTTTTGCCACACAGACGACTGGGTGTGCCCACTCACTGTCACTCTCTTCAATCAGTCCTTGTTCAAGTAACTCTTGGATTTGTCGATCCACCTCGGTTTGTAAGGCGATGGGAACCCGATAGGGATGCATTTTCTTTGGCACACAATCTTTAGTTAGTTTGATTGAATGTCCATCAACTCTGGCTCGGCCAGGTCGTGCACTGAAAATTTCTCGAAACCCTTCCAAGGTCTGAACTAATTGGTGTCGCTGTTCTTCGCACAACGCCTCTGTAGTCTGGAACACATGACCCTTAATATCGTCTGCAGATTGACTCTTATTTCGAGTAGGGGCATAAAAGATTTCCCCAAAGTCCTGATCTTGTTCGAAAATCAACTCCACCTGTTCAACTCGGGCTATATAAGGTCGTAGTTTGTTGAAATGCAGCTCTTTTCGGCTTTTATCCTCCATCTCGACCAACGCAGAATGAGGTCGAGTTAGCTGGATAATAGTTGCAGGTCCAGACCAGTTCTTCAGAAGTTTGTGACTAGAAGATGGAATAAGGATCAGTACTTTATCACCAACCTTGAAAGTCTTTTCTCTCGCTCTCAGATTATATTTAGATGTGTAATAGCCTTGTGCCTTTTCGGCATTCCCTGCGGCAATCTCGTGTGCCGTTTTCATCCTTTGACGAAGGTCTTCTAAGTATTTTTCAACAGAAGGAGATGCTCCTGTTGGAATTTCGGTTTCTCCTAACCAACTCTCCTTAATTAATTTTAATGGACCTGGAGGTAACCTTCCATACACCAACTGAAATGGCGATACTCCCGTGGTACTGTGAGGTACTTCTCTGTATGCGAATAGTAAGAAAGGGAGATGAATATCCCATTGTCGACCATTTTCTTGTATGTTCTTACTGAGCATATCCTTCAGGGTTTTGTTCCATCTCTCCACGGCTCCCATGCTTTCTGGATGCCCCGGAGTTGAAAATCTTGGTGACACCCCGATAACTTGCATGAAGCCCTTGGTGAGCTGTGCTGTGAAATTTGTCCCTTGATCGGTACAGATAGTTTTAGGAAACCCCGTCTGGGAGAAAATCTTCATCAGGACGTCGCAAGTTGTTTTCGCAGTAATGTTCTTGACTGGTATGGCTTCCGCCCATCTCGTGCACAAATCCACAGCACAAACGATAAACTTGTGCCCTCTTGAGGATGGTGGCTCTAGGGGACCAATACAATCTACACTCCACACTTCAAAAGGATTTTCAGGTCTCACAATAGGTTGGATAGGAATTCTGTCATTGTAAGTGGTACCTCTACGTAGCTGGCAGACCTTGCAGCTTTCACAAAAATGTTTGACATCAATCTTGATATTCGGCCAGTAAAAGGAATACTTTATCCGTTGTTTGGTTTTCTGTTCTCCTAAATGACCGGCCAATGGAATTTCGTGTGCCATTTTTAGGACATAGGGCCTTTTAAATTTAGGCAAAACTACCTGCTGAATTTTCTCTCCTCCTACGATTTCTGAGTGTACCAATAACCCATCTTGCACTTCGAATGCATTTCTTCTATTTCTTGCTAATTCCCAAATATCCTTTAAACTTTCATCTTCCAATTGAAATTGCACGAACTCGTTCCGTTTCTCATTAACCCCAGGGTGATTTGCGGTGTCACTACGGGCCAAGGTAAGTTCGTTTAAGGACGAAACTGAATAAATTTCTCCAACTCGAGAAACCCCTTCTTGGCTAATAATATTGCCATAAAGTTCCACATTCGAGTTTAAAGCGTCATACGTTGAAACGCTTAAGAGCATGTCGCTTACTAATTTTTCAGACACTGCACATGTCACTGGAATTTCTCCGTGTCGTCCGTCATTGATTTTCACATGGATTATATTGAGAGGTGCCATTTCTGTCTCACCAAATGCGGATACAATTTTAATTTTTCCTTCCCCGTCATTTTGAGAATCCTCAATCAGATCAGCCCGGATGACTGAAATCTGCGCTCCAGAGTCGATAATACCGTCGAAGATATTATTACCGCTTTTTAAACTCACTATCTTGAGTTCATCAATACCTCTTTGGTATTCTACAGGCTTTGTGACTGGAACGGTCACTTTTGCCGTCAACATCGATGGAGGCTCCACCATGTCTTCCCTTGCACATGATGTTGTAGCGTCTTGGGCTCCAATATTGCTCACAACTGCTGAAGTTTGTCTTCTTCCTAGCTTAGGACATGTGTTTCTAAGATGCTGAAATGATCCGCAAGAATAACACTGAATCTTCTTCTTCCTTCCCGCTTCATTTTTCGGACTCGTATTACGTTGATGAGTACTCCTCTCGTGAAACTGTCCATATCTAGCAGGAAAATCGGAGTTCCTTTCTTGAAAGCGTCTTCTTTCTTGAAAATGTGAATTTCTTTCCTTATTTACTATGTTTTCAGGTGAATGGAATTTCTTCTTGAACCCTCGAACACTTTCGTATTTGTCAAGGAGTTCCGCTAGAGTAGTAGGAGATTTTATTGTGCTCCACTCATCGACAAAATGCTCTCGCATTTCCGGAGGTACCTTACGTTTGAATTGATCCGTAATTACCAGATGCTTTAACGTTTCGAAATCCGCAACCTCAAGACCTTGAATCCATTCTTCAAAATAATTTGTCAATTCAAAGGCAAAATCCTTCCACGATTTATCTTCAGTCCGCTTGAGCTGGACAAATTTCAATCGGAAGGTTTCTGGGCTTAGTTTAAACCTTTTTAGCAATAACCCTTTCACGTGACTGTAGTCATATGCGACGGCCGCTTCTTCTCTAGCAATTAACTGAGTAATGTCATAGGGTAATAAACCCAAAAGCTGTGACACCCAGTCCTCCCTTTTTATGTGAGCATGTTCTGCCTGCCTCTCGAAAAGAACCAGATATAGACTGATGTCTCCTTCTTTAGGATCGAACTTCTGCATCACTCTTTGTAGATCGTATATGTGCTTAGAGTTGCTCGAATTCCCTTCATTTGATGTTTCTGTATTGTGACGGCCTTCCATTTCGAGCCTTAGCTTTTCTAACTCGAAAGCAGAACGTTTCTCGAGTTCCATCACAAAACGTCTTTCTTCAGACTCAGCAGCGATGCGCTTTTGCTCAGTTTCAGCAGCGAGGCGCTTTTCCTCACTTTCAGCCAAGAAACGCCTTTCCTCGGCATTTTTCCGATCTGTTATGATACTGTTTAAAAGATTTTCGGTAAACTCCTGTTCATATTCTTCGCTGTTCAATATTGAGTTCTTTAAATCGATGATTTTGTGTTGCGGCAACACATCTAACCCCAATTCATCTGCCAACACCTTCAAATCCTCCTTCCTTGCTTTCGCGAGATACGCCATCCCAAACGAATTTAACGCAGGAATTAAATTTACGCCACAGAATGCAGAAATAAAAAAAAAGGGTTGGAAACCTCACTCTAAATAGTCTAAAATTATGATTTATATTAACTTTACGCCTTAGCAACAAGCATTCGCAGAAATCCCCGTTTACCAAAACGAAATAGTTATTCTCTAACCCAATAACACAAAAAGTATCTAGTTCTGATGAACTGTTTCTCAATTAACCATTAATCTAATTAACACATGGTGTGCTAAATAAAATTTGCACTGTGGTGCACATAACACGTAAGTGTTCTAAACAAAATGAATAGCATTAGATTTCAACAAAGTCTACTTTCGCTCCGTAATTGTGTGGAAGTTGCATGAATTAAAAAAAATTAAAACTCAGGATGAGCTCTCACCTTCATTTCCAGGGTTCGACGATCCTACCGACTGCGCCAGTAGTGGTCCGAGGCCGATGGTTGTTGATGAACTCCGTCGTGAAAGTTTAGTAAAAAAACTCAAAAGACACAGAGTCAAAATTCTCTGTTTGGAGTATATTTTACTAAATTTAATCGATCGTCACGTAAGTTACATGTAGTATAAAGTAGCAATTACATTTGGATAGGCATTCAAAATTGTAACTTTCCTCCCACCGCTGTATAAAATCTTTACTTCATCTCCTGTTCTAAAGATGGATTTTATCTTTTAGTTGTCTCGGTAACTATTTATTGCTCTGACTTTTTTAATTGGCTTTTGCCGCACTTCCTCGGCTTGAAATCTTGTGGATGTTTCTTTTAATTGAAAAAGCTTTGTTCTTAGGTTGCCAGCTTGGCGTTTTCTATGTAGGGTTGCCAACTTGGCGTTTCACTTCTTGTAAGATGCGAGATGGCGAACCTTATACCCCAATTTTATATAAATATAAATAGTTAAAAATTAGATGAAAATAGAATTTTTCATGTACGAATTTGACGTTAGAAAGCCATTTTTAAAATTTATTCTAGCAAAATTATCCTACCCCTCTCTGTAGTTTGGTAATTTTGAATTAACGTCGTACTAGAGCAACACAACGGGCTATTGACGACGGTCCGGGATCAATCCCCTAACGGAAAGATCCGAGAGGACAACACCACGTAATTTTTAATCACGGTCAGATGACGAGGCAACACCTGAGCTGGCATCTCACTCTCCAAACGTCCACACCAACCCAACATGAGGACTTTCGGTCACGACGGATTTAAGGCTACCAGTCGACTCTTCTCGCCTACGATTACAAACAGCCATTCACTGACCCGGATTAGAACCAGGAACATTCCAATCTAGAGGCTAACACCTTAACCACCAGATCGGTTCGTTTTTCCTACTTTACTCGCATTGAATTGGTTAATTATGAATTGGAAAAGTGGCCAGAATTATCATTTTCTCTTTCGTAAAAAAAAGTATCAAATTATAAAAGAGTGAGTAAAGTAATTTTTAACCCCTTTTCGATATTTTTATAATTTCTACACAACTTTCTTACCCTTGGTGTATGACAAAACTACAAAATAACGAAAGGTTACACAAATGTTACTATTACAATAAACGATTTTGTATTTTTTTTTTGGGAGGGGAAGATTAGGAATGCTTTTTCTTAAGTTCTTTTCCTTAAAAATTGATTTTCTATATTCATAACAATGACAAATCTACGGTGAATATTCTTGTACTTGCAGTTCACTTTACCAAACAATATTTTTTGACTTGTGGCACTCTTGCAGCAAGCATACGATATTTTCGAATTTCGCATCTTTAAGGGAAGGCTGGCAAATTAATTTGATAAGATATTCATATATTAAGTTTCTTAAAAACCAAATACATTTTTTCATGAAAATTCCATTTTATGGCATGTGTTATAATAAAGACATTTCAAAATTTAATGCTTTTAGAACAGACAAAGCAAAGGTAACTTTTTACCATTTAAAAAAAAACGGTAATTTTTTTATCAGAAAATAATTGTTTTCAACAAATTTGGACGCATAAGTTGCTGAAATACAGCTTCAACTCGTAAAATAAGGTACCTTGACTTCCTGGAACAGGGGATTACGATATAAACAAATGTTCAATATGCTTTACAGCTTCAACAAAACTTCCAAATAATGGCTTATTTCGGTATAGTTACTCAGATGTTGAAGCATGTTAACATGAAACATGCATGTATTTAAACATGTAAACAAAGAAAATTTCAATAATTTGCTCCGTAAATCAAAATATAATTTTAAAATAAAGGCCGTTGTTTTAAAATATATGGAACAAAATCTCGATCCTTGTGATACTTGTACAAACACAAAGAGACAAAATCACATAGAGGAAAAAAAATGGACAGACAGACTATTGCAACCAAGTTCCGTCATTAAATGACGCAAAGTTTCATGAAAATATCTTATTGAACGGTTGGGCGTAACGTACTCACACATACACACGAAACACGCTAGACACGGATTTTGCACTAGTTGGGCCTAAAACGGATAAATACATAACTTGAAATGGTTAAAAAATATTCTAAGGCAGGTAGTTAAATTAATATCGCCTTCGGTGGTGGAACACCTGTTCAAATCCATGATGCAACTACCTGTCCCAAACTGTCATCAGTTCAGGGAAAAGAACAATTGGTGTTTCCTACTCTTTCATTCTCCTTAGTAATAGGACAATCTCACCTCGACGCAATATCTCGTCCTTAGCAAAAAATGAGCAGATCTTGAACAAAATATCTAGTCGAAATACTTGTAGAGCTGACAATCAATATCTTTAATTTTTCTGAATAATGCATTACACGTTTTCTTCGACTGTATTGGCAACGTATTTAGAACAGGCTAGTCACAATTCCAGCGTTTCCAATTCGAATGCTAATTTTATTTACGAATAGGCAAATTAACTGAGGAGAGAGTTTTTCGTTGAGTAAATATCACAATCTATATAAATAAGAATGGAGTGTTTGTTTGTACATTCAATATTTTCGACTCATTTCAAGTTTTCTATCCGTTTTGGACCCTTTTGATGCCGAATCCGCCTTTTTCTCGTTTGGTGTCTGTCTGTCTGTCTGTCTGTCTGTCTGTATGTTGTGCCCTATACACGTCCACGCGGTTTAAGATATTTTCATGGAAATTTGCATGCAGTGAGTACTTATCTTGATTTAGTGAGTGGAATTGGTTGCGAAAGTCTGTCTGTCCGTCTTTCTGTTCTATGCTCGATTTTGTGTTTGTGTGTTTGTGTAGGCATCACGTGAATTGTATTCCAGATATTTGATTGCAGTGTATTTTATTTTATACATTATCTATTAATTTAGTGAATGCAATATTAAACATTTCTTTATTGTTATATTTAGTTGAGTTTCATGCTAAAACACCTGAGTAAGTATACTTAAATCAACCATAATTTGGTAGTTTTGGAAAAATTGGAATGTCTATTGAATATTACGATTAATTCGATTGCTTTACCAGTACTGCTGAAAAAGTAATTATTCTTCAAACATTTTTTTTTTTTTTTTATGGAATTTCATCTCTGATACGTCATTTATTTCGAGTGTTATTTTTATTCTTTGCGCAATGAAAACGATTTACGAATATTTGGGACAGACGATATTTTTCAATGAAACGAGAATGAACACGATCGCGCGAGCAGTGATATTTTTTCTGGTTCTTTCGCTCTGAATTAATTTCACATTTCTAAATTTTGTACACGTTTAGTTGTGAGTTGTGGCAACAGTGCGAGATCAAGAGATAAAATTGAATCACAAATTAATATCTTTACAACAATTTTTTGCGACATCTTTTATTTTGATTTACTTTGCTGTTTCCTGTTTTAAATATTTATTATTTTAATAAATGTGTTTTCCTTCTCATCACACCCAATACCACCACAAAGTATTAGACTTGAAAATGTTAGGTAAGTCCATAGAATTCTATTATATCTCCTCTATGGGTAAGTCAGTATAAATTTTCAGAAATTTTAAGTGTAGTTATGCCATTATTGAAAGAATAATGCCGTTATTTAAAGAATAATGACGTTATTTAAAGAATAATGCCGTTATTTAAAGAATAATGCCGTTATTTAAAGAATAATGCCGTTATTTAAAGAATAATGCCGTTATTTAAACAATAATGCCGTTATTTAAAGAATAATGTCGTTATTGAAATAATAATAATGTTTAAAAATCCAAACTAGAACTTTTTTCAACATTAAAAAATTCGTTGTAGTAATGACAAGAGAAGATTGCAAAATTTCACAATGTCGCATGTCGGAGGCAAGAGTGCCACAAGTAAAAAAATATTGTTTTGTTGACTATGAGTGCGAGAGCACTCGCCGTAAATCGTAAATTTAATTAATTCAGTTGCACATGAAAAGAACTTAAGAAAGGGAATTCCAAATCTTCCTATAAATCGTCTTTTATAGTAGTAACCTTAGTATCACCTTTCGTCTTTTTGTAGCTTTGTCATACAGCAATTGTACGATGTATGTGAAATGTATTACATGAAGGATATGCATGTGTAGGATTTGTGTCCAAAGTAAGTGGTAGAAAATATAAAGATGGCGAAAGGTGTTAAAATAAATTTTTATTCTACAAAAAACGTAAGTCATTATATATTTTGATTATCTCTTCAATCTAGAGTAAACGAATTCAAACCGAGTAAGGTCGGGTATTTTGCTAGTGGATAATAAGATTTGAAGTGCAGCACAATCAAGATTCCGGTAGGTCCTCCTATCCGGAATCATCACTCGAAATTTCTTCAAAACATTTCCTCCTGCTACTTTCCCGTTTTTACGACTGAAGAGTCCGGGAAAGCGATAAACGCTCCCGTTTTCTCTCAAACAAATGCTAAGACATCAGCTGCTTCGGCATTTTCCCGAACAATAGACCGGAACAAAGGCTAAATTTCTTGTCGCTTACTCAATATTTTAGGTTATAAACTGGAGTGGATTTTTTTTTACCCCGATGTGCCTCTTCAATTTTTATTTATTTGAAGCATATTTGTTTTCGGTAGATTGGCAGTGCGTTTTTTTAAGGGAGCAAGTTTGCTGAAAATTGATCCACATGTGACCTTGGAGCAAGTAAAGAACCAACTAGAAAGCAACAGATCGTTTTACTTTACTGATGCTCTTTCGAAGTATCGAAGCGGAAAACCACTGGACACCACTTCTAAATCGATTTAAAATGTTCAAGCGAATAAAAAAATATGTTATTTCAGCGTGTTTACAGAAGTACAATACCTATCTAAGAAAATCAAACCATTAATTTTTATTTGTGAGTTCATCATTCTAAATTAAAGTTAAGGATTATCATCGATAGAGAATTAAAAATTATAAATATCATTTGAATAAAGTTTGCATTTGGGACCATCTTAATATCAATTTGTGCATAAACTTCACAATTTCTTACGAGAAAATCCAATTTTGACAAACTTTCCTACCTACAGATTCCACATGTTCAAGTCGTTTTTTAATTATGAGAATCAAAAATGAATTGCTAAATTAGTTTCCCCGACTTAATGATGTCCTCCAAAATAATATTTATGGCACGCTGAAAACTTTGGTCGCATTACTATTTAAGAACTAAAACAAAATCTGTGAAGCCTTTCTTTTTAAATCAATATTTCCTTGGAATATTAATTAAGGACCATCAATAATATTCGAAAATATTATGAATAGTATCATGTGTACTTCATCACTCACATATTTTGATGGAAATAGATTATAATTTAGGTTGGTGGTTGAATTAACGTCGCATTGGTAACAACGTAACAAGCTATTGGTGACGGTCCGGTATGAATCCTGAAGGGAAGGATACGAAGACAACACCTTGTAATTTGGAATCGTGGTCACCTGAGCCGGAACCCCACAATCCAAAAATCCATACTTCAGCAACGTGAGGAAGTTTGAGGTCCCGACAGATTTAGCGGTACCAGTTCCCATGTTCTTTAGTTGGAATGGACTTGCCATCCTTCCGTTGCTACTCTACATACCAGGCTGCCGGGACCCTTAAATTCAAGGGAATTTTAAATGACCTTGCAAAATTTAGGATTTTTTATCTGGGTATAGAAGCTAGCCATTTCCTTTTACCAAAAATGATTAGAAATAGTGAATATTAAATTTATATTATTGGGAAACAACTGACAATTGGAAAGATGAAAATTTGAATGTTATGAAATGTCCTTCTAAATCGATACGTATCCAAGTATATAAAGATTACTATTCAAAACTCTTTAAATTATTAATTTTATCTCTACTATTATAAAAGGAAATGTTTGTCTCTTTCTTGCCGCAAAATCCTGACGACTCTATGTCACTTACAGCAATGAGATTTGGCACACTAATTGTCCAAATTTTTGAAATTTTGGGGTCGCGACGAATTTTAAAATTTAATCTAGAAGATTTAAAAATGAATTTAATAGTTTTATTCTCTACCTGGTTATTCAAACGCGTTTATTCTGGAGAAAAGTAGAAACACTCGAATCTGGACTTTTCTACCCACGTGAACATTTTTTATATTTTCGCAAGAAATTATGATGTCACGTGAACTTTCTCTTTTTTAATTAAATAATTTGAGTAAATAATTTTTGAATTGAATATAGCTTCAACGGATTCGAAATCTGCGGAAAATGTTACACCAAATTAATACCTTACGTCACGGCGTTGCCCGTGGTGTTGGTTTGCGAAGCAGTGGCTAGTAATTAATATTGCATACTAAGAATTAATTTGAAATCGTAGCACTACGTAAATTTTTGTTTGAAATCTTTAATGGGTAACAGCAAAAAATTCCTGTGAGATTGGAAGTTTGTTTCGGTATATATAAAAAAAGAGTCGAATTTTACAAATTTAAAATTAAGTGCTAGAAAATGTTATGTAGGTTTCGGAAATTTATTTTGGAATTTATGAACAGCAATCAGTGATGTCAATTTATCATTAATGCTCCAAATTTTATGCTCTCATAATCCAGAAACGACTGGTTAATTTCTTTTTCGTGGCGCACCACGATATTTGATCACGCTGTGTCAAACACATTACAGTCACTTTCAAGTAATGGACATACACATACAATGCAATATTACTGATACAAAGAAATAAATACACCACGTACTACAGTATCGAAACAGCACCGCCTACAGCTTGCAGGTTGCTAGCACACTCGGCAAAACCACTAAGCCACTTAGAAACGACTGATCCAAATGTATCCAAACTCGGCATCCGAGGATAGTTTTGTTGTAAATTCGAAATTTAGAACCAAATTCGGGTGCTCTTATTGAAAACTTTAAATTTTGTGCAGAATTTGACATGAAGACATCCTATGTAAAACGTATGCATATACATTTATAGAATACATCATACCTTATTCAAAGCTCTTCACTACGAACAATGCACGAATAAAGAGGAGTGGTTCAATTTCCCTTCACATCTGCTCATGATTTCACTTGTTTGTGTAATTAATTTTATTTGGTAGTATAGGCTTCCATTCCATAGCAACAGTCTAAACAGCACCGTAAAACTAATCACCAAGCCCTGTACGCATTTAATATATCCATGTGAGAACATCTTTCATTTCATTATAATTAAAGATAATCAATCTTATAACATAAGTTAAGAGAAGTGTGTGTTCTGAGTTTAGGATGCAGGGTCTTTCGCGTGGCTTCGGATCAATATGAATGCCGAACTTCTTTTCCATTTTTCGTTGTTCAATCATTGTATTGGCTTTTCGGATCGATCTGTAGATAGAACTCGGAGCACGTTTGTGTATGCATATGAATGTGTACGTGTGATCTAGCGCATGTGTGCACTAGGGCTTGAAACCGACAGAAAATAACCAATTAATCGGCCAAGGAAATTTAGTTCATAACTAGCCACAAAAAGATTTTAATCGATTAATCAATAACAGAAAAATAACATCAAAAGAAGCTTTTACTTTATTGTTTTTGCAACGATTCTTCATTTTATTATTAATTTAGGTTGTGTTTTGTTGAATTTTGAATTAAAAAAATAAGCCCTAAATCATCACTAATAAATGACGGTACATTACAAATCTTGAAATGGTCTAGAGAAATAATCCAATGAGAGGAATTTTCAGTGTAAACAAACAAACCAGATTCTTGGTTAGGTTCTTATAGATGATGCCAGTAAGATGTCATTTTTTTGGCACTATATATAACATTAAAAACTCGTTAAAAAATTAAATTACATATATTTGTAACTTTTTAAAAGTTAAAAATTTAATCTTGTTTATGGATATCATTTTTTAAAATCTAACAGAAGCTTTTTCTGTCAAGCTGAATGTGCATAGTGGTAGAGCTTTTGAAACGGAATGAGCTTTCTTCCAGTAGGTATTTTGGTTGTAATGTTACTTGGCCTATTTTTAATACATACACAACATATCACCAATAGAAATTCTAAAAAATGAATTCTGAATTGATGTATTGTAGCTAATTGATCACGAACTGCATCTCCAAAACGCAACATGCGTGAGAATTTGACCAGGTTATCTTGGTTGTAGTCTATTTAGGTTTTCTTGCTCTGTAAATCACTGTTATTATGGTATCTGACGATTCAACACGAAAATAGAATTATAGCACACTCAATTAACAGCTGGTTGAGTATTCTTTAGATGGATTTTCAGTGGAAAAAAAACGGCAGAAGACTAAGATTGTACTTCAAGTCATCCAAATCCTCTTGCATGATACATATAGGGAGAACTGCATCATTTAAAAATATGCTACATATTTTTAATATACATACGGGATACATACGGGATGTCATGATACATACGGGAGATACGTATAGTGTAACGTCTTGAGAGCATCCAGAATCATTACCGAGAATTGTGGGAGCTCACAACGGGAATCGTTCCCCAAGTCCACCCCCTGGTCCGACTGCGGACGTGACGACTGGAGGAGGCAGGCTGAGACACTTTGGAACAGAGGTTTTTTCTAGCCGCAGACGATTTTGAGGAACTTTATCTTGAGGAGGCTGCATTGTATCGGTGATGGATATCGTCTTTAATTATAAAACTGTAGCTGTACAATTCTGTAAATATTAACTCTCAATATAAGTATTTTAACCAGGAAGTGGTTTTACTTTTTCGTCGATACGGTACAATAGTAAAAATATACAGGTCGCATGATACGTACATAAGGGAGAAATTAATACGATCAAAATGTGATATATTTATCTCATGAAACAAATCGTATGATACGTACGGAAGAAATGCATCATATGATTACGCAACGTCAGTTCTTAAAAAATATATAAATGAAGAATACCAAAATAAATAAATTTTGTTATGCACCCGGCGTATGACGGGTTTTTATCCTATTTATAAAATAATTGACTAGGTTGTGTTTGGTGTTGTAAACTGCGTCTATAAAGGCTTGAAATAATAGAAATATATATATATATATATCGAACTTAAAAATACATTTGGTTGGATGATTTTCTGTCTTGGCAATGATTTTCTACGCCTACTTCGTGCAGAACACTTTTGTGTTTGTACAACTTTATGCATAAAATATGCAGGTATACATGCATATCTCAGCCTATTTAGATTAGCAGGACTGATGTTGAACCAAAGTGAGACTTTAAGGGAAATCGCACATTTGATCTCTACGGTTACATCTGTGCTAAGTTGGCAAACTGTTATATCACTTTTTTTAATTTTTCGTGACAGAAATTTTAATATTCAACATGTGGTTTTTGATTTATTACAATTTCCCCACCTTTGTTTTCTCATAAACGGGAAGAAAAAGACATGACAGTTTGCCACCTTCTAAACATTAACAAACCAGATTCCAGGATGGGACCTCAATTTTTTGAAAAAGTGACTTGTAACAATTTGCCATTTGAGCAGACACATTTTTGGGGTAGCACAGCCCTGCTTACGTCTATTTTTTAGAAACGCATTGTTCGTCGTGGTTACAGGCATCTAGTAATTTAACAAATGAATCAAGTGTGTGTATGAATTTAATTCTACAAGATCTCAAGGGGCACATTAAAAGTATTCCATACCACCCCTGAGAACAGTTATCCCAACACCCCAAATTAGCTTATTTTCGCAAACAACTCCACTCTTAAAACCGTCCCAGATGACGTGTCTAACATTCGTCCTTTCCGTGTCCGGACTCGCTTAGTTTACATGAAGGACAGCGCCCCGGATTTACACACACTGCGCGGTGTTGCATATTTAAACTGCTCCCGGGCCTCCAGCACGGGGATGCTTATTGACACGTGACAGCAGTACGTGACGAAAATTACGAGCCGTTCTGCCGCAAACTCAATTTGGCAAAGGAAATCCAGTTTTTAGGACTCTGGCAAAAGGGTGCTTCCTATATTACATATTTATTTTTGCCGGGAGATGGCAATTTCTTCCTCTATGTCATCTGGTTTCGAAAAGAGTGCGTGTGGAGGGAGAGGAACTTGGCAGAATCGAGCAGAGGAATTTGTCATGAATACGGATAGATTTATAGGGTGATTTAGAATGCTGTATCTCACTTGGTCAATTTATATCACCTTATGAGGTAGCTCTCGCTCAGCTTATTTTCCTTCCCGTCTAACATATTTAACATTCGCTACATAGACGCAAGAACTTTGAACTTTGTACTGTGTGAAAAAGTTGCCTTAGTTGATAATAAGGAGCGTTAAACGGTATCCTGGTGACTTGTGGTAAGTTTAAGTACAGATTATTGGTGAACTTATGCAATATCCATTTTACCAGATCAATTTTCCAGTTTTCGGTTTATTTAAAATAAATGTATTCTATTTTCGAAAGATTCACTTTGGTAGTAAGTTCACTTTGGTAAAAAAGTTTCACCAATCAATAGCACTTACAACCATGAAACTTAGCACACAGATAGTCCTAAAAATGCCCCTCGAAGCCTCAATTTAAAAATATACAGTTTGTTTTCTTGCAATAAATTAATACTAGGGGGCCCGCCCCCTGCTCGCTAAAGCTCGCCAACCCCCGGAGGATTGCTTTGCAATCCTCATTGGTTCGCTACGCGAACCTATGCTCGCTTCGCTCGCATCAATGAAGACACGTGTCCTAGCAGAAAGGATTGTTTACAAAATATGATGTACCAAAAAAATATTTTTCATACCTAAATTTGCTGTATTACAATAAATATATATACAGTACCCTGGAATCAGAATTCAAATGAAAACTTTGAGCAAATTTTGAGTCGAAATGTGAGCGCTGCTTTGGAAATGGAATACCCAGTATGTTGTTTGTGTGTGCATTTCCATAAAGCACTCTTGAGTCACCCACACTTTTTCATTCAGTTTGTTGTCGAAAGTTATAATGCAAGCGTCTTGTTGAACTAAAATTGTTGCCCCTGAAAAGGACCGTTTTTTAAATGGCCCTGTAATGATCCTCCGCCTTCTTTGATTTGTAATTTTAAACTGCAACAACTCGACTAAAATTCTTTTTTTTTTCAATAAAATTTCATCCGATATCGCTATAAATTCAATTGAGTCGATTTCGTGGCAAACAAACAATCGTACAATGTTGCCAAAACGCGTTAACAAATAACGTCTTTTTTGCGTGCCACGTAAGAGAATTATATATATAGACTAGGGGGCCTGCCCCCTGCTCGCTAACGCTCGCCAACCCCCAGAAGGTTTGCTTCGCAATCCTCATTGGTTCGCTGCGCGAACCTATGCTCGCTTCGCTCGCCTCAATGAAGACATGTGTCCTAGCAGAAGGGATTGTTTACAAAATATGGTACCAAAAAAATGTTTTTCAAATCTAAATTTGCTGTATTACAGAAAAAATATATACAGTACCTCTAAAATCAGAATTCAAATGAAAACTTTGTGCAAATTTTGACTCGAAATGTGAGCGTTGCTTTGGAAATTGAATACCCAGCATGTTGTTTGTGTGTACATTTTCCCAGCACTCAAACGACTCACACTTTTTCATTGAGTTTGTTGCCGAAAGTTGTAGTGCAAGCGTCTTGTTGAACTATAATTGTTGGCCCTGAAAAGGACCTTTTTTAAATGGCCCTGAAAAGATCCTCCGCTTTCTTTGATTTCTATTATAAACTAACTGGAACAGCTCATTAAAATTTCCTTTTTTTTTTCAATAAAATTTCATCCGATAACGCTATAAATTCAATCGATGCGCGAGATTTCGCGATAAACAAACAATCATACAGTGTTGCCAAAACGCGATTACAAATAACGTCTTTTTCGTGAGCCACGTAAGAGAATTATATATATAGATAGATTGACAAGGAAGCACGTTCTACAAGGTTTGTGTATTTGAGTCAATACAGGGAAATGTCGCGGTCATATTTGAGCATTACTAAATTTCATAAATCATTATCGTCTTTATCAATATTTTTCTGTCTTTTCTCGAATTTCAACTCAGGAAGTTGAAATTCGACACTTCGCACATCTTTCGTTTTTCAGAATTCTGCATTTTTAAAAAATCAGAATTTCGTTTTTGTTTGTATATGTCAATCTCTTGCATATTGCAATATATTATTCGAGAATTAAATGTATATATTTGCATCCGAAGTAAATTGTAGAAGCCATAAAAAAAGTTTAAACACAGTTAAGAAGTGTTTTCCGTACAACTTAAGTGAATGAAGTGAAAAAGTACTTTCTGTGTACAACTTAAATGATTGCATTTTTCGATGTGAGAAAAGTGACTATTCTAATTCATTTTTAAATCAACATTTAACCATTTCAACTCGAGCAACGCCGGGTTATTAAGCTCTAGTATTAAATAAAACAAATGAATTCCTTTTTGTTTCCCCACCCGAAAAACTGATTGCAGTTAGCCGTATTCATCAACCTTTTAAGTAACATTAAACCAAAACAATGCTAATAAAACGTGTCGTATAAAACTCAGATTCACACAGTATCCACTTTTTCATTGGGATAGAATTTATCATTGTGTGGCTTAAGTATAACACAAAACCAAAACTTTCTAGATGAATTCTTTAGCTGTTCTCCACCAGAATGTGGTGATTTTTAAATTGGCGATGTTCACTTATTCCTTTTCTTTTTATGGAGATAAGATTTCTTCTTGAGAAACGCACTCCGTGATTTATAATAATGAGTAGAATTTTTTTCTTTTCTTTTCCCTGAATTCGTTTCTTTGACTTAATGTATTTCATGTGTAAGTCGACGATATTATCTCTGAATCCTTAAAATTGCTTAAGGAGCTAATATCGTTCAGCTTGGAAAAATGGATTGGAAAATCAACTCGAATATCACTTATATTGTACTTGAAAAGGGATTGTCAATTGCTGTAACAATGATAGACTTTTATAGCTAATGTTTTATTCTTCGGAAGTACCTATAATGCGCATACATTTACTTACTATCTTTTTAGTTTAGTATTATCTTTTTAGTCTGGTTTATCTTACCAATAGTCTTATTCCATCTAAAAACCGATTTAAACCTGGGTGTATTTCTCACTTCTGTCATTGGGGCTAGCAAATTTCGACTATAATGAACGTTTAAGTAAGCTAAACATATATACACTGGAAAGAAGAAGAAGGAGGGGGGATTTGATTCAGCTTTTCAAGTTTGTAAAACAAGGGGACACAGAGGGCTTAAATTTCAATAGGGATAACAGAACAAGGGGCCATGGGTATAAATTGAATAAGACACATTTTAATCGGTATTTAAGGAAAAACTACTATTTTAATAGGGTAATAGACAGTTGGAACGCGTTGCCAGAAAATATAGTTAATTCAAAGGGAATGTACGAATTTAAGACACAAGTGAATAGTCAGTGGGAATTGGGGAATTCATAAACAAAGGACCAGCCTTGTTGGGCTTGAGCCTGTAGCTGGTCGTCAATATTTGTATTTGTATTAAAACTTTCATTGCCTGTATCAATTACTAGACATATATCTTGTGTTTGGCGTAGCTTGGCTAAATATGGCCCTTGGGTCAAACAAAAAAACCCAGAGTACCACCATCTAAAAATTATTATTTTAAATAAAAAAAACGAGTACCGTTTCGTCTTTATTATTTTTTCGGAAGTGTAATTGTAATATATAATTGCAAAAAGGGAACTTTACACTAAAACCCCGATTATCCGAGTTTCCGCCTTAACCGAGCTATCAAATATTTCTAGGATTTTTTGGTTCCACATTTACATTTTTAAAACTACCGAAAAAATTCTGAACTTGATCTCACAAACACTCAGGAAAAAGAAATCCGTAACTGGATAAAAGCTGACGAACAACTAGAGATTACAGATAAAATGATCGTCAGTAAGGAAAATGAATCTAGCGATGATGATGAAGACAGTGACGATGAAAATCTCTTATACAGATGAACTAAAAGCTATCGAAAGTGCTATTGAATATATAGAACAAGAAGCGACACCAACAATCCTGTTATCCTTAAAAAAATGGCGAAACATTACTGCAGAAAAACGCCATGTGTATCTGTATAACTTTTATATTTGTAAAAATATACATTTAAACCTATACGATTTATTTTATTTACAATTTTCGCTTTAACCGAATTTTTCGGTTATCCGAGTTAGTCTTGGTCCAAATTAACTCTGATAATCGGGACTGTATTTTGAAATCTGATACAAAATGTATATCAATTATCCATTTTTTCAATCGTGACTTTTGAATACTCTTATTAATAATCAGTTGTAAAATACCATCAGGTTAAATTTGTATTTATCTCCAAAAAGCTTGTAAAGGTTTAAGGTTTTAAAATTGTTACTTTAATCTCAATAAAAACATTACGGTTTTTTTTCTCTACTCTTTCTGCTCTTGAATATTCTCTGAGCCAGACGAACCATTAATTTATTTAAGCAATTGCGGCATAAACAAAGGATATGGAGATAACGGCGTGGAAACATTTTTTCTTGTATTTAAACAAGTTTTATCGCATGTGATTACCATACATCATTTTATTATTATTTACTTAAATAGCTTTATAATTATGGAGCAAAGCACTATCGCAATAAAATTGCGATAGTAGCTTTTGAACAAAAATGAAATTATCACAAAGGATAATTTTTTCCAACTTTTATAACGCTTGATAATGATTCTTCAGACATTCACACTTTTGATCTTTGTTCCCAACAGACAGGCACCTGCATGATTGAAAAAATATTATTGCAACAAACGTGTTATTAATGATTCAGCAACAAGAAGAAAAAAACGCTCTTTGATATTTAGAGATTGAGAATCTTCAAAATGTTAAATACCCAGAGGATATTTTAGAGAACGAGAATTTTAAGAATAATTATTTTTATTTCATTCAAATATTTCACTGGATACGTGACAAAATGTATTAAATAAATATAAAATTGTGGAAGGAAAAGTAATATTAGGAGATGAGTAACTCTCTCCGGAGGTAATGAAAATAAGTCTTACCAAGCAATGTCATACGTGACTGCTATTCTGTTTGCAGAAGATATCCTCAAACGCGACATTTCACAGTGATATATTTTAATTGCACATGTAAAATACGGCAAGTTGGAAGTGCGAATTATTAGCTACTAACCACTGCGTGGCTAGCCCGGCGTTGGCCGTGCCAGTGGTGTTTGGAATAAATCGGGTGTAAAATTTTCAGCAGATTTCAAATCCGTTGAAATTTTCAATCTATCTGAAACGATACCGATTTTAGGGAAAATAACTAAACAATGCTAGTCAAAATGTTTAATTTTTGCTCTCCGCTGAAATCGTAGAGGGCAGGAAATGTAATCCGTTTTCTTAACGCGAAGGTCAAGAAATGGAATCTATTTAATTTTTGGAAGGCCAAGTTGACGTGACGTCACAATCTCGTGCGAAAATATAAAAGATATACTCAATTTAAAAATAATTTATTTAAAGAAAATCATATTTTTAGGTATCAATCTAATCTGAAATTTTCCACAGATTTGAAATCCGTTGAAACTTTTACTCTATCTTTAACGTTCTAGGAAATAGAAAAAAGAACTAAGTAACTGCAGTTAAGAGATTATATGTTTTTCATCGTCTGTTGGAAAAACATTCCTCCGCGCAAAATCAAAACGGTAATGAAAAAACATAAATTTAGTATCTGTGATCTCTTCTATGCTTTTGCATTCAATAATGATTAAATTTCATTAAATTCATTTAAAAATATTCTAGCTTGAATTTTAAAAATTCGCCGCGATCCTAAAATTGCAAAACAATTGGACTCATGTGTGCCAAATCCCATTACTGTAAGTGACAAATTCGTCAGGACTTTGTGTGCAAAAACAAACACTTCCTCTTATAATATTAGAAATGACACATACGCAGGAAGATATTTTTTAAAATCAACTTACATATCTTGTATACCAGGGCTCGTAATACGATTTTGAAGCTGGCAGTAAATATCGTTGTAAGCTTTTATAAGCTGACAGCAAAAACTATTCAGCTCATGGCAAAACCTCAAATTTCTGTAATAACGGTTAATTGCAGTTGCAAATTTTTCCGCAAAGATTTAAAACAATTGAATGAATAATGCAAATAACATACTTCACTTTTCTTGTAAGCTTTCTGCAATTTCATATGAAACCCTAAAATACATCCGATATGAAATAAAACCACTCAAATAATATACTGTAGTCACATTTATTTCCTTACTAGCCACTGCGTGGTGTAACGTATTAAGCTGGTGTAAAATTTTCCGCAGATTTCAAATCCGTTGAAGATATATTCAATTAAAATATTATTTATCTAAAGAAAGTCATATTTTTAGGTAACAATCTAAACTGAAATTTTCCGCAGATTTCAAATTCGTTAACATTTTTACTCTATCTTTAAAACGGTCTGGGAGATAGAAAAAAGAACTGTGACTCCAGTTAAGATTTATCGTCTGGCTAGAAAATCGTTCCTCGCCCAAAATAAAAGCGGAAACAAAAAAAAATAATTTTCTACGCGTTCAGATGAAAAAATCTTGGCAAGATTCCAAACCCTGATTGCAAGGTCGCATGAGAAGAAAATGATCGCGTTTGAAAAACCGATGGAGAATAAAACTATGAAATTCATTTAAAAATCTTCTCGATTGAATTTTAAAATTCGCCGCGAACCAAAAGTTGCAAATAATTCGGATTACCTGTGTGCCAAATCTCATTGCCGTAAGTGCCATAGAATCGTCAGGATTTTGCGGCCCCAAACAAACACTTTCTTTTATAATAGTAGAGATAATAAAATTTACAAAGGCATCAGTCGATAATTAGACAAGAGATAATTACGGTTGTTTCATAACTTCACAGCTAAAAGATGGATCTGCGATCACATGCACGAAACCATTTCTGCTCGATCAGCCTTACATTCTGAAAGCGAAGGACCATCAGCTTTTATCCTCCTTAAGTCCTCTAGTCTTTTTTCCCATTCTAATTTTTTAATTGCTGGTATTTGAAAGAGAAATAATGAAACATTCGGTTTCAAAAATTCGCAGCAAAACTTGCCGTGAGAACCGTTGATAGTCGCGGCGATTTAATCCATACTCACGGCATTTTCCGTGGTTGCCGCGAGTAATTTCGAGCCCTCTTATATACTATAGTGAGATTATGAAAAATAAGTTAATCCCAAATCTAAAATAATTAACTCCAAGATACTGTAGACTGTTTAATACACAGCTCGAATAATTTAAATATTAAAAAAAAAAGTATATTTAAAAAACGATTTATTATGAAATGTAATTTTATGTACACCAACAAACACACACACGGTCAGTAAATAAAAATGGATGATTGAAAATGAACAATCATTGAGACACTGTGCCAATTTAGAAAATAGACATTGATAAATAGGAAGTCTATAAAGGGGAAGAGTGCATCCCAAGCTTTCTTTTCGATGTTTGTTTGCATGACGAGATTGAGAGCGAGTAATTAATGATCATAAACAGACAGTAATCAATAGCTATAGTTAAACGTTTTGTTTACGATTTTCAGTAAACAGTAGGGTGATTCTGAAAATAATTAATTTTCGCTTGATTGCGATTCTAATAAAACTGGAAAACTGAATTTTCAAATGTTCGCCTACATAACCAAGGGTAGTAGTTTAAACTTTAGTTTTTTAAAACTAGTTTACATAATTCTAAGATAATAGTATACCCCGTCGATCTTCAAGTTTATACATTAAGTGAAACATTTGTTTTGAGAAACAAAAGGGAAAAATCTATTACCTATGTTATTTTCATTAACTGCGTTTCTCTAGAAATCTGACCTTCATACAAAGAAATATGACTTAGTAAATGCACACTTCAAAGATCACCGCATTTTGGTTTAGAAAAGCAACAAAACTCAAATCTTGAAACTTTTGTGTGTGTTTCGCGGTTAAAAGTGAATGATGTGTCCTCATTGTTTCCTGAAATTCTATAGTACTAAGAAAATTACACGAACAAAATATTTTTGGTAGTACATTACATTTACTTATTTTATTTTTCATCGCATAAACGCAGCACGTTTTTATTGCGTTTGTAACAAGGCACTATGTAATCTAGTTTCTTTACTAGATTTGTCTATAGTGGTTAAGGTGTTAGCCTCTAGATCGGAGGGTTCCTGGTTCGAATCCGGGTCCGGGCATGGATGTTTGTAAACGTATGGTGTAGAGGCGGCTGGTGCACCTTAAATCTGTCGTGGCTGAAAGTCCTCACGTTGGGTTGGCGTGGAAGTTTGGAGAGTGGGGTCCCAGCTCAGGTGTCGCTTCGTCATCTGACCGTGGTTCAAAATTACGAGGTGTTGTCCTCGAATCTTTCCCTTAAGGGACTGATCCCGGACAGTCGTCAATAGCCCGTTGTGTTGCTCTAGTACGACGTTAACTAAAGATTACCAATTTACTAGATTTGTCATAAGAGCGTTAGGTGGGTTGTTTTGAATTTTATGGTGGAAGAGCCATACATGTCCATGCTGGTTGGTTGGTCAACGCAGGTGACCCCCTCACCTCCCGACTTTAGTCAGGTTAAAGGGTTTACTAGTCACCCACGGAAAAATCGAGTGAACCCGTCAAAGGAAACCGGACTAATCCGGTCAACCCCGTGACGAAATTTCTGTAAATACATTTGAAACATATTTTACATGAGTTAGACATCCTTTAGATCAGGGATGAGCAAACTTTTGTGGTCGCGGGCCAAAAATCGAAAAAAAAAAGTTTGGCGGGCCAAGATAAATTTTTCTAAAATTTTAAAAACAATATACAAGTATTACAATTTAAATATGTTAATGAGATAAATGAAATTCCGATTTCATTTTTAAAAGTTCCTTATATTGAGGTTCGAAGTGAGATGTACTGATTCTAAGGAACGAGGCTAAATGCTCATCTGTCAGTCTACTTCTGAAATAATTCTTTCTAAGGTTCATAGTTGAAAACACTTGTTCACATATTTAAGATGAAGCAAACATAGCCCTGATTTTCTGGGCGTGAGATATTAAATTTGGGAAATTTACTTTCGATAATGATTTGTAAAACTCCAACTTTGGCATATTTAGAAACAACTGCATGAGATGATTGTTAGATTACAACTAAATTAATTCAAGCTGCAAATCTGACCTCACTGCTTCACAATTTACGTTGAAAGGCAAGATAAAACTATCAAATTCTGTTTGAATTGCACTGAAATCTTGAAATCTGCGTTCGAACTCAAAATGCAGTTTTTTCAAGCCTTCTTCATAATTCTTAAGTTTCTCTTAATTTACTGAGGGTATTGAATTTAACCTCGAGAAATGAGACAGGTCGTTCTTTACAAGCTGCCCAGCAAACAGATTAAGTTTAAAAGCTTTGAGATGGGCCCAGATATCGTCGATAAATTGATTTTCCCCTTGCATCTTGACATTCAAGTTGCTCATATGACAAAGAAGATCTGTGAAAAATGCAAAGTTCGAAAGCCATTCTGTATCTTCTAACATTTCGCACTCCGCAGAACACTGTTTCTCATGGAAGAACGACACAATGTCATCTTTCAGCTGCCAAACTCGCTCGAAAACAGATCCTGCACTAAGCCACCTTACTTTGGTGTAACACAGTACATCAGAGTATTCAGATTGCACGGACTGAAGAAATTCTCGAAATTCTATCCGCGGGCAGGATAAAACCATCTGGGGGGGGGGGGCGGAGTTGGCGCGCGGGCCGTAGTTTGCCCATCCCTGCTTTAGATAATACTGATTCTATATCCTTTTGAAAATAATGATAAAATATCCTTTTGATAGTACATTTAATACATGGGCCGGTAGGGTCTACAGGATTTTCCCTTACTATTTTGCATGAGACTTAAATTTAAATTAGTTTTCCTCTTTTGGTAAGGTTAATAGTTTCCCCAATTTTTAATTAAAATATCAGGTGCAGTCCTGCTTTTCCCACCAGCCTCACGTACACAAAGTAGATTAAACGAATACATGTCCATGCTGCGACAAACGCGAAAGAAATCAAGTTTTGTTGAGATAATGGTAATTTTTGTTAACGTCGTACTAGAGTAACACAACGGGTTATTGACGACGGTCCGGGATATGTCCCTTAAGGGAAAGATCCGAGAACAACACATCGTAACTTTGAACGACGGTCAGATGACGAAGCAACACCTGAGCTGGCACACAACACTCCAAACTTCCACACCAACCTAACGAGAGGACTTTTGGCCACGGCAGATTTAAGGTGCACCAGCCGCCTCTACACCATACGCTTACAAACATCCATGCCCGGACCCCGATTAGAACAAGGAATCTTCCGATATCTAGAGGCTAACACCTTAACCACTATACCAGTTGGTCGGCAATCAAGTTTTGGTTTTTAGGTATTTTTTCATTGATGTCGCACACTAGAGAAACACAATAGGCTATTAGCGGCAGTCCGGGAGCAAACCCAAAGGGAAAGATCCGAGGACTTTTATTAAATACCTACCTACCTACCCTGTCAAATTAATTTTTTATGGTAATATAAGATAATTATAATTAACGTCGTACTAAAGCAACACAACAAGTTATTGACGACGGTTCGGCATTTCTCTAAGGGAAAAATCTGAGTTAATGGTAATTTTTAGTTAACGTCGTACTAGAGCAACATAACGGGCTATTGACGACGGTCCGGGATCAATCCTTTAAGGGAAAAATCTTAGGACAACACCACTTAATTTTGAACCGAGGTCAGATGACGAGGTCACACCTCAGCTGGCACCCCACTCTCCCAACTTCCACACCAACACAGCGTGAGAAAAATCCGAGGACAATACCACGTAATTTTGAACCGCGGTCAGATGACGAGGTCACACCTCAGCTGGCACCCCACTCTCCCAACTTCCACACCAACACAGCGTGAGAAAAATCCGAGGACAATACCACGTAATTTTGAACCGCGGTCAGATGACGAGGTCACACCTGAGCTGGCTCCCCACTCTCCAAACTTCCAAATCATGCCTACGTTAGGAAAATGTAAGGTAATTTTTTAACGTAGTACTAGAAAAACACAAAGGGGTTTGACGACGGTCCGGGATAAGTCCCTTAAGGGAAAGATTCGAGGACAACCCCTCGTAATTTTCACCACGGTCAGATGACGAGGCAGCACCTGAGCTGGTTCCCCACTCTCCAAACTTCCACACCAACCAAACGTGAGAAAAATTATTGGACAATACCACGTAATTTTGAACTGAGGTCAGATGACGAGGTCACACCTGATTTGGTTCCCCACTCTCCAAACTTCCATACCATGCCTACGTTAGGACATTTGACATTTAACGCGCACCAGCAACCTTTGTACATGACTGTCTGTGGTTGGAATTGAACGCGCAACCCTCCGGTTGCTAATCCGTTACTCTTCCAACCGCACTACCGCAGCCCTCAAGTAATGGATGGACATATACACTAGAAACATTTACTCACACAGAAAAGAGAAATACACCAAGGGAGTTATCAAATCTACACCGCCTACTCACAGGTTGCTAGCGAAGTCACTGAGTCCCACTGAGTCAAGTTGGCTTCTAATGGGAAAACGCTTTTATGCGATCTGAATATCTGAAACTTTCACCGTTTCCGAAATTTGTTTCCCGTCTCTCCATATCGTTTCAGTTGTCCAATCAAACACAATGTTTCCATTTCAAGTGCCCGACCTTCAACAATCCTTACGACTACTTGGCTTCATCGCCAAAAAAAAAAAAGAAGTCATTGCATCTGTCGCATCCCACATTCCCTAATTTCTTTCCCCATAAAACTAACAACGCGGCAGAAACAACGATACACTTCGGCTCGGACAAATATTTGTCCCCAATTTATCTTCCCATCCCTCCAGTCGGAGATAAGAAGGACACGAACACTCATCAGCATTTCCTGGGAAACCCGAAAGGATTATCTAGCTCCCCGATTATAAGTAGAAGCACAACTTAGCAGAAGAAATCGAGTTAATAAGATATTGTGACAAGCAATCACGGTAATTCTTCGGGCACAGCCTACTTAACCAAAATGGCTGAATCGCCTTTCCCTTAATTTCTCGCCATTTTGTTTTGTCTTCGACGGAGGGTACCTTAATCGACACCAACTCAGCTGATCGAAGGTTCTGGCTTCGCTGTGTTACGAGGACCTAACTTTTCCAACGAAGAGGGAGTGCCTCCAGGACACTTCACTTTGTTCTCGCGTGTAGTTGTATAAAACGTTTGCCTCCGAACCATTTGTGCCAAGTGGGAGGGATGAGTTCGATTTTATTTGGTGCTTCCTTTTCTCGACACTTTATTTCGTCGGATATTTTTCGTTTCGTCTGCTGTGCCGACAAAGTAGTTGCTTTGGGGTTAGGTTTTCAATTTTTGCTGAATGCGTATCTGTATTTACACCTACCCTCAAGAAACATTTTGAAAAGAGCTTTTAAAATAAACTTATAAGTGACTTAAGGCCCGGTGCAAACATCCGACATTTCAACGTGCGGCACCGAAGCCCAACTATGCACACATAACCGTGAAATGACGG
Organism: Metellina segmentata; assembly: GCA_947359465.1. NCBI lineage: Eukaryota > Metazoa > Arthropoda > Arachnida > Araneae > Tetragnathidae > Metellina > Metellina segmentata. The sequence continues at coordinate 102,549,824 of OX375875.1, forward strand.
AAGTACTCACTTCGCGCCATTTGCGATAAATATTCTATCGAAGAAAACGTGTTTATTTCGCTTACTTGGTGCAAAAAAAGTATCTTTTGAAACAAAACATTCATTTATTATTTTTTATTTATATTCCATTTATTTATGAAAACAAGGTACTTCAGAACGGAGAAGCGTGTGCGGCGAGCTGCGGCGCCGTGGGGAACTGCGGTATGAATTGCACAATAGTTGGACGTGCGTCGCCGCAGCGGTGCCCGGAGGCATGTGTGCACTACTCCATTGGGTCCAGTGTACCTCAGACCGCTCATGCGTTGCGGCAGCGGCGCCGCACGTTGAAAAACCGGATGTGTGCACCGGGCCTAAGAGTTATCATCTGGCGTATCGATGTCCCGTTGGGATCTGGTTTTAATTGAGAATATACTTATTTATTTACTTATTATTTATTAATTTTTATTGAGATAAATTTTTTATTTAGATGAACTGTTCTAGAAAAGTAGGATATAATAATTATAAAAATTGACGTATAACAAAAGTGTAATTGTTATCTATATATATAATTCTCTTACGTGGCACGCAAAAAAGACGTTATTTGTAATCGCGTTTTGGCAACACTGTACGATTGTTTTTTTTATCGCGAAGTCTCGCGCATCGATTGAATTTATAGCGTTATCGGATGAAATTTTATTGAAAAAAAAAAGAATTTTAGTCGAGCTGTTGCAGTTTATAATTAGAAATCAAAGAAAGCGGAGGATCTTTTCAGGGCCATTTAAAAAACGGTCCTTTTCAGGGCCAACAATTATAGTTCAACAAGACGCTTGCACTACAACTTTCGGCAACAAACTCAATGAAAAAGTGTGGGTCGTTTGAGTGCTGGGAAAATGTACACACAAACAACATGCTGGGTATTCAATTTCCAAAGCAACGCTCACATTTCGAGTCAAAATTTGCACAAAGTTTTCATTTGAATTCTGATTTTAGAGATACTGTATATACTTTTTCTGTAATACAGCAAATTTAGGTTTGAAAAACATTTTTTTTTGGTAACATATTTTGCAAACAATCCCTTCTGCTAGGACACATGTCTTCATTGAGGCGAGCGAAGCGAGCATAGGTTCGCGCAGCGAACCAATGAGGATTGCGAAGCAATCTCCCCCCTATAATCTCTCCCCCCCCCAAAAAAAAAAAAATTAAAAAAAAAAAATATATATATATATATATTTTTTTTTTGGGGGGGGGGAGAGATTATAGCTCAAAGTTTATATTAGGTAAAGCTACGCCAAAATCAAGACAACGTCAAGTAAAGAATGTAGTGAAAGGGCAAAAGGAGGGGTTGAGAACACACATACAGAGCAGTGTGATCAAAGCAGAAAAGATTGCCTAGTGGGTATCCACAAAGTAAGCGTGTCTCAGGCTTTGTTCCGGAAAGCTATGCAAATAATATTTTCGTAAATTGACACACAATATGGCCTTTTAGAAAAACGGTATTCTTGATATTTCCGGAGCATTATTCATTCTGATATGTGAATTTAGCACTGGGTTTTGTAGAAAATTATGCAAGCTCTTACTTGGAAGCGATTTTCAATTCGTTGAAGATTTTTAAAGATTGCAAGTTATAACTTTACTTTGTTCGAAAATTTCTTGTCTATTTCCGAAATTAGTGCAAACATTTAGTAAGACAAACATTATGTGGAGTCTGAAGCATTTGTAGTATTTGTTTCCTGAAGAAAAACTATGACGTGCATTTTCTTGCTAATTTTCAAAATGAGTAATGCCGAATAACAAAAACGATCTATAGTCAAACACACAAGCTTCAAAACCGGAAATGAATACGAAGTTTACATTCGTGAAGACTATGAGTATGAAAACTCAAAGAAAAACATCCTCTCGATGTTTGACTTCATCCGAAGTTGTGTGAAGTAAAGAGATTAGAAAAGAGATTCCATATAAAGAAGTAAGCAAAAAACGAAATAGGAAAATAGATCTGAACAAAAACCGGTGCTAACGAATTCGCTTTATAACTAAAATAACATAAAAGGAAAAGCGTATTTAGAAAATTTGTGTTTGTCAATTTTTTTAAGTAAGTCCACATACAACTTTTTAAATTCGGTTTTAACACAGGCATGACACCTCTATTATACATTAGGTGTTTGATCTTTAAACTGCATTTTCCGATTAACTCGTATTCCATAATAAGTGTTAAGGCAGTCATACGTTTTTGTAATTATCTAGAATATAAACGCTTTTGGATTTTCAACATCACACTTAGCTCAAATTGCAAATTCTTTATTAAAATTATACTTATAGTAAACACTGAATCCAACACATTGAGTATCTGGAAACTGTTTTAAGCATTTAGATCACACAACAAATTTCTATTTCCATATTCAAATAGAATACAAAGAAAAATTATAATGTGAACACAATTCTTTAGTTTCTTTTTCAAAGTTTTAGTCCACACAAATTTGATGCATTTTCAACATACGCAAAACTGTCTGATAAAAGTAAAACCGTATATGTTAACTGAGTTTTTCGAAATGGTTCCTAACATGAAAATAAGTAAGAATAAACAACTCTGTACGTGCTTGTTAAATACAGATAAAAGGGCAAAAACATTGGAAAGAACTTTACTGTAGACCCTTTTTTGGCTTTTTGATTGGAGGCGATTTGTTATGCGAGTGTACATCCCCTCAGGGTTCTAATAGGGAACAAGAAGAAAACACTAGTTCTAAACTTTCCATCTGGAAGCTTTTTATTATAAAGAATAGAGGACATATTAAAGTTCAAATAAAAGTTAAAGTTTCTTACAATTCTGGCAAAATAACAGCAGCAACCTAATGCGAGCATAACGAAATAACTATTATTTTGATATAAGTGCTTGTAGAAAAAGAGAAATATCTTTGATGGATAGATGATGGAATATCTTTAATAATCTTTCATTAATTGTAGATGCTTCGTTTGTCTAGAGATGCTTTGTTCCTATTTCAAAAGTAGCTACGTAGTTTTATTTCTTTAATCATCACTTGCTGTCAATAATGCATCGCAACTACAAAGATGGATGAAATGGTTAAGCCTTCGTAGATGATCATCACTCACATTTTGCTAAGTTGGTGAGGATACTTTTTGTGGATCTGTTACAATGTTGGAGAAGGATAATTCATTACCAAAAGTTTTTAGTCTGAAAGGGCTTGATACTTCATATCATCACATTTTATTTTTACAGCAGAATATTTTTATTTCATATTTTAGTGCCTCTGCTAAACGTTACAATTTTCAAATTTATATCATAAAATGTTCGTCACTAGTATATAACGCGCCCCAAAAGTTATCATTTCGAGTATTGTACCCTGAAGAAACATAAAGGTTGGTTTTGTTTTGTAAGCACAAGGACCATACTTAACCAAGTTGGGCTAAATAGAAGATACGTCAAGTAGATACAGGAATCGAACCTGCACCATCTACAACGGGCAGGAAAGGTACAGAATGAGCTTAAAAATTAAAAAATATATAAACCTGAATTTTGGTGTAAAAAGTTTACAAATTAAAACACAGCTGAATATTTATCAAAAAATAGCAACAAATGTCTAAAGTATTATGGTATTAACTATTCTTGCATATACTTCACAGATACCGTTTTACACAAATAGGAAAACCAAAATTTTCAACACATCTCACATTTTAGCGATTTTTTATAACACTAGGGGGCTCCGCCCCCTGCTCGCTTACGCTCACCAACCCCCGGGGATTGCTACGCAATCCCATTTGGTTTACTTCGCAAACCAACACTCCTTTTACATATGGCGTTTGGTTTGCTTCGCAAACCAACATTCCTTTCGCAGAGTGAAACTATCTGAATAATTTGTATTATCCTGATTTCCCTTTACGGTCCATCACGTCACAGCGTGGGCTTCTCCCCCTGCTCGCTTACGCTCGCCGACCCCCGTGGGTTGCTACGCAATCCCATTTGGTTTGCTTCGCAAACCAATACCTCTTACGCAAGTGATTTCACTCTTTTTTGCTTTAACACTTAATGCACCCTAAACTAATAGCCGCATCAGTAAAAAATCTTCTGCATCTTGTTCCCTGTACAATTTTAAGTAAACCCTGTTAATCTCCAAACTTTACGATGTGTACTTTGTACTTTCTCGGTAAAACGTCTGAGAACAGAGGGAAAAAAGCGAGCCTTTTTCCTCGCCAAATAAAAAGAAATCGTTTTTATGGCAATTGTTGCTACGATGAATTTGATATCTGGCAAACCCGATAGTCAAAAATAGAACCCTCCGCGAATACAATGCTCCGCGAAACAAAAAATATGAAATTTCTGTCACCAACTTTTGATTGCATCGAATTTATTTATGAACCAATTTTAAAAATAGTGGTACCGTAAGAAAGAGTACAGTCTGAGGTATACAGCGCTATTTTCAAAATAAAAAACTAATAGTAATACGATATAGATATGACAGTTTTAGTTAACGGTAGTAACAAAAAGTAGCGAAAATATCCGAAGATTCCGAATTTTGTATGACCAACTTTTGATCGCAACCAATTTAATTATTAACCGATATCAAAAATAATAGTACCGTAAGAAAGAGTACATTCTGAGGTATACTGCTATATTTTAAAAATTAACAAATAATAGTAATAAAATATAGATACGGCAGTTTTAAAAAAAAGTAACAAAAATGTCCTGATTTTTCCCGAATTTCAAAAAAATATTATCAAGAGCCAAATTGAAATTAAAAAAAAAAACTCGACGAGCTGCAAAAATTTACGTTGAGAGGTACTCTTTAAAAAAAACTCACGGCTGAAGACTGAAAATTTGTATGTGTTTTGCTCACTCGCGGAAGAAATTTCGCTTCTTCAATTTTAACACTTAATAAACCCTAAACTAATAACCGCATCGGAAAAAAATCTTAATAATTGTCCAGGGAATACGATGAAGAACAAACCATGTCAATTTTGTTTTTTTCCGATCAGTACTTTCTCGGGAAACCGTCTAAGAATCGAGCTAAATAGCACAGTTTTCAATTCTTCGGCGGCGGCGGTAACATTTTTTTAATATAGAGATTTTTTTTATATGGGCGTTTTTAGTTTTTCCAATGTGAAATGTTGCGAGTATCATTTGCTTAAACCTCTTGACTAAAGATTCGCTGTACATTTTCAATAGGAATTATATCAAGACTGCCAGTCTTGCTTCAAAGAATAGATCAAGCCAACCAACAAGGCCAGTCTGAAATAAGCATTTTTTGTTGAAACTGTAGCGGTACGCAAAAGCCACGGTTGGAGAAAGGGTATTTTCTCCTACCTGCTCGACTACCCGATGCCAGAAGGAATACGCGTTTTTCCACCTAGTGAATGCGAGCACGAGACCAAGAAAGGAAACAGATTCTTCTCCACCGAAAAGAAGACGCCGTGCGTGTTATCCGCTCGGGGAAAAACTCGTCGCCTCCAGACCACGCAGTTTGTCCTGATGAACTTCCAAGAAAATAAAATGTCACTATTCTAATGAAAAAGGCTTATGTAAATATTCTTCATTAGAATTTTAGTGCAATGAAATGGGGTCGTCCTCAAAATGCCTGCTACATATTTGACCAGCACTCGTAATCGACCGACCTAACAAAACCATATTTTTGCACTATTCGACGAATGAGTAGGAAACCTATCTTGTTGGATAAAAAAAATATCTAGAGCTTCCAAGAACTTAAGAGAGAAGAGATAGAGAGAGCATGTCGAATTCTCTCAGGGTCAAAACTAAACTACCTGTAACAGATTTTTATGCATTATCTCAAATCATTCCAACCGTCATTATTTGAGAAGCCAGCCATCTGGAACATCAAAAGTACCTCTATTCTCGTCACTGTGAAAAGCATGAGTCACTAAGTGACGTGATTTAAAACGTAAGGACCTTTTTTAAGAGTGATTTCTGAGTCATTTTATGATAAATTAATGTTTTACATTCATTTTTTCAGCGAATAGTATCTTAAGACATTATGAGCCATGACCCCCTAGAAGTATTGTATGTAGGCTCAGGCCTAAACCAATTCCACCGATTTCCCAAGATGGAGCCCCGTTTTAAATAGTGCGTGTTATCCGCTATTGTGTCATTATATGATAAACTAATGTTTCACACCCATTTTTCAGTGAATAGTATATCAATACATTATAAGCCATGACCCATCTAGAAGTCTTGTATGTAGGCTAGGGCTTAATCCAATTCCACCGATTTCCCAAGATGGGGCACCATCATAAATAGGATTGAAATGAAATGCACGTATTATAAAACAATTTTACCACTAAATTATTTAGCGACCCATTTAAGAGATATTTTTACTTTTAAAATGTTCTCTATTGTCAAGTGATCAATTAATTGTATCTGAGAAAGCTTTATTTCATTAAATTTTGTTCCTTTTTAATATTTTGTGTATCAGAGATTAAATCAACTAGGCTTCGCACTTAGTAACGCTAGGCAATGGTAGTAAGAGCCTTTTCTGAGTCTTCGATTCCCGGAATTGATCATTTTTTCATTATTCGATTCCCACTTATCTCTCTAGCCCGGCCAATTCAACTGACTTACTTAAAATTCATTATGATACCACAAGAGTTGATTTGTGAACAACATTGGAATACTTGGTGCTCCATGGGCAGTGGGTTCAACTTATACCTCACATATATCCACACATTCTCGACATCTTCCTTTTTCAGTGAATAGTATCTTAGGACATTATGAGATATGACCCACTAGAAATCTTGTATGTAGGCTCGGGCCTACATACGGGCATGTAAAAGGCAACACATTCATTCGAGACAGTCAAACCATCCATGCCGTAATCCCGAATTTGAACATGAACCTTTCAATTCGGAAGCCCAGACCGATTGTTCGGCATTGTAAATATATACACTACTCTACAATAATGGACCGGACAGCAAGATGTGATGGTATAAGGGAAGGAATACATGCTTTAATAGGGGGATGGTCCTCTACGTGCTGCAATTACACTCTTCTGGGCATACATTCAACAAGAATTTCATCCACAGCTTTGGGTATTTGTGTCCATTGCTGCTGCGAGAACGTCGCCAGCTCAGCTGTAGATTTCGGACGTGGTTCCCTGGTCCGTAAGCGTCGCTCTAACGCATCCCCGCAAATGTTCTATGGGGTTTAGGTCGGGACACTGAGCAGGCCAGGGAAGACGTTTTACAGCCATATATTGATACCACTGCTTGAAAGAGGCTGCAACATGACATGGAGCGTTGTTTTCCTGGAAGTAACATTTGCCCATTCCATAAAATTGCCAGATCGTAGGCAGAAAGCTGTTTGTTCAAAATGTTCATGTAGGCGTCGGCATTCAATAAGGAACAACATGCAAAGGTCCCAGGCCATACTACGAAAAACACCCCCATACAAGTAGTCGGGATTTTATTCAAATCTGCTGGCGTCCGGTCCATTATTGTAGGGTAGTGTATATATTTTACCGGTATGAATTGAAGTAAATAAATGGTGACTGGGGCCAATGGGACTTATAGTGTTGACTCCCGTGTACCAGGAGTCCCATCTCAATCACCACTTTTTCTCCAGCCTTAAGTCTTTGGTTGATTGGTCTGGGTCATTAAAAATTACTTCATGTCATTTTTCAAAAGTATCCGAGTAGAATTCGACACATTAACAAACACACGACAACACACAAAACGCTGAACATATCACGCTCGTAAAGAGCGTTCATTCAGCCATTAATCGGTGTTCATTCCGAAAGAGGCAATCAATCTCCACTCGCACCAAGTGCCAAAACAAACACCGTCTCCCCGGAGAACCTGCCTAATTGACAAAGCTCCCGATTCATTTTGAGGTAATGAGCATGAAATCCCGAATTAATTTACCTCTCCTTCTCCGATCGTTTATTTACTTTTGCGTCGGGACGCATTAATAGCTGACGAAGGGGGCGACCGTCCGGCAAAAACACGTGCTGTCGGGGGGTGGGGTGGACCCGGGAAAAAGTTTTCTAACGAGCCTCTGCGACATCTTAATTAAAGACAACCTGTCGCGGCCAGCTCCGGGATAATTTATCTCTGTCGGCGGCGGTTATGATTATGCGATTTCCTTTCCAACTGTCCCAGAAAGTTCGGCCGTGGAAGACGCCCATCGTCTTTTGTCACTGCCACGTGCGACACTTCGCATAGATTATTCTACGGGGTGGGCTGACCAGAGGAGTAACGTGAATGATGGGGAGTCTGGAGTTTGGAAGTGCCTTTCGAAGTTATTAATTTCATCCGGCTCAATTTTAGTCGAAAACTCAGATATGTAGGTTTTGGGAGTTTCAATAAACATTCTGCTCAAGACTGGTATAATAGCAAGAGTAATCTCCAAGAAGTTATTTAGTGATGCGCTTTATTTTGTAGACTTCTATCCAGTAATTGGCCCTTGGTGTCTCACCAAAGTCGTCAACTCATCTCCAAGTCCTTATAAAATATATTTAACCTTTAGACTAAGAACGGTACAGCAGATGTACCTTGATCACACCAAGAAATAATTTAGACTACGGCCAGTAGAACAGTTGTACTTTGAAAGTTATAAGCCTCAAGTATAAAGTAGCCTCAGTTATATATATAGCCGTAGTCAAAAGTTTAAAGCTCTGACAAAAATCTGCTCGGGCAAGTCCCAACATTAAAAGGAGATGGATGGCCTTCAACCCAGGTTGCTCCAACAGCTTGCCTATCGTCAAAGACATCTGTAAAGAAGGCTCATAAATTACAATTTTAACTGCGATATATCAAGAGTCTTTGATAGGTTTTTCTACCAAGTAAAATGCAAGTAGTGGTAACGTTCTTGAGATAGAGTGGGATTCGGTTACGTACGCTACCCTACAATAATGGACCGGACGCCTGCAGATTTGCAAAAAATCCGACGACTTGTTTGGGGGTGTTTTTCGTGGTATGGCCTGGGACCTTTGCATGTTGTTCCTGGTCAATTCAACGTCGACGCCTGCATGAACATTTTGTATAATCAGGTTCTTCCTACCCTCTAGCAATTTTATGGAATAGACGAATTTTACTTGGACGACAACGCTCCATGGCATGTTGCAGCCTCTGTCAAACTGTGGTATCATGATATGGATGCAAAACGTCTTCCCTGGCCTGCTCAGAGTCCCGACTTAAACACCATAGAACATTTTTGGAACGAGTTATAGCGACGCTTGCAGACTAGAGAACCACGTCCGAAATCTACAGCTGAACTGGCGACATTCTTGCAGCAGGAATGGACACAAATACCCATAGCTGTGTATCAAAACCTTGTTGAAAATATGCCCAGAAGGGTTGCTAGTGTAATTGCAGCACTTGGGGGACCATCTCACTATTAAAGCACATATTCTTTCCCTTATACCATCACATCTTGCTGTCCGGTCCATTATTGTAAGGTAGTGTATTTCGGACTGGGCGTTTTTCATCGATCCTCTCATGAAAAACATGTGGGAGGGTGGGTGGGTGTAGACTCTGCAGTAAGATTTTAGAAGTCTCGCGTTTGCTTACGAATGACCTTGGGCCTATTGTATATTGAAACTCAGAATTGTGTTTTTAATCGCGCTGTGTGTCTTTGAATAATATCTTAACCAATCAATAATTTGTCCCACGTTAGGATTCACGCTGGTTTACACAACCCCGTGATAGGTAGCACATAAGCAACCGGAGGGTTTCGGATGCAATCAAAGACAGTTGTGTTAGTGGGGACTGGTGCATGTTAAACCTGACCTTGAATGTCCATACGTTGTCGTGATGAGGAAGTTAGGAGAGTTGGACTCCAAATTGGTATGACATAGTCATCTGACCGTGGTTCCAAAATACGATGTGTCCTTAGATCTTTCTCTTCGGGATTGATCTAGGCCCATCGCCAATAGTTCTTTGTGCGTTAATTGAGCTACTATATGCCTATCAGACATGCTGTATCATTCAGTTTCGGCATGTTTAGATTTTTTTTTGGCAGAATTCACAACATTCAGAATTTACATATGTTGAAAATTACATAAAATTTAAACATAGGAAGACACAAGAAACAATTTATTGAACACTCAGGCCCAACTACACGGAACAAATTGCTACAAATTATCATAAACATAAATAATTTTATAGGATTGATTCAACTAATGTGAGTAGAGAGAGAACAATTTTCTGGGACTCTTCGTCCTTTGCAATATTTACGGAATATATAAATTTTCGGAAGAAAAGCAAACTTTAAGAATATTATACCCAGGGAAAAGTTTGGATAAAAACGATTTCTTTTTACCGCTTTTATACGGCGTTGGTTTCGATTAAATTTCAGGTATCTTATTCATTCCAAAGATTTCTACACGGTTATTTTATTCAATTCATATTCTTTTTTCTCCTTCAGATATTCTATTCGCATATCTTAGAAATAAAAAGCCTTTCCCTCGCTCCTGTATAGGGAAACACGTAAAAAATGTTTCCCTTTTAAAATGTTTTGAAATCTCTCGATCTATGAAACAACCGATACTCAAAAAGAAAAATCTCGAATAGGCGATCATAAAAAATGGTTTCGAAATTTTTTTTCGATACATATGTATTTCTGGAAATCAAATAAGCCTTTTTTTATTCGTCGTCAGCGGTTTCTTTTATTATTTATGGATTTTGATTCCAGCCAAATATTCTTCATATTAAATTACGTACAGCACACACTATTTTTATGGACTGTAAAATTGAACGTGGCGCATTTGTCTTTAAATTAGGTTTAAGCGTCAAAATACAAAGAACAACAGACAAATCAAATTCCCTCTGCCAAGTTTCATTACTACTTTTATCAGATCAGATGTATGAGACAACTCTTTTGATCAATAAATAAGATTTGCAAGTCTGAGTCAACATGTGTAAAGCCACACAAACATGAAATTTTGCGACAGAGTGTTTAATGGATATAAGTTAGATCTTATTTTAAAAAATCGTCAATTCATCACATTTCACATTTAAATAAATAAATAAATAAATAAATAAATAAATATATATATATATATATATATATATATATATATATATATATATATATATATACTATTATAAAGTAAAGTTTTTTCTTGTGTGTGTCATGAAGTTGTGCCCTGACGAATTTATGGCATTCACACTAATGAAATTTGGCACACATGTAGTACGAATTTTTTTGCGATTTTATAGACCAGCCCGATTTTTAAAATTTAATCTTAAAAATTTTTAAATTAATTTAATGCGATGTTCTATTATTATTATCTTTCTTCCGAATGGCAACAGTCATGGATCGGTATTGAATGAATCCGTATTTACTGCGCGTGTGTATCCGTTGCCGTGTAGCCGCCCGATTACTGCATATCCTTTCAAAAATGTATTGCTTTTTTTAAAGCATGTTAACTTTTAGTTAGCGTTGACTTTTAATCTTTTGTATAAGTATCTTTTTATTGTGCTTACTTCATTTTTGAAACTGGATAACGGTTGTGCTATACGTTTGTTACTGTTTCTTTTTTAGACTACAATACTTTGGATTTTGATTTTTAAAGCATATTAACTTTTAGTTCGGATATTTTTTTCAAAGTTTAGCGATATTTAATTTTGATCTTTTGTGCAATTTCTGGTTTGTTTCATTTATGCAATATTTTGTTTGTTTCTGTATAGTACTTTGGTTTTCGTATAGTTAATTTTTATCATTTTTGTTGTTGTACATACGACTAAATCAGATGACTCAAGAGTGGAACAGTATGCACATTTGACGCATCTGATTCAGATGCGTTGATGAACGATAGAAATGTTGCTGTACAAAAACTGAAAAGTACACAGAAATCGCTAAACTTCCAAAAAGATATAAAAACCAAAAGTAACAGGCGATGCTTTTGTAAATTTTTATATTGCATAAATTATCAAAATTAAATGTTGCTATTCTTTCCAAAAGACACTCAAACACAGAAACAAACAAAAAAGTTCATTAAATAATAACAAAATTATGGCATTTTGCTATAACGGCCTCTTTTCACGTACGCCCCACAATGTTTTGTTATACGACTAAAACAAATGCTGTTTTTATGCTTTTGTTTAGTAACGGCTTCTCCCTTTAGATTACACTGCTATATTTTGCCTCACGAAAATATCAGTCATGTTTGCATAACATTGTCCTCATTTTACTGTGTTGTTGCTTTAATGTAGTTAGACCAACACCGACTGTATACAAAGATTTTGATTTTTAAAGCATATTAACTTTTAGTTTGGATATTTTTTTCAAAGTTTAGTGATATTTAATTTTGATCTTTTGTGCAATTTCTGGTTTGTTTCATTTATGCAATCTTTTGTTTGTTTCTGTATAGTACTTTGGTTTTCGTATAGTTAATTTTTATCATTTTTGTTGTTGTACATACGACTAAATCAGGTCACTCAAGAGTGGAACAGTATGCACATTTGACGCATCTGATTCAGATGCGTTGATGAACGATGGCAATGTTGTTGTACGAAAACTGAAGTACACAGAAATCGCTAAACTTCCAAAAAGATATAAAAACCAAAAGTAACAGGTGATGCTTTTGTAAATTTTTATATTGCATAAATAATCAAAATTAAATATTCCTATTCTTTCCATCAGTGGTATGTACCACACCTTCTCCGATTCAATCTCGGAATACATTGCGACAATAAATGTATGAAACAGGTCTCTACTATTGAAAAAGATATCCAAATAATCCAAACGAAAAGTTAATATGCTTTAAAAATTATAATACAAACTATCGTACTCTCAAACAGAAACAATAACAAACAACGTATTGCACAACTGTGATCCAGTTCCAAAAATGGAGAAAACACAAAAATATATATACTTATGTTATACATTATGATAATCCAAACTAATAGTTAATATGCTTTTAAAAATGCAATACATTTTTATAAGGGATATCCAGTAATCAGGCAGCTACATACGCACAGTAAATACGTATTTAGTCAATGCCAATTGAAGACTTGCTATTTGGAGGAACACAATAATAATTAAATATCTCATTACATTACTTTTAAAATGTTCTGGATTAAATTTTAAAATTCGTGGTGGACTATAAAATTTTAAAATATTCACACTACTTATGTGCCAAATTTCATTATTGGAAGTACTATAGATTCGTCAGGACATGCCGAACATACAACACACGTAGTACTTCATTTTATAATTGTCTACACTCGCTGGCAAAAGTTAAGGATATTGTGGAATATGTTAATTTCTGTAAGCTAATCTAAATTTGCAATTTGCTGCAGAGTTAGATGGAACTATGCAAATGTGTTATGTAACAACCAATCACAGTTTCATGCCGACAAATATAAAAAGGCAGTCGTATAAGAAGCCAGCACTGTCAAGAATTAGAGGAGTTGCATGTAAGTGCTATAAAAAGTGTTTGCAACTTTTGTAGGATTAGTTTTTAAGACGGACGTGTTTCTGTCACTTCCACAACACAAATAGCAAATAGTGAGCTCTGCCGTTCTGTGGGATGCCTTCAAGTTGGGCAATCAATCACTCATATTGCTCTTTTGTTTGCCGTTCATTTAAATGTACAAAAGCATAAACTTTTACTTTTGGTTTTTATATCTTTTTGGAAGTTTTGTCATTTCTGTGTACTTCAGTTTTTTTATCGCATCATTTCCACCGTTTATCAAAGCATCTCTCAAATGTGCATACTGTTCCACTCTGAGTAATTTGATTCAGTGGTATGTACCACACCTTCTCCGATTCAATCTCGGAATACATAGCGACAATAAATTGATGAAGCAGGTCTCTGCTTTTGAAAAAGTTATCCAAATAATCCAAACGAAAAGTTAATATGCTTTAAAAATTATAATACAAACTATCGTACTCTCAAACAGAAACAATAACAAACAACGTATTGCACAACTGTGATCCAGTTCCAAAAATGGAGGAAACACAAAAATATATATACTTATGTTATACATTATGATAATCCAAACTAATAGTTAATATGCTTTTAAAAATGCAATAAATTTTTATAAGGGATATCCTGTAATCGGGCAGCTACATACGCACAGTAAATACTTATTTAGTCAATGCCAATTGAAGACTTGCTATTCGGAGGAACACAATAATAATTAAATATCTCATTACATTACTTTTAAAATGTTCTGGATTAAATTTTAAAATTCGTGGTGGACTATAAAATTTTAAAATATTCACACTACTTATGTGCCAAATTTCATTATTGGAAGTACTATAGATTCGTCAGGACATGCCGAACATACAACACACGTAGTACTTTATTTTATAATTGTCTACACTCGCTGCCAAAAGTTAAGGACATTGTGGAATATGTTAATTTCTGTAAGCTAATCTAAACTTGCAATTTGCTGCAGAGTTAGATGGAACTATGCAAATGTGTTATGTAACAGCCAATCTCAGTTTCGTGCCGACAAATATAAAAAGGCAGTCGTATAAGAAGCCAGCACTGTCAAGGATTAGAGGAGTTGCATGTAAGTGCTATAAAAAGTGTTTGCAACTTTTGTAGGATTAGTTTTCAAAACGGACGTGTTTCTGTCACTTCCACAACACAAATAGCAAATAGTGAGCGCTGCCGTTCTGTGGGATGCCTTCAAGTTGGGCAATCAATCACTCATATTGCTCTTTGCCGTTCATTCCGTCATTTTATGATTATGGAAACAAGCCAAACAGTTGTGCAAACACCTGTGCCCCCCTGCCAAAAGGTTACAACCCCTGTGGTTCATCGATATATTGCTGTTGTAGCAAACCACTCATCATACAGGGCTGTGCCAAAGGGCAAATCTTTCCCAATTAAATAAACATGTCAATGCCATCAAAAAGCAACTCTTGCGAGAATTGCTCCGTAGTTTTTCAATTTACAAATCTATACACATTACGCGTCATACAAATGAGGCCTTAAAATACAGGACACAGTTTTTTAACATATTGGAACCATCTGGACTACTCTCGCACATATTGGAACCATCTGGACAACTCTCGCACATATTGGAGCACCGATTATGTTTCTCACAAATATCAATCCACCTTCACTGTGCAATGGCACAACACTCTGTCAAGAAACTCGTGCGAACTATTATTCAAGCCACCATCGTGATTTTATGATTATGCAAACAAGCCAAACAGTTGTGCAAACACCTGTGCCCCCCCTGCGAAAAGGTTACAACCCCTGTGGTTCATCGATATATTGCTGTTGTAGCAAACCACTCATCATACAGGGATGTGCCAAAGGGCAAATCTTTCCCAATTAAATAAACATGTCAATGCCATCAAAAAGCAACTCTTGAGAATTGCCCCGTAGTTTTTCAATTTACACATTACGCGTCACACAAATGAGGCCCTAAAACACACGACACAGTTTTTTAATATATTGGAACCATTTGGACTACTCTCGCACATATTGGAGCACCGATTATGCGTCTCACAAATATCAATCCACCTTCACTGTGCAATGGCACAACACTCTGTCAAGAAACTCATGCGAAATATTATTGAAGCCACCATCGTGACTCGACATGCTGCAAGTTTAAACGTATTCATTCGTTAAATACCAATCATAACTTCTGATATCCCATTCCAATTTAAAAAACTTCAGTTCCCAGTTCGTTTAAAATTTACTGTCAGCATCAACAAGGCACAATCACCTTAAAGTCGTACAACTCTGTCTCATTCAACCGTGTTTCTCCCACGCTCAAGTGTTTGAGATTATTTAATACCTTTTTACTTTTTATAAAGAGATATCACTTAAATTTCTTGCCACATATGGTTATTTTAATAAGTGTACATGTATACTCTCTCGGGGAAAAATAATCATGTAAAAAATTCACATTTTTAAAATTTGTTTTCCTTTTGCACATGGCACAGACTTATTTCATTTCATTTAATTGTTTCTAAAATTACATTTCACATCTACAAATGTTGCTAATTTTAAAAATTCAGGTAAGCAAAAAAATAATTCTCTTTGTACTCAACAAAATAAAAAAAAAATACCTTTTTTAAGTAATTTGGGGTTAAAATATACTATGTTGCCCAAATCAACACATTTCATTGTTGTGTTCAAAATAAGATACACATTTCAGTTGTAAAATTAAAAAAATAATAGACTCATTTTTTCGGTTTTCAGTAAAAAAAACATGTTTCTCACTCCTTTCACCATTCAATTTTCTCAACTGCCTTATTCAAAAACTTAAATCTCTTTAATTCTTAGAAAATACAATTTTTGCCATTGTAGTAATATATGCATGAGTATAAGATCGATTTTAAAAAATAATACAACAATAAACACAAATTGTGCAAGTTTTTATTACAAATTTCAACCATTTTTAAATTTGAAGAAATTTGTAATTTTTAATTAACATCACACAAAAGCAACACAATTGCCTATTAACGAGGGTCTGGTGTCAATTCCCTAATTGAGACATCCGAGGTAATTTTTTATTATCGTCGTACTATAGCAACTCAACGTGCTATTTACAACGGTCCGGTATCAATCCCTAAGTAAAAGATCCGAGGCAATTTTTAATTAACGTCGTACAATACCAACTCAACGGGCTTTTGACTACGGTCCGGGATCAATCGCCTAAGGAAAGTATCCGAGAAAATTGGGTAATTTTTAATTAACGTTCTCAAGCACTACAACTACCTATTAACTAGGGTCGTAGTTAAATCCAATAAGGGAAATATACGTGGACAACCACGGTCATATCATAACATAACACCTCAGCTGGCACCCCACCCTCCAAGTAATTGTGACGTCACACCCATTCACTCTCTTTGCAATTCCAATTTCACAATAACGAGGCCATCACGCCGTTGTCCGTGGTGTTGGTTTGCGGAGCAAACCAAATGGGAATGTGTAGCAAACACCGGTGGTTTACAAACGTTCCCAATAGACACACCTAACCACACAAAGTACAGCACGGGCAACGCCGTGCTAGCCACGCAGTGGCAAGTATATATATATATATATATATATATAGTCCATCAAGAACTGACCAATTTTGCTTATGAAGAGATGTCTCGTCATCAATATATTGTCGACATTTTAATGACCATGCGATCATGATCTGGTCAATTTATTCTTACGAGATATTACGTCCCTCAAGATCTAGTCAGTTTTGCTAATGACGAGATAACTCGTTGAGATAAACCCCAGGAGGGGTTAAGCTACTGAGCTACTTAATGTATCTAAACCAAACCCAGAAAAACACGAAATTCTTTAGGTGTCAAAGATTGCAGAAGGCAAATAGAAAACTGGAAGAAGGCAATCACCGAGTCAAATATTACCGAAATGCCTTTGAATAATTGAATGCAATTCAATTGAAGCTGACTGTATTAACCTGATTTAGGTGCTAGGAATGCGACATCGATGTCAATGTTTTCAAAACATCAATGTTTTATAAAAAACATCAATGTATTTAACATCGATGTATTGAAGCCGATGTTTTTGTAACATAGATGTTTATACTTGCCGATGTTTTTTCGTTGTCGATGTTTTATTTTTAAATGAGAAAAGTGCTGTATTAAAAATTTAAAAAATAACCAAGTAGCATAATTTTTATAATCAGCAAATTGAACATACTTTGAGACCAAAGTGGCCAAGGGTGAGGGGCCTGAAAAGTAGGGATGTGATATCGATGGCAATGTTTTCAAAACATTGATGTTTTATAAAAAACATCGATGCATTTGAGCCGATGTCGCATCACTAGTTTCGAAACATCGATGTTTTGCTGTCGATGACGCATAACTAGTTGATAAACCAGTTTTAAGAAATGGGGAAAATAGTTTAAATACACTGAATTTTAAAAACATCGATGTTTTTAAGGCGATGTATTATCAATATCGATGTTTTAATTTTGAACATCGATGTTTTGCTGTCAATGTCGCATCACTACTAGGTTCGCAGTTTTTGGTACATTGACCTTTTTTGGAAATACGAATTTACGTATGAAACACACGAAAGTCTCTTTTTTACATTACTAATGTAAATTTTTTACATTACTAATGTAAAAATTATATGCGTCTAATATTCTTTCTTGTTTATTTTTCTATTGTTCTTACATATCACTACATTATTTTCTTCTATTTTACTATACCTTTATTGAAAATAATATTTAATGTATAAAATACATGAATGCCCTCTTTTTACATTTCTAGTCAATTTTATTTAATTTGAGGTACAAAATATATACACATAGATACTTATTTTCATTGCAAATGGATATAGATAAGATGTGACATGTGAGCAATGATACTGTCAAACCATAAATATAAGCAACTAGCCACTGCGTGGCTAGCCGGGCGTTGCCAGTGCCCGTGGTGTTAGTTTGCTCCGCAACAAACCAACACCACGGGCAACGCCGTGATGTAAGGTATTAAGCTGGTGTAAAATTTTCCGCAGATTTCAAATCTGTTGAAGATATATTCAATTTAAAAATTATTTTTTAAAGAAAATCAAATCATATATTTAGGTATCAATCTAAACTGAAATTTTCCGCAGGTTTCAAATCCGTTGAAATTTTTTACTCTATCTTTAACGGTCAAGAAAATCGAAAAAAGATTTTTGACTTTAGTTAAAAGATTTATCGTCTGACTGGGAAATCAATCGCGCAAAATCAAAGAGGAATCGAAAAAAAATAATTTTCTACGCGTTCTACGGATGAAAAAAACTTGGCATGATTCCAAACCCTGACTGTAAGGTCGCGGGAGTAGAAAAAGTTCTCCGCCTTTGAAAAACCGATTGAGAATTATAGTATGAAATTCATTTTGAAATCTTCTAGATTGAATTTTAAAATTCATCGCGACCCAAAAATTGGAAATAATTCGGACTACCTCTTTGCCAAATCTCATTGTTGTAAGTGCCATAGAATCGTCAGGACTTTTCGGCCCCAAACAAACAAACAAACACTTTCTTTTATAATAGTAGAGATTAAAAGACTTCAGCACAGATTTCTCCGACGAGGATCAGGAAGTAAATCAATGTAAATAAATTATTTTACCGAAATAATGTTTTACACAAGCTGTAAAAACGCACAATTTCTACAATAGACAATAATCTTTAAAGTGGCAGAATTCAGAGGAATAATGCATTTAAAGCCAAAAACAGGCAATACCAACTTGAAGTCGGATCGTCGTGACTCAGGGCCACGATGACCCTGACGTAGGCGTGGTAGTGACGTAGAGTTGTAGGCGTGGTAGGTTCAATTCCTGCCAGTTGCATTCCACCTTGCGCAAAGTTCTCTCTTTTGTGTCAGTAATACTGTCATCGTGTGCGTGTATATTACTTGATATTGAATGCCTGGCACAGCATGGCCAAATATAGCTCTTACGAAATAAAACCCTAAAGCCAACCATTCTGAAGGCAAAAATGACCTGCAAAACTGTGTAAGAATTCCACATAGAATAGATACGTGGAATAAAAAGCTAGTGTACTGTTACAAGTCATAAAATTGCTATAGTAAATTTAATGCAGATAAACCTTGATGGGTTTTGCGTTTCAAAAAATACTGTTTTGCTTAAGTTTTTATTAAAGTTTTAAAAACCACCAAGGAAATATCTATCAAATTTTAATAAAACATTACTCGAGATTCATAAAATGTTACATTTGCAGTTTTGAAAATTTATGCACTCATAGAAATAAACTTAGAAATATTTACGACTCTTATATGAAAAGGAACAAAAAGACATATTTAACTATAACGTACGTTACGAAAGTATGTTTTAAAAGAGGAACTATGAAATAATTTATTCTGTACCATCTATCAAATATATCATAACGTATTTAATACCTTGAATCTTGAAGAACAGAATGTACAATAAAAGAACTGTCGGATCAAAAAAGCGTTTCAGATGAAAGTGTCCTCAGCGGATATGCAGGCACTTTTCACTTTGCTGAAATATTATTATACTTCTATTAAAATGTAATTTAAAAACTTTTTTCAAAGTGAAATAAGCTTTCAATTCAATGCTACAGAAATATAATGAACCATATTTTTATGTGTGAATTAGTGACTTTTAAGATATATTACGGATGCAACAAATGATGGGCACTTGAATTTCAAACGCCATTTCACTTCCCAATACTTCTGTACTCTTAAACTATTGAGTGAAAATTATTCACTAAAATTATTGAGTGCACTAAGTTTTCAATCGTCATAAGTTGTCTAATATTACATAAAATGCAATCAGGACAGTAAATAATGTTACAATAAAATAATTGCACGCAGACAGTTAGGCCCAGTCAAGATACGAAACTCAGCGACACCTAGCTTGAAGAGTATGAGTCGATGTCACTGGAGGAAAGAAAAGGCATTTCCAAGATTTATTCTTGGAAGCATTTGACAAGTCTTTATATTATTTTTTTAAGTCTTTTATCCACTCTGAACCACAAAACGCTCTAAACCTAGCGGTGAGCGGGTTCGGGAATGGTATAAAAGTCTTTAATTTGGTGCGAACAACTCTCCTATCCAGTTTCGAAGTGTGAAATTAAACTTCAAAAAGGCAGATTCCTTGGGGGAAAATTGGCCGTTTTAACCTTTTACCGATTCCAGAATTTTAAAATCTCAAACAAAGGTTACCATAGCAATGCAGCTTGTGAAGCGGCAGGGCATCAGAAAAGTGTTGACAGTAATAAAATGGCATAGATTAACGACCATTCTCTGAAATAAAATTCACGAGTCCAAATGAAGAAGATTTGAGGAAATTATCAACAGTATTCATTACAGAAAAGTCATGAGAAAACAATTTACGTTTTAAAATAAAGTAAAAGAAGATAGTGAATAGTTATATGATGCCTCTATTATAAAGTTATATATAATCTTTAAAAATTAAATGTTATAAGAGAAAATAAAATTTTCTGAAAGATGAAAAATATCATTTACTGATTCCTATTCTCCCAATATATAAGCAGATGATTTATTTTCTCCTTTCGATAAATTGTCAACTAACTTCCAGTCAGTTCCCTCTTAGCTTTCTATATTACATAAAATAATTTTCCCTGCTGTCATCTATCTCCTTGCCTTTCCAGACAACAACCATTTAAAGGAGAAAAATATTATTTTCCCTTCGTTCAAGAAATTCATTAATTTCGTTCAAAAGACGTTCTCCGCAACTCCATATTCTTCTCCATTTATTATAGCTTCTTTGAGGCCAGAACAATTCGAGTGCTTCCCCCGCTTTGTTTTGGTTCCTTAACAATTCGTTACTTCAGAGAAATGTTTTTAAGGCGTTTTTTGTTCGCTATTACTCTACATATAACTTTTATTTTTTATTCATTCTTTAGAAGGATTGTTAGCCAAATTATTTTAGAAAATACAACTATGCTGGATATATTACTTCAGTTTTATTACTTCTTTAAGTGTTTTAGTTTATTTATTGCGCTGGCCAATTGGTTTCGTGACCAGGTTACTGGCATAGACGTGAAATATAAAAAGACTGGTCATTAATATGGAAAGGAGCTTAAATAAAGTGTGAAAAACATGTCGACTAGTAATCACGTGACTATTGTGAAAAACTGACTTCGTTGGCCGATTCGGCATCTTCGTTTGGCGATATAAAATCTGACGACAGAGTAAGTGTGCGAATGATCATTTCTATATAGAAAGGTGACAAAGTGGTGAAATCGCCAAAGTGTGCTACTATGTCGCATGGACCAATAAGCTGATGAAGAAGGGATGGAAGTTTTCTCCCGTCCGTGGTCTAATTAGATGATGAATTCTTGTTTCCACTTGTCAAACGAAAGTATTTTAAGAGTCACGTTATCACTAGTTTTGGTCACATGATCCTGAGCACATACAAAGGTTACCATAGCTTACTTTTAATTTATACTAGCCACTGCGTGTCTAACCCGGCGATGCCCGTGCCCGTGGTGTAAGGTATTAAGCTGGTGTAAAATTTTCCGCAGATTTCAAATCCGTTGAAGATATATTCAATTAAAAAATCATTTATTTAAAGAAATTCATAAAAGATTTATCGTCTGGCTGGGAAATCAATCGCGCAAAATCAAAGCGGAAGCAAAAAATAATAATTTTCTCCGCGTTTTGCGGATGAAAAAAACTTGGCATGATTCCAAACCCTGACTGCAAGTTCGCATCAGTAGAAAAAGTTCTCCGCAATTGAAAAACCAACGGAGAATAAAACTATGAAATTCATTTCAAAATCTTCTAGGTTGAATTTTAAAATTCGCCGCTACCCAAAAATTGCAAATAATTCGGACTACCTGTGTGCCAAATCTCATTGCTGTAAGTGCCATAGAATCGTCAGGATTTTGCTGCCCCAAACAGACAAACAAAGAAACAAACACTTCATTTTATAATATTAGAGATTTCTTCTACAGGTAATGGCTTCTTGATTGAAAGGTTGCTGGTTTAATTCATGGATATTTGTCCTTAAAAAAGAATGTATGGCATCCCTATAAACGTATTATGCCTAGAATGTTTGAATGTATGTGAGGTGTAACGTAAGTTTGGCGGCAACCACGCCAGAGTGTACAAGGGTAAAGCTAAATGATTCACAAATGACAATGGAAATAGAAAAGTTTTATATTGCTTACTACATTATTGTGTGTTATAGTAAGGATTTGAGGCCGTTCCTGAGATGTGATATGCTCACGAACAAACTTCAGCTAGATGTCCCCTTTTGTCATAAACATTTTTATTATCTAAAAGAATGGCCTTCATATCTTGTCTCATGAACCAGAAAACGATTCAGACTTTGTTTCTCTTGGTTACCAAAATGCCGTAAAGTTAAATGAACGTCGTTTTAAATGATCTTTTTGACTTGATCGAATTTAGACATATAATTTGCTTGCAATGTACGAAATGTCTTTGAGTTAACTGGCTTTAGTATGTTCTTCTGATAGCTAAATTCTATAATTATTTCGAGAAGGATTAAAACCCCTGTATTATCTCCCTTAAAACCCTTTATGACTTCTTCTTTTTGAATACGTTTACATAAATTAAGATAAAAATACGTAGATTCTAAATTATCTTTTACAACTCGTACAATCGCAAAAGGAACCTACAAAGACCGAATAGGTATAAATTAATAATATCAGAAAATTTATTGCTGGACGTGTTCATATTCAACCCTCCTGGATGTTTATCCTCGCGTCAAAAATGCCCTATAGCGGACACCTTCTGATACAAAAGCCTATTTCAAACTGTTACCAGTTCTAGGCAATGGACTATTTGTTTTCCTACTTGGATCTTCATTCCCCATGGCACTTCTGTCTTAACATTAGCCTCCACATCAGTACTTCGTCATTAGCAAAACTGACTAGATGTTGGATGAGATATATCGACCACTTGGAGGGTTAAGACAAAGACCTAGTTCGCGTGTATTTTGTACGTCCCTATTTTTCAGACGATATACAAGTGCATGTATAGCTCAACATAAATGAACGGCCCTGAAAGGACACATAACACTTATAATTGTGGATAATCGCAAATATGTTGTCAAGCTTCACCCAAACTCCAGCTTTTAATTCAGTGACAACTTTCAATCCTAAATTATCCATTTCTTCCCCAAAACAAATGTGTGATACCGATATTGTAGCCCATCCTGTCAATTCGAGAAAAGAAATTTTGAAAACCTTTCTTTTACAACTGGAGCTAATCCTGTCAGCGCAATGATGAAAGTAATAGCTGCGAATGAATTGAAGAATTTGTCAAAATGTGACGATGGTATTGATACTGCAAAAGTATTATACCAAAATGTGACTAAATATTTTGAAGACAAACACACAACGGTAAAAGAAGTGCATATGGAAGCAAATCCAGTACAAACAACGATTGGATGTGCTTTTAGAGATACTTTTACAGAATCATTAAATTCAGATGAAGGTAAGAGGAATCCATCCATATCATTTCAAACTGTGACTGGAAACTTTGGAGCAAACCCTCTGAAATTTGAACCGATGAATGTACAGCTGGGGATTCAGTGAATGTTGTAAAGAAACCAGATTTGAGTTACAAAATCAAAGACGATAATTTACCATTCGAGAGTAACACTTCAAAGATAAGTCCTGTCTCAAGTTGTTTGAACAAATATCCGTCAGAGGTATCAAAGGCAAAGCACCGCCTATTTACAAAAGAAAAAGGTTGCAGCCAAGACGTTCTGCACCTGCAATGAGATATGCTCAGGAACAAAGGCTTATAATAAAGGAACAAAGGCTTATATTAAAGGCGTCAGACTCATAAAGTTTAAGCAAATGTGGTCCTCCTGATAAACCTATTCCTGGTCCAGCTTATTTTATGAATAATTCACTCTTTTATTTCGAACACCGTTTCCATTGGGCCCATTTAAAAAACAAGATGAAGTACTAGACGAATTTGAGATCTATTGATGAAGGCAATGAAGACGTAGAACTTTATGCTGCAATTGGTGCCGTTAGAGGTACCGAGGTCGCCAGTGGTACTATCAAGCTGTCCATCAAACAAAGGTTGACCTCATTATTGGCGAATAAAACACCAAAAAACCCATTTAAGAAAAAGAATATGGTGAAAACAGTCAAGAAAGATACTTTTACAGATTCAATGAATTCAGGTGATGGTAAGAGGATCCCGCTCACATCATTTTAAACTGTGACTGGAAAGTTTGGGGCAAAACTTCCAACTTTTGGAACCGATGAAGGTGATACTGGAGATTCAGTGAAGGATCTAAGGAAGCCAAATTTGAGTTCCAAGATCGAAGACGACAATTTACCACGCGGGAGTAAAACTTTAAAGATAAATTCTGTCTCAAGTTGTACGAACAAATATCCGTTTGAGGTATCAAAGACAATTCGCCGCCTATTTACACAAGAAAAAAAAATTGCAGCCAAAACGTTCTGCACCTGCTGTGAGATATGCTCGGGAGCAAAGACCTAGGACTATAAAACGTGAGCACATTTGATCCTCCGAGACTGATGACACTATTCCTGGTCCAGTTTATTTTATGAACAATCAACTATTTTACTTTGAGCACCGTTTCTATTGAGTTCATATGAAAAACAAGATGAAATATAAACCGAATTTGAGATTTATCGATGAAGGCAATTGGCACCGTTAGAAATATCGAAGTCGACAGTGCTACAAGTAAACTGTCCATCAAAGGAAGGTTGGCCTCATTATTGACGAATAAACCCCCAAACACACACAATTCAAGAAAAAGGATTAGGAATAAACTATTGAAAATTAAGAATATTGATTTCTTTCATAAGTGATGGTTTAGTTTGTAAGTTTGCCAAAAAAAGGAGTTTTCTATCAAGAAAAAATATTTATGGAGTATTTTTTCAAGAGTAGTGTTTGTGGACTTTTTATAATAATTATGTAATAATAATCATTAAAAAAACATTTCAAATCAGTAAGAATTGCGAAACCGAACTTAATTGTTTAAAGTAATTGTTCAGTTAGTAGTTATGTTAGTTTCATAAGTTTGTCTAAAATATATTTCTTGTATAAAAAATGTACTATTTTCGCCAAAAAATTTTGTTTACTCTGCTCCAAATGTATATTCAAAATCTTTTAATATCTGAAACCTAGTAAATAAAAAAAATTCGTTCACCAAACTGTGTGTTTAATTTTGCAAAAAAAAGAAAATTATAAATTACTTATAAGTAAAGTACTGTCAGGATGTGGGGTGTAGGTATTTTAATTAACGTCGTACTGGAGCAACACAACGACAATGTCAGGAGATAAACTGATGCCATCTATTTTATTCTTTTTAACGGTTTCAAAATTGGAATAAGTATTTAACATTTCGAATGAAATCGTGTTCATGAAAAAAAGATTAGTATCAATTAAATGTTTCGTTAATTATATTTATAATTTATTTTATAATCGCAAAGTAATTAATTGATTAGATTTTAAAATAAATTGTACCACACATCCAGTTCTCAATAGTACTATGGTTGCCCATAAATGAATTTCGTTTCCAGCATATCAACAATGATACACAGCATCTCAAATATAAAAGGAAGTGATTGTTTATGTACTGGCACTTACAGTAATCAAATTCGGCACAGAGGTAGTCCGAATTTTTTCCAATTTTTGTGCTAGCCCGAATTTTAAAATTCAATCTAGAACATTTTAAAATTAACTTTATAGCATTTTATATTATTATTGTTTTCTTTAGAAGGGCAACAGCACAAAGCGATGACAGATTCTAAATTTATATTTTACGTTTCCGTTTGATTTTGCGGAGAAACAATTTCAACAGACGAAAGAAGAAAATAAAGCTTTAACTGGAGTCATGTAGTTCTTTTTACTATCTCCTAGATCGTTAAAGATAAGAGTAAAAATTTCAACGGATTTGAAATCTGCGGAAAATTTTACATTAGATGGATACCTAAAAATAGGATTTTCTTTAGATAAATAATTTTTAAATTGTAACATTTATATTTTTTCCCATACGAATTTGACCTTTGCTGTCGAGAAATTAACAGATTTCATTTCCTGTGCTCAAACAATTCCAGCAAAGAAAAGCAAAACAAATTTAAAAAAATTTCGACTGGCATTGTTTAGTTCTTTTTTTGTAAAATCGGTATCGTTAAAAATAGATTGAAATTTTCAAAGGATTTGAAATCTGCGGAAAATTTTATACCAGATAGACACCTTATACGTTTGATTTTCTTTTAATATATAATTTTTCAATTAAATATTTTTATTTTTGCAAGAGATTGTGACGTTACGCTGATTAGATCTCTTCGCAATTCAAATTTGGCCGCATTTGACAACTCCGTGATGACTGTAATCGATAGGCTACGAATTCCCATTTGGTTTTCAAAGCAAACCAACACCAGGTGCAATGCAGTTATGGCTTTTATCCAATAGACTACTAATTCCCATTTGGTTTGTGAAGGGAATTCGTAGCAATCACCGGGGGTTAGCGAGCAGTGGTCACAAATCACCACAGGAAAAGAACTGTCACCGGCAACGCCGTGCTGGTCACGCAGTGACAGGAAGTTGATATAACAAAACAATCATCCGATTTAAATTTAAAACTGCAAGGGAAAGAATAAGGTCATTATGAAGATATGTGACGAAGATAACGCATTCAAATGTAAGCTAGTTCTTTGGGAAAAGCAGTTGAAAAATGAAATTTTAACGCATTTTCCGACATGTAGCATGAATAAAACAAGTTGAGTTAAAACTACGTCGTTTCAGAAAGGAGAGAAAAAAATTTTAAGCTTTAAAACTTAATTTGAAACAGGGTTTGCATATTTTAAATCTTTGGAAGAGAAGTTTTACTTGTTTTTTTTTTCTGTTTTGTTTTCTATAAATATGGAATCAGTACTTACCTTATCAGTACTTACCGATATCCAGTGCTCTTCAGACTTTCAAATTTGCAAAATTCAATGAAGTTGGAGTACCTGAATTTCACAAATATTTGCCAGTCAGGTTCGACTACACTCAAAAATTCTCACTTGAGGTTATATCCATGTTTGGAAGTATTGAATATCGGTGGAGCAATGATTTTCACTTATGAAAGGAAATAAGTCTCCTGTCAGATCTGGAATTACTGACATTCACCTTGGGTCAGTTTTGAAAGTAATCACTGCGACCAAGATATCCCCCGAAGTAGGAAAGATGGTAGCAGAGAAGAGATGTCAAGTGTCAGGAAGAAAATATTAATTTTACCGTTGTCCTTGTTCTTTTTTATACTGTGTTTTCGAAATAAATTTACGTCATATAAAAATTGAAGTTTTTGTTTTTGTGCGACTCGCATAAACATAGACCTTGTTTATTTAGCCCGTGTCAGCATTTGAGTTTGACATGCTTGACCTAAATGCGTCTTCAGTTTCTATTATAACTAAATGAAGCTCGTTTTTTTTAAAACGAAATTGGATGTTTTTTTAAAACTATACTAGAGGGCCCGACCCCTGTTCGCTGACGCTCGCCAACCCCAACAATTTTTAAAATCCGGGCTTCTTACAAAAATTGCAAAAAATTAGGACTGCCTATGTGCCCAAGTCCCATTATTGTAAGTGCCATAGATTCCTCAGGACAATTCACGCACGCAAGCAGACAAACACTTCCTTTTGTAATATTAGATACGAGCCACTGTGTAACAGTGATGTTTGGTTCTAATCTGGTGTAAAATTTTACGCAGATTTCAAATCCGTTGAAATTTTCAATCTGTCTTTAACGATTCCGATTTTACGAAAAAAAGAACCCAACAATCCCAGTCAAAATGCTTTTATTTCTTTGCTCTCCTTCGCTAAAATGAAAATCTGTTTTTATTTTTATTTTAACGCGAAGGGCAGAAAATGCAATCTGTTTATTTTTGGAAAGCGAAAATTCACGTGACGTCACAATCTCTTGCGAAAATATAAAATATTAAAAGAAAATAAAACGAATAAGGTATCTATCTGTTAGAGTATTAGACACCGCAGGTGTCCCCCTTACCCCCCGTCCATGGGACAGGTAAAAGTGTTTTTTTGCGGACACACTGCGGAAAAGTGGTTGGAGCCCACCAAGACTGAGTGTGACAGCTTCAGGCGAACCCTTGGCCGGTGTGTTTTAGCTACGGGGCATTACTAACTTTGTTTACATGGTGTGAACTTCTAGTGTGAGGTTCCCGTTATGCAATATAGAAATAAGAAGAAAATAAAAGTATAGTAATAATAAAATAAAGTAAATGGAAGAAACATCAACTTTATGTTAGTTGAAAGCCAAAGTTAAAAGTTAACAAAAAAGGGCTTCTTAAAATAGAGCTCTTAGAAATTATTTAAATTGATTAATGATTTGAGATTAAATGAACAGTTGAAATTAATTGTAAGCAAGTCTTATTGAATGAGTATGTTGATGTTTTCCGATAGGAACTTCATAATTTGCATGATCTTTGCTTGTGCTTGGTTGTTGCTTGCCGTGTTTGTCGCCCATGCCCTGTAATTTTCGTCTGTTGGTTGTAGTAGAATTCAAAAAATCAATTTCAAATTTCAAATCTGTTAAAAATTTTAATTTACCATTAACAATCGCTGAGTTAGAAAAAAGCATTGAAGAACGCCAGTGATAACTTTAATAATATTTTGCTTTACTGGAATCCGTTTCGCAGAAAAGCAAAATGAATGAATCTTGAAACAAACGAAGGTCTTTTAAATGTGTTCTCTCCCCGGAAATGAAAAATTTGGCATGGTTCCAAAGGATGAC
Source organism: Metellina segmentata (assembly GCA_947359465.1). Taxonomy (NCBI): domain Eukaryota; kingdom Metazoa; phylum Arthropoda; class Arachnida; order Araneae; family Tetragnathidae; genus Metellina; species Metellina segmentata. The sequence goes on from OX375875.1 coordinate 102,578,942, forward strand.
GTCAAGGTGACACGTGAGGGCGAAAAGTCTAAATTTATGATGTTTATTCATTCCTCGGAATTACCTCGGTAGAATGAAGAATGGTGAAAAAAAAACCATATTAATTTCATTTTAAAATGTTCTAGATTGAATTTTAAAATTCGCCTCGACCCTAAAATTGAAAAAAAATTGCACTACCTGTGTGCCAAATCCCATTACTGTAAGTGCCAAACAAACAGACACACACTTCCTTTTTTTTTATAGTTGAGATATTTCTACAAAAACATTATTGGATTATCGAATAATTAAAATAAAGCACCCAACCTGTTGATTAGTACATGTAAGAAAATTCTATTTAAACCATTATTTTTGTTTGCTTCTGAACAAAATCTACTTTCTTCCATCGAGATTAAAGTTGATTAGTGAGAAAACTACAAACTTAGCTTCCGTTTTCTGAACAGCAAACGTAATTTATGTTTCCGAAAACTACGCTTACCTTTTTTCTTGTGTCAGTCGACATTTTTTCAAAAGTCTCTGTACTTCAATTTAATATTTTTATTGCTTTCACAATTTCCCCTCCGTTTGTTAGTTGAGCGTATATAATTTACGATTGAAAAAAATAAGCAGGCGGCAATCACTTGTGCACGAGGCAAAATAAACAACACAAATTCGGTTGAAGAGCTCTGAGCTTCCGTCGATAAATCCGCCAAAATAAATGGGGTCGATTAAATGTGAAAAAGGAAGTTTATATTCAGACGGGAGAACGAAAAGAAAAAAAAATCTTAAGCTCAATAGGTGCTCAGGATAGGAATATAAAAAAAGTTACTCTAGCTGATGCAACTGAATTTTTCTAAATTCCGCTTTTGGTTGAATAACTTCTGTTTTTCTAATTTGGCTCTTTCAATAAGTATTTTAATGAATTTATGTGCCTGAATTATTGCTAATTTTTATGTTTTTAATGACAAGATTGTTGGTTCGACTCGTAGAATGAGTATTATTACTTTCAAACTTGATATGAAAGTTGCAGATAACGTTAAAATAAAGAGGCTTATAAAATTAACAGTGAATGCATTATTATAATAATGATTTTAGAGGTTTAATGGCATACATTTGAAGATTCAGGGTCTCCAGTCACACAGAAGCTGGGTCAATCTGAATAAATTTTGCTTCAGTAGAAACAATATTCGGGTGCATTGCAATGGAATGCTTCGTATTCAGTCAGGTAGAAGATATCAAGGTAGGAAGGTGTGTTTTTAATTAACGTTGAACACTGGAATAACGCAAAGAGCTTTTTGCGACGGTCCGATGGAAGATACACTCTCTAACAAAACAATCGACGCACCAAGAAGGAATTGTCCTAGTGCGATAAAAATGAGTGGATGGTGAAGAACATACGTAGAAAAACAAAAGATTAAAGTTTCAGAACAATTGAGTGATTTATTTCAGAGTTTGACCGTTACAAAGGTAGGAAGTCAATAAAGCGTTGGTCCACCTCTGGCCTGGATGCAAGCTGTCGCCCGGCGTGGCATAGACTGAAAAAGTTCCCGGATGGTGTGCTGCTGATTTTCTTGCCAAATTGTCTCCAACTGTCGGCCTAAACGGTCAACATTTCGGGATGGTTGCAATGGCCTTTCCATAACGTCTCAAATGGGAGATAGATCAGGAGACCTAGCTGGCCAAAGAAAGTGGGAAAGCTTGAAGACAAATCATAGCAATACGTGCCGTGTGCGACCGGGCATTATCTTGTTGAAAATTAAATCCGGAGTGTCGCAAAAGGAACGATAACACAACCGGTTGTAGAAAGTCGTCTACGTACCGCTGTGCTGTAAGTGTGCTTGAAATGACTACCAAAGGGGTCCGGTAATCAAAGGAGATGGCACCCCAGGCCATAACGCCCTGTTGTGGGCATGCGTTTCGTGCGATAGCAAGGGCAGGATCCCCACAGCTGCCCTAGACACATCTCCAAAAAATGTAGCTCTGTAGAAACAATATATTATTTTTATTATTCTATAATCACTAAATGGGTTTCTCAAGAAATCTGACCACGAAAAGAAAACATAAAGAACTAACAAAGCATCAAGATGGGCCATAACACAAATTTCCTGCAGAGCTTGGAAAAATCAAAATAAAGATACCCGCACAAGTGGGCAAAACAGATGTCCTCACCTCAATCGCTATGTTAGTGGAATATCATGAATAAAGTGTACACACTCATTTCGCCAATCTAAAGATCACAGCATTCTGGTGTAAAAAAGATGAATCTTCGAATTTTGACCTGGTGTTTCCAAAGGAAAGATTTTACTGATGAAGAGACAGGAATATACCAATCGATTCTGATAGAAATCGAACGATAAGTATCTGTGGTGACCCGTAAATGTGTCCTGTATATGTGTCCTGTCCAGAAAGATAGTTGATATGGAGGACTGCAAGCACCTCTTAAAAAGTTCTGCTTTTATCAGGGGAAGACAGTTCATGTACGCTACTGGAAATCTAGAGAACTTTTAAAGTATCTGAATTCTTGATATTTCTACTTTTTGTTCTATGCTCCAACTTCATGCGTCCCTATGCGACACACGGGAAGTAAATAGACGTATATTCGCCTACATTTACAGTTAAAAATGTTCTAGTGATTATACTTTTCGTAGCACTCCTCTTCCAGTCAGATAAACCCGCACGTGCAATTTTATTTGCATGAAAAAGCAGTTATTCCAAAACCGTATATTCGAAACTTGTGATTGAGTCCACAGATAAATCGTCCCTCTCTGCGTCGTGAGATACATTTCATACTTCCAATAACCATCCCTATGGTAACCAAAGGATCCCTAATCAGATATATGACAGCACGTTCACCCAAAGCATGCACATTCATCTACCTTAAGCAGACAAGTCAGAGTGCACCTTATAGGCTCGGAAGGCGACGACACTTTTTTTTATCGTCCTCCATCGAAGGCCATAACAATAAATTCATTTCATTTCTGTCGCCGAGCGTATGGGAAAGGGACGGGGACTCATTGTGATGATGATGATGGGAATAAAGATGATGATTAGGAGGTGGTGCACAAGAAATAGATCCTCGAGCATTCCAACCATTGCTGGTGGAATTCTTTCGCTCGCTGCAGAAAGGTGGAGGAAAAGTTATGGAGTTCAGTTTTTAAGCCGGGAATCGAGAGTTATCAAGCGGCTCTTGATTGCGACGAACAAACGAATCGATTCTGAAATTGGTCATTAATCAAGATTTATGAAATTCTGCCCCAAGTGGGTTATGCGATGTTTAGCCTCGAAACCTTCATCCGAAAAAAGGCGATGACACTTAGGTTTTGTAGAATAAGTTCGCGAAAGAAAATCTATTTTATGTATTAAAAAAGGGTATTTGCATACTTTTTGGGCAAATATCCCCTTGAAAAATGATGTTGAGAAGCAATTTTGAACCGATGTACCGCTTAACAGCCATGGTGGAACGGTTCAGACTTTATAAATTTCATTTCATCTCAATGGTTTAGTTTTTAACTTTCGACAAGTGTTAATCGACGGTTTGAGCATTTCAAGCAAAACTTGTACAAAATATTTTGAGTATTATATTTTCTGTTTCAAAGTATCATAAATTGTTTGAAAGATATTTTTAAGACACTTTGGTGCATGATGGTAATGGTAATTAATTAACGACGCACTGTAGCATCACAACGTCTGATGACTGTCCGCGTTCAATCCCGGAGGGAAGGATGCGAGAAAAACACCACGTAATTGTGTACCACGATCAGAGGTCAACATCTGAGGTGACAACCCATTCTCAAAACTTCCAAAACACGCCAACGTGAGGACATTTCAGGCCATTATCATTTTGGTTCAAAAGGGATTATTATTGCCTGGTGAATCAATCAAAGTTATAACTTTTTGTCAGATCTTCAAAAAATAGAAAATATTTTTTGTCAGATCTACATAAAACAGAAAATATTTTTTGTCAGATCTGAAAAAAAATAGAATATTTTTTGTCAGATCTACAAAAAACAGAAAATATTTTGTGTTATATCTGCAAAAAAAATAGAATTTTTTTTTTGTGTGTGTCAAAAATATAATAAATTTCTTTGGTGACAAAAAATATAATATTCCTTTTGAAGATGAAATTGAGAAAGGTGTAGCTGAATTGGTTAAAAGCGTTCATATATATGATGAGATAAATGATTGAAAATTTCGTAACATTCCATTTGAGAGAAGGCGGTGTGGACACTTCGACTTTGAAGTATGTATAGGTTAGTGGAAATGTAAAATCTATGTTTTATAAAAGGGGACTCGCATATTTTTTGGTAATCACGTTGAAGAATGCTCCAGAGTAACGATTTTCGACCGGTGTTTCACGGCACACTAGCGTGCATTAAGTATGGTGAAACAATTAAAATTTTATAAAATGTATTTACAAAAACGCAAAACACGAGACAGACGACTTCAAGGTATAGACAATCACATACAGTGAACGTTTACTGAAACAGAATAGAGAAATTCACACAGGAAGGAATCGAATCGCTCCGAGAAAGATACACGTAGTATAAATCTAGAAGTTGCTTATAAATGATGACGAGGCGAGGGAAATGAAGCCCGTATCCCTGGAATTTCTATTCCTTTAACAAACATATATGAGTAGAATAACCCAGCATTGCTCGCTTTCAATTAATTTGATGAATTGGAACTCACCAGAGCTTGAAGAATTCTCTCCCTTTTACTGAAAAACTATGTAAATATTTTTAGTGTATGGGAAAAGTATGTTTGTTTTCTAGTTATAATTATTTTAACTAAAATATTTCTGATTATTCATACTTCCCATAATAACAATTCATACATAAATTTTTTAGGTAAGAAAAATAACTGACAATAACTGACATAAACATATTTAAGGTTTGTATTTTGTATTTATTTTTAAATTTAAATTTTGCATAAACAGTTTTGGAAACTGTGCTTTACTCTCTTTCCAAGAAAAAAGTGGAACCGAGGTGGTTCAGTTGGTAGAGTTTCGGATTATCAGTCGTAGGGGTGAGAGTTCAAAACTAGATCCAACCAAATGCGGTCGTGTATGTGGAGATTGGTACAAGTTAACCTTTAGACTACGGCTGGTACAACAGTTGTACCATGATCGCGCGCATACCACATATGAAATTAGACAAAGCCCGTACATCAGTTAGTTGTACCTTGAAAGTTATAAGAATCGCGCCAAGAAACAATTTAGACTTCAGCCGTTACAGAGCAGTTGTATCTTAGAAGTTATAATCCCGGAAGCTGAAAGTGCTTAAAACTTCGACGTACGTGACAGAACAAAGTCTTTGCAGAACAATTTTTCCTTAATTCTATAAAAATTTCGGCCGATTTTTTTTTTCAATCGTAAGTTACGATGTTTTGCAGTGCAAAGCGAGCTTCTTGCCACACTTTTTATTCTTCTCTATCTACAGAACAACCTCTCTACACCGCAAACACGTTATAAATACACATCTTCTATGTGAATGACAAAATATTTAACTTCAAAAGTTATCGACAGAATTGCAAATTTCGAAAGTACGCCTTTGTTTTAAATAAAGTAAGTTAATTCATTTTTATGTGTTTTATTATAAATATGTAATACATAGTTAGCCGATAATTGTGTTTTACGTCTGTTTTTGATTTGACTGCAGTTTTAAAATTCCGGACAAAATGCCTGCAGAACAATTGCAATTGCTTGGTAAGGAAATTTAATTTTTAGTTAACCTCGTACTAGAGCAACACAACGGGCTATTGACGACGGTCCGGGATCAGTCCCTTAATATATAGGAAAGAAAGTCGTCTGGCAAGTTTATGACGTCAACAGCAGTAGGTAAAAGCCTTCCGATCGCAAATTGAGAAAACCTTTGAAAGCGAGATTGCCTGCTAAAAAAGCAGCGTGTATAGTATTACCCTTAAGGGAAAGATTCGAGGACAACACCTCGTAATTTTGAACCATGTTGTCACCCCACTCTCCAAACTTCCACACCAACCCAACGTGAGCAATTGCTTGCAGAACACTGAATATAATTCTGCACTTGTGGTTATAATAATCGCGCCTAGAAAGAATCGCCCTAGTAATATCTGCAGCCTTAGTCTAAAGGTTAAAGTCTATCTTGGCCACAAATGTCTTCCCTTTGGGGCGTGGTGAGATAGTGTGAAAAGATGGGTGCCACCTCACTTCAAGATCGGTCCCTGACCGTCAACCGTAGCCAGTTGTACTATAGTACGGCTGATGTGTGAAATAATTGTGCCTTTAATGATAGAAGCATACAACTTTGGGCACAAATACTACATATATGAAGATTTAATTTTGGATATGAGGCCATCTCAGATTTCGCCTATGGCATTAATGGCGGACATTCAAAATGGCGGCTTCGGAACATTTTTTTTATGTTCCTTTTAAATGTTATTTGATGATGTTAAATGACAGCTTTTAAAGTAATGGCGAGTAATTGGTGTTTTTGCATCTACTTAGCTATTTTTAATAATATATACCTTATTTTATGTATATATTCAATTTATAACAAAATGGCGGACATACAAAATGGCGGCCTCTGAGTTTATTTTATATGCTCCATTTTTATTGTCGTTTGGTGATGTTAATAGCGTATTATATGTGATTTTGCATGAATTGATGCTATAAACATGCGTGCATGTCATAATTAGATTTTCATATTCATTATTAATTATATTAATTAATATTTTCATATTAACTTTTTTCACAGGTGACACGATAAGAAGAAAAATAAGATAAAAATACGGATGTAGTGCATAAGCTGATTAATTCATTCAATACTGATACATCTGGACAATTCAAAGAAACAGAATAGAACAAGTGTTTTATCTGTTAAGAAGACAAGTCTGAAGTTCTTCGGTGTCCAGCAGAAATTAAGTAAAGCAGTAAGCGTGAAGAAAAGGGAACTGTTATAAGACAATTTCTGATTTACCTGTGGGGTTTAGTATTTCAGTGTGTTTGTGAAGGATAATGAATCCGGAACGTCTCGATGATGCAGAAGTGGTCGAGGCAACATTGGTACAACATAAAGCACAGTTTCACGAATCATGTAGATTACAGTTCAATAAGACAAAACTTCAAAGAGCTCGGAAATGGAAGATAGAACCTGCGGATAATTCAAATAGTTCTACGAAATTCACCACTAGAATGTTTTGATAAATAGTTCAGCGAATTCAAAAACAAATTTTTTTGTGTGTGACCAGCCTGCTCAAGCTGGAAATTCATTATGTACTGCATCTACATTAGTTCCTCATGGATGTGTTACTCACTGTGCCTTTAAACTGGAGGACAGGCTTTCGTTTGCGAAACTGAGAGTCGGTTATCTTATTGCATTAAATGCCTTGTATTATGTTCGAAGCCTCGTATCATTATTTAACAGATCAAGAGACAAAAGAACATACAAGAAACTGAAATATAACAATCTAACCATGGTATTCATTTGCCGAACTTGTATAATACATCGAAGATGCTCGTAGCGACAATGAAATCGCACCCATATTTAAACTTGTTGATCTATGCAAACTGTACAGCATGAGGATGAAACAACAAGGTAGTGATCTTTCAGGGCGCATACATTCCATAAAACTAAAAATCAGAATACTTGCATATTTTCCTGACATGGAAGCACATAGGCAAGGTCGAGATATGATGTTATTATTTAATAATGATGTTGGATTAGCTCTGAAGAAAGCTTGTGAAAACGATGCAGATACTACAGTGACGCTATTCATCTTGCCAAAGCAGCAAATATAGTTAGAAGAGACATTTTAAAAATGAGAAACCTCTTCAATGGATTTGGAGAAACCTGTCAGGAAGATTCCGTACCAGCATCTCTGTTAGTTGTAAAGCACAGTCAAGTTTTTTAACCCCAACCTATCCTTACTGTTGCACAGTTACTAATGTATAACAGTTTGGTGAGACGTCGAGAGTGTCATTTTGGAACAGTCTACAAGCACAATCGAGAACAAGAAACACATTTGCCTATATACTTAGGTATTTTAATTCATAAAAAGAACTCACAAGCGTGAACTAGTTGAAGATCTTTACGATCTCGGATTTAGCATATCATAAGACCGAGTGCTAGACCTTTCATCAGAACTTGGAAATGAAATATGTCATCTGTATCACATGTAAAATGCTGTCGTTCCTCTTCAGTTAAAAAGAGGGCTTTTCACAACTAGTACGGTTGATAATATTGACCACAATCCAAGTTCTACTACGGCTCATGATTCTTTCCATGGTACAGGAATATCCCTATTTCAACATCCAGATGGTAATTTTAGAGGAACCTATCGAAATAAACCTTCAAGTACTTTTGAAGAGAAAGCAACTAAACATCTTCCTGAAAGCTACATAAGTGTTACCACTGTGCCTGCTATTAGAACTGACTGTCCTTTGCCAACAGTACAAGAAATATTCGTTGACTGCCAAGTTTAATGCAATAACATCACCGGCACTCAGTTTCGCAAGCAAAGGCCGGTCATTCAGTTTAAGGCACAGTGAGGAACACATACAGGCCGAATGTACAATAGATGCAGTACATAATGAACTTCCAGCTTGAGCAGGCAGGTCACTAAAAATTGCTTTTGAAATCACTGAACTATTTACCACAACATTCTGGCGGGTGAATTTCGTAGAACTATTTGCATTATACGCAGGTTCTATTTTCCATTTCTGAGCTCTTTGAAGTTTTGTTTTATTGAACTGCAATCTACATGAGTCGTGAAACTGAGCTTTATGTTGTACCAATGTTGCCTCGACCACTTCCTGCATCATCGAGACGTTCCAGATTTATTGTCCTTGGTAAACAACCTGGAATACTAAACCCCACAAGTAAATCAGAAATTGTCTTATAACCAGTTCCCTTTTCTTCACGCTTACTGCTATTACTTACTGTCTGCTGGACACCGAAGAACTTCAGACTTGTCTTCTTCACAGATAAAACACTTGTTCTATTCAGTTTCTTTGAATTGTACAGATGTATCAGTATTGAATGGATTACTCAGCTTATGAACTACATCCATATTTTTATCTTATTTTTCTTCTTATCGTGTCACCTGTGAAAAAAGTTAATGGAAAATATTAATTAATATAATTAATAATTAATATGAAAATATTAATTAATATAATTAATAATTAATATGAAAATATTAATTAATATAATTAATAATTAATATGAAAATATTAATTAATATAATTAATATGAAAATCTAATTATGACATCCACGAATGTTTATAGCATCAATTCATGCAAAATCACATATAATACGCTATTAACATCTCCAAATGACAATAAAAAAGGAGCACATAAAATATACTCAGAGGCCACCATTTTGAATGTCCGCCATTTTATTATAAATAAAATATATTCATAAAATAAGGTATATATTATTAAAAATAGCTAAGTCCATGCACAAAACGCCAATTACTCGCCATTACTTTAATAGCTGTCATTTAACATCATCAAATAACATTTAAAAGGAGCACAAAAAATGTTCCGAAACCGCCATTTTGAATGCCCGCCATTACTGCTATAGGCGAAATCTGAGATGGCCTCATATCCAAAATTAAATCTTCGTATGTGTAGTATATGTATCCCAAGTTGTATGCTTCTATCATTAAAGGCACAATTCTAACAATTTTTTGCACGTATCAGCCGTACTATTACTCCAGTGGGACTTAAATCCAAAAAACTTTCAAGAAAACGGTTTCCATAAAACCACCTCGAATTCTGAGTGTTTTACTGTGTTTGGTGCAGTTTTGAAGAAATATGACTCTTCCACCATAAAACCCAAACAACCTTTGACCTGAAATTTCGACTATCCCAAGTATGCTTTTGAAATCGACAACTGCAGCCACTAGAATGCTCAATGTTATTTTTATAGATTATTGACGATTCCTCTGTATACCCAGGAGAAAATCGAACAGGGGAGGGAATCAATACTATTCCTTTTTCTTCTTGTGACTACACTAGGTTTACCGCGAGGTTTTAAATAGAAATTGCCAGAATTTTTTTATATAAATCAATATTAACCCTCCTGGTCTTGACGTGATATCTCGCATCTTTAACAAAATTGACCAGATCTTGATGGACGAGATACTCTATAAGAAGAAAACTGACCAGATCTTGATGGACGAGATAATCTCTATAAGAAGAAAACTGACCAGATCTTGATGGACGAGATAATCTCTATAAGAAGAAAACTGACCAGATCTTGATGGACGAGATAATCTCTATAAGAAGAAAACTGACCAGATCTTGATGGACGAGATAATCTCTATAAGAAGAAAACTGACCAGATCTTGATGGACGAGATAATCTCTATAAGAAGAAAACTGACCAGATCTTGATGGACGAGATAATCTCTATAAGAAGAAAACTGGCCAGATCTTTATGGACGAGATAATCTCTCTAAGAAGAAACTGACCAGATCTTGATGGACGAGATAATCTCTATAAGAAGAAAACTGACCAGATCTTGATGGACGAGATAATCTCTATAAGAAGAAAACTGGCCAGATCTTGATGGACGAGATAATCTCTATAAGAAGAAAACTGACCAGATCTTGATGGACGAGATAATCTCTATAAGAAGAAAACTGACCAGATCTTGATGGACGAGATAATTTCTATAAGAAGAAAGCTGGCCAGATCTTGATGGACGAGATAATCTCTCTAAGAAGAAACTGACCAGATCTTGATGGACGAGATAATCTCTATAAGAAGAAAACTGACCAGATCTTGATGGACGAGATAATCTCTATAAGAAGAAAACTGACCAGATCTTGATGGACGAGATAATCTCTATAAGAAGAAAACTGGCCAGATCTTGATGGACGAGATAATCTTTATAAGAAGAAAACTGACCAGATCTCTTGATGGACGAGATAATCTCTATAAGAAGAAAACTGGCCAGATCTTGATGGACGAGATAATCTCTATAAGAAGAAAACTGACCAGATCTTTATGGACGAGATAATTTCTATAAGAAGAAAGCTGGCCAGATCTTGTTGGACGAGATAATCTCTATAAGAATAAAACTGATCAGATCTTTATGGACGAGATAATCTCTATAAGAAGAAAACTGACCAGATCTTGATGGACGAGATAATCTCTCTAAGAAGAAAACTGGCCAGATCTTGATGGACGAGATAATCTCTATAAGAAGAAAACTGATCAGATCTTGATGGACGAGATAATCTCTATAAGAATAAAACTGATCAGATCTTTATGGACGAGATAATTTCTATAAGAAGAAAGCTGGCCAGATCTTGATGGACGAGATAATCTCTATAAGAATAAAACTGATCAGATCTTTATGGACGAGATAATTTCTATAAGAAGAAAGCTGGCCAGATCTTGATGGACGAGATAATCTCTCTAAGAAGAAACTGACCAGATCTTGATGGACGAGATAATCTCTATAAGAAGAAAACTGACCAGATCTTGATGGACGAGATAATCTCTCTAAGAAGAAAACTGGCCAGATCTTGATGGACGAGATAATCTCTATAAGAAGAAAACTGGCCAGATCTTGATGGACGAGATAATCTCTATAAGAAGAAAACTGACCAGATCTTGATGGACGAGATAATCTCTATAAGAAGAAAACTGGCCAGATCTTGATGGACGAGATAATCTCTATAAGAAGAAAACTGACCAGATCTTGATGGACGAGATAATCTCTATAAGAAAACTGACCAGATCTTGATGGACGAGATAATCTCTATAAGAAGAAAACTGGCCAGATCTTTATGGACGAGATAATCTCTCTAAGAAGAAACTGACCAGATCTTGATGGACGAGATAATCTCTATAAGAAGAAAACTGACCAGATCTTGATGGACGAGATAATCTCTATAAGAAGAAAACTGGCCAGATCTTGATGGACGAGATAATCTCTATAAGAAGAAAACTGACCAGATCTTGATGGACGAGATAATCTCTATAAGAAGAAAACTGACCAGATCTTGATGGACGAGATAATTTCTATAAGAAGAAAGCTGGCCAGATCTTGATGGACGAGATAATCTCTCTAAGAAGAAACTGACCAGATCTTGATGGACGAGATAATCTCTATAAGAAGAAAACTGACCAGATCTCTTGATGGACGAGATAATCTCTATAAGAAGAAAACTGACCAGATCTTGATGGACGAGATAATCTCTATAAGAAGAAAACTGGCCAGATCTTGATGGACGAGATAATCTTTATAAGAAGAAAACTGACCAGATCTTGATGGACGAGATAATCTCTATAAGAAGAAAACTGGCCAGATCTTGATGGACGAGATAATCTCTATAAGAAGAAAACTGACCAGATCTTGATGGACGAGATAATCTCTATTAGAAGAAAACTGGCCAGATCTTGATGGACGAGATAATCTCTATAAGAAGAAAACTGACCAGATCTTGATGGACGAGATAATCTCTATAAGAAGAAAACTGATCAGATCTTTATGGACGAGATAATTTCTATAAGAAGAAAGCTGGCCAGATCTTGATGGACGAGATAATCTCTCTAAGAAGAAACTGACCAGATCTTGATGGACGAGATAATCTCTATAAGAAGAAAACTGACCAGATCTTGATGGACGAGATAATCTCTATAAGAAGAAAACTGGCCAGATCTTGATGGACGAGATAATCTCTATAAGAAGAAAACTGACCAGATCTTGATGGACGAGATAATCTCTATAAGAAGAAAACTGGCCAGATCTTTATGGACGAGATAATCTCTATAAGAAGAAAACTGACCAGATATTGATGGACGAGATAATCTCTATAAGAAGAAAACTGACCGGATCTTGATGGACGAGATAATCTCTATAAGAAGAAAACTGACCAGATCTTGATGGACGAGATAATCTCTATAAGAAGAAAACTGGACAGATCTTGATGGACGAGATAATCTCTATAAGAAGAAAACTGACCAGATCTTGAACTCGTCTTTATAAAAATATTAGCAATAGGACGAAATACCTAGTTGTTAGAAAAAATTGATCAGATTTGGATGGACGAGATATCTTATCGTAACCACTTTGAGGGTTAAGAAATGCAGAGAACAATATGGACAGACACAAACTCCAGATTTTTCGTTGGTTACATGTTGGGTTTTGAGTAATTTGAAAAAGTGCTTAAAAGTGGACACGAGAAACTGAAAATGTTATCATTTCCTTAACTGCTATGGCCCCGACCAACTGGTCTGGCGGTTAAGTTGTTGGAATCTAGATAGGAAAGTTCCTGGTTCGAATACGGGTCAGTGCATGGATGTTTGTAAAGGTATCGTGTGTAGAGGCGGCTGGTGCACCTTAAATCTGGCGTGTCAGAAAGTCCTTACGATAGGTGGGTGTGGAAGTTTGGAGAGTGGGGTGACAGATCAGGTGTTGCCTCGTCATCTGACCGTGGTTCAAAATTACGTCTTTCACTCAGGGGATTTAACGTGGACTGTCGTCAATAGCCCGTTGTGTGTCGCTCTAGTACAACCTTAATTAAATTACCAAATTACCTTAACGGCTATGTTTATTTGAGATCCAGTTTATGTTTTGAGCATTATCATTCTTGAGAATAAAAGATTTGACAGGTTTACTTTATGACAAAAATGCTGGATTCAAAAACTGTACCATTTAATGTCTAGCTAAAGATTAAACTAAACATGGGTTGCTTCAAGAGGAATATTCTTTTGGTGATACAATTTATTTCGATAAATTTATCATGTTAAATTTATTCGGTTATTTTATCATGTTGGAATATGCGGAAAGTTTTTTTTATTTTCAATGGCAAGGCTGGGTACAGATTGCAAAGACAAATGCAATACATGATACAATACAGAAATACAATACATTAGAGAATTGACCGAAGTCATTGTAGCCTTATACAAGGTCAGAAGTGATGGCCACTTGTAAAGGGGCACCCAACGGGTGGACCATCATTGTCCCTAATAAAGGACAGCACAATTTACATCCATGCCCTGACCCGTATTCGAACCAGGAACCTTCCGATCCAGAGGCCAACACCTTGACCACTAGACGGGTTGGTCGGCATTTGAGGAAAGTAACTCTCAGTATGTTTACACATGAGAATATGTAAACATACTGAGACTTTACTGATCTGGTACTTTATTGAATATCTATACCGTTTCATGCTAGTATATGTTGAAATATAGAATTATACCAGACTTTTCACAGTTAACTTGCGAATAAGTTATAACCCCTTTGTCTTCAGAGAATATTGTTACGGAATAAATTACTGAAATATGTGCTCCTATGTGTGTTTAAGCGCTTCCTTAATTATCTAGAAAGGCATGTATTATTTTCATCTATGAATACAGCTAATATTTATTTAAAACTAAGTGTAGTTAAATACATTTGGAGTGTATATTATTTTGTGGTAGTTAGTAAAAAATCATAAATTCTAACGAGCGAGCTTATTTTTGAATCTGTCTAATTAGCCATTCAGTAACAAAACAGACCACTCGAAAGCAATACAAACCTTTGAAGTTACGTATGAAGAATTTATCTTACACAAAGTTAATATTTATTTTCACACCTACAACTCACAATCTAGCAATCTATAGTAAAATCATTTCTTTAAAATTGTTGACTTAACTTTTGAAAATAGTTAAGTCAACATAACTATGTAATTCGGACAAATGTTTTAAAATTATTATTATTCTATGCAATGATATTCAAGGCTATTATTTATTCTATGCAATGAAACCAGTTAAAATTGTTTTTCACCACTTTGGATTTATGAAGAAAACATTGATTCGAAATTATTGATGTAATTTAACAGAAATGCCAGTAAGAACTTCACGTTAATAAATTCTTGATTTTTATTATACTGAGATCTTATTCTGTCTAGTTCTTTAAATCTTTTACTTTTAAAAACAAAATAGGCAAAGCCACACCTTCCTGAATAAAAAACACTAATTCATAAAAATTAATCATTCTTAAAGAAGTAATTGGAAAACAGAAATTGGTTTCCTCAAACATATGTATTTATCTGTGTATCTTACATTACTTATAATATTCGCTTTTCACCAACTTATTTATATTTTATCAATACTTTTAAAAATTACGTATCTTTCAGCTTTAATGATTGCAGTTTTGTCAAATATGCTTAAGAAATTTAGAAATGACTGTTTCAGTAATATTTACCTTCCCGAATTGCATTTGTTTCACTCAACATATTTATTTCATCATGTTCAATAATTTTAATCATTGGGTGTTTAATAAAGGTATTTAATTCCTTCTCTAGATAGAAAAGAAATAACTTTCATTGACCTTTGATGATAGCCAAACATCTTTCTGGCAACTAAGACTTTCAATTTGATTCATCAAAGTACATTGCAAAGCAAAGAAAAAATAAGACTCCATAAAACACAAAATCAACCAGACCAACTGTCACAACAAGACACGAATCCTCTTAAGCATACACTTGGACTGTGACTCCCAATGGTATGTCTTCTTTAGACGTTAACCCACTTCACGAACCCTAGATATATGATCTTTTCCCACGGGGTCAACTGTCTCTGGTAAAAATGGGGGGAGGGGCCGTGGCCCCCGGATGTCCAAATAATCTTTCTGCACTCTCTTCTCTCCATCGCACTTTCCTTTCTTTTAAAATTACTTGGCATCGTAAGTGTGTTTTGGCGCAGCTTGGCCAAATATGGCCCTTGCTCCATAAAACACATAACCAACCAGACCAACTGTCACAACAAGACAAGAATCCTTTTAAGCATACACTTGGACTGTGACTCCCAAGGGTATGTCTTCTTTAGACGTTAACCCACTTCACGAACCCTAGGGATATGATCTTTTCCCACGGGGTCAACTGTCTCTGGTAAAAATGGGGGGAGGGGCCGTGGCCCCCGGATGTCCAAATAATCTTTCTGCACTCTCTTCTCTCCATCGCACTTTCCTTTCTTTTAAAATTACTTGGCATCGTAAGTGTGTTTTGGCGCAGCTTGGCCAAATATGGCCCTTGCTCCATAAAACACATAACCAACCAGACCAACTGTCACAACAAGACAAGAATCCTTTTAAGCATACACTTGGACTGTGACTCCCAATGGTATGTCTTCTTTAGACGTTAACCCACTTCACGAACCCTAGATATATGATCTTTTCCCACGGGGTCAACTGTCTCTGGTAAAAATGGGGGGAGGGGCCGTGGCCCCCGGATGTCCAAATAATCTTTCTGCACTCTCTTCTCTCCATCGCACTTTCCTTTCTTTTAAAATTACTTGGCATCGTAAGTGTGTTTTGGCGCAGCTTGGCCAAATATGGCCCTTGCTCCATAAAACACATAACCAACCAGACCAACTGTCACAACAAGACAAGAATCCTTTTAAGCATACACTTGGACTGTGACTCCCAATGGTATGTCTTCTTTAGACGTTAACCCACTTCACGAACCCTAGATATATGATCTTTTCCCACGGGGTCAACTGTCTCTGGTAAAAATGGGGGGAGGGGCCGTGGCCCCCGGATGTCCAAATAATCTTTCTGCACTCTCTTCTCTCCATCGCACTTTCCTTTCTTTTAAAATTACTTGGCATCGTAAGTGGGTTTTGGCGCAGCTTGGCCAAATATGGCCCTTGCTCCATAAAACACATAACCAACCAGACCAACTGTCACAACAAGACAAGAATCCTTTTAAGCATACACTTGGACTGTGACTCCCAAGGGTATGTCTTCTTTAGACGTTAACCCACTTCACGAACCCTAGGGATATGATCTTTTCCCACGGGGTCAACTGTCTCTGGTAAAAATGGGGGGAGGGGCCGTGGCCCCCGGATGTCCAAATAATCTTTCTGCACTCTCTTCTCTCCATCGCACTTTCCTTTCTTTTAAAATTACTTGGCATCGTAAGTGTGTTTTGGCGCAGCTTGGCCAAATATGGCCCTTGCTCCATAAAACACATAACCAACCAGACCAACTGTCACAACAAGACAAGAATCCTTTTAAGCATACACTTGGACTGTGACTCCCAAGGGTATGTCTTCTTTAGACGTTAACCCACTTCACGAACCCTAGGGATATGATCTTTTCCCATGGGGTCAACTGTCTCTGGTAAAAATGGGGGGAGGGGTCGTGGCCCCCGGATGTCCAAATAATCATTCTGCACTCTCTTCTCTCCATCGCACTTTCCTTTCTTTTAAAATTACTTGGCATTGCAAGTGTGTTTTGGCGCAGCTTGGCCAAATATGGCCCTTGCTCCATAAAACACATAACCAACCAGACCAACTGTCACAGCAAGACAGAACCCTTTTAAACTTTCACTTGAACTGTGATTTTTTTATGGAAAGATAGGCGGCGTAAATTACGTGCTATTCTGTGGATCACGTGAATACCAGACTTAGTAACATGATCATGGACACATGAAACGGTTCCCTTTAGTCACTCCATCTCTCCTCAATAATCAAAACTAATTACGTATATTAAACTCATGACGTCACCGAATCTGCGAAAAACTTCAGTTTCAGGTAACCCCATTTTGGTAGCGGTAAAACATCCGTTTTCAGTCTCGTTTGTGTTGACACTGAAAATCCTCGCAGGATCAATAATACAGCTAGATTGATTAAACTCTCCTTATAAACCCTGAAAATCACATGCCCGAACACAAGATGGGTGTCTTTCGAATCAGTTACAAGCCCGCCAGCTGTCGAATAAAATGTTACGTTATTTTCCGACAAAAGCAGATTCGATCTATACAACAAAAGTAATAAAATGTTAGATACAGCAATGATCATACATGCAAGTTGTTAATTAGAATCACTTGTGAATCGATAACGAAGTACAAGACCGACTAGAACTCATGCAAGGATTTCCCACTTTAAAAAAAGGCAATTCCACTCAAAATCAGCTCTAACAGGAGCAGGCAGATGTCGAAGACACAGAAATCCCATTTTCCCCAACCTTAATAAGAGCGCCCACAGGTTTCTGAGGCAGCGCACAAATAAATATACTGGTTCGAGTGACGTCACCGGCATTAAATATGCGTGGAATGTAATTACTCATTACATGGACGTACGTCCGCGGTGTGGGTGGAGCCGGTGCCGAAGCGTATGCAAATTGCACAGTATGCTTTCCTGCCCGAGTTTTAAATCAAGTCACCGAGATTGCTCTGGGTGCAAACAGAGGATTACTCAATGTCTCGGAGTGGCCCGTGATATTGGGTTGGCTGTCATTGTAACTAACTCCATGTTGCGATGGAAGACTCCATGTTGCAGAAGCTTGTGGTTTTTGGTGTTGGGGAAAGTTTGACAAGTTTTAAGCTGAACGACACTCTCTTTTTATCTGGAATCTTAAGTTTTAAATTTACAAGATGATTCGTTATGGCTGTTATGGTTATAACCTTTACAATCGCTAATAGCAAAAGTGCACTTCCAATTGGAAAGTGTTCAAATCATGAATAAATTTAAAATACGTAATTGATTTTACGAAAGATCGTTATGAATGATATATTTTGTAATATAACCTTTTAAATGCGGGCTCTTCATGAAAACGTTCTATTATAAACGTTTTCTTACATTCGATTAGTCAACTAAGAATTCCTGTGACTTTAAGGGGGTCTAGGACTCAAAATATGAAAAAAGTCCACTTTTTTTTAGTATAAAAAAATAATATAGATTTTTCTGAATAAAATGACACCTCAAAATTGGTTTTACCATACGTAGAACCGAAAATATTCAATTTTTTATAAACATGACAGCTGCAAATCCAACGAGCCTTCATAATTTTAAACGCTCTTTTTCTCCTTTTGTGTAAAATGGGATTTCACTATTGAAAATCGATATAACTTAAGAACTACTTGCCATAAATCAACGAAATTTTCAACATTTACTTTTCAAATATATTTCTTTAATTTGTCTTCAGCAATTGTGTATATATATATATATATATATAAAGTTTTTTTTAAATAATTTTTCGAACTTTGTATTCTTTGCGTTTTAAAAAGTTTTTGAACAAAATATTTTTTTAAAGATTTTTCTAATTGTTTTAACCAAAAATCCCGAAGACAATTTATAGTATGAACTCTTAGAAGTTAATTAATGAAAAAATGAAGTGATTTGTTACAAAATATTTTGCGATACATCAATTTTGCCCAACGTCAAAATGTTGACGTTTTTTAATTTTAATAAATAAAATGTTAAAGTTTCGAAATTATTAAATACTTAGGTGGAGTGGTCGTTCACGGTAAGACGTTTGTCGCCAGCTAATTTTTGTCGCCAAATCAAGATGGCGGCCGAATTCCGTAACAGCAGATAGGGTTGCCATAACAAAAACGGCAGATGTGAAGAAAATCCGCAAAAGGTGAAGGTTACCATATTTTGCGACAAATCGCCTTCTTACCGTGAACGACCACTCCACCAATACTTATTATAATTTGAAAATACAATGTATACCTACCAGAAAAAATTTAAAAACAAAAACTTTAAAACTGAAGATTTTAGAATTTTGAGTCCCAGACCCCTTTAAAATAAATATTCGTGAAATGCTACAGCCAATAACCTGTTGTATTTGTTTAGTGTGACGTTAATTAAACTATCCCCTACTTCATCTGCTGGGGTGGTGATCGCCTCATGTGAAACGAAATTAAAAGGTTAATCATAGTGATACGTCATTTCGTTAAGCTGAAAAGAGATGTTTCTAGGCACTGGTGAAAAATACTATCTTAAAAGTTTGATACATTGGCGATTGTTTCTTATAGACAGACGAATTTTTTCATTTGACTAATTAGACGTAGAAAACATGTATCACATTAAAAGTTTCTTGCAAGAGTTCTCGGATAAAAGCTAAATTTCGTACTTCATTTAAAACAGATATAACTTGTAAAATAATGAAAATATTCGAGATCTAATCAGAACCAAAACTATTGGTACAGCTACACTCTACGTTTATGAGTGATGACAACGGTTTGGCGATTTTTTTGGCGCATTTCTTGTAGCGAATTACGATAAATTAAGGCAACCCATCTTTCGTTACGTTTGTTGTGGTTTTCATGGCAACCTCGCCAAACGGAAACGTTCAATTTTCATTTTGAATATTCAAGAAAGTTCTTCCAAAATCCGTTAAAGTCGTTTGATTTCATTGATTCGTTTAAAAGTTTTTCTTTCCTCCCATTGGTTATTTTGTTTTTAAAATTTCCTTTGATTGCATTGGTCCTTTTAAATCGTTTTCTGTGATACCATTGGTCCATTTATTTGTATTTTGACAGTAGTGGAATTTTTATCTTACTATAATAGTTTTCACGAAAGGATTAAGAGTATTGTTTTTTTGACCATTTTCGTTTTCATTATTTTTTTACGAAAGAATTCTGACGTTATCAGGTTGTATTATTGCTTTCTTTTTTTCTTTTGTAAATCTTTTCCTTTTTCAACATGCCCACTGTATTTGGTGTAATTAATAAGCTTCAGGGTATTCTTACCCAACATTCGTAGCTTAGTTTCTTTGCTGGTTCACAAATGTGTTTTGATATGTGCTTAAATTTACTACTTTTTGTGAAAGTTAATTTTGTGAAAGTTAAAAATATATACTTTTTAAAACGTTCTGAATGTGTTTAAAAAGTGTGTTGTAAAAAGAAAAAAATTTGTAACGAAAAAGAGTTTTCCTTGTTAACTTTAGAAGTGCGCCAAAAAAATCGCCAAGTCTGTTGCCATCACTCATTAACGTAGAGTGTAGCTGTTCCGAAAAAAAATTGTAACGAAAAAGAGTTAAGAAATAATTATTTCCTTGGCGACTTTAGAAGTGCGCCAAAAAAATCGCCAAAGCTGTTGCCATAACTCATAAACGTTGAGTGTAGCTGTTCCAAACTATTTTTCTAATTTCCTCCCCCACCAAAAAATTATGTACGAATAGTTGATCGACGAAAAAAGAATACTTAAAATATTTAATTTTTCATTTTGTAATGGAACACGAAAAATCCCAAGCGAAAAGCGTCATTTTGCTATTCGGTATCTGGCAATGCCAGTATGATTAAAATCACACAGAACTCAAGACAGCCATAACAACTACTTGGTATGACTAATTCTTTTGTTTCGGGGTATTACAAATGGTATTACATCAAAATGACTACTTCTCATAGAAATTCTTAATTTGAATATTTCTCTTTAGTACAAATATTTAGGAAAAAAAGAGAAGCATGCCACGATACAAATAATTCAGATTCGTAGATTAATTTAATTTTGATTTTAAGCACGAAATATTTTTATAAATTGCTTTTTTAAATTGAAATTGATTTCTTTGAAGGTCAGTCTAAATCGTTCTTTCCCTGACAAGGAAAAATTAAAAGGCGAATTTTATCCCTTCGTTTTAACCCTTCTTTGCATGATTTTTTCTTTATTGGTGAAATAAATCAAGGTGATATAATTCATGTTCAAAATTAAAGGAAAAATGGTTAAAAAAATCTTAGTATATATTTATAGTATAAATTTAGCAAAAAACAATAGGATGGTATCATGTGGTATTTTTTAAATTAAACGCAAACTTTTTCAGAAATTGCTCTAAAAATAACAGAAACACATGTTACAAACCTTTCTTCCACTCATTTTCACTTTTTTAGCAATAGAAACTCAAATATAATAAAACAAAATTAAAAACGAAATCATACGTTTATTGCAACTACAACAAACAGCGGAATGACAACTTCAAGCTCGTTTTACTGATAGTGACACTTGCTTATTTTTGACAGCTATGTTTTTTTTTATGCAATGGACATTAAAAAGGATCCAGACACGATCAACTTAAAGTGAACTTGTTCTTTTATATAATTTTTGGGCATTCAATGTTATGATGGAAATTTCCACCATTATGCAAAGAAGGGTTAAGTGACCAACATACTCGTCTTCGGTTCGTGAACTTTTTGGTGTTAAAATAAATAATTAACCTTAAGACTACGGCCGGTACAGCAGTGTACCATGATCGCGCCAAGAGTGAATTTAGATAACGGCCAGTACATCAGTTGAAAGTTATAAGAATCGCGCCTAGAAAGAATCAATCTTGTTATATCTATAGCCGTAGTTAAAAGGTTAATAATAGGGAGAGAGCAATAATTTGAGCACAGAGTGATCATAACATCTTGTACTCGGATGAAACATCCTGGAATTCATATATAGAAAGATGAGCTTGCAGTTGCATCCAATTAAACACATTTTCAAGAAATCAGACCACCTTCGAAGACTTTATATGTTCTCTCATACTTCAGTAGAGCTGCGATTTTTAATCTGTCTTCCAGAAAAACGGCACTGGTGTACCTTACATATGGTTAAAAAGTTTTAATTGCATGACATTATTTTCGTTTTAACGGTTTAGCTTTAAACTTTTGACAGCTGTGATCAAAAATAATTTTAAATAATCCCCCATACAAATAATTACGAGTAGCATTTTTTACTATAAAGTGTCATCAATAAATTGTTTCCAAACCATCTTTTAAAAAGCCATTTAGAAACAAAAAGTTTAGGTAGTTATTATTTTTTCAATCAAAATTAAACTTATTTTTGTGTCTGATCGGCAAAATTCGTAGTACACTATTACCCAGAATTTTCGTAATTACTTTGTAAGTAATATTATTATTAACTCTCCTGACAGTATTTTATGTAATAGTAGACAATCTGTGATGGCTCAACTCTAAAGGCCACACACACACACACACACACACACACACACACACACACACACACACACACACACACACACACACACACACACACACACACACACACACACACACACACACACACACACACACACACACACACACACACACACACACACACACACACACACACACACACACACACACACACACACACACACACACACACACACACACACACACACACACACACACACACACACACACACACACACACACACACACACACACACACACACACACACACACACACATATATATATTAAACGTACACTTAATAAAGCTAGCATTCTTTTACCAAAGAGAAGTAATTAGTCATATCACTTTTCAATCAGCATTTAATTATTTCCACCCGAGCAACGCCGGGTAATTAATTCTGCTAGTTTAAAAATAAATATAAAACACTTTCCTAGTATTTTTTATTTTTTGTTTGATTTCCTTCTCGTGAAACTCCGGTATTCCCATCGCTTTTTCTAATTCATCGATTGCAACTGCCTTGGGTACTTTATTTTTGTTCAAGGAAGACTTCACATTCCATAAGCACTCCCGTTCCACATAAGAAATAACAAATTTGAACGTAGTATCATCACTCCAACGGTATATGGGTGGTAAGCTGGGGTTGTTTCTAGTCCTTTCGTGCGATAGACAGTCCCAGACCAGCCTCTCACGTCTTTCCAGCCGCCACTTGAAATGTCTTTCATTTTTTGAGGGCAAGAAACTCTACGCTTCTTGCTCGAAGTGCCACGCACACCAGGCTTCTGCTGCGCACATCCTGGATTGCATGGACCTCTCTAGGGAGGATATATACTCATCTCCTCTTCTTTTGATCGACTTTTTCTGTGTCAACGGATTCTTGGACCTAGTCTGACTTCGTCAAACCATTTTGGAGGATAAGAAACAACAACAAATCTGTCGTGGCCTCAAATGTCTTCACGTTGGCGTAGTGTGGAAGTTTAGAAAGAGAGAGAGAGAGAGATAGGGGTATAATTCTAGCTCAAGTGTAACCTGTAACCTCGTCATCTGATCGTGGTTCAAAATTACCAGGTGCTGTCTTCGGATATTTCCCTTCGCGATTGATACGGGACCATCGCCATTAGTCCGTTACATTGCTCCATTTTGATGTCAGTCCAACTGCCTACCAGATGGCGAGTGACTTAAAATCAAGTACCTGAAATTTGTTTCATCAGTTTATAAGTACCACAAGATAAAATAGGTTGAAATTCGTTTTAGAGAAATTACAATATTGCATTATAATCCAATGAGTATAAACTATGGAAGTGCCTTTTACTTTATCGAATGTATCTTGATGCGTAGGAGAAAAATAAAATTTGGATGGATAAAAAGGGCTAAAAGTAAAATTCCTGCATAAATTTAAACGAAAATAATCTGTTTGTCTAATCCCCCAAATCCTGCTCCCGATAGATTTTTCTGATAGTTCCTTTTCAAAGGGCCTGTCTCCCTTTTTCTTAATGTAATCCAGGACATTCAAGACAAAAAAATGGTACGAGAACTGCAAAGTCCGCAGTCTTCGTCTATTCTAAATAGCTTCGTTGCATTCTCTGAGACCTGGATCAGTTCAGGACAAGTATAAGATCAGCTTAAAAAACCCGAGTAAACCGATTATCCTACGGGATTATGATCATGGCTCTGAGTACTTTCGCTCTAGTGCATGCAATTTCAAGGATAAGATAAAAACGGAATGAAAAAGAAAGCCGAAGCTTTATTCCCAAATCTGTTTTGCGTCATGTTCCCTCGTGCAGCTATGTGCACAATCACGTTCAAAGTGCATTATGTATGAAGTGCTACATTTTAAGGCGAAAGTTTATAAAAGCTCTTTACACTAATGGTATTTAAATTAACGTAATTTTTAGCATTTTAAACTTCAAAATAAATTTGCGCTTTTCTTAAGATGGAATTCTTTTACGGAGATGACGATTTTAAAAGAACTTCGGTTCTTCTTTGAAAGCACTGTCGAACTTTTGTTAGTATTTAGAAAATTGTGTTATTCGCATAATAAATCCTGTTAGTACCAAGTCTAATGGTTCAATTATCATAAATTTGGCCAGTGTATGTGTGTGTTCGGAGTATTCATTGAATAAAAGTAAATATGCGTATGTAATAAACATGTAGGAATTAAACAAAATCCGTTTGACATGTCTGTGTACTTAATTTCTGAAGTACACAAATATATACACGAAATATTTTTGTTTGTTGTATGTTTGTTTCTAACATGGAAATATTCATTCACATTACAACTACGATTGAGTAATTAATTCCTGGAATAAAATGAGAAATAATTTCCGCCTCGAATATACATCTAAACATAGTGATGTGTTGGATTTAAACAAACCAGTGGCTCGGAATTTTGTACAAGATTAAAAATGTTAACGACGTGACAACTCAACACAATTTAGTTAAATATGGAAGAAAAAAATTTTATTTAAAAAATAAAATTATCATAATTATTTTACGTTGTATTTAAAATTACAAACAGAATGTAAAGCATAAGTCGAACCATTGACATTATATTCAAAAGCATTGTCGAATAAAACATTTATTTAAAGAATTTACACTTGATTTCAAGTAAAACGGACACATAATAATTAATGTTAAAGTATTGTCGTCTTAGAACAGAAACTCATTGACTGACAAAACAATTATGTACTTTACAGATATTTAAAGACAAGCAATTGGGTTTTAGTTAAAAAAATAAAAAGATTTAGCAGTTTGTGATAGTGGTTTTGATGTATCGTTGTTTTATCATTATTCAAGGTGTCCTAAAACTTCCCGTGTTCCAACTTAAAAAAATTATTGCCCGTGCTTTTTTTTTAATTAGTGAATTTTATCGTTTGCTTATAGTTTTATAGACTTTTTAATATTTATCGTTTGGTTTTCTTCGCGCTCAAGTTGTGCGACAATAAAGTTCCACGTCTTTTTGTTCTTCATTGCAAGATGAGTTTATCACGCATTCAGAGAATTGCGCTGTTTGAGGCTTATTTTGAATGTAAATCATATGAAAGATGTAAATAATTTTGACGACATAAATATCCAAATGATGCAATACCGAGTACAGATACGCTATATCAACTCGTTCGGCGATTTCGTGAAGCAGGTTCGGTGGAACACAAAACACACGAGTAGAAGACCGAAAAGCGTTCACCAGACTTAGTGCGCAAGAAACTCTAAGGAGGATATTGCAATCCCCTCATCAATCCGTGAGGCGTTTATCGCAACATATATTATAGCTCCAATTCCTATCCGGTCCTGTCCGACTGCCAAGGTCCCGGTTTTATCAGACAACGCCAGTAATCAGAAAAGAAGGCTTAGTATATTTCAAACATGATCATAAACGTGGTTTAATAATTTAAAATAATTGCTGAAAGAGGTGTTATTAGATGTTGTACTAACCTATAATAAATCTTTAAGCAATTAGTAACTACAGAGAAAAATCGGCGGAGTAAAAAATCGAACCTTTTCTACTCGAATTTTTTAAAACATCGGCATTGACAAACACATAATCTACACTGCCTTTCATTGAACTCCGAATAACAGCTCTAGTTTTATGCGTTATCTGACAGATGGCAGTAATAATACAGCCAAAACTGCCGGTTCCCGGTTTTATCCGTCTACCCTGTTTTGTCCAACTTTCCCCATTGTATGTCCGGAATAGCATGACCAAATTTGGCCCTTACCCAACCAACCTTTAAATTCATAGAGACCGTTATGGCTCTGCGATGTCCACTGCGCTAGCAACCTGAGAGTTCTTGGCTGCGCAGGATAGATTCCTGACAGGTTTGATTCCTCATTCGTATTTCTCTTGTGTCAGTAAAATCTTCCTAGTGTGTATGTCTATTATTTGACGCTATATTACGTTTGGCGTAGTATGGACAGATGAGAAATTTAATACTTCTTAAAATATGAAGCCAATTTTTCACATTAAAACTATTTAAAGACTATCGTCATCTCATATTTTCATTACATGGCATAATTTTATCTTATACTCTACTCTAACGTGCTTAGTTGGCAAGACCTTTCTTGATGCATTTCCCTCAATAAATGTACGATCAATTCAACTCAGTTGTGGAAATTTCTGTCAAAACTACTCGAATTG
This sequence comes from Metellina segmentata, assembly GCA_947359465.1. NCBI lineage: Eukaryota > Metazoa > Arthropoda > Arachnida > Araneae > Tetragnathidae > Metellina > Metellina segmentata. The sequence goes on from OX375875.1 coordinate 102,605,709, forward strand.
CTTCGTTGTATGACATCCTTTTATTAAATTCTTTGGCAAAGAAAAAAACGTCAAGAACTAGATCTACATTTACTTTCCTAATGTACTCTTAAATCTTATTTGGTTAACCGTCCTATCTTTACGAAGGAAGGACACAGTTCCTTTATTTTATTCAAATGTTTGAAAATCCGATTTGGAAATCCGCGTTGGAGGTTTTGGTTTAGAATACGGTATTACCATTTACTCATTTGCACTTTGAACACAAAAATCGATCCCAATTCTCGCGTAGCTTTTTTGGTGAAAGGTAAACCCTCAGACGAACTCGTCCTTTCAAGGTAATGCGAGAGAAAGAGAACGTTTTTTACCACGCTCGAATGAGCCATTACATTACCGCCGAATAAAGCAGCCCATCCATTCTAATTGAATCTCCTGAACACGTTCTTTATTTAATGCGAGTACACTGTTCAAATCTTAAATCCGGTTCTCCTCTCGCAGATTGAATTTCAAAGAAAAAGCCCCTTTCAGTGTCAATAGCGATTTAGAACGGATAATATTTGAATTTTTCAGGTCGTCGCACTTTGGAATAGTTAACGTTGTTTGTGAATTACTGCATCGAATATGTGCTATCAGACACATGACTCTTAATAAACCAGTCACCAATTAAGTATTAGTTTACTTTACACGAATTGATACTTTGCGTATCAACACTAACGCGTCTTAAATATTGTTCTTCAAAGGAAGGGAGTTGTAATTTTGCATAGAACCTTTGTTTAAGGTTTTCGAAACCTTCAAACTATAGTAGAGTGTAATATAATATCAACAGATTTACTTTAGTAAAGCTAATCTTATAGTTAATTGTCTACGTAAGTAAGAATGAATTAATAGTTCATAGAAATTATCGTATTCCTTGAAACTTTTTCTAACATGTTTCAAAGGGATTCATTATTGTGATTATTAAATCCAAATTTAGTGTTCCAGCATAATAAAAGTAAATCAATATATGCAACTCCAATTATCCGTATCTCTGAGAAAAAAAAATGAAGTCAGCAATATAAGCATTTTAAAATTTTTTTTATCAGTGAATGATAAAAACGAAACTGCCTATTGAAGTTAATGCCGCTTAATTTTTCTACCGTGGTAGCTTTTATGTAATATCTTACAGATTTTCTTTCTATTTCTCAAAATGGAGAGTTTAGCATTCGTACGTAAGTTACGTTCCTTAAATATCAAGTCAGTCGCTATGTTATAGCTATTATGTCACTATATACTATACCCACGTTAAGAATCTATTCTTAAAATAAATTTTTTCTGTTCTTTCTTTTCGCATTTTATAATTTTACTGATACATTTATTTATTTCATTTGCATTCGACATGCCTATGATGCTGACAGCCGACTAAATCTTCATTTGTCGTTACGAAATTCAAATTGCAGTACGATTTACTGTATTGAAAAACATAAAAAAAAGTTTTATTCCTTTTACGTTAGAAGATTTGATTCGTCATCGGAAATAACTAATATCTTATCCAATTATTGCTAAAGGACAAATACATGCAATTTCTTATATTGGTTTAGTAAGAGAATTTCGTATGTGCGTAGTTACAGGATTCACGTCACACATCTTTACGGGAATCATATAATTCATCAAAGATCAACAAACATCGATAATGGTAAACAAATCCAGGTCAGTGGTCCAGTGGTACAGCTTCACAACAACAGAATCCGGGTTAATCTGAATCCAGTAGAAACTGATTTACGAAGATTCGAGAACTCCGCTTCCATTAGGGAATAACTTGTTCTCAAAAGCTCTCACACTGCCTGAATCTGGAGCGTTCAACTTCAATACATCCCGAATCTGTTAGTCAGTTTATACTGCATCCAGATTGACTGAATTGCAGTTGGTTGTTCTGGGTTTTGTGGCGCAAGGGTCATATTTTACCAACCCGTGCCAAACACGAGAGACAACTTCAGGTAAAAAAAAAATCTCAGATATCACTCACTCCTTTCAACAACGCCATATCTAAAAAAATCTGGGATTTTTAGTTATGCCTGTTTTCAGAATGTCCTAAAGGAGTAGTATATCCCTGCAAAGATCGTCATATCTCACCGCTCTATATTTAGCCGCTAGAGAGCAGAAGTAATATTTATTTTTAATACATTTTACTCTACTTTTAAACTTTAAAATCACTCTCCTGAAAAATTGTTTTTTGTGATATAACGTTGTTGAAAGAAGTGAGCGATATGGTAAAAAGAGGTACTTGGGAACAGAGTAGTGGAATGAAAACGAAAAATATCATTTGAGGGTATTCCGGGAACGCAATCCTCGTATTTACTAAAGACAGTTAACGCCATAGGAAAAGAAAAGGTCACTAGGGTACTTCTGGTCTGTGAAGCCCGGGCACAGCTATAACAGTGACGACCTGAAACGTGAAGGGCCCATGATAGTAATTAGAAGCTAAAGTAAGAGTGCAGAATCAAGTGGGTTTTCTGAAACTGCCCTTTTTTTTTTTTTCAAACGACGTCACACATATTTTTCCCTCAAAAAGAACAGCCGCATATAATTGGACTCTTTTTCTTTGGAAGTATTATTTCTCTTCCATTAACGTCAAGTTAGGGGGGGGGAGAGAAGGGGGTCGAGCCAGAAAAAGGGAACGGGTCTCTAACTAATGAATTCCTTGACAGACTTCTGCAGCTGGACATTCATTCACCACTAACGAACGAAGCGCCCGATTCGCACATTTCCAGGACACAGTCCCATCGCGTGTGGGAGGAACCCGAAGGACCATTCAACGACAAGAAGAGATCTTAGCAACTGGCGACAATGACAAGCTGTCAGTTGAAGAAAACGAACGTCTACTTTACGCTGATGGGTCGTTTGTCGCCGGGAACTCATTAAACGGGGTTCTCTCGGAGTTCCTCCAGGAGGGGCACTCGTAATTGCGACCTAAAAATAGTCGAGGAAAACAAAGGCAATTTGGAATGGTTTGCTGCTATTAGACGGGAGACTCTGCTTGAAGTTTAATTGAATTTTTGGGGGCCATGTGTTTATATCCAATTAATCTTTGATAAATTGACACTTAGGGTTTGGAGAGGGAGAAGAATTTTCGTTTTGGGTTTGTTGTTTCGTTTTGGGTTATTTACCTTTTTCGTTCTTTTTCCGGTACATAATTCGATCAATGGCGAGTCTGCCCTTGCTGACGCTGCGAAGATCAATCGATGCCAGATGGGAATAGGGAAGTCAATAATAAGGAATCTCTCAGTCAATACTTCGTTGCACATTTCTGGAAAGCAAATCAGAATGAGTGACGGGGTTACGATTGGGAGATAGAAAAAATAACATGTTTTCGTATAAAATTTAAAAATTACGAGAGAGAGTTTATAATTTTAAATTCTATATTTAAAATGAGAAAAATTATGGGAAAAATTATATTTTTAAATCGATTTATTTTTGAAATAATTTTTAGCATTCCATTTAAAATGAATCAATAAGTTAAAAACGGTTACCAATAAACCAAAAGTCTGGTACAAAACGAATTAAAAACAAAATTTTTCTTTAAATATTTGTATGATTAATAGCAGATTTTTTAAATACCACAATTTTAAAATAAAACTATGAGCAGATTGAAGTAACAGCCTAGATTTCAACACAAATTACGTTTCAATATCTCTTTGGGGATCCGTTGAGTAAATAGCTTAACAAATATCTAAGTTTTCAGTATTCATTTATGAGATTGAATTATGGTAGAATTGTCACACAAAATAAAGACAAACGGTCAACAAGCAGGAGCAATAAACAAGAAGTTAACAAACAAGATTTCGCGTTGTGAGACAAAACACCTACCTAATTTTCTTTATTAAAAATAAAACCTCTAGAAAATTTACATAAATTTGAATGAAGCATAAATATTTACATTTTATTTCACGTTTATAGATATGATATGTTCTTTAAAATTTTATTTAACCGGTTTTCTGGTTGCATTAGATAAACTAAATGTTGACATAGATAAAGTATAAATTTCTAGAACTCATTAAATCACAATACGTGATCAAATGAATGTGTAGAGAATTGAATAGTAAAGTAACTCTCTCTCAGATATCGAGTTCAAACAGAAGATTGCTACATTGATTTTCATTTTAACAGCGCAATGTCAATTCATTTCACTTTATTCCCCTTTTCCCAATTCCTTTTTCAACACTACATTAGTTTCGAAACGAAAGGAATTTGAAGTTCTCTCGCAAAGAAATGACAGAATTCCCTTTCCCACCATTTTGTTCAATTTCGGTTGGGATATGAAAGTTTAATGTGGTAATGCATATATTCATGCCTCTCTTTGTTTCAGGCAGCTACAGCGTGGCCTCTGCAACATCACAACCCATCATTCAGGACATCTCTTCAACAGCAGCGCCCCCCAACGTCATTCACAGATACTATATCCACGACAACCTTCAGACGCCATCTTGTATGCATCGGTAAGATCACCTGCTTAAAAGGCACAAAATCTCAACAAAGCTCTTAAAATTGATAAGATTTAATTATTTACCAAGACGTCGGAGTTACGGGAGTTAGTACTCGGTGCTTTTAAGACTCATAATCAGATATATGTTTCTGTAAGCTTAATACGAGATTTGCAATATTTATTAGATTACAATACCTTTTCTTTGTTTATTCAAAATGACATTTCAAATGAGTATGTTAGGAGTAGTTTTTGTTCGAAATACAACTTTTCTGAAAGGAAAAGAAGTGAGTTTGAGAATGCGTCTAAATTACATTACCGAATTTTTACGGACTAAAAATGTTGAGATGTAATGAGATAAAAAATGAAGTAATTTATTTCTAAAGTATATTAAAATGTTATGGATTTTACGGTGATTGCACGAAATTCCTTTTCTGTGGTTGGGAGTCGTGAGTTATTATTTAGTTCCTATCCTGGCTTAATCTTATTTTCTCCGATCATTAGTTATGACTGTTTCTTTCGCTTAATTAACTTCAAAAGAAAAAAAAACCGCAAAAAGTTCTATAAATGTACAAATTCCGATTTGGTTTTATTGGGAAACTGTACGACGATATGATTTTAATGAGATCAAAAACAGATTTATGATCTTGCAAAATTACACTTGCAATTGCCTTCTGCGGCAGCAAATCGGTGCTGCAATTAAAGTGTTCTTTATAATTATCCGTAAAGCTATTTGTTGAAGACAGGGAATCCAATGTCGTCAATTATGACGTTACCAGAGAGAGAGAGAGAGAGAGAGAGAGAGAGAAAGACAGAGCTACAGACAGAGAGAGAGAGACACAGACAGAGACAGACACGTACAGAGACACATACAGAGAGAGAGAGAGAGACAGACCGAGAGAGAATGATTATTCCATGTGCTAAGTCACATCATCAAAATCTACTGACGTTAGGAAGCTGAGTCTAAGATAGTTTATTACGTTATGTAAAAATGCACATTCAAATGTGTATTATCAATTTTATCGTATCATCCTGTTATTTTTGTATTGGAGAGAAACAACAAGAATAAAATTCGAATATTCTTAATTTACCAAGATTCTGACAAAAAGTAACAAAATCCACATTGAAAAAAGAAACATAATCATCTCGTATGATTTTTAAAATAAACTTTTAAACATATTCATCATATAATAGCTTGTTTCTGAGATTTACGGTAGAACACCAATATTAATAATGATCCTATTGAGCGTTTTACTTACACATAGAATTTGCATTCCAAGCAAACAGGTACATGAAAAGTTCAATTCCTTTCTTCATTTCTTTTCAACACTTCTGTTTCCAGTTATTTATTTTCAGAATACAATATGATGGACCAGCTTACTACTTTCACTGCTTCAATTTACACAATATCTGTTCCCTCAAAGAAAACCACCTACCTGTTTGTATCAGATTACGAGCTCTCTAAACGACAAGGTTTGATGGGTTAGGTTTTTTAACCTCTAGACTACGGCCGGTACAGCAGTTATATCTTGATCGCTCCAAGAAAGAATTTAGACTACGGCCAGTATAGCCAGTTTTACCTTGAAAGTTATAAGAATCGCGCCAAGAAATAATTTAGACTTCGGCCGGGACAGCAATTGTACCTTGAAAGTTGCAGGAATCGCGCCAGTTATATCTATAGCCGATGTCAAAACGTTAAGGGGCAAATGCATTTAGTCATTTAGAACCAACTAAGTAAAATTTATGGCTATACACTCGAAGGGAAAGTTTTACTAACACAGAAGAATGGAATCGACCATGAGCCGCCTACAACCCGCATGTTGAAGCGCAGTTAAACAAGAATTTGTTTGTTGGGAACTTGGTAATTTTGGTAACTTTTAATTAACGTCGTACTAGAGCAATACAACGGGCTATTGACGACCGTCCGGGATCAATCCCCTAAGCAAAGATCCGAGGACAACAACACGTAATTTTTAACCTCGGTCAGATGACGAGGCAACACCTGATCTGGCATCCTACTCTCCATACTTCCATACCAACCCAACGTGAGGACTTTCGGCCACGACAGATTTAGGGTCCACCAGCCGCCTCTACTCCAGACGCTTACAAACATCTATGCACTGACCCGGATTGGAACCAGGAACCTTCCGATCTACAGGCTAACACCTTATTGTTAGTGGGTAAAGCAGGGCATTAGAAGATTCTAGTGACTATAGTATTTCCGAAATCATTTCTATAAGATTTGTTAGGTTATCTTAAATTCTGTCAGTAGCACTTGTGAAAACACTGCAGTTAACACTGCAACCATTACTGTAAATAATAAAGCGATCTGTAAAGTAAGTGATAATAAACCTAATGTTGTTACATGGAATTTTGTAGAAATCCAAGGTGTTCACCAGCAACCGTCAGTCCATATTGTCAAAGGCGGACTTGATATCAAAAGTGGTGAGAGACGAATACCCGACACCTTTAGCCTCTTTGGCTTTGTTAGTTGTTGTTGCACATCCCCCTGGTGTAGGAAAGCCTATACCAGGTCCATAAGGCCAAGTCGTGCCAGATCCCCATATACTTGCAAAAAGTCCTGATCAACCAACAGCTGCTTATACGAAGCGCCAAGACAGAGAAGAAGGTGATCAGGACTGGCAGGTAGGGAACAGGAACAAGGTGGGAAAATTCTTTCCTTGTTCTGAAATTTTATACATTTAAGATGGCCACTTCGAAATCTGGCCATGGCCGATTGGAAAGGCCGAGGGCCACAGCATGAGATTGAAAGTCCAGGGCGATTGCCAGCATACCAATGGTGGGATGGCGTACGGCGCCACACGGAAAGCAAACGCTGTTTTCCCAGGGAGTGGACCTCAGTGGGAGTGAGACGATTCAAATAGTCCATAGGGAGATCACAGCCATTCTTGGCGAGTACATCGGCTGTCTCGTTGCCATACACCCCGATATGCGATGGAATCCATTGGAGGCTTATTGGTGTTTTCAGGTCAATCTCGCAGAGAAGCTTTAGAATATTCTGGTCTGGGATATCAAATATTTTTGACCAATTTTTGAAATACTGTATAACACTCCTACTATCAGTCAAAATCCAAATACAATCCAATACAAAACCAGATGGCTTTGTTAGTAACGGAGAGAATAGCCTCCTCACAGGACCGCAATGGCAACATCGATATCCCACTGTTCATTATTGACACACTACTTTCAATTCCATTCATAGATCTATGTTGACTCTGTTACTCAAGGTAGACAGGTGTGGCACATCAAATCAATATAATCTCAATCATACCTATAAATTGAGTAAATTAATTTTTTGCATGCAATATACCGACCAAAAAAAAGAATGTATTCTTTACTTTATAGTGAAGTTCCTTAAAACTTTTACAAACACAAGAAGTATCTATTGCTTTGAATATTAACGTTCTTGTAAACCTTGCCTATTCTAAAAACTTTTTTATTGAGAGTGAATTTACAAAACACTAGCAAGTAAGAATTGTTGACTACATACGTTTCATCTTCTCACACAAATGTTTTTACACCATATACGTACAGTAACTTTTGGTTCAGGAAGCATGGCTGAATTTTTACGACATTAGTAAACACGAGATGAAGTATAGTATAATGTCACAAGACACTATAAAAAAATAGTATGATGTTAGAAGACACTAGCAAGTAAGACATGCCTAATATAATAGTTTCAATCTCCACAAGAGCTTTGACACCTAAATATTTTTGCATTATTTCGTCCAGTATGCATTGCTGTATTTTTATGACGTTACAAGACATTAGCATAAGAATAAACATGACTTTAAAAGACACTAGCATAAGAATATCATCACGTTACAAGACAGTCACAAAGATTAGCACGATGTTAAAAGACACTGGCACAAGATTAGCATGACGTTACAAGACACTAGCTTAAGAGTGACATGATTTTGCAAGACACTAGCAAGACCTGTTTGCTATATTCGTTTTATCTTCGCACAAGTTTTGACATCTGCATCTTTTAATGAATCCCTTTGTCAAGTAAACACTGACGAATTTTTGACTCTAAAATACATATTGCTAATAATTGAGACACTTAAAAATCATGTGCAAGTTTATTAAATTCATTGAGGGGGTACTTGACTTTCCTTTAAGAAAAATAACGAGGTTAAATTTTTCAAAAAGCAGCAAAATGAGTTTTATTATCAATATTTAATCTTCTTCGGCTAAATCACAGGAGTCTTTGAAAAGAGAATAGCAAACATAATCAAATTATAAGTATTTCATCGTCTAGAAAGCGATTTCACACGAAGCGAAAATATTCAGAGGGAATTATTTTCAGTTCGTTAGCTCCCTCTAATGAACGACGGCCGTTCTTTTCAATCAACACTGTATCTCATGTTTCATTAATCTTTGAAATAATTTCTAACCTTCGCGAAACTCTTTAAAAGCCTTCGCAATAAGATTCAATTTAAATATGCTAACATTGGGTGTTTTAAAGGTATCATTTGTTGGAGAAGGAAATATTAATATAAGCTAATTTAATGGTTATGATGATAGCAACTGGGGTTATCTTTAAATATTTTACGCTAAAAATAATCTTCATCGAGAAACTGAAATAATACCTAGAGTACCTTGAAAAACGTAAAGCGAGACAGACGAATTTTGATTATTTAATAGAATTACTTGTAAATGTTTTTAAAAACCTATTTTTGAAAGTTAGTTTTTTAAATATTCCGGTTAAGTTAGTAATATATATAGATATGAAGCAGACACAAACAGATGCTTCAGAGAAAGTTAACACTACAGTTTAAGACAAAAAAAAGTTACACCTGGAAGGAGTAGACCGCTATAAATGAAATTTGGAGGAGTGGTACATCTGCGTTGGGGATGCAGGTGATCACATTTTCAGAATCGTTAGAGCATACGCCACGCGCAGGGCAGCTCTCAAACACGCTGCATACCGGGGCATAAAAGGACATACAGTAGCACTTCATCACGAGCCTGCATGATTCACTACCCAGGCGCTTGGAATGCTACATTAGGAATAATGGCGGACATACGCCATACTGAATGATATCATTTTTTGAATTTTTTCTCAATGAAGTTTGCATAGTTCAGTCTCAAATTTTAATCATTTATTCATTCATAAAAAGGCACTTTATCAACCTTGTAAATTTCATTGCATTCTGACGATTCCTTCTAGGTGCAACTCTTTTTTCTTAGAGTGTATGTACATATTTACAGAATTAGACAATACAGTTTAATTAGTCGCTGGCCTAATATCTCTGAGTTCATCGTCTTTTTCAGCTCTCGCGTATCTTCGTGGTACATTGTCGTCTCTCTGCGTACACGTGTCATAATTCAGGCCGTAAGTCATGAGTATGCCCTTGCGCATGCTCCGTTCGTTCAGTCATTTGTCCTGTTTGTACGTCTACACAAATATATACACGTTTATATCAGAAAAATGTATTTTGTGTTTTGCGAGTATGCATACTTACAAACACTTTAAATTCGAGCAGTACAAATCTCCTATACTCATGACAAAGCATTTTAGTTTTCCCTTTTCAGAACCTAGGAGGCCATTAAGTCTTACGAACATAGGCATATTATCGGCTAAAGTGCAAGTGCATTATTGGTCCTTAATGCGCTGATAAATCTAGAATGCTTTACATACTGACAGGAGAGATTATGAACGATTCACAGACAATAAGTTCGCACTTCGGAAGTAGATGCTTACAAGGCAAATTTACTTTATTTCGAAATGAAGCCATATCCTTTACCACCGTCGATTTTCGTGTCCTAATTAATTCGTGTCCTTATGAAATCACAAGGGCATTATTGGTCCTTTATCAGCTGATCAAAGTTTACTTCTAGAATGCTTCAATCCTGACATGTGAGCTTATGAACGATTATACACACAGACTATAGGTTCTCTCTCTCTCTCTCTCGCACTTCGAAAGTAGATGCTTACAAGGCAAATTTACTTTATTTCGAAATGAAGCCTCATCATATTCCACCGTCAAATTTCGTGTCCTTATGAAATCACAAGGGCATTATTGGTCCTTTATTAGCTGATCAAAGTTTACTTCTAGAATGCTTTAATCATAACATGTGAGCGTATGAACGATTATACACACAGAGTATAAGTTCTCTCTCTTGTACTTCGGAAGTAAATGCTTACAAGGCAAATTTACTTTATTTCGAAATGTAGCCTCATCCTTTTCCACCGTCCATTTTCGTGTCATGATTAATTCGTGTCGTTATTAATTCACATATTACATATATAGACTATAAGTTTTCTCTCCAGCACTTCGGAAGTATATGGTTAGAATGCAAATTTACTTTACTTCAAAATGAAGTCTCATCTTTTTCCACCGTCAATTTTCGTGAAACGGTCGCAAAATGGTTTGTATCTAAGAGATTGAAATTATCTTCTGATGTTTTTAAGACATGTCTTTCTAAAAATAAAGTTTCCGTAATGTGACACAATCAGGATGTTGAAGAGACGTAAAAGACAACTCCATTTTGGAAAATGGAACATTCCCACAAAACCGATTCTTTCATCTAGATTCTATACGGATATTTTTATTAAATGATATTGGTGCTCCATAGCAACGTATCTCTTATAAAACAACTTGATAGACATTAAAGGAAAATGTGCTATAAAGAAATAATCTTTCACACAATGGTGCAATTGCTTATCATCAAACAAAAGAATTCGTTTTCTTTTAAAACATGTTGAAGGTGGTTCTTATGTCACTTGGTCTAGACAGTAAAGACAGTCTAGACCAAGTCTATGAGTTTATACATCTTAAGAAAGTTCAGGACGAGGACATGATTATTAAACCCGATTATCCCCGGACAGTCCCAGACCGTTGGTGAAACCTTCAATCCAGTGAAAAACAGAATTGGTCATGACACTCCTGGTGGATGGCTCGACGATGTACCTCGTTATTAACAACTCACCATATTTTAATGGGCTAGATATCTCGTCATTAGAAGAAAACTAAACAGAGCTTGAATCTCATTATCGCCAAAACATCGTCAATATCTCGATGACGAGATATCTCGTCTTCTTATCGTTGAGGTATCTCATTAGCGAAATCGGTCAGATCTTGACGGACGAGATACCTCGTCGAAGCCTCTTAGAAGGTTGAATGTGCATTGTCCAGTTTGCAGTCTTATGACCTCTATCACCATCCAATCTGAAGCACTTTCAAGATGGTTTCTCTGATACCTGCTATGCGTTGAAGGAATTTTTTCGAGATATGTTGTTCTTAATGTCAGACAGACCATGCTATATCTAATTTGATAGACAGTGTGTGTAGTAATAGCCAAGAATAGAGGGACACTGCACACCTAATTTGGACATGAACATTTTTTTACATTACAGTATAAGGTTTCAAAATACACGCCGTATCGTCCGGTGCAAAAACACGTCTCGCTCTTCTGAAGTGTACAACAAATCTGTTCTTATTCGTGTTCTTTTTCAGAAAAGCACCCAATATTTCATGTTCTTGATCGTATCAGAACTCAGGCACTGTAATCCATCGATGCTTGTCATTCATCACTAGAACAAGTAGCAACTAGCACAAAAGAACAACTGTTCTTGTAACCAACGTGGTGAAAGACATGGAATCGTGACACTTAAGTTTCTTTTTTTTCTTTTTCAAAAATAATTTCACAATTAGTAAGATAAGCAGATGATTACAATGACTTTGAAATGCTCTCCCTTGCCCAAGCTGCCATTTAATTTCCGCAGAGGTAGAAGAAGGTGTTGCTACTTGAACATATATGTACCTTGGACCTACAATGATTGTGGGTTTATTTGTTGCGTTAGTTTAAAACCAGCCAAATTAGTTTGTTTATTTGCCTATAGAGGCTTCTAGCAAGTTGTTTTAGTTGGTGAGAGTTGCAGAGTTTTACAAGGAAAAAATAAAACTTCTTTTCGTTTATTAAATGTGAGTATTTTGCTTTTACTACTTTTTCTTTAACCACTGCGTTTGTTTTCATTATTTAATGATAGTACAGTCTTTAAAAGTATTCTCTTAGCTACAAACTCATGAGTTTAAAACGAGGTTTAGATTAACCTCAAAATGAGATTGCCTGTTTTTGAAATATGACCAAGTGTTGTACTGTGATCCTCGTCAAAGTGTTGTTCTTTGGACCGGTTCAAAGTACATCACCTTTGATAACATTAATATAACTAAATACGTTTTCGTTAAATTCAATTATTAAATGATATTTCTATTAAGTTGCATGAAAAAGTTTAATATCCTCTAAATTTAAGGTAGTTAAGTTTGGTCTTTACTGGATCAGATAACTTAATTGCTGTTACTATTAGTTGATATTGGTCTGGGCTTAATTGTGGTCCTTCAACATCAGACTTTACTAATGATCTGAGCCATCTTTGAATATAGTATCACCATAACAAATAAAGTCTTATTCTTATGCCCAGTCAAAGAAGAACACATGGAGGGGTAGGTCAGAAATAAAATCCTGTATTTGACTGATACGCCAAATAAAACAACAAACAAAAGAAGAAAAGGCACTAAAAGAATTTAAAAAGCTGAAAAAGGCACAAATAAGTTCAAAAAAGCAATTAAAAAGAAATTATTTTGCAGTTCTGATTCAGATGTTGAAGAAGTGGAACTACACGAACTTGTGTGAACAGTCAGGAAACCCAGAAGAGGATTTCACAGATTTAGAAGATCCAGATTATGAAAGTATAAATGTTGGAGATTTCATTTTAGTAAAAATATCATCCAAGTAAACTACAAAATATTTTGTAGCAAAAAGTTGCAGTTAATAAAGATTCCTTTGATGTTCAGTACCTGAAAAAAAAATCAGAACTCGCAAAGTTTACCAAAGAAGATAACACAGTTTACAATGTGGGCAAAGACGATGTGATTTTTCAGCTTCCCAACTGTTAGTGGTGGTTCAGCTCGCCCCAGCTAGAAAAAATGACATTTGGTGTTAACCTTTCTCAATTTAATATTGAATGAGTGATAAAGTTTTAAATTATGATTCACTTTTAGGCAGATTGTGGAAGTGCGACGTTTAAAAGTGACTAGGGGGCCTGCCCCCTGCTCGCTAACGCTCGCCAACCCTCGGAGGATTACTCCGCAATCCTCATTGGTTCGCTACGCGAACATATGCTCGCTTCGCTCGCATCAATGAAGACATGTGTCCTAGCAGAAAGGATTGTTTACAAAATATGATATTCCAAAAAAATATTTTTCAAATCTAAATTTTTTTATGTTTTTCAGAAAATATATTTACAGTATCTCTGAAATCCGAAATCAAATGAAAATTTTGAGCAAATTTTGACTCGAAATGTGAGCGTTGATATGGAAATTGAATACATAACATGTTGTTTGTATATGCATTTACTCCTGCACTCGAGCCACGCACGCATTTTCATTGAGTTTGTCGTCAAAAGTTGTATTGCAAGCGTCTTGTTGAACTATAATTGTTGGCCCTAAAAAGACCGTTTTTTAAATGGCCCTGAAAAGATCCTCCGCTTTCTTTGATTTCTATTATTAACTGCAACAGCTCGACTAAAATTCATTTTCTTTGAATAAAATTTCATCCGATGACGCTATAAATTCAATTGAAGCGCGAGGCTTTATGATAAACAAACAATCGTACAATGTTGCCAAAACTCGATAACAAATAACGTCTTTTTTGCGTGCCACGTAAGAGAATTATATATATAGATATTTTAGATTAAACTATAAGACTGATGCATAAGACTGCAGTAGGCCAACTGAGTTCTATGACCTATTGTATTTACATAGTATTTTTGTTAACTTACTTATATGTTGAAGAAAGTTAAATTACTCACATTTTTATTTGATTTTACCTTGATGTAAAGTTGTGGTCTAAGGTACAACATATCTAAGACCAAGGTACAACACGTATGATGACCTTGGAGGTATTGTAAACATTTTTAGCTTATAAAATAAATTACAAAAAGAAGTATTCTACACTTTCTCAAAATATATACACAGGGGGGGGGAGATTCTACGGTCTTATAGTGCTACAGCTTACAAAAACATACATTTTTCATATAGGAATGTATGGTCGGAAGTGAAGAGTAGAGGCAGGAACACAAAAAATGAGACATGAACAGAAAAACATTGTTTATTTACAACATCATTACAAAGCGCTTCTTTGCGGCAATGTTTACAATAAATGCTCAAAATTGCGATCACCAACAGTAATACTAACTCCACACGCATTCCAAAAACGCTTCTCTGTGAATGTTTGGGCGGGTGTTATGAACGCTTTTCTCACAGGCCTATATCTCCTACCAACGCCACTCAATGTGGCTCATATTATCGTATTTTTCTGGAAGAAGTTTTACCAGAATTGCTACAAGATGTTTCAACTGTCGTTCGTAATCACATGTGGTTTCAGCGTGATGGTGCGCCAGCCCATTTCAACGTGGCTGTCCGTAATTACCTCGATGCCAGTTTTGCGGGGCCATGGATTGGGCGTGGTGGACCAGTCCGATGGCCACCCCGATCGCCAGATTTATCCAGCATCGATTACTTCTTATGTGGGCATCTGAAGACCATCGTTTACGGGACTCGAGTTGAATCAATTGAGGACATCGTTGCACGGCTATCCATTGCGACTGCAAGCGTGCGAGAAATGCCAGGCATCCTTGGAACTGTTCCCCAATCACTCCTTCGACGCTACCAAGCATGTATCACTGTTGGTGGTCGCAATTTTGAGCATATATTGTAAACATTGCTGCAAAGAGCACTTTGCAAGGATGCTGTAAATAAACAATGTTTTTTGTTCATGTCTCATTTTCACTCCACGCGTCACTTCCGACGTTCCATTCATATACGAAAAATGCATGTTTTAGTAAGGTGTCCCACCCCTCCAAATTTGTCCCAGGACCGTAGAATCACCTTGTATAGTACATAAATATTTAAAGTTTGACAAAAACTTCATTCGCAATATTTGATACTCAATAATATGCAAGTAAGAAATTGAAATGTCAAAAAAGGTCCAAGGTACAACACCTTCCCCTACACATGATTAGGGATTCATCGTAAATGTATCACACGACCTCGTGATATACTTGTCTAAGTTTATCTAGAATATTAATTGCAGCCATATCTCGAAGTTTATTTCAGCATTATGAATATTGGTAACGACTTTAGTATTATTATACACTTAAATTTTATATATTTAATCTGGAATTAATAATCTAATTCATCTGGAAAATTGGAACCCATCACTCATTGAACAGAGCAATTGATTATTCCAAACCTGTTTGCACAGTGTTGTTTTCTGTCTGCTTAAATTGGGTATGCAAGTCAATAGCAGAAAATGATAAAAATTGAATAGTTGTCTCGTTCTGTTGAATCTACTCGCTGTCCCATCACGAGTTTATAAATACACAGAATATGAAGCTGAATCAAATATTTCTGATCGCGTTAAATCTTTCCAGCGATATCAATTAGTGGAGATTACCGTGGCTTGAGTCTTAAGCCTAAAATCCTCCATGTCCACCCTAACAGGTGTTCCTGAGGTGCAATTTCCCACCTGCACTTCTCAGACCCTGTCACCTGTTTACATTCTCCAAGTTTTACCACTTTGGAAAGAGGTGACTTGAAATTTAGTGGCACTCATGTTCCTCATTTTAATTGCTTGAAATCGTGATTGTTTTTTGCCGACCAACCGGTATAGTGGTTAAGGTGTTAGCCTCTAGATCGGAAGGTTCCTGGTTCGAATCCGGGTCTGGGCATGGATATTTGTAAACGTATGGTGTAGAGGCGGCTGGTGCACTTTAAATCTGTCGTGGCCGAAAGTCCTCACGTTGGGTTGGCGTGGAAGTTTGGAGAGTGGGGTGCCAGTTCAGGTGTTGCTTCGTCATCTGACCGTGGTTCAAAATTACGAGGTGTTGTTCTCGGATCTTTCCCTGAAGGGACTGATCCCAGACCGTCGTCAATAGCCCGTTGTGTTGCTCTAGTACGACGTTAACTAAAATTACCATTACCATTACCGTGATTATTTTATCAAAAATATTCGAAGATTTGAAAAAGGATGCTCTAACGTCTATTTTAGATTAATAAATCATTTTAGCATGGCTACTATACGCTACTGCTATCCGATTTAAATTATAAAATACGTAGTTGGATTGGCCAATTTTTGATACTCCTAGACCAATAGAAGATGTATGTGTGCTGGGTGAGATTTGCCTGGCGCTTAGCCAACTTTGGCTAAGCAGCGCCGAAACAAGTTTCCAATAGACCAGAACGTAGAGCCTAAAGTAAAATACCTACATTTGAATAACCAATTAGACACTGGAGAGTATTCAAATAATATTATGCGCACCAAAGTCATCGGTGAACAAGAAAATTAGAGATTGGGGAAACTTAACTATCCTATATCCTAATCGAGAAAAAATAGTTTATCAGGGTATGCGAAATATTTACAATTATTCAATTTATTTTCAATAGATTTTATTCGACGAAAAAGCATATCGCACCCCGGCAAGAAAAGTGACACAACTCCAAAATGCAGAATTTGAGAAACATCTACTTAAAGAATACTACTATAAAACTTATATTGAAATCGTGTAAGCTTCTTTTAAATTTTAGATAAGTATTTATAGTGGTAACTTTTATTATATTCTGTAGAATAGTAATATAACACGCTGAGGCACCTCATACATATTTTTCAACATCACAATTTTTATTTTTTGACTTGTGTCACTTTTCTTGCTGGGGAGCGATATATAAAGAATTTTTATATTTTTGTCAGCAGTCTTATTATATTTCATGATTGGAGTTAAAATTTTATCCTGTAGGTAGTTGATCAAAGTTTCACTAAAACGACCCAACGTGCAATTTGCGAAGGTCCAGCATCAATCTCGAAGGGATGATCTGAGGACAATATATTGCCGGGGTAGCCCGGTTGGAAGAGTAACGGATTAACAACCGGGGGGTTGTGAGTTTGAACCCAACCGAAGACCGTCGTGTACGGGGGAGGCTTGTGCACGTCAAATCTGTCGTGACTTAAAATATCCTCACGGCGTTGTGTGGATGTTTGGAGAGCGGGGTGTCGGATCAGGTGTGAGCCAGTCATCTGTCCGTAGTTTAAATTGCGTGATGTTGTCTACGGATCTTTCCCTTCGGGTTTGATCCAGTTTTGTTGCTCCAGTTTGATGTTAATTAAATGCCTACCGGTGACAATGCTACATAATCCACCGATGCCCACACTCAGATACTGAGTATTTTGTAACATGAATCGTAAAAACAAGAAATTACATAAAAAAATATGGTGCGAGATTTTAGCTTAAATAACAGACAACAATTCACTAGCCTTGAGGTATGAAAAGTAGAGCTTAATGATGTTACTATATTTTTTGGAAAAACGTACTGAGGCATTTCGAAGTTTAAAAAAAAATGCAAAGTATCTAATTGGTTTTTCCTTTTGAAATGTTCTCTGCCGAAATGGAAAAAAAAATCGAATCAAAATCACGGAAGTTTAAAGAAACTAAAAAGAAATTATTGGTTCGTCGTTATTAAAAAAGTAGAACAAAAAATGTAATTTGTGCAGATTTCGAACGCAACCCATGCACAGCATAAATCCTCGCATACCCCTTTGTTATTTATGCTTTAACGCTCTCGGATATGAAAAATGCTGTATTGCACTTTTTATTCTGCATCTTGCCAACGAAGCATTTTGCCAATAAGAAATCGAGTCGATCTTGGAATAATGAAATACCCAGCATACTAACATTCTTTCATACAAAGAAAAATTTCTTAGCAAATAAATATCTGATTTTGTGACAGTAGAGAACCATATATTGTTCTTTAACGTTTATTAATCAATAGATCAAAAGTAGATAAAATAATATTAGGGTATATATGAAAATAAATTTATTATAAATAAATTAGGAGGGTTCTCAATTTAATCATAATGTATAAACGCTTTCGCTTTTCGATGGTTGGTTGCTTTTGCGTTCCCTGCAGCAAGGGCCATATTTGGTCAAACTGCGCCAAACACAAGTCAGGAAACTTCAAGTAAAACATGTCTGACGGAGGGGGAAAAGAGAGGTATTGGGGGAAACAGAGTAGTGGAAAAAAAAGCGGAAAAGATGGTTTGTATGTCCCATTTTTTGTTTCAGCTTCTAATTCTGAGCCGATCTTTTCGTTTCACATATTTTATTACACTGCTGGTCATTGAAAATGCAATACCAGTTAGTAAAAGCAATGCCAGTTAGGAATGCAATACCAGTTAGGTATCAAAGCCATATTCTGTGCAATAGGAGAACAATCGACCGTAGCTGCTGTAAGCCACTTAGAAATAAACGCATATAAATATTTTTACTTAATTTCTACATTCAACATAAGTGTTTAATTCCATTTTATATGAAAGGTAAGTGCATCTATGTTTAAGTGGGTCCGATACCCAAAATTCTAAAATATTTAATTTTTAAGGAATTGTCTTGAAATGTTTTCTGTTAATCAACTTTGTGTTGTGTAATTAAACTAACTAATTTATATTTTTTGAAAAAAATTATTTTTTTAAATAAAAATTTTTAAAATGAAATTTTTTGACTACGTTAAAAATTGATGCATCCTAAATTTTTTTTTTGTCAAATTACATAGTTTTGGTTTTAAATTACTTATAACAATACATATTAAAAATCGTCTTCCTGGAATTTTTTAAATTGAATTCAATTTTTTCAAAAAATATTTAACCCTAAAAGTACAAAAAAAAAATACAACATAAAACATTTGGAGAATTATAGAAGTATGAACAATATACATATACATAATTGCCGAAGACGAATTAAATATATATATTTGGTAAATATGTTCAGAAAATTTCATACAATTCTGACAAATAGTTTTTCATTCATATCAATTTAAAGAAAGAAAATTGCGAAAAAAGCATCACTGAGAAAAACGTCGTTAAAGTTTTAAATTGGTAACAAAACACTTTTACGTACTTAAATTTTATTTAAAATACTCCTGGAAGGTACTGTGCCTTGCTTCTTACATTTAATGCTATTTAATTTTGGCAAGTTGAACTTTTTTTCAGTAGGTTTTGAAGGCAATAGTTGTCTTCCTCGCAGCTTCCCTGAATCGTCTGCAGTCCTTTCGTTTGGACAGCATTAGAAAAGCAAACGTAGCGGCGAAATTTACGCGGAAATGAAAACCTAACCACACTAAAAATCTAACCACATACAAACAAAATAAACCAAACAAACACTGAAATAAAGCAATTTTCAGATCCCTTCGGATTTATACTTGTAATGATTTATTTTAAATAGAAAGAAAAATACCCAGCTGAGTCGTATGAACATAGACGATCCAAATCCGTTTGTTTACGGTATCGAATGGGCGTGGCTCATCGGATTCGCAGGTGTCAAATTGCTAAATTCCAAATTTCGCAGGCTCTTTAAAAGACAGAAATAAAATTTTTGTGTCATTTTATTCAGAAATATCTGTAGTATTTTTAAATGTAATAAAAAAAGTAATATTTTGTTTGAGATTTTGTGCCCTTAATATTTAAAGGACTACGGTGACCCAGTTGGTAGAGCCACGGATTACAACCGGAGGGTTGCAAGTTTGAAACTTAAATTAGACCAAGGACCGTCGTGTATGTGGTAGTGATGCAACATGTTTTAATTTTGAACATCGATGTTCAAAATTAAAACATCGATGTTGTTAATACATCTCCCCAAAAACATCAATGTTTTTAAAATTCAGTGTATTTAAACTCCCCCCCCCCATTTCCTAAAACTGGTTTAGCAACTAGTGATGTTACATCGTTTGCATAACATCGATGTTGATAATACATCGCACCAAAACCATCGATGTTTTTGAAATTCAGTGTATTTAAACTTTTTTCCCCATTTCTTAAAACTGGTTTAGCAACTAGTGCTGCGACATCGGCTCCAATAGATCGATGTTTTTTTCTAAAACATCAATGTTTAGAAAACATCGACATCGATGTCGCATCCCTACTTTTCAGACCCTTCATCCTTGGTCACTTGGGTCTAAAAGTATGTTCATTTTGCTGATCATGAAAATTATGCTACTTAATTATTTTTAAAATTTTTATAACGGTACTTTTTTCATTTAAAAATAAAACATCGACAAAGCAAAAACATCAACAGGTATAAACATCGATGTTACAAAAACATCGACTCCAATACATCGATGTTAAAAACATCGACTCCAATACATCGATGTTAAAAACATCGACTCCAATACATTGATGTTAAAAACATCGATGTCGCATCCCTAGTACATGGGGGTTGCTGCACGTTAAATCTATCGTGGTCTCAAATGTCTTCATGTTGTCATGATGTGGAAGTATGGAGACTGGTGCTAGCTCAGGTGGATTGTACTCGTCATTTGACTGTGGTTCAAAATTTCCAGGTGTTGTCCTCGAATTTTCCTTTTGAGATTTATCAGAATTTCGCCAATACCCCGTCGTGTCGCTTCAGTGTGAAGTAAATTCAACTTCCTACCAAATGATAGTTGATTGGTGAACACCAATTTACTTATACGGCGATGAAATACATTTGAAGATAACCTCGATATTTACATGAGAGCGTTTGTGGGTAGAGAAAGTAAATTCTTCTCTGTCCGTCTGGCTTGCTTGTTTACACTGAAACTCCCCACAGGATCAAAAAAACTTTCTAACTGCTCGAATGAGTTCTTTACACTTGAAAATTTAAGACAGCATAACCTATTAAAAAGTAGAAAAAACCATTATGATTTTGAAATATCTTGAAACTTGAAAAATCTTATTAAAACTTTCAAAAGTGGCTTATCATTGTTACCCGAAACCTTTCATTTGTTTCAATATAAACGAGAAACAAATTTCCAGTTCCATTTCGTAATGCGTTTGTGTTAATTCCGCAAGAGAGAAAAAATATTACTCATACCTTAGTGGGGTTGTATGGGAACGTGTACAGAATATATGCTCCAGAGTAGACCATCCACGAGAGTGCCCATGAAAATTATATTTTTGCTGCGATTACAAGTAAAACAGAATGCTTGGGGGAAACAAAGTCATTTGGGAATATTCCACATTCCCCGAGATGGACTAATGCATTTCTTTTTCCACCTGACAACTAATTAATCATGTCACTCTCGTCGCTAATGACATGCTCAACTCCTCCTCCGAGCTGTCAAAGTGAGGAAGAGGCAATAACGGTCTAAATTGCGAACTCGATAAAATTAAGAATTCCGGGCTAAAATATGTTGACTTGGAATGTCTGGTAAAGCGTAAGGGACGCGGTGAGAATGTGTTTCTTTCCATTACTAGTACCGGCATTGGCAATTAGTAGAGCACGGTTTTCAGAGTAGTAATTCTGAACTGTAACAAAGTGGTAATTGGAGAGGGAAAGGAGGAAAATTGCTCGTAATTTCTGAAATGGTGAGAATACGTCAATCAATAGGTGGAGCGGCAATACATGTAGTCGTCATCGCATTAGGTTTTGTGATGAAGTTAAAAATTCCATTGGAGAAGTACAAATAGGATTTTTCGGGTTTGACTGTACAAAAATATCTTAATTGACATTCCACTAAAAGATGCATTTTTGAAAAAAGAAAAAAAGAAAAAATAATGTATATTTGAAGGGGTAAATTGAATTAATGTGCTCTCGAGAATCACAATGGACTATTGGCCAGTGCTGTAGTCGTAAGTAAATCAGAGGGTATACCATGGGGCCCCATGGTATACACTCTGATGGTACACTCTGATACCCGCAGAATTTTTTCCATGGGGAGGCGAAACCTGTACTTACTACGTACATTTTCCACGCGGGGGGGGGGGGGCAAAAAGCATGTACACACATACATGTATATATATATATATATATATATATATATGTTGGAAATCCTTCCTAAGGACCGGGGTAGGTATTCATTAAACTAAACCCGCTCTCGTAAACGTAAACGGCCGTGAAACATGGTAATATTTCAATTGTTCTTTGAGGTTCTAATTTTTCTGGAACAACTTGGGCGTTTTCATTGGTCTCTCAAACCCAGAATCGCACATTTCAATAGTGCACATTTCATATATACCAAAACGTCAACAGATCCTTTTTATCTCCTATTCTACATGGCGAATATCCCCTGTATTTATATTTTCTGGATCAAGTTTGGATATAACCTTCAAAAGTTGACAATTTTCTTCATTAACATCAGAACAAAGTCTGAATTTCATTCTATCGGTAATACTTTGAATGAATTGCTTTTGATTAATAGGTACGATTTTGAATTATGTACCAAGGTGATATCTTCAAATAGAATTCTTTTCTTCTTGAATTCTTTTGCTTCTACAGCTATCTGCGTTTCACGTGATATTTTCTAGGAGAAACAAAGCGGTATTCGTAGTTTTTAATGAAAAGCGGAGGGTATACGGAATTTGCTGGAAAAACCAGAGGGTATACGGCGTATACCGCCGTATACCCTCCACTACAGCCCTGCTATTGGCGATGGTCCGGGACAAAACCTCGGTTTTTCCCTTCAGAAACCAAGTACAACCCTTTGCTTAGA
Source organism: Metellina segmentata (assembly GCA_947359465.1). NCBI lineage: Eukaryota > Metazoa > Arthropoda > Arachnida > Araneae > Tetragnathidae > Metellina > Metellina segmentata. Next base: position 102,628,683 of record OX375875.1, read on the forward strand.
GCGAGTTTCTGGTCTTCGGTTAGGTCAAGCTGCTTCGGCCTCGCAAACCTGCGGTTGCTGATAAGTTACTCTTCAAACTCGGCTATCACGCTCCAGTGGATACTTAAGTCCAATGAAGATTGAATAAGATTGCCGATATTTCCCTCTTTGCTCTGGGGCGAAGATGCTAGTGGTAGCCCATTTGGAAGAGTTGCGAGTTTGAAACACGATCTTACCAAAGACCGGTCGTGTACGAGGGGATGGTGCAAGTTTAATTTTTCGTGGCCTCAAATATCTTCACATTGGCGTGGTGTGGAAGTTTGGACAACAGGTTGCCAGCTCAGGTCATCTTTCCCTTCGGAATTCATTACGGATCATCAATAGCTCATTGTGTTGCTCAGGGCAACGTAAATGCACAACTGCCTACCTACCGTCTGTGCTCTAAGAGCAAATCGACTCGGACTTCTCCAGGGCAAATCATCTTCTGTCTCAACTGTCCCTGTGGCCAGCTTAGTCGCCATCCTAGACCTGGTTCTTGAGAGCCTCGTCTCGCAAGATAATTGACGAGGAAATTTATTTATGTGAAGTGGACTTGTACTATATGCACTTTCAACTCCCACCTGGTTGAATTTTTAACTTGATTGGTTAAAAAGACGGTTGGATTTTTATGGTACAAAGGCCATACTTGGCGAAGTTGCGCCAGACTTGATGTAAATGAATATATATACGTGTAGTTCATATAGTGGACTGTATTTTAATAACACAATTCGTTGTAACAAAAATAATATTTATTACCAACAAGTTTAACAAGGTTGTGGATGAATCACTCTCAATACGACTAAGGAAACCTGGTTCTCGTCATGGCTAAGGAAGCCTGGTTTCATTAGGGCTAGGAAAGCCTCGTTTTCATGAGGTCTAAGAGAGAACCTCTCTACTCCGTATCTGAAGCCTGAATGTCACCCACGCGCTGACATAGCGCCCGCTACAGTATATAGGAGACAACAATCCCCGCGCTCACACAGCTCGCTTTAAAATGTATGAGATTTAACAATACACATAGCAGTGTTTTAATAGAAAGGAAAGTTACCGGGGTTGGTTATTTGGGTTTTAAGGCCCTAGGGCCATATTCTGCCTCGCTGCGCAAAACATACAGCATCAATCAATGGATATACACACAAGGAAAATGCTACTGACACCGAAGAGATAACTGCAACCGCGGTACATTACAGGAATCGAACCTGCAACTCGCCGTTTGCTAATACAATGGGCAAAACACATAACTACGGTGGCACCTGATTAGGAAGAACCATTCTAAACTCGAAAGTGCTCTAGAAAAACTAGAGGAATACATGATGCTAATCAGTCCAACCTTTTAAATTATTCTATTTTAAATAGAAGCATTAGAAGATGCACATTAAAATGATCTTTGAAAGAAAAAACAGTTTCCCTCCAGTTTAAATCTTAGAAATGGACAGTGGATCAACTGAAACATAAAAAGCAATTAAGAAACCGCATGCGAATACTCGGTAAATAGCTCCGATGGTACCGAGGACTTTCAGGAATAGATTGCCAGATTGGTGTGCTGTAGAGGAAAAAAGTGACTTATAAAGAATGAAACGAAGCAAAAGATTTTAAATTATCTTGTTTCCTGTGGGGAAATCGTTTCGGAGACGACCTTTAAATGTACTAGGGGTATTAAGATCCCAAATAAATCAGTTCCTCTCACGTTTTAAGTGTTTTTGCGAGAAATATTTTTTCATTACTTCCACTGCGATGGAAATTTGTCCAACCGGAGTTTCTGTAATGGGTTGACTTTTTCCAAATTTTAAAACGGTACTTACGGGTCTTTTTATGAATCAGAAATTTTTTATGAAAAAATTCTAATGTGAATAAGGGATTAATAATGCTTTCGTGCAGTAATTTTTTCATCAGATAAAAGCTGTTTTATTTTAAGTAATCGAAAATCTTAGTTTCTCAAGATGTTTTAGATTGTAAGTATAAATACGTACAGAGAGAGAGAGATTATCTTTGAAATTTTAAATCGACTTCCCCAAAAGGGTCTGAATGGCTTTTTAGAACTTTATACAATTTGAGTTTTTAATTATGATTTAAACCTATTATTTGTGTGATAGATTTATGTAGAGAATTTGTTAGTTTCATATGAAGAGTAACTTTTAAAATTCCCCAAAACTATCTGAGCAGTTATGTTGATTCCGTTTTCAGAATTTTATTTTAAATAACCATTGTTTAATTTAATGCTTACTCATTTTCTTCGACTTAAATTGAAGAAATAAATTAAAATTCAACTTTAGACGATGATAAAGCTAAGTCTTAACCGTCAAATTTTCCACCTGTCCTAATAAACTTAGGGTTCAAACTCAGGTGTTGACCTGATCATCTGATCGTAATTCCAAATTGCTGTCCTTCAGAATTGATCTAGGACCTTCACCAATAGCGCATTGAGCTACTCTAGTACGACGTTAATTACCTATCTACCAATAAACTCAATGAAGTCAGAAAACATTCAATCTCGGGTGTTTTTAATGTGGGTTAAGTTTCAAAGAGAAAACAACTTAAATTTTGAGAAAAGGTGAACCTTTGGGGCTTTTCTTTGCCATATGTTAGGAGCTCAAGACCGGGATTCATTGAATATCATGATGCAAGTTATATATTTTACCAAGCTGCGCCGAAGACAATACAAACAACACCAAAACATGGAAATTCACAAGATTCGTTTATTATGTAGTATTTTTAAGTTGCAAGGGCAATATTTTGCCATGCAGCTAGGGTCATATATGGCCAAGCTCAAGACAGGACAAAGTCAAATAACGAACATTCACGCACAATATTCGTTGGTTGGGTTTGGTTTTTAAGACATATACTGGACAGACAACGTCAAATAAGGGACATTCACACACAAGAAATAGCTCATTATATTTCTCCAGTGCGACGACAATAACTTCACACACACAAGATCCGTTTAAGGGTTAAGGCATAAGAGAGAGAGAGAGAGAGTCATGTTTGGCCAAGCTGCGCCGTACATAAGACAGACAACGTCAAATAACGAACATTAAAGCACAAGATTTGTTGTATTTGTAGATTTTAAACTGCGCGGGTCATATTTGGCTAAGCTGCACTGATACAAAACAGACAAAATCAAATGGCTAGAGATTTGTTGGGTGTGTCAGGATTTTAAACAGCATGTGTCATATTTGGCCAAGCTGCGCCAAATACCAGAAGGAAACGTCAAACAGTGGAGGGGATAAGGGAAATATTACTGATACAGAAGAGACATCAAAGGTAAGAACTGAAATTGAACCTGTTCCGTCTAGAACTCACAGGTTGCAAACGCAGTGAGTAAACCCGCTGAGCAGCCCAATCAAATATTCCAGAGATATTTGTGTGATCCAACAACTTTTTACAAAACTTTTTTATTTTTTATTTTTTAACTACGGCGGGCACTCGATTGCTAATCACAGGCCACTGCAAGGCCGGGAAGCGATGGTCATTTGTGAAGGGGCACCCAATGGGCGACCATCACTACCCCTAACTAAGGACAGCACAATTACATCCATGCCCTGACCCCGGATTCGAACCAGGAACCTTCCGATCCAGAGGCCAACACCTTAACCACTAGACCGGTTGGTCGGCTAAAACTATAGTTAAAAGTACTGTAAAGATACTCTAAAAAGTATATAACTTTTCAGAATCTTAACACATACACTGAAGGGAATTTTTATTTGAATATGATGTGGGATATTTCCATTCTTACAAGTGAGGGACATCGCCGAAAGTGATTTGGAAAATCGATTCTGTATTACTATGACCCCATCTATCATTCCTTCCGAATTTTCGAAATCTTGCGATTGTCTGCTCAATGAAGGAGGAAATGGAATCTACGAGGCAGCTTAGCGAAATGGCTTGGAGAAAAACAAGAGTTCCAGCAAAATCTAGTGGATTTAGGGGGCTAACTTCAGGTTTATGAACAGATTTGAGTGCTATTTAAAATAGGTTTTTGCTCAAAAATGGCAATTCCGAGCGATAAAGGTTCTGATTGCAAATAATTTAGCGGAGTATATAGAAAATAAATGGGTATTTTGCTTAACACAATAAGGCGTAATTATTGTGTTTTCGAATTCTAATTCTAATCGAGTATAGAATAAATTGTTACAACTAATTGATAGATATGTGGAATGCTGAAAAGTTTTGAAACTAGAATTAATTAGGATTATCACAGATGTTTTCCATATCACAGAACTTTATGTAGAATAATTCTGCCATTTTCCTGTTTTCTTGAATACCACTGATATAAATCTTTGATTATCTAGGTTGGTTGATTTGTCAGGCTTTATGGCTCAAGGAACATATTTGGTCATGCTGCGCTAATTTACGAGTAGAGTTGAGAACTAATTTCTGAGACAATTTCATGGCATATTGCCCCTAACTGAAATATATAATTCAACAATATTCTCCACTGAGAAATCACTTAACATAAGATACCTAGTTTTCCAAGAAAAAATTTTTCATGTACAAAAAATATGTAAAAGATAATAATAGTTATTTTATTTATTTATTTTTTTAATTTTAATTTTTATACGAGCTTGAAATGGTAATGTTCGGGGAAAAAATAGGGATATTGTTCATGTTGTAAGAACCGAGAGTGTTCCGAATTCTATTGAAAGAAAGTCGAATATGAAAATTTGTATTCGTCTCCAGACCCAATTTTAAGATAAAAATTCAAATACAGTATAATACACTCACTGCCAAAAGTTAAGCACGAAAGTTAAAATGCGAAAAAAACGACAAGTTCAGCGCTGATTGACACTAAATACGGCAGGAAAGTAGCAAATAGGTTAATGTATGAAATTAAAATAAAACAAAGAATTCAATACAAAGATGAAAACAATATTGAATTTTCATAAATTATAAGATGAAGTCATATTAAAGTCATTAACAGCTCCATGACAATGATGTTTAAATTCAAAACAAATAAACAAAACCGGCATTATCGTCCATTAAAACGAAAGAAGAACCAACTGCTGTAGCGTACAATCTCACTGTGGGTTCTAGGACTTCATCCCGATACCGGACAGCCATCACAGAACCCCGTCTATAGATGTGCAGGTTGGTACGATATTCCAACGAAATCTCGACCCACACCATGATGCTTCCATCTTGGAATGCGTGATGCTCGATGATGTTCTGGGGCAGATTGCGTGTGCCTTGTTTTCTCCAGACCTTACACGTTTGTCATCAGCTCCAGGGCAAAGATCGACTCATCCTTGAACATAACATTAGCCCAATCAGACACAGTTTAATTCACATGTTGCCGACACCACTTTAATCGTGCCTCTCTGGATTGAACAGATAAATGAACACAAACTCCTGGTACCCGGGCGTACAGTCTATTCATGTGTAGCCTTCGGCGCACAGTAGTAGATATCATCTTACCAATGGACGCTCCAACCATAGATGTCACACGTGTGGAGGTTGTTCTTCGATTCCGCTTAGCTACAACAGCAATATATTGATCTTTTACAGGGGTCGTAACTCTTGTATGGGCAGCCACAGGTCTACGGAAAACTGTTTGGCTTGTTTGGAATTGTTTCCATAATCGTGAAATGACGAAATGATGAACGCCGAAGAAAAGAGCAACATCAGTGATTGATTACCCTGCTTCAAGACGTTCCATAGAACACCAGCGCTCACTTACTGCCATTCGTCTTCTGGAAGCCATAGAAACACGTCTGTCTTGAAAACTAATCGTATGAAAGTTCTAAACACTTTTTATTAGCACTTACATGCAACTCCTCTAACCCTTCACAATGCTGGCTTCTTATACGACTACCTTTTTTTCATATTTCTCGACACGAAACCGTGATTGTTATTACATAACACATTCGCATGCTTCCATCTACCTCTACAGCAAATTGCAGCCTCTCAAATTCAGATTGGCTTAAGGCAATTAACATTTTTCTCTTTGTGCTGAACTTTTGGCAGTGAGTGTAGAATTGAAAAGTAACTAAAACCATTTCTTCACGATGGTCCCGCTTTAATCCATTGCTTTTCCAACCGGTAAACCGTGGCCCGAAAGAACTGGAGGCCAAAGAATATAAAAGTTCTACAATTCTCTTTTAAGGAGTATTTTAACTCGATAAGCTCCAAACAGTCAAAAAACAGATGAATTGTATTTTCTCCTATGATGATTGCTCTCAACAGCAACACCTATGATGATTGCTTGAGATTGATACAAATCTGTGGAGGGTTATCCGTTGAGCTCCTATTCGATACAATAAATTGAGAAAAAAATGGTGCTTTTGAACCTCAATTGTGGGAACCGTCAGTGGGGGAATCTTTTGGTTAGCTGAACTTTAAGAAGACAGCAGACTTTCAAAATAACCAAATTGGATCGCAAAATCGATTTTTTTATTTTAGCGTTTAAAATGAATTGATGTTAGTTTATAGGTAGAAAAAAAGAATTTTCCTGTTACTATCATTTTTGACGGAGTTACATAAACAACAAAAGCATGTAGTATATAAGCACAGAAGGCCTACAACTAAAGCGCGTTTTTAACCGATTGAGATTTTTTGACATACTTCAGATTTCAAAATGTTTCTTACGCTTCTGCTTTCAATTGATTTACTTGAAAATGTTTTGGACTATCCTTGAAATCCGTTGCATATATATATCTAAGTGACAATGAAAATTTTGTCATTCATCATGCTTCCAAGTATAGAAATTTTGATTTAAAATGCTGTTTAAGTTTTACTGAAAAATTTTAGACTTTAGCACATTATTTTATTTATCAATTGAGAACTTACCAGTTATTGATTACACTAACCGAATGGAGTTAATTTGGCCTATACGAATGCAAGCTCTTCGAATTTAAATACTGAAATATGGAAACTTATGCGGGGATGGGAAAATTGATTTTCTAATTTATCAATTTTTATCACGTATCATATGAGTGTATCACTGAGTGTTTCGTAAACTCCCAGTATGTATAACTTCCTTTCTGCCGAAATTGTAAAGGATGATAGAGAAAAAGAAAATATAAACATTTTTGTGTCAGATAATATGTCGGAAAATAGCGTTTAGGTGGTAGTGGGCTCTGTTTGGTCAGTCGACAACATCGTTATTGTGGCGTAAGGCGTCATTCTGCGCTCGGATTTGCAACGGCAAACTCCAGATTCGTGTAACGATGCATGTCGTTGCGGGACATGACACTTACACCTCAGATATATTTTTATATTTTGTCTGCTGAACCCCCCCATGAATCTTTGTCTTTGCAGCTCGTGGCCCTGTTCTACGCAGCCATCATCCTCATCGTGGTGGGCAGCAACTGCCACCGGTTCCGCAAACACCACTCGTCGGACAGGACGGGCAGACGGACAGCCAAGCACCTCCTGACCTTCGCCGACCCCAAGCTCAACATCTTCCACATCGTGTTGAAGCGGCACCGACCACCCAGCAGCAGCAACCCCGGCATCGCCACCGTCTGACGGCACCGATCCCAAATGCCGTTTTGGATTGCAGTCGTTATAACGGCACATCTCCCCCTAAATTCCCTTTACTCTGAGTGGAGTGCATAATATATAGCCGGCAATCATTTATTATGCGCAAAAGAAATGAAAGAACTAATGCATTGTGCCGAAGGGATACCATAGATCTTGCTTTATCTGCTAGCTTATCGCAAGAATGCACACGAGGTGGCATTTATCTGGATGCGGAGGACTTGTTTATACTTCGCCATCCTCATATCTTTGGGTTTCGATGACTTGTGAACTGCCGGAAATGAAGGATTTTTTGGTTTTTCTTCCGTTTATGGGGGACCATAGAAATCAGGATATTTTTTATGGTAGTTTGAAATTTTGATTACGTGTTTTTATATCCACTGTAATAATTTTTACCGCTTTAAATACGGAAAGGAAATCATTCATAGTTGTTAAAATGTTATGTAAAAAATGGTACACTTAACAATACGAATTCAATTAATTTTTTTCCTTTTTTAGAAAATGCATTAAACGCATCATCGGCTTACAAGCAAAACACAGTCAAAATTTTAAAGATGTGAGTATTTTTGGCTTTTTGATACCAGAATGTGGTTATCTTTAGACTGTTAAAGTTTGAGTATGTTCACTAGGCCATTTTTCTTGGTATGAAAGTTAAATTTCCTTCTTGAAAAACATGCTTAATGATAAACTCATTTTTCATGCTATGAAATAGAATTTTTCCTCTTTCATTTCTCGAATATTTCCCTTTGGTATTGATCCCGGACCATCGTCGATAGACCGTTGTGTTGCTCTAGTATGACGCTAATTAAAATGCCTACCTACCACTTAATTTTCTCGGAACTATGCTTCTTTGTTTGGTATGTTTCACTTGTAAGCCGGTGATATTCTCACAATATCGCTTTGTTATCAAATATAACACATTGAAATTTATATTGACGATGAAATACGAAGTGAATGTAAAAAAATATTTAAATAAATATTCTCAGCATTGAATTGCACGGAAAAAATGTTCGTAGAGATATTCCATTTAAATGTTTCATGAGGCATTAAAACTTTTTCGAATGCCTCAATTTTAAAAAAACATTAAGATTCAACAACGATCTCCTTTGTAGTTAATTGAATTGAAATTAAATATTATTCAAAAATAAAGACAATAAATCATAAGAATTTACTATTAGTTTCTACGACTAATAAGAATTGTTTCTAGAAAACTTTGAGAGGGGGTATTCAATTCATACTAACAATAATTTATTTTAGTAACATAATGCATATACTTTTATAATATTTCTCCAATACAAGCTATTTATTAAAGTGGTTAAAAATTATGAGATGTCCCCGGATTTTTCACTTCGGTATTGGTCCATGACCGTTCACAATAGTCCGTTGTGTTGAATCCCCAGTGCCACCTAAATCAACTAACTTTAACTATTTATTAAATGGGACATTACTTTTTCTTATTATAAAGTAGTGTTGTCACTTCATAATTCTAACAATAGCCTGCTATCTAAAGTTTTGTCAAAATAAGTCATATTTACACATTTGTTTTCGAATGTCAATAGTTTTTCTTCAATTTTGAAGTGAACTTAATCGACACTTGTTAATGGTATAAGGTAACATAAGAATGGCACTCAATCACGGTTTTCTTATTTTAAATAAATGCTGATTAAAAGTCGAAAGGAAATTTCTAAAAGTGACAAAAGGAAAAGTTAGAAAAATGTTTCTGAACAGTGAAAACATGTTTGGGAAGTAATGCATACAAAACTGTACAAAGTAAGAAAAAAAACTGAGAAGTGAAAATTGCCTTCCAGAAATTATTGACTATAATCCTGAAGCTATGTACATTGAAAGACAAACAGTCTTAATTTGTTATATTTAACCATGATAGAAAATAAAAATTTTTAATTTGCGATTAAATATTTATTCTTTCCCATTACTTATACAAATGGAACAAATATTTCAGAACAAAATTAAAATGTCAAATGTGACACATGCTTAATGCACGTTGTCTCAAAACAAGTGATTTGGGTTAATTTCCAACCAGAAAATTTAGAATATCATGGTCTACAAATAGAGGACAGCATACGTTTTAATCGATAAGAATACTTCTTTGGGAATGACGGATAACAAAAGGTATGAAAAGAAACATGACAAATATTTTTTCTATGCATACGAAATATAACGGTACTTCAGAAGAAAACAAATAATTTAATGCAAAAAATATTAACCCCCCAAAAATTATCTTTCTTTTGAATTGTTCAAATTAATATGAAACAATATTAATAGTAAAGAAAATAATAAAGTATTAATAATACTCCCGTATTTAGCTGTATATTTTCGATTGCAAGTAATTCAGTGAAATAAAAGTAGAATTTATGTATACCAATTTAATTTAACAATTTTTTTAATTTCATGTGATGATTTAAAACTTTTTTGTTTTCCCCCTCTAACGAATGTAAATACTTGTGTTTAGTTAGCATATTGAAATGCATCATCGATTCATATAGTACTAAGATTTTAGTTCGATTATTTCACAATTGCCTTTTGAAGACTTAAAACAGCTAAACCTTCAGCTCTTCAACGTTACCATTCATTTGTATTGTAAATTACATGTCTCATGATTGCAATTCAACTGTAAATGCATAAAGTATTATAAGAAAATTTGTTGTGATTTATTTATACATTCTCCAGTTACTCGATTCAGTAATTAACAAAGCTGCATACAACACTAGAAAATATACTCAAAACATTTCAATGTACAATCAAATCTGCACATTCTGTTAAGTTTTCGTGAAATGAAAATTCCTTTACAAAATAACTCTATTCTGTAACATAAGAGATACAGACCATACATGTACATTTAACGACGACGGCTAAGAGCAAAATAAAATTTATATGACTTCGAACATATTTTTTTGTTGGGCACACTTGACCTAAGTCATTGGCCACTACAAGGCCGGAAACGATGGCCACTTGTGAAGGAGCACCCAGTGGGAGGACCATCATTGCCCCTAACAATTTATGCTTCGTAATTTTGAACCATGTTCAGATGACGAAGTAACACCTGAGCTGGTATACGATTACAAACATCCATGCCCTAACCCGGATTCTAACCGGGGACCTTCTGATCCAGAGGCTAACACCTTAACCACTATACCGGTTGGTCGGCACTTCGAACATATAATATTGAACATCATTCTGATTGCCATCTATCTTCCAAAGTTCCTATTAAAGAAATGTTATATTCTGCTTCAAACAAATCTGTTAGTGATCAGGGGAAGCATAAGAGAAGGAGGCGATTTTATACAATTGACAATTTGTTAATAATTAAGAACATCACGAAACAACGAATCACACGTGAATACGTATGTGTGTACAACCATTCTCATGATACAATACTATTGATAATCAACTCGCACATAATTTGACTTCCTTAGCGCCATCTATTGGCCGTTAAAATTATTAAGATACAATAAGAATATAACAATCATATAGATTAAATTCGGATCACTCTCAGAATCAGTCCTCAACCATTTTCGACAGTTCCGGAATCAAATTTCACAACATATTAAAATATTTTAACCCTCTCAGCTGTTTTGACAAAGTACCTCGTCGATCAAGGGCTGACAAATTTTGCTAATGACGTGATATTTCGTCAATAAGATACTGTCGATATTTTTATGATTAGGAGATCAAGATCTGATCAGTTTTTATCAAACGAGATATCTCGTCCATCAAGATCTGATCAGTTTTGTTAATGACGAGATACCTTGTCGAGACAACTACCAGGGGTTAATTAGGTTTCATATTGCAACTTACTAATTTTTAAGGTTTGTGCCTACCCTCAAATCTTCGTTTTGGTGAAAACATTTCGTTTTTCTTTTCTTTTTTCATTTTATAGGCCACACATATAGGATTCCTAAAAAGATTTTGTTTTGCTTTTACAATGAAACTAGAAGCAAAGTTATAACATAAATAATAAACCTTTCAACAAACTTGTTCGTGTTGTATTAAAATCTTTAAATCATCTTCTGAGAAACTGCGTTTTTCGTTAGTTTTGCTTACAATAGATATCAATTATCTCAAAATGTTTTTAAGATTTTGAAATAAAATTTTACCACAATGTTTTATTCATTTGTAGCTTTGATGTGAACCAAAATCTAACATATCTGTATATATATATATATATATATATATATATATATATATATATATATATATATATATATATATATATATATATATATATATATATATATATATATATATATATGTTGTATATGTATATATTCTTCTGAAAATATGAGATTTAAAAAATGAGTTTTGTACAAAGTTTGGAATATTTCAATAACTTTTAAAATTACTTCTAATCTCTTGGTTCACGACACAGATAAATATTTTCGTTACATATTGCAGAAAAATGTTTGAACTATATTCATTCGAATTTTTTGTAGGTGTGGCGTAAATGTAAATTTTCACTGAAATTTTGCTGAACATTTTCTTTAATTTGAAAATTTCATTGAAATTGCATTTAAATTCACAGTTTTACACCCCATTTTAATTAAAAACATACATGTTTCATCAAAATTTTATGTCTTAAAAAAAAATACTTCGAAAAGCACGTAGCTGAATTCAAAAATAAGTTGCAAAATAAACTGATAAACAATATGCATGATGTAATAATAATTGCCTATTTTGTATGAACTATGATAAACAAATATGGTACACAGTTTCCAAAATAATTCCCTTTGAAATATCACAACCATTTTAAACCTTACACAAGAAGCAAAGCAATGCATGAATTGCTTTCATTAACCCTGAAGTAGATCAAATAGCACCGATTCTGTAAGCACATGAAGAAGGATTGGATATCAATGTATTCCGACAAAACATTCCGAGCAGAGTCAACAAGTTCTTGGGAATCCTGAAAAGCAACCCCGAACCGAAGTTTCGAAACTTTTTGTCTCCACTACACCGATTACAAAACATCAAAGAACATCTCCATTCACCGAAACATGATAATTTTCTAATTCCATTACAGCCGAAAGAACACCAGATACATATCAATTCAGAAGCAATGAATAAACTAATCCTGAACGCTATAGGACGATATCTTGGAATTAAAATGTCTGCTCCCTGTCATCTTATGCAAAATTCTGTTGGAATGGGATTATATAACGGGCAAATAATCACTTTATTCGAGGTTGCGTTTATCAGAAAAGAAATCCATAGTCATGGTCGTGTGGAATTTGATAAAATTCACATTACTCATTCCTCTGAAGGATAGATATCTTGAAGGATTAACTATTCCCGAAGCATATTTTTCAGGGCAAATAAAACTCGCAGAAAGATATTTTAAAGTTCGCGGAGATGCGAGTATTTCAGAACTTTAATTGAAATTCTTTATTTTTAAGGGGTAGGGAGACGATGCCTCAGACCGCCATGTTTTATGTCCCTTCGTCTTGAAGGATATTAAGTCTCAGAGTTCAGTTTGTTAACCCTGTAGATTTCTTTTGACGTGAGAAACTGTAAAGAAGGAATAAATGTAGAAATATTTCAAAGGTAAATAATTTAAGTTGAAATGTGACTTTTGTGACACACTACTCTCTTGAGTAAATATAACTTTTTAAGAAGATTTTCTGGAATGAATTTATTTCTTGATACAAAATTGGCGTTTAAGAATTTTCGCCCAGAATTTGAATCAACAAAATATATGAAATTCTCATTTTAAAATTTAAAGTTATCATTCATTGACATGCGCTTAGTATTTTACAGTTAAAACTAAAATTTTCAGAAAATGTTTGGCCATAATATTGGTGATTTTATTTCTATTTGCATTTACAAAAAAACAAGTACACTTTTTTGTAATTGTAAATGAAAGGTCGAATTGAAGGACCTTGAAAATGAACAGTTATTTAGAATGTTATATGATACGGTATTGGATAGGTTGTACATTTTTCTATAAAATAAGCTCTCATTCAGTATGACTGAACAGTTAGGTCCAGAGGGAGAGAGAGAGAGAGAGAGGGGGGGGGGGTCATGAGATATAGCGAGTCTAAAACCATGAAAACATACACTATTTTCCAAACATAAGTAATATACATAAAAAACTATAGCAAGTTGAAAGCTAAAAATTTCCAGAATTTTTTATAAATAACTGGGAAACAAATTGGTGGAATTTAAAAAAAATTGTAAATGTTTGGATCGTGTACTGTGCTACTTGACATGAAATGATCCATAATACTAAAGAGAGTACATAAAATTTTGTATTGAATCTGTTTATAGAACAAGGAATCAAAATCAACAGAAACCTCAAATTCTGTACTTGAAAGAAGTACGATATCAATACGTGCTTAAAAGTTTTGCTGTTTCCATTCTACTATTCTTTAAAATATTTTGCCGCAAAAGTTTCATTTTGTTTCTTCCTTGAATTGAGTCAAATATTTTAGAAAAAAGTTTTTTATCATCATAAAGTTATATCATTAAAAAAAACTAATAAATTTGAAACAAAAATGAATTTTTTGTTTTAAAGTTTTGTGGATACAGATATACCCTTAAGTTATGATAATTTACATGATATTTTCTAAAAATATCAATCTGACAAACTATTGTATTCATATCGCTGCCTTTATCCATGAACACGCACCTGTAATTATTTTTACAAAGGGTATAGAAACTAGTTTTTTCTCTCATTTAGTGTCATTCAGACACGACAGCTCATTGGTTGATTTGTGCTTCATGACGCAAGGTTTCAGCCACAACGGAATGCCTCCAATACGCCCAATACTATGTGAGTGTATATAATATTTTGCCATGCCATTATAAATTATTGAGATAATATTACTAATTTTGAATAGAAATTATTTGTATAGGTGAAAACTGATAAATCTGTACTTTCGTACCCACAGAAAATTTTAATTTGATTTTGTTTTCTTTTTCACTCATATTAAAACTGGTATTTATCATGCAGAAAAATATGTGATTAACAGCAAAGAAACCTGATATGAAATACAAAAATTGTGGAAAAAATATTGCTTTTTACACTAGCAAAAGTATGGTCGTCATTAGAGAAATAAAACTAAGAGTTTTCAGTTGATTCCTTAAACAATAACATGTCTCAAGTTCCTTAATTTTAATTTTTAGGCTAAAGCGTGCTAAATGCCTGGTAATAAACGTTAAATTTAGAAATGGGAAGCTTATAATTTCGAGGACAATAGCTTATTCATGTTTAAACTGTACGTTTTAATAAATTACCAGTGAACAGTATCTAGTCTCTGTGTCTATGTCCTTCTTTTTGAAAATTGACTTACACCATTAACTAACTACTTTGAAACAGTTGGCCCTGGAGGTTGTCAATAGCATCCCTTCTGATGCATTGGTCATCTATACGGACGGTAGCAAACTTGAAGACGGTAGAACCGGGAGTGGTGTTTTCATCAACAGCGCTGAGGACAAGGTCAAATGCAGCATCCGAAACCCTGACCATTGTTCAGTCTTTAGATCGGAGATCATAGCAATTGGTGCAGCCCTTAATTATGCACAGTCCACTGATAAAAATTGTATTTGGATTTTGACTGATAGTAGGAGTGCTATACAGTATTTCAAAAATTGGCCGCAAATTTTTGACATCCCAGACCAGGATATTCTGAAGCTTCTCTGCGAGATTGGCCTGAAAACACCAATAAGCCTCCAATGGATTCCATCGCATATCGGGGTGTATGGAAACGAGACAGTCGATGTACTCGCCAAGAATGGCTGTGATCTCCCTATGGACTGTTTGAATCGCCTCACTCCCACTGAGGTCCACTCCCTGGGAAAACAACGTTTGCTTTCCTTGTGGCGCCGTACGCCATCCCACCATTGGTATGCTGGCAATCACCCTGGACTCTCAATCACATGCTGTGGCCCTCGGCCTTTTAAATCGGCCATGGCCAGATTTCGAAGTGGCCATCTTAAAAGTATCAAATTTCAGAACGGGGAGAGAATTTTCCCTCCTTGTTCCTGTTCCCTACCTGCCAGTCCTGATCACCTTCTTCTCTGTCTTGGCGCTTCGTATAAGCAGCTGTTGGTTGATCAGGACTTTTTGCAGGTATATGGGGATCTGGCACGACGGGGCCTTCTAGACCTGGTGTAGGCTTTCCTACACCAGGGGGATGTGCAACAACAACAACACCATTAACTTTAACTCTTCCATATAACATGGAAATTAGAAAATCTAAAATAAATTTTAAACTATCGTCTTTAGACTCGAAATTGAAGGTATGAAGGTTGTTGTATTAAAGTCACAATGGAGAAACACAATGATCTATTTTTCACAGTCCCGGATCAATCCCGAAGGGAAATAACCGAGGACAACAACTTGCCATTTTGAATTACGGTCAGATGACAAGGCGAACACCTGAGTTGACACCCAACTCTTCGAACTTCCACGCTACATCAATGTGAGGACATAAACCACAACACTTAAGATTTAACGTGCACCAGCAACCACGTACACAATGGTCTGTGGTTAAATCGAGTTTCGAACTTACAGCCCTCCGGTTTGCTAATACACTACTCTTCTAATTGGCCTACCATGGCCTCGAAGCCAAAGGAATGGAGAGTTTAATTGCTGATAAATATTCACCTATTAAGGTTGAAGTGCAATACAATATTGAATACTAGCAACTGCGTGGCTAGCCCGGCGTTGCCCGAGACGTGGTGTAAGGTATTAATCTGGTGTAAAATTTTCCGCAGATTTCAAATCCGTTGAAGATATATCCAATTTAAAAATTATTTATTTAAAGAAAATCATATTTTTAGGAATCAATCTAAACTGAAATTTTTCGCAGATTTCAAATCCGTTGAAATTTTTACTCTATATTTAACGGTCTAGGAGATATAAAAAGAACTGTGACTATAGTTAAAAGATTTATAGTTTGTCTAGGAAAACATTCCTCCGCGCAAAATCAAAGCGGAAACGTAAAAAATAATTTTATGAGTGTTCTCCGGGGCGATAAAAAAAAACTTGGCAGGATTCCAAGTTTCGTCGGTAGAAAAGTCAAGATTGGGGTTATTCTTCTTTAGTCCGGACGAAACGCGTTTGAAAAACCAGGTAGAGACTAAAATTATTAAATTAATTTAAAAATCTTCTAGATTGAATTTTAAAATTTCGCCGCCACCCAAAAATTGCAAAAAATTCGGACTACCTGTGTGCCAAATCTCATTGCTGTAAGTGCCATAGAATCGTCAGGATTTTGCGCCCGCGAAAAAAACAGACAAACACTTCCTTTTATAATATATTCTCTCCCCCGCCTCCTACTTGCTAACGCTCGCCAACCCCCGGAGGATTGATTTGTAATCCTCATTGGTTCGCTTCGCTTCGCATCAATGAAGACATGTGTCCTAGCAGAAGGAAGTACTTACAAAATATGATATTCCAAAAAAATATTTTTTAAATATAAATGTGTTGCACGAGAGAAAAGTTATACAGTAACTCAGGAATCAATCGAACAATTTGGAATTCAAATAAAAACTTTGAGAGCAAATTTTGACTCGAAATGTGAGTTCTGCTTTGGAAATCGAATACTCAGCATGTTATTTGTAATCTACAACAACTGTACTAATATTCATTTTTTCCAATAAAATTTCATCCGATATCGTTATAAATTCAATTGAGGCGCGAGGCTTCGTGGTAAACAAACAATCGTAGTGTTGCCAAAACGCGATACCAAATAACGTCTTTTTTGTGAGCCACGTAAGAGAATTGTATGTATAGATTAAAAGTCATATTTTTTCAATAAAATTTCATCCGATAACGCTATAAATTCAATTGAGGCGCGAGGCTTCGTGGTAAACAAACAATCGCAGTGTTGCCAAAACGCGATACCAAATAACGTGTTTTTTGTGTGCCACGTAAGAGAATTATATGTATAGATTATAAGGAGTAAGAATGAAGGCAAGGTATATTATACTATAATTACTGTTAAACCTGCAGCTCTGGAGGCTTAAGTACACCCAAACGTTCTTTCAGAAAATTCAATTAAGTTTTACTACTTAGTTCTTTAACTTCTGAGCAACACGAGACGAAATTTCATTAAGTTTTAGAAAAAACTGTAATAGCCCATTTGAGCTTCTCTAATGAATAATGAAAACTCCTAAGACTCTGTGACCGGCGAAAGCGCCTACTGAAAATTTAGGCGGAAAAGCCTTTGTAGCGCATAAAACCAGGTGGAAGCGAGGTATGTGCCCTGTAATAAAGAATTCACAAAAAGGAAATTCCTATACGCCTTTCAATCAGGATAAAGCTGAAACTTCCAAGAGAAAAACCAATCGTGCAACAAAAAAGCGATTTTTTTTTTCTCTGTTCTTCAATTCTCGCTTTAACGGCATGAAGAGGAACAAAAGTGAATTATTTATCCTTCAGAAAATAAAATAAAAGAGGGGTTTTTCTGTAAATTCTTCACAAGTCCGTCGTTTATTAATTGCGAACGCTGAGCCATGTTGAAAATTTTAAGAGAGCGTTAATCATTAGTGGGCAATATTCCAGCTTCCTTTCGCTCGACGTGGCACCAGCGCTGCAATCGCTTCGAGAAGTTTTCGTTCGAATTGCTTGCGCGCTTCTACAGACCCGTCATTCGTTAGGGGTTTTAAAAGAAATCGGTCTACACCTGGGACACCCGTTGGGGGTCTTTTTTTTGTGTGTGTGGAAGCACTTTAGCCGACAGCGTGAAATATACGCCTCAAGCGACGGGTAGTTTGGTATTTGTTTTCTGCACGTTCCTCACATTGTTAATTTACGGGTTCGGGAGCATTGACAGTTCTTGAGTTGAAGAGTGGAGTGCTTGAAAAGGGATAGATCCAGGGATTGAAATAAACTATTGTTAGACAATCTGTGATTATAAAGGTTGTATTCAATTGAATTTTATTGTTAAATTCTTTCAATTGTATTAGTTCTTTGAGCAAACGAAAGGATACAGATTAAAAGTACGCCCGATAAATATGTTCATTATAACTATTTCAAGCTTATATTTTGAAGTTAATATTTTAAAAATTCTCATTTTTGTTGTTCAAACTGTATTATTGAATTGTTAAAAACTTATCATTAACACGCTTTTTTTTAATTCCGGTCTAACTTTATTAGAAAAATTATTTGATATTTTACAAGTTTCAAGTTGTGACACTATTATGTTTTCCCACTGCAATAACAGAAATTTTTTAAACTGTTCTATTGTCATCAAATAGTGAAAATATTTTAACGTAATCTATTTTGACGAAAAGTGGAAAGTAGCGACGGGTAGTTTGGTATTTGTTTCTGCACGTTCCTCACATTGTTAATTTACGGGTTCGGGAGCATTGACAGTTCTTGAGTTGAAGAGTGGAGTGCTTGAAAAGGGATAGATCAAGGGATTGAAATAAACTATTGTTAGACAATCTGTGATTATAAAGGTTGTATTCAATTGAATTTTATTGTTAAATTCTTTCAATTGTATTAGTTCTTTGAGCAAACGAAAGGATACAGATTAAAAGTACGCCCGATAAATATGTTCATTATAACTATTTCAAGCTTATATTTTGAAGTTAATATTTTAAAAATTCTCATTTTTGTTGTTCAAACTGTATTATTGAATTGTTAAAAACTTATCATTAACACGCTTTTTTTTAATTCCGGTCTAACTTTATTAGAAAAATTATTTGATATTTTACAAGTTTCAAGTTGTGACACTATTATGTTTTACAACTGCAATAACAGAAAATTTTTAAACTGTTCTGTTGTCATCAAATAGTGAGAGAGAGAAAATATTTTAACGTAATCTATATTGACGAAAAGTGGAAAGTAGCGACGGGTAGTTTGGTATTAATTTCTGCACGTTCCTCATATTGTTAATTTACGGGTTCGGGAGCATTGACAGTTCTTGAGTTTAAAAGTGAAGTGCTCAAAGAGGGACATATCCAGGGATTGAAAAAAACTATTGTTATACAGCCTGTGATTATAAGGGTTGTATTTAATTGAATTTCATTGCTAAATTCTTTCAATTGTATTAGTTCTTTGGTCAAACTAAAGGATACATATTAAGGATACGCCTGATTAATATATTCATTATAACTATTTCAAACTCATACTTTGAAGTTTATGTTTTTAAAATTCTCATTTTTGTTGTTCAAACTGTATTATTGAATTGTTTAAAAAAAATTATCACTAACACGCTTTTTTAAATTCCAGTATAACTTAGTTAGAAAAATATTTGAAGTTTTACTAGTTTTAAGTTGAGACTATTTTGTTTGCTCAATGCAATAACAGAAAATTTTTAAACTATTCAATTGTTATCAAATAATGAGAATATTTTAACGTAATCTATTTTAGCCACGGCAGTGAGGTTTCTTAATTTAGTGTGTAGGGATTGTAGAGACTTTAAATAATTAAGTTGACTGAAACAATAAAACTTAACATTTATTACAATTTACAAATTAAATACATGCCCTAAAGAAAAATCTATCAGCGCGCTAACAGAGGTGGTTACGAAACTGAAATCTGAAGAACAACTTGAGGCATTTAAAGCTCGAACACATGACGCAACATGCGCACATCAGAAGTCTCTTTAAGTGGAAGTGGAAGTAGTCTCTACTTGCATAACACCACAGCACTCCCCCGCCAGTCGATAAGACGATACGATATTGGAAGCCCAGGCCTGATAGGGCACAACGAATCGTACTTTTCTATCAGACCGGGTCTTCACATCAGGCTTTATCGTCTCAGGCAAAATTGACTGCTGACTGGTCGTAGGAGGAGATGTTGACATGAAAAAAGCTGGCTTCAAACTATTGATTGTGACATTGGACTTCTTGCCGTTTATATGAAGCGACAAAAATTTGCCGTGCTGTGCTATCATAGGAAATGGACCTTCGTAGGGCTGCTGTAGTGGTTTCCGTACCATGTCTTGTAGGACAAGATAGGGATGCAACATCGATGTCGATGTTTCTAAAACATCGATGTTTTTAAAAAACATCGATGTATTTAACATCGATGTATTGGGGTCGATGTTTTGGTAACATCGATGCTTATACATGTCGATGTATTTACGTTGTCGATGTTTTATTTTGAAATGAAAACAGTACCGTTATAAAAATTTTAAAAATAATTAAGTAGCATAATTTTCATAATCAGCTAATTGAACATACTTTTAGAATCAAGTGACGAAAGATGAAGGGTCTGAAAAGTAGGGATGCGACATCGATGTCGATGTTTTCTAAACATTGATGTTATAGAAAAAAAAACATCGTTCTATTGGAGCCGATGTCGCATCACTAGTTGCTAAACCAGTTTTAAGAAATGGGGAAACAAGTTTAAATACACTGAATTTTAAAAACATCGATGGTTTGGGGAAGATGTATTATCAACATCGATGTTTTAATTTTCAACATCGATATTTTGTTGTCGATGTCGCATCAATAGTTGGTAAACCAGTTATAAGAAATGAGGAAAAAGTTTAAATACACTGAATTTTAAAAACATCGATGGTTTGGGGGCGATGTATTATCAACATCGATGTTTTGCTGTCGATGTAGCATCACAAGTTGCTAAATCAGTTTTAAGAAAAGGGGGAAAAAGTTTAAATACACTTAATTTTAAAAACATCGATGTTTTTGGGTCGATGTATTATCAACATCGATGTTTTAATTTTGAACATCGATGTTTCAAAACATCGATGTTTTGCTATCGATGTCGCATCCCTAGGACAAACACGTGAGAAGAAGACATCGGATCTTTATGCATAAAGATATCTTTGCTTTAGTGTTGGGACGGGCTTCCCTTGACGGAATTGTTATCTTAAACGGCGTAGGAAATATAGGTGTGGCTGCTAATCGGGAACCGTTGCCGTCCGGAAAAATTCTATAAGAAATCTGAGCGTTGTTCCATAAACCAGCTCTGCCGATGAAACACCGAGATCTTCCTTCACGCAGGATGGGATTCCTAAGAGAATATTCGGCAGCAACTCCGTCCATCTGGTCGAAACGAAGCACTCTATAGACCCTTTCAATTGCCTATGAAAACGCTCTACAATACCATTGTATGCTGGATTGTAAGCTGTTGTTCTGACTTTCTGTGAACCGATGAACTTCATAAGAGAACGGAACAGGTCACTCTTGAATTGTCCTTGATCCGTCACAAGATGCTCAGGAACACCAAAACGCGCAATTCAGCCGGTATAAAACGTTTCAGCCACGGTTACGGCGGTCTGGTCTATCATATAAAATACTTCGTGGAAGAGGTCCTACGATGTCAATGTTTACAGTTCTAAACTTACAGCTGGGCAAAGGATATTTCCCGACGGTTGACTGGACGTGTCTGTGGATCTTTGCTTTCTGGAATCGAAGACATGCTTTGCACCGGGCCGCTACGTTTTTATGGAGGTCTATCCAGATGAATTTCTCTTTGATCAGCTTCTGCGTAGCCAGAACTCCAGGATGAATCAAATTATGTTAACTCTGAAAAAGACTCAAGTGGAATTTTGTAGGTACATATGGTCGTAACGCACCAGTTGAAGTTTCACAAAATAAAGGCTTACTTCAATGACCCGCAAGTGAGAGACATTGGCTTCAGCACAAGTCCCGTGTCTGATTTTAATAAGCTCTTGAGCTCATCATCAACACCCTGTGCTCCAGCCATATCCTCGAAGTCAATACCACCATGTAACTCGATCTCATTAATGCGGAACAAAGCATCTGCTATACAATTATTTCTTTCCCTCGATGTACCGAATATCTGTAGAAAACTGACTAATAAATTCAAAATGCCGCTGTTCACGTGGAGAACACTTGTCACTTTTTGTAAAAGCAAAGGTAGGGGGTTTATGATCAGTAAACAAAATAAAGTGCTGTCTTCTAGCATGTGCCTGAAATGTTTAGTTGCACAGTAAGCAGCGAGTAATTCCCGATCATACGCGCTGTACCTTTGTTCAGTTTTCTAGAAAAGAAAGATAATGGTTGGCACATATTGTAATGC
Organism: Metellina segmentata; assembly: GCA_947359465.1. Taxonomy (NCBI): domain Eukaryota; kingdom Metazoa; phylum Arthropoda; class Arachnida; order Araneae; family Tetragnathidae; genus Metellina; species Metellina segmentata. The sequence goes on from OX375875.1 coordinate 102,651,157, forward strand.
GTTTGCTGAAGCACTGCTCCAATTTCTATATACGAAGCATCTACCATTAATGAACACTTAGCAACAATTTTCGGATGGACAAGTAATGTTGCGTCAGCTATCGTAAGCTTACAAGTGTCAAATGTTTTGCGAAGTTGATCGTTCCATTCTATGGAAGTCTCCAGTCGTTTTTCTTCTTCCCTTTAGTTAACTCGTGTAACGGAGCTTGCTTTTCAGCAGCGTGGAGAGTAAATATGTGATAGAAGTTCAACATGGCCAAAAAACGTCTTAGTTCATCGACTGTTTTGGGCTGAGGGTAATCTTTTAACACTTGCACTTTTTCGTGAAAGGGTGAAATTCCTTTCTGATACTTGAAATCCCAGAAAATATATGGATTCTACGCCAAAAGCACATTTTTGAATGTTTAGTACGACATCATACTTTCGAAAACGTTCATCTCAAACGTTTCGAATCTCAAGAACAGCTTGAGGTACTTGAAGCGCGAACACATGATGCAGCATGCGCATGTCAGAAGTCTCTTGAAGTGGAAGTAAAATTAGTCTCTACTTTGCATAACACCACACTAACATAACGAAAAGTGAAAAGTAGTTAGAATTTATTCTGGTATTTTAATTTTACATAAAAGTTAAAAATCAGTAATTTCTAATTTGAAAGTATCTAAACTCTTCAGTTAGAAAACGACAGTCGAAAATTTGATGTAAATAATTTCAGAAAATTAAAATAGGGTTCCATTCCTTTAAATCTATAGAAGAATATCATACCAATTATTTCTACAGAAAACTATGATGAAACGGTAAATGTTGTTCTACGTTAAATGACCTTTTTGATGAACATTTGTATAAAATAATTTTGTAATACAAGTTTTATGGATGGGAAAGTTTTATATTTATTAGTAACTCATTTCAAATAAAGAAAACAACAATTAACTTACAATACGTAAGTAAAGCAAAGTTTGACTGTTAAAAAGCTCAAAATTTTTAATCCTTATAATAAATTGCCATTAGTTACATATTTTGAGAGCTCGTGAATATGAGAAATAAAAAATATTTGCTGTATACATAATAAAAAAGTAAAATTCATTTTTATTTCATGCTAGTTTTTCTGTTTATTTCGAAAGGAAAACAAATAGTATGTAGTTCATGCTTTAGTAGCAAGAATCAGTCTGTTAAAGCTTCAAATATATCGTCGACTTTAAAGTGAAGCACACAAGAAAAAAAATACAATTCAGAGAAAGCGAAGGAAGAAATTCTATTAACCATTCTATTCTCACTGTTTCTCAAGAAATTCAATCTTCATACAAAGCAAAAATAAATAGTGAGCCTTTGTCAACAAAGACATTTTGTCAGATAGACAAACCACTGTATTCTAGTTTAGAAAAGCAATACCTCATCTTGAAAATTAGTAAGCCATTGATGTGAACAAAGAATTTAAACAAAGGATATTCCATTACTTCAAAATTAGAATTGCTCTTTACTGTCACACAAATCTTCTCAGATTCTTTTGAAATGGAAAATATCGAATAAAGTTAACATCACTCAAAATCAAGTTCCAGCAATTTATACAACTCAAAGAAGTAGCAAAAAAGGTAGGTATTTTTTTCTTTACTAAATGAATTAAAATTAAACCTTTTCGAGGTTGTCTCAACGAAATATCTCGTCATTAGAAAAATTGGACCATATTTTGACGGACGAAATACATTGTCCTTCGAGGAAAAGTGACTGGATTTTGATTTAAAAACTGCGATATCTTGATGACGAGATATCTCTTCAAGTATTAGAAAAGTTGGTCAGGTCCCTCTTGGAGGTTGTCTCAACGAAATATTTCGTCATTAAGAAACTGGACCACATCTTGATGGACGAAATATCTCGTCATAAGAAGAAAAGTGACTGGATATTGATCTAAAAACTCTGTGATATCTTAATGACGAGATATCTCTTCAAGTATTATGACGAAATAACCCATCATTAAAAGAAAAGTGACTGAATATTAAAACTGACTAATCGATAAAACTCTGCGATATTCTGATGACGAGATATCTTTTCTTGTATTAGAAAAGTTACTCAGGTCCTGATGGACGAGATATCTGATAAAATCACTTGAAGGGTTCAATAGCTTAGATTTTTCACAAGATGGGGACTATGATTAAATTTTATCAGCATCACTGAACAACCTATTCATCTAGTAAAACTTTTACTCCTTCACCTAAGAGAAATATTAGTCCATCATGGATTCGTTCCTACAAAGCAATCGATGAAGCTCTGCATTGTGGTGTTTCCGAAGTACTTATCTTTTGAGTCTAGTCACTCCTGGGGAATTACGGCCTAATTTACGAGCAAGGCAAACGACCCAACTCTTAAAGAGGAACGATTTACTAGTTTAATTAGGCTATTTGACAAATGCTGAGACCGCACTGCTTCTGTGTCGTTTCCTATGTGACCGCAGTGAATTTAAATCCCTACATTTACCACCAATGTCTGGTTTAGGTGCAAGACAATGCAGAATCCGTTTTCCAGAGGTTTGCATTGAAATTTTTGTTGATAAACTGCTCGTTGTAATTCATCATTACGTATTTTGTATATCTGCAATCCCAGGTGCAAAAGTATATTCTGTGTTCTGCAACACAACTCCAGGTAATTGCAATTGTTCTGCTGTCGTTTTGTCCGGATTTTGAAAACTGCAGTAAAATCAAACTAACTAACTAACACCAACACACACTCCCGTGCCTAGTGTCGTGAGACACTACCAGTTTAAATAAGTGTGGTTGGATGCGTAGAGCATGCCACCAAGGTGACATGTCTACCCAGAATGTTAGAGCACATTACATTACATTTATGCATCCTTACATCTATACAGTATATACATTAAATCCTTATACTAGGTTACATTATAAATATATATATATATACATCATGCAAGGTGAGAAAAAAGTTCGTCTTTCTTAGTCTCTTAGGATAATCAAGTCCTGATGATTTTCAATGAATCTTACCATGTTAATAATTTTAACCCTCGAGCCCTTGTTGCATGCAATGTTCCTGAGCCATGCAATTTTAAGGTGGTCAGCAGGTGTTCTCATATGCAATGAGGCTGTAAGGGGGCAAACTGTGATGTAATGTAGAGATGTGCCAATTTCACCACAGGAGCAGATTTCGGACTTGACTTTCTTAAACCTCGTTAGGTAGGATGGGAATGGGCCGTGCCCTGTGAAGAAAAGTGTCTCTTCCCTGGTCCAACTTGATGATTTTAGTGACACTTTTGGTAACACATCGTACACCGTCCTGCCTGTTTCCCCTTCGTCCCAATCATTCTGCCACGCATCAAGAAGCCAGCTAATGGTTTCCTTTCTGTAATGGCTCTTGGACCATTTCACCCCTTCATCTACGCATTCTATTGTTGTTGCCTCTTTTGCTCATCTATCTGCTTCTTCGTTTCCGTCGTGACCCGCATAGACACAATTATCAAAAATTATATAGCTATATTATATATTTATAATAAAATATCAAAATTAATTAACTTACTTTATTCAAAACCAAGGCATACTTTCGGAATTTGCAATTCTGTCTATAACTTTGAAGTTAAATATTTTGTCATTAACATAGAAGATGTGTTATTTATAAAGTGGTGGGTATTTGAGGTAATTTGGGAGGTGTAGAGAGGTTGTTCAGTAGCTATGAAAGAAAAAAAGGTGTGTCAAGGAGCGTGCTTTGTACTGCAGAACATAGTAACTTTTGATTGAAAACAAATCAGTCAAAAGTTTTATACAATTATGGAAAAATTGTTCTGCAGTGACTTTGTTTGTTCTGCGACGTAAGTCGCATTTTTAAGCACTTTCTGCTCCTGGATCTGCAATGAAGCACACTAATGAACTCAAACGTAGTAAAGCCTATTTCCTGTAATTTGATCTTGTATAATTCCATTAAATGTGCGTCAGGTGAAAAATCAAAGAATCTTTTCTTTATAGTACTAGTAGATAAAAGCTCAAGAAATTCTTGGCTTATTAATCTTTTTGGTGGTTGGCTCGACGAAGTATCACGTTATTTGCAATAATGGCCAGATCTTGATAGTCAATATATCTCATCCTGGTAAAAATATTCCGCATATTTTTATATGTTTACATAGATAGATGAAATATATCCTCTTCAGGAAAATGGGTCAAATCTGATGGAAGAGATTTCTTGTCTAAATCACTGGAGGGTTAACTGCAAATCTATTTCAGAAACCTCAAGGTCAAAAGCAGTTGCAATAACACGACTTATGGTTGGACAAATCAGATAGTTTAGCTACATATCTCTAACAATATCTTTTTTTACCAATTTTTTGTATTGGTTTTGAGTACTTTTATTGCTAACCCCTGTATTGCGTATTTTTTTCTGTCCGTCATTGGAAATAAAAATATTTTGATCGGAAATATTTTGATTTAACGGATTATTAGAAATCTAATAATAAAACATCTAATAATCCGTTGATTAAGCAATCCAACTAGTTAATGACTGTTACTGGAAGAATTTTAATAATGAAATTGGGTGACGTTGAACACTTTTAAGGCGAACTATCTATTACGTATAAAGCTTTCATCGGTAAGGAGAGCTAAGTTTTTCTCTCGAAGTAAGCCTGATTGGTTATGAAGACAATCTTCTTTGATTTTAAGGGGGTGCATTTAAAATCAAGCCTTTGTTGGATTACATTTGATGACTTCCAGTTGCGCTGGCTGACGTTACAATATTGTATTTTATTACCATGAGTTTATAAATATAAGCTAAGTGTTTTAAGGCTTGTTGTATGAACACATAATCCTCGATTTAATTGGAAGAATCTGAATTATATATTCCTTAGTTATAACAAGTCTGCGTTCACGAAGATATTCAGCCATTATACTTGCACAAGCACAGACAAAGGATTAACTACGAATGGCATGTACACATTAAGTAATTCTTACTACGAAAATCCACAAAATGTTATGAAAACATATTCCACTATTTTGACGCAATGCTACTAAAAATGTTCACAGACAGACGTTGAATAGCAAAGTCTAAGTCTATATTACTCTATCGAAGTTTGAAAAAATAGACAAAATTTAGTGGAAATATAATCTGCCGGTTTGGTGACTTCTTGCAGGAATTTACAGACTCAACGGAGCTGAACAGCCTATTCACTGCTACTGCAAGTATGCAAAACGTATAGCCGTAAAAAAAAAACGACTCACCCGATCGTAATTGCACAATTTACATCACAGAACAAAACGAAAGGTAGCAATCGATAGGGATTAATGTTTTCTACAAATATCAATACTTAAAATTTGTCTAAGGGGCCGTCTTCATATCAAATTGGGTACTTTCATAATTTTTACGAATATGAATTTCATAATTGATAAAAAATAGTAAATTTAGTTTGATGATAAAAATGTTTATAGATTGTGTTTGGGATTTTGGGTAGCAAAGGACGAAAAACCAATTTCCAAGACAAATTAATATTTATAGCAAATATAACAAAAAAAGCGAAACACCAATTTAACATTAAGAGATCTAATTTTCAAACACTTACAAATCGGTGAAAAATCCAATAAAATTGATTAATCTTTTTTTTATTTCCGCCTGACATTGTGTGTAGAATCCAAATTTGTGATAAAAGATGGAGGTTCGTATTGAAATTATCGGAGCAATCACCCAATTTAATATGAAGCCATTAGACAAATTTTAAGTATTGATATTTGTAGAAAACATTATTCCCTATCGATTGCTACCTTTCGTTTTGTTCTGCGATGCAAATTGCGCAATTGTGAACTGGTGAGTCATTTTTTTTACGGCTGTACGATTTCATGAAATTATGCTGAATAGTTTTTGCATGATAAATTCATAAACATGCAGACAAACCTTCGCTGAATCGTATATACACCAATATATTATTATTATGAAAATATACAAAGCAGGGGGCCACCAATATATATATATATATATATATATATATATATATATATATATATATATATATATATATATATATATATATATATATATATATATATATATATATATATATATATATATATATATATATATATATATATATATATATATATATATATATATACAGGGTGGTCCCGAATTCATGGTACAAACTTTAATATGGTAGGTACAGGACATTGTAACAATGATTTATTGTATAGGAATGTATAGTCGCAAGTGACGCGGTGAGGCGAAAACAGGGGAAATAACGGCCGAAAGGAAAAACAAAGATTTTATTGAAAGCGTTGTTGACAAGTGTCATGTTTACAGTAATTGTTCAAAATTGCGTCCACCAGTATCGATACATGCTTGACAGCGTCGGTGGAGCGATTGGCGTACACGTTCAAAGATGCCTGGTATTTCACGCACACCTGCAGCAGCTACAGATAAGCGAGCGACGAGATCCTCATCTGAGTCAACTGGAGTCTCATAAACAAGATGCTTTAGATGTCCCCATAAAAAGTAATCGAGGCTCGATAAATCGGGAGATCGGGGTGGCCAAGGGACTGGTCCACCACGCCCAATCCATCGAGTACCAAACGTGGCATTCAGGTAATTCCGTACATCAATGCTGAAGTGTGCTGGCGCCCCATCGTGCTGAAACCACATGCGGTTACGAATGGCGATCGGAACATCATGCAGCAGTTGTGGTAACACTTCTTTCAGAAAAATAAGATAGCTTCCGCCAGTGAGCCGCGTGGGTAGTAAGTATGGGCCAATCAAAAAGTCGTTCACAATACCAGCCCACACATTAATACTGAAACGTTGTTGAAACGCATGTCGACGCGTTGCATGTGGATTATCGGTTGCCCACACATGGGAATTGTGCGCATTAAAGACACCCTCGCGTGAAAATGTCGCTTCATCTGTAAATAGCACATAATCTACGAAATCCGGCTGCAACGCACATTGCTGCATCACCCACAGGCAGAAGTTCACGCGGCGAGGATAATCTGCCGGATTCAATGCTTGTACTTTCTGAAAATGGAAAGGGTGTAAGCGATTTTCGTTTAACACTCTGCATACAGTCTGATGACTCACACCTACGTCACGCGCAACAGTTCTTGTGCTTGACTCGGGTCTATCAGCCACAATGTTCAAGATGCTTTCTTCCAGCCTTGGAGTGCGTACAGCTCTTACTCGACCAGCGCCATGTCTGTTGACGTCGAACGCACCTGTTTCACAAAGTTGACGATGTAACCGTTGAAAAATTCTATGATCCGGCATTCGTCGATCAGGATACTCCGCGCGATACATTCGTAACGCAGCTCTGCCGTTACCATTTGCACGGCCGTACATGTAATGCATGTCTGCTTTTTCTGCATACGTAAAGTCACCCATCGTCTACGGCAGCACAATTGTGAATGGCGCTTTTCCCTACTGCGATGCATCATGTTCAACAGCGGCTAGACATCTACTGCCCTCTACCGGCAATGATACCAACCGATCACTCCATTTCTCTTTCCTTTTATTTCCCCTGTTTACGCCTCACCGCGTCACTTGCGACTATACATTCCTATACAATAAATCATTGTTACAATGTCCTGTACTTACCATTAAAGTTTGTACCATGAATTCGGGACCACCCTGTATATATATATATATATATATATATATATATATATATATATATATATATATTATAGACACACAAAAGGGATAAATCGAACAAAATACTCTTTTTGGGAAAATTCATTTATATTTATATAGATATATTTGGTTTCCAACCCGAATCAGTTCTCTACAGCATCCGATAAAAATATATATAAGGAAATTATCGAGGGAAAATGACACCATCCATTTGTACTCCAAACGCCAGGGTTTTAAAATCGTTTCCGTGTTCTCCGCTTCAAAGTACTTTCAGTTTAAATGGGAAATACGGCCACATTACACACACTATGGCGATATCACCAGATAAATAGCTTCATTCCTTTTCTCTTCCCGGCCATTCCTCTCCTTAAATGCAACCGAACACATCTCCTCCAATCGATCCAAAAGTGTCTTTGGGATCTTGATACACGGCGTCTTATTCCCGAAACCATAACTATGTATTTTTCCTCGATGGCGGATAGATGACTTCCGATTTGTCTTGTAGACAAATCGACAAAGTGACGTTTATACATTTATTGAAAAGGAAACAAAAAAAAAAGGGGCGCACGAAAACTATTTACTATTTGGCTGAAGGGAGAGAGGCTGAGGTTGACGTTGATGCAGCCGTGCTGTTTGTCACTTAGATCGTCATTCTTGCTGGTTTTTTTTTCGTTCTCGTGTAAAGGACTTTCCCAGTTTATTTTTCTGACCAAAAGGTTTACGAGATCATCAAGACTGAGTGATGGAAACAGAATGGAGGGAAAAGGGAAAACATCCTTCCGGCATCTTCAAGAAAGCGAAATTGTACGATGGTAGCTGTGGACTATTGTTGCTTCCGGGCTCCTAGAGAATGAGATGTTTTTTTATCTTCCTCTTCTCCCCACCGCTGTTCTCTCGCTGCTTCGATGAGCTCTTTTCTTCATCTGCACATTTTTTCATCCGTACAAGAGCTCTCGTGCTCATATTTTTTCCGTTCGTTCTCGAAAGATCTTTCATCCGGGAGTGTTGTATCCAGAAGCGCAATTCGTGTTTACTCTTTTAAGTGATGAACTGAATCACGAGGATATTAAACAGATAAATAATTAAATGTATGAAACTTGGATGTGTGATTTTTTCAGTTAGATAAGATATATATAACCAGAGGGGATAGTTAGATTTTAATTTTTTTTCGATACAGACAGTCTGAGCTTTATCAAGCAATTTCGCAATGAAAATTTTAATAACATGCTTTCTATAGATACAACTGAAGGGCACAGGGCCATATATAGCGATAAGTTACAAAAATGTGTTCTATAACGAAAATACATTAAAAATATCCAAGAAGAGGTAGGTAGTTGAATTTGCAATGGAGTAAAACAACAGGCTATTGGCGAACGTCTGGTATCAATCACGAAGGGAATGAACCGAGGACACCTCGTCATTTTGAATCACTGTCAGATGACAAGTTAAACACCTGATCTGACACACCGATCTACAAATAGCCACACCATGCCAACGGAAGGATATTTATGGCCACAACTAACTTAACCTGCACCAGCCACCACGTACAGTACGGTCATTGATTGGATCAAGTTTTGAACTCGCACCCCTCCTTTTAATCTACTATACCAACCGAGCTACCGTGACCCTGGAGCAAACACGGAATAAAGAAGTTCTAAAATGGATTGCCTTGATTATTGCAGTTGCAATAATGCATTTATCATAAATGTATAACTTTTCAGTGTTGTTTAATCTAGCTTTTCAATTAAAATTTGGTTATTCAACTTGCATTTCAGCTGAATAGATTTTTATTGTAAATGTTGAAAGTTTAGGATTTGAAATGAACAGCAAATATTCGAAATTAAATTCTTACAATACGTATATCACATTAGATTTTGTGATGTTTAATATTTAGATGAAAGATATGCGATAAAACTAGAAAAGCAGAAACTGTAGTTTAATAACGACAACTTTTAAATATAAAAGTAACTATTAAAACCTAGAGAATCACCCTTGGTCCATAGAAAAATAATCTGTCTGAAACATCAGTATAAATTTGAAAATAATTTACTGAAGTGTTTTTCCATCAAGAAATACGAGTAAACGGCTCTAGCAATACATTTTGTGTTGACCAAAAATACCATAAGACGCATGTCTTATTTTTCTCTAGCAGAATATTACCTGGCTTTGTTCGAATTGAAATGAGCGTACAGCGAATTTTCTTGTACTCAGTGTTTCTTACGGGACTGTCGCATCAGGGAATCAATATTTCCCAAATTCACTAACATACAGTAAAGTCATAAAGTAAAGATGACAAATTAGTCTGATACGATATTTATAAATGATTTCCTTTAAAGCAAATATATTTATTGAAAATTCCATTCACTGCACATGAAATAACAAAAAGCTTGTTCTAAATTTAAGTGTCTTCCGCGTGAGGCAGTTTTGCAAATCAAAATTTTGATGGTGCTAGTGTTTTGTAGTAGAATGTTCTTCCTGCATGCATTCTTAACTAGTAATACTCTCCTCTTCCTATGGTTCTTTGTATTGAAAATCCCTCAAATGGACAAAGCAAAGGTAATATGTTATAATTTTCCTAAAAAAGGTAGGTTTTAAAAGCCACCTCGTAAGAAAATCACTGTTTTCAACAAACGTTCTACAGATACGTTGCATTAAAATAGCTTCTACTCGTAAAGTAACACCGACCTTCTTTCATGAAGGGATATTTATATTTAAAAAAAGTCTTAATTATGATATTTTCAAGCATTCAAAATCTTCCGAAACATGCAGTTTTTAATTTTCTTTAGTCGAACTAGCCAGGTAATTGGTAATTCTTTAATTAATGTCGTACTAGAGTAACACAACTAGTTATTGACGACGGTCCGGGATCAATCCCCCAAGGGTAAGATCTGAGGACAATATCACGTAATTTTGAACCACGGTCAGATTACGAGGCAAAACCTGAGCTGGCACCCCGCTCTCCAAATTTCCACACCAACCCAACGTGAGGACTTTTGGCCACGACAGATTTAAGGTTCACCAGCCACCTCTACACCATACGCTTAGAAACTCCATGCACTGACCCGGATTCGAACCAGAAACCTTCTGATCTAGTCCAACTAGCCAGGAGATTCGGTTTCTGAAATGAAATCACGTACCTGTTCGTAGTTATAGCTTGTTGAGTGTTGAGTACATCTTTCAATAAAACTCAATAATTTAATTTGAAACATGAAAAAAAAACTGTTTAACTGATTTTAATTGTCTTGAAAAGTGGAAACCTGTATCACTTTAAAACCTGAATAATTACAACTTACGAATAGCCATCTTATTCAAAAAAATTTATAACGTATATTTTACTTCTGCAACCATATATGTTAAGCAACGGACATTTGAGGAATGTAGGTTAATATACACACGTAGATCAAGAAATGAATTCACGTCTATAGCGGTTGGCATGGTGTAGAAGTTTGGAGAGTGGGGTGCCAGTTCAGGCATTGCCTCGTCATCTGACTGTGGCTTAAAATTGCTGTTGTTATTGGATTTTTCCTGTTGTGATTGATCCCCGACCGTCGTCAATAGCCCGTTGCATTGCTTCATTGCGACGTTAATTTCAAAACCTTACGTATCATGTCTATTGCGGGTTCACGGTAGCCAAGTTTTACTAGTAACGTATTAGAAATCCGAGGGTTGTGAGTTCGATACTCGGTTCAGCTGAAGATCGTCGAGCACATTAAATCTGCCGTAGCCACAATTGTATTCACGTTGTCATGGTGTGGAAGTTTGGAGAGTGGGATGCCAGCTCATATGTTAATCTCGTTATCTGACCGTAGCTCAATGTTACGTGTTGTCTTCGGATCTTTTCTTTGGGGATGGATTTTGTAACGTCACCAATAGCCCATCGTGTTACTTTAGTATGACGTTAATTAACTACCTACCTTCCACGTCTAAAGCGGGTAAGCTAGGGTAGTTAATTCAGGAGGAAAACACCTGAGCTGGTACCACAATCTCCACACCACGCCAACCGAAGTACGTTTGAGACCACGATAGATTTAACGTGCACCAGCCCCCAATTACATTTATCATTGATTTGATCGATCCTCTAATCCAACACATGGACCATCGTAGTCCATATAATCAGAGGCGGTACTTATATTTTAATCTTTCGATACAAGCTGTCTAAAGTTTTCTTAAACAATTCTGCATTACAAATTTCACGAACACGATTTTTCGATACAATTGAAGGGCTTCGGGCAAAATAACGAAAAGCCACAGTAATATATTTTGTAATGAAAAGAAAAGCAAATTTAAACATTCAAGAGAGGATCAAAGGAATTTCTGAATATTTAAAGGAATGCTACGATTTTGGAATTTATTTTTAAAACTTGAAATTTGCTAAGAGTGAAAATTTTGATAAGAGTCTTTTGATTATGTTACCCGAAAGATGAATTAAAATTAGGTACAGCTTCAGTCTACGTTTACAGCGATGGCAACGGCCTTGGCCCTTTTTTTGGAGCACGTATAAAGTCGCCAAGGAAATAATTACTTCAAATGAAACAATGAAATCAAACAACAGTTTAATGGATTTTGAAAGAACATTCTGGAATATTCAAAATAAAAATTTAAACTTTCCGAGGTTGACATAAAACCACAATAACCGTAGTACAGATGGGTTACATAAACGTGCCGTAACTCGCTACTAGAAGTGCGCCAATAAAAAAAAAGAACAAGGCCGTTGCCACCGCTAATAAACGTAGACTGACAATGTACCTAAAACTATTTTCTCCACAAGTAACATAATCTTTGTGCATTCTACATTTTCAGGCTGATGTGTTTTTCAAATTAAAGAAAAACGGAAGTATATTTAAGAAATTTTTTTTAAGTCACATAGCTATTAAAACAAATTATCTTTCAACGCGGATTAACATCTACGACGAAAGTTTAAAAGCTTGAAAATTTATTGTTAATTACTACGACAATTTCATAATTTCCTGTACGATTATACCGATTTTCTAATTTTACTTACCGTAGTTCTTATCCTCTGACATTGCAATGACAGTGAAAATACTTTATTAGATTGATTCGTATATATATTTCATTTATTCTTGTATGTATATATATATATATATATATATATATATATATATATATATAAAAATCAGAATTTTTAAAATAAAATTATTCTAATTTGATTTTCTAAAAATGATTCAATAAAGTTCATCCTCTTTTGATACTAAAAAGGTCAAAATATAAAACAGGATATCATGGTTTCTGTTTCTTATGCTACCAAACATGGATATTAGTTTTATTTGGCATTAGACATTTCTTGTTCCCATTAATAAAAATATGAAGTCAACAAAAAAATTCAATGAATAATTTTCTAGAATTTTAAAATGACTTTGCCTTTAATTTGAACGCAATGAGAGTATAGATAAGGCAATCAGAAGGAAATTCTTAAAAGGAACTTCGTGAGTAGCTAGGAACAGGAAATTTTCTACAGATAAAATACATCATTACGAACTAAACTCTTCAAAGTTTTCAACAAAGTTTAATTGCACATCTATACATTTGCCTTTCCGCTTTTCACTACTTACTCTTTTCCCCTTTCACGACATTTTTTACTTGAAGTTGTCTTGAGTTTGGCGCAGCTTGGCTAAATGGCTCTTGAGCCATAAACGCCACATTATTGTTGAATTCATAAAACTTTTCAACAAATTGCTTATCGCCATAAGTAAACAAAAGCACACACGTATTTCTTCCATTATTGTATACAAATCAGTAAAACATAACGCTCTTAATTTGGTTGATTTGGGGATTATGGTGCAACAACCATTCCCCTTCTGTGGCCCAAAATTGCTCACTCCCATCTATCCTTACCACATGATCTGCCCGAGCTCTCGATGACTCCGCATGGCTTTAATGGACCCAGTCTATTGCATATACATACAGAACAACCTAATTAACACGTGCCAGAAGGTACCAGAAGGATCTTGATATCGTCTCAAAAAGTGGCAATATCTCTATGAATGTGATACCTCATCAAAACCACTTGGTTAAATCCATCGTGACCTTAAATGTATTCATTCTGGTGTAGTGGGGAAGTTTGGAGAGTGGGGTGCCAGCTCGGAACCCTACTCTCCGCATCGTTGTTGGCCACATCATGATTCAAAATGTCGAGGTTTTGTGTCCTAGGATCTTTCCCTTGACCTTTAGACTACGGCCGGTACAGCATTGTACCCTGATTGCGCCAACAAAGAATTTAGACTACGATCAGTACATTAGTTGTACCCTGATTGCGTCAACAAAGAATTTAGACTACGATCAGTACATTAGTTGTACCCTGATTGCGTCAACAAAGAATTTAGACTACGATCAGTACATTAGTTGTACCCTGATTGCGTCAACAAAGAATTTAGACTACGATCAGTACATTAGTTGTACCCTGATTGCGTCAACAAAGAATTTAGACTACGATCAGTACATTAGTTGTACCCTGATTGCGTCAACAAAGAATTTAGACTTCGGCCGTTGCAGCAGTTGTATCTTGAAAGTTATGAGAATCACGTCAAGAAAAAATCGCGCCTGTTATATCTATAGCCGTAGTCAAACGGTTGAGGGATTGGTGCCGAACTTTCGATAATTGTCTTCTGTGTTGCTCTAATTCGATGTAAATTCGTCTCGCTGTCAGATTTACCTTTGACCAAGGGAGGACAAAGTGCTTGAAACTGTGACGTACGTCGCAGAACAGAGTCTTTGCAGGAGAATTTTTTCTTATTTTATCAAAATTTTGGCCGATTTTTTTGAATTATAAGTTACGATGTGGTTTGCAGAGCAAAACGCGCTCCTTTCCACGCCTTTTTTTTTCTTTCCTAGCTACGGAACAACATCCTACACAGCCCTAAATTACCACAAACACTTTATAAAAAACCCATGTTCTATGTCAATGACAAATTATTAAACTTCAAAAGTTATCGACAGAATTGCAAATTCAGAAAGTATGCTTTGGTAATTAAAGTAAGTTAATTAATTTTGATGTTTTATAAAAATATGTTATACATATTTAGCTGATAATTGTGTTTTACGTGTGTTTTGGATTTTTCTGCAGTTTTCAAAATCTAGACAAAAGGAATACAGAAGAATTGCAATTGCTTGGAGTTGTGTTGCAGAATACTGAATATAATTCTGCACCTGGACCTTTGACACTCACACAAAAGGAATACTCGAAAATTTTCATGACTTCACTTATACATCTAGCTGCTGGATCCACCGGCCTAAGGGCTGTTACACACTAGGCCAGTAATTTAGTCGAGTAGTGAGTGATTTAGTAACTAAACGAGTTGGGACAAAACTATTTAGTCGAGTTGTTTAGTAAAACGATTTAGTGGACTCGATAAAGTCAAATGGATAGTAGGCAGTCGAGTAGAACCCCCCCCCTCCTACCCCACTTCTCTCACCACTGTCGGGACGCTAGACAGGTGTGAACACATCTGCTTAGTAGAGTTCATTAGTTATTCTTTTTCATTGCTCGAGGTCTCTTTCTTGTGTGTGTTTTTTGTTAAAATATGCATAGTACACACACACATAAGAGTTTTAAATTTTTGCAACAGTTTGTAGATCTTCTGTCTCGCGGATCGTTTTTATCGCTGTAATTTAAATCCATTATTTTTCTGTAGTTAATAAATCGTTTCTGTTTAAATGTAATAACATTTTTATCAGCATCATGATTCTTTGGAGTGATGATACTACGGTCAAATTTGTTATTACTTATGTGGAACAGCAGTGCTTATGGAATGTGAAGTCTTCCCTGAACACAAATAAAGCATCCAAGGCAGTTGCAATCAACGAATTAGAAAAAGCGATGGGAATACCGGAGTTTCACGAGAAGGAAATCAAAGAAAAAATTAAAAACACTAGGAAAGTGTTTTATATTTATTTTTAAACTAGCAGAATTAATTACCCGGCGTTGCTCGGGTGGAAATAATTAAATGCTGATTGAAAAGTGACATGTCTAATTACTTCTCTTTCGTAAAAGAATGCTAGCTTCATTTAAGTGTAAGGAAAATAATTTTTAATATATATATATATATATATATATATATATATATATATATATATATATATATATATATATATATCATCTTTAGCAGTCGACACTCGAACACCAACTAAACCGTGTGTGAACAACTACTCCCCCACTTGCCGTTAACTCGTTTAGTAGAACTACTAGATCACTCGCTGCTCGACTAAATTACTGGCCCAGTGTGTAGCAGCCATGAGAGTTGAGCCGTCATAGATTGTCTACTATTACATAAAATATTGTCAAGAGAGTTAATAACGATATTACTTACAAAGTAATTACGAAAATTCTGGGCAATATTATATTACGGATTTTGCCGATCAGACACAAAATTAAGTATAATTTTGATTGAAAAAATAATAACTACCTAAACATTTGGTTTCAAAATTTTAAAAGATGGTTTGGAAACAATTTATTGATGACACTTTATAGTAAAAAATGCTACTCGTAATTATTTGTATGGGGAATTATTTGAAATTATTTTTGATCACAGCTGTCAAAAGTTTAAAACTAAACCGTTAAAAGGAAAATAATGTCATGCAATTAAAACCTTTTAACCATATGTAAGATACACCACTACCGTTCTTCTGGAAGACAGATTAAAAATCGTAGCTCTACTGAAGCATGAGAGAACATATAAAATCCTCTTCGAAGTTGGTCTGATTTCTTGAAAATGTGTTTAATTGGATACAACTGCAAGATCATCTTTCTATATAGCAGTCGACACTCGAACACCAACTAAACCGTGTGTGAACAACTACTCCCCCACTTGCCGTTATCTCGTTTAGTAGAGCTACTAAATATCTCGCTACTCGACTAAATTACTGGCCTAGTGTGTAGCAGCTTTAAAGTACAAGAATGGAATAAAATACAATCTAAAAATAATCGTTTTTTTTTTAGCCAAATTCATCCCTGGCACTGAAAGAAATATGATTATGAATCTTCTATGTCTTTTAGCGGGTGATTCAGTACAAAATCAACTGTACCGGGCATATATAGACAGTGTAATAACTAGAAACATCATAGTTATCTCCATATTTTTCATACTGTAATTGAACATTAATGAACAGTTATGGGAGCTCCCGACAGACATTTATCAAGCCTTGACGGTAATTGTGAGCGACGCGAGATGAAACTTGAAATGGATTTTGCGTTGGACGAGGTAATCCCACACGCGTAAACATCGATTTCATGTGTCGTATTTGCGCTGGACATTGTCATCGGTCCTCTCTGACATGACAGTCACGTCCCTGTGTCAACAACAGGATTCGGAGATTATCTCCTTTTAGAAAATGAGTTATTGCGGAAAATCGTGCAGTTAGGGGCAAGTCCTGGTGCTTGTAAAAAGTGTCGCATCAGCGCTCCGTGACATTTTGTCTTATTCTTCGACACGCCAGTGTGGCCTTTGACAGTAGTCTTACAGAAAGAAAGGAATTTTTCGATTGATTGAATGAATATATGTGGAGGGGCTAAGTAAGATAAGTATGAACTGTTTTCAGTGGAAATTTTCTCCGTGTGTATATTTTTCAATTCCTTGTGTTCGTTTGAATATCATTTTTATTTCTATACTAGCCGTCAAGCCGGTTAGTAACCTGTGTCTTGTAAGAATTCACGATAGTTCTATTCGCCCTTCGTTCTTCTGAAAGTTCAACAGTTTCATTTGAACGTCTCGCTCTCTTTCGAGCACTTCTACTAACATTCTGAAGCTCCATAATTAAAATCAAAATCAAATATAAAATCTGCTCGAAATTTGCAAAAAACACTCGAGCGAGGTTTCAAGATTGGACATATATATATACACACATTCCAGTCACATTAATGAGACCACCACCTACTTCGACGTCAACGTGAAAGAAACAATCACAAAAGGCAGGTGACAGCACATTGCAGTGGAGTGTATATAAAGGATATCCTAGGGCATCGGAAAGCATTTCAATCGTTGGCGTAATGCAGAAACGTAGCGATTTATCCGACGTCCAAAAGAGCATGATTATTATTGGCTTTCGGGCCAAAGGTGGAATCATTTCGGAAACGGCTAATTTTGTGAACTGTTCGCGTGCTGCCGTGGTAAAAGTATACCGTGCATGGCAAAATGGCACTATCCAAAATCAGCGGCGTGGCACATGCGGTGCACCACGGGCTATAGATGACAGAGGCGAACGAAGGATGCGGAGATGCGTTCGGGCGAATAGACGTGCAACTGTTGAGCAACTGACCGCCCAGATGAACCAAGGGGCTACCAAGAGTGTATCCTCAACAACTGTTCAGCGAACGTTGCTGCGCATATTCCTCTGCAGCAGACGCCTGGTTAATGCACCTATGCTGACTGCTGTTCATCAGCGACGAAGGCTGGAATTTGCACGCCAGTACCGCAACTGGACGTCCACAGAGTGGCGACATGTGGCTTTCTCCGATGAATCACGTTTTATTATCCATCGGACAGATGGACGTTGGCGTATACGACGTACGAATTGAGCCTTAGAAGAATTTTAAAATTAAGACAAAAAAATAAAGCTGAAAAGAATATTTGAGAGTTCAAAATTCCCAAGTTAAACTTCGAAGCAGACGATTACATAAATCTAATTGAATGGCAACCAGATTCCATTACAGATCCACAACTTACAGTATCTCTTTCTGATGATCAACTCAAGTCTGATTCTAGACGTTCCAACCAATAATAACATGTTTAACTTTCCATGCCATTCACAATCAGTAGAACGTTGCGTTAAATTAGTAACTGAAGCATATAGTACAGTATGTGGTACAGAGGCACGAGATGGATTTATTCGATCAAGAATTGCTTCTAGACTTGCGCTACCCAGATTTGAAAGCAAAAGCCTATATCAACCACTTTTAAGCTAAACCACTTGCCAATAACTTCAACTTAATTTTTTAGGGTGAGCTAGCAAATTAAATTGAAATTTTTGGGGGGAGGGGTGGAACTCGATATGCAGCCACCTCCTCGTGCTAAATTCTGGGTTGTTTTCGTAATGCAAAATACAGCGAAGAGCTGCAAGAGGAAGCGCCCGTGTAAACACGTGGTCGCAATGATGAGTCTATTGAGAGGAGTGGAGACTAGGGATGCGACATCGAAGTCGATGTTTTGAAAACATCGATGTATTTAAAAAAAAACATCGATGTATTTAACATCGATGTATTGGGGTCGATGTTTTGGTAACATCGATATTTATACCTGTCGATGTTTTTGCGTTGTCGTTGTTTTTTTTAAATGAAAAAAGTACCGTAATAAAAATTTTAAAAATAAACCAAGTAGCATAATTTTAATAATCAGCAAATTGAACATACTTTTAGACCAAAGTGACCAAGGATGTAGGGTCTGAAAAGTAGGAATGCGACATCGATGTGGATGTTTTCAAAATATTGATGTTTTATATAAAAAAAAGATGTTTTATAAAAAAAGCATTGATGTTTTATAAAAAAAAGCATTGATGTTTTATAAAAACCATTGATGTTTTATAAAAAAAGCATTGATGTTTGATAAAAAAGCATTGATGTTTTCTAAACATTGATGTTTTAGAAAAAAACATCGATGTATTGGAGCCGAAGCCGCATCACTAGTTGCTAAACCAATTTTAAGAAATTGGGAAACAAGTTTAAATACACTGAATTTTAAAAACATCGATGGTTTGGGGGCGATGTATTATCAACATCGATGTTTTAATTGTGAACATCGATGTTTTGCTGTCGATGTCGAATCACTAGTTGGTAAACCTGTTTTAAGAAATGGGGAAACAAGTTTAAATACACTGAATTTTAAAAACATCGATGGTTTGGGGGCGATGTATTATCAACATCGATGTTTTAATTGTGAACATCGATGTTTTGCTGTCGATGTCGAATCACTAGTTGGTAAACCTGTTTTAAGAAATGGGGAAAAAAGTTTAAATACACTGAATTTTAAAAACATCGATGGTTTGGGGGCGATGTATTATCAACATCGATGTTTTAATTTTGAACATCGATGTTTTGCTGTCGACGTCGCATCACTAGTTGGTAAACCACTTTTAAGAAATGGGGAAACAAGTTTAAATACACTGAATTTTAAAAACATCGATTGTTTGGGGGCGATGTATTATCAATATCGATGTTTTAATTGTGAACATTGATGTTTTGCTGTCGATGCCGCATCACTATTTGCTAAACCAGTTTTAAGAAATGAGGAAACAAGTTTAAATACACTGAATTTTAAAAACATCGATGGTTTGGGGGCGATGTATTATCAACATCGATGTTTTAATTGTGAACATCGATGTTTTGCTGTCGATGTCGAATCACTAGTTGGTAAACCTGTTTTAAGAAATGGGGAAACAAGTTTAAATACACTGAATTTTAAAAACATCGATGGTTTGGGGGCGATGTATTATCAACATCGATGTTTTAATTGTGAACATCGATGTTTTGCTGTCGATGTCGAATCACTAGTTGGTAAACCTGTTTTAAGAAATGGGGAAAAAAGTTTAAATACACTGAATTTTAAAAACATCGATGGTTTGGGGGCGATGTATTATCAACATCGATGTTTTAATTGTGAACATCGATGTTTTGCTGTCGACGTCGCATCACTAGTTGGTAAACCAGTTTTAAGAAATGGGGAAAAAAGTTTAAATACACTGAATTTTAAAAACATCGATGGTTTGGGGGCGATGTATTATCAACATCGATTTTTAATTGTGAACATCGATGTTTTGCTGTCGACGTCGCATCACTAGTTGGTAAACCACTTTTAAGAAATGGGGAAACAAGTTTAAATACACTGAATTTTAAAAACATCGATTGTTTGGGGGCGATGTATTATCAATATCGATGTTTTAATTGTGAACATTGATGTTTTGCTGTCGATGCCGCATCACTATTTGCTAAACCAGTTTTAAGAAATGAGGAAACAAGTTTAAATACACTGAATTTTAAAAACATCGATGGTTTGGGGGCGATGTATTATCAACATCGATGTTTTAATTGTGAACATCGATGTTTTGCTGTCGATGTCGAATCACTAGTTGGTAAACCTGTTTTAAGAAATGGGGAAACAAGTTTAAATACACTGAATTTTAAAAACATCGATGGTTTGGGGGCGATGTATTATCAACATCGATGTTTTAATTGTGAACATCGATGTTTTGCTGTCGATGTCGAATCACTAGTTGGTAAACCTGTTTTAAGAAATGGGGAAAAAAGTTTAAATACACTGAATTTTAAAAACATCGATGGTTTGGGGGCGATGTATTATCAACATCGATGTTTTAATTGTGAACATCGATGTTTTGCTGTCGACGTCGCATCACTAGTTGGTAAACCAGTTTTAAGAAATGGGGAAAAAAGTTTAAATACACTGAATTTTAAAAACATCGATGGTTTGGGGGCGATGTATTATCAACATCGATTTTTAATTGTGAACATCGATGTTTTGCTGTCGATGTCGAATCACTAGTTGGTAAACCTGTTTTAAGAAATGGGGAAACAAGTTTAAATACACTGAATTTTAAAAACATCGATGGTTTGGGGGCGATGTATTATCAACATCGATGTTTTAATTTTGAACATCGATGTTTCAAAATTCGATGTTTTGCTATCGATGTCGCATCCCTAGTGGAGACGCGCGTGATGGCGCTCTTAAAAAAAGAGAATTTTTTTTTATTTTCCGGAATAATGTTATGTGTAAAATTTTTTTTTACACGCATTGAAGTTTATTTCACCCATTCATGGCTTTAAATAAGATGTATCAATTTTTTGTTATGCGTTATTATCATTTTTGTGAAAAAATTGGCGAATTTTCGAAATTTCAAAGAGAAAGGGTAGTCCACAACTATTCCCACCATAGGCGTTTTCAATTTCCGAAATTCGTGTTTTTCGCTCCCCCCTAGTGACCAGTACGGTCTTCAGAATATCAGGGACCTAGGGGCTTAACCTAATATCTTCATTTAGCTACTGTTGCAAACAAGTTCAAAAACCCAACATGAAAGTACAACATGTCTTGTAAATCATAAAATGATTATCACTGTAATTTAATTATATACAAGTCATAAGTAAGTAGCGCTGCTATAATCCAGGATTTAGGATGCATCCAAAAAATTCTCAAGTACCTTCTTAGTTCCATTTCCTCATAATAAACAAAATACAATTTCATAAATTCCTTTCAATTATTTCTACATAGTAAACAACCCTTAATATTATCTGAGACTCTCTGCGTCTATTTATTTCTTATATACATTTCATTTCCTTCAAGTATTAAGTACAAATAAACAAATCTACTCATCCTTATATTCTTCATTCACTTTTCAACATGCAAATACAAAATACAATTGAACAAATTTATTCGCCTGCGTGATCACACGTTTATTTCTATAGCTCCATCTCAGGATATTTGCGAGATAAAATAAAACAGCATACACAAATTTGTAAACGAAATCTCATTAATTTCTCTTGGTGCATGAATCCGGATGAATATATCTTTACTTAACTCCAATTAATTTATCAGATCAATTTTTTCTCGTGATAATAATTGTATGTTTAAGCTGTTAATAGTAAAATATGAAACCTTTATAATGTGAAAGAGTATAACAATTCTCCTTCAATATCCAATTTCATACAAACAAAAATAATTATATAAAAAAAAGTTTAATATTCATCACAGACTTTATGCTGCTAAAGTTCCATTCTAATTCGTCCAATATAAAATTTGTTTTTTGGAAAATATGTGCCGAAAGGAGAGTACCAGAGATGCGAGTTCTGAGTTTTGGTCCATTTCTGCAAATCCAGGTAAATTTTCCTGCATAGCGAAATGACTTTTAAAATTTTCAGTCAACGGGGGTGTAATCCCCACTTACTGTAGTTGTTGTAGAAGCTCAACATCTCCAGCACTTTCCTCTGACACATAAACATTATCAATACTTAATAATTTTACTATAAAGTTTATTATAATTGTTATTATAAAAATCTTTCGTTTCTATCGCATCATAATTCTCACTATCTGTAACATCGTTATAACTTTTACTAAATTTTACATAATTTTTATTTTGTTCATTAATTTTCCTCAAATGATATGTAGTCATTGACTCCGCTTTACATTTCTTATTACAATACGTGATATCTTTACCCTTTTGAAAAAAATTTCCATTCTTTATATCGAGATGTAAATCAAATAGTGCCGCATGTTGCAAGGAAATTAACAAATAAGGTAAATCCGAGTCAATAATATACATAACTAGCAAAATACCCGACCTTACTCGGTTTGAATTCGTTTACTCTAGATTGAAGAGATAATCAAAATATATAATGACTTACGTTTTTTGTAGAATAAAAATTTATTTTAACACCTTTCGCCATCTTTATATTTTCTACAACTTACTTTGGACACAAATCCTACACATGCATATCCATTCATGTAATACATTTCACATACATCGCACAATTGCTGTATGACAAAGCTACAAAAAGACGAAAGGTGATACTAAGGTTACTACTATAAAAGACGATTTATAGGAAGATTTGGAATTCCCTTTCTTAAGTTCTTTTCATGTGCAACTCAATTAATTAAAATTACGATTTACGGCGAGTGCTCTCGCACTCATAGTCAACAAAACAATATTTTTTTACTTGTGGCACTCTTGCCTCCGGTATGCGACATTGTAAAATTTTGCAATCTTCTCCTGTCATTACTACAACGAATTTTTTAATGTAGGAAAAAGTTATAGTTTGGATTTTTAAACATTATTATTCTTTCAATAACGACATTATTCTTTAAATAACGGCATTATTGTTTAAATAACGGCATTATTCTTTAAATAACGGCATTATTCTTTAAATAACGACATTATTCTTTAAATAACGGCATTATTCTTTAAATAACGGCATTATTCTTTCAATAACGGCATTATTCTTTCAATAATGGCATAACTACACTTAAAATTTACTGAAAATTTATACTGACTTACCTAACATTTTTAAGTCTAATACTTTGTGGTGCTGTTGCGTGTGATGAGAAGGAAAACACATTTATTAAAATAATAAATATTTAAAACAGGAAACAGCGAAGTAAAACAAAATAAAAGATGTCGCAAAAAATTGTTATAAAGATATTAATTTGTGATTCAATTTTATCTCTTGATCTCGCACAGTTGCCACAACTTACAACTAAAAGTGTATAAAATTTAGATATGTGAAATTAATTCAGAGCGAAAGAACCAGAAAAAATATCACTGCTCGCGCGATCTTGTTCATTCTCGTTTCATTGAAAAATATCGTCTGTCCCAAATATTCGGAAATCGTTTTCATTGCGCAAAGAATAAAAATAAGACTCGAAATAAATAAAGTATCAGAGATGAAATTCCATAAAAAAAAAAAAATTTTTTTGAAGAATAATTACTTTTTCAGCAGTACTGGTAAAGCAATCGAAGTAATCGTAATATTCAATAGACATTCCAATTTTTCCAAAACTACCAAATTATGGTTGATTTAAGTATACTTACTCAGGTGTTTTAGCATGAAACTCAACTAAATATAACAATAAAAAAATGTTTAATATTGCATTCACTAAAGTAATAGATAATGTATAAAAAAAAATACAATGTAATCAAATATCTGGAATCAAATTCATGTGATGTCTACACAAACACACAAACACAAAATCGAGCATAGAACAGAAAGACGGACAGACAGACTTTCGCAACCAATGCCACTCACTAAATGAAGATAAGTACTCACTGTATGCAAATTTTCATGAAAATATCTCAAACCGCGTGGACGTGTATAGGGCACAACATACAGACAGACAGACAGACAGACAGACAGACAGACAGACACCAAACGAGAAAAAGGCGGATTCGGCATCAGAAGGGTCCAAAACGGATAGAAAACTTGAAATGGGTCGAAAATATTGAATGTACAAACAAACACTCCATTCTTATTTATATAGATGATGTTTTTCGTAATTTCTCCTATTTTGACACTTACCTCTATAGTTCTGGTTACGTTTAATCGTCCACTGGTTTGCTACACCATCTGCAACTTTTCACCCCCCCCCCACTTCTCTATATTTTAAAGCTCTGAAAAAAAAACGCTTTTTATAGTCACATTGCTGTCAGTGTCAATAAGTCCCAGTAAGTCTTGTCCAGTATCTGGAAAACACATCTCGGTCACAAGAAATACGTTTCTGGTACAGTGCATACTGGTGGAGGGCCCTATAAGAAATCACTTTCTGCAGTCTCGGGCAAAGTGGCCCTGCAGGCCACACTTGTAGCAGGTCGCTGTGGGTCTATCTCGTGGTGGGGGTGGCACTCCTTGGGTTTGGATTGGTCTAGGTCTCCAATTTAGTCGAGGCACATATGGTGATCTCCATGGTCCGGATGATGTTGTGGTCTTCTATTCCATGGTTGCTGTAATCCAGCCCATGGTGGGAAGGCAGGGGTCGGTCGTCTCCAAGGTGAGGGTGTTCCGTTCCGCTGCGGGACTTGAACTCCGGGGCTCTCGGATTCAACGTGGTGTGGGGCTGTAGACATTCTCGATGGTTCATTTCTTTTTCCAGGAACTGGATTAGTCCTGTAGTGGTTTCTTCGTGTTCCTGGATCTTTTGCCTCTCATACAAGACCAGGAAGTCCGACGGGATTAACTTTTTTGTGTGTAGTCAATACTGGACTACAGCTGTTCACATCAACTCCGACGTTTGCGAGATTGCGTAGCAGGATTGCAATTTCGGTGATCAGCGAGTTTAGATCCCTGTTGTTATGCGAGGGTGGTAGAGGACGCATGTCGAAAATTATTCTTACTATAAATCTTACGGTCCGATTCGTATTACCGTAGTGTTGTTTCAATGTGGCGAGGACGTCTGCATAATTTTCCCCAGTCACAGAAAATCTGGCCACTAGTCTTGCTGGTTCCTCCCGAAAGAGAGAAACCAGATAGGACATCTTCTCAATAGTAGAAATATCATCACGTCGGTTAATGTTCGCTTCAAAAATCTGGATGAAGTAATTCCACGTACTAATGTCACCGTTGAACACAGGTAAATCAATCTTTGATAATCGGGCAGTTGGTTTCCTCCTTCCTTCTTCGGCTGATGAAACGGCGCTGTCTCCTTCCTTTGTTGAATCTTTTTCCATTAGACGTAGCTCAATTTCTTGAATGGCCTCGATAAGCTTCTCTTGATAGTCTTCGGTCAAATCCTCTTCTTTTGATAGATAGCTGTTCATCACTGTCATCCGTCTGTAGCAGGTACTCCTTGTCTAGCTCTAATAGAGGTGTTGTTTCCCAATTAACTGTTCTCTTCTAACACGCAGCTTTAGCACATCATCAACATATATCTCTTTGCCCAGAATTTTCGTCGCTTGTCTTCGAAGAATGTTGGCAATCCGCAATATTAGCAAGGTATTAATGTTTTAATTATTTTATTAGTTTGGGTACCTTCATTTTGGAGCAATTAAGTTTTGGTATATTTTAGAATTAATGTGAATTTTTGTAATAGTTGTGATGTGATAAATAAAAACAGTTAACGAATTTATCAATTATGTATACATTTAAATAGAAACACTTTAAAGTTTTTAAAAATCGGTAATTTTTCCGGTTATTTTAAAAACCGTTTTTTTTTTACTCGGTTAAACCGGGGCAGTTATAACCGGTCGAAAAAAAAAACGGTTATTTTCTTTGAGTTGATATCCCTACTCTACGCCATTCGCTTACAAACATCCATGCCCTGTCCCGGATTCGAACCAGGAACCTTTCGATCTAGAGGCCAACTCCTTAACCAGACCGTTTGGTCGGCCGCTGTTAGATTCAGTTAAAGCAGCGCCACCTATTTGTGTTAACATTTATTGAACGAGATTAAGGTTTTATAGAATGGCAGCGATTTGAAGAATCCGCCGTTTTTAGTTTCAGTTCCGTAATGTAGCATCAGATTAGTGATGGGAAAAATGACTCTTTTCAGGGATCGGATCGGAACCGCTCACTCACTAAAAAGAGCTAGCTCTTTTTGATGACTCACCGCTCCTTTGAGATATATAATAATGTATATAACATATCGAAATGTATACAATATGTTTGGGCCATCGAACATCCCTCGTTGTCATGTGAGCGCATGTGTCCAGACTAAGAGGCGCCAAGCGTGCTTGAAACACCCACGCACACAACACTTGAAACACTCACTCATCCAGCAATTGCGCAGTTTACCTCTAAAATCAACAAAATGAGGGAGACGGGGCCCGAGGACGATAGGCATTGCAGCATAGGGCTGCTAAGCTGTAAAATTTAATTGCTAAGGCATAAGATGGCCCAAAACCATGTCAATTCATATAACTTTGAAATTGTCCATAAAGAATAAATTACTTTGAGGACACTTCTACTTTTGTAATTCCCGTCATGAACCCGTTGAGATTACAAAAGTAGCAATTAAAATATCCAAACACGTTAAAAATCTCTTTTTTGACCAAGAATTCTAAAAAAGTTTTCGATTTTATTGGATAGAGTACTTATTTTACTTTCCAAAACATATTTAATTTTTTCTCTGTTAATTACTTGAAGAAGTATTAAGATTTTAAGCAAGGCGGGAAAACAAGAAGTAAGAATGGAAAACACTGGAAATGGCCATTAAAAGGCCAAAAACATGGCAAAATCTAAATTTAAACCTTACTTTTTTTTGCAAATATAATTTTAGAAAGTTTTTTCAAATATTTAAATGGTTTCTCTTTTGGAAATGGAGTGAACTTTTTTAAAGAGAAGGAAGAACAAAATTGTTTACACAAAGAGCAAACGCAAGGGAGCAAGCGATGCACTTGAAACTACCTTTAACTCTAAATTAATATTTTTGCATTATTTCCTCACTTCAAATGTTATAATACAAAAACTTATAACTGGATTCTAGTAAACTTTTGAGAGTTTGTTATTTATAATGTTGTCAAGTGAATGAACTAGAATAATTATGCTGAGTTCAAAAGTTTCTAAATTATTACTATTTATTTAAGAAGTAGGACTGTAAAACTAAAAAAAAATCTTCTATTCATTTTTCAATCCCTTGTAAAATTGTTGTTTATTTAAATATCCTTTTATTCTAGTTCATTCCCTAGAAATATGCATGTAGTTTATTTTGGTAGCATCATTTTTCAAATTGGTTGAATAGATTTTCATGTAGCACATTTGAAGTTTTTGACACATTTCTTTAAAATTTCATACATAATTATCATATTTTTACAAAATTATTAATATATACTTTTAATATTTATAGCCCATTGCTATTGTTTAAAACACAAAACATAAAAATATCATTAAAATGTTTCTATACCACATTTAAAAAAATTGTCTTGGACGTGTTTGGATACATTAAGATTTCTTTCTAAAACCACTTAGTTACCAAATGAGACTTCCTAATAATTTAAATGATATTTTAGAATCATATAATAAAAATATTAATAGTTTATTTAAGTACTTAAGATTTTTAACTATTTATTTTAAGATATAGTTATATAATACCCTCGAATACTCGTTGTCCCAAAGATTTTCAAAATCCAAGTCCCCTCCCTGTGTTTTAATAAAATATTTTCAAAATGTCTTGTTTTGTGAAGGCAATGCAATAAAAACGAGTTACGTTTAATTTAATTTTGTGTAGCTTTATTAAAATGATATCACTCCCGAGAAATCAAGGTTTTATTATAATTATTATATTAATTTTAAGTGAATAACATAATAACTGTTAGAATATGTTTTAATAACAACCTTAAGACTAGTTTTAATTAGTGCTAAAAGGCGTGACATGACTTAAGCCGTAAAAACACCCTTTCAATCTAAAATTGAATTAAATTTAAAAAATAACATTTATGATAATACATAGATATTTAAAAATTTGAAACTTCAAAAAAGTAACAAAAAGCTAGGGAGCGCAAAAGAACGAATGCGGAATTGACTCTTCGAGAGCGATAGCTATCGAAAAGAGCCAAAGAGTTAACTCCCAAAAGAATCAGTGAGCGCAAACGATCGAATGCGGAAATGATTCTTCGAAAGAGCCAACTCTCGAAAAGAATCAACTCCCAAAAGAATCACTGAGCTGGTGATTGCATGTGGAAATGACTCTTCGAGAGTGGAAGCACTGATTCGTTAAAAAAGAGTTACCGCTCTTCAGCCCTGATTGGTTAAAAAAGAGCTATAGCTCTTTTTTGACGAATCAGCGCTCGCTCACTCCGTCAAGAGAGCTAACTCTTTGAGTCAGCTCCTGAGCGGATCGCCCATCTCTACATCAGACATGTTTTCGTGTTCCGCCCTTTTGTTAAATGTGTAAATAAATGTAGAAAATCTAATGGATTATGGTTTGATTTGTTTACGAGGAAATATACTGCATGCTGTGTAATATCCAGTGAATTTAGAACTTTTGTCTTGTGATATTTTACTCAAGATTGATCGCCCTCAACAGCTGCAGTTAGGAAAGAGATTGCTGGTATCAATACTTTGCATGCACATTTTGCAAGACTATGTTTGGTATGATAATGTAAGGAGATCCTTTAGCCTAAAGTACTCTGAAACCTTAGAATGATACCAATCGACCATTAGATGATCGTAGATATGAAGCTTTAAAAAAGGCATATAATGATAGATTATAAATAGTTGTTTTAGTTTAAGCCTAAGAGGGTAAAAAAAGAATATCTCTATATCTTCATAAGAGTTTTCTTTTTATAAATAAATCTTTATTTTAGTATTCTGAAAATGTAATTTTTTTGTCAGTTCGTTCGCCGTGGTGTTTAATCTCTGAATACCTTTATTGTTAATGGCTCCAGATTTTGAATGAAGTGTTTCAGCTTTTTATCTTTTCTTTTTGTAAATTTAAGTTTTTTTTTAACAGCGCTTAGAAAATTTTCAAGAATGCATTCACTCTTCCCAGAAGAAATTAAAAAGATTACTTTGTATGAAATCACGAATCTGTGAAATTTTTTTGAGGTAGCGATCAGGGAATTGTGTTTTTTGGTAAATCCTTTTGACAAATCCTTTCCTCAAACAACGATTCCTGAAACTCGCCCTTCTTTCAGGATTATACTGTTTGTAGAAGACTTTTCTTGCAAAAGATTCGCTGAGATTAGAAAAGAAATATTGCGAAAGAAAAATTACGAGTTTAATATAGTGGGTAAAATTTATGAATATTCTCAAATTGAGGAATATTTGTTTTTTTAAATGATGAAAAATGCTTTTATTTCAGTCAAAACGAAAACACTCAAACATTTCACACACACAGGTGACCACAAAAAAAAACTGAACAATATGTCCAAACGAGCTCTAAATTCAATCAATAAACCTGTAAGCATAATTAACAGTTTCGGTATGTAGTTAACTAACGTTGCACTCGAGAAATACAGTGGGCTATTGGTGAATGTCCATGATTGTTCCCGAAGGGAACTATTCTAGGACGACAACTTGTAATTTTGAACCCCGGTCATATGACAATTTCACACCTGAGCTGACACTCCACTTCAACGTGAGGACATTTGAAGCCACGACAGATTTAACGTGCACCAGCCCCATGTACACGACGGTGTTTGGTTAAATCTTGTTTCGAACTGTAATAAATATTTGTACAATTAAAGTACTTTTAAATAGATTGTACTTCTGTGACAGAAACATAATTTTTAATTCGCAACTTAAATGATTTTATGACTTTGATATGCATGAAAACTATTCAGGAACTCAACTTAATCAAATTAACCGTGTAAAAAATGAAATTGGTCGCATTGTATTTGAAAGTTTGAAGTCTACAAAACCTGATATTTCTTGTGAATTATCAATTTATCTTTTGATAGCTATCTTTTTTTGGAATAGAGAACCTAATTTTTATATTTTCCCCTAAAGACCAAACAAGGATACGAGTAGTTTTGAGCTCTCTAATGTCAAAGGAGCATTATTTCGTTGTCAATTCCAAAGCAAAAATCTTCATAATTAAATTTCCTTTTCGAATGTTGTACCCCAACTGTAAAATAAAATCTGGAACTAAAGTTGCTATAATGAAATACTGGATACAAAATCACATCATCAATCGAGCTGTAATATATTAAGGCCAAAATCAAATTACTACAGCTGTGAAGTTCTCCAACGAGACTCCAAAGAATGATGACCAGGAAGAACCAGTGGATCATCTTCCCATTGAACGGAAGTTGGGGTGGAGTGTTCGAACGATTGTCATCCTATTGTTGGAGGAATTGAAGATTTTCTGGGAAACGGACATGAGGGTGAAAAGACGGTTAGAAACTCAATGTGAACGAGCATTATGTCTCAGAGACCAGAGTTTTATATTTAATTTGTAGAAATCAAAACATTGTGAAAAAAGAAAATTGTGTTAGAGTTATTTTTTATGATGGAAGGGCCACATTCGACTCTGCTGCTCCATACACTAGACATAGATTGTTAAGCCGTTAATTGGAAAGAATTAAAATGTTTTGAATAACACCTTACCTGCGAATCTTTCTGAATAGGAAGACTTAGAACCATTCTACTGCAGCAATACCAAACTCTTATTCCTTTTGTGAACAGTGCAGAAGTTTGGTTTTATTTGTCACTCTCAATGAGCCGTATGCTACACGATAGGGATGCGACATCGATGTCAATGTTTTCAAAACATCGATGTTTTAAAAAAACATCTATGTATTTAACATTGATGTATTGGTGTCGATGTTTTTGTAACATCGATGTTTATACTTGTCGATGTTTTTACGTTGTCGATGGTTTATTTGTAAATGAAAAAAGTACCGTTAGAAAAAATTTAAAAATAACCAAGTAGCACAATTTTTATAATCAGCAAATTGAACATACTTTTAGACCAAAGTGACCAAGGTTGAAGGGTCTGAAAAGTAGGGATGCGACATCGATGTGGATGTTTTTCAAAATATTGATGTTTTATATAAAAAAAGATGTTTTATAAAAAAGCATTGATGTTTTATAAAAAAAGCATAGATGTTTTATAAAAAAGCATTGATGTTCTATAAAAAAAAACATCGATGTATTGGAGCCTATGTCGCATCACTAGATGCTAAACCAGTTTTAAGAAATGGGGAAACAAGTTTAAATACACTGAATTTTAAAAACATCGATGGTTTAGGTGCGATGCATTATCAACATCGATGTTTTAATATTGAACATCGATGTTTTTCTGTCGATGTCGCATCACTAGGTGCTTAACCAGTCTTAAGAAATGGGGAGAAAAGTTTAAATACACTGAATTTTAAAAGCATCGATAGTTTTGGAGCGTTGTATTATCAACATCGATGATTTTATATATATACACATCATACAAGGTGAGAAAAAAAGTTCATTTTTCATAGTCTCTTAGGATAATCAAGTCCTGATGATTTTCAATGAATCTCACCATGTGAATAATTTTAACCCTCGAGCCCTTGTTGCATGCAATGCTCATGAGCCATGCTGTTTTAAGGTGGTCGGCAGGTGTTCTCATATGCCATGAGACTATAAAGGGGCAAACTGTGATATTATGTATTGGTGTGCCAATTTCACCACAGCAGCAGTTTTCGGACTTGATTTTCTTAAACCTCGTTAGGTAGGATGGGAATGAGCCGTGCCCTGTGAAGAAGAGTGTCTCTTCCCTGGTCCAACTTGCAGATTTTAGTGACACTTTTGGTAACACATCATGCACTGTCCTGCCTGTTTCCCCATCGTCCTATTCATTCTGCTACGCATCAAGTAGTCAGTTAGTGGTTTTCTTTCTGTAATGGCGCTTGGGCCATTTCACTCCTTCATCTAAGTATTCCAATGTTGTTTCCTCTTTTGTTAATCTATCTGCTTCGTTTCTGTCGTGACCGGCATGTGCTTTCCATCTTAGCAAATTTACTTGTTGTTGTATAATAAGAGTTGTATTTCTCGTGCCAGTGGACTAGGCGTCTTGGCGTTTTTAAGTACCAGGAGACCAGCTCGACCGTCCGATTATATCTTGACACTTATGTCTGCTCTTGCTTCTGCTGCTTTTATGTCTGAAAGAATTCCATAAAGCTACGCCTGGAAAACGGAATTATTGTCCTGCTTTCTCGTGGACCATTGTTGAGTTATGCTTCCTTCTTGAATAGAGCAGAATGCACTTCCCACTCTTTTCTCCATTTTGGAGCCATCAGTGAAGTAGCTTGTGCCGGAATGAAGAACTCCCACTGCTGGATTTATTCTGTCATTCGAAAGGGTTTTAGCTGGATGTATAGACCAGCCTATCGCTCTTACCTCGTAGTCATCTTTGTCATAATTTGCATCTCCAAGCTTTATACTTATTCTCATTCTCATTTTGACGCACACCGCTTCTTTTTGAAGTGAAAGATGTCGTGGTGCAATTGCAGCAATTGTTTTAAGGGCCATAGTGGGTGCTGTTCTGTAACTTCCTGTTATTGACATCAGAAATTTTCTTTGTATCCCATTTAACTTTGTTATAGTACGTTAAGTTGGGTTGTGACACCAGACCGCTGCACCATGACTCAACCTTCTTTCAGTCACTTTTTTGTACAGCAATTTTCGAAACTTATGCCCTATTCCCATCCTGGTCCAGCTATTCTTTGTAGCATTTGAAATTGGAAAATGGCTTTTTGTCCTATAGTTTGTGCATGAACCGCCCAATTTATCTTCTCGTCTAGTATAAGTCCTAGATACTTTAATATACTAGTTCGTTTTATTCTTCTTTTATTACAGTAGGTCCTTTCGAGATATTACTAAGGAGGAGGTATTTAGTTTATTCTTAGGACACGTTCAGACCTTGCTGATCTGTCCAGATTTGTAACAGATCAAGTGGATTTGTGGCTAGATCACCTAATTTGCGCTCTGATTTTGATTAGATTACAAAGGCAAAGTCGTCAGCAAATGCTAGCATGTGGACTCCTTCCGGATATAGTAGATCCAATGCTTCATTGGCCACGATATTCCACAGCACTGGTCCGCTGCACGATCCCTGTGGACAGCCTTTTCCTTTTTCTTGATTGCCGGACTCTCGCTTGTCATCAGCTAGTATTTTCTATCCTAGATGACTTTAACAAGAGTATTTTTAATATTGGAAGGGCATTTAGATTTTGCTAGTCTGTTTTTGACGACATTGTAGTTAAGATTGTCGAATGCCCCCTCAATATCAACCGACACTACAGTGGGACCATCTACAGCTACTCACCGTCAAGTGTATGCGATACTTGGCTGCAAGAAAACGAGTAAGGACAACGAAACAACTGACTTCGAAAGATATGTTCAAGCAGTGGCACATTTTAATAAAGTGTATAAGTACAAAATGAAAGAAAAAAATTTTATAGTCATTAAATTACAATATATACTAAAGCGAAATTCATTTTTTTTTACTAAGAAATAACCTCTGTTCGGGAATTATCCGGATATTTGGTTATCAAATGGGGTCTGGTCACAATTGATCCGGATAACTGTAGTTTAACTAACGTCGCACTGGAACAATATAACGACTATTGGTGACAGTCTGGGATTAATCCCAAAGAGAAAGACCCGAGGACAACACCTCGTAAGTTTAAGCCATGGTCAGATGTCGAGAATACATGACATGGCACCCCACTATCCAACTTTCGACACCACGCCAACATGAAGACATTTGAGGCCACGACATGTTCGTCATTCCCTACGAACACGACAGTCTTTGTTTGGATCGAGTTTCGAGTTCGAACTCGCTACCTTCCGGTTGGTAATCCGCTACTCTGCCAACCTGGCTACCACGGCCTACGTTTGTACTAGGTTTGATGAAAAGTCATCCTACCTTTGATCAAAAAGAATTAAATTATTTACTTATTTAGTTTAAACCCTGTCCTCTACAACATAAAATCCTTCCGAGTCGACACACTTCTCACAGTGGCTCACACAGTTGGGAAAATATCAGTCTTGGTATTTCATCAGGTATTTTGTTGCACTTTTGCTTTATTTCTTTTGTTGCCTTAAATATAGCCCTCATTAGTAGCCTTAGAATCGAACAAAAGTCACAAGGACCATGTTTGGGGCTTATAGAACTGCAAAATCTGTATGCAGTCGTATTTGGCTAACAAGTTTCAAATGAGGTGCAACGTGTATGATGAAGAATTGTGTCGAGGTAACTTTTAGATACACTATTCTCTGCGAGGTGTGGTCTCTTTCACTCAAAAATTTCTTGGAAACGATTCAAAAAGGTCTGGTAATATTCTTTGTAGACCTTATTCGTAATGAACTACATTCTGGTTTTGGAAGATAGAATTTCGTGTTTACAAGAAAATAGAACAGATCTTAGGTTAGCAGGATTTTCAAGTTGTTTCAGGATTGCCGAGCACTTTTCGGCCCTGTAGAATATGGCGACTTTCAATAGACTACGTCATGGTAAACTATAGATTTACAGTCACCGATCAGATCATGATTTTTTCATGAAATCTAGATCAACATGTTGTATGCAACAGTATGTTAGCTGGAAAAACACATGTGCATTAGTATAATAGACTTCTTTGCATCCGACTTTCAGTTAAGAAGAAAAAAATCACACGCGTAATTTTTTTACTGTTTTAAGTGACATATTGTTGTTAGACCTGTCATGACTAAAAATTGTGCTTTGTTTATCTTGAACAATAGGTTTTAATGAAATTGCTTCTTCAATTCTTCATTCCTCGTACGACTTTTAAAGAGGAGCAATTGTTTTTTTTCACAAACTGACAAAATATCATCTTTTTAAAACTGCTACTGTTAACACTATCAAACAAATTAATACCGCCTCGAGAATAGGTTTGAATAATCATTAAATAATGAAGCTAAGTCATTTGTATTAAAAAGATAAAGTATGAAGAGATATAAACAGTTTCTAATAATACCAAAAATGAAACTTCCGTCTTAGAAAAGCGTACTATTAACGTTATTAAATATTTCAATATTAAAAGGGTCTCGAAATACTGTGATGTTTATTTTGTATAATACTGAATCCTGTTCTATTTATCAAGATAAACATTGAAACATAAATCTGAATATTCTTGCACAAAGCCCAGCTGCTGCAATGTATGCAGACCTTTTACACACATAGACTCCCCAGGGAATCCATTGAATAAACGAATTCGAGAACCAGACTCAAACGTGTTAGCGGAAACAATGCTTTAACATTGCACTATTTGAACTGCTTTAGTACATTGAAACGAAAATCTAGTTTCAAGGAATTTTAGTATAAATTAATTCGAGTAATTTTCAACGAGAAGTAAATGATATTTGTTTACAGAAATATTTTTCAACGTTGCAGGGAGTCTATTTCAAAGTATAATCGAAAGAACGATTCATGCAATATCATATATTCATCGTTTTTATGTGTTGAAGCAATTTAAGACATTTCAGTAATGATGGTATATGATGCCCATTTGATGTGAACATATAGGAGCACATTCTTTCCCAAAGCCGTATTGAAGAGTCATAAGGTGTAAAATGGTCGTTTACTTAAGGGAATGCCTAAGAACCGTCCTTTATGTTTATTGCTTCAATGGCAATGACTAGGTTTCTTATAGAACGCATGAAATTATATCTATCGATTTGGGCACGGAAAAGCATAGTAAAAAAGAGTAAAAAGGCGTTTGGTATGGCAAACTTGACTTTTAAACCTTTGTGAAGTACATTTTTATGTGAGTTCATAAAAGTGAGTTAACAAATATACTTGGCACTTAACTTGATTTGTTTTTAGTGCGTATATTTAGCTATCACGTAAGGAGTTTACACTTTTTATGGGCATGATGGTTATGCTCTTGTTAATGTGTATTTGTGAAGAGTTTGTTGATTCAACAGGAACTGCCATCTTAAACTCAAAATTTTATATACAATTTAGTTTTCTAACAGACAAAAGAACTAAAACTGAATAATTATTTGCATATGTTTTTGATAGTATACTTATATTAGTTTACAAAGTATACATTTCTGATAATATACGTTAAAATATTTATTATTGGTTTGGTATTTTTCTTTCAGTTAATATTGTGTTTAGGTATTCTATTATACATTGCTATGAACACTAGCAGAATTACCCAGTGTTGCTCATGTTTAATTGGTTGTATTAATGTTATTCCTATCGGGATTTCGAATTGTTTTTACCTCAGAAGTCCATTTAGAAATGTCTTTGAACTACAACCTATGGCTACTCGTATAAATTTAACGTAACATATTGATTAGTAACATATTATTACATGAACGTAACATATTATTTTAACTGGTCATTTTAAAATCAGAAGTTAGTTTTATTTTGTATATTTTATTTATTTATATGAAACAGAATTCTCAAAACCATTACGTGTACAACGAAAAACTTCAGAAAAGTTGATCAACATATACATGTACCGCCAAGAAGTTACCCATTTTTAGTGATATTTTGCAGAAAATTAAAATAATTCATTAAATTTACAACTCTTGTAATATATCCGCAATATATATAAAATAGTGGAACA
The DNA here is from genome assembly GCA_947359465.1 of Metellina segmentata. Taxonomy (NCBI): domain Eukaryota; kingdom Metazoa; phylum Arthropoda; class Arachnida; order Araneae; family Tetragnathidae; genus Metellina; species Metellina segmentata. The sequence goes on from OX375875.1 coordinate 102,688,200, forward strand.
TAGAAATACACAAAGAAACTAAATTCCTATCATTGGAAAAAATGCAGAATTCTGAAAAAGGTATTATATGAGCTAGCGTGTCGGATTTTAACTTCCTAAGTACATTTTGAAATCGAGCAATTCAAAAAAAGGCGTTTGAAACTATTGATAGAAAACAATGACATATTTACAAAAAAAGAATACAAATTTATAAAACTTAGAAATGCTCAAATATGATCGCAACATTTTACTGTCTTAACTCAAACACGGAACTCCAAATAAAATTTATAAATTAAAACATTAATTCTAGCATTATCAGATTTCAAAAACAAAATTAAAAAAGAATTTTAAGATCAATGACTTTAGTTTGGGCTTTTAGTGTTCCATTACGAAATGTATGTTACATAAACAAATATTTTAAATATTCTTTTCCGTCAATCAAATACACCATCTACCAATAAGTATTTGGACACCTGTGATAGAAAAGAAAACAAAATTTATTTATATTCAATAGTTGGTAGAGCCTCCACGAGAGGCAATTACAGCATCAGTCATCCGGGGCATACTTTCCACAAGTCCTAGTTTGACGGCTAGTGGTATTTTCTTCCACTCGGCTTGGAGATGACATAAAGTTCCTTTATCGATTTTGGACGGTTGTTGCACCCCTTAATTCGGCGATCCAACTCGTCATAGAGGTTCTTGATAGGGTTCAGGTCTGGGCAGGCCAGTCCATTCGGTTAATCCCAATGTCACTATACCAATCCATGGTGGTCCTTGCAACATGACAGCTCGCGTTGTCGTCCTGGAAGTAACATGTGTTCAACCCGTAAAACTGCCACAACGTAGGAAGCACACTGTCATCCAAAATAGTGTAGTAGGCCTCGGCGGTGAGCTTAGCATGAATTTGGACCAAGGGTCACAGTCCATACCAGGAGCAACACCCATAGACCATAATGCCACCTCCGTCGAACTTTATTGTGGGCACAATGCATTCTGGCAGGAGGCGTTCTCCAGGCAGACGCAAGACCCAGACCCTGCCATCCGAACGGTAGAGGTTGAACCTTGATTCTTCGCTCCAGAGAACCCCCGTTTCCACTGATCTACGGTCCACTTTCGACGTGCTTTGCACCATTAACCGAGCAACGCGGTTGGACTTTGTGATCAAAGGCTTATGGGAGGCAGTTTTGACCATGAAAACCAAGCTTCCTTACGGATGGTATTAATCGAAACAACACTCCCAAATGTCTGTTGAAACTCCTGGAGTATGTGGGCCATCGGTTGGGTGCGGTTCTTCCGAATTTCTATGGACAGCACCCGTCGGTCTCTGTCTTCTGAATCACATATTCCACTGTCGATTTGGGGTAATTCAACTCGCTAGATATGTCCCTTAAAGATCGGCCATTTCTTTGATACCCGACGATTACACCTTTCTTGAAATCAGATAACTCTGCACTTTGTGGCATCTTGCATGCGACTAATGCCAATGTTGTTTCCTACACGATATTTAACGACGGAGGGCGTGACGTATATCAGGACCCAGATATCGTTATTTGCAAGGGTGTCCAAATGCTTATTGGTAGATACTGTAATCTTAAATTATTTATATTATGGGAACAAATAAAATATAAATTCAAACATATATCTTAGAATTTAATTTGTTTAAAAAAAATTTTTTAGAGCAATACTGGTAAAACAAATTGCTTTGGAAAAGTTCTTTTTCCATCAATAGTGGTGAAACAAAATGAGTGGCGTGCCGCAATCATTTTATGCTCAATGTTTTTACTATGGGAATTTAAAATTGCGTACTTTTCGAGAAATATTAATACATTTTAGTAAGTTCATAAGCTGTTCTCTGTCATGGTTCGTAAAAGAAAATATATTAGAAAAGAAAAAAAAGCTAAAAGTTCTTTTTTAAATCTATATAAATAAAAATAGAGTGTTTGTTTGTACATTGAATATTTTCGACCCATTTCAAGTTGTCTATATGTTTTGGACCTTTCTGATGCCAAATCTGCCTCTCGCGCGTTTGGTGTCTGTCTGTCTGTCTGTCTGTCTGTCTGTCTGTCTGTATGTATGTATGTATGTGTCCTATACACGTCCACACGGTTTAATATATTTTTTATGGAAATTTGCATACAGTGAGTACTTATCTTCATTTAGTGAATGAAGTTGGCTGCGAAAGTCTGTCTGTCCGTCTTTCTGTTCTATGTTCAATTCTGTGTTTGTGTGCTTGTGCAGGCCTCACATGCATTTTAATCCAGATATTTTATCGTAATGTATTTTTATTTTTTACATTACTTATTAGTTTAGTTGAATACAATATTAACCCTACAGTGCATAGTGTAGCATCTTGGCTACACATATTCTTTCTCCAATACCAGCTCCAATAAATGTTTCCAAACGGTAACAGTATGCAGCAAATATGATAAAAATGTCGATTCGTGTCATCAGCCCTTAAAATTGACAATAAATGGAGGTGGAAGTTCTATTTTGAGAAATGTGTTTGTTGCTTCCGAAATATAAGTTAGGGGCAGAAAACGTCATACTAAAATAACAAAATTAATAAGAAATAGTAATAATAGTAGTAATAATAATAATAAATAGAAATAATAATTTTTTTCATGTTAAAATATGGTACTATAAGACCAATTGTTTTTTTACATTTTTGGGTGCATTAAAATGTAAACAAAATGTCAGTTGAAGTGTGTTGCTGCATGGTGTATCCAATTGGCACAGTTTAATTTTTTTGTCAAAAAAACAAAGTTAAACATAGAGTTGATTTTTTTAAATATTTTTTTTTAACTTACACTGCTATAGAAATAAAAAATATTTTTTTCAGATGAAATTAGAAAATCATGCATTGTAGGGTTAAACATTTCTTTATTGTTATATTTAGATGAGTTTCATGCTAAAACACACGAGTAAATATACTTAAATCAATCATAATTTGGTAGTTTTGGAAAACCTTAAATGTATATTGCGTACTACGATTACTTGGATTAGTTTACCAGTACTGCTGAAAAAGCAATTATTCTTCAAAAAATTATTTATATAGAATTTCAGCTCTGATACATCATTTATTTACTATCATAATTCCTCCATAACTCATAATTCATTTATTTAATTATCGAGTCTTATTTTTGTTCTTTGCGCAATGTAAGCGATTTCCGAATATTTGGGACAGACGATATTTTTCAACGAACGGAAATGAAACGGAAGCACGTGCTGGTTGATCACGTGCAGTAATATTTTCTTTTTATTTTGCTCTGAATTAATTTCGTATTTCTAAATTTTGTACACTTTTTAGTTGTAGGCTGTGGCAACTGCGAGATCAAGAGGTAAAAATGAATCACAAATTAATATCTTTAGAACAACTTTTTCCCGACATCTTTTATTTTGTTTTATTTCGCTGTTTTCTTTTTTTTTCTGTTTTAAATATTTATTATTGTAAATAAATTAGGTTTCGTTTTCATCACACGCAACACCTCCACAAAGTATTAGACTTAAAGTGGCAGGTAAGTCAGAAGAAGTAAATTGTAATTGTAATTATGCCATTATTGATAGAATAATGCCGATATTGAAAGAATAATGCCGTTATTGAAAGAATAATAATGTTTAAAAAATCTGAACTAGAACTTTTCAAACATTAAAAAATTATTTGTCATATTGACAGGAGAAGATTTTGAAATTTCACAATGTCGCATGCCGGATGCAAGAGTGCAACAAGTAAAAAAATATTGTTTTGTTGACTATGAGTGCGAGAGCACTCGCCGTAAATCGTCATTTTTATTAATTGAGTTGGACATAAAAAGAACCTTAGAAAGGGAATTCCAAATATCAATCAAAATTGTCTTTTGTAGTAGTAACCTTAGTGTAACCTTTCATCATTTTGTAGCTTTGTCATGCAGCATATGTGAAATGTATTACATGAATGGATATGCATGTGCAGGATTTGTGTCAAAAGTAAGTTGTAGAAATTATAAAGATATGGCGAAAAGTGTTAAAACACTATTTTATTCTACGAAAAACGTAAGTTATATATTTTAATCATCTCTTCAATCTAGAGTAAACCATTTCAAACCGAGTAGGGTCGGGCATTTTTCTAGTAACGAATAAATAATGAGTTCCAATTTTTTTTAAATCTTCGAATGAGTTTTAAATCCTTCATTTTAGAACTATTAATTCTATTCAATTTAAAGTCAAATCAATTTCACTCATATTCTCTAACTCTCCCCACACATATTCTAATACAAATAAAAATTACATGTTCGAGTAACGCGATATTTTATCACGTTATTTTATAACAAGGTATCAAATTGGTTACACGTTTAGAATACCATATTTCATTTAACTCTTATAGCTTAAAAATATTTCTTAAACTTAAATTCTATATAAATTTGTAAAGCATTCAGCTGTCATTATTTTAGTCGTAATATTTATTTATACCCTGTTTATTCAATTTTGTACTTTAAAAACGTATTCAACGTTGAGCCTTTTAAGAAACATTCAGGAGATCAAATCTTAATTGAAACGTTTTTTACTGCCGTTTTGTTTCAAGAGATAAACTACCGAGTTACGTACATACTAATGTTCAAAAATTTACGTGCGGAAATAATTGAAAAGTATTACAAACAGCATTATTTCTCATCGAAGAATTAAAATTGTTAGAAATATTTTAATAAAAATTGATAGTTTAATTAATTTATCCAACTTACTACAAGCATTTAGAAATATTCGGATTAAGTTTAAAACGATTTGCTTCATTGCAATTACGAAGTAACTCCTTCATTACGATTGCGAAGTAACGCCTTCATTACGATTGCGAAGTAACGCCTTCATTACGATTGCGAAGTAACACTTTAATTGATTTGTTCAATGAATTTGAACAGCAGTTTAATGAATTTGAGATGTGAGAAGTCTGATCGTTTTGTGGCACAAGTACCTTATTTGGCCATGCTGAGCCGAACACAATGTTTGCAACACCAAGTTATAGACATACACATAAGGAGTTTTAAGAAGATAGAAGACACACACAGAAACACACCCATAGTAAGGTCCAGGAATCAAACCTACGCTACCTGCAACTCATAAGTTGGTGGGAAGTCTGAAATACTGAAAACTCTTTTACTGTGTTTACTGACTTCCCATACTTTCAGGCCCTGTTCACATGAGGCGTTTTCTAACGCGCATTTACCAAGGTCTGATTTTCTTATACATTAAATTATGTTTTTGAGTCCCCTAATTCAAGTTTCGATCTTTACGATCGTTGAAGATAGAATAAAAATTTCAACGGATTTGAAATCTGCGGAAAATTTTACACCATATCGATACTTTAAATGTGATTTTCTTTAAATAAATAATTAACTATTTAACAAAAATAATTAAATAATCAACTGTCAAGTAATTAAATAACAAAACTGTTTATAAGAGTATGTGGTACATGGTTTTGTGTGTGGTTTTTTGTAGTATGGCCTGGGACCTTTGCATGTTGTTCCTGGTCAATTGAACGCCGACGCCTACATGAACAATTTGGAAAATCAGGTTCTTCCTACGCACTGGCAATTTTATGGAATTGTCGAATGTTACTTCCAGGACGACACCGCTCCATGTCATGTTGTAGCCTCTGTCAAGCAGTGGTGTCGAGATATGGATGTAAAGCGTCTTCCCTGGCCTGCTCAGATTCCCTACCTAAGCCCCATAGAACATTTATGGGACGCTTACGGACTAGGGAACCACGTTCGAAATCTACAACTAAGCTGACGACATTCTTGCAGCAGGAATGGACACTAATACCCATAGCTGTGTATCAAAACCTTGTTGAAAGTATGCCCAGAAGGGTTGCTAGTGGAATTGAGGCATGTGGGGGACCATCCCCCTATTAAAGCATGAATTCTTCCCCTTATACCATCACATCTTGCTGTCCGGTTCATTATTGTAGGGTAGTGTACTTACCCTACACTTTCAAAAATTTGGGCAAGCTGCAATTTGAAACCGATTAAAGAAATTTCAATTGTATGTATTCATGTATATGTAGATTAGTAGCTGACATACATTTTTGAAATTCAAAACAGATTTACGTAAAAATTATGAGTCCACGGTGACCCTGTTGGAAGAGTAACGGATTAGCAGTTCGAATCCAACAAACACCGTCCTGTACAAAGGTTGCTGATGCATGTTAAATCTGCCGTGGAATCAATTGTCTTCACGATGGCGTGGTGTGGTAGTTTGGAGAGTGGGGTGCCACCTCAGGAGTTGCCTCGTCACCTGACCGTGGTTCAAAATTACGTGGTGTTGTCCTTTGATCTTTCCCTTGGGGGAATGATCCAGGACGATGGTCAGTAGCCGTTGTGTTGCTCCAGTATGCTGGTGAACGTTAAATCTGTCGTGGCCTGCCGTTCAAAATTACGTGGTGTTGTCCTTTGATCTTACACTTGGGGATTGATCTCGGACTAACGTCAATAGCGCGTTGTGTTGCTCCAGTACGACGTTAATTAAAATACCTAACTAAATCAGAATTATGATTCATCAACGGTGGTATGCAAAATATTTTAGACCCAAAGCGTCTTATAAATATCTCAAAAAGAGAACTCAGCCGAAAAAAAATAATTACAATTATTTTTGTTGAATATTAAAGTGCCGAGGGATGTAATTTTAATAAAATAGAGCGCGCACATTGAAAGGAGTTTGAGTTTTGGTTTCGATTTAATTCTGTAACAAATATATCTCCTGAGCAGAAGGATTTTCATGTTCTAAGGAAAAAAACTTTTCAAATATATGATGCTAAGAAAAATAAGCTTATCCTTCAAAGAGTAAGCTGTCACCATCAGCGACTGTTTTCGAGTAAAAATAATAAAAAATGGAGCTTGTACATATGGCGGGGAGGAATAAAATTCCAAAAATGGATCTCATCAATAAACTTGTTTAAGCGCCTTTTATATTTTTGCCATTCATCCATCAATTTTATGCACTCGAGAGACTGGAACGGAAGTTTTCTTTTACTTTCCATACGTACCTGAGAATTTGGTAACGAGGACAAAAGTTTCGAAAATACGCTGCTTTCAAAATGTGGTCTTCCCGCAGTAAATGCTCCTTATTCTATGCCAAAAGAGCTAAAAATAAATGCATGCGAAAGCAGATTAATTTCTTACCATATTAAAAAGTCCGCATAAAAATGGCTTGGATAAAAACCTTTCAATAAATTTTTCTCCCAGAGAATATTTTAGATGGTAAAAATGATCTATTTGCATTCTGCTTTCCACTATTCAGCCGTTATTATGCATTTTTGTTTCATTCTATAATTTTGAATATATACAGTTTATATTATGTATTTTTATTTAATCCCTTTTGCTTAATCTTTTTAATACTAATATGTTATTCATGTAAATGCCTAGTGTGATTCTATTTATTTTTAATGTATCCTCTAGTAGCATAAATTTAATCTGTTTTTGATAGTAAGAATATTCAAAGTACTTCTACACTCTGCCAACACTTATTTTAAATTGTGTATTTCTCATTTTTCAATGTCGCGATTGTGTCAGAAAAGTTTCTTAGCTTCCATTCCCTATTTCATTCTTGATTCAGAGGAACTTATTTTTTTCTATCCATAAAGTAATCTTTTTTATCGTTCAAAATTAATATCCTATCCATTTTTCAAGAACTTGTCATACTTGTAACTTTTTACACATTTATAAATATGTACCGTTACAGTATTGTAACGTTATAACAAATACAACAGAAGTGAAACTACATTACGTATTTTATTTAAATATAATATTTAGACTGATTCAAAAAATTTTGCTTTCTTTTATGATAGTATTACTATACGTCTTTTACTACCTTTGTCAATTACTTACCTGTGAAATTTACTGTTTTAAGTTTACATGCTCTAAACTATCTTTTTTCAGATTTATGACCAGAGATAATTTTTGTTAAAAAAAATTCTCCCATCATTTACAAGCTTTATATTTCCTTTATTAAAATTATTTTCAGAATTTGGATATGTTTTTTGGAACGAATAGTGAAAAAACAAATGTTTCTGAGATTTTTTTTTTTGTGGCAAAGCATAGGGGAAGGTGTACTTTGGGGCAGATGAACCTTGAAACAGTTGATATTGTGCAGTCTCCTTTTGAGTACGTACCAAAATAACACATTGCGGTTTACCATTTGCCACCATAGAACCTTTTCACAAAGATTGGCACAGCACATGTGTTTGTTGTATTTGCTAAACAACAAATTGAAATACATCCTCTAATAAGTAAATATTTTGGATTTCTCAATTTTAATTCTAGTATTTTCACTGATTATAATAAAAAAAATTTTGGAGGTTGGTAAAGTTAGTTACAAATCTGTTCTACTCAATGATGATACGATTTTAATATAAACATAGCCTGATATTGATTTCTAGACTGTTTTATTTGTAAAGGCAACCAGTTGTACATTGGAACAAAATAGATGTTGTACATTGGGACATCCCAAGATACAACATTTATTTTGACCCTTGATACAACATTCTAGGCTAACAAATACAGTACTACCCGAAGTTACGCGATAGGTGAGACCGACGGAAAACTGCGTAAATCCAATTCGAGTATGTCGGGGTACAACTTTATATATAAATACGTATAAATTTTTTAAACTGGGACCAAGGACTAATAAAAACAGTAGCTTCGAAGAAAAATATTTAGTAAAATTGCAGTTTATATATACGTATATTAAAAAACAGAATATAAAAAAATTAATGTGTTACGTCAAAAAGTTATTTCGATGTCCTCATATAATCTAACCAATTCGTCTGACGACACAATGCCTTCTTTTTTTCACACGGAATTTCTTCGTTGCAAGCTAATAATTTTTTTATTCCTTGCTTTGTATTTTGCGTATCTTTGTATAACGCGTTCTTCGTTGGAGTCTGTTTTTTTTTTTTAAATTTTAGGCCCTTTCATTTGTCTATGCCGCGCAGATGGTCTTCGACAGCCATACCATTGGTTTTGAGTGCAAGTGATTTTTAACTCATTCCCTAAAAATTCTGGTGACACCGAGAGATCTGCTCGAGAGCTCGAGCGCTGAGTGGTGGTGTTAGTTTTGCGGTGATCATTTATGGGGCTACGGCCTTTGAATATTTGACTGTTTTGCAGCTCACAAGACGCTGGTATGCAAATCTCTATTGTAATATAGTCTACATATAGTGTTTTTGTAAAATCAACGCAAGCTATCTGTAAATTAGACTGTTTCGTTCTGTTGACAGGCTTGATAAAAAACGAGGAAGAATTCTGAAGAGAAAGACAGAAAAATGTGTTGAAGTTAGCAGTTAATTTCAATGCCTATTATGTTCAATAATTTTACTTAATTCAATTTAGAATTTGTTGCTTGTTTAGTTTAATTTAATGGGTTTATTCTTGATTTTTAACATTGTATTATTAAAAAGAGGGTAATGTAATTTTCAGAATCATTATTTACTATTATAAGTGTTGAAACTAAGTAATTGTTAATAATTACGGAATTTAGTATGTGTCGAATAGATTTATCTTGTAGTCTACTTCAAACAGTCTAAAAGTAGCATGCATTCCAATGTACTACATGTATCCCAGGGTACAACATGTATTCCAAGGTACAACATGTATCCCAAGGTACAACACATGTATCCCAAGGTACAACAACATATGTACCAAGGTACAACAACATGCATCCTTAGGTAAAATAACATGTATCCTAAGGTAAAAAATCATGTATCCCAAGGTACAACACCATGTTTTCCAAGGTACAACACCACGTTGAACCTTGGGACATTTGCATAGATTAACAAAACAATTTATTAAACAGTTAGTGTTCGAAGTACAGATAAATAAAAAATGGCAAATTCTTCCAAAGGTAATGAATGTAAATAGTTGATTTTAAAACCAAACTGCAACTACATTATAGCTTCAGGAAAAATATTTGTTTAAAAATGTCCCAAGGTACGACACCTTCCCCTACATGTTGATTAAAAAATAAATGGATTTAGTAAACAATTTTCAACGTTCATACATAAATAACAAATTACTTCATTTTAGTTAAAGTTGCTTACAGTAAAATTAGACTCCCAGGCAGCATATGGAGTTGTAATCTTGCGCCTTAAAATCACTGTTTGTTTCGAATTACGATATAAGCTGTGCTATCGTAATAAATACTGTAATTTTTGACATAAATTTCAAATGCACAAACCAAAATTTTATTTTTTAATTTTTCATAGACCACTCATCTTTAGGCCAGAAACAGGAAGAGTGAATCTGGTGAGTTTTTGTTAGTTCTGAGAAGGAAAGGAATTTTACCCCTCCAAATGACTACATCCGTAACATGACTTTGGCCGCTTTCTCAACGTCTCCCAAAGAAAGATTCTGGTTACGCCGTTTATGTTTACTGTGGATTATGAATTGGGGGGCACAATGTTAGTAATAAGTTGTTTGTTACGTTATTGAATTTTTGTATTAGGCCCGGTGCACACATCCGGTTTTTTTTTTACGTGCGGCGCCACTGCAGCAACGCAAGTGCGGTCTGAGATTCATTGGATCCAATGGAGTAGCGCACACATGCCTCCGACGCCACTGCGGTGACGCACGTCCAACTTGCGTGCAATTTGTACCGCAGTTCCCAACGGCGCCGCAGCTCGCGGCACACTCTTCTCCGGTCTGAAGTACCCTGTTTTCATAAATAAATGGAATATAAATAATAATTAATAAATGGTTGTATCCAGTAACGCCTATTTTGTTTCAAAATATACTTTCTTTTTTAACATCAAGTAAGCGAAACAAACACGTTTTCTTCGATAAAATTTATCGCAAATGGCACGAAATGAGTACTTACGCCATTTCATGTTTATGTATGCATAGTTAGGCTTCGGTGCCGCAGCGGCGCCGCGCGTTGAAAAAAATCGGATGTGTGCACCGGGCCTCAGTACGTCTTAATTGAACTTTTAAAAAGCTAGAGGGAATTTAAAAAAGCACGGAGTTTCATAATTAAATCATTTTTAATGAATTTTTTGTTCAGTATAAATCTCAATACTTACTTGAGTTGAAATTACTTAGGTGTTATTGAGTTTCTGAATTTGATTGAGTTCTTACGCCCCGTGCACACATCCGGTTTTTCAACGTGCGGCGCCACTGCGGCACCGAAGTCCAACTATGTATACATAAACCTATACTATTTCACAGATCTTTGAAATCCCTTTATAAGCTGAAAGAGTTGAAAAAATTAGAGCTGAAAGACATTACCTCTTTTCGACATCACGAAAATTAAACTAAAAGTATACCATCCATCTCAAACACAGAACATTCCACCCCAATCCTGAAAGCAATCGACAGCATTTTCTCCTGGTAAAGACGAGTTCCTCTTCTGTTATAGTTCGTGTTTTTGTCAAAGAAAAAGGAAACAAAGGCATTGTAGATTTTCATTATTAAATAGGCCCGGAGAGAAGGTTTGATGGGTACATTTTGGAACGGCCAAAGCAGATGGTGACGGGAAATTTTCAAAGCGTCAAAATTGCGCTATCTCCTGCCATCGTGGAATACGTAAAAAATGGTTTGTTTATGTTGCCCCAAATTTAATGGCGTGCTTTCATGTTCAATTTCGGAAAAGAAAAACAAAATATAATGTGGTTGGGGCGAACACGTTGGCGTTGCTCAAACATAAGATGGTCTCTTTACATATTTATGACGTAACATTTTCTACAATCATGCTATCTCGAATAATTCGGCAATATATCAATGTAAACATTTATGGTTTCCTAATACCTTCATAATAATTTTTCCCCCATTTCTATTGGGGAAGGAGTAACTAGCCTAGATGTTACTGAAATTTTCTAGGCCTATGACTGTGGTTGTTTAAATTTTGTACATTCGCGTGAGCTTTGAAAAAAAATTAAATTGGTGAATATTGTTTCGATTGACGGGAAGCAAAAGATAAAAATTTTTAGACTTAATCAGAGATAAATTTTGTTATCGATCCCCAGAGACAGAAATTTCGTTGCATTCAGTTTCAGTAGTGGCAGAAATTACTGTTGCAGTGAAGGCAAATAAAAGTAATTTGCTATAAGCATGCAAACATTTGCAGTTTGTAAAAATAGTTATGAAATCACACTCTCTTGCAATCTTAAACGCACAAACAACAATTGAAACTTACTTAAAACGCAATTCGTTTGATGTAGGGAATTTTTTTTAAACTTCTAACAGAATTAATGTTTCGAGATATTTTCATGCAGAGAGAAATAAATTGTCAGTTGCATAGTAAGATATGAACATCATTGTTTAGAAACAAATCATTAAAATAGAACAAAAGGTTCGCTAAAATCGTTAAAAAAAATTCGGTAATATACTTCAAAATTAACTTTGTCTGGGGTTACCATTTTCATTTTTTTTTTGGCCGTAAAATGTCGTAGAACTTTCAAATATCTTTTTAAACAACTATTTTTCTCGTTTTGTTTTTCTTTCTGTCCCTCTCCACTGAAATACAAGTTGTGTGTGTGTGTGTGAAACGTTAAAAAAAAACATCTACAACAACCTTCTCGCAAGAAAATATGACTTCACAATGCTTTGGGGAGTTTCCAGATAATGCTTTAACAAAAAAAAAAAAAAACTGTTAAGACCCTTTATATGTATATTTACTGTCATTTGTCCTCAACAATGACGTTTTTAAATTACACTTTAGTTGTTCGTGAATCTGTCTTCTAGTGTACTATAACATCCACATTTTAAGGGATAAAAAAATCAACTTTCATGGCAATTTGTCAGTCTTATAAAAAGGCATACGATCATTTTGGGCTGGTGTTTGATAGCTATTTTTCATTGCTGTACATTACTGAGCTTTGAAAAAGATATTATTTCGAAACAAAAGGATATGTAATAAATAGGTGGGAAAATAAAGTAAGAAAGTAACCCACTATGCTATTAATTAGACTTTATGTAACAAAAAATGACATTACCATAGGTAGGTATTTTAATTAACGTCGCACTGGAGCAATACAATGGGCTATTGGCGAATGACATTACAGAGAGAGTAGCTAAACCAATCTAATCCTAGTTTCTATCTACCATTTGCCTTTTTTAAATATTGACGAATAAACGATTTTTTTTTCTTGTCTCATTAGTGTATCTTTTTAATGCACTGAGGAGGGGGAGATGATTCTACAATTTGCAAATAAATGTTAACATTTCTGGGATTTCCGAACTATTTTTTCCATAGTTAAATGCAGAAAAATTATCATCCACTTTCTCAAACACATTGAAAGTCCTCTTTATTATGCGTAAGAGATCATAATATATATATTTATCTCTCTCTCATATATCTTCAAAGTTCTAACCACCTTCTATTTCTAACCATCATATACACTTTAAAAAACGTTTTTTTTTTCTTATGGAAATCCCAAGTGCAGAATTATATTCAGTGTACTGCAACTCAACTCCAAGCAATTGCAATTCCTCTGCAGGCATTTTGTCCGAATTTTGAAAACTTGAGTACAATAAAAAAAAACAGACGTAAAGACACAATTATCGGCTAAATATGTATTAAATATTTATAATAAAACATAAAAATTAATTAACTTACTTTATTTAAAAGCAAAGCATACTTTCAGAATTTGTAATTCTATCGATAACTTTTGAATTTAAATATTTTGTCATCGACATACAAGATGTGTTATTTATAAAGTGTTTGTGGTAATTTGGCCGGTATAGGGAGGTTATTCCGAAGCTAGAAATGAAACAAAGTGTGTCAAGGAGCGCGCTTTGCACTGCAGAACATCGTATAACTTCTGATTGAAAAAAATCGGTCAAAATTTTAATAAAATTAAGGAAAAATTGTTCTAGAAAGACTTTGTTCTGCGACGTACGTCACTGTTTTAAGCACATTCTACCACCAGGGCTATAACCATATTCTATTTCTAACCATCATATATACTTTAAAAAACATTTTTTTCTTTTATAAAAATAAGCTTTTTAAATTCGGTTTACGATTTTTTCACCGCGTACCTTCTGTACTTGAATCCAACTGTCCTCTTCAATTGAATAAATAAACTTATGTTCTTTTTCACCTATGATAACAATAATTCAATGTAAATGATTATTCATAGCTTATGCTTCATCTTTTAATCTTTCATGATAGTACATCCTTATTTTTATAAAACACATTGTGTCTTCAATTGCATAAAATTCCATTTTTGTCACCAACTTTTTTAAATAATGAGTCATACTTTTATAAAGTGGTCCAAGCTTTAATTTTAATACTTTAAATTTATAGGAAAGAAATGGTCGAACGTAGAGAATAGATGTTATTTCCTTTTGTTGACTTGTCAGTGTCATTTTATCGAATTTTTGTACTTTAAGACTACTGTTTCAGTTTTCTATTGAAACAAGCATGATTATCCAAAAAATAAAACTTGGACAGACAATGGAAAAAGAAAAATGTCTATGCATTACACGAATCAATGACATTTGTGACAGTTATCCTTTTATGCCGTGACATCTTAGTGTCGTTCACATAGTTTTGAAGTTATAGATATGACTTTTCAACAATTAAATTGAACGAACAGAACATATCGTGTAACATTCTTTCCTTTCTTCACTTTTCTAATTCTATAGTGGTAAAAAGACTGTTTTAGGTTTTCCCTTCCTAATGTGTTCTAAGTCTCAAGTTGAGGTTCATAAATTATCTGTTGAGAACAAGAGGTTAATATCTAATACCAAATAGTTATTTCCCAGAAAAAGTCGATTTAGTACTTTAAATATTTTAAACGAATCATAAACAATTTTTATGTTTATCAAATATTGTTAGAAAAAAAGAAAAACATTTTAAGGTTTCTGAGTACAGTTAAAATTTAAAGAGTTAATTAGGCTTTTGTTTTGCATTGAAAACTTGATTTAATGCTTTTTCTTGTTCCTGTATCATTTAAAATTATTAGGCTTAAATTTTGTCAACATTTTTTAGATTATAGATATAGTTCAATTATTGGGGGGTTGTGGCCAAATTTAATTCTAAGAAAATGAAGGTTTTTAACCAAGTTTCAAGAAGTTTCTCCTACTCTGATAAAATTTCTATATCTATAGAAATTCTTCTATAGATATAGAACTATAGATATAGATATATATATACATACATATATATATATATATATATATATATATATATATATAATGTTTCTGCTGGTAATATATAAGATGTTTATTAAATGGAGTATATAATAAACAAAATGCCTTTTCCACGAAAGCGTACATATATAAAAGTACAAATATAAAAAATTATATTTGTACGCATTTCAGAAAGGAAGTTTTTCAAATGATCTTGATATTTTTCTATTTTACTCTTTGTCTTCGCATTAACATTCAGTAACATAGGAAGATAACTAAATAAAAGTTAGTGGAACAACTACGCTATCTTTAATACGATTTAGTAACGAAAATAATTTTTAATATCTTCCTGCACTCGACAAATCAATGAAAAAGTCACCACAGTCTTGCTTATTTTAATAGAATACGCATGTGTGTTTAAACGGTATATTTTAGTGGTATCTTCTCTTTGCATTACTTTGATGAGTAAATATTTTCTCTGGCTATCCATAATATCTTAACATTTAATCTAATCCCGTGTTATTCTTTCGTGTACATTGAAGTGTATGAATATTGCAATTTCCTTTTCTTGCTGACACTGGTTAAAGAACAAGTGACTTAGTGTCAATCACCGTAAATTGAGGTTTATTTTTCATTAAAAAGTGGAAAGGAGGCTATCACGAACTATCATTTGATAGGATCCAAAGTAACGATTATAAATTTACATATATAATAGCCAATTTTTCGAGATTTAATTCAGGTTTTAAACTATCTGTTAATTTCTAAAGGATGCTCTTGTTTATTTTGCTCTGTCAATTATAATGATTTGTTTTTAACCTGACCCCAATATTCGACATGAAGCTCCGCATACTTGCATATTCCTGACGAAACATTATTCATTAGAAACCTAACTTGAGTTTAGAAAACAATAGATACTGCAACACTGACAAATGAAGTTAAATGTTTGAGTATGTTGCCAAAACTATAAATATTTAAGCTGGTTGGTTGGGTTTCATGTGGAGGGGGGGGGTATATTTTGGTTAGGGTGCGCCAAAAAACGTCAAGTAAATGTACATACACGCAATAGGGAAGTTTTACTGATACAGAAGAAATAAATAAAAGGAGGAATTAAACCCGACTAGAATCAAACTTGCGTCGCCCACAACTCGCAGGGTTCTATCACTGTAATTAAAATCACATCCAGTCCAAAATCAGCTCAACAAGTTGCGTGCATTGGGAATCTATTAAAGAACACTACCCTACAATAATGGACCGGACGCCAGCGGATTTGCATAAAATCCGTCAACTTGTTTGAGGGTATTTTTCGTGGTATGGCCTGGGACATTTGCATGATGTACCTGGTAAATTGATCACCGACGCCTAGGACAATCTGGACTAGGACAATCAGGTTCTTCCTACGCTCTGGCAATTTTATGGAATGGACGAATGTTACTTCCATGACGACGACGCTTCATGTCATGTCGCAGCCTCTGTCAAGCAGTGGTATCAAGATATGGATGCAAAACGTCTTCCCTGGCCTGCTCAGAGTCCCTACCTAAACCCCATCGAACATTTGTTGGACGTGTTAGAGCGACGATTACGGACCAGGGAATTACGTCCGAAATCTACAGCTGAGTTTGTAACATTCTTGCAGCAGTAATGGACACAAATACCCATCGCTGAGTATCAAAACCGTATTTAAAGTATGCCCAGAAGGGTTGCTAGTGTAATTGCAGCACGTAGGGATCATCCCCCAATTAAAGCATGTGTTACTTCCCTTATACCATCACATATTGCTGTCCGGTCTATTATTGTAGGGGGTAGTGCATATCCAGTTTGTCTTTTTTTTTTATTGAAAATGACAGGACAATAATAAGAAACAGAAATTTGTCAGATCCATTCCAACGTGGTCTTCTTTTAACCACGTCTCAAATCAATCTGTTCGAATTCCCCATCGTGCAGGGAAAATGCGCGTTTTCAATTCCCTTTCATAGGGATTATCAAAAATATGTGGATAAGTTGCCACAGCCACAGTGAACCAAACCACCGAGTCGCGGCAGCTCCTAGAGAATAAAAAGGAAAACAAGAACAAAAATCATTAAATACTTTTATATTTTATAGCTTGTATCATTTAGCAATTATAAACAAGATATATAGGTAAAAAATACTACGCAAAAAGATCAACGGGATTAAGAGCGTTTAGAGGACAAACTAGACATGCATTTATTTTTATGCCTAAATGTTCTAAACGCCCTGAGATAACATTATTTTCATAGCGTTCAGTTTTATTTTTCTTACATCCACTGAAGTCATAAAACAAATATGCTTTGGGATGATTTTCAAATAAAGATTTATTTTCCTGTTCTCAATACATAATCGTTTTATAATGTCCGATTTCTGAATTCGCCTTCCAGAAAATTCCTCAAGCTTTTATTGAATGAACCCGACTCTACAAAAGAGATGTCACATGAATGTATCATGCGAAACATATTTATCAGTGAATGCGACTGTTGCCAAATAATGAATCGAAAGCAGATATTGGTAAAACCATTTTGCTCTGTCAGCGAGCTTTTATCCATACATCAGGGGCAAGAAAGCTTTCATGGATGAATGAATTTTTGAGAGATCGAAGAGCGGAAACTTTTGATTTCTCTGTGGTGTAGAACTACAGGCGCCAACAAGTGTTACATAAGCTATTGTGTTCAACTGAAGGAAAAACCAGAGAGAGGGAGATTAGGTTCGGGGTTTCGATTCATGAATTTTGACGTAAAATTACATACTTAAGCAGAATACTTCATTCACAGTTAATCCCCCTGGTGGTTGTCTCAAAGAGGTACCTTGTCATTAACCAAACTGACCAGATCTGGACCTCGTTATTATAAAAAAAAATAGGCATTATCCTATGCATATAGGCATCATTCCGAGATGTGTCGTCATTAGTAAAATTTGTAAGAGCTTTATGAGCAATATATCTCGTTGATACAATTTATAGGGTTAATTTGTTATATGCATATGCATATATACACAATGAGTTTTAGTCCTTTTCCCCACTGTAATGGTAAGGAAAGGATTTTTAAAACTAGCACAATTTCAAACCTGAGGTGGGATTAGATTTGACAATAAGATTAAACGAGTTCAACATCTGAGCTGGCGTCCAACTCTTACAACTCCAATACCACATCTAGAGGACATTTGATGCCAGGGCTTAACTTTGCTGCCAGGGCTTAACAGGACGATGATGCCAGGGCTTCATCGTGGGATACCGACCCTACGATTGGGTTTACGGTAAACAAAATTTCCCATAACGTGAAGATGGCCAAATGAGAAAAGGATAAAATTTATTTTGTGTGATGCAAGCAGAAATTTTGAGTTAAAAAATACCCACGTAGGTGCTACTCTAAAAAAAGTTTTCTATGAGGTTAAAGAGGCAATTAAAGTGTTGTAGTCAAAACATGAACTTAACCGCTTGCTTGAGTTCAAACTCCCTAGAGACCACACAAATCTCACGATTTGTACTATTTTTCCTTTGTAGCAAGGGATGAACAGCCAGGCGTCGTAGAACTGAGGTGCTGGTTCCTTGATATGTAGATGAGATGTGATAGGGCAGGTCGTAACATAGTGATCCGGATCTGCTTCCATGCCACAGATGCAGATGTCACTACAATGGATATTCATCCGAGATTGAAGGTGTACCAGCACCATCGTACACGACGATCTAAGGTTGATTTAAGTTTTGAAATCGCAGCCCTCCTGCTGATAATCCGCCACTTAAAAAGATCAGGTATTATACTCTACCCTACAATAATTGACCAGATAGCAAGATGGTATAAGGGAAAGAATACATGCTTTAATATGGGATGTTTCTCCACGTGCTGCAATGACACTAGCAACCCTTCTGGGCATACTTTCAACAAGGTTTGGATGCACAGCTATGGGTATTTGTGTCCATTCCTGCTGCAAGAACGTCGCCAGCTCAGCTGTAGATTTCGGACGTTGTTCCCTGGCTCGTAAGCGTCGCTCTAACGCGTCCCACAAATGTTTTATGGGGTTTAGGTCAGGATTCTGAGCAGGCCAGGGAAGACGTTTTACATCCATATCTCGATACCACTGCTTGACAGAGGCTGCAACAGGACATAAAACGTTGTCGTACTGGAAGTAACATTCGTCCATTCCATAAAATTGCCAGAGCGTAGGAAGAACCTGACTGTCCAAAATGTTCATGTAGGCTTCGGCATTCAATTAGCTAGGAACATCATGCAAAGGTCCCAGGCCATACCACGAAAAACACCCCCAAACAAGTAATAGGATTTTTTGCAAATACGTTGGTGTCCGGTCCCTTATTGTAGGGTAGTGTATATAAAAGATTCAGAAATAACACAAAACTAAATGACATCTTAGGAACCAGTTTTGTTTGATGAATCCTCAATGAGGTAGTCTGCTTGATAACATGAAACAAAATTCAAGTTGTTTGGTGAGATTTTATTGTGAAAGGGTGAGTTCAAATCCAATCAAACACCGATATGTACAAAGGTTGCTGGTGCACGTTAAATCTTTCGTGGCCTCAAATTTCCTCAAGTTGGCGTGATGTGGAAGTTTGTAGAGTGGGGTATCGTCTCAGATGTGACATCGTCAACCGACCGTGGGTTAAAATTAGGTGTTGTTGTCCTCGAATCTATTCCTTCGGGTTTTGATGCTCTACCGTCACCAATACCCCGTTTTCTTGCTTCAGTGCGACGTTAGTTAAATACCTACCTACCTAACGCAGTACGAAAATTCATCACGTGTTATGGCGTTACGAAGAAATTTCAAAAAAAAGAATACGAGGGGTGCAATAAATTGTCCTGCAGATAAAGGTTCGAAAAAAATCCTTTTAACCAAGAATCGAGTTTATATCTTAACCCATATATTATTACATCTTGACTGTATGGAATTAATAAAGCAATATATTATTTTTCCAGATGTATTCAGCCGACCAACCGGTATAGTGGTTAAGGCTACAGTGGACACTTAAAATGTGGAAAATTGTCCAAAATATCGAAAAAAAAATTTTGGCTTAATTTGATACTTTATTAACTACTTTATCGTACACAAAAAAAAAATTTCGATTTTATGCATTTTTTATTGAGTTATGGGGTAGTTTCGTTTTTCACAAGACCACATTTCTTGACCACGCCCCATTGTTTACATTTTTCTGTCATGCAAACAGAGTTGTCAAGTACTCTGAAAATCACAATACTTTTATTTCTTTTGACAAAGCCTCACTAATTTTTATTTCAAATAATAATTTATTAAGTTAAGGATGGCAACGAAGAGTTTTAACTGTATCTTAGACTGAAATCGGTTATTATATTTGTTTACAATACGCTCAGTTTTGTACATGCATATTTCTTTCGATTTTATTCTAATTTCTTATTGAATTTACAAAAACAAACAGTTCTTTTCAGAACTAGAAATCTTTCTCGATTTTATTTGTTGATAAAAACAGTAAATATGGATCTAATATCAGCCAGATATAGAAAACCTAAGGGTCGTCCTACTAAAAGGAGAAAGATGTTGGCTGAAAATAGCAAAAAGCGATGGCAGAAATCATCTGAAACTGTGCCCTCTGTTGATGAAAATACTGACATCTTACAGCCAGTTCAATCATCTAAAAGCAATATGATATCTTCCCAACCAGAAGCAAGTTATATTTTAACTCACAAAACTATGTTTTCTGAATTGTTACAAAAAGTTCCATGTGAAAGTTGTTCACAGTGTACTCTTGCTATCAAACAGCACCATTCTCTTGGGTACTCTGTAAAGATGGAACTACTATGCGAAACTTGCAATGAAAGCTATGGAACTGTATTTTCAAGTTTTCAGGAGGAGGCGAAAGGCTCGCATGATGTCAACAACAAGCTGGTTAGTGCCTTTTTATCCATAGGCAGAGGCCATGCTGCTTTGGAAACTTTTTCTTCAGTATTAAACATGCCGACGATGGATAAAAAAACATTTGTCAAGTGCATGAACAATTTATCGGTTAAAAATAAAGAAGTAAAAAGAAAAATGCTTGATATATCACGTCAAGCAGCTAGAGAAGCACACATAAAGGTCGATGATTCATTACAAAGTAGTGAAATCATTGACGTAAGTGTCTCGTATGACGGCACTTGGCAAAAGCGAGGACATACTTCTAACTTAGGATTAGGTATAGTTATTGATATCCTTAGTGGACTTGTCCTCGACTTTGAAGTGCTGTCAAAATACTGTCAGAATTGTGCGGTGACTGCAACAGAAATGGGAGTAGACAGTGCGGAGTTCCACATATGGCAAAAAGGACATGCCGACGAGTGTGATAGGAATTTCGATGGGACATCTGGAGCCATGGAGATGCATGCTGCACTTATAATGTGGAAGAGATCTGTTAATGAATGCCAAATGAGATTTGTTTCTGTGCTGAGTGATGGTGACTCTAAAACTTTTCAATTTTTGACAGAAAACAACATTTATGAATCAGACGTCGTAATTGAAAAGGAAGAGTGTTTGAACCATGTTGCGAAGAGGCTTGGCACATCCTTACGCAATAAAGTTAAGGAATGGCGTATTAAAAAGGTGACTCTTGGTGGACGGAAGCGTGGAAGCTTGACCGATAAAAATATTACAAAGCTGCAGAATTTTTATCGGAAAGCTATAAAAGACAATGCTCCAGACACCAAACAAATGAAAACTGCAATTTATGCCAGCCTCATGCATTGCTCGTCCACTGACACAAAACCCAAGCACGGAAAGTGTCCTGAAGGGGAATCATCCTGGTGTTTTTACCAAAGAGGTATAGCCAAAGGTGAAACACCAGGGTCACATGGTTCCATGAAAACACACTTGTCGGAACCAGTTGTGGAAAAAATTATGCCTGTCTATCAACGTTTAGCATCTGATGTTATACTTGATAGATGTATAGCAGGCAAAACTCAAAATGCGAACGAAAGTCTCCACAGCTGCATCTGGCGAAAATGTCCAAAGGAGGTGTTTGTTTCGAGAAGGAGGCTAGATTTAGCGGTGACAGATGCTGTGGAAAAGCATAACTTAGGACATGTAAAGTCTCTCGGGGAAAATGTGGACCCATTGCTAAATGAAAGCTTTTCAATGAACATTGCTAAAAGACGCGATCAAAGACGTATTTCCCAGAAAAATGCTGCTACCAAGAAAAAGAAAAAAAAAAGAATTACTGCCAAAACAGATGCAACTTATAGTGCCGGTGCATTTTAAATTTAAGTATAAAGGGGATTTTAGAAATCCGTTCGCAATAATACTGCTTCGATTTTCTGCTTGCGACTCAACAACCAGACACGCGTGTGTGCTATAATGACCAAATGACGTGGCAAATATAAATGTGATGAAATACTTTTTTTCGTATTCACTATGTTATTTGACTTGGGAATAATTCCCTGTATATAACATGTTTCCACGTAACAACAAAATAGTAAAATTTCCAGTATAAAGTATGCCTACCCTGTATTTATGTTATAATAGAGTTCTTCTATATCAAATTTAGGTTTATATCACTAACATTTTTAATATATAAGTACTTTTATATAGCTATATTCTTTTACAGTGAAAAAAGTCTTTTTTCTCAAAATCAAAAATTTGCCTCGAAACAGAAATTTAAAATGTTCCATGCGTCACAATTTTTATCCAATTGCTACAAAACTTTCTAAAAGTATTCTTCCAATATGTAATTATAGTTTCTTGGATGCATTGTAGTAGTAATAATTGTTCGAAAGAAGAAATTTGACTTTTCTATTGATCGAGTCATTAAATTTTCTGAAAATTTCATATAAAAGTACATTTTTGCCTATATTTTGTAAATTATCATATAAAACATCACATTGTATCCATTAATTAATAAACATTTGCCTATAGATATAAAATCAGGAGGAAATTTGGAGTTTTAGAAAAAATTGCAACGCCTGGAACGTTTTGAAATTTATGAATTCCCGTCACAATTTTTTTTTTAATTTCAAATTTTTTAAAAAGTATTTTTTTTTTATGCACCAAATTTTTTATGTGGTCTTAGTTATAACATAAGTACAAACTGACAAAATTTTAAGTGTCTAGATAAATAATTAAAAAAAATTTTTTTTAGTGTCCACTGTAGCCTTAAGGTGTTAGCCTCTAGATCGGAAGGTTCCTGGTTCGAATCCGGGTTCTGGCATGGATGTTTGTAAGCGTATGGTGTAGAGGAGGCTGGTGCACCTTAAATCTGTCGTGGCCGAAAGTCCTCACGTTGGGTTGGCGTGGAAGTTTGGAGAGTGGGGTGCCAGCTCAGGTGTTGCTTCGTAATCTGACCGTGGTTCAAAATTACGAGGTGTTGTCCTCGGATCTTTCCCTTAAGGGACTGATCCCGGACCGTCGTCAATAGCCCGTTGTGTTGCTCTAGTACGACGTTAACTAAAATTACCAAAAATTACCAGATGTATTCAATACAGCTAGAAATTATTAATTGTATTCTCAAATTCAACTGTAAACAGTTATTTTTACTTTGCAAGTTTTGAATCCATGAATATGTTAATTTCAATGTGCATTTGTTACCAAAATTTAAAACTTAAAGAATCTTTTTAAAGAAGCTTCAAGAATTTGAAACTTAAAGAATCTTTTCAAAGAAGCTTCAAGAAATTAAAACTTAAAGAAGCTTTTCAAAGAAGCTTAAAGAATTTAAAACCTAAAGAAGCTTCTCAACTTATCTTACTGGTGTAGAGGCGGCTGGCGAATCTTAAATCTGTCGTGGCCGAAATTCCTTACGTTGGGCTGGTGTAGAAGTTTGGAGAGTGGGGTGGCAGCTCACAAGTGTTGCCTCGTCATCTGACCGTGGTTCAAAATTGCGTGGTGTTGTTCTCGGGTCTTTCATTTAGGGGATTGATCCCGGACCGTCATCTAGTAAGACGTTAATTACCAACTTATCCGAAGCGTTTTAACCTTTACTTGAAGCAGAAGACCTATTCGAAAAAGGTTTAGCACAGATTAACACGGTCGAGGATCGCTTACAAGCGGCTGAGGTCAGTCGTCGTCCCCCCCCCCACATAGTTTCCCTCTCCCAATAACTTCCAATGGCAGAGGTAGCCCAGGTGGTGGTGTCCCAGATAACCAACGGGAGGGTTACTAGTTCGGAACGGTCAACCATCGATCGTCGTGTACGTGAAGGCTGGCTCATGTTGAATCTGCCGTGTCTTAAAACGTCCTCACTTTGGTGTGTCGTGGCAGTTTGGAGAGTGTGGAGCCAGCTCAGGAGTAGACCTTGTCACCTGAGTTCAATATAACGGGGTGTTGTCATCGGATCTTCCTTCGAGATCTAATCCGGACCGTCTCCAATAGCCCGTTTTGCTGCTTTAATACTGACGTGAATTCAACTACCTACCCAATAGTTTTCGGCAATAGCTGCTCCACTGATTCCGTGGTGCTTATGGAATATCAGAATTTAACGCTTCAAGAATCTATTCAAGTACTCGAGAAGATAGATTTAGATGTAATATCTATTCATCCGTGTCATTTGAGGAAGTGGGAATCGGAGACTTCCGAGGGGATCATACAGATAATTTATTTACAAGTTTCGTGCTCGAGTTGAGATGGTATTAATGAAAGGACTGGAACCAGGTAGTATCTGATGAAGTGCCCGATTCTGGTGAGGATTTGGACTCCTCCAAATCTGTATTTGCAACACACATACAAGTTTGGCTTTTGTAATAAGGCCATGAAACACCGTATCTAGTAAGAAGCGAATTCGGGAAATCAGTTTCTAAGTTAGATAATGCGAAAATATATTCCATGCATCCTTAAAATTGTTTCCTGCGTCATTTTGCTCTACGTGGTGGGTATATTAAAACTCAAGTGTACGATTCTATTATATCTCTGTTCTGTTAGATAGTTTACAGATCTCAACTATAATTGAAATTTCTTTATATTATATTATTAGAATTATTCTAAACAAAGAATAATAAAAAATTGGTATCTGAATAAAATTGAATTACGGTATTTTCGAATTAAATCAAAATTGATGCAGTTTTGTCGTGAGTGTTTTAGAGAATGATCATTTAGTTGATAGTATCACGAGTTAAATCAGTTAGGTTATTTGATCAATTCATATAATTAATTTGAAGCGAATTTTATGGCTTTCAACACCTATCAAAAGTGTAAAACAAAGTTGTAACCAAAATACGACGATAATAAATTGTTCTGTTTTGGTTTCGTTATTATTATTATTTTTTTAATTTTGAAAATGATTCTAAAAATATTTAGACAAAGGGAAAGTATTTTTAAACCTGTATTAAGGGAAAAAACGGAACAAATTTATGAAAAACCTCTTAAATCAAACAATATAAGCATATATTCCAACTTAATATATATTTTAAAACTAAACAGGTACAGAGACAAATACTGTATATACCGTACCTTATTCCTAAAATATGCCGCAGTATCGTTAAAAAACAGTTGTATACTCAAGTATGAGGCAGAATAAGTCAAAAAATTAAAGAGGTAACAAAAATTATTTTATTTTGTTTATTATATAAACATAGTTGACTATACAAAAATTTCGGAATTATTCTGGGAGACAAAAAATAATACAACTTAACGGTACGTATACAGTAACTTTCGCTAACTTTCTTAAGAATCCCAGCAAATATATTTCTGTCCCATTTTTACTCAAAGTAGTTTATTTGTAATTTTTACGCTTGGTTTGATAACCCAATGAATTATTTATTTTAAAAAGTAATTATTTATTTTAAAAGTAAGTGTTAACTCTTTTCTGCCCTTAAAAATGAATAATTTTTTTCTATCTAAAAGTGAATTTTTTGTGTGGTTCTCGTATTTTCTAATATAACATTATTTTTTTTAAACCTTGAGCAGGAAGTTAAACTGTTTCGTAAACTTTTAACAGTAAAAATACTAAAAGATAGATAAGATTAACAATAATAATGTGTAGTAAAAAATTTAGTAAATCAAGTGACGCTGTTATTTTTATAAATAAAGCAATAATGGTATTTAAGTATTAAAAACAGATCCTTCAAACTAAAATTAATTTTAAAAGTTTTTAAATGGATGCGAAAAAGTATTTTTAAATTTATAAACTTCATATATTTATGTACATTTTATGTAAACTTATGACCCAAAATTGTATGGAAGAAAGTTTAGATTGTTGTTACTGTATAGCATACAATATAAAATAAATGAATCTATAACTTTATTTTCAAATGGAACAAGTCACACCAAAAGTACTTTGGTAGAAAGGCTAGATTTTAAAAACAAATTTCTTCTTTAATTGAAAATAACACCAAATTTGCCCTTAGTATGATCATTTTCTTTTTCTTCCGCTTTAGAATTTATGTTTTTATAGCTAATAGATGGCGACACTACTGTTTTATGTTAGCTCAACGAATGCCAAATTGAAGTCGTATATAACAAAAGTAATACAGGAAAGTGGTTTACGAAAGAATAACAAACATGTGACTTTTTCAAAAAAAGACTGAGAATTTCACTACTATTGCACTCTAGTTTCTAGAATTATTTTATTTTTTAAAAGTTGTGCTTCCAAATGAAATGTACTAACTCAACACCACTCAAATGTAAAACAGTACTATTTTTAAACAACCCCTCGTAAATATCAACAACCTGTTGTTTATTGTTTAAAATTCCTTTGGTATTTATTCCATGTTATTCGGAAATACTTTGTAGGATACAATGTTCGGTTTTAAGTTATTTTATTTTTGTAAAATTTATTTAATTATTGTTCTACAGTTAGACATTAATTCTACAAAGATATTCATTAAAATAGGAGGCTAAAATTTAAAAATTTTGAATAATTAACAATGATTTGATATTAAGGTTAGAAAATGTCAGTAACTTTAATTTATTTAAAAATTATTCTACATTTAAAATAGGAAAATTTTTCCATGAACATTATAACTCCATTTTTGAGATTTTATTCTAACACACACAGTTTATAGATACGTATTATATTACATATGAATTTTGAAACTTGAACAAAGGCAAAATTAAATCGCTAAGTACAAATTATAGACAGTAGATGGCGACACTACAATTTAAGCATTTCAAAAAGTCTCAAATCTAATTTTAGTACAAACCAGTTCGTAGTGTAAGGAATAGAACATTTTAATAGGAATCACTGCGCTCGTTACTTTCCCCGTTATGAATATTACGCGAAACAATTGAAAGGCCAGTGAAATAAAAGAAAATAAAAGTTTGATTAATCTTAAACTGTGTGAGAAAACTGGACCGTCACCTAAATTATGTTTTGTATACATACCAGGAATGGAGAATGCAGAGGAGAGAAAAATAAAAAGAGCTCTCCCAAGATTCCAAAAATCTTATAATGCCTTTAAATCCAAATATCCTTGCCTCTCTAACCATTCCTGAAAGCATGCCTCTTCTAAATTCGTTGTGTGAAATAATTTTATCATCGATTAAAAAGCTAAGCACAAATCTTAAAAAATCAAACTGAGATTTCATGAGAAATCCATGACCTCAACCTAACATCGTGGCCCAGCAATCTATAACCAGAAGTGAATATGTGGTACACCTGACTAAGAGTGGTGTTTGCAATGTGACTGAGATGGTTAGTGCTTGGTTTTATCTACACACGAATAAATTAGTTGTCTGGAGAAAAAATGAATAATTTGCAAACAGGACTTTGGACTCGTGCTAGTATCTAAGTCACATCTTTATGACTTGTTGTACACATGCTCTAATGATTCTAGAGCATACACAATATTTGGTATCCATACACCATACGGGCTTCTGGTGGGCAGCATTCGCCACACAGTTAGATTTCGTAGTAATAATATTTTATAGTATCAGAGTTCAGGCCGTCTCTCCGATATGGCGTCTCTCCAGTTTATCGATATACAAGTGAGAGAAAATTATTTTTCTTTAAGGAGACCAGTGCAGTCCTATCTACGTAATGTTAAAATGTTCACATTTTAACGAACATTTTCTAAGTATATATGTGTATTGATTTGAATTTATTTATACAGGTTATGACGACACTTTTTTAAACACTTTAACGCAAAAATTAAAAAAAAAAACTAAAAATTTGAAGTTTTGAGAATTTTTTTCTTTAACTCTTATTTTTGGGTTATTTTTTAAATGACCAATTTTCATCCTATTCAACAATCAAAATGAACTTTTCTGAGCAGATAGAAAAAAATGCCCGCGTTAAAATATGTTATAGGGTAAAAGTAGGTACTTGTAAACCAATTCTTTTTACATTTGCTCGTATGGACTTTGAAAAAATGTTCCTTTTATGGAAAAAATACACGTTTAGAGAAATTGAAGTTTAAAGAATAAATGGACTTTACTTCAGATACGTGCAGGTATTTTTCAAAAAATTATTTAAAATACATCTACTCAACGTATCTCCATAAATAATACATAAATTAAAACAGAATTTTATCAGCATTTAAAAAATAATCTAAATTTTGGATTGTTTTTGTGCACTGGTCCCTTTAAGGTTTTCTAAACAAATGTGGAATACACTACGTCCTTAACCCAGATATATTAAAAAATTGCTCACAAAATGTTGATTGGTTGTGCTAAAGACACGAATTTAATTTTGACGTGGATACTCGGATCCAACGTTGGATAGTGGAAAGAATGAAGCACACAGAAAGATTGAAGCCGACCAACCGGTATAATGGTTAAGGTGTTAGCCTCTAGATCGGAAGGTTCCTGGTTCGAATCCGGGTCGGGCATGGATGTTTGTAAGCGTATGGTGTAGAGGCGGCTGGTACATCTTAAATCTGTCGTGGCCTAAAGTCCTCACATTGTGTTGGTGTGAAAGTTTGGAGAGTGGGGTGCCAGCTCAGGTGTTGCTTCGTCATCTGACCGTGGTTCAAAATTACGAGGTGTTGTCCTCGGATCTTTCAATTAATGGACTGAACCCGGACCGTCGTCAATAGCCCGTTGTGTTGCTCTAGTACGACGGTAACGAAAATTACCATTACCATTACAGAAAGATTGAAAAGTTGTTTATAGTGTATGATTATTTAACAATTAATTTGCGATTACACCTATTAAAGTGCAGTTTTATATTGAAATTAGAAGATAATTTTATTGATTAAAGACATGATTGTAGCGTAGTTCGGTGTCTTTCGAATGACACCATTTACACAGTCCTTACTCCAAGTAATCCAAAGTTACACGAGCCCAAACTCGTCTAGCACCGTTGAATTTAGATATACAGTAAAACCCCGATTATTCGAGTTTCCGCTTAAACCGAGCTGTCAAATATTTCTAGGATTTTTATTTTTGGTTATACATTTTTTCCATTTTTAAAACTACCGAAAAAAATTCTGGACTTGATCTTACAAATACTCAGAAAAACGAAATCCGTTACTGGATAAACGCTGACGAACAACAAATGATTACAGATAAAAATGATGGTCAATAAGGAAAATGTATTTTTCTCTGATGATGAAGACTGTGACGATGAAAAACGAGGTATGAAAATATCCCATACAGATGGACTAAAAACTATCGAAAATGCTATCTCTACTATTATAAAAGAAAGGGTTTGTTTGTTTGTCTGCAATCCTGACGATTCTATGGCACTTACAGCAATGAGATTTGGCACATAGGTAGTCCGAATTATTTACAATTTTTGGATCGCGGCGAAATTTAAAATTCAATCTAGAAGATTTCAAAATGAATTTAATAGTTTTATTCTCCATCGGTTTTTCAAACGCGGATAACTTTTTTTACTCATGCTACCTTGCAGTCAGGGTTTGGAACCATGCCAAGTTTTTTTTTTATCCGCAGAACGCGGAGAAAATTATATTTTTTGTTTCCGCTTTGATTTTGCGCGATTGATTTCCCAACGATAAATATTTTAACTGAAGTCAAAGTTCTTTTTCTATCTCCTAGACCGTTAAAGATGGAGTAAAAATTTTGACGGATTTGAAATCTGTGGAAAATTTCAGGTTAGATTGATACCTAAAAATATGATTTTCTTTTAATAAATAATTTTTTAATTGAATATATATCTGCAACGGATTTGAAATCTGCGGAAAATTTTACACCAGATTAATATCTTACACCAAAGGCACGGGTGTCTTACACCAACGCCGGGCTAGCCACGCAATGGCTAGTTGAATATATAGAAGAGAAACGACACCACCAATCCTATTATCCTTAAAAAAATGGCGAAGCATTGTAACGGAACCTAAGTAACGGAAAACAAAAAACACTTAAGTATTTTTTTTAAGTAAGAACTCTTTAATTATCGTAACAATCTGAATTGCATGTGGTGTATCTGTATAACTTGTGTGTTTGTTAAATATACGTTTAAACCTACACGATTTATTTTATTTACAATTTTCGCTTTAACCGAGTTTTTTGTTTATACGAGTTAGTCTTGGTCTACATTAACTCCGGATAATCGGGACCCTACTGTATTTCGCTCAGTGCTCCTGCGCACTTGGCTTGAAGGTTATGTCAGGTATTAACCAAGGCTACTTAAGAGGTCTCTTTTGCTAGCCGTGGCAAAGGAGACCCTTATCTACAAGACACTATATTTATCTTCTGGATGTTTCTCATCTTTCTGAAATTATAAGTCAAAACAGTTATAACACTCAACTTTTCATACATGTTCCCAATACTGATCCCAATATTAACGACATATTCACATCAAGAAGTGCCTGTAATCAACTGTCTATTTCTAGCCACATAATCAAATTAAACCATTCAGAAGCAGCGTGATATTTCTAAAATACGCAAACGAAGGATTTTACACGAGAAAGTAGTTAAAGCAATGTTTTCTTAGATGGAAATAAATATTTCCTCCGAAAAGATAAAATTGAAATCCGTAAAGAAATTATGCACAGGACGGTCCACACCTTCCTGCTTTTTGTAGCTCCAGCTCAACAGTCTGGCCCAGCATGCAAAGACATAACAGGATGCTCATCAAATCCTTTTCCAGGGGGTTACATGTTGACAATTGTATAATTTATTAACCATTTATTCATATCAAGATTTAAATACAAATACAAATATTGACGACCAGCTACAGGCTCAAGCCCAACAAGGCTGGTTCTTTGTTTATGAATTCCCCAATTCCCACTGACTATCCAATTGTATCTTAAATTCGTACACTCCCTTTGAATTAACTATATTTTCTGGCAACGCGTTCCATTTGTCTATTACCCTATTAAAGTAGTAGTTTTTCCTTAAATCCCGATTAAAATGTGTCTTATTCAATTTATGCCCATGAGCCCCTTGTTCTGTTATCCCTATTGAAATTTAAGCCCACTGTGTCCCCTTGTTTTACCAACTTGAAAAGCTGAATCAAATCCCCCCTCCTCCTTCTTCTTCTTTCCAGTGTATAAATGTTTAGCTTACTTAAACGTTCATTATAGTTCTTTATATACAAGATTTGCTATCCCCTTTATTATTTTTGTAGCTCTGTGCTGAACCCTTTCAATTAATTCTTTCAGATTGTTAAAGAATTCATACAATTCAGAATTATTAGTTTTCAATGTGTATTTTTTCAGCGAAACGTTATGAATGTGGACTATAAAATAAAATTAACCTTGGGCTCAAGGCAAAAATTAATAGATCCTATCCAATCAAGCAATTTGAATAGCTATACTTTAATGTAACTACATATTAGTAAAAGTAACTACATATTTTAATAGCAAACGGTTCGTTAATCCTTTCAAGCAAAGAATATCTTGTTCAACTTGGTGAAGTACCGGCTAAAATTACTATTGGATTAGCAAATGTATTGTATTTGAAGAAATCTCACACAATTGAGCGTTAAATGGGGATACAACAGGGAACTGCTGTGAGACACAAAAATTGTTCCCGTTGCTAAGCAACTGCGCTTGGTTTTTTTTCTAGAATTTAAATAAGCAGAAAGTTGAATAATTTTTCTTTTGAATTTTTTAGTTGTGCTAGCTTGGGGGGAATGTTTATTTCAGAACGTGCTATGCCGTTATATTAGTAATCTTTTGCATTTTGAATTTTTATAGTTTTTTCATTCTGATAGTTTGCATTTTCAATTAAAACATTTTTTGGAATTTAACTTATTACTCTTCCGGTTTGTCATTCTGATGTTTTTCTGTCATTGCGCTATAGGCTAGTACTTTAAAAGAATGTAAAACTGCAAATAAATTTATTTAGAAATATTGACGGTAATATTTTTGATTTAATTAAACTTTTGAAAACATGAACCGCTGACTTGATGCCATTGTTATTCTCAGAAACCAACAAATATTTGTACGTACTTTTTATTATTTATTACAAGTAATCTATATATTTCCATCTGGAAATCACAGCTCACCACTATTACAAGCACCCATGGCGTGGTTACCCTAAAAATTCATTTAAACTAGGAATTTTTAACGCGAGGTTTTGCGGTGCAACCTTTTCACTCACATTAATCGAATTAATAAACTCCAACAATTGAGCCGTTATTTTTGAAAGTGGTATAAGTCCATTTTTTCATACATCGAGATGTTTAAAGGTTTGCGTTTAAAATAATTTTAAAATATTGACAAACGTTAATCAATTCGGATGGTGTTTTTAACGCTCTAAACCTGTTACATTTTATTATGCAATAATACTTATTAAAATTGTTAAAGAAAAAAAACCTCTTTTTTTTTTTTTCAAAGTGGACTTATACCACTTTAAAAAATAACGGCTCAATTAATAAATCTAGTATGAATTGATTATTAAATTTCCATTTCCAAAACAAATTTTGAGAAGTCAAAAAAGTAAAAAATCACCAATGCATGCAAGAAGCACACTTTTGAGAAAATAAAAAGTAAATGTCCGGGGAGAAACGGGGCACTCATGACAGGGGATATTCTAATAGTCGCTAATAGACCGTATTCCGAGACTAAAAGATCAAAAGGGAAGAAAAAAAAAGAGTATAGGGTAACGTGAGAACATCACTAACCGGATAACACACTCATAAAGAGGACGAACGACTTGCGGAGGTAAGAGGAAAAAAAATAAAACGCGACGCACAGAGTACATTTTGCGGCGAAGAGTCAATAATTACCGTCCGTTCCACGCTTTTGGCGATCAGGAATTCCGCCAACACGGTAATGTTCGTCGTGTTCATCGCAGCGTTGAGGCAACGAGCAGAAATTAAATGTCTTTTCTCGGGCATCGGGAGGGAGAGAAAAAAAAAAAAAAGAGAGAGAAACAAAGAAGAAAAAGTCGATAAAAATCTGTCTAAGAAGTCGTACAATAAATGGTGCCTTTTAAAAAGCGGATTCTACCCCCGCTAGGAAACAAAGATGGGAACCTCGGAGAAGGCGATACGCACCCCTGCACTCCGAAGACGGTAATGGTTTCGTGGAGGATGTCGGACAGAAAATCGCCAAGGAGATCGCCAAGCAAATTGACCAGCCAATTATAATTTACACTACTTCACTTTTTCCAATAAAAGGAAATTAAAGGAAGTGATTTTGTATGACAGCTTTGGCTTGGAACGTATTTTTTCAGAATACTTTCCAAACATCACAGCGCCGACCAACCGGTATAGTGGTTAAGGTGTTAGCCTCTAGATCGGAAGGTTCCTGGTTCGAATCCGGGTCCGGCATGGATGTTTGTAAACGTATTTTGTATAGGCGACTGGTGCACCTTAAATCTGTCGTGGCCGAAAGTCCTCACGTTTTGTAGGTGTGGACGTTTGGAGAGTGGGGTGCCAGCTCAGATGTTGCTTCGTCATCTGACCGTGGTTCAAAATTACGAGGTGTTGTCCTCGGATCTTTCCCTTAAGGGACTGATCGCAGACCGTCGTAAATAGCCCGTTGTGTTGCTCTAGTACGACGTTAACTAAAATTACCATTACCAAACATCACAGTAAAAGAGGTAGGTATTTTTAATTAACGTCGTACTGGAGCAACACAACAGGCTATTGACGACGGTCTTGGATCAATCCCAACGGGAAAGATTGAGGACAACAACACGTAATTTTTAATCTCGGTCAGATGACGAGGCAACACCTGAACTGGCACCCAGTCTCCTAATATGGTAAAAAATAGCAAATTGGATAAAGTAAGGTAATTAGTAATTTCAATTAACGTCGTACTAAAGCAACACAACGGGCTATTGACGACGGTCCGGGATCAATCCCTTAAAGGAAAGATCCGAGGGCAAAACATCGTAATTTTGAGCCACGGTCAGATGACGAAGCAACACCTGAGCTGGCACCCCACTCTCCAAACGTCCACACCAACCCAACCTGAGGACTTTCGGCCACGACAGATTTAAGGTGCACCAGCCGCCTCTACACCATACGTTTACAAACATCCATGCCCGGACCCGGATTCGAACCAGGAGCCTTCCGATTTAGAGGCTAACACCTTACTATACCGGATAACTACTATACCGGATGGTCGGCTGTATAAAGTAAGATAAGAGTACGTAATTGAATTTACGTCGCAGTAAAGCAAGACAACAGGCTATTGGCATTGGTTCGGGATCTTTCCCGATGGGAAAGTTCCGAGTACAAAACCTCGTCATTTTGAACCCCGGTAAGATGACAAAGTTAACACTTGAGCTGGCACCCCACTCCCCTAACTTCCACACCACACGAAAAGGACATTTGAGTCCACGATAGATTTAACGTGCACGAGCCCCCAAGTACGCGACAGTCTTTGGTCAGATCGAGTTTCGAACTAGCTACTCTCTGGTTGCTAATTCGCTACTCTTAGAAACTAAGAAGAAAAATGTGAATTTCCACATGTTATCCGTCTCGTACACTATCGCAGGCTGATACAGATATTCACTTTATGGTATTAACCCTCGTGTTGCAAAATATGACAGATACACCAACAAACTACGACCATTGCCTTTGTCATGAGATTATACGAAATCTAACTAGACAGGGACCAATGGCTTAAAAGTACCCATTTCTAATCATTATGGACCTTATCGGTATTGAACCCAAGGTATATTGCTATTAGGATGCCAGGTGACGTGTGTCCTTTAGGGTGGTCACAAAGTATATGGGGACATTTTTTTCACCCAATCTTCTACGGCACCCCTCCTGAAAGTTACTAATAGGCTAGAAAATGTGATTGTCAAAGTTTCAGCTCAACCTGATAACATCAACCCGTGCCTCATTGAGGTTAAAATTAAGAAAAATAGCGATTTTTTGCAAAAAATCGTAGTTTTTACTCCTTAAAATCAAAACCATTTGTCCTAGAAACCTGGTTCTTGTCTCATTTCATAGGAAATTTTATTGACTTGAAGTTTGATCGCATCCTCTTTTTTGCTAAAACTCATAGAATGGTATTTAGCATTCTTGAGGTAAGGTCTTAGTGGATATCCTCAAAACTGAATTTTCATGCAAAGCCCTAAAAACATTACAATATTCAATTTCATCTGCTTTCCAGATTTTCTATTTTGTATTTTTCATTTTGTACACTAAAAAGGCTTTAGTTAGAGGTATTTTCAAAAGTTGCAACAACATTCAAATTCAAAATGAAGGAATTACTTGTAAAGAAGAAAAGGCAAGGAGTAAAAATGACAACAAATAGTGTTCAAATGTATTTTATTTATTATATTGATGAATTATACATCAGTACATTATTATTGTTTAACTATACATATTAAGTGGTAATTACAAATTATAGTGCTAATGGCTTAGAGATTGTAGATTTTGAAGAGTCTCTTAAAAATTTGTGTCTACATTCAGATACAACTTGCAAAAGAAACTGCCTTTGTTTTTTGTCTTTCGTCAAAGAGGAATTAAAGTCTTTTATTAATTTTACTCTTCTCTCAGCAGTGTCATTAACAACCCTTAAACTGTTCAATATTTCTTAGGTTTTAAATAATGTTGATTTTTACACCATACATCTGGATCAGTATTTAAAAAGTCTGTATCGATTTCAGATGTCTTAAAAAAATTTAAGAGTTCGAGGAGAAACAAAATAATTAACTTCTTTGTCCAATAAATGAACAACTTGTTGGAGATTGAGTTTTGGTTTTACAACCCTATCATCACAATCTTCTTCATCATTTTCTACTTCGTACCTTATTTTTTCAACTATGCTTGTTTTGATATTTTCCCCAAAGTATCATCGAAAAATGAAAATGCAGCTTACTCCGAGTTCAGATACCACAGATGGTTTATTTTATACAGTGCCTTGTCTACAATCTCTTTATCAATTTTCCTGTATTGAACTAAATATTTTAATAATTGTAGGTCTAGGTTGGTAGCCAAAGTGGGTTTATGGGCATTGAACCATGCTTTTACATAAATATTGATAAAAACACAAACAAATATCTTCAATACCTTTTCTCTCTAAATCAGTTAACAAAAATTGATCCCTGAAAAAATACATTTTGAGAGACTAAAAGGCCTTTGCCATCCATTTGGAGTGAAGAATAGCAACAGGTACTCTAAAAGTAATGTCGTTTTGGGGAAAACGCCCTAAATGAATTAAGAAAAGTTGGATGTATTCTTTACAATCATCCCTGGGCGGTCGGTTTTTAATTTGTTCAAAATGAAAACTTGAAATTTGGTCTGGATTACTTATTTTATTTCTAATATTTTCATTTTCTATACCTGTTTTGTATTTCTTGTCAAGCTTAGACCACCCAGTCTGGAATTTTCGAAAAATATCTGGTTGAGGACCAGTGGATGTGCCCATTTTCCAATTAAAAACTACTTTTAAAACAACTTCTAAAATATGATGGCGACATGCTAAATGCAAAACTGTGATCCTGCAATGTACCGTGAGATTTACGTATTATTGAAAGTTCTTGTAACATTACCAATTACTGTTGCAACCGCCAAGCGTAGCTTATCTGCACTAAAACAAATGAAGACATGGCTTTGAAACACAATTAGAAAAGATCTGCTAGTGGGTTTGGTTTAGTTGCATGTACATTTTGATATTGCAATTTCACCAGTAACAATTCTAGGTAATGGTAATTTTAGTTAACGTCATACTAGAGCAACACAACGGGCTATTGACGACGGTCCGGAATCAGTCCCTTAAGGGAAAGATTCGAGGACAACACCTCGTAATTTTGAACCACGGTCAGATGACGAAGCAACACCTGAGCTGGCACCCCACTCTCCAAACTTCCACGCCAACCCAACGTGAGGACTTTCGGCCACGACAGATTTAAGGTGCACCAGCCGCCTTTACACCATACGTTTACAAGCATCCATGCCCGGACCCGGATTCGAACCAGGAACCTTCCGATCTAGAGGCTAACACCTTAACCACTATACCGGTTGGTCGGCGTAACAATTCTAGATCGAATTGCTAAAGTAATTGTAATTTTAGTTAACGTCGTTCTAGAGTAACACAACGGGCTATTGACGACGGTCCGGGATCAGTCCCTTAAGGGAAAGATCCGAGGATATACCTCGTAATTTTGAACCACGGTCAGATGACGAAGCAACACCTGAGCTGGCACCCCACTCTCCAAACTTCCACACCAACCCAACGTGAGGACTTTCGGCCACGACAAATTTAAGGTGAACCAGCCGCCTCAACACCATACGCTTACAAACATCCATGCCCGGATTCGAACCAGGAACCTTTCGATCTAGTGGCTTATCCACTAGTAGTTAGCTTAGTAGCCTTATCCACTATACCAGTTGGTTGGCCTAAGGAAAAAGTAAGAAGACTTGAGTTGATATTATAATGATAACCATATTTAGTGAAGTCTTAGATAATCTTAATACACTGCTGGCCATCCAAATTGCAACACCAAGAAAGACAAGAGATATCACAACAAAATTTATTTTGTAGATAACATGTTGACCAAGTATCAGATGATTAAATTTATAGACTTCTGTGAAATGTGGTTCCTGCCAAAATCAGTAGCCAGAGTAGCCGCCATTGTTGGAGATCACCGCTGCCACACGCCTCGGCATTGGTTCAAAGAGACTTTGGATGTGTTCTTGGGGTTCAGCACACCAAGCAGCTTCCACACGTTGCCAAAGTTGAACTGGTGTGGCAGCTGGATGTAATCTGGGTCAATCGTTGAGCAACCATGGACCATTATGTTTTCTATCGGAGAAAGATTCGGAGAGCGAGCTGGCCAGGGAAGTAATTCAATCTGGCGATTGACGAATAACCCTTGGACAATGCGTGCCACGTGTGGTCGCGCATTGTCCTGTTGTAATATGGCTGTGGGCAAGCCCTGAAGGTAAGGAAGGACAACTGGCTCCAACACCTCGGAGATGTAGCGCTGGCTGTTTAAAGTACCGGCAATGCGTACTAGAGGAGTGCGAGAGTGATATCCAATACCGCCCCATACCATAATGCCCGGTGCAGGACCAGTGTGTCGGTGCATAACGCAGCTGTTCAGCATCCTCTCTGCACGGTATCTCCAGACTCGAATCCGACCATCGTGGTGTTGCAGACAGAAGCGTGACTCGTCAGTAAAGACAATTTCATTCCATTCTGCCGTCATCGCACCATTGGCGGCGGAGGCGTGTGTGGTTCTGCGTCAAGGGTAGACGAAGCAATGAACGTCTTGCGGACAGACCACTCTGCTGTAAACGGCGTCGAATAGTACGCGCAGACACTGGATGATGTGTTACAGACTGAATGTGCTGTGCTATGGTTCGTGATGTGACTGAGCGTTCCGTCACTGCCATACGCACAATATGCCTGTCATCACGTGAAGTGGTGCACTGAAGTGGATGCGATCGAACACGTCGGTCCGTCGCACCCTCCTGCATCCAACGATCACATATCCGCATTACAGTTGTTTGGTTTCGTCCAACACGACTACCGATTTCACTGAAAGATAATCCACAATCTCGGTAGGCCACAATCCTTCCTCTGTCGAACTCGGATACTTAATCGAAAGATGATGGCTGTTTTCTACGAGGCATAGTTGATCGGTTTTTTTTGAAAGAACCACAAGAAAAACACAATTGCCGTACTTGAAATCGTCGAAATCTCCAAGCCTTAAATAGCGCTTTGAAGTGGCGCCACAGGCGCGCGTGATGTGCGTCTGAGCTGAAATTCCAATCATTTGCATATCTCACCTCCGCTAATGCATGTTGTAAATTTCATATTATTTGCATGCTTCCTTCAGGGTGTTGCATTTACGGTGGCCAGCAGTGTATAAATGTGTTTCTTTCGTTCATATTCAGTATTAACCTTTTCACGTGGAAATTTCTTACTTGTGAATACATTTGTGTTTACTACAGAAAATAATTTAATTTCTGTTTCGACTTCAACAATAAGTTTTTTCCTTACATAGTTTTTCTTTTTAATCTTGTTTTGATTTGGCCTCAAAAATGATAGGCCTACACATAAGCTGCGAAGAACTGTAAACTTATTAATTTGTTCTAGTTATTTCAAAAATTTTAAACATCCGTATATAAGAAGCCGAAAAGAAAATCCTAAGTGAACAAACCTCGGAGCACATTTCGATATACAGATCGCCCCTCCCAAAAAAGGGGCCATAATCTGCCACTGACCTCACTTGGCCAAGCTGTGCCAAACAACGTCAAGTAATGAACATACATACAGTTAAAACTTTACTGACACAAAGGAGAGAAATTCATTCAGGTAGGAATCCAACATGCCCCGCCTAGATCACGCATGTAATGGTAATGATAATGGTAATTTTTAATTATCGTCGTACTAGAGCAAGACCGGGATCAATCTCCTAAGGGGAAGACCCGAGTACACCACGTTATTTTGAAACACGGTCAGATGACGACTAGAACTCGCAGGTTGCTAGCGCAACGGGCGAACCCACTAAAGCATGTCGACCCATTAATAATATTAGAAAATTTATTGCTAGGTATGTTTATTTAAGGGGACAGTAGACTTTAAAAAATAACTTTTGCAATCATTTTCTGATTGTTATATAAATTGAAAATTGCTTTATACTAAAAGGTCTATGTATAACGTTTGTTCTAGAATTATTAAGTTGTGTGGAAGTCACACATTACAAAAAGCGTGGTAAAACATTTTTATACGCTGGCAAAATTTAGCAAAAATTAACAGATCTCATTCATATTTTACTTTCCCAGTTATTGTTTACATTTTAAATCACATCACAGTTTGTACACATATTAATCGAATTAATTAAAATTTTAGTGTATCTCTTTATTGTACAACAAAATAAATTGTACTAAAACAGCTAAAAGTCTGAAAAACAAAAAAGCATAAATTAAGCAACTATTCAAACAGAAATTTAAAAATTTAGAAGCATGACAAATTTTTCATATGCACTTAGATATAAACAACAGATTGCAGGGATTAGTCCAAAAAAAAGTTTAAAGGAAATCAATTACCGAGAAAGATTTCGCAGAAATCATTTCGAAATCAGATTTTCAAAAAACTCGATTCGGAGATAAATGCTTTTTTATATACTGACAACACTTATCTACTACATGTGTTATGTTGTATACGAAAGTTCGTCAAAAATGATCGTAATCGATAAATTATTCTTGCTATCTGCACACACACACACACAGAGTTGGATATATCGACACATTTTCAATACTAATTATTTTTCGAAAATGCTCGGTCAATTTAAATATTAGGTCTTAGGTGTTAAATATTTAAGACAAGAAGAGGGTGGAACTACGAGCACTTGGCGTTGTCATATTGCACATGGGAGGTGGGCTCCCGTTGCACATCATATACTGTTCTGTTAAGGTTGAGAACACATTGCGCTTCTTTCACTGGTACCTATTTTCTTGACTACGTGCAGGTGCAAGTGCACGCTTTTTCTTTAATTTCATTTTAAGACCTACACTAGAGGCGGTCAGAAGAATTTTTTGTCAGGCCCCGCAAGGTTCTCAGCTCAACCGGACAATCAAAATACACTTGACTTAATTAGAACAAATACAAGTAACAAAATAAAGAGGATCCTAAGACCAGTCATATACTAACTAACATCAACACACTCCCGTGCCTGGTGTCGTGAGACACTGTACCAGTTGAATTAAGTGTGGTTGGATGAGTAGAGCATGACACCGAGGTGACATGTCTACCCAGAATGTTAGACCACAAAACATATATGTTACCGCTAAAGTGCAGTAATCAGTTATTCTACAGATAATCTAGGTAATATGCAGATTAACTAGGGTGATCCGCTAAAGTGCTGAAAATTGTTTTATTTCTCAAATTAACTAGGTAATCTGCAAATTACCACCTATTAAATTGTTACCTAGGTAATTATTAGGTAATCTGCAAATTACCTTGATAATATGCACATTACCTACTAGGCACTCGTTAAAGTGAAAATAAGATCTTTGCTGGAACAACAGCAACGTTTAAGTTCGCTCAAATTAACATATTGTTAGTTAGTTATTTTTCGATACCTAAAAAATCAAGTTAATACAGTCAAACAATCAACAAATTAGTTGATAGAATCAATCATCAATCAATGAAATAACTGTAATAGAAAGAATCGATGAGGGAAACATGCGAAACCCAAACTCAAAGTGGAGGTAGAGGGAATGAGAGAAACAAAATTTTGAACTTTAACGATACGGAAGCCGTTAATGTGCACATTACCTAGATTAAATGAGGTTAACTCTTGATTCCGCACGTTAACGGAGCAAATCAGTTTTTTTTAGTCTCCTGATGATTTCAGTTTTCATTGAATCTCACCATGTTAATAATTTTTACCCCGAGCCCTTGTTACATGCAATGTTCCTGAGCCATGTGACTTTAAGGTGGTCGGCAGGCGTTCTCATAAACCATGAGGCTATAAGGGTGCAAATTGTGATGTAATGTAGAGGTGTGCCAATTTCACCACAGGACCACACAGTTTTCTGATTTGGTTTTCTTAAACCTCGTTAGGTAGGATGAAAATAGGCCATGAAAAGGCGTCCACTCATTGTAGTCTAAATCAGAAGACGTAAATAAACAGAGCACTAAATGATTGAGGTTTATTTCAGAGTTTTATGGCGCAAGGACCATTTTTGGCAAACCTAAGACAGTGCCAAGTAAAAAATATAGCGATTTAAAGAAGGATTGGGTATCAGAAATGTGGATGAAAGCCGATAAAGATAGTGTGTATCCCCTCCATGTTTAGTGAAGACAGTATACTCCATGGGAAAAGAAAAGATCACTGAAGTGACCATGAAGCCCGTATCCATATGAAGGAGCTATACCACTGAGAACACTAGATGATTGAAATGAACGAAAGTAATGTTACATGGGCACAGTTGGGCAACTTAACTGCTTGAAGACTAATGATTGTGAAATTTACAAAGTGAGCCCAAGCACATCGCTCAGAAACGGCCCGTTTTCCGTTCCTGCGATTAGTGACTCTCTGGTAGCCCACGCAGTGGACCGTCCGGTAGCGCATAGTTCCGCCCGCAATCCGCAACAGGCGTAACTTGTCCGAACACGAAGACGAGCGGGAAGTTCATGTTCCACCAACTGTGACACGACTTCTTCGTTTACGTCGCCATCGGAATGCCAAATACTCCCATTATATTTTTTACCCGGAGTTCGCTATGGGGGATCGCTTTTCTTGCCTTCCATTAGTCTTCGGGAGTAGCAATCGAGTAGTGCAAACAAAAAGTGATTTTGGTTTTTTAATTGAAATTCCCTTCCTAGCGTTGAGGAATGTGGCGATTTCAGATTCTCTCTCCCTCTCTGCCGCAGCTCGTTTTTTTTTTTCGTTCTTGATTTACGACGCTCTTGTTAACAAAAGAGGTTTCCCCGAAGACTTCTCAGAAATTACACTACTCTGGTCGATTCAGATACGCTGGAATGGACTTCTAGGAATCCGTACTTTGATTGTCGGAAGTAAACTCCCACGTCGCCTTAGATCTGTCTTCGGAATTAGTATTTATGAACAGAAAATAGCCAATTTCAGCAGAAATTGGCTTCAGATATTTGAAAGTTGTTTGACATTTTCTTGTATATGGCATAAATAAGCAATATTAAAAAACCAAACACAAGGATTATGAAACAAACACGTAAAATGAGACGTCTGGCACTTCACCTACTTGAAATGGTTACGGATAGGTATATAAATATTATTTTATCTACGAGGGAGTACATAATGTAAAAAATATTAATAATGTTGTTGTCGTGTCTATGCATACAGTACTAGTGCAAAAGTTTAGAGTCCTCCAAAAGCCTTGGTGACAAGATCTGCAAGTTCTGGAGCTCGATGGCTATGGAGGATTTCGATTGGGGGTGCTCCAAGTTGAAAGAGGGAACCGATAATGGCCTGGCAGTCGAAAACATGATCTGGAGTTAGTGTTGCGATTGGGGACAGTACCTGCAGATGGGATAGGATTTTATATTAGTTCGTGAAATCTTCATGCCTTTGAAATGTCCAGTACGTTGCCTAGCTATTGTAGAGGAGAGGTTTCTTGGGCAGTTTAGATCGGGGATTGTTGCCTTGCTAAAATGCTGGTTGTAGAAACTTCGCCTGGCGACGAATAATAATAATAAAAGCAATTAATGACAATATGAAACAGAAATGATAGTATTAATTACTTTTCCATTTATTACTTTTCCACATAATTTCCACGCATGTTGAGGCTGTTTCCCCAACGAAGGATCAGTTTGAAAAGCCCGGTCTCATAGAACTCGGTCGGCTGCAAGAAGAGCCACCCACCTTCGCACGGCCCGTTTGAGTGCCGTCATCAGAGTCACACTTCTTACCGTCAAGGACCTTTTTTATGGGTCCAAACTGATGGAAATCGGAGGGTGTCAGGTCCAGGCTGTATGGACGGTGCTCCAAAACTTCCCAACCGAAACCCTTCACTTTTGCACGAACTAGGCGAGACACACGTGGACGAGCGATGCCGTGCAGCAGTCGAATGTGTTGATTTGTTGCACTGCGCTTTGGACCCATAAAGAAGTTCCTTGACGGTAAGAAGTTTGACTCTGACGACGGCACTCAAACGGGCCGTGCGAAGGGGGCTCTTCTCGCAGCCGACGGAGTTCTATGAGAACGGGATTTTCAAACTGATCCATCGATGGGGAAAATACCTCAACATGCATGGAAATGATGTGGAAAAGTAATAAATGGGTAATGCTTTCATATCTGTTTCATATTGTCATTAATTGCTTTTATTATTATTATTTTTTACATTATGTGCGTTACTTATTGGTACTCCCTCGTATATTAATCCGCCTTGGTAGTTTATCCTTGCGTCGAAAACTGCTCTATAATGGTTGTCCTTTGATGCAAAAACTTTCGGTTCCAAACTGGTCCGAATTCTGGGTTCCTGACTTTTCTCCTACTTGGATCTCTATCCCCCTCTTGTAACATGGCAGTTTGTCTCGATTAGGTATCTCGTCATTAGTAAAACTGATCAGTTGTAGTTGAAGAAGCATAATCGACCGGAATTTGATCGAGATCACCCATCGTAACCACTTGAAGGGTTAGAGCTGTTAAGGACATGCCACGATTCCGTGTCTTTCAATATGTTGGTTACGAGCACAGATAAGTTACAAGAATAGTTGGTCTTCTGTTCTAGTTGCTACTTGTTCTAGTGGACGAACGTCGATGGATGACAGTGCCTGAGTTCTGATAAGATCAAGAACATGAAATATTAGGTGCTGTTCTGAAAAAGAACCCGAATAAGGATATAATTGTTTTACGATTTAGGCCACGCCATCCCACCATTGGTATGCTGGCAATCGCCCTGGACTATCAATCTCATGCTGTGGCCCTCGGCCTTTCCACTCGGCCATGGCCAGATTTCGAAGTGGCAATCTTAAATGAATAAAATTTCAGAACGGGGAGAGAATTTTCCCTCCTTGTTCATGTTCCCTACCTGCCAGTCCTGATCACCTTCTTCTCTGTCTTGGCGCTTCGTATAAGCAGCTGTTGGTTGATCAGGACTTTTTGCAAGTATATGGGGATCTGGCACGACGGGGCCTTCTGGACCTGGTGTAGGCTTTCCTACACCA
The DNA here is from genome assembly GCA_947359465.1 of Metellina segmentata. Lineage (NCBI taxonomy): Eukaryota > Metazoa > Arthropoda > Arachnida > Araneae > Tetragnathidae > Metellina > Metellina segmentata. The sequence goes on from OX375875.1 coordinate 102,733,138, forward strand.
GGGGGATGTGCAACAACAACAACACGATTTAGGCCCGGTGCACACATCCAGTCTTTCAAAATACGGTGCCGCTGCGGCACCGAAGCCCAACTATGCACACATAACCGTGAAATGATGCAAGTACTCATTTCGTGCCATTCGCGATAAATATTCTGTTGAAGAAAACGCGTTTATTTCGCTTACTTTGTGTAAAAAAAAAGTCTATTTTGAAACAAAATAGACGTTACTGGATACAGTCATTTATTAATTACTATTTATATTCCATTTGTTTATGCAAACAAGGTACTTCAGAACGGAGGCTCATGTGCGGCGCCGTGGGGAACTGCGGTACAAATTGCACGCAAGTTGAACGTGCGTCACCGCAGCGGCACCGGCGGCATGTGTGCACTACTCCATTTGATCTAATGTATCTCAGAACGCACTTGCGTTGCCGTAGCGGCGCCGGACGTTGAAAAACTGGATGTGTGCACCGGGCCTTAGAAATCAGACGGGGTGTTTTACACAGAACGGTGCGGCGTGTATTTTGAAACTTTATATTATATTGTAATATAAAGTAATTGTTGTAATTGTTACATAAATGTGCATGTCCAATTTAAGTGTGCAGTGTCCTTGTGTTCTTGGCCACACTGTCAATCAAATTAGACATCGATCGTTCAATCTCACAGGACATATAACTATTCTCTGATTGGATAGTCTGATGTCTAAGAGTGCTCTATATCAGTGATTTTTAAACTTATTCATCTCATGGCACGTATAAAGACATTACTACAATTCTGTGGCAGACCAAAAAAAGTATTTTTTTTGCCCCCATCTGATAAAAGAATAGTTATAATTTCGATTGATAAAGGAAAAATATAATACTATTTAATAATATACATTTTTTGCTATAATATATTTTTGAATAATTAATGATACGTTGTAATGCAAAAATAGTACTCGAAATAATTTACACGACTATTACTTAAAATTAGTTGGGTAATGGTAATTTTAGTTAACGTCGTACTAGAGCAACACAACGAGCTATTGACGACGGTCCGGGATCAGTCCCTCAAGGGAAAGATCCGAGGATAACACCTCGTAATTTTGAACCACTGTCTGATGACGAAGCAACACCTGAGCTGGCACCCCACTCTCCAAACTTCCACGCCAACCCAACGTGAGGACTTTCGGCCACGACAGATTTAAGGTGCACCAGCCGCCTCTACACCATACGCTTACAAACATCCATGCCCGGACCCGGATTCGAACCAGGAACCTTCCGATCTAGAGGCTAACACCTTAACCACTTTTCCGGTTGTTCGGCGAAATAGCAAGGGGAAAAAATGTTATTGATTGTTTAAAAATTAAAAGAGCAAGCAATAAGCAATATGAAATTTCAACGCGCTAGACAAACGTAAACATTACATTGTGGTGCACAAAGACGTCACGTAGCGTTTTGAGGTCATGTGCATTTGCAGTACTTTTCGGTAATTTAAAACTTGACATTTTAATTAATTAAGTCCATTTTGTAGGTTTTAATCATCGTTTTTGAACATTTTGACGATCAATCTATTAATAAAACACAGAAATGAACATTTTCCTCACTGGTGCAAGTTGCTCTTTAGCTGCATAGTTCCCTTTGGATAATAGAGAAATTTCGCAAGATACAAATCAACAACACAGAACATCGAAAGCTGTCAGGAATCGAACCATGGGAAGCGGAAAGAATACAACAATGCGAAGTGTACAAAGTTCAAAAAGCGGCTCCATGTCCTAACAAAACTGTTGAGGAAAGAAATGAGACTTGGTTTGTCTGAAGGAGCAGAACCTCTTGAGCGTAGATAGTTGAAAGATAGTTGAATGCAATTTCCTTACAGTGAAATTTACATTCGAATATATTGAGACGGTTGTGACAAGAAAAATTTGACTGCTTTTATTCTAAACGTGAGAACCGTGGTAACTCAGTTGGGAGAGCTACGGATTAGCAACCGGAGAATTGCGAGTTCGAAATTCTGTCCAACCCAAGACCGTCGTGTAGGCCATGGTTGGTGCACGTTAAATATGTCGTGACCTCAAATGTCCTCACGTTGGCTAGGTATGGAAGCTTGGAGAATGGGTTGCCAGCTCAGGTATTGACAGCGTCATCTGACATAGTTCAAAATTACGAGATATTCTCGGATCTTTCTCATTGGGACCCTAGCCAATAGTTGTTGTGGTACTTTAATTACTACCTTTCCTTTCTAAACGTGTTTAACAAAACTTTAAAATACTAGGGGGCCTGCCCCCTGCTCGCTCACGCTCGCCAACCCCCAAAGGATTGGTCGCTTCGCTCGCATCGATGAAGACATGGTTTTCAAAATATGATATTTGAAATAAATATTTTTCAAACATAAATTTGTTGTATTACAGAACATTTATACAGTACATCTGGAATCAGAACTCGAATAATTTGGAATTCAAATGAAAACTTTGAGCAAATTTTGACTTGAAATGTGAGCGCTGCTTTGGAAATCGAATACCCAGCATGTCGTTTGTAAACTTCAACAGCTCGACTAATATTCATTTTTTCCTTCAATAAAATTCTATCCGATAAGGCTATAGCCGGCCAACTGGTATAGTGGTTAAGGTGGTAGCCTCTTGATCGGAAGGTTCCTGGTTCGAATCCGGGTCCGGGCATGGATGTTTGAAAGCGTATGGTGTAGAGGCGGCTGGTGCACCTTAAATATGTCGTGGCAGAAAGGCCTCAGGGTGGGCTGGCGTGGAAATTTGGGGAGTGGGGTGCCAGCTCAGGTGTTGCTTCGTCATCTGACCGTGGTTCAAAATTACGAGGCGTTGTCCTCGGATCTTTCCCTTAAAAGATTGATCCCGGACCGTCGTCAATAGCCCGTTGTGTTGCTCTAGTACGACGTTAACTAAAAATTACCATTACCGATAACGCTATAAATTTAATTGAGGCGCGAGGCTTCGTGGTAAACAAACAACCGTACTGTGTTGCCAAAAAACGATAACAAATAACGTCTTTTTTGCGTGTCACGTAGATTTTCTCAGGGATATAATTTTCTTGTTTCGGGAACCATTTACAGAAACCTATGTTATTGAGGTATGACAGCAAATTCGATTGCTTTTGATCAAATTCTGAATCCTATTCTTGGTACACGTTTTCTCTTTCAACTTCTCACCAATTCTCTTTCAACTTCTACCTACAAAACACCAAGTTTCCGACATTCCTCGACACTTTCAGAATCGCTACTTCAGACATAACTTTATCCTTCCAAGGAAAAAACGTTACGTGAAAAATCAAATATTCATGAGCGAATTTTCTCTCGCCAAGGTTATGTAGAGAAACACGCCACACTCATCCAGAGCCACACTGAGTTGGTTCCTACCGTCTTGATTTATATAGTTTCTTGATTTTCGTGTCAACTGATCAATTCCTGGAAATCGCGGACCAATATAGACATACGGGCTGTAAAGGAGATATGCTTCAGCCAACACAATGAAAATCGGGATTCGTGTTTAATGGTATTAAGATTTCTTACGAAATGGTAACCGGTAAAAAGGTAATTTTAAAAATGGAGGATCGGGCATAGAGTGGAATTTCTGGCTGGGGCGGAGGATTATGTGATGCATGATGTAAGAAAACATTTTTGTGGAGCCATAAAGTTGCAGGAAAGACAATGCTGTTCTGGCATGTGGAACCGCGTGATTATGTCTACCTCAGAAATTTGTGTTTTTCTTTTACTCCACTGGTGTCGCAGCATTTGAAAGGCTGGAACTCACAAATTAGGTAGGATCTGTAATGTTGAATTGCTGTGGCCAGACACGGAAAAACGTTTTGTATGTTAAAACGGAATTGAATGGAAGGGATTTTTTAAACACATGTTTATTTTCACCCTTGAAATATTCCACTTATTCTAATTTATTTTCTTCGTTAGAAATTTCTATAGCAGTTGAACAACCCTGGCTGGAATTCCTTTATGATTATGGCGTTGATGCGTAATATTGCGTGTGGTTATTCTCGTAATTGGCCAAATTGGAATGTCAAGAACATCTATAATGAAATACCAAATGCCTCTGTTTATCACATTGAGCGAATTCAAACGAGTTAAAAAGAGTTCTGTTAATGAATTCTTAGAAGGTAGATCAATGCCATTTTTAACTTTCCAATGGTCGTGTGTATGTGGGAGGTAATTGGCCATTTTAAATTAACGACGTACTAGAGCAACACAACGGGCTATTGACGATGGTCCGGGTAATGGTAATAGGTAATTTTTAGTTAACGTCGTACTAGAGCAACACAACGGGCTATTGACGATGGTCCGGGATCAGTCCCTTAAGGGAAAGATCCGAGGACAAAACCTCGTAATTTTGAGCCACGGTCAGATGACTGAAGCAACACCTGAGCTGGCACCCCACTCTCCAAACTTCCACACCAACCCAACGTGAGGACTTTCGCCTACGACAGATTTAAGGTGCACCAACCACCTCTACACCATACGCTTACAAACATCCATGCCCGGACCTGGATTCGAACCAGGAATCTTCCGATTTAGAGGCTAACACCTTAACCACCATACCGGTTGGTCGGCCTATTGACGACGGTCCGGGATCAATCCCCTAAAGGAAAGATCCGAGGATAACACCACTTAATTTTGAACCACGGTCCGATGACAATACAACACCTGAGCTGGGACCCCACTCTCCAAACTTCCACACCAACCCAAAGTGAGGACTTCCGCCTACGACAGATTTAAGGTGCACCAGCCGCCTCTACATCATACGCTTACAAACATCCATGCACTGACCCGGATTCGAACCAGGAACCTTCTGATCTGAAGACTAACACCTTAACCACCAGACCGGTTGGTCGGCGCGCGTATGTGGGAGATACACTAGAGTTGATTTTAATTATATATATATATATATATATTTAGACCAGATGGCCCTACGAATACTCCCTCTTGGCTATTCCTCCAGCTCAATTTAGAATTACTTTCAGTCATAATTTGAATTTTGAAGTGTTAGTAGGTCTCCTGCAGATCCGTCATTTGTATTTAACAAATACGCGCGACCGTTAAGGTAAGTTTTCATTATATCTGGGTTTTTTTAGTTACAAGAAATCTTTATATTTACCAGAAATATATATGTCTGGAGCAGTCAAAGAAATTTTGCTTAGAATGTAAAACGCTGTGTGATTCAATAACTAAGAAGACTAGTCTATTCCTTTTTATATCTAAAGTTCAAATCAATGTTTATTTCTGTATTATATTTTATTGATATTATTTAAAGCAAAATTTCAATAAATACACCCTTTATCTTTAAAAATGTAATACTTTACGTTTAATTTTACATTTTAAAATAGTGATCTAAGAAATACCCGCGACCTTTCAAGTTGGTGTGGAGGGCGAGACCGTTGGAAGGTTAACGAAGAAATTAGATAAAGTTGGTCTGAAGTGAAACGTCAAGTGAGACATACACACAATGAAAGTATTCACTGACTCAGAAGTGAGAAATACACCCAGGGAGGAATCGAACATGCGCCACGTTTTTTTTGGAAAAGCTTTGTGCATCAATGCTAATAAAAACACATCTATTTCAAAATTGCGAACGAAAAGAAAAACACATCTATTCCGAATTTATTCATTCATTGAGAATATGTGCATTTGTTTTCACAATAATACCGGAATCATCATCAGAACATAAATCCTGGTAAACAAATCGTTCAAATAGTAAATTCGAACTTTTAAGATGGTTAAAATTTAAAGATTCTGAGCAATTTGGAAAATGAACCAAGAAAAAAGACTTCCAAAGGAATTGCATAATTATATAGTGATATAAAATATAAAAAAAAACTTTCTTTTTCTGGAAAAAAAATGTTACAATTTATTAGATGGAACAAAGAATCTCTTTTTTACCTACACTGAACAACTTAAATTAAAATGGTTGGTTGGTAGTTGCAACCTAATGTAACACTGGAGCAACACAACGGGCTATTGGTTACGTCCGGTATCAATTCTAAAAACAAAGATCTGAGAACAACACCTAGTCATTTTGAACCACGCTCAGATGACGAGATAAACATCTAAGCCAGCACCTCATTCTCCAAACTTCCACAGCACGTCAACGATAGGATAATTGAAGCCACGACAGATTTAATGTGTACTAGCACCCACGTTCAAGACGGTCTGTGGTTGGATCGATTTCGAACACTCAATCCTCGGGTTGGTAATCCACTATTCTTCCAACTGGGCTACCGAATAATAATAGGAAGTCCATCTACAGAGTAAAACGTACAGAAACGTTCGGGAAGATGTATTCATATCTTCAAGCAACAGCAAGATAAGTATTAACTCCTTGAGTACATTTGACGACTGAGACTCGTCATGTATTTGTTTTGCCTAAGTTACGGATGATATTCGAAATGGGACAAAATTAAACATGTACATTCTTGTTCATGGCAAGAGTAATTGGTGTTACGAGACTCTCCTTGAATAAAAATTATTCAATCGTTCTCTACAAAAATACACTTTATTTAATCTGACTCCATACATAGAAATATTTACACGGCTGCGTTATCAGACATTCTTTTTTGGAATGAACACGGAGATCAGAAGCTGCGCGATCTCTCTCAAACTGTTGCCATTCTCATCGAACGAAATGAAGCGAAAATATAACAGTAACTAGTGTGCAAACGATAAAACGAAAATATAACAGAAATGAGTGTACAGACGATAATACGAAAATATAACAATAACTAACGCGCAAACGATAATCCGAACTACTTTTTTTCACATAAATCTGTACTCAAGGTATTGAGACGAGAAATTTTCACTGTAGATCACTCGGTTCTCTACTAAATTCTAAAACTTTGAATGATTACAAAGTTACCTCGGACATATGCTACACGAAACCTTAGAACTTCACCAACCGCGATTCTAAAAACCTCAACCTTCCAACGCGTCGCTGCTTTCCCCAACCTGAATAATTCATTTATATTGTACTTCAATTGATATAATACATCGAGTGTGAAATGCCCAATAACCTCAATCTATCCAAAAATAGCACAACAGCCCGTTCCCGTTTTCTCTACATGTGGCACTATGCGCAAAAAAAAAAAAGAGCCGGAGGACGGTAGTTCGCGTGCCACCTGCCCATACAAATGCCAGGTGGAGGCAGCTGAGTGCGACAAAGACTCCGCTCTGTGGAGGTGGCACCACGAGGGAACACACTTGAAGGAGAGAGGGGGGGGGGTGCGCTGAATGAATTGTTGGTACTTCCGCTCGGGCTGCGACTATAGGGGCTGCAGTTCGGAAAAGGCGAGGGGATGCGTTGCCTTAAATAGCAAATGTCCTGTAATGACTGAAGCGTCAAATGAGAATAGTATTTAACTGTTGCGGATGCAATTAAGCGGTTTTAGTAGTTTCTTCAGACGCTTGTTGATGAAGACGGATTTTTTTCCTTCCATCTTGTCCAGGTGTATTTGCCCAAGTCCCGGACCTGTGGGCAAAATGAGTAAAATTTTCTTTTGATGGTAGAGAGGTTCATGAATTAACGTCACACTGAAACAACGCAACAGGATAGTGACGCGGACAATTCCTCGCAATTTTTAACCACAGTTAGATAGCGAGGCCACACCTCAGCTGGCACCCTACCCTCCAAACCTCCGCAGCACGTAAATTCGCAATCTTCCAGTTTCTAATCTGCGATAATACCAAATGGGCTACCGCGCGGCCTTCACATCTTATGAATATATCATCAAAGTAGAGATCTTGCATCCTCTGACGGATATAAATTGAACGGCCCTTTACGGCATTTGTTGTCCTATATCCCTCTGAGCTACCGTGAAGAATCGGAATGTTGTATCACATAAATCTAAACTTAGCTGAAAATTATTGAACTTCTGGATGGGGGCGAAATACTTTTGTGTTATTTGTTATCCATTCTTTATTTTAAATATAGCATATTATTTATAGCCTAACAAAAATTATTTAAGTATTGCTAGTATAAAATATAATTAAGTTAAAATCACAAGTACAAAATTCTTAGGATATTGTAAAAATATATAGTCGACATAGGAACTATAATTATAATTAGGTAGGTACATAATAATAACTAACAATAATTATTGTTAGTTATTATTATTTTTTTATCATCTCATTTTTTGGGGGGTGGTGTTGAAACACATCAAACTTATTTTTTATTTACTGTAAATAAAATTATTGGAACCTAATATAATCTATATAAATAAGAATGGAGTGTTTGTTTGTACATTCAATATTTTCGACGCATTTCAAGTTTTCTATCCGTTTTGAACCCTTCTGATGCCGAATCCGCCTTTTTCTCGTTTGGTGTCTGTCTGTCTGTCTGTATGTTGTGCCCTATACACGTTCACGCGGTTTAAGATATTTTCATGGAAATTTGCATACAGAGAGTACTTATCTTGATTTAGTGAGTGGAATTGGTTGCGAAAGTCTGTCTGTCCGTCTTTCTGTTCTATGCTCGATTGTGTGTTTGTGTAGGCATCACATGAATTGTATTCCAGATATTTGATTGCATTGTATTTTATTTTGTAGATTATCTAATAATTTAGTGATTGCAATATTAAACATTTCTTTATTGTTATATTTAGACGAGTTTCATGCTAAAACACCTGAGTAAGTATACTTAAATCAACCATAATTTGGTAGTTTTGGAAAAATTGCAATGTCGATTGCTTTACCAGTACTGCTGAAAAAGTAATTATTCTTCAAATTTTTTTTTTTTATGGAATTTCATTTCTGATACGTCATTTATTTCGAGTCTTATTTTTATTCTTTGCGCAATGAAAACGATTTCCGAAAATTTGGGACAGACGATATTTTTCAATGAAACGAGAATGAACACGATCGCGCGAGCAGTGATATTTTTTCTGGTTCTTTCGCTCTGAATTAATTTCACATTTCTAAATTTTGTACACTTTTAGTTGTAAGTTGTGGCAACTGTGCGAGATCAAGAGATAAAATTGAATCACAAATTAATATCTTTGGAACAATTTTTTACGACATCTTTTATTTTGTTTTACTTCGCTGTTTCCTGTTTTAAATATTTATTATTTTAATAAATGTGTTTTCCTTCTCATCACACCCAACAGCACCACAAAGTATTAGACTTGAAAATGTTAGGTAAGTCAGTATAAATTTTCAGTAAATTTTAAGTGTAGTTATGCCGTTATTTAAAGAATAATGCCGTTATTTAAAGAATAATGCCGTTATTTAAAGAATAATGCCGTTATTTAAAGAATAATGCCGTTATTTAAAGAATAATGTCGTTATTGAAATAATAATAATGTTTAAAAATCCAAACTAGAACTTTTTCCAACATTAAAAAATTCGTTGTAGTAATGACAGGAGAAGATTGCAAAATTTCACAATGTCGCATACCGGAGGCAAGAGTGCCACAGGTAAAAAAATATTGTTTTGTTGACTATGAGTGCGAGAGCACTCGCCGTAAATCGTAATTTTAATTAATTGAGTTGCACATGAAAACAACTTAAGAAAGGGAATTCCATATCTTCCTATAAATCGTCTTTTATAGTAGTAACCTTAGTATCACCTTTCGTCTTTTTGAGCTTTGTCATACAGCAATTGTGCGATGTATGTGAAATGTATTACATGAATGGATATGCATGTGTAGGATTTGTGTCCAAAGTAAGTTGTAGAAAATATAAAGATGGCGAAAGGTGTTAAAATAAATTTTTACTCTACAAAAAACGTAAGTCATTATATATTTTGATTATCTCTTCAATCTAGAGTAAACGAATTCAAACCGAGTAAGGTCGGGTATTTTGCTAGTTATCTATATAAATAAGAATGGAGTGTTTGTTTGTACATTCAATATTTTCGACCCATTTCAAGTTTTCTATCCGTTTTGGACCCTTCTGATGCCGAATCCGCCTTTTTCTCGTTTGGTGTCTGTCTGTCCGTCTGTCTGTATGTTGTGCCCTATACACGTCCACACGGTTTAAGATATTTTCATGGAAATTTGCATAGAGTGAGTACTTATCTTCATTTAGTGAGTGGAATTGGTTGCGAAAGTCTGTCTGTCCGTCTTTCTGTTCTATGCTCGATTTTGTGTTTGTGTAGACATCACATGAATTGTATTCCAGATATTTGATTGCAGTGTATTTTATTTTATACATTATCTATTATTTTAGTGAAGGCAATATTAAACATTTCTTTATTGTTGTATTTAGTTGAGTTTCATGCTAAAACACCTGAGTAAGTATGCTAAAATCAACCATAATTTGGTAGTTTCGGAAAAATTGGAATGTCTATTGAATATTACGATTACTTCGATTGTTTTACCAGTACTAGCTGAAAAAGTAATTATTCTTCAAAAAATTATATTTTTTAATGGGATTTCAGCTCTGATACTTAATTTATTTCGAGTCTTATTTTTGTTCTTTGCGCAATGAAAACGATTTCGGAATATTTGAGACAGACGATATTTTTCAACGAAACGAGAATGAACAAGATCGCGTGAGCAGTGATATTTTCTGTTTCTTTCGCTATGAATTAATTTCACATTTCTAAATTTTGTGCACTTTTAGTTGTAAGTTGTGGCAACTGTGCGAGATCAAGAGATAAAAATGAATCACAAATTAATATCTTTAGAACAATTATTTACGACATCTTTTATTTTGTTTTATTTCGCGGTTTTCTGTTTTAAATATTTATTATTTTAATATATATGTTTTCCTTCTCATCACACGCAACAGCACCACAAAGTATTAGACTTAAAAATGTTAGGTAAGTCAGTATAAAATTTCAGTAAATTTTAAGTGTAATTATGCCATTATTGAAAGAATAATGCCGTTATTTAAAGAATAATGCCGTTATTTAAAGAATAATGCCGTTATTGAAAGAATAATGTCGTTATTGAAAGAATAATGCCGTTATTGAAAGAATAATGCCGTTATTGAAAGAATAATAATGTTTAAAAATCCGAATTATAACTTTTTCCAACATTAAAAAATTCGTTGTAATAATGACAAGAGAAGATTGCAAAATTTCACAATGTCGCATACCGGAGGCAAGAGTGCCACAAGTAAAAAAAAATATTGTTTTGTTGACTATGAGTGCGAGAGCACTCGCCGTAAATCGTAATTTTAATTAATTGAGTTGAACATGAAAAGAACTTAAGAAAGGGAATTCCAAATCTCCCTCAAAATCGTCTTTTATAGTAGTAACCTTAGTATCACCTTTCGTCATTTTGTAGCTTTGTCATACAGCAATTGTGCGATGTATGTGAAATATATTACATGAATGGATATGCATGTGTAGGATTTGTGTCCAAAGTAAGTTGTAGAAAATATAAAGATGGCGAAAGGTGTTAAAATAAATTTTTACTCTAAAAAAACGTAAGTCATTGTATAATTTGATTATCTTTTCAATCTAGAGTAAACCAATTCAAACCGAGTAAGGTCGGGTATTTTGCTAGTATAAAATATAATTATGCCTCTTTCTGACTGGACATATGTCGTCATCAGTGGCAAATGCTTAGTTGCACAGTAATTTTTCTTAATTTTTACTATGGTGCTGTTTGTGTTTTTGTCAAACATCAATGTTTTGAAAACATCGACCTCGATGTCGCATCCATACTTTTCAGACCCTTCACCCTTGGTCAATTTGGTCTAAAAGTATGTTCAATTTACTGGTGATAAAAATTATTCTTCTTGTTTCTTTTTTTAATTTTTATAGAGGTACTTTTTTCATTTAAAAAATGAAACATCGACTACGTAAAAACATCGACGTTAAAAAAACATCGGCTCCAATACATCGATTTCTTTATAAAACATCAATGTTTTGAAAACATCGACATCGATGTCGCATCCCTACTTTTCAGACCCTTCACCCTTGGCCAAGTTGGTCCAAACGTATGTTCAATTTACTGATTATAAAAATTATTATTCTTTTTTTTTTAATTTTATAATGGTACTTTTTTATTTAAAAAATTAAAGCATCGACAAGTATAAACATCGATGCTAAAGAAACATCGGCTCCAATACATCGATGTTTTTATAAAACATCGATGTTTTGAAAACATCGACATCGATGTCGCATCCCTAGTCGAAACTATACAATAATTGTTTTTATCTTCAAAAGAATTAACAAGGATGGCACGATGCAGAAATCAATACATAAACCTACTCCAAAACGAGACCAAGAACAAATCAGCTGTCTCTTTACGGATCTTTAAAAAAAAACCGAGAGGTAAATAGCTTAACCCAAAGCACCTGCGTCCAGCAGTATCAAACGTCCTCTAATCGCTCTCCCCCCAAATGAGAAAATTAGAAGTCATCATCTTTCAGCGAAAGGCGATCGGAGGCTTGAAAGGACGCCGTGGGGCGAAACTAATCTCGACTCATACCTCACTTGTCACAGAAATAACAGTAATGGCCGTTCAGGTGAGCCATACGAACCAATTACAACTTTCGAATAGGCAGTGGAATCGCAATTAGGATCTCTCCGATATTTTTCTTTGTTATTTGGCGATTCTTCGCTTCTTTGTGGACTACTAATTAAATGTAAGCAGGATCTACGCGTGCGTACGTTTCGAGATGGTAGGAATATAAGTTGACACTTCTTTCACGTCCCTTTACGGTGACTTTAATGGATCCCCATCTTTAAAAGGTACTAATTTATAAGTTTGTCAGTGATGCATTAAAGTCCGTTAGTCTATCTGCGTCCTTCCATGAATCGCTGCCACTTACGCAGCATTGAAACAGTTTAAAAATGAGTTTATACTTTTGAAATAAAATACAAAACACCCAGGAAACGACTCTATAAAATTAAGTAGAATAACGGTGAATGTAATAAACGTTTCGGTGTTGTCAGATGGGTTAAGCTGTGCCAAGCAATATTTATTCGTTAAATAAATGGACATATAGATGACAAGGTAAGTTAGTTAATTAATGTCTCTCTGGAGCAACACAACAGACAATCGGTGGTGGACCGAGATCACTCCCGAAGGGAAAGGTCCGAGGACAACACCTCGTAATTTGAACCAAGATCAGATGACGAGGTCTACACCTGAGCTGGCATCCCACTTCAAATTTCCCACCGCCATATACTTACAAAAAGTTTTACTGTTACAGAAGAGAGAAATACAAACATGTTAAGATACTGGAATTGATCCAGTGCAACTACCAGGGGCTATAACCTAGTGGGCAAACCCATTGGGTCACGGTGGCGACATGAATTATTCAAAAAAATGTTACTTAAATCGATAAGATTAACCTATTTTTAAATTATGCGACTTAATTGGCAAAAATGCCCAATCAATATGTAAAAATCAGAATAGAAACTACAATTTACAGTTTTTATTTCTTTTTACTAGGGGGCTCCACCCCCTGCAATGAAAAATTACTATTTCAAAGCTTACTTTTGTAAAATCCTTATAATTTGAGAATGCTAGACACCATTTTGTTATGATACAATGCATTTTGTAGAGTAAAATGTATCGTGGAAAATTGCAAAAGAAAAATACTAGAAAATGCAAAACAAAATATTGAATCTTTCAATAGAAACAAGAGTATCATCGACAATCATCATTTTGTTATGAAATTAGAGCACACAGTAAGTATATTATTGTAGCTTACAAATGTTTGAAAAAAACATTTAAAAATGAAGTATTTTTGATTCTAGAGGTGATTGTGGTGGGGGTAAATGCTTCGATACTGAGGTCGTCAGATATTTTGGTTCTAGTTTTATTCTTCATGTTCTTCATCCTTGAAAATAACAGCTCACAAACAAATGCAGGTGCTTCTAACTAGCGATGATATGAATAAAGCATCATTGTAAAGCGAAGGATATTTTTCTCTTTGAAGATATATCTTATAGAAGTCCAGTAAGGAGACATGATATCAAATTTTTCTTTAAGTTGAATGTAAGATAGTAGTTCTATGCATTCCATTTGAATATTGTCAGGAAATGTGTTTATGTCGACTGAAAACGGAGTAGCAAATATACGAAACGATTGATGATTTTTCCGGAAATCTTGAAACCTGTTCACGTATTTCTGTAGCAAATCTAAAAGCTATGCTGCATATTTTCCGTCGTTCACAGGACCGTGTTTAGCCAACATGTCAAAACGCAAAAGAATGTTTGTGCGTGACTTTGAGACTGTCATAGTTTCAATTTCCCTTTAAACGCTGTTATAGTTAGAAACATCATATTAATCAATTGGTTCTCATTGTGAAGACATATATTTAACTCATTTAAATAATCAGTCAAGTCTACTAAAATGCCTGTGATATATAGCCTACTAAAAATGATGCCTGAAAACCTGTGGGCCAGTTTTTATCTTCAAGTTCTGTCACAAAATTTGCTTTAGATTCGATGATTCAACTTCATTTCATTTCGCAAATCATTTTATCTTTTCATCATTTTATTTTTACTTAACCATCCTACTTCTGAAAAGTAAGTAATATCTCCATAGTGTCAGCATTTATAAATTTAAGGAATTCCTGGAATTGGCGATGATTCAATCCCTTAGCTCAAATGAAATTTAAAGCCTTGATGGCAATTTACATGACGTTATCCATCGTTAAAGATAATGCGCATAAATTTTCTTCGTGTACTTATGCAGTGATATTTCATCATAGGTAAGCTTTGGGAGACAATTGCATAGTCTTCTATTAATTTTACAGGTCCATCTCTTTTACCTATCATCGCTGCATCCCCAACAGAAGCTTCACCAGATATGCTAACATTGGACTAAGAAAATCGCTTTAAGGTGGTCCTGGACACATTGAAAGAAAAATTTTATTAATTAATTTAGAATTTTGAATTTTTTTGTACTGATTAACCATCTAACTAATAAACAAAATCACAACACAAAAATTTTCCAAAAGTTTTTTAAAAATTTGAAATAAAAAATTTTTGAAAAAAAGAGGGGTCATTTTAAATTGCTAAACTCAAAATATTCTTGATCAATTTTCAAAATTCTTGCAGTAAATTATTCACAAACTTATAAACTTTAGTTTTGATTCAGTAATTTAAAAAATATTAATTTATTTAAAAATAATTGAATGAAAATTTTTTGAAAATTTTAAGGTACATTTTTTAAAAAAAGTCATAATTTTAAAAGTAAATATCTGTTTTAAATTTGATGAATCAAAATTAAAGTATAATGTTTGAAAAAGATATATTCCAAATTTCAACCCTTAAACTTTATCGGTTTTCGACTTATAGCAATTTGAATACAGGAAATCTTGAAAAAAAGTATCATGGAGAAAAATGCATTTAAAGTTTTAAAGACACATGTTGTTGCCATGACCACAACTGTCAAGAGTGTTAGATTTTCAAAACAACGCACCACAAAAATTACTATATCTCTAGTTTTAATTAAGATAGAGACATGATTTAGACGTCATTTTAAGCAGAAAAACACAGAGAGAGAGAATTTCTTAAAATAATAAAAAAAATCGAAAATTTGACGATTTTTGAATCCCGGACACCCTTAACGTATTTTTCGCTGCTTCGTTTAAATCTATTTTGATTTAGTTGTATCTTTTAAGGCGATAAAGAAGCCATGTGTTCAGTGATATTATATTCGTCATCAAAACCTCTAATAAAAATTATCTATTGAATTGTATTAGTAGCATCAGTACTTTCGTCTATCGCCAAAGCATAAAATTTAAAATTGGCAACTCTACTCTCCAAACCTCTTACGATAGATTTGCCTGACTATAATCTTGTGAGACAAGCGGATTTTAGAAAAATCCCCTTTTTTTATCAGGGCAAATTATATTACCACGCTTTTAATACATTGCTGAATAAACTCAACTTCGGTATAAGGTTTTAATTTTTTTTTGCAATTCAACTACAATCAACCGACGACGTAAGAATTCATTAACGGAAATAGATTTTAATGTAATAAGCTAGACAGTTTTTATAGCTAAATTCAACAGTCATGACGATTTATAGTACAAATATAATGCACTAGGGGGCCCGCCCCCTGCTCGCTAACGCTCGCCAACCCCCGGAGGATTGCTTCGCAATTCTAATTGGTTCGCTGCGCGAACCTATGCTCGCTTCGCTCGCATCAATGAAGACACGTGTCCTAGCAGAAGGGATTGATTACAAAATAAGATATTCCAAAAAAATATTTTTCAAATCTAAATTTGTTGCATTACATAAAAGATATATACAGTACCTCAGGCATCAGAATTTAAATGAAAACTTTGAGCAAATTTTTACTCGCAATGTGGACGCTGCTTTGGAAATTGAATACCCAGCATGTTGTTTGTGTGTACATTTCCCCAGTACTCGAGCCACCCATACACTTTTTGACTGAGTTTGTTGTCGAAAGTTGTAGTGCATGCGTCTTGTTGTACTATAATTGTTAGCCTTGAAAAGGACCGTTTTTTAAATAGCCCTGAAAAGATCCTCCGCTTTCTTAGATTTCTATTACAAACCGCAACAGCTCGTCTAAAATTCATTTTTTTTAATAAAATTTCATCCGATAACACTATAGATTGAAATGAGTCGCGAGGCTCCTAGTAAACAAACAATCGCACAATGTTGCCAAAACGCGGTAACAAATAACGTCTTTTTTGCGTGCCACGTAAGAGAAATATATATATAGATTTCCAAGTAATGTTTTTGACACTCAGATTTGATTAATTAGGAAAATAACCATACATACTGTTACGCATTGAAGACAAGTAAGATGGCAATTCGTACCAGTTGTAAAACGATCAATGTATTCATGAAACTAAAAATTACAATAAAGGGAACATTTCAAAAAAGAAAAATTCCATTTCAACATAGGAAATGTTTTGCTGCAAATGTGTTTTTGCGATGCAGCAAAATCGTTGAGATGAATTGGGAAAGAGAAAATAATTCACAAACTGTTCACGAATCTCATCAATTAAGTTCTAATTATATTAAAGGTATTACAGCATACATTTGTAGCGCAAGCATTGCATAAAAAAAACCAGTGCATCTTTCTTAAGCTCTTTTGGAATCAGTATCAGATAGGAACGAAAATTTACATGTTTGTTGGTTCGTTTTGGCGTTTTATGGGACAAAGGCCATATCTATCAAATCTGCGTCAAACACAAGACAAAATAAAGTCAAGTAAGAAATGTTACAAAAGAAGAATTGGGGAATAGTTGGATCCAAGCAGAACGATCGATTGGGTATCCCCGAGAGTGCCCCCAAAACCATGTTTACTAAAAACAGAAAACTCCACGGGGGAAGAAAATATCGCTAGAGTACCTCGAGTTCATACATACCAAATAGGGATATGCCCTTGACGGCCTTACGGGTTGGAATATTCTCCCTTAGCGAATATTTATACGGAAACATACAAATATTATAAATATGTATTAGACGTTCTCTTTTGTCGGGAGAAAAAGTTCCAAAATTAATTTGACTTTTAAAAAGAATTTCTTCCTCCCCGACACATTTAGCCCGGTGCACACATCCGGTTTTTCAACGTGCGGCGCCACTGCGGCACCGAAGACCAACTATGCACACATAACCGTGAAATGACTCACGAACTCATTTTGCGCCATTTGCGATACATATTCTATCGAAGAAAACGTGTTTATTTCGCTTACTTGGTGTAAAAATAGATTATTCTGAAACAAAATAGACGTTACTGGATAGAACCATTTATTAATTATATTCCATTTGTTTACGAAAACAAGGTGCTTCAGAACGGAGGCTCAAGTGCGGCGCCGTGGGGAACTGCGGTACAAATTGCACGCAAGTTGAACGTGCGTCGCCGCAGCGGCACCGGAGGCATGTGTGCACTACTCCATTGGATCTAATGTATCTCAGACCGCACTTGCGTTGCGGCAGCGGCGCCGCACGTTGAAAAACCGGATGTGTGCACCGGGCCCTATCTTTTTCGAAAATGGGAACTATGAACTGTCTTTGTAATCAATCGGTCAAAAGCTCCAATTGTTCTCAGCTGAAATTCCACTATTGAAAAAAAAAACTGATTGAAAAAACACACACACACACACACAAACACCAAATAAAAGAAATTAAAAAAAAAAGAATTCTCTCCTGCGCACATTCCTTTCTCTTCGAGCAATTGCTCTCGATTTCCGCACCTGCGGTTGGCGTCCGAGTTGGCGCCCGCCGAGAGGCAACCCGCGGATCGCCATCTGCTGTTGGCGAGGTAAGAAAGCGTGGGACCGCCGGAAGCGAGCCGATGCCGTTTCCGGAAGCTTGCTTCGTTGATCATCGAGCCACTGATCCTCCTCCTCCTCCCGAAGACATGAAAGAGAGGAACTCCCTCACTCTCTCTCACCCACCCTCACACCAAACATCAATGCTTGCCTCGCACCTTGCGCTGCTCTTGGGGGGTGGACTCTCAAGTGCCGCGTCTTACTTCGAGACCCTTGTATCGATCGGGATTGGTTTTTGGAGGGGAAGGTGTTCTGTGCGCATAAAGGTTTTCTTTGTTTTACCATCATGGTGTGGACCAAACGATCAGGTGGTTAAGGCTACACAGTACCCTTTTCCAAAAAAATTTTCTACGGACAGTAACATTAAAAATAATTAATGACTTTTTTTCTGCTTATATTATTTAACTAAATCCAATAAACAAAAGTCCGTTTAGCAATCACCATTATTTTAAAATTAAAAAAAATTGAAATTTTTGAAGGTTTTTTAAACTCTTATAAAATATTTAATTATTAATATTTTTTAGTTATTTTAAGTGATTTATATTTCTTAGATAGTTGTGTGTGTGTGTGTGTGTGTGTGGGAACAAAAGCTAGTATGGAATTGACCATCAGTCTCATTGTTGAATTTTAATAATTATTTTTGTATATATATATATAGCTAAAAAAACTTGAAAAAAACATAAAAATTCTAAAATTATTAACTCTTTGACATTTTTTTAAAAAATACTAGAACTCTCAGGCCTTAATCCATACTACATTTTATAGTACATATATATGAAAGTATCTAAAAAATATTTCTAGACTGTATATTGTACAGAAAAAAAGCCTTAGGGATTTTAAAACACTTGCATCCACAAAAATAAAAGTCTGATAAAAATGCATTTTAAGTTTTTGAAGTCATAAAACAAAAACTAATAATGCTTGTAGAGCTCTAATTTTTTAATATGTTATTTACCAACTTATAAAATGCACTAAAACACTAATTTAACTCAATGTGATTGAATATATTTTTTTTTAATTCAAAATATTATTTTTTCCTATGATGAAAAACATTTGATACGGCAGCGACAAATTATTTATCTAAATCCAAACTAAATATTTTCGAACCAAATATTTACCAAATTTTGTTTATAATGTATTATATGTAACAATCGTAATCAAATATTGTTTTGAAAAAGACCTTTTTACCAATATTGGTTAGCTAGTAATGAGACTCAGAAGAGAACGCAGAACATAAACTAACAGATACGATTTTAGTAGTGAAAGTTGAAGATAATAGCCATTTCACCTAAGGAATTGATTTTATTCAAAAATACTTTTAATTCATTGTAAGAATGTAAAATTACATCAAAACAAAAACGAATTTAACCACGCCCCCTCCTCTATGCTGTCAAATTTTGACACTGACAACACTCAGAAAACTTCAAAAATCTTTAAAACTAATTGGATATCAGATCTAAAATTTTGAGGCAAGCTTCCCAACTGTATGGGCCATCGAAAAATGCAAAAACTAGAAGGTTTTTCTTTATTTTTACTTTAAAAATCCAGAGAGAGAGAGAGTTTTTTCACAGTAGGTCATTGGTTTATGCTTAAAACCTTTTCAGTGAGAAAAAATTAAGCTAATTATTATTTAGCTAACTAGGGCACTAACTACGCTATCATATTTAGTTCGCTTTGCGAATTATACTTTTTAACAAAGAGAGGGAGGGGATTGCTTCACAATCCATCTCCAAAAAGTTTTTTAAATGTCAAGAACAAAACATTTCATTTCCACATAAAAAAGGAAATATTTTAGCATAACATAGTGTTAAAATTCAGAGGAAATCTCATCATAATGTTAAATCTTTTAGCTGATCCGTGTTGTTTGTTGAAAAAGTACTTTTTATTTTTTTCATATACGAATTTTGCTATTGAAACGGCGAACGAATTTGTCGGTTCTTCTGAAAACATTGCAAACTTTCTAGCGCGTACTCTCGAGTTTTATGAATGAATTAATTAAAAAATACAACTGTGTTTATCGCGTATACGCGTGCTTCTAATTAATTCCTCGTTGAGGCATAAGACTCGCTATCACGTGACTCGCTATCTACCAATCACAAAGCGAATAAACCTGAAAAAGACCGAATTTTTTTTTATAATGGGTAGATTGATTAAAACATGAGCTAATTAGCATGTTTTTTGAACAGTAGTGATATCTCAAATTTTAATTTGTCTACAAAGACAATTATAGTTGGAAATTATTTCCAATATTATTCTTCATGTTATGACCCTTTATCAAGTTGTTAGAGAGGAAATATTTTCTATTACAACTTTATTCACTAAAGATGCATAAAAAGAAATCAAGATTTTTTCCGAAAATTTTAATTTAGAAATCCATTAAAATTTATTTTTTAACTAATAGTTCTAATTGAGGGTCAAAACATCCACTGTATTATATAGATTATAATGATACAAAAATAATTATTATAGATTAATTTATTGTTGAGTTATCACTGTTTGAACAAAGCATCATATAAAAAAAACTTGTTTCTTCAGGAATCGAGTTTAAAATTTTAGAAACATATGAATGGAGACAGTACCTAGCAAAAACCCTTGTAACTAGAAAACTATTTCGAATATTTGCAAGATCTTGACATTGTTTGAAAGCTAAAAAATTGAAGAATATTTTGAAGCAATAAAAAAAAATTTAGACTTTTTGTTCGATTTTTAATGTTTCTTGTGTATACATAGACGTTAAGGTGTTAGCATTTAGATAGGAAGGTTTCTGGTTCGAATCCGGGTCCGGGCATGGATGTTTGTAAGCGTATGGTGTAGAGGCGGCTGGTGTACCTTAAATCTGTCGCGGCCGAAAGTCCTCATGTTGGTTTGGTGTGGAAGTTTGGAGAGTGTGTTGCCAGCTCAGATGTTGCTTCGTCATCTGACCGTGGTTCAAAATTACGAGATGTTGTCATCGGATCTTTCCCTTAAGGGATTGATCCCAGACCGTCGTCAATAGCCCGTTGTGTTGCTCTAGTACGACGTTAACTAATAATTACCTATTATCAATTTTCGTATTATCGTCTACACACTAGTTACTGTTATATTTTCGTATTATTTTGTTTGATAAGAATGGCAACAGTAAGATAGAGATCGCACCGCTTCTGATCTCCGAGTTCATTCGAAAAAAGAATGTCTATTTGTAAATATTTCTATGTATGGAGTCAGGTTAAATAAAGTTTTTTTTTGTAGAGAACGATTGAATAAATTTGATTCAAGGAGAGTCTCGTAACACCTATCACTCTTGCCACGAACAAGAATGTGCATGTTTAATTTTGCCCAATTACTGTTATATTTTCGTATTATCGTTTGCACACTAGTTAGTTATATTTTCGTATAATTCCGTTTGATAAGAATGGCAACAGTATGAGAGAGATAGTACAGATTCTGATCTCCACGTTCATTCCATAAAATAATGTCTGATAACTCAGCCATGAACAAGAATGTACATGTTTAAAGTTGTTCTAGTTTGAATGACGAATTAGACTCCTCGTTCTAACTTAGGAAAACAAATGCATGACGAGTCTCAGTCGTCAAAAGTACCCAAGGGGTTAGTTAAAAAAATATATATCTATCACATTTTTTACATGACATTGTCTTATGTCTGGCGCAAAATGATCACGTATGATCCTTATGCTACAAAGACAACCAACATGGTATCAGATAACTTTTTTTTAATTATACAATTTTTAGACTCCGCGTGGAATCAAATAAACGACGATTTTACCAGATTTCTATAGAGAAAATATACTTGAATTAGAAGTAACTAATCGTCAATGCATAACATCAAAGAATTTGTAACCTCAAAAGCACAGTGGAGATTCTTCAGTTGACTTTCAACAACTCTCTCAGCAGTTCCTTACCAGATTAAAGCATTCACCCTTCACTCCAGTCCGCGTCGCAATGATGAGACGGTCCCCTCTCCAACCTGCCCATTATATTGTTCCTCTTTAAGTGAAGAGAGGGCGGGTCTCCGCGAGTGGAAACAAAGAAAGACGAGACCGAAAATAAGCGATGATTACGTGAATGCGTGCTCCTCGCGATGAATGACCGCCGTGCTTCCACGTGGACCCGAACAAAGGAGGCTCCTTTGTTTCCTCTCCCTCCTAAATGGGAACGAGATCCCCCGGATCATCGTCACAGGTACACCACACGGAGGACTGAGTGCGTAGGCAGAAGCTGGACGGACACCGGTTGCTCTTCTGCGACTCGGGAGACAGGAAACGATGGCTATCGCTCGGGATGTCAGCTGACGGCTGACCTTCAGTCACGGACGGGGTCTTCGGGGGAATGGACTCCTCTCGGATGACACAAAGGGGACACTTCGCCTTCCATATGGCTCCAGATCGGGAAGACTGACCCAAAGGAAACTGCAATTTTCACGAGCTTTTTCAGGGGTGCGATTTTGGATACACAACCTACAGCCAACTGTCGGCGAGATGTTTCGTTCATTGAGATCTGACCAATTTTGCTTTTGACTAGACCATCAAGATTGGGTCAGTTTTGCTAATACCTCGTGGAGACAGCCACCAAGATGAGAAATGCCTCAAAATGGTATCTTTTCTAGGATGGGAAATGCCCCAAAATGGGGTCTTTTCTAGGATGAGAAATGTCACAAAATGGTATATTTTCTAGAATGTGAAGTGTCACAAAATGTTGTCTTTTGTAGGATGGGAAATGTCATAAAATGGAATCTTATCTAGGATGGCAAATGATACGAAATGGTATCTTTTCTGGGATGGGAAATACCCCAGATGGTATCTTTTCTATAAAGGTTGGGTTATATTTTCTACATCACCTTTAAAAACTCGTATTTTATGACACAAGGGCCATATTTTGCCAAGCTGCGCCAAACACAATTTAAAGCAAAAGTGTTGTGAAAGGAAAGAAAAGAGGGATCGTGGGAATAGAATAATCAAACACAAGACAGATAACATCAAGTAGTGGACACAAACGAAAAAATTTACTCTAACACAGAAAAGAGAGAAATACACTAAACAGAAATCTAATCTGCGCCACAGGTTAGTGCAATGGGCATATCCACTGAGCCACGACGGCCCCTCAAAAAGCTTGTGAAGTTGACAAAAACCGTGAAATAAATGGTATAATTTAAAACTAACTACTCGATGATTGTTTTTTTACGATGAATGTCACAGAAAGAGTGGCGTGTTGTCTAAAACCATTGAACGTTCTTGGCTAGTAGTCAATGATCGTGAATTGTTTAACAGATGCAACATACAAGACCGTCCACGTGGATCTAGCCACCCACGAACACATCCCACTAGGTCTCTCCCTTCTTCACTAAAACATTTGGTCCAGGTCACTCCTTCTAAACTAAAAGAGCACCCTTCACCAAGCACGCATTCAGAAAATATGATGGTCCAGTCTTCTTTCTCCCGGATCGTTAAATGCTGTTCTGAGCATTGCGGTTTAATGACTTTTTTTTTTCTACTGCTTTCAAACTTGTTTTAGGTTTATATTTTAGCTACGTTTTACGAAATATTTCGATTTTATGATGTAACTTGATAAAAACTGGTGTGAGATAGGGATGCGACATCGATGTCGATGTTTTCAAAACATCGATGTTTTTAAAAAAAACATCGATGTATTGGGGTCGATGTTTTAGTAACATCGATGTTTATACTTGTCGACGTTTTATTTTTAAATAAAAAAAAAGTACCGTTATAAAAATTTAAAAAATAACCAAATAGCATAACTTTTATAATTAGCAAATTAAACATACTTTTAGACCAAAGTGACCAAGGATGAAAGATCTGAAAAGTAGGGATGCGACATCGATGTTTTCTAAACATTGATGTTTTAGAAAAAAAACATCGATGTATTGGAGCCGATGTCGCATCACTAGTTGCTAAACCAGTTTTTAAGAAATGGGGAAACAAGTTTAAATACACTGAATTTTAAAAACATCGATGGTTTGTGGGCGATGTATTATCATCATCAATGTTTTAATTTTGAACATCGATGTTTTGCTGTCGATGTCGCATCAATAGTTGCTAAACCAATTTTAAGAAATGGGGGAAAAGTTTAAATACACTGAATTTTAAAAACATCGATGGGTTTGTGACTATGTATTATCAAGATCGATGTTTTAATTTTGAACATCGATGTTTTGCTATCGATGTCGCATACCTAGTGTGAGAACACAAAGTGAAACATTTCCAACAAAATCTTATTTGTGGATATAATTACATTTACATTTATTCAGGATTATTACATATTCCGCGCTTGCGAATAAGACTACAAGGCCCGGTGCACGTATCCGATTTTTCAACGTGCGGCGCCGCTGCGGCACGGAAGCCCAACTATGCACACATAACCGTGAAATGACGCAATTCCTCATTTCACGCCACTTGCGATAAATATTATATCGAAGAAAACGTGTTTATTTCTCTTACTTGGTATAAAAAAGTATATTTTGAAACAAAATAGACGTTACTGGATACAACCACTTATGAATTATTATTTATATTCCATTTATTTTTTAAAACGAGATACTTGAGACCGGAGAAGCGTGTGCGGCGAGCTTCGGCGCCGTGGGGAATTGCGGTACAAATTGAACTCAAGTTATACGTGCGTCACCGCAGCGGCGCCGGAGGCATGGTTGCACTACTCCATTGGATCTAATGTATTTCAGACCGCGTTGCGGCAGCGGCGTTGGAATGTGCACCGGGGCCTAGGTGAATTTTGAAACTTACCGACAACGATTGAATGAATATGTATAAATCGAAGTATAACTATCTGATAAATTTTAAACTTTTACGAATAAATTGATATTGGGAAATTTATCGCTCGACATGCTTATTAAAAGTTGATGCATTGCATCCGTCTTTTTCTCAGAATACGTGCAAGTGCCCGCCCAGTACACCATTCAAGAACGGCCCTTGCACACATTTACGAGGCCAATTCACTCAGGAAAAAAATTATTCTTTCTCATATTCTGCAACCATATGTTTTCTATAAACGTGCTCCGACTTATACCTCCATTATAAAAAAAGGGTAGAATCTTGAACCCTTGTTGCCCTCCCTTTACTCTCTACTTCATATCGTATCTCTACTTCATATTCTACTTCCTCTCTACACAACCCTGGTAACCAATCAGAAACTTACAGAAAACATACATGCGCCACACTAGAGATTGAAAATATAAGGTAATGAAACAACTTTATCGTAAAAGAAAATTTCATTTGCCTGCATGAAATTTTGCAAAAATTTAAAAGCGCAAAGTATCGTCTCACATAAAAATAGACGCATCAAAGATGACTGAATACAAAGATAAATGTATAAATTTTATACACTCAACTTATGTGACTTTCAAATTTGTTTTTAATAGGTGTTATGTAGCAGAGCCATAGTGCTCAAGCTGGGCCAAACACAATACAGCCAACAATGAGTAATGGACAAACACACATAAGGAAAGTTTTAGTGACACAGAAGATAGAAATACACCAGAGAGGAATCGAACATGTTCCACCTACAATTCGATGTTTGCAGCGCAACTGACAAACACACTGAGCCCATAACTTTCAAAGTATGTTTGATGTGTAATGAATATATAAAACATACCAGCTGTATCCATATCTTTTTCTAGATTTAGTCCCTTGAAGGGTACTTTAAAACATTATACATTTTAGATTAATGCCATTTGACACACAATATAATTGAATACTTCCAGTTCTTTTAAGAACAGGTGGAACCCCGTTCGAGAACTGCTCATCTAGAGTACTTTTTTGAATAAATAGGAAGTGATTGAATTCCGTTAGAATGTAATTGTTTCTAAATATCATCAACGATTGTATAAAAACAAAGAGATATCGATGATTTTGAAATCAATTTGTATGTATCACACTGTCTCTGTATTACATAGAAGCAGCTGAAATGTTGGTCGCGTGATTCACAAAGGATTTTATTGCGAAATAATTCTTGGGCCTAAAAACGAAATGCAACAGCTGCATTTAACGCTGCTTATAACATCTGTAGTTTAGATTTCCTGAAAAATGTCTTTATTGGTAAAATGGAAGAAGAATAAAAAGGAAGAAGAGTAAAGGCTGGAATCTTTTCTATTAGATAAAGGTGCACTGCATATTTGATTTTAAATTCGAAGCAACTTTAATACTTATTATTTTAGCTTCATGCATATAACTAACAAACGCGGAGAGTTAACTGAAAACTGACTGAATGGTATTAATATCTTTCAGAATTGATAATTCTCTTATTGATAAGTCTAATATTTCTCTTATGAAAGATCTAAATAAAATACATTTACCAGAACATAACACAGTTATTTGTTGATTGGTGAAGGGGTAAACTTTAAAAGTTAACTAATAGCAATGATACTTTAGAAAACAAATAAATCAGTGTGTTACTGAATACAACAAACTAATTACTGAAATTTATCGTACAGCAAAGAGAACAGATGAATAAAAGAAGGAAAATTTAACAATTCGTTAACTGTTATTTTTCAGTGGTAAAACCTTAGTGAGAATCTAGATTGACATTCAAGAGAGTACAAGGAAAATGCAATAACTCAAAATACCTTAATGCATTAAAAATACACTCTATAACAAAAAAAATCGATGCATCAAAAAGGAATCATCCGATTGCTTTGAAATTTCGTATGCAAAAATGTTTTGACCAAATATGCAAATGATTAAAATTTGGTGTCCAATGAATGAATAGTGCGATCTCCAGCGCATCGGAACTGCGCATCCAGCAGATGTATATAAGGAGTTGTTCTTGAACTGTTGTTAAAATTTTCTCCTGCATTGCGATTTAGAATACCTTTCAACGACTGAAAAAATGCCTCGCCGCAGGATTCGAACTCATTACGAGCAACTTTCAGAGTTTGAAAGAGGTCGTATCATTGGATTGAAAGAGGCAGGTTGGGCCAATCGGAGAATCGCTCGTCATGTGAGTCGAAGCGATGCGGCGATTAGAAGATGCTGGCAAGAGTGGGTTTGATAGTGGCAGATTTCAGCGTCATGATGGTAGTGGTCGACGTAGGGCCACAACAGATCGCGAGGACAGAGTGATTGTCAGATCAGCTGTCACAGCGCCTGATTCATCGCTATCAACCATCAGTCGTGTGACCCACACACAAGTGTCCACCATGACCATTCACAGACGACTGAGAGAGCGAAATCTACGCTCATACCGACCGTTACGCCATCTGCCACTCATGCCTGCACACTGTCGAGCCGGATTACGGTGGTGCTTGGCTTGATCCGGCTGGAATGATTCTGACTGAGGACGTATAGTCTTTAGCGACGAATCCCGCTTCCAACTGTGTCCTGACGATCATCGAAGACGTGTCTGGAGACGCCCAGGGCAACGTGCGCCGATCCTGCTTTCACTATTACACGCCACACCGGCCCTCAACAAGGATTTATGGTCTGGGGTACCATTTCCCTTGATAGCCGGGCCCCTTTGGTCGTCATTACTGCACAGCGGTACGTTGAGGTACGAGGTACAAATACAGCACAGCGGTACGTTGACGACATTTTGAGACCTGTTGTGCTACCGTTCCTTTCGCAGTACCCTGGACTTATTTTTCAGCAAGACAATGCCAGACCACATACGGCACGTGTTGCTATGAACTGTCTTCAAGCTTGTAAAAACACTTCCTTGGCCAGCCAGATCACCATATCTCTCTCCCATCGAGCATGTCTGAGATATGATGGGAAGGCGACTGCATCCGGTAGGGAATGTTGAAGACGTAGTCCGACAATTGGAGCAAATTTGGCAAGAAATACCGCAGGAGACCATCCGGGAGCTTTGTCGGTCTATGCTACGCCGTGTGGCAGCTTGCATCCAGGCTAGAGGTGGGTCAACACCTTATTGAGCTCGTTACTGTAACTCTGAAATAAATAATTCAATTGTTCTGAAATTTTAATCATTTTCTATTTTGTACATAATTTTCCTATCCATCAATTTTTGTCTCCATCGGACAACTCCTTCTTTGTGCGTCAATTTTTTTTGTTATAGAGTGTAATTTGAATAAATAATGTAGAGCTTATTTTTTATTGATATATAGAACCATTAAAGAATTATTTTTAAATAATGTGAAAATCCAGAGATCATTCTACATCTTTCTATGTGATTAAGTAGATTCATAACAAAATCTAAGCTAGTTAGTATCAATTTTTTTTCAGTTCAAATCAACAAGTTTTTCCAAAAGTTCAATATTGTTTAACATGTCTTCTTTTGTTACACATAGAACCTGTAGTTGATGCTCAACTTCTTTGTAAGTTTTGTCCAACATCTTTTCAGAGATGATTATTTAAGCATGAGTGATACTTTCCTTTCAAAAAAGGAAAAACCCTAATAATTGCCCTATTCAATGCAACAAACAACATATTTCGTACTAGCTATGTTGTAAAAAATAATACTTCTTAATTCGGAACGACTACATCCTGCATAACCCCAGCAGGTATTTAATAAATTCATCCCTTTACTTTAACTTTCAGTAATTTATCTTCTTAAAATCATAAAGCTTTTTTGAAACGTTTAATAACTTTTCAATTATGAAGTAAAAAAATAATTCTAAGTTGAATTAAACAACGTCAAGTTAAATGAATCCCCCCCCCATCCAAGAAAGTAATACTTTTCACAACACAAATACCGACATATTGAATGCTTTGCATACAAATTGGTACAATAGAGAACATTTCGGAGTGCCCGACATGCTTCAATAGCATCTTATACAGACAGAAGACCGGATTCTTTTATTTCTTGCAATATTACCAAACCTCTGCATTTCTTTTCTTTCTATCCGGACATAATAATCAGCACTTTTCCAAATATTCCCTTCTGTGTTGATTTAATTTACAGTTGTAAATTATAAAAAAATCTTAGCACTGTCACTGGAAAGTAATCTGAAGACAGCTGGAATCAAAATTATTAAGTTAAATTATACGTTGAAGTGCCTTTTTCAAATCATTAGCTTTCCAAATACGCTATTCTCAGGTGTGGTCCTAACATTGCCGCGATTCTTGATCCAAACGTTTAATGATGGTTATTACTACCAGGCTTAATATTGGGCGGAATCTCCCTGTGGGGTTTTCATCTGAAATCGTTGCAGATTTAGTCTTTTCGCAACGAATGATTCAATACCTTCGACGTAATCAAAGAAAAAATATTTTCACATATCTACTACACGGAGTTGATTCAGCTTCGTAAGAAAATCCCAGTCTCCAATTCTTAGGTAAAAAAATTCCTTCAAGAGAATAAAAAAAAGCTTTAACATTCACATTGATCAAGAATAATTGTGTTTACTTCTGTTTAATTCATGTTAAGCATTTATGTGATTTGAAAACGTATTTGAATGAAATAATATTTATAAGCTTTGGTGAGGTCTTATTTCTTTATTTAATGATTTATCATTATTTATGTAATTCTTACATTCATACTCATTAAAATACTTTTGATAACTATCTTCAATTCTTTTTTTATGCTTTTATTTTTATGATTTAATTTATTCTATTTTTATGTAACGAGTTCCCTAATTCTTCTAATTGAAGAATTCCGTTGTCACATCCCCTTAAATTTGTCAATTATTCTATTCATTTCTATGACAACTTCAAATGATAGAATGTACACTTTTTGGGCAACATTTCAAAATGTTCGCTAAATGCATTTATTTTTGCACTGTTTTATATAAAACATCACGAATCACTCAAGTGTTTAACATAAAAAATCTCTCTTCTAAACCTTAAGATTTCTTTTATTAATCAGGAATTTTTATTGATAAGTCATTCTAATCCCATACTTAAGTTTTAGCATTTTAAAACGATCTTTATAAAGTTATTAGCATCTTACGCAAATCAAAAAACATAATCAATATATTTAATCGCATGTTAATCCTTTCCTCATGAGCTTGAAATTTATTAAAAATGCACCTGTGTTTGTAAGTAGATTAGTTTTAATTCTTAACTAATTTTTAATCTACCAAGCAATTATTTGATCTAAGATTTTAAACTACTACCTTAAGAGTATAAATACAGTTTTATATATCTAGGTTGAAAATAAGATATTTTTTCAATCGTAAATATAAAAATTACATACCTAAACTTTATCTTGTAAGAAATATGGGATTATTTTAAACTTTTCTTTTAAAATTGCCTATTTTTAATGGTTATATGAGCCAGTTAATTTTATTTGAAAGGAACTCTTAGTAATATCCTTCAGTTTGGAGGCTGAACTCTTAAGAATATAATATTAGATCTCTGGAAGTAAACGCATTTTTTTCCTTTAAATATTTTTAATCGTATACTAACTTTATGCCGTCAGACCGTAACTATTAATTTTTATGCAATGTAGACGAAACTGAAAACAAACATATTTTCATCTTAAAAATTCTTAAAGAATCGTTGTTGATTTTCATATACACCCGCAAATATTTACTGTAACATAATTTGCGTATTAACATAAGTCAAGCACTGTTATTGGATATTGTAGTCTTGACGCACTTTTAACCAACAACAAATATGAAAAATTTGTGGTAACAGTTGAAAGACTTCTAATAAAAAAGAAAAGGCACACATAATCTTAGTTCTAGCTTTTCTAGTTCTATATACAGAAAAGGCACACACAATCCTAACAATAAAGCAATAAAGAAGAAATTTTTAAAGTGACCGTATTTAATAAATATAAAAGGACACATTTTTGCAATTTTTAAGTTTTTTGAAAGTGAATTGAAGCATTTAACTGTGTATTATATATATATATATATATATATATATATATATATATATATATATATATATATATATATATATATATATATATATATACATACATATATACATACATATATATTATTGCTTTTCACACGAAAAAATATATCACTACCTCAACTTATATTCATATTGCATTGCTACTGTGTATGCTTAGAATAAGATTTTAAAACAATCCACACTGTGGAGAGCGTATTTTATGAAGCATGTAATATGGATATGCAGTTAAAAATATATAGCATTTCTAGAAATATATATACACAGTCCAGTCACATTAATGTGACCACCACCTATTTTCGACGTCAACGTGAAATAACCAATCACAAAAGGCGGGTTGCTGCACATTGGAGTGGAGTGTATATAAAGGATGTCCTGGGGCATCGGAAAGCAAACGTCCAAATCCGACGTCCAAAAGGGCATGATTATTGGCTTTCGGGCCAAGGGTGGAAGCATTTCGGAAACGGC
Organism: Metellina segmentata; assembly: GCA_947359465.1. Classification (NCBI taxonomy): domain Eukaryota; kingdom Metazoa; phylum Arthropoda; class Arachnida; order Araneae; family Tetragnathidae; genus Metellina; species Metellina segmentata. Next base: position 102,764,557 of record OX375875.1, read on the forward strand.
TAATTTTGTGAACTGTTCTCGTGCCGCCGTGGTAAAAGTAGTATACCGTGCATGGCAAAATGGCACTATCCAAAATCAGCGGCGTGGCACATGTGGTGCACCACGGGCTATAGATGACAGAGACGAACGAAGGATACGGATATGCGTTCGGGCGAATAGACGTGCAGCTGTTGAGCAACTGACCGCCCAGATGAACCAAGGGGCTACCAAGAGTGTATCCTCAACAACGGTTCAGCGAACGTTGCTGCGCATGGGCCTCCGCAGCAGACGCCTGGTTAATGCACCTATGCTGACTGCTGTTCATCGGCGACGAAGGCTGGAATTTTCACGCCAGTACCGCAACTGGACGTTCACAGAGTGGCGACAGGTGGCTTTTTCCGATGAATCACGTTTTATGCTCCATCGGACAGATGGACGTTGGCGTATACGGCTTGAAACGTCTGAAAGCAAACACCCTGCAACAATTGCTGGAGGAGGGAGGTAATCTAGCGCAGCTGGCCACGGCACTGGAGTCGGCATGGTTCAACATCCCAGTGAACACCTTCAGAAACCTAATTGACTCTCTTCCTACACGTCTTGTAGCGGTCCGCTGTGCCAAAGGTGGTTATTCTGGCTTTTGACAGGTGGTCACATTAATGTGACTGGACTGTGTATATTTGGTGATAAAATGGTGATAAATGACAAAAAAAAAGGTGATATGATGATTTAAAGTTAAGATAACGACTTAAAAATTTCCACATTCATGCATAGTTTAACCCTCTTATTTTTAAAACTAAGTCAAACGTATAGAAACAGATCAGTTTTCGTCATGAATACAGTAGCCGATCATCTATACTTATAAAAGGAAGTGTTTGTCTTTATTCCCTCTGCCCGCAAAGTCCTGACGAATCTATGGCACTTACAGTAATGGGATTTAACAGACAGATAGTAAAAATTTTTTGTAATTTTTGGATCGCGGCGAATTTTAAAAATTATTCCAGAACATTTAAAAATCATTTTAATGAAATTTATTATTGAATGCAACAGGCATAAAAGATCACATATTCTAAATTTCTTTTTTTTTTCATTTCCGTTTTGATCTTTCGCGGAGGAATGATTTTCCAGCAGATGATAAAAAACAAATAATCTTTTAACACCAGAGTTGCTCAGTTTTTTTTCTTCGATATCCTAGACCGTTAAATATAAAGTAAAAATCTTAACGGATTTGAAATCCGAGGAAAATTTCGCATTAGATCAATACCTAAAAAAATCCTTAAATAAATCCTTAATTTCCTTAAATAAATATTTTTTAAATTGAATATATCTTTTTTATTTTCGCAAGAGATTGTAACGTCACGTCAACTTTCGATTTCCAAAAAAAATTGCTTTTCCTGCCCTTTGCGATAAAAAAAAACCAGAATACATATATTTCCTACGCTCTTCAATTTCAGCGAAGGAAAGCAAAAAAAAAAAAAAAACATTTTGATTGGCATTGTTTAATTTTTTTTCGTAAAATCGAAATTGTAAAAGACAGATTGAAAATTTCAACTGATTTGAAATTTGCGGAAAATTTTACACCAAATTAATACCTTACAACCTAAAAACCAACCACGGTATAAAGATAGGTATGTAATTCAACTAACTCCGCACAGTAGCAACACAACGGACTACTGGAAACAGTCCCGATCCAAGGACAACACCTCGTCATTTTGAAACACAGTAAAATGACATGGTCAATGACTGCTTTCGCGGCCTACTCTTCAAACTTTCACACCGCGCCGATGTGAGGACATTTGAGGTCACGACAGATTTAACGTGCGCTGGTCCTTACAATGTAATGTGAACGGCTTGTAACAACGAGTTTCAAACTCACAACGTTCCCGTTGCTATTCCGTTATTCGTCGAACCGGGCTACCGCGGCTCATCCCACAATTTATGCAAAGGACATACCATAAAAACTGAGAGTTAATTTTTTACGCAGTGGCAACACCGCGAAACTAAAAAATAGAAGTGCAGGCGATTTTTTTCAAACTGTTAACTGTACAATTATAAATATTCTAAACGAAGCAGACGATTTTATTTTCCTACTTTCGTGCTTTTCTAAAGAATTGTTTTTATTTGCCCTACAGAAATGGAGGTGAGTGATTCAAAGTTAAAAAACGAAATGCGTTCTGCCATAAACTTTTGCTATCGTTTGGGCAAAACAACTCCAGAAATAGTTAAGTTAATGAAAGAAGCTTAATAAAACAAATGTTTTGTTGAGTCTACGATTAATATATGGCATGGTGATTTCAAAAAAGGACGTTTGTCTGCAGAACTGGCTCCTAAGCCTGGCCGACCAGAAAGTGTTGTGAATAATCGAAATGTCAACACTGTGTGGGCAATCTTGCAAGAATATCGGCGAATGACATGTGAGGAGATAGCTGCATAAATTTACTTTTCGAAAACGTCGATACTTCGCATTCTACGTAACAATTTACAGTTTCGCCATGTTTGTTCCAGAAGGGTCCATCATCACCTTACTAAAGAACAAATGCAAACAAGAATTCACCAACGTTGTGAGTGGAAACAGATGCTTCAAAATGATCCAAATTTCCTAAAGACTGTAATAACAGGTGATGAAACTTGGCTGCATCATTTTTATCCCCTTACCAAGTCCGCAACAAGTGTATGGAAACACACTGATTCTCCGCCTCCCAAAAAAATCCAACAAACCAAATCTACTGGATAGGTCATGATGATTATTTTCTTTGATTATAAAGGTGTAATCTATCAGCATGCTGTGCCTCCAAAAACTACTGTGAATGGTGAATATTATATTCTAGTTTTGAAAATTTTGCGACAAATCGATTATTGAGAAAGCGACATGAACTGGTAGGGAATTGAACATTACATCACGATAATGCTCACCCGCATGTCGCTGCTTCTGTTCAGCAATATCTTTGTAAATGCAATATTAAAATCATGCCACATCCCCCTTACAGTCCAGATCTCACACCATGCGATTTCTGGCTGTTTCCAACGTTGAAAGAGAAACTCCGTGGTAAAAAATGTAATACAGATTCCGAAGTTATTCCAGCAATTCAGGGTTCTTTGAAAGCAGCTTCCAGAAAAAGGCTTCTCTACTTCTTTTGAAAAGTAGGTTGAACGATGGAACCGTTGCATAGCATCTGAGGAAAGGTATTTCGAAAAATGATGTATTTTTTCTGTAAATATATTTCTTGATTTCTTATGATTTTACTCTCAGTTTTTATGGAACGCCCATTGTAAAATGGGAAAGTTTAAATTCCCACTACTTGTATTTTTTTAATTCTAATTATACCATACAATACCTAAATTTATAGTTTGGTTTCTGTGGTAATGAGTGATGTGATGTAAGACAAAGGCCTCCCCAAAGGAATATCCGCCGATATCAGCAATTTATTAGTCTAAAACAGACAGAAATACGATTGCATTTTAGATGTTTCCGTCCAATGGAAGAGATTTTATATTGCCGACAATGTGAACTGACATTTGCTCGAAACGCCTTGAACTTTTGATATTAAAACATCTGCCTCAGTATTTATTCCCAGTCATCACTGTTTGTATAACCGATTGTGCTGAATGCGTGGAGTTCTTGACGCGATTTCTTGGATAAGCTCACGTTGCTCGTGAGGATTACACTTTAACGCGGCTCTGGATGCGGGTGGGAGGGAATAACAGACCGATTGACGGTTTATTTTTAAATATCATTTGCTCAGCTGAAAACGACTGATGATTTACCTAATCTCTGTAAGAGTGTGTGGATGTCACAGTAGTTACAGTTGACTAGTTTAGGTATTATCTAAGTCTCCGTGTGTAATGAGAAAATGTTTTAATTACAAGGATTGAAATTGAATTAGTTTTCTTCCAAAGAGCAAAATTCGGCGTGTAATATAAATTCTGAGATTTGTAAAGGAGCAGGGAGACTTCCCAGAAATAAGATGGATGCAAGATATGGAATTGGCAATCTTTAAAGCCAGAGAAAAACTTCGCAGATGAATAGAAATCCCCCCTTTTGGGCTTGTTTATTAATCTTAAATTGGGGTGTTTGAAAATATCCAACAATGATGCGTTTTCATTCCTTTTTGAGGTCCAGCTCCTTATTTAGTCACATAGATGTTAGTGCCCTTTCTCCTTGGCCATTTCTCCGTTTATTCTGTGTTTGTTAGCGTATAGGATGGAATTCCGTATGGTTTCAAAAAATGTATCGCAATTAGAAATTTAACGAAAAATCATACCTTACACGTTTTTTGAAGTATCTTAGGTTTTAGTCAAATTCAAAAGTTTAAAATTAAGATATATGAGTAATTAAATAATATGAGTACAGAAAAGCCACCAGCAAAAAAATTGTCTACATTAATTAAAAATTCATGGTGATAAATGTTTTTAATGCTCTTGTTAAAGTAAAGTATAACTGTAGAAATGGAAATATGATACAATATACAGTTTAGAGTAGATATTTATGTGTTTAGCTTCTCTTCTATCGTTTGTTAATAGTACTATGAAAATGCTTCATGAGAGGCTATTTTAAATGCCTGATTGGTAGTAAGGAAACTGTATGTATTGAGTACGAAAGACTTATGTATGGCATTTTGAATTGATTTCTATACTTTCCTCTTCTAAATGTTTCTACTAACCATATCATATTACGTTACTTGATTTAATCTGGAAAAAAATGTATATATTTTTTCTATTGTAAATACGATGAAATACAATTTATCTAGTCTCAATAGAATTTGCAAAAATATATTATGTTTTCGAATACTCATTACTTTTCTCATTAGAGGAAAAACAACTAAAAACAGTCTGCTTAAATTGATACATTGATACATAAAAGTGTGTTTTTCATGTTAGATAAAAAAAATTTCATACCTACGAAACTCATTTTGTTACAAATTATTTTCTGTGCTAACATCCAAATTTTGTGATTATTTGCATTGATTAGCTAAATTTAAAAGTGTTTTAAGGTTAATATATAACGTGTCACCTAATTTCACAATATTTCCCACATCTTGTATTAATTCGCATTCTGAAACCCATAGGCATAAGGGGCAAAACTTTTATTTTCCATAAGCTAAGTACTTTTCTAAAGTTCCATTTACTAAAGTTCTAGCTTAAAGGTACTAGAAAATGTTCATTGGAAAAAAGGCGAACTCGTGCCTATTTGTGAGGGAGCATCCAGTGGGAAAGCTGTCGTTTCTAAAGACAGAAACAATCATCAACATTCATTCATTTACAGAGATTCAAACCCGGGACAGATGAGTGGCATATGTTATGATAACTGTAATTCTGTGTTCTATAACAGCCTCCAAGCAAAACATGCAACAGTTCTCGTATAACTATTAAACAGACTTTTCTTAAAAGACCCCTTAAACTCTATCGTTATTTACTTTGTCAAGCCATAAAATTCCTTTTCACAACAGCAGTAAGATTTAATCCTAAAAGTAATTTCGATGCGAGATATTTCGTCCATTGAGATCTGACTAAATGGTAATGTCAAGATACCTCGACATAAAGATACTGTCGATTATTTTTATGATGACTAGATAAATATGATACATTTTTATGAAGACTAGATGAATAGACTATTACTAGATGAATAGCTTTTTATGATGAATATATCTTTTTTTTTTATATATCATCGTGTTTTCTTCAAATGACGAGATATCTCGCCAACAAGATCTGGTCAGTATTGCAAATGGCGATATACGTCGTCTGAACAACCATTAGGTGAGTTAGTTTTTTAAGGCAGGAGGAATAGTTAAGATTTTTTATTCATAAATTTTACTTTGTTCTTTCAAATAGGTTAACAAATTTTCAACTTTCGATGTATTTAAAAAAAAACTGGTAAAACACAGAATCTAAAAAAATTAAGTTATAAAATAAAATTGCTCAAAAACTCTTTATACGGATTCTTTTTATTGCTATTGAAAGACCAAGATATAATTTCTCACATCCTTTAAGGGTGTTAATATAAAAAGTATTGTATAAGCACCAGTTCTGTAAAGCTACAATTCTAGTATTTTTCTATTCTAGTAAAGAGTAAAGCCCATTTATAAATCAAAATGTATTGTTGAAATATAAAACAGCTAGTAAATTACGAGAAAGCATGTTTCAAATAATACAAGTTTCCCGTTATACTAGACTTAAAATTTGAAACGAACGGAAATTCATAAATTCAGTTTCTAAATGAGGGGAAAGAAAAATTCTATGCCATAAAAAAAAGAACTGAAATAAAAAATTTGCTAAATGCAACCATAATCTGCGTGATTTATCTTTAAAGAATAATTTCATGAGCATCCAGCGAAAACCTTCATCACGATCCAAATTTATCGAAGATAACTATCCCAAGAACACCGCACGCCACAAAACTTGGGAAGTTTTTCCTTCCAAACGAATACCTGACCGACACACTCAAAAATAGAGCAATGACCACTCATCAGGCAAGTGCGGCTATTAAAAAATGCGTGAATTCCTTACGTCTGATGTCAGACCGCTGCAGCGCTGTGTCAACACAGATGCCGTTTAATGGGAGCTCAACACATTCGCCAACTGCAGGTGTCGCAACAGCAGATACATTTTTGAGGTTCATTCATGCCAGACGGAGAGGAAGAGCGCATGCGCCGTACTTTACTCATCTCTGACCACGTGACGCCGGCTACGTCACAACTACGAAACCTGCGTGCCTCGACGAGCTCTTCATGTTCATTCATTCCTATCATATCCTCCCGAGCTCACCGGCGCGCGGCGGGAACTGTAGAATCACCTCCTCCCAGACTACCAGCTGTGAGAGAACTCGTCCCTTCTTAAGACCCCCGTCCGGCCTTTTAATTGATCCTCCCACAATCTGACAACAACCCCTCCACCTTTCTTGGCGCATATATTTGTGAAAGTTCGAAAATATCTAAGCTTTTTCAAGTAAAAGATACTGCATAAAAGCACGTCTTGGATTATTATAATACAGCTGGCGGAGGCGATTTACTTATTTTTTTTTACGGCAAAGTGGACTGTTTCAGTCAAGTTCATCGGTTTATCGAGTTTCGAAAGTGATGGTTGGTTGGAAGAAGTGAAGTGCTCGACGGATTTCTATCTCCGATTGCACAGGTGCTCGGCAGTTGCCCTAGTGTCGTGTTGAACTTGTGTGATATCAAGATGTCTTTACTCAAGAACAGTGTTTTCAGTGGAAAAGTGTGCATCTTTGTGTTCCTGTGTTTCGTCGAGTCTGGTAAGTCTTATTTTGATGTTGTCTTTCAGAAAGCTGTGTTGATTAACAGTGACGGACTGGCTCGGGTGATCGGTTCAGTTAAATGTAGTTATCTACCGGCACTCACGGAGCCCTCTTTAACAATTCAACGCTCTGAATTGTTAAAAGTAAAATATGCCATTTTTAATAACTTGACGTGTTACTTTGTTTCAAGGAAAATAACACCTCTTCGATTGTCACTTGTGAAAAAAGTGTTTTATGCGTTTTTTAGTCTAATAAATTAATTAAATTACAAGATTGATACAAGTTGGATTATAAGACTAAAATTATGAAATGAATATTATTTCAAAATAACCGTCATGGTAAACATTCTATAGATCATGACTGTTATTTTGAAATAATTTTCATTTGAAACTTAAGAAAGGGTATATATATATAGTGGCTTATCTTCACCTTTTTTTACTAATACTAATATCGTTGGGATTTCACATGTCGTAACTATATTCTTCAAAATCAAGGTATAACATTGTTGGATCTCTGAATTTCAACTACGATCAACCTTGGTTTCAAATTCATTAGAAAATTAATGCTACTCGTACTATGATAGACAGATTAATTTTATGAATGATCAAGAACAGTCTACTGCCTGCTTTTCTAATTGTAAAAACACTTAAATTACTGCGTAAATTAAATTTACCTTGTCTATCTTGTTACATTCTTTTCTTATTAGAACGACTCTACCGGCTTCCAAGAATCATTAGCCTTTCGTGAATTCTCCGATTTAAAAATTGGCCTGCCTGTCACTAGTTATTCACTTCTATGAATCTAGAAAGGGAAAGATAATCTATTTATATTAAAGTTATTATGTTTTTGCCACAATTCAAATGCTTTTACCAATGTATCAGAATTAATGGAATATGTAAAGGGAAGATAACGGATTGTTTTCTTAAGTTTTAGGTTCCGTTAGTCTTACAGAAATTACAAACTCTGACCTAAATTAATTCAATATTCGACATTTAAGACTAAACGTGTTTGTTTTCTGGTAAATAAGGGTTTGATTGATTCAATAGCTGAACTTGACACGTTATTTGTGTCAACAGGAGAGAAAGTAATAACAGGATTGAGTTGCGTCATTACGTAGCATGGACGTTTCTTATATTTTCTCTTGTATTGCAATTGTTTTAAACTTTTTACATGACACTGATTTCATCCAACATATTTGATTTTACATCCTATATCTCTTTTCATCACCTGATTTCTCCAATTTGATTTTAATACGTCCACAACATACTTGATTTTATATCGAACATCTCTTTTTATCACCTGAACGATTTGATTCGATTGTATTCATTTAAAAAGAATTTTTATGCCTGTTGAGCTTTTATATTTGAACCTTTTATGAAAGGCACGTTTTAGACTTTAATTTATGCACTGAGCGCTTGGTAGTATTTATTCTGTGGTGGTGGTGGGGGGGGGGGTCAAAGAATTCTTTTAGGTTTAATGTCGAGTTTGGCATAATATCTCAAGTGTCATAGAAACATGTCAAATCCAATCCAACACATTTTTTAGTCTTGGGATATGTTTTTAAATACTTTAAGAAAACATTAAAGTATCTGTAAAAATGTTTCGAAAATGCTTAGATGTTAAGTAATAAAATGCTTGTCTGTATCAAAGCATTTATAAATATTGAATTTTATTTTCTGTGTTCACATTTTTTCAAAGTTTAGAAAAATGCTTCCCTGTGGTAATGTTGGAAATAATGTTTTTCAAATATGTACTCATTCCTCGGAAAACAGTATTTTCCAGATAAGGATTGGAGGAAAGTAATCTCAGGGTCATTGTCAGTATAGAAATGTTGACAATTTTCATAATATCGCATGAGAAGGTTTTCATTGTCATAAAATGCCGATACTATAGTATAAAATCACTATTCTATTAGTTTTACAGTTGAATGTTTGATGTAGCGAATTTGAGGTATTATAAAGTTCTTAATGCTGTATATTATTTGTTTGCCGGCATTTTCACACTTACTCATCATTCTTAAAAACATTCATACAGTTCTTAGAAGTAAAGTTTGACATTAAACTAAAAATCACCAACTTCTCTACTTAATTGAATTATTTTTTAAACTAAATTTCATGCCTTAGCACAGAACTGAGACAAAAAGAACTGTTTCGAAAAAGAAAAAAACTGTCATAAAAATTTGTGGTATTTTTTCAATAGATATTAAAAAAAAAACCATTCGTGTCAACATAAAAGCTTAATTACATCTACACTATCATACAATAATGGACCGGACAGCAAGATGTGATGGTATAAGGAAAAGAACACAGGCTTTAATAGGGGCATGCCCCCCACGTGCTGCAATTACACTAGCAACACTTCTGGGCATACTTTCAACAAGGTTTAGACACACAGCTATGGGTATTTGTGCCCATTCCTGACGCAAGAATGTCGGCAGCTCAGTTGTAGATTTCCGTGGTTCCTTGGTCCGTAAACGCCGCTCTAACTCGTCCCACAAATGGTCTAAGAGGTTAAGGTCGGGATTCTGAGCAGGTCAGGGAAGACGTTTTACATCCATATCTTAATAACACTGTTTGACAAAGGCTGAGACATGACAAGGAGCTTTGTCGTCCTGGAAGTAACATTCGTCCATTCCATAAAATTGCCAGAGCGTGTGAAGAACTTGACTGTCTAAAATGTTCATGTTGGCCTAGTCGTTCAATTTACCAGGAACAACATGCAGAGGTTTCAGGCCATACCACGAAAAACACCCCCAAACAAGTAGTCGGATTTTATGCAAATTCGCTGGTGTCCGGTCCATTATTGTAGTGTAGTGAGATTAAAATCAATGAGAGATCAATGCATAGTTCTTTAATAATGTTAATTCAAGAGCTGTCTTTAAATATGTTATTGGAAATTTTAATTGGTTATTGGTAAAGAGACCAAAGTTCGCTAATCTATTTTATACTTGGAAATATTTTTACCCCAGTTTTTGTTAACATTGAAAGGAACATTATTCATACTATTTTGTGAACCCTTGGCATATTCATTCCAACAGATAGGTGACTCAATATTTATTTATGTTTCAATAAAATCTTATGAATTAAAATAATTAAACTTGATGCAAATTGTAAATTGATAATGTAAGTAAATGCAAATTGATATACATGAAAAAATTGAAACAAAATGAGGATGTTTAAAATATCCTATGGTTAATTATTCTGTACTCGGTGCTCCAAATCATGTTCCTACTTTCGGTTAAATTACTACTACCATTGTTTATTACATAACAAATTTAACAATGGGTAGAACCCAAACTTCACTTTTCTCAAAACCATCTTTTCTTTTCGTTGTGACATACCGAGATAAAAATGTTAAGTAAATTTTATATAAGATGAAGGCTCTGAAACAGTGTATAACTTAATAAACTCTTTGCTTGAAAAGCTAATATTGTCATATTTTAAAGCGTAATACCGCCAAACAAAATTTCAATATCTCTTCCTTAAATATTGTTAACTAAATTTGTAAATTTTTTCAACTCTTTCTTTACCAATAAAAAAATATAAGTTTAAAATTTGAATAAGAGCCTAATATTATAAAAATCGAAAAATAGTTTTCTTGATTTAGTCCAAATCCAAATTAGTTTATTTAACTGAATAAATTTAAGTGTTGCTCTCTTGAGGCCACGGAGAACTCTCATGTAACTTTACCTGTAATCCATTGGCAGCCACAAACTCACTCCTAGACACCCTAGACACCTGCAAACCAGTCTTTACAAAAGAAACAAACGGTGTTTTAGTAGAGGTGAAAATGTTAAAATTAGTGGTGAGTGTGTTTTATGAAAATTGCAAAACATTTTCACATTTATTGAACAGAGCAGAACTTTTATCATGGATGGACGCCAGACCAAAAATATTCAAATTTTCTTGATTTAAAATTTTAACCTATCATATCTTAACCTTACTAAGTCCTCTTTTCTCCTGAATGCCACCGCATCGTTCGTACCCAAAACCTGTAATTATAAAACTTCTTTTTCAGGTATTCTTGAAAATATCTGGTTAAAATACTATCTGAAAAGATAGCTCCCACTTTGACAGATTTAAAAACCATTAAAAATAAGCAGATATAAACATATTTCACACGCAACATGGACCTCAAATCTGTAACGAAAAAGCAACAGCTAAACAAATTAACTAAAATCAAAGGTTTTCTTCAAAGCAATGAACAGTAATATTCTAATTAGCTTTATCACTAAAAATAAAAGTAATTGAATATGTTTAGAAATAGAGCACGAAGACAAAATTAACGATGTCTCAGTCGTTTAATTTATGTATTTGTTAAGCACACTCCACGATTTCCTGTAAGAGATAGCTAATGAGGGCCATTATTTGACGCTATTACGGAGAATACCATGCAGGTGTTCTTTGTACAGATTTTCGCTTTTGAAAGCTGCCATACTTTTTTCTTTCCCTCTTTATAAATCATTTTCTTCAGAAATAGAATCGCTGCACATCCGGTGGGAAAAGCGCTGATCCCTCAGAGGGACCGAAACTTCTTCTCAAGGGAGGGGTGAGAGTTTGCAGACAGGGGTGCCTAAGACTTCCGCCTACTGCAAACATCTGGTCTGCGATCTTTTTTTTTTTTCACCATCAGGTGGAGTAGGAGTTTGGAGAGTACTACGAGTTACGCACTCTGCCCGCAAGTGTATTTCTAGTAGAACCCTTCAATTTTGAGGGATCATTGTCCTGTACTGTTCTTAATTAGCTACGCGAAGTGAACATGTGCGGGTGATATCGTCATTGAATCTTTTTCTTATTTTTTCTACTGCCTGTAAGTGAAAAAGCTTAAAACTGTTATTGGTATGCTAATAGTTGTTACATGTATTTAAACGTTCCAGAGGTATTAGCTGCCCGCACGCCAACCTCAGCAAGTCGACCCCCTCAAAATATTTTGATTTTCTTTTTAAACGTCCTGCATAAAATTCATGCAGAAAATAATTTAGGAGAGCCTTATCTTCTTCCTCCCGGCTGATATGTGAGAATTATAAATTAAATAGTTTTCAAATTGGTTCTGATAAGTTCTTTTTGTTGACGGAAAAGTATTATGTAAGCACAGTAACGGACAAGTCCACCAGGTTTGTCGTTTTGCAGTTCTCAGGCGCAATGTGTCGTATTTGTCCAAGCTGCACTGTCGGGAAAGGTAAACAAAGAAGGATAGAATGAATAGAATAATGGGATGAAGGCAGAGTATCACGATTGAGCGACTCCCATGCTTTCTAAAGACAGCAAACCCCATAGGGTAAGGAAAGATCCCTAGAGTATCTCAGGTCCATGAAGCCCGTACTCACCTAAAGGAGATGTTGTTCTTGAGGACAGAGGTCCACCAGGAAATCACAAAACCCCCAGAGATTGGTGCTACTCTGAAAACGGTAGTCTTTCAATAGAAAAATAAAGTGACATTAGACAAAGAAACAATCTGTTTTAAGCAGAAATATAAATGTTTTTCGAATTCGACGACTAATATTTTTTATAAAGTTTGAAGTCAATTCTGTATGCAACTGCAGCATTGGTTCATCACTGAATTTTTAAGCTGACTGGTCGTGATTGAATTAAGCGGGTGGATGATTCTAGAAGCCATAGAGAAGTCAGTTCTGAAAAAAAACACGAACACTTAGCAGTGGTATGAAAAATTACTTCGATATTGATTGAGAAGGGTGTCTCGTCTTTTAGTTCAAAATGAAAAGGTGTTCAAAATAAGTGTAGACACTGGTTGTTTCTTGGAATGACTTCTCATTATCTAGGAGGATGTCTAAGTCTTGATATCTATTTGAGTGTTGCTTTTTGAATATTCTAGACTAACAAATAAAGTATGTAGATTCGTAAGCGTCTTTTATTTCAATTGGATGTCGAAGTCTTAAATTCTAATTTGGATTCTTAATACATTTGAATAAAGAAATTAATTTATAACATAATACTGCTAAATGAATAATAACACATTTGATTAAAACAAAGGAAACCCTCTTCTATAAGTTCACAAAGGAGTTATTTCTTAGAATAAATGTTTTTAAAATCAATCATTGCCTAGTTTATAAGCCGTCAAATTATTTAAAACTACATATTTTGTTTTTAACAACCCCAGCTGAAGCCGGTAGATGGTTAAACTTATCCTAGTCAGTCCACTACTGCTTATACACTTGTATAAAATGTTTAAACGAACGAGTACAGATAAAATTTTGTTACATTTTCGAAAACCCGAAAGTTTTTCTTGTATGATATCTTTTTTTCGGATTGTAAACTATAACATAGAGAAAAAGTAAACAGTATCGAAATACTTCAGGCGAAAATAGCTGAGCGTGAGAAAAAATTTTCAAAAGAGTTTAAAATAACACTGAGATTGCAACACATTGTAGAATGGAATCTGGTCTGAGATTTAATTCCATTGCCGAACGGTCGAGTGAACTTAGTAAATACACGGTAATTCGAATGCTTCGGTTTGTTCACTGTACGTCCTGCTGCTATTAACAAAGAGTGATTTCCATTGCTAAAAAATAATCTAAAGCAAACAGTGTATTTCTTTAAATGTTTCTTATTTTTCTTCTTCTGAGTTATCTAGAATGTTTAGACTTCCTCTGCTTTTTTGTATCTTAAATCTCTTGAAAATGCTTTCGCATAAACATCAGATTTAAATTGATGCTTGATGCTAATCCTACACCACAAATCTTGAACTTAGATTAAAGTATTTGCAATACATAAATAACTTGAATATGTCTTCAACACTTATCCTATGTTAAAGTCTACTTGCTTCGCATTTGAAAACATACAAAACAAAATCACAAGCCACAGTTTCACAAACATAATAAGTATAAAAAGAGCATTTAACGGCGTACTAATAGTACTCTACATACTCCTATTAAACACTGAATATCTAACTTACGTAAAACTTGGTATCTATATAAAATTGCTTGGAATTGGCAGAATAATCACATTTGTATTCAAAGTTTTATGAAGTTTCAATTGTGTAGAAACCTATTTTCCTGCAATATTTAAAATATTTTTCATGTACGCACAAATTTTTGTAACACTTATATAAATTTAGGTAGGTTTTAAAACACCATAAGAGAGCAAAATAATACAAAGAAACGCAATGGAATTGAAATTCAATTCATAGTCTACTGTTAAACATATTATCAGTTTACTAAAAAATAAGTATTAATATGGGTTACATATATTCAATAAGTATTTAATTTCTTATTAGTAAGGTCTTAAAAATGTTAAATTCTTGGAGTTTGGATACTAAAACTTGGAATTGCGCAATGTAAAAAATTAAAATGCATTGGTCATAGCGTTTGTTTGCCACTCAGTAGGTCCCGGGTTCGAATCCATGTTTGCAACGCATGGGTGTTGGTGATTATACCTGTTAGGAGCAACGGCGATTTACCACCTAGGTGCTCCTTCGCAAATAATCTTCAGTCTGCCCTTTGTTGTACAAAAGTCAGAGGTCTGTGGTTGGTCATCAGAAATAAAAAGTTATTCAAGGACAATTTCGGGTGTTTTAGATGGAGAATACAAATATATGAGGTCTTCAATGAAAAATTTCCTTCTTAGAAAGTTACACTGCTTCAGCAGAATTAATACATCCATTGCAATTTGATGCCCTTAAAGTTTACCCAAAATTGTCTCGGCCTGGTTATGATAATCAAACGTGAAACAGGTTGAAATGCTCACAGGCAGTCAGTTTCTAGTAAAATTAGCTAATTCCATGAACACTTAATCACTTCTGAGAAATATATAATGCATTTATTTCTCAGGCCGCGAGCTGTAAGCATTTTGAGAAGTGAAAAACAGTTTAAGAATCCAATTTTCGTAATCGAATGAAAAAGTAAAGTGAGTTGCAGTTGATATGTAATTTTCTCCAGAAGAATGTATGCATCTTTTTCACATCTGCACAGTGCAATAAAGTTTCCGTAAGCCAACACTGTATCGTTTTCCTATTTTTTCACCGTCTCGGAATTTCGGAATTATTTGATGGGTCATGTCCGGTTCATGAAGCGTGACGTTGCCGACAATTTTTCCAACAACAAACTCCGAAATTTGTGAGAATCGTCTGCCTGTCTTGCTACAGTGATCGGAATAATACTAGCTAGCGACTTTAATTTATTCCCATTTCGACTATTTCCCCTGCGAACTAGCATTAACTAAAACTAGGTTCCTTCACTTTTCTCCTTTGAAACGACTCGTTTTTCCTTATTATTTTCCTGCAAAGAATATTTTTTTTATTTTTAACCAGACTGCAATTGTCAGTAATCAGTTGCCTTCTATTTAGAATGAAAGTAATGTCGTTCAAAAATGGAACTTAGGAAATTACTTTAACCCCTTGGGTACATATTTATTTGAAACAAAGGAGTTCGGATTATGGTTTGCATATTAGTTACTGTTATATTTTCGTATTATTGTCTGTACAATAATTACTGTTATACTTTCGTACTATCGTTTGCACTCTAGTTACTGTTATATTTTCGTATAATTTCGTTTGATAAGAATGGCAACAGTATGAGAGAGATAAGCACAGATTCTGATCTCCACGTTCATTCCAAAAAAAGAATGTCTGATACCGCAGCCATGAACAAGAATGTACATGTTTAAAGTTGTTCTAGTTTGAATGACGAATTAGACTCGTCATCCGTAACTTAGGCAAAACAATTGCATGACGAGTTTCAGTCGTCAAATGTACCCAAGGGGTTATTACCGATTTTTAAGAAAATTATATTTTGTATTACAATGAAGTGGGAACTAACATGCTATTTCTATTTTTGAGGATATCTCATAAATTTACATAGTTTATTTTATCCAATGCATGCATTTCCAATCCTATTTTTTAAGTGGTACACTATAGTTATGTTCTCTTTTAAAACTAGTTAGATTTCAGTTTATTCATTATTTATAAGAATGAAATTGTTAATTAATTTGCAGATACGTCCTGCTTATGTATCCCTAACTTTGTGGAAAACTGATTTAGTTTGAATTATTTTAAGGAAAGTACAATTTGAAACCTTTTCTACTAGTCATTAAGAATTTGACAGAACAAAAATATTTTTTCGTTAAGCTTTATTTAGGGGCTTTCCACGGTATTGACTTTGATTTCACTATACATTATTGATATAGTAATAGTAGTTGAAACATTGACGATAGTATTCGAACTCATGTTTGCACTTTCAAAATGAAAAATAAGTATTAATTCAAAACTACCAACAATGAAGTGTATTTGCATATATTTAAAAATTATTTTGACAGCATATATTTAATTTTTAAGCTTTTATCTCATTTCAGTACTGATCTAATAAAGATTTATGCAAGCCGCATTCATTTTTAAGCCCTATGGCAGTCAAGGAATGTCAGTTTTATCAGTAATCCTTAAGTACCTGCAACTATACTCTAGATTTCACCTGACTTTAAATTCCAATCGGTAAAACCCACGCCTCACTGCAAATTTCATACACCAGAACGAATATTTGATGAGACGCGAAAGCTAAATCGAGAAAACAACACGAAACAGATCGGATTTTAATTTTGCCCTTTCCATTTTTTCTGAAAAATTACATTGAATTTTCCATCGGTTATGGCCATTCTGTGATCTTCTTTTTCGCTGGCTTATTTCCCCCTCCACCAAATCTCGAAAGAAAAGAATGCATCTTGCAACGAGATCTCTGATCGCTCTGATCAACAGATAGTGGAAAGAGAGAAGCTCAGTTCTAAAGACAATGACGCCATAATTTCAGTAAACGACGCAGGAAATGGGGATTAGTCCGTTCGCCGAGGAACAATATGACTGACTCACGAAGAATGGAAAGCTGAGAAAATAAAATAGCTCGAAAGAGGGGGTTGGTTAACCCATGTTGACAAGTCGAAAGTCTTTTGGGGAAAATGTGGTGGCACAATGCTTTGGTGTTTCTGGGTCAATGTTATTGGTTTTAGTGGATGATAGATGCTTCTGCATTCGTTAATTTTCGGATTAACAACCACTGCATGTGTTGGTAGTAGTAAAATGTTCTGTGGTAATTTGCTAGTTGACTTTCTTGTTTGAATTTGGACAATAAAAGCCATTTTGTTTTTGGAACAAAGAAAGATGTCCTATGGGCTTTTTTAGATGGGGACATAAAATGATTAATCTTATGGATGTGATTGTTATTTAAGGTTTTCAAAATTTCGAAAATACATTTATCTTGATCAAAGATATCGTCGACTTAGATCAAAAACTCATCAACTGACAAAAAGTCAACATTTTTTGTGTTGTAGAGCTGTTTAGACTAGTAATATTTTTCTCCAAACATGAAAAAAATATCAGTATTTTTAAAGTATTAAACTTTATTTGTGTTGAACCCATTATAAAATGTAGATGTTTCTCATTACCATGAAAGTAAGTATTTAGAGTTCCCCAAAAGTGTCAATTTGAGTCACATTAAAATATATTTCACAGTAATTCATGGCTTTCTTTCAACACAAGTGAACTAGGCCTGTAGACTTTTTGGAAGCAACTCAATTCCTTAATTTATTTGGTTTTTTCTGAATTTGACTACGTTTATAAACATTACCATTTTGCTTAAGCAGTGGATAAAAGACGTTTCTGTCCAATTAAATTGTATTTCCGTTTAACATTCCTCATTAAATTCATAGATTTATTTTTGGTGAGTTAACTCCAATTATAACTTTAAAATGAGATTACATATGTTAAAAGCATTTCTACACGTAAAACACTATCTCAAAGTGAAACCTTCTTTCCCAGAGTTAAAAACCATTTTTCGGATTTTTTATGAAACTGATTTGAAATCCACTAATTTTATTTGATGTGATATTACGAAATAAGTATCTATCTTATATGCGTATATGTTCGAACTAAGAATGTTACCCAAAAG
The DNA here is from genome assembly GCA_947359465.1 of Metellina segmentata. NCBI lineage: Eukaryota > Metazoa > Arthropoda > Arachnida > Araneae > Tetragnathidae > Metellina > Metellina segmentata. Next base: position 102,782,673 of record OX375875.1, read on the forward strand.
AAAAATTGTGCCGCGTTAGAAATTTTCAAGTGTTCATTGCAATCACATTTCAAAACTGTTGCTCGCATGTTGAAACGCATAAAAATTGTTTCTTTTTAATTATTCAAGGCACTTTATAAACTGCTTTCATCGAGTTTATCACAGTATGTATTTATTTTATGCTGCAGATAAATTCCTTAAAATGCTGTCTGATAAATAAATGACTGATAGTTGTGATTTAACATTCCACTGTTAAAATGTATTTCTTTAGGTTAATCATGCAAAAAAGTATGCCCATAGGGAATCATTAGATACTTTAAAAATGTAGTTAAACGGTAAAAGGACGAAAGAAGTTTTAATGTATCTCACCAAGTAACACAAATCAGTAGATTTTACAGGTTCAAAAAAAAATTAATAAAACTTTGAAATATATGTTGCATTTGAAATTTTTTGAATTTAGAAAAGTATTGTTCACTATCTGTGCTAGAAAAATTTGTAAACATGCCACAAAAATGTGTAGCCTTTTGAGTTGTGTCGCTTTTATCGATACAAGTGTAAGATATAAGCCTAAGAGCAGACATTAAGTTTGCTGGTTGGGTTCTATGCCGTAATGGCCGTATTTGGTCAGGTTGCGCAGTACACAATACAAACGCGAAGTAATGGCCATTTCGACTAGTTATACCGACCCTCCCACCAGTGAGATTCAACCAGTGAGGATTGCAAGGCAATCCTCTGGGGGTTGGCGAGCAGGGGGCTGGCCCCCTAGTTCGCATATATTTTCTGTTTCCCCATACACTTTTGCAAATTTTCGTTTATCTTAAACTTTAGTTGTTAATATAAGAGCTATCCCTCCATAGGGGTATTTATATTTGGTAATGTGTGGTGTGTTAATGGACATAAACACGCACACATTTTTCAGACACAAAAGCGAGAAATACAACCAGGGTAAGTTACAGAAATTGAACCAGCGCCGCCTGCAACTCGCAGGTTGCTACAGAAGTGAGAAGACCCACCGAACCACGGCCACCCGAGCAAACTTAACCCCTTGGGTATATTTGACGACTGAGACTCGCCAAGCACTTGTTTTGCCTAAGTTACGGATGACGAGTCTAATTCGTCATTCAAACTAGGACAACATTAAACATGTACATTCTTGTTCAATACAAGAATGATTGGTGTTACGAGACTTTCCTTGAATCAAATTATTCAATTGTTCTCTACAAAAATACACTTTATTCAATCTGACTCCATGCATAGAAATATTTACACGGCTGCGTTATCAGACATTCTTTTTTGGAATGAACGTGGAGATCAGAAGCTGTGCTATCGCTCTCAGACTGTTGCCATTCTTATCAAACGAAATTATACGAAAATATAACAGTAGCTAGTGTGCAAACTATAATACGAAAATGTAACAGTAATTAGTGTGCAGACGATAATACGAAAATATAACAGTAACTAATGTGCAAATGATAATACGAACAACTTTTTTTCTAATAAATCTACCCAAGGGGTTAAGAAATAATTTTCCCAGAAGATAAAAATACTCCCGAAGTAAAATGACTTAACTACTTTGCGAAAACACCTACCACGCTTTCATTTCCAAATGGGCAGTTTTGATTTACAACCGATTGTCCACGACCTATTCACACGGTTGTTATTGTTTTCTAAAATTTCCTGCCTACAATTCGTGCCATAATAGCAATTACAGTATTTAGTTGTCTGAAAGAAGATCAGAACAGTTTGCAGATTGACATTTATAAAAAGAACACTTCTAACTCCTTTTAAGAAAGTCTGCACACAATCTAGCTTTTATGAAATTGCATTGCGTGGAAAAGCGAGAAGGAAACTCATTTATAAAATAGCTCCTTAAAAGGGAAGAAAAATTCTTTAAAAAAAACCTGCTTTATTCGCCTCTTTGTTTGATACCTAACTGGGTACGTCATGTGATTTGCAATAAGATTATGTGTATGATAGCTCATTGTTGGTAGTAAATTTCCCAGAAAACTTTATTTCTTCGAATCGGAAATAATTGTAATTACCATGTGCAATTGTTCATTCATATCCTTTTATTTTTCGCAATAACAAAAATAAATTTACTTAATTGCCGATGTTTGAGTTCGTCGAATGAGTTTCAGATGATTATTTTAATGGATTTCTGTTGAAGTAGTTCTAGATACTCTGGAAACATTATATAAATTAAGTGTATAAATATAGTTTTAAAAGTTTGTAATTTGTAGGATATATAAAGAAGGCATAAGATTAAAAAGCTAGAAACTCAACTGTTGTTCATAATTACGCTACACATAAGATAGAAGAATAATCGCTTCAAATCGTTCGTTTTTCATTTTTAACGCTACAAGAATTTTTGAAAATGTCAGATAATGATGTGTCTATCATGTGTGATCGAGGAAATCTAATTGAAAATATTAATGTTTTCTTTGACATTCATATTTCCCTTTTCCCTTATAGTTTAGCCAGTATTAGTCTAAAACTATTAAAATTAATTTTATATGTCTCATTATGGATTATATTTGTTTTAGATGGGATGTTTATGTCATATTTCAATCATGTAATATTTATTGATATTGACATTAGATTGCGATTGATTCCGCGTAAGCATCGTTTAATGTCTTTTCAAGTAAAGAAAATGGCTAAATATTTTTTAAATGATTAATCTTTACTGCAAAATTCGTTGTATATTATGAAGTAGAAAATTTATAGTATAGTAATAAAAAATAGTATAAGACGAACTTTAAATGGGAGGAAATATGAGGGGAAAGCAAGAAAAAATATATCATCGAATGGAAATAGAAAGAAAAAAGAAGCCTTTAATAAACTATCATCCAGAATAATCCTTTGAATATAATTATAGATTTGAAGGATTTCAGGTAACATACTGCTAAGCCACTTATCGAAATTTTCGGGGTAGTAAATTTGAGTTTAAAAAAATTCCTAAAGATTATGTTTTATTCACTATTCAAGAGATCGTGAGATCTTTAACATTCAAGTATTACACTCATTGAAATGATCAGAAACTCTTTTGTTCCTTATATGAATTTTTTTCCCTTATGGACCATATTTCTGAGGCTTATCTTAATGTAACCCAGGGTCTGTCATTTATATTTTTCTGCATACAAACTACTTTTGACGGGTACATTGAAAAGTTAGAGATGAGAACTTACATACACATTTTGAGGATTTTTTTCGTTAATATTTAAGGCTGCCAAACAAATATAATCATATTAGAAACAATAACACGATTTGGAATCGATGGAATCAGGAATAAAAATTTGAAAATTAAAACTCCGCTCAATTTATCATACTTTGTATGCTTGTTCTAATATATGAATATCTAAAAATACTATAAAAGGTATTATATACATTACTTTTAAAGTCTACTGTACTTCAATATGAACTAAATACTTTAGTACTTATAAAAAGTAAACGTAGGAGGCTGCTGCTATTATATCTTGTGTCCCTACCCTCAAAGCATAACAGTATTTTTTCTGGAATATAACATCGAATAAGATTTTCTTATCACTTTTATCTCGCGACTAACTTGGGCCCTATTCCTCGTTTGCCCATTAACCCTTGTCAAAATGCTCCTCAGTATTTTATGTGCCCATTCCAAACTCCTACATAAAAAGGTAAATCTTCCAAAGCCTCTTTTGAGTAGAAATGGGGCAGATTGTCATCTCAAGGGCGCTGTAAGGCGCGGTCAAGAGGAAAGTTGTGGGCGATTATTTCTGTCTCCTTGGCTGGAGAAAAGGCCCTAAAATACCTCATTTACGGACTTGCGAAACAAACGGAAATAATTTCTATTTCCAAATAAATTCCACAAGAGAGTGGCTGTTTTGACAAAAGTAATTTACCTCAACAGTGTTAGTGTGAAGTAGTTTTATTATCTTTATCAAATCCTGATTCACAAATATCACCTACATATTTCTGCAACAAAAAAAGTATGTCGAAACTCTCCCTTGTTTGATACTCCCTTAAAATGTACTGTGTATGTTGAACTAGAGTTACGGGTGGCAAATTATTAATCAGAGCTATTAAACTTGAAATTTTTATCTTCGTATTAGTTGTATGGCGTTTTAAAATTATTTGTGCTCAAAATCAGAAACACAAATGCGAAATTCACATTTTGCTCATTACATTCGCTTAAAGTTTCATTCGTTTTGTGCAAAACAAACACAATCAAGGTTTTTATCGGAAAACCAGCATATTTTTTGTCTTTCATTTCAATTCGTAGTTGTTACTTCACTAGAAATATTTTATACTTAAAAAGGTTGATGTGAAATACACTCCACATATTCCATTCCAGAACCATTTTTCCTACAATAACAGTCGTCGAGGAGCGCAGAAGAAAAGAAAAGAAGGCAGAAAGTTGGAGCCCCGAGAAAGAAAATATTTAAATAATCCCTACTAACATTTTAGTTGAGTCAATTAAAGAAACAGGTTCAGAAGCGAAATTATTTAAGTTCTTTTTTTTTTATTTTGACTTTTCACTCAAAATATAGACCCAAAGAAAACATAAATTTTAACTATTGTAACATAATAATTTTCGATAAGGGTTATTGCTTATATGTCAATGTGTTGTTTGATTGGTGAACATCAGATCCAGTAAAAATAAAAATTAAATTCAGTTTTCCAAATCGAGTTTTTTACGGTTGTTCTGTGCTTTCCCCTTCATTAGATTGTACCTTTTGTGTACCAAAACAGTTTCTGTATAAAAAAATAAGCCCAGTGTCTATTCATTACACAAATAAGTACGAATAGCTGCCCTTAAATTTGTTTCGTTCACACGTATTTGAGTATACTTTTACACATGTTTTTGTATAGAAGAATCCAAAACTCAGATAGCCAGTAAGCAAAATACACCTGCAACGAAGGAGTGTAAATGAAGCAACGACGTCAAAATCATCTCGTGGAGCTCATTGTAATGTCACAGTAACTGGATTGACGAAAATCTTTCTAGAGGCTGTTAGGATTTAAAAATTCTTGTTACAGCCCGAATTTCATTTCTTACCCCAAAACACGCCCTGAAGGCCGGCCCATTTTATTTTTTCCACCCAGAGAGTTGTATCCTATAAAGGCCGAAAACAATTATTTTTGCAATCTCCACAAATTATTCAAAATACTGTATTATTATTTTGAATCGTGTCTTCATAACAGTTGTATTTCAAAATGAAACAAAAACTAGTTTCCGCTATAAAACGAAATTTTGAAAGTACAAGAAACTTTCAGAGAAAACACGTTTGTAAAACCCATTTTTGTGTCAACAGAATGGAATTTTAAAGAAGAATTCAACGTCTTGACCTGCTAGTTCACTGTCAAAGAGGGTCGGCGTATAGCTCTCTCCAAGCAACCATTCCACGTTGGGTTGGCGTGGAAGTTTGGAGAGTGGGGTGCCAGCACAGATATTACCACGTCATCTGACCGTGGTTCAAAATTACGTGGTGTTGTCCTTGGATCTTTCTCTTAGGGGATTGATCCCCGACTGTCGTCAATAGCCCGTCGTGTTGCTCTTGTACGACGTTAAAAAAATTTCCGTACCAAGCTACCATTTTGGTATCTATAACCATTTTTGTGTCAATAGAATGGAATTTTAAAGAAGAATTCAACGTCTTGACCTGCTAGTTCACTGTCAAAGAGGGTCGGCGTATAGCTCTCTCCAAGCAACCATTCCACGTTGGGTTGGCGTGGAAGTTTGGAGAGTGGGGTGCCAGCACAGATATTACCACGTCATCTGACCGTGGTTCAAAATTACGTGGTGTTGTCCTTGGATCTTTCTCTTAGGGGATTGATCCCCGACTGTCGTCAATAGCCCGTCGTGTTGCTCTTGTACGACGTTAAAAAAATTTCCGTACCAAGCTACCATTTTGGTATCTATAACCATTTTTGTGTCAACAGAATGGAATTTTAAAGAAGAATTCAACGTCTTGACCTGCTAGTTCACTGTCAAAGAGGGTCGGCGTATAGCTCTCTCCAAGCAACCATTCCACGTTGGGTTGGCGTGGAAGTTTGGAGAGTGGGGTGCCAGCACAGATATTACCACGTCATCTGACCGTGGTTCAAAATTACGTGGTGTTGTCCTTGGATCTTTCTCTTAGGGGATTGATCCCCGACTGTCGTCAATAGCCCGTCGTGTTGCTCTTGTACGACGTTAAAAAAATTTCCGTACCAAGCTACCATTTTGGTATCTATAACCATTTTTGTGTCAACAGAATGGAATTTTAAAGAAGAATTCAACGTCTTGACCTGCTAGTTCACTGTCAAAGAGGGTCGGCGTATAGCTCTCTCCAAGCAACCATTCCACGTTGGGTTGGCGTGGAAGTTTGGAGAGTGGGGTGCCAGCACAGATATTACCACGTCATCTGACCGTGGTTCAAAATTACGTGGTGTTGTCCTTGGATCTTTCTCTTAGGGGATTGATCCCCGACTGTCGTCAATAGCCCGTCGTGTTGCTCTTGTACGACGTTAAAAAAATTTCCGTACCAAGCTACCATTTTGGTATCTATAACCATTTTTGTGTCAATAGAATGGAATTTTAAAGAAGAATTCAACGTCTTGACCTGCTAGTTCACTGTCAAAGAGGGTCGGCGTATAGCTCTCTCCAAGCAACCATTCCACGTTGGGTTGGCGTGGAAGTTTGGAGAGTGGGGTGCCAGCACAGATATTACCACGTCATCTGACCGTGGTTCAAAATTACGTGGTGTTGTCCTTGGATCTTTCTCTTAGGGGATTGATCCCCGACTGTCGTCAATAGCCCGTCGTGTTGCTCTTGTACGACGTTAAAAAAATTTCCGTACCAAGCTACCATTTTGGTATCTATAACCATTTTTGTGTCAACAGAATGGAATTTTAAAGAAGAATTCAACGTCTTGACCTGCTAGTTCACTGTCAAAGAGGGTCGGCGTATAGCTCTCTCCAAGCAACCATTCCACGTTGGGTTGGCGTGGAAGTTTGGAGAGTGGGGTGCCAGCACAGATATTACCACGTCATCTGACCGTGGTTCAAAATTACGTGGTGTTGTCCTTGGATCTTTCTCTTAGGGGATTGATCCCCGACTGTCGTCAATAGCCCGTCGTGTTGCTCTTGTACGACGTTAAAAAATTTTCCGTACCAAGCTACCATTTTGGTATCTATAACCCGTAACAGTGCACATACTGAACATAGACACATACAGAACATAGAACGGAGGGGGGGGGGTGTAGCAGAGGCAACCACGTCAGAAACCACCTCCGCGGCTCATTGCATTGTAAACGGCTCACAATGAGTGTAACCATAGCCCCATACGGGTATTTAAAATCACCCCCACTTCGCTATCAGTCACCGCAGTGTCTTTTCTCTTTAATTTAATCGCAGTGGCTCCGGGATTGTCCTTGATCTTCTAGAATCTCCCCTTGTTTTGTCTCACGGGCTCTTGGTCCAGGCGTGACTCTGTCACGGACCAACGACCCTGCAATAATCACGCGAACCAGCCTTCCCTTTTCTCATAGTCAGTCACAGTCCGATAGCGCACTTCTGCGAGATACATCTCTCCTCGGAGCCTAACAAGTTTGGAGGATTTCTCCTTATCGAGTATCGGATTTTTCTCCAGGGAAAATTATTTGGGGGGAGGATTTTTCCTCTTGTTCTTTTTTTTTGTCCTGCGTTGCGTGTTTTGTTGCGTTTTTCGCTCGTTTTGTTTCTAATGGTTGGGATCGCTGGTTTAATCGATGGGTTATTTCCGGTGGGGTACTTAGAAAAGCTGTGAACCACATAAAATACGCTCTTTGAATATAATCTTATGTATTTATTAGGATACAGTCTTGTTTTCCTTATTTATAGAAAGATTCAAGTTTAAAGTAGTTACCTCTAGGGATGCGACATCGATGTCAATGTTTTCAAAACATCGATGTATTGGAGTCGATGTTTTTGTAACATCGATGTCTATACTTCTCGATGTTTTTACGTTGTCGATGTTTTATTTGTAAATGAAAAAAGTACGGTTATAAAAATTTAAAAAATAACCAAGTGGCATAATTTTCACAATCAGCAAATTGAACATACTTTTAGACCAAAGTGGCCAAGGGTGAAGGGTGTGAAAAGTTGGTATACGACATCGATGTGGATGTTTTCAAAACATTGATGTTTTATAAAAAACATCGATGTATTGGAGCCGAAGTAGTATCACTAGTTGCTAAACCAGTTTTAAGAAATGGGGGAAATAGTTTAAATACACTGAATTTTAAAAACATCGATGGTTTGGGTAAGGATGTACTATCAACATTGATGTTTTAATTTTGAACAACAAAGTTTCAAAACATAGATGTTTTGCTGTCGATGTAGCAACACTAGTTCCTAAACAAGTTTTAAGAAATGGGAAAAAAAAGTTTAAACACACTGAATTTTAAAAACATCGATGTTTTTGAGGCGATGAATTATCAACATCGATGTTTTAATTTTGAACATCGATGTTTTACTTTCGATGTCGCATCCCTAGTTACCACAAATTTATTTTAATGCTTTTTTTTAAAGGGCTCATAGTTATGATTTCGCAAAAACAATTATTTTTCTTTCAAAGCAACACGCATTCTCTTTAATAGTTCAGAGTTTTGTGCCAAAATGTTTTTGGCTGGTTATCTGCGACTTTGATAACATGGTTTGTGGTCAACGGTCAGTTTAATGGGGGGGGGGGTTACACGGGGGGGGTAATTAGTTAAATTGACGTGAGACATTTTTAACATTACAAAGCCAAAATTGGTATTTGACACGAAATCTGTTTTGTGCTTCATTAATCTTCCAAATATAAAGAAATTATTGTTTGAATTTGCATGTTATTTGTTCATTTAATCGAACGTTTTTGTATTTTTTTCTTAACATGATGTGCGATGTGATCTTTACTTTTACCATATTACTAGCATCGCAAAAGTGCCCATGGATTATTTACATGCATTTAAATTTCTGGGATATTTTATTGTTCTAAAAAGAATTGCATGTACTCTAACAAATAAAATCAACTAATCAGCAGCCAAAAGGTGAACATAAATCTCACAAATGATGGTTTTAAATAGTTAGAACCTTTCCTATACTACACTCATCCTAACTCCGATCTCATTTTTCATTCTGAGATTTTTTATTGGAACATTCCCTTCTTTTCGGTCTTATTGTTCTATTGATAATTGATTAGGATTCATTAATTCGCATTAAAAAGAAAAAGAAAACGCCAGATAATTATGATTAATATTGCATTCTTCCTAACACGGATATTACCTATTTAAAATTCCTATGTCTTCGAAAGTTTCTTTCTCTACTCTCTTTCACCTGAAGGTCAGGCGTTGTCAAACCTGTTGCGAGCGCTATAAATCCCACTCAAATGACTTAAGAGACCGATTAACCATCGACAGCTCTCATACAACGTAGATTAACCTACAAACCTATAGAATAGTAGTTACTACAGATAATGTGTTGCATCTGTCTTTTAAACAGCTAAAGATCGATTCTTCAACTTCCCGATGCGTTATTTTGACGATGGTACATGTTTCCTCGGGTTTACGGAAATTCTATATTTTATTCCATTGGCCATCATAGAAACAGTTTTTCCTTTAACATTCACGGTTTTTTGTTTGATTAACTTGAAGTACTATTTTATGTTTATTTTATATGATGATCTTTTTTTTAATAATGAAATGATTTTACTTTCGAAAACTCAGTTCTCGAAAATGAAATTCTTTTGAATGATCTTGATCATTTTCAATTTGACAAGAAAACTGCTTATAGTGTTGATTATTTTTACATGGTGTTCATATTCGACTTGGCTGGATTTTATATAGCCAAGGACATGTTTGGCCAAACTCCTCAAAACAGTGTGAAGTAACTGGCCATATTAATTCAATGAAAGCTTTGTTGACCCAGTAGAGGAATGCACCAAGGGAAGTATCGAACTTTGCCGCTTACGACTTGCAGATTGCTAGTATAATGGGCAAAACCACTGAGCTACGGCGAACCTAATTATTACTAAGAAGTAGCTAAGTGTTCACTTATGTTTTCATTGAATGAATTAGTAATATATGATTTGATAACTTTTTCAAATAACGAAATTAATTTCTTAAACTGGCATTTTGTTATTTTATCAAAGTTGTGAAATTATATAGAGCAATACTCGAAGATGATTAATTATCTTAGAATGTTACTATTCCCTTTCACGACTTTAACAAGCTATTTTAATTTGGATTAAAAATTGGTTTTTGGCTTCGTTTCTTTATAGAGGTGTAAACCAAGACTCCTCAAATTTTCCTCTTTTAAAATGAAAAATACACAGTGAAATCAAAGGATTTTTTTCCTCCATTTGTCAAGATCTTATTGTACTTGCGTTAAAAGAACAATTACATGCTATTGTCTTGTCACGTTGTCGTACCACATCCCTGTAGATCCCGAAACCACATAAAGAGCCATGTAGGCATGATCCCGCTGTTCTGGTGTGCACTGGAGCAAACAATACTTGAGTTAGCGTCATCAGGAGAGTCGTTGTACCTTAGCCCTTTTCCTCTTACTTTTGACATTTGGTCTGACCTTCGTAATCTTTGGAAAAGAGCCATTGCTATTATCCTGTAAACCTCACCAATTTAGCAACTACTACTTAGTTACTGATGCGCAACGCACTGTAAACACATGACAATGAAATGACGTAACATTTTGCTTTTGTATCATCGTGAAATCACTACAATAGCACCTAAGACTTTGCAATGTCTTGTTGGACATTTCGTTCCACTAGTCAAGACTCTATTTGTTCATCATCTTCCACTTGCATGAGGACGTGTTGCCATATCATTTCGGAGTTCTCTTTCTCCTGAAATTTCGAAAATATTCGAGTGTTGAAATAAGGATTATATACTGCTTGAGCAACTGTCGACTTAAGTGCATTATATTTATGCTTGATGAAGTGGTTTTCATCCTTTGATTTGGGAGTGAGGAGGGATACTTTAGCTTATACCCTATGGTAAAAACTACAAACTGTGCGAAAGATTTCAAAATTTGCTGCACAGTGATTTGCTCTATGATGATTTCTTGAATGCACATTTAAAGAAATTAGCTCAAAAGAAATTACTTCACTAAATGCTCTTTTGAAGAGGAAATTGTGCTCTTACTGGTGAATGGTTTTTGTACAACACTCTCTCACTAATTAAAGTTGGAGGAAAGACTTCTTATTCGGAAACTAACATCTTTTGTGTATGAAAACAAAGAAATGGCTATTTAACCTATCGATAAATACATTCCTGAATAGAGATTATTCAGCAATTGTAATTGATATTTATTTTGATTCTCTATTCGATTCTACAATGTCTCAAAATGTATTCCCTAATACTACATTTGAAGGGGCCGTAGGTCTAAAAAGTACATTTGGTATCTTGAAATTTTGGTTGTCCGCCCTCCCCCCCCCAAAAAAAAAAAAAAAACACGTAAAAAAACATAAAATGAAAAAATGCTGTAATGGGAAAAATATGATAAGAATATCGAAGCATTAAGGCAATCGACATTCACACATCTTTATTATAGACATTTTACTAGACAACATTCGACTGAGTACAATTAAACCCAGAATCGAACAAAAAAAGTAATGCGACGTAGCTGGATAAACTCCCATCCCAAACCTGTCATCTTCCTCCACAACCCTAGAACACCACCAGGTAATTTACTTCTTTAATTTTTATTTCATCCGTGGCCTTCTAGGACCAGATGTTCCGGAACCCCCCCCCCTCCCCCAGTTTTCACTCTTCGGCCACCAAATGTTTTCTAAGACCTCATCTTTCCAATCAGCTCTTAGGCGATAAACTGAAACATTAGATTGGATATAAAAGTTATATTGCAACAAAAAAAATAAACCACCAGCACACGGAGACACGCGTCACTGACGTGGCTCGTGCAACGGGAACGGTATAAAATGCCCCATCCCCTCTCTTAATCACAGGTGCATTGCGGAAGAATGGGACAACGGGCACTAATTAACAGCGGGCGTTCGAAAGTGATGAGATATACGTGACCTGGTTCAGAGAAAGAATGGAAATTTTCGGTACATCGGTGGGGTTAGGAAGAAGTGAATTTCTTCCTCGTCTGCCTCTTGAAATTGAAATCAAAGAGAAAGGTGAACGATCTGGAGATAATCAAGTTATCTGGATGAGGGATCTCTGCGGAGTTTTTACTATTCATCACACCATTGTTAATGAAGAATTTAACGTTATGTTTGTACTGGTAGACAAAAGAGCACGATTCTGTTAGGCGTGTCACAAGAGATGTATTGAAAGTGTATCAACAATCGATACAAGTGGTGATTAGGTAGCAACACAACTTTCGAGTTATCCGCTTGTTGGATTTAGGCGCTTGATTACTAATTTCGCTGGAGTGCAAATAAAGCTTCCTCTTTTTAAAATGGAGTGCAATTACTTGTAAAGAAACCTAGCAAAATATGTCTTTGTATTAATACTTTAATCCTAATGATCATAATTTTAATTGCTGTAAAGTAATTTGACTACTGCAAAAGTAGTAATACGAAAAAATAATATATAAGAACACCTTGAAAATATCAGTAAATGTCTTTTTAGCCGGGACTAAATAATGTCGACTATCATAGTTAAGAACAACATATCTTCAGTAAGCGTAATTATGCATTTTCTCTACTATTATGAGAGGAAGTGTTTGTCTGTTTCTTGAACGCAAAGTCCTGACGAATCTATTGCACTTACAGTAATGGGATTTGGCACGCAGGTAGTACAAATTTTTCGCAATTTTAGGGTCGAGGCGAATTTTAAAATTCAATCTAGAACATTTTAAAATGAATTTAGTAGTTTTTTTCACCATTCTCATTCTTTCGCGGTAATTCTGAGGATGAAGACACATCAAAACTTAGACTTTTTGCCCTCACGTGTCACATTAACGTCAGCCTTTGGAACTATGCCAAATTGTTTTCATCTCCGGGGAGAGAACACATTCGAATGAACTTCGTTTGTTTTGACATTCATTCATTTTGATTGCCTGCGAAACGGATTCCAGAAAGGAAACAGATTGCATTTTCTGCCCTTCGCGTTAAAACAAAAATAAAAACAGATTTTCATTTTAGCGATGGAGAGCAAAGAAATAAAAACATTTTGACTAGGATTGTTTAGCGCTTTTTCGTATAATCGGAATCGTTAAAGACAGATTGAAAATTTCAACAGATTTGAAATCTGCGGAAAATTTTCCATCAGATAACAACCAAACATCACCACGATCACGGGTAACGCCGGGTTAGCCACGAAGTGGCTAGTTACATATAAACACACACAATCGTAATTTTAAGTCTCTCTAATTCTAGTCAATTAGCACATTTTTGAACTGGGCAGTTTTTGAATACGAGTTCCCTTTAATTGTATTAATATAAACATTTTATATATAGCGTTTTTACAATGTTGTTTTGGTTTTCTGACACATGAGCTATATTTGGCTAAGCTGAGCCAAACAAATTCCAGTAAATTGATATACACACATGGAAAGCTTAACTGATACAGAAGAGAAATACACCCAAGAAGAACTGGAATCGTTTACTCTGTATACATTCTGAGTCCGTTGTAAGAAAGTAATATTCAACCCTTTATGAAACGCGAAATGTCTCTGCGCAACACTCATTATATTTAACAGGTTCCTTCGGCTCTTTATATCCCGCAGTTTCATATTTCTCTTCCCTGTTCCCTTTCCTCAACCGATGCGTGGGAGAACACAAAAGTAATGTGAACAGAATGAGAGAGAGAGAGAGAGATCGAGTAGTTAAAGAGAGTCATACTCGAGATTGATAGCTCCAATGATGCGCTGATTAATTGACCCATCCCTGAAGTCCATCTCCTTGACTTCAAAGTCATGCCGTGCGGCATAGCGTTATCCCATCACGTCCGCTCACCTACGCAGGGTTTTTCAAAAAGGCTGCCGTAGGTGGTGACCCGTAGTTCCCTGCTAGACACGCATGGCAGGCGGCCTAGCCTACTTTTGTAACTACTTTCCACTACATCCTTTGGCTGCTAAAGCGCCACAACTTTTACTTGTTTGCTTGATGGCCAACTAACAGGATGCATGGTAAATTAATCTCCAGTCTCCCCTTCCCCTTCCCATCCCTCGGTCGCAAGCACCCATAACATAGTGGTGAAACCATGGGGAATTATAATCCACCATTAAGAAATGGACGTTCGTTTATTTTTCCGTTGAAGAAAATTTGAAAGCATAGAGCGTTTCGGAAATCATGCTAGTTCCCTCAAAAAGATACATTGGAATTCCTAATGCTAAATTAATCCGCCAATAATAAGTCTTTAGTGTGGTGAGTAGGTACTCGCAGTAGTTTATGCAATCATTGAAAGTAGAGTCGGTTTATCGAATGTTAATTTTGCTCAATGAATTTTGTTTTCCAGTTACTTTGTTGTTTGGTTTTGTTTGTGACGATTTGTGACGAAAGAGTTATTTTCTCTCCTGGCCTTAAACCTTAGTTGGTAGTCTGAGTGGTCTGGGTAAAAAAATAACCCTATTTGTGCAAGCTGCTTCAAATAACGTCAAATGAATGGTCATACAAAAAGAAAGCTTTAACTGGCATTTTTGAGAAATACTCCCATCAAGGGAGGAATCGAACCTTTTGGGTACGACCACTTACCAATCGCATGCTGCTGGACCAGAAGTGAAATCTATGAGGTTCGGTTGTCCACAAGTACGAAATTTTTTTTTTTGAAATTTGTACTCAGAGATGAGATACATCCTATCCTTTTGTTGAAGGAGTAAAATTATTTCACTTTCATTTAAATTCAGACCACTTTATGGTATATTGTATATTAATAACAAACCATTGAGACTGTTAGTTGAAATGTGCTACAAGCGGGTACTTAGCGAGTCGGGAAAATCTCTTTTGCCTCTATGACACAATTAACAGGAACTCTATCTTAGTTCCCAGGCAAACAGCTGATACACTTTCGTCTTACGACCCGCAATAAATGGATACTTTCTCCATTCCTCTTTTTTTGCTCTCTTCGTAACTAAATCGCGAACAATGTGTAGCAATAGCCTGCGCATTCTTCCTCCGGGCGTTCTTTGGTGGGAAAATGCGTTGGCGCGTTTCCTGACGACACAGTTCGAAAAACAATCGAAGTAAGAAAATATACAGCGCTCTTCTCGTTTTCCATCTAAGGTCAACCGGTCTGTGGCATCAGGAGGCGACAGGTACGCGGCTGCAGAAAGGAAGGGCCTGTGTTGAAACCTACGCAAAAATTTCTTTTCGAACTCTACCAACGACGACTCAAGCGACGCGTAGTCTGAAAACGCAAAATCTGTCAACGTGTATTTGCTCAACGTTGTTACGTAGACTGTAAAAATAGCCAACGATTTTTACTGTTAGTTACGTGACTTGTTTCTATATTTTACATTGATGTTTTCTGACTTGTGTTTCACGAGACTACAGTTCGGAAAGAATACCGTGACAAAATGATGTTTTTGAGAAGAAAAGAGGTGATCAAGTTAAAAATAAACTGGTTACCTATCATTGGGTTGTTGTTTTGCGTTTTTATGGATTAAGCTGGCGTAATACACAAGATAGACAACTCAACACAGATAAATTGGGAGAGCAAATTTTTTAAATATATGTTGTAATAAAGCGTTTAAGTACAGTTATAAGCTCGATGCCAAAAAAATAGTAATGCCTGTTTGCTATGTTTCATCGATTTAAAAAATAGATTACCTATTGGTGTACAACTATGTCTTCTTAACGTTGGCCAGAAATATTATCGTATTGATTGAATTAGTTTTTGTAGCACACGGGTCATTTGGTCAAGATGCATCAAACAACTTCAATCAGATGAACATACGTATAAAAGGAATGTTTTGCAGATACATAAGAGATAGGAAGAGAGGAATACTAAGGAAGAACAGAATCTGATCCACTTACAGGTTTTTAGCGAAGTGGACAGACCAGTCAGACACAGAGGACCCAAAAGTATTGTCAGAAGACTGTTATTTTCAAAATTAACTAAAGCTCATACTTCAAATCTCAAGATATCGACCATTACATGGATTAAAGGATTTAGGGTTACACATTATCCTTAATTTAAAAGAAAAAAATGTTTCTACTTTACTAAAATTATTTTTCTAACCATTCTTTTTGAGGTAATGCTTACAGTAAAAGCATTCAATCCGTCAAAAGGAATTGAAGCATATCCGAAATTCTGCCGGAAAAGAAACATTCCGAATTGAGCTCGATGGTTACTACAGTGAGTTCCCGGTAACAAAACCAAAAATTGAGTCATTGACCAAGAATATCGCTATTTGATTCATCTTTCTCTTTTTCACATAATCCGGATTTCCTTTCCTTTAAAAGTTATTAATTGACAATGTATCACGCTTCGAGACACGCAGAGTTCCGCAAAATTATAATTAGATACTTCAATCTTGATCAAATACATTACACTCGTTTCGATTCATTTCGTCACGGCATGCGATTCGGATGGGCAACAAAATAATGATGGGTGGAACTTTCATGTGGTAATTGACTTCCGTTTTTTCCGAGCGATACGGTTTAATAGGCATTCTTCTCCAAAGACGACGTTAAATATTCATAGGACGAGTCTCAGTTTTTATTCATTGCGATACGTATCATTCAATTAAGAGAAGAGACCTCAAATGCCTCTTCTCTTCTTTGTAACGAACCGTCTGTAACGACGAGTTCAAAGCGATACGTCGTTATTCTTTATTTATTAGTGTTGAATGAATTCGTTTAATAGCCTCTAAATTATTTTGTGTTGACGTTACGCCACTTTGTTAAAAAACATCAGATTTCCCGACATCAGATAACTTTTTAAAGGTTTTGTATAACATCTATAATAATAAAAAAGTGAGTGGTTCAAATTATTTAAGAATAATCAAGCGAATTTCATAAGTAAACGCAATATTCCCTATTTCTTTTGACAATAGTCTAAAATCACAAAGCAAAATACAAAGTTATTTTTTAACAAGAGTTTATCCAAAAAATTCAAAAGGTTATGAAACACTTTGCGATTTTATTTCGTGTCACACAGGAAAGATCTAAAGGGTTTTGTGTATTAAACATAAAAAGTCCTTGGGAATTTTGGAAAGGACTACTGTTTTTAGGTTGTTAAGCAAAACTATAAATCGAATATTTGGTTTCAGAATTAGGTCTGTAGATTGGACGTGATGCTAAGATACAGTATATTGAAATGGTGTTTTTAGAAAGAAAAGAAATGTAACATATTTTTGGTCGCAATACGCAGTTTTATATTTTTCAAGTGGGGACTCACCTCTCCGATTCATTAAAGCCACTATGGTTGCCCTGAAACATAAATAAATTAATGATAAAAAATACCGATGTTTTAGTCATTGATTTATTACCTAATCTTAATTAATTTATTAAATTAATTATATCCTAGTTCCAAAATCCTAAATCTAAGAAGAATTTTAAATAATGAATGATAACCAAATCCTAAAAATAAGAGATGTCTTTATTTTTAAACGATAGACATACACAAAACCCCAAAAGTTTTGCATTAAAGCTGGTGATATCAGATCTACGACAGATTGCATAAAGACACGTTTTCAGCACTTTAATAGCTTAGTCTTTGTGATGGAACATAACGCACCATTTCCTGTACAGATGTCTTAATACCTTCCCACGATTACCCAAAATCTCATAATCCATTGAATTCCTATTACATAACTCTTGTTGCCGAAACTGCAAACAAGGCGGCCATAAAATCATCCACCTTGTCCTCCGTGTAAAAGAAAGAAACATCAACCCAAGCCGAATAGTCCTATTGTCATAGCATTTCTTATTAATACCCCAAAACAATAGAATCGAAACATCGAAGTGCGCACGAGTCATGTTATCCCGGTCATGAAGACATTCCGTCCTCTTCAGCTGAAGCAAAACACGCAAGGGAATGAGACAAACAAAAAAAAGCGTGTTTATCGTGTACCATTCGGTGGTTGCCGAAACAGAGCCACGGATGGATGGATGACCGGTGCTAATCGGTCACCGTCGCGATCATTCCGATATTCGATTGGCGGAAGTGGAAGATTCGATCTCGATTCCAGTATGAATTCCAATTCAAGTGATCCGGGGAGTTAATCTAAAAATATAATGTTCTTTAACCCCCTGCCGATGAACCAAGATTCGCGAATCTGAAAGAAAAAGAAGCTACCGGAGGATTCCTTTCTTGAACCGTACGTTCCGTCACGCAACAGTCGCAACAAAAACTTATTGTCTTTCCAACTAATGACAAAGGAAATAGTATGGGAGATGTGTGTCCGATAGTCTTTGTACTTACTAAATTGGGGTGCCGTACTCTCGTTCCCCGTGATCCAATTCAACAGGTTTCCGATAGCGTGATCAATGTCCACTCTCATGCCTGTACTGCCCACGCAGAAGATAGTTATGAGTGGATGGAGAAGAATGGGAAGGCAGTAAAGATAAAACTGTCTCAAAGGAGCCTTTTGTTTAAAAGTTTGGTATGGATTGTGTATGTTGCCTTTCTCACTAAACAATTGAATTTGTGGAAGGAATTCGTTAAATCCAAAAGGCCTTAAAACTCCTTAATGGGATTTTCGTGTGTGGCATAAACTGAATTATGAAGAGGACTGCTATTTACAGATAGAAACATGAATAATAATATTTAAATGCCTGGGAGGATAACTAAGAATTAGCATAGAGACCCGAAGAGATTGTCTTATCTGAATATTACTAATAAAGTGGTCTTCGATATCTGAATATTACTTTATTTATACCATCGCGTTTAGAAACAGAAAAAATATTACAACTATTTCAGTAATTAGTCCACTAATGTAGGATAATATACACAATATACGATTCATTTCAGTTTTTAAGTATAATGTCAATTATTGTTTCGTGTATGTTCGCGTATTTGTTCCCTAAAGTATTTATTCCATATAAGAAAATTAATTCCTCTACTGGGAGGTCCTGAACTACATTAAAAGCGAATGAATGATATGGATCAGTCGTTTGACAATTTGGACATTTAACTATCCACCTGAAAAAAAAAATCGAGTTTTTTATGCATTTAAAATTTCACGATTTGAATTACTTCTCAATTAGTATATCTTGTACCGATTTTTATGGTATCAAGTATGTAAAACCTTAACTACTCTATTTGTATTGAGACCTATGCTCTTTTTATTCATATTTATTTTATCCATCAAGAGTTTTAAGAATATCGTCCAGATGATCTGTGGTAGCTATCATTTAATCTCATCTAATTACACCTTTAAAGATTTAGTTACATTAAGTAGGATTACAAAGTGGAATGGGGGATGGGTTGTAGTTATTAAACAATGATTTGGTAGTACCTGCAAAATAGAGCGCACGATAAGGACTCAACGCTCTGTTACATTTTTAAGGAGCGTGCTAAAACTCATTAGTTAGTGAAATTCTTACCTATGAATAATCCTACTCTAGACAGATTATAAAAACAGGAAGTTCTCTCTATCTTCTCTTTCATATTCCAATCTTACCTTCATCGCTATAAATAAAATCGATCATTTTATGATTTTCGTTGATCATTTGCATTGATTAATCCTTCTTTGCATGATTTTTTCTTTATTGGTGGCATAAATCAAGTTGATATAATTCATGTTCAAAATTAAAGGAAAAAAGGTTAAAAAAATCTTAGTATATATTTATAGTATAAATTTAGCAAAAAACAATATGATGGTATCATGTGGTATTTTTTAAATTAAACGCAAACATTTTCAGAAATTGCTCTAAAAATAACAGAAACACATGTTACAAACCTTTCTTCCACTCATTTTCACTTTTTTAGCAATAGAAACTCAAATATAATAAAACAAAATTAAAAACGAAATCATACGTTTATTGCAACTACAACAAACAGCGGAATGACAACTTCAAGCTCGTTTTACTGCTTGCTTATTTTTGACAGCTATGTTTTTTTTATGCAATGGACATTAAAAAGGTATCCAGACACGATCAACTTAAAGTGAACTTGTTCTTTTATATAATTTTTGGGCATTCAATGTTATGATGGAAATTTCCACCATTATGCAAAGAAGGGTTAAGGAAAAATATGCTAAGTTATATTTCGATAGGTGCATTTCTTTTTATTTCTTTGTATTAAAAATATTTAAATGCTTTAAAGATTTAAATTAATTTATTATTTTATTAGTTATAGATTCCATACATCGTTTGTCCCTTAATTTACACATTTATTTTTCATTCACTAGTTCTCTAGACATTTTACAGATATAATACGTCATCATTCAAATGTAAAAAGTTTTTATTTATTTTTAAAATTAAGACAAAGCTGAAAATTAAAGAGGATGAAGTTATTTTAGAATAAAATGAGGCTAGAACTGAAAGACCTGATCCTTCGAAATCTCTATATAAGAAACACCCATTTTACAGATATAATACGTCATCATTTCAATATAAAAAGTTTTTATTGCTTTTAAAATTAAGACAGCGTTAAAAATTAAGGAGGATAAAGTTATTTTAGAATAAAGTGAGGATAGAACCGAAAGACCTGATCCTTCCAAATCTGTATATAAGAAACACCCAACTTTGAAAAGGCGATACGCCTATTCAAAGTCCACTTGTATCGGTAAACTTTCCACAAAGCGACGACCTTTAAATTCCCCCTACTCTATCCTACCAGGTAGTTAGACAGGAGAGAGAGAGAAGGCTAAGAAAAAATCCCTATCCACAGGTTGAGCAGAGGACTGTTTGCCGAATGAGGAGATGCACCGGCTATATTGGAAAAATCATTTCCGGTCTCAGAAGGAACCCCTATTGGATAAGAAATATCGCTCTACTTGCTTGTCATCCATGCTTTCGAGAAGAGTTGAGAGGTCGTTTACTGTAACATCGGAAATGAATTGTTGGAGGTTCTTTTCTCACACAGATCAAGTTTTAAGACTGTTAATGATATGGCATAGATTTCGAGAGCGCGTTTTTATTTTCTTTTGATGTTGCGCGAACGAGGACTTGGGGATATCCTAGGATGTTACCGGCGTGCTTGGTTTTGTTTCCAATTATGGACGCTAAAGTTTTAATGAACATCCGTTCCTTCTCCCGTCGTGCCCTGTTTTACCGAGATGTTTATGGATGTTCATGAGCGAAGTTGTGAGGTTTTATTGGTTTTACGTAATCATATACTGCTTGGAACGGAAATGTAATTTAGAGTGCCATCGCCTTGTTGAGTTAAACACCTAATGGATAACAAACTAAAAAAACTATTTTCGAATCGTGAAGTTTAGAACTTAATAAAATAAATTTCGATTGAATAGTTTAGTTTTGAAAATCAAATCATTGGGTGAGCTGAATCAGATTCTCTCCACTCGTCACGTTGTCTTCACAAATAAATTATACTCCTGTATGCTTATTTTAATTCCATGAAAAAATTAATCATTGAGCTAGACCTTATTTCTTCTGTGTGCTTTTACATTCTCGGCTAGCCGTAGAGATTTTGATAATTAGGTGTAATTGGGATTAATAATCTTTCCTTCAGATCGTTCCTATTTTAGGATAATTTCTAAGACACAGTCACTCTTACTTGATAATATACTGACACATGGGTTGCAGTAGAGAAATAATTCGATTTCAGTTTCGAAAATGTTTTTAAATCAACCACTAAACAAAATAACTACTAACTGAACTCTTAACTTAAACTAGTTCCTGCTTATTGCTTATTCGTTTGCATATAATTCCGGTATTTGCATAAAACGAGAACCTAATTCAACCTTCATTAATTTTTTTTTCAATCGCCAAGAAAAATGTTTCTTGGTTAAACATTTGGTGGTAAAAGCACTTCTGTTCTCTTTTGGTGATTTTTTTTATAAAATTGATTGCCTCCATTGAAAAATCCGTGACCGATACGTTAATTTATTTACAAAGGCCAGGTGTTTGAAAATGTAGTAATTAACCTTCCAAGTTGTTTCGACGAGATATATCGTGCGTCAAGATCTGGTCAGTTTTTTTAATGACGAGATACATCGTTCATACAACTACTAGGAGGGTTAACCATTGCTTCCCAATTTCTCTGAACAGTATAATTAAAACCATTAAGGTCAGTTCACGAAAAATGTACTGAACTTATAGTTTTAATGCATGTCTAAATGGTTGCACTTCATTGGTCGTCCAGAATCCCATATCTTGCAATTAGATGAATTCCTAAATAAATGGGCATTGTGACAATCGTGTCCAGTAAGAAGACACAACAAAGGTGAATGATATAACTTGTGCAAGGAATATTTTGACCGTAATGTACGTATGTAGTTGAATTCATGCAACTTGAGCAACGCAAAGAGATATTGGCGACAGTCGGACAGATTTAAGATGGTTGGTTGGCAGTTGTTTTAACGTCGCATAGGAGTAACACAAAGGGCTATTGGCGACAGTCCGGGATCAATTTCGAACAGAAAGATTTGAAGTCAACACCCTTTAATTTTGAACCACGACCAGATGACCAAGTCGACTTTTGAGCTGGCACTCCACTGTCCAAATTTCCAGACCACGCCAATGTGAGCAAATTTTCGGCCATGGTATCTTTAACGTGCACCAACCTCCACGAATACGATACTTTGGTCGGATCGAGTTTGGAACTTGCGACCCTTCGGCTGCTAATCGGTTACCCTTTCAACTAGGCAACCGTCGGGGTCCAGTAAGAAACAAAAGTGAGCAACACTTGTGTAAGGAATTCTGGGGAAATATTATAAACAAGTAAATAGGTTATTTAGTTTACGTCGCAGTGAAGAACAAGCAACACAACGAGCCGTTGGCGATAGTTCGGGATCAATCCCAAAGGGAAAAACTGAAGACAGCACCTCGTAATTCTGAACCATGATCAGAGGACCAGATCAACACGAGCTTGAACCCCGGTTGCTACTCCGCAACTCATACCAACAGGTTTACCGTACCCTTCATTGATGACACAAACAGGGTTCACACGGTTTAGGAAAAACCTAGAATTGTCAAGGAATTTAAATTTGTCCAAAAATTCAGAGAAAAGTCAGGAAAAATTACGAATTTTGTCTAAAACCTGGAAATGTACCTCAAAAGGATTGAACATTGCTTCTCAGCCGCTCTGTAGAAAAGTAGCCAATAAGATTCGTACACACAGTTTCTTATAACTTTATTTTATGAAAGGTATAAGAAACAGCTAATATTTAACAGGTAAAGAATTTTGTTTCGTCTATTGGCTTAAATTGAAGAATTTCATGCTTATGATACATCAAATTACGAATTGATTTAAGTCAAATATGTTGGATAGTTTGAAGAAGTTATTTTAATGCAAAATTACTTGGTGCCTTATGTATTGTTTACAGTGTATAAATAGTTTTTATTAGTGCATGCTAAATTATTTCTTGATTTTGTTTTCACCTTAAAAATGTCACGAACTGGAATTTTGTAAACATTTGTCTGGAAAACCTGGAAAAGGCAGAGAATTTTATTTCTGAAATAGAGTGGGAACCCTTCACAAAAGAAATTGAATACATCAGAAAAAAGTATTTGCCACTTCATACGGAAAGTGGAATCGTAAATCTGAATCAAATCTTCGGTTTTCCGCGATTTGTGTACCGTTCCCTGGCCACCTTCCTTTCCAGTCTACCTGTCGCTGCATGAAAGGTGAAAGTTATACGGGACTTCGATTGCCTTTGTGAGCCGACGAAGATATACACCGCCACGGTCACTCCGGTGTGCCGCGGCACGGTTCCCTCCACTTCAGGCAGCCCCAACCTGCGAAACAGGAAAAAAGGCACCGGAAAAAGGGTCGAAGGTCCCCGGGACCCCCATCCGCTCCACTGAAAGGGGGGGAGCGAAAAAAATCGCTCCACAACATCCGCCGAATCCGAAGCTCCCACGGGAATCACGAATTCCGCAAATACAATGTATAATTTCAGGAATGGCAGCAGGATGGAGACGGTTCGTTTGGTTGGGTGTGGTGGATGGGCCCTCCCCTCTCGTGCCCGGGGGGGGGGGCGAGATTTCTCTGAAAAAAGCCGGTTAGAATTGGGGATTGGCGTGGGTGTTGTGGGTGTTGTGGGTCTTGGGATAGGTGTGTGCGAAGGAATCACGGAAATTGTTGGGAGTTGTCGCGGATATACGGTATTTCTTGAGTGTGGTTGGAGACAACGTGTGTTAATATGAGCAAAAAATAGAGACGTCTTATAGATTCTCGTGAAATTATTTCGGTTTCATTACTTTGAAGCACCGTAAAGATATTGCTTTGACACAAAAGAAACTGCTGTTGTGGATTTTGGGATAGGTGTGTGCATAGGAAACACGGAAATTGTTGGGTAATGGTAATTTTAATTAAAGTCGCACTAGAGCAACACAAAGGGCTATTGACGACGGTCCGGGATCAGTTCCTTGAGGGAAAGATCCGAGGAAATTGTTGGGAGTTGTCGCGGATATACGGTATTTCTTGAGTGTGGTTGGAGACAATGTGTTAATATGAGCAAAAACTAGAGACGTCTCTTAGATTCTCGGGAACTAATTTCAGTTTCGTTACTTTAATGCACCGCAGAGATATTGCTCTAACCAATTTTTTTACGAAACCTCCTGCATGACAGAATTAATTCGCCATTTTTTATTTCTTGTGCGGATTTTAACGTTCCCAGGTATATCAATAGAAATTGTCAATATTTTTTTTGTCAAATCTCTATAGGGAATGTATATAACAATTTTGCTACAAATAGGTTTTTAAATGTATAGTTGATTCCCGAAGGTTGGTATATTTTTTAATTATTTCAATTCAGTAAACAATTTGTTTCGATGAAGCGTTTTGTTTCATTATTTTCTGATTGTATTTGTGCGATTTTTCTTCCATGTTTTGATTGTTTGGATATATTGCGGGGAGAAACAAAATTGAGCTAAAATAAATTAGGATTACATACATGGATTTATAACTAGCAGCAAGCCGAGATTGCTGGTCATTTAACTAATAATTAGAAACATTAAAATAAAACAAATTACTTCGAAAATTGTGAATTATATTACAAGAGAGCAGGTGTTTAAACTGATTATTAAACTAAACGAACTTACAGGAATGAGTTTTAATGAAAAGTAACACAAACCCTTAAACATAATTACATCACAAGTGCACGAACAGGTTCTTTCATGTTGGCTAAATCAAGTAAATTTCAAACGTTTGTATTGAATCTTTTGATAGGTAATTTTATTTTCGTAAACTTAAATATGAGCATAGTTGAGGTTTTCTTTCATCACATTTTTCGAATATTTTCCTATCCTTTGATGATTAAACCAGAAGTAATTATTTTTTCAGGTCAGTCATAAAATGAATTTAGCTTCAACCACATAAGTAAACAATGTTTCAAAGTGTCCGATCGGAATAATTGGTGTAAATAATGCATGGTGTGGTGTTAACATCCTGTAGAGAAATACTGTGGTTTTTTGAAACATATATTTCTTTAATGAACATTAGAGGTCTTTCAAAGACCTTATGCAGCAGTAAGGAAACCCAAGACACTCAATCTGGTGTAATGGTGAAATAGGTGAGTTGACCGCGACGCTTTTTAAACCCAGAGGCTGGGATAACCCAATGTAATTACTTGGTATCTTTAGAAACATGTTGTCATCCAGTCTGTTCCTGAATGTGTCCTCGTTGATTGCAATTGTTACTTTTCGCGTTTACAACTTATGAGTTGACCCACAATTGCCATACAATGTTGATTGTCAACGTATTTAAGAATTGAATTTATGTAAACACAATGTTATGTTTATTGCTTATTTATTTTATTACAATACAGTTTATTATTATTACAATTGCATACGACGTTGATTGTCAACGTATTTAAGAATTCATTTCATGTAAATACAATGTTATGTTTATGAGGTCAACTTTTAACATAAGAAGATGTGTTGAATATTATTTTAACTGTGACACCTTGGAATTCAAGATTGCATTGGTTGACTATTAAATCTCTTACTTTAATACACAAAGGTAAAGGCAAAAAACCATATTTATATTAATATAAGTTACACGTTGAATTAAAAGCAGTGGTGAAAACAAATCTCCAGAGTTTATTAACCTAAAAAAATCGTTAGTACCTTTTCCAATGCATTTTTGTCCAATTATTTTTGTTTGCCATTTTAACAAAAAATCATTTAATGTTCCAATAATTCCATGTTTTTAAGGAAACAAGTCAAGGAAATAAGGACCGGGGTCAATTCTTGAAATACGGACATAGAAACACAAAACTACCTACGCGAAATACAGAAAAAAAAATTAATGCACTGCATGTTTATTCTACATTTCAGTAGAATAAACATTGCACGGAAACTTGGAATCTAATTCGGCCCGGATCAAGGTCCAACTATGACTATAAAATAATGTATCGTAAAAAATAAAATATAAAGTGTAAAACGAAATCCTTTTCTTGCAGTGTCCTCTATCTGTTACTTTCCCATCGAGTACCAAGGAACGTTCCTAACTCAAACGCAAGCAAGTGCTGCTTACGGTGGACACACCATCACCTACAGTGAGATTACTGTGGAGGTGGACTCCATACCACCATGGGGCAGATGCCACAGGAGACGAGGGAACAACGTCATTCTCAAGGATACGTAAGTACTCCTCATTAATAGCACTGTGTATGCCGACACTGTAGTAAATACAAAACGTTCCATCATAAAATCCCAATTATTTACCTTTGAATGTACCGACCATACCACCATACCGACCAACCGGTATGGTGGTTAAGGTGTTAGCCTCTAGATCGGAAGGTCCCCGGTTCGAATCCGGGTTCGGGCATGGATGTTTGTAAGCGTATACCAGCTCAGGTGTTGCTTCGTCATCTGAACATGGTGCAAAATTACGAAGTAATTGTTAGGAGCAATGATGGTCCTCCCACTGGGTGCTCCTTCACAAGTGGCCATCACTTCCGGCCTTGTAGTGGCCAATGACTTCGGTCAAAATGTGCCCGCCATTAGAAAAAAAAAAAAAAAAAAACCTTTGAATGTTTTGTTGTGAATAAGATCGGGTTGTTTATAGGAGACCCCAGGCCCCATTAAGACGACTTTCTTTTAGAGGTCTGGGAACACCGTGGAACAGTGAGTTTGCCAGCAATTTCCAAACTACTTCGATTCCTATAACAACCCTTGCGTATTCTACTACTATTGTGTGTCAGTAAAAACTATATGTTCATTTGAACTTGACGAGGAAAGCACTGTTTAGTTGATCACGTTTATCCCTGGCACCATAAAAAAATCCAACCAGTCATCATTGGGAGGTGCTGAACATGATTTATAACATGGCTAAATTTGTTAGGCAGGGTAATCCACACCAGAAATGTTCCTTGAAAGTTTAAACAGAAATATAACAACCAATAATAACTAAATAATATTTAGGTGTTCCTAAATAAACAATTAAACACCTTCTTAAGAACAAGGGCGTTAATGAATAGCATACATTTTACGGTTCCGAAACGTATCCATCTTCTACGTGTTACTTTCAGCCTTACTCCCTTTTCGACAGTACACTTTTAAACGACGGATCAACAATCGCTCACCCCCTCCCACTAACAGATCTAGAATTACGTTGTAGAAATAAAGGGAATGTTTTGCTGCTCCAGTAACGGAGTAGGTTGTGCCCGCACTTTAAAATATGTTTCCGATTCCTTCAAGTTACACATAAGTAAAGAAACGGAAGAGAAGTGGTTACACTGAAACTTGTGTAGTATATCTCAAGTCACTTTATCCCAGAATTCAAATTATTCTTAGTTGGTTTGAGTTTCATTGCGCGTGATTCAAAACAAGGATAAGGCGGGCCAAACATAAGAAATAAAATTTACACAACTAGGGTGGGAAAAAAGCAGGACAGGTGTTTGAAAAACGAAAAAGAGCACATCTCACTAGGGTACCTCGGGGTTGTGATGCATGTGTTTACTTTGAGAAAGTAAACCCTCTCCCAGGAGAAATTAAATTGTTTGCTAAATCGACGAAATACATTTTTCTATTGCCTTGGGATTGGTGCATCATTCACCTCTCTGGGTTATTCCAATTAATAATCATGCAAGTGATTCATGCATAATTAATTTAGGTTATAAGAATTTAGAGCACGTATGTTTAACGGAACCAGTGCCCACAAAAATCTTTCAAAATGCCCAATTATTTTTTTATAAATTTAAATAAATGTTTATACAACAATTTTATGCTTTAAACAATATCTTAAAAATTGTATTTTTTCAATAAAAGGAGCATTTTTTTCAAAGTCTATTCAAGCAAATACAAAACAATTGGTTTACAAGTGCAACATACCCTGTCACTTATTTTAACACAGGCATTTTTTTCTATCTGCTCAGAAAAATTCATTTTAACTGTCAAAAAAGATGAAAAGTTGTCATTTTTCAACAACAAAAATTGAGTTGAAGAAAATCACATTTTAAGTTTTCACAAATCCCTGTGTTAAAGTGTTTAAAAGTGTCTTCATAACATGCATAAAAAAATTCAAATCGATACACATAGAAGATTCTGAGAAAATGTTCCTTAAAATTTGACCATTTTAACAATACGGAGTTAAGTCAGTGGTCCCTTACATAAAAATGAGACTGTTTCCTCCATTGATGAATTAAAAGTGTTTTTATTGCACAAAAGTTGACTGACATCGTGTTTTTTTAGAACGGGTGGTGAAGATTGCATTCGATGTTTCCACATCACCTTGAAGTCTCTAAATGTTATACAAATTTATACTGAAGGTAAGTGACTTTGTTTTTCGACCAATAGTTTTATATCCAAGTGCCAAAAAAAATATTTTACACTGTCATTCAATGTGAAATTTAAATATTTAAGTGTAAGAATTTGGAATATTTACGTTAGCATGAATTTTTCAACTCGTTTGAACCTTAATATACAAGTTTTGTTCAAGATACATTTATTTTGCATTTCTTACTTATAGGTCTGGCAAGGTGCTACACCAATGAAGAAGCTGCTCGAGCTACTTGCCCGGATGAAAGGGCGGTACTTGAAAGGAGATTTAAAGAAATTTTACTGTTCCGTAAGTACTAGAAAGAAATCTATTCTAAATTCAGCATCGTGGTGACAAGAAGCAATTAGACTACAGACAATACCGTTCCAGAGATTCTCGCTGCCCAAGTGCAAATCTCGTAAAGTCTCCGTTGTGAAAACATGTTATTTTCTAACAGAACGTCTTTCATCAAGAAAGTATTCAAAAAAATTATTTCGGGATGATCCAGTCTTTCATCCAGTTCCCTATGTACCGTTGTTAAACGAGCATTGCTTTTAATGGTTTCAGACTACTGACGTTTTTAGACCTGTTTTTTAAATATGTGACAAAACCTCGATTTTCTCTGATATCGGAAAGATTCGTGCCCCTATTTTACCGACTAACTCGCTCAGTCACATAGAAACAGCCCTATCTGCAGATTAAAAGCTGTACTTTGTTTTCTTACTTAAAATTCAAACATTTAAATACTTAAACCTTTTGTTATTTTTATGTTCAGTAAAATATGCATTCGTACATCTTTCTCTCGTTACATCTGGAAGACTTGAACATTCTTTTTTTGAATCCAAACGATTCCTTTTATTCGCTGTTTAATTCATATAATCTATTTGAACAGTATGCCTTTGATTTATTTCATCGTCAATATTTATATATTGGTAAAATGAGAGTTAATCCCCATAATAAAGTAAGAAAGATCCTTTATTCTTATGATAATTTAAGATCTACAAAAAAAAACATATGTAAGCTCAGTTTGTTTTTCTGAATCCATTCGTCAAGCTTAGATAATTAGATAAGTGATCGGATGAAATATGAGACAATGAAATAAATAAAAATATAAGTTCTTCCCATTAATTTAGTTGCTAACAAATCTGATTGAAATATTGGATTGAATAAGATTTGTTATTCTGCTCTTAGCAAGCGTTGTAGGCGTAATCCTCATCTCGTAGAATTTGCTATCTTGAACATCTAAGATCAGTGGCGACAGCTAAGTTGTAAAGAAAGCCAGTAATCCGAGTGGGAGAATTATTCGCATACGGCTCACGTACATACCGGTTCGGCAGATACTACTCGATATTCACAGGAACACACGAATTTAAAGATTAATTTCTGTTATCAGTCATTTATTTTCTTCTCTACCATACATATTCTTCTTACTTAGTTGTGAACAAATTCTTTAATTATTTAACTGCATTTTTAAAGGTAGTATTTCTGGCAGTATTACTAAAAACTATATTCAGTCGGACTAGGCAGCCCTTTAATTCGATTTTTAGTGTTAACAGTTGTTAAAATTCCGAGTATAAAAGTATGTTGCATCATTACGCTAGAAAGTAATTAAATCACGCTTATCTCATAGTTGGTTGAGTAATATACTGTTACCTATAGAGTTGGTATACTGTTAGTATACTGCTACTATAGAGTTGGTACACTGTTACCTAGTTTTGTGAAATATTCTCTATGCCAATTGTAACAATCGTCTCAACGTAAAACGACCAAACCGGGAGATATGCCTTCATGACAAGCATGACAGTAGTACAATTAAAGCATACTCGAAACTATGACTGGATTTATACGCTAAATATAGCAGCTCGGTTAGACCAAACAAGGATATTTGCTTCTAGACTAGCTCGGCAGCATTACAATTAAAGAATATTCTTAGCCATTTATTTTGAAAAGAAAATCATAGCTAAGGTGAGCTTAACATTCCATGTTATGTCACGGAGACCAAACCTGGAGATATTGCCTTCTTGATAGCACGACAGTATTACAATTAAAGAATATTCTTGGTCATATCATTGAAAAATCTGAACAAAGAGGTCAACTTAATACTTCTTGTTGCCTCACGAAAAGATAAAACTAAGATATATCGATCTCTTGATAACACGATAGTGTTACTATTAAATATTCTTAGTCATTTCGATTGAAAAAAATTAAACTGAAGTCAGTTTAACATTCCTTGTTATGTCACGAAACGATCAAACTTGGAGACATTGTCTTTTTGATAGCAAAACAGTAATACAATTAAAGAATATTCTAAGCCATTTCTTTCAAAAATATCAAACCTGATGCGAGCTTAACATTCCTTGTTGCGTTTGATAAATTTAAATATTTTAAGAATATTCTAAGCCATTTCTTTCAAAACATCAAAACTGATACGAGCTTAGCATTCCTTGTTGCGTTTGATAAAATTTAAATATTTTAAGAATATTCTAAGCCATTTCTTTCAAAAAATCAAAACGGATGCGAGCTTAACATTACTTGTTTCGTTTCATAAAATTTAAATATTTTAAGAATATTCTAAGCCATTTCTTTCAAAAAATCCAAACTGATACGAGTTTAACATTCCTTGTTGCGTTTGATATAATTTATACTTAGTTTTGCCAAGACTTCACGATAGCATTTCCTCCATCATCCAACTCTCAGTGTACACACGCCAAAGATTAGTATCGCCAATTTCACACACTGGATGCTCGCCTGAGACTTGGCAGTATTAATAGCAACGTGTCTGATTGTTCCGAGATATGCGAGCGAATCATTTTCCTTTTCCTTCCAGTGCCCAATTAGAGGCAGTGCTAACAAGAGACACGCACTGTGGAAGCTCTTTGCAGTCTGCTGAATGCGTTTTGTGTTTTTGCAGGCAAGCACGAGCCGGGTACCATGATGACCATTGAAGACCAGTTCTGCCCCATCAGTGGCCGGTTCAGGTTCGTCTACTCGGCCAACCACGGAGAATTCCAGTGCGAACAGCCTTTCTCGGAGCTCAGCAACTGTCCCAACGGGAACGGACTCAATGTCCGGTTCAGACAGTGTGCATTCCCGGATATGAGTAAGAAACCTTCATTGATTTTTAATAAAACTGTGCAATCATAAATAAGATATTTTCAGATATGGAAGATTCTTGATCGGTGGGATAATTTTAACATACCTCGAAATCTTTATTGGAGATATAGTTTCACTGATTTATGAAATCAAATCAAATTGTTGAAAAGTGAAAAGATAACTTTACACAGGATACCTGCGTTCTTGAAACTATTTATAAAGTTTAAGGAAACACGTTTAGAAATAAACGTATGAAACGTACCTGCATTGAAATGGCGTCCTATTAAAGACTTAAATCCATCCCATGTTTTTCAGGAACACTATATTTTATTCGAAATTCTATAAACAAACATTTTCCATAGGATATCGCATCAGATGTGGACATAGTTTAAGATAGTTTAGCTTTAAAATTTTACTCTGCTTTTCTCAAAAGGTTAGTTGAATTAAGGTCACACTGGAGAAGCACATTAGGCTATTGGCGACAGTCCTTAGGGATCCATCCGAAAGGGATATTCTAAAAAAATTAGTGATCTATTTCGTTGACCAAGGATCTATCTTTGCTTCATTTTTACTTCTGTACGGAAAAACTCATCGACCTACTAAAGAAATAGGGGGAGCATGTTGGTGAAGTCGCTGTCGTTGGATCTCAGCAGGTTAGGGCAAGTGAGCTTGAGAATCGGCTTGGGCCGTTTGGCTATCGAAGCTCAAACTAGTGTTGTTAGTCCTACATTAATAGATTCCTGTTTTCTTTAAATACCACTTGTCTTTCGTTTGTGAATCTTCAAACCAAGTGATCATAAGAAATAACATGAAGCCGCACACACTGGGTTTGCCTATTACATTATAAGGTTAATGGATAAGCTGCAGCTTTATTTATTTACGCCACTTAACTCTTTATGTAGGATTATTTTCCAGGTTTACTGCAGAAGGTTTACATAAGAATAAGTTTGCTACATACTCCAGTACTGTTCTATCCCACTATATGATATTTAAAAGACTAACTCGAAAAAATATCTTCGTAAGGCTTTGGATCACAAATTATGAACCTGTAATAGAGGCAACAGAGACTATCTACGTCTACAAATAATCGATTCTTTGTGTGCAATGAATGATTAGTTTCTGTAGCAAAATTCGATTCTACCTTGCCACCACTTCCGGTAACATACGAGAAGGTCGTGAAAGTGACTGATCCAACTGGACAAAAGTCAAGTGTGAATAATAAAAAAAAAAAATGGCCGCATCCACCTGGACACAATCACCGGAAACTTAGTCGATTTTCGTAAGTGTAGTCGTTAGTTTCTCGAAGTAAATATCCTGCTTTAATTGGTGAGAAAAATTCCCGAAAGTGACATGATCTTCCACGGCGTAAGTGCAAACACTGTATTTGCCTAGCTTCTGATTTCATTAAGAATCAGGGCATAAATCTACCGTGATAAAGGCGGGCAGTTGTAGCCGTGAGATTTACTACGTGATCCGAATAGCATTTCTCTGGATAGTGTGACAGGACAAAGTATGCTTGTCACGTAGGTTGGTCGTATGATTCATCCACTAAAGCAGTGTAGAACTCATTCTTTTATTTACGAATGCATTTTTGTCGCTGGTGGTATATCCATGCTCAAGATTCTCTTTGTTAGATTCGATTCCTTCTGCAGTGCGAACGGAAACCTATTTTAAAAACATTTATACTGAGTACTCACAGGCTTTAGAAAGACTTAAAGCCTCATTTTTTTCAATTCAGTTTTTAGGGACCCTTAAAAAAACCTTAATATTTTTGCTGAAAGTCTTTTAAAGTTTCAGAAAGCCTTATTTTTAATAAGAACATTCTATGTTTCATTTGGCCTACATTAAAAAACCAATTTCAATGATCTCGTACGATGTCAAGTTTCGTTAGTCAAATACAATTAAATCGCTGACATATTTGTAAGATGGCTAACAATTGATGTTTTTAAAATTAAAAAAGTCCCAAACATCGATCTCGCAAGTTTCATAACATGCGCACTCAAGTGATAATTTATTGTAATCTATGTGAAACGTAAACTAAAAGAATGAAAAATAACCTCGGAAAAGGCCTTCAAATGGCTGTTATTTTTTACTTGAAGAGAGGGAACTCAGTTCTAGGTTCTATAAATGATGTAGCAACACACACGTTTCCACCTTTGTTTTACAACACTCAAGACTTTAATTGCCTAACAGTTAAAGTTAATTACACAGTTATTCACCCTTATAATGAAACAGCAATTGCAATTTTTATATTCTGTCTTCAAATATTTTTTTAAATTCCATTCCAGTACTTAAAAATATCAAATTACAATTCACGGAACATTGGATATTTTTTTACTATTCGGACTGTTTATTAATGAAATAAAGGACTTGGTCACTTTTTAGATTTAGACTTTTCTCTTAAAATACTAAATAATGTTATTTTTAAATAAGAAAATCGTAATGGTGCAATTTTCAAGATCTTTTAGACCTCATCACTCATTTATATGCTGACTAAAAGTGCTACCGTATAAGACGATCAAGTTCTCACAAAATAAAAAACCCATTATTAATTCTCAGCGCTATTGCTCATTGTTATGATACATACATTTCCTCCTGCATGAAGATGAAACGAATACCAGCACCATCAAAAAATAAGTTTTCAATGAAATGACGTACGAGATAATCCCTTTGAACGATCTTATATTATTTTAGAAACTAAAACTGCAAGGGCCACAAAAAAATTATTTGCTTTCCATCACTTTTAACTTTTGGAGCTGATAGCTCTGCTGGTGTTTACTATACGCCATTGAAATTTCCATCAGAAAAAGCAGTACTACATTAATCTCACTTTCCTTTCGCAAGAAGACTCATGCTTATCCTAACAATTTTATTGTGCTCGTCTAGAATCACAATAAAAAGAAGCGCTCACTCCAAAGCGTTTGTAGTACTGTGCGCATATCCGAGGATAAACAAACACGGGCAATTGTGAAAGGCAAGTTTACATTTGCTGTTTGAACAAAACCTTATTTCACAATGGACGAACGCTTGTAGGGAACAGAAGACAAGCATGTTTGATTCCAATTACCAAATAACGAGCATGTTTACCATTCGTGCTTTTTTTTTTTAATGATATTTGTTTTAATGTGGTAAATGTTTTCCAGGTATATCGTTCCTGTGTCTCGGAGACTGGGCTGGATTGAACGGAGACCGGTACATCGCCTTAATGGACCTCAGAGACGAACCTCAGGCACGCCCCAAGTACCGATGTGGCGTGAGTTCATCTTCCTTTCTTCCTTTTAACCCCAATTGCAGTTCTGGACGAAATTCAACAAACACCTCAATGGTCAATTATTTCTGGAATGCGGTCGATTGCGTCCGTCCTTGCGGTTCGTTTTCTCAGACGGGAATAAAAATTGATTTTACGGAAGCAATGTGAATATTTTTCTGCCTTGAACAGGCGGGATGCGCTTTTAACTTTTCCCCACACCATACCTGTTTTATTTTATTTAAACTATTCTGAGTTTGCAGGTTGAATGGAATTTTAAATCGCTTATTGCATCGTTGGGTGCAAAACTATCCTTTGTGGTTGCAGAGTCGGTGTCTTATGATGACCTTATGAATCAGAATGCATCGTGTACAAATATTGGGAACTGTCGGGGCTCAGTAGGCCTCTACCTCTAGCAACCTTGAAATTGTGGACGGCGCAGTTTTGATTCCTTCCAGGGTTTACTTTTGACTTAGGCCCGATGCACACATCCGGTGTTTTAACATGCGGCGCCACTGCGGCATCGAAGACCAACTATGCACCCATAACCGTGAAATGACGCACGAACTCATTTCGCGCCATTTGCGATACATATTCTATCGAAGAAAACGTGTTTGTTTCGCTTACTTGGTGTAAAAAAAAAGTATATTTTGAAACAATATAGACGTTACTGGATACAACCATTTATTAATTATTATTTATATTCCATTTGTTTATGAAAACAAGGTACTTCAGAACGGTGACTCATGTGCGGCGACCGTGCGGAACTGCGGTGCAAATTGCACGCAAGTTGGACGTGTGTCGCCCCAGCGGCGCTGGAGGCATGTGTGCACTGCTCCATTGCATCTAATGTATCTCAGACCGCACTTGCGTTGAGGCAGCGGCGCCGCACGTTGAAAAACCGGATGTGTGCCCCGGGCCTTATGTGCCGGTGTAGTTTTCTTTGTGTGTAAATTTTTACTTGACGATGATTATCTTGTGTTTGGCGCAGCTTGGCCATATACGACCTTTGTGCCATAAAACTCATAACCAACTAACATGTTTAGAATTCATTTCAAATACACGAAATTGTATTCTGTTTTTTAAGTTTATTCGTTCACTCTTTCTATAACGTTTTAAAGTGTAAATTTTATGCCATTTAAAATAGCAATAAAAATTTAATTCTCTTTCCACGCTGTGTGATAAAAAATGTTGATTTCAACATTATTAATGATGAACATGAAAATATATAGCAGATACCTGTATATTGGTGTCAATCACGAGAACTGCTCCTGGTGGAAAGTCTGTACCGATCTGTTGCCCGCAGAAACGATACTTTCCATTTTCAATAGAGTATTCTTGAAGTATTGGCGCACATATCGACAATTTTCTCTCCAGGTTCTCTCCAGAGGATATACGATTAGAAGCGGCTATACACAGATCATCACCAACCTCATCCGACTCATGCCACTCATAATGTAACGAGACCCGTTTCTTTTGTGACTGCTAGTACCGAAACTTGTCTGGAGCAGTGTTCTTCCTGGTAGACAAACAATGCATTACTTTCTGGATCTTATCAGTATATTCTTATTTTTAAATGTCAAAACGTTACTCTCAATTTAAACGTTTGTAGAAATCATATTTTCTTCCCTTCAGAAGCAAAAGTCTTTCTTCAATGCCCCACCATTGGCAAACAGCTAAAGGCGACGCTGCTAAGAAACTGGTAGACTGAAGCGCTTGGTTACGAGTTCGAATATCGCATATGCCGAAGTCATGTTGGTTACTTAAAGTTCCCTTATCTTTAACGATACATAATGAGGGCCCATTTCACGATGGGTGCAATGTGGCAGAAACTCTCACGATGCCTCGAATAAACACTGAAACTCCCTCGTTCTCCCAAAGGAATCCTTGAAGGTTGGTTGGGTTTTATGGGGCAAGAATCATACATGGCCAGAAAGGACAGCGAATCTATAATTTGGCACTGAAGGAAAAAAACCGTCTTCCAATGCACTAATATGTTGTTCTAAAGAATAAAAAGATTTTAGACTCAGTGTACCGAAGATTATAAGTACTCGAGTCAGAAATGCAATGCAAAAGTCATGTTAAATGCACGAGTTAAACTTGATTTTTATTTTTTACTTCGAGATTCAAGGACCCGTACTTAATCTTAAAACATGAATACTAAGATTTTAACCTTTTTTTGATAAATACATTGTGTAAAGCAACTTTTTTTCTTTAGTTGTATCGGAAGGATGCCACTACCGGTCGTGTTTATGTTTCACTGGCGTCGGACTCAACCTGCTTCAATCAGCTCACTTCAGCTACAAATGGATACGAGTCCCTGGTTCTTAGTCCTCGTAAGTAAACCAAATTGTTTTGAATATCTCGAAAGAGAATTACTTTTGACATTGTCACAAGTAGATAAATTTTAATTGAAATGTTCTTAGCTGAGGAAAGGCACTATTAAA
Source organism: Metellina segmentata (assembly GCA_947359465.1). Lineage (NCBI taxonomy): Eukaryota > Metazoa > Arthropoda > Arachnida > Araneae > Tetragnathidae > Metellina > Metellina segmentata. The sequence goes on from OX375875.1 coordinate 102,820,175, forward strand.
GGTATTAAATGTAAAATTCATGCATTGAGAATAATTTGGTAATTTTTTAATTAACGTCGTACTAGATCAACACATTGGGTTATTCATGCATTGAGGAAACGTACGCTATCGTTTTCTAATTGCCTCACAAAACATCCACGCAAACAAGGTAGGAACTGAAATCTTATATTTTGTCTTTTACTATTCTTTCAGACCAGATTTATGTAATCCTTTGAGATTTTTTCCTTTAACTCTAGTATGTCCAGTGAATATAGTAGAGATGGGATGTAATTTTTAATGGGTGGGTGAGTGGGGAGGGGGCTAGAGAACAATAAATTAAAATTTTCAATCCTTGTTTTCGTTCAAATTGAAGAGCTTCAGACAATATGATAGCCAATCAACCGGTCTGGTGGTTAAGGTGTTAGCCTCTGTATCGGAAGGTTCCTGGATCGAATCCGGGTCAGTACATGTATATTTGTAAGCGTATGGTGCAGAAGCGACTGTTGCACCAAAATTTGTCGTGGCCGAAAGTCTTCAAGTTGGGTTGGTGTGGAAGTTTAGAGTCTTGTCATCTGACCGTGGCTCAAAATTACGAGGTGTTGTCCTCTGATCTTTCCCTTAAAAGATTGATCCCGGACCGTCGTCGATAGCCCGTTGTGTTGCTCTAGTACGACGTTAATTAAAAATATTGCTAGACTAGATTTCTAGATTATTTGATATCTGCTCGGATGGCAAAATGTTATAAGTCACTTTTCCCAAAAAATTGAGTAAGTCACATCCTGGAGTCTGATTTGTTAATGTTACGAAGGTGGCAAAATGCCGCAAGTCTTTTTCTTTCAGTTTATGAGAAAACAAAGGTGGGAAAATTGTAATAAAACAAAAGCCACAGAACTGCATGTTGAGTCTTGAATCTTAAAAATGCTGTCACGAAAAATTAAAAAAAATGACTTATAACATTTTGCCATCTGAGCACAGATATAATAATTTTCTTAATGTAAAAAAATCCACAAAATATTCAAGAATATTAAAATAATTTTTGATTGGTTTAATGCATAAACTACTAGGGTCTTTTAAAAATGTTCTCATTTTGTTGCGAATTCCGATTTCTTATCTCGGCGTGTCTTCTTGCGTAGTGCCCGAGCGCAGTCTGCCCGCCCAGGTGGAGAGTGCCCGCTGTCGCTTCCCGGAGTGGTCCCAGGGCAAGTGGGATCAGCTGTCCATCAACGGCAACTCTTTCCAGTTCAGGGACCAGACACTGTTCCAGGACATCACGGGCCGTTGCATCCTCCGGGAGAACACGACGCCCAACGACAGGTTCATTGTCTACGTCGTCACCCAGTGGTAAGTGGTCACGCTTCTCTACCCCTTTACACCCACGCTGGTAACGAACTCAGTGCACGTAAGTCCAAACCATTGATTGACACTAAGACAGGGATGCCTATCTGGAAATTTAAACTCAGCTTCCTCAAGCTGTGAATTGGCAGAGAGCTAGAAGAATGCTTTACCCGGGGTTCCCACAGTTCAGGGAAAACCCAGGGAATTTAATTTAGTTAAAAAAAAAACAGAGAAAAGTCAGGGGAAATTACGCATTTTCGTCTAAAACCTGGACAATTGCCTCAATGACCTGGAAAATGATTGATCATGGCTTCTCAGACGCTTTGGAGAAAAGTAGCCAGTAAGATTCGTACACGGTTTCGTATCACTTTATTTTCTGAATTGAATTTTCCGAAATAGACCGAAAACCTATTACCTATCTACCACAAGAACTATAACTCCATACAGATGGTCTGTGTCTGTGTGTTGCTGTAAATATTTAGCCCATTTTCCAGAAGTATTCTTGAGGATAGCTGGATAAGATAAGCTCAAGCCAAAGCTATAAATTGGTAGTAAGGCCAAAAGAGCTTTACCCGACCCTCGCGAAAAAGACAGAAACATATGGTCTGTGTACCATAAGAGCTGCTTCAGACAGAAAGCTTGTACCTACCTCTCTGTTGCCTTAGAAACGAGACTCAACCCATTTTCTAAAGGGGATTCTTGAGGATAATCAAATGTAAAAAGGGTGAAGTGAATTCCGATTGTAAATTTAGCGACTGCGAATATTCCAAATAATATTGAAGATAATTTAGAAGTCATTCTCTCTCGCGCAAGCTAGACTAAACTAAAATTAACCAAGTTTCATTAAAAAGTTTTTGGATTTTAACACTTGAGTACTTAATTTTAATAACATTTTATTCGCGCATAATGCAATTATAATAGCTTTTGATGATAATAATGTATGTTATCTTTCTTTTCTAGTGGAGAAGAAACTTATAATTGTATTTGGCTACAAAGAAGAACACCCAACGTCATGGAATTTCAATTAGGTAACCTATTTTTGATCATTTTCACTATTGATTGCGGTTTACTGAAAATAGTTTTCAACGATTCCTGTTTTTTCTTCATGAATAAAAATTAACATTAGAGAATCTATCCTCTAAATAGCTTATTATATTTCCAACATCATGGGCTCTTAGAGCAGAATCTAACTAGCATATTTTAGTTACTAAATGCTTACTTTCATGATTATAATGAATATATTGTCATACTGTAATATTTAAAGATATATATATATATATATATATATATATATATATTTGAATATGCTTAAAAGTTTTGTTTTTGACCAAAAAAAAATATTAAATACTTTACCCTCATAGTGGTTGTATCGAAGAGATGCCATATAATTAACAAAACTGGCCAGATCTGTATAGACCATATATCTCGTCATCAGAGGAATACTGACCATATCTTGATCTTAATGACGGGAAATCTTATCATTAGAAAAATTGGTCAAATCTTGATGAACAAAATATCTCGTCATTAGCAAAATTGGTCAATTCTTAATGGATGAGTTATGGCGTTAAAATCATTAGAGGATGAAACATGTGTATCGAATAAAATCCTTTTGCCAATCAATGAGTAAGCCGACGGTATAACTATATGTGAAACTAAATAAAAATGTGTATATACTTTAAATATTAAAAACTCATATTTAATGTTTACTTGGTTTTTTTAAAAATCAAACTGCCCCATTTCAATGGTTGCTATTTATGCCATCTTTAGGTAGAATTGTTAATTTCTTGTTAAAATTCTTATTCTTTGAATTTTTTCCTAGGAGTTGAACCTAGTAACGAGTATTCCGAAAGTCTTTGTCACGACAAGCAGTTCCCATCTGAGGCATGGATAACAGAAGGAAGTAAGTTATTTGAAATCTCTAAAATTAAAAACCCATTTTATTCGGAAATGACCAGCATTTCTGAAAAAGATGGTTAGATTTGTTCCCAATCATGTATCAATGATACTGACGCAGAATGAAAATGATGTTTCTCATCCTTCAATACGCCAGAGCTTAATCTTTCTTAAGCAAAATTTCATTTCTCTATGTGTCTCACTACTGAAAATTTGTGTACTGGTGCATAAAACGTAAAAAAACGGCGTTATTTTCAACGGTCACAACTCTAAAATAAAAATGAAACAACTTGAGGCGATTTGCAAATTTGAGGATATTTAATAGAAAGCTGGTGCATATTCGAATTTTGGAATCGTGAGGTCTGAAGCTTTAAAATGTAAGGAATGCGTTCTGATTACCACAGAAACTCATTTACAACCTTATTCACTGTTTGCAAACGCGTTGCAAAGACTGCATCAGTGTTCGAGGTGGTCATACATCTTAAAAAGGACCCTGCTCTATCTCTCTCTTATTAAAATTTCAGAATTACCCTTTTGCCTCATGGTATCTAGTGCAGTATAAGTTTTTCAGTTCAAAGATTTTTTTTGCTGCTAGCTTCAGTTCTTATTACTTGGAAGGGGGGGGGCGCTGTAGCGTGATTGGAAAAACGGATTAGCAACCAGAGGGTTGCGAGTTGGAATCCAAACAAAGACAGTCGTGAACAAAGTGGGCTCGTGCACATTAAATCTGTCGTGGCCTCTAATTTTATCACGTTGGTGTGATGTGGAAGTTTGAAGAATGGGGTGCAAGCCCAGGTGTGACCTCGTCATCCGACCGTGGTTCAAAATGACGTGGCGATGTCCTCGTGATCTTTACCTTAAGGGATTGATCCCGGACCGTCGTCAATAGTCCGTTGTGTTGCTCTAGTACGACGTTAATTAAAAATTACCAATTACCAATCATCAGGTTGATAATTCTCCTGTTACCTTTGGTACCATTTTCCCTCATCCAGGTAACTTCACTATAGAGTAACAGCTTAAAACCTTGCTGTTCCTTCAATTTTGCAAGAGAGTATTGATACTTCCCAAATTTAATTCTGATGTGATTCTAAATTTTTCTGAATGATTTGTGGATGTGAATTAACAATTCTATTGGGCTTTTAGGATCGCATAAACTGACCATGTCTCCTTGTCCCATCATGGGCGACTACACCGGTGAAGTCCCCGGAACTCATGGTTTGTGCGCGAAGGTGTCCTCCGACTGCAACAATCCCGATATCATGTTCTACACCGTCAGCAATTGCGAAGAACGAGGACATGTTTATGAAGGTAAGGACAATTCAATATCCACGAAACGATATTTCAAAAGAACTAATTATTTCTGTGCTATACATTTTTCTAATATTTTTTTTCAAACTACTATTATACCATAAGCATCTTTTCAAGGCTAAAATTGCCTACTTTCTCTGAGACAATTCCGGGACATATTGCGCGAAACTGAAATATTGATATTGTCACTCAAAGAGCAAAAGGCTATATATCTAAAAGCTACATTTTTCAGGAGAGCAACAAAAAAATAATTTTTTTCCGTATGATTTGATTCTATTATTATATGCTTTTGGTTTCGTTATTAGTTTAATGAATCATCTGATGACATAAGATTTTGCCACCAGATGAAAATCACAAAATGCCACGTATAGTAAAATAAAAGAAAACAAATAGAATTGTTAACTTTTATTTAAATGTTTTTTTAAGTATAATTTTAGAATTATAGAATATTTTGCCACCAGATTGTAAATCACAACATGTCACATATAGCTATAAAAAAGAAGAAAAAATAGACTTTTCAACTTTTTATTTAAATTTTTTTAAATAGAATTTTATAATTATAGAACCTTTATCCACCATATGGAAATCACAAAATGCCACATATAGCTATAATAAAAGAAAAAATAGAATTTATAACATACGATTCACTTAGAGTATTGGCTTGTGATAGTTGGCGGAACAGACGTTTGATGGACTCGAAGTCATATGCAATAGAAAGAATTATTTTGTATTGTAGGTGATATTGGTCGATAGCTTTCTCTAAAATTTCGGGACAGCTTAACATTCAAACGGGATTCTGGAAAACAACTTAAATTCCGGGAAATCCCGGACAAACCGGACACGGTTGGCAACCCTATTTAAGGCATTTAATTTTATGAAGAACAACCCCGAGGTAATCTAGTGATCCTTCTTCCATTTCAGTTTTACCCTCGCTTGCCCCTCTACTCTGGTATTTTTTCCCCTCCCTCACTGATTTTAAAATTTAACGTTGGTTTTCATTTATCTTGTGTTTACAGCAGATTGGCTTATATATCGCCCTGATCCATTAAAATTCAATAAACCAACCAAATTGTATGCAGTTATTCTTGTGGCTATAATTAGTCTCGAGTTTAAGATTTAATAAAAATAGGTACTTTAGGTTTTTGTTAAGGCTGAGTTTCATGGCGCAAGGGCCATATTTATTTGGCCAAGCCATACCAAGTAAACAGACATGCACACTTAAGGTACGTTTGGTTGACACAGAAATACACCCAGAGAGGAAACGAACTTGCGTCTCCTACAACTCTGGTTGCTAACGCGTGGGTAAACTCATTCTTGTCACTATAACATATTTAAAACAGCTGTGTTATGATATAGAACGAGCCAAACAACATCTTCGTGAATTACTAAATTGTGATGATGCTTCTTTTATGAATTCTAAATCATTAAATTAAAAGTATAATTTGATTGAATATTCTTAAAATATTAATTGACTTCTGTCAGAATACCTTACACAAATAGTTTCTTCGACAGTAAATATACAGCCCCAATAGAAAATCAAAACTAATTCTTTAAATTTTCAGAATATTCTATACAGTTCAAATACCTAGACCAGTTAAACTCAGCTATTAGCTCAGTTTTGATGTTATGTATAACAGTTTAATCATTGCGCACATTTAGAAAACACAGGAAAAGGTGTTTATTATTGTTTGTATTATATTGCTCCAAATACGAATGCAACGGGTGTTTACTATTCCAAGAGTGGCACATTTTGGAATAAAAGAGTTCATTGCTTTCCTGGCTTCAGAGTGTTACATTTTTTTATACAAGTCGGTCGTCTCAGTCCAATACGTTCTTCCAACGGAAAAGCTAATTCAAAGAGGAATTAAGGCTCGCTCTTGTGTGATAACATTACACAGGATGGCCCTAATTCTCAGCAAAAACCGAATCCTTTATATTTCCCTTGAATGGAGGAAACCTACGCACAAGTATTGGATATATGGAACATTCATTGATGGTTTTCATATTCTACTGTACTGACAACCCCGTGAAGTTAACACAAAAACACGTATTTTTCGTCGTTTCCAGTCACTACATGCCCGCATCTGAAATGACAACGGAAGCCATGAACTGTATTGCTACAGAATTCATCAGAAAAGGGTAATCCTTTCGTGGCACCGAACCACAAATGAGCAACTTGGACAGATCGTGTTTCAGGATGTTAGAAAAGTGCATCAGATATTCGTAAAATAACGAAGAGCAACTGTGTTATAAATTGTCTGAACCGAATGTGCAATGTGCGAAGGCTGTGAAAAGCTTTATAATAGTCTGAGGTCAGGCTTTTCAATACCACCAGCTTCCACTCTGAATAAATAATAAACCATTTCTCGGAACACTCATTATCTTTGTTTACGTGGAAAGTTTTAAAATAACTAAATTCACAACGCAGATAAAAATCTGTTCATCAAAGCGTTATGGCTATCCATAACACTTGAATCAAACAAGGCAAAAATTGACAGAAGCAGCGCACCAGAAAAACCGACATCCTCCAACGTCGACCTTGCATTCGATGTTGCTCCATCCACACCGCGGAAAATGAACCATTTCACTTCCGTATCCAAAATTCAATAACGAGCGAAAGTGCACAGCGGGAAAGTAACAGGAAGAAAACACCAATAACAATCCAATCATTACTTATTGTCGCGACGTGCAATGAGCCAGAGACAAACAAAGAACGCGACAAGGAGCAGCATAGTTTCTATACCTGTCCCCCGAGACAAAAAAACAAAGAGTTGAAGGTCAAGAGTATGCCGGTGAACCTGTGCGAAACAATGGGTGTATTTTTAATGAATGTGCCCATAATGACGGGCAGCGACGCGTGCGAAACGCACGACCCATAGTGCACACCCACCATTTAAATGCCTTTAATTGCTGTCCGGGAGACAATCGAATTTCACTGTTTATATTTGCCGTATACCACAAAAAAGATGTCTTGGAGTCTACTCAGTTCGGTTTGAAGCGGAATTCTCTTTATGTTTTGGTTGGGGAATTTCTATTATGGGTTTTGCTGTCTTGTAACGAGTGTCGTAACATTTTGCGGGACTTCGCGTGTGAATTTGAGAGTGGTTCGGGGCGTCACGCACTAGGCCTTGTCAGGAGTGTTGTACCACGGTGAAAGCTCGGAGGGCTTCGATTGTTTGAGATCTAATCAGCACTTGATGAATCGGTTTTGAAAATTCGAACAACCCTTTGTCAGCAAGCAACTTCATTAATTTTTTGGTAGCAGAAAATAAAACAGACAGTTATGCTACTGTAGGTATGTTAACGGGTATAACGGAGAATGTTCTCTGTGCGATGGGACTTTGCTCTGGTGTTGCGATGAAGTTTGACACTATGCTAATTAAATGAAGATTGAAATTGTTTCAATTCCTGGAAGTATTTCAAATGAGGCTTTGACCATTTTTGGATGGGTCGCATTTCAGACTTTTATCTTAAATTCTTCAATATCTGACGTCATTTATAACAGTTGACAATTTTGTCAACACTTATCAAATGATTATTCGCCTGAAAAAACGATTGATTATACAACACGGTAGACCAACTAAATCCGTTACATGACCTGAAGGTAAAAGATGCTCTATTAGCTTTCTCTCTCCTGTGATACATAAAAAATATTTAATTGTCTATTAATATTTAATTATTATTTTAAATATAATGGTCTTTATTAAAGACTATCAAAATATTACCCGGCTTTGCTCGGGTGAAAATAACGAAACTACGGAGAGCAATTTCTAATGTTTCTAATCAATATTTTAACTTGTGGCACTCATGTGTCAGGGGTGCGATACTTCCAAATTTCACCAGCAACAAAAGGACAAATTAATTTTATACGACATCCATGATTCATTTCTTTACAAGCAAATGCACACATTGATCCATTCACACTCACGTGAAATAACAAAGAGCTCGCTTTAAAATTAACTGCCTTTCGTGTGAGAGGTTATATCTGTAAAACTAAATGTAGACTATGTAAGAATATTACTTCATTGTTCTGGAATGTTTATCAGAACTGCTCCAGACACAAAATTTAGGTTCTAGAAGTGTCACTATAGAAACGGGTCTTGTCCATTTTGAGAGGGGATCAGTCGTATGAGGGTTTAGCGACGTTCTAAGTGTACCCATTGCAAACGTGTATTGGTGTATTCTCTTATCGCACGAACGCCTAAAAAGACAATTGCAGCTAAGTATGTCACAACAATTCAATTGCTTCAAGAATCCCTTTGGAAAATGGGCAGTCTCGTTTCTACTGTAACAGACAACCAAATTTTCTGTCTGAAGCTGTCCTTAATATAGACAGCACGCTTAAGACAAGATATCTCAGTTTTTAACTAACATTCAAGAAGTAGAACGTCTACCGTCGCTCAAGTTTGGTTTGTGTTTGGTTTTAGGGCGCTTGAACCGGATCTCTGCGCCAAACACAAAGTATGGAAAGATAAATGCATTATAACTCAAAGGTTTTTTTAATCCTTAGATTAAGTTGTAAAAACCAATGTCTAAACGAAATTAAAATAAATTTCTTTGGGATTTGTGCAAGAGATTTGAAGTTAAAATCGATAATACCGGAGTAACTGTCACTCAGAAAACCGATTGAACATAAAGTTTACAAACGTGGAGGAAAGAAAATAAAATCGCAAACATTCCGGGTATAGTTAAAAGTTAATTGGCCAATAAAATACAACCGCTTCGTATTGAATGTAAAATTAAACTCGGTCTCTTTCGCTAAATGTTTCCCTTTATAGCCCATTCACTGTCTTTCCACTACGTACCGTTTTCCTCTGTTCGCGAATGTCATGAAATCATTTAAAGGGACACAATTGCCTGCCAAGAACAAACAGTCCTGCGCAGATAGTCGCCGCCGATAGGGATGTATTCAAATTGCGACATATTTTGGTGTCCATTGTCTCTATAATTTCACCCACGGATTTTGCGGTTAACCTTGAATTGTTCAACCACCTTTTTTTAATTTCCTCTGCATCGCACGCTATTCCCTGCAACCGGAGATCACAGTCAAGGCATCGGGTTCCCCGAAGGAGTTGCGTAACTGTTCTTAGTACAGTAAACAGACTTGTCAGGTTCCTGCAGCAGTGTTCCGTCCAGTGCATTATATGGAAACAGTTTGGACTGCGCTGTATTGTTTGACAGGATTCGGTTTCCGATGCCCCACACTGAAAAGGATTGGCTAAGGCTACTGCACGTTCGCTCTTCTGGTTTCGTCCGTCACTACCATTTATGGGCGTGCACTACCAAATATGTAATTACATGAAATCGAAGCTCGTCTAAGTTTTCTTTAAATTTGCGATGTTCACAGGTATTAACTTCAATTAACAACACCGAAGTAAAGTTTGCAATGCATCTATATATATAATTCTCTTACGTGGCACGCAAAAAAGACGTTATTTGTAATCGCGTTTTGGCAACACTGTACGATTGTTTGTTTATCGCGAAGTCTCGCGCATCGATTGAATTTATAGCGTTATCGGATGAAATTTTATTGAAAAAAAGAAGGAAATTTTAATGAGCTGTTGCAGTTTGTTTATAATAGAAATCAAAGAAAGCGGAGGATCTTTTCAGGGCCATTTAAAAAACGGTCCTTTTCAGGGCCAACAATTATAGTTCAACAAAACGCTTGCACTACAACTTTCGGCAACAAACTCAATGAAAAAGTGTGGGTCGTTTGAGTGCTGGGAAAATGTACACACAAACAACATGCTGGGTATTCAATTTCCAAAGCAACGCTCACATTTCGAGTCAAAATTTGCACAAAGTTTTCATTTGAATTCTGATTTTAGAGATACTGTATATATTTTTTCTGTAATACAGCAAATTTAGATTTGAAAAACATTTTTTTGGTAACATATTTTGTAAACAATCCCTTCTGCTAGGACACATGTCTTCATTGAGGCGAGCAAAGCTAGCATAGGTTCGCGCAGCGAAGCAATCCTCCGGGGGTTGGCGAGCGTTAGCGAGCAGGGGGCAGGCCCCTAGTATAATGTTATTTCTTTAAATTTTATTTCACCCCATCTTATTGTATAAAATTTTATATTCTGCTGTGTTTCCATGGCCTTTAAAGTTTGATTGGTTGTATGACGTCACGAGTAGGCGGAGTTTCTAATTGTTTTGATTGGTTGTGTGATGTCACGAGCGAAATGCGATACGAACTATCAAAAATCATTATATTCGAAAAGCCATGGGAATAACATTGAGTATAAAACGATTGCTGAACGTAGCTCATTTTTTTACCTATGTTGATCAAAAAGTTTTCCAATAATATCGTTCATACGTCGCCTGCAACTCGTAGATTGCTGGCGGAACGTTGTACTGACACTGAAGATATCCAGGGAGGAATTGAACCTGACAGGAATCGTACATATGCCGCAAGCAACTCGTAGACTTCTGGCGCACAGGGCAAATCCATGTTGCCCTCCCCCCCCCTTCCCCCAAAAAAATAGTAATAATTCAGGCCGTAGAATCTTTTAATATACTTTGTCATGTCATAGCTTGATGTTAAAATGGTATCAATCTGAGAGCCATTAAATTATAATAATATTTTGTATTTCTTTCTAGAACGGGAGTACAGGTGTTTGGGCAGCTGGGAAGAGGACGGAGTACTTTTCACCTACACCCAAAGGAGGGACATGGACGGATTTCAGTGCTTTGTAAGTATCTTATTGGTTACGTTGACTACCGCTTTTATGCCTGGAAATATTTTCCTTAGCCCTTTGCAAAAAACCTTGCTCTTTCAAAACATATTTTAATTTTTATGGACTATCAGCCACTGTGTGGCCAGCACGACGCTGTTCGTGACACTTACTTTCGAGGGGTCAGGTGTGACCACTGTTAACGCTCGCCAACCCCGGTGTTTGCTACGCATTCCCATTTCGTTTGCTTCGTAAACCAATACCACAGGCAATAGGAGAGGGGCATGTCGCCTCATAATTGCACCACGGCCCCACCTGTGTGAGAGAAAAAACATAAATTTAAGAAATGAGGCCTACGTAAACCCGACATGATACGGGCATGTCGCCTCATTCCTTGAACCTCGGTCCCATTTGGACGGATTTGATGGTGACTTTCTGGATGGTGGCTCGAACAGTTTGGTGGTGGAAATGACATTGATGGTGACTTTGGACAGATGGGGCTTTGGACAGATTTGACGATGGCTTTCTGGATGGTGGCCTCGAAGTCTGTATTGGAAAATGTCAGCCGTACCGCAGAAAGTTTATATTTCTTGCCTAAGCCTTCCTGGTGGTTGTATCTCGTCGACGAAGTGTCTCGTCATTAGCAAAACCGGACAGATTAGAAAAACTGACCTCATCTTGACCTCATCATCATCAAAAAGCGACAATATCTTCATCATTCGGAGTTCAATCTGCAGTATTAACGACGAGATATCTCGTCATTAGCAAAATTGGTCAGGTCTTGATGGAAAGACTAAATTATTTCAATCACATAGCGTTGTTTTCCGTTTTAAAATTATTCTTAATTCACTGACATTCTTATTCACCATTTAATCTATTCTTACAAAATCTTATTCAAATTTCTGCCCTTATACTGCGTAAGTTCATCTATATGGTGTTTTGTACTATGCTTTTCATTCATTAAAGCGAAGCTTAGTAGCTGACTAATTGATTTAATTGGTCTAAGTTAGATTAGAAATATCGCTCTAGCTTTGTACAATAAACTCACTGCAGTTGGAAATTTGTACCTTGCTTACATACGAGAGACAGTTTCATGATAATAATGAAAAGTTAATTCGTCTAATTTTGCTTTCTGGTGATTAATTTTTAATTCATCTCTTTCTTTCCTTAGTCTGGTAAAGTGTTACGCAATGGCGAGGAGGCTTTTATCAAAGAGGCCGGAGAGAGTTGCATCAGAGGAGAGGACCCCCTCATATATGGCATGAAAATACTCAAGCAATGTAAGTTTGTTTTTTTAATCCATGCTGTTTTAATGTATCGATCACTTACGTCGAAAGGTTTGTTGAAGTACAAGCATCTACTTGCTTTCTTCTGTTTATTGATTGAACCTGTTCTCCAAACATTCCGACTGAAACTAAATCCAGTTCTTGTATAGTTAATCCAAGTAATCCTCTTTAGTGTTTCAATTACTTAAAATATCCTTCAAGTTTATTTTATATTGCATAAGTGAATCAAAAGAGATCGCTAAAGCTATATAAAATAATCCTGATTCATTAAATATGTGTGATACAGTGAAAATCTGAATTTGTATTTTTTGTTGAGTCTTAAACCTAGAACTGAACTGACATAATTCTAATTTAATGAAGCCTAGGATGAAGAATATTCAGTAGTGTGTATGTAGTAGAAAATAATTCTGTAATCCTCAAAATCTGCTTTTTTATCTCCAAAATTGTTTTCCTACATAATACAAACTTTTGTAGGACACAAGTATATCGGGTTTCTTATAATGCTTGTTGTAACAATTTTTAGAGCGTGACAAAATAAATTTAAGTTGCGTTGAGACCTTTCGTTTAAAGGTAAAATCATGTATACTTCTGCTATGTTAATAATAAATTAACTTATACATAAAGACGAAAGTTTTCCATCATTTGAGCTTTAAAATTAAAAATTTTCTAGGAAGTATACATCAGTCGATTTAAAACTGATGGGTAAACATTCACCGTTAAATGATGGGCAACCATTCACCTTGAATTGATGTGTAACCATTTATCGCGAACTGATGGCAAACCATGCATCATGAACTGATGGCAAACAAACCTTTCACTGTGAACTGATGTACAACTATTCACTGTTATGGTGAAAACTTTTCACTGTTATGATGAAAACTATTCATTGTTATGATGAAAACTGTTCACTGTTATGATGAAAACTGTATGACTAACAATATCATTCGTAAATTTAATGATGTACAGATATTCTTGATCGAGTTCTATTGTTTGTAACACAAATCCTTTTCCTTTTACAGCGTCTTGTCCCCAGCTAGCACCAGCTAATTTTGTACCCATGAGGCCTCCATGGAAGCCCATGACTTACGCTCCTCCATCAATGCCCACCGGGGTACCCAAACAGCCCGCTCGTCCGTCTCCGTCCAGGGATCCCTACTGGTACCACACGGCGACGGAACAGGCCACTACTAAACCATGGAAGCCCATCACTGGTAAGTTAAAACACATAGCATTCAAGAACACGCCCACTGCTTTGGCTATCGTAATTATAAGATTATAAAGATTCGGTACAGACATCGAAAGTGTTTTTATGGCGTATTGAAAATCGGCAATGGACCTTTTTGAAGAGGTATCCTCGGATATTTTTAGTCGTTATTGAGTCTGTTTAATTGAACAGACAAGAAAATAACTTAGATGTTTTAGAAAATGGTGAGTTGGTTGATTGTATTTTAATGGAGCAAAGGCCAAAAACATGGTCAAACTTCATCAAAGATAGGACGAAGTAAACCAAAATTGTCGTGTAAAGAGGGAAAAAAGAAGAAAGCACACGAAGAAAAAGTGATGGCAAAATGAAAAAGAGGACAGATCACTAGAGAGCCTAGTTAAAAATTGATTGGTTGATTTTGAGTTTTATGGCACAAGAGTCACATGTGGCCAAGCTGCGCCAAACACAAGAAATCAACGTGGGAGGGATAGAAAGAAAAAATAAGAGAAGAGAGGGTAAAAAAAAGAAGGGAAGACAGGTCACTCATGAACCTTGGGTTGTGATACAATAGTCTATACAATCTCTTATTCCGCAATCTCTTATTCCACAAAATTCACCCCATTGATTGCTATCAATCATTTTATTCAGAACGAAAATATAGATGAATCATTTTTGAAAAAAAAACAACCTTGTCTCGAAAATGCCCCAAATTAAGGTATTAAGGTACTAAAAAAAGATGGCGAAATTAAAAGTTCAAATTTAAAAAGTTTAGTTAAAAAGTTAAGTTTTAAAAGTTAAAAGTTAAGTTTCTAAAATTAAAAAGTTAAGTTTTTAAAATTAAAAGTTTTTAAATTATTTAGTTGTTTTATAGGTGTATTATACAAAGAAACTCATTGCGCATTGAGAATTGATTGATTATCAATCCTCATCCTTGTAAAGCGGCAGGACTATAACTGAATTTAAACTATAATGTACATTTCAGAGGCTTGAGCACATTACAAATTGTGCGTTCGATTAGTCAAAGTGGTAGGGTTGTTCACCTTCATTTTAAACAGCCCTTTATAACTGGTTAAATACGCTAGTCTTACATTCTCTATTTTAGTTCAAACATCTAATATCCATTCTATTTTTCAGGTCGACCTCGTCCAGATCCAACGAGCGCTTCCTCCAGAGCTTCCCTAAATGTCATCTTACACAGCGCACTTTTCGTCCTCGTATCCATTTTCGTACTATGGCATCGATGAAGCTGAAACCTACGTCCAAAACCTCCATCATTTTAAACACACAAGAGCTTGTTTTTAGCTGGTCTAAACTCGAGCAGGACCAAAGCATAGCAATGCAGCGGTGACCTTCAAAATCCATGAACATTAGGAGCTGTTTACATTTCGATGGTAAAACAAGCCGGTCCGCACTTTTTTTACAGTTGTCAAGTGTAGAAATGTGTAAGCACTAAATCTGCAAAGATTTCCTACAAATCCACTGATGTACATAGAAGTGTAAAGCATTTGAATGATCTTCTACCTGATTTATATTTTACAATGATGGACGCACAGATCTGTTCTCAAAGGACTGGGTTAGGCAAGTCACACATTGGTCCTGCATGATCTAAGACTCTGCGCATGCGTACCGACATATTTTCTGCACAGGAATGGACTGCGCATGCGCATGTTTTGTCCAGCGTATAGCCGGACTTAAAGATCTCATTGTGGGCGCAGCGACTTACGGGTTTATGAAGAACTGACTGCTTAGATTGTACCGAATTGTTGCAGTTAAGCAAAACAGAACTCTGAACAAATCTTTTAAGAAGGTCAGACCTTGTTAAAAACATACTGTATGAAGTTTCTTGAAAAGCACGTGAGATGTACATGTGGCATGTCCTTAAGGATATCTAGAAACATGTACAGCTCTGTTTTAACTTGTAAAAGTGTGTCAGAAATAGCTACGTGTATGAATAACTGTTTTCACAATAAGCCAGTTCGAGTCTTCTTTACTTTGAAATTGTCTTTTTTAAATTTAATATCAAAGTAGGGTAAATATCGAAGTAAACTTTTGTATTTAATCTAACTAATTATTGATCAGATTTTCCCATCAAATTCCTTGTAGAGAGTCCATACTACTGAACGAAAATAATCATTAAACCTCTTTTCTACATGCACCTACTTGTTAGAAGGTGTACGAAAAAAGATACGCGAATCTTGCGTATGTGTTAAGTAACCGTAAAGTAAGCAATCCAGCTGACGTACTCATATTTCATTGTGAATTGTAAAGAAATGTTATATACTTGTGCTTGTTGAGTGGACCTTTGTATATTTCTTACTACAAAAAGTGCTGCTGTGTGTGCTGGATATATACACTGGGATGATCACTAATCCCTTGATCCATTTCATCTATATTTTTAAGTCAGCAAAGCCAAAGAAACATACTTTTCAATCAGCTATTCTTTAGAATCATTGTATTGTCTTTAATATTTATTATGACGTGTACGTACTATTGTGATTGCATGTCTGAAATGCAGTGTGGTTAAAAGAAGTAAACTAGTCGTCACTTTCGGGCGACCACCCTTATATCAATCCTTCCCTCTTAAGTTTTCAAACGCTTTTCCTTTGTTAAACGATGAGTAACTATATTTGAGAAACATGTACAACTTTCGGTAACATGGTATATGACATGCATGTTATTTTGAAAACATGATATTGTGGATTTGAGACCACTTTGTATAAATGTATCATGCTTGAACATAAAATCATTTGGTTGTCAGCATTTCTACTTAAGACACTATTTGGTTTATTGTGTAAATAGGAAGAATGATGGTTATTTTAACTGTGAAATAATGTTCTGGCTATCAAATGTTCTAAACACAATCGTCTTAATATAATCAATTAAGTTTATAAATTCAAGAATAAATCAACGGTAGTAATTCAAAGTTATTACGTATATGTGAGATTAAATTACAGTAAATATATCTTCTAGTCCTTATAAATAATAATATATATACCTTTAGTGAAATTTAAAAAAAAAACATAGCATTTTCGAAATAGGTTGCATAGCTCATCCTCAACCGTCACAAATTTGAATTCGTAACTTCCAGAAAAGCATCGTGATATACAAAATTTCAGATAGAACTGTCATTAAATTTATTCACATTTTTTGTTGTTGATTTTTTAGATAAGACATAACACCTACGGGTTTTTAAATATAAAATTTTGAATATAGTATAATCGTCCCCATAATTAATTTCTAATTATGGTTTCGAACTGTTTCCTCAAGAAGTGAACTTTGTAGACAAAATTATATATTATAAATATTGAGCTAGTCTACTACTTAGTTTCAGCTCTGTGATAGAAAGTTTGCTCGTGTCATGTGTGTACCTTAAAGTGTGAAATCAGGATAAGTTTTGCAAATGAAAGACATTTTTACCTCTGAAATCAAAGTCTCAGCTATCAGCTGAAAATGTATATTTTTTATGTTTAAATTTGACAACAAAGTATTGTACATAACCTGTGATGTAGATCATTGCTGTATACATAATAAAATATAGTTTTCTTTTGAAGTTCAATGTGTATTTTGTTTTTTAAAGTTACTGGTTAAATTTGACAAGAATCATCATACGAAGAATATTAATACGGAATTATTTTACTCACACTTTTTATTTGACACCTTATAAAAATACTGTTTGGAATTGTTGAGTTCAAATAGAGCAGTAAAAATTTCCTGACTCAAAAAAGTTTTAAAAACAATTGTGTCTGGGAGATTTTTTAGAATGTACTTATATCGTGAGAACACTACCGTTAACAATTAATTGTACACCCGTTAAATAAAGTCAAAAACGACTCACCTGATCGTAATTGTACAATTTACATCGCAGAACAAAACGGAAGGTAGCAATCCATAGGGATTAATGTTTTCTACAAATATCAATATTTAAAATCTGTTTAAGGGGCCGTCTTCATATTAAATTGGAAACTTGATCCGATAATTTCTGTACGAACCCCATCTTTTATCACAAATTTGGAATCTAAATACAATTTCAGGTGGAAATATAAAATAATTCATCAATTTTATTGGATTTTTCACCGATTTGTAAGCGTTTGAAATTAAGATCTCCTAATGTTAAATTGGTGTTTCACGTTTTTTGTTAATATTGCTACAAACATTAATTTTTCTTGGAAATAGTTTTTTCATCCTATGCTAACCAAAAACACAAACAATCTATAACCATTTTAATTACCAAACTAAACTTACTATTTTTTACCAACTATGAAATTAATATTCATAAAAATTATGAACAGAAACAAATGAACAAACAAACAATGAGCAAATTTTGACACCATGTGATTTAACTGTTACTGAAACATCGGAATTCCAAATTCCAGCTCATTACGTGTATAATTAGTAGCGCAGTGAGACTGCAAAATTCGATGATTATTATCGTTATTGGGGATTGTTCACAAAGTGAAAACAGAAATTTCTACCAACAGATCCTAGGATTCAATTATAATGGATTCTGACTTTGTCATAATCTTTATAGACTCCATACCAAGGCACCTGCAACAGGTCATTGACTGCGACGGTCACTACACGTCTTTATTTATATTTATAATGTGATAGAACTCAGAACATTTATACGCTCCCTCAATGGTTTTTATGGATTTTCTCGGTCAATTTTTAGCCGTTTTACATTATTTTTTCATCAAATCCGCCTGAAATTTTGTGTAGAATCCAAAATTGTGATAAAAGATGGGGGTTCGTATTGTAAATTTCGTAGCAAGCACCCAATTTAATATGAAGACGACCCCTTAGACAACTATTAAATATTGATATTTGTAGAAAACATTAATCCCTATCGATTGCTACTTTCCGTATTGTTCTGTGATGTAAATTGTGCAATTGCGATCGGATGAGTCGTTTTTTTTTTTTTTTTTGACGGGTGTACTTCAGTACTTTTATAATGTAGAATTTCACGAAATATATTCACAGCAGCTTTCTTTTTTGTAATATACTTTATTTCTAGTTGCACAAAATTATATGTAAGAATTTTCCTGAAAGTTAACATCGATTATGTCTAAACATCAGTGAATAAAGTGAGGAAAACTTCAAACTGTATATTTTAGTTTAATTGATTACGAATCCTGTTTTATTTTGTACAAGGTGTTTTGGTTTGATGAAATGAAACAAACAATTAAACCTTTGAAAGAAATTGAGAAAGGACGTAGAACGAAAAACAGAAATTAATTCTAAAAAAATACCAAACTGATAAATAGATATTCGTTGCTGTGGCAACATACTTTTTGAAACGTATTCAAGGCGAAGGCCGCAGTGTCTGATATTAACACAAAAGGTGTTGATAACAAAGTCGAAAAAACATATCTTGAATGATTTCCTCAAAATAGTGTTATGACTGCTCAGGTTCACCACCGAATTCCATAAATAGTTAGAAAACAGCAGACAAAAATTATAAACATCAAACAAATGTAGAGGCGCCATCTGTTGACAAAACACTGAATCTTTATTTAAAAGTAAAGAGGTTTAATTCACGAAAATGTTTATAAGAAAAGTGTGTTATTTTTCTGCCCTTCGAAAGGTTTATGTACGACACAAGAATAACTAAAACGTATTTTATTCTTTCATGATATAAACCCCCCCCTAACGCAAAAAACAACAACTAAGCTCTCACTTTTGACGTTTAATTATCAAATACCCAAATTCAGCTTATTTGTTATACTGTCAATAAATATTTAAATTAAAATACAGTCGTTTGTAATCATATTTTCTAAGAGAAGCACAATGTATTTTAGAATAAATACAGATAAAAATTATTCGCATTTTTTATGATAGAAAATATTCATTAAAAAATATACATTTTCAAAGTATAAAAGTTATGCTTTCCTTTAGTTGGATTACTTTTTATTTAAGAAATTTTATTGAAATTACGCTGTTAAAAAATTCGTGAATTTGTGATGTGTAAGTAAAATGCAATAAATAATCCCTGTTGCAATACGTTACCGAATGAAATAATTTTCCTAGACAACAACATATAGAGTGGGCTTCTCCTCAAACGAGAGACAAATATTTAAATATTCCACTGCCAAAAAGTACCAAGCGTAATCTGTTTTAACAAAACACAAACATCAGGAGACCGTTTTCATCTCTCGGGACTCCTCAGATATTGGGCCCCAGTTCCGACACTTCCGCAAGTGGGGGCCCTGGAAGCTACTGCAGTTCCCAATGCTCACCAAGAACATTTTCCTGATTATAATTTTAATATTTTTATAAAGCTAAATGAGTTTATCTAAAATAATTTAAAATCTACCTGTCAAGTATTATGCTCGTTAGATTTATAAAAGAACTGCGAGAATTTTACGTCAAGCTAAATGTAGGTGGTTGTAGTGTTACTCAGGTGATACATGTTTCCTTAGGTCCGGTGCACACATCCGGTTTTTCAACGTGCGACGCCGCTGCCGCAACGCAAGTGCGGTCTGAGATACATTAGATCCAATTTAGGCCCGGTGCACACATTTTGAAATTGTGAACCACGGTCAGATGACGAATGCATCACGAGAAAGCACACGTGTATCGTAGAAACAAGTGAATAGAGAAGTTTTGTGGAAAATGTGGCTTATAAGAATACCCTATTGAACGTAAAAATTAATACAAAAATACTGTTTAATCTCTCTCATAAGAAAAAAGATCAAAACCAATTCACCATTCAACTGAAAATGACGAAAACTGTGACATAAGAGGTAGTTTATATTCACAGCTGAAGAAGGGTCTTCCCAATGTACTCGTCTATTATAATTATTTTTGCATCATTATGATCTATATAAAACGGTGGATGCTTTGAACCTCAGAGTATTTAGTTAAGAAATTTATTTTTAATTTGTTTCAAATCTTGAAATTCCTCAAAAAATGTTGATTTTCTTACGCTTGTGTGATTAAAAAATTGCGAAAAAAAAGTTTTTATCTAGATACTTGATGGATGTTCTAAACACGAAAACTAATATTAAGAATAATTTCCAACAGAAATACTCTTTCTGAACAAATTAGAATTTGAGAAATCACGTTAAAAAACATGCTAATTTGCTAATTATATCTTAATTAGATGAATAAGTATTTGCACAGTCTGATATTTTCTCCCTGAAATGATTTTAACAATACACCAACTACCTGTGGCAAAAAAACTGGATTTTTAAAGTCAAAATTAAAAAAATCTTCTGGTGTATACTTACACCTTAATAGAATATATTTTCGAAAGTTCGATAATAATCTATCTATATAAATAAGAATGGAGTGTTTGTTTGTACATTGAATATTTTCGACCCATTTCAAGTTTTCTATCCGTTTTGGACCCTACTGATGCCGAATCCGCCATTTTCGCGTTTGGTGTCTGTCTGTCCATCTGTCTGTATTTGTGCCCTATACACGTCCACACGGTTTAATATATTTTCATGGAAATTTGCATAGAGTGAGTACTTATCTTCATTTAGTGAGTGCAATTGGTTGCGAAAGTCTGTCTGTCCGTCTTTCTGTTCTATGTTCTATTTTGTGTTTGTGTGTTTGTGCAGGCATCACATGAATTTTATTCCAGATATTTGATATCAATGTATTTTATTTTATACATTATTTATTATTTTAGTGAATGCAATATTAAACATTTCTTTATTGTTGTATTTAGTTGAGTTTCATGCTAAAACACCTGAGTAAGTATACTTAAATCAACCTTAATTTAGTATTGGAAAAATTGGAATGTATATTGAATATTACGATTACTTCGATCGCTTTATCAGTACTGCTGAAAAAGTAATTATTCTTCAAAGAATTATTTTTTTATGGAATTTCAGCTAGAATATTTCATTTATTTCGAGTCTTATTTTTGTTCTTTGCGCAATGAAAACGATTTCCGAATATTTGGGACAGACGATATTTTTCAACGAACGGGAATGAACAAGATTCGTGCGAGTAGTGATATTTTCTGTTTCTTTCGCTCTGAATTAATTTCACATTTCTAAATTTTGTGTACTTTTAGTTGTAAGTTGTGGCAACTGTGCGATATCAAGAGATAAAAATGAATCACAAATTAGTATCTTTAGAACAATTTTTTCTGACATCTTTTATTTTGCTGTTTCCTGTTTTAAATATTTATTATTTTAATAAATGTGTTTTCCTTCTGATCACACGCAACAACACCACAAAGTATTCGATTTAAAATTAGCAGGTAAGTCAGAATAAATTTTCAGTAAATTTTAAGTGTAGTTATGCCATTATTGAAAGAATAATGCCGTTACTGAAAGAATATGCCGTTATTAAAAGAATAATAATGTTTAAAAAATCCGAACTGGAACTTTTCAAACATTAAAAACTTCGTTGTCATAATGACAGGAGAAGATTACAACATTTCACTATGTCACATACCGGATGCAAGAGTGCCACAGGTAAAAAAATATTGTTTTGTTGACTATGAGTGCGAGAGCACTCGCCGTAAATCGTCATTTTTATTAATTGAGTTGAACATGAAAAGAACTTAAGAAAGGGAATTCCAAATCTCCCTCAAAATCGTCTTCTGTAGTAGTAACCTTTCGTCCGTTCGTTTGTAGTAGTAACCTTTGTAGTGTCACCTTTCGTCATTTTGTAGCTTTGTCATACAGCAAGGGTGCGATGTATGTGAAATGTATTACATGAATGGATATGCATGTGTAAGGATTTGTGTCCAAAGTAAGTTGTAGAAATTATAAAGATGACGAAAGTTATTTAAATAAATTTTTATTCTACAAAAAACGTAAGTCATTATATATTTTGATTATCTCTTCAATTTAGAGTAAACCAATTCAAACCGAGTAAGGTCGGGTATTTTGCTAGTTATACATAAAATTCTCTTATGTGGCACGCAAAACAGACGTTATTTGTTATCGCGTTTAGCAACACTGTAGGATTGTTTGTTTACCACGAGGCTTCGCGCCTCAAATGAATTTATAGCGTTATCGGATGAAATTTTATTGGAAAAAAATTAATATTAGTCAAGTTGTTGCAGTTTATAAACGACATGCTGGGTATTCAATTTCCAAAGCAGGGCTCACATTTCGAGTCACAATTTGCTCAAAGTTTTCATTTAAATTCCAAATTATTCGAGGTCTAATTCCAGAGGTACTGTATAATTTTTCTGTAGTACAAGTTTATATTTGAAAAATATTTTTTGGAACATCATATTTTGTAAAAAATGTCTTCATTGAAGGGAGCAAGTTTCACGCAGCGAGCCAATGAGGATTGCAAAGGTAGAATACTACGGTGACATGCCGTCAGCGCAAGAAATTGGGTTCCTGATCGTTGCCACAAGACATATTGGAACAATTGTATTACTGGATTATAATCGTTTGGTTTATCACACTTCTTCTATTATGAAGGGCCGCAGAATCCTAGTTGGAAGAGCAACGGATTAGCAATCGGAAAATTGCGAATTCGAAACTAGGTCAAGACAAAGACCGTCGTGTAACGTTAAATCTGTCGTGTGACGGTGTACGTTAAATCTGTAGTGGCTTCAATATCCTCACGTTGGCTTGATGTGTAAGTTTGGATAGTGGGGTGCCAGTTCTTATGTTATTCTCGTCATCGTACCGTGATTCAAAAATACGATACATTGTCCTCGGATTAATCACGGACCGTCACCAATAGCCTGTTGTATTACTCCAGTGGGACGTTAATAAGCTACCTACCTCTATAGCCCATTTTGTTGCTGCAGTGCCAAATAAATTCAACTACACAACAATGTCCAAAATCCGGAATCCTCCAGACCTCGACCATTTCGGAATATTTGCATTTTTGTCAAAAAAACCTTAATCTCACCCTTCATCTCGTGAATTTTTCGATTACAATAGTAAAATAACAGATGTATAAATCGGAATAATTTTTAAATTCGGAAAATCTTTCTTAAAACAATGCAATACATTTTTTTTACTTGCAAATCTTCTCATTTTTCTGTGTGATATTTCCTATGAACATGTCCGTTATTTTGCGTTGTTTCATCAATTAGGTCCAGGTTTAACTCCTTGGTCTTTGAAAATTGTCGAAAAAATGTTTTAAAAAAAAAGTGTAAAAATGTAGTAATAAAAAAACACCGGTTAGCAAAACGTCCGGATTTGGGACTTTGTACTGTATTAACCAAACTAAACGTTCAAAAACACCGGCACAATATCTGTCTGAAAATTTATTAACATGAAATAATACAAGAAATAATAAAATAATAGATACACTAATAGACAGATGAAATGTAAAAGAAAAAGTTCTCATTCGACCCTAAGATCATCTCATTTGACCTTCTTCCCGTTCATCTCCGTCCCGTTGACCTCCTCGCTCAGTTTGCCGTTGGTGTCTTTCATCTTGAGCTTCTCCCTCCGCAGCACGTACTCGTTCCAGTAGAAGTTGGCGAAAAGGATGAAGAAAAATCCCGCGATGAAGATGGTAAAGCCGAAGGAAACGGCCGTAGGGCGACATCCGTAGAACGGAAGGCTGATTATATAGGACAGTACCAGGATAAACTGCAACTGGAGGAAAGGAAAGCTTTTACGGGGTTTCCCAATGAAAGACAGAACTTAAATCTCCTGGTGGTAGTCTCGTCGAGGTATCCCGTCATTAGCAAAATTGACCAGATTCTAATGGATGAGGTACATCGTCATCAGGTCATTACCGATATTTTTTAAATGATATCGAGATCGAGATCTCTGGTCGGTTTTTTCTTATGACGAGATATCTCGTTGAAACGACTTGGAGGGTTAATAATAACGGAAAATTTATTGCTCGACAGGTTTATTTAATGTTAATGTATTGCACCTGTATTTTGGCCGCCCTTGTGTTTTCAGACTACTTCACTGTCTTCAGTGTATCGGGAGAAATACTCCAGACACAGGTCCAGGTACTGGCGGTTGCTATAGATACAGGTCTCGTACATTTTGAGTAGTTGGTTATTTAGGGGGTTTTATGGCGCAAAGGTAATATTTGGCCAATCTGCATCCAACAAGGTTATTTATATGGACATACTCTCACAAGGAACGCTTTACTGATACATAAAGAGAAATACAGGCAAGCAGGAATAGAATCCACTTCGCCCACAATTCGCAGGTTCCTAAGCACAGCAAGCGAATCCATTGAGACATGGTGAAGGTATTGAGCCATGGTGAAGGTATTGAGCCATGGTGAAGGTATTGAGCCATGGTGAAGATATTGAGCCATGGTATTGTACTAGATCTTCTGGTCTTCTTGATTTGCACCCTGCAAAACACTAAATCTAAAACGCTATAGCTGTCTCTAAAGGAAGGCCTTGGAGCATTCAGTAGTCCCAAAGACCTCAACGGGAAGAAGCTGCCCAGTTCAGACTGCTTACAAGTCACGACTGTCTCACGATTCGACTGCACTGAATAGGACTTTTTCCAGACAAATTAACAGATGTCTGGTAATCATCCGGCACTAGTGGGTTTTAATTGTGCTGTGGGAAAGTATTGGAGAGCCAATAGAGAGCCGTGGTCCAATGGCCTAACTACTTGAATTTGTTAACAACAATTTTGAGTACAGATGGGTCGGTTGAGGTTTTGACGAATTTGGAGGTGAATAGTTTGGAGACGGGACGGTAGATATTATCTTATTCCACAGCCTCCAGTAGCATCAATCGTCGCTTAGTGTGGCAGTGTGACAAACACGAATGTGCTGTCCCGTTTCTATGGCAGCAGACGAATACATACTTTATGTGTTGAGCAGTTCTGATGATAGAGCAGACAGTATGCTGTTCATCACTCTTGCATAAGAAAGGGCTACAACAGTGGTCATCATCATGATGGTGATGTTTGTGACCAGTAGAGGGCGCTATAAAATACACCCAGAACCTTCTGCGATATGCAAAGTTAGTCAGATAAGTTTAGTGTGAAGGTTCTGGTGTGTGTACAGGAAGAAAATACGCCCATAAAATTACACTATCTCTCATTCTTTTCTAGCCCTAATTTTTTTAATAAAATTTTTAATGAATACCGAAGTGGTAGCAGAAGGATCTTACCATTTGTGTCATGGTGATGTATTTCTTGAATCGAAGGTGAATGGTAACCTCTTCTCCCAGAGCAGAGATGCCATAGTATGTGTACATAATAACGTGCACGAACGAATTGGCGAGTGGGAAAAAGTAATTGTAGCCACCTGGAATTCACAAATGAAATACTTATTAATCATACGATGGTATTCAATACAAAAATCACCTTGTGTATGAGATTTTGAGTGTAATTAAATAAACTAGTCGGAAGATGGAGAATCTAATCGGTATTGACCAATCAACTGTCATATTTCAATTCAGAATACATTCTTTAGAACTTATGATGTCGACGTGCTGAAATCGTATTTAAAGAACAAATAAAGTGACGTCATGTTCGGAATACGTACCGGAAGCACGTTACGCCACAAAAACATTACCTCCATCAACATTTAGCTTGAAAGAAAAAGTTTCTCATAAAGAGAGAAATGTTAGATAGCTTTGTAAGGTACTTTTGGTTAGTAACTAGCTAACTAATAGGTCACGAAAATGGAAAAAATAAATTATTTTAGAATATTTACTGCGTGTGCCGCATCCAATGAATTAAAACATATATTGTTACAAAAATTATATATATTTGTGATGCCTATAGAATAGTCATTCACCACTTGTAGATTTCAAACAAACAGCGTTTAAGAAGATTCTAGTAAACATTAAATGCTATGCATTCATTCACTGTTATACAATAATTCACCTCAACTTAAAGTTTGTTGTTGTTGTTTCTCATGCCTACACTGCCAGGCCCGTCGAAGACGGCAAGAGGCGAGGGGGGTGCGCCTTCCATGTTATTGAGCCCCATTGGGAGGAAGTCCGACTTTGCTCGACATACATGACACATCCGTTTTACAGGAAGGTCCCTTTCATACATTCATTCATTCACTCACACATATCGTAATTTGGATCCCAATCAGAGGCCGATAACCCCCTGATCAGGTACCCCCAGAGGTATTGATTTGGTATGGGAACATGGGGGACTTTGTGACCACGACCTATTTAACGTGCCCCAGTCACCATTAGCGAACACGACGGTCTTTAGCCAGGTCGAAGCGCCGATCTCGCAATCATCAGAATTGCAGGCTCCGCCGAGGACAGAACCCACAACCCTTCTGATGCGAGCCCGACGCTCTACTGACTGAGCTACCGCGGCTCTCAACTTAAAGTAGAACTTACGGGTCACTACACAAGTTAATTTATTCACACGGTGTGTAGATAAACAGCCTACAATAACGACTGTTTGGTCCCTTCCTTTTTAACCACTACATGAACGACATCCCACAAACTGAATTCACTTCCATTAGCATATTTGCCGATGATACAGCTGTTAACACACACACAATAATCAATACAATCCTTTTCTACCTCCCTCAACACATTCACCTAAAATAATTATGATTCATTAAATGGAACATTAAACTTAATGTAGACAAGACAGCAGACGTCATGTTCACCACACAAACACCAACACACAGAAAATCCAAGTATATGGACAATAAATACCATGGATCACACAAACAAAATACCTAGAAGTAATTCTTGACTAACAATTAAACTGGTCACATCATATGAATAAATTCAAAATAACTCTAAATAGCTCCGCAATTTTCATACACAACGAACTCATGTTATACCTATATTACCATCGCCAAGTTCTAACATATCCAGCTCCAATTTAGATGCCGAAGCAAAATCTAACATAAAAAAAATAAGTACGCAATCTTCTTCCTCAAAATTCCAAAAACTCGACAATTTATAACCAACTTTTCAATTAAATTTTATAATAAACTCTCTGAAATTGACAATCCCTTAATACTGGAAAGTGTCGTATACGATCCAACGCTCCCTCTAAAACAAATCTCGTTCCAGGCCAACTACGCTTCTGGGAAACTAAAAATATGAATCAGAGTGTGACATTAACCTTGAAAGCAGATAAACCAATACAACGACAGAGCAGTAGAAAGTGAAGCGCCTTAAACAAGGATAAAACGAAGTAACTCTGCTCAAGGGCAGTACTTGGGAGGGTAACCAACTGAGAACGCCATAGGAGAGGATTTCCCTGATGTCACTGGAAACTGTCGTTTCCAGTCCAGTCACTAAAGTGCCAAAAGGGGATATCTCCTAATATCGTGTGGGACCTCCTTTTGCAAGGCGAAGTGTAGCAACTCGACGTGGCATTGACACAATAAGTCGTAGAAAGTCTCCTGAAGAAATATTCAGCCATGCTGCCTCTACATCCGTCTATAATTACCAAAGTGTTTCCAGTGCAGAACTTTGTGCACGAACTGACCATTCGATCATATCCATATATTTTCGATGGGATTTATGTCTGGCTATCTAGATGGCCAAATCATTCACTAGAACTGTCCAGAATGTTCCTCAAATCAATCGTGAGCGATTTTGGCCCGGTGACATGGCTCATCGTCATCCTAGAAAATTCCATCGTTGTTTGGGTACATGAAGTCGATGAGTGATTGCAAATGGTCTCCAAGTAGCTAAACATAACCATTTCCAGTAAATGATGGATTCAGTTTGACCAGAGTACCCAGTGTAAAAACAGTCAACACCAGCTTGCACAATGCCTTGTTGACAACTTGGGTCCGTGGCCTCGTTACGTCTGCGTCACACTCGAACCCTCCCTCCCATTAGCTCTTAACAACCGGAATCGTGACTCATCTGACCAAGCTACGTTTTTCCAGTCATCTTGGTTCCAACCGATATGTCCACGAGCCCAGCAGAGGCGCTGCAGCTGATGACGTGTTGTCAGTAAGGGCAAGCGAGACGGTCTTCTGCTGCCATATCCAACGCCAAATTTCGCTGCACTTTTTTCACGGACACGTCTATAGTACGTCCCAAATTGATTGTTGCTGTTATTTGACGAAGTGTTGCTTGTCTGTTAACACTTACTACTCTACGCACAGGTCACTGGTCTCGGTCATTAAGGCCCGGTACACACATCCGGTTTTTCAACGTGCGGCGCCGCTGCCGCATAGCAAGTGCGGTCTGAGATACATTAGATGCAATGGAGCAGTGCACACATGCCTCCAGCGCCGCTGGGGCGACGCACGTCCAACTTGCGTGCAATTTATACCGCAGTTCTTCACGGCGCCGCACATGAGTCTCCGTTCTGAAGTACCTTGTTTTCATAAACAAATGGAATATAAATAATAATTAATAAATGGTTGTATCCAGTAACGTCTATTTTGTTTCAAAATATACTTTTTTTTTACACCATGTAAGCGAAATAAACACGTTTTCTTCGATAGAATATGTATCGCAAATGGCGCGAAATGAGTTCGTGCGTCATTTCACGGTTATGTGTGCATAGTTGGGCTTCGGTGCCGCAGTGTCGACGCACGTTGAAAAACCGGATGTGTGCACCGGGCCTAAGTAGACGTGGTCGGCCACTGCGTTGTCCATGGTGGTAGGTAGTGCCTGAAATTATATTTTCTCGGCATACTCTTGACATTGTAGATCGAAGAATGTTGAATTCCCTAATAATTTCCGAAATGGAAAGGCCGATGCGTCTAGTTCCAACTAACATTCCGCGTTCAAATTCTGTTGATACCGTCGTGTGGCCATAATCACGTCAGAAAACTTTTCTCATGAATCACTTGTGTACAAATATAAGCACTGACAGTGCACTGCCCATTTATACATTCCTTACGGGATGCTACTGCCGTCTGTATATTTGCATATTGCTATCCCATGACTTTTACCATTTCCATGATTTTGTATTTTTACTAAATTTCCCTTATAATCTGGAATCACGATTTTTTTCATGTACCCATCTGGTGGTTGTCTCAATGACACATCTCGTCATTAGCAAAACCTCACATGTGACTAGATCTAGATCTCGTCATCAAAAAAAACCAAATCGACAGTATCTTGATGACGAAATATCTCGCCATAAGCAGCATTAGTCAGAACTTGATGGATGAAATATTTCTTATTTTCCACTCAGAGGTCTTAACCATCTTTATCTAACTTGAAAAATGGACTTTCAAACATCTCATTTTGCATACTAACAAGTCAAGCTCCTTATCGCATCACCACTTGTCTGGAGATTGGTATTTGAGATGACATCACGAAACATGTTCTGATTTCCGCACAGAAACAAGCTTTGTTGACTGAGAGAGGAGCAAGGAAATATGATTTTCCACGAAAGCGATGAACATGGCGACGCCCATTTACGACATGTAATTAATACGGCTAATCAGCGTGTGATTAGCTGCATTTGCAACATACCATCCAACACGCTTTTTGTTAAACTCATTAATCGATTGTTGATTCTTTCTGAAATGTCCCACTGTATCATCGATTTTTTAAATTTTCTTACCCATTATTTGCAAAAGACAGTAGATGTATTCAAATTAGATCTATGGATCAATTATATATGCATCTTGACAAGCATTCTCCAGACAGAAATTGCATTTGAATTATAAAATAATTCAATATATCCTCTCCGCTACCTAGGTCCACATACTTGGACCTCGACTCTTTCGCCATAAAAATAATCGTTCTGATATAGAAAGATAGTTAAGAACTCGGTTAACCATGTATGGACGTCTAACCTTCCAATTGACACCAATGGATGGCAGTATAAATCGGTAGTTACTGTGGAATGTTTATTATTCAAAAGCGATTTGGAAGAAATGGCTTCGATTCAACGTGCTAGTAAAAGTAAATTAATTTAATTTCTTTTTAATATTTTCTAAATCCTTAAGTTAGTGTGTTTTAGTTGATGATTTCTGAGTTATAAAATATGAATTCTTAAGAAATATCATCATTTGAAAATTATTACGCTTTCAGCATAATTGAGACCCGAGGTACACATATGGCACCCCGGCAAAAAAAGTGTGACACAAGTCAAAAAACAAATTTTTTTATGTTATGTCATTGAAAAGTATGTATGAGGTGCCCCAGCGTGTTATATTACTACTCTATAGATTATAATAGAAGTTACCACCGTAAATATTTACCTAAAATTTAAAAGAAGTTTATACCATTTCAATATAAGTTTTATAGTATCCTTCAAGCAGATGTTTCTCAAATTCTGCAATTTTGAACTGTGTCACTTTTCTTGCCAACGTGCGATATTTGTACCTTAATCAGTGTTACTTTGACCCTAGGGGCTTACTTGAACCCAAAATGATAAAGGGATGCAAGTCGTTCCTGACACTGATTTATTGAAATGTTTGACATAGTTCTGCTACTGCTTAACACATGTTAATGTCATAAAACGTGTACTGTTTTTATGTCTTATTTCAGGGGTGGCTAACCTGTGGCGCATGCGCCAAACATGGCGCATTGGATTAGTACAAGTGGCGCACTCGTATCCTTTTGATTACTTAATCTTTTAAAGTAGTCGCCATAACTGAATCCGTTTTCAGAGTGCTCTAAGAACAATTCATACAGACTCCTTACTTATCAGTTCGTAGCAATTTTTAAAAAGCAAATCCGTTATTAAAATGAAATTTCTTTAATTTTTTTCAGATCTAAATGCTTTAGACCTGATTCTCATTTCTAGCGTTCATTACCATATGAACATTTTCCAGAACTAAGAACGTTTGCAAAAAATATATAAATGTCGTTTCGGAACGATATACAGTTATGAACAAACATTTTCATTCATGAAATTTATTAAAAGCAAAACGATTTCGCGAATATTCAAATTTGTAGAATTCTATGCTGCTATCGGTAACAAATTCAAGACCAAACATTGAAAGTTTAGCAAAATCGAAACAGGCTCAAAAGCACCATCAGCAGGCTCTACGACTACGATCCCCCTCTCGTCCAAGAGATCATCTATCACTATTGTTTGTTGGTGCTCCAATAAACGCGTGTCTTTTGAACTGGCGTACATTAATTAATTTAGTTTTCCCTAAATGAAGCAGATCCTACCCATATCTCTATTTTCCAACCTCAATCATAAACGCAAGAATGTAGAATAGGTGCTTGAGTTTTATGGCGCATCTGAACTCGTACGTGAAAAAAATTGGCGCATGGTATGTAAAAAGTTGGCTACCCCTGTCTTATTTGAACCAAACACACGTTTATAATTCATTTGTATAGAGACATAGTACATGGGTTTAAGTAAACCAACCTAAGAGGGCTACTTGAACCCAATTTTGTAATTTAAAAAAAATTATGTATTGCAAAAAGAAATGGGAACAAGTGTTATAAATAGCAAGTAAAGATGTTGTAGATTAAGAACAATGTGGCTATCAGTACAAGTCTTTTTTAATTATGGGTTTAAAAGAAAATGTATGAGAAATCTGGAAAAGGAGGGTCCAAGTAACCTAAAATGTTTAGCCCCCTATGATGCCACCGTCTAAAAAAGGAATTTGAAGTATTTCATAATATTTTTCAGAAAGAAAAAAAACCCCAGATATTTAAACAACTTTTAAATGGTTGGTAGGGAAGAGGATAGATAAATTTCATACCTGGTTCGGATCGCAACATTCCCCAAACTATCAGTGGGACTGAGCTGTGATGGACGAGGTGCAATCGAGAGAGCTGACGATCCTTCTTTCGTAGAACGAAGAAAACCTACAAGCAAAACCAAGCAGTCAGAAATACAATAGCAAACGGGATTTCAATTACTTCGATGCTCTAATGCTTTTTTTGTTTGTGAAGTCAGATGTTAGTGGTAATGCTTTTTCAAGGGAATCAAAAATGTCGCAATTCTTACCGTGTCACTGAGCTCAATGTACTTTGAGATGTAGAACAGCCACGTAACCTCTGCCAGCTGGAAAATACAAAAACAAAATAACTATTTATGTGTAGACATACGTGCTTATAAAATTGAACATTAGTTAAATGTCTCTTGAGTTTCCGAGCACTTGTTCTCAATCTTTTCAATAATGGTGACAAAATTATTAATTGTAATATTACATTGTAATTACTTTATGCATTTATAGGATATTAGCAGCTTGCACATAGCTTCATCTGTGCTAAAGTTCCTACATTGTTTAAGTCAATTAATGGGAGTGTTGGTACTCATATTTCATACCTTATTTAAATCCATTTATCAAGAATAGTGTCGTTTATATGCACATTGTAAACCTACAAATGAAATAAAAGGAGTGAAAGATATGAAACATTGGTGTT
Organism: Metellina segmentata; assembly: GCA_947359465.1. Lineage (NCBI taxonomy): Eukaryota > Metazoa > Arthropoda > Arachnida > Araneae > Tetragnathidae > Metellina > Metellina segmentata. Next base: position 102,853,022 of record OX375875.1, read on the forward strand.
AATTCCCGTTTCCAATTGCATGGCAGCAAGAAGCTGAAATCTTTGTCAATAATGTTGTCACTTTGTCTATCTCAATTAGATTCTGAACATCATTTCAATTGCATTCCATTCACTTGTTCAAAGGTGATTATATTTTTTTTAACACCGAAAGACCCAATCTTCCCCCCCCAGAGAGAGAATAAAAGAAATCTTCCAGATTATTATCTTCGATTCCTACCAAAACATACTCTTCTGTTGTACCACATTATTACCTACTTCCTCATTACCTTCTGTAATCAGACTTCAGAAGAATTTTATTAGTGGCAAGTCTTCCGCGGAGTTTTGGCACTGATGTGGATCTCTATGGCTTAAGTCAAACATGTTGAAACTGAGAGACACGATTGGCGAATGAATCCCACAGCAGTTGATTTTATGTTTATTATTCATACAAGTTTGGTTGCTATTCGTCAATATACAAAAAAGGTTTATTTCTGTGCACGTATGTCAGTGAATGATTGACGCTACAATTGTATGTCTAACAGACAAGTACATTCATATACACTCTAAGAACAAAAATGTTGCACCGGGAAGTATACAGGTATATGAAATGTGGAGGAGTGGTGCATTTGCGTTGGAGATGCAACTGATCAAACTTTCAGAATTTCGAGCATGCGCCACGCGCAGGGCAGCTCTCAGGTCATAAAAGGACATCCAGTAGCGCAGCAAATTCATTTTGACTCATGCTGTTGCGTTGGTTACACCGTTTCTCATTGAGTTATGCCTCGGAAAAACGTTCGCAAGCAATTTAAGCAACTGGGAGAGTTTGACAGAGACCGGAGTAATTGGCCTCTGATAAGGTGGATGGTCTAATCGACGGATTGGGCAGTATATTGGTTATATAGTTATATTACTGTTGCATGCTGTTGGCAGCAGTGGATACAACAAGGCCCATACCAGCGTCAACCAGGCTCAGGAAGACCTAGAGAAACCGGTCCTAGAGATGATCAACGTGTTGTAAGGCATGCGCGTACTGATCCAACAGCCACTGTTGCAGACATCCAATGAGCAGCGGGAACCTCTCTCTTTCATCCAATAAGTGATTGTACCATTTGTCGACGGCTTCACGACGTGGGTCTAAAGTCACGTAGACCGTTACGACGACTGCCTTTGACAGCATTGCATCGCCTTCAAAGACTGGAATGGTATCTTGCCAGACGGACATGGGGCGTCGAATGGCATCCCGCATCTGTCTGGGTGGAGACGACAATCGAATCCGTGTGTGGAGGCAGCAGTGTCTCACGACACTAGGCACGGGAGTGTGTGTTGGTATTAGTTAGTTAGTGTGTGGAGGCAACGTAATTAGCTCCAAGATTCACGGTTTGTTGTGCAGCGTTACACGTCCAGAAGACTTAGTGTCATGGTGTGGGGTGCAATTGTGTAAAAGACCAAATCACCTTTGATATTCGTTACGGGCTCTTTGACAGGCCAGCGTTACATACAAGAAATAATTTTACAGCCAGTCACGCTCCCATTCCTGAACTCCCAGGTACACCCGCTTCTTCAACAAGACGATGCTCGACCCCATATTGCTGCCGTCTCTAGAGCTTGTCTGTGACACAACGATATCTTACCATGGCCGGCATACTCACCGGACCTGTCCCCGATCGATAATATATGGGATGCCATCGCTCTACCCGTACCACGTAATCTGCTTAAACTACGTTACATGGTTCAAGCAGCATAGGATGGACTGTCGCAGGACTTCACAAAGAGCCTGTATGACTCACTACCAAGGAACTTGGCATTAGGAATAATGACGGTCATACGCCATACTGAATGATACCACTTTTTTTTCTGAATAAAGTTGGCAGTCTCAAATTTTAATCATTTACTCATTCATAAGCACTTTACCAACCTTGTAAATTTCATTGCATTCTGACAATTCCTTCTAGGTGGAATTTTTTTTAAATCTTAGAGTGTGTATATCAATAGAAAATTCTCTAAGTTTTCAAATGAGTATTTGAATACGATTGCGATTCTTACCCGAAATGTGTTAGGACTATTGACGATCTCCAACGTGGAACACCTGTCTTCTTTTCCAGCTACCCATCTGATTTTGGCAAACTGTAGGATAATAAAATGAATGAAACTAAATGCAGTGATACAATTACAATTAAGATGAAACCTTGAGATATGAGTACCAATGTAATACTTATTCAAAAGTGGATTCCATTATCACATCAGTGATCTACAGACTATTTGTGAGATACAAAGTATAAGAATATAAATATTTCTACCTTTAATTTTACTATCATTTGACAAGCATTTGATAAACTTTATCCAAAATCTTTTAAATAAAATAACTGAAACACAAAATCAAAAGTGTTTGCCACAAAATAAAAATGTATCAATGGCATGTCATATTTGTGACAAAAATATATTTCTACCTTCAATTTTGTTATTTGACGAGCATTTGATCAACTTTATTCAAAATGTTTTCAATCCAATAGGTGCGCAGAAGCAAAAATACATTTCTCAAAAATAGAACTATACCAATATGTCATATTTGTGACATCAGAAATATTTCTACATTTAATTTTACTATTATTTGACGAGTACATTGAGGCCACGGCAGATTTAATGCGCACCAGCCTTTAATTGAATCGAGTTTCGAACTCACAACCCTACGGAGGGTGCCTGGGTGCAAGATAGAATCATATAATAATTATAATAGCGTATCAAGACTAAATCAGAGCACGAAAAAAGAACTCGGAATTTAAATTGAACAGAGGCCAATACGTCTTATGAGTGATGCTGCATATTGTATTATCGTCACCAAAAGACTTCAACAGTCAAACGGAAACTCACTTTGAGGTTAAATTTGTTCAGGTTTTAGAATATTGGATGGTAATACTGGAAAAATATAATTTTTATGTCACCATGAGAACCAACCAGGTTATTGAAACCATAAGAAACAATGCGCTAATCTCTTATACATGTCCATAAGTTTTATGACCATTATCACGAGTCTTTCCTTTACTACAAAAAAAAAACTGTTCCACGTCATTCATTGAGTGAGATCGGATGATCAGGAAAGATTGATTGTTTTTATGGTGCATGGAACACATCTGGCCGAGCAATGTTTTTCCACTTTAAGCAAATGGACCTACACACAAACAAGGAAAGTTTTACTGACGTAGAAAATAGGAGTGGTGTTTTTGCTGCTTTACCTTTACAAAAGTCAAACGGTAACATACTCAGGTTAAATTTGTTCAGGTGTATTAGGATATTAAATGGTAATGCAAGTAAAAATATAATTTTTCTTATTCTCATGAGAACCAACCATGCTATTGAAATCATGGGAAACAACGGTCGCATTTCTAAAATATGTCCATTACTATCAAAAGACTCTTCCCAGTCACAACTAGAGATGCGACATCGATGGCAAAACATCGATGTTTTGAAACATCGATGTTCAAAATTAAAACATCGATGTTGATAAAACATCGATGTTTTTGAACATCGATGTTTTTAAAATTCAGTGTAATTAAAATTTTCCCCCCATTTCTTAAAATTAGTTTAGCAACTAGTGATGCTACATCGACGGCAAAACATCGATGTTTTGAAACTTTTATGTTCAAAATTAAAACATCGATGTTGATAATACATCGCCCCAAAATCATCGATGTTTTTAAAATTCAGTGCATTTAAACTTTTTTACCCATTTCTTAAAACTGGTTTAGCACCTAGTGATGCAACATCGACAGCAAAACATTGATGTTTGAAACATCTATGTTCAAAATTAAAATATCGATGTTGATAATGCATCGCCTACAAACCATCGATGTTTTTGAAATTCATTGTATTTAAACTTTTCCCCTATTTCTTAAAACTGGGTTAGCAACTAGTGATGCGACATCGGCTCCAATACATAGAGGTTTTTTATAAAACATCAATGTTTCGATGTCGCATCCTTACTTTTCAGACCCTTCACCCTTGGTCACTTTGGTCTAAAAGTATGTTCAATTTGCTGATTATGAAAATTATGCTACTTTGTTATTTTTTAAATTTTTATAATGGTACTTTTTTATTTAAAACTAAAACATCGACAACGTAAAAACATCGACAAGTATAAACACCGATGTTTCAAAAACATCGACTACAATACATCGATTTTAAATACATCGATGTTTAAAAAAACATCGATGTTTTGAAAACATTGACATCGATGTCGCATCCCTAGTCACAACATTCACTGAGGGAGATTTTATGATCAGGAAAAGGTTATTGTTTTCATGATGTAATGGACCAATCTAGCCAAGCAGCATCAAGCAATGTTTTATCCTTCAAGTGAATGGGCACACTAAACAAAGAACTTTTCACTGATACGGAATTGAGATCCTGGATTGTCACTGGAATCGAACCTGCATCGCCTACAGCCTAGTCAGGAAAAGGTAATGGTAATTTTAATTAACGTTGTACTAGAGCAACACAACGGGTTATTGACGACGGTCCGGGATCAGTACCTTAAGGGAAAGATCCTAGGACAACACCTTGTAATTTTGAACCACGGTCAGATGACGAAGCAACACCTGAGCTGGCACCCCACTCTTCAAACAATCAGGAAAAGGAAGCAATACAATTGTTAACCTGGCAATACGCAAAACCTAAACTTTAAGGAAAAAATCGACAGCTCATAATAGTTCATGTTACGCACTCAGTAGGAATCACTTTAACGGAATCGGTATCCTTATTTCAATCGACGAACATTTCTGTGCTCAAATGGCAAAATGTTATAAGTCACTTTTCCCAAAAAATTGATCACGTTGGGTTGGTGTGAAAGTTTGGAGAGTAGGGTGCCGGCTCAGATGTTGCTTCGTCATCTGACCGTGGTTCAAAATTACAAGGTATTGTTCTCGGATCTCTCCATTAAGGGACTGAACCCGGACCGTCGTCAATAGCCCGTTGTGTTGCTCCAGTACGACGTTAACTAAAATTACTATTTTCATTACCCAAAAAATTGAGCAAGTCCAATCCTGGAGTCTGGTTTGTCAATGTTTAGAAAGTGGCAAAATGTCGTAAGTCTTTTTCTTTCAGTTTATGATAAAACAAAGGTGGGAAAATTGTAATAAATTAAACACCTTAGTACCACATGTTGAATATTGAATCTTAAAATTGCTGTCACGAAAAATTAAAAAAACGACTAACTTATAACATTTTGCCTTCTGAGCACAGATTTAAGCTGTATCATCATTTTATTCACTATCTATGTGCAAGCAAGTATTTTCAAATTCCTTTAATTAACTATGTTAAGAAAAATATTTCTAGGTATGGGAACGCATTTTCGAGTTCTATTCATTAGATAACTAGATTTTAACAGGATTCAGATTGATTAAGATTCTGTTGTGAAGCGACCTGTGAGATCACCATTTGATAATGGCCTGCAATTTTACATCGAACGTTGTAACGGCGGTCACGTGACGCCTCCCCCCTTTTATTTTTAAAGCAATACGAAACTTACGAAAACGCCATATTACCCGTAAATGCTGGTGTTGAGAGCCTTAACCGCAAGACAGATATTTTCATGCTCAAATGTTATAATTACCAGAGAAAACGTTAATAAACGTCTTACAAAAATATTCAAATTCAATTTAGCCTCAAAATTTTAATGCAACTCATGTATTTGATTTGCCAAATGTTCCACTAAATTATACTGTTCTGCAACCGATACAGTCCAGTCACATTAATGTGACCACCTGTCAAAAGCCAGAATAACCACCTTTGGCAGAATAACCACCGCTGCGAGACGTGCAGGAAAAGAGTCAATTAGGTTTCTGATGATGAGTGCACCCAGTGAATGCCAGGAAAACATTCCCCAAACCATAATGCTCCCTCCTCCAGCCTGGATCCTTCCGGCAATTGTTGCAGGGTGTTTGCTTTCAGACGTTTCACGCCGTATACGCCAACGTCCATCCACTTTAATTCTAAAAGGTTTGGTCGTGTATCTTGCATAAGCATTTGTTTTTATTTCTGAACGTTCTGATTTAAATTCACCCAGTGGTTTATCTTCGCGTTGTGACCAATGCCAAAACCTATTTCTAACCGTCACCAGTTCCACGAAAAAGGAACAATTTGTTTTCTTTTCCACTAAGATAATTCGACTTGGAATAATAGTGTATTTTTTATAGTGTATGTTAAGTTAAGTCAACACCTGATCTGGAAATCCCGCTCTACCAAATTCCACACTATCCCAACTTGAGGATATTTGTGGCCACAGTAGATTTACCATGCACCAGACCTCAAGTATAACGGTTTGGGGTTGAAATGAGTTTCGAACTCGCAACCCTCTGGTTGCTAATCCGTGGCTCTTCCAACTGGGTCCCAACTGCGGCCACCTGTAAGCTACGGCAGGAGCCCTGACTCACCTCTAAGAATATGTAAAAGTTGAAAACCACCAGCGCAGCGTTGTAGGGTACCATGAGCCACCTCAAGTCGAATGGTTTGCGGTTCTTCATCATGGCCGGCCCGACGAAGTTCACAAACACGACGTAACATATTATGATGAAGCCGTTCAAGCGGTCGTAGGCCACCAGGGGCCACTGCATCACTGTGGGATCTGTAAGAAGCGTGGAAATAATCTTCAACACGTATTCATGCCTCACGCGAATATACATTGGTATCAATGTTGTTTTCATTACGAGGATCAATAACCGTTGGTAATGGCTGCTATCAGCTTTTTTTCAATAAAAAAACCTGAAAACCCCAAACATCATTTTATTGATATAATCACCTGAGTAAAGTATCCTTTAACCTTTAGCCTGCGGCTGGAACAGCAGTTGTACCATAATCACGCCAAGAAAGAATTTAGACAACGGCCGGTACAGCAATTGTACCATAATCACGCCAAGAAAGAATTTAGACAATGGCTGGTACATCAGTTGTACCTTGAAAGTTATAAGAATCGCGCCCAAAGGAAATCGCCCTTGTTATATCTATAGCCTTAGTCAAAAGGTTAATGTAGTGCTTTCTAACGCACGTGTTTCATCGTTTGTTATGTTTCTTATGTTCTCGAAAAAGGTATTTTCGTGAAATAAAAAAAGTCTCTCACGCAACGTTTCTTGCACTTGATCTTTTGTGAAGGACTATTTTAAAGTGCGGTTCATGCGAGAGGGAGGGCTATCGACCTTGGATCAGTTGATTTCTGAACAGCTGCGAAAGTTGTCTTGGATAAGGAACTACCATACCCAGAAGCCAAAGAAACATCTGCGGCATCCCTCATCAACTTTGGAATCGAACGATAGCTTCGGTGCGAGAATCGACGTTAATAATGCCGATTGAAGACAAATACAAAACATAAAATTAGAGTAAGCAATGGTGACCAATGAGGCCAGGATCATGTGACCAAAACGAGTAGTGACGTCCCCTTTAAACTGCTTTCCTCTGCTGGGTGGAACTTAACATTCATCATCTGATTGATCCACTGGACGAGAGAAGACGCCCATTCATAGATTCATCATCTGATTGGTCACCCTTTGATTCATCAAAGATTGCTCTTTTGATAGATGTTGATTTTTGTAATATTACCACTTTTATCGCCAATCTATAGAAATACGGATCCACACGCCTACCCTGTCATAAGTTGTTCCATCTCCAAACGAGGTAATAAGATAGAAAATAGGCTAACCAAGTCAACAATTCACAGAGCAGTCACGTGACTGCTAGTCGCTATGTTGTCACACGTTTTGAAGCTTCTCTCAATAGTAATGCTCAGTCTACGTATATTTCATGTCTTGGACTGAACGGATTTATTTACGTTTCTACCAGTCCTTCAATTCAACGCCTACCCTGTCATAAGTTGTTCCATCTCCAAACGAGGTAATAAGATAGAAAATCGGCTAACCAAGTCAACAATTCACAGAGCAGTCACGTGACTGCTAGTCGCTATGTTGTCACACGTTTTGAAGCTTCTCTCAATAGTAATGCTCAGTCTACGTATATTTCATGTCTTGGACTGAACGGATTTATTTACGTTTCTACCAGTCCTTCAATTCAACGCCTACCCTGTCATAAGTTGTTCCATCTCCAAACGAGGTAATAAGATAGAAAATCGGCTAACCAAGTCAACAATTCACATAGCAGTCACGTGACTGCTAGTCGCTATGTTGTCACACGTTTTGAAGCTTCTCTCAATAGTAATGCTCAGTCTACGTATATTTCATGTCTTGGACTGAACGGATTTATTTACGTTTCTACCAGTCCTTCAATTCAACGCCTACCCTGTCATAAGTTGTTCCATCTCCAAACGAGGTAATAAGATAGAAAATCGGCTAACCAAGTCAACAATTCACAGAGCAGTCACGTGACTGCTAGTCGCTATGTTGTCACACGTTTTGAAGCTTCTCTCAATAGTAATGCTCAGTCTACGTATATTTCATGTCTTGGACTGAACGGATTTATTTACGTTTCTACCAGTCCTTCAATTCAACGCCTACCCTGTCATAAGTTGTTCCATCTCCAAACGAGGTAATAAGATAGAAAATCGGCTAACCAAGTCAACAATTCACAGAGCAGTCACGTGACTGCTAGTCGCTATGTTGTCACACGTTTTGAAGCTTCTCTCAATAGTAATGCTCAGTCTACGTATATTTCATGTCTTGGACTGAACGGATTTATTTACGTTTCTACCAGTCCTTCAATTCAACGCCTACCCTGTCATAAGTTGTTCCATCTCCAAACGAGGTAATAAGATAGAAAATCGGCTAACCAAGTCAACAATTCACAGAGCAGTCACGTGACTGCTAGTCGCTATGTTGTCACACGTTTTGAAGCTTCTCTCAATAGTAATGCTCAGTCTACGTATATTTCATGTCTTGGACTGAACGGATTTATTTACGTTTCTACCAGTCCTTCAATTCAACGCCTACCCTGTCATAAGTTGTTCCATCTCCAAACGAGGTAATAAGATAGAAAATCGGCTAACCAAGTCAACAATTCACATAGCAGTCACGTGACTGCTAGTCGCTATGTTGTCACACGTTTTGAAGCTTCTCTCAATAGTAATGCTCAGTCTACGTATATTTCATGTCTTGGACTGAACGGATTTATTTACGTTTCTACCAGTCCTTCAATTCAACGCCTACCCTGTCATAAGTTGTTCCATCTCCAAACGAGGTAATAAGATAGAAAATCGGCTAACCAAGTCAACAATTCACAGAGCAGTCACGTGACTGCTAGTCGCTATGTTGTCACACGTTTTGAAGCTTCTCTCAATAGTAATGCTCAGTCTACGTATATTTCATGTCTTGGACTGAACGGATTTATTTACGTTTCTACCAGTCCTTCAATTCAACGCCTACCCTGTCATAAGTTGTTCCATCTCCAAACGAGGTAATAAGATAGAAAATCGGCTAACCAAGTCAACAATTCACAGAACAGTCACGTGACTGCTAGTCGCTATGTTGTCACACGTTTTGAAGCTTCTCTCAATAGTAATGCTCAGTCTACGTATATTTCATGTCTTGGACTGAACGGATTTATTTACGTTTCTACCAGTCCTTCAATTCAACGCCTACCCTGTCATAAGTTGTTCCATCTCCAAACGAGGTAATAAGATAGAAAATCGGCTAACCAAGTCAACAATTCACAGAGCAGTCACGTGACTGCTAGTCGCTATGTTGTCACACGTTTTGAAGCTTCTCTCAATAGTAATGCTCAGTCTACGTATATTTCATGTCTTGGACTGAACGGATTTATTTACGTTTCTACCAGTCCTTCAATTCAACGCCTACCCTGTCATAAGTTGTTCCATCTCCAAACGAGGTAATAAGATAGAAAATCGGCTAACCAAGTCAACAATTCACAGAGCAGTCACGTGACTGCTAGTCGCTATGTTGTCACACGTTTTGAAGCTTCTCTCAATAGTAATGCTCAGTCTACGTATATTTCATGTCTTGGACTGAACGGATTTATTTACGTTTCTACCAGTCCTTCAATTCAACGCCTACCCTGTCATAAGTTGTTCCATCTCCAAACGAGGTAATAAGATAGAAAATCGGCTAACCAAGTCAACAATTCACAGAGCAGTCACGTGACTGCTAGTCGCTATGTTGTCACACGTTTTGAAGCTTCTCTCAATAGTAATGCTCAGTCTACGTATATTTCATGTCTTGGACTGAACGGATTTATTTACGTTTCTACCAGTCCTTCAATTCAACGCCTACCCTGTCATAAGTTGTTCCATCTCCAAACGAGGTAATAAGATAGAAAATCGGCTAACCAAGTCAACAATTCACAGAGCAGTCACGTGACTGCTAGTCGCTATGTTGTCACACGTTTTGAAGCTTCTCTCAATAGTAATGCTCAGTCTACGTATATTTCATGTCTTGGACTGAACGGATTTATTTACGTTTCTACCAGTCCTTCAATTCAACGCCTACCCTGTCATAAGTTGTTCCATCTCCAAACGAGGTAATAAGATAGAAAATCGGCTAACCAAGTCAACAATTCACAGAGCAGTCACGTGACTGCTAGTCGCTATGTTGTCACACGTTTTGAAGCTTCTCTCAATAGTAATGCTCAGTCTACGTATATTTCATGTCTTGGACTGAACGGATTTATTTACGTTTCTACCAGTCCTTCAATTCAACGCCTACCCTGTCATAAGTTGTTCCATCTCCAAACGAGGTAATAAGATAGAAAATCGGCTAACCAAGTCAACAATTCACATAGCAGTCACGTGACTGCTAGTCGCTATGTTGTCACACGTTTTGAAGCTTCTCTCAATAGTAATGCTCAGTCTACGTATATTTCATGTCTTGGACTGAACGGATTTATTTACGTTTCTACCAGTCCTTCAATTCAACGCCTACCCTGTCATAAGTTGTTCCATCTCCAAACGAGGTAATAAGATAGAAAATCGGCTAACCAAGTCAACAATTCACAGAGCAGTCACGTGACTGCTAGTCGCTATGTTGTCACACGTTTTGAAGCTTCTCTCAATAGTAATGCTCAGTCTACGTATATTTCATGTCTTGGACTGAACGGATTTATTTACGTTTCTACCAGTCCTTCAATTCAACGCCTACCCTGTCATAAGTTGTTCCATCTCCAAACGAGGTAATAAGATAGAAAATCGGCTAACCAAGTCAACAATTCACAGAACAGTCACGTGACTGCTAGTCGCTATGTTGTCACACGTTTTGAAGCTTCTCTCAATAGTAATGCTCAGTCTACGTATATTTCATGTCTTGGACTGAACGGATTTATTTACGTTTCTACCAGTCCTTCAATTCAACGCCTACCCTGTCATAAGTTGTTCCATCTCCAAACGAGGTAATAAGATAGAAAATCGGCTAACCAAGTCAACAATTCACAGAGCAGTCACGTGACTGCTAGTCGCTATGTTGTCACACGTTTTGAAGCTTCTCTCAATAGTAATGCTCAGTCTACGTATATTTCATGTCTTGGACTGAACGGATTTATTTACGTTTCTACCAGTCCTTCAATTCAACGCCTACCCTGTCATAAGTTGTTCCATCTCCAAACGAGGTAATAAGATAGAAAATCGGCTAACCAAGTCAACAATTCACAGAGCAGTCACGTGACTGCTAGTCGCTATGTTGGTCACACATTTTGAAGCTTCTCTCAATAGTAATGCTCAGTCTACGTATATTTCATGTCTTGGACTGAACGGATTTATTTACGTTTCTACCAGTCCTTCAATTCAACGCCTACCCTGTCATAAGTTGTTCCATCTCCAAACGAGGTAATAAGATAGAAAATCGGCTAACCAAGTCAACAATTCACAGAGCATTTACGTGACTGCTAGTCGCTATGTTGTCACACGTTTTGAAGCTTCTCTCAATAGTAATGCTCAGTCTACGTATATTTCATGTCTTGGACTGAACGGATTTATTTACGTTTCTACCAGTCCTTCAATTCAACGCCTACCCTGTCATAAGTTGTTCCATCTCCAAACGAGGTAATAAGATAGAAAATCGGCTAACCAAGTCAACAATTCACAGAACAGTCACGTGACTGCTAGTCGCTATGTTGTCACACGTTTTGAAGCTTCTCTCAATAGTAATGCTCAGTCTACGTATATTTCATGTCTTGGACTGAACGGATTTATTTACGTTTCTACCAGTCCTTCAATTCAACGCCTACCCTGTCATAAGTTGTTCCATCTCCAAACGAGGTAATAAGATAGAAAATCGGCTAACCAAGTCAACAATTCACAGAGCAGTCACGTGACTGCTAGTCGCTATGTTGTCACACGTTTTGAAGCTTCTCTCAATAGTAATGCTCAGTCTACGTATATTTCATGTCTTGGACTGAACGGATTTATTTACGTTTCTACCAGTCCTTCAATTCAACGCCTACCCTGTCATAAGTTGTTCCATCTCCAAACGAGGTAATAAGATAGAAAATCGGCTAACCAAGTCAACAATTCACAGAGCAGTCACGTGACTGCTAGTCGCTATGTTGGTCACACATTTTGAAGCTTCTCTCAATAGTAATGCTCAGTCTACGTATATTTCATGTCTTGGACTGAACGGATTTATTTACGTTTCTACCAGTCCTTCAATTCAACTAATGCTCATTCAATACCAGGTGACCCAACTGCTTTCTCGTGGGAGCCGGACTATACCACTTGATCAACAATAGTTACTATTTGTGTAGAGAGCCGCGTTACTATACTACAAATTGCTACTGTCATCAGTTGTGGTAGCAGAGGATCATCTGGCTTCTCCAAGAGTACATCTGTGTAACCGTTTTTAAACATTTCAATCCATTTGTAGATAATCCGTTACGGCAAAACACGGTCCACGCACTCTGTTCAAGGTCTTCAAAGGATTTCGTCCCCAGAAATACCACAAAAAAAATAATAACTGAAAGCTGCCTGTAGATTTATGCTATTTCTCCCGATCGCTTGGTTTAATCTTCGGGTGATGGTTATTGACGGGAGTGATGGAAAACATTAGTTTGTGGATTTTTAGCCAATCGGCCCAAGTGAATTCCCAAGCACATGTGATCCCCAATTCTGAGATCTACAAGGACCATCTTTTTCATTTGACGATAGATGGACGGCCAAGGTTAAGCTACGGGTCGTAGCACAGTGGGCATACCCACTGAGCAACAAGCGCGAAGACGATAAAAGGATCTCTTTACAAGCATTCTCAACTGCATTTACTTTTTGTAAGTGATGCAATAATAATGGGTATTAATAATTTGCTTACTTACGAATTATTGAAAGTACTTCTATGTTAAACGTAATCGAGATTGGAAATAACATTGTATTGTCTAACACAGGGGTTCCCAAAGTGTGTGCGCAGCACCCTGGGATTCCACGTAGAGATATGAAGGGTGCCGCGAAGAGCCCATGATCTCTAATCTAAGCTATTGCTAAGCAACAGAAATAAAAGTTATGTTCACTCATCAAAAATCGGTTCAATCCCCAACCATAAGCACGTTGAAGGCAGTTTTATTTATTTCCATTTGTATTTCCACCTACCAATGTTTTTCTATTAAGTACAATTGAAGTACTTGTGTGAATTTTAAATACGAGTTGTATTAATTATGTTTATGTTCTTATCACTTACTTCTCTAGTCTATTCTTTATTCTTTTAAGCCCTTTAATTTTGAAACCGCGTCTCGTAGAGTCAAGGTAATAACGTGTACCTACAGTAAAGTGACCATGTTGAATTTATTGAGACAGCTTACAGCGCCCCTAGCGGTGAAATAAGGAAATTAAAAAAAATAACTCGTAAACTAAAGGAGATTGGCCAAAAAATTCAAATAGAAAAATGTACGCAATACAATAATAAAGACACAGAAAAAAAATTCATGGAGTTATCTGTAAAACTGGTGGAGATATTCGTGATTGAAATTTGAACTTTTCCATGCCTTGAAAAAGGGGCCATCCTGAAATTGAAAAACGTGTTATCATTCAGTTTTTCTGAGTTAAGCAACGACAAATTTAAATTCAAACAAAGAAAGTAAAAAAAAAAAAAAGTAAATAAAAAACATCTGAAAAACGTACTCCGGAAAATAAAAAAAAACTGATGGTCCGAAATCACAATTTTCGTGCAACAACTAAAATACACATATGAAAACCTCTGGACCATGCAGCCAGAACGAAGATTTACTATTTAATAATTTTATCCTGATAAATTTTGGGGGCCGTGGTAGCCCGATTGGTAAAGTGACGGACTGCTAACCTCAGGGTTGCGAGTTCGATCCTCGTCTGTGCCATCCAAATACCGAAGGTTAAAAAAGGGGCTTGGTGCACGCAAAATCCGTCGTGGCCTTTTTAAGTCCTCGCGTTGGTGTAATGTGGAATTGAGGAGATTGGGGTGCCATCTCATGCGTTACTGTGCCACCTGACCGTGGTTCCAACATGATGGCTCCCCGTCGAACAAACCCCACCATCCCCACGCAGTGCGACAGTTTCTTAAGAACAGATTTGGCCAACAGGCAATCGGCTACGATAGATGTGTTGAATGGCCTCCACGATCACCAGATCTTACAATCTCACTCGATTTCATCCTCTGGGGTTACATCAACGATCGGGTGTATGAAACTTCGTTGACAAGTTTGCTGGATCTGCGGTAGCGTATCATCGATAGCTGCGCTACTCTCACACCACTGATGATAAGGAATGTGCATGCCGGCGTGCTTGATCGAATACAAATTTGTATTGTAATCGATGGTGACCTTTTTGAACACACTCGCCATGGTTTTGTTTAGCAATAAATTTCTTACTGTTGCTCATCTGTATCGTTTACTTTTCCAATGTGCCACATTGAATAACGCGCATTTGTTTCTGACATATTCGCAACTCACTCAAAGTTTATCAGGATAAAATGATTAAATATTATAGTAAATCTTCGTTCGTGGTTGTATAGCACAGAGGTTTTTAATCATGTATATTAGTTGTTGCGCAAAAATTGTGATTTCGGATAGACAGTTTTTTTTTTTTTTCAGAAATACGTTCTTCAGATGCCTTTTTTTTTAAATTTATCTTTTTTTTTTACTTTCTTTGAATTTAAATTTGTAATTGTTTAACTCAGAAAAACTGAATGATAACACCGGAAAACACTTTTTCAATTTCAGGACCGCCCCTTTTTCAAGGCATGGAGTTCAAATTTCAATCGCGAATATCTCCACCAGTTTTACAGATAACTCCATGAAATTTTTTTTCTGTGTCTTTATTATTGTATTGCGTACATTTTTCTAATTGAACTTTTCGGCCAATCTCCTTTAGTTTTCGAGTTATTTTTTAATTTCGTTATTTTACCCTAGGGGCGCTGTAAGCTGTCTCAATAAATTCAGCATGGTCACTTTACTGTAGGTACACGTTATTACCTTGACTCTACGAGACGCGGTTTCAAAATTAAAGGGCTTAAAAGGACTTTACAGGTCACCCTGTATACATATTTCATATTTGTACTACTATACACGTATGTAATAATATACCAAAGACAGATATTAAGTGACGAGGGTGCCGTGAGAAAATTCTCTTACGGATGCCACGACTTGGATAAGTTTAGGAACCCCTGGTCTAACACTCTACTACTTCAAGATCAATGATTGAAATTAAAACACGTGTGAAAAAACACATGCTTGTCATAAATCGCGTACACGGAAACTATAAGCCCATTACATGATTCATAAAATTCATTTACGTACTTGCTTTTTCAACCAAAAACTCGTGATAAATGTCGGCAAAATCTTGTATCCAGTTGTCTCCTGTTCTGACACAATTAGTTGTCGCCATGACTGTTTCGTAGGTATAATTCTGCAATGAAAAAAAGAATTAAAAAAATAATAATAACAAGCATATCACTAGAAATCTTAAATAGTAATGTACCTTAACCCAGGCCTTTAAAGGCAAGAATTAATTTGTTTGGTTTTGAATGAAACCACTTACAAAAGAAAAGCTATGCAAAAGAAATACTAAATAACATAATGCTCTTCAATCTAACTTCCTCAAATTCATCCATTTTAATTCCAAATTTGATTTTGAATTATTTAAATTAACCACTTTTTGAATAAGGAGCTTAGATCCGTTCAAAACACTCTATACACAACATAGAACCACTCCAATAACTTACGCATCTCTTTATACTCACCCTTCGATTTAATAAACGTTTTTCCTGGAATTTTTTACCTCCACTTGGGAATTTTCAACACTTTGGATCCAAAGTTCGTGTACAAATAAGGCTCGTGCACGTTAAATATGTCACAGCCTCAAATGTCCTCACGCTTATTTGTAGTGGAAGTTTGGAGAGGGGAGAGGTCCCAGCTCAGTTGTGGCCTCATCATCTGACCGTGATTCAAAATTACGAGGTGCTGCTTCAGTGCGACGTTAATTAACTGTAAAACTGTGTACAGTCGCAGAAAAAAAACGAATTATCTCCTTTATTTCGAGCACAATTCATACTAGAGGAAATTCAAAGGTATCGTCAATAGGGAATAACGTCCTCTACAAATTCAAATCCAAAAACGTTGTATAAAAAGACGTCTTTATATCAAATTTTGCACACAAAAAATTTTAATCGAAACACCGTGTTTTGATGCCATAATCAGATTCTGCATAGCTAAATTAGTCTAAATATAAAATTTCATGTCTTTACTATTAATATATTCCGAGATATTCAATGTTAAATTTAGTATATATTTCAGGGATCATCTCCACAAAGAAAGATGCTATTCGTAGATCGAGATTAATTATAGTTATCGCTACCGGAATTACAAATTTTAACACTATTTCCAACTATTTTTCAGCAATCCGGTAGTTATTATATTTACCATGCATGTGCAAACGATCCGAGGACTGTTTTTATGAGGTTTGTCAGTCGCTTTATAAACTTTTAGTTTCTCCTAGCGTCGCAATAATTAAGAAACTTTAATGTAACTCAAAAACTAATTATCGAAGATTGAAATTTTGCATGGCCATACAAGAAGTTCTAAATCGATTTCCATATAAATGTAATAAGGTTCCAATCCATAATTTTTGAAAACATTAACATAAGAAATATTATTACATACTAAAAACTATTTTTATATAAAAATATAAGAGGTATTTTGTTTTAGTTTTTTTTTCAGAGTAACATGGTACAAAATATCAGTGTTGTAGAAATATTATTAAGAAATATATGTATTAATGTGAAAGAAACTGATTTAACTGATGAGCTTTAATCTTTCTGTATTCATAACATGGATACGGTAAGACCTAATGACTAGGGCAACTTTTTTGTTGCAGTAAAAATGGGAAAAGTTGCATTTATCATTCCCTAAAGTTGCATTTATGGAAATAAAGTTGAATTTATTTTTGATACACTAAAATCTAAAATAAATTATTCGTAAAAAATGAAAAAATTCAATATATATTGACAATTTTAGTGGCGTACAACAGTATTATAATACATCATTAAATGCAGAACGTTGAATGGCCGATCCTTGGCCAGTAATTTCTTTAACATTGAAAAACTGCACCAGCTGCAGTCATATAATGTGCTGTATCGGATAGCAGAAGCGCAAAATCCTTTCGTTTAATATTAAGAGAATTTAAAACGTCTTTACAAAGCGAACAACATATTGATGATCGACACTCATCCTACAAACTTTGCAGTCGATTATGCAAGTTTCCCCACGATTAATTATCAAGAGTGCCAAACCAATGTCTTAAGGTACTTTTTGCGATTTATTTCACTTTCGTCTGTTAGGACGAACACCTTCTTTCCATGAACTTGTTTGATCCGCAATACTTCGGCGTTCGCAAGATCAGACACACGTGATCGAAGGGTTTATTGAGAGGGCAAAAAATGAAACAGTAATTTCATATTAATTCATTTTAAGCTACAATTTTAAAAAATGCATTTATGCAAAAAGTTGTATTCATGCAGAAAGTTGCATTAATGTTGCGGTTGTAACTCACTTATAATACACCCCATGTAGGAGGAATTTTGGTTTTAGTACTTTCCATACAGCGTAGAACGAGTGAAAAAAATTTGCATTTATTGCAAAAAGTTGCCTTACTAATGACATGAAATTTGGTATCTGAAGTTAAATTTTTATGTAGATTCGAAATTGTGTCAAAATAGTCCTTCCTATTGAAAATTATGAAGTTGGTGCTCAATTTAATATAAAGACAGCCCCTGATGCAAATTTTTTGAATTTGGATCAATAGAAGACGTTTGTTCCTGTCACATGCTATCTTTGAGTTTGCTCTACTGTTAAAATTGCTCAAATGAAGAGGAGTGTTTAGTATATTTCTCGCGACATATTTGTATTTAAATACAGACATAACTGAAATTTATAAATTCGTGGCTAATGATTTTTAAATAAAGTGAATGCTAAGGTAAGCAGTTGAGTATTTACGTTCAGGAAGACATTTTAAATGAAACAGGCAATTATATGAAATAACACAATCTGCTATTAAAATGAAAGCTATTATATGAATAGTTGAAGTTTGAAAACCATGAAAAAGGGAATATTTTGTGTAAAAGAAAATCATTTAAGTAGGTATGAAGAAATATGATACTTGTAGTGTTACCGGGGACTGGATGTTGAAAACTACTTATACAGTTAGCCCATTAAATGAAATAACTACTTTTAAGTAAGCAATAGGTAAATCGGCAAGTTTGTTACACATAACTCATTAATAATTATATATTAGGAAAAGTTATTTCATATAGCACAAAAGTTTTGTTTTTTTAAAGCACACATTACATATTTTATGTTCTGAGGTACTTCTTTTTCTTGATGCAATATAAATGCATAGAAAAGTGCTTAGCATGGTAAATAATAAAAAAAGTTTTTAAAGTAAAATCTAATTTAATTTGAAGTAGTTTTATTCCCGCCGTCTTAGTTTCTAGTAAGATATATTTTTCTTGAATAAAATTTGATAAAACTCTTGAGTACATCAATCTAGTAGAATTGATGATTGTGTTGATTAAGTAACAGTAGTATAATATTATTTACTTGTTGAAATTAGTTTAGAAATTAAGTGTAATAGATTTAATATAACCATTATTTGAGAGATACTTATGTATTCCGACTAGTCTTATAACTTGTTTTGTAACTGTACACAAAGCAAAAACAAGAAAACATAAACACATGGATGCCAAAAGTAAAATATCTAATCAAAGTATAAAGTAATTTTAGTTTCCCTTACACCCTTTTTAATTTTTATTTATTATAACTTTTAGAAGGCTTTCCAAACGCTATTAACAACACAAAAAGTTCATATATGTACAGTCGCGGAAAAAAAAAACCGAACACCACCTCCTTTATTTCGAACACTAATCAAACTAGAGCAAATTCAAAGGTAACATTTAATAGGGAATAACGCGTCCTCTACAAAATCAAATACAAAACAATTGAATAAGGAGGTGTCCTCACATCAAATTTTGCACAAACCACGAAATTTCTAATGGAAACACCATGTTTTGAAATCATAATCCGATTCTACATAGTTAAATTAGTCTAAATATGAAATTTTATGAATTTATTACCATTATATTGTGATATTTCAATCCTAAAGTTAGTATCAATTGCAGGGATCATCACATACAAAGTCGTTATTCGTAGACCAAGATTAATTGCAGCTATCGCTAAACGAAATTCAAATTTGAACACTATTTCAAATGTATTTTTGAGTGATCCGAGAATTATTATATTTATTATGCAAGTACAAACGATTTGAAAATTACATTATTATATTTACTATGCAAGTGCAAACGATCAGAAAATTTGTATCCAAGGTTTGTCAAATGTTTTTTTAAATTTTAGTAGCCCCCTCAAATCGCAATAATGAGGAAAATTTAATGTAACGCTAAAACTAACTATCGGAATGAGATAAAGTTTTGCACAGTCGTATTTAGGAGTCCTGAATTGATTCCTATCAAAACATTTTCATTAATTTAATAATTATTATTGCATTCTAAAAGCTATGTTTTAAATAAAATGTTAGGTGGATTTTGTTTGGGTTGCTTAACATTAACATGGTACAATATATCAGCGCTATAAAAATATTAATTAGGAAGATATCCATAAAAATCTAAGAAACGGATTTAACATTAGAATCTAAAATCTTTCTGTACAATTAACTTTGAAACGGTAAGACTTAATGACATGAAATTTGGTATCTGAAGTTAAATTTGGTTGTTGATTCGAAATTCCGTGTCCATATCAGGGGTTCCTATTGGAAATAATGAAGTTGATGCTCAATTTAATATGAAGACGGCCCCTTATGCAAATTTTATGCATTTAAATTTATAAAAGACGTTATTTCCTCTCAAACGCCATCTTTGAATTGTCTCTTACTCTAAAAATTGCTCGAATGAAGAGAGGAGGTTCGTTTTGTTTTCCACGACTGTACAACAAAGTTACAAATTGTTTTTAGAAACAAAATCACTGTGCAGCTCAACTGCTAATGTTTAGAAACAATCAATAGGTTATTCTTTTTGCTCTATTGCAACTTACAATAAATCACTTAATATCCGTTTTGACATTTAAAATTTCCCATTTCAACCTTAGAAAAAACCCAGTTTCAGCGTAAAGTTTATAAAACGAACTGAAATTCAAGTAGATACTTCTGATTGATTACGAATTTAAACGATGATATTGAAGTAAGACAAATTGTTAGAAACCAACTAATGACTAAAAAATATCTTTCTTTAACGAGTTTAACTACTACCGCTAGTTCGTTTATGTTATGTTCATTTCATGCCTATTGGACATCAATCGACCAGCTGTCTAGTAGAGTTCCGAGGTTGAAAAAATTGTTTAATAGCACTATCTACAGTATTTACAATTCTAGTGTCAGAAATGTAAGGGCATATATTGCTTGAAGTGGTCTCCGGTCTTTTCGTCCAGTTAGCAAAGGGGCAAGCTGATATCGCTACTCCAATGTGCCTTTGCAGGTAAAATTGCTGAATATCTTTATGTTACGAGTTAGACTGAAACCACGAAATCGGTGCTAAACCCATGTTTTTCAATTCAATCCCTAACACACAATGCCTTAACAGTAAGTACAAAGTTATAACACGAAAACTGAAACTGATGTATTTATTATTTGTAAAGAGTTAAAACACGAAAGGTTATTGAAATAAGGACAGCAATTAAAAAACCAACTTACCACTCAGATGAATATTTTGTTGCGAACCGCAGTTCGAGTTTCGATAAAACTGGAGACCGGTCGGTGAACAAAGTGGCAGAACAGTTAAGAGCCCAATTTCCTTGATTGTACCATCAAGTTCAGAAGCCAGTGCCCCACAACATTGCAAATGCTGCAAAACAAGGTGCGGGCGTGTATTTGTTGAGAAAATTCTAATGGAGGAAATGTCATGGAACCGAAAACATCACGTGTAAGTGGTTATTAATTGAGGGATCGACTCATGTGCAGTGCTGTGTTGATCCAAAGAAATTGAGTTCATTCAGCTCAAAATCTAGTGATGCTTTCAGTCTGGGGCGGTGACTTGGAAGCCTTTCCTTTAGCGCAGGAGTTCATTTTTTGTTCAGACATTATTACTTCAAAGAATAAAAAAGACAACTGGTATGGTAGCACAACGTTAAGCATTACCATCAATATCTTATTCACGGATACAGTATCCTTAATTAAATATTATGTAAGGAGTGGTGTGTGTTTTGCATTCATTCAGGGTTATTGTAGTACATTCGTGCTTAAGACTTTATAAATCGTTACCAGTTGCTGTAATAATGGAGCCGGTGAGATCAACCACCTGTGCAGCCAAGGACGTTCCTGAGGAATAAGCTGATTCCACTTTTCTTAACCCTTCTAGCGATTTTGATGAGATATCTCATTCATAAAAATTTGATCAGCTTTGCTAACCATATAGAACTCATGGCAGTTTGGAACATGTTTTTGGATCAGAGACTTAAGACATTCGATGTTGAAACCCCAGTGTTTTCTATAGACCAGCTGTTCCAAAACTTTTTCAGCCATGGTGCCTTTTTTGAAGCAAAAGTTTCCAGTGGAGTCCCAAGAAATATGTAGTGTTTAGTTCTATCTGTGTATGTTCTATGAGGCATATTACACACAGTACGTATACGGAAGTATGAATAACAAGGTATACATATATGTTACCGCTAAAGCTCGAAAGCCGTTAATGTACACATTGCATACAGGGGTTGGACAAAATAATATGAAAACTTTTGAAAAAATAGCACTCGAAAGAAACCTCTCGTATACTCCTGCCCTCTAGCGGTGAAGGGTGCCACCTAGCGGATGAGAAAGTAGACACATCAGTCTGCTACTAGCAGTAATAGAAGTCGGATGCGAAACATATTTCTGTGTTAAAATTGCGTTATGGCTGACCTCTCTGATTTCGAAAGAGGCATGATTGTTGGGGCCCGTCTTGCTGGAGCCTCAGTAACGATAACGGCCACCCTTCTATTTGTTGGGAGAAGTACAGTGTCTACTGTAAAGTCAGCATATTTGAAACAGGGAGAAACATCATCTAAAGAGCACAACAGTGGTCGAAAATCGATGCTGAATGACAGACAGAAGGGTTTTGAAGCGGATTGTGGCAAAAAAAAAAAACACAACAGCATCCCAGATAACATCTGAGATGAACACACATCTACAGGAAGCAGTTTCATCAAAAACTATCCGGCGTGAACTACATATGGCAAGTATTCATGGTAGAGCAGCTATTTCAAAACCGTGGGTGCGATATCACATCGTGATCTTGGCCCACTTGTTGTTCTGAATGGTCGTGTTACAGGAGAGGATTATGTCAGTATTCTGGCCGACCATCTTCACCCAATGGTGCAAACTGTGTTTCCTGATAAACGACCAGTCTTCCAAGATGATAATGCTCCCATTCACACTTTTGGAATTGCCCGAGACTGGTTTTATGAACACGACGATGAAATAGAGCAACTCATCTGCCCTGATCTCAATATAATTTAAACTTTGTGGGGTACTTTGGAATACAAGCTGAGCAGTCGATCCCCCCCCCTTCCATGGATACTTTCTGAATTAGGGACTTTTTTGCAATTTGAGTGGGAACGTATTCCTCTGAACGTTGTACGTGACTTGTATTTGTCAATACTACGTCGGATACAAGCTGTAATTCATGCAAAAGGAGGACCAACGGCCTATTAATAAAAAAAAAATTCACAGGTGTTCACATTATTTTGTGCAACCCCAGTAGCTAATCTGTAGATTAACTGATTTGCTACGGTAACGTGCGGAATCAAGAGTTTTCTGCATTTAACCTAGGTATGTAGTCAGTTGAAGACGCATATCGTCTTCTGCGTCCAAACGAGCTCAATTATTAGTTTTTTGTAGCCCTGCGCGTCGAAAAGGCCATTTCAGAGAGGTACAAAAGGCAGTAAGAGCAATTTAGCTTTTGAATCAATATCGAAAAATCCTTCCTTAACTGAGCCCAAAATTCGGGAAGTCATTTGGCTTTTTTATGATGCCTGTCTAAAAGGACCTCATAATCTGCCGCAGTGACGGTTGCTGATTTTGACGTCACTGAAAATGGATCTACAATTCACGCAGAATTTTTCGTATCGATTTCTGAGTGTCCCTTGGAAAGTATGAATTCAAATCTTGAAGCAAATCTTTAAAAGCGTTCTTTTAATATTGCTGGCAATGATTCATTCATTGTTAGATTATTTTCTTCTAAAAAGTTTGAAGTCAATGAGAAACATGTCAGATCCTTATTCTTGACGCTCTCCATGTAGAACGCTATCTTTTTCTTCAGAGCGGCAATTAGCATAGAATATTGTCTTCCGTTTTCTTCCGTATACAGGTAAATGTGCTGAATTCGTTCACTTTCGAAAAAATGTCTGTCAAGTAACATAATTTGCGCAACCATTCCTGATCATTCGAATAATCTGCTAGGAAACTGTTTTGGTCATTCAAAAGTGAATAAACTTCAGTTCGAAGTTCAAGTAAACGGGACAACGCGTTACCTCGTGACAACCATCCTAATTCTGTGTGTAATAACAATGGCTTGTGTATACTTATAACCACAGTATTTTGAGCAGCCTACACTGCAAAGGTCGTGCCTTAACAAAGTTTATCATTTTGAAGGCTTTATCTAGTACCTGCTTTAATGTGCAATTCATATAGTGCGTCTGACGCATGCGACTGCCGCAGTGCGTCTGACGCAGAGCACTGCTACAATGGGATGTTACAGGTTCATTGGAGGTCAATTACATCATTCCGCAACCGGTTTGTACAGGTAATACATCACATTAAAGAAAACAAACTGTTCTTTAAAAGGAGTTATAAAACATGAAAATCCGTTAAGTAATATGTTTAAATCGGGACGATTGTGGAACTGTTTCCCACAATGCGTCAGCTACGGAAGCGCCAACAATGCGCCAGCCATACTGCAATAGACGCACTGCGTCAGCCGTACTACAATAGACGCACTGCGTCAGCCGTACTGCTATAGATGCACTGTTTCAGACGCGCTATAGGAATTAAACCTTTAATGGGGTCCGAAACACAAAAATCGTCAAATTTTCGAAAAAAAATTTTATATATTAAAAAATTCTGCGTGTCTTTCTGCTTAAAATGACACCTAAATCATGTTCATATCTTAATTAGAACGAGCGATAGAATTAATTTTGTGGTTCGTTGTTTTGAAAATCGAACACTCAGACAGCTGTTGTCATGGCAACAACATCTGTGAAAGATGTTATTTAAGTCTACGGAGACCTTTAAACTACGCAGAAAAAAGGTAGAACTTGCAAAAATCAAACTAAACCAAAGATTTAAGTGGAAAGAAAGAGTTAGATACTCATCTGGATGATCTTAAAGGGTATTTAAACATTTTATTAATTGTAAATAGTCTTTAAAACTTTAAATGCGTTTTTCTCCATGATGCATTTTTTCAAGATGTCCTGTATTCAAATTGTTATGAGTCAAGAACAGATAAAGTTTAAGGGTTGAAATTTGTACTTTAAATTTGATGCAGCAAATTTAAAACAAATATTTACTTTTAAAAATAGAACTTTAAAAAAAGTACCTTAAAATTTTCAGAAGTTTTCATTTAAATATATTTTTTATTTTTATTGAATTACTATTTTTCAATTTTTTGAATCAGAATTAAAGTTTATAAATTTGTGAATAATTTACTGCAAGAATTTTGAAAATTGACCAAGAATATTTTGAGTTTTAGCAATTTAAAATGACCCTTCTTTTTTCAAAAAATTTTAATAAAAAAATTTTTTAGATAGTCTTTGTGTTGTGATTTTGTTTATTAGTTAAATGGGTAATCAGTACAAAAAATTTCAAAATTCTAAATTAATTAATAAAAAAAATTTTTAATGTGTTCCGGACCCCCTTAATAACGCTGGTATTTTTTTAATTTCGAGGGAATGTCGGTAACACAGCTAATCCGGCAACGTCTGTGAATCCGTCAAGTTGTTGCGAAAATTTCGTTGGACTGATACGGAAAATTAGGGTACCTTTAACATCGTTTGATAGATCCTGGAATCGATTACGCACAGTGTTATTTGATAAGGTCTCACTGGAGATCGTTTGTAGTTTTTCGTCCCCGCCATGCATTTCACCGCCTTCACTAACAGTTGCTTTTTAAAGGTTTCATTAAAGGTGTGTACTTTACTAGCAAGACTCATGACTAACCAAGTACGGTGATTTCAGTGCTTTTTCGTTATTTGTCTTTACATGAGAAACAAATTTTGTCTGAACTGCATGGAGTTCATCACTTTTTCTTTTGAAATAGTTGCAGTGTTATTTGTGAAGTCAGGACTAATTTCGAAATGCCGTCTAAAAGATTGGAAGGGAAGATAGAGCTATTGGGCAAAACTATTGGCCGCTCTGTGTAGCCCCAGTGCGACGTTAATTCAATTACCTCATTTAGAGTTGGTCCATTTGGATTTGCACACCAAGAAAAAAAATTAGATTAAATTATATTAAGGCACGTATGATTTGAGAGCCCAACCGTTCGCGAACCTCTAGTTCTCATGATTGGGACGGGGTTTTGGGTGCCAAAGAAACAGCTCGTGGCGATCCGCTTCCTGTCGGTGTTTTTGACGAACACAAACGGTTCAGAATGAAATGGCGTCGTGAGTAGTTCGTTGTTTTTCTTTCTACTCGAGAGCCTCCAGGATCCATCGTCATCACCAGTGACTGACCAATGACAGTCGGGTGGTTCGCGGTTGGTTCCTTCTTTTCCCGTGGATCGCTTGAAGTTCGTTGTGAAAATAATTTCAACGAGCGGCTCGTTAACGGTTCTGCTCGCAAGTGTATACGCACCTTGAGAAACTATCTCTATGCGATACTAACCCTTAATTCCCGGTGCACACATCCAGTTTTCAACGTGCGGCGCCGTTGCCGCAACGCAAGTGCGGTCTGAGATACATTAGATCCAATGGAGTAGTGCACACATACCTCCGGCACTGCTGCGGCGACGCACGTCCAACTTGCGTGCAATTTGTACCGCAGTTCCCCTCGGAGCCGCACATGAGTCTCCGTTCTGAAGTACCTTGTTTTCATAAACAAATGGAATCTTCCATATATATATAAAATTCAAATACCACTCACTCATTGACTCACTGACTGACTGTCTCATCACTGTATCTCAAGAACTACAAGTCCTAGGAAGCTGAAATTTTGCAGGGTGATTCTTCTTATACCGTAGGGGTGCACTAAGAAAGGATTTGGGTGGAGTGGTAGTTCACGGTAAGATTTTTGTCGCCAACTAATTTTTGTAGCCAAATCAAGATGGCGGCCGAATTCCGTAACAAATCAAGATGGCGGCCGAATTCCGTTACAGCAAAATCCACACTATGAATCTTTGCAAATACGGAAAGGACGAATGCGAAAATTAACAATAAAAAGTAAAGAAAATTTAACTTACCCTCTATTCTTGGGGGTAAATTTTTGCAATTTCCTCCATATATGCAAGGAACATACGCTGAATTTCTGTTCCCAAGTGATTTCTGCGCCAGATATATTCTGCGAGGTAACCGTCAAACTGACCCTTTACGTGGTTGGATCCCTTAAGGGCTCGTTTGACGGCACCCCACGGACCCTCGATCGCATTGGTATGGACTCCTGTAGCCGGGTCCTTAAAGTGCTGACTATGGTTGACAGTCTTATGCTGGAATCGATAACCCTTGAACTCCTCGTCCTTCGGGTTACTGATAGCAGCATAGGACTTCCAACAGTCGGACACTATTGTAGTTCCCGGCATAATCCTTTCGCGAATTACTTCAGCCAAAACAGTCTTACTCCTATCATTCACTACAACCATAAAACATTTATCCGTTCCTCTTTCGAGTCCTCCAAATACCCATTTACCTTCCACTCTTCTACCTTTGTTATACTTCCTTTTACCAAACTTGCTCTCATCAATTTCAACAGTCTTCCCTTCTCCTCCAATCTTTCCATTAAATCTAAAGCAAGCATCCACACACACTTCTCTACAAAAATTGTACCAGTCAGTCATAGTATGTGATGCCACATCTATCTCATTCATAACACTTTTAATTGAAATATCATTCACCCAGTACCATGTAATCAACAGAATCTTACAAATATGCAAATGACTACATTCAAACCATGTACCCTTTCGCACAGATCTCTTTCTATAATGGCCACTCTTTGGACACCTCCATTCATACCTATCAGTCAAATCCTTTCTTAATTTTAAACGCATTTCATTCCCACATGCAGGACATTTAACACTCTTAGCAATCAAATTAACTTTCTGGCACCATTCAATAACTTTCATGCTCTCCGGATCATGCATACTTTCATCAAACATTTTTGCAAAAAAATATGAATTAATACGGTTAGTAATTCCATCTTTTGCCATACCTGATCGAGGGTAAAATCCAACAAAATTGCAAATTAAGAAGTGTGAACAAAATGTTGAAGTCAAAATAGCGTCCAACTGTAGCGAAAATTAAACAAAAATCCAAACCGACTAGGGCGAAAAACCAAAATTCAAAATTAAAGAACAACGACAGCAGTGAAAAAAATAGCGTCCAACTGAATAATATAATTTAAATAAACATTTAAACAAGCGTTAACCAATGAAAAAAAGGGAAAAAATACCATGCAGAGCGTGTAAGTGCTTGAAATTTTGCAGCTACGGTTGCCATAACGAAAACGGCTGATGTGAAGAAAAAACGCTAACTGTAAAGGTTACCATATTTGGCGACAAATCGCTTTCTTACCGTGAACGACCACTCCACCAGGATTTGGAAAAATTCAAATCCTAAGAGGCCTAAAATTGACCTAAAAATGACCCTCAATTTGAAATCGCGATAGAAATAACATTGAGTATAAAACGATTGCTATACGCATCTCAAATTGCTTTACCAGTGTTGATCGAAAAAAATTTTCTTAAAATAAATTAAATTATAATATTCATGTTTGAAATGAATTTTTGCTTCTTTCCTTGATGAAAATAAAGTTTATAAATATTTGATTGATAAAGAAAGAATATTTATAGAACATTTAATTTTATATTTACTTTAATTACACGAAAAGCCCAAACGATAAACTCATTGATCATAAGAGCGTAATTTTACTACTCGGGTATCTGGCAACCTCAGAATAAATGCTTAATTTTTTAATTTGATTTATAATTCGTTTATTGGGTATTTGAGTTGAAAACGAGGTGGTTGCGGTCATATTTGGGGATTCCCAAGTATTATAAATATGTGTTCTATTTGCTTATGAATCATTGTCTTTATCAACATTGTTCAAGTTTTTTGTTGAATTGTTTTACTTCAGAATATATTCAGGATGTCGAAATTCAACACGCTAGAACATATTTTTTTTCTTCAGAATTCTGCCTTTTTTAAGGATTGGAATTTTGTTTCTGTTTGCTATATTACCTATTCCAGAAATATTATTTCGGAGTTGGATTTTACTTATTTATTTTCTGCAAAATATCGTTAGACATGGGTACTTTCGTGGTGGTATATGTATATTTCCACCAACTTTCTTTAAATCTTTGGTTGAATACGTAATATCGTGTAGATAAAAAAAAATAAAATTTACAAAACAAAATATTTTTAAGTGCGTAATTTATTATTTTAAAATGACCTGTAAAATTTCAAAAATAACTTTAAAATAAAACTGGTAGTCATACTTTGTTGTGCAAAATATATTTTAAAATTTTGATATAGCTTTCATTGAAAAATTATTAAAATAAACTAAATTTCATTGTTTTTCGTGTTTCATGGGTGTTATTGAAAGCTTACGCCATAGTCAAGTAACTACATCTATCATTCTAAATAGATACGTGCTTTCCATTTAGAAACCAAATTTCTGATCTTAAAAAGTACCATAAGGGTTCAATTTAAAGCTGTATGTGTGTTGGAGAAAAGGGAATTTTTAACAAGACTTTGTTGATTTTGGAATAATATCACACTAAGTAATTTTGAAACGTTGAAATTTTATGTCTTAAGAGACAAAAAGTCGAGGTTGCTTACTCTATTTATTGAAGCTGTTCTTACGCAACTTAGATGCATGTGAATCGTTCGTTGAAAATGATTTTCTTTTTGTAAAATCAACCTTCTGTTTATTAAAAAATTGTTATCGATTGGGTTTAATTTGTCTACTCAGAGGACATGTATTTCTAACAAAAGCTCTGTTATTCCACATGCCACTGAATGGAATTTTCTGGAAAAAAGTGCCGTTTGCTTCAAATTAAATTACTCACGAATGCCGTAAATTTCTAGCCCCTATACATATACAGAGGCTGTTCACACATTTTTTAGACAATGTATATTGCATTCACAAAACTAAATT
This sequence comes from Metellina segmentata, assembly GCA_947359465.1. Taxonomy (NCBI): domain Eukaryota; kingdom Metazoa; phylum Arthropoda; class Arachnida; order Araneae; family Tetragnathidae; genus Metellina; species Metellina segmentata. The sequence continues at coordinate 102,882,786 of OX375875.1, forward strand.
ACATAAAATTCTTGTGTTTTAAATGTTCTATTTGATAGCCCTTATTCTGAACTGTCTTTCGACACCGTAATTTCCAAAATAATAATGCCTTTTGAAGTGCCAGAAGAGGTATTCTATCCCATTCCTCCTGAACAGCTTTCCAGAGTCCTGTAAGGGTTGTGGGACGACGTTGGGATAATGCAGATTTTAAAAGTCCGAAAGCACAAATATCCATAGGTGATAATATCGGGAGATTTAGTTGGGATATCAGTGAAGGGTATGGCCTTGATACCGGTTTTTTGTTCCATTTCTTTTAGGAAATTTACAGTGGATTTTGATGTGTGACTGCTAGCTTTGTCTTGATGGAGTTCCACAGATTGATGGCAATGTGGGTAAAGCGATGGTATTTCATTCAGAAAAATTGGCGATAAAATATGTTCCTGATAGTATTTGGAGTTAATCTTGACATTTTTTTCCACTCTTTATTTTTAACTTGCCATTATATGAAAAACCAGCAACAATCATGAATCCCTAAGAAAAACTATCTTTCGATTCTGTGAACCATGTACTTAAATTTTTTTCTCCCCTTTTATGATAATAAATGGCTCTTTTTTTGCTGTAATCATTTAAATACACCCATGATTCATCTATTGTGACAATTTTTTTCCATTTTTCTTTGGATAAGTGTTTCTCATATAGACAGCGGCAGCGTGTCATGCGTTCAGTTTTGGAGAAAGACGATGAACATTGCGTTTTTTCGCTTTCTTAAGATTTAAATCAACGTTAATCATTTTGTTTACAGTAGACACCGAGCATTTTAATGATTTTTCAACTGTCCTTTGACTAGGGGGATTTTCTTTTAACATTAAACAACGTACCTTTGCAATAGTCGAAGATGTCCGTTTCTTCCGTGGATACTTGTTTGGAATTTTTGTCCCACTTGAGACTCCAATTTGACGTTTTTTCCTTTCTTGTTGACGATATTACCTATCGAAGCTTTAGATATCACAAAACCATGACTCTCACATCGTTTTTGGATAACGGAATATGAATATTTCTCTTCGGAAAGAGCATAAATATAGCCTTCGAACCACTGCTTCGTTAAAACCCCATTTTGAATAAAAATAAACCTCTCAAGCCGCAGATGATAATTTTGACTTTTAAAAACATAGTACAACTGCAATTATTTCTTTTGCAGCAAACGATTTTTTATTACCGCTAACTAAAATCGTTACAAAAAAATGTGCGAACAGTCTCTGTAGAACGCGGGTTAATATGTAGCCTATCATATCCGCAGGATTCTAAAATATAAGTGTATCAAATGTGTGGGTTGGTCAAAAGGTGGATTAGTGTAGAGAACACAACTATTCTTTATATGTCTACCATCAGTTTCGTTGTTCCAGCTGCCACTGAATGGAATTTTCAAGAAAAATTGCGTTTGCTTCAAACTAAATTAGTAACGAACGCTGTAACAATTTAACTTACCATCTTCTCATATTGATGATGAAATTCGAAATTATCGCATACTAGGTGAAAGAATGGCACAATGAAAACATATTCATAGGAAAATTAAGTGCAAGACTATCCACCGAAAATTCGCCATTTTTACTGAAATTGAATGCACAGGAATATTCGTAGTCACTCCAAAACTTAAAATCAACTTCAGCAGAAGTGTGACGAATATCAAATGGATTACATGGTTTTATACAACATATATACATATTTGCGTCCGAAGTAAACTGTAGAAGCAATGGAGAAGTTAAATTGGTATTAATTTTTTCCCCGCACACTTAAATGATGCTAATAATCTTTTATGAAAAAGAATTGATGATGACTTATCAATCAACATATTATTAATTCAACCCGAGCAAAGCCGGGTATTTCTGCTAGTATAAATAATAATTAATAAATAGTTGTATCCAGTAACGTCTATTTTGTTTCAAAATATACTTTCTTTTACACCAAGTAAGCGAAATAAACACGTTTTTTCGATAGAATATTTATCGCAAATGGCGCGAAATGAGTCCTTGCGTCATTTCACGGTTATGTGTGCATAGTTGGGCTTCGGTGCCGCAGCGGCGCTGTACGTTGAAAAACCGGATGTGTGCTAGGTCTTTATGGCGCTTATTTCCTAGAAACTACCATATAGAAAGTCCTTTTGTCACAATGTTTGGTGCCTCATCACAAAATTTTGCTTTCATCTGACCCCTCCCCCCTAAGATTTACCTCAAGTGTTTTCTAATCTTGCTTCGCTTTTATTGAGTTGCCAGATTAGTCTGAAAAACAGATGGTGTCTGATATGAAGGTATGTAGGTATTTTAACATTGCTCTGGAGTAACACAGGGGGTTACTGGCGACGGTTCGCGATCAAACCCGAGATTAAAGATTCGAGGACAACACCACGTAGTTTTGAATCGCGGCCAGATGATGCGGTCACACGTGAGCTAGAACTCCACTCTCCGAACTTCCACACCACGTCAAATTGAGGACATTCGAGTCCGCGACAGATTTAAAGTGCACCGGCCCTATTTGTATTCGACGGTCTTTGGATGGATTAAAGTATACAAGAAATCTATCTCTAGGAGATATACTTTATGGTACCTCTTACCTATAAATGGCGATCCCTAGCAGTCCTTTTGCTGCCAAGTTTGGAGCCTCATCAAAAAAGTTGCTCTTTTCTGCCTTCACAAGATTTCCTCTTGTGTTTTCTAAGCTTCCATGGCTTTAACTGAGCTGCCAGATTAGTCAGGCGTGTCTGATATGAAAGATATTGAGTTAGGAAAACATCAATACACACCCGGGAGCAGAAAATGCTTAAAACTGCGACGCACGTCGCAGAACAAACAAAGTCTTTGCCGAACAATATTTCCTTAATTTTATCCAAATTTTGGACGTTTTTTTTCAGTCATAATTTACGATGTTCTGCAGTGCAAAGCGTGCTCCTTACCACACCTTTTTTTTTCTAAGCGACAGAACCCCCCCCCCCCCCATACACCGCCCAAATTACCACAAACACTTTATAAATAACACATCTTCTATGTCCATGACAAAAATTTAACTTCAAAAGTTAGCGACGGAATTGCAAATCCTGAAATTATGCCTAGGTTTTCAATAAAGTAAGTTAATTAATTTCGATGTTTTATTATAAATATGTATGTAATACATATTGAGCCGATAGTTGTGTTTCACGTCTGTTTTTCATTTTACTGCAATTTCCAAAATTTTTGACAAAATGCCTGCAGAACAGTTGCAATTGTTTGGAGTTGTGTTGCAGAACACTGAATATAATTCTGCACCTGAGAATACACGCATACATAAAATATGGCCTAAGAAGCCTGTGAAATATATATTTGCATTTCAGAAGATTTCGAAATACAGTAGTAGTTTATCGAACAGAAGCATAACAAACTATTTATAAAGCTTAATTGAGGACGTATCTTTTCTGTCACACAGTGCAGCTTAAAAGGAAGTGCCACGTTCGCTCAGTTGAATAGCGTATTAGAAATTAGGCTTATTATTAAGACTTTTGTAATATAATTCTTACCCTTTCTAGTACCTTTGCCCTGAGCCTGTAGATATTTACTCATTTGAACGCAACCATTAAAAATGCATCCGAAGAGCTATTCCGGGATTTAAGAACAAGGCAGAAATTCTTTCAAAAATTAGAGCTACCACCATTTGTTAAAACAGTAAAAGACACAACAGTAAAATTGTCTTCGAATATAACTAATAAGAAAATCAAAGATGTTAAATTAGTTTCAGCTTTATTAATAGCTGTTGACGAATCTTGTGACATAAATGCCCCAGCGCATGTTTCACTTTTAGTTCGATATATTTTGACTTCGGGTCCTAAAGAACTTTTAGGATTATTGCCACTGAAAGGTCAAACACATGGCGAGGATATTGCAAATGCTGTTATTGAATGCTTGGAGAAACATATTCCACTCGTTAAAATTCTTTTCAATGTTAACAGATGCGGCAAAAAGTATGACAGGAGTGAGAAAAGGTTTCTATTTTGAAGGAAAAAATTAGTCACACGATACTTGTTTACCATTGCATCATTCATCAAAAAGCGCTTAGTGCGCAGACATTTCTAGAAGAAATGTGCAATATTACGGAATTAGTGATCAAGACTGTCAACATAATTAGTTGAATTTTTAGTTGAAATGGAGAATGAATACGCACAGATCTTCTGCTGCATAATTTACGTTGGCTTTCAAGAGGAAACGTTTTGAAACGTTTCGCTTCCTTATTACACTCTATAACAAAAAAAAATCAAATCGCCAAGAAGGAGTTGTCCGATGGAGACAAAAATTGGCGTATAGGAAAATTATGTACAAAATAGAAAATTATTAAAATTTCAGAACAATTGAATGATTTATTTCAGAGTTACAGTAACAAGCTCAATAAGGTGTTGACCCGCCTCTAGCCCGGGTACAAGCTGCCACACGGCGTGATATAGACCGATAAAGCTCCCGGATGGTCTCCTGCGGTATTTCTTGCCAAATTTGCTCCAATTGTCGGACTACGTCATCAACATTCCCTATCGGATGCAGTCGCCTTCCCATCATATCCCAGACATGCTCGATGGGAGAGAGATCTGGTGATCTGGCTGGCCAAGGAAGTGTTTGACAAGCTTGAAGACAGTTCATAGCAACACGTGCCGTATGTGGTCTGGCATTGTCTTGCTGAAAAATAAGTGCAGGGTACTGCGAAAGGAACGGTAGCAAAACAGGTCTCAGAATGTCGTCAACGTACCGCTGTGCAGTAAGTGTACCTCTAATGACGATCAAAGGGGTCCGGCTATCAAGGGAAATGGCACCCCAGACCATAACTCCTTGTTGAGGGCCCGTGTGGCGTGCAATAGTGAAAGCAGGATCGGCACGCTGCATGTCTTCGATGATCGTCAGGACACAGTTGGAAGCGGGATTCGTCGCTAAAGACTATACATCCCCAGTCAGCATCATTCCAGCATGGTCGAGCCAAGCACCACTGTAATCTGGCTCGACAGTGTGCAGGCGTGAGTGGCAGGTGGCGTAACGATCGGTACGAGCGTAGATTTAGCTCTCTCAGCCGTCTGTGAATGGTCATGGTGGGCACTCGTGTGTGGGTCGCACGACTGATGGTTGATAGCGATGAATCAGGCGCTGTGACAGCTGATCTGACAATCACTCTGTCCTCGCGATCTGCTGTTGCCCTACGTCGACAGCTACCATCATGACGCTGAAATCTGCCATTGTCCACCCACTCTTGCCAGCATTTACTAATCGCCACATCGCTTCGACTCACATGACGAGAGATTCTCCGATTGGCCCAACCTGCCTCTTTCAATCCAATGATACGACCTCTTTCAAACTCTGAAAGTTGCTCGTAATGATCTCGAATCCTGCGGCGAGGCGTTTTTTCAGTCGTTGAAAGGTATCTTAAATAGCAATGCAGCAGAAACTTTTAACAACAGTTCAAGAACAACTCGTTATATACATTTGCTGTATGCGCAGTTCCGATGCGCTGGAGATCGCACTATTCATTCATTGGACACCAAATTTTAATCATTTGCATATTTTGTCAAAACATTTTTTTTCCTTACGAAATTTCAAAGCAATCGGATGATTCCTTCTTGTTGCGTCGATTTTTTTTGTTATAGAGTGTATTTGAAATTGAAACATTTCTCCTTGAAAAGGGCGTTGACTATCTTGAACTAACGAACGATCAGTGGATCGAAAATTTTTATTTCATGGTAGACGTTACGTCTAATCTAAATAATCTTAATCTTAAACTACAGGGGAAAGGAAACACAATTTTTCCGATGTTGGAAGAAGTCATTTCATTTGAAAACAAATTAACCCTTTTGCTCAAGATTTTTAAAGAGTAATCCATTTTCCAAACCTGCTGAAAATAAATCGCCCAGAAAATAACTCGGTAATTGACATTTACTATTTCAAAACAATTTTAAATAGGAGGGAAGCTTTTCTAAGGAAGTTTCAGGAATTCATAAATAGCACGTCGACGTGTTAAAAAATCTCTGTGTTGACGTAACAGAATTAAATTTTTCTCCTTTAAATATTGTTTTTGGCGCTCTTGAAATGCAATTACTGGAGTTAAAAACAAAGAATTATGGAGCTCCAAATTTGAACGTTAATGCTGATATAGAAAAATCGGAGAAAAATAAATATGATCCTAGTCACAGAAATAGTGGTCTGCTTCGAAAGACTCTTCTTGCACTCTTTCTTATGGAATAAATATTTTTAACATTGGTTCATAAATAAATTGATGAAAAGTATAAATTCGTGATAGAGTAAAAATTTTTCATCGAGTTTGCGACAATGCGAGCCAAAATGTTATTGTAATGTAAGAGCTCAGGAAATGTAATCTGTTTATTTTTTGAACGCGAAAGTTGACGTGACGTCACAATCTCTTACGAAAATATAAAAGAGATATTCAATTAAAAAATTTTAATCATTTAAAGAAAATCATATTTTTTGGTATCGATCTAATGTGAAATTTTCAGCAGATTTCAAAACCGTTGATATTGTTACACTATCTATGACGGTCTAGAAGGTATAAAAAAGAATTACATAACTGCAGTTAAAAGTTTATTTGTTTTTATCGTCAGCTGGAAAATCATTCCTCCGCGCAAGATGAAAACGGAAACGAATAAATAAATTTAGAATCTGTGATCTTCTATGCTGTTGCATTCAATAATAATTAGATTTCATTAAATTCATTTAAAATGTTCCAGATTGAATTTTATAATTTGCCACGACCCAAAAATTGCAAAAGAAATCGGACTACATGTGTGCCAAATCCCATTACTGTAATCCCATTATTAAACCCACCACAGATTCGTCAGGTATTGCAAGTGTTTTGCAAGTGTATAAAGTATAAAAAGGAAATAAATGTTTTCATTTTTTTAGAGATAATAAGCTGAAATAAATTTAAATTGACACAAATTTAATATAATTGACAAAATAATTGACAATGAATTTTAATTGACATTCATTAAAAAAGCATACTTGGAAATGTTCTTTCACATGTTATTGGTTTTTCGAAAAATAGAAGCATTAACTCAGGAAAAACATTATTGGTTTTTGGTTGATAGGAACAACGCGTGACATTGATCTTTCTTTTCATGGTAGTAAATTATTTCGTTACATGAGAAGTGATTAGAGGGGAGACAGGGAAAATGGCACCGCTGCGCTGTCAGGAAGTCTTGAGTCGCGTTTTGAAAGTAGCATTATAATGTGCCACGATTATAAACTAGGAAGAACATAATAATTATTCTTTCAGAATGGCAAACTTTAACCCTCTGATCGCCGAGAGATTACCCAAATAGTGTAGCATTGCATTTACCCCACAACACACTCAATGATTAAATAATTACATCTATTGGTTGAAAGAATCCATGTAATTTTGTTTTCAACCCTTGGAAAGATTCTATTGCACATTTCCTTAGATTAGAATCCCCTAAAAAGATTATACTACTGTGATCAAAAAGTATCCGGAAAGCTTCCTTTAAAATACATATACAGTAGATATCGTCTGCAAACTTTTATCAAATATTTTCACAATATATATAAATATGTGGCAACATTCGGATTTATTTAATTTTATCGTCTGAAAATAATTTTGTTTTTAACGAGAGAAAAATGTTCACTTCGTTGATTTTCCAAAATGTCGAATGTTATTGATCAAGGAACATGCACTAAATTTTGTTTCCGCAATGGAATTTCTACTACAAACACGTCTGAATTGTTTCAAAAAGCTTTTACAGATGACTGTTTATCAAAAACAATAATATTTTATTGGTATAAAATGTTTAAAGAAGGTAGAGAATCCGTCGTAGAAGATCATGTCAATCAGGTCAGAGAACTGGTGGTTAGTGATCGTCTTTTAACAATAAGATACATTATTGAACAAGTTCCTGCGTCATTCGTCGAAACGACAAGTCGAAAACGACATGAATTGTGGCGAGATAAGTCATGGGTCTTGCATCACGATAGTGCGCCTTCTCACAATACCATTATTATTCGGGATTTTTTGACAAAACATTCAACAAATACGGCTCCACAAGCTCCGTATTCGCCTGATATGGCACCATGTGACTTTTTCTTATTCCTACGGGTGAAGCTTCTTAATGGTCACCGTTTTGAGTTTATTGATGCAATAAAAGAAAATTCGATAGGAACCCCTGAAGGGGTTTCACAAAAACAGCTTTAATAACATATTTTGAGGATTAGAAAAACGTTGACAGAAGTGCATCGAAGTCGGAGATTACTTTGAAAGAGATGTAATAAATGTTGACCAATAAATTGAGGCCTTTTGTTTAATGACAGCATTCCAGGTACTTTTTTTTTATTACAGTACTATATTGCTTAATAGGGTAGGTGTTCCAAATATCGCCTACCCTAACTATACTGGTGTAAGAAACTAAGAGAATTTCCAGACTTGGTCGATTATCTCTAGAACTATTGTACCGATTTTAATTAAATTTGATATGTACATACATTGATACAATACAAAACAAATAACCATTCAATAATTGTAATATACACGCATGATCGTGCGTAACACTCGTTGGAGTCGGAAGGTATGAAACAGCGGTTGCAGAATAAACAAAAAGATGGGTTAATAAATGGGTTAATACGGGGTATGGTCCCCTCTTACAGATATACAGGTCTCACAGCGTGATTTCATACTTGAAATAAGGCAGTTTATCATTTCCTGTGGCAATTGGGCCCACGCGTTCAGAACCGCTTTCATTCCCTGGATGGTTTTCGGTGGGAGGTTGTGAGTTGAGTTGCAATTGCCCTCCCCAGAGCGTCCCAGACATGCTCTATAGGGTTAAGGTCTGGAGATCTGGCTGGCCAATCCATCCGGCGAATATCCTCACTCTCTAGAAATTCGTCGACCAGAAGAGCTCTATGTGGCCTCGCGTTATCGTCCATTAAAATGAACTCAGGGCCAACTGCACCCCTGAAAAGGCGAACATAGGGATCCAAGACCTCATCCCTATACCTCACACCAGTCACACTGCCTCTTTCAAAGACATGGAGAGGTGTGCGGTCATCCAACATGGTGCCTGCCCAGACCATTAAACCTCTTCCGCCATAATGGTCGATTTCGCGAGCATTGGAGGGTGGTAGCGGGTCCCTGGTTCTCTCCATATGAACGTACGGCAATAATCGGTGTTTAGGCTGAACCGGGACTCATCAGTGAAGGGAACGGTCGCCCATTGATCCATACTCCAATCTCTATGCTATCTGCACCATGATTAAAGGATTCTCCTGTTCGTAGAAGTGAGCGGGACGCAAACAGCAGGTCTTCGTGCGAACAACCCTCTCTCATGAAGTCTTTTGGAAACAGTCACCCTTGATACGGGTTCCTGTGGCTGCATACAAGTCACGAGAGAGCTGAGAAGCTGTAGCACTCCTGTTACGCCTCGCTATAATCGACAAATGGCGATCTTCTCTGCCCGTCGTGGCTCTTGGACGACCTTGCCCAGGCTTTCTCTCGATGGATCCGGTATCCTGGAACTATTTCCATCAGTTAAACACGACGCTGGGCGTTAAATTGAACTCTCTACAAATTTGGACTTGAGATTGGCCTGCTTCTAGCCTTACCGCAATTCGCCACCTCATTCCATCATCGAAACGTTGGTGGTTACTCATTTTTGCTGTTACAATTTGAAATTAACCGATTGTTGCAAAATAACACCAAGAAATCCGCCGAGGTGTGCTAGCGAACGAAATGCGTCTTAACTTACGCGTGCCTATAAAGCCGGTTTCTCTACTGGCTCCGTCTACACACACGTGTACGCTTACGTGTTTGACGTACAAGATTTGCATTTTTGTCTAGAAGCAGTGGTTTTACATTCAATTCAGTTCTTTTCATGAAATTCGATAAAATATGCACATTCTCTTAATTTATTTCACGAGTGTATATCTCTGTATCTCAGCCTCCTGGTTAGGGAAATCAAGCTGGAAAGTAAATGAATATCACTAGGAACTATTCTCCTTTAGTTTCCAGATATGATATAGTACGTTCTTTGCTTATGTCGGTTTAAGTTAACTATTAAAACTTCGAAAAGTTTCCCAAGTGAATTTTCAAGAGTGGGTTCCTAATATTGCCTGCCCCTGTTCCTACTACCACCCACCAGACAAATTAGGAGCTACTATTTAAAACGAGTTGCTAGTAGAGCATACATACATACCTTTAGCATTTAATGTACTTTCAAGTCATATAAACGAAATTATGATTTGGAAATACTTATCTGGATATTCCCTAAATTGATTGGAGACAAAAAAATATGCTGATTACAACCTCAAATACTTCAGATGCAATAGTGTTGTTGATATAACTGATAGGAAACTTACCTGTGGCGCTATGTGTGGCAAAACCTTAGACCGTCAAGGTAGCTACATAAACTCATAGATGTCGCGCATAGTAGCTTGCAAACTCGAGTAGGCGATATTAAGGTATCCGGACACGTTGGAGGCCCTTTTTTTTTAAATGTGGTATAGAAACATTTTTATGATATTTTTATGTTTAGTGTTATTAAAAAATAGCAAAAATATATAAATCATATATTAATAATTTTGTAAAACTGATAAATATGTATGAAAATTTAAGGAAATTTGTCAAAAACTTCAAATGTGCTACATGAAAATCTATTCAACCCATTTGAAAAATGATGCTTGCAAAATAAACTACATGCATTTGTCTAGTGAATGAACTACAATCAGAAGGATATTTAAAAAAAATTCAACAAGCGATCTGAAAATAAATGCAAGATTTTTGATAGCTTTACAGCCATATTTCTTAAATAAATGGCCATAATTTGAAAACTCTTCAACTCATCTTAATTATTCAAGTTCATTTCACTAGACAACACTTTAAATAACAAGTTCTCAAATTTTTACGAGAATCCATCAATAACTTTTTGTGTCATAACATTTGAAATGAGGAAATAATGCAAAAATATTAATTTAAAGCAGGGCTCGAAATACCCGGGTGCACAGGTGCACATGAAAATAAAATTGTGCACCTAATTTTTTCCCGCTAGGTGCACGCAGTGCACATAACGTTAAAAAAAGGGGGCTAGAAACGTGTTTTATGTTATTTTTATGTTTGAACAAAATATTAGTATCGACCTCTCTTGCTCTAAAGGAACGTGATTAAAATTCCTAAATAAACACTATGCGAAAACAAAATAGCTGGGCCGTAACGGGTTTATACAGGAGGAAGGTTTACTTGTGCCACTGCCACAAGAACTTTCCGATGATCGAAACATTTTCCAGTCTGGGTTGAAGCGACTGTCGCGACAACCGTGCGCTAGAGAAGGGAGAATTTATCTGTTTAAATATATTTATTTACTATCTACTACTAATCTATATAAAAAATAAAAAAAATTTTTAATTTTACTCTTAAAAGCTCTAATGGCTTAGTCTCTTTAGAGAAAGACAAAGCTATTGAACTATAAGTAAAAATTCTAAAATGTTAAAAAATGTTATAATATTTTACCTATGGTTTAGTTAAACGACAATATTCAGCCGCGTTTAATAATTAGTTACGAAATTCTGAGACGTGTAGAATTGCCCACAAAACACGTCGTGGCTAAATGTTGTATGATTGTAAAATGTTGTATGAATGTAATGTGAATGTAAAATGTCGTATAAATGTTGTATGACGTGGCTAAATGTGTTGGTGAAGGTCAAAACCGGTTTGAAGCTATAAAAAGAAGACTGCAGGTTACGAAATGGAAAATGCGTGTAAACGTATACATGTGTGTTATCCTACAACTAATGTGCGCAACTAATAAAGTAGTTTACATTACATTAATGCTCTTACATTAATTTATTTTAAGTGTGCACCTAAAATATAACCTGTGCACCTAATTTAAAAACTTAGGTGCACAAGGTGCACCTGTATTATAAAATCTATTTCGAGGCCTGATTTAAAGTAAAAGCAGTTTGAACCCCTATTGTTTGCTCTCTCGCTTTTACTGTTTGTGTAAACAATTTTGTTCTTCACTTCTCTTTAAAAATGTTCACACTATTTCCAAAAGAGAAACCATTTAAACATTTGAAAAAACTTTCAAAAATTATGTTTGCAAAAAAACAATAAGTTTTAAATTTAAATTTTGGCAGGTTTTTGGCCTTTTAATGGCTACGTCCGGTTTTCCCGCCTTGATTAAAATTGTAATATCTCTTCAACTAATTAACTTAGTGAAAAAATAAAATATACTTTGGAAAGTCAAATAAATACTTCATCAAATAAGATAAAAAACTGCTTTTGGAATATTTGGTCAAAAATGAAATTTTAAACGTGTTCGGATAGCTTAAGCACAGTGGCAATATTTGGAACACCTATCCTATTCGTACACACCAATGGAAGCTGCAAAGAATGAATTTCGAGTCGATATATGATAGTTGATTGATCAATGCCCATTAGACTAAAAGCAAACTGTCACCAAAACGCGTCTAAACTACGTTGAAGGGTAGGTAACACCGATCTGTATCATGCGAGAGCATTTGAACATAAGTAAAATCTCAGATCGTCTGGGTTGTTTGCTTGCCCTGAAAATCCTTTATCCCTTTGTTTCCCACCACCCTTTAAAGTTGAAATTCAGACCTAAAAAGTTGTAGGCACTCTGTTTAGGCCTAAAGGAGTACACAGTTAAAATTTCATAAAGATTGCACTTCCTGTTTTGATTTTGTGGGTGTTCCATGCTGTGGAACACTGGGAGAATAGAGCTTTGAAGTGCGGCTAAGCGAGCATTGCTGTGAAGCGCAAAAATGAGTAAAAACTTTTGCATATGAATGAAAAAACACTGTATTATACATGTGTAGCAGATTTAGCATGAACCACAATTGAATAAAATGCAAAAAAAATTAACTATAATAACATTTACAATAAAAAATAAGCTATAAAATATATATATTAAAAAAAATATCTACAATTACATAAAATAAGCGGTAGAAAAATTCAAAAGCGAGAGCAAAAAATTAGCGCAGCTCTAAGTAGAGAGGACTCGAGCTATACTGATAGAATTCTAAAAGAAACAAAGCACCACACAAAATTCCAGAGCCCCCCGTGTTAACTTCAAAGACAACAAACACACTATAGCGTCGTTGCAGGGGGTCTCTCTGACCACAGCTTTCATGGTGGACCGTGAATTTATGACCGGATGGGGTATCCCCTTCTCTTTGGATTGTAGCCATTTCGGAAGAACGTGTGGGGTCTTCTAGCGAGAAAAAAGGGAGAATCGCGGAAACAGGAACGTGAGCATACGCAGAACGACAGCTCCGATTGAAGTCGCGGGACTGAAACCCTATTTGTATACAATATCTATTAGCTTCGAAATAGCCTTAACTTATATGTATATCTTCAATAATTAATTAAATGTGTTGTAATTTTAAATGTCGTTTCAATTGCCTTCAAGCCACTCGCCACGTAAATTATACTCACAACGTTACAACACCCACGAACCATTCCCTAGCTTGAGGAGTTCATTCACCCAAAGGAGAAAACAACCTCGTATCCCGTGATCGCTGTTCTGAATCTTCAGTGTTCCAGAGGATGGAACACCTTTTTTCATTCATTCATTCTGCGTATAGTTTTTGTATAAAATTTTTTTTTAATATAGAATAGAAAGTTTAGAGTACAGCTAACAAAATAACATGGAAATTTTTTTTCAGGCAATTTTTTTTTTACTAGAAAAAAAATTAGACAAAATGACTTTGAAAATCAGTGTTTTCAATAAAGCATAATAGCTAAAACTAATGAATCGGTTTGTGTCGTGCTGCCATGTATTATTGAAAAGGGAAGTTGAAAGTAAAAAATGAACCTATTTATATTCATTTATAGTCGAATTTAACGATTTGAGAAACGAATCAAGTTAGGTGTTCCATGCTGTGGAACACCGGGGATGAAAGGGTTATACGGTATTCTGATATTTGGAGTGCTCTAGATGATAGTGTGACATAATAGCCCACTTTTTATAAAGCTAAAGTTTTGCAAAATACATTCGGAGGCTTTTTTTTTTACAAATAAACTTTTTTTTAGCATAATGCATACCTACCGACTTAAGAAGCAACGCCGTTGCTCAATTAGCACACATGAATATTTTGCAGAAAAAGTGTACTATGAGATAATGGCTTATGAAGATATTTTTTTGTTAATATCAGATTTGCCTGTCGGAAAAAGAGAAAAATGATAAACGTATAATTCAAATTAAAAAAATTAAAACCCAAATTATAGTAAAAATTGCGTCACATTGACCTCAATGAAATGAATTAAAATCAGAAAACAATACTATACTGTAATGGTCCTGGAGGCAATTCGAAGTTGATGAAACCGATTAGGCGATATATGTACAAATGCAATTAACCTTTTGATTACGGCTATAGATTTATAGGCGATTTTGTCTTGGCGCGATTCTAATAACTTTCAGGGTAAAACTGCTGTAACGGCTGTAGTCTAAATTCTTTCTTGGCGCGATTCTTGTTATTTTCAAGGTACAACTGATGTTCTGGCCGTTGTCTAAATTCTCTATTGGCGCGTGATTATGGTACAACCACTGTACCGGCCGTAGTCTAAAGATTATGTTTTTTCTTGATAGTTTATAGGAATACTGATATTATTCTAGAAATTAGTTTCAAAAGTTTTTACGGCAATCTACGCACCACTGATTCCGATAGGTTTTCCATGGTTGCCACAATTGGAGCTAAAACCTTTAAAATTGGTGTCGATTGAGAAACATAACGTTAAAGTAATCCGAAAAACATTTTTTTCCGTTCACAGAACATCAAATGTTTTCAAGGAATACTTACTAATATAATGGCAGTTATGATCATGCCCTTTAAAGAGTTAATGTACTGATACAAGTTAATAAATAACAAAAAGGTTGGCTGCTGAAAAGTAAAAATTGTTTCAACTAAATCAGAGTTTTCCCCAACTCCGTCCACGGTAGTTATAAAGATGACAAAAGTTAAATTGTTGCTTCCATCTAGTGGGAAAAACGAAACTACTTCCATCAATCGAAAAGTACTTTTCTGGTAGTTGTTTGGGTTCTTGAACTACGAACGAAAGTTTCTTCAGATTTGAATGACCAAAACTGTTTTCTAGCAGATTATTTGAATGGTTAGGAATGGTTGTGCAAATTATGTTACTTGGCAGACATTTTTTTGAAAATGAACGAATTCGTCACATCCATACGAGGAAAACGGAAGAAAATGTTTGATACTAATGACAAAATTGCCACGCTGAAGAAAAAGATAGCGTTCTACATTGAATGCGTGGAGAATAAGAATCTGACATGTTTCTCGTTGACTTCAAACTTGTTAAAAGAAATGAACTTTACAATGAATGGATCTCATTGCCAGAAATAATAATATAACACCTTAGCAATTTGCTTCAAAATGTGAATTGATACTTTCCAAGGTAAACTCAGGAATCGATTCGAAAGAATTCTGAGTGGATTGTAGATCCATTTTGACTTCAAAACCAGCAGCCTTCACTGCGGCAGAATATGAGGTCCTTATAGATATGGTTTTGGACGGCCACTGTTAAGCATCTTTTAAAAGCAAACAACTTCCCGAAATTGGGGCTCAGTTAAGGGAGGATCTTCCGATATTAAGTTCAAGAGCTAAATTGCTATTCTGCCTTTTGGCACTACGTACCTCTGTGAAACTGCCTTTTCGACGACGTACATCGATACAAGAACTAAATATCGAGCTCGATTGGACGCAGACGATATGAGTCTTCTACTGACTTCTGTGATATCGGACATTGATAAACTCTTCCACACGAAGCAGGACATTAACTTCGGGTGTACATGCAACATTCTTAAAATATCTTAACTAGTTATTATATCATTTTGTAGATTTAAATAATAAGTAATATTGGCTCCAATCTTTTCTACTCTATTGTTTCCTTTTTATTTATATACC
Source organism: Metellina segmentata (assembly GCA_947359465.1). Taxonomy (NCBI): domain Eukaryota; kingdom Metazoa; phylum Arthropoda; class Arachnida; order Araneae; family Tetragnathidae; genus Metellina; species Metellina segmentata. The sequence continues at coordinate 102,898,715 of OX375875.1, forward strand.
TTAATAGCAAACTACCCGACTTTATTCGGTTTAGATTGGCTTACTCTAGATTGAAGAGATGATCAAAATATATAATGACTTACATTTTGCGTAGAATAAAATAATATTTTAACACCTTTCGCCTTCTTTATAATTTCTACAATTTACTTTGGACACAAATCCTACACATGCACATCCATTCATGCAATACATTTCACACAGATCGCACCTTTGCTGTATGACAAAGCTACAAAATGGCGAAAGCTGACACTAAGGTTACTGCTACAAAAGACAATTTTGAGGAATATTTGGAATTCCCTTTCTTAAGTTCTTTTCATGTTCAATTCAATTAATAAGAACGACGATTTACGGCAAGTGCTCTCGCACTCATAGTCAACAAAACAATATTTCTTACTTGTAGCACTCTTGCATCCGGCATTGTGGAATTTCGCAATATTCTATCATTATGACAAATAATTTTTTAATGTTTGAACTGTTCTATTTCGGATTTTTAAACATTATTATTCTTTCAATAACGGCATTCTTTCAACCATGGCATAATTACAGTTAAAATAATTTGCTTTATTATGACTTACCTGCCACTAAAGGTCGAATTCTTTGTGGTGGTGTTGCGTGTGATGAAAAAGAAACACCACTTTATTAAAATAATAAATATTTAAAACAGAAAACTAAAGAAAACAACGACATAAAACTAAATAAAAGATGTCAGGAAAAAAAGTTATTCAAAAGATATTAATTTGCGATTCCTTTTTACCTCTTGATCGCGCAGTTGCCACAACTTACAACTAAAAAGTGCACAAAATTTAGAAATACAAAATTAATTCAGAGTAAATGAAACAGAAAATATTAATGCACGTGATCAACCAATATGAGTTTCTGTTTCATTCCCGTTCGTTGAAAAATATCGTCTGCCCCAAATATTCGGAAATCGATTACATTGCAGGAAAAAAATAAGACTCGAAATAAATAAAATATTAAAGCTAAAATTCATTAAAAAAAATAATTTTTGAGAAAATAATTTCTTAGCAATACTGGTAAAACAATCAAAGTAATCGCAATACTCAATATACATTCCAATTTTTCCAAAACTACCAAATTACGGTTGATTTAAGTATACTTACTCAGGTGTTTTAGAATGAAACTCATCTAAATATAACAATAAAGAAATGTTTAATATTGCATTCCACTAAACTAATAGATAGTGTATAAAATAAAACACATTGCAATAAAATATCTAGAACAAAATTCATGTGATGCCTGCACAAACACAAAATTGAACATAGAACAGAAAGACGAACAGACTTTCGCAACCAATTTCACTCACTAATTGAAGATAAGTACTCACTGCTATTTATGCAATTATTAGTTCTGCAACGCAATTCCAAGCAATGGAGTTGCGTTGTAGAACTAATCTAAGTTCTGCAACTGCTGAACCTGGGCGAGTGGTTAAAACTAAATATGTTGTCCACCAAGATCTGATCAATTTCGATACTGACGAGTTAACTCACCATCAAGAGTTTGCTGATTTTTTACTGATGAAGTGATCAAGATCTGATCAGCTTTATTCTAATGACGAGATATCTCGTCCATCAAGATCTGGTCAGTTTTGTTAATGGCAACACACCTCGTCGGGAAAATCACCAAGAGCGTTAAACTTAGAGTAGATACAGTAATCATCTCAATAATCCTTACTATTTTCGCAATTAGGCTCGACATTCACTCCAGAATCAATGTACTATCCGCAAAGCGTTTGACCTCGGCGCTCCCTTCATAAGTCATTCGCGAACAAAGACAAAAACTAATTTAAACGCACTTTCCGTCTAAATCACGAGACAGAGTGACGTGGCGGGAAAACATCAGAAGCAGGATGAGGCCATTCACAAAAACATAACCTTCCGTTACTTAGTCGTAATAGGGTTTTAAAACCGTTTACCACCCAAAGCCATTTTTTATCGAGCTAAATGCATCAAGTTTGAAATTTTCTCACCATAGGTCGAAACGCCGTTGAGCATCCTGAAGTCTCTCTACTTCAATTCCTCTAATTTTATCAACTGTGACTTAAATATTTGCAAGTCCAAATACTCCTCGATGAGAACTACACTCGGCTCGATTCATGACTTATGTATCGATGACTGTGATTTACTCCTTTGTTGCGCGAAACGCCTCACGGATTGATGAGGGGATTGCAATATCCTCCGTTGAGTTTCTTGCACAAAGTCCTCACGTTGGGTTGGTGTGGAAGTTTGGAAAGTGGGGTGCGAGCTCAGGTGTTGCTTCGTCATCTGACCGGGGTTCAAAATTACGAAGTGTTATCCTCGGATCTTTCCCTTGAGGGTCATCCTATACACGCTGCTTTTTTAGCAGGCAATCTCGCTTTCAAAGGTTTTCTCAATTTGCGATCGGAAGGCTTTTACCTACTGCTGTTGACGTCATAAACTTGCCCGACGACTTTCTTTTCTAGGAGGTACGTTGAGTTGGCATGGAAGTTTGGAGAGTGAGGTGCCAGCTCAGGTGTTGCCTCGTCATCTGACCGTGGTTGAAAATTACATGGTGGTTTCTTCGAATCTATCCCTTTTGGGATTGATCCCGGAACGTCGTCAATAGCTAGTTGTGTTGCTCTAGTACGACGTTAGCTAAAATTACCATTACCATGACTTCGGTTGATTAATATTTATGTGCCGGGACACACACACGCGCCTCACGTTGGGTCGACCACGTCCACGTATCCCGTCTGCAAATACTGCACGGATTGGGGGCTTTCGGGCGGCGTGTCATAGAGGCTCTCCCTTGTCAATCGTGGCTAATCCGTTGTGGGTTTTCAATAACTCGGTGCGGAGGGGTATTCGGAAAGGAAGTCCAAATACTGGACAGCGTTGTCACCTATAACGGGATAGGTAATTGGTAATTTAAGTTAACGTCGTACTAGAGCAACTCAACGGGCTATTGACGACGGTCCGGGATCAGTCCCTTAAGGGAAAGATCCGAGGACAACACCTCGTAATTTTGAACCACGGTCAGATGACGAAGCAACACCTGAGCTCTAAATCAGGTATGGGCAATCTTTGGAAAGTTGCGGGCTGAACTTTAGGATATTAACGAAGTCGCGTGCCGTTGATAATAGGTAGTTGTGAAAAAGTAACAATGATAAGGTTTATTTTATTTTATACTAGCAAAATACCCGACCTTACTCGGTTTGAATTAGTTTATTCTAGATTGAAGAGATAATCAAAATATATAATGACTTACGTTTTTTGTAGAATACAAATTTATTTTAACACCTTTCGCCATCTTTATATTTTCTACAACTTACTTTGGACACAAATCCTACACATGCATATCCATTCATGTAATACATTTCACATACATAGCACAATTGCTGTATGACAAAGCTACAAAATGACGAAAGGTGATACTAAGGTTACTACTATAAAAGACGATTTTGAGGGAGATTTAGAATTCCCTTTTTCTTAAGTTCTTTTCATGTTGAACTCAATTAATTAAAATTACGAGTGCTGTCGCACTCATAGTCAACAAAACAATATTTTTTTACTTGTGGCACTCTTGCCTCCGGTATGCGACATTGTGAAATTTTGGAATCTTCTCCTGTCATTATCACAACGAATTTTTTAATGTTGGAAAAAGTTCTAGTTTGGATTTTTAAACATTATTATTCTTTCAATAACGGCATTATTCTTTAAATAACGGCATTATTCTTTCAATAATGGTATAACTACACTTAAAATTTACTGAAAATTTATACTGACTTACCTAACATTTTTAAGTCTAATACTTTGTGTTGCTGTTGCGTGTAATGAGAAGGAAAACACATTTATTAAAATAATAAATATTTAAAACAGAAAACAGTGAAATAGAACAAAATAAAAGATGTCGCAAAAATTGTTCTAAAGATATTAATTTGTGATTCATTTTTATCTCTTGATCTCGCACAGTTGCCACAATTTACAACTAAAAGTGCACAAAATTTAGAAATGTGAAATTAATTCAGAGCGAAAGAAACAGAAAATATCACTGCTCAAGCAATCTTGTTCATTCTCGTTTCGTTGAAAAATATCGCCTGTCTCAAATATACCGAAATCGTTTTCATTGCGCAAAGAACAAAAATAAGACTCGAAATACGTGAAGTATCAGAGCTGAAATTCCATTAAAAAATATAATTTTTTGAAGAATAATTACTTTTTTAGCAGTACTGGTAAAGCAATCGAAGTAATCGTAATGTTCAATAGACATTCGAATTTTTCCAAAACTACCAAATTATGGTTAAGTATACTTACTCAGGTGTTTTAGCATGAAACTCATCTAAATAAACAATAAAGAAATGTTTAATATTGCAATCACTAAACTAATAGATAATCTATATGAATAAGAATGGAGTGTTTGTTTGCACATTCAATATTTTCGACCCATTTCAAGTTTTCTATCCGTTTTGGACCCTTCTGATGCCGAATCCGCCTTTTTCTCGTTTGGTGTCTGTCTGTCTGTATGTATGTTGTGTCCTACATCCACGCGGTTTAAGATATTTTCATGAAAATTTGCATACAGTGAGTACTTATCTTCATTTAGTGAGTGGAATTGGTTGCGAAAGTCTGTCTGTCCGTCTTTCTGTTCTATGCTCGATTTTGTGTTTGTGTAGGCATCACACACATGAATTGTGTTCCAGATATTTGATTGCAGTGTCTTTTATTTTATACACACACATTATCTATTAATGTAGTGAATGCAATATTAAACATTTCATTTAGCAAAATACCCGATCGGGTATTTTGCTAGTGTATAACATAAAATACACTGCAATCAAATATCTGGAATACAATTCATGTGTGATGCCAACACAAACACAAAATCGAGCATAGAACAGAAAGACGGACAGACAGACTTTCGCAACCAATTCCACTCACTAAATGAAGATAGGTACTCACTGTATGCATATTTCCATGAAAATATCTTAAACCGCGTGGACGTGTATAGGGCACAACATACAGACAGACACCAAACGAGAAAAAGGCGGATTCGGCATCGGAAGGGTCCAAAACGGATAGAAAACTTGAAATGGGTCGAAAATATTGAATGTACAAACAAACACTCCATTCTTATTTATATAGATGCACGTTATTTCTTTCTTTACATCGCTATGAATGCTTTTTAGATGAAAAAGAAAATTTAGAATGCATATTAGCAAGCACTTTTGCTTGATTTTAGTATTGAACTACCTCATTTAGAATTCAAATTTTTTAAAAATGCTCTATTTTTTTATTAAGCTAGATTAATAATTATTGCTCTAGTTATTTATTCCCTTGTAACATATCATTTTAATTTTAATTTACATATAAATTAGAAAGCAGAGTTAAATGGATTAAAAAAACTGTTGTAAGCTTGGAACAAATAATATTCAGAAACATTATGCATTAAATAAAAAGTAATTAAATTTATGTTTTAATGCGAATGTTTGCAATTTTTATAATTTATGTTACTTAAAAAACAAGAAAAAATACATTAAAAAAAATCTCTAAATGAATGAAAGTTTGGTCAATCGGTACGAAGAGGGTAATAAAATACATTATTAGTACTTGCAATGCTATCTTCTATATATATTTTGATTGACACATAAAAGTCATATTGGTAGTGACTCAACTAATATGTTACTCTAAGTAAGTATAACTCAGCACACACACACTTTCATTATAACTAGATGTTTACATTGGGCTTGTTGGTAATGGGATAATGTCGAAGGTTTTCTTCAATAAGTGGTTCCTTTAATTTTCAATAACAATAAAATTTGGAGGACTAGAGAGGTAGTTTCAAGACTGGGACAGTTATACGGCAACCAACACCTCACAACCCAAACGTTATATTTGGGATTGTTGTCTAGATAAAAGTAAAGATCGATTAAATCCCGATTTTATAGCATCTATTATATAAAACACTAACGTAAGTACGTGGACCCGAAATCGACGTTATTTATTAAGTATAAACGATTGCTGGTACGCAGCTCAGATTGTTTTACCAGTATTGACCGAAAAACAATTTTTCTTAAACGAATTAAATTATAATATTTATGTTTGAACTGACTTTTTATTTCTTCCCTTGATGTAAGCAATTTATAAATAATTGATTGAAGAAATAATATTTAAAACATTTGATTTTACATAACTTACATTTTGTAATGGAACATGAAATGCCTAAAATAAAAACTCATACATCATATGAGCGTAATTTTGCTACTCGGTATCTGTTCACGTAAGGAGTAATAATCACTTTTTTAATTTGATTTAGAATTCTGTGTTTGGGTATTTGGTACAACTACTTTCAAAAATATTTTTCTATTTACAATGGAAAATGAATTGAAAGCTTAAAAACACATTTGAGAAAGCTTTGAAAAATATAATTTTAAAATCTTTCAGGAAAAAATGAGAAAAAACGAAAATTCTACAAATGGCTAAACAACAACTCAGAAACGTTTCGTGAAAAATATTATAATAAAATAAAATTCCCCAACATAAGAAATACAATTAAATGAGCCATTGATATCACAGAAATGTTTTTTAAAAGAACCAGTGCAATCAAAGGATAGTTTAAAATTAAAATAAAGCAAAGAAAAAATTTCAAACGAACCAATGAAATCAAACTTTTGGGACACCCTGTGTATTTCACAAAAAATTCAGGAAGTCGAAATTCAACAGTTTGAATAGATACGTATATGTTTTTTTAAGAAAAATTCTGTATTTTTTTAAGGGTTAAACTTTTTTTGTCTGTTTGCATTATGTGTTCCCGTATATTACCTATTGCAGAAATATTATTAAGGAGTTAGATTTAATGATTTGTCTATTTCCTGCAAAATACAGGATATGTGTAATTTCGACCAACTTTCCATAAATATTTGATTGAATATGTAATGATTTGTAGAATTATATTCCATAAAAGTAAATAAACTATACAAATCAAAACATATTTAATTAAGGTGTGTAAAATTGTTAAAAAAAAACTTTACTACAAACAGCTGAGTGCTAGCCGTCACAGCCCGGCTAGTATTTTTTATTATTTATTTCTATTCAGAATGTCAATATTAAATATTATGATACATATTTCTTTCCATAAAGCACAGTTCACTGATACACTAGTGGCCTACTAATTAAACTGGAATTTAAATTCTGAAAATCTAGCTCATAAACTGAGCATTCTTCAGATTATGACTTTTGTGATAGATAGAGGCAAGTTAATTTCCCCCGTTTGTGTAAAACACAATTGTACTAGAAGAATTACAAATATGTTTTTAAATTAAATTTTGCTAATGTTAAGTGTTAGGTGTCTTGTTAAAAGTGCTGATGTAATGTTGCGTCCATCAGTTGTTTCATATTAAATCTGTATTTTCTGAAGATAACATGATTGTTTCTCCGGGATAGTTTTCGTTCATAAGAACTTAAAAACTCCACCCCCAAGCTCTGGAACAGTAAACACTGTTTTTCTCGTATTCTTTTGCAACTCAATGTTCGTTCGCATTGATGAAAAATGCCCACTTGCCTTCACTCCGTCTGTCTCCTATGTTTATTGATCTTAATAAAACGTGTAATGACTTTGAATACATTAAGTAGTCGTATAAAAAGTTTTGTAACTGAAATCAGTACTGTCATGGTGACCTAGCGTGTACGATGAACACTTAAAACGAGTCTAAATATTTAATAAATAAAATAACTGTAAATTTAACTGTGCAACAAATCTTACAGTCAAAACTAATTAATTAAATAAAATAGACTTCTCAGTTTAAAAAAAAAATTAAACTATGTAGTTTTTCTTTTAATTTCACAAAAATATGAATTTTTATAAAATTATGAATATTGACATTTAAAGTGCAATTAACGCATAACTTTTAGTATTCCAAGTTTGAATCTCTGAATGTAACCACATTTCCAAGTGGTGTAGTATTGATTTTACACCACACAACATTCAGTCAATAAATAACTCGATTTATTGATTGAAACAATCAAGGCAAAATTCTACGCGTCAAAAAGATCAAAATAGGTTAGAAGTCAATCAGGGAAGACAGTAGGTTGCAGAACGGATATACATGCTTCTGAACACCTCAAAGGGCTAACTGTTTTAACTAATTTCGATCTGGTGTCCGATTTTAATTGGCTCATTGTAGTATAACATATATTACCGCTAGAGCTGGAAAGTCGTTAATGTGCACAATACGTAGCTGATCTGCAAATTAACTGATTTGCTCCGCAATCAAGAGTTTCCCGCATTTAATATAGGTAATGTGCACATTAACGACTTCTGCATCGTTAAAGTTCAAAAGTTTGTTTCCCTCATTTCCTTTCCCTACACCTTCCCCCCCCCCTGCCTCCACTTTTAGTTTTTGTTTGGTTTCGCCAGCGTCTTGTCGTCGCCGGATGTTTTTATTTCTCACTAGCTACTATCACCATCACCCGCACTCATCAATAATTATTTCCCCTAGTTGACGCACTAATTCTTTTTAAAAAACCTTAACCCACCAAGTGGTTTTGACAAGATATCTCGTCAATGAAGACCTAATCCATTTTGCTTTGGTCGCGATATCTCGTCATCAGGACAGTCTCTATTTTTTCTGATAACGAGATAAAGATATTATAAGTTTTTTTACCCCTAAGGACGAGATACGTCATCCCTCAAGAGCTGGTCAGTTTTGCCAATGACGGTATATCGTATAGAGACAACCACCCGATTTTGCTAATGACTTTACAGAAAAAGATGTGACAGTTAAAAGGCACTTTTTTCGTCTGAATGAATAGAATTATTTTTATCTTTAAATTCAATGAAAAGGCGTGACTGTATCGAGCAGGTCAATGAATTTAACTTTCATCAAGGAAACGTTTCACAAATTACGAACCTGAATTTGAATGCTCCGAAAGCATTACAAAGCTACGTTCTTAAATTAATTTCGGTCTCTAAAGTTTATTTTACTTCATGTAGAGAGTATTCTCATAAATGTTTACATTTAGATAATTTTAATCGAAAGGAATATTGATTTTATATTCAAATGTCAATTGTTGGTATCCATTGTTTTCCAGATATCTATAAGTTAATTTCTTATATTGTTGGTAATTAAACAAAAGGTGGAATAAAAGTGTATAACAATGTGCGCGCTTGCAACAGTAGTTTCTCTTTCGGCGTTGTTTTTGAGAATTAGAACATACAAGAAATCGATTTACTTTACTTGAGTTGGCAAATATTATAACTCCTTTGACAACTTTCTAGTGACTTAAATATGGATAAAACAACGGCTGTGGCGTGGCTTTTGTTAACCCCGTGGTTATGGGGAATGTTTGGATTAATCGTAATCGGAGATGCAACATATATTGTACCGCTGATGGTGTATTTCATGTTGGCTCTGACTATCGAAGGTGAGAAGGATAGAAATTTGGATATCGGCTTGATTCAAAGCGAAAATATTGGAAACGTTGATGACTATGATCATGGGATAATGAAAACGATCAATATATTACTGAAAATGATTGGGATTATGGAAATCACCGTAAAGTTGATGACTAAGATTGTGAAGAAAATGATGAATGGGATCAAGCGGATGATGAAATTTATGGAAAAGGTAATGGATGTAGTTGTGAGAATATTGATTCTGCCGTTGAATTTGATTTTAGACATAGTAAACTTGATGGATCAGTTGATGAAAGTGATTATGGTGATAACGAAAATCGTTGAAAAGTTGATAAATAGGATCGTGAAGACAGTGAAAAATTTGATTAATTTGACTATGAAGACAATGAAAATTATGAATATATTGATGTATATGATTGTGCAGACAATGAAAAAGTTGATTAATTTGATTTTTTTTATAATGCATCAGTTGTTGGATATGATTGAGGAGATAACGGAGAAGTTGACGGATTTGATTGTGGGGATAGTCAAAATGATAGAAAAATTGGTGATGTTGATTGTAGTGGTAATGAAAGTGATGGATCAGTTGATGAAAATGATTCTGGTGATAATTAAAATAATAGAAAAGTTGATGGATGTAGTGATTGTGGGGGTGCCAAAAATTATGAAAATGTTGATGGATTTTACTGAGGAGATAATGAAAATGATGGAAAACTTGATGTATATGACTGTGGGGTTACTGGAAAATTTGAAGAATTTGACTGTGGAAATAATGAAAAGGATGGATTATTTGACGTATGTGATTGTGGGGTTAGTGGAAAATGCGATTGGAGAGATAATGGACACGATGGAAAATTATATGTACATGATTGTGGTGATTGCTGAAATTTTGATGGATGTTCAACTGTGGGGACAGTGCAAAGAATGATGAATAATTTGATGGATGTGATTGGGGAAGTTACTAAGACATATATATGGACTGATGAATAGGATTGTAAAAAGAACAAGATAACTAGAATTCGTACCTGGAACTATCATCCGAATATTTCAGCGGAAATAAAAGAGATTGACAAGATTATCGACATATTCCAAGAACGAGTAGAAGTATAGAACTTCGCTTGTAGAAATACACTGAATACCTTAACAAAATCAAACAAAAGTGCCGATATTGTGAATATCTCCAAAGGACATGATAAAAAAATAATAGCATAATTTAAGCATAGATGTACCCCAAATGCTTTGTGAAACCAGATACGAAGATAGGGCAAATATTAAACCAGAAAAGTATACACCTGTGCTCGGAAAAAGAAAAACCTTATTGCAAAATATTTGAAATATTCCTTTTGTGGGTCGCTTTGAGGAAAACTATATGGTCCTCTTGAACAATAACTACTCTTACATAATGCATCGTTTCAGTTGGAGTGAATTGGGGGGAAAAGATTCAATCCGAACATAATTTAAAATTTATTTATTTATGAAAGAAACGAAGATGATGAGATATTCATTTCGCAACTGATGTAATCAGCAGTGGCTCGATTATCTTGTCCAGAGAACTTAACCTTTCGATCAAGGAATCAATTGGATAGATTTTGGGATGAAATCAACCATTCCGAAAAATGCAGCAGAAGCTCTTCAAGAAGAAAATATCATATTTTTCTGTTTGAAGACTATTATTATTGAATACATCATTTGCAGGGACTACTTATTTACTACCACCATGGAATTCATAGAAGATTGTGCACAAAGACTTTCTAATTAGTTAATTTTCGTCTCAATATAATTTTTTGATACCTTAAAGTTCAATAAAAAGAAATAGAATTTGCATCTTTAGAACTTTTGATTTTTATTTCATTCATTTATCGCATTTGACCAACTAAATAGAATAATAAAGCACTTTATCCGAATACTTTAGTCTATATAGTGTATATTACATATTATAATATATTTTGTAAATACATCGTCTCCTACATGAGAGTCAACATATTTTTATATTGTCTTTAAAATCTTCCTGTTCTCGTCTTAGAAGAAATTAGTCGTGTTCTCTTTTACAAAACGTTATTAAAAATGACTATTCTAGTGAAAAAATACTGTGAAGAACGAGTTGAAATTTTGCATTTACGTGCTAAAAGTCACGAATCAATTTCTTTATTGGAAGTTTCCTGGTTCGAATCCGGGTCAATGCATGTATGTTTGTAAGCGCATGGTGAAGAGTCGGCTAGTGCACCTTAAATCTGTTGTGTCCGAAAGTCTTCACGTGGGGTTGATGTGGAAGTTTGCGGTGCCAGCTCAAGTAGAAGTTTGCGGTGAGTGGGGTGCCAGCTCAGGTGTTGCGTCGTCATCTGACCGTGGTTTAAAATTACGAAGTGTTGTCCTCGGATCTTTCCCTTAAGGGACTAATCCCGGACCGTCGTCAATAGCCCGTTGTGTTGCTCTTGTATGACGATAATTAGAAATTACCATTACCTTTGCCAACGGCCTTGTCTGATTATTTTAGCACACTACTAATTTCGCCAAAAAAATATTCAAGAAAAGACACTTCCGGATTTTCTACACGTCTTAAAATCTAACTTCTATTTTCTTTCGTTAAAGGTTATATACAATGTTTTGAATTTTTTAATGCTGTCTGCAAGTCTTTGTTATTTTGCGACATGTTCATTTAATGCTTTACAGCAATTATTATTATTAAATGAAATATTTGCCAATATACTTGCACATTTTCTGATGATAGCGTTTTGTTATAATCAGAATGTGTGCGTGCATAATGATTACAACATATATTACACTGGAGGTATCTATTTTAAGTAGTTAGTTATACTGCAATCGCTTTTGGATACAGTAACAGAAAGTCCTTCATACAGTTCATCAATTTATTCACTGAAAATCTCACTTTGTAGAGTACAGTCATGAAAAGAAACCGAACACTACCTCCATTAATTCGAGCACTATTCATACTAGAGCAAATTCAAAGGTAGCATTAGATAGCGAATAATGTCCTCTACAGTTCAAAAAATTACATAAGGGGACTTCTTCATATCCCATTTTGTACAACAACGAAATTTCTTATATAAACACACTGTTTTGATGCCATAATCAGATTCTGCATCGTTAAATCAGTCTAAATATCAAATTTCATATATATATACTACCTTTATATTCCAGAGATATTCAATCATAAAATGTGTATCAATTTCAGGGGTCAACACGATATAGAAAGTCGCTATTTGTAGGTCCAGATTATTTCTTGTTATAGCTACAGAAATTTCAAATTTGAACACTATTTCAAACTTATTTTTCAGCGATTCGAAAATTATTATAGTTACTAGCAAAATACCCGACCTTACTCGGTTTGAATTGGTTTACTCTAGATTGAAGAGATAATCAAAATATATAATGACTTACGTTTTTTGTAGAGTAAAAATTTATTTTAACACCTTTCGCCATCTTTATATTTTCTACAACTTACTTTGGACACAAATCCTACACATGCATATCCATTCATGTAATACATTTTACATACATCGCACAATTGCTGTATGACAAAGCTACAAGGTGATACTAAGGTTACTACTATAAAAGACGATTTTGAGGGAGATTTGGAATTTCCTATCTTAAGTTATTTTCATGTTCAACTCAATTAATTAAAATTACGATTTACGGCGAGTGCTCTCGCACGTATAGTCAACAAAACAATATTTTTTACTTGTGGCACTCTTGCCTCCGGTATGCGACATTGTGAAATTTTGCAATCTTCTCCCGTCATTATTACAACAAATTTTTTAATGTTGGAAAAAGTTCTAGTTTGGATTTTTAAACATTATTATTCTTTCAATAATGGCATAACTACACTTAAAATTTACTGAAAATTTATACTGACTTACCTAACATTTTTAAGTCTAATACTTTGTGGTGCTGTTGCGTGTGATGAGAAGGAAAACACATTTATTAAAATAATAAATATTTAAAACAGAAAACAGTGAAATAGAACAAAATAAAAGATGTCGGAAAAATTGTTCTAAAGATATTAATTTGTGATTCATTTTTATCTCTTGATCTCGCACAGTTGCCACAATTTACAACTAAAAGTGCACAAAATTTAGAAATGTGAAATTAATTCAGAGCGAAAGAAACAGAAAATATCACTGCTCACGCGATCTGGTTCATTCTCGTTTCGTTGAAAAATATCGTCTGTCTCAAATATTCCGAAATCGTTTTCATTGCGCAAAGAACAAAAATAAGACTCGAAATACGTGAAGTATCAGAGCTGAAATTCCATTAAAAAATATAATTTTTTGAAGAATAATTATTTTTTTAGCAGTACTGGTAAAGCAATCGAAGTAATCTTAATATTCAATAGACATTCGAATTTTTCCAAAACTACCAAATTATGGTTGATTTAAGTATACTTAGGGCGCCTTCACACGAAGGAGATCGATCGCTCATAACGGTCGCCTGTGATAGTCGTTTTGATTCATTTCCTGCAGACAAACGATTCGAGCGAAAAGAAGCAAAACAAAATTTTTTATCGGCCTTGTCTAGTTCTTTTTTGTAAAATATGCATCGTTAAAGATAGATTAAAAATTTTAACGAATTTGAAATCTGCGGAAAATTTTAAGCGAGATAGATATCTTACATTTGATTTTCTTTAAATAAATAATTTTTCAATTGTAACTTTTGAATTTTTGCAATACGAATATGGGCAATGACGTCACGACTGTTACGTCCTTTGGAATCCTGCCTTCTTTCAGAATGAATGAGCTGGAAATGCTTGCAGTATGGTATTTTAATCATAAGTAAAACAAAAATGTCGAAAGGAAGTATTGGGTACACTCTATCAATAAATTTCGTGTGCAGAAAGGTTTATACCAAGTTCTGTATCGCGAACTGGAAGACGACTCTACTAAATTTTTCAATTAGTTCCGGGTGTCAGTAGCTTCTTTTAGAGAACACTTCAGCAGGATACATTAAGACCACGTTCACATGATGCGTTTCAACGCACGTATGGCGAGGTTAGCGAGGTCCCGCCATTAAATTATGTTTATTTATTCCTATAATTCAAGTATCTATCTTTGCGACCTTGAAGAGCGGGATCCTAATAGCCTCACCAAAAGCGCATTTTACGCGCCTCATGTGAACGGAGCCAAAGAAGCAGGACACAAATATGAGAGACAACATACCTCCACGAGAAAGGTTGTCGTGGAGGTACATTGAGGTTAGTATGATGGAAAAAAATTTACCACAGAACGAAAGAATATTTAATTACCGTCTTTCTAAAAAAAACGCCAGTTCATTGAATGCTCTTTTGGTATTTTAACTAATAAATGGAGGATTTTCTATAGACCATTGAACTCTAATATTGATTTGCAATTGACATAATAAAAGCATGTGTAATCTTGCATAATTTCATACGAACGAGGTATTGTTATTCGCACGAAGACACCTTAACGCACACCGGTTTGATGGAAAGCGATGATAATAATGTTTATAATATTTAGACTGGACCTGAGCTAACGGCTCTTCGAGATAATTTCGGTCAGTATTTTGTTGCTGAACCAATTAAATTGACCGGTTATCGGGTTGCACTAGGACGACTTGGCGCTGAAGAAATCTCGCCGCACATTCTTCATGTTGTTAGTATTATCTTGATTGTGTTACACGTGTGGAGCGCACAATGGAAATATAATTAATATTAAAAGAAATCCCAAAAGATTTCAACGTAGTTTTACATATGGAAAATATCATTATTCTTCGAAGTTCCTTGGCAAATGAAAATGACGCTGAAGTTAAAACTTTTTATATGTTGCAAGATAGTTTATTTCCTTTAAAATGAAACAGTATTCGAACTATAACTAAATATACACAAAAGTTTACAATTTTTTACTGATAAAAGATGACTTAGATTTTTAATTAACTGATTAAAAAACAGTTTTTTTATAACAGTTATTAAAACAAAGATTCTTATTTAAACTAAATGAGAATAAAATTATTAAACTAAAACCAGATGTTTTTTTATAAACTGATGAAAACCTGTTTTTTTTATAGATAAGAGATTTTATAGATTTTTTATAATTTCAAAAGATAAATCCCAATTTAAATATATTAACATTTAAAGTTACTGCTTATTTAAAGATCCCATTGACTTATTAAAGAAAATCTAAAAACAATCACCCCGTAATATTAATTATTTAATAAGAACTAATCATATAATTAATTAATCACAAAAATAATGATTAATTAATTAAGATAATCCATTGGACTAATCAATTTGAGCAGATATTACAGATAATTACTACTTTGCATTTAATGTTCATTGCTTTGTTAAACTAAGTTTCTAAAAAAAAACCCGGTTTAAACCGATAAAATCCGTTAAAAAAAATCAAATCGCCCTAACTGTTATCCATTGAAACTTCTTGCTAAAAGCGCGACGACGGAGCGATAAGTCGCCAAGAAGTTGGATCAACCTTCCCACAATTCCTTAACGCTTCTCACAGCGACCGGCCTGTCACCTGGCGGTGCAGTATCAGTGAGGGTTTGGAAAATCGCGGCCGGGGGTTGCCCATATATGAGCTAAATGGTCAACATTCCGGGATGGTTGCAATCGTCTTCTCATAATTTCCCATATGTGCGCTCTATGGGAGAGAGATCAGGAGACCTAGCTGGCCAACGAAGTGTTGGAAAAGCTTGAAGACAATTCATAGTAACACGTGCCGTGCCGGGCATTACCTTGTACAGGGTGTCCTAAAAGTTCCCGTACTGACGATGCGTGAATTTATTATACAAAAACAACAAACTTTAAAACAATTATTTTTATGCCAATAGTAAAAATCACTTTTAACCTAACGCAGGAAAAAAATTCGAACTTGCATTTTTTGTAATAAATGTTAAAAAATTCCCGCCCTTTTCTTGGAGGCAAAGCTGAAGTCGTTTGCGCATATCTTTCTTCAGTTCACCTATTGTTTGGTGATTATCTTCATTAACTTTGTTCTTTAAATATCCACACGGGAAAAGTCAGGGATGCTCAAATCAGGGGAACGAGGTGGCCAAAGGTTTCTTGAGGCGAGTCGATCGCAATAATAAAGCCTCTTCTCATTGTCCGGTGGCTTTAGCTCCTGTAACATTTTTACACGATAAGCACTAAAATGAAAAGCTCTTAAAGCCTTATGTATCGATCACTGTGATTTACTCATTTCTTGCGACAAACGCCTCTCTTATTGATGAGGGGATTGCAATATCCTCCGTTGAGTTTCTTGCACAAAGTCTGGTGTAATGATTTTCGGTCTACCACTCCTGTGTTCCATCGAACCTGTCTCACGAAATCGCCGAACGAGTTGATATAGCGTATCATTACTCAGTATTGCATCATTTGGATATTTATGTCGCCAAAATTCTTTACATTCAAAATAAGCCTCAAACGGCGTAATTCTCTGAATGCGTATTAAACTCATCTTGAAATGAAGAACAAAATGAAGTGGAACTTTATTATCGCACAACTCGAGCGCGAAGAAAACCAAACGATAAATATTAGACTCGATAAAACTATAAGCAGAAGACAAAATTCGGTAATTAAAAAAAACAAAAAAAACACGGCAATTATTTTTTAAAGTTGGATTTAGGGAACTTTTAGGACATTCTGTAGAAAAGTCCGAGGTGTCGCAAAAGGAACTGTAACACAACCGGTCGTAGAACGTCGTTTACGTACCGCTGTTCTGTAAGGGTGCCAGAAATGACTAGCAAAGGAGATGAGACCCCATACCATAACGCCTGTTGTGGACATGTGTGGCGTGCTATAGTAACCCTGGACGTCTTGAGACACATCTGCGGTAGTCGTCAGGACACAGTTGGAAACGGGACTCGTCACTAAAGACTATACGTCCTCAGTCAGCGACGTTCCAAGATGATCGAGCCCGGCACAACTGAAATTCTGCATCTTCTTGGTGATTTTAAGACAAAGTTAAAAGGTAGATTTAAAGTATGTAAAATGTATAGAAGAAAAAGAAAGGATGAAGAAAAATGGATTGGGCATCATGGAGCCTTGACGCCCCTGTTTACCTGCAGGCAGTAAGACCCATAGAAAAGAATAGATATCCTATAGGACACCAAACTAAGTAAAAGCATCAAACCTACTTTTTAATGAAGCAAATCACAATAGAGAAATTAATTGACAAATTAAACAGAAAAATATACATTTATTTACACTTAGTACACTGTTTCGACAATTTTAACAAAATATGATTTCAAACATATAAAGTCCTAATATGCTGATCCTGCGTCTGTGGGAATGGAGAACATTTAGATCTAATACATAAAGGTCAAAAATAGTATAAAAGGGGTAGAAAACAATTTTCGATAAAGTAATTAAAAATTTCTAAAACTTTGACCATCTATATATATATATATATATATATATATATATATATATATATATATAGCTAAGATCGACAATATCGAAAACAAACTAAACACCATTTAGAAAACTTTGATTACCTACATGTAAATTAGTTATATTATAAGGAATCATATAATTACAAATGTATAACATATACAGTAATATCAAAACAGTGTTAGTATGTTCTTAATAATTTTAAATTTTGCATTCATTGAGCAAATATTGATGTGAATTCAAAACAATGTAGTATCGAAAGTTGAAGAAATACCAATAATTTAGTATAAAAAATCTGAAATTAGCCAAGTAAGCACACAATTTAATGCTTAGCATATCAAAAGTATCACACAAAAAGATAGTATGGATGTGAACACACTTAATAAAACTCTTCTTAAAATGGGTCACTTCTACATCAAACATATGGTGACATAGGCTTATAACACATTATAAAAATTAGTATAAACTACTCCAAATTGATGAAATCTTAAATTTCCTTGGGTAGTCTATTGAAATAGTAATGGATTAGCAACCAGAGTGTTGTGAGCTTAAATCCAACCAGGCCGTCATATACAAAGGGGTCTGTTGCACATTAAATCTGTTGGGGCCACAAATATCTTCAGGTTAGTATGATGTGGAAGTTTGGAGAGTGGTGTGTTGTCCTCTTACTGTGTTTCAAAATTACACGGTATTGTCCTTGGATCTTTCCCTTCGGGTTTTATCTAGATTGTTCAGCAAAGATGCAAGTTGCAGATGTCCTGAATAGACAAAATAAAACTCTATAAAATGAAATTTGTTACATTAGCTATAACTTTTACATTCATAACCCAGCTTGGGTTCTAATGTAAACATTGGTAGTTGCACAAAGGACAAGACAACTTGCTAATCAACAGGAAAGTTCAGTGAAACGTAAACTAAAAATGACTTTTCAAGAGTGTCACCAATGTTACTAGCTCTGCCAGACTTCAATTTGCCTTTTCATAAATACAAAATGTAACAAATACCATTGAACACGTACTGTCAAAAAGTCAGCAAAACAAGATTTCTGTCCAAAATATATGGGGGGTGGGTGGGAAAAAGATTGGAATGTACAGAACCCTAACTCTACTCGAGTATACATAACCAGAAGTCCTGGTATGATTTGTCACTTTGTGATCTTTTGTCTACAGAAGTTCAGGTTGGTTGGTTTATTGGGGTTTTATGACCGAAGGGACATATTTGGCCATACACAAGTTCAGATTTAATTCGACAGGGATTCTGAATTACTACTATACAGACATCCAAGCCTTGAGATTCAAACCCTGTGACATCTTGAGAAACTGTGTTGTGCTTGATCTATAAGAAGGGACACTTGCAGGGCAGGTGACTACTCCACTGTGTCATTGGAATTTGAATGTTCCAAATAAATACTCAAGGAATGTTCCGCTTTGGAGAAGAAAGGGGATTGGTCCCTGAAGGGGATCCCATATAAGACCATTGGAAGAGGGGCTCGAGGAGGACGAACTGAGGAGTTGCGGTTTTTCGTTGAAAGCAGACTATGTTAGAGCCAGAGGAAGAGGGTGACAGTTGGTCACCGTTCTGGACAGTGATGATACTGACTTTGATATATTGGTGTAATGATGTTAATGTGATGTTGTAAATACAGTACAAAGTCCCAAATCTTGAATTGTCCAAAATCCGGATGCTTTCTAACCGGCGGTTTTTGGTTTTTCCTCACTTTTTTCCATCTTTTCGACATGATCAGAATAAATACCAGACAGCTGGAAAGTTGGAATTTGAGTGGTTTCACGTTTACCATGAGACATTTTTGTCAAGCTAAGTGTAGACGTCTGTAGTATTTCTGCTGCAATATATATTTCTTATAGGTAGCCTGAATGTCATTTGTCTTGTTTTATGAATATGATTTTGCACTTTGACAATAAAAGTTCCAAAGAATGAATTTTGAATTGCAGTATGATAGTTGACTGGCCACCAACAAGTAGATTTAATACCAAACATTGCCGAAACGGTGATAAAATTCATTTCAAGGTAACCCTGATGTGTATCATGCCAAGGCATTTGGAAGAATCTTTGCATACTGTCTAGTTTGTTTAGACCAAAAATTTCTCAAATTTGTTAATTTGAGGAAAACGTAAGAGTAATCTGATATTGACCACCATACATGATTTTGCATATGACAGCCTCTTCTCCTGGAGCATCTACCCTTTCAGGAATAAACTTTCTGAAGATATCTGCTTTGCCTACCAGAGCCAAATTATACAAATTTTTACAAAATGGTTTTTTATGGCACTACTACCAAATGGGTTATTTTCAATAAATGATTTTAATAGAACACATGAAACAAATATATATAGCAACAAATGCAAAAAAAATATACATGTTAAAATTAGGTTTTGGTTTTTGAGAGCATTTTAAGGTTCTTCAAGCACAAGATGAAAAATCAGTCC
The DNA here is from genome assembly GCA_947359465.1 of Metellina segmentata. Taxonomy (NCBI): domain Eukaryota; kingdom Metazoa; phylum Arthropoda; class Arachnida; order Araneae; family Tetragnathidae; genus Metellina; species Metellina segmentata. The sequence continues at coordinate 102,918,929 of OX375875.1, forward strand.
TTTAAACAGCAATGATGAGATATTCAAGTAAAATTAATTTGTGCTATGGACACTTTTATTTTTAGCTTTACAATAAAATAGACAGAACACTAAATAAGAATGGTGGTAAAATTATATTTCGTGGCCATTCGTAGGAGAAATTGAAAGAGAGAATTTAACCATGGCTAAGGTAGATAGTTGTTCCATACCAGACAGCTTCTATATGCATTATAACTTCAGGTATACAGCAATATCACTAGGCTACAATTAACATAAAAGTCCTAACACATACAACAATATTAAATGCAAAGGTAATAATTGGTAATTTTGTAATTAACGTCGTATTAGAGCAACACAACGGGCTATTGACGATGGTCTGGGACCAATCCCTTAAGGGAAAGTTAAATGCAAAGGCCAAAAGTTCAATGACTTATAAAAAATAAAATAAAGCTGAAACCAATTTATAATCAAAGTTCTGCAATTCATTGTAATTTCATACTTAATCCTTTTACAAGATTTATTTCAGTACATCAATGATGAAGGAATAACTTTTAAAAGAGGAATGCCTAACCATTACATTCCACTTGCATCATATTCCTGATAACTGCACTGGCAAGTCATTTGAATACGATTCTGTTTCTCAATCTATTTTGGAAACCATTTTTGATTAATAGCTTCATTGATTGTGATGATATTTACATCTTGAGTGATTCCATTGGAAGGTAATGGAATAATTTGACTTTACGTTGAAGATGACATGCTGAACAGGTTTACTGAAGATCCATTGAAAGAGTGATACAGAATCTAGTTCACATCAAAGATTGTGGATAAATGCATTTCTGAAAAGTAATTGGAAAAAATGTAATGACAATATTTGCAAAATAGAATAGAAAATTTAACAATTATTGTTGTGTCCCCACAAATGCAACAGCCTCCGAAACCAGAGAGAGAGAAAGAAAAGACGAGTGGCCATTTTCCCCCACCTCCTATCGCCAAAGGCCGATAGTTGTTTTCCCCACCTCAACCTTATTTTACCGAAGCTAAGCGTCACCCACGTGACCCTCATACCGTCGCGTCCCCACGTAATATCATTTCCTTCTGGACAAACTCTGGCGGCAAAAAGCCCACGTGGCCAAAACGATCAATCAGCGTACAGCTATCTCCACAATGTTGGGAAAATATAAAGATGCTGATCCAGAAAAAAGCTCTTATACTTTTTTTTTTCAGTGAGCGATAGTGCTGTCTCCCTGACTCCCCCTTGGAAGCCGTCTAGAGATGTACCCCATCCCCGTCGATAAGTATTATTTCTTTTTTTAATTGTTTAGTCGCGAGACTGTACACAGTATTTCTTCGACTAAAATGTCCATGTTGTGTACTAATTTAAATTAATCCAATCCCTAATTTTTTATTTCCTTTTTTGTCCGTTCCCCTTTTACCTGGCCTTTTTACATCCCCCTTTAATAACCGTCAACAACGCGTTTCTTTTCATTAATATGTTATTTGTGTGTTTTATTAAGATTTGTAATGTTTTTTAATTTGTAAACTAATTTTTTTTTGTAACACTACTTTCAACGATTTAAGTCTAATGTCTGAATAAAATATTAATTGTTAATTTTTAACCTTTTGGTTACCTTTCACACCACCTGACATGATGTGTAATAGAAACATCACTCAGCCTATTTAATTTGTATTATGTGATTGTTTTAGACTGTAATCTTTGACATCGACACCCCTCATCAATAATCCCAAAGTGAGCAGGAGTCAGTGATCCTATTCCAAAATATTTATCTAACTAACCACTTGTTGTTTCATGTCTACGTTGGGTCTTCCTCAAACCTAGATTTTGTTAATGTTAAATTAGAGAACCCAACATTATTCAACAAGAAATGCTACAAATTAAACCTGAACAAATATGCAATGCTAGAAATAAATTATTATAAAATATATTTTATTTGGAAAAAACAATGAGAACAAAGCATAAACAGACACTACATAAGGTTACTTGATTTTTAGCTTAGAACTTATGAATTGGTTAAGTAATATTATCAATTGAAAAATCTGAGTACACAGTACATGATAACAATAGGCTTGAAAACTGTAAAACGTAGGGTACTTTTTATTTAAAATTATATAAATAAGTTTAAACTTGTCATGACTCTAGTTTCAACAGTTTTAAAGTATTTGGAAATTTTTACGCACAAACAATATCTGATGCAACAGAATAATGGCATTTTATGAATAGACACAAAGCTTCATTTCTCTTTCATGGCTAACAGCATTTTTGTAATTGCAATTTAGTTAAGAGTTAAAAATTGAGATAGTTAAAAATATAAAAACAATAAGCATGAAATGTTTTCAAACAAATTATAAGCAACCCCCCCCCCAAAAAAAAAAAAAAATTATAAAAAACGTATTTAAGTCATGTAATTAGAACATTTCTAACTAAACAATAATGATATTGATTTCTTAAAAAATGCAGAAAAACATTATATTTTTTAAAAGTGTTTGCAATTAATGCAATTTGAAAATAACCCAAATATCAAATTTTTATAATTACAATTAAAAGATGCATCTTCAAAGATCCAAATACCACGTAGTACTTCAAGGAAAAAAATATGTAATAAAAATCAAATATAAGTCTACATACATTTTTCAATATAAGATGACAGATGAATATTGGGTATAACCAAGAGAGTGGGGAATTCAATAATTTTCTTTTCAGCAAAATTGCACCTCAAACTCTTATTCTGTTTCAAAACAAAATACCTAGAAAATATTTTTTTTACTGCACATCAAAAGTATAGAACACATGCAAGTAATAAAAAAGGCAAACAGTGAAATGTCAGACATAAAACATGAAGGTTAGAAGAAACAATACTATGTTAGTGAGCTAAAATAAGTTGCGATAAGAAAATATTTTACACTCATTACAACAATGGTAAAGTATACAAAGATTATATAATTTTACAATGTGAGTAACTTTATTTGCTAACAAATAATTCTCTGACGTTAACTGTATTGCTCAAAAATACTGAATTGATTGAATACTGTATGAATCATTCATAATTTCAAATAGTATCTTTTATTCAATGATCAAACTCAAAATATCTTCAAAGAGATTTAGTTAAGCACATTTTTTCAGAATCATTATATGGGTCATTCCTTATCAAATTGTATAAAAAATAAATATTTTCAACCCAAATGATTTTTTCTTGCCCTGCCACATATAAGAAAGATTTAAGCTTCCTACTTGCGTAATCGTGCCTTTGTTGTGGTCTTTCTAATTTCAAGGTCATTCAATTTGGCCATTAACCTTGAATTACAATAAATGTTTTTTAAAAATTGTTTTCTGAAAATATAGATTAGATGCATTATCATCTGTCTTTGCTCTCTGAAAGTTTCAAGGCAGGACATATAGGGATTAAAATTTTTTTTTTTACAAAGTAAATAAAACGATAAAGTCATTACCCATGGATACCCGTGTCATTTGACTTCCTGATCATTCATTTTAACTTATTTTGTAGATAAAAGAAAAATCTTTCTGTGTATATGATATGTACCATACATTGTGAATGACCTTTTCGATTTTAAAGTAATTCAATCCTTTTTCTGAAATATATTTCCTATATATTAAAATGAAGTCGACGCTGCCAGATTGAAAACTCGCTTTTTTTCGCTCAATGCTTAGACGGTTTCCCGAGAAAGTACAGATCAGAAAATATTGAAATTAACATGGCATGTTCAAAATTTTAGAGGGAATAAGACAGAGAATATTTTTTTTTCCGATGCGGCTATTAGTTTAGGGTGCATTAAGTGTCAAAGTCGAAAGAAGCAAAATTTCTAACGCGTGTGAAGAAAACACATATAAATTTTCAGTCTTCAGCCATGAGTATTTCTAGAGTACCTCTAAACGGGAATTTTTGTACCTCGCCAAGCTTTTTAAGAAATTTCAATTTGGAACCTGATAACATTTTTTTGAAACTCGGGAAAAATCGGAACATTTTCATGAAAACTGTTTGAAAGGAATGTTAATTTTTGATGGAAACCAAATGGAATTGCATAGCCATCACTGGGGGTTGGTAAGCGTACACGAGCAGGGGGCAGAGCCCCCTAATACGTTAAAGATACAATATGTATGTTTACTCTCTGAAAATTTAATGTTGGAATACACATTAGTTTATAGAAAATAAATATACCAAGTAAATGAATAATGTAAAAAACACTCATAAAACTTTTTTTTTTTTTTTTTTTACCCGACTGGTCAAACATGAATCAATAGGTCTTATTTTAAAGATAAAATGCACAACCATTCTAATAATACAACATAAAGCAATAATTGTTTTAGAAAAAATGCAACATGAACTGTTCCACAATATTCTAGGCAAAAGATCATACTAAATGAACTTGAATTTAAAAGGTGACAAAGTTTTAAAAAACGTCCTGATTTGGTTTTTATGGCACACGAGCTATTTTTACCCATGCTGTGTCAGACATAAGACATACAATATTAAGTAATGGACACACAAGGATAGTTATACTGACACAACAGATATAAATATACACAGGGAGGAAACAAAACATCAGCTCCCTAAAAAATTGGAAGGAAGGGTTGTGGATTGAGAGGTTTGATATGGAATGATGATGGCAAATTCAAATTTTAGCTCCTGTAAACTTGTCCTTGGAATCTTCCATGTAGCAAAAGTTTGAGACTCTAAGATGCGATAAGTTAAGAAAATATGTTTAATATCTACAGTACAACCCCGGTTAACCAAACTAAAGTGGGGGAGGCAATTTCGGATACCGGTTTGTTCATTTAAGTCATAAACATCTATTACAATGTATTTTGTATCTAATTCTGAAATGTTTTTGAAGGTCAAAGGAATTCCAAACCTTCTTTGTAAGCAACACTCATGTGCTTTAATGTTAAAATTACATTTTTAGGACTACAGTACATCAATATATACTTAGTAGTAGTTTATAGCACATGAATTACTCATTAAAAAAAAAAACAGTAATTTTTGTTTGTTTCATGCATCCCTCCCAACGTTTTCGAGCAGCAAATCCCGCCATCATTTCATGAGGACATCAACCTGCATTACTTAGGTCAGTTAGGTGTACCTCAAGTGCTCTAAAACAGCTTTCACTGTCGTATTGTGATTGGTTGAACAACCAATTTAAGCTACCAGTTTTAAGTGGCATTGAAAAAGTAAAAAATATTGCCAATTTATCAGGTAGGTACTTGAAATAATGTTGTACTGGAGCAACATAACAGGCAGTTGGCTATGGGTTGCAATTTTGATTCACCAACTCTCTTTGAAGCCACAGCAGATTTAACATGTACCAGCAACCATATACATGATGGTCTTTGCTTGGATCGAGTTTTCAACTCCCAACCCTTTGGATGCTCCTTTAACTGGGACCATACAGCCATGTCAATTTTTCAGATTAAAAAATTCATAAAATCGAGTAATTCCTCAGTTCCTATAGGTAATATGGTCTAAGTGAAACTGAGAGCTGAACACTATAGTGTTTCAAAACTTCCTGTACAAACTTTGAGAAGTAAGGGACATAAAATTAAACTGTATCTACATAGAGATTGTCAACTACAAATGTCACTTGGATGCTTCAGAAGGTGCACTAAGGTGAATAATGAATGACAGCAAGCGTGTGAACTACATTTTTACTAGTATGCATCCTCAAAGTATGTATTTCTCAAAGTTGTGACACGCTCAACGGTAATGCATGCTCGATAGCATTGACACATGGAATGAGTGCACATTGGTGTCAGCCAGTATCGTGGATTATTTCGAATTCACGCAAATTCTGGTTGACTAAAATGAAGAATCTGGCCATTTTAAGGCTTTTAAAGGTTAGTGGGAACCCTGAGTAAACGGCAAACAAAGGAATTAGCAAATACAGGGCATAACTGCATTTTCAGAAAATAGCAACTACATCGGTTTCAATAAACAAAGACTACAGTAAATACCGACACATTTAAAAATGTGCCCTCAATGAATAAATCAAGAATATTGTTCATACTTTGTTACATTAGCAGGACAGCTTACATCTTGCATCAACACAGAAACTCCTTTATGGCCTGTTGATTGATAGTACATCAGCTGCTCTGATTCCTCACATAAGTATTTATCCAAACATTTTCCTAACAATTCTTCTTCATCCAATCTAAATAAAAATTAGTTTATTTAATCTACAGCAGCCCTCGAAATAGATTTTTCAATACAGGTGCACAAGGTAAGTGCACCTAAGTTTTTAAATTAGGTGCACAAGTTATATTTAGGTGCACATTAAAAAAAAATTGTAATGTAAGAGCATTGATATAATGTAAACTACTTTATTAGTTGGTTATGTTTAGATAGGTTAGTAGTAGATAGTAAATAAAAATATTTAAACATCTAAATTCTCCCTTCTCCGGCGCACTGCTGTCCCTTCAACAAAGCAATCTGGAAAATGTTTGGATCTTCGTAAAGTTCTTTTGGCAGTGGCACAAGTAAACCTTCCTCCTGTATAAACCCGTTACGGCCCATCGATTTTGTTTTCGCATAGTGTGTACTTAGGAATTTTAATTACGTTCATTTAGAGTGAGAGAGGTTGATACTAATAGTTTGTTCAAACATCAAAATAACATAAAAGGTTCCCTCCCCTTTTTTAATGTTAGGTGCACGGCATGCACCTAGCGGGAAAAAATTAGGTAAACAATTTTATTTTCATGTGCACCCGAGTATTTCGAGCCCAGATCTACAATATTTATTAACTGTTTATAATGCTCAGTTAAAAATATATCCAAGATTTTTTTACATAAAATCATGACATAATCACTAACAAATTACAAGATTGATGATGGATTTACAATCAAGATGTAAATGAGTTGGCCAACTCAATTGCATCTTTTCGAATGCTTTAGGGCATATTAATCTACACAGGCTAAAAGGGGCAGTAGATACTCAAATTTGGCCTGAGGAGTTTGACTTTTTTCTACATTGAGTATATATTCTCTTGTGCTCTGCCTCGAACATTTTGGGCTAGTTTGATTCCTTTCGACTCATTCTTGTTTGTGTTTGCAATAAGCTTGTTCTTTAAATTAAGAGAACATTTTGAAAATTTCTGAATGGTCAACTATTTCACAATTTTTCACACAGCGAATCAAGGTTTCTCAAATATCATTACAGATCTCATACAGACACTATTAATGGCATCGATCGTTTCGTGCTAACACTTCAAAGTCACGAATTGCGCTAATTTTAACTTGAATGACTGATTTTACCACAAAATTAGACTTGCAAACTGCTCACTATTGCATCATCTGACCTTGAACACTATATCTGTAGGCTCTTCAAAGTTTACATTCATTATTTTTGTTTGCTAGCTTTTATATTTTTCAAATTGAAGGAAGTTAGGTGTAAACTTTTTTGGGACAAATGGACATTTATCAACAGACCCAGTACTGCAACAAAATGACAGAGGTATTAAACATGTCAAAAACAGTTGATTTCACTATCAAAACTTCTAATATTCCAAGTTTTTTCGGTAACAAACTGTTGACATTCTAGTCACTAAATGACATCTCAGAAGTTTCATGTTATAAATTACTCAATAATTCATAAAAGTATAATTTTTTTTTTTTTTTTTGCACATCTTAACAAAACTAAGAAAAGTGACATTTAGTTTAATATATAATCTATCAAAATGAACATTCTTACCTGTCATCACTGGAAGTAAATTCACAAAGAGGAAATTTCCATTCAATTTTCCAAAATATTTTTTTGTCACTGAAAGAATTTTCAAGTTACCAAACTTAAATATCAAAGAAATCAGTAAAATGTTTTAAAACTAAATTAGCTATCTATTCTTTCAACCTTGACCTACCCATACATACCATGTACTATCTCTACTTCCCGCACTCATTCTCTTCCTTATTTTCTCAAAATTTCCCCAAATTCACAAGCAACTTGTGTTTGAATATAACTCCTTAACATGGAGAATAAAAGAACTGGTAAAAAGCAAGATGAGTTATGCAGTTAACACTCCAACTGATTACACTGATATTGCATCCAACAAAATCTGGTCAATTTTGCTCACCTAATATACACAGTCCAGTCACATTAATGTGACCACCTGTCAAAAGCCAGAATAACCACCTTTGGCAGAGCGGACCGCTGCGAGACGTGCAGGAAGAGAGTCGATTAGGTTGCTGAAGGTTTTCACCCAGTGAATGCAAGGAAAACATTCCCCAAACCATAATGCTCCCTCTTCCAGCCTGGATCCTTCTGGCAATTGTTGCAGGGTGTTTGCTTTCAGACGTTTCACGTCGTATACGCCAACGTCCATCTGTCCGATGGAGCATAAAACGTGATTCATCAGAAAAAGCCACCTGTCGCCACTCTGTGGATGTCCAGTTGCGGTACTGGCGTGCAAATTCCAGCCTTTGTCGCCGATGAACAGCAGTCAGCATAGGTGCATTAATCAGGCGTCTGCTGCGGAGGCCCATGCGCAGCAACGTTCGCTGAACCGTTGTTGAGGATACACTCTTGGTAGCCCCTTGGTTCATCTGGGGGGTCAGTTGCTCAACAGTTGCACGTCTATTTGCCTGAACGCATCTCTGTATACTTTGTTTGCCTCTGTCATCTATAGCCCGTGGTGCACCACATATGCCACGCCGTTGGTTTTCGATAATGCCATTTTGCCATGCACTGTATACTTTTACCACGGCGGCACGCGAACAGTTCACAAAATTAGCCATTTCTGAAATGCTTCCACCCTTGGCCCGCAAGCCAAAAATCATGCCCTTTTAGACATCGGATAAATCGCTACGTTTCTGCATTACGCCAACGATTGAAATGCTTTCCGATGCCCTAGTACATCCTTTATATACACTCCACTGCAATGTGCTGCCACCTGCCTTTTGTGATTGGTTATTTCACGTTGACGTCGAAAGTAGGTGGTGGTCACATTAATGTGACTGGACTGTGTATCTTGTCATGATAAAACTGCCTTCATTTGACAAGGATGTGACAACACAGCACTTAGTTGCAGGTTTCTCTAAGAGATATGCCATTTTATCCCCTTTAATAAGCAATCACAAAGAAGGGTCACTGATGTTTCACAGAAGTCCAGTCCACTATGTACAAATCACAAGCTGTCAAATGACTGGTGTGTGACAACAAGCATCTGTCAAATGATCTTTTGAGATAAAAATCAGCAGGGTTCCCACTCTATTTCAGAAATAAAATTCCCTGACTTTTCCAGACACATTTTTACAAAATTCTACATCACACTTAAGCAATTCACAGCATTTTGAAGGTGAAAAACCAAGAAATAATTTAGCATTCCAATAGGCAATAGTAAACACCAAATTAAGACACAGATCACAAGTAATTTTGCATCAAAATAACTTATTTAAATGATCCAACATATTTGATTCAGATCAATTTGTAATTTAATGTATCATAAGCATGAAATTCTTCAATTTAAGCCAGTGGACGAAACAAAATTCTTTACGTGTAAAAATTAGCTGTTTTTAAAAATGAAATGAAAAATTTAATTTATAAAATAAAGTGAAATGAAACTGTGTATGATTCTTAGTGGTTACTTCTTCCCAAAGCGTCTGAGTAGTCATGATCAATCATTTTCCAGGTCATTGAGACGATTTTCCAGGTTCAAGACTAAAATTCGTAACTTTCTCTGGTTTTTATGGACAAAATTAAATTTTCTGACAATTTCAGGTTTTTCCTTACTTGTGGGAACCCTGAATCATTTACAAATTTATATGCACCAAATTCCCAAGAGTAAAGTGCTTAGTCTATAGTATGAAAGAGGAATGCAGTGCTGCCAATCAAAGCACTTATGAAATAGTTAGCATGAATATTTAAAAACTGTAGCAAAGTATCCTCTTAAACTCTATTTTAGTTGCTCAGATGCAAAGTATGAAAGACGTCACAGATCTCACAAAGAAATTTGAATTTTAAAATTAAAAAACTACACATATTCTTAATAAAGTTTGCATGAATATCTAGCAACCAGATTCCGAAAATTTTCTTTCATGTTGGCCATGATTGACACCAAAACTTTAAAGTTGGCAATAAAACTCCTAAAGAAAAATCTGAAATTTCCCGAGTGCTATTGGTTGGAAATGGGAAGGTTTTCAAAAAAAAAAAAAAAAAAAACGCCCAAATTTTTTAAGTCATCAAAATTTGGAAAATAGGAGTTATGAGACAATTTTGCTTTAACACTTTTGCTGCCGATCACGCGTGAGTTATGGCACCAATGCTAAAGAGCCAATTAGGTGCCGGCACATGGAGAGGAGTGATGTCTCAGTAGCCAGTCAGTATGTTTCAGTAGCCAGTATGTTTGCACGGGAAGAGCTCCACCTCAACATTTATTCTTTACCCCTCCCCCCAAAAAAGAAAAATGCAATCTAATAAGCCTCTAGCAGATGACGAAATTGTAAATCGTTGGCTGAGCTTTCGGCAATCTATTCTGGTATTGCCGTTGCTGCTATTGGCTTCTGTGAAAAGCCCATTTCTACATCAGGGCAAAAAATATCAACGCACATCAGCTTTGGCAGCAAACGTGTAAAGATACTAACTTAACCAAGGTAGAAAAACAGCAGCAAAAGTTGCCTGGAAATAGTGGTTAAGGGAGAGGAGGTCATTGTGAAACCTAAAAGCATATTGGAATTAGAAATTTGTAATTAACATCATTCTCGAGCAACACAACGGGCTATTGAAGACTGTCCTGGATCAATCCCTTAAGGGAAAGATCCGAGGACAGCACCTTGTAATTTTGAACCACGGTCAGATGACGAAGCAACTCCTGAGCTGCCACCCCACTCTCCAAACTTCCACACCAACCCAACGTGAGTACTTTCGGCCACGACAGATTTAAGATGCACCAGTCGCCTCTACACTATACCTTAACCACTATGCCAGTTGGTCGGCCTGAAAGCATATGGTCAAGGGAAGAGATGGATTTGTTATCTCAAGGGAAATGAAGATCAAAGTAGTAGAAACAAATCGCCTTTAGTCAGAACAGGTGACAGTTTATAACAGGTTTATGGATAAAAAGCTAATCCAGGGCTCGAAATACCGAGGTGCACATGAAAATAGAATTGTGCACCTACTTTTTCCCCACTAGGTGCACCTAATTTAAAAACTTAGGTGCACACGGTGCACCTGTATTAAAAAATCTATTTCGAGGCCTGAGCTAATCACTAGAAGTTTTTGATAAAGACTGTAACAACAAATTGGAAACGTGTTCACTTTAGATATTTAAATTTTTGTTAAAAGATGTTTTGATTAAACAGTAGTTAGTACAATGCAAATTCTCAAATTCGGAACTGTCCAAAATTCGGACGTTTTACAAACTAGCATTTTTTTCTCTCACATTTTTACGACAATTTTTAAAGAACGAGGAGTTAAACCTGGACCTAATTGATGAAACAAAGCAAAATAACGGACATGTTCAGAGTAAATACCACTTAGAAAAATTAGATTTCAAAGTAAAATTTGTTCATTAAATAAGTTTTTTCCTTTTTAAAAATTATTCCTATTTATATATCTGCTATTTTACTATTGCAAACACAAATTTCACACAGTGAGGGAATGGGTTAGATTAAAGTTTTGTATTTTTTTACAAAAAATGCAAATAATCCGAAATACAGAATCGCCGAGGTCCAGAGGATTCAGACTTTGCACTGATAGATACTATAAAATAATCAATCTATATTGACTTAATACAAATGAATTAATGTAGAGTTTGTATATGGATAAATGAAGTAAATTATTCAATCAGCAATTCAAAATGATGGCAGTATGATTCTATGTAATTGCTATTTTGTGAAGAAAAAAACACTCAACGGTATGTCATAAAAAACATTGTATTGTGGTTACAATTTAGGCTATATTTAGGTTGTTTAAGATATGAATTTTATAATTCTGACAGGTATATTTCATACCCTGATGAGTATGAAATATCAAATAAGTCTAGAAAATGTATTTATGGATGGTATGTAGCATCCGATACGTTACAACTTTCGAGCGATGTATTGCCAATTGTGGTAACCCGTTTTCGCGTTTTTCTTAGTTTTAAGGCAACCCTAGATATTTTCTCCTGACGATAATAAACGGGTCTCATGATTGGTTAAGGAAGAAAATACGCTTTTCCACTTTTATTTTTAATGTAGAACGGAATTAAAATTTAGACAGTCTTTGAAATTGTTGGGTGCATATGAATTTTGCTCTTGATTTATAAAATCGACTTGTTTTATTAATTTTCAAAATTTTTAGGATAAGTTTGGAAAGCAGATTGTAAGTTACAATTTTTTAAATTTGTCACTTTATTTAAATTTCAATTAAAATTTCGAAAAAAAATTTGGATTAAATTTGATTTTTGAAATTGCTGATTGGAATTTAGAATTTTTTTCCCCTTTTGGTTGCTCATTTCCCCTTAGTTGATTTGATATAGCAGTGGATAGTGTTATTGAACGTTAGAAAATGTTTTTTTTTTTTTTGCAAACATGTAGTAGCTTGATTGGGAAGAAGGTGAAATGTCTTTCATGTGAGAATGATATGATTTTAACATTGAGAAAGGATGCTGGTGATAGGTAGGAGTGGAAATGTAGAAAGATAGGACAAAAATTTGGCAAAAGAAAGTATAACAGGAGTAAGAAATTGGAGGGTAAATGGGTGTTTTGAGGACTTGAACGAGGGACGGATAAATGTTTTATGGTTGAGGTGAAAAATAGGAACCAGAAAGTTTTGGCTGAGGTAATTCAGAGCTGAATTTTGCAAGGAACTACAAAAATTTCTGACTATTGGAAGTCATATGCTGGTATCAATACCCGAAGGACAAAGAGTTCAAGGGTTATCGATTCGAGCATATGACTGTTAACCATTGTCAGAATTTCAAGGACCCGGCTATGAGGGTAAGTTTGATTTTTGTTTAGCTTTTGGTTATATTACAAACACTGGACTATGCTTGGGTGGGCACCCAATACGGTGACTTATACGCATGGAAGCCAACGGTAAAAGGTCCTCGCCGGCAGGCGGGGATCGCGCGTTATACGCTGTGACTTATCTACAAACAAATTTCTCCCGGTATACTGGTTTAAACGCATTGAAACCTTAAGCGCAATACGCTTTGACTTCTCTAAAAAACAATTTCCTCTTGTAAAGTCGTTACAATAAAAATATTTGTCTTGCTTTTCCATATATGGCTCTATAACCTGGAATATCCCCATTGAGTTGCTCACATAATGCTTATTGCTAGAAAAATTGTGAAAAAATATTTTTTCACACTTTAGGATAGCAGAAGAATTTTTAGATTTTTGGTTTCTCATCAAAAACCTTTGTGTGGATTATGATCACAGAAAAGAACTACCTTATTAAAAAAAGATTTCTTGTTTTGAATTTTCTATGCATTGCAAAGTTTCTAATTCAAAATTGATGAAAATCCGGACGTTTTAAAAAAATCACGTTTTTTTTATTATTATTATTATTAGTTTTTTTTTTTTAATTATAATTTTTTAATTTTTTTTTATTTAATATTATTTTTTTTAAGTGACAAAACTAGGATGAAATTGACGCAAAATTGCGTACATGTTCGGAGAAAACCAGACTGAAATATTAGAAAATTTTCAAGTGAAATTTATATTGCTTTTTTCTTAATTTTTAAACAAATTATTATTATTATTTATGCACTGTATGCAAAGGTTCACGTTGTATATGGCGGCCATCTTGGAATTGCTTACATCGGCCGCCATCTTGATTTGGCGTAAACAATCGCTTTGGCGGCCTAACGTTGCGGATGCTACCACTCCACCGTATTTATGTTAAAACAAATAAAATTGCAGTTTTGGTGTACTAGCAATAGTTTAATTTATAATTTTTTAAAGTGTATTTGAAAATTTTCAGACAAATAAATATACATATAACATAAAAGAATATTCAAAATGACAAAAATAAAGACACTAATTACCAAACATCCAATAACCCAACACTAAGTGGTATTTCAACATACACTGTAAAACTTAATTTTGAAAACTGAATCTCCGACAACTGTGATTAAATAGTACTAACTAAAATGGAATTTTTCCGGACAGATGACATTTTGAAAACAACTTTTCAGAGCAGACAGGATTACAACTTACCTGTATCTCAGATAGGTAGTGCTAATTTTTCTTTTAGAAAACATAAGAGGCAGTATGAGGAGGTTTGTCTTTCTTTGTCTTGCAGCTACTTGCAATCGGTAAAGGTTCTATAAAAATAAACACACGAATAAGTGAAATCAAACTATTTGAATTATTTTAAATAAATGCCAAGCCCAAAAGTACATAAGAAACATCAACTAGTCATATCTATTGCAACCCAAGCATTAATAGTATGGCTGCTGCAAGAAGGCAATTGAGTCGTATGCTTTTTGAACGAGTCTATCTTCTATATTAGGTGATAAGCATGAAAGTAAACGGTACATTTCCGTTATCTGGGTACCAAAAAACAGCCAAGCTTAAAAGTTGGCGCAGTTACCGCCAAGCCTAAATGTTGATGCAAATAGAATATTTCCAGGCATTTGTTATAGGGTTGCTATAAACATTAAAAGATAAACTCTTTTTAGGTTGTTAGTTTGGCTTAGTTATTGCTGTAATTTGGATGTTTTTGTCTGGTACCAAGCTGACGGAAAAGTACAGATCAGTACTTTTCCGTCAGCTGGGTACCAAAAATGATCTACCCAAGAAATTGAAATTTTAAAATTGTTAGGAAAAACCTTACCTTTCTTCTTTGAATTTTACTGAGCCAACATATTTGCTAATTCGTATTTCACTGCTTTTGAACCGCCCACCAAAACAAAAGAGTAATTCACTTGAGTTCTTTCTCAATTTTGGTGAAGGAACTCAAATTAACGTTCGTTATATTTCTTTTGACATTTGATTATTACTATGTAAATCTCGTCACGGCTAAGCAAAACTTGTCCCGTGATCTTTCATACTATTATAAAAACAGTTGCAATCTGTTTTACCAGTATTCCCGCTCTCGCTTCCTTGATCTCTCTCGACCAAGTTATTAGAGTTACCTAAAATGTTATCAGTAACTATCCGTAGACCGTAATCTTTTAATTTTAACTAGTTTGGATTTTTAAAACTTCCTCATGTGTACTTTTATAAACTTAAGTTCATATCAGCCTAATAGAAGGTAAGGATTTTTAATTCACTGTGTGAATACTTAAATAGATCTTAAACATCAATTACAAATTAATAAGCTAAAAGTTTTTATGACTAACTAGCAAGCATATTCTAAACGAGTTGTTTTCAGTTACCACAGCATGGCGCCAAAGCTTCAAAATTAGTGTTCCTTGTAAAATTTAGTCCCTTAAAAAAATCTGGAAATTTTTTTTCCGTTTGCTATTAGTTTAAAAAAGGGAAATACATATTCATTCACCTTGTGTGAGTTTTCAAACACAGTTGCCAAAATATTGAAAACAGGAGCTTTTGAGATGATTTGTCTTCAAAAGATATACCTGTCCCCAAGATTAGAAAATAGTAGCAAAAGTTGCAATAGGTAGAACACAAGTGAACTTACGTGTGGTAATTTGTGCATCAAACCAAGTCCTCTTTTTCCTCTTTGCATATTGTCTATTGTTCGACCTACATCTTCAAGAAAATGATAATCTGTAAAAGAAATATTGATTAGGTAAAAAAAGTATAATGGAACTATATGCATGTTAAATGGTGCCATGACATTACTATTCTAAAAATTGCATTGCAAAAATATCACCTTCGAAATTTAATTATTTAATTTTCAATAAAATTTTTACAATGTCAATTCATGCATAATTTTATTTTTATGAATCATAATAAATTCATTCTCTACTTAATTCCATGGAAAATAGAGAAATTATTGGTACTTTTCAGTTAGCTGGGTTCCAGACAAAAACTGCCAAATTACAGCAATAACTCAGCCAAACTAACAACCTTTAAAGAGTTTATCTTTTAACGTTTATGGCAACACTATAACTAATGCTTGGAAATACTTATTTCACAGCAACCATTTAGGTGTGGTGATAAATACGCCAACTTTTAAGCTTGGCGGTTTTTTGGTATCCAACTAATGGAAAAGTACCAAATTGTTTTTATCACATGATAAAGTTACCATTTACATAAAACAGCAACATTATTTCTTCATGGTTTAATTTTCTCCAATATGTATGCAATTTTATAGAGGTATCTCTCCAGTTTAGATAATCAATTACTAGTGATAAAATTATATTTGAAACTATACAATTATACGATACTAGCCCATGCCCATGGTGTAACATTTTCCACAGATTTCAAATCTGTTAAAATTTCCAATCTATCTTTAGCGATTCCGATTTTACGAAAAAACTTAACAATCCCAGTCAATATGTTTTTTATTTCTTGCTCTCATTCGTGGAAATAGGACAGGAAATGTAATCTGTTTCTTTTTTTAACGCAAAAGGCAGAAGATGCAAGCTGGTTTTTTTTTTGGAAAGAGAATGTTTACGTGATGTCACAATCTCTTGCGAAATTATAAAAGATATATTCAATTAAAAAATTATTTATTTAAAGAAAATTATATTTTTAGGTATTGATCTAAAATAAAATTTTCCGCAGATTTCAAATCCGTAGAAATTTTTACTCTATCTTGAACGGTCTAAGAGATAGAAAAAAAGAACAACATAACTAAAGATAAAATTTTTTCTTATCCTCTACTGGAAAATCATTACTCTGCGCAAAATGAAAACGGAAAAAAATAAATTTAGAATACGTGATATTTTTAAGCAGTTGCCATTCTAAAGAAAAAAATAATTAAATTTCATTAAATAAATTCATTTAAAAATGTTTTAGATTGAATTTAAAAATTCGCGCCGACCCAAAATTAGCAAAAAATTTGGACTACCTGTGTGTCAAATCTCATTGCTGTAAGTGCCATAGAATCATCAGGATTTTGCAGCCGCGAATTAGACAGACAGACAAACACTTCCTTTTATAATATTAGAGACAATATAGTGTACAATAAACAATACAATTAAGTTAATTATATTTTCACAAAAGAATTAAAAATGTTCAAATTCATAAAAAAGTTTAAATTTACAAAATTAATTTAATTTACTAATTGAAATGTATTATTAAAAAAAACCCTTCAATTAAAAAATAAAATTACCACTATGGAGGTGACTATCTTTAAAGTCTTCCACAGGCACAAAAGCAGTTTTATCTCTCAGTCCATCACAATCATTGCTCACTTTATGAGCTTTGACACAGTCCAATGAACAAGAAAGAGCAGAGCACTTGGGACAACGGTACTTGGAAGGAGCATTACAAGTTATGCATGAGCTAGAAAAGAAAGAGACGGGTAAAAACAAATATGTAGAATAAAATGAAATATTCTACAAAAATTTCTGAAGAAAACTGATTAACAAGTTTTATTAGTATAAATTAAATTGAAAAAAAAAATGGAAATATTTTATCATTGCACCAAGTACATCGATGTGGCAGCAAAACAAATATTCCACATTTTTAAATCCTCAATGTCACATTTCCAAAATGTGTATTGCTTTTATCCTACAACACAATAAATAATGATCAATCATTTTCCAGGTCATTGAGGCAATTTCCCCGGTTTTAGACGAAAATGCGTAATTTTCCGACTTTTCCGAACAAAATTAAATCCCCTGTCAATTCCAGGTTTTTCAAGTTTCCCTGACCCATGGGAACCCTGACAAATTCTAATATTGAAAAACATTTGTTAGACCACCTCAGATGACCATGTTAATTTTTTCAAAACCAAAATATATCTCTGTGAAAAGATTGGCAGTCGAAATTCTTGAATTCTGGCATTTTGACTTTTTCCACTCAACTGCTGAATTTGCTCCAGTCAAGATTTTTACAATAGAATTAGCATTGTAGAAGCAACTTAAAAGAACAGTTTTCATTCATAAAAACTCCAAGAACACTATAGGATGTCTACTCAATGTACATCCATCCTTACAGCGAGCACATGGATGTTTCAAAGAGCACTAAAAACAAGACAGAACTGTATACCTATTCGACATTAACTACTACATACCTCGAAGAAATCCAGGTAAAACCTTGCATCTATGCGTTATTAATGGTGCTGAGAATTCCTAAGACAAATTCTGTAAATGGCATTTTACATGAAAATTAGGCAAAGTATGGTCTTGAAATATGACATGGATTGGACTTTCTAAAGTGTTCCAGAAGTTCCTATTCTGTGAGAGAAATTCAATTTTTTCTATGTATTTTTTTATGAGTGAAAATTATTTTAGGATATCAGCTTACTGACATTGTTTGCTAGTGTTGTATGTTATCCTTGCCAAATGATATATGATTATGAACAAAGAAAATAATGTCTAAAGTTACTTACGCCTGGAAAATACTTCCTTTTGGTGATAAACTCACCACACACTCCTCACTTTCTTCAGAGGCCATTCTTTTGTATTCCCAAATCTGCAAAAGTTAAGTCTTTATTAAAGACATTTGAAAAGTTCAAGGAAAATGGAAAAAAAAACCCAAAAAACTTTGAACTTAAACTCATTACAATAAGTCAAAATATTCATACTGTTGAATTTTAAATACCTATAATCTGTGAACAAAATACTACATGAATAGAGATTCAGTTAAAGCTTCATGAACATTCGAAATTCATATTCATTTATGTAAGAAATAAACCTGCTCAGAATAGAAACATATTTGGATTCCTTGTGAAATATGATAACTCCATTTTCAATCAATACAGCACATAGTTTTCACATTGTAAGCACAAAATTACCAATATAATGTCTTGTTAGTTGATTAAAATTAATGTAAGCTTTTTTCTGCAACTGGAAATAAGTAAATACTGTATTAAAAGTATCAAATCAATGCGTTAATTTTTATTATTTATTGAATTCATGAACTCATGGATTTATTTTAATTCATTAAAACCTAAATTTTATTTTACATTGTGAATGTTTAGGGTCTACATCCTTATATATAAGGGTAGCTTATATGTAGGGTTAGAAATGACCATATGATAAAATATAGAACAATAATAGATAACTATTATAACTAACATATTAACGGTAACACATTTCTGTAGGCTCTATTTCATGCAATGCACGCTCTGACCTCATTTTCACCTTGATAAGTTCCATCCTGAGAATAATGTATCCATGATTTCATTGTAAATGATGGCAGGTCTCTCGCCAAAATGTGCAGTAATTACAACTAATCATTTAACACTTAAAATAAAAGTAAAAAATGTCTTTATTTCTATTACCAGCTTATTTTTGTTGCAAAGAAAATTAAATTTAGAAAACACACCATCACAGCAGCTAATCTTCACACACCAAAAATAAAAAAACCTTAAAAAAGCATATAGTAAATTACTTTACCACAAATTACAAACTCTGAAGTAAAGTACATTACCACAATTTACAAACTCTGAAATATACATAACATAAAATAGAGTAAAAATATTGACTTTTCTTACTCCTAAATATTATCTATCAGTTAAAAAACTATTTTTCCCACTGTTGCAAACTTAATATATTATATTGATAACATTTCTCAATTCTTCTATAAATGAAGTCCTTTAAAAAAATCCAAGTTAAAAACTAGTAGGTATAGTTAGTTGAAGACAAGTTTTAGCAAAACTCTGCTAATTTTTAAAGCAGTTGTTGCAGTCTTTGCTTTATAAACTGAAATTTATTACATAATTTCTGTTCATAGCTTTCATATTAAGAAATTATAATGGGGTTTCTTGAAATCACGAGTGAAAACTATGTTTGGAAAAATATTTGCTTTGTCTTTCAATTATTATAGATGATCATTGCACTGGTATTAAGAATTGAAAATGAACATTTAAATTAAATACTTAAAAATATAAATTTTGATTTTATTTAAAACTAAAAGGTTTTAAAATTCTAAATGTTTCTTTTATATCTATAGCAATTAGCAAAATTCAGTAATTTCAATACGAATACTCCGAAAACAAAATATAATTAAGAAACGTTGCTAAATACTCAGTAATATGAATCATAAGAATGGGCAGCACATGGTTTTCAAAAGTTATGGTTTCCATCACCGATGCTTACAAGTGCATTGTTGCCATTCTGACAAACGAAAATAAGAAGAAAGTTCCAATTATCGGTCCAATGAATCCTTAAATTGAGTACACAATGTTATGTCGTTTTGCTGTTGAACGTGTCTAACCATTTAGATACCTCATTTCACCATGAAACGAAAGTAGTCTGAACAAGAGATAGTTTATTGGAGTTTACCTATGTGTTCAGTGATGGTCAGAATGATTGAAATAAAATAAGGAGGGGGAAAATAACTGCATTCCTGAAGAAACATAGGGCAATTACTGAAATATAGGATACATAGGACAACTTCGATCCCTGTATGTGATACTGCATTGAGTAATTGCTTCAATTAATTGAATATAGAAGTGAAATAATTCTATTCTGTGGTTTGGTTGACAAATTTGAATATTGCATTATTGTTATAAGTACCATTAATAAGTACTTTCACAATCAACTGTGTCAAGGAATCTCGAGTTTACAAAATGAACTAGCAAACGTTCATTGTTACCATATCAAATTTTCAATTTCTATGAGCATTTGGCTAATAAGAATGCATTCTACAATATAGAATTAGGTAGAGTTAGCAGAATAATCTCTGAGAAATATTCTCCAACAGTAAAATTTTGAGAATATTCAACAATTTTTATTCAATATATATATATACACTATTGGAGCATGCAAAATCGAACATGTGATCAAAGCTTCATTTACATTTTCTTTCATTAATATTTATTGTGTATGCAACTTTTCCAGCATGTTTTCAGTTTCTTCGCCTTGACTAAGCTTTAGAATTCAGATTTTGGAAGATTGAAAAATAATTTTAGTGGAATTTAAAGAAATGGTAGGCATGTTTTAAATTCATATATATATATATATATATTGCATGTGATATTGGTGCAGGCACCATAAGGTAGGATCCTGTTGTGGAATGCAAGAAAATGCGAACTCTCCTCCAAATACCACTGTGAATGATGAAAGAAATGGCAAGTTTTCCCCTGATCACTGCTTGTGAATAAAAACATAACAATCTGAAATCTCCATCACACATAAAAATGAAAGATTACAACTCAGGCAGGTATTTTAGCTAACGTTTTACTGAATCAACATAACGGTCTATTGACGACGGTCTGAGATCAATCCCCAAAGGAAGATTGTAACTCAGATTTCATACCTCAATAATCTAATGCCCATTATGTATAAGACCCCTATAAAACTTTAATTTCCAACCTAAATTTCAAGTATTTAAAGGTTCATGTAGATTTATACATCGAGACAAATTTTGAGTGAACATTTCGCTTGTTAATATACAAATGATCACAACCGCATGTGCTATTAATTATTGTAAATGACTCCTCAAAAACTAATTCCTTCAAGAATTTTTACAGCCTATGTCCATTATCAAACGTCATACTTTCCCATAACAAACATTCAGACAGAAATAAAATAAGCCTAATAATTGCAATTTAGTATGTAAAGCTCCGTTATAGAAGAGAGCAAAGCGAAAAAGAATATGGCAATTGACAAAAAGATATCTTCAAAAAGTGTCAAACATACCGAAAATTTTTTTTCAAGAAAATACTTAGTGTAGTATAAGAGTAAAACGCTTCTAAATTAAATCCAGTCGATGAAGGAAAAGTTGAATTCGACAAAACACAAAACATGTGTTCGCTTTAACTCAGTTCACTTCCATTTCCAAATTTCAAGAGTACACACAGAGGCGTCACTATTCTTTGGTAATTTTTAATTAACATCCTACTAGATCAACACAACGGGCTATTGACTTTGATATCCGGGATCAATCCCCTAAGGGAAAGGTCGAGGATAACAAAACAACTCGTAATTTTGAACCACGGTGATCTTTGAAACGAACAATTAGCATAAATGGTGATTAGCATAATGTCCATAGAGAAGTAACATATGGATCACTGCCATAGGAAGCAATGGACAGCATAGACATCGGTCTTCGTCACTACCTCCTAGAGATTTGTCACTAGAGCGACACATACTAGAGCAACACAACGTGCTATTGACGACGGTCCGGGATCAATCCCAAAAGGGAAAGATTCGAGGAAATCACCACGTAATTTTGAACCACGGTCAGATGACGAGGCAACACCTGAGCTGGCACCTCACTCTCCAAACTTCCATGCCAACCCAAAGTACATCCTAGAAAAGAAAGAAGTCTGGCACGTTTATGACGTCACCAGCAGTAGGTAAAAGCCTTCCGATCGCAAATTGAGAAAACCTCTGAAAGCGAGATTGCCTGCTAAAAAAGCAGCGTGTATAGGGGTATACAATTAAAGGATTCTAAACAAAAACAGCACTTGACCAAAAATCGCGAAAATGAACTAACAGTACAATCTTGTGGTTCTCACAATACTCTGAAAACTAACATATCCTTGTTACAAGCATAGAGAAGGTTACTAGGCGAGAAAATTTTGCTGGTTCTATAGAAACAATACTTTTGTCCAGAAAGTTTTTCATCTTCCTGAAAATTAAAATTGTGGACAAAAGAGCGGTTTTGTTGAGAACCCTTCAATTACTGTAAATTTTCTTTGACAATTTTATGTTTATTAGGCTCTACTAACGTTTGTTCCGCGGAACCGAAAGGTGGGCGTGTTAAAAACAGTTATAACAATAAGTAAATATATTTTTAAATGGCGTTAATTATTTACCATTGGAAAAAGAATCTATAATCTAAGCAATTCTATAATGAGACTCTTGAAGCCTATTACAGTTGTTCAATAGATATAATACCAAATAGCTGGTTATAAAAATACAAAAACGTATAGAAATACAAGGGTTGTTCAAATGAAAAAGTACGAAACGGCACTGTGGGTATAAATGAAGAGTTTATTCAAAGTATACACAACATAGGCCTGAGCACAACGATCCCATTGATTAACGAGCCGAAGGATTCCTTGTTTCTAGAATTCCTTTGGCCGTGACGAGACACAGTCCTTCACAGCTTCCTTGAGTTCGTCGTCCGAGTTGAAGCGCTTCCCTTTCAGATGTTTTCCAGGGGACCAATCACATGGAAATCGCAGGGCGACATGTCCGGGCTGTAGGGCGAATGGTCAAGCTGCTGCTCCCACTTGTACTTGGCTAGTCACGTGCGTGTGAACCTGGAGACGTTTGGACGCAAGTTATCATGGAGTAGAACCACACCCTCCGTGAGCAGCCTCGGTCTTTTGTTCTTGATGGACCTGCGTAGGCTTTGGAGTGTCTCACAGTACACATCGGAGTTAATGGTTCTTCTGTGCTCGAGAAATTCAACAAGTAGCGGACCTTGGACGTAGAAAAAGACGGTGAGCAACACCTTACCTGCTGACACAACGGCTTTGAACTTTTTAGGGGGAGGTGACGACGCATGCTTCCACTGCATGCTGTCCCGCTTTGTTTCTGGCTCGTAGTGATGGCACCAGCTCTCATCACCTGTGACGATCCGCTCCAGGAAAGCGGGGTCTTCATGATACCGAAACAAATGTTGAAGTGCTAGCCCCATACGCAGTTCCTTTTGCTGGTCGGTGATCTGCTTCGGAACCCACTGCGCGCACACCTTCCGATAACGCAACCAGTCGTGAACAATTGTTTACACTGTTCCAACGCTGACATCCACCTTCACCGCCAACATTCGCAATGTGACACGCCGATCACTTCTCACTAGGTCGTCCACCTTGTCGATGAGATCGGCCGTGCTGACTGTGTTTGCCTGGCCTGGTCTCGGGTCATCAACCGGACTCTCACGGCCTGGTCTAAAACGGGCACTCCATTTTCTCACTGACTTGTCGGACATACAGTCTTCCCCGTAAACGGACACCATCCGGCGATGAATAACGGCCGGTTTAACACTTTCCGCTGTCATAAATACGATAACGCCTCGCTGCTCCTCAACCGTCGATTTGCAATGTGAACGTCATCCTGTCCTCACACGCACTACCGCGTCAATTGGATGGCGCTCTTTATAAGAGCCTCTGCTATCTCCTGCGCATGCTCCGATCCACGCTGGAGATTCCAATCGCATACATTCTCCCATAGCGGTATAGGCAAGTATGCCAACGATTACGTTGTTACGACGTTTCGTACCTTTTCATTTGAACACCTCTTGTAAGTAAACGATAGAAAGAAAAATTAAGATGCTTTCATTGTTTTACTGATGCTTAAGTTTAAAAATGAATGCTATTGTAGACAAGGCATCTAACAAAATTCCAACTTTTATTAGTATATTATATAACGTTAATGACGAACTAACCGAAGATGCATAAATAATCGGAATGAATGTGCCTAAAGATCTTAGAGAAGAAGCTGACTAAACAATTAAAACCAGGACGAGACTCGGGTGAACTACATTAGGCATCCTTAAAGGGAAAGACGGAAAAGAAATTTAAAATATGTAACCCTGGATTAAACACAATTTTACCTCTTATCATGTGTTAATGTTTCGAGTTTTCTTTTATTTGGCAATTTGATCATGTTGTCATTTTTAGACCTACAATAGTTTTTCAAAAGTGTATTCGTAGCTGATCGCAAAAGCAACTGCATAATTTTAGTTGATGAATGCTGCTCGCATGGTGTAGTACTAATTTCTTTGATATGGTTCCATATTTCTTCCTGAGTAGTACGCAAAATAAACAGGGGTTGGTTTGATACTTTTAAAAATTCACTCTCATCCCAGTTAATTTTTGCAGTACTATAAAATTATACATTATGACATTTACAGCATCCTCAGCTGGGTACTTTAATCCAACTCTGTCACAATTATGGATATGCTGAAAGCCTGAACGAATAATTAGTGTTTTTCAATAACTAAATTGCCACTACAACTTTCACTTTTATCCTTTTTACAAATGAATGACAATAATAAACAGCTAAATATGTGATTAAAGGAATGTTATCCGAAATTGAATTTTTGTCATTATCTGTGACTTTAATATGTGGAAACAATATGACTTCATAAACGCTTATAAACACTTATACAACAATATATTTTACAGTAGAAACAGTTTATTGTAATTACTTCGACTCCCAATAACGGAGTAATAATGTTAAACAAAAAATCTGCAAAGTGCTGTTCTATAGATATTTGTAGCGTACAGACTTTTATTTAACCTAAAGAAACGTTAGGCTTAGTTAAATAAAGTTATGGGTACAGCAACAGTCTACGTTTATAGCAGTGGCAACGGCCTTTGCAATTTTTTTTGGCACACTTCTACTAGGGATTCCCCTAGGTTAAGGCAACCCATCTGTATTTACGGTTATCGTGGTTATCATGGCAACCTCGGCAAACGGAAACTTTGAATTTTCATTTTGATCATTCTAGAAAGTTCTTTCAAAATCCGTTGAAGTCTTTTGATTTAATTGGTTCGATTGAAATTGTTTCTGTGATTCCATTGGTCATTTTAATCTTAAATTTTCCTTTGATTGCATTGGTCCTTAAAAATAATTTTTTCTTTGATTTCATTGGTTCATTTAATGGTTTTTCTTCAGTTGTGGAATTTTATTATCATTTTTTTCACGGTAGAGTTCTGACTTCGCCAGTTGCGGAATTTTCTTTTTTAATAATTGTTTCCCCGAAAGAGTTCTGAAGTATCAGGTTCTATTATTTCTTGGTCTTTTTCTTTTAAAATCTTTTTCTTTTTCACCATGCCCACTGTATTTAGAGTAATTTATAAGTTTCAGGGTACTCTTATCCAACATTTGCAGCTTAGTTTACTACTCGTTCACAAATAGCACCCCAGCAAGAAAAGTGACACAAGTCGAAAAGTAAAACTTTTGATGTTATGTCATTCAAAAATATGTATGAGGTGCCCTCAACACATGTTATATTACTATTCTATAAAATATAATAGAAGTTACCACTTCAAATACTTACCTAAAATTTAAAAGAAGTTCGTACTATTTCAATATAAGTTTTATAGTATTCTTTTAGTTGATGTTTTTTTTTTTTTCTCAAATTTTCAAATTTTGAGTTGGGTTACTTTTCTTGCCGGGGTGCGAAACGTGTTTTGGAATGTTTTTGAATTTAATTACTTTTTGGGAAAGTTTTTAAAACCTTCTTATGTGTTTTCGAGCTTTCATTTTCCGTTGTAAAACGAAAAAGATTTTTAAAATAATTATTTCATTGGCGACTGTAGAAGTGCGGCAAAAAAAAAAAATCGCCAAAGCCGTTGCTAGCGTTATAAGCGTAGACTGTAGCTGTACCAAGTTTTGTTTCCGAATTGTCGGCTATCATTATAATACGATTCAACATTCTTTTTTTCCTTTTCTTAGCAACTGCGAGTAAAAGTAAATCACGATGAACGATAATCCACTGCTGAAGCGTGTTTGGTTTGCTTCAGCATTCAATTCAAACAAGACAATAATCATATACCTACTGATCGTGACGTCATGTAAGGTTTACGTACCAGTCAGACGGTTTTATAAATCTTGGAGGTAGTGACTCGGTGCGGGTCACTTGTCCCTACTATGGCGTCTGATCCAGGCCTCGTTTCTATTACAAACGAGATGGGTTTCCAGGCTGTTTTATTCAATTTGAAACACCATTTGCATTTTTGATTAAGGCCCGGTTTCTCACATCCGGTTTTTCAACGTGCGGCGGCGCCGCTTCCGCAACGCAAGTGCGGTCTGAGATACATTAGATCCAATGGAGCAGTGTACACATGCCTCCAGCGCCGCTTGCGTGCAATCTGTACCGCAATTCCGCACATGAGTCTCCGTTCTGAAGTACCTTGTTTTTTTATAAACAAATGGAATATAAATAATAATTAAATAAATGGTTGTATCCAGTAACGTCTATTTTGTTACAAAATATATTCTTTTACACCAAGTAAGCGAAATAAACACGTTTTCTTCGATAGAACATCTATCGCAAATGGCGCGAAATGAGTTCGTTCCTTAATTTCACGGTAATGTGTGCATTGTTGGGATTTCGGTGCCGCAGTGGCGCTGCACGTTGAAAAACCGGATGTGTGCACCGGGCCTAAAAGCTAAGTATTCTTAATATATTTTTAGCATAAATACGTTAAAATAGAAATTTTTTAATTTCTTGTGAACTTTAAAAATCTTAATTTATAAAGCCATTTACGAATTATGAAATCTTACTACTGTATGAACTTCTTTCTTTAATTTTAGTTTATTCTTTTGTGTGAAAGCTTCGTTTCAAAAGTACAAAAAGATTCCAAAACAAGCCCTTTTTCGATTTTTTATTTGGAAGATTGTTGATCTCTGTTGATATAGGGTGAAAAATTATTTGAACGAAAAAGCACATTACAATTTTTTTTAATCACATAATCAGGTATTTAGTCTGTGACGAGGTACATCATCCATTTTTTAAACAAATTATACAATTTAGAAAAGGAACAGGAAAAGTGTTCATATCCGTAGCAAATCAGGCTACTAGAAAGGGTAGTACTGAACATAAACTCCAACTTGAAAACGTCCGGCAATCCGTTGACATCGGGCAATGGAATACAAGTTGCACCGTTAAAACACAAGGCATCCTATCAATTTAGCCTTGCAGTTTCTTACAACCAAATTCAAGACAGTACGAATCACTTAAACTGGAAATATTTCTTAGATCTGCCATAAACATAAATTAAACGTTCTATAAAATGTTTTTAATGGTTTAGAATTCTTATCCTCTAATGAGTTGGCATTAAATATTTGTATTTTATGTTTGACAAACATACGAACAAGTAATGACACAAAATACATCTGTGCAGTCATTTTATGTTCTTGATGTCTAGAGAAAAATCTAATTATTCAATAAATTGAATTGGGAAATTTTATGCATTAATCCCTGGAAATTCTTTACACTGATAGCATAATTATTCTGTAATTATGGAATTGAATTTTGGAACGTTAAAGCTAAATTGCCCATCTGATAATTGAGTATGTTAACAAAATAAATTATGGATTGAAGCGGATAACATTTTAATTATTATTGTTCTATTTCTTTCAAACTGAAAATTCCTTTTAATTGGCATGTTCTAGGAGAATGCTTTTACACTTATTATCCTGTTCATAGAAAAAGCTTCATTTTCTTGTATGTTATGTATAAAGCTTTCGTGTGTGCTTGGAATATAATTATACGGTACTTATCAATGCTCAGGGAAACTAGACATATTTGATTTTAATTTATGTACATTTTCATCTCATATTTTCCTATTTATTTGCAAATAACACCTTTTCACAGCTAATTTATTTTTGCAAGCTAAATATTAATAAGAAAGTCACATTTTTAAATTCTGTTGCAAGTTCCTTTTATTTAATTTTCTATTAGTGACATGATTTTATTCTCCCAAACAAGTCTTTAACCAATTAATTACTTTATATAAAATAACAACAGAAATTCTCTACATTTCATTTATGATACCTCATTTATAGAACTCTGCAAAAATATTTCATTAGGCAGGCCTCGAAATAGATTTTTTAATACAAGTGCACTTTGTGCACCTAAGTTTTTAAATTAGGTGCACAGATTATATTTTACGTGCACAGTTAAAAAAGCGTAATGTAAGAGCATTAACTTATTATAAACTACTTTATTAGTTGGGTATGTTTAGATAGGTTAAAAAATATACTTTATAGTAGATAGTAAATAAAAATATTTAAACAATTTTTCTATTATCTGCGAAAATATTACTTACAAATATTCAGTCATCATCAGACATTGGTGGGCAAAAAACACATAAAAAATAAACGAGTGCACAATATTTTAAGCAGATAAAATCTGAGTTTAAAGATAAATAATGAAAATATTTGCTTACGATATGCAGTGGCTAGACAATTCATAACAATTCCTACGGCTTTATACTTTATTGAAACACGAAGTGTTTACAGATAGGCGGGAACACAGAATACAGAAATTCCAACAGAACCATCTGGAAAAGTTTCGATCATCAAGTAAACCTTCCTCCTATATAAACCCGTTACGACTCAACGATTTTGTTTTTGCATAGTGTGTATTTAGGAATTTTAATTGCGTTCCTTTAGAGCGAGAGAGGTCGATACTAATATTTTGTTCAAACATCAAAATAACATAAACACGTCCACTCCCCTTTTTTTTAACGTTAGGTGCACTGCGTGCACTTGGCGGGAAAAAATTAGGTGCACAATTTTATTTTCATGTGCACAGTGCACTTGTGCACCCGGGTATTTCGAGCCCTGCATTAGGGTAATTACAAAAATGGATAATAACAATAAATATATGGTAATTAACAATACTTATAACATAGGTTTAACTAAAAAAAAAAGATAAATTTTAATTACGTAAAACCAGTATGGCAAATAATAAAATCATCAACAAATAGCACATAAAATATATTAAACAGCACAATTCTATAGAATTCTGAGTATCACATTTTAAGTTCGTTTAATTACGAACGATCGATTTTAATGCAGTAACAAATGAAAAACATAACTACTAAAAGATAGTAAACAAAAAACAATAACCTTGGGCGAATAATCTCAACTCTAAATAGAATGATTTCCTTTTTCTTCTATCAAACAAAAAAACAAAGCTTAAGGGTAAAATGAAACAGTGAAGAAATTTTTTAAATGTGCTGCAAAGAATCTTCAGCTGGATGGCACTTTAAGAAGTCTGTCGATTACAAAATGGCTACCGTTATGAATGAAACATGTGGTACTCCGCCCACAATTAGAGACAAGTGACCCGCACCGAGGGCGCTGTAATAAGTGAAGCCTCTGTATGTTACTTCTCGGTGGTAAGTTCCTTTTATGTGGGGAATAACACCACTATGACAACCACTTCTGTTTCGTTTCTATTGTAACCGAACAAGACTTCAGGTTTATTTCTCTCTGTAATATGTTATAGTTAAAAAATATAAAATACGTTGTTATTATTTAAAAATTTTTTTTTTCATAGAATACCTAGCTATTTCATGAAACAACTGATCAATTCAGTTAAAGTGAAACACACTGGTATTGTATAGTTTAACTAGTTATTTCATAGAGTAACGACTTACACCCCGTTAAAGTGTAAAATAACTGTAAATAGTTTCGAATTCAAAAGGCTGTAAAAGTGAAAACCACTGGTCAAATATTTTTGTAATTAATTATTTTTTGCTGAACTCAATAAATAGAGATTTGTGTAGCCGAATATTTTCTTTTACACCAGACTCTCAGAACATCAACAAGAAACATTTACCTCCTGACCGTAGGGGGCGGGGGGGGGCTTGTTTGGTAGACAAGCAAGTGGCGTTTGCAAGTTTGGTTAGCAAGTGGCGTTGCGTAACTGTTGACGTCAGTTCATTCCAGTCAGTTGATTCCTTCCATGTGCTATGCGTCTTACAGTGCTTCGATGTGTCAGGTATTGAGTTAAAGTTATTTTCTCAAGTTTCATAATTACGTTAATTTAATTAAGTTTTCTTACGTTAAAGTACAAATGTTTTAAAACCTTAAGTTGACTTGAAGGATGAATTCTTTAAGTTATGGCTAAAAAAAGACACAGTGAAAGAAAGGTATGAATATGTACTAAGTAAGCGTGATGGCGAAAGAGAAGAGTTCTTTGCTCACCCGTGAAAAGTCATTATGTTTGATAGCTGATGTAAGGAAATCTAAAACATCAGATGCCACGTGATTATTGGTTACTTCAACATTATGATGTCCTTGAAGTTCAAATAGAAAAATTAAGTCCCAGTGACAGATGCATTACCCGATGTAGTGTTTTATTGTTCAAGTGATTCTTTGTTTGATATTTTATAAGAAACTCATTTATCTATTAGGGATGGTGGCAAAGATCAAATGGCAAAAGAACTTAACCGTCGTTATAGAAATATCAAGCTAAATGATATTAAGATTTCCTTGAATTTTTGTGAGCCTTGTCAACAAAAAAGGAAAACAGGCAAGAAAGGTGTTGTTAAAAGCATGTTTTTTTTTTCTGAAGATTTAGATCCTGAAAATTTAGAAGACTGTTTTACCTTCTTGCTTAGTTAAAAGCTACATGTTTTAGTTAAAAATAAAATATCAATTTTTTTATTACGTAGCTGTTGAACTTAAAAAGAACCTTATTTGTGAAAATTATTTCGAAGTGATAAACTCATACCGGGGTGTGAGCTTCTTTCAATTGTTTTTTAAGTTGATGCTTTTTAAAATATGCCATTATTCCAGCCTTTTGACTTATTAGGTGAAGGATTGTTGATCCCTTTGTTATGAAAACTAATTTGCACCAAAAAGAGCACACAGAAATATTTCTTTTACAGTAACACTATATCTAAATAGGATAACTAAATGTAGTTGGAGTAGTGCTTATGCGGATTTCAAATACGATTTCAGCACTTCGAAAATATTGGGATTACATTAAAACGTAGGGGTTGCGGTTGGAAGAGTAGCAGATTATAAAATGAAAGTTTGATGATTTCTAAACTTGATCCAATAAAATATTGTCGTGAACGAGGGGACTGGTGTACGTTAAATATCCTCACGTTGGCGTGGTGTGAAAGTTTGCAGAATGTAGTGCAAGCTAAGATGTGACCACGTCATCTGACCGTGGTTCAAAATTATGAGGTGTTGCAATCGGACCTTTCCCTTCGGGATTGATCCCGGACCGTAACCAATAGTTCGCTGTGTTGCTCCAGTGGGACACTGATTCAACTACTTACAACTAGCTTAAAACGCAATTTATGGATGTATTTTACTGTTATTGCAGCTTATTGCCGTTTAACCCAAGCTTTGGGTTACATCTAATTGGGAAGTTGACAAAGTAACAATTGTATATCAATTCCGAAATCTTTCTGTAATTTTTATTGGCGATATGTTGAAGTCGTATTCGATGATTAAGCTGAGTGACGTCACAGAAACATTACCGTCTCCAATATTTAGCCTGATAGAAACGCCCAGAAAATTATCTAGGGACTTTCTACGCATGTGGATACGAATCTTACAGCAATGTCAACAACTTTAACACAACAATGGAGGATGGTGGCAGATCAGAGAATGTCTGCCAGAAATGTTCACCGACGATTGCCGCAGCAAGGGCTCGTTATTTCTGCGTTCGGTACTGTAATTTATTTTAAAACTATACCATAGACGTTAGAAGCTTCGATGATTGCCAACAGACTGAATGGGAGGAAATCATGGTTTCTGATGAGTCATCTTCGTACGCAGATACAATGAGAACGGCATCCGAAGAGTACCTTAATGGCAGTACTTCATAAGTGATGGTTTTGGGTGCAATTTATTTCGTTCACGCTTTGGAATAATACATATGTGAGGCACTATGGATAGTCAGTGAACACAGAGGTCCTACCCTGATGCAGGCCCTCCTTGGAACTATCTATCAACTGGACAATGCTCGTTCCATGGTATCGCCCGAATTGCGAAATGTTTCTTCTGTGACCAACAGTACCCCTTCTTCCTTGACCTACTCGGTCGCCTGATTTCTGCATAGAACATGTGGGAAATGATTGCTTCAAAATTGATCGATTTGTCATTCGCAGTAGCACTGACGAAATATGGATGCTGTAACGATCTCCCACAGATAAGTTTTAAGAACATTTGTTCTTGTGTTCTGGTTGCTACTGTTCTAGTAGACGAACATCGATGTATGACTGCGCCTGTGTTCTGATACGATCAAGAACATGAAATCTTGGTACTGTTCTGGATAAGAACACAAAGAAGGACAGATTCGTTGTAGACTTGAGAAGAGTGAGACGTGTTTTTACACCGGACGGTGCGGCGTGTATATTTGGAACTTTTTATATTATCTTGTAAATAAATGTCCGTGTTAAATTTAGGCGCGCTATGTCCCTCTGTTCTTGGTCACTACTACACACACTGTCTATCAAATTAGACATCGCTCGGTCACTCTGACAGATGCGTGTTTAATCTGCGTGAAACGACATTTCAGTCAGCTGTCCAGAATCTTTATCGGTAAATGTCATACCACATGCAAGCAGTATAAAGCTGCCAGACACAGACAGACAAATTATTGATTTTATCATGTTGCTTTTGACTTTCAGTTCTAGAATTTCGATTATTTATTCATTGTACTACATGTCATTTCCCAAATGAATTTCATCACCGTAAGTTTTTGTTGGTGTTGCGTTTTCAACGAATAGCATTGTATATAAATAACTAAATATTAATAAGTCAAAGGGAAAACCGGACACTCATATCAAATTGGGAAAAACCTCTGAAAACTGAGAACATATTTTAGTTATAAGTACTAAATTGACGGCAACTTATTGTTCTACGGTAATACATCAATACCACTTTCCGGTTTTCATTTTGAGATGTAATAAGCAGCGTTTTCTTTTTCCGCTTCATTTCTCATAAATATATATATAAATTGTTATAAAATTGAGAATACTAACATGGAGAAATTCAATAAATTACTTTAAATTAGTGTATAACTAAAAATTATTCTTAGTCTTTCACAACTTAACGAATTTCACTTCGATGTCCAGTTGCACTTGAACCCTTTATAAATGTTTCATCAGTACTTGTAAAAATCGCCAATGTTACGGTAATACTCAATTTTTCATCAAATTTTCATCCAACAAGAGTAAAATATGAAGTATAACTTAAATATATATATAAGTTTATAAAGTGGATATCAATTCATACTAATTTTTTTACACAAAAAAAATCATTTTATACCAAATGAAATTTTTTTTCTTTAATTTAAATAGTCATTCAGACTAAATTTGCTTTAGAGGATAACTTTGGCCTGCTAGAATAAACCATTTGATTGACTCATCTACACTAAATTAATCAATCGTTTGAAATTTTTGAATGATTGAATATTATTAGCTCATACAATAGTTCTTTCTCCTTCAACTCTTTTATGAGCTCGTAAATATTTAGATTTTCTATTTGGCGTTTTGATTGAAAAAAGCATTAAAAAGAGGTAAATAATGTTCCATTAACAAAATTATGAAATTAAAAAAAAAAAGAAATAATAATATTATGGTAGGAGTCTCTTATATATTGCATACAGTATTCATTGTACTGTACTTTATTTTAAATAAATAAACGAGGTTTTGCTCCAGTACGACGTTAATTAAAATCACCTAAATAAATTAAGCTGAATTTCACGATTTATTTTTAAAATACTGAATACAATGATTTTCAGAATATTTTTCAGGCTAATGGGTTCTGCATTTTGTTATTATATTTTAACCTTTTAAAACTCAAAATAAAAAAAGAAACTTTTTATGCTACATTGATTCTTTGCATTTAGTTTGATGAAATACGTTTACAAAATAATTAAAACTTAGCCTGAATATATATTAAGCGTTAAAAATAATATAGTGTACTGTTGTTACCCATGGTCTAATTGTATTTTCCCTTACGAAATTGTTTTATTGAGTTCCGTAGAACACAAAATTCCGTGAAGATTTTTATAGAAAAACGATGTTTCGTTTCGATGGGAAAAACGTTCCGTTGAGAATTTTGTAGAGGAAACGAGATCTGATTCTATAGAAAAGTAAAGTTGTGAAACAAAATAAATGAGCTAGACCAATCTATAGAGTTTTATACAGACATTCTATAGTGATTTTTATAGACATTCTATAGAGGTTACTTTAGGTAGCTTTTAGAAAAGCGTGCCATAATTTTACAGGGTTGTATAAATCACATTTTGTAGAATTCTATAAAATATGGTCCATATAATCTTTCTGTAAGGGTATTACCATATATTTTGTTCTTCTGACATGACAGGGATATATATATATATATATATATATATATATATATATATATATATATATATATATATATATATATATATATATATATATATATATATATATATATATATATATATATATATATATATATATATATATATATATATATATATATATATATATGTATGTATGTATATAGTATATATATGTATATATATATATATATATGTATGTATATAGTATATATATATATATATATATGTGTGTGTGTGTGTGTTAATCTTATTGAATTCTTTGTAATCGATGGACTGAATAGATCTTTAATTATAGATGATGCACAGTGTATAAGTTATACAAGTATAAGAAGGCTCGACCATAATGTTTCTAGAGTGGAATAAGGAGTTTAAAGGTCGATAAAAAAGGAGAGGGTATGAATAAAAATAAAGAATGAAAAGATCAGCAAAATAGCTTTTAACTGTTGACCCATCTCCATGGAGGAAGAAGAATTTCTAGTCCATCAACAAACATATGCGGTTTCAGCACTTTTTGTCCACTTTAAACAAATGGATGTCAATAGATTATTTATGCTGTGAGGTTTTTAATTAGTAGGACTCTTCTGTGCTTATGATAACCCGTTTTTGATCAAAATAACACTTCCTTGTTTGATTAATCCACAGAAAGGTTTCGCACAGAAAGTCTAATTCATCCATCAAATATGCTTATTACGAATACATTAGAAAACCAGACTCCACCAGCGGAGATATACGCTTGAAAGGAACTCTTGAAAGCATGTAAAGCTTCTTTAAAGCAGTGTATCTGTATTTATGTGTATGACGGAATATTGTAGTCTTTTAAAATAATCAAAAATAGTTTTCTTGTGTTTTATAGGTTACTTTCACTGATATCGGTGCTATTTTATATTTACACTGCTTTAAAGAAGCTTTCACTGGTATTGGTACTTTTAAAAGATATCAGTTTTTAAACTCACACTGAAAACATCTGTTACTGTTGTTTTGATAACCATGTATTATTTCAGGTAATCAAAAAAACACATTCAACTTAATCACAAACAAAAAAGTACCTCTTAAGAACTCAATAATATTAATTACTTTTCTACGCTGAAACTGTTTACAAAGAGTACAAAAATTTCACAATAAGAATTGCAAAACTTATTAATATTTCACAATATAATTTGATTACAAAAAAAATTATAAATTCCGCGCTATGTGTTTTTTACTTTGCAATAATAATTTAGTAGAATATACAAATTTAATTAACACCTACCCAATGTCATACAATGCTATAAATTTCATCCGCACACATCGTTGTTGTTAGTTTTGCTTTCAATTTTCTTTCCAATAAGTATCACTGATAAGTATTTCTTATTTGTCAAGTTTAAAGTTATTCTGAAAATCAAGATAATTCAGCGTTTTAAACATATCTGAGGGCATTTTAAGCCAACTCGATCAAATGAAGATAAATAAGCCGATAAATTATCATCACATTCTATTTAAAATTCTTTATTGAGAATGAGTTTTCATGAAATTTTCGTTATTCATAGATCTTTACCACTTTTGCAACATTGTAAACTTTATATGAAAGTGGAATGGCGTGGAACACTAACATTGGTGCAACATAATTTGAACAGCATTCAGGAATCGAACACTATTGCGTTGTTAACCCTCCTGGTGTTTAACCCCACTCTGTACCTCGTCATTAGAAGAAAACTGTCCAGATCTTGATCTGGACATCATAAAAAAATTAGCAGTATCGTCCGATGTCTCGTCATATAATAGAATAATTGACCAGATCTTGAAAGACGTAACATCTCGTCGAAGCCATTTGGAGGGTTAAATGATGACAAGCTTAACCTTCTGATTATCGTTATATTTCTTAGTGTTGATTTTACCCCCGCAAAACACTCAATGAATAAATATCCACATTTATTGGCATTCGATTAGTTCTTTCCTTAGATTGAATCCTTAAGAAAGATTATAATACCGGTCTTTTCCTTTGGATACAATCCTTTGGAAATATTTCATTGCTCATTTCCTTAGAATATAATCCTTTAAGAAAGATTCGATTGCTCGTTTCCTTCGAATGTTATTATTTCGTAAGGTTCTACTGCTCATTTCCTTAGAATAGAATCCTTTTAAAAGATTGTATTGGTAATTTCCTTCGAATATAATTATTTCGAAAAGTTCTAATGCTCATTTCCTTAGGATAGAATCATTTCGAAAGATTCTATTACCTACTTACATACAATAGAATCATTTGAAAATATTCTATCGTTGAGAAGGTCACAATTGGTTACAAGTTATGTAGAAGACTGAAGGTTGCAAGGTGAATCCTCGGAGGGTTAAATAAATACAAATAAAGAAGTTCTGTCACGAAAAGTTACAAAATGGTCATAAAAACTCGACTAATAGAAATAAAAACGCCGTGGCGGAACGGAACAAACTATTTTTACAGAACTATACGCTTATCCGAGTCAGCGTTTGAAGAGCTCAGCCACTTTTCGTGACGTCACATCAACGATTGACTAGCTGAAGCATGCCTTTTACAGATGGCTTTGATTATACTCGAACTCACAAATGAGATAAGGTTCTGATGTAATCCGAATACTGTTAAAATATATTGACTGAAATATACTTTTTCTGGCAGCTGTGAATTTCAATAATTCCAAATTTTCACTGTTTAAAACTCATCAAAACAATCATTACCGCAAAATGAACTGAATGATAAACAAAACAAATCAAGATTCTTAACATGTCTAAATAAAAATGGAAATGGTGTATAGTTAGAACTGTTTAGATTATTTTATTCCATCCAATCACACGATCAAAATAATCGCTCTGTAAGTTGAAAAGGAATACGTCTTCTTTCTCCTCATTTGAGAAAAATAGTTAAACATTCCATAAACAACCGGTTTACAACTGGCAATTTTTAGACCTTAATTGAAAGGAAATGACATGACCATGGAATATACTTTGCAATTTGCTCATAAATTGCTTGTTATTTGAACAAGAGGTAAACATGCTTTTTCTTTACGACGGTCGAAATAACATGTAATGGGACAAATATATGCGACCGTGGATTATTGTCTTACGTATGTATTATGATTGTTACAAATGGAACGTTCTTAAATAATTACGGTTCGAAGTATGAATTGCTTGTTAATGTATATGCAGCATAATTAGTTCCCACATTAATTTCGACATTTTGTTCTGAAATAATAGGATAAGTAGGAAAAGCAATTGGCTGTCGACCATGTGAGAATGCTCTCGGCGCTAAGCCCAGGTAGTGACGGTCACTATGGGAATTCGATTCGTTAATTTTGGGTAGGGATGACTTGGTGGAAGTCACAATTTTAATTTATTTTCTGTGATTGCAGTAGGCCGAAAAGAGAGCTCTTGGGTACATTTGACGACTGAGACTTGTCATACACTTGTTCTGCTTAAGTTACGGGTTACAAGTCTAATTCGTAATTCAAACTAGGACAAAATTAAACATGTACTTTCTTGTTCATGGCAAGAGTGATTGGTGTTACGAGACTCTCCTTGAAACAAATTATTCAATCGTGTTCTCTACAAAAATACACTTTATTTTATCTGACTCTATACTTAGAAATATTTACACGGCTGCGTTATCAGACATTATTTTTTGGAATGAACGCGAAGTTTAGAAGCGGTGCGATTTCTCTCATACTGTTGCCATTCTTATAAAAGGAAATAATACGAAAATATAACAGTAACTAGTGTGCAAACGATAATACGAAAATATAACAGTAATTAGTTTACAGTTAATAATACAAAAATATAACTGATGCAACGATTACCGGAAGTACTTTTAACATCTAGTATCAGTTGTAAGAGGACGTTGGTAGAAATAAATATGTATCCAAGGGGTTAATGGAATGGATATTTTTGGTTATTGTTTCGAGGGTAACATGCCTGAAGAATCGACGAGTAAATAGATTGATGATTGTTTTGTGGTTTGATGGCACAAAAGCCATATTTAGTAGGGTGGGCAGAAAAAAAAGTTTTTCTTACTATCACATTCTAATAAAGCGGAAAAGATGGAATTTGCAGTAAAACTAATGTGTAAAAATTTTCATCCCGATTGATTGATATCTTTTGCCTTCCCAAGGTGTTCAATTCCTCCAAAAAGATCAAAATTCGGGCATTTATTATAAAAAATAGAAAAGTTTACAATAACGTTCTAATAGTGCTCAAAAGTAAGCTAATACATTCAATTTTAACGGTAAAAAATTGTTTAGATCAGTACATATCTTCTGCCTCCCCAATGGGGGACAAATAGCAGAAAAAACTGATCACCAGTTATTACCGTAATTAAAAAGTTGATATTTTGCAAAAATTTAATTTTTTCAGTTCTTTCTGCTATTTGCCCCCCGTTGTTTTTGGGAGGCAAAAGATATCGATAAATCGGTATGAAATTTTTTACACATCAGTTTTACTGCATGAGACAACTTTTCCGCACTATTAGAATGTGATAGCAAAAAAAAACAAACCTTTATTCGGCTCAACCTAATATTTAGCCAAGCTGTGCCAAACACAAGTAAAAAAATATCGTGAAAGGAGAAAAAGGAGGGATTGGAAAAGGTGTGATAAAAGCATAAAAATATCATTTAGGCATCCCACGATCGAGACCCCATGTTTACTAAAGACAGTAAACCCGTGGGTTGGTTGGCTTTGTGTTTCATGGCGCAAGGTTCGTATTTGGCTTTTCAAACACAAGACAAACAATGTCAAGTTGTGTTGAAAATATGTTTGGCTATTATAGTGGAAAATCTTTAGCTTAAATAATAATATCCCTCACTATGAACAATAAAGTAACTGAACACAGTTCTTTTAAATGTAAAAAATAATTTATTACAAGAATTAAAGTATGAAATTGGATCTAAACCAACTGTTAAATACAAGGGGCCCCGAAAATATACAGAAAAATCAATTATCACAAATAATGAATTGAAACAAAGGATGAAATCCAGGAGAAAGGAGATGGGGAGCGATGGCAAAACTCGAAGAACAGATTGACTCGCCCTCGGCAAGAAGGTCTCGGGAAAATACAGAGGAAGACGTTTCCACCCTTTCGAACGGCAGCAGGAACGTTCCATAGAAGATCGTGGTTCTCTGATTCAGCAAAACAAACGTCTTCCAAGTAGTCCGCGAGATCGATGGAAATTCGTTCATGACAAATCTTCCGCTTCGTCCTTTGTCCACAATCGTAATCTTCCAAGGCAACCTAGGGGGCCTTGGTTGCGTTGATCTATGTTCGATCCACGGCACTATAGGAAATGTATCCGCACCCAGTCAGTCAGTTCCAGATCCAATCTTTTGTCTCTCTGCAGCTCAGAATATTTTCAAAGCTTCTATGTACAAAAACTGTCGCATTCCTATTCTTAACGGAACCAGGAACACGAACTCATTCTTTACAGAACAGGAACACGAACGCATTGTTCGTGTACGTAAGAACGAAAAGTAAAAACAAATTATTCTTAAAAATTAACCCAACAAAGTAACTGTGTAAAGGAAGGTTGGTGGAGAAAGCGAAGAAAGATCACCTTGGGCATCCCGGGGTCGCGACCTCTATGTTTACAAGAAACAGTAAACCCCATGAAAAAAAAAGAATATATCACTGGGGTATCACTCGGGTATGTGAAGCCCGTGCACACCAAATAAGATATACCCATGGCTGGCAACGCGGTATAGGAAAAATAGTGTTAGGTGTTTAGGTATTCGCTTTCGATGTTCAGGCTATGAATTAGGACTCGTGCCTTTCACATAATGGGCAAAACATCAAATAGGTTATTATGTTATTTTTTGATGTTAGAATGTTAAATTTTGTTACATTTTTTCCAAGAGGTACGATTTTGCTGATTATAAATGTAGTGCATGATAAAATGCTTTGTAAACATGGTCAGATTTATTTTGTGCACATTTACACAGAATTTATACTTGAAAATAATTATATCGAGCAGGTTGAGCAAATACACTTGTGTTCATACATTTAGGAATGATCCAGTGTATATATTTTCCAATGTTGTGAGAGAGAGAATGTAGTAGTAAATAGAGGCTGACCATACTCGGAACTCAATATTCCACCAATCATCATGTGTAGCTTTGAAGACGGTTTCAAACTAACCAAATTATTAGGGAGAAATAGAGGCTATCCATACTCAAATACAAGTGCTACAGGAACACAATCATACCACCAAACTCATGCATAAGCCTTGGAAGTAATTTCAAACTAAACGAAATATTTGGGAAGAAAATAGAGATTGCACATACTGACATAACAAGTGTCACAGGAACTAAAAATCCCACCAAATGCCCTGTATAGGTTTTAGAAGCGGTTTCAAACTGGTCAAAATCCTTGAAGTGTAACAACTGTATATGACAGGACTGGAATGTGGGCATGAAGTACCCATGGTTGTTTCAACACGCATAGAAAATAGACCTATGCAC
The DNA here is from genome assembly GCA_947359465.1 of Metellina segmentata. Lineage (NCBI taxonomy): Eukaryota > Metazoa > Arthropoda > Arachnida > Araneae > Tetragnathidae > Metellina > Metellina segmentata. The sequence continues at coordinate 102,960,165 of OX375875.1, forward strand.
AATTTCATGTATTACTATATCCAAACAAACGGTTTATCAGCCTGTGTGAAAGGCGGTTCACTGTATGTATTTTCTTAATTGTACGGCTCACACACATGCAGATCTGTAGGACAGGTTGTTCTGAATAACTTGCGTGGACTCTACTATGGGGATAATATATGGGCATACAAGTAGTGCAGTGCATCTGCCGTGTTCTAATGGTTACGATCTACAAAGTGACAACTCTGGTATCGTTGCATTTTAAAGCTTAACGACTCCAACAGGTTGCTCTGGCAAGACTTAGGAGTGGGTACACAAGATACATGACACTGCGAAAGAAACTAGGAATTTCCATACTTGATTATGCTTCACAACCTCATGAACACCTTATATTTTAAATGGTATTGGTGTCTATATGGGAAAGTTCCTGAATGAAGGAGTTTGTTACTTTGCGACTTGAGAAAACATAGTCTATTGGGCTTGGTCCTATATCTGGACCAAGGGGATTACAAACATCTGACAATCGCAGGCAAGGTGTTAGAATCTTGTACACACTGTCAAAAGTGATCGTAATAGAGGTGCGAGTTATTGTTTGATGAGGTCTTTCGGTTGTTACACCTATGCATGTGTACGGCAGACATGCTGTAACAGTCGTTTATAAGCAGGTCATCTTGTATAAGTATCTGAGGCTTTATAAAGGTGTGAATGATGTAGTCTTGGGTTCCACGCAATGGACGATACTGCGAGTCCTCAAAGGGCTAGCTTGGTTCAAGAACAACTAGAATTCAAGGATATGACGTTCCTGAACTGGCCATTCTGCTCACCGGACTTAAGCCACTTGAACATGTAAGGGATACCTATGGTAGTAAGAATGAAACACATATTACTCCACAAGGGTCGATTGAATGGCTCAGAAGTGTTTATTGCAATAGGCTGTTGAACTAATGTCGCACTGGAACAACACAAAGAGCTATAGACAACGGTTAATGATCAACCCCGAAGGGAAGGACAACACCTCGTAATTTTGGACCACTGTCAGATGACGAGGTCAAAACCGCAGCTGGCACCCTACTCTCTACAATATCAAACACTCTAACGTAAAGACATTTTAGGCCACGACAGATTTAACGTATAACATCCCCACCTTCACGACGGTCTTTGGTAGGACCAAGTTTCGAACTCGAAACCCTCTGGTTTCTAATTCGCTACTCTTCCACCCAGGCTGTCTACAGAGGCCCTTGTTCCAGCTAGGGATTCTTTTCCCCAAGAACTGCTGGACGTTCTTATCAAAGGTATAACGAACCATTGCACATGCATTGCCTTTCAAGGTAACTATATCTTTTTATTACCACCAGGACTGCCTCATGCAACGACCAATGTTATGCTGAACACTCAAGGTTCCTTTTTTTCTGAGGGTCAAGTGAACTCAGACTTCTATTTTCGCTTTAGATTTTGTCTTTGCATGTGATACTAGTATTCATCCTCGTAACCTGCGTTTCCCTGAGCTAGACGCGAGGAAAAAGAACCTCAGATAGCAGATTCCTTAACTTTTGGATATTAGTATAGATAAGAACTGAGTTACGTAGAAAAATTTTGATGATTTTTGACAAATTCACGATTGAGACGCGAAGCACAATTACATCGACAAAGCGAGGATTATTTTTAGATTTGCTGATGCCTTTTTTCGTATAGTGGTTCAAATAATCTATAATCTTCTTGAACTCAGCAGTCGCGAAGTGTAACGGGCCATGATTAGATATTAAAGACTGATCAAAAGCGATTTGAATAACGCCGAGTTTAGCTCCAAAGATGTTGAAATTATGGGTGTATCACATTATTGCAAATCGATAAGAGCTCGTTATAATTTTCATCAGATATTCATAAGTTTTAAAGTTCAATGAACGGGTTTAAACTAGGGATGCAACATCGACAACAAAACATAGATGCTTCAAAACATCTATGTTCAATATTAAAACATCGATGTTGATAACACATTGCCCAAATATCATCGATGTATTTAAATTCCCCCCCCCCCTTTTTTTAAAACTGGTTTAGTAACCTCTAACATTAATGTTAGCCCGGGTTTATTAACTTTAGTCTGTTGCCGTGTTTATTAATTTATAACTGTCAAAAAAGTAAAAATAAATAAATTAGAACAGTTAACAAATCTTTACTACTCATTATAAGTATAAGTAAGTGGGTACATAACAATAATTATTGCTAGTAATAATTAATTATTTATCACTAACTGTCCCAACAGTAAGTGAAAAGCCGCTTTCTGATGGGATGGATGTCGGTATCACTGACTTAGTTGTACGATCATTTTTAAGATTTTTACAATGGTATTTATTTTATTAAAAATATAAAACATCAACAATGTAAAAACATCGACAATGTAAAAACATCGGCTCCAATAAATCGATGGTAAATAAATCGATGTTTCTAAAACATTGACATCGATGTCGCATTCCTACTTTTAGACCCAATGGTTTCCAAACTTTTCAAACCAAGGACTCTTTTTAACCCTTAACTGCTGTGTCATAAACCGTCTCGTAACTAGTGTAGAGGGGTCTCTCAGACCTCGCTCAATAAAGTGCGTATAAAGTTGATTAATATAATATATTAATGAAAGATTCTTTCGATAATTATTATTTATACATTTTAAATTTAGATAATTCAATTCTTAACATGAAATACATGTTATGTTACTATATAAGCTAAGTAGATTCCATGTCTCTTCAGGCTCAGCTTTCGGACCTAATTTTGCAGGACGTTTCAACCCTGGAAACTGTAAAACTATGTTGTGTTTTGGTGTTCTAACGGCACGTTTAGCTTTTCTCCCGGGCATCCTATTTGAAGTTATTTTTTCCGTAGAAATATTAATCTTGTGAAGAGACGCACTTGAAAGGTCTTCATTTTCATCTGCCTAAATTTCGGAATCCGTTTCGTGTTCGCTTTCAATAATATTATCCGAAATTTCACTCGCCCAGTACTCTATTTCCGATTTCATTATTTGAGGGCACTGTTAATGTGTAAGAAATGTAATGTGTGTTTGTTTTTTGTACCTACTATTGTATTTTTCAACTTTTAGTTTTTTTTTTAATTTTTAAATTTGTATATTTCTGTGTTCTTTGCACTAAATACATTCTTTGTTCAGTAAATGTTTGAATAATTTATTATTATGTATTCCTGGAAGTTCACCTCATGATCAATGCAAATTTCAAGAGTCACTATATTTTTTTTTGGGAAATAGTGGGAGTATTTGGTAAAGGTAAAGATCAAAACGGGGTTATAGTAAACATGGTATTAGAAGGGTAAAAATACCATTGGAGTTACTACTACTGCCATGACTACTACTCATACTGTCACTTGTTCAATATTAAATATCACGAGGAAAATCGGAAAATCGTTGTTTACAGTTACCCCTACTTTCAGGGGTAATTGTAAACACGCGGGGTAATTATAAACAGCCGAGAATGGTATTAAATTTCTTTTCTGGAATCTTCGTACTAATTAAATATCTCAAAGTAGAATAGTGACACGTTAGTTTAGTAAGGTGAACAATGTTTAATTACTTTATCAAGAGCTAGAAAATAGGGATTGAAAGTGAACATACAAATTTTGTTTACAATTACCCCGCCTTACCCTATGAGTTGTAGAGACGATAGTTCTATAGGGCCTTCACGCCCCCAAAAGAAAAATGCAACCTAATAAGCCTCTAACAGATGATGAAATTGTAAATTTGTTGGCTGAGCTTTTGCCAATCTATTCTGGCATTGGCGCACTTTTCAATCATATTTGTTATAAAAAGTAAGTCGTCTTCTGGAGGGGGGGGGGAACCCATTTCTACGCGACGCGGCGGGGTTATTACTATCAACTCATACTAATGTGACCAGCTGCGAATGTGACAAGAATTTTCTGTTTTGGAAAGTGAAATATTCCGAGGACCTCCCGAAACCTTGTCGCGAGCCACACCTTGACACGGCCACACTGGTCTACACTTATTTAGATGTATAACCACACTTAACCAAGGAGTCAGGTATTTAATCCTTGAACTTTCCTTGTATGATTAGGATAGAAATAAATTTCAGACATTTACAGTACTATCTAGAGAATCGGCTGCCGAACGATTGAACCCCACCCTAACAGGTATATTCTCAATTTAGAAACAATAAAACTAAAAAAAAAAACTATTGGAAGAAATGTTATCTTGGTGTTTAAAAAGTTTTTCTAGGTCAACAGGCATTGAGATTCTTTAACAGGGGAAGGTCAACTACTTCAAACTAATTGTCTATTTCCACATCCATGTCACATGAAAAGACTTAGAGATTACATTTAAAATATTTTCAAGTAATATAATGGATTTAAGAATCGGCCAGAGGGAAGGAAGAGAAATTACGGAATTCTTAAGTCTTTTAGTTCTATAAATATGGACAGAAATGCAGTTCACATATTACATGCGTGTTAGTCTTTTACTTTTCGTAATTTTTCAGTTTTAATCCGATCTATAAACTGAAATTCCGATTATAGATCTGACTCTAGTTCACTGGAATATATCGTAAATGAGCCTGAATCCAACTAAATTTCGGGGTACTAGATGTAAAAAAAAATTCTATTCAAATTGAGGACATTATATATATATATATATATATATATATATATATATATACTTTGGTAATGGTAATGGTAATTTGAGTTAACGTCGTACTAGAGCAACACAACGGGTTATTGACGACGGTCCGGGATCAATCCCTTAAGGAAAAGATCCGAGGACAACACCTCGTAATTTTGAACCACGGTCAGATGACGAGGTAGCACCTGAGCTGGCACCCCACTCTCCAAACTTCCACACCAACCCAACGTGAGGACTTTCGGCTACGACAGATTTAAGGTGCACCAGCCGCCTCTACACCATGCGCTTACAAACATCCATGCCCGGACTCGGATTCGAACCAGGAACCTTCCGATCGAGAGGCTAACACCTTAACCACTATATCGCTTGGTCGGCGGATTTTGTTTGGATTGGTATTGGTATTTTTAATCAATGTCATACTAGGGCTACACAACGGGCTATTGGTCACGGTCAGAGATCATCTCCAAAGTGAAAGAATCGAGGACAAAACCACATAATTTTGAACCACGGTCATATGACGAGGTCACACCTGAGCTATCAGCCCACACTCCAAACTTCCACACCACGCCTACATAAGGACATTTGAGGCTACGGTAGCCCGGTTGGAGATTAAATGGACTAGCAACCGCAGGTATGCGAGTTAAAATCCAACGAAAGACGTCGTGTACAAAGTGGATGGTGCACGTTAATTCCGTCGTGACTTCAAATATCTTCCCGTTTGCATGGAAGTTTGGAGAGTGGGGAACCAGCTCAGGTGTTGCCTCGTCATCTAACCGTTTTTTTAAATTACGCGTGTGTCCCTTGATCTTTTTTTCGGAGGTTGATCCCGGAATGTCGCCAATAGCCCGATGTGTTGTTTCAATGTAATGTTAATTAAATACCTACCTCTTGGTAATTGCACTGTAATCCAGACTCCGGTCTGGTGGTAAGGTATTAGCCTCTAGATAAGAAGGTTCCTGGTGCGAATCCGGGTCCGGGCATGGATGTTTGTAAGCGTATGGTGTAGAGGCGGCTGGTGCACCTAAATTCTGTCGTCGCCGAAAGTCCTCACGTTGGGTTGGTGTGGAAGTTTGGAGAGTGGGGTGCCAGCTCAGGTGTTGCTTCGTCATCTGACCGTGGTTCAAAATTACGAGGTGTTGTCCTCGGATCTTTCCCTTAAGGGATTGATCCCGGACCGTTGTCAATAGCCCGTTGTGTTGCTCTAGTACGACGTTAACTAAAATTACCATTACCATTACCTCTCGTTGGGTTGGTGTGGAAGTTTGGAGAGTAGGGTGCCAGTTCAGGTGTTGCCTCGTCATCTGACTGTGGTTCAAAATTACGTGGTGTTGTCCTAGGTAATTTGGTAATTTGAGTTAACGTCGTACTAGAGCAACACAACGGGCTATTGACGACGGTCTGGGATCAGTCCCTTAAGGGAAAGATCCGAGGACAACACCTCGTAAATTTGAACCACGGTTAGATGACGAAGCAACACCTGAGCTGGCACCCAACTCTCCAAACTTCCACACCAACCCAACGTGAGGAATTTCGGCCACGACAGATTTAAGATGCACCAGCCGCCTCTACACCATACGTTTACAAATATCCATGCCCGGACCCGGATTCGAACCAGGAACCTTCCGATCGAGAGGCTAACACCTTAACCACTATACCGGTTGGTCGGCGGTGTTATCCTAGGATCTTTCCCTTAGGAGATTGATCTTGGACCGTCGTCAGTCTCAATTACCTGACTTTTACTAGGTAGGTAGGTATTTAAATCAATGGCGCACAGGAGGAACACAACGAGCTAGTGGCGACAGTACGGGATCAATCCACAAGGGAAAGGTAGGTAGGTATTTTAATCAACGTCGTACTAGAGCACCACAACGGGCATTGACGACTGTTCGGGATCAATCCACAAGTGAAAGATTCGAGGACAACACCATGTAATTTTGAACCACGGTATGATGACGACGAAGGGAGAGAACAGAAGATATCTGTAATTGCGAACCACCGTGAGATGACGAGGTTAACAATTGAGCTGGTATTCTATACTTCGTTAGAAGACATTTGAAAAAAACGGCTGATATAACGTGCACCAGCCACCATTTATACGACGATCTTTGGTTTGGCCGAGTTGTAAACTCGCAATACTTCGGTTGCTAGTGGGCTAACGCAGCGGAGGTCAATGTTCGGTTCCTAAGGTATTCTTACAGAAGGTAGTTGGTAGTTGAATTAACGTAGCATTTGAGCAACACAACGGTCTATAGGTGACGTCCAGGAATCAATCTCGGAGAGAAAGATATAACACCTTGTAATTGTGAACCATGGTGTGATGACGAGGTCAACACCTTAGCTGGATTACACTCCCATATTTCACCACGCCAACATAAGGATATATATTTAAGACCATGACAGATTTAACGTGAACCTCCATGTAAACAATGAACGACGGACTTTGGTTAGATCGAGTTTAGAAAACGCAACCATCAGGTTGCTAATCCACTTCTCTTTCACAACCGTGTACTCGCGGCCACTAGGGTAAGTACCTACTGCTTAAAGTGCAGACCTTGTAAAATAAAATCTGATTATTTATACATGGAGAGGTAAAATTATTAAAGCAAAAATTTCTCCTTTTGAATTTTTGTCAGTAAATGAAATTTAACACTAAATATTTAACAAACGTTTCATTTTGACTAAAATATTACATGTCTTGACAGTGTAACACTCCAAACGCGGCTTCTCTAATCAAGCCAACACAATGCAGACATTCAAGATTTCCTTAATTGGAGAGCATAAAACTCCTTTCAAGTGATGAACTTTCAATAACTAACCCTAGAAGTACTATTACAGCACTCCTTTTCACATTACATCGGTCATAAAGTTCTGAGCACTTGAAATAAACCCTCTTCATCTAACGTTACACTGACATTACGATATCCTAAATCTCAAACCCCTTGAGAACACTCAAGATTCCATCGACAGGTGGTTTTCAGATGAAAGCGACCTGGAACGCTGGAACGACAGATACCCTAGAATTACTATTACAGCACTCCATTTGACATTACATCGGTCATAAAGTTCTGGGCACCTGAAATAAACCCTCTGAATCTGACGTTACACTGACATTACGATCTCCTAAATCTCAAGCCCCTTGAGAACACTCAAGATTCCATCGACAGGTGGTTTTCAGATAAAAGCGACCTGGAACGCTGGAAGAACACATACATTAGAAGTACTATTACAGCACTTATTTTGACATTACATCGGTCATAAAGTTCTGGGCACCTGAAATAAACCCTCTGAATCTGACGTTACACTGACATTACGATCTCCTAAATCTCAAGCCCCTTGAGAACACTCAAGATTCCATCGACAGGTGGTTTTCAGATGAAAGCGACCTGGAACGCTGGAAGAACACATACATTAGAAGTACAATTACAGCACTTCTTTTGACATTACATCGGTCATAAAGTTCTGGGCACTTGAAATAAACCCTCTTCATCTGACATTACACTGACATTGCGATCTTCTAAATCTCAAACCCCTTGAAAACCCTCAAGATTCCATCGACAGGTGGTTTTCAGATGAAAGCAACCTGGAACGCTGGAAGAACAGATACCCTAGAAGTACTATTACAGCACTCCATTTGACATTACATCGGTCATAAAGTTCTGGGCACCTGAAATAAACCCTCTGAATCTGACGTTACACTGACATTACGATCTCCTAAATCTCAAACCCTTTGAAAACCCTCAAGATTCCATCGACAGGTGGTTTTCAGATGAAAGCAACCTGGAACGCTGGAAGAACAGATACCCTAGAAGTACTATTACAGCACTCCATTTGACATTACATCGGTCATAAAGTTCTGGGCACCTGAAATAAACCCTCTGAATCTGACGTTACACTGACATTACGATCTCCTAAATCTCAAGCCCCTTGAGAACACTCAAGATTCCATCGACAGGTGGTTTTCAGATGAAAGCGACCTGGAACGCTGGAAGAACACATACATTAGAAGTACTATTACAGCACTTCTTTTGACATTACATCGGTCATAAAGTTCTGGGCACTTGAAATAAACCCTCTTCATCTGACATTACACTGACATTGCGATCTTCTAAATCTCAAACCCCTTGAAATCCCTCAAGATTCCATCGACAGGTGGTTTTCAGATGAAAGCAACCTGGAACGCTGGAAGAACAGATTCCCTAGAAGTACTATTACAGCACTCCATTTGACATTACATCGGTCATAAAGTTCTGGGCACCTGAAATAAACCCTCTGAATCTGACGTTACACTGACATTACGATCTCCTAAATCTCAAGCCCCTTGAGAACACTCAAGATTCCATCGACAGGTGGTTTTCAGATGAAAGCAACCTGGAACGCTGGAAGAACAGATACCCTAGAAGTACTATTACAGCACTCCATTTGACATTACATCGGTCATAAAGTTCTGGGCACCTGAAATAAACCCTCTGAATCTGACGTTACACTGACATTACGATCTCCTAAATCTCAAGCCCCTTGAGAACACTCAAGATTCCGTCGACAGGTGGTTTTCAGATGAAAGCAACCTGGAACGCTGGAAGAACAGATACCCTAGAAGTACTATTACAGCACTCCATTTGACATTACATCGGTCATAAAGTTCTGGGCACCTGAAATAAACCCTCTGAATCTGACGTTACACTGACATTACGATCTCCTAAATCTCAAGCCCCTTGAGAACACTCAAGATTCCATCGACAGTTGGTTTTCAGATGAAAGCGACCTGGAACGCTGGAAGAACAGATACATTAGAAGTACTATTACAGCACTTATTTTGACATTACATCGGTCATAAAGTTCTGGGCATTTGAATTAAACCCTCTTCATTTGACGTTACACTGACATTGCGATCTTCTAAATCTCAAACCCCTTGAGAACCCTCAAGATTCCATCGACAGGTGGTTTTCAGATGAAAGCGACCTGGAACGCTGGAACAACAGATACCCTAGAATTACTATTACAGCACTCCATTTGACATTACATCGGTCATAAAGTTCTGGGCACTTGAAATAAAGTTTTCTTCATCTGATGTTACACTGACATTACGATCTCCTAAATCTCAAGCCCCTTGAGAACACTCAAGATTCCATCGACAGGTGGTTTTCAGATGAAAGCGACCTGGAACGCTGGAAGAACAGATACATTAGAAGTACTATTACAGCACTTCTTTTGACATTACATCGGTCATAAAGTTCTGGGCATTTGAATTAAACCCTCTCCATCTGACGTTACGATCTTCTAAATCCCAAGCCCCTTGAGAACCCTCAAGATTCCATCGACAGGTGGTTTTCAGCTGAAAGCGACCTGGAACGCTGGAGGAACAGATACCCTTGAGAACTGAGAGATTAGCGAGGACACGCTCGCTAACCTCTGCCGAACCCTCCTTGTCCCAAAATATTTGTAATTATGCTGTACATGTCAATCAGCAGGATGTTAGAACAAATATTGTAGTTGTGAAACTCAAGGATCTCGTTCTTTACTCTACCACATTTCTGTCACCACTCCATTTCATCCGGTACAGCAGTGAATGACTGAATAAATTCCACGAGGAAAACAATTTGAACATAGTTTATGCAGCAAATATTTAAAATGAATCCAGTTAAAGGTGGGCGTTTTAATTAACGTCACACTGAAGCAACCATGAGTTATTAATCCAGTTTAAAAAGTTTTACATTTTGGTTCAAAAGAGCATCTTTTAATCAGATTGATGAGATAGGACGTTTTAAATTTCCAGTACTCTTGTGACTTTTACTGTGTTTGCTATCGCCGAATTGTTTCAAACAAAAATCGTCTTTACTGATTAGTAGGGCAACCTTTTTGTTGCAGTAAAAATGGGAAAAGTTGCATTTATCATTCCTTAAAGTTGCATTTGTGAAAATAAAGTTGCATTTATTTTTGATACACTAAAATCTAAAATAAATTATTAGTAAAAAATGAAAAAATTCAAAATTTATTTCTACATTATTAAATACAGAAGATCGTTGATGTCGTTGAATGGCCGATCCTTGGTCAGTAATTTCTTTAACATTGAAAAACTGCTCTCAACAGTGAGTGATGTTGCCTGACATTGTTGCATTGGACTTTTTCTGCAGTTGTGAAACAAGTGTACCACTCAAGTAACTTGGAGCAATCGCGGATAAAGCACCTTCAGTGTGATTCCAGCCGCAGTCATATAATATGCTGTATCGGATAGCAGAAGCTCAAAATCCTTTCGCTCAACATTCAGATATTTTAAAACGTCATCTACAAGAAAACAACATATTGACGATCGAAACTCACCTCGCAAACTCTGCAGTCGATTACGCAAGTTTGCTCTGGATTATAACGAGTGCCAACCAATGTGTTAAAGTACTTCTTGCTATTTATTTCACTTTCCTCTGTTAGGACGAATACCTTCTTTCCATGAACTTCTTGTTTGATTCGCAATACTACGCAAGATCAGACACACGTGATTGAAGGGTTGATTCCGAGGGCAAAAAATGAAATAGTAATTTCATATAATTTTAAGCTAAATTGTAAAAAGTTGCAACTATGCAAAAAGTTGCATTTATGTAGAAAGTTGCATTTATTTTGCAGTTATAACTCACAATACACCCCATGTAGGAGAAATTTCGTTATTTTACATGAACCTGTTACTTTACATAAAGCGTAGAACGTGTGAAAAAAAGTTGCATTTGTTGCAAAAAGTTGCCTTACTGATTAGTTTCAAAATTAACACACACTATTAAAATTCTACATTCAGAATTTCTTTGATTAGTCAGACCACACGCTCCATTCCATGCCAAATAGCCAAAAAAACAGCATTGCCACCACCACGTTTCGTAGTTTGAACCCCATTTTGAGTTAAGGCCTTTCATTTTCCCTCCAATCAATCTTGTGGTTAACAGGTACAGGAAATACAGGTTCCCAAAATTCTAATGGCTTATCTTGATAGTCTTCTGACGCAGGATACCCAAATATGGCACTTGAGCCAGTAAAAACCCCAACCAATGGCTTATCAACACATTTCTAAAGGCTCTTTATATTCATTTCAGTGTGGATTGTTTTCTTGCATTTCTGTAGTTAGAGTATAATTTATGCAAGCTTCTACTCCGAGGCATAACATTAACACCTGCGTACGACACACAAGGTCACCCACTATTTCTACACTACAAAGAGGATTTACCTCAGTTTAACAGTCTTTCAAGCAAGTAGTAATTAAATTTAGGTAGCACTGGATCAATACATCAGGCCACTGGCGACGGTCCGAAATGAATTCGGTTGGATTGATTCATTGAATTCTTTGACGCCGTTCTTTCTTGCCAAATTTATTTATCATAATATCCTGGTTGAAGTTGAACTTCTTGTTATTGGTCGAAAAATTGTTTAAGCATCGATTCTACGCTTAGATTAATAATCCATTCGACTTATTTATAAAGATATTCCCTCTCAATTAGACTGAAAATTAGTAATACTTGTTGAAATTGACCAAACGAGAACAAATAGATTTCTTTTTCCTATGCAATTTTTCCCTACAATCTTAACCATCTCTCCTCGACTACTTAAATATTCCCCCCTTTGAAACTTTCGATACTTTGGAATTTGTCATTATCTGGCCAATACTACATGCGTATGCGTTAAAATCTAACTAAATTTCAGTCACTTAAATTAAAATCCTGCTGATAATGTTTAGTTAACGTCGTACTAGAGCAACACAACGGGCTATTGACGACGTTCCGGGATCAGTCCCTTAAGGGAAAGATCCGAGGACAACACCTCGTAATTTTGAACCACGGTCAGATGACGAAGCAACACCTGAGCTGGCACCCCACTCTCCAAAGTTCCACGCCAACCCAACGTGAGGACTTTCGGCCACGACAGATTTAAGGTGCACCAGCCGCCTCTACACCATACGCTTACAAACATCCATGCCCGGACCCGGATTCGAACCAGGAACCTTCCGATCTAGAGGCTAACACCTTAACCACTATACTGGTTGGTCGGCTAAAATCCTGCTGAAGTATCGATTAATATTACATAAGCATGCTCGTGATGTTGCACATACATTGGAGGCTTATAATGGCAACTACAACGGCTGTAAATACGAGAATTGCCAAGTACGAGAAAAGATAGCCTACGGTATAGATGCCAATTTAGCAAATCCACCTTCAAATTGGCATCTGTTAATGAGTTTTGAATTCGATGAAACTCCATCGTGAAAAATCAACTGCTACCCATCTTTATTAATACTAAATTTATCGACCTTTGTGCTAGTTTTACCCGAAGGAGGTTAAATGACCTATGGATACACATGGGTAACATTGAAATTAGTGCTCGAAATAAGAAAATTGAATCAATTTATGAACAAAAATCCAATAAGATGTTTCGGCTTTCTATTCAGAGCTTAACTTTGATAGTTTGATATGAACTCTCTTCGAAGTAAAACTGCTGCCAATTGCAAATATCCGAAAAAAATTAGTTCCCATAATGTATATGAAATGGTTTGTAATCGCCAATGCTGTAAAAATACAAAAAACTGGTCAAATGACAAGACACTAAAAATCATGCGTTTACCTTTACGTATATCGCATAAAAAGAGGAGTTCCGGAAATGTTTATAAAATTTGAGTAAGTCGTTGCGTTCCCAACTGAGGAAAAGAGATTAAATTTCAAGTCAAAATTCTGAAACTGGTAGTTTGAACAGCTTGGCAAATTTAGTGTGAAACATTTCATATTAAATTGAAATTACTAAAATTAGTTCATCTTTAAATTTTCTAATTTTTTGACACTGCTAAAAATTTATTTTCAGCCGTCTCCCTTGGAAAATATTTATTATTGTAGCATTATATTAAAGGTCAATTAAAAAATTATAGGAAGTTAATCTAATTTTATATTTTGATTCGATTTGTCTTGCGTGTATCGGAAACCAATATTTGAGTTTGTTTTAATCGAGTCTTATTTTATCGGCACACAACTTTTAAATATTAATTCTTAGTCGTAGCAGAATAGCTTTCAAATATTTACAATGGATGTGTGTGGGCCACAAACATCCCGATTTGCCTCCACATTTCAACCTTTTAGAAACTCTAATCGAAGACGACTACGATTATTATTGACAAAATTACGATGCTTTGATGTCAAAGGAAAAACCAAACTTACAGAAAGTAAAATTTTTAATTGGTACACAAAATACATATTTTTACAGAGTAAGGTTGACACAAGCAGTTAACGTCAAATGCAAAACAATAAAAGTGCAATTTTAAGAATACTGTACAAACAACATGTTGACCACTATTGATGATACAAATACGAGTTCCGACGTTCTGGAATTTCCTTCCAGGAGGCATGGGGAGTAATATACTGTACCAAATTACCGTTAAAACGAGATATTGTAAAACCATCTGAAGATCCATTTGAACGTACAAAAGTTAAAATTCCTCTGCAAATGCTGTTAATGTAAAAATTTCCACAAATAAGCCAATAGAGAGGAAATATATTAAGACCCAGCGGAGGAAAGCGGAGCTCCATCGCTATGTAAACCCGTATAGTGTGACATTTCGATGACACCTTCCCCCGCCTCTAAAAACGCTGCGACAGCGTAGCATGTGGACGGTTTTTGGATGTGGTCGAAATTTACTTTCCTAAAACAAAGAGCATTTTTGACTGGTTTGCCCGGCGACTATAGCTCCCTAAGCTCTGGGTAAATTCTCAGTCCCGGAACAGACTCTTCATGCTGACGGGAGCGTATGTAAAGTCTATTGTACAACGACTTTTAGGTTTTAAACCCGTTGCCATAGAGACTCAGCTGTTGACGCTTGCCTTATCTAAACACGCCTTTATAAATGGAGAGCAGAAACAATGTACACAATCAAGGTGATCAGCAGCGCTGCGGCAGGTGGCACTGCGGCAGCGCTGGTGTGCAACTCAGAAGAGTCCGTTGCACACGTACAAATGAATATTAAATATAGTGGCCGAAAGTTCAATGACTTACACAACGAAGGAAACGAGTTCAAAATTAAGGCACTGTAAACTGAGCGATTTCGTGCTTAGCCTTTTGGCGAGATTTTCGGACTATCACTGGTCCATGGCGAAAGAGTAAGTACAACAGCTTTTTTTTAATTACGAAGAGGAATGCTTAGTCTTCACTGTCCACTTTCGCTGTCGTCCTGTGCACAACGCCGTTGGTGTGACCGTTGGGGAGGACGCCGTTTGTGTGGCCGTTTTCGGGCTTGTGGAAGCCGTTTTGCTTGGCGGATCCGTTCATCGAAATGCCGTTCACACCGTTGGACTTGACGATTCCGTTGGTCTTGGTGCCGCCGTTAGCATAGCCGTTGGTCTTTCCATTGGAGGTGGCGTTGCCGTTGAGGTGGGCTACAGTTCCATTGAGTGCCGCCTTGTTCTTGAGAGCTGTGCGCTTCTTGCCGTAAGCGTGCTTATAGAAATCAGCGAAGAGGAACCAGAAGAGGACGGCATGGAACCCGATCCACCACATGAAACCTCTTGGATAGTTGCATTCGCGGAACAGCAGTTGGAAAGAGTGCACGAAGATGGCAATGAATTGTACCTGTGAATGAGACAAAAATCGAGAATGTATACAAGCCGCAAGAAATTTATACAATTCAAAGGCTTGTGTTAAACAATCCAACGACCCCCCTGGAAACTAAATCGTTCTTGTATCCAATTCATTGGAGGTAGATAGAACTAACGAAGCACTGGAGTAACATAACGTGATATTGGCGACGATCCGGGATCAATCACGAAGGGACTTTCCCTTCGAACATCTTGTTAACCCCAATCAGATGACGTCAACACCCGAGCTGGTACCCTACTTTGAAATTCCACACATCGCCAACTCGAGGACATTGAGGCCTCAACGAATTTAACGTGCACTACGTATGCGATGATCTTTGTATCTAGTTTAGAACTCGCTTCCGGTTGCTAATCCGCTACTCTTTCAAATGGACAACCGAGGCTTTTCATTTCATTTGAAAAAAGTCAAATGATCTAGATACATACTAGCATCCATGCATAGCTTAACTTGTTTTAAAAACTAGTTTGTCTACTAGAGAGTTATGTAGTTAAAATAAAAAGTCTATCGTACTTATAATCAGTAGGTTGGACATCAGATAACAAGTCCCTGCCAGGTTGATAGCAGTAAAAAATTTGCAACTTAGTTGTAAACTTCAAAATGTTAATTTTAAAGATAATGAACTAACACAACATGATTGGATTTTAAAACTGCTGAAGGCAATAAAAACGCTTGGTTAAGTTCTAACTGTCATTACGGATAGATAAAATGTATTAATTTATTCCCTTAAGGACCCAAGTTTGATAAATAAAACAAGTTAGCGAAGTATACCATTTGGAAGGCGGTCATGTATTTCTTCCACCACAAATATTTGTTCATACTCGGTCCAATGGCAGCCAAGGCGTAGTAGAAGTACATCACGATGTGAACAAGGCAGTTAACGAAGGCAAAGAATGTGCTGTGACCACCTGTTAAAACGTAATGCGGTTAAACACTGTAGAAAGTAATTTGAAGAGTAAGAGAATTAACAATTATATTTACCAATACTTAAAAGTTAACCAATGAATAAAATGTAGAATATTTGGTCAAATTGTTATATCGAGTACTAATTCTTAGGATACGATATAAAAATATTAAATCATAGCATTTAAAATATTCTAGCATTAATAAAAATTAATCCGATAATTCTTATAAGGAAAGGTAACTTGGGTTCAGATTACCATTCTCAAGAATTATAGCATTTTCGATACTAGCCCAATTTTAACATTTAGTTAAAAGTGAATATTTATTCCAGATGTTGCTTTCTTTTATCAAAGTTTTTGGATAGATATAACCGAAAGTTTTTACAACACATAAAACGAAGTCATGCGAAAGAAAACGTGATATATATATACACTGAATGCATCCAGAAAGAAATTAAGTTTCGTTTCTAGTCGAAGTAGACAGAATTCAAACTGTAAAAGAATACACACCTGGAGTGAATTTGACTCCCCACCAGACGCTCATTGGCATTATTCCGTGGTGTATAACATGAAGAGTAGAAATGTGGGTGTACTTCTTCCTCAGAACAAAGAAAATCTGAAAATAGACAAACACATATTTTCTTATCTTTGAAGACGTTCAAGGAAATATTTAAATTAAGTAGGAAGGTTACGGAAATAAAACTTTAAGCATTATGGGAAAAGCGCCCAATAACTACATCTTTCCGGTTGAAAATTCGGTCGATTTGAACACGCTACTCTTAAAATCTGAATCCGAAAATATAATTTTCTAAACACAAAATTTTTGCTAAAATTTAGTTCCTTGTCTTGAACTATCGATGACTAGATCAAGTTCTTTTATCTCATGAACGTTAAAACTGTCCTTTTGGTTCACTTGATAGTCATCTCTATTTTCACACGAGAACGATCAGACTAAAAGAGCAGCATTGTATCGACTGCCGAGTGGGACGATTAAAGGCGCTAGACAAAGGATTCGATGTTTACCGATTAGTCTTGTGTCAAGGGTTAATATCGAAACATTAATCACGCATATCGTGAGCGATACAAATCAGATTTGTGATCTCTAGGTAAGCACATCCAGAACCTGCATGCGAATGATTTACTTTAACTATAATTTTCAACAGAGGACTAGTTGGTTTTATGACACTAGGGTCAGATCTGCCTATGCTGCTTTTTTCATTGAGTAATGGACATACACAAAACAACTTAATGACAAGAGAAACGCATCCGAAGTTACAGTAATCGAATCGAACCCATGTCGCCCACAACACTCATTTCGATCAGGAGGAACCTCTTCTTCAGAAAAATTTGCAACTAGCAAGACAAATTTAAACGGTATTAACTTCTTTAAAAGAACGAGACTTCTTTTCAAACTAATGTAAATCTGAAACACTAAGGACATAATCGGGGACTTGCTTAAGTAGAATAAAACAAGGTCAATTGTTAAAACGACATTAGTGTACTTACGGTGTCTGTGAACTCCAGGAACTTGGACAAGTAATACCACCAAGCCAAGTGAGCCATCTGAAATAAAAAAAGGCAGACTTTGAATAACCTAGTTTCAATACTTATATTATCCCAATTTCCAATAAAGAATTATACATCTTGTATAGCAGCTTAATTAAAAATACGGTATGGTTCATAAGCCCTTCAAGACCAGTTATATTTACAAACACATTTACAATTAATTTTCGGGACAGTTTATGCTGCATGATAAGCGCAGTCAAGAGAAATAACTTCGAATGAAAATTTAAAGGACAATTTATGTCCCAATACCTTTAATCTGCTGTGATTAGCACTGAATCATGTATAAACGTTCGCATGGAATGATTAAACATTGAAATGTTTAATTAGATTAATCAAATAACCCGTTCCGTCTCCTATTTACAAGTCATTAAGATTGAAATTAAAATGCAATAGAGTCAATAATGAAACCTATAAGATCCATTGGACACATTTTAAAGCTTTATGAAACGAATTCCTTTTAGAAGAATTAATTCTGCGAGTGGTTTAAGGAGCCTGCCTACCTATAAAACCGCATTTGTGGAGAAAAATACGATTTTTTAATTTGCCTAACTTTGAAAGTATAGTTTCTTAGCTTTCCAAATCAGTTTAAATTGTGTTTCTATCTTACTTAGAACTCTAGTTTCTGAACTTTTAATATTAGTATGTTGACAGATTTTCAAACCGTAAGTAGTGTTCTGCTAACGGAAGTGGGACGAAAAACCGGCAAAGAATATTAAAATTTGTTCGATCACATTGAATATTTTAAAAAAGGTTAAGTAATTGTTTAATTAAGTTTTTTTAGTAAGATATGTTAGAGAAACGTCTCCACGGCAAAACTCAAAACGTCAACGAGTGTTTCAATGGCGTAATTTGGCAACGAGTGCCAAAAGACAGTTTTGAGGCTGACAAACACCTCAAGTTAGGAGCCCAAGATGCCATAATTCAATTTAACGATGGTTTTAAAGGTTGCCTAAATGTTTTCAATAGGCTTAATTTGACAAATCCTGGGTGTTTTGCAGTAGAAGGCTATAGACACTTGGACGGCTTGCGGATTCGAGATATCATTCCACCCTTGTTGCAAGGAAGCGCAGGAAACTTTTAAAAGTCATTTGGAAGAAAAATAAGGACCAAAAATATATCAATGACCAAAAAAGGTGACCTTTACAAACCAGAAGCTATTTAATGTCAGGTTTTTCAACTAATGTGTAAGTGTAGAAGTTTTTTTTTACTTTATGCTTTTTCTCAAAATCAGATTTTTACATTTTGCTCTTCCGCACAACATTATAACTCATAACATTATGCTTCAAATAATTTTAAACTTTGGTAGAATATTGTAAAGGGTTCAATTCAGGTAACCTACCTTTATTTTAATTGTTTATGCATTATTTTTTAGCTTTTTGATTACATAAGTATAGAATTGTAATAATTTTTTAAGATTTTTTTCTATGTCGAAAGGTTCAATTGCATAAATATTTTTAATACAAAGTTTCAGTTATAAAATGGGTAGAGATCCCAGTAGAGGGTTTTGATAACACAATACACTTTACAAAAATAGAATCTTAATTTGAATTTGAGTTTTGTTGTTTTGCTTAGTTGCTAAAAATAAACCAAAAAATCTCAATAAATTAACAAGAAATGAAAATTAAAAAACATATATTGCGATTTTATATATTATTCATAGTTTTTAGATGCATTTGATAGTATAATGCACATAACAAGTCAAATTTTGAAATATTTAAAAAAAGGTCTCCGAACGTAGGCATGCACCTTAAAATATACAAGGAGTGGGCTTGGTATAAATTTTATTTGGAGGTAATTTATGGAACAGGAAGTTAATTAGCGCAATGAAATGAATTACCATAAACTTAAAATAAAGGAACTAGCCCAATGTTTGAAAAGCCTTTTAAAACATTTAATACTTACAGCAGTGGCATCTGGATTATCAGTATAATCCACTGGTTGACATTTCCAGTTATATTTCGAGAACCAGCCCAGCATACCCAACTAAAATGAAAAAAGTGTTTGGTAAATATACCTTACATAAATATATGTATAATTCACAATGCAATACAAAAGCTCTTGCATCTCCTTTACAGAATTTAGTGTCTTTGATACCGAACAATTTTAATTTTGGAAGATTTTATAATGCATTAAATTCAATTGTTTGCTAAAATATTCAAGATAACATTTATTACAAAAATTTATTCCGAGTTGAATTTTGAGAAAATTTTTGCAGTAAGAAAATTAACTTGCAAATCCCATTAGGAAAAACTAACCTTGATAAAAATGTAGGTGCTGATGATAACCATAGCAAAATTGTATAAAATCATAAGCCATCTCATGTTGAGCGGAGGCCTGTTTTTCATCAGATAGGGACCTATCCATTTCACGAAAAGGACATACGACATACAAATTGTCAGTGTTGGAGCAGGACCCGCCATGAAAGTCCATTGCTGAACTCTGGAATCTGAAAGTAGAAAGTTACATTAATAAAAAATAAACTCAATTTTTCTAACTATAAAAGACAAATACACAATTTGTACAATGACTTTGAACTATCCATTGAAAAAAAAAATAGTTTTATTACACTTAAAGAGAAAACTAACCCAGCTGTCTCAACTAGAACGATACGTTCTAACACAAATAGCCATTTTTATATTTCATCAAATGAAAACTAGATGAGATTCTGGTAAACTTGCGTCTTATTTATTCAACCTAGTCTGAGCTATACCCGATCAAAAATACCATTAGCCCGGCTTCATTAGAACAGCACCAGACTTTTCAATTCTCCAAGTTGTTTCAATGAGATCAAGATCCAATCCATTATGCTTGACGATACATCTCGTCCATGAAGGTATTGCGGATTTTTCATGACGAGATCAAGACTTGGTCAGTTTTCGATTCACGAGGTATCTCGTCCATCTAGATTTGGTTAGTTGCTACCAAGAGAACCACCAAGAGGATAAGGAAATCCTCACTGGACTTCATTTCAGGAAAGAAGGTACCCAGACAAAGCCCTCATGCATTTTAAGCAAGGAGAAAAGTATTCCTTATACTAACTTCGTGAGCCTTTAAATGTCCGCATTTGAATGATCGATTCAATTTTTATGGCACAAAGGCCAGGTTTGGCCAAGCTGCGCCACACACACACAAACACAAACTATTGATGCTACAAATAAGTTTCACACATATAGTGATTTGTTCATGAATTTAATACTAATACCTCCCCCAATTCAATGATTCGGTGCAGTTAAATGGATTAAATTCTAGAATGTTAATGAACAAAATAGCGATTACGAGTACTCAAAGTCAGATTTAACAGCAATGTCCTAAGTTAGAAGTCAAACAGGGAAGACTGCAGGTTGCAGAATGGACATTTTGCAGAAATTCCTTTCTCCCATGAAGGTTAAAATAAGTTTTCAATCTCATCGCTTGTGAATCTGTTCAATTTATGAAGGTAATGAATTGAATTTTCCAATCTGTTAATTTTAATTTTTAATTATTTAACTCTCCGAGTGGATTTGACGTGATATCTAGTCCACCAAGATCTGACCAAATTTGGAAATGACGAGATCTCGTCATCAAGATTCACTTGTGATATTGCTTGATGAAAACTATCAAAATCTCTTCAACATCTGGTCAGTTTTGTTAATGACGAGATATCATGCCGAGATAACCCCCCAGGAGGGTTTAGGAAGCCATTTGCATTGCGTCTAGAGCAAAAATCTAGTTCCCAATAGCTACACTAAACATGCATAGTTTATATAACATTTCTCTCCAATCTAATAGCTAAAGTACCCCATCACGAATTACAACAGCAAATCCAATCTAGTCTTCCAGTCCAACGAGATAATACCCCTTCGATTGTATTCGGATTAATACCAGTTACGAGGCCATCCCAATCCACTCAACATCCTCATTAATGTTAGGGAGAAGGGCAACAATTTATCCCTAATAAAATATCGCTACGAAGACGAGCCATAATCCTCCGACTCTCCGGCTCTGCATCCTTGAGCAGAGAAGTCATCCGTGCTCATCGTCATTCTTTCTTCCTCCCTCCCTGCCACATAAAAGCTCACGACCGTCTGGACCGAAATGGATTCGCCACCTCCTTTCAGACAGCGATAAACGGCGTTTTTATCGAATCTGTTCTCGAAAACACGAAATCACCTCTCGCTCTGTCGACGCTTTCCTTTCTACTGGAAGAAAGGTGGAGGCTCGTCGTGTTTTTCTTTGGGAGCTTCCGAGTTAATTCACGTGGTCGAATGAGTTTGTGAGAAAAGTAAAAGTTTGTGCGTACCCAAATACCTCGGTTGATTGAGATTCTTGCACGAAGTGGATACAATGCAAGACACATTCACGTGCAAAGGAAGCCTTGAAAAACAAGATTCTTTTTAACCCTCCCGAGGGTTTCACACGCATATATTTCCGCGATCCACTTGCATATGCATATGCATACGAACCCCTCTGAGGTTAACGAACATGTGCGTGGGAACGCCTCGTGTAGGTATTTGAATTAACGTCGCACTGTAGCAACAAGCTATGGAGACTGCATGGGATCAGTCCCAAACCAAGATTGGAGGACAACACGTCGTAATTTTAAACCACGGCCAGAGCGACAAGAACCAGTCAAACGAACAAACTGACCAACACAAGACAACATCAAAGTCAATAAAATAATAATGTATAGCATTTAAAACTATCTTGAATCCAAAAGCTACAAGAATTTAATATAAGCCGCCGGAGATATTTTTTTAATGTACCTAAATTCAGGGACTGATCATGTGGGTGACCCACATCATCCTACTAGTGGCACAACTAAAAATACAAATTGGGTAAAACAAATCCCTCCTACATGGAACAAATTATAAGACCTTTAACACACAATCGATACATTCTAGTCATCCGTATATTTAATTTTAATTACACTTCTTAGTAATAGATCAATTTGTATTCACTGTTGCAAGTCGTGCATGAGTAATTTAGGTACAAGTATTTTACATTGTAAAGTAAACTATATAGGACCGAACTATACACTACGCATTAACGAACTGGGCACATTTCTGATGGACTTCTGTTCAAAGTCGACTGAAATCAAACGAGCATGACATGTTTACAAAAGGGTGTGCATGACAGAAAAGGTCCAACAATTAAGGTCATGGCAAAATCGCGTGTTTTACATTTGTTGGTCATCGGTTGGAAAAGAAACCGAGTAATTAGATCCTTGGGGGTTTAAATAGTTAACATGAAAAATTATGTCGAGATATTTACAAGCCTAAACAAGTACACGTATGAAACTACCGCTTAACAGTCGACACCCATTGCAAAATTTTAAAGTTATGAGAAATCGAGGAGAGGGAGAATTACCAAATAAACCGTCACAGCAATCAGTCAAGTAAAATTAAGAGTGGAGGTACAAGCAATTTAACGTATGTATAGACATAAACAGGACAAATGTTTTGATTGATTGGAATAAATGGTTTTTATAGTCTACCTGGTGGCATGCGTAAGTTTTACAAATAAATAAAAACTTCAGAAAACCACTGCGAACACTTATAAATTTAAACTAAAATTTGCATAATATTAAAACCCGCTTCGAGCACAATTTACCATAGAAAACTCATGGATTTTTGTTTTGAAAGTACTCATCCAACCACTTATTTAAACTGGTAGCGTCTCACGACACTAGGCACGGGTAATGGTAATTTTAGTTAACGTCGTACTAGAACAACACAACGGGCTATTGACGACGGTCCGGGATCAAACCCTTGAGGGAAAGATCCGAAGACAACACCTCGTAATTTTGAACCACGGTCAGATGACGAAGCAACACCCGAGCTGGCACCCCACTCTCCAAACTTCCATGCAAACCCAACGTGAGGACTTTCGGCCACGACAGATTTAAGGTGCACCAGCCGCCTCTACACCATACGCTTACAAACATCCATGCCCGTACCCGGATTCGAACCAGGAACCTTCCGATCTAGAGGCTAAGACCTTTACTATACCGGTTGGTCGGCACACTAGGCACGGGAGTGTTGGGGTTAGTGTTACTTTCAAAATCACTAGTATTTCATTTGACGAGAAATGGTGTATTCATATAGTTAGCCTGCACTCGCATAGTTAACCCTCAATGTCGTTTCGATAAAAATCTCGTCTATCACGGGATCAATTTTGTCAATGACGAGATACCTCGACATCGAGGTATTGCCAATTTCTTATACGACACACGAGATGAAGATCTAGTCAGTTTTTCCAAAGACAAAATTATCTAGTAAAGACAATTACCAGGAGGTTTAAGGCCGTACCTAACTGCACTTATCTTTAAATATTAGACGCAGATGAAATTGAGACATCTTATCTTTTATGACACCCTGGGAATTTAAATGAATAAGTTTAGTAAACATTTTGCATTGTCTTAGTCTATTTTAAATTCTGGTTGCGTTTGACATTAAAATTTATTATCCGAGTTGGTAGTTTATTCAAGTTCGAATACATTTCGGTTGTATAAAATTTTTTTGTTCGTTTACAGGTTGGATCAAATATTTTTAACCGGCTTATTTGTCTTAACTTTTTTAATTTGCATGCATCCGAGTAATTTAGCGTTTAAATACTCAATCGGTAATTTTTCCACATTTACCAACATTTTTTCGACACTTTTAAAACCCCAATTGCTTTTATTAAAAAGTTTGCAGGCGATTGATGAAAACAAAGATCGCAAATATAAAAAGTGAGAAAAGGTTGGTTGGATTTTGGTTTTATGGCGCAAGGGGCATATGTTTGGACATGTTGAGCCAAAACCAAGACGAACATAAAATAATGGACATATACAAGGAAAGTTTCTGACAAAGGGTCTGGTAGTTTAATTTACGTCGCACTAGAGCAAGCTCTCGGCGACGATCCGGGATAAATCTCGAAGCGAAACATCTGAGGACAACTCGTAATTTTGAACCACTGTCAGAAGACTAGGTTAACACCCGAACTGGCATCCCACTCTCCAAACTTCCACACCACACCAACGTGAAGACATTCGAGGCCACGATAGATTTGAAGTGCATTAGCCACCACTCCATGTATACAGCGGTCATTGGTTGGATCGAGTCCAAATGGTCCGCAGCATCCCGACAGAGAATATAGAAATGCATTTAGGGAGGTTGGTTGGTTGGTTTAATGGCGCAAGGTCCAATAGTGGACAAACTGCGTCAGACACAAGACGAAATTTGACCCAGTAAAATTAATAAAATATTTAATATATCGTCAAATAAAGAGATAAATAGAAATAAGTAACGAAGTGGGGAGTTTAAAAGTATTTTTTTTGGTCCTAAAAATGTATAGGATTATCTTAGTCATGAATGTAATAAAATGTATTGATGAAGTGATGGCTTATTTAGAACGTGAAGATGACAACTATACACAATTTAAAAATTTAGAACATCGTAAAAAGGAAAGAGTTCAGAGTGAGGAGGATTACCTATTTAGGGAAGAATCCGTTTAGTTTCATATAACTCGCAGGTTACTAACGTAGTGGACAAATCCACTGAAACACTGGTCTCAAAATGAAAAGAGGAACCTACGATTAAAAATGGAATAGGTAAAGGTCAACTCTTGATGAATATTTTCGGCCAGAAAGATCAGGGGTGAGTCACCTTGCAGCTCTGGCGAACGATGACACCTGTTCAGAAATATCAAAGCCGATCGTGCAGGTTCACTGCGGTCGCGGTACGAATGCTAATAAGTCGTTTCGCTACATGCAATAATCACCAGAGGAAATACTTGGAGATGAATTATTTAGAAAGTAGTAATTAATCAGCGGGCCGTCTTTTTGAATCATAATCACATAATGCCATTTCCTGTAATTCGTTTAATTCCTAAGTAAATACATAAATGCACCGCTTTTGTAAAATTTAATGAACATTTGACTAATTGAGAGTTCGTTCTTCCATAGTGATAATCTTGTGCAGTGTACTGGATATAAGACACCGAAATTTAGCATAAATTTGGCTGTTTTCAATAACGAAAGGACAAGGTCGGGTGAAGCAATGTCTTTTCAGTCATGAAATTCGACTTACACGAGATGAGGATAAATTTTACCCATGCGAAATAAACATAATTGGGATGTTACAAAAGACAGCGTAAATTTGGACCCGAGATGTTTTGAACAGTAGCCAGCTCTCGACACGAAGCAGGAAAAACCTTGCTTACGCATTTATATTCTACCACCTCCGTTACAAACTAGACCATTTAAACAGATTGGATTAACAATTGGATTTTCAATTACACTGCATATTCACTTTAAACAATCGATAAATTTTCCGACACTAGGATTCATGATTTTCTCACAACCATGCGACGGATCTTCAAATCGAGCGATATGTACTTCTAACGTCACACTGGAACACCTCAACGGTCTATTGGCTAGTGTCCGGGATCAATCCCCAAGGTAAAGAACCAAGTGAAGCACTGCTTAACTTCGAACTACGGTCAGATGACGAGGTCAACACCCGATCTAGAATCCTCTCTCCAAACTTCCACACCACACCAACGTGAAAACATCCGAGGCCACGACAGATTTGACGTGCATCAGTACCACGCTCTCTTGGGTCGAATCTAGTTTCGAACTCTTAATATTCCGGTTGCTAATCCGCGGCCCCTATTTCATTAGGTCGATGAGGAATTCGTATTGGAAATATGTTGTCACTAAACCACTACAGCCACTTACATTTAGCTCAACAGACAATACCTTATATTGGCATACCTTCATCATTAGCATATATAATATTAGATACAGTATTCTTAAGTTTGAAAATATTCATAGCTTAAGCTCACATCCTTTAATCTCAGCCCAAGGAGCCAAACCATAACAATAATTTCCATTCCATCACCCTACATTCAGTTTCCATAACGACGCGACGAATTTCATACCCATCGGTACTCAGCCCAACTCAACATTCCTCCACCGAGGTAATAGGCCAATTTTCCCCCCGTTACGAGCACGATATTCGGAACGGACTTATTTTAGATCCACAAATACAGGCCTCGGGGGGCTCGCGAACATCTAATCCTCGACGGATCCATTCATTCCGAGCCGCTTCACAAGTTTGACCGACTTCCGAAAGACGTCGGAGGAGAAACCGTAGGGTTCACAACCATAGGAATCTGCCAGCGAAATCAAACAGGTTGGCCCGTCCTTCTATGTGGGTCATGTTCACGAGAAAATGCAAGCACTTCCGATCCTCTCGGGCGTGGACGATTTCGAAGCGGTACGAGTTTGAGAAAGCATCGCTTCCGATGAAAATGCAATCCCGGAGACGGAACACATGCTGGGGGGACACGTAAGCGAAGTCCTCTACACGAGACGCTTCCAACAAACAGATTCAGGTGTGGCAAGCACCTTTCAAATTGTTTTGAAAACACGCGTTTATTTCGACTCGATCCCAACGTCTTGCATTCTAAAAAAAAATGAGTTCAAAGATGTAGGTTTTATTTTTTTAACGAATGATTTTAACCAAAAATCTCTGGAATCAAATTGGCATAATATGACCCAGATTTTTAGTAGGTATGTAAAAGTTTTGCAATTACAAACCGAGAAGTAAAATACGCTTGAAGAAATAATTTACCTTTTGCAAGATTTTCAATTGTGGTTGGTTGCGTTTGATGGCCCAAGGGTCATTTTGGGTTATGCGGCCCCAAACACAAGACAGACATCGTGCAACATACAAACAGGCAATTTCACTGACAAAGAAATACACCCAGGGAAAAAATGAACTTGCGCCGCCTACAACAAGCGCAGTGGGCAAACTAGATAGGGAAGCAAAGGGCCGCAAGATTCAATGGAACAGGACAACAGTATTAAGCTTTCAAATTTTATCAGGCTAGCGATTGCCAAGTTAATTCAAGAGTAATAAGTTTATAGTTCTGGAATTTTTTTAGTGGATCAAATTCTTCCATATGCATAGTCTCTGGGAATAGTTAGTTTTTATTTATTTTTCATTACGGGACATCTGTGTGGCTTATCAATTTGTTCTACAGAATCCTACTGAACCACATTTAATTTGACGAGGATTTCAAAGTTTCCATTTACATTACTGAAATACTTTAATTCAGATGCAAAATGTAATAGAAGAAAATATTGATGTATCTCATTCGATCGTCTCGATACCTACCAGAGTATTAAGAGAAGGCACAGTAAGTACCGATGCAAGAAAATAGAGTTAGAATTTTTTTTAAAACATTAGTTGGGATCACAACAATTAAGGAAGTTTTCAAAGGGTTGATATGCATCGTTCCCCCCATAGATTAAACGAAATAAGTAGTCTAAGAACATTTCGTTCTGTGAAATGTCCATTACACAATTACAAGTTAGCTTTTGATTCTGTTTTCATGGTGCAAGAGCCATACTTGACCAAGCTGCTCCAAACACAAGACAGATTGTTGAGTAATGGACAATCACAAGGAACTCTTTACTGACACAGAAGACAAATGCATCCAGAATATGTTAAAAGAATTGAACTTTCGCCGCCTACATCTCACAGGGTTCCTAAACTCTTTCATCCCACCTCTGTTCCCACACAACCCCTTACTCTTTCACAATTTTTCATTTGACGCTACCTTGTGTTTGGCGCAGCTTGGCCAAATATAGGCCCTAGCGCATGGAAACCACCAACACTTGAAAGTAATTAAGTTTCCGGTATTTCTGGAAGTATTGTAGTGTTCTTTATCGGAAGAAACGAGGCTTTATAGGAATCGGCCGAAACACAGAAATGAGTTGATGCACAGTTCCGAATATTGGTGTTAAAGGCTCGTCATGCAAACACGTGGACTTTCCTCGGCTAAGTTTGTGTTTGATTTTGCCGCTCTTCCGCATAGCGGAGGGGGGGGGGAAATAAATAGTTCTCCGTGGACGGCATCCACTTCCTCCTCGCGCTCCGTCTCTGTGTGTTTCATAACCTTCTTTCACCTCTTCTGAGGTGATGTTTCCGAACGTGACAATGGGGAAGACACAAAGAGATGGCGTGCTGCTGTTATGGCCGATTGTTCGCCTCATTGGCTTCGGCCGAAGGATCGACTTTTGTATCTAGGATGAGAAACGGATGATGGCTTAATGTGTATGCGATATCCATGTCGTGTCTGTTTATTTTGGTCCGAGTATGTTGAGCGGAGATAAAGACGTGACTGCTTCAGTAGCGTTTCTTTCGCAGAGATAGTGCGGCTTCCGCGAGAAGGCGGTCGACCTTGAGACAGTTGACTTACGAGTAAGCGTGAAAGATTGTCTTAGATTAAAGACTGCAATACGCTTGTTCAGGGCTGTAATATTATTGCTGCAAAATTATAGCTGGAATATTGATCAAGGGCTGCAATACGCCAAATAATCACATGCAACTATCGCGATAGGCATTCATCCCAACTTTGGGATTCTAACAATAAACTGCTAGAATCGACACTGAAGATACTAATTAAGGGCTTGGTTTACATTCGCGAGTGGTTTGAATGAGTATTCAAACCATTCGGGCCGGCTGTCATTTCACGGGAACCGGATTATCATTGTCCAGTCACAACACTGAAAATGTGCCAATAGTATCACATCTTTAAGAAACTGCACTCTCGGACGGTTGACAGGAATATATCCGAAACGACGTCTTCATTATGAGATAATGTCTCGAGATTGTATTTGCTCTGGGGTAGACCACAACGGGCTAACAAGTGCATCATGGGGTTGCGATCCTCATTTACAAGAGGCAGTAAATCCCAAAGGAATGGATCACTAGGGTACCTCGAGTTCGTGAAGCCAGTGCACTTAAACATGCGATCCTGGGGAGTTTGTTGAGCATTGAAGGCACCATAACGCGAATTTGGTAGTTCGACGCCCACATATAACGTTCTCATAAGCGACCATCCCGTAAAGCGTCAATCTTTTTGGAGACCTCTTTGACAGGAATATCAAGTGGAATTAAAAGCCCTACTTGCTTTAATTGTTCTCCTTAAGCGTCTATAGAAATTCATTTTAAAATTCTTCGTGTGATAGTTAGCTTATTTTGTTTTCTAAAATTATCGGAATTCGCAGAGCACATAGCAGCTTGTGGGAAAACAGAACAAAAATAAAAACTGGGTTTAGTACCCCTAGCCAAATACAGACAAGTATTGAGCATTTTCAAATTCTTGAATTTCATTGCTATAGAAGTGCATACAAGAACGCTTCGATGGAAAATTTGACAGTTTCCCGCCCAAAACACAGCATACATTTATGAAAGGGTTGGCCATTTTACTCCCGAGAAAAATTTTATGGGACAGATTACGGAAGGATTCATCAGGCACGTTTCGAAAATCTAAGAGTTTCGGAAAACGTTTAACGTTTTA
Organism: Metellina segmentata; assembly: GCA_947359465.1. Taxonomy (NCBI): domain Eukaryota; kingdom Metazoa; phylum Arthropoda; class Arachnida; order Araneae; family Tetragnathidae; genus Metellina; species Metellina segmentata. The sequence goes on from OX375875.1 coordinate 102,990,183, forward strand.
GCAAAAAGACTAACAGTTGAGAAAAGCAACTTAATTCACAAAAAAAGCTAAATGCTCAAGTTACAGAAAGTAAAAACTATGCATTTGTTACATTTTAAAAGAATATGTCTTAAATTTAGTTAAATTCATAATATTTTAATTGAAAGAAATTTTTTTTTGTCCTGAAATAACGCAAATATACAAACTAGCAAAGAGAAAAGAAGCTTTACCTACACACTTCATTACATATTTAGTAGCAATTTTCAATCTAGATACCAGTTAAAAATTAAAACGTGATCTTGGAACACGGCCCGATTAATAAACTGAACGAAACGCCGGAATAACTTCCGATTATAGCCCTTAGGTTCATGTTCACGAGTCGTTAGGGTTTCCAGTCACAATATCCTACTGTATCATCCTTTAATAGATTTTTCAATAACCTTGGAATTGCTTCCCAAACAATATCAGCGACCTTGTAACGAATTAGGGAGTATGTACGCTTCGTTTGAAGATCCGTCATGTGCTTACGGGAGAAATCACTATTCCTAATATGGAACAGATTATTCATTGGTTAAATTGCTTATCCAGAGTAATAAAAAATCTCTAGTCTACGCTTCGATAGCCAAGTCCATGTTCTTACTCTTCAGAGATCTCACAACAGCGACTTCGCTCATATTCTGTATATTTGAAATACAAGATAACGCAAGAGACAGACAGAGCATGGATAGATAGCGAAATCAAAATTCAATTCAGTACTTTTCTTTATGACATACTTCAAGCCGCAGGGCCCGGTCTAATGATCACTAAAAAAAATGGGAGCTACAAACCCCAAACAGTAACTGATTATAGCACCATGCACTACTATTCAATTACAACAATCCCTCGTTACAAAAATGCGCTATTCTCATTGCCCCAAGGTCCTTGCCAGTTCACTCCGTCTGCTTTGCCCTTTAAATTGTTTTTGATGTTTTCCCTCGAGTCAACTGTGATTGCAGCGTTTGATTCTCGAACCCGATCGAAGAAAAAACAGAGTTATTGGCCGGTTGTCGTCAATCCTCTTGGAAGAGGAGGAACCGAATCGTTATCTGGGATCGCAAACCTCAAGCCGCCAGCGGCGTCAAGAGATTCCAGATTTCTGGAAAGGCCGGAAGAGAAAGCGGAAGATGGAACCCCGCAGCTCAGGAAGGTGATGTATTCCGTTTTATAGTGCCTCCTAAACTTTAGTAGAGTTCAACCAAGGTCATTTGAACTTACAGCATGGTTAGCTCTCGATGGGACCCACCAAATGTAACGCTCTTCCTACATCGTAACTATCGGATAATTTATACAGTCGGCAGCCATGCCCGAAATTGGAAGCAACTGCCCGATTTCCCTCATGTGTACAGTGTTAGAGTATAATTATTTTTGCCTACTGGTCATCTCTCATTTACAACTTTTTACGCAGTAAAATGAACCTTTTATAATGCTGGTTTTCAGATTCGAAAGTTTACAGTTCAGACACTTGCAGTTTCTTTGCGTTGGGTTTTTCATATTAGTCATAAGGACTGTAGTGGCCTTAGTCTATTCTTTCTAGGTGCGATCAAGGTACAACTGCTGTTCCGACCGTAGCGTGAAGGTTAAAACCACAACAAACAACCAAGTATTGACTGGGGACAAACATTTATGGAAAAATTAAACGAACGAAGCATATACTGCCGTGTAATCTCGTTCTAAAAACCATTATCCCAAAAAATAGTGTTATTTCAATCGAGAGTATGTACTTCATCTATACCTTGCATGCTAAGCTAAGTTAAAAAAAGAAAATATGAAGCATTCATGTTGAAGTCACGTAAGCATAACAATGATAATTTCCACAGAATAGGAAATCCATTCCCGAACCATGCACTTGAATTACATTAATTCTGGAATAAACATTGATTTTACCTATTGTTGCCTGGTAATGCAAATAAATAGATTGCATGTACTTCGGTCTACAAAATCGATAGCACATTAATGATCTACACGTCATCTGAATAGATTGTACTTGTATCGAATATCAATGAAGAAACTTTCATTATCTAATATTCAGAATATTGGCGAATTTTATCGAATCGTCGAATTTTATCATTTTTATTGGAGCAAACTCAATGAAAATGATAAAATTCGACAATTAACTACGCTGAGCTTTTATACACGCAGCGCCATTTAGGAGTGAGGAACATTATCTAGATACATGATATATAGATCTTGGGAATGTACTTTAAATATGAGGCCTTTGCAAATTAAACCTATAATTTTGCATTTTACACATAAAAGATCTTTAAAATGTATCGACCGTGGCATGATAAGGATTAAACTATCGTATGCATTTACGCGCGTGATAAAATATTATTCATTTTTAACTGCTGACAGTACAAAAACTATTTAAAATACGCTTAATCCAGGTCTCATTTTGGTCATTTTTGTATCCAATTAACAGACACGTATTGCAGATGAAACCACCAAGAGTTGTTTGACTGATAGGATCTCGTTATCAAGAATGAAACGCAGATGTCGATAGAAAATCGATGTAATTAATGTGCGAAGCTTGTGATACAAGCAAGGACATAGTTTCTCTTACGCTCGCAAAAGCAGATCCAACATACAACTCATTTTGATTTGAGGACTTCACTTGGAGAAAAGCTCAACATTTGCAAGTTTCTGCAGCCTGCTGCACTGCTCCATCGTCGATTTTTAACACATCTATGCCCCCAGAGTTCACGCGATACGAAACGTGAGTGCACACGAGTTTGCAATGACTCTCAGCAGGAAAGACTCCGAGTTGGAAGCAACTTCCTTGTTTACATGACGAATAGCGTGTCCTACATACCGAAGGGATTCGAGGAGTGAAAATGTCTGTCCCAATACGAAGGTGTGACAGTCAAAATATTCCTACTAAATCTTTGATGTATTGAATTGAAAATAGAAGGCTTCCACACACCGAGAAGACAACTTCCTGAAGAAAAAGGTCTCGTTGCCTACAAAAAGAATTACCCGAGTCTTGCTTTTAATTTCCATCTACTTTCTAAAGGTGGGGTTCAATAAAATATTGCATAACAGAAAAAGATGAATCGTAAAATAGTTTGTTTTACTTATCCACCGATTGCCTCTTCTGAAATTGTTTTGAAAATAAGCATAAACAAGCAGGAGGTGTAATTTGTCATTCGTATAGACTAGTTTGTGTTAAGATAAAGTTGAGCCTAATATTGTTTTATAAGCACTAGAATCAACAAGTAAAAATGGAAAGAAATGTTAACGAATGAATCAATTTCATAGTTTAGCGTCATCATGAACGCCAGAAGGTTAAGTTTCTTTTTAAGAGAGTTCATTTTCACGATGTTCGTACTTTATTATCTCTAAAAGGATTCAAAACTAAGATACAAAATTTAATCTAGAAATCAGTGTCTTGGAATCAAAGACAATTGAACGAAAACCTACTATTAATTTGACGAGGTTATTTAAAGTGTCAGAATAAACACCCTGATGTGTATATATTCGATTGCAAGTTCCAATGAGAGGATGGTTGAATGGTTTTATTTGAGTTTTAATGGCGCAAATTCCATCAGATCAAGATGCTTTAAACACGGCAAGCATAAAGTAATGAACTCACACAAAATTATACCGACACCCAAGATAAATACATTCAAGTTAAGTTACTGGAATGTAACAACTCTTAAGTTGCTAGCGCAGAGTGAAAACCCACATTGAATGGGTTGCTTGGGTTTCATTTCACAATAGCAATATATGGCCAGACATAACGAATAGTAAACGGAGTTAGAGTTAATGAAATTAAATGGGAATTTTAAAAGAATATACATTCATATGATTTGTTGTCGATAAGTCTGAATACCTCAATCGATTATACAAGAGGATCACCTTCCGGAGACGCGATATAAATTTTCCAGGCACTATTGTCATGCGGTCGATGAAAATGCGTGCCGACCGGTCCCAGTGGAATGCGGTATTTCGTTCTCATTCGAGACGGGCAATAGGAACCACAGCCTCGGTTAAAAGTGAAGCAGATGCTCCAATTAAGCTTCCAATAGGAGAGAACAAATGTGAAAATGGAAGCCTAGAATTTGATCAGTGGTACTATAATAATCGAAACTGAAACCAAAATAAACGAAAATGTACTAAGAAACCGAGGAACTCGTTGGGTTTCATCAGTCGAGCGGTTATTTAGGATAAACTGATACAATTACCAATTTTAGCCGAAACTTCCCAATTAGCAACGGTAATTTTTGTCATCGTAAAACTACAGTTTTAATTAGGTCTATTCCAGAGTTAAAAACTCGACAGAGGGAAACTACAGAATTTCACCATTTATATTCGGAGGAAATATGCCTTTCGCGATAATTTTCATAAAACTTCTAACAATTTGCATACGAAAATAGACATACTATGAACAATTCTTTACGTAAATTCGACTTGACAATATTTTAGACTTCAGTTGATCAACAATTCAATTTTTAAGCGAGAATTTTTCGAGCATGGCTATATACTATTGAGCTCTAAATATTAGTATGCGATTTCATATTGAGTAAGCGTTAAATTGTTTTAGTTTCCATCAAATCAGTTTATTCCCGTCGAACTCTCATATCAAAGGTTGTTATTCGTTCTTTCAGTGAAAAGCACATGGATATATTCAATTTTGTCAATAAACAATGTTAAGAAATAGAATTAACACGCTTACTTGGTGTAAGTTAAGTAAACTTGGAACTGTTCCCTTACTGGACATGCGCTTGCAGACAGGAAAAATATGGGCGGTGAAAGTTAAAAAAATGGCTGGTAAAAGATAGTTAAGGAATGCAGCTTCTAGATTGTAAAGATTTGCTGTGGAGTGATCTTTAATTTTACAATGAAAGCTACTTTCTAGCCAATAATTTGCTTTGTCATTGAAACAGGAAATACTTAGGAATTCGCCGAATTTCGCAGATCCTCATTCTCTAAAAGCACTCACCGAAAATAATTTGGCTGGGTTCTAAGGAGCAAGGACGATCTGGCCAAGCTACATCAGACACACAAGACTGATATCGTCAAGTAATAGCGATTTGGTAGATCGGGTTTTTGAAAAGGGAGATTGCAAGCGAGTGGCAAATACCTCAGAAACGGCCCTGAATATAAAGCTTGAATACCATCCATTAAGTGCCTAAAACCGATTTAAAAGTTAACCCAGCGTTCAAGAGCACCCGTCTTGAGCCGTTTGGGTGGAAATTCAATGACTGACGTACTTCACGAACATACAAGCAATAACTTTCTTACAATACAATTTAGCTTGACCTTAACTGAAGAAGTAACGTTCTGGAACACCCACTTGGAGCATCACGGAAAACTAAGAAAAGCTGCCGTCTAATGTGTTTATTTTGAACGCAAACAAGTTCTGTTAGTGCCCGTGATGAGGTTCTTAATCATAAACTCCTTGATATCGAACAGAACTTTCTATCATTGCAACACAAAAAGAAGCCATGAACTTCAAGGTGACGGCGGAAGACTTGACCTCGAGCGTTCATTCTTCCTCAGGATTGTTGATGGCAAGGCAAAAATTCGGAAGCATTTTTATGGGCTCTACAACGTTTAAGTATTTTAGGATGATAACTCATTTCTCAAGTAGTTTCGCATTTAATCCAATATATTAAAAAACTTGAATTGCAGCACAATTGACATTTTTTAACTAAATAGTTTAGAAATGTAGCTTTTATGCAGCTCTTATTTACTTCAAAAATTATTTAAAATATAGATTCTTTTAAAGTGTTATTTTATGTTACGAATTCATTGAAATGCAGGTGAATACAAACCTTATTTCTATGGAATCTCACAATAGTGGCATCTTTAGAAGTATAAAAGTAAATATTAGTCTACTTTAAATTTAAAACAAAAATATAAACGTTTAATTCTTGTTAATGCAGAATATAAATTGGATTTTAATGGAAAAACTTATCCAAGTTTTTTTAAGTGATAGATTGAATGTTAAATTTTTATGGTGCAAAGGTGGAGGTTTGGCAAGATCCGACACACTTTTAAATAGTTTTTGGAAATAAGTTTGTATCAATGATTTTCCTTAAATTTATAACTATTCAAAACTTGACTCTTTATTAGAAAAAGGTTGAAGACATAATAGAATGCAGCTAACATTACATAAATATCACAATGCCCATCACTTTCCATGTCATGTTTTAGAAATATTTCTCTTGATATTCAAAAATATATTAAAACAATCCCAAAACAGAAGCCTTGAAAAATATGTGCCAGGAGGCACAAAGATTTTACAATCTCAATTTTAAAAGCGGAACTCTGACGTTTCTAGCAAGATACTTGTAATACTTGGTAGTTTATATCCAAACATTCACTTCTTGGAGAACATTAAAATTCTTACACTGATCTCGATATTTCATAAGTCCAAGATTAATTTCAAGCCGCCAAAATTAATGAAATATTCCCACCTTGAACATATAAGAGGGTTGAATGTCAAGGAGTATTGAAGGTCCGAATAAACATTCATCTCAAGAACAGCATTTCGCAACTTGAGTAAATCGAGAGCAGAACGGGAAGACTGACGGACATGGTAACATCGCAGAAATTCGGCAATATTCATTTGTAATACATATGCATACATGACTAGCGGGTAAAAATTAACCCAATTCTGACTCAAAAACCTGTATCCTGCCTTACGGGGCAAGGTCAGTCGAGAAGGAACGTCAATGAAGGTCAATGACCTTGGTTCTCGTGACCCTTTTCCATCGAAAGAAGGCTCGAAACTAGCCAGGACGAGTTGTGCATATGCAACTCAACCTTCAATAAATGATCGAAGAGCAAAAATTTCAAGACTTGAGAAATATGGATCAGACCGTGAAGTAAAACACGGTAGAGGAGAGGACAAGCATTTCGGATTCAAGATTGAATCCCGTTTTGAAACCGAACCTTCAGATCCATGTAAGGAAATGTTGCGTTACAGGCACGAGGATGCGCGTGTTTGCCTTGGAAATCAAAATTCTTTAGAGTCGCAAAGGTATTTACCACCCGAGCGACAAAACAGAACACTTAAAGACCAAACGGATCTGCCTAACACATCTTTGTTATCAATGAAATAAGGCGAAAGTTGGTTGCATAGAGTTTTTATGGCTAGAGTGCCCTACTCGACCAAGCCGCGCCAAACGCAAGGCAGAACGTCAAGCAAATTGACATACACTGGGAAAATTTTACCGGAACAGAAAGAGAAATACACCCAAAGATGATTCAAACCTGCCTACGACTCGCAGTTTGCTAGAGCAGTATATAAATGCTTTGTAAACTCCTATATCCCGACATCGGGTATTTAACATAAAGAGGTGAACAGAAAAAGTTTACTTTTTTTCTATCAATTATTCTGAATAACATAGAGCTGAATAGCTGCCTAGTAATTATAAATGGTTGTCTTTCAATAGTAATATCGTCACCTGTGTACGGAAATTGCTTACGACAAAATTTTATTGTTCAGATACTAAAAGACCTACTTTGTTCATGGGTCCATAAATATTGATCGTGTTAAATGTTTAGAAAGGACCTTAAATGTATTTCTCATAACAAAAATGAGAATTTAGCGTCTATGAAAATGTCAATTAAAGAGTTTCTGGTCCAGTTCAACGATGCATTTATCATTGGATTGCAATAGAATATTTTTTTAAATGTAAGGTATATTCTCGAAACTTTATTATTCAACCACAAGTTAATCACAGTAAACCGTAATTAGCCATTTCTACAGAATATGATATGAAGTTAAGTTGACTGAAGTTTAACATCACTTCTATATGGTTATCCGATTAGTCCAAGAATCCAGAACATTGAAGTAAACCAAGTCTGTTTATATTTCTTCGCCAGTAAGATTTGATCGCTAAAGTATCTTAACTATCACTTCCAACTGAATATAGATAAAAGCAAGTTAGAAGGAGCAGCAGTTTGTCGTTTTGGGATTGAAATTCAGAAAAACTGCAACAATTCAATCTCGTGTTTTACACATTCCGTGCACCCCAAACAATTTCGAACCATTACGCCTAATTTGCTTCATTCAACGAGTAACTCTTACGAAAGCCGACTTCCAACACGCTGTGGGATTTGCATAACCAAAGAAATTCTGCGGCAAACTTCATACTCGAGTGCAGAAATCGGGGCTAATTATTGGCAAAAACAGCGGAGTTTACCGAGAACTGCAACATGCGGACACAAGATTACTGCGGAACAGTCGTTGCGAAAAAGAAAAACCCACAGTAGCTGGGGCGAAGTGGTCGGTTCCTGTTGAGCGATGGCCTGGTATCTGGAATGGAATCAGGTAGAGGGAAGTTCGGAAACATTTCGCGCTTAACCCCAAAAGCCTCTCGTAAAAGTGATGGAATGATGAAGTCCAAATCGCGATTTCACGACATGGGTAATGACGCTGTTTGAGACGGTGCTTTGCCAACGGACCTGCTCTGAAAGGAGATGACGGATATTGTTAGTATCAGTCATACTATAGCCAGGACACTAATTTTCCCATTTTGAAAGATCTCAAGCATTTGGAAGCCGAGTGTCTATAGTTGATTGATGCACAATGAAATCTCAATACGATTTGGAAAAACTTAAAGTATAGAAACCCAGAATTCCAGTCTACATCATCTTTTATACTTTTAAAAGGAAAAAAAAAAACTTAAATTTCCAATTTTCATCTGCAAGTTAATTTGCTACCATATCGTAATTCGCATAGAAATATGGTGGGCAAATGCATGGGCTTGCAAGAAAAGCATTTAATTAAAAACTGCAAACAGTTATTTTAACGAGTTCAAAATTGTGTTCCTATAGGGAACTTTTCTTCACAATAAAATTTCAAATTATGAGTAAACAGGACTTAATATTAAACATGATCTTGCCAGTCAAAAATTAAAAAAAGCAGTTTTTGAATGCCCACGATAAAATTTCGTATTGACAATAATTCGTCAGATTGATTTGGAACGTGGTAGCAGAAAGACTACGTCGGAATGAACCTATTCATTCTTTGTGTTTCATCGTCTTTGTGTCAGTGTCCTGTATTTTTAAATAAATAGATGTTTAAAATAGAAATGGACTCGATGTAATAGTTATTACGTCACACATTTCACTTAGATCTGGCAATTGTCATATGAATTCCGGTGCATGCGTCATGAAAACCAGCCGTTTAACTACAAGTCTGCCTCAAACTTCGGTAACTTTAATGTATTACACAAGTAGATCTATTTCAAGACGCATTTGCAAAGATTTAAAACATGTTTAAAGATACAAGAGCCAATCGACAATTCGGCGTGAGAATTCAGGAAGTGTAATAATGCCCGTATTCAAGTAGGATGAAGGAAACCCAGTGATTATTGTAAAGGTAATGAGTTTATTGTAAAAGGGTACTATTGTCAATTCAACAAGCTTGTACCTATCTTCAATGCGATGACCTAGTCCCATAAATTTACAATTTAATGTCGTAATTTGAATTCAAAGTGTGACCAAAAGGCAAAACACTAGTGTCGGTGTCATAACAATTGGGAGAGTAAGAGTTGTCCAAGTCCTTGCCCTGAGCCGTGCTCCTTGACCCATCTCAATTTGCATAGATCTGTGGGAAGCCAGATACCTTCAAAACTGTGGAATGGGTACACCGATTGTGAATTCGGACAAAATCAAGACGAGTGATACATCGGTTTCTTCCGTGGGTGGGATGGAAAACAATAGACTTTCACTATCACTGCCGAGACCCCTTTATTCACCCGTATCAATGTCCAAGACCTCACATTGTTGCTTTCAAATGATTGGAAAGTAGGAAAGAAAAAAGGAACATAAATTGATTTTTAATTCTTAGACAAAAGGTTTATTGAATGAAAACTAGTCTGGAGGACGCGGATAAGGAATTACTTTATGTCTTCCAAGTTTCCTCGGTATGAAAATTGGGAAAGTTGCCTCGAATATGTTATGAAATCCCGTAATGCACACTCAAGGCGACATTATCTCGGCGTATTACAATGGATACAATATCAGGACAAGACTGGTTAATATTTCCGTACAATTTCAAAAGAACTATCAATTTCTTATTTCCTAAATTTAAGATTGGATTGTGAATGAGAAATACGACACCTCGAGTGTTGTATTCAAGTATTCAAAGAGGAACAATTGTTTAGCTTAAATGATTAAATCTGAATTGTGCATACAGAAATAATATAAATTTGAAATCGATTAAATTAAAGTTAAAGTTAATTATTTATATACCATTAGGCTATATGTTAACTATTTCAGTAGTCAACTTATTAAAGATGCATAACTATGACGATTGATATAAAATGAGTTAATTTCTTTCAAAGAATTTGATACTTTGCAACGCAACTTTGTTCTTCCCTTCCATCTTGCAATGTATTCAACCTACTATACATTTACGATTGATTTCTTCAGTCTGAATATTTTACAACTTAAAGAGGTCACAGAAATTAAGTACCTAAAAAGTAAAAAATGGCTCCTTGTTACGATTCATAAAACGAAACGCACTTGCTTTGGTTTTGAATAAAATACTAATCCAAATGAAACTATTTACTGCTAATTTACGCTTAATGTTATTCTTGCACGCAACACCTAAAGAACGAAACACGGTTAAGCCTCTAATTGTATTCGGAAAAGCTCATTGAGTCCGAGGCACGTCAGCTCCTATAACACTCTCCAGGTGTGTAACAGAAAATTATCCGATTTCCAAGCGACTAACTTTCAATTCAATGGTTAGTTTTTATAGCAGACTAGTCATGTTTGACCAAGCAGTAAAGGAAATGGACATACAATGCTTTACAGACGTGAAAGAAATGCAACCAGGGAGGAATTGAACCAAGCCTAGGACTCCAACTCAACGGAATTCAATATAAGATGAAAATAATCCGGTAGTTATTGACCGATTGTGTTTGTGATATTTTAAAAGTACTTGAGTTATGTAACTATTTATGTAATTAGTTGTATATACAATTATATTACATATTAATTATAATTATGTAATTAGCTGTGTAACTTTAAAAGTACTGAAGGTACAAATAAATTTCTTTACATTTTTATGAGGTAATACTAATGGTAGTTAACGTCGTACTAGAGCAACACAACGGGCTACTTACGACGGTCCGGGATCAGTCCTTTAAAGGAAAGATCCGAGGACAACACCGATTTTGAACCACCGTCAGATGACGAAGCAACACTCGAGCTGGCACCCCACTCTCGAAACTTCCACACCAACCCAGCGTGAGAACTTTAGGCCACGACAGATTTAAGGTGCACCATGTCAGGTCCCGGATTAAAACCAGGAACCTTCCGATCTAGTGGCTAACACCTTAACCACTATACCGGTTGGTCGGCCATTGTTATAAGGTAGAATGCAAGTTTGTAAAATTTCGGTAACAACCGATTTAGTTAAATTTTTAATGCAGCGTGCAAAAATATTTTTGAATAACCTTTCATAATATATTGACTAGATGAGTTTTAATGTCTTGAAGTGATTGGTGGACATAAATCAGAGAACTTGGACATTGGCCTTTTTACTAGGACAAAGTACAGGATTCCAGTATTTAGAGTTCAAAACTACAAAGAAAACCTCTTTAGCCCAAACGCACCTCTCTGAATGATCAATTGAATTTTCATAGCCCAAGGGCCAGATTTTGCGCTAGACGATCGGTAACTACAAATGGGTTTTATCATGATTTCCTCTCTGAATGCAATTAACCACACGAGGACGAGTCATTATTAGATTAGCCCTTTCACTGATTAAGCTTCTTGGTAGAAATCCAACAAGGACATAGCAGACATTTTGTTTACATTCGCAAGCATTTCAACTTCGCAAAGGGGCGGAGTGGGATGCTTTGACGTGCCTGGCATTGATTCTAGTCTTCCTTTTTCTTTTTTTAAATGACAACTGCTTGGATAGACAAGACCGTTACGCTTTTGGCGAAATTTCGCATTGCTCGGGAATTCCGGTCGCCACCTCATGCCCGTAGGTGTCTAGCAAAAAGGCCATCGTCCTGAGAGTTAAGACCAAAGCGATTCGAGAAGTTCTGTAGGTCGCTCCTTGCCGTGAAAACCTCCTCAACCATAGCGCAAGCGGAGAAACAGGAAGCAAGAGGGTTCTGCTGCACTTGACTAGGAAAAACACGCCTTGTTAATTAGAAAACAGTTACTCGCAACAAAGGATGCGGCGAGATAAGTCTCCCGAAATGCCTACTTTAAATTCTTCTCTCACAGTGCATTCCTTATGCAGACAACACGCGGGTCTCCAGTCGCGATTATGTCACGAATTGGGTTTAAAGGCTCAAGGTCCGATAGCAAATATCACACGCGCGAATAAGGCTAAATTCTTCTAACCCAAGATGGCAAGGTAATTTTAATTAACATCGTACTAGAGCAACACAAGGGGGTATTGAAGACGGTCCGGGACCAATCCTTTGAGGGACAGATCCGAGGATAACACCACGTCATTTTAAAAAGCGGTCAGATGACAAGGCAACACCCGAGTTGGCACCCCACTCTCCAAACTTCCTCACCAACCCAACGCAAGGACCTTCGGTCACGATAGATTTAAGGTGCACCAGCCGCCTCTTCACTATACGCTTACAAATAACCATTCACTTACCCGTATTCGAACCAGGAACCTTCCGATGTAGAGGCTAACACCTTAACCACCAGACCGGTTGGTCGGCTTAAACCCAAGATGTTATTCGAAGAACCGAATTGTACCTCGTACTATAGTAGTGAATTTAAGAACATTTGAATCTTTATTAGAATATTTAACAAGGCATTAAGGAATAATTTACGAGGGATCTCATTTCTCGAGCCAACAGTTTAAGCGATTTAAAACTCAATTTGACGATTCCTCTGAATATGCATAGAATAGGTTTTTAGTTTTTCAGACAAGTCAAACTTTATCCTTCATCACTTCAATAGTGGAACATGTGTAGAAATACCATTAATACCAGTGGGAGTGATAAGTGTTAATATTGAAGTGCCCTTATATTATTTTGACGTCAAAGACCTGCAAGTGTCAAATGAAGTCAAGAGAAATAAGTTTTTAAATAGTTGCAAGCAGAGAAATGTTTATAACCAAAAGTTCATCTAGTAATCAGTACAGCTTTGTACGATTTCATTCGTAGAAAGCGTAGAGCTGTTTTGCAAGTAAATGTAGAACACAAACCTCTTCATTTCAAGTTCCAATGGAAATATTTTCCGAGTTAATGCAATAGTTCGAAAAATTTCAATATCAGAGTCAATACTTAACGCTGTGATTAGAAAGTGGAATGTAAAGTTGCTCGACCGTTGCTTACAATTACAATTGCTCCACCGCATAAATCGAACACTTTTGCTCAGAAAGCGTTAAGTTACACGAGGGAAAAATTACCCGGTTTCACTTTTAGGATTACTCAACAATTGAACTGGGAACATAATTATGCCGAACTTATCGATCTATGCAACAAATTAGGTCGATTTTTTTGCTTTCCCGCAGACATTGTTAAGTTATCACCAGTGCATAACCAAGCTTCCCGGGAAAGAACCCTTTCAGTTCTCACCGTAGGAAACCGATATGGGATTGAGTACCTCAATTTAACATCCCACTCTCCGGCCTTGTTCTCTTAGGTCACCGGCAATATCGATTTTACAAACTTACTCGCCTGTTAGCTATCGATAGACAGCAGGATATTAATGTGTAGGCTAAATAAAATGGGGCCCACTGGTTACCTTGAATTAGAAAACCTAATTGTTTACTAAGTAGTATCCCAAGCAGAGCTTTGAAAGCAGATTTAAATTTAGACAACAGCGAGTAAAAGATTGAAAAATTATTTGTGTGATATCCCCTAGCACTCGATACGACTAGAAATGCTTGAATTAGAAAAACCTGAAATGGATGGTAGGTTGGTTTTTAGGGTGTTATGGCGCAAGGGCAGTCTTCTTAAAATGGATGGAAATTAGTTTTAAAGTAGTAAGTCGTACAGTAAAAACCGACTTTATTTCCAAAGCTTATACAAATTTTAAACGAAGTGAAATTTTAAATTGGAATATTTCAATGAAATAACTAACAAACAAAGTGGAATCAACAGAACTATTCATTTTAAGTTTTATCATGAGAATTTAAATTTATCCACTATCTCGAAAAAACTTAAGTGTCCAAGGCAATACCTAACGTTTCACTTATGGTTCTCAAGGCATCTTATACAGATAATTGAAGTTTGAAATTCCAGTATTCAATATATTTTAATCATTGAAAGCACTCTTAAATTTGTAACGCGAAGCATAACCGCAACGTTAATTGTTTCATATGGAAAAAACTAAGTGATACTGAATGACAAAAATGTAAAGGAATTTCTAATATTCGCTTACAATAAAAGCTTCGTGCAAATTTTGTTTTAAATTGCATACCATGTGCAGCTATATAAAATTTAAGAGTAGCGAGCTTTAAAACTAAGATCAATATGTATTGAAATTGAGTTTGAAATTAAGTGCCCACAAGTTACCAAGCGTTAATAAAAATAAAATGAAACTATCAAATGCACCTATTCATGAAAATTTAGTACAAAATTGTCAACGTCGTAGGCAAGGTGTAGACTTTTTTTTTTAACATTTAGCGCAAAAACTTTTAACACAAGTTATTAAAATTTAGTTTGATTCAGAATTTCTCAAGTTTCCCCTCTTAACTTCAAAAGCAATAATAAACTAAGGCAAACTCTTAAATTTAAAGGCCACATAACGCATTTGACAAGCCAAAATTAAAACATAAAACCAAATTCAGCTAAAAAAAATTTCCAAAGCAGTAAGGAATATTAAATAAATTAAAAATTTGAAGAGAAAAACTTACCTCCGGAGGCCATGAAATCCGTATACCAATCAACTACCGCCCGCACAGAAGCCATAGTGACTGAAAAGCTATGTGAAAATAAATTCTAAAATGTTAAAAACGTGTTAGTATATGAGGGTCAGCTAAGTACAACTCGAACGAAAAGTATATCCGATGCTTCTCTTCGACGAGATGGTTTTCTATCTTTTTTCGTTTAAATACCGGGGCACTCTTGCGTGGATGACGTCAAGAGCGATTGCAGCGCTCCAGACATCACAAGGGTTGCCACGTTGGGAGGACGGATTTTTTCGTGCCAAAGTATAGTCGCCAAGCTTCACGGAAAAAGGATTCTTTTATCCGGGGGGATATCGCGCAAGATCAGTTTTAAACTTAAAAATTCTAGAACATTTCACAATTTCTTTTGAAGTAACACTGTTTGAAGCTCGTTTTTTGTTAAATTTTACAGAACAATAGAAAATCTGTTGGGAAATTTTTGCATCTCAATTTGAAAATAAAGGAATTCTTCCCTATCTTTTAAGGTATAGTGGTTAAGGTGTTAGCCTCTAGATCGGGAGGTTCCCGGTTCGAATCCGGGTCCGGGCATGGATGTTTGTAAACGTATGGTGTAGAGGCGGCTGGTGCACCTTAAATCTGTCGTGGCCGAAAGTCCTCACGTTGGGTTGGCGTGGAAGTTTGGAGAGTGGGGTGCCAGCTCAGGTGTTGCTTCGTCACCTGACCGTGGTTCAAAATTACGAGGTGTTGTCCTCGGATCTTTCCCTTAAGGGACTGATCCCGGACCGTCGTCAATAGCCCGTTGTGTTGCTCTAGTACGACGTTAACTAAAATTTAAAATTACCATTACCATTACCCTATCTTTTAAAAAGTCGTTGCATATTTTTGCTTTACGTGTTTTTTGGTTCAATTTCATCAGAATCGTCAGTCATATAATTTTTTCCATTCTGGGAATATAACTTTTTTTGATTGGGTGCGATATAGATTTTAAAAAGGGTAACGCGGAACAATTATTTTGAAAAATTAAGGTTTTTGAGTTTTACAACTAATTTTTATTAGTTATGTAACAGATTTTCCCAGCAATATTTAAAGTAGTTGATGGAAATATACGCGCTATCGTTTTTTAAAAATCAAAACCTCTGAAGTTCCAGATTTATTTGGCTTTTGAGGTTTTAACATTATTTGGTTACAGATATGTTGCTAAACTTGGTTACTGAAGTTAAAGTCACTTATAATTTGTCAAATATGACCCTTGCACCATAAAAACGATACCAACTAAATCACTCTTATAAAGACGGTGAATATAGAAACTTCAAATTTCTACAGTTTGGCAACTAGTTTATCATTGCTCCAGTTTCGATTTATGAGGTTTTGAATTGGTAATTGGTAATTTTTTAGTTAACGTCGTACTAGAGCAACACAACGGGCTATTGACGACGGTCCGGGATCAGTCCCTTAAGGGAAAGATCCGAGGACAACACCTCGTAATTTTGAACCACGGTCAGATGACGAAGCAACACCTGAGCTAACACTTACTCTCCAAACTTCCACGCCAACCCAACGTGAGGACTTTCGGCCACGACAGATTTAAGGTGCACCAGCCGCCTCTACACCATACGTTTACAAACATCCATGCCCGGACCAGGATCCTTCCGATCTAGAGGCTAACACCTTAACCACTATACCGGTTGGTCGGCTATGAGGTTTTGAAAGTAAAATGACAGTATTTTTTATACTTTTTAGATGTGAATCTTAAAAAATACTGACCCGGTAAAAAATTGAATTCCTTCGAAGAAGTGGAGAGTTCTGGACTAAGTTCGATTTCTCCCTGGGTGCTTCAGTGCGATATTAATTAATTAATTAATTACCTGCCTACCCATCTGTAACTCACAAATCGAGTTTATTTTTATGTTGGCGAATAGCACCGAACGAATAGAATTAACATAAAATCAATCGCAATGGGATTCTTTCGCCAATTTTGTCGATTTTTAACTATGGTTGATTTGGCTGTGGACCTGCATGATATTACTATAACTGAGCGGAAGGTAATGGTAAGTTTAGTTAACGTCGTACTAGAGCAACACAACGGGCTATTGACGACGGTCCGGGATCAGTCCCTTTAAGGGAAAGATCCGAGGACAACACCTCGTAATTTTGAACCACGGTCAGATGACGAAGCAACACCTGAGCTGGCACCCCACTCTCCAAACTTCCACGCCAACCCAACGTGAGGACTTTCGGCCACGACAGATTTAAGGTGCACCAGCCGTCTCTACACCATACGCTTACAAACATCCATGCCCGGACCCGGATTCGAACCAGGAACCTTCCGATCTAGAGGCTAACACCTTAACCACTAAACTGAGCGGAAGAGCTTGCCGTTGAAATGAATTTTCCCAGCTATCTGATATCAAAGAGCAATGCGAAATCAAAGACCGAAATCAGCACAGAAAAAGAAAATGTGAACAAACGCGAATATACAAGTTTAAATGTCAAAAAATAATGAATTACCTTTTACAAGTGACTTGTGTATAATTAAAATGGACCTTCGGAGGGTTATTGTGGTAATATGATTGAGGGGGTACGTATATTGGCATGCGTTTTGGAAACAAGAATCATCAGCAGTAAGAAGAAAATGAAATGGTTTACTTTTTTGTCCAATTTTGAATCATTTGGTTGGTTTATTGATTGATTTCTTGCACAGAGATTATATATGGCTAAGCCGAGTAAAAAGACATCAAGTAAATGGAAAATATACATGAAAAGAAGCCGACCAACCGGTATATTGGTTAAGGTGCTAGCCTCTAGGTCGGAAGGTTGCTGGTTCGAATCCGGGTCCGGGCATGGATGTTTGTAAATGTATGGTGTAGAGGCGGCTGGTGCACCTTAAATCTGTCGTGGCCGAAAGTCCTCACGTTGGGTTGGTGCGGAAGTTTGGAGAGTGGGATGACAGCTCAGATGTTGCCTCGTCATCTGACCATTGTTAAAAATTTCGTGGCGTTACACGGAATGGCTTTGGCTGGGACGGTGGTAACTAGGTGAATATACACAGAAAGAAAGTTTTTGCTGACAAAGAGAGAGAAATACACCCAGAGGAACCCAACCTGCAGCACCTATAACTTGCAGGTTTCTATAGCGGTGGGAAAATTCATTGGGCCACAGCGATCCCTATTTCATTTTGGGACATGAAATGAGCACATTGATGTCTAGTAGTAGTAACGACACTGCTCTAAATAGATGCTATCAATCAAAGTATGTAGGTAGGTAGTTAATTAACATAGCACTTGAGCATAATAAAGGTCTATTGGCAAAGGTCTGGTATCAATCCCAAAGGGAAAGATCCAAGGACGACACCTCGTAATCTTGAACCACGGTCAGAGGACGGTGTTAAGAATCCAGGAACTTGAACACATATGCCTGGGTGTGTTACTATTAATAGTAACACGGCACTTATGGAATCAAAAATATTTTAAAATTAATGACAAGTATTAATAAAATACTCATTTTCATAAATAATTTCCTAATAATAAAAATCGATTATGTGTTCCAATAAAATCTAAGAAATTGAATGAGAAATGCAAGTTTACGTGTTAAGCTAAAATCAAGTTTTTATACCTAATTGATTCGATATTTTCAGACACTTATGGTTCCAAATTACGTGGTGTAATCAAGAATTTCATATAAAAAGTTAATTTGAAAATTTTCACTACGTCAATACATAAAAGTAAAAAATATTTTAGTTTATTCAATGAACATAATGTATTCAATCTATAATAATGTAGGCAGATAAAAAAATGAAATGAAAATGAATATGAAAAACTTAAACGAATATATCTTTTTACCTAATCACGTATAGTTGCTTTTTATGTTATCTCATTTCAATAGTGACTGTTTCACAAAATTTTGAACCGAAAATCTTTCTTGCTTAATATGAAAATAATTCACAAAATGCATAATTTTCGCGTGTAAACTTTGGTGGTGAAATTTAAAAACCAGAATAAGATTTAAATTGGTGTATAACATATCGCACCCCGGCAAAAAAAAATGACACAAATCAAAAATTAAAAATTTTGATGTTATGTCATTGAAAAATATGTATGAGGTGCCCCAGCGTGTTATATTACTATTCTATAGAATATAATAGAAGCTACCACCATAAATGCTGAGCTAAAATTTAAAAGGAGCTTATACAATGTCAATATAAGTTTTATAGTATTCTTTAAGTTGATGTTTTTCTCAAATTCTGTAATTTTAAGTTCTGTCACTTTTATTGCCGGGGTGCGAAATGTTACCGCTAAAGCTCGAAAGCAGTTAATGTGCACATTCCATAGCTAATCTGCAGATTAACTAATTCGCTCCGTTAACGTGCGGAATCAAGAGTTTTCCTGCATTTAACCAATTTAATGTGCACATTAACGGCTTCCGTATCGTTAAAATTCAAAAGTTTGTTTCTCTCATTTGCTTTCCCTACACCTTCCCTCTCTCCCTCCACTTTGAGTTTGGTTTCGCCTGTTTCTTCGATTTTAGCTGTGGTTCTTAGTAAAACAGAGGAGGACTTTTATAAACTTGGTATTAAAATGGGTATTTTAAAAGAATTGTACGCAAAATCTGAATGCAGTGCTTGTAAAGAGAGATTTTTAACGAAAGAAGGTGTCCCTGCTGTAGAAATATCTTTACGTCAAACAGCAATAAAACAATCCCTTGGTACTGGGCATGGTTTCAGAAAATGTGACTACAAATCTAAATGTACCACAAATAGGTGTTCTTGTCGCAAAAACCAATTGCTATGTAATTCAATGTGTCACCAATCTTTAGATTGCACTAATAAGTAAGCATAATTTGATCATGTTTTGCAAATTCATTTCCTTAATTGTAATAATAATTTAAACCGTTTGATTTTTTCTATCATAGTTTTTTAATTGATTGATGATTGATTCTAACAACTAATTTGTTGATTGTTTGATTGTATTAACTTGATTCTTTAGATATCTAAAAATAAATAAATAACATTATGTTAATTTCCTTAATTGTAATATATTGTAAAAACCGTTAGATTATTTCTATAGTTTTTTAATTGATTTATATGATTAACACTTTCAACTAATTTGTTGATTGTTTGATTGTATCAACTTGATTCTTTAGGTATCGAAAAATAAATTAAAAAAAAACCATCATGTTAATTTAAGCGTACAGAAACGTTGCTGTTGTTCCAGCAAATCTTATTTTAACTTTAACGAGTGCGTAGTAGGTAATGTGCAGATTACCTAGGTAATTTGGGAAATGAAACAATTTTCGGCAATATAATGGATTACCCTAGTTAATCTGCACATTACCTAGATAATCTGTAGAATAACTGATATCTGCACTTTAGCGGTAACATATAAACGAATAACTTTCCTTATAACTCGATACTTTTTTTCTTTAGTACTAATATATTTAGTAGTATTTTTGGTGTAGAATATGGTTCCTGTTCATATTACTTATTGGCAACCGGAAGTAGCATCATCTTCTTCCGGTGGTTTGTTTACTTATACTGAAATCTCTGATAAACGGCAACATGCGAAAAGTTGATATCAATAAAAGTTTAAATTAGTACCATCTCAGACGATATTTATTCCACCATATAATTATAAGTTATTTATCTCACGGTTAAGTTTAAATTGTAAAAAGTTTGTTTTGCAAAAATACAAAAATATTTTATTTTGCCAAACACGAATTCTTTTCAATAGGAAAGAACTACACAATCATACACACAATGAATTAAAGAGATCTCGTCTATTTGTTTTCCATTTAATTTAAGCTTAAAATGGACATTCGTACAAAATTTTTTAACAAGGTGAGAATTTTTAAATTAAAATTATTCTTTTTTATGCCTAGGACTCTAAGGACTCTAGAATATTACGTAATTTTACTGTTTGTTGAAAATTGGAAATAAGAAATAAGAAAATTTATATTCGCTGTATTTATGTTGAATTAGTAATTTATCTTGTTTTAATTTTGAAATATTGGTTTGAAAGATAAATAGGTTCATTTAATTTTTTTTATGTGTTGTTTGAGTACAATTTTAGATTACAAATTAAAATGTTCCGTTCACTAGTACTCATTGAAGATAATATGTGCTTCTGATATTGAATCATAATCTATATATATAATTATCTTACGTGGCACGCAAAAAAGACGTCATTTGTTAACGCGTTTTGGCAACATTGTACGATTGTTTGTTTACCACAAGGCCTCGCTCATCAATTGAATTTATAACCGTTATCGGATGAAATTTTATTGAAAAAAAAAATCAATTTTAGTTGAGCTGTTGCAGTTTAAATAAAAATCAAAGAAAGCGGAGGATCTTCTCAGGGCCATTTTAAAACAGTTCTTTTCAGGGCCAGCAATTATAGTTCAACAAGACGTCTGCACTACAACTTTCGGCAACAAACTCAATGAAAGAGTGTGGGTGGTTCGATTGCTGGGGAAATGTACACAAACAACATGCTGGGTATTCAATTTCCAAAGCAGCGCTCACATTTCGAGTCCAAATTTGCTCAAAGTTTTCATTTGAATTTTGATTTTAGAGGAACTGTATATATGTTTTCTGTAATACAGCAATTTTCGATTTGTAAAACATTTTTTGGAATAACATATTTTGTAAACAATCCCTTCTGCTAGGACACATGTCTGCATTGATGCGAGTGAAGCGAGCAAAGGTTCGCGCAGCGAAACAATGAGGATTGCGAAGCAATCCTCCGGGGGCTGGCGAGCGTTAGCGAGCAGGGGGCGGGCCCCCTAGTAAATTCTAAAATTATTCAGTGGCTCCCAAAAGTTTTCGTATACACACGAATTTCAATGAAATACTTCTCTATGCATAAATAGAAATTAATACTTCTGAATAGAAATTTTGTAATGATATCTATACCTCGTTCTTAACAAAACTGCATAAAATATTTAAAAAACTAAAACTGTTTTTTGAAAAATCAATAATTAAAAAGTAACAAACAAATTACCTTACAAAAGTCTTCGTACACTTAAAAAATTCTTGACATATTAGTAATTATTCTAATATTTCGGAATATTAGTACTTAGTAGAATACCCTATAGCATATATATATCCACAACAGGTTTTAACTGATTCCAAACTGATTTGCCACTACTATGATGAAAATTTATCAATTTTTGAATACTGTTATTTCCTTACAGTTATGAGCTATTTTTAAATAATAAATAGAATCCAAACGATGATTTAAATGTAACCACAATGCAAAAATAAAAGAAAAAGTGTTAGACGATAATTTTATTTATGGTTTTATCTAAAAATGTTTCGGTGTACGACGTGTTTTTCTTTGCCTCCCTGCATTTTATTTTTATAAAAAGAAAATGAGTCAATATTTCAAAAAATTGTTTGGCTTTTTTCAGAATCACATGGAGATAATATAAAAGTAAATGGACTTTATATTCGAATTCGCACAATTCCAGGCTACAGTACTTTTTTTAAACAAACTTTACGGATATTTGTGTGAGCCAACGTATTCTTATCATAAAAAGGTAATAAAAGTTGGAAGGTTAAGATAAAAATAATTTATAGAACTGTAAAAATGAACGTAGAGTAGTTTTTTATTTTACTTCAATTTGCGAACAAAAATATTGAACTTGTTTATCATATTTTGACAATTTTCTTCGTGTATCGAATACAGAATCATATAAAGCGATTGAGTAGATTGAATGAGTATAATTGAGTAAATTAAATGTCTTTAGAATACTAAAAAGTTGACCGTCATTTTTTTTAGGAAATATAATTATAAAATTTATTTTGAAAGTAAAAAATTTACTTCGAAAGTAATTCTAAGAAATTATTAGTAGAATGGTCAATCTGCTTTGATATCCACTTAATAATAATTATTTGTGTAGGTGGTAAAATAAATATTACAATTACATTAAATTTTGGAGGCTCCAAAAATAAAAAAAATCAGAATGTAGAAAAGTTAAAGCAAAGAATATGCAAAACCAATTTGGAATCAGGAACGGTATAAGTACCTTGAATTGAACATTATTCCCATTTGCGCGCGCGAAATAGTTGTAATAGTATATATGGAGATAACTATGTTTTTACATCTAAAATTTTGTACTACATGAATACATGGCCTTTTTACCACGATCCAGATCATCTGTGAAGCAGCAAATTTAATTCTTCTTCATTTTTCAAATAAATTTCAGCTGTGTATATTGTAACTTGTAGTGGACGCCAATGGGCCTTCATTCGCTTCATACCAGGTGTAGTTCAGAACATTTTTGTAGATTCCAGATCACATTTTGAAATGAAAATTAACACGTTTAAAAATATTTCATGTTTATTTGTTGCGGAATCTATAGGCATATTTTTGCATTAACATAAAGTAAATATGAATACATATTTCATTAAAAAAACAAATAAATACATACATAGAGTTATAATATATATGCCATAAAAACAAATTCCTCAAAAAATAACTGTAAATATTATAAATAATAACTATACTTTTTTCAATGTAGAGTCCGTAACACACCCATTGTCATTTTCCAATTAAATATTTAAAAAAATACCCATAGTTTCAAAAAAAAACATTATACTCTGATATTTTGAACATCAAGCCTTCAATATATACTTAAATTTACCCTCATTTATGACTTTTGTTGCGGATATTGTTCAGAAAAATAATGTGAAATGCCTCACGATAAAGTTAAGCTGACCCAAAATGCAGAAGAATATTCTAATTTTTTTGAATGCAAGTCTCCTGAAGTATCTATTAAAAAAAAAATAGAAATTAACCAAATGTATTACTTTTTATCTTTAATATCTCTCTATATTAAAAAAAAGTTACCGCCGCCGCCGCCGCCGCCGCCGAAGAATTGAAATTTTTGTTGTTTAGCTCCATTCTTAGACGGTTTCCCGAGAAAGTACTGATCGGAAAAATATGAAATTAACATGCTTTGTTCTTCATCGTATTCCCTGGATAATTATTAAGATTTTTTTCCGATGCGGCTATTAGTTTAGGTTTTATTAAGTGTTAAAGTTGAAGAAGTGAAATTTCTTCCGCGAGTGAGCAAAACACATTCAAAATTTCAGTCTTCAGTCGTGAGTTTTTTTTAAGAGTACCTCTCAACGTAAATTTTTGCAGCTCGTCGAGTTTTTTTGGAAATTTAAATTTGGTTCTTGATAATATTTTTTTGAAATTCAGGAAAAATCGGGACATTTTTGTTACTTTTTTTTTAAACTGCCATATCTATATCTCATTACTATTAGTTTTTAATTTTTAAAATATAGCAGTATACCTCAGAATATACTCTTTCTTACCGTACTATTATTTTTGAAATCGGTTAATAATTAAATTGGATGCGATCAAAAGTTCGTCATACAAAATTCGGAATCTTTGGATATTTTCGCTACTTATTGTTAAAACCGTTTTGTCTACGGCAAAAGCCATTATTTTTTAAATTTGAAAACATCACTGAATACATTACATTACACTCTTTCTTATGGTACAGTTATTTTTCAAATTGGTTAATAAATAAAATCGATGCAATTAAAAGTTGGTCATACAATTTTCGGAACTTTCAGATCGTAACTTCCGATACAAAACTAAAATGGTCATATCTGTATAGTATTACTGTTAGTTTTTAATTTTAAAAATATTGCAGTATACCTCAGAATATACTCTTTCTTACGGTACAATTATTTTTAAAATTGGTTCATAAATAAATTCGATGCAATCAAAAGTTGGTGACACAAATTTCGTATTTTTCAGTTCGCATAGCTGCTTCCGAAAGCAGTAGTGGGTTACACTTTTGACTATCGGGTTTGCCAGATATCAAATTTATCGTAGCAACAATTGCCATAAAAACGATTTCTTTTTATTTGGCGAGGAAAAAGGCTCGCTTTTTCCCCTCTGTTCTCAAGACAGTTTACCGACAAAGTACAGAGTAAAGTTTGGATATTAACAATGTTTACTTAAAGTTGTTCAGGGAACAAGATGCAGAAGATTTTTTACTGATACGGCTATTAGTTTAGGGTGCATTAAGTGTTAAAGCAAAAAAAGTTAAATCACTTGCGAAAGAAGTATTGGTTTGAGTAAGCAAACCAAACGGATTGCGTAGCAATCCCCGGTGTCGGCGAGCGTAAGCGAGACGCAGCGAAGCCCTCGCTGTGACGTCATGAACCGGAAAGTGAAATCAGCATAATACGAATTATTCAGATAGTTTCACTCTGTGACAGGAGTGTTGGTTTGCGAAGCAAACCAAATGGGATTGCGCAGCAATCCCCGGGGGTTGGCGAGCGTAAGCTAGCAGGGGGCGGAGCCCCCTAGTTATTAAAAAAATCGTTTCCATTAAAAACATCGTGAAAGACATGATTTGCATTCCTTATTGTACTATGCATGTCCGTTTTTAAATTAATAGCAGCGTATGTTCATTTTTTAATGTGGGGTTCATTGAAATTTGCATATAGATAGTTGGATATGAAATAATATATTAATAATAGCAAAATTACCCAACGTTGTTCGGGTTGAATTGGTTAAGCATTGATTGAAAGTGAAAAGTAAGTAAATTTTATTTTTCCTATTATAGAGAGAAAAATGCATATGAAACAGAAATTGAAATATAAAATAGTAAGATTGTGTGGGAAATCAATTTTTCAAACTCCATTTTGACATTTCTCTAGCTACCGCAATTTACTTTTGACAAAATACGTGTGGTTGCGTTATCCATCCATTAAAACAATTTTATTTACATCGCACTACAGTGTAAGACAAAACTACTCAAGGCAATAGTGACTTAGAGTCGATTTTGAGTTTTAAGTTCATTTTCTGCTAAAACGACAAACTAACAGCATATTATTGCAGCCAGTTTTGTTGCCAATGTATTTTGACTTGTACCACTCTCTCATGAACCAGCAACGTGATGTTTCCGAATTCCACCATCAATATGAATGGCTAAAAATCATATTGATACGATATTCATCATCAAATTCTTTCCAAACAAGTACATTATTTTCTTGAACATTCCATACAGTTTTAGGTCTTTCTGATACAGTCGAGCCCACTTATTGCGAGCTCGGATACAGCAGAATATCGGTTATTACGACTTTTTTCTGTCCCTTTGGAACTGCAATATTAAATAGCGTTGAAAAGATCGCATATAGCGAAGTATTGGAGCGTGAATATCGGATACTGTGAAGTTTTAAGTTCTGGCAAGGAACCGAAAACCCTCTTTTTTCCCCTTAATTGTGGTCGACAGTTACCAATTTTTAGATGATGCCTGACGTTTGGTACAATCGAAAACCATCCAAAACT
Source organism: Metellina segmentata (assembly GCA_947359465.1). Lineage (NCBI taxonomy): Eukaryota > Metazoa > Arthropoda > Arachnida > Araneae > Tetragnathidae > Metellina > Metellina segmentata. Next base: position 103,016,313 of record OX375875.1, read on the forward strand.
GCTGGAAAGATGCAGGAATTTTAAGGGGACTTGGGGACTCAGATTTCATTTCTGAGCCTGATTCTGAAAAAAGTGCCACGTGGAAAAATTTACAGGAAAAAAGAATTTTGGATGGTGATGTTACTTTTGCTGATTATGTTGATAGCGATTACAACGTAGAAATTGAAGCACAACAAACAGACGATGACATCATTGCAGCAATGTTGCAAAAATCTTCTGTTGATTCCGAAGAGGAAGACATTGAAATTGAAGTAAGTAGACAATTAGTGACATCCAAATCTGCTGTGGACAGTCTTCAAAATTTGCGTGCGTTTTTTGAATCGCATAACATTGTCTGCCGTGATAATTTTAGTGCACTGGAAAAATAAATATGCAACTGCATTGTAAATTCAACTGTTCAAAAGAAAAGTATAGACCTTTTCCCACTCATGAAATAAAGTTTCAGCCTTCAAAATTCGTTTGCTTTAGAACATGCGGATAAGTCCATATTTTATTATATTGGATGTAACGAATATCGGATATAACGAATAATTTTCAGTGTTTCGTTCAACTTCGCTATATGCGGACTCGACTGTACATACCGCATATGAAATAGCAGCTTGTTTAAAAATTAAATGTCTGAGTGCAAACAAAAAAAAAAGTGATGGATTAAAATTTAAAGAAAAAAAAAAAAGGAAGGTCAATTTCTCTCACAGCTTTAAAAAATTAATGTTTACAATGAATGTTTATGATAGTGAAATTGCAGAAGAATAACTTAACTCTTAAAGTAAACAACCTCAATCTTCAATACTTATGACAAAAACTTTCAACTTTTCAAAATTCCTATAGTTAGAATATTTTATAACCGCACATGATATAGTTTCCAAGATCAGCAATTTTATTTAAAATTCCATTTACTACAACTGCCATGTAGTTTTAAATCGATTCTTTGCTGTACTTTTTTTGTCAATTCATTGATTAAAAATCTGTAACTGAAAACTACGTACCTACACTCTGTAACAAAAAAATCGACGCACCAAGAAGGAGTTGTCCGATGGAGATAAAAATTGGTGGATAGGACAATTATGCACAGAATAGAAAATGATTAAAATTTCAGAACAATTGAATGATTTATTTCAGAGTTACAGTAACGAGCTCAATAAGGTGTTGACCCGCCTCTAGCCTGGATGCAAGCTACCACACGGCGTGGCATAGACCGATAAAGCTCCCGGATGGTCTCCAGCTGTATTTCTTGCCAAATTTGCTGCAATTGTCGGACTACGTCATCAGCATTCCCTACCGGATGCAGTAGCCTTCCCATCATATCCCAGACATGCTCGATGGGAGAGAGATCTGGTGATCTGGCTGGCCAAGGAAGTGTTTGACAAGCTTGAAGACAGTTCATAGCAACAAGTGCCGTATGTGGTCTGGCATTGTCTTGCTAAAAATTAGGCCCAGGGTACTGCGAAACGAACGGTAGCAAAACAAGTCTCAGAATGTCGTCAACGTACCGCTGTGCAGTAAGTGTACCTCGTACCGCAACGTACCGCGGTGCAGTAATGACGACCAAAGGGGCCCGGCTATCAAGGGAAATGGCACCCCAGACCATAACTCCTTGTTGAGGGCCCGTGTGGCGTGCAATAGTTAAAGCAGGATCGGCACGCTGCCCTGGGCGTCTCCATACACGTCTTCGATGACCGTCAGGACACAGTTGGAAGCGGGATTCGTCGCTAAAGACTATACGTCCCCAGTCAGCATCATTCCAGCCTGATCGAGTCAAGCACCACTGTAATCTGGCTCGACAGTGTGCAGGCGTGAGTGGCAGGTGGCGTAACGGTCGGTACGAGCGTAGATTTCGCTCTCTCAGCCGTCTGTGAATGGTCATGGTGGACACTCATGTGTGGGTCGCACGACTGATGGTTGATAGCGATGAATCAGGTGCTGTGACAGCTGATCTGACAGTCACTCTGTCCTCACGATTTGTTGTGGCCCTACGTCGACCGCTACCATCATAACGCTGAAATCTGCCACTGTCCACCCACTCTTGTCAGCATATTCTAATCGCCGCATCGATTCGACTCACACGACGAGCGATTCTTCCATTTGCCCAACCAGCCTCTTTCAATCCAATGATACGACCTCTTTCAAACTCTGAAAGTTGCTCGTAATGAGCTCGAATCCTGCGGCGAGGCATTTTTTCAGTCGTTGAAAGATATCCTAAATCGCAATGCAGCAGAAATGTTTAACAACAGTTCAAGAACAACTCCTTATATACATCTGCTGGATGCGCAGTTCCGATGCGCTGGAGATCGCACTATTCATTCATTGGACACCAAATTTTATCATTTGCATATTTGGTCAAAACATTTTTGCGTACCAAATTTCAAAGCAATCGGATAATTCCTTGCGTCGATTTTTTTTGTTATAGAGTGTATTTAGAATAATACAATATATTAAAAAATAATTTTATTACAACTTATCGTTACGCAATTTATTTTAACGTTAATTGCTTTGTCAGCTTTTAAAATAACCTAATTTTAGTGTTACCCTCGTTTGAAAATAAGACATTACAGTCTTATTTCAAACGATTTTATTTTATAAGCTTCATTTATTATAATGAAATGGAATTCTACAATTCATTATGATTTTATGGAAAGGTGGTCGAAATGTACAAACACATGCCGCTAAGAAATGAACTTTTGTCTTTAGAGATATTTTGTACAAGAAATGTTCACATGACCTCATCATTTTGATGTATAAATTCGATTACATGAACTTAATCTATGTACATACGAATATAATGTTTGCTTGTACATTGAATATTATTTATTTCATGTTTTCTATCCATTTTGGGCTCTTCTGATACAAAATTTGTCTCTTCGCGTTTGGTGTCTGTCTATTTGTTTATGTGTGTGCCATGCAACGTAGAAATGTTTGAATATATTTTCATGAAAATTTGCATACAGCGAGTATTTATATTTGTTTTGGTGACTAAACTTGGTTGAGCAAGTTTGTCCGGTCTTCAGGTTCTATGTATGATTTTGTGTCTGCGTGTTTGTACAAGTATCACATAAATCTTATTAAATACATTTTAATGTAATGTTCTATATTTTATATATCATATTTTATTTTAGTGGATGCGTTATTTTAAATTCCTTTGCTTGCATATTTAGACGAGTTTCATCTTAAAACATCTGAGTAACTGTACTTAAATAAACTATAATGTAGTTTGGGAGTAGCTGGAAGGTGTTTTTATCATTGCAATTATTTGGATTGCTTTACAGGTACTGCTGAGAAAGCAATTATTTTTCCAAGAATTATTTGTACTGAATTTAAATTCTAATACTTTTTAATTCCAACCTTACTTATTTTCTTTGCGATGTATAAACTATTTGTGAATATTTGGACCGACGATATTTTGCGACGAAACGGAAACTCATGTTCCTTTGCAGTGAGACTTTCGTTTTTTTTTCGTTCGGAATTAATTTTGTGTTGTTAAATTTAGTCTGATTTTTAGTTATAAGTTGTGGCAACTGTTTGAGATCATGAGATAAAAAAAGAATCACGAATTTATATCTTTAGAACAATTTTTTTCCCACCAACTTTTATTTTGTTTTAGTTCTCTGTTTTAAATCTTTAATAAATTGTTATTTCTTTTCATTACACGCAACACCATCGTAAATTATTTGATTTAAAGACGGATATAAGTTAGATAAAAGCAAATTTTATGTAGAATTTTGACAGGTTTGGAAGAACTTTAATGTGAAAATATCCGAACTACGACTTTTGAAATATTATAAATTCTATGTCATAGCAACAGGAAGTCAAGGTGGCTTATTTTACGAACTGAAACTATATTTAAGTATCATATACAGGGAAAGTTTGTTTCAAATAACGATTTTCTTCAGAATAAACGGTGACAATTCGATTTAACCTTAAAAAAATGGTAATAGGTTACTTTTGCTTTTACTTTTACTTTTACTTTGACGTCTGTATTGAAGGCATTCAGTTTTAAAGCAAGTACTTATATTATTACACGCGCCACAAAACGGAATTTTCAAGGAAAAACTTATTCGCTTTTAAAACAAAGTTAGAAAACAAATCGTCTTTTGTAGTAGTTACCTTAGTATCTGTCACTTTTCGTCCGTTTGTAACTTAGCAGGAGTTCGATATATGTGAAATATAATATATTGGTGGATATGCATGTACAGAATTTGTGTCGAAAGTAAGTTGTAGAAATTATAAAAATATCGAAAAGGTATTAAAAAGTTATTTTACTCAAGTTTAAATGATTTGTCATTTTTCTACGAAAGAGGAATGTTATTATTTTCTGTCATATTTAACCAATTTAGCACGAGTGAGGTCGGTTATTTTGTTAGTTCTGAATAAAATTTTTAAATGAAACATTCATTTTGGCGTTACCAGATACAAAATAGCACTTTTATTATCAGTGGACTTTAAGCTTGAGCTTTACGCATTAAAAAAATTGATTTCTCTTCAAAATGTAACTTAAAGCGAAATTAAATACTTTTAATAATTTCATATCATGAGTTTTATATCTATAAGTTATTGATATTTTGGAAAGAAATGAAAAAGAAGTTCAAACATAAGAATTATAATTTAAACTAGGGTGCCTTCCCCTTGCTCGCTAACGCTCGCCAACCCCCGAGGATTGCTTTGTAATCCTCATTGATTAGCTGCGCGAACCTATGCTCGCTTCGCTCGCATCAATGAAGACATGCGTCCTAGCAGAAGGGATTGTTTACAAAATATGATATTCCAAAATAAATATTTTTCAAATCTAAATTTGCTGTGTCACAGAACAGATATATACAGTACCTCTGGAATCAGAATTCAAATGAAAACTTTGAGCAAATTTTGACTCGAAATGTGAGCGCTGCTTTGGAAATTGAATACCCAGCATGTTGTTTGCGTGTATATTTCCCAGCACTCGAGCCACCCTGACTTTTTCATTGACTTTGTTGTAGAAAGTTGTAGTGCAAGCGTCTTGTTGAACTGTAATTGTTGGCTCTGAAAAGGACCGTTTTTTAAATGGCCCTGAAAAGATCCTCCGTCTTCTTTGATTTCTGTTGTAAACTGCACCAGCTCGACTAAAATTCCTTTCTTTAAAAACATAATTTCATCCGATAACGCTATAAATTCAACTGAGGCGCGTGGCTTCGTGGTAAACAAACAATCGTACAATGTTGCCAAAACGCGATAACAAATAACGTCTTTTTTGAGTGCCACGTAAGAGAATTATACATATAGATTCTTTAAATATATTACTTTGTAAAACAATTGTTTTTTCAGCAATACTGATAAAATATTCTGAGTTGAGTACCTCAATCACAGTAATACTCAATGTCATTCCTGTTAGTATTTCGAATTGTTTTTAGTCCCCTTTGCACACGCAGGACAAAGATAATTGTGTTAATATGCAGCTTATGTTACCCGTAGGATTGTAAAACTTAAGTGTACCAAATTTGGTGTGGGTTGGTCAAACGGTGTAGTATAGAGAACAGACAGATGCCAATTCTTTTTTGTATATATAGAAGATCTTATGATGACACTCGATAGATAATACATTAATTCGCAATGCAATTTTAGTAGTCATTTGTAATGAATTTTAACAAAATGTTATGGAACATTACACACCACAAAAGGAAATAAAAACTATCAAGAATATAAAGCAGCTTTCGTGCTTTCTAGTGTCAATTCTTATTTCCAATCAAGTGCATGCTATAACAATTAGCTTGTGAAAGCCCATTTCAATTGCACCATATGCAATATCCAATCCCTATGCAATACATTATATATCCAAAGGTGGTAAGTTATTTTTGATGACGTCGAAACCAAGTTTGCCCACTTAATCTTTTTTGTAATGATTTCTATCTTCCTGATTTCTTATTGCATTCGATAATAAAATTTCTGAATAATTTCTGCTGCTGAATCATCAGATTGCTGAAGAACTTTGAGATAATTCAAGTATATTTAGCAATATTATCCAGCTCCAAAGCTCATAACCACTTAAGGAAATTAAATTGTTTTCTTATAGGCAAATTACTTTTTGTTATTCCAAACATTTCTTGTAGATTTTATTGTTAGAAGTAGATATAACTTTATCTACGTGCAATATTATTCAGCTCCAAAGCTCATATCCACTTAAGGAAATTAAATTGTTTTCTTATAAGCAAATTACTTTTTGTTATTCCAAACATTTCTTGTAGATATTATTGTTAGAAGTAGATATAACTTAATCTACGTGTGACATTCATTTTGTCACCTCGATTTCGAGGAAAGTGGATATGAATCTCAAATGGAGCAAATGAATTAAATTATGTACTCAGTAGTGAAAATTACACGGAATTAAATTCTTAAAATAGAAAGGTATTATTTTTACGCACTTTTGTCAAGTCATACAAAACGTAGTGTTGGATTACAATTGCATTAAAAAAAAACTAACTAAAATATTCATTATATAAATAAAAACCCGTAGTGCTGAGTAAACAAAGGAGAAAAATTGTACTCCCTATGGTTTATTCACTAAGTATGTTCCTTAAGACCATCATGACAAAGAAAAATGGTTGTGGACTTCATCTCTCTACAGTTCAATACATTCAAGACAAATAAAACAAAACAAAAATCATCATATTTGAAAATTTTGATTTATGTAACCCAATTAAATGTAAAATTTAGTGAAATTCATTTACGTGTCTGAAATAAAAATTCTAAGTAAAATGTGATTTTTTATAACTGGATAGAAATTTTTGTAAATTTACCCAGAACTCTCCAATAATTTATTTTTGTAAAAAACAGGCACATAAAAATAGCGATTCTCCGAAAAGCCTCTATGTAAGCGATTCACAGCCAAAACTGGCACACTCAATTCACCTGTCAAAAAAACACTCCTCTTTTGACAAAAATCACGAATACATCTTTAACGATATCCCCCCGTTAGATTATTTCTCTCCCTCCTCACTTTCTATACCAATTTGTCTTTGCATACTGCTCAGTTCAAAAATAGAGAGAATAAAAAACAAGGAAATAAAAAACCACGAAAAATTGAATGCTTTTCCCCTTTACCAGCCATGAATGACGTCTTATCGCTTTGTTGATGCTCTCATACTTTTCACACCTGGGGAAAACGAGTTTTCCCGTTTTCTTTTTCCATTGAGGGGAAATCCAAAAGGACTTAACATTGGCATTGGGAGGATTGGATGGTCACAGAAAGGAGAAGTTTTTCTCCGCCGTAGGACTATTATTAATGTTAATTAGGAATTCAAATTCTGGTTTGAAGATACAACAGACATGTAAAGATGAAAGGGGTGAATTCCAAAAAACGTGACGTCAATGTGACGTATTAATTGCATGGATTCATAGTAAACTCAAGTAACTTTCCCATATGTTGATATTTTTTTCACGTTTCTTTGAATACAGCTCGTGTGTCTTTTTTTCTCACCGGGTTTCTATACCATCCTTTGCTCAGTAAAAAAAAAGAGAATGCGTTGCGTTGAGCTTTATATAAACTAGCAGAATTACCAGGCGTTACTCTGGTTGAATAAATTATACGTTGGTTGAAAAGTGATCAGACTAATCATACACTTCTCTTTTAGACCCAGTGCACACATCCGATTTTTCAACGTGCGGCGCCGCTGCGGCACCGAAGCCCAACTATGCACACATAACAGTGAAATGACGCAAGTACTCATTTCGCGCCATTTGCGATAGATATTCTATGGAAAAAAAAGTGTTTGTTTAGCTTACTTGGCGTAAAAAAAAGTTTATTTTGAAACAAAAAATAGACGTTACTGGATACAACCATTTATTAATTATTATTTATATTCCATTGAAAAAATGAAAACAAGGCACTTCAGACCTGAGAAGCATGAGCGGCGAGTTTCGGCGCCGTGGGGAACTGCGGTAAAATTTGCACGCAAGTCGGACGTGCGTCGCCGCAGCGGCACCTGAGGCATGTGTGTACTACTCCATTGGATCTAATGTATCAGACCGCACTTGCGTAGCAGCAGCGGCCCTCACGTTGAAGAATCGGATGTGTGAACCGGGCATTATGAAAAGAATGCAATCCTCATTCAAGTATACGGAAAATAATAATTTTAGCATCGTTAATAACTTTTTCATAGCATCTACAATTTATTTCGAATGCAAATATGTATACATGATCTATCCATCCATACCATCCATGCTACAAAAGTCGATTTTGAGTTTTGGAGTAATTACGAATATCTCCGAGCGTTCATTTTCAGTACAAATGGCGAATTTTTGGAGTATAGTCTTATACTTAGTTTTCCTATGAATATGTTTTACTTGTTTCATTCTTGCACCTAGAAAGCAATGTTTTAGAATTCAGTCATCAATATGAGAGGGTGGTAAATTAAATTGTTACGGCATTCTTGACTAATTTAGCAATAAATTTCATCAGTGTATACAAATTAAACTCAATCGATTACAGTTTTTTAATAAACAGAAGGGCGATTTTACATCGTTTATAAAAAACTACTCACTGATTTTAACGAATGATTCACGTGTATCTAAGTTTAGTAAGAACAGCTTCAATGTATAGAGTAAGCGACCTCAAATTTGTGTCACTTTAGACAAAAATTTCAATTTTTCAAAATTACTAACCATGATATTATTTCAAGATGAACAAAGTCTTGTTTAAACTCCACTTTACTCAAACAGATATTCAGTTTGAAATCAAACCCTTATGGTACTTTTTAAATTCAGCGATCAGGTTTCTCAATGGATACCATGTACTTATTTTGATTGATTCTAATCGCCTTTCAATGAAATGTTTTATTCAAATTTTGAAATGCAACTTATTTGAACTACAACTTATGACAATCCTTTTTAATTTAGCGTAACCCATCGTTTTTTAAAACTTCATCGGTTATTTAAAAAGAAATTACACGCCTTACTTAAAATGTTTCGATTTGTATATTTTATCTCCCTCTCTATTTTTATTAAAAAGCAATCTACAATAATTTGTTTAAAAAAGATGTATGTTTTTTGAGTACTGGTAAAACAATATTATTGGAAAACGTGATTTCTGATCAACACTGGTAAAACAATCTGAGCTGCGTACAGCAATCACTAAGTTCTCAATGTTATTTCTAAGGCGATTTCAAATTGTGTTTGACCCTTTTGCACTCCTAGGACAAATAGAACAGGCATTAAGAGTTAGCATATCGTTTTCGCAGTGTTCCTAATTTGGTGTGGATTGGTCAAACGGTGTAGATTTACGCAGAGAACAGACAAACGCCAACTCTGCTTTATATATAGATAAGATACTCAACCTCTACCTTTTTTTGGTTAAAGTCCATATTTGTATATGACATGGCGGGTGCTAGAGAATTATACGCTTTTATATCCGTAAGCTCTTTAAATGGGCAACTTTTGCCTAATATTTTAGTATACTGTATGGTGTTGTTTCAAACTGTGCTCAAATACAGGTAACCCTCGTAAAGCATGTTACTTCTATAACACGGATTCTCTACAACACTGTACCAAAATTGCGATATACTTCTTATAAATACGCCTAGATTTTCCATACTACACATTTTACAATAACATTGATAATCTACATAAATAATAATGGAGTGTTTGTTTGTATATATATACATTTAATATTTTCGACCCATTTCAAGTTTTCTATCCGTTTTGGACCTTCTGATGCCAAATCCGCCTCTTGCGCGTCTTTCTGTCTGTCTGGTCTATATGTCTGTCTGTTTGGCATTGTATGTCTTGTCTGTCTGTCGGCCTGTCTTGTCAATTCGTCTGTTCGTCTATCTGTATGTCTGGTCTGTCTGTTCATTTATCTGTTTGTATGTGTGTGACCTATACACGTCCACACGGTTTAATTTATTTTCATGAAAATTGGGGTTTCCATCTAACACATATAACAGTCCTTTGGTTTCCATATAACACATATAACTGTCCTTTGGTTTCCATGTGACAAGGTATGCATTATCAAATATATATGACCTCTGAGTTTTGGTTAACACGGTTTCTATATTGCACGAGTTTCCTATAACACGGTATTCCATGTAGCATAGTACGCAATATCAAATTTGTGGGACTCGTCATTTTCGTATAACACGGATTCTCTCTATCACAGTACCAATTAAACGTGCTATACGAGGGTTACCTGTACTTCCATCTCGCAGTTGCAAGGAAAGTTAAAATCGGAATAAATATGAAGTAGAGATGGCTTGTTGAACATAGTTTAATGTGTGCATAAAAGTTTTATTAGTTTAATTAATGTGAATAAAAGTTTTATTAGTTTAAAGTTTTTAATGAGGAATCATTTTAAATTAAAGATTCAATAGCATTTAGTAAAAAATGTAATATTCAGTTTTGACTGATCAAAATGCAATACCTGAAATATGCTGCTTGATTTTTACAAATAAAATGCAATGTAAACATTGCATATTAACTGCATTGAAACAATATTTACATCACTAACGTACGTGGCACAGAAATCGACATAATATGTATGTTGTTGAATGGAAACAAACAGATATAAACACTGCAAAATCAACAGCTGTTAGATTTTGGGCTCAGTTTAACTATTCTTGATGTAGTATTCTGCTACAGATCTGCATAATATTGCCAAATTCTTATGGAAGAACTCGCCGCTCTTATTAACTTATTCAAGTCTTATTACAAAAGACGATGAGAAATTTGGAATATAGCAATCAGCGTAGAAATAAATGGAAACACACAAATGGTTTAGCGTTAAAATTACCGAACCGCCTTGGAGAACGGAATGCAATTGAAGTGGATGTTCAGATGCTAATTGTTGTAACATGACTAAGGATTGTCGTTAATTGGAAGTCAGAATAAATCTGAATAATAAGTGCAAGAAATTCTGCTTTATGATGAATTTTTATTTCATTAGGAGATATGAATACTGAATATATTGTAAATGGATATATATGAAGCGATACCTAAAAATAACCCCCTTAATACAATTCTCACCAGAGACCAGTCCCCGAACACCCCACTTTCCTCTCAGTCTTTCATGTCTTTTGTCCAGTGGGTCATATATCTTGCCATCCCCTTTCATCTTTGACCTCAGGATTTCCCAGGTATGCTTGACCTCCCACGACCTTTTTTCCTCTCAAATCGCCTGTAAGATAAAATTACTCCTTCACTTAATTCCCGACTTCTACCAATGAAATTTCTTGCTAGATCCCCTGATCCAATGGTCTTTCTTTCAATTCCTATCCCTCTGGCGAGTTCATTGTTAACAATGCACTTTTTCCATGAGCCCCTTAGAATAGGAAGTGGTCTGAGCCGTACAAATCTCCGTCTCCTCAACAACCTCCACGTCTGATAATGTTACTAGTATGTTATTGAAATAATAAAGATTTGGTTATAGAATTTCTGCCTCTTTTTGTGGAACCAGCATTACACTACACACCAATGGATCATCCTCTCATCTTGCCTTATACCACTCTTGCTATTCGGTCCCGACTACAGGCTTATAATTTCTGTTATTCATAAGTACGTGTACAGTATCTTGATGCTGTAAAACAGTAACAGTTTGAGACACGGTCCCCAAATGCGAACTGTTAGCTAGGTATGCTCATAAAGTTTGTGTGTGTTGTAAAGCATACTCCCCTCCCATGCGATGTGTCGTAGGCGATAGCGAGCGTATCACGTGACTAGTCAGTGGAAATGGCTGAGAGAAGGCGTTTTGTGTTCTTGAATTGAGCAAAACGGAATCTGTCGACGTTGTACAACGGCAATTTTGATCACAATTTGTAAAAGAACCTCCAACTCTAAAATTCGTTTACGATTGGTTTAACAAATTTGAAACTATGGGCTGCTTGTGCACAGTTCCAAAGCCAGGACGACCGAGTATATCGGCAGATGTCGACAGAAACTTTATTCAACCAATTAGACAATAAAGTCGAAAAACTACAATTGAATGGTGCACCACCACATTGACCAGGTGACATGCGAAATTAACTTTATTAACCTCGTTATCGATGGATTGGACGACGCGCCGACTGCAAAATGTCACTAACCTAATGGTAACCCAAATTCCCTGACTTAACACCATGAGACTTAATTCTTTGAGGCTTCGTAAAGGATAACGTATTTAACCCTCTTCTTCCTGTTGATCTAGCGGAGTTGAAACAACATATCGCGTCCACTATCAATGCTCTTGTTTCAGGTACCCTAACACACGTCTGGGCGGAAACGGTTAACCGGTTCCATGTGTGTAGCGTGACTAGAGGTGCACACATAAAACATCTGTGACTGTCTCTAAATAAAATTGTAACATTCACCTACACTTCTGTTACAGGTAACATAAAATATCTTGCATTGTATATGTATATATATATATATATATATATATATATATATATATATATATGGGATGTGAGTAATTGCACTTCAAACAATAGATATAAAATTAAGAAGTGTAGAGAAGATGCTATGCTCAGGTCTGCTTTCATGAGTAACTGTGTTGATCACCTTTACTTTGTACCCACAATATTTACAAAACACAACTCGGTTTAAGAAGTTTTAATATTCTCGTAAGTATTGTATGATTATATCATACTTGTATGGTTATATCATAACGCTCACAATACTCTAACAGATACTTTAAATAATTCAAAACCACTTCTACTCGATCACCAACTAGTTAACAAAACAACTACATCGGATTTGTGGAGTGGTTTTGATGGAGAAATAAAAAAACTTGCATTTGAAGAACCCATTAAAAAGGAGTAAATTGATACCACAAATAAAATAATTCGTATTTAATCCCTAAAATGATAAGCTTGTACTTATGAAGCCCTGATAACATACTGTGTGTACATAACACTGCTATTGAGAATTACTGATCAAAGAAGCGGAAAACGGCACATCCCCAAGTCTCTCATTGTTACATGTTTTCGATCCGTAACGTATTTCGAAAGAGTTACAGACAGAGAAAGGCCGCGAGTAAGGCCTTTATATCTCATAACGACAATGCAAGTTGTGTCGCAAACTATGATTTCATAGATTTATCAAGGAAGCTATAACAGTTCCTTTCTTCTCTGAGTCCTCACTGTGTTCTGGATAATTTTACAACCACTAGTAGTTTTAAAGAGTTCCTCTTCAGAAATTCGTTCTCTCAACCTTTACTTGGTGATTTAAAAAGAACAAACAATGATAGATTTTTCTGGAATTTGTTATAAAATAAATTTGTAATAATATGCATATAAGCATTGGTTGATAAGCATTTAATAAGTCCAGTAGTCGTAATGAAGCGATTTCACGACAATATTTAATCACTAATCGGTGTTTTATACGAAATATTTTTGCCCTAAATGCTATTAATAAAATAATTCCCTCAAATTTCCATGTGATTCTTCAATGGATGTCCATAGCTTTTTTACTTCCAATCTGTATTGAGCAGGTTAAATTACCTGGTTATTGTTTTATTTTAATCAAGTTAAGTGATTTTTGTCAGGAAATAATTTTTCAGTTAGAGAAAAAAAGAGTTTGAATACCAATTTTTATTCCTGATCAGAACCGTTTGCTTAAAGATTAGTTTGTAATACCGATTTTCTAACATTAAAAATTAACACAAACTATGAAATAATTGCATTTTATAATACTACACATTAAAGCGCAGAGTTTGACTGTTATCTCAACGATAAGAATAATTCACAAAAGAAATACCCTTAATTTTTAAAGGACTTTAACATGATGAAAATGTTTGTTGAATTGAAGGGAAAAGGGTTTCCGGATATGATTGATATTGAAAATGCGTAGTAAGAGACAAAAGGGATCATGATTACATAACCCAACAAATTGAGATAATTATAATATCTTAAGGCATAATTCATTGATAAAAGAAACAGTAAGAAAGCATTATTCAACAGCATATCAAAGCAAATTGAAGTTTGTATAGCCTCAAAAAGCACCCCACAATCTGTATGCTTTTTGACTGTCACATGATCGATAGTAATAACAAATATGAGAAAATCACTACTTAGTCTCGGTACGTTCATTTTATTATTTAATGTTCAAACATAATTAAAATTTGTTAGTAAAATTTCAATAAAAACCCTTTTTTCTTCTGGTAAAGCGAATTACATAGAAAAATTGAAATGCACTAATAATTTCGATGCACCTCTAAAGCATTATTTGAACTCGTTTTTTGAAAAAAGTAGCATGATTTCTACCCAATTGACCAACCTGTTGGTGGTTAAGGTGTCAACCTCTCGATCGGAAGGTTCCTGGTTCAAATCCGGGTCAGTGCATGGATGTTTGTAAGCGTATGGTGTAGAGGCGGCTTGTGCACTTTAAATCTGTCGTGACCGAAAGTCCTCACGTTGGGTTGGTGTGGAATTTTGGAAGGTGTTAGGTCTGCTTCGGTGTTACCTCGTCATCTGACCGTGGCTATAAATTTATGGTGTTGTCCTCGGATTTTTCCCTAAGGGGATTGATCCCGGACCGTCGTCAATAGCCTCTTGTGTTGCTCTAGTACGACGTTGATTAAAAATTATCAAATTACCTAACTCTACCCAGCACAAAGAAAAACATGCTGTCTTTGAATTAGTACGCACTAACTATCTCTTGCCTATACATCATATGAACGTATCACAGACTAAATTTATGTTTTAAGTACACGGATATTATTTAAAGTGTTGTGTAGCAAAAGTATTTTTTATTTAATTTAGCACATAAAAATATAATAATTCTTCAGTTTTCTAAAACTGATAAATTAATATTTTAAAACAATTTTGAAATTTTTAGGATTGTTTCTTAAGAGAAAAGTAACAAAATGCGAATTCAATGTAACCAAAGTTGTGAAAGTTTAAAACAAATTTTAAAGTAAAGTCACCAAGAGAATAATAATTTCCAGAGAACAATTTCCCAATTTCACCATATAGAGTGAAAACGCTTTTAAAACATGAGTAGTTTATTCAATGTATCACGTGGTTTTGTAAGCTTTCTGTAAGTCTGTCGTAAGAAGGGAAATAAAATCATCACCGGTACGAAACGTAAGAAAAAAGACCTAAATAAAATATCCTCAGAAAAGATGACTTTTTTACTGTCTTCCCCATGTGTTGAATGCCTTATTTTATATGTTCCACTTTAGTATTCTCTCGCTCAACAGGTCAAGGGTTTGGTTTTGATAAAATTAGGTAGAAAGGACGTCTGAAGGCTGTCAAGACTATTGTGACGAACAAACCCTGTTGATCAAGCATACTCAGGAGATAGCTTTTTCACCTCTGTATATTCGAATACATAGTTTCAGTTCTCATAATTCTAAATTTAAATCAGTAAATTTTAATTTGCCAGTTACATAAACGAATATACGTATTTGATTGTTATTTTATGCTCGACCAATTAAGGTATTTTAAAGTAAAATTCATAAATGTTTTAAATGCAATTTAGGAAGAAATTAGCTTCCTAAATTATCAAATTCCACTATAGATCAGGGCTCGAAATTCCCGGGTGCACATGAAAATACAATTGTGCACCTAATTTTTTCCAGCTAGGTGCACGTTAAAAAAAGGGGGTGGACGTGTTTTATGTTATTTTGATGTTTGAACAAAATATTTGTATCGACCTCTCTCGCTCTAAAGGAACGTAATTAAAATTCCTAAATACACACTATGCGAAAACAAAATTGCTGTTCCATAACAGGTTTATACTGGAGGAAGGTTCACTTGTGCCATGCCACCAGAACTTGCCGATGATCGAAACATTTTCCAGATGGCTCTGTTGAAGCGGCTGTCGCGACAGCCGAGCGACGGAGAAGGGAGAATTTAGATGTTTAAATATTTTTATTTACTATCTACTACTAACTTATCTAAACATACCCAACTAATAAAGTAGTTTACACTACATTAATGCTCTTATATTACTTTTTTTTTAAATATGCTCCTATAGTATAACCTGTGCACCTAATTTAAAAACTTAGGTGCCCAAGGTGCACCTGTATTAATAAATCTATTTCGAGAACTATCTTATAATTATTTGTGTTGTCCTTTAAATTTTATATGTCAGTGAAAATACTCTTATCTAAATAATAACTGAATTACTATGTTCATTTTAATTTAACTATTCATGGGAATATAAAGAGTTGGCACTTTTATTGACGTTTAAAATATGTATTTCCTTTAAAATCGTGGCTTTTTTTCAATGTGAAATTATGTATCAACTTGATGCATAATTTCAACAGAAAAATATAAAGCTGGAATATATCAAATTCCTCGAAACCCTCTCAGAATATGCAATATGAATTGCATATAATATACAGCTAGTGAAAACGAACATATTTCGTACGATTCAAATCAGCGTTTGAAAAACGGAATCAGAAAAACTCAGTATTTTTAAGTATAAAGACAACAAGAAAAATTACTAAAATATTTAATAATTTTAGTTAAATAAAATTCCTTAATAATTTACTAATAAAATTACAAAATAATTTACTAATAAAATTACCAAATAATTTACTAATAGAATTACAAGAAAAATTACTAAAATATTTAATAATTTTAGTTAAATTAAATTTGAAAAGCGTTTTATAAACAAAAAGACTAGCAAATAAATTTATTATAAAAAATATTTCCAGCCTATATCTAATTTACTTAAGTTAGTTTGAAGATGCTTCTAAAATGTTTTTCGACTTGCATCGATTATCAGTATCTGTTTCAAGGAAATCTTTAAAATTTGCAGATAAAGATACTTTGAAATAAACCACTTTTGGAAAATGAAGACTGCTGAGCTTTGTCAAATAGGATTAGTCCTGCAATATGTATATATGTATATGATAATTTCAAAATGTATTAATATTTTATAAAATTTATTATTTTTATCATTATAGTCCTGACGAATATCATATGAGATATCAGCTTATTACAGCAAAAATAGTCTCATCAGATAAAATAAATAAAAATTTGCTTTAAAAACAGATACCATATATAGCAAAAACAAATAATTATTTAGAAAAGTTTTCGCATGAAAAATATATTTAATTGAAATTTACTTTTCGAATCAACCATAAATGTAAAATTGTGGGAGTGAACTCGCTTCAGGGGCTCAATAAAAGTAATTTGAGGAATTAAAAAAATGAAATCGAATAATGGAATTTTCTTTTTACTTTCCCTATTTGCATTGTCATGTCGTCACCCCAAAATGGTAGTGTGAAAACAGTACGAATCGTAACACAAGGAGAAGATATCCAACAGCTAAGATATTTAAGTTATTTATTATTCCAAGAACTTAAGAAAAATATATACAGTGTATATACACATTAACATCATTACACCAGTACATAAAGTACGTATCACCACAGTCCAGTACGGTGATCAAGTGTCACCTTCTGGCTCTGCCACCCGCGTCATCTACCCGCAGACCAAATTTCTGAGCGACACTTCCTAAAGATCGTGAACAACGGTGTTTCTCACAACTCCTCCTCCCTGAAGAATTGTCACCAGTCCATATGAAAATGCAGGATTTTGTCACCGGTAGAACCCCTCATTACAGTCATACCAACTCCGAGATGTCCAAGCAACCAAGCATTATACCTGTACCATATTTACACAAAGTACAAAATATCTCTAACACCCATAATCAGTTTCAAGGTTCACACGTAAAGTTATTCGAAAAATTCGAAAGTTAATCCTAGACAAAAGAAACAATTCATAACATAATAAAAGGTAAATAATAAAAAGTAACATAATAAAAAAAGTATTATGCCTTTAAAGAAATTCACATAGTATGACACTTAAAACATGATACTATAAACAAAAAAAAACTATACACTGATAAAACATACATCACTGTAAATATTCACTTTATAATAAATATTTTTTTTAACACTCGCCTCAAATTTTGCAGATTCATTGCTAGCAGATAATCGCTACTCCATTCTACTCAATCCGTCAGCATTCCCATGAATCTTCCCTGGTATATGTTTAGCCGTAAAACTATATTGTTTTAAGCATAGTGCCCAACTAGCTAGTCGAGCGCGTTCGTTCCTATAATTTTCACTAAAACTGTGAGCTGGTTATGATCAGTTTGAATCACAAAACACTGTCTGTTCAAATAATGATTCAACTACCTTAGGCCGTACACAATGGCTGCCAACTCCCTCTATACTATAGTTTTGATCTGCTCGTCAAGATGTTTTACTAAGATACAAAATGGGATGCTCCTCTCTTTCCTGCATATGTGACAGAATAATTCCCGTACCGTTTAAACTCGCATAGGTTTGCACTATAAATTCTTTTGTGGAATCTGGGGCATATAAAACTGGACTTAATTAGTTTGGCTTTGAGCTCTTGGAAAGTCCTCTCACAATCCTCTTTCCAGATTATCTTTTCCTTTTTAATAATCCCTTTTATTACTTTAGTAATGGGGACCGCCATAATCGAATAATCTTGTACCGTGGATATTAGCCAGTCATGTCCCAAATGGAGCAAATTTGTGGCTTGGTCGTGGGCATAAGGAACTTCTGCATCGCTTTAATTTTAACCTCACTGGGGGACGTTTTATCCAAACCCACTTCAGGTCCCAGAAATGTCACACTATTCTGAGCGAATCTATACCTCGACGGTTTCACAGTCAATCCGGCCTCTCCTAAGCATATAAACACCACTATGTCCCTCGTGTGTTTCTCTCGAGTAGATGAGAATACTGCAATATCATCGATATATGGTAGAGCGAATGATTCTGAGTCTCCCAAACCCTGGCTGTCAGTTTCAGAACTGAGTGTCAGCTTCAGAAGTAAAAGGGTGCATTCAAGAACCCCAAACATCATAACTTAAGGCAAAAATACCCCGAAAGGCGTCACAAAATCTGCGTACCTCCGGGCCCTCTCTGTCAGTGGTATCTGGAACTATCCACTGGTTAAGTTCATTAGCGTGATGTAAACAGCTGAACTCGCTCTTACATAACTTCTTCTATGATGGGGAGACGAAAATAGGCGAATTTTAGCATTTCATTAGCGATAGTCCACTCAGGGACGGGGATCTTTTTCTGTACTCCCCACCAATATCATGGGAGACGTAAAATCTGACTGCCCCACCTCGATCACCCTAGATAAAACAACCTTCTGATTTCTTCTTTCTGAACCTCATTCTGCCTCGGCGACATTCTATATGGCTTTGCCCTAACTTGAGACTCGTCCGTTAGTTTTATGTCCATCTCAACCAAATAGGTAGTTCCCAGGTCAGAGGAGAACACCCGTCCATGCCTTTCTATAACCCTAAATTTATTAATCTGCCTCTCTGTCGCGTGCTTCTACATATTGCAGTCCTTCACAAATTCCCAGAAATATATTTACATAGGATTTGACAAGGGGTAGAGAATTTCCATCTTCTTTAACCTCTTTCGAATCCTTAACTAACACTAAGATTACGAATTCTGGACGCTTATGATACGGTTTCATTAGGTTCACGTGATTTATCGTTGCCTTATTACGCCTCTCAGGCAATCAACAGATCCAATTTATGGTCATCTTATGGGGCTTGGTTGTTGCTAGGACCAAAATTGGATCTCCTACCTTAAACTTTTTAGACACCGCATTTCGGTTGTTCCAAATTTCCTTTTCTTCTGATACTCCGTCATACGCTTAATGGATAACTCTTGACACTTGTTCAACCTGTCATTTAAATTCAATACGTAAATCCACTACGTTTTGATCGGCGCTCTCCTGTTCTAACCAGTTCTCATACACTAACGTATGTGGCATTCGGAAATTATTTCCATGAATTACTCAGCTGAGTTGAATCCCGTACTTTCATGAATAACTGTCCTGAGCGGCGAATAACGCCATAGGCAAAATCTCCTTCCAGTCACGACCCGTTTCCACACACAAACTATGTTTTTTTTCACTCTTTTCAAGGTAGAGTGAAACCTCTCTATACAATTCGACTCCGGGTGGCAAACTGAACTGTGTGACAGATTCTGAAATTTCTGAAAACTTTTGTCGTCAGCTCACTCGTAAATAACAAGCCCAGATCGAACTGCACCTCTTTTGGGTAACATGTCCTCGCAAAAAATCTGCACCACAGCGTCAATAACTGAGGTAGAACTGATATTTTCTACCTGAATGGCATCTGGATATTTTGAAGCGAGGCATATGGAAGTAATTAAGTACTTGTTATTTCGAATGTGCTCGTTTGTAAAGGCACAAGAGCCTCAATGTTTAACTCAGAAAATCATTCCAAAATAATCGGAGCTAACTTCAAAGGAGCTTTACATCGGTCCTTATTACTTACCCCCTTTTGGAGCAGATCGTATATTTTTATATACTGTTCTATCTCTTAATAGCATTGCGCCAAAAGTAACATCGCAGGACCCTATCCTTTGTTTTAGTCGTGCCCAAATGACCCGACACTTCTTCATAGCACAGAGCCAAAATCTCATTTCGATAAACGAGCTGCAAACACATCTGAACTCTCTCCTCATCTTGCTTAGACTTTGATATTCAGACTAGTCTTCCTTCTTCATCAAAAATATACCTTTCACCTGCCTGACATGTTCTTTCCCACAGTAAGTTTAGAGTGTCAAAATTTTGCTGCTTTTCTCTAATTCTGTCTCTATTTATGTTCTTTCTGGAGTATCTATCTCTCACCCGACTCCCAGGCTCCCTTCTTTATTCTCCTCATCTTTATTCTCCAAACCCGATTTTTCCTCTCAACCTTGCAACCACTAGCCTTAACTGCTCGTAATAACCGTGTTCACTCGTTTTGTTCCCCATTAGATAATACCCCTGTTCTAGCTCCGTCTTCTTCACTGCGGCTTTCGTAATGGCAGAGCCAAAACCTCCCTTAGTTGTTACTTTCGCCAATGTGAGGCATTTAAACTCATAAGGTAGAGGATGTCTAACCAAGTTAGTTCCCAAGTAAATCATAGTTCTTGATCTAACTACGATCGCATAAATCTACTCCAGCTCCAGTTTTCCGTAAATAGTTACGCTCTATACCATTTATTTTCACTTTTTTAAAATACAGTTTAATACATTATCCTATACTAGGGGGCCCGCCCCCTGCTCGCTAACGCTCGCCAACCCCCCGGAGGATTGCTTCGCAATCCGCATTGGATCGCTGCGCGAACCAATACTCGCTTCGCTCGCATCAATGAAGACATGTGTCCTAGCAGAAAGAATTGTTTACAAAATATGATATTCCAAAAAAATACTTTTAAAATCTAAATTTTTTGCCGTTTTTCAGAAAAGATATAAACAGTACCTCTAAAATCAGAATTCAAATGAAAACTTTGAGCAAATTTTGACTCGAAATGTGAGCGCTGATTTGGAAATTGAATACCCAGCATGTTGTTTGTATATACATTTACCCCTGAACTTGATCCACCCACACTTTTTCATTGAGTTTGTAGTCGAAAGTTGTAGTGCAAGCGTCTTGTTGAACTATAATTGTTGGTTCTGAAAAGGATCTTTTATTAAATGTCCCTGAAAAGATCCTCCGCTTTATTTGATTTCTATTATTGGTACAGCTACACTCTCACACGTTTATGAGTGATGGCAACGGCTTGGCGATTTTTTTGGCGCACTTCTAGTAGCGAGTTACGATAAATTAAGGCAACCCATCTTTCGTTACAGTTGTTGTGGTTTTCATGGCAACCTCGGCAAACGGAAACTTTCAATTTTCATTTTGAATATTCTAGAAAGTTCTTCCAAAATCCGTTAAAGTCGTTTGATATCATTGATTCGGTTGAAATTTTTTCTTTCCTCCCATTGGTAATTTTGTTTTTAAAATATCCTTTAATTGCATTGGTCCTTTAAATCGTTTTCTGTGATACCATTGGTCCATTGATTTGTATTTTGACAGTTGTGGAATTTTTATTTTATTATAATAGTTTTTTCACGATAGGATTAAGAGTTTTGTTTTGGGACCATTTTCGTTTTCATTATTTTTTTACGAAGTAATTCTGACGTTATCAGGTTGTATTATTTCTTGCTCTTTTTCTTTTATAAATCTTTTTCTTTTTCAACATGCCCACTGTATATAGTGTAATTGATAAGTTTCAGGGTATTCTTACCCAACATTCGTAGCTTAGTTTCTCTGCTGGTTCACAAATGTGTTTTGATATGTGCTTAAGCTTACTACTTTTTGTTAAAGTTTTAAAAAAATATCCTTTCTTATCGTTTTGAAATGTGTTGTAAAAAGAAAAAATTTTTTGACAGAAAAAGAGTTAGGAAATAATTCTTTCCTTGGCAACTTTAGAAGTGCGCCAGAAAAAATCGCCAAGGCCGTTGCCATCGCTCATAAACGTAGAGTGTAGCTGTTCCCTATTATTAACTGCATAGCTCGACTAAAATTCATTTTTTTCCCAATAAAATTTCATCCGATAACGCTATAAATTCAATTGAAGCGCGAGGCTTCGTGATAAACAAACAATCGTACAATGTTGCCAAAACGCGTTAACTAATAACGTCTTTTTTGCGTGCCACGTAAGAGAATTATATATATAGATTTACATCTACATTTAAATGATTTATTTTGAGTCGCTAGACCATCTCTTTTTTAAATCCGGACACTAGCCTGATGTTCCCTGCTCTGTTTCAATTGAAGCAAATTATGGGCTTTTCCCTATCAAACATCCTTTTTCCAAGAATTTGAACTTGAGTGACCCCTCTTCTCGGTCCCTTCTGACCTACTAGTCTGCTCATTCTTAAGTACGAACCAACCTGCTCGTTCTTATCTCTACGTTATATTGTTTTTTATTCCAGACTTTATTATCCGAAAACTGCCTCGCACACTTTCATACTTATCACATTTTTCTGCTAGGGAGGACGCTGCTTTAATTTCGTCCCATTCATCTAGGAATTTGTCTCTAATTTCGAATGAAACTTTCATTTTAACCTGTTTCGTAAGCATAAACTCCTTAAGGGATTCATAATCCTTTAGACTTTGCTTCCAACCAATTATTTAAATAACCCATCCGTTCGTACGCTAGATCAGATCACAATGCACATTACTTTCTCTGATGAGTTTCGGATTTGGTTTTTAATGCCCCTGCTCCTAACTCAACTTTTTTAACATAAATTTCTTTATGTGCTGGTAATAATGTCCTATTTCTGGCGATTTTTTTACAATTAACTCTGAGACATCTGAGGGTAGTAGCGGAATAAGTTGAGAAACGTATCTTGATTCCACATGCTAAGCTTTTATCGCTTATCTCTCAAAGATCATCATGAATAAAGTTATAGCAGTAAATTTTGGAGCACATATTTCGGCACTAAATCTTTTAGACTCACTCTTGTATCTCTACTTTTAATCAGTACAGACACAGTGGAAGCCACAGAGCTATTTTGTGCAATGTTTTGTACTATCAACTTTTCTAACTCAAAGAGTCTCTCCCTCTCACGTTCCCTCTTTAACTTATGCTGTTCCCTCTCTCTTATCCTCTCTAAACTATGCTGTTCTCTTTCTCTTTCCCTCTCTAACCTATCATTCTCCCTTTTCCTTTCTAACCTATCCTGTTCTTCTAACCTCTTTCTATATTACTTAGAAAATTTGGTTTAAAGAATTTTTGGCGAATAACTCATCGTAAACCGGCGCCTTCAAAATCACCTCATCTCTATTCCCCTTTTCTTATCCGCATTGGACACATTAGTTTCAAACTTTTCTGGAGCCAAAAGAAAAATATTTTTTGTCTGCTTATTTAGAAATCTGCCATAACTTTACCCAGGCAATACCTCACATCTTATAAAATGCAGTTACAAAAATACCACAACAATTTTCTTCAACAAAAATACCAAAAGAAATACAAAAGAAAATCATGGAAACAGTAAATCAAAACTGTGTTTATCTCCCTATACAAAACAACACAAAAGTACTAGTCCCAAAAGTAAACCACTTATAAGATTCTACACAAGTATCTTCCCAGTAGACGAATTGCCTTTTCAATTTCAAAGTACCCAACTGCACTACCAAAATTTTAACCAACTTTTCCTATACTTGGAAAGTTTGAATCACATAGAACAAAACCTTTTAGAGAAAGAGAGTAAAAACAAATGAATTAATTTAAATTATAGAAAACAATTGATTTACACATACTTCGAAATTAATTAATCTATTCCGATTCACTAACACACAAGTACACACAAAATAATTATTACCAAACCACTTCCACACATTTCAGCTTTTTAGACATAACTAAACTTAGAAAAATCTTTGAAACACCATAAAAACCAAGCAATGAACCTTGAAATGATCAATGATCCCAACCAAAATTTCCTTGCCAATATCTCTGATCTCTACAATTTTATATCAAACCTTGGACAACAAAAATTTGCAATCGAGAAAATATCGGGACTCACTATTCGATGCTTGATCACGTCTCAGAACTTCTAGCTGTTTTCCTCTAGCCGCACAGGACACACTCACAGGGTTATTCTCTGTCGTACAGCACTAGGAACTGCAGACAATGGCCCCTTCAGCTTTCACAACGAAGAACTCTATTAACACAGGATCAGGAATCTTCTATCGATGAACACAGCACCAGTAAACTCTATTATAAAGTTCTTTATGCTTCGGGCATGTAACGTAGTCGGCCGAGAGATGTGCCTGTCAACACAACGAAAGAGCCTAATTTACTACTAACGCGTTTATTTTACATAGAACTATACACACACAAAATTACACTCGAAGACAAAGAAAAGTTGTAACTAGAAGGAATTGTCAGAATGCAATGAAATTTACAAGGTTAGTAAAATGATTTCATGATAGAGAAATTTATTAAAATTTGAGACTGAACTACGCAAAATTTATTGAGAAATTTTTTTAAAAGTGGTGTCATTCAGTATGGCGTATGCCCACCATTATTCCTAATACACAAAATTACACTCTAAGACAAAAAAAGATGCAACTAGGAGGAATTGTCAGAATGCAATGAAATTTACAAGGCTAGTAAAGTGCTTTTATGATTGAGAAATTGATTAAAATGTGAGACTGAAATTTGCAAACTTTATTGAGAAAAATTTTAAAAAGTGGTATCATTCAGTATGGCGTATGACCACCCTTATTCCTAATGCAGCATGCCAAGCGCCTTAGTAGTGAGTCATACAGACTCTTTATAAAGTCCTGCGACAGTCCATTAAATGCTGTTTGAACCCTGTCACGTTGTTCCAGCAGATTACGCGATACGGGTGGAGTAGTGATACCTGGTCCAACGACATCCCATACATTCTTCATCGTGGACAGGTCCGGTGAGTATGGTAAAATATCGTTGTGTCTTAGACAAGCTCTAGAGACGGCAGAAATATGGGATCGAGCATTGTCTTGTTGAAAAAGCGGGTGAACCTGGTAGTTCAGATATCGGAGCGTAACTGTCTGTAAAATTTCTTGTACGTAAAGCTGGCCTGTTAAAGAGCCCGTAACGAATACCAAAGTTGATTTAGCATTATTCGCAATTGCACCACACCATCACACCAGATATTCTGGACGTGTGACCCTGCACAACAAACAGTGAATCTTGGCACTGACCACGTTGCCTCCATATACGGATTCGATTGTACTCTCCACCCTGACAGAAGCGGGATTCGTCAGTGACGACCACTCGATGCCTTTCGACGCCCCATGTCCCTTCTGGGACGACACCGTTCCAGTCTTTGACAGTGATGCAAAGCTATTAAAGGCAGTCGTCGTAACGGTCTACGTAAGTTTAGTCCCTCGTCGTGAAGCCGTCGTCAAATGGTGCGATCACATATTGTGTGATCGAGAGAGGTTCACACTGCCCGTTGGATGTCTGCAGCAGTGGCTGTTGGATCAGTACGCGCATGTCTTACAACACGTCGATCCTCTCTCGGTCCAGTTTCTCTAGCGCTTCCTGAGCCTGGCTGACGCTGGCATGTTCCTTGTTGTACCCACCGCTGCTAACATCGTGCAACAGTAACATCACTACAACCAATATGTTGCGCGATCCGTCAATTAGACCATCCACCATCTCGGAGGCCAATCACTCGGCCTCTGTCGAACTCTACCAGTTGCTTAAATAGTTTGCAAACTTTTTTCCGAGGAATAACTCAAAGAGAAACGATGTAACAATCTCAACAGCATGAGTCGAAATAAATTTGCTGCGCTTCTGGATGTCCTTTTATGTCCCTGTATGCTGTGCGTTAAACCGATTCTGAAAAATTGATCATTTGCACAGATGTACTACTCCAAATTTCATTTATAGCGGTCTACTCATTCCAGGTGCAACTCTTTTTTTGTGTTAGAGTGTAAATTTTATAATTTATAAAAGGTGTAAAATAATTTTTCCTGACACTTAAATGCTATTGGCACTTTTATACGAAAGACAAAAATGATCTGACCTTTTCAATCTACAGTTAATAAATTTAACCTGAGTAAGGTAGGAAAATTCTACTAGCAGTGAAATAAGATTCCTAAAGAATCAATCAATACTTTCGAGACAGGTATTTAACAGTGTACACATTGAAAACCAAATAAATAAATTCATTAGAATCTGTGATCTTTTATGCTATTGCATTCTAAGGAAAACAGTAATAATTAAATTTCATTAAATTCATTTAAAAATGTTCTAGATGGAATTTTACAGTTCGTCGCAACCCAAAAATTGCAAAACATTCGGACTACCTGTGTTCCAAATCCCATTACTTAAAGTGCCATAGATTTGCCAGAACTTTGCGTGGTGCAGAAAACAAACAAACAGACAAACACTTCTTTTTATAATATTAGAGATTATAATAGAAGGGGTGCGTGGTTCATTTGCAGTTCGTGTCAGTGTACCGAAGAGGGTGGTCCTTTTTTGTTCTCTGTGCTACAAGTATATTGTGTGTTTCTTGCTTTCAATACATCTGAATTAAAGATGGTAAAACACCGAATTCAGAATGTAATTTATGTTTATTGTAATGGACTGTTCGTGGTGAATTGAAAAAAAAAATACAATTCCAACTGTCAACAAAAAGAGTAGATGGTTATACAACTGTTTTTATTGTTCTTACTCTCCACTAAAATACTTTTAAACGATCTGGCTAAAACTTGAACAATACCACCGCCAAAATAAATAAACACTACCAAAATTCACTGTGTATTTTAATCAAGATTTTATCATAGACGCAAGATTTATATTGTACTTCTAAATACAGCGGACGAATCCAGTTTAGTTCCATCGACTTGTTTTGTGATAGAAAGTATATCCCAAACTGGTTTATTTCCAGTGTGTTTATTCATCTTATCTAGTGACGTACAAGTAAGAAATCTTGCACATCTCAAGATGAATAGATGCTACTTAATGGTTAAACACACGAAACGTACTTCTAGAAGAAACAGTAGTACGTGACCGCAGAAAAATTTTCCCAAACCATTTTTCATGAGAACGCAATTTCGGAAAACAATTGTTTAGAATCTTCTAAATTGTTTTAGACATTTTCTGATTTGCATTATCTAAACAAATAAGCATTGTGTACAAACTTCAGCATTTTTCTTTCCCAAATGTAGCGTGTTCGAAATAATTTTTTCTTCAATTTTAGAACCTTCTGAGCTCCAACGCTATGAAACATGTACGTAAATGTTTCGTTTACGTCATAAAAAAGCACTTCAATATCCTTTCAAATTAACTTTCTAAAGCCTTTCGTGATGAAAGAAATGAATTACCATTTATTTTTTGGCTTTACATTAATAATTCTCTTCTTCGGGGTTACGAACATTGCGTGACAAGTGAGAAAGTCTTTGCATTTCGTGAGTATGACCTTGGGTTATAATAGTAGGGTACTCCAAATGGACCATATTTGTTTTTCCTCTTTTGCGCTCAAATTCAGAATTTTACTGATGCGTAATTTAAAAATTTCATATAAAAATGGAAGTGACAAAAATTTGAATTGATCACTAATCGTTCCTGAACTTAAGCTTTCAGACTGTAGTAGGTCTTGTAAAATATAAGTCAACACAGTAAATAGGCAATGTTTTAAAACTGTAAACAGTTTCTAATTAAGTAAACGAACTATTTGTTTCAGCAAATGTTTCCTTACTACTGTTCGGCTTCTTGATTGGATTCAGTTCAATATCCTGTTACTTTGTAAGGAATAAAGTTCAGAATAAACTTAATCGTATTTAAATATTTATTTTAGAATAGTGATTATTAAATTTCTAGAAAGAATTAGGTGAAGAAGGATGTGTGTTACATAAATTGTTCAAATTGTTATAAGAAATGAATACATTTGCTCTCATTTACAGTTGAAATTTATAGTTGTGGTTCTAGCCTGTTTCAAATTATATATGCTTTAGCACTAACTAAGGGTGAATAAAACAATTGTAAGCTAATTAAGTAATTTGCAATTTTTATCTCGAATAATCTCGAATAGCTTGGATACATTTCTTAATAAAATTATGTCTAAATACCAAATATATATTATTTGCTAATTTTCCTTGGTATATTTAAAACATTATCCAACTTATATATGGTCATAACCCTGTATATAACATTCCTGCATTTCATACACATTTCACTAAACGATTTGGACTGCAGTTTGGACCCTAGTTGGTAGCGTCGTGGATTTATAACCAGAGGGTACGAGTTTTAAACTCGATATTACTAAACACCGACATATATATATATGGAGGCTGGTGCGCATATTTAATCTAACGTAGCCTCAAATGACCTCATGTTGGTGTGGAAGTTTGAAGTGTGGGGTACCAGCTCACGTTTTGACCTCGTCATTTGACCGAATGTAAAAAGTACGGATTTTGACCTCGCATTTCCCCTTCGGGACTGATCCCGGACCGCGGCCAATAGCTCTTTGTGTTGTTTCAATGCAACGTAAATTCCATTTAATGAATTTCAAAATTTTAAATATGCATTAAAATTTAAATTTAAATCGACAGTAGAGCTAGTAACACAAATGTCTTATGACACAGGGAACGGTCCGAGAAATAAGAAGTAACCTCAGGGCAGTGATAAAATAATTCCAGTAAGTATTCTTGAAGCATCTTGAGAAAATGGATTCCGATATTCTAAAGAAGGGTTTTTTAAATTTAAAAATTAAAGCATTGTCATGCAGGTAAGGTAATTTTAAATAACGTCGTACTAGAGCAACACAACAGGCTATTGAAGACGGTCCGGGAACATATCCGAGCATTGTCATGCAGATGAACATACATAGGAAATTGTTTGCAAGAAAACTGGACCTGTTGTGCCAGTGAATCATAATGTATTTAGTGTAAGTTCAAGCACCGTTTTAACAATGGGACATTTGTGAACAAAACTGAACTTTACACCATTAACAGTAAAGTGTGATAGAATGCATTTCATTGGTCAAAGAACTGAGTCAGCTCTATGCATTGAGGAGCAATGAACTTGCCCACACGCACGATTCGGACAGTAAAATAAAACAAGTTGATTACAACCACATTTGCACAATGAAATACAAGCAACCGCACCTATGAAAAAGGATGCAGGTAAAAAACACCGCGTTTTATTAGGCAGTATACATGTAGAAAAAGGACTTTCGCTTATTGTTATCGTCATTACCATTAGCATATATATTGTCATCGATTGAAATGTCTCTCAAAGCACTGGGTGATAGAAAACAATAGTGTACCAGGTTCAAACCCCAAAAAAGGAATTTCGAGGAATGCATAAAAAATGGAAATTCATATATTGTGTGTATTAATGTATTAACATTTTTGGATAGAGTAAGTCTCTTCCTCAAACAAAAGTATTAATACTAATTTGATTTAAAAATAAAATATATAAATACATATTTTTAAAAATAATTAATTTACTGAATGGGAGATGAACATCCTGTAATCAAATTTGAATGCATAGGGCAGGAAAAGAATGGGGCCGTACACACAAAAAAAAATAATCTGACAAATGTTGCATTTGAGACATTCCAAATTTATTGAATATAAACTACAACAAATTGCAGTACATAAGACAAGCCCTGTGTGAGCAATATTTTTCCACGTTTAAGCAGTAACGTGGTAAAAATTGAGTTTTGTCCACCTGAAAAATCGTAAGACACATACAGAAAGTTGTTCCTGAAATAAGCCTTTAAAATCAACCACAAAAGTAGTCTTCTTCAAGCATTTGTACACTTTGTTATCTATATTCAAAGACTTTCACACCAGATTTGTTGAAAAAGCATGAACAGAGAACAGATATATATACACTGAAGAGACAAAACATTATGACCACCAACTCAATAACGCATTGCGCATAATTTGGCCTTCAAAACAGCTGCAACTCGTTCTAGCGTTCATGGTCTGTTCTACCACGACTACGGGTTCCATAGTCGCACATGAGAACGTCCCCCAAAGCATGATACCACCAGCCTGTGTATGACCTGTTGTACAAGAGGGGAGAAACTGTTCGTCTGGAAGACGGCGTACCCTGACACGACCATCGACGTGATGAATGAGAAATCGGGATTGATATGACCTGGAAACTCTCTTCCACTCATCCATGGTTCAGTCTGGATGTTCCCGGGCCCACTGTAGGCGTAGTTGACGATGACGCTTGGTCATCCGATGCACACGAGTGGGACGTCTGCTGTACAGTCCCATATCCAACAGTGTCTGCTGAACTGTGTTCCGAAACACTTGTGCCTGGATCTGCATTGTATTGAGCTGTCAGCTGAGCCACAGTCTTGCGCCGATTTTGCTTTACCAAGCGGGACAGTCTCCGACTTACTTTTTTTTGATGACGCGTGGACGACCAACACCTTGGCGTCTACTGCTGGTGTCACCGTCATTTATCCACTTTGCATGAATAATAACAACGGCAGATCGTGAACAACGTACCAATCATGCAGTTTCGGTGATACTCGTTCCGAGTCTTCTGGCCATAACGATCTGCCCTCTATCAAATTCGCTTAGATCAGCAGCCTTTCGCATCACTCGCAAGAGAAAGTGCAAGAATGATTAGTTACCTTCTCCAACAGCAGTTAAATACCATTCTCGCTTAATCACGTGCCCTCCACGTCATCCAGACGAGTTCATTGAAAAATATGTGGATAGTCATAATGTTTTGTCCCGCCAGTGTATATATGTGTATATATATATATATATATATATATATATATATATATATATATATATATAACCTTTTACAATAGCAACTATTGGATATTATTACAAAACTGAATGTTTTAAATATTGCTTCTATATTCAGATTACATAACTAAAGCAATTAAATGCTACAAACAATAGGTGATGGTAATGGTGATTTTAGTTAATGTCGTGCTAGAGCAACAAACACAACGGGCTATTGACGACGGTCCGAGATCATTCCTTTAAGGGAAAGATCCGAGGACGACAATTTTGGACCACAGTCAGATGACGGCAAACAAAGGAGATAAGCAAACAATAGGATAATGAGCAAACAACAGGATAATTATGACAATATTCATTGAAGTGCAATGAAAATTGGTACACCAATCTAATACCTAGTATGCCTCACATGAGAGAACAGAACAACACAAATGCGATGCGGCATGGACTCCGAAGTATTTTGTAAGCATTGAGCACCATACTTCCTGCAAAGCTGTTTACAATTCTGTTGCATTCCAAAGTGTAGGATTTCTGTGTTCCAAGGCGAGTTGTTGTGTGGAACCCATCATTTTCATGCTGTTGTTTTCTGAAGACCCAGCAATGAATTACGATGTTATTGGATGTAGCTAACAGTGTGAATCGATACTTGCCAGTCGACGCTTGTCAAATACACCGATAATCTTTATATGGTACCACTGTTGTCGTAAGTGACAGGTTTTCTTTTCTTAAGTTAGAAGCCTGATTTACTGAAGTCACGATACACCCCCTTTAGTACGTGAAAATCTAACTTTTTCCTCTATTTCCGAAATGCTACGACCCATCCCACGAACTACATTTATTAAACTGCGTTGAAAATCGCCTACAGTGTGATTGCTTGTCTTTCTCACGGCAGAACATCTCTAGATACTTCCAAAGATGTCTTCCCCTTTATACAATATCTACCAATAAGTATTTGGACACCTGTGATAATAAGGAAAACCAAAATTTATTCATATTCAATAGTTAGTAGAGCCTCCCCGAGAGGCAATTACTGCCTCATCCCTCCGGGGCATGCTCTCCATAACTCCTTGTATGACAGCTTGTGTTATTTTCTTCCACTCGGCTTGGAGAAGACATGTAAGTTCCTTCACCGATTTTGGACGGTTGTTGCACCCCTTGATTCCTCGACCCAACTAGTCCCAGAGGTACTCGATAGGGTTCAGGTCTAGGCTCTGGCCAGGCCAGTCGTCCATTCAGTTTACTCCACTGTCACCATACCAATCCATGGTGCAACTCGCAACATGACAGCTGGCGTTGTCGTCCTGGAAGTAACATGGGTCGAACTCGTAAAACTGCCACAACGTAGGAAGCACATTGTCATCCAAAATAGTGCAGTAGGCCTCGGCCTTGAGCTTAACTTGAATTTTTACGTCCCAATCCATAACAGGAGAAACACCTCAGACCATAATTCCACCTCCGCCGAACTTTACTGCGGGCACAATGCATTCTGGCAGGAGGCGTTCTCCAGGCAGACCCAGACCCTGCCATCCGAACGGTAGAAGGTGAACCTTGATTCGTCGCTCCAGAGAACCCGTTTCCACTGATCTACGGTTCACTTTCGACGTGCTTTGCACCATATTAACCATAAAATCATAATTTTTTCAAAAAAATCAATTAATCGGATTTATTTGATTTAAATCGGATTTATTTGATTTAAATCGGATTTATTTGATTTAAATCGGATTTATTTGATTTAAATAAAAAAAAGGATTTTTTTAATTTAAATTTCTGTAGGGCCTATAAATTTGTTAAATAAAAAATTGAGTTTCTGACATGACATGTAAACTAATATTTAATTAAGTAAACAATCGGAATTTGTGATATGGTAAATTAATATTTATTTTACTAAATATCATCGTGTGTTACATGACAATACATTTAAAAAATGAATTTTCAAAACAAGAGCAAAAGATAAGACATTTGTTTAACTTTAAAACACAAGTTGACATCCTCCATAATTTTTCTTGAGTAAATCAACATAATCATGTTAACAAATGTATCAGTAAGTGTAAGTGAGACCGAAATTAGTCTGATTAAATAAATATTTGTTATGGGTCACTACTCTTAAAGTGAAAGGTGGCTGTTTCAGGGTGCATTTTGCAAAATAAAAGATGTTCATTGTGTTTAAACTTTCATCCTTTCAAATAGAAAGCTCAGTTGAATTTTTTATTTAATAAATTATTAATCACATTATAACTGTGTTATTTTGTATTTATGTCTCAATTAAAAAAAAAGTAGTTGAAAAATCACTATAGCTAAGCCATTGGTCAGTCAATTAAAGGGGTAACAAGTAGTTTAGGCCTACTTTGTGGGGATTTTCTTTGGCTGTCTTGACATTTACGTAGATGTAGGCCTACTGCTTTATTGTTTGTAACATAAAATTATGCATGAACATTGTAAAAACTTTCAAATAGATGTCAACTTATTTTTTACTTTACTGTTTGGCAGAATCCCTGACTCAACAGATTACTTAGTCCATAGACACATCAGATTATTTGCAAGTGTCCAGTGCCAAACATTTTTTTTAAAAGCTCATCAGCACGAGGTGTAGCCATTAGTGTTGAAATCACCATGTGTGCAGAAAGTTCAAAGCATTTGACAAATTCTGTGATTTTTCTAGAGTGTATTTACTTAGTTATAAAAATGTAAGATTGGTTGTGATTTAAATCAATGAATTTTTTAAAAATCATTTGATTAAAATCATGATTTTAATCGTTGATTTAAATCAAGTGATTTAAATCTTGACACCCTGATATTAACCAAGCAGCGCGGTTGGACTTTGTGAACAAAGGCTTATGGGCGTCAGCACGGTCATGAAAACGAAGCAGATGGGCTTCTTGACAGTTTGACGTTGAGTATAGAACTGTTAACCTGTCTGATTTTGACGGTGTTTTAAACCATCATTTAAATGTTAATGCCATTTGATGTTTAATACTATCATTTAAACGATGTTTTAAATGATGGTATTAAACTAAACTATACAGAATGAATTTTCAGTAAAAATAGATTACAATTCTCTTTCATTTCCCACTTATATAACGTATGTAGAATTACACATTTCACGGGCACCAATAATCTTCCAACTAGTAACCGCTTACAAAGCTAAGACATGTAGATTGAAAATGAAACGCGTGCCAATAAAAATCGTCCAGGCCTGACCGTTCGCATAACATCGTATCTCTCAACTTTCTTCACGCAACTGATCAAATAAACAGCTTAGTTGTGTTTCGTCTGGCTGAACACGCCATCATATATATCCAATTAGCTTCCATTAAAACTGCCTCGAATTTGATTATCTTTTACCCAAAAGTCTAGGAGAATAATAGTGAAACAATAGCAATAATAGTCTCTTCTACCTTTTTCTTTCAAATAATCGCTTGTCGTGAACACTGAGACTGCGTATTTCTTGAGTTGAACCTAAATAATTCATAGGTGACTCAACATCTGTAATAGGTTCAGAAACTTCACGGAAGGGATTGCGTGGTGAAATGTGCGACGAAGGTTCTGAAGTACACAATTTTGAACTGTCATTTAAACAAGATTTACAGCTTTCTTTCACTGTTTAATCATTACGAAAGTGATTTGGAGAATAGGACATAATTTCATGAAAAGACAATGTCATTCGACAACTCGGAATTACACACTAAACACTTTTAGAACACGTGCTAAAATATAGATGCATTTAAGCAATAAGTGCAAGTATTCCTAAAATAAGAAATGGCCAACATAACATTTTCATTATTGGTAAAAAATTTGAACTCTTAAAACGTGAAAATATATTGAACTGAAACTTTAATTTTTACTCGAAATTCGTTGAACTGTCCTCAATTGTTAGTGGCAACATTCTCGAGGAAAATATGGATAATTCTATCAAACATTAAGTGATGCTTATTTAAAAGCAGATAGAGTGAGGTTCGAAACAAGGATACTAGGATACGAAATATGGCATGTTAAAATATATTAACTTGAAAGCTATATTTAAAGAAACAATATTTAAAATACGAGATATTTACTTTTTTTAAAGTCATTCTTATGACAGGTAAAAAAACTATCCATGGAATTTGGGTTTAAAAATTTTATAAATAAGTTATCATTAAACTTTAACAGATAAGGTATGTGTATTTAATATTGAACCCCAAGCTATCGTGAAAGGTAATTATTAAGTACCGGATTCTTAGGTTTTTTGCTATTTAGTTCTATGCCCTTTATTTCAAATCCATTAATATATTTTTATGATTTGAGATATCCTGAATAAAATATCTAAATTTTATCCCACCTAAAAATACCTAATTTAAGGTCAGGACCTAAAAAAGCTAAAACGATCTTAAGCACTTAGAAGACTAAAAACACCTTTGATACCTGAAAAAGACCATTTTCAAGTTAATTTCCTTACGCGTTTTTATTCAAATTAACGCTGTACGCTGAGTCATTTCCGGTAACATAATTCATTTTCAGCATTTAATTCATACAAGTTCATAATAAAAAGCAGAATAAATATTGCCAATAAGGAATATCATTTGGGAGTAGGACAGTATAAAATTATTTAATAAGTCTTAAAGGGGGAGAGCGTAAGTCTATTCAATTTTGGTTCTTCTCTATCTTATTTTATTTTCATTTGAATGGTCGTACGACTATTCTTTACAAGTCACTATCAAGAATACTTCCTAATCTACTGGCAGGGAAAGATTTCCTTCAGGTGCATACTGTCGTCACAAACCCGTGGTACTCTAGTGATCCTTTCTTTTCACACGAGTCTTACTGTCTTGAGTAAACACGGGAGCTCCCAGGATATCCAAGCGTTCTTTTCCTGCTTTCATCCCATTACTCTGTGTCCCAATACCTCTTTTTGTTCATTTCATGACATTTTATTCACGTTTCTGTTTGGCACAGGCCCTTTTGCTCAAAAAAGGTAAAACTAACTAACCAACCTAATCTACTGTATTTACTCTGTTCGGAACAACAGACAACAGAACAGATTCCAAGACATTTCGATATTCGTGCTGAGAATGGCTGATAGAATTTTTTTAAATCCGACATTGATGACAAATGAAGCAAGCAGAAGTACTACTTATTCAGAGCTTTAATGAATGACTGAAATGGGTACAAGTGGGATAAGATTCCCTTTGCATTTTTTTTTATGATATGATTGTATCATCCTTTTTAATCACTTTCAACGAAACAAGAAAGCACAAGGACAGGAAATAAATCAAGACATTCTTGTTAAAATCGCTTTGGGAATATGAAGTAGCGGAAATGCATCGTTATTGACTTTATCAGAGTTTTTAGTTATCCATTGATTTTTCACTAGACTACGTTGAAAAACCTGTTTTCCCCAGAAACATAGCATTTTTATTATTACTTGTATTCGTTGTATTATTTAAATTGTATCATACGCTCGATAGAGCATATTTGGAAGATAAATTCTTGAAAAAACTTTTAATCCATCTTAATACCATTGAATAGATGTTAAGCAAATATTAATAAAGAAAATGCTTTTAAAAATTGCATTTCAAATCACTAATTCAATTTCGAATCGAAATGACAGTATATATTTTTACACACAATTAAAAACAACCATGAATATGCACGAGAGGTTGGATTTGTATTGCTCTCCAATGAAACTTCGGTATTGCTACAAACTGGTAGTATGTTTTAGTTAAGCGTACCATTATCCCCCATTAAAAACATTTTAAGAAAGACAATAATTAGGAATACATGCTATTTCAATGTAATTAACTTATTTTCATTATTTGACATTTGGTTTTCGGGACTCATATTTTCAGTAATTAGGAATACATGCTATTTCGGCATAATTAACTTCCTTTTTCATTATTTGACATTTGGTTTTTGGGACTCATATTTTCAGTAATTAGGAATACATGCTATTTTGGCATAATTAACTTCATTTTTCATTATTTGACATTTGGTTTTCGGGACTCATATTTTCAGTAATTAGGAATACATGCTATTTCGGCATAATTAACTTCATTTTTCATTATTTGACATTTGGTTTTCGGGACTCATATTTTCAGTAATTAGTACATGCTATTTAGGCATAATTAACTTCATTTTTCATTATTTGACATTTGGTTTTCGGGACTCATATTTTCAATAATTAGGAATACATGCTATTTCAACATAATTACTTCATTTTTCATTATTTGACATTTGGTTTTTCGGGACTCATATTTTCCTTCCATTAAACTTCACTAAGCTTTATACGTTTCTATTACTTAAAAAGCAAAATGACGAACTGGAATTGAATGAAATAATAAATCGATTTCCTTCAAAATGTATCAAGTTTGTGATGCATATTTTTTTCAAACATCAATTCCATAATGTAAACTAAAATATTTCCAAAAAGAACTAATACTAAATTTGTTTGGGTTCTTTAATAACTAATAGGCATCATCATGATAAGAATCTCACTTCGAAAGATGCGAATATTCGAAGAAGTTAATTTAACGATGGAACTCGAAACTTTGCGGACTTATATAATCTAGAAATAGTTTTGAGGGAATGAATTGATGAATCGCATTAATAATTAAATTTTGACATAGATTTAAAATTGTCTGGAAAAAGAAATTATAAAGTTTGGGAAGTATGGAACGTCGACAGTACTTTCGCACTTCACATTGTTTGATAAAAAAAATGAGTCAGTATTTGATATTTCTATAAAGACATGCATTCCGGTAAATTTTTTGAGTTTCTGACTGATTTATAATCATTAAAAGATGCATAAATGTTGTTTAGAAATCACTGAAAAATGTTTAATAAATCTGTCCGGTAAAATGTTTTCATTAGAAAGCATTAACCATCTAGAAATATATTCTTTTTCGTTAATCCAAAGTTAATATCCCTCTACAACATTCTGATCTGGGTTGACAAATACGGAGCAATCAGATTATTTTGAAATTTACTCCAATTTTTATATCGCAACTTTGAACTGCATGCATAATCCTTTGTTTTGTTGGAACAAGGTCACATTGTCACAGCTGATATACTTTGTGAGCTATTGGAATGCATCAATCACGTTTTATTGGAGAGAAAATCTGTATTCCCGACTAGAATACTTTTATGTAGTTTTACGTAATCAGACTCGTTGATATTATATTCCTTTATTTCACCTCATTCGATGTACAACAATTTTTCGATTACTGTCGTTATAGCTGGTGACTCTGGAAAAATGTCTCAGAGGAAAAATTACAAAATATTTATGGTTTAAGATATGTGCATGAGAGTATGTGTAAAAATAAGCTTTAGTTTAAACCCGAAGGAGAAGTGGTTTTTGAAGGAATACTATAATTAAATGTGTTGTTGATTTAAAAATTACATACAAATTAAAACAATGGTCTAGAATACATATTTCCTACTATTGATCGAATAACCCTTTCGTATCGATAAAACATATCGCAACCCGTCAAGAAAAGTGACACAAGTCAAAAAATAAAAATTCTGATGTTATGTCAATGAAAAATATTGATGAGATGCCCCAGCGTGTAATAATACTATATCATAGAATACAATAGAAGTTACCACCATAAATGCTTATCTAAAATTTAAAAGAACCTTCTACTTTTTCAAAATAAGTTTTATAGTATCCTTTAAGTTGATGTTTCTCAAATTCTGCAATTTTGAATTGTGTCACTTTTCTTGCCGGGTTGCGATATATTTAATATTAAAGTACGAAAAACCGCAATGAGGGAATAATTATTTGGACGCATCATTATTTCCTATATCATTCCCGAGTTCTCGAACATTTTAAAGTATACAAGTTCTTTCTATCCTTTTCAGGATGGAAAAAGTTTCTCGTTCTGTTTCTCATTCAATAGAGTTAATCGAAATCAGATATATTCCTACGTCTCTGAATAAACACTAAATACTTATTAGATGCATTGCGTAGTCGGTCTTTGGTTACACATATTAGAGAAAATAGAACACTCATTTTTCTTTCGTGACAGAAAATAATATTTCAGATAGAGGAGTAACTAAATCAATCATCCCTAGTGCAATAATTTTTTTTAAAAATTCTGTAATTTTGATGTTTTTCCCTTTAATAGTTCAATGCGTAACTGCAAGAAACATGCAATGTTTGTCGAGCACCATAGATAATTTTGAACAAACGATGGAACATGAAGCAATAAACTTTTCTGGAGACTTCCGTGAAAATTATTAGAAAAAAATCCCGAAATCTTTTCCGTTTACAGAAAGAAAACATTGTATAAGCGAATGTTTTGCGCTCAAAACTATTTGTTCATTCAATTAAGGAAGTAGTTACTTTAAAATAAAACATTGCTTTATTCAGAAGTTTGAACGACAACTGCTAAACGAACAGTCAACTACTTTCATCAAGTCATACAAAGCAATATACATACTCGTACTGATATTTGTAAAGGAGTAAAGGTAAACACTTTGAACGTTAGCTTCATTTACTATATGTAGAACACAAAATAATAAAAAGTAGAACTTTTTAAGATTATCCAAGTAATTAGTGAAATAAAATGTCGAATGTTTAGGTAATTAACCCCTTGGGTACAGTTTTATTTGTACCCAACTTACTCTTAAAACTGATACCAGATGTTGAAAGTAGTTCGGATTATCGTTTGCACACTAGCTACTGTTATATTTTCGTATAATTTCGTTTGATAAGAATGGCAACAGTATGAGAGAGAACGCACAGCTTCTGATCTCCACGTTCATTCCAAAAAAGAATGTCGGATAACGCAGCAGTGTAAATATTTCTATGTATGCAGTCAGATTAAATAAAGTGTATTTTTGCAGTGAACGATCGAATAATTTGATCCCAGGAGAGGGTCGCAACACCAATCACTCTTGAAATGAACAAGAATATAATGTTTATTTTTGTACTAGTTTGAATGACGAATTAGTTTCCGTAACTTTGGCAAAACAAGTGCATGACGAGTGTCAATCGTCAAATGTACCCAAGGGGTTACTAAAAAAATGTGTTTTCAAAACAAGCTGTAACATTAAAAAATGTTTTAATTCTTGTTTTAATTACACAGTTGGATGATTCGGTAAAACTGTAGGATATTTACCTCCAATCGTATAAAAACACGTTCATGGTTGAGTAGGATAGAAATTTCATTTTAAAACATGTGTGTATGATTTGCCTTTTTAAATAATACAGTTCTGAAGTCTACAGCGTCGCATATGCTTTTCTTCTATATTAGGTTATGTTAGTTATTTCGATCCGCTCTGAAAAAGTATCAAACACAATAAATCATTATTTTTCTAAAAAAATATTTCTATTAAAATGTTTTAGTGACATGTTATTTTTAAGCTCTTAGAAAATCAATCCAAAGTTCCTTATTTGGGAGACTAAACATGATATATACCCAAAAGTTTTCCCCCTTATTCTGTGAGTTATAATTTTACGAAATTTTTCGAATTACAAATTCAGCACTGCTAAGTGTTACGTATCTTACACTTTTTAATTTCAATATCCAAACATATCGCACCCCGACAAAAAAAGTGCCACAACTCAAAATTGCAGAATTTGAGAAGCATTAACTTAAAGGATACTATAAAACTTATATTGAAATAGTGTAAGCTTCTTTTACATTTTAGGTATGTATTTATGGTGGTAATTTCTATTATATTCTATAGAATATTAATATAACACGCTGGGGCACCTCATACATATTTTTTAATGACATAACATCAAAATTTTTATTTTTTGACTTGTGTCAGTTTTATTGCCGGGGTGCGATATGTATAAATGTATTTTAACAGAAATAACGTCATTTCATAAATTATCAAAATTAGTGTTAACCATGACATGTAGGTTAGAAAGGGAAATTTGTTTTGAATTATTGGAATATTGCTTGCTTTTATCAGTAGATAGGTGAAATAATTAAATCATAGGAAATAAAGATGCTTAAGAAATCTTGCGAATGAACTACGGTTGTAAAGTGTCTTTTATCCCCACCATGTTTTTCAATCTAATTATGAACTAATTTGTTTTTATGTATATTTATATAATATCAACTTGACTAAGAGTGCAATTGAGAAAACGATCAAACGAACAATTCTCCTTCTCAGTATACCTTCTAATAGTATTTGTCCTATTGGAAACGCTAAACGAAGTTCAGAAAATATGAAATAAAAGTATTACGGCATAACTCATTCAAAGTAGGTTTTATTGAATATTTGATGTTCATAGTACACTAAGAAAACTGCAGAAATAAAAGAAAAGAGATTTATTTCTACTAGCAGTTACCATGAACATTCAGCTTATTGTAAGGCAGGTAGCCATATTGGGGCAAATACGAGTGTAAGTCAAAAATTACTTACACTTTTTGTTCTACATCTTTATTAAACAATGATAGGCGTGCAACAGGTGCATTATTTTTCGATATAGTCTCCACCTTGAGCAATGCACTTGGTCCGATGAGGCACAAGCTTCCGTATGCCTTCCTGATAGAAGGTTTTCGGTTGGTCGGGGAAGCCACTGTTGCACCGCATCCGGAAAGTCCATGTCTGACGCATATCGACGACCTCTCAAAGCTTCCTTCAACAGCCCAAAGAGATGGAAATCTGAGGGAGCGAGATCTGGGGTGTAGGGAGGGTGTTCCAGGGTCTCAAAGCCCAACCTGTTGATTATTTCTATGGCGTTATGGGCAGTGTGCGGCCGTGCGTTGTCTTGCAACAACAAAACTTTCTTTGAGAGTAGACCACGGCGTTTATTTCGAATTGCTGGTTTCAGCTTACTGGCCAACAAATCACTGTACCTCGCACTATTAACGGTAGTACCCCTGTCCAAGGTAGTCGTCCAGTATAGGGCTTTTTTCGTCTCTAAACAGGGTAAGCTTAACCTTCCCAGCCGATGGCGAGGTCTTGAATTTTTTCCAGCTCCCTCTTTTTGTGTTACGCTCGTTCGGCCACTAACATTTCAATCCTCAAAAAAAAAAAAAAAAAAAAAACCCGGTTTTACGAGATAAAGAATTTTTTCCGTACTGTGACAAAAGTCCCCGGTGAATTTCAGCACCTTTCATACCCTCTGACCACAAAAATCTCATCACTCCTCGTTGCTTCTCTTTGGTGCAATCTGATAGCGGAGCTGACATACTTACGCTCTTGTAGCTAGAAGACAACTGACGCGATCATGGTTACAGTACATTACGCGTGACCACAGACGCGCCAACTCAACGCATGCGCGTACGGCCGTCACTTATCTTTGTTTAATAAAGTTGTAGAACAAAAAGTGTAAGTAATTTTTGACTTACCCTCGTATCACCACTGCTTTCTGTATAACGACACAAAACACGTTAAAATGTGCATAGTTATCACCCGTCATGTTTCTTGTACAGAAGCGAAAGGAGCATGTATGTGTCTGAAGTTTCACTTGGCTTATAAGCCATTTTATAGTTCCCACAAATTTTACGTTGAATTGTTAGCTCTTTCCCCAAAGAGGAAATCATTAAACTACTCACAAATCAATATTGTATCGCTTTAAGTATAGATTAAGATATTACAAATCTGTACATGTAGAAAGAATGTATCAAATTTTAGAAAAAGTAAAAGATGAAATTGTAT
Organism: Metellina segmentata; assembly: GCA_947359465.1. Taxonomy (NCBI): domain Eukaryota; kingdom Metazoa; phylum Arthropoda; class Arachnida; order Araneae; family Tetragnathidae; genus Metellina; species Metellina segmentata. The sequence goes on from OX375875.1 coordinate 103,058,915, forward strand.
GCTATGCACATAAAAACGAAAATCTTATATCATCATTTTCCAATCAGATTATCAAAAAGAATACAAAACAAAAAGATGTATGGCATATTATAACAATTTCTTCATAAAAACAAGGTTTTGGGAAGCAAGGAATTTGACTGAAGGAAAGGTAAGTTTCTTTAACAAATAATCTGTAGACAAATTTAGGAATTTTTTTTCCCCCAAAATTTGAAAAATGTTTTCGTGTGTTTCTTAATTATTAGACCCAAGTTAAAATTTTATCTCAAAAGTATCAAATTACTTATATTTTAGTTATAAATTTATAATTGATGATGGAAATTTTAAATTCATGAATGTCGAATTCACCAATCGAGTTCTCCGACTAAAATTGGAACTGACTGAAAATTGTCATTTGTCTTTTGGTAATTAGAAGTGAAATCTGAATGAATGGTGGCACACTCATTGATAAATTAAAAAATGTTTTCAATGTTACTATAATGTAATAAAATTTATTAAAAAGGTTATAATGATCATTTTGAGTGCAGTTTTAATTATTAGTGATTGAGTTACTATCGTTATAATGATAACTGTTTTACCTTTTCATGTTCAACGAATTAATGATGATGTAGCAAATAAAAACTAGCCTAGCTTAAAATACTTATAGTGTTTTAATTTTTTTTCAGAACACATACACATTGCCAATTACGTAGATTGTATTCTAACTAGACATGTTATTTCGTCAGTGCACATAATATTTTGCACTTGCCCATAAATTCTATTAGAAGTTTTGAGTCAAAACTATATTGCATTACTATTATGCTGTACAGTTTTTCTTTTGTCGTGCGTCTCTGTTCTGCGAGTTCTTATTTATTGAGTTCTAATTTCTATTGTTTATTTAGTGAAATTTGATTCCATTTAGAGTATTCATCTAGTTTTTACATCTGCACGTTTAGTAAAAATATTTTTTAAATAATCTGTATACAAAAGTTGAATTTTAAGTAGTAGCACTGATATTGTACTACATTTATGGATCATAATTGTGTTTGCAAAACCAAAGGACACCGCTTTAAAATAAATCTGTCTAACTAAAAGTAAAGAGTTTTGCAACGAACATTTTGCCCACATTTTCAATTTAATCCTCCATTTTGCGTTACTTCTTAGTTAGATGATTGGTGAAAAATTAATTTTACAGAAAAAATTTATTTAAAAATGTAAAATAATATCTGGTTACTTCTCGTCATTGAAGTAAGAGACCTTTTTGTAAAAAACAAACTAAAAGTATAGTATATTAACGGTTTAAATTCTCGTTGTTAGATTCACTTGATGGATTTATCAAAATAAACGGAATGATTGTATAACATGTGTCCAGAGTATCATTGCAATTACATAACCAAGAATGGTCTTTGCACTATAGAAAAACGGAACCGCATTGCAATTATATTTGGATCGTTGTCAAAGCAATATATTGGTAATTCACTAATATTATCAGTATCAAGTAAACAAAGAGAAAATATCCTTTCGTTACTCAAATTGATTTGTCACAATGTAAGTTGCATAACGAGAAATTCTGATTATACCTATTCAGAAACAAAATGTCTCTTTCATGTAATATTGTTCTTTCTATAAAACGTAAAAATCTAATTAAAAATGAAAAATAATTATCTGTGATGTTTTTTTAGCTTTTTTGGTTAGTCACTTAACGATTATTTGCTACATTATTGCATTTTTAAGTATTGTTCTCCCATCAGATGTGTAATGTTATCCTTTGAAATTTTCACTTGCCTAATTCCACCTTGAAACCTCCAATCTCTCTTCAGATTTTTAACCATTTTTGACCTTATGACCAACATAATATTTCCAAAGGATTCTTTTCTTAAAAAAATAGTAATACAATCTGTCCATAGGATTATATTCTAAGAAAAATGACCAACAGAATCGTTACATAGGATTCTATTATAAAGTAAAAAGAAAAAGAATCCTTACACACAGGATTCTATCTTAAGGAAATATCCAACAGTCCAATAAAGGATTTTATTCTAAGGAAAGCACCAATAAAAATCTTTCGAAACAATGCGCAAGTAAAGAAGCAAAATATTATTTCGAAGGGGTTCAATTCAATTTGAAGGATGTATAGAATGCGTTTCTAAAGGTTGAGATAATCCATGTATACTTTCAAATTAACTTAAACTTTTCAATGTTTGTTAATTACGTTGTTATTTATTTACATAATGAAACCTTTGTACTTTTTTATTCGATGAAACTTTTCCAGGGATTCTTTCAAATTGGATAACACTACACTTATTGGGTGAAAGAATACATGGATTCTTTCATCCAATAGGTGTAGTTACTTTGTCATTAATGTTATTGTGGGATAAAAGCAATAGTACACTATTCGAAAATCTCTTGAAGGCCAGAGTGTTAATAAACATGAACAATCGCGATTGAAGAATAGCCTCCCTCAGTATCCTCGGCCCAAGTTTTGTGCCCGAGGTACAATACATCTGTAGGAGATTGTCAGTTCGAAGACGTAGCAAGTGATGCAACGCCCGTTTAGGGATTCAAAAAACAACTGTACACTGAAGTTCAAGTGTTAATGTGTTGCACCTCGAGTGGAACTGTACTTTTTGAAAGACTCCAAACCCGAGAGCGATGCAACGAACAGGATCGAGCCTATTTGAAATTTCACGCTCAGAGAATGATCGCTACACGCTTTGTGAGTGATTTAATGGCAATGAACTTGAAAGCAGTTGAAAGCACCGTTTAATAACACGGTACTCGCGCATCATTTCTAAACGATGCACCATTTGTTTCGGTATGATATACTTTTATGTAGGCCGTTCTCTTTGTTTAACAGTTTGAGTAAGGTATTATTGTCTTCCGTCTCAATAACTTTAATAAAAGCTGACGTTTATTTGAGTGAAAGTACCATTAATTGAATGATTTCATGAATAATATACAAATTTACAGCTTCCTCTTAAATTCCTTATCACAAAAATGTAACAGCATGTAATTACAGTACCATTAATATGAAGTACAAGACAGAAAACTTATTTTTCTGATGTAAGAAATCCTTTTCACCCAACTTGGTGATATTTCGTCCTAGTATTTTGTCTGACAGCTCTGTTGGAAGAATGCCTTTTTGAAAAGTATAAAAATACTTTGTCAACTGTAATAAGTTTCAATAAGCGATTGCACTTTTTACATTAAATTACCACGTAATAGATACATTTAAAAAATAAATGCCGTGACTTTCAGGAATGTAGGTAATTGAATTTACTTCGTACTTTAGCAACACAGTGGGCCATTGACGACGGTCTGGGATCTAGCCTGAAGGTATAGACCAGAGTACATTTCGTCGTTTTGAACCACGGTCAGACGCTGAGGTCAACACCTGAGCTGGCACCACCACTCACAAAAGTTTCGTTTCTTAAAAGTATTTTTGCATAAAAATTGTACAATAATTGTACAATGTGTAATAAAATACTTATTGGTTCAAAGTAACTTCGAGAAAAATGTTACTTATATCCTTTATTAAAAATAAATTATTTCCTTTTATAATGTGTAAGTCTACCATAAATTACATGTGTAACTAGTGAGTTTAGTGACAGTTTGTTTTTTAATTATCCGAGAATGCCATCCTTTGACATATTAACTAGGAGTTCTCGGTGTTTTGCTTCAGAGTTTACGGATATGAAAGTGACAATAAATGAGTGCAAAGGGATAATGAAAGATAATATTTGTGTGAAGACCTTCTTTCTCATATTTATTCTGTACATTTTGAACTGGTAGCAGGAAATGCAAACATTAGTGACTTTTACCCTCAAACCATAGTCTATTCATTATAACTTTTAGGAATAAAAAATTGGGTTATACAACTATTATTGTTTCTTCATATTCGTGGCTTTCTCCACGCTATGTGCTAGAACCAGATCTGAAAAACAGCAACCGGAGATGGTTCGCCTCGTTATATCTAAACCAAGGAGAATGGAGAGTGAAAGTTGTGCTGTTCCTGTTCAAATTTTCGATTTTATGTCAAGAATCTTCCGGTGCTGCATGTATAAGAAATCATCAAGCAAAAACTAAAATAGAGACCCGGAGATTGTTTATTACTTTACTGATTTTAACTCAACAATACAATGAAAAATATCATCATTGCTAAAAATTCAATGCAGATTGATAATAGCATTTCAAGAATCAAAAATGCTAAAATATTAAAATGTGAGAAAATTAATAGCAGGTAATTATATTGGTTCAGTTTCCTACTTTTTTACTTTATTATTTCCTCTTAGATAAATTGCACACACACAATATATATATATCGAGCGCTTCGTAATATTCCCCTGAACACTAGAGTTCATAAAAACTGTTTCTTGTTACGGGACAGTATTTGAAAATAAATCTAGCACCAAACTTCTCCTTCAATCTAAAAATGTGTTATTCTCAAGTATTTGTCTTCAAGACTGCTTTTTCTGAAAATTATTAAAAATATATTTCTTACGATTGGTTTTAGTTAATTTCTAAAGAGATTTTTAGAAATATAAAAGTTATTTCTCTCATTACATTCAGCAATCCATTATTTTCAAGCATGCAACTCGACTGTTATAGTGATTTTAGAGTTTGTCTGCTGTTCAGTAGGTCGCTGTTTCGAACTGCGTTTTGTAATATCTCGGATATAGGTGATTGACTCCATTAGGGAATAAAGGCGATTTACCCACTGAATACTACTTCACAAACACCCGTCAGTTCACCCCTTGAAGTGCCGGAGAGTTTAAGAACATTATTTTCGCCCAATGGAAAAAGCCCGAACTTATCAACCACTTACGAGTACTAACTTAAATTTTCGCAAAGTAAATTCATTAAATATTTCACCTTTCAAAATATTTTCCTGAAATACCGGATACCGTTCTATGTACCGGAGAAAACTAAATAAACTAAGTGTTCCCTGACCCAAAAGTGCTCAAGTAACGCAGGTTGGAATATTTAAAATTCTAAGGCATTTTCAATTCAGACGTTGAGTGACGTGAGGCCAAAATAAATTACAAAATTGCTAATTTCAAGATGTGGATCGGTTACTCTTGACGCGGTTCATCCTTAACATTTCTGCACTAGGGTATCACTGACTTTTAGAAGAGTTTTCCTCGCATCAATGAGCAACTTCACCACCTGTTCAACCCCCGCTTTCAACGCTCCATCATTCGCACGCTATGAATTATTCGAGGCTTATATCGCACTGTCAGCAAATGCAGATCGATGACTAGAAAAAGCAAAAACTGCCTCACGAACGTTATACGCTTTACCCGTGATGTTTCAGTAGTATTGAGTTTCTGGTATCTATGTACGTAGATCGGAATAAAGTCCTGTATGCGTTGTGACACGTTGCCATGGTAATGAATGCAGTGCATCGAGGTTAATTACATTTCGATTTCATATGCCACAGGTTGAGGGAAAGTTTATCTTATGCAATATTGAGTTCTGAATACAGAAAGAGAAGTTGGAAAATCGTTGTACTCGTTCGACTTTTTTAGAGAGTGTTCATATATCAGCCTAGTAAAGTGATGACATGAATGAAACTAGTTCATGTATTACTGTATTAACTAGACGTTACATGATCTCAGTTAGAAATTATTACATTTACTACATTTCAGTTAACATTCATGTTATCACAGAAATAACATTACTGATCATCCTAGATTCGCGCTTTCATTTTAAAGTATCACGTTATTGTTCAATTTTTAGGAGGCATAGAAAAAGAAAATGTCTGTTTCCTACTTTTGACAGATATTAAATGAACTTCATCTCTATATCTTAGGGCCATTCATGAGAAAAAGGGGCGAAAAAAAGTTGTTGCACCACAGTCACGGCTTCTTTTGAAATTTTTACCAAAGATAGACATGTCAGTGAAACCCATGCATCTCAGTTAATTAAATATTTTGTCAAATATTACCTGAGACACGGGAATTTAAAAATTGGTCAGTTTCAGAAAAATGGTGGCCATCGTATATTTTTCACACTGCCAATAAATGACCCAAACTTGAGAATTAATAGTTCAAATTTAGTACTAGTGGTAGTAAATGGTAGCCATTTATTTCAGGAGTGTATATGAGCCAAAAAAACATTGTTAATTTTACATTTTCATTAAGGGGGGGGGGGAGGAGTTTACATGTAAATTGAAAAAAATTACTTTTAAAAACAGTCGGCTATAGAAAAAATAACCCCTACTTTTTTATGACACTTTGTGGAAGTATTCAGTCACATATGCATTTGAATCTGATAAAAAATCCGAAGAGTAAATTTCTTCATTTCTGAATAAAAGCTATTCTAATGATACCGTATGTATTTCAAAACCTTGGCATCTACAGTGCAAAAATGACCATAGCTTCAAGAAATATGGTCAGATTTCAGTTTTTATGAAGTACTAATTCGAAGGTGCCTCACATTAAATGAAAAAAATCAATAGAACGTTAAATTACAGTCTTATGAACTTTTTAAGGTATTTTATTACATGATGTCTTTGGGAAACGTATATGAAGTACCATTGAAAAAAAAAGTTTTTTATTGTAATTTTTAAAAAAATACTTTATAAAATGTTATGTGTTTTATAATATTTAATTACATTATTTCTGTTGAAAAATTTATATTTATGCTTAGAAACCATTTTTGTAAGTTGTTATCATATTTTCAATATTGCATTTTATCATTGCTAATTTGCTTGAAAAATGCATAGCACGCATAACTTTTTTTTCATAGTCTCAATTTCACTATTAAGAAAAAGGATGATATGTGTCTGGATACAGCTATCATAGTGGCAGATGTGTTTGAAAATTATACCTGCATTACACAAAGATGCTATTCAAAATATTTATTCAAATAATAAGCAGACTTAAGGATCTTGTTCGTCTGAATGTAAAACTCCATCATTTTAGACAAAAATAATTGTCAAATATCATCACACAATCAACTTTTGATCAAAATACAATGTATGTCAGTGATGGGACTTAAGACCAATCCAAATATTAATTTTTAACTACTATATTTGCCATAAAAAATTGTAGTGTTAAAGCTGAGAGGTATGTTTTTGCTTCTTGTCATGGAATAAAATTTTAGATGATATTGGGAGATCCATAAAGTCTATGACCACTTTAAAAAGGCTTAAGCGTCTTAAAGGATATACTATTAAATGCTTTAACATAACTTTACAAAAGTTCATTAACGAAATAGATACTTCTTCGTAGCGATAGTAATTTGTTATAATAAATTATTAAATAAGTATGTAATTGCAAATACAATAACAGTAACAGGAACTAATAACTGTTTTACTCCAATAAAAAAAGTCAGGATTAGATTTACAGTTTCAGATTCTCAATATTTGCTGCTACTTTATGATTGTAGAAAAACATCAAATTGCCAACATTCCAAAATGAATAATATCTTACATTTTTGTATGGAATTAAGTGGTGGATGAAGAAATAGTTGAGATTATTATAAGGAATATTATTACAAAAATTTGCTACTATCAATTGAATAATTGCTCCAAAGCTACAAGACATATTGAATCACAATGTAATAATGCGTTTGATGCCATTAATATTAATGTGGAAGCCTTTTCTATCTGTGCTTAATATTTGCACTGTAGTAATTTCTCGATAACGCTATCAAATTATTGTTCACACATTTCTTTAAATTTTTAAAGATTTAAACATGTTTTGTTTTAAATTTCTAGTACCCAGAAATTTTAATTTTATTTTAGCAATGTAAGTACATGTGTGTTAACATTTTCTACAATTAACAGATAGGATCAGCTTAAAATATTTCAGTAATGTGAACAGTTTTATATTTTGTATTATATTAAGCCTATTTTTATTTATGTATAATAATGGGTGTTAGTATTATGTATTTGAGGTTATAAATATTTTTGTATTCGTAATTGAATTAAAAAAACAGAGAAGTATAATAATTGCAGATATATTATTTAGAAGTTTTTGTTTTCTTTTAACTTTCTGCCAACTATCACGCGGCAAGGGTAAATAACTTGCTGGTATATACATATTTTGACCATTTTTCTCTTATGTCTCCGGTTGAATGCGGAATGGTTTATAGAACTTTGCTTCATAAAAATAAATAAAATATACAGAAGATGAAACTTTTTTAAGTAATGAATGTAACTTCTTATTTTTAAATGACAGATAAAGTAAAAATTTAATCATTTTCAAATAACATTGGTTACGTTAAATTAAAACGAGTAGCCATACGTTGTAGTTTAAATAATTTCAAAATTTGGCATAGATTTGTTTTGACGATTAAAATTAAGTAAATTTATATTTGTTTCACATGATTTATGTGCATTATTGAGTCATAGTCAAGAAACTACAATTGTCATTCTAGATACGTTATTTCCATTTATAAATCGAATCGTACAAATGTAAAAGTAACATAAGAATTTAAATTAAAAATTATTGTCTGTAAGAGTAAATCTAATTCCAAATAAAGCGTTGCCCCCTGATCTTGGAATAATATCACTATTATTTTGACAATTTTTGTCTGGAATGAGAAAGAGAGAGAGAGAGAGAGAGAGAAACACAAAAGGTCGTGATTACTTACTTTACAAGTTGAGGCTGTTTTCATGCAACTTAAGATGCTTGTGATACAGTTAAAAGCAGTGATTTTCTTTTTAGAAAACTCTATAAAATCGACTTTATGTTTTGTGAAAAATTATAACTAATTGAGTTCTTTGTCTAAATTTATTTTTAAACAAGATCATTTATTACACGTGCCACGGAATAAAATTTTCCAGAAAAAGTGTTTTTTTAAAATTAATTTGTCACAAATGTCGTACCAATTTAATTTGCCATTACCTCAAAATGTTACTGTAATTTGAAAATGTCGCACTCCTGTTACTCATGGGGGATATTCGTGTATATAATCACTCCATTATCAAATTCGACTTCTGTAGAAGTCACCTTAGAAAAACAATTTTGTAGTTTGTCCTACAGCAAGAGTGCGATTAATATTAAATGAATTATATGGATGGATTTATCATGTTTACATATTTGCGTGTGAAGTAAATTGTAGAAACTATATAAAAGTTTATAAACGATGTTAAAAATTATTTTCCGTATACTAAAATGACGTTTGCTTTTTTCTATGTAAAAGAGAATTTGATATGATCATTTTTCAATCAACAATTAACTAATTCAACCAGGGCAAGGCCGCGTAATTTTGTTAGTGTTTTTATAAAACGAACAAAATTCTAAAGAGATAACAGTAATTAACATATGATAATGAGTGTTTACTTTACTATTTAAAAAAAATTATTTGAGGTAGTTTGATTATGGGAGTCAAATACTTGAATGATCAGTGAGGGTAAGGTAAGGTACTGTTAAATTAATTAACGTCGTACTAGAGCTAGGGATGCGACATCGATAGCAAAACATCGATGTTTTGAAACATCGATGTTGATAATACATCGACCCAAAAACATCGATGTTTTTAAAATTCAGTGTATTTAAATTTTTTTCCCTATTTCTTAAAATTGTTTTAGCAACTAGTGATGCGACATCGGCTCCAATACATCGATGTATTTGTCTAGAACATCAATGTTTGGAAAACATCGACATCGATGTCGCATCCCTACTTTTCAGACCCTTCATCCTTGGTCACTTTGGTCTAAAAGTATGTTTAATTTGCTGATTATAATAGTTATGCTGCTCGGTTATTTTTTAAATTTTTGTAACGGTACTTTTTTCATTTAAAAATAAAACATCGACAACGTAAAAACATCGACAAGTATAAAAATCGATGTTACCAAAACATCGACACCAATACATTAATGTTAAATACATCGATGTTTTTTAAAAAACATCGATGTTTTGAAAACATTGACATCGATGTCGCATCCCTAACTAGAGCAACACAAGGGTTTTAACGACAATCCGAGATCAATACCCTGAGGGATAGATCCGAGGACAAAACCACTTAATTTTGAACCACGGTCAGATGACGAGGCAGCACCTAAGCTGGAACCCCACTCTACAAACTTCCACACCAACCCAACGTGAAGACTTTCGGTCACCCCAGATTTAAGGTGCACCAGCCGCCACTACACCATACGCTTACAAACACCCATGCACTAACCTGGATTCGAACAAGGAACCTTCCGGTCTACAGGCTACCACCTTAACCACGAGAACGGTTGGTCGGCTGATCAGTGAGGAAGCTAATATGAAATATAAAGGCTGATTCAAGTAGAATATAAGTTAAAAGGATTTAATTAGTGAAAAGTTGTTGAACCTAAAAATGAGGTAGAACATGTCATCCTTTGTATAACCAAAAGTAATAAAATATCATTTGGTTATGTCTAAAAAGCGTACGAACTCTAGAAGATTTGAAAATTAAATTACGCATTTTAGACATATGAACACTGCACGAATAACTTTTAAGTACTGTATACCGGTATGGAATTATTTTGAAAGCTAGTAAATATATACGATTACGGATGAAATTTACACCTATAAAGGAAAACATATTTAAAAAAAAGAGTTTTGGTTATGAAAGTTGTCAATAATTAATGCTGCAGTGTTGGCAAATATAAAGGACCATTTACCAACTTATTCAAATAAATTTACCTACTTTCATTGGCTATTGATGAATCAACTGACATCACTTTCACAGACCAGTTGTTAAAATATTTGAACGAAATACAACACCTGAGTTTTAAGTAATCGTGGAGCTAATTGGAATGAGTTCATTGCCAGATCAAACAAAGAGAAATGACATGTTCACAGGGCTTTCGAAACAATTCAGAAACCAAAATTAATTTCAATCGTACAAACGTATCAGCTATTGACTGACGAAGCTCCTTCCATGATAACAACTCATTCTGGTTTGGCAACATTATTGAATTCAAATTTGCAAAGGCGATGAATTGATACACTTCCATGGTATAATCCATCAAGAGAGCTTGGGCTTTAAGAAAATAAAATTTGAATACGTTATGAAAGTTGTGGTTTCAACAGCTACATATAAAGTGAATACGGTGACAACGTTTTACAAATAAGTGAGAAGGCTAAAGTCGCTGTTAAACATTGGAGCGAGTTTTAAATTTGGTTAATGAAAATGAAATTTTGATGGTTGAGAAGAAAAATCGTGTCTGATATAAAAAGACCGGATTGGTTATAGCTTAAATTTTCTTCTTGGTATTACTAATACTTTAATTACGAGTTTTTCAGGGCAAAGATAAATTGATTGCTCAGCATTAGGGTTATTTTTTGTCTTTTTATTGCAAATTTAAAGAAATCTACTTCATACCCCAATTGAAGTCAAGGAATTACGCCCATTTTCCTAATTACAAGGTCAATGACAAATTCAAATCTAAAGTTGTTAAAAAGGTTGATAATTTGATATCAGCTTGCAAGGATCGTTTCAAACTGGTTTACAAAAAGTAAAACCATCGCAAGATTTATTTAGCAACCTTCCTGCTATTTTGCCTTTAAATGCACCGAATCAGTATAGCTTTAACTCATCGACACGCAAAATGATGACGACTTGCGAAATAAATTTGAAGATTATTTATTAAACTTTGTGTCGATCAAAAAATTGTAAATTGTGCTAGATAATGCATTAAAATTCACATGTCTTTGGGTCGACATTTATTTCCGATCATATACCTTTTTTAGTTATGAAAATTAACAAATTGAAAAGTAGGAACAGCTTGATTAAGGAAAATTTCATCATTTTGATTAAGGAATCAATTTTGCGCTTGGTTACTACAAAAATCGAACCAAATATTAAAACAATTGTTAAATCAATGACATATCACGCATAAAATAAAATTTTTTACTTCCTTTTTACTATCTTCCTTTGTTACAATATATGATAATATAAATAATAGAATTGATAATTTACATGGTATTTTTTGCGGCTGCCTTCCCATACGTCAAAATGAATCTACGTGGCCCTTTTATCCGTGCTCAACACGATCCAGTGTTGACAGAATGAGATTTTTCAGCCAGCACACGAAGTGGTGCCTTAGTCCGTACGCGGTAATAGTGTCTGTTGAGTGAATCTTCCGGTGTGGGGGTTAAAGCAGACGTTTTCAATAGGGGTCAAATCTGGTGAACTCGCAGCCCAATGAAATTGTGGAACATAGTGGCTATCCATTAATTGGATTATGCGTGCTATATCGCACATTGTCGAGTTTAAAAATGATACCAGAGCGGCCCCGAGGATAAGGTGATCAAACATCTCATTTATACAACATTATATGGTCACAGTGCCGGTAATGTGTACGAAGTGAGAACGTGTGTGGATTTCAAGACACTCCACACCATAACATTAGAACCGTACCTGTTTGATGCTGCATAATACATGCCTCATTAAGACTGCCTGCGAGGTACATTTAGAAGCATATTTTGATACTAACATGTTGAATATGTTGCATAATGGAACAAAATTGGTCTGGAAAGATGGATCAATTCATTCATTTGTCCACGTGTGACATTCTAAGCGCCGTTACAGTAGCAAAAGCCTGTACTGTGGAACCAATGGTTGCCAAAGCAATGAGGTCAATCTAACTAAAGATGCTCATGTGCTACAGATAGTGTCAAACCTTCAATGGTTTTGTACGGTCGGTCAGAGAAAAGTGCATGAGATTCCTGTCCTGCTGTTTGTTTATGTACCAACCGTTGGTATGTCTAGTAGATGAGCTCGGTTTTTTTAATGATAACTTATTATCCTCACTGTGACCGCATTTCTTACAACATGAACACCGTAATCTGTATAGGCAAATCCTAAAAATTAACCTAATAGTTAATAACACCTAACCATTTTGTACTGTAGTTAAAAAGCTTTTTACGAGAAATGAGCCGGGCATGTTGTTAAATTAGACAACCTGGAGTTGGCCAATTCAGAAGTAATAAATGCTGCAATTATGAACTAGTGAGAGTATAGACGTAGCTTTTTTTATTTTCTAATTAGTAAAGTAGTCCTATATCAATACTAAATTATGTAAATTACTACGTAACTATAAATTTTCTGTAACAAGCATAACATTTTGATAAAAAAAATAAGAATTTTTTAAAGCAATTAATGTATAACTTTTTGCTATCGTAAGCCTGCAGTTTAGTTCGGAGGATAATCAGGTTTTAAGAAAACAAACGTTATTAAAAGGTTTGCTTGCATTCCCTTTAGTTAGTGTATTTATATCTCACTGTAAAGAATTAGTAAGCTGAAACTTGTGAATTCTGCTTTCACTTATCACTTTACCTATAACTTCATCAGTAAAAATGTTTGACTGTTTGATATAGACTTTGACATTTTCTGAAAAATGTTTGATTTTAATATTTAATTTGAAAGGGGTAAATAATAAAAAATGCATGTTTAATAGATGCAAAATTATTTGCAGAAATATTTAGCTGTAATTGAATAGCTAAATCAGACTTCCGATTATTCCTAGAACATTTCCTACAAGAAACTTATCAAGAAAATCATTGATCTTGGTAGCCCATTTAGTAGATTCTCGGAATAGGAACTGGAGGGTTGAGAATTTGCAATTGGAACAAACCAAACAGCGTCACGTACATGGGACTGGTGCACGTTAAAACCGTAATAGCCTCAAATGTCCTCACGTTGGCATGGTGTTGAGGTTTGGAGAGTAGGGTGTCACCTCTGGTGCTGACCTCGTCATCTGACCGTGATTCAAAATTATCACGTGTTATTCTCGAATCATTCTCTAGAGCAGGGTGCTTAATGGCTTGTTTTATTTTAATTAAAATACTAAGAAAGCCTCATATTTTATAATTAATGTACTTGTATTTCGTATTAACGATGTCTTAATAAAGGAAACAATAAAACGATTATTGAAAATTACGGTTTTATTTTTTTCCTCACTGGTATGAAAACAAATAATTTTATATAATTAGTACAAACTAAGCAAACAAAGATTAGCATAATCAAAAATCAATTTTTAGTGCGAAACTTGTTTGTCTTTTCTTAAAATATCAATATCAGGAGCAATGGAGCTTAACTTCAGTCTTAAGTCCTCTTCAACACTTACTCTGTTTCTATATTTATTTTTTATTCACAAAAGTTCAGAAAAACCACTCTTACAGAAGTAACTAGTAACAAATGGCATAAATAATAGTATAACTTGGTTGTACATACTAAAAAATCGAATAAACTTCGTAGAATATTTGGGTCGCTCGAATCATCCTTGCGTACCACCTGAAACGTTGCCGCGTACCACCAGTGGTACGCTTACCACCGGTTGGGAATCCCTGCTCTAGAGGATAATCGCGGATCATTGCAAGTAGTTTGTTCTAGTGATACGTAAATGCAACTACCCTCCTCCCAAAAGTCAAAACAATTCTATTTTAAATGTTTTTTTTTAAATTTAAATTACACTACGAGTAAAAAAGTCCAACAAAACTGCCCGAAGTCATTGCCTTAAGAGTTCTCTAGCTTGCCAAGTATCTCGTCGTCTCAAGATTCGCCATGATGTGAGAAGCAACGCTGAAGATGGGTTCGGTTCATTGGTTCTGCAATGAACAATAAGGGCAACAATATTACAATAAGGGCAGTTTGGTTGGTTGAAAATCGCAATGCGATGGAGATGTTCAACCTGTCAGTCGTGACCTGTCCAACTATTTCAAATGTAGTCACGGAAGAAAACAGAACCACTTCTCAGCATTCGATCAATTCTAACAGAAGAGAAAATTCAAAGATGGCCTTTGACAGTAACTAACGTCTTCTATAGATTCAGATTCATAAAAATTTAATAAGGGGCTTTCTTCATATTAAATTGAGCACCAACTTCATAATTTCCAATAGGAACCCACTATTTCGACACACAATTTATTTCAAATGTTTATAACAATTTAACTTCAGATACCAAATTTCATGTCATTTGGTCATAACGTTTCGAAGTTAAGTGGACAGAAAGATTGGATCACCTAATGTTAAATCAGTTTCTTGGAATTGCATGGATATCATCCTAAAAGATATTTCTATAGTGCTGACATAATGTACCATGTTAATGTTAAACAACCCAAACAAAATCAATCTAATGTTTTATTTAAAAAAATAGGTTTTAGTATGCAATAATGATTATTAAATTAATGTTTGAAAAAAAAATTAATGGGAATCGATTTGGAAGGATTTCTAGGTATGGCTATGCTAAATTTGAGCTCTTTCGTATTGTTAGTTTTTGAGCTACATTAAATGCATCTCATTATTATTTCGATTTCCGAGGGGAACCAAAAGTTTAAAAATATTTGACAAACCTCGGATGATAATTCTTGGATCGTTTGCACTTGCGTATTAATATAATAATATACTTTTCAAATCGTTTGCACTTGCGTATTAAATATAATAATTCTTGGATCACTGAATCGTTTGAAATAGTCTTCAAATTTGAAATTTGGATAGCTGTAACTACAACTAATCTCGATCTATGAAGACGACATTTTGTGTCGAGAGGATCTCAGAAATTTACGCGAATTTTAGGATTGAATATCATGCGATATATTAGCAGTAAAGTCATAACATTTCATTTTTAGACTAATTTAACGATGTAGAATCTAATTATGGCATAAAAACATGGCGTTTCCATTAGAAATTTCTTTGTTTGTGAAAGATTTGATTAGAAGACGTCCCCTTACACAATTATTTTGGATTTGAATTTGTAGAGGGCGTTATTCCCTATTGAATGATACCTTTGAATTTGCTCTAGCATGAATAGTGCTTGTAATAAAGGAGGTGGTTCGTTTTTTTTTTCGTGACTGTGTCTATTAAGTCATAGTAGTATGCAAAATATACTTTCACTTGGTAACCGTAATGGTAATTAAAGTCACACTGGAGCAACACAACAGGATATTTATTTTTACTTGGATATTACTTTCGTTGCGATTTTAAATTTGTGAAATTATTTCGTATGAAATCAAATCTACAATTCTCCTTTAATGAGGTATTTGATGTGCGAGGGTTTTGCTTACAAATGATCTTTTCTAGTATTTCTAAGTTTAAAAATCCTTAAATTTTGCGTTCAAACTTTCAAAAAATTTTTGAAATGATTATAAAATCAATTTTAATTTTGTTGAAAACGAAAGTCACGTGATCCGAAAACAGGCCGCCATTGGATCTGACGTCATTGCGCATAGCTGAGCTATTGTTTACATCACTCATCTATGCTCCCTGTACCCTAGAAATCGCTCTTGTATGAAATCAACACGTGTCTATATTGATTCGCAAATTTATTTCATAAGCAGCAGTGAATAAGATAGTAACTGTTTATAAAAAATACTTCATGAACCAACAAATCACTAGTACAAATACTGTTTACAAAAGGGCAATCATAAAAAATAAACAAGTGAAAGGTTCAATTAAAAATTTAAAATATTATGCAGAACAGAAATATTCGAAAAATTTTGGAAAATGTTTTAGAAATGCATAAAGCCCTTTTACACTAAGTATCATTACTGAACTTGTCCAAATTATAAACAGTTATAAACTTGTCCAAGCTATAAACAACCATAGCAACGCTGGCGCAGTGGGTTACTATGCGCTGTGACGTCACAGAGCAGCCATTACGAAATTTCTGTTTTTCCCGCCAATACCGGAAACGAAATTAAAAAATTAATATCTCAGGGAATAGTTTTCCAATTTCAATAATATATACGTCATTTTTTCATGGATTTTCCTCCTCTAACATAATAAAATTGAAACAAAAAAAGGTGAAAATACCTCATCAGAGCAGTCACAGACAATACAAGTTGTCAAATAATAGACAATTTCATTGTCTGCTGTATTTTAATTTACTTTTCAATGGACACCAAAAATGACTACTTGGTTCCAAGTCTAAAGTTGTTGACTATACCAAGGAATAACAATAACTTCTGATAGCACTTACGAAAGACTTGTTTTGATAGAACCCGAGGAACCGAAAGGGGCAGAATGAGCAAAAACTACTTTCTTCAATTCATCATGTGTCAGCGGTGTTTTCTAGAACCTCACACCAGTTGTAAGTAGGACATTTCGTACTAGAGATCAGGGTCAACAGACACAAAAGATTTTAAATTAATTGCTTTTTATAAAATATTTCTGGTTGACAACATGCGCTTGCGAAAAGTGTTTTTATGGAAGAAATACAAGGTGAAGCAGAATGTTGTTTTTTTTTAAATATTCTCAATGAAAGCAATGGAAAGTGTTTATATTTTAACCCACTGATCTTGAAATCTTGTAGAAAAAAGTACGAATTTATCTTGGATAATTCCACTGTTTGGCTATTGGTTTTGGTATCAAATTTGGTATCAGTGCGCTTTTTTTACAAAGTAAATGCTCATTTTAGATGCTTTTGTTTTATTAAATGATACGTGCCTGTTACCTCATATTGAAATAAAATGTAACACTATAGAAGGAAAACCTTAATTTCTTATGGTACAAAATACCAAAAATATTTTCTAGACAAATTTTCAAATTCTTGAAATTATCACACAAGTGTATTTTCTGCCTTTTATATATGGCGTTTTGTAATGGCATAGCTGTTGTGGTATTTTCTTTTGAAAACACCCGAAAAATGCTTTTACTGCACTTCTTGTTACACAAAAATTAAGCCTAAATGCAGCACTCAACATACGATTTTTAGGAGTTATTGATCCAGTATAAATCAAAACTAAGACTACTATCTGGTAATTTTTTTCCAAACTGAAATAAACTTTTTAAGACTGCAATTAACTATCAGTAAATAAATTCTTAATGTTTAAATTTTTTATCAGGGCTGAATTCCTGAGCCCCCGCCCCCTCTCGTCCTTTTCCTTTTCAAAATTCAGGTATTAAGTTTAAAGGAAATATGTGTTTGTAGATGAAAGAAGATCGAACGAAGAAAAACTGAAAATAGATCCTCAAAATTTGTCATTTATGAACCATATATACACAAATCGCAAGAAAATGAAACTGATATAAAATAAAAAACAACAAATACTTTGAGAATACTTGATTAAAACCAGAACACGTTTTACTTTTAAATGATGAAGGCATGATTTAATGATGTAAAAATCTAATTCTAATAAAAATTCCATAAAGTCTTCTCAGTTCCTATTTGGGATTCGAGTTAGGATGGGGAAATAAATACAATGATTACGATTTTCTGTGAATGGAACTGGGATTTTGAAAGCTGAATGGAAAGATTTCTGTGTGTATGTGTATATTTGACTATATAAACACGTGTGTGTGTGTGAACTACAGATTACTACTATTTGTTGAATGACTTACACTTACGTGATTTATAAACATTAGGCAGATAGATTTATTGTGAATCTGACATTCTAAAATAAAGGTGCGGTAAAAAATCGCAGAATAGCAATTGTATCCATTATTATTTGAGATTCACATTTGCAACTAGTAGAAAAGGCAGGACCTCACTGTTGTCATATTTAAATCGTGCTTAGTATATGTTAACCCACAGGTTAATATTCAAATCACACATATTTTAAATTTCTGAATTAGTATTTTTTTTCTATTTCGTGTATAAATAATTTTACTTCTATATTAAAATTAATTTCTAGGGCAAAATATGTGATGAGAAACTTGAAACATACTCATTTTGTGGTTTCTTGATAATACTTTCAGTATGCTTCTACATTCTTAAAATATGTACTGCCCGAATTCAATTAAATAAACTATCACGTTTGTAATAGTGAACGGAGTGCTTCTGTCGTGAGAAAAAGTCCGATTTAACGCAACTCATTAACATTTATAAACCTGTCTAATTTTCTAAATTGGCAGCAGATGGTTTCAAATTGTGCAGCAATTAAGCTTGTTTAGATCAAACCTGAAACGTGTAACAAAAATACTGAAATAGCTGCAATGTTGTCAAGGACTTTCCCTCATTGCAACAACTTGATAATAATTATCGTTATTTAATGGTTTGGAGTGGACCAACAACTATCTAATAGATATTGAAGACAGGTATGTATAAGAATGTATAAGAATACCAATGATGCAACCTTTTTCCTGTATCATTGGCATTCTCATATAAATTATGTAAAAAAAATATGGTTTTTATATTACTTTGGGGAACTGAGTTTAAGGAATAAAATACAAGATGAAACATTTTGTGATTATAATCAACGAAATTTACATTTTCTAATGTAAAGAAATATGCATCGTTTTGAGAAGCGTACGGGCTCAAAAGAATGTGATATAGACGTATGATTTACCCAAAATTGGGTGATTCACGATATGGAGGTTACGATTCACCCAGAAACTTCTTGCAAGGCTTTTTCGCGACATTTAAATGTTTTTTTTAAATAAATTTTTATTAACCCCTTTGGTACATTTGACGACTGACATTCGTCGTGCACATGTTTTGTCTATGTTACGGATGACGAGTCTAATTTGTCATTCAAACTAGGACAATATTACACACGTACATTCTTGTTCATGGCAAGAGTGATTAGTGTTACGAGACTCTCCTTGAATGAAAACATTCAATTGTTCTCTACAAAAATACACTTCATTTAATCTGACTCCATACATAGAAATATTTACGCGGCTGCGTTATCAGACATTCTTTTTTGGAATAAACGTGGAGATCAGAAGCTGTCCGATCTCACTCTCATACTGTTGCCATTCTTATCAAAAGAAATTATACGAAAATATAGAATAGTAATTAGTGTACAGACGATAATACGAAAATATAGCAGTAACTAATGTGCAAACGATAATCCGAAATACTTTTTTTCAAATAAATCTATACCCAAGGGGTTAACCTTTCAAGTGGCTCTCCCGAGTACAGTTTCGGATCTTTCCCTTAAGGGACTGATCCCGGACCGTGGTGAATAGCCCGTTGTGTTGCTCTAGTACGACGTTAACTAAAAAAAAATTACCAAATTACCCGAGTACAGTTTGGAGGAAAAGGTTGGAAGAACTAAATACTATTTCGAGTAGCGAGACATTAAAATATTTCAGATCTGTCGTTTGTCACGAAGGAATTTTTCTTAGTTGTATTCAAACTGAATTTTCTGAGCTATGTTCGAGCGTGCTGCTTGGAAGGTAAAGTTTCATAATAAGATTTCATAATGGACTTCTAAATTTAACATACACATAAGAGTAAGAAATTTCACTAAAATGCAGTATATTATGTAAACAAATTCCTGTGCGATATTACCCAAAGAATACGGGCGGAATTACTCTTGGGAATCTGTAGTAATTACTCAAACTCTACCAACACTAATATTTTACAGCAATATGTCTAGTTTTATATGTATTTACATATTTCATCAACAGTCGAAATATAGGACCGGAAAAAAATCCGGACGCTATTCTAACCGGCGTTGTTTTTTGTTTTTCTCATTCTTTTTCACTATCTTTCCGATAATTTGTAAAGAGCAAGGAGTTAAGCCTGGACCTAATTGATGAAACAACGCAAAATAACGGACATGTTAAGAGTAAATACCACAAAGAAAAATTAGAAGATTTGCAAGTAAAAAATGTGTTGCACTATATTAAAAAGTGTTTTCCTTTTTGTAAAAGTTATTCCTATTTATGTATGAGCTATTTTACTATTGAAATCGCAAAATTCTCTAGGCGGAAGGGGAGGTAGATTGAGGTTTCTTTGACAAAAAATGGGAAATAATCCGATAACAGGAAAAGTCTGAAATCCGGAATGGCCGAGGTCCGGAGGATTCCGGATTTGAGACTTCGTACTGTACTTTTAAACGTAGCACAAGGAATTTCCCTTAAGGAGACGCCATTAATTCGCTCTTTCCTAAGTATCACAGTTACGCTTTGTAATTACACTTAGTTTTAGTACAGTAATTCTAATTCATTGGCTCACCTGGTCACTTTCATTTGATTATCAGTTTAATTCATTCGAATTAAAAATACTGCTGTCGCTTCACGTTCAGAATCGTATCGCAAAAAGCACATTGTATAAACGGCGGAACTCATTTATCGAGATTTCCGCCGTTATAAGAAAAGCGTCCTACATCCTAAGGTGTCTCGTGTGCAAGACACGTGCCTCGTCACACAAAACGTGTTCTTGCTTTTAATCGCCTAAGAGAGAACATTAAAACTCCTTCTAAGAAAGTAAACCTTCCAGCTCTCTCCTTGCGAAGTCTCCTTGAACTATTTTCCTAAACAAAATATGCGTAATTATTTTCTTAAAACCTATCTATATATAACTTAACATTAAAACTTGAGCATACCGCTCACTTCTTTCAACAGCGTCATATCTCAAAAATCGGCGATTTTTAGTTACGTCTGTTTTCAGAATGCCCTGAAAGTGTAGTATATCCCTGCAAGATCGTCATATCTTACCGCTCAATAGTTAGCCGATGTATATATATATATATATATATATATATATATATATATATATAGAGAGAGAGAGAGAGAGAGAGAGAGAGAGAGCAGAAGTAATATATCTTTTTATTACATTTTATTCTAATTTTAAACTTTAAAATCAATTTCCTGCAAAAATCATGTTTTTTTAGATATGACGTTGTTGAAAGGAGTGAACGATATATACCAGCTTTCTAGTGAACCGAGGGGATATTTTTATTTAAGTTTGTGTTGTGGGGGAGGAAGTTTAAACTTTTTATATTACATCAGGTTTTAATTCAATAATCGTTTTGACAAAATTTGGGACGAGGAGACATAGTGTAAAATTTCTCCGTACAATTAATACATTGCCTTCTGAAAGTTAAACACGAAATGTAATTTTTTCAAGCGTATGTCTGGACTTATTTGAGTGAAACGTACTGGTCTTTTAAACAGTAATACAAGTATCAATATTGTGGTTCTTAAAACGGGATATGCAAATACCAGCTAGGTATTCATTCCTCTTCAAATATGCAAATTATGAAAACTATAAAATGACACTTTTGTTTCCAGCATTGGAGCTTAGAGACTTGGCATCCGCTGTTAAAAATTGTAAGTCATCCACAGAATCAAGAAAGCGGGAGAAAACAAAGTTTAATTGTGTCGTATAGCTTAGGGGACATAAGTTCGGATTTTTAAAATGCACTCATGTGGCATCACCTTGTTACGGAACTACGTGGCACGAACTCCAAACCCTCTCTTCCATTGATGCTGTTATAGACCCAGTCTTGTCGTTATATTTTTAGTTCGTCTGTGCTCATGATATATGTGGTAACTGTGAAATCCTTGTAACTAAATCAAGCTTCAAAACAGTGCACTTGTCTTCTGTTTTCCGCCTTTCGGAACTAAAGATAAATCCATGCAATTTCCTGCATAGTTTATTGTCAAGTTAATGAAAATATCCTTCTATTCCTTGTGTCCTACTTAGCGAATGTTTTGCTGGTGTTAGAATTTTATTACGAATGATATATTTGAATCAGTTTGATGATTTTTGAGCACCAATTCTGTTATGAATGCCGTTCCTTTCAAACCAAGACACCCTACACAGTTACAGGCAAAAACATTTGCTGTTGGCTAAATTTTTTTTACCGGTGTCTGAGATTACCTTGCCTAACGAAGTGTAGAGTTGCGGGAAGAACGTCGAACACTCTATTTGAATGCATCGTTTATTGAAGTAATAAATTCAAAATCGGCATCCTCAATTGTAATTGTCAATCTACGCTACTGGAATTCAGGAGTTGTAAACTCAAGGAAACCTTTAAGGTTGGCCGACCAAACGGTCTAGTGGTCAAGGTGTTGGCCTCTGGATCGGAAGGTTCCTGGTTCGAATCCGGGGTTAGGGCATGGATGTAAATTGTGCTGTCCTTTGTTAGGGACAATGATGGTCCACCCACTGGGTGCCCCTTCACAAGTGACCATCACTTCTGGCCTTGTATAAGGCTAAAATGAACTCGGTCAACTCTGTATATTGTATTTGTGTTTGTCTTCGCAATTGTACTGCCTTGCCATTAAAAATTAAAAAAAAACCTTTAGGGTTGGTTTGCATTAGATTTTCTTTATTTTGGTTGTAAGAAAGCATTTGGAAGATTCCCATCGCTGTCCTGCTTGGTGGAACGCTTGACACTTACACAGTCAATTTTTACGGTGGCAGATTTCTCTTCTTGTAGATCACTCAGTCATTCTTCTTTTTTTCGAAATAGTTCCATACAAGAACAGTCAATCGGATACCTTTTTCAGGACGTTCCAGAGTTACGAAGTCATTCAATAAATTATTCATAGTATTACTACTCAAGTGAAATGGACGAGTCAACATAAGCTCTAAAAGTTCTTGTACCACAGCTGTCTTAAATCCGATATCTTCCAGTTCCGTAATACGAAAATTCCTAGGAATTTTCTTTTCTCAAATGAACGAAGAGTGAAATGACCATTTAAGGTTTAAATTAAATTTTAAATGCATTGCTTTTTAGTTTATTACAAAATGAATAAATAAATAAAGAAGTTATCCTTTTTTTGGTGAAATTTGGACCCCTCAAGGGTATAATTTTAAGAGGTATATCAGATTTACCGATTGAACATTAGAAGCCAGTGTACGTCGAATGCGGGTACTTTAAAAAAGTAATTCACACAATTTTTATGTTCATTAATTTATAAATAATCTATTTAATTGTTAAGCTTTTTACTCTGTCTAAATCTTGAAAAATATATGAATTTATAGCTTTTTAAATAAATCTATATTTTACAGAAAATTTGTTTTTATTATCATAATACCAAGTTTTGTATATGCTTGCTGTAATATATACTACTAGCAATAGGGTGCTTATAAGTTACCTATTAAGCAAATTAGACTATTTGTGATACAAAATTTCACGGTTTTCAAACCTTTATAATTTGGTGAAAAGAAAAATGTATAAACATGTTCTACTGCTATCTGGCCTCCTACAGCATTTCGAAAAATTACTGCATTTTATATAATTTCTCGAAAAATCTATTTCCTGTTTTCCGAATCCTACTTTTAAGTAACTTGACATCATAAAGTAATTAAATTAATGACAAAACAGCGTTATTATGTGTTATTTCCTCTAGGAAAAATATTTTTGTATGAAACTATTGCTTACGTACTGTAAACATCTATTATGAAAACAATAAAGCACTTTTAAAACTTAGTTGTTTAAGTTGTTGTTGTTCTAAGTTGTTTGTTTTCTTGTAAAGATAGATTTTTATCAAAATATTCATAGATAAACATTAGTACTTACTTGGTGCTGTTCTTAGGAGCAAAATTGATATCCCTTATCGAAAATCATCAATTATCCCTCATAATTGGCTGATATGAATGAATAGGAATGTACCAACGAATTTTTTCTTTATTCAATTTTCATACTCATTTTGTGGAAACATTTTTACGTGAAATGGTGAAAAACATTTCGATGAACTAAGGTACATTGGTAAAATTAATAACTTTTCGATTAGTTTTTTGCTTAGCTTCTTTTAACCTTTGTAAAAATCATTAACCACAGAAGCAAATTATTTCCATGCAATTTTATGGTTGGCTGTTTTTTTGTCAAGAGTATAGGCCGACGATATACATAAATATGCCTGTCATATTTTAAGTTTTTGTATTTTTGTTTAAAAATGGGTCCTTTACTAACTGAAATGCTTCACTACCAAAATTCATACTCACTTCAAAGGATTTGCATAAAATCCGACTGCTTGTTTGGGAGTGTTTTTCGTAGTATGCTCTATTGTTCCTGGTAAATTGAATGCCTACGCCTACATGAACATTTTGGACTAACAGGTTCTTCCTACGCTCTGGCAATTTTATGGAATAGACGAATGTTACTTTCAGGACGTCTACGCTCTATGTTATGTTGTATCCTCTGTCAAGCAGTATTAAGGTATGGATGTAAAACGTCTTCCTGGCCTGCACAGAGTCCCGACCTAAACCCCATAGAACATTTGTGAGACGAGTTAGAGCGACGCCCTCGTACCAGGGAACCCCGTCCAAAATCTACAGCTGAGCTAACTACATTCTTGCGGCAGGAATGGACACTAATACCCATAGCTGTGTATCAAAACCTTGTTGAAAGTATGCCCAGAAGAGTTGCCAGTGTAATTGCAGCACGGGAGGGGGGGTCCATCCCCTATAAAAGCATGTATTATTTCCCTTATACCATCACATCTTGCTGGCCGGTACATTATTGTAGGGTAGTTGATATATATATATATACATCTGGTTTGGGCTATAGGCAACGACCTGGGATTAATCAAAGGGAAAAACCATGAATCCCATCATTTTCAACCACGATCAGAGGACGAGGTCTACACCTATGCTGGCACACCATTCTCCAAATTTCCTCACCACGTCAACATAAGAACATTTGAGCCGATGACAAGATATAACGAACACCAGTCCTCCACGTTGTGACATCGTGAGATACTCCGACCGGGAAGCTATTTTCCAAACACTCATAGATGCTACAACAGGGGGCGGGGCTAACCGTAACGCCCTATGAGACTGAAATCAACCAAATATTAAATGATGTCTTCTTTTAAAGAGCTTTTTCTCGTGAAGCAACGATGCCCTAATGGCTCAAGTCACCTACCTTCAGTTTGGCGTCGGTAGCGGAGGATGACTTCCCGAGTTCGAACCCAGCAGGCGGAAAAATTTTTAGATCCTCCAAATTATTTTTTAAAAATTCCAATTTAATTCCTTTTGATTCTAAATAACTTTTCCTAATTTTTAATACCCTTTTTATATTTTTTCAAGCTTCCGTTGATTTTACATAAATAATCTAAAAACCACTCCTGAACTCACTACCAGTTGATATTTTCCCGCCCCTCTGCCGTCCCCTTTGCTTTAGGATGATGGTGTCGCATCCACCCCTGGTTTAGGACCATTCTGATGTAACATAAAGCATACATAAAACACAAACTTATGTAATTATTAACTTATATAATAAAAGAATACAATTTTCGACTCCCACCTCTACCCACCCATAGCCATAGATCTGAAAAGAAAAGAAGAAACCAGAAAAATTATTTAACATGTTTCCTTTATTACACTGCAAACAGGATCAGACAGGATTTCAGTTGTCTTTAGCGTAGTGAAGGAGATTCCTATCCAGCGCTCGCGATCATTGGCCGTTAGGCCTGTGAGGGTTTGAAAAATCGCGACCGGGAAAAGAAAATAATTCGCGCTGAATTTCGGAATGCCGAATGCATTCTGATTGGTCATATTTTGGCGCCAGCTGCTGTTCTCGCGTCGTGTGCTTTACAACGACATGAGAAGAACAGGTGAAATAGAACGTCTAGAGTACAGAACGTCTGAAGGTAATGATAGCACATAAGACCTCTGATCGGATATCGACTTCTACCATTGGGTTCCTTTTGGTACTACGGGAAGAGACAATAGAGAGGCAGAGGGTAACGCTTGGTCACCGTACTGGACTGTGATATACATACTTTTATGTAATGGTGTAATGATGTTAACACTGTATATTTTTCTTAATGTTCTTGGAATAATAAGAACTTAAATATCTTAGCTATTGGATGTTTTCTCCGTGTGTCGATTCGTTCTGTTTTCACGCTACCGTTTGAGGCGACTACACTACAATGTATACAAAGGCTTTTGATTGTTCCGGGTTTCGAACTCGATCAACTGAGCTATCATGGCACTGAGGTATTATTAAAATACAGTAGAACTCCAATTATCCGAATCAATTGGGACCGGACCCCATTCGGATAATCAAAAATTCGGATAATTGGATTGTTTCCGAAAAAAGGGTCTAGTATGTATTTTAATTAATGACTGTATGTATGTTGAAAATGGGAGAAAAAAAAACTATTTTTAAACAAAAAGAGTTTTTAATTAATTAAATGAAAAAGCAACACTTTTACATGTTAAGCGTACTTACAAGTACTATACATAAGTACAGTATGTACGTACCGTACTGTAAATGAAAGTCATTGCTTGCTAAACATCTCGGTCAAAGTAAGCTGTGTGACTGTCTTGGTCCGTTTTCGGGTAACCAAGTCGCGCATCCGCTTGATAATGAAAAGTTGCATGTGGTCACACTAGGGCATTCGCTCCATCCACTTCAACGCAGTTTCAAAGCAGGCAAATGCTTCACTAGCAGATGGTCCCGTGTTAGCTTCAACTTCGACAATAAGGTCATCTTCTTCAACGACACTTTCTTCTCTCACACTTTCAATAAGTTCATCATCATTTAGAATTTGAAACCCAGAATCATTATTTTGCGAATCGCAATACGTTTCCGTCTTAATTTTTTTTCTGAAATTCTGAAAGCGATTCGGATAATCAGCGATTCGGATAGTCGGAGTTCGGATAATTGGAGTTCTACTGTAGGATGTAACTGAAGGCTCATCTGACCCAGGGTTTTGTAAAATTGACATTTCTTACTGCCGGAATAAAGAAAGAGGATAAGGGATTCGACGCGCAACTTTTACTACAGGCGAAATGTTAGGGTACTAAATTCTTTTTTCCTTGAAATTATTTTTAAATTCGTTAGTTATGAATAACTGTTTTTGTAAGTGGTTGATTTACTCCCTCAATAGAATGACAAACGGCATATTGCACTTTCCCACACAAAATCTATATTTACGCAAAACGTAGTTAAAAATGTATGGGATGTCAAGATTTGTTTTGTAGCTCTAAAGAATAAAGACCCGCTAATTTACGCTGTCAGAGCGTCTGACAAGTGTCACTATGAGATTTCTTTTTCTGTCAAGTTAAATGTAGGTGGAGGTAAAGTTTTTGTGGTGGAATGTGCTTCCTGTGCGTTTCTGGATGTGACGTCAATTGGCTTTTTTTTCGAATACGATTTCAGTTCTTTGCCAATAGAAATTCCAACGAATGAATTCCAATTTGTAAAATGATAGTTAATTTTATGTGAAGGGGAGGTTGTCGAATACATTATACGCCAAACGTTTAAAACTACATTATAAGGTAACCCTAATATGTTTCATGTCAGTGGCAGGAAGAACTATCCCATCTTCCACCTTATTCGTCTGTTTGTAGAAAATACATATCTTAGACGTATTAAGTGCAAAGGTTCATGGAATTTCATTTCGTAAAAGGATGTGCCAAATATAAATTGAACTGAACAAGCATTTACAACCGCACAACAGAAATGAAAGGACTACTTGTTGATCTAATAAAAATGTAAACGGATGTAAAATGTGAAGTAAGAAAGAAATTTCGATTCCCCTCTGCAGCGTCTGACAGCAAACATCGTTACTTTTAACATTTATGTTGTCATTCTAAAATCGGGATCGATTAATACAACGATTTCTTCATTTACTCATCATTCAATGACGAAACGCTACAGAATTTCCCCTTTTATAAACTTGTTTCATTTTATTCTGTTAGATACGCACTTAAATCTCTCTCTATATATAAAGCAGAGTTGGCTTCTGTTTGTTCTCTGTATAAATCTACACCGTTTAACCAATCTACACCACATTTAGTATACATACTTTGAAACACCGCGCGTAAACCAGGCTACATATTAATCCCGTTCTCTTAAACCTATGTGCAGAGGGGCTAAAAACAATTCGAAATTGCAATAGAAAAACATTGAGTACAACCCAGATCCACATACGTGTGGACCTTTATTCTTTCACTTTAAAATAAGCTTTCTGAAAAAATTTGTTCGATAGGACTCTGGTACACGTGCGTGGACATCTAAGCTTCCTATTGACACCAATAGATGGCTGTATAAATCGGTAGTTCATGTGGAATGTTTATTATTCAAAAGTGATGGGGGGGGGGAATTGGGTCGACTTAACCTGCTAGTTAAATTAAGTACATTGTATTGATTTTTCAAAGTTTTTTAAATCTTTTAGTTGATGTGGTTTAGTTGATAATTTCTTAAAATATGTGGTGAAATACTTTTTTTATATTTTTAAATCTGAATTTTGTACATTATAGAGCGATACTTATATAGGTACACGTATGTAGACTTGGGTACTTCCCGGTAAAATTGGTTTTGTAATCTTGCACGTTTTGTCATTTCACAAATTTAACGAACAGTCTGTTTTGAACCATTTACGGTATTTCATGAAATTTTTTATCATTGTTTAATTAAAAGTATAACATTATTCTACTGTCTTAAAATTTTGCCTTGATAATATTGATTCGATTTTTAAGCAAAAGTATCTGAAAATTCATGTTAATATGTCTTAGCAATACTAAGTATAGTTTTTCATATTAGAAATTTTGACAAAAGAAGAAATTGAAGCTCTATTGCAAGAAAGTGATTTGTCCGGTTAACCAGATGAAAGTGATGATGAGTGTCCAGCACTCTTGCCGGATTCTGGTTCTGATAATGAAAGTGACTCTGAAGAAGAATATGCAAATCTGTGAAAGTGACTCTGAAGAAGAATGATTCAGAAAAGCCTTCGACAAGTTCTTTTCCTTCAAGGAAAGCAGGTGAAATTTGGAAATCCAAGAGTTATGCTGTGTTTTATAAAAGTATGTACTCCAATAAGATATTTTACACCTATATTTCCAAGTGATATAAACTTATCTAACTAAAGTTTTACTTTTTTTGTATGTATCAAAATGCTTTCTTCCAAAGAACTCTGAATTATTTTAATTATCAAGGTGATGATACACATGATTTTATCTTAATAATTTTAGAATGAAACAAAAAGGTTCTTCTGAAGCATGGTTGAAGATCAATAAGGGCCACCTACACCAATAAATGCATTCTTCGAGTATTTGGATGTGAAAATCGAAGAAATTACAGATAAAATCAATCTGTATTCTATCCAAAAGAGGTATAAAAAAATAACTGTTTCAAAACATATTTTTCAAACAAATATTTTTAATACAGTTTTTATTGTGTGGGGTACTTTAACCCCACACATTTTTTTAAATCTTATTTCAATATTGTGTTATTTTGAAGTGATAATGATATAGTATGTATAAAATTTGTGTTTTGCAGCAATAAAATGTACCTATGTATGTGAAAAAGCACTTCCCAACATAAAATATCACATGAAAGAAATGTTAAAAAAATATTTTGTGGTTTTAACCTTCTAATAACGTTATTGTACTTATAAAGTGGTAATAATACAGAAATGTACAAAATTATGAGTTCTTAAGCAATATCTTATCAATTGAAAATTATTAGAATTTCAACATAATTGAGACCCGAGGTACACATATCGCAGCCCGGCAAGAAAAGTTACACAACTTAAAATTTCAGAATTTGAGAAACACCAATTAAAGGATACTATAAAACTTATATTGAAATAGTATAAGCTTTTATTTTAAATTTTAGGTAAGTGTGGTGGTAACTTTTATTATATTCTATAGAATAGTGATATAAAAATCTGGGGTACCTCATACATAGTTTTCAATGACAAAACAGCAAAATTTTTTTACTTGTGTCATTTTTCTTTCCGGGGTGCCATATGTGTACCTAAAATGTTTAGCCGCCATCTAAAAGAGGAATTTAATTGAAAACTGTGAAGTATTTCCTAATATTTATCAGAAAAAAAAACTGATTTTTAAACAATTTTTATATGGTTGGGTAGTAAAGAGGAGATAAAACGATTGCGTTACGCAACACAGTTTATTTTACTAGTATTGATGGAAAAATAACTTTTCGAATAAAATTGTATAGTAATTGGAATTAAATTCAATTGTTTTTTTATTTCTTTCCATATTATAAAAAGTACGAATATTTGATTGACGATATTGATATACAGATATTTAAAATATTTAATTATACATTTCAAATTTTGTTATTAAACACAAAAATCCCAAGCAATGAACTCATCGATCATAAAAGCGTAATTTTACAATTCGGTATCTGGCAACTCCAGAATTAATGTTTTTTTAATAACATTACTAATTTATTAAGGATTATCAAGCACTAAGGCATGCCCATTTATCAAGTGCTATACTATCAATACTGGAGATTGAGGGTCCTTCGGGCCCAGGTTTTCTACGACCTCATCAACACCGTTTTTATAAATATTATTAAGATTTCCGTGTTAGTGTATTTGAGTAAAGACAGCAAAATAGTTGTGGAATTATATTTGAGCATTTCCATGTTGTGTTCTTTTTGAAAAAATAATTCATTATTGTCTATCAATATTTTAAAACGTTTTTTTAGAATATGACGCTTACTTTTTTTTGTTTTTGTTTTTCATAATCCTACATGTTTTCAATGATTGGAATTTCATTTCTGTTTGTACTTATGTGTTCCAGTATTTTAGATATGGGTTATTTCTTGGCAGCATATGCATGTATTGACAGACTTTCCTTAAGTCTGGTTGAATCCGTAATGGTATGTGGAATTCTGTTCCATAAAAGTAAATTCCATTTACAAAGCAAAATCTTTTTAAGTAAGGAGTGAAACCCCGTTTAAATCACATTTTAATCAATTCGACCCGAACAATGCCGGTAAATTCTTCTAGCATTTTATAAATATATCTGTGTAACGCATGGAAGTAGGAAATATAACTTTTTTATCTTTCCTACTTCCATGGTGTAACGAAGATTCACGATGGACAATTTTTGTACCTAAGTTACCAATTTAATAGCGAGAGTTGACGAGAAAAACCTACTCACTTCTTTGTTTACAGAACCTTCTTAACCAGTGTGTAACACACTGCTATTACAATTAACAACGGTGAATCTGTCTTTCACGTAATATCAAAACAGGCCCTTCTGTTAACGATCCTCATAGCTCAAATACTTTTCTTGATAGGTGGCTTTTTGACAGTTGAAATATTGGATTGGAAACAGGTACTAAACGGATTGATCATGACTCAATCCTGTGGATAATTCTAGATCTTTTATAGCAATCATTCTTGTTTCACAATCACAGGGCCACGAGTGCTACGATTGAACGGAAGAAGAACAGAGAGGAATGGTATATAGCTTTTTGCAATATCATTAAAACTATATATTTTGAATTTTCCGATAGCGTGAACAGAAGATTGACTATCTCTAAGTTATTTACTAATTTTATTCTTCGAATATGATGTCAAATGGTGGTATCAACCCTACCATAAAACTAAAAATTTTAAATATATTCGAAATAAATTTCCTATATTCAAATTTAAAGAGACAATTTTATTAATATTCAAATCTCTCACAATATTATTTTAAGAATTAAATAAGAAATGAAATATAATAAATAGTTCATACAAAATGGGCACGCTAACAAATGTATTAATTATCTCTTAAATGGCAGTATGTAATCAATATCAATTGTTCTACTGTAGTAATCAGTTGCTACTGTTTCTAATGGTATTTGAAAGTTAAAGCAACTAAAAAACAAATATTGAAAAAGTAATAAAGGGTGTGAATTTTGAATTTTTTTCTTCTTATTTTTTTGAAAGTAAGTATACTTCTAAAGTTTTTCGACTACTCATTCCAAGCATAGTTTTCGTGTGAATCTGCACTACTATCGAATTATAAACACGATTGCACTTCAGTCCACAATAGATGTTACGAAAATATTTTCACTGTTTCCCGATGAGTTGAAATTAAACCCACGAATGCGTACCAAATGAAAAAAGAAAGAAAAAAAAAGTGCCATGAAGGTCGATCTGAAAAATTTCATCACATCCCAAAACTCGTGACCTCCAGTTGCACTTTCCCTATCCTAGCTCATACTCATAGAGATGTGTCCCCCCCATCCACTCGTTTTTTTTCTTACCGCGGAAGGTCGAAAGAAGCAACACATGAAAAAAACCCAAACCCGGTGGCCCCTATATTTCCTAAGGGGGAGATAGCTCCCACTTTTTTCCCCTGGCTGTAAGTTGCCCAATAGGACAGTGAACCACATCGTTCAATTGCAGTGGCGAGAACAGGTTAGTTCATGGGAATAAGGTATGAGAGTAATGTTGGAGTCATACCCACTTCCACATTACTTGAAAAAATAATACGCGGCATAATATAACGACTATAATCTTACTCATCATGATGTCCTCATAAGACGATGTCTCGAATACTTCCAGAAGCAAGTGTATACTAAATTATGGCTCTCTTCGCACTCTAATAACCTTTGGCCTTGATTCCATGTAGGAGCAAGACTACGTTTATAAGAAGTAATTAATTAAAGTCAAATCAAATATTTTTTTTGGTAATATGACAGAAATCCCGAGGTTGGTTCTTCTATACGTACGTAGTTTCCTGCAAAATGACGCAAGGAACCGGTATCCCACAATCTATGAGATGCCTCAAAAGGAATGTATGGCACTTAGAAACATAAAAGTTAATCGTGTTATGTGAATATTAATAAAATATATTGAGAGTGAGATTAGATATTCTGTAACAAATTGTAACGATTTAATCTAATTACTGTATAGATGTAATGATGTATATATGTAGTGTGCTCAAACATTCTGCGTAGACATGTCACCTCGGTGGCATGCTCTATTCATCCAACCACACTTATTTGAACTGGTACAGTGTCTCACGACACTAGGCACGGGAGTGTGTGTTGACGTTAGTTAGTATCTCAGATCGACAGATACTATATCAGGAGTTACACAAAACGTTTGTAGGTGTACATAGAAATGGGTTATTCAAGTCTACGTAGAATGTTTGAGCACATTACATATATACATCTATACAGTAATTAGATTAAATCATTATACTTGGTTACAGAATATCTAATCTCACTCTCAATATAATATCTAATCTCACGACACTAGGCACGGGAGTGTGTGTTGACGTTAGTTAGTATCTCAGATCGACAGATACTATATCAGGAGTTACACAAAACGTTTGTAGGTGTACATAGAAATGGGTTATTCAAGTCTACGTAGAATGTTTGAGCACATTACATATATACATCATTACATCTATACAGTAATTAGATTAAATCATTATACTTGGTTACAGAATATCTAATCTCACTCTCAATATAATATCTAATCTCACGACACTAGGCATGGGAGTGTGTGTTGAAGTTAGTTAGTAGCTCAGATCGACAGATACTATATCAGGAGTTACACGAACGTTTGTAGGTGTACATAGAAATGGGTTAATCAAGAGAAGATAATTTCTTTCTGGGAGTTAAATCACTCGTTACAAAAAAAAAATCTTTAAATATTACACATGTAACTAGCTGAAATAGTAGGAATTTCAAATGGAACAGTTACCTCATTCAGGTATATCAACAGTTACATAATTATTCGAGATATTTCTACCGTGAAACTTCTCGAAACAATTTCACTGTCTTTCAGATCTTAGGATCAAGAGAGTGTTTGTGAAACTTTACCATGTTAAGCCTTAAGCGCGGTGAAAGTCATTCCCTGTCTCATGTGAAATGTATCAGCTTCTCACGCCTCGCAAACATTTCATTGAGAACTTATTTAAGCTCCGTAGGAACTGGAACGTAGGATATGAAGCAATGCTTCCATCAGAGAAACGTTTTGCCCGTTTTTCGTATTCGGGTATGACTGAAGGTCATCGCTTTAATTCGGCACATAATTTTTGCGCGTTAGTGTAAGGAATAAGTTGGTTATTTTTAGTAATACAATAAAATACTAACCTTAAATGTTTTGCATTTTATCGGGATTTTGCTTCACATAAGATACTTAGACGTCCGTCAGAATTTGTAAGCCTGGTAAGAAATTTGTTATTTGAGAAAGCGACATTTGAGTATTTTACTTTCTGAAGTGGGGTCAGATGTTGCCTCGTCATCTGACCGTGGTTCAAAATTGCGTGCCGATACGAATGGCTTAGGTGGTAACTAGTTGAATTTTACTTTATGAACGTCACAGAATTCGAGTAGTATAATATTGATTTTATCCCACGCCACACTTGCGACCAAATATTGGTAGAAAGGAACTTGGGAAGTTTTTAATGGTCAAGATGGTGACAACTGGTTATAAGTCGTGGAGGAAAGACTACAGGTTGTGAATTTCACAGAGGTTTAATAAAACGACTGAGCAATCTATGCATTCATTATATTATCGCGATTAAGCGAATGAATTGTTTGATAACACATGTCTGATAAAAAAAATGTTGCTTTTATAATGAGATTTTAATGTAATTTTGAATGTAGAATTTGAAAATGTAAGCCATTTTCTACACCACGTCAAGATTTTTAGAATAGAGAAAATATTATATATATATATATATATATATATATATATATATATATATATATATATATATATATATATAAGAAGAACTCCTGCTCTTTACCAGCTTGGGTTAATGCATTAAATAGGAAATTCAATAAAAACAAACTTATATCAGCTCAAAGAATTGGACTTTACATATAATAAGGGGCTTTAGAACTATTGCCTACGATGCAACATATGAACTTGCGGGAATTCTGTCTATCTGTTGAAATAGAATAAATTAATAAATATATCTAAATTTTAATGACCAGTCGAGTAATAAGATTAACCATCTATGACTTAAAGACTGGTTACACCAGAGAGTGCCTTCATAAGTCATAAATTTCATCATATTGATGGAATACTGTCGGAATACTGACTATAGATACTGACGGAATCTAAACCAATATCTATACAGGTTGCGCATTTATCGTCTTCAAAAGTGATCAAATTTACATGGAAAATCAATTTAAACTGATTTAAATTTTTCTAATAAGCAAGAAGCCTTGAATGGATGTAATCAGACAAAACCTTCCTTCAACTTTTGTTATTCTTTATACAGACAGCCAAGGGACACTTGTAACATAATTTTTAATAGTAAAAGTAACTACCTAATAATAAAAACATTTAGTGATGTTAGAATAGAAAAAAATTGGAAGTTCAATATGAAGGGGATTCGATGCAATTCGACTGGTTTTTCTGAAAACGAATTGTTTGATGAATTTGACGAAGATGTTGCAAATTCAGATATTCCCATCTGTTTTGATAGCCTTCCAAAATCACTTATCAATAAAGGAAAACGATAATTCATTAATATCTTGGCAACAGCTCTGGTCCACAACTGATAAAGGCAAAATTACAAATAAGTTCTTTCCACAATAGTTTCATACATCTTTCTTAAAATCAAACTTTGAACAGTGTGTGTGTTGTGAACTTATAAATTTTCCTTGGTCATGCTAGAATAAATGACTGCTTTAATCGCTTCTAACTCATCGATTTAGCTTTCAACACTGTTGTTCAAGACATCTATCACGTCCTCTTTTGAGATTTCCATTACTTATTCATAAAAGAATATATATCTTCCAACTTGTGTGTTTTGCTACATTTTAGGCTCTTGTTCACTCCAATACAATCTGCTCGTTTCTGAAAACTATTTCTCTACATTCAAGAACTTTGTTTCTAGAATAACGATTTATAAAACTTTTGTCACACAAAGGAATTAATCTTATCTATGCATATAATACCTTTGAGGTGCATGTAAAAAAATGTAATTGCGTAAAAGATATTCTTGCTGTTTGGCATTCTAATGATTTCGAGGGAACCAAAGAAACGCAGGCGTGACTGTTATTTTTGCTCATGCAAAATACACTGTTATGACAAAGAGATGAATTGGTAATGATAACTTCATTATGATATTAGACCTATGCCACATGGAGCTAATATTTCAATTTTATTAAGTAATTATTTAAATTTTAATTAAAAATAAGCGCCATTTCTGTGATTTTATTCCTCTAAAAACTATCGCAACCGTATTATACGAACAACACTTTGTAGTAAAAAGATTAAGAGAAGCTGCTATATATTTCCGGGATGTAATGTATGATTATGATTTTTAATTGATGCAACTACAGTAAACGTAAAAGAACAGCGCATAAAATTAAAAGGTTAAAATGTATGTATACACTAGAAATCACGAAAATCGGCCTGAATATCAATATTTTTTTATTAATTTAAAATAATTTCCAACTTTTTAGCTTCCAAACGATGGCAAAATCTTTTAAATATTCGAAATAGTTTTCAAGTTACAAGGGTTTACGTTAGGTACTGTTACTATGTACAAACATTCCACAACTTTAAACTCGATTTCTGAAGAACTTTGGTTTTGCAATAGAATGCTTTGTTCAAACAGTGATAACTCAACAATGAATTTATCTATTATAATTACTTTTGTAACATTACAATCTATTTATGTATGTAGTATAGCGTATGTTTTGAAACACAATCAAAGTTATTGGTTAAGAAATGAATTTTTGGCCGATTTTTAAGTGTCGAAATTCTTGAAATAATCTTGATTTTTAAGACTTCTTTAATGAAAAAAAAAATTGTCAAAAAAGTATTATTTCTAGCAACTTTATGAAGGTTCAAAACATGAATAATGGAAGGAATAATTTCCTACAGGAATTGTCTTTCTGGACAAATTATAATTTGAGATATCACTATTCAAAAAACATTCTAATTTGCTAATTATATCTCAATTATATAATTACTAATAAGTTTAATCTAAGTTTTTCTCACTGAAATGAGTCTTAATACAATGACCAATGACATATTATTAAAAAATTTGGATTTTTAAAGTCAAAATTAAACAAAATCATCTAGTGCATATGTGC
Organism: Metellina segmentata; assembly: GCA_947359465.1. Classification (NCBI taxonomy): domain Eukaryota; kingdom Metazoa; phylum Arthropoda; class Arachnida; order Araneae; family Tetragnathidae; genus Metellina; species Metellina segmentata. The sequence continues at coordinate 103,096,273 of OX375875.1, forward strand.
ACCAAGAGAAGCTGTTGTATATTTACTGCATACTAAACAATTAGGCTCACCATTAGATGCAAACGTAGTAGTATTTAGTTTAGCATGCGTTTTTTTCTACGTTCATTTTTATACCTATCCTTCCTAATTGAACAGTATTATTCAAATCAGCAAGAAACGCTCCATTAAGTATTTCCTGGGTTGAATGCTCTTATAACAATATTGGATCTTACTATCAATCGCTTACTTTACATTACATCATTCTGGAATTGACATTTACAGAGCAGTCGAAGCATGAAGTCGAGGTATTAATCTGGTGTGTAATAAGATTACTATGAATGTGACCACTAAAGTTTAGTAATTGCTCATTTTTAAGTATGCTGACTTGGGATAAAAGTAGGATAAATAAAAGTTGGTAGCTTTGTAGCTAAAAATAGGATAAATAAAAGTTGGTAGCTTTGTAGCTAAAAATGGCTGATTGGTAAATTACATAAAATTCTTCAAGCACATTACTAAACATTACTTTTTTAATTTGCATGTAACTTTATATTACTTTTCTTTTTGTGTCACTTCTTACCTATGAAAAGTGAAACTACGCATAAAATGTATCTTTGAGTAGTCTTATTTTTATGCGTAATTAAAACATAAGCACAAATTTTTCTTAATTTGTCTATAATCATAAGTCTATATATTAGATAACATACACTCTAAGACAAAAAAAAGTTGCACTCAGAAGGAATTGTCAAAATGCAATGAAACTTACAAAGTTGGTAAAGTGCTTATGAATGAGTAAATGATTAAAATTTGAGACTGATATATCCAATCTTTGTTGAGAACAATTCCAAAAAGTAGTATCATTCAGTTTTGCTCACGACCGCTATTATTCCTAATGCAGCATGCCAAGCGTCTTGGTAATGAGTCACACAGGCTCTTTATGAAGTCCTGCGAAAGTCATTCCATGCTGCTTGAATCCTATCACGTAGTTAGAGCAGATTACGCGGTACGGGTGGAGGGGTGACTTCTCGTCCAATGGAATCCTATACATTACCCGATCGAGAGATCGGGGACAGGTCCGGTGAGTATGCCGGTCATGGTAAGATATCGCTGTTGTGTTGCAGTCCCTTATGGCAAAGATCCGAGGACAACATCACGTATTTTTGAACCACGGTCAGATGACGAAGCAACACCTGAGCTGTCACCCCACTCTCCAAACTTCCACACCAAACCAACGTGAGGACTTTCGGACACTACAGATTTAAGGTACACCAGCCGCCTATACACCATACGCTTCCAAACATCCATGCTCGGACCCGAATTCGAACCAGGAACCTTCCGATCTAGAGGCTAACATCTTAACCACTATACAGGTTGGTCGGCAAACAACTGTTTGTTTTTTTGTATTAGAGTGTAATATAAAACAACTATGACTTGTACAAAAAATTAATTTTCCATCAACTGTCTGAGCTTTACAAGATTTTAAAGTGGTGTTTTATATTGCTTTTTCCCACATCACATATAATAACTAAATAACCACATTTATTGGTTGAAAGAATACAAAGAATGATTCCATTGGTCAAGGTCAGAACTAATAACACGTCATGCATGGAAGACTGTGGTCAAAGAGATACACAGGACACGGCACTGAAATTATCATGCGATCATCTTAGTACGGATGAAAAGTTTAAGTTTGAACAAAAGAGCTATTTGGAATTTATAACATCGGAATTATCAAGAAAATCATTTTTCGTCTTAAACAAGGAAAAAATGGTTATTTATGTTTTTGATCCGCGTAAACTCTTTATCTCTCTCCTTATAATCTTTTATAAAATAAATTAAAATTTAGTAAAATGAAGTTATCTGTTATTTTCACTCTCATTTTTTTTATTACAATACATGTACAATTTGAACCATTGAAGCTGCTTAATGTTTCTAAATATGAGCAAAAGCATAATTTTGACTCAGCGTTATATATATTTTCTTTCAAGCTTAAAGTTGAACAACAGTCTATGTACAGTTTAATAACTTTATAATTCCTGGTTTCTTGATATCCATTTAAAAAGAACCTTCAGTGATATTTTGAATTTACATTAAGCTCACTACCTCACTACAAAAAAGTTTCAGATTTCTAGAAAAAAAGCAGTTTAAAATCTTCCGATATCAAAAATACTTACTACGAGTAAAATGTTGCTGTATTTTACACAAAACAAGTATGGCATTCTAAATATTTAGTGTTATGTTAGGAGATACAAGCATCGGAAGATTCTAATCAGCTTTTTAACATATATCTTATCCCAGGACTCAGAATGAAACATTTTATTTTTACTTCTACCTCATCTGTTAGTTTTTTAAAAAAATAAACAAGTTTCATTTTTTTCTGAAGTTTTCCAATAAATTATTGTTAGAACCATTTATGAAATGATTCGTACTATTTTCTTTTTGACCTGGTATCATTAATTTTATTTGCATAAATATTTATGGAAATTGTTGAGTCACATTAAGTTATGATTACAAAGGCTAAACTAATATGTATTAAGGTGCTTTTATTGTAATTTCCTCTATATTTGCCTATGTGTTACGTTTTTTAATATCGTATGCTCATATTTTTAAATTATTTGTTTACTTCAATGGTGATACATTTTTTTATTTTAGTTATAAATAATCAGCATACGAAGGAGATGATGTGTTGTTGGAAAGTTGTTCAATAAATGAATAATGTTTTAGATTGTTGTGTATGTAAACCAATTTTACACAAAATAAAATAATAATATAAAATAATAATGTATAATAAATAAAATATTTTGAAGATGTATTTTGTGTTTTCTCATAAAACTCTGATTTAAAATACATTTTATCTTATGCCAGGGCTCGAAATACCCGGGTGCACAGGTGCACTGTGCACATGAAAATACAATTGTGCACCTATTTTTTTCACGCTGGATGTTTATGTTATTTTGATGTTTGATCAAAATATTAGTATCAATCTCTCTTGCTCTAAAGGAACGTAATTAAAATTCCAAAATACACACTATACGAAAACAAAATCGTTAGGTCATAACGAGTTTATATAGAAGAAAGGTTTACTTGTGCCACTGCCACCAGAATTTTCCGAAGATCGAGACATTTTCCAGATGACTCTGTTGAAGCGACTGTCGCGACAGCCGTGCGCCTGAGAAGGGAGAATTTAGGTGTCTAAATATATTTATTTACTATCTACCAATAACCTATTTAAACATACCCAACTAATAAAGTAGTTTACATTACATTAATGCTCTTATATTACGTTTTTTTAAATATGCTCCTAAAATATAAACTGTGCACCTATTTTAAAAACTTAGGTGCACAAGATGCACCTGTATTGAAAAATCTATTTCGAGGCCTGTCTTACGCTATTAGCTATCATATCATGGTAATTAATTTTTTTTCTTAAAATTGAGTGCAGTTACTGGAGACACAAAATCTTTAATCTTGTGGTTTCAAAATAGTCGTTAAATCAGAAATTTTCTTCTTTAGCAAAAATTATACTAAATATTTATTAATATCGTTAATTTTAATTACTGAATATTTATACATTCTCATAAAAATTCGTTTGATTGATATTTAAGTTATTTCCGTACTATAGTTTTACTTTTTTAATTTACATTATCATACCGGATGCAGGGTAAAATTTCATTTGTATCGCTTATAAATTGATTAGTTGTATCCATTTTTAAACAAAAGATTAATTATTTTTAGCAATTTTCATTACTTGGATTGCTTTTTCTATTCTCAATCAAAACCATTTCCCTTAGAAAACATTGAGTTATGACATGCTTGATACTACATTTCTACTAAAATTGGAATTCTTGATGTAGCAAGTTAAATATTTCGGTTTTATAGTTTTCAGAGATTAGTTATGTGTTACCTTGTGTATGTTATTTTTCATCATTCACTGATTTAGTAAAAGGACATCTGAGATTTAGCTTTGCATTTGAACAGTAAACTGAGCAACAAATACACACAAGCTGTGTATTTGCAGTTATGATGTTTAAGTTTAGAACAGCATAAATGTATGAGTATGTGATGAATTATTTTTCAGCATCTATATATTTCAAGTCACTTTAAGAAAATACTTTACAATTATTTTAAGATGGAAACTGTACAATAATATTTGTTATGAAAGCATACAAGTTTTCATTCCACTTCATTATTGAAACAAATTTCAATTCAGTTCACCGAATTATATTCAAAGTCGTACAAAAACATCTGCACACCGATCGTGCGCGATGAATTCTGTACCCAAATACTTTCAGTGCCCAAAATAGTTGTCGAACTTGCAGACCTACAATTATTTGAGTTCACAAGTTAATCGATTGAGCTCAGATAGGTCTGCACATTACATCAATCTCTCCATGTGATGTTCAAATTTTACAGTATTTATTTGCTAATCAGAAGTATCAATTCTGCTAAAAAGATTAACCTAATTGATCCTGTTTATTTATTATATCCCTAATTATTATTTTATGGATAAGATTGTTAATGTAGAACAATCCAATCAAGTCACAAGATATGAAACTTCTCGTTTATACGCATACACATAATTGTATAATTCAGAGTATGCTATAGGAGATAGGAAGTTAGTATCATGCCTGGGTGAGCATGCAGTGTGTTCATTATTGTCGCCACAAGCTTTTGTTTTTCTTCCAACAAAAACCTAATCTGAACCGTGGTTAAAAATTACTTGGTGTTGTCTTCGGATCTTTTCCTTCAGGATTGAACCCAAACAGTTCCGTTGTGTTGCTCGAGTGCGATGTTAATTTCAGTCAAAATCTTCAATAAGAATTTAAATTAAATTATCAACTTAAACACTCTAAGGGGAAAATTCTGTTCAGTATAAGTAAAAAAGAAAGCAACTATATTTACCATTAAAATTTCTATTTTTAAAGTTCATCAAGTTTAAATTCAGGTGTTGAATTAAACATATCGTCTCTCTATTATTCTAATGAACGTATTTTGGTTTTACTAAAATTGAATTGACTAACTGTAGATTGGAAACGATACGTCATAATATCATTCCTAGCTTTAAGTATATTTCAGAAAATACACATTATTGCCCTTTTATTTTTACTTTTGAAAAGGCATTAGGACAACTAGAAAAGGTTAAATGCGTAGAACTACACATTTTTATTCCTAAGAGTAAAATAATATCAACATTTTCGAAAACTATTTTTGTTTCGAAAGTAGACCAAGGTCTGCTACTAGATTAAATTAATTTCAGGTTTAACGACGAAGAACAAAACTCTTTCCTTCACCGTCAGTACCGGAGTATAATACATGAAGGAAGGAAAGTGTCTTTCATTTTAACAGAATATTATAACACTGTCTTCTGTAGTTTCCTTTTAAAAATAACAATAGATTCTTAATTTTGAAGCAGTGAAACCATATTAAAATTGTCGTAATTGAAAGGATGGTAATTGGTAATTTTTAATTAACGTCATACTAGTGCAACACAACGCGCTATAGACGACGGTCCGGGATCAATCCCCGAGGGGAAAGATCCGAGGACAACACGACATTTTGAACCACGGTCAGATGACGAGGCAACACCTGAACTGGCAACCCACTCTCCAAACTTCCACACCAACCCAACGTGAGGACTTTTGGCAACGACAGATTTAAGGTGCACCATCCATCACTACACACTACTCTTACAAATATCCATGCCATAACTCGGATTCGAACCAGGAACCTTCCTATCTAGAACACCTTAACCACCAGACCGGTTGGTCGTAATTGAAAGGGGAATAAACAATTCCGAAAGAACTGTTTAAAGTTTAATATAGAATCGAATGAATTGTCTTTACTGCCCATTCTAATTGTCTGTCTGGAACTAGAAAAAATTAAACTCCTTTATCAGTGAATTAAAAATACACGATTAAAGTATATTTAATTCATAAAAAGAAAACCTTTTTCATTAAAAATTTTACTTCTGGTTACTAATCTAGCTCTTTCTTTCATGACTTCAACTGTTCTTTCATGACTTGAACTGTTCTTTCATGACTTGAACTGTTCTTTCATGACTTGAACTGTTCTTTCATTTCAACTGTTCTTTCATGACTTCAACTGTTCTTTCATGACTTGAACTGTTCTTTCATGACTTCAACTGTTATTTCATGACTTGAACTGTTCTTTCATGACTTCAACTGTTCTTTCATGACTTCGACTGTTATTTCATGACTTCGACTGTTCTTTCATGACTTCGACTGTTCTTTTATGATTTCGACTGTTCTTTCATGACTTCGACTGTTCTTTCATGACTTCGACTGTTCTTTCATGACTTCAACTGTTCTTTCATGACTTCAACTGTTCTTTCATGACTTCAACTGTTCTTTCATGACTTCGACTGTTCTTTCATGACTTCAACTGTTCTTTCATGACTTCAACTGTTCTTTCATGACTTCAACTGTTCTTTCATGACTTCGACTGTTCTTTCATGACTTCAACTGTTCTTTCATGACTTCAACTGTTCTTTCATGACTTCAATTGTTAGGTTATCAACTAACTGCAATCCAGGGGAAAAAATTCATTATTTTCCAGTGGTCTAAAAATTTATTATTTCCATTAGTAGATAAAATTGAATTAACACTAGATTTACCAACAATTTGATTATACCTATTTCTACCGACACCAGTCAAAATGACTGGTCCTAGATAAAATGGTTAGTGGGGTTTCCAGTTTCTTTATATTTAAAAAAATCTATAAATTACTTCAATTAGGTTAATTGTAATATAATCTATATAAATAAGAATAGAGTGTTTGTTTGAAAATTCAATATTTTCGACCCATTTCAAGTTTTCTATCCGTTTTGGACCCTTCTGATGCCGAATCCGTCTTTTTCTCGTTTGGTGTCTGTCTGTCTGTCTGTCCGTCTGTCTGTCTGTCTGTCTGTATGTATGTTGTGCCCTATACACGTCCACGCCGTTTAAGATATTTTCATGAAAATTTGCATACAGTGAGTACTTATCTTCATTTAGTGAGTGGCATTGGTTGCGAAAGTCTGTCTGTCCGTCTTTCTGTTCTATGCTCGATTTTGAGTTAGTGTGTTTGTGTAGACATCACATGAATTGTATTCCAGATATTTGATTGCATTGTATTTTATTTTATACATTATCTATTAGTTTAGTGAAAGCAATATTAAACATTTCTTTATTGTTATATTTAGTTGAGTTTCATGCTAAAACACCTGAGTAAGTATACTTAAATCAACCATAATTTGGTAGTTTTGGAAAAATTGGAATGTCTATTGAATATTACGATTACTTCGATTGCTTAACCAGTACTGCTGAAAAAGTAATTATTCTTCAAAATTTTTTTTTTTTTTTTTTATGGAATTTCATCTCTGATACTTTATTCATTTCGAGTCTTATTTTTATTCTTTGCGCAATGAAAACGATTTAAGAATATTTGGGACAGACGATATTTTTCAATGAAACGAGAATGAACAAGATCGCGCGAGCAGTGATATTTTTTCTGGTTCTTTCGCTCTGAATTAATTTCACATTTCTAAATTTTGTACACTTTTAGTTGTAAGTTGTGGCAACTGTGCGAGATCAAGAGATAAAATTGAATCACAAATTAATATCTTTAGAACAATTTTTTGAGACATTTTTTATTTTGTTTTACTTTGCTGTTTCCTGTTTTAAAAATTTATTATTTTAATAAATGTGTTTTCCTTCTCATCACACGATACAGCACCACAAAGTAATTGACTTAAAAATGTTAGGTAAGTCAGTATAAATTTTCAGTAAATTTTAAGTGTAGTTATGCCATTATTTAAAGAATAATGCCGTTATTTAAAGAATAATGCCTTTATTGAAAGAATAATAATGTTTTTTAATCCAAACTGGAACTTTTTCCAACTTTAAAAAATTCGTTATAATAATGACAGGAGAAGATTGCAAAATTTCACAATGTCGCATACCGGAGGCAAGAGTGCCACAAGTAAAAAAATATTGTTTTGTTGACTATGAGTGCGAGAGCACTCGCCGTAAATCGTAATTTTAATTAATTGAGTTGAACATGAAAAGAACTTAGAAAGGGAATTCAAAATCTTCCTATAAATCGTCTTTTATAGTAGTAACCTTAGTATCACCTTTCGTCATTTTGTAGCTTTGTCATACAGCAATTGTGCGATGTATGTGAAATGTATTACATGAATGGATATGCATGTGTAGGATTTGTGTCCAAAGTAAGTTGTAGAAAATATAAAGATGGCGAAAGATGTTAAAATAAATTTTTATTCTACAAAAAACGTAAGTCATTATATATTTTGTTTATCTCTTCAATCTAGAGTAAACCAATTCAAACCGAGTAAGGTCGGGTATTTTGCTAGTATATCTATATAAATAAGAATGGAGTGTTTGTTTGTACATTCAATATTTTCGACCCATTTCAAGTTTTCTATCCGTTTTTGACCCTTCTGATGCCGAATCCGCCTTTTTCTCGTTTGGTGTCTGTCTGTCTGTCTGTATGTTGTGCCCTATACACGTCCACGCGGTTAAGATATTTTCATGAAAATTTGCATACAGTGAGTACTTATCTTCATTTAGTGACAGGAATTGGTTGCGAAAGTCTGTCTGTCCGTCTTTCTGTTCTATGCTCGATTTTGTGTTTGTGTAGACATCACATAAATTGTTTTCCAGATATTTGATTGCATTGTATTTTATTTTATACATTATCTATTCGTTTAGTGAATGCAATATTAAACATTTCTTTATTGTTATATTTAGTTGAGTTTCATGCTAAAAAACATGAGTAAGTATACTTAAATCAACCATAATTTGGTAGTTTTGGAAAAATTGGAATGTCTATTGAATATGACGATTACTTCGATGGCTTTACCAGTACTGCTGAAAAAGTAATTATTCTTCAAAATTTTTTTTTTTTTTTATGGAATTTCATCTCTGATATTTCATTTATTTCGAGTCTTATTTTTATTCTTTGCGCAATGAAAACGATTTCCGAATATTTGGGACAGACGATATTTTGCATTGAAACTAGAATGAACAAGATCGCGCGAGCAGTGATATTTTTTCTGGTTCTTTCGCTCTGAATTAATTTCACATTTCTAAATTTTGTACACTTTTAGTTGTAAGTTGTGGCAACTGTGCGAGATCAAGGGATAAAATTGAATCACAAATTAATATCTTTAGAACAATTTTATGCGACATCTTTTATTTTGTTTTACTTTGCTGTTTCCTGTTTTAAATATTTATTATTTTAATAAATGTGTTTTCCTTCTCATCACACGATACAGCACCACAAAGTAATTGACTTAAAAATGTTAGGTAAGTCAGTATAAATTTTCAGTAAATTTTAAGTGTAGTTATGCCATTATTTAAAGAATAATGCCGTTATTTAAAGAATAATGCCTTTATTGAAAGAATAATAATGTTTTTTAATCCAAACTGGAACTTTTTCCAACTTTAAAAAATTCGTTATAATAATGACAGGAGAAGATTGCAAAATTTCACAATGTCGCATACCGGAGGCATGAGTGCCACAAGTAAAAAAATATTGTTTTGTTGACTATGAGTGCGAGAGCACTCGCCGTAAATCGTAATTTTAATTAATTGAGTTGAACATGAAAAGAACTTAGAAAGGGAATTCAAAATCTTCCTATAAATCGTCTTTTATAGTAGTAACCTTAGTATCACCTTTCGTCATTTTGTAGCTTTGTCATACAGCAATTGTGCGATGTATGTGAAATGTATTACATGAATGGATATGCATGTGTAGGATTTGTGTCCAAAGTAAGTTGTAGAAAATATAAAGATGGCGAAAGATGTTAAAATAAATTTTTATTCTACAAAAAACGTAAGTCATTATATATTTTGTTTATCTCTTCAATCTAGAGTAAACCAATTCAAACCGAGTAAGGTCGGGTATTTTGCTAGTATATCTATATAAATAAGAATGGAGTGTTTGTTTGTACATTCAATATTTTCGACCCATTTCAAGTTTTCTATCCGTTTTTGACCCTTCTGATGCCGAATCCGCCTTTTTCTCGTTTGGTGTCTGTCTGTCTGTCTGTATGTTGTGCCCTATACACGTCCACGCGGTTAAGATATTTTCATGAAAATTTGCATACAGTGAGTACTTATCTTCATTTAGTGACAGGAATTGGTTGCGAAAGTCTGTCTGTCCGTCTTTCTGTTCTATGCTCGATTTTGTGTTTGTGTAGACATCACATAAATTGTTTTCCAGATATTTGATTGCATTGTATTTTATTTTATACATTATCTATTCGTTTAGTGAATGCAATATTAAACATTTCTTTATTGTTATATTTAGTTGAGTTTCATGCTAAAAAACATGAGTAAGTATACTTAAATCAACCATAATTTGGTAGTTTTGGAAAAATTGGAATGTCTATTGAATATGACGATTACTTCGATGGCTTTACCAGTACTGCTGAAAAAGTAATTATTCTTCAAAATTTTTTTTTTTTTTTATGGAATTTCATCTCTGATATTTCATTTATTTCGAGTCTTATTTTTATTCTTTGCGCAATGAAAACGATTTCCGAATATTTGGGACAGACGATATTTTGCATTGAAACGAGAATGAACAAGATCGCGCGAGCAGTGATATTTTTTCTGGTTCTTTCGCTCTGAATTAATTTCACATTTCTAAATTTTGTACACTTTTAGTTGTAAGTTGTGGCAACTGTGCGAGATCAAGGGATAAAATTGAATCACAAATTAATATCTTTAGAACAATTTTATGCGACATCTTTTATTTTGTTTTACTTTGCTGTTTCCTGTTTTAAATATTTATTATTTTAATAAATGTGTTTTCCTTCTCATCACACGCAACAGCACCACAAAGAATAAGACTTAAAAATGTTAGGTAAGTCAGTATAAATTTCCAGTAAATTTTAAGTGTAGTTATGCCGTTATTTAAAGAATAATTCCGTTATTTAAAGAATAATGCCGTTATTTAAAGAATAATGCCGTTATTGAAAGAATAATAATGTTTTTTAATCCAAACTGGAACTTTTTCCAACTTTAAAAAATTCGTTATAATAATGACAGGAGAAGATTGCAAAATTTCACAATGTCGCATACCGGAGGCAAGAGTGCCACAAGTAAAAAAATATTGTTTTGTTGACAATGAGTGCGAGAGCACTCGCCGTAAATCGTAATTTTAATTAATTGAGTTGAACATGAAAAGAACTTAGAAAGGGAATTCAAAATCTTCCTATAAATCGTCTTTTATAGTAGTAACCTTAGTATCACCTTTCGTCATTTTGTAGTTTTGTCATACAGCAATTGTGCGATGTATGTGAAATGTATTACATGAATGGATATGCATGTGTAGGATTTGTGTCCAAAGTAAGTTGTAGAAAATATAAAGATGGCGAAAGATGTTAAAATAAATTTTTATTCTACAAAAAACGTAAGTCATTATATATTTTGATTATCTCTTCAATCTAGAGTAAACCAATTCAAACCGAGTATGGTCGGGTATTTTGCTAGTAATTTATAAATTCATTCTCCCCCCTATTAGTTAATTGAAACATAATAACATACAAATTCCTAAACATAAATTAGTTTTCATGATTCCAGATCCATAACATATATATATAGTAGTATTGACTTTGCCACAATTTTTACATACGTAGATTTTGCCTAGATTTGCATTTTCCGCATACCTGTATTTATTGCATATATTACAAATAGTAGTGGTTTTATTATTATTACTATGTCCTATTTTACACCATTTACGTGAATGAAGGGTGCTACTTGAAGTTGGTATATCAGCTTCTTGTGGTTTTTCTCTTGAAATCTGGTATTCAGAAGCAAGTTCTTCAGCTAGATGAAACAAAAACTCTTTTCTTAATATATTTTCATTTGTCGTGTTTTTATACAATATCCAGGCATTTATTCCAGTTAAATCAAGAATATTGAAAAAAACTTGGAAGTGGCCATCTTCTGGAACCTGATTTCACACTATATTTTATGCCATTTGGTCAGTCACATCAACGCCAAAATTAGTATTGTTATAAAAGGACACAGTTTTGAGTAATTTCTTGTTACTTTTATCAATTTTGATGTGTTTGTGATTTGTACTTAGTAAAAAGTACTTCCTTCTTTGGTTTACTCTTGTAAATAGTAAGTGTACATCCATTTGATTCATAAAGCAACGTTCAAAAATGAGCCATGCTATATTTCTTTTCATTGTAAATTTTTGGAAGTTCCCTCTTATTTCCACGTATTGTTCTAACCAATGTAGTATTTTTTGATAATAGTTTAACGCCAGAGGAAAACTTGTGAAGAAATTATCCGTTGTTACGGTTCTACAAGTTTGATAACAACAAATTCGCACTTAGAGGTGTTGATGAATCTCGTGCCTCATCTTTTCCTAAATAAGGAAATCCATTTATTACATATTTAGTTTCAATGTTAGACACCAGCCAAAATTTTATGCCAAATTTGCCAGATTTGTTTGGCATATATTGAGTGAACCTGAATCTGGCTTGCGTTGGAAAGAGTTGCTCATCCACCGTTATATAGGCACCTAGTTTGAAGCAATTTTGGCTATTTTCAATAAATTTATTCCAAACTGTTGAAACTAAAGCAAATTTGTCTCTTTGTAAACGTTGACTCCTCTAATTTTTTTTTACATTTTTTCTTACCAAAGAATATAGTTTTGAATATTTCAGTTTCCACAGAAATGTTTCTTTTCAGTATTCTTACCAAAATTTCACAGCCATCACCCATCCAAATTCAATGAACGACTGAAAATTTATAACGTATTGTCCCATAATCATGAATTTGCCGTTATCATGAATTCTATAATTATCATGCATGCGCATGACATTTTTTTTTATCGTTCTACAATAACGCAGTATTTACACTTTATTATAACAGTGTAAAACTCATTCCATCCCATAGAAAAATGCACCAGTCATTTTGACTGGTCTGGTATAAGTAACGATGATTATCAAAAACTTTTTGATTTTGAATAAAAAAATAAAACTAACAGTCTAATGTCGCTACAAATGTCATGACATCGTTTCAAAAACAAAAATGAAGGTGAAGTAGGAATTTGAAACGACAATTGTAAAATCAGTCAAAATGACTGGTGTGGTAAATCTAGTGTTAAACTATATTAACTTATTCCCTTTTTGCTGAATCGTTTTACAAAAAATAGCAAAATTAGCATTAATACAAACCTTGAAATAGATTTTGTAATACAGGTGCACCTTGTGCACCTAAGTTTTTAAGTAAGGTGCACAGGTTATATTTTAGGAGTATAGTAAAAAAAAACGTAATATAAGAGCATTAATGTAATGTAAAACTACTTTATTAGTTAGGTATGTTTAGATAGGTTAGAGTAGTAGATAGTAAATAAAAATATTTAAACTTTTAAATTCTTCCTTCTCCATTGCACGGCTGTCGCAACAGTCGCTTCAACAGAGCCATCTGGAAAATGTTTCGATCATCGGAAAGTTCTGGTGGCATAGCACAAGTAAACCCTTCTTCTGTATAAACCCGTTATGGCCCATCGATTCTGTTTTCACATCATAGTGTGTATTTAGTAATTTTAATTACGTTCCTTTAGAGCGAGAGAGGTCGATACTAATATTTTGTTCAAACATCCAAAATAACATAAAACACGTCCCACCCACCCTTTTTTTTAACGTTAGGTGCATTGCGTGCACCTAGCGGGAAAAAATTAGGTGCACAATCGTATTTTCATGTGCACCTGTGCACCCGGTTATTTCGAGCCCTGCATTAATACATCTACAAAACTGAAAGCAAACACACTTAAGTGCAATCAATCTTCCTCCCTACCAGTTCAATATCTTAGTCACATCTCATTTGTCCTGAGATCAAAGGTACTGAATCATTTCCTTTCCCAAGGTTAACTATCATACGTTTTTTTTAAACAGCTGGATGTTACAATTTCTCTGAGACACTTTTTTGTCTCTTATGTATCTAGGATAGACATTTCCATATATGTTGCTGATTTCTCACAGCTTTTTGACGATTGATCATAATTCATATAATCATACACTATAAAATGAGCTAATTATGTTCCGGATTTTATCTTTTCTGATTAATTAAGAATAATTTAAGCTTGTATACATAAGGATAGACAAGAAACAAATTTCCATTTCCGTTCTTTTAAAGTACTTTGTTCAGGCACTTAAATGCGTTAACTTTTGTAATGTGACTTTTTTTTTATCGTAAAGGGATATTTTACATGTTGTATCATACACATCACGGAAAACCAAAATGTTTTTTTAATGTACATAGTACGCAACTTTTCTATTAAAAAATAATCAACGTCGCACTACCTGACATGATAATGGTATAAAAAAAATAATTTATATCTAAACCTGGAGGTTAACACTTCAATTATCTATATAAATAAGAATGGAGTGTTTGTTTGTACATTCAATATTTTCGACCCATTTCAAGTTTTCTATCCGTTTTGGACCCTTCTGATGCCGAATCCGCCTTTTTTTTCGTTTGGTGTCTGTCTGTCTGTCTGTCTGTCTGTCCGTCTGTCTGTCTGTCTATCTGTCTGTATGTTGTGCCCTATACACGTCCACGCGGTTTAAGATATTTTCATGAAAATTTGCATACAGTGAGTACTTATCTTCATTTAGTGAGTGGCATTGGTTGCGAAAGTCTGTCTGTCCGTCTTTCTGATCTATGCTCGATTTTGTGTTTGTGTGTTTGTGTAGACATCACATGAATTGTATTCCAGATATTTGATTGCATTGTATTTTATTTTATACATTATCTATCAGTTTAGTGAATCCAATATTAAACATATCTTTATTGTTATATTTAGTTGAGTTTCATGCTAAAACACCTGAGTAAGTATACTTAAATCAACCATAATTTGGTAGTTTTGGAAAAATTGGAATGTCTATTGAATATTACGATTACTTCGATTGCTTTACCAGTACTGCTGAAAAAGTAATTATTCTTCAAAAAATTATTATTTTTTTTATGGAATTTCATCTTTGATACTTCATTTATTTCGAGTCTTATATTTATTCTTTGCGCAATGAAAACGATTACTGAATATTTGGGACAGACGATATTTTTCAATGAAACGAGAATGAACAAGATCGCGCGAGCAGTGATATTTTTTCTGGTTCTTTCGCTCTGAATTAATTTCACATTTCTAAATTTTGTACACTTTTAGTTGTAAGTTGTGGCAACTGTGCGAGATCAAGAGATAAAATTGAATCACAAATTAATATCTTTAGAACAATTTTTTGAGACATTTTTTATTTTGTTTTACTTTGCTGTTTCCTGTTTAAAAAATTTATTATTTTAATAAATGTGTTTTCCTTCTCATCACACGATACAGCACCACAAAGTAATTGACTTAAAAATGTTAGGTAAGTCAGTATAAATTTTCAGTAAATTTTAAGTGTAGTTATGCCATTATTTAAAGAATAATGCCGTTATTTAAAGAATAATGCCTTTATTGAAAGAATAATAATGTTTTTTAATCCAAACTGGAACTTTTTCCAACTTTAAAAAATTCGTTATAATAATGACAGGAGAAGATTGCAAAATTTCACAATGTCGCATACCGGAGGCAAGTGTGCCACAAGTAAAAAAAATATTGTTTTGTTGACTATGAGTGCGAGACCACTCGCCGTAAATCGTAATTTTAATTAATTGAGTTGAACATGAAAAGAACTTAGAAAGGGAATTCAAAATCTTCCTATAAATCGTCTTTTATAGTAGTAACCTTAGTATCACCTTTCGTCATTTTGTAGCTTTGTCATACAGCAATTGTGCGATGTATGTGAAATGTATTACATGAATGGATATGCATGTGTAGGATTTGTGTCCAAAGTAAGTTGTAGAAAATATAAAGATGGCGAAAGATGTTAAAATAAATTTTTATTCTACAAAAAACGTAAGTCATTATATATTTTGATTATCTCTTCAATCTAGAGTAAACCAATTCAAACCGAGTAAGGTCGGGTATTTTGCTAGTAATCTATATAAATAAGAATGGAGTGTTTGTTTGTACATTCAATATTTTCGACCCATTTCAAGTTTTCTATCCGTTTTGGACCCTTCTGATGCCGAATCCGCCCTTTTCTCGTTTGGTGTCTGTCTGTCTGTCCGTCTGTCTGTCTGTCTGTATGTTGTGCCCTATACACGTCCACGCGGTTTAAGATATTTTCATGAAAATTTGCATACAGTGAGTACTTATCTTCATTTAGTGAGTGGCATTGGTTGCGAAAGTCTGTCTGTCCGTCTTTCTGTTCTATGCTCGATTTTGTGTTTGTGTGTTTGTGTAGACATCACATGAATTATATTCCAGATATTTGATTGCATTGTATTTTATTTTATACATTATCTAATAGTTTAGTGAATGCAATATTAAACATTTCTTTATTGTTATATTTAGTTGAGTTTCATGCTAAAACACCTGAGTAAGTATACTCAAATCAACCATAATTTGGTAGTTTTGGAAAAATTGGAATGTCTATTGAATATTACGATTACTTCGATTGCTTTACCAGTACTGCTAAAAAAGTAATTATTCTTCAAAAAATTATATTTTTTAATGGAATTTCAGCCCTGATACTTCATTTATTTCGAGTCTTATTTTTATTCTTTGCGCAATGAAAACGATTTCCGAATATTTGTGGGACAGACGATATTTTTCAACAAAACGAGAATGAACAAGATCGCGCGAGCAGTGATATTTTCTGGTTCTTTCGCTCTGAATTAATTTCTCATTTCTAAATTTTGTACACTTTTAGTTGTAAGTTGTGGCAACTGTGCGATATCAAGAGATAAAATTGAATCACAAATTAATATCTTTAGAACAATTTTTTGCGACATCTTTTATTTTGTTTTATTTCGCTGTTTCCTGTTTTAAATATTTATTATTTTAATAAATGTGTTTTCCTTCTCATGACACGCAACAGCACCACAAAGTATTAGACTTAAAAATGTTAGGTAAGTCAGTATAAATTTTCAGTAAATTTTAAGTGTAGTTATGCCATTATTGAAAGAATAATGCTGTTATTTAAAGAATAATGCCGTTATTTAAAGAATAATGCCGTTATTGAAAGAATAATAATATTTATTAATCCAAACTGGAACTTTTTCCAACATTAAAAAATTCGTTGTAATAATGACAGGAGAAGATTGCAAAATTTCACAATGTCGCATACCGGAGGCAAGAGTGCCACAAGTAAAAAAATATTGTTTTGTTGACTATGAGTGCGAGAGCACTCGCCGTAAATCGTAATTTTAATTAATTGAGTTGAACATGAAAAGAACTTAAGAAAGGGAATTCCAAATCTTCCTATAAATCGTCTTTTATAGTAGTAACCTAAGTATCACCTTTCGTCATTTTGTAGCTTTGTCATACAGCAATTGTGCGATGTATGTGAAATGTATTACATGAATGGATATGCATGTGTAGGATTTGTGTCCAAAGTAAGTTGTAGAAAATATAAAGATGGCGAAAGATGTTAAAATAAATTTTTATTCTACAGAAAACGTAAGTCATTATATATTTTGATTATCTCTTCAATCTAGAGTAAACCAATTCAAACCGAGTAAGGTCGGGTATTTTGCTAGTAAAACGTATAAATATAGAGTGTTACTTCTATATTTCCCGAAGGCAACACAAGAAAAATTAATCTGACGCTCACTTCTCTTAGATAAAAAGAGTAAATATCCCATTTCTTTCATAATGTTTTGTGTCAGAAGCTAATAAAGAACATAACCTTCAAATTAAAGATACATTTTTCAAAATGAAAAATTGTGAAAAATGCCAGTGTAATTAAAAACCAATCCTACATAATTTTCAAAAGCGCTCACTGTTGAGCATGATTTCACTAAAAGTAATTAATAAACCTATGAAAGAGCAGTGAAATAAAAACAATTTGGGAAAAGTTAAGCTAGCAGGCAGGAGAAAACACGCAAAAGTAAGAGTGCGTGACAAAAGTACAAACAACGTGAAAGATTAAATGCTTAAATGCATAGTTCATTTACGATGTTTACGTATGTCGCTCATCTTTTAATAAATACTTTGTAACGAATTTTTTCATGTATGCGAAAACGCAATGTGAGTTCATTGGTAGAATATATAATGAAGTTATGCACAGGATAGAGAATTAAGATGTCCTTTAAAAGATCCAGGTAAGGGACACTTGGTTAACATTGGTCGTAAGGTAAGTTACAAAATTCGTTCTTTGCAAGGTTAGATGAGAGAGATCGTATTGCACAACATGATGAGAAGCTATGTTGCTCAGAAGGAAGGTTTTTTTAAATCTTATTTAACGAAGTAAATAAATTTTGTTACTGTGCATTATGAATGTAATTTTCAGCATATGGAATAATTTTCTACAATATAGGGCAAGCCGCAACGTAAATGCTCATTTTACGTTAAATATAGCACTATTTTTAAAACAATTCAACGGATTGCGAATTTTCGACAGGATGTGCTGAATAGCATGCTCCGTAGCAATGGTCTTTTTAAGGCCCGGTGCACACATCCCATTTTTCAACGTGCGGCGCCGCTGCGGCACCGTAGCCCAACTATGCACAGATAACAGTGAAAAGACGCAAGTACTCATTTCGCGCCGTTGCGATAAATATTCTAACGAAGAAAACATGTCTATTTCACTTACTTGGTGTAAAAAAGTATATTCTGAAACAAAATAGAACGCTACAAGATACAACTATTTATTAATTATTATTTATATTCCATTTATTCATGAAAACAAGGTACTTCAGACCGGAAAAGCGTGTGCGGCGTGCTGCAGCGCCGTGGGGAATTTCGGTACAAATTGCACGCAAGTTGGACGTGTGTCGCCGTAGCGGCGTTGGAGGCATGTGTGCACTACTCCATTGGATCTAATGTATTTCATACCACACTTGCGTTGCCTCAGCGCCGCCGTGCGTTGAAAAATCGGATGTGTGCACCGGGCCGAGTAATTTTTATTAACAAACTATTGTAGAATTCAGTAGTTTAGCGTAACATTGCTAACCGAACCGGGAGATTCCAAAGAAAGCAAAAAAATATGCTTAGCCTTAGACAACCTAATAAGGCCTGGTGCACACATCCGATTTTTCAACGTGTGGCGCCACTGCGGCACCGAAACACAGCTATGCACACATAACAGTGAAATGAGGCAAGAACTCATTTCGTTCCATTTGCGATCAATATTCTACCGACGAAAACGTGTTTATTTCGCTTACTTGGTGTAAAAAAAGCATATTCTGAAACAAAATAGAACGTTACAAGATACAACCATTTATTAATTATTATTTATATTCCATTTATTCATGAAAACGAGGTACTTCAGAACGGAGAAAAGTGTTCGTGCCGTGGGGAACTGCGGTACAAATTGCACGCAAGGTGGCCGTGTGTCGCCGCATCGGCGCCGGAGGCATGTGTGCTATACTCCAATGGATCTAATGGATCCCAGACCGCACTTGCGTTGCGGCAGAGGCACCTCACGTTGAAAAACCGGATGTGTGCACCGGGCCTAAGTCAACTCTTTTCGGCGATGTTTCTTTCCGCTAATACAATATAGCATAAATAAGTATTAGCACTAAATTTAAAAAAAAAGACGCCCAATAGATACGAAGCTTAATGGCAGTCTTACAAAGGCGGGAAAATAAGAAGAGAATAGATCATGCTCAAGCACCCACTGGACATATTATCCTGGTTCAAGAGTAGCCTTAGTAAAGAACATGGTTTATCGAGACAGTTCGTACTAAAGTACCCATTGAGCTCGAGAAACACCATTAAAAGATCTTATTTAGAAACCATTTGAAGGAAGAAATTATTGAGCATCAACATTCCTTGTTCAGTTTCTTAGAGTTGAAAATCAAGTACTTTAAAATAGAAACACTCAGATTTAAAAATCCTCATTTTAGCGACTTTTATGCATTTTTGCCACTGAATTTCAATTTATTTTCTATCGGGGATGTACATAGAAGATACACCACTTAATGCAAATGAATGGTAAAAAGTAATGTTCTTGTAAATCAATTATTTCTATTTTAACTGCAGACCTCGATATTTTTTGGAGTTCATTACAAACGTTAACATTGAATAGCATAATAATCGGCAATCGCTAGATTTCTGTTCCATACAATAAAATGAAGCAATCATATTTTCCCCAGACAAATTTAAAAAGCAGCTAAACAATATAAAAAAATATTTCACTCTTTCAAAAAGAGACATTTTACTTTGTACCATATTGATTAAAGTTAATAAATATCATGAGATAAATATAATTCAATAGTGAAATTTGCCATAATTTTCATTTAGGAAATGTAGTTTCCAACTAGCTAAATTTAATTGACCTTACAGAAGTATATAACAGTCCTTGATCATCTATTCTAACTTCAACCACTACATACAATTTTGAATTCAATCTTTCGTTTATCAATTAGTAAGAGTAGATATATTTTTTCATAAAGTACTAACTTTAACAAGCATCTTTTTTTTAATATTCTCAGTTAATTAAACAAACCCCGAATGGATATCGTTTCATTTTTCCATAATTGTAGAAACGACAGTGTGTAAAAGCTAGATGGGGGACATTATTTAATTTTAGATTAAACTTATTAAAATAAAGATCCAATAAATTATTGGGAATAGAAAGAAAAACAAGGAAAAACTCAGAGGAAATCTAATCGAGTCTACTAATTTTTTATATATAACAAGAAAATGTAGCGAACTTATTTCAATCTTATGAGCAATCATATATTTATTCCTAAAATTGTAATACATTTCTCAGTTTTCAAAAAAATATAGAAAGTTCTACGGAGAGAAGTTAATAACAATAACAGTCGTAAATAATCGATCAATAACAGTAAAAGAGCTTTATCCTTTTTATCACGTAGAATGAAGAAAAGATACTATCTGGATTTCACTAATTATATACGTTTAAGAATAAACTCAAGAGGAAATTGATTGTTTATTTTCTGTTGAGGAACAAAAGAAACGGCTACATACTAAAATTATCTCATCTCGTCTTTTGTATTGAAGTTTCAATAAACACGAAATGATACAAATCTTTTGAGCAATGCTTCTTCAAACTGTCGAAAAATCTTTCCAGCAAACTTATTGACACAACAATGCACGAAATAATTGTATTGTTGTTATTCGTTCAAACGATATTTACGAAGAAAATGTGAGAATGAGGAAATGTGTGCTTTCTATCAGGTTAAGAATATTCTATAGTATTCATAAAAGGATTATTTATAAGATTGTATTGTTCCCCTCAAAAGAATATTGAATGGAACGATGGAAGTTTCCTGAGTTAAATTTATATAGATTACACCATGGACTATATCGTACATCAAGAATAACGTCACATTTCCGAAAATTGAACATTTTATTTTGAAAATAATCTGTAAATTTCTTTGTTGTTGAAGCCCATTGATAAGAAGAAAAAATAGTGTATATTTTATTAAGTTATAATAAACAATCGAAAACCTGATGTTTGTGTGTCCTCAGATGACAGATGATGTTAGGGTTTTTTTTTGGCTTTACGTTTCTGGGGCTCAGTGAGAAATTTAGGATTTTCACTGATAATACTTTTCTCCGCAAAATTCTAAAATAAATCGTAGCGAGAGAAATTTTCCGTGCAAACAAACAAACCAAACGGTCAGAGAAGATTTTACTTCTACTCTCCAAATGCTCTTACGTGACACATATCAGGGATTCCTCAAAATGTAGTGTATCGCTGTTTTGGCGACTGTTGAAATTCAATCTTTTTGGCGTTTACCAATATACATCAATTCTGG
Organism: Metellina segmentata; assembly: GCA_947359465.1. Taxonomy (NCBI): domain Eukaryota; kingdom Metazoa; phylum Arthropoda; class Arachnida; order Araneae; family Tetragnathidae; genus Metellina; species Metellina segmentata. The sequence continues at coordinate 103,118,067 of OX375875.1, forward strand.
CTTCAGTCTTAGAAATTTGTTTGGCTGCGTTCTGAAATCTTGTTAAAAAAAGCAAGCCGTGATGTCAAGTTCGGAATACGTACAGAAAACACGTACCTCAATAGAAAAACTACCACCATCTGTATTTATATTCCCACGAAACGAATCTCATAGTTATAATGTATAATTTATGGTATTACTCCCTCCAAAAATTAACAAAACTTTCCCACAAATTCCAATATTGTTTCAATTTTCATGCATTTAATACACCAATACAAGTTTTCATAGGAACAGTGACAGAGGAGAGGCAGATTTTAAAACAATGCTACTGGAAATGGAAGTGCTCTATTTATATGAACATTAATTACAGATAGTAAAAAATACAGTAAATGTCTTGTTATTATAAAAATAGCTTGAAATTAAAAATTAAAACAGTCAAGTGGTGTTAAAAATTAAACAGTCAACACAGAAAGGTTTGTTTTTATGTAGGTACATAGAATTTATTTTGTACAACTAATACAAGAAGTAATTTTGCTAACTTTGGTTCTAGACACTGCTCAGGTGTAGTTTGTATTATTCACTTATCCATCAACAACTGTCTGTTTTGAAACAGTGCTGAGAGTTAGTTCAAACTTTCCGTCGAGTTCGAGTTTTTCAAGTCGAGTTCGGAATACGTACAGGAAACACGTACCTCAGTAGAAAAACTACCACCATCTATATTTATATTCCCACGAAACGAATCTCATAGTCATAATGTATAATTTACGGTATTACTCCCTCCAAAAATTAACAAAACTTTCCCACAAATTCCAATATTATTTCAATTTTCATGCATTTAATACACCAATACAAGTTTTCATAGGAACAGTGACAGAGGAGGTGAGGAAGATTTTATGACAATGCTACTGGAAATGGAAGTGCTCTATTTATATGAACATTAATTACAGATAGTAAAAAATACAGTAAATGTCTTGTTATTATAAAAATAGCTTGAAATTAAAAATTAAAACAGTCAAGTGGTGTTAAAAATTAAACAGTCAACACAGAAAGGTTTGTTTTTATGTAGGTACATGGAATTTATTTTGTACAACTAATACAAGAAGTAATTTTGCTAACTTTGGTTCTAGACACTGCTCAGGTGTAGTTTGTATTATTCACTTATCCATCAACAACTGTCTGTTTTGAAACAGTGCTGAGAGTTAGTTCAAACTTTCCGTCGAGTTCGAGTTTTTCAAGTCGAGTTCGGAATACGTACAGGAAACACGTACCTCAGTAGAAAAACTACCACCATCTATATTTATATTCCCACGAAACGAATCTCATAGTCATAATGTATAATTTACGGTATTACTCCCTCCAAAAATTAACAAAACTTTCCCACAAATTCCAATATTATTTCAATTTTCATGCATTTAATACACCAATACAAGTTTTCATAGGAACAGTGACAGAGGAGGTGAGGAAGATTTTATGACAATGCTACTGGAAATGGAAGTGCTCTATTTATATGAACATTAATTACTACTTTATATGAACATTAATTAATTAATGAATTAATTACAGATAGTAAAAAATACAGTAAATGTCTTGTTATTATAAAAATAGCTTGAAATTAAAAATTAAAACAGTCAAGTGTTGTTAAAAATTAAACAGTCAACACAGAAAGGTTTGTTTTTATGTAGGTACATAGAATTTATTTTGTACAACTAATCCAAGAAGTAATTTTGCTAACTTTGGTTCTAGACACTGTTCAGGTGTAGTTTGTACTATTCACTTATCCATCAACAACTGTCAGTTTTGAAACAGTGCTGAGAGTTAGTTCAAACTTTCCAAGGATTCGCCTCTTGTTAACCATGGTAATCCTACAGTTTCCTTCTTAAAGATTTTGACACATGAACTCTATCCACTATCATAGTACTCTAGGTAAATATTTGATTCTTTTGTCAAGGGCCCGGTGAGTTTCGAAGAGTTCGACTCTCTCATCAGAACATGCTTCTTAGAAAGTCATTTATAGGAATTGTTTAATCTCACTGCTAACACAGTATATGGGGTATTTGATGCTTTTGAACTTCAGTCACTTTTAAAGTCGTTTCGTAATGACCCGTTTTCATATTTGTCAATCATTCGTGTTTCCGTTATGGAGAAACGAGCCTAATAAAACTACCTCACGTATATTATACTGCTCAAAACAGATACGGCAGATAATTTTTTTTCGTTTTGCATGTAACCAAATCACTCAAAGAATTCCATAGTATGGCCCTTGCGTCATAAAACCCGAAAACAACAACCAACTAAAGAATCCCATAATTTATGAATTCAAAATGCTTATAAGAAAATGTTCGGTATAGCAAAGACTGAGGGAAATTTTTTAGGTCTAAAAATAAATTATATGAATATTTAATGGAAATGGGAAGGAGGTATGCCAGACTTTAGGAATGAAAAGAGAAGGGTTGATCAAATTGTGACGTCTTCATGCTCTTGTTGGATTTGCAAGTGTGCTTAAGAATAGGACAGAGATCTGGTTTGATTGTTTATGTTAGTTATATTTATTTCACTTAAATTAGTAAACTGCTAATCTGTAAACATTAAAGTACAAAATAAAATGTTTTATTTTTTAATACGTTTTTTTTTCACCCGAACTTGTCTTGTAGGCCTCAACTTGTCCTACAAGGTATGAGGAAACAAAATAATTCATTAAAAGTAAGTAAATAAATTCCAAACTGTGTCATTATTGAGTTTATATTAGTTGGGATAAAGCTCTTATGATAGCTTCTATAGATCAATTCTTTGATTTAAAATAGTTCAAATATATACTTATAGATATGCATTTTTGCTGTCAACCAAGTACATACGAGTTTAGTAGTTTATGCTTACAATTTTTTTTTTGAGTTAAGCATCGATACGAACAGTCTAATTGCGGATAAATGTTAAGGAGGGTGTATGCATTCGGGGGAAATAAAATTTTGACTTACAAGAAAAGGTAAACATGCTGTCATCTCTGAAGTAATATTAAAACACACACACATTAGACCACTTTTACTCCATTAATAACATAGCCATTCCAAATATCTCGCCGTTGTCAAATTTGTTGGTTCTCTTGCTCGCTTTGCCTCAACTAAAAAACTAAAGACACAACTAATTTGTTTTCTCAACTGACAAGATAAATTTAAGATGGTAATTATATTTGCAAAGAAAATGTTTGAATAAACGCTTTGGATATAGTATGCAGAGTAGACATAAAAAAATTGAAATTTTTTTCTGACGATGAGTTATTTCATACTTTACATACTTATGTAATTAACTCTAAGAGGGTAACAAAGTAAAATTACAATTATTTTAACTCCCTGCCTAAAAATAAATTATGATTGTTAAGGTATTTTGGAAATCAGACAGCGGCCTAAAGAAAGACGTACTTTTGGAACAGCAAATATGCGTTGTGGAAATACGTCAGTTAGAAGAATAGCATCGTTACATTGACAGTTTATAATGGATAAATAGGTTAGCGCACTGATTTTTGCTGAAGGTCATGAGTTTTTTTTTTAACTTCTGTCGATCCATTAAATATGAAGATTGACGTCCAGGTTCCGTAAACTTCAAGGTCATATTAAAAAAGATAAAAGTGAAGGGATCTTCTTCTAAGAAAACTTTGCAAACCTTCAGTGTATATCAATAAGATTTAAGTATAAAGATAGATAAATATTAAATGCGAAATACGCTTCACAAGTTCTTTAATGAATGGTCATTTTATTTCACTCATATTGTGACTGATGAAATAATGACAGCATGTCTGAGAATCGTGATGGATGCAAAAGTGAAATATGGTTTTCCTTTTGTTCAGTATTACTCCGTCAAGCCTAATTAAAGCTTTGTGCATGGAACTTGAAAGCTACGATGTCAGGAGTCTTGATTTCTTACCATGCGTCGTTTGATGAACTCCGATCTTTCTAAAGTTTGTCCATACAAGTTTCTAAGAAAAAAGTACTTGGTTTTTACCGCATCGATTGCTTCAGGATTGTAATATCTTAGTAATCACCACATAGCAACAATTGATGTTCATCGAGAGATACAATTAGTGATAAATGTTTAAAAAATAATTATAAAATTAATATATTTATAATATTTATAAAATTAAATAATTAAATGTAAATAAATAATAATAAATAATTTTTTAACATCCAACATAGGGCACTCTGGAATGCCGTTGCGTTTTAACGGTTTAAGACTGCACTAGACTGATCTGGCAAATTTTAGAAGCTGGCACACAATATACAATGCTTTTCAAAAGTAAAGCACGTGATGCAATTTATGAGCTTCGAAATGTTTGCCTTCACTGAGGTTGTAGAAGGGAATATACACACAAATATCATATTTTGGGTCCAATCAGAATTTACCCCCCAAATATAAGCAAATCGGGCATTGTTTGATTTCTAAATCCTCTCAGTAGATGAGTTGAAATCTTGATAGAAATTTTTTGAAAGACCATTCTTGTTACTTGTCGATTAGAGAAGGGCAATTATCTAATCCACAAGAAGACGACCGGAAGATTCTCTGGCGTTTAGTGGGGCGGTTTGAAGTAGGACAGTCTATTAAAGACGTCGGTATTTTTGGTTTTGACCACTCGGATTTCTCATCTATGAGAACAATTTCAAACGAGTGAGTCAGTTGCTCTGCTGATTCCCGGTAGTCCAAGGGTTGCCGCACCCTCTGTAGACTATGTGCTTTATTGGATAAGCGAACCCTCTGGCGTTTAGTGGGACGGTTTAAAGCAGTTACAGTCTATTAAAGACGTCGCTATTTTTGGTTTTGACCACTCTGATTTCTCATCTATGAAAACAATTTCAAACGAGTAAGTTGCTCTGCTGATTCCCGGTAGTCCAAGGGTTGCCGCACCCTCTGTAGACTATGTGCTTTATTGGATAAGCGGACCCTCTGGCGTTTAGTGGGACGGTTTGAAGCAGGACAGTCTATTAAAGACGTCGCTATTTTTGGTTTTAACCACTCTGATTTCTCATCTATGAAAACAATCTCAAACGAGTGAGTCAGTTGCTCTGATGATTCCCGGTAGTCCAAGGATTGCCGCACCCTCTGTAGACTATGTGCTTTATTGGATAAGCGGACCCTCTGGCGTTTAGTGGGACGGTTTGAAGCAGGACAGTCTATTAAAGACGTCGCTATTTTTGGTTTTGACCACTCTGATTTCTCATCTATGAGAACAATTTCAAACGAGTGAGTCAGTTGCTCTGCTGATTCCCGGTAGTCCAAGGGTTGCCGCACCCTCTGTAGACCATGTGCTTTATTGGATAAGCGGACCCTCTGGCTTTTAGTGGGACGGTTTGAAGCAGGACAGTCTATTAAAGACGTCGCTATTTTTGGTTTTGACCACTCTGATTTCTCATCTATGAAAACAATTTCAAACGAGTGAGTCAGTTGCTCTGCTGATTCCCGGTAGTCCAAGGGTTGCCGCACCCTCTGTAGACCATGTGCTTTATTGGATAAGCGGACCCTCTGGCTTTTAGTGGGACGGTTTGAAGCAGGACAGTCTATTAAAGACGTCGCTATTTTTGGTTTTGACCACTCTGATTTCTCATCTATGAGAACAATTTCAAACGAGTGAGTCAGTTGCTCTGCTGATTCCCGGTAGTCCAAGGGTTGCCGCACCCTCTGTAGACCATGTGCTTTATTGGATAAGCGGACCCTCTGGCTTTTAGTGGGACGGTTTGAAGCAGGACAGTCTATTAAAGACGTCACTATTTTTGGTTTTGACCATTCTGATTTCTCATCTATGAAAACAATTTCAAACGAGTGAGTCAGGTGCTCTGCTGATTCCCGGTAGTCCAAGGGTTTCCGCACCCTCTGTAGACCATGTGCTTTATTGGATAAGCGGACCCTCTGGAGTTTAGTGGGACGGTTTAAAGTAGGACAGTCTATTAAAGACGTCGCTATTTTTGGTTTTGACCACTCTGATTTCTCATCTATGAGAACAATTTCAAACGAGTGAGTCAGTTGCTCTGCTGATTCCCGGTAGTCCAAGGGTTGCCGCACCCTCTGTAGACCATGTGCTTTATTGGATAAGCGGACCCTCTGGCTTTTAGTGGGACGGTTTGAAGCAGGACAGTCTATTAAAGACGTCGCTATTTTTGGTTTTGACCACTCTGATTTCTCATCTATGAAAACAATTTCAAACGAGTGAGTCAGTTGCTCTGCTGATTCCCGGTAGTCCAAGGGTTGCCGCACCCTCTGTAGACCATGTGCTTTATTGGATAAGCGGACCCTCTGGCTTTTAGTGGGACGGTTTGAAGCAGGACAGTCTATTAAAGACGTCGCTATTTTTGGTTTTGACCACTCTGATTTCTCATCTATGAGAACAATTTCAAACGAGTGAGTCAGTTGCTCTGCTGATTCCCGGTAGTCCAAGGGTTGCCGCACCCTCTGTAGACCATGTGCTTTATTGGATAAGCGGACCCTCTGGCTTTTAGTGGGACGGTTTGAAGCAGGACAGTCTATTAAAGACGTCGCTATTTTTGGTTTTGACCACTCTGATTTCTCATCTATGAAAACAATTTCAAACGAGTGAGTCAGTTGCTCTGCTGATTCCCGGTAGTCCAAGGGTTGCCGCACCCTCTGTAGACCATGTGCTTTATTGGATAAGCGGACCCTCTGGCTTTTAGTGGGACGGTTTGAAGCAGGACAGTCTATTAAAGACGTCGCTATTTTTGGTTTTGACCACTCTGATTTCTCATCTATGAAAATAATTTCAAACGAGTGAGTCAGTTGCTCTGCTGATTCCCGGTAGTCCAAGGGTTGCCGCACCCTCTGTAGACCATGTGCTTTATTGGATAAGCGGACCCTCTGGCTTTTAGTGGGACGGTTTGAAGCAGGACAGTCTATTAAAGACGTCGCTATTTTTGGTTTTGACCACTCTGATTTCTCATCTATGAAAACAATTTCAAACGAGTGAGTCAGTTGCTCTGCTGATTCCCGGTAGTCCAAGGGTTGCCGCTCCCTCTGTAGACCATGTGCTTTATTGGATAAGCGTAGTCAACGAGCGATCGCATCAAATCTAAGAGCAATGGTTACTACAACAATTGGATTGTCAATATCTACTGTAGTAACTGTGTACCACTACTGTTTGGCGAAGGCTACATGTGGAAGGACTGTATTCCCTGGTACCACGAGTTCGGGTCCTTTTAAGCGTCAAAGCCAGAGGAGCACGGTTGAAGTCGTGTTGGTAGTATGCGAATTGGAAAGCAGAGGAATGGTTCAACGTTCTGTTCACGAATTAGTTAAGATTTCCTCTGGATTACGATAATGGGCAAGTGAGGATCCGGAAAGAACAAGAAGCACGAAACAAGCCCAGTGTAATATCATTAGACACCACCACGACTTTAGTGAAGTCAACTTAATGGTGTGGGGTAGATTTTCTTTGAGCTATCGCACCCGACCTGGACGTCTTCACAGTAGCTACTATCGGTATCGGTTTAAGTACTTGGTCCCACTGTGACACGTTACACTGCAGCAGTTGGTCAGTTATTTCTTCTTGTGAACGATAATGCACGTTTAGAGAACCTGGTAGGTGACTACCTTGAATAAAAGCATTACTCGCATAGACTGATTACCCTATTCACCTGTCCTCAATCCCATCCAAATTATTTGGGACGTCAACGGACGTGCTGTCTCTGCTTGTGTACCTCTTGAATTACTCTCAAAAAGCTGGAAACTGCTCTATTAAAAAAATAGCAGTTATTGCCCTCTGGTGAGCTAATCTCTACTACTATAAAAGGATGTGTTTGTCTGATTTTTTCGTAGCCGCAAAATCCTGACGATTCTATGGCACTTACAGCAATGAGATTTGGCACACAGGTAGTCCAAATTTTTTTGCAATTTGAATGTCGCTGATTTGGGAAGAAAATATCGAACAAGGACTTTTGAAAAATTAGTAACTCTTTGCCGTAATGACAAAAGGCTTAGATTGCCAACTTTTTAGTTCAAGTTATTTTTTCAACTTACGGTCGCTAGTAAAGTGCAATTTTTTACATTTTGTAGTGAATGTTTCATGAATGATTTCACATTCAACGTTGAAGAACATTTTAAAATATAATGTATTAAATTTATAAATCGGTGTAAAAAACTAACAAATTTAACAGCTTTATGGTTTTAAATAATTTATGCTTGACAAATAACTTCTAATTATTTAATCAATCATGACTTTAATTCTTTAAATTGTTATTTATACAGTACAGCGTAGATATACATCACGACTAACTATAATAACGGGTTAAATTGTAAGATTTTATTGAATATAGTTTATTTTTCACACTATCTAATTCTATTGTAACGTTGAATCTTTTAAGTTCTGGACGTGTTGAAATTTAGATATATTATATTTTAGATGTATAAAATTGTAACTTTTTGAAAATACTAACTTTTATCTTTTACTTAAGTACAGAAACCAATGATATTTTTGTTGATAGAAATGATCATATCAATGTATATTTTAAATTTGTACATTCTTTTAACGATTGTCCCAATTTTCATATCAATGTTTAAGTGTTTGATTGTTATACAGTTACATTTCTGATAGTAAACCCGATAAAATGATATGTATAGCAACATTTATAATATAACTTTATATAAATTGTAAAAAGTATGGTTAATTTATTATCACATAAAAAAAATAAACGTATCTAAGGGATTTTATCTTAATAATCATGTTGAATTTTTAAATACAAATAGGACTAAACCCTAGTAATCACATTTATAAATTGTATGTTACAAATTAGTGAGAAAATTGTCAAAACAGATTCATAAAAATAGAAAAAAGAAACCTTAATCTAGGGGTTTTGAACATCATTCAGTTTAAAGAATTCATACAATAATATACAAATATAGAAAAAATATCTTATCAAATGACATTTCCTTTGGTAACATGTTAAACTCCTTTGGCACTTCAACTAATTTTTAAATTTTTGTATTAGTTCTCATGGATAAGTTCAATGATTTTAGTCTTGTTTTTATAACAAAAAAAAAACCTACCCTTATATTCATTCACACCGATTCAATTTTAATAGCTTGTTTAAGCAGAGTGGTTTTTATCTAATGTTTTCTATAATAATTTGTTCTTTTTATTTAGACCAATCGTAATTTCTTTCATACAAGCTTCCTAACGGTTAAGACCTTCATTTACACATTTATTTTCAAGGAACTTGGAAACCAAAGAGCGAATTAAAATTTGTAAGGACTATAAAGCCACCCAGAACTATGAGAAATGCTGCTTTTAATTAAACTTTCAATGGTCAAAATTAATTGAAAAATTCAAATTGGTGACATAAAAGTTCGATATTTTTATGCACAATTAATGCCACTACAATTGTCTCAAAATTTTAAAATCAAATAAGTATTCTATAAACTCCGATAGGTGCCATTTGTTTAGGTATTGATTCATATCATTAAATGGCTTAATTTTTATTTTTTCACAATTACTAGTTTAACTTAAACACGAATCGGTATAATTCAGAGGTCTATAATAAATATCAGCCTGAACACTGCTTAAAAGTGTAAGTACATGGTTTTATAAAAATATAAAGGATAGATAGCTGTTAAAATTGCTATATGTTCAATGCAATCCGTCGAATTACTATCCTGGATTACATTTGAAGTTGTTACGCAGATAAATACAATTTATGAATCAATAATTCGTCAAATGATATACTTATTGGACACGAATGGCTTAGGCTGGTACGGTGGTAATTAGTTGAATTCTTATTCGACAAAGCTATCAAATTAACACATTACATCAAATGGAAGTTCACTGAGAAAATAGGGGTTTGACTTATACATCTTTAAGAATAGAGTAATTCTAAGAAGTAGTTGTTTCTATTTATTACAATTAAAGATCGTATACTTCTAAAAAAATTTAATTAATTCCAAGTTTTGTAGAATTATAATTCATAGTTCTACCGTCAAAAATTCTTCTATATAATTAACTGCTGATTAATTATACTAATTTATCTGAACATGTTTCTTCAAGAAAAGCAGCTATAGTTTGAAATGTGGCATAATTGCTGTTTGGGATGACTCGGACGGATTGAAGTGAATAGTAAAAAAAAACTTGACGGAATAATTTGAAATATTTTTTCCAATGCCAACCACTGATTTCTTTGACACAACAAGGGACTATTTGTGAAGGAACACCCAGTACCTAAGCCGCAGTTACTTCTAACAGGAACACTCACCAACATCTATATGCTTAGCAACTTGGATTTAAATTCGGTACCTGCTGGGGGGGGGGCAGTCAAGCACTATGACCATACCAGTCCAGCGTCTCAAGATTGAAAACAAAAAACATGGGAAAAGGATAACATTTTATGTTATATCTGTAGTATACGATAAGGATTTCATTTCCATTCTAAACAACCAAAAAGTCTCTCTCATATGGGTATTAACATTTTTACATAGAGAAATCACATTTTACTAATTTCAATAAAAATGTCTAAATTGACTGATTTCAAATAAAAAAAAATTAATAGCAATATTCAACTGTTTACTTTAAACAATTTCAGTTTTTGAATGATTTTGTCATTTCAGCTAACCTTGAAAAATTATATGTCTATATACTACTTTTATAAAAAATTTTCATTCAAGAAGAATACCTAATTCTGAAACATGAGAAATAATTTTAGTTGTGATCGATATTTTTGTATTTAAAACATTGCTGCGTTTATATTTTTAAAACAAGTTTGTTTTGAGGATCGTTTAAATTAGTAAATCTTGGTGTAATACATGATTTTTTATGAATTAAATTGACTTTGATAACAAGACCAAAAATATTTTGGACTCGTTAATCAAGACTGTTCCGATGATAAGCCTTAGGAAACATCCTATTGCTTAGGAATATCTAAAATGATAAATTAGACTGTTCGAATTTCAAAGAGTTTGATGTTTCCAGTTTTCATGAAATTACTGCATTTCATTTGAAGAAACAAACCAAAAACATGATGATACTTTTCAACTTTGTTTTATCGTTATAACTTTTTTTAATCTGGTTGCAATTAGAAAGTTTTCAATACACTAAGTTTTAAAGAAAATGCAAAATAGAATTTATATTTTTTCTCTTATTATTACTCCTCAATGTTTGAACAAGAAATTAACTGTACGCTTATTTTAAGTTACTTTTTAGCCTTTTGTCAATACGTTGCTGATCTTTTGTCACATTTTTCACAGCTGCTAGTCCGGGAAGTGATCAGTTGGGATGTACCACAAACAACACGTGTCTGCAACGTGTTCTCATCTATACCATCCCGGAAAATTATAACATTAAACAAACACAAAAAGAACCTACTTCTTTATTAATTAAGAATATGTTTTGTGTGTTGTGAAAGAAAAGAAAATCAGAGTTGAAGGCCAAATGGAAAATGCAATTCCAAATTGAAACTATGATGTTCTATATATATTCTACAATCTGTAACACTGTAAAGCAGAAGTTCCTTTTGTAATAACAATAGCATGCACTATTGAGTTATTTTTAACTTTCAATAGGCTAATGAAAGCTCATGTGCACTAACTCCACAGCTAGGAACGGGAAGTGCCCAGTTGGGAAGTAGCAGAAACACGTGTATGCAACGTGCTCATGTCTGTCCATTCCGGAAAATTTTATCTCCAAATTATAAAAAATGAAGTATCCTTTCTTTCCCTTCAAACACAAGGAAAAAGAGGTAAGACTCCTTTTCGGGCTATAATTAATTCTCCCACGGCTTTGCATTTGATTGTCACTCAATGGTTCGTGCTGAGATCAAGGATCACGAAGAGTTCGATCAAAAAATGCCAAGCGCGTCAAACAGCATTTTCCGTGCCAAAGAAACTGCAGAGGCTGTCAGATGTCTTACAGGCGTGACGATTGATTGAAAGCAAACACAAATTCTTCGTGCGCGTTACAAGTGCACGTGCAAAATATCAATCGCTGAGGCAGAAACTATCTGAAAACATAATGTACCTCCCTCATATAACGTATATTATACCCCCATAACCTTGCTCATTTTTCCTGGAAGACTAAAATGACTCTTTCGTCATTTTATTCAAAGACAACATGGCCGTGAATTTTAAATAGATGCAACACAGTGGAAGGTTTTTTTTTTACCAATTAACTACACGTGTCCAAGAGAACCAGTTGAACCACTTCAATGGAATGGTATAATCTATTTTTTTCTGGATCATTTCTTCCATACATTTCCTGGAATGGGCTTAAAAGAAGTCAAATCTACAGATCTACATTCTTTGTTATAGATTCCATAATTATAGAGAGAAGGGACATTGAGCTCAAACAAAACACTGTAATATATAAATAATATAAAATGCTGAACAGGCACTTCAAAAGGCATGGGTGAGTCTTTTAAGAAAGTGTTTTTCACAGCTTTCAACTTTACGCTAAGCATCCTGTATATGGAAATAAAGTATTTCTGCAAACATTTGAACTAATACCAATTTGTTAAGGAAATTGGAACTCTCTATATATATCACAATATTTAATACTTAAAACACGAATAAATAACCATTAAACAAAATTTTCACTGAATTATAATTAATTATAAACTTCTATTTACATAAAACAAAGAGGCGACCAACCAGTCTAGTGGTTAAGGTGTTGGCCTCTGGATCGGAAGGTTCCTGGTTCGAATCCGGGGTCAGGGCATGGATGTAATTGTGTTGTCCTTAGTTAGGGGTAGTGATGGTCGCCCATTGGGTGCCCCTTCACAAATGACCATCGCTTCCCGGCCTTGCAGTGGCCTATGATTAGCAATCGAGTGCCCGCCGTAATTAAAAAAAAAAAACATTAAACAAAGAGTTTTTGTAAAGTACAGTGAAACAAATGATTCCCCATGCTAAATGTTTAAAATCGAGCTAGAAAGTTTAAAGCTTTACTGAATATGCAACAAATAATTCATTTGAACTGTAAGAGTAAAGGAAATATCAATTGCGGGCTAAAAAGTTCTGGTCAAAGAAACCAGCAGAGTAGGTTGGGGGACGACACAATTAATGCTATTTGTTTCCTTAGATCGTTCTTTCAAACTCAAAAGCGATTTTCATTACTATATAACTTCGATTTAAGCAATTAAGAAGAATTAAGAGTTCCCTTGTTTGTTCTGTTGACCAAAATCTGATAAAGATTAGATTTTGAAGTTAGTATTAGACAAGGTTAGGTACAATTTATATTACATTTGCTCAACATTAAAGATAGACTACTTAATTTTAGATAAATAAAAAAGTACTATGTATAAAACAAACTGATGTTGTTAGAGTGGAAACTAGTCAGACTGATCATCAAAATAGTTTAATACTTATTATTAGTAGTAATAGTAGATACTATAATTAATTGTCGGCGATTGATTTCCCTTTTTTATGGATAATTATTAATAAAGTTGAGTTTATAATACTAAATAATAATATAATAATAGTTTATAATAAAAATAAATAATAAATAAATATAATAATAAGGTTTTGTTCGTCAATTTGGAACAATATCCTTTTTACCTACTTTCACTCAGCCGATTTTGGAAAAATACTTACTGATTAGGTAGACTTATTAACAAAGTACCAATCCGGCCGGATTCAAAATCGTGCCGGATTGCAATCCCTAATCACACCTGCACTACCAAAACGGTCACATTCCATAATGTTCGAAGGAAGATTTCGAGCTTCTGACTCGCTCCAGATGCAAAAACGTTTAGAATAATATGTTAAACTAAACCTCGACTCATCAGTAAAGAGAGCATGGATCCATTGGTGTTGACACCAGTTCTGATGTTCTTTGCACCAATTAAAACGATCCCTCTTGTGTTGTGAAAACTGTGAAACACATAACCTTGCCTTTCTGGCATAAACATTAAGCCTTCTGTATACAGTTTGCCGTTGTACAACAGTTCCCGTGGCGGCTGTTAAGCAATTAATACTATTGACGAAATCTAAAGAAATTTAATTTTTGGCGAAGTTGTTTTACATAAAGATGATCTTGCTTTTTTTTCACTATAAATCAGTAAGTCCATATAATTACACAGTCCAGTCACATTAATGTGACCACCTATCAAAAGCCAGAAAAACCACCTTTAAACAGAGCGGACCGCTGCGAGACGTGCAGGAAGAGAGTCAATTAGGTTTCTGAAGGTGTTCGCTGGGATGTTGAGCCATGCCGACTCCAGTGCCTTGGCCAGCTGCGCTAGATTACGCGGTTGAGGATCCGTGGCGCGAACAACCCGATCGAGGTGGTCCCACATATTCTCGATTGGGTTTAAATCTGGTGAGTTTGCTGGCCAGGGGAGTACGGTAAACTCATCCTGGTGCCCTTCGAACCACGCGCATACACTGCGAGCTCTATGCCACCTCGCATTGTAATGCTGGTAGATGCCATCATTCTGAAGAAAAAATAATTCGTATGTAGGGTGTGACATGGTCCGCAAGGACATATGCGTACTTGTGCTGATCCATAGTGCCTCCCACAATAATGAGTGCACCCAGTGAATGCCAGGAAAACATTCCCCAAACCATAATGCTCCCTCCTCCAGCCTGGATCCTTCCGGCAACTGTTGCAGGGTGTTTGCTTTCAGACGTTTCAAGCCGTATACGCCAACGTCCATCTGTCCTGTGGAGCATAAAACGCGATTCATCGGAAAAAGCCACCTGTCGCTCGCCACTCTGTGGACGTCCAGTTGCGGTACTAGCGTGCAAATTTCAGCCTTAGTCGCCGATGAACAGCAGTCAGCATAGGTGCATTAACCAGGCGTTTGCTGCGGAGGCCCATGCGCAGCAACGTTCGCTGAACCGTTGTTGAGGATACACTCTTGGTAGCCCCTTGGTTTATCTGGGTGGTCAGTTGCTCAACAGTTGCACACAGACAGCACTCGAACACGTACGGGCAGACCACGTATGTATAGTAGAATATCAGCAGAAGACATACTGGCGTACGCTTTAGCCCATCCGTACAGCAGTACTAGACAAATCAGCAAACAGACTGGCTTAGTACAAAGCCAAGAATGGCAAATACGGCACGACAATGGTGCAAATCCCTATCATCCAATTCCGTAACAAGGATTGTTACCGGGAGATCATCCGCGACCCTTTGACTGGTGAAATTGGGCATTGAACGAATTGGAGCTTATTATGGTCGAATTGGAGCTTATATTCCAACTTATTATGGTCGGACAAGGCTGTTTCACCGAAACAGGATGCTGAACAGACGCAACACACATTTCTGGGCACTAGAAAATCCCTCACGGGGAGTTTCCGTCAGACAGCAGGTGCAGTGGTCCACGAATGTGTTGTGCGGAATTCTAATAGGACCCGTGTTCTATGACGGTTCACTAAATGGATCACAATACCTCCAGCTGTTACAGGATATGTTACCTGACTTTAAAGATGATATTCCTCTGGCGTTCTTGTCTTTCCCGTGGTTCCAACATGATGGCTCCCCGCCTCACAAGCCCCAGCCAGTGCAACAGTTTCTCAAGAACAGATTTGGCCAACAGGTAATCGGCTACAGTGGTAGTGTTGAATGGCTTCCAAGATCACCAGATCCACATTATCCCACTCGATTTCTTCCTCTGGGGTTACGTTAAAGATCGGGTGTATGAAACTTCGTTGATAAGTTTGCTGGATCTGCGGCAGCGTATCATCGATAGCTGCGCTATTGTCACACCACAGATGATAAGGAACGTGCATGCCGGCGTGCTTGATCGAATACAAATGCGTATTGTAGCCGATGGTGACTTTCTTGAACACACTCGCCATGGTATTGTTTAGCAATAAATTTCTTGCTGTTGCTCATCTTTACTTTTCCAATGTGCTACACTGAATAACGCGCATTTGTTTCTGACATATTCGCATCTTCCTCAAAGTTGATCAAGATAAAATTATTAAATAATATATATATATATATATATATATATATATATGTCATATTCGTACATGGTTGTATAGCCGAGATGTTTTTAATCGTGTATTTTAGTTGTTGCACAAAAATTGTGATTTCGGATAGTCAGTTTTTTTTTATTTTCCGGTGAATGTTTTTCAAATTTTTTTTTTTATTTATCTTTTTTTTTTCTTTTACTTTCTTTGTTTCATTTTAAATTTGTCGTTGCTTGACTCATCAAAACTGAACGATAACACCGGAGAACACGTTTTTCAATTTCAGGCCGACCCCTTATCCAAGGCATGGAAAAGTTCAAATTTCAATCGCGAATATCTCCGCCAGTTTTACAGATAACTCCATGAAATTTTTTTTTCAGTGTCTTTATTATTGTATTGCGTACATTTTTCTAATTGAACTTTTTGGCCTATCTCCTTTAGTTTTCGAGTTATTTTTTTTAATTTCCTTATTTCACAACTATGGCCGCTATAAGCTGTCTCAATAAATTCAGCATGGTAACTTTACTGTAGGTACACGTTACTACCTTGACTCTAAGAAACGTGGTTTTAAAATTAAAGGGCTTAAAAGGACTTTACAGGTCACCCTGCACTCCCACACTAAGCAACATTCAAAATGGCGCACCAAGAAGGAAGAAAGCTGCAATCGCGAAACTTTGCATATAAGTACAGTGAGATCCTATATGCAATTTGCTTGACCACACACCCTGCAGAGGCGCTGCAATCGGGAAGCGAGACCGGCGCTTAGTGGAACATTCATGAACATGACGATCGCATTTCGACTAAGTGGAGTTTAATGAGAAAAGAATGCCAGGTAGACGTGTGAGAATATATTTCTCACAATTAAGCGAGTTTGAGAGGGGCCTCATCATCGGCATGAAAACCGCAGGAAGGCCGTGTTGCTCGCCAGGTCCATCGTTCGGAGCGTGCCGTCAGAACATGTTGGGAGCAGAGGACATGAGATGGTATCCATGTGCGGCGTACCGTGTCTGGAGCGACCAGGAAGACGACGAGGCAAGAGGATCGAAGGATCTCGTGCAGCAAGCGCTCGTGGTTCACACAGTGACTCGGTTCACGATACAATCAGATGCAGGGGTGCCAGTTGTTCCACAAATCATTTCCAGACACCTTGCGGAGGCAA
Source organism: Metellina segmentata (assembly GCA_947359465.1). Classification (NCBI taxonomy): domain Eukaryota; kingdom Metazoa; phylum Arthropoda; class Arachnida; order Araneae; family Tetragnathidae; genus Metellina; species Metellina segmentata. Next base: position 103,135,096 of record OX375875.1, read on the forward strand.
ATCTGCAATCCAAGCGCCCTTTTCGTGTACTGCCTTTAACACCGAAACACCGGTGACTCCGTCTACAGTGGTGCCAAGACAGAGCGAAGAGGAATACCTTCGTTTTGGGGGTGGATGATAACCGAGTACGAGTGTGGAGTCGCCCTGGTGAATGGTACAATTCCACCCAGGCTGTCACGCGACACACTGCCCGCACATCAGGCGTAATGGTCTGGGGGCCATAGCCTATGATAGCCGGTTCACTCTAATTGTGGTACGTGGAACCTTAACGGTCCAGCGTTATGTTAATGACATTCTTCTACCCCATGTGAGACCTTTTCTAAATGGTCTTCCAGGGGCAATTTTCCAGCAAGATAATGCTAGTCCGCATACAGCTCGAGTTGCTCAAGACTTCCTACGTCATGTTCAGATTATTCCATGTCCGGCCCGATCCCCGGACGTGTCCCCTATAGAACATGCGTGGGACCAGCTGAAACACCAGATGCCGCCGCGTTACTCTGTTCATGATTTGGAGGTGGCTGTTGAAGATTTGTGGTCCCATCTGCCTCAGGACAACATCAGACGTTTAATCAACTCAATGCCGGACTGCGTTGCGGCATGTATTACAGCAGGAGGAGGTCCGACGCTCTATTGAAGTTGCACTGTATTTGTCTAATTGTATTTGTTTAATTGTCTTGATTTTGGAATCAAGTAAATCTCTCGTATCATTATGTGTATTAAATTTCATTTCAAACCGATGCTCCCTTCTTGGTGCTCCATTTTCAATGTTCCTGAGTGTATATATATCTAATTATATACAATATTAAAATCTGTCATCTGTATGGAATACATTATATTTATTTTCTGGGCGTTATAAACGAGTATCGTGATTGTACTTTGTGTCTTTCGAATGATAAAACTTGATTTTTACTCGGTTTGCGTCACACTCATAAGTTCTTTATTAGCTAAAAAAAACTTCCTGTGCAGAAAGTTTGTAACGCAGAACTGGAATGTCTCCTTGAACTTGAAAATAACATTGGTCACAGGAATAAATGTATTAGTTTTTCCATTGTCGCTATCGATATAAAAATTTATTTCATTTTTACAGTACGCATTAAGTTTCCATTTACTGCACACAGAGAGGCGGGAAAACTTTTGTTTTCCGACTCTAACAAAAGGAACATTAAATTGGGGTAATTTTTGGCGTCGCTCGCCACGGGATTCGACACGCTAGATTTACATAAATACGGCCCTGTGACGTCATGGAAATATACTTTTATAAAAGGTCCGTTTTAAAGCATTCACCTTGAACTCGGCGCAAACATATAAAGTGAGTTTAGTGCATCCAGGTCACCATGCAAGATTGGCAAAATGAAAGAGGTATAGTCTTTGTTTTATTTCCCACTTCTTTAGGTAAACAAACCGCGAATTTCACTCAACAGTCCCAAGTGAGGCCACTTTGATAAAGATTTTGAACAACATTTGGTTGCACGTTTGCCTTCGAAAGTTTTTGGAACAATTGTGACCCTGACGAGGTTTTTATCTTCGATACACGAAACATAATTATGCGTTTTCGATGTTGCGAACAACGCTGCTAGTTTTAACAAAAGTGATACATAGATTCACGTCAATATGGATGTATAAACCATATATATATATATATATATAGGCATTCCGATTTAAGGTGTTAAAATGGTGTAAATAAAACTCCAGGTGGAATAAAACATTGGTGACAAAGAGTCACTAATTTGAAGTTATACATGCTCTGGAATGCGGATCCTCAGATGCACTTGATAATAATGGAGTTACAGGCTCGTATTGAAGGTTATCAGTGAATTTTCTAATCTCTATCATTTCAGCACAAGAAGGTAATCCCGATTGGATTGTCAGCTGATTAAATCAATCTCGATCCCACCAAAGAGCATCCTGTACGTTGGAGAAGGTACACTTTAAATCTGTCGTGGTCTCAAATATCCTCACGAGGAAGTTGAGATAATGAGCAGTCAACTGAGGTGTGTCCTTGATCTTTCCCTTGGGGATTGATCCCGGACCGCAGCCAAAAGCCCATTGTGTTGCTAGAGTGTGATGTTAATTTAAATACCTACCTATCATCCAGCACAAGAACGTGGGTGATGTTTTTATTACATAGGAATATACATGCTTAGTGGATTATTCTTCTCAAGATTATTCAACAAACAAGTGTTTAGTAGGGTTGCATTTACGAAATTTGGACAGTGGTATAGTTCTCGAATGTTATTTCAGTTACTTTCCAATATGATGTTTCTAAATATAAAGTTTAATTTATTTACTTTTAAAAAAGCTGTTTATGCTGGTATACAGATTCTTAGTGTTGTATATTTTGTGCATTTCAGTGAGAGTATAGTTAAACAAGGTATGCTACGTGGGCGAAATATCAATGCCAAAGAAAATAACTAACCATGGCTCAAGGAGAAGTTATAATTTACTAACCGTGCGTTTTCGTTTAATGTATAATTCAAATTACAAGCACATTAAAATAGTCATTGTGTACACTTCTAGTGAAATTATATTTAATGCATTTTAGTTCTCTTACCTGCTTTGGCGTAATGTTTTAGCAATACCAATGTCTTCTAATGTATCGATTATTTTTAACATCTGTATCATATGTAAATTCAAGATTCGTAGTTCGCAATAAGCTTTTCTGTAAGGTTTGAATATTCAAAAGGTGATGAAAAATGCTCTTGCGGTTTTCTCTGTTGAAGTTATTATACATTTTGTAACAAATCATTTTGTACATACACTACTGTTTGTGAAAATTGCAACACTATGAAAGAATTATCAGAAATAAATGAAATGTATTCAACGTATTACTTATAGTGCTTAAATAAACGATCAAATTTATCGAGTAAAAAAACAAAAATAGTGCCAAAAATCGATAAGCTCTGCAGCCGTGTGAGTCTGTACACGTCGTGGCAACGAATCAAACAGATTCTGAATGTCAAGTTGAGGAATGGTATTCCAGATGGCCTCTGATGCCAAATTTCAGCTCTACTCTCTGCCCGACGAGCGGTACGAGCGAGTCGCCGACTGATGTTATTCCAGACATGCCCAATGGACCAAGACTAGAATACCTGGATTCGTCCGTTGTGACGCTGAATGAGACACTCCCGGAGAAGGCATTCTCGAATGCTAGTGTAGCGTATGACGAGTACTCGTTAATGTCCAGATAGTAGAAGGACTCATCTAAGAAGACTATTGTTGCCAATCGGCAAGCTATTGGCTGTGTTGGTGAGCCCATTGTAGCCAGAGTCTTCGGTGGTACAGCTTCAAGGGAATCCTGCGCAGAGGAATCCTTGCATGTGGGCAATGGCGCAGCAGAAGTGAAAGAACCATGGGAGCAGTCAAGGACACACCTGTAGACATGTTCCAATGTCGTCCCAACTCACGAGAGGACACTGTACTGTCCGTTACCGCCATGCGGGTGAGGTGTCTGCCGTCCCGTGGTGACGTCATATTGCCTGACACACTGCCGGGGTTTCGACTTATACAGTTCTATGGTCCATCTCTTCCACGCACGCATCACTGTTATGGTATTACGCTCCGCGAGAGTTGCGATTTCACGATTCGAATATCCACCCTCACAAAGATCAATCATACGGCTCCGTTTGAACTCCGTTAGTTGCTCGTATGGCACTCTACGTTTTTTGGTGAGGCATAATGACTTCTAATCAATCATTTATAGCTGTCAAACGACGACACACGTATTTCAACGTACCTTTATAGTGCTTTTTTACACGGCTCACTTGGAAGTTTAAAAGGTGTTTCTCGGCTCACACATGCATAATCGCTTTGTAATTCTAATCTGTAGCTACTCCGAACCTGTTTTGAATTGCCTGCAGTTTTCGTTTAATTTGCATGATTCCTTCATGGTGTTGCAATTTTCACAAACAGTAGTGTATTTTTGCCATACTCTCTCGTGTGTATTTTTCTAGTGGGTTATAGCAGTCCTTACCATTGTTCATCTCTCCTGGTATTCAAATATCAATCTTCGATTTATGACAATTACATTTCTATTATTGGACATGTTGGTCTGTGTGTGTATTCTTCTTCTTCTTTCGATTTAACAAACCTATTAACCATTCACACTCGTATAGGGAAAGGTGTCGTACCTCGGGACAGTTTTAAACAAATATTTTTCTTGAGGCTATAATGTAGCCGAAGTTTGTTTTCCCATCAACTATTTACAATCATTACTTTCGGAAGAATTTGCGATTTATTTTTTTGTATACCTCGAACACTAACTGTTTAATAAATTGTTTTGTTAATCTATTCAAATGTCCCAAGGTTCAACATGGTGTTGTTCCTTGGGATACATGCTGTTGTACCTTGGGATGCATTTTGTTTTGCTTTAGGATACATGTTGTTGTACCTTGGGATACATGTTGTTCCTAGGAATACAGAGTTTCCAATTTACTTTTAGATTGTTTTAAGTACACTACATTCATAATAAATTAATTCACTAAATTCCGTATTTATAAAAAATTACACACAGTTTCAACATTTTATCGCTTAGCCGTTATTTTAGTGTTTCTCTTGCTGTGATACGCTGTAATGTAGTGGGCCTGTCAACACAACAAAACAGCCTAATTTACAAATAACTTGCAGTTATTTAAAAAAAACTATATATAGACTATATTACAATAGAGATTTGCATCTTTGTGTCTTGGGCCCTACAAAACAGGCAAAAATTCAAAGGCCGTGGCCCCATAAACGAGCACTATAAAACAAACACCTCTGTTCAGCTGGAGTTCTCCAGCAGATCTCTCTATCATCAGATTTTTCAGGAAATCAGTTAAAAATCACCTGCACTCAAAACCAATAAGATGGCTGTCGAACACCATCTGCGCGGCCCGGCCAGATGAAAGGGGTTTAAAAATTTTAGAAACCATTGACTCCAACGAACAACGCGTTATAGATACAAATTAAGGAATAAACAAATATATTAGCTTGCCACGAAGAAATTCCGCGTGAAAAAAAGCAGGCATTGTATCGTCACACGAATTTGTTTGATTTTATGAAGCCATCGACATCAAAATAACTTTTAACGTTGCACATTAATTTTTTTAATAGTATAAAAAGGAATGCAATTTTATTAAATATCTTCTAAACTAGTGTTTTTGTTAGTCCTTGGTCTCAATTAAATAAAATTTAAATGCCCCGACTCAAGCGAAATAGACTTACGCGATTTTCCGTCGGTCCCACCTATCGTGTAACTTCAGGGTATTAGTGTATTTGTAAACCCAGACTGTGGTAACAAAAGATAAAATAAATTGTTGTACCTTATGATGTCCCAAGGTACAACTGGTTGCCTTTACAAATAAAACAGTCTAGAAAGTGTTATCAGGTTTATCTTTACATTGATATCGTATCATCATTGAGTAGAACAGATTTTTAACTATCTTTACCAACCCTTAAAAAAAAGGTAATTATAATCAGTGAAAATACAAGAATCAATATTGAAAAATCCAAAATATTTACTTTCTAGAGGACGTATTTCAATTAGTTGCTCATCAAACGCAACAAACACCTGTGGAGTGCCAATCTTTGTGAGTAGGTTCTCTGGTGGCAAATGGTAAACTACAATGTGTTATTTTGCTACTTACTCAAAAGGAGGCAGCACAATACAAACTGTTTCAAGGTACAACTGTCCCAAGGTACGAAACCTTCCCCTACTCGGCATCTATTTTTCGTCCTCATAAAAGTTTAAAAATATTACCGATTTATAATTTTTACCATAAATTTCAAAACCACATTTTAAGTTTCCGTAACATCTTTTCGAGCGAATGAAAAGAACTATCGTTGCAAATGATTCGCTTGCAACAACTTTTTAAAATAGGCATTTAAACGACGAAAGATGTTTAACAGAATTCAAGGTCATCAAGTCGCGATTTCTACCGTAGTCATGGTCCATCATTTGCCAGCAGGTGCACAATCTATCATTTTTGGTCACAGCATGCATGCAAACGCATAAACGTTTGTTGTTGAAAGCAGTATAAAACGTTAGCGCGAGTTAAAATCTAAGAAAAAGTATGCAAGATTTTCTATATTTCTTTTATTGTTTATTTTTCTTTTATTTCAAATGAATGAACTGACCTTCCTTCTTTCATCCTAAATAGCTATACTGGTGTGAGAAACTTAAGGAACACCATTATTTTAAAGATTTTAACCTCGAAATTATACGAAACAGACTGGGGTGATTTGTATAGGTAAATATATTAAGTAGAGAGCTGGTGCATATTCAAATATTGAAATAGGGACCCCAGAAGCTTTAACATAAAAATGGGTTTTGTTATCGCAGGAGCAATCCACAATCTAATTCTGTTTATAATAAAGCAGCGTAAACGTAAAAACGTAAAAAATTGCGATTACATCTGTGTTCGAGATAATCATAGCGAATACAAAGGACCACTTCCTCTCTTTTTTAAGTCTTAAGTTACCCTTCTACCTCATGGCAACCAGTGGAGGGTCTTTACTTCAGTTCAGACTTTTCTTAATGTTTGATTATGCTCTTGTTTCCGTTTAGTTTATTGGTTGAGTAACTCTCGACGTACCTTTTGTAATTTTTTTTCCGCATCCAGTTCATTTCATTGCTACAGCTGAAAACCTTAGACTAGGCCTCCACTTCCAATTTCTAGTCGCGGCGACCAAAAAATCGCTGTGACAAAAAATCCACAAGGTGCACACACTGCTGTAGATAAATCACTGAATTAGATTAAATTATGTTTCTCATTCCCCTAATTCAAAATTTTATCTTAGCGATCGTTGAAGATAGAGTGAAAATTTCAACGTGTTTCAAATCAGCGTAAAATTCTACGCCAGATCGATACCAAAAACAGATTTATTATTTTATTTTTCACCTTTTGATTATTTAATTATTTACTAAATAATTAACTATTTGTTAAAAGAAAATCTCATTTAAGGTGTCGATCTCGTGTAGAACTTGAAATTCTACCCCTGGTGTAAAATTTTCAGCAGATTCGAAATCCGTTGAAATTTTCACTCTATCTTCAAAGATAGCAAAGATAGAAACTTGAATTAGCGGAATAAGAAACCTAATTTAATGTAACAATAAAAGCTGACATTGGAAAACGTGCGACTAAATTATCGCAAATGAGTGCACGTCCATGCCTGTCCGTGTGATTCATTGGGTAGAACGACAGTTGCGTCGCAGCGAAAATAGGACTGGTTGCAACTTTTTAATCGCTTCGATTGTTTAGTTGCAAGTGTGTGCACTTGTATTTGAAACAATGAGTTTTGTTTTTGCGACTGAAAAATTACGTGACCAAAAATCGCAAGTGGAGGTCCAGCCTTACGGTTTCTTAAGTTTTGCAAGCTAGTGTAGTACACAGTTCAATTTGACAGTAATTGATACACAGCTCAGGTGTATCGCACAATCACGACAGTGTATCCACGAAAACAAGCGAAACAACAAGTGAAACGAAAAAGCAACGTGAAGTTACTTTATTCTCAAAATATAATTTTATCAGTATGATGCACAACAAATATTACAGACAGAAAATAGAACTAGAGGTTAATAACAAATCATCGCTTACCTTATTTTTTTATTCCTATAAGTACATATTAAAATTGAAACATGAAATTATTTTCCCGGCCATTTCAAAGAGTCATTAGTCGATATCTTTAAAATATTGGATTTTATTAATATAAAATATCCTAATTCAAATTTAATGTTGTCATGCTATTTCTCAAATTTTTCAAGATTAAAATAATAGAAATGTATTGAAATAAAATAAGGTATTAGTTTTGGTTACGTAGCAGCAATTACATTAAATTCAAAATTGTTTTGCTTTCTTTTTCAATACAACAATTACTTGTATCTGTGAGCTTTCACAAATAAATCGGATTTAATTAACTGATCTATTGATGATTACTTTCATATCTTTCCTGAATTTGTTTTAAATATACATCTGACTCTAGTAATTATTTAAAGAAAAATAATATGAAGTTAGTGTGTTCAATTTGATAACGTAAGTACTCAAATGGATGAACATTGAAACACGAAGGTAAATAAAATTTAGAATTGTTAAAGTTTCAAGTGAAAATTTTGCTGAAGTCAAATAATCTGTATGACTTAGTTTCTGGAGAATTAAGCAGATATGAAACTGAAACTAACAAATGGAATTTTTAAATGATGTAAGAGTGCAAGAGGTGCTTGTAACTAGACTGAATGGAATACCAGTAATGCATGTATTGGAATGTAAAACTTCGGAAAAAATACGACCAAATGAATTGCGACTTATGAGAAGAAATCAGAAGTCAGTATACATTTACTTCAATTGCAAGCTGAATGAAAATGAACCAATTGTACATTTAGTAATGAAATTAGAGAAGAATTTTAATAAATTGAAAATTGCTGAAGAGGCAAAATGATTACTTCAAAAGTTCTTTTAGCTTTACCAGAAATGTTTAAGCATTTCATCTCAACATGGCAATCAATTTATCTCGAAGATCAATTGGCAAAAAACGTGTTAGCAAGACTCGTTATTGAGAAAAAAAGATATTAGATACTTGGATATGACCACATTTCTGGCTGAAGAACGGTATAAAGTATATGAAAATAAGAAAAAGTAATGTTTTCACTGTACGAAATTTGGACACATTAAAATGATTCTTATCTGCTACATACGAGGCGTGAAAGAAGGTTTAAGAAGTCTAAAGAACAGGATAGGAAAAAAAATGATGAACGAAAACAGTGATCTTGGAACCTGGTATATAGACAGTACTCCAAGTGAGCACATGAGCAGTACAAGAGAATACCTGAAAAATGAAAAAAGCAAAAAGTACAGTGGAAAATGAAATTAGATAACCCATGGAAGTTAAAGAAGTGTGGATTGGTGATAGTTTTATGTATGATTGAAGAAAATGGTCTAGCGTTGAATTAAGGAATGTGCTGTATGTGTACCTGAATTATAGGCAAGTTTAATTTCTATTGGAGCAGCTTTTAATTTTTGTTACCAACTGAATGCAAGTAAACATTAATTGATTTTAGTAAAATAAAGATAAAGAAGTATATATATATATATGTATATATATATATATATATATATATATATATATATATATATATATATATATATATATATATATATATATATATATATATATATATATATATATATATATACATAAGACACTGGAAAGGTTCAAGATAAAAATAAAATCTGCTGAAAATCCAAAGGTTGCTTGGATTAAAGAAAATGATGATTATCTGCTTAACTGGCACATCAAAATATCAATGTTATAAGATCTGTGTGTGTTCTTGAAATCTATATATATAATTCTCTTACGTGGCACGCAAAAAAGACGTTATTTGTTATCGCGTTTTGGCAACATTGTACGATTGTTTCTTTGCCACGTAGCCTCGCGCCTAAATTGATTTTATAGCGTTTTCGGATGAAATTTTATTGAAAAAAAATTAGTTTTAGTCGTGATGTTGCAGTTTATAAATAGAAATCAAAAAAGGCGGTGGATCTTTTCAGGGCCATTTAAAAAAACGGTCCTTTTCAAGGCCAACCATTATAGTTCAACAAGACGCTTGCACTATAACTTTCGACACCAAACTCAATGAAAAAATGTGGGTGGCCCGAGTGCTGGGGAAATGTACACACAAACAACATGCTAGGTATTAAATTTCCAAAGCAGCGCTCACATTTCGAGTCACAATTTGCTCAAAGTTTGCATTTGAATTTTGATTCCAGAGGTACTGTACATATCTTTGCTGTAACATAGCAAATTTAGATTTGAAACATATTTTTTTTGTAATATGATATTATGTAAACAATCCCTTCTGCTTGGACACATGTCTTCATTGATGCGAGCGAAGCGAGCATAGGTTTGCGCAGCGAACCAATGAGGTTTGCAAAGCAATCCTCCGAGGGTTGGCGAGCGTTAGCGAGCAGGGGGCGGACCCCCTAGTAAAATAATATCTTATTTAAATATAAAGAAAAATTTTGCAGGCCAGTGTCAAAAGAAAGCAGCAGAGACCACTATTAAAATGCAGCGATAGCAAAGCTAAAACAGAGTGGGATTCCTGTAGAATTATGTGGACCCATGAAGACTTAATCAATTGATTTATACATATTTGAAAATGGTCAAAATACCAACTGGAAGAAAAAGTGAGTGTTGCGCAGCGACATCAAAGTTAAAGGGAGGAAGATTAAAGAATGAACTAATATTAAAGAGTTAAACTAAAGAAAGATTAAAGAATAAAACTTTTGGGGAAGAAAAGGCATGCGTAACCAAACTAATATTCCATATACACCAGCATAAAATGAAAGGGCATAACATGAAAGTAGAGCTGTTATAGGAGCACAAAGTACTATTCTATCTGGAAAAGGAGTTCTGAGTTGGCGTAGTTAATTCAGCTGCATACGTCTTACGTAGAAATGGAACATGGTAAATGTTTATACATCGGGATAAAAGAAAATACCATGTTTGTTCTTCTATTTTAGATGATTTATTGGTAGTAGGTCCAAATTAAGAATACCTAAAAGATGCGAAGATGATAATTCATAGCTTTTCGATAAACTATCTGGAAAGATTTTCAACCTATATAGGAATACACATAGTTCATGGTCTAGAAAAAGGAAAGTTGTAAATTGACTGATCAAAACTCCCTTGGAAATACACGAAAGAGATTAGGAATGTAAGACTGTCACCGAGTCTCCTATGGATGGATATATTGACCTCACAAGTCAAAATGAAAAGATTGACTTACAAATAATAAGGAAGAAGTGCAGACAAGTGATCGGTTGCTTGTTGCATGCGATAATGAGTTCAAGTCTAGACTGGGATTTCCTGTCCGATAGATGGCAAGCTGTCAAGACAAAGGCGATGAACCATTGTCGAAGGCATTGAAGAGGTTGTTGAGATACATCAAAGGAAGCATCGAACTCAAATTAGCTCACCAGAGATATGAAGAACAACCGACGCTGGATATGGTACTGAACTGGGCACCAAATAACAGTGATCAAAAAAGTACCCTGGTATTTACATTTAGGCTACGCCTCCACTAGCGATTTCTAGTCGCGGCGATCAACAAATCGCTGTCACAGAAGATCTACAAGGTGCACACACTGCGATAGATAAATCGCTCAATTAGAACAGTTTTCCAATGGATATCACTGAAACTACATGTGTGATTGCTCTTTTGCTTCGAGTCGAGCTTTTTTTTGTACATTAAATTGTGTTTTTTATTCCCCAAATTTAAGTTTCTATCTTTACAATCGTTGAAGATAGAGTAAAAATTCCAACGGATTTCAAATCAGCGCAAAATTCTACGCCAGATCGATACCAAAAACAGATTTATTATTTAATTATTTAACATTTGATCATTTAATTATTTACTATTTGATCATTTAACTATTTACCATTTGACCATTTAATCATTTACCATTTGATCATTTAATTATTTTTCATTTGATCATTAATTATTTATTAAATAACTAATGATTTATTTAAAGAAATCACATTTAAGGTATCGATCTGGTGAAAACATTTTCCGCAGATTTCAAATCCTTTGAAATATTTACTCTATCTTCAACGATCGCAAAGATAGAAACTTGAATTAGCGGGGGGAAAAAACATAATTTAATGTATAAGAAAAAACTGACCTTGGAAAACGCGCGACTAAACTATCGCAAGTAGGTTCATGTCCGTGCATGTCTGAGTGATTCATTGGGTAGAGCGACAGTTGCTTCGCAGCGAAAATAGGACAGATTGCAACTTTTCAATCGCTACGATTATTTAGTAGCAAGTTTGTGCACTTGTATTTGGAACAATAAGTTTTATTTTTGCGACTGAAAAATCATGCAACTAGAAATTGCAAGTGGAGGCCTAGCCTTTAGGTGCTTGGGTTGAACAGTGCCTTAAATTATATTAAACCGATGTGGCCTTGTCATTAACAAAGGCTAAATATATGACACTAAGCATTGCTTCTTGTGAGATTTCTTAGATACGAGGCTTTATTTGTGACCTCAATACAATAATGATCGAGGAAAGTCCAATTGTTATTTACGAATACAGTCCGTCTGCAATTCAAGCGTCATAGAATCCCAAGCAACATAAATGGTTGAAACACACTGGCATTCGCTACTAAATCTTGGGACAAAAGGTGTTAGACCAGGGCTCGAAATACCCGGATGCACAGGTGCACTGTGCACATGAAAATAAAATTGTGCACCTACTTTTGTCCCGCTAAGTGCATGCCGTGCGCCTAACGTTAAAAAGGGGAGGGAACCTTTTATGTTATTTTGATGCTTGAACAAACTATTAGTATCGACCACTCTCGCTCTAAATAATGAACGTAATTAAAATTCCTAAATACACACTATGCAAAAACAAAATTGATGGGCCGTAACGGGCTTATACAGGAGGAATGTTTACTTGTGCCACTGCCAATAGAACTTTCCGAAGATCGAAACATTTTCTAGATGGCACTGCTGAAGCGACTGTCGCGATAGCCGTGCTCCGGAGAAGAGAGAATTTAGAAGCTTAAATATGTTTATTTACTATCTACTACTAACCTATCTAAACATAACCAACTAATAAAGTAGTTTACATTATATCAATGCTCTTATACAGGGTGGTCCCGAATTCATGGTACAAACTTTAATGGTAGGTACAGGACATTGTAACAATGATTTATTGTATAGGAATGTATAGTCGCAAGTGACGCGGTGAGGCGTAAAGAGGGGAAATAAAAGGAAAGAGAAATGGAGTGATCGGTTGGTATCATTGCCGGTAGAGGGCAGTAGATGTCTAGCCGCTGTTGAACATGATGCATCGCAGTAGGGAAAAGCGCCATTCACAATTGTGCTGCCGTAGACGATGGGTGACTTTACGTATGCAGAAAAAGCAGACATGCATTACATGTACGGCCGTGCAAATGGTAACGGCAGAGCTGCGTTACGAATGTATCGCGCGGAGTATCCTGATCGACGAATGCCGGATCATAGAATTTTTCAACGGTTACATCGTCAACTTTGTGAAACAGGTGCGTTCGACGTCAACAGACATGGCGCTGGTCGAGTAAGAGCTGTACGCACTCCAAGGCTGGAAGAAAGCATCTTGAACATTGTGGCTGATAGACCCGAGTCAAGCACAAGAACTGTTGCGCGTGACGTAGGTGTGAGTCATCAGACTGTATGCAGAGTGTTAAACGAAAATCGCTTACACCCCTTCCATTTTCAGAAAGTACAAGCATTGAATCCGGCAGATTATCCTCGCCGCGTGAACTTCTGCCTGTGGGTGATGCAGCAATGTGCGTTGCAGCCGGATTTCGTAGATTATGTGCTATTTACAGATGAAGCGACATTTTCACGCGAGGGTGTCTTTAATGCGCACAATTCCCATGTGTGGGCAACCGATAATCCACATGCAACGCGTCGACATGCGTTTCAACAACGTTTCAGTATTAATGTGTGGGCTGGTATTGTGAACGACTTTTTGATTGGCCCATACTTACTACCCACGCGGCTCACTGGCGGAAGCTATCTTATTTTTCTGAAAGAAGTGTTACCACAACTGCTGCATGATGTTCCGATCGCCATTCGTAACCGCATGTGGTTTCAGCACGATGGGGCGCCAGCACACTTCAGCATTGATGTACGGAATTACCTGAATGCCACGTTTGGTACTCGATGGATTGGGCGTGGTGGACCAGTCCCTTGGCCACCCCGATCTCCCGATTTATCGAGCCTCGATTACTTTTTATGGGGACATCTAAAGCATCTTGTTTATGAGACTCCAGTTGACTCAGATGAGGATCTCGTCGCTCGCTTATCTGTAGCTGCTGCAGGTGTGCGTGAAATACCAGGCATCTTTGAACGTGTACGCCAATCGCTCCACCGACGCTGTCAAGCATGTATCGATACTGGTGGACGCAATTTTGAACAATTACTGTAAACATGACACTTGTCAACAACGCTTTCAATAAAATCTTTGTTTTTCCTTTCGGCCGTTATTTCCTCTGTTTTCGCCTCACCGCGTCACTTGCGACTATACATTCCTATACAATAAATCATTGTTACAATGTCCTGTACCTACCATTAAAGTTTGTACCATGAATTCGGGACCACCCTGTATAACGTTTTTTTTAATGTGCACCTAAAATATAACCTGCGCACCTAATTTAAAAACTTAGGTGCACCTTGTGCACCTATATTAAAAAATCTATTTCGAGGCCTGTGTTAGATGGGATGTTGGATTTTAAACACACTACCCTATAATAATGGATCGGACAGCAAAGTGTGATGGTATAAGGGAAATAATACATGCTTTAATAGAGGGATGGTCCCCGCATGCTGCAATTACACTAGCTACCTTTCTGGGCATACTTTCAACAAGGATTTGATACACAGAAACGGGTATTTGTGTCCATTCCTGCTACAAGGCTGTAGATTACAACTCAGCTGTAAATTTCTGACGTGATTCCCTGGTTCGTAAGCGTCGCTAGAAATCGTCCCACAAATATTCTATGGGGTTTAGGTCGGGACTCTGAGCAGGCCAGGGAAGACGTTTTACATCCATACATTGATACCACTGCTTGACGGAGGCTGCAACAATGACATGGAGGGTTGTCATCCTGGAAGCAACATTCGTCCATTCCATAAAATTACCAGAGCGTAGGAAGAACCTGATTGTCCAAAATGTTTATGTAGGCGTCGGCATTCAATTTAAAAGGAACAACATGCGTAGGTCCCATGCCATACCACGAAAAACACCCTCCATACAAGTAGTCGGATTTCATACAAATCCGCTGGTGTTCTGTTCATTATTGTAGGGTAGTGAGAGTTTGAGTTTTTATCCGAGACTACATTTCATTCCTCCAAATGGAATAAAATTAACAAATAATATTTACAACAGCATTTCAGGTAATTTTTAGTGGCGTTAATTCTTATTACCAATACAGCTGTGTAGCAAAAAGTTCATACCTTAGTTATATTAAAGCAGTTGCTTCTAGACGTCCACTTAAAGGACATTCCATTTGCTTTAAAGGCGAATTCGAATATTTTAACGTTTAAATCTATTTTTTAAGCACACACTTTCTTTACAGCATTCATTTATATCTTCTAGATTCCACATTGCTTTTTGTCGAAAAAAGACCGAAGAATTTACACAGAGCGGCGAGCTCTTAAGAGTAACAGTGTATAGCCAATTGCGCACATTTAGGAATCACCAAAATTATTATCATTTGATTAAATATGAATCATATCCGTTTGTTGATTGTGTATAGCCAATTGCGCACATTTAAGAACCACAAAATTAGTATCATTTCTTTAATTATGATTCATATCCGTTTGTTGATTTTCTGAAAGCTTTTCGAGAATGTGATAAGCCGCCAAGGTGAATGTGATAGCATAGTTGGTAGGTAGATAATTAATTTAAGTCACACAAGTGCAATGCATCGGGATATTGGCGAAAGATCAGGATTAATCCCTAGGGGAATGATTAGAGGATGGCATCTCGTCATTTTGAACCACGATCAGATGACGAGGTCAACATCTGAGTTGGCACTCCACTATCCAAATTTCTACACTAGGACATTTGAAACCACACCAGACTGGTGCAGCTTTAACATGCACCAGACACCACGTAGACGACGATCTTCGGTTGTTTTCTTCTAGTTTCGAACTCACAACCATTTTATTGCTTATCTACGATTCTACTATCTGGTCTACCGCTGCCAAATTCGATTGTCTTGGAAAAGATAATGCCTAATTCTGAAAATGAAGCTATTTACGAATCAAATTACTTTACTTCAGGCCTCATTTATACATTGTTTGCTTTATCCCGCACATGCCGAAAACTAGTTACATTACTACAAGAACCGGTCTATTTACTTTTTGTAGAATACCGATGAGATTGGCTTCGACGCATTTAAATATCTAGAGAATCAATAGCTTGCATGATACTTGCACCTGAAAAAATATAGCTTTATTTTAATTAATACAAACCTTGCACGAGTGCTACTTTCTTTTCTTCTGTAAAATTGTTTTTCCTCGTCTATATCTTTCCGCATATAATTTTCTTTTGCTTTTCCCCTATCGTGACTATAGTTGGTGAGCCTAATATGTAATTACAAATGCAAAGCAAATTCCGTCGTCCTTGAATTGGAATGAGAGTTGGCACCTCCATGGGTCTCAATCTTCGAGTCGCGATTGAGACGATCACTCTAGAATTAAGGCAGGACTCTTGCCCTGTAGAAGAAGATAGGTCAATGAGCAGGTATTTTAGACGATCGAAATTAATATTCTTAAGAGTCTTCCATTCATAAATAGCGTTTGGTATTCAATGGAAATTATTCCCAAATATTTTTACACCGGGGAAAATAATTATATATTCCTTTTTTTTACTCAATTAAGAGGATATAGGCCGAAAATTCACGGGCATTCGTTCTTTATGAACTTCAAATTTCAAGAACGAAATTAAGTTTTTGTAATTGAAGAAATCTAAAAGATCTCTCCCCATACCATTTTTTTTATCAAGAGTAAATAAAAATCGTGACAGTGTTTTGACAACAAAATCTATATTATTTTGATGCTTTAACAAACTATTAGTATCGACCTCTCTCTCGCTCTAAAGGAACGTAATTAAAATTCCTAAATACACACTATGCGAAAACAAAATCGCTGGGCCGTAACGGGTTTATACAGGATGAAGGTTTATATGTACCATGCCACCAGAACTTTCCGATGATCGAAACATTTTCCAGCTAGCACTGTTGAAGCGACTGTCGAGACAGCCGTGCGCCTAGAATGTAGATGTTTAAATATTTTTATTTACTATCTACTACTAACCTATCTAAACATACCCAACTAATAAAGTAGTTTACATTATATCAATGCTCTTATATTACGTTTTTTTTAAATGTGCACCTAAAATATAACCTGTGCACCTAATTTAAAAACTTTGGTGCACCTGTATTAAAAAATCTATTACGAGGCCTGCACTACTGTTAGTGAAAATTGCAACACTATGAAAGAATCAACAGGATTAAATGAAATTTATTACACATTTTACGAAAGTGGTTTAATCAAAAATCAAATTTATTTATACAGAGTAATAAAACAAAAGTAATGCCAAAATCAATGTCTTGTACAGCCACCACACTCAGATATGAGAGGCAGTATACGTCGTGGCATCGAATCAGACAGATTCTGAATGTCATGTTGAGGAATGGCATTCTAGATGGCTTATATCTTATGCTAAAGTTCAGCCTTACTCTCTGCCCGACGAGCTGTACGAGCGTCGACCGATGTAATCCAAAAAATGCTCAATGGGCGACATATCCGAGGAATGTGCAGATCACGGAAGAAGCGGAACATGTCGTGGACTAAAGAAGGTTTGTGCATACCGAGCAACATGTGGACGGGCATTGTCTGGTTGAAAAAGAGTTCCAGGAGAAAATTCGTTGTCCCCACAATTTTGATTAGGCGGGATCGTCCATAATATCCAATAGTGCCACAGTCCATGCAAGGCGTTCGTTCAGTATGACGTAGAATAAGACACTCCGGTAGAAGGCGTTCACATCTGTAGCGTCTGACGAGTACGCGTCCATCGCTATAGTCCAGATTGTAGCAGGACTCATCTGAGAAGACGACTTGTAGTCAATCGACATGCCATTGTATTGGGTTAATTTTTGAGGAATTAATTTTTGTATGCTTTTAGTTATTTTTGTGCATATGTGTATTTACAATTTGTTCTATACTGCCTTTACGCCAACTGTGAGCGCTTGAAAACTTTCTCACGATAGCCGTGAGAAAAGAAAAACCCATTTAAGGTTATCAGTGGAAACCCGTGGGCGAGGAATGTGGCCTGGGGTAAAAGCGGTCATCAGTACTGGCGTAGTTGGCAATATGGTATAGTATTCCAGCCCAGGTGTGGGTTTTCCCCCGGATGTATTGTCCACTTGCGAGAGGGGGGGGGGGTTCTGGTGGCTTACTACTTGGAATGGATCGGCTGCTTCTTTGAAGGGGTTACCTTGGATGGGGTTGAATGATTTGGCGGGTTCTTTTAAGTGAGAATCACGAGAGAAGTAAGGAAACTCACCGACAAGGAGGACACTTTTTACCTTGGAAGGAAAACGAACAGACAGGAGGCGGAGAACTGGGCCTGAGAAAATTTACCGAGGATATGTTTTAAAAGATTTTGCTAGCGACATCGTGGGCCACTTGGAAGGAAAAGAATACTGCTGGATCCGGCAGCTAAACTCCTCCATGGGTCGTGTCTACCAACAGTCTGGATGTACTGCGAAAAACTCCTGAACAACTGAACCCCATGCCTGACACCTGATGTATGGAAATCTTAAAGTGTTTTCCCGAGACCTTTTTGCCGAGGGTGAGTCAGTCCGTTCCGTTCTTCGGGTTTTGCCACCGGTCCCCATCTCCTTTCATCTGGACTATTATCTTGTGTTTTGTCTTTACTTATGAATAGTGATTTTTCTGTATCTTGTTGGGGGCCCCTTTTTATTAATCTGTTAATTTGCTTGTTGCACTTAATAAATTATCTTTAATATTTAAAAGAACTGCGTTCAGTGCTTTAATGTTCACACGGAGGCAAGTCATTATATAAGGATTTTTTCACTATACGAGCTTTACTTATTTTCAACACAACAATTGGCTGTGTTGGAGAGCCCATTGTAACCGGAGGCGTCGGTGGTTCAGCGTCAAGGGAATCCTGCGCATAGGAATCCTTACAATCTCATAATGCAGCAGACGTGGACGAACTGTGGGGGAAACAATGATACTCCTGTAGACTTGCTCCAATTTCGTGCCAACACATAAGAGGACACTGTATGGTCCGTCATCACCATGTATATGAGGTGTCTGTCGTACCGTGGTGACGGCATATTTCGTGGTCTACTGCAGGGGTTTCGACTTGTCCGGTTATCTATGGTTCATCTCTTCCAACCACGCATCACTGTTGTGGCATTATGACCCGAGCGAGAGGCGATTTCACGATACGAAAGTCCACCCTCACTGAGGCCGAACATGCTGTCCCGGTCGAACTCAGTAGCTCCTATGACAATCTGGGTTTTTGGCGAGGCATATCGACTTCTAATCATTAATTTACAGTACTCAAAAGACGATACAAGCATTTCAATGCACCTTACAATGCTTTTTATACACGACTTACTTGGAAGTTCATAAGGTGTTTCTGGGCTCACACATGCATAATCGCTTTGCAATTCTAATCATTTGAATTTTCTAACCTGTTTTGCATTTCCTGCAAGTTTTTTTTTAATTGCATGATTACTTCACGATGTTGCAATTTTCACAAGCATTTGTGAGTGTATGAACAAATTACTTTTGCAATAATAAAATTCAATAATTTATTTTTTATGACGTACACATTTTATGTTTTAAACTTGATGAATACGTACCTTTTATTATTCAATTCTCCATCATATCGCTAAACCATAAAAAAATGTCATAATTCTAAAAATTGTTGCGACTTAGGCTGTTGACTTTAATAGACAATATTACAAACTTTATAACACCATTACGACAGTACCACCAAAAACTATTTTATCTGGAAAACAGTTGAAAAATCGTAAGAAAAAAATAATATTTTAAGATATTTTTTGATTTTTGTTTATAAAATTTCTTCAATCAGAATACTTTTTGTGAGATAACACGTACATGTATATTGGACAAATACTAACGGAATCCATTTTGATTATTAACTAAATCAATTTAAAAATATAAATAAATATGATTGAAACTTAGAAAGTCAGAAAGGTCTTAATTCATAGAACCAATGAGTGCCCGCAAACCCAATGATATAAAAGCCACATTGAAGTCTTTGCGGTTTAGAACCACACAGATTATTTATCTACCTCTTTTTACTTCGTTCCCATCGCATTTTCACCCAACATTTGGGAAAACCCATATTTCAGCTCACCCATTTAACATTTTTCTGGAACACTTTCTCTTGTGCCCTCCGGAGGAGATTGCAGGTGATTTTATTAAGGTAGGGATAAAATCTTTGACCACCAATTTGTTTATTTACTTTCTAGATTCGTATTCTTCCGTTGCAGTTGCAAGATGTTTTGCGGTTGGAAAAACCGTATTCGAGGTCAAACATTCTATTCGCTGTCTCAAAATAATCGATTAATCGTTGTTATATTTCAATGCGTATTTATGCTCATGTATGACAATAAAATTGAGATCTTGATAAGACACGTCTTGCGTTCCGATCGATAAATTAAATACATAGTAAGAAATAATAATTGAGCCATGTTATTTTCAACACGAACTTGACAATGACAACAGGACAAAAAACAGGTTTCTAAAACGAGAAATTTTTTTAGCTCTTCGTTACAATCGTCGATTTTAGATTTGTGATTATTGACAAGGTTAAGGAATGATTGGTGTCTGGCGGGTATAAAGAAAGAACTTTGTAATTATGCAGAACTTTTGCATTGTTAAGAAGTTAACGAATGTTTTGTATTATATGTAAACTTATTCATTACATTAATCGAGAATGCTTTCTTTAATAAAAATAAACCAATTATCCTTGCTCATTTGCATTATGAACACATTATCTGTGAATAGATCGTGAATATTTAAGTCTACTGCATATTATTATTTTACATGTATTTAACGACACATGCTTATACTATTTCGTAACACAATGCATATGGTTTATCGTATACTAGCAACTGCGTGGCTAGCACGGCGTTGCCCGTGACAGCTCTTTTCGTGGGGTCAAGTGTGACCACTGCTCGCTAACCTCCGGTGATTGCTACTAATTCCCATTTGGTTTGCGACTATATAACTCCAGTTAAAACTTTATTTTTTTTCGTGGGATGAAATCGTTCCTCCGCAAAATCAAACGGGAACAAAAATAATAAATTTAGAACCTGTCATCTCTTTATGCTGTTACCATTCTAAAGAAAAACTAATAAATAAATTACAATAAATTCTAGAATTTTCAAGATTAAATTTTAAAATTCGGGCTTGCACAAGAATTGCAAAAAATTCGAACTACCTGTGTGCCAAATTCGTTAAGACAATTAGTACAGGCCACACACACATAGATATAAACACTTCCTTTTATAATAGTAAAGATAGACGGACAGTGTGAATGTCACTCTGCTGGACGCAAATGCCCCAGCTAACTTCAAATTGAGAGAACCTTCGATCCCAATTAAGCATCAGCTTTGTAATATCAATGAGGATAGACTAATTACCAAAACCATAGCCAGGTTAAGAACATGTCTTTACAGAGAAATGAAGATTGACAGCGAAGGTAATAGATCTTACAGAAAGTGTAATAACTGCCCAGATATGGATTTAACACCATCTCACATTTTCGATTGTCCAGCAATAATTGCGAATCTATTTAAAGTCGGGGTCCTTTTCTCGGAACCGAACCTGTACGAGGATAATATAGTGGAGATTGCTAGAGCTGTGATAACTGCTCATGGCACCATTTGAACAAGACTCGTCGTAGACACGACATCATCATCATCATATACGTGTGCATGTGTATTCAATGCTTTTATGTACATCATGCACATTATATGAACTCAAAATGCTATACCATCAGACTTGAATAAAGTTACAGCAGTTAAAATTCTTTTAGAAATGATAGTAGATGATAAAATTATTGGAACCACATATCAAAAAAGGTATGTTTTGAGTTTTGGGGTAGGGGGAATCGATGATGGTTATGCGTGATGTTGTGAAATCAATAATGTCACCATTTATAAATATAAGTATGCCGCAAAAATAAAAAGATTTCAATGTAATCAGTTCTTTTTCATAACTGGTTGAAATGTAAAATTACTAAATTTGTGGTAGAATATGAACACTACACGCTGAAAGTGAGACAAAAGGAGCATGATAAATTCAATAATTTGTCTGTACACTTTTAGCAGAAATAACTGTTTGTTCTCGTCGTGACAGTGACCGATAGAGATAATGGATGACTACCTGAAATGTCCTCATATGTCAACCAAATACATCCACAATTTGTCAGTTATGAACGAAGGTGATATATATTAGTCAATTTACGAGCAATCATAGCTCAAGTGTAGAGAGACATAGAGATCATAGATCGGGCGACCGAGAAGGGGAATAAAAAAATACTCCACTTTCATAAAATTGCTCATTCCTTTTCTAGTGACCATGTATATAGTCATGTACACGATTATTGTAAGATTAATTTTTAAGACTTATGTGGGTCACAGAAGAAATTATGGTCAATTCTAGTGACGAGCGTTGTCCTGTTGAAAGATCACTCCAGGGAGGGGCATGAAAGTAAGATTTCTAGTTTATTATTGTATGGAAATATCTATACTCTAAAAGAAGGTGTAATTTTAATATTCCACTGCCTTAAAATTACTAATTTCGGTTCTGGTTAAAAATTTAAATTTTTATTGGGTGGTCATGTATATACTCTATACAAAATCATTATTAAATTAGTTTCTTAAAGAGTTTATTTAAATTAACTTGAAATTCACACGATTTTATTTACTCGCAATAATTTTAATTTCTCTACACAAAAAATGACTAACAGCAATCATAGTTATTCTAATTATTTTAATTTTATTGTGTATATGTTTTCGTAATGTGTATTCATATATTATGATACACAGTATAGTATATAATACGGTACATTTTTTTTTCTTTGTGTTATCTTAAAGCCTAAAGGTTCTTTGCGATATTCAAATGCTTTTTTGAAACCAAGCAAAATATGAAGCGAAATAATGAGAATTTAATTAACTAAATTTTAAACTCTTATGCATATTTAAGCTCTAAGTGTCTTGATCGGAAAATGTGGAAATTTTCTTTGCATAATTAAAAGTTTATTTTAAAGGGTTGTTAAGCTAAAGACAGAGATGCCACAGACAGTATTTTACATACATACACTAAGGAGTAATTTTTTCTCCTGTAGTTTGCTTTGTTTACTCTGAAAATCCTTATAGCAAAAAACTTTATTACTTACAGTACTTCATTACTTCATAACTTACAGCATTACTTACAGTTCTTCAAGAAAGTGAAAATCACCATCACTACTGATATGCATTTCATATTTTGTACCAAAAACACTTTCGAATTTTCTTAAAACTGTTCAATCACTCCCTACATTTGTTTTGAAACGTTAACGATAGTTTGCAGTGTAAAATAATCGACTCACACTTACAACACTCTATTGCAGAGCGATTTTTAATTTAAAAAACTTTGTTCGCGTTTTTGTTGCCAAAAATGGACAGACATACGACATAAACTGCTGTAAAGTGGGAACAGGGTTTGTATAAAGAAGGCTTCTACATTTGGAGCTCTAAACGAAAGTAAAGGGTATATGAAGTATCGCAGTAGGAAAAAGTGCGGATTAGTTATCAGAAGGTAACAAGTTTGAGATTACAACAAACCAAAGACCGTATTGTACATGGTACACGTTAAATCTGTCGAAGCCTCAAATGTCCTTACGTTGGCGTGGGTTGAATATTTGGAGAGTAAGATACCAGATTAGCTATTGACCTCCCCATTTCACCATGGTTCAGAATTAGGAGGTTTTGTCCTCGAACCATTCACCTCGTTATTGATTCCGAGCTGTCGCCAATGCCTGTTCTGTTGCCCAATGCAAAGTAAATTCAACTACCAACCGATGGAAGCAAAGTGACGCATCCTAGAATGCACAAACTGCATTCGAAACTAAGAGACATTGTGATGACCTTTAGCCGGGCCTCAGTAGCATTTGTTCACGATACTGAATGTCTAGCTTTGAGAAACAGGCACATCCAATTAAATACGTATTTCATAATAATGTACTTTTTTGTACGATTAGTGATTCTTGAGCAATGTTGCTTGGCAATCGATACCTATTTTGAGTGTTAAAAAAATTCAAATTCCATATTCATAAATTGTAATAAAATATTGAAGGGTACAAATATAATCTGTTAGTTAAATTTACCTCGCATTGACCGGCAACAACGAGATATTGGTGGCTATTCGTGATCCATCTCGAACGGATCAATCCGAAGACAACAGCACCTCATTTTAAACCACAGTCAGATAAAGTGATAAACATCGGTCTAGAGTAAAGAAAGTTTGCGTTATAGTGTCCGGAAGCAAAATAATTTGAATAGCACTGCTCTCACTTTACAGAACAACCCTCGAATATATATTTCAGAGCTAAGACCATCATATATGTGAGGGTTGATGCACGTTAAATCTCTTGTGGCCTCAAATGTCCTCACTTTGACGAGGTGTGGAAGTTTGGAAATAGAGGTGCGAGGTCAAGTGTTCACCTCTTTATCAAAATTAGTACCTAATTACCTACCTGTTTGAAGAGTAATTAGTTCATTGTTTTAAATATTTATGTGTATAAACATGCTCCAAAACACACACTGATTTTTTTTACGTAAAATACTTCATACCTTTCGAAACCGGGGTACCATGCTTAATTTTTGAGAATATATATATATATATATATTTAAATTATCGTTCAAAATAGATTCGAGTCACGAAAATTCACACTGCCGCTAACTTAATTTAGTCTTGCTACAGCCTCCTTCGTGTGAGCACGACGTTTGAGGCGTGTCATCTGTTTAATCTCTTTACACTTTATAAATAATAATAGAAACAAAACCTAAATATTTAATACTTGTTTAGATAAAAGACTTCAAAGTTTGGAAATTTTGCAAAGACTTCAAATTCAAATTCTCCAAATATATGCATAATAAACACCAGAAAAATTAACGATCGAGAGATAGGGAATCTAAGGAGATCCGGATATCTGAGGCTGAGTGTCAACGGGCTCGGAGGAAGTTCTTGTAAGTATAGCTGTCGCACCTTCAAGAATAACAAATGTGCCTGATACGAGTGTGCCAAGTACCTCCACCGCTCAGTTCGACGCAAATAGTATATCTGATGACATAAACGTTTTATTATCGAATGGTGAAGTTCAGCTCATGCGTCGGTAATGAGCCACAACCATCAACAGCCGAGTGCACCAATTATGATGTACACTATATTGACAAAAGTATTTGGACACTGCATGTTTTCAGAAAAAGTGCTTTATTATCCAATTTAGTAACGGGTAGGCCCTCCGTTTGCTTGTATTACAACTGCAACACGTCTAGGCATATTTTCCACAAGTTCTTTGTAAGTCTAGGCAAGAATAGCTCGCCAAGCCTCTTGCACGGCTGTGAGAAGAGGATGCTTTGAAGATGATCGTGCGTGGCGGTTGATGTAATAAATATTACATCGATTCCAAAGTTAGCACATCAAAAGTTGCATGTTCAAATCAAATATAAGTCCAATTCCATTTCTATTTTAGCATCTATTTATTAACAAAGACAGGACACTAACACAATAACAATGAAACAAAGAGAATGGATAGGTCCATTCCAACGTAGTCTTCCTTCGACCACGTTCCAAAGCAATCTGGCGAATTTCCCATGGGGTAGGGAAGATGCGCGTTTCAAATTCCCTTTCATAGGGATTATCACAAGATCTGTGGCTAAGTTGCCACAGAGGTGTCGTACTTGTCGCTCCAGTTTGTTCCACAAGTGCTCGATCGGATTGACATCGGGGCTCTGAAGAGGCCAGTCAAGCAATTCACCTCATTTTCATGAAAACAGCCCTGCACACGCTTTGCAGTATGCCATGGAACTGGATCCTGTTGGAAGAAATAACCATCTTCGCCGTAGTATTGCCACAGTGTAGGCAAGGCCGAATTATTCAGAACGTCGAGGTACACGTCAGTATGATACCAGGTACATTAATCAATGGGCCGAGTCCTGAAACCAGGAAAAACAGCCCCATACTAATATGGATCCTTCTCCTAATTTCTGCAGTGTCCAAATGCTTTTGTCTATATAGTGTATAAGCGGAGCGATGAATATCCAAATGTGTGAAATTCCCACAGTCTAGTTTTAATTTCTCTATATGGCCTCAATGACGTATTCTATTCCGTAAACCTAGCTGTCGCGTCCCCACACAGCCCCGTCTGATTTTTGAAAATATTGAGAAAGGGAGCAATGGAATACTTGAAAAATTCTAACATCTATGTGTTTCGGTGGCTGATCACGTTTACGAAAGCAATCCAATAAGTATTTTCTGGACGTTTATAATATATAATCAACAATTGCAAATGTTCTAAGAAACATCACTGTTCTACGAGTGAAATTTATTTAAAAAAGCCTACTTTTCAAGCATTTTTTTCTTCTGTTTCGTGTTTTCCATTAAACTCGCCATTCTGAAAATGTTTAACGTCCTGAAGGGGCTTTTTCTTAAGGGGACCGGGAAGGCTCTATCTCCTCCATGTTAAATTCACGAAATTCAAGACCCTTTTTCTCAATAACTATAATAGTAATCAACACAAAAATTTTATGGTGGTTAGACTGATATGTTATACAAACTTGAACAGCTCACTTTTTTTTTATTTAAAAATTTTAATTTTATAGAAATTTTTAACTGAATATCACTTTTTAGATAGCATTTTTTAACACATTTAAATTTCTAAAAAATCCAATTTTCAAAAATTAAAAAAATGCCCGTGTTAAAATCTTTAGAGATATAACACAAATATGTCATAAAAATATTAAGTCATTATGTTCAGTAGATTCTGAGAAAATGGGGCATGAAACTTAAAAATCTAAGTTTTGAGAAAAATGGATTTAAACATTTCAAATGAATTTTTATAAATAATTTTACGTCTAACCTTAATAAAATCCTGATTTATATAAAGGGTGATCTCTTTCATTTTTAATACATGTATCTTCAATTTTTTTTTATGCTTTTCTTTCTCTGGCGAGCCTTTTTACTGTATTCGGAGAGTTTTCGCTCTCCGTCGATAACACGGTCTTAGTCCAGTTTTCTCAAAAATTTGTATAAAATGGCAGCCTGGATTGATTTTAACTCTAGATAATGTATAGCACTTTATAATATTTCCACTGTTGCAGCAGGAAACAGCATCAAACACTCCCAGTTTTAAAGTTTGGATGGTTACAAACACATTTTTTGGAACGCGAGTCCAAATCACATTGTTCACCGATTGATTTGGGTTTTGAGTCTTTCCGTGAACACATTTTTTCAACAAATCTGGATTCGCCAAGTCTCTGAAATGTGATTTAATTGTCCTCAAAATGTAGGCAGTATAAGGCAAGGCAATATGTGTGTGTTTATCATGGTAATACACATCACTTTTAGCTACAGCACGTTGAAATTTCCACCAGCTTTCATTCCCAACTGGACAAAGACCGTGATTTGGATTTAAGTTACTTGACAGTAAATAAAAATATTCTGCCCAGACAGATTGTTGCATATTGTGCAGAAAACCAACATTTATCCTTATTGCTAGTCCATAATAGATCAAATGTCATGTCTCAGAAAGTGCTAACTTATATCGCATGGTAAAATTAATAAAAATAGTTAGAAAAAAACTAAATGATTACAGTTAACTCTACTGTTACCAGATTATCGAAAATAATTTGAGTAAATTAAAGTAAAAAATATAATATACATTGTTGAGCAACAAAGATTAGAAATGTCCACAAACGGTTTGTTTACATTTGAAAGACCGTGTCAGATGTGAAGTGCTTATTGGAATAATTTTCAAACTTCCTCTTATTCTATTACCTAGTGTGATATATCATTGGAAAGAGGATATTTTGAACTATATAAAGGAGCAATAAAATAGAAATTGATTTTTTAGTCGAATTTTGCTTTCCCGGTCCCCTTAAACTAGAATATCCTTTAGATCATACTTTAAATATACAGGGTGGTCCCGAATTCATGGTACAAACTTTAATGGTAGGTACAGGACATTGTAACAATGATTTATTGTATAGGAATGTATAGTCGCAAGTGACGCGGTGAGGCGAAAACAGGGGAAATAACGGCCGAAAGGAAAAACAAAGATTTTATTGAAAGCGTTGTTGACAAGTGTCATGTTTACAGTAATTGTTCAAAATTGCGTCCACCAGTATCGATACATGCTTGACAGCGTCGGTGGAGCGATTGGCGTACACGTTCAAAGATGCCTGGTATTTCACACACACCTGCAGCAGCTACAGATAAGCGAGCGACGAGATCCTCATCTGAGTCAACTGGAGTCTCATAAACAAGATGCTTTAGATGTCTCCATAAAAAGTAATCGAGGCTCGATAAATCGGGAGATCGGGGTGGCCAAGGGACTGGTCCACCACGCCCAATCCATCGAGTACCAAACGTGGCATTCAGGTAATTCCGTACATCAATGCTGAAGTGTGCTGGCGCCCCATCGTGCTGAAACCACATGCGGTTACGAATGGCGATCGGAACATCATGCAGCAGTTGTGGTAACACTTCTTTCAGAAAAATAAGATAGCTTCCGCCAGTGAGCCGCGTGGGTAGTAAGTATGGGCCAATCAAAAAGTCGTTCACAATACCAGCCCACACATTAATACTGAAACGTTGTTGAAACGCATGTCGACGCGTTGCATGTGGATTATCGGTTGCCCACACATGGGAATTGTGCGCATTAAAGACACCCTCGCGTGAAAATGTCGCTTCATCTGTAAATAGCACATAATCTACGAAATCCGGCTGCAACGCACTTGCTGCATCACCCACAGGCAGAAGTTCACGCGGCGAGGATAATCTGCCGGATTCAATGCTTGTACTTTCTGAAAATGGAAGGGGTGTAAGCGATTTTCGTTTAACACTCTGCATACAGTCTGATGACTCACACCTACGTCACGCGCAACAGTTCTTGTGCTTGACTCGGGTCTATCAGCCACAATGTTCAAGATGCTTTCTTCCAGCCTTGGAGTGCGTACAGCTCTTACTCGACCAGCGCCATGTCTGTTGACGTCGAACGCACCTGTTTCACAAAGTTGACGATGTAACCGTTGAAAAATTCTATGATCCGGCATTCGTCGATCAGGATACTCCGCGCGATACATTCGTAACGCAGCTCTGCCGTTACCATTTGCACGGCCGTACATGTAATGCATGTCTGCTTTTTCTGCATACGTAAAGTCACCCATCGTCTACGGCAGCACAATTGTGAATGGCGCTTTTCCCTACTGCGATGCATCATGTTCAACAGCGGCTAGACATCTACTGCCCTCTACCGGCAATGATACCAACCGATCACTCCATTTCTCTTTCCTTTTATTTCCCCTGTTTACGCCTCACCGCGTCACTTGCGACTATACATTCCTATACAATAAATCATTGTTACAATGTCCTGTACCTACCATTAAAGTTTGTACCATGAATTCGGGACCACCCTGTATTATGAGTGATATCTAAGGTCATATGCTGGAATTTTAATTCGTGCCATCTATTAGATTTTAATAACGTGTAAAAGAAGTAAAATTTAGTATTTACAAACCTAACTTTATTTTGCACACTTTATCTTGGTAGTTGCGCAGAAGTAGTTACAAATTTCCTCAAATGCCATCCACTGATATTGTATTGTGTATACAATAGAAATATGCTTTTGTTACACTTTAACTTACACCTCAGATACTCAACAATATACAACTTGCATTACAATGTTAATACTCTAAGATTTAAACACAAATCTACATTAAATGTGTCACAAATTTTCTCACCGAGCCTTTAATCAGTACGTAAAACTGAAAGGGCTACAAATGGATTAAATTAATATTAATTTTTTTATTGATGCATATCGGATTACAGTATAAGGAATTGAAAATAAAAATTCGACAGTAAAAACTGCATATTTTGTGATGCCATACTTTTGAAAGTTTTTTCTTCAGGAGACTGATTTTCTTCATTATAGTATACAAAATGTTTATGGTTTTTTTAATGTCACTGGTACAGTATATTTTGTAAATTGTTATTTGTTTTTTTACTTCCTGATCATACTCAAGGCATTCTTACCAAATATCACTTTTTTTTTCAAAGGAAAATACATCCTGGTTTCCTGGTTTTGAAGAAAGATAAAAGTTTCTATTAAAATGACATAAACAGTTAAACAAACAACATATGACACACAATGATATAAACAGTTAAACAAACAACATATGACACACAATGATATAAACAGTGAAACGAACAACTTATGACACACAAAGTAGCATTATCCTAAAATAACGAATGTTGATGTACGAAACTTATGTCTAATACGAAGTGAATTAATTTGACTCCTGCTTTTTTGTATTTAAGAAGTTTGCCATGAATGAATAAAAGGTTTATGCAGAAGGTAACTTCCATGACGCCACAAGGAAATGCATACTTGGATGGAGAATTTGATGTTTGTAAAAAGTACCTATTGATGGTGTTTTTGAAACTTTCTGCACATATCCCTTCGTACCGAAATGGCTAAAGGTCCAATAAAAGCGGTGACAAATCTCCCTCCTACTCTCTCCGATTTTATGGAATTCTTTATGATAGTAACGAATGGACTCCTGTAATATTTAAATGTTTCATCTGCTTCACAATTCACGCGATGTAAATGAACTTATATATTTTGAACCAAAAAAGGAATGGAATGAAACATGTACTGAAATGAACTTATCTGAACACAAGAGAAAAAATCGAAAAAAGAATTATGCTAAAATATATTTTTCAGAAAAATGTACCCAACTCTATTTTTTTTTTGTAGAAAAGGCTGGTGCATGAGCAAATGCTGTTATTTCAAACTGCAGTCAAATTGGTTTTTCAAGCCTTTGTATTAAAATTGTAGTTGACTGTAGCTTATTTAGAAAAAGACGGCACTGAGTGTGGTTGGGATAAGAGTTTGTTCGTTGTCATTACATTTTGATACAATCTGAATCAGACTGAAAACTAAGTCTCGACTCAGCACAAGTCTTTTATATCTAGTTTCACTGTTCGTGACGGTACAGTACGTGTACGCGTCTGCGTAGGGAGGGGGGGGCGCAATGGTGATCTGGAGACAAACTACTGAACCTATGCAGACAAGTTTCCTGCAAGCCATTCACCTCTGATGAAATAGACAGCATGTGAACGTAGTCGCTGTCGTAAGCTCTCAGAAAAGTTAGTAAAGTGGGCTTATAAATCGACTTGGACCTACTGGCTATTGAAGTTTGCAACTAGCTGCAGACTAGTGTTTTTAACCACCATATGGATAATCACTTTAACCAACCAAAATTTAATACACTTTATAATTCTTGCTTTTTTCCATAATCGTGGCACAGATCTTCAATTCGAGCGACCGGAAGAAGTAACATGAAGCTACACAAACTCCGTCTTTCTCATCAGAAGGTCGATGTTGCAACTAGTTCTTTCTGAGATAGCTGTTTTGCCGCCGTGAAATTAATACCTGATATCGGTCCTGATGAATGATTCTAATTCTTGGATGACCTTGTACCTACTGTCCTTAACCTTTTCCCCAATCCCACTTATAGGAGTGTCCTGTTTCATCATTCCCCCGATTCAACTCTTCGGAAAATTCTTGTCGTCTTTTTTGTCGTAATCCTTTTCTTGTAAAAAAAAACAACCACTTTCACAGATTTTATGAGAAACTGGAACAAGATATACACGCTGTAGTCATTTGTTTATGGTGTTGCCATAGGCATACAATATTTGTGCATATTACAGTCGTCTGATAAGATTTCTATTTGCACAGAAATTCGTTTTAGATGCCAAGATAATTGTCATTCAAATTTCTGTATTTTTTTGTTTGCATCAGCCCTATATTTCTTACGCACGTTTAATATTTAGATATATGTATAAGACTGAAGAATACGATAAGGCTGGTTGCAGCTTGAGTAGTGTACAGAGTAATAAACGTGGATAATGTAAAACCAAAAAATTATACATATTAACGTATTAAACCCAAAAATGACATTGTAGCTCAAATGTTTTGTTTTTAAATTATTGGTATAACCCTTTATCTACAGAGTTCCATTAATTTCTCGAGTCCAGTGTTTCTCAAACTTTTTGTGAAGTCGTAGAGTACTTCAAGTCCTACAAAAAATCTTAGGCGCATCACACACAAAATGCTAAGAAATAGGATGCAAAAATAAGTGCTTACTGGAACTGTTTCCTACACTTAAGCTTCCGGAATCACATTAATCGTTGTTACGTTTTGGTTTTATAAATCTATTTCGTATGGGTGTACCATTAAATATTCATCTGTGATCCAAAATATGTCTCGAAAAAACGTTGCACAAAAATCACAACTCTTGCACAACCTATTACTACACTGAAGCCGCATAGCGCTACATTGAGCAGCTGCGCTTGCTCATCAATACAAACCCCGTTTGAACAAGTTTACAATGTATATGTTACCGCTAAAGCTCGAAAGCCGTTAATGTGCACATTAGATAATCTGCAGACTAACTGATTTGCTCCGTTAACGTGCGGAATCAATATTTTTCCGCATTTAAAATAATTAATGTCAAATTAACGACTTCCGTACCGTTAAAGTTCAAAAGTTTGTTGCTCTCATTTCCTTTCCCTACACCTTCCCTCTCTTCCTCCACTTTGGTTTCGCCTAACTTGATGATTAACTTGATTTATTAGACATAGAAAAATAAATATATAACATTATGTTAATTTCCTTAATTGTAATAATATTTTAAACCATTTGATTCTTTCCATTTTGTTTTTTAATTGATTGATGATTGAATCCATCAACAAATTTGTTGATTGTTTAATTGTATTAACTTGATTCTTCAGAAATCGAAAAATAAATAAATAACATTGTGTTAATTTTTCCTTAGTTGTTATAATATTTTAAACCTTTTGATTCTTTCTATTTTGTTTTTTAATTGATTGATAATTGATTCTAACAACTAATTTGTTGATTGTTTGATTGTATTAAATTGATTCTTTAGATATCGAAAAATAAATAAATACCATTGTGAAAATTTAATGTATAGAAACGCTGCTGTTGTTCCAGCAAATATCCTATTTTCACTTTAACGAGTGCCTCGTAGGTAATGTGCAGATTATCTAGGTAATTTGCAGATTACTTAGGTAATTTGAGAAATGAAACAATTTTCGGCACTTTAACGGATTACCCTAGTTAATCTGCACATTACCGAAATAATCTGTAGAATAACTGATTACTGCACTTTAGCGGTAACATACACAGTCTAGTCACATTAATGTGACCACCACCTACTTTCGACGTCAACGTGAAATAACCAATCACAAAAGGCAGGTGGCAGCACATTGCAGTGGAGTGTATATAACGGATGTCCTAGGGCATCGGAAAGCATTTCAATCGTTGGCGTAATGCAGAAAAGTAGCGATTTATCAATCGTCCAAAAGGGCATGATTATTGGCTTTCGGGCCAAGGGTGGAAGCATTTCGGAAACGGCTAATTTTGGGAACTATTTGCGTGCAGCCGTGGTAAAAGTATACCGTGCATGGCAAAATGGCACTATCCAAAATAAGCGGCGTGGCACATGGGGTGCACCATGGGCTATAGATGACAGAGGCGAACGAAGATGCGTTCGGGAGAATAGACGTGAAAGTGTTGAGCAATTGACCGCCCAGATGAACCAAGGGGCTACCAAGAGTGTATCCTCAATAACGGTACAGCGAACGTTGCTGCGCATGGGCCTCTGCAGCAGACGCCTGGTTAATGCACCTATGCTGACTGCTGTTCATCAGCGACGAAGGCTGGAATTTGCACGCCAGTACCGCAACTGGACGTCCACAGAGTGGCGACAGGTGGCTTTTTCCGATAAATCACGTTTTATGCTCTGGACGTTGGTGTATACGGCGTGAAAAGTCTGAAAGCAAACACCCTGCAACAATTGCCGGAAGGATCCAGGCTGGAGGAGGGAGGTAATCTAGTGCAGCTGGTCACGGCACTGGAGTCGGCATGGCTTAACATCCCAGTGCACACCTTCAGAAACCTAACTGACTCTCTTCCTGCACGTCTCGCAGCGGTCCGCTCTGCCAAAGGTGGTTATTCTAGCTTTTGACTGGTGGTCACATTAATGTGACTGGAGTGTGTATATAAAAACTTCTTGGTGCTGTTCTTTGCTGCACTGCATATTTTCACCACTCTTCTTAACAGAATAATAAGGATACGCCGCATAGAACATTTTAATGCTGAAATGAAGATATAATGTACTATAACTATAAATTCTTTTTTATATCCCCCTACAGATCCCCCTTATATCCCCCTATATGGGATTTCATAGGACGCACCAGTGTGCAGGGGCGCACCATTTGAGAAGCACTGTTTTAGTCGTATATTAACCTCCCTCTCGCATTCAGCATCGAAAGA
The DNA here is from genome assembly GCA_947359465.1 of Metellina segmentata. Taxonomy (NCBI): domain Eukaryota; kingdom Metazoa; phylum Arthropoda; class Arachnida; order Araneae; family Tetragnathidae; genus Metellina; species Metellina segmentata. Next base: position 103,169,317 of record OX375875.1, read on the forward strand.
GCAATCCACTGGCAGTTAGTTTTAAACTTCATGGACTTGTCAGTTTTCAGGTCTTCTGCATGTACACGGAAAATAATCAGACACCATTATAAGCTAAGGGTGCCTTTGTCTGCCTTCAAGTTCTCGGAAAGTTACAGACTAGCGGTCACGATTGTCAGAACTGAAAATGCGGTTGCTTTCACTGAAACCGTAACATTTTTCTGCTTTTGTTGAGGCCCAGTAACGTCTAAGTAAAATATAGTTATTTTTAATGACCTTCGTATACTGGTTCTTGCTAATTTTAGGACAACGCATGTATTCGGCTGTAATCAAACAAAATAATAAAATCAAACAAAATAATAAAAAATTTTGAAATAAAATCGTTATTAATAAAACTTAACAAAGACTCTAAAATAATTATAGCAATAAAAAATACTAGGGGGCCAGCCCCCTGCTCGCTAGCGCTCGCCAACCCCCGGAGGATTGCTTTGCAATCCTCACTGGTTCGCTGCGCGAACCTATGCTCGCTACGCTTCTTATCAATGAAGACATGTGTCCTAGCAAAAGGAATTGTTTACAAAATATGATATTCCAAAAAAAAAAAAAAAAAAAACACATTTTTTTTTCCAATCTAAATTTGCTGTTTGCAGAAAAGATATATACAGTGCCTCTAAAATCAGAATTCGAATGAAAACTGTGCAAATTTTGACTCGAAATGTGATCGCTGCTTTGGAAATTGAATACCCAGCATGTTGTTAGTGTGTACATTTCCCCAGCACTCGAGCCACTCACTTTTTCATTGAGAGTTTGTTGTCTAAAGTTGAAGTTCAAGCGTATTGTTGAACTACAATTGTTGGCCCTGAAAAGATACCGCGTTTTCTTTGATTTCTATTACAAACTACAACAGCTCGACTAAAATTAATTTTTTCGATAAAATTTCATACGATTTCGCTATGAATTCAATTGAGGCGCGAGACTTCGTGATGGTAAACAAACAATCGCACAATGTTGCCAAAACGCAATAACAAATAACGTCTTTTTTGCGTGCCACGTAAGAGAATTATATATATAGATTGTTCTGAATCAACCTTGATTTTCATAATGGCAATGGTATTTCTTTAATCCTCATAACTTCGCGAGATTTCCGACCAGTGTAATATTGCTTTTACCACACAACATTAACCCTTCTAGTATTTGTCGTGACTAGGTATCTCGTCATTAGCATAAACTTCAGCTTCTGTGGGACCAGATGTCGATTGACAAGATATATTTCTTCATTAGAAGAAAACTGACAAGATCTTGTATCATGAAAATATTGGCAATATTTTCATGACTTGATATCTTATCATTAGCATAACTGGCCAGTTCTTGATAAACAAGACATATTTTTTCATCAGAAGAAAACTGACAGGACGTTGATCTTGTATCATAAAAACCGGCAATATTTTCATGTGATATCTCGTCATTAGCAGAATTGGGTATTCTTGATGAAGGATATGTCTCGTCAAAATAACTCGGTGGGTTAGTTACTAATTAACCACATCTATTGGTTGAAAGACTCCAGGAATACTTTCAAAAGTTTGTAAAGTTTTAATTCATCCTTTCCTTTAAATATAAACCTTTGGAACTATCCTATTGGCCCATTCTATACAATATAATCTTTGAAACGATTCAATTGCTCTTCTCTTTAGATTAGAATCTCTTGCAAATATTAATTGCTCATTCCCTAAGATTAGAATTCTTTTGTAAGATTATATTTGTCCTTTCCTTTAAATACAGTTCCATTCGAATTCTTTTGTAAGATTATATTTGTCCTTTCCTTTAAATACAGTTCCATTCGAATTATTTTGTAAGATTATATTTGTCCTTTCCTTTAAATACAGTTCCATTCGAATTCTTTTGTAAGATTATATTTGCAATTTCCTTAGAATACAATTCCCTTGGAATTCTTTTATAAGATTATATTTGTCCTTTCCTTAGAATACACTTCCATTCGAATTCTTTTGTAAGATTATATTTGTCCTTTCCTTTAAATACAGTTCCATTCGAATTATTTTGTAAGATTATATTTGCCCTTTCCTTAGAATACAATTCCCGTAGAATTCTTTTATAAGATTATATTTGTCCTTTCCTTAGAATACACTTCCATTCGAATTCTTTTGTAAGATTATATTTGCCCTTTCCTTAGAATACAATTCCCTTAGAATTATTTTATAAGATTATATTTGTCCTTTCCTTAGAATACACTTCCATTCGAATTCTTTTGTAAGATTATATTTGTCCTTTCCTTTAAATACAGTTCCATTCGAATTCTTTTGTAAGATTATATTTGTCCTTTCCTTAGAATACAATTCCCTTAGAATTCTTTTATAAGATTATATTTGCCCTTTCCTTAGAATACAGTTCCATTCGAATTCTTTTGTAAGATTATATTTGTCCTTTCCTTTAAATACAGTTCCATTCGAATTCTTTTGTAAGATTATATTTGTCCTTTCCTTTGAATACAGTTCCATTCGAATTCTTTTGTAAGATTATATTTGTCCTTTCCTTTAAATACACTTCCATTCGAATTCTTTTGTAAGATAATATTTGTCCTTTCCTTAGAATACAATTCCCTTAGAATTCTTTTATAAGATTATATTTGTCCTTTCCTTAGAATACACTTCCATTCGAATTCTTTTGTAAGATTATATTTGTCCTTTCCTTTAAATACACTTCCATTCGAATTCTTTTGTAAGATAATATTTGTCCTTTCCTTAGAATACAATTCCCTTATAATTATTTTATAAGATTATATTTGTCCTTTCCTTTGAATACACTTCCATTCGAATTCTTTCGTAAGATTATATTTGCCCTTTCCTTAGAATACAATTCCCTTAGAATTCTTTTATAAGATTATATTTGCCCTTTCCTTAGAATACAGTTCCATTCGAATTCTTTTGTAAGATTATATTTGTCCTTTCCTTTAAATACAGTTCCATTCGAATTATTTTGTAAGATTATATTTGTCCTTTCCTTTGAATACAGTTCCATTCGAATTCTTTTGTAAGATTATATTTGTCCTTTCCTTTAAATACACTTCCATTCGAATTCTTTTGTAAGATAATATTTGTCCTTTCCTTAGAATACAATTCCCTTAGAATTCTTTTATAAGATTATATTTGTCCTTTCATTAGAATATATTTTTTGGAAAAGGATTCTAACTGCTCATTTCCTTAAAACAGAATAGTTCAAAAAGATTATATTAGTTAATAAGATAAAAATTGGTTAGAAGTCATGTATTGAAAAGTGCAAGTTGCAAAGTAGAATTATGCGTGCGAACCCCTCGGTGAGATTTAATTTAAACCATTCACCAGGAAGTTTATACCCAAGTGCCCAATTATCGCAAAGGAAGTTAAAATATCTAAATAAATATCAGTGTAAAAAGTAAACGTGTCTAATCTATTGCCAAATCAAATTTATTCATAAAATTGCGAACTTCTGAAAACATTGGGTAGCCTTTTGGACTTTTACTGTGACTATTGCGGACTATTACTGCTACATTTATTACCCATGATCCTTTCACTAAAATACACCCCATGAGGACCCTAGTTCAGATAAACATTTTTATCATTAAACTTACCTAGGAAGTCTCACAGTAAACAAAAAGTCTCTCTTATAAAAACATTTTCATGCTTTTTTTCATTTACCATAACATGCTATTTGTTGCACACACACACACACAGGGTAGGTTATTTATAAAAAAGGAGCTCTACTCAGAAGGGATCTCAAATTTAAGGGTGAATGTCTTCGAAATGACGTTGTTGGAAAACCACCTTAAGCAACTTGTGTGACGTTAAAAAGGTTTGCAAAACCTCAAGGCCACATTCAATTTGCATTCCTCTCTAGTGGAGATGTGTTTTCTTTTTGGGGTGTTATAGACAGGCATCCAATGCTCTTTACTTTCTACTTTCCAACCTGTTTTCGCGTTTGAATGGAGAAATTTTCTGAACATAAAAAATGAAGCCTAATTAAGCAGCAATATCCAGAACATTAAATATTTTCTGGTTTTTCTGTTCTTGTTGGTTGAGGTATCCAATCGTGAGTAGTCATTAGGGAGCACTTCTGAGAAATGTTTATTAGAAAAAGAAATTCAGTGTAGCTACGCGAATTGCTATTCGTGACATGATCAACAAATGCCACCGCAATTATGTACTCCATTATTATATGCGCAGATAGAAATGCAACGAGAGAGAGTTTCTAACTAAAGAATGAATTCTATTCTTTAAGAAATGATACCATTGAAAGCTATCGACGCGTATGTGTATCTCTATCTAACGCTGCTTGGCAAAATTTTATTTCCAAAACTGGCAAACAGATAGATAATGCACATTTTTATAAGTAAAGATTTACTACTTTAGAAATTGCTTTACTTTATATTTCTGATTTTTCAAAATGCACTGCTGGCCATCTAAAATAAAACACCATAGAGGAGGAAGCATCCAATAGCCTTGTAATTTGTACGATACGAAATTCGTGGTAGGATATGCAAATGTAAAGCACTGCATGTATATGAAAATCACATGCGCCAGTAAAGCCCCTCTTAAGCAATATAAAAAGGGAGAACACAAAGTCGGTTATAAGTATTGAAATTTGGGTTTCCTGGCTGGAACAGCCAGGAAACACAACTTTCCTGTTAACAACACAACTGTTAACAACTGTTTCCTGTTAACAACACAAATTTCCTGTTAAGGGGGTCCGGGACACAGTGAAAAAAATTTTTATTTATTAATTTAGAATTTTGAATTTTTTTTGTACTGATTACCCATCTAACTAATAAGCAAAATCACAACACAAAAGTTTTCCAAAAGTTCTTTAAAAATTTTAAATTAAATTTTTTTGAAAAAAAGAGGGGTCATTTTAAATTGCTAAGGCTCAAAACATTCTTGATCAATTTTCAAAATTTTTGCATTAAATTATTCACAAATTTATTAACTTTAATTATGATTCAGGAATTTAAAAAATATTAATTTAATAAAAAATGAAAAATGTTTGAATGAAAATTTTTGAAAATTTTAAGGTACTTTTTTTTTAAAAAGTCATATTTTTAAAAGTAAATATTTGTTTTAAATTTGCTGAATCAAAATTAAAGTATAATGTTTGAAAAAGATGTATTCCAAATTTCAACCCTTAAACTTTATCGGTTTTTGACTTATAGCAATTTGAATACAGGAAATCTTGAAAAAATGCATCATGGAGAAAAACGCATTTAAAGTTTTAAGGACAGATGTTGTTGCCATGACAACAACTGTCAAGAGTGTTAGATTTTTCAAAACAACGCACCACAAAAATTATTATATCTCTAGTTCTAATTAAGATAGAAACATGATTTAGACGTCATTTTAAGCAGAAAAACACAGAGAATTTCGTAAAATAATAAAAAAAATTTCGAAAATGTGACGATTTTTGTGTCCCGGACCCCCTTAAGGAACAAAGGAAATGACAACAATAAAGTTTAACTATGCCCTGTCGAAAAATACGGTAGTCTGAGTTTGATAGAATGGTAATTGTGGCTAGTCGAGATTGCGGATTATCCTTCCGCGAAGAAATCACGCCACAGTGATTCAAATATAGTATCGATAGGTGCAGAAGGACGAACTGATCGACGTAAACTATTGCATCAACCTTATCACACCACGAGGGGACAGACATCATGTGCGCAATGCTGTTAGGCATCGTACTGCAATATCAAGAACCCTAGCTCAAGAACTAAGATGTGTGTTGCTCAACAGCCTGTATCAGCACGTATAATTGGACATCGTCTGAAGCAGCGGTGAGTTTCCTCAAGACGTCCATTACTGTGATTTCTTTTTATTCTGTATACACTACAAGAGTCTACTCTTTCTCTCTCTCGATCGGCGGAAGCACTCCCCCCGTACCACACCGGTTTTGAAGAACGGGTTAGCCCTACAGCTAGGAGGTCCACGAGTGGAAAAAACGAATAGTAAAAGGCCATAGTAGAACCGTACTAAAGCCTCCACCGCCAGCATTGTACTAAGCTATCGTATTGTAAGCTAAGCTATTGTACATCTAAGCAGAGTACATGCATGAAACCGACCCATGGATGATGTTTGTCCGGGTCCCATCACATAAATCAATACAAGACTGCCGAAGCTCGAGGAATAAGTTTTCGTCACACCGTTCGCTAGAGAAGATAAGTTTTCCCTCCTATTCATCGCACGATAGCTCTGCATCAGAATCGAGCCAGGTGTAGTTCTCCTCAACGTGAAGCGAGTACGTGAACGCTCATTGGAAGCTCAACACCGCCCCAGGTATCTATTAGGCGGGCGCCCCCACCATAGTTGCCCAGCAGAACAGCAGTCTGTTCTCGCACTCTATGATCCGGTATTTTTGGACGGTAGTTACGGTAACATCATCTCTTGTGCTATGTAGATCTCTGCCGGCTACCAGATAGCTTTCATTCGTAAGCGAACAGGTATTAGCCTAGGGTGGTTGAGGTGGTGAGCCCACCAACACTAGTTACCAAGTGGCACCCCGTGGAAGTACCTGCCGCTACTGCAATGGTGCGCATAAAGCATTGTTCAACAAATTGAAGAAAGTCAGACGAATTTTTTTTGCCTACAACACACGATGGTGCCTGACTCATGCATTATGCATCGCAATACTGATCCATCACCAGGCTTTACGGTAAGAAACCCATTGGATTTCGCATCCAACCCACCTAGTAAGAATTGCCGGTACGCTCCACAGCAACCGCTTCCACTCTAAAACTTTAAAGCCCACTTATCACTAGGACTTGCCTGCTGCCAGTTTTCAACTGAACAATGGACGACCACTCCTGGCATGCAAAGGACTATACCTCGATGTCCGCCGGTACACCAGATGAATTTGGGCAACATCTGGAGGCAGTATGAGTTGTTATAACTTCGAACACGCATCCAAAGTCTTTCTCGTCGTTGCAGCAGTTATTTCTACCAATGTCGGCAACATAAAATAATGATTTCTTTGAGTTCTGCAAGTTTTTGAAGGAGCTGTAATTACAGTCATTTTACTTTGTACCTTTTGTTCACTGCAAAATAAATATTTGACTTCTCTTGTCATTCATGGTGTTGCATATTAGCAGTGTAATTCACCCTTTTGTTTCGGGTTCTCAACACTGACATTTTTTACTCAAAGAATGTTGACGGGGCTTTTCCATCTTCAAAATAGGGTATTTTAGAATATCGGAGATGCTTACGACAAATTCTTATTGTGAACAGTTTAAAGACTGAAAACAAAAATTAACTTCCATAATGTCCTTGCTGTATAGACAAATCCTTGAGTACCTAATAGAAAATATCAAGTATCAATGTTCAAAACACTATCAAAATCATCTGCAGTGAATGGTAAATAATGAAACTAAACAAAAATATTTCACTTCTTGCCATATTTTTCTTTTAAAATTATTTCGATCATCGATTCTTTTAAATGTTGTTTCAAAATGTTGCGAAACTTTGGTTAATTTTACACCCGTGATACACTGGCCTGATTTAAGCGTTTTACACGAAATTTAATCTTGGAATTTCCATATAAGCGTTTGAAAAAGCACATACAGAAGTCAACAAGGTAGTTGACCCATTAATATATAATAAATTACAACTCTTTATGACCGGAAAAGATCTGCATAAACCTAGAAGCTACGGTAAGGTAAGATGTTAGAGGTACAATTACATTGCCATTACACTGGACAGTAACAGGAACTATCAAGATCATGTATATATGTTTCAACACTCCTCTCCAACGAACAACTCCCGGATATATATTGACGAGTTAAGCACTTGGACCTTGAGGAATAACCCATCGCCAAAAGGCTGATGTGAAGGTTATGAATGTGAAGTCTACTTTCTGGATATTGTACTGATCGTTTTATAATGCCGTTAGAGGGTTTAAGTACTTCGAATGAACAAGCTGGAGAAAAAAAAACGACGATTTATTATAATGATTTATGCTAGCACCACTTACTTATAGAATAGCTTTACTCCATTTTTGTTGTAAGGACATTTACTCTATTTTTGTAATTTTTACAATGACATGAATTTGAATAGGAAGGGCGTATTCCTAAGCATCCGAAGTTAAGTTGAACGACTTCTGTGAAGATGATTCTGCTGTCCGCTGCAAGGACAAAAAAAATCAAATGAGGTATTTTAACAAGTCATACATGTTATAGAAAAGTGCGTTTTACATTATAGGAAAGTCTGAAATGTCGCATCTGTTTTGGGAAAACATCTTAACGAACTTAGAGAAGTGATAGAAATGACGGGAATGGGGGATGTGGTGAAATTGATAATCTGGAGGAGTATCAAATGAAATCTGACCAATCTGAACAATTTTCAATTTTTCTATTTCGCTAATGAGCCAAGGAAGAATTGTTCAAGATATTTCTTAAAATCTTGTAGGCTTGGACTCGTCAAGCTTTTACCTTGGATAATTTTTATGAAAATTCAATTCCAAGAATTGTGGAAATGTAGTCTTACATTAAAACTGACGAGAAAATTTTATAAGTCATTAAGAGACCCAACAGAGTAAATGCTATCATCCATTCAACTTCGATGAAGGTTGTCTTACCATTCGATGTCCATCTCGATAAAACAATGTTTTTCAATGAAATCATTGAATTTAACCATTATATTATAAGCTACGTTATTTACTTTATTTCATATCATCGCTAACTTAGCTTGCAAAAACATTGTTTGGGAGTGATTGTAATGTGTAGATAATGGTGAAAACATCACCAGTTATTTCAAGCAGAGTTGACTTTATGTAGCAAGGTAAGAACACACACAGTAAGAAGAGACAGTTGTATAATTGTAATGGAGGAATCCTCTTTGAAATAATTACCTTCGATTTAATTGGATCTACTGATTGAAGTTACAATACAATCATGCTAGGTTGTCTCCCAAAGAGGTCGGAGTTAGTTATACTAGGAAGATAGAATGTTAGGAAGATATTTTTTCAGTCGTGGCTAGTTCAACATCAACAACTGGATTAACCGTTTTGTTTTGCACTTGGAAAGTTTCTTTACACTTCGAATCCAACTTGCTTCAAGAAATGCCTGGCAATACAGATGACCAAGATCAAATCTGTGATAGGGTAGTCTCGTGATTGGGTAAATAAGGTAACTTTACCATTGTTGTGTGCCTCTAATAAGTCTATATTTATACGTCATTAATTCATTCATAACCCATAATCAATAGTTGATCAAAATGGTCAGAGAGTTAAAGTGTAATGATCTTAAACCTAAAATAAAAGAACACCCTTATTTAAGAAATGGAAGGTTCCAATTTATCTTACTTTATCCTTCTTAAAAATATTTATCTTAAGTAAGATGAAATAAGACTTTCCTTTCCTGATCTCACCGTGTAGCTCTGCTCGTTACCCACTTGCATTAAGCAGATATTACGAGATCTAGTGCCAACTATAAGGAAGTTTAAGGTTTATTTACGTTATCCACATTTCCATATTACGCATCAAATATATGTACTAACAAAGTTTTGCATAATTTTTTTCTATTTAACCTTTGTTGTTGACAGTTATCACTTTCCAAGGAGTGTTCTGGCTCATTTCCTTCTGTCTGAAGCTAAATTCATTGTACAACCAATACCTTATCCTTATTACTGAAACAATAAAGTCACATAATGTCAATAGAGCAAAGAAATCTTGACTACTACAATTGATACTATTTTTTTGTGAATATGAATAAGAAATCTTATTGTTTCTTGCAAGAAATTTATGACTCAAGAGCAGGTTGAAATTCTTTCAAACGAAGTATAATGTTCAAGGGCAAATTCAAGTTGTTTTCAGTAACCCTTTTAATAAGTTGAAATTAATATTAAATGTATGTAATTTATTACCTAAAAGTTTCGTGTCGAATGTTGGAACATGCACCGTCAACTAATAAGGACTTCCTCATCAACGGAAACAAATAAATGCTGCCTTTTTAGTAGGAAAGTAATATCAGAATCAGTAGTGAAAATATCATAGCAGTTAGAAAAATATTTTAACACTTATAAATTATTTTGGCAAGAACCAGCGTTCCGTACAACACGTGCAGAAATTTCACGATACACAAACCGTCATTTTCAACTCAATAATACTTCCGCTCAAACACCTTCACTTGTGCATGAAGTCTCGTTTAACGACGAAGCGTTTATAATCACAAGCTGAGTGATACCAATCAAATTCACCAACACAGTGACACTTTTTAGGCCTTATTTTATGCCTACCGAATCTCACATTTCAGCCAATATTGCTCACGCATCGTATTTGAATAAAAGCGATTTTAATCATTAATATTTGAAATCACAAACTCTCCGCTTGTTAATTGAATAAGTTTTTCTTGGTGTTGCACTTTCATTGAACAACAATGCCGTTGATTTCCACCTCATTGTTTTTATAATAAGATTTTCAAACATTTAGTTTCAGTACATAAATTAATTGGTACTTTATATGCATTACAACATAGAATAAAATAATATATTGTACCTTTTTGAAATATGATAGTAAGGTTTGCAGGACAGAATTCGTTCTTAAAATGCTTCGACTTTATGCCTGACAGTTAATGGGTTGTTGCATATGAAATGAATGATTGAAAAGCACTCGGGGAGTGTAAGAGAAGCCATATGTCTATTTAATCAATGAAACGCTAAGAGCTAAGCATTGTTGACAACAAAGGAGCCAATTGTCTATGCCACGTTTGAAAAATCCGACGTCTATGATAAAAAATTTTCACTGCCTGAAAGATAAATAAACTGGTTCGGTGAAGTTCAGATTTTGACTACTATAAAAAAATTGTGTCTGTGCTCTACATGACCGTTTTGCTTCCGTTGCTTTATTTAGACTGCACAGTTAATTCTTGAAACTATTTTAGTAGCATACAGTGTTTTGTTACAATTTATTTTGCAAGTATATTTCAATGAACTCAGCGGATATCAACGTAAACAGACTTATCTACTTTTATACAAGTGGTTGAAACTTTGAATAAATCGATTTGCAGCTTTTATCTGATGTATTAGTTTTCTCTGTCCCTCCGCATTTCACCGTAGGGATTTATTTTCATCGCAAACAAACCAGAAACAACTTCTACTACCTAAATGCTCTCATATGATACATATTGGGGTTACATTAAAATGTAGTTAATAAACGTGTTGATGATATTTGTTGTTTAGTCTAATTCGCGTTGACCAATGAACTTTTGAATGCAATTTGGAATGTATTCTTTGGAATTTTCGTTGGTGAAGTATTGAAATCATATCCGAAAAACAAGTTTTGACGTCACTTTAGCTATATGTACACATATGGATAATTTTCTACTGCATGTTATTTTAAATTCTCTTTCTACATTTTCCAATTTAAAAATATCTTCCCAATTGTCCTTGTTCATTTCTTCATCAAAATGTAAGCATTTAAAATTATTTTATCTGTAAATGTTTACTGGTACTTTTTTACTGTTGTTAAATTAAGGTATACGTATACGTTCGGAGACAAATTTTCAAAATAATTATATTTTCCCAATTTTTTTTGTGTTTTTCATTTCATTATAAGTTATAACAACAGTGTAACACAACAGAAGACAAAATTTTTCTTAATATTTTGAATTAATGGCATAAAACTGTCAAAAAAAACTCAAAAAGTGATAGTCACGCTTAACGTGAAATTACAAAAACAAAATACTATTTTCCAAAAAATGACACTTAAAAACACTTGAAGGACAGTATTGCTAGACTTGGAAGATTATCTAAGCATTATCTTTAAATTTGGTGAAGATATGTGCCTACGTGTTTCATAATTCCCACAATTGTTCAAAAAATTAAAAAAACCTGTCAATTTCATACTTTAAAATCCCAGAAAATCTTAAATTACCAATCTAATTTCATAATAATAGTTCAACACTTACATTTGTTAGTTACGAACATACACAGAAAGTTTCTAAGCAATTGAATGTAAACTTTTGGATATATTGTGTAAAATGGAAAGTAACATATTTGAAAATAGTGGTTTTGAGAAAAAGCCAAAAATGTAATATAATCACAGAATTCCTTTAAAAAAAGGATTAATACCCAGTTAAAATCCACCTGATTGGTAAGAGACACCTTCTGTCTTTTCAGATTGTGTAGATTTTTTCTTTCTGGTAGCTTTCAGAATTTTTCTTCGCCGTTTTGCCATGGGGTAGAGTGTCGTACAGATTCGTTCACGCGGAGTTTGTCTAAGTAATTGTAACGTTCCTCAGTGTATCGTCCCAAACTTTCAAACCCAAGTTGTTCTAGCACTTTGAGGCAACCACGATACCCATCATTAAATTGGATTACAGCGTCAAATGCACCTAAACGTACTGTTTTCAACACCGCAAACACATTTTTAGATACCCTCTGCCATATGGAAGCGTTAAAACATTCATTGGCGTTTTGTGTCTTTCCATGAAGACATTTGCTGAGCAATTCACGAGAACAAAGCTTCATGTATACAGGTTTCACAGCAGCTAATATGTATTTGGGGAGGCCTGTGTACTTTTGCTCTGGAGTTTTACTTTGAGCAATAGCTCTTTGATGAAAACACCAGCTTTTTTCCCCAGTCGGACACTGTCCATGCATAGGATTCGCTGTAGTTGATGCACAGTGAAAGAGTACAGCAATAACACTTTGTTGCATCTTATCTATGTTCCCCACATTGTCACGAACAGCTATGCCGTAGTAATTCTGAAGACGGTCGATAAAAGTATTGGTCAGTTTTCCCTTTCCAGAAAGTCCTTTAGTTTTCTTTTTCAGTTGTCGAAGGTGTGTGCCCACTCTTTTTTGTATGTGACCAATGCATTCAAGTTTGGTGACACTGTCCTTGCCATACGTGTCTTTGACTTCAGTGAAACCTTTCGAATCCCCATCACCATAATAGTGTATATATTTAAGGCCTCGTGAAATTTCTGACCTTTTGAATATTTGAGATGCACCGACAGTCTCCATGTGATGTGCAGATCCTACATAATTACACTGGCAAACATGATCTGCCTTTTTTTGTTCATATTCTTCCTTTTTGGGGAGTTTTTGAAGTTTTTTGCAAGTTGGACAATATGCAGACAGCACTGCAACATCTAAAACTTTCCCGGTGTCGATGCTTATTGCCGAGACGCAACCATTCAGCGAAGAATAGCCCCTGCGCTGCCAAGTGCCGTCAACAGATACACCGCATTCCTGTGTTTGATGAGAAGCATTCCCTTTTAACAACTTCACTTCTTCTGCGGCATTTATCATCGAGGCTTGGGAGACTTCTGGAACTGCATCTAAAAGCTTCTTTTCGTGAGCCGTATAAGAGTTTCTGCTTGGTGGAGGTGGCAGATTTAACGTAGAACAAAGTTTTTCAGCGCCATTCATACCTTTTCCAAGTTGTCGCAACGCGTAAACCAAACGAGTATTAATTTCTGGCAAGTGTCCTATTTTTTTAGAAGAAGAAAACCCTTTTACAAATGCACAATTTTGACATTGAAGGGAAAAATGTGAGCACAAACCAAATCTGCTATCTTCCTTCAACAACAGTCCAGCATTCAAACAAGAAGGGCAGCAAACTGTAGAAAAAACGTCCGCCAATATCTCAGAATCACATATCCTGTTTCCTGATAGTTCTGCACAGGCTTTTACAGATGCATTTGGAAACAATTCAAGTTTCTTTTCACTTGCCGTGGGCAACTGAGTCGCTTTCGAAAAGCGATTTCCATGAAAGTGTCTCTTGCGTTTACGAGCTGGAGTTTTCCCCATAGTTTGTAAATAAGCTGACAAACTACCAAAGTTGATTAAAAAGTAGGTAGAATAAAATAAGAATCTGTTTTAAATGCAAGATTTCAAGAACGAAAAGCATACGCGCAAAACAAAATTCAAATGTAAATACACAACATGAAGCCACTTTTGGCTTACTTAAAACACAAATAAAATCATTGCCAGACGCTTTAATTTAAAAATATTAATTTTAAAATATCTCAAAATGCTAAAATAAATGTTTTGGCATATTTTGAAGCATTAAAAAAATATTTATAGGTGTTTTTTTGACAAGTTTCGAAATCGAGAAAGAATTTCCGGTATGCAGAAGGCAACTTCCGGTTTAAAATATAGCTGACATGCATTTCTAAAAACGTCATAACTGGCGTTCTAATTGACCTAGAGACAAAATTCAAAGTGATTTAGAAAGCTAAAAGTTCAAACTATATTTCTGCATCAAAATAAAAAAATCAGTTATTTGACTGAAAATCGATAAATAAACGTATACGTATACCTTAACTTTTCATAAATTTTATAAAAACTATTTCTTCTCATACAAACAGAAAATTTGAATGCATAAGCTTTTGAGAAAGGATATCATTGCAATTCGGGAATCATTGTAAATTCACTCAGATTCATGAATATTCCACATCAGCTCTCAAATCTGCTACCATTTTCGCCAGATACTATACATTACTTGTGAAATTACTAAACAGATATCTTCTATGCTAATTTTTTTATCAACTGTCGCAAAGGAAAGTTAATTTTAAAATATCACGTTTAAAATATACTTATCGTTACTAAAATGGTGCAAAAGGTTTCAATCTGCATTTTAGCAATTTTCACTTCACCCCATTTTTTGAGTCAATATTTCATGTTTTATGCTATGACCAAACCACGATGCATCTTGAATGTCGATATTCATGAGAAAAGAAACTTTGAGTCACTACTCGATTTTTCTCAAAGTAGCAAAACTTTGTACGCGTTTTTGTAGAAACGTCAATTTTGCATATCGGTGAATCTACCATGGTGGTAACGATATATTCTTATTTCTGTGTCGAATATTACTTTTTTTAATACAGTTAGTACAAAATATATCGTTATCTTTGTATTTCATTGATCCAGCTTCAGACTTACAGTTAAGCATTCTCAATTTTTATGCTGACATTTTCTATCTGCTTGTAGTGAACTCTATATCGAAATATATTTTCTGCTTAAAAGACGTCTCAAAAGTTTGATATAAAGTGCTTAAATGTTAAGTAGGGGGAAAATTAAATAAAGGAATAGAGCGCTTATGGTTTAAGAAATAGCACTTTAAGTATAACAGCCATGCATTAAGTAATAGCATAAAAATGGGTTGCCGTGGCTCAGTAGTTTTGCCTACTGGGCTAAAAAAATCTGTGACTTGTAGGCACCATAGGATCGATTCCTCCCTGATTATATTTCTATCTTCTGTGTCCAAAAAGCTTAAATAAAGTAATAGCATAAAAAATGGATAGCCGTGGCTTAGTAGAGCTAGCCTACTGGACTAGTAAACCTGTGACTTGTAGGCACCGTAGGTTCGATTCCTCCTTGCTTATATTTCTCTCTTCTGTGTCAATAAAGCTAAAATAAACTAATAGCATAAAAAATGGGTAGCCGTGGCTCAGTAGTTTTGCCTACTGGACTAGTAAACCTGTGACTTGTAGGCACAAGAGTTTCGATTCCTCCTTGCTTATATTTCTCTCTTCTGTGTCAATAAAGCAAAAATAAACTAATAGCATAAAAAATGGGTAGCCGTGGCTCAGTAGTTTTGCCCACTGGACTAGAAAAACTGTGACTTGTAGGCACCGGAGGTTCGATTCCTCTTTGGGTATATTTCACTCTTCTGTGTCAGTATAGCTTAAAATAAAGTAATAGCATAAAAAAATGAGTAGCCGTGGCTCATTAGTTTTGCCTACTGGGCTAGTTAATTTGTGACTTGTAGGCACCAGATGTTCGATTCCTTCTTGGGTATATTTCTCTCTTCTGTGTCAATAAAGCTTTCTTTGTGTTCATATGCCCATACCTCTCGTTGATCAGCGCAGCTTGGCCAAATATGGGTCGTATAGTTTAAAACCCAAACGAAGTACTGAAATGTTTCATTACTAGTGCTTTTAATCTCGACAATTGCATATCGAGCTTGTCTTCATAATCAGGCTTATTATGGTATTCAACACTCACTGCCAAAAGTTAAGCACGAAAGGTAAAATGCAAAAAAGACGACAAGTACAGCTTTGATTGACACGAAATGCGTCAGGAAAGTAGCAAATAGGTTTATGCATGAAACAAAACAAAGAATTCAATACAAAGATGAAAACAATATTGATTTTTCACGAAGCATAAGATAAAGTCCTATTGGAGTCAATAAAAAAAATGTTGTTTAAATCCAAAACAAATAAACAAAACCGACATTAATAGAGTTTGTGATCACCCCTCATCCTCATACATAGTTGACAGCGTGCTTTCCATGAGGTGGTCAACCACACCAGAGTCAATTAATCGTAAAGAACCCTCCTGTAGAGCAATTTGCAACTTTGTGCGAGCAGCTGGGGGTGAGAAACGTGCAAACACAGCACGGCCGAGGACATACCAAATATTTTCAATGGGATTGAGGTCAGGCGAGCACCTCGGCCAAACCATACGCGCAATCCCCTCACTCTCCAGGTAGTCGTCGACGATGCCAGCTCTATGGGGAAGCGCATTATCATCAAATTAAACGAAAGAAGGACCAATTACTGCAGCGGACAATCTCACAGTGGGTTCTAGGACTTCATCCAGATACCGGACAGTCGTCACAGAACCCCGTCTATGGATGTGCAGGTAAGTGATATATCCCAACGAAATCCCGACCTACACCATGATGCTTCCACCTCGGAATGCGTGATGTTCGATGATGTTCTGGGGCCGATTGCGTGTGCCTTGTTCTCCCCAGACCCTTACACGTTTGTCATCTGGCTCCATGGAAAATCTCGACTCATCCGTGAATATAACGTTAACCCAATCAGAGACAGTCTAATTCACATGTTACCGACCTGATCGTGCCACTCTGAATTGGACGGATAGAGGAACACAAACTCGTGCGATCAGTAGTGGCAGATATAGTTCTACCAATGGACGCTTCAACCATAGATAAAACACGTTGTGGAGGTAGCTCTTAGATTCCGCTTCGCTACAACAGCAATACATAGATCTTTCGCGGGGGTCGTAACCCCTGAGTGGCCTGTCACAGGTTTACGGACAACTGTTTGCCTTGTTTGGAATTGTTTCCATAATCGTGAAATGACGGAATGATGAACGCCGATGAAAAGAGCAACATCATTGATTGATTGCCCTGCTTCAAGGCATCCCACAGAACGCCAGAGCTCACTATCTGCCATTCGTCTTCTGGAAACAACAGAAACACGTCTGTCTTGAAAACTAATAGTACGAAAGTTCTAAACTCATTTTACAACACTTACATGCAACACCTCTAACCCTTCACAGTACTGGCTTCTTAAATGACTGCCTTTTATGCTTATTTCTCGACACGAAACCGTGATTGGCTGTTACATAACACATTTGCATACTTCCGTCTACTTCTGCAGCAAATTGCAACCCCTCAATTTCAGATTGGTTTCTGGAAATTAACTTTTTCCTCTCTGTGCTTAACTTTTGATAGTGAGTGTATTTACAATAGAATATTTAGACAAAAATGGCTTTCTGAGCAAAGTTGTTTAAGTTAAATGGTGAAGGTAGAGATGCGACATCGATGTCGATGTTTTTAAAAAACATCAATGTATTGGAGCCGATGTTTTTACGTTGTCGTTTTTTTTTTAATGAAAAAGTGCCATTATAAAAATTAAAAAAATAACCAAGTAGCATAATTTTTATAATTTGTAAATTGAACACACTTTTAGACCAAAGTGTGAAGGGTCTGAAAAGTGGTATGCGACATCGATGTCGATGTTTTCAAAACATCGATGTATTTATCATCGATTTATTGGCACCTATGTTTGTTTAACAATGTCGATGTTTTAACAATATTTTATGTTCTTGAGGTTTTATTTTTGAATGAAAAAAAGCACCATAGCAAAAATTTAAAAAAATAACCGTACAACTACAGTGTGTATCGAAATGATAGGTCCACCCGCATTTTTCAAAGTTTCGACTCTTAATTTAGAATAAGAATCACTTTTTTGGTGGAGATAATTATACAATAATCGTTATAACTATTTAGGAAGCAATTTGTTAAAAATAAATAATTCATTTTTATTTTACGCAAATTTTCATTTTGAGATCGTTTTGAAAAGATAGGTCCACCTTTATAAATCTTTGCACCAAAACGTTTATTTCCACAAAATTTGCATAAATATCACAGTTTAGTCTTACTGATTGATTACGCTGGCTGCTGTGGAGGTATTTAAACAGATTTGAACATCACATTGCAATCAAATGAAATAGTTCGTCATTGCAGTCTTCCGCTGATTGAGCAGGGGGAAATTGATATATTTAAGAAGTGTGGAAAATCGAAAAGAGACATAACTAAACTTTTAAACAGATCGCATAATGCTGTAAACAATTTTGTGCGACTTGGAAATGCCTATGGCACTTAAAAAACATCTGGGCGGCCATCAAAAGTGACACCTCGACAAAGAAGGAGTATCGTAAAGGATTTAAAATCTGAAAATACGAGCTTATCCACGTTGGTCAGGCAACAAAACCCTCCAATATCAAAATCTACGGCCCATAGAGTGGTAAAGAAGTTCGACAATTTAGTTTGCTGGAAGAGGAAAGCGGCCCCGAAATTAACTAAAGAGCACAAAAAAAAGTGATTGAAATTTGCACAGGAAGTGATGTCCTGGAAAGAAGACTGACATCGAGTGACATTCAGTGATGAAAAAAAATGCAACCTGGATGGTTCAGATGGCTGGCAGTATTACTGGCACGATCTGCGTAAAGATAGAGAGATATTCTCGAAGAGGCAAGCTGGAGGTGGTTCCATTATGGTATGGGCCGGATTTGGACGTGCAGGAAAAACTGATATAGCATTTGTAGACAATCGTTTGAATGCTGCAGCCTACCAACAGCTGCTTGAACAATATTTTCTTCCACAATCAAAGCACATTGGAGGCCCGTTCTTTATGTTCCAACAGGGCAATGCTCCTGTGCATACTGCAAAGTCCATTTTTGAATGGTTTCTGGATAATGATGTACATATTATTGATTGGTCACCTTGCAGCCTCGACCTGAATCCGGTAGAAAACACATGGGCCATACTCACAAGATAAATGTATGCAGGCGGAAGGCTGTACAACTGTACTACAGACTTAAAAAACGCTATTTCCTCCGATTGGGCAAAAATCGAGACAAACTCTTTACAAAAACTTGTAGAAACTATGCCGAATAGAATTTATGAGCTTATTCTGAAAAACGGTGGGAAAATTTCGTATTAGTTGAAGACTAATTCGATGTTTGGTTCAGTGGACCTATCTTTTTGAAACAGCTGTTTCACATAATTTTTATCTTCCGTATAATTCCTATGATTTGTATATTATTTATGCATAATTTTTTCATTTTATGAACTAACGTAGTTTATAAAATAGTACTTTGTACACAGTAAAACTTTTTTTACCAACATAACTTTCGATTTTACTAGTGGACCTATCATTTCGATACGCACTGTAAGTATTATCAGTGGTGGCGACATCCGTCCCATCAGAAAAAGTTTTTTCTCTAACTGGTGGGATAGTTAGTGAAAAAAGAAGACGGCTTAAGGTGAAGAAAGTCAACAAACTTATTTTTTTACAAACTATAAATAACAAATATAGGGCATATAATAATTATAGGCCACAATATTATTTATATATTTTTATATAAATATATTTTTTATTTACATTAAATAAAAAATAAGTTTTTTGTACTCCCCCCATAGGTTGATAAATAATTAATAATAACTAACAATAATTATTGTTATGTACCTACCTAATTATACTTACAGTAAGTAGTACCTACGTCAAATTGTTGTGAATATTATTTATTTCATATAATTCAATTTGAAAATAAAAGATATGTGAATTGTTCTCATTAATTTTGTTGACTTTGTTTTGACAGTTAAAAAAAAGTCTTAGAAAAAATTAATAAACACGGAAAAGGACAAATTAAATATCCCCCCCCCTCAGCGAACATTGATGTTTGAGGTTGCTAAACCAGTTTTAAGAAATGGGGGGGGGAGTTTAAATACACTGATGTTTAAAAACATCAATGGGTTTTGGGCGATGTATTCATCGATCGATCAACATCGATGTTTTAAGTTTGAACATCGATGTTTTGATGTCGATGTCGCATCCCTTGTGTAAGGTCTATATTTGGTCCAGCTGCACCAAACTCAAGACAGACAACGTCAAGAAATGGATATACACCTACAAGGAGAATTTTAGTGTCTCTGGAAAGAAAACGTAGCTTGACCAAATATCGACCTTGTACTACAAAACCCAAACCAACCAATCAGCACAGAAAACAAATATGCGAAGTATACGATAAAAATATTCTTTAAAAAGAAGCTATTCACACAATATTTGAAAGTACCATACGTCTTTTCCATAATGTATGCTTTGTCTCTTAAATTTTATTCTATATGTATTTATAACGATTGCTGTAGTTTTTCCTTATCTTGTTATTATAGAAAAAGTTGTTTATAAACTTTTAGATCTCTTTTATCTGCTGTAAAAAAGTGCCTTCCAAAAACTCAGATATGATACCTTGGGTCTAAAATTTTCCAAATTAATTTCTCTTTTTAACCAATTCCCTTCTTTGGGGCTTATTAATTTTTTACATGTATTAATAATCTTTTCAAACAGGTTGAAAAAATTTACTCACTTTTAAGTTCAAGAAAGAGTTATTTAATTTCTAACTCTTACAAATGCAGAGGCTGTTCACACATTTTTTAGACAATGTATATTGCATTCACAAAACTAAATTACATAAAATTCTTGTGTTTTAAATGTTCTATTTGATAGCCCTTATTCTGAACTATCTTTCGACACCGTAATTTCCAGGATAGTAATGCCTTTTGAAGTGTCAGAAGAGGTATTCTATCCCATTCCTCCTGAACAGCTTTCCAGAGTCCTGTAAGGGTTGTAGGACGACGTTTGGATAATGCAGATTTTAAAAATCCAAAAGCACAAAAATCCATAGGTGATACGTCGGGCGATTTAGTAGGGATATCAGTGAAGGGTATGGCCTGGATACAGGTTTTTTGTTCCGTTTCTTTTAGGAAATTTACAGTGGATTTTGATGTGTGACTGCTAGCTTTGTCTTGATGGAGTTCCACAGATTGATGGCACTGTGGGTAAAGCGATTGTATTTCATTCAGAAAAATTGGCGATAAAATATGTTCCTGATAGTATTTGGAGTTAATCTTGACATTTTTTTCCACTTTCTTAATTTTTAACTTGCCACTATGTGAAAAAACAGCAACAATCATAAATCCCTTAGAAAAACTTTCTTTCGATTCTGTGAACCATGTACTTAATTTTTTGCTCCCCTTTTATGATAAGAAATTGTTATTTTTTTTGTTTCAATCCTTTAAATACACCCATGATTCATCTATTGTGACAATTGTTTTTCCATTTTTCTTTGGATAAGTGTTTCTCATATAGAATTCGGCAGCGCGTCCTGCGTTCAGCGATATGCTTTGGAGAAAGACGATGCACATTGCGTTTTTTTCGCTTTCTTAAGATTTAAATCAGCGTTTATCATTTTGTTTACAGTTGACATCGAGCATTTTAATGATTTTTCAACTGTCCTTTGACTAGGGGGATTTTATTTTAACATTAAACAACGTACCTTTGCAATAGTCGAAGATGTCCGTTTCTTCCTTGGATACTTGTTTGGAATTTTTGTCCCACTTGAGGCTCCAATTTTATGGTTTTTTTTTCCTTTCTTGTTGACGATATTACCTATGTACGCTTTAGATGTCCCCAAACCATGACTCTCACATCGTTTTTGGATAACGGAATATGAATATTTCTCTTCGGAAAGAGCATAAATATAGCCTTCGAACCAATGCCTCGTTAAAAACGCCATTTTGAATAAAAACAAACCTCTCAAGCCGCAGACGATAATTTTGACTTTTAAAAACATAGTACAACTGCAATTATTTCTTTTGCAGCAAACGATTTTTTATTACCGCTAACCAAAATCGTCTAAAAAATGTGCGAACAGCCTCTGTATGTATGCATACATTTGAAAAATCTTATGGCTTTAGAGTATGCGAAGGTTGTTTGATTCAAATCTAAGAACAGTTTTGTCTTATGCTAAACAAATTCGAATCGTTTGGAAATTATGTTTTGTATAGTTTACATTTATAGTTTACTTCTTATACAGTCCCCTGTGGTCACTTAAATATAATCAAACCTACATCTCTTACCTCATATATAAAATATTTGTAATTTTCATAACTTTAAAATCCACATGGTTATCAAGATAACTTGTTCATTCTAATCACGCAGAAGTTGACGTGGTACTAAAGAAAACCTTTTCCAAATCCATTTCTTTCTTTAACCTTCTTTGTGGTTTATTAATTTTTTACAGATATTAACTCTCTTTTCAATCAGGTTGAAAACATTTACGCACTTTTAAGTTTATTAAGGGGATCCGGGACACATTCAAAATTTTTTTTCATTAATTAATATAGAATTTTGAATTTTTTTGTAGTGATTACCCATCTAACTAATAAACAAAATCACAACACAAAATTTTTCCAAAAGTTTAAAAAAAAATTTTAATTAAAAATTTTTGAAAAAAAGAGGGGTTATTTTAAATTGCTAAAACTCAAAATATTTTTGATCAATTTTCAAAATTCTTGCAGTAAATTATTCACAAATTTATAAACTTTAATTTTGATTCAGCAATTTAAAAAATATTAATTTAATAAAAAATAAAAAATATTTTTAATGAAAATTTTGAAAATTTTAAGGTTTTTAAAAAAAAAAAAGTAATATTTTAAAAAGTAAATATTTGTTTCAAATTTGCTGAATCAAAATTAAAGTATAATGTTTGAAAAATATATATTCCAAATTTCAACCCTTAAACTTTATCGGTTTTCGACTTATAGCAATTTGAATACAGAAAATCTTGAAAAAATGTATCATGCAGAAAAACGCATTTAAAGTTTTAAAGACAGATGTTGTTGCCATGACAACAACTGTCAAGAGTGTTAGATTTTCATAACAACGCACCACAAAAATTATTATATCTCTAGTTCTAATTAAGATAGAAACATGATTTAGACGTCATTTTAAGCAGAAAAGCACAGAGATTTTCTTTAAATAATAAAAAAAAATTTGAAAATGTGACGATTTTTGTGTCCCGGATCCCCTTAAGGAAGTTATTTAATTTCGAGAGAGTGACTTATTTTGTTGTAGGTATATACGATACATAGGACACACGTGTCAGATGCGTTGCTCAAGGAATATTTTCGAATCAACAGAATGAATTTCGATTGACGTCACACATTTTGACGTCACACCCTTCGTAACGAACCTGTGTATTATGATGCAATAGGAATACTATATAATATATACTTAGTAAAACACGTGAACCTCATGAATTCTGTGTCTTTTTATATCTTCGAACTGTTGTGGAGCTTTTTGTGTCTGTCAAGGTGTCCCTGTAGTGCTTGTCGACTGAAATCGATCAGAAGACCTTGAATGAATGAGAAACTAATGAAGAAAAAATAACCCTTATTAAAGATTCTTAGCAGACGCAGTCAGTCTGCGTCCTAAAGGCAATTAAGCTTGGGGACGGTATGCAAAATCTCTTTCTATAGAAAGATGATGTTGCATGTCTGGATAAATATCCCTGAACATGCACCAAAAACTGGTTTCAATGCAGTAATTGGCTGTCTCTTTGTCAATAGCGTAAAGAAACGTCAAATAGCTTGTAGACGGAAATTGCTACTTATTTCTAATGTGAGTAAATATAACCCCGCCGGTCCGAAAGATTTCCAGCACATTTTTTATGACTAAACAGAATAATATTGCAGTTCTCTGTTGAGGGGACAAAAGTTATTTGGCAGTTATCTAGGTAATCGAACACATCACAGTACCCCACAGCGATTTTAAAAAAATCAGGAGAGGTTTTGGGGTTATAGCCTTACGTATGGGTCACCTAATGTTAAGTCCCATAGGCGACGTCTAAAAAACACGGTTTTTTCACGATATACCCAAAACCCCTCGGGCGAATTGGACAAAAAAAAGTTTCTGGGTGGAAGGGCATACCCTAAGTACAAAAATCTCGACTATAATTTATAAATTTAAAGTTATGTAAAAGTATTTTAAATAATTTTTTTAAATACCTGTGCGTATTGAAGTAATGTTATTTTATGCTTTAAACTTAAATACAGTACAAAGTAACAAATCCGGAATTCTCCGGACCTCGGCTATTCCGAATTTCGGATTTCAGGATTTTTTTTTGTCAAATAAAAACCCTTATCCAACCCCCCTCTCCGTGCCCGAAAATTTCCGCTCGTTATTTACGTCTGTAACACGTTTGCAATACTAAAATAGCAGATACGTAAATAAGAATAATTAAAAAAATATTCTGAAAGAAAAGAAAAACAAACTTTTTTCATACAATGCAACACATTTTCTTGCAAATCTTCTTATTTTTCTGTGTGGTACTTACTCTGAACATGTCCGTTGTTTTGTATTGTTTCATCAATTTGGTCCAGGTTGAACTATTTGGTTTTTTTTTTAAATTATTCGTAGAAAAGGAGGAAAAATAGAAAAAAGTTAGAGAAAAAAACCGCTCGTTTGCAAAACGTCCGGATTTGGGACTTTCTACTGTATCTCAAAATGTGTATTTTTTTCCACAAAAGGAATATTTTTTCAAAGTCTATACAAGCAAATATAAAAAGAAATGGTTAACAAGTGTAACATACCCTATAACATATTTTAACACAGACATTTTTTTTATCTACTCAGAAAAGTACATTTTGATTGTTAAAAGGAATACAAATTGGTCATCTATCTATTATAGAAGAAAATTTTTCGGTATTTTTCAGGTTCATTCAGGTAGATAACTAGTCACGTGATAGCGAGTCTTGTGGTTCAACGGGCTAAAGAATTTGGAGCACGCGCAGACGATAAACACTGTTATATTTTTTAATTAATTCATTCATAAAATTTGAGAGCACGCGCTAGAGTGCTTGTAATGTTTTCAGAAGTACCAGCCAATTCGGTCGCCGTTTCCATAGCAACAGTCGAATATGAAAATATTAAGAAGTACTATTACAACAAACAACACGGATTAGCTAAAACATTTAAAATTATGTTGAGATTTCCTCTGAATTTTAACAATATGTTGCGCTAAAATATTTGCTTTTTTAAGTGGAAATGAGATGTTTTGTTCTTGACATTTTTTTAAACATTTTGTTTTTATTTACACTATATTTCCGTGTATTAGCCGAGAATTTGGGAACTTTTCTGAAGGTAAAGTACGGGAGTCGTCTTATATACGAATCCGCTAATCTCGCAAAAAAAAAGTAGGCAATTTTTCGTTACTCGGGCGCATGCGATAACTATCGCAATGGAAAGGGAACCTTCAATTAACGTCGTACAAGAGGTTCGGGATCAATCCAGAAGCGATCCATATTTGGATGGATTGTGAAGTAACCCCCTACCCCTCATTGTTGAAAAATATAGTTCGCATATATGATTGTGTATACTAAATATGATTGCGTAGCAATCATCGGGGATTGACGAACGATAGCAAGAAGGGGGCGAAGCCTCCTAGTTTATCAAAACAAAAAAGAAAATTGAAAAAGAATCTCAAAATTTCAAATTTTAAGTTTTTTAACAATTTTTGTTTTAAAGTGTTTAAAAGTGTCCCTTCCATAGATGACATCGTAAGAACGAACCACCGAATACAAAACGAAACGGTGTTGTCAAATGCAAAGGAACCTGCTGAAATGCATGAGGGTTCTCAGAGGCATAAATGTGACATTTACAGGTGCTATTCAGATGAAATTGTGCTTCTTCACTGGACAGGATTTCCAGGGTCATGGATCTTTGACTTCCTTGAGAGCTAGGAGCTTCAGAGAAATATCTACGTGAACCTCCAGCATACCCTTGAAGCAATAAGGAACTAGCAGGGTTTTTGTTTTTTTAGTATTTTTTTTATATAGAAAATGAAAAATATGATAGAAAGAATCTTTCTTTTTTACTTTTATAGTCAAAAAGGTAAAATAAAAAAGAATTTCAAGTTCGCGCTATTTACTTCATCTAAAAAACGCTAGTATTCCTACTAGGGATGCGACATCGATGTCGATGTTTTCAAAACATCGATGTTTTTTAAAAAACATCGATGTATTAAACATCGATGTATTGGTGTCGATGTTTTGGTAACATCGATGTTTATACTTGTCGATGTTTTTACGTTGTAGATGTTTTATTTTTAAATGAAAAAAGTTCCGTTTTAAAATTTTTAAAATAACCAAGTAGCATAATTTTCATAATCAGCAAATTGAACATACTTTTTGACCAAAGTGAGCAATGGTGAAGGGTCTGAAAAGTAGGGATGCGACATCGATGTCGATGTTTTCTAAACATTGATGTTTTAGAAAAAAAAATCGATGTATTGGAGCCGATGTCGCATCACTAGTTGCTAAACCAGTTTTAAAAAATGGGGAAACTAGTTTAAATACACTGAATTTTAAAAACATCGATGGTTTGGGGGCGATGTATTATCAACATCGATGTTTTGCTGTCGATGTCGCATCAATAGTTGGTAAACCAGTTATAAGAAATGGGGAAAAAAGTTTAAATACACTGAATTTTAAAAACATCGATGTTTTTGTGTCGATGTATTATCAACATCGATGTTTTAATTTTGAACATCGATGTTTTGCTATCTATGTCGCATCCCTAATTCCTACGCCCCTTCGTGTGCCCCATGATGGCCTGTTTACTTTGATAGCGACGTTGAAATAGCAAAAGGTATTTCTTTCTTGTTGATCTAAAAAGGATTTGTATAAAACCGAATAATTTCGAAATGTCTACGATTGGAAACACGCTTTTTAAATATTGTTTAGTACCTTGCTGAACAAATACAACGATTACAGCACCGATAAGCTTTTTCTTAGCGTACCGTCAACCGGGATTACTTTGCCCAATTTTAAATGTATTAGTAAAAAATTAAGTTAAATTAATAATTAAGTAAAAATACCTTAATTATTGGAATTTCTAGTAATATATCCAATCAAAAGGAAATATACATACATCAGAGCTTTAAATCCTCATATTTCAGCTCCCATAAAATCAGGATTATTTTCCAAAAACGAAAACATTGATAGTGAATCGATTTTAGGCAAATTATCTGATTGCCCTTTCACAAATCCAGGTATTGGAGCCATTGTAAACAAGATGGAAAAAAAAAGTCAAGTTAAAATTAAAAGATAGTTAATATAGAATAATAAAATAAACGGAATTAACAACAAAAACAAACAGCAATACAAGATAGCAAGAAAAAAATTAAAACTGATTGTTTAAAAATTAATAGAGCAAGCAATATAAAATTTCAACGCGCTAGACAAACGTAAACATTACATCGGGGAGCACAATGACGTCAAACCAATCACGTAGCGTTTTGAGGTCATGTGCTTTTGCCGTACTTTTCGGTAATTTAAAACTTGAAATTTTAATTAATTAAGTCCATTTTGTGGGTTTTAATTATCGTTTTCGAACTCTTTGACGATCAATCTATTAATAAAACACAGAAATGAGCATTTTCCTCACTGGTGCAAGTTCCTCATTGTTAAGTTCGAATGATCATGAGTGAGAAACAGTTCAGTAGTTTACGCATGCTTTTCCACATCGTTGCGTGGAAGCATATCCCCATGTTTGTATTCCGTCAAAGCACTGTGGTATTTGGGGGCACCATGGATATACGATAGAGTTGGACTAAGCTGTATACCTCTATTCGTATTACACTTACAAGGTTTCAATTTACAAATGGACCTATCTACACCCCTATTTACAATACACAATTAATGTACAAACGTTCATTAACCTTTACGATGCGGAATTTTGGCTTTTGCTACCACTAAAATATCGATTACACCAGCGGCATGGTAGCGGTAGTTGTTATCCCCTTTTAAAGTGACCGCTGGCATCGATCACCATTTACGAGCCGTCAGCGACTGACCTTCTGGAGCAGTGGTTCCCAACCTTTTAATAATTGCGTACCACTAGAAATGTTTGGCGTACCACCAGTTCTATATTTTTTTAGAAACATATATCTAATGTCAGAAAAGTGCAAAATGGCTTGTTTTATTTTAATTGAAATACTAAGAAAACTTCATATTTTATGATTAATGCACTTGTATTTCGTATTAATGAGGTTTTAATAATGGAAAAAATAAAACGATATTGAAAATTACACTTTTTTTTTTTACTCACAGGTCTAAAAACAAATAATTATCTCGTGCGTATTTCTCGTACATAAAGATAAAGCAATTCTTCGTAAATCGATTTGACAGGGAGATATATTAACTTCATTCCGCCGAGATAGCCATTGAATAGAAATAGATAACCAGCAACAAAGTTTCTATTCAAATAATGTGCTACTGTTAGCGTCATTTATTACAAAGTAATAAAAACGTTAATCACAAAATTGATTTCATATCATGTACATACTAAAAAATCGAACATTGTAGAATATTTGGGTCGCTCGTATCATCCTTGCGTTCCACCTGATACGTTGCCGCGTACCACCGGTTGGGAATCCCTGTTCTAGAGGATCCCTTCTTTTGTTCGTTGGCCCCCTGACCAGCTGACCGTGAGGTGTGAACGCTTTGAGGAAACCAGAAGGTCGTCGGGTGATATATCTCTTCTCACGCCAAACGATACTATGAAAGGAAAGCGTCAGTCGTAATTGCCACTCAAGGCCCTATCGCTCAAGTTATGTAATTATGTATGAGGGCTCGGAGAATCAGAAGAAAAGCCGTTCTATGAGACGATTGAAAAAATCTAAGCGCCGCAGCGTAAAGGTTAAGAAAACAGTAAGGCTCTTTTCGCAGGATGTCTTGTTCCCAGCTGTTTGACTTCACCGTATAGCTGTCTAAACGAGAGCTATATCGGCCACCACTTGCTCCAGTGGCTTTCGTGTCTTGTCTTCCTTTTATCGGGGGAGTCCGCCTTCCTCTTGGAATGTTGATCGAGTGTTTTATCAATGCCACCTACAACACCCGTAAAGATGGCAATTCCCACACTATCGAGACACCTCTGGATCTTGGAACCGTTAGAAGGTCATGTGCGACATCTGGTGCCAGGTGCGAGAAATCGGAAATGACTGTCACACGTGTTCTTTGTTTTTGTTTGGATGGGGGGGGGGTCGTCTGCTCCCCTCTCATTGCCGGCTCACGATGATCTGGGTGTAGACAACGTCTTTTTTTCCAGACGTCACAACACTGATCTGCCTATTGGATTTACTGTGGCCGCCACAACTCTGCCAAGTTCTTTATTCAACGAAGGTTTCCGTCTTCATCCTGGCAAAATTCCAAAATTTTCGCAAAATGATTTTTTGTAAATTTGTGAGTCATTGAACCTTTTTTTCAAGTTACAATATTTTCGTTGCACTACAGAAGTAATTCCGCTTTTTTTTTTATCTAAGCTTACCAGAAACACGATCATTTAGAATTAGCTCATCAGTCATATCTGACACACCATGTTGCTTTCTGTCTTCCTCATACCCACAAGACAGCGACTTCATCTTACTGAAATTTGCATAATACATCTGTTTTTCCAGTAAAATTTCACACATTTACTTGATCGTAGTGCTTTTTTTTGCCATCAATGAATTTATGAACAAGGGCACTAGGGGTGCAATCCGGCACGATTTTCAATCCGGACAGTTCCGGCCGGATAGACGCTAATCCGCTTGGATCCGACGGGATTAGACCGGATTGGTACTTTGGTAATAAGTCTATCAAAACAGTATATATTTTTCCAAAATCGGCTTAGTGAAAGTAGTTAAAAAGAATATTATTCCAAACTGAAGAACAAAATGTTTATTTTAGCATTAGAAAATCAACTTTATTAATAATTATCCATTGGTAGGAAATCAATCACCCACAATAAATTATAATAACTACTAATACTACTAGTAATAAATATTAAACGATTGATGATGATTAGTCTTACTTGTTTCCACACCAAAAAACATCAGCATGTTTTATTCGTAGTACTTTTCTATTTATCAAAAATTAAGTAGTCTTTATCTCTAATGTCGTTGAGCAAATGACATATAAATGGTACCTAACACCTTGTCTCATATTGACTTAATCTGTGGCAATTTTAGTCTACATAACAAAAAGAGGAACCAAGGGTAATCGTCCCGGTGGATCTCTATTCCTCCGGTGCAGCAGACAGGAACAAACTACAATAACACGATTTCGTAGTGGCCACCTCAAAAGATTGACTTATGCCAACAAAGAAAAGGACTTTCCAATTTGTACCAAGTGTTCCAAAGGCCAGGCCACTCCGGATCCTATCCTCAAGTGCTTGGGACTTGATAAAGAAGATCTTCTGGAGCGACCATTATTGGTCATTGATTTCTTGAGAGTGTGCGATATCATGGACCTAGTCTAGCTCTGCTGGGCTACAGGGATCAGCAACTACAACACAAAAGAGGAACTCTTAATTCTTCTTAATTGCTTAAATCGAAGTTATATAATAATGAAAATCGCTTTTGAGTTTGAAAGAACGATCTAAGGAAACAAATCATATTAAATGTGTGGTCCCCCAACCTACTTCTCAATGAACTGCAAATATACCCAGAGGACGAGAAGGCCATCTCAACTCCGACACTAGTTGGTTTAACCGTCATTAAGTAGTCGTACATAAGAGATAAATATTTTCCTACGACTCCATCAATTTCATATGAAGTCATAATATAAAATCGATTAATTCACGATCGATTGCTTAATAAACGATTCTGACTTTAAAATGGGGTTTGAATAACCGATTACTTAATTTTTTTTTTAATTCGGGTTTATTGATAACGTACCGGATTTGATAAATAATGCTGGATCCGGTAGGTAGTCAAACGAGGCCGGATCCGTCAGATCGGATTACAATCCCTAAAGGGCACGTCTTCATATTTATTTCGATACAATTTCCAAAATTTTAAACGGCTACCCACTTATAAATATTTATCGAATTGACGGAAATATTTAATGAAAGCGAGGCTCATCTCAATATGCAAATATATAATATTAAATAAAGATAATCCACGTAGAATGTTTCAGCATATTTCCTAATCTGATCCCAAGATTCTCCAGATTTTTTTAATGTTTAAGTCTATTTTTATTAATGCAAATGCTTCTTTTGATGAAATATTTAGGTATTAGCTAAGCAACAAAAGTGTTGTGCCTTGCAAAATATCAAAATAATATGCCTTGATTAAGTTTTTATGGAATATTTTATAACTATTTTTTATTTTGTGCTGACAGTTATTTAATGGTTTAATAAAACATATAAGAGAGAGTTAATTTACCCAAATGATTATTTTGGAAGGCATAAGTAAAATGTCTGAAACTTTCATTTAACATTAGGAGCTCAGAATTTCAACCATTCATAACTCAGCATACATTATAATCAAATAAATGTATTTAAATTAATTCTTTCTATTTTGATCTTATATAGATAAAAATAGTAAGAATTAATTTAAATACATTTATTTAAGTATAATTATAATCTGGCACCAGTTAGAATGTGGAAAAAAAATTGGTTATTCTATAAAATAAATTAGATTGATACAAAATTCAATATGAATTTGGATCCTTATGAAAACTACGCTATTTATTAAAAGGAAACATTATAACAAGTCCTATGTAACTTATGGATTTTTTATGTCAGAGGACGATAATGAGAAAAGGTTGCAGAATACTTTTTGAACCGACTGTACAAAATTTCCAAATTAAAAGCAGAATAAGCTACCTATGTAAGGGTTGCTTTACACTAATTTTGTAAATAAATTCAGAAAAGATTAACTTTCTAAAACCTATTACTTATTTTTCTTTCTCATTCAAAAATATCTACGAAAAAATGAACAATTTCAACACGAAGTATTGGGATTTTAAACTTTACATGTTTCACCAATTTCATTTCAAAAGAAAAAGGGGTTAACATAATATCATCCCGGGAGCAGAAAGTGCTTAAAACTGTGACGTATGTTGCAGAACAAACAAAGACTTTCAGAACTATTTTTCCTTAATTTTATCAAACTTTCAGACGACTTTTTAAAATTATAAGTTACGATGTTCTGCAGTTCAAAGCGCGCTCCTTGCCACGCCTTTTTTCTTTCTAAGCTACGGGAAAACCTCCCTTACACCTCCCAAATTACCACAAACACTTTATAAAGAACACATCTTCTATGTCAGTGACAAAATATTTAACTTCAAAAGTTATCGACACAATTGCAAATTATGAAAGTATGCCTTGGTTTTAAATAAAGTAAGTTAATTAATTTCGATATGTGTGTTTTATTATAAACTAGGGGGCCCGCCCCCTGCTCGCTAACGCTCGCCAACCCCCAGAGGATTGCTTCGCAATCCTCATTGGTTCGCTGCGCAAACTTATGCTCGCTTCGCTCGCATCAATGAAAACACGTGTCCTAGCAGAAGGAATTGTTTACAAAATATGATATTCCAAAAAAATATTTTTCAAATCAAAATTTTATGCTGTTTTTCAGAAAAGATATTTACAGTACCTCTGGAATCAGAATTCAAATGGAAACTTTGAGCAAATTTTGACTCGAAATGTGAGCGTTGATTTGGAAATTGAAAACCCAGCATGTTGGTTGCGTGTACATTTACCCAGCACTCGAGCCACCCACGCTTTTTCATTGAGTTTGTTGTCGAAAGTTGTAATGCAAGCGTCTTGTTGAACTATAATAGTTTGCCCCGAAACGGACCTTTTTTTTAAAATAACCATGAAAAGATCCTCCGTTTTCTTTGATTTCTATTATTTACTGCAACAGCTCGACTAAAATTCATTTTTTTTTCAATAAAATTTCATCCGATAACGCTATAAATTCAATTGAAGCGCGAGGCTTTGGTATAAACAAAGAATCGTACAATGTTGCCAAAACGCGAAAACAAATAACGTCTTTTTTTGCGTGCCACGTAAGAGAATTATATATATAGATATGTAAAACATATTTAGCCGATGATTGTGTTTTACGTCTGTTTTTGATTTCACGACAGTTTTCAAAATTTGGACAAAATGTCTGCAGAACAATTACAATTGCTTGGAGTTGTGTTGTAGAACACTGAATATAATTCTACACCTGGGAATATCAGTAAGGAAACCTAGGGAGCCTTGACCTCGTTTACAGAAAATTATTTTTCTAAATTCTATTTTGACAGTTAAAAATTAATATGATAGTATATATAATGTAAAATTTCACAAGGAACACAAATATACAGATTTGTAACAATGTAAATAATAAATTTTTTATCTATTAAATTTATTATTTTCTAAAACATACGAAAGTGGGTCAATCCTCACTCTATAAGGGAGGCTTAACCCAGGCAAGAATACATAATTTTAGAATGGAATATTAAATATATTTTATTAGTTATGTAAAAACTAGTAGTATAAAACTTTTAGCATGATATTTTAACTTTTTGAAATTATTTTAAGAACATGTATTGTAAAACTATTAACAGTTCTCTATAGCATTATGCTAGAAGTAATAACGAAAATTATCCGTGGAATAAAGTACTAAAGTTCCCTCCTATATAATGATGTTAAATGTTTTATTCCGTTTGGAAGCATTAAAATTTACAACATGTATAGGTCATGCAGTAATTTTAATTTATATGTTTATCTCAGTGCATGAATTGTGTGATATCAAAATCAAACTGCATTTTCATTGCAACTCTTTCAATGCCACCAGAAGACATAGGGCACGGCAGTTTTGTCATATCTGTTCGATAAACAACAGATGAAGCTTCATTTTCAGGATAACTATCGGGAATGCCATAAGAGGTGGCATAGAATTACCTATGGCACACGCAGGAGCACATAATGTAATCAAGTTACCCCTTTCACCTGATGTTACTTTCGAAACTTGTTTTTCACCTTTGCCAGCTATTACTTTAGTTTGTGTACAGCGGTGATTCCAGTTTCATCTACATTGTAAATGGCTCCTGGTCCAAATTTATATCTTCAAGAACTTTTTTTAAATTATTAGAAACTCGCCTACTGTGTTTTTAATAAATGTAGTTTATTTATATTTTTTTATTGTTGGCAATTCCTAATTCATATACAAACAGTCTAGTAGTCTTTGGAGTTAATCTGTAATGTAGTTTGGATGACAGTGATAAATATTCTTTCAAGAGTTTCTTCCTCATCATTAAAAATTTGCCCAGTTCTGTAATTAGGCTACATATCAACATCTTCCTTATTTTTACTCAATTTATATTTTTTTACATCTCTCCAGAGTTTTCCCAATCAATGTCATAATCTTTTGGTGTGATACGAATACTAAAACCTTCATCAGCTACTTTCTTTACGGCTGCCTTCAAAACTTCTATGGAATGCTTCTTATGAACTTTTCCTCTTGGTTTATGGAAAAAAAGCATTTGAGGAAAAGAAATAACATTCAGTTATATATAATTAATACTGTAATCGAGGGTGTATACACAGTAATTTTTCTAGAAGGCCCCAAATTTTTTTAGGTGTATTTTTTTTTTGAGGATGCAAATAAAAAGACCTATTTGCTAAAATTTTATCATGTATCGTATATAGATTTTAATGGGTATTTCTGTGATTGAAATAAGTTTAATTTAAATAATATTTAAATTTAGAAGTTTAAATAATCTTATAGATTTTCAAAAATATTTAACTAAGGGATTTAACTATCCATATAAGAGAGCCTTGACCCACTGGTCAAGGCTCCCTTATATGGAATGGGGCAAGCCTCTCCTCACGGCCATTTTGAAAAGTAACACACATAGTGATTTTAGGTCGAATTCATTGTACAAACTTTAAGGCTGTAATCAAAGCTTAATATGTTAGTATCTGTGAAGTCATATTTGTTTATATTTATTTCAATTGGTTTATCTGAGAAAATCTTACAAAATATAGTTAAAATACTTACTTTTTAGGCAGAAAAACACTTCATTTTGAACCTTTCCACACTTCTTTGAGCTAGCTACACGAAATTAAGATGACTGTCTGAGCCTTTTAGTACACTTGACTGCCCTATAGTGAAAAAAGGCTTAAACGCTTTTAAATTCTTAAAAATCAAGGGTGGGTCAAGCCTTTCTTATGTTCAAGGTTTCCCAGGTTTCCTTAAGGAAAACTGGCAAATTTTTATTTAATTAAAGCCGCATTAAGTATAAAAAACCCAGTCAAAAAATATGTCAATTCAAATGCGACTAAATTTAATTACCCTCCTGCCACATCAATTCCACACAGAACTCAACCTTGATGCCTCTAATTTCAACAACCATTGGTAAGGGTGTACACTTTGGGTAGTTATCCCAAAATGCAAGTTTTTGAAATGTTTATAAAACAACACAAGTTTAGAGAATTTGGATGCATGTCATAATGGTTCCACAAATGGAAAAACAGAAAATTTCGTAAAAATAGTTTATCTGGTTCTTTAATAAAATAGACACATAGCATTCATTATCTGCTCTTCTGAATCCCAGAGGAAAAAATTAATTTTGCATATTTTAGCAAGCTGCTAAGTTGTACGTAATGTAAATTTGGTCAGAACCGTTAAAACGTATACATTTGCTTGGGGAACACACTGAACACCAAATCTATTTAATAATATAGGTTAATGCTTCCTTTCTTCGAATAAGTACCCTTTCTCTCTCGCGAACGCGTTGAAACTTCCATATAGTGGAACGTGGAATGAAGCTATTTCTATATAAACTTATAAGTTATTTAATATTAAATTTATCAAGGGGGTTATACAATATAACACTTTAGTCTTTAGTCTCTTATGTCTTTAGGGGGTAAAGTTAAAACTGTTATTCCATTTTTTTAAATCAATAACTTTGTTTTCTACAAATGTTTCACTGATAACTAGAGAATACTTTCAACACATCAAGTAGACAATTCAATATAGTATAATCTTGCTTTATTCCAGCTTTTAAGCAGTCGTTACCAAATCCTTGTATCACGCATTTTCAATTCAGAGATATTCAGTTTTGGTTGGTAGTTTGATAAACATCGCACTGGAGCAACAGAACGTGTTATTGGTGATAGTCCAGGATCCATCCAGAAGGGAACTATCCAATGACAACGATAATTTTGAACCACAGTCAGATGACGAGGTTACACTTGCTCTTGTAACTTACTCTCCACATTTCAGCACCACGCCAAAGTGCGGATGTTTGAAGCCCAGACAGATTGAACGTATACCAACTGTACATTGCCTCTCAGCCTTCGGCTACCAAAAGCAACACGGGGATAATTACAACTGTAATCTTAATACAGCTCTCACAGTCTAACGCAAAAATGGCAATCATTATACTAGTGACGTCATCTGTCAAATTTCGGCTATTGCTTAATTCTGAAGGGGGAGCATTGTAGCAAGCTTAGCTACCACTCCAAAAATTAACTTACGATTGATTAGCATATATATCAGTGTAACCCAGCACTAATATGAGGTGTTTTTTGGTCGATACAAAGTTACACTGTTTCATGTCGACTTGCAATACATAGATTCTTTAAGAATACTTATATCCAAGTAAAATTAGTTTTTGAATAACCACTAAGATTTGTTTGTTCATCTATTAAGAAGACTTTAGAATTATATTTAAATTATTTGTTTTATAAAACTGTGATATAGGACTGTACAGAAAGCTAGTAGCGAAATTTCCGCTTGTCACCAAGAAATTAACTCTGGGAATAAAATTCACACAAAATCCATAATTCCTGAAGCAAACGATGACCGTAAAAACACAAACCAAACTACCTGATAACATCAAGATGCCAAAAGAAGTAGATAATTTTTTTAAATCTTATTTTTTACACTTTCTTGAAGAGCCGCGGTAGCTCAGTCAGTAGAGCGTCGGGCTCGCATCAGAAGGGTTGTGGGTTCTGTCCTCGGCGGAGCCTGCAATTCTGATGATGGCGCTTCGACCTGGCTAAAGACCGTCGTGTTCACTAATGGTGACTGGGGCACGTTAAATAGGTCGTAGTCACAAAGTCTCCCATGTTCCCATACCAAATCAATACCTCTGGAGGTGCCTGATCAAGGGGTTATCGGCCTCTGATTGGGATCTAAATTACGATATATGTGAGTGAATGGATGTATGAAAGGGACCTTCCAGTAAAACGGATGTGCCATGTATGTCGAGCAAAGTCGGACTTCCTCCCAATGGGGCTGAATAACATGGAAGGCGCACCCCCCTCGCCTCTTGCCGTCTTCGACGGGCCTGGCACTCCTCTGGTCTGCCAGTGTAGGCATGAGAAACAACAACACTATCTTGATTGTGTACCGTGTACCAGTCATATCACCACGTACCAATTATGCTACAAAATTTTGTAGAGTGAAAATTTATCCACTATACAAAGTTGGCATTCATTATTTTAATATAAATATGTGTATTGAGTTTATCAATACAATCGGTGTGCTGAGTTATTGCTAATGGTATGTAAATTTCTAAATTCCTTTGAACATTAGGAGAAATCTTACTACAGTCGAAAATGCGGAATCTTCCGGACCTACGGATTTCGGATTATTTGCATTTCTTGTCATAAAAATCCCTTAATCTAACCTCCCCCCACCCGAATTTTGCGTTTGCAATTGTAAAATAGCAGATATATAAATAGGAATAATTTTTATAAAAAGGTAAAAAACCGTTTTACTACAAAGCAACAAATTTTTACTTGGAAATATTCTAATTTTTCTGTGTGGTATTTACTTTGAACATGTTCTTTATTATGTGTTGTTTCATCAATTAGGACCAGTTTTAACTCCTTGTTCTTTAAATTTGTCGGGTATGGAAAAAAGTGAGAATAACAAAACAAAAAAAACTATGGTTAGCAAAAACTTCCGAATTTTGGACAGTTCCGGATTTTGGACTTTTTACTGTATATACTCTTTTTTTCAGGGTCCTAAAACGTTCAAGCATCTAATTTGATGTAAATCGCACGAAATAACTTTTATAGTATAAACATAAGTAGACTCTAAATAGAAGTGAAAAGTTTTCAAATTTTATTTCTATATTCGAGGAAACGTTTCCTTGCTTCGATTATATCTTTTAACAACGTTCACTACATGTATAAAACTGATCATATTTGTTAACTAATGTAAAATGAGAAAGGTTTTAATTATTATATTATTGTTATTCATTACTTCAGGTTAAATAAATAACTCAGTTGTAAGGTTTTTGCAACCACGTTTTGCATAGCTGCATGAAATTTAACAAATTAAGCATTGGAACAAAGCTCAATTATTCATGTGAACCTAACTTGCAATTATCCAGAAATGAAGGTCACGATAAAATATTGATATGATAATGGTAGCATTTCAGAAAATATACAATCTTCATTAAAGACAACTGGTTTGACTGGTTTAACTACCCTAAACTAATGTTTGAACACTCTTCCAAACATCTTATCTTGAAGTTGGGGATGTGCTGAGATTATAAAACATTTTATTTTCCTCTTGAAATATCAGTAATTATTTTTTTTATGGATGTGACAGAGTTTTAATTTGTATTAGTGCTGCAATTTTTTCGCAGCAAAATAACTTAAGAATAATCCATTACTTTGTTTTTAAAGTGGGAGCCACTGCTAAAATATCGCAACTTTAACATTAGAATAATAAAGCTTGTATTTTTGAGAGACTTTTTGAAAACCAAATTCTATGCTATTAAACTCTAATTATGACAGTTCCTGATTAAAATATTAAGGGAAAGATCCCGGACCGTCGACAATAGCCCGTTGTGTTGCTCTAGTACGACGTTAACTAAAATTACCAATTACCTAATTAAAATAATAAATAGGTTGTTAATAATTTATCATAAATTATTCTTGACAATTATTCGATACAATTTACTATCCATTTAAAATTTTATCAAGCTAATGTACGAGGGTCGCTCGGAAAGTGATAAACTTTTTAAATAAAATACCGACCAACTAAAAATTTTCAACCACACTTTTTATTTTACATTTTTATTTCCTTTCTCTCTCTCTCTTGTAGGTTTTTATATAAACAGTCCATAAATTCTAATTTTTTGAGTTGCAACTTGTTAACATAATCCAATTGAATAAAAATGCCCAAGTTCCAAAATTATCTATTACATAAAATATTCCCGAGGTTAAAAGGAAGTGATTCAAAGGTACCTTTTCTTAGAAAGAGGCCTTCAAAATATAAATTTAACAAATATGAGCGACA
This sequence comes from Metellina segmentata, assembly GCA_947359465.1. Classification (NCBI taxonomy): domain Eukaryota; kingdom Metazoa; phylum Arthropoda; class Arachnida; order Araneae; family Tetragnathidae; genus Metellina; species Metellina segmentata. The sequence goes on from OX375875.1 coordinate 103,208,505, forward strand.
CAACAAATACTCATTCTTACACATCTCTCTATATTAAAAAAATGTTACCGCCGACGCCGCAGAATTGAAAACTGTGTTGTTTAGCTCGATTCTTAGACGGTTTCCCGAGAAAGTACTGATCGGAAAAAAACAAAATTGACATGGTTTGTTCTTCATCGTATTCCCTGGACAACTATTAAGATTTTTTTCCGATGCGGCTATTAGTTTAGGGTTTATTAAATGTTAAAATTGAAGAAGCGAAATTTCTTCCGCGAGTGAGCAAAACACATACAAATTTTCAGTCTTCAGCCGTGAGTTTTTTTTCAAGAGTACCTCTCAACGTAAATTTTTGCAGCTCGTCGAGTTTTTTTTTTAATTTCAATTTGGTTTTTGATAATATTTTTTTGAAATTCGGGAAAAATCAGGACATTTTTGTTACTTTTTTTAAAACTGCCGTATTTATATTTTATTACTATTATTTTTTAATTTTTAAAATATAGCAGTATACCTCAGAATGTACTCGTTCTTACGGTACTATTATTTTTGAAATCGGTTAATAATTAAATTGGATGCGATCAAAAGTGGGTCATACAAAATTCGGAATCTTTGGATATTTTCGCTATTTTTTGTTACTACCGTTAACTAAAACTGTCATATCTATATCGTATTACTATTAGTTTTTTATTTTGAAAACAGCGCATTATACCTCAGACTGTACTCTTTCTTACGGTACCATTATTTTTAAAATTGGTTCATAAATAAATTCGATGCAATCAAAAGTTAGTGACACAAATTTCGTATTTTTTATTTCGCGGAGCAAATTCGCGGAGCATTGTATTCGCGGAGGGTTGTATGTTTGACTATCGGGTTTGCCATATATCAAATTTATCGTAGCAACAATTGCCGTAAAAACGATTTCTTTTTATTTGGCGAGAAAAAAGGCTCGCTTTTTTCCCTCTGTTCTCAGACGTTTTACCGAGAAAGTACAAAGTACACATCGTAAAGTTTGGAGATTAACAGGGTTTACTTAAAACTGTACAGGGAACAAGATGCAGAAGATTTTTTATTGATGCGGCTATTAGTTTAGGGTGCATTAAGTGTTAAAGCAAAAAAGAGTGAAACCACTTGCGTAAGAGGTATTGGTTTGCGAAGCAAACCAAACGGGATTGCGTAGCAATCCCCGGGGGTCGGCGAGCGTAAGCGAGCAGGGGGAGAAGCCCTCACTCTGACGTGATGGACCGTAAAGGGAAATCAGGATAATACAAATTATTCAGATAGTTTCACTCTGAGAAAGGAATGTTGGTTTGCGAAACAAACCAAATGCCATATGTAAAAGGAGTGTTGGTTTGCGAAGCAAACCAAATGGGATTGCGTAGCAATCCCCGGGGGTTGGCGAGCGTAAGCGAGCAGGGGGCGGAGCCCCCTAGTTATATAAATTAACACATTTTTCATAAAATTGTTCATGATTCTGGACTTTGCACCAAAAAATCCAAGCAGGGTAAATTAATATTCATAAAAATAATACAATATAAATTTCATATCAAAATAAAAATTTCGGAGAAAAAAAAAATTTACAAAAAAATTGGGGGAGTGTGGGGGGGGGGGAGGGATGGCGCCTGTACCCCAGTTGGAAGAGTAGCGGAATAGTAACCGTAGGTAAGCGTGTTTGAAACTCAATCCCACGCCGTCGTGTACGTGTGACCTTGTACACGTTAAATCTGCCGTGGTTTCAAATGTTCTCCCGTTTGTGTGTATGTTTCGAGGGTAGGGTGCCATCTGAAATGTTGATCTCGTCATTTGATCGTGGTTCAAAATTACAAGGTGTCGTCCTCGGATCATTCCCTTCGGGGATGATCCCGGGCCATCAACAATAGCCCGTTACGCCAGTCCAAAGGGAAGTTAATTCAACTAAATATACCCGCATGAATTTGAAATACATACAATAAATAGAATGCAACGTTATGTGGTTGTTTTTTAACATTTTTCGTGACACTGTGAAGTTTTTCAAGCCTGTCGGAATGCCGATTATATTCCGACTGGTTATTATTACCAGCTGCTGTTCTTTCATCAGCCGGTTTTCAACGACTTGAGTAGAACAGGTGGTGTTCGTCCAGAAGATCTCTGATTGGATCTCGACTTTTAACGTTTGGTCCTTTTTGAACTGCGGACGAACGACGGTTAGAGAGCAAGAGAGAGACGACAGAGAGATCAGGAGGCAGAGGGTGACTCTGGTGACCACGCTGGACTTTGAAGACAAATAGCAATAATTATTGGTGTAAGGTTATTAATGTGATGACAAAAATGCTGTACATATTCTTACGTTCTTGGAATAACTAAAAAAACTTAGCTGTTGTCTGTCTTCTCCTTGTGTACGATTCGTAATGTTTACACGCTACCGTTTGGGGTGACGACACTCAATTTCTGAAAAGAAATTGCTACCAAAATGTTTCTATAGGTTCACTACATCCTGTAATAAAACCTTGAACAGAATATATTAAAGTTTTGAGGTAATCCTCCAAGCATAGAATTTTTAAAATTTATGTTATCTTTAAATATTTTGTGAATTTTATTAAGCGGTGGAAGAAACAAATCGTTAATAATTTTCTAATTAGACTCCATTTTACTATAATTAGTAATATAAGTTACCTTTTAAGTCCCCAAAGCATCCTAATACTTTGAGTTTCACTCAACATGAAATGTAGATCGTTGAGTGATAGCCTAGAAGCTACTTCCTGAAATTTTTCGGTTGACAAACTTAAAGTTGATGGTGGCTCAGTAGTTTTAGTATTTTACCAAATTATTAGATTTATACATCCTGTAGCCTCGAAATGGAAAATAGGAGTGACAAACTATTGAATGAACTTCTTTTATTCAGACGGTACGGTAACATAGTACACGGAACCTATTTCACGAATATCTTTTCTTTCTTCAGCTCTCATGATTTTGCAACAGTTCAATAGTTTCCTTAAAGGATCTGAAAACCCTTGAGAAAATGTCTGAAGATCAATCATTAAAGAACTTTTGTCTGTCATTAAAAAAAGAGAATTCTCTCAGTCTTTTCCAACAAATCAATCGAGTGTAGAGGAAAACAAAATATATTCGAAATGGAATTATTTATAGTATCGTAGAATTATAAGTAAAACATACCAAATCGAAAAACATAGTTCTCAGAAAAGTAAAAGGAAAAATTCTTCTCCCTATGTTTCATTCACTAAGTGTGCCTCTCAAGAAGATGTTTAATTTTAAAGAAAAGAAAAAACGACTATCAGTTTAAAGATCACATTCTGTCTACAAAAGCTTAAGGGAGACTCGTAAAGAAAAACCCAAAATTCTTATTATTCATATTTCAAAACCTATTTTTTAGTGATAATTAAACACATATTTTAAAGCAATAATCAATAAAAAGATTAGTATTTATTTGCAATTATATTTTATATTACGATTTTGATATGTTTTTTTTAAGCCGATATACACATTTTTTACAAACCCTACTCCTCTGTCAATTTTCAATATTTTTGTAAGAAATAAATTTCTACAATATCCTTATAGTATATGCTAAAGACCTAGGGAGCAATTTTTTAAAATTTATTAACAAGTTTTCATTAAAAAAAAATATTTTACTCATTATACGTAAAATTTCTATAAAAATTTCCAATTGTTTATGTTTATTAATTTTTATAAATTTTTCTGAACTTTTTATACTAAACAAGTCTCACTTTGTCTGTTAAACAGTTATTCAAGACCTAAAAAATGTAATTAGTTTAACTCTAAGTACATATATCAAAAAGACTTAGTACTTTGAACATTGGCAAAATTGCAAAAAACTGATTTTGAGATAATTGCATTTTAAGTACAAAATGCAACAGAGATTAACGAAAACAACTTACTTTTTGCAAGTACCACTTTTTTAGTAATTTCTATTGCATTAAGACTCTTATCAAAACAAGAGTTTTTACCGTAAACTCGTATATATTTTTTTAAAGTCCGTTTTATCCTTAATGACAACTGAGTAATTTATGATAATTCATTGAAAAATTATACATTTCTTGTTTAATGAATTGAACAAAAAAAATATTTTATTGGATCAGTACTATTTTAAAATAAACGACCACTGTATAAATCACACCTTTTTTTTTCTACATCTATGTTTTTTTATAAACCAGCCTTTTTTGTAGTGATACGCATGCGACGAAATTTAGCGCTATTTTTTCAATGTTTCCTTCAGTGGCGTCACCACATGTTTTACATGAGGACCTGGATTTTGTTCTTTAGCTTTTGTAAATTGATAGAAAAACAAGGAGTCTACACCTTAAGGGTACTTAAAATGTTTGTGATAATCATCGGTATATACACTATGATATAATGTTGCATAAATGGAAGTTTTCATGGAAACCGAAGCCAATGGTTGGCAGTCGATTATGTAGTTGAAAGGTCAAATAAAAGTTAAAAAGCAGATGTTAGAAATTTCATTCGACTCTGAAATTGTGTCCATTTGTTCTTGAATATCTGATGCATCGTTTTATCCAATAAACAGAAAAACACTTTTTGTAATTTTTTTTTTCGAAATTAGGGGTCCGTATCTCTCTTAAATAATTCACCCTGTAATTTTGGCCCTGAGTTTCACTCGTTAGTCGACAAAATGAAGTCCTTTACTTGCAACGATCCAAGTATTTAATTAGAAAAACTGTTTTAAAAAAATCACACATGTAGGCTATTTAAAAATTGCAGTTTCAAATAAAATAAAGATTAGGTAAAGAAATCCCTTTAATCACATCCGCCTTTTCATGAGAAAAAGCGATGATTAGAGATACGGTTACGTTCATTCGTGATCACACTTCCAAACAGCTTTGCATTCGGGATAGTATCAAAATTTGTCGTCTTCAAAAACATCGCGACCCCTGCAAATTTGATGACGCAAGCCTATAAAGATTGTGTTCAGTGATTTAATGTTTGTTTCCCACAGACTTCCCATGTGAAGTGCACTAGATGGATTGAAGTGCCAATCGATACCGTCGTTTATCTAAAGGCGCGTTCTCACGAATCAAGTTTAATCGACCGATTATAGTGGATCTATAAAAATTAAATACAACTTGAATCAGTTTTTGTTCACACATTTCAATAGAAACTGATCAACAGTTTAATAAGCGAAAATATAAAAGTTACAGTTGAAAAATTATTTATTTATAGAAAATCACATTTAAAGGGGTCCGGGACACAAAAATCGTCAAATTTTCGAATTTGTTTTTTATTATTTTAAGAAATTCTCTGTGTTTTTCCGCTTAAAATGACGTCTAAATCATGTTTCCATCTTTATTAGAACTAGAGATATAATAATTTTTTTGGTTCGTTGTTTGGAAAATCTAACACTCTTGACAATTGTTGTCATGGCAACAACATCTGCGAAAGACGTTCTTTAAGTTTACGGAGACCTTTAAACTATATAGAAAAAAGGTAGAACTTACAAAAATCAAATTAAACCAAAGATTTAAGAGGAAATAAGGAGTTAGATACTCATCTGGATGCTTTTAAAATGTATTTAAGCATTTTATTAATTGTAAATCGGGGTCTTTAAAACTTTAAATGCTTTTTTCTCCATGATACATTTTTTCAAGATTTCATGTATTCAAATTGCTATAAGTCGAAAACCGATAAAGTTTAAGAGTTGAAATTTGTAATATATCTTTCTCAAACAATACACTTTAATTTTGACTCAGCAAATTTGAAACAAATATTTACTTTTAAAAATATGACTTTAAAAAAAAGTACTTTCAAATTTTCAGAAAGTTTTATTCAAATATTTTTTATTAAATTAATATTTTTTAAATTGCTGAATCATAATTAAGGTTTATAAATTTGTGAATAATTTACTGCAAGAATTTTGAAAATTGATCAAGAATATTTTAAATTTTAGCAATTTAAAAAGACCCCTCTTTTTTTCAAAATTTTTTTATTTAAAACATTTAAAAAACTTTTGGAAAACTTTTGTGTTGTTATTTCGCTTATTAGTTAGATGGGTAATCATTACAAAAAAATTCTAAATTCTAAATTAATTAATGAAAAAAAATTTTAATGTGTCCTGGACCCCCTTAAGATAACTAACTGGCGTAAAATTTTCCGCAGTTTTCAAATCAGTTGAAATTTCCACTATTTCTTTTACGATAGCGAAGATACAAAATTGACCTAGTGAATAAAAAATCACTGTTTTGTTTCTCGAATAAAATAAACCATGATAGATCGTTTGCGTGGAAATAACTCGAAAGCAGATGGCGAATGACACATCAATGGAACGATAAAGTCTGAATGAGTCAAACTTTTCTTGATCCACTATAAAGTTGATCAACTCTATAGAAACAAAGGTTCTCACTATAGTTTTCATTCAACTTTTCTTGATCAACTATAATCGATTAATTAAACTTGATTCGTGAGAATGTGTCTTAAGGGCACACGGACCACCTCGATAGACTTAATGCATGAATATTAAGCTCACCATTCGTCAAGCCATATACAATTTAAAAATAACCACATATAACTATAAAAAAAAATTTCCTTGAAAATATACGCATTACATTTTATAATTAACTGTAACAAAATGTATTCCCTTCATAATTTTTTTTTCTGTAGCTACTTATTTTTTAACTGTTTGAAAAAAAAAATTTCACAATATCCCAGTTTGGTACATTTTTCTCAAAAACTATTGCAATTATTGTCTCCAAAATTTTCCTGGCAACAAAAGATATCCCATTTGAAAATAATAAGAAGGATTTTTAATTTTAATCTAATAGAAATAAAATTAGATTTTTTTTTTAATTTAAAAAATAACAGAATTTTTAAAACTATTTTTAGTGATATTTCCATATGTTCTGCATTTAAATTTAAAATAATAGGTATTTTTATTGAAAACACTTGTTTGAACAAGTGTGTAAAATTTGAAAAGTGTAGCTTCAATAGAATTTAAGAAAAGTGTACCAAAGCATAAAAAAAACACATTTTGAGAAAAATGAAAAAAACCATAAAAACACTTACTATGCTTAAAATTCACTAGATTAAAATTTTCCAGCACCATAATCATTTTGATTCAGCATTTCTGAATCACATTTCTTTTGTTTCAACAGCTTTAACTTCATTCTGGAATTTTTAGATAGCTTCCGGAAAAGTTGTGTCAATCTTCTTCTCAGATGCAGTAATTTCGGTCACTGAGTCATCAGCAGCATTTACCTTCCTCACAACAGTAAACCGATTTCCACTAAATTTGCGTCTACCAAACAACTTTTTTCTCGCCATTTCAAACAAGCAAAAGGAACTTTTTAATCAATATATGAAGCTGTATTTTTTACCAAATCATAAAACACGTGGTTCAATCCCTTAGCTCGGTTCAAAAATACATCACCTGCTCAATGCACATGTCTTGAAAAAGACATGTGCATTGTGCAGGTGATGTATAAAGTAGCATTTAATTCTACTCCCTCAGCTTAAAATAAAAAGTAAGAAACACCTACTGTCAATATTGCAGTAAAAATGAGGCTGGAAACTAGCTGAAACATTATGCAAGTCAAAACGTACGTACATGTGATTTTACTGGGAGAGGGCTAAGCCAAAGGGTGTGTGACAGGCGTTGTTTACATTCGTAAACATTTGTTTAAATGTGTTTATAGTTTTCAAACCTATACAAGTTATACATTTTTGGAATCGTCTTAATTCCCGCTATTTTTTAAGCCCAAAATTAAAAATCGAAAATTTGAGCCAAATTATGTTCCCTGTGCCCTTAAGTGACAGGCAACCCTCTTGTTGTGGTTTTGAGAATTGAATCCTCTTTGAAATTCTCTTAATTTCCTATTACTACCAACACAATTGGTGCCACAGTCACTGTAATGAGCTGCACATTTACCACGTCGGGAGACAAAGCTTTTTGAAGGTATGAATGCGTCTGTTGATAAATCGCTGACCAGCTTATAGTGTACTGGCTTTGTGGCGAAGCACACAAATAAAGCTAAAAAAGATTTGCATGATTTGGCTCTGGATCTCTTTGATATTCGTATGGAAAATGGTCTTGTGTAATCAGCGCCACTGTGTAAAAATGATCTGAACAGATATATTCTGGGTCCACGTAGATCATCCATTATTTGATTTGTAGTTCGTGGTTGTGCCGACCAACCGGTCAAGTGGTCATGATGTTGGCCTCTGGATCGGAAGGTTCCTGGTTCGAATCCGGGTCAGGGCATGGATGCAAATTGTGCTGTCCTTTGTTAGGGACAATGATGGTCCACCCACTGGGTGCCCCTTCACAAGTGACCATCACTTCTGGCCTTGTGGCTACAATGACTTCGGTCAATTCTGTACTGTACTGTATTATGTATTGTATTTGTCTTTGCAATCTGTACCCAGCCTTGCCATTGGAAATAAAAGTTCGTGGTTGTGCTCGAACACAGGTTACACATTTTCTAACGTGAGCCCAAATAATATTTCTAGCTTAAAGGATCCAATAGTCTTGTTGAATGCATGCTTGTAACAAAATCGAGGTCCAGCATGTAGGTTGTTGATGAGGTAGTGCTTTACAATTAGCTGTGTTAAAAAATTATTCTTTGGAAGGAAAATTGGATGTTTGTGTCTCTCTATCAACTTAGCATGATGCAATCTGCCACCAACCCTGAGAAGCCCTTCTTGGCACATGAAATGATTCAATGGTAGTAATTTACTTGTAGTCGGTATTGGTTTAGATCCCTTTGTGGAAGTAATCTCAGATTAAAATTCTTGTACTTGGATCATTTTTATCCAGTAAAGAAGAGCATTTCTAAGTTCTTGTGACGTTAAAAAACCTGTGCATCTTCTATTTGATGGCATTGTGCAATTTGAGATGAACCTTAGGAAGTAGGTGGTGACCCGTTTCAGTTTTGAAAACGCCGAAAACTTATTCAAGATGTTTAAACTGTCATCTGAATACTTCTCTTCGGTAGCTATGTTGATGGAAGCATTTTGCTTTCTTCTATAAGAACCTCTTCTGTTTCTTCACATTGTGGAATTTGATTGACTAGACTAGACAACCTAGAGTGCTCAGTAACTCTGGTCCATCCCACCACAACGTGTGCTTGATGATTTCATCAGACGTAATGCCACGGGAAGCACAGTGTAGCGTCGTAGGGGATCTCTCTGACCACAGCTTTCATAGTGGTCCTTGAATTTATGACCGGATGGGGGTATCCCCTTGTCTTTGAACTGTAGTAGTTTCGGAAGAACGTGTGGGGTCTTCTCTCGAAGGAGTCGAAGAAAAGGCGAATCGTTGAACACAGGAAAGTGAACGGACGCAGAACGACTCTGCTCCTATGAAGCCGCGGGACTGAAACCCTATTTGTGTTTTCCATCTATTAGCCTCGAAATAGGGTGGTCATAAAAAAACTTGGCCGATAAATGGACCTCTAGCGGCCGTTCCGTTCAACCGATCGAGATGAGATTTCAGATATAGTTATTCAGACGTATGAGCTCGGGATTCTGTGAACGACAACAATGTGTCACTCACGGTTACAGTTATAGGTAGAGAAACTCGAAATTTTCGAATGGCAACGCCCACTTTTTCCCTTCTCAAAATGCTCAGCACATGCGAAAACCCTAAAGAGCGTTGGAACGGTCAACATCAACACAAAACACGGACGCGTTATGCACTCACAAAAAACAGTTCTGAGAACGGCCAACAAAACCATGTTCTGAGGGCACGGATGAAATTTGCATATGACAGAGGCAAGACACCAACCACAGAACGCCTTTCGCCAGATACATGGGCCTCGTATTTGGCGATGGTTTCGACGGTAAACACGCAAGGCCCCTTCCACGACATTCATTCCATTTTAATAATAGAATTTTATCAATTTTCCATTAACTTTCGCTGACAGATTCATTTCGTTGGCGTGTGCGACCTCCCGACTGAAGATCTAGCTGAATATCTGGCGAAAGGCGTTCTGTGGTTGGTGTCTTGCCTCCAACATATTCAAATTTCCTTCGTGGGCTCCGATCTTGGTTTTGTTGGACGTTCGCAGAGCTGTTTTTTGTGAGTGCATAACGCTTCCGTTTTTTGTGATACACGTACCGTTCCAACGCTCTTTAGGGTTTTCACATGCGCTGAGCATTTTGAGACAGGAAAAAGTGGGTGTTGCCATTCGAAAATTTCGAGTTTCTCTACCTATAACCGTAACTGTGAGTGCCATTTTGTTGTCGTTCACAGAATCCCGAGCTCATACCTTTGAATAACTATATCTGAAATCTCATCTCGATCAGTTGAACGAAACGGCCGCTAGAGGTCCATATATCGGCCAAGTTTTTTTATGACCACCCTGTATATCTTCAATAGTTAATTAAATGTGCTGTAATTTTAGAAGTCGTTTTAATTGCCTTCAAGCCACTCGCCATATAAATTATACTCACGACGTTACAACAGTCTGCGGGATTATCTACACCTCTTATGTGTGATGCCAATAAGTACGAGGAAGTAGCTCAAGAATTTGAGCAATCCTGTTGGCAAATAAAGTTTTCCAGCCTTCTAGAGTGTGATACTAGCCAGGAAAGGACGATAGTTGAATCACTTCAACAGGCGTGTCATTCAAGGTAAATTTAGAGTCTTTAAGGATGACTTTCATTAACTTCGAAAGCAAAGTTGCACCACAAATTTCTAAACGGGACAGAGAAGTTGATTTTATGGGATCAACTCAAGACTTAGAAGATAGTAGTTTGGTTGTGATACTATTGTCCTGGTTAATAATTCGTATGATGAGGTAAATAATGAGATGCTTGATATGGAGTTTCAACTTCTAACGGAAAACTTACCTCTAAATGTCCAAGATCTTGGTAGTCTCGCATAAATTTAATGTTATGTTCTTTAAGTAGTGGGTTAGTATTAAAGCGTCGTTCCATGTGTTTTAAACGTTTAATTGCTAGGGTTCTGGACTTTCCAAAGGTGTCGAAGTTATCTTTAAAAGGAAGCTTAACTACGTATCTTCCCGAATTTTCTCTAGTATGAGTACTCTGGAAATGCGACATGCAATTTAATTCTTCCTTTGGCAAGGGACATGCGTTAGGTACATCTTCAAGTTCCCAGAAGTTTCGTAATGAATCATCCAAATCAGAAACACTGTGATGAACACTAAGAGTTTCATAGCAGTTTTGAAAGGGTTCAGCTCGACTTAAATTATTCATCCAAAAATTGTCTCATGAGCAACAAGAGCACCGTCAGGTGCATTGAGGCTTCCATTTAGAAATACTTCTAGACAGACATCAGCACCAAGTAAGATATCAATTGGACCAAGTTCAGGATAACTCAGATTCGCTAATTTAAGCAAATTGAAGCAATCCAACTTAGCAGTATTCACAGAGTTTTAAAGTAAATAGCAGGTTATCTTAATTAAAATGCTCATTTCCGCATTTAAATGTTTATCACTAGCATAAGTGGAGAGGAGTTTCATGTTTATAGTTCCATCAGTAGTAATTGTTTCTTAGGGAGAAACAACTATAATTTTGAGTTTTGAAGGTTTCCAATCTACACCCATTGTTTAACACAGTGTTCTCGATTGAAATTGGATTGATAACCAGTCAATGAGTGCTCGAAGAACACGTGAATTACCTTGACAATCATTAACCTTGAGAATTTCAGTTGGTAGTAAAATTTGCCTCTGACTTTTAGTTTCTGAGAAATGATTAGGTACTTTAGATATTGAATCTGGAATATGATGTTGTGATTGGTCACTCCCTGCATTACGCACGTGCAGCGAAGTATGATGGTTTTGTTTACATATTTTACAACCATTACTAGAACAATTTAAATAAAAGCGTCCTTTCCTTTAACAATTTGAATACATTTTGTGCTTCTTGTTGACATCTCTCTTTTCATCAGTTGTGAGATTTGAAACCGAATAGTGTGAAAAAGAGTTTTCTCGTTTCATCCCCTTTTGCCTGAAGTCCACTAGACCCGATTTGGTACAGCTACAGTCTACGTTTTGTAGGTTTTTGGCCTTACTTAAAGAGTTATTGTTGTGAATACTCTCTACAAAAAGATCTCAAAATCATAACCAATCCAGATAATTTCCAGAAAATGTAGGTAATTCTAAGACAGGCAATCTAACGGTTGAAGTTTCACTAACCGGTTTGATAGATTGGATCTCCTCTGAGCAACCTCTAGCTTTTACTCTTCTTACGAGAGTTAATTTTAAATGATCTATTTTGTCAGCGATTTCATTAAATTCGCATTCCATGGTAGGAATGTCTTTATCATCAGCAATTAGAAGCATCTGATCTTGAATATCATTTAAATTAACCCGCATATCATTAATTTGATCTGAATAAGTATGGATAATGCTGTAATTAAACTCATCCTTAAAAAAGCAAGCTCTTATGTACGGTTTTAGCTGAATTATGCAGCTCGATGGTTCAAATAATGACAATTTAAACTAAGCGGCTAAATTGACGAATGAATCTGGTAGCGGTTGATTTTATATTGCTCATAACTTCGACAATAGCGAAATAATGTTGATTTTTGTGCCATGTACTTTAGTGAAGCATATGTTGAGATTGATGTTATGAATTCAGTTCCTTTATTTATATCTGATAAGTGTCTAACCCGTTTAATGGTACAAGATTTCTGATACTATGGTATAGTTAGAGGCTGATGTATATAAATATTTTCTATTTAATATCAGATATCCGGAGTCTTCTAGATACGTTAAATGTTAGGAGGCAAAAAAATAGATTTTTGCTTTGTGCATCCATTGATATAAAATGATACGTCTCAACCCCGGGAGCAGAAAGTGCTTAAAACTGCGACGTACTCGTCGCAGAACAAACAAAGTCTTTGCAGAACAATTTTTCCTTAATTTTATCGAAATTTTGGACGTTTTTTTTTCAATCGAAAGTAACGATGTTCTGCAATTCAAAGCGCACTCCTTGCCACGACTTTTTTTCTTTTCTTGCTACGGAACAACCTCCATACACCGTTCAAATTATCACAAACACTTTAAAAATGACACATCTATGTCAATGACAAAATATTTAACTTCAAAAGTTATCGACACAATTGCAAATTCTGAAAGTATGTCTTGGTTTTAAATAACTTAAGTTAATTACTTTTGATGCTTTATTATAAATATGTAATACATATTCAGTCGATAGTTGTATTTTACTGCAGTTTTCAAAATTCAGACAAAATGCCTGCAGAACAATTGCAATTACTTGGAGTTGAGTTGCAGAACGTTGAATGTAATTCTGCACCTGGGGTGTCCACCACTCACTATAAGAAATAGTTTTAGCATATGCGCTTCAAAATGTTCAAGGGATCACACACATTTTACCCCTTTAATAGAATTTTTAGTTATAGTGGAATTCGTATTTCAGAGTATATTATGTGACGATTTGATTATGGATGAATACTTATAAACTTTATCACATGAAATCGTACTTTTAAAAACACAATCTTGTACTATCAATGGCTTGTCAGTACTTTGAGAATTTTAAATTGAGCAATCGCACAGTCTAAAAAAAACACTCAACTTAGAAGCCATTAAAACAGTTTCCTTCTTTTGCAAGACAACTACTATTTTCTTCCATGTTTAAACTTGGATACTGCATAAACTATCTTTGTAAATGTCTCGACAAACGAAATATAGCTATTTTATATTGAAGTCTTACATATGACTCGCTCAGAGGCCAATATGGTTTAAGTCCAGAAAACAAAAATTGAGAAAATTAATGTTTTTTAATACATTTTTTTTTAAATTTTTGGTTTATTAATTTGATCAAAAATGTATAGAAAGTCTTTTTTTAAAGGGTAGGCTCTGCAACAAAACACGATATATACAGGATGTACAAATATAAACGTAAGAAATTTATTTGAAATTAATCATAATAAACTATGTTCGAGATTGTTCCGTTTCATCAGTTCATGTAGTATATGGAAGCGCTCGTAAATGCAACTTCACAAATGGTGTAACACGAAGGTCACATGACGGATTATTTTCTGGTGTACACTTTTTAAAGAATTGTTTATGAACGCGGCCTCAGTTTTACCAATACATATCGAAAGAATAAGAATTATTTAGATTATCTTTCAAAGTTTATGTAAGAAAATATTGAAAAAAAGTATTATTCATTATGGATTCTGAAATTATGATCCAACATATTCAGAAGCTATAAAATGAAGGGCTTTCTGACTAAGAAAACACGAAGCAACGAGTAAATCCTTTAATAACTAAAAATAATTTTTTTATTCCATTAAAATTTACAAAAATCAAAAACTACCAAAAAATGGACTTACCGCATTATCTGAGCGACTCATATATAAAATCTTTTTGTAAAGAGACCATATTCCAAACTTCTAGAGTTACGATGAAAATTAGTGCACTTCGTTTAGAATAACTATTTTTGTGCATGTCAAAACAATGTAAAAATAAAAAAGAAACACATGCAGAACAACATTATGCTGATTATTTGAGAAATGTCCATACTTTTAAACATCTCTGCTTTCGTCCAATGTGATGACATTGAATCATCTTTCACATGAACGTTTTGAGGATTTTTTTCCAATACGTTTGAACGTGTAACCCCATTATCTATTTAACTTTTCTTCAATTAAAAACCTTTATTTAAAATTTATATAGTTTAATTTCTACATTAAAGTATAGTAAGAGAAACAACTGAAATAAACCATCATATAGTATTTAATGAACGCTTTAAGCTGTATATCTGTAGTATTCTATATCATCCACATTCATTCACTTTCAGGTCATAGTTCCTCTTGATTTAAGCACAAAGTTACCGACTTTTGCTTATAAAAATTAAGTTTTAATGATCTAAGTATACATTCTATGAAATTTATAAAGACAGTAGAAATACAAGCAATGATTTTTATCTGGTATTCAAATTACTCCAAAGTGCAATTCACATTTTTTTAATCGTACAGGCATTTTATTTTCTAAATAAAACTGCTGCTCAAAACCTCACCTATCGCAACATGAATCAAAACTAGAAGAATCTAGCTGCTTCTTCCTAATTCACTAAGCTCAAATAGAAATTGAATTCCATTGCACAGACTGATGAAATATACATAGTTGCTCTTCAGTGGCTGTAGAGCGTGAAGGGAATCCTTGATCCAATTGTGGTGGTCAAGGTCATCCGAAAAGCACTTGTAAAAGTAAACACTGAGAAATGTTAAATGTTACACACACATATAGATCCCAGACAATTCCTCGTCTTGTCTTCTAAACATTTGTGCTGATCATGAATGTGTATTAGGGATGCGACATTAATGTCGATGTTTCATAAAAAATATTTGTATATGTTTTAAAAATATTTGTATATGTTAATACGTTTTATAAAAAAAATTTCAAAACATCGATGTTTTATAAAAATATCGATGTATTTACCATCGATATATTGGAGCCGATGTTTTCAAAACATCGATGTTTATACTTGTCGATGTTTTTACGCTGTCGATGTTTTATTTTTAAATGAAAAAGTACCATGATAAAAGTTAAAAAATAACCAAGTAGCATAATTTACATAATCAGTAAATTAAAGATACTTTTAGACCAAAGTGGCCGAGGGTGAAAGGTTTAAAAAGGTCGAGGATTAATAGGGGGACGTTGCCCCTAGCAACGAGACAATAGGCATGCGACATCGATATCGATGTTTTATTAAAAAAAAACATCGATTTATTGGAGCCGATGTTTGCTTAACATCGATGTTTTTACATTGACGATGTATTTACGCTGTCGGTGTTTTATTTTCTTGAACCAGTACTAAAATAGTTTTAAAAATGGAGAAAAAAAAGTTTAAATACATCGATGGATTTGGGGCGATGGATATTTAACATCAATGTTTTGAAGCATCGATGTTTTATTGTAGATGTCGAATTCCTAATGTGTATATCTTTATCATTAGACTATCTTCCTCAGTAGCAATTTTTGTCAGATGATTGGCATTTCACCTAACAGTTAAGCAATTGAAAAAAATATGCGTGCTAATACTGTGCAAGGGCAGTGGGTAATGTTTCCTGACATCGGATACCTATTCCAGCTTTAAAACAAAGTCCTGATACACGATCTTTAAGGACTGGAAAAGTTTTCTACTACCAAAAAAATAGTTCAATTCCTCATCTGAGCATATGCAGCATTTTAAGATTTCTAAGATTCATTTTACTTAGAAGCATTTCACTCTTAGTGCAAGTAAAATGGGCAAATATCTAAATCTCGTGTGGACTATTTTCAGCTGACATCAGATTCACAAAATTCGAAGTTTAGAAAGTACAGTCAAATAAGTACTTCGGTTTAATTCCAAGTCGTATATCGATAAAAATAAGTACATAGATTTCATCGAGTTATTATGCTTACCATCAGGGAGTACTATTCAAAATACATCCAAATTAGAACAAAAAACAATGATTCCACCCACATCGGAGACCCAGGTGCAGAGTTATATCCAGCGTTCTGCAGCACAACTCCAAGCAATTGCAATTGTTCTGCAAGCATTTTGTCCGAATTTTGAAAGCTACAGTAAAATAAAACAGACGTAAAATTGTCGTAGAAATAACAATTATCGGCTAAATATATATATTACATATTTTTACAAAACATCAAAAATAATTAACTTATTTCATTTAAAACCAAGGTATACATATCAGAATTTGCAATTCTGTCGATAGCTTTTGAAGTTAAATATTTTGTTATTGGCATAGAACATGTGTGATTTATAAAGTGTTTGTGGAAATTTGGGCGGTGTAGGGTGGTTGTTCCGTAGCTAGAAAAGAAAAAAAGGTGTGGCAAGGAACGCGCTTTGCACTGCAGAACATCGTAACTTATAATTTTAAAAAATCGCCTAAATTTCGATAAAATTAAGAAAAAAATTTTCTGCAAATACTTTGTTTGTTCTGTGACGTACGTCGTAGTTTTAACCACTTTCAGCTCCCGGGATCGGAGGTCATACTGGACATACCGGACAAAACAAGAACCTATGCCCATTGTAAAAACTGCCCCGAAGTACAACTCACGCCCAACCACATCTGGGAATGCCCAACTGTTGCGGTGAATCTTTTGAAGATTGGAATGGTTCCACTCAGGGACCCATTACGGGAGATCCTCTACAGCTGGGATGCACCAACATTGGCAGAGGCTGTGACCAATGCTTTTGATGGAATCTAGACCGCTTCTCCACTACAATATTGCTTATCCATGGACACGCGAACAACAACAACATTTTATCCCACTGCGCAAGCAAACTGTGAGTTGTAGACGGAGAAGGTTCGAATCCTCCGTGGGTGCATTTCTGTCTTCTGTGTCAGTGAAGCTTTCACTGTGTATGTCGATTACTTGATGTTGTATCTTGTGTTTGGCGTAGTTTGGCCAAATATAGTTCTTGAGCCATGAAACTCAAAACCAACCACTTATATCGATTAAATATCAAGGAAAGTAGTTGGTTATTTGCTTTCTGACGAGTTACACCCGTTCATGACCTGCGTTCATTCTGATCGGTTTGGCCTCTTCCAACAGGACAATGTAGTCATCCCACTAGTCTTGACACAACAAATTATGGTTAGAGACACACTCATATTAGGATCTTGCCATTCCCACCACATCCCAACAGCATCAAACACATCTGGGGTTCTTGTAATGTGCAGTGAAACATAGAAATCCTACAGCTTGGAATACAGCGAAATTGTGGACCACTCTGCTGGAATATGGTATTAAATGCCAACAGTATACTTCGCGAATTCCATGCCCCGTCGTATTTCAGTTGGTCTACGCTCCACTGGGAGACTTAACGTGTATTAGACTGATTTGTACCATTCATTCTAGCATTTCAGTGTATATCAATTTTGAATTTGTTCTTTAACATTTTTACTGACGAAAAACTAGCTAAATGACGAAAAGTTTGGAATGTGAACAATAAAGACGTTCCGTCGTAGAAGCTCTACTACCGTCTACATTTAGCTTGACTAAAACGAAGCCTCTCACACAAAATCAATTACATAAGGTTAAATAGAGATTTTGAATCATGTGAAAATTGAACAACTTGTTTTGTGTCCTATTTACAGTTTTATTGTATAATAAACAGGAGTTTAAATAACGATCAAATGGTTCTTATTTCATTCACACTGTTATTGTCTATTTACTGGCGATTATGTTCTAATAATGATTGCTGATACACTTATATACAACTAGCCACTGCGTGGGTAGCCCGGCGTTGCCGTGCCCGTGGTGTTGGTTTGCTTCGCAAACCACGGGCATCTGAAGTAAAATATTCCCATCAGATTTCAAATCCGTTGAAAGTTTCAATCTATCATTAGCGATTCCGATTTTACGAAAAAAAAAATTAACAATCCCAGTCAATATGTTTTTTATTTCTTGCTCTCATTCGCAGAAAGGGGACAGAAATGTAAAAATCAAAGCGGAAACGAAAAAAAAAAATTCTCTATAGTAGGTGTTAGTTCTCCCGCGATGAAAAAAACTTGCCATGTATCCAAAGGCTGATTGCAAGGTCTCCGTGGGAAGAAAAAGTCAAGATTATGGTGTTTCTTCTTTCGCGGAAAAACGAGTTTGAAGAACCAGGTAGAGAATAAAACTATTAAATTCATTTTAAAATCTTCTAGATTGAATTTTAAAATTCGCCGCGACCCAAAAATTGCAACAATTTTAGACTACCTGTATGCCAAATCTCATTGCTGTAAGTGCCATAGATCGACACAGGATTTTGCTGCCGCGAAACAAACAGACAAACACTTCCTTTTATAATAGTAGAGATACTCTAGTTAGTATTCATCACAATTAAACTTTTCCGACCACATCCTTCAATTGATAATATTCATAATACTGAACTTTTGAAAGCATACAAACCATGCCAAATAATTTCTTAAGTTAGGCACTTTTCTGTATAATTTTTAAAATACAAAGAAATACGTTTGCAGGAAGCGAATAACACAAAGTCAATAACTACTTCTGAATGAACAACAATAGGGACAAAATTGGGATATTTCTTAAAAAGCCCCTACAAATCATCAAAAGCTCAAAAAAGGAAAAATTCAATATTCGAATATTGAAAACTGTTTCCTTTGTTCTCCCGAGTGTTTTCCTAGTCAGACAAAACACACATTAAGTGAATAACATTTCTTAAGAATATATTTTTCTGTGAAATTTGATTTTGTTCGAGAAAGAAGAACAAATTAAAAGATATTCATAGGTATTGCTTCCTCTAGCAATTATGTAGACAGTATAGAGGTATATTCCTTGTTCTGGAAACCGCTTATATAAAATTTGTAACAAAAGTTAAACTATAATTAAGAATCAATTAAAGAGTTGGAAATAAAACTGAAACATAGATTATTTAATATTTTATCTATACCGTTTCAAAAATTCCGCTATTTATAAATAGTTTTCATTGTGAACTTAGGATTATCATCTTTACGCCGTATTAAAAAGTTTGAACACTATAATAGAGTTGTAATAAGACTAATTTTATATAATATGTGACGAGTTCACGCTCTTTCTCCCCACCGATAGAGGCGTTCAGGCATTCCAGACACCAGGGTGCTGTGCCAGTTCACAAGAGAATCGACTCTCTTTCATCTCTGCCGATGTTTCCGGGGGTCGGAGAGATTTCAGAAAACAATTCGTCTCGGCGGCGCTAGAACATTCTGGAATCTTTTGAAAAACCCGCCAACAGAACTTCGGCCAATTGGAGAAGAGAGGACGTTCCCCACCCCTTATGGCCGACCCGAGTGCGGAGAGAACGAGGGGGCAGACTATGCTGAGATTTCAACGGTGCGGTTGATTTAGCGAGACTCAGAGGTCCCAGGAAGGGCACCGACTAAGTCCCAGTACGGGCAATTCTTTATATGACCTCTTCATCCACGTATGTAAATGATGTACAAAGGAATCATTAAAAATACTCCAGAAAGCAGTACTGACTTGGTACTTTTTGTTTAGCAATTTCCCAACACACAGCTGTAAACTTGTCACAAATATTTAAATAAAATTAGTCGCCTTTACTTATTTTACACTTATCAATGTTTTAAAACATATAAGTCACTCTTGGATAAGCATTTTTATAACGTTTTCTAATGTTTATCTGAATTGTTCTGTATGTTCTTGGTGATTCCGGATTTCTGAACATAAACATAAATTTGTGAACAAACTACAACATGTGAGAGATATGTATAACTGTTAAACAATAATGTTTCGATGCTCATAAGAGAGGTTACCTCACTCATGGTGTCGTGAGAGGACAAGGGTTGTTACCCCTAGGACGTGTTCAGAACGCATTGTCTCACTCTCCAAAGGAAAGGGAGGTCTCAGAAAAGAAAAGGAATCCGGGATAAAGTAAAAAAAAAGGGACCATAGATATAATGAAACTGTCTGCATAGTCCCAATCCATATATATTTTCGGGTCATTTTCCAAAGCAGTTGATATGCTGAAAACTATCCTAATTACAACCAAGATTATCAATTATAACAGAATTGAGAAATATTTCTAACTGCATATTATCTGTACGAAACCTGTATCACCACGGATGCAAGCCCCTCTCGCCCCCAGACATGACAAAAGCAATTCAGAACTCTTGATTTGTTGAATTATTCATACATTTCGTAATGATTCCCTATGTTTATCATGAAAGAAAATAACTTTCTCATCGTATCGCAATGGGTCTTTGAGATATCCCAATCCATTGGTAATCCCCGAAGTCTTAGGTTTTCACCTACGCAGTTTTATGCCTTCGATTTTAAATCTATTAATCATTAATCATTATAATTATTTTGAATCGTTACAAACATGAATCGAATAAATTTAGGAAAGACGAACACCTACGAAAAGCACAATTTTTATGCTGTCCCTCACCCATCAGTCATTGGCCCAGCAAGCCGTTCCCCCTACCTATTTCTGAGAACTCCACCCCAAGTCTCCTGACCCCCGAACTCGAAATTCCCATCTGTAGGGTTGCCATTCCTTGTCTGCAAACTGTCATGTCCTGTCTGGGATGATGTCAAGACAGGACACGACAGCTTTCAGGATAACTAAATAGTGCTGCCCTCTATTATGCAAACAAAGTACTAAAATCAACATAACAGTATAGTGAGCCCAATATGAGATTATAGTATATGGCTCTTCCAATGTCTTGTAGTATCAGACTTTTCTATTAGGATCTTTTATTTTCCCATGGGGTTTACCGTCTTTAGGTCTTGTTACTTAATGAAGTTTCGGGATCAAATAAATACACTGCAAAGTATTCTTTCCATGAGTAGAAATCATGTTTCCAAAATATTTCTTATGAAATGAAAACTTTATTTTAAAATAATATCTAACAAATGGAACTGAAATTTGTTCACCGAATTGTCATTTCCCTAACACACATACTTTTTAATGGACTTCATATCTATAGTGGCTCCCAAAAGTATTCGTACACTTCGAATTTCAATGACCTCTCAATTATTAATAAAAATTAATAGTTCAGACTGAGGATTTTTTAATAATATCTATAACTTGTTCTTAGTCTTCCTGTATAATTGATGTATTTCTAAGCTCTTTTAAAAGTGCTGCCATCTTATGACCGACTTAAGTACTATTTAATCAAAAAGCTTTAGGGATGCGACATCGACAACAAAACACCGATGTTCAATATTAAAACTTCGATGTTAACGATATATTGCCCAAAAACCATCGATGTTTTTAAACACACACACATCGATGTATATAAACTCTTTGTCTTCCATTTTTTAAAAACTAATTTAGTAACCTCTAACATAACCGTTAGTCCGGATTTGTTAATGTTAGTCAGTTGCCATGTATATTAATTTACAACTAAAATTTTTTTTAACTGTGAAAACAGAGTCAATAAAATAAAAAAATACTTAACAAATTTTTTGTTTTTAAATTATATAGTACAAAATAAAAAAACTTTAAAAACAACTTGAAACAGGTATTACTAACTATAAGTATAAGTAGGTAGGTACATGACAGTAATTATTGTTAGTTATTATTAATTATTTATCAACTTTTGGGGGGAAATATAACAAACTTATTTAACAGTTACTGTAAATAAAAAATATTGAGGCCTATAATTATTATATGCCCCATTATATGTTACTTACACTTTGTTAAAAAATAAGTTTGTTAACTTTCTTTCCTTTAAGGTATCAGTACACCTTCGGAGGTGTTTTTTTGAATTCATTAATTTTTCTTTTTCAGAACTACGTCTTAAATTGAAACAGAACATAAAACACCAAAAAATAATATAAAAACTTTGTTTACATTGAAAACAAAATTTTTATGCAAGAAAAATGGGTGAAATTTTAACAAAAATTACTCATACGTCATACCTGATAACTCAAATTTCAATGAAAATATCAAGATTTTAAACACTAAATAACAAATCTAACAATATTATCTAGGGATTAGACTTTTCACATAATATTTATGAAGATATTTTAAGAGTTATGATTGATCGAGAAATACATTGTTGAAAAATTAATAAAATATGTTGCAACAATAAATATAAATTGATATAAAAAATAAAAATAATTAATCTACAATCATGAGCAGAGTCATAAGCAATTAAAACGTAATCATGCCAAATTTTAAAGCATTTCATACATAAAAATGTGTTTTATGATGTTTTGCGTAAACAAAATCGACTAAAAATCTTATTATGAGAAAATGCCAAAAACAAGTTTTGTGTATCAAATTTGTTTTAAAAAATGTATTTTAAAAACTGAAATCCACCAGATTTATATATTTCACCCTCTTTAGATTCAAAAACGATATATTTTTTTCTTTCTAAGTGCTTTTAGCACCTTTTTACGCTTTTTTAATTGGGGAGTAGAAAGTCTTTTCGCATCCTTAATTCTCTCCTGATTCAAGTAACTATATCCTTTCAAGGTAAAATACACAGGATTAGAAACTTTTAGTTTTTTTTTAAATTGATAAAAAGGTTTTAAAGCCATCGTTAAACTGAATGAGAGTATCATTCTCCCTAATTTTTTAAGTTTGTAGGCAAACGAATTCATTTTTTGGTACTCTTTGCCATATCGCACCATTCATACATTCATTTGTATTCTGGGTTTCACCGGGAAGGCATTTTAACCTTTGCGCTACGGCAGATAGACAATTGTTACCATTAAAACATAGTTTACACATATCGGAACGGTATAGATCTGTATACTGTGGATGTTATCCCCCTTTTAAGTGACAGCTGGCATCGATCACCATTTGTGAGCTGTCAGCGACTGACTTCTATAGTGTTCCTCCTTTTGTTCGCTACACTACCCTGTCGACCGTGAGGTGCGAACGCTTTGGGGGGAAGGCAGAAGGTCGCTCCGGTGATATATCTCATGCCAAACGGTACGCTACACAATACTATGTAAGGAAAGCGTCAGTCGTAAATGCCACTCAAGGCTCTATCACTCAATTAAGTATGTCAATTAAGCTAGGAAATTAGGTAAGGGGGGTTGGACATACAGGCTAAAGAACCGTTCTGTGAGACGATTGGAAAAAAATCTAAGCGCCACAGCGTAAAGGTTGAATAAATAAAGTTAAATTTTCAAAAGAAATACGTATTGAAATAAGCGCTAGGTGAATTCAAAATATCTAAAACACACAAGTAAACAACTCAATGAATAGCTATTTTATTGCCATTTTCGAATCCCAAATTAAAAAATAATAGGCTGCCAGATACATTAAAAATCTAGTAATATAATTAAATTTAATAATTTTGGCTTACTTGAGTAAACTTTACACTTTTATAATAAGATTCTGAAGAAATAAGGAATACAAACAAACATTTAAGATGACTTCCGTCTACTAACAAGCACTTCAGGTGTAAAAAATCAGTTTCGACTAATTTTTAAAACGCTATAACTACGGTACTAAATTAGATAGAAACACAATTCAAGCACAGTATTTTATAGAAAAAAAGATTATATTTTAATATTCTATCAAAATTAGAAAATCGATATTTTTGTCGAAAATGACATTTTAAAGGTGTACTGATACCTTAAACCGGCTCCTTTCTTCACTAACTATTAGTGATGCGACATCGACCACAAAACATCGATCTTGATAATACATCGCCCCAAAATCATCGATGTTTTTAAAATTCAGTGTATTTAAACTTTTTTCCCCGATTTCTTAAAACTGGCTTAGCAACTATTGATGCGACATCGACAGCAAAACATCGATGTTCAAAATGAAAACATCGATGCTGACAAAACATCGCCTCCTAACCATCGATGTTTTTAAAATTCAGTGTATTTAAACTTTTCCCCCATTTCTTAAAACTGGTTTAGCAACTAGTAATGTGACATCGGCTCCAATACATCGATGTTTTTTTTATAAAACATCGGCATCGATGTCGCATCCCTACTAACTATCCCACCAGTTTAAAAAAAATCTCTTTCTGATGGGAGGGATGTTTTTTATAAAACATCGACATCGATGTCGCATCATCGGTGTGCTTTCGAAAAAAATATATATGTACTGATTGATTCAATAAATATAAAATGTGAATTAATTTTGATTGAAATTGATTTTGAATGCGTAATTTTATAGTTTCAACAAAAGAGTGTTCAAAGGTAGGTAGATTGTTGAATATTAACTGTAAATACAATGGCCTTGTTTCTCTCTATATTAAAAAAAAGTTACCGCCACCACCGCATGATTTAAAATTCGCTTTTTTTTGCTCGATTCTTAGACGGTTTACCGAGAAAGTACGTGGCAGAAAATTACGAAATCGCATGGTTTATTCAAAATTGTACATGGAACAAGAGGAATAAATTTTTTTCCCGAAGCGGCTATTAGTTTCGAGTTTATTAAGTGTCAAAGTTGATATAGCGAAATTTTTGACGCGAGTGAGCAAAAGACGTACAATTTTCAGTCTTCAGCAGTTAGGTTTTTTAAGTACCTCTAAATGTAAATGTTTTCAGGACGTCGAGTTTTTTTTAGAAATTTTAATCTGATACCTGATAGTATTTTTTTTGTTTGGCGAGAGTAGGCGAGCAGGGATCGGAGCCCTCTAGTTTTAACTAAAAAGTAATTTGCATGTGTAAAGTTTAATACTTTGATGTTCTATGAAGAAGAGAAAATAAAAACACATTTATAATAACAATTCCTCTTTTATTAATTTATTTCTCTCAATCCATTACATTTTGCACCGCAATACAATTCGTATTGATAATTTTATTCTCAACTAGTCACTTCGTGGCCAGTCCGGCGTTGTCCGTGCCAGTTCCTTTTGTGGGGTTATTGGTTTGCTTCGCAAACCAAATGGGAACGTGTACCCTATTGGATGACAGCCATAACGGAGTTGCCTGTGGTGGTGGTTTGCAAAGCAAACCAAATGGGAATTCGGCGTGACGTCACAACCTCTAGCGAAAATATAAATATTTAATTGAAAAATTATTTATTAAAAGAAAATTAAATGTATAAAGTATCTATCTAGTGTCAAATTTTCGGCAGATTTAAAATCCGTTGAAATTTTTAATCTATCTTGAACGATCCCGATTTTTCAAAATGAACTAAACAATGCCAGCCAAAATGTGTTTTATTATTTTTGTTTTTTGTTTTCCTTCGCTGTGTGTGAAATCGTAAGAGAACAGGAAATGTAATGTTTTTATTTGGAACTCGAATGTTGGCGTGACGTCACATTCTCTTGCAAAAATAAAAAAGATATTAAATTTAAAAATTTTATTTATTTAAAGAAAATCGTATTTTTAGGAATCGATATGATGTGAAATCTGATGTGTACCGTCGAAATTTTTACTCCATCTTGAACGATCTAGGAGATAGAAAAAACAAATACATAACTAAAGTTAAAACTTTGTTTTTTATCGTTTGCTGGAAAATCATTTTCACAATGAAAACGGAAAAAATAATTTTAGAATCTTATCTTTTATGCTGTTGCCATTCCAAGGAAACCAATAATAATAAATTTCATAAAATTCATTTAAAAATGTTCTAGATTGAATTTTAAAATTCGCCGCGACTCTAAAATTACATAAAATTGGGACTACCTGTGTGCCAAATCCCATTACTGTAAGTGCCATAGATTCGTCAGGACTTTGCGTACAGAAAACAAACAGACGACAAACACTTCCTTTTATAATATTAGAGATAAAGCAAAGGCTGACAAAGGATTTAATTCTCCGGTCATTCACCAGACAATTAATTAAATTGGCCACAGCGAACAAAAAGTTGTTTAACTAATAATGGCATCAGATATTATTTCCTTTTATTCCATACTATTTACAATTTCGCAAAAATTCTCTAAGGATTTAATATTTTTAAAATTTTTTTCCTCTATAGAACAAAACTTCCGTTTTCAATCTTTAAGCATCCAATTCAAACTTCCAATGAGGATGTACCATAAGCCTTATGGTCTTGATCACCTTGTGGGTCGTACTACAGGGTGTCCTAAAAGTTCTCGTACTCCAACTTTAAAATTTATTGCCCGTGGGTTTTTTTAACTATTGAATTTTATCGTCTGCTTATAGTTTTATCGAATCTTTAATTTTTTTCGTTTGATTTTTTTTTTCGCGCTTTAGTTGTGCGATAGTAAAATTCCACGTCATTTTGTTTTTCATAGCAAGATGACTTTACCACGCATTCAGAGAATTGTTTGCACACATTATTTGAGCCACATTATTAGTGCAGCATCCATCTCAATGGCTCCAGATGTCCCATCAAAATTCTTATCACACTCGTCGGCATGTCCTTTTTGCCATATGTGGAACTCCGCACTGTCTACTCCCATTTGACTTCCTGTCACCGCACAATTCTGACAATATTTTGACAGCACTTCAAAGTCGAGGACAAGTCCACTAAGGATATCAATGACG
The DNA here is from genome assembly GCA_947359465.1 of Metellina segmentata. Lineage (NCBI taxonomy): Eukaryota > Metazoa > Arthropoda > Arachnida > Araneae > Tetragnathidae > Metellina > Metellina segmentata. Next base: position 103,235,330 of record OX375875.1, read on the forward strand.
ATACCTAATCCTAGGTTAGATGTATGTCCTCGCTTTTGCCAAGTACAGCCATACGAGACACTTACATCAATTATTTCATTGCTTTGTAATAATTCATCGACCTTTATATGAGCTTTTCTAGCTGTTTGACGTGATATATCAAGTTTATCCATCGTCGGCATGTTTAGCACAGAAGAAAATGTTTCCAAAGCAGCATGGCCTCTGCCTATGGGTAAGAAGGCAATAACCAGCTTGTTATTGACATCATGCGAGCCTTTTACCTCCTCCTGAAAACTTGAAAAAACAGTTCCATAACTTTCATCGCAAGTCTCGTATAGAAGCTCCATCTTAACAGAGTACCCCTGAGGATGGTGCTTTTTGATAGCAAGAGTACATTGCGAACAGCTTTTACATAGAACTTTTTGTAATAATTACGTTAACGTAGTCTTGTGTGTTAAAATGTAACTTGCTTCGGGTTGGGAAGATATCACATTGGTGTCAGATGGTTGACCTGGCTGTAAGATGTCAGTATTTTCATCAACAAAGGGCACAGTTTCAGATGATTTTTGCCATCGCTTCTTGCTATTTTCAGCTAACATCTTTTTGTTTAAAGTAAGGACGACCTTTCGGTTTTTTTATATCTGGCTGATAAAAGATCCATATTTATTGCTTTTTTCAAAAAATAAAATCGAGCAAGATTTCTATTCTGAAAAGAACTGTTTGTTTTTGAAAATTCAATAAGAAATTTGAATAAAATATAAAGACATTTGCACGTACAAACCTGAGCGTATTGCAAAATAATATATTAACCGATTTCAGTCTCAGATACAGTTAAAACTCTTCGTTGTCATCCTGAACTTGATAAATTATTATTTGAAATAAAAATTAGTGAGGCTATGTCAAAAGAAATAAAAGTATTGCGATTTTCAGAGTACGTGACAGCTCTGTTTACATGACAGAAGAATGTAAACAAAGGGACGTGGCCATGAAACGTGGTCTTGAGAAAAACGAAACTATCTATACACCATAACTCAATAAAAAAGGCATAAAACCGAATTTTTTTTTGTGTACGATAAAGTGGTTAATATTGTATCAAATTAAGCCAAAACAATGTTTTCGATATTTCGGACAATTTTCCACATTTTAAGTGTCTACTGTAGCCATACACTATTGAAAAATCTTGTTCCACGACATTGTTGGTAACATTGAAATAATTTTGATCACCTACGGAATATCTGTATTTCTCTCTTCAGAGTCAGTTAAACTTTCATTGTGTGTGACTGTCTGTTAGGGATGCGACATCGATGTTTTATAAAAAACATCGATTGTATTTATCATCGATGTGTTGGAGCCAATGTTTTTTTAACATCGATGTTTATACTTGTCGATGTTTTATTTTCAAATGAAAAAAGTACCATTATAAAAGTTAAGAAAAATAACCACGCAACTAAGTATTTGTCAGTGATGGCGACATCCGTCCCATCAGAAAGAACTTTTTACCTGACTGGTGGGATAGTTAGTGCAAAAAGGAATCGGCTTAATGGAGGAGAAAGTTAACAAACTTCTTTTTTTTACAAAGTGTAAATAACAAATACTGGAGCATGTAATAATTATAGGCCTCAATATTTTTTATTTACATTAAATGAAAAATAAGTTTGCTATAAGAAAAACAAACAAGTGGACAAACTCCAACAACAAACAACAAACTCCAACATAAGTGGATAAATAATTAATAATAACAAACAATAACTATTGTTATGTACCTACCTACTTATACTTATGATTAGTAGTACCTATGTTAAATGGCTGTAAAGATTATTTTCTTTTATATTATTCAATTGAAAATTAAAAGATTTGTTAATTGTTCTAAACATTTTTGTGACTTTGTTTTTACAGTTAAAAAAGTCTTATTTATAAACTAATAAACTCGGAAAATGACATATTAAATCTCTCTCCCCCTTCCCCCTGCGAACATTATTCGGAACGTTGCTAAATCAGTTTTAAGAAATGAGGGTAAAAAAAGTTAAAATACCCTGGTGTTTAAAAACATCGATGGTTTTTTGGCAATGTATCATCAACATAGATGTTTCAATTTTCAACATCGATGTTTTAATTTTTTACATCGATGTTTTAATTTTTAGCATCGATGTTTTAATTTTGAACATCTATGTTTTAATTTTTAGCATCGATGTTTTAATTTTTTACATCGATGTATTGATGTCGATATCGCATCCCTATTGTCTATTACATGATATTGTATGTTATGTGTCTGGCGCAGATATTTTGCCATCGACAAACTGAACAAAATCATGATTGAGTATCTCGTATCCACTTGAAGGGTCAAAAGAACTACCAAAATAATGCCAGACTACAGTCAGTTAAAGTGACCAAATAAATTATTACGACTAGACTAGGAATTTATACAGTATCCCCACATTACACAAACAGTGCACCTTTTCTTGGTCACAGACAACCATTTACGAAATTAACCAATTACCATATCAAAATTGGCAAGACGTAGGAATGGAGTTGAAGCAATCCTTTGAAGCCCCAGAGGGAAAACTTTAAAATAATTAATAGGTTGTGTCGAAGACACAAACTTTAATTTTGAAGTGAATACTCGGGCCTAATATTGGATTGTGGAATGAATGAAGCATCCATAAGAAGTTTCAACGATTGTTTATTGTGAATATTCACCAATTAATTTGCAGCTTGAACGATAAAAATGTAGTTTACATTAATATTGAAGGATAATTTTACTGATTAAAGGCCTGTTATTGTAGAGTAGCTTAGTAGAGATTTCGAATGATAATACTTACGCAGTGCCCCACTCCACGCAATCCAAAGTTACACTGGGTCAAAGCTTGCCCAGCACCATAGAATTTCGACACATTTCGGATCCTTCCTCCAAGCTCAGCGTGCCTGTACACTAGATCCGAAAGTCATGTCAGTCACACACATCCCTGTTTACACGGCGCATATTTATATTCTGAATGTCTGCTAGTTTTGAAATCAAAATAATCAAGTTGCAGCTCTAGATTTTTCATGCATAACTCCAGAACTGTTTAAAAGAATTATTCATGTCAAAAACGAATCGAAAGTTATTGTATCGTTGAGAGAAAAGGTAAAAAAAGCCGAAGGTTGAACAACTTTACTTCTCTGAATAAAATGTTGTTTGATTCACTTTCCGAATCATTCATCTCTATTGATTAAAACGGCATGAACTTTCTTGTCTGTCTCATAACTAGGAAATTGGACACCCAACACCTGTACTGATCAAATTGCTCATATTTTTAATGAATTTATCATAGTAAATTCGTGCAAATTGTTTTGTTTGATCGTAATAATTTGAAAAGTAATTCGGAAGCTTTCATCCCATCCTCTTCGCCTTTTATACTCTGTTTATTTTTCACATGATTCAATTTTGCTTGGAATGTTCTGCAAGGAATATTTTAGGTGGAATGTTCTGCATGGAATGTTCTAGATGGATCACACATAAATATGTATAAGCAAGTAACAGTAGCTGAACTATGTTCTTTTTTACATTCAGAACAAGGTCAGGTAATATCTTAGTTTTTTTAGGGGCCAACTTCGTTCTTTTTGGATTCGTATTCTGAGTGTGTCAATCCTTGAGAGATTTTGCCTTGGGTTACAATACCATTTTGTGTTATATTCTTTACAGGGAAGAATTGTCCATTGGTGATTGAATTCATAATTCAACAATAACATTTATGCAGTCCACTATTACTGGCCGAGTGTGTGAATTAACTTACTACCAAATGAGCTTCGATGAGAATTCTACATTCTTATATACCAATGAAGTGTCCAAAGGCACTAGTAATGAGGAAAATGGAATCAGTATAACATGTCTACTTAATTTGTATAGGAACTGTTTTTCGTACAAGCACCGATATTATAATTATGTAAATCCCACTGGCTAACAATTTCCATTTTCAAAGCAAATATAACTAAAACCTAAATATCTGCTGTTTTGAAATTCACGAGAAGGAACGGTGCAATGCAAGGCGAACAGATATTTTCATCTGATGAAAAGGAGGATTAAGTTCACGCTATGAGATGATTCGGGTTTCTTTCGTGACATCTGGATAAAACATCAGCTGCAGAAAAGCTTCTCATCCTGTGTAACTTTCTAGGCTTATCTACCTTAGGTGATAATCGATACGTTAGCGCTTCAGGTGGAAAAACATCCGACGAATTTATGGCGTTTCTCAAAGGTATGAGTACACAGCATGAGTAAGGCGCATTCACTAGAAAGCATATGAAATATTAAGGTTTTCAGTCAATGGAGATACCATGGACAGCTACTACGTTCTACCATTGCTAGCTGCTTTTTCTTTCCTTTTTGTTTGCAGAGTAACTACATCCCATTCCTGCCAGACCGAACTCAAGAGTACAAGGATTGTCCCCAAGTATGCGAACCAGTGTGGGAAAAGATTCCTGAAAGTAAATATAATATAATTTGCATGTACTCAGTGTTTACATTAATTTTCAATTACATACTCTTTGTGCTTCATACTTCTCTTTGAAAAGCTTTATACTTAATTGCCTTAATCCTCCAAGAGCTTCGACGAGACACCTCGTCCACGATATACTCTATAAAAAAATCGACGCACCATGAAGGAGGTGTTCGATTGCGATAAAAATCGGTGGATGTAAAGAACATACATAGAAAAACAAACGATTCAAATTTCAGAACAATTGAATGATTTATTTCAGAGTTTGACCATTACATAGGAAGGAAGTCAATTAGGCGTGGGTCCACCACTGGCCTAGTTGTAAGCTGTGACTTGTCGTGGCATAGACTGAAAAAGTTCCCGGATGGTATCATGCGGAATTTCTTGCCTAATTGTCTCCAATTGTCGGGCTAAATGGTCAACATTCCGGGATGGTTGTAATCGCCTTCCCATAACGTCCAAATGTGCTCTATGGGAGAGTGATCAGGAGACCTAGCTGGCCAATGAAGTGTTGAGAAAGCTTGAAGACAATTCATAGCAACACGTGCCGTGTGCGGACGGGCATCATCTTGTTGAAAAGTAAGTCCGGGGTGTCGCAAAAGGAATGGCAATACAATCGATTGTAGAATATCGTCTACGTACCGCTGTGCTGTAAGGGTGCCAGAAATGACTGCCAAAGGGGTCCGGCTATCAAAGGAGATGGCACCCCAAACCATATCGCCCTGTTGTGACCATGTGTGGTGTGCGATAGAAAGAGTAGGATCCCCACGCTACCCTGGACGTCTACAGAATCGACTGCGGTTGTCATCAGGACACAGTTGGAAACGGGACTTGTCATTTAAGACTATACGCCCTCAGTCAGCGCCTTTCCAAGTGGATCGAGCTCGGCACCACTGTAATTCTGCACCTTTTGGTACGTCGATTCTTTTGTTATAGAGTATATTACGTTACGGAAATCCTTTTGGAAAAAAGCACACTAGAAACGAATGGATCGAAACTGCTTCTAAGAAAACAGTTTGCAGTGTGTAACTGCGTATTTATCTAGATTTCTGCATCGAATATCCTGTGGATTATATATATATATATATATATATATATATATATATATATATATATATATATATATATATATATTGTTATAAGACATTATTTGTTATCGCGTTTTGGCAATATTGTACGATTGTTTGTTTACCACGAAGCCTCGCGCCTCAATTGAATTTATAGTGTTATCGGATGAAGTTTTATTGAAAATATATAGATATTAGTCGAGCTGTTGTAGCTTATATACAAACAACATGCAGGGTATTCGATTTCCAAAGCGGCGCTTACATTTCGAGTCCAAATTTGCTCAAACTTTTCATTTGAATTCCAAATTGTTCGAGTTCTGATTCTAGAGGCACTGTATAACTTTTCTGTAGTACAGCAAATTTATATTTCAAAAATATTTTTTTGGAGTATCATATTTTGTAAACAATCCCTTCTGCTAGGACATATGTCTTCATTAATGCGAGCTAAGCGAGCAAGGTTCGCGCAGCGAACCAATGAGGATTGTAAAGCAAACCTTCGGGAGTTGGCGAGCGTCAGCGAGCAGTGGGCGGGCCCCCTAGTAATACAAATTTAGTTAACAAAAAAAGTGTAGGAAATTGTTTTAAGAAAGAAAAGATTGGAATAGCCACATTTCAAATGGTTTTCAATTAATTCATTAATTTCAATATTAATTCTTGTGTTAAATACTGTGTGATTTGTACCACATAGCTTAACCCTATTGGTGGTTAACCTTAGCGTAGAAAACTGCCCAGCCTTTGGTGCAAAAACCTGTTCTAAACTGTCACCAATTTTGGACGAGAGACAATTTGTTTTTCCTACATAGATCTTTAGTCTCTTAGAGTAACAGGGAGTTTTTTCACGACGAGAAATTTCGTTCTTAGTAAAAATTAACATACACTCTATAACGGAAAAATTGACGCACCGAGCAGGTGCAGAATTTCAGTGGTGCTGGGCTCGATCCACTTGGAACGGGGCTGACTTGGGACGTATAGTCTTTAGTGACGAGTCCCGTTTCCAACTGTGTCCTGATGACAACCGCAGTCGATTCTGTAGACCACCAGGGCAACGTGGGGATCCTGCTCTTTCTATCACACATAATAGGGCGATATGGTCTGGGGGTGCCATCTCCTTTGACAGCCGGACCCCTTTGGCAGTCATTTCTGGCACCCTTACAGCACAGCGGTACGTACACGATATTCTACAATCGATTGTGTTGCCATTCCTTTTGCGACACCCCGGACTTACTTTTCAACAAGATGATGCCCGTCCGCACACAGCACGTGTTGCTATGAATTGTCTTCAAGCTTTCTCAACACTTCATTGGCCAGCTAGGTCTCCTGATCACTCTCCCATAGAGCACATTTGGACGTTATGGGAAGGCGATTACAACCATCCCGGAATGTTGACCATTTAGCCCGACAATTGGAGACAATTAGGCAAGAAATTCCGCATGATACCATCCGGGAACTTTTTCAGTCTATGCCACGACGAGTCACAGCTTACAACTAGGCCAGTGGTGGACCAACGCCTAATTGACTTCCTTCCTATGTAATGGTCAAACTCTGAAATAAATAATTCAATTGTTCTGAAATTTTAATCCTTTGTTTTTCTATATATGTATGTTTTTCATATCCATCGATTTGTATCGCCATCGAACACCTCCTTCTTGGTGGGTGGTCAATTTTTTTTTTTTTTGTTATAGAGTGTATAATCCCAAAACCTGAAAAATGCATTTTCTTTAAAATAATTTTCTTTCATTTGTTTATTCTTTAGAATAAATTAAATAAAAAAATTGTGTTCAGCATGTAAATTTTGCTGAAGAAATTAACACTCCAAATAGTTTTGACGAGTTATCTCGGCCTTCAAGATGACAAATTTTGCTAATGACGAGATACCTCGTCGAGACAATTACCAGAAAGATTAAGAGAACATCAACCTTCAAACTTTTTGTGAAAGCACTCTTTTATTATATTTTGATGCATGTATTGAATACCAAAATAAAATGCCGTTCTTTGAATGTCAAAATCCAATGATCATTTTTACGTTGTTGCATAAATATTAAAGATTTTTTAGTGTCTGCATTCCTTAAAACAATTTATTCTTTCGTTCAGATATTTTATAACGGTAACAACACTGAAGCCCATTGCGGAAACTACATCAGCGTTCTTGACATATTGGAAACGCCATTGCTAACTCTAGATACAAAAGGACAGTGCAAAAACTTCACAGTCCTGATGTTTGGTAACCTTTTAATGAATCATTATCAAGTATTACATTATTGAACTAAATATTCAAGTGAAAATTGCAGACATTTAGATTCAACCTATGGGATCGATTTATTGAGCGTTAACGTTCAAGAAACTATATTTCTGACATAATAGTTTATTGTTTGGATCATCCATTAAAATCAATCTGAGCATAATCTTGCAATATATGAAAGGATTTATTGAATTTCAATCTGATTTACTGTAGTTTTCATAGCTGTTTAAATTATACAGTTATAAAATATTATTTCTGAAAGACATATTATCATCAATGACATACATTTCAGTAATGGGAGCTCAGAATAGAATAATTTAAAATAAAATAATGCGAATAAAAATGGTGATTCGCTATTTAACTTGACGATTCACCCACAGTCAAATATTAGCGATTTCGGTTAGATTCTTAAATATTTACAAAGTTTTTGGTTATGACAGAAATTTGTATAACATGAACAGTCATTGAAGAAAAATGTCTTTAACCTTTAGACAACTGCCGGTACAGCAGTTGTACCATAATCGCGCCAAGAAAGAATTTAGACAACTGCCAGTACATCAATAACACCTTGAAAGTTATAAGAATCGCGTTTGTTACATCTATAGCCACAGTCAAAAGGTTAAGCAAATGGATAGGTTAAAATTATAGTGGTGTAAGTCTATTTCTCAAAGAAAAAAAAACTACACAAACCAAATCTAGATAAGACCATCTGTTAACAATGAAGTAAGTCAGAGCTTCATTCATAATAATCATTCCCCAAAAATGATAACATTATAACATTTTTGTTCCCGAATTTATAACAGTACCTTTTACGTTATGCTAATTTCTGGAAAACACAAAGAAGAAAGTTACTTACACCCCTTTTTCTTTAACCCGTCCATGTGTCAATGACACAAATATGAAACATTGCGTAAATATGAGCGAACTAATAGGCGAGCCAATATTAATAACATTTTTTAAATTTTTGTGCAGAAAATTAAACAAAATTTTTTAATAAATATAAAATTATCTAGTGATACATAATTTCTTTCTTTCATTTCAAAATGTTTAAAAGTACTCACAAAACTAAAAGATCTTAAGCATTACTCAGTAATGGCATTTTTTCGGTCGTAAAAATGAACTTATTACTTCAGATCCAGATGCTGTTATCATGAAGCCGTACTTGCACATGTTGTACTTCAATGTCCCTGCCTGTACTTTGCGAAAAGGATTCAAGCCCTCGCAGTCGAGCAAAGGAGACTTAGTGGCGAGTTATTTTTTCCCACTAGCACCAACAAGTAAGTACAGATTGAATGAGCAAAATTTTAATCGCTACAACTACAGTCTACGTTTATAGCGGTTGCAATTGCCTTAGCGATTTTTTGGAGCACTTCAAGTAGCGAGTTACGATAGGAAGGCAACCCACCTGTATTTGAACTTATTGTGGTTTTCATGGCAACCTCGGCAAACGGAAACTTTAAAATTTAATTTTTATTATTCTAGAAAGTTCTTTCAAAATCCGTTAAAGTTGTTTGATTTCATTGGTTCGTTTGAAATATTTTCTTTGATTCCATTGGTTATTTTAATTTAAAAAAATATCCTTTGATTCCATTGGCTATTTTAATTTCAATATATCCTTTGATTGCATTGGTCTTTTAAAACTTTTTCCTTTGATTTCATTGGTTCATTAAATGGTTTTTCTCCAGTTATGTGGAATTTTATTTTACTATAATTTTTTTCACGGTAGAGTTCTGGCATTTATTGGATTTTCGCCCTTTGTGGAATTTTATTTTTTAATAATTTTTTTACGGAACATTTCTGACGTATCAGGTTGTATTTTTTCTTGTCTTTTTTCTTTTAAAAATATTTTTCTTTTCAACATGCCCCACTGTATTTAGTGTAAAGTTTCAGGGTATTCTTACCCAACAATCGCAGCTTAGTTTTTCTGCTGGTTCACAAATATGTTTTTAATTTATTACTTTTTGTGAAAGTTTTAAAAAAATATACTCTTCAAAACGTTCTCAAATGTGTGTTTTCAAGATTACATTTTCCGTTGTAAAAAAGAAAAATATTTTTGAAGTAATTCTTTCCGTGACAATTTTAGAAGTGCCGAAAAAATCCCCAAGGCCGTTTCATCGCTATAAACATAGACTGTAGCTGTACCTTTTAAACATCATTTTCAAACTTTGATCTATAACACCGATGCATCAAAATGGAACAACCGGTTTTAAATATTGTGCAAATGGAAGGTGCTCTTTGAGACTCCTGGACTCAAATGAGAAATTTTGTATTGCATTTAAACAACGCGATTATATTAATTACTGCAGTAAAAATATCTACAAGAAGTATCTTATGAATATTACTCTTCATGTTCCGTCTTTGCTTGTTGATACAGACTGCATGCTAAGGGGTTTAAAGGTATTTTCTGCAGGTATCTTGTCAAGTGGGTTGTCTAGGTAGGTCTCAAGGTGGATGTCTCGAACAGGTATCTTGTAATTGGCAAAACTGACCACGTTTGGTTGCACTAGATATCTCACCAATAGAAGAATACTGGCCAAATCTTGTCATCATAAAAAAAATCGGCAACATCTTGATAACGAGATATCTCGTCATTCGCAAAATGGACCAGATTTTGACTGACGAGAAATCTCGTCATTAGTAAAATTAATCAGGTCTTGATGGACGTGATATCTCGTCGAAATCACTTGGAGGGTTGAATGGCTTTAGAACACAAGAAAAATGCATATAGTCGACAAATCTACGTGCATTATACATCTACAAATACAAATATTGACGACCAGCTACAGGCTCAAGCCTAACAAGGCTGATCCTTTGTTTATGAATTCCCCAATTCCCACTGACTATCCAATTGTATCTTAAATTCGTACACTCCCTTTGAATTGACTATATTTTCTGGCAACGCGTTCCATTTGTCTATTACCCTATTAAAGTAGTAGTTTTTCCTTAAATCCCTATTAAATTGGTCTTATTCAATTTATACCCATGGCCCCTCGTTCTGTTATCCCTATTGAAATTTAAGCCCTCTGTGTCCCCTTGTTTTACCAACTTGAAAAGCTGAAACAAATCCCCCCTCCTTCTTCTTCTTTCCAGTGTATACATGTTTAGCTTACTTAAACGTTCATTATAGTCTAGATTTGCTATCCCTTTTATTATTTTTGTAGCTCTGTGCTGAACCCTTTCAATTAATTCTATATCTTTTCTCTTATATGGAGCCCAGAATTGTACAGCATATTCTAGATGTGGTCTTACTAAGCCCTTATATAACGGCAAGATTATATTCTTATCCCTTGAAGTTACAGTCATTAAAGGTTTATGAATTAAGCGAAATATACTTGGGCCATATATCCCCAGCGGCTAAAGGCTTCGCTCTTCTGAAACTGGTAGACTGAAATAATTGGTAACGAGTTTGACTCTCAAATGGTTTAACTGCTTATAAAGTTTCCTGGTTTTTCAAAATGATCAATAAATGTGTGCCAGCTCCCCCAAAGTACTTCGGGAAGGCATATCTCGTATCGAAATTCACCGTGGGTGCGAAGTGGCTGTGGTGTCTGGGATTAACACTGAGCTTCCCACGTTCTCGCCAAAGGAATTCTTGAAGAACAATGTGTCCATTAAGTGGCATTGGGAAGGTTGTAAAAATTAAAATATTTAACACGAGTATAATGTTTGGAAACGTAATAATATTAAATAACGCTAACTGCTTGTCTATACATTATGTTGTAACCAAACAGAGGCTCAGGAGCCCCACTTTCGAAGTTGGTGCTTTCCAATTTAAAAAAATGTACTAGAAATGTATAAAAGCGAGTCACCGTGTGAAAAGAAGGTAGGTATGTAATTAATTAACGTCGCCCTGGAGCAACACAACGGGCTTTTGACAACAGTACGGGATCAAATTCGAATTTAAATATCCGAGGACATTTTTTTTCCTAATGGCGGGCACATTTGACCTAAGTCATTGGCCACTACAAGGCCGGAAGTGATGGCCACTTGTGAAGGAGCAGCAAGTGGGAGGACCATCAAATATCCGAGGACAACACTACGTAATTTTGAACCACGCCGTGTGAAGAGAAAGCTAAGTATCAAAGAAGAGTGCAGGCGTGATATGAATAGAAGCTGTGTCTGTTATGACAGGGCTTCAAAGCAGTTGTTGGAATTGCCATGCATAGCAAGGGAAATTCCATTTATTGTAGACCATTCATCGAAGTGCGTGCCTATTGTTACGAGTGCCATCTTTTGTTTCTCAGAAGCGCCATCTCGGTGTAAGAGCGCGTGTTCACATCACGTCTACCAGTCATCAATTTAGAAAGATGTGTGAAAGACAGCATAACTTTTTCTACCAAAAAGCACTTTATAGTAAAGTTGGGTTACACTGCTATATATACAACTAATTGTAAGTTAATTTTTGTAGCGATGTTAAAATTCACACCGCATGATTTCTCTGAAACATGGCTATGATACTGTCCATCTATACGCTTTTTGTATGCTTGCTTACATCTCAGAACAAAACTATCGAGTGAAACAATTGTTATAAGTAGTATAAACTAGATTGTGTGTGTTATATCAGCTATTATGTTATCTTTCTATGCAAATAATAACCATTTCCTTTCTCTTTTACAGAAACTCACCGATACACGATTTTCGTCTACTGTCAGAACAGGCAATTGAAGAAGCGCTCTTATAAAAGAGAATTTTTTAAGGTTCAAAAGTTTGCAAAGGACAACGATCTCGGAGATCCAATAGCGTGTAACTTTTTCTACTTGTCGATCCTTGATGATCGAATCTGAGTCTTATCCTAGTTTGGGAACGATGAGTCTGAACTATGTCGAACGGAGCACACAAATAGCAACAAAGAAATTCTCATGTAATTTTGACCGGATTACTTATTCAGCAGCATTGAAATAAACACCTATTTGACTATGCTTGCCTTATTTTGAACAAAGAAACAGCTATTAAATTAGACAAGTCAATAATTTTTGATCAAATTACTGTTGATGTGTTATGTGTTGTATTCACTAAACTGGCAGCACAAGTTTCTTGAACAATAGGTCATCCACTTGCTACTCTAGAGTGAATAGTAAATGCGTTACAACGTAACAATTTATAAAATTTTAAGTTATCTTCTTTATTCAAAACATGGATAAATATGGAATATATTACTAACGATATTTTACGAAGTTGTAAAGTTGAAAAATATGAATAAATAACTTACTGCAGGGCTCGAAATACCCGGGTGCACAGGTGCACATGAAAATAAAGTTGTGCACCTAATTTTTCCCGCTAGGTGCACACAGTGCACCTACATTAAAATTAATTTGTTAATTATGTTATTATGTTATTTATTTGTTAATTATGTTATTTTGATGTTTGAACAAAATATTAGTACCTACCTCTCGCTCTAAAGGAACGTAATTGAAATTCCCAAATACGCAATATGCGAACACAAAATCGCTGGGCCATAACGAGTTTTATACAGGAGGAAGGTTTATTTGTGTCAATGCTACTAGAACTTTCCGATGATCGAAACATTTTCCAGCTAGCTCTGTTGAAGCGACTGTCGCGACAGCCGTGCGAAGGAGAAGAGAGAATTTATATGTTTATATATTTTTATTTACTAACTACTACTAACCTATATAAACATACCCAACTAATAAAGTAGTTTCTCTCTATATTAAAAAAAAGTTGCCGTTGCAGGATTGAAAACTGTGTTGTTTAGCTCGATTCATAGACAGAAAATTATGAAATTAACATGGTTTGTTCTTCATCATGTTCCCTCGACAATTTTGAAGATTTTTTTTCCGATGCGGCTATTAGTTTAGAGTTTATTAAGTATCAAAGTTAAAAAAGCGAAATTTCTACAGGGGGATGGCGAGCGAAAGCGAGCAGGGGGCGGAGCCCTCTTGTATATTACATTAATGCCTTTATCTATCGTTTTTTTTTTTAAATATGCATCTAGAATATAACCTGTGCACCTAATTTAAAACCTTAGGTGCACAAGGTGCACCTGTATTAAAAAATATAATTCGAGGCCCGACTTACTGCGATTATTTCTGGGAAGTTCCATTTTAGAAATCAGCGAGGAAACTGCCAGAGTTTTATAAAAAATATCACTGAAATCATACAAAAAAAATTAATATAAAACACACATATCGCACCCCGGCAAGAAAAGTGACACAAGTCAAAAAATAAAAATTTTGATGTTATGTCATTGAAAAATATGTGTGAGGTGCCCTAGCGTGTTATATTACTCGTACTACTCTATAGAATATAATAGAAGTTACCACCATAAATGCTTACCTAAAATTTAAAAAAAGCTTATACTATTTCAATATAAGTTTTATAGTATCCTTTAAGTTGATGTTTCTCAAATTCTGTAATTTTGAGTTGTGTCAATTTTCTTACCGGGGTGCGATATATAAAATTAAATGCAAATAATTATTTTATAAATGTAGCTGAAGCTATTTTAATACTTAAAAAATTGATCTAATCCCCACCAATATCTTTTTGATCCATTTTGTAATCTAATGACAGGTTATTTAACAAAGGAATTTTAGTTTCGGATGCGAATTGGAACAGTTTAGCATATACTGTTCATTTTCTTTTTAGACAGCAACAGCTGTCAAAAGAAATGCAAATTATGTCGTAATCATTATTATTTTTTACTAGGTCTATCGCGCTCTACCGCGTGTGTTGGTTCTTTTCTATATGTCACCAGAGAAAGCAACACTTCTTCAGGTGTAAATTTACAACAGTTTTTTTTGTCATTTCTAGTGTAGAATTTCTTGTCATTTCTAGAGATTGATATTTACATATGTAAACTTAGTCTCTATCACTCGCACTTCCTTCTTCCTCCATCTCCGCTGGTCGAGTCCTCCTTCTTACATCACCCCAACCATTCTCTTTACCCGAATGACTGTTTAAGAAAAAACCCGCCAACATATCTAATAGAACCACTGGTTTTTTCCGACCAATATTTCTCAGAGTGTTGGCGGAGAACACCACACAATCCCATAAGGAACCGAATTTTTTTGAAAATTTCATTGACGGTTTTATCAGTTTATTTAAAAACTACTCTGGAATTTCGATTTGATTGGAGGATAGTTTTCTTTACTTACGTCCATTTAAACCAGAAAATAAACATAACAGGTAGCAAAATTACCTGTTTTATTACATCGAGTTGGTCTTAAAAATTGTCAATTCTCACGACAATATTTGGAATGTGTTTGAATTTTGAAGATTATTTTAAAAACAAATCTCAGTGATCTGCAGTCAAACTCGCAGGAACTGTTTACCCAATTCTGCAGGTTATGAGGAAAGGTTAAATGATAGATTGTGCTGCCATCTAGCTTTACTTCAGAGCACTATGTATAGTCATTGATTTTTTATAAATTTGTATCAAATTTTCTGTTTATTTTTAATGAATCATGAACTTTGAAAAATATGGGTGATTCAACAGACAATTTTGTTATTGATTATTATCCTTTATTTAAACTTGATAAAAAAACCAAAAGCAGGAATTTCTTTTATTACTTATACAGCATGAATTTATATTTCATATAAATATACTTTAATCAAACAAATTTTAATTTATGTAAGCTTTTTCATTAATATAACTAATTTGTGAAAGACATATAAAAACACACAATTTTATTTCGGGTAAAAAAATGTTTCATTATAGAGGGAAATTCATAAATATTGTTTAAGTTTTAAAGTTTATAAGGGCGCCATCTATTGAGTATAAAAATAAAAATAAATAGTTCAATAAACAAATTACAAATACAAATACAAATACAAATATTGACGACCAGCTACAGGCTCAAGCCCAACAAGGCTGGTCCTTGTTCTAATGCAGAAGAAAACTATTTTTATGCCAGACAGGGGCGTCAACTTCTGGGAGCCCGAACCCTTTTCCTCTAATACCCCAATAATTTTCCATTGGGCTGATCACCCTACAGAATTGAAAAATACCTCAATTTATAAAAATATTAAAGGGGATAGCAAATCTCGACTATAATGAACGTTTAAGAAAGCTAAACATGTATACACTGGAAAGAAGAAGGAGGAGGGGGGATTTGTTTCAGATTTTCATGTTTGTAAAACAAGGGGACACAGAGGGCTTAAATTTCAATAGGGATAACAGAACAAGGGGCCATGGGTATAATTGAATAAGACACATTTGAATCGGGATTTAAGGAAAAACTACTACTTTAATAGGGTAATAGACAATTGGAACGCGTTGCCAGAAAATATAGTTAATTCAAAGGGAGTGTACGAATTTAAGGGGGTCCGGGACACAAGAATCGTCAATTTTTCGAAATTTGTTTTATTATTTGAAGAAATTATCTGTGTTTTTCTGCTTAAAATGCAGTCTAAATAATGTTTCTATCTTAATTAGAACTAGAGAAATAATAATTTTTGTGGTGCGTTGTTTTGAAACTCTAATACTCTTGACAGTTGTTGTCATGGCAACAACATGTGTCTTTAAAACTTTAAATGCGTTTTTCTCCATGATACTTTTTTACAAGATTTCCTGTATTCAAATTGCTATAAGTCGAAAATCGATAAAGTTTAAGGGTTGAAATTTGGAATATATCTTTTTCAAACATTATACTTTAATTTTGATTCCACAAATTTGAAACAAATATTTACTTTTAAAAATATGACTTAAAAAAAGTGCTTTAAAATTAAAAAAAAATTTCTTTCAAATATTTTTTATTTTTTATTAAATTTTTATTTTTTAGATTCCTGAATCAAAATTAAAGTTTATAAATTTGTGAATAATTTACTGCAAGAATTTTGAAAATCGATCAAAAATATTTTGAGTTTTAGCAATTTAAAATGACCCCTCTTTTTTTCAAAAAATTTTAATTAAAAATTTTTAAAAAACTTTTGGAAAAATTTTGTGTTGTGATTTAGTTTATTAATTAGATGAGTAATCAGAACAAAGAAATTCTAAATTCTAAATTAATTAATAAATTTTTTTTTTCAATGTGTCCCGGACCCCTTTAAGATACAATTGGATCGTCAATGGGAATTGGGGAATTCATAAACAAAGGACCAGCCTTGTTGGGCTTGAGCCTGTAGCTGGTCGTCAATATTTGTATTTGTATTTGTATTTGTATATACATGCAAATATTGAGGGCTTTTATCACTGCCCAATCATTTTCCGATGACTTATAGATAAATAGAAACATATTTACAAATCCACAAATGGCTGTATTAAACTTTTCATTTCGTTTACTTTAATATTTTAATAAGTTCATTTACCTCTTGGGGTATCGATTTATGAATTGATTGATAAGCCCCCTAAGAAAAGGATGTCCGAATACACACTTAAGAACCCGGTGTCCTTTTGTAGCTTTCAATTAAAATAATTTAATTAAAAATTTCAACTATAAGGCAGAAAAATCCACAGTAAGCATCCAATAAAATTTATATCTCTCATCTAACGGTTCTGGTCTGGCTATTACAAGACCTTAATTAACATTTGAAAAGTATAGTATAAATATGATGGCACGGATATTGTTGACCTGTTTCTTACTTTGCACGTCGTAGGCAAATGCCGGAACAGATACAAATTCCATTTGTTATATTCTAGATAAGTACAGTTCTTCAGATCATTTTTAAGGTTATTAAAGCATTGCTTGGTCATTTTCGAGATTTGTAGTGCATTTTTTTTTATCTTATTTTGAAATTTGGCCGCTATGTTATGTTTTGTTCATGTCTCAAAATTTTGTTGAAACATTCCCAAGTCGTAATTCTAATCGTGGTTTCATTTTTCCTCGTCACGCATTACAAATTATTCATTTATCAGCTTCTGATGCCACAAAATACTTGTCTCTTCTCAGAAAAAAAATTATTTTTCGGTGCTTTTCTATATATGGGTGAATTATCAACATTGTGCAGGTTCTTGAGGAAGAAATACGGGAACACAAAAAAATTGTACAAAACAGTATTGCACACAAATGTCCGATAATTAATCATCAAGAATTGGTTGCCATGAATGCCACTTCTTATGTAGTAGGTCAAATAAGTGTACTGTATAACTAAAGCTTATTTATTTACGAAATTATATTTACATTAACAAATGGCTGTGACTCTAACGATTTCATGAGGAGCGCTTTCAAGTAATTATGTGATTACTTAATAACACAGTCCTGTCACATTAATGTGACCACCTGTCAAAAGCCAGAATAACCACCTTTGGCAGAGCGGACCTCTGCGAGACGTGCAGGAAGAGAGTCAATTAGGTTTCTGATGATGAGTGCACCCAGTGAATGCCAGGAAAACATTCCCCAAACCATAATGCTCCCTCCTCTAGCCTGAATCCTTCCGGCAATTGTTGCAGGGTGTCTGCTTTCAGACGTTTCACGCCGTATACGCCAACGTCCATCTGTCCGATGGAGCTTAAAACGTGATTCATCGGAAAAAGCCACCTGTCGCCAGTCTGTGGAAGTCCAGTTGCAGTACTGTCGTGCAAATTCTAGCCTTCGTCGCCGATGAACAGCAGTCAGCATAGGTGCATTAACCAGGCGTCTGATGCGGAGGCCCATGGGCAGCAACGTTCGCTGAACCGTTGTTGAGGATACACTCTTGGTAGCCCCTTGGTTCATCTTGGCGGTCAGTTGCTCAAGTGTTGCACGTCTATTCGCCCGAACGCATCTCCGTAGCCTTCGTTCGCCTCTGTCATATATAGCCCGTGGTGCATCACATGTGCCACGCCGCTGATTTTGGATAGTGCCGTTTTGCCATGCACGGTATACTTTTACCACGGCGGCAAGCGAACAGTTCACAAAATTAGCCGTTTCCGAAATGCTTCCACCCTTGGCCCGAAAGCCAATAATCATGCCCTTTTGGACGTCGGATAAATCGCTACGTTTCTGCATTACGCTACCGATTGAAATGCTTTCGGATGTCCTAGGACATCCTTTATATACACTCCACTGCAATGTGCTGCCACCTGCCTTTTGTGATTGGTTATTTCACGTTGACGTCGAAAGTAGGTGGTGGTCACATTAATGTGACTGGACTGTGTATTTGAGTTTGATTAAAATTTAGTGTATCTTCTTACGTCATGTTGTACTTTGAAATTCGACTTCTATGGCTCTAAGGAAATGACGTCCGAGCTGAGAGTAGTTCCATACATCAAGAAATTTTCCAGACAGAACAAGCTGTTCAAATTTTATTAATTCCGTGCTCAGCGTTTGAGAGCTTTTGTTCTTCAGGCAGATTTCTATTTTACATGAAGATTTATATCTAAAAAGATGACGTAATTCAATTTTAATTTATCTTTGAGTTTAAAATATCCTGTATCAAAATTTGTAGCAAAAAATATTCATAAAAATCAATATCTTAAGGGTGTCCGGCACCTCCATAGGGTTCAAATTCACAAATGTTGGAGGCATCTTATTTATTCATATATTACTGCATTAATCTGACATTTTTACCTTGTAATATTTGAAAACATTTAAAAACTTTAACACGGGGTTTTTAATTTTTTTTAAGTTCACAAAATTAAAAACTTTTTTTTAAATAACCAAAATTTTTTTAAATTTTTAGACAAAATAAGGGAACCTTGGGAGTTATAACAACGTTTTAAGAAAACTAATTTTCTAAATTTTATTTTGACAGAAATTAATATGATAATAAATATAATGTTGAATTTCACAAGGAACACAAATATATTTATAACAATGTAAATAATAATTTTTTATCTATTAAATTTATTATTTTTTTAAGCATACACAAGTGAGTCAATGACCCATGGTATGGAAGGCCTGACCCTGGCAAGAATGCATAATTTTAGAATGGAATATTAAATATATTTTACTAATTATGTAAACACTGAAGAGTAAAACTATTAACAGTACTTTATAGCATTATGTTAGAAACAATAATGAAAATTGTCCATGCAATAAAATACTAAAAATCCCTCCTAATGATGTCAAATATTTTATTCCATTTGAAAATATTAAAATGTACAACATGCATAGATAATACCGTAATTTCAATTTATATGTGTTACCTCAGTGCATGAATTGTGTGAAATCAAAATCAAACTGCATTTTCATTGCAACTCTTTCAGTGCCACCAGAACACACAGGGCATGGAAGTTTTGTGATATCTATTCGATAAGCAACAGATGAAGCTTCATTTTCTGGATAACTCTCGGGAAGACCATAAGAGGTGGCATGAAATTAACTATGGTATACAAAGTAGCACATAATGTAATCAAGTTACCCCTTTCACCTGATGTTACTTTCGAAACTTGTTTTTCACCTTTGCCAGCTATTACTTTCTTTGGTTTTTGTGCAGTGGTGATTCCAGTTTCGTCTACATTGTAGATGGCTTCTGGCCACAATTATTTTTTTCAAGAACTTTTTCAAGTTATAAGGAATTCGCATACTATGAATTTATTGAATGTAGTTGATGTACTCAAACTAGTACTTTTAGGCTCACGTAGGGATAACTTCTCATGAATGTGCATTAACCCACGTAAACTATCACAAGACGCTATATTATCTTGGACCCATTTGTTGGGAATTTTTTTATTGTTAGCAATTCAAAACTCATATACAAACTGTCTATTAGTCTTTGGAGTAATTCCTAGTCCCATAATGTAGTTTGGATGACAGTGATAAATATTCTTTCAGGAGTCTTCTTCCTCATCAATAAAATTTTCCCCAGTTCTGTAATTAGGCTGTATATCCACATCTTCCTTATTTTTACTCAATTTATGTTTTTTACATCTCTTCAGAGTTTTCCGATAAAAGTCATAATCTTTATCTGTGCTACGAATACTAAAACCTTTATCAACAACTTTCTTACGGCTGCCTTTCTAACTTCTATTGAATGCTTCTTATGAGCTTTTCCTCTTGGTTTAAGGAAAAAAACCATCTGCGGAAAAGAAATGACATTCAGTTACATATAATTAATACTATAATCAGGGGTGTATACATAATTTTTTTAGAGAAGGCCATTAATTTTTTTTGTCAGTTTAATTTTTGAAGATGTAAACAAAACAGACCTAATGGCTAAAAACTTACGATGTACTGTATATAGATTTTAATGGGTATTTCTGGAATGGAAAGAAGTTTAGGGTAAGGCGGGGTAATTGTACACAAAATTTGAATGTTCACTTTCCATCCCTATTTTCAAACTCTTGATAAATTAATTAAACATTGTTCACTATACTAAACTATTTTGTCACTATTCTACTCGTACTTTGACTTTTAATTAGTACGAAGTTTAAAGATAAGAAATTTAATACCGTACTCGGCTGTTTACAACTATCCCACGTGTTAACAATTACCCCTGAAGTAGGGGTAATTGTAAACAACGATTTTCCTCGTGATATTGAATATTGAACAAGTGACAGCATGAGCAGTTGTCATGGCAGTAGAAGGAACTTCAATGGTATTTGTAGCCTTCTAATACCATGTTTACAATAACCCCATTTTGATCTTTACATGTACCAAATACTCCCACTTCTTTCTCCCAAAAAATATAGTGACACTTGAGAGTTGTATTGATCATGAGGTGAACTTCCAGGAATACATAACAATAAATAATTAAAACATTTTCTGTACAAAGAATGTGATTGTTGTAACAAAACAAAAAATTACTTTTCTGTTATTTAAAAATTTAAAAAAAAATTGAAAAATACAAACTTAGTAACAACAAACAAACAAACATTACACTTCTTACACATTATCAGTGCCCTCAAATTGGAAAACTTCTTTACGGCCTTCTTTGCTAAATGTTGGAGTAGGTAAAATTGTTTTGACATGATCTTTGGTAACACAGAATTAGTCTTTTTCAACCACAGCGAATTCAGTCTATGCATTATCGATGAATTTGAGTCCGGTGATTTCAAACTCCTCTTCTGAAAGAACATCCTCAATTCATATATACGAAAAATGGGCTTCGTTTCTTTCCCTCCCCCCCCCCTCAACATTTACAAGCAGAAACGTAGTCGTTTCAATGTCTTCCATGAATGGAGCCAAAATATTTAACTTCCCCTACAAGCTAGTATTCTATATATTACTTGAATGTTTGGAGAGCTCCAAACTCTTCACCGTCTATGTTAGTAGATTCTTTCAATAGAGTACTGCTTTCCTTTTCATTTGCTTCTTTCTTGGTTTCTTGCTTACTTCTGGCTCTTTCACTTTCTTCTGATCTGGCTTCCTTCTGTTCTTTTTCTCTTCTGTCTCCTTCAAGCGATACAGTACAGTCAGTTGTAAGAACTTCACCATATGTGTGACGTTTTCGTAAATCAGTCTTCCAGCTTCCTAATCCCCAAGAACTCAAAAGATGCAACAAAACTCAATTCAAACGCACTAAATACGATTAAATACAAAATTACACTGAAAAACAAATTGGTTTACCATCCAAAGTGATCGAAACTATCGGCAAAGTTATGTTTACAATAACCCTGTCCCTTGAAAAATATGGGTTAATTGTAAACATGCAACTGTAGGTGCATTGAAGTTCCCAGAAGGAAAAGTCAACGATTTTCTGTTCGATAGAAACATAACTGACCGTAGTTAAGAATTGAAACAACATACCTTTCAATATATTATGGAGGGCAGCAGAAAATTATGAACACTTTAAAAATCAAAATTTTCAACCACACATTTTTCAACTAAACAGATTGCTATCAGCTGCGGTTCACAGAAATACGGGATCACCATATTACATCCTCAGTGTTGCCAGCTTTCATGTCTCACAAATTTTTAGTTTCTCGGAGTCCCACGTGGGCGCCTGTATAGCTTATTTACAAAT
The DNA here is from genome assembly GCA_947359465.1 of Metellina segmentata. NCBI lineage: Eukaryota > Metazoa > Arthropoda > Arachnida > Araneae > Tetragnathidae > Metellina > Metellina segmentata. Next base: position 103,257,871 of record OX375875.1, read on the forward strand.
ACCCCGCCGGACCTCACACTAAGAATATCGAAATTTTTTTTTGCATTTTTCGATGGTCCATACAAGGGATGTCAACTCTCAGAAAACAACCGTTTTTCGGGTGAACCTTTTTTTTATTCTCCCTGCCCCGGTTTAACCGAGTAAAAAAAAAACGGTTTTTAAAATAACCGATTTGTAAAAACTTCAAGGTGTTTCTATTTAGTTGTATATAAAAATTGCTAAATGTCGTTAAAATTTTTGCGGAAAAAAGTTTGAAGTTTTGTGGTGGTACTCAACCTATTTAGGGTCAGGCTAAACAAGTGCCCACGTGGGATTCCGAGAAACTAAAAAGTTGTGAAATATGAAAACTGAAAACCTTGAGGATGCAATATGGTGATCCCGTATTTATTTGAACCACAGCTGATTGCAATATATTTAGTTGAAAAATTTATGGTTGAAAGTTTGGGTTTTAAAGTTTTTGTGTGCTGCATTTTCTGCTGCCCTCCATAATATATTGAAAGGTATGTTGTTCCAATTCTTTACTGCGGTCAGTTATGTTTCTATCGAACAGAAAATGATAGACTTTTGCTTCTGGGAACTTTAATACACCTAAAGTTGAATGTTTACAATTACCCCATATTTTTCAAGGGACATGGTAATGGTAAACATAATTTTGCTAATAGTTTCGTTCAATTAAAATGAAAACCAATATGTTTTCCCGTGTAATTTTGTATTTAATCGTATTTAGTACGTTTGAATTGCATTTTATTGCATTTTTCGTGCTCTTGGGGAGCAGGAAGACTGATTTACTAATGCTTCACACGTATGGTGAAGTTCTTACAACTGACCAAGTACTGTCACGCTTGAAGAAGGCAGAAAAGAAAGAGAACAAAATGAAGCCTGGTGAGAAGTAGTGAGAGAGCCAGAAGTAAGGAAGAAATCAAGAAAGAAGCAAATGAAAAGGACAGCAGAAATCGAGGACAGCGAGGATGAGGAACTATTCAAAGAATTGACTAAAATTCACGGTGAAGAGTTTGAAATTCTCCAAACATTCAAGCAAAATATAGAAGACTAGCTTGTAGGGGAAGTTAAATATTTTGGAACAATTCATAGAAGGCATTGAAACGACTACATTTGTACTTGTAGATGTTGAGGGGGGGGGGAGAAAGAAAACCCATTCTTCATATGCATGAAGTGTGGATGTTGTTTCAGAAGAGGAGTTTGAGATCACCGAACTCAAATGCATCGATAATGCATATACTATATTCGCTGTGGTTCAAAAAGACTAATTCTGTGTTACCAAAGACCATGTCAAAGCAACTTTACCTACTCCAACCGTATCAAAGAAGACCGTAAAGAAATTTTCCAATGTGAGTGCACTGTTAATGTGTAAGAAATGTAATGTTGGTTTGTTTTAAGAACCTAAGATTGTATTTTTCAATTTTTATTTTATTTATTAATTTTTTAATTTTTAAATTTCTAATTTGCTGTTCTTTACACTAAATACAGTTTTTGTTCAGTAAATGTTTGATTCATTTATTCTTATGTACTCCTGGAAGTTTACCTCTTTGTTCATGTAACTTTTGTGTGTCACTATATTTTTTGGAAGGAAGAAGTGGGAGTAATTAGTAATTGTAAAGATCAAAACGGAGTTATCGTAAACATGGTACTAGAAGGGTAAAAATACCATTGGAGTGCCTTCTACTACCATGACAACTGCTCATGCTGTCACTTGTTCAATATTCAATATCACGAGGAAAATCGTTGTTTACAACTACCCCTACTTTCAGGGGTAATTGTAAACAGCCGAGTACGGTGTTAAATTTTATTTTGGAATCTTTGTACTAATTAAATATTAAAGTAGAGTAGTGACAAGTTAGTTGAGTAGGAATACTAACTAACTACTGCAAAGTAGGTCGTAACTAACTTCACCGTAAACTAACTACCGAAAAACACAATTTTTTTTTTCAAGTCGTAATACTGCAGAATAATTGCTAATGAGAGAGACTAAAAAAGGGAAAAAATAAATAAAATCGTTTTTTTTTTTTTTATTTCTTCCGGTTGTGCATGTGCTCTAAAGTTTGCCGAAATTTGGAAAAATTCACATTTTTACGATAATGTTTAACATTTTTAAATTAGTCTCTTCTCGAATGTAATAGCTGAAATTTTATGTAATAGAACCACGGATATTAAAGTTTAAATATTATTTAAATCCGTCAACATTTTCCGGTCGTGCACTCCCGTCCAAGTTAGGGTAAGGCGGGGTAATTATAAACAGAATTTGTATGTTCACTTTAAATCCCTATTTTCAAACTCTTGATAAAGTAATTAAACATTGTTCACCCTACTAAACTAACTTGTCATTATTCTACTTTGATATTTAATTAGTACGAAGATTCTAGAAAATAAATTTAATACCGTACTCGGCTGTTTACAATTACCCCTGAAGTAGGGGTAATTGTAAACAATAATTTTTCTCGTGATATTGAATATTGAACAAGTGACAGCATGAGCAGTTGTCATGGCAGTAGAAGGAAATCCAATGGTATTTGTAGCCTTCTAATACCATGTTTACAATAACCCCGTTTTGATCTTTACATATACCAATTACTCCCACTTCTTTCCCCACAAAAAAATAGTGATACTTGAAAGTTGCATTGATCATGAGGTGAACTTCCAGGAATACATAACAATAAATAATTCAAACATTTACTGTACAAAGAATGTAATTAGTGTAAAGAAACGAAAAAATTCTTTTCTGTTAATTAAAAATTTAAAAAAAAAATTGAAAAACACAAACTTAGGAACAAAAAAACAAACAAACATTACATTTCTTACACATTAACAGTGCCCTCACATTGAAAATTTTCTTTACGGTCTTCTTTGCTAAGGTTGGAGTAGGTACAATTGCTTTGACATGGTCTTTGGTAACACAGAATTAGTCCTTTTGAACCACAGCAAATTTAGTACATGCATTATCGATGCATTTCAGTAAGGTGATCTTAAACTCCTCTTCTGAAACAACATCCATCCTTCATACATACGAAAAATGGGTTTTGTCCCCTCCCCCCTCAACAAGTACAAACGTAGTCGTTTCAATGTCTTCCATGAATGGCTCCAAAATATTTAACTTCCCCTACAAGCTAGTCTTCTATATTTTGCTTGAATGTTTAGAGAACTTCAAACTCTTCAACATCAATGTTAGTCAATTCTTTTAATAATTCCTCATTCTCGCTGTTCTCAAGTTCTGATGTCCTTTTCATTTGCTTCTTTCTTGATTTCTTGTTTACTTCTGGCTCTCTCACTATCTTCTCACCAGGCTTCATTTTGTTCTTTTTCTCTTCTGCTTTCTTCAAGCGTGACAGTACTTGGTATGTCGTAAGAACTTCACTATACGTGTGAAGTATTAGTAAATCAGTCTTCCTAATCCCCAAGAACACGAAAAATGCAATAAAGCGCAATTCAAACGTACTAAATACGGTAAAAAAAACAAAATTACATTTGAAAACATATTGGTTTTGCATCTAAATTGAACGAAACTATTGGCAAAGTTATGTTTTAATTACCCCGTCCATTGAAAAATATGGGGTATTTGTAAACATTCAACTGTAGGTGGATTAAAGTTCCCAGAAGTAAAAGTCTATGATTTTCTGTTCGATAGAAACATAACTGACCGTAGTAAAGAATTGGAACAACATACCTTTCAATATATTATGGAGGGCTGCAGAAAATGCAGCACACAAAAACTTTAAAACTCACTTTACAAACATAAATTTTTCAACTAAACATATTGCTATCAGCTCTGGTTCAAAGATAAACGGGTTTACCATATTACACTATCAGTGTTACCTGCTTTCATATTTTACGTGTTTACAATTATACCTTATTCACAATTACCCCTTGTTCACAATTACCCCTCGTTCACAATTACCTCTAGTTTACAATTACCCTGCCTGACCCTAATGATATTTTGAAAAATAATCTTCTTCTCTACTATTATAAAGTAAATTTTTTGTGTGCGTGTGTATGTTCGTGTACGGGGTGCCCTGACGAATTTATGGCATTCACACTAATGAAATTCGGCACACATGTAGTACAATTTTTTTGCGATTTTATAGACCAGCCCGATTTTTTAAATTTAATCTTGACAATTTTAAAATTAATTTAATGCGATGTTCTATTATTATTATCTTTCTTCCGAATGGCAACATTCATGAATCGGTATTGAATGAATCCGTATTTACTGCGCGTGTGTATCCGTTGTCGTGTAGCCGCCCGGTTACTGGATAGCCTTTCAAAAATTTATTGTCTTTTTAAAAGCATGTTAACTTTTAGTTAGCGTTGACTTTTAATCTTTAATATAAGTATCTTTTTATTGTGTTTACTTCATTTTTGAAACTGGATAACGGTTGTGCAATACGTTTGTTATTGTTTCTTTTTTAGACTACGATAGTTTGGATTTTGATTTTTAAAGCATATTAACTTTTAGCTTGGATATTTTTTTCAAAGTTTAGCAATATTTAATTTTGATCTTTTGTGCAATTTCTGGTTTGTTTCATTTATGCAATCTTTTGTTTGTTTTTGTATAGTACTTTGGTTTTCGTATAGTTAATTTTTATCATTTTTGTTGTTGTACATACGACTAAATCAGATGACTCATTAGTGGAACAGTATGCACATTTGACGCATCTGATTCAGATGCGTTGATGAACGATGGAAATGTTGCTGTACGAAAACTGAAGTACAAAGAAATCGCTAAACTTCTAAAAAGATATCAAAACCAAAAGTAACAGGTGGTGCTTTTGCAAATTTTTATATTGCATAATTTATCAAAATTAAATATTGCTATTCTTTCCTAAAGACACTCAAACACAGAAACAAACAAAAAATTGCATTCAATAATATCATAATTATGGCATTTCGCTATAACGGCCTCTTTTTACGTACGCCCCACAATGTTTTGTTATACGACTAAAACAAATGCTGTTTTTATGCTTTTGTTTAGTATCAGCTTCTCCCTTTAGATTACACTGCTATATTTTGCCTCACGAAAATGTCAGTCATGTTTGCATAACATTGTCGTAATTATACAGCGTTGTCGTGAAAATTTCGTCATACAGATGTTCACATTTCATTTTAAGCAACACTTTTCTAACGGCTGCAGTCTACAATGAATTTTAATGAAACTTGAGATCTAGAGATTGCAAGGCAAGCGTTCTCTCGAGAGAGAGAGTTATGCAAATAACAAGAAACGAACTTTTACGTTTACGAATAAAGTTAACTAATTTTCGACCATGAACACACACTTCTTTTATCGCTATGTGATTAGCGCAGAGAAAAACCAAAAAGGGTGATGAAATTTTACATTTAGCTCCAAAAATGAATCTGCAAGAACGCTGTCAAAGAAGACGAGTGATAATAACAAAAGAGAAGAAAGATAGACAATAAGCAGTTGTGATAATGCACGTAATTTTCATGCACCACAAGCACCTATAACAAAACATTAATCGGTAACCATAATTTTGGGAGCGTCATCACAGCCAGTTGATTTGCAGCTGGAATTTTAGTTACTAGGTGTTTTCTTACGCATGGAGAAGAAAATGAGTTTCCGCTAAACAACGTGGTGAACTGGTCAAGTACCATTACATGAAAATAACTTGGTAAAATAATTTGGTGTTTCCTGTTTCTTCGAAGAACGATTAATCTACGTAAATACTACATAGTTATATATATTTAAATTTCAAGATCGACTATCGGGCAAGATTTTGAAGTTAATAATTTTAACTTTTCTTTCGTAAATTAAGTAAATTTCCATGTGTTTTTGCGTTGAAAAGATTCCGAATCAGACTTGAATAAAATAACGTAACGAAATCTTTTGATTTAATCGGTACTGTCTCAAAGACTAAAAAAAACAGTTACAAATACATTTTACTATAAGAAAGATTACTTTGTTATCTATTTTGTGAAAATAATTTCACACACATTATTTACTATATTAACAAAATGTTTGTTTCCAAAAAAAATATTTACAGGAGTAAATTGTATATGTAATAATTATAAATTACTAAACATTCATTAATGAACAGTGAAATTCATATAAAAAATCATTGCAGTTTCACAACGTTTTGAAGCGTAAATTTAAATCACAAACTATTCGCTTAGTAAATGTCTCACTGAAATTGTAACGAATTGTATTCGCTTCATTCTCTTATCTGACAAATCTTGCACAATCCATCTCAAGTCAACAAGAAACACGTCCCTATTTTCTGCGGCGTATCGCAAGGCCATCATAAGGATATGCTTAAAGGACTAAGATTTATGAGCGATATTTTCTCACAAAGATTTAAACTGAGAAGAAAATACCATCCAGTTTCATATTTTACACTCAAGAAGCACTAAAGAAAAAAGCTCTACCTAATGTTACCTTGACACTTCATCGAGTCGACAAATCATAAAACAGTCTTTTTTTTATTTCGACTAGCGTGACACTCATGACCCATAAAGTTATCACCCTTAAACTGATATCATCAATAAGATAGGATTATAATATTCTATAAGCTACAGACAACCAATGATCATTATATATAAAAAAGAATGTGTGTGTATTCTCTATACAAATCTACACAGTTTGACCAATCTACACCAAATTTTGTACACTTATACTTTAGAACACTGCGGAAAACATACGCTATTTCTTTCCTGACTTCAGTCCAATCTGTAGCCATGAAAATTGGCACACAGGTAGTCCTAAAAGTGCCCCTCGAAGTCCCAATTTTAAAATCTTAATTTTTTTTTTCTACAATAATTTTCTGCAATTTTTCTAAGGACGAAATATTTTGTCGAGATAAAAAACAGCCCAAATATTCCAAGGGGAATAAAGATCCAAGTAGAAGGAAAAACTGTCCCTTCCCTTAAACTGGTAACAGAATGGAGATTGCTAAAATCTACATGGACAAGGAAACACTCTACTGGTTTGTGTATTGGAGTTAACAGGAAAATGTCGCGGTCATATTTTATCTGTCACGGTAGCAAACACGTTCTACAGAGTTTGTGTAGTTGAGTTAACACTGGGAAATGTCGCTGTCATATTTGAAACACGAGCAACGCCGGGTTATTCAGCTAGTATGAAATACATCATACAACCCACTGATCTACCGTAAAATGCATATTTATACATTTTTTATGTTATTTATACATTTTATATATTATTTATCATTTTATATGTTATTTATACATTTTATATATTATTTATCATTTTATATGTTATTTATACATTTTATATATTATTTATCATTTTATATACGCATTTATACATTTTATATGTATATTTATACATTTTATATGTATATTTATACATTTTATATATTATTTATCATTTTATATATTATTTATCATTTTATATACACATTTATACATTTTATATGTATATTAATACATTTTATATGCGTATTTATACATTTTATATGTTATTTATACATTTTATATATTATTTATCATTTTATATATTATTTATCATTTTATATACACATTTATACATTTTATATGTATATTTATACATTTTATATGTATATTAATACATTTTATATGCGTATTTATACATTTTATATGTTATTTATACATTTTATATATTATTTATCATTTTATCTACACATTTATACATTTTATATGTATATTAATACATTTTATATATTATTTATCATTTTATATATTATTTATCATTTTATATACACATTTATACATTTTATATGTATATTAATACATTTTATATGCGTATTTATACATTTTATATGTTATTTATACATTTTATATATTATTTATCATTTTATATACACATTTATACATTTTATATGTATATTTATACATTTTATATGTATATTAATACATTTTATATGCGTATTTATACATTTTATATGTTATTTATACATTTTATATATTATTTATCATTTTATATACACATTTATACATTTTATATGTATATTTATACATTTTATATACATATTTATACATTTTATATGTATATTAATACGTTTTATATGCATATTTATACAACTTATATGTTATTTATACATTTTATATATTATTTATCATTTTATTATAATTATATATCATTTTATATATTATTTATCATTATTTACATTTATACATTTTATATGTCTATTTATACATTTTATATGCATATTTATACATTTTATATGTATATTTATACGTTTTATATGCATATTTATACATTTTATATGTTATTTATACATTTTATACATTATTTATCATTTTATATACACATTTATACATTTTATATGTCTATTTATACATTTTATATACATATTTATACATTTTATATGTATATTTATACATTTTGTTTAGCGGTTCTAGACCTGATGTTCTACAAAGCAGATCCCTACAAACGAAATGCTTGTCCTAACAAAATATAGAGAAATGTACGAAAAGTTTCGCTCCCAACAGAACATGCCCACGTCTAAAAATGAAAGATAACACAAAATTCAAATCAATCAATGTCATCTGATATCAAACTAATAGATCATGCTTGGGATGCTATCGAATGTCTCACTGCATTATATACAGCACCAAGCCACCAAGAACCACACAAAAGCAAAAACGCAATCTAGAAGTCGAATGGGACTCCTTGCCATTGGAACTCTTGTAAATATTTGTAGGAAGCATATCTGTACAATGGGAGGCATGCATTGTTGTCAGAGGCCAACACATTTCCTATTAAGTTGCTTTAATAGGGTAGGTCCTCCATGTTCTTCGACGAGGTATCTCGTCAGAGATCGGTAAATTTTTCTATGTACGGACTATCTCGTCGAGATAAAACAGCCCTATGATTCTAAGGTGAATAAAGAACCAAGTAAGAGAAAAAACTGTCCCTTCACCTGAACTGATGACAGAATGGAGATTACTAAAATCTATACAATCTGTTCACCTGAGCATTTTATTTTCATTTGTTTAATTGCCAAACTACGAGGGATGTGGGTGTTCCTATTTTATTCCACATAGCTTGTGGAATATTTGAATTTTGAGGTAATTAGGTACAGGTCATACAAGACATTTAAAAGTAGAGTGAGCGATAGTAACCTTTTTATTTTCCCAGGATCAGGCGACCAAAACTAGTAGTAACGTGATGCTCAGACTACTTTCGTCTGCCGGGTGGAAACGAACATACATCCTTTGATTGGTATAAGAAATGGGAGAAGACGGCAATGCATTGACGCATATTGCGACTTCAAATAAAACAGCCGTTAACTAGATTAAACGGTATTTATTCACAGCAAAGGAATGTGCGGCCATCTAGCTGATCGTACATCAGAACTGCCTCTCATCTCGAAGGCAGCAGCTTATATAGGTACAGACAATATAGGTCTAGAATATTCCAGAAGCATTCAAATTAACTTAAGCTCAAACTTTCTGGAAACTGCCAGAGAGAGCCGATTTAAAAGAAATTAAAAAATTGCGAGTAGTCGCCATTGGGTTTCGAACTGAAGCAGCTCGCTTTGTTACCTCTGAGCCATATGTCTGTGTGAGAAGAGATGAAATATTATGAATGGTAAAATGGACGAACGTAGATCCTAATTGGTTATGGTTCTATGATTCAAGGTTCAATGATGGACAAGTTGACACCTGAAACAGAACCACTGTTCCGAGAGAAATATTTTGATACATCATAAATTTATTTTTGATTGGTCGTCAAAAAGTGATCAAATCCAAAAGTATTACAAAGACGAAGTTCGATTCACTGCTTTAGTTATCTTCTAAACGTATATTAACAAATTGGACATCGAATGCAAGATTTAAAAATAAAATTCTCTTTTTCACCCCTTACGATATCCTCGGAAATCAACCTTCCTATTACTTGGGAACAATTATAATCAAACATGTTTGCTTTTTTAGAACATGTTTGTTTGTAAAGAACATCAAACTTTGCTGGACGTTGGTTAATAACTCGAACAAAATAATTCTGTTCACAAACGAAAACCAGTTCGCATTATGAAAATATGGCTATTTTTAGTCTAACTGAAAAAAAAATCAACATTTTAAAAAGCTGTACAGCTGTTAAGCGTTGCCCAGGGAACGCAGTGTACAGGCTAGTCCATCTCTACCCTCCCCCATCTAGCAGTCTGTGTAAATAGATTTATAATTTTTAAGTCGTGTGTCATCTCTTCCCCAGAGAGAAACTCATGTATGCTGACCACCTCATCGCCTGTTTGACTTTGATAATAAATACTCTAGTTATTGGAAGGATAGACTTGGTTTCATATTTTTAATGTCATTATTCTCATGTTTTGATGTTTAAAGGTAGGTAGGCACCCAGGTGCAGAGTTATATTCAGTGTTCTGTAACATAACCCCAAGCAATTGCAATTGGTCTGCAGGCATTCTGTTCGAATTTTGAAAACTGCAGTAAAATAAGAACAGAAGTAAAACACAATTATCGGCTAAATATGTATTACATACTTTTAATAATACATCAAAATTAATTAACTTACTTTATTTAAAACCAAGCCATACTTACAGAATTTGCAATTCTGTCCATAACTTTTGAAGTTAAATACTGTGTCATTGACATAAAAGATGTGTTATTTATTAAGTGTTTGTGGTAATTTGAGGCGGTGTAGGGAGGTTGTTCCGTAGCTAGAAAGAAAAAGGTGTGACAAAGAGCGTGCTTTTCACGGCAAAATGTCGTAACTTAAGACTAAAAAAAAGTCGGCCAAAATTTTGATAAAACTAAGGGACAATTGTTCTGCGAAGACTTTGTTCTGTGGGGTGCGTCGCAGTTTTAAGCACTTTCTGATCCCGGAGTAGGGAGTTGAATTAACATCTCACTGGAGCAGTACAACGGGCTATGGGTGACGGTGCGGGACCAATCCCAAATGCAAACATCCGAGGACGACACCTTTCAATTTTGAACCACGGCCAGATGACGAAGGCACTTCTACACGATTCAAACTTGAGGTAATGGTAATGGTAATTTTAGTTAACGTCGTACTAGAGCAACATAACGGGCTATTGACGACGGTCCGGGATCAGTCCCTTAAGGGAAAGATCCGAGGACAACACCTCGTAATTTTGAACCACGGTCAGATGACCGCTCTCTTTACTTCAACGCAAACGTGATGATCTTTGGGGTTATGGCTAATTTAACGTGCACAACGTACACGACGGTTTTGGGTTGAATCGTTTCGAACTCGCAACCAGGGCTGTAGTGGAGGGTATACGGCGGTATACGCCGTATACCCTCTGGTTTTTCCATCAAATTCCCTATATCCTCTGCTTTTTCTTAAAAACTACGTACACGCTTTACTTTTCCAAGAAAACTTCGCGCGAAACGTTACGTGAAACACAGATAGCTGTAGAAGCAAAAGAAAAGTTTCTATTTTAAGATATTAACTTGGTATATAATTTCAAAATCGTACCTATTAATCATAAGCAATTCATTCAAAGTATTGTCTATAGAATGAAATCCAGACTTTGTTCTGATGTTAATGAAGAAAATTATCAACTTTTGAAGGATATATCCAAGTTTGATCCAGAAAGTAAAAATACAGTGGATATTCGCCACGGAGAAAAGGAGGTAAAAAGGATCTGTCGACGTTTTGGTATAGATGAAATGTGCACTATTCAGGGTTTGAGGGACCAATGTAAACGCCCAAATTGTTCCAGAAAAATTAAAGCCTCTTTTAAGAACAATTGAAATACTACCATGTTCAACGGCCGAATGCGAGCCCGGGCTTAGTTTAATGAATTATATAGTGTAATAGATTTGAGATAATCTTTATTGATTTCAAACGTCTCAAATCTAATGTTTAATAAGGCAAATAGACTATCTATAGAACACTTTCAACCGGAAAAAATTTGTAAATTCTTGGTTGGCCAACCATCGCTCTTCATAGACAATGGATCGAGAGTATGCTCTACAAAATGAGACACAGAGACAAATTTCTCTAGTCAAGCAGTTCGGAAAATATTTCAATGAAAATGATAGAGGAAGGCCTTCCAATTTGTTAAAACGAATTTCTGCTGAAGTTGAAGTTTCTTCAAAGTTCCACAGTTCCTTTCCTGGAATATAAAATTAATATAGGCTTTTTTCTCTCGATAATTTGAATTTCGATTAATTCGAACATATTCCCCGGTCCTTTTAGTAAACCCCATGGGCGCCCGGAGGAAGAGGGTGGATAACCCCCTGGCTTTGGGATTTCCTATACAGATACATGTATGTGCGTGAGTACATGTTTTTTGCCCCCCCCCCTGGAAAGTGTAAGTAGTAAATACATGTTTCGCCTACCCATGGAAAAAACTCTGCGAGCGCCCATGGTATACCCTCTGTTTTTTTTACGACTACAGCACTGCTCGCAACCCTCTAGTTGCACATGGAAACCGCGGCCGTTTGAGGTTAAGGATATTTGCCTCCAGTGACATCTGTGTATAGGAAGTAAAAAGTATCCGATTTAACACTTTAGAGATCAACGGATTTTAATTGCGTTCTAGTTAGTTACTCTATAATAAAATAATTCGGTATACAAACAAATACCAGTTTGCAATATGATACATTTGGTAAACACTGTTTTTTAGCCAAATGAAAATCGACTCGAAATTTCAAGAACAATTACTAGATACTACTATACAAGACAGTGTCATGAACAACAGGATTATCCTGGGAACTGGGGTTACTAATAAAACTAATATTTTTAACATAGTCGAGAAACATGTTAGGCTACGAAACACTTTTAAAGTGCCTAGCTTAATAACTATGGCAATTTAATTCATCTGTAACTATCCAGCTATACCAACGAGATTCATTACTCTCTCGTCTTCATTCCCCAGTCACCCTTTCACCAGTAAATCTTTGAAGGATGCTCATTACTCGTCTCCATTCACCAGAGACCGATTGTTTCGTGAAGAAAGACGATATGGTTTAAAAAGAGAGTAAATTATTACTACATCTCAAATAGAAAGTGGTTAATTGAGTGGTAATCAGTTTCTAATACTACCATCTGCGAATGGTTCGAAGAATACTTTTTGCATTGGCGATATGAGAGGCATTTTTTGTCAAGCTAAATATAGGTGATGGTAATGTTTCTGCGGCCTAGTGGGCTTCTTGTACGTATTTTAGAACCTGGCGTTAGTTAGTTTTTAGAATACGATTTCAACTCGTTGCCTGTAAGTAAGGTCAGACAAGAAATAATATTAGCCGGAAGGCACCATCTGATTCCTGAGGAACGTATGGATGGGCGTACTAGACCATCCAGGTCCCGTGAGTGAAAGGAATTTCGGGGGTAAAACAGGACCAGAGATGGGCAATTTTGTTCAAAGTATCCATGTTGTTGCTCCATCTATTTCGAAGCACGTAGTAGCGATATACCTAAAAAATATCGGACAAAAAGTATCGAATCGTGAAGTATGGATAGTCAGTACCAGCAAAAACTTTTGGTTTAGAAGTAGTCACCGTTTCTTCTCGTTGCCCGGCCCACCTATTTGCATTGACAGTTCACGTCATCTTGGTATCAAACTAGCAACTCCTAGGAAAAGTATAGGAGCGGTTCTACCCGATTTCAACGGGTGCCAGCCCGATACCCGGATTTCACGGTATGAGTACTTTTAGATCATCGATGCAAGTATCGGAACTTGGTATCAAACGGCTTTCGGATTTGATTAACTTGTTATCGAACTAACATCTCCTAGGGAAAGTTTCCACTCGATCCGATACCCGGTTTTCACGGAATGTATGCAACGCTATTCACCAAGATATATCGATTCACTCTTTGGGAGATCGATCCAAAACATCGCGTATCGAGAGATTACCTCAAGTATCGATCACGGGATTGATTCAAAACATCGCTTATCGAGGGATGACTTCAAGTATCGATACACTATCGCCCATCTCTAAAAGAGGACTCAGGGGATCGACATGAAGAAGACCTTAAGGTAGGTCCTACGAGCGTCATGTCGATATAAGACCAAACTATTTATTTATAATTAGCTAAATAATCGGCGTTGTTCGGGTTGAAATAGTTAATGTGGATTGAAAAATACATATACAAATGCAATCATTTAAGCTGTACAGAAAATACTTTTTAACTTTGTTATAGCTTCTACAATTTACTTCCGATGCAAATATATCCATTTAATTCCTGAATAATATAGTGCGATGTGCAAAAGATTAAGACATATACAAACAAAAACGAAGTTCCGATGAAAAAATGCAGAATTCTGAAAAATGAAAGATGCGCAGTGTCGAATTTCGACTTCCTGAGCTGAAACAGAGCAATTTGAAAAAAGGCAGAAAAATATTGATAAAGACGATAATGATTTATGAAATTTAGTAATGCTCAAATATGACCGCGACATTTCCCTGTATTAACTCAAATACACAAACCCTGTAGAACTGTTTTCTTGTTAATATTCATTTATTGCAAGAAAACAAACTTTAGATTTCAAAATTGGGGCTTCGAGGGGCACATCTAGGTCTACCTGTATGTCAGTTTTAACGGTTGTAAGTGCTATAGATTGGTTTGAAGACAGGAAAGTAATATCCTATGATTTCCACAGTGTTCTAAGATATAAGTGTACCAAATTTGGCGTGGATTGGCCAAACGGTTTATAGTTGAACTGTAAATAGAATGAAATAAAAAAACTATGATGTATTCAGAATTGAGTAATAAATGTTTTAATAACTGGCACATCGCAGAAGAGTATGAAATCTATCAATGAATTATTTTAATCACTGTTCGAAAACTAATTTGCTTGAATACCAGTTTTCAATTTATCTGTCGCCTTGATCAAGAATACGTCCTCACAATTATAGAGCGTGAAGATGGGACAAGGTTGTGGTGGGGGAAAATACATCCTTTGAATGCCAGGAAAGCGTAACTGTACCACGGAATCTCTTACTTTTAATAACATGTTACGCTCAGAATCCACAGAGGCATGTGAAATCCGATTACCGAGACCATCCACCTTGAAAACAAAAGGCGTGGAGGAAAAAAATGAAACACACTATGCTTTTAAATAGAGTGTGTTTGACGCACATGGAACATAAAATTAGATTTTAAATGATTGCAGGGGGAAAAGAAGAATTAAATATAGAGTGAATAACAAAAAGCTATAATTTGAACTCGTTCGTTTAGGTTATTTGAGACACCAAGGTATTAATTATTTTGGATCTCATTTAAAATTAAAAGCTTTTTTATTTGAAATGAACTCTAAAATAAAGGGTAATTATTCGGGTCAAGTAATATACTGTCGGCTTAGACCAGGAAAACTTATATCGGCTTATACCAAGAACACACTAAGTCTAAAAACAGTTTTAAGAAAACGAAGCGGAAAATTATCTGCTTGCAAAATGTATTTTTAAAGAAGAAATCTAATCTTAATGCAAAAAAAAAATGACATAGTAGACTTTACCAGTCAACACATTCGATACTTTTATCGTTCAAAATATAAATTAATTGTGAAATTAGTTAACATTTTTACATCATTAATTAACATTAATATACATTAGTCACACACAATAAACAATCGTTCAAGTTTTCCATGTTTGCTTCTTTCATCTCACAATCCAACATCAAGTCCGTGTATTGACGTCAAAAGTACGGTCTGTGTCCTCTACAGAACCTACCAATTTCTTCTAAGCGCCCTTTTATCAATGTTCTTTGAGAATTATATAAGGACTATGATGTGATTCTCCTGGAGCATTCTATTCAAAATAATCTCATTCAAACTGTCTTACTACATACAAACTGTCTTACTTTCTACATTAATCACTGACCACGTGATATAGCATACACTTACTCACAAGTTACTGGTAAACTGAAGGACACTTAATTCAAAATCAAAGTTCGTCGTTGGGCCTGTAAAGGAAACACAAAACTCTTCGTTCACACACATTCTCGATAGTTAAATCTTACAAGCAGAGCCTGAAAGAGGAAATAAACCTTCCTAATATCCGGTATGATAGTATTGCCCAATTAAAAGAGGACGCGTTGAATAAAACAATTGACAGTTATTTTGAAGTATTCTAGGGTTTTGAAGTATTTATGAGTCTTTGTGTTTTAGGAAATAAAGTCTTAAAAGACTGGTCTTGAGAATGACTAGTTAAATGAAAGCATGCCAAACAATTGAAAAGGAAAATTACTCTTGTAAAAACCAATGGAAGGGCTTTGGGCAACATTATAGCAAACTTTTCGGAATTTTCAGGTAAATTTTTTTTTTAATTCATAAATAACATAATAGTTTACCAGAGATAGTGTTACTTGAAACTTTCTCACATGTTAAGTACTCATTCAGTCAAACAGAAATTCTTATGATCCTCTTATATATTTTTAACCCTTCTTTGCATACTGGTGGAAATTTCCATCATAACATTGAATGCCCAAAAATTATATAAAAGAACATGTTCACTTTAAGCTGATCGTGTCTGGATACCTTTTTAATGTCCATTGCATAAAAAAAACATAGCTGTTAAAAATAGGCAAGTGTCACTATCAGCAAAACTAGCTTGAAGTTGTCATTGCTGTTTGTTGTAGTTGCAATAAACGTATGATTTCGTTTTTAATTTTGTTTTATTATATTTGAGTTTCTATTGCTAAAAAAGTGAAAATGAGTGGAAGAAAGGTTTGTAACATGTGTTTCTGTTATTTTTAGAGCAATTTCTGAAAAAGTTTGCGTTTAATTTAAAAAATACCACATACCATCCTATTGTTTTTTGTTAAATTTATACTATAAATATATACTAAGATTTTTTTAACCATTTTTCCTTTAATTTTGAACATGAATTATATCACCTTGATTTATTTCACCAATAAAGAAAAAATCATGCAAAGAAGGGTTAAAGCTGATGATATAATCTTTGCCATTTGAAAGCCCCTTTGAAAAGTAGAACAAAATATTGACATTAAAGAAAATTAAAACGAAGGTGGTTCAAAATTACATGGTATTGTCCTTTAATCATTTCCTCAAGGATTTATCCCGGACCGTCGCCAATAACCCGATGTATCGCTCCATTTCGATGTTAATTAAAGTACCAACCATCGATGGCACTCAAGAAATAAAAAAACAGATAGAAGATGATGATTATTTTTAAGACTGAAGATGATTATATATAAGACTTTCTTTCTTATAAATAAATTGTTTAAAATGCATTTCAAATTCTAATTTGAAAATTTTTAGATATCTTCTAGCTGCGTTGTTTTGTTTTCTATTATTTTAATTTAAATCGGTTGGATGGGGTTTTCTGGAGGAAGATCCAGAAATGGATAAAATGTTCAATCACAAGACTAGCAGTGCAGAAAAGAAAATATGAATGAAAATAGATTTAGTCTCAACAAATGTAGAATCGCCTTTCATAATGAATTGGGATGAAATTTCAATAGATGTTCGAAATCTTACTGTGGTAACATGACTGAAATGTGCTATTTGCTATGTATTTAATTTGAAATAATAATTCGCACCAGTCAAAGCAAACGGAATGATGTTATATATTTTTCGATAACTTTATTTCATTTAAAGTTATGAAATCCATTTACTTTAGCTCGGATGCTATATTTATCACAAATGAATTGCAATAAGATAGACAATGGAATAATGACTCTTTGCCATCAATAGATAATAGAAATCAGGAAGATTAGCTCCGATGCTAACCCTTTTACTATGATTTAAAACTAGCAGATCCATATGCTGTCTGCTAGTTCAAAATCATAGTAAAATTATTTTGATAATTCTAGCAGACTTTCCCACCTTTTACGCTACAACTTCATTCAAATAGCTCTTTAATGACGAACTGCAAGCTTAAGAGCGGTAATGATAGTAATGCTACAGCGAGCTATCAGTACCTTCCCACTTTTTTTTTTACTCTCACGAAGATTCCACGAACGGTATAAAAACAATTTGAGAAGCTGTTTCGCTTGATAAAATCTCAAAGGAAAAACCTAGTAACCCATACTCCTTGAAATTCCAGTCCCGATACGTTTCTCTTTCTTCAAAACAATATTCCAATTATAATAATCCCTCTAGCAGCTTTGTTTTCTTTGTGTTTTGAAAGAAAGCCACTAACGCAGCATAGAAAAGTCCAAGGCTGTAGTGGAATGGTATAGCCAAACTACGGTTAGGTTCATGTGTTTTGCGTTTAATGAGCCCATAGAAAAATGGTTGCTGTGAGACCTTGCATCCAAGGATTGCATTGTATAAAAAAATTTAAATAGGGTTTATAAAGTGAAAATATGATAGTATGTCTGAAATCAATTCAAATAGAGGACATTTTAAATAACACATAATTAAAGCTATAAAATTTGATCATAAAAAACTGTGTATCGGGTAACCTTAAAAAATTCTTACAATACAAAAATATTCTTCTTATTACAATATGTGAAGTCTGATTATTTATGTGTCCGATTCCGTTTTTAGTTGCAGAAACCAGTTGCGACTGGTTTTCATTACAAACTGCACAGAACTTAGGCAAATGCAATCTTTGATCCCACACACTGACAAATGTGGTAGTTTCTAGACCAGGCAATCCTTAGTTTCTGAAAGGAAGCTATTAGTATCAGGTGCTTACCCATTTTAGACAAGTTTCGTCTATTTTACTGAAATATTTACGTGTCGTGTTACTCAAATGAAGCCTCCAATCGTAAACAAAATGGTAGACGCTGAAACAATACAGTTGAAATGTTGCATTAGTGTATCGATTCTAACAACTACAAACAAAAACATGCGTGACTATGGAAGCAAAACATTTAGCGGACGTGCTTGTCGCCATTCAACATTGATGTATGCTGCTGTGCAAAACTGTAGACAAAGTTCACCGAAAGTTCACATTACTTTCTCAGGGGAGGTACTCTTTTAATGACGTTAAAAGACAATGACACGCATGTGTGAGTTTACATTCGATAGAAAGAGATACATGCTAATTTCTTTGTTATTTGTTTATACAGTGGCTCTCAAAAGTGTTCGTATACTTGCGATTTTCAATGAAATACTGCTCTGTCCATTAATAAAAATTATTATTTCGGAATGGGAATGTTTTAATAATATCTATAACTTGTTCTTAACAAAACTACATAAAATATTTTTGAAACTTTTTTTTATTTGGAAAACAAATTTCTACATATTTGTAAATATTGTAATATATCGGTAAATTAGTACTTAGTATGATATCATAGCATTTACAACAACTTTTAAGCATCCAGAAATAGAATACACCAGTTTTGTTTTTAATTTCTGCATCAATGTTCCTCCATTCTTCAATCATTACTGTTTTTAGTTCGCTTTTCGTTGAAATGTCGTGTCTTCATATTATCTCCTCCAGTTCTCTAAATGTGTTCTATTGGGTTTGAATCCGGTGACTGAGGTTGTGTTTAGACTTGTGGACAATTATAGAAACACCAGAGGCGAACGTTGAGAGCCGTGTGCATAGCATCGTTATCTTGATAAAAAAAAAGTTTTTTCCAATACACAAATTTTGCGATGTTAATTTTAAACTGTCTTCTAAAATATTTACATAGAAAGCATTATTTATTATACCATTAATAAATACAAAATTACCTAGTCATGATGCTGACATGCACCTCAACACAAGGACGTCTCCACTGCCATGATTAACTGTTCCATCTAAATTCTAGGAATTAAGTTCCTCATTTTATTTTCTATACAATTATACGCCCATCGGAACCAAAAATGTTAAATTTGCTTTCATTTACAAATGAGTGATTCCAATACGTTTCGCGATTATTTATCACATATTTTGCGAAGCAAAACCTAAGCTATTTTTCGAACTTACAAGAACATTTCCTTCAGGCAGAATGCGCATTTAATCCAGCTGATCTGAGAACTCGAAATTTTTCAGTAAATTCTGTTCAAATTTTTATAGCACTCAAACGTGTATTTTTCACATATTGTCTCACTATACATCTCTGATCACGTTGAGTTAACTCTGCCGTACGATCTTTTCTTATCTTGTTTTCCGTAAAACGTTTTATCACATACTGCATTGTAGAATGGTATAAATACACTAATTTAGTGATCTTCGTTTAGTGTTCGTTGTTTCCTTACGACTACGAGTCATTTAAATAATAAATAGAATATTACGAAGTTAGCAAGCAAAGATTAAACACAAACAATTTTTAACTATCACCACAATGCAAAAATTAAAAAAAAAACGATAGACGATAGTTTTATTTATGATTTCATCTTAAAAGTTTTCGGTGTACGATCATTTTTGTGACGTGTTCTTCCTCTGCCTCCTTTTGCATTTTCATTTTTATGAAAAGAAAATGTGTCAGTATTTCTTGTAATGTAGGTTTTATTCACACAGAATTACATGGAGATGAATTAAAAAAATATTGGGCTTTATAATAGAATTCAATTCAAGTTTACAGCGCTATTTCTACAATTTTTAAAATGTACAAACACTTTTGGGAGCCGCAGTATGGCATATATCATGTAGGCATAAATATATCATGTACTTAAGGACGCTAATGTGTTTACTTGTCTTGTTAATTCCTTAGTAAAACCTACTTTAGAGTATGGTAACGTCGTCTAGAATTCATGTCATAAACTTCAGTTATATTTATCCTCTTCGCTAAATAGGTCCACATACGTGGACCTCAACAATTCGCTTCCGACTGACAGAAATAGATAGCAGTATAAATCGGTAGTTCCTGTGGAATGTTTATTATTCCAAAGTGATTTGGAAGAAATGGCTTCGACTCAACGTGCTCGTAAAAGTAAGTAAACATTTGTTTTTAATGATTTTTTAATCCTTTAATTAATAAGTTCTTTAAATATGTGAAGAAATAGTTTTTCTGATTTTATCTGAATTTTGTACTTCGTGGTTAAAATTGGTGTTGTTATCTTGTACGTTATGTACTTTCACAAATTTAACAAACAGTCTGTATTGAACAGTTTACGATATTTCATGAGATTTTATCATTTTTAAATTAAAAGTATAACATTATTCTATTATCTAAAAATTTTATTTTGATACTATTGATTCGATTTTTAAGCAAAAGTATCTGAAAATTCATTTTAATATGTCTTAGCAAAACTAAGTGTAGTTTTTCAATGAAAATTTTGACTGAAGAAGAAATTCAAGCTCTCTTGCAAGAAATTGATTTGTCTGATGGACCAGATGAAAGTGATGATGGGTGGCCAGAATTCTTGCTAGATTCTGGTTTTGGTTATAAAACTGACTGAAAAGAATCTGCAATTTGTCAGGATGCAGAAAAGCCTTCATCGACTTCAATTCCTTCAAAGAAAGCAGGTGAACTTTGAAAATTATAGATGGTGTGTTTTATTCAATTATGAACCCTAATAAAATATTTTACACCTTTATTTTATAATGTCTAGAAGATAAGGGCTTTATTTTATAAGTGCTCTAACTAAAGTTTTACTTATTTGGTATATACCAAAATGCTTTCTTACAAAGATATCTAAATTCTTTTAAAATATTTTAATTACCAAGTGATAATAAACTTGATTTAATCTTAATAATTTTAGAATGGTACAGAAGGGTTCATCTGAAGACATGGCTCAACATCTAACTGAACCACATACATCAATACATGCTTTCGTCAAGTATTTGGATGTGAAAGTCTAATAACTTCCATATTCGAAGAAATTGCAGATCGAACAATCTGTTCAAAAAAAGGATCATATGCCCTTGCCTTAATGAAAAATAACTATTTCATAAAATACCACACACAATAAAAATTGTATGAAAAAATTGTTTTTGTGTCTTATTTACTACACATATTGTGTTATTTTAGAGTGTATAGTATGTACAAAATTTATGTTTTGTAGCAATAAAATGTACCTATATATGTGAAAAAACATTTCCCAAGAATATATTGTGGTTCTAACCTTTCTAATATTGTTATTGTACGTATTAAGTGATAATAATATAGCACTGCGTACACAAAAATATGAGTTCCTAAGCAATATCTTATCATTCGAAAATTATTACGCTTTCAGCATAATTAAGATTCGAGGTACACATATGTGTACCTAAAATATTTAGCCCCCTATGTTGCCACCATCTAAAAGAGGAATTTACTTGAGAACTTTGAAGTATTTCATAATATTTATCAGAGAAAAAACTGTTTTTAAACAATTTTGATATGGTTGGGTAGTGAAGGGGGAGGAGATAAAACGATTGCGTTACGCAACACAGTTTATTTTACAAGTATTGATAGAAAAATACCTTTTCCAATAAAATTGTATGGCTCTCTAGTATAACTCAGCAAACAATTTTTGAAAATTATTATATTTAAACAATTGGAATTAAATTCAATTGCTTTGTTATTTCTTTCCATATTATAAAAATTACGAATATTTCATTTGACGATATTGGTATAAAGATAGTTAAAATATTAAATTTTACATTAAATTTTTTCACAATATTTATCAGAAAAAAAACTAATTTTTAAACAATTTTTATATTGTTGGTAGTGAAGAGGTTAAAAAATTTTAAAAATATTTCTAAGATTTCTGTTAAAAAATCTGAATTTCTTTGAAAATTCAATGTTTTATTCTTAAGCGATCAAAATATAACCTTTCGTCTGTGGAATGCAGATCTGGCTTCGCATTTAATTCATTAAAAAAATTTAAAAATAAAAACATTTTACATTAAGCTAAGAAACATTACTTTTTAGCTTATTGCAAAATAAAATTAACAATTAATTAATTAAGTAATTTTATAGTGTTCTAAAAGTTTCCGTACTCCAACTTTAAAAAAACAATCGATCGATTCTATCGACTATCGGACAGTAAGAGCTCAATCCAACATATAAGTGACTGGAGTACTGTGGGAGACAGGACTTGTGTTTCTATTCTTAACATGCTGAAACAGATATCCATATCCCGAACAATTCACCTGCAATGGATCCCCTCACATGTAAATATCCAATGCAATGAGGTAGCCGATTGCCTAGCAAAGGAAGGCTCCGAGGCCCCAGCACCCTTCCCGGTCTGGACTTTCCCGGAAGCCTACTCGATCAAGAAAAACAGGGCTAAATTGAAATGGCTAATCCCTCCAGCAAATGATTCGTACAGGAGAAAGAGCCCTGGAGGTTCTCTCGGCCTCACCTGTGACCGAAGGGATCAGACGGCTTTGTCCAGATTCGCCAAAGGTCATCTGAAGACCCTTACTTTTCATGGGAAAACTCAAGATTTTTCCAATTTGCGGAAAATGTGCTACAGAAATGACCTCCCCAGACCACATTTTGGACTGCCTTCAACTTTCCTGGGAAGATCTGGCCAAGGAGCCCTTGGGAATTTTGGACTTTTTGCGTGTTTTTAACCTCATGGAATTTGTCTAGCTGTCGCTAGCTTGGAGATTTGTAAAAAACAAATGTCAATTTTGTGGGAAGACACAGGACTCAAAAGACTGTTTCAGGGGACAGAAACTATACAAATATTTTAAAGAAGAATAAATGTTGTTTTTCCTGTGTAAAGGTTGGGCACCCATCACTGAATTGTAAATCCAATGTAAGATGCCCAATTTGTGGAAAGAAACATTGGGTGATAATGTGTCCTGAATTAGGAAAGAAAAATTCAGATATAGAAATGACAGAGACAGGGGACACCACTTTATCCAATCAGAGCCATGCTGAAGTGTTTTTACAAACATTACTTGTTAGATTGTCTTTTAGAGCAAAGGAAAAGACTGTGTAAGAGCGTTAATAGATACTGGCTCACAACGTTCTTATATATTAAGTAACACAGCTAAAGAGATGAATTATGTACCAGTTTCTAAAAGAACAGTTAACCCAAGTAGTTTTTGGTGACCATGCTCAAAGAAAAGAGCATGTGTGCTATAATGAGTTCTAAGGCCCGGTGCGCACATCCGGTTTTTCAAAGTGCGGCGCCACTGCGGCACCGAAGCCCAACTATGCACACATAACCGTGAAATGACGCACGAACTCATTTCTCGCCATTTGCGATAGATATTCTATCGAAGAAAACGTGTTTATTTTGCTTACTTGGTGAAAGAAAAGTATATTTTGAAACAAAATAGACGTTACTAGATACAACCATTTATTAATAATTATTTATATTCCATTTGTTTATGAAAACAAGGTACTTCAGAACGGAGATTTGTGCGGCTACCGTACGGCGCCGTGGGGAACTACGGTACAAATTGCACGCAAGTTGGACGTGCGTATCCCCAGCGGCGCTGGAGGCATGAGTGTACAGCTCCATTGGATTTAATGTTTCTCAGACCGCACTTGCGTTGCGGCAGTGGCGCCGCACGTTGAAAAACCGGATGTGTGCACCGGGCCTAAAAAGCTCACATGGTAATTATTCAGTTGAAATTCAAGCGTTAGATCAGCCGGTTATTTGTGGTTCTATTCCTAGACTTAACAATAAAAAGTGTTGCCCAAAAAATGGGTACTCATTTCGCAGATGTCGGACATGATCAACCACCAATTGAGATACTTGTAGGCTCCGACTTTGCTGGTTTGCTGTGCACCTGAGAATTACGACAGCTTGAGTGGGGATTATTTGCAGTGCAGGCTCATTTTGTTTGGATGTGATAATGGGAAAATCATCGGGTAATTCAGAACAAGCCTCTTACGATTCTACCTTGATCTCACTTTCGATACAGAGCAATGATATAACGGATTTAAGGAAATTTGAAAGCTTTGGTATCACAGACCCTTGCAAAACTCAGTACAGAGGAGAAATTGAAGCTGCAGTTGAAGAGCATTTTAAAGATACAGTCCATATAGACGAAGTAGGACGTTACTCTGCACGACTCCCATAGATATTGTTTGGTTTGTTTTGGCATCAGAAGGGTTTCCGACAAATCGAGAAATTGCTGGCGTGGGTTAGGTCAGACGAGGCTTAATAGAGCCATAAAAGCTCCGTCCAAGTTTCAGGACTTCGAACTGTAAATATTATATAACTCTAGATTTTCTGTATTATTATTTTGTGTGTAGTCTGTTAAATTATACGTTTTTATTAAATTATTTTTAATAAAAAGGTGGGAGGTTGTCACGAATCACCAGTATAGCTTTCATAATTTATGTTAATTGTTTTAACGATATTGTGTTGGTTTTGTTTTGGCATCAGCCGAACGCTGTTGTAGTTGTTCGTTCTAATAAATGAAATCGGATCGTATAGAAAAATTTGTCTCCGTGAATTATTTTATTATTTCTACTATTTTTGAAGGAAAATAACTTTGAATATTTGGCTAATCACATTTCTAGTGGAATAGGGAAACCGGGTAGATTTTCCTGATTATTACTGACAGTTTGCTTATAGTTTTATCGATTTTTTAATTTTTATAATTTGGTTTTCTTCGCGCTCAAGTTGTGTGTTAATAAAGTTCCACGTCATTTTGCACTTCATCGCAAAATGAGTTTATCACGCATTCAGAGAATTGCGCTGCGTGAGATTTATTTTGAAAGTAAATCATATGACAGATGTTCAGGGAAAAACATTAATATGGATAAAGAATTGGTTATTGGGTAGAAAGCAGAGAGTGCAGGTAAAAGGAAATTATCCACAGTGGACAGAAGTTATAAGTGGTGTGCCTCAGGGATCAGTTTTGGGACCCATTTTATTTATAATTTTCATAGATGATACAGGTCAGGGGATTAAGAATAGAATCAGTATATTTGCAGATGACTTGAAAGTATGGGGGACAGTGGATACCAAGTTACAGATAGAAAATTTACAAGAGGATTTTGATAAGATATCCGAATGGGCTGTAAAATGGGGTATGTCATTTAATGTAGGGAAATGTCAAGATCTGCATATGGGTTACAGGAACAGTGGAGCCGAGTACAGTCTGCAGGGAGTAAAGGCAAAGGAGGGAGAAACAGTCAAGGATCTTGGGGTGATAATTCACAGGGATTTTAAAATGGGTCATCAATGTTCAGCTGCGGGTAAAAAGGCTAATAGGTTATTGGGGTATATTAAAAAGACTGTAACTTCAAGGGATAACAATATAATCTTGCCGTTATTTTAGGGTTTCGTAAGACCACATCTAGAATATGCTGTACAATTCTGGGCTCCATATATGAGAAAGGACATAGAATCAATTGAAAGGGTTCAGCACAGAGCTACAAAAATAATAAAGGGGATAGCAAATTTCGACTATAATGAACGTTTAAGTAAGCTAAACATGTATACACTGGAAAGAAGAAGAAGGAGGGGGGATTTGATTCAGCTTTTCAAGTTTGTAAAACAAGGGGACACAGAGGGCTTAAATTTCAATAGGTATAACAGAACAAGGGGCCATGGGTATAAATTGAATAAGACACATTTTAATCGGGATTTAAGGAAAAACTACTACTTTAATAGGGCAATAGACAGTTGGAACGCGTTGCCAGAAAATATAGTTAATTCAAAGGGAGTGTACGAATTTAAGACACAATTGGATAGTCAGTGGGAATTGGAGAATTCATAAACAAAGGACCAGCCTTGTTGGGCTTGAGCCTGTAGCTGGTCGTCAATATTTGTATTTGTATTTGTATTTGTAAAGAATTTCGGCTACATAGATATCCAAATGGCATCTCCATCCTGAATGTGATAGCTACAAACCTTCTTGTACTTCCACTCTCTAGAAAGCGTATAAAGCTTATTTTTTGTGTATAAATTGAAAAGTGTCTATTACTAGCACGGTGTCTATTACCGATGCATTTCGCTTCATTAATAAATAACTATACCGTGTTTTTTATTTGTCAATTGCATGTTACTTAAGTATATTTTCTCGCTGTCATGTTATTAGAGTAATTTTTTTGACATTATTTATCCATATCCACAAATAAAATAAAATTATTTTAAAAGTCAGTCGATGGAGTAGTAACTAAATAGTTAGACAACATTACAGAGTCTCATATTTCAATTGAAAAATGAAAATTCATTTGGAATAACAAATGGTAACTCTATCATATACACTGAAGAGCCAAAACATTATGACTACCTACTCAATAACGCGTTGCGCCTCCTTTAGCCTATAAAACATCTGCAACTTGCCTGGGCATAGATGCCACAAGTTCTTGCTACATGACTGGAGACAGGTTGTATCAAATGTCTAAACAGCGGTCACGCAAAGTCCAGATATTCGGACATAGTGGTGTTTGAGCTCTGAGCTGCCGCTCCTTGACACCGCAAATGTGTTCTATCGGATTAAGTTCCGGCGAGTTAGGTGGCCAGGACATTAAGTAAAATTCATCATTATACTCCTCAAATCACACCGACACAATCCGAGCCTTGTGACATGGGGGGTTGTCCTGCCGGAAGATTTCATTTCCATTTGGGAAGACAGACGCCATGTAAGGGTGCAACTGATCCACAATGATGTTCAGATAGTTCGCAGCGTTCATGGTCTGTTCTACCACAACTACGGGTCCCAGAGTCGCCCATGAGAACGTTCCACAAAGCATAATACCGCCACCACCAGCCTGTGTATGACCTGCTGAACAAGAGGGGAGCAACTGTTCGCCTGGCAAGCGGCCAGTTCCCTGACACGACCGTCGACGTGATGAATGGGAAATAGGAATTCATCTGACCAGGCAACTCTTTTCCACTCATCCATGGTCCAGTCTCGTTGTTCGCGGTCCCACTGTAGGCGTAGTTGACAATGACACTTGGTCAAAACAGGCACACGAGTGGGACGTCTGCTGCACAGTCCCTTATCCAACAGTGTCAGTTGAACTGTGTGTTCCAAAACACTTGCGCTTGGACCTGCATTGTATTGGGTTGTCAGCTGAGCCACTGTCTCGTGCTGATTTTGCTTTACCAAGCAGGACAGTCTCCGATGTCCTTTTTCTTTGATGAAGACCATCTTAGCGTCTACTGCTGGTGTCACCGTCATTTATCCACTTTGCATGAATACTAACAACGGCAGATCGTGAACAACCTACCAGTCGTGCATTTTCGGTGATACTCGTTCCGAGTCTACGGGCCATCACGATCTGCCCTCTATCAAATTTGCTTAGATCAACAGCCGAAGGATTACTTACCTTCTCCAGCAGCAGTTAAATACCATACTCACTTAATCACATGCCCTCTACGTCATCCAGGCGAGTTCATTGAAAAATGTGGGGATGGTCATAATGTTTTTGCTCGTCCGTGTATACGGAGTATTTCCGCTTTGTGGATCGTGTCAGTTTTAAATTGATCCAGCAAATGTAAATAGGCATTATTTTTTCTTCTTTGTGATTGTGCTTTTTTTTTCCCAAAGTTATTGTAAAACATATTTTATACGGTTCGAAGGAGAGCATTTCGTGAAATCATTCTTCTATTGAAGAATTGAATGCGTCAAAAACAATTTATCACCCTGTGCTTTAAAGATTCCATAAGTAGGCCAAGTTTTTGTTCTTATTCATTGCTCTGATTTTGGAATTTGATCAAAAAGAAATTTGGAAGTTGTTACGACAGGGAAGGAGAAGCGCAGATATTTCTTTTGTTTGAGCACAGTCAGGTAATTCTGAGGCTAACTTAAGACATTTTTATCTTTATATTCGCAAAAAAAAAATCAATCCTATACAGATTTACTTTAAGTTTGTTTGGTAGACTTCATATTTAAATGAGAACAAGGTTTAAAAATTACATAACTTACTCATCAAAACAATAAAAGAATTTCTTAAAAATAGGATTTCTATCAAAAACTTTTAGTTTATAAGTACAACATAAAAGCAAAATTTTAATTAAGTTTGTATTTGATGTAACTTTATTTGTGATTAAAGAACGAATCATACTAACAATTTTTAAACAGTCAATTATCACTTCCAATGTATTGTTTGCTGTGATGAAATTCAAGCTTTGTCGTGCTTAGAAACCTCAAATGCCATATGCATTACTTAATCCCTGGTACCTTATCCTTCAATAAAAAATCAATTTCATTATAATATAGATAATATATTACTAGTCTATAGTACTATCCTGAATCATTGCATATGGAAAATTTAATCCCTAGGAATGCAAAGCATCACTTCAATTTTTATCAACATAAAAGATGAATAAATGAATTTTTACTTTTACGAATACTTTGCTTCAATATTTCGAAAATAAATGATGTCAGTTGACTTATTTAAGTATTTTAATATGCACACCCGTCAAAAAAAAAACGACTCACCCGATCGCAATTGCACAATTTACATCGCAGAACAAAACGGAAGGTAGCAGTTGGTAGGATTTAATGTTTTCTACAAATATCAATACTTAAAATTTGTCTAAGGGGTCGTCTTCATATTAAATTGGGTACTTTCTCCGATAATTTCAATACAAACCCCCATCTTTTATCACAAATTTGGATTCTACACATAATTTCAGGCGGATATGATGAAAAAATAATAAAAAGCGGTGTAAAATTGACCGAGAAAATACATAAAACCCATTGAGGGAGTGTGTAAATGTTCGGAGTTCAATCACAGAATCCATTCTGATTGAATCCCAGGATGTGTTGGCAAAAATTTCTGTTTTCACTTTGTGAACATCATCGAATTTCGCAGTCTCACTGCGCTACTAATAATGCACGTGATTACCTGAAATTTGGAATTCCGATGTTTCAGTAACAGTTGAATCGCATGGAGTCAAAATTTGCCCAGGTTTCTATTCATAATTTTCATGAATATCAATTTCATAATTAATAAAAAATTGTAAAATTTAGTTTGATAGTTAAAATGTGTATAGATTGTGTTTGGGTTTCGGGGTAGCAAAGGATGAAAAAACAATTTTCAAGGAAAAATAATGTTTTTAGGAAATATAACAAAAAACGTGAAACTCCAATTTAACATTAGTAGATCTAATTTTCAAGCACTTACAAATCGGTGAAAAATTCAATGAAATTGATTAACTTTTTTTTTATTTCCGCCTGAAATTGTGTGTAGAATCCAAATTTGTGATAAAAGATAGAGGTTCGTATTGAAATTTGGGAGCAAGGACCCAATTTAATATTAAGACGGCCCCTTAGACGTGTTTTAGGTATTGATATATGTTGAAAACATTCATTCCTATCAATTGCTGCCTTCCATTATGTTTTGGGATGTAAATCGTGCAAATGCGATCGGGTGATTCGTTTTTTGACGGATGTATATTCTTAAGCATTTAAGATGTAATATTGTTATATTTTTAGTCCGTTGTGTTGCTACAATGTGACGTTAACTACATAAATACCTACCTACCTAGATTATTTTTTTTCACTAAAATATCATTAAGCTTTACGGATCTTAAAATACCTTAAACCAAACTCTATCAGAACATATCGAACATTTTTTATCGATATTATAAATATTCAAAAAACTACAAATTCGAGTATGATTCTAACTATCCATATGACTATATTTACAAATATGGAATAGCAAAATTTGGATAGCTGGAAAACGTAGCTCAGATTGATGAGGAAAACATTTTCAAAGCTCAACTACAATTTTCACACGCTATTAAAACTCTATGGATTCGTCGTTGAACTAATATTAATACACGTTAGCTGTATGTCATTATTAAGCCTTAGAACGATGATGGGGTTATAATCCTGAGACAGCACTGAAAATTTAGAACTTTTCCAAAACTGATTTTAACCTATCCAGGGCCGGATTTATCTTTTTGTGGCCTGCCTGCAGGCAAAACTTCTGGTTTTTAGGCTACCCGACCTCCGATTTTATCATACGACACAATTTTCATCTCCTAAATTTTATATATTGTTGAATATTCTTCATTTATCATCATGGTAATGAATAAATTGCAGAGAATATTTCAAAACTATATTTTTTATACTTTATGTTTGACCACCGACCTCTTTGGCCTTTGATACTACAGGGGAAAATTGTCGACTTCTTGTGAAGGAGGACCCAGTGATTAAGCCGTCGTTGCTCCTAACAGGAACAATCACAAACATCCATGCGCTTACAAACCAGGATTGGAACCCGATTCATACAAACACTGTGACCACTATACTAGAAATATCGCAAGAGCCATATTTGACCACGCTGCACCAGACACAAGTCAGACAATCTAAAGAAAGAGACATACGCACACAATTAAATTTCACTTACACAGAAGACAGAAATACATCCAGGAAGAAATCAAACCAACGCCGCCTACAACCAATGAGCACACCCACTTAGCCATGACGGCCCTGTACCACGTTGGAGACTTTCGGTAATATTTAAAAGTACTTATTTTTCGCAAAAGTGTTTACTGTTGCAAAAAGATGAGACCTTTTAGACTATTTAAAAGTACAGAACTGCCCGCACCCCGACATTTCGTGTTGCATATCACCCTTTCCAAGGCCCTCTGCGTCTTATAATTAAAATAGAATTAACTCAATTTCTCCATTTAGCTTTCGGTAGGTAGGCAGTTTAATTTACGTGGCGATGGAACAACACAGCGGGCTATTGTCAAGGGTACGAGATCAATCCCGAGGGAAAGATCCGAGGACACTTCGTCATTTCGAATCACGGACAGATGACGAGATCTGACCTGAGCTGGAACAAGACTCTTCACACTTCCACTCCATGGAAAAGTGAGGACATATACGGCCACGATAGATTTAACGTGAACCAGACACACGTCCGTCTTTGGTTGAATTATACACTAGCAACCATCGTGTTGCCAATCCACTACTCCACCAACTGGTCAACCATTGCCCCTTCAGCTTGCAGAACCGAAGTTACGCTTAAGCTTTGCTTCTCACAAAGTGTAGGAAGTTTGGCCTTCTTGAAGATCCGCTGTACTGGTTTTCATCTCATACTGTTACTTTCATTTTGACATGTCAGTTTGAAAAGTCAGGCGTTACAAAAAGCGTTACAATTGTTTTGTCTCATAATATCAGAACTAGAAGAAACATTAAGACAATAAATACAGCATCGTGTAAAGAAAGGATATCTGTATCTGACATGACCTTCGGGCAGAGTGCGCAAGCGCAATGAGCGGGGGAGGGGGAGGCTCTGCAATATGTCGACATTCTACAGTGCTGGGCGAGTTTTGGGCCAACCTAACTTTGGATTGCGTGGAGTGAGAACTGCGAAGACGGTGTCATTTGTAAGCCACCGATTTACGCTACAATCACAGGCTCTTAATCAATAAAATTATCCTTCAATAAAAATATAAAACAGTACTTTTATCGTTCAAAATATAAATTAATTGTGAAATTAGTTAACATTTTTACATCATTAATTAACATTAATATACATTAGTCACACACAATAAACAATCGTTCAAGTTTTCCATGTTTGCTTCTTTCATCTCACAATCCAACATCAAGTCCGTGTATTGACGTCAAAAGTACGGTCTGTGTCCTCTACACAACCTACCAATTTCTTCTAAGCGCCCTTTTATAAATGTTCTTTGAGAATTATATAAGGATTATGATGTGATTCTCCTGGAGCATTCTATTCAAAATAATCTCATTCAAACTGTCTTACTACATACAAACTGTCTTACTTTCTACATTAATCACTGACCACGTGATATCGCATACACTTACTCACAAGTAACTGAGGGACAGGTAATTCAAAATCAAAGTTCGTCGTTGGGCCTGTAAAGGAAACACAAAACTCTTCGTTCACACACATTCTCGATAGTTAAATCTTACAAGCAGAGCCTGAAAGAGGAAATAAACCTTCCTAATATCCGGTATGATAGTATTGCCCAATTAAAAGAGGACGCTTTGAATAAAACAATTGACCGTTATTTTGAAGTATTCTAGGGTTTTGAAGTATTTATGAGTCTTTGTGTTTTAGGAAATAAAGTCTTAAAAGACTGGTCTTGAGAATGACTAGTTAAATGAAAGCATGCCAAACAATTGAAAAGGAAAATTACTCTTGTAAAAACCAATGGAAGGGCTTTGGGCAACATTATAGCAAACTTTTCGAAATTTTCAGGTAAAAAAAAATTTTAAAAATTCATAAATAACATAATAGTTTACCAGAGATAGTGTTACTTTAAACTTTCTCATCTGTTAAGTACTCATTCAGTCAAACAGAAATTCTTATGATCCTCTTATATATTTTTAACCCTTCTTTGTATACAGGTGGAAATTTCCATCATAACATTGAATGCCCAAAAATTATATAAAAGAACAAGTTCACTTTAAGTTGATCGTGTCTGGATACCTTTTTAATGTCCATTGTATAAAAAAAAACATAGCTGTCAAAAATAGGCAAGTGTCACTATCAGCAAAACCAGCTTGAAGTTGTCATTGCTGTTTGTTGTAGTTGCAATAAACGTATGATTACGTTTTTAATTTTGTTTTATTATATTTGAGTTTCTATATTGCTAAAAAAGTGAAAATGAGTGGAAGAAAGGTTTGTAACATGTGTTTCTGTTATTTTTAGAGCAATTTCTGAAAAAGTTTGCGTTTAATTTTTAAAAATACCACATGATACCATTCTATTGTTTTTTGCTAAATTTATACTATAAATATATACTAAGATTTTTTTAACCATTTTTCCTTTAATTTTGAACATGAATTATATCACCTTGATTTATTTCACCAATAAAGAAAAAATCATGCAAAGAAGGGTTAAAATGTATTTTTCTCTGTGGAATATATTTTGTGACATATCACTATGTATTGCCTGGAATCCTTCAATTCATCTAAACACATTTAAAAAACTGCTATTGAAATCTACCTTTGCGTAAATAATTCCTTCATTTGCAGCTTCATGTAAATAATTCTTTAAATTATGGCTTTATGTTAATAATTATTTCAAAAGTAAAGTTATATAATTCTGCGGTGTTATGTAAAGTAGCCGACCAACCGGTATGGTGGTTAAGGTGTTAGCCTCTAGATAGGAAGGTTCGTGGTTCGAATCCGGGTCCGGGCATGGATGTTTGTAAGCGTATGGTGTAGAGGCGGCTGGTGCACCTTAAATCTGTCGTGGCCGAAAGTCCTCACGTTGGGTTGACGTGGAAGTATGGAGAGAGGGGTGCCAGTTCAGGTGTTGCTTCGTCATCTGACCGTGCTTCAAAATTACGAGGTGTTGTCCTCGGATCTTTCCCTTAAGTGACTGATCCCGGACCGTCGTCAATAGCCCGTTGTGTTGCTCTAGTACGACGTTAACTAAAATTACCATTACCATTATGTAAAGTAGGGACTACTTCCACTTCCACTTCAAGAGACTTCTGACATGCGCATGCTGCATCCATCGACCTTAAAATGAAATAGACGGATCATGTGGGCGGAGTCGATATCGTAAAATCTCTGAAGGGTAAATCACAAATTGACTTATCCGATTGGCTATGGAAGCGGAGACTAATGTTTATAATTACGGTGGATAGACACGTTAACCAATTAATAGTTTAGGATTCATGCTTTTACCCACGACCACGTGACACATCTTCAAACCAAGCAACTGGAAGAAATAACTTGAAAGTGCGGTCGCATGCTCCGTATATTTCATTTTAAGGTCGATGGCTGCGTCATGCGTTCACGCTTTAAATACCTCAAGCTGTTCTTGAGATTTCAGTTTCGTAGTTTCGTAACCACCTCCGTTAGCGTGCTGATAGATTATATCTTAGTTAAGGGGGTATATAACACAAAAATCGTCAAATATTCGAAAAAAAATTATGTATTAAAAATTTTTCTGTGTCTTTCTGCTTAAAATGACGTGTGAATCATGTTTCCATCTTAATTAGAACGAGAGATAGAATTAATTTTGTGGATCGTGGTTTTGAAAATCTAGCACTAAGACAGATGTTGTCATGGCAACAACATCTGTGAAAGACGTTATTTAAGTCTACGGAGACCTTTAAACTATGCAGAAAAAAGGTAGAACTTCCAAAAATCAAACTAAACCAAAGATTTAAGACGAAAAAAGGAGTTAGATACTCATCTGGATGCTCTTAAAGGGTATTTAAACATTTTATTAATTGTTAATCTGTCTTTAAAACTTTAAATGCGTTTTTCTCTATGATGCATTTTTTCAAGATTTCCTGTATTCAAATTGTTATAAGTAAAGAACCGATACAGTTAAAGAGTTGAAATTTGGAATGCATATTTTTCAAGCATTATACTTTAATTTTGATTCAGCAAATTTGAAACAAATATTTACTTTTAAAAATATAACTTAAAAAATAAAGTACCTTAAAATTTTTAGAAGTTTTCATTCAAATATTTTTTTTTTTATTGAAATAATATTTTTAAATTTGCTGAACCAGAATTGAAGTTTATAAATTTCTGAATAATTTACTGCAAGAATTTTGAAAATTGACCAATAATATTTTGAGTTTTAGCAATTCGAAATGACCCCTCTTTTTTTCATAAAATTTTAATTATAATTTTTTTTAAATGTTATAGAAAACATTTTTGTTGTTATTTTGCTTATTAGTTAGATGGGTAATCAATACAAAAAAATAAAAATTCTAAATTAATCAATAAAATTTTTTTTCTGATGTGTCACAGACTCCCTTAATGTATTTAATTTGTTAAAATTCAATAAATGTTAAGTTTAATTGTTTCAGTGAACTTAATTTTATTCAGTCTAAATTACCTACACGCTAAAATAACGCAACCGCACTGCCGTGGCCAAAAAATTCCTTCAATTATATATATTATCCTCTTAGTGAATACATTTGAATACTCTTTGGTGGTAATTATTGGCTTAGGGAAAGTGTTATAATCTAGTGTGGAGAACTTTGAAAATAAAATAAACACAGGAACGAAACGATGAACACAATTTTTCAGATTTTGTTATTATCTTAACAATTTCCATGTCATCAGATGTAAACTTATTTTCCACTTCACCACTCCTAGAAATTGTGAGTCGAATCTTTATCAGCCGCGACGAAAGCCGTTTAACGGATCAAAAACAGTTTGTGAGGAATACAAATTGGGGAGAGGAGAACGGAATGACTTCTATTTTGTAGCTTTTGGGAAACTCTTGGCATGCTTTTATCGTAATAGTAAGTATTTAATTTACGAAACGATTACCGCCCTCCAACAGGTGTCGAGGTCTAAATGGGCTGCATTTATCCAGAAATAAAAAGTATTCCATTTTTTAATTGATACGATTTCGATAGAAATTTTTCCAGTGGTAAATAATAGAAAATCTTTTATAGATTTTCATGTTTAAATGTAAAATATAAGCGCTTTCCCAAGCATACAAGCATAAATTTCTAATTCTTAATATTTTAATTTTAATATTATCCAAATATTTGTACAGAAATTACTGATTCTGGAATGAAATTTACAAAAGAGAAATGAGGCATTCATTAAATTACATGGCGCAGAAATTGTCATTATTTGTAGATGGACAAATAGCAACAAAGGCAGTAAAAAATATAAAATCAACAGCTACGAGATTCATTTGCAAATTTGCCAGATTCCTTTAAATATGTTTGCCTCGAGCTATAGAGCTGCATTACCTTGCTAGAACTACACGGAAAAGCAAGCTGCTGTAATGAAATTATCAGAATACGATGACAGAAAACGATGAGACATCTTGAAGAATGAAATCAGTGCAAGAAAGAAAATGTGAGCGAACGTGAAAATAGCTTCATACACCGAACAATATTGAATCGTCATTTCCAAGTGAATTGGATGTTCTTAAAACAGTTATTACGAAAATAATTGGGACAACACGACAAAGATGTGTGAACTTTTTCTATGCAATTTATTGGAAAGGATATTTAAAACAGAGAAAAATGCTGCCTTATATCTGATTAATTTAACTTCATTTAGAGTTGTAAATGCGCATGTCAATTATTATATCCACTGTTAATGGATTTAAATACGGTATACAATGTGAGACTGCTATAAATAGATAAAACCAATTCAGAAACTAGCGCAAACGATATGTGAGGGCTTGCTAGTTGTATATAAAATATTTACTGACAAAAATTAGAAACCTCAGACGGTATTTAATTTACGCTGTGTCCCAAACGCAGAGTGCGAAACAGTTTTTCTTCTAAGCATCATTTTGAAAATATTCTCGACACCATTATACATTTATTTCTATAGTTCATTAATTCCAGGGTATCGAGACTAATAATTTTTGGAAGAGTTTTGTGAATCAGAACAGTGTGACCTGAAAATACATTTTTTATTTTAATCTTCGTTTCATGCGTTTTTTACACACTTAATGTCCTATATTTAGAAGAATTACTTACCTCATTCACTCCTCTTTGGATACTTCATTAAATTTAGGGAGTGATCCATCCCCATTTTTTGCTTATTATCAAATTACAGCTGAGAAGAAGTCAATGTGAACCAAGTCATGCGTGATCAATACTCAATCTGTTGGCTCTCGGACCTTCGATTGTCTTGGAAAAGACTCCATTTCGAGTGAACCGTACTAACGAAAAGAGTAATGCAACAAAAATTTCAGTATATGGCCTGTTTGTTTAAATGTTTATGTGTATTTCAAAAAAAGTATTGTTATTTACTTTATTCTTTTCTTCAACAAAGCATTTCTATGAGCCGTTTAGCCGACCAACCAGTATAATGGTTAAGGTGTTAGCCTCTAAATCGGAAGGTTCCTGGTTCGAATCCGGGCATGGATGTTTGTAAGCGTATGGTGTAGAGACGGCTGGTGCACGTTAAATCTGTCCTCACGTGAGTTGGTGTGGAAGTTTGGAGAGTGGGTTGCTAGCTCAGGTGTTACCTCGTCATCTGACCGTGGGTCAAAATTACGTGGTGTGGTCCTCGGTTCTTTCCATTAAGGGATTGATCCCGGACCATCGTCAACAGCCCGTTGTGTTGCTCTAGTACGACGTTAATTAAAAATTGTCTATGATTCGTTTAGATTTTAATCCATCTGTATTTCATTCCTTATTTTCAATGCTCAATCCAAGTAGATAATGCCATTATTCAGGTTCTTTCAAGGATATTGAAGATATAAATTATGTATGGCTGCTTTGAAATTTTATGGCACAAGGGCCAAACGCAAGACAGGTAACGTCAAAACATGTAAATTTTTCATTGAATAAATTGTCTCGAAATAAATTCAGATAGTTGGTTGTGTTTCATGGCGCAAGAAGTTTAACTCGCAGGTTGCTAGAGCTGTAGACGAACAGACTGAACCACTGCTGGAGGCCCCAAATAAAATAAATTGTGTTGCTCCAAACACACTGATGTATTGTGCTATTGATAAGTCTGAACCAAAATTCACATTTTCAACGATTTAAATGCCCATTAATTTACAGACACTTAAATGTAAAAACTGTGTTAATAGATAAATGAAAAAGGCTTTAGGTAGAAAGGAATATCTTTTGTTTTAGACAAGTAAATTACTGCTATCTCTTAATGGAAAAGATATAACTACTGCAGTTTTCATTTTGAATATAATTACGTACTTCAAATTTAAGCTTGTTGGTTATTTTTCGAAGAATGTAATATTTTGAATACGAACGCTTCCCATTTGTGGAAACCCAAATTGTATGTAAATTAAGCCAATATTTCAGAAAGGTAATTTCTGGATGGCTATAAAAAAAAAGCTCAACCTTCTCCAAAATATTAAAAAAAAAACCTTAAAACGTAATAACATCAAAAATTACTTTGCATAAAAGATTGGCTTCAGCTGCTTACAGTTATGAAGGTATTTAATTTACTTAAATATACGGATCACTTTTAGAAATATAGCGTTATTGAAGCTACAATTTTTGTTTTGATATTCGCTTGAGTCATTTAAGTGACAGAACAGTGATTTTTTAAACTCACAAATTTAGATTTAAAAGCTTAATAATTGTCGAGAGACATTAGAACTTATTACGTCATGAGTTCGATTTCGAAAGAAAAAAAAAGCTATTTTAAATACGAACGATTTTTTACTTAATTCTACCGCTTCTCTTCTTCCTGTCTTGTGTTAGAGACAGAGAAGATTCCGGTACTGATTAAGCATGTCGTTGACCGCTCTCTGAAGGTGTTGGTAAAACATGATTGGAAAACATAATGCGTTTGAATGCTTATAAGCATGGGAACAAGTTTCGAGTAGAAAGTTCAGGTGAGATAGCTTTCAAACCATCAGTATCCAGTACCCTCAAGTAATAGCAATTGAAGGAAATGAGACGTGCTTTCAAATCCTTTAATTTTGAAATATTTATCTGGGAATAGGATATTAATTGAGAGTACATCTCTTAGTCCTTTGAGTAAGTCCCCTATATGTTTTAGGGTGTTCTGTTGGAATGGGTTTCCCTCATTAAGATAAAATTAGAGTTTAGTTTGAGTAAATCATTAAACAATTCATGTGTGCTCCAAAAGACATCTTAAAATAGAGAAATGGGTTTGAAATTCCTATGTGATAATAAATTCTAACACTATAACATTTTAGTTTTCGTAATAGAAGAAAATAAATTAAAATACAACGATGTAAATATTGTTTCTCGTACAACTTTATAGTACAGAGTGTTCGTAATTAAGAAGGCGTTTAAACCCGATTGTAAAATCCTTTGAGTTGAACTGAACCAAATTTGGTGAAAAAATAATTTAGACCATAGGGTTTTTGATTTCTCAGAAAATAGATAAGATTTTCTGTAATGGAGAAAATGACGTAGCGATCATGCAAATATGCAAGTTTCCCGTGGATAAACATGCATAGCACGGAAATTTCAGTTTGCGGATTTGAGGTTATTGGTAAGTACAATATTTTAATTAACGTCATACTGGATCAAGACAGATGGCTATTGACGATGGTCCTGGATGCATATTACCAACCTTTACCTGAAATAGAAGACATGGAGAAATTTTAAGCCCACTGATTCGTTGCTGTCTCTCTCCGAGATCTATGACGTCACTCACCCATAGTGCGCACTCCGCATGTGTGAAAAGTATCACTATTTACTTGCAATGTTTCCGAATAAAAAAGTTGAAACTGCTTCGACCGAAAATAGAATATTAATAAAAAAGAAAGCGATAGCTTTTAGATGATTACCAAGCGACAGTTCAACGGCTTGTGCCATGTACTCGTAATTTGATCGTAAATGTTTTGAGTTTAGTTTTAATTGCAGTATAGATTCTACACGCATGATTAAAAAATAATCCATTTTCGAACTTTAAAGGACACTTGGGACCTTGAACAGAATAGAAGGCGGAAACAGGGTAGTTTTTCGTTATTAATGTGGATCTGTTGTATAGATTCGTTATTTGTGTTGCAGAGGTTTTGCCACCGGCTTTCAGTTCAAGTAGAAACTACCGAGTAATGAGTAATGACAGAGTCCACGTGAAGCATCGCCATTAATGATGATGTCAAGTAGTGACGTCATAGTCGACAGTTTGAAACCAACAAATCAGCGGGCTTAAAATTTCCCCATGTCTTCTATTCCAGGTGAAGGTTGTTAATATGCGCCCGGGATCGATAGATCTCAGGACAACACCACGTAATTTTAAACCACGGTCAGATGACGAGGTAACACCTAAGCTGGCACCCCCACTCTCCAAACTTCCACACTACGGCAACATGAGTATATTTGAGGCCCCGACAGGTTTAGCGTGCACCAGCTCACTTTGTACGCAATGGTCTTGATTGAATTCGAACTCACAACACTTGGGTTGCTAATTCGTTACACTTTCAACTGGGCTACCGCGGTCCTTGAAGATGTGAGGATAGCTATGGCACGAAGACCATATTTGAGCATGCTGCGCCAGACACAAGGCAGACAAATCCATGTACTGGACATTGTATATTACTATTGGAAAGTTTTAATGACATAGGGGAAAATACACCCAGGAAGGAATAGAATTTGACAGGATTAAAGTCTGTGTCGCCTATAAATTGCAGATTGCTACAGCAGTGGACATACCCACTGAGCCACTACAGTCCCTACCAATGTAAGGAAACAAAGAGTAACGCGTGTCAAGTATGACTGATGTGCTGTGTTTATACGCAATAGTGCCTTGATGATAAAACCTCGTAAATTACGTGATCATACGTTACTGGTAAAACTTTACTACCTAAAATGCGGAATGGCTTCTCCAGCCGCACAGAAAAATCAAAAGTTGAAAAGACCAGGACGTGGATGTTACCTGGATGAGGACAAAAATATGCAACGAAAGGAGTACTTGACTGAGTTGCAACTACCGTAGTGGATCCAGCAGTGTGCAGGCTACTTGATATGCCTTATGTTGTGGGCTACAGTGTGGAAAATCACGGGTAATTGCTGAAGATTTTTACGTACACGATCATTCACACTTAATGATTGCTTCCCGAAGCTCCGTTGGGATTTTTCTCTGACGTTCCTAATTGGCATGGAAGTCGAACATGATTGTACTTGGAACATTCTGTGGAGTGATAAAGAACAATTTCATCGGAATGGAAGTACAAACACACACAATCGCCGCATTCGGGCTTCTCAGAACCCTTCTGTGTTTCAGCATGTTTCCTTGCACTGATCAAATGTAACAGTTTAGTGCATTTTTACTGCTACATTCAGTATAAGTTCGTATTCTATTTCAGAAAACAGTGGGTTCTTCCGTCAATTCTGACATGTATCAAACAATGCTGCTCAATTCTAATTGTGTAATTCCAAAACTTCGACAGTGTGGATGTCGCAAATCTATCATATTGATGCAGGATGAGGCAACACCTGATTGCATATACTGTAAATCCCACCCTAGTATTTTACAGAAGACCGAATATAATTAGTCGAGCATATCCTTCGAAGATGCCAGTCATGAACTCATCTCCTGTGACTTTTGGTTGTAGGGTCATATAAAACGCTTGGTGTACCAAGGAGGTGTAGATAGCTTAGTCACTTTGATAGATCAAATAACGTTGCACATCATGGCAAATCAATGGAGTCCTGCTGCGTTTCTACAGGAGAAAATACAGGTATTAGAAGTCGCACAAATAAAACATATTGAACCACGTCTATAAGTTATCTCCAAAAAAAAACTGTATAAAATGTTAAATTTATTCGCATCCAAAGCCTAATACACATTTTAAGTGGAGCTAACAACACCATTTTCTCTTAGATGGAGAAAATATGAATTGTAATTTTAGAAATCAAAACCCCATAGTCTATAAAGTATTTATAACAAGTATTAGTTGAGCTTGTCCCAACATATTTTTGACTATAGAGCTCAAACATATCCTCTTTAATTATAGTCACCCTATACACTCATCTGTGAATGAATAGATATAATTATAATAATAAAGTGTAAACCTGTTAATACCATTAATACATAGATGCAGTGGAACTTGAATCTCCTTATAATAATGCAATCTGAAATAAAATGTAATGATTTAAAATCAGACTTCGGTCATATTATTTAAATTTTAATCTATGTTTCCAGGACCTTTAAGGTGAAAATTATAATGTGTACTATACGAGGTATATCAATCATCAAAATGTTGGACAATTGGATTTCAACCAAATGAAATAAAAAATGAAATCCCAGGACAAAACGTGATTTCTTACAGGAATTGGAGGTACTCGAGAATAATGCAGACGTGAATTGCCGTTTATGTACAATAGGTGGATGCGTATGAACATCTATAAAATCACTAAACACAATCTCGCATTGATTTTAACAGTCCACATTGGTTAAACCACACGGAAACTGTATCTATTACACTGAACAGCAATTATGACCAATAAACAAACCTTTTTATTTCATATGAAAGGCTTAGCTTGGATATACAAGGCGATCGATGCTTCTTGTCTGTATAACACTGCTATATTCCCTCACAAATAACGTCTTACCAATTCCCTTAGCAATGAAAACTGCAATGCATTTAGTGCCTACTTACCTATCAATACTTTTAAAATATAATGAAACATTTTCATATTGCAACTTATAAAATGGTCTTTATCAATTTTGCATACAAAAATGCAATATAATCGTGAATATACTATTAAAATAATGAAAAAATCAACACGGTGGTAACATGAAAAACACAACACGGCTGCTTTCGAAAACGTAGGTAGGTGAATTAACGTCATACTGGAGTAACACAACGGGCTATTAGCGACCGTCCAGGTTCAATATTAAATGGAAATATCCATGAGCGACGCCAAGTTATTTGACGCACAGTCAAATGACGAGGTCAGCACCTGAGCTCGCTCCCCATTATTCAAGCCATCTCGTCATGATAATGTGGAAACTCTAGAGGCAACGACTGATTTTACATGCACTAGTCACCACTTACATGATAGTCTTTGGTTAGATTGAGTTTCGAACTCGCACCCCTTCGGTTCCTAATCCGCGACTCTACCAACTGGGGTCCTGTATTTGAAAAGGAGTATATGCAAGACAATTTCAGATGATTCCGTTCTTTCAAATACAAATACAAATATTGACGACCAGCTACAGGCTCATGCCCAACAAGGCTGGTCCTTTGTTTATGAATTCCCCAATTCCCACTGACTACCAACTGTATCTTAAATTTGTACACTACCTTTGAATTAACTATATTTTCTGGCAACGCGTTCCAACTGTCTATTACCCTATTAAAGTAGTAGTTTTTCCTTA
Organism: Metellina segmentata; assembly: GCA_947359465.1. Classification (NCBI taxonomy): domain Eukaryota; kingdom Metazoa; phylum Arthropoda; class Arachnida; order Araneae; family Tetragnathidae; genus Metellina; species Metellina segmentata. Next base: position 103,301,218 of record OX375875.1, read on the forward strand.
AATCCCGATTAAAATGTGTCTTAGTCAATTTATACCCATGGCCCCTGGTTCTGTTATCCCTATTGAAATTTAAGCCCTCTGTGTCCCCTTGTTTTACAAACTTGAAAAGCTGAATCAAATCCCCCCTCCTTCTTTTTCTTATCAGTGTATACATGTGTAGCTTACTTAAACGTTCATTATAGTCAAGATTTGCTATCCCCTTTATTATTTCTGTATCTCTGTGCTGAACCCTTTCAATTAATTCTATGTCCTTTCTCATATATGGAGCCTAGAATTGTACAGCATATTCTAGATGTGTTCTTACTTAGCCCTTATATAACGGCAAGATTATATTCTTATCCCTTGAAGTTAGTCTTTTTAATATACCCCAATAACCTATTAGCCTTTTTACCCGCAGCTGAACATTGGTTATCCATTTTAAAATCCCAGTGAATTATCACCCCAAAATCCTTGACTGTTTCTCCCTCCTTTACCTTTTCTCCCTGCAGACAGTACTCGGCTCCACTGTTCCTGTAAGCCATATGCAGAACTTGACATTTCCCTATATTAAATGACGTACCCCATTTTACAGCCCATTCGGATATCTTATCGAAATCCCCTTGAAAATTCTCTATCTGTAACTTGATATATACTGTCCCCCCCCCATATATATTTAAGGACTTCGACAGGACTTTTGACACCCATCTATGAAATTTCTCGAAAATAGTTTTACGTTGAACATGAAATATTGCGATTCTAAGCAGGTGTACAAAGTAATTAATTCTCCATAATAGTTTTTGCTGTTTGTCTTTCCCTTGGACTGTTTGTGGTACCTTTAATTATGTCACACACGTGGTGTGAGACTGACCTTTCTTTAGGGGGGAAGAAGAGCGCACGAGGCGTTCTCATTCTCCCTCAAAAGGGGAAGTTATTCCACGGGTAATTTAACGGGCCACAGAAACCCTCTCAAGGTCAGTGCAAATAGAGCTTGGAGTAGAATGTCCATACCCTCAGACCCTCTTTGAGGTTTTCCTGTCCATGGAATATCGCTGACGTTTCTGAAACATGGCAAAAAAAAGCATTGCTCTAAATAGTATGATGGACACTAGAATCAGTAGAGCATATCCCATCTCGATAAACAGCATTTTGTCAAAACAACAATTCGTTGCGTGGTAGCACGGTGGACAACGCATTGGACCAATAGCTTTTTACCAATTGCTACTGAATACATCAGAGATCAGATGGGAAATCTCGAAATAGCAAGCACAGATATGCTACACTTCTCGTAAACAATCTGATTTTGCAGAAAAACAATTTTAGATCTTAAACGTATTTAATGGATGAGAGAGCATAACCCATAATATTTTGTTTTTGAACTGTTAATGACAAAGCTAGGACTTCACAAATATAAAAACAAAATCGATTTTTCTTAATAATTCAACTTTTTATTTTAGTCGGAACTCGAATTAATTTTCTGAGTTCCATTCTGTTTATTTTATAGCCCCGTGGTCAAATTGAATCTATCTACAGTAATATCTAGAGATGAGAGCTTGATGTCTTCATGTGTTCTTCTTACAATGCGAATAAGCATATAAGGGTGTAATAAGTAGAAGTATAAAAATAAATCGCGTGGTATGAACTTTTATACTTTAACCCTTCTTTGCATAGTGGTGGAAATTTCCATCATAACATTGAATGCCCAAACATTATATAAAAGAACAAGTTCACTTTAAGTTGATCGTGTCTGGATACCTTTTTAATGTCCATTGCATAAAAAAAAACATAGCTGTCGAAAATAAGCAAGTGTCACTATCAGTAAAACGAGCCTGAAGTTGTCATTCCGCTGTTTGTTGTAGTTGAAATAAACGTATGATTTCGTTTTTAATTTTGTTTTATTATATTTGAGTTTCTATAGCTAAAAAAGTGAAAATGAGTGGAAGAAAGGTTTGTAACATGTGTTTCTGTTATTTTTAGAGCAATTTCTGAAAAAGTTTGCGTTTAATTTTAAAAATACCACATGATACCATCATATTGTTTTTTGCTAAATTTATACAATAAATATATACTAAGATTTTTTTAACCATTTTTCCTTTAATTTTAAACATGAATTATATCACCTTGATTTATTTCACCAATAAAGAAAAAAATCATGCAAAGAAGGGTTAAGCAATGCAGAGTTACTTTAAACAGTAATTTAATATACTTCTCAAATCTGCACAGGTCTACACTCTTCGACTAAGCAATGCTTGCATTGTGGTTCCATATATAGGTTTGACAATAAAATTTATAATTTGAAATTTTGAATATATACTTGTAATACAAATTTTGGTATTAAAGAAAAAATAGAATTGTACAATGCATCGAATCCAAACCATCACCTAATATTTGCTCAACAATCCATAGGTCCTTGCCTTTACAAATTGTTTTAGTTTTAGTCTACATTGAAATTATAAAATAAGTTACTAGACTTACTTGTTCCTCACTTGGTTTACAAAGTAAGAACCACTGGGCTGAGAAGGAACTGGGTAGCATATTAGCATCACTGAACGCATTTATTGCCAGTTCTACTCTTGAATATATATATATATATATATATATATATATATATATATATATATATATATATATATATATATATATATATATATATATATATATATATTGATCTTTTAAAAAGAAACTCGAAAGTTTTTGGTGGTACAGTCGAACGAAAGTACAGTATTTGGTTGATCATGACAATAATCCAAATATATCGATTTGAACACAAAGGCCTCGTTGATATATAAAAGATTAAAACGACTTAAAAGACCCTATCATTACCTCTGTGAGGAAATTTGAAGAAATCTAACAGTTTGCGTCATAAAATAGTGGAATCCATTGAAAATCTACTTTCAAGCATAACAGAATGAAACTGGTTCAAGTATGATCGAATACCCTGTGCAAATACGATAGTATTTATATTTAAACCAATCTGAGATGTAAAACAAAATTTTTTTAAATCCATGTTGACATATACCTTGACTTTAGAAGACATAGTTGGAGAAAAACCTCATCCAAATATTTTTAGCTTTTTACATGACATTGGGTTCATTCATCACATATAACTTTATATAGTATCGATTTTATTATGACATGACTCATTTCATTTTATTATTAAATTTTATATCTGATTTCTTATCTTGAGTTTGGCATAATGTGTCCCAGGAGGACTCAATGCCACAAAACCAAATCCAATCCTACATTGATTTTTACGCTTTCCATAATAACATTCTAGTGGTTTTTAGATAAACTTTAATAACTATTCTATTGTTTTGATAGGAGACTAAAATAAAACGGCATCTTTTATTTGGTAAAAGTTTCAACCGTTATTTTAACTGCATCCCTATTAAATACATACATATAATTTAAATAGTGACTTATAATACTTAGAATACTTTTATGACCGACTGATATTTGATGATTTGTGGTTTCTACTTCGTTGTCAGGAATCGCCCTACAAAATAAGTGTTACGATTTCCAGAACTCATGAAATATCCACTTACCGATGGACATTTTTAGTTCGCATCTCTTTAAAATTAGGTTTCTCTTTTCACACCATCAGAACTGAGGGCGTCACACTCGAAACAAAGGTGGTAGAATGGTGATGTAAATCCATTCAATCGAAAAACGCAATTTGTCTCTAATAACACCGAGCACCGTAAATGTGAAGAACCGTACACTTGATTAACAGAGCACAAAAAAATATAGTACACACTGTCATCAGCGACGTTTTTTTTTACCCATTAACACTAATTCTATTAAAGATTCACGAGTGCTTCAAATGAGTTCCTTTAGAAAATCTCTGATGTTCCTTAGACAGCAAGCCCGATACCCAAACTGAAAGTTTTCACAGAATTACTGATGCGAGAACTCTAACAACTTTTCGTTAACTGTGAGGATAGGATGCCAGCTTAGTTGTTGACCATATCATTTGGACATGGTTCAAAATGACGAGGTGTTGTCCTCGGATCTTACCCTTCAAGATTAACATCGAAGGGAAATAATACCCGTTGCCGTCCGTTGTGTTGCCTCCCAGTGTGATGTAAAATCAACTGCTAACCTATCTCTTGTTAAAACATAAATGATTCGCATTGCCATTTCAATCAATCCAAGTCATTGTCTGTATTGTGTTTGTTATTTATCCCACTAGCAGAATAATTCTGTGTCGCTCTTATATAATTGTTTAAAAGGTGGTTGAAAAGTGACTAATCACTTTTCTTTCATAGAAAAGTGCAAGCGTTATTTAAGAGTACGGAAATAAATTTTTTAGCATCGTTTTAGCTTTACCATAGATTCTGCAATTTACTACATCCATCCATTTAATATCCATTTCATATTCATCGCACTGAAAGAAAAACTACAAATGGTTTCTATGGTGACTACTTCAGAAGACGATTTAGAAATATCTTTGAATTGCAAAGTATGGCTACCCATTTTAAAGTAACGTAACCTATCTTATTTTAAAATAATTTTAGTTTAACTTTACCGGTCATTTTAAAATAAGAAGTTACACACCTTACTTTATAAGGTTTCGTATATTTTACTTATTTTTAAACAGAATTCTTCAAACTATTACGTATTTAACAAAAGAAATGAGGAATGTCTTGGTATACGTGTCTAATGATCTTTAGCAGAAAATAAAAGTAATTTATTGAAAATTAACGACTAAATAATATATCGGTATTATGTAAAATACTCGATCACAAATGTAAACAGAAAAGATATTCCAATCATTGAAAAAATCAAAAAAGATCAGCAAGCGTGTCGAATTTCGACTTCTTGAGTATATTTTCTGAAAGAGAGAAATTCGAAAAAAGACGTTTGAAAAATCTTAGTGAAGACAATAAAGATTTATTTGCAAAAAGAGCAAATTTATAAAACTTAAAAGTGCTCAAATATAATACAAAAGTCAGTTTTGTTATGATGGATAATTTGTTTACCTTGATACATAAACACTCCGAAGGCATAAAAATGAAATGGTATGACTTCATTTCCTTATGGTTAAATGTTTATCATTCGTTTACATTTTGATGCTATGCTCTGAAACTTCGTATTTTAATCAACATATAATTACGCAAAAAGGATAAATTTTATACGCAAAAGATAAATGAATTTTAAAGAAATTAATATTGAAATAGAAAATTGATAACAGTACACATTTAAATCTGTGTATGTAAAACAGAATTGGCGTATGTTTGTTCTCTATACGAATTTACACCATTTGACCAATCCATACCTAAATTAGGTACACATGTACTTTAGAACCCTGCAGGCTGCTTAGGTTACATATTAACCCCCGTTCTATTTATCATAGGGGGCTAAAAGCAATTCCATATCCCCATAAGAGAATAACATTAAGCATGAAACTATTGCCGTATGCAACTCATTTTGCTTTACCAGTAGTGATGAAAACTAACTTTTACAATAAAAATCTTTTAAAAAACAAATTAAGTTATAATATTTATGGGTTTATTTCTTTCCAAAAAAATATTTTATGAATATTTCATTTATGAATAAAAATATCTTTAAAATGTTCAATTTGCGTTACTTACATTTTGTAATTGAACACGAAAAGCCCAAATGAAAAACTCATTGTTCATAAAAGCGCAATTTTGCTATATGAGGTACGGAAACATCAGAATTAATGTTTTGTTTTATAAATTGATCCGTTTAAAGCCAAAGTGGCGTAAGTCCATTAAACATTGTTGTGAGGAAAATACTTTTAGTTGAAGAGTAGCCATAGAGCTTCATTGACTGCATAATTGTGCGCTGACATCTGTGTGGTTACTTGGGGAATTAGGAGTTACACCACTGTTCCTAAAACAAGTTTTTCATATCATAATTTCTAACCAGCATAAACTCAGATTTTTCAGAAAGTGCACTTACACCACTGTGGCTTTATTAGGCTCAATTGTAACTTACACCGAGTATAGCTTTCTATTCAGTGTCGTTAAAATGCTCCTTGCCATTACTTTGTCGTTGTCTATCTTGCTTTTGGCGCAGTTTGGCCATATGACATAAAACTCAACACCTTTGGGATCAGGTGTTGACAACACCAACACATGACACCCTTGTGACATAAAACTCAACCAATCAACCGAGGTAATGTGGACCGAGACCACATTGGATGACCAGAAGGTATAGTAATACGGTCACAATAACACACAAAACAGTCTATCGAAATACAAAAAAGGTTTACTGTAGTACATGTTACGACAGCTTCTGAAGGCTTCATAAAGCACAAGGAAAGGTACCATATTCGGCTCTGATAACAAATACACACGATGATCAAGGTTTTGATACCTTAAAACCGAGTTGCTTGTAAAATGCGATATTGTTTTCATAAGAAATGGGTGGATTCTGAGCGCGATCATCATTCTCATCAGGAAGTCGGGCTTAGATTTATCTAGAATTTCTCAGTAGAGCAAGGAGAAAATTTCAACACAATGAGGAGAACGGAGTTGCCTGACAATTTCTCTCAGCGTCATAGCTTTCGTTAACTCCTTTGCTTATAATTATTATCTCTCATGAATAATAGAAACCAGTTCACAATTTTATCCCTATCGGTAAACAAAAGAAACCTGTTTACAATTTAAAGCTATTATTTATTCCCTCGCGTTAATGGCCTTTCGCGAATTCGCTTTATTTGTGTGTGGCTTTTTCTTTAGATATTCGACCACATGAAAAATCGTAACTTCCGTATACTTTTAACATTAGATGGAATTTTAAACATCAGTTGGGCTTCAAAAGTCAAGTTAACGTGTCCGGGATTGGGTTTAAAAATTTTAAGAACATCTAATGCGCAGCTTAATTTTAATTAAATTTGTCAACTTTCAGTGATTTTGCGGAACTTAAAGTGAACGATTTTGAATTTAAAGGATCTTTCAAAGTATAGATTCATTGATAATTCATAGAAATTAACCAATATATATATAGTACTTTCTACACACACACACGCACAAAATAATAACCTATTTCTTTAACCACTACTTCCCCCCACAATGAACACAAAAATATTAAATTATTTTGTTTAATTATTATTACAATTTAGTTTTAAGCTTCATAGTCTAGAAAATACAACTTTAACATACTGAAAGTTTTTTAAAAAAAACGTTCAGTTTCAGTTTAAGGCCCGGTGCACACATCCAGTTTTTCAACGTGCGGCGCCGCTGCCCTAACGCAAGTGCGGTTTGAGTTACCTTAGATCCAATGGAGCAGTGCACACGTGCTTCCGGCGACGCTGCGGTGACGCACGTCCAACTTGCGTGCAATTTGTACCGCAGTTCCCCACGGCGCTGCAGCTCGCCACATACGCTTCTCCGGTCTCGAATACCTTGTTTTCATATACAAATGGAATATAAATAATATTTAATAAATGGTCGTATCCAGTAACGTCTATTTTGTTTCAAAATATACTTTTCTTTACACTAAGTAAGCGAAATAAACACGTTTTCTTCGATAGAATATTTATAACAAAAGGCGCGAAATGAGTACTTGCGTTATTTCACGGTTATGAGTGCATAGTTGGGCTTCGGTGCCGCAGCGTCGCCGAACGTTGCAAAACCGGATGTGTGTGCCGGTCTTTAATGTTTTGATTCGTTGTATGATGTCACGAGCGAAACAAGATACGAAATATCAAAAAATCACTATATTCGAAATCGCCATGAGAAAAACGATCGCCGTACGTAGTTCATATTTTTTTACCAGTGTTGATCAAAAATTAAGTTTTTCAATAATATTGTTTTACCAGTATTGCTCAAAAAACAACATGCAAAAGCAAGGCAAGTTGACAGATAGTGTTGAAAAAGGTTTATAAACCAGTGAACTCACCGTCAGGTTTAAAAAAAAAATTAAGTTTGACCTAAATAAATAAATTTTGTTATGCACCTGTCGTATGACGGGCCATTTATCCTAGTTTCTTATCAAATGCATAAATATATCTCAATATGGATATTTATTTTTTTTTGATTTACTGCTAAGTAGCAGTAATTATTCAAAATGAAGTTTGTTGGAAACTTATTATTATCATAACGTTTCTTTTTAAATATATTTCCAAGAAATGCAAGGTGCCGCGGTAGCCCAGTTGGTGGTGTCTCGAATTATTAATAGGGAGTGGGAGTTACGAGTTACGGTTGGAGAGTGGGTGCCCGTTGAGGTGTTTACCTCGTCATCTGACGATATATCAAAATAACGAGGCGTTGCCATCGGATCTTCTCCGGGATGGATCTCAGACCGTCGCTAATATCAGCTTTGTGTGCGACGTAAACTCAACTACCCAAGAAAGGTAGAGGTAAATGTATAAGATATCCTATTAATGTGAGAGTAAAAAGGTAAACAAGCTTTCCAGAGTATTACGTGGTAATTATGAAGATCTCTCTCGAAAAGAGCGTACGTGAATCTGGGAGGAAGGACTAAATCATAAATTCAATTTTAAGGCATCAGCAACAAACCCTTGAACCCATTCTTGATATTTTTATTACTATACTGTGGGTGATTTATTGTTCACCTCCAATCTTTCTTCTCTTAAAAATAAAATAAACGGGCTACATATATAACAGATTTGCTCTTTATGTAATGTTTTTACGTAGACGTGTATTGCAAAAAAAAATCCTATTTTGTGCTGTGGAATAAAACAGAGATGCGACTTACTTTTTTTTATCGTTAAATCTTATTGATAAACAAGAGAAACCTGTTTGGCAACTACTTGAAATTTTTATGCTGTTTTTTGAATAATGTTAACATAGCTATAAAAATACTATGTGTGTTCTTCCTAATTTGAATTTAGAATAATACAGAGGCTGTTTGCACATTTTTTAGACGATTTTGGTTAGCGGTAATAAAAAATCGTTTGCTGCAAAAGAAATAAATGCAGTTGTACTATGTTTTTAAAAGTCAAAATTATCGTCGGCGTCTTGAGAGGTTTGTTTTTATTCAAAATGGCATTTTTAACGAAGCAATGGTTCGAAGGCTATATTTATGCTCTTTCCGACGAGAAATATTCATATTCCGTTATCCAGAAACGATGTGAGAGTCATGGTTTTGTGATATCTAAAGCGTCGATAGGTAATATCGTCAACAAGAAAAGAAAAAAACGTCAAATTGGAGCCTCAAATGGGACAAAAATTCCAAACAAGTATAAAAGGAAAAAACTGACATCTTCGACTATGGTAAAGGTACGTTGTTTAATGTTAAAAGAAAATCCCCCTAGTCAAAGGATAGTTGCAAAATCATTAAAATGCTCGGTGTCCACTGAAAACAAAATGATAAACGTTAATTTAAATCTTAAAGCGAAAAAACGCAATGTGCATCGTTTTTCTCCAAAGCATATCGCTGAACGCAGGACACGCTGCAGAATTCTATATGAGAAACACTTATCCAAATAAAAATGGACAAAAATTGTCACAATAGATGAATCATGGGTGTATTTAAATGATTGCAGCAAAAAAAAAGCCATTTATTATCATAAAAGGGGAGAAAAAATTTTAAGTACATGGTTCACAGAATCGAAATAAAGTTTTTCTAAGGGATTCATGATTGTTGCTGGTTTTTCATATAATGGCAAGTTAAAAATAAAGAGAGTGGGAAAAAATGTCAAGATTAACTCCAAATCCTATCAGGAAAATATTTTATCGCCAATTTTTCTGAATGAAATACCATCGATTTACCCACAGTGCCATCAATCTGTGGAACTCCATCAACACAAAACTAGTAGTCACACATCAAAATCCACTTTACATTTCCTAAAAGAAATGGAACAAAAAACCGGTATCAAGGCCATACCCTTCACTGATATCCCTACTAAATCTCCCGATGTATCACCTATGGATTTTTGTGCTTTCGGACTTTTAAAATCTGCATTATCCAAACGTCGGCCCACAACCCTTACAGGACTCTGGAAAGCTGTTCAGGAGGAATAGGATAGAATACCTCTTCTGACACTTCAAAAGGCATTATTATCCTGTAAATTACGGTGGCGAAAGACAGTTCAGAATAAGAGCTATCAAATAGAACATTTAAAACACAAGAATTTTATGTAATTTAGTTTTGTGAATACATTATACATTGTCTAAAAAATGTATATATATATATATATATATATATATATATATATATATATATTTCTCACGGTAAATTAAAATAATGCCGTTCATTTTAAACTACAAACTATATATATAGCATTGTGCGCATTTTTTTCATTACACTAAGAGGCCAATTTGCTATACTCATCAAATAATTTCATGCAAAGAAACATTGCCACAGATACCGTTATCGCTTAAAAAGGATGGATGAATGTGTCAAAGTTCGAGACTAATGGGTAAAAGACGGAATCTGATAGATTTGTGTAGAACAGTTTCTTGAAACAGTGTTGCTAACACTAGTGATAGGGTGTGTATTTTAATTCAAGGGCTCTGGGCAACGTAGTGATAAGTCACAGAAATGTGTTCCCTAATGAAAAAAATTAAAAACGAAACATACAAGTGGATAAAAATAAATATGATTTATTGAACTATGATACTTGAACGTTTAATATGTGACATCTAGAATGGCTTATAAACCATATTTGTTTTTCGGAAATTTTGAAAACTGTGTGACTGAAAATTTTTAAACTGACTTTGCATTACGTTACTCGACACCTTTCTATTGTTCAAGGTCAGTATTTGATTATATTCGCAGCGTGGTAAATAAAAAAAACCGGATCAAAGCAGTCCGCGAAGTCATCAACAGCTATAGTATACTCATAGTAATATGAGAATTGGCAGGATTGTTTACTCCCCCACTAACTTATTAGATTGTTTGAATCATGGATCCAGTTAGAAAGAACATTTTCGTGCTGTTTTTGATGATTGGGGTTTTGCTATGGCGCAAGGGCCGTATTTGGCCACGATGTACTAGACTTAAGACATACAAGACCAAGTAATGAATCTACACACACGAAAAGAAAGTTTTGCTGACCCAGAAGAGAGAAATAAAACAAGGGAGGAATCAAATCTATGCGCCACCCACAATTTGCAGATTGCCAGAGCGATGGGCATACCCACTGAGCAACGATGGTTCCAAGTATTACTTTGGAAACCTTCGATAACTAAATACATAATATCAAGGACAAATCCAGAAACTCCTTGATATCACAGCTTTCAAAAGGTAATGAGAAAAACGCATCTTCAGTTAGCTCTCAAAATCACAATAGTACAGTGAAGGAATGACCAAGCACAAAATAGTCAGTCTGATCCACCACTTTTGCATCTCCGGCATGCAGATGAAAGTAAAATCAATGTGAAAACAATATGGAAATCAGATTTTTCACATTCTGTATTGGCCTTTCAAGTCATATATGAACAAGATTGAACATACCAGAAAGATAGAGAACTCGCATTGAGAACTTCCGCTTATATTTCCTTGAACTCACCCTTGAAATAAATTCAATTAAATTACATCGATATAAATTAACGCCGTGAGACGAATAAATGAGATTCGCAACACATTTTCTTTCACCAAGGGGTCATAACAATTCGACTTAAGTATTTGAAATAAAGGTTTCACGAATTTCCAATAGCTCTTTGTGTTATTCCAATGCTAAATTCAGCTACTTACATTAATTCCTGAACGCACCCTTCGAATTTATTAAGTTTCATAGCGATTCAAAAATTTAAAACCTTTTGAAGATACGCTCGCATAACTTATATTAAATTTTCGATTGGATTTTAGTCTTCAGATTTCATTTATTCTTAAGTCTGAATTAAGATAACATGATCACATAAAAACAACATAACGCTGTCCATTCAATCCTACACAATAAAAGTATTTTAAGACCTTAGTATAACAAGTCGTCCCAAAGATGCATTTTAATATTATTTCAGCTTCAAGTCAAACGTGATCCCAAACAGCTGTTTATATTCAAAGGTTACTATAAAGTAAGAACAACCTACCTCTAATAATTACTCCTCATGAAAGTTTTCGCACTTCACCTTCATGACATCAACGAAGTTATTATTTTTCATCATCGGTCAAAAGCTACTTATGCAACATAATCTTCTCCACTTCAGCGATTATTGTTGCAACTCCAATTTGATTCACATTCCATATTCCGAAAAAGTGCATCCCGAATGAAAAGGTTACGGAAGAGTTGAGATAATTTTATATCCATTCATATATTTTGAGTTTATTTAACTTTTCGTTTTCGGTGTGTTCCGTGTTATGCATTCTTCTTGTTCAATCTCAGAAAAAATGCAGCTTTAACTGGCATAGTGGTCATAATGTCTGCCACTTAGACGGCACGAGTTCCTGATGTGTAAGTGAATGTATGTTGGTGATTGTCCCTGATGGAGGTTCGAATACATGATGGAGCATGGATATTGGTGACTGTCGATGTTGGGAACATAACTTTCTCTGGTTCAAATAGAGGTCAGTTTTCCTTTTGTAGTGTCAAAGACCTAAGATCTGCCGAACATAAAAATAATACGATATTAGAAAACTCTTATATAGGTGTATATGATCCCAATAAAAATTATCTTTTCTCCAAATTTAATACATTTTACATATTTTTTTACGAATTTAACACATAATGTCGCAACAGAGAGATCACAAAAATACTTAGGATCGAATATTTATGTTCATTTTTGATTCTTTCAGAGTTCAGAAACAATCGAATTTTACTCATATGAACAAAATTAGGAAACCTTTAGTTAATTTATCATCTGTAATATTGACACTGTGTAAATTAAGCATTAATTATGAAGTACAAACAAAAGTACCGTTTAAGGATAATTTGCTTAATTAATGATCTACTTTATTTGTCATTGGATTTTAGAAGTCATTTCGATTTTGTCCTTAACCCTTGAATCCAGAGCCGACAAAAAATATTTTCAGTTTCAGCTATGTCCCTGGTAGCATGAAAAACTCGGAGTCTTGTATACGTTACTGTACACAGTGTATCCTTGAATTGTCAGGATTTATGAATGGTCTTCGAGGCTCTTTGAACGACTTTCGTACAATAGGGCCAATTAGCAGTAACGCATGAATGCATTCTAGATGCTATCGGTTAATTAGAACCTTATTTCATACTGCTGTGAAGTAGTAGACTTAAAATTGTCTCAGAGACGTGGAATGGCCGCTTAAAATAATATAACTAAAGATTAAAACACACGGAATACTACTCTCTCTTTGTCGTAAGGAAACTATATATGTATTTTGATGGATTTATGATCTCCAATAGCCCGATGTGTTGTTCCAGTGCCACGTAAATTCATCTACTTACCTTTCCACCTAATAGCAAATGAATTTCATTTAATCTTTTTATGGTAATTGGTAACTGGAATTAAAAGTCGAACTGGAGCAACGGGCTATTGGTGACGCTCTGGAATTCATACCGAAAGTAAGAATCCGAGGACAACAGTTCGTAAGTTTTAACACGATTAGATGACGAGTTAACACCTGAGATGGCATCCCACACTCTAAGTATACACACCACGCCAACGTGAAGACATTTGTGGACATGACATATTTGATTTGCACCAGACACCACATGTATGACGGTTATTGATATGATCGAGTTTCGAACTCGCAACGCTTCGGTTACGAATTCGCTATACTTCCAACCGGGCTACCACGGTCATAATCTTTTCAGGAGTTGATTGGGTTATATGATGCAGGAGGTCATATTTCGTTATGTGCTCAAACACAGTGAAGACGTCAAATCATTGACATACACTCAAAAGGTACGCTTGACATACACAGAAGAGATGCTTACCCAGATTTGGTAGCTAGAATCGAGCCTACGCCATAGGCAAATCAGCTTATAGATAGCTAGTGCAGTAGGCAAATCCACTGATATATGGCTACTCCATATAGGGTCAGGTTAAAAATTTTAAATGCATATTAAGCTGATAATATCGCATTGATCCAGAGAGCTTGAAGATTTTAGCCCTTGAGACCATCCACACCCTCTATCTAGAGCCTGAATAGTTACACGTCGATACCGACGGCTCCTTTACTGAATGTTCACCAAATGTTGGAGCAGGAATTTATTCCTCCATTTTCTCCTTCTATGTCCCTGTCGGGAAACAAAAAACCGCCTTTGATGGAGAAGTTATAGCCATCTGTGTGGCACTGCGGCAACTTGTCCCCAGACGTCTCTACAACAAGGTGGTCTTGTTGTCGGATTCCAAAGCTGCCATTCAGGCTATTGGGTCAAACGAGGTGCCTACCTCAAATAATATCTTAGAATGCCAGCTGTGTGCTCCTTGAGGGATTAAAGGCAGAAGGACGACACGTCGTTATCCAGTGGATCCCTGGACACTGTGACATTTTCGGTAACGAGCAGGCAGATATGTTGGCCAAGAAGGGCACACGGATAGTTGAACAGCCAACCACAAGCTACTATTTCCACTCCATAAAACTCTACATCCATCAAAAATCAAATGAGACTTAGATGAAAGTCGAATTTCACTTCTTGTATTTCCTCAAAGAGCTGGGGAAATTTATTGGACCAAAAAATTTCGATTAAACCTCGTGAAAGAGCGGTCGCAGAATTTAGACTTGCAGTGGGGGGTTGCAGTGACTGCCTTGCAAACCACCTACACTGCATTGGCGTTTATGACAGTCCTAAATGCCTACTCTGCAAAAAGGATGAAACTATGGACAGGTCCCATATCGAAGGATGTCCAGCTCTGTGTGGGGTCTCCGAGGTGAAACGCTACTGGAGTGCCAGAGCCTTGCTGATGAGATACTGACTTTTTTCTCTTACTGTTTTGTGTTCTTGTGATCGTTTTGTAAAATATTGTCATTTTCTCTTGCCATTAGAAAAAAAAAATATCGCATTGATATTCTAATGCCGGAGTGTTCTAGATACATGATGGGGTGCAAAAGGTGGCACCACTCACAAAAAACTACATTTTTGGATGGTCATTTGTCTACTACAACGTTTCTTGGCCTCAAAACTTTTTATTAGTGTCGCTCAGAGGATTAGACCTCTAAACAGATGTGGAAGACTGCTGTAGACCAGTTGGTAGACTAGAATATTGGATTGGAGCAAACGAAGTGCTGCGAGTTCGAAACTAGGTCCAACCAAACACCGTAATATGCGTGGAGTTCGTGCTCGTTAAACTTGTCGTGGACTGCAAATTCTTCACGTTGGCATTCTATGAAAGTTTGGAGAGGTGAGAGAGTATTACTTTCTCTTCTGTGTCAGTAAAAACTTTTATTATGTTTGTCTTGTGTTCGGCTCAGCTTGGCTACAAATGGCCTTTACGCCATGAAACCCAACCAACCAATCTTACTGGGACGGTATCCCATTGAACATCATCATTTCGAAAATATCTCAAGCCTGGTGCAAGAGTGCCACGATTGGATCTCTTCACAATTCGAATTTGGCCGCACTAGACAATGACGTCACGACATTTACATTTGGTTTTGAAATCTGCGGAAAATTTTACATTACGTCTATACGTCTTCACATGGACTTGACTGTTCTCCAGCCATTCTTGGAAATTAGAACTGGATTATTTATGCAAGTTTATTGCTTTTTTAAAAGCATAAACCCTTTTGGTTTGAAGTATTATTTTTTAATCTTTAGTGATATTTACTTTGTTTCGTACTGTTTACTTTAGATTACATAGTTAATTCTTTTTGAAAGTATTCTTCTAAAGTAAACACTATTCGAATTTGACCGCATTCGACAGTGAGCGTTGCCAGCAACAAGAGATAAAAGCGAGGAATCAATAGATGTTCCACAAAAATGTTTGTACAAAAGGTTCCTGGACTTTGTTAATGAGATGTTAATAATATTTAATTAAATAAAATATATTTTTTACCATGCTTTTCTGCTTTACTATAGAGAAAATAATTTAATCACGCAAGAAACAACCACCAACCCCCACACACGTTCATGTCGAGACTAAATTTGAACCCAGAGCCATTTGAACCAAATTCAAGTGCTCTAACCACTCGTTTACTAAGCTAATCGGAATGAATTTCCCTCTCTAACAGCTAAACTGATAAAAATGGCTTAAAACAAGAAATAATTGAATCAAAGCTAAACTTTAATCCCCAAGAAAAAGTGTGAGATTATATCAGCTCTTCTCCGATAGTAAAACTCGGTTAAGTTTCAACCCTTTCACTTCCAATCTCCAATCTAAACGCAACGAAAAGGTACCATCACGCATAACGATGATCACTCTTCCTTAACGTAATAGTTAACACACTTCTTTATCATTCAAATCGAACAACCTAAGGCATTTTACCTTTCGAATACCGTGAGGAAGCTCACACTTGCAAGTTAATCTTCTCGCAACGCTTCATAGTTCCTGGTTACATACGTTTTAATGGTATGCGTTGTTTTGGACAAGCATTTAAAACTAAGAGGATATGTTAACCGAGAGCAAGAAGTATCGCAACGATCAATCATTTTATGCATAATTTTTGTGTTATCATTGATGTGTATATTGAGATCAATTGAGAGATTTCTGTCCTCATTCGCATAAATTTAACGGGTTTCTACTAACACATTTAAGACTTCATTCTCGTTTTGAAATAGAGGTTTGGAAGTTTTCAATCCATTTTTGAGCATTGAAATCTGAATTTCTTAAAATTTACACTTTAAAAATCCAGTTTTTTTTAATAGGTCACTGGAGGAAGCTCATAATAAATTCATCGTGAAAAAATCGGATTAAGCTAATTATTAATTATTTAATTTAGATATAATTAGCCAATCAATTTCAAAGTTTAATTTGCTCAGAAATACAATACCTGTTGGAAATTATTCCGAATAGTAATCTTTATGTTATGACCTCAATCAAGTTGCTAAAGGAAATAGGGATTTTTACAATTCTTTTCGTCAAAAAAGCATACAAAATCAAGATTTCCCAGGAATTTTTTAGATTTCGAGGTTTTTCTGCCTATAATTTACTATGGGCGTCTTCTTCTCTTTCGTGTGGGTAAAACTTTCCTTGAGCGTGAACAAATTGTTTGATAGTGTCTGTGTTGTATTTGGTGCAGCAAGCAGAAAATTGCTTTTCCGCCGTAATTCGAAACCTAACTATTCTATTCAAAACGGAATGTCTATAAAAATCTAACTAATAAACAATCGAAATATGCATATTAACATACACTTTATCATGTAACAGGAATATTCGTAATTTCTATCTATTATTAAAAAAAATTCTCGGTCTTTTTCAGTATTATTCGCTTTGTGATTGGTAGATAACGAGACACGTGATAGCGAGTCTTGCGGTTCAACGGGCTAATGAATTTGGAGCACGCGCATACGATATACACAGTTATATTTTTTAATGAATTCATTCATAAAATTTGAGAGCACGCGCTAGAGAGTTTGCAATGTTTTCAGAAGAACCAGCACATTCGGTCGCCGTTTCCACAGCAACAGTCGAATATGAAAATAATAAAAAGTACTATTGCAACACGGATAAGCTAAAACATTTAAAATCATGATGAGATTTCTGAATTTTAATAATATGTTATGCTAAAATATTTCATTTTTTTTATGTGCAAATGAGATGTTTTGTTCTTGACATTTTTAAAAACATTTTGTTTTTATTTACCGTATATTTTCGTGTGTAAGCCGAGAACTTTTGGAACGTTTTCTAAAGCTAAAGTACGGGATTCGGCTTATATATGGATCCGCTTACCTCGCAAAAAAAATAGGTAAATTTCCGTTACTCGGGCGCATGCGATAGATATCGCAATGGTAAGGGAACTTTCAATTATAGTCGTATTCAATTATAGGGATTTGACAAGCTATAGCGAGCAGGAGGCGGAGCCCCCTAGTTCTTAAAAATATTAATTTTTGTCACTATCAATTACTATTTAATTAATACTAATTTGTTTTGCTTAAAAAATTTTATATATATATATATATATATATATATATATATATATATATATATATATATATATATATATATGATGTTTAATTCCTCGATTCAAGCAAGAGGAGCATAAGTTGAAAGATCGTATGTAAAATCGTGTCAATTCAATACATTACTCAGAAATATGTAACATAAAAAGCAATACCTTGAAGCATCATAACAACCTTACAGTGAAGCAGTAAAATATAAAATGAAAAATTATATATGTGCGCAGAAACTTTAATCCGTTTTACGCATAAGAACCTAATTACGCATATATACTTCAATGGGTATTATAAGCATGAGCTTGAATTTCAGATAATCAGATACATATAAAGACATTAATCAATCTTGCCTAACTGGAATCGGACGAGAAAGACAACTGCAGAGGTCATTTACTACATTGTGAATAAAGGTAACACGAGTTAATTCATTACGTTATAATGATACTCAAAGAATCGGTTGAACCCTGAGTATGAGTTCCATGTCGAATTGATCGTGAGGGCTTCACTGGAGCAAATTCACGCGGATAGCACGCACGTGCAGGGCTCCCGAATACAGGTCAATAACCCGACCTCTTATTCCAGCATGGTATAAATGTATTGTCGCTTGTTTACCTTTATTTATCAATGCTTTGAGTTCCTTGATTCTGTGAGCTTGAAGCGGCCTGACCACCGCGGTATGAATTTAAAATGAATTCGATGGTATAGCGAGTGACTTTAAGAGAAGCCGATAGCAAGTTTAAAATAGGGCGACATGAGCACTTCTCCTCGAAAGTTGCCATTGTTGTACAGGCACAAACTAAGATTGAAAATCTTAAGATATTCCATTTGTTATAAGAATTTAACAGAAATTCTATCTTGTACAATTTTTTTTTATTAGTCTTGGGTTTGCACTAATCTGAACTACATTTCTCTCCTCTTTAAAATCTCAAAAAAAAAATAATAATAATATTTTAAAAATACAATATTTTGTTTTTGGATAATTGCATTTGTAGTTCTTGCATTGTATTGCATTCTTCTGTATTGCTTTTCTAGTTTTTATTCTCAGTTCAAGGTTTCGTTAATCGTCAAAAATATGTAATAAGTATTATTATTTAGATTTTAAATAGGACACAATACACGCTTCTGTGATACAAATTTTTTAAGAAAGTTTTATGGCGCCCTGCTGGAATTAGTACATATGATACGTTTTTCCTTTCAATATATTTACATTCAATTAGAATATTCAAATTTACGTACTCACAAAATATCAACTTCTAACACTTTTGATCTGAGGTTTTAGTTATTTTGTGATAATTGAACTAATTAGATCCAGCTATACCAAGCAGCACTTGTGTTCAAATCCGCCCATTCTATTGGTAGTCAATATAATTAATTCATGTCTTATTTCTGAATATAACTAGTGCTGAACTCACGACTTACTTATTACCAACTCATGTAATTTGGAAGGACACTTAACTACTAATGGAAGGACTAAACTAATTAATTACTTAACTAATGGAAGGATACTTCATTCCTAGGAGTAATATTTTAATACACTGCAAGATAGCGGGTTTATTTGTGCAATTAACGTATTTTCATAACTTTTAAGAGTCAGCAAAAAACAAAAATATTTTCTCTGGTCTTCCGGAAACTTATAAAGCAAACTGAAAATCAAGATACAAAACATTGTACATCTTTTAATTAAAAAACAGTAGAAATTATAAATCACAACCACACACACGCAAACAGTGATGCACCCTGCCAAGGACTGAAATGTTTTAAAAGGATCATTTAAATCTAGTTTTTAATTATATTTATATTTTGTAAATTTTTAAATCTAGAATCTTAAGCTTTGATTTCGACCACTTCGTGTTCTTGTAGTTAAATTTAAAGATTTCATGAATCCAACAGAAAATAATGGCTTCTCAATATTATGAATGACAAACTTTTTCCTACTGTGAATACGAGAAAGTGTCTGGACAGTTTCCGTCATAGCGAACAAAGTACTATAGAATTTTATGTGAAACCGGGCATTCAGCCAATAACCTCTGGCTCTTTTTTCGTGCCCAGTTGGGTATATACGCTTAGTGTGTTAATTATTGTGCTTATACGTTCCTTGTCTTCCATGTATGTTTCCTGTTTTCTTCGAAAGCTTTTTATAATTTTCACTTTCTTGAATTCTCCCGCCTATGCTTTTATATCTTTTGTTTTATGAATTATGATTTGCCTATAATCTGTGTCATGTCAAGCGTGAAGAGTATGTATTCCCGCTTTTGCTTCATGTCTTGTGTTTCGAGCATTGCATTTTATGTATCGTGTCCAGATACCACTTTCACGGGTTTAAACTCTTTGTTTATTATCTGTGTGACTTGGGTCGTTTGAATATTGGATATTCAGATAAAATATTTCAGTACTTATGTCCTAAGGCAGTGGTCGGAAATACATGGAGAAGAAAAGCATGATCATTTCATAACCTGGAATAGTATTCCTGACTCATATGATTAGTTAAAAAAACTAGCATTTGCTGTTCTTTCAATCTTTGGCTCTACATACTCAAGCATTTTTTTCAAGCATGAACCTTATCAACCAATATGCAAGGTCATTTGTTCACATTAAATGCGTGTTTTGTCACATTTTAATGTAAAAAGTATTTTTTTGTCAATAAATAAAGTTATTATTATTATTATGATATCTGGTTTCATTTAATGTTAGTAGCTAGTTTAAAACGATTCCTAAAATCATGGTTCTTGAAAAGAAATTTTGGCTCACAAAAGAAATCTTAATGGTTGTACTGCTGATCTTTGGGTCTTTTTTACTAATGAGTTTGCAGCTTTTAGTCTCTCTATCTATATATTTTTGTTTAAAGTAAACTTTCAAAGGACATGTCAAATGGTATGGGGATGGACAGCTCTTTTAACGTTGACAAGCCTCGCAAGTATGGATTTTTTCAGCATAGCAGATTGAGAGTGAAAACAATACTTCACAAAGGGTTGAGGTGGTGCAAATTCGAACCCAAATTTTTAAAGTTAATAATCAGCCAATAACTACTCTGTCCCCAGTAGTTCTTAAAATTTTCACATTTTTACTCCACATTCACAGATCCTTAGCAACATATTTACACTCTTACATTACAATTATATTACTAATATATTACACCTTTATTCTTTACATAATTTTCAGAAATGCTTTTCAATGCTAATTTAAGAGGTCGCACTCGCCCACATGATGGGCACTAGAATACCATCGATTGTTCTCTTTCCAATGTGATAGAATTGTGAGGGGGGTCAAGAGCATATTCCATTCATGCCCTTTGGTCAGCGCAGCTTTCTACCGAAATTCAAAGTAGACTAGAAGTGAAACTAATCTATAGGACTACGTTAAACATTTTCAACAGGTAGGAGACCCCACTTTAATTGTACACGTTTTATGTTTACTGTTTGCAATGTGACAGTATTGTAAAAGAAGCAAGACCATATTACATTTCAGCCCTTCTCTGGTCAGTGCAACTTGATTGCCAGAATTTGAAGTACTCTAGTATTGAAACTGATCTCAAAATTTCTTCAAGTTTCTCTAACAATGCTAACCCTGTTTTAACCACCAGATACGTTTTATAGAAATTAAATGGAAGCACTTGCCGCAATGTACTTCACCCTATATCACTTTTCAAGCTACATAAACGTTGTTAGCAGTAAACATATGAAATGAATTGTATTGTAATAACGAAAACAACTATGTAAATAGCATTTTAAAAAACCTAGTTGAAGTTTTATGAAAAGATCGAGTTCTTCTCTTCGAAAGAATAATCCGAAACTAAACAAAGCCAGGTTGGAAATTGGTGAAATCAATTATGAGTTTAACAAAAAAAAAAACGCTACGATATCAGAAAAAAAAACATGTATTTTATATCCCTTTTCATCTCGAGCTTTTGTCATTACTAAGATCAAGAACCAATCTCGTAGTGACGAAGAAATAAGCAATTTCGAATCACAAATAAAAATGTTTACTAAAATTTATAAACGAAAAGTGAAAAACATATTATGGTAAGAAATTTTGCCAATAATAAAGATTTATGCACAGAGGTAGAATGAAAACTCTCTGCTATTGCAATTACTCGTTTGTTTTGATAAGATCCCTTCTTTCATCTGAGCAGATTGTGTTATTTAAAAAGTCTGGTATACAAACATCGACTGCAAAAGCTTATTAATTAATCTTTAAACGAGTTTCAAGGTAATATCAACACAACAAAAAGGGAAAAATAGTAAATCTCAAATTATAATTGAAAATACTTTTAAAAGAAGTTTGTAAGCGGTATTTCGCTAAACCTTCTGAACTCCTTTGTGAATTTTAAATAATTTTTGGTTTTTCCTATCTAATTTTTAAGATTTATAGTCTTTTAATGATGTGATAAATATGAGTAAATTATTTATATTTCTATATTGGGAGACAGTACTATTTCAATAAGTTGGAAAAATCATGCATTAAATTTACGAATTATAAATACCTTGAAAGTAAATTATGAGTGTTAATCATGCTTCTCTCAAATAATAGTTGGAAGGAGTTCCATGAAGTCCGTAATCTCAGTTTCTTCAGATTTAGTCAGTTCAAAATCAAAATTCTATTCAACAGAAACATTTTACCAGTTCGTAAAAAAAACCACAATAGCTTTAATAACATGCAAAATACAGATTACAAAGGGGCTTATTTAAGGCTCAGTCCTACGAGGCTTAAGCTTGCCCCTGTAACGTCACGGCCTACGTCATCATGAGCGCTCAGAATCCCTTGCGGAGGAGAGAGGGAACAAAGAGTGCGTGGTTGGTGCGAATGGGACAGCTGATGACGTTGTATTCAACTAAATTTAAAATGTCTTTCTTTTAATTTAATGTAATGTTGTCCGTACAAGTGGTGCACGTTCCTGTATTGTGCGTTTGTTGAAATCCAAGCCAATAAAAGACTTAACAGTCTAATCCAGCTACCTTATTTCCGTCTTGGAAACACCTTACACCCCATAATGCATTCCGCGTAAATAAAATTGAAACAGCCGGAAGACAATTCTCGGTCGGAATGAAATTTTCCATGTGTGATGTACTTGAAATATAATACAAATATGAAAATTAAAATACAGTTTTACCAGGGTAAATCGAAGTTCCGTTAATCACTCAGGCAAAATACACGTTTACAATCGAAAAAACATTAATCGTAATGCTTTTTTAATATTACTTTAATTCGAGTAAAGGTAATGGTAATGGTAATGGTAATTTTAGTTAACGTCGTACTAGAGCGACACAACGGGCTATTGACGACGGTCCGGGATCAGTCCCTTAAGGGAAAGATCCGAAGTCAACACCTCGTAATTTTGAACCACGGTCAGATAACGAAGCAACACCTGAGCTGGCATCCCACTCTCCAAACTTCCACGCCAACCCAACGTGAGGTCTTTCGGCCACGACAGATTTAAGGTGCACCAGCCGCCTCTACACCATACGCTTACAAACATCCA
Source organism: Metellina segmentata (assembly GCA_947359465.1). Classification (NCBI taxonomy): domain Eukaryota; kingdom Metazoa; phylum Arthropoda; class Arachnida; order Araneae; family Tetragnathidae; genus Metellina; species Metellina segmentata. The sequence goes on from OX375875.1 coordinate 103,324,578, forward strand.
TGCCCGGACCCGGATTCGAACCAGGAACCTTCCGATCTAGATCATTCGAGTAAAGAATCGGAAAGAAAATTGAGACAATCTGGAAATCATTTTTAACATTGGTGTGGTATGGAAGTTTGGAGAGTGGGGTGCTAGCTCAGGTGTTATACTCGTCATCTGATCATAGTTGAAAATTTCGAGACGGATTCTTACGTCTTTGGATCTTTCCTTTCGTGATTCATATATCGGACAGTCGCCAATAGTTCTTTGTGCGGCGTTAATTAAGTATCATTTTCCTAGAACCTTGATAACATTTTCCTTGAACCTTCATATCATTTTCCTTGAACCTTGATATAATTTTCTTAATATATGTCTGGAACTTTTTCAAAGTGAATCCTTAATCTTTTCAAAATGAAATGTATATTCTAAAAATTGCCTGATCTAAAAGAACAAAGCACAAAAATAAAAAATATATTAATACTAATAAGTTTGCTGCATAAAAATAACATCTTTTGCAAACGTGAAATACTAAGTGCATAATTTTTTCCAGGCATTTCTAACCTACTTTTTAATAACTGTCTCTTATACATTAGAAATTACCGTAGTGATTACCCCAAAAAAACTACTTTAACGAATTTTGTCAATGACGTTTCTTATTAGACCCGTATAAAGCGAGTTCGATAATTCTTTCTGTTGCCTCATCATGTTTTGTTCTAGTACTACAATTTAGTTTTCATGTGGAATCAATGTCCTATTTTTTTTTTCATTTTCAACACCTCCATACATTTGAGTCGTTTCATATGTTACCTAATTATATTTCAACTACGTTAACTTACGTTTGTGACTACATGTTTGGATAATTTTTCTCTTACAATTTATTAAAATTTTATTGTGTTCTACATATGCCGGTTTTTGTTAAGTGGTACAAGTCCACTTAAAAATATGAGTTAATGGTAATTTTAGTAAGATATAGATATCCTCTTTTTATATTTATAATCATGCATTCAATGGAGCCGATTTAAGTAATCAAAAGAATTTTAGCTAATAAATGTTATCGCAGAAAAAAAAAAATTTTTGAAAGTGGAATACGTCTATTTTTATAATAATCATAGTTAAAAAAAACTTTATAATGTTCTTAATGAAGGTTTTCATAATTTTCATGACAACAAAGTTCATATGTATGCATGGGAAGAAACTGTAGCATCTAGAGGTGCGGAAGAAGTATCATCTTGCTGCCTGAAATATATACAGAATGTTATACCCCTGACCATATTATAGCATACAGATACATGTGTGCAGGACAAAAGCTGAATATTAAGCTCGCACTAATGTGGTTAATGATTGTTAAATCAGCTGACAATAACATAAATGTTATTGACCGCAAATTTCTATTGTCAAGTCATTTATTTCTTCCAAACGACAGAGATTTTGGAGTTGTGCAAATAGCATTAAAGAAAAATGATCAATTATATACTGCTCAAGACTATTATAATACAACAAAGAATTACCGGAAAAAAATAGCTTCATTTTGTATGAGAGAAAACGAGAAGATTTTGTCTCAACCAAATCTCTAGAAGTGGTAACATCACACACACACACACAAACAAGAAAAAAATACAGATCTAGAAATTGTAAAATTACTGAAAATATGCTGGATGAGGATTAAAAAGGATGAACCGCACAAAATGTTTTACCAAACTAGTATGGATGAATATGCTAAAAGTAATTTTTTTATTTAGAAAACAAGGAAGACCCAAAAAGCTTAGTAAAATTGCTTTGTTGTCACTGTATAAAACGTCAAGACCTATAACAAGAGAAAAATACAGCGATATGATGAGTTTACTGCCTTACATACCACTTATTTACCATGAATACTTCACTATGCTAACTGTAAAGGAGAAATAAGTTTAAAATATAAGTTTTATTTTTATTTTTAGTTATCTTAACGAAGTAATTACATTTTACTCTTGTTTATTTATATCTCCTTTTTGAATACACAATACCTTTTTGGTGGTACAAGTCCACTTAAAGCTAAAAAATCTTTTATTTTCTTTAACAATTTTAATAATTATTATTGTATAGTAAAATGTAACAGGTTTATGGTGTTAAAAACCTCATCCGAATTTGCCAATATTTTAAAATTAGTTTAAACGTACACCCTTAAATATCTCGATGTATGAAAAATGGACTTATACCACTTTCAAAAATAACGGCTCATATGATGACTTAAATGTAGTTACTCTATTATTTAATGTTGGTTTGGTTGTTAACATGATATTTTTAAAAGGTATTTTAAATATTAACTTTGCGCTTTTAATAACTTTCCGCTATTAATAAGCCCTTAAAGTTTCACCAACTTTTTGCTTGCCTCAGTATTTAAAAATATGTGCTTTCGTCCAGAAAACCTTCAATTAAAAAATAATTTTCCTTAATAACACAAAAACTTACAAATACATTCAATTCGTTTCAAATGCCAAACAAACGTTTCAAGAGCTTGTTTGGAAGTATAGCATGTTAACAATTCTCCAGACATTTAATTATATGTTTATGAAAGCCATTTCAAATACATAGAATAAGCTAAAATTTGTTTTCGCGTCGTGAATCCGAAAGTGATATGCAACAGATTCAATTAAACCTAACAAGGCACTCTGTTTCTTCTTTTCTTTAATAACACGAAAACCAACAAATACATTCATTTCGTTTCAAATACCAAAGATACGTTTCAAGAGCTTGTTTGGAAGTTTATCATAGTAAGAGTTGACCAGTTATTTAATTATATGTTCCCGAAAGCCATTTCGATGACATAGAACGAGCTGAAATTTGTTTTCGCGTCGTGAATCCGAAAGTGATATGAAACAGATTCAATTAAACCAAACAAGATAACTTTGTTTCCAAAGCCCCAACCTCTGATGAGACGGAACGAATACCACCTCGACGACCTGATTTCACTGGCCCTGCTGCCAAAGAATTTTCCATCCGATGACCTTTGTCGATGGAAGCATAAAAAAATTAGACCTAGCCTATTTGGCTTCGAAATTCGAATCAAGTTCAAGTGGAACCCCGAAGGCGATCATCGCTTCCTCTTCTGCCTCGTGTGGAACTAACATGGCTCGGAAGAAACAAGTTTCGGAATTTGCGTAGCGTGTTCTTTTTGGTGTTGTTGGAGGCAATTTTTTCTTCCTGCCCTTCTCTCTTCTTGCCCCTTCCTCTCTCCCTGGCAGAGAATTTTGACTCGCCGGTGCCGCACACACAACCGGTCACAGGAAGCAAATGCGGAACTGGGTTATACTTTCTACGTAAGCAGTCCGCAGCAGATGATGGTCCTCACCCTGTGATAGCTGGACGTCAAGGTCTTGACCATCTCCGTAGGATCGACGGTGGGCATGTGTTTGGTGACGGTGTCGTGATTGTCGATCGCACGCGTGGTTTCCATTTCCGCTTTTTGTTTTTCAGTTCCGCCATTAGGATTTCTACAGGTGAGCAACTTATCCGTTTTACATTGTCAAACGAAATCTATATAATAATCAAATAAATCATGTTTCGTAAATTTTTGCATAATATTGTATACATAGATATTTGCATATATAATACCTCAGATATTTGCATAAGTCTCAGCTCAGGTGTTAACCTCGTCCATTTGACCAAAGTGTCCTCAGATCTTTCCCTTTGGAATTGATCCCGGACCGTCGCCAATTGCCAGTTGTGTAGTTCCAGTACGACGTATATTCAACTGCCTATCTAAATGACTCAATGTTTGAAGTTATTTAATGGAAATTTTTTCAAGCACCTGTTCTGTCTTCTTCAATTCCCATATTTTAGCTATTTTTTAATTGTTTTTCTGTTTAATAGTTTATTGGCATACATTTAAAATTAAATCCTACGAAAATTGCAAAAAAGAGCCACTACTTTGAGAATTTATCTCTATATAATTGCTATTTAACCAATAAGCAGTTTAATGAAGATAAATTTTATTACGTTGCTCATAATTGTATTGTATTCAGTATCGAACGTTTTAAATCAGGCAATATATAGATTATGTGCTACCTCAGTAAAACAAAAATTAAGGATAGAAATAGTTTAAAAGTATTCAATACATAGAAAAGTGTGATAGTATAACTTTGTTTATTATTAAGTACTTCGAAATTCTTTATTTAGAATACATTATTCAATAAAAATGTATAGCCTTATCTCATAGCCTCCATTAGAAGATTTAAATGTGTATTGTATTTATGTGTGGATTTAAATTTTTAATTAACAATCGCATCTAGCACCAATATTGTTAATTAAAATAGTAATATTGTTATCAAAATAGTTTTATTAATTTATATTAGCATTGTTTATTGGTCTTTTTCATTAAAACTACTGATACTTGACAATGAAGTCATGGATATACAATTTCAGTACAATTCAAGAATAATTTCAACTTCATTTCGATGGAAATAAAACTAAAATAGCAGATATACTGCGAACTTTAAAACTAGAAATCATTGCCATTTTATTATTTGTAAAAAATTCCAATTAATTTTGAAATCAAAATTATTAATTTCATTTCTATGTATAAAGTTAGATAAAAAAATTATCTGACATTCAAGTATTGATTTCGTTTTGAATCACAGTATCCAGCCAAATTCAATTTCATCTTAAAACATCGTAGCGGTAAACTTTAATTATTAACGAAGAAAAAAAAAGATCAGAGGGAAAATAAGCCTCTTTTTTTAACTATTCAACCCGGGAGAAAGCCTTTTTTTTATGTGGCAAATAGGAAAATGTTTGCAAACATCTTATTCAGTGTAAGGACAATTTTTCTTTTCCAAATAATAAGTACGTGGATATAAAACAAAATCCTTCCATCAAACTTCAATCACTTAAATATTCTTTACACCTAATACTCTCTGACTAGAGTTTTATTCAAGAAATACGTAAAAATATAAAGTATGTGAGTTTTTGTGTTGAAAATAAATAAATGTTTGTCATAATTATACAGTTAAATGCATTATTAATAATGTGATATAGTCACTATATTGAATTTGGTTTTATTCAGTACTTTACATAAAAATGATCTTCAACAGTTGCTTATAAGACTACTATCACGCTAAATAATTCAATATACCTTCTCGATGTATAATGCGTTCCATATAATATACAGCACTACAGTTTGATTAAAGTTTTGGAAAATAAACTATGTACACCTGATGCTAAACCAGAACAATGGATTCTAGAAATAAAACGATGAATACTAGAAACCATTTTAACAAGAAGCCTTGTTTGAAAACGGATTCTACCAATTCCTATAACTCATATCGTTACGAAAGTAATCAGAATTGGTCGATATAAAAAATAAAAAATAAAAAATGTGTGGATAGAATCTGATAACATCAAAAAGCGAACCTTTTTTATGCGTTTCAAATGTTTAAATTTTCTTTTTTACAGTTAACCTATAGCTAAATTCCTCATAGTTGGTTCTCTGCGGATGATTGAGATCAAACTCCTGAAATCAATATCTAGATTTAAATTTAGAAATTCCAAACTGTTTGTAGGAAAATACGTAATTTCTTTTGAATCCAATCTGAAAATGAATTAAACTTTAAAATAGATTATTTCAAGTAAAACTTCTATCTTAAATAAAATAAATATGAGAACTATTTTATAGATGCTCATTGATAAACAAATTTAAACTTATAAATCATAATTCAAATGCATCTCGGTCATTTTTAGAAGCCGATGCATTTATTTATAAAACTGGGTGACAGTAATGGAAAAAATTAACCAAGCGTTCTTAGGTCATCTATTGTTTTTATTGGGGGGTGGAGGATAAACAGCGAATTATAGCGAAAGGCACGTGTTTAAGGGAAAATTCTCATGTTACAGTTGTTGATTCATTTTTCAATTCAAATATGTGTCAATGAATTGTTTACACGCTACGTCACGTCTGTAGAAGAGGCGGGAATCTTGAGTCAACCAATCGCAAGAGAGGAGGGCGCGTGAGTGACTTTCTTAGTGTAGCATGCAATGGGATCTGACGTCATAGAGCTTATAGTAGAAAAGTTCGATGCAATGAAGTGATGGAATTCAAATTGATTTTACCTAATGTCGAAAACAGTTCTGGAATAGAGTGCTGTGAGGTGCTGTTTTCAAAACACGTTGAGAAGGTATGTTTTTGATTTTTCAGCGTTGTGCCTAAACTCTAAGTTAGAGGATTACAATCTACTTGCAACATTTTATCTCCGACAAATGAATCTCTGAAATGTATTTGCTTGAAGTTTTTGAAAGTAAATTAAATGAATACTAATCTCTAGAAAGATATTTGAAGTACGCCTTAAAAATAAAATTTAAGTTACATGACTCTAATACGGAAGCATAAGATATAGAGTTTCTACTGATATATAGCTTATTTATCTGTTTATGCATAACATATTTGATAAGAAAAATTGCATTTTTTAAAATAATTTTACCTATAACAATGCTCAACTGATTAAAGTTGTAGTCAATACTATACTTTCGTATTTGTAACTGGATAAAGAAGTGTACTGTCACAGTTGAATCAGTCATTTAAGTAACACCTCATTTCCAAAAAAGTAAATTTTCGGAAAACCTACGAAACCTTGCTATTACATTATTACAAGATGTATTCATACTCAAGCTTTTTAATGTATACATGTAGAGTTTGGAAGTTATTTAAGAAAAAAAACTTTTTATTCAGATTTACGTGTAAAAAATAATAAAAAAAAATGCCATTGGAAATGTAATGTTTCTCAAATGACTGACATAAGATTCAGTTATTAGGCATAAATAATAGTTAGAAATATTGGTTATAGGTGAAAAGTTTTTATTTGAAACAATATTTGTTTTAAATACTATATACATAATGCTATAACATTACTGGCAATCTGCATACGTTATTTCATCGGTGTTCACTACACCTCTTCATCATTTTCATCCCTATAGATAGTTGACCAGTCTTATATTTTGGAATAAAATTCATCAACAATGTCTGCAGGAATATAGTCCTTTGAGTTTTTTGAGAACACTAATTTTTTTATATGTTTATTGGTACACAATTTATTTTTGGTAAGCACAGGTTGAAGGAAGTTCTGGAGAGCCGGCATGACGCTTTTTTCAAGTCAAAGCTGTGTTTATTATGTCCATTAATGAAGGTTCTCTTTTTGACTTTACCCACCATGTTTGTTAGAATAAGTTATCTTCATAAAACTTGAAATGTTTAACTTTTGTTTATTTGCCCTTGGAATGTTCCTTGCTTGAGTCTCAGTTGATACTACATTCTTTCAACAAAATTGTGGACACCGTGATATAAATTTCTTTACTTTTTCACCTTCTACAACTTCTACTTGGAACTTGTTGTTAACTACCTTGGACTGTGACAATAGTTTGGCAAACTGCTTCATTACAAAAATCCTGCCAGTTTTTTTTAATTTTCTTTTAATGACATTAAAGTTCCGGTCTCATGGGAGTTATGAATGACTTCATATAGGATAGTAACGATGAATACTGTTACATAAATCCCCTAATTTCTATTAAGGCAAGGAAAAGCCTTACAACAGCATTGTTTTTGCTCTGTCCTGCCGCACCATCAGAAAAAACATGAACATGCATAACATTATTTTCAACGAGGACATCACCAATAAAATCAACCAAAAATGAACATAGTTCAAGCGGGCCTATCTTTACCAAACCCTCGCGACATAAATAAAGTTTAGCTTGGTTGCTTTTGATATAGTGAATGTTAAACGGAATCTCCAAACTGAATGTCATTTGAAAAACAACTCATCTCCTGGAGATGTGTTATTTCTCAAATGAACCAAAAATTTAGCAACTCGTTTCCTTGTGCCTGTAAATTGGCATGACAAACTCAGTTTTGAAAATGTGGAGCTGAGTTGTTTCTCAAATGATTTATTCAATAAAATGGAACTTATTTGTAATTAAAAGATAGGATTTTCATACTACTTTAATGCATTAATTTAGTAAGCATCAAATTGAAAATTTCTGAAATTCCAATCAAGTGCAAATATTTAATTCACTAAATTTAAATACTTAATGTGTTTAAAAATCTTTTTAATTTCCAATTGCTAAGCGAAACAGTGAAAGATATATGGTTGAGAATCTAACATTTAGGATAATTTATATATTGTCTTTTTCTCATTGAAATCTACGAATTCCTATAAAATTTTCAAACTATTTTCCAGTCATCCATTCGAGGGAGTTTTTTGGAATAATTTTTATTTAATATGGTAAAAACCTTACTTTTGTCTTAGTTTGCATAAAAAAAGGTTTTTCAAAGAAATTTTTATCATATCACAATAATTAGAGAATTCATTTCATTTTGAGAACATATTACTTCTATGTCGAATCATTAGAAAATACAAATGTCAATGGCACACTTTTATTCATTTAGGTTTTTGGGAAATATTGCGCCCCAGTTCCACGAATGCTACAAATCAAATGGGCTTTCCAGAAACATTTAAAATTTTAAACCATTCAAAATCAAGTGATTGACAAACATTGTATTATTTGAACAAATTCTTCTTTTTCCATTTTTAAGATTTTCCTTACACTAATTTCAGGACATCGACTACGAAAAAGTATTAATATTCATTCACAACCTCAAAATATAATTTTTTTTTTCCACAGAGAAAACGATAGATTAATTTTTGAATGGTTTTAAAGAACGTTACTATTAAATGCTGTTTACATTTTGTGAAATGAGTAATTTTTTATTCATTTATATACAACAAATTTTCAAACAAGCCGGTAACTTTTGAAATATTTTATTGCATACCAACAAATTTAGTCTATAAGCTAACCATATATCCGTACTGCAATCTGCAGTTTTCCCTGTGTCCCTTCTAACCTGTTTTGACCCTCTTGATCAATAGAATGTTCCATATAATTCTTTTAACCGTTAAATGCCGTTATAGAGACATTGAATGCTGCGCGCCGTCGCGATGCATGTACAAGCTTTTCTGCACTACTCGGAAATTTCGTGACGCTCAGTGATTGTTTTGTAATTTTGTTTTTTTATTAAAAAATAAAGTACTGACAAAGGGTTATGCACTTGGACAAGGTCTCTGGACTAGGAATGCGACATCGATAACAAAACATCGATGTTTTGAAACATCGATGTTCAAAATTAAAACTTCGATGTTGATAATGCATTCCCAAAAAAACATCGATGTTTTGAAACATCAATGTTCAAAATTAAAACATCGATGTTGATAATAATGCATCCCCAAAAAAACCATCGATGTTTTTAAACTTTTAAACATCAATGTATTTAAACTTTTTCCCCCATTTCTTAATATTGGTTTAGTAACCTCAGACATTAATATTTGCCGGGGGGGGGGAGGTGAGATTTAATTTGTCGATTGCTGTGCTTATTAATTTATAACTAAGAATTTTATTAACTGTCAAAACGAAGTAAAAACAGAACGTAATATTTACAACAATTTGACATAGGTACTACTAACTATAAGTATAATTAGATAGGTACATAACATTAATTATTGCTAGTTATTATTAATTATTTATCAACTTATGGGGAGAAACATAACAAATTCATTTTTTATTTGCTGTAAATAAAAAATATTTGGGCCTATAATTATTATACGCTCCAATATTTATTATTTACAGTTTGTAAATAAAGAAGTTTGCTAACTTTCTCCACCTTAAGTGGGCGTCTTTTTCACTAACTATCCCACCAATTAGAGAAAATACTTTCTGATGGGACGGATGTCGCCATCATTGACAAATATTTAGTTTCAATGTTGATTTTCTTAAATTTTACTATGGTACTTGTTCGTAACATCGACAATGTTTTGAAAACATCGACATAGATGTCGCGTCCCTACTCTGGACGAGTAGACTGTCTAAAAAAACTGTCACAGGACATTAGCTAATATTACTTCAGATTCAGTCCCAAAGCAGACGTATTTGTTCTTTTTCTAGATACTGAATTGAAAACGCTAAACTAACTTTTGCAACAAACCATTTTCCCGTGTCTGGAAGTTTAGAATTCAGTCATATTTTAAAATGCATGTTTGCACAAAGATTTGGTCTGGAGAATGTGTTTCTAAGGCCTCCACTCAAAGGGAATTTAAATTCTTTGTGGTATTAACTTTTTTTTAATTAATTGTTCATCATTTGTTGCTTCCTGATGAAACATATTTCTTCAAAAATATATAAATCTAAATTTTTTCAAAGCTTTCAATAACCTTGAATGCTATAACGTCTCTCTTGTATATTAACCCTTCTGGTGGCAAATCTTCATTCTATAGTGTTCAACACCTGGTGCAAAAAAATTGTTCCAAACTGTCACCAGTTTTGGTTAAGGGACAATTTGATTTTGGTACTTGGATATTCATTCCACTTGGAGTAAAAGGATAGTTTTGCTTCGACTGGATATCTGGTCCTCAGGAAAATTGAACAGATATTGGATGAGATATCTTGTCGAAACACGTGGAGGATTATGCAAGTGGGGATTTAAAATAACATAATATGTTTACTATTTGATAGTTACATTTGGTATTCGAAGCACATGTCAAATGTCAATCCAATTAATTTCGGGAAGTGATATAAATTTTAACGAATGAAAGTTTCAGAATTTTACAAAAATATCTTGAGTTAAAAATAAACAGGAATGTATTTTACAAAACAATTGTGATTTGATTGAGTGTGAATTAGTGCAAATCTATAATAAAAACAATTTAACTATTAATATTATAGTCGAAATCCGGTTTAGAATGCCCTTACTATTTCTTTAATATAGAGCATATTTTTTTTTGTGAATTTTTTTTTTGAAATATTAAATACGAATTTATATCCTTCTATATGTCATGTCGATATATTATGAATGCAAAACAGATTGTGAGTAACACCAAGGTACGATAAATACGCACAACCGTTATCTATTAACTAACTTCAAACCCGCAGCTATTGGTAATATCTGAAGAAAATAACGAGTAATTTCCAATGCTTCTAGCACAGAGATAGCTTCGAAGTTTTTGTTTTATGTTAAAACACCCAAATATAAAAAAATAGTTGCCTTTCCTTTAAAACAACAACAAAATAATGAATCTGTAAAAGGAATACAGTATACCTAACAATGCAAAGAAATATAATTAAGGACACTTTTTCACTCCAGTTTCCTCTATTTCTTTCACTGAAGGATTTCAATCACATAATAATTGAAGCAACTAAATACTAATTGCATTCATCACTGCCAACAAATACATTGCCCTATTACTCAATATGTGATCTCCTCTGTATGTTAATGTCACCGTATTCAAACAAAAAAAAAAGAACTCGTCCCTAATTGCTTTCTTTAACATGATTCGATACAAATTAATAACGTTGGAAGAAGGGAAAAACGAATCACATTTTCTCTATTACCGGTATTTCCTGATCTGAAACACGTGACTTTATTAACGAACGTTTTTCTCTGCTGATTCCTTTTTCATCCCTGTCTATATTTAATTTCACGCATTGGAGAGCGGGCCGGTATGAAGAATGGCGTTAACGAAATGGAGGCACTGTTCCTGACCGTGATTGGGATGAACTCAATGAGGTCGTGAACTTGAAAAGGGTTTGATGCGATGTCATGAGAAGGCACGTCTTCCGTATTTGCAGACCTCTCTCTTCCCTTCGTCGCCTCTGCCTCTTGACATATGCAAATGGCAAAGGAAAGCAAGTTCCTATTGGGGAGAAATGTGTGTCACCCGTTGTTCGTTACGCTGCCTAGGATAACTGAGAATTGTCTTATTAGGCATTTCACCTTCAGACAGGGATGTGGGACTAAAATAGACATACAATAAAGAGGTGTCTGGTTAATTTTTAGCTATAGTTGCTACTGAATAACATACCCCAATTCTGTTTCCATTTCAACAAAACTAGACTAATCCAATTTAAACTGGACAGTTTTCTTTGAATAAAATAGGAATATGACGCAGGTAAATAAATAAACTTCTGACTATCAATGAATTTGGTTTTAACTATATTCAATACCTTTTGTTACGCATATTTTTATGAATTATGGGAAAGACTTTAATATGGTTGCTTATTTTACTATAAACAAGGGAACATACAGTTCCCTCTTAGCAATTTTTGCTTTTGGTTAAATGAAAAATGGATATCGCAAACACTGCTTCTTTTAATTTGCAAAAGCATACTCCCTCTAATTTTTATTGTATTGTGTAGAAAAAGAAACAAATATCAAACAAAGGCTTACAATGTAAAATAAGCTTCTAAATACCTAGTTCTATGAGCCTCGATTCAAATGAGCAATACATATCGTTAGATCAATCTAGCAGGCTATTTTATATACATCCGGGCTAACATAAAATCTACGTTAAAACTGCTACTACAGTGAATGTAGTAAAGTTAAAAGGGGAGCATAAAAAGGCAAAAAATGCCTTAAAACGTTATCTTCATTGTAACTGAAATATTCTTAGTATATACCGAAATGTCGCGTAAAATTAAATTTATAATAAAATTTAATTACTGCTAACTTGATTACCTTTTAAATTTTAGAGTACCTTGCTGAACAGTAATATATCTCTTCTATAAATTTTATTTGTATGGTATGATTTATTATTTTATTAGATTCATTAAAAAAAATCTTTTGGACCAAAAAATTCATTTTTGCTCTTTTTTAATTTTAATTTTTATGCTTAATAATGCAAAACAAATGAAATATTCATAGTATATACCTAAATGTCACGTATAATTAAATTTATAATAAAATTTAATTACTGCTAACTTGATTACCTTTTAAATTTTAGAGTACCTTGCTGAACAGTAATATATCTCTTCTATAAATTTTATTTGTATGGTATGATTTATTATTTTATTAGATTCATTAAAAAAAATCTTTTGGACTAAAAAATTCATTTTTGCTCTTTTTTAATTTTAATTTTTATGCTTAATAATGCAAAACAAATGAAATATTCATAGTATATACCTAAATGTCGCGTAAAATTAAATTTATAATAAAATTTAATTACTGCTAACTTGATTACCTTTTAAATTTTAGAGTACCTTGCTGAACAGTAATATATCTCTTCTATAAATTTTATTTGTATGGTATGATTTATTATTTTATTAGATTCATTAAAAAAAATCTTTTGGACCAAAAAATTCATTTTTGCTCTTTTTTAATTTTAATTTTTATGCTTAATAATGCAAAACAAATGAAATATTCATAGTATATACCTAAATGTCGCGTATAATTAAATTTATAATAAAATTTAATTACTGCTAACTTGATTACCTTTTAAATTTTAGAGTACCTTGCTGAACAGTAATATATCTCTTCTATAAATTTTATTTGTCTGGTATGATTTATTATTTTATTAGATTCATTAAAAAAAATCTTTTGGACCAAAAAATTCATTTTTGCTCTTTTTTAATTTTAATTTTTATGCTTAATAATGCAAAACAAATGAAATATTCATAGTATATACCTAAATGTCGCGTAAAATTAAATTTATAATAAAATTTAATTACTGCTAACTTGATTACCTTTTAAATTTTAGAGTACCTTGCTGAACAGTAATATATCTCTTCTATAAATTTTATTTGTCTGGTATGATTTATTATTTTATTAGATTCATTAAAAAAAATCTTTTGGACTAAAAAATTCATTTTTGCTCTTTTTTAATTTTAATTTTTATGCTTAATAATGCAAAACAAATGAAATATTCATAGTATATACCTAAATGTCGCGTATAATTAAATTTATAATAAAATTTAATTACTGCTAACTTGATTACCTTTTAAATTTTAGAGTACCTTGCTGAACAGTAATATATCTCTTCTATAAATTTTATTTGTATGGTATGATTTATTATTTTATTAGATTCATTAAAAAAAATCTTTCGGACCAAAAATTCATTTTTGCTCTTTTTTAATTTTATTTTTTATGCTTAATAATGCAAAACAAATGAAATATTCATAGTATATACCTAAATGTCGCGTAAAATTAAATTTATAATAAAATTTAATTACTGCTAACTTGATTACCTTTTGATTTTTAGAGTACATTGCTGAACAGTAATATATCTCTTCGATAAGTTTTATTTGTATTGTATGATTTATTATTTTATTAGATTTATTAAAGAAAAATCTTATGGACCAAAAAATTCATTTTTGCTCTTTTTTAATTTTAATTTTTATGCCTTTTAACCTAATAACTTACCTTTTTATGCCTAATAACTTACTCCGTAAATGAAAATCATAACAAATCACACGAAACTTACTCCGTAAAAAATTTTATATATATATATATATATATATATATATATATATATATATATATATATATATATATATATATATATATATATATATATATATATATATATATATATATATATATATAAATTTTTACGGAGTAAGTTTCGTGTGATTTGTTATGATTTTCATTTTAATCTAATTGTTTTAGGGGTCCAAACCAATCAATATATCTTATATCATGAGCAAGCATTTTGGAAAACCATTCAATTATCGCATGTGATGGATTATACATTCAATAAATATATTTTAAAAGTAACCAATATACTTTAAAAGTATATTTCACACTGTTCTGACCCTTGAAAAAATAAAGTTAAAGTTTACATTAAATTATGTTAACAAAGCGCATTCTAATTCCTAAATTGCAGTGGAGCGCACATACGAGTGATTTTAAAGCATACACTATTTAAAGTACCCAACTTATACTTAAATTAACTCTAACATACCTATAATTTTTTAACATAAAATAAATTTGTAATGCATGATAACAGGTATACGTAAAATAGACGTTTGATTTTGCGTGCGAGAAGGGGAAGAGAAACTGAAATGTTTATTTGAGGCTCGATAGATTATCATCATAAAAAAGTTACAATGGATCATCCGAGAATAACCATTTCAACCACTTGGTGAAATAGACACGATAGGAAACAAACATAACAACGTAAAATCCGCCCTAATGGAACAAAGACTCCAACTCACGTTTATTTCTAAGTTTTCAAACTGCTCTTAAGAAAAACAACTTCAATGGATTGATCATTAAAAGGTTCAAGGCCGTTATATTTTCCAGAATAGACACTGCTGACCGCATGAAGGATCCGGAAGATTGCACTCACGGCTTTTGTAAGCCTCGGGTCATCAAAAAAGAGAGCGGTTGCAGTGCATCGCTAAAGAAAAAACACAGAATGGTCCAAACAATAATAAATATGTTATACACAAAGATATAGTTATCAGTTTATGAAACTTTCTAAGCTTTCAAAACACGTTTTACATCTGTGTGTGGTGTGTGACTGCGATAATTTCTTCTTTCCTACTTCTGAACTATCATTTCAGAGCATCTCTACTATTATAAAAGAAAGAGTTTGTTTGTTTTCTGTCCACTAAGTCCTGACGAATCTATGACACTTACAGTAATGGGATTTGGAACACAAGGAAGTCCAAATATTTTGCAGTTTTTGGGTTGCGGCGAATTTTAAAATTCAACCTGGAACATTTTAAAATGAATTAAATAGTTTTTTTTTGCTATTCTTTCTTTTTTCAGAAATGAAGAAGCATCCAAATTTAGACTTTTCTCCCTCACGTCACTTGACGTCAACCTTTGGAACCATGACAATTTTTTTTCACTTTCCGTCTCGAATGGGAGCGAACAGATTCGTATGACTTTCGTTTCATTCGAGATTCATTCATTTTGATTTCTAAGGAACGGATTCGAGTGACACAAAAGAAGTTATTAAAGTTATGAATGGCGTTCTTCAGTGCTTTTCTTTTTTATCTCATCGATCATTAAAGATAGAATGTAAATTTTAACGGATTTGAAATCAGAGGAAAATTTTACATCAGATTAGATATCTTATATACGTTTGATTTTCTTATAATAAATAGTTTTTCAATTAAATATTCATATTTTTTGGTTTGCGAAGCAAACCAACACTACGAGCAATGGAACCTCCACGAAAAGAACTGTCACGAGCACCTCCGCTATGGCTGTTGTCCAATAGGCTATAAATTCGTAAACGAAATGGGAATCCCTGATGACTGTTATCCAAAGGGCAACGAATTCCCATTTGGTTTGCGAAACAAACCAACTCCACTGGCCACTCCGTTATGGCTGTTATCCAATAGGCTACTAATTCTCATTTGGTTTGCGAAGCAAACCAATAATAGCACAAAAGCAACAGGCACTGGCAACTCCGGGCTAGCCACACAGTGACGAGTTATTAATAACCAGTAAAAATATATGCTATGAAGAAGACTCGTTAATTCCCAGTTAATATTTTAAGTAAGAATGGTATGCGGTGTTAAAAGTAAAGTTGCATAATAAACATGGCAACCACCATTGAACAATTTAATTCCTATTTATTTAAAAATAGCCAGTTATCTTGATCCGGTGCGACTTTAATTCAACTTCCTACCTACTTATTTTTTGAAAAAATTAGTTTTCAATCAACTGTCCATCCCTATATGCATTATTCATATATCAAAATGAAACACAAGTAATATTGCGTAAAATCTAAAAATAATAATACCTCATAATGAAAAAAATATTTAAAAAAAAATAGGTTCACAAACATTTACTCACATATTTTCCGTAATAATCAGTATATGTTAATTTTCTTTCTTTTAATTGCAATAGCAATTTAACAAATAAATTACAACTAATTCTCTCACGTACTAGCAGCCTACGATCTGTAGCTGTAGGCAGCTCAAGTTCGATTCCGATAACTTACCTGGAATATTTTTTTTCTGCACATCAGAGAAACCTTTGCTTGTGTGTTTGTCCATTTTGTAACTCTATTTGGCGCAGCTTGGGGAAACAGGGACCTTGAATATGAAAAATGAGAAAATAGACTCAACCAACTCTCATAGTGTCATAGGTTGGTAAGTTTGAATTTACGTCGCGCTGAAACAAGACAACTTGCTATTGACAGTTGCTAACAATACAATATCATTATTTAATTTTAAAATATAAGCCCCAAACCTTAAATAAAATAACGAAATATAACGTAAATTAGAAAATATAACGTGATGTTGGAAATATAAACCAAGCAAGTAATAAATTAAGCACATGTCATAACTTTTAATATTCATCATAAGTACCTAATTATGAGTTTATGGAATTTCCAAGATTGTATATATCCAACAACGTGATCGGATATGAAAGTGTTGCCGGTAAAATATTTTTCTTGCTTAAAAATTCCCCCACGGCTCTTTTTGGTATAGCGTGTGCAATTCCCGTGCGTTTGTTACACGTTCACTGAAGCATAGAACAAAGTGTTGGGGAAGACGCTCTCGTGTTCAAAATACAGTTGGAACAAAGTTCCTATTAATTGACACTCCCGTCAACAAGTCTTTCGCTTCGTTCCACTTGAAAGGAGTTTTTTCTTAAAAGTTGCCGGAAATTCACTCGGTTCATCGAAGTTATTAAAGATCTTCGCTACGTTGAAGCGAATTCCATGTATTATTTTTACTTTTGCAGTCTGTCCCCAGACTATCTAAGGAATAGCTTAGCACACTACAAACCGACTGTAATATCAGTAACACACAATAAATTGTACTAGAAGACCCACGCATAGCATTTGTGCTGAAATTTCTACTTGTACCAATTGATGGTTGCGTCGTTACTCATTGTTCATACCTTATTTAAATCCATTTATAATCGATATAAGCACTGATATGCACATTTCATAAGTTCAAAATGGAATCAAATTTGTCGAAAGTAAATAAAACAGCATTTCATGTGTTTCTTACAGGGAAAAATTCTTATTTCCAATACTTCCAAAAGTTCATACCTTAGTCATATTACCACAGTTAACTTCCGCACGTTCACTACAACTGTATCCCATTTACTTGAAAGGCTATTCGTAACATTTTAACGTTCTAACTTATTTTATCATTCGGTCACATTTTCTTTACTGTGCCAATTTCTATCTTCCAGATTCCTCATTGCCTTCCGTCATCGGACGGATGAAGAGTTTTATTAAATCGGCGAGCTCTTCTGCTTATTTTTAACATCTTTTTGTTCCACTAGGGAATTCGGCCCATGCTCGCTTACGCTCGCCAAAGTAGCGAAAATATCCAAAGATTCCGAATTTTGTATGACCAACTTTTGATCGCATCGAATTTATTTATTAACCAATTTCAAAAATAATTTTACCGTAAGAAAGAGTATATTCTGAGCTATACTGCGATATTTTCAAAATTAATAACTAATAGTAATAAGATATAGATATGACAGTTTAAAAAAAAGGAAATGTCCCGATTTTTCCCGAATTTCAAAAAAATACTATCAATAACGAAATTGAAATTTTTAAAAAAAACTTGACGAGCTGCAAAAAATTACGTTGAGAGGTACTCTTTAAAAAATACTCACGGCTGAAGAATGATAGTTAGTATTTATTTTGCTCACTTGCGGAAGAAATTTCGCTTTTTCAACTTTGACGCTTAGTAAACCCTAAACTAATAACCGCATAGGAAAAAGATCTTTAGATTTGTCCAGGGTACACGATGGAGAACAAACCATGTTAATTTCATATTTTTCTGATCCGTACTTTCTCGAGAAACCGTCTAAGAATCGAGCTAAACAACACAGTTTTCATCCCTGCAACAGCGGCTGCAGTAACTTTATTTTAATATAGAGATATTGTTGAAATCAGGGGCGACAGAATCGGCATAGGTTGATTTTTATGGTTTATATCCGTTTGTTACCTTTCGCTAATATACAGAGAATTTTTATTTCTTTGTCACGTAAGTTAATGAAATAAATTTATAAATTACCCTAGCAACCCTCCGGTTGCTAGTCCGTTGCTTCTTCATCCGGGCTATTGGGGTCCATAAACAATTAAGAAACTACAGCGAAGGTGCTATGCCGTGGGAATGCTATTGCAATAAGTTTTGTCTCGTTGCCTGCTGCTGGAATGCACTTTCCATTTTTGATTAAGAGAAAATAGATATTTAGAGCACTCCTGAGTAAATACAAGACCTGTTCTCAGTTGCACCAACAGAAATTGCACGCTGCAGTTTCGTCATTTTTATTGACGCTTGTTGTTCAGACGGCTGAAGGAAATATCGTTTAACAAACAAGTATGGGTTCGTAGCATCCATGTCTGACCTACTCTATTCAGCAAGCTATTCAAGAAGTTTTTCAAGCAACTAATAAGCATCCATATGCCTGAAAAGGTACCGTTTTATATTGTCTTAATGCGTGATAGATCTTACAGTTATTTCCTATGCATGAAATACCCAAACGCAAGTAATCTATATATATAATTCTCTTACGTGGCTCACAAAAAAGACGTTATTTGTAATCGCGTTTTGGCAATACTGTACGATTTTTTGTTTATCGCGAAGTCTCGCGCTTCGATTGAATTTATAGCGTTATCGGATGAAATTTTATTGAAAAAAAAAAAAGGAAATTTTAATGAGCTGTTGCAGTTAGTTTATAATAGAAATCAAAGAAAGCGGAGGATCTTTTCAGGGCCATTTAAAAAACGGTCCTTTTCAGGACCAACAATTATAGTTCAACAAGACGCTTGCACTACAACTTTCGGCAACAAACTCAATGAAAAAGTGTGGGTCGTTTGAGTGCTGGGAAAATGTACACACAAACAACATGCTGGGTATTCAATTTCCAAAGCAACGCTCACATTTCGAGTCAAAATTTGCACAAAGTTTTCATTTGAATTCCGATTTTAGAGATACTGTATATATTTTTTCTGTAATACAGCAAATTTAGATTTGAAAAACATTTTTTTGGTAACATATTTTGTAAACAATCCCTTCTGCTAGGACACATGTCTTCATTGAGGCGAGCGAAGCGAGCATGTGTTCGCGCAGCGAACCAATGAGGATTGCGAAGCAATCCTCCGGGGATTGGCGAGCGTTAGCGAGCAGGGGGCAGGCCCCCTAGTAAGTAAATAATAGTACAATACCAATGGCAAATGGAAAGTGAAAATTTACTTTTTCTGATAAGCCCCAAGTTGAAAATAAATTGTTAAAAAGCACACACGAATACGAGCAACTTAATACAATAACGACATTTAAAGGGGTCCGAGACTCAAAATTCTAAAATCTTCAATTTAAAGTCTTTGTTCTGAAAAATTTTTGTGTACGTATATATTATTTTACATTTTCAAAATTTAAATTATTTTTATTAAAATTAAAAGATGTAAAAATTTGAAGTTAGGTAAAATTGATATATTCTAAAATATTTTATAACAAGTCACTGCATTTTTGGATTAGTTAACTTCTAAAAGTTCGTACTATAAATCGTCATTGTAATTTTTGGTTAAAACAATTAGAAAAAATGAAAGAAAATATTGTGTTAAAAAAGTACATCAAACAAATATTGTGCAAAGTTCGAAAAGTATAGAAAAAAACCAGTATATATGTATATATATATATATATATATATATATATATATAGGAGAAAAAGAGCTTTTTAAATTCGAAAGGCTCGTTTGATTTGCAATTGTCAGGTTTATAAAAAGTTAAATATTTCCGATTCTACTGATGGTAGAAAAAATTTAGGTATATTTTATTCAGAAATATCTATATTATTTTTTAAGATAATAAAAAAAATATGACTTGACCCAGGTCCTAGACCACCCTTAATAGTTATCTCTAATTCTGTATGTTAAAAAAATTGAACATTCAACTATAGTTTTGTTTGTATACTGTTATGAGAAATTTTTCCGAATATCATGAATGAGGTATTTAACTAATTTCTTCCATTCTTCTCACATAATTTAGTTTTGTATACATCCGAAAGATTTATCCACCATCCAAGAGTCGGGCGTTCATTTTTAGATCAAATATTTAATAATCCGTGATTGCCCGCTCTACTTTCATATTGTTAATATGAATATTTCTAGAACCCGACATTTATTAAAGTTTGTTTTTGACAAGGGCTTGAAAATGGTGGCGAGATCATTAAACATGAAAGTTTTTTGTACAATAATATAAATATGTTTCCTAACTTTAAAATTTATAAATCTTCTCACATTTATAATGAATACATATTGTATTCATAATGACGACGTAAAATACGATGGACGAAAGAATAGAATTTCGCAATGTACAAATTCTAGCAATGATAAAAGTTTGCTAATCCAACGATGGACGAAATAATAGAATTTCGCCTGAACAAATTCATACAACGATAAAAGTTTGCTAATCCATCTCAGACGAACATATTTATTATTTTACAGCAAAATGTCCGACCCTACTCGGTTTGAATTGGTTAACTCTAGATTGAAGAGATCATCAAAATATATAATGACTTATGTCTCGTAGAATAACATAATATCGCACCCCGGCAAGAAAAGTGACACAAGTCAAAAAATAAATGTTTTGATGTAATGTCATTGAAAAATATGTATTTCCCAGCGTGTTATATTACTATTCTATAGAATATAATGGAAGTTACCACCGTAAATACTTACATAAAACTTAAAAGAAGCTTAAACTATTTCAATACAAGTTTTATAGTATCCTTTAATTTCATGTTTCTCAAATTCTGCAATTTTGAGTTGTGTCACTTTTCTTTCCGGGGTGCGATATTTTAACAACTTTCGCCATCTTTATAATTTCTACAACTTACTTTGGACAGAAATACTACACATGCATATCCATTCATCTAATACGTTTCACATACATCGCAATTTTGCTGTATGACAAAGCTACAAAATGATGAAAGGTGACGCTAAGATTGCTACTACAAAAGACGATTTTTAGTGAGATTTGGAATTTCCTTTCATAAGTTCTTTTCAATTTCAACTCTTAATAAATATGACGATTAACGACTTATAGTCAACAAAACAATATTTTTATACTTATGGCGCTCTTGCATGCGACATTGTCGAATTTCGCCATCTTCTGTCATCATGACAAATAATTTTTTAATGTTTGAAAAATTCTAAATTGGATTTTTTTAAATATTATTACACTTTTAATAACCGGCATAATTTCCTTTATTCTAACTTATCTGCAACTTTAAGTCGAATACTTTGTGGTGGTGTTGCGTGTGATGAAAAGGAAATAAATTTATTAAAATAATAAAAATTTAAAACAGAAAATAAAAGAAAACAGCGAAATAAAACAAAATAAAAGCTGTGTAGAAAAAAGTTATTTTAATATTTATTCGTGATTCTTTTTCTTCTCCCTTGATCTTGCACAATTGCCATTTATAACTTAAAAGTGCAAAAAATTTAGAAATTCGAAATTAATTCAGAGCGAAAGAAACAGCAAATATCACTGCATGCGATCAATTAACACGAGTTCTCGTTTCATTCCCGTTTGTTGAAAAATATCGTCTGGATCCCAAATATTCAAAAATCCTTTACATTGTTGCACAAAGAACAAAAATAAGACTCGAAAAAGTGAAGTATCATAGTTTAAATTCCATAAAAGAATAATTTTAAGAAAAATAATTGCTTTTTCAGCAGTACCGGTAAAGCAATCCAAGTAATCGTTATACTCAATATACATTCCAGCTTTTCCCAAACTAAATTATGGTTGATTTAAGTATACTTACTTAGGTATTTTAGCATGAAAGTTATCTAAATATATGAAAATAAAGAACACTTTAATATTGCATTCACTAAAATAATATATGATGTATAAAATAAAGCGTATTGTGATCAAATATCTGGAATAAAATTCGTGTGATTACTGTACAAACATAAAATCGAACATAGAACAGAAAGACAAAGCGACAGACTTACGCAACCAAGTTCAGTCACCAAATGAAGATAAGTATTCACAGTATGCAAAATTTCATTAAAAAATATATATTAAACCGTGTGTACGTGTATTCGGCACACACACACATACGTACAGACAGATGGACAGACACCGAAAGCTCAAAAAGCGTATTTGGCATCAGAAGGGTCCAAAACGGATAGAAAACTTGAATTGGGTCGAAAGTATTCAATGTACAAACAAACACTCCATTCTTCTTGTTTATATAGATAGTTTAATTTCATGTGAGTAGTAATATTAATAAGAATCTTTCATTATTTTAGTTTTTGTATTATATCACGTTTTAAATTGTTTGTAAAAACAAATGGGACCTCCATTAGAATAGAATAATTTCTCTTCTTTGGAGACTTCTATACAACAACTGCTTCTCAAAATCAATATATGGCAATAACTGCCTGTAGTAACAGGAAGTCTACTGTTCAGCAGTTAAGTTCAGACCTTGCAGCCGACACGGGAACTGTTGTATAGCGGCAAACTGTATACAGAAGGTTTAATGAGAAAATTCTTTATGCCAGAAAGTCAAGGTTATGTGTTTCACTGTCTTCACCACAAGAGGGATCACTTTAATTGGTGGATAGAACATCAGAACTGGAGTCAGCACCAATGGACCCATGCTCTCTTTACTGATGAGTTTAGGTTTAGTTTTACATCTGAATCTAAGCGTTTTTGCATCTCGAGATAGTCAGGAACGCAAAATCTTTCTTCGAACATTATGGAATGTGACCATTTTGGTAGTGCACGTGTGATGATGTAGGGTGGAATAATGATCGATGGACATACACCCCTACACGTTTTCAACAAAGGATCTGTGACCAGATATCAGGATAAGGTCCTAGAACGTTATGTAAGACTTTTCAGGGGTGCATATGGATCTGATTTTTTATTTATGAACGACAAGGCTCGTCCAGATCAAGCAAAACTCGTTGACGAATTCCTTGAAAATGAAGCCATTGAGCGAATACTGTGGCCAGCAAAATCTCCTGATCTGAACTCGATAGAGAACTTATGGTACTACCATGGAAAATCAGTTGCGGAGACATCGTCCTCCTACAGTTAAACATTCCCTGAAGACCACATTGCTGGAGGTATGGAACTTAATTCTCCAAACTGTGGTTAAGAAAATTATTGCCAGCATGAAATCCCGTTGTGATATGTGTGTACAAGTCAGTGGGTTTTCGTTTAATACAATTATTTTAAAATTCATACAGACATTTTTAGAGTAGTAGGAAGTAAACAATCAGTTTCAGACGTGATTTCTTTCTCCACTAATGTAATATTCATCGAAAACTAATTTTAGAACTCTATCTAATTTATCTGAGTGTCTTAAAATTCTTTTCGGATATTTCAATTACAAGCAAAGATAATAGTACGTTATATGATAGTCTTCATTTTTCATAATTTGTTTTAATTATATTTACATCAACACTTTACGTATCAGACATAAAACTGCAATTTTGTGGCCGTTTACACTTTAACTCAAGACTGTCATTCAATACTTATACAATATAAAAAAAAAACTATAGTTCGTAATTAAAATGACCGTTTTAGATATCTACATTTTTACTATTACTAAAATGCTAAAAAACTTTGAGTTTTTTAAATCATTATTTTGTTGATTCGAAACGTGCATTGGCTTTGTATGGATTATATTTTGAACAATTCTAACATTAAAAACCCAATAAGCATCTACATAATGGGTCTTCATGTTAGCAACCAATCCTTAAAAAGCCACTAGTTTGTATTAACAATTTGCGTAAGATTTAAAATTTTAGAATGCATAGATCTCTCTTTTGATCATGTAAGATATCTATAAGAGTTATTTTCTCTTCGAACGATCCTTACCCTTACTTTGTGGTTGTATAGACGAAATATCTCGTCATTAGCAGAAAATGACCCTATCTTGATGGACGTGATACCTCGTCGTTTAAAGAAAATTTATCAGATGTTGATCTAGTCATCATAAAAAAAATCAGCAATATCTTGATGACGAGATATCTCGTCTTTATTTATATTGATAAGATCTTGATGAGCGATATGTCTCGTCCAAACGACTATGAGGCTCAGTTATTCCTTCTATGAACTTCGAATCCAAATACATTTTTAATTATATCCATATTTAAAAAAAAAAAATTATTGGACAAAAAAACTTTAATTTTTCAAAATTGTAATTTCTGCTACGATTGCAATTAATTTCACAAAATAAGTTCCAACTAAATTGTATTAATCAAGGATTCTCTTAAATTCAACTTGCAAATTGTTGAATTCTTCATCACATTGTTCAGTGATAAAACGGCTTCAGGAAACAAAATCCGTGTCTCTATACATAGTTATATTTGCAACTTCTAAAATTCGAATACAATTTTTTCAGATAATTTAGTTAAACGAGATATGTTTTTACTCCATCAAAAGTCTTTTGCTCGTGGATAATAAAATATAATGGTTGCCACGTTTCTTTTTCTTAATAATGTAATCTGACCGGGGTTCATAATTTCGTGGTGTAATATTCCTTCGGGTTTGATCCAGGACAGTCACCAATAGTGTTGTTGCTCCAGTACGACGTTAATTTTAAATACCTACCTACCTTTAATAATTTCACTAAAAAATAAATCTATCTATCGTTTTACTAAATAGCATGTGAAAGGAATTTTCAGTGTACACTGACGACCGGAAGACGAGTAGTTTACTTCCGGTTTCCCCAATACGGAATACGTTGAGGAAGAACGCTCTAAAGTAAAAAAATCTGGCATTATCACTTAGCTTTTAAAATATGTCCGTCGCAAGTTAAATTCAAAACAGAAACCCGTCAGTCTTACTAATTAAGCATATTTCTTGATAGTTTAAATACAATATAATCTTAGAGTATTTAAAAGTCGTAATTTGTTATTTATTTTAAAGATTCATGACTTATTTTTGACTTTGTGAAAATGGTCGTTACTCATGTGCAACTCAAATTCTAAACATGAGGTCAAGTAATTATAACAGAGAAATCTGAATTTATTGGCGTGAAATAATGTCTATGACGTAGAATAGGAGAAGAAACATTACACTCTGATTGCATAGAAGTACTATATAGGGGAAGACGGGGTACAATGAAACAAATTTTACTTATTATTTTTTCCTATCCACAATTTTGCATGCACAATAATATAATTAATGCATACTTTTAATCTTGTATTTCCCCCGTCTAAATAAATTTTTATTAGGTTCTAAACAATATCCTTATGCTTGAAAAATAACAAAAAGTAAATGTCTCACAGTGTTTCATTGTACCCCGTATGCCGGGGTACAATGAAACACATACTGGGGTACAATGAAACACTCCAAATGATGCAGGCAATTTTCACCCTATATAGTTTATTTTAGTCGCATTCGACTTCATTTACATTTATGATTTCTCAACAGAATATATTTCCATACATTTCAGTTATCCCTCATTGATTAAAACAATCATTTATACTGATACTGATTGTGTCACACATGTTATGTGTGGATATCTCATTCTCAGTACTTTGGTGATCAGCTGGAGCTGGTAAATAATCTAGATCATCGTCATCTTCTGAGTCTGTAGGAGGTAGTTTGTTTTCAAAACAATACCTTCTTAGTTTTTTTCCCTCTTTTTACTTTTTAATTGCTTATCAAGAGCATTTTTTACTGGCGTGGTTAGAACAAAACTTTTTTTTTTCTGTTTTCCTACTCTTACTTCTTTTCTTGGATCAACCTTGGTTTAATCTCTTGAGGAGAAATGTATTTCCTCACAGGTTTAGAGATATTGCATGAACAGTTGCTGAACAACCTGCAGTCGGCGATTCTGATCTACTAATGGCAAGATCCACCACTTCTGATTCTTGGGTTTTGTATGTATGGTCTTCAGTTTCATTGATCTGACCATGGAAATAATTTTCAGTAGGACAAGACGTACGAACTGACACGTATGAACACAAATAATCTTCTTCACAAAACATTTCTCTATTGAAAGGCCATATTCCAGTCGCTGAAAAAACTTTTGTAATATTTTGTGGAGTGAAAGACTTACAATAAGCAGTTCGAAGCAAAAAAGATATTCATAGATAGAGATTGTACGACCTGGATTACACAGCATCCAATCATTTGCAGCTAGATTGAAGAAATTTTTAAGTGACTTGAACACAGTTTTGTCTAAAGGCTGCAATTTGTTACTGGTATGTGAAGGCAGGGTTGCAACAACAATTTCATTATCTTTCGTAACATTTAGACTGGAAATCATAATATGTGATTCATGATTGTCAATTATTAGTACAGCTGGATTTTTTTTCGAACAGCGTGTATGTGCCTGGAAATGTGTTAGAACATTAACAAAAATATCTCCATTCATCCATCCCAATATGGTTGCATCACCTGCAGTCCCAGGCAGAGCTCCATTCAACATGCAAAACTTGAAATTTACTCTAGGAAATACTAAATAATGGGGTATAGAATTTCCAGAAGCATTAATATATCCACACACATAGTAACAATAACACCCCTTTCACCAGAAGTTAATTGACCTATTTTTTGGCCCCTTTGACTGAAAACTTTAGGAGGATTGTGAACTGTAGTAAGTGCAGCTTAGGCCTATGAAATAAATAAACTATTCTTAAATGTTTGATGTCAAAAAACTAACTTACTATTGAAATCTGTACTCTTTTTTGAAGGAAAAAAATAATTAATTTGGCATGCTTTCAAAATTACTGCTTTGATTTGGTGTTGCCTTTTCCTATTTATGTTAGGTGTTGCCATTTCCTTAGTAGTAAAAGTGTTTTATTTATATTAGTGACAACCATTAATATGTTATTTTATATCAGTAATATTATATTTACCTTGATATTATATTTATCAGTGATATATTACTTCAAGTAAATGCATTCTCCCGGGGCACAATGAAACATGTTTCATTGTACCCCGTCTGCAAGTGTTTCATTGTACCCCATACTGAGGTTACAAAATAAAAAAACTTTTTCAAACTTCTAATAATTATTTTTTTTAAATTTTGGTTTTGGAGGTATGAAGACAACAACATAAAGATAACAATGTATAGAATAAATATAATTATTACATATAACAACAAGGAAAAAGAAACAAAATTACTTTTAGTAAAGAAACTTACTTTCAATGGTGAAAAACCAATAATCTTCTATTGCTAATGTTGTAGAAGTGCGAATGTATCCAAATCACATCAGTAATTGGAACATATAGTTGCATAACATATATATTAATTGCAAGTTTCTGTGACAAATTTTACTGATTTTAGAAGTAATGTTTCATTGTACCCCTTGTTTCATTGTACCCCGTCTTCCCCTACTTTTAATTTAAGTCACGCAGCTAATTTCAAAGTTTAAAAATGTTAATATTAGAAGTTCAAACCATAACCCAGCTCAGACGAAGTTACCAGTTTAAAAAGTAGATTCACATTCAGTGTAAGCTTCTTCACAAGCAGAGGTTAGGATAATATCCGCAAGTGACGGAAGCCATTGTTTGATTGTTGATGTGGGCAGTTGTTGGAGGTAAAGTTGAAGTCAATGTCTAGGTTAGATTTTACAAAATATGAATGATAGCATTTTCTTCGGGTCACAAGACATTTAATAGCGTTGAAATAAAACGAAAATACAAGTTAGCGTTTCACAATTTACTTTGTATCTGGAATATGTGCTTCCCGTTTTCGTAGGTCAGATACATCAGCATGTGGCATTTTGTCATTGACAACCATCCTTTGACAAAATTATCTGAACCCTACATTAGATTGAGAATAAGCAACAGATATTTTAGTAATCTTTTGTCAATACCAGTATTTCATTAGAGAACAATAGATGTTCATTGTAGATCAGTGTATAATGCAGATGAAACCAATTTGGATGATGGTTTGATATAGTGTTCACCTAATATAGATTTTTTTGTATGAACAAAAATAAATGTAACTTTCTTATACGCTTATTAATGCTATCAAAATGTAATTATTAATGAATGGAAACGATTTATTCAGTTCTGTTTAAGAACAATTTGAAAGTTGCATGTTTCTTTACTCAAGTTTGCCTTTAATTATTCTTAATTTCAGCGCATAAGCACCAGCTTTCGGTTGGAAAATTTACTTATTCTGAGACCTGATTATTATTTTTGTGCACATAAAAATACTTAAACTGAAGATAACGCGACGGATTAATAAATAGCCTTATAGACAGCAAAGTAAACCAGGCATGCTTCTTAGTTTTAAAACTGCAACAAACTTTTAAAGTGGCTTGAAGAAATTCTAACACTTTTTCAAAACTGCCAATCAGCCATCAACCGTTTATGATTTGAAACATTAAGCACGATATTTTCCTCCCATTACTCCTACGTTCAACTCTCTTACTTCAGCTAGAGAGAAGTCAAAAACCTTCATTCTGTCAAACTTGACAGTCACGAACATTTATTTGTACTTGACATAAAAAACGTACTTCGTGAGGTAGGTTCCTAAACGTTCTCTTGCCCTTCTCGGGGAAAAACCGGTACACATTCTCTGGAAGGAAACCTTCGACTTATCCATAAATAATTTAACATCTAGCTGTAGGCGAAGAACATAGGATAGAACTTGATAGCGTGTTTCACTCAGTGGTGTCATCGGGACTGAGGCTCGCAGCATGTCTTCCAGTAGATTATGTGATTATGTGCAGTAACTGGGCATGTGAGAATGAAAGGACACTTTGTGTAACTGCGAATAAGGTTTCGCATCTCATCTTATTTCGGGTAGATGGACAGTTGAATTTGCGTTACACTGGAGCAACACAACAGGCAAAAATGTTACTGGCACGCCCACGTTATTCTATCTCAACATATTCATACTTTACATGAGGAAATGAAAACTTTCATTCGATTTCTTTCCTCATGAAGCTGTGTTCCTCAAAATATTCGTTCAATCAAATGGAGACAAATACAACCCAGTTCCAATCAAAATAAAACCAATATTTACAATTCAAATACCTACATCTATGTCCTACACTGTTGAAATTTACGATCTGTAACCTGAATAGGTTAGTTGGGTTGTTGAATTTGCGTCATAAATGTGAAGATGTTTGTTAGCCTAATAAATTTAACGTACACAATGTCCACGATGGTCTTTGGTTGAGGTAGATAATTGAATATACGTCACACTGCAGCAACACAGCGAGCTATTTTCGACGGTCAATCCCGAAGAGATTCGAGGATCTTTGTAATTTTGAGCCTCGTGATGTTTTTCGGTTAGATGACGAAGTCAACATCTGAGCTGGCATCCCACTCACCAAACTATCACATCACATAAGAGTGAAGACATTTGAGGCCTTCACAGATTTAACGCTGATCAGCCCCCAAATACACGACTGTCTTTTTAGAAGACGGACTGAAGACCCTTGAACTCTGGTGAGTTTATGAGTACCAAACAGCAATGATTTTTTCAGTGTATTGTTCTAATCAACAGGGACTTGTTGTTTGGACGAGGTGTGGGGGTGAACAATGGTCTTGAGTAGGACCGAGTTTCGAACTTGCACCCCTCAGGTTGATGATTCGTTACTCTGCCAACTGCGATATCGCAGCCCCGAATATTTTTCGAAATGGAAGGAAAGACATTACATGTTTCTTTTATATAAGCGCAAAGATTATGTTTAAGATAATGTATCATACTCGAAATAGCTTTAAATCTCAATTTCGCCTTATCAAGTAATTCATATTCTACGGTTAACTCTAGAGGCTTCTGTAGTGACATTCAAAACACACTGTAATTAATGAACAGAGGAAATATATAAATTACTCAAGGTATTGAAGTTCCTCGAGGGACCCCTTGAAGTTATAGAGGGGCTTTCAGAGAAACATTTATGTTGGACGAACAGCTTCATGTATTGTGTAAATTTTTTCTATGAGCGTGCTTCATGAGAATTTTGCTTAAAAGAATTTGTAATCATATTTGAGGTGTATGAATTCACTAGAAATCACTAAAATTGGCAAGTATATCAATACTTTTTTTTTTATGAATACCAAATATTTCCCAATTTTTAAGCTATGAGAAGATGCCAAGAACTTCCAAGTATTCGAAATAATTTTTTAGTTACAAGGGTTTTCGTTAGCTACTGTCACCATAAAGAGCCATGTTTCCAAAACTTTAAAATCGATTTCCGAAGAACTGCGTTTTTGTAATAGGATGCTTTGTTCAAAACACTATAACTCCACAATTCATTCATCTATCATAATTATTTTTGCACCGTTATGATCTATATAATACAGTGAATGTTTTAAACCTCAATCAGAGTATTTAGTCAAGAAAATGGATTTATAAATAAATGCCTGAAATTTTTTTGATTTTTTACTTTTTCTTGATTAAAAAAACTGTAAAAAAAACTATATCTTCTAGCAATTTGATGGAGGTTCAAAATATGAAGAATAATATTAGAAATAATTTCCAACAGGAATCGTCTTTCTGAACAAATTAGAATTTGACGAATCATGTTTCAAAAATCATGATTTGCTAATTATATATTAATTAGATAATTAGTTATTTGTGCAATCTGATTTTTTCTCCCTGAAATGAATTTAAGAATACATCAATTACCTGTTGTAAAAAAAACTAAATTTTTAAGATAAAAATTAATATATATATATATATATATATATATATATATATATATATATATATATATATATATATATATATATATATATATATATATATATATATATATATACTAGTGTGTACGCACACCTTAAACTAAGCGCAGTCATTCCACTATCTACAGGGGCAGCTATGGCTCAGTGGATTCTTTCCACTGCCACAATATAGACCGAGCAGGTTTGATTCTTGTAACTTAACCTGCGTGTATTTCTTTCTTCTGTGTCAGTAAAACTTCCATTGAGTATATCCATGACTTGACGATTTTGGTGCGGCTTGTCCACATATGGTCTCCGCGCCTTAACCCCCCTGGTGGTTATCTCAACGAGGTATCTCGTGATTGGCAAAACTGACCAGACCTATAGAAACGAGATATCTCGTCATTAGAAGAAGACTGACTAGATCGTGATTTCGACATCATAAAAAAGTTGCCAGTGTGTTTAAAACGAGGTACATCGTCTTAAGCAAAATTGACAAGATCTTGATAGACGAGATATCCCAACGTAACCAGATGGAAGATTAAAGCCAATCAATCATATTCAATCTGGTTTAGTGTCCTTCTAAAAATATGTAAAATGCTCGTGTCAAAGTAATCCAATTCTTCATTTTCTAAAAAATCTCAATGAACGGATTTTCTTTTAATGTATCCGGACACGTTTGAGACCCTTTTTTTTTTTTAATGTGGTACAGAAACATTTTAATGATATTTTTATATTTAGTGTTATTAAACAATAGCGTAAAAATGATAATTATGCTGGAAATTTTAATGAAATTTATCAAAAACTTCAAATGTGCTGCATGAAAATCTATTCAACCCATTTGAAAAAATAATAAACCAAAATAAACTACATGCTAGAATTACAAATGGATATTTAGATTTTAAAAAATTTACAAGCAATCGAAAAATGAATGCAAGATTTTTGATAGTTTTACAGTATTATTTCTTAAATAAATGGCTATAATTTAAAAACTTTTCAACTCAGCATGATTATTTACTAGTTCATTCCCAAGACAACATTATAAAGAACAAGTTCTCAAAATTTTACGAGAATCCATGAATAACTTTTTGTGTTATAACATTAGAAATGAGGAAATAATGCATAAATATTAATTTAGAGTAAATTTATTTGAAGTGTATCGTTTGCTCTCTATCGCTTGCTTCTACTGTTTGTGTAAACAATTTTGTTCTTCACTTCTCTTTAAAAATGTTCACACTATTTCCAAATGAGAAACATCCCCCCCCCCCCCATTTAACAATTAAAAAAACTTTCACTAATTATATTTACAAAAAAAAAGTAAGTTTTAAATTTAAATTTTGAAAGGTATTTGGTCTTTTAACGGCTGCTTCCGGTATTTTCATACTTCTGGTTTTCCCGCTTTGATTAAAATCTTAATATCTCCAACTAATTAACTTAGAGAAAAAATCCAATATACTTTGAAAAGTCAAATATATACTCTATCAAATAAGATTAAAAACCTCTTTAGAATGTTTGATCAGAAATGACATTTTCAAGTGTTCGCGCGGATACCTTAATTAAAACAAACTTTTAATAGGGTGGATATGGTTTAAATTAAATGGAGGAAATGTATTACTAAACTCTAGTATCATCAGTCTAAGATGAATCTAAGAGTCAGAAATATTTCGTCACGGAAACTCGCTTTCGAGACAAAAGTCCCTCAACTGTAGACTGCATTGTCAAAATCTAAGGTTTAATGTGTAGGGTTTGCGTCAGTGCAGAGAGAAGGGCGGTTGGATTTCATTAAAACAGTTTAGAATAGAGGGATAAAACCTCCGGGCAATGACTTTCGATTTTAAGCTCGGGAACACCTTGAGAACACTTAATTGCCAACCGATAGGAAAGACGATCTTTGGCCATGAGTTAATAATTGAATGATTACTCAGAATCAATTTTTCATCTAGACTGTGGAGAAACGAAAGTAGTTCGCGTCATTTATTCAAAGCTTGGGCCAACCCATTACCAAGACATGTTAGTTGATGCTTTTTTAAGGCGAGAGGAAAATAAGTCTGAAAACAAACACTCTGTGGACAAAACAAATCATACCTAAAGGTCATCAGCATATATCGCTATCGTAGAGGCAATACGTTCGGGTTGAACATGTGAAGGTTGTTTAAAGTTGCCTTGTTTGTATTTTCTGGGCTCCCAACCTGTTCCGAAGAAGGTCATATTGAACACAGAACGCAACTTGGGATCAGAGAGAGAAAGAATGTGTACCACTTAAATTTTAGACTGTTAACAAAGCACATGACTGAAGCGCTAACAAAGAATCTGATCAGGTAATATGAATTGCCTCTTTTATCGTAGACTTTTTCAAGGAATAGGTGTTTTTATGGTGAACACTCTTTGTATATTTCATATTGTCAAAAAATTGTTCAAAATCCAGTTTCCAAAGTATTATTTTAACATATACTGTCTTTAACTGACATGAATTCTTTTGATATAAGATTACTTTTTTCCTTCGCGAGAGAAGATTGTGAATTGTTTCTATTTTAAATCCCTTTGAGAGAGATGTTATTCTAAATTTTCAATTTTTAAGTTTCTGAAGATTGATAAATGCTCATTCGAGAACTTGAGAATTTCATACTGACCTAATAGTGGAGCTGTCGATTAAGAATGAATATGAATTAGATATCAGTTAGTTTGCTTAGTCATATTTTATAGAATATTTCAATAACAGTATTTTTTGAAAATTATAAATTTTATAAAAATATAATACATTTTTACACTTTAACTTTAATTTTATGAAATTTGAAAAGAATGTCACACTGAGTAATTAATTAAGCGTTTTTATTATTTTTTTTATACAGAATGCTCATTCATAGGTTTTCTCAATCGTTTTTATAATTTCACTACTGTACAATTTTTGAAAACATAATGATTTACGCCTTCTTTATGCATAAAGATTTATCACCTCCTAAATTTCAAATAGTCTAACTTTACGAATAATTTTATTGTATCGTGATATATTTTATGAAGTACAAAACGATTTTTCATATTCTTAAGTATAAGCAAATCTTGTTCTTATAAAACACTAGTAGAATAAATAACCTGGCATTACTTAGATGAATTGGTTGCAATTGATTGTAATATTACTCAATGTTATTCCTAAGCGGATTTCGAATTATTTGTAACCCTCTCTGCAGTTCTAGGATACATTCCACAAATTGGAGTTGATTTTAACCTGTTCCCCTCAAGATTATAAAGAATAAGTTCGCTAAATGTGGTGTGGGTTGGTCAAGAGGTGTAGATTTGTATAGCGTACATATATATATATATATATATATATATATTTTTTTTTTTTTTTGTAAACAGAAAAAGTATAAAGCATTTAATTATTCAAACAGTTACATTTTCCAAACATTCAAATATTTCGGTTATTCAATTACTAAAATCTGAATTTATTATTAAAATCTCAATTAACAAGCATCGCGCTCTCTGAATCTACTTAGTCTGAATTCTCTTGATTACCTAACTTATTAGATTCTGATCTATTTTTTTCAAATGAGTATGCTAAAACGTGTTCCATGACTAACGATTCTTGATGCTTCTGTAGCCAACGCTGACTCCTTCAACACATCTAGGCGTCTACTGAAATAAATCTTGAATTTTTTCCATTAAAAAAATTGTTTGAATGAAATAAAATCAAAAATACACGCTACGTTTGGAGATCTTGAACTCTGAAGAGCATTTGGAATTCAAACGGAAGTTCAAAAATTCACCGGCAAGAGAGCCGACGAGGATTTTGGAAAAGTTCAAGCTGCAAATTACATCATATTCATTATTTCCGCTTCATCTCTTTGTCTGAATGAGCGCGCTAGACGCGAAAAGTGTTACCAGAAGCGTATCCAAAAAGTAAAACTGCTTTCAATTAAAGGCCAGACTTCAGGAGCGAGGACGCAAACTCTTCCAAGATCATCAGCCAGGCGAGTCAGAACATTTGCTCTTGCTCTTACAACAGATGAGAACGGTTTTTTTTTTCTGTCTTTGACTAAGTATTTGCTCATAACTGGGGCACACGTGAGAATAACTTAGTTTCGGTTACCACGTACGAGTTTTTTTTTAATTCTCGATTCGCTCTGGAGGGCAATCTTTAGCTAAAAATAAATGTTATTTCAGTAAATCCTTGTTCACTGAGTATTTAGAGTTTTAAAAATTGGTAAATGGAATACGTCATAATAATGTCACTGTATTTTTAAAAAAAATAAAAATTACGTAATACGTCTCTATATTATAAGTCATTAACCCTACAAGTGGGAGCAGACAAAATACTGTTTAGACAGTATATATCGTCCATTAAAATCTACACAGTTTTATTGTTTACGAATACTCGTCGAGACAACTACGTGTATAGTTATATATTAACAATAGGACAATGATACTAGTGATAGCAAGTTCATAGATAGGAAAATGACACTAGTGATAGCTAGTACGTAGATAGGACAATAACACTAGTAACAGCAAGTACGTAGATAGGACAAAGGCACTAATGATAGCAAGTACGTAGATTGGACACCCGGCACTGGTTTTCAACAAAATGTTTTCGTAAATTGTTTTACGAAATGGTTTTCAGCAGTTTTGTGCAGTTTTTATGAACGCTATCAAACCATATGTAATGTGAAGGCATCCAATTAAAAATGGGATTCCTAATACGGAAGCAAAACTGACTAGGTTGACTCGTCGAGCAACCGTCAGGAGGGTTATATTCCCGAATATATTTTTTAATGTATAATTCAGAACTTAAATTAACTGATTTTATAAGAAAAAAAAACTAATTTGGTTTGTAACAGAGAAGTAATATATATTTAGATGCGAAAATAGGTCAAAATAGTCGAATACTGTATGTGATTGAATAAGGAATTATAATAATTAATTACTTGTGTAAATTGTAATCGACAGAGGTACAGTATTTGCTATAAAGCATCAGTTTTTAAAGCAATCAGTATTGAATCTTATTTTATTATATTTCTGGTTAGGTAAATGTTTAATTAACGAAGTTCAATATGGTGTAGAATGAATAAGAATAAGAATTTAAAAAAACAGCTATCCAACATATCAAAACTGAAAAAAGCTCATCCACACATGCAAAGCGCTTTAATTGCAAAGCTTATGTTTCTATTTATATAAGAGGAATAAATTTAAATAGTTTTTAATATAAAAGTGCATCATCGTAATTTTATTTTATATAGTTATAAAATCGTGAACGTTGTAAAATATTCAGTGAGTTTCTTATAAAAATTTAAACTAAACAAACAAATTAATTTTATTTAAAGAGTAACGTTTTTAAAACTCAACGAAATAAATCATATTTATATTGAGTAATTTAGGAAAAACATAACAAACATTTCATCAATCAGACATATCTCGCTAAATGTGATTGATTGATGCAACCGCATAATCGAAGACGTAAGATTTTTTTCTTTTTTTGTCTTTTAACAATACCCATAGAATCAGTTATACTAAAATATATGTGTAGTGTGTGTAATCTACCGGTGTGAGTAATCTGCAGGCTCTTTGCGTGCATATTTTCACTTCGGTAATAAAACAGAAATGAGTGATGAAAGCTACTAATTTTTATTTTTAAACATTCACATCAAATAAACAAAATCCAATAATCCTTTGGAAATAAAAGTTTTGTGGAACATTTATTGATTTGTTTTCAAATATTTTTTTACACATAGAAAGAGAATATCTTTAAATATAAATACATAAAGTAAAATTTATAAAAACCATTTGCAAAACATACCAAGGTAGTATTTTTAAATAAATAATTATCGTGAGATGAAATATGAATTAGAATTTTCATTTTTGAATAAATATCGTCTGGTTAAACATTTTTCTGGTATTTTACTCACAACAAAAACGTTATTGAAGAGCTTTAAAAATGTATTAATCAGCCCTTACAATATATCCTGTTTAACTCTTACTTTTGTTGCTCATTTTTAACCGGTGCAATCATTAATTTTTTCTATCAATTATATCTGATTGCACATGAAGAGGATAATCAATCCGCGATCTCAATGCTCAAGAAGCATATTTTTAAGGGGATTATGAATTAAGAAAAAACGACCAAAGTGTATCATCGTCACAGTGTTTGGCATCTGATCTGAATACTGACGGCTTAGCTCATTGTCCCAGAAACTCGGAACATTTCAGAGATGAGTATGAAAACGGCTAAACTTATTAGTTGATGAAGTGTCATTTGCCTTAAACGTTACGTCCTTTTCGCTAAAGGAGTCTCATTTTAACGTCAGGGAATCCAATATTTGATGAAGAAATATTAACTAGCGGGTATTTAGGGTGACCTAACGTCTCACTGGAACAGCACAACGGGCTATTTAAAATTAGCTGGAAATTTTCTTTACTGTCTGTAATTGGTGCAAAGGTAGGATTTCTTCATTTTGCTTAATCGTTGTATTCATTCTTATGAGGGAGGCCTTATAGTTTATTTCATATTTAGTTATATTATTAGTTTGTAAACTGTTACATGTATTCAGCTATTAACCTGTTTTACATGAGTGTATAATTTTGATTTAAACCGATACTAGTATGTTTCAATTGTCAAATGAGGAATTACCATTGTGGTAAAAAGTATTGAAACCATTGTGTTGAAAATAGTAAAACCAATGTATTAATAGTAGTGAAATTAATGGATTTATGTAATAAAGTAAATCATTATTTAATGAGAAAATGAGAAGGAATGTGAAAATGAAAAATTTTACTTGTTTTCGCCTACAAGTTAACCTATATCGGTGAATAAATTCAAGAATTTAGAATTAATGTTTTAATTTATATTTTACTTTTAATTTATTTATTTGATAATTTGTTTACTTTTAATTTGTTTATTTGATGATTGACATTAACCTTTGTTCCAATCAAATAGTCTTTTTATAATTACAACAAATGCTGTCAGATTTCAAATACCCATCTCAAACTCCCTTTCTGTTGTGTTCTTACTTTCAGAATATATTTTCCCACAATCTAGCAAAAGTAATTGGCTTTGATAATTCTCTTAACTGTTCTACACATTTTTGAAAACTGGGTATGAATTTCTGTATACGCTAAAATTTTAATAGTATTTAAATTTGGTGAGATAATTAAGCTAAACTAATAGTAAAATTGCCCATCATTTTGAATCCTTGTATTTTGAAACCTACAACATTCAAGCGTGGTTTTACCTTACAATGTAATAATCGCAGTTTCTTCATCGTGGAATTCATAACAAACTCTTGAAATGTAAAACTCAATTACTTCCTTCAAAGAAAAGCTTCCAACTAGCAAAATTAAAACTTTCTTTGCAGAGTAAGTAAATAATAGTTATACTAAACATGAATATGTATCGTAAATAACAGTGATTTATTAAATCAGAAAACATTAAAAAATACTTTTGTAAGAGATAGAAAAATAAGGTGGCCATCTATTTGTCTGCGCAATTGTGAAACTTCGCTGTTTTATGAAATATTATTTAATTTATTTATTTTTTATAATATTATATTTTTAAATAATTTTATTATGCAACAAACATTATTATCTGAAAAACGATTGTATTCCAAAACAATGCTATTTGGGATTGTTAAGAAATTTAAGTTAATTGGATGCTAGTTATTCCTTTACTTGTGTATTTCAGTTACGATACTACCCAATTTTGTGAATGTATTTCACTTCAGTTTTTAAGCACATTAGTCAATGTATCAATAAAGATTTTTGTTAGAGGTAAATAAGGATAAGAAGATAGAGGTATTGAGAAAATATAATTAGTTGCAAAAGCTATAATTCATTAAAAACCTCATTAACTTCTAGATAGCTAAAAATAGTTAACGTAAATTTCGAAACGAGTTCCTTCGTTTGAATTATATTTTTAAAGTTAAAAATTGTGTGTACTTTTACACTATTCAGCACTGTCTTTACTACTGTTTAAATCTAGTTTTATTTGTGTTTAAAACCTGTTAGCATAATTTAAACATTACGTACACAAGAACTGAGTGACGATTACCTTTTGATTCTCCTGTGAATTTACACGAGTAAACGTGTTTTACATATTTTTATAAAACCTTGTTCCAAACAAAATATTTTTTTTCTTTCCATCAACTCGTGTAATTTATAAATAAGATACGTAAAAAATAGATTTAGAATTAAGTATACTTGAAATTTTTTGATTTCTGAAGCAAATTATATAATTTAAGTAAAATCAAAAATGTTGTACTCAATAACCATAATTATTTTAATGATTCACTCAGAAAACATTTTTTAAACAAATGTCTCCTTTTTAAGTACTCTCACCATTAATCGAAATTTAAAAAAAAGATATATTCCGAAATTATTATGTTTCAGTTCGATTTGACATTTAGATAATTTCCAAAAAAACGGTTATAATGTATCTAGAAGTACTGTTATAATTTTGAGAGATTTTTAAAACTACTTATTCATCATTTAGTATGTTTAAGTTTCCATATGTTTTAAATACAATTTGTTACGCTAGCTAATCTTAATCAGTAAACATTTCGAGCCCACATGATTAATTTACTATTTTATTCATATGATTACAACCTATCAGATATAATAGCATCATTATGGGCATTGTTTTACATGAAGCTCTCTATTTACCAAGATAAGCATAAATTTGCAAAACTAACTTTTCAGTGAATAATTCATTTCTGTACTTTATTCAGAAACAGGACATTAAATACTCTGAGTTTCACACGTTTTCCCAGTAGTGAAGTGTGTATCTATGTTTCCTCACCACAACCCACGCAATAACTAAATACCCACATCTGTTATATGAAAGAATGCTGGGAAAGATTATGTTGGTCAAATATGTTAAACCTGGTCAGCCGTCTTGTTGACAGAAGTGATACAGTTCAAAATCTCAAATCCGGAATTGTCTAAAATCCGAAGCGTTTTGCAAACGGCATTTTTTTCCTCACTTTTTTACATTTTTTCGACAACTTTTCGAAAAACGAGTTAAACCTGAACCTAATTGATGAAACAACGCAAAATAACGGACATGTTCAGAGTAAATATCACACAGAAAAATTATACTTAAAACGATGAATATTCACGCACTTAGTTAGAAAATTCTATGACCGTTTATAAAGTACATAAACTTATATGCAAAAGTAATTGGTTTTAGCTAAATAGCAATGTGAATTGTATCTTGATTCATACATATGTATAATCAAGTGTGATAAATCAAGCAGTTTTTTGGAACAAATTAATTTTTTCATAGTTTCTAAGCATTTAGGCAACCATGAATATTTTTATATCTCCGTTTAAGAGCTTAATCTACTCTGAATAAAACGACAGTTACGTAATTCAATCTACTAAAACTAATGATTTCTCTGTTTAAGTTTATAACAACACATTAATTTTCTGTTGTATACAATATCAAAGAAATAACTGAACTTTATTTGTACATTATTTTTAGACCTCAATTGGATAACTTTACAAGTGATACATTGCGGACAATGGCGAACCTCGTAGAAAGAAGAACATTTAACATTTTCGGCATATTTGATGGCCTAGAAGAATACTTAAACACAGGAGGTAAGTCTATGTTTGATGCGTGGTTCCCTTGTCATCTAACGTGTCAAACTGAAGCTTTATATATATTCTAGTGAAAACTGTATTTCGATAGAATTTTCGCTTGTTTCCATAAGTGTCAACATTTTAAACTATCGAAAGTAAGAATAACAACTTTA
The DNA here is from genome assembly GCA_947359465.1 of Metellina segmentata. Classification (NCBI taxonomy): domain Eukaryota; kingdom Metazoa; phylum Arthropoda; class Arachnida; order Araneae; family Tetragnathidae; genus Metellina; species Metellina segmentata. The sequence continues at coordinate 103,365,674 of OX375875.1, forward strand.
CAACAGAAAAAAAATTATTTTAGTTGGCAATTGAAAAGTGAACACATTCGAATGTTTGCCATAGCCATTTCTGGATTTCTAATCCGGTTACAAATTCAAATATTTGGCACCGGCCAAAACATGGCCAATGCAACAGAGGTAGAGAATATTAAAAACAAATTTTTCTACATTCGATAGTTAAAATGGTATCGACGATATTTTAAATTTAGAAGTACTATTACTTTAAGTTTACTGGCCACGACTGTCTCCTTTTTCTTTAACACCTAATAATAGAACGAACATGCTGATTACCCAGACTAATTTGGAAGACCTCGAACACACAGATGCCTGGTGAATATTTGGACGAGTGCCCTGAAACTAGTGATTTTTAACTGTACTGTTGGAAAATACTGTAGTGCACGTAATCTACTGGTTAAGCAGCCAAACGACTGGCATTTGTCATCAATATAACAGAAAGTAGTAAATAAGAAATCTCTGAAGAAAAAAAAACAAGAAAATTTAATTTGAAAGCATCGAAGCGATATTTATGTTGTTTACTTCACTAGATGGTTTGAAAATATCGTTGACCAATTTTTCTTGACCACTACTGTTCATTTACACTTTCCTTTTATATCTTAGAGCCTCAGTAGTCTGGTTGGAAGAGTAGCGGATTAGGAACCGAAGGGTTGCGTGTTCGAAACTCGACACAACTAAAGACCGTTGTTAACGTGGGTGCTGGTGCGTGTTAAATTTGTAGTTGGACTCAAATGTTCTTCACAACATAACTTTAAATGCGAGTGTTGACCTCGTCATTTGACCATGGTTACTGTAGCGTTACCGTAGGGGGTCTCTCTGACCACAGCTTTCATGGTGGTCCTTGAAGTTATGACCGGATGGGGTATCCCCTTCTCTTTGGACTATAGCGGTTTCGGAAGAACGTGTGGGGTCTTCTCTCGAGGAAAAGGAGAATCGTGGAAAACAGGAACGTGAGCGAACGCAGGACGACTCTGCTCCGATTGAATCCGTGGGACTGAAACCCTATTTGTGTACAATATCTATTAGCCTAGAAATAGTTTTAACTTATATGTATTTTTCTATGATTAATTAAATGTGCTGTAATTTTAAATGTCGTTTTAACTGTCTTCAAGCCGCTCGCCACGTAAACTATACCCACGACGTTACATTACAAATAACTAGGACGTCCTCGAAAATTCCCTTCGGGATTGATCCCGTACTAATACCCCGTTGTGCTGCTAGTAATTATTTAACTACCTACCTTCTATTTCTTAACACAATCAAATTATTAAGGATTTGACAGTCTCAAGCATTTTCTTGTCAGTTTCCGTTCACTTTTCCCTTAATGTCGTTTAAATAACGGGAATGTGAATAAGTGAAAAACTAAACTAGTAGGTTTATTTATCTTCGAGTCTCTCCTATCGAATCAGATAGTTGTGACAACTGAAATAAACCTAACAGACACGGTTGGCGTCGCTCGAATTTCAACATACCGTAGCAAGAGTCTGTTAAACTTCATGACAATGAACAATGGAATGGATATTTTCACGGAGCTTTGTAATATATATGCCACACGAATTTTCTACTCTAATTGTTACCTTGGTATACTATCTCTCCTAGAACAATCTGGCCCCTACAAGGTAAATTTATTGCTTCCAGCCAAAGAAAACAGATTCGAGGCCTTTTTCATCCAAGTGTCTTGAATAAGAGTAATCGAACGGTCTCACGTCATTTCAAGGTTGAACCGCCCGAAGCAATGTGGATGAATGGAGTCTTATCGTACATCACTATCAGGCCATGTAGTGACCTAAAGGAGCGAGTCCTTTTCTAACACGTTAAACTGCAAGGGAAGGACTGTTGCACAGCTTCAGATTCACCTGAGCTGCTCCGATCACACAAAATGGACATACCCATTATAGCTCGAAGTAAAAAGGTGAACAAGGGGGTTAAACAGGATCTGTAGTAAAGGTTCATGCAGATGTAGAAATCCAGAGACGTTTTGCATGTTATCGAGAGAAGATTCTGGCGATTTTCTTGAATGTTTGTTTGGTATATCATCTTTTCTGCAACTCATGGATCATACCAGAGTAATCTGAAGTTTCGACTGATAATTCTAGCAAGTTGCGAAATACCTGTTGTCGTGTTTGGAGTATGATGGTATCCATAAAAACATGCACGCATAAGATAGCAATTTTATCAAATAGGTTTTCTTGGCCCGCAAGCCAGAAACGGTCCTCCGAATAGGTTTAACCACACAGCAAAGTAGATACGATCCTTTGGATTAAATTAACCGGACAACGAAGTATATCCGAATCTTCAGATTGGTACCATACAAGATACAACCATACAAGATACAAGATACCCACCCATACCACCCAAGATACAAACACCATATCTTTCTAGAGGTATCTTAAAAATACATGAAACCTCATGCTCATTTATTTCGCTTACTTGGTGCAAAAAAAAGTATATTTTAAAACAAAATAGACGTTACTGGATAAAACCATTTATTAATTTAAGGTACTTCAGACCGGAGAAGCGTGTGCGGCGAGCTGCGGCGCCGTTGGGAACTGCGGGACAAATTACACGCAAGTTGGACATGCGTCGCCGCAGCAGCGCCGGAGGCATGTGTGCACTACTCGATTGGATCTAATGTATATCAGACCGCACTTGCGTTGCGGCAGCGGCACGTTGAAAAACCGGATGTGTGCACCGGGCCTTAATCGTGTTTGCTGTAACGAGGATTCTTGCGACGAAATCTTCCTAAGAATGTACAGGTGTCTCGTACACCAATGATTTCATGTGGCCCCACAAGAAGAAGTCCTTAGATCCGGTAAGCGTAGAGGCCACGCCACCGAGTCCTCCGCGCCTTTACGTAGTCGTTTCGGCCGTATTATCAGCACAATAATCGGAAGCATTCAGGATATGATGATTTTAAAGACTAACGTTTGCTTCAGTTGTCATCGACTTTTATAACCAATCAGCTACAAGAGTCAATGCTGCGTCTTCGCACTAGACATTTGCATACGACGAATCCTCATGTTGATATTATTCAGGAGGTGCAGCTTCTCTGGCAGAACTGAATTGACTTGTGATTGTTGGACGTGCTTTTGGGTTTCACTTTTCTAACACTCTGGATTGCGACCATAGGTTCCATTAAAAATATTGGTCGTCTTGATGGATACTATCACCTCTCTAATTTTTCTAAACATTTCATGAACACCCTGTATATGTTGTGCTGTGCCGACCAACCGGTATAGTGGTTAAGGTGTTGGCCTCTAGATCGGAAGGTTCCTGGTTCGAATCCGGGTCAGGGCATGGATATTTGTAAGATTATGGTGCATAGGCGGCTAGTGCACCTTAAATCCGTCGTGGCCGAAAGTCCTCACGTTGGTTTGCTGTGGAAGTTTGGAGAGTGGGGTGCCAGCTCAGATGTTGCCTCGTCATCTGACCGTGGTTCAAAATTACCTGGCGATACACGGAAAGGCTTAGGTTGGGACGGTGGTAACAAGTTGAATATGTAGTGCGTGTCTAGGGTTTAATGAAGATGTGAAACTGGATAACACACGGTAATGGTAATTTTTAGTTAACGTCGTACTAGAGCCACACAACGGGCTATTGACGACGGTCCGGGATCAGTCCCTTAAGGGAAAGATCCGAGGACAACACCTCGTAATTTTGAACCACGGTCAGATGACGAAGCAACACCTGAGCTGGCACCCCACTCTCCAAACTTCCACGCCAACCCAACGTGAGGACTTTCGGCCACGACAGATTTAAGGTGCACCAGCCGCCTCTACACCATACATTTACAAACATCCCTGCCTGGACCCGGATTCGAACCAGGAACCTTCCGATCTAGAGGCTAACACCTTAACCACTATACCGGTTGGTCGACGGATAACACACGGAGATGGGGACTAACACAACATTCAATTATTCTGAAAATTATGCACACAAAATGTTACATGGATAATAGCATAACCTACATTCTGATATATGTATATATTGTTCATACAACTTATACATTGTTGTTGTACATTAGTTTATTAACTTATACATTAGTTGTTGAACTGTAACTGACTCGTTCATACAACTTATACATGTATAAGTTGTATCAACGGGTCAGTTACAGTCCTGCTCGGAGAAATGAATATATGTATAGCTACAATTTTTAAGAGACATTCACATAAATTCGAAACACGTAGTACAAAACCAAAGCAAACTAGACTCAATCTCTGAGTCTCTCCTTCCAGACATGAAGGTATGTTAATCAGGATAAATATTCGAACCTCTGTGAATGTAGACAAGGGTCATCTCGAAAAAAGTGAAGGAAGTTTCAGGAGGCAAAATGGGACAAGGTGAATGATTGTGGAGGAAGGAGGTCATGTTCAGGGTACCACAAATTCCATGGAAAAGTAAAAATCTAAAATCTAGGTACCTAGTTTTGTGGGACTACCACAGTGGTAAATGAATCAAATACCACATCAATGAAACCTATTCAGAATTATGTTTTCAAGTTCCTCAAAAATATCAACAGACAATCGTTATTCTCAATTTTTTATTCTAATTCAAACTAAGCGCTCGGGCGTTTAATTTTATTTTTGACATTTACATTTTAGACATTCTCGTTCTCTTGTGAAAAGTTTGTTTTGCTTTTCAGTCTCGTGAGCTTGTCGAAAATTTTATCTCTACACTTTTTCGTTCCAATATCTCGCTACTCAAAATAAAATAAGTGAAACTATCAGTTGGGTACAATTTCAACGGAATAAATAAAGTGTAAGTTTAGAATTTATCATTATGTGAAGGCAATGAGAATGAGTATTTATCTATTGAATACTTATTTAATCTGATTTACATGTAATTTTAAAAGGAGGAAAAGGTTGACTTGATAGGTAGTTGAATTTACGTCGCACTAGGGCAATACAAAGGGCTATTAGCGACGGTTTGGGATCAACCCCGAAAGGAAAGATGCAAGGATAACACAACGTAATTTCGAACCCCGGTCAGACGACGAGGTCATACCTGATCTCTCACCCCACTTTCCAGCAATCCACACCACGCCAACATGTGGACATTTGAGGCCAAGACATATTTAACGTGTACATGACAATCTGTTTGAATCAAGTTTCAAAATCGCAACTCTTCAGTTACCAATCCTTGACTCTACAAACTGGCTTGCCACGATATAAAGAAAGAAACACATCCAACCAAAAATATTTTATGATTTTGAACATTGAAAGCACGAAATAATTGCTTACTTACCACAAAAATGTGTTATTTTTGTTTATTAATTGATTTAAAAGCACTGAAATACAGCTTTAATATAATTCTTTTGTAGATAATCAAGATATTGTTAGTAAATAGAAATATTTTAAACATTGGACACACAGCATATCTTAATTTGGTCTGGCGCCTTAAAAATCAAACTATCCTATCTTTTATAAAGGATCACCATGGTTCAGTGGGTTCGGTCACTGCTCTAGCAAACTGCGAGATGGGTTCGGTCACAGTTGCGATTCTTCTCTAGTGTAATTTTCTCTTCTGTGTTAGTAAAACTTTTATTTTTTAGTTTGTCCGTTAATTCTATTATGTTCGACGCAGCTTGACTAAACGTGGCTTATAAACCTAAACAACCTATATTTTATAGATAAATTCATTTGGTGTGGTTAGTGAACTTTAATTCCTAAATGTATCTCTTTTCAATAACATCTTACCAAGAAAATTAAAAGATTAAAATAATTTACTAAATGCATCAAAATTGTCAGGAAATAATCAAAACAAATTTTTGATGCGTATTTCAACCAGTTTAATTGGTTTTTAATTTTCTCATTCCAGATCCTGTGATAAGAGAATGGTTCCTGGTCAAAAGCAACTTCTGGCCGATCTTCTTGTGCAGCATGTATCTGCTCATTATAAAAGTTCTCGGACCATCTTTTATGAGGGACAGGAAACCTTTCGAACTCAGGAAAACAATGATTATCTATAATCTGTTTTTGGTAGTCACATACGCTGCCTGTGTATCAATAGTAAGTCGTGGTACATTGATATTAAACCATTAATCCTTCAAGGGGTTATGACGAGATATCTCGTCCATCAAGATATTACCAAATGTGCTAATGACGAGACATCTCGTTATCAAGATATTGCCAATTTTTATGGGTACAATATCAAGATCTGGCCAGTTTGTTCCAGTGACGAGGTACCTCGTTATCACGATATCGTCGATATTTTTTTATAATGATGAAATCAAGATCTGGTCAGTCATTACTACTGACGAGACATCTCTTCCATCAAGACATGGATCCGTTTTCCTAATGACAAAATACCTCGTCGAGACAACCACCAAGATGGTTAATTGACATTGAGTTAAAGATTACAACTTGATGATACACTGAGTGCTACCAAACTTCCTGTACAAGCTATGGGGAATGTACAGAGCATTGAATCCTATTGACGTAGGAGTTTATGTCTTCAAACACCTGAATATGCTAAATGGTACACGAAGGTGCAGAAATGAAAATCTTTAACCATGTGACCAACTTTTGATTTGCCTTAGTTTTATAACTTGACAATAGTTTTTTATAAGATTCCGTCAATGTTACGGTTTCAAGCAAGGTGAAAGTCTTGCTGCAAACGCGCAAACGTTTGGTCATTCGACACACTTATGTGAGAGTACCGTTCACGATACGATCTCACAACATTTCAACCGTTTCCGTTACCTACCTCATTGTTGAGTGCATGTCAAGTCAGGTGGGACTACCATTAACGATGGGATCTAACAAAGGTTCAATCGTTACCGTTAGCCGTTAGTTACCTTATTGTTCAGTACATGTTAACTCAGGTTGGACAACCGTTGACGATTTGATCTAACAAAGGTTCGATCGTTTCCGTTAGCCGTTAGTTACCTCATTGTTAAGTGCATGCCAAATCCTCTCATAATTAGTAAAATGATGCATGCTATCAGCACGAAAGTAGCATCTAAAAAAAGATGATCCAAACTGTCCAGCTACCACGCAGTCGAACAGTCCTCTCTAGAAAATATAGGTGACGCAAGAGAACACACATTCCCAAATAATTAAATTTTAATTGCGTGTTCCTACCTGCCATTAGAGATTGTAAAGAAAGGTTTCAAACAAAAAGTGGATTCACATATGCTTTAACGTGTCAGGGTATAGAGTAGAAATATTTACGTAATTAGTATACGAAGATTAATTTTCAAATATTTAATTCAATATTATTACTGTATTCATACGTGAAAAATACTTAACTTATTAAAATAGTGTTTATTTTTATAGGTTATTTATGGCATGTATCAATCGAATCCGGCATCATTATGTAAAGACACAGAAGTCAGAGAAGATGACTACACCTATATTGTAAGTATAGTATACGCAAAATAATTACATTTTTTAATACTTATTAGGATACATTTTAAGTTGCGTAATGACTGTTATGAGACTTCAACTTATTTTAAAATTGTAATTTGAAGACTAAAAGTGGTAAACGATGCAAGTGCCAAAAAAATTGAAACTCCGTTTTTCACGTTTAAGTGTCAAATGAGAAATGATTTATAATGTGGTAAACGTTAAAAGTGCCTGGTAGTCCTTTAAGTAGTTCAAAAGAGCGTGTAATGATGTCGCAAGTGTAAACGTACCTGTGAGTTACAAAAACAGTTTTTTTTTTTTTTCGATTTCTTAATATTTAGCTTTTTTTATTTTGGCACTAACAACGTTTACCACTTTTAGTCCTCATTTCATCTCCGAAAAATTGGTTCTTACTCAAACGACAATTGTAACTCGCTTATTCATGTTTCTCTTTTCATTTACCAAAAGTATGTCATCCTGCAACTCGCACAAATACATGTTTGGTAGTTAAAACGGCACAAATGTATATTTGTTTGTGCCAGTTTGACTACCGATTTCAGTTAAACAAGTCACCCAATCTTATAAAAAATTGCAGCAATATCGGCAAAGCCTCATATTACCAAGTCATAATATTTGGTTTTCGTTTCTTGTTTTGGTGGTTGCTCCAGACATTTGACAAATCAACGTATTAACAATTACTAGCAACTTAAATCGACAAATCGTCAACTTAGAACAGAAACTCACTAACTAATATCTTTTGGAGACATTAAATGCTTATTTTCATGATGATGAAAAATATATTGTTATTGTTATTTCTTTAAAAGATATGTAATACTATCAATGCTAAAGTTGTTAACTTTTGGCCAAAACAACTAGTTTTTCAACAGCTGTTACCGCAAAAAAAAATTGTCTGTTAACGAGTTCTGCACTAAGCCGAAAAGTATTTAAATCGATCTTTATTACAGTCTGATTGTAATTGATTACTGATTTGGTGGGTGCAGATTTTGTATAGCACTTCATGCTAAGTATTTTAAATATAGATTAATAGCATATCATATTTTCCCTCATTAATTCCCCGATACATTTTCTTGGACTAGAAACAATGGGAATTTAAGTAACAAGACCTGTACAAGTGTAAAAATATTCAAATTTTAAAATTTTCTGTTAATTAACATGTAGAGATACATATTCCCAGAATCACAATGAACATGAAATGCGTGTTAATAAATATTTTCGCTAATTGCAAAAACTAAAAAGATATGCAAGTCTTTATCTGTTATTGATATCCATGATGAACAAGAACAGTGGGAGGTTCAGTGTAAGGGTTCAGTGTAAGTGAAAGGTGGTCACAACTATCGACCTTCTGAGGAAATAGACAGATCATGTGGGTTGAGTCGTTGTCGTAAGATCTCAGAAGGATAAGTCAAGTGGGCTTACGAATCGAGTTGGGCCAGTTGGCGATCGAAGCGTATACTGATGTTTTTAATCATGGTGGACTAGTAACTTTGGATAATTGATTGGTAACTTTTATAAATCAATAACCCAACATTATAATTTTGCTTTTTAACGCAATCACGTCACAGATCTTCAAACCAAACGAACGTTAGAAATAACATAAAACTGCATGCACGTGCTCCTTTTGTTTGTTAGAGGGTTGATGTTGTAACCTTATTATTGTTTAATCGGAATTATCAATACTTTGTAACCTATCTTTGCTTATACGTCTTTTCGTTTTAATTTGTTTCAGATGGCAAGATGCGGATGGGTGATTTACCTCCTCAAGTATGCAGAATTTTTTGATACAGTAAGTGGTTTGTTTGTATCCTTTTTAAGATTTCACATTATCCAGAATTTTTACTAAATTCCAGATGCCAGGTAAGAGTTAATTGTTTTGTGCGTTGCGACATTATCTCCCGATTTGTGAACAACTGATAACTAATGTACTGGATGAATGTTTTCTGAAGGACTTTTTAGAGAAATGACATTTTTGTTTCCATTAAAATCATTCTATAAAAAGGGCTTTTAGAAAGCATTTTGAAAATATGATTTAATCATTTCGAAATAAATAAATTAATAATTTTTAGACAGCACCTAAAAGTAAATACCCTCTACATACTTAAAATGTATGTTTTTTCAATCAATGTAACGCTCTAAATCTGAGTTAAAAATTGTTACTATTTCCAAAATTAGCCCTTTTTTTAAACGTTTGTAGTAGTTTCAAAAAACTGATTTTGTTAAACTTAAATCACACATTTTCTTGGACTAGAAACAATGAGAATTAAAGTAACAAAGCCTGTACATGTGTAAAAATATTCAAATTTTTTAAATTGCCTATTTACTCAGACATATAGAGTACTCAGGCTTATAGAGAACTGAACACTGCAATATTGTTCAGGGTTTCTATAAATTTGAGTCATTTGATGTTAACATATATTCAGTCATATTATCAGTCGTATTGTCAGTAAGTATTAAACTTGCGTGTGTGTGTTGTTGAAATAGATGATTTAATGTTTATATATTTTCATTTAATTAATATCACTATAATAAAGAGGAAATGGACCACGAGCATCCTTAACAATAAAACTGACTAAGAAACGAAACCATTGAACAACCACATAGCATATACACTACTGTTTGTGAAAATTGCAACACCATGAAGGAATCGTGTAAATTAAACGAAACTTGCAAGAAATGCAAAACTGGTTAGAATATGCAGATGATTAGAATTACGTAGCGATCACGCATGTGTGGGCCGCGAAACACCCTCTAAACTTTCAAGTCAGCTGTGCATAAAAAGAACTGTAAAAATGCGTTGAAATGTATGTGTAGTGTCGTGTGAGTGCTGTAAATGATTGATTAGAAGTCAATATGCCTAGCAGAAAACGCAGAGTGTCATACGAGCAACTCCGTGAGGGTGGACTTTCGTATCGTGAAATGGCCACTCGCACGGGGCGTAATCCCACAACAGTGATGCGTGTGTAGAAGTGATGAAACCATGGAGGACCGGACAAGTCGAAACCCTGGCAGTGGGACACGGAATATGACGTCACCACGGGACGACAAACACCTAATCCGCATGATGGTGACGGACCGTACAGCATCCTCTCGTATGTTACCACAACATTGGAGTACGTCTACAGGTGTGTCATTGTCTGCCTCCACGGTTCGTAGACGTCTGCTGCATCATGGTCTACGTTCAAGGATTCCTCTGCGTAGAACTTCATTGACGCTGAATCACCGACGCCCACAGTGGGCTCACAAACACAGCCAATAACGTACCGATTGGAAATAAGTCGTCTTCTGAGATGTCCCGCTACCATTTGGACTATAATGATGAATGCGTACTCAGACGCTACCAAGGTGAATACCTTCTCCCGAAGTGTCTTATAAAGCTTTATACTAAACGAACGCCTGGCGTTATGATCTGGAACGCTATTAGATATCATGAACGAGAGATTCCGGATACTCCAAATTGTGAGTACTCTGAACAGCGAGGACTACATCAGGGAAGTTGTGGAGCCCGAGGTCCTATCCCTCTTGCAACGCATTCCCGGAGCTGTATTTCAGCAAGACATTGCCCATCCACATGTTGCTCGGAATGTAAACGCCTTCTTCATTACACGACAAGTCCCTATTCTTCTCCGTGACCTTCTTCAGTTCCCCGGATATGTCGCCGAATAAGCATGTCTGGGATTACATCGGTGGGCGACTCGCTCGTACCACTCGTTGGGCAGAAAGTGCGGCTGAACTTTGGCATCAGATAGAGGCCATCTGGAATGCCATTTCTCAGCATGACATTCAAATCTATATGATTCGATGCCACGATGTGTACAGACTCTCATCGCTGCGCATGGCGGCTGCACAAGATATTGATTTTCGCCATTATTTTTGTTTTATTGCTCTGTAAATTTGATCGTTTATTTAAACCACTATATGTAATACGTGGAAGGAATTTAATTTATTTTTAATGATTCTCCCATAGGGTTGCAATTTTCAGAAGCAGTAGTGTAACTAGCGAATCTCAATACGGGGAATAGATCATCGCAACGAATGGTTCATAAATAGTTTGAATACATTTTATAACATTTTGTCGAATGCAGTGTAACACAATTTTCAAGCCAGTGTGTATACTTATATTAACATTAATATACATATGACAGAATGTATATGAATGTTATACTTTCATGATCATCGTAAAAAGATACTAAAATAAATGTGTACAGTAACTTAGTCCAAACGGAATATTTTTCTATAGCCATTGTAATAAACTTAATAAGTACCAATATGTATAACATATTTACCTAGCACTCTAACTCTTGGTTTCGATTCTTACATTGTCATGGATGTTCGTACTATGCATAATCACAGCTGCTGTTCATTTGTTACTGTTGTCCCTCATTAGTAAAAACAACTATAGAGGGACAAACCTAACGGTAATGCTTCCAACAAGACAAGGTTTACACGATGTAATATTTCCGTTTCTACATTTTTTGCTTGAAACTTATAAATTTAGCAAAAGGGGGACAAATTATACGATTTAGTGTTCGTGTTTTGGTAAAATAAAAAATAATTACTCCGTATAATAACTAATATTACTTTGTAAGTCAAAGTAGTTAACGCAATAGAGTTCATCACAAGTAGGATGTGATAAAATTCGCCCAACAAGGGAAATACTGGTATCGTATTTTTAGGAGAGATGTTTGTGTTCTGTATAGCTAAATATATGAGATACTTATGCCTTTTTTTCAGTTCTTTTTCGTGCTAAGAAAAAAGGACAAGCTGATCACAAATCTTCACGTCATTCACCACACTAGTCTCCCAATTTGTGGATGGATTTTCTGCAGGACTGAGAGAAGTATGTTCGATCAGTAGAATAATGTTATACTTTCATCATCATCGTAAAAAAGATACTAAAAGAAATGTGTACAATAACTTAGTTTTATATTGCTAATTCACGAACTACTATGTGTTTTCCGTTACGTTGTAAGCTCTTTTGTTTCGTGGGGTAAGTGTTATGAATATTGTAGTTAGAAATTTTCATTCGTCTATCTCATTTTCAATTTGCGTGAGTGTTACTCGTCAATTTGTGCTCTGAGAGACTGAGATAATCTTCAGTAATTGAATAATTACTCTTAAGAAATGTAATTTTAAAATTTATAATCATTAAATTTAGGTTCAAAATCTAAAGTTGAACTATGTATGTGTGATACATAGCAGCTACTGGAAAACTGTATTGTTATCAAAACATGGGTTGCAAGTGTATGACCTCTATTGTTAGTTTCAAACATCAAATCTAACATAACATACATTACGCTATTTTTCATAATTTCATGGTTGTCAAAAATAAAATAAGAAAATAAATTCTTTGTAAGAGTGAGGAAATTAAAATAAAGGTACTTTCTGTATGATGTACAACAAATATTAAAAAATGAGAATATTGCGTAATATTTAAATGCGTTTTCTATAATGAGGATAGAAAACGCATTAAAATGTTCCTCAAAACTCTTATTTTTTATATCTGTTATACATCATTCTCAGAAAGTACCTTTCTTAATTTCATGACGTTTTAAACATTTCAGTTTATCGATAGTAAATAATTATCTGACTCATCTTTTAATGAGGTATTCCAGTATAATCCTTCTGAAAGGCACCATGCTAAAAATTAATGTTTCGAGGAAAGAACCTATAGTTGATCTATATCTATGACTGTATTTTGCACAAATAAATTTTTAATAAATTTATTTCTTGGGGAGAGAGGATCTTTAAAAAACTTAATATACCATCGGGCTCATCCAGAGCACTCTTTGACATCATATCATATGAAAGAATATTTGTTAACAGTAGAATTAATTTTCTAGACTATAATTACTAACCACAGCCCTTTCAAATATGGTGAGACGCTTCACACCACTCCTGAGAGGATTTTGTCCCCCTAGAATCACCTAAATTTCTTTAATCATAGTAAAAGTATGTTAATACTTACCATAAATCTATCCTTATAGGTGGTTTCCAGGCTTATCCCATCATCATCAATTCAATCGTGCACATCGTCATGTACAGTTACTACGGTCTCGCTGCCATTGGCCCGAGCGTCAGGAAATACCTCTGGTGGAAGAGATATCTGACCATCGCCCAAATGGTAAGTCAACTAGTGAAGGTGGCATTTCATTTAGGAGGGACCTGTATAAGAAATACAAATGGTTCATGAATACAATTTTCAGTGTTATGTTGGGTCCCCAAGTTAATATATACATTTCGTTCATATTATATATATATATAAAATAACTGAATAAGGAAAATAACTGAATAAGTCGAAATTTGGCAAAAATGAGAATAAGTGAATCTGTTGGAGGATTTGTCTTAGGACCTTTCGCGTTAGGGAGAAGAGAATTTGTGATGTGTATGAAAAAAGAGTAACAAAGAATGCAATGAAAAGAAATTATTACAAAAAATCGATTTATAATAATAGAGCACATTTTAAAAACTCGCTCCTGAGAAGTAGTTTTTAGACTTATATCTAGTTATTCCCCTTGATCATCGAAATATACATTCATTCTAAGAAAAGGACTATATTTTGGAATTAAAGTTATGTTCATTAATATAATATTTGCATAATTTTTTTATGTGTACAAAAAATTGTATTTAACTACTGTTATTACATTTCACACAGCGATAGGCATGAAGAAAATAACTTTCAGTCATATTTCACGTATTTATGAATTAAAAGTTCGTATAAAGAGTTAGTTATAAGTATAAAAGAAGATAGATTCAGTCCTAATCGAAAGAATAAGTAATAAAACTAATTTTTTTAAATACGTTTAGCTCACTAAAAGGTATTTCTGTTTTTAATCTTTTTAAGACATAATTTTGTGTTCATAGTTTAATTATATACAAATTGATGTAACATATTTCTGAAAATAGTTGTGGTACATCCTGACTATAAATGTATATCAGCTCAATTTCAAGATTGTTTTTCGCAAAATCGTAATTAATGGAATTTTTGCATCTTTAAATACTTGTTTTCTTTATTTTTCTTCATTAAAATTCCTAGACTTATTTTCATAAAGATCTTAAACAGCACTGACATTAATATCACACTAAAAGACATCACTTACTCACATTATCAGTGTTTGCTAATTTATCAAATATTGTGACCACGTTTTGTGCAATAATCTTCACAGGAATCTTTCAACCAAATTTTATATGCTTTTTAGTAGAACATAAATAATAAATTTAAAACAATCGGATAATAATTTTAAAAGTTTGTTTTGTTCGTCCACTGTCACCTTAATGGCCTAGGCGTAGTATCGGAACAAAGTCGTTAAGTGGGGACTTCCTGTATTCTGAAGTTGTATTGTCTGCATAAAAGCAGAACTTTTAGTTATTTAACTATCCGCCTACGAGACTTTAATGCCAAATTCTATGTTGCACTTTCCAGACTCAGTTCATCCTCATCATTGCCTTTGTGGTTGTCGTGATGCCCCTCACCGGCTGCACTGCTGCCAAGACGAGCATCTACATCAACATAGTCTGCGCTGTTCTGTTCTTCGCTCTCTTCTACAACTTCTACCAGACCTCGTTCAAGACGAAGAAGGTAGAAGTCAATGGGTCACCCAAGACCGCAGCAATGAACGGCTCATCTACAAACGGCGGTGTTCACCATAACGGATACGAAAACGCGGAGATTGTCACCAATGCGCAGTCCAAAGTCAAATGCAACTGAGTTTGCACTGTTTCACTCTCCACCACTGTTTCCCAAATGGTGCTCACTTTATTCTTCCCTGGGTTTAGATTATGAAAGCAAACTTATTTTGACTTCGTATGGTTAAAACAGTTGCTGATACCGTTTTGAGAAACATCTCTTGTGAGTACAAATTCGAACTGCAGCAGTCAGAAACAATGCATAAAAATACCAGTGTGTGGATGGAACATGTTTCGTGGCAATGGAATGAACTTGTCGACTATTCGTTGTTTTCTTATTTGTTTTGAATTATGTATGTCGTTGTACCTGTATCCTGTAATTGAAGTAGTATTTAAGAGCGACGTTTGTAAAAATTGACAAATGAGCCCACTTTAGAACATTTCATAAATGTTTTGACACTTTTCATCAATGCGTACTATATTTTTATGGAAATGCAAGGTACACAAACAATGCATTTAACTAAATGTGCTTTCTGTAACAATACCTTAGGTTTTCTAATTCTGCGAAATAATACTTTACTTGCTTAGACACTTTTAATTTATTTCAACTCGCAATTTATTTTAAAATATCAGCTACAGTAAAAAAATTTTATAGCTTTGTTGAGGTTTTAACGGACGTAAATATAGAAAATGCGCTCTGAATTTGGAATGAATTATCTGATGTTAGTAAAAGAAATAAACTGCAGTTTCCTCAAATCTTAACTCACAAATGAGATACCAAAAGTTAATGTGAAATTTGATTTTCGCTGTTAAATTTACTACGTATAACAAGCATAGAAAAAAGTAGGGGGGGGGGCTCAGCATCAAAAACTGCTACGTATAACTCATATAACAAAAAACATTTCATAATTTTAACTTTAAATCTACCTGTTTTCTTGGTTGTTTTTATTAACTCTATGAGATATAGTTGCGTTTTTAAATGAAATTTACTAGTGGAATGTGAATTGTATTTTTGTTGAAATATTCACGATGTATTTTGATTTGTTGTATACTTTTTATCAATTAAAGCGTTTAATGTGTTTTAAAACTGCGTGATTTCTTTTACGGAATAATTATGGTGATTAAACACATTACTACTTTTAAAATCAAATCTTACAATTTTCTTACGAGTCATGCATAAAACAATTTTTGAAAGTAAAATAACTTCTGTTTTAATCATCTATATTTTCACTCTAAAAACTGCTATTTAAACTGTCTTAGGTTCGGTAATTCAAGTATTCCTATGAATAATATTTTAAATTCTTAAATTATAAGGATACAGTGCTACAAACTATGATCCATGATTAAATATATGCATCATATAACGTGAAAGTCGTTCTTAATACACCTAATTGTCATTTGTTGTGATGTCGTTGCTTAAATAATTTGTTAATATTTCTGGAACTGCTATATAACTGTAAACCTTTATAAGCTTAAGAGAACAATTAAACTTATTTCAAAACTTCGGTATAACGTAATTTCTATAAAATTTTAACATCACTATAAATATATTTAACCCTTTTGATTGTTCTCTCAACATGGTATCTCATCATTATCAAACTGTTCAGATCTTGATGAAGAGATATCTCGTCATTTACAAGGTTAGTCAGATCCTTATGGACGAGATATCTCGTCGAAACTACTAAGAGGATTAATTCTATTCCAAATACAGAAAACCCTTCATTTGATAAGTTTATCATATAATTGTGAAACAAAAAATGTTATACTAAAACACCTAAAAATTTTACAAAAAAGGATTTGTAAGCAATATTTTAAACAAAGTTTTAAAATTTAGAAACACGATAAATTTTTTATTTGAGCTTAGATTTCTTACAATAGTTTTCTAGGATTATTCAAAAAACCCTTTTCAAGGAAATCAATTGCACCCCGAAGAATATTTTATTGAATATTTGAACAGCTAAGAACAGTTTGAGATGTCTGAACAGTATAAAAAAATCTCAATCGGAGAAAAAGGCAGTTTTGTAGTAGATTTGCTATACTTATATATGGCTAGCAAAAAAGTACCCGCCCCTACTTGGAGAGAATTGGTTAAACTAACTATTCAAGAAATGATCCTAATATCTTATCACTTTTATCCTTCATAGAATAAAATATTTTAACCGCTTTTCGGACATCCTTATAATTTGTACAAATTTGAACACAAATCCTACACATGCATTTCCATCCATGTAGGTACATATCACATACAGGGTGGTCATAAAAAAACTTGGCCGATATACGGACCTCTAGCGGCCGTTCCGTTCAACCGATCGAGACAAGATTTCAGATATAGTTTTTCAGAGGTATGAGCTCGGGATTTTATGAACGACAACAAAGTGACACTCACGGTTACGGTTATAGGTAAAGAAACTCAAAATTTTCGAATGACAACGCCCACTTTTTCCCGTCTTAAAATGCTCAGCGCATGCGAAAACCCTAAAGAGCGTTGGAACGGTACGTGTATCACAAAAAAACAGCTCTGCGATCGGCCAACAAAACCACGATCGGAGCCCACGGACGAAATTTGCATATGTCGGAGGCAAGCCGCCAACCACAGAAAGCCTTTCGCCAGATTTTCAGTCGGGAGCTCGCACATGCCAACAAAATGACTCTGTCAGCGAAAGTTCGTGGGAATTGGTAAAAGTCTATTTTCAAAATGGGATAAATGACACGGAAGTCTTGCGTGTTTACAGTCGAAACGATCGCCAAATACGTGGCCCATGTAGCCCGAAAGCTCTGCGTGATTTAGCAAAGAAATTCGAAGAAACTGGCTGCACCTGTGATAGACGCGATCCGGACAACCAAGTGTTCCTGAGGAAGATGTTACGGAAGTGCATCACACAGTGACTTCAGGGCATAGCAAGAGGTACAGCTCATGTATTGGATATGCCGAAAACAACAGTCCTAAAGCTACTGCGCTATATACTCCCCATGTTTCCGTACCGGTACCAGCGCGTCCAAATGTTGCACGCGGGGGACCATCAACGACGTATCGACTTTGCAAATGAATTTATTAACCGATATGATGGCGATAACGACTGACCTCTTCGCATACTATCTACAGACGAGGCGCATTTCACCTTAACTGGCAACGTTAACGCCAAAAATTGTGTGCAATGGGCAAACACGAATCCGCACGTTGTGGCACCAGTACCTTTATGCGACGCCAAAGTTACTGTATGGTGCGGCATTGCAGGCACGATTGTTCTCGGGCCGTACTTCTTTGAGGAAGCGACACCAACGGGGTTTGTAACATGTTCTGTGACAGGCTCTCGCTCTACAGACGTGCTGCAAAACTACGTCATGCCAGAATTGCTGCAGCGAAATGCACTGAATGACATCGTTTGGATGCAAGATGCTTCCACATATAGCGACATCTGTTCGCAGGATTCTGGAACAGCATTTTGGTGAACGCGTCATCTCACGCCATTTTTTTATTTCCGTGGCCTCCTAGATCCCCCGACCTCACTCCTATGGATTTCTGGTTCTGGGGATATCTAAAATCTAGAGTGTACATGTGCAATCCGCAAACTTTGCCCGATTTAAAAGACTCTATCAAATGTGAGATTGTAAACATCCCTCATGCTATGTTACGTTCGGCTTCACTCTCCAGTCTCCCTCATGCAATGCGTAATTGCCTGTGATGGCACCAATGTGGAAAATGTGTAATCCAAATTTAAGTTTTCCTTTGTCCGATCTGTGTTGTCATCAGTAATTGGTGTCTTGCCTTTGTTATATGCAAATTTCCTCCGTGCGCCCCGACCGTTCGCAGAGCTGTTTTTTGTTCGTGCAAACCGCGTCCTTTTTTGTGATACACGTACCGTTCCAACGCTCTTTAGAGTTTTTGCATGCGCTGAGCATTTTGAAACGGGAAAACGTGGGCGTTACCATTCGAAAATTTCGAGTTTCTCCACCTATAACCGTAACGGTGAGTGTCACTTTCTTGTCGTTCACAGTCTCCCGAGCTCATACCTTTGAATAACTATATCTGAAATCTCATCTCGTTGGGTTGAACGGAACGTCCGCCAGAGGTCCATATATCGGCCAAGTTTTTTTATGACCACCCTGTATATCGCACCATTGCTGCATGACAAAGGTTCGAAGTGACGAAAGGTGACACTGTGGTTACTAATACAATAGACGACTTTGAAAATCCCCTTTCGTAAGTTTTTTTTTTTTTTTACGCTGAAATCAGTTCATAAAAATGACGAATCCTTCGCACTCGTAGTGAACAAAATAATTTTTTATATTTGGGCACTTTTGTATCAGGCATACGACATTGCAGATTTCCGCCATTTTTAAGGGAAGGATGAAAAATTTATTTGATAAAATATTTGTCAACGAGTATTTTTTAAGCAAATACATATTTTTCGTGAACTTGGGGGCTTCACCGCATGCTCGCTTACGCTCGCAAACCAACACTCGTTTTGAAGAGTTAATCTCCTGTGACGGCGAAACTATCTTAATAATTCCTATAACCCTGATTTCACTTTCCGGTCCATGTCGTCACAGCGAGAGCATCGGCCCCTCGCTATCCCATTTGGGATTTGCTACGCAATCCCATTTGGTTTGCCTTGCAAACCAACACTCCTTTCACATATCGGATTTGGTTATCTTCGCAAACCAGCATTCTTTTCACAGTCAATCTCATGCGACGGCGAAACTATCTTAATAATTCGGTCCATGACGTCACAGTGAGGGCTTCGCCTCCTGCTCACTAACGCTGGCCAACCCACGGTGATTGTGACGCAATCCCATTTGGTTTGCTTCGCAGACCAAGACTCGTTTCTTAAGTGTTTTCCCTTTTCGTACTTTAATACTTAATGCACCCTAAACTAATATCCGCATCAGTAAATAACCTTCTCCATCTTGTTCCCTGTGCAATTTTAAATAAACTGTGTTAATCTCGTTATTTCTGATGTGTACTTTCTCGGTAAACCTTCTGAGAACAGAGTGAAAAAAGCGAGCTTTTTTCCCCAGATAAAAAAGAGTCGTTGCTACGATAAATATGATAGCTGAGAAACCTTGTTAGTCAGAAAATGCAAACTAAATTTCCGTAAAGATGAACGAATGCTCGCTTCGCGATCTAAAAAATACGAAATTTGTCTGACCAACTTTTGATTGCATCGAATTTATTTATGAATCAATTTAAAAGCTAATTTTACCGTAAGAAAGAGTATATTCTAATCTTTCACGTGGTAATTTCAAATTTTTAAACTAAAGCTATTGATATGACAGTTTTAGATTTGTATCGGAAATTACGATCGAAAAGTTCCAAAAAATTGTATGACCCCCTTTTAATTCCATCGACACAATTTATTAGCTAATTTAAAATATAATTGTACCGAATAAATTATATAATTAATATTATTAAAATAATATAATTGAAAGAATACAATCTAAGGTATTCAGTGATGTTTTCAAATTTAAAAAATAATATTAGTAAGCTGTAGATATGACAGTTTTAACAATAAGTAGCGAAAATATCCCGATGTTCCGAAATTTGTATCACCAACTTTTGATCGCATCGAATTTATTTAATAACCAATTTCAAAAATAATTGTACCGTAAGAAAGAGTGCCTTCTAAGGTATACCGCGATTTTTTTTTTCAAATTTAAATTAATAGTAATAAGGTATAGATATGACAGTTTTTTTTTTTTAAGTAACAAAAATGTTTCTATGTTTCCCGAATTTGAAAAAAATACTGTCAGGAATCAAATTTTAATTTCTGAAAAAAACTCGACGAGCTGCAAAAATTCCCGTTTAGGGGTACTCTTTAAAAAAACTCACGGCTGAAGACTGAAAGTTTGTATGTGTTTTGTTCACTCGCGGTTGAAATTTCGCTTTTTCAACTTTAACACTTAATAAACTCTAAACTAATAGCCGCATCGGAAAAAAATCTACAAAAATTGTTCAGGGAATACGATTAAGAACAAACCATGTTAATTTCCTAATTTTGTGATCCGTTCTTTCTCGGGAAAACGTGTATGAATCGAGCTAAACAACAGTTTTCAAACCTGCGGCAGGGGAAACTTTTTTTTTTGTTGATATAGAGAGAAACAGAGAAATTATGTTTTGTGGAACATCTAATAATAAAAGAACGTGTTTTAAAATTGAATCTCTTCAGTATAAAACTACAAAGGTAACCTATTACCATTTTTAAAAGAATCGTAAATCGATTTGTTTCGATAGCTTTTTAAAAGAAAATAATTGTTTTCAATAAACTCTTAACATATATAAAAAGTTGCTTAAATATATATCTTATACAAGTAAAATACCTTGATCACACAAGTACCTACCTTGATCTCTTGTCAGTATAAAAAAAAATTTTATAGTTCAAAAGTTCTAGTTTGGATTTTTTTAACATTTATTATTCTTTCAACCTTATGCTTAAAATTTATCCTATTCTAACTTACTTTCCTTTTTAAATCGAATACTTAGTGGTGGTGTTGCGTGTGATAAGAAATGCAGTTTATTAAACACTATTTAGTTAAAATGGGTATAAATTCTCAGCGGTTTAATTCCTCTGTGAAGGTATAACTATTAATATTCTGCAATATTTACCTTAAGGGATTTTCATCTACACTTGAGACGTATTTTTAAGACATATTTAGTATTTTTTTAAAGCAAGGTTATATATTTTTATGAAACAAAAAGCCATACATTTGTTCTTATGATAATTACTTATATTCACAATTAACTTGCCAAGCTACACTAATATCTTTAAAGCTTAATATTAATTCAGAAGCTTGAGTTATACAAAGGATATTCAGATGATGTCATGATTTAGATAGTTTCTCCAAAATATATCTTCAATTCTTATCAGAATTGTAAATACATATTATAAGAGTGTTTCTTGTATTGCAAGGTGTTAAAAGTTTCAGACATAGATATTGAGGAAAAGGGGTCATAGAGTAGGCATGAAATTTTAAAGAAAGTGTATATAATTAAATATATTGACTGCAGTGTAAGCAAACATACTTGCAATCGATAACTGGTAATAATGTGTCCTGAACATGCGCTAATAATTTTTTCAAAAATCCGTTAAAAGACAGTGTTTTTAATTAAGATATCAAAAGAAATAGGACTTTTTAACCAATCTAAATCCTAAATTTGTGAAAAGTCAATTTTGCGTGTAGAACATGCGAAAGCATGTTGGTTAAAAAACTTCTTACACTCGTTTGATTAAAAAATGACTGTCTAAACCAAAATAAGATGATTAACGGAAAGTATCAAGAAGCACAAATACAAATGTGTAGATGGCGACTGAAATTATGAGCAATTACATCAGAAAAGGGATGCCGAATCTATCTCGTTTCCTTACGCAACCTTCGAAAAATGTAGTGATAAAATTTGATAGTTTCTTTGTTTCAAGTTAGTGTTTTGCTACGAAAAATATTCCTAATTTCTCAAAGCAAAATCAAACACTAAACAGGGAAAGGATGAAATTTGTGGGTCACGAATTAATATTAAAATAATATTTTTTTAAATATCTAGATGGCGACACAAGTTATTAAGGCACAGCTATTGCCAACGCTTTGAGAAAGAGAATACAGTATACAATTTTCATTCTACCAAAAAAATTCTTTTTAAAAGTTAATATTTCAATCCAAGCATTGATATATTGAATCACAGTTGTGTGTGCTTCCAGAAAGGATTCCAAAGGTATTCCTCGAAGTTTTGGTAACGCATTTTAATATTTAAAGACTTGTCATCACATAACTTGTGCACTAGCATTTGCTTCTAAATTTAATTTAATTTATCTTTTCAAATCAAAACTTTATATCCTTTACTGAATATACAAACAGAATAATTTGGGGTTTGATAAAGATAGGATCCATTGAGGAATTTTCAGCGATTTTTTTTATATCACTTGTTACTAATTGTTTCTAATGGAGTCCATTCTAGACAAATAAACTATTCGTCTTCAACGCATTGAATATAATTATTAGATTCCGTAAACGATTAAGAGGCTCCAAATTAGTGATAAAAAAAATGGCTAGGAGAGGTCTGGTTCACTCATACTCTTAGGAGAGACTCCATGCCTGTAGTAGGGATACGACATCGATGTCGATGTTTTATAAAAACCTCGATGTATTTACCATCCATTTATTAGAGCTGATGTTTGTTCCACATCGATGTTTTAGCACTGTCGATGTTTTTACCTTGCCAATGTTTTAATTTTAAATGAAAAATTGTAATTTTTCCCATAAGTTGGTAAATAATTACTAACAATAACTATTGTTATGTACCTACCTAATTATAATTATAGTTAGTAGTTCCTATTTCAAATTGTTGTAAATATTTTTTTTTAATTATTCAATTTTAAAATAAAAGATTTGTTAATTTGTTTGACTTTGTTTAATCAGTTAAAAAAAATCTTAGTTACAAATTAATAAGTACAGCAAATGATAAATTAAATCCCCCCCCCCCCCTCAGTCGAACATCAATGTTTGAGGTTACCAAACCAGTTTTAATAAATGGGTTGAAAAAGTTTAAATACACTGATGTTTAAAAACATCGATGGTTTTGGAGCTATATAGTATCAGCATCGATGTTTTAATTTTGAACATCGATGTTGTCGATGTCGCATCCCTAGCCTGTAATGGCCTTCATGGAGTCTGGAGATAAAAGTCTTCCCCCCACGAAGAAAAGTTTAATAAAACTCAGATGCTTTGTAATAAAATTTTCAGCATTACTTCTTGCATATAAGAGCTCCTACTAAATAAGGAAATTAACTGCCAGATAATTACCTTGAAATACATGGATATTCCTTACTAGAATGTAGTGAACAGCCTTGTTTATTTTCACTTTCATGAAAATAATTTCAGAAATAAATTTTTGTTGTGTTCTTAAAAGTATATACTTCTTTCATCGAGTATTCTTAATAACTTTTATGATATCTTTAATCCGAGTTAAAACGGTCTAAAATTACAAAATTAAATATAAAAGTAATTATAGAAATATTTCTATAACATTATGTGGTAAGTTCTTTTTCTGTATTTTAACCTCATGTTTTTGTTTGAGATTTTTAAAATCCAAAAGTTATTTAATTAAGAACTACATTACATTAGGTTATTTTATGTATCCAATTTTTTAATTTGCATGTATAAGGGGTGTAAAGTACATTGAAATGATACGAAAGTTACGCGTTTATTTAGCTTTTAATAGCATAATTGATTATCTGTAGTTTAGTTTTTAATTTCTCAAATTTTAGTTTTATACGAAAAAGTTAGGCAATGTTAGACAGAAATTATTCATTTAAAAGTACTTTTATTTATTTTATTTTTAGTTGTTATCGCAAGAAACATAATGTTTATTTGAACGAAACACATGTCGACCATGTGTAATGAATGTATTTGTGTGAATATCCCCAGAAAGAGTTTAATGTCAGTTTTATTTATAGTAAAATACATATATCATGTAATTTGAATTCATTATTACTTTTGACGTGAATACTTTAAATTCGTTCCGTTATTAAATGTACCTATAAAAACTCTACCGCATAAAACCTTGCCCCAATTTGTCACATTTTTGCTTGTAAACTATAATTGATAATCTGATGATTAAAATTTTTGTTGTTTACAAGTTTCATAATACAGAACAAAGTCCAAAATCCGGAATTATCCTGATCTCGGCCATTCCGTTCGGATTATTTGCATTTCTTGTCAAAAAAACCTTAATCTCACCTTCATTTCCCCCTTTGCGCGAATTTTGTGATTGCAATAGGTGCTGAGATGGCAAAATGTTATAAGTCACTTTTCCCAAAAAATTGAGTAAGTCATATCCCGGAGTCTGATTTGTTAATGTTTAGAAGGTGGCAAAATGTCGCAAGTATTTTTCTTTCAGTTTATGAGAAAACAAAGGTGAAAAATTGTAATAAGTCAAAAACTACAGAACCACATGTTGAATTTAGAATCTTAAAATTGCTGTCACGAAAAATTAAAAAAAGTGACTTATAACATTTTGCCATCTCAGCACAGAAATAGCAGATAAAAAATTGGAATTATTTTTTAAAAAAAGGGAAAACAAAATTTTTAAAACAATCCAACAAATTTTACTCGGAAATCTAATTTTTCTGTGTGGTATTTACTCTGAACATGACCGTTATTTTGCGTTTTTTCATCAATTAGGTCCAGGTTAAACTCCTTGTTTTTTAAAAATTGACGGAAAGATGTAAAAAAGTGTGAAAAACAAAACAAAACCACCAGCAAAACGTCTTTATTTTGGACAAATCCGGATTTCGGACGTCCGGGTTTGGGACTTTATACTGTATTGTTAATGACGAAGACATCCAATTTATTAAAGGGCTTACAATCAGGTAGTCTTATTTAGTGGCGCCATCTAACCTAGAAGTTGGACAACTTTAAACCATAGTGTAGGGAGAAAAATGACACTGTAGAAACTAAAATCTTCTACTGAAGATGTGAAAAAATACATAAAATTTCGTGATAACCATGACTAGTTTTCTCAACTTATCTGGAAAGTTACACTTCAATTACAATACATTTTTCACACTTCATCTTATCTTTCTACAGAAAGAATTAAAAACACCTACGTCAATTCCTTTAAGCTTATTTTTACAGTAGATGCGTAAGTGGTAGCAAAAATAGGATTGTGATGAAAGTAGCAGCAAGAATATAAGAATGTGATCCAAAAGCAAACATTAGGATTGTGATAGTAACCAACAGAAGAGAATATAACCAAGTTCGGATTTAACTAACGGATAGTAGTACTAAACATGCATCAAAACGTTGTAATTTGGAGACAAATAAAGATATAGACCTCTATTTTCGGAAGATAACTATTTCATGAAAAATATTAGGGAAAACGACACCGAAATTAATTTTAATTCCACATATTTAAAATCATTTTCATGGTTTTATTTTTATACTTTAAAATAAATTGTTCTAAATGATTGCTTCATCTTCCATTATTCTATCGGGGACTTTACTGTCGTTTGGCCTTAAATTAGTTTTTTAAATATTGATAGGTTATTCTTTTTTATTTGATAAGCTTTGAATTTATATACATCTTTGATTATCTTTCACTTTAATGCATCTTTTCCAACTTTTATCTTTAACGAAATGAAACGCATAAAACCAAATATTTCGTAACATAAAACATTCAAACACCACGAATAAGAAAAATCTAGACACATTTAGTTTATCATATACTAACCTGCCTGATTAGAAAATAAACATAGCTCTGGATAATAATGTCGCTATTGAAAGATGGATTCATGAAAATATTGAAATCAGGGAGTTTCCTTTTACAGATCCAGTCTTAAGATAACCTTTCTGGATCAATAGTTACTTTTGACAAACATTCCTGCTCATCGTGCATTTTCTTACCTGTAAAAGGTTCTGAGACCCAACACCATTATAAATATGAAGTCCTTAGTGCTCCGAATCAGTGTGATCATCTATAATTTTTCCCTTTTTGTCACGTACATTGTTTGTGAAGTAATAGTAAGTATCTAAGTTTATAAAAGTGAGGGGCAAGTGAGTTTCGTACAACGAATCTCATATATTAAGCATAAAAGTCTAAAGCAGTAAAAACTCTCTTACAGTTATTCTGTCTCTTACATCATGAAATTTGCAGTTTATACATTTTCAAATTTCTAGGTCAACGCAACTTTTTTCAGCTTGCTACGTCATTTCTTAAGGACCATGGAAATAAAATATGATATGCAAAGTTACGCAAGAAGAGAACAATTTTAATGAAATTCGAATCAAAACTCAAAGCTTGAAGAGCTGTCACGAGCCGAGCAATAGGAAATGGAGTGTCATATAAAACGAACAAAGATCAAAAAGCTGTTCATTGCAGTACAACGAAACTGTTGAGAAAAAGAGGCGCGAATTGGTTTCTCTGTAGCAA
Organism: Metellina segmentata; assembly: GCA_947359465.1. Taxonomy (NCBI): domain Eukaryota; kingdom Metazoa; phylum Arthropoda; class Arachnida; order Araneae; family Tetragnathidae; genus Metellina; species Metellina segmentata. The sequence goes on from OX375875.1 coordinate 103,392,596, forward strand.
CAACTGTAGAGCGAGCGGGGTTGTAATGACAAATACACACATAAATACAAAGTTTTGAAACCCACAAACACTTTTCACTCACACGCCATATCAAAGTCGTATTACAATGTGTTAATTTCTACAAAACATGCACTCGTAATATCTCGATTTGAAACAAATAAGCCTCAAAAAGGAGTATATTTGAGTGATAACTAGCTGGCTTCTGGCGAGATTAAAGTATTTCAAAAATTTGTAGAATTTTAAATCTAGGATTAATTTTTAATGTTTCTGAACTAGTGCCTATCTCACAGACCGAATACAATCTGAAGTAGAGTAGCAATAATGGTACTAATAAAAGCATAAGCTTTAACAATGACAGTTATTTTTGTTTTGGTATTCCATTTTCAATTTCATAATGCTGTAAACTTTCAGGTGGAACAAAATTTAAAATGTTTATAAAATATAGTGTAAAATAAACGCATCAGAAGAGAACACGTAAAAGTCAAATACCTATTTGGAAAATTTATTCCAAAAAAACATAATATTTTCCTTTGTGGGTTCTATTATTTTAAAATTCGTTAATTTAGATTTGGATCAAGAAAATTTTGTATATATTCAATGGTGGTTGATAATTACAAGATTTTAAATGTATATAAAAAAATAATGTAAAATAAATGCACCAGAAAAGAAAATATAAAAGTCAAATACCTATCCGGAAAATGTATTCTAAAAACATAATATTTTTCTTTGTGAATTCTATTATTTTAAAATTCGTTAGTTGAGATTTGGATCAAGAAAATTTTGTATATATTCAATGGTGGTTGATAATTACAAGATTTTAAATGTATATAAAAAAATTATGTAAAATAAATGCACCAGAAAAGAAAATATAAAAGTCAAATACCTATCCGGAAAATGTATTCTAAAAACATAATATTTTCCTTTGTGAATTCTATTATTTTAAAATTCGTTAATTGAGATTTGGATCAAGAAAATTTTGTATATATTCAATGGTGGTTGATAATTACAAGATTTTAAATGTACATAAAAAAATAATGTAAAATAAATGCACCAGAAAAGAAAATATAAAAGTCAAATACCTATCCGGAAAATGTATTCTAAAAACATAATATTTTTCTTTGTGAATTCTATTATTTTAAAATTCGTTAATTGAGATTTGGATCAAGAAAATTTTGTATATATTCAATGGTGGTTAATAATTACAAGATTTAAAATGTATATAAAAAAATAATGTAAAATAAATGCACCAGAAAAGAAAATGTAAAAGTAAATACCTATCCGGAAAATGTATTCTGAAAACATAATATTTTTCTTTGTGAATTCTATTATTTTAAAATTCGTTAATTGAGATTTGGATCAAGAAAATTTTGTATATACCCAATGGTGGTTGATAATAATAATAAGATGTAGTGAATCCGAACAATAGAACAAATAACAACAATAGGCAACAGAAGAAAAAAAATATGGACCCATTCTATCACCATCCTTCCAGTAACTCTTCGACGTTCATAGAATATAGTGGCGTAAGGTTCTAAATAGGACAAATTGCGCCCTAAAGATAATCAATTTTAGAACCTCGACAAAAATTATGCAATGAATATCTACGAAGTTTATGGTATTATTTTCTTCTCACTGGTATTCTATAACTGTAGACAAGTCAGAAATGGGATACCTCAATTTGTAACAAATATATATAAAACGCAAGAAAAGTGACACAAGTCGAAAAATTAAAATTTTGATGTTATGTCATTGAAAAATATGTATGAGTTGTCTCATCGTGTTATATTACTATTCTATAGAATATAATAGTTAGTATATATTTTATACATAATATAGTATATATTTTATAGTATCCTTTAAGCTGATGTTTCTCAAATTCTGCAATTTTGAGTTGTGTCACTTTTCTTGCCGGGGTACGATATGATGGGATTTTAGGAATTTCATAGATTAAAAAAAAAAACTTTCCTTTTGACTTAATTCTCTTTAAGGAATTATATCACATTTCTTTAGAATGCTCGAAATATACAGGGTGTCCATAAAAGAATGTCCCAGTGTCAATGGTGTATTATAACATTTTAATTTAGACTATTTACAACAAATCATACATCAAATTGAAGGTAAACTCATCTAGTTTTCTTACAAATATTCAGTATGTTCACCTTTAGTTATACGGCACACATCCAACCTAAAGTCCAATTCTTACCGTAACTGGGGTGGCTTATCTGGATATGTTGAAAGAATGGCTCTTTCCCCAATTAGTAGAGGGTGAACCTGTAAACTTGATTTGGCCACAGGATGGAACCCAAACCCATTGGAATCTCTTCGTACGAGAATGGTTGAACGTCGAAGTCCCTGACCGTTGGATGGGTCGTAATGGTCGAGACGACAAAGCTCGTTTTCATTGTCCTCCACGTTCACCTGACATAACGCCATGCGATTTTTTTTTCTTTTGGGGATTTAAAAAAGATATACGTGTCTACGTTCCGCCGCTACCTAATGATTTGCCAGAGTTGAGACACAGAATTGAAGATGCTATTATTCCGGACTTGTTAACCAAAGTGTGGGAAGAATTGGACTTCAGGCTGGATGTGTGCCGTATAACTTAAGATGCACGTATTGAACATTTGTAAGAAAAACTAGGTGAGTTTACCTTCAATTTGATACATGATTTGCTGTAAATAGTCAAAATTAAACTGTTATAATATACCATTGAAACTGGGATATTCTTTTATGGACACCCTGTATTTTCCTGGGCAAGTACTTGAACTTAAGTCACACGAGCAACACTACAGGTTATTTATTTTCCCATGGAATTCTGTAAATACTAACTCTTTTTCTAATTGTTAGCCAATATTAAAAATTTCAAACACTTTTCAATGAATTGATCATGTAATTTCATACTAGTTTTCCATACATCGACCCCATCTTGATGTTTACTTCTGCTTTGCTTGAATGAATTGTTCCTCTAAATCCTGCAACCATATCTAATCACTTCGAAATTATTAAATTACTCAACCTTCAAAGCGAGTACTTAACAGCTAAACGGACCAACGCGGTTTCGAATCATAAACTGCTTTGATGCTCAATTTTCCTCGACGAGATTTGCTAAACGAAGCATAGAGGACGATTATTTTTCTTTCGCCAGTAGAATTTCAAAGCAGATACATTCATGTGTTTCTTGTATCATTCATTCCTCAGTACAAATATTTCTCGTGGTATTTTTTTCTCTTTGTCTTACAACATTCTATAAAGAATGCATAGTTAATAATACTCTTCGGGTTCTATCATGGATGTTGTATATCACTTTAATGCTTTAAACGACTTAGAGATTCAACCGCATTAAAACCATTAAAATTCATCCAATGCTTTCAAATGTGTTGCCATACTGAATTCACTGTCCCAAATGCCCTAGCGACAGAAGCTATTGCAACAAACCGACCTCTGACTGGTCATCACCTTACTGATCTTCTTGTTTAACTCTCTGAGGCGCTCACACTCGTAATTTCACCTTGCAATTCCACCTGCAGTCTCCTCTGCGCGACTTCTAAATAATTTTGATCATCTTGACAAATAGAATCTTTCCAAAGGATTATGCTCTAAGGTAATGATGAATAAAATATTTCAGACAGTTCTATTCAACAAAATGGATCGATGAAATGTTTCCAATGCAAAGGAGTAATATAATCTAAGCAGAGAAGTACTAGAATCTAAGTAGAGAAGAGTAATAGAATCTAAGTAGAGAAGAGTAATAGAATCTAAGTAGAGAAGAGTAATATAATCTAAGTAGAGAAGTAATAGAATCTAAGCAGAGAAGTAATAGAATCTAAGTAGAGAAGTAATAGAATCTAAGCAGAGAAGTAATAGAATCTAAGTAGAGAAGAGTAATATAATCTAAGTAGAGAAGTGTAATATAATCTAAGTAGAGAAGTAATAGAATCTAAGCAGAGAAGTAATAGAATCTAAGCAGAGAAGTACTAGAATCTAAGTAGAGAAGAGTAATAGAATCTAAGTAGAGAAGAGTAATAGAATCTAAGTAGAGAAGTGTAATAGAATCTAAGTAGAGAAGTAATAGAATCTAAGCAGCGAAGTAATAGAATCTAAGTAGAGAAGTAATAGAATCTAAGCAGAGAAGTAATAGAATCTAAGTAGAGAAGAGTAATATAATCTAAGTAGAGAAGAGTAATAGAATCTAAGTAGAGAAGTAATATATAATCTTTCCAAGGGATTGCATTCTAAGGAAAAGAACAACAAACATTTCCAAACGATTGTATTCTAAGTAAATACAATAGGGTGGGCCGAAAAAACTCACATTTTTTTTCAAGGTGTAATACCGCGGAAAAGTTGCGAATTTAGAAGATTAAAAAGGGGTAAAAAAATAAATAAAATCGGTTTATATCTTCCGGTTGCGCATGTGCTGTAAAGTGTGCCGAAATTTGGAAAAATTCACATTTTTACAATAATTTTTAAGATTTTAAAATTAGCCTTTTCCGAATGTAATAGCTCAAATTCTTATGTATTAGAACCACAGATAATAATGATTAAATATTATTTTAATCCATCAACATCTTCCGGTCGTGCATTGCCCTCAAAGTTAATGAAATTTTGAAAAAAAAAATTACAAATAAAGGTAAATCACAGTTCAAGGTAAAAAAATACTAGCAACTTACTTCTAGTAAAGGTAGCGATTCGAACCAGATTCTAAAGCGCCAAATAAAAAGTTTCCTCTAATAATTGGCAGATGAGAATTCAATAAAATCTACTGCAATTGCATCAATTGTTTTGCACGACGTTGGATTAGTTACCGATTCTGAAGTCTCCCATCTTATGGACAAAAACAAAATAAGAAGAGAAAAACAAAAAGTTAGGGATGAATTGAGTATTAAATCTGACGAAATTTCCACTACAAGGTCTCTGTTTGAATGGAGGGAACGACGACACGTTAGTGGTAGATCTAGCTCATGCGAAAAGGTTCCGTAGAGTAAAAAAAGAGGAGCATTACTCGCTAATTCAAGAACCAGGTTCAGTCTACATCGGCCATGTTACTTTAACTTCTGGAAGTTCTGTAGATATTGTTGCTTCTATTATTCTTATATGTCTGGTCGTGGCATTTCTCTTGAAAAATTAGTTGTCATAGGATGTGATGGCACTACTATTAATACAGGTTGGAAAAACGGTCTGATTCACCGAATCGAAACACACTAAGGGAAATTACAATGGGCAGTTTGCCTTCTCCTTTTCAATGAACTTCAATTCCGGCATCTGTCTCAATACCTAGACGGTAAATCAACGGGTCCGAAATCGTTCAGAGGGCCAATCGGTGAAAAGCTAAATGGCTGCAAAAAACTTCCAGTCATTGGCAGTCAGATCCCCACAATTAACAGAAGTATACTAAGTAAGGATTAGCAATATACACTCAATATTTCCATGGCAATAAAGTCGGGAAACTTGTAAAGAGGATTTGGCTGTACGAGATCCTGGTCCTTTGTCACCCTCGAGGTGATTGACAACAATAAATCGAACTCTCAGATTGTACTTAAGTGAAGAAAGTCCCACATCTGAACTTCAAGAAATAGTTGTATTTATTTTGAAGTCATACATGCCAATGTGGTTTAGTATTAAAACAAGTAAATACTTTACAAAGGAACCAAAACTTGTGTACCAATCAATACAATCTTAAAGATACCTGCCTGAAGATTTACGTAATATTGTCGACACCGTGATTGAGCGAAATGGCTTTTTTCTAATCCAGAACATTTAATGTTAGCCATGACACAAGATAATACGAAACACATAAGAGAGCTCGGACTTCGACGAATTCTAAAGGCGAGACAGATCAAAAGAGAACAACTATCAGAACATTCATGCCACCAAAACTCAATTTCAAGGATTAAGACTACTCGGAAATAATTAACTGGATGGACTGTGATTTATCGTCTCCCCCAATATCAAAAGATATCAGTGACAATAAGACTAAATCACATATTCAGTGACTCAGTCCCTAATTGGGATATAACATTCAAGACATTCCCAGTTCACACACAGGCAGTTGAACGATGTGTGTAAATCGTGATTGAAGCCTCAGGAAAAGTTTTCGGAGCTGAGTCTAGGGATGGTTTTATCAGAACAACTCTGTTGTCAAGGTCAACCATGCCTAATGTGACCATATGTCTCGTTTTTAGATGTACTGTCCCGTAGTCCCCAAGCACAGCTTCGGGACGCCGAAATGTCCCGTTTTCAGAAAGTGATCAACCCACGGTAACAATTTCAAAAGGAATCCGTCGAGAGAGAATCCAAAGATAAATAAAAAAATATCCATCGGACTTCATCTCTTTGGAAGTACTTATAGTAGACAATTCCGGAAAATCTTAAGCAAAAAAATTATTGCCATCGTTTTCGTGATCAGTGATTTTTTATTGGGGAAGATCGGGAAGACTTTTTTCTCTTGCTTTGACAGAAGAAAACGCGATGATATTGGACTGAATATTTAAATTTAATACTTGTAATCAATTTAGGCGTCTAGAATTTCGGAATTCACATTGTAAAAGAACATGTTATTATCCCCCCCCCTCATCCCTAGTCAGAAGTCTGCTAGCTGGCTCCTCCATTGAGAGTACGCGTAGACTGCTCGATCATCTTTCTTGACGATTGATTGTTGTTGTTTTTTATCGACGTGTGTAATTACAGTCAATTTAAATTTCTTGTACTTGAAACCTTCATCATTTCAACAATACCTAAACGGAAGTGCACTTTAATGCTAACTTTTAAACTAAGTACCCGTGTATAAAACACAAAAGAAAATTTTAAGAAATCCTGCCAAGAATTTCATTTTTAATTACTTAATATACTACTTACCAAATATACTTAAGCAAATTTGTTCTTCAGAAAATATAAGATCACATGAATTATTTATTTTCATGTGTTCCTTCCTGTTCTTTTCATTAATAAATAAAAACTATAAAGAAATATGTGTTTTCATGAATACTCATATTATTAAGTAAAAATTAGATGTCCTGTTTTGAGGAAAAAATAAATGGTTACGTTAACCATGCCTAACTTTGCCCATAAAACAGATTTTAAGAATGAGTGAAAACGGAGATGTTCATTTGTTCAACAGGATTTCCTTGGACTTACGACTCTTCACAGAAAAACTTAGTTTTTTCAATAAAAGAAAATCTGTTTATAAATATTACTAGTGGTCTAAAATAATTTGTTTTTAAACATTTAAACTTGTATTCAATAAAGAAAACCAAAAAAACATACAAGTTGTTAGTATTTTTTCCTCTTGAATTGTGATCTACCTTTATTTGTAATTTTTTACAAAATTTCATTAACTTTGAAAGCAATGCGTGACCGTAAGATGTGGATGGATTTAAATAATATTTAAAAATTATTTTCTGTGGTTCTGATACATAAGAATTTGAGCTATTACATTCGAGAATCGACTAATTTTAAAGTGTTAAAACTATTGTAAAAATGTGAATTTTTCCAAATTTTGGCAAATTTTAGAGCACATGCGCGACTGGAAGATATAAACTTTTTTTTTCTTCTTTTTTACCCTTTTTTAGTTTTTCAAATTCGCAACTTTTCCGCAGTATTACGACTTGAAAAAAAAATTGAGTTTTTTCGGCCCACCCCCTACTTATAAGTAACCAACCAAGTAAATATTCCAAGGGATTCTGTTCTAAGGTCATGATGTATCGAAATTTTCAGCCGGTTCTATTTTATAAAATGGATCGATAAAATCTTTCCAAAGGAAAAGTGTAATAGAATCTAAGAAGAGAAGTAATGTATAATCTTTTCAAGGGATTCCATTCTAAGGTAAAGAAAAACAAATATTTCCTAAAAAGATTTTTTCTAAGTACTATTAGAATCTTTCCAAAGGATTCTGTTCCAAGGTAATGATGAATACAATATTTTAGACGGTTCTATTCTACAGAATTGATCGATAAAATCTTTCCAAACGAAAGGAGTAATATAATCTAAGTAGGCAAGTAATATAGAATCTTTCCAAGGGATTCCATTCTAAGGAAAGGAAAAACAAATATTTCCAAAAGTTTGTATTCTAAGTAACCAATAGAATATTCCAAGGGATTCAATTCTATTGGGAGAGAAGTAATAAAATATTTATGCAGAACTTAGTTCTAAGGGGAGAGAAGTAATATAATTCTATCTCTCAACAGAATTTCATTCCCAGAAGGAGAGCAATGAAATCGTTCCAAAGAACTATATTACGTGGAAAGGACCAATATAATCTTTCCAATAAATTCTATTCTAAAAAATAACATGAAGCTGCGGACACAAGCTCCGTCTATTTGATTGTAAGGTCGATGTAGAAATCTCGCGATACTCAGAGAGTTAAGAATAATGATGTCACGCTAAACTCTAAAACCAGTCACAAGGATTATGTTCGAAAAATGTTGTTATTTTTATATTCTTCTTCCACCTCTCTTATGAATATTAGCTTTACCGAGCAGTTTTCCATGGCTTATAAGAAAGGTTGTGGAGATTAATTCAACAGAGAAGATACAACAGAGATTTTAAGTTATATCTGATGCAAAGTTCAAGAAGATATCGTCTTCACAAAGCAAGGACCACAAAAAAAAACTATTTTTCAAAAGTGCGTATTTGATGCTAAATTTTTGTTTTCATGACAAGAAAAACAAATTTAATATTTTAATCTGTTAAACAAAAGTATAACACTATTAAAATGCTTAGAACTAATACTAATAGTCAGTCTTTAAGTGGCAGTACTGAGAAACTTTGTTTCTGCCTGTTATTGTGTTTTTTCTGAAAAAGAAAATACATTCAATGGTCTCTATATTAGAAAGCTTTTATTGGATTGATCCTCATCAAAGCGAAATAGAAAACAGTAGTGCTTTTTTAGAAGGTATACAAAAATTCATTAGCAATAACAATGCAACATATTACAAAAATATTCATCGAGTATATGTTATATAAGTGAGTCAAATTCATTGTCAATAATTTTATATTGAATGAAAATTAAGCCGAAAGTTTCATCATAGATTGATGTGTCGAAAGATATTGATAATGTTACATATCTTTCGATCGTGTCGTATCAACTTATTTTCAAGTAATACACGTAGACAGAATGAAAATACCTATGTTTTGCAAACTTTGATTATACTAACATCTTAGTAAGGTATTTAAAATTTACTCTAGTTTTACAAGAAGAATATATAAAATTTTAAAAAAAACATTTCCTCAAAAAAACTGTCAATCAAATCATTATACTTAATAAATAGGGCAACTTTTTGTAATAAATGCAACTTTTATTCACACGTTCTACGCTGCATGTAAAGTACTAAAACAAAACTTCCACCTACATAGGATGTATTGTAAGTGAGTTATAATCGCAACATAAATGCAACTTTTTTGCATAAATGCAACCATTTGCAACTTTTTAAAATTTAGCTTAAAATTAACTAATATACAGTTACTATTTCATTTTTTGCCCTCATGATCAACCCTTCTATTATGTGTGTCTGATCTTGCAAACGCCGAAGTATTACGAATGAAACAAGTTCATGAAAAGAAGGAGTGCATCCTAACAGACGAAAGTAAAATAAATGACAAGTGCTTTAAGACATTGGTTGGCACTCTTGATAATCCAGAGGAAACTTGCTTAATCGACTGCAGAGTTTGCAATTTGAGTGTCGATCATCAATATATAGTTCGCCTTGTAGATGACGTTTTAAAATCTCTGAATGTTGAGGGAAAGAATTTTACGCTTCTGCTATCCGATACTGCATATTATATGACTGCGGCAGGAAACACACTGAGGTGCTTTATCAGCGATTGCTCGAAGTAAATTGTATAGCACACTTGTTTCACAACTGCAGAAAAAGTCAGCGGATTTTACACAAATCTCGACAATTTCATCGCTTGTATTAAGGCAGCCACAGTACAAAACAATCTCCGAAAAGCCGCTTTCAGACCATTGGCCAATTGGGTGTGAGTACTGGCCATTCCTGAGCCAGTACTCACACCCTGGGCTTCGTGGATTCGGTAATATTGTACTACGCCGACCACCTTCCCACTATAAAGGATATTGCGAGCGATTTCAATCACAACGGCCATTTAGTGCGTCTTGTAATAAAAGCAGTGTGTGACCCAGAACTGACAAAAAGTTTGCTGCAAATCAAAAGCAGCTACGAATATTTGATTCGTCTCGTAGAAAAATTGGAATCGAAATGGTACAATATCAAGACAGCGTATGTAGATATCAGATCGATGGATTTTAAAGAAGATCCTTGCAACCTTAAAGCGTATCTTTAAAAACGACTGGAAAAGAAATTGACCTGACGGTTATTGCTATACTTTCCCGAGATGATTTTCCCCCGAGTTAATATTTGCTACTGCAACAATGTCAGGCAACATCAGTCTGTGTCGAGCGCCGATTTTCAATGTTAAAGAAATTACCGGCAATATCTGTCATTCAACGACATCAACGTTCTTCTGTATTTAATGGTGTCTTATAATACTGTTGTACACAACTAAAATTGTCAATAAATTTTTTCATTTTTTCAAATTTTACGAATCGTTTAACTTTTATTTTAGTGTATCAAAAATAAATGCAACTATTTCCACAAATGCAACTTTATGGAAAGATAAATTCGATTTTTCCCATTTTTACTGCAACAAAAGAGTTGCCCTATTAATAACTATTATTCATTATTTTACTGGTATATTCAGAATAGTTTAATAATCCGTTCAAGTATATTTTTGTGTAAAGGAATAATTTGTCTTTAAGGTAATTTTGGTTATACTATATGTTATTTATAACCACCATTGCCTTTACTTTATTTTTGTAAAATCGTTTACTCAAAAACACTGTTAAAGTTAAAAAAAAATATTATCATCAAACAAAAAAAATTTCTGACTATCGTTTTACTTACAACAGAATAGATGCAGAACAGAAGCTCGCTCAAATTAGACCGAGTGATTTTATTTGTGAGAGCTTCGGTGTTGTCCATGGAAGTAGGAAAGATAAGGAAGTACCCTAACAATGTTTCGCTACCGGTTTAACTGAAGCCGTATTTCCATGGTTTTAAGGCACCAAGATGGCGGCCGCGCATGCGCTGTCAAAAACTTTTTGTAATGCGCATTTTTTTTATTCATATTAAGATGTGTTCATTCATTTAGCAACTAAACGATGCTTAAAAAATGGAATTTTTCTAATTTTGGCAATATTTTTTTTGAATGATAATTTAAGTATGATATATAAAAAGAATTTACTACCTTTTTCCCGTTTGATTTTAAATTTTGTGATTGAATATGTTATACTATAATTACAATAAAGAAACAGAAAACTAACAATGCTTGTTCTTTTGTTGTTTTTTGTTTATCATTGGCACGCAAAATGTTTTAAAACAGCTTTTAAATTGGTAAAAACTCAATGATTAGTAAAACTATAGGTATCCTACAAATACCATTTCTCAGTAATGTTTTAATTTAGATTAACTGATCCCACACATATCTTCTGCTCTCTAGTGCCTAATAGTCTAGTGCTACTGTGTATCCCTCATTCTTGTTTTTATAAATTGTATCCAAATTGGTTTCCACAATTAAACATTGAAATTCATTTTATTGATTTCCTGCATACATTGAACTACACACAATTTTGGCCCAATCATCCATTCTAAATATTTATTTTCTTGTGGTATTTTACTTCTTATTACGCACCGCTTTATGATTATGCACTGCTTGTCCATGCATCTCTACGTTCTGGGTCTTTGATAAACCTGAAATGAAAATTATTTTAGTTAGATACAATGAATTGGTAGATGCTTTGAAACCTATGTATATTGATCCTGTCTATTGATAAATCTGTCAAACCATATTTTTTCTAAGTCTCAACAGTATTACAGGTTTTACTGTTTATCTTAGACTATTAAAACAAAAATTTATAAACATAAATTAATTCAATCTAAAAAACCACTAAATCAAACTTCTGCACAATTACTTACTTTGATAATAAAAATATACATGTTTGATAAATTGAAGACTGGTTATTCAATATATTATGTCTGTCCAAACAAATCCACCCATAGAAATAATCTTTTTTGTTATGAATTCTTTCTAAAATTGTAATACATGCAAATACAGTAAAACCTAAGACTGCAAGCTTAAATTGTATGAGCTCATAATCTTAACCATTGGCTCAATAGATGCGTGTTTTGAAAAACTTCATACAGTTACAATATTTTAAGTATTTGCTTGTCTTCTAAAAAACTCATTAACAAGTTGCTTACAGTTCAAGGCTTCAATAGCATTCAAGTTAGTTACTCAATGCAAAAAAATTTAACCAACAAAAAATGCGTTTTAGAAAACCAAAAGTAATGTTTATAATATAAATTTTATAGCTATTAGCTAAAGCTGTTTCATTCTATATCATGTAACATGTGGTAATATTTTCCCCATGTACTAAAAATACCGCTACTGTTTATTTGACTGTAATACTTTTACATTAAATAAAAGCTAAACTTTCCTAAAAAGCAGTTTCTAACACTTATTACAACTGGTATGTTGAAAAATCAAAATCGTACAATTCTGTTAATTAATAAATAAAATTAATAATCTCTTTGGATAAATCAGTCAACTTTCCAAAATAATTCTTTAAATGTTTATAAATGCGTCTAATTTTGAATATTCAAATCAAAACTAAGAAAATGGTGCTAATTATTTGGTTAAAATTGTCAATAAAAAACCATGAAAGTTCATAAACGGTATAACCACGTTGATTAACATGCACGAGAACAATGGTTTTAAGGCACCAAGATGGCGGCCCGGTTATGGTTTTGGCTTCAACAGTTCAAAGTAAAGGCACTTCCATTATCTTTCCTACTTCCATGGTGTTGTCAACGAAACTATAACTCAGTATTTGATTTTTCTTATATTTTTGAAAAATTTAACTTGGAACTATTAAAACCTCTATCTCATTAGAAAGAAAATGTTCACAAGTTTACACAGTGTAAAATTAGAAGAAAACACTGTTTTAATTTTTGATGGTTATATATTTACTTGGTCTATAGAAAAGTCAGACTTCAACTAGACAATTTTAAATATCTAACTTGGAAATGATATTACAAGTAAAGTTTGCATTAGGGTTTCGTAGCTAGGAGTTGTATTTAAAGCATTGTTCAGAAAGATTTCATTTAAACAGTTATATATACATATTAATATTATGTGTACAGAAAAGATTACATGGATCATGTCACAGCCAACACGCTGGCACATGCAGGCACACACAGTTATATAGAAGGTGCTCCACCTTTACGTGGAAAACTTAAGCAGTTACTGTTATCACTCCAACTCTAACTGGGGTAGGAAAGTAAAGTTACATTTTTGCTCGATGCGGTATGGGGATTAATTTATACAACTAAAACTCATTCCATCCTCGTAAACTCAACTGCATATAATCTAAAAAGGTGAATAAAAAAATAAAAAATAAACAATAGAAAGGGAAATTTTCAGTGCTGAAAACTGGATTTCTCAAGCACATATCAGCAGTCCAAGGTTTCATGTGATCGGCAGCAGTCGACGTGAGACCTGGTCCTTCATGATGGCCAACTTTCTCCACATAGTACCGGTCACTCGCTCTGTTTGCTTTCTCACGATAAGAGTCCGATAAACTTTGGACGAAACTTCAGACCAGAACCAAGCTAAGTTCTTTGGATGGCCACTAGGTCATCTATTTTGTAACAACGAGGGTTTTTTCTTTTCCGGTTGAAGCTACTACGATTCTCTTGTATTTTGAGGATATTTCACTTTGCTTCATCTCGTAATTTTTCTCGATTTTCTATCATGGTGAAGTACTTCTTTTCGAGCAGTTGCAAAATCATTGAGTCTTCTATCATGGTCATAGAGGCACCATTACTCATCTGAAAAAGATGGCTACCCCAGCATGCACATTGCCACTACCATACCTGTCCCTTTTGAAGGGATGGTAAGGGTAATATCGTGTCATAGACTCTACTGATTAAAATGAGTCGAAAATCACTCAAAAGAAAATCTGAACTCATATGTTGTTGTTGCTTATTTTCCAGTGTCGAAGGCAGACAAGATCCTTAAGACCGTTGACTCAAGATGACGAGCACAAGAAGTGGATAGCGATAGATGTCCTCCCTGGGGAGGCCCATGCAATCCATTAGATGCTCTGCAGAAGCCTGATGGTTGAGCCACTTGGTACAGGTGGCGAAGACCTTCCTGCCCTCGATGAATGAGAGGCACTTGATGTGACTGCTAGCAAGTCTAGAAAGAGCAGTCCAAGAGCATCTGTCACACGGGAGGTCTAAGGTCAATTCCGGCTTTTTAGCTATTACCAATGATGAGTAGTTGGGCTCTAGCCTCCAGAATTTTTATTTTTCCCATGAATATAATTCCAGAAAAGTCAAGGCAGTAGAGGAGGGAATGATATAACTGCAACCCTCCTTACCAAGTATATCCGTCAATTCATTACCTTGAATGTCCACATGAGAAGGGATCCGCTGTAAAAGGATATCGGGATTTATTGAGATCTGTTTTAGCTTAAGCAGAATAGAGATACTGGTATTGTCGCCTACAAGCCTCCAGTTATTAAGGTGTTGGAGAGAGCTGCGGCTATCAGATAAAATCCATTCGTCGCGATAATCCTTCTCACAGAAAATGGCCTAAACTCATTTGTGAATTGTATGAAATTCCATTGACCTTCACTGTTATGCTTTCGGTTCAAATTTAAGTGTCCTCTTGTGACCGTACATAAGAAGCACGCACAATACCTCTCCACTAGAGTTGGGCATTCCTTCATGCAAGATCTTAAAAGAAAACCTGTGGAATAAAAAATTATGTTTGGCAAAATTACTTCAAAAATAGATGCATATAGTAGAAGATAACATTATCAAATCGAGGAGTGGGCTAATCGGTTAACTTTCCAAATGGTTGCGACGAAATATCTCTTTTATCAAGATCTGACCAATTTTGATGATGAAGAGATAACTCGCCATTCAAGGTATTGCCGATTTTTTAAGGTAGTCATTAAACAAATCCGACTAATTTCGAGAAAATCACGATGGAGGTTAAATATGTTTTAAGGGTAGAAAGTAATAAAGTTGTCGATCTGTCTGCAGTGAAGTATTCTAATTTAAAAGTAACTTTTTCTCGGACCAGATCATTTGAGTCAGCGAGGACTGAAAATAATAAAAAGGTAGCATATCACCAAGGAGAGGAGATTAAATAAAACTCGAATTCAACTTTTTCAGTCTCGATTTTTTTTGTTATATTCGACCGGTAAACATTCTTACGTGTCGCACCAGTAATTTCTAAATAGTATTCTGAAACGCAAATATATCAACATATACAACATTATCTTGTGGACAAACGGTCAAACAACCGTCTGACAGATTACAGAGGAAGAGTGGACAGTCACTATTTCTGCTCCGATTCAGATGAATAGTGCTGATAGGCTATTGCCTAGCAGAGCGTGTGAAGTGTTGACAGAGTTAGTTTTAAATAACAATTTGAATTGGAAGACAGTCGATTAGTAATTTTTTTTCAGTCTATATTGTCATTGAGGAATGAATGGTTGATTTTCAAACGAGTTTAGATTTTTATGTTATAGACAATACTTATGAATTAGCATTTTATAATGCAAATTGTATCTATATATATATTTCTCTTACGTGGCACGCAAAAAAGACGTTATTTGTTACCGCGTTTTGGCAACATTGTGCGATTGTTTGTTTACTAGGAGCCTCGCGAGTCATTTGAATCTATAGCGTTATCGGATGAAATTTTATTGAAAAAAAAATGAATTTTAGACGAGCTGTTGCGGTTCGTAATAGAAGTCTAAGAAAGCGGAGGATCTTTTCAGGGCTATTTAAAAAACGGTCCTTTTCAAGGCTAACAATTATAGTACAACAAGACGGGTGCACTACAACTTTCGACAACAAACTCAGTCAAAAAGTGTATGGGTGGCTCGAGTATTGGGGAAATGTACACACAAACAACATGCTGGGTATTCAATTTCCAAAGCAGCGCTCACATTGCGAGTAAAAATTTGCTCAAAGTTTTCATATAAATTCTGATTCCAGAGGTACTGTATATATCTTTTATGTAATGCAACAAATTTAGATTTGAAAAATATTTTTTTGGAATATATTTTGTAATCAATCCCTTCTTCTAGGACACGTGTCTTCATTGATGCGAGCGAAGCGAGCATAGGTTCGCGCAGCGAACCAATGAGAATTGCGAAGCAATCCTCCGGGGGTTGGCGAGCGTTAGCGAGCAGGGGGCGGGCCCCCTAGTCGATATAATTTGACTAACATAACTATATGGCGCTGCTCTCGTATTAATCCGACATGGATTAAAAATATGAGTATTCTTCATCTCTTTTTGAACGTTAAAATTAAATCGCTATAACCTTGAAATACTTGGAATTTTCATTGCTCCTTGTGTTTACCATTTTTAAACAATCTCATAAATGAACATTAGTTGCGATATTTTTCTATATCATACGTTCCGGGGCAATACACTGTCAAGTATTGGACACACACACACGGGTTTAGTCATGGAAATGGCTGTATTATTACTCTGTAATGCCACTGCAAGTTGTTTGGACGATATATCTCGTCCATAATGAGATACCTCGTTGAGACAATAGGGTTAATCCCACACATTTTGTAACTTAATCTATCTGCTGTGCGAGTGAAGTTTTCCAAACTACTGAGAAAATCTAACTTTTTACTGTGGAAAAGAGCTGATAACAATATTGCATGGAACATCAAGCTGTTCTACAAATGCCATCTTGATATTATCTCTTTTAAAACCCTCTCAAATTAAAGCCCAAATTCCATACATAAACATTACAACATAGAAACTGATGAGTTCTAAACACTAATCAATATAAATGAAATGTAAGTTCATTACTACGGTGATTATAAATAAGGAAGTCATTGAACTGCCAGCAAACATGCGATCAAAACGCAAGGTTTATATTTGTTTCTTATTTGCTTGTGTGTGTGTGTGTGTGTGAAGAACAATTAATTCAAGCATTTCGTTTTAAAATGTAATTTGAAATATAAATGTTTTAGCCACCAATCCCAACAAATTGCGAATAATCCAAGTATTTTCTTCTTTTTATCAGTAACGCGCAAAAGATTGAAAAACAAATTGTTTTTCTTTCTAAACGAGACAGAAAGAATGATACACGAAAGAAGGCGAGCTCAGACTCGCAACAAAAGAAAAGCGAGGATCGTTCGCTTCTTTCATGATGTTACCCTTTCAAACCGGTAGTGTATTTTCTGATCTAGTGAATCATTTCATTGCTGTGCAGGAGAGACGTAGGTGAAAAAATCTTACTTCCCCAAAAGAAGTCAACAAGGCGAGCAGGGTTTGAAGACACCAAAGTTCGACGGAAGCAATGTCGAACAGAATAGGAAAGGTCTCCATTGTTTTGCGATTGGTGCTGGCGAAATCTGGAGAACTTTCGAATACAATCTAGCGGATATGTCGTGTTTCAACTTAAAAGTTTCTCTGGACGATTTCTTCAGAAGTATTGATAGTTAGATGTCGTTCGTTAAATTGAATCTGTTGCTGGTATATTTGGCCTAATGCAGAAATAGGAATTTCCGCGTTTGAGTAGAATCAGATATTGGTTTTAGTGCCAGCGCTGAAGACAGCAAAATATAGTAAGTAGTTTTTATTTATTCTGTGTAAATATATTTCTATTTACACGAATTATTTTAAATTTTCGGATTCTTACGAAAATGAATAAATGTACTGACTTAATTTTTTGTAATTTCGCAGTTTATCCTCGTTGTTGTAGAGGAAGCATAGAAACTAGAATCTTTAAATTAAGTACACTGAGTATTCATAACCTGCATTACTATGAAAGAATATTTATTTTTATCCTCTAACAACCTTTTTGTTTTTATTAAAAATTAAGTTAAGGAGCATAGATTTTCAATATCGATAGACACTTTTTGTATTTTCTGATACTTCGATAACATGTAATTCATGAAATAATTTCTTCTCTTTACTGGACACTTCAAAATTACAAATAATGTGTGTGCCATGGTTTCTTTGTAAAACTATATTTTCTGCCATTTAGATGAATTATATGCAAATTAGATGCTAAATATCCTTGGGATGTCATGTTCCTAGAATTTGCAAACAACTTTTCAAAAACACTTAAATGTTACTTATTTATATTTAATTAGTTTTATTTAGCCAATAGACCATTGTATTTTCCACTGCGAAGTAAATTCAGCTCATCCATCAAACCAACCTACCATAGATTATATATATATATACACTTGTATACTTTTGTATGGAATTCAAATCTGATACTTCATTTATTTCGAGTCTTATTTTTGTTCTTTGCGCAATGTAAACGATTTCCGATTATTTGGGACAGACGATATTTTTCAACGAACGGGAATAAACGGGATCGCGTGCAGTGATATTTTCTGTCTCTTACGCTGTGGATTAATTTCACCTTTCGAAAAATTTTGTGCAGTTTCAGTTGTAAGTTGTGGCAACTGTGCGAGATTAAAAGATAAAAAAAATCACAAATTAATATCTTTAGAACAACTCTTTCCGACATCTTTTATTTTTTTTTATTTCGCTGTTTTCTGTTTTAAATATTAATTATTTTAATAAATGTGTTTTACTTCTCATCACACGCAACACCTCTACAAAGTATTCGACTTAACAGTGGCAGGTAAGTCAGAATAAAGCAAATTTTAAGTGTAATTATGCCATTATTGGAAGAATAATTCCATTATTGAAAGAATAATAATGTATAAAAAATCCGAACTAGAACTTTTCAAACATTAAAAAAAATTCTTTGTCATAATGACAGAATATTGCGAAATTCCACAGTGTCGAATGTCGTATACAAGAGTGCCACAAGTAAAAAAATATTGTTTTGTTGACTATGAGTGCAAGTGCTCTCGCCGTAAATAGTAATTTTTATTAATTGAGTTGAACATGAAAAGAAGTAAGAAAAGGAATTACAAATCTCCCTCAAAATCGTCTTTTGTAGTTGTAACCTTAGTGTCACATTTCGTCATTTGTAGCTTAGTCATACAGCAAGGGTGCGATGCATGTGAAATGTATTATATGAATGAATATGCATGTGTAGGATTTGTGTCCAAAGTAAGTTGTAGAAGTTATAAAGATGGCGAGATATGTTCAAATATATTTTTATTCTACGAAAAACGTAAGTCATATATTTTGATCATCTCTTCAATCTAAAGTAAACCAATTGTCACCGTGTAAGGTCGGGTATTTTGCTAGTATTCCTATAAATATGTTTCACTTGTGCCATTCTTACACCTGGTATGCGATGTTTTCGAATTCCATCATCATAAGGAGATGTTGGTAAATTGTATGGTTACGACATTCATGACTAAACTAGCATTTTTTCTTGAAATTTTCATTCAGCGGAACGTGGAATAACGGAGCTTGTGTTAGAAATGAATGTTATTAGTGTAGACAAATCATACTCAATCGATAACAATTTTTCAAAAAGCAAAATATCAATTTTACAGCGGTTTTTTTTTTAAATCATTGCTATCAACAAATGGTTTACATGTATCTAAATTGCGTAATAACAATCAATTATAGATTAAGCAACCTCGACTTTCTGTCACTTAAGACAAAAAAATTTATATATTTTAAAATTCCTAAGATTATTCTAAGATTAGCAAAGTTTTTTTACCCAACAGACGTTCAGCTTTAAATCGAATCCTTATGATACTTTTTCGAATTCATATATTCAGTTTCTAAATGAAAATCAAGTACCTACTTATAATGATAGATGTAGTTACTTCTCTATGGAGTACAGCTTTAAATAACATCCATGAAACATGCAAAACAAATGCAAATTTAACTGATTGTAATCTTCTTGTAAAGAAAATCTAAATCAAAATTTTAGAAATGCGTTGTTATCATTGACGGTATAAATAGTAAGAATGGTCGAATTCGTAGAGTTGCTGGATTTCAGTCTCCAAGAAGAAGAGTTTTACTAGGTCTTGTTTTATTTTGGGGGACATTATAATTCCTTTTACTACAGAGTTAGTTTTTTTTTCAATTTCGAAGAAAAATTTGCGGTTTACTTTGCTTATGAAGTTTTAATTTTTTTTTGTTTATTTGATTAGCCCCCCGAATATATATTATGATCGACTTAACAAAGTATAAGTAAATTAGTTTCTTGTTGCCTAGTGGTGGTATTGAACGCCGAAAAGTAAGTGGATATATGTCAGCGGACGTTTTCCGAAATTTGTCTTGTATGTGTTCTATGTGCGGCTTTCTGTTAAAATGAGTCTAGGATTACTCCTAAGTAATTGGTCTGTAACGACCAGGGCATATGTTGTCCGTTAAGTTAAAGTTGTGGCAATTTAATAGGATCTCTGGAGAGAAACATGATGGCTGAAGTCATTTCGACATTTCTTATTAAAAAGAAGCATTCCTTTTAACGTTTCCAGATACGGAGTAGCAAAACTAAGATTTCGTGATCAATGAGTTTTTTGTTTGGGCTTTTGTGCTCCATTATAAAATGTAAATGATGTAAAATTAAAGATTTCTAATATTATTTTTCATCAATTAAATATTTATAAATTATTAACATCATGGGAAGAAATAAAATCTCAGTTCAAACATAAGTATTATAATTTAATTTGCTTTGGGAAAAAAATTGTTTTGAAGCAATACTGATAATACAATATTATTTTAAAACTTGATTTTCGATCAATGCTAGTAAAACAATCTGAGCTGCGTGCAGCAATCGTTTTATACTCAGTGTTATTTCTATGGCGATTTTGAACTGTTTTTGACCCCTTCGGCACATTTAGGACAAACAAACTATGGTTAAGAGTTGGCCTACGATACCAGTAGGGTTCCAAGGTACAAGTGTACCAAATTTGGTGTAGATATATCAGGATACCAAATCGTATGTATTTTGGCGTTTAATCAATATGCGTTGTCAAATTATCCGTCATATATCAATTCGAAATTCATTTTATTTCACTTCTATTACCGAGATTCTAACCCCATAATCGAAAAACAAGACGAGTAACGTCAAATCCATCCAGATTACGTACAGGAAGAACATTCCACCACATAAACCTACCGCCACCCATATTTAATTTTCCTCTCATATATGACTGAAATGAACAAAAAATAATCTTTAGTCCACAGAAAAGTGAATCAAAAAGTTTTTGATATTGCATACAGCTATACTAATCTAAAAGACAGTTTGATCTCCGTTTGTTCTTTATGAGTTACAATTGTTACCTTCTACTTCTAATACTTAACACCACCAAATAGCCGCTTGATCGCTCAACCAACTGTTAATTGAGAATGCTAGAGTTATGAGGCATCACATACTTTCATAAACAGCATTGTAACAATCGTTCGCTCTGAAGATCAAACTTGGAGATACCATCTTTTGTATTATCACGGTACAATAATCCCAATGAAGCTTGTTTAGAGATTTTAATTCACAGCACGTCTCAGCTAGATTTTGCTCTGGACTTTACTTGCTTGGATAACATAGAAGAAGAAAGTGTAAGTATTTTAAATCATGGTTAACACACATGAACAGACAAATGTTCATTGAGTGCATAGTTCCACTTCCAGTGTTGAATTTCACTTGTTACAATGTGGTATTCCATGCATCTTGGTTTTTAAATTTTTATTACATTTCTCAATGTGTATTATTTAATATCAGTGAGCACAAATCTATTCAAATTGGATAGAGCAATCACTCACATTAATTTTGAACGTACTGATACTGAAACTCATACTGGTGGGATATCAGTAAAGTAGTTTGGTATAATAGCGTAGAATAGCTCAATATTACTTACGCAGAGTATTTTCTATATTTTTAAGTTTTATTACCAAAAAGCCCACTTGCCTTTAAATTTCAACAATGCTTTTTCAACTGTTTTCACTTTTGGAATGGAATCGGATTCACATTGAATAATATCCATATTTATATTACAGAACGTCTGTGAAATTAATTTTTTATTATTTTTCACTTGCTAGGGGGCTCCGCCCATTGATCGCTTACGCTCACCAACGTCCGAAAATTGTATGACCAACTTTTAATTGCATCGACTTTATTTATTAACCAATATAAAAAATAATTATACCATAAGAAAGAGTACAATGTAAGGTATTCAGTGATGATCTCAAATTTAAAAAATAATGGTATTTGCTGTGTATATATATATATATAACGGTTTTAACAAAAAGTAGCAAAAATATCCAAAGATTCCGAATTTTGTATGACCAACTTTTGATCGCATCGAATTTATTTATTAACCAATTTTTAAAATAACTATACCGTAAGAAAGAGTACATTCTGAGGTATACTGCGATATTTTTTTAATTAAACACTAATGGTAATAAGATATAGATATGACAGTTAAAAAAAATAACGAAAATGTCCCGATTTTTTCCGAATTTCAAAAAAATATTATCAAGAACGAAATTGAAATTTCTAAAAAAAACTCGACGGGCTGCAAAAATTTACGTTGAGATGTACTCTTTAAAACTGAAATTTTTTTATGTGTTTTGTTCACTCGCGGAAGAAATTTCGCTTTTCAAACTTTGACACTTAATAAACCCTAAACTAATAACCGCATCGGAAAAAGATCTTTACAGTTCTCCAGGGAACACGATGAAGAACAAACAATGTCAATTTCATATTTTTCTGATCCGAACTTTCTAGGGGAAATGTCTAAGAATCGAGCTAAACAGCACAGTTTTCAATCCTGCGGCGGCGATAACTTTTTTAAATATAGATAGATTGTTTTATTGTGCATCTGATGAGTTTAAGCAGTTTATGCTTAGCCTGCTGTTTTGTAGATGAATCTTTAAGGAACAAAATTTATAGATTTATCAGTTTTTTCAAGGCCTACAATTTAGAATTTTTTAGTATCATACTTTTAAAAGCTTTCTTTTCAATTCCTATGAAACTTGGATAACTTTTCAATAATATAAATTTATTATCCTTATTTCTATACATTTTTTTATTAATTTTTTAATTACCAAACAAGTAGTAATTTCTAGATGGGAAACAGGAAAAATAGATATGTACAAAAACGAAACCATGCATATAAGATTATATCCACAGTAGCATTAAAATGACCAAAAGAGATAAACACCCTTTTATGAGTAGCAGAAGTGTAATAAATTTTGATAGCTTATTTCAGTAGTATAAAATAAATAAATAACATAATAGTATATGGATAGAAAAAAAAGTTAACTCTTCCGGTAACATGAATTTAAGATTTTGACATATGATTTAAAGTCACAGATAATATTGTATACAATACAGATGAAAAAGTAAATACGTAACTGAATTATTGTGTAAATGTAATTTAACGTTCAGTTATTTCCTATTTTTTCGTATCCGGGGGCAATATGTAATCTATGAAGTAACTATTTCAACAATTGTTTGGTTAATGTTAGCATTAAAAAGTAATTACTTTACCTCGAGGAAAACTTATGGCAAAAAGGGATACTATTACAGGTGAAAAAGAAGTTTTCGTCGACCTTGTTAGAAAGTTTACATTGTGTGTGTTTATTTTTCTCACACACACAAACATTTTATAAGTGAAGGTTTGTCTAAGTATGACCTTATATGAATGTATTTTGCATATTACAGAAAATTCGTTTTTTATGTTTCTTAAGGAATAGTAAACTCTCTATGTCATCTGTCTCCTTCACATCAAATATGAAATGAGAGAATATTTATATACCTTAGCAGTCTTGCTATGACTAGAATTTATTTCATACACCTCATCTTAACCATTTCAAAAATATATATAACGCTTCAAATTGCATTCAAACCTTGATTACCCGAGGTAATCTTAACCACCTCGGATAACTAGAAATTCGGAGAATATGAACTTGTAAGACGACACGTGCGAAACGCTGAAAACATTTATTGTACAACATGTAACCATTAATTACTGCTACTAAAAAGGTCAGAAATAAAGGATTAAGAATAACCTATGTTTGGATTTGTGTCATATTACGGGTTTAGGGTTATAATTTTACCCTAAATCTGGACATGAGTTACGTACCTTTTTAATTCTTTTCGAAAAGTCCGTAACTGTTTTTTGTTTCGTATCACTTTTACTGCAGTATTTGACAGTTCACATCATTTCGTTTTTAACTACGTTTTGGTAAATTGGTAATATTTTAATTAACGTCGTACTAGAGCAACACAACGGGCTATTGACGACTTAAACTACTTTTCACTTTTTATGTTGATGATATGTTTTTAATATATTTTCTGTGCTCACACTTTTGAAGTGCTTATTTTATTTGTACGTTGTTTACTTAAAAGTTTTAATGTTGGCCTTTTTATACTTGTATCTGATAACTTAAAATCTATTGAATTTTATTTTGTCTCATTCATTTTTGCATCTTGCTCCATAAAACCCAAACCTACCACCCGCCCACTAAACCAGGCCAGTCCAGTACAATGTGCTCTCGCTCATTCTCGTAGCTTTAGTTAAAGCTTTGAAAGATGGTGGGTAGTTTAATTACCGTCGCACTGGACAAACAAATCGGGCTATTGGTGACAGTTCGGGATCAGTCCCGAAGGCAAAGAGTCGTGGACAATACCGTTTGTACCTTGCAACCCTCTGGTTGCTAATCCGCTATAAAAGAATTCGATTTCAAAGTCGGTCCGGGTAACACGGACGCTCAGATAATCAATGTTCTTCTGAATCTACAAATATTGAATTTCGTTTCAATTATATCTATTGACTTTTGCTCAAGAAAGGAATTTGAGATACGTTGAATCTCAATTCAGTTTTCCTCAGAGGGGTGAAATGGTTAATGTTAAGTTATCCTAACACGTTGAAAATGTCATTTTTGACCAATATTCCAAAAAAGTTTTAATAGAGTATTTATTTGACTTTCCAAAATATATTTAATATTTTCTCTAAGTTAATTAGTTGCAGAGATGTTAAGATTTTAATTAAGGCGGTAAAACAGTAAATAGGTGCGGAAAACACCGGAAATGGCCCTTAAAAGACAGGAAAACTGCCAAATTTAAATTTAAAACTTACTTTCTTGGGCAAATGTAATTTTAGAAAGGTTTCTCAAATGTTTAAATGGTTTCTCTTTTGGAAAAATAGCGAACATTTTTAAACAGAAGTGAAGAACAAAATTGTTTACACCAACAGTAAAAGCAAGAGCGAGTACACGATACACTTCAAACTGCGTTTACTCTAAATTAATATTTTTGCACCATTTGCTCACTTCAAATATTAAAACACAAAAAGTTTTTGATGGATTATCGTAAAATTTTGAGAACTTGTACTTTATAAAGTTGTCTAGTGAATGAACTAGAAAATAATTATGATGAGTTGAAAAGTTTTTAAATTATGGTCACTATTTAAGAAATAGGACTGTAAAACTATCAAAAATCTTGCATTCATTTTTCGATCGCTTGTAAAATATTTGTTTATTTAAATATCCTTTTACTTCCAGTTCATTCCCTAGACAAATGCATGTAGTTTATTTTGGAAGCATCAGTTTTGAAATTGGTTGAATAGATTTTCATGTAGCTTCATTTCATAGATTTTTATTTGAAGTTTATGACAAATTTCCTTAAAATTTCATATATAATTATCATTTTACAAAATTATTAATACATATTTTAAATATTTATAGCCCAATGCTTATTTTTATTATCACTAAACATAAAAATATCATTAAAATGTTTCGATACCGCATTTAGAAAAAAAGTGTCACCAATGTGTCCGGATACCTTAAGGTTCCTCTATAGTTTACCCCAATGCTTTACAATTTATACCGTTGCATGCTCAAATAATGAGACGTAGTAGCATGTATTAATAAAACCAAAAGGATTGAATCGGTAGTAGTTGCATCCAAGCACTACTTCTCGCATCTGCAATTGCCTCTGCAACGATGCATGCATCGTTACCCATCCTTGAAGCATCCTAATGCTTGAAATATTTCGATTACAAAGTCCTGTAGGTTTTGGCGTGCCACTGTTACTCTTCCGTGTGAACATACCCGGAGAGTTTTGTTCATTCACAAAATGTTTATATTAATATATGTATGACTTGCGGATTTGGGAGTAATTTTCATTTCCGCTGAACGTCTCAATATGCCCTCTAGAAAAAAATTCTTGGATTTTAGATGATAAACTAGGTTTTTCTATCGTTGAATCTCATTTTTCACAAATCGTTAAAAAGGAGGTATTGGCTGCCGACATGTACTGCATTAGAAATATAAATATTAGAAAAGAGTCCTTGGATTTTAAGTGATAAAGTGAGCTTTTCTATAGTTGAAGCTCATTTTTTGAAAAAATCGTTAATAAGGAGGTATTGGCTGCCGACATGTACTGCATTTGAAATGTAAATATTAGAAAAGAGTCCTTGGATTTTAGGTGAAAAATTGAACTTTTCTATAGTTGAAGCTCGTTTTTCGAAAAAATCGTTAATAAGGAGGTATTGGCTGCCGACATGTACTGCATTTGAAATGTAAATATTAGAAAAGAGTCCTTGGATTTTAGGTGAAAAATTGGACTTTTCTATAGTTGAAGCTCGTTTTTCGAAAAAATCGTTAATAAGGAGGTATTGGCTGCCGACATGTACTGCATTAGAAATATAAATATTAGAAAAGAGTCCTTGGATTTTAAGTGATAAAGTGGGCTTTTCTATAGTTGAAGCTCATTTTTTGAAAAAATCGTTAATAAGGAGGTATTGGCTGCCGACATGTACTGCATTTGAAATGTAAATATTAGAAAAGAGTCCTTGGATTTTAGGTGAAAAATTGAACTTTTCTATAGTTGAAGCTCGTTTTTCGAAAAAATCGTTAATAAGGAGGTATTGGCTGCCGACATGTACTGCATTTGAAATGTAAATATTAGAAAAGAGTCCTTGGATTTTAGGTGAAAAATTGGACTTTTCTATAGTTGAAGCTCATTTTTCGAAAAAATCGTTAATAAGGAGGTATTGGCTGCCGACATGTACTGCATTTGAAATGTAAATATTAGAAAAGAGTCCTTGGATTTTAGGTGAAAAATTGAACTTTTCTATAGTTGAAGCTCATTTTTCGCAAAAATCGTTAATAAGGAGGTATTGGCTGCCGACATGTATTGCATTTGAAATGTAAATATTAGAAAAGAGTCCTTGGATTTTAGGTGAAAAATTGAACTTTTCTATAGTTGAAGCTCATTTTTCGCAAAAATCGTTAATAAGGAGGTATTGGCTGCCGACATGTACTGCATTAGAAATATAAATATTAGAAAAGAGTCCTTGGATTTTAAGTGATAAAGTGGGCTTTTCTATAGTTGAAGCTCATTTTTTGAAAAAATCGTTAATAAGGAGGTATTGGCTGCCGACATGTACTGCATTTGAAATGTAAATATTAGAAAAGAGTCCTTGGATTTTAGGTGAAAAATTGAACTTTTCTATAGTTGCAGCTCATTTTTCGAAAAAATCGTTAATAAGGAGGTATTGGCTGCCGACATGTACTGCATTAGAAATATAAATATTAGAAAAGAGTCCTTGGATTTTAAGTGATAAAGTGGGCTTTTCTATAGTTGAAGCTCATTTTTTGAAAAAATCGTTAATAAGGAGGTATTGGCTGCCGACATGTACTGCATTTGAAATGTAAATATTAGAAAAGAGTCCTTGGATTTTAGGTGAAAAATTGAACTTTTCTATAGTTGAAGCTCATTTTTCGCAAAAATCGTTAATAAGGAGGTATTGGCTGCCGACATGTATTGCATTTGAAATGTAAATATTAGAAAAGAGTCCTTGGATTTTAGGTGAAAATTTGAACTTTTCTATAGTTGAAGCTCATTTTTCGCAAAAATCGTTAATAAGGAGGTATTGGCTGCCGACATGTACTGCATTAGAAATATAAATATTAGAAAAGAGTCCTTGGATTTTAAGTGATAAAGTGGGCTTTTCTATAGTTGAAGCTCATTTTTTGAAAAAATCGTTAATAAGGAGGTATTGGCTGCCGACATGTACTGCATTTGAAATGTAAATATTAGAAAAGAGTCCTTGGATTTTAGGTGAAAAATTGAACTTTTCTATAGTTGCAGCTCATTTTTCGAAAAAATCGTTAATAAGGAGGTATTGGCTGCCGACATGTACTGCATTAGAAATATAAATATTAGAAAAGAGTCCTTGGATTTTAAGTGATAAAGTGGGCTTTTCTATAGTTGAAGCTCATTTTTTGAAAAAATCGTTAATAAGGAGGTATTGGCTGCCGACATGTACTGCATTTGAAATGTAAATATTAGAAAAGAGTCCTTGGATTTTAGGTGAAAAATTGAACTTTTCTATAGTTGAAGCTCATTTTTCGAAAAAATCGTTAATAAGGAGGTATTGGCTGCCGACATGTACTGCATTTGAAATGTAAATATTAGAAAAGAGTCCTTGGATTTTAGGTGAAAAATTGAACTTTTCTATAGTTGAAGCTCATTTTTCGCAAAAATCGTTAATAAGGAGGTATTGGCTGCCGACATGTATTGCATTTGAAATGTAAATATTAGAAAAGAGTCCTTGGATTTTAGGTGAAAAATTGAACTTTTCTATAGTTGAAGCTCATTTTTCGCAAAAATCGTTAATAAGGAGGTATTGGCTGCCGACATGTACTGCATTAGAAATATAAATATTAGAAAAGAGTCCTTGGATTTTAAGTGAAAAATTGGACTTTTCTATAGTTGAAGCTCATTTTTCGCAAAAATCGTTAATAAGGAGGTATTGGCTGCCGACATGTTCTGCATTTGAAATGTAAATAGTAAGATGTTATTGGATAGCATAATCAAAAGAATATGTTAAAAGTCTAACGAAAAGGTAAATTTGTCGTTATCAAATATCTTAATAGGCTTTCATTATCAAAAACGTCTAACTAGGCCATGGGTAGCCAAACTTTTTTGACCATCAGCCAGCGACCTCCTTTAAGAATCTCTTATCGCCGGCCTCCTCTATTTTACTATACGCAATGGGGCAAACAAAAGAGACGCTTATGTGTTTTTAGATTATGTATTGTATAGATACATTGTTTATTGTAGCATGTATGGTCAAATTTAATTTAGATGACATTAATATAATCTTTCTTATACGTATAAGAAAATAAGACTTACTAACTTATTAATTTACAATTTGCTAACGTTGTCTATGTGAAGTGTGTGTTTCGTAACTCTTGACAAGATTAGTAATATTGGTTTCAAAATTAGTACATTTCTCAACCTTAAATCGCTACGAAATTCTATATCTAGCTTATTTATTTGTTTTGTTAAAATGGAAGTAACATGGCTGAAACCAGCTTCAATCACGTAGGAGCTTGGAAATGCAAGCAAAAATGGAGAGATCCACTTCAAAAAGGTTTGGATATTTTTCTACGTTTATATTCGTCCAAATTAACTTTAGATATAGTTCTACTTTTAAAACACGTCTTAGCTTCAAAATCAGCTGACAATTCAATGTGTTCATCTTCTAAATAAATTCGATTTTTCTTGCCCGATCCACTGAGCCCGAATTAAACACTAACAATGTTATATCGACCATTTGGTGACCACTGAACACGTCAATACTTCACAGAAATAAGATTCGATATCAATCACAATATAGAGGAGTAATAGTCGATCTTTTGGAGTTACGAAATCAGCTTGGGGTTACATAAAAATGGGAACATAACTGTCCTCATCCGTAGTAGATGTTGAAGAGCTATTAACCCATATTTTTATGTTTCAAACTAAACTACTAGCAAATTATAAATATTTTTTAAAAATGACAGCTTTCAGAAGATTTTTATTTTTTTTACTAATACAAATCTGGATTGCAGCAAACGATTGTGAAAACACATTTGACTGACGATGCCGAGGGTGAACTCAAAGTAAAGAATGATTTTTGCGAAGAGCTGCGAACTTTTTTCGCAAAAGAATTGTTAAAACGATACGTCAGATTTAAGTATCAGTGTTTTAGAAATCACTAAATGATATTCTATTATTGTTGATCTATCGGCTATAATTTTCCCTCGTGCAGCAAAAAGTTAGCAGCAAACCAAACCAATAGTGTTAAAAAGAAAGTATACGTTAAAGACCTTCACGAAAAGAAGGCAAAATTATTCCTCGGAATTAGATTACGGTGACTTAAATTTACGAATTTATATTTAAACTATATTTAATACCTCTTTTAATTTTGCCTTTTGTTTAACTTGCAAATTCAAAAATTCAGTAAGCAAAACACGTGAAAAAATAACACGTGAGCAAAAAATGAATACCTGATAAATATAACGTAGATTCAGGTTAATGAGAACAGAGGTTCAATGACAATCAGGTTCATATTAGAGATCAAAAACTAAATAAAGAGTGTTTTACTACTAGCTAAATAAGAAAACTAAATAAAGAATGTTTATGTTATGATGCCAATTTTTACGGAATAAATTTAAAAAAAAAATTCTAAATTTAATTTTATGCATTCTATTCACTTAATTGACAACATTCTTCCTCCATTGTAAGTAAATTTAAAAAAAAAAGGATTGAGGTTTTCTTTCTTGCAAAATAAATAGAACGCAACAACCGCAGTAAAATGACCATGAACGACGTGTGAATGGAGTGTAAAAGTACTACAGTTCAATGATAACAATCTTGAATTTAAAAAAACTTTAATCGTAAGCAACTAAGCTTACTTCGATAAGATTAGTGGATAAGTAAAAAAATAGAACAGCAGTTCTTTGGGATCAGAAAATCCAAGATTAATTTATGGACGATCATCCATGTTGAGTAACTGTTTGGTGTGCAGTTTGGAGTGAATGCATTACTGGACCATTTATTCAAGAATGCAAATTGATTAGCTAGTCTCTTGTAGTTTCAGATGAAGCCCAGGTGCAGAATTATATTCAGTGATCTACAACACAGCTCCAAGCAATTGCAATTGTTCTGTAGACATTTTGTTGAATTATTGAAAACAGCAGTAAAATCAAAAACAGACATAAAACACAATTATCGGCCAAATAAGTATTACATATTTATAATAAAACTCATTAAAATTGACTAACTTACTTTATTTAAAACCAAAGCATACCTTTAGAATTTGCAGTTCTGTCGATAATTTTTTAAGTAAAATAATTTGTCATTTTGTCATAGAAGATGTGTTATTTATGAAGTGTTTGTGGTAATTTGAGCGATGTAGGAAGGTTGTTCTATAGCTAGAAAAGGAAAAAAAAGGTGTCACATGGAGCGCGCTTTGTGATCGTAGCTTATGATTAAAATAAAAATCGGCCAAAATTTTGATAAAATTAAGGAAAAATTGTTCTGCAAAGACTTTGTTCTGCGACGTACGTTTCAGTTTTAAGCACTTTCTGCTCTCGGGGTATATTCGGTGATGTAGATTGACCTCTGCGTTACACTGATTTTACCATAACGGATTTTTTCCTAGGGCTACTTAAAGGAACAAGTCTATGATTATAAGCCGACAACATTTCAACAGCTCAAACTGTACTTTTTCAAAGAAATCGAACACATCCCTAGAAACGTGCTCAAACATAATGAAACATGGGGTCGTAAAACCCGAATTCGCAGTAGGATCAGATGAGGTCATTTCACTGTTATCATATATTATGCCATTAATTGAGTTAAAAGACATTAAACTGTAAATTAAAATTGTTTTATTTAGCCGTTATTCTAAAACAAACAGGTACTTTTACATAAAAAAATATTCTAAAAATATGTATTTTTAAATACATAACAACGCATTGTTTAGTTAGGATATCTAAACAGAAATAGCCAAATCACATACCTGTATTCCCCTAACGTAATAAACAATAATAGAAAAAATAATAATAAATCTAAATAATAAAAAACCTATGTTTGTTTTAATAAATTTGTATTTTAAGAACTGTCAAACATCACTGAGCAATCAAGCTAACATCACTAAATAAATTTTTTAATTCTTTTTTTACAAATTTTTCTCGGTTGTCGTTTTCTAGGTTCATTAAAACGAATGTGTTTATCATTTCGAATCAGGATTTTGAATGTTTTTCTGTAATCGTTGCATCAGTTAAAAAAAATTGAATAACATATCAAGTTCATAGTTCATTTCAGATTTTCTAATTTCTGATTTTGATTCATTTACCACTAGATTGCTAAGGAATGTGTGAACACAAGGGATCAATTCTGTATTCATTAAGACTATTTTTATCTACTTTCAGATAAAATTAGTTCTATTTTCGTAATTGTAACTGATAAAGCTCACTGAAATTTTTCAACATGATCCTATAACTGTACAGTTAAAGTGCATTGTATGAAAAAATTTAAGGACTATGAATAGCATTACTATGTGAATATTGTTTTCTTTATTTAATGGAATTCATAAGTTTCGAATTAGCGCGTTGTACTAATAATTCTGTATTTAAGTATTAAATTATCCTGTGTATCGGCTTCTAATAACAAGTTTCACAGTATTTAGCTGGGAAGTTTCCACAGGTGGGAATCTGCAGATGATATTATAGGCCCGTGCTATATAATTTGAATTGGATTAGAAAAGTTGAACTAAAATATTTGCTGAAATCGAGTTATTTTACCCGTTCATTAAATCATTCATTAAATAAAACTATTTTTGAAAACATAACCCGCCTTTTAATAATTGTAGTGACTGTTTTTGTTTTGCTGTTTTTTGTACTTTTGAGGGTGCAAAAAGACATTTAATTCATGCACACGTGATTTAATAAACTTTTCATTCTTGTGTCGCTCACTTCTTAAATTTGATGTTCATAATATCAAATACATTTTTGAAAGTTTCATTCTATTCAAATGTAAGTTATAATTAGCCAAATATAAGTTATGTGTGTACATAACTTATATTTTATCAGTTCTTAGTAAAATAAGTATCTAAACAAGACAAACAATCACAACCTATTTTTGTGTACGCATACAACTTATTTAAGATCAGAAAAACTGTAAGAAATTCATACTTTCATACATTCATAAATTCATTCAAAATTCATACATTCATAAATTCATACATTCATACAACTTATTTAAGATCAGAAAAACTGTAAGAAATTCAAAGTACCATCATGATGAATGCAAATAAAAAATAAGCGAACAAATGTTCATCTATACTTATGAAACGAACATTTATTTCTACTCTTAAGGAGTGCTTATTTACTCATACGGTTTGAGTGTAGTGTGGCTCTGACAAGAAGGCAGTCGACTAACTTAACTTCGTCATGGGATACCGACCCTGAAGTTTGGTTTACGGTAAACAAAACTTCCCATAACGTGAAGTTGACCAAATGAGAAAAGGAAAAAGAAAAATAAATTGGTGAGATGCAAAGCAGAAATTACAAGTTAATAAATACACACGCAGGTACTGCTCTAATAAAAGTTTGCTATGAGGTTATAGAGGCAATTAAAGTCTTGTAGTCGAAAAGTGAACCTAAACCGTTCAAACTCCCTGGAGGCCACAAATCGCACGATTTGTATTATTTTCCTTTGAAGCAAGGGATGCACAACCAGGCGTTTACACCAGGCGTCGTAGTACCGAGGTGCTGGTTCCTTGATGTGCAGATGAGATATGATAGGGCAGGTGGAAACCTAGTGGTCCGGGTCTGCTTCCATTAAGTTAGTACTTTTTTTAAAGAGAGTATGATTGCTGGTAGGAGAAGGTTGCTATACGAAAAAGCATGGAAGTAGTTCGACGGGGATGTGTTTCTTATTTCATTGAGGGCCCTGTTGGAAGAGTAACGGATTAGCAAACGGAGGGATGCGAGTTCGAATCCAACCAAAGACCGTCATGTACAAAGGGGGCTGGTGCACGCTCAATTTGTCATGGCCTCAAATATCCTCACTTTGGTGTGGTGTGGAAGTTTGGAGAGTGGGGTGCAGTTCAAGTGTTGCCTCGTCATCTGACCGTGGTTCAAAATTGCTTGCGTGGCGTTGTCCTTGAAATCTTTCCCTTGGGGATTGATCCCGGACCTTCGTCAATTGCAATAATTAAAATCCCCTACCATTCCAAAATAAAATCTTCAATTTTTGATGTTATATTAACTGGGCACAAAAATAATTTTTGTGAAGTAGTATATTTTACGAATGAAATGGTTGGGAGAGAAAACACGTGATATTGAGCCAATTCTGTTGTAATAATTCAAAGCCAATTTTATAGTACATTAATGCAAACAAGTTAATAACATCCAGTTTCATCTTATTGTTATTAAGGGGAGCAGTGCAGTCCTATCTCCGTAATGTTAAATGGCCATTTTCTCAGAATCTTTTATGCGTATTGGTTTGAATTTTTTTATACACTTTATGTAGGGGACTCTTTTAAACACTTTAAAATAGGAATTTTTCAAGAATTGCCTCGTTTTCTGACCATGGTTCAAAATTACGATTACAAAAATTATCAAGATAATCCACAAGAAAGATCAGTAGGCCGTTACGCTGCTTAACAAAGGAATTTTTCTAAAGGAATCTTTCAATAACTTTAGGAATTCGTTATTCATATTAAAATATCACTTCAAGATTCAATCATAGATATATTTTTAATTTATAGTAGGAATAGGTAGGTATTTAATTAATGGTGGACAAGATGGACTAGATGGACTAGATCTAAAAAGTCAAATCGAGGAGAGTCAACTTAAAACTCCCAAAAATAACCGCAGCAATCAGTTTTTGTTACTATGAGAGGTATTTTCAGTGTAAACAAACCAGATGGGAAAACTATTCAAATGCTCTCCCATGATGTATGATAGACCTTGCACCATAAACCACAAGATCCAATCTAATCCCATGATGTATAGGCCACGATAGCCAGGTTGGAGGAGTAACGTATTAGCAATCGGATGGTTGCAAATTAAAATCCAACCAATACCGTCATGTACAAAGGGGAATGCACGTTAAATCTATCGTCGCCTCAAATGTCCTCACATTGGCGTGGTGTGGAAGCTTGGAGGTTGGGGTGCCAGCACAGGTGTTGTCTTGTCATCTGACGATGGTTCAAAATTACGTGGTGCTGTCCTCAGTTCTCTCCCTTGGGGAAATGGTCCCGGACCGTCGTCAATAGCCCGTTGTCTTGCTCCAGAAAGACGTTAATTAAAATACCTATCTACCTTTTCGTTATAACTACTATCATTTTTGGCAGTGAACGATAAACATAGATCCACAATCCATGCTGAAGACACCAGTAGTGAAGTCCCTTTGTTTACGTTTCAATCTATCACATTTTTTAAAGAATAAACTCATCCAAATTCACGTGACCCAACTGCCAGTTCACGGGACTCGAACCATAACCTGTAGTCTATATATATTTTTGCTATAAAAATAAACAAGATATTTTCACGCGGTAAAACTAATTAAGTACTCCAACGACACTTTCTTCGTATCTAAGAGGTTTAAGGAACTCTTCATAAAAGCATATAAGTCCATTCACCTCAATTTTCCTGCAACCTAATCCCCTAATAAAATATAAGTACATGCATAACTCATTTAAAACGAATAAATATTTTATAGCCCATAAATACGCTTGGTACGCATCTTAATCGCCTAACAGTTTCAAAGAAAATACTTAATTGGCAAATAAAACCATCTACCGTTTCGCCTTTTCCCTCAGTGTCAACAATCAAAATTTCACTCCTTGGCAAGAAAAAAAAATCGAAATTTCGGGGTTTCCTTTTGTTGTTTTGCGCAATTGTTTTTAATTCGGTAACAGCTGCGTGATTCCACTCCGTAATTAGCGGTAACAGACCGAATCGCATAAACTGTCTGTTCCGCTGTTCAGATACTCTTACAATTCTATTACAACACTGGCAGAGTGAAATTTGGGATATACGATGGCGAAAACGAAACGAGTGCCTTCTCCGTGATCCACATTGGCAGCGGACTTGGTGCTGGAAAAAAATCACACGCATTTCGGACTTCCGAAGGAAAGGTAAGAATCTTGTGTACTCTCTAGTATCCATTCACTCCTTTACTTCGAAAGACAATAAATCTGTGCTCAAATGGCAAAATGTTGTAAGTCGCTTTTTTAACAGCATTTTTAAGATTCAAAATTCAACTTGTGGTGGTTCAGTGGTTTTTGACTTATTACAATGTTTTCTCATAAACTCAAAGAAAAAGACTTGCGACATTTTGCCACCAAACATTAACGAACCAGACTCCAGGATGGGACTTACACATTTTTTGGGAAAACTGGCTTGTAATATTTTGCCATCTGAGCAGAGAAATAATACTTTGAAAAAAGCTATAAGAATTATAGCTAAACATATAACTATTTTAAAGTATTTGTTGATTTTTTTTAATGTTTTCCGTAAATACTTCAATAACCCGTTGTGTTGTTATAGTATGACGTTAATTAAAAATTACCAACAGAATTACCATAAACACTTCGAGAGTGTTTCAGAAAGAGCTTAATTAGTGATTCCTCAATATAATTCGTGTTAATTTGAAATGATTGCATGGTAACAGATTCTTGTGATAGGTTACATGTTCATGTTAGGGGAGGGGGGGGCCTCAGTGGGTTCACCCAATGAGCTTAGTTACATGCAAGTTGTAGGTCTAACAGGTTTGATTCCTGACACTGGGTGTAGGTCTTTGTCTGAGTTTGTTATCTCCTTGTGAGTATTTCTCTATTTTGAAAAGGAAAAATTTACTTGTGTATGTCTATAGCTTGAGGCTGTTTGTCTTGTGTTTGGTTCAGCTTGTCCGAATATGGCCCTAGCTCCAAAAAATTCAACCAGCATGTTGTTGATTGTGCTGGAGAAGCATTAAAAAAGTTTTAAAGTAATAGAAAACACTGTGACTGCTTGACCATTTGTAATATATTTGACCCCTTCACGCTTTGAGTTGAGAAAATTAATAGACATTCATAATTATTCAAAAACTCAAAATCTTTTTCTACTTAGTTTTGGAATTCTTGCAGCGAGGGTACGGTGTGCAGTTATTTCATATATTATTTTCAAGCGATTTTGGTCGAAAAGGAATGTACAATTTAGACGGACACTCGTAAAGTGTGTGAAATTAAACTATTGTGTGAAAATAGTCCTTATTCGTTTGTTAACTTGTAGTTCTCTATTTGATCCCATACTATAAATTTTTTTAAATATGAAGAATCTCTATATTCTGTTACCTATGCATTTTTTTTTGGGGGGGGGAGTAGTTTGATGACTTTAAAAGTTTTTATCACGATAATATAGGATCACTGAACATCATATCTTTCTCAAAAGTTAATTATAAATAATTTGGCAGTTTTGAAAATTAAGGCACAGAGAAAAACAATTTTAGATTATTTTTCTTCGTCACCATTCATGCTCAGTACCACCGTGACGTGATAAGCGTTTATTATCTGTGACGTGTGTCGCTGTTACTCGCAGTTATTCTTCCTAAATCTGAGTGCAATACCACTTCGATTTTGTTTATACCTTAAAGTTAGAAAATAAACACTTTTAGATAATAGATGTGCTTTCTTTTTATATGTGAGACTACCAGAGCAAAAGTGGCCCAGCCCACAACAGTTCGAAAAGTTTATTGAAACTTTTTTTTTTAATGCGCACCATTCAAGTCTTCTAAGAGTAAAAATTAACCTATTGTTGATCACTGAAAAACAAATTTTAAGATTCTCAATTTATACTGTGGATAAATAAAAATACGTCGAAGAAAAATAAAATGGTGTGAAAGAAATATCATGTATCCCCATTGAGTATGTTGGTGGGTTAAGCCACTCTTGCTGTGATAACCTCATACGTATGTATTACGTAATAGCCTTCCACATAAAATTACCCCTTAATAAACCCCTTAATTATTTCCACAGCTCTTGAGTTTTCCACCGTTCTTTCGGACCAGATTGTATGCCTGCCTCTTTTGCATCTTTTCAACTTGAATTGAGCTTATGGTATCAATTACATTAAATTAGAACCTTTATGCTATTTATCTTCCTATTAATACAGTACTAAACGTCACTTTATATCTTATTTCTCTTTCTTTGTCTCTCTCTTTTTGAAGTATTCAATTAAGTATAAAATCTTATATTAATAACTACGGAAGATTATTTTATGTTAATGTGAAGTACACGTTGATTTTCAGTAAGATACTCCGAAATTGATTCGTTCGTTCCGTTCCATAATAGCTCCATGATCAGGGTAAGACCAAATTTGTAGACAAAAGTAATTTTCAAAGTTTTTTGTTTAGCTGTTAAGTTAATAATTAAATCCTATACACTATTAAAAGTAATTTGAATTTTCAATCACTTTGTTAAAATTTTATTTAAGTATAATTAGGATATCCCTGCTAGGTATGCGACATCGATAGCAAAACATTGATGTTTTGAAACATCGATGTTCAAAATTAAAACATCGATGTTTATAATACATCAACCCAAAAACATCGATGTTTTTAAAATTCAGTGTATTTAAACTTTTCCCCCATTTCTTAAAACTGGTTTAGCAACTATTGATGCGACATCGACAGCAAAACATCGATGTTCAAAATTAAAACATTGATGTTGATAATACATCGCCCACAAACCATCGATGTTTTTAAAATTCAGTGTATTTAAACTTGTTTCCCCATTTCCTAAAAACTGGTTTAGCAACTAGTGATGCGACATCGGCTCCAATACATCGATATTTTTTCTAAAACATCAATGTTTAGAAAACATCGATGTCGCATCCCTACTTTTCATATCTTTCATCCTTAGTCATTTTGGTCCAAAAGTATGTTCAATTTGCTAATTATAGAAGTTATGCTATTTGGTTATTTTTTAAATTTTTATAACGGTACTTTTTTATTTAAAAATAAAACATCGACACTGTAAAAACATCTAAAAGTATAAACATCAATGTTACAAAAACATCGACCCCAATACATCGATGTTAAATACATCGATGTTTTTTTAAAACATCGATGTTTTGAAAACATCGACATCGATGTCGCATCCATAATACCTACTACATCCCCTCCGCTTATGTTTTTAATATTAAAAAAAGTAAAACATTTGTAACATTTGTATTTGATTAATATTGAAGAAAATGAATTCGATTACTACATTCTAGGATTTTAGAAACAGATATGGTATAGTAAAATAGAATCAGCATTTAAAGGAAATATTACAAATGTATTACATAATTGACAATCACTCTACATTCAGAGGATCATAACTTTGTATGAAATTTTTTATTTTTGTAAAAATTAACCTTTGAAATATGTCAACTAATCTCGTACCGCTTTCCTAGATAAATAGTTAATAAGTTCCAGAAATATCATAATTTTTAAATGATTGTGTTCGAAGGACATATTTAATGTTCAACTGTTGAGTTACTAATTAAATTCTACTCACTAGTAAAAGCAATTTGAATTTTTTCAATCACTATTAAAAGTTGTACTAAGTAGATTTTAGATGGAATCAAAGTACGTAAAAATAGGAAGCTTAAAAACGGTCAAAGAAAAATGTAAATTGGGTAATAAAGAAAAGGTTGACTCTAAAATGCATTTCAATTTATATTGCAAAAAAAGAAAACTGTGTTTGTACTTAATAATATCATTACTGTAATCCGATTTTCATCACTATAAAAGCTAATTTTTCAGAATAAGTTGGTAAGTAAAAATCCAAATAGACTAAAATTGTTAACTGGCATGTGTTATCTAATCTTTACATAAAAAACTCATGTTACTGATGTTTCGATATTTTCCATAATGTAAAATATTAACCCCTGATGTGTGTGATACCTATTAAGAAATAGATTATAATAAAAAATAACAGTTTTTTATTTGTTCACGAAGCCACATTGTTTTATTTTGCAAACAATTTTACTTAAAAATTTACATATTCGTATTACGAAAAACGTGTTTGCAAAACCCATAGCAGTTGTACTTGGAATACATTCATTCATTAGAGTAGACACTCAGAACGTACCATTGAGACAAGGAATAAAGCATCAAATGGGATAAAAAGAAATTGAAAGGGGTAAAACATCAGTTAATCAGTCAATAGGTTTTAAAGTAGATGTATATTCATGTCCTTAAGTTAATCGTAATTGCTGTTTATGTGAATATTTTAGAAATGCGGGTGTAATGGGTGTTATAGAAGAAGAAAACAGTGCAAAATAAGGATAATAATGACTTTTCTATCCAAAAAAAAGGTCGAAAGAAAAAGATTCACAATACGCCAAATTATCTATCAAAATAAGATCTAGTTAAATTTTATCCTTGTGGTGAATATTTGGGAACAGCTGATATTTTTGCCAACTATTGAAACACACTAGAACCAAATACTTGAGAAACTCAATTTTAGAACTGGTTCAGAACAAAAATAATTAAATGTCAAACTTATACAGGGTGATTCATAAGTAAGTATACAATTTCAACGCGCTATACAATAGACAATGTAAGATATTTTAGGTTACTTATAACAGAAGTGAAGGTGAATGTTTCAAGTTTTTTTTAAAGCCAGTCAAAGATGTTCTATGTGTTCACCCTTGGTCACATTACACACATAACCGGTAACCCATTTCCGCCCAG
Source organism: Metellina segmentata (assembly GCA_947359465.1). Taxonomy (NCBI): domain Eukaryota; kingdom Metazoa; phylum Arthropoda; class Arachnida; order Araneae; family Tetragnathidae; genus Metellina; species Metellina segmentata. The sequence goes on from OX375875.1 coordinate 103,433,118, forward strand.
ACGCGAGTTAGGGTAGGTATCTGAAAGCAAGTGCAGCGATAGTGGAAGTGATACACTGTTTCAATTCCGCTAGATCAACAGGAGGTGGAGGATTAAATACATTATCCTTTACGTAGCCCCAAAGAAAAAAGTCCCATGGTGTTAAGGTTAAGTCAGGACATCCGGGTGGCTGTTGGGTTTGTGGCATGTTGTAGTCGGCGCTTCGTTCAATCTATCGGTGAAGAAGATGTTAATAGAGGTAATTTAGCACGTTACCTGACCAATGTGTGGTGCACCATCCAATTGGAGAATAAAGTTTTTATATTTTATTATCCAATTCGATGAATAAAGATTTTGAAGACATCTGCCGATACATTCGGTCGTCCTGGATTTGGAACACAAATAGGCAGTAGTTTCAAATTTTGTAAATCAATCGTAAATGAATTTTCTGGTTGGAAATTTTTTACCAAATCATGATTGAAAATGTCGTTGAACAATGCCGTCGCAAAACGGAATGTGGCACATTCCGTTTTGCTCAATTCAAGAACATAAAACGCCTTCTCCACTGCAGACGCAGCTATTTCCACTGACTAGTCACGTGACACGCTCGCTATCGGCTACGTCACTTCGCTCGGTAGGGGGACACAAACTTTATGAGAACACCTAGCTAACAGTTCGCATTTGGGGACCGTGTCTTAAACGGTTCCTGTTTTACAGCATCTGGAAACTGTATATATACTTATGAATCACCCTGTACAGGAGCTGATAACAATTGTTTTTTCCTATTTCTAATATTATATGTATGTATTGAACATTTGAAATTCAATAGAAAGTGATTTTGAATTTTTCGGTGATTTTGAATCTTTAACTTTATACGTTTAGATTACATTCTGATTTCCACTGTTACCAGTCTGCAATGATGAAGATATGGGACCTGTTAGATGCAGTTATTGACAATACATTCAATTCAGGAGGTAAGAATTATATCAATAAAAATATGCTGTCTTCTATGGATAAAACTTTTCTTCACGTATTAATTCATCAGTATTCTTCGAAGAAAGATTCCGAGCTATCTCTAATATTATTTGCTATTTTAAGTCACAGATGAATCCCTATTAATAGGTACCTATTTTTAAAAAAATATCTCAACAGTACAACTTATTCTAAAAACGTAAAATCCATGCAAATCTCTTTAAGAACTTTTTCATTTATATACAGCATCACAAAAGAAGTAGTTAATTATTTTTGAAAAATATTTCTGTTTTTTAAGATGTTTTTAACTGAGTTCGGAATGTTTAAATTCTAATTAATGTCTGAGCAAAACATGTTCTAGTGTGTTTGTAAATATTGAAAAATAGATAATCTGACTGAAAGATATAAAGCTGCTGAGAATTTAAGAAACAGAGTTTGAAACAGTTTTATAAGAGGAATTCTCCATTAAAAAATCAAACCAGACTGAAATTTTACTTCTTGCTACACAAATACTCTAGTATGATACATTTCGAGGTTACCCTTAAATGTAATTAACCAACGTTTTAGCGACATTTGACGTTTCATCTAATTGATGTTGATAAATTAATTTCCATTTTTCGATTTGGAATTCATTTTTTATATTTATTTATTACTTTATTTTTATTCATTCATTTATTTTATTTGGCAAACTGCAGAATTCGTATTCGAAAAACAAGTGGTATCACATTTGGAATATAAAAGAAGCACGTTTTTTCACATATACTCTACCACCACCTTCAATTAGCTTCACATAAAAAGTTTCTCATATGACCCAAATGATAAGAAAGGAATTAAATACTGCTCAGTGGAACCAACTTTTTAAATTTCTGAAAGTCAGATTAATCGTGCACTAGGAACAGGCGCCAGGCAACTCTTGAACTCATTTCAAATTGCACAACTTGCTATGAAATATAACTTTTACAATTTATTTTATATTAACTAGCATTTATATTCATATATACTTGCAATTTCATAAGTTATCGAGCAAATAGTCATCGAGTCCGTAGTAAAAGATCTAATTATTGGTTAATTGTCACGAAAGAGAGGACGGAAAGTATTTTGTGAGAAACAAAACAGGTAAAAGAAGCTTACCTGGGGAATTTCAAAAGATAAAAAAATAAATAAGAGTGTGCTTATCACGTACCTGTACCCCTCCTTAACTTGTCATGTGCTCGTGTTGTATATAAGCTAAACTGTTAATTCGAGACAAGTGAATAATATTTAACAAACTAAAGAGCCATTAAAAGACACCGCGATGATAAAAAAAAATAAGCCTAGTACCAATAAAACTATAAAATAGCGTTTGATAGCATTGATAGCACGCATAAAAAGAGTTACAAGGAAATAAACGAAGAAAAAAAAAGATATTCGGTATTAAGTTTTCTTAGACCGTATAACATTTTTATTGCTCTTTCAAAGGAAATTATTTCGATATGGCCCATAAATTGTAAAACTGTGCAATGCAGTGAGTCAATTAAGCCAATCGCAGCTATTTGTCTAAGACTAGCAATTACTCTTCAATTAGGCTTGGTTTTTGCACCCTGTATTTCCTCTGAGGAGTTTAATGGTGTACAGAATAGAACCAGTTATTACGACACACGTGTTTTATTTTATTATTATCGTTTTATTTCAATAAGCGCGTAAAATTAATAAGTATGAAAAGTTTAAGAAAATTACCTTAAGCGTTTTTTAATTTTCCGTTTTCGATAGTATGTTCATTTTGAATACAAATAACAGTTTCCGAATTTTCATCAAATTTCACTAGTTTCAAAATATATTTTTTTAAACGCTGTGAAATGGTAAGCTTTTGCATTTTGCATACTTTATTTCACTTTAAAATGCTTTAGGAAGTAAATGTAATAAAATCATTCTATTTCGTATTTGTGAAGTTTCAAGTGTGTTAGCCTTTTATATAATTAAGTGTAAAACTAACCATGAATGAATGTCTATATTTCCATACAGTTCTAATTAAGATATTTAATCGGACAGGAAAAGATACTTGTTGAACAAAAAATATTTGTTTAAACAAGAAAATTTACTAGTGCAACAACTATATTATCCATTTCGTTTAGCATTTTGGTGCGCAGTTTATACTGATTACAAAAATTTACTTTAGTGTACAAACTTTTAAAGGATTTTTTTCATTTACCTGAAACTAAGAATCACAATGAAATGTACTAATTCAAACTTTTTATGAAATTTTTAATGTCCTTAAAAATATTCCTAGTAAACATTCAATTGTTAAATAGTTTCAATAACTATTTAAATTGGTAACATGAAATGTTGATAAGCACATCAGCTTGTATATTCTAATAATCTCACTACGAGTTTCTTTTATATTTCTTTGAAAAAACTAATTACTTATCTTTAATTCATAAGATTCTAAATTGGCACAAATGAAATATAATTTTTTAAAAATAAGAAAATTTAAAAGTTTTATCATTTTAATTTTTAAAGTTTAAAATTTTTAGAATTAGTGAAATATGTATTTTAGAACTTGATTATTCTATTGCCCAGTAATTCAAAATTTTCATGTAGTTATAAGTCTTGAATATGCCTCAAACTTGGGAATTATTTAATTTTGAACCCAAACTTTTTCGTATATCGTTATTTATGCATAAACTACACCCATGTACCAAATTTCATGAAAATCCATAACCATACGACCACAGGTTTTTTCTGATTTTTGCTCATTTCACGTTGAATGACCCATAGTTTAAATGTTGATTGAAAAGTGATCAGACTAATCAATTCGAATGCTTAGAAAAATGCAAGCATCGTTAAAATATGTGGATAATAACTTTTTAATAGCTTCTAGAATTTAGTTCGGTCTCATATATCGCACCCCGGCAAGAAAAGTGACACCAGGTCAAAAAATAAAAATTTTGATGTTCTGTCACATTGAAAAATATGTATGAGGTGCCCCAGCGTGTTATATTACTATTCTATAGAATATAATAGAAGTTATTACCATAAATACTTACCTAAAATTTAAAAGAAGCTTATACTATTTCGATATAAGTTTTATGATATCCTTTAAGTTGTAAAGTTTCTCAAAATCTGCAATTTTGAGTTGTGTTACTTTTCTAGCGGGGGTGCGATATGTTTACATGGTACATCCATCTGTATAATCTATCTTAGAATCATCGCCCTCCTGCTGTAAGACAAACAACAATACTTTATACTAAGACGACTACTACAGAAATCGATTTCGAGTTTTGGAATGATTAAGAATGCCCCGTATGATCATTTTCGGTAAAAAAAAAATGACGAAATTTCGACGTATAGTCGTGCACTTAGGTGTCATGTCAATTTTTTGACTTGCGGCACTCTTGCGCCACGGATGCAATGATTTCTAATATCATCATCGTTATGAGAGTATGAGAAATTCGTATTTTACGGTATTCGTGATTAGTTCATTTTGAAGCCAACACATTTCTCTCTTGAAAATTCCATTCAGCGTTACCTGAAATAGTGGAGCTTGTTTTAAAAGTTTTAAAAGTAAATTCATTAGTATAGACAAGGCAAACTCAATCTATTACAGCTTTTTTTAAACAGAAAATCACTGCTTTCAGATAATGTTTCACATGTATCCCTGGAAGCAAAAAGTGCTTAAAACTGCGACGTACGTCGCAGAACACACAGAGTCTTTGCAGAACAATATTTCCTTAATTTTATCAAAATTTTAGCCAATTTTTTTTAATCATAAGTTACGATGTTCTTCAGTGCAAAGCGCGCTTCTTGCCATTTCTTATTTGTTTTTCTACCTACAGAACAACCTCCCTACACCGCCCCAAATGCAAAAACACTTTATAAATAACGCATCTTCTGTCATTGACAAAATATTTAACTTCAAAAGTTATCGACAGAATTGCAAATTCTGAAAGTACTAGGGGCCCCGCCAACCCCCGGAGGATTGCTTCGCAATCCTCATTGGTTCGCTGCGCGAACATATGCTCGCTTCACTCGCATCAATGAAGACATGTGTCCTAGCATAAGATAATGTTTACAAAATATGATATTCCAAAAAAATATTTTTCAAATCTAAATTTTTTTGCTGTTTTTCAGAAAATATATATACAGTACCTATGGAATCAGAATTCAAATGAATACTTTGAGCAAATTTGGCTCGAAATGTGAGCGCTGATTTGGAAATTGAATACCCAGCATGTTGTTTGTGTGTACATTTACCCCTGCACTCGAGCCATCCACGCATTTTTATTGAGTTTGTTGTCGAAAGTTGTAGTGCAAGCGTCTTGTTGAACTATAATTGCTGGCACTGAAAAGGACCTTTTTTTTTAAATAGCCCTGAAAAGATCCTACGCTTTCTTTGATTTCTATTATTAACTGCAACAGATCGACTAAAATTAATTTTTTTTCCGATAAAATTTCATCCGATAACGCTATAAATTCAGTGGAAGCGCGAGGCTTTGTGATAAACAATCATACAATGTTGCCAAAACACGATTACAAATAACGTCTTTTTTGAGTGCCACGTAAGAGAATTATATATATAGATGCCTTGATTTTAAATAAAGTAAGTTAATTAATTTTGATGTTTAATTATACAACTACATATGTAATACATATTTAGCCGAAAATTGAGTTTTATGACTGTTTTTGATTCGACTGCAGTTTCAAAATTCGGACAAAATGCCTGCAGAACAATTGCAATTGCGTAGAGTTGTGTTAAAGAACATTGAATATAATTATGCACCTGGGCAGGTATCTAAGTCGTATAAGAACAGCTTCGATTTGTAAAGTAAACAGCTGCCCTTCTGCCACTTCAGACAAAAAAATATCCAAATGTTCAAAAGTCCAAGTTCAAATACCTTCTAACTGTGATATTATTGAAAGATCAACAATCTTATTTAAAACTAGCAAAATACCGGACCTTACTCGGTTTGAATTGGTTTACTCTAAATTGAAGAGTTAATCAAAATATATAATGACTTACGTTTTTTGTAAAATATAAATTTATTTGAATACTTTTCGCCATCTTTATAATTTCTACAACTTACTTTGGACACAAATCCGACACATGCCTATCCATTCATGTAATACATTTCACATACATCGCACCATTGCTGTAAGACAAAGTTACAAAATGACAAAAAGTGTTACTGAGGTTACTACTAAAAAAAAAGTTATTGAGGGAAATTTGGAATTTTCTTTCTTAAATTCTTTAGATGTTCAACTCAATTAATAAAAATTACGATTTACGGTAGCACTCATAGTCAACAAAACAATATTTGTTTACTTGTGGCACTCTTGCATTCAATATGTGACATAGTGAAATTTTCCAATCTTCTCCTGTCATTATGACAACGAATTTTTTAATGTTTGAAAAGTTCTAGTTCGGAATTTTTAAACATTATTATTCTTTCAAGAGCGGCATTATTCTTAAAAAACACGTATTATTCTTTAACTAACGGTATTATTATTTCAATAATAGCTTAACTAAACTTAAAAATTTACTGAAAATTTATTCTGACCTACCTGCCATTTTTAAGTTGAATACTTTGTGGTGGTGTTGCGTGTGATGAGAAGGAAAACACATTTATTAAAATAATAAATATTTAAAACAGAAAACAGCGAAATAAAACAAAATAAAAGATGTCGGAAAAAATTGTTCTAAAGATATTAATTTGTGATTCATTTTTATCTCTTGATCTCGCACAGTAGCCACAACTTACAACTAAAAGTGCACAAAATTTAGAAATGTGAAATTAATTCAGAGCGAAAGAAACAGAAAATATCACTATTCGCGCGATCTTGTTCATTCCCGTTCGTTGAAAAATATCGTCTGTCCCAATATTCGGAAATAGTTTTCACTGCGCAAAGAACAAAAATAAGACTCGAAATAAGTAAAATATCAAAACTAAAATTCCATTAAAAAAAATTGAAGAATAATTTCTTTTTTAGCAGTGCTAGTAAAGCAATCGAAGTTATCGTAATATTCAATATACATTCCACTTTTTCCAAAACTACCAAATTATGGTTTCTTTAAGTATACTTATACTCAGGTGTTTTAGCATAAAACTCAACTAAATATAAAAATAAAGAAATGTTTAGTATTGCATTCACTAAACTAATAAATGATGTATAAAATAAAACACATTGCAATCAAATATCTGGAATAAAATTCATGCGATGCCTACCAAACACATAAACACAAAATCGAACGTAGAACAGAAAGACGGACTGACAGACTTTCGCAACCAATTCCACTCACTAAATGAAGATAAGTACTCAATGTATGCAAATTTCCATGAAAATATATCAAACCGTGTGGACGTGTATAGGGCACATACATACAGACAGACAGACACCAAACGTGAAAATGGCAGATTTGGCATCAGAAGGGTCCAAAACGGATAGAAAACTTGAAATGGGTCGAAAATATTGAATGTACAAACAAACACCATTCTTATTTATATAGATTTGCTTTTCTCCAACTGACATTCAGTTTTAAATTGAATCCTTATGGCACTTTTGCTGTGACTAGGTTAGGTTCAGCCCAAAATAAATTTGTTTAGTTAAAGTCTTGAAAACGTCGAGGGTCGATCTGGATAAGCCATTGGGAGAACACCGAACTACTGATCGAGAGCGTTGAAATGGATTAGATCTTCTCAATGGCTGTACGAAATGATATGCAGGATTATCATTGACGTTAACGACAAATGGTAGGAGATTGAACTGAGGAAGTTGCCGGATTTCAGTCTCCAAAAATTTATGAAATAAAAGAATAATTCTAGCGTTGCCAGATTTCAAATAGCAAAATTGTTCTTTTATGAACAATGAGATTTCAATTTGGGCTTTTCGTGTTCCATTACAAAATGTAAGTTACGCAAAATTATATGTTTTAAACATGCTTTTTTTATCAATCAAATATTTATAAATTATTTATATTACGGGAAGAAATAAAAAATCAGCATGAACAAATATTTTTTTGTTCAATCTAATCTGCTTTACTTCTCATATGTTAAGTTCATGCAATCTTGTAATTTTAGTTTAAATAATTTTCCGTGTTTTCTTTGTTTTATCAACTTACTTTTTTAAGCCTCGTGTTGTACTTCTGTTGTACAAGAGGAGTTTGCTTTTGTACAATCAAACATATATACATTTATTTGAATTTGATTTTGATTTGTTTGGGAAAAAAAACTGTTTTTCAAGCAATACTTCTAAACAAATTTTATTGAAAAAGTTATTTTCCATCAATACTGGTGAAACAAAATGAGTTGGTTGCGTACCACAATAGTTTTTTACTCAATGTTTTTTCTATGGGTATTTTGAATTGTTTTTAGCCGCTTGGTTCAAATAGAACGCGTATTAATATGTAGCCTACGTTACCCGCAGGGTTCTAAAGTATGTGTTCCAAATTTGGTTTGGATTTGGTCAAACGCTGTAGATTTGTATAGAGAACAAACAGACACCAACTCTACTTTATATACAAAATCATTCAAAATGAATCATCCGATTTCAAAATTCCATATTTTCAAAAATAAACGACACAGAATGATAAGTAATACATGAATACAATGAAAGGATATGGAAGTTTTATATCGTGAAGAATAGATGGTACTCGTGTGTTCTTCGTGAAACTGTTTCACGAAAGCTGTTTTAGAAGCTTTTCAGTGGCAGAAGTGATAATGACGTATGTGGTTTGGATATGCTGCAAATCTGACTTTTTACCCAGATAAAGGAAGATCTCTCCAACTTCGTTTTCCGTCAAGATGGGGCACCGCCTCACTGGACAACAAAGATCCGTCCTTTCCTTGACACAGATAGCTTGATGTTACACAGCTGGCCACCTAGGTCACCTGATATGACACCATGCGGTTTCTTCCTTTGGGGTTTGTAAAGATAAAGTGCCACCATTACCCACAAATTTATGTGAACTTAAACTACATATTCCTTCTGCTGTACAAGCAATTACCACTGACACTTTACAACGTGTTTGGCAGGAATTTACATACCGTATTGACATTATACGTGTAACTAAAGGAGTTTATATCAGACACTTGTAAAAAACCTTCCATATTTTCCCTTTATATTCATGTATTACTTATCATTCTGTGTCGTTTATTTATGAAAATATAGCATTTTGAAGTCGGTTGATTCATTTTGAATAACCCTGTATAAGGCTATCAGAACAGTTGTGCCCTAACCAACAAAATCCCGATAATTTTATTACTACCTTTTACTTTTTTTTTGACATACGCAGGTTCGAGTCTTTTAAAATTACAAAAGAATTTATTATTGATTCCTGATAAATGGAAGAATATCTCTCTCTATCGCTCTCTCTATGTCTCTCTCTACCTCTCTCTCTCTCTCTCTCTTGGTATATATATATATATATATATATATATATATATATATATATATAATGGGATCAGGAAAATGGCGTTTTTTCTATTGAGTTTGTTGCTGAATTAGGTCACCCTTGCTATGATAGCCTCATATATAGATAATGCATTATTCCACGTAGTAAAATACTTTAGTAGTTCTTTTAAATGGTATAATAGCAAGGAGATATATTAAGTAATTGGTATATTATTAAGATTGTATTACCTTATTTTCAGATCCAGAAATTCGAACATGGTTTCTAGTCAGACAAAACCTTACTCCCTTCCTTCTGTGTGGTGGGTACATGCTGTTCGCCACTGTACTGGGTCCTACCTACATGAAGAACAAGAAGCCACTCACACTAAGAATACCAATGATCTTCTTCAACTTGTTTCTTGTGGTGGCATACACTATCACCCTTTTCATCGTAAGAGAACATTTCATTTTTTCTTAATTGTTTTTACGATTTCATTATAATTCAATACTTTGCAAATCAACTCACATTTTATTTTTCCATGAATTTTTTTTCCCTCAACTGTACATCTCATTTAGTTATGTTCGCTTCATGGACCCGAGGTACTCAAGAGATTTTTTCCTTTCCTATAAAGGGGATGTAGTATCTGAGGCAACGGCGATTTATCCCCAAACATGGTAACCTTGTTGTTTTGATCCGATAAAAGTCGACAAAGCGAAGTGAAAGGTCGAAAGTCGGAAAGGGGAGAGCAAAAGGGTCGTAAACCGCTTTCATCACAAAGAGGGGGGGTTGGGGAATATTTGCAATTCCGGTGTAAACGCGGCATTAGATTCATACCATGGCAATGAAATTTCGTTCTATGATTGGTTAAAATACGTGATCGAATTATTTAATTATTTAAGTTCGTTGGATTTATTTGTGCATTCCTCATCTTCACTTCCATAGATAACAAATCAAATGGCCACCATCCTCACTTAGCTAGAAAAATTATTTAGCGACAAGCATACCTCGGGATACTACATCTTTACACTCATAGGTTTACTGTCTTTAGTACACAGGTGTTTAGTACATAGGTTTTTCTGTCTTTAGACACTGTAGTAGAATACCCGTGATACCCAAGACGTCTTTTTCTTCCCTCGTCGCTCTACTATATTCCCCAATCCCTGTTTTATTTCCTTTCAGGACATTTTTTATTTGACATTGTGTTGTGTCTGGCGCCGCTTGGTCTAATATGGCCCTTGCGTCATAAAACCAGAAGAAAAAAAATGTCACGAGTTTTTTTAATATTTGAGTAATTATATTTTGTTTTCAAAAAAATGATCAGATCTAGAAATTTCAAGATGACCCTACCATAATGTGGAGCTGAAATGTTTTACTTAAAGCCATTCAATGGTAATGTATTTTTTTCATTCATAAATACTCCTTTGAATATACCACATAAATAAAAGCAACTAGAGCAACACGCCGACCAACCGGTATAGTGGTTGTGGTTAAGGTGTTAGACTCTAGATCGGAAGGTTCTTGGTTCGAATGAGGGTCCGGGCATGAATGTTTGTATGCGTATGGTGTAGAGGCGGCTGGTGCACCTTAAATCTGTCGTGGCCGAAAGTCTTCACGTTGGGCTGGTATGGAAGTTTGAAGAGTGGGGTACCAAATCAGGTGTTGCTTCGTCATCTGACGTTGGTTCAAAATTACAAGGTGTTGTCCTCGGATATCTTCCTTAAGGGACTGATCCCGGACCGTCATCAATACCCCGTTTTGTTGCTCTTGTTCGACGTTAATGACAAATTACCAATTACTAGAGAAACACAACGGGGTATTGACGACTGTCCGGGATCAATCCCCTAAGGCAGTGCTCCCCAACCTTTTTATCGCCGCGGACCGGATCAACGTTTGATAATTTTAACGCGGCCCGCTGAGGGAGGGGGGCGTTGATTGTTTATATTTAAGATTGTTTTGATTTAATAAATTTAATTTAATTGTATTTAAACATGCCTTCAAAATAAAATACAATTACACCAAAAAATGATTACAATGTGATTTAACATTATAACTCACTAGAACGCTAAATCAATGAGAAACCTGAGCTTGTTTCTTTGCAACGAGACGGTTTCATCTGGGGGTAATAGGAGACAATGACACCCAAAGTGTGTAGCTTATGTCCAGTTTATTCCGTTGTTTCGTTTTGCTTGCTGTCACTGCAAAAAAAAAAAAACCGCTTAACACAGGTAGGTTGTCGGAAAGGGCAATAGAGATTTAAGTGCTGTGGTGGCAATCTCAGGGTATTCCGCCATGACTTTAAACCAGAACACCGGCAGAGTTGTTGTCTCGAACGTAGTTTTAAGGCCGTCTTCATTTGCAATCTCCAGCAGTTGATCTTCTTGCACAGACATGCTAGATTCGCCTGATTTGTTGACAAATGGGTTGCGGATCCATTCCTTACTAGTTCGTGGGTATTGTGTGGTTGGTAAACCACAAATACCCACGAAGCGCTCGAACTCTTTTAAAAGCAAATATAGGTGATCGTGCACCAACTAGGATAATGAATGTTTAGGCTCAGTCTCGCCTAAAATCCCCGCTAATATCTGAAACAAGTCCAAAATGCTCCTGTTCACGCGCCGTCCCCACAACTTCAGCCACTGCCCTAAGGAACATGTCCGAGGACAACACCACGTAATTTTAAATCACGGTCAGATGACGAGGCAAACACTTGATCTGGCACCCCACACTTCCACATCAACTCAACGTGAGGACTTTCGGACACAACAGATTTATTGTGCACGAGCCGCCTCTACACGATACTTTACCAGTATACTTATACCTTATACCATACCTATTACCAGTATACCATATACCTTATAATTACACCAAACTTTCGCACTGGACTGTGTGAAGTTAAGATGTGTTTTACGGATGAATGAAGAAAAAACCACTACTCTAAAATTGGGTACTCTTAAATGTTGGTCAAATTCTTGTTGTCTGTTAATTAGCGTTTCTGTTAATGTCACGTTAATTTAGCCTTTAGAACACCCAAGTGACGCTTACATATTGGAACATCCTAATGTAAACATCGTTTGTCTTTCCAAACTCTCGTAAAAATTTGTACAGGAAGTTTTGAAACACTGCTCACAAGTATGTGGCACAATTATTTAATAATTTTCAGTTTTCTGTTTGCAAATATGTTTCCTATGGAAATATTAATCATTAATTATGCTTTAAACATTTTTCTGGGTGATCCTTGTGTAGTTTTTTTATCGTATATATATCCAAACTGGGAATGTCTCATAATTTCTTGTGCCATTCTGATAACATATCTAAATATATTTCAGTTAATTACAAATTTGCCAAGTTTGGGGTTCAAAAAATTTTGTTTCGGAACACCGGTGGTGAAAGGTGATGTGACCTACACGGTAAGATATTTTTACTGTACTTTTATATTCATCCAAAATTTTCATTAGAATTTAGTATGTACCTCTATTTTAAATCAGATTAATTTAATTGACGGCAAATTTTTTTAGATAAATTCATTTAAAAGTGGAACACGCTCATCTAATATCACATACCCACATGTATATACCATTTTTAAAAATTTCATTGTTTATACAGCCATTTTGAATATTTTCATCTTATAACCTGCAGTCTTCCCTGCATGACCTCTAACCAATTTTGATCTTTTTGACCAATGGAATCTTTCTAACGGATTATATTCTAAGGTAAAGGCCGATGGAGTCTTTCTAAGGGATTATATTCTAAGGCCAATGGAATCTTTCTAAAGGTTAAAAGAATCCATGGATTCTCTAGAAAGCTATTGTTATTTCGTCATCACGCATGTTGTGGCGTAAAAACAACATTACACTCTTCTTGAAAATCTCGCAATGCTCAGAAGTTCAAAATGGATGCCCATTCACAAACCCGTTTGAATTTTTTGAAAAGCGATAATTCCCGATTGAATGTTTAATTAAGTTAAACAGGAAAATTTCGTTAAACAAAACGCAAGTTTTTCAATTAAATTATCACGAATGATTAAGCATTGAGCCCTGGAGCAGAAAGTTACGACGTTCTGCATTGCAAAGCCCGCTCCTTGACACACCTTTTCTGCTTTTCTAGTTGCTGAACAATCTCCCTACTAGGGATGCAACAGCAAAACATCGATGTTCAAAATAAAAATATCGATATTGATAATACATCGCCCAAAACCATCCATGTTTTTAAGCATCACTAAACTTATTCCCCTCATTTCTTAAAATTTGTTTAGCAACCTCAAACGCCGTGGGGGGGGGGATTTAATTTGTCATTTGCCGTGTTTATTAATTTATAACTAAGACTTTTTTTTAACTGTCAAAACAAAGTCAAAAAATAATAATACGAACAACTAACAAATCTTTTATTTTCAAATTGAATAGTATATAAGAAAATTATATTTACAGCAATTTGACATTGGTGCTAACAATAATTATTGTTAGTTGTTATTAATTATTTATCAACTTATAGGGGAAAACACAACAAACTTATTTTTTATTTACTGTAAATTAAAAATATTAGGGTCTGTAATTATTATATGCCCCAATATTTATTATTTGCAGTTTGTAAAAAATAAGTTTGTTAACTTTCTCCACCTTAAGCTGACTTCTTTTTTCACTAACTATCCCAACAGTTAGGGGAAAAACTCTTTATGATGTGACAGCTGTCGCAATCACTGACAAATACTTCGTTGCACGGGGTTTTTTTTTTTTCTTAATTTTTGCTATGGTGCTTTTTTTCATTCAAAAATAAAACATTGACAATGTTAAAGCATCGATGTTAAACAAACATCGGCTCCAATAAATCGATGATAAATACATCGATGTTGTTATAAAACATCGGTGTTTAAAAAACATCGACATCGATGTCACATCCCTACTCCCTACATCACCCAAATTACCACTAACACTTAATAAATAACACATCTTCTATGTTAATGATAAAATATTTAACTTCAAAAGTTATCGACATAATTGCAAATTCTCAAAGTATGTCTTGGTTTTAAATAAAGTAAGTTAATTAATTATGATGTTTTATTATAAATATGCAATACATATTTAGTTGCTAATTGTGTTTTAGGTCTGTTTTTTATTTTACTGCAGTTTTCAAAATTCGGACAAAATGCCAGCATAACAATCGCAATTCCTAGGAGTTGTGTTGCAAAATACTGAATATAATTCTGCACCTGGGGCTTTGATAAATCAGACGTGTGTTCCTTTCCAGTTTTGCAATCAAAATGTAGACCAGTTTTTCAATCAAAGAGTAGCATGATTATTAACCCTTTTGAGACTACCCAGGAATTGGTTTAAAAGCCGCTATTTCTAAATAAGAAAGGGAATGCTACAGATAATTGTTCAACTGAAGCCAACGTTTGAAAAGTAATTCAGATAATTTTATATCTTGTTTAGACTAAACTACTAAGGGGCTTGATAAAAGATAAGTTGAAACTTATTTCTCAGAAGCTAAGAGGTTACCCTCCACCAAATACACTTTAAAGATTAAAAAACCCTTAAAACAAATAGCATTGAGAAATTTCATTCGCAACAATCTATGTAAAATGATCCAGGACTAATTTGAAACACCTGCAAAGTACTTAAGTAAAATTTTCTGCTTGATTGCATTTAAGTTTATATTGCTTTACTTTTAAACCTATATTCCTCTTCGTTTCGTTTAGCTCACTAGATGCTGCTGGTTCCTCTACATACTGAAATATATAGAATTTATTGACACGGTAAGATAATCTCTTTAGACATTTCCTTTTGCGGTAAGGTTCAGATTCGTAGCTTAATTCCTGAGAATAAGGTCAATGCCACGCGAACGTACCGCATAACACTCCCAAATCACGGAAATCACTCTCTGTAAAAGTGTGCACGCACCAGTTCACTCACGTTCTTTGCTGTTTCGAAACTTTCAGAAGCATTTCTTTTGTATTGACAGTTTGACAGAAGTGGTGGCGCTGTGTTCCACTAAATACTACACTTTTGAATTCTAAACTTTTGATTCCAATATTTACTAAGAAAGCTAAGGATTTTTTAACCAAAGGCACATTGGCTGTTTGCAGCTTTAGACTATAATATTAATTTCAGTGCAGTAATCTTCTTTGTGAAGGAGAAATCTTTTTGAAGCAACAAAAACTCTCAAACTTAGTTCCGGCTTCATGAAATTTGTATTTTATTCCGACTGAATTTTTTAGATCAACGTTACTATTTTCACCTCTGAGTCGTTCGTTGAAAAGTAAAATTCAATATAGAACATTACGCAAGAAGACACTAATATTTGCAATAATCAACACAAAACGTCAAGATCTGTCACGAACCGAGCCTGAAGAGGAAAGAAGACGAGCACGTTTAAATAACAAAGCTCAAAAAGCTGTTCAGTGACACAATGAAACTGCTGAGGAAAAAGAGGTGCAATTTGGATTGTATGAAGCTGCAAAATAAACAATTTTCCGACGTAATCTCTTAGGTTCTTATATATTCCTAGGTTTTTATATATAAGTAATTTAGCTTTCACAATCTCATGTACATTTTAAATATAGTTCTCTTCACAGAAAATAGAAATAAGAGAAAGTACAAGGAAAGGAAACTTTCATACCACAAACTCTCGTACTCGTATACTTGAAGAACGCCCCATTAGAATATCTCTAGAACAATAAACAAGTCAAGACATTTTAAAGTCCTATTCTTTATAACTCAAGTTAAAGTAGATCATAATGTAAAATTCATCAAAAATAATTCAAAAACACTGAGAAAATACGAAACAGTATCTCTTAAGTTTAATACATTTTCATTTAATACACATACTGTATTACATTGATTTTTCAAAACATTTTTTTAATTGTATTTCTAAAGCATCATGTTTAATGAATGAAGTTTTAATTACTTCGTGCAGAAGTCCGTCTTGTAACAGCTACTGATTAATTTTGTTGTGTATTTTTAGGCTTTCTTCATTTTGAGGAAGAAATGGCAACTCATCACATTTTTGCATGTCATTCATCATACTGTGGTACCACTTGTGGGCTGGATTATGCTTAGGACAGAAACAAGTACGTTATAGACGTGAATTCATCATACATACGTTCTCTAAAGTAAATATTTAAGAATTTATTACCTTATAAAACTGGAAAAGATGTTTTGAAAAATATCCAAGCAACGCATCTATTTTTTTTACTTTCTGATTTAATAGCAATTGATTGAAATATTTTTTCTTGGCGCATCATATATGTCTATGGCTATATCAATTGAATAGTTTCCCAAATCAGGATATGTCTTAAGATTTTTGTGTGTAGTGTATCCTTAGAATAAATCTCTTTCGTGTTTTCCATCAACATTTTTAATACCTCATTTCAAATTAAGGATTTAAAATGTTACGAAGTGATAACACTGTTCATAAAGTAAAGACTCTCAATGTTTCTTTCATGTTGTACTGCAAGTAAACAAAACTTTATGTATTGTATGTTTATTCGATTCATTTAATGTTGTATGTATACAAATATCGTTAAACTGTGTGTCTTTCTTTTAATTATATTTTTAAATTTTACCCAATAGATGCTTTAAGCAAGACTGGAAACAAATTGTATGTGTTACGTCCACCTCTCATTTTCAATTCTGACATTTTTTATTCAGAAACATTTTTAACTATTTTTCAAATGGAAAGCATTTTCCCATTACTGTTTAGCGCATATAAAAATGTTTTCTCTCATGTTTTTGTTGGTAAATAAAATTAGTTAGATTTGATGTACTCAAAAAAAAAAAAAAAAAAAAAAAAAAAAAAAAACATCATTTAGGAAGTTTTAAAATAGATTATTTTTAGGTGGATTTCAAACCATTCCAATTATGATCAATGGAATGGTTCACATTATTATGTACTCTTATTATGGGTTATCTGCTGTAGGACCTCAAATGAAGAAATATTTATGGTGGAAAAAACATCTAACAATTTTACAGATGGTGAGTAATCACACGAGAAAATGCATTTGATATCGAAATATGAAAAAGTTTCTTTTACTGTATGCTCATTATTTTATCTTAAACCAGATGTTTTCAATTGTTTTCCTGTTACTGTTCTGTCATTACGAGTCCGAATTAGGTTTGAGACATGTGATAGTAAAAATGTACATGATCTCAAATCTATAGGCACAAGTTAACACAAGGACGTATATTTAAAAAACATTTTTTCTACTTATATTATCACTGAATATCAAAATTTTTGTTGTTTCTATTATTAATAGTGAAGTATCTTGTAGATCAAGAGCGAGACCCTATAAAGTTGCACCCCATAAAGACACTTCGAAATTTAATTCTTGAAAAGAATTAAATTCCAAACAGACATGCTGCAATAAGTGTTTACTTCCTCATTCTAGAATAAATACTAATGATGTACCGACAACAACCTGGTTTCCTTAAACAACATCCTTAGCTGCCGTGATCCGTTTTTAATAGCCTCGCTGATTAATTTTCGGTGCAAAGTATATACAAATACATAAGAGCTAGAATTATAAAATGCAACGAAAATAATAATTAATCTTAAGAAAAGAAATTTCAGAATACTGACATCTGCTGTCATTAGAAGCCAAACCTTTCCAATATTTCAAGAGCTTTAGAATGATTAGAAATTAATTTAATTTAATTGAATGAAGAAATTAAACTAATAGTGAGAGAAGGGAAACTGATAATTCATACGTATTATGAACTACTCTATCAGTGCCCCAAAATAAGTGTCACATTTGAATACTACTTGCTTTCTTCGATTTTGAAGTGAACTCAACCAACGAGTTAACATTCATTAATGATACAAGGCAGAGAATTCTAGTCGATCGTCTCTTTTACTGTTAACTCATAATATAACACTGTTAACTCATGTGTCGAAAATATAACTTTTTAAAAGCAAACCGGCTGGAAAATAGGAGAGGGTCAGAAAATATTTTCGAATTATTACAATTATGTATGGAAAGTATAAGGATGTCATCAGGAAATAATGCCTACTAAAATTTACTCATTACGAAAGAAAATCTGAGCGAAAATTGCCTTCCAAGTAATATTAAATGTGTGTGTAATACTCAAAACATATTAAACATCAAACCATATATAACATTTAACCATGTTAGAAAAATAAACTTTTTTAATTTATGATTAAAATTTTTCAGCTTCCATATCATTTTTCTCACAAATGTGACAAATAATTCACAACAAAATTCAAGTGTTAAATGTGACACTTATCTCAGGCTAGGCCGAGTATTTCTAAAAGCATTTTCAACAAGCTTAGTGTAAGCACAGTCATCAGTTTTATGAATGCCTCAAGAAAGTAGTGCTAAATTTAGATTGACCCCCCTTCTTTGCATAAACAAAACCAGCCTTATTCAATACTCTAATTTCAATATTTCACGATTCTTCCTAATAATTATTATAGGATGAGTATCAAGGCATTTATTTTTTCGATTGTTGAGTCCGAAAATTAACTATCCTCTTTTATCTCCTGAGTGTAGTCCTGGTTCCACAAAATGGAGAAGACAGAAAGTTGGAAACGACTTTCTTACTTTAATAACAAACTAGAAACATCATAAGGCCTGGGGGTTGTTCAATGTTGGTAGTTTGAGACATCTCTGAGAGCTCCTCAGCCCAAGGGGCTCTTGAGAGAAATTAATAGTTTACAATGAACCTGTTAGAGGGATGAAGATTAAGAGAAACACCATTCGACAAGGGGATCTATCTATATCTATTTAAACTACCTTACAATAATAGACCGGACAGCAAGATGTGATGGTACAAGAGAAAGAATACTGCTATATATAAGGAAAAGAACTGCACTAGCAAACCCTTCTGAACATACCTTCTACAAGATTTTGATGCACAAGTATGAGTATTTGTGTCCATTCCTGCTGTAAGAATTTCGCCAGCTCAGCTGTAGATTTCGGACGCGGTTCCCTGGTCGCAAACGTTGCTCTAATTCGTCCCACAAATGTTCTATAGGATTTAGGTCGAAACTCTGAGCAGTCCAGGGAAGACGGTTTACATCCATATCTTGATTACCACTGCTTGCCAGAGGCTGCAACATGACATGGAGCGTTGTCCTCCTGGAAGTAACATTCGTCCATTCCATAAAATTGCCAGAGCGTAGGAAGAACCTGGTTGCCCAAAATGTTCATGTATGCGTCGGCGTTCAATTGGCCAGGAACAACATGCAAAGGTCACAAGCCATACCACGAAAAACATCACCAAACAAGTAGAGTGGGATTTTATGAAAATGCGCTGGAGTCCGGTCCATTATTGTAGGGTATATATATATATATATATATATATATATATATATATATATATATATATATATATATATATATATATATATATATATATATATATATATATATATATATTTTCACGTGGTTTCTCCTTGTGTTCTTCAGCTGTGCAATTTATATTCTTTCTGTAATTTCAAAACCTTTGTTTTCTAGGTTCAATTTGTATTTCTCATTTTCTTCGTTACTGTCTTGGCACCCCTGACTGGTTGTACGATGGTCAAATCAAGCATTTTGATAGACGTTTTAGGCGGGGGTGGGTTTTTAATACTCTTCTACAATTTCTACACTCAAACTTTCATCAGGAGAAAGACAGCATAAGCCCCTGGAACCATAATCGTTAACAGTACAAAATCAACATCGTTCCGAAGAAACTTCTTACCAGGGAACTAGTGTAACTTGTGTAAAACAATAACATTATACTCTTTATTATTTATTTGAAGCTGCATTTTGCCATTTTGATAAGAAAATGGTTTATTTATTTTATTTTCATGTAATGAACTCATTTGTTAGCAAATTGTGAAATTGTCTGCTGCAATTGCAGATTGAAATGTGTTGTGTATGAAAAGTATGTGTTGAACAATTACAAATCTTAGACACAATGTGGTCAGCACTGCACATATCATTTAACATAAAACTTTTTGTTGAATGTTTTGTAGTAAATGAAGCCAAAGACGTTTAATCTCATTGAATTTCGATCAGTTTCTATTTGATACAATTATTTTAATATGAACGAAATAGGCAATGACTTCTAGAAATAGCTCATGTCAAAACTAAAGTCAAAGGAAATAAATGAAATTGAATACAATCACTATAAAATGTTTTGCTGTGTTGATTATGAGTATTACTTGTCTATAGCTATTAAAAGATAACCGTTTTAAAATATTCAATCATTTCTCATCCTTAGATATATAGTCAGAATATTATGTATATTAAAACACTATAGCCCGCTGTGTTGTATCAGTTTATTTCTATATTTGAACAGTTTTTATCTTTTAAGCCAATATCTTTATTTATAGTGAACTTGCCAGTCCTTATCTTCAATGAACCATTTCCTCATATTTCTTATTAAAACAAGTACATTAGTTTATTCCGCAGGAAAGTAAATTTATAATCGTATAGTCAATGAACTATTTGAATCTATACTCTATAACAAACAAATCGACGCTCCAAGAAGGAGTTGTCCAATTGCGATAAAAATGGGTGGATGTGAAGAACATACATAGAAGAACAAACTATTAAAATTTCAGAACAATTGAATGATTTATTTCAAAGTTTGACCGTTACAAAGGGAGGAAGTCAATAAGGCGTTGGTCCACCTCTGGTCTGGATGCAAGCTGTCACCCGGCGTGGCATACACAGAAAAAGTTCCCGGGTGGTTCCTGTGGAATTTCTTGCCAAATTGGCTGGCTATATGGTCAAAATTCCGGGATGGTTGCAATCGTCTTCCCATAATGTACCAAATGTGCTCTACGGGAGAGAGATCAGGAGACCTAGCTGGCCAAGGAAGTGTTGGGAAAGCTTGAAGACAATTCATAGCAACACGTTTCGTTCGCGGCCGGGCATTATCTTGTTGAAAAGTAAGTCCGGAGTATCGCAAAAAGAAGGGTAACGCAACCGGTCGTAGAATGTCGTCTACGTACCGCTGTGCTGCAAGTGTGCCAGAAATGACTACCAAAGAGGTCCTTCTATCAAAGGAGATGGCACCCTAGACCACAACGCCCTGTTGTGGTCATAACGCATGTAAGGGCAGGATCCCCACCCTGCCCTGACATGCGTTACGTGCTCTGGACGTCTCCAGAAACGCCTGTGGATGTTATCAGGACACAGTTGGAAACGGGACACGTCACTAAAGACGATATGTCCCCAGTCAGAGCCATTCAAAGTTTATCGAACTAGGCACAACTGTTGGACAACTCCTTCTTGGTGTGATGATTTTTTTTTCTTCTGGAGTATATAAATGGTAGCCACACACACAAAATCTGAAATTTACAAACTTGAAAAATTGAACATGTATCTAGTTTTAGACCAGGTGATTAATTAGTGGAATCAATGTGAATAAATTCAGAAGCAATGGAGTTTAGTGAGAAAAGAGTCTGTATAGTACTTTAATTTACACTAAATTCTCTTAGTCTTGCATTCTAAATCTAGATTATGTGGTATACCATGAGACTTACCTCAAAAGAAAGATTCAAACTACAGGAGGTATTTTTTCCACGCAGCTGTATCTGTAATTGGTGTAATATATTGTGCGGAAAAGGAAGAAATGAGAAAATTTAAAACAGTAAAAAGTGATCAAGGAGAGGTTACCTCAAACCAAATGAAAAAATAATTTTTAAATGATAATGGAAAAAGGAAATTGTCCAAAAGATTTCATTGGCGAAGGTGATGAATTTGTGAAAAATGTAAGGAGGTAATTAGTAAAACGAAAACAAAGTTTAAAAGCATGTGCTGTAAGTATGATAGTTTCTGCAAACTGTATGTAAAATGCGTTCTAAAAGAACGTGCTTTAAAGTTTGAATTAGAGGACTTTGTGAGATAACAATTTGCGACTGACGTTAGTTTCTCTTATTATTAATCCCGAAAAATTCTATAATATAATTTTATTGCGACATTTATTTACGTATTTAATATTAGTTTGTTATACATTTTAACTAGTTTACTTGTTTTATATTACTACTAACCTTTTTTGTCATGTTTACTTGCTTAATATTCAATAATTTGTTATATTACTCTTTTCTCAAAATGTGCAGAAAATGTTTGTCCAAGCTATATTTCATAGATACTGAGGATGGCTGAAATATTTGCATAAATGTTTTTAATTTGAATTTATTGCAGAAAAATAAATAATTGTTCATTACTGGATTAGTAGTGGTCAGTTTCTGGGTATGTGATGGTTAATTATTAGTCCAATAACTACTCTGAAATTCTAAAAAATATCATGTCTAAACCTTTTTTATATAACTCATTTTAATCGTAGTCCTTACAAGAAAATTAACTACAAAATATCTTGAAAGAGCACTTGCAAATTTGCACTAGGGAAATTTTTTCATGAAAAACTAGCACTTATTGGTTATAACTGGCTAGTTGATCCTACTTATAATTTAGAAACTGTCATTCGCATTCCTTCGTACATTTTTAAGTTTAAAATAGTTTCAGCTTCGTTGTAGCAAAACAAAATCATTTGCAAAACCGTTCGCAAACACAACTAGTTGATTTTTTACTCGGCACTTGCAGTTGCAAGATCCAAAGCTTACACAGACCCATTCAAGAAAAATATCATTCATATATACGGATTCAGGAAAGATATATCTATTTCATACAGTGGCGGATTTCAGAAGGGGCGATTGAACCCACCCACACAAGCGCCTGATGAGCGACCACATTAAGACAAATAAATTAAATTTGACGAAAACATTTCTGTTTTCGTCGTTCCAAAAAAGTCAGTGAACTTTTTTAAACTCAATCATTTCAATATCTTATCGATTCAAAAATTTTATTTACAGGTAAACGAAGGAAAACACAGAAAAAGAAATTAAATTTCCTTCGTTCGGGTTCGTGGCGCCATCTGTTAGTGAAACAAAGTAATTTAATGATGCTTTTATGAAATTTTTACGTGTAATAGTATACCCAACAAAAAATATTCAGATTTGGTTAAAAAAACATAATTATTGAATTTAATTCTTGAACTTATTTTCTTTTGTTATTTTGTCATGCAATGATATCTATATCGACTTCCAGTTTAACCGATATTGCGTAATACAAATCTTAGATTAATGTTCCCGCTGTCATCATCATCAGTATATTAATTACTTATGCAAGTCCAGCTTGGGTATATATTTTCCCCAAAAGACATAAGAAACAATTCAAATCTGCCAATACAATTTTCGGAGATATTGTAAATGCTCCATACTACATAAGAAATAAAAAAAACACGAAGACCTATACAAAGACACCATTCAAACATATGTTGCAAAAGCGAACGCAAACTGTTTCAAAAACAATACACAGCGACACAGTAAACTTATCAATCAAACACTTCAATATGAAGTCCTGAAAGAATACTCCAATATCAGACCATTTACATCATTTATTTTGAGCAACATCTCCTTAGCTCCCTAGCGTAAATATTTTATTTGTGTAACTGTCTTTTATTTTATTATCTGATTACCATCTCTGATAAACTTATACCCGTTACCTTAGACATAATATTCAATTAATATGTAAAAACTTCGTACAGAAGCTGAAGCATAGATTTAGATTAATATTTTATCAGATCCAGCAGTTTCCATGAAAAAAATTAAGGTAGCCAATAAAAGTGCAATTAATATTAAAATATCCATATGTGGTAACTTGGAGAACAAAATGTAATTTGAAGGGGGGGGGTGTTATTTCAAAGACAGTTTCTTTTGTAATTATAAAATTAGAATCTAATTGTTCTAAAAAAATTCATTTCAATCAATACGGGGAACGTGGGGAATGTTTTGAAATCGCTGTAACAAAACAATGAATTTGAATCAAAAGAGGTGATGTAGTTTGTAACAGAAAAGGCCAAATGATTACGTTTCTAAAAATATAAATTTTATTATTTCTCCCGATCAACTTTCCTAAGGTTCATTTACTTCCTCTTAAAAACTAATGATTCTCGGAAAGAAAAGCGAAACAGGTTACACTTAGAAGATAACGACAAAACAAGAAAAGTCACGAGTAGAAAACAAAAATAGAAGAAAATGAGGTCACAGCGAAAATTATAGCATGCGCCGCCCGGGAATCGAACCCGAGTCGCAAGAATGGGAATCTTGCATGATACCACTACACCAGCGGCGCTCACCCGAAAGGCTATTCTTAAAATATATAAAGGCATTCTATAATTTTATTTTAAGGTATTTTAATGTTATATTGTCGAGGAAACAGAGAAGAAATGTGCAAAAAACTTTCATCTGCGTTCACAGAATTTGTTTCTGTTTCAAAAATTCAGTTTGATCGGACTTTTTTTTCCTCTCTTTATTTTGAAATGCAAACAATCTTGTTGCGCAAAGTAAGTGCGCTGATGCGTTTCCCCATCTTTTTTTAAGAATTTCTAGTTCACGCACTAAGTAGCTGAGGAAATAGCGATTAATACAAGTTTGCAACCCCTTTTCCGTTTTTTACTACAATTCATATTTCATTCTGATAAATTCTGTTTAATCAATCAATCTCAAAGCTCTTATTTCTCATCATTCTCTCATATTTTTTTATTTCCTGAGTTTTAAAGACTGGAAGATTGAGAAAATCATTTCATATTTGTTCGCCTTGACTTTGTCTTTTTACCTAAAAAATGGTTGCTTAATTCATTAGAAAGGTAAAAAAGATTTCAGTTTTGGAGCACAGAAAGTTTTAAGTGTTGTGTGATCGATTGGCTGAGACTTTGTAAAATGCAGTTCGGGTTGAAATTTAAGAATTTGTTCGTTTTAAATGTATAATATCAATTAAAACAAATTTTAACTTTCGTCTTTTGTGTCTTCGTACATGAAGAATGAATTTCAACGTACGGAATGTGAGTTTTTTCCAAAAGTTGAACAGACGGTTATGTTTTATCATTTGACTCGGGCAGAAAATAAAATAAATTAATGATCCACGTTCGTAAATAAGGAGAGGAATATTTAGTTGAACAAACGAGTCAAAATGTTTAAGATTTTACTTCGCCATCCAAATGCTCTCACATGATAGTCGAGATCACCTTAAAATGTATTTTATCGCCGTTTTGGCAACGTTTGGATTTTATATAAATGATGTTGAGCAATCAATATCATAAATAAATTCAGAATTTGTTCTAGAGAATTTTTATAGGCGAAGTGGTTGAAATGGAATTGGAAAAACAAGCAAATAAAGTCGCGTCATACGTACATGAAACACAACATATAACAGCAGGAAACCATGGAAGAGATAGTCTTTTCTCTCCAACGCGCATATAGTTTGCTCATTTCTTCTTCCATAGCAAGTTAAACAATCTATATTTACTTGTAATAAGAACTTGGGAAAATGTGTACCTCTGATAAAATGCATTTTTTCAGTTCTCATGTATTTAAAATATTTATTTTGCTCCATTTATTAGTTTTCTCAAAGATTAAGAAAGAAAATGGCTAGTAAATGGCAACATGTTTCGATGAGTTTTATTCAGTAAATTTAAAATATAATGAATGTGACACAATAAATTTTATAAATTTAATGTTTCTTATTTATCTTTTGTATTTATAAAATATCGATTTCACAGCAAGTAATACAAATTCAATATTAAAAATCCTGCATAGGTACTTTTGTACATACTTAAAATCCTAAAAATTCAGCTTGGACCTTCAATTCGCCAGGTGTTCTCTCACCCTGACCAACCAAGTGTCCAAGG
The DNA here is from genome assembly GCA_947359465.1 of Metellina segmentata. Lineage (NCBI taxonomy): Eukaryota > Metazoa > Arthropoda > Arachnida > Araneae > Tetragnathidae > Metellina > Metellina segmentata. The sequence goes on from OX375875.1 coordinate 103,459,128, forward strand.
TACCTTACGTAAGCACGAGCAAACTTTCACTTAGAACATTTGATGTGTAGCTGAGCAGCCTGCATCTTTTTTAAGACGGTTTCCAGATCTTGTAAATGTTCTGCCCACCTTAGGGAATATATGGCTACATCATCCAAGAAAAGGGCATACAAATTCCCAAGTCTTTCAACAGGTCGGCCATCAAACGCTTGAAGTCATACGGGGCATTTTTCAAACCGAATGGTAACCTCAACGATGAAATGTCCCAAAACTTGCCACAAATGCTGAATATCTCTGGGCTTGTTTGCTTAGAGGTATTTGCCAATACCCTCGGGTCGGTATCTAAAACGATGATATCCTTGGCAGCTGACACCTTTTCAACTAGCTGCCCAATGTTTGGCAGAGGGAAGTACTATGTTCTAGTGGCCTTGTTGAGTTTTCGATAGTCGATGCACCTTCTTGCATCTTTTCCGGGCACTTCCACTAAAATGAGGGAAGTAAAATCAGATTTTCCTGTCTTAATGACTTTGAGCGACAGCATGTTTTCCCCATCCATCTTCAAAATTTTTGTTTGGCGTGGAAACATCTTTTAAGGTTTGGCATAGATGTGCCTCTCAGATTCCAGTTCAATATCATGCTCATTAAGATCAGTACATACCGGTTGGTTTGAGAATGGGGTAGAGTATTTTGATAGCAACTCTCTCAGCTTATCCTTCTGATGTTCTGACAAGCGTTCATTCTTCTTGATATCCAGTTAAATTTGTGTCATTTCCGAGACTTCAGGCTTCTTCTCGAGGTTTGGAATGTCCTCTTCGCTGTCACAGTTCTCAATCTCTTTCAGACAGATTACATTCACATTTTCAGGTCTCTGGAAATATAGATTGAGCATGTTCACATGGTACACATGTGATTTGTCATTTTCTGGAAACTGCACAGTGTAGTTAGTCTCTGAAGGCTGTTTAACGATTTTTCCTGGGTCAATCCAATTAACTGCCATTTTGTTTGGCCTGGATGTAGCGAATACAAGCACAAGGTCGCCTTCACAGAATTTATGCTTTACGGCTTTTTGAGTTTTTGTTTGTCTTTGGCGTTCTCCGTGTTTTGGACGGTAAATTCTTGGCGCCTTTCATGCGGTTCAGTAGCTCAAAGACATGTGATACTACGCTAGTCTTCTCTTCCTCGCTTTCCATCAAGTTCTCCTACAGTAAAGTGATGGGTGTCTTCAAATTCCGTCCATGAACCTGCTCAGCTGGAGTATATCCAGTACTGTCATGAGTAACAATTCGTTGAGCAAAAAGAGGCATGAGGCAAAATTTACTCCCAATCAGGTCCCGACTCTAGACACAGGACTCGAAGGACACTCTTTAAGGTTCTATGTAGTCTCTCCACAGGATTGCTCTGGGGATGATGTACGGCACTTCGCACTACTTTAATTCCAAATTTCTCCAGGAACTCTGTTGCGAATGTACTGATAGCTTTGCAGCTCCTTCGGGAAACCCATCCTACTGAAGATTTGCAGGAAACTATCTACCACGCTTGAAGAACTGAGATTTGGTACAGGAACTGCATCAGGATATTTGGAAGACATGCAATGTGCAATGATGAGATGGATTCCAAATGGGGTAGTAGGTAAAGGACCACAACCATCAAAACTTTGCAAAGATCTCCAAGATGACAGGGACGATCTTCATGAGTGCCTTCTTCTTATCCTGAGACTTCCCAACTTATTGACAGTGGTCACAAGATCTGGTAAACTCTTCCTCATCTTTATGATAATTCGGCCAACAGAAGTTTTAAAAAGAGCATCTTCAGTCTTGGTCACTCCTCAGTGATGACGCTCCTTCATGCGATAGTCTCTTTAATTGGTCCCGAAACCTTTCAGGATCAACCAGCAGTTTTCTCTCTGTGTTCCATACTTGTCACTTTTCAGATAGGACAGCATTTGGTTAACGACTGCATAGTTGGCATCTTTAGCGGATCCCTTCTCAGCTTCTAGAAAAGTGGTTTCAACTGTTTACTCTTGCGTTGCTAATTAACAAAATCCTTTCGTGAGACTTTAATCAGATCTGAAGTGAGACTTCTTCGCCTTTAGGCAATACCTCTCCGTATTCCTCTGTTGTCATAGTAAATGGCATTATCTTATCCAGGACTCGACTCCACTGGAGACTATTCATCTTCTGCTTTCAAAAGCCTCTTCTGAGCTCTCGTATGAACTGCATTGATAACTTGAAGCTCCAGCTCCTTGTTCTTTTTCATACTCTTGATCAGAGCAACGGTTTTGTTACTGAGTAGGTAATGCTCTTGATCCATAAAACTGTCCCTTACAGAAGCTTTCGTAAGGACATGTCCCAACTCGCACCTCAAATCAACTTCTACAATGGGCAAACAGAAAGAACTATCAGTTAACGGAGAAACGAGCCACATATGTTCACCTATGTACAAATCAGCGATCAGTTTGTATCGTTTCAATATGAGAACTTTCACATCATAATTGTTGGCCACTTCAGGAGGTTCACGAGTAAGCATGTTGGATAACTCAGCTGGTAAAACGGCCAGCAAATAAGCCACTCACTCCTCCTGCAGCACTCGAGCCATTCCTGCGATCCGTTAGAAATTTATCAAATACAATCCCATTTCATCCCCCTTTTCGTAAAATTTAGGAGTGATTTGGGTATATCGGATTTTTTTTGTTTCTATTCGCCTCATTTTCCGAGCGAGGAAATTATTTCTGAACTACTAGTTTTTTAATTCGAGCTCATGTTATCAGACCCTTTCCCGCTCTTTTCGTTCTTTTTTTTTCTCGTCGAATGTTTTTCATATGAATTTTTTCTTGCAAAGCTAATTTTTCCTCTTCCAGTTTGTTCTCTACGACTCGTTCCATGATTATCGTTAACCCCTCCCCATTGAAATGTGAGCTTTTAAAAATTATTTGTTTAATATCCGGAACCTTGCATGAAGCTGGTACTATTTCACATATTTCTTCTCCAACAATTAAGTCCTGCTTTTTAATAATTGAAAGAAATGCCATGATTGAGGGCCAGGGGAAGCAATATCAAAAATCTCTATTTGGGAATTAAATTCCAACAAAATTTAAGGATTAATTCATAAAATTTTAAATTAGCAAATTCTACTTTCCCACTTTCTAACCGAACAACCAAACCTCTATTTCACTAGAAATCATTTAAAAACACATAAATAAATCAAAATTTTCATTCATTAAAACAGTATCTTCTAATAAATTTTAAAAAAACCAGCAAAAGCAAAGTTAAACTAAAGGACCAGCTGTTTTGAAAATAATACTACAGTCAAAATAAAATGCAGAACATAAACATACACAACGAATAACTCACTTTTCCTGTCTAATTAACAAACAAAAATTTCAGTTTAAAATAATTTCGTTTTTTTAATTCACTTTTAATATATAAATATGTTCTTATTTTAACTAGACTGATAAAGTTAAAATCTTGTTTGATTTTGGAGAAAAAAATTCTGTTTTGCAAAGTGTTTTTATTTTAACTAGACTGATATAGTTAAAATCTTTTTTTGATTTGGAATGAAAAGCTTCTTTTTTGTGCATAAGTATTTCCTTACCTTTTCCTCCTTTCAACCAACTTTCCAAAAAGTGTTTCTAGGCATCCGCACGAGAGCGCCATCTAACGGTCTCTGCAGAAGTCTTTACAATACACATTCACATAGCTAACGTTTTATAAGAAAGTGTTAAGTCATCAAGAAGAGCGATAAAAAACCCAAACAATCAAACAAGCTGAGCACTCTACTCAATAGCGATGCTCAGTATACTTATATGCACTAAACACTATCGTCAACTTTTTTCAGCTCAACAGAAAATGCTTCTCATAGTTACAATAATTAAATATCACAAACGCATTTGGTCATTTAGATTTTTGAGTTCAAAATAACGATTTATTTCCTTTCATTCTTATGTAAGATTATTATTATTCATCCAATTCCAATTTTTAATACTTATATTAATGCGTTTAGAACTATCGACATATTTCCCTTAATTTTTAACCACATGTATTTTGTCCACTCTTCAATAATACTTCCTTTCTACGTAAGTTCTAAAACAACTTTTGCGGTTGTTAAAAGTCCAAACTGTAGAAAGTGATAAAATAACTAAAACAGAAAAATTACCTAAAAATAAGGCCAATATAAATTAAAACATGAAAAATATTTTTAAACAAAACAATAGGTTTGTATTGTTTAGTAAGCCGTTGGTATCAAAAATCCACAAGACAAAACAGAAAAATACTTTATTAAAATACATGAAATACGTTTCGATATAAATACAGCTAAAATGATATTCTAGTTGCGTAAAATATATCTACTACAAATTTTCATAAAAAACAATTACACAAACAACTATATTTTTGAATATACATAGCAGTAGAACAATTTTCGTTGATTTTTAAATTTCTTCAAATATGCTTTCATAAAATGTACAGCAATTACGTTAATTGGCACGAAGATAAAAAAATATTGTTGTTAATATATTTATGACTTATCGCAAAAAAACTTCACACATAATTTTTAATATTTACACTTTAGTTTATGCTACTGGATTGTGTCTTTGGAATGTAAAAGAAATTATACACATCCCTTACTCAAACCGAAAACATTTTTAAAAGAATTCAATGACTGATTGATATTAATTCAAACATTAAATTGATTAAAGCATGCAAACACCTTTTTACTTACAGTATCAACCCAAAAAAAATTTAATATTTTTTAACTAGTAAGATTAATTTAAATATAATCCATCTTACATGTTAAAAAATATTTTAAAATTTTAGGTAATAGATAACAGTTGTAGTAAAAAATAAATAACAAGGCAAGTAATAGTTCGCCATTTCTTTCTTTTTTTCTGTTTAATTTTGAAATTAAATTTATTTTTTAAATTTAATATAACTGTACTGAACATAAGAATTCCTTTTGAGAGAAGTCTTTTGAGAATATTAAGTCAATATTAACAGGAATCATATGGAAATGAACTTTTTTATATCAAAACAATGCTTTGTAAAAACCAATTATTATAGGGATTTTAAAAATAAATCTGCTTAGTAAACTAAGAACTAACTAAATCCTTAAAAGTATTTGGCATTAAGACAACAGAAAAGAAATAGATGAATAGGTTCTTGCTATCAAAAAATTCTAAATGGCACGGGATATATCCTTTTTTTTTTTTTTGGTTAGTTTAAAACTATGTGAATCTATTCAGTTTTACACACGCTTTCTTCTGTAACAAAAGAAGAATTTCTACTGAACACATTATGTTTCGCAGTTGAAGTTGAATATCATATCTGAAAACAAATGACAAAGTCTCAGAAACTAAAATAATGGACGTTTCAGCACTTCGATTTCAATGAATGTTAGACGTTAAGATCTCATTCATTTTCTTAGTGCTCAATAAATATAAACAATACCTCAAGGAAACATTTAATTTAAAATCAAATCATAATCATCGAAAGTCGAAGAAAAATTATACTTCATCTATCTATCTAAATTGTTTATTAAACTTGATGGAGATCAGTTAGGGCCGTACCCAATGCTAAACATGCATTTGGACAAAATCAGAAAAATAGGAGCGGCCGTAAGACCGATGCAGGCCACAGACCTCCAAATTGAAATACCAAGACATTAGACCATAGGTTTTGCAATATTATTAACTTATTTGTTACTTACAAGTCAATAATAATACATTTTTACTTAATTACACTTTTACTTACATTAGTTGTTATTACTTCTTTTTATATTTTTTTATGATTATAAGATAAGTATGCATATTTTGCGTGTTCTTAAGATTTAGTTATTAAAAAAACACTCCCATCAAAAGCATGGATATTTTCAGAATACCCCACGGGTCTTGAATCCTTCCCGAAAGGATTTTGGAATTATAAAGCTATCAAAAATGCATGTTGAATGTAGTTAAATGAGATAATCTGAGTTTCGTAAATCGCAGATAAAATATACGTCTGAATACTCCAATAGACTAAAAAAAATAGGGAGAAATCATTGCATAAGATACTCATTTCACATTACGGCATTTAGGGAACTAGGAGAAACTTGCACCATGCAAAATTATTTTCTGATTTCGTGCAAGATAAAGGGTATTGTTTTAGAAAAATCAAATGTTTTTGAGAGGCGTGACGAGGTTTGAATGTGGGCAGCTAATACTTCAAAAACGGACCTTGGATCAATCAGTCTGTATTTAAGACAATACTGTTAGGCTGTACAAAATGTGTGGACTATGTCTGAAGTTTATGAAGCCACTAAGTGCCTTTTCGAGAGTCCTTGGGCAGGATATTCGTCCAAGAACGTTGCACAGCCTGAGGTCTGATTCGATTTCGAATAGCTTGCTTTTCCGTTCGTCTGACCGTTGTCATGCTCGTGTTTATGATGACCCTTCACGGCCGACTTCTTTTTGTATGTTTTCGTGTAGAAATTGAAGAAGAGGCATAGGAAGAGAAAAGCAAATAGAATGTCGATGTAGATGCCGTGTTGGGATGTCTTGCACCCACTCACGGGTATGATGATGAGTACGAAGACTAGAATGATCACGAACTGTAACTGCAACAGAAAAATATAGAACATCTGTAAATTGATTAATTTAACATAAAACAATGTAATAACGTTCCAAACGAAAGATATTTATTTCCTTTAGATTATAGCCGCGCTTAACCCTCTGAGTACCGTGAGATTTGGAGAATAGTAGTATTGCTTTTCCCTTAAACAAACACATAATAACTAACTATCCACTTCTATCGGTAGAAGGTTTCCATAGATTCTTTCCAAGTCCTAGGAAAATTATTTTTGTAATTTTCTTAGAATAGAGTCTTTGGAAAGTTTCTATTCCTCTTTTTGATAGAATAAAAAAAATTGAACAATCTTATTGTTTTTTGCTTAAAATGGAATCCTTTAAAAAATTCTATTGCTACTCGTAGAATAAAACTTTTTGGAAAGATTATGGTCCTTTCTATAGAATGGAATACTTTGAAAATATTGTATTGGTCAAGATGATTAGAACTAATTAGAAGTCAAGCAGGGAAGACAGTAGGTTATATATAATGTGGAATTATGCGTGAGAACCTTATCAGAGGGTTAATCCCTTTAAAACTTAAAAAATATAGTTGATAACCTCTTTCCTTTCCTTTTTTTTCAATGTCCTTCTTTTCAAATTACAATAGTGGCAGCAAGAATCCTTTATTTTGATGGTCTGAAATACGATTTCCACTTAAAGTTCCTGTAAATATTGATTCCATTAAAATCTCTGCTGCCGATACTGATAGAATTCAAATGCCATCGAAAACCATCGAATTGCTCCAAATACATTTTCATACTGTATCACTGTCTCAGATACCCCAAAGGCAGAAGATGTTCGATAGCTCGACTTCTGACTGGACACCATTATTTAACTGAGTATCTTTACCGCCTAAAAATACTGCAAAGCCCTTGTCCTTTCTATATTATATGCCAAGATCTTCTAAAGTCGCCAAGGAAAGAATTATTTCAAAAATCGTTTTATTTCACAAATATTTTTCTTTTCTGCAACGGAAAATGAAAGCTTCACAACACATTTGTGAATGTTTCGAAAAATATATATATTTTTTAAGTAATATGCTTAAACATAATTTTTTTTTTCAAAAGAAAGTAGTTAGTTTTAACGGAATGCAAGAAATAACACAACCTTATACACCAGAACTGTACCGTGAAAAAAATTATAATGAAAGAAAATTCCACAGCTGGCAAAAAATCATTAAATGAAACAATGAAATCAAAGAAAATTTTTTTTAAAGGATCGGTGCCAATCAAAGGATATTTTAAAAATAAAATAACCAATTGAATCAAAGAAAAAATTTCAAACGAACCAACGAAATCAAACGATTTATACGGATTTTGAATGAACTTTCTAGAATAATCAAACTGAAAACTTAAACTTTGCATTTGCCGAGGTTGCCATGAAGACCGCAATAGGCGTAAACACAAATGGGTTGCCTTAACCTACCATAACTCGCTACTAGAAGTGCACCAAAAAAATCGCTAAGGCCGTTGCAACCGCGAAAAACGGAGATTGCAGCTGCACCGTTTTACTAACACAGAAGAATGAAAATACACCCAAGGAGGAATCGAACCTGCGCCGACGGCAACTCGCGAGTTGCTAGGGCAGTGGGTGTACCCACTAAGCCATGACGGCCCCGTTTTCTAGTCCGGATCTTTGCTGCCTGTGCTGGTAGGCTGGAGGACGGATGGACTACCTAACTATCTCTCTTTCTTGTCCTACCTTTTTACTTATACTCATAAATTTTCTCTGTTGTTTGCGCATACTTTTATTCAAACCCTTGCATTGTGTACTATCCCCCCCCAGGTATATTCAGTGTTCTGCAACACAACTCCAAGCAGATACAATTGTCCTGCAGGCATTGTGTCCGAATTTGGAAACAGCAGTCAAATCAAAAACAGACGTAAAACGCAACTATCGGCTAAACATGTATTACTTATTTATATAATAAAGCATCGAAATTAATTAACTTAGTTTATTTAAAATAAGGGAATTCTTTCAGAATTTGCAATTCTGTCGATAACTTCTGAAGTTAAATAGTTTGTCATTGACATAGAATATGTGGAATTTATAAAGTGTTTGTGGTAATTTGGGCGGTGTATGGAGGTTGTTCCGTAGCTAGAAAAGAAGAAAAGGTGTGGCTATGATCGCGCTTTGCACTGCAGAACATCGTAACTATGTTTTTAAGAAAAACATTTTGATAAAATTAAGGACAATTTGTTCTGCAAAGACGTTGTTCTGCGACTCGCAGTTCCAAGCACTTTCTGCTCCCGGGTACAATCCTATCATTAGAGACCACAAAAATCTTTATTCAGTGTTTTGATAAATTCTAAACAGCCGTTCTGATTCTGAACACAAGCAGAAAAAATTTGTGTAAGAAATGTTGTGTGGCGATTTTCATCAAACCGGAAAAGGTTTTTTTTTATCGATTTCGCAATATGATTTCCCTCAAGAAGCAGGTGTCCTCTTTCCTAAATGAATGATCAGCTTCTCTGAGAACTTATTACCAAAGATTCGAATCGTATCAACAAGTGGTTTCGATTTGGGACGTCATTTGAGGCCCGAATAAGGTTTCGGAGGCAAGATGAACGATAACCTCATGGGCGAAACTCTTAAGTAGACAGTAATAAATAGCATCGCTATGGAATGATCGATTCATCATCTTCATAGCTGAACATGAAAAAAAAATCTCTTCATGAATAAAGGTTATAGTAACTAAGATACATTTGACTTTAGCTGAAAATGTATCTTTCTTCTTGGTATATTGAGATGTCAGTGAAGTATGAAAAATGTATTTTGTGTCACTTCAAAGTGAAGTCCCATTTCGATAAATGTCTTAATTCCTCAGTTTACTAAAGAATGTGATAGAAACAAACCATTTCTAATAAAATAAGGGGTTTTACATCATGATTTTTTCAATATTAACTCTTACTGCATTCGGAAAACTCGTAATAAAAAAATATCTGAATTTTCTCCGTCTGTACAGATAGAATTATTTTTATGACAAGCGTTTTTTTTAAACTGGTTGATTATTTCTTTTAAAACAATATAATATTGAAAACTTTCTAAAACTGAAGGAAATTAAGAAAATGCGTCGTGTAATAATAATAAAACGGAGAATGTTTTCGAATAACTGATCAGGAATTGTATGCTATGCTTGAACAAAAATTGTCTAGTAACGATGAATAGCTTACCATTTGTATTTGCGTGAGATATTTTTTCCACCACAAATACTTTTGGATTTCTGGTCCCATAGCAGCCAAACCATAATATGTATACATTATAATATGCACAAAAGAATTAAGGCAACCAGGAATGAACTGAAAGCCGCCTGGAAAATAGAATAAAACAAGTTTTCACACAATATTGATTCACATAAAAACAAATACCATGTGTTCTTATCCGTGTGTGTCGTGAATCTGAGATTCCTTTTCTTAATATTTATTCCCGGATTAACAATGAGATGTTTGTTTCTAAACCTAATTTTTTACAAAGAATATATATTTTTTCTAATTTATAGAATTCGTAAATTAAAGCGTTACTCATCTTTTCTCGTGGACAGTAGAAATTAAAAACAGTTTAAATCATTATGATTCAAATATGAAAAAGTTACACAGTATTCAAAATGTATAATTTTGGTGGCCAGCTCTTTGATAGCAAGACTTTGAGGAAAATAAACATATCCAGTAAAAAGTCGACAGAGGTAATTTTCCATTTCTATTTAATTCAACACATCACGCAATCGTGACACCTACAATTTAGACAAAAATTGGTGAGAAGGAACTCTTTAGGTAGTAAATCAAAAATAGATTTTGAAACAATCGTTTTATTTGTTTAGAAAATAACACAAATTGGAAATTTCAAGTACATTTTAAACTTTTGCTCTTAATATCTTGTGATATATCTATGTTATAAGGCTATTTTGGTGCCAATTGAAAGCCTACTAACAAAGCTTATGCAATTTGGTCCAATAATATACTCGAAATTTTAAAAATTAAAATTTAATCTTTCAAAAATCTACATTTTAAAAATCCTGCAAAAAATCTATGTTTATTGTTAAATGTACTCTAAAAGCCTCAAGTTGGAACACCGAAAGCATTTTAGGATAATATATACATTGTTTTTGACTAAAATATATTTTGTGTTCAATAAGCAATATACATATGTTCCATTTTTTGCTCATAGAGGGCAGCATGGGCCTTAAATTTTGCCATTCTTTTGTCGGTCTCTCTGAACAATAAAAAATATACATTAGATCTAAATCTATTGTGAGCTCCAGCTCTAAACGTTCAGCATTTGTTATCCATTCGTAGTAACCACACTTGTCAAAAGTTTTAAACCTAAGCCGTTCAAATAAAAGAAATCGTACACAATTTAAAACGCTTCACCACAAGTGCTGCTCCAGGACAATATACCCATTAAAATAGATATGACGAAATAGCTATGGACGATTTTTTTTCACATAAATTTAAATTTAGTCATGTTTGAAGATTATAGATTCTTACGATCCGTGATTGTGTTGACCACAACAGACACGATGACAGCCTTCGACGAGCCCATGGTATTAAGAGCATGCTTGTTGATCTTCTCAATGGCGCCCCGGGACTCAGGGGTATTATAATACGTAGGTTGTTTTGGGGATTTATGGTAGATGAGCCATATTTGGCCAAGACATGCAGACAGAGGGAATCACAGAGCACTCGGATTCCTAGGGGTTGTGATGTCCTTATACATCTAAAAATGTGCCACTACAAGCGAGTTATAATAGGAGAGCTAGGAGTTCGAATGTGAGGAGCAATCGTAGAAATTTAAGGTCAGTCACTTCCAGGGTCGTAGGTGCTGTGTGAGAGGTTGTGGAGTTGTTGAAATACATATGGTCGCCCCCGAGGAACCCAACATAACCTGGTTCTCCTCAAATGATTACTTCTACCAAGATCCAAAAGTGAACACGATGAATGGCAGGTGGTTCTACTCCAGCCCCACAGATGTTCTCACTGTTACGCACAGCAAGTTCCTGTCGTCAGGGGCGATTTTGGGGGGTGAGCAATGAGGGTCCTATCACGCGTCCTCACTTTCTGATCTTTATATTGATTGAGCTTTTGATCATTGACTACTACGTGTGGGTGCCATTTACCAGAGACACCAGGACTCGTTGAAGACTGCCATCTTGGACTTTATATCTATATATATAAGAATGGAGTGTTTGTTTGTACATTCAATATTTTCGACCCATTTCAAGTTTTCTATCCGTTTTGGACCTTTCTGATGCCAAATTCGCCTTTTTCGCGTTTGGTGCTGTCTGTATGTTGTGCCCTATACACGTCCACACGGTTTGATATATTTTCATGGAAATTTGCATACAGTGAGTACTTATCTTCATTTAGTGAGTGGAATTGGTTTCGAAAGTCTGTCATTCCGTCTTTCTGCTCTATGTTCAATTTTGTGTTTGTGTGTTTGTGCAGGCATCATGTGAATTTTATTCCAGATATTGATTTCAATGTGTTTTATTTTATACATTATTTATTAGTTTAGTGAATGCACTATTAAACATTTCTTAATTGTTATATTTAGTTGAGTTTTATGCTAAAACACCTCAGTAAGTATACTTAAATCAACCATAATTTGGTAGTTTTGGAAAAATTGGAATGTATATTGAATATTACGATTACTTCGATTGCTTTACCAGTACTGCTGAAAAAGTAATTATTCTTCACAAAATTATTTTTTTATGGAATTTCAGCTTTGATACTTCATTTATTTCGAGTCTTATTTTTGTTCTTTGCGCAATGAAAACGATTTCCAAATATTTGGGACAGACGATTTTTTTCAATGAACGGGAATGAACAAGATCGCGCAAGCAGTGATATTTTCTGTTTCTTTCGCTCTGAATTAATTTCACATTTCTAAATTTTGTGAACTTTTAGTTGTAAGTTGTGGCAACTGTGCGATATCAAGAGATAAAAATGAATCACAAATTAGTATCTTTAGAACAATTTTTTCCGACATCTTTTATTTTGCTGTTTTCTGTTTTAAATATTTATTATTTTAATAAATGTGTTTTCCTTCTCATCACACGCAACAACACCACAAAGTATTCGATTTAAAATTAGCAGGTAAGTCAGAATAAATTTTCAGTAAATTTTAAGTGTAGTTATGCCATTATTGAAAGAATAATGCCGTTATTGATAGAATAATGCCGTTATTTAAAGAATAATGCCGTTACTGAAAGAATATGCCGTTATTAAAAGAATAATAATGTTTAAAAAATCCGAACTGGAACTTTTCAAACATTAAAAACTTCGTTGTCATAATGACAGGAGAAGATTACAACATTTCACTATGTCACATACCGGATGCAAGAGTGCCACAGGTAAAAAAATATTGTTTTGTTGACTATGAGTGCGAGAGCACTCGCCGTAAATCGTCATTTTTATTAATTGAGTTGAACATGAAAAGAACTTAAGAAAGGGAATTCCAAATCTCCCTCAAAATCGTCTTTTGTTGTAGTAACCTTAGTGTCACCTTTCGTCATTTTGTAGCTTTGTCATACAGGAAAGGTACGTTGGATGTGAAATGTATTACATGAATGGATGTGCATGTGTAGGATTTGTGTCCAAAGTACGCTGTAGAAATTATAAAGATGGCTAAAGGTATTCAAATAAATTTTTATTCTAAAAAAAACAAAAAAAAAAACGTAAGTCATTTTATATTTTTATTACCTCTTCAATTTAGAGTAAACCAATTCAAACCGAGTAAGGTCGGGTATTTTGCTAGTCTAACATAAATAAGGATCGCCAGAGCAACACACGTAGTTGTTTCAGAAGCCTTTATTGTGGCTATCTAAGCCCGTTACGGAGATATGACACCACAATTAACAACATCACAGTCACCTAGCATGATTTCCATTTTTAGCCAATTCCCCACTTTCAATCAATATTACCATTTGTGCAAGAGTTGAAGCGGTTCCTCAACTACTTCCATTCAAATTCCAGCTTTTTCTAACACTTGTTTGTTCGCACCTAGCGAGGTAGAACGCATATGTCTGTAGTCTGTGCCTATTAGTTCCTTGTTACAAATAAATCGAATTTGTTTAAGTTTTCAAAACACTTGTCTGATTCTCAGGATCTCGGTCGTCCACAGCGGCCAAAGGCGAATTTATTGAATAACCTTTTAACATGTGTACCAAATTATACTGGTATTAGTATCACGATTCCCTGTCATTCACCAGGTTGGTTACGATCACCAGGTTACGTTCACCAGGTTGGTTACGAACACAGATAGGTTACAAGAACAGTTGTTCTTGTGTTCTAGTTGCTGCTGTTCTAGTGGATGACAGTACCTGTGTTCTGATACGATCAAGAACATGAAAAATTGGGTGCTATTCTGAAAACGAACACGAATAAGGACAGATTTGTTTTACACTCCAGAGGAGTGAGACGTGTTTTTACACCGGACGGTGCGGCGTATATATTTGAAACTTTATATTATATCGTAAATAAATGCCAATGTCCAAATTAGGTATGTAAGTGTCCCTCTGTTCTTGGCCACAACTACACACACTGTCTATCAAACTAGACATATCACGGTCACTCTGACAACTAGTTTGTTTGTATTGAATATTTTTTGTTTTTCTCGGTGACAAATTTTGTTCTCACATAGCTGATCATAGCCATATGCATGTCCGGATGCGTTATATAAAAGTACACTGCCATACTTGTTTCAGTTCTCAACATAATCCAAGCAATGATGGGAAGAACAGCATGATGGATGACATGAAGGTTGGTTATGAGATGATTTTTCTTTCTCAAAACAAAAAACACCTGAAAATGGATGCAAAAGAGGGTTGAATACGGGACACACAGGAAATATTTTTTTAATCTAAGAAATACAATGGTTCTCTAAACCTTAAATATCAATTGAAAATTGAATGAGAATTCACAAAAGAAATAAATAGCGAATATATTTTAAAAAATCTACATTAAAATTTTTTAAATAAAACCTTAAAAATACATGTTATGTTCTTTCCATGAACAATCAATTTATATCCTATTTATTTAATATGGACATTTTAAACAATGTTTTTTAACATACCGTGTCAGCAAATTCGATGTATTTTAAGACGTATATTATCCAACCAGCTGTTGTAGCCTGCAATAAAAATTAATTTCCTATAAGACATATCCATGCACTCTAACGACAGTCAAAGCCTTCATTGTATTTTTATGACACTAATTATGGAAGTTAAACATACAATCAGTATTCTTAATATTATAGCAGTAATATACAGTGAGCAAAAAAAGTTTCCGTACCCACTTGCTATTTGAAACAAATCACTTTATTACGAGTATTTACAGAACATAAATACTGAAGTAAAAAAAAAACAGATGAGCATAATTACATAGAAACTTTCTCTCTCTCTCTCTCTCTCTCTCTCTGTTGCATTTAAACAAAAAATATTAATTTAATTTAACACATAGTTCACAACACAAAAATGTGGCAAATGTACAGCATAAAATGTCTCCATATGGCGTAAAATATTTCATTAAATGCTATTCCCTCACGTTTCATCATTTAATGGTCAATTGAACTTGCCTTTGCTTTAATGACCTTTCTCAGAAATTTAGGCTTGACTCCCACAAGTTTTTTTTTTTGTGTTGTTGTTTCTGGAGTAATTTTGTTCCACACGCGTCCAGAATGGTACTATTCAGCTTTCTTCTACTCTATACTTCTTTCAAAGTTATCTTGACTGCTGGCATTTTAATTTTTCAGTTCATGATTGATTTATTCCTACCAGAGTTTCATGGGATTTAAATCAGGAGACTAGTTTTGTGGGAAGTTGCTGCGACATATAGTAAAGGCATCATTCCATACAGAAAGTTGCAGTGTGTCCTGCATCGTTGTGCTGTTGTAAAATAAATGGTCTTCCAAGAGACAGTTACGTAGCATTATAAAGACCATTTTGTTTCAAAATGTCTAGGTACACATAGCTATCCATGTTACCTTCAACAAAACATAAGTTATACACACCAGAAGTACTCGTGAAAATAAAGGAATTTTGCTGCGCACACATTCTCTAGTATGAAATAAGTTTCTTGTGCAGTTTCTGAAACTTTGGTGAGATTTCTTTAGAAACTATAATAATGTTTACGCCGTTTTCGTTTCCTGTCGGAAACTCTTTCCTATCCACTGTAACAAAACAGTGAGTTGAAAACGAATTAAGTACAGTATCTTCCATTTTAATAAATAAATATTTCAAAATAATAATTCAAAAATAAAGTTTTTATTAATGGTCTTACGGTTTATCAATAAATAAGAATATTTTCATATTTCCCACAGAAGGAAATGTTCTCTTTATAAAGGTATACATACGTAGTAAGTGTAAGTGTACAGTGTCACAACAGTTGGAGAACATATTTCCTTGTAAGCATCAGTAGTAACGAAAAAGTAGAAAAGCTGAAACAAAATAAAACAGGTCATTACACTCGGAGACACATAACATAGATGGAAATGTTCTTAAGTATTGATTAAATAAATGTCATATTTGTTGATAGTTAACCGTGAAAGATAAAATAATTAACTTCATCAATAATTTAAATAATTATTTTTAATATTCCCGCCTCTCTTCCATTTGTTGACGAGCAGTCCAATAAATGTCTGAAATGATTAACAACGGTTTTAAATCTTTATCTAAGGTATAATTTGGAATTATAATATCGGAAATTTTAGGCATTCCTTGGGGTGTACTCCAGTTATTGCATCTAGTTACCAAAGATAACAGATAGCTGATACTTCTTTATTCGATATAAGTTTCTTTGTAGTAGGAATGCGACATCCATGTCAATGTGTTTTCAAACCATCCATGTTTTATAAAAAACATCGATGTATTGGTTCCGATGTTTTTTTAATGGAAGTAATTGTAGCCGATGTTTATACTTATCTATGTTTTTACGTTATCGATGTTTTATTTTTAAATGAAAAAGTACCATTATAAAAATTGAAAAAATAACCAAGTAGAATAATTTTTATAATCAGTAAATTAAACTTACTTTTAGACCAAAGTGGCCAAGGGTGAGGGTCTGAAAAGTAGGGATGCGACATTGATGTCGATGTTTTCAAAACATCGATGTATTTACCATCGATTTATTGCAGGCGATGTTTGTTTAACATTGATGTTTTAACATTGTCGATGTTTTATTTGTGAATAAAAAAAGTACCATAGTAAAAATTAAGAAAAAAGAATATTATTCGATTTGAAAATAAAGGATTTGTTAACTGTTCGTATTAATTTTTTTGAATTTGTTTTGAAAGTTAAAGAAATCATAGTTATAAATTAACGTAACACGGCAAATGACAAATTAAATCTCCCCTTCCCCGGCGAACATTAATGTTTGAGGTTACTAAACCAGTTTAAGAAATTGGGGGAAAAAGTGTAAATATACTCATGTTTAAAAACATCGATGGTTTTTGTTCGATGTATTATCAACATCGATGTTTTAATTTTGAACATCGATGTTTTGTTGTCGATGTTGCATCCCTACTTTGTAGGCAGTCATGTCAGGTAATCAGTATAATAAAAAGCGACTTCTACAGAGCTCTTAGCATGAGCTTGAGATACGACAGTGGCGGATCAAGTCAAGTGAGGGCCCCAAGCGGTAAAAATTTTGGGGCCCTCAAACTCAAGTTAGAAAAAAAAAAGTTTCAAGAAAACTTATTAAGTTAATAACAAAAAAGAAATGTAATAAAAAATTTCATACCGTAACATATTAAATAAATTTATTAAAAAAAAAAAACATTTTTATATGAATTTCCGTCTTGATTTATTTCTTGCAAATTCGTTTTTGACATAAAATGAATTGACTGCGAAATTTTCTCTTATTTCAAACTCCTGTCCGACTTACCTTCTTCTTTAACTTAATCTTTCACATTAAATGACAGCCCTGATAAATAATTTGCCTCTTTTTCAACTTCTTTGAAATTAATGATACAAATTTCTAATGACTTCAGTTGAATGAATCCTTTCAATAGTTCGTATTCCATTGATTGCAGTGATATACTAGTAGTATTTATTTTTTATAACATAGTATTCCAAATAACTGTTAATAGGGAGGTTTCATATTTGTCTATTTTCTTCAGAAGTAAAGTCGCCTCCACTCTGGTAAATTTCTTTTCTTCTGAATTACAAAATTTAGTTAAAGCCTCTTTTATATGGGTGAAACCAAGTTTTATAGCTAATACAGCATCTGCTTTTGCATACCACCTTGTATTATGCACTCTGTTCGCTGTTTTTAAAGACGCACACTGTAAAGACGCTGTCACAACTTTCCTCGAACCCTGATGAAAATACATTTTAAAACTTCGGGGCCCCTTTGGAATTCTGGGGCCCTACGCGGCCGCTTAGTCCGCTTAATCCGCCACTGAGATACGATCTTTATTTCTCAACCTTCCTAGTGGTTTCGACGAGATGCATAGGCCACCAAGATCTGACCAATTTTGCTAGTGATGACGTAGAATGTAGTCATCGAGATATTACTGATTGTTGATAATGACGAGATCAAGATCTGATCAGTTTGTCAATAACATCGTCGTGACAATCATCAGGACGGTAAATGAAACCTTCCAGTTCTTCCGTGTAATCAAATATTATTCGATTAAAAGTTCCTTATAGACTAGCTTCTTTGTATTACGTAGAGGCAAGGAAGATTTAGGTTGGGACAACTTCGCAAAACCGAATCATTATTTTCTTCGTACTTTCTCATGGTGTGGCTTTATAAGCATTACTTTTCTTGATTTTCTATATTAAATCTGTAATTTAGTTATTGCAATGTGTGATTAATTCATTCAATTACATAATAATTCCATTGACATTGATACAATATAATGAGATGAATACCATAAGATCACATTCTTCACAAGCTCTGGCGCTTAAATTTTTAAGTATAGCCAAGCTCAAGAAAATGCACTATTCCTATCAGAAAAATTCAAGAATCATATTTGAAACCCATCAATCGGTATGCCTGAACAGTATGGAAGGTTTTGTAGAATTCAGCTCTGAAAAATTCCCATACGGTAAACGGCAAACCCGATAAATTCAGACATCTCGAAATATTTCAGGTCTAGATACCCCAAAAAATCCCATCCCCTCCTCCAAGCTGTGCTCAGGCAAGTTGTGTTGAGAGTTAAAAAACGTTCAGAACTCAGAAAAAATGTGTAAGAAATACTTCTGAAATAAATGTCTTCAATAATCTAAACTGTGAAGAATTAAAGAATAATTGCTAAGCTGTGATTTATATCTTCTCATAATTCTGTTGCATTTCTTTCTCCATTATTTGAAACTTGTTATTGAAGCCCGAAAAATAAATTAATTCCTTTGAATAAATAGAAGATAAACTATTTTTAATTTTTACACTTTTAAATGTTATCCTATGCGTGTTTGTTGTTTTAGAAACTTTTATCGTGAGAAAAATCTTTTGGAGCAAAATTCGACTGACTATTGTTTTAAATAAATAGGATAATATTGTTAAGCATTCCTAAAACATATCTATTCCTTACAAATTCTTAGATGAACTGCTTATAATACATTTTTTGTTACTATAAGCTAGTTTTGATTTGTTTTTTGTTGAAATAAATTTTTAAAGGTATTTTTGTCTCTGTGCCTCATTCTATTTAACCTAAATTAGTTTTATTTCATTGTAATGTACGTAAGATTTCGTTAGTTACTTAACATCATACAAATCTGCATCGTGCCACAAAAGTACAAACCTTTGTTTACCGACAAATATAAACCATTATTCAAAGCGATTTAAAAGTGATTTACACTTATAAAATTCCAAATGCCTTGTCATGTGCGAAGATGAAGCGAGACAACATCGCTAATTTCAATTATCTGCATGTCAGTCAAGGAAGATTGCATCCATCGCAACAGGATCCTTTCGATATTTTGATAAGCATTTATTATTAGTATTAAAAATGTTTCCCACCAGGTTTAATATGGAAGTCGAATTCTTTCAAGTGTGGCCCACTAATATGAATGACGTAAAAACAACTCTAGCCCACCAATTTCAATGTGCTGCCGACAGCGGTAATAAAACAAAAATAAACGAACATCCTCACTTATTCTTATTTCTTTGTTTTGACCATTTTTTATTGATTCTATTTCAGCTCTCCCGATATCTACAGCATCACAAATCAAGTAGCTATTTTTTTCCGAATTAAAGAATCTAGAAATCCCATCTACAAATTGAAGGACAAGCTCATCATCTAGCAGATTCCCGCACACTGTGGGGTCCACTGCAACGAATTGCGAGACAAATTGTCTTCAAGGCAAGACAGATTTGAACTGTCCGTGCTGGGTGGAAGGCGACCATAATCATTACGAGTCTCCTGTAGAGTTTTACTTGATTAAACCGTCCACTGGTAATCAATCACAATGGAAAATTAATTGAATCAATAATAAACAATCCCTAAGGCGTATACGTGAGTAAGTATGTCCGGGTGGCATGCAACTACGATGGACAAGGTGCATTAATTTTAGCCAAGTCATGTTATAGGATTTATAGGTTTCTGGTATATTTCTGTTGCTGGCAGAACCCAAGCACTTTGTACTATAATATTGCATTTTTAATAGATGCTCCTTTGTCACTCTTTGACAAGCCTCAAACTATTTGTAGAAAAGTAGGGGCTGTATTGTATGAGCCTTTATTTTTTAAAGTGGTATAAGTCCGTTTTTTCATACATCGAGATGTTTAAGGGCGTTTAAATTAATATTAAAATATTGGCAGACGTTACTCAATCTGTATGATGTTTTTAACACTATAAACCTGTTAAATTTATTCATGCAATAATATGTATTAAAATTGTTAAAGAAAATAAACTTTTTTTTTAAGTAGGCTTATACCACTTTCAAAAATAACGGCTCATGTAATAAATAAATTATCATGTAATTTATCTGTACATAATAGAGCAAAAACGTAATAAATATGTGCTACTGTAAGTTTTCTACTAAATTTATATGCTTAAAGTTATATTTTTTAAAAGAAACAAACGGATATTTACCACTAAAAGACAGGCAGAATACACAAATACGAGGAAAAAGTTGTACGCAATCATAAGATTTCTCAAACAAAAAGGCTTTTTGTTTTGCATAAGGGTAGGTCCTAAGCTTTTGACGAAAACCACATACAGTGCACTGCTCACGAAAGGCAAGTAGAGGCTGTCCACTAAAGCCCATTGTCGAATAATTGGATCTGGAACAGAAGCAGCACAATTACATCATCCTGAAAACTATATTAAGTTCTTACAAAGCAACACAGAGAAAAGTTCTTTTTTTAAAAAACGGAGTTGAGACATATGAGCCGTTATTTTTGAAAGTGCTATAAGTTCACTTTGAAAAAAAAATTGAATAAAAAAATGATTAATTATTATTGCATAATAAAATTGAACAGGTTTATAGAGTTAAAAACATCATCCGAATTGAGTAACGTTTGCCAATATTTAAAAATTAATTCAAACGATATATAAAACGATATATTTTATATATCTCGATACATAAAAAATGGACTCGTATCACTTTCAAAACTAACGGCTCATATCCTTTTTTGAGATACAAAATGCTGGGTTAAAAATATAATATTCAAAACTTTAAATGTCATGACATTAAATATATATATATATATATATATTAAAAAATATATACAAATAAAAAACATTTTTCTAGACAACAAACAAATCACCATCCCATTGTGCCCATTTAGTAACTTTTTAGCTGTTAAAACGGAATAACGAACAAGATATGTGTGAGAAAATGAAACAGGTTTGTAAATGGCTGCTGCGTAAGTGAGAAAAAAATATATAATTTTATTAATTTTGGGGAGCTCCTTTGTTCTTGTATTACACATATGAACAGAATACTCAATTATCAACATGGAAAACATAATTTCGATCCCAACCAACTCGTAGACCTCAAATTAAATAGAAAGGAGCATGTGCGTTTAACTTCATGTTATTTCTCCCGATTGCTCGGTTTGAAGATCTCTGGGTTTAAGATCAAAGAAAGACGCATACACGCGTGAGGAAAACCATTAATTGGTTCATCGATGGCCAATAGGTTGAAGTCGATTCCCAAGTCCACGTGACATACTTCTGGGATCTTACAATAGCGGATCCACCCACATGATCCGTTTATTTCAATAGATGGCACGGCCCTAATGAAACAAACTGAGTATGTGCAGGCAGCTTCATGCTATTTCTTTTTGTCAGTACTGTGTAAGGTCGCGGTAAGATCTCGGAAGCTTTGGTCGCGTGTCATGGTGCTCAACATGGGCCGATCGGAGTACAAACTGAGTATGTGCAGGCAGCTTCATGCTATTTCTTTCTGTCAGTACTGTGTAAGGTCGCGGTAAGATCTTGGAAGCTTTGGTCGCGTGTCATGGTGCTCAACATGGTCCGATCGTCTGTCGAAGCGCAAATTGGTGTTTTTTATCACGCTCAATAATCGCAATAGCAAAAATAGTTACGCATGCATTAGAATTCGCTCTTTCTCTCAAAACAACTTCAGCTTCACCTACCGATAGATTGGGTGAAGTACACATGATCCGTCTATTTCTATAGAAGGTCGATGTTCTAAATTATGCTATGTTCTCACTGCAGATATAGAAAATTACTGGTTTACAAAGGTTCTAAAAACCTTTTTATTTTATCAATTGTTTTCTCATCACTCTCAGTGTCCTGTCGCATAAGAGAACAGGATGTATCCATACTCAATGGATTCACTGCCAATAGCAGCTAATGTGGGCTGTTGGAATTAATTAAGTAAAGCGATTATGGAATTTCTATAAATTATCCGCACATCATAAATGGCGTGTACGTGTAGAGACTTTTCTCTGTCATCCATTAGAGATCTCAATTTCAAGAGTTTCTTAACCCTCCAAGTGGTTTCGATCTCGTCCATCAAGATTTGGCCAATTTTATACTGACGAGATATCTTGTCCTAAATATGCTGCCTATTATTTGATGACGACAAAATCAAGATCTAGTCAGTTTTTCAAATGAAGGGGTATCTAATCCATCAATATCTGATAAGTTTTGCTACTGAAGGGGTATCTAATACATCAAGATCTTGTCAGTTTTTTAAACGAATGGTATCTAATCCATCAAGATCTGATCAGTTTTTCAAATGAAAGGGTATCTAATCCATCAAGATCTGATCAGTTTTTCAAATGAAAGGGTATCGAATCCATCAAGATCTGATACGTTTTGCTAATGACGGGGTATCGAATCCATCAAGATCTTGTCAGTTTTTCAAATGAATGGGTATCTAATCCATCAAGATCTGATCAGTTTTTCAAATGAAAGGGTATCGAATCCATCAAGATCTGATACGTTTTGCTAATGACGGGGTATCGAATCCATCAAGATCTTGTCAGTTTTTCAAATGAATGGGTATCTAATCCATCAAGATCTGATCAGTTTTTCAAATGAAAGGGTATCGAATCCATCAAGATCTGATACGTTTTGCTAATGACGGGGTATCGAATCCATCAAGATCTTGTCAGTTTTTCAAATGAAAGGGTATCTAATCCATCAAGATCTGATCAGTTTTTCAAATGAAAGGGTATCGAATCCATCAAGATCTGATACGTTTTGCTAATGACGGGGTATCGAATCCATCAAGATCTTGTCAGTTTTTCAAATGAATGGGTATCTAATCCATCAAGATCTGATCAGTTTTTCAAATGAAAGGGTATCGAATCCATCAAGATCTGATACGTTTTGCTAATGAAGGGGTATCGAATCCATCAAGATCTTGTCAGTTATTCAAATGAATGGGTATCTAATCCATCAAGATCTGATCAGTTTTTCAAATGAAATGGTATCGAATCCATCAAGATCTGATAAGTTTTGCTAATGAAGGGGTATCTAATCCATCAACATCTTGTCAGTTTTTCAAATGAATGGGTATCTAATCCATCAAGATCTGATCAGTTTTTCAAATGAAAGGGTATCGAATCCATCAAGATCTGATACGTTTTGCTAATGACGGGGTATCGAATCCATCAAGATCTTGTCAGTTTTTCAAATGAATGGGTATCTAATCCATCAAGATCTGATCAGTTTTTCAAATGAAAGGGTATCGAATCCATCAAGATCTGATACGTTTTGCTAATGACGGGGTATCGAATCCATCAAGATCTTGTCAGTTTTTCAAATGAAAGGGTATCTAATCCATCAAGATCTTATCAGTTTTTCAAATGAAAGGGTATCGAATCCATCAAGATCTGATACGTTTTGCTAATGACGGGGTATCGAATCCATCAAGATCTTGTCAGTTTTTCAAATGAATGGGTATCTAATCCATCAAGATCTGATCAGTTTTTCAAATGAAAGGGTATCGAATCCATCAAGATCTGATACGTTTTGCTAATGAAGGGGTATCGAATCCATCAAGATCTTGTCAGTTATTCAAATGAATGGGTATCTAATCCATCAAGATCTGATCAGTTTTTCAAATGAAATGGTATCGAATCCATCAAGATCTGATAAGTTTTGCTAATGAAGGGGTATCTAATCCATCAACATCTTGTCAGTTTTTCAAATGAATGGGTATCTAATCCATCAAGATCTGATCAGTTTTTCAAATGAAATGGTATCGAATCCATCAAGATCTGATAAGTTTTGCTAATGAAGGGGTATCTAATCCATCAACATCTTGTCAGTTTTTCAAATGAATGGGTATCTAATCCATCAAGATCTGATCAGTTTTTCAAATGAAGGGGTATCAAATCCATCAAGATCTGATAAGTTTTTCTAATGAAGGGGTATCGAATCCATCAAGATCTAATCAGTTTTTCAAATGAAGGGGTATCAAATCCATCAAGATCTGAACAGTTTTGCTAATGACTTACAAGGGATAGCTTGTATATAGAATCACCACGAGGGTTAAATAAAACTCTAAACTTCGAATGTTCCTTTTTATAATAAATAGGAAAATACCTCCTATTCAAGATTTAAGGGGAAGACAAATACAGGGTGTTCCAAAAAATGTATACACACTTTAACAGCTGATAGTTCAATTGATGTTTTTTTTTATTTCCAGGTTAAACCCATTAGAATTAATAATGGAAATCAGACTAGGCTTTAAACTTAGCTTAGACTAGTTAGAGATAAGTTTGAGGCCGATGGAACCGTTCAGAATGTTCACGAGAAGCGTTGCTGAAGATCAAGGACATCGACAAGCCCTACAAAGGAAGAAAGAGTACTCGAAACGTATCACCGAAGCCATTCCATTGCTCCATTGCTCCGCGTTGCCAGCAGTGCCTGGATCAGAACGGGCGTCAGTTGGAAAACAAGCATTGACAAAACAATTGAATAATGTCATGTAATGTAAAACAATTGAATATATATATATATATATATATATATATATATATATATATATATATATATAATTACTGAGAATATTTAATTACTATTAATTACTTAAAGTGTGAAGACACACATTTTTTGGGACGCCTTGCATATTCACATGTTTCCTTTCCATGTTATATATGATCTCTCAAAATATGTCTCTATATTTAAAATTCATGTACGCCCGTCATAAGACTCTCAGAGAAAACACTCTTGTATCGTTATATTGTACTTATATGTCAGAATCGTCATCGTTCTTTTGAAGTTAATTGAACCTCACAAACATTATTTGTAATTTAAGTTATAAGTGAACCCGAAGGAGGTATCATAGTAAATGTCAGTTAAACTAGTACGTGGATCAACTATGTACAGTAAAAAAAATCGTTAAGCAGCAGAAGCATATAAATAAAACACTTACATTTCAAATCTGAGCTATTTTTACTATAGTTATTTAAATCTATATTTAAAATAAAGTTATGAAAATAATAAAATTATATTTATATGACGAAATAAAAACTTATTTACCTCCAGTTTCCAAAAATTCCCTCACACTCTCTACGATTGTTATGTTTGACATTGCGCTGGCATCAAGTGTAATTCCTTCTCAGATTTCTGAAAAATATAAAGAGAAAAATAATATTAATTTTGTTTTTATAAATTTAAAAAATGCATAAAAATTATAAATGAGAAAAGATGGGACAGGGTATAACAAAGGGTAAAGAGCAGTTTTTGTGATTATAAGCAAAATAGAGTATGAAACTCCTGCCATAAGAATTAACATTATTTCTGTATATTTAGTTGTTTCTTTCATATCTCTTGTGATGCAGACTATCCTCCAAACCCTCCTGGTGGTTCTCTCGATGAGGTATCTTGTCATTAACAAAACTGGCCTGATCATTATGGACGAAATACCTCTTAATTGCAAGAAAACTGACCTGATCTTGATGGACAAAATATCTTGTAAGAAGAATGACCAGATCTTGATCTTGTTATCATTAAAAAATCGTCAAAGTCATGATGACGAGAAATCTTGGTAATAACAAAATGTATCAGATCTTGATGGACGAGATATCTCGTCGAAACCACTTGGAGGGATGAGTTAATATATTGATATAAATCAGGGGCCTTACTAACGTATTTATCACCACCGTCTTAAATATACATAACATCTTACGTTACGTTCTTGCTTATTCGCATAAGAATACTTCATTATCTTCAATTTATTGATATATAATTATCACAACACAGGAGAAAAAAAAGGAAATGTATCACTTTTCCTGTTTTTGAATTTTCTTCCTTCTTTTAATTCCTTATTCCAGTGTAAAAAAATTACACTAAGACAATAAGTGTGCAAAACACGTTTGGGAGCTATGGCAGATGAGTCCATTAAAATGTCTTCATGTATGGCTCCAATGCAATTCAGGGTATGTGAGGAAGAGGCTGGTAATAAGCTACAGAGTACAGGTTGAAGAGGATTTCTGGCCA
This sequence comes from Metellina segmentata, assembly GCA_947359465.1. Taxonomy (NCBI): domain Eukaryota; kingdom Metazoa; phylum Arthropoda; class Arachnida; order Araneae; family Tetragnathidae; genus Metellina; species Metellina segmentata. The sequence goes on from OX375875.1 coordinate 103,485,568, forward strand.
TCAAAGAAAATCATCTTTTTCAAATGACCAGATCGGAGCCTAGCAAGAACAGAGAAGGTTTTTTTCTGTTTAAAATTTAAGGCAAGCAGCTCTCCTGGTTTTTTATTGAGGAACCAGTGATGAAACGGTACTGGAGATTATCTTTGCAAATGCTTTTTAAGTATGGCCGTCCTCTTAGAGTAGGACGGTACTTGTTCTTTGATCCAGCTTTTGCTAATAATAAGTCAGCTTTCTCATTGCCAGGAATGTCAACACGTGATAGAATCCATTGAACATTTATTTTAGAATTTCTATTGAAAATTAATATTAGGACTAGTTTTTTTAAAAAGAGGATCATAACTGGTGAAGCAATTTTTAATTGTTAGAATTGCTGCTTGCGAACCAGTGTAAATATTTATTTTAAAAGACTGACTTTTAAGGACTTCTTTTAGTATTTCATATACACAGAGAGAGAGAGGTATGAACTCTGCTTTAAGGACATGAGTTTTATTCTTGATTTTAATTTCTATTGAACCCAATTCATCTGTAATGAAGAAGTCACTTCCGAATGAACCATCTTCAAAACGGCTACCATATGTAAAAGTATTTACATCGTTTGGTTCTGTTTCTATTGTTTACAGGCCTATATGACTTAAAAGTTCGCGTTGGTCATCTTGTTTGGAGCATTCATAAATTAGTTTCGAATGTCGCTATAGGTCGTTGTACATATGGAGGGGTACAAGTGCTTGGATGAGAGTTGACAACGATATCAGTTAGCCTGTCAGTTCATGCTTATTTCCAAGACTTTAATGGGTTTTTTTATGTAAAGTACTTGAGAGTAATGTGTTGTTTGAAACATTCAGTGTACTTCAGGGACTCATCTAATGCTTTTTCTCTCAGTTGTCCCATAAAGTGGATTACATGTTAAATGATAGAAATATAGCGATAAAATTTATGAAAATTCATATCGATAGTATTTTTAAGGAACAATGCTTTTAGGCCTGGCATTTTACTACGATCCATAGAACTTTATTGTTTTGCTACATACTTTCAAGTCTACGAAAATGATGACGGGTAAAATCGATTTCTTAAAATGTTTGCAATCAAAGCAAAACAGTGATTGAGTTTGATTGGTTGACTGTCACAAAGCCTGGAAAATGAGAGAGATTGGTGGACCATCTACAAGGACCGCTTGCGCATATATCAGAACTAGATGCTAGATTCAGTAGGAAACATGTTGCGACCTGGTACTGAAATTATCCATTGAGCATGACAAACACCATCAACCAATCAGAAGTAATCATTTGAGGCTGGAAGGACGAAAGAAGTCCCTGGTGGGCTTTTTTTGTTGAAAATCAAGGGCGTTAAAATAGAAACTGACATCCTAGTCTCTTACGTTAAAAATTGCCTCTTTTTCGTTATTATTTTTTTTTTCGAATTTCATTTATTTTTTTGCTATTTAATTTTAAGTTTTTATTGGGAGTGAAACTGGGCTTCCATGGATGAAACGTCACTGTTTGGCGATCTGATAAAAACAATGCTCAAGAAATGCAACACCTGCTTTGCACTGATAAATCTTAAGATAAAAAATATTCTAGAAAGAAATTAATCTTACATCTGTGAAAATTTCATACTTCTTTAAGAACCTCCAGAGTAATTTACAATTTAATTTAAGCTTTTTCCTTACTGGTAAGTCATTGTATTTAAATCAGATTTTAACTGAAAACAGAACCCTTAGAATCCTATTGTATTATTTTAATTATGGATTCTTATTTAATAGAAAATTTTCAATCTGATCCTCAATCATTCTATTTATTTTGTTCGCTATATTTAAGATCTCGCATTTACGATCCACATTTAGACACAATTGTTTTTAATAGAATCTAGCGTGACAAACAAAATTAGTCATGCTAATAAAGGACAACTTTAACCCATTATAAGATTATTATCCATTATAAGACTTTATAATTTAATTTTTAGGATTCAAAATCATTTTTAATTAAAAATAAGTTTAACACATTAAAGAGTAAAATAATTCTCACATGTGCAGTAAATTTCAGTATACTTAGAGAAAAGTAAAGTTAAACAAATCTGCGCGTCTTGAAAAATAGTAATTTTGAAAAAGATTCTGATAGAATCTTATGAATAAAGTCAAAATATCTGACAAGTTTTGTGCCATTCTGCGAAATATGATATCAGAATTCCGAATTGTGCTGAAATGACAAGATTTGAAATGCATATTCATGTATGTACGAGTAGTTTCGATCGATTGATTTATGAATCAAAACATCTTTTGACATAAGAATTGAGAAAAGAGATGATGTGTAGTGTAAATGTACTTAAATATACTTTTCTTCGAAATTGTGACAATTCCTGCATATTTACTCAACATTTCAACTGCGAAGGAAAATTATTCCTTAAAAACGAGGTAAGCCTGTTTATAAATCATGTAATTTTATTTCATGAAGTCTTCGATTAAATATGAGATAGTGTAAATTAATCGATCCTCTGAAATAAAGATTAAAATCAATCTCTAACAGATTTTTTTTATTTAAATTTGCTTTGAAACTCTTACTAAACAGAAGACTATTTTCCAATTTATTCAGACGTTTTAAAATTCAAAATACAACTTCAACAGACATTAATAACGTAACTAATTAATAATAACGTAATGTATTATTTATTTTCTACTCACAGAATTACCCATTACTCAAGTTGAATTAGTTAAATGTTAATTATAAAAGAGATAAGACTAGTCGCCTTTTACTTTTTTTTGAAAAGTGCAAACATAATTTAAGCACGAAAAGTAGTATTTTTAACGCCGTTTGTACATTTTCAGTTTCTGCAATTTATTTTGGACGAAATACATTTACATGCTATGACCATCCATATAATCAATTTCATATATCGCATCGCTTTTGCAAAACGGAACTACAAAAGGTTATACTAAGCTTATTATAACAGATAAAGAATGCTTCACATGTAGTTCGAAGTTGTATAAAAATACCTTCAACTCATAAAAGTTAGCCAACCTCAACGTCATTTAAGAGTAAAATATTTTCAATTTTTTAAATCTTAACACGAATATATTCAAACTGATATTTTCCCAAGATTGACAGTTTGTGCAAAACTCGCTTTTCTCCAACTGAAAGTTTTAAATGAAATACTTAGGGGACTTTTTTTTTAAATTCAGATTCGGTTTCGAAATGCAAACTTTTTATCTATTTGGAGTGACAGATGTAGATGTAGTTATACTGTGAGTGGAACTTATCTATAAAACCCAATAATATTACTTGAAGCATGAATCTCATAATCTAATTTCAATCGTCTTGTTATGGAAATCTATGTCCATTTTTTTATCTTTAAATTAATGTTTCGAAATATCCTCTATAGATATATTTTGATAGCAGTGAAGTATGTGGTTGAAATTGACTGCTGTAGTTTGTTTTCTAACCTTTACGGAAAGATGTGCATTTGGCCAATTTCCCTACATTGGAAAGTGTCCGGAACCTAAGGTGCAAGAGAATTTTGATGTTCAAAAAGTAAGTTCTAGTCTTATGTGCATTCTACCTGAGAATGGAAAACAAAGTAATAACTAAATACAGTTACACACTTTGACGCTAAACATTTTATTTTGTTGCCAAGATAAATGAGGCAAAAGTCTATGGTAACCTTAACCATGCAATTTCACTGGATTGAAAATCTGTAATATTTTCCAAACTGAACAAAACTTCCCTTGGTTACAAATTTATGGCACCAATTGGTGATTGCACAGTATTTCTAGCCGAAAGACGGTGGCTTGTGACAGTTGGAAGAAGAATATCATAGATAAACTGCTCTTTTAAACCTATTTTATCATGATTGTTTATTTACTTTGTAAGTGATAATATGGCCAATATTATCTGCCCGTTAGTTATATTTTTATTATGTGATCATTAAAATATATAATTGTGTTAAAAAGTAGCAATTTACTTCAGTAATTCTTATATCGTTATAGTAGATATTTTAATAGCTAAACAAATATTTGTCCCTATCTGGAATGTTTAAAACATTTTTTATGCATTTATTTATATTTTAATTCTATCTCTTCATATAGATACATAATAAATGATAGGCAGTCTCACAAGGCACATTAAACTACATTTATCACAAATTACGAGAAATCATAATTTAAAAGAGTAATTAAAGGTTAAACGTCAGTTAAAAAATCAAATTGTTATTTTCAATTCTTATTCTCAATAAAATCTCACCTTTTAAAGGGTTTTATCTTTCCAACTTTTAAGCATATAAGAATCACTTGTTTACTTTTACTAGTTGAACTGAAGTAGAATATTCTGGCATAATCTGCATTCAGGAAACACAACAGATGCGAAAGCTCTAGTAAACTCTGATCGTGGGTGGAGTTGTAGAAAATGGTATAAACAGTTTTAGCAATAACGCCTAATAACTACAAAATACCGGTCTCATGGAATTAGACATAACCTAGACCTTTTTCTTTCCTTCAAGACATTTATGATGCAAGAGAGTCGTTAACACTTAAATGAGAAGATAGCTGTAAATTGCCAGTACGTCACCTCAGAAAATGTGTGTAATTAATTGTACGCAGAAAGGTGTTAATACGGAAAAATTATCGCGAAATGGTCATGGAAACTTGTGAAGCACATTAGAATTATTTAGGATTGGTTTCAATTTAAACGATGTGGCATTATCACAAACGCATTGTCATACAAGTTTTCTTTTCTAAGGCTTTTGTTGAAACCCCAAAGAGGTTGTGGACAGTAAAATTACTTATTAAATTGAAATTAATTGTTACTATTTAGACCTTTGCATCTGAGAAATGCATCAATTGCAAAAAGTGTTTACATTATCTTAAAAGCTTATAATAAATATTATACATAAACATAAAATGCATTTATAAATATGTATTCCATAATGCATGAAGGTATATGTATAAGTATATATTGTAAATATATTTTATTATTCATTGTTTTATAAGTTGCGCTCGTATTATTCTAAATTTGGTGAACAGTTTATTACAATGGTCAGACCTGTGTAAACCTTTGTGAGGGCGATGATAGATTTCAATCTTGAAATGGTTTATACATTTCGATTATTTAAGACTAAAAAAGTACGAAACTTGTGCTTTAACTGTATATAAGTTGTTCATTTTTAAAAACCTTTTAATTGTTTAACTGCACCGATTCACTTTAAAAACATGTTGTCAATTGCAAAGATGTAGATGTTTAACCTATCTCTAACTAAACGTTAGGGATTGATCTCGGACCATCAACAACAGCCCATTGGTGATGGTTCGAGATCAATCTCTAACGTTAAATTACAGGCTGCGGTAGCCCAGTTGCGTTAATTATGGGTTGAGGTAGCCCAGTTGCGTTAATTAGGGGCTGTGATAGCCCAATTGTGCAGAGTCCAAAATCAACATCCGGATGGTTGCGAATTCGAAACTCGAATAACCAAATACAGTCGTGTACATGGGTGCACGTTAAATCTGTCGGGGTAAAAATGTTCTCACGTTTGTGTAGTGTAGAAGTTTGGAGAGTAGAATACCAGTTCATATTTTCACCATTTGACTGTGGTCCAAAATTTCGGGGGGTAATCGGAAATTTCACTTCGATATTGATCCCGAACCGTCGGCATTATCACGTTGTGTTGCTCCAAAGCGACGTAAATTAAATTACTGCTTAGCTACTATTTCAGTATAAAAAAATCCTACAATCATTTATACATTGCAAGAAGATTTCAGGTATTACCTTCGCTTTATTTAATTTTATTTAATCAAAAATTATTTCTTTAATAAATTAACAAAACAACAGTTTAAAATGTCATAAAATTGTACACGTCATATTTCAAAGCGCTTACAGTACGTTTTTGTTTATATTTTTTAAATATTTACTGGTGTATCTTCTCCGCTTTTGGACCTTGCGCCATAAAACAATCAATAAATATTTACTGAAAAATATAGTATATTTTGGTTACACATTATAAACACAACACGCCCTTGTTTAGAAAAAACAGTACAATTTATAATTCAAAGAGATTGTGACCCAAATAAAAACACAAAATCGTATATGGTAATAAATTAGAGAAATAAATTTTGATTTTTAACTAAAATAATTTCTGATGGCGGAACTATTAATAAATACCAAATAGTTTCGAATTCATTTAAGAGAATCACTGTTAATACAAATACAGTAGAACTCTAATTACCCGGATCAATTGGAACCAGACTCCATCCGGAAAATCGAATATCCTGGTTCTTAGATAATTCACGATGAAAAGGTTATTTCTTAGTAAAAAAACGAATTTTGCCTAAGTATGTAATGTAATTTAATGATTATGAAAACAATTTGGTTTACATTTTGTACTTCCATACTGTATTAAAATGTTACCATTGCTTGAGAGAGAGAGAGCATGTCGGTCTAAGTCAGTTGTTTCGCTGTCTTTACTCGTCTTCGTGCAGCCAAGTCTGACATTCGCTTGAGGCTAGTAGCTGTAGGCGGTCGCACTCAGGCTGCTAATCCATTCATTTTAGCCGCTGTGTTAAGGCACTCAAACGCCTTACTAGCTGACGGACCCTCGCTGGTTGAGTAACAATGTCGCCGTCATCTTCCGTGTCATCAATGAGTTCACCGTCACTGAGAATTTAGAATCTAGGGTCCGAATAATTACATTCCATCCACTCGCCTACGTCCTCTACACTGCACTCAGAACATCCAGGAATTTTTACTAGGATGTTTCTTATGTTCTGAACTGACACTTCATTCCGATAAGAAACTTTTAAAATGCGGGTTTTGCTTACTTCATTTGTTTTCTCAAAGCGATCCGGAATACTGGAGTTCAGATAATTGGAATTCTACTGTACATATGGACTTTCTGCAGTACAAACAATTCAAGACAATGAAAATTTATATATTGCTTTGTGGGGAGTCCGGAATTTGTTTATCAGAACACACAGCAATTGGAAGTCAACATTTGACTAGGCATTAAGTGAAGCAAGTTAATTTCGGGGATTATCTTTAAGAACTTTTAAGAGTAAATTCGCTTTGTTAATTTATCGAGACAGGTGAAAGTTAAAGTACATCAGACTACCTGCTTCCCACGCTACCTGATATTACACGAGCGTATCTGATATATTTAACCCCTTGAAGTGAAATCATGTAATATTTCTTCACAATTTACATGAAACGATTAGAAGTTAACAACAAAAAAGTAGAATTCTAAATTTTAAAACTAGAATATTTTAGTGGTAGAATCAGGAATAAGTTCAAAAGCCACACAATGTTATAGGATCATTTGACATCAATCACCATTTGTTGCACATTAAACGCGATGAACCTTATGTCGGACTTTTAAAAGGTTGATAAATGAATTACAGATATTAAGAGATAAGAACTATAGAATATCTAAGTCAAACCTATGTCTAAATGGCAATTTAAATATGAACTTACATGATGCGAAGATAAAATGACTGTCGATAACAAATTGGTACTAAACAGTTGTCTTTTGTTTCCAAGTGGATTTCATTACTTTTCTTGGGCATCAAATGTGATACAAAGTATGTGTGTGTTGGTGACATCACTGAACCTAAAAGTAATCTAGTGCGCTTAATTCATTACTATGCTTTTCCCATATCTTCCTCGTGTGACACGTTTTCAGGAAACGGAAAATTAGCAAAGAACCAAATAATTGCATTTGACATGCAATTATCGCAATGATGGTTTCTACTAATTCTTTGGAAGAGGAAACGCTTAGACTGGGTCTATGAACTTGATTTGTCAACGATTTGATTATCATATGTTATCAAGTTTGCTGAATATTGAAACACTATATTTTCTGTAAAGCAATTCAAGAAGATAGAATTTCCTTGCATCAAAATAAAGAATGTTTTTCTAATTCATTTATTTAAATATTTCGATGTCCTTGATTCATATTCTTTGACCTGCATTTCCCATTGACACATATTACTTCTTGTATGCTTGATCACAAAGATCCGCATATAAATCGTCCTCAAGTAATAGCCATACACATTAAGGATCGGTAAGTAGTTGAATTTACTTCGCTCTTGAGTAACTACTTCGCACTTGAGTGTGCCCCGAACACTTGCAATTGGCAAAGGTTTGAGATCAATCTCGAAGGTAAAGACACGAGTGCAACACCTCATAATTTGGAGCCACGGTCAGATGATGAGGTCAACACCTAGGCTGGCACCCCATTCAAGTTTCACACCACGCTCACGCGAAGACAGGTCACTAAGAGACAGATCAGATCACTTTGAGGTCACTAAGCTCTTATTAAACTGTGAATATGTTAAAACTATTATGCAAATCGAAAATGCGAACGAATTATAAGCAAAAATCTGTTGTGCTTTTATCATAGTGAAATAAAATATCATTCCCAATATATGTTACATTCTGTCTCATAGTTCTTTGGCACATGGTACGAAATTGAGCGGACCATGTCCGTAATGGAGGTCGGGGCTCAATGCGTGTCGACTAACTTTTCTGACGCCGGATACGAAGACGGATCAGTAGAAGTTATTCATGAAGGGAAAGGACCAGTACTGTAAGTGTCTAAATTTATTTGGATCCACAGCCAAAGTGCTTGGATTTTTATATTTTATCACCTGCGATCACAAAATATGTTCTGTCGAAATGCAAAAACAATTAAAATCATAAGTCTTGTCAACCATTGCATCAGTATTTATTAGAAGGGCTTGGTTGACAGACATATAATAATACTGTCAGAGTGACCGAGCGATGTCTAATTTGATTGACAGTGTGTGTAGTAGTAGTGGCCATGAATTGAGGGAGACTGCACACCTAAATTGGACATGGACATTTATTTACAATAGAATACAAAGTTTCAAAATACACGCCGCATCGTCCGGTGCAAAAATACGTCTGATTCCTCCGAACTGTAAAACTATTCTTATTCATGTTCTTTTTCAGTAATAGTACCAAATATTTCATATTCCTAATCGTATCACTGTCATTCATCGATTTCATTCACAAGAACAAGTAGCAACTAGAATACAAGAACAACTGTTCTTGTAACCTATCTATGTTCGTAACTCTCTGTCGGATGTATCTGCTTCGTTACCAACGTGGGGAAAGTCAGGGAATCGTGACAAATACCAATACCAAAAGTCATAATAAATCGAACGAAGTTTGGTAACCCATTTCTCATTTACACGTCTTTGCAATAAATTATAACACATCTACAAATAGATAAGCGTAGGCAATTGAAAATTAGTATTCATACATTTCCTACCCATCCCCCATCAAAAAAAAAGTAAAAATAAAAGGTTGATATTGATTTTTTCCTTTTTAAAAAGGGGACCATCTCTGGGCAATTTCCGGGAGAACTGATTACTAGGTCAATGGAATACAACGATTTCAGTGTACGTGCAGCCGTTGGCTGCTATGAATACGTTATATTACGGTAATCGAAACAACAATGCCATCAATTACTTCGTCGGTTTAGAGACTGCGCCCAGACCTAATTTACAAAAAGAAACAATTAAGTAAACATCAGAGAATTGTTCCATCTTGCTAGCCACTCCCTTCAAATTTCGATAGAATTTATATGGGTCATTTAATGGCTATCATTCTTTTTGCTCTTGCTTCCGTCATTTGGAATCTGTTATGCATAAAAACGCAGTTTGTCCCGTTTAGCCATTACAACATGTATTAAAAAACACTAAGTTTCTCTAAACAATGTGCACATGTCTAGGAATATGTTAATTTGTATGGAATAGCTGCATTTTGTACTGTGTAGAATATTGTTATCAGTCTAGTTATGATAAAGTTGAAAAATTATTTATTAAAATAAAATCAAATGTATAAGGTATCTGCTTGGTATCAATCTGGTGTCACATTTTCCGCAGATTTCAAATCCGTTGGTAATGGTAATGGTAATTTTAGTTAACGTCGTACTAGAGCAACACAACGGGCTATTGACGACGGTCCGGAATCAGTCCCTTAAGGGAAAGATTCGAGGACAACGCCTCGTAATTTTGAACCACGGTCAGATGACGAAGCAACACCTGAGCTGGCACCCCACTCTCCAAACTTCCACGCCAACCCAACGTGAGGACTTTCGGCCACGACAGATTTAAGGTGCACCAGCCGCCTCTACACCATACGTTTACAAACATCCATGCCCGGACACGGATTCGAACCAGGAACCTTCCGATCTAGAGGCTAACACCTTAACCACTATACCGGTTGGTCGGCTCAAATCCGTTGGAGTTTTCAATCTAGATCTTTAACAATACCGATTTTACAAAAAAAGAACTAAACAATTCCAGTCAAAATGCGTTTTATTTGTTTCGCCTTCCTTCGCTGAAATCGTTAGAGTGCAGGAAATGTAATCTGTTTATTTTTTGAACGCGAAGGTTGATGTGAAGCAATCTCTTGCGAAAATATAAAAGTTATATTCAATTTAAAAATTATTTATTTAAAGAAAATCATAATCTTAGGCATCGATCTAATGTGAAATTTTCCGCAGATTTCAAATCCGTTGAAAGTTTTACTCTGTCTTTAACGATCTAGAACAAGGATCACCAACTGGTGGTACGCGACAACGTTTCAGGTGGTACGCAAGGTTTATACGAGCGACCCAAATATTCTACGAAGTTTGTTCGATTTTTTAGTATGTACGCGTTAACGTTTTTAGTACCACTTTATGCAATTTCTTATGCCATTTGTTACTAGTTACTTGTGTAAAAGTGGTTTTTCTGAACTTTTGAATGTAAAAAATAAATATAGAAACAGAGTAAGTGTTGAAGAGAACTTAAGAGTGAAGTTAAGCTCCATTACTCCTGATATTGATATTTTAATAAAAGACAAAAAACAATAAGTTTCGCACTAAAAATTGATTTTTGATTATATTAACCTTTGTTTGCTTAGTTTGTACTAATCATTTAAAATTATCTGTTTTTAGACCTGTGTGAGTAAAAATAAAACTGTAATTTTCAATAATCTATTTATTTTTTCCTTTATTAAAACATCATTAATACGAAATACAAGTGCATTAATCATAAAATCTGAAGCTTTCTTAGTATGTTAATTAAAATAAAACAAGCCACTGGCACTTTTCTGACATTAGATATATGTTTCTAAAAAAACATAAGACTGGCGGTACGCCAAAAATTTCAAAAAATTTGAAGTGGTACGCTGTTACTAAAAGGTTGGAAACCCCTGATCTAGAAGATAAAAAAAAATAACTACAAAACTCTTGTTAAAACTTTTTACTTTTTATTAGTCTTCTGACATACATGGTGCATTATGAAAGTAATGCGCATGATTTTATTGTGACGCGACTATCCATCACAGCGCGCTCGAATTGGTCGAAAAATGTGGTGGGGGATCTGCCCTTCCAAACGCGTCCTGTCTCATGTCGTTCCGAGCAATAGGAGCGGTAGGACGTGTATTTGCGCTAAGTCTTTTTTTCGATTGTGTCACGGCACGATGGAGTGTTCGCTGGAACAGCGGTACGCGATAAAGTTTTGTGTGAGGTTTGGGAAGAATGCAAGGAAAATTTATCAAATGGTTCAAGAGGCCTTTAAGGAGGCACACACAATCTTCTTCCAAACCCAAAAAAGCGCGCATGAGCAAGTCTCGCATCAAAACAATACTGATTGACTTCGTTGACATCCGAGGAATTGTCCAATTTGAGTTTGTACCGCAAGGACAATTTGTCAAAGCAGCTTTTTACCTGGAGGTGCTCAAGAGACTGTTACGACGGGTCGCGCGAGTCAGGCCTGTCATCAAAGACGTCTTCAAGCTCCAACACGACAATGCCCCAGCCACTCGGCCTTCGTCGTCACCAACTACCTGATCCAGAGCAAGACCCCCTTGGTGCCCCAGCCTTCTTACAGCCCTGACTTGGCTCCGTGTGACTTTTTCTGTTCCCCCGACTGAAGAGAGAACTGAAGGGAAAGCACTGGGATTCGGTGGAGGACATCCAACATCATGTTACAAGGTTCCCTGAGAGGCATTCCAGTCGAGGAGTTGCAAGTTGCCTTCCAGGCGTGGCAGAATCGTCTCCGCAGGTGTATTGATGCACAAGGGGACTATTTTGAAGAATTTTAACCATTTGTACCAATCGGATCAATAAATCTATTTTTCCCAGAAGATGCGCATTACTTTCATAATGCACCCTGTATAGTTCTTCCGAAACATCAAACGTAAGCAAAGGAAAAAATAAATTTAGAATCTACGATCTTTAATGCTGTTGCCATTCCAAAGAAAACAATAATAATTAAGTTTCCATTAAATTCATTTTAAAAGGTTCTATATTGAATTTTAAAATTCGCCGCGATCCAAAAATTGCAAAAAATTTGGACCACCAATGTGTCAAATCTCATTATTGTAAGTGTCATAGATTCGTTAGGACTTTGATAACGAAAAACATACTAACATTTCTTTTTATAACAGTCGTTAGGACTGTGATAACGAAAAACAGACAAACACTTTATTTTTATAACAGTAGCGATACGCCTTATGTCTGTCAAACCTTTAGAATAATTTTATTTCATTTCATGTATTCGTGATTTTTCCATGTTATTTGATTAGTTAATGAGATGGTGAGTATATAAGAAATGTATATAATAGAGTATATAAGAGAGAAATATAAGAAGGGGAAAGGGGTTCTCTTAGTTGTCGGTAATTTTACTTCTGAGAAAACACGTTATTCTGATAGATGTAACCTTTTTATTTTCAGTCAATTTTGGTTTCGCTATCTTCTCAAATGCGAGATGTTTTAAAAATTTTAAGAAAAATATTAAAAAATAGTTTAAAGTAAAGCTAAGATTATTGAACATTCAGTGAAAATCCAAATGTGGCGTCTTTCTGTCTAATTTTATAAAACAATGCATTATTTGTAAGATCAACTATCATAAGGCAGATTTAATATGGCATAAAAATTATATTTCTTAACATTGGCTGTCAAAATTATGATTATTTATTCACTCTTACATCAATATCATGTGAAGTATTTAATAAGGGAAATAATATAAATAGGAGAATATGATTAAAATAATTCTCTGGTTCAATTAAATAGTTGAGTAACACAGTGGTTTATGTTGCAATTTCATAGAACTGAGATATCATACACCATGAGAGCATATTTAGTACACAATAGTTCAAGAAAAGAGCGACTATTTTATCAAATAAACGGAACTCAATGTGAAAAGTCGTAAGTGAAATAAACTTTTCGTTTATATTAAAGCTGTTGAAATGTTAAATAAATCACTATGGCTCTTAATAGTTAAGTTATTCTTTTACTAATTCAGCATTCGTTATATCAACTCTAGTGCATCCGTCTTCTAACCTATTTAAGAAATAATGAAAAGTAATTTAAAATGGCGGTACCTTATATCATTATATCAATAAACTAAACAATAAGGGCGGGTTATTTATTAAAGAAACAATCATTTACAAGTTTCTAAATAAAATTTAAAGAAATATAACCAAACAATAGAAAATGTGCAAACAAATAAAAGGAAACATGTGAAATCTAAGGAAAGTTGTTACGTTCAAAACCAACAAATTGATTTTCCGAATTTATCTGTACTTTTTCTTAGAATATGCTGAAGATAGCGATTTGAAGATCAGGCAAAATATTTATTTACACATATATTGCATAACATTAAAAATATATATATTTTTATAAAAATAACTAGAAAATGCCTCACACACACCTAAGACTTGTAATAAAATAACTTCTTTACATATAAAAAAAATCACTTCGTTCTAGAGTATAGTCTATGATAAAGCAGATTCGAAAAATATTACTTATCTAGATAAAGAACTTTTTAAGAAAGGTACTTCAAAGATAAAATGTGTAGTCTGATAAAAATCGCATTTTAAGTTCAAATTTGAGATTATTAAACTGAGCTCATTATTAGTTTCATTTAGATTTTTGAAACTTCGAACATTCGCACCCCGGCAAGAAAATTGACACAACTCAAAATTGCAGAATTTGAGAAACGTCAACTTAAAGGATACAATAAAACATATTGAAATAGTATAAGCTTCTTTTGAATTTTAGGTAAGTATTTATGGTGCCGACCAACCGGTCTAGTGGTTAAGGTGTTGGCCTCTGGATCGGAAGGTTCCTGGTTCGAATCCGGGGTCAGGGCATGGATGTAATTGTGCTGTCCTTAGTTAGGGATAGTGATGGTCGGCCATTGGGTGCCCCTTCAGAAATGACCATCGCTTCCCGGCCTTGTAGTGGCCTATGATAAGCAATCGAGTGCCCGCCGTAATTAAAAAATATATATATATTTATGGTGATAACTTCTATTATATTCTATAGAATAGTAATATAACACGCTGGGGCACCTCAAACATATTTTTCAATGACATAAACATCAAAACTTTTATTTTTTGACCTGGTGTCACTTTTCTTGTCGGGGTGCGATATGTTGAAACGAAAGTCAGAAAAGAATATAATATGAAAGAACATAAAATAAACTATATAAGTCTCAAAATGGATATGATTTAATTTTTGAGGGGTTCCAATTAGAGATACGACATCGACAGCAAAACATCGATGTTCAAAATTAAAACCTCGATGTTGATAAACATCGCCCCAAAACCATAGATGTTTTTAAAATTCAGTGTATTTAAACTTTTTTCCCCATTTCTTAAAACTGGTTTAGCAACTAGTGATACGACATCGGCTCCAATACATCGATGTTTTTTTATAAAACATCAATGTTTGGAAACATCGACATCGATGTCGTATCCCTACTTTTCAGATCCTTCACCCTTGGCCACTCTGGTCGAAAAGTATGTTCAATTTACTGATTATAAAAGTTATGCAACTCGGTTATATTTAAAATTTATAAACGGTACTTTTTTTATTTAAAAATAAAACATCGACAAGTATAAACATCGATGTTACAAGAACATCGACAAATATAAATATCGATGTTCCAAAAACATTGACTCCAATACATCGATGTTTTTAAAAAACATCGACATCGATGTCGAGTCCCTAGTTCCAATTCCACTTAAAATAAATGAACAAATATTACCTACGGTGCCTGAGAGCTTCCTTCCACGTAAAATTTCTCGCCAGAGAGGATATCCCTATCACCACAGCTCAGTAAGAGGATCAAACATTAATCTCAGCCACGCAGCTCACTATCTAGTTAACTCTACTCATCCACCTTGACAAGCAAGGTAATTACAAGTCACATCGTATGATGAATTAAATATTTTACAATCTTTTAATGCCTTGTTTACTTTCCTCATTTCAGGAAACTCCACAAGAGCATTCGTCTCATTGCTAAAGTTCCAGATAAAAAAGAGCCAGCTAAAATGCAACTTCGTCTCTCCGACTGTAAGTGGCGAGAGGTTGTTTCATGGTTATTAATTGTGAAATTACGGTGGGAGCAGAAAAACTCAATTTTTCTCGCTCTTAAGCAACTTCTTTCATACCAGACGTGGTAAGGTGATACAGAAGGTCGCGAAACGATCAAAATTTAATTTCTTCCATCACTTCATGTATGAAATGCGTTGTTTGACAAGTAAGAAGGGTTGGCCTGATGCTAAAATGCTAATCGCAATTTGACGTTTTGTGCAAACTCGCACTTTTCAGTCTTCCTTAAAAGATTGCGAAGCTAAGTTTTAAATAAATGTTACAAATGAAGAAAGCTTCCCAGATACGTCCTAAAAATGTCATGTTTTTACTTTTACATTTTTATATGGCAATGAACAAGCTGATTAACGGTTATCGCAGTTGCCCCAACCTAAAGCTCATTTGCCTCTACTTAATATTAAGAGGCTTATACGAGGGTGTCAAAAATTACTTACACTTCTTGTTCTACAACTTTGTTAATCAAAGATAGGCGCGCAACAAATACACTATTTTTCGGTATAGTCTCCACCTTGAGCAATGCACTTGGTCCAGCGAGAAACAAGCTTCCGTTTGCCTTCCTGGTAGAAGGTTTTCGGTTGTTCGTGAAGCCATTTTTGCGCCGAACGTCAATGTTTGAGGCAAATCGACGACCTCTCAAATCTTCCTTAAGCGGCCCAAAGAGATGAAAATCTGAGGGAGCGAGATCTGGGATGTAGGGAGGGTGTTCCAGTGTCTCAAAACCCAACCTGTTGATTGTTTCTATGGTGTTATGGGCCGTGTGCGGCAGTGCGTTGTCTTGCAACAACAAAACTTTCTGTGAAAGTAGACCAAAGCGTTTGTTTCGAATTGCTGGTTTCAGCTTATTGACCAACAAATCACTATACCTCGCATTATTTACGGTAGTACCCCTGTCCAAGTAGTCGTCCAGCATTAGGCCTTTTTCGTCCCAAAACAGGGTTAGCTTAACCTTCCCAGCCGATGGCGATGTCTTGAATTTTTTCCAGCTCCCTCTTTTTGTGTTACGCTTGTTCGGCCACTTTTAAATATTTCGATCCACAAAAAAAGAAGAAAAAAAACGGTTTTATGAGATAAAGCACTTTTTCCGTATTGTGACAAGAGTCTCCGGTGGATTTCAGCACCTTTCACACCCTCTGACCACAAAAATCTGATCACTCCTCGTTGCTCCTCTTTGGTGCAATCTGATAGCGGAGCTGACATGCTTACGCTCTTGTAGCTAGAAGACAACTGACGCGATCGTGATTACAGTACATTACACGTGACCACAGACGTGCCAACTTAACGCATGCGCATGCGTCCGCCACCTATCTTTGTTTAATAAAGTTGTAGAACAAAAAGTATAAGTAATTTTTGACTTGCCCTCGTATATACTCGTCTATCAAGACAAATAAATTTCAAGCTACCAAGAGATGTCAACGGGAAAGAACTGGTATGTCTTACTGATAAATAAACCTCGTATTCTAGGTTCCTTGTCTAGAGCTATTGGAGTAGTTGTTTTGGACTTCTCTCCATACATAACTGCTTAGAAAGACACGAGAATTTCGGTAAGTTAACATGCTGGTTTAGAAATTTACATCTTTCCTTAGGCACTAACACCGTAATGTTTTAGAGTAGAGAAATCATCGCAGAGGTAAAGGGGCTTTAGGTTGGGGCAACTGCGTTAACCGTTATTCAGCTTGTCTATTGCCAAAATGGACGAAATGGTGGGAGACACCTCAAAGATTGTCATTCAATTACTGACACAATATTCTAGTTACAACTACTGTGTTCCACATTGTTTTTAAGGGATAATTTATACTTCATGCCTTTATTGAGTTGCTTGTGGTCTGGTGACCAAGAGGTTGGATACGGGCATAGAAACATTTTCTGATGCTAGTAAAATGCTATTATATTTGACCATTTATTAACTTGTTTTTAATTTTAAACTTTTCAGATACACTTGAATGATTAATTTTTTTCAGTACCGAGTGCAGTGCAAAAATATGTTCTTGATCAGCTATTATATACGGAAACTATGAGCATATTTTGATGGATCATAACGCAATTGTGCAAAACTAAGGTATCTGCCTACGTTCGGAGCACTTTTTTTTTTAAATGCATAATTAAATTTAAAAAATTAGATTTTTTTAATCAAGTTAAACTTAAGATCAACATATCTAATAATATTTTAACAATATTTCAATAATATATGAAATTACTGGCAAATTTGTGAAGATTTTAAGCTAAATTTTGCACTTACGTTAACATGTCCTCACTTAATTCAACTGAAAATATTTCAATTTTACATGGCATAGAATGTTATTTAAACTCTTAGCTACTAAATGAACTATAATATTGAAGATACTTTTGAAAATTGATTACTTTATGACAATTTTCGTAAAATAATGTAGTTTCTTTTTAAAAATCGCACACTTTATTGGATTTAAACACTTCATAAATTGTTAATTTTAATCCTAGAGCTTAGTTAATAGTTCATTTAGTAGATAATAATGTATGTATTGCTTTGACAAAATTGCATTAAGATACAACAAAAACTTCAGGAGTAGCAAGTGTTAACGTAAACATAAATAACCAAAAAACAAGTTTTGTAGAAAATGAATTTAAAGATTTCGTTTAAAGAAAAGTAACACTTAGCATTTGAAGAAAAACTCAAAACTCCCCAGATTTATATGTCAGTCCTTCCTTAAGTTCATAGTTTGATAATCTAGATTTTCTTAAGCCCCTTTTTCTCTTTCGGCCTATTTTTACAGAGACCAATGACTGTCGCTTCGATGCCTTTACTCTCTCGTTATCGAGGGAGAAATAGTTTTTATGCATTTCTGGGTCTATCTGAATATTTAGCTTTTCAAATACAGGTAACATTGTACACAGGTACATACATTGTACAGACCTAGCCCCCAAAGTCAGTGTTTGCAGTTCTACAAAGGTTTCCTTTGGAAGGATGCTCCATATAACATTGTTTAAACTCTCGTTATTATTTTGTGTCTTTCCATGAAGGCATTTCGAAAGGAGAGATTGATCACACAAACTCATATATGTAGGTTTTACAAGGTTCATCACTGACTCAGGAAGACCAGGAGATTTATCATTAACAGTTTTTCCACAATGCATTGCCCTTTGAAATTTACACCAGCTGTCTGGTCCGTGTGGGCACTGGCCATGGTAGGATTTCTTAGCAGTAGAGCAACAGTGGAAAAAAGCAGCTATCACAGCTGATTGCATGCCCTGCAGGTTGCCACTGTTGCTTCGTATAGCTATGCCATAGTAATTTTGCAATTTATTAATAAAATTGTCTGTCAGTTTACCTTTCCCCCCTAAACCTTTCTTCGTCTTTTTCAGTTTGCGAAGCCGAGATCCAACCCGCTTCTGGACATGCCCTATGCATTCCAGTTTCAAAACCGTATTTTTGCCATAAATATCCCTGACTACCTCATGTCCCTTTGAATCACCATCTCCATAATACTCGGTATATTGTAGATTTCGGTTGGGGACAGATCTTTCAAACATCCTAAATGATCCAACCGACTCCATGCTAGAGGAGGATCCCTGGTGATTTGAGCAGGAGTGGATGGGAGCATTCTTATCTGTAGCACATATTCTACAGTATTGCGATAGCACTTCGATATCCAGCACTTTGCCGGTATCAATGGATATGGCAGATACACATCCATTTAGCTATGAATATCCCCGCCTCTGCCATGTTCCATCGACTGATACACCACAGGTGCTTCCTTTCTTGGTTTTGACTTCTGCTGCAGCTTTAGTCATGTTTTCTACAGAGACTTATTTGATAACGTTCAAAAAAAAGTTGAAGCTCGTGTCTTCTAAAAGCAGCTTTAGAAAGAAATGGCAAATTTAAGGTATAAAGCAATTTTCTTCCAGCTGAACAACCTTTTCCAATAAGCCTCAATCCAAAAAACAAGAAGGGAATTTATGATATTGTGCTTGTCATGTTTTGAAGTGGTGCAAAATGCTCTCACATACCCGCAAGTGCAAGTTATGCACATGTTTGAAGACAGTCCAAACTTTGAGTCTTCCATAAGTTGAAGGCCAGGATTCAAACACACTGGGCAGCAGAGATCAGCAATTATAGATATTAATATTGATATATCAAATATCCTGTTGCCATTCATTTTCACATCCTCTTGAATTTTAGAATTTGCAGCAGTAATAGCCAATTTTGAAGAGCTGGCAGTCTTCAGATTTTCGTCAGCACTCACAGTCGTTTTGGTGAAGCGATTGCCATAAAAATTTCGCTTTTTTCTCCTCACATTACTTTGTTTAGGCATTATTAATGTCAAGATGAAATTTATTTAGTAAAATCTCAAAATTAGCTGAACAGAATATTACAGAAACAAGAGCAATACCACACGGAGCGTAATCTAAAGTTTGAAAACAAACAACAATCTAAAAGCTATTAATATTGCCAATCCAAGAAAAGAAATATTGCAAAAAAGTGTTGCCAGATGTAGTTGAAATATTTAAAAATAATTATTTTGAGGTTTACTCATCGTTTAAAACCTTAAAAGCAAATAAAAACGTAAAACCCCCATTGAAAACAAAACCATATGACTGTGTTTACCAAAATTTCGAACACTTCCGGTATGAAAAGTTTCACTTTTGTTTTACTAAATTCACTATAACTTCCGTTCTACTAATCGTAGAAACAAAAGTAATACATTTCTAGAAAGGTAAAAGTTCAATCTTTCAAAAATTGCAAAAAAAGACAAATTGATTTTTTGGCAGAAAATGACCATTTCAACGTAGGCAGATACCTTCTTAATTTACCCTTTTGTTTCTCTCTTCTTAGGGCCAGCTAAACATATAGAACAAGTCCCCTCACTCAAAAAGTTCAACACTAGATCAGGACTTCAGTAATTAGGTTAGCGATAGTATTAATGAGATGCTACGTTGAAAGTCAAGTATTTCATACCACTATGGTTTGTATCGCAAACTAAAACGGGTATACAATCTTTTTAATTACAAAATGCAAAGAACTGAACTCAAACTCCCCATAATTCATCAATGTATTTGGCAAATTCTGACAGGATCTTAGAATTACCAGACACTTTCCACTGTTCAATCGTTAAAAACGTAATTCTGAGTATTTAAAAATTATTTTGAAATGAGTTTGATTTTCGAAGCAACATTCCTTGCAAAATGTGAGGTTGCTTTTGCATTTTTGAAACTTGTCAGGATATTTGTTGAGAAAACAGTAGTTCATGTATCAAAACTCAACCTACAGGATGTATGAAATAGATAAACATATTACTTTGAATTTAGAAATCTACAACCTAAAGAAATGACTATGGTGACGAGAAGAATAAGAGTTTTGTAAGTTACTTTCGAATTTAGACCATTGAAATTTTGAAACTTAAATACCATGTACGATACAAATTAACTCCAGCAGACGTAGCTACGTAATTAAACGAAAAGCACTATTGAGAAAAATTTACAAGCAAAGAAATATGCCGCAATGTGTGGTTATAATTATTTCTCTGAAAGCAAATGCATTTACAGAAAAGTGATTAAATATCTCTTCAGTCATTGTAACGCGTAAGCGAAATTTAGAACTTTTTTTATCCTTGTTGACAGCAGTGGTTCGTAATTAGTTGCCCTAGTAATCCATATTATGTAACTACGTAAATTATTTCTGAGAAAAATATTTTTTGAAAAAAGATTACCTGGATACATCATTATTGATGATTTGCTCATCTTCACACTGAAGATTGTTTTTTAATATGTCTGGGACCCAATTTTTTTCCTCATTTTCGTGCGATCTTGTACAATAAAGCATAAATCAATGGAGATCTCAATATTCTGTAATACAAATACAAACAGATCTAAAAGCTTATGTTCGTCTTTTTGCCAGTAATTGCTAGGAAATATGTGACATTTCCATTACATTAATAGACTGTTATAATGGCATTTGTGTTAATATAGTCGAACCTTGATTATACGAGGTAATGTCAGCCAAATCTATCTCGGATAACCAGAAACTAGAATAATGCAGACTTTATAACATATTACGGTCTATATAAAATACTGAAAATATTTGCTGTATTATGTTGCTGCTATTAAAATATTCATAAATCTAGGATCAACGATAATCTATACGCGGATTATGTCCCAGTAAGTATTTATTGTGATAGTTTGTGACAGGTAAATCTGGATGTGTTACGTGCCTTTTAGCACTCTTCAAAAGGCTCTTAACGGTATTCCCAGCACCTTCTCACCTTTTGGACAAAGCAGACACACTCGAAGCTTTATATAAATGTTAAAAAGAACCTCGGTATCAAATTTGGTTCTGACAACATGGCTATATAGCGTAATGAGCATATATAATCGAGGCTCTAATGTGTTTACTTATCATCGAAAATGCTGCGATATTATATGTGACAAGTTTCGAGATTAAACAAACAGTACACCCTGCGCGATTTTATTGAGGAACTCTGTAAGTTGACAATAGACAAGTAATAAGCCCTACAAGCTGTAGATGTTAGCATTTAATACTTCTTAGGATTTCATTGTAATTACTTTATGTTTATTTCTTGGATAGATAAATAACCAGGCATCGCACACGGCTGATTGAAGTGGAATGTTCGGCTCAAAAAAGCATTTGAGTCCCATTCTTTACTCTTGTTGATTGATTACCCCAAAAAAAAACTCGAATAATGAAAGTTTTCATTATAACTAGGGACGTTTATATATTTTTACGTTCAGTTAAATTATTATTTTCTCCCATTTAGTGAGTATAAAATCACACTACTGGGTTCTTGATACTGATTACGACAACTATGCACTCATTTGGGCATGCAATCATGTTTGGTTGGCTGTACAATATGCTCGAACAGGTATGGAAATCATTTGTATTTGCTTCTTTTACTCAAATATATTCATAACAAATAGATGTTATCGTTCTTAGTTTAACAAGGTAGGCATTTAATTAATATCACACTGGAAGACGCAACGGGCTATTGGTGACGGTCTGAAATCAAACCGGAAAGGAAGGATCCGACGACAACACCACGTAATTTCAAACCATGGTCAAATGACGAGGTCACACCTGAACTGGCATCACACTCTCCAAACTTCACATGACAATAATAATTTAACAAGGTAATTCATTCTATTCGTGAAAGAACAGCGGTAGACCAATTGGAAGAGCGACGGATTAGCAAACGGAGGTTGCGAGTTCAAAAACGGTCCAGCATAAGACTACCGTGTACACGAGGGTTTGTGCACGTTAAATCTGTCGTGTTTTTAAAAGCCCTCACGTTGACATTGTGCATAAGTTTGAAGAGCGGGGTGCTACCTCAAGTGATGTCAGCTGACCATGGTTCAAAATTACAGGGCGTTGTCCTTTAATCTTTTAATTCGGGGCTAATCCTAGACCGTCGCCAATAGCCCGTTGTGTCCCTCCAGTGCGACGTTAATTAACTACCTTCCAATTAATGTAAACACAACGCTGTTAGTTCAAAACACCAAAGGAAAGTACATAAATATAGTGAGGCTCCGACTACCAGTAGTCGACCCTGGATCAGTTAAATTTTGGAAAAGGAATGAAAGCTAATACGAAGGTTGTTTTACGTAACAGCATGAATAATAATAATTTCCACTCCCTCCTTCGTCAACTTGTTATCATTGTTATCGGAATCGATAGATAAAGTCTGTGCTCAGATGGCAAAATGTTATAAGTCACTTTTTTTAATTTTTCGTGACAGCAATTTTAAGATTCAAGATTCAACATGTGGTTCTGTGGTTTTTGATTTATTGCAATTTTCCCACCTTTGTTTTATCATAAACTGAAAGAAAGACTTACGACATTTTGCCACCTTCTTTAACATTAACAAACCAGACTCCAGGATGGGACAATTTTTTGGGAAAAGTGACTTATAACATTTTGCATCTGAGCGCAGAATTTAGAACCAGAATATTAACTTTCGACGTTAATTCCGCTTGTTTACGTTCACACTTATCATCGAATTTTAAAAATTGCCTCGTTCATAACCACGTGAATAGGTTGTCGACTCGCCGGAATAGGACTATATTGTTACATCTTTTGCAATGTTAGATACTGGTCCATTCTTCTCAACACTCAAAGTATCATTTCATATGCTGTAGAAGATTTTTGCAATTTAGAAAATCTTCGTATATTGCATTATTTTCAGAAAACTTGTGGATTATATCAAGAGAAAGAACTTTACAGCAGGAGACTATTGATAAGCTTCATACAAGACTGGACGTATTAAAACTGAAGTCAAGGAAGCTGTTGAAAACTGTAAATCAAGACGATTGTATTGATTGATTTTAAGGACTTCGGACATAAGTATTTAGACAAAATAAAACAACTCTCTTTATTGATAAACAATAATTTCTTTTGTTTTGTTAAAGCGAAGGTAAAATTCAGGATTTTGTTGCATGTTGCTTTTGACAACATATTTAAGATTAACAGTAAAGGATAAGTTCAAAAATAAATTTGTGTCATAGTCCCGGTTCACATGAGGCGCTTTCTAACGCGCGTTTTCCAATGTCAGCTTTTCTTATACATTAAATTTATTTTTTATTCCCATGATTCAAGTTTCTATCTTTGCGATCATTAAAGATAGAGTGAAAATTTCAACGGATTTCAAATCAGCGTAACATTCTACGCCAGACCGATATTAAAAACAGTTTTATTATTTATTTGTTTACCATTTATTTAATTGTTTAATTATTTATTAAATAAATAATTATTTATTTAAAGAAAATCACATTTAAGGTGGTAATCTAACGTAAAATTCTACGCCAGATCGATACCAAAAACAGATTTGTTATTTAATTATTTACCATTTGATTATTTAATTATTTACCAATTGATTATAAAGTTATTTGTTAAATAATAAATTATTCATGAAAAGAAAATCAAATTTAAAGTGGTAATCTGGTGTAAAATTTTCCGCAGTTTTCGTATTCGTTTAATTTTTTACTCTATCTTCAACGATCGCAAAGATAGAAACTTGAATTAGGGGAATAAAAAACATAATTTAATGCATAAAAAAAGCTGACCTTGGAAAAAGCGCGTTAGGAAAACCTCATGTGAACAGGGTCTAGATCAGGGGTGGCTAACCTGTGGCGCATTCGCCAAACTTGGCGCATTTGATGATTACAAGTGGCGCATTGAATTCTTGCGCCTACATATTCTTTGAAAACAAGTGAACAAGCATTTTCATCCATGAAATTCATTAAAAGGAAAACGAGGTAGCGAATGAATGATTCAAATTTGAAAAATTCTCTGTTGCTCTCAGAAACAACTTTACACCAAACATTGAAAGACTAGCGAAATCCAAACAGGCTCAAAAGTCTTATTGATGGTAAGTAATGTTTATGTGCTGAAACATTGTTTTACGTACAATAGTTAAAGCATTTAAAAATGTTAATTATGTCTATAAACATACATTTATTAAAAAAGTTATTAAGGATATTGCAGGACCATGAACGTAAGGTAGAAAAGGTGCTTGAGTTATATGGCGCATCGGAACTCGCATGTGAAAAAAAATTGGCGCATGGTATGTAAAAGGTTGGCTACCCCTGGTCTAGATAATCCAGCCATTGCCCAAAGCAAATATACTATATGCACTTATAATTTGAGAAGTTTACAATTGAATGATAAATTTATCATTTATATACTGAGATCCTAGATAATAGATAATCCGGACATGGTTCAGCACAGATATACATTCACCTATCCTTTTCGTGCACAGTTTGACAAGTCTAGAACTGAATAATAAATTAATGTAATAAAATAATTTTTGAAGAACAAGAGAAGTTACTAAAATTAACCCATGCGTAATAAAAACATATTTATGAATTAAAAACCAGAAAAGTCATACATGCAAAATATTCATTACACTGAGAACATTAAAAAAATATTTATAGCCTTCTTCGTTTTCCCAATTTAAATGATTTCTATCTTGGAGAAAGCCATGGAGCGTCCTTTCACAAGAACATTTATTGATCGAAAAGATGCCTTTACTATTAGAAAAGCTCGCACTGGCATCTCGTGTGTTGTGGAAGAATTCACAGACGCGGTAATTGGAAGTGAAGGAGAACTAAGCAACTTGAATGAGAGGAACTGTTTAGAGACATATTTAGCGAGATGGGAAAGATCAACAGGTGAAAATGGAAAATATATATTTGGGACCAGATGGTTACAGCAGCGAGACAAAAACTTGTGAATTGTTCTAAAGCCGTTAAGCAGGGAACACCTGTTGTGAATATTTTACTTAAAGGGTTTGATGTTAGTGTCCTTTTCATGGGGGCATGTATAATGTAAAATTAAGCTCAAAATCATGTATATCTTTTGACGGAATGGAGTGAAACCAATAAAACAAAAGATAAAATTATATAACAATACAGCAATATTTTACGCAAATTTCCTAGCGACAGATAGCGTCAAAAATAAACGAATTTTATCATGTTCTAAAACCGTTAAGCTGGAACATCTGATGTGAATATTATATTTAAAGGGGTTGTTGTTAGTGTCCATCCATTGGGGGTATGTATAATGTAAAATTAAATTCTAAATCCTGCTTGTCTTTTGATGTAATAGGGAGGAACCAATAAAACAAAAAATAAAATGATGTAACAATACAGCAATATTTTACGAAAAATTCCTAGCGACAGATGGCGCCAAAAGGAACAGATTTTATCATGTAACACTGTCATTCTAAACTCCATTCTCAGCATCTGTATAAAGTAGGGAGATTCCATGGTCTTTGTAAACGATTATAGCAAATGTTCAAGAGAAATTAATTGCGTAATTTGTGAACCGTAGGTGCTGACAATACGTACCCTATTCCGACAATGGTCGTTGAATTTGTGTACAACTGGAGGAAGGTAGTTCAGAATCAATCCCAAAAGGGAGAGATCCGAGGACTACTCGTAATTTTTAACCACTGTCAGATGAGCAAGGCACCCCACTTTCCAAACGTCCACAACACGCCAACATGAGGACATTTGATGCCGCTACAGATTTGTTTTAAACCAGCCACAAAGTACTGAACGGTTTTTGGTTGAATCGAGTTTCGAACTCTCAACCCTCCCGTTGCTTTTCCTCGACTCGACCAGCAGGGCTAACACGGTTCTATCTTGATCATGATAACGATTCTTCCATTAAATTTCTACTGTTTTCATTCATTTAAACACGGATACCAGAACACGAACACAATTAAACTCATAAAAAAGAAAAGTACTTAGTTCAATTACAACTCTGATGATGCAAAATTAAAAATTAATTTCTAAGAAATTTCATCTAAAAAATGTACAGCCCATCACATTCTTATATGATTCCACTGTCTCTTTAGTACACTTATGATTTTATTATGCGTCTTGCCGTTTTAATTCCCTATTACAGAATAATCACTCGAAGAAATATCCTCACTTAAAGTGCAAAAGGTCCCATGTCTAAAAACTGCATTTTTGAGACTAAAAATAATTTCATAACAAAATATATATAATATAATAAATATATATATATTTATTTATTTAAGATTTGAATCTATTGTTATATACTTTGGGTGTAGTTCTTAGTTTATTGGATCAGCTGATGACACAGAGAATTTGCCACCAGGTGGAAATAACAAAATGCCTTACATAGCAATAACAAAAGAAAAATGGAATTTGTGTCATACGACTTTTTGTACTTTGAGTGACACTATATAATCTTAACATATTCACATTTACTCTGCGTAAAGTGTCTCTCAAACCATGCAATAGAGAGAATGAAATACAATATTTATTTTTCCGAAGAAAGTGTGGAATAACGTAGCCCAAGGGGTTGAGCAGCGGATTAGCAAACGATGATTGGGAATTCGAAACTCGATCCAACCAAAGACCGTTTTATAAGTGGAGGGTGCTACACTTAAAATCTATCGTATCACTTCAAATATCCTCAAGTTTATATGTTGTTGAAATATGGAGAGTGGGGTGACAGCTCATGAGTTGACCTCGTCATCTCACAGTAGTTGAAGATTACGAGGTGTAGTCTTGGATCTTTCACTTCGGAATTGATCTCGGACCGTCGTCAATAACCCGTTGTGTTCCTCCAGTGCGACGTTGATTCAACTAGCTTCCATCGAAGAAAGTTTTGCAGTAAACAAAACATCCAAGTACATTAGGAGTATTAATTTATTTATGAACATCATTGGACAATACGTTTTCCGAGCCAAGAAAATGCTAGAAAGGATATCTTCAAGCTCAATTTTAAAAGAAATAGTCATTCCCCTCCTGAAAATTTTTAACAGCAAATTAAAATCCAAGTTTAGAGTAACTAGATAAAACAAATATCATATTAGTAAAAAAAAGCAGATAGCAATACCATAATTAGAATGTTTAACATAAAAAACTGCATGTTCTCTTTTGTAATTATTTTTTATTATTTATCTCGTGACTTCAACAGCTTTGATATCAATGATGTCACCGATAAATAGTTTTGGCTGTCAACAATCCCCAAGAGACTAATCTAATATGCACTCTGCACTTCATTTCACAAAGAATGATGGGATTGAAAAGAAAACCACCGTCGTGGATATCAAAGAAACCATTAACATCAAAATACCTTGACACACTCATTTCTTCTTACTTGAAGAAAATTAAAAAACACCCCTAAGCAGTTTGGGTACTATCCAGCTCTCTTCTATACACAATGCCAGCCATCATTCCAACAATCCGCCACGGTAAGTAGGCTGGCTTTTCTTTTGACGATAATCAGTTATTCGTGTAATTCCTTTCACCAAGACGAATTAAAGATGATGTGTGTCCCTTTTTAGATGTCACTAATTACCAGGATGTATAATTTTCTTCTTTTACGTCGAGCTTGCTTTGTTGGGAGTGTCAAAAGGAAGAGAATGCCTGCTCTTGCACCAGGAGTAAATTCCATGCTAATGTTCCCATACGCGAGTCCTAATAAATGCTAATCCTTCAGACCGTTCCCGTCTCGAACATTGACGACTTTTTGACAGAACTAACTACTGATCAGCGTGACAGGTTATGATAAAATCTCGCTGCTTAGGAAGACCAATTGACACTAATTCCACCTCCTGCCAAGGTTGTAATTGGTTGCAATATAGAGGAGGGGGAATAAATTTGTGATGTCACTTTGTTTGACGAGAAAAAGTTACCACGTTCTTAAATATTTACTTGCTACCCTTTCGATTTTTAATTACATGAAGATGAAGCCTTGGAGTGGTGAATTCCTTGTTCCTAAACCTAACTTAGATCAGTTTCTTAGGACTAAAGTGCCATGCAAAAGCAGCTTAAAGTGTAGCATAGAAGCTTTCAAAAGTACACTTTTATTTTAACAAGCAAAGGAAATAAGCATGACAACTTCTTGTGGATAAGTCTTTTTGCTTTAAGGTTTCAGCTTTCCAAATAAATACAATTTTAAAGGGGAAGTAGATTTCCGATAGTTTTATTTCTTGTTGCATAGCATCAAAATGCAATACGAAGACACCGCATAAAATTATTTGATACACGTTCTTTGATAGTCTTTGTGCCATTTATGTTCTTCATAACTATAATTTATGTTTTTAAATTTGAATTTATGAATATTAGTTTATAGCACAATCTCTTCAGGCAACAAAATTACAAAAATCAAATATTTTGAGTCAAAAACGAAATTAAATCTTATATTCATGTAATTAAACCTCCAAGTGGTTTCGAAGAGATATCTCATCCATCGAGATCTGACCAATTTTTCTAATGACGAGATATCTCGTCATCATGATATTGACGATATTTTTATGATGACGAGATCAAGACATGGCCAGTTTTGTTCTAATGACGAGATATCTCGTTCATCAAGATCTGGTCAGTTTTCTTCAAATGGCGAGGAATCCTGTCTATCACGACCTGGTCAGTTTTGTTCTAACGAGATATCTCGTTCATCAACATCTGGTCAGTTTTCCTCAAATGGCGAGGAATTATGTCTATCAAGATGTGGTCAGTTTTGCTTAAGGCGAGATACATCATCGAGACAACCACCAGTAGGGTTAAACAGAAACAAAACCATTTGTTAAAAATGAATTAGCACATTGAAGAGTGACATCACTTCAAGTTTATTTTTTCTTTCGACAAAACGAGGTATAATGCCTGGTTTACCAACACACAATTATAGACCCAAGTAATAAAATTTTCTTTCATTACTGGTAATATCCCTTAAGAACACCTTTCCATTTAATTTTAATTTTTTACCGTCAATTAAATTTTCATTATTCATTGCCTCCCAGACCAATGATAGAAATTAATTTTAACTCGTAAAATGCTTGTACATTTTATATTCTAATCCTCAGATTCCGTATATCATATTTAATATCTTAAGTACTCCTATTCACAATAAATAACAAAATTGTTCTTACTAATACTATATTTTTGAACGAACTACATAGTTGAAATACTTGTTGAGGCACCAAGGAAATTGAAATTGAGAACAACTGCACAGCTGTAATTTTCAAATGATTTCATTTCAGACATTTGTAAAAATAATTACAAAATATGCATATTTCCGCTCTAAATAATAAAAAATGATTTTATGACAATTCTTAAGATCATTAAAACATTCGCCTTCCCTGAATCAAGCTGACACAAAACAAGTCGCGACGGAATATCCATTGCAAGAGCAAAATATTGTTGGTCTGTATCTGGTCTACGGTCTTGATGAGCGTAGTTCAAAAGGCCGTATCTGGTGTGCGAACCGGTTAAACCTGTATCTTCTCTGTGGGCCGGATAAATCTGTTCAAAGAACCATGTATAGTCAGCAGGTCGGGTAAACCTGTTCGGACGGCCGTATCTGGTCTCCAGGCCGGGTGTCCTTGTTCAGAAGGACGTGTCTTGTCTGCGGATTGAGTAGACATATTCTATGGGCTGGAGACCAGTTGAGGGCCAGATAAAATTATTCACAACTCTTTTTATTAAACTGTGGTCCATTTATCTCACACGTACGGTACTTTATTTAAAGCGTACGTTTTTTGGACTGCTCATGACCCAAAACAGGAACAACAGCTATGTCTCAAATAGCTAAGAAGGGGGGAATTATAGCATCTGCATAAACGGGAAGCTATTTATCCTCGTTTACGATTGCCAGCTGTAACATTACAAATGCAATAAAACAGAATTGTAATAACCGGGAACAGTAAAGTAGGATATAAAACAGTAATTAGGGAGAGAATCACTGCAAAGTATCGACATCGACAAGCAATAAAACAAATAATGTAGTGACAAATTGTATTATACTCAACAAGTTCTCCCAACGCCGCTCAAGTTTTGTAGATTTCTTCCACACCGGTTGAAACAAAAACCGATTACACGCAAAGGAGGGATAATAGGCATACTTGCGTCAGTAGCAAATACACTCAGAAACCAGGAAACAGGTTCTCGACTGAAACATACACACACATGAAAGAAATGTGTTAAAGTAACGAGGGTGAAATGGCCTTGAAATTCCAAAGTAGTGCAAATATTTGACAATCTGTGTGATATGCAAAATGTTTTAATCGGAATGATAAAACTAAAAGGGGAGTTATGCAAGCATATTTGACAAATGATTAAAAGATCGGGATCTAAGGATAGTATGCACAAGTAGACTGGATCAATAAGTGTCCACCAAGAACTATTCGAGGTCATTCTGAAATACATCAGCTCCACCCTGAACAGTGGGGAATCACGTGCAAGAAATGGGATCTTGAATTATGTTAATAGTTTACAACTATGATTAATTTATTTAAATTTCCAAGCACGGAAATCTTTCTTTTCCTTTCATTTGGTCCCTGAAAGTCACCAAATGGATATACCCTTAAAAAATTAAAACGTATTCTTACACCTCTTCCTTTATACATATACATTCTGCACCAAAAAAAAATCGAAACACCCCGAAATCAGTCTGAATGTAACAATGTGTGTGATGCACATGAAGAGATAGAGAGGTTATCACAGTTTAAAATTTAGAGGGCCCTTTATAAGGTCATATATAATTACGTTGTAAGGCCCCTCGATAAATGCCGATGCGCAGTAGGCAGTTGAATTCACGCCGGAGCAACAAAACGGGTTATTGGTAAGAATCAGGTATCAATACCGAAGGGAGAGATCCGAGATCTGAACCACGGTCATATGACAAGATCAACATTTGAGCTGATACATCACTCTCCAAACTTCCACACCACGCCCGTGTGAGTACATTTGAGGCCACGCCAGATTGGACTTGTACTAGATGCAACGTGAACCAGCCACTACGTGCACGACGTTTTTTAGTTCGATCGAATTTGGTTGTTTGGTTGGATTGCCGCGATAAGCGATGTGGTATAAAGTCAAACCGAGTTTTATACTATCCTGTGGAAAATTATGCCAAGCATTCTGCATGCTCCAGATCTTTTATTCCGTTACCATTCTGATTTTACTATCGAGAACCACACCGTTGAAATTCTAGATGAAGAGGGGTGACATCCACATACGACAGTCAGTCTCCTTTATTAGTACTAGTTAGTTCGAGAGTACACAGAGATAGGTCCGGGTGTTCTTACTTTTTGTAGGGCCTTTCATGCCACATATCTAACGGATTATGTACCAGTACGATTTCGTACGATTGCGTTCTGCCAGGAGTGTGAAAACCTCCCTTGGCCTGCGAGATTCCCAGATCAGTCTCCCATTGAACATGTGTGGGATGATAGATCGTCAATTGAATCCTTCCTAAAGTATAAAGGGTCTGGAGTAGCAGTTTCATTATAATTTGTCAGAGGATAGCATAAGGAGTTTTTATACTCTATGCTATGTGCAGGTCATATGAGAATGAACCAACAAATGAGGGGGCTTTTGCAACTTACTAATTTATGATCTTTCTGATTTGATTCTACAATAGCATATGAATCATCTAGATTTGATACTGTATTTCATATCTGCAATCAGAATTATTTAAGGGAGACCCAAACCCCAAATTTCGAAAAAAAACATTTCAAAAAGTGTTTTTTGGTTTATTACATAAAGCGATGCATCAGATATTGAAGACCAAATGGACAAAATTTCAGAGTCGAAGGAAATTTCTAACAGCTGCTTATTAACTTTTATTTGACCTTCCAACTACATAATCGACTGCCAATCATTGGCTTCGGTTTCCATGAAAACCTCCATTTATGCAACATTATATCATAGTGTTTCTTCCGACGACTATCCCAAACATTTTTAAATACCCTTAAGGTGTGGCTCCTGGCTTTTCTATCAATCGGCGAAAGCTAAAGAACAAAATCCAGGTCCTCATGTATAACATGTGGTGACGCCAATGAAGCAAACACAGTGAAACACAGGTCTCCCTTAATGCATAACGAAATTTGACCTTTTAGACCCATAAAATGTTTACAGACTCTCAGACAATATCTGTCTCTATGCAGCTTTAAGTAAAGTAAGTTAAAAGCAATACTATACTACTCGAAAATCTCATAACGCTCTTTCAGAGCAATAGCTCCAGTAATTACTTATTCTTTTTCTTATATGTAGTGGACTACATCCCAAGTCTATTGAAAAGGGATGTGTGTTATTTCTCTCTCTCTCTCTCCTCTTCCTAATTGAAATTCTATAAAAAACAGTTTAAAGTTTGAACTACAAACTAGAGAACTGGTTCCTTTGTGTGGTTTTATTATCCATCTTGTGTTCAATCGACAATTATTTGCGCAGATTCAAATAATCAAAATATTTCTAAAATCCTTAAGTGAAAGATCGTGAACTGAGAGAAACGAATTCGGTGATTGTCAAAACGCCTAAACTTTTCTCTCAAATTACCATTTCTTTCCTTCTGAGAAATTGTAAGACTGCAACCTAAAAAGGAAAAATTCGACATTCCGAAAGTGAATAGAGTTGGTAAGATATATATTTTTTCGGTATGGTATTAAGACCATAGGTTTAATAGACGCCCCGAATATTTCAGATGACACTCGCCAGTGCAAGAACCTTTGGCGTTCTGAAAAACAGTCGCCACTTGTTCTCTCCAACACCTGAGGCTACTTTTTGTCATTGTGTTCCGCATACCGGTAAAGTCTCGGGAAAAGACCGCGCCCGAAAATGCGAGCGATTGGTTCCAAGGTCTGACAGACTGGCGAAACCGGGTTAGAAGTGGATGAAAACACAATGCGCCGTTTTAAAAGCTAATTCTTTCTCCAAATTCTCAGTCGACCGGAACTGAGAGGTTAGAAGCCAATCGCTTTTCTAGGTAAAAACCGCGGAAATAAAAAACGGCCCCGCAGAATGTGTTGAAAAGTGTTGATGTAATAACAACTTTCTGCGCTTACGCCTCGGACTGTTCGTGATATCTAGCAGCCTGGTATCTTGACAGTTCCTGGAAGATTGGGTGGGGAAAACGTGTTGAACTTTTTTCTTTGACGAAACCTAATTTCTAATTATGTATCAGTGATTC
Organism: Metellina segmentata; assembly: GCA_947359465.1. Lineage (NCBI taxonomy): Eukaryota > Metazoa > Arthropoda > Arachnida > Araneae > Tetragnathidae > Metellina > Metellina segmentata. The sequence goes on from OX375875.1 coordinate 103,519,388, forward strand.
CACGAGGTCATTTGAGGGTTCTTTACGAAGAATTATATAAACCAGGCTCACATTTTTATCCGTTTGATTACAACTTTTTTTTAAATATTGCATTATAATTTTTAAAAAATACCTTCATTGTAGATTATTTTACTATAATTCGTGTCTTTTCACCACACATCCCCTTTAAAAAATTAAAATTCGTTGCCAAAAAAATGATAAATCCCGAAGCAAAAGCGGCGAGTTTTTTAAAGTAAATCTGAGTGAGATGCAAGTTTGAATTTTGACATCGTAGATTTTCACCGCAAAAAGACAACCATGAACTGCTGATGCCTGAACCTTTCAGCCTCAAATGGCGACAAACTATGATTGGTTAATTCTGATTATTGTGCGTAGTACCTTCAGCTTACTCTCTACCCCGGGATTCTTATTCAATACATTTATACATTATTCAAAAAGTAAAATAAAATTTGATAAAACCTGAAAATTTGATAAATCTAAAGACGTCGAGTTCTTTAACGTAAATCTGAATGAAGACAGTTGCTATTTTCACGTCTTTGATTTTCACCGTAAAAACCAACCATGGACTGCTGATGCTCCATCCTTTTAACTTCAATTGTTTCTTACATGATTGGTTAATGGTTCTTACATACGCAGTGAATCTTAACAACTTAAAACAGATAATTAACTTAATATAGTATGATTTTTCCCTTACTGCATGCTTCCTACTGAAGCCTAGCATCAAGTCCAGGTAATACTCGCAGCTGGTCCTTGCCCATGGTCTAACTACCCTTGTTCTCCCCTTATTACCCAACCTTTTCAAAAGACTACCATTAATCCTCCATATAGAACAAATGGGAAAGTTTCAGTCACTTTTTAAGAAACATTGTAATAAAAATTGATCGTAAATTATTTTTCTTTCATTAAATTGTACTACTTTCCTACTGTACCGGCTTTTCGGTAGCAAAAAAAATGACTGTGAGCTATAAATCAACCAACAGAGCACGGTCGTAAAATCTTCAAATTAACACTTCTTCGTGGCGATATTAAAAGCCATATAGTGTCGCAATATGTAATATTTAAACATACTATGAAAATGAGCCTTTTTTATACATTAAGATTTAATCTTGATATTTTCCATCTTTTTCACTAACGTGACAATTATTTCGTTATAAGATTTAAGTGCTAAACGTGACATTATTTAAGGACACGGGGAGTAAAAAAAATATATTCTAAAACTTGATTAGAATCTGAAGTATATGCGTTAAAATTGCTTCTACAGACCCAGGAAACCCCGACGCTTTTACGCTCCAAGGAAACCTGTCTCCGTTAAATTTGCCTTGGGCTTGCTTCCGAGTGCTTAACCGTGACCAAGATTATCCACAACAAACATCAGCAAGCCGTTACGCTGCTTAACTAAACGCGTTCGGAATTCGTTATTCATATCAGAATAATCAACTCAAGGTGCAATCATGAATCTATTTTTTAATGTATAGTCTAACACCATGAATATTCCGAAATGTTGTTAAGAATAGCTAAGAATTTTAACGGGAATTGATCTAGGTAGGTATGTACTGCACGTCACACTGGAGCACCAAAATGAACAATCTAAACAGTCAAATCGCGAGAAGAGCCAACTTAAACCTCACAAACTTGACCGCAGCAATCAATTGTTTTTGTTAGGAGAGGAATTTTCAGTGTATACAAACCAGACGGAAAGCTATACAAATGTTCTCCCGTGATGTATGATGGACCTTGCGCCATAAACCCCAAGATCAAATCTAATACCATGATGACATAGGCCATGATAGCTAGGTTGGAAGAGTAACGGATTAGCAACCGGAGGGTTGCGATTTCAAATCCAACCAAAGAACGTCGTGTACAAAGGGTGTTGGTGCACGTTAAATCTGTCGGACCTAATATATCCTCTCGCTGGCTTAGTGTGGAAGTTTTGAGAGTGGGATGCCAGCCGAGGTGTTGCCTTGTCATCCTATCGTGGTTCAAAATTACGTGGTGTTGTCCTCGGTTCTTTCCCTTGAGAGATTGATCCTGGACCGTCTTCAATAGCCTGTTGTTTTGCTCCAGTGTGACGTAAGTGAAAATACCTAACTACCCATGATGTTTATTGGGGATGACCTTTAAAATGTAGTTTAGCGTCGTTTTGGCGTTTAATCAAATTGGTGTTGATTAATCAACTATTTTTGTTGGCGAAGTGCTGAAATCGTATTCGAAAACAAAGCTAAGAAACGTCACGAACGTACCAGAGACATGTTACACCGCAGAAACACTACTGCCATCTATAGTTAGCTTAACAAAAGTCTCTCATAGATGACTTTGGGATTTGATCTGATAATATGCTATCTTAGCATTTCAAGAAAACTGTTTTATTTGCACTACATATGTTAAATGAAGTTAGTGTGCCTCTCAAATTTTGTGACCATCATATAGAGAGATTGCTGACACTTCACAGCAAGAACTATTGGTTTTATTATTAAGTATAAGACACTTGAGGTCCTGATCTAATTAGCTCTCGTACAGCAAAAAATAACCGTAGAACGACAAGTTAAACCAATCATTGGTAAGCAGACAAGAGTAGGATACTATAAATAGAGTAGTAATTAAAGTGGATCATGAATTAATAAAAAGAGCGTGTCAATAAAAAAATCCGAACTATGCAGTGCCTAATATAGACAAACACCTATAAAGCATCAAAATCATATCCACACATCTAAATACATTTTAATTTGAAATTATTTTAAGAAGTTCAATCTGCACATTTTTAGACAGTTCACTTCCTTTAGGTTCAAAAGTTAAAATTCCATTAGTAATTATAAATCCCACTGAATTTAGTTATATTTGAAATAACAGAGCACTTTAAATCTGTGAATTAAATTATGATCTTACAATCACAATTTGAGTGATCATAATACCTTAAAAAGCGCAACATAAATTTCAGAATAATTGCGAAACTACAAACATTTTATAATATTTGTTTGCATATTTGTTTAGCATGTACATATATTTTAGCGTGTTCTTATACTATACTAGCAAAATACCCGACCTTACTCGGTTTGAATTTGTTTACTCTAAATTGAAGAGATAATCGATATATATAATGATTTACGTTTTTTGTAGAATAAAAATTTATTTTAATACCTTTCGCCATCTTTATAATTTCTACAACTTACTTTGGACACAAATCCTACACATGCATATCCATTCATATAATACATTTCACATACATAGCACCCTTGTTGTATGACAAAGCTACAAAATGACGAAAGTTGACACTAAGGTTTCTACTACAAAAGACGATTTTGAGGGAGATTTGGAATTCCATTAAGTTCTTTTCATGTTCAACTCAATTAATAAAAATTACGATTTACGGCGAGTGCTCTCAAACTCATAGTCAACAAAACAATATTTTTTTACTTGTGGCACTCTTGCATTCGGTATGTGACTTTGTGAATTTTTGCAATCTTCTCCTGTCATTATGACAACGAATTTTTTAATGTTTGAAAAGTTCTAGTTCGGATTTTTTAAACATTATTATTATTTCAATAACGCCATTATTCTTTCAACAACGACATTATTCTTTCAATAATGGCATTATTATTTCAATAATGGCATTATTCTTTCAATAACGGCATTATTCTTTAAATAACGGCATTATTCTTTCAGTAATGGCATAACTACACTTAAAATTTACTGAAAATTTATCCTGACTTACCTGCCGTTATTAATTCGAATACTTTGAGATGTTGTTGCGTGTGATGAGAAGGAGAACACTTTTATTAAAGTAATAAATTTTTAAAACAGAAAACAGCGAAATAAAACAAAATAAAAGATGTCAGAAAAAAATTGTTCTAAAGATATTAATTTGTGATTCATTTTTATCTCTTGATCTCGCACTGTTGCCACCACTTACAACTAAAAGTGCACAAAATTTAGAAATGCGAAATTAATTCAGAGTGAAATAGACACGAGTTTCCGTTTTATTCCCGTTCGTTGAAAAATATCGTCTGTTCCAAATATTCGGAAATCGTTTTCATTGCGCAAAGAACAAAAATAGGACTCGAAATAAATGAGAAATATCAGAGATGAAATTCCATAAAAACAATAATAATTTTTTGAATAATAATTACTTTTTCAGCAGTACTGGTAAAGCAATCGAAGTAATCGTAATATTCAATATACATTCCAATTTTTCGAAACCTACCAAATTGTGGCTGATTTAAGTATACTTACTCAGGTGTTTTAGCATGAAACTCTTCTAAATATAACAATAAAGAAATGTTTAATATTGCATTCACTAAACTAATACATAATGTATAAAATAAAACACATTGTAATCAAATATCTGGAATACAATTCATGTGATGCCTACACAAACACACAAACACAAAATCAAACATAGAACAGGCAGACTTTCGCAACCAATTCCACTCACTAAATAAAGATAAGTACTCACTGTATGCAAATTTCCATGAAAATATATTAAACCGTGTGGACGTGTATAGGGCACATACATACAGACAGACAGATGGACAGACAGACAGACACCAAACGCGAAAAGGGCGGATTCGGCATCAGAAGGGTTCAAAACGGATAGAAAACTTGAAATGGGTCTAAAATATTGAATGTACAAACAAACACTCCATTCTTATTTATATAGATAGGCTAGTTTGAGTCCAATATTTAAGCTGTTGCATAAGTAATTGAATACAAGACATTACGTGCTCTCGAATTCTTTTTTTTAACTTTCTGATCATAATATTCCCATTAATCATATTAAAGAAGGTATGTACTGTTTGCAAGAAGAAAAATCCTATTAAGACAAACTTCCAACATCCTGTGCATCCTTTTTAAATAAAATTTTCCGTAACGTAATACCACGTTCTTCTTTTGTTGAAATAAATTTTTAAAATATTTGTTCTACATTTATATACTGGAATATTAATGGCTCGGTAATTGTTACAAAGTTTTGTTCATTTTGAGTGATTTTGCTTGAGGATAGTATTATAACAAGGATACTATATACTTCATATCATTCATAAATCTTTTTTGATATTATTAGTGCTTCATTCACCTTTCAAGGAATGGAATTGTTGATACCCAACATTTTAACTCATACTACATACAAGCCAATGAAGGAAAAGTTGTATTTTTTACAAAGACGTTTAATTATACCTTCCTGTCCTGACGTTCAAGGTTCGTGAAGATTAAGATGGATTCATTCGATGAAGGGTGGTGGTGTAATAAAATATAATGAGCCCAATCAAAAATCTGGCAAATACGATGCATTATCAGAAACATACAACGAAGACCATCAACGTGATGAAACTACTAAAACCTCATCTGTCAAACAATGAAAAGCGTTTTACGAAAAGCAATGAATTTTAGGATGAGTAATCAGGATATAAATTATAATCAATGAATGAATTTCGCTGTAAAAGTCGGGATTTTCCATTCATGGTTAAAGTACACTCATGTCCATAAACTAAGGATAGTTCAGAATAACACGGAAATCGAACTCAAAAGTAAATATTTTACCTGTAGAATTATCGTATACATCTTCAAGAATAATATACAAATTACAAGTAGCCATTAGATGACGCCGATAGTACGTCATAATGACGAGAGTGTATCATCAACCGAATAGTTATGGCACAGAGGACGCATGTCGATGATTTTTTACGTGGTAGAATTATCGGCCGCCTGGAATGTGAGCGTACTCAGACGGAAGTTTCAGTGGAACTTATAATCGAACAAAGTGTCATCTCTAGGCTTTGGCAACGATTCCAAAATTATGGAAATGTCAGTGGAAATGTAGCATTGCTTGCTGAGTGGAGTGATCTTCCCCAAGATCAGCTCGATCATTTGATTCTCAGCATGTCTAGGTATTGTACGGACTGTATTTCATCGTCTGGGAGACACATACAATGTATTGGCCATCATACCAACCATGTCATGTTAAATTTTTGTAAGGTCGATATTTTTTGTAATTGCTCCAGTGAGCAAAAATCGTACTTTTTATGAATGGTATCATACATGCACCATCCTTTCTGTTCTTTATCTTTTGTTTAAGAAATGGGCTTTATGAATAAGTCACGTTTATTTTGTTTCTGAACCTTTATTTGCAGGAGCTGGCATTATCCTTAATTTATGGACATGAGTGTAATTAAGAACCGAAAAATGGTCACAGATCGCCGTCGAACTAAACCTTTCTATGTACATCTGAACGCTTGTCAAGCTGATAAAAATAACGACAATGTGGAAGTTTTTACATTCTTGCATTTAATTTTAGTTATACACTTTATACCAACCTACTTTCAATTTCAACTAAAACAAACAGACCAATGAATGCTTTGAAAGATTACCAAAACAATAAATTTGAATAACAATATATTTCTAATGTATGACCCTTCTTTAATTTAAAGTAAGTTTAAAATAATTTGAATATGAATCGGACCTAAATTCACACACTACTTGTTGAATAACAGTAAATTACACAATTCTGAATTTTCTTACATTTTCCATGCAATCGAGTAAGAAGGAATGTCATAAATGTTCCAACCCACACTTAATCTTCCTGGTAGTTACATTTTACCATGGTGAAAACAATCTCGTCATCTGTAAAACTTGGACGAGATGTCATCATTAAAATATCCCCTTGATCACGAGAAATCTCGTCAATAACAAAATTTGTTGGATTTTGAAAGACGAATTATTTTGTCAAAACCACTTGGAGGGTCAATCAATCATTCTTAATTTTCGACACCTGCAGATTCCCAGCAATAGATAAAAAGTGTGCATTCCACTTGAGCCCTAAGCATATGAATAACAAATTGAAAAATCTACTAAAAATAAAATATTATAGTTTTGATTTTAATGAAATAAAATGTACTCTTATAAGTTCTGTAATCTACGATGCGAAACCAATTTTCTTTTCTCACAACAACTTAGACTACTGTCGTTTATTTAACGCAGTTGATCATTTGGCTCAATTTAAATTAATAAAACTGAATTTATATTGAACCGAAGTAAACTTACAACGTTTGTTATGCTTCGTAAGCTCATGCTGAGGTTGGTATTTTCAAGGTATAAATATTCAAAGTAGCTTTTTCTTTAAAAGCACATACTAATATTTATACATAAATCAAAATCCATCGTTTAACTTAACAGATATGATTGTGAGAAATGATGTTGATACATCACTCATGGGCTTTAATGGTAGTAATCTAACTAAAAGAATTCATTTCAGTCCGTATTGGTTTCACATAACAGCAAAAGAAGTATCCGTAATTATTAATAACTGATCTTCTTTGGATATCCTTCAATTAATGAATACTTTTTATGGAATTAATTCTGCACCTTGGTATAAAAAGGTCCAAAGTCCAAATATTAAAACTAAAGTTATAACCACAAATTACTTGAAAAAAAAGGAAAGTTGTTATAGAAAAAGTGTCAATGTAAGCACTTTTTTGTGCGCTGTATAAAAAAATTTTAAAAATTCGAATTACTAAATTAAGTGTTAGCAAAACTTTATGTATTTGTTTACCAAGATACAGAGTTAATTGATAGCAAGTTCCGTGATTCTTAATACAACAATCTTTAAACTCTCAGAAAATGTATTTTCGAGGTTTGCCACATTCGGAGTTCATGCACATGATGTAGATTTTGTCACCAATTGTTAACGTTCATGTGATCCAGATATAAAACGAATCGACCCATTTAACTGTCTGTGTAATGCAGTCAGGTATTACATACCATTATACAGTCAATTGGATGTTTTTTAATAAGCATGAGTTTCTTCACCAGTTGTAGACACAATAGACTGCAAAGGAAGGTTATGACGGTCCCTTCCATAAACTAAACTGGTCACGAGAAATCTCCTCTGAGTGAAATGCGTCTTGCGGTTTCAGCAAGTCATAGAGGGATCACGTATCACTAGAGTACGAAACGTTATGACCAATTATTACGAGCCTCAGAAAGAACGCCTTTCCTGAGGAAGTGGAATGTCACGACTCGCGAAATAACAATTACTTTTGAACAAAATAGTTCTTTGTTAATTTTTTTTCCTGTAAGGGACACATTATGCTATGTAGTTTTCCTTGAACAGGTTCAACGGTTAAAGCTTTATTTAAAATCACAAAACTAACACCGTTATAAACTTTAAAAAACTCAATTTTTATTATTGCGTTTTAAGAAAAATAATCATCGTTGTTTCGGATTTTGTTAAGAATTCGGGTGAATGAAAGATTCAACTTGTATATCCCGTATAGTTATATTTCTTAACTGTGTTGTTAATTGTTAGGTCATCAAACCAGTGTTTCTGAACATGGTGAGTCGACATTGACTCAGACGGTTATTTATTGTCTTTCCCTGAACCTCGTCACCAAAGAAGGTAGTCTTATCCTGAACTAGGGATGCGACATCGATGTCGATGTTTTCAAAACATGTATTTAACATCCATGTATTAGGGTCGATGTTTTTGTAACATCGATGTTTATACTTGTCGATGTTTTTACGTTGTCGGTGTTTTATTTTTAAATGAAAAAAGTACCGTTATAAAAATTTAAAATATAACCAAGTAGCATAATTTTCATAATCAGCAAATTGAACATACTTTTAGACCAAAGTGACCAGGGGGGAAGGGTCTGAAAAGTAGGGATGCGACATCGATGTCGATGTTTTCAAAACATTGATGTTTTATAAAAAGCATCGTTGTATTGGAGCCGATGTCGCATCACTAGTTGCTAAACCTGTTTTAAGAAATGGGGGGGGGAGTTTAAATGCACTGAATTTGAAAAACATCGATGATTGTGGGGCGATTTACTATCAACATCGATGTTTTAATTTTGAACATCAAAATTTCAATGTTTAAAAATCGATTAAAAATCGAAAAAATCGATGTTTTTAAAATTCAGTTTATTTAAACTTTTTCCCCCATTTCTTAAAACTGGTTTAGCAACTAGTGATGATATATCGTTTGCAAAACATCGATGTTATGAAACTTCGATGTTAAAAATTAAAACATCGATGTTGATAATACATCGCACCAAAACCATTGCTGTTTTTAAAATTCAGTGTATTTAAACTTTTTTCCCCATTTCTTAAAACTGGTTCAACACCCAGTTATCCCACATCGACAGAAAAACATCGATGTTTTGAAACTTCGATGTTCAAAATTAAAACATCGATGTTGATAATACATCGCCCCCAAACCATAGATGTTTTTAAAATTCAGTGTATTTAAACTTTTTTCCCCATTTCTTAAAACTGGTTCAGCAACTAGTGATGCGACATCGGCTCCAAGACATCGATGTTTTTTTATAAAACATCAATGTTTTGAAAACATCGACATCGATGTCGCATCCCTACTTTCAGACCTTTGGACACTTTGGTCTAAAAGTATGTTTAATCTGCTGATTATGAAAATTATGCTACTTGGTTATTTTTTAAATTTTTATAACAGCACTTTTTTCATTTAAAAATAAAACATCGACAACGTAAAAAACATCGACAAGTATAAACATTGATATTCCAAAAAAAAATTAGACTCCAATACATCGATGTTAAAAACATCGATGTTTCGAAAACATCGACATCGATGTAGCATCCCTAATGCCAACTGGATAACATATATTAATGTTTTTAAACTGGTTAACAGTTAGTGATCTTAGCATATCAAACGGAGCTCTGTCCCTCGCATTCCAAAGATGAGAATTATTTTAACCCTTAACGACAGACGACGTCTAAGCCTTGAATAGGGTCTCGAACACAGGCATTGATATTATCAATGACGCATCGTGTTTTCCGACGAGTCACGACTACACTGGCCACGGAGTAACGGTCCAGCATTATTGGAATATATCGTGCGAACGGCGGCTACTGACAGCCATTTTGCAGTGTCAGATGCTTCTTATGCCAAATGCCATGGTCTGCATTTCCATTCGCGTCTCTTGGGTATCATTCTCTCTCTCGTATAATGCAAATTCAGGGACCTTCAACAGTCGACAATACATTAAATAGGTTTAATGCTTCCTTTAGAATTTGTGCTATATTGCAGATGGCATATAACCCGCATAATTCAAATCTTTCTCCATTAATGCCAGATTCCGTTGCCTCCATGTCATGCACATTCGACATGTCCCCGAATAAAACACGTTTGGGTTAAATTAATTAGTTCGGTTTTGTGGCACAATTTTTCATATTTGGCCATGCTGCGTCAAACACAAGACAGGTAACGTCTAGCAATTGACATAATCACACACAAAGAAAGTTTTCATACTCGCAAGAGAGAAATACATCCAGGAAGGAATCGAACCTATACCACCTATAACTCGCAGAGTTCTGGCGTTGTGGACAAATTGACTGATCTATCACAGAACATTTCTGGTATATTGTAGCTATGAAACTTGTATGATAATCCTGTGCCTTTCACTGCAGTTAACCTCTGGTCTAGAATAACAGCCTATGTAGATACTACCAGGAGAAGCCCCTTTAGTGATGATTCCACAGTTCGATAGGCTCCTTTGCGAAATTTAAAATAAAAGGGAAATCACTGAAAGTTCGTCAACCTTTGAGGATTGACGATCTTCGTTGTCAAGATTGTATAAAACTCCTTCTAGTTCTTTTCCAAATTATTGGATTTAATAGCTGCTGGAATAGAGCAATCAGGCTCTAGCAACCTCTTGTGTGGAGAGCATTTTTTTTCTCTGGGAAATTATTCCTCTATTAAAAGCCTCTTCATTTTAATGTTACGGCTGTGTGGAAGCTGTTATTTATGCACGTGGTAACTTCAGATGATACTTAAATTTTAATATGAAAATCGTTGTAAAGATATACAACTATTATAAATTATCTATTGCACGCACATAAGTTATCTGTGAGAGAGACAAACTTTATTCCAAAAACCTTAATTCTAACTTGGTATCATCATTTTCGTAAAATAATAGTGTATTTATTTATAAGAGAAGTTAAGTGTAACATCGAATCAAAATCAACGTACTAGTCTCGAATTCAGCTACCTATTTTGTATCATCATCGCATCAAATACATCACTACTTTAAAAGAAACTACCCTAAAAATAATAAGCTTGTAGAATAAATATCCCTACCTTCCTCAAATACGTGTCTTAGAGAAAAGGAGAACATAGAAAAACGAAATTTGCTGACTGAATAAACAATAGTTACTCGAGAGAGTTTTCGAAATATTGTTTACTAGTAATATAGCTATGGATAATGAAAATCTGGTTTTGTTTCACCTAACATAGTTCTCAATGTTCCACATTCCCCGAATCCTATTATTTTCAGTGATTGAAATTTAAAATGGAGGGCAAAATTGAATCAGTTGTAAAACCAGCCATTCCGGTATTAAAATGTTCAATAGTCATAAGCTTCAAAAGCATCAATAGATCGAATAAATTAGACGTGCTATATTCGATTTAATATACGTATACCTCCGAAAGCTACTCTTTTTAGACAAAACAAAATACATCTATCACGTAAGCAATTTCTCTTCATCTTCAAATAATTAATTCGGTATTAAATCTTAGATCCTGAGTAATTGCAAATGCTGTAGCGAATCATGAATATGGAAAAAAATAATAAACATTTTAATTTAATACGATCGTTTGCAGACGGTTTTGTTTAGAATATATAATCATCTCAACTAATACTATTTTTATTAATCTCTCAACTCTCGGATAATATTTCATAATACGAATATTGCATCAAGTCCATTTAAGATTTTGAGATTATTTTTATGGATAATGACAAACCTTTATCAACGATAATTCTAACTTGGCAGCACCACATACATCGTAAATTTTTGTTTTGGTTTCTGATAAGAGCGATCTCAACAAGTTATTTGGTTTCTTACTTTGTAATTCGGTATTACATGTATTCAATAACAAATTATAAGTACAAAATTTTAGTTGCATAATTTATCTTAAACTCATTCTTCTATTTTCCACCAACATATCGCATCCCGGCAAGAAAAGTGACACAAATCAAAAAATAAAAATTTTGATGTTATGTCATTGAAAATTATGTATGGTGCCCCAGCTTGTTGTATTACTATTCTATAGAATATAATAGAAGTTACCACCATAAATACTTAGCTAAAATTTAAAAGAAGCTTATACTGTATTAATATAAGTTTTATAGTATCCTTTAAGTTGATGTTTCTCAAATTCTACAATTTTGAGTTGTGTCCCTTTTCTTGCCGGGGTGCGATATGCGGATTATCCAAGAGAGGTCGTAGAACTTTAGATTGTCTTTTAGCAAGACGGTTGAAGGAGAGAGAACACGAAGAGAATGATAAACCATACGTAAAAGCTCACTGCGAATATTATCTGGACTGGAGTCTAGGTCTCAGTAGGAATCATGAGATAAAGAGGAAAAGTCATGCTGAAGGTGGAGGTATTCATTGCGTATTACAAATATAATCAGTCAGTCATGCAAGAAACCATTGAGGTTGAAAGGATGGAGCATCAGCATACCCAGCTTGACTTTTGGCGGTGGAAATCAAGGACGTTAAAATAAAAACTGACGTCTCATTACGATTTGCGTTAAAGTAATCGTGGTTTTGCTTAAGGTTTTGTCGATTTGTATTTTATTTTTGGAATAATGTTTAGTCAAAAATCTGGGCTTGAATGTACGCTACAGTAATGAGTTGAGTAACATTTAACAAAGTCAAGATACGATAGTAAGCTATAAATATAGTTAATAAAAACCATATATTGTACGCAAATATAAAATAAACTATTTGAACACAAAGAAATACATTTCTTCGAATACTTAGAAAAATAATTATTAACAAAACAATTTCATTTTAAAGGCTGCTTATCACAAAACTATCTTTAACCCTTTTAATGGCTGCCTGCGTCACAAAACTGACCAGATCTTGTTGGACGAGATATCTCGTCGAAACCACTCGGAGGGTTAAGTTCTAAATATCGGTAATCATCGAATTACTTTAAAAACGATACTCGTGCTTCCAGTCCAATCAGCTATACCTTATAAAATGTCTCAATGTCATTGCAATCTTAATACCCAAATTGCTGCATATAATTCACACAGTTGAGGTATCTGATGAAAGAGGAAATTATTCATTCCACTTTCAAAAGTAAATTACGTTTACATTCTGTCTTTGAAACAAGTTTTTCTGTGTATTGTATCAAAAGTGACTCTATTACACTTTGTGGACAACGCCTTGTTTTGGAATAAAGATGCCATGAATCGTTACAGCTTACAAAAGCAGATTTTCACTACTTTAATATCCTGGATAAAAAGCAATCCTCAGATAGAACCCATTACTCTATTTTCTATTATGATTTTTGGAATGTTTATTCAAATTTGATGAAAGAATTGTGTTTGAGGATTAAATGCATTAAGCTGAAAAAAATACAGCAATTATTTTCTAAGTATACTACTGTAATCACTTATTGTTACTGCTTTATTATGCACAAGTACAAAGATATCACATAGAAAATAACTTCCAACAAAAGTTTTACAAGCAATAAAATATTTTTAAATAGTTCTAGCTACATCATAATGCACATTTTAGGTAGTTAATAATGTTTAATCTATCAATCTATTATCTTTCTTCAGTATTTAATTTCACATTGTTTAATATTCGTGCGTTAATCTCATTTCATTGATTCTTTTCTTTCAAATAACAAGTTCCATACCACTTAATTTCAAACCATTCATGTGATTCATTTTTTTTTCTGTATTGTGAACAGACTATATATTAAGTTTAGAATCATCCTTATCCTATTGAATAATTGTAGTAATTTAGAAATAACAGAAGAAAAAAATATTACACTCATGTTGATTATAGGTTTACAAATGTGGCTTAAAATGCAGGAAGAGTTGCACGACATTAATACCCCACTCACCCCAATATTAGTTCTAGGTATTCTCTGAACTTAGTTCAAGGTAACAAGATTGAAAGGTTAAGGTCGTCCAAGGGGAGGAAAAGTATCAAATTTCTACTGGGAAAATTGCCTATTTGGTGTTCGGTGTTTGAAGATTGAATGCTCGTAAATGTTTTGGAATAATAGAAATCACAGAAACTAGATTATTATTTATGCTAATTATAGGGTAGGTGTTCCAAACATCGTCCCTGTGCTTAATATCGCCCACTCGTGTTAGCAAGCTACTATGCGCGACAACAGTGAGTTTATGTAGTTACCTTGACGGTCTAGGGTTTTGCCACACGTAACGCCACCGACAAGTTTAGTATCAGTTATATCAACAACACTATTGCATCTGAAGTATTTGAGGCTGTGATCAACGTATTTTTTGTCTGATACAAGTAAAGAAGATGTATGATCTCTGGAAACCAAAGGAGAATAGTTCCTAATTATATCCATTTAGTTTCCAGCTTGATTTCCCCATCCAGGAGTCTGAGATACAGAGAAATAGTTAGCGTAAGTCATATTTGGAACAACTACCCTATGTTTCTAAATAACGATTTAAATGCAGCTAAAATGAATTAACCATCTGAAGATTTAACCCGCATATATCCATTCAAAATCCTTCATATTTATCTGCATGATTTTTAAACAACTTTGACTTTCTTGATCGATAGAATCTTTCCTAGAATTTTTCATTCGTATTTGTTATAAAAAGCACGCCGACTTCAGGTGAAAAGTGATCGGCAACGAATGACGAGATATCCAGTCCATCAAGATCTGGTTAGGTTTGCTAGGGACTAGACACCTTGTCGAGACGCACACCAGGAGGATAAAGGGAAGACAAAAAGATATTACTGTAAAGTACAACAGAGTATGCCTTTCATAATTGAAACGTCGAATCCAAAATCACAGCACGCGACCGACTGCTTGAGTAATGCATTTTTACAATACTCTACGGTCACATCAAGCCCATTAATCTTTCTGATGCCGTTTGATTTATGGCTCCACAACAAGCCTCTGAAGACAGCCATAAAATTTTTTCCGAAGGCACGGTATTTTATTACATCCACACAGCAAACTGCCTTGAAGACTTAACGAATTTATGGGCAGAAAGTGAAAGCGAAACCAGACGAAAGGCTATCTTTGAAGATGAATGGTCGTCATCGCACGCCCGAAGCTCGGTGGAGATTAAAAAAGCTGAGTGAAGTGTGGTTGTCAAAACAAACCTCGTCGATAGAGAACTCCAATCTTGTTTATTTGAGTTGTAACTCATCCATCCTAACACCGTAGTGAGGATTTAATAGGTCGTGTAGTTCAGAGGGTTAGAACTAGTAACTGAATCTGGCGCACAGGTGTAGAATCAATTTGCTTATGCTAAATCTTCGAATGTGTTTCGAGTGTTTTTTTATTTTGTAATAAGGAGAATCGGTGAGTTTGCTCACTAAGCTAGCAACCTGCTATTTGCAGGGTCCTCGGTTGCCCAGTTATACAAATACAAATATTGACGACCAGCTACAGGCTCAAGCCCAACAAGGCTGGTCCTTTGTTTATGAATTCCCCAATTCCCACTGACTATCCAATTGTATCTTAAATTCGTACACTCCCTTTGAATTAACTATATTTTCTGGCAACGCGTTCCATATATATTTGTCTATTACTCTATTAAAGTAGTAGTTTTTCCTTAAATAAAGTAGTTTATCCTAATTTTAAACGATAAAAAGTGTCTTATTCAATTTATACCCATGGCCCCTTGTTCTGTTATCCCTATTGAAATTTAAGCCCTCTGTGTCCCCTTGTTTTACCAACTTGAAAAGCTGAATCAAATCCCCCCTCCTTCTTCTTTCCAGTTATAAGAGTTGGGGATTACAAACCGGAGTGTTGAGAGTTTGAAACTTGATCCAATCAAAGATCGCCGTGTGCGTGGGGGCTGGTGCACATTAAACCTGTTGTGGCCTGAAATGTCCTGACGTTAGCGTGGTGCGGAAGTTTGGAGAGTGGGGAGCCAGCTTGTGTTACCTCGTCCTCTGACCGTGGTTCAAAGTAATGAAGTGATATCCTCGTATCATTTCCTTCCGGATTGATCATGCACCACCGTTAACAATTGCCCTTTGTGGTGCTCCAGTGTGATGTTAATTCCACCTTCATGCACTTCAGTCGAATAATTTCAGTAATTGTTTTGCATTCCAAGTGTCTTGCATTTTCAAAGCATACAAAACTAAGTATGAAGTTAGTGACTGAGAATAAGTGGAATGCAGAGCACAATCAAAGTCTAAATTTGACTTCGACAAGTGCACTTTTCATTTTCCTAATTGAAACATTTTACAAAAACTTCCTTGTAGATTAAGACTATATTCTTGCACGATTGCTTTCATTTTAGTTTGAAGACTTCATGGAACATTTCATACAAAACCTGTGAAGAGTGTAACTTTGAAGACAAAGGCAATTACTTTGTTCAGACTCAGTAGCTTGATATATTTTTCATTTTCTAGTAGCTCGTAAAAGATCCAAGAAAAGACAATCTTTCCATTGGGAAACAATACAGATGAGATTTCTTGATTAGATAAAGATAACTTCTATTAGGTTGATGTTGCTTGTGAAAGTGATAAGAAATGTACTTTCAATAGATGCTAATATGGGGAACATACCTGTTAACACGCGAAAAAAGTTACTTCCTCCTTTCTTCTTAAGCTCTGTATTACCCGAGCGGCTGTAACGACACATTGAAAGGAAAATTAGACGTTTCCTAAAATCATTTCCCCTTCCTAAATACTTAACAATGGTAGTTTCTAATGATAAAATGCCAATAGAGATTTATGATATCAATTACCAATAGGGATTTATGATATATTCAGACGATATGTAGGTAAGAGAGTTTGTATATTATAGAGTTTTTCGAAATAAACATATAAAATATCTAGTTCATCTCTCAAAATATACAAATATTTGCAAAAGTTTTCGGAAAGACTATTAAATGTTCTGTTTATATAATCCAACGAAAAAAAGGTGAAATTTGGAAAATAAACTACCAAAATATTGGTTAGATTGAATTTAGGGTGGTAAAAGGAGGCCAATCACATATTGTGTAACACTGGTGCGAAAACAAATGAACTTGAAGGAGTCCATTTATAGAACAGTAGTAAGCTCGCCAGATAACTGGGCTGCTTTACGCAAAACTATGCGTGACGATAATTATTTGTTTCGCTACCTCATACCCACTGCTACAGTTTCTGGTACCGAAACATAAATTCAGATTCAGAATCCAACTATGGAAAAAATTGCTTACGTAACCTGCCACCTAATTGAGCTAATAGACTCGTACAAAACCACGTGACAAGCGCTAACTCGCCAGATCCGGACTATGACCTATATTCTGCTGCGCCAGTTTTACTTACAGAATCAAAACAATTCGATCAGCTTATATAAAATTTGCAAAACTGATAATAAAAAAAAGGTGGAGTGGTAGCAAACGGGACAGTGGACGATCTCTCGCCAAAGCGGCAACCTTCAATTTATGCTGTTTTTAAGGCAGCCCTATATAGAAGTTTAGAACTGATGACGTTATCTGATTGGAATTAAAACGTGCTTTGAAGAGAATTTAAACGTGCTCTTATTGGTTTAGATTTTTTTTTCTTGTTTAACAATAAGGAAGATTGTCAGAGAGTTGGATTGATTACTACGAGTGTGAAATGTCCAGCATGTGGAAATGTGACGACTTGAACGTTAAGTCATCTACCAGCGTCCCGTATGCTATCACTCCAAACCAAAAAATTGCTATCAAATCATTAGAAATTACTATCAAATCCATTTATGCAAAGGTTCACAGTGTGGATTTTGCAACATGGATGTTCTTCCATCTTGTTCTGGCGATTTTGCATTGACGCGGCCATCTTGGTTTGGCGACAAAAAAAAAACGCCCTGGCGCTACTGTCCCGTTTGCTACCACTCCACCAAAAAAAAGTTATGATTAAAGTCCATCAAATTTGACACGAATCTCAGAAACCACTCTTCTATATTTTTCGTGCTCTGCATACAGAAAAAAATATTAGATCCAAGACAAAGAAAATTTCTAAATTTACAGCAGAATTTAAGGTGCCGTATATCAAACAGTTAAATCTACCAGACGTTTGTGCTTCCTTACACAACCCAAAGAAGATTGACTAAGCGGAATAGAAGACTCGTTTCACGAGTTACTCGTCCATAGAGTGTCTATTTAACACGAAGCGTGAAGTTTGAGTGAATTCTCTGTGAAACCCTTTCACTAAGTTTCCACGCGAATTCTTTCGGCAGAGATGTTTAAACTTTTCAAGATCTTACCAAGAAAGAAATAAAACCTGTAATTAAATGCCTTGATTAAATTAGATCTTTTTTACAAAAAAGTAAGTCACAACGAATAAAACAATTGTATAAGGTACAAATAAATTAAATTAAATCTTCTTTCATGTGTTCCATCAAACACAGTTACATTCGAATTTTTATGCTTACGTTGTGGTTTATCGCTATTTTTTTATTTTAAAATATTCTTTGACACAATTGATTAAAATTTCCATTTGAAAATAGCTTTCATTTACATACTGCAGAAGGGTATAATCTATGCTATTGAACAAAATTGTGACAAAAGGCAAATAAAATCGCATAACCAAAATGTTCAATGATAAATTCTAATATTAATAATTAATGATAAATATAATATATTGCTATGTCTGTCATTTTGTGATTTCCACCAGGTGGAAAAATCTCTTATGTCATCAGCTGATTCAATAAAAGTTACAACCAAAAGTATATGACAAAATGGAATCAAATCATAACGAAAATGGTTAGTTTTTTTGCTCTCCTGAAAAATGCAGCTTTTTGACGTACGACCTTTTGCACCTTTGAGTGATGATATTTTTCAAGAGCTTCATTATTTCTATCGATGATGCACTGCAAAGTACCACATAATATCACGTGGAAAAAAATTAACTGACAGAGAAAATTCGGAAACTTCGAGGGCGGAATTCAATATACTGTTGCATTTATAGACTGATCTTCCAAATGGGGGGCGGGTTGTTTTGAAAATACCATTAAAAGAAGTTTAAAATAGGTGTGTGAGAAAACAATCTGGACATATAACCTATAAACCTACCGGTGAGAAAAAAAAACAAAAATTGGTGTGTCTTGACATCCAGTAACGTGGGAAAAATGTCATTTAGAGAAATAGCTTGCGGTGTTGGAGTTAATAATTTCCCGCAGAGCTATTTCACGTGAGTTGAATAGATCATGTATGTCAGATAATACGCGGACGTGAATGAAAGACCTGGATTAACTTAACGATATAACGAGATGAGAAACGAAACTATACTAAAAGGGATTGATTATAGAAAACTTCAGGTGAGAGAGACATTTTTTTAGATTAAGGGGAAACGCTTTAATTTAGATTGCATGATTGGTATAGTAAAAGAATATAAGGGCCACCTTTGTGTTAGTCACTTATAATCTGGAGTGATGCTTTTTTAAACCTTTAAGTAAATTATAACAAAACTTGAATGTGTGATATGAGATTTTTCTTTTGCCTATAATCCTTTAAATTAAATAACTGAAATTTGCAAAAGCATTTTTTTTTAGCATTCTTTACTCTTACTCTGTATTTATGGTCTACCCGATAATAAGCTTCAATCATCCAAGCTTACAAATCCTCATTAACTGACAAAGGTGATTTTGTGCTTTAAAAAATTCAACATAAAAGAATTCCTACTAAAGAAACAACAAAAGCATAAAATCGAGAAAAAAATCCGAAAGCCATAATTTGTCGTCAATGGATTTCATCAACAGTAATTTGCTTCAAGGGTTAAAAAGTCGTCTGAATTACTGTTTCAAAAAGTGTAAAATGTATCTTCACTTCCAATAGAATTAGCAAGGACTCGCCTAATGGTTTCTTTGATGTATTGCGAATAGGAACGCGAGAATGTTTTGTGATCTTCAACCTTGCGAACTTTCTTGAACCATTAAGTCAGTTTATTTTCAACTGAAAGGGTTTCAAAGAATACGCAAAAATCACAGGCACTTTCACTGGTCTCTGACTGTGAATCATTAGCCTTGTTGCCTTACTACCTTATATACAGCAAATCTAAAGAACTTCTGTTTGACCTTGACGCCTCCGATGACCTTTCCTTCCCACCTTAACCTGCGAATCGCTGAAAGAGAACATGGAAGCTGTACCTTGTTCCTTTTTCTTCCCCTAATTCAATCACCTACATACAAACTGAAAGTATTCAAAACCTGCGTGGCATTCCGAGCTTTATCCACGGGCTGAATTATGCGGAATAACCCCGATTCACGGCGTGAAATCGCTCGAATAACATCCAAGGCGAAGGTAGCCATTTTATCAGAAAAAAAAATGAAAAAACGGGAGGGGGGAAATGCCAGGGATTAGTAAACATTCGAAATTTGAGCTGAAGCGTAACGCTCCCCAGTCGAATAACTCGCCATCCGCGCACACACCAGTCAAGCAACCTAAGCTTTCTCTTTTGAACTAGGAAATAGGTTAATTGGCCGAACCCTATGCGTTTTATTCGACGCCGTATAAAAGACAATTTTGATCTAAGGGCTCTCAGTTTCAGAGAACAGTGAGAGGAAAGGGACACGGATACAATAGTAAGTGGAATATTTTACTGTCACCTCTCTATCTCCCTTCGAACTTTTTGAGAGTATCTTATCTAAAGCTAACCAAGGTCAGTGAGAAACTGATATTTTATTTCGACGGCAATTAAATTCATGGATGAAGTATGGTTAAATTTTAAAAAACACAAAATTATAATAATAATTTAATTATTGCTTTAAATTTTTTTTAAACTTGCTCGTCTCGTATGATATTAAGATTTGCAGATATTTCGCCGGTTTAGAGCAGAAACCCATTAACTGACCAATAAAAAAAATTTCTTGCATAGCTGTTTTAAAAGCCAACTAGAAAACAAGAATTTAGTCAAAAAATGTAAACATTTTGACAGTTTTACTTATCTTTAAAACGGATTATGATGCACCAATTATTTTTATCGTCATGATAAGAGTTTGGAATCTCCGAAAAAATGTCAGTTTATGTGGTTTTTGTTCTAAGCTAACGATTATGTTAAAAAAATTTCGAATAATTTTACTTCTGAAGTTTAGTTTAAATTTTAAATGTATTATTATGTACATTTATTTCAATAATACTAATTGAATTTAGTCTATCTAGCTCAAATAAGAACACTTCAATAGTGTAAAGTTGCTTCTATATTTGGAAAAAATGTGTTTCTATTTAAGCTGGATAGTTCCTAAATGTAGCATAAAATTTTTCAATGCAATGTTAAAATGCAGTTTGTGGTTTGCTTAACGGAATTTGTATATTTTGGAAAACAATTACTCTTATACATGCATTCATTTAAAACTTATACAATCAATTTATTAAGATTGTCTTGTTTATTAACTCTTGTATAATCTAGAGGAACAAACTACAAGTAATATAATTGCGCCACTTAATTTATTTCTGCTTATAATCATTTTATTCAAAAGACACAATCGGTACTGCATTCGTATTCTTAAAATTCATATACGGTTTGAACTAAATTCAATATTTAAAATATTCTCGTAAAGTGTTATACTCTTAAAACATAGGAAAAATTTAAAGATTTATTAGATACGAAAAGCTTTATTTTGATGATAAATGTATTCACAGCATTTCTTTGCATTTTATTAAGACTAAATCTATTATGGCCCTTTTTTATATTTCTAAATTAAAGGATATGTTGTGCCAATTGTGATAGTTTATGTTGTGTTCATAATATGTAAATTAGAGGTGTGCTATTTCTATATATTAAAAGCGGTCTCATTATTTTTGTATAATAGTTTTGAAAACGGAATGAAAATCAATTTACCGCAAAGGTATTTTTATAATTGTTTATTTTGATTTTTATAAATATCTCAAATGAATTTGTTTCATCAAATTGAGTTGTCCTGTAGCGAATTGTATTAAGGATAATCATTGAACTTCTTCCTTTCACTTTTTTTGTGAATTTGGTTTTCGTATTATCGAAAAGAAGATTTAGCTCTGCTCACAAAAAAGTACTTTATAAATAATATAAATTCGTTCGAAGATTATCATAATTCATCAAGGCTGTTTAAGAACTAGTTAAAATACACAGACATTTGATGTTGTTATTATTACACTTAAAATCGAAGAAGACAAAATGGAACAGAAAACTAGTGAATGTCATGGTCGGCATTTTGTAGGATTTTCATTGGCAAGTCTATTACATTAGATAATTGATTTACAACGTTTACATACAAAAAGATCATAAATCAATGGACCTGAACAAAATCGAAGCAAATCCTTTAAGCAGCTTTGTTGCGCTTGAATAAATAGCATCGAGATCAACATGATAAAAATCAACAAAACTGCCTGATAGTCGAATGTTGAAGTGTATCATGAAATGGTATATAAAAATATTTAAATGTTATAAATGAAAAGTTTGGTTTCCGGTTTAATCTCAACTTCATCAATAATTTATGAGAGTATTTTCAGTGTAAAAAAGAAACACCAAACGATCTGAGAAGAGTTTGCTTCTTCTGTCCAAATACTTTCGTCTAATCATATCGGAATTACCTTAGCCATTTTTATCGCCAATTTGACAAAGCGCGCGTTTGGCGTTTAATCATATTGGTGTTGACCAATCAACTTTCTCATCAATTTGGAATTTATTCTTTGAATTTGTATTGGAAAACTACTGAAATCATATTCGAAAAGCAAACCAAATGATGTCGTGTTTAAAACACGTACAGGAAACATCGTATTACCACAGAAACGTTACTGCCACCTATATTTTGCTTGACAGAAAATACCTTTCGTAAGAAAACTAATATTAGGGTTCATTTGCAAATAGAAAACTTCCCATTCATTTTCATCTTTCTTGATAAACTGTTCTTAAAATTTCGAAAAAGTCTTAGAGTAAATTATGATGGTCTCAAAAAGCAGCTGGTACTCGAAAGTTGTGTAGGATTTTAATAGGGGATTTTTTTTTCTGAAGAAAATAATAGATACATTTCAGTTTTTATATTTATCTGGAAAACAGAATTTCAAAAAAAACAAAAGAAGATGATGAACTTTAAACTAGCTATGCGTGTTCAATCAAAACAATCCTCAAAAGTAGAATCATGATTTAAAAGTTTGAAATTCAAAGAAGATTCATTTTACTAACCTTGAAGAAATTACTATTATATTTCACAGTTAAGTTTTTTTTTCACTTCAAATGCGTTCTAAATATCCGTATACAACATTAGCTGAATATTTTCCCCAATTTACATTCAGGTAAATTTTGAAACTAGTATTTTAAAATATGTTTACATTTAAGACAGATTTTTAGTAGCTGTTCACACATAAATACTTGATCTTCAATGGTGCGTATTCAAAATCCTTCCAATCAACTTCCAAGCCCCTAACAGACTACAAACTAGATTATCTTTACCAATTATTAAATAAGGCAGAAAAACATAGAAGTATGGAATGACAAGATAGTTATTTAATAAACGTAGAGAGATAAGTATAAAATTTTAAAACATTCTTCTTTTCTAGAAGATAAAAGAATGTTTGATTTTGGGATAACTAAGCTCAAACTTAATCTTCATTAATGTTTTCAAACATTTGTTATTTTGATGTCAGAAAACCATAAAAACCTTTTTGTGAGTACGTTTCTTACGGAAAACAAGACAGTAAAAATATAAATTTAAAACAAAGACGTTATTATTCAGAATAACAATTAAACAAATATGTTTATAGTAAAAAAAAATCAAATGAGAATTGCATCACTATTTTTTGCGTCAACAAAAAGAAACTATTCTCAAGTCAAACTACTGAACCGTTACACTAGATAGCGTGACTCCGTCAAAGAATCTTTCGATCATATAATAGTCATAGTACATAATAATTAAATGAATTGCTGCAACTATAGAATATTTGTAAATGACCTCGGAGACGAAAAAGTTTTAAATTCTTTTCACTTCACTGCGTTTAGTCACAGCCTAGTGGCTTTTTACAAAAAAGGTTTTACTTTTTGCTAAAGTGGCGTTAGAATTCCTGTGTTCTATTCAAGAGCACAAAATAGGTTCTTGAACAAAAAAATATTTACATATTTCATTCAAGTATTATGATTTTGATTTAATTTAAGAATTAACTACTTCTAATTTATGCAGGTTCATCGCTTTACTTTAAAATCATTTATTTTATTATTTTTTTTTTTTGCATTAAAACACTTCCGGATTGAGAAATACTTTTTCTACTTTCGCGCTGTCTTTTGTTCTATTTATTTCACGTAAAGTAACCCAAATAACAGGAATCATCTCAAAACTTCAGAATCCGTTTGTTTCCAAAGAAATTGCTGAATATTTACTCACCAGACCTACTTTTATTTGCAGACTTTTACTTCATAAGATAATTACTTTCACCTCGTTTCAGAATAAAATTGGACAAAGAATTCCAAAACTAGATATTTGAAAGTCTGCTGTGAAGGAATGCTAAAAATGTAATATTTACTCAATTACGAGATTTAAAATAATATTTGGAATAAATGAGAAAAAATTATTTCTAATCCTCACTTGACCAAATTAGTGCGCGTGTATAAAGAACATGCTATTATAATTGTTTCTAAATATCATACTTTATTGTTATATATTATTATAGAATATGTTTTGCATTAATTACATTACCTGTTTTATTTAGCAGGTAACTGAAAAATCAAACAAGCATGAGATTGTTGAAGTCTCTATTGGCGATAGCCTTTGTTGTAGGTAAGAAAAAGAAACATACCATATGCATTCTGACTGTATTAATTCAAATAAATACCCTGACATTATATTTAGCTGTTTGCTCTTTTTTTAGAAGTTTATTAATTAAACAACAAAATGTTGCAATAATTAACTTAAATTTTCTTTGTTTATTTTTAGGTTTAGCCTCAGCTCAAGATAGGGTGAGTAAAATCATTGATTGTTATTAATTTGAAAAGAGTGTTGGAGTTAATATCCAAGCAAAATATGAAAAATTCAGGTTGTACAATTTGCGTGGAAGAATACATCATAAACTTCCCGGTATTAAAGCTACTCATGTACCAAACACTTTTCCAGATTAACTTTCCATAACGTACTTCTTCCATAAACAAAAACACACCACTCGCGTCGGCAACGAGTATATAAAAGCAGGTTGGAATCGAATTAATATGGAAAGGGGATGATATTTCAGAAAATATTCCGAATGTGAAACGCACATTGCTTTTTGAGAGACAATAGAACTGCTTTGAATAATGCTTAAAGGCCATGACCGGTCGTCGGGCATGACAGCGCTGAAAATAAAGAAAAATATATATATTATGAAGGATTTTTTTTCTCCATGTCACCAGTTATTCTTCAAGTTGATATGAGTTTCAACACTGAGGCAGTTTTCCTTTAATTTCCAGCCTCTGAAATAAATCAATGCAACAAAACTCATACTTTCCTTTTGAATTTATTCAAAGCCGAGTTACACTTGACGTTTTCATATTCAAAGCCTTATTCAGGTTTAGAAGTTTATTCATCCCTCTTAATCAACTGACAAACGGCTGATTTCGTCCAAAATGCCATTCCTGGATTTTGGGGTTATTATACCTAATGAATATTTCCGTTACTTTCTGCCATAATGGTTGACATCTGCTTTGATAGTATAATTACTCGAAATCAATTTTCTTCCTTGACTGAATTTCTATGTTTAGTATAAAGGCATTTCACTTAATAATCTTACACACCGGGTAGCTACATAAAAATTATAATGGGTCCAAAAACTCGAAAATATGTACGCACTAGCCACTGCTTGGTAATACCGGCGTTGCTCGTGCCTGTGGTGTAAGGTATTAATCTGGTGTAAAATTTTCCGCAGATTTCAAATCCGTTGAAGATATGTTCAATTACAAAATTATTTATTTAAAGAAAATAATATTTTTAGGTATCAATCTAAACTGAAATTTTCCGCAGATTTCAAATCCGTTGAGATTTTTACTCTATCTTTAACGGTCTAAGAGATAGAAAAAAGAATTGTGACTCCAGTTAAGATTTATCGTCTGGCTAGAAAATCGTTCCTCGTGCAAAATCAAAGTGGAAACGAAAACAAAAAAAGAATTTTTTACGCGTTCTGAGGATGAAAAACTTTTGGTATGATTCCAAACCCTGACTGCAAGGTCGCATGAGTAGAAAAAGTTCTCCGCGTTTGAAAAAACGATGGAGAATAAAACTATGAAATTTATTTAAAAATCTTCTAGATTGAATTTTAAAATTCGGCGCGACCCAAAAACTGCAAATAATTCAGACTACCTGTGTGCCAAATCTCATTGCTGTAAGCGCCATAGAATCGTCAGGATTTTGCGACCTCAAACAGACAAACAAACACTTTCTTTTATAATAGTAGAGATTTATAGCAGTAGAGCAGGTCTGATTTTGATGACGAAAGGCTAAACGCGACACTTCATAAAACTTTCTAAATGTTTTTGTCTGTAAGACAAAATACTGCAAAACAAAATGAACTAAGGACACATATTTATCTCAAAACTATTCTTAAAGAACGTCTTTCTTCACAACAACCATAATTACCTCAAAACTACAAGAAAATAAATTAAGGTAACTTCCTATTCATTTTTATTTGCGATGGACGCGTGACTTTTGGTTATAGATCAAAACACATTGCTTTTTCTTTCCGCGACTCTTTCTTAGTTCCTTTGCCTTTGCTCGAGCTGGCTGTAAATATAATATCTTTAAAATGAAGTGATCAAGCATAATCGGAATATATTAGCCTCCATGTATTTTGTTGTAGAGAAGTTGTTACGTAGGTAGACCAGTCTGCCTGTTATGTTTATGGAATGTTTTATGAATTTTCAATAAATTTCCTTCATATTTTCTACCTGCCTCCTCGTTAATCATTGAACCAGTCGACATCTTCATACGGCTATGAGAATTAACATCTGCTTAAACACAAGTTTAAAAGTATTCTCTGCGGGACGATAAGTTTTGCTGGAGGCTAAAATCGTGCGTGGAATTTAAAACGTATTTTCTTTTTAATAATCTAGGGAAACCGACAGGCCGGATACGGCGGAAACTACGCTGGGGCTGCACCTTACCGACCCCAACCACAGGAGCAGGCCTACCAGCAACAACCTCCTCAGCAATACGGAGGCGGCCAACAAGTACAACACTACCCTGCGCAACAAGCAAGGCCTGTCCGTCAACACTCCGCTGCTCCCGTAAGTTGTGCAGACTGTCAGATGTGACACCTCGGTTATGTTCTCTTTTGTTCCTTCCCATCCATGGCTTCAACTTTAACCCTTACGTGCGAGTCGCTTCAATAATTTGTTTTGACAGATCAAGGGGATTGCTGTCATCTTCAATAGAATTTTTGAATATTCATTTGTGAGACAGTTTTTGTTTAAATAAAATCCCGATATTGGTCATAACAGAAGATCTAAATCCACCATGACAGGTTTGTTTTAATTCGCCTGCAAAATTTCGTTCTGTAAAGATAATTTTCTTCCCTGTCGTTTTAATATCAGAGTTATATAAACATCAATTCGAAATAACCAAACTCGAGTTTTAATTTTTACATAGTTGGTCTAGATTTAGACGACAATCATTTAGTCTTCGTTCCAAGTGCATTTTCTGCTTGTATAAGTTTTTAAAGGTTTTCCTTGCAAGGAGTACTTCAGTTGTAAATGTTATGGACGACACTAAACTGGATACAAGCTATACTTAGTTATTTATTATTAGGACATCATCAAATCACAGCCATTGTATAGTTCATTCAATTTTAAAACTTATAAATGCTGTAAAAGTTATTAAAAATTCATCCTTTTACTCACACTTAAATGCTAAAAAGCGTGTATTGCTTCAAAAAAAATTCTAGTCTTTTATTCAATTTCAATTAATGACTTAAATAGTGCTAGTAATGTATTGTTCCACTGTGTCAAAGAGGAACATTTTCAACTACTCACATTCTATCATATATGTTTTAATAGGACTAATTCTAGCGTGTTGGCGCAAAACGGTATGAGGTCAAGAACCAAATTTTTCAGGAGACAGATTTTATCGAATGTATTTATTACGTATCCATTATAAATCAAATCAATCATTTCAACCAGCTTTTATATATCGGCTTTTTTCATAGTTGGTTTACACTAATTTGACCAAATGGAAGACAATTTCTTACATGTAAGCGTCAGTTTGAACAAATGTTTGACTTGTACTGTTTTGCCCAAACACGTTAGAATTCATCCATGATTCCAGTAGTCTGAATTTTTCGGTTTGTAATTCATTGGTAATTAAAGAGACTTTTATCCTCATGTAATCCCACTCGAACGAGCTCTGACTCTCCTAATCTGATCGCTCAAGCCGTAAATGCTCGAAGGGAGAGCTGAAGTAACGAGGATAATGCTTAATCTGGAAGCGGAACAAAAGCCATTCCTTTCACATGGGTGGCGAGACTGACCTACATGTCTCGGCAAAGTCAGGAGTCAAGCTCTCTCTCTCGCTAGAGACAATCGAAAGTTACTTTTCCGGGCCAACCTCCATTCAGTCTGGAGTGTGGAACAAGCCGAAATAATATCTACTCGAGCATTCAGGAAGAAATTAAGAGTTTATCAGACGCTTTCGTGACGGCAATCGGTTCCAGAGGGAAAAGCAATATTGGGGTCGTCACAATCTGATAAACTAGATTTTTCTCAACTAGAGTTACATTGTTCCGAAAAAGAATAAACTCCATTGTATTTGCTTTCGATCCGCTGTGATTAATAATTCATTTACTTATTGCTGCCCTGTATCCTCCTCGAACTTCTCAACACGTGTCACGTTTGATTGTTTATGCTGGGAAGAAGGTTTGAACTGAATGCAAGGAATTGATCTCATTACTGCTAATGTGATTCATTAGTCGATAAGCAAACAGGTGTTATTGGGGCATTAAGTCTAAAGGGCGTAGGAAACATTTCACGAGATGATCAAATAAACAATAAAACGATTAATTCAGCGAATCATGACAATAGTAGCTTTAAAGAAGTTTCTCAAAATATAATTTTATAAATTATCATTGAAAACAACCTAAAAATTTATAAACATTGGGTCTTAGTAAATCTGCCTCAGTAAAATAATCGAATTAAAATTTTTCAAAAATTCAATCCCTATTTAAATTTAAATGTTCACATCCTTTTTCTCAAAAATAAGCTGATGCTGCTCCCCCCAACAACAGCTTTCTAGCTAAATCTTTCATCTTTTCAAGCTTTTATCGATAAATTAAACCACCCTTTTTAAATCTGTAAAAATTAACTATTTTTCATTCCTCTGTACGGATATTTTGTAAGATAAATCAATAAATAATAAGAGAAAAGCAGACGTATTTGTCTCTTAGTAACCCTTAAGGGAATGGTTGACTAAAAACAAACTTTTTCAGTTACCCTATTGTTATGAAATTTCCAGACTGTTTTCTACTAAATTGGGTACATATGAAGTTAGATTCAAAGTATTAACTCATTCGAATATTATTGCCTAAGAAATGGTCAAAAGTTTTGATAATTTAACATGTGTTGTCAAAATTGATAGGTCCCATGGAAGTAATTTAACATGTGTTGGCATAATTGATAGGTCCCATGGAAGTAATTTAACATGTGTTGTCATAATTGATAGGTCCCATGGAAGTAATTTAACATGCGTATCAAATTAACTTCATTTGGTAAAAGCATAGCTAAATTGTTAAGAAAGGTACTGAAGCACTTAAGAGTTTTGCAAAGAAACATATGTTAAGCAACCTTTTAAACCAAATTTTAAAGGTTTGTAATCATAGATATTTTTTTCGTTTGTACTTAGATATATGAAATAACAGATTTCAAGGATTATCCATATAAATTTTAATCAATCAACAAAAACCTGATACGCAAAGAACATTTTGAAATCGAAAGCATATAAAAAATCTCAATCGGTGAAAAATGTGTTTTTGTAGCAGACTTTCTTTTTCTTTCTATAGCTAGGAAACTAATACTATCTTAACACTACTATGCATCTATAACTATATATTAACTATTTAGATCATATATAATATGTTTTATGTTGTTGCTTAAAATAAATCGTCAACAATACCAAAATGCAGCGATAAGAACAGCTACAAAAATTGGTCTACTTATTCCTTGATAAAGCATATACCAAATAAAATCCCAAATCTTTAATAGCAAATTAGCTAATAGTATTTGAAATATATATTCATTACGTTTAAATAATTTAAAACAGCATTTTCTTCTGCAACATTTCAGAGAATTTTGTTTTATTTCACCTGTACTCTAAATGGTTCTGAGTCATTGCTATTTATTTCATTTCAGGAGGAGGAAGAAAAAGAGCAGGGACCTCATCCGCTTCAACTTCTCCTGGAAAAATCTAAATTCGAGTGCGGTTCAAAGTCCGACGGCTACTATGCTGACAGTGATGTAGGTTGCCAAGCTTTCCACTATTGTGTCACCGGACAAAAGCATTCCATGATGTGTCCGGCCGGAACAGTTTTCCATCAAGTCCACTTGAATTGCGTTCCAGCTGATCAAGACATTTGCTCCAATGCCAATAAGTTTTTCTTTGTCAATGACTATCTGAATAAGGTATGGAGATTCAAATTTCTATAAGTACTTATATTTCACCATAATTATTTTATTCATCTGTATTTCGTGCAAGCTTCAGGCGAAAGCAAGAGTTCGTATCTTCTTCGTACAACTTCATCTAGTTATTATGTTCAAAGCCAAAATGTTTTATTTATTTCTTTTCTCAAAAAGGTTATAATTTAAATATATTCCGTGTCAAATTAATTGCTATGCCTCTTAAGAAATCCCTTTTTTAAGTATTTGAGAAGCGTAATTTGTATGTACAGTAGAACTCCAACTATCCGAACTCTGACTATCCGAATCGCTGATTATCCGAATCGCTTTCAGAATTTCAGAAAAAAAATTAAGACGGAAACATACTGCGATTCGCAAAATAATGATTCTGGGTCTGAAATTCTAAATTATTATAAACTTATTGAAAGCGTGAGAGAAGAAAGTGTCGAGGAAAAAGATGACCTTAATGTCGAAGTTGAAGCAGACACGGGACCATCTGCTAATGAAGCATTTGCCGGCCTTGAAACTGCGTTGAAGTGGATGGAGCGTCAGCCCGAGTGTGACTACATGCAACTCTCACTGTCAAGCGGATGAGCTACTTGACTGCCCGAAAACGGATGAAGACAGTCAAACAGCTTACTTTGACAGAGATGTTCAGCAAGCAATTACTTTCATTTACAGTACGGTACGTACATACTGTACTAATGTACAGCACTTGTAAGTAGCTTAACATGTAAAAGGTTTGGCTTTTCATTTAATTAATTAAAAGTTCTTTTTCTTTAAAAATAGTTTTTTTCTCCCATTTTCAACATACATACATACATACAGTAATTAATTAAAATACATACTAGACCCTTTTTTCGGAAAAAATCCAATTATCCGAATGGGGTCCGGTCCCAATTGATTCGGATAATTGGAGTTCTACTGTACTTATCTTCATGAATATGTTTGTAACTTTCAAAGAGACGAGTTAGCATCGTTAGTATTTATCTGAAATGGAAGTGAAGATTCAAAATGTATGAAACGAATGAAACCCTACTTAATTTAACAAATTTATTGTTCTGATTCATTTTCAACGTTAAAAGGCAGCGAAAAGAATATGAACTTACCTAGATTTTACTAAGAAGATGAATTGGATTTTGATAGAGATGGTGTCCTGTATATATAATTGATACACAAGTATCGATGTTTTGAAAAATATTTTAAAGTATTCAATGTTTTAATATTTAGTATATGTTTATCAAAAGAGATTTCAGTGAACCTTATTATTTACCAAATTCCACAGATATTCTAGCCATAGTCATGAACAACATTAAAAAAATAATCCCAAACCCAAAATTCTCAAAGCATTCGAAATTCGTGCGCTCAAAAAATGAATCTCAGTTTCAAAATCTCTTCGTTGAATGTTGTATCACGAATATATCATCCGAAATCCAATACTAATGGTCACAAACTATTCAAATCCCATAACATCAATAAGGCCAATACTTATCCTATGAAAGGATCGACAAGTTTAATGGGCCCCATGTGTTTTATAAGAAAATAAAGAGAAAAAGAAACGCCTGTTCAACAAAATGTATACAAAGGAGTGTACTGTATTATCACAGTCCCTCTTGCCTCAAGTGCAGAATTATATTCAGTGTTCTGCAACACAACTCCAAGCAATTGCAATTAACTGCAGTGAAATCAAAAACAGACGTAAGACACAATTATATGGCTAAATATGTATTACATATTTATAATGAAACATCAAAATTGATTAACTTACTTTATTTGAAACCAAGTCATACTTTCAGAATTTGCAATGCTGTCAGTAATTTTTGAAGTTAAATATTTTGTCATTGACATAGAATATGTGTATTTATAAAGTGTTTGTGGTAATTTGGGTGGTGTAGGAAGGTTGTTCCGTAGCTAGAAAAGAAAAAAAGTGTGGCAAGGAGCACGCTTTGCACTGTAGAATATCGTAACTTATGATTTAAAAAAAAAATCGGCCAAGATTTTGATAAAATTAAGGAAAAATTGTTCTGCAAAGACTTTGTTCTGCGACGTACGTCGTAGTTTTAAGCACTTTCTGCTCCCGGGCCACATGTATACACACAGGATAGTCTGTCCACTTGGAAAGTCCAGGTTAATGTACTACTTTCACCTCGCGGCCATGGCTGTGTAGGAAATTAAGTAGCTGTCCTAAAAGTTTGATTTACAAGATAAATTTCCTCCACTGGACTCAAATTAAAACCACGCATCAAATTTATTTTAATGGGCATATTTCATGCTATATCGATATTTTCTATTTCTAGCCACTTGAACAGAAGGGTCCCAACAACACTGTCCAATACCACCAGCGATACTATCCCGACAACTATGCCGTCGGAGATCCCTTCATTCCTCCTCAGGACTCAAAGAAGGACCACCGAGAGCCCCCAGCAGCTACTTATGGCCTAGGACCCGCTTACAGAGAACAAGCTCCCCAACCAGCCTACCAACAAGCTGCACCAGCCTACCAACAAGCTGCACCAGCCCACAGACCTCAACAACCTGCACACAGACCGGCTCAACCTGCGCATTACGCACCCGCGCCCCAGGTCTACGCACCCCAGCCTAGGCCAGCCTATCAACAGCAGCCAGCCCCCAGGCCCCAACAAGGCCAAACTATCTCCTATGGGTATGGGGCTCAGCAAGAACAAGCACACCAGGCACAGGCTTTGCAGGCTCAGAGAGCATTCAATCAACAACAGTACCAGGCCACCGCTCCACAACAGCAACTGTACGCTCAGGCCCCACCAAGACAACGATACGCATAAGTCTAGAACTTAGTAGGAAATAATTGCAGTTGCATGCTTAAAATAAATCTTCGAAGTACTTTCTAAATCTGTAAACATTTCCTATTTATTTATAGGAATAATCAATTAGATTTTCCAATGAGATTATCATAAAAATGTCCCCTCTCTATCTACTCTCTCCCTATCTCTATTTATTTATCTATGTATGTATGTATCTATCCTATCTATCTCTCTCCATATCTCTATTTATTTATCTATGTATGTATGTATCTATCTCTTTCCGTGTATCTATCTATCTATCTCCATATCTCTTTATCTATCTATTTATCTATGTACCTACCCATCTATGTATCTATCTACTTATCTCTCTATCTTATCTCACTCTGCCAAAAAAAAAAATTCGAAAATAGAAAAATTCTTCTTGAATAAAAATTATTTTAATTTTTAACTAATAATCATTGAATTACTATTTTAAAGTTGAAAGAAAGACTGTTCTTAAAACACAACAGAAATTAAAACAATTTGCAAGGGAACTTAACCCCTTCCTTATCTTTGATTTATTTCGAGAATGCAACTGCATAATTGTAAAAAAGCGAAAATGATTTTAAATGTATATTAATTTAACACCTTTATCTGTGATTTGTGTTGTTTGTATGCAAGTACTCAAACCAGAGTACATAATTTGTTAGTGATAAACGGCTTGCAAAGTCATGCCAATTAACCATGCAATAAAAAATATTTTAAACGCCTTTAAAATGTTGTTTTGTGAACTATTTTTTAAGATTTTTTTTTTCTCTAACGTGTTTATTCATGGTTTTCTCGACTCATTCTTTTTTCATCCCAAATGGATAATTTTTAAATTACTGGGAAATTATAAGTTAGTTATTCCTGCTTCTTAGAAGCTAATGGTGTATTACGAATAAATATATAAAAATGTTCGTTTGGGGGAAATTGGAAAGATGTTGTTGTTTTAAAATATTGAAGTATTTTACAATCAGAAAGTTGAGACAGTGTTGTCAACAATAATAAAAATTATTTACTCATATATACACACATTCCGCGCTTTCAGAATTTTCTATTGATTCTAGAATTGAATAGAACTTTCTATTCAATTACAGGGCATAGAAACAGTGTAGTAAAAAGATAACATTCGATAAAGATTTTATATACTATTAAATTTTTAACGCATAAAAATTTCTATAATTTGATAAACTCATGCGTCTCTATATGGGATATTTCTGTGTATGATTTTCTCAGCTTTTAAACTCTTTATTTAAAATGTATATTATTGCAAAAAGACAGTTTGTGTGATAAATGTGTCAACAGAACTCTTTTGTCTGTATACTAAGCTATACTGAGTCTAACGTTTCACAAATTAGGTCTGAGAAAGTCATAAAGCCACTCACACAAATTGGCATTGATAAATGTGTAACCCAATTTAGGTATCCGAATACCTTTCAGAATTCTTTACTCAATAATATTTCCGTTAAAAAAATGTTTTCGTATAATTCATACAACGATGGTATCAGATAATTTTAAGATGTTATTCTAGGTTTGTAAGAACCAGGGCATAAACTTTTAACCCGTCATTTTGAACTCCTCCAGTTTCTGCATTTTTGTTTTCCCCCACCCCGTAATGCAGGAACAAAATTTATATCTGCATTCACTTCTGCTAGCTTTTAAAGAGTCAAACAGCTTTCTTTCAGTTTAGACCCTAAAGTTAGAAGCATGCTAAAGGAAGTAAAATCAAGCATCACTTTATCCTACCATCAACCATTAGTTTCAAGTTTCAGGTCTTAACCATAGAGTCTGAAGAATACAAAGTAAAAGTAGCTTCTTAATATGTGAAATAAAATCTCGATGTGCTAATACTATTAAAAATAATATTAAAAATCGGAAGTGTGCACACTTCCGATTTTTCAACGTGCGGCGCCGTTGCGGCACCTAAGCCCAACTATGCACACATAACCGTGAAATGACGCAAGATCTCATTTCGCGCCATTTGCGATAAATATTCTATCGAAGAAAACGTGATTATTTCGCTTACTTGGTGCAAAAAAAGTATATTTTGAAACAAAATAGACGTTACTGAATACAACCATTTATTAATTATTATTTATATTTAATTTATTTATGAAAACAAGGCACTTCAGATCGGATAAGCGCGTGTGGCGAGCTGCAGTTCCATGGGGATCTGCGGTGCAAATTGCACGCAAGTTGGACGTGCGTCGTCCGGAGGAATGTGTGCGCTACTCTATTGGATCTAATGTATCTCAGACCGCAGTTGCGTTGCGGCAGCGGAGCTGCACGTTGAAAAACCGGATGTGTGCACCGGGCCTTAAACTGCAAGAGAAAATCTCGAATTGTGATACGTCGTACTTTAGTTTATTATATTGTTTTGGCAACATCGGAAACAGAGTATCACGTGTGAGGCGATCCTTGTTTCCAATTTTATTTGTTGATTCAGTTTAGACTTATAAAGTTAGGAACATAAACATAAAAAAAGAAGTAAAATTAAGCATTCCATTATGCTTAAAATCAACCATTAGTTTAAATTTTTAGAAGGACTTTACCTTGTTGTCTGCAGAATACAAAGTTCAGACAGCTCCTTAAGCTGGGAAACCAAATCTCGAATTGATACGTCGTAATTCTGTTAATTATTTTGTTTTCGTAACATCTGAAAACAAGGAGCATCACGTTTGGGGCCTTAAATTCCAGTTTTACTAGATGATAAATGCTTCATTCATATTTAATGCAAAAATTTTATTCCAGTCACGTCTTAGAGGAATTTCTCACATTTCACCATTCTTTATCATCTTAATCGCACAGCTGCTCTAGCTCTTTTTTATTCCTATATAAATGTGACAAATTTTTTGCTTGTCTGCATCTGATGTTTAATTGTAGAGAAAGTTGCCCATGAACTGCTTCTTTAAATTCCGGGGGGAAGAAAGAGGGAAGTGTGCAAACGGAGGAATACTTATTTCATATCTGAAGGCTCATAAAACCAGTTTCAGTAATTACGACGCATATTAATCGACCAATCATGTGAATAAGTTGATACACACCAAAGGACAGAAGTGAAAATAGATCAAGTTTCAAAAAAATCAGAATCTGAAGGAGAAAGTAAACCACATTTCTTATTGAAGCAAAAGCCGTCCTTGTCCTCTTCGGTGACTAATCACAGCTTTCGTACCATCCCACTGTATGCCTTCCGTTTGAGTAGAGATAATTTTATTTGAACCATTCTTGTTATTTCGAAATTCGCATGATTTCGCAAGTTTAAAAGTATTTTGTTCCATTGCAATTTCAGGATTCCTCTTACTATTTTCAACAGTCTTGAACTAAAACGTTTCAATCAATATTTTCCACAAAATTACTATGCACTTTTAGTTTATCTATTAAAGCGTCTTCACAAAACAATGCAATCTAAGAAAAGTTTTGAAATCGCATTTGAACTATGTGCTTATGACACCCGATGTGATCATTTTTGCAATACCTTTTAGAGCTAAAATTTTTATAGTTCTCAGGTTATTAAAACGTTTCAATATAAGCAAATCTGAACAACAAAGTTTGTTAAGCAAAAATGTATGCTTTTGTGTAACAAGACAAAACTAAATGTCATTTCTCAATACGCATATAAACTTTTTACAAGGACTGTAACATTAGCGGATTATAAATAGAAGCTCTATATTTATTTAATTTTTTAATGCATTCTAATGCATTCATTGAATTGCATTTTTAAAATGCATTCAAACTACAAGAAATAATTTTTCAATCATATTCCGAAGTATTAAAACAGATGAGTGCATTTAGAAAATAGGTAGTTGCGTCGATTGTTTTTAAACTACATTTTGAACACAATTTTATTTAGTATACGATTTAATATGCGTATTTTGCTTTAAAATAATTGTGTTTTCGTTATAGAAAGGCTAAATTGATAATTTTTATAACTGCAAAAAGGGATTCATAATGAGAACGTCAGAAGAGTATTCATATTTATAAACACACAATACTTTAATTTTCTGCATAAGCTGTGTGAATAAAACATTTCTTAAATACATGAAAAGTATTTTTGGATTAGCATGCCTCTCTATTCTGAATTTAAGTTGCATGAAATGTAAGAATCGCATTGATCATAAGTTTCTGAAATTTTATGGATGCTTTACTAGCAACAAACATTTGAATAGTATATCTATGAAACGGAAAAGTTATACATTCAAATGAAATGAATTACCTGAGTGATATTGTCCATGTATATTGTGAACCTAAGCCAAAACATTTTCAACGCCTGCTACCCCCATATGAAAATGTAAAATAACATGGTGATTAACAGTGCACAAAAATTCTTAGAATGCTGTTCATAACTATAGATTATGTTTAGAAATCTTACCAATCACAAGACCGGAGATAGTCTATCAAAAGAATTGCTTTCATTCTAACCACATCTCTCAATCTACCAGCCTTCCTAAGAAATTGATGTTAGAAAAGTACTATGGGTACATTTAAGTCTTAAAACTAAATGTTATGCACACTGTACATATAACGTCTTAAATCTTAGCTTTATGTACCCTGTACATTCAACGTCTGTATACATTGCACATTTATATACATAGTAAATTTAACGTCTTATAGAGCAGCGCAATGAATATTGTACATAAACGTTTTCATTTTTTACTCACAAAACTTCTCACGATGGTTATTTTAAAATTTACGAGCTTTCAGTTCTTAGAATCTATAATTAAAAGTACAGCTCATAACCGTGTTTCTACACAGTACCTCGCTAACTAGTACTTCAACCACTTTAATTTTTTTCTCTTTATATTTTTGAATAGATAGAGCAAATATATTATTTAGGCTCCAACTTTTTAAAGTTCTAACCTGCAACTACTAAAATAAATGCATAAATTTCTGTAGAAGGTATTTTATCTATGTGCACTATTAAAAAAATTTATTGTAGCTACTTTTTCTATGCACATCAGCATTGTGTTTAATTTCAGGATAGTATCTAAAAAATTATGCAATTTGGAAATTATCCAATACAACGATAGACCAATATGAGTTTCAATACAATGCAAAATTAATTAAGCCTTTACCTTAATTAAACGTATCTACCTACTTTGGTTAAAACGTGCATTGCTTGCAAATGTACGTTTTCACGCTCTTTTACGCAAAATATATAATTCGTATTTTTTCGCTCAATTTTCAGCCCTGAATAGAAATCTTTATTTTAAGATTTTTCCCAAAAGTTCTGACAATTATTTGCTTTATAAAAGAAAATGCTATTTAAAATAAAGAGCCAGCTGATGTTTGGTAGTTGGAAAAAGAAACGCAATTCGGAAACATCTCTAACCGCATCTATCAGTTCAAAGTGACTTCTATTGTCAATAAAATATGACATGAAAAAGAATCTTGACGTAAGCGATAGGTGAGATGAAAGGAGGCCCAGTCGGGGAGGCTGCTTTTGTCCGTACAAAGGAATGATGGATGGGATTATTGAGATCGAAAACCTGTACGAAGCGGGGTGTGAAGAGCGTTGGTTGGAAGAAATTCGCGAGCGATCTGTCATGATTTTTTCTTCGCCACGTTCTTAGGGATTAGAAGAAAGCTGATTTATGAGATAATCAGAACTTTCTACCGAGTCATTAAGAGGGTTTTCCGGCAATTAGAACCATGTGCTTAGAATGGCTTAGTTCAACACTCCTTGTCCGTTTAAATTGCTTCGAATGTTGGAAATTCAATATCAGATATTGGCATGATTTCTTAATTTTTGAGGACTTGAGGTTGAATTTTTAGTGGAGTTATGAACGTTTTATTTCGCAACTTATCTGAAAAACACAAGGTTAATGATTAATGAACATAAATCTATTAAATGAATTTTCAAAACTGCATTCTCTCCAAAAATTGAAATAGATATTATTTTGCGAAATTGTTTGATGTAGCTGAACCAAACATTTCCTGTTGGTATGAGATCTTCAGCATTTGTGTTCATTAAGCTCAGCAAGCAGATGTTTTTTTTTTCTCTGCACCAATTATTGTTCAATAATTAATATTATAATTGAGGCTATCACGGCAAGAGTTTTCAAACCCACCAACATACTCAATGAAAAAATTGCGATTTTCTTGCTCCCTTTTTTATATATTTTTATTTATCTACAATTAGATTCTAGGTTCTAAAAATGTATTTATCAGTCATCAATAATAAGTTATTTTGTAATTTTTAAAGACTTAAACCTGCGTATTTCAAAAAAGGTAAAAGGTCGTAAAAAAAGGGAATTATAAAATTCTCAGGATTTTGTTTGTAGGGCCACTTTAGTTCTGATAGCCTCAACTGTCTTAAAACCTTGTCAAAAAGTTTAATCGATTTTCTGCATTTTTTTACGTAAAAAGGTGCTTAATTTTCTTTTCTAAATTTGGTATTTCAAAAATGTGCGAATCTTGAGCATTCATTTATCAGTTTAGGTTTGCATTTAAAGAAATTTTACCACTTTCTGGTCTAACTTTTCGGAAATGTTTCAAATACATATCAATCCAACCGAAACAGAAAGTTCCATACCTCAAAATGGTTGGCTGTTTTGGGGATAGAGATCAGGGCACAAGAGTCAAGCTGCCAAACACATAACAAACAACGTCAAGCTGTGGACATACGCATGCAATGAAAGCTTAAGCGAAACAAAAGAGAGAAATACACCCCAGGAAGGAAAAGAACCACTTCAAAATGGAAATTTTATCTTTCATAAAAATGAACTCGATTAAACTAACAAACCATGGTAAAAAAAAATTTAAACTACGAATTAATAAAATTGGGATATAATTCTAAAATTTCAAATTGAAAAGTAAAATATGCTGAAAGATTTTCAATCTTCCATTGACTCCTATAAAATTAATTTTTTTGAGTTGCATAACTTTACTAAAGAATATGTATTGCAGAAAATATAAGAGGCAAATATAGAAACAATCACATATATCCTTCACGAGAAGTAAAATATTTTAATAAATTCCTATTCAAATATATAATAAACTTTTAAAAGTCAATTGAAGTAAAAGTTATTTGAAGTATTATGAAAGTGATCCTTGGGAAACTATTTCGTAGTCACCAGTTTTATCCCATTTCATCAGACTAAGAGGCACTTTAAATATTTTATTTGTTATTTCTTGATGTAGTATGTTTGGATTTTTCTTAAGTTTTACATTTTCTTTTTCCTGCTTATGAGTTTTTTAATGGACTTTTCTAAAACCTTCGAAACTTTCAGCCTTTTTTTCGATTGTTGTATTAGAAGCTTATTTTCTTTAAGCATCTGTTTTATAATTATTTATTTGCCTTTTTAATCTAGAAAGATTTATATATACCTTTCAGATGGTAACCCATTACTTTCCTTAGTCTTTCTTTACTGTGGTGTTCCACGTTTATTTGTTTTATAACCTGTTTGTAATTATTCATCTGTTTCTTAATCTACAAAAGTTTTAATGAATAGCAAAACCTTTTCCTCTTCGCACATTACCTTTTCATTTATTGGTATTTGTTAATTTGTAAGTGGTTCTAAATTTCACGTCACTCAAAAGTGCAAAATATCGTATGTCAAAAATTCCTTTTTTTCTCTTTTATTATTGCTATATGTTTCATTTTGTGATTTCCACTTGATTACCACAAAATCTCTTATGTTAGTAGTATCTCTTAGTAAAGTTACAACCAAATGTATATAACAAAACAGAATGAAATCATAAGGAAATTTATTAGTTTTTTGCTCTCCTAAAAACTGCAGCTCTTATACGTTGGAGCTTTTGTACTTTGAGTGACGATATGTACTTTGTACGACGAGCTAGGAGTTTTTAAAACTATTTACCAACGAAAAACGAAACGAAACGCACTTTTATAGTTCCCATGACAGTGAAATCAATACTTAAAAATTTTACACATGTGACAGTGAAATCAAAATTTAAAAATTTTTCACATATGTATGAAGCATAATTTTTATAAGACTTTTCACTGCTTTGAAAAGCGATATTACATTCACATAGTTAAAAAAACATTAGAAATTGCACGCATATCTATCATAGGTATCATATAAGAACAAAAAATAAGAAGGATGAAATACGCAATATCTGTCCATCTCGCAATTAATCAAACCGTGCATGGGCGGAAAACGTTTCTCTTATTTAAGCCCTTTACGCAACCTTATATAGATTTATGGCTTCTAAGATAAGTTTATCTATTTCCACTTATATCGAAGCAATCTCTGTAATCACAGATGAAAATATGAAATTTTGATATCACCGCAACACACACAAGCACAAATCATAAAGCATTTATCACAAAAATTGAAGTAGCCATAAATAATTTAACTATTAATATAGGTTTAACATTTAAGGTAAAAAGATTAACTTTGTTTTTAAATTGATTATCTATCTCTTTTTGATTAGTACTTAAAATAACTGAAAATGACTTTATTAATAAATATGTCTTATACTATTTGTTGATCAAATTAAAGTACACAGTATCAAATTTTTGAATTCAGAAATATCAAACATTTCTAACGTTCTTCTACCTAACTATTTTGAACAATGGCATAGAATGCAAGTACTTTGTATCATACGATTTTTACAGTTTTTGAACAATTCGAACAATTGTAAACTTTCGAAACTAAACGAGAGCAAGAGAAGTAATTCCTTGTTTGACAAAATACGTAGATATGTACATTATTATCATAGACTCTAAGGCATTTTTTTGTATTTCTTTCAATTCTTATTTTGCTACGTGAATATTTATGTAAAAGATATAATTTTTGAATTCCAAACAAATTCCTGAAAGTTGAATGTATTGCTAAGGAAATCTAAGCCGTACCGTAATTTTTCTTTCAACTTTTTGTTTCCTAGACATGCGTTCAATAAATGAAATCCATTGGCTTTATATCATCATCGTTATGATTATGATCAATAGATTTTAAAAATAGATAGATTAAATCTACTTAATCTGTAGTCTGGTGATAAATTTCATTTTCAATACACATAGTGCATAAATTTTAACTATAGGTAAACAGCTTAATATACATTTTTGGCACAATTGTTGTTCTCTACGTAATATAAGTAGTCTGGTAATTAAACTTAAATTTAAATAAAT
Organism: Metellina segmentata; assembly: GCA_947359465.1. Taxonomy (NCBI): domain Eukaryota; kingdom Metazoa; phylum Arthropoda; class Arachnida; order Araneae; family Tetragnathidae; genus Metellina; species Metellina segmentata. The sequence goes on from OX375875.1 coordinate 103,561,829, forward strand.
ATGCACCTTGGTTGAAAAGGGGCCAATGTTCATTTTGGAAGTTTTTGATAACGCTTGATAAAGTAATTATAATTTTTCTTTTTGATACACAAGACAAAATATACTTTCTAATGTTTTAATTCTTTCATAACATATTCACAGGAGAACATTGACATTTTTTTTATAACTTTCATTACCTTCAAAACATTTGTTGACATAGCTCAAAATCAGCGAATACGCGTTCATTGACTCTTTTTCTTCCAAGGTACAGAATACATAAATTTTAATAATAATTTTAGAGAGAGAGAATATGCACCAAACAATACAGATTTATCGTTGAAATAGTTAATAAATCGTAGGACATTTAGTCACCAAACCGATATTATAAAATATAAATTACAATACTTGTCAATTTCAAATAGATTATTTCTATATTATTTTGAGAATAATTGAAGAACGGCATAACATACTCCAGGCGTGAACACAATTACAAAGTGATATTCGTACAGATATAAAATGCACAGATAATTAATTGCAATTACTTCTCACACTAATTGTTTTTAAACATTTAGTCACCAAACCGATGTTTCAAAATATAAATTACAATACCTTGTCAATTTCATTAAAACAAATAATTTATATATTATTTTTTGAATAATTGGAGATCGGCATAACATACTCCAGACATGACCATAGTTACAATGTGATATACGCACATATAAGAAATGCAAAAATCATATTTTAAGAATAATTAATTGAAATTACTACTCACAATAATTGCTTTTAAGCAACGGAAGTTTCTAGGGAATTGAAGCGAAGTCAAATTTTCGAGAACATTCCAGACCGAGCTCTTCATTCACATAATATCGAAAGCGAAACTGATGTAAACTATTTTCTTCCCTCCGATCTCAAATATCCCTAATTTTGCATATTTTGCCAGGAGGAAGTGCACAGCTCCACGGGAGCGGTCAAGGACTAAGAAGTCCTCGGGCACTTCACAAGCAGCTGACCTTCAACGTTTTTTGGTATGGGTCAGATTAATAATTATCGTTTTTTACGCAATTGCAAAATACAATTTCTCTACGAAGATTTCTTGAAAGGAAATTCCGTATGATTAAACGCGAACCTAAAGGTATGATTTGAATAAAAAGAGGACATAATCATTGCTGAAATCTTTTTCACCAAGACAAAAACTAGTTTGAAATGTTTAAAACCATTAGATGTCTTATATTGCATTAGAATTTTGCTTCGTGTTCATCTTTCTCAGACTAAAGACGTATCGTTTTTAATTCTAAATGTCACTAAGGATAAGACGATAACATTTTAAAATCTGTATTGGAAAACATCAGAAAGGGAAAAAATGCCATGGAATTTTTAAAAATAAGATAAGAATGCTAATTTATAATATTCATCTCAATACAATTGCCGTAATGTTAGCGCAAATAATTCGTAAATATGCATTTAAGAGGATTATTACTGGAAAAAACCATGAATTTGATGAATGACATTAACCACAAATAGTGTTTAAATACATATTACATAATTATAATTTTCGATAACATAGCTATCAATTTTAACTTCCCTCATGATGTAATAATCACAAAAGTAGCACTTAATTCAGATGAAAAAATTTGGAAGATTATAATCCAGAAACAAATTTTAAAATATATATTTGAACAGGTTCAAAAATATAAATACGCAACAGACATTGTTTTGGAATTTATCCGATGCGAACTCGACGATTACTTTGAATTGGTGGAAAGAAGTCATGTATACTTTATAAGACCCCCTTCAATCCTATCTATTTCACCACTTGAGCATTATTGTGAGATTGTTTTTTCTTATGTGTGACTGTCATACTGACAAACGTTACAAGAGATATTTCGCCATAGATTTTCTATCAGACTAAAATCAAGTAATCTAATTGGCCACACCGAATACTATCTCTACTATTATAAAACGATGTTTGTGTGTTTTCCTTTTGGCGTGTCCAGACGAATCTATGGCACTTGTAATAATGAAATTTGGCACACATGTAGTCCGAATGTTTTGCAATTTTATAGTCCAGCCCGAATTTTAAAATTTAATCTAGAACATTTTTAAATTAATGTAATGAGATATTAAATTATTATTGTTTTCCTCCGAATGGCAACATTCTTCATTCGTTATTGACTAAATCGGTATTTACATTCTGGATCACGGTTGTGCTATACTTTGTTATTGTTTCTTCTTTAGAGTACGATAGTTTGGATTATCATTTTTAAAGCATATTAACTTTTAGTTTGGATTATTTGGATATATTTTTAAAGTTAAGCGATATTTTGATCTTTTATGCAATTTTTGGTTTGTTTCATTTATGCAATTTTTTGTTTGTTTCTGTTTAGTACTCCGGTTTTCGTGTAGTTAATTTTTATTATTTTGGTTTGGATGTCTTATGGAAAGTATAGCGATATTTAATCCCAATTTTAAATTTAATGTAGAACATTTTAAAATTAATTTATTATTACATTTTTGTATTATTTGGTTTCCTAAAAATGTCAAGTCTTCAAATGGTCTTTACTGCACTCACGACAATCTTGGATTTGTATCATTTATGCAAACTAAGAACATTTATTCTATGTAGTTCTACACTCACAGGATGATGCGCTCTTCGAATTACAACGTTTGACAGAGAAGCAAAGACCTGTTCCATCAATTTATTGTGTCGACATGTATTCCAAGATTAAATCGGAAAGGGTGTTGTACTTACGACTGAATCAGAGGACTCTTGAGAGTGGAACAGTATGCACATTTGGAGGGATGCGTTGATGAACGATGGAAATGTTGCTATACGAAAACTGAAGTACGCGAAAATTGCTAAACTTTAAAAAAGATATTCACTAAAAGTAAAAGATTATGCTCTTGTAAGTTTATACGTAACATAAATTATCAAAATTAAATATCGCAATGCGGATGCTCTTTATACGGCAGTTCGCTATACCGGCTTTTTTTTTTTAATGTTTCGTTATACGGCCAAAAAAAATGCTGTTTTTATGCTTATGTTTAGTTTTAGCTTCTCCCATTTGGGCGGCACTGCTACATTTTGCCTAACAAAAATATGAGGAACCTTTGGTTTGATTTTACTGCGTTATGTAGTTAGAATAACACCGACTCTATACAAATTGTTCACGCGTCACAACTCAAAGTACTATTGCGAAGCTACTCCAGAAGCCAATCTGAATTTGAGAGGCTGCAATTTGTTGCAGAGGTAGATGGAAGTATGCAAATGTGTTATGTAACAGCCAATCACGGTTTCGTTTTGTGTCGAGAAATATGAAAAAAAAAGGCAGTCGTATAAGAGGACAGCATTGTGAAGGGTTAGAGGAGTTGCATGTAAGTGCTGTAAAATGTGTTTAGAACTTTCGTACGATTAGTTTTCAAGACAGACGTGTTTCTATGACATCCAGAAGACGAATGGCTGATAATGAGCGCTGGCGTTCTGTGGGAAGCAGGGTTATCAATCACTGATGTTGCTCTTTTCTTTGGCGTTCATCATTCGTCATTTCACGATTATGGAAGCAATTCCAAACAAGGCAAACAGTTGTCCGAAGACCAGTGGCCCGCTGCCCAAAGATTTTACATACAATGTTATTGCAACCGTCAAATCTGTCCAAAGCCACCCTTGTTATGTCGGGTGGTAAATTTGCCACCATCCGATGCCACTATCCAATATGTATTTAAAGCCACCATCAAGATGTTATATTCAATGTTGTTGCCATCGTCAAAATCTGTCTAAACCCACCTGTGTCATATCGGGAGGTAAATTTAGGTTCTGTTCAAACACACCATCGATACTGTTCGAGGCTTATTGCCAACACCAAACCTCAAATCTGTGCAAAGCCAACACATTCTAGGCTTATTGCCACCAGCAAACTATGTCTTTTTTAAATAACTCTTATTATTTTGTTTTCTTTTAACCTTTTTTAAATTTTAGCAATATTTATTTATAAACCATTTTTATCAATTCAGAGTTTATTTTGGTTTCTATAAATCTTTTTTAAATTTCAGTAATATTTTTCTTTTTTATCCATTTGAAGTTATCTTATTTTCTTATTGTTTATGTTCTATTAATCTTTTTTAAATTTCAGTTAAAGGGGTTCGAGACACAAAAATCGTCAAATTTTCGAATTTTTTTTATTATTATTATTTTAAGAAATTTTTTGTGTTTTTCTGCTTAAAATGACGTGTAACTCATGTTTCTATCTTAATTAGAACTAGATATATAGTAATTTTTGTGGTGCGTTGTTTTGAAAATCTCACATTTTTGACAGTTGTTGTCATAGCAACAACATCTGTCTTTAAAACTTTAAATGCGTTTTTCTCCATGATACTTTTTTTCAAGATTTCCTGTATTCAAATTGTTTTAGTTGAAAACCGATAAAGTTTAAGGGTTGAAATTTGGAATATATCTTTTTCAAGTATTATACTTTAATTTCGATTGAGCAAATTTGAAACAAATATTTACTTTTAAAAATATGACTTTTTAAAAAAAAAGTACCTTAAAATTTTCAAAAATTTTCATTCAAATATTTTTTAACTTTTATTAAATTAATATTTTTAAATTGCTGAATCAAAATTAAAGTTTATAAATTCATGAATAATTTACTGCAAGAATTTTTAAAATTGATCAAGAATATTTTGAGTTTTAACAATTTAAAATGACCCCTCTTTTTTTTTTAAATTTTAATTTAAAATTTTTAAAAAACTTTTGGAAAAATTTTGTGTTGTGATTTTGCTTATTAGTTAAATGTGTAATCAGTACACAAAAATTCAAAATTCTAAATTAATAATTAAAAAAAAAATTTCAATGTGTCCCGAACCCCCTTAATCTTTTGTTATTGTAAATGTCTTTTTTAAAACCACTGTTATTTTTTTTCTATTAGTATCTTTTAAATTTCCGGAATATTACTTTTTAATTCATTTTTCCAATAACTGTTATATAAGCCGCCATCAAGATTTTAAATGCAATGTTATTGCCACTGTCAAATCTGTCCAAAGTTTAGTTTGCCACAGTCTCTTGACTGTGGCAAACTAAACTGCGACTGACTAAATCCAATATCTGTTTGAAGCCACCATTTTCTCTACTGCCTTCTTCTAAAACTTAAACTCTTAATTTTTAGAAAATAATGGTTTGGAATTACAGTAAAGTGTGTAAAAGATGGATTTTAGAAATAATACAAGAATCAACAGAAATACTACAATTTTTTATTCTCTTTTTTTTTTGCCCTCTGACTCAACCGTCGTGTTTTGCTGCGGAATGTTACGTCACCCGAACCTCGGTTGTACAGTCGCAACTGTTGACCTCGGAAAGAAGCAAGTGGATTTTCACCGAGAATAAATTCTAACGCGTTTTGTCAAATGGGAATGCGTAGTAAAATTTTAACGACTTCGAAATCTGCGGAAAATTTAAATTGGTAATTTTTAATCAACATCATACTAGAACAACACTATACGCTCTTGACGAGGGTCTGGGATCAAACCCCTAAGGGAAAGATAAGAGGTAACTTTTAATTAACGTCGTATTACAGCAACACAATGTGATATTAACGACCGTCCGGTGTCAATCAAATATCCGAGGTAATTCTGCCATTTTTAATTAACGTACTCGAGCAATATAACGAACGACCTATTGACTACGGTCCGGGATCAATCCCGAGGGAAAGATACGAGGACAACACCGCGTAATTTTGAACCACGGTCAGATGCCAAGATAACACCTGAGCTGGCACCATACTCTCCAAGTGATTGTGACGTCACACCAATTGGATCTCTTTGCAATTCGAATTCAGCCTCAATTCACAATGACTTTGATTTAGTTGCTAGTTTACGCATGTTAACCAAAAGTGACAGGACAGTTTAAAAAAATAAAAATTCAATACTTTTCGAAGTACAGGTACGTTTTCGAATTATTAATAAAGAGCACATTTGTTGGTGCAATACAAAATTTTATTTATTTACAACGTAAGACTTAAAAAATGCAAAGATAGTCTGCGCAAATTAAATAAAGAGGGATCGCCGTTTAGCAAAACTATTTCTAAATCTCTCAGGAAGATCTCTTAAGATAAGAATATCTTTATTTCCTTACTTTGTTAGGTACAAAATTAAAACCATTTTAAAGAAAATATGACTTTAATTTTGGATTTAATAACGAGTACAAATTGGAAACACTTTTACACCTTCAGAAAAAAAAACTTGTAGGTTTAAAACATAATTTTTTCATTAATTCTGTAATCCATGCTGTGTTTTGTAATGGAATGGGAATGCCTTCGAAACACCGGTGGTTGACGAGCATTTACACAAAGGACACACCTAACTCACAAGTACAGCACTGGCAACTCCGTGCTAGACACGCAGTGGCTAGTGCTCTGTAAACCAAGCTTGAGTACTTGCATTCGTATGTGCGAAAGAATCGTTTGATTGAAATGTGTGTCAGTTTCATCTCAATCGGCTAAAATATGGAGCAAGGCAATTTTCCCAGAGCTGATTGGTGCGAACCTCTATTTCTTTTCGAAGTGATTAATACTCCTCGATCATTAAAAACACTCTAAACCATTAAACTTCCACCGTAAATGTTTCCTATCGAAAAGAGTCCTAGGTCTTAAATTAATCTCTCTATAAGATGTCCCTTTAACCTCGGAATTAATTTTCTTTTCATTACAAAACACAAAATCGATTACAGAATTAATGAAAATTTTATGTTTTAAACCCACAAGGTTTTTTTCTGAAGGTGTATAAGTGTTTTCAATTTGTACCTAACTAAGTAAAAAAATAAAGATATTCTTATCTTAAGAGATCTTCCTGAGAGATTTAGAAATAGTTTTGCTAAACGGCGATCCCTCTTTAGATAATTTGCTCTCGTTGCATTTTTTAAGCTTTACGTTGTAAATAAATAAAATTTGTATTGTACCAACAAATGTGATCTTTATTAATAATTCGAAACGTACCTGTACTTCGAAGAGTATTGATTTTTAATTTTTTTTAAACTGCCCAGTCACTTCCTGTTAACATGCTTAAACTAGAAACTAAATAAAAACCTTAAAATCGTGGATTTTTTATTTAAAAAAAAATAATAATAATTGTAACTTTTCAAACATATTTTATTAACCACTGCGTGGCTAGCACGGCGTTGCCCGTGCTGTACTTAGTGGGTTAGGTGTGACCATTGTGAACGCTCGCCAACCACCGGTGTTTGCTACGCATTCCCATTTGGTTTACATCGCAAACTAACACCACGGGCATCACCGTGATGGCATCGTCATTGTGAAATGCGGCGGCCAAATTCGAATTGCGAAAATATCCAATCGGTGTGACGTCACAATCTCTTGGAGAGTATGGTGCCATCTCAGGTGTTATCTTGTCATTTGACCGTGGTTAAAAATTACGCAGTGTTGTCCTCCCTTAGGGGACTGATCCCGGACCGTAGTCCATAGGTCGTTGTGTTGCTCGAGTACGTTAATTAAAAATAACCGAATTACATCGCATATTTTCCCTATGGGATTATTCCCGGACGGTCGTCAATATCACGCTGTGTTGCTGTAGTACGACGTTAAATAAAAAATTTGAGAACTAGCACCCCTCTGTGCCACTCTTAACGTTGGGTACATCAGATTGCCAAATAAATGGGACGAATGAGTCAGAGGGGAAAAAGAAGAGAGTAAAAAATTGTAGAATTTCTCTTGATTCTTGTATTATTTCTTAATCCATCTTATACACATGCATCTTTTACACATTTTACTGCAGTTCCAAACCATTCTCTATTTTCTAAAAATTAAGAGTTTAAGTTTTAGAAGAAGGCAGTAGAGAAAATGGTGGCTTCAAACAGATATTGGATTTAGTCTTGATTGTGGCAAATTTACCATCCGATATGACATGGGGGGGGGGCTTTGGACAGATTTGACAGTGGCAATAACATTGCATGTAAAATCTTGATGGCCGCTTAAAACAGATATTGGAAAAATGAATTAAAAAGTAATATTCCGGAAATTTAAAAGAGACTAATAGAAAAAAAATAACAGTGGTTTTAAAAAGACATTTACAATAACAAAAGATAAACTGAAATTTTAAAAAAATTAATAGAACGTAAACAATAAGAAAATAAGATAATTTAAAATGAATAAAAAAGAAATATTACTGAAATTTAAAAAAAGATTAATAGAAACCAAAAATGTCTTAGACACAAAACCAGATATAATGTAACCAAATTGAACTAAAGATAATTATCGTGGACACAAAAATCTAGATAGGTCAATCTGTTAAGTCATATATTCATTCAATTGTCAACAGATAGCAGTAAAAGTTTTTTTTTTTTTTTAATTTTAACAGTTTATTATAATAGTGAACAATAGTGTATTTTCTCAATACCTGTTATATTGAACTTAGATTTGTATGAGTTGTTTTGCTGATTGCTGATATGCTATGTCTTAATGTAGGTAGCTCGAAATAAGATTTTGAAGATGGCAGCAAATATTGCTTGAGCTAGCAGCAAAAACCATTAAACTCATGGCAAAACTTAAAATTTCGATAATAACGGTAAGTTGCAGTTGCAAATTTTTCGATAAACTTTAAAACAATAGAATGAATAATGCAATGAAAAGAAAAAAATGCTTCACTTTTCTTGTAAGTTTTCTACAATTTCATATGAAACCCTAAAATACATCTGAGATAAAAATGAAACATTCAAATAGTACAATATATTGTAATTTACACGCTTATTTCTTTACTAGTCTTTAGTCATGTATCCTAAGCTAGCCATGGTTGTCAAAATGTTTGTATCTACTAGAATCATCTTTTCTAGTTTACGGTGTATACTGGGTACACATCTATCTAGTACTACTACTAACAGCACCATGATACAATGTGTTGTTAGGAACTACATATATAGTATATGTATTGTATAATTTCTCACCAAACTATTGGTTCAGTGTATTTAAAATCTTTTACAGCGTTAAGCAAATTTAGACAGACTTTCTAACAAATCTTAAAACCTAAATACCTTTTGTAGCATGCGAGTTTGAGCTCGTGATTATGTCCTTGCTATAGCTTATTAAGAAAATTCATTTCTCGAAACACACATCTGAGAGGAAAAATGTCTGTTTTCATGGCAACCAACTTTCTGTCCCTAATCTCCTTTTCGTTTACAAATGATACTATACTGTCCCAAAGGACGACGAAGACCATTGCCTTTTGACAATCATGGCACCTCTGTATGCAGAGCAAGGTGGTCAAATCCTTCTTCATTTTCATCACAAAATTTGAGGTGGTTGCAATTTACCGAGTAAACGGAGAGTAAGTCTTCAAAATGAAAAGTTAAGATTGTCAGCAAGAGGTTCTGAAAAAGTTTCAGTTTGCTGTGGTTGGTTAATAAATATAATGTAATAAAATACTATTGTAGCAGTTGCGTGTGTCTGTGAGCAATAAAAATTATATTCACGAATCACTTAACGTGCACAGATCTCTTATACTTTAACTGTTAATTAATACTAATGTACTTTAACTTCTAATGTTGGTAAAATAATGCTTTCTCATCGAGCAGTTGTAGGTAACAAAATCAACAGACTTGTAAACCATAGTAAACCAAAATACCTTTATTTACATACACAATTTTTTACATTTACGAAAGTCCGCCACTAATTGAACGATTGAATACTTTCTTTTCGAACACACCACATGACTCTTTTTTACCAATAGCATTTTATAATGGAATCAGACCATATATGATTCACCCCTGAAATATCTTAAATGGAAACAAAAGTAGCCTAACCATTGGAGAATCGTTCAAGAAACAATTAACAACTTTCACTTCATGCATTTTTTTTTCAGAACCTCTTGCTGACAATCTTAACTTTCCATTTTGAAGACTACTCGGAGAATTGTACACACTGCAAAGTCTACACCTGCTTGTTCCATAGAAACCCGTTACGTTTCCTATGGGGGTCTTGAAGAACAGTATTCAAGTTTGGTGCATTTGATGACAAATTGGAAGTATATTTGTCGTGATTTTTATTCGCTTCCAAGAAAATTTATAGCTGTAAACTATCTCTTTCCACCGCTAACATTCGAAAAAATAAGACATCCACACCGCAGTTACTCAAAATGTGTCAACATTATTGTCATAGCCACCGCCAACACCCATAGTTTTCGTGGTAAAAGACAGTAATTACATCTTGATTTATGGAATAATTCTTAAGATACGATACTTTCAGGCAATCATTCCAAAATTATAAGTGATAGAGTGGTAAATGGCACAAATATCTTTGCTTACGTCATGTTTTAACATTAACTTCTCCAACTGAGTTTGTACAGTTTCTTTTGTTTTGGTCTTCATTCAGTTGTTTTGTCTAAATTAAGTCATACCTCCCTATTTGTTTAAGTCTTGGGAAACATCACTTTTTTCCTATCGATGGAATGGGGAAAAAATGTCTTTTGGATTTTTCTTTTCCATGTGGGTAAATTTCAAATGATTGGTGCAACGTCATGGCAATCCATACTATAACGACATTAGAATCAAGTTGGTGAGAGTTGCTAGAAAATTTTGATTTAGGCAAGTCTATTGGGAAACGGATTTCACGCATATTGTGATGGAAAGGTCACTGACATGCAGACGTGAATATTGGTATTGACAGGAGCTTCAAAACGAAACCAACATGTCGACTAGCAGTCACGTGACTGCTCTGAAAAATTGACAAGGTGGGCCAATTTGGTATTTAATCTAAGTACTATACAGAAACAAACAAAAGATTGCATAAATAAAACAAAGCAAAAATTAAAATTGCATAAAAGATCAAAATATCGCTTAACTTTAAAAAGATATCCAAATAATCCAAACTAAAAGTATTATGCTTTAAAAATGTTAATCCAAATTATCGTACTCTAAAAAAGAAACAATAACAAAGTATCTCACAACCGTGATCCAGTTCCAAGAATGGAGAGTGAACAGTAAATTAAAAGAAACTTATATTATAGATTATGATAATCCAAACTAAAAGTTAACGCTAACTAAAAGTTAATATTCTTTCTAAAAAATTAATTTTTATAAAGGATATCCAGTAATCGGCCGGCTTCACACGCAAAGTAAATACGGATTTAGTCAATACCGATTGAAGACTATCGCCATTCGGAGGAAAAGAATAATTAAATTAATTTTAAAACGTTCTAAATTAAATTTTAAAATTCGGGCTCGACTATAAAATTGCAAAAAATTCGGACTACATGTGTGCCAAATTTCACTATTATATCGTGTCCTGACGAATATATTTCATAGATTCGTCAGGACACGCCGAACAGAGAATACACAAACTTCATTTTATAATAGTAAAGAAGCAGAAAGTATCGAAAATTATCGGGAAATTTAGAATAGTACTTATACAACGATTTGAAATCTAGTTAATAAATGTTTCATGCAGATGAACAAGAATTTTCGATATCCATAACTTGGAAATACAAAAACAATACAAAGAGTATTTATAAATTTAAATCGGTGAGAATCTACATTTTTGTAAAATGTCTCCAGTAATAACTAGACTGAGGTGTGTGTTTGACTTTTGTTTAACCATATATTTCTTTGTTCAATGTCTTTTTCAAGTACGTATACGAAAAACTGAGACAAGCAAATTATTAACTGCACAAAATTAGTCGCTGTAATAATATCAATATGAATGCATGCTCTTGGGCATACTTAGCCCAGGTAGTTTCTGTAATTGAATCGGGAACTTGAGGGCGTAAATTTTTTTTCTATGAAACCAGTCGCGTAGGATCAATTGAGTCAGCCTTTACTTTATTGCTAAATTCATTTTGCCAGAGACAAGAAACATTTGAAAGTGCATGACATTAACACAGGCCTCGAAATAGATTTTTTAATACAGGTGCACCTAAGTTTTTAAATTGGGTGTGCAGGTTATATTTTAAGTGCACATTAAAAAAAAAACGTAATGTAAGAGCATTGATATAATGTAAACTACTTTATTAGTTGGTTATATTAAGAGAGGTTAGTAGTAGATAGTAAGTAAAAATATTTAAACATCTAAATTCTCCCTTCTCCGGCTCACGGCTATCGCGACAGTCGCTTAAACAGAGCCATCTGAAAAATGTTTCGATCTTCGGAAAATTCTGTTGGCAGTGGCACAAGTAAACCTTCCTCATGTATAAACCCGTTATGGCCCATCGATTTTTTTTTCGCATAGTGTGTATTTAGGAATTTTAATTACGTTCATTTAGAGCGAGAGAGGTTGATACTAATAGTTTGTTCAAGCATCAAAATAACATAAAAGGTTCCCACCCCTTTTTTAACGTTAGGTGCACTGCATGCACCTAGCGGGGAAGGTTTAGGTGCACAATTTTATTTTCAAGTGCACCTGTGCACCCTGGTATCTCGAGCCCTGCAGTAACAGATACTGAACAAGAATCGTCTCCAAAAACATTCGTAGCAGTGATTATAATGAGAAAATATTTTTCAGGAAAACACTGTTTCACTGAAATTCACACCATTGCGGAGTCTGAATGTAAGATTTTCAAGTGCAGTAACCCATCACTCATTAGACTATTGCTCCTTGCTTATTTGTCCCTGATACATTTTCGCTTCGCGAACAGCAAATGAAATCCCAATCTTACTTTAAAATTGGGATTTCAACTGAATTGGCACAGAGGATTGGGAGTGTCTCAAAAGCGTGAAAGAGAATGAATTTATTTTCAAAAATATTTTACCTTTTTTTATCGTAGTTTTATATTAAAAGGTGCAAACATCGTTTTTGTGTGAAACTATAGTATGTTTGCAAGGAGAAGACAGTCGGCCTTGGATCAACCCATTTTTTAATAGGTTTGAATGAAAGCTTGTTAGGAGTAGGGCGATCATACCAACAACATGAAGGTAATCGCTGTCGATGATTTCAACGGCGACAACTCTTGATCATTGCAATCGCTTTCGACACCGAGTGATGAACTTAGAATCAGAATCCGCGCATAGACGCCATTACGGAAGCGCTTTGCTTACTGTCAGTCTTATAACTCAAATAGACTCGTCCAAAATCACGTGACTCGACTGTCAAATCGCAATAGCCGGAGTGTAATAGTTTGTATACATACTTTTACATACCTTTAATTAAAAAGTATGTCAATCTGTGCTTTTTATCTTCGACGCAACTGGTTTTACTCGACCCTCTCTCCGTTCACTATAACGCAATTTCTTGTCCCCCATTAAGAGTGATATATGGAAGGGTAACTATCAGCTCATGCATTGGTAAGGCTTGATTACTTTCAAAATATTTTCTCAAGATATCATTTATCATTAATGTAAATCAAGTCTAACTATAAGAGAAAATAATTTGTTCTTAATTTTATTCAATTTCTTCATTCCAACATTCAGCCATGGATTAGTTTTCCGTCAATTAATTAATTTAATTTTTATCTCTCCGATCCTGTTTGAAATTGGCATTAATGGCATTTCGTATGCAGTGAACAACTCCTTTCGCATAGATTATAGCTGATATTAAAGTTTTGAATTAAAATTTCATTCTCGTTTGCATTCACAGCTTATTCGAGGTGACTGTTTTTTTAAGTATAATTTGTAGTCTACAGCCAGCATGGTTGAGTACAGCATTTAAATAGCTCTCGCGTAAAACACCAACCTTCAAAAACGCTTCTACTGCTTAACGGTGGATCTCCTACTCCAAAATAACAACAGAAATTTAAAATTCAAGAAGCATAAAAGCAACAGATGTTATCGACAAAAATCACATGACGGATACGTTGACTTCTTCTCCGGTCTTGGTTTTTAATTCTTTATCATTGACAAAAACAAGGAAGGGTAAATGGATTTCAAATGTTTCGTCTGCTAAGAGCTTTTCTGCGCGAACTTCAAGATATGTTTCCACTATGTCAACCGTTGAATATCTAAATTCCAATTCAAATTACTTTAATTTTAAATCTTAAAAAATACTTCATAACAGTAGTTTTATGTTTCTGAGAGCTGACAGTTCTAAGGTATTAAGTTTCGAATCTAGTCAGAAACTCTTCATATAACACGTCCGGGAACTCCAAGTCCTAAATATCTCTTGCCTTCCCCCTGATATTTTTATAGGTGGAACCCGATCTTCTTCTAAAAATCTGGGGTAAATATAACAACTATATAGATAATATGCGCAGCCAAATATGCAAGATTGTTCTTGACCTCCCTCCAAAACCTCTTGAATACCAATATTGAGTAACATGTCCCCCTAAAAAGTATAAGAGGAATAAACATAACAACTGTACGGATAACATTGGTAATAATCTGTATAAACACAATAAATTGTTCCAAAACAAACAAATGAAGCAACTGGGTCTTTTTACTACTCTTTCTCATAATTTCACCAAATTGGTGCCATTGGGGACCTGTTGAAAATGTAGAAAACACACTGTTGACTATGCAAAAATATGATAAAAATTTTTTATAAAAGTGTGCTACTTTATATACGGTTCAATTGCGTATTGATTAAAATATTGTGAAAATTTTGCAAACAATATTTATCAAATGGTCTTTTTCGTCGTGGAAAGTTAATTATGAATTAGAACTCGTGAACCTGTGAAAACGTCATTCTTTCTCTATTAATCATTGGCAAGAATATGCAAAACAATCATGTTTTAAAGGTAATTGTTCCATCCATGTGTTAAATTCTTGAAAAAAATGTAATTTTACTTAAAATCACCGCAGGCAATTTTTTTCCCTGTTAGTAGTACCTGAATTTTCAGTTATGAAATCAGGACAAAATATTTTCATCAAAAATGGTATTCTTAACTGTACGTTTTGTCACTAAAACCTCGTTAACTCCATTTTTTGTTTTGTTTATGAAGTATTAACATAATTTCGTTACAACTAAACTTGCTTCAAAAGCTTGCTCCGTTATTAAGGCCCTCCATCGCAAAATTATTAACCCTCGTACCAAAACTGGTTTGCAATTTGGTATCTAGCTTTTTATTTATCACAATTTTAATTTAAGACTTACAAGGTTTTGATGGCAAAACGACCTACGAGAACGTGATTCTGATCTGATCAAATACAGTCATATATATGTACTGTAATTTACATCAAATACAAATACATCAACGACAAAATAATGTGTAATAATAAACACCTCTGAAAAAGTAATTTTTTTATTAATAGGCCGTTGGTCCTCCTTTTGCATGAATTGCAGCTTGTGTCCGACGTGGAATCGACAAATACAAGTCACGTACAACATTCAGAGGGATACGTTCCCACTCAAATTGCAAAAAAGTCCCAAATTCAGAAAGTGTCCTTGGAGGGGGAATCGACTGCGCAGCTTGTTTTCCAAAATACCGCACAAAGGTTCAATTATATTGAGATCAGGGAACTGAGGGGGCCAGATGAGGTGATCTATTTCATAGTCGTGTTCATAAAACCAGTCTCGTGCAATTCCACAGGTGTGAATGGGGGCATTATCATCTTGGAAGACTGGTCGTTTATCAAGAAACACAGTTTGCACCATTGGGTGAAGATGGTCGGTCAGAAGACTGACATAATCCTCTCCTGTTACACGGCCATTCAGAACAACAAGTGGGCCAAGACGACGATGTGATATCACACCCCAGATCATCACTGAACCGCTGCCATGCTTAACCGTAGGCCGAAGACAGTCAACTTGATAGGCTTCTGGTGGCGTTCTCAAAACGTAAACACGTCCATTTGTCGGGAATAACGTGAACGACGATTCTTCTGACCATATTACATTCTCCCATTGTTGTTGGGTCCAATTTTTATGCTCGGGACGCGATATTCGTCGCTTCAAGGCATTGCATGGTGTAATCAATGGTTTGGAAATAACCGCTCCACCATGAATATTTGCCGTATGCAGTTCACGCCGGATAGTTTTTGATGAAACTGCCTCCTATAGATGTATGTTCATCTCAGATGTTATCTGGGATGCTGTTGTCTTGTGGTGTTTTTTTTTTTTTTCCCACAAACCGCTTTAAAACCCTTTTGTTTCTGTCATTCAGCTTCGATTTTCGACCACTGTTGTGTTTTTAAGATGATGTTTTACCCTGTTTCAAATATGCTGACATTACAGTAGGCACTGTATTTCTCCCAACACCCAGAAGAGTGGCCGTTATCGTTACTGAGGCTCCAGCAAGACAGGCCCCAACAATCATGCCTCTTTCGAAATCACGAAAGGTCAGCCATAACGCAATTTTAACACAGAAATATATTTCGCATCCGACTTATATCACTGCTAGTAGCAGAATGATGTGTGTACTTTCTCATCCGCTAGGTGGCACCTTTCACCGCTAGAGAACAGGAGTATACGAGAGGTTTCTTTCGAATTCTATTTCTTCACAAGTATTCATATTATTTTGTCCAACATCCATACATTTCTGAACATTTTCTATATTATACGGCCGCGATAACACGGTTGGAAGATTAGCGGACTAGCAACCGGAGGGTTTGCGAGTTCGAAACTCGATCCAATCAAAGACCGACGTGAACGTGGGGTTGGGTTCCACTTTATAAATCTGTCGTAACCACAAATGTCCACACGTTGGAGAAGTGTGGAAGTATGGAGAATGTGGTGCCAACTCAGGTGTGATTTCGTCATCTGACCGTGATTCCAAATTACGTGATGTCCTCAAATCTTTCCTTTCGGGATTAATCCCGAACCGCCGCCAATAGCCCGTTGTGTTGCTTCAGTACGACGTTAATTCAACAACATACCTAAATTATGTGAATAGACTTCATAACAGAATTAGTTTGGTACTTAATACACTGAACAGATAAAAAAAAGAGACATTATTCGTATCCAAAATGCCATACCACTAATTTCCTCGAAGATTTCACTACCCAGACTAAAATCACTACACCTCTCAAGTTTTAAATAATCATGATTTTAAAAAGGTGAAGAAGGGTCACAGGAGAAAATAATTAAGTATCCAGATCTGACCTATCTCTATCTAGCGTCAGCATTCTATTTCGACCCCTCTCCCGGCTCGACCAATCACCTTGTCCTCCCAGCAATTCTACGTCCTCCACTCAAAGGTTGAAGGCTGCGTCTTTCATTTATCGTTAGGTAATTGCATATTTTAGACGGACTGTCGAAGTTTGATTTTGCTAATATTTTACTCGGCTTTATAGATTTCGTATATGAGGAAATATTCACAGTGTACTTATTTCAATGGCTTCGAAAATAAGCCGACTGGTTTAAGAACGATTATTATAAGTTATTAATTAGCGTTAAAAAATTTACAAAAGTGTTTAATTTGATTGCCGTTCTCTAAGGCAGTGGCGTGCAAACCATTAAGTCGCAACCCCCGGGGGTCACCTGAAAATTTTTGTAAGTCGCCAAATTCAAAGAAATTTATTCGAAAATAAAAAATATAAGGTTTTTCTTCCACGTATCAGGCACCGGTAAAATAGGGAAATGAGATAATATTATTTATAAAAATATAACTATATTTTTTTACTAAAACAATTGTCTGTTTTTGTATATAATATCTATACTTCCGTAACCGGCAAACGAACAGTCAGTGATGAAAGATAATTGTCAATTTGAGATGCCCTTTACCTGCTCTCTGGTAGAATCATATGCAACTAGGGTCGGTCTGACGTTTAGTAGTGACCATCTTTACTACAGCTTTTACGATCTAGGTGTGCCTTCCCCCCTGCTATTGATTGGATGCGAATATGCCGATTTGAAGAAAAAGGCCATTAATCCAGAGGTCCGGACAAAATGATACACAACATGGTGAGCCTGAAACGAAAATAGTTTGCGCACCACTGCTCTGAGGCCATGATATTTTATTATAAGATCTCGTGTCGGGATGGCAATTTGGCGAGTTTGCAACTCCAATTTTGTTTTCCACCAGATGTCGGTAAATATCAAAGGACTGCAACTCTTGCAAGGACATTTCTCGGAGATGAAATTTGGAATGAAAATGTTCCCCTATTTCGTCCCCTTTCGGTATTATGCAGACAATTACTTCTATCTGCCCTTCGACACTCCGGGGTCGCTCACGCTGACTTTTGAACACTCACTGACGCTCATCGCTTGCCTTGACCTATTCGATTGAATTGGCGAGCTGGTGAGAAAACATTAATCGAGCAATTTAGAGAGAGGCCTGTCTACTTTGTGTTGCCGTTAAAAGTCGACAAAGCGTTTACACCGGAGTGGGTCGAAAACGTTTTCCTCACAAAAAGAGGGAGACAAATATTTGCAACTCCAGTGTAAACGCGGCTTTGGGCCACACGAAGGGTAATTAAACACAGATATACTGCTTAATCATCCAAGTTGTTTTGACGAGATACCTCGTTCATCAAAAATTGTCAAGATATTGCCGATTTTTTGAAGACGAGATCTAGATCTAGATCTGATCAGTTTTTTCAAGTAACGAGATATCGCGCCCATCAAGATCTGATTAGTTTTGTTAATGACGAGATACCACCCCCAGACAAACACCAGGAGGGTTAGAGAAGATTCCGAACCATTGAGAACATATGTGTCTAAACAAGTATTCGAACCCTGGGCCCGTTGAATTAAGGACCGTTTATTTTAGTGGTCTTCGCTTTTTTTTTCATTTGCAGATTAGAACAGCATTTGTACATTTTCAAATATTTCAAACCACCTGAACTTGTGCCAAAAATTTATTACATCCGAAGCCTAATTAGAATAATAGAAGGAAATAAGCTTTGGGAAATACTTTCCTTAGTCCTCATCGGTATGGAACAGTTATAAGAAGCGTTTCATGTTGTTAACCCCCTTCGTTAAATTAAAAAAACAAGTGTTGCGCTGCTCAGTAGTTTTTCATAACAGTCTAACCTCGTTTGTCAGTTCTGGAATCTCGATTTATTTTATTAAACCTCCATATGTTTCACCGTGATATCGCCGACCAACCGGTATAGTGGTTAAGGTGTTAGCCTCTAGATCTGGAGGTTCCTGGTTCGAATCCGGGTTCGGACATGGATGTTTGTAAACGTATGGTGTAGAGGCGGCTGGTGCACCTTAAATCTGTCGTGGCCGAAAGTCGTTGGGTTGGCTTGGAAGTTTGGAGAGTGGGGTGCCAGCTCAGGTGTTGCTTCGTCATCTGACCGTGGTTCAAAATTACGAGGTGTTGTCCTCGGATCTTTCCCTTAAGGGACTGATCCCGGACCGTCGTCAATAGCCCGTTGTGTTGCTCTAGTACGACGTTAACTAAAAAAAATTACCAAATTATCACCGTGATATCTTCGCAAAATCCGACGAATTTTTCAAAGGACGAAATATCTCGTCCTTAAACTGATGTATCACTCCAAAAGGAACGGAGATGCATGCAGAAAAACAAACAAATTATCCCTTGCTCGGAACTGGTGACTGTTTGGAACAGGTTTCTGCACCACAGGCCGAGGCTGAAGACTAGAGGGTAGTTTTCTATGCAAAGATAAACCGGAGGGTCAAACAGAAAGAAAATTATATTTAAAATGGAAAATAATTAAGTATAGGATCTGAATATCTCTTTTCATTCGAAGAACAAGTGCTCTCAAAAATAGAGAAGGTATAGTAGGTGTTCCAAATATCGCCTACCCTAACTATTTCTCTGTATCTCAGCCTCCTGTATTGGGAAATCAAGCTAGAAACTAAATGAACATCACTAGGAACTACTCTCCTTTGGTTACCAGAGATCATATACCTTCTTTACTTATATCAGTTTAAGTTAACTAGTAAAAATTCAAGATGGTTCCCAATAAAATTTTCAAGAGTGGGTTCCTAATATCGCCTATCCCTGTTCCTATTACCACCCACCAGGTGAAATTAGGAACTACTATTAGAAACGAATTACTAGTAGAGCATACCTACTTATCTTTAATATTTAATGTACTTTCAAGTCATGTAAACGAAATTATGATTTGGAAACACTTACCTGGATATTCCCTAAATGGATTGGAGACAAAAAAAAATACGTTGATCACAGCCTCAAATACTTCATATGCAATAGTGTTGTTGATATAACTGATAGGAAACTTGCCGGTGACGCTACATGTGGCAAACCCCTAGACCGTCAAGGTAACTACATAAACTCATAGATGTCGCGCATAGTAGCTTGCAAACACGAGTAGGCGATATCAAGCACAGGGGCGATATTTGGAACACCTACCCTGTTTTAAAGTCACTAGAAGAATTACCGGTGTTGCTCGAGTTCAATTAATTACATGTTGATTGAAAAGTAATCAGACTAATCACTTTTCTTTCATAAAAGAATGCAAGCATCATTTAAGAGTAGGGAAAATATTTTTTTAACATCGTTCTGGCTTTTTCATAGCTTCTACAAATTGCTTCGGACGCAAATATGCATACATCATACATCCATCCATATACTCCATTTCATATTCATCACTCTTTTTCTGTAAGTCAAACTACAAAAGTTTTTTTCTAAGGTGACTACTACAGAATTCTATTTTGTGTTTTGGAGTGATTACGACTATCACAATTTGTTCATTTCAGTAAATATTATTCCAGGATCAACAAAGTCTTGTTTAAAATTCCCTTTACTTCAACATACATTCAGTTTTAAATCGAATCCTTTCGGTACTTTTTTAAATTCAGAGATTTGGTATCTAAATAGAAATCAAGTACCTTTTCAATTGATTCTTGTTAATATTGTCTTGTAATAAAAATCTCTGTCAAATTTTTTTGCAATATATTTTAACTGCAACATATTGCTACATGTTTTAATTTAAAGTGACCCATCTTATTTTAAAATGATTTTTTTTTTAACTTTATCGGTCATTTTCAAATAAGAAATTAAACACATTACTTAAAAATGTTTTGTATATTTTATTTACTTCTTATGAAACCGAATTCTACAGACCATTACGTATTCTATCAAAGACTTAAAGAAAGTTGGTCGAAATATACATATACCGCCAAGAAATTACCCATGTCTAGTGATATTTTGCAGGAAATAATTAAGTCCTTAAAATTTAACTCCGAAATAATATATATCTGCGATAGATAATATACAGGAACACATAAATACCAACAGACACAAACTTCCTATCCTTGAAAAAATGCAGAATTCTGAAGATAAGCGCAAAAACATGTCGAATTTCGACTTCCTAACTATATTCTGAAACAGAACAATTTGAGAAAAGACTTTTGAACAATATTGATAAAGACAATAATGATTTATTTAACCAAAATAAAAACTTTAAATACTTGTACATGCTTAAATACGATCGCGACATTTCGCTGTCAATTCAAATACATAAACACAGAATTCTAAGTCAAATAAAAAAAAGGTGTCAATGAGGTCATGGAGAACCTGGCCCCGAAGGTGCTCAATCAGTATTGACAGTAAAGAGCTTGGTAAATGCCCTACCTTGATATTTGGTAATCATAATAAATTGGTAGATAGGAAAAGAACTGAATTTAGAAAAATAATAATACTATGTCTAATAGGTTTTTATATGTGTTGGGGATTTATTTTCTTGTCTCTGGGGTTACGTCCAGCTCAATGTAAATTTGTTTAGTTGAAATCTTGGGGGGCGGGGTTGGAATGGATAAGAGCTTCTCAATGGCTGTAGGAAATGAAATGCATTGTTATCATTGACGTACGGGTACGTCAAATGATAGGAATAGTAAAATTGGGAGAATTGCAGGATTTTAGTCTCCAAGAAGAGTTTTGTGAAGTCTGGTTTTATTTTGGGGGAGTGTTGGATCATAAATTTCAATTTCTTTTATTGCAGAGTTGATATTTCTTTCAATTTCAAAGAAAAATTTGCGGGAGATTTTTTTTTGTGTGTGTGTTTTTAATTGAGGGAATTTTGAGGACTTTTCTTTCATAGCTATTACGATAGAACCATCTGGCTCTTGTAATTTGGAGGAGGAAAATATTTTGAATATGTTCGACCTTTTTTTAATTTTGTTCTCACGAGCAGCCCCTAAATCGGGTAAATATATGTTATGATTGGCCGAACGAAGTAAAAGTAAAGTAGTTCCTTATGGTCTAGTGATAATGCTGAACTTCGGGAATTAAATGGATACTTGACTGTGGAAGTTTTTCGAAATTTGTCTTGTATGTGTTCTATGTGGGGCTTCCAATTAAGATGAGAGCTAGGATTACTCCTAAGTATTTGGTCTGTAAAGACCAAGGGATATGTAGTCCGTAAAATTAAAGCTGTGGCAATTTAGCAGGATCTCTGCAGAGAAACATGATGACTACAGTCTTTTCGACATTTAGTTTGATTCTCCAACTGTTAAATCTTGTAATGTATTCTACGTATGACTTCCAATTATGATGAGAGCCTAGGATTACTCCTAAGTATTTGGTCTATAATGACAAAGGGATATGTAGTCCGTAAAGGATTTCTGCAGAGAAACATGATAGTTACAATCTTTTCGACAGTTAGTTTGATTCTCCATCTGCCATGCCAGGATTCAAGGTAGATTATGTGTAAATTAAGGTAGGAGAGGAAAATTTTGGAATGTTTATTTTTGCGTAAAAATTGCAGTATTATCTGCGAACATACTAAAAAAAATTTGGGTACTGTCGGGTTTGAAGAATCTCATTCACGTATAAGTTAGAAAGAAGGGGGCAAACTTGAAACCTTGGTGAACTCCAGCCTATATTTTTCTTTTAGAAAACTTGTGATTACTAATTTCTGTTTGCTAGGTGAATAATATAGAGTCGGGGAAATTGTATTTGATCATTTTATAGATTAGGCCTTGAATCCAGACTTTGTCAATGTCGAAAAAAACAGCGCTTGTGTGTCTACTTTTCGTGTGATCTTCCCAAATGTATACATTTAATGACTCTCCGTAGTTGGTAGTTAGTGGAAAAATGCGGGGTGAAGCCAAAGTATATGGGCATCGTGATGTGGTTCATGTAAATAAATTCTTTGCAGTGTTCAAGAATGAACGCTTCGGCGATTTTGCTCATGATAGAGATTGGTCTGTATCTAGTTGGGATTTGAGGAGGTTTATCAGGTTTTTAAATAGGCATTTTTACTTGCTGTTTTCCAGGGGGTAGGGGCCCAGGTGCAGAATTATATTCAGTGTTCTGCAACACAACTCCAAACAATTGGAATTGTTCTGCAGGCATTTTGTCCGAATTTTGAAAACGGCAGTAAAATCAAAAAAAGACGTCAAACACAATTATTATCCAAATATGTATTACATATTTGTAATAAAACATCAAAATTAGTCAACTTTATATATTTGAAACCAAAGCATACTTTCTGAAATTGCAATTCAGTCGGTAACTTTTGAAGTCAAATATTTTGTTGGCTTAGAAGATGTGTTATTTATAAATTGTTTGTGGAAATTTGGGCGGTGTAAGGAGGTTGTTCAGTAGCTAGAAAAGAAAAAAAGGTGTGGCAAGGAGCACGCTTTACACTGCATAACATCGTAACTTACGATCAAAAAAAAAATTTGCCAACATTTTGATAAAATAAAGGAAAAATTGTTCTGCAAAGACTTTGTTATGCGACGTACGTCTCAGTTTTATACACTTTCTGCTCCCGGGGATAGGGGAGTGTTGAGATTTGAAAATAGCATTAGTAATCTGAGTAAAGATAAGGATAATTTTGAGGGGTAAATTTTGAACCATTTTGTTAGTAATACCTTCAATTCCAGGGGCTTTTTTTTATTTTTTTTAATATGGATATTGATTTTGGATGGAAGGATAGTAATAGTTTTGTTAGCTTTTTTATTTTTAAGGAATTTTTTATTAGTTTCAAGAACTGTATCCGTGGTTTTGGGATGACTAATATCATTTTTCTTGAATTGTTATTCGAGGCTCTCGGCGATGAGGTTGACTTAATCAATATCTGAAACTTCAAATTCAACAAAAATTCTTTTATTGGTGAAATGTTAATTAATCTTCCATATTGACTTGTCTTCAGTATTTAATGATTCAAGATTACTTTTCCAGAAACCCTGAGAATGGGAAGAGGTGTTTTTCCAAAGGGGTTTTTGAGTTTTATTCAGTAAGGATTCAAGAACGGAGTCTCTAGCTTTTTAGCCAGGTATTTTAATTCGATTTTTTTTTTTTTTTTTTTTGACGAATTGTTTTATTTCAGCTGGGAGGTAGTTTTGATTATTTTTTTGAGGTGGTGAGTTTAGAAGAGATATTATGGGCCTAAATAATTTGATAAGTGTTTTGGTCGTTTTCTCATCAATTTCTTCTTGGTTAGACATTTAGCTGGAATGCGCAGTGTATATGACAGTTGAATTAAGGATTTGTTTTAAAAGTTTCCAGTTTGGTAGTTCTGTTGTTCATGGGGAGAATAAGATGGATTCAGAATTCAAAAATAAGGACAAAATTAATATCAGAGTATAGTTCAAGGATAGAATCAATTGAGTGTTTGTAATTATAATCTTTTAGGAGGGCAAAATCAATGATTTTACCAGCAAGCTGTGTTCCTCCAGTGCGAAATTAATTAACTATATACCTATCTAAATAATATCGAATTAACCAATAATGGGCGAAAATATTCGTCCACCTCCACGTCTCTTATTATTCTCATGAATTTTATAAGGGTGAAGTTAAAATTATACAATTAGAAATTTTACCACACAAAGGCTGTCTTTTTAGCCTCCCAGAAAAATAATTGAATTACCAAAACTTTTCCTTAAATTATTAAAAATGTAAAGCATCCCATGATAACAGACGCAAAAGTATTCGTTCGCCTGCCATTAAAAGTATAAATTTTAAGCAAACGCGCGAAAATCAATGTCTATAAGATTTTTTTACATTTTGTCTAACTTTTGTCTTAAGTCAAAACATCATTGTTTTTACCAGGACAAACTGAAACCAATTTCATCGTATTCTAATTGAAGAAAAATTTTCAATGGATGTCACTATTTTATGATATAAAGCAGAAGTAAAATTTAATCTTCGCAGACCATCAACATTTGTTTGTTTTAAACTGAAAATCCCTCTTATATATTATATCTTAAATACTGGCAATAAATTCAAGTAGTATATTTACTCCAGTACCTTTACTCACATCTGGATCTCAAATGACAATGACTCTTGACCAAACTTTGATTTGAGCTTCCTTCAAATTGAAGCGATTTTCAATGAGGAATTATGGTTACATATATGAATTACCGTAAAAATGGTGTTTATCGCTGTTTTGGCAATGTTTGGCCTTTTCTCTAATTCGTCTCGTCTAGGCATTTAAGGTATCCAAACACATTAAAAATGTCACTTTTGACCAAAAATTGTTTTTTATATTTTTTGATAAGAGTATTTATTTGACTTTCCGAAATGTGCTTGATTTTTTTTTCTAAGTTAATTAGTTGCAGAGATATTAAGATTTAATCTAGTCGGGAAAACCGGAAGTAGGTATGAAAAACACCGGATGTGGCCGTTATACGACCAAAAACTTGTCAAAATTTAAATTTAAAATTTTCTTTTTTTTGCACATATAATTTTAGAAAGTTTGCTCAAATCTTTAAATGGTTTCTCTTTTGGAAGTAGTGAGAACATTTTTGAAGAGAAGTGAAGAACAAAATTGTTTACACAAACAGTAAAAGAAAGAAAAGAGCAAGCGATACACTTCAAACTATTTTTTACTCTAAATTAATATTTATGCATTATTTCCTCACTTCAAATGTTATAACACAAAAAGTTTTAGATGGATTCTCGTAAAACTTTGATAACTTGTTCTTTATAATGTTGTCTAGAGAAATGAACTAGAATAATTATGCTGAAAAATGAGTTGAAAAAGTTTTTATGGCCATTTATTTAAGAAATAGGAATGTAAAATTATCAAAAATCTTGTATTCATTTTTCGATCGTTTGAAAATTTTTTGTTTATTTAAATATGTCTTTGATTCAAATTCATTCTCTAGAAAAATGCATGTAGTTTAGTTTAGTAGCATCATTTTTCAAATTGGTTAAATAGATTTTCATGTAGCACATTTGAAGTTTTTGACAAATTTCTTTAAAATTTCATACATAGACATTTCTTTTCTTTTTTAAACTTGATTTTCTCGTGAATAGTGTCTAAAATTGTCTCTTAATTTTTTAAATTTTTTTCTGAAAAGGATGCGAAAATTACACAATATTCAAAATGTGTGTGTGCATCAGGTAGATATAACCACTTTTTTCAAACTGTACCATCATTAAAACATGTTTAATTTAAGAGGATTTCTTTCATCACCTGTGTCAGTATTGCCATCAACATATTTTTTTGCTTTCTAATAATGCATCCATTGTCCGAAACAGGACGTTTTGTTGTGTTCTTTAAAAACATGTTATTTTGCTTTTACTGGTACAATCTGAGTAAGAGTACCTAAATTAACAAATTTAGGTAACAAGTGATTTAAATTGATCTAGGTACAAATCTAGTGGTGTACCTAAATTAATAAAGCAAACATGCGAACGTGAAATTGACTACATCTAAAAATTGTCTATTGCTTAAAAAGGCTGTACCATTTCGAGATACGCCATTTTGCTATCAAGGTCAAGCGATGTAAGCCGGTTAGGTGATTGATACTTTTGGCCTCTTCAAGTTATTCAAAGGTGCAACTTTTCGAAATGAAGTCTTACCGGCACCAAAGAACCGACTGGAACATTAAATACAATTTTTTTTCTTTTGTAAGTTGTTGCCATCGCTTCTAATCAAGTTTTTTTGTCTAAGACGCAACTCTCAACCACTCTTTTAAAAACGTCTAACCAAGATTCGTGAAATAGCAGGAAGAAAATAAGTTTTTTGATTGATTGGGAGCTCCTTGCTCTTGGTGACGGGTATTTTTAAAGAACTCTTCATCCACCAACGCGTTTTAATCATTACATTTCTTTTTCTTTGAAGGTCTTTCCCAAGTTGTATACTCTCACAGGGTTCTCACTCTTTTACAGAAATAAAATTACCAGACATTTCCAGGTTTTCCAGACAAATTTTTGCAAAATTCCAGGTTATAATTATAGCAATTTTTCCAGGTTATAAGCAATTCATGACAATTTTAAGGTGAAAAACCAAGAAATAACTTAGCATTCAATAGCCAATAAACAAAACCAATTTAAGAATTATATACTGTAAAAATAATTACACAAAGCACAAGTAATATTGCATTAAAATAACTTATTTAAATAATCCTACATATTTGACTAAAAATCAATTTGTGATAAGCATGAAATTCTTTAATTTGGCCAGTGGACGAAACAAAATTCTTTACCAGTTAAATATAAGCTTTTTCGTTTAAAATCGATGGGAAAATTCAATTCATAAAATAAAGTGATACCAAACTGTGTACGAATCTTACAGGCTACTTTTCTCCAAAGCGTTTGAGAAGCCAAACATTCCAGGTCATTGAGGCTATTATCCAGGTTTTAGACGAAAAATTATAATTTTTCCCTGATATTTTGGACAAAATTTAATTTTTTGACAATTCCAGGTTTCTCGGGTTTTTTCTGACCCGTGAGAACTTTGCTGTTTCCTCTTCCAGATATTTAAATCCAATAATGCAATGACTGTACAAACACTTTTCCAGTCAATAAACTTGCAAGATGGGTATTATGGTACAAGGGTCATATGACCAATCTGCTTCCAAGAACATCAAGAAAGTGTTTTAGTGAAGTAGAAGAGAGAAATACACCCAGGGATAAACCGAATCAGTGTCACATACAACTAACAGGTTGCTAACGCAGTGCATAACCCGAAGAGCCACAACGGACCCCGAAACATGCAGCAAAACGAGTTCAATATCATCTGTTCAAAAATGTGGTTGAACAGAAAAAATTTGGAACTATTGAAAAAATTTGAGAAATTTCTGAGCATTTCATTTTTTTTTGTTGTTGAATTTACAATAACCGAAAAAGAATTTCATTTTTGAAGGAAAAAAAACGAACGAGTCTTTGTCGGGACACTCAGCATCAGATATACAAATACAAATATTGACGACCAGCTACAGGCTCAAGCCCAACAAGGCTGGTCCTTTGTTTATGAACTCCCCAATTCCCACTGACTATCCAATTGTATCTTAAATTCGTACACTCCCTTTGAATTAACTATATTTTCTGGCAACGCGTTCCATTTGTCTATTACCCTATTAAAGTAGTAGTTTTTCTTTAAATCCCGATTAAAATGTGTCTTATTCAATTTATACCCATGGCCCCTTGTTCTGTTATCCCTATTGAAATTTAAGCCCTCTGTGTCCCCTTGTTTTACCAACTTGAAAAGCTAAATCAAATCCCCCCTCCTTCTTCTTCTTTCCATTGTATACATGTTTATCTTACTTAAACGTTCATTATAGTCGAGATTTGCTATCTCCTTTATTATTTTTGTAGCTCTATGCTGAACCCTTTCAATTAATTCTATATCCTTTCTCACATATGGAGCCCAGAATTGTACAGCATATTCTAGATGTGGTCTTACTAAGCCCTTATATAACGGCAAGATTATATTCTTATCCCTTGAAGTTACAGTCTTTTTAATATATACCCCAATAACCTATTAGCCTTTTTACCCGCAGCTGAACATTGGTGACCCATTTTAAAATTCCTGTGAATTATCACCCCAAGATCCTTGACTGTTTCTCCCTCCTTTACCTTTACTCCCTGCAGACAGTACTCGGCTTCACAGTTCCTGTAACCCATATGCAGAACTTGACATTTCTCTACATTAAATGACATACCCCATTTTACAGTCCATTCGGATATTTTATCAAATCTCCTTGTAAATTCTCTATCTGTAACTTGGTATCCATTGTTCCCAATATTTTCAAGTTCTCTGCAAATATACTGATTCTATTCTTAATCCCCTGACCTGTATCATCTATGAAAATTATAAATAAAATGGGTCCCAAAACTGATCCCTGAGGCACCCCACTTCTAACTTCTGTCCACTGTGAATAATTTCCTTTTACCTGCACTCTCTGCTTTCTACCCAATAACCAATTCTTTATCCATATCAATGTTTTCCCCTGAATCCCCAGCCTTTCCAATTTAAACAGTAATGCCTCATGAGGTACTTTATTAAAAGCCTTTTGAAAATCTATGTACATGATATCTATACTGCTCTTATTATCCAGCTCCTCAGTAATTTTTTCGTAGAACTTCAAAAGGTTTGTAGAGCAGGATCTGCCATTCCTAAACCCATACTGATTCTCTGATAACAGTCCCCCCTCCTCCAAGTATAACATTATATGCTTTTTTAACAGAGATTAAAATATTTTGCAAATTACTGATGTTAGACTTACTGGTCTATAGTTGCCCGGATCACTTTGTATTCCCTTTTTGAAAATTGGAGTTATGTGGGCCAACTTCCAATCCATTGGTACCCAACCCGTGCTATATGTTGAATTAAATATCATGTGAATTACGTCCCCCAATTCTTCCGCTCATTCCACTAGTACTCTCGGATAAATATCGTCTGGCCCTGGTGCTTTAGATGGTTTTTTTTTTTTTTTAAGACCCTCCCCGAATCCACTCACTGTTAGGTTTAGAGTGTAATAAGATCCGGGGGGAAAGGGTGGCGACTTTCATCGCAGCACAAGGAGGTCCATAGGGACCCACGCCGGCCGAACGATCACTTATTGATTCAAAGGGAAATGGTATGGGGCAGGTTACATTCCCCGATCTGGAGTTACATCATGCACGCATTAAGCGGCCTTAAAACTAACAAATAAACAAAACCTCCGGAAAATCCGGGCAAAACAGAACAATGAGCCGGTGGCACACCGGAAATAAGAAAATAAACACCGGTGGCACACCAGGAGTATTGAGAATAACCGAACAGAACAGAGAAAAAAGAAAAAAAAATCGTTTACTCAAAATCAAACTAGTGGAATTTCTAGAACAATTTATCAAATTGAAACAAGAACTGTAAAACACGATTGTGAATATGAGCTGTGAATATAATGATTGTGATTATGTTTATTTACAAATGAAAGGTGAAATAAATAAATTATGCTGTATTATGGGTATGTTGCTATGAAATAAGTATATTATATTGTGAAATGGAACATGCTTTAAAATAAGTTAAAAATTTAAGAGAGTCATATTTTAAAAATAATATTAAGAATGATCTACATGATATATAAAAGATTAAAACTTTAAAATTTCAAAAGTTTAAAAGAGGGGATAGCTCCGGGTGTGTCTGTTAACCTAGGGGAGGGAGGGCCCCGCCACCATACCCATCGCTGTTTTCACACAGGACTTGATTTTTGCGCGAGACATTTTATTACCAAGAACACCTTCAAGCCAATTGGCCTTATTCTCGTTAGCTGGTCTTGTAATATGGTTTGCCTGTGTGAATGTGCAGTCGAATAGGTAGTGATCAGCGTCCCCCACCTCCCCACAGACGCATTTATCGGTGTCCTTCAAATGGAATCTATTGAGGTAGGCCCAGAACGGGCCGTGCCCTGTAAGGAACCAAACAAGCCAACGGTCGACGATGAGGGTGTCGGTTCTAACTTTTGGTATGTAATCTTTTAGACGGACTCCCTTGAGAGAGTTTTTATAATGTTCCTGCCAGCCTTTGATCATAAAGTTCTTAATTTTTCTTTTTAAAAGGCTGACAGGAAAGGGAATATCCAACGTCTCACCGTCGACCGAGGCAAGTTTGGCCTGTTCGTCTGCTAGCTCGTTTCCGGCAAGCCCCGCATGTGCCCGAACCCAACTCAGGCCAAAGTTATTAGTATTATTATATATTTTCTGTTTAATTGTGAAAGGTAATTTGATTTATTTTGAGCTGTTTTCAAGGCCTGAATTGAGCTGAGACTATATGTATATATATTTATTCTTTTCCCTTCCGAGTGTGCCCATTCAATTGCTTTGAAAATAGCCGACAACTCGGCTTGAAACACCGAGTTGCCGGCAAGTAATTTAAATTTAAGAACTTTGATTAGTTTTTTATCATCGAGGATGCACACCGCGGCCCCAACGTTGCCATCAATGCCCGAGCCGTCGGTGTACACCTCATAATCTGGATTGTCAATTGTGTCACGAATGTCCAACCTAAGGTCGGACACAGGGACACCTGCTATTGGTATGTGATAATCGTAGTGGAGTGGGGATAGTCTCAGCTCTGGGTCGGGCTGCCGTCTCTTGATAATATTAAATTTTTTGTATAGCGACAGCAGGGTCACGTGGAGCGGAGGAATTCCACAAAGGGTGTTAAGATAGTCGGTTGGGGAGGTCTTGTATGCGCCGGAGATCTTAACAAGAAACGGGCGCTGTATAGTCGCCAAACGCGTTTTCTGAACTTTTGTTAAGTTGCCTCCCCAAATGCCAGCTCCATAAGTCAAGATTTTTTCGGTAACGGTAAGATACCATATCTTCTGGAGCTGGCCACCGACGCCCCACCCTCCGCCGCGTATTCTGTTGAGAGCACTGCCCATCTCCATGCAGCGGTCTCTCAACATTTGGATATGCTCGCACCACGTGAGCCGGCTGTCGAAATAGAGGCCTAAATATTTTAAATTATGAGTTATCACTATGTCTTTATCATTTATTCTAAAATTCAATTCATCCTTTAAGTTAACTTTTCTTGAAATTATTATGGACCGACACTTATCGGTCGACAGGCTCAGTTTGGATTCTATGAGTTTATTGTGGATAATATTCAGTGAGGTATTAGTGTTGTTCTCCAGGTCCTCACGTGTCTTTCCTGACGTTATCAACGCCAGGTCGTCCGCGAAGGCCTGGAGATAAATTAAGTCGGAATTCAAATTTAGGATTGGGTTAAAATAGATATTCCACAGGGTCGGTGCCAGAACCGAACCCTGTGGACATCCTCTGTATATTAAACGTGAGATTAAGTCATTATTTAAATTATAAGTAATGGATCTATTGTTTAAGTAACTGCAAATAAACTTAATAATGTATTTCGGAAAATTTTGAACAGTGAGCCTGTCGACCAACAATCGCCAGTCCATATTATCAAAGGCGGCAGTGATGTCCAACGTGACCAATGCGGCATGGCTTAATCTTTTGAGAGATTTCAATTTTGTTGTAACATTGAACAATGCGCCCTCACAGGACCGCTGCTCCCTGAAACCACATTGTAATCTATGAATAGCTTTGTGTCTAGAAATCCTTAAATTTAATTTTAAACTAAAGGCCCTCTCCGGGATTTTTCCTAGAGTGGGCAATAAACAGATTGGCCTGTATGCGCTACAGGTGGAGGGATCGCGTCCTGGCTTAACCAGGAAACGAACATCCCCATTCCTGAGGCATACAGGAAAATAAGAAAACTGAATGCATTTCCTAAATGGTATATAAATTAAGTTGGGATATTTACTGTATATATATTTCCAGATTTTATAATCGATGAGGTCGGGCCCCGGAGCCTTACCGTCCTTGAGTTTGGAGAAAACATGGTCCAAGTCATGTAAAGTGATGTTATTGTTTTCTGTAAAATCTGATGTAGCTATATAGTTAAGGGGAACGGGAATATGGGAATCTGTGCTAAAGAAATGGTTCATTAATATATTAATTTCCTCCTTTTGAGTAATGTTAGGCTGGGCAGGGAGGAAGAGATTTAGATTATTATTTTGTTTTTTATCATAAGTTAATTTAAAAAGGGAACCGTATTTCGATCCATGACCCGTACAATGTTCCCTCCAAGACGTCCTTTTTGAATTAAGTATCAATCTTTTGAAGGACACCCTCTTGGCACGGTACTGAAGCTCCGTGGCACGAACCGCATCGATTGAGACGTTAAATTTTTTCATGATTTTAATTTTTTGGTAGAGGGCAGTGACCCTGTTTCTAGAGGACGCAAGTTCGCTGTTCCACCAGTGGACTCGGGGATTTAAATTATTTCTTTTTCTTGTCTTTTTAAGGGTTTTTGTAGCTATTGTTTTTATGGTTTTAATTAAATTGGTAAAATAGTTTTCGAGTTCACTGATGTTGTTAATGTTAGTAGCCTGACGTTCCAAATCTGGGGTTATTCTGTGAAATTGACCAGGAAAACGCCCCAGGCCGAATTTCGTCCTGAAGAAGTAACCCTGGTTGTTAGTGGTTGATGTTAACAACTCCAGTACAACGTAGCGATGGTCACTGCAAGCATCTCGTGACAAAACGTCCCAGTTATTAATAAGACCAGCGACATCTGGACTGGCAAGAGTCAAATCGGGCCATCCCTTTCTCCCAACTGGAGAAATGAAGGTTGGCCCCTTCTCGGGCAAATTTTGAATAGTGAGGGAGTTTGTATTGCAGAGATCCAGTACACGCCTGCCCCTGATGTCCTCATACCCGTAACCCCAAATGGGGAAACGGGCATTAAAGTCCCCGCGCATTCCACTAGTACTCTCGGATAAATATCGTCTGGCCTTAGTGCTTTAGATGGCTTAATTCTTTTCAACTGATGTACTATTTCTTCCCTCTTAAATTTGCATTCTTTAACTGTACCCCCTGCAAAGGCTCCATCCTTGGGATCCTTTTTTAATTTATAGTTACCATTGCAAACCCCCAGAAAAAAGTAATTTAACATATATGCCATTCCCACCTCGTCTTGAATTAATTCACCTCCCCTCCCCTCCAACGGGCCTAGTGTAGTACTAGATGTCCGGATCTTCTTGGTTTCCCCATCTTTCAATCGTTCCTCCTGTTGACGTTTTCTATAATTCTTCTGGTGTTTATTATGCATGTATTTGGATATTTTTGAGAAATTTCCACACTTTGATGTGTCCAATATCTAATTAAGTATTAAATATTGAAGGTTTTATTTCTTTTATTTATAAGGCGCAAAAAGAGACGAAACAAATGACACCAATATCTAATCAAGTATTAAATATTGAAGGTTTTATTTCTTTTATTTATAAGGCGCAAAAAGAGACGAAACAAATGACACCTTAAACGTCATGCTCGCACAAAGGAGGCTGGAGCTAGACTAAATTATGTGAAGGGCGCGTGGCCTCAACTTTGAGGCGTGTCGCCAAGCCCGTTGACGCTCAGGTCAATTATTATTAAAAAAGGCATAAAGAGACGAAAAAATGACACCTCAAATGTCGGGATCACACAAAGGAGGCCGGACGAAGATTAAATTAATGTGAGCGGCAGTGAGCACTTTCGTAACTCAACTTTGAGCTGCGATTGCATCCGATGACGTCAGGGCAAGATCAATCCATGAGCATTTATAATATTGTTCATTTATATTTTTCAAGTCATTAAATTTTTTTTTGTGTGTGTGTGACACTCAAAAATTTAGCGTGGTACCCCGGTTTCGAAAGGTAAGACATACGTCAAAAGATCTACCAAAAAAGTACAAGTGGAAAATGAATTCAAAAACTTTTCTACTGTAGATAAGAAAATTTATAAATTTCTTAGAGTATTTAAACCTAAATCAATGTGTAAGTATAGTTAAAAATGTATTTGAAATTCTTTGGCCAACATTCAAAAGTTACCCTTCAAAATTTATCAGGCTACCGATTCTCTAATTCACAAATATTCCAAAATTATAAAGTTTATCCACAATTCAAGAGATCTTAAACTTTCAAGAAAAAAATTAAATATTCAAGAGGGATAATTTTATAATTTTTTCAATGCTTACCGCATTTTTGTAGCTTATCACTTGCACAAAGCCCTTCATTTGACAGCAGGAAACGATTTTTATTTATTTGGAACCTTTATTCAATCAATTCGAAAATACACAGTCTATGCGGAAATTTGTACACCAGATCGATATCTTAAATGTGATTTTAAGACAGAGATTGATTAAGTTAAGATTAAGTCAACTGTGATCAAAACAAAAAGGTTTCTAAATTATCCAGTCAAAATTTATATCTTCGCGCTCGTTTAATGATAGATCGAAAATTTCAAATCTGCGGAAAATTTTACACCAGATACATATCTTAAATGAGATTTCCTTTAAATAAATAATTTTTCAACTGTAAGTTTTATATTTTCGCAATACGAATTTAGCCGTATTTGACGAAGATATTGATTTCGAACACAAGGGCTATTTATCTCGATTTATAGGTAATATACTTATATAAATAGCAACTTAAAATAGGATGAATATTTAATCGGAATCGATTTTTTAAAGAATTTACAGCAAAGGGGATAGTAGGTAATTTTATTTCTGAAATAACGTATACCGACAACGGTCCGTTTAATTTTTCATGCGTGGCAAATGTCTTTAAAATAAAGCTAAATTTAAACATTCAATTCGAAGTTATCTTTTTAATGTCTTGACGTGAAATGGTGAAAAATAAGTTTCAATTTTCATTCATTTTTCACATCCTGTGTTAAATTGAACTCGATACGGTTTTTGAAAATGAACTCATTAGCCTGATTTACTGAACTTAATTTACTATGAGCTTACTTTCGTAGAATTTATATTTTAATCTTGCAGTTAATGTTGTTACTATTTTTATCGAAATTTTAAAATTATATAGACAGAAATTCTCTTTGCGATCTTCCGGTATTTGACATAAACAGTTTGTTGGTCATTATTGGATTGTTTTTAGTTTAGCATAATTCTCACATTTTGTCGTGGGTTTTAATCAAAATATGTTGAAATATTCTCCAGTCGTTATACCATTCGTGGTTCCATTTGTGCTACAAATGCCCCGAAAGCGATAAGGTTGGTGGATTAATCTTCGTTTCGGATAGTCTAATTGTAGTTAAATTGACTGATGCGTGCTGTCATCTACGTATTTTATTGCTGGGTAAGTAGGTACACTACTTAATACACCTAATAATTAGTTGAAGAAAATTAAGATAAGGTTTAGAGTAAACGCAGAAAAATTTAATTTGAGGTCAGAAGTGCAATATTGTTTATAAATACAATAGGAAAATAACACGCATAGGTCTAAAAATTATATTAGTTTAAGGAATCAAAAAATCATTCTTTGTTTGAAAAGGTACATTTAAAAATTATGTTAAATTACCTAAAATAGAATTTAGAAAATAAAAACTTATTCGAAACGAAAATACAGTTCCATAAATCGGGAAGAACTGATAATAGGGTCTTTGCTATTCACTTTTTAGAATTGTGTGTGTGTGTGTATTTAAGAATAAAATAGAAAAATAATTCGAATTTTTTTTCCTTTTATTGTAATATAGCATCGATAGCATGGAAATCGTGGCTTTTTAAATGACATGTCAAACACAGAAAACTGAATAATTAAAGATTTAAAATTTGGTTTGCAAAACTGCTATTTATATAAAGCTTTAAATTAAGATAACTAAGTACTCCATTCAAGTTATATCTTTTCTATAAATCTAGTTAAATAGCCCTTTTTGTGTTCGTAATCAATATCTTCGTCAAATGCGGCTAAATTCGTATTGCGAAAATGTAAAAGTTACAATTGAAAAAAATTTTTATTTAAAGAAAATCACATTTAAGGTATCGATCTTGTTTAAAATTTTCCGCATATTTCAAATCTGTTAAAATTTTTATTCTATCTTTAACGAGCGCGAAGATAGAAAATTGGACAAGGGAATAAAAGTGCTTTTGTTTTGTTTCTCGAATAAAATAAACCACGACAGTCGTCCGACCTTTTTATAGCCGCGAACCGGATCAACGTTTGATAATTTTAACGCGGACCGCTGAAAGGGGGACATTGATTGTTTTGATTTAATAATTTTAATTTAATTGCATTTAAACATGCCTTCAAAATAAAATATAGTTACACCAAAAAATGAATACAAAGTGATTTAACATTTTAACTCACTAGAACGCTAAATCAATGAGAACCCTGAGTTTGGTTTTTTGCAACGAGAATGTTCCATCTGGGGGTAATAGGAGACAATAACAACCGAAGTGTGTTGCTTATGTCGTTTATTCCGTTTTGTTTTGGTTGCTGTCACTGCAGAAAACCCCGCTTCACACAGATAGGTTGTCGAAAATGGCAATAGGGATTTAAGTGATGTGGTGGCAATCTCAGGGTATTTGTGGCCATGACTTTAATCCAGAATACCGTCTCGAACGCAGTTTTCAGGCCGCCTTCATTTGCAATCTCCAGCAGTTGATCTTCTTGCACAGACATGCTAGATTCGCCTGATTTGTTGACAAATGGGTCGCGAATCCATGCCTTACTAGTTCGTGGGTCTTTGTGGTCGGGAAGTAGCGCTCGAACTCTTAAAAGCAAAGATAGGTGATCGTACACCAACTGGGAGAATGAATGTTTAGGCTGTCTTGCCTAAAATATCCGCTAATGACTGAACATCATTTGATGTCCAAAAAACCTCTGCTCACGCGCCGTCCCCATAACTTCAGTTTGGCTTTAAATGCAGTTACTTTGTCTGCCAACTTGAAAACAGTTGTCACAATTGAAAAATAGAGACGTACTGAATTCAGAAATCATAATTGAAGCTCTAGTAACAGAAGAAATTTCAAGTTCTGATTTATCGCCTCCTAATTTGAATGGACATTTCATAGATTAGAACCGCACAAACCCGAGTGAAAAACACAAAAGTAAATAAAATGGAAATAATTTAATGTTCCTTGGGCGGCCCGGGGGTTGGGGACCACTGGTCTAGAGTGTGCAAGCAAGGCGCGATTAAATATTTTTAAGTTTGTTTATCGCCAGACAGGAAATCGATGCGTATGCAAGTAGCCTAACGTACCATATCAACGATTTTTATTATTTTGCCCTTGAAACTGTGACGTCATGCTCGTTTCTCAGACGGTTTGCCGATTAAGTACTGATGCGAAAATTACGAGAACAAAATGATTTATTCAAAATTGCACAAGGAACAAGATGGAGATGCATAAAGCCAATAGGGTGCAGAAAGTGTTAAAGTAAAAAAAAAAAGCGAAATCTTTTGCGAAAGGAGTGTTGGTTTGCGAAGCCAACCAAATGGGATTGCGTAGAAATCCCCGGGGTAGGCGAGTAGGGGGCGGAGCCCCCGTATTACAAATTAATAAAACATTTCTAGTCCACAAATATCTAACCAATTAAATCTCCTATGACTGAACCCATCCATTAAATCTGTGCTCAGATGGCAAAATGTTATAAGTCACTTTCTTTTTTAATTTTTCGTGACAGCAATTTTAAGATTCAAGATTCAACATGTGGTTCTGTGGTTTTTGATTTATTACAATTTTCCCACCTTTGTTTTCTCATAAACTGAAAAAAGACTTACGACATTTTGCCACCTTCTTAACATTAACAAAAGACTCCGGGATGGGACTTAGTCAATTTTTTGGGAAAAAGTGACATAACATTTTGCTATTCTAGTACAGAAATGATACATGGAGTTGTTAGTCTCTTTTTCTTCTTTTTGAAGATGTTCTACAGTAAAGTATCAATTTAACCATGGTAGACTGGGAAAAGAATAATGTGGGCAGCAATGGTGTCAATTCAAATGCAAAAATTACTCACTAAAAAAAAATTGAAGCAATTCATTTTTTTATATAAAATATATTTTACTACATTTTATGTAACGAAATTACTTCTACACTTTTGGAATGCATTTGAAAATTATCAAACCTACAAAATCATAGAAAAACAACTCAACAAGTCAGTAGGTTTATTCAAAGAAATGACAAATCAAATAGCCTTTATAAAAACAGGTAAAAAAAAAAAAAAATTAAGTTGCAGAAAATATATACATCAGACAAATGCTCAGCAATGAATGATTAAATTTTAAATCTCAAGTTTCATATACATTTCTAAAAATACTTGATCCATGCTCATTACAACAAATTGGTGAAGTAAAAGATTTAAGAATATAAAAAAATTCTCCATTATACTATATTTCCCATATTACGCTAAAACAAAATCTACAAATTCAAAATTTTTTTACACATTTTTAAACACATGTATGTTTATGCATTGGATAATGCTTACATCAAAAATCGTTTCATAATACTGGAAGTTATCACATTTTTTTAAGTGTATTTACTTCATCTGGACTTTAAGAAAAAAAGAATATTCTTGAATAAAAATACACTCATATCTAGGAATAAAAAAATCCCATAAGTTAATTTTGTTATTTGATGTATAGTTCAAGTAGCAAAAAATTTCTATTGGAAATACAGAACATACATGCCTAAATATTTTATTCATTCTTTCTTTTCTGAAAAAATTTATGTACATTTATTAACTGGAATGTATCACAATTATACTGATTTTACTTGTACATAATGGTAATATTTTTAAATACGAATTTTGCTCAGGACAAATCACAGTATGCTTAAAGCAGAATACAAATTGTAAAGCAAAGAATTGACTAGAGCGAAATGTAAAGCACCTTAAAAAGTATCGCAGGAAAGAAAATTTTACTAACAACTATATAACATTCAGTTATGTCAAAAGGGATTTTAAAAAGAAGAAAAACAGATCTTGGGATTTCCATGTTACACTTTGACCAAAAATATATTTCCTTGCAATATAAATTGTGACTTTTCCTTTATGAGCATTTGAGAATCGAACTGTTTAGCTATATTTCTTAAAAGTTCATTCTTGATTAATGTACCATGAGCCCTGTGCCAACCAGACATGCTAAGTTGAACATGATAAAAAGTGCTGAATGAATTTCACATATTTAATCATATTCATACATATTTAAACATAATTTAAAATAGTATCCAATCACTAACTTTCAACTTAAAGAGCTTTAGAAAAGCTGATTCAAAGGCTTAAAATGATGCAATTAAAACGTGGTGTGAGAATATAAGAGGATAGTTGGGAGTGTTTTACACGAATAGATCAATCATATATTTGAGGTATTGAGATCAGAATATAAATACCTATAACTTTGTAAAGTACCTCTATTTAAAATTATTACTGTTGAGAACAGATTTTCAGTATAAAAAAAAAGAAATTCCATCATCTATAAGAAAGCCGTACAGTAAAAATGCTTCTCAATGAATAGTCATTTGTAATTAAACAATGGCAGTACTCATTGCAGTTAAATAATTACAAGGCACGAAAATTTCAACTGGAAAAATATTCCACATTAGAGAATACGAAGGGATACAAATCAGTAATTTTGGGTACGACTTTCAATGTTCATAGAGGCACACCATATCAGTTTGGGTATGATATCAAAACTACTTAAAACTAAATAATCTCTTTTCACACAGAATATGCAAATAGTGCAGTAAATAAATCCTTATTAGTACCAAGCCATGCTCTAATAATGTGATTATTGACGATATAATCACTATCAATAGTTTCTGTTCTTGATTCACATAACTTTCCTCTTCAAAATTGATGATTTCTATGTTACACAGAGGAAGTGTTTGATTTTAGACTAGAACTGTTCTCTTGAAATTTTTAAAATATTGATTGCACTTTTTAAACTGATGCAATTTCAAATCTATACATTTAAAATATAAAGCATTTATCATTCAATCTTAAAAATAAGATGTGGTAATTCATGACAAATTCTGACTGATTTAAGCTCTTGTATTTGGAATGATGCAAAAATCCATTGATAATTGTGGTTTTGTTTCACGTCATAACATATCTTCACAGAAGATTGCAATGCTTTGATTAGAAAAAGCTCTACCAATATGGAATTGAAAACATCATGCATTTGAAAGATATACCTGCCTTCAATACATTTAAGCATTTAAATTCAAAACAAAAGAAAGAAAATTTATCAAAGAGAAGTTGTATTAAGGAGCTTCGTTTTCAATCACTTCATCTGGTGAGTTGTCTGTATTAGCAATTGGTTGGTGCTGGGAAGGAGAATAGGCAGCATTGGAATCTTCAAACACTAAAACAAATTTTGTAATTGTAAATATGCTTTTATACTACAGTGATCAAAAAGTACCAGGAATTCTGTCATAAAACCAGGGGGTGAAAACAGTCAAAATGTAAAAAAGATATTTTTTGATCATTTAGTATACATAGAATAAGTAACATTTTCATCAGTAAAGGATCACCCTAACTCAGGGCTCGAAATACCCAGGTGCACATGGAAATAAAATTGTGCACCTAATTTTCTCCCGCTACCTAACATTAAAAAAGGGGGGGATGAAAAGAGTTTTATGTTATTTTGATGTTTGAACAAAATATTATATTGACCTCTCTCGCTCTAAAGGAATGTAATTAAATTTCCTAAATACACACTACGCGAAAACCGAATTGCTGGGCCATGAGTTTATACAGGAGTAAGGTTTAACCAGAACTTTCCAATGACCGAAACATTTTCCAAATGTGGCTCTGTTGAAGCGACTGTCGTGACAACAGTGCCCCGGAGAAGTTTGAATTTAGATGTTCAAATATTGATAGTTACTGTCTACTGCAAACCAATATAAACATAACCAACTAATAAAGTAGTTAAAAAATCATTTAAAAAAACGTAATATAAGAGTATTAATGTGCACCTAAAATATAACCTGTGCACTTAATTTAAAAACTTAGATGCACAAGGTGCACCTGTATTAAAAAATCTATTTCAAGACCTGCCTGAACTTAAAAAAAAGCTATGTGCTATGTAGTTATGATAATATTATGAAAATTCCAATTCAAAATTTTAAAACATAATGCCATATTTAAAAGTGTAATCTCTTCAAGTAATTTTACAATCATTCAATTTCCTAAAGAGCATTAAAAATTTTAAATTGGTCAGTCATATTTCATATTTAAAAAATAGATTATGGAATAGGAAAATGCATGTGAAAAAAACAGAAAAATACATATTTCTTATACCAAAAACAAAGTCACTTTATAAAATAAAAAAATTTTAATCCAATGGCAGGCATTGTTGATTTGTAATCATTTTGCCACTACAAGACCAGAATTGATGGCCAACTGTGAAGAAGCACCCAATGGGCGACCATCAATATCCCTAACAAAGAACAGTACAGTTTACATCCATGCCCTGACCCCGGATTCGAACCAGGAACCTTCCGATCCAGAGGCCAACACCATAAAAGAAAAATACGATTATGAAGAATCTTCAGACCATAGAGTGGTAACTCAAAGCTGCTAAGAAATTGTGCAACTTATATGCAGGTAGTTGAATTAACATTGCACTGGAGCAACACTACAGAATATTGGCCATGGTTGAGGATAAATCTAAAAGTGAAGCTAATGGAATTTTTTTTTAATTTTTTTTATGAATAAAATCACATAGAAATAATTAACTCTGAGTTTTAGAGATCTGAATTTATTTAAAAAGTATCAACTGTCAGTTAAAGATTAAACTTGAAAATTTTTTCAATATGGAAAAATGAACTGATAGAACTAGAAATGTTTGAACTTTAACTTACTTTTTTCTCTTAATCCTTTTCCGAAATGATAGAGGACAAAGTACACCGTAGATACTATAAGTGATACCCATATTACCAATGCAAAGTAGCCACACACAAATGTTGCATCATATATAACATCCACATCCTCTTCATATGTAACAGTCTAAATAAAAAGATATTGGTAAGAATTACAAAATTATGAATTCAAATGAACAATTTTTTTTTTTAAGTTCTCAGATCAGATTGAATTAATTATGCAAAAAAAAACAAAATAAAAAGTAGTGAACTTAGCATTGGTTTTATTTTATTTTTGTTTGGATTTACAAAACTATTGCTTTATTTTACAATTGTGTCGCAGTCAAAAACAATACAAAATTGCAAGAAAACAAATAATGATGTACACAGTCCAGTCACATTAATGTGACCACTTGTCAAAAGCCAGAATAACCACCTTTGGCAGAGCGGACCGCTACGAGACGTGCAGGAAGAGAGTCAATTAGGTTTCTGAAGGTGTTCACTGGTATGTTGAGCCATGCCGACACCAGTGGTGTGGCCAGCGGCGCTAGATTACGCGGTTGAGGATCCATGCGGCGAACAACCCGATCAAGGTGGTCCCACAGATTCTCGATTGGGTTTCAATCCGGTGAGTTTGCTGGTCAGGGGAGTATGGTAAACTCATCCTGGTGCTCTTCGAACCACGCACATACACTGTGAGCTGTATGACACCTTGCATTGTCCTGCTGGTAGATACCATCATTCTGAGGGAAAATAATTCACATGTAGGGGTGGACATGGTCCGCAAGGACAGATGCGTACTTGTGCTGATCCATCGTGCTTTCCACAATGATGAGTGCACCCAGTGAATGCCAGGAAAACATTCCCCAAACCATAATGCTCCCTCCTCCAGCGTGGATCCTTCCGGTAATTGTTGCAGGGTGTTTGCTTTCAGAAGTTTCAAGCCGTAGACTCCAACGTCCATCTGTCCGATGGAGCATAAAACTTGATTCATCAGAAAAAGCCACCTGTCACCACTCTGGACGTCCAGCGGTACTGGCGTGCAAATTCCAGCCTTCGTCGCTGATGAACAGCAGTCAGCATAGGTGCATTAACCAAGCGTCTGCTGCTGAGGCCCATGCGGAGCAACATTCGCTGAACCTTGTTGAGGATACACTCTTGTTAGCCTCTTGGTTCATCTGGCAGTCAGTTGCTCAACAGTAGCACGTCTATTCACCCGAATGCATCTCCGTAGCTTTCGTTCGCCTCTGTCATCTATAGCCCATGGTGCACCACATGTGCCACGCCGCTGATTTTGGATAGTGCCATTTTGCCATGCACAGTATACTTTTACCACGGCGGCACGCGAACAGTTCCCAAAATTAGCCGTTTCCGAAATGCTTCCACCCTTGGCCCGAAAGCCAACAATCATGCCCTTTTGGACATCGGATGAATTGCTACGTTTCTGCATTATTCCAACGATTGAAATGCTTTCCGATGCCCTAGGACATCCTTTATATACACTTCACTGCAATGTGCTGCCACCTGCCTTTTGTGATTGGTTATTTCATGTTGACGTCGAAAGTAGGTGGTGGTCACATTAATGTGACTGGACTGTGTATTTGCAACTTACATTTGTAACTAGGATGAAGGAAATTCATTAACCATAAGTGACAGAGATAAATATAAAAAACTATATAAATGTAGAAAAAACTATGTTTTTAGCTAACATACAGGTTTACTATAGGAATCATTCTATAGGGAATGTAAAAAATAATCATTATTGGATTTCTTACCCAGAATTTAGAAATATGTAGGGCATTTTTTACTATGACTTCAAGGGAAGGTCAATTAAAAAATAATTACTTTATTTCGATCCAAGTTGCAGTTATACAAGTAGAAAAAAAAGAGTGTTATTCTATAACATATCAAACAAAGTAGGTCTTTTTGAGTCATTATCCAAACTTTTCATGTCAGGTGTTCAAAGGCTCGATTTATTGACCTTCACTCAGTGATTTGTAGCCGATTATAATTTGTGCAATATCCTTTAAATATTTCAATATTTTTTAG
Source organism: Metellina segmentata (assembly GCA_947359465.1). Classification (NCBI taxonomy): domain Eukaryota; kingdom Metazoa; phylum Arthropoda; class Arachnida; order Araneae; family Tetragnathidae; genus Metellina; species Metellina segmentata. The sequence goes on from OX375875.1 coordinate 103,605,975, forward strand.
CTAAATATTTGGAATAACCTTTGTTATGAAAACAATGTTTGTGTACCTTTCAAATCATTACAATGCTGGAAGTAAAATTAACTCCTTTTTCTTCAAATCATTTTTACAGATGTTGAATCCATGAATACATAGTAACACAAAACACTTGCACAAATCATTTCAACTACCCCTTCACCTAAAAGGTCTATGATTGAAGTTGAATATGGTTTAATTTATGCTTTAATTTTTCTAGATTGTACTTTTCAAATTGTTATAAAATAGACAGTAGATAAAACAAAATTTAAAATACAAAAGGATGAAATTATTAATATATTCAACAACTTTTAAGCAACATTATCATTGCTTTAACAAAGTTTTAACAAACCACCGAAATAAAACAAGTTAAAATAGGTCAACCATGACTTACATAGTAAAATTTATATATGATGTATGCAGGTTCGAACAGCCCCAATATGTAAAACAAACTCATCAAAATCTTGTTTTCATAACGTAGCTGCAACGAAAAAAAAATTATGAATATTTCTTGGAATTAACATTCTTAAAAACATAACAGACATTGAAATAATTGAACACACGCAATCCTCTATTTTTCAATTCAAACATTCTCTTCTCTACTAATAAAAAGGGTCTCTCTCTCTCTTTCTGTGATCAGTGTACTGACAAATCTATGGTATGTACAACAATGAAATTTGGCACACAGGACAAAGAAAAATGCAAAAAATTTGGACGACCTATCGCACCCAAATTTTAAAATTTAATCTAGAACAAATTTTAATTAATTTATTGGATTTAATTATTATGGTTTTCTTTAGAATGGCAACACCATAAAGAGATCAGATTCTAAAGATTTCAGTGGACGAACAAAACAAATAAAGTTTTAACTGGAGTTATGTAGTTCTTGTTTTAACTCCTAGATCATTACAGATAAAGTAAAAATTTCAACAGATTTAAAATCTGCGGAAAATTTTACATTAGATCAAAACCTAAGACATTTGATTTTCTTTTAAAAAGTAACTTTCAATCGAATATCTTTTATATTTTTGTAAGAGATTGTGACATCACGCCTATCAGATCTCTTCGCAATTGAATGGGAAGGCGTAGCAATCACCAGGGTTGGTGAGTGTTAGCGAGCAGTGGTAACACCTGACCCCAAGAAAAGAAATCCCGGGCAAGGACAATTTACATTAGATGAATACCTCAAACACTTGATTTTCTTTTTTTGATAAATAATTTTTCAATTTGAATACTTATATGTTTGCAAGAGATTCACAGCGATTGGATCTCTTCATAATTCAAATTTGGCTGCATTTGACAGTGATGAGGCCATTACGGTGTTGCCCGTGGTGTTGGTTTGCTAATGGGAATTCGTAGCAATCACCGGGGGTTAGCGAGCGGTGGTCACACATGTCACAACGAAAAGAACTGTCATGGGCAACGCCGTGCTGGGCACACAGTGGCTAGTTTAAAATAAATATACAAATATATGGATATAGAGTTATTAGAGATGGCAACAGATAAGACACCATTTTGGTTTGTTATGTTATAAAAACAGATGAATACTGCAAACAGGGACTTCGTATATACTAAAACATGAACATATATACTGCAATATAATTTCATAAATCATTAAGCCTCAAAATGTTGTCATAAATAAAAATTTAATTAATGATTGGTTAATAAATTGCAATATTACAGTTGGTGAAGTTTGAATATATAGGTAGAGTTTTATTTGTAAACAAATAGCATTTACGTTAATTATATAATATGTTTTTAAGCACATCAAAACACCAATTTATAAAACACACAATACATTACTCTTAATATTCTTTTTTTAATAGAAGCTCCTTCATATTAATTCACTTAATTTAAAAGAATATGTAACTGAAAAAAAAAATATCCGGATAACATATTGCACATTAGATTTTACAATTGTCTCGGAAATGTCAATGTAACTCTCAAGTCAATTCCAAATTTAATTTTTAACAATTTTTATACATTTTTATCAAGATTAGTTACATTTATCTCATTTAATGCATTATACATTAACTAGGGGGACCGCCCCCTGCTTGCCTGTACTACGCAAACTTTGTGGCACAAACTGGGGCTCGAGATCATCAACATTAAAAAATACTTACTGCACCATCATCAGGCCAGTACTTGAGTATTGCTCCCCCATTTGGGCACATGCGTCTGAATCGGTTAAAGACACTTTGGACTCAGTCCAACATAGAGCATCAAAAATCATCATTGATGCAGTGTCATCTACTAATAACACCAAGGCCAAACTCAAAAGCGGTTTTGTTTCCCTTGAAAACAGATGGAAACTTGCTACTCTAAAAATTCACTAACAAAATCAGAAGCCACAATAAAGACCACATTGCTCATAGAGCTTTCGATACTTGGACAGGTAAGTCAAGGCTTCAGAGATCATCAACGCTGCAATTTGACAGAGACGTCAGAGGGGCCATCCATCTTGACCACTCCTCTCTGGATATTAATCAAGAACCACTTTTTCCTTCCAAGCCCCTATGTATACTAAAATCAATTCTAACCTACTGGAACCATGTTCAAAGAGAGAGAACTAACCCAAGTATTATTAAAAAAAGGCGAAGGCACTGTTCGTTCACTTTCCAGAGAAAACAGCGTAATAGTCTACACAGATGGTTCCTCTGATGTTGATTGTAATAGAGGCGGCGCAGGCATCTCCATCACTTACCCCTTAGGAGATAACGTCAAACTCAAAATACTCACTGGCCAAATTGCTTCAAACTTCACTAGTGAATTAATCGCTATTAAAGAGGCTCTTACCCATTGTCGCTCTCATTCTCTAAACGACTCAATTAAAGAAATTGTAATCTTCTCGGACTCAAAATCAGCACTCGAAGCCATACATAATGGTAAAACAACAATAACGCAAGAAATTAATACCATTCTCCATTTACTAAATATACCTTGCACTCTCCAGTGGATCCCAGCTCATGTTGGAATTGAGGGGAATGAATGTGCAGATGCCCTTGCAAAGGAAGCACGCGACGAAGATCAACCTCGAGTAGTCACCTGTGCAGATGTGAATACCGTCGCCAGGCGAAGGATCTACAACCAGCATTTTAGCAAGACAGCAATCCCTGATCTAAACTGCCCAAGAAACCTCTCCTCTACAATAGCTAGGCTACGTACTGGACATTTCAAAGGCATGAAGATTTCACGAACTAATATAAAATCCCATCTGCTGGTACCCCCTGTCCCCAATCGCTACTAACTCCAGATCATGTTTTTGACTGCCAGGTCATTAACGGTTCCCTGTTTCAACTTGGAGTACCCCCAATCGAAATCCTCCATAGCCATCGAGCTCCAGACCTTCCAGATCTTGTCACCAAAGCTTTTGGAGGACTCTAAACTTTTGCACTAGTACTGTATGCATAGACACGACAACAACAACAACAACAAGGACCGTTTTTTAAATGGCTCTGAAAAGATCCTCCGCTTTCTTTGATTTCTATTATTAACTGCAACAGCTCGACTAAAATTCATTTTTTGTTTCAATAAAATTTCATCCAATAACACTATAAATTCAAATGAGGCTCAAGGCTTTGTGGTAAACAAACAATCGTACAAGGTTGCCAAAACGCGTTAACAAATAACGTCTTTTTTGCATGCCACGTAAGATAATTATATATAGATACAATTACTATAGAAACCTCACTAAAATAAATGGAGACTATATACATGCTTCTGCATGCACAAACTGCCAAAACTAAAGATTCCAAAAGAGAATTTTTTTAAAGAAAAAAGCATTTTAAGGCTTAAAAACTACTTAAAAACTGATCCCAGAATTGAGGGGGGTTTTTTATGTGAATAGGGGGCTCCGCCCCTTCTCACGATCTAAAAGTTCTCAAATTTGTATGACAACTTTTGATTGCATCTAATTTATTTATTAACCAATTTCAAAAATAACTGCACCATAAGAAAGAGTACATTCTAGGTTTCCTGTGGTGTTTTTAAATTAAAAAACTACTAGTAATAAGCTACAGATATGACATTTTCAACAAAAAATTAACAAAAACGTCCTGATTTTTCCTGAATTTCAAAAAAATATTATCAGGAACCAAATTGAATTTTCTAAAATAACTCAGCAAGGTGCAAAAATTCATGTTTTGAGGTACTTTAAAAAAACTCACAGCTGAAGACTGAAAATTTGTATGTATTTTGCTAACTCGCATTAGAAATTTCACCTTTTTCGACTTTTACACTTAATGCACCCTAAACAGATAACCAAATTGGAAAAAAATCTTCTTCAACTTGTTCCCTGTACAATTTTGAACAAACCATGTTAATTTCGTAATTTTCTATATTTACTTTCTCGGGGAAACCGTCAAAGAATCGACCGAAAAAAGGAGTTTTTAATCCTGTGACGGTGGCTGCGTCGGCAACGCTTTTTAAAAAAAGAGAGATTTAATTCTCCAGATAACCTTGTCTGACAAAAATACAAATTACAAAAAATAATAAGTTTGCACATTTTAACAACACACAATGGGAGATAAATTTAACAAATAGGAAATGAAATGATGAATAGTTCTCTTGCATACTGTTTAAGTAAGCTATTAATATTGGAAGTGCCAATTTGAGTAGATTACAAGAAATATGGATAAGGATATAACTCTTACCCCTAAAAATCCAACTATGATGAACAAAAAAGTGACAGGTACACCAGAGCCAAGGATTACTTTCTGTCTCAGTGACATCATAAGAACACCTTTACCCATGACTAAAATGAGCATACTAAGCTATAAAAAGATTAAGAAAATTCAATGGACAAAACATATCACAATTTAGAAAACATGATAATCAAGTTCTAAGATGAGGAATCTTACTGAAAGCAGACTCCCCAAGTAACATAATATAGAAAGTATTTTAATTAAAGTTTTAGGATTTTTAAGATATAAATATAATATTGAAACATAACAAAATATAATACATAAACATATAATATTTAAATGCATACAAAAATGTTTTATATTTTAAACATGAATTCATTCAGGCCTCCCAGTGGTTCTTACCTTTGAAAATAGTGGCTTTAGTTGCCTCATATGTGAGAAATAGTAGCCAAAATAGTCTCCTCAATTTTGTAAAATTTAGCACTATATTAGACACAGAAAGCTGCTGTAGGGCAACAACAAATGGAACCTTTACAAACAGTTAAAATAAAATGCTAATGTTTCATAAAAAAAATTGGAAAATTATGACGCAAGTGTTCTTTAAGGCGCGTTCTCACGAATCAAGTTCAATTGACCGATTATAGTTGATCTAAAAATGTTGAATCCGTTTTCGTTCACATATTTCAATAGAAACTGATGAACAGTTTAATGAGCGAAAATATAAAAGTTACAATTGAAAAATGATTTATTTATAGAAAATCACATTTAAGGTATCGAACTGGTGTAAAATTTTCCGCAGATTTCAAATCCTTTGAAATTTTCACACAATCTTTAACAATCGCGAACATACAAACTTGGCCTAGAGAATAAAAAAGCACCTTTGTTTTGTTTCTGGAATAAAATAAACCACGACAAATCGTTTGCGTGGAAATAACTTGAAAGCAGATGGCAGATGACTCATCACTTGAACGATAAAGTTCGAATGGGTCAAACTTTTCTTGATCCACTAAAAAGTTGGATCAACTCTATTGAAGTAAAGGTTCTCACTATAGTTTTCATTAAACTTTAAGTTGATCAACTATAATTGGACAGTTAAATTTGATTGGTGAGAACGCACCTTTATTTTTATTAGTTTCAGCGTATACAAACTTAAACAAAGCTAAAAGCTTTGAAAAAATTTCTAATTATGTTTCTATGGCCATCTTGGATAAAATTCAAGGAGTGAGTCACCCTCCCAACCTTCAAAAAATCTGGTTGCCAGCCCTCTAGATTCACCAGTGCCCCCACTCTACCAAATATATATATTTTTTTAATTTGATAGTGTTAACCCTTTCAGGACCTAATGAAAAACAAAGCACAAAAAAATTTGTAGCTGCCTGTGTTTTCCCATTGCTACAGATTCAAGAAATACACACACAAAAAAAATATTTCAACAAATTTTGTCCCCGTAGTTAATTTTTTATTGGTACGTGTTTACGTCTCGCTGGATTTACGGCGCCTCCGTTGTATAAGTCAGAACATTAGACCATGTTCACATGAGACGCTTCAACACGCGTGTGTTGGTATGGCAAGGCTAGCAAGGTCCCTCCATTAAATTATGTTTTATTTATTTCTCTAATTCAAGTATCTATCTTTGCGACCTTGAAGAGCGCACGTTTTACGCGCCTCATGCGAACGGGGCCTAAAGGTGCCTAGCCATTTTTTCCACCAAAAGACAGTAAAATATAGAACATTTTAAGAGGTCAGTACAAAATTGCGGATTTCTGTAGTTTTTGGACAAAGTTCGTAAAGCCGTAAAGTGGAGTTAAAATTCGGATAAACTACGGAAAATCTGTACAAATTGGCATCTCTAGTTTTAAACCCCCACGAAAAAAAAATGTGAATGCGATTGCGGACTCGTTCAAAAAGAATCCTGACAACAGTATGATTTAGTATATCACTTAAAACCATGCTTTTATGATATTATAGATTATATACATATATGCCTGAAATCAGGAAGGAAACAGTCAATGCTATTAAAAATGTATCAGTTTTTCTCAATTGCTGTTGTGAATTTTCAAATTGAAAAAAATAATAATAATAAATCCGGAATTTTTGGATTCAACTGTCGAAAAAATCCGAATTTCCGGATAAAATCGTGGTTGTTATCACTCCTGGTGTGGTCCAGTCTGCGAGTATGCACAGTTAGGTTACATACGTCGTCTGCCGATCCCCAACCGAAGACAGCACAAGCAGTTGAACATACGCTACCTTTAAAAAAACATGTAGCTTTTCTAAGCTTAAAACATAAAAAAAAAAGTAATTTTTAGTTTTACATTAGAACTTTGTTAATCTGTCACTAGTGGGACTGGTTGCATGGTCAGAATTCAAAAAAGGTAGGATTACTAGTGAAACCAGTGTATGTACAGTACTCGTGTAAAAAATGTATACACTGTAAAATGTCACTACTTTAACTAAAAACACACGTTAAGCAAGGAATCAAAATGCATTTGTCAAGTGTCACCAACTATCCGACTCAAAAACTGTGTGTTGCTGTTCAAAACACATTCTGCGCACAGATTCTGACTACCGGGTTATTGAGACTTTCCGGCGACGGCGGTTCGAGTCATGGTCGAACCATTGGAGGTCACATTAATGGGGTTCTACTGCACCTTGAAGAACCAAAGCAATTTTACAGTTTGCAGGCTGCTTAAAAAAGAGCATAGGCACTTACTATGAACAAATGATCAAATTCAGAAGTTAACTTTTTACACTGTTCCTGTTAGACACACTTTAATAAAACCACTTCCAAAACTACTGTTTATTATCTAGTACATTTTTCAGTGAATTCAATAGAAATTTAATTATTATTATTTTTTTTTTTTTGGAATGGCAACAGCATGAAAGATCACATATTCTAAATTTATTTTTTCCCGCTTCCGTTTGGTTTTGCTGAGGAACGATTTTAGCAGGCAGTCAAAACAAACAAGTTTTGACTTTAGTTATGTTGTTATTTTTTTATCTCCTAGACCGTTAAAGATAGAGTAAAAATTTCAACGGATTTGAAATCTGCGGAAAATTTCACATTACTTTAATATCTAAAAATATGATTTTCTCTAAATAAATAATTTTTAAATTGTAATTTTATACTTTTTCCAATACGAACGCCGCTGCGCAGAATGATCTTCGTTTAATTTGAGATTACATAAATCAGATTTCATTTCCTACAAATAAAAAATATTTTGACTGGCATTGCTTTGTTCTTTTATGTAAAATCGGTATCGTTAAAGATAGGTTAAAAATTTCAACTGATTTGAAATCCTCGGAAAATTTTACAACACATCGATACCTTGCATTTGATTTTCTTTTTATCAATAATTTTTTCAATTAAATATTTATATTTTTGCAAGAGATTGTGACATTACGCCGATTGGATCTCTTTGCAATTGTAATTTGGTTTGCTAAGCAAACCAACACCACGTGCAACGCCATGATGGCTGTTATCCAATAGGCTACGAATTCCCATTTGGTTTGGGAAGGAATTCGTAGCAATTACCGAGGGGTTAGCGAGCAGTGGTCACACCTAAACCCACAAAAAGAACTGTCACAAAATATCACAGAAAATAATAGTGAAAATCGATTGTCCGTATTATATTGATTTGCTCTAATATTCATGCACGGCTATAATCGATTATTATGCCTCGATGATACTGAACGATCAAAAATTGATAAATCGACAAATGTGGCATATAAATCGATAAATGTGGCGCAAATATCGAGTTTCTAAGAAAAAGTCGCCTTGCAATGAAAATAGTTGCCTTTTTTTCCCAAAATAGTTGCTTTTGATTTTTTTCAATGTTAATTTTCTGAAAAAAGTCACCATAGTCGCCTTGCCTTGAAAATAGTCGCTTTTGTAGTCACCTCTGGGAGGCCTGTTCATTGCTAAGTTAAAATATATGAAAGGGCATCTTTCACAAGAGAATTTTTTAATTAAGGATTGGGTTAGTAAGGACATAATAGTAAACAAAACAACAATGAATTTTTAAACACGAAATTTTGAATTTCTTTTTCTGCTTTCCAGGAGGAAATAAGTATTTATTTTTCAGGTTTTGTTCCCAAACTTTTTACCACATATGTACAAAAGTATACATCATTTTGAAACAATAAAAAATAATTTTGAATGTTAAGATGAATGAGTTTGATGAAAGTCATACAGAATGAATTAGTATAAATAGAAATTAGGAAACTACTAGGCATAAAATTATCAATATTGCAGAAATAATAAAACAAATCATTAGGCACAACAAACATAGAATATGTACAAATAATTTCCTAAATTCATACTAACTTGGAGCTGCAGATCAAATTTCAAAAGAGAACTGCATATGTAGAATAAACGACAAGAGTTTTGCAGAGTACTTATACCACCAACAGTATTAAATATCAGGTTATTGGATTGGCAATAGCGAATACTTTGAATAACTCCCACTATAATAAGAAATGGACTCAAGGTACAGATAAGAATCAAACGAGCCTGTAAAAAATATAACGGAAAATTATATAATAAATATGAATTAAATGTATAAAGTAAATAAAATATAATGTGACATATAGAACCTGGTTACACTATTCTAAATACAATGTCATAATACCTTAGGGTTGAAAACTCAAATTAGCACTTCTATGAATGTCCTGTGATTTCAGTAAATTTTTCACAATTCATACATATATTTAAATCATATTGGGATTATTTTCAAATTCATTCTTTTCTCTTAAGATATTAGACAATGGAGAATACCACATTGCTAAATTTTAGCCTGATTACTTAACGTTACCTATACTTGAATTGCATAAATTTTTTTATGTGAAACTTAGTTTTAAAATATGTTTTCTTAATTGTTTTTTCCACATAATTTTCATGCTATTATATTTTACGATATTTAACTAACCTTCAAGACCATAATGACTTGACAGCTTTCAAGAACTACCCTGTGATACTTGCCAATTTAAGACAAATTAATCTTGCACAGTTCATAATTGGCTAATACATATTCTTTGATCTGAATTTCAAAATGATCTAAGACCCCTTAACATGAACAGCATAAATCAGAATCAAAAAAGGAGCAGAATGAGTTCAACTTTCAATAGAAAGGGAATTAACGGGAACAAAAATCAGTGAATTTTTTATAATTTTTTCTTACACTTGTGAAATTAATTAAATATTTAATGAGATATTCAATGAAACTATTCAACAAAACGTAAATGCCCCTTTTACTATTTCAAACAATGGCAGATTAAGTGGTAAGCGGAAACGTTGCACTCTGGAATATCAAAGGGGCCCCCGAGATCTTAAAATGTCTTATCTTTAGGGTTCGAGGAAAGTGGTGACAGCGTCTTTAAGTGAAGTAAAAAGAGTTTCTGATACAAGATGATCAGCAGGAGCAGATGCTGTATTACTTATGAAACTTGGTTTCACTAATATAAAAGAGGCTTTAACTGAAATTTGTAATCCAGAAGAAAAAAGTTACCATAATGGAAGCAACTTCACTTCTGAAGAAAATAGACAAATACGAAACTGCACTAATGAGTTACCTGGAATACTATTTCACAAAGAATAAATGCTATTGGCAAATTACTGCAATCAGTGGAATGTGAACTAGAGAAAGGATTCTACTGTAGTCATTAGAAAATTGTATCAATAATTTCAGAGAATTTGAACAAGTTGAAAAAGAGGCAACTAATTTATAAGAGCTATCATTTAATGTAGAAGATGGGTAAACTCACAGACAACAACAAAAAATATTTTTTGATGAAAACAAAGAAGTCTGACATGAATTTACAATAAGAAAAAAGTATGTGATAACAGCAAGGCAGAATTATCTCAAAGAACTCAGAAGTATAAAGTTGTTGTGGAGCCTTTCGAATTTTTTGTTGGGATTTATTAATAGAAGAAAAAAAGAACATGATAAAAAAGATATTGATGTTTGTATTTTTAAAGATGAATTTTACCATTTTTTAATATTTCTAAAAGAAAACGAGGACACAATAAAAACCCCACCAAACATCTATTGGGAGAAATCTCTCGTATATTTCCTAATGTTGAAATATTATTGACAATTTTTTAACAATTCCCTTATTAAATGCATCAGGAGAAATATTGTTTTCTGTTTTAAAGTGTGTAAAAAATTAATTAAGGAGTACTATGGAAAATGAAAGATTAATTAATCTGGCCATTCTGTATACAGTCGAGCCCACTTATTGCGAGCTCGGATACAGCGAAATATCAGTTTATTACGAATTGTTTTCTGTCCCTTGGAACTGCAATATTAAACAGTGTTTAAAAGATCGCATATTGCGAAGTATAGGAGCGTGAATATAGGATACTGTGAAGTTTTGAGACCTGGCAAAGAACCAAAACCCCTTTTATTTTCCAACTGTGGACGACAAAACCAGAGGGGAGACAGGCAATAGAGAAAAATTTCCAAGAAACGTGAGAGAAGAGGTTTTGCTTGTTGGTTGTTTATAGGTAACTAGGGTCACGTGTTATAACCTTGAGTTGTAAACCGGATATGGGAGGACAGTTGTGATTTTGTCTGGTTATGTTGCAAGGCAGAGTATATAGCAAGCAGATAGGTTCTTTGGGAAAGTTTAGGAAGTGTTTTTTATCAAAACCTGATACATCAAAGCTGCAGCCTTTAGATATGGGCATAATAAAATGCATAAGAAAGTGGAATTACAGTTTTCAGTTTTTTGAATCTAGAAACTGATCTGCATTTTGTTGTGGACATTAAAATTGCTTGCCAATTTTTAGATGATGCCTGGCATTTGGTTCAATCGAAAACCATCCAAAACTGCTGGAAACATGCAGAATTTTTAGGGGGACTTGGGGACTCTGATTTCATTTCTGAACCCGATTCTGAAGAAAGTTCCCTGTAGAAAAATATACAGGAAAAAAGAATTTTGGATGTGGTGATTTACTTTTGTTGCTAGCGATTACAACGTAGAAATTGAAGCACAAAACAGACGATGACATCATGGCAGCAGTGTTACAAAATACTTCTGATGATTCCGAAGAGTAAGACATTGAAATTGAAGTAAATTGACAATTAGTGAAATCAAAACCTGCCATGGACAGACTTCAAAATTTGCGTGTGTTCTTCGAAGCACATAACATTGACTGCCGTGGTAATTTTAGTGCACTGGAAAAAGAATTATGCAACTGCATTGTAAATTCAACTGTTCAAAAGTAAGTTTGACAGACTTTCCCCATTTGTATGAAATAAAGTTTTAGCCTTCGTGTGGAATTCTTTTGCTTCAAAACATGTGGGCAAGTCCATTTTTTATTATATCGGATATAACGAATAATTTTCAGTGTTTCGTGCGACTTCACTATTTGCAGGCTCAACTGTATATAAAGCATGAAATTTTAATCTGAATTGACAATGCCAAAATAACTGACGAATTTGCAAGATTTAAAGTAACACAGAAATTCATGTAAAAAATGTTTGTTTTTTTAATAAATTTATTCAATGCGTTACGGTACAAAATTTTTGATTACTTTTCTTTTTTGTCAATAAATTAATGAGTTTTCTTGAGACTTTTTCCTGACTTGAGTTTAAGGGCCCTGAAAATTTTACTGCTTGGGAGCCTCACTTGGCTTGATCTGCCACTGATTTCAAAAGTTACTTACTAATTTTATGGTGGGTTGCTCTTCTCCATTAGCATAGTTTACAACACAGTAAACTAAAACAATCACATTGCTGACCACGAAGACCATCAATTCATCCCACCTTTCAGTAAAAATGGAATGAATAACATACTGGAAACAAAACACTGGAAAAAAAAAGAAGTTGATTTGAAACTGTTTGTTTGTTATTGAAGCTCAGACAAAAATGAGTTTCAAAACCCTGATCTAATGAAGAAATAATCACAAAATAATTACATTGCTTACAATATTGAATATTTTCAATTTTCCGATGATCAGTCCCAATTACGGCAATATCCAGATCTTTCATACATCAAGCTTTTCAATTATAACACAATTAATCAAACACAAACTTCTAATTTAGTTCAATGTAGTGATTCGTCATTTTCTAATAAGTTAATGAAAAATTTGACAAGTGCATTACATTATGCACTTTAGTGTAAATTCAATATTTGAATTAATTTATGCAATTTAAATAAAATTGAATATTTGCAATTATTTTGAACAATGAAAATGTTATACTGGTCAAGTATATGAATACTGATAGATTATATTAAAGCTAACTATTAAACACAGTGCATGCATATGCTGTAAATATGCCAAACTATTTTAGAGAATAAACCCAGAACTAAAACAAAGCATTTTATCAGTATCAGTCTGTGGTGTAATGTCAATGGAAGCTCAAAACCCTAGGATAATCTAAAAAAAAGTTAAAGTTTGGGAAAATGTGGGGCTATTAAAACAATAAAACCAGAAGCAAAACCAACATTTTTTTCAACATAAATCAGTACAAGATGTCAGTTTTTATTAAAACATCTTTGATTTTCAATGCAAAAAGCCAACTAAAGGAATGTGGGTACCCCATTTTCCTGCCTTTGTAAAACACTGCCTCAAGTTTTAAAACAGGGTTTATATCATACATAAAGTCTGCAAGATTGGGCGCAATATGCTATGAGCTTTCCTTACTTAAGGGCTAAAAAGGTTTGTAATGTCTATGCTGAATGAAACAATAGCAAATGGAGTTGTATTAAAAGGTTGTCTAAAGCTAAGCATACTAATATTTGTTTTTGCTTTCTATCAAGAATCTTGACTAACCCAGTTAAAAATCTAATTTTACGCTAGTATTACTAGTCCTTCATTTGGTTAAAAAACATCCCAGTCTAAAAATGAATTAAAAATTTACATTTTTTGCTTCATAACCAAAACACGAAACTTGCACAAATTCAAAAAAGGAAGCTCCAATAAAGTTAGTTCTTCAAGCAGGTATAAAAAGTCATACATATTGCTAGCTGAGAATTGATGAATAAATGAATACCTTGCTATACGGTCACTCTTTATACAGCATTTCGCTATAACGGCCATTTATAATTATGGCAGTGGCACTTTTTGATTTACTGCCCACAATGTTTCGTTATACAGCCAAAAAAATGCAGTACATACTGTTAGTGACCTACTATTTAGTTTCAGCTTGATTTCCTGAATTTGAACTTTTTTTATTGTCATTGGTTTAAGTTTTTTATTTTAAACTAATTATAATTAAAGTAGTTATATATAATGATATTTCATACTGCCTTTTCTTACCTTATAAATAATACTATTTATGTGTAATACAGTTTTTTTTTTTTTTTTACAACAATATTTTTATGGTGCATGTGCATTGGGGACACGTGATCCCCATCATAAGGGGAGAGATGATTCCGGGATCAAGTATCCCCAATGTCACACACACATTTTTTTCTTTGTTTACTTTTTGTTGGTGAAGTCATGCCCTGATTTTATAAACGTAAAGATGGTGTTAAGCCCAGTAAAATATCAATGTGGAAGATATGCAGGCAGCAGTAAAGGTTGTATTAGATGGTGGCAGTATAAAGGGGCAAGAACATTTGGCATTAATGTAATGACATTAAAACGTTCTGTTAAAGATGTTTTATGCATATATTTGAAAACATCAAGTAAATTACATCACGGACTTACTCCTATGCATGTAAGGAAGTCAGCATTCCAGTATGCTGTAAAAAAGGAAAAAAAATATCCCTGAATCATGGAAAAAGAAGGATGTGCGGGGTATGAATGGTACAAAGAGTTATGAATAGTAATAAGTCATTGTCTCTTTGAACACCAGAGGCAACCAGCCTTATTTGTGCCATTAGTTTCAACAAACACAACATTAATATGTTTTTGAAAATCTGGAACTGATATATACTAAAGAAAAGCTAGACCCACAAAAAATATGGAACATTCATGAATGTGGTTTTACCACTGTGCATAAGCCACCAAAAGTAGTTGCTACCAAGAAGAGAATATCGCACCCCAACAAGAAAAGTGACACAACTCAAAATTGCAGAAATTGAGAACTATCAACTTAAAGGAATATAAAGCCTATAAAACTTATACAAATACAAATACAAATATTGACGACCAGCTACAGGCTCAAGCCCAACAAGGCTGGTCCTTTGTTTATGAATTCTCCAATTCCCACTGACTATCCAATTGTGTCTTAAATTCGTACACTCCCTTTGAATTAACTATATTTTCTGGCAACGCGTTCCAACTGTCTATTACCCTATTAAAGTAGTAGTTTTTCCTTAAATCCCGATTAAAATGTGTCTTATTCAATTTATACCCATGGCCCCTTGTTCTGTTATCCCTATTGAAATTTAAGCCCTCTGTGTCCCCTTGTTTTACAAACTTGAAAAGCTGAATCAAATCCCCCCTCCTTCTTCTTCTTTCCAGTGTATACATGTTTAGCTTACTTAAACGTTCATTATAGTCGAAATTTGCTAGCCCCTTTATTATTTTTGTAGCTCTGTGCTGAACCCTTTCAATTGATTCTATGTCCTTTCTCATATATGGAGCCCAGAATTGTACAGCATATTCTAGATGTGGTCTTACTAAACCCTTATATAATGGCAAGATTATATTCTTATCCCTTGAAGTTACAGTCTTTTTAATATACCCCAATAACCTATTAGCCTTTTTACCCGCAGCTGAACATTGGTGACCCATTTTAAAATCCCTGTGAATTATCACCCCAAGATCCTTGACTGTTTCTCCCTCCTTTACCTTTACTCCCTGCAGACAGTACTCGGCTCCACTATTCCTGTAACCCATATGCAGAACTTGACATTTCCCTACATTAAATGACATACCCCATTTTACAGCCCATTCGGATATCTTATCAAAATCCCCTTGTAAATTTTCTATCTGTAACTTGGTATCCACTGTCCCCCATATTTTTAAGTCATCTGCAAATATACTGATTCTATTCTTGATCCCCTGACCTATATCATCTATGAAAATTATAAATAAAATTGGTCCCAAAACTGATCCCTGAGGCACCCCACTTATAACTTCTGTCCACTGTGAATAATTTCCTTTTACCTGCACTCTCTGCTTTCTACCCAATAACCAATTCTTTATCCATATTAATGTTTTTCCCTGAATCCCCAGCCTTTCCAATTTAAACAGTAATGCCTCATGAGGTACTTTATCAAAAGCCTTTTGAAAATCTATGTACATGATATCCACACTGCTCTTATTATCCAGCTCCTCAGTAATTTTTTCGTAGAACTTCAAAAGGTTTGTAGAGCAAGATCTGCCCTTCCTAAACCCATACTGATTCTCTGATAACAGTCCCCCCTCCTCCAAGTATAACATTATATGCTTTTTTAACAGAGATTCAAATATTTTGCAAATTACTGATGTTAGACTTACTGGTCTATAGTTGCCCGGATCACTTTGTATTCCCTTTTTGAAAATTGGAGTTATGTTGGCCAACTTCCAATCCATTGGCACCCAACCTGTGCTATATGTTGAATTAAATATCGTGTGAATTACTTCCCCCAGTTCTTCCGCGCGCATTCCACTAGTACTCTCGGATAAATATCGTCTGGCCCTGGTGCTTTAGATGGCTTAATTCTTTTCAACTGATGTACTATTTCTTCCCTGTTGAATTTGCATTCTTTAATCCATTCGCAATCCTTGGGGTCCTTTTTTAAACTATAGTTACCATTGAAAACCCCCAGAAAAAAGTCATTTAACACGTTTGCCATTCCCTCCTCGTCTTGAATTAATTCACCTCCCTTCCCCTCTAATGGTCCCAGTGTAGTGCTAAATTTATTTTTACCACTTGCATATGCAAAAAATTCTTTTGGTTTTATATTTATTTCCCTTGCTAATTTTTCCTCCAAGGACACCTTTTGCTTCCGACTAATAGTTTTAAACTCCTTTCTGGCTTTCTGATATGCCTCCATGTCCCTGTCGTTACCAGTGCTTTTATATACCCTGTATGTTCTTTGTTTTAATTTTAAAGCTTTGTGTGTTTCCCCTGAAAACCACATAGGGAGCAATTTTCTAGATTTTCCTTTTTTCCTGAACGTTACATGTTTTTTTAACACCATGTCCAACTTATTCTTGAATTCCTCCCATTGTTCAGAATGATGCAGTGCTAATAATCCCCCTTTGAATGTTTCCTTTAACTCTTCCCTTATCTTATGAAAATTTACCTTTCTGAAATTTGGAATTATTCTACTATTGATTGTGTATGCTGACTGAAAATTTATACTTAATCTGATACTTCTATGATCACTTTCTCCCAGTGGCTCACCTATAACATATTTTATATATTTTTACATATTTTATATATTATTATATAACTTTTACTATATTCAAATAGTAAAAGCTTCTTTTAAATGTTAGGTATTTATGGTGATAACTTCTATTATATTCTATAGAATAGCAATATAACACACTGGGACAACTCATACATTATTTTTCAATGACATAGCATCCAAATTTTTATTTTTTGCTAGTGTTACTTTTCTTGCTGGGGTGCGATGTATTGACGATTCATCGGAAAGTGATAGCAATTACAATGTTCACGATTCAACAGAAGCAGAATAACTTTATGAATTTTCTGATGAAAATGAAGACACCCAAGATGTATCTTTTAATGAGAATGATTTTGTAATTGTGAAATTTCCAGGGGAAGAAAATTAAATCACTTTGTTGAATTTCTGTTTTCGAATTTGAAATGAATTTTTTGAGAAAAAAGGATCAAGTGCCAATCAGTTTATATATCCTGAAAAAGTCGACAAAGGCATTGTTGATAAAGAGGATTGTGTTAAAAAAGTTGCAAAAACCTATGTTGGGTGAAACACTCAGAACGGCAACAGTTTTGACATTGTTTGACTTTTCATGTTTAGAAAATATTCACTAGTTTTGTTTAATACAAATAACCTAGGCTTTTGTATTTGTCATAAATGTAGTACTTTTTCAAATGTTATGATTTGACATGAAAATGCAAATTCTATTTTTGTTTGCTTTGAATTGTTTAAATGTGTTTGTGTGAAGGATCTCAAGTCTCCTCTTGTGGGGGATCAAGTGTCCCCATAATTGGGATGCTGCATTTTTTTTCTCCCATTGTTGCAAAAAATGTATATTAAATTTAAAAATTCATTTATGAAAATGAAATAAATGCTATATCAAAGAATACAGTTGTGCAATTTATAGTGATTCAGAACATTTAAAAAGTAACAATATTTTGTTGAGATAAAAATTTTAAACTGCAAAAAGGGATCAAATCTTCCCAGTCTCCTCTACATATGTGCATGATTTCTTTCTTTTTTATTTAAATTTAATTGTTTATTTTTTGAAATCCTGTTTATTATTACATTGTTTGTACTTTTATTTTTGTGCAAACATTTTTATAGGAAACTAACCACTGTGTGGCTGGCCCGGCATTACCCGTGATGTAAGGTGATCTGGTGTAAAATTTTCCACAGATTTCAAATCCATTGAAATTTTTACTCTATCTTTAACGGCATAGGACATAGAAAAAAAACTACATAACCAAAGTTAAAACTTTTTTTTATCATTTGCTGGAAAATCATTCCTTGGCACAAAATGAAAGCGGAAAAGGGAAAAATAAATTTTCCTCAGTACAAAATGAAAGCGGAAATGGATTTTAAAAAATTAGAATCTTGTCCGAGTTCCCCACGATGAAAAAATTGGCACGGTTGCAAAGTCTGACACAGCAAGGGCATGTGGGTAGAAAAAGTCTAGATTCGGGTGTTTCTTCTTTTGTTCGGAGAAACACATTTGAAGAACCAGGTAGAGAATAAAACTATTAAATTAATTTTAAAATCTTCTAGATTGAATTTTAAAATTTGCCACTACCCAAAAATTGCAAAAAATTTAGACTACCTGTGTGCCAAATCTCATTGCTGCAAGTGCCATAAAATCGTCAGGATTTTGTGGCCACGAAAAAAACAAACAGACAAAACACTTCCTTTTATAATATTAGAGACAAAAAGAATAAAATGTTGAATGAACTAAAAACTATATTAATTTATAAAAGGGCCAACTTTTTCTGAACATATCTAGGCCGTAAAGTGAGGTATGGGTGTAGTTAGAACAAGCCTTAATGGTTTTGTATAAAGCAAACTAGATGTCAAAATTGGCACAATGCTATCAACTTCAATGTAAAGGGTCTCGCATTTATCACTCAGACAATTTAATTAAATCTGAAAAATACTCCAAAAGCATTTCTTTAATTAAGTATACAGAAACAACCATTAAGTTATCTAATACACATAAACAAAAATAATGTAAAAAATTTATACCTATGGTAAGCAGCAAAAGAATAGCAAATGTAAAATCACTGTCATTTGGCTCTTCAACAGTTAACCTCTGGATAGTAATACCAAGCGAAACAGTTAAGGCTATCAGAGCAACAGCAAGGTACACCCATTCCAAAGGAGTGAATGTGTTGAATGCTCGAATCTGAAAATAGAAATTGATTTGAAAGAAACTTAAAAATGAACTAAATACTTTTCAATTACTATGTGTAAGCATAGTCATAAAATATATTTTTAAATATCAGAAATGTAAATGCATGTTTTATGAAACATGGTATTTACAGTAAAGAACACATTCATTTTTTTTTTTTTTAATTTTAGTGCAATGAGTTCATTTTATACATTTCAATGTATTACATTCTCCCTTTTTCACATACCCAAGTTCTGGGAACATAAATAGTATTCATCCACATGCCAATTGAACCAGTTATATAATGGAATTATTATACCTAACAGTGAATATAACTATGTAACTAAAACAATTAAAAATATGAGTTTCAAAGTTGCTGTCCTATGTTCAAAGCTGAGTTCCAGTATTCATCTAAAGCCATCAGTCATAAAGTAGTCGAACATCCGGGCCACATGGTTTCACGAGTTTATTCCTTAAATTAAGACACAGGTAAAATGTAAACACAGCATTCCCAGTTGCCATCTTTATCGGTTTCTTTTTCCAAGTTTATCTGTTAATACTGGAAGCATGATCAGAAATGGTTGGTACATTGCCATAAATGGCACCATGATGTTTCTGAGTATTTGTAAATACTTTTATAATATTGCTCAAATTTCTTGTCTTTTTATGTTTTACATATGAAAATATAAATTACCTTAGCTTTTTAAACAAAAATAGCTAAGTTTGTTTTAATAGTTGAATGGAAAGTTTATTATAAAGCTTTATTGGAAAGCTTATTAAAAATTATGCAAACAAAAATAAAACAGGCAGGTTCATAAAAAAAGTTTGCAGTCAAAAGGATGGATATGTGTCATAGTGTGTTGGAATAAAAGCTTGATTGAAAAATGTAGTCTTTCACAGTAGTATATCATACGTTTTTGTAAATTTCTTTGACTTCATGAACTATATATATTTTTTACAAGCAATGGTTTAGTTTGTATGCACATTATTGGTAATGCCTTTTTTATGTAAAAGATTTATTAGCAGCAAAAACATATTAGCAAGTTTTAAAATAGATAGAAATGTGCTTACAATGTCAAATTTTAAGCAATAACACAAAAATGTAACATTTTAGAAACAGTGGTATAATCCTGCAATTTATATAAATTATTATAATTTAAAAATATATCAAAAATCTTGAACAAAAATCCAGCATGTTTTTGTTGGTGGGCCCAATCTGTCATTACTGACATATGTACACAAAGAAAGTTTTACTAGCACAGAAGGGAGAGAAATATAACTAGAGAGGAATCAAATGATTTTGTATACAGTAGACCTGGTGATCTGTGTACAAATGGACTTCTAAAAAATCATGTACCTTTTCACCAGATCCACGCTATAGCTGCTAAATGTTACATTAATATGTAGAAGTAACAGAATATTCAGTCAATTGTAAGCTAAGTTATCTAGTAGGTGGTTGAAATGAAATTGTCTTACGGATTATATTAACTCTTAAAATTCCATGATGTTCGGGTTAATTTCAACAAATCTTATTTGGAACTAATGACAAAAACATCATGTTAACCCATAATTTTGAAACATTCACAATTTTAATGTTTGTTGTCAAGTTCCGATAGACCAGTGCTCCCCAACCTTTCTATCGCCGCGGACCGGATCAACGTTTGATACTTTTTAACGCGGCCCGCTGGGGGGGGGGGAGATATGTTGATTGTTTATATTTTAGATTGTTTTAATTTAATTGGATTTAAACCTGCCTTCAAAATAAAATACAGTTACACCAAAAAATGGATATAGTGTAATTTAACATTTTAACTCACTAGAACACTAAATCAATAAAAGTTTCCCAACCACAAAAAACCCACGAAGCACTCGAACGCTTTTAAAAGCAAAGACAGGTGATCGTGCACCAACTAGGAAAATGAATGTTTAGGCTCAGTCTCGCCTAAAATCCCTGCTAATGTCTGAAACATGTCCAAAATGCCTCTGTTCATGCACCGTCCCCACAACTTCAGTTTGGATTTAAATGCAGTTACTTTGTCTGCCAACTTGAAAACAGCTGTCACATTTGTCAAAATTAGAAAATAGACACATACAGAATTCAAAAACCATAATTGAAGCTCTAGTAACAGAACAAATTTCAAGTTCTGATTTACCGCCTCCTAATTTGAGTGGACATTTCATAGATAAGAACCGCACAAACCCGAGATAAATACACCAAAGTAAATAAAATGGAAATAATTTAATATTTTTTGGACGGCCCGGTACCATTTGATCCACGGACCGGTACCGGTCCGCGACCCGGGGACCACTGAGATAGACGATTCAATCAATTGCAAAATACATTTTTAATAAGTTTCAAATCCAAACACACTTACTTTTCCAAATATTGTGCGTTGTACTCGGGGTGGGATTGGCTTCAGATTAAACTGGCTCAACGAAATAGGACTTTCAGGTTCTTGCCTTGAAGATTCCATTTCCATAAATTGAAAATAAGAAATTTGAATGTCGATTTAATATCAGTTCAGTTGGTACATTCGCACTTTGTGTGAAACGTTCTGTCTGTCAAGTTCATTCCGAATATCAAATCACATATGTTATGTCGGCTTTTCTAATCCAAGAGGAAGTGCCGAAGCAAGAAAGAAAATTACCCCGAACTGAAACTGATAGCAGTTGTTCAGATACCGGTAATCACGGTCTAGCTTCGAAGCAACTTATCAGAAACTAAAGCACAATTTCACTTTCTTCGTTCGAATCGAAACTCCATCTTCAAACATGTGATCGTGATAAACACAATCATCCTTGTAGAGTTGAGAGGTTGTAAGATGAATTGAAAAATAAATAAATCTGGTGCGCATCATTGTTATTTATTATTATTATTATTTTCCACGAATTTAAAGACCACAAAAAGAAAAGACATAAATTATCAATTTAGTTACGTATTTTTCATGTTTTTTTTCCGAATTTTAAATATATATCTATATTAAGAGAAGAAGAAGAAAGGTGTCTGTGTCTACTTTCTGCCAGAGTTCTATTTTCGAAAAAAAACTTCGATTTAATAAAATTTAACCTCAAAACAACTTAAATCAATTCATGGACCAGTTTGAAATTGTGACATATAATTACAAAAAATCCAACTTTGTCAAAGCTTTCCATTTTCCCATAACCATTAGCTTGCGTAAATGATTTGGCTTTCGGTTTGCATGTTTATCATTCAGTGTAATGAAATAGTTTTCCAATAATATTAAAATACTAAAATATATTTTTTGCTGTTTTTATGAACGATTCGTTAATTTATGAGATTTCTATATATTTCAAGGCATATAATCCTGGAAATAAAAGTTGCTAACAGCAAATATGAGTGGATCTGATAAAGAAGCGGGTAGCATAACTTTACCCCAGCAAGATGTCTTTAGAAACCTCAAAAATGCTAAAAGATTTGCCATTGATATCGGTACGTATGTGAAAAAATCAGAAATGCGTTTTCTGTTTTCAACTATGACAATATAATGAACTTCATTTTCAGTAGCAGCTGCTTCTTTTAATCAAATTCTGAGTACTCAGTGTAGGAGTGTGTTGACCACTATAAAAAACAGTAAGCTCTAGTGTACTTTTGACAATATTCTATATGAAGATGAAGAGTCCCCTTGCAACAGATATTTCAAAGAGGTACATCAGGATTTCGCATTTGTAATTCTGGTCAGATAAATATTGATACTTTATTGTTGATGTCATGGATATAGTTTCCTGGTATAAACTTACCACTTGATTTAAATTCCATAGCTGAGAAACTTCAGAAGGTACATTCCCCATTCATGTTTAAAAGGTGCTTCGTGAAGAGGAAACTATCTCATTTTCCCACTCTTGCTTCTTTATAACAAAAACTGGGGGAACATATTAATAATTTCTATTTGAGAAATTAATTATCACTGCATAAAAAAACTTAATTTTAAAAACTTAGCATATTTCTGCACCTACTTTGCACGTCAGTAGTCGTCAATTTCTTTGTCCCGCACAAATATAGAAGATTGGTGGGTTGTATTGAGTTGTATATATGGTATAGGGGCCTTATTTAAAACTCAATATGTAGCTTAGGGGCCACATATAAAGCCATATTTGGCCATGCTGCACCAAACACAACATCAAGAAGTAATGGATAAACACACAGTATGAACATTTCATTGACACAACAGAGAAGTGCACCCAGGAAGGAATCAAACTTGCATAACCTACAACTCGCAGGTTGCCAGCACAGAGGACAAACCCTCTAATCCATGGCAACCCATAACTATACTAAAAAATGGACTTATCTTTTGTGAACTTCTATTCCTTGCAAGTTTTTTTCTCTGTCCCTTGACATTCAAGATCCACCAAACACTTTTTTAAATACAAAAAGCCATGAAATAGTAATTCCAAAAGAAATGTAATTCAAACAATGAACTATCATTATAAACCAAGGATATCCCTTTTTTTTTCTGATCCATAATTAAAGTTCGAGCCATAGTGGGTTTGCCCACTGCACTAGAAATTTGCGAGTTGTACTTGACACTAGTTCAATTTCTTTTTAACTTCCACTAGGTGTATTACTCTTTTCTGTGTGAACAACTTTCTTTGTGGATATAACTGTTATGTGATGTCTGTCTTGTTTGGCACAACTTGGTCAAATAAGGCTCAAATGTCATAAAACCCAACCATGTTCTTAGGTTATTCTCTTAAATATCTACAATATATACTATTTCTATATTTTCCCAGTCTTTCTCAACTCCCCCTTATTGTTTTTATCAGAACTATGTTCCAAAATGTTTTCTTAAACTTTCTGTTTTCTGCATTTTTATTAGAAAAATGCTGTATGTAGTTTCTAGTTTTGTATTCGCTAGGTTTTCTTGAAATTAAGCGTTGTTTTACCAACAAGGGAAATTGTGACATCAAATTTTCACAGGCTGAATTTTAGGATCAACATTTTTCTGTAAGTAAAGCAGTGACAACACTATCAATCACAGAATTAGAGATGGGCGATCCACTCATGAGCTGACTCAAAGAGCTAGCTCCCTTGACGGTGTGAGCGAGCGCTGATTTGTTAAAAAAGAGCGGTAGCTCACTGACTCTTCTGAGAGCTTCTGCTATTGAAGAGTTATTTCTGCATTCCTCTTTTGTACTCACTGACTCCTGAGAGCTACCACTCTTTGTCATTTCCGCAATTGCTCTTTTGTGCTCACTGACTCTTTCACTCACCAGCTCTTCTAGCGCTCCTGCTCACTCATGGTTCGCTCAGGTTCTTAGTTCGATTAGTATAATAATTTTTTTTTAATTTTGATTCTTCGAGTTCAGCACATCGTAATGTTATACACAACACTGTAGGTATGTATATTACATTATTATTTATACATTAGTGCATAATAATATATCTATAAAGAATATGTTTATATATTTGTTACTTATTTGAAGTTTTAAATTTAATTCAATTTTAGTTTTAAAGGACGTTTTAACGGCTAAAGTCATCTTGCGCCTTTTAGTACTAATTAAAACTAGTCTTAATGTTGTTATTAAACATATTATATTAACTTAACATTAATATAATAATAATAATTAAACCTCGATATCTCAGGAGTGATATTATTTAATATAGCTACACAAAATTAAATTAAACGTAATTTGTTTCAATTGCATTATCTTCGCAAAACAAGGCATTTTGAAAATAGTTTATAGAGACGGGGAAGGGACTTATATTTCGAAAATATTTGGTACAACGAATATTTTAAGATAAAGTATACCTGTATCTTTAAAAAAATATTTAAAAATCTTAAGTATTTAAATAAATTATTAATATTTTTATTACTTGATTTAAAAATATTTAAATTATCAGGAAGTCTCATTTGGTCCCCAAGTGGTTTCAGCCCAGTACTACATTCTAGAAGGAGCTGTGTTTTATATGTTATTAACTTAACATTAATATAATAATAACCCAGAAATCTCAGAAGGATATCATTTTAATAAAGTTACACAAATTAAATAAAACGTAATTCGATTTTATTGCATTGTCATCACTGAACAAGGTATCAGGGCTACTTCCATGCTCTGTGCGAGCAGAAAATTGCATATATTTTCAAAACCAAATCGGCACAGAAAAAAGAAACCAGGTCACTTCAAAAAAATAACTTGCATCTTCTTTTGATCAATTTTAATTATGTTCTAGTTTTATGTCCCAAGTCTGGTAATCCTTGACTAGTTTTTGTTTTTATACTTTTGTTCAAAATCAAAATTTGTCAATTTAACCAAAATGAGTTATTTTGTTATTTTCCAACTTCGTGAATAAAAAATTTTTTTTCTATAATTTTGTTGTAATTTTTTATTTAGGTACAAAGAAATTATTTTGGGAATCTCTAAACTACAGTTGAAAGAATGTAGTGGAATTTGTTTTTTAAGCTTTCCCTTCACATTCAAAAGAAAATCAAGTCAGGAAAAAATATAGAAATAAACCAAATTGCTACTTTTTTAACCTGCATGGATTTTCATGATGGGAATTGAAAAAGTAGAAGGCTCCTTAAAGGAAAGTGTAAAAAAATCAATTAATCAGATTTTTTTTTATTTAGATCGGATTATTTTGATTTAAATCAGATTTTTTTTTTTTATTTAAGTTTCCTCAGGCCCTATGCACTGTTTTTATAATAGTTATATATAAATTTGTTATTGAATTTGTGACATGGTAAATCAATATTTACTTAACATTTGTTTAACTTTTAAACACAAGTTGACATCCTACATAGTTTTTCTTGAGAAAATTACATCATAATGTTAACAAATTTATCAGTAAGTGTAAGTGATAGACCTAAACTATAGTCTGAGAAGTAGAACAGAGGACAGAAATAATCAGACAACAGTAAATTCTGATAATAAAACTGCTGAGCAGCAATAATAAATGGATTTTTACTTAGTTTTAATTCATATTGGATCTTATTTTTTTCCTGCTGACATTTTAATGGCTGTGTGTGAAAATGTGTATTTCAACTTTTTATCTCCATTGCACACCACAAGAATAAGCTAACACAGGGGTTCCAAACTTATCCACATGAGGCACCCTTAAGAGAATTATAATTTTCTCACTGCACCCTCGTCGTCATGTAATATTTATCTGTGGTGTATTATTACATCTATATACATATTTCATATTTGTACCACTTTGAAAAAGAAATTAGAGAAGTAAGAACATAAACATAATTAATACAACTAGTATTTAAAATTCACACACAAACACTTTAATTTTACTTAATAAAAAACGTAGGTTGATGAAAATATAAATAAAACAAATAAAATTACTTTCATCATGCATCATCTTGGTTGGGGAGCGAACCTATTTTTGATAAGTGACCTTAACCTTTTTTTCTGTTCCTTAGAAATAGCTTAGATTGTAAGTTATGGGCACTTTGCAGCACCCCTCATCTCTCTACGTGGCACCCCAGGGTGCTGCGGCACACACTTTGGGAACCTCTGAGCTAACTGACAAATGCCTCAAAAACTTTTCTTCCCACTTGTGTTTTTTTAAGTAATAAAATCAGTCACCCCTTCAGTTTATAATTTTGAATCAAACTGTTGCATACTTCCTTTAAGTGTTTATATTATGAGTGCTGTTAATCACGAATGTTTACACGTTACTCTTCCTGGCATTTAGATTTATGTCATGTGTGTTTACATTACTGTTTCCAGTATATACACTGGTGAAATAAATTAAGAAAATTTGCATATTTTATCAAATTTCATGAAAAGAAACTGAACTGAATGTAAAACCACTGCTTCTAGACAAAAATGGAAATCTTGTACGTCAAATATGTAAGCGTACACGTGTGTGTAGATGGAGCCAGTAGAGAAACAGGCTTTATAAGTGTGCATAAGTTAAGACGCATTTCGTTCGCTAGCACACATCGGCGAATTTCTTGGCGTTATTTTGCAGCAATCGGTTAATTTCAAATTGTAACAGTAAAAATGAGTAACCACCAACGTTTAGATAATGAAATGAGGTGGCGAATTGTGGGGAGGCTAGAAGCAGGCCAATCTCAAGTCCAAATTTGTAGAGAGTTCAATTTAACTTATGGAAACAGTTCCAGGATACCGGATCCATCGAGAGAAAGCCTGGGCAAGGTCGTCCAAGAGTCACGACGGCCAGAGAAGATCGCCATTTGTCGGTTATAGCGAGGCATAACAGGAGTACTACAGCTTCTCAGCTCTCTCGTGACTTGTATGCAGCCACAGGAACCCGTTTATCAAGGATGACTCTTTCTAAAAGACTTCATGAGAGAGGGTTGTTTGCAAGAAGACCTGCTGTTTGTGTCCCGCTCACTTCTACGAACAGGAGAATCCATTTATCATGGTGCAGAGAGCATAGAGATTGGAGTATGGATCAATGGGCAACCGTTCTCTTCACTGATGAGTCCCGGTTCAGCCTAAACACTGATTCTCGCCGTACGTTCATATGGAGAGAACCAGGGACCCGCTACCTACCCTCCAATGTCCTCGAAATCGACCATTATGGCGAAGGAGGTTTAATGGTCTGGTCAGGCATTTGTTGGATGGCCGCACACCTCTCCATGTCTTTGAAAGAGGCAGTGTGACTGGTGTGAGGTATAGGGATGTGTTCTTGGAGCCCTATGTTCACCTTTTCAGGGGTGCAGTTGGCCCTGAGTTCATTTTAATAGACGATAACGCGAGGCCATATAGAGCTCTTCTGGTCGACAAATTTCTAGAGAGTGAGGATATTCGCCGGATGGATTGGCCAGCCAGATATCCAGACCTTAACCCTATAGAGAATGTCTGGGACGCTCTGGGGAGGGCAATTGCAACTCGCAACCCCCCCCCCCTCCGAGAACCCTCCAGGTAATGAAAACAGCGGTTCTGAACGCGTGGGACCAATTGCCCCAGGAAATGATAAACTGCCTTATTTCAAGCATGAAATCACGCTGCGAGACCTGTATATCTGTAAGAATGGACCATACCCCCTATTAACCCATTTTTTTGTTTATTCTGCTACCGCTGTTTCATACCTTCAGACTCCAACGATTGTTACGCACGATCATACATATGTAATACAATTATTGAATGTTTATTTGTTTTGCATTGTATCAATGTATGTACATATCAAATTTCATTAAAATTGGTACAGTAGTTCTAGAGATAATCGACCAGGTCTGGAAATTCTCTTAATTTCTTACACCAGACATATTCTCAAAGGTTACAGCTGGCTGTTGCAATCTTTTATAATAAGCAGTAATTTACCCAGTTCCCTCTGAGCTTGGTATAGTCATTAGTGCTGAAATCACCATGAGTGCAGAAAAATTAAAGCATTTGATCACTTCTGTGATTTTTCTATGGTGTATTTACTTATTTATTATACTTATTTTTTATTATATTATGGTGATTATGGTGTTATAAGAATGTAAAATTATTTGTGATTTAAATCATGATTTTAATCGTTGATTTAAATCTTGACACCCTGCCTTAAAGTAATTAATTTTTTTATGGACTATTTACAAAGAGTTATATGAATTGACAACGTTTTGTGCCTTTTGCTGCTTTTTCTTTCCGCCTCCCTCCTTTTGGTGATTTTAGAGGGAAACTGTGTAATTGCTGGATGAGTGCTGCGTGGGTATTACAAACATGCTCATTTGCCTAGACATAGGAGCTCATATGGTGACAAGGATTTTTCAATAACCGACACATATATACATCTCAAGATACATTATTCTATATCTAGAAGGAACAGTGCTCGCTGTCACTCAAGTCATGAATAAGAGCTAGCTCTTTCTAGTGAGTGAGCTGTTCCGATCCCTGAAAAGAGTCGATTTTCCCATCACTACACAGAATGCAGAATTCATACTTTAACATCAAGTTTTATGGATCAAGAAAACAATTTCCTTTCTCCATATTTTAAAATGCAATGAATTTACATTCTTATTGTATTTACTTTGTGTTATGTATTCTGTTTGATCATGAGTGAAATTTTGCATTTGTGATATTCGTATTCTTTTTCCTGCCTGGTCCCATCTTCATGTTGATTTTGTTCTGATAGGTTGCTCATTAACAAAAATTGCGTATTACTCCACTGCATCCTATAAACAAGCTTTGTATTCACTCGATGAAGAAAGTAATTCAAGTGTGAGTACTAATTTTCATGTTGTTTCCTTGTTGTTTTTAAGCTATAATAGTCAGAAGTTTATGGATATAGTTATAAATTTAAGCTATTATTTTATCTGATATTGCAACCAGTAATAATTTCTATAGCAACAGTTGATGCAGTTATTCAGATGTGAAAAGAATGATTAGTTGTAGAAACTAAAATTGTTTTATCAAAACTAGATCAATAAAAAAATCAAACAATCAAGTAATTGGAATTTTGAACCACAAGGTATTCTTTTCACAGCAATAATGTATTCTTTTATCTCAATTATAAAATTCTGTTTACAAAAAAAAATGTAAAAATTTATATTTATTCTGTGCTTTTAAATAATAATGTTGTTTTAGAATCCAGATGATGCCCACTGTGAAGTAACAGAAACAGATGTTGAGTTTGCTCGATTACATTTCATAAAATTTGAAACACAGCATATTGAGTCATGTCTGAGCTTCATCCAGAAGAATCTTATTGGCTCACCAGATTTCATGCGAGGAAAAAGTATTAAAGCAACGGGTAGTGGAGCATATAAATATACTGACATCCTTACAAACACTTTGGGTTTGATGTAAGATTTTTTTCTTGTGTTTTATGAGTAAATCTGTTTTTTTGTAAGCCTCATAATTTCGCTTTCCAGTTTTAACATACTTGCTGATGGCCTACTCATTAGTTTCAGTAATGCATACATGTAACTGATTTCTGCTAATTGATTGCCTGCCTCCCTCCCTTTAAAGATCTGACCAATTTTTTTCTTCAATATTTTATTTTAAATACATTTTGCTTTCCCACCTTATTGCATCATTAAATATGTAACCACAGTAAATTCAATAAGGTTTCTCTGATAAAAATAAATATTTTAATGTTTATTATTGTGTTTTCACATCAGTCAATTTGTTTCACACAATTGATATTTATTTTTACACAGTTTTGTATGTTTCATTATTTTTAAGATTTTTTTTTTTTCTAATTCTTTTATAAGGAAATAACTTTTTAATTCTGACTAGTTTTGACATCGAATTTTGTCTTACCTTAAAAACTGGGATACCGCAGTTAATTTTTGTGTCACAAAAAACGTTGATCACGAAAAATGTAAGAACTTCAAAATATAAATGGTACATAAATGAACGATATCACGTTTAATGGAACATTAAACAAAGCTTGTTATAAATACTCATTGATCTTGTAATGACATCATCGGCTGATGCAATAGCAACGCAGAGGGGGGAGTCACCGAAAATGTGCACTGCCGCTCACATAATTTAGTCTAACTCCTGCCTATTTGGTGCAAGCATTAAAGTTTTAGTGTCATTTGTTTCGTATTTTTGCCTATATAATAATGGACGTAGAAATTTTAAAAATTTCCTGAATAATAATAGAAATTAAATCTAAATGTTTAATACTTGTTTTGATATCGGACTTCAAAGTGTGGAATATCACAAAAAATTTCCAAAGTCCAAATATATGCATAATAAACATCAAATGAATTATAGAAATCGTCAACAGGAAGATATGTGGAATCCAAGAAGTTCCGGACATCTGATACTGAATGTCAACAGTCTCGGCAGGGGTTTCTTGAAAGTATAAGTGTCGCACCTTTAAGGTGAACAAATGCTTGATACAAGTGCACCAAGTACCTCCATCGCTCAGTTCAACACTAATAGCATATGTGATGACATAAATGTTTTATAATCGAATGATGAAGTTCAACCCATAGAGGTTCGCAATGAGCCACAACCTTCAACAGCTAGTGCACCAATTGCGATATATGTGCTGAACAATGTACAATTGATGTGTGAAATTAAAAGTCTAGAACGAATTTCTTTTACTCTCAATTTACCATATGGCCTCGCTAACGTATTCTACGCCTTAAACTTAAGAGTCCATGTCCCAACACAGCCCCTTCGTGGTTTTTTTTTTTTTTTTTTTTTTTTGCAAAACAATTGAGTAGTATTTAAAATTGGGATGAAATGGAATAGAAATTATGTGCTCAAATTAGTGTTTACAACAATAACCTTGTTTATGCTATAATTCTTGAAAGTTTACGAATTGTACCTTATTTATTGTTCAGGATGGTCCAAGATTATTGCAAATGTGATTAAAAATGCAAATATTTTCCCCCAGAAAATAAAAATTTAATTACAAGTTAAAGTTTGGGGGAGGGAGTTGACTCAGAATTTTTTGGGACTTTGAGATTATACTTATTTTTAAGCACATACTGCTATAGTTTATTTCTATTTTTAAAATTCAGTATTCATACATCAAAATATGTATTTGTTTGATGATATATTATGCTTCTAAAACTAAAGTGTTTAAGGTATACATTGTGTTTCGTTTTAAATTCCTTCTTAAATTTATGAAATCAAGTTTAATTTTATGTTTCTCTAATTAGAATAGTTTAAAAATAAAATGCTCATTTAATGAATGAAGTGTGAAAGGTAAATAATAGTTTTGAATTTCTTAAATTGGGGCCTGCACTATAAGTTTACACCAATTAATCATTAAAAAATTTACTATGATTTTTATATTATAAAATTTTTTGTGTAATTATAATAATTGATAGATTATTTTGGCAATGCTTTGTTATGTAAAACTTTAAAATTGATTTTATCTTACCGTATCCTTTTAGGGTAGATAAGGAAGATGAAATGGAGTGCCTTATTAAAGGTTGTAATTTTGTGCTCAGAAACATTCCTGATGAAGTTTTTGAATACAGTCGCCATGCAACCCCTGAATATCGTTTTCATAGTGTCGAACCAAATATGTATCCTTACATATTGGTTAATATTGGATCTGGCATGAGTGTCATGAAGGTATGACCTAATGTTATTGAAGGTTACAATTTTTTTGGTATCAGTTTGATTGCAATTCAAACTA
Source organism: Metellina segmentata (assembly GCA_947359465.1). Classification (NCBI taxonomy): domain Eukaryota; kingdom Metazoa; phylum Arthropoda; class Arachnida; order Araneae; family Tetragnathidae; genus Metellina; species Metellina segmentata. The sequence continues at coordinate 103,638,112 of OX375875.1, forward strand.
AGTTATTGTTTGTCTTTGTTTATTTTAAACTCGGTTATTGTTATACTTTGATATGTAAATTTAATGTATAGAAACATGCTAATGAAACACATTATATATGTACCCAATTGTCAGAGTATTTTCGTGTGTTTTTTAGTGATTAAATAGAGGTTAGTAATTGTAAGGCTTCCCCTCATTTCTGCAGTTTGACAAACAGGGGACTTTGCATTATAAAACTCATTGTAGCCAACCTGACCATTTCCAAATTCTGTTGGTGAAATTGATTCAACAGAATGAAGTGTCAAAGTTTTTTTTTTTTTTTTTTTAAGAAAATAATCTAGTTACTACTGTGTTATGGACGATTAGAATCCTAATCTGCTGGCCAAGAAATGAACAGATTTCAGACATCAAATGTCGAGATCACATGCCATTGAATTAATAATTAAGACAACTTTCAAGAATATTCTTGCAAGAGTACTTTTAAAGAGGAATTTCTTAAAACAACATCTCAAACCCTCCCAATTTACCAAAGCCATTGCTGAATTCGGGCTTGCTACTGCCTTGTTAAACTCCTGCATCACTTATCGATGTTAAATAATCATTTTTGCAAGCTCTGATCTTCAGGAGGATATAGACTGTACACACCAATTCTCTCTTCTACTTCAATGTGGGAGAGATACTGGAAAGAGCGAGGGACCAAATAGGTTCATAGACTTTTTTTTCTATAGTCATTTGTTTTCTTTCAGTCAGTCTAGTATGCTATCACTTGACATTATCATGAAAATATTGATTGAATTGTTTCTCTGGCTGGCAATGGTCAAAAGACATTAGAAATCTGTTATCAAGCATTATGATATCAAGGTTAATTGAGAGCTCAATTAACCAACCTATCTCTTGAAATTGTACTTACATAACTTAATTAAGCTAAGTAGTCTGGTCTACTTATGACTGAAAACGTTTTATTTATTTGTCTCCTTTTATTAAAAGTATGCACATTTTTTCTCAAGTATAGCCAATCATGGGCAAAGCAAACTATTTTAGCCCTTTTATGGGTAATGGAACCCCTAACGTCTTGCTTCTGTGAAAAAGTTAAACAGGGTGGCAAAAAAAATCAGTGTAATCTCGTAAAACTTTAATTCTGGGAAAATTTCCAAATTTAACAAAAAATCAGGGAAATTTTGATAAATTAAAACGGTCACTATTATTGTTTGTCCTATTTAGAGATGTGCATTTACAAGTGCTTTTGATAATCATATGACTCGTATTCACTGAAATTGTAATTCGAATAAAGAACCCTGGCATCGTAATTTTAAACACCGCACAAACCGGCTGCAGCGTCTTGTCGCTACTAGCGATACAACTTGTGGTAGACAATTTGAACTCTGCGTAACTAATGATGTTTTTTTGTGTATTAAATTAATATTTTATGTTTGCAATTACATTTTTGTAGAATTGTTTATGCATATTTGCATTTGATTTTGATGAATAGTATGATAATGTAGGGTCATGTGTAAAAAGTTCATAATCAAAATATTTTTTATTTTTTCTCCTTTTTTTTCAATTGCTATTATAAGAATTCTATTAAGGGTTCCAACCCTTGGAATAACAATTAAAATATCTGTAAAGAAAAAAAAATACAAAATATTTTTGGAGAATTATCCTTTTATCCCATCTGACCCTAAACATTTAAAAATATTGTTGTGTGGATACTGTATATCGATACCAATCACAGATCACAACATTTCTTAAGTGAATTGTGAAATCAGGAAATTATTTGTGATACTATCAGGGAGCTTTTTGTGAGACTCGGGGGAACTTTTTTCAATGATTTTTTTGTCGCCCTGTTAAAGGATGTTTAAAAGAGCTTTCATTTAGAAAAGAATTACTAATCCTTGAAAGAACTATGAATCCTTAACTAATACCTAGCAAATTTAAAACCAATAGACTGCTGTTGAATTAGTTTAGTAAATTTTCGATAATTCTGTTTTTTAAATTTTGTAAAAATTGATGTTTTTAAATTTCCTAACAGGTAGAATCTGAGTCAGCCTATGAAAGAATAGGAGGTTCTGCTATGGGTGGTGGAACATTTTGGGGCTTAGGCTCTCTACTCACCAAAGCTGAGGTATTCTTAAAAGGCTTTTGTATTAGATAAAAATATTTGCATGAGGAGATGGTTAAAAATTGTGTTTCTCCTTTCTTGAAGGTTTTTTTATCTTGTATTATTTCTATGAATATTTCTTTATATACTCTAATTTTTAAAAAATAATAAAATTTAAAATCATGCATATATTAAATAATTATTTTTATTGCATAGATATATTACTTACTGTATAAGAATAATTTTTATACTCACTGATTTTTTACATTTTTTGAGCAACTTTTATACTATTTCTGAAGAATCCATTGAAGTAAAAGTTTCTATTACCTTCAAAATGTTGAAATATTTATTGATTCTTGCTAACCCCATTCAGCTTATGTCCTGATCATTGTTGATGTGTATTTCTCTCTTTTTGTAAGTAAACTTTCCTTGTGTGTGTATGTCCATTACTATACATTATCTGTCATTTGGCACAGCTTGACCAAATATGGTCCTTTTGCCGTAAAACCTTAGCTAATAATCCACTTATCACTGTGCTCTGAGGACCAGCATCTCCAGTTGGAAAAAATTGCATGTCATCAACTTAATCAAGAAGTTATGATGCTACAAAGTTCATTTTTACCCATATCTTAGCAAATATCATCTCATTTTGGATTTTAAATATGCACTTCCTTTTGCCTATCCCCCCCCCCTCTGACTATACTGCATCTTTCTCCACAATTTTGGATGTCTCTGTGATTGAAAAGGGTGTTTGGTCATGTAAAGAGCATGGACAATGTCGGAAGTTCCACAAAAGGTGTCACTTAAATGTTTATAGTGAATATTGATGTGGTCAAAGAAACTCCTGGCACTCTGTTATAGATCCACCATTTACAAACTAGTTCATCAAAATATTGCTTGCTTTCCTATCAATATAATTAGACTCGCCAAAGTTGTGACTGCTGATTATAATATAGTTATTCAAGTGTCCTGTCTGTTTTAAAACTTTTTGTGGAATTTGAAATTATATCTATCTATTTATCTATGTTTTAAGAACTTGGTAGAAAATAGATAACACTGTACAACAAATTTTAACTTTTTTCTGTTCTTTATATGAAACTTTTATTCTGTATAAACAAAAGGTGCTTGATTCATATATCAAAACCAAAATGGTCCATCATGTATCGTTTTTGTAGGAGACCCACTTCTGATATTTATACAAATTGGTTACAGAGAAATGTAACTGAGGCTTGATTATAGGAAACACAAACACTAAAATCATTTGTTTGGCCATTTCCTCTTGTAGGCATCTGTTGGTGTGTCCCTGATAGGCCTGGGCGATGTTCAAGTTTTTACATGGCGATACATCAGCATTCTAACATTGTGGTGTTAACCATGCATTTTATACATAGTAAAAGCAAAACCTTGTTCCTACATCACAATATATATACGCATAAAAAATTTTAAAGTTTTTCTTTTCTTTGCTATATAAAATCGTTGTAGAAAAATATAAGAAATAAAGATCTGCATTGTACATTTAAGAAACACGCGTGATTGAAAACAAGATTTTGCATGTGTGTGTCACACACCATATATGATCAAGTTGATTCAAATATTAGCTTATTTAGAAAGAGATAAAATTTTACATAAATAGAAATAAAGGGGCATTTGGCGGCATATATTACCTAGATTTCCACAAAAGTTTGCTACAAAAAGGGGTGCAAACGGATTAATTGTTACATCAAAAACAAGAATTGGTTTTCGGAATTCAACTTGAAATGTACAAAAACATTTTTGTTTTAAATTGTACTGAATTTCAATTTCACTAAAAACAAATTCTGGAAACGAAAGTCATCATTTGGACACAAATGGTTTTGAAAAATTCCTCATCAATTAAAAAGAAATGAAAACAGACCGTCAAAATTCGCAGATTTTGCAAAATTGTTTCGTTTTTAAGTACTTTAAGGGAAGAAAAATTTACTAATTAAAAAACGATAAATTCAGCAAGTAGATTAGAATTATTTGCTCTCTCGCAGTTTGAAACTTTAAATTTTAATCTATATGTGCCAACTGATTCCCAAAAAAACATCAGCGCAGAAATCGCAAAATTAACTATCGCAAAATATTTTCATTAGTAGGCCTTTTATCGCAGCATTGAAAAGCTAAGTATTGTGGTGGGAAATCGCACAAGCGCATAAATAAACATCGGAATTGTTGTGTCAATCTAAACCAAAACACAAATTTCCACCAAACGATGCTAAAAAACATGAAATACTGATTAGGCAACTCGTATATCGCACATGCACTATGAAAATATCATGACACCGGAAAACCGTGAAATACTGACTAGGCAACTCAGATATCGTGCATGCGCTAAGAAAACATTGTGACACTGGAAAACTGTTAGATCTGAGATAAGGGATTGGCTGTTTGAGATCGAGATGCCGCAAGATCTGCGCTAGCTAAGGAATGGCTGTGTGAGATTGGGAAAACTTGCAATGTCATGATACATCGGCATTGCGAAACCGATGTGGCGATGTCGACCTCACGTCAGTTTTTCACGCAGGATTGGGGATTTTTAGGACAATAGTGCGTGGTAAACAAAAATAATTACAGATTCATTTATTTTCAGCCAAAAATATACAAGAAACATATTTTCATTTAAAGGACATTTTTCATGTTGTACAGCGTAATTAGACTCACCAAAGTTGTGACTGCTGATTATGATATAGTTATTCAAGTGTCCTGTGTGTTTTAAAACTTTTTGCGGAATTTAAAACTATCTACATTATAAGAATTTGGGTAGAAAATAAATAGATCAGATGTTAAGCTATGCATATATCATTTCCTAATTTGTATTTTATCTTGTTGAAGACATTTTTCATTTAACATAGGAATTTGATGAACTTCTCCAGCTAGCAGAAAAGGGTGACCATAGAAATGTAGATATGTTGGTGAAAGATATTTATGGTGGTGATTGTGCTGGTATGGGTCTGCCAGGTGATTTAATTGCTTGTAGCTTTGGGAAAGCTATACATTCTTTAAAGGATAAAGATTTCAATCCAGGTAATTTATCTTGAATCCCACATTTTATTGTTTGATACCATTTCACAGCTGTCAAGTTTTAATCATTTGTATTTTTTTATCAATTTACTGATAATAATCATTTCTGGACATTTTGCATTTTTTTTATCACACATTAAGTACAATTTTGGTACTGTTTTCTTTTTAAAAAATTTCTGTCCCCAAACAGTATAATTTCTATATTTATTCATTCTCTATTTGAAGTTATCTTAAAATTCACATATAAAGTGTTAGTTTCATGAAACAGGGGTGAAAATCTTCCGCGTTTACGCGGATTTCCGCTTTTTTTTTTCTTTCGAGAATTTCCGCTTTTTTCTTTGAATTAAATTATGTTATGGAATTACAGCCAAAGGATAAATGTAAAAAAAATAATAATAATAATAAGGAAAGTGTGTCCTGACTTCAGGTAGTAGATTCTTCCGACTTTTCGTAAATTTTGAAAAAATGACCGATTTTTATAATTTTTTACAAAAAAATTCCTATTTTTGCTTTTATCAGCTTTTTTTACGTTTATAGAAGACAAATAAGTCTTGCTAATTCCTTTTTGAAAAGAATCCTTTGTGAGAAGCTTATTAGTTTAATGGTAAACCTGGAGAACTTGGATTTTGAACTAGTTAGCGTACGTTGTTGCATATTTCGTAGGTAAAGCTACGGTTTCCTAAAAAAGCGGAGCTGTTATCTAAAGGCCGTGAAACGTCATGATGCGGCGGAAAAGGTATAAATGAAATATTTTAAGTTGATCAGCTTTTGATGTGATTTTTCTTTCAACTAGAAAATAAGATGCTTTGTTATTTCGTCTTTCATGGCAACCTCAGCAAGCGGAAAGTTTAAATTTTCATTTTGAATATTCTTCTGTCGACCAACCGGTATAGTGGTTAAGGTGTTAGCCTCTAGATCGGAAGGTCCCCGGTTCGAATCCGGGTTCGGGCATGGATGTTTGTAAGCGTATACCAGCTTAGGTGTTGCTTCGTCATCTGAACATGGTTCAAAATTACGATGTAATTGTTAGGGGCAATGATGGCCCTCCCACTGGGTGCTCCTTCACAAGTGGCCATCACTTCCGGCCTTGTAATGGCCAATGACTTTGATCAAAATGTGCCCGCCATTAGAAAAAAAAAAAAATTGAATATTCTAGAAATTACTTTCAAAATCCGTTAAAACTTCTTTCTTTGGCGACTTTAGAAGTACGCCAAGGCGGTGGCCATCGTTTTAAACATAGACTGCAACTATTTTCAAAATGATGCTTCTTTTAAGGGCAATATTTATGATTGTTTTAATAAGTTAAATTTTGTTTCTTGGATAATAACAGTTATTAATTTTAAGTTTATTTGATTAAAATAGAAAATAAGAATATTTACGGAAAAATATAGAGATTTTGAAAAAAAAGTTATTTTATATTCGAAAATAGGTTGTTAATTTAAACTGAACTAAGAAATATTTTTCCTACCACGTGGTTTCAGCTTCAGTCTACGTTTATAGCTGTGCCAACGACCTGCCCTTGGCGCACTTAGTCCCGGTGCACACATCCGGTTTTTCAACGTGCGGCGCTGCTGCCGCAACGCAAGTGCGGTCTGAGATACATTAAATCCAATGCAGCAGTGCTTACATGCCTCCAGCGCCGCTGGGGCGACGCACGCCCAACTTGCGTGCAATTTGTACCGCAGTTCCCCGCGGCGCCGTTCGGAAGTACCTTGTTTTCATAAACAAATAGATTATAAATAATAATTAATAAATGGTTGTATCCAGTAACGTCTATTTTGTTTCAAAATATACTTTTTTTTTACGCCAAGTAAGCGAAATGAACACGTTTTCTTCGATAGAATATTTATCGCAAATGGCGCGAAATGAGTTCGTGTGTCATTTCACGATTATGTGTGCATAGTTGGACTTCGGTGCCGCCGCACGTTGAAAAACCGGATGTGTACCGGGCCTTAAGTCGCCAAGGAAAGAATTATTTCGAATGAACCAATGAAATCAAACGACAGTTTAACGGAATTTGAAAGATTTTTCTGGAATATTCTAAATGAAATTTAAAAAATTTTCCACTTGACCTGGTTGTGTTAAAATCCGCAATAACCGTTATACATATGGGTTACCTTAACCTGTAATTACTCGCTACTAGAAGTGCGGCAAAAAGCGCCAAGTCCGTTGCTATTTCTATAAACCAAGACTGAAGCTGTACCATTTTTATTTTTGGTGTCTAATTATTTTTTTTTGGTACAGCTACACTCTACGTTTATGAGTGATGGCAACGGCTTTGGCGATTTTTTTTTTGGCGCACTTCTAAAGTCGCCAAGGAAATAATTATTTTCTAACTCTTTTAATGTCACAATTTTTTTTTCTTTTTACAACACACTTTTTAAGCATATTTCAGAACGTTTTAAAAAGTATATTTAAAAAAAAAATTCACAAAAAGTAGTAAGCTTAAGCACATATCAAAACACATTTGTGAACCAGCAGAGAAACTAAGCTACGAATGGTAAGAATACCCTGAAACTTATCAATTACACTAAATAAAGTGAGCATGTTGAAAAAGAAAAAAGATTTACAAAAGAAAAAAAAGCAAGAAATAATACCTGATAAAGTCAGAATTCTCTCGTAAAAAAATAATGAAAACGAAAATGGTCAAAAAAACAAAACTCTTAATCCTGTCGTTAAAACTATTATAACAAAATAAAAATTCCACAACTGTCAAAATACAAATAAAAGGACCAATGGTATCACAGAAAACGATTTAAAAGGACCAATGCAATCAAAGAATATTTTTAAAACAAAATAACCAATGGGAGGAAAGAAAAAATTTCAAACGAATCAATGAAATCAAACGACTTTAACGGATTTTGAAAGAACTTTTTAGAATATTCAAAATGAAAATTGAAAGTTTCCGTTTGCCGAGGTTGCCATGAAAACCACAACAACAGCAACGAAAGATGGGTTGCCTTAATTTATCGTAACTCGCTACTAGAAGTGCGCCAAAAAAAATCGCCAAGTCGTTGCCATCACTCATAAACGTAGAGTGTAGCTGTACCTTTTTTTTTTTAATATAAAATTTATGCTATTTAATAAAAATAGTATATATTTGATTTATTCTTTTGTAACATCATTTTGATTTCCTGTTAATTTCATTTTTGGTATCAAGGTTTTTGAAAAATTGCAACTCTTAAGAAAATCTTACCATTGGTGAGGTGTTCAAAAATATTCATAAAAATAACATTTTCAACTTCATCCAACTTATTTATACTGTTTATAGTTGCCTAGATATTTTTTCTCTTTTACAAAATTTGAGTTTGCACGTAAGGTGCCCACTCCTACTTTTCCAAAGACAAATTTCATTGTTTATAGTGGACTTTATAGGGTTTTTATCAGACTAAAAATTTGCCTACCCCCTCAGAAAAAAATTTCTGGCTGCACCACTGTTCTGTACACACATTAGTACACAAATATAGTAATCTTATTCAGCTATTTTTGACTTCAAAATAACGCTGCATATATTTTCCTCTTTTTTACATTTTGACTTTTCACCCCTGATGAAAGCAGTACATGATTTTTTGTTGTTGTTACTGTTTCCAATTTCAGTGTCATTTTGCCAATTATTTCAACATTCAAATCAAGTTGTAGCTCATGTTGACAGTGGAAATTTATATTATTTGGAGCAAATTGTCCTCAAATACTAACCATGAAATGCAATTTTAAGGAGACTATCTTGCATGTCTTGATTTGAAAATTCATAGATAAAAGCTGCTTCGTTTTTAAATCTTTGTAATTTGAGGCCTATTTTAATATGTAACACTGGCTGAATTTGTGTATTGCCTAAAACCTCCGGATTAACATTTTCAATCATATACGTAAGATTCGACTAACTATTGATGATAATCATTCGCACATTTTTCAGGTTCATCTCTGCTTAACTTATTTTATACACAAAATTGCACATGCATACTCTTTGTTATGTTCATATCTTGGGTATTGAAAGTCAGTATATCTTTGATAATTGTTGTTTTTGACCTTCAACTATCAGAAGTACAAGTTTCAAGTGTTGAACTCTTGGCGTGGCATTGTACAACTGACAACCAACCTTAAGTACTGTAATTGGGAAAAGAATCCCAACCTTTTCCAAAGTTTGGTCTTGGGCTTTACCGCTTGATTTGAAAAGGAGGAATGAAAATGTGACCTTACTGAAATAATATGCATGATGAGGAATTTGGCCGTGGTTGTACTCAATTAGTTTTTAAAATTTGAATTCCACTTACTAAATTTACACCAAAAGACCTTTCTATAAGTCCCACATTTATTGCAATTTTGACTTTGTTAGTACAACAAATTTCACATTTTAATGCGAAATCTTTACTGTTAATTATGGTAACATTTTGTTTAAATGTATGCATTCTTCCACAAATGGTTGCATTTCTGTTTAAAACTTTTAAAGTTTTAATATGCTTAAGTATTATTTTTATAGTGTAAAACACTCTTAGAAACTTAAGTATTTTTCTAAAGGCGTCCTTTAATTGTAAAAGAAATTTTATTTTATTGTCTGATGCACTGTTTTAAATTGAGTCTAGGATCTGCTCTTGCTTTTTAAAATGATCCTTAAAAATATTCTATAAAACAGTGCATCATCCCAAACTTTAGTTGCAATTGTCAATTTTTCTACCATTGCAAAATCTTGAGTGTATTTGTATTAAATGTAGCAATTTTTTGGAGGTATGTAACATTAAAATTACCTGATTATGATTTAAAATAATTTAGTTTTAATGAATTCTTAAAATAAAGGTGTGAAGACATGAATATCTTATTTAAGCAAATGCTGTTCTGCAGACAAACTCTTGATGTATTTTTGAAACAATTATTCTGAAATTAATGTAAGGTATTTATAATCACTAGTAATTTCTGAAATTGCATTTGTTTAGGGCAGTTTTTTCCGGAAGATATTGCCCGTAGCTTGCTCTTTATGATAAGCAATGATATTGGACAGTTAGCTTGTCTCTATGCCATGAATCATAATTTACAAAAAGTGTATTTTGGTGGATACTTTTTACGTGCTCATTACCTCAGTATGCATACTATTTCCTTTGCTATCAACTATTGGAGCAAGGTAATGTTTGAAAATTTTATAGCTAATTGGTTTTGCATTTTTAGTTTCTAAGGTCTTTGTCTTGGCAAATATTGCTTAATTTAATAGATTTTAAACATTTATGTGCTATAATTTTTTTGAAAATAGTATTTGAATTGAAAACTTGTTATTTATTTCCTGTTTTTCATTTACATGTATTTTTCTTTATGGGACTGATTTTATAAAATTAGGCAAAATATTTTAAGACTTTAAATATTGTTATATGTATTATATATATCATTCAAATACGTAAATTGATGAAAGAACAAAATAAAAAGCATGGGTATTCAACCAGGAAATGAAAGTGAAAACCAAAGTTAAAACAAACCATACAAATGTGCTTAAAGCTGCAAACATAGCATGGTAAGCAATATAATTTCTAAAACAATAGGAAATTCAAAAATGTTTGTGTATTTCATGTCACAATTCAGCATCTTAAACTAATTAAAAAACTTAAACCTTAAATCAAGTAAAAAATAGGTAAATAAAATTAATTCTTTTGCTCTTAAAATAATTTTTGTAATATTTTTTAAAAATCAAGTTAAAAAAAGCAGTTTTTTTCGTTTTGACAAGTTCATTTTATGCATTTTTAGGAAAACTATCTAATCCTAGATTGTGGTATCGATATTTTTGAAATGTTTATTCTATATTTTACCTATTCTAAAATGGATATGTCGTAATTGTCTAGTGCAGTTTTGTGCATTTAATCTGGCACATTTTGAATTGATTAACTTCAGAACATATTTCCATATAGTTGAAATATATATGTATAGAGAAAAATAATTATAAATTGTATAACTAAAATATGCAAATAAATGCATTAGACTTGGATTGAAATGTTCACATATCTTATACATGCATGAATAAAAATTCATTTGCTAATCTGCTTAAAGTACTCTTGCAAAACAATACTTATTTTAATGTAAAAAAAAAACTAAATTGCCAGAAAAAGTGGTACACCAGTCTAATACTTGGTAGGACTCCCACAAAAGTGTAGAGCTGCAGATAGACTCCATGAACTTGTGGAATTATTTTGTAAGCATTGAAAACTTCCTGCATTGAAAACTTTCTGTGTTCCACAGTGCGTTTCATGACATCCAAGATGTATTTGATAATGTTGAGGTCTATGACTTAGGAATGGCAAGACCCCAAACTCAGGTGAGCCTTTAACAACTAGACATGTGGTGGCACAGTGTCCTGTTGCAAGAGGCCAAACCCATAAGAATGATTCAGGACACTTACGAGTGTAACTCATCAGAAACGATGCACTCATAGCATTCACCAGTCGTCTGCTGCGGAGGCCCATGTGCAGCAACGTTCGCTGAACCGTTGTTGATGATACACTTTTGGTAGCCCCTTGGTTCATCTGGACGGTCAGTTGCTCAACAGTTGCACGTCTATTCGCCCGAAAGCATCTCTGTAGCCTTCGTTCGTCTCTGTCATCTATAGCCCGTGGTGCACCACATGTGCCACGCTGTTGATTTTGGATAGTGCCATTTTGCCATGCACGGTATTACAGTTCACAAAATTAACCGTTTCCGAAATGCTTACACCCTTGGCCCGAAAGCCAATAATATATATATATATATATATATATATATATATATATATATTGGAATTTTATCTTAGTGGTAAAAAAATTTTCTATGATCCTTTGAAACAAATAAAACTAATTAATATTAAAATAATTCTCTTATTTGGATTTTCATTTATTCATGCAAATATGTGTTATAATATGAGTACTATTTACAAAAAATACAAATTTTTTCAATATTACAATCATGATAATACTGGCTCAGTACAAAGATTATGATTTCATCTCTTACATACTTGTAATATTACTGATGTGTTGCTGTATAGGGGAAAGTGCAAGCCCTTTTCCTGAGACATGAAGGCTATCTTACTGCCATCGGTGCTTTTCTGAAAGGTGCTGAGGAGTATGGTATGTTTTAAATTCATGCTTAAAATTTATTTATGCTAGTTATCAAGTAAGCATGCTTTGTTTCTGTAAGACCATTTTCTAAAGATTTTATTGAATTGATTTTATACTGATTTTTTTTTTATTATTTTTTTTTTATTATTATTTTTTTTTTTTTTAATATTAAAATTGCTCTTAATCAACTAAATATCAGGAGTAAATGAAAAATCTGATAAATTTGTTTTGGTATTATATATATTTATATGTTTAATATTTTTACTAGCCATAGTCTTTAAATTAAATCTTTAAATATATTGTTTATATTTTCTTTAGAACAACTCAAATCTCAAAACCTGTTCCCATTTGGTCAGTATGCTTAAACAAAATGACTCAAATCTACCAGCAATTTTTATGTTTTGCTCAAAATTGAAATGACAATAAATATTTCTTAATCAATTTTCTATCTACTTATTAGAATGTTTAATACAAATAATTTTAATGTAGTAAGTTTATTGGTGTGCTATAGCTGATTTTTTCATGTTTTTATTTTCAGATTTTAGTTCTATTTAATTTTTACCTGAATTATTTTTTAATAAATCAATTATTTTATCTCAATTTATTCAAAAATTGACATCTAGTTTTTTTTGTTTCAGCTGAACAAATATTTTTTGCTATTACTACCAATTATAAGTTTTGTGATTATGCTATGAGTTTTGAACTCTTTGAATTGAGTATTAATTAAAAATTATATATATTTCATTAGATACTGACAAATACTCTTGGTGTGAAAATTATGCTGGAAGCTCTGGCTTGAGCAGTCCTCTGCCAACACAACCATCTTCAGGTAACCCCATGGTAAGATACATATTAATTGAATTCCTATCTAGATGTAAACCAACACCACGGGGAATGCCTTGATGGCTGGTAATAGTACTTTATATATACTTGAAATGATAAAAGCAAATCGATGTCATAATATGTTGCCTGTCACATTTAGAATTTATAATTCTTCTTTAAAAAATTGAAACGTGAAAACTATTTGGATGCACTGCTGTTAAAAGGCAATCATTACTAGACTAGTTAAGCTAGGTATTTGGGAAGTTGAACTTTTTCCTATTGAACAAATGGGAATTCATTTTTAATATAGAGATATTTATTAGTTTTTTTTCTCCTTTGAACCAACATTTTCGACCTTTTTGGAATTGTCACGGACAACACCGTGCTGGCCACATAGTGACTAGTAACAAATAAATCATGTGACTTGTTTTGTGGTTCTCAATCTACTTCAATTTTAACTTGTCTGTTATCTGTATCAGCTCCATCTGTTCATTTGTACTAAATTGTAAAGTGTATTCAAATTCTAATTTTACATGAAGTTTATCTGGTAGTTTTCTCTAAAATTATTCCTTGTCTTTAGATTGATCAACTTGAAATTGATCTTTTTAATTGGCAATTAGTTCATTGTCCTTTGCTGAAAGAACCTGCTGATTATGTTCCTGATACTGTTGATTTAACTCAAGATGTGGATGCTAGAGATTACTGGCTGATTTGCTTTGAGGATGCTATAGACAAGGTGATTAAAAGTTTTTATTATTTGTATTTTGGCTTTTGATGTGTCACACTTTTAAATTTGTTCTATAAGAGTAATTAGAAGTTTTGTCATAATTAAAAGAATTGGTGTTTCAATTGTTGACAACTTAAAAATGAAACTGGAATTGATTTCAAACTGTTCCTCTGAATTCACCAATTCATAACCTAAACTAAAGTGTCGTATGTGGACTATATGTAAATTAATAATTGGGAGACTAATTACTGAATATGGCTTTCAAATTTATTGCACTTCATCAAAATCTGATTCAACTAGACAAAATTTCAACTATTTCTACAAAGATTCTCTGCTATTTCATTGGAGGTCACTCAAAGTTTTATTGATCAAAGCAAATTGGAAAATGGCATTTGGAAGTGGTTCCGAAATACTTTCGCCAAATAAGGATTCTGTTAAAATTAGTCAAATGTCCATAGTTCCAGTTATAATAGAGCTGAACTGAAGATAATTTTGATTTCACTTAAAACTATTAGAAGCTCCAAAGAGGAAATTTAATAAATGGTAGTAACTGGTTAATTCAGTGCATCATGCACTTGAAACATACCATGCAGTAAGGCATCCTACTTCCTATAATAGAACCCTTGAGACTTGTATGACATTTCTAAGTACATTTCCTGTGGATTCTTTCTTGTAGGGAATACCAGGTAATAAAAGGACACATGGACTTGCAAAGGCAGTTTGCAACTTAATTTTTTTTAATTTGCCTGAGGGAACTCACTCTTTAAAGTAAAGAAGACTCATTGTACAAAAAAAAATAGAAAAGTCTGGAAGTCCTTAACACCATTGGTATAGAGGAGAGACCTGAAGAAATAACCTAATTCAAATTATGTAGAGAACAGACAGCATCATCAATATTTAGAACTGTCACACGAAAGCTATGAAATGAATATGTGACAGGGGAAATAACATTTACCAAGTCAGAACTGTAAGTGTAACATGACTAGTCCTGACCACGTACTGCAGTGTTTTGGGATGTCATGAAGGACATTTATGGTGACCTTTGGATATGTTTCACGGGGAGTGACATCAAACTGATCTAGTGTTGATCCCTGGAAATGAAAAGGATATATAGTTTAACCCTTTGCATTGATCATTAAAATAAACTAATGTTGCAAATAGGGCAACAATGTTAAACTTATATTTACTTGTAGTTTACTTCTGTTTTCCATGATTTAAAAATTTTCAAATCCAATAATGGTTGTGTTAATATTTTTATGCATATTGTTTCTTATTCTTATTTATTAAAACTTTTATATTTTAAGCTTAGCAATACTTTTTTCTTAAGTTTGTAGCTAGAGCAATTCAAAGCCAAATTCATCATTCTGATGCTCATCATCGAGCTCAAATCTTCAAAGAAAAGTATTTAAGTCGTCTAAATCACTTAAGATCTCATCCTTTGTAAGTAATGTTACTTTCTGCCTATTTAAAATAATATTTCTTTTAAAACTACTTTAAAATAACATGCAATAATTCTTGAAAATTGATTGAGACGTGCATCAACCTTTCAGTTATATGTCCTTTCCTTCAAGACCGTGATTCAAAATTAGGTGGTGTTGTCCTCGTATTGTTCCCTTCGGGGGTTTATCCAGATCATCGCCAGTAGCTCATTGTATTGCAACAGTGCGATGTTACTTTTAAATAACCTACCTAACTTTCCTTCAAATGTAGTATTGTCGCATGGACCATGAAATGCCTATCCATGGTTTAAAAGCATAACCCAATAGCATGGATCGAAAATCAGGCAAATGTTTATGTTTTTTATAAATATAGCCTGTGTGTGGAGAAAATAAGTTTGGTAAAGATTGCTTTGAATAGAACAATCATAATGCTGATATTGAGCCACATGTTGCTTCATATATAAAATTAAAATACTTTTGAAAGTTTGTATTTTTTTTATAACAGCGGGTCCTCAGCCCATAGTAGTTCTAAATCTATTTTTAGCTGTATAATTGATCCTCTTTTAGCAATAAAATATCATAAAGCAGAAAAGATAACAAATTTGTTAAGTTTTTTTTCTTTGAAGACAGACTGCTCCCAGAAGTTATTCATTCTATCACATTAATAATTTTTTTTTAGTATTTTGTTAATCCATGGAAGTAATGTTAAGTCTTAATTATGACAATCTTTTACTGAAATCTATTTTAATACTAGCAAAATACCAGACCTCACTTGGGTTGAATTGGGTGACTATAGATTGAAAGCGACCAGAAACATAGTTTTTACACCTTTTAGACATTTTTAAAACTTCTACAATCTACTTTGGACTCATCCTGTACATTCATGTCCACTCCCAAAGACAATTTTGAGGGAGGATTAAAAACATTAAATTTGATTTTAAAAGTGAATCCGTTTTTCCTGAAAATTCTGTTTCGTGGTACGTGCAATAACAAAAGAACTTGTTTTAAAATTGAACGTCTACAGTACAGACGAAGCAAAGGTGACATATTATCATTTCTTTAGTGATAGATCAAATCGTAAAATAATCCACCTTGACCTTCTGTTGATATGACAAAGAATTTGAGACATTATATCCTGTATTGATATTTAAGTTCCTATATTACTAACATTAACGTTCTTTCAATAATGGGGGAAATCCACATTAAATTGCTTTATTCTAACTTACATTGCACTTTAAATCAGATATTCTGTGGTGGTGTTGTATGTGATGAAAAGAAAAGCAATTTATTAAAATAATAAATATTTTAAACAATATTAAAACAAAAAGTTCTAAACATGTATCCGTGATTCGTTTTTACCTTTTGATCTCGCACAGTTCCCACAGCTTACAACCAAAAATTAGACTAGATTTAAAAATACAAAATTAATTCTGAGTAAAGAAGAGAGGAAATATCGTCTGTCCCAAATATCCTAAAACAGTTTATATTTTGTAAAGAAAATAAATAAAGCTCAAAATACAAATGTATTAGAATTGAAATTAAGTAAAAATAGTTTTGAAAATAATTGATTTTTCAACAGTACTGTTAAAACAATCCAAGTAATTGCAAGGCTCTCCAAAATTACCAAATTATGGTTGATTTATGTATAGTTACTCGATATTTTAGCATGAAATCTTTCTAAAATTGCAAGCAAAGAATGTAAAATAGTGTATTCACTAATTTAAAATATCACATATCAAATACATTGCATTAACATGTGTTAAAATGAATTTTATGGGATACTTGTACAAACACACATAAAATCAAACATAGAATGGAAAGACATGCACAACCAAGTTCAGTCTCTAAATTAATAGTAAGTATATATATATATATATATATATGCAAGGACCCAAAACAGAAAACTTGAAATGGGTATAAAATGTTCAGTACAGAAACAAACACTCCATTCTTATATATAGATTAAGGTTTTAGATCTAAAAATTGTTTTATTGTTTCTTAGTGCCTATGGTTCGTTAACAGTAAGGAGCTTGTTGGACATGCGTGAGCATTGCCTGACTGAATTTGATTTCCCAGATCCATATTTGCAGGTAATTCTTAAAACCCTTTCTTTCTAAAATTGAAAGTTACTCTCTGAAGAAACAATTTATTAGATCCACTAGAGAATTATGACCTGTTTAAAATTTTGATATCTATGTTCATTTGAAAACTAAACAATATTCTTTTTTGTAGCAAAAACGCATGGAAAATGAGGTGGCATTAAAGATGTTGAAATCAAGGTTAGAAGATCTTAATCTAATGAATTGGGAAGACAAACAGATAGCCCTGGTTACTGGTTTATTGGCTGGTAATGTGTTTGATTGGGGTGCCAAAGAAGTTGCACAAATAATGGAAGCATCAGAGTTTGGTTTCAATGATGCTAGTAAAAAGTTACAAGGTATTGTCTCCATTTCTTTTTTTTTAAAACGTTTTGTGTTGTATATGTGGAATCCTAAAGATGCTATTTATTTTATTAATAGCTAGACCATGGCTTGTGGATAATTTAAATGAATGGTTGGAACGTCTGAAAGGTGCAGCTCACAAATGTGCTGCTATTTTCGTAGACAACAGTGGAATGGATGTTGTTTTGGGTGTCATACCCTTTGCTTTAGAACTTTTGAAACGAAAAACTAAGGTAAGTCTCTATATATAATAAAGCAGTAATTAATGAGACATGTCAAGTTCTTTTAGAAAAGAAATGTTTTTTGCAACTGGGTCATTCCGTGCAAATTGGTTGTGGCTGAGACTTATTATTTTAATGAAACTGATTTTAATGATAATCAGTTTTTAAATAGGTCATATAGTAATGAGCAACTGCAAAATATTAGGTTCAGAAATCTAAATTTTATTAGTATTGATGTTTAAAAGAAATAAACACACAAAGTAACAAATTTAAATTTTCTAGCACTTAAAGTGACCTGTTTGCGATTCTATATCACAATAAGTTATTGACACAAATTAAAAGTGTTTATTACATTCTTCAGAAAAAGGTCTCTTAGGAAACGTCAAAATATAATTGAATTGCCATCATTGCTGAATCTGAGAGACGACGAATTTCCTAACAAATAGGAAAGTGATGATGTTTAAAATCGTTGTTTCTTAATATGAGGGCCACCTGATAAACAATTCACAGTTGCAAGTAGCTCATAAATGAAAAGGGGTAGTCAAATGGAACAAATGTGTCATAGAAGCGCATTTTAAATGCTACAAAATCTTGGATTTATTTTTCCATGTAGCCTCCATTTACTGCTACACATTTCTCCAAACGATGATCCAGTTGTCTCATCCCGTCAATGAAGAATGCCAGTCGTCTTTCCTTGATCCACGACCTCACAGCGTCTTTCAGTTCATCATCTGTGGTGAAATTAATACCCTTGAGAACCCTCTAAATGTGAAATAAATCGCTGGACGACAAGTCTGGCAAGTGGAGGGTGTGGAACAGGTTTAAATTTCCAGTTCACAAGATCATCTGCAGTTGCCAGAGATGCGCGTGGCAGAACGTTATTGTGTTGTGGCTCCGTGAATTGTTGAACAACATTTTAACGTCTATGTATTCACACAGAATTCGCATCCAACCCAGCTGCCAGGTAGTCGGTCTCATAGATATGTTTGGCATCTCAGAACCCTGTCAATTTTTTTCTTTTTTTTAACAGTGGCAAATCATAGTGCTGGTATTCCATGCTCTACTGTATTTCTTCTGCAATTTCATCACGATAAACAGCTTTTAGTCTCGTGAAATGTCACTAGCCTTCACTTTTACCGCTGACAAAAATTCAATCATTGCATGTTGTTTTAGATGTGTTGACATAGCTCGCATACTCGACTCCATAACAATGGCAACTGAGAGGAAGTGGGTCAACGACCTTTGGAACATTTGTCGAATGAAAATGTAGCTAAAGGATGGCAGCATGCATCGGTCTGTACAGTGTTTTGTTTCAAAGATACAGGCAACTGTATTACTTATCAGTTGGCCCTCGTAGATGAAAAGATAATTCTTCATAGATTACAAAATGTGAAATATTGTTGTCTACGTTAAGTGGTTTTTATAAAAGATCTTCAAATATGCAACATCTAATGTTTTTTCAACTACTCTTCTAAGTCTTTAAAATGCATGAAACTCCCAAAATATTTAATTTTAAGCCAAAATATTTTGGAAACCGTTATTTATGCCTAAACATAGTAAATCCATCACCCTACAGCCACAGGTTTTTCTAATTTTTGCTCATTTCACATGGAATGACCCAATCATCATTACTGTAACGTGTATGGCATTGAACAGAAAATATTTGGTTTGATAAAATTAATGTTTCTGTAGCCATATCTACATCAATTGGAATAATTAGTGTTTTTTGTAATATTTGCAAGTCAATATCCAATTTGATTAGAAGCACCTTATCCTATTTCAGTAAACATGGTAAGAATAGCCATCTATCAGCTATTAAATCAAAGATGCACCAGCTTTAGATTAGTCATCAGCAACCTGATTCTCTTTTGTATATTTGGAAAACAGCTTAAGATTTTTTTCACTTGTGCGTTGTTTTAAGTTTATTCTGTTTGTTATATAGTCTTACAATTCCTTGTGAAAGACTTTTAAAAAAAAGTTAATCAACTTTTTAAAAAATTTAATTTTAGGTTTTACTGTGTGCCAATTCTAAACCTGCTTTGAATGATGTCACATTTCAAGAATTAAATGTTCTTATGCGTAAAGCTGCCGCCTTTGTTAGTGAAATAAATGAGGCTCTATCTTCACGTCAACTAAAAATTCTAGATTCAGGACAAGCCTCACCCTGTCTTGACCTTAGGTAGGTTTTTATTAATCCAATTTTATTAGTTTGACAAAAGAATAGTACATTTTAAATAGGACATGGTTAACTACACTCACTGCCAAAAGTTAAGCACAAAAGTTAAAATGCAAAAAAAAACGACAGGTACAGCTTTGATTGACACAAATAGGTTTATGCATGAAACAAAACAAAGAATTAAATACAAAGATGAAAACGATATTGAATTTTCATAAATTATAAGATGAAGTCCTATTGGAGTCATTAACAATATGGTGTTTAAATCCAAAACAGATCCGACTTTAATAGGGTATGTGACCACGCCGTTCCACAGAATGCCAGCGCTCACCATCTGCCATTCGTCTTCTGGAAGCCATAAAAAAACGTCTGTCTTAAAAACTAATCGTACAAAAGTTCTAAACACTTTTTATCATCACTTACATGCAACTCCTCTAACCCTTTACAATGCTGGCTTCTTATACAACTGCCTTTTTTTGCATATTTCTAGACATGAAACCGTGATTGGTTGTTACATAATACATTTGCATATTTTCTATCTACCTCTGCAGCAAATTCAGATTGGCTTCTGGAAAATGACATTTTCCTCTCCATGCTTAACTTTTGGCAGTGAGTGTAATTTAAAATAACAGTTTTTTCTTAAACCTTCTATTTCGCAAAAGATGTTAGTACAATTTTAAATCTTACATACTCAGAATAGATGTTTTGTCTTTTATGAACAACTAGCCACTGCATGGCCAGCACGGCGTTGCCCGTGGTGTTGGTTTACACCAACACCACGGGCAACGCCATATTTAATCTTTGTATTTAATTCTTTGTTTTGTTTCATGCATAAACCTATTTGTGTCAATCAAAGCTGTACCTGTCGTTTTTTTTTTGCATTTTAACTTTTGTGCTTAACTTTTGGCAGTGAGTGTAGTTAACCATGTCCTATTTAAAATGTACTATTCTTTTGTCAACCGCTGTGATGGCCTCGTCATTGTCAAATGCAGTCAAATTAGAATAGCAAAGCGATCCAATCGGCATGACATTACAATCTCTTATTAAAATATAATTATTCAATTGAAAAATTATTTATTTAAAAAAATCAAATGTATTAGGTAGTGATCCAATGTAAAATTTTCCACATATTTCAAATTTGTTGAAATTTTCAATCTATCTTTACGGTCCTGATTTTACAAAAAAGAACTAAACAATGCCAGTCAAAATAATTTTTATTTGTTTCGCTTCCCTCACTGGAATTGTTTGAGCACAGTAAATGGAATCTGTAGCAAAGATCGAATTCATATGGGAAAAAATATAAAAGTTACAATTTAAAAAATTTTATTTACAAAAAATCTATTGTAAAATTTTTTGCAGATTTCAAATCTGTTGAAATTTTTACTCTATCTTTAACGATGTAGGAGATTGAAAATAAGAACAACATAACTCCAATTAAGACTATCTGTTTTGTTCTGCTGTAATCGTTCCTCGGAAAATCAAAAGGAAACGGAAAAAAATAAATTTTAAATCTGTCATCCCTTTATGTACTTGTCATTCTAAGGAAAACAATAATAATTAAATTCCTATAAATTAATTTTTAAATGTTCTAGATTAAATTTGAAAATTCGGGCTCACACAAAAATTGCAAAATATTCGGACTATCTGTGTGCCAAATTTGATTACTGTAAGTGCCATGGATTCATCAAGACAATACTTACAGATAGACAAACACTTCCTTTTATAATAGTAGAGATTTAAGTAAGCGATACTTTTAACATAAACCTAACATTTCCATTTGGAATAATGTTGATGTTGTGTTTTCATTTCATCAGTTCTTAAATCAGTCGTTTTTATTATATGGTTTTATACACTGAAGAGCCAAAACATTATGACCACCTATTCAATAACGCGTTGTGCCTCCTTTGCAACCCGCCTGGGCATAGATGCTACAAGTTCTTGGTACATGACTGGAGACAGGTTGTACTAAATGTCTAAGCAGCAAAGTCGAGATATTCGAACATGGTGGTGTTTGAGCTGCCATTCCATGTGCTCTAAATGTGCTCTAATATGGCAAGTTAGGTGGCCAGGACATTAAGTCGAATTCATCAGTATGCTCCTCAAATCACTCCAACACAATCCGAGCCTTGTGACATGGGGCGTTATCCTGCTGGAAGATTCTATTTCCAGTTGGGAAGACAGAAGCTATGTAAAGGAGCAACTGATCCGCAATGATGTTCAGATAGTTCGCAGCATTCATGGTCTGTTTTACCACATCTACAAGTCCCAGAGTCGCACATGAGAACGTTCCCCAAAGCATAATACTGCATCCACCAGCCTGTGTATGACCTGCTGTACAAGAGGAGCAACTGTTCACCTGGCAGAAGGCGTACCCTGACACAACCATCAACGTGATGAATAAAAAATAGAGATTCATCTGACCAGGTAACTCTCTTCCACTCATCCATGTTCCAGTCTCGATGTTCCCGGGCCCACTGTAGGCGTAGTTGACGATGACACTTGGTCAATAGAGGCACACAAGTGGGACGTCTGCTGCACAGTCCCATATCCAACAGTGTCCGCGGAACTGTGTGTTCAGAAACACTTGGACCTGCATTGTATTGGGCTGTCAGCTGAGCCACTGTCTCGCGCCGATTTTGCTTTACCAAACGGGACAGTCTCTGGCGTCCTTTTCTTTGATGACGCGTGGACGACCAACACCTTGCGTCTATTGCTGGTGTCACCGTCATTTATCCACTTTGCATGAATACTAAAAACTGCAGATCGTGAACAACCTACCAGTCGTGTAGTTTCGGTGATACTCGTTCCGAGTCTTCGGGCCATTACGATCTGCCTTCTATCAAATTCGCTTAGATCAGCAGCCTTTCCCATCACTCTCAAAAGTGCAAGAACGATTACTTACCTTCTCCAGCATCAGTTAAATACCATTCTCACTTAATCACGTTCCCTCCACGTCATCTAGACGAGTTCATTGAAAAATTTGGGGATGATCATAATGTTTTGTCTTGTCAGTGTATATCTTACTTTTTTATGTGCTTAACTTTGTAAAAATATTGCTTTAGTGTTTACCTACATTTTTATTACCACTTTGTTGTTGGTATGATTTTCTTTTGCATCCCGTTTAATTTTATTTTATTTCATCCTAACATTTGGTGCAGTTTTTACATATTTCGGTCTAGTGCCATAAAACCTAAATCAACCAAATAACCAAACTTGGTGTTTAGTTACTTTAATGCCAAATAAGATGTACTGCCATTCTTTTTTGGTACTTTATCCATAACATAATCCCTAGTCATTTTTCTTTGATTCTATGAAAGATAATAATCTAAAGGTTCTATAAAAGATAAAAATCTAAAGGTTCTATAAAAGATAATAATCTTTGTGATATTTTTTTTTCTCAAACATCAAAAAATTGCCTTTTGTGAAATTTCTCGCAATACCAAATATTAAAACTGGGCCATCTAGCTGTTACAATATTTTTTTTTCCAGTTTGGTTCTAAATTTTGAGGTTATGGCAGGCCTCGAAATATATTTTTTAATACAGGTGCACCTTGAGTACCTAAGTTTTTAAATTAGGTGCACAGGTGCGCCTAGCGGGAAAAAATTAGGTGCACAATTTTATTTTCATGTGCACCCGGGTATTTCGAGCCCTGGGTTATGGTAAATTTCTTTAGTTTATATTGCTTGAATTTTTATAATTAAAACTTGGTTGTCTTGAATTTTTTTTATTGTTATGAAATTTGCCCACTCTAATATTAATTAAAATCTAAGTGTTGAATAATTAAACAAAATTTTAAAATACTTAATTCTTATCAGAATTTTATTTCAATAACTGAGATTTCCTGGTTTTTTTTTAATAAAATAGTAGTATTGACTTCACAACAGAAATTACAATCACATTTCAAATCACTGCAGCAGAAATGCTGTCATTGTCATGGATTTTAATTCCATCCCGGAATTTATAAACTGTATGACTTAATCTTGTAATTTTAGATGCATTAGATCAAAAGTTGATGTAGCAATAAAAATGTGTTATGGTTAACTGCAGTTTTTTCTTTTCAGAGCTATTTCTAATTTTGCTGTCTCTTTTCTTTAGTCGTCTAAACCTCGAAGTTGCTCAAGCCATGGAAAGCAATGGTACTGATCTTATTGTATTAGAAGGAATGGGACGTGCCATACATACTAATCTCAATGCTCAATTCAAATGTGAATCCATAAAAGCCGCTGTGTTGAAGAATCAATGGCTTGCTTCTCGTTTAGGTGGTGAAATGTTTTCAGTCATTTTTAAATATGAACGTCTACCTGAAAGGGGCACATAATTCCTACAAAGTTATAAAATTAAACTACCGTCCTTGAATAATCTAATGTGGAGAGATCCCTCTTGTGATACCAGCAATACATTTTTTTGCTGTCAGCTTCTATTTTTGTGATATCTATGTTACATAGATTTGCTTTTGTACATGAATGATCTGTGCACCTTTGGTTGTCATAAGTGAAGCATCGAACTCTTCGTTGCACAAATTGAAAGTTACTAAAATTGTGGGAATGACGGTGATACATGTTGTGTTTTCTTGGTTGTCAAAATAGGTTTAAGAAAACATGTTCAATGAAATAAGTGTTAAAACTATTATTTTATGATAGTTAGCAAATCGTTTTTTGTAAAATCAAAAAATTTATTTAAATGAATTTTAGAATTTAGAGGCTTGTTTTATAAAACAAAAATTTTAAATCTCCTAATAATAAGGTATTAATTATGTGTACAATTACTTTTTATTTTCATTTGAAGATGTGTTTTAAAATTTCAGAGATTTAATTTTGTTCTCCTGAGCTTATGATTCACACAATTTATCTAACATATATATATATATATATATATAATTTTTTATTTGATTTCGTAGTTTTTTAATTTGTTTAAGAATATACTAAAAAATATATATAGTTTTTTTTTCTCCCCCAAGCAAAAGTATCCAGATATTCCATAAATCATGAGAACATTTTTGTAGTTTACAATATCAGAGAGAGAAATTTTTATCTGCAAAACATTAGGTATAAATATAGGACATATTTATATCTAATGCATAAGCACATGAAAATCTTGCTTGCATGCTTTCTAGTAACAAATCTTTTATTTTAGTTAAACAATATAGCTTTATAAACTTGAAGATTCTTTCAATTGAATATATATTCACAAAATTGACCACTGTACGCTCTTAAATCTCATAGTTTAAAACAGTGTTTCTCAACCTTTTTTGGTTGATGGCCCGCTAAAAATATGTGGAAATATTTGCAGCACACGTGAATATAAAAAATGTAAAAGCTGTACGATGCAAAAAAAAATATATATTTATTTACAAAATTTATTCAGTGAAAGGGCTGAGCCCGTTCTCTTGAAAAAATTAAATCAAAACGAGGTTCTAATGTTGCCAGACAAGTTTCCATTTCATGCTTTTGTCAATGCTGAAAATCCAAATTTACAGAACCATGAACATGCAAAAAGCAGAATATTTTTAATAGCTTTCAAGCTGATTACAGGTACAAATTTTTGACATAAAACCAAAACTCATCCAAATTTTTCTCGAAGAATGTTGAACGATAAAACTTATTGTTTCTCAACCTTTCTTGACCTTCTGTATCGCTTCCTTTCCCAGCATTGTTTCGACAATGCTTTCTAATGCTGGTGCAATGATGGACTCGGCATCGGTGTGTGCTTTTTTGCTTTGTGCTATTAATTGTGCAACCTTGTAGCTTGCATTCAATCGCTTTTCTGGTATCTTAATATAGTTTTTTTTTTTTTTGCTGTTTTATTTTACTGTGCTGCCAGGTTTTCAAAATATTATCTTGGTTTGTTTTTGACCTCTGGATGTGAAGAGTGTTTCCAAATGTTCAGTTTACTAAGAACAAGAGCTTCATTTGCAAGTTTCTTTTTTGCAGACTACACAGAATGGTATTTGAGGGTCTCCCGTTTCAATTGTGGTGAATATGATGTGGTATATGCGGTATTTGATGTAGTCATCTTTATACTTCTGTGTGCTTCTTTGTTTATCTTCTGGTTTATGAAGCACCGGATTTTATCAAATATTTGTCCATTATGGCTAAATAAATAAAACTTTTTTTTATTAGTTCACAGCAATGCAATCACATTAAAGAAATTTAAAGACAAACTCTTATTTTACAAATATTTTGATTTTAAGATAGAGCTAATTTGATTCAACATCAATTACAATTAGGAAAAAAATAATAACAAATAAAAATGAGGGAAAACTAAATTTAAAAAGATTTTTTTAGTAACCGTTGAGGTAATTACAAATACTATTTCAAAGTTACAAAACCCATGCAATTTTAATTATTTATCAAAAACCCTCGCGGCACTTTTGACATTATCTTGTGTTGTACAGGTTGAGAAACACTGGTTTAAAATGTTTCATTTAAATGCAAATTTTTCTCTAGAACATAGTTGAGAGAACATTATTACATTAAGATTGTATTTCAATTTGTCATAGGAACCAGATTCAAGTAACCAGTTGTCAAAATCAATTGTAGACAATTTTTTAAATCTACTTGTTTGCAAAAAATATCCCCCCCCCCTCTTTATCACCTTTTGACTGTAAATAAAATCAATAAATCATAGTAGGGCTTCGTATGAATCATCTTGTTTTGAAGTAACTATTTTTCTGATAAGCACACATGCATTATATGAAGTTATGAGATAGTCAAATAATGTATTTATGTATGAAAAACATTTTATATATACTGTTAATGTACCTGAGGTTTGACTAGTATTTGTGTTACCCAAGTACTGTATTTAGATTAACCCTCTGAGGATCATGCACCTGAATTTTACTCTGAACTCACTTTAACCTTTTTAACCAATGTTTCTTGATACTCTTTCAACTAATGCTATTCATTTAGTGTGTTGTAGTACACTTCAAAAATTGCTTGATGCCCAGAGGGTTAAGACAAAAAGTTTCATATACTTCGAGTTTCATATTTTTATTCTTAATTGCCTTTAAGAACGTTATGTTCAGAAATCTATGCAGTAAAATCTCTTAATGATCACCACTCCTTCAAAACCCATGTGGGTGTAAATTAAAATGCCAGTGTCCTCAGACCATATCTGCCCACTCCTTAGAAAGAAATGTGTATATAACGAATGTACTAAAAATTTATCACTTCATTATTCAAAATTTGCATAGTGAGCAAATTGTACACTTTTATACAGGACTAGACACTGCGTGGCCAGCATGAATTTGCCAGTGACAGTTATTTTCGTGGAGTCATGTGTGACCACTGTTCGCTAACCCCTGGTAACGGGAAATCGTAGTCTATTGGATAACAGCAAACACGGGCAACACTCATTGTCAAATGCGGCCAAATTCGAATTGCAGAGATCCAATCAGCGTGAAATCACAATCTCTTCCGAAAATATAAATATTTAATTGAAAAATTATTTATTAAAAGAAAATCAAACGTATGAGGTATCTGGTGTAGAATTTTCCGCAGATTTAAAATCCGTTGAAATTTTCAATCTATCTTTAACGGTCCCGATTTTACAAAAAAGAACTAAACAATGCCAGTCAAAAAAAATTTTTATTTGTTTTGCTTTCCTTTGCTGGAAGCGTTTGAGCGCAGGAAATGGTATCTGATTTCTCGATTGCAAAGGTCATATGGCAAAGAATATAAAAGTTTTACAACTAAAAAATTGTTTTTTTAAGAAAATCACATTTTTAAGTATAGATTAAATGTGAAATTTTTCTCAGATTTCAAATCCGTTGAAATTTTTACTCCATCTTTAACGATCTAGGAGATAGAAGAAAGAACTACATTACTCCAGTTGAAACTTTTTATTTGTTTTGTTCGTCTGCTGAAAAATTGTTTTTGCAAAATGAAACGGAAACATGGAAAAAATAAATTTAGAGTCTGCCATCTCTTTATGGTGTTGCCATTCTAAAAAAAAAAAATAATAATAATTAAATTCATTTAAAAAAAATTCTAGATTAAATTTTAAAATTTGGCACAACCCAAAAATTGCAAAAAATTTGCATTATCTGTGTTCTAAATCTCATTATTGTAAGTACCATAGATTGGTCAGGGCACGGGGTAGAGACACACACAAACACTCCCTTTTATAATAGTAGAGATCTAATAATTATCTTACATTTTTTTGGTATAGTTTTAAGAACAAATGTACAAAAAGAATATATTGTTTCAAAGTTTACTCATGAGATAATTTTCTGTCTTGGTGTACTACTTTCAGCAATTGCTGTTTTCAAAGTCACATGTGAGCACTGTAGAGGTTTCACTGTATTTTAGATATGAACAATATTCTCAGAAAAAGTTGTTTTGATAAAGTTTATTTACCATTTCTGGTAGCAATACAATTACCTCTTGAATCCTGCTACCTCTTTTCTTCTGAGTAATGAAAATTAGATTTTTTTTTTCACTTTTTAGAATATATTAGAAAGTTATTAAAAATCCATTAAATTTGTACTTATAAATACTGAGTCTTCCATGATGAGATTTTGGGTTGTAATGTTTTAATTTCACAATTTTTATGAATTATAAGGTCAAGATGACTTTGTGACTAGAACAAAACAGATTTTAGGTATCAGCTTCACAAACAATTATTGTGTATATTGATACTCTTTGTGAGTTTATCAAGTTAAATAAAAGTTTTCTGTATGTGTGTTGTATTTCTATTCATTTGTTCCAAACTACTGCAAATATTGAAAGTCCTTTGTAAGATTACTTTAAATTTATTCATTTGAGCAATGCATAACGTAAATTGCTGAAATAGAAACAGTGTGTATTAGTCATTAGTAGGGCAACTTTTTTGTTGCAGTAAAAATGGGAAAAGTTGCATTTATCATTCCCTAAAGTTGCATTTATGGAAATAAAGTTGCATTTATTTTTGATACACTAAATTCTCAAATTCAATATTCGTAAAAAATGAGAAAATTCAAAATATATTGACAATTTTAGTCGTGAATAACAGTATTGTAATACATTCTTAAATACAGAAGAACGTTGAATGGCCGATCCTTGGCCAGTAATTTCTTTAACATTGAAAAACTCCGCCAGCCGCATTCATATAATGTGCTTTATTTGGATAGCCTAAGCGCCAAATCCTCTCGCTCAACATTCAGAGATTTTAAAATGTCATATCTACAAGGCGAACAACATATTTATGATCGACACTCGCCTCACAAACTCTGCAGTCAATTATGCAAGTTTCCTCTGCATTATCAAGACTGCCAACCAATGTGTTAAAAGTACTTCTTGCCATTTCACTTTCGTCTGTTAGGACAAACAGCTTCTTTCCATTAACTTCTTGTTTGATCCGCAATACTTCGGCGTTCGTAAGATCAGACACGTGATCGAAGAGTTGGTTCAGAGGGCAAAAAATTAAATAGTAATTTCGTATTAATTAATTTTAAGCTAAATTTTAAAAAGTTGCATTTAGGCAGAAAGTTGCATTTTTGTTGCGGTTATAACTCACTTACAATACACCCCATGTAGGAGGAATTTTGGTTTTAGTACTTAACATAGAGCGTAGAATATGTGAAAAAAAGTTGCATTTGTTGCAAAAAGTTGCCCTAGTCATTAGTTAGAATTGCATTGTAAAACTATATGCAATTCTGCATTTAAGACGTCGATAAAAATGTAAAACAAGTTCTTGAAAAGGAAAATATTCGCTATTTTAGTCTCTTGTCTGAGTAGATTATTGAAATTTGGGATTTATAATTGATATACAAAGGGGTATACAAAATTCATGTCTATTCAGTAGAAATTTTTAAGAGTTTAATTTTTATCAGCAATAATGTGAACCATTCAAAGGTATTCCATTATTTTTTTTTAACAGTGTATATTGTGACATTAAAGTTCCAGAAAAACTGAAACCATCGTCAAAAGTCCGTTGGGTTGCTCTAGTACAGTGGTCGGCGAACTCATTAGTCTCCAAAAGAGCCAAAGATCAGCAGTACAATGATTAAGATTTCTTTTGAGAGCCGAAATTTCTTTCAAGAACCATGTTTTTTGGAATCCGTTTAAAGTAGCTACTAACATTAAATAAAACCAGATATATATCATAAAAATTATCTTTTTTTTTTTACTAAAAATATTTTTTACATTAAAATAAAATATTACAAAACATGCATTTAATGTAAACAATAACCTTGCATTTCCTTGCAAATTTTGAATTAGTCAGATTTGTAAGTCGTGGTTTTTAATTTCAAGCAAGATTACAGGGCTCCTAACTTGTCCCCTTTTTATTTTTTGACATTTTGTCACCTTTTCAGGGGTTTTAAGTTCTTAAATTCTATATTTGGAGTAGAAAAATTTTTGCTGAGCAATTTAAAAAATTTCATTTTTTTTTTAAAACAGGGTTGTTACGAATTCAATTTCGAAATGCGCGCTACGTTCCACTGCAAGAATGGTTTCAAAAACGTACCGTTTCAACTGTAAAAGGATACTTCACGTTGCCCGCGGTGTATTAGCAGCAAGTTCTGGAAATTTTCCCACAGGAAAAGGCTATCAATAAAACGAAGCTGCGAAGTTTAAGAGGAGCAGGGCCATCTGCATGTCCGACCCCTCTTGCCTAACTTTAGTGGCATTTACGACTAACTTTTTCCTTTCATAGTATTGTGTGGCGTATCATTTGGCGCAAGATAGATATCACCGGTCGAACAAAAGGAGGAACCCTCTAGGAGGTCAGACGCTGACAGCTCGTAAATGGTGATTGATGCCAGTGGTCACTTAAAAGGGGGGATAACATCATCCATACACAGATCTAGGGCGGTCTCAACAGACCCATTTTATTTTTGGATTCTGGAATAAGACCGGACGGATCAAGCTGATATTAACTCAACGTTAACCCAGGAGTTGTGGTAAATATAAGCATCTCGTGATTAATTTGTTCCTTAAAAAAATACTAAATCGAACAAAAAGTAAAACGTGAGTTGTCACGATTCGTCTTCAGCTATTGATTAAGCTGAAACCAATTTAAGATATTCGATTAGCAGATTGGTTATACAGAGGCTGTTCGCACATTTTTTTAAGACGATTTTGGTTAGCGGTAATAAAAAATCGTTTGCTGCAAAAGAAATTGCAGTTGTACTGTGTTTTTTAAAAGTCTAAATTATCGTCTGCGGCTTGATAAGTTTGTTTTTATTCAAAATGGCGTTTTTAACAAAGCAGTGGTTCGAAGGCTATATTTATGCTATTTCCGAAGAGAAATATTCATATTCCGTTATCCAAAAATGATGTGAGAGTCATGGTTTTGTGATATCTAAAGCGTCGATAGGTAATATCGTCAACACGAAAGGAAAAAAACGTCAAATTGGAGCCTCAAGTGGGACAAAAATTCCAAACAAGTATCCAAGGAAGAAACGGACATCTTCGACTATTGCAAAGGTACGTTGTATAATGTTTAAAAAAAATCCCCCTAGTAGACAGTTGCAAAATCATTAAAATGCTCGGTGTCCACTGTAAACAAAATGATAAATGTTGATTTATGTCTTAAGAAAGCGAAAAAACGCAATGTGCATCGTCTTTCTCCAAAGCATATCGCTGAACGCAAGACACGCTGCCGAATTCTATTTGAGAAACACTTATCCAAAGAAAAATGGGGAAAAAATTGTCACAATAGATGAATCATGGGTGCATTTAAATGATTGCAGCAAAAAAAAAGAGCCATTTATTATTATAAAAAGGGAGAAAAAAAATTAAGTACGGTTCACAGAATCGAAAGAAAGTTTTTCTAAGGGTTTCATGATTGTTGCTGATTTTTCATATAATGGCAAGTTAAAAATAAAGAGAGTGGAAAAAAATGTCAAGAATTACTCCAAATACTATCAGGAACATATTTTATCGCCAATTTTTCTGAATGTGATACCATCGCTTTACCCACAGTGCCATCAATCGATGGAACTCCATCAAGACAAAGCTAGCAGTCGCACATCAAAATCCACTTTAACTTGACTGATATCCCTACTAAATCTCCCGATGTATCAACTATGGATTTTTGTGCTTTCGAACTTTTAAAATCTGCATTATCCAAACGTCGTCCCACAACCCTTACAGGACTCTGGAAAACTGTTCAGGAGGAATGGGATAGAATACCTCTTCTGACACTTCAAAAGGCATCATTATCCTGGAAATTCCGGTGTCGAAAGAGAGTTCAGAATAAGGGCTATCAAATAGAACATTTAAAACACAAGAATTTTATGTAATTTAGTTTTCTGAATACAATAGGGGAAGACGGGGTATAATGAAACATTACTTCTAAAATCAGCAAAATTTGTCACAGAAAGTTGCAATTTATATATATGTTATGCAACTATGTGTTCCAATTACTGATGTGATTTGGATACATTTGCACTTCTACAACATTAGAAATAGAAGATTATTGGTTTTTCACCATTGAAAGTAAGTTTCTTTACTAAACGTAATTTTGTTTCTTTTTCCTCGTTGTTATATGTAATATTTATTTTTTCTATACATTATTATCTTTGTGTTGTTGTCTTCATACCTCTAAAACCAAAATTTAAAAAAATAAATATTAGATGTTTGAAATTTTTTTTTATTTAGTAACCTCAGTACGGGGTACAATGAAACACTTGCAGACGGGGTACAATGAAACATGTTTCATTGTGCCCTAGGTGAATGCATTTACTTGAAGTAATATATCACTGGTAAATATAATATCACTGATATAAAATAACATATTACTAGTTGTCACTAATATAAATAAAGTCTAAATTTTACGAAAGATAACAGAATTGTCACCCTGCTCCGACATACCAGTACAAATTGCAGCCTTTAGACAAAACTGTGTTCAAGTCACTTAAAAATTTCTTCAATCTAGCTGCAAATGATTGGATGCTGTGTAATCCAGGTCATACAATCTATATATGAGATATCTTTGCTTGGCATTGCTTATTGTAAGTCTTTCACTCCACAAAATATTACAAAAGGTTTTTCAGAGATTGGAATATGGCCTTTCAATAGAGAAATGTTTTGTGAAGAAGATTATTTGTGTTCGTACATGTCAGATAGGCCTAGTCCTACTGAAAATAATTTCCATGTTCAGATCAATGAAACTGAATAGGTGACTAATGAAACTGAAGACCGGACAGACAAAACCCAAGAATCAGAAGTGGTGGATCTTGCCATTAGTACATCAGAATCACAGACTGCAGATTGTTCAGCAACTGTTTATACACCTTGCACTAGCTCTCAACCTGTGAGGAAATACTTTTCTCCTCAAGAGATAAAACCCCAAGGCTGGTCCAACAAAAGTAGTAAGAAAACAGAAAATAAAAAGAGTTTTGTTCTAACCACGCCAGTAAAAAATGCTCTTGTTAAGCAATTAGAAAGTAAAAAGAGGAAAAAACTAAGAACCTCCTATTAAAACTAAGAACCTATCTACCTCCTACAGACTCTGACGATGATCCAGATTATTTTCCAGCTCCAGCTGATCACCGAAGTACTAAGAATGATATATCCACACATAACATGTGTGACTCAAGCACTATCTGTATAAATGATTAGGTATGTTTTAATCAAGGAGGGTGAACTGAAACATGAGGAAATGTATTCTGTTGGAGAAATCATAAATTTGAATGAAGTCGAATGTAACTAAAATAAACTATATGGGGTGAAAATTGTGCTTGCATCATTTGGAGTGTTTCATAGTACCCCAGTATGTGTTTCATTGTACCCCGGCATATGGGGTACAATGAAACACTATGAGACATTTACTTTTTGTTATTTTTCAAGCATAAAGATATTGTTTAGAACCAAATAAAAATTTATTTAGATGGGGAAAATACAAGCTTAAAAGTATGAATTAATTATATTTTAGTGCATACAAAATTGTGGATATGAAAAAATAATTAGTAAATTTTGTTTCATTGTACCCCGTCTTCCCCTATACATTGTCTAAAAAATGTGTGAACAGCCTTTGTATTCGAAGACTGTTCTGTATTTTACTGTTAGCAGACAAGGGGGTAACTCTTTAATTTTTTTAAGAATTTCTGCTTTGTTCTTAAAATTTCGGAATAGCTCTTCGGATACATTTTGAAAACTTTTATGTATTCACCGTCTGTGTATGGTTAACCTCTCTTAGTTTGCCTCTCTGGACTAACAATAAAGCTTGCAATATTAACATTGGTGGAAGATTTCACGCAATAATTAAATACAGAACTTGATTTTTCATGACTTCTGAAGTTCTTCAACTGGTTTCTCGCATCACCAGCGGGATATTTGCATTTTGCGAGCATTTAGTCGAATTCGATTCTTGGTAGAGCCGCACTCAAGTGGCTAAAGACCCGCGGTTTGCCGACTACTACTCTAGTACGACGTTAATTAAAATTAACTTACCTTTTCCAGTGCAACTATATCTTCTACAAACCCTCCAAGTGTTTCCACGATATATCCTCTCCAATATAGTCAATTCTGCCGAGGTATCTTATTCATCTAGATATGATCAATTTTGCAAATGAGATACCTCGTCGAGACATCAATGTCCTATGACTCCAAGGGGAACGCAGTTCTGAGAAGGAAAAACAAACTGTCCTTAGCCCAAGACAGCAGGGTCTGCTGAAAGACTTTGCCGTCGATGATTCAAACATCGAGTCCTTTATAAATGTGGTCGAGGCCTCTGAGCCCCGTCTTCGTTTGTCCCGATAGAGAAGGATCTGGGCAATCAAGCTACTCCGTTGATTCAAGAACAATCGTCAACTTATCAATGGATAGCTTGATGATAACATTCAGAGATCCTTTTTCGAACCTCAC
Organism: Metellina segmentata; assembly: GCA_947359465.1. Taxonomy (NCBI): domain Eukaryota; kingdom Metazoa; phylum Arthropoda; class Arachnida; order Araneae; family Tetragnathidae; genus Metellina; species Metellina segmentata. The sequence continues at coordinate 103,672,914 of OX375875.1, forward strand.
TACAAAGTGGACGAGGTGTTGGAACCATCCATCGTTACCAATACCTCGGAAAATATTGACGATATAAAAAGATCGGAGTCTTGGAGCAATTAATAGATGCACTTCATATTGAAGAGCGCGTGAAAAGTAGAACCTATTATGACACTTGATTGTGACACCTAATTATGACAACTGTTTATAACAACTAATTGTGACTTCATCGGTGAACCCTTAGTTTAAACCGGTAAGAGGAGTTTTTGCTGTGGAAGTTCCTGAAAGAAATGTTATGAGTATTGTCTTCTTTCGGCTACCGGTGGTTCTTCTAAAACTATATACATACAGATACAAATAAACATATCAAAATCAATTATCACAGCACCATAGAACGAAACCTTCAATACAGATGAACCCATAATTTTAACCCAGAAGACTTTTGGAAGGAGCTTCAGCTGAGGAAGTTCCTAAAAAGTCTTAACGGGTTTATCTTTTGGCTACCGTTCTTCTAAAGTTAAATAAATCCTCTGAATCACATTTAACACGAGCCATAGAACGAAACTCTCCAAAGATTTGTATTTGATTTTACATCAATGACAATAAATAAATGGCCTGCGCACCATCAACTTGTTTGTTTCCTTTTAATTTATATACAAAGGTACTTTTTTCTTAAATTTATGTGATTTAATTTTAAGAAAGATTTGAAAAAGAGGTACTTTAGTTAATTTTAAAGATTTAGTGCGAATATTTGGTTGAAAAGACTACGAGCAAGTCGTAACATATGAGGTCTGCTTAAACATTCCGAAGTCTACAACCTAGTGAGTCTAAGGCCACGTTCACGTAAGACGTTTCAACGCGAGTTTGGCGTGGATAGCGATGTCCCGTCATTAATTTGATTTTTTTCTCCCACTAATTCAAGTTTCTATCTTTGGGACATTGAAGAGCGGGATCTCGCCAAACGCGCGTTTTACGCGCCTCGTGTGAACGGGGCCTTATATATTTAAAAGTGCTTTCTTTATTGTATTTATGCATCTCCCACAACACCATTATTGTTTTTGAAAACAGCTTTGGCTGCTCTGTTTTGAAATCACATGAAGATTTGTTTGCGAACCCATTTCTATCTTCAATCGTCAGATATAACCACTCTTTTTCAAAACTAAATTCCGATTGGGAAATAAAAAAGAATGTTGGGAGACTGGAATGTTGTCTACTTAAACAGCGCTTTTTTCTTATTGAATTTGTAGTAGTATTTCAATATTATAATTCCGAATGGACTGATGAGCTTTTATTTATTGAATGAATGTATGAACCTATTAAAAAGTTCAGTCAAAAATTACTCGACTGCCTAAAACTTATGTGATCATTCCGTATCGTGGATACGCTGTTACGTTTAAACCCTCCTAAATGCTTTTTTGGGGGAATCTCTCGTTGCCATGGCTACTATGTATTGACAATGTCCAAGATTGCTTGACTGAGAAAGTAAGATTCAAGACATTTGACTGCGGCGCGTTTCGCGAAAGACACCCATTTATTCTGTAAAGCAAAAGGATCTATTGAAAAGTGAGTAGTACATGATTTTCCCTGTGTTTTAAGTGAAACGTATAGTGCAAAGGATTCACAATCTACTAAAATGTTGTGATGTACGTAGTCCTATGAAATCTGTTTTGCCAAATCCGGGATTAAAACGGCAGTGCGCTTGCCAAGGTATTAGAGGGGTCATTCCGGCACAACTTATTATTATTATTTCAATTTACACGCCATGCTGTCCCGTCAAATACTGTATACTGTCAGTATAATTTTTATATCAAGAGGCAATAAAGAAGACACGATTTCGATTATAGTCATGACTTCTTTTGTGGTTTTTTGTTGACCAGAGAAGGAAAACAGTAAATTGAAGAGATAAATAGTCTTTCACCGTTGAAGTAAAGATACTGCACTTCGGGAACGTATTCATCAAAGGGCCGAGGTACATTCACGAATAATTTTTGTGTTAAAAACATTGAAACATATTCGTAGATTCTTGTTTAATCAATGTAGATCGAGGTTTCGTTGAGGTAACAAAACTAACTTTGATAGCAAAAAAAGCCAACTGATGGTAATCTTTTACATAAAGTTATGTACTATACGCAAGATTAACTGTGCATATACACTCTATAACAAAAAACAAAAAAATCGACGCACCAAGGAGTTGTCCGATTGCGATCAAAATTGGTGGATGCGAAGAACATACATAGAAAAACAAACGATTAAAATTTCAGAACAATTGAATGATTTATTTCAGAGTTTGACCGTTACAAAGGGAGGTAGTCAATAAGGCGTTGGTCTACCTCTGTCCTGGATGCAATCTGTCAACCGGCGTGGCATAGACTGAAAAAGTTGCCGGATGGTGTCCTGCGGAATTTCTTGCCAAATTGTCTCCAACTGTCAGGCTAAATGGTCAACATTCCGGGATGGTTGCAACCGCCTTCCCAAAACGTCCCAAATGTGCTCTATGGGAGAGAGATCAGGAGACCTAGCTGGCCAATGGAGTGTTGGGAAAGCTTGAAGACAATTCATAGCAACACGTACCGTGTGCGGCATTGTCTTGTTGCAAAGTAAGTCCGGGGTGTCGCACAAGGAACGGTAACACAACCGGTCGTAGAATGTTGTCTGTGCTGTGTGTGCCAGAAATGACTACCAAACGGCTATCAAAGTAGATGGCACCCCAGACCATACCGCCCTGTTGTGGACATGTGTGGCGGGTGATAGTAAGGGTAAGACCCAGCCACTGCCCTGGACGTCTCCAGAAACGTCTGTGGTTGATCGTCAGGACACAGTTAGAAACGGAACTCGTCACATGTCCCTAGTCAGCTCCGTTCCACGTTGATCGAGTCCGGCACAACTCCCTCTCGGTGCGTTTTTTGTTTTGTTATGGAGTATATATTATCTGGACTAGATGCTAGTCTCAGTTGAAATAATTTGGATAGGGGCACATCTCCTTTAGGTGTGTACTGGCCTCATGTGAACCCGAGGAACACTAGAGATCTTTATTTTTCCCATGGAGTATACTGTTTTCAGAAAATACGGAGGTCGCGCTCATTGGATACCCAAGTGATATTTCTGCTTTGATCTCACTACTCTGCTCCCCGATCCTTTTTTTCCCCTTCACGATATTTTTTACTTGACGTTGTCTTGTGTTTGGCGTGGCCAAATATGGCCACTGCGCCAAAACAGCCAACCATTTACCGACGTGTCTGAAAACAAGAAAAAAATCCTTTCACGCAAATGTTCATTAAACATCATGTCAATTCGATCGTCACAGGGGACTGGGTGAAACAAGAACACTTCCAAACTAATTTGCTGATTATGTACCTGCTTCCCTTGGACTGAACTACATTAACATGGATCGAACTTTGTAATTTGAAGTTGTAGTCTGTCTTAGAGAATCACATCTTGAAGCTGGCGAACAAGTAACAGACATTCATTGACATCTACAAATTCTTTATTTTGCCTACTATTTACATCGTTTACCTAGTTACCATTTACTTAGTTACATCGTTAGTTACTATTACACCACAAGTAACGCCGTGTTGTAAGGTATTAATCTGATGTAAAATTTTTCGCAATTTCAAATCCGTTGAAGATATATTCAATTTAAAAATTATTTATATAAAGAAAATCATATTTTTGGGTATCAATCTAAAGTAAAATTTAGATTTTCCGCAGATTTCAAATCTGTTGAAGTTTTCAATTCAGCGATTCCGATTTTACGAAAGAAAACTTAACAATCCCAGTCAATATGTTTTTTATTTCTTGCTCTCATTCCCGAAAATGGCATAAGACAGGAAATATAATTTTTTTTTAACGCAAAGGGCAAAAGATGCAATCTGGTTTTTTTTTTTTGGAAAGCGAAAGTTCACGTGACGTCACAATCTCTTGCGGGAAAATATAAAAGATATATTCAATTTAAAAATTATTTATTTAAAGAAAATCATATTTTTCGGTATCGATTTAAAGTGAAATTTTCCGCAGATGTCAAATCCGTTGAAATTTTAACTCCATTCCTAACGGTCTATGAAATAGAAAAAAGAACTACATAACAAAAGTTAAAACTTTTTTTTATCCTCTGCTGAAAAATCATTCCTCTGTGCAAAATTAAAACGGAAACGTGAAAAATAAATTTGGAATCAGTCACATCTTTATGCGGTTGCCATTTCAAAGAAAACGATTATAATTAAAGTTCATTAAATACATTTAAAAATGTTCTAAATTTTGAATTTTTAAATTCCCCGCGACTCAAAAAATTTAAAAAAATTGGAACTATCTGTGTGCCAAATCTCATTGCTGTAAGTGCCATAGAATCGTCAGGATTTTGCGCCCGCAAAAAAAAAAAAAAAAAAAAAAAACACTTCCTTCTCTAATATTATAAAACGAAGTGTTTGGTTGTCTATTTGGGGCCGCAAAATCCTGACGATTCTATGGCACTTACAGCAATGTGATTTGACACACAGATAGTCCAAATTATTTGCAATTTTTGAGTCGCGGCGAATTTTAAAATTCAATCTAGAAGATTTTTAAATGAATTTAATAGTTTTATTCTCCATTGCTTTTTCAAACGCGGAGAACTTTTTCTATCCGTGATCATATCTAGGGCTGGCGAGCGTAAGCGAGCAGGGGGCGGAGCCCCATAGTATTAAAAGAAAATCAAACGCATAAGGTATCTATATGGTATAAAATTTTCCGCAGATTTCAAATCCATTGAAATTTCAAATCTATCTTTAACGAAACTGATTTCACAAAAAAGAACGAAACAATGCCAGTCAAAAAATGCTTTATTTGTTTTGATTGTTTGTTGTTTGATTGATTGTTTGTTGTTTGCAGGCCCCAAACAAACACTTCCTTTTATAATATTAGAGACTAGCCACTGCGTAGCTAGCCCGGCGTTGCCCGTGCCCGTGGTATAAGGTGTTATTCTGGTGAAAAATTTTCCCCAGATTTTTCAAATCCGTTGAAATTTTTTAATATATCTTTAACGAATCCGCTTTTAAGAAAAAAAGAACTAAACAATGCCTCTCAAAATGTTTTTTATTTTCTGCTCTTCACTGAAACTTTGCAGGAAATGTAATCGGTTTTTCTTTTAAGCGAAATGCAATCTTTTTTTTTTTTTATTTATTTATTTTTTTTTTTGAAAAAGGGAAAGTTACCGTGACGTCACAATCTCGTGCGAAAATATAAAAGATATATTCAATTTAAAAGTTATTTATATAAAGAAAATCATATTTTTAGGTATGGATCTAAAGTGAAATTTTCCGCAGATTTCAAATCCGCTAAAATTTTTACGGTCTAGGAGATAGAAAAAGAACTAATTGACTCCAGTTAAAAGATTGTTTTTATCGTCTGGCAGAAAAATTATTCATCTGCGCTCCGGAAACGAATACAATAAATTTAGAATCTGTGATCTCTTCTATGCTGTAGCATTCAATAACGATTAAATTTCATTAAATTCATTTTAAAATGTTGTAGATTTATTTTTAAAATTCGCCGCGACCCAAAAATTGCACACAATTCGGACTACCTGTGTGCCAAATCTCATTGCTATAATTCCATAGAAGCGTTAGGATTTTGCGGCAAGAAACAGACAGACAAACAAACACTTCCTTTTGTAATAGTGGAGATTAGAAATACCCGAGCTCTCTCGGCTCCCACGCAACGCACACACATGTAAAGGTCAACAATGTCATGTCGACTGTGCTGCCCTCTAATGAGCGAGAACGACATTCATTACATTATTACTACAAAGTATTTTTTTTTTGTTTCCAATGGCTGTGGTACATGAACAAGGGGGAAAAAAGAACGTAAACAGAAGAACAACTACAAAAAACATCACAAAATTCAAAGGATAGCTAAAGGCTTTCACCCCAAGAGTCTTCCAGCTTCCCAGCATCTTGATGTATCAATTTCTCCATGGAGAGCTCCACATACACGCAGGTGTTTGTCCATAGGCTCGTTTTTGTCACACAGGGGGCAGGCAACTTCATTAAGAACCTCAATACGACACAGATGCGCAGCAAGGCAATCAAGCCCGGTTAATAAGCGAAAAGCAGCCACTGCCTCCAGTCTTGGTCTATCAGGAACACGCAAAAAGAAGTATTTTCCATACTTAGTTCCCATTTTAAATAGGAGTTCATCCTGGTAGATCGACTGCATAAATTGTTTTATCAATAATTTAGCAGTGTGGAAAGAGGTTTCTCGTTTTATACAGTGTAGCATAGCACCCTTTTTGGCAAGAATATCTGCCTGATCGTTACCATATAAATTGCAATGGCCAGGGATCCACTAACAACACGTTTATGCCTCAAGACAATCAACAGCTCTTGACATTGGGAAATCTTATTTGTTAGTGGAGCCTGAAGAGAGCTGATGGACTGAATTTCAGCCTGTAAGTCTGAATTGCTACAGAGTAAGATGTTGTCGTTTTTTTATCACAGTACTCTCTTGACATGAAACTGATGGTATAGTTCTTTACTATTCACTATTCAAACATTTTTGCCTATTAATAATGCGCTATTTTCCTGTTATAAGTACTCCACATTTCAACTGACACGTCGATAATGGCATCAACAAGCTCCAGGACTAACACTTTAAGGGCAAAGAACCCGAAAGCAAGTCATGAACATGGAAGGTGAGTCTATTTCATATTACTTAACTCTTGAATTGCCTAAGATATGTGTATAAATTCGAATATTCACAATTTTATGAAATTTCGATACGTCAAGTTTTTAAATTAAAAACAACAAAATAAACATTTATATGTTTTGATTATTTTTTTTATGTAACTGTTTTCAGGAATATACCGCTACCAGTTATCCTAAGCAACAGTTGTGTGATTGCAGAGAAGTATGACGACTATCTAAGAAAGTTGAGTAAGGTAACTATATTCCATCGTAAGTTTGATAATTTTTCTTAAAATTTTTTTTTTTTTTTTTGTGTGTGTGTGTGTGTGGGTTAGAACAGATTGTGCAATTTAATCCTCACTATTTATTAAATTGTTCGTTTTCCCACTTTGAATTAAATTATTTCTCATTGTCAAAGATTGTGCGAGTGAGCATGTAGAGATTCATTAAAACGGTATTCTAAGGATATGAAATAAATATTGCAATATTACTCATTTTAGTTTTTCTGGTTTAGGCACATTATTATTCGAGGTAGGTAGATAGTTGAATTCACATCGCACAGGAGCAACACAACTGGCTGTTGGGTACGTTCCGGGATCAATCACGAAGGTAAGGAGGGCAACACCTCGTAATTTTGAACGGTCAGATGACCAGGTCAACAACTGAGCTGCTCCTCACTCGCTTAACTTCTAGCTCAAGCCAACGTGAGGACATTTGAAGTCGCGACGGATTGAACATGCACCATGTACATGACGGTCTGTCATTGGACCGAGTTCCGAACACTCAATCCTCCGGTTGTAATCCACAACTCTACCTTTGCCCATCATTATTTGCAACATGGTCTCAGAGGCTATTCTGCTGCGTTTACCTACAATAAGTTATCTTCAAACACTAGGAATAATCTAACACTCACACATACATCAGCTCACACAGCCTAAAGCATCTCAGGCAGTAGTGCCAGAATCTCCACCAAGCTAGAAATAATTTTGGAACAGTGACATTCAGAGTTTGTTTTTTAAATTTTAAATTCGCATTTATTTTTGATCAAATTGCACATTTTATATTTTACTTAGGGCATGGGAAAAATCGTACCTGAGACGCTTCAACTCGTAGGTTGCTAAGAACCCACTGAGTCATGGCGACCACACGCGCATAGATGGTATGAATAGAAATTCGTTTTGAGAGCTACATATTTTAAAAACTAACCCATTCTCAGAAATAAAACTGTACGCGATCAATAAACTAAAAAAGGTATTCCTGATTTTAATAAAATCGACGTTTTAAATATTAAAAAACGTCATGTGGAAAGCGTACAGTAACTTCTGGAAATATATATATATATATATATATATATATATATATATATATATATATATATATATATATATATATATATATATATATATATATATATATATATATATAATTCTCTTACGTGGCTCACGAAAAAGACGTTATTTGTAATCGCGTTTTGGCAACACTGTACGATTGTTTGTTTATCGCGAAGTCTCGCGCATCGATTGAATTTATAGCGTTATCGGATGAAATTTTATTGAAAAAAAAAAGGAAATTTTAATGAGCTGTTGCAGTTAGTTTATAATAGAAATCAAAGAAAGCGGAGGATCTTTTCAGGGCCATTTAAAAAACGGTCCTTTTCAGGGCCAACAATTATAGTTCAACAAGACGCTTGCACTACAACTTTCGGCAACAAACTCAATGAAAAAGTGTGGGTCGTTTGAGTGCTGGGAAAATGTACACACAAACAACATGCTGGGTATTCAATTTCCAAAGCAACGCTCACATTTCGAGTCAAAATTTGCACAAAGTTTTCATTTGAATTCTGATTTTAGAGATACTGTATATATTTTTTCTGTAATACAGCAAATTTAGATTTGAAAAACATTTTTTGGTAACATATTTTGTAAACAATCCGTTTTGCTAGGACACATGTCTTCATTGAGGCGAGCGAAGCGAGCATAGGTTCACGCAGCGAACCATGAGGATTGCGAAGCAATCCTCCGGGGGTTGACGAGCGTCAGCGAGCAGGGGGCAGGCCCCCTAGTATATATATATTTTTTTTGTTTGTTTGTTTGTTTGTTTTTTCTTACATTTTCTATTTTTAAAACAATCGAAAAAAATTCTGATCTTGATTTCGCAAATACTCAGGAAAACGAAATCCGTGACTGGATAAACACTGACGAACAACAAGAGATTACAGATAAAAGTGATCGTCAATAAGGAACATGAATTTAGCGATGATGATGAAGACAGTGACGATGAAAATCGACAGATGAAAATCTCCCATACAGGTGAACCAAAAGCTATCGAAAGTGCTATTGAATATATAGAACAACAAGAAGCGACACCATAATCCTGTTATCCTAAAAAAAATGGCCAAACACTGCTGCAAAAAAGCGGCAAAGTAACACAAAACGAAAAACAATTAAGGACTTTTTTTAAGTAAGAACTCGTTAATTATCGTAACAATATGAATTGCACGTGGTGTATCTGTATAACTTTTGTATTTGTTAAAATATACATTTAAACCTACACGATTTATTTTATTTACAATTAACCGAGTTTTTTGGTTATCCGAGTTAGTCTTGGTCCACATTATTAAAACAAATCTGCACCGTTTGACTAATCCACACCAAATTTGGTACACTTTTCATTGGAACACCGTGGAAAACATAGGCTATTTCTTTCCTGTATCCATGAAAATTGGCACACAGGTGGTCCTAAAAGTACCACTTGAAGACCCAATTAAAAATTTTAAAGTTTGTTTTCTTGCAATAAATGGACATGGACAAGGAAACACGTTCTACAGGGTTTGTGTATTTCAGTTAACACAGGGAAATGTCGCGGTCATATTTTAGCTGGCACGGTAGGAAATACGTTCGACAGGGTTTGTGTATTTGATTAAACACAGTCAAATGTCGCGGTTTTATTTTAAACCCGAGCAACACCGGGTTATACTGCTAGTGAGATATAAAACAAACATTTCAAAACCTATACAAAGCTATTAAACAAATAGAAATGTTCGTAAAATTTTTTTTGCTGAGGAATGTTATAATTAAGTTGAAATCAAAGGTCATTAGGGTGTTATTTTTATACACCCCTTCCTGCTCTATAAAGCTGACCAACGGTCTGGTGGTTACGGTTGTGGTGTCGTCTCCCAAAAATGGTAGCATATGAATTGTACTAAATCGTACATGAGGAAAAAACAACCAACAGCTAAGACAATCACATTCTTATTAGTTAGAAATATTTTTACAATTTACAAGAATCAACAATCATACAATCACACGGGTCAGCGCGAGGAAAGCTCAACCTCGCTTCTCGCTCTCTCCCCGTCGACTCCCAGTCCCCTCAACGGCAAAGGTCAAAGGCCAGTCGGCGATCCGTCGAAAAGAACCCCTGCCTTTTAGTTTAGCGGCTTCCGTTTCAGTCTCCTTTTTGTCGATCGTAAAACTCGCGAAGCAAAAACAACAGTTGGGTTGCAGCTGGCTCCGATATTCACGATCTCACAACCCTTCCCCCCTGAAGTATTTTCATATGAGTTCATATGAAAATGCAGGCCCCTCATTCCAGTAATACTAACTCCGAGAGGTCCAAGGATAATGCATACACTATATTTACACAAAATAAAAGATATGTCTTATTATCATTGTCGATTTCAAGGTTCAGACTCGCGAACGCGTACTCAGTGTTAAAATATGTTCATCCTAGATTTAATTTCTTTCTCTTTTCACACTCAGAGAAAAACATACACAATATTAAATTTTTCAAAGTACACAATTCGAAAATCAAGCCTATACAAAAGTAATCATTCAATAACAATAAACTACCCAATCTAATGCCATTAATTAAATTCCACATACAATGACACTTAAAACACATGATACCATAAACATTTAAACTCTACACATATAAGCATAATTACGTCACTAAAAATATACTACACAAATAAAACATTACAACACTCAACTCAAATTAAGCGGATGCATGGCTAACAAATTATCGTTAATCCATTCTACTGAGTTCGTCAGCATTCCCATGCATTTTTCCCGGTCTGTGTTCTACCGTAAAATTATATTGTTGTAAACATAACGCCCACCTAGTTAGTCGAGCGTTGTATTTTCAACTTTTCTAACTCAAAAGATCTTTCTCTTTCCCTCTCTAACGTCTGTTCTTCCCTCTCTAATCTATCCGTATCTAAGATTTGCTCTAAGCAATCTTTTGCGAATTTCTCTTCGTAATCCGGCGCCTTCAAGATCGCCTCAATTATCGCCCTTTTCTTATCCGCATTGGACACATTTGTCTCAAACTCTTCTGCGACCAAGAGCAAAATCTTTTTAGTCTGCTTATTTAGAAATTCTGCCATATCTCAACCAGGGAATAAATACCTCACCTCATATAAAATGCAATAACAAAAATTTCACAATAATTTTCTGTAACACAAATACCAAAGAAAATCACGGAAGTAATAATTCAAAACTGAGTATCTCCCTATACAAGGCAACACAAGTAATATTTCTAAAAGTAAGCACTTTTAAGGTACTACACAAGTATCTTCTCCATAGACTAATTGCCTTTTTTCAATTTCAAAATACCTTACTGTACTACCAAAATTTTAGCTAACTTTCTCTGTGTACTTAGAAGAAAGCTAAAATCACATAACAAAAAGAGATAAATTAATTTAGTCTCTATAAAACCTCCGCATTATACTTTGAAATCAATTAATCTATATTCCGATTCACTAACAAGGACACACAAAATAATTTTTTTACTAAATCACTTCTACACATTTAAGCTTAAAGACCACACACACACACACATACAACTTTAGAAATCTTTAAAACACTATAACACCCAGGCAATGAACCTTGAAATGACCAATGATCCCAATCAAAATTTCTAAGCTAATAACTCTGATATCTTACAATTGTATATCACTTGGACCCCCAAAATTAGCATTCCAGAAAATATCGGGACTCACCGTTCGATGCTTGATCACGCGCCTCAGAACTAGGAACTTTCTGTCGTTGTACACAGCCGATTCTCTTTCACTTGGCCTCACAGGACACACATCGTAGAACTCCAGGAACTGCTGAGAATGGGACCTTCAGCTTTCTCTCGAAGATATCCAACACAGGAAGAGGAACCCTCTTTTACTGAACACAGCCGATTCTCTTTCACTTGGCCTCACAGGACACACAGTCGTAGAACTCCAGGAACTGCTGGGAATGAGACCTTCAGCTTTCTCTCGAAGAGCTCCAACACTGGAACAGGAACTGCTGAGAATGAGACCTTCAGCTTTCTCTCGAAGAGCTCCAACACTGGAACAGGAACTGCTGAGAATGAGACCTTCAGCTTTCTCTCGAAGAGCTCCAACACTGGAACAGGAACCTTCCACGCCAGCAACCGCTGCTACAAAGTTCTCTGTACTCCGGGCACTCACAAATCAGACTTCAAGAAGTCTGGACGAATACACTCTGTATTTCTCTGTTGTCGTAGAAGTGACACAGGATCGTGGATCTCATTTAACTAGATCCTTATCCCACCGCTGCCACCATCTTTAAGCTGTGGTGTCGTCTCCCAAAAATGGTAGCATATGAATTGTACTAAATCGTACATGAGGAAAAAACAACCAACAGCTAAGACAATCACATTCTTATTAGAAATATTTTTACAATTTACAAGAATCAACAACCATACAATCACACGGGTCAGCGCGAGGAAAGCTCAACCTCGCTCTCTCCCCGTCAACTCCCAGTCCCCTCAACGGCAAAGGTCAAAGGCCAGTCGGCGATCCGTCGAAAAGAACCCCTGCCTTTTAGTTTAGCGGCTTCCGTTTCAGTCTCCTTTTTGTCGCTCGTAAAACTCGCCAAGCAAAAACAACAGTTGGGTTGCAGCTGGCTCCAATATTTCACGATCTCACACGGTGTTAGCCTCTGGATCGAAAGGTTCCTGGTTCGAATCCGGGTCAGTGCATGGATGTTTTTATGCGTATGATATAGAAGCGGTTGGTCCACCTTAAATCTGTCGTCCTCACATTGGGTAGGAGGGGAAGTTTAGAGAGAGTGGGGTGCCAGCTCAGGTGTTGCCTCGTCATCCGTGGTTCAAAATTACGTGTTGCTGTCCTCGGGTATTTCCCTTTGGGAGTTGATCCCGGACCGTCATCAATAGCCCGTTGTGTTGCTCTAGTACGACGTTAATTAAAAAATTACCAATTATTACCTGCTCTATAAGACAGCTTCAATTAAGGAGTTTAAATTATTGGAACTTCTTACAGTGAAAAAAAGAATAGCTCAAGTAGCAGAAACAAAGGTAGGTTTTTTCTATCTGGAAAAGTGGAAACGCGCTAGCTCGGTTGGAAGAACAGCGGATTAGAAACCGGAGGGTTGTGTATTCGAAACTCGATCTTACCAAAGACCGTTGTGTGCATGGGGGATGGTGCACATTAAATATGTCGTTGCCTCAAATGTTCTCACGTTGGCCTGGTGTTGAAATTTGTAGAGTGTGGTGCCAGTTCAGGGTGACCTCGTCATCTGACCGTGGTTCAAAATTGCGTGGTGTTGTATTTGGATCTTTCCAACCCGTCTTCAATAGCCCATTGTGTTGTTCCATTGCGACGAAAATTCAATTACCTCCATCTGAAAAATAGAACTATCATAAGTGGTTCGACATTTCTCTTTTGGGAGGAAATATTCTTTCATGACTGAAATTAAATTGCGATCACTATTTATAACACCATGGGCCCTGAAAACTTCTCATGCGTTAAGATGGTAATGAACTGGTCTAACAGATTTCGATGATTTGAGCTCAGGTTATCGAAAAATTTTATTTCAATATTCATTATTTTATAGACACACCCGAGTACAATGAGGAATTTAGAGGAAGAGAAGAAAAGAATACAAGAGAAGAAAAATGTTTTGTCGACTCTCATAGAAAAAATAAAATTGGACATAAAAGTAAGTTCGACTCTCAAAAGCTAGGATAAAATTTATACACGAGTTTAACCGTATAATGGGGAGAAATACAACTCTTATTTATTTTTTATAGGAAATGCGAGTAGCCACGATGCAGCTTGATATTTTATATGGCAATGAGAGACAAATGGAAGCAGAGAAACAGATTGAAATGTTGGAGTAAGTTTTAACCACGTGCCGAATTTATTGAAAGTTGTGTTGAGTAAAAGTTTTCCTTCCATTTATTTTTAAATTTCAATGTAATTTTAGACTATTATTCGTTTTTAGAATCATGTTTTTTTTTTTTTTTAAATTCTAAAGGTAAAGCCCTAAAACAAAATTTTATCTTTACAAAATTTCAAAGTTCTACAAAACTGGATGAAATAGATCTTGAGAAAGAATAGTCAAATGAAAGAAATTAAGCATCTAAAGCTATCAAATATCTTCGCTGTCGAAAATTTAGTGTATTATGAACTCAGACGATCAACGCTTAAACGGCGCAAGTTAGAAATTTAGATTATTTCTACAGAACAAACAGCGTTTCCCAAACAAAGTTCTCTTGTTTTCCATTTCACGTTTTTTACTTGACGATGTCTTATATTTGCCGCAGCATGACCAAATATGGCCCCTTTGCGCCCATAAAAGGCTAAAACAACCAACCTGACCTTATGTAATGGGGATAGTGAATAAGTTTTCCCTGAAACATCTAAATTTATGAGCCAGACAAATACACAGCACTCGGAATAATTTACAGTGATAGCTAAGCCAGCAAGCGTCAGCGCAAGTTATTATAAAAATCTAAATGACTCAGTTACTGACTAAATTAAAACAAAAATACATGGAACTACCAATCTCTACTATTATAACATGAAGTGTTTGTCTGCTTGCGAGGATTGTCCTGAAGAATCTATGGCACTTGCAAGAATGGGATATGGCACACAGGTAATCCGAAGTTTTTGCAATTTTTGTACGTAGCCCGAATTTTAAAATTTTAATCTAATGCATTTTAAAGGAATTTAATTAATATTGTTTTCTATAGAATGGCAACACCATAAAGAGATGGCAGATTCTAAATTTATTTTTTCCGTGTTCCCGTTTGAACGCTTTCCAGCCAAAGAACAAAACAAATAAAAAGGTTTAACTGGAATTATGTAGGGTCTTTTTTCTATCTCCTAGATCGAAAAAGAAAGAGTACGAATTTCAACGGATTTGAAATCTGTGGAAAACTTCACATTAGATTGATACCTAAAAATATCTGGGATTGTTTAACTCTTTTTTTGTAAAATCGGGATTGTTAAAGATCGATTGAAAATTTCAACGGACTTGAAATCTACGGCAAATATTACACCGATACCTTGCATTTGATTTTCCTTTAATAAATAATTTTAAATTAAATATTTACATTTTCGTTAAAGATTGTGACGTCACGCCGATTGGATCTCTTCGCAATTGAAATTTGGCCGAATTTGACAATGACAAGGCCATTACGGCGTTGCCCGTGGTGTTTGTTTACGAAGCAAACCATAGTTTATATTCATAATTTGGTTTTCGAAGCAAACCAAATTGGAATTCGCAGGGAATTCATTAGGCCAATTCCAATAGGCTACGAATTTCCATTTGATTTACGAAGCAAACCAACACCACGGGCAACGCCATGATGGCTGTTATCCAATTGACTACGAATTCCCGGGGTTAGCGAGCAGTGGTCACACCTGACCCCACGAAAAGAACTGTCACAGGTAACTTAGTGCTGACCAAGCAGTGGCTAGTTGTTCATAAATATCGAAAATCTTTTCTGAGTTTGTAAGACGTATTTTTCAAACGTATTATTCAGCAACCCGAGAATTATTATATTTATTATGCACGTGCAACCGATTTGAGAATTACATTATTGCCAATAATTGTTATCCGAGATTTGTCAAACGTTTTTAAACTTTTGTTTGCCCCTAAAATCGCAACAATGAGGAAAACTTCCTTAAACATTCTAAGGACACCTTGGTTAATTTGTAAGTGTAGTATTTGTAAGTGTACATCAGGACTAAATGGAGAATGGGGAACACGCATGTCATTAGTTTTCGAAAGATCTGACGATTTTTTAAGGCGAGAACAAAATTTGAATGCAGTGTATTGCACTTCGCGTGTCACGTCCATTTTTGCCGTAGGCGAAAGTAAAACTAGGCGTTCTTGGCCGGTTTCCAAGGCCTCAGTAATGACGTCATGACCGTGAAACTTGCGCTATCTATTCTCCACCTATCCCGCGACACATTCAATGTGAATTTCATTTTTCTTGACTTTTTTAATCATCTTTAAAAAAAATTATAATAATTCTTTATTGAACAGCCCTCGAACAAAAACAACTACTAAATGCGAACAAAGCACGTAAATCAAACCAGGAAATAGGGTACAAAATTTAAATAAAAATACGAACAAATTCTACAAATGTAAAAGTGAGAAGATATTAATATCTTGGAGTTGTCTAGTAAAATTTATCGTTTTGAGTAGTGTCAAGATACCATTCATGAAGCAAAATCTGACAAAAAACGACCAACAGAAAAATGTCAACCTTATATAACCTCGTGATTTGTCTCATAGTTGTCTTTATTTTTTAGACTAGAAACACTATTACGTGTAGCACGTGAAAGAAAATGCATCTTGTTCAAGAACATTTCCAAATTTTCATCGGCAATGAATTTTATGGACACTTTGGCAGCATCTAATGAGGTGAGTCCACAACTATTCACCTACACGATCCGAACATACTCATTTTTGACTTTTAATGAACTGATTTTCACATATTGCAACACGAGGGCTAATGTGTTAATGGTTTAAATTGGATTCCGAATTACTATGAGCCTTTACGCAACCAGGATTGGGGCAGTGGTGGTCGCAGATTAGCTAACGGAGGGTTGTGAGTACGTAAATCGATCCAAACTGATCGTCGTGTATGGAATGATGCACGTTGTAACGTAGTGGGCCGAGTGGTGTGCCTTTCTACAAAATGAAACAGCCTAGTTTTAAAATAATTTGCATTTATTTTGCAAATAATTATATGTACACTAGAGATTTGCATCCCTATGACATGGGTGGTGCGAAACAGGCAATAACTAAACAGCCGCGGCCTCATCAACGAGCACCGCAAAACAAAAACCTCCGCTTCCCTCGAGTTCTGCAACCGATCTCCTGTGTCGGCAGACCCCTCATTCCGCCAGCCACAAATCTATTGGGTTTATTCTATTTTGAATCCGATACTCTTAATGAGCTTGGATAATTAATCAACTTCTACATTACGGTGTGAACAAAACCCTGTGTAAAAGGCTCTTACCGACTGTAATTGATGATGGAACTATGTAAAGATAGAGAAATTAGGTTTCACTAAAAGAGGGGAAAAGAAAACAAATCTTTTAAGATAAAAAAGGATTTATTTTGACTAAACATTGGTATAATACACATCTGGATTTACGTAAACTCCCCTTGCGAATTTTGGTCCAAAAAATAGTAAAACAATAGTAACATACACAATCCTCAGAATAGGTCCAAAACGACCAAACATTCAATTGGGTTACTCCAATCTACCCAAAATATTGGGATAACCCCATTGAGGGCTTTTAACTCGTGAGACGTTTCACGGGACAAAAAAAAGGAAAATAACTCTAAATCAAAAAATCAATTCAGGAGCAAAGAGTTAAATAAAGGAAGGTAAGGAAAACGATAAACTATAATTGCCCATTGTAGACAAACGGAGGATGCTACTGGATTCCGGAGAGGGACGCTGGATCGGAATGATGGTACACTTTCCAGAGTCACAGGGAGGCCATTTTGTTGGGTTTTTCTCTAATTTCGGGTGGGGGATGTGGGAACTTTTCTTCTGGAATCCGGAGAAAGACGCTAGAGCAGGACGCTGTTCTTCCTTTTTGGTCACTGGGCGGCCAAGGGTTTACTTGCTTCTAGGCGGCGGATGTGAGAGCTCGTCATCATGGAGGGGAAATCCTGGAATCCGGAGAATGACGCTGGAGCAGGACGTTGGCTCATTCACGTGATCATCACGAATAGGAACTTCTGGAATTCGGAGAAGGACGCTAGAGCCGGATGCTGTTCTTCTTTTTTGGTCACTGGGAGGCCACACTTGATTCTAGACGGCGGATGTGAGAGCTCGTCATCCTGGAGGGGAAATCAATCATCGGTCTCCAGCCAGTTCACTAGCTCGTCTTTTCAAAACAGAAAACTCCACCGCGACTGGGATCACCGCAGCCACTGAAACATCGGAGAGCGAATAGGACGAGTCCGATTGACCCGCCTCTCTTATAGCTTCGGAGCCTGGATGTTGAGTGGTTAAAGTTCTTCTCCCGTGAACTCGTGGGAAAACTATTTTTCGCCTAAATCGGCACGAGAAAACGAAGGGTGAACTATTTCCCAGCCTTTTCAAAAACGCCTCGTCATTTCGCTGGCGTGCCGTGATTGGTTGGACATTCAAATTTAAAAAACTAGGGGGTTGAGTACAAATGTACCGCTGAAAAGAGAGGGACTTAGCACACATTGATAGGGGAAGAATTTAGGTAGAATTTCCAGTGAAACGTCCCGGAGCAAAAGCGTACATGTTTATGAAGTATCCATGCTTATAAACTAACGACAAAAGGTTGAACGGATGGTTTCGAAAACTTTATACCCAACAAATGCCCTACGTCTTCCTTAAAAAAATTGTAACAATTTTTTTTTATTAAGTTAAAAGGCAAAAAAAACTACTCAACTAGGAAACAAAATTTTTAGCATAAAAGCTCCACCACAATAACAAGTATTGTACTTAAAGCCAAGAACGAAGTACATCATTGAATAGAGCGTGAATGAGGTAAACGAGCACTGTGTACTTTAGTATTCGTTAACCCCGAAAACTACTTAATGCAGGTATGACAGGAACACATTAAAAAAAAGGGTTAAATAGAAACTTTTGATTAAACGTTATAGCATTGCCAAAAACCAAAAATTTAACTAAAGAAAATATCTTTGAGAGATAACTAAACACCTGCATTAGATAAAAATAAAAAACCATCAGTTCACCTTTAGTTTCAAATCACTTAAAACATAAATGCAAATTGGGACCAAAATGGGGTATAGTGTAAACAAAAATTGCACATGAATGTAAGCCCATAGAACAAACTGTATGATACGAATACATTGTGTAGCACACTAAAATAAATGAGTACCATAAACAAATAGTGCAAAGTAAACAAATAGTATGATGTAACCAAATAGTGGAATGTCAACAAAACGGGTACAGTAAACAAAAAAACGTGGGTTGTTGACAAACAAAATTGTGGACGGAAAAAGGAATAGTGTGTCCTGGCAAACTGACACGAGCAAAAACACAAAACACTGTTGAGTCAAGTTCACTAAAGTAGATACCAATATTCACAGAACTTAAAAAATGTAAACAAAAGGGCATGCCCACAAATGTAAATACTGATATAAGTGAAGTGTAAAGTGGAATGAGTGAAGAAACACAGAATATGAAATCGCCAAAAAAAAACACCAAAGCTGGGTGTTACAGCCAAAAAAAACAAGAGAAAGAACCTGAATGTGTCTAGGTTGTGAACCCCTATACCATAGCAACAATACTTATTTACAAATTCCTTTTTTTTTTTTCAAATATCGTGAATTTCATTGATATAAAGGGATTTTCCCGTGTTTCCCTTTTCTAGTTATCCACTCTACCATTTGTTCTGGTACGCAGGTTGTACGTGTGGGTGTTGGGCGATGCAACTGCATTGTCCCGGTTCGCCTGTGTAACGTTTCCTGGATGAGTGGGTTGTTGTACTACATTGGCATTACGTGTTGGGTACCCATGTGGGTGAAGATAAACCCAGCCTCTACTACCACTTGGACCATGGTTATATTCCGTTGATATACCGTCCTGTGTTGGGGTTTGGTTTGTTGCCGCAAACGGGAATTGAGCTTTGGAGTGGGTTTCTTTATTACCCTGAATTGAATCGTGCGGTAATCGTGGGGTTGCTTTTGTGAGTCGGTCGACATTTACCCGCTGCTTGCGGTTAGGGTAGCTCTTATCCGTAATTTCAAAGAGTACTTCAGATAGCTTTCCTGTGACTACAAAATTTCCTATGTTCGGTTTGTTGAACTTCCTAGTTAACCCGGGCTTAACATTATTGAAGTATAGATAAACCTCGTCTCCCACTTTAATTCCTTTGTCTTTGACAAAACGATTCCTGTACTGTTCTTGTGTTTCCGCCGCTTGAACCAGGTTATCTTTCACCTCCTTATAGGCAGTGCGTAGTCTCTTAAGTAGTGCCGTTGAAAAATCCTCAGTCTCCCTGTATGAAAAGGGCGGTTCGGTTTCGAACATGTGGTAGGGCAACTTGAGCTCCCTACCATAAACCAAAAATGCTGGGGTGTGTTTTGTGGCAGAGTGCCATGTAGATCTGTATGCTAACAGAGCATACTCCAATTTGTTGTCCCAGTCGTTGTGGTTTTCGTTTACCAAGTGACTCAGAGCGTTGCCTAGTCCTCTGTGATAGACCTCTAAAATTCCATTTCCTTGGGGGTGGTATGCGGTGGTATTCACTTTCCTTATCCCCAGGGATGCATAAACTTCTTGCATTGCTTGACTAATAAAATTGGAACCTCTGTCTGTGAGAATTGTGGAGGGGCAGCCAAATCGTGAAATAAAATTGAGTAGCGTTTTTGCTACATCAACACTTTTTGTTTGGGGAACAGAGTAAGCCTCACACCAACGGGTGAAATGGTCGATATAGGTAATAATGTACCTGTTGCCATTTTCAGTTATAGGAAGGGGTCCGACAACATCGATGGCAACTTTATGAAACGGACCTTGAGGAATTTCGGGACGTTGCAAGGGTGCCAATTTTCGAGGTTTGTGAGCACGACGTTGCATACAGCTATTACAGGATTTAATCCAATTGACAATGTGTTCGTGCATCCCTGGCCAATAATAAAATTTATTTACTGTTGAAAGAGTTTTCCTCAAACCCTGATGACAAACAGATGGGGAATCATGAAACTGGGATAAAATGTCATGAATCATTGACTTAGGAAGGACAATTCTGGTGGGTTGTGTTGTAACATTGGAAATTTTAAATTGTTTACATTTTAGAATCCCATCTTGTACGAAAAATCTGAGCTTAGTTGGTTGGATTGGTTTGGAGTCGTTTAAGCTTTTGATTATAGATTGGCATTTAGCATCTAAAGATTGTTTATGTGCAATATCTTTCAAAATCTTGTCCTGGAAATTGTGAGAGTCATTACTTTGGATCTGAAGGGTACATAATTGTTTAACTAGGGTAACTTCCTCAGAATTGTATTTGTTGGCCTGTGATTCATGAGTCGGTGGTGTGTCGTGGTTAAGTCCACGTGAAAGAAAATCAGCAACCTTGTTGCACTTGCCGCTTATGAACTTAATCTCATAATTAAATTCAGATAGAGTCAGGGCCCATCGAGCAATTCTACCAGTTGAATCTTTCAACTTCAAAATATGTGTCAAAGCTGCATGATCAGTGAAAATAGTGAATTTACGTCCATAAAGATAGGGTCTAAAGTAACCAACAGTAAAAATTATAGCCAAAATTTCCTTTTCAGTGGTGCTATAGACTCGCTCAGCTGAGTTGAGTTTTCTGCTGGCAAAAGCCACTGGTTTTGGGAATCCTGATGTGTCAAGTTGAGCAATCACTCCTCCTACAGCTGAATTTGACGCATCAGTGTACAATATAAAATCTCTGGTCATATCTGGGAGAGTTAGGCATGGGGTTTGGATTAAAGCAACTTTGAGATCATCAAATTCTTTCTCAGCCTCTTGAGTCCAGTTAAAATGTTTGGATTCCTTGGTTAAATTAGTAAGGTGGATTGAGCGACGGCTAAAGTCAGGTATGAACTTTCGATAATAGTTTATGCATCCTAAAAAAGATCTGACATGCTTTCTGCAAGTCGGGATTTTAAACTTTTCCACTACTTGGATATTCTTTTGGTCGGGGTAAATATTTCCGTTGGCCACTACAAAACCAAGGTAGGTGATGGATTGTCTCAAAAAATTACATTTGGAGGGTTTGAGTTTCAAATTATGTTGGAGGAGTCTGTCAAAGACTAGTTCCAACTTATCCATATGGGAATCAATAGTGCTGGAAGCAATGACTATGTCATCGACATAAACAAAAATCTGAGCTGGTTTTAAACCAGAAAGTACAATCTCCATCAACCGTTGGAATGAATTGGCACTGGTCTTTAGACCAAAAGGTGTTCTTTTGAACTGTAACAGTCCCTGGTTGGTGGTAATGGCTGTTTTGTGCCTATCTTCCGGGTCAAGCATCTGCTGAAAGAACCCACTTGTTAAGTCAAGGGTTGAAAAATATCTACTTCCCTGGAGGTTGTCAATTGCTTCCGAAATAAGGGGTAGAGGGTAAGAGTCTGCAACAACTTTTTTGTTCAATTCTCTAAAATCCACTACAAATCTAAATTCGCCATTAGGTTTCTTAACCAATAAGACAGGGGAAGCATAGGGGGAGGTCGAGGGTTCTAGGATATCTGCCTCAAGAAGTATAGTAATTTGGTTTTCCATTTCCTCTCTCAAGTTGTAAGGGACTCTATACGACTTTCTCTTAACTGGAGCTGAATCTGTCAGGTTTATCTGGTGTAACAGAGTGTCACAGCCTGGTAGGTCCTGCACAGAACCAGCAAAAACTGCCTTGTACTTGTCCAAAAGGGTCTCAATCTTCTGTTTATCAGTGGTGTCAAGATGGTTCAAATCAAAGGTTTTGCTCCACTCGAAATCTGCCTCTTCGCAGCTGCCAAAATTTGGATCTTGAGCAAAATAATTGAGGTCCAACCCTGGTATGCTATGCGAGGATATTAAGGGGTGGCATTGAGCAAGTTTAGTTAGCTTGTTTAAGTGGTAGCTGGTTTCAGAAGGGTTAATTATTAAAATGGGAATTTGAGTTTGTTTAGTTAAGCTTATTGATCTAGCTACCGAGATCTGCTTATCACCAGTATTCCAAGCTGGTTCAGTGAAAAAAAAATCTCCATTAATGTTGCCTTTAATTTTTCCAAAAACTATTTTTTGAGAAAGGGGGGGAATAATAGTTTTACACATAGCATAAACAGAAGCTGGAACTCCCTTATCTTGAATTTTTGGTTCCTCGCCTTGTTGTTTCTGTGCTCTAAAAGTTAGAATTTGGGAATTTAGTCTTAAACAATTTTGGGCGAAATCAAGTTGACATTTTTGTTCCTGCAAAAAGGGTTTTCCCAGAATGACTGAAAAAAAACTTGACATGTTGTGAGGCATGACCAAGTATTGAACCGTGAAGACATCTGTGCCTATCCTTGTTTGTAAACAAACACACTGGTCAACTTCGAAACCACTGCCATCAATTGTGTTGATCCTAACATGACAGGGTGTTCTGACAATGTTTTTGTTAACCAAAAGTTGGGCGTCAATCAAATTAAGACCAGCTCCTGAGTCAAGGAGTGTCTTTTGTGGTTTTCCAAAAATGTGTGTTATGATCATAGGCAGTGTGTCATTGGATCCTTTACACGTAAACATCTGTTGTATCAAAGGAGGGGACTCTTCCAACAGTGGTACAGCCTGTTGGCCCGAATTTAGTTTAAATTCCTATGCTGCTGGCTGGGTGGACCCTGATATCTCTGTCGTGGGGGAACCTGCGGGTAGTTGTTTACGTTCTCCCTATATGAAAAAGGTCTCAGCCTGTTTGGCTGTTGTCGAGGCGAGAGGCCAGTGTTTCTCACTTCCCTGCAGTCTCTACTTAAATGACCCATTATGCCACAATTGTAGCATTTCCTGGTTTCACCCCTCTGTTGTGGTGCCCTGGGTCTTTCCTCTCTCAGCCTGCTGACCTCAACCGACAGGTCCTTGACCTGGTTCGACAGCGACTCCACCAATTCTAAGATCTTGCTCTGCTCTGAAGGCTGAGCCTGTGCAGTAAAAAGTGGTGTGCTTTGATGGAATGGGTTAGTTTCCGCCTGTGCAGTCTCTGCTTTGCAGGACATCCAAGCACGTTCTTCCCTCAGGGCTATCTCTTTCACTTGGTTAATTGACTGAGGGTTAACTATTTTTCGCCTAAATCGGCACGAGAAAACGAAGGGTGAACTAATTCCCAGCCTTTTCAAAAACGCCTCGTCATTTCGCTGGCGTGCCGTGATTGGTTGGACATTCAAATTTAAAAAACTAGGGGGTTGAGTACAAATGTACCGCTGAAAAGAGAGGGACTTAGCACACATTGATAGGGGAAGAATTTAGGTAGAATTTCCAGTGAAACGTCCCGGAGCAAAAGCGTACATGTTTATGAAGTATCCATGCTTATAAACTAACGACAAAAGGTTGAACGGATGGTTTCGAAAACTTTATACCCAACAAATCACTGACACCTCAAAACCAACGGGACAGCTGTTGCGACATTCATCAGCAGTGCTCGGGCATATGTTTCAGGAATTTGGAATCAAAGGTCAGTGGCGGTGCCTGCGACGTCACAACGTTAAATCTGTCCTGAACTCAAATGTCTTCACGTTGGCGTGGAAATTTGGAGAATGGAGTGCCAATTCAGGTGTTGACGTTGTTATCTGATCCTGGTACAAAATTACGAAGTGTTGTCCTCGATCTTTCCCTTCGGGATTGCTGCTAGACCGTAACCAATTGTCCGTTGTGTTGCAACAGGGCGACGTAAATTCAATTACAAACAAGCAGCTATTTTAACGTTAAGCGAACAGTTGTTTGATGTGGGTTTTTAGAACCAGATCTATACGGGCAATACTATTTCCGTTTTAAGTAAAAACACACACAAAATAAAAGTTTTACTGATACAAAAGAGAGAAATATACCAAGATTAGTTACAGGAATCGAACCTAGCTCGCAGATGTGGAATGTGAGTTTTGCAACAAGAAAAAGGTGCGGAAAAAATTAAACAAAGTTTTTAAAGACAAAAAAGTGAAGCGTCATGATCTAGCCGGAAAGTATAAATTAAACTACAATTATTACTAAAAAGTTGAAGACATTTGATATTTAGAGAAGCATGACTTTAATATTATTTGTAATTTTCTAAACCTTTCGAATTAGAAACCTTCATCTTCATAAGTATTGAAATGAAAAGTTCTAAAATATTGTTACTCAATTAGTTGATTCAAATTTCAAAATGAAGATGAGCAGTTAGAACAAAATGCTTTCTCTGAAAATACAATATGAACTAATTCAGAACTTGTCAGAATTGAAGAGGGAAAATGTGAGTTCTAGGAAGTTTGTACAAGACTTCGTAAAGACCAAGTGGCTCTTTAGATGCTTTTAGTTCTGTTCCATAAAATGGACCAAGTTCTAAGTAATTTTTAACTAACGTCGTACTGGAGCTACACAACGGGCTATTGACGACGGTACGGTATCAATCCCCTAAGAGAAGGAACTGAGGACAACACCACGTAATTGTGAACCACGGTCAGATGATGAGACCGAGTTCTAGAAATTAATTCTTAAACTAGTTCTTGTATTACTAAATTGCATCTTGGTTTACAAAACATTAAATCTACGTTTATCCATGCCGACCAACCGGTATAGTGGTTAAGGTGTTAGCCTCTAGATCGGAAGGTTCCTGGTTCGAATCCGGGTTCGGGCATGGATGTTTGTAAACGTATGGTGTAGAGGCGGCTGGTGCACCTTAAATCTGTCGTGGCCGAAAGTCCTCACGTTAGATTGGCGTGGAAGTTTGGAGAGTGGGGTGCCAGCTCAGGTGCTGCTTCGTCATCTGACCGTGGTTCAAAATTACGAGGTGTTGTCCTCGGATCTTTCCCTTAAGGGATTGATCCCGGACCGTCGTCAATAGCCCGTTGTGTTGCTCTAGTACGACGTTAACTAAAATTACCATTACCATATCATATTCCAATGTTTTAAGTGTTCTTTCTTTTTTTAGTTCCAAAATGTGAGACATTTGGTGGAATACTACTTAACATTAGAAGCACTAAATGAAGTAAGTACAAAGTTAATGTTCCAACACACAAACCTGACAACTATAGTAACATCCGAGACGAACTCGGATATTGACTACCTTTTCCCATCGTTGAGAACATATTTATAAGCCTCCTGTTTCAAAAATTGAACGGAAACTTTTTGACCTAAAATTGCCAAACCTATTTACTTGATCTAATGCACAGTGTATTAAAAGTAAAAGAAATCTCCAGCTTTGAGAAACATAGAACTTTACCAGAACCAAAAACAAAAAATTCAATTAAACAATTTTCCCTAGTGGTTTATTTTGAAACTGCCCTGTAGTGGCTGGTCTCTTGTTCAAAAACTATTCCAAACTGTCTCCAGTTCTGGGCAAGTTATATTGTTTTTCCTGTTTGGATGTTCATTCTCCCTTGGGCAATTTCGTCTCGACGTAATTTCTCATTCTTAGCAAAATTGGCCAGATATTGGACGAGATATCTCGTCGAAACACTTGGATTGTACAATACAGGAGAAGCATAATACATTTCTATTGTTGAAACCTTGCAGACAAACGTGGGTCGTTTGATAAGTATAGTAAAAAGGCAAGTTAACACTTGGAAAAAATCGATTTTATTTCTTAAGTATCCGTTGAGTGCTACACATTTGGTAGATATTTTAATTAACGTCGCTCTGGGCTCTGAAGAAACACAGCGGGCTATTGACGACGATTCGGGATCAATCCCAACGGGAAGCTACACACTTGGTCTAGCGAGTTTCTAATTTCTTCATCCTGTTGGAAAAGTACAAGGGTTGTTCAAATGAAAAAAGGTACGAAATGACACTGTGGGTATAAATGAAGACTTTATTCAAGGAATACACCATAGACCTGAGCACAACGATCCCATTGATTAACGAGCCGAAGGATTCCTTGTTTCCAGAATTCCTGTGGTCGTGACGATACCCAGTCCTTCACAGCGTCCTTGAGTTCGTCGTCCGAGTTGAAGCGCTTTCCTTTCAGATGTTTTTTCAGGGACCAAAGACATGGAAATCGCAGGGCGACATGTCCGGGCTGTAGGGCGGATGGTCAAGCTGCTCCCACTTGAACTTGGCCAGTTCCGCGTGTGTGACCCTGGAGATATATGAACGCCGTTATCATGGAGCAGAACCACACCCTCCGTGAGCAGCCCCGGTCTTTTGTTCTTGATGGACCTGCGTAGGCTTCGGAGTGTTTCACAGTACACATCGGAGTTAATGGTTCTTCTGTGCACGAGGAATTAAACAAGTAGCGGACCTTGTATGTCGAAAAAGACGGTGAGCAACACCTTCCCTGCTGAAGCCACGGCTTTGAACTTTTTAGGGGGAGGTGACGACGCATGCTTCCACTGCATGCTGTCCCGCTTTGTCTCTGGCTCGTAGTGATGGCACCAGCTCTCATCACCTGTGACGATCCGCTCCAGGAAAGTGGGGTCTTCATAATACCGAAACAGATGTTGCGCACACTTTCCGACAACGTAACTTGTCGTGAACAATTGTCCACACTGTTCCAACGTTGACATCCACCTTTACCGCCAACATTCGCAATGTGACACGCCCATCACTTCTCACTAGGTCGTCCACCTTGTCGATGAGATCGGCCGTGATGACTGTGTTTGCCTGGCCTGGTCTCGGGTCATCAACCCAACTCTCACGGCCTGCACGAAAACGGGCAGTCCGTTTTCTCACTGACTTGTCGGACACACAGTCTTCCCCGTATACGGTAACCATCCGGCGATGAATAACGGCCGGTATAACACCTTCCGCTGTCAGAAATCGGATAACGCCTCGCTGCTCTTCAATCGTCGAATTTTGTAATGTGAACGCCATCCTGTCCTCACACGCACTGCCACGTCAATTGGACGGCGCTCTTTAAAAGAGCATCTGCTCTCTCCTACGCATGCTGGCGGCCGCGCATGCTCCGATCCACGCTGGAGATTCCAATCGCATTCCTAGATGTCTCGCTACGTTCTCTCATAGCGGCATAGGCAAATATGTTAACGGTTACGATGTTTCGTACCTTTTCATTTGAACACCCCTTGTGTCTTTCGTCAAATATGGACAGGCGACTACGGTGACATCGTTTTTCGACAAGAATTTCTTTCCGCCGAGTCAAATTTTCAAGTTTGGAAACAAGAAATAACATGGGGCCAAGCCTGTAGAATAAAACGGCCGTTCACTTCGTAAAATATAAATTTTTTTATCGCTGCACGGAACCTTTTCATTTTGAGGGGCAGCTACAACAATGTTGCTTCAAACATCTGTGGAACAGTCGCATCTGGCTGTAATTTGGTCTGAGCTGGTTTGAAGTGACAGCTGACAGCTGTTACGTCACCCAAATTGTCGCCATCTTACAGAAATTTACAAACTTATCTGACTTTCGTACGTTAAATATTGAACAGCCATATTAACCGCAGTTTGTTCCGAGTAAAACAAGCAATTTAATTTTTTATTTTATAAACACACACACATCAAAATGTAATGGGCTTAGAATTGCTTGTTAATTAAAGTAGGCAACTAGTCATGACTACTTATCATGAATTTTGGAACTTTAATACCAATTACCTGTGTAGGCATATTTTCTTTTTAATGTGTAGAATAATTTTTGAAATATTTTTATTTCAAAAATGGTTTTTCGAATTGACTGATTGTGAGTTGCTGTTTTCCCCAAATGAGAGATGAAGGAACATCTTTTAGTTGCAAGAATTGTGTTTCTACATATCCACGTCGTGCACATGCACGTGTTTGTATATTGTAAAGACTCATATGCGGCCTCTCTAACCCTTTCTTTGTTTTATTACAGCAATTTCTTGAAATTGAGCTCCACAGCATGGATGAGACAAAAGAAATGGATGATAGGAACGTGGAATTACATAACCTATTTAAGGTAATTTCTCTTAGCATTTTGCAATCATACTTGCACTTTATTTTTATAGTTGATAAATAATTATGTTCCTTCTTCACTCGCCAAATATTCTGATTGAAATTCTAGCAGTGAACATTCACTATTTTGCACTTCAATCTAACCAAAATATTTCATTTGAACAGGAACACTTGCACGAGGCAATGAAACGCGAACAGAGCTTTGAAGTTTTGCAGAAACAGAGACAAGAGGCAGAGCATACCAATTCCAGATTGCAAAGCCTTTTGAGTGATTCCGTCAATCGTCAACTGGAGGATCATGAAAATTGGGAACTAACGAAAAGGCAAGTGCTTTAAAATGTCACAAAAGCACAAGATAAATATTTAAAATACCCCTATTGGTCACACAACCCATATCCTATTAACTATTCCAGGAATACTATCTTTTATTTTGTGCACTTTATCAAATAAATAAAAGAAAATCTCTCAACGTGGTCTTTGGTGTTAAGAGAATTGGTTGGTTGGGTTTCATTTCATTGCACAGGAGCCATATATGGCTAAGGAGCTTCAAACACAAGACAATGTCAAGTAATGGACAAATACACAAGAACATTTTTACTAACAGAAAAATTAGCCCAGGGAAAGTTTAGAGAGCTAAAAGTTGATAACACGTTTATTGCTGTTAAAAATTCAGATTTAATCATCTCTACTATTATAAAAGGACGTATTTGTCAGTTTGCCGCAAATCCTGACGATGATTCTATGGCACTTACAGCAATGAGATTTGGCACACAGATAGTCCGAATTTTTTGCAATTTTTGGGTCGCGGCGAATTTTTAAATTTAATCTAAAACATTTTTAAATAAAATTTAATTATTATTGTTTTTTTTGGAATGGCAACCGCATAAAGATATGACAGATACTTTTTTTTTATTTTTTTTATTTCCAATGGCAAGGCAGTACAATTGCGAAGACAAAATACAAATACAGAGTTGACCGAGGTCATTTTAGCCTTATACAAGGCCAGAAGTGATGGTCACTTGTGAAGGGGCACCCAGTGGGTGGACCATCATTGTTCCTAACAAAGGACAGCACAATTTACATCCATGCCCTAACCCCGGATTCGAATCAGGAACCTTCCGATCCAGGAGCCAACACCTTGATCACTAGACCGGTAGGTCGGCAGATATGACAGATACTAAATTTATTTTTCCCGTTTCCATTTTTATTTTGCAGAGAAGAATGATTTTCCAGCAGAGGATAAAAAAAAGTTTTAACTTTAGTTATGTAGTTCTTTTTTCTATCTCCTAGACCAGGGGTCGGCAACCTATTGAAACGGAAGAGCCAAAAGTTACAATTTACAAAATTTCCCAGTTTTTAAAGAGCCACTAAAAATTTTCAATGGCTTTAAATACGGAATAATATTTATTCATTTAAAAACACAAATATGGATAGTTACATCAATGGGAGCATTGGCTTTGCATGCCTTTTGAAAGTTTGATTAAATCTGGCCTATAACTTGTTGTTTTAAGTTTCAAGCACGACTCTAGATTTTTATTTGTTAGTTGACTTCTAACTTTACTTTTTAATATATTGATGCAAGAGAACGCTTGCTCACACGAATATGTCGACCCGAAGATCGTCAGCACTCCATATGCCAACTTCTTTACCTCACTTTAGCATTCTGGAAGACTATTCCATGCGCCGAATCTGAGGGCCTCAACTCGCGGAATTTCTTTTAGAGCTGTCCACTTGTGCTGCGCGATGTGCATGCATTTCAGGACCTCCAACTTGCTCTTGAGTTCTGTGAACTTGCCACTCCACAAGTCTTTGGTTTTCAAATCTAGCAATTGCATTTGAAGCGATCCAGCATCAATTCCAAATGGCTCAATGTTGATGTCATTTGTATTTGTGTTGAGAGGATTTACTATGAACGCGAGAGTACTTTTGTTTGTTTTGAATTGCTCGAATCTCTCAGCGAATCCATCCTTCATGTTTCTTAAAGCTATGATGAAGTAATTGGTGTCAATAGTTGTATTGGTCTCATCGCGATATTGCTTCAGATTTTTAAAATGAAGTAATTTACCGCTCTCCATGTCTTCAACAAAAAGAAGTAATTTTTTTTTCGAAATTAACTACTTCTTCAATCAAGGCGTAGTCTGACGCCGTAAAACTGCAAGGAAAGGCGTTGCCCTTTCCTTGCAGTTTTAGATTTAGTTTCATTGTGGTATCTACGATGAAGTTGAATATTTGCAGCCATTTGTCTTCTTCCAGTTCGGGATGGTCAATGCTTTTTTCACTGAATAATGTTTTTATTTCACTCAAGCACAAAGCAATCTGTTACCTCTGGAAAGCCATCGCACTTTATTGTGCAGAAGTAGGTCAGAAAACTGGCTATCTATTTCTTCAAGGAAATCTTTAAACTGGCGATGGTAGAGTGCTTTGCCAAGATGCTGTTAATAATCTTAATTACCAAGTTCATGACCTCAACTATTTTGGCTGGAAATGTTTGGGAACAAAGCGCTTCTTGATGAATTATGCAGTGAAACGTTAGAATTTCGTGGTTTATTTTTTTCTGAAGAATTGATGTTACCCCTCTATGTATTCCTGTCATACTTCTGCCTAAATCAGTTGCTATAGAAACTATTTTATTTATATCGATTCCATTGTCTACCAGGCATTTTTGCACAACATTTGCTATATCTTCTCCACGAGTTTGCCCTGAGAGCGGTAGCAATCCTAGCAATTCTTCTTTTGGATGAATTGCTAATGAATTGCTATGGGACGACATATACCTGACGGAAAGGGTATTTTGTGCCGTGTCTTTTATGTCGCAAGACTCATCTATAGCAAGTGATAAGGCAGAAGCCAGTTGAATGTCTTCCAATTGCATATGTGTTACATTTGAGGACATTTTAGCAGTTCTATCTTGTACTGTTTTAGCAGATAATATCAAATCTTTGATTTTTTTCATGATTTCTGCTTTGTTTTCAAAATCACGAAACAGTTCTTCAGATGCACGTATAAAACAATCTTTGACGTACTCACCATCTGATCATCTAGACGTGTTGTCTAGACTCTAGACGGTGGCTGTGTGGGTGAGACGGAAATGGAATGCAATTGGCTGAAAGATAAACATGGTCACGGAGTCTCATCTCTAAGAACAAAACAATAGTTCAAATTTATCTCATTACGGTCATGTTACGCTAAGAGATTTGTAATTAACGATTATGAAAATAGAGTCTATTGAGAAATTAGGAACTTAAAAATATTTTCTCTTATTTTTTAAGGGTTTTGTTGATAAATTATTAATTTTTTCGTGTGGAACTGGAGAGCCGCAACTTTACATCAAAAGAGCCGCATGCGGCTCGCGAGCCGCAGGTTTCCGACCCCTGTCCTAGACTGTTAGAGATAGAGTAAAAATTTCAACGGATTTGAAATCTGCGGAAAATTTCACATTCCCTGGACACCGATTCCTATCGAATTGCCAACTCAGGCATTTCTAATGTGTGTGATCAAAGCATTTTCATCGGTAATCATATTTTAGTTTGTCTTTCATCGCTTATAACGATAAAAATATTCAAGAGTCACTCGATTTAACAATTAAGAGTGGATGAGTTTTCTTTGGCAATTAACTAGAGATCTCATGATAATGGTATTCTGGAATTAACAATTAATTTTTTACATTGGATAAAACTAGTTATCTAATGTAAAATTATTTATTCTATGTTGAGCGAAAATATAACAATGTCTTCAATTTATGTGATGAAGTTTCCTTAAAGGATGTGATAAAAGCTTTACAGCATCTATATTTGGAATAACTTAAATACGAGAATAGTAATATAATAGATAATATAGAATAGTAATAATAGATTTGATGTGAAAAGAGAAGGCATTGCATACTTATTAAACCAAGCATTAATTTAAGTGTGCTAGTTTAGTTAGCCCATTAATTTTACTGACATAGGGAACAAAAATATTTACTCAAAGTTAAATATTTTATCTTGTAAGAAATCCATGGAACTAAGTGAATATGAAAACTATTTTTAGAACATACTAGCCACTGCGTTGCCCGTGACAGTTATTTTCGTGGGGTCAAGTGTGACCACTGCTCACTAACCCCCGGTGATTGCTACGAATTCCCATTTGGTTTGCGAATTCGTATGCTATTGGATAACACCCATCACGGCGTTGCCCGTGGTAAACGCTGTAATGGCCTCGGCATTGTCAAATGCGGCCAAATTCGAATTGCGAAGAGATCCAAAAGGCGTGACGTCACAATCTCTTGCGAAAAAAAAATTTATTTAATTGAGAAGTTATTTTTTTAAAGAAAATCAAACGGTTTTAGGTATTTAACTGGTGTAAAATTTTCTGCAGATTTCAAATCCGTTGAAATTTTTAATCTATCTTTAACGATCCCTATTTTACAAAAAAGAACTAACCAATTCCAATCAAAATTTTTTTTATCGGTTTTGCTTTCCTTCACTGGAATTGTTTGAGCACAGGAAATCGAGTTTATTGATTTCTCGAACGCGAAGGTTGGCGTGATGTCACAATCTCTTGCAAAAATATAAAAGATACTAAATTAAAAAATATTTATTTAGAGAAAACCATATTTTTTAGGTATCGCTCCAATGTGAAATTTTACGCAGATTTCAAATCCATTAAAATTTTTACTCTATCTTTAACTATCTAGGAGATAGAAAAAAGAACTACTTAACTCCAGTTAAAATTTATTTGTTTTTTACGTCCGCTGAAAATTCGTTCCTCGCAAAATGGAACGGAAAAAATAAATTTAGAATGTGTCATCTGTTTATGGTGTCGCCATTTTAAAGTAAACAAGAATAATTAAATTCATTTAAAAATGTTCTAGATTAAATTTTAAAATTAGGGCAAGCACAAAATGCGGACTAACTGTGTGCCAAATCCCATTACTGTAAGTGCCATAGATTCGTCAGGACAATGCGTACAAACACTTCTTTTTATAATAGTAGAGATTGATTGAAAACCTGTCGAAACTAGAACTACAAATTTTGAAGAAAATATTTGAAATCAAAAAGGTGTTATTCGATTAACCTTAAGAGAAATCTTTTACAACATAATTTATCTCCCAAATTTTGCCATGAAAATAAAATATATTCTATACTGTGCAAGGAAAATAGTTTTAGAAATAAAAATAGGTTACACAATCAACTCTTTTATGCAAAACGACCTGCTATCTGATGCATAGTTCAATCCAATCCCTGTTTGCGTTATTTCCTTGTCTGTCATCTCATTCACACAAACTACAACTTTTTTTTTATAGATGGACAAGCGAAATGTGCAAAAAGATTTCTCATTATAAGGAAATATCAAGCAAAGTCAAAGATTTTTCTAGACAACTTGAAGAGGTAGAGTATTTCCTTTTCATGCATGTTAATATAATTTTAAAAAATCTATAAATATTTCACTAATGGAAGTGGCAGAGAAATATGTTTGTTTGTTTATTGTCAAATGGTAACAACTGATTTTCATAAAAAAATGACCATTAAGATTCATTCGCCGGAATGTTTAAATATGCAAGATTCGAGCTATGGTAGGAAGGTATTTTAATTGCCGATACCGTAGCACTGGAGAAAAACAACAGGATATTGGCGATAACAACCGATATAAATATAAAATTGACCAGAAAGAGATTCATTCGCCGAAAAGTTTAGATATGCATAATTCGAGCTATGCTAGGTAGGTATTTGAATTACCGTAGCACTGAACAAACACAATAGGCTATTGGCGATGGTACGGGGTCAAACCCGAAGGGAAAGATACAAACACAACACATAAGTTTCAACCACGGATGACAAGATCACATCTGAGCTGTTACCTCTCTCCAAACTTCCACAGCATGTCAATGTGAGCACATTTAAGATTTAAGGCCACAACAGATTTTATATGCACCAACACCTTTTGTACACCATGGTGTTTACAGGGTGGCAACAATATCATCGAAAAAAAGGTTCCCTGACAGTGCCACAAAAATTTCCCTGATTTTACAATTCCCTCATAAATGTTGCGATTGGTATCGACATACAGTATCCACACATTATTTATTTAAATATTTAGAGTCAGATGGGGTAAAATGACGATTCTCCACAATTATATTGTGTATTTTTTCTCTTCAGATATTTTAATTGTTATTGTAAGGGTTAGAATCCTTAATGGAACTCTTACAATAGCAATTGAAAAAAAATATGGCGAAAAAATACAAAATATTTTGATTATGAACTTATTACATCTGATCCTACACTGTCATACTATACATCGAAATCCAATTCAAATATACATAAAAAATTCTACAAAAACGTAATTCTATATAATTTAAAATCAAATATAGTTTCAATATGAAATCTAAATTGTCCAACACTCAGCATTTAGTGAAAAAAAGGAAAGTAGCTCCCAATTTGACAAGTTTTGGCAGCCACACCATTTTATTATCGATTGGGATTTAATGAAATAATTTCTCTATTCACCGGAATCTAAAGTTAAGGAAACTTTTTTTTGAGGGCCTTTAGAGTGAATTAAAAAAGTAGCTAAAACTTTAAAAAATAGGAACTTGAGCCGATTTTGCTTGAAAATATACCCAGACTTGCTAAAAATACTTGGAAGAACCTATCACTCTTAAAAAAAATTCATCAGTCTGATTACAGAAAGCAATGAGAAATCTGGAAGATAGAAACCTCAGTGCATAAAAGAAGACAGGTTTAGTGTAAACAAATGCAGACTACTTTAAATGCTACTTTAAATATGGGAATGTGATACATATTTCCAGTAGACATTTATTAGTATTATTGTGGTAACATGACTGAGGTGCTTTTTGCCATGTATTTTAGTGGAAATTAGAATACACTAGTAAATGCAAACGAAATGCTGTATGTTTTTAAATGATATATTCATTATAAATCGATTGAAGTAAATGACATGCAATTAAAGATAGTTATAATCAGAACAAGGGACCATACCAAGCAAGTTTTTATTGACCCAACATGAAACGGGAATATTACCTTATTCATTTCCTGAAGAGAAAAAAAAAATTATTTCAGGAATCAGTCCGACCGCCAACCAACACACGGGTTGGTAAGGCATATTTTCAGGTACAGTACAAAGTCCGAAATCCTCCGGACCTCAGCCAATTCGGATTATTTGCACACACACACACACACACACACACACACATTTTTTGTCAAAAAAAAAAATTCTTAACCTCCCCGTGCGAATTTTGCATTTGCAATGGAAAATAGCAGATATATAAATAGGAATAATTTCGAAGAAAAGAAAAAAAACTTTAAAAAACGATGCATAAAATTTTATTTGTAAATCTTCTCATTTTTCTGTGTGGTATTTATTCTGAACATGTCTGTTATATTGCGTTGTTTCATCAATAAGATAAAGGTTTACCTCCTTGTTCTTTAAAAATTGCTGGGAAGATGGAAAAAACTAACAAACGCCGGTTTGCAAAACGTCCGAATTTGGGACTTGGTACTGTATTTGAATCTTGGACATTTGACTTTCCGGGACCATAACGCCACAGCAAATTTCAACACCCCCCCCCCCAAAAAAAAAAATAATAATAATAATAATAACAATTGTTGCTACGGCGATAAACTGTCTGGCAAATCAGTTAGAAATGTCCTTTTCATCTCCGCGAAGATAAACTTATATTCTGTTACGAATTTTTTAAATTACTAGGGGGCTCCGCCCCCTGCTCGCTTACGCTCGCCAACCCCCGGGGATTGCTGCGCAATCCCATTTGGTTTGCTTCGCAAACCAACACTCCTGTCACAGATACCAACATTACTTTCACAGAGTGAAACTATCTGAATAATTCGTATTATGCTGATTTCACTTTCCGGTTCATGACGTCACAGCGAGGGCTTCGCTGCGTCTCGCTTACGCTCGCCGACCCCGGGGATTGCTACGCAATCCGTTTGGTTTGCTTTCTCAAACCAATACTTCTTTCGCAAGTGATTTAACTTTTTTTTGCTTTAACACTTAATGCACCCTAAACTAATAGCCGCATCAGTAAAAAATCTTCTGCATCTTGTTCCCTGTACAATTTTAACTAAACATTGTTAATATCCAAACTTTACGATCTGTACTTTGTCGGTAAACTGTCTTGAAAACAGAGGGAAAAAAGCGAGCCTTTTTCCTCGCCAAATAAAAAGAAATCGTTTTTATGGCAATTGTTGCTACGATAAATTTGATATCTGGCAAACCCGATAGTCAAAAGTGTAACCCACTACTGCTTTCGGAAGCAGCTATGCGAACTGAAAAATACGAAATTTGTGTCACCAACTTTTGATTGCATCGAATTTATTTATGAACCAATTTTAAAAATAATTGTACCGTAAGAAAGAGTATATTCTGAGGTATACTGCAATATTTTTTAAATTAAAAATTAACAGTAATACTATACAGATATGACCATTTTAGTTTTGTATCGGAAGTTACGATCTGAAAGTTCCGAAAATTGTATGACCCACTTTTATTTGCATCGATTTTATTTATTAACCAATTTGAAAAATAATTGTACCATAAGAAAGAGTGTAATGTAATGTATTCAGTGATGTTTTCAAATTTAAAAAATAATGGCTTTTGCCGTAGACAAAACGGTTTTAACAATAAGTAGCGAAAATATCCAAAGATTCCGAATTTTGTATGACGAACTTTTGATCGCATCCAATTGAATTATTAACCGATTTCAAAAATAATAGTACCGTAAGAAAGAGTATATTCTGAGGTATACTGCTATATTTTAAAAATTAAAAACTAATAGTAATTAGATATAGATATGGCAGTTTTAAAAAAAAGTAACAAAAATGTCCCGATTTTTCCTGAATTTCAAAAAAATATTATCAAGAACCAAATTTAAATTTAAAAAAAAACTCGACGAGCTGCAAAAATTTACGTTGAGAGGTACTCTTAAAAAAAAACTCACGACTGAAGACTGAAAATTTGAATGTGTTTTGCTCACTCGCGGAAGAAATTTCACTTCTTCAACTTTAACACTTAATAAAACCTAAACTAATAGCCACATCGGAAAAAAATCTTAATAATTATCCAGGGAATACGATGAAGAACAAAGCATGTTAATTTCATTTTTTTCCGATCAGTACTTTCTCGGGAAACCGTCTAAGAATCGAGCTAAACAACACAGTTTTCAATTCTTCGGCGGCGGCGGCGGTAACATTTTTTTAATATAGAGAGATACTTCTTATCACATCGAATTTATATATAACCAATTTGAAAAAGATTAATACCATAAGACTACATTCTAAGCTTACACTTGATACTTTCAAATTTTAAAGCTAATAGTACCAAGTTAAATATGAGTTTTAGTTTTGTATCTGAAATTACGATCTAAAAATTCCGAAATTTGTGACCAACTTTTAATCCATAATTCGTTATTCTTGATTAGACTTTCCGGGACCATTACGTCACAGTGAATTTCAACAGCCCCCAAAAATAATCGTTGCTACGACGATAAACTTTGTCTGGCAAACCAGTTAGAAATGTAACCTTTTCATCTCCGCGAAGATAAACTTATATTGTTTCGAATTTTTTTAAATTATACTTCTTATCACATCGAATTTATTTTTAAACCAATTTAAAAAAGATTAATACCATAAAACTATATTCTATGCTTTCACTTGATATATTTTCAAATTTCAAAACTAATACTATCAAGTTAAATACGAGTTTTAGTTTTGTATCGGAAATTACGATCTAAAAATTCCGAAATTTGTATGACCAACTTTTAATTGCATCAAATTTATTTATTAACCAATTTAAAAAGTAATTGTACCATAAGAAAGAGTACATTATTTTTCGTTTCACGTGATGTTTTCAAATTTAAAAACTAATAGCATTTAGCTATAGAAATGACTGTTATAACAAAAATCTCCCGAATTTCAAAAAAAAAAAAAAAATATTACTAGGAACCAAATTGAAATTTCTAAAAAAAAAAACTAGGTGAGGTGCAAAAGTTCACGTTTAAAGGTACTTAAAAAAAAACCTCACGGCTGAAGACTGAAAATTTGTACATGTTTCGCTCACTTGTGTTAGGAATTTCGTCTTTTTTTACTTTGACATGAATACTCATACTTAAACTAATAGCCGAATCGGGAAGAAAAAAAAAACACCTTCATCCTATTCCCCGTACAATTTTGAACAAACCATGTTAATTGCGCACTTTCTCAAGAAAACATTCAAGAATCGAGAGAAAAAAACGAGTTTTTAATCCTGAAGCGGCGAATATAGACAGAAACCAATATTGTGGACTCATTTTTGAAAAACTCAACCAAGTATAACCAATTGTTAATACATAAAAGAAATAAACTAATAAAACATCATTATAACTTAAGTATATTAGAATGGTAAGTATTATTTAAGTATTAGATGACTTCATACGGATGTAAAAATATCCCAGTTCAATGCATTTTATTCTGCTTTGTATTATAGAAAAGATACACTAAATGTATCTTAACACACATTTATTATTATTCTTTACTATTATTTATACTCACTAGGGGGCTCCGGCCCCTGCTCGCTTACGCTCGCCAACCCCCGGGGATTGCTTCGCAAACCAACACTCCTTTCACAGATGCCATTTGGTTTGCTTCGCAAACCAACATTCCTTTCACAGAGTGAAACTATACCTGAATAATTCGTATTATCCCGAAACTGTCTGAGAACAGAGGGAAAAAAGCAAGCCTATTTCCTCGCCAAATAAAAAGAAATAGTTTTTATGGCAATTGCTGCTACGATAAATTTGATATCTGGAAAACCCGATAGTCAAAATTGCAACCCACTACTGCTTGCGGAATCTGCTATGCGAACTGAAAAATACGAAATTTGTGTCACTAACTTCTGATTGCATCGAATTTATTTATGAACCAATTTTAAAAATAATTGTACCATAAGGAAGAGTACATTCTGAGGTATATTGTGATATTTTTAAAATTAAAAACTAACAGTAATACGATATAGATATGACCGTTTTAGTTTTGTATCGGAAGTTACGATCTGAAAGTTCCGAAAATTGTATACAAATATTGACGACCAGCTACAGGCTCAAGCCCAACAAGGCTGGTCCTTTGTTTATGAATTCCCCAATTCCCACTGACTATCCAATTGTGTCTTAAATTCGTACACTCCCTTTGAATTAACTATATTTTCTGGCAACGCGTTCCAACTGTCTATTACCCTATTAAAGTAGTAGTTTTTCCTTAAATCCCGATTAAAATGTGTCTTATTCAATTTATACCCATGACCCCTTGTTCTGTTATCCCTATTGAAATTTAAGCCCTCTGTGTCCCCTTGTTTTACAAACTTGAAAAGCTGAATCAAATC
Organism: Metellina segmentata; assembly: GCA_947359465.1. Taxonomy (NCBI): domain Eukaryota; kingdom Metazoa; phylum Arthropoda; class Arachnida; order Araneae; family Tetragnathidae; genus Metellina; species Metellina segmentata. The sequence goes on from OX375875.1 coordinate 103,712,732, forward strand.
CCCCCTCCTTCTTCTTTCCAGTGTATACATGTTTAGCTTACTTAAACGTTTATTATAGTCGAAATTTGCTAGCCCCTTTATTATTTTTGTAGCTCTGTGCTGAACCCTTTCAATTGATTCTATGTCCTTTCTCATATACGGAGCCCAGAATTGTACAGCATATTCTAGATGTGGTCTTGCTAAACCCTTATATAACGGCAAGATTATATTCTTATCCCTTGAAGTTACAGTCTTTTTAATATACCCCAATAACCTATTAGCCTTTTTACCAGCAGCTGAACATTGGTGACCTATTTTAAAATCCCTGTGAATTATCACCCCAAGATCCTTGACTGTTTCTCCCTCCTTTACCTTTACTCCCTGCAGACAGTACTCGGCTCCACTGTTCCTGTAACCCATATGCAGAACTTGACATACCCCATTTTACAGCCCATTCGGATATCTTATCAAAATCCCCTTGTAAATTTTCTATCTGCAACTTGGTATCCACTGTCCCCCATATTTTTAAGTCATCTGCAAATATACTGATTCTATTCTTGATCCCCTGACCTATATCATCTATGAAAATTATAAATAAAATTGGTCCCAAAACTGATCCCTGAGGCACCCCACTTGTAACTTCTGTCCACTGTGAATAATTTCCTTTTACCTGCACTCTCTGCTTTCTACCCAATAACCAATTCTTTATCCATATTAATGTTTTTCCCTGAATCCCCAGCCTTTCCAATTTAAACAGTAATGCCTCATGAGGTACTTTATCAAAAGCCTTTTGAAAATCTATGTACATGATATCCACACTGCTTTTATTATCCAGCTCCTCTGTAATTTTTTCGTAGAACTTCAAAAGGACATTGAAAAATTATTAATTTAAAGAAAATCAAATGAAATATACCAATCTGGTGTAAAATTTTCCGCAGATTTCAAATCCGTTGAAATTTTTACTTTATCTTTAACGATCCAGAAGATAGAAAAAAGTACAGAACTCCAGTTAAAACTGTGTTTTGTTCATTCACTGTCTGATCTCTTTATACTGGCCATTCTAAGGAAATCAACAATAATAATTAAATGCCAATAAATTAATTTTCAAATGTTTTAGATTGAATTTTAAAATTCGGGCTGGACACAAACTTTGCAAAAAATTACGACTATCTGTCAAATTTCATTATTGCAAGTGCCATACATTTTTTAGAACACTGCATACATACAAACACTTTCTTTTTATAATAGTAGAGATGATAGAGAAAGGAATTAATTCCCTCCTGCATAAGCAAAAACTAAGTTTTCCCACCTTGTGTTCAATACATAACATTTCATTTTGTGCAAGATAAAAATCTGAAATATTTCCATACAAAAATCTTATACAGGGTGGCAACAAAATCATTGAAAAAAGTTCCCTGATATTTCCCTGAGAGTCTCACAAAAATTTCCCTGATTTAACTATTCCCTTAAGAAATCTGATCCGTAATTGGTATCGATATACAGTATCCACACAACACTGTTTTTAAATATTTAGGGTCGGAGGGTGTATAATGTATATCCACAAATATTTTGTATTTTTCCTCTACAGATATTTTAATTGTTATTGTAAGGGTTGGAAACCTTGATTGCAATTGAAAAAACTGGAGAAAAAATGCAAAATATTTTGATTATGAACTTTTTACATATGACCCTACATTGTCACACAATTCATCGAAACCAAATGCAAATATACATAAAAAATTCTACAAAAATGTAATTGCGAACAAAAATAATTAATTTAATACACAAAAAGCAACATTTGTTACACAAATTTCAAATTGTAACCCACAAGTTGTATCGCTAACCTCACGGTGACAAGACACTGCAGCCGCGAAAAAAACCGGCGGCGGGAGTTCTTGCAGTGTTAAAAAATTAAGACGCTATGGTTATTTATTCGAATTATACATTTCGGCGAATACAATTTATTTGATTCTTAAAAGTAATCATAATCGTGCATCTCTAAATAAAATAAATGTTTTGTAAAATTTGCAAATTTTTCCTGAAATTTCCCTGATTTTTCCAGAAATAAAGTTTCCTGAGAATTCCCTGATTTCCCGGTTCTGTTATAACCCAGTTATAAGATATTATATGTAAGAATATTATTTAAGCTCAGCATAAACAAACAAAAAAAAATCTGGAATATTTTCAAAATTGTATTTTATTCTTGATTCAATTGTATTCTATTATTATTAGGTACAAGAATTCATCCTGACTTTGAAGAAAATAATCAAACGCTTGTGAAGAGGCTTTCTTTGCAACTGTGTGGTTAGCAGTTTTAACTGGTGTTATGTGATGGATTGGTTTTCTCACATCATTAAAACACCCCACCTGGTCTTTTTAACCCTCCTTTCCCATTCATTTCATAAAAATTAGTAGCAATTAAAAATAAACTTGTATGAGATTAAGTGTGCACTGTACTGGTACTTATATTGTCTATGTCAGAGGAATGCAACAATTTATTTTACACCTACAAAAACTAAAATTTGAGGACTGTCTGGAAGAAACAAAACAGATTCTAAGTTTTGGACTTTGGAGATGAATAAAAGACAACAGAAAGAGAAAGTATGGCAAGTCTTTAATTTTTTGTTACAATATTTTTGCACACAAATTTCTTAAGTGAAATTCAGTAAAAATATGAAAACAATATGTACAACTTGCTACAAAATAATGTACATATATAAAAAGTATTTTAATATTCACCATAAGGACAATCCTTGATCATAAATGCATTATACCTGTTGACAAATATTCTTTCTGAGATACTACTACTAGGCCTACATGAGGATTCTAAACATAATTACACAATTTTAGTCCAGAAAAGTTTTTGTAACAAAATCTTAATGAACACACATAACTCAATTGATATAGATAAAAAATATGCAATTCCAAAACTTATAATTCTTACAATTATTAATCTCCTTTGCTTATATAAGTAAAACAACTTAATTAATGAATATTTTCACAACTGCTTTTTTTTAATAATCAATATGGAAAGACATTTGCATGAATTTTCCGCTTTATTCCAAGTGACAATTTGCAGTTGGTCTGTAGTTAGTTACTTGTGTAGTGTATAATAACCCTTTTAAAAATTAAACAGCTTATCTGCTATAGAATGCGCTGTTGTAAAGACCAATAAGACACAAAATTAAAAATGCATTATTTAAAAATGAACAAATTCACTTAACAACATTTAAAAAAATGAACAGTGCTATGCTACACACAAACCTGGTGCGATATAAACAATGATGAAGTAAAAGAGGTATGACAGTAAGATTAAAGTACACCTATACCTCGCTATAAGGCCGCTCTTCATATGGCATTTCGCTATAACAGCCTTTTTAAACTATGGCACTTTTTTGATTTACGGCCCACACTGTTTCGTTATACGGTCTAAAAAAAATGCTGTACATACCGTTAGTGATTTTCTGTTTAGTTTCAGCTTCTCCCTTTAGGCGGCACTGCTAAATTTTGTCTCATGAAAATATGAGGAACATTTGGCACAATATTGTCATCATTTTGTTGCTTTAGTGTAGTTAGACGTGTTTATTCTTGTTTGTTTTCTGGATGGGTTTTGTTTTTATTAGTTAGTGAATTGTTAACATATTTGGTGCATATGTATTAGAAAGACTGTATTTTTGTTATTTACTTGATTAATTAATTTATTCTAATTCAAATATAACTGTCCCTTTTTTAGGAAAAAATGCCACCAAAACATTCATTGAATTTGGAGATTGATACTGATAAAAATATAGAGAAGCCAAAAATCTGTCATGCTAGAGTTTTTTACTATATGTATACACATGTGCACATATGATTTCTTTGGTTTTTTAATTCATGTTATATTTTGAATTTCTGTTTATTATTACATTGTATTGTACTTTTATTTTTATGTAAGCATTTTATGGGAAATAAAAACAATAAAAAGCTTTATGAACTAAAAACTATATTATTCTATAAAAAATTGGAACAGATCCAATTGAATTTGTATAAAAAAAATTTATTCGTTATACGGCTTTTCGCTTTACAGCCAACTTTTCCAGAACATATCCAGGCCGTAAAGCAAGGTATGGGTGTATGTATGGAATGAGTTACAAATCAATGGGACAGTATGGTAAGCATTAAACCCAAGTCACATTTTCCAGTAGTGTACAAATACATAAATTAAAAGAAAACTAAAACATTCACAAATACAATGGATGGACCTGTTTCTTGGTGAGTCGTTTCCTACACTTGGGACATGATCGAGAATTTGTCATAGATTTTTCAAAACAAACACAGCAAAATATATGACCACAGACAGTAGCTAATAATTTTCTCTCTGAGGCAGAAATCTGAAATTTAGAAAACAAATTTTGTATCGTTGAAACCATCGGCACTTCTTAAATACATTAGAAAAAGAGACCACAAAATGAAAGATTCGTTGAAACCACAAAATAGAAGAAAATTACAACATTTGTTATAAGGGAGATACTCAAAATGTGGGAACACTAAATGTTAACTATGAGTAATTTTTCAAATTTAACATCAATACTTTTTTAGATAATTGTTTTTGGCCTAGAATACAATATACAATCATTCAAACACAACTGTTCTAAAAAAATTAGTAATTAAAAGATTGAATTTCAAGATCCGCATGTTACAGATCTAGGATATTGCTTTTCTGTAGGTTACACAACTTTGGCCTTTCCCAAGTCAAATGACTTTCAGACAATGTGTTATTATATTTGAATCATTTATGTAAAGAGACTAAGAATATGATAAATTGCTATTATATTGTGAAATTTATACATGTAATTCTTTATCTTTTACATGTATACAGTACTTAGTACTTAGTCGTTAAACCGTCTGAGAACAGAGGGAAAAAAGGGAGCCTTTTTCCTCGGCAAAAGAACAAACAGTTTTTATAGCAATTGTTGCTACGATAAATTTTATATCTGGCTAACCCGATAGTCAAAAATACAACCCTCCTCAAATCCAATGCTCCGCAAATTTGCTCCACGAAATAAAAAATACGAAATTTGTGTCACCAACTTTTGATTGCATCAAATTTATTTATCAACCAATTTAAAAAATAATTGTACCGTAAGAAAGAGTACATTGTGAGGTATACTACGATATTTTCAAAATAAAAAACTAATAGTAATACGATATAGATGTGACAGTTTTAGTTTTGTATCGGAAATTACGATCTGAAAGTTCCGAAAATAGTATGACCAACTTTTAATTGCATCGATTTTATTTATTAACCAATTTGAAAAATAATTGTACCATAAGAAAGAGTGTAATGTAATGTATTCAGTAATGTTCTCAAATTTAAAAAAGAATGTTTTTTTCTGTAAATATATCGGTTGTAACAAAAAGTAGCGAAAATATCCAAAGATTCCGAATTTTGTATGACCAACTTTTGATCGCATCCAATTAAATTATTAACCGATTTCAAAAATAATAGTACCGTAAGAAAGAGTACATTCTGAGGTATACTGCGATATTTTAAAAATAAAAAACTAATAGTAATAAGATATAGATACGGCAGTTTTAAAAAAAGTAACAAAAATGTCCCGATTTTTCCCGAATTTCAAAAAAATATTATCAAGAACCAAATTGAAATTTAAAAAAAAACTCAACGAGTTGCAAAAATTTACGTTCAGAGGTACTCTTAAAAAAAACCTCACGACTCAAAACTGTAAATTTGTATGTGTTTTGCTCACTCGCGGAAGAAATTTCGCTTCTTCAATTTTGACACTTAATAAACCCTAAACTATAGCCGCATCGGAAAAAAATCTTAATAATTGTCCAGGGAATACGATGAAGAACAAACCATGTTAATTTTGTTTTTTTCCGATCAGTACTTTCTCGGGAAACCGTCTAAGAATCGAACTAAACAACACAGTTTTCAATTCTGCGGCGGCGGTAACATTTTTTAAATATAGATATATATATAAATATATTAATGTCTACTAATAGGTATAAAAATTTGACATCAGTAATTAGTTATAAATTGTCAATGCTTTAAAATTAGAGTAGATTTGAATATTTTAAAATTATAATTTTGTTTTTCTAGATTTTCAAATCATGGATTTGTTTAATTTTGTAAAGTTTTATTACTAATTCCAAAAATTTTGTGTTTGGTTGATTTTTGTGATGTTTTAAATAATATATATTTACACTTCATGCAAAAAGGAAAACATGATCATAAAATAAAAATAACTTTATCCTTGAAAATTCCTGGAAAAGTTATAATTTCTTTAGAAATAATCTTGGAAATGAAATTCTTTACAATTTTATTGAGACAGTTGCTACATCACGTTGTAACGTTCGACGCTGTCGCCATTTGATATCGATCGTACGCGTTCCTGGACATGTGCCTAGTATTGGTATTAATACTGTATCTGCTAAATTCAATTTATTTTTCGATACAAAAACTATTAATCTGATGAAAAGAGATTGTAATTGATGTTTTTTTTTATGTTTTGGGACATCGGCACCTTCGTAACATAAATCAAATCGGCAATTCAATCGTTATGTGATTTTGACATCGCATTTTTAAAAATAAGAAAAGTATGTTTACGTCAAAGAGAAAATGCTTAAAAACGTTTTAAAAGTTATAATAAATGCAGTTTAAAGTACTTACCAAGACATATTTTGCTTCAGATATAGAGCTATATCGATCGTTACTTTTTAATATTGCGAAACATGCTAGAAGGTTTAGTATTATTTCTTTTTTTAATTCTTCAAAATTTTAAACTAATGATGCAATCTACTGATCAAAATAGCAACTAAACTATCATTATACTCTATTCATTTATTATTTTTTCTGCAATTCTGGAAAACACAGATTTTTTTCTTGGATGTATAGTATCAGTTAACATTATAGATGTCAAAAATCGGACATTTGTAACTAAAGAATTTAATTTTATGGATATTTACACCAAACTGTGATAATAAATCATACTAATTCTTGTCTCAGAACAGAACTAAAAACCCATTGAGAAAAAAAAATTTTTTTAGTTAAATTTACTTGTTGTCAAAGCTTTAAGTTATGAAATGTGTCCACCTTTTAAGAACTACCTATAAACAATGAACTAATATTTTCATGGTGATTTCACCATATTACAGAGATACTAACTGCAGTAGCATATTTCAGGACATATTCTCCAATATTTATTAACCACTTCCTATCATGTAACACTACCATGCATCTTTTTGCAAATAAATATAGTTTTTCTTAAAATATCCTTATTTCCCCTTTGCTTTACTTTTATGAGAAAATTTCAAAACATGAAAAATGCTTTATTTTTACACCTAAATCAAATTGAAACATTAATACAACATAAAATTTAACTTACATTAACATCACAAGCATTGCATCGAGCATTAGCAATGCTATTGAGGAAAAATTTCTAAATAACTTTGATGCAATAAAATAATACATATGATCTTCAATAAATAATCAGACAAATTAGCTTTATTTCCCCAAGAGATCTAAAACTTGCATGAGCACATGCATTATAATTTAAACAAAGTAGTTATAAAAGTCATTAGCACTGAGATGCAATTTAGCTTTTAATACGACCTAACTATATATACATGATCATTTTAAGAAAAAATAATATGTTAGAAAATTTTGTTCCTATCTAGCTCAATAACCTGGCTATTAAAAAAATAGAGTGGGGATACTTCTAATTAATCCTATTTCAAAACATTCAACACACTGAATTCCCTGACTGATTTTCCCTACATCTAGCTAACTGCACAAATGATAGGAAAAGAAAAAAATGTCATACATGAAATTAAAATGGGGGGAAAAAATTCACATAAGCTTTAATAAAGCAGTAAGGAATTTTTTTATGTTTAATTTGTCAACTTACCTCATCAGCTACATCTAAACAAATTCCACATTCAATTCTCGAAGATGCTTGTGGTCTGAAAAAATTTATAAAATAAGAAATAACTAGTCAATAGATGTAATCTAGAAAAAACTAGTCAACAATAATAAAACTAGTCACAATTCAATTAAAAACAGTTCCAATAGAGGATGAAGATAGCACTATCTAAGTCGGTATCAAAAACTATGCTGAAGATATGTGGTCAGGCGAATAAAGGATAGGTATTGACATCTACCTGAAGGAAGACAATAAAATACAGAGAATCTTCCTTCATGAATAAAGTAAATTTAAGATAGATAAAAAGCTATATTTCTGAAAGTATACCCTGTTTAAATTGTGGGACAGAAAAGTAAAACTCCAGAAATGATCAACTGAACAGACAAATTTTACTATGCAGCTATTAGCAGTATGACTATACACACTAGTTAAAAAAGTTTTGTGAACTTTTCAAATCAATATACTTCCTTTTAAACACCTATTTAAAAAAAAATCTATGTTGAATATATAGTGAGAAGCAGAACTAAGTTCAAGACAAAATTAGATGGATGAACAAATGTTGTGATCAGTACCTTAGCCTAGATGGGCAGATTTTCTAACACTTGAATTACACAATGTGTACAACTGGGGTACATAAATGCATGTTCTATAACACAAGACATTCCCTTAGTAATAGGTGTCACAAAATTATAAATATCAATGCCCAATATTTAAAAAAAAAAAAAGGGTAAATTCAGTCAAAAAAAAGTTAACTTGGTGATTTTTTATTGTTAGATCAAAGAGAAGCAGCTTTTCTGCAAAGAAAACAAGTTATGCATCAAATCAACACTCAATAAAAGTAAGATAATTGCACCACAAAATACCAATTCACATGTTTGCTTGCATATTCTCTACATATGTATACACAAAATTCAAAATCTGAACTCACTTGGCTGTTGATTCAGCTTCTTGTTTTTCAGGATGTATCTTATTTATAATTTTTACATCGGCTTTAGGTTCTTTACCTTTAGTGCTTATTGAAACAGATAAATTCACAGATCTTGATCCTATTTTAACTTTCCTAGAAATATGGCCACTAGAAACAAGATTTAAAATATATATTGTAAAACAATTCAGAATTTTTTATACCTTAAGATTTATTGAAGTATACTGTGAAAAAGATTTAGTGCAATGATTAAATACCTGCTCTTGATACCAGTCTGAACACCAAGGCTCAATTGAATGATTTTGAGGTAAATTATGTTATTGTCCAGGAGCAAATTTTTATACTTATTTGTATAAAATACTTATGTGCATTCTGCAGGGCTGTTATCCAAATTAAATTGTAGAATAAATTTTAAATAGTAGTAAAAGAATTCTTCCTAAACCCTATTTTAGTAGCACTTTTAGTTGCTCATACACAAAATGAATTGGCTAAACAAAAAATGTGCTAATTAAGTAAGCAGGCGTTGAAGATCTTGCCACAAAATTAAAAACAAAATACAGTAGAACTCCAATTACCTGAACTCTACCTATCCGGATTGCTTTAAGATAAAATGAAATCACCAATATCCGCATTTTAAGTTTCTTATCACTGAATGATCAAAACGAAGAGGACAAAGTGTCAGTTCAGGACATAAGAAACATCCTAGTGAAAATTCCTGGATGTTCCGAGTGCAATGCAGAGGACGTAGGCAAGTGGCTGGTGTGTGATTCTCCAGACCCAGGATTCCAAATTCTCAGTGACGATGAACTCATTCAAAGTGTGAGAGAAGAACTCATTGATGACGACATTGCTACTCAACCAGATGTGGGACCGTCGGGTAGTAAGGCATTTGAGTGCCTTGGCACAGAGCTAAAATGTATGGATCAGCAGCCTGAGTGCTACCATCTACAGCTTAAGCGCATGTGTGACTTGGCTGAACAAAACCGAGTAAAGACAGCGAAACAACCGACTGACCGATATGTTCAAGCAATGATACATTTTAATACAGTATGTAAGTACAAAATGTAAACAAAATCGTTTTCAGTCATTAAATTACATTACACACTAAAGCAAAATTCGTTTTTTTACAAAGAAATAACCTTTTCATCGTAAATTATCCAATTATCTGGATGGGGTCTGGTCCCTATTGATCCGAATAATTAAGAGTTCTACAGTATTTTCTTTTTTAAATTTTCATGACAATATGGCAACTAATGATTCCTATGTTTTTCTTTCGTGGTTGCTACACAGCATTGCACTTAAACTTGGCCATCCTTTGAAAATTTTCTTCAAATACAAATATTTTTCTGTCTGCTATTAAAAAAAGAGTCTTTGTTTTCTTTGACCACTGATAAATTAAAATAAGCCAAGAAACTTTAGAAATTAGTAGCTTTTGAGACGATTTTGCTTAAAAAGACTCCTAGTTGCCAAAGTTGAAGAACAGTAGCAAAAATTAACTGTGACAGCCCTGATTCTGTTTTATATTTCATTTCAAATGTTATGTCTGGTTTTTTTTTTAATTTTATGATTTTAATTCTTAAACTTTTTTTAGAAAAAAAAATCATATCATAATTTGGATAATGATTTTAAAAATAAAAACATCTTGATATAATTCAAGATCATTAACACAATCTTATGCAATAAACTAATTTTTTTAAAGGAATAATCTGAATTTATAAAAAATATACTCTATAAGATTGAAAATCAGGATAATATTTTAAAAATAAAATGTTTGGGGCAAGGGTAAAATCTGCACAAATTGAGAAGTTAAACAAAAACAAGCAAGATTAAAATGTATATATCAGTATCTGTATACTCACTAAGATGTATTATCTTTTTTTAAAAGCTGTACAACGATGTCATCAGTAACTTCACTAAGGTCAACAATCTGCAATTCAGGCTGAGGCTTAATGTTCTCATAAACTATAGACAATGATTCATCTAGGGATTCAGAATCCACAAGAGCCCTTTTAGCAGAATCAGGTTGCACACCAGTTTCTTCTGGCGAGATCTAATCGAAAAATAATCATGGAAAGTAAAATTAATTTCTTAACAGTTATTTCACTTTAATATGTTTAAAACAAGGGGTGATCAAAAGTTTCCGTTCAAAGGCTGTACAGTCCAGATTTGGTATGCTAGTCATGCAAAAGCGTCTCAAGCATTTAAGCAATCATCCCTCTGCTTCACCAGGTTGAATATACCCTTTTGGTAAAACTCCTGTTTCTGCTGCTTGAAGAAGTCTGAAACTGCCTGCTGCACTTCTTCATCTGACATGAACAGTCAACCTTTCAAGGACTTGTTTAAGAGAGCAAAGGCATAAAAATCGTATGGGGGAGAGACCAGGACTGTAAGGCGGGTGCTTGAGTGTCTCCCACTTTAGAGAGTGTAACTTCTGCTTTACAACATTTGCAGTATGGGGATGTGCCTTATCATGAAGCAGAATCACTCCCAGGACGTTTCACTTTAATTGCACATAGTAATCTCTCCAGCATTTCGCAGTACCATACCCCAGTGATGGAAACACCTGGATCCTTGAAATCAATAACCAATGGGGCCTGGTAATCAAAGACCAGGGTAAGTATACCTTTTCCAGCAGATGACTGGCTCTTAAACTTCTTGGGATGAGGGATGACACCACTGCATGGTCGAAGCTTTCGATTCAGGTTCTCAGTGGTGGCATCAGCTTACGTTGCCTGCAACAATGCACTCAAGGTTTCATTTTTGTTTGGAATTTAATTGCAGACCTAACGGTAGCCTAACTCCAGCTGGATGATGTGTTGCACGCTACTGAAGTTTATGTTGAGATCTTTTGAAAGCGCACGGATGGATATGCAACAATTTGCATATCCATTTGAGCACCATTACACTACAATGGTTTTCAACAGACATGCTTCTCCATACATATTTTTCATTCTACGATGAATGTCTGCCGCTTTTTGTCTTACGGCAGCCCCCCAAAAAAGAACAGCAGGTTGGTCCTGTTTGGACGAATTTGGTATTAACGTCGCCATTGTTAACGTTTCAGTATTTTCCACACACTTATGAAATAAACGAATGCACAACAATCCCATGCCTCGATGTCGGTGCTTATATACTCACATCGGTGACATGCTAATTTGCATATGCACTGCAGCCACGCACTCAAACAGAAACTTTTGACTGTGCCTTATATTTTAAAACAAAATCTGGATAAAAACACTAATTAACAAGAAAAAATATCTTGTAGCTATATTCAAAGTTTACTATGTAAGAGTCATACAATACCCACTGTGCTAGAATTACCAATAGATGAGACTGAAGGTAAGGGTGTCTGGAAATCATCACTTTCTGTCAAATCAATTAAATCTAGGAGAAAAAAAAAAGTAAAATCACATGGTCAGTTAAATAGATTAAAAACAAGTTAATTCAAATACAAATTTAACAGCATACTTAATTTAAACTCCCATTTAAGATGCTTATCAGCAAATAACTTCCAAATTTTGGTAAAAGATGTTTGCATTCAATTAATCATGATACTAAAATTACAACAAAAAATAGTTAGTTTTAAATGTTATGGTCTTTTTTTTTCCTAATCAAGGGGTAAATTAATAATAAAATCAAATTATTAAAAGTTAAATAATTTAATATCTTAAATACATATGTAAGTGCACACATTCAGTATATCATCTTACCATGTGCATTTAAAGGTACTGTGGATCCTGAAAAATCATGTTGATTTACAAGCTCTTCTCCAGGAATTTCTGCCTAAAAAATAAGTTATTTAAGTTGAATTTGGCCAAGATGCAACATGCACAAGAATTTTAGACAAAATCAAGACTGATAAAAATATAGTAATTTACCATTTTGAATTGAAATGAGTCCAAGTATAAAAAGTCTAAATAAAATTCATTAAATGAATGTCGGAAATGAATATACATTTTTGTTAGGATCTTCCAAAAGGTCTTTGAACTCCACATCGAGCATGTCTATGTTTATCAAAAACTCTACATTCAGTCAAAATGTGACCAACAGTAAAATGACAATAGCAAGTCAAACACAACAAAGCAAGTACAGTAGGTACAAAGTCCAAAATCTTCCTGACCTCGGCCATTCCGAAATATTCGCTTTTTTGTCAAAAAAACCTTAATCTAACCCACCATCCATGCAAATTTTGCATTTGTAATAGTAAAATAGCAGATATATAAATAGGAATTATTTATTTTCTGCTATTTAAAAAAAAATATTTGAATCTCTGTTAAAAAAGCATATAATGTTATACTTGGAGGAGGGGGGACTGTTATCAGAGAATCAGTATGGGTTTAGGAACGGCAGATCCTGCTCTACAAACCTTTTGAAGTTCTACGAAAAAATTACTGAGGAGCTGGATAATAAGAGCAGTGTGGATATCATGTACATAGATTTTCAAAAGGCTTTTGATAAAGTACCTCATGAGGCATTACTGTTTAAATTGGAAAGGCTGGGGATTCAGGGAAAAACATTAATATGGATAAAGAATTGGTTATTGTGTAGAAAACAGAGAGTGCAGGTAAAGGGAAATTATTCACAGTGGTCAGAAGTTATAAGTGGGGTGCCTCAGGGATCAGTTTTGGGACCAATTTTATTTATAATTTTCATAGATGATATAGGTCAGGGGATAAAGAATAGAATCAGTATATTTGCAGATGACTTAAAAATATGGGGGACAGTGGATACCAAGTTACAGATAGAAAATTTACAAGGGGATTTTGATAAGATATCCGAATGGGCTGTAAAATGATATATATGATGATATATATGTATGAGAAAGGACATAGAATCAATTGAAAGGGTTCAGCACAGAGCTACAAAAATAATAAAGGGGCTAGCAAATTTCGACTATAATGAACGTTTAAGTAAGCTAAACATGTATATACTGGAAAGAAGAAGGAGGGGGGATTTGATTCAGCTTTTCAAGTTTGTAAAACAAGGGGACACATAGGGCTTAAATTTCAATAGGGATAACAGAACAAGGGGTCATGGGTATAAATTGAATAAGACACATTTTAATCGGGATTTAAGGAAAAACTACTACTCTAATAGGGTAATATACAGTTGGAACGCGTTGCCAGAAAATATAGTTAATTCAAAGGGAGTGTACGAATTTAAGACACAATTGGATAGTCAGTGGGAATTGGGGAATTCATAAACAAAGGACCAGCCTTGTTGGGCTTGAGCCTTTAGCTGGTCGTCAATATTTGTATTTGTATTTGAATAATTTTTTATAAAGGTAAAAACCTTTTTAATACAAAACAACAAATTGTACTTGCAAATCTTCTACAGGGTGGCAACAAAATCCTCGAAAAAAAGTTCCCTGATATTTCCCTGATTTCCATGATAGTGTGACAAAAATTTCCCTGATTTTACAAATCCCTTAAGAAATGTCGGGATCCGTAATTGGTATCGATATACAGTACCACACGACACTATTTTTAAATATTTAGTGTCAGATGGATGTAAAAGGATAATTCTCCACAAATATTTTGTATTCTTTCTCATCAGATATTTTAATTGTTATCGTAAGGGTTGGAACCCTAATGGAACTCAAACAATAGCAATTGAAAAAACTGGGGAAAAAATAAAAATATTTTCATCATGAACTTTTTACACCTGTCCCAACATTATCCAAATATACATAAAAATCAAATGCAAAAAACTTAAAAAATTAGTACAGCTTCAGTCTACGTTTAAAACGGTGGCAACGATCGTTGCGCACTTCTAGTAGCGAGTTAGGGCAGGTTAAGGCAACACATCGGCATTACGATTATTATGGTTTCCATGGCAACCCCGGCAAGCGAAAAGTTTAATATTTAGGCCCGGTGCACACATCCGGTTTTTCAACGTACGGTGCCGCTACCGCAAAGCAAGTGCAGTCTGAGATATATTAGATCCAATGGAGTAGTGCACACATGCCTCCGGCGCCGCTGTGGCGATGTACGTCCACCTTCCATGCAATTTGTACCGCAGTTCCCCATGGCACAGCAGCTTGCCGCACACGCTTCTCCAGTCTGAAGTAATTAATAAATGGTTGATCCAGTAACGTCTATTTTCTCTTTCAAAATATACTATTTTTACACTAAGTTAACGAAATAAACACGTTTTCTTCGATAAAATATTTAACGCAAATGGCGCGAAAAAAGTACTTGCGTGATTTCACAGTTATGTGTGCATAGTTGGGCTTCGGTGCCGCACGTTGAAAAATCGGATGCGTGCACTGGGCCTTAGACTACGGCCGTTAGAGCAGTTGTGCATTGAAAGTTATAAGAATCGCGCTTGTTATATCAATAGTCGTAGTCAAAAGGTTAAATTTTCATTTTGAATCTCTAATAATATAAAGGGAAGTGTTTGTCAGTCTGTCTGTTTGTTACCTGCACGAAAAGTTTGACGAATCTATTGAACTTACATTACAGGTAGTTCAAATGTTTTTGCCATTTTTGGGTCGCGGCGAATTTTAAAATTCAATCTAGAACATTTTAAAATGAATTTAATGAAATGTAATTATTATTGAATGCAACAGCATAGAAGATCACAGATTCTAAATGTACTTTTTTCGTTCCCGTTATCATTTTGCGCGGAGGAATGATTTTCCAGCAAACGATAAAAAACAAATAAACTTTCAACTGGAGTTATTTAGTTCCTTTTCTATCTACTAGACCGTTAAAGATAGAGTAAAAATTTCAACGTATTTGAAATATGCGGACAATTTCACATTAGATCAATACATAAAAATATGAGTTTTTTTAAAAATAATAAGTAAAAGTTTTAAATTGAATATCTTCAAAATTTTCGCAAGAGATTGTGACGTTTAGAGAGATTTTCAGCGAAAGAGGAAAAGAAAAAACATTTTGGTTGGCATTGTTTAGTTCTTTTTTGTAAAATCGGTATCGTTAAAGATAGATTGAACATTTCAAAGGATTTAAAATTTGACACCAGATAGATACCTTATACGTTTGATTTCTTTCAATAAATCATTTTTCAACAAACTATTTATATTTTCACAAGAGATTGTGACGTCACGCCGAATTCCCATTTGGTTTGCGAAACAAACCAACAAACACCTCGGGCAACTCCGTTATGGCTGTTATCCAATTTGCGAAGCAAATCATAGTTCACAATATTCATAATTTGGTTTGCTTCGCAAACCAAATGGAAATCCGCAGGCAATTCATTTCTAAAGGCTACGAATTTCCATTTGGTTTGCGAATCAAACGAAAACCACGAGCAACGGCATGATGGCTGTTATCCAATAGGCTACGCATTCTCATTTGGTTTGTTTCTCAAACCGTCTTCATAGCAATCACCGGGGGTTAGCGAGCAGCACCTAGTTAGTTAGCACTTGACCCCACGAAAAGAACTGTCACGGGCAACGCCGTGCTGGCTAGTATTCTTTAAACTTCTTTCAAAATTCGTAGAACTGTCGGTTGATTTGATTGGTTCATTTGAAGTAATTCCTTCCTTGGCGAATTTAGAAGTGTGCCCCAAAAGCGCCAAGGCTGTTACACTGCTATAAACGTAGACTGAAGCTTTACCAAAAAGTTCTACAAAAATGTAATTGCAAGCAAAAAATATTAATTTAATGCACACAAAAAAAAACCACATAATTTGTTACACAAATTTAAAATTGTATACAACATGTATCGCTGGCCTCACGGCGACGAGACGCTCATGCAGCGAAATCCATGGCGGCGGTTTTCACTGGGTTCGAAAATTACGACGCCAGTGTTCTTTATTCGAATTACAATTTCGGAGAAAACGATTTATTCGATTTTCAAAAGTACTTGTAATTGTGCATCTCTAAATAGGCCACAAACGACAGTAGTTATCGTTTTCATAAAAGTTTTAAAAATTCCCTGATTTTTTGTGAAATTTGGAAATTTTCCCAGAGAATTCCCTGATATTTTCAGAATTAAAAAGTTCCCTGAGAATTCCCTGATTTCCCGGTTCTGTTACCACCCTGTTCTAATTTTTCTGTGTGGTATTTACTCTGAGCATACCCGTTATTTTGTGTTGTTTCATCCACTAGGACCAGGTTTAACTCCTTGTTCTATAAAAATTGTAGGAAAAATGGAAAAAAAGTGAGAACATAGCCGGTTAGCAAAACGTCCGCATTTGGGACTTTGTACTGTACTATCAATAAGTGAGCAATGGGTGTTATCTATTTTTTAATAACTGACCAATACCTTTGATAGGGACTGTTAAGCAATGATGCATACTTGCACTCTTTGCTGCAGAAGTTCATAGGAATGTCTATGTGACCAGGAATTCAAAATGTATGATTTTGTGATTTTAAAAGGTTTTTTTTCTCTCTCTGAGTATCAGAGGTTGACTTCACTGAATATTTGCAAGAGCTTCCATGGTTTGGAAGAAGAGTAAAAAATTTCCAGAAATTCCAACACAAGTCTTAACAGGATCGCTCATGTGTTGGAATATACTATTATAAAAAGAAGTGTCTGTCTGTTTGTTATGTGCATGTTCCTGACAAATCTATGGCACTTGCTCCCGTCTGAACGTTTTCAGCCGAAGAACAAAACAAATAAAAAGTTTTAACTAAATATGTAGTTCTTTTTTCTTTCTCCTAGATGGTTAGAGACAGAGTAAAAATTTCAACGGATTTGAAATCTGCTGAAAATTTTACATTAGATCGATACCTAAAAATATGACTTTCTTTAAATAAATAATTTAAAAAATCGAAACTTTAATATATTTTTTCCAATACGAGGCCTTTGTGATCGAGACATCACAGATTCAATTCCCGCGCACAAACAAATCGAGCGAAAGGAAAAATTGAAACATCTTGACTGGCATTGTTTAGTTTTTTTTTTTTTTTAAATCTGGATCATTAAAGATAGATTAAAAATTTCAACGGATTTGAAATCTGCAGGAAATTTGACACAAGACAGATAGATACCTTATACATTTGATTTTCTTTAAATAAATCATTTTTCAATTAAATATTTATACTTTCGCAAGAAATTGTGACATCACGCCGATTGGACCTCTTCACAATTTGAATTTGGTCGCATTTGACAATGCCATTATGGTTGTTATCCAATAGGCTATGAATTTCCATTTTGGTATCCGACTGCACATCAGATTTTATGCAAATCCAGTTTGTAACACATACAACTGATCACCTCTTTTGAAAATTGGGCCATTTTGTCAGATACTCATTTCTTATATCTAATCTATCCACTATAATTACAAAACACCACCATGAATATCTAATTAAGAATATAGAATCAAACCTTAAAATCCAATAATGGACCAATTTGATCTATTACTGGAACACATGCAGTTTTGTTCTACCACAGGTCTGGCCACAATATTTGATTTAAAATTAATATGAAAACTATGTAAATCAAAATTAGACACTAATTTACCTCTAATGCCAAACTTTAGTTCAAAATTAGAAGGAGAAATTAGATGAATTAAAGATTGAGATATCACTCCTCAGAACTCCACTATACTGCAATTTCATAGATCAATCTAATGATTTGTCATCAGATTTGTTTATATTTTTTAAATGAGAAAATAAATCAATAATGAATGAATTTCAGATTACCATTTATTCTAGTTCAATGGTTGCAAGAATATCTATTGGATTTATAGTAGAATAGACTAATTTGTTTAATTCAATCAGAAATTATCAAGTAATGGCAGGTAGTCAAGAACTGCTTCATTTTATGTATATTAAAACAGAATATTTACTTACCCCAGGCCTCGAAATATATTTTTTAATAGGTACAGGTGCACAAGGTGCACCTAAGTTTTTAAATTAGGTGCACAGGTGCGCCTAGTGGGAAAAATTAGGTGCACAATTTTATTTTCACGTGCACAGTGCACCTGGGTATTTCGAGCCCTGACTTACCCAATGCTAAATACTAAGCTTAGTTCTATATAAGAGGTGAATTAAGATAAAAATATCATTCCTTTGCAAGATATGCCAATTTTAAGTAAGTGATTTTTAAATTTAAAAAATCATTGATTCAAATCAAACTTTAAATCTTGTTTTGAAATTGTAGTCTAATCATATTAAAATGAAATAACCAGGGACGGAACATATCTTATTTCATTGAAATAAATTTAAAACTGCACCCTCTCAGCAACACATGATGAACGACCATTTTTAACTGAATATAATTGGATTATCTATTAGAGATGGTAGTAGTAATACAACTGTATTGGTGCAGGCTTTAAGAAATTATCGGGAGAATAAAAATATCACTTCAAATGTTTCATAACTAGTGATACCTGGACTTAAACTGGACTCTGAAATACGCGGTTAGTGCTTTTTTCGTTTGGCAAAACTTCCGCCTGCTATCATCAGTTTTTTTTTCTTGCTACCAGTTGCAATTTTTATAAGTAATCATCCATTGACTGTAAGAATAAAAATTTTAATTATGGTTGTTTGAATGAGAAATGAGGTAATCGTGTATTTCTGGAAGGTCAGGAACTCGCTGATTTATTCTTAATTTCTTATTTATTACATTGGAGGCCATACTCTCTAACAAGAGAAAACAAACACAAAACCTAAAATTTCATGTTTACAATTTTCGGATTTTACTTGATAACACAATTGTTGAAAACATTTATTTTTTTTTACTGCCAAATTCAAATAAAGGTGATTCTTAGAACATAATAAAAAGCTTCACACATTTACGTTCACTCAAAAATTTAAATACTAGAATGCTGATAAAAGAATTCAGGCCAGTACCGGCAATTTCCCAAGGAACTTTATTTCAAATCGTTGAAACCAAATGCACGGCTTTGTTCTATCTTATCATTAAAAACAATATTCTCAACTTTAAATACCTTTTTAAAAATAAAAAACAACTTACCATATCGTTGACGTACTATACGTTTAAATTACACACGTAAGATTCCTATTTTCACAGAGCAACAGCAAAAATCAGGAAATGAGAGAATCAGCTTTTTCAGACAGTAATATGTGTGCAAATTTTGTTACAAAGATAGGATGCAGATGAGAGACTATTGGAAAGATGGTCTATGTCTTAATGCAGATGAAATCCAGATTAATAAACAACTTCAAAAAGTAATACAGACAATAAAAGAAAATATGAAATTGAAGTAGTAGTACTATAAAAACAATGAGAGAATATTAAAAGTCATAGTTAAAGTTAATAAAATTAAAAATTATTTCAAAATCCAAATGAAATTTTTGTTACAAAACATATGCCTATTTCATCTAATCTCAAAAATAAAAACAAGAAATGCTTTGGAATACGAATATCATTGTATTAGCAAGACTTGTTAAGTTTTTGACACATTGTAACAACTCTGATTCAAAAGCATTGTGGTTTCATTAAGTGAACCTGGAATCAGCCTAATATCCATATATTGGCTAGGTGATCATTAATTTTATGAGGTAATTTTCTGTCGTTTATGTTAATCAGGAATTCATTTCCTCTATTGTAAATAAATTAAGCATTTAACATGGTTTCGCTATTTTAGAAATTTCATCATAAAACTGTAAACACACAGCTGATGGAAAGAAACAGAGCCTGAATAAAGTAAAAAATTCTCAATATAGATTACTACAAGCAAATATTTTAGATTTGTTTGAATCGTAAAGAATGTTTCATCTTTGATACTGGAGTGAATCAGAGCTTGACAATGCTTGCTGATAGCGCTGTGGTGCCAGTGGTCGAGGATAGTAGTACATTCTCATCTCATTCGTTAAGCCGGAAGAGAAGGAGCAAGTGGAAGATGGCTGTTTACTGTTCAATGTTTTGATTTAGTTTCTAGCGATTCACGGTGAATTGTGATAAATTGGGGCTTATTATGAATGTTATTTTCATATGAGCCTCGACACACACACATTGTGTTAATGGTGAGATTAAAGCCTGGTTAGATTCCTCTTTGCCTGGCCATGGGTGCCCAGCAGGGCAAAGAAAATCGAGGAAGCAGTTCATCTGTTGGTAGTGGCAGTCATGGGGGTAAACCAACAAAACATAAATCTAAATCTAAGGATACTAGGATATCATCTGGAGCTGGAAATATATTCACAGAACATAGTGGTGAGTCGTACGTTTTTTGTTGACGAGTGTGTCTGTATGTATCGTGTATTGAAATGACCCATTAAGTGCATAATTCTATTTAGGAGCTTTGTAAATTGTCATTTTAATCATACGTATTTAAACTATCCTTCAACTTTAAAGAGGATCTGTTAAAAGTATTTTCTGGCACACAATGTTAAAGCTGTCTTGACGTTTCTCAATCAAAATAAACATCTTTTAAGGTTAAGTAACAAATATGATTGTATTGGATCAAGGCGTAATTGTTGATTGTGTACATAAAAACCTAAATGATTTTTGATCAGTGGTTGGTTTAATTTATTTTGAAATTGATTACACATATGTATGAGCAAGTTTCTTTCTGTCTTAACGCTCTTGTAATTGTAAAATATTCAGAAAGAGTTCAAGAGTATTTTCGATGTTTTTAATTATTTTAAGTTACCCGAGTCGTTTATTTTGATTTTCATTGATCGTTCTTTATTTGGCTTTTTAATAAAGAATTTCAATTATAATTATTTGCAATATTCATTAATCATTATTAATGTATGTGCATATTTGTAAGTAAATTTCAAAACTGCATACTTTTGCTGTACAAATGTGCCCATATTTGGATGCATTACATTGCAACAAAAGTGATCCAGTTTTACTACACGTTATTCACAGAAATCTATCTAGCATAAAAAATGTATAGTATAGAATTAAATAAAAACGAATGTTTTCGATCTTGTAAGTAACAATCAAACTCACTGGAGTCTTTCACTTTGAGGTTACTGGTATTTTGATTGCTTTGGATCTTAATCAATTAAAAAAAAATTAGTAATTAACAAGTTTGCATGTGTTTCTATGAATTTACTATTAGTGTGCTTATCTCAATTTAAAGTTTTATCCTCAATTTCAACAGTATTAGATGACAATTTGATAGAAATGCAACCATAATATTCATTCGCATTAACCTTTTCAAAAAATTGCTCATTGAAACGTTTTTGTAAAAATTACTGCCGTCTTCAATTTTACTGTGGCAGTTTCTAGTCTTTACTAATGTGTATTAACTATAGTAACATTGGTATTATGCTATACATTTCTTGCATGTATTCCATTGACTAGCATTTCAAATAGACAGTTTATAATTCCTCCTCTGAATGTTATTGAATGACAAAAGTTTCTTTTAATTATATTTTTAAATGTGTCACAGCAGCATAGGAGCATTACAACATGACTTGATTCCTAGTTTTATAAAACATAAATTCAATCAACCTCTTTAAAATTTTCTGTCTAATTGTTTCAGGGGTGTTATTTGAGTTTTTGTGTTCGTAAATTGTAAACACATAATTGTACTGTGATTTTGAAAAATATCACATTTTTGAGTCTGATCCTTGTGGATATTTTTAATACAGATGTTATCAAAATAAAGATTTATTATAATTTGGAATTGCAGTGAAACCTTGTTAATTTGTAACCACTTATCATAAAATTCTGTTCAATGGGAAATAAATGCTCATCCCAACAGTTAGGATGGGATCAATGCAGTAATTAATAAGTTTCATTAATTCTTTAATTTAAAAAAATTGCTCTCTGGAAAAAGAACAAGGCTGCAAAAAGTTCCTCTTTTTACAGCCTTGTTCGATCTATACACGAAATAGAATATTCAGAGTGGAATGCTTCCCAAAATTCAGTAAAAGGAGCTGGATTATTAAAGAGCTTAACTGAGTCACCACATTATTTTGTTCTTTCCTTGGAGGTTTGTTTGACAGAATTGTCCACAAAGGGTTCGAATGACAATGATCGCTAAAAGGTGTGGATAAATAGAAATTTTCATAAAAAGGTTGAAAGTTCCAAACAAAAAACTTATCCTCGTAAGAAAAATCTGTTTAATGTTGAACAATACAGTGCAGTTGGACTGAAGTTCCTGGGTTAGAAGCAGTAAAATGTTTCTTTTTGTCTCCTGTTTTTTTCTGCCAAGTTACAACCTTGGGATCAGGAAACAATTCAGAGCCTAAAACAAAGTACATAACAAAATTATTTGAAATAATATTCAACATTTCAATAGCAAAACTTTCTGTGAAGCAACTTATCTTAAAAGTGCTTCAGTTCTTAAATAATCATGCCCTTATTATTGAGGCAAAAGATTAAATTGCAGATGCTGAAAGGCACAGAATTCTTACAAAAGATAATTTAAAGGAAAACATCATTATGGAAGAAAATATTCTCACATCTTAAGGAAAAAATGTCCAGCTGATCCGGAGCTGAACACCAGTGACACCTCCACAAAGCGAAAATTGACCTTAAGAGTAACATGATAGCAAAACCTCCATGCAGGGTTGGCTCCTCGGTTTGGGTTTGGCGTAAGTTGTGCAGAAAACAACACGAGCAATGAGTCTGTTGGTATGAACATCTTGCCATGGAGACGCTATCCTCGGTATCCAATGGAAAAATACTAAAAACATGACGCGGGCTGTAGTGTGCCGAGGGTTGCTAGGCCAATCGGCGAGATATGTCGACAAGTGTGATGAGAAAAATAACTTCTTTGGGAGGGGGGGGTAACTCTGTGCGTCTGGAAGTAATGAACAATATTTTTTGTTTGAAGATGGAATAGACACCAGAAAGGTTTATTGAAATTAATTTTTTTTCTTATTTTCATTAAATTAAAAATGCAGTAATAATTTTTATGTTATATTTGACCTACTATATAATATTATATTGAATTTTGTGAGAATATATATATTTTTTGATTACCTGATGTGGTCTGATTTTTTTTGCATGATTATCACCACAGCCTTGACAAAGTATGACAGCAGTACTTGTAATTATTGATGTGCAAATATTTCTTTGAGTCAAGTGGCAGAAGCTTTAAAACTACTAAAAAAAATTCATTATGGAGCAAGAGAATACATCTCAACAGAATAGCTTGTGAGATGTTAAAAACATCTAGATAAAGCTGTTCATTATAACAGATTTTTTTAAATATTGATCGAAATTCTTGTTAGTAAATAAATAGACAAAGGTACAGCTGGATTCTGTGCCTCATTTTGTGGCAATACTCTTGTTGCACTTTTTATGTCGCCAAGGAAAGAATTCTTGCAAAAAATCTTTTTTTTACAACAGAAAATATTAAGCTTCAACAAAATTGAATTAACATAAAACAAATTCAAAGTTTACCGTAAAAGCCAAAATAACCATACAAATAAAGATGGTTACTTTCACATGCCATAACTTGCTACTAAAATTGCTAAAAAAAAACCACACCAAGAGCGTTGCCACCAAACGAAGCATAGAATGCTACTACCATAGACAACAACAGTAAAACATTTTAATTTCGATAGTTTAGTTTTTCCATTTTCTGTGGTATATTTTATTAGTCCATTAAAGGTGAAAATAAAGAAATTTTTTAAGTGGCCTGGTGGCCACTAAACTTGCTTCATTCAATGGTCACTTATGAGCATTCACATATTTTGTAGAACACACACACATATATAAACACGTCCCAGCACTATGGAAATACCAGGTCACATGCACACACAAGTACTAAACTTCAGCCTTCTTCCCCTAGATTGCTTTGCATTTTCCCACCCCAAGGTTCTGCGTTTCCCCCCCCCCCCTAAATTCCGAATATTTTCCATGTTTATGTTCCCGTGCTTTTTTTTTTTTTAAATTTACGGTACCCAGAAAAAAATGTAAAGATGGAGGTTTCACCATATAAACTAATGTTTTTAAGAATATGTGGTGACTAGCAAAATTTTGGTTGGTTATGGATTGGCGAGCAGGGGGCGGAGCTACCTAGTTCTATAAATTTTCATTACCAATTCCAAAAATTTTGGGTTTGGTTGATTTTAGTGATTTTTTAAATAATATATATTTGCACAGACAAAAAGGAAAACATGATCATAAAATAAAAATAACTTTATCCTTGAAAACTTTGGAAAAGTTATTCCTATAGAATTAATCAGGAAACAAAGTTCTAAAAATATGTTTAATCTGAAAAATTTATTCCAAAGATCATTACAGAAAAAAAAATAATAAATTTTTTTTTTTTTTGGGGGGGGGGAGAAACACGAAATTTTTTACAATCTTATTGAGATTGTTGCTACATCACTTCCAAAATTGAGTAACGATCGACGCTGTCGCCATTTGACATCGATCGTACACGTTTGCTGGACATGTGAGTAATAATGGTATTAATATTGTATCTGCTAAATTCACTTTATTTTTCGATACAAAAACTATTAATCTGATGAAAGGAGATTGTAATTAATATTTTTTTTTATGTTTTGAGACATCGACACCTTCGTAAAATCAATTAAATCGGCGATTTGATGGTTACGCGATTTTGACTTCGTATTTTTAAAAATAAGTAAAGTATATTTACGGCCAAGAATATGCACAAAAACACATAAAATTGCGAAAAACTATTTAAAAGTTGTTTTAAAGACAAAAAAATGCAGTTTAAAGTATTTACCAATACATTTTTTGCTTCAGGTATAGAGCTATTTCGATCGTTACTTTTGACATCGTAAAACATGCTGGATGGCTTTAGTATTACTTCTTTGTTAATTCTTCAAAACTAATGATGCCATCTACTGATCAAAAATTATTTTTTCTGCAATTCTGGAAAACACAGAATTTATTTTCTTGATGTACTGTATCAGTTAACATTATAGATGTCCAAAATCCGACATTTGTAACTAAATAATTTAATTTTAAGGATATTTACTCCAAACTATTGTAAAAAATAATAATTCTTGTCTATGAACAAAACTAAAAACCCAATGAGAAAAAAAAAAATTAAGAGTTAAATTTTTTTGTTTAAAGTTATGAAATGTGTCTACTTCCTACCTTTTGAGAACTACCCGGTTAGCGAGCAGTGGTCACGCAGCTACCCACGAAAAGAACTGTCACGGGTAACGCCGTGCTGGCCAGGTTGTGGCTAGTATTTTTATAAAAGTTTGTTTATGTACTTATAGGGGCAACTTGGTGACTAGGCTATTCAGTGTCAAACAATTCAACCAAGAAATGAGTTCATAGGAATCTTGGAAGTCTTATTTAGCTATTTGTTTTTACAATGACAAAGAACTACCATAAAGGTTCTACATTGTTAATCAACAATGATAAATTTAAATTTTACTGAAAATGACATTATTTTACTACATAGTTTAATCTGTCACTTAAGTTATTTGTTAATTATTGAGGTAATTAGATGGCTTAAATTAGGAAGGAGAAAAAAAGTTTTCATTCTGTTCATTTTAAATACATAACTTGATATCTTCGATAATACTTAAATCAGCAAATTCATGCAATTCTGCTTATATTAACCTAAACTTTACCTGATGTATTCTATGGCCTTATGCATTTATAGGCAAAATAGGAATGGCTGTTATAAAGCAAAGATGGGATGTGTCACACAATAAATAGTAGTACTCTGGTATACATCGTTATGGATGTTTTTTCATATTTAAAGAAAAGCAATGGATACACCGTTTATTTTGATAATGTTTTGCCTTAAAGGAAACTAATATGCATCATTAATTTAATGAAAAACTATTGGCTTTTGTGTGCTCTTTTAAATAATAAAATTGTTCTCAAGAAATTGATAGGTACAAAGTTAATCTTCCTTTTTGCAATTGATTAATCTGGAGCTAGGTGAATAGAACAGTTGCACTACATTTTTTCTTTCATAGCTGCTTTTATTTCTGGCGTGGAGATTTTAAAATTGCTATTTGCTCCATTTATTGTAGTACATGATAAGTGTGGCGCAGCTACACTACCATTGCAAGCCACATTTCAGGAAAGAATATTCGAAAGAGCCATTTATTTATCTTTTATAAGAAAACAAACGATGAGAAACTGAAAATTGTTCAACATTTTCAAAGTTTACCCACAGATTCTCCTCCTCCCGGTCAGCCTGAATCATAGCTAAAACACAAAACAGCGTTACTTTCTTATCTGATACAACTTTGACTCAAGACAAAAGATTCATCATTCAAGATGTGTAAAACTATCACAGTATCGCTTTGCCGACTGAGCGCTGGTTAGACAACATAAGTCGAACATAACAAAGCTCACAAACGCAAGCGATTGGTGTTTTGTTACATGTTTTTCTTGCTTCAATATGAGTAGAATAGATGGGCACCTTTGATTTTGAAAGCTTTGATTTTTCATTTCCTCCTCAAAATAGAATAGCTAACGTAAAACACTTCTGTTGGGTGCTCTCAAAGCGATTGCCCTAACAAGTCATCAGAACAATCAAACTTTTGGCAGCTAACTGCTAAGATGGACAACATACGATTAGTTAAAAGAGCAATGGAAATCAGTGACGTTGGCTGTTTTTGTTTTGTTTTGTATAAAAAAGTCTCCGTTCTGCTTTGCCAATAAACTATTTGAGCGTTCATATTTCTTTCATTCATTAATTTTTGTTTTAAAATTACCGAGATTCAAAATATGTATTTGCAAATTGCAATGTTCTTATCTATTGTTCTACATAATAAATATATAAAATGAATTAAAAAGAATCATTCATGGTGTCCACGCTTGGGAAAATTAACAGATTTTTGGTAGTTCCATACAAATGAGCCTAAAAATGTATCAAATTTCTAAGTTAACTAACCTCTGCAATTTTGGTCTATTACCTTAGGCAGTAAGGTATTGAATCTTTAAAACCTAGGGGCCCGTGTTTAATGAGTATGAACGTTGAGGTGAATGTTTCACTAACTCATTAATGTACTCAGAAGAGCGAAAACATTATGAACACCTACTTAATAACGCGTTGCGCCTCCATTTGGACTGCAACTCGCCAGGCCTTGTTGCCACAAGTTCTTGGTACATGACTGGAGACAGGGTGTACCAAATGTCTAAGCAGCGGTCACGCAAAGTCGAGATATTCAGACATGGTGGTGTTTGAGCTCTGAGCTGCCGCTCCCTCCATGACACCCCAAATGTGCTCTATCGGATTAAGTTCCGGCGAGTTAGGTGGCCAGAACATTAAGTGGAATTAATCAGTATACTCCTCGAACCACTCCAACACAATCCGAGCCTTGTGACATGGGGCGTTATCCTGCTGGAAGATTCCATTTCCAGTTGGGAAGACAGACGCCATGCAAGGGTGCAACTAATCCGCAAGGATGTTCAGATAGTTCGAAGCGTTCATGGTCTGTCTGTTCTACCACAACTACGGGTCCCAGAGTCGCCCATAAGAACGCCCCCAAATAATACCGCCGCCACCAGCCTGCGAATGACCTTCTGTACAAGAGGGGAGCAACTATTCGCCTGGCAGACGGCGTATCCTGACACGACCATCGACGTGATGAATGGGAAATCGGAATTCATCATGCCAGGCAACTCTCTTCCTCCATCCATGGTCCAGTCTCGATGTTCCCGGGCCCACTGTAAGCGTAGTTGACGATGACGCTTGGTTTACAGGCACACAAGTGGGACTTCTGCACAGTTCCATATCCAACAGTGTCCTCTGAACTGTGTGTTCAGAAACACTTGCGCTTGGACCTGCATTGTATTGGGCTGAGCCACTGTCTCGCGCCGATTTTGCTTTACCAAACGGGACAGTCTTTTACGTCCTTTTCTTTGATGACGCGTGGACGACCAATACCTTGGCGTCTATTGCTGGTGTCACCGTCATTTATCCACTTTGCATGAATACTAACAACGGCAGATCGTGAACAACCTACCAGTCGTGTAGTTTCGGTGACACTCGTTCCGAGTCTTCGGGTCATTACGATCTGCCTTCTATCAAATTCGCTTAGATCAGCAGCCTTTCCCATCACTCACGAAAGGAAGTGCAAGAATGATTACTTACTTTCTCCAGCTGCAGTTAAATACCATTCTCACTTAATCACGTGCCCTAAACCAAGGCTCGAAATACCCGGGTGCACATGTGCACTGTGCACATGAAAATAAAATTGTGCACCTAATTTTTTCCCGCTAGGCGCACCTGTGCACCTAATTTAAAAACTTAGGTGCACCTGTATTAAAAAATATATTTCGAGGCCAGCCCTAAACGTCATCCAGACGAGTTCATTGAAAAATGTGGGGATGGTCATAATGTTTTGGCTCGTCAGTGAAAATTGATCATTATTTTAAATTCATCTGTGAAATTATTTTTCCAACTTCTTAACTTGCTGGTTAAAAAAAATTGAATAATTAAAGGCTCTTAAGAAAGATCTGCAATAAGGGTTGCTTAAAAGTGTTCTTTGATATAAATTTTAAGTGAGTTTGAGTAAAATATTACCCATAATAGATTTTAAATAAATTTATTAGGTTATGTTCCCACGGATTTTTTACTTTTAAATAATTTCTAATGATGGTATTCAGCTGAAATTCGAGTTATGAGATTTTCCTGATACACAGACAACTATTTGCGTATATTTTATCAAAAATATGATGAGATGCATGAGTATACGAGAATTATTTCGATATTTTACTGTGTTAAATTGTTTTTTTCTTCAAGGGGGAAATAAGCTTTTCTAAATTTCCTTTCAATTGAATATCTTTTAAACTAAAAGAATTAAAACAGTAAAAATGATTGAGCTCAAAATTCGACTGCAAATTATTTAATTGGCAATGCACTAAATCTCTTAGGTGTAGAACTGAATAAAGTTTGCAAAGGAGTTGGAATCGTATGCAACGTGGTTTCATATGCTCTTAGTTTTTCTTATGTCCATGCTTTAAGCAGAAACTGGTCCTTGTTGAAAAATTACCTTTTCTTTTATGTCTTTCTGTACTGGAATTATTTCCATCTGTAATATTGATGTCACTATGTGGTCATATAAGACAAATATGATACACGGATCTTATTCATTATTTATTTTCAAACAGTACAGCTAGTGATGGTTAGCTTATCTGAATTACAAAAGAAGATACTCTCTTCTCTATCTGCCCTGGTCATGGTATTTTCATGTTTGTCAGGTGTGATGAAGGCATTCTGAAATCCAAAATGTTCACAAACAAATGCTCTCTGCCGTCCCCCTACTTGAATATACCCAAATTTTCTGTCTTTCTAGATCTTTTCTGTTAGCAGTATAACTGTTATACTTAATTTCAAGTCCTTCTCAACATCTAGGGACCCTGTTAAACAGGATCCTTGTGGGGAGGGACTTGAAATTTGATACTAAAGGCCCTCTTAAAAAGGGGCAACTATATAACACAAAAAAATGTTAGACATCAAAGTATTTTACAGTTATTTAATTAATTACTGATTTGAAATATTCTTAATTGCTTACTATTTTTTGTTGAACTTAATGGAAGTTCTACAAAGAATTCCGAATAAATGTTTAGTGACCTACTTAACATTTCTCTTGAAATTCTGATAAGAATTTCGGGTCGCCGTGGCTCATTGGGTTTTCTCACTTCAATAACAACTTACGAATTGCAGACGGCGCAGGTACGATTCACCCAGATGTATTTCCTTTCTCAGTCAGTAAAACTATATTGTAGTATGCCCATTAATTTGAGTTTGTCGCAGCTTGACCAAATATGCTTTGTGTCATAAAACCATACAACCGATCAGGACTTCCCTGTGACCAAACATCTACACATTTATCAAATACGGTTATAGATTCTTTAATTTTTAGTGGAATTAACTTTTACCAAACAGTGACAAACTGAAATAGTGATTACGTACGCTAAAGAATGGAAAACATGCTATTAATTGTTTTACAAATTCCTCTGTATCAGTGACAAAAAATATTTTGTAATGTGATTCTAGTTGCATAAAAGCTATTTTATTGTATAATTGATTGATTTGAAATCGAATTTGTGAAGAGTACAACAGAACGTCGCTTATCAGAACCTATTGGGAGACATAAAAAGGCGTGTACCGACAAACCGATTTGTTCGTATAATCGGACATTAGAAATATTCTACTTCTAAAATTAAAAAATAGCTTTCTGTGTTTCCGAGAAAACATATATATTACGTACATTCTTCATATGTAGTATAGTACAAAATTTTTAAATCACTCAAGCGTACGACTGGCGCAACTGCAAGTAGAATCGAAAAAGTCAAGTGATTATTGCTTGTCGAATCTATTATCACCACTATTCGAATAACCGGTCTTTCCGCTAATCGACGTTCTACTCGTGTTTTCACTAAGTAACATTCCATTTGTTCAAGAATTTCGATAGCTTTTTGAAATTTATTTCGTTAAACATTTCGCACACCATTAGTATGATTGAAATAAGTTTTAAAGTGAAAGAAATACTACGAAATTTTGAATGCAGAAATGAATTTATGTTTGACCAAATTTGAAAGAATTCTAAGCTTGAATGTTGATGAACAAAAGCAAACACATTGGAGATTTTTTAAAAAAAATCTAAACTTGATGAAAATGGCTATACATTTTACAATCGATGGAAACATTTCAACTTCGTCGATCTCTTGAAAATGTATTCGTTTCTTTGTTCAGCGAAAAATTGTTTTGCCTTCGAAAATGTCCTGCACTTTTTTTCTCTAGAAAAAGTAAGTCTCTGGCGAAAGTACACCTGAGTCAACGTTAACGTGACTTCGTTCAACATCACCGAGAACTGGAAGGTGTTTCTACCTTCTGCACACAATTTAATTATTATTCTATGAAAACTTCTGGTTCCCGGATGTAGCCCGCTGTTCACCCGTTGGTGATTCATGACTCAATGTTATCGTATTTTCCTTTAATTCGGTACAGGATTAAGAAAAGGAGGAAAGAGAAAGGGTTGCAACAAAGAATTTCAACATGTGCGTTTTCGTTTGTAGTCTGTAATTACGACGGAAACGATTGTGTTCCTTTTGTTTGTGCAATCACCATTTTGAGAAGAAATCGGCAGCGAATGGATTTCTGCCGGGCTTTAGACGATCCTCTGTTCCCAATCTTTGCTGGTAATTATGAATATCTTGCCCCGTTTTCTTATTTGCACGGAAGTGAACCATTCAAGTGAGTCAGACATGGAAAAGAATCCGACGACCATGTGCCGTGACCTTGAGGGACTCCTGAAATTACGCTTTCTTCGGTGTAGGTCATTTGCTTCGAATGAACTGCTTGGGTAGATGTTTCATCATCATTATATTTTTATAACAACACAGCTTGTAGTGTGGGCAAAAAAGAATATCATTAAAACCCGTTTGTCATCAAAGACGAATTTCTTATGGAACGCGATTGAATTTTATTGCGCAATTGAATTTATTTGCCTTGAGCAGCTTTATCCGTTTTTTGGTATCACACCACAATACCAACATATGACAGAGCACGGATAACGATTTTGCAGCTGGTTACTATTGTTACATGCAACAGGAGCTATTGTTTAAAAACTGGAATAAATAATCGGTTGATTCTTATGACGCAAGGGATAAATCTGGCCAAAGTACGCCAAAATTTTGTCTGGAATGTATCAGTTGTAATTTATGGAACAATAAAATGCAATGAAAAGATGTATCCAATAGGGCGTTTTGGTTGCAGTGGCTCAGTGGGATTCCTCACTGCAAGCAACCTGCGAGTTACAGGTGGCACAGGTTCGATTCCTGTCAAGGTCGGATTCTTTCCTGGGTGTTTCTTATTTCTGTGTCAGTGTAACTATCTTTGTGTAAAAATCTACTTGACGTTGCTTAGCGGAGTCCGGCCCTTGCGTCATAAAACCCCGAACAGCCTCCTGCTCTGGGAACCTGTGAGCTTTAGCCGCCGCAGATTCGATTCTTATAACTGCCTTGGTTGAATTTCTCCTGTATTAGTAAAACTTTCTTTCTGCGCGTCCATTTTGAAAGTATTTGTTGCTGAGCAGTATAAGGCCCTGTTCATATGAGGCGTTTTCAAGGTCAGCTTTCTGAAAAGCATTAAATTTTTTTTTGTTGTTGTTCTTCCAATTCAAGTTTCTATTTTTGTGATCGTTAAGATAGTGAAAATTTCAATGGATTTGAAATCTGTGGAAAATTATTATTTAATTATTTACCATTTGATTATTTTTGTTAAATAATTTATTATTTATTAAAAGAAAATCACATTTAAAGTAACGATCTGTTGTAAAAGTTTTCGCAGATTTCAAATCCGTTGAAATTTTCACTCTATCTTCAACGATCGCAAAGATAGAAACTTGAATTGGAGGAATAAAAAATCATAATTTAATGCTTACGGAAAGCTGACCTCGAAAACTCGTGTTAGAAAACGTCTCGTGAACAGGGCCTTATCATGCCATTTCGATAGAATGCGTAACCTTGTACATGTTCGTGCATGTCTACCGTATGTCAGATAATGGCCCGATGTACGGCTAAATCTACCACCTAAAACATGACACATCTGAAACATTCCACAACTGATGATTGCAACATGTAGTACAGGAATCTGAAAGGCTTGATTGAACTGCACACACTACCTCTTAGAAATTATTTCATAAGCCCCTTTTCAGCGAGAAATCCTTGCTAAAAATCACCTCGTTTTGCTAAGGTTTGAACGTGATTTTACAACTCTTTCAAGGAATTTATTGCGCATAAATTTCTGAAAATTATTTATCTGATCTTAATTGAGGAGATGTAGTTATGAAAACTTCAACTAATTGTCGCAGTTTCATGGCATTGATTGCAAGGAAATACCGTGAAAAATAACTGTTTGACATGCAACTGTTATCAGATTAGTAGACAAATTGTTTTTAAATTGAAATACCAGGTCCAAGGAAGTTCCTACTCTGAGGAATCATTATGTTCTCTTGTTGATGTCACTCAGCGATAAACGAAGGCGTCTCGCGCGGTGGCTTGTCTCAAGATAAACATTTGGCTGTCAGAAATGAACTTCTGTTTTTCTTTGGCTTATAACTTCACATATGCCGGTCAATGCTACCTTTGTCTCAACGTGCATGACGGCATTAAACCTCTTTACGGTCCCAGTGTCTTAATCATTAAGTCAACTTTTTGTGAAAACCATGCCTGTAAATGTCGAAATATTTATTATTTTGTTTACTCACGATGGAGAGGGATAATTGGACGACTGAACATATCACTTACGGAGCGCTCTCCTCATCAGAAAAATCGTATCTTGATTTGATTAGAATAATAGGTAAAAATTTTGAAAAACATTTGTGATGAAAGGGACTGGATAACTTCAATTTATCAGCGATTGCAAAAGCACAAACTAGAATCTGTATAGTTACTCAACTAGACACCTGAGTACTGACTAGGGATGCGACATCAACAGCAAAACATCGATGTTCATAATACATCGCCCAAACACCATCGATGTTTTTAAACATTGGTGTATTTAAACTTTTTTTCCCTCCCATTTCTTAAAACTGGTTTAGCAACTTCAAGCATTAATGTTCGCCGGGGGGGGGGTTTACTTTGTCATTTGTCGTGTTTATTAATTTATAAGTACGCCTTTTTTTAATAACTGTACTTTTTTTCATTCAAAAATAAAACATCGACAACGTAGAATAATGGACAATGTTTAAACATCGATGTTAAACAAACATCGGCTCCAATAAATCGATGGTAAATACAACGTTTTTATAAAACATCGAAATTTTGAAAACATCGATGTCACATCCCCACTTTTCAGACCCTTCACCCTTGGCCACTTTAGTCTAAAAGTATGTTCAATTTACTGATTATAAAAATTATGCTACTGGGTTGGGTTTTTTTTAATTTTCATAATGGTACTTTTTTTTTATATAAAAATTAAACATCGACAAGTATAAACATCAATGTTAAATACATCGATGTTTTTTATTAAAAATCGGCATCGATGTCGCATTCCTAGTACTGACCACGACCGAAGGTGCTCAACTTATTGTGATCAATTTCAAACTGGATATTTATCCCCTGCTTGATCTGTTTGATTCTCTTTGAATAAGCTGGAATTCAAAAATAATGATTAGAGGTTAGTTAAAAGATAAACTATTTGGTTTAAAAATAATTTGTTATTATTTGAAGTTGTCATACAATTAGTGGTCCAGTCTAGTCAATTTCCTTAGTGGTGACAAATACGCGATCCAGAAGAGTGTTGGTTGAGTTTTATGGTGTAAAGACCATATTCGGCCATGCTGCGCCAAGCACAAGACAAAGAACACACGAGGAAAGTTTTACACGAAAAAGAAAAATACACGGGATGAATCGAACCTGCACCGCCTACAATTCGCAACCAGAAAAGATAAAATATTCCTCTAGTGCACGGATTTTTATTCAGTGTGTTGCACACTGATATAATTTACGTATGGTGAAACTTAAAATTGTGTAAGATTTCTTTCCTTTTGACGGTTTACTTAGGCACTTTTGACTAGTGTGTTCGTAAAAAATTTCAAGTATAATACCCGACCCGTATAAGTAATTTTAAGTATTATTTTGTATTACAAAGTATCTAACAAATTGTTTTAAAAATATTTTTTTAACTAGCCACTTTGAAGGAAAAATGTTAGGCAACAGCTATCTTTCGTGCATCAATAAAAAGTTTTATCTTTTCGTGAGCTATGCAAAAAGTATCATATTTTTTGGTGTTCCGCAGAATTTTAGTAATTAACTCATGTCTACCACATGAGAAAAAAAAGTTGAAAATGGCTGCTCAAGGAATGCCATGGTCTCGGTAGCTCTTGTTATTCCAAAAATGACCGTTTGGCGCCCCAATCAAATTTATGATAGCCTTGAAGGAAGCATAGATTTGATGCAATCTCTTCTCGCTCTGATAACAAGCGACTCATTTTTTTAAATTTCAAGTAACACTAAAATCCTGGATCCCTCCTATTTCTGAATCACAGACATAAGTAATCGCCTTGTACTAGGGAAAGTTGAAAGAGAACTTGTTTTATTTTAATGACTAAATACTGTTGAATCATTCGTAATAATTGCACAAACGTTGATTTTCAAATTTTCAGCCACGTCATCATATGTTGTAAATACCTGATTTGGTTTCAAAATTTGTCGATTGGAAAAGGCATTACGGGAGCCATTTTATAACATTAAAGTGTTTGTGACGTTTTCCAGAGTTGCTATCGTAAGATCTCAGAAGGATAAGGTGCGAAAACTTATGATTTGATGTGGGCCGATTGGATATCGAAGCTCAGACTAGTATTTTTAATCACGCTGGATAGTTACTTTATCCAATCAATAATTTGTTGTAGTATTTATGCTTTTTCTCCATAATCTTCAAACCGAGTGATCGGCAGAAATAACAAAGCCTCGCCTACATGCTCCGTCTATTTCATTAGATATATCTGATAGGAAAAGCTATATTAATTTGGTCATTTCACTGAAGTTTTGAAATTAATGCAATATAGAACAGAGCGAGCTATTTTCTTTTATATGTACCTAGATTGAATTTTAAAATTCGCCGCGACCCAAAAATTGCAAATAATTCGGACTACCTGTGTGCCAAATCTCATTGCTGTAAGTGCCATAGAATCGTCAGGATTTTGCGGCTTCAAACAGACAAACAAGCAAACACTTCCTTTTATAATATTAGAGAAGCATCCTTTTTTACTAAATGTATCCTTTCTTTGTCGTATTGCAGGAAAGATTTTTGAAGTTTTTCTAAAATTAGAATTGAACTTAAGACTCTTGCCTATGAATATTTTTCTTTTTGATGAAATATTCAATTTGATATGATTGAAAAGAGTTGAATTATGCTTTTTTTGGTTCAACGGCCGACAGAAAAACAAAGTATACAATACAAAATTAATTACATAAGTTCACTCAAACAATGCTCAAAATGTATAAGGAAAAAGGTAAGATGAGAAAATAGCTTCCCATCCATCATCATCAAATCTCAATATCGACCACAGGGGTCTCGACTATAGAGCGTAGGATAGACAAATTTGCAGGTGGCTGATTTCCATTTCTTGGTAATTAGTACAAAGGACGTAGCAGGGGTTCGGCTGAATATTTAGGTTATAAATGTTTAGCTAAACAATCGTGACCAGTCAGAAGTTGCGTCATTGTGCAACAGCCGTGGGCATCTGGGATGGTATCCATGGTTAATAAGCTCCAGATTTACTAGAGTTTCTAGCTATTTGTTCTTGATAAATTGGTTGGATTTTATGGTGCAGTGGACATATTTGGCCAAGCACAATACAACATTACAAATCTGATTATTTTCTTACACAAATTCTTAAAATCCCAACGAAATATCAATGTGACCTCAAAACGTTTAGTCCAGGTGGGTGTCGCAATAAATTCTGTCAGATTTCAAGGGTCTAGCTAACCAGGTAAATTGCTTATAAAGTAGATATGGCTACATTCTTGGTGCATTGTCATTTCAATTGGAACGCATATCACACAAATACACTCGTTAAGTCTTTACGTTGGGTTGGTGTTGAAGTTTGGGGGGGGGATGTTGACTCAGATGTTACCTCGTCATCTGACCGTGGTTCAAAATTACGT
This sequence comes from Metellina segmentata, assembly GCA_947359465.1. NCBI lineage: Eukaryota > Metazoa > Arthropoda > Arachnida > Araneae > Tetragnathidae > Metellina > Metellina segmentata. Next base: position 103,749,973 of record OX375875.1, read on the forward strand.
GTCGATACACCGAATGGTTTAGGCTGGGACTGTGGTAACTAGTTGAATATTAAATCTCAAATACACTCCTGCTATTCCCCGTAGGGAACTATTGGTTGGGATTAATGGCCAAATTTGGCCAATCTATGCCAAAGTCAAGTAAATGTCGCCCACACAAGCCCTAGGGAACGTACCTGGCCTGGGATCGGGTTTGTGTGGCTAAAGGGTTATATTTGGCCTTGCTGTTTTAGAGTACGACAGGCATCAAGTAATGATTATACACATACTAAGAAATGTTTTACCGAGATAGAAGAGAGAAATACACGCAGGGAGGAAACGAACCAGCGCCACCTACAACTCGCAGAGTTCTTGATAGAAACGGTTCTTTGATTTTTTTTTTTCTTGGTGTACATTTTTATAGAATTTTTCGAAATATACGTATATCCTCATCTTTGCCAAGTAATCCGCTCGTTTAAATAATAAACTAATCACTTAAAAATATCTTGTTAAGTAGTGTCCTGTCCAACAGGATAATCAAATGAACTCTGCCCATTTATCACATTTCCTTTTGTACGTTAGTGTAATCTGGACTCTGCGCTTTATTTTTTCTCTTCTGGTTCAGCGTTATTGTTTACATGTTTGAACGTTGTCTGTATTTCTGCCTGTTCACCGCTCGAGAGTCTGCTCTTGTATTTCTACGTTCCCGCTTCGAAGAGCAATTACAATACTGTTGAATGACACGTGCGATCCCTATCTAAATTCATTGGTTTGTTTCGGTCATGGTCTTTTGTAGTGCCCTCGACCTTAAATGTTTTTTCCCCCTTCTGATCTTTAATTTGACGCTATGCCCAATGCAGTCGAGGGCGCGTTTTTGGATAGCTTTTTTAAATTTCAATGAGGTTGTTAGTTCGCCAAATGAAACTGAAGTGTTTCGAGGTGTTAAACGTTGAGGATTATCCGAGGGAAAATCCTCAATATGCAAGTCGCAACTGTAAAATTTTGTCAGTTTTTCGTATGAACATCTGTGTATTAAAAGATAATTTGATAAAATTACTGGTTGTAAATTTGAAATATTTTAAAAGCGTAAGGCAACTACGAAAGGACAGCTGCATTATAGACCATGCGGATCATCCATTATATTAGACCATCCATTATTTATTTGTTAAATATATTGTCACGAGTTTCTACATAACCATTTAACATGCATATTGACTTGGAGGAATACCACATTTAGATTTTTCTGTTATCAGCTCCATTGAAGGTTTCCCCCCAAATGAATGCAACTGTGCAAATTGTTGGAATTATGTGATGTTTCGCCCACACTCCCATGCTCACCCCACTTGAGGTACACCTTATGTTCCACAGTTCGATTGGGCTTGACTCCTAGTCGCCATCTCATGACATGATTTTACTAGTATATTCCCATGTAGGGTTATCAAAAAGTGACTAGAGCAACGAGGAGTACATGGAGTATGTGAGTCGTCCTTATTAATCCATCAATCATTGTATAGACAGGAAAAAATTTGGTCTTAATTCCGCGTACTTGTCGAACAAGAATATTTTATAGGTCAGTAGTTAACCAAACCCGAGAACCTCCACCTTAGTGCAAGACCCTTATTTTCTCAAGACAACTGTTGCCAGGGTATGAATTCCGTTTTAACCTTAATGTTAACATGCAATTATTTCAATTCATTTTGATGATGTCTCGTGTAGAATGCAAAGTTCATCCAGATTTAAGATCTTGAATTCAACAATTCTATGGCAGACAATTCGGGTTGTTTTCGAGTTGCTTCTGAGCCACACATTTTTACTAGGGCCTAATCATGCCTTCACTGTTCGTGTGGTATTTTGGTGAATCGGGATTGTGTCTAAGAATATAGATACAGGTTTGGACATCTGTTGTAAAGTGAATTATTTTTGACAAAACTCAAATGTGCAATGAAAAGTTTGGGTAGGTAATTAACGTCACACTGGGGCAATACAACAGACTATTAGAGACTGAGAACTCGAAGAAAAACTTCGGTTACAAATACCGTTTTAACACAAGTAATTTTGGTACACTTGTTTTAAGTTTTCAATTTTTCTGTAACTGGTTAAATTTGTACTGGAAATGTATTAGTACTCTTTTACTATTGAAAAAAACTTACATTAGTTTTGCTTCCTTATCTCCATTTGCGGAGTTATTAGTGCTGTGGAAGTTTGAAGAGTTGGGGGTGGGGTGGCAGCTCAGGTGTTGACCTCGTCATCTGACCGTGGTACAACATGACGAGATGTTGTACTCTCATCTTTTCCTTCTGAACTGAACCAAGTTTCTTGGCCAATAGCCCGCTTTTTTGCTCCTGTGCGACGTTAAATTACCTGCCGTACCTTTCCACTGCAAATTTTTGTTTAGTCAAAAGTGATCTGGGTTTATCTGGTTTTCGTTTCGATTCTTGTGTAACTTGTTTAGTTTTCACCTAAAATGTATCAGTGTTCTTTTCATTTAAAACATAACTGCATTAGTAGTAGCGTTGTTTTTTCTTTTGACCATTTGTGGAGTTAATTGTTACTAAATTTAACTCCTTCATCCTCGCCTCGCAGGAGCAGTAGTTAGAAATGAGTTAGTTGGTTTCAAGATTGGCTATACTCCATGGAGCTAATTAGTTTTTGTTTGTAAAGAAACGAAAAAATTGCTCTCGCTGAAAGGTCTAAATTAATTGAGAACAAGCATTGGGTCACACTGGCATTTATCGGGTGAACTTGGTTTCGTCTGTAACATGCCAAGGTTGTGTTTCGTGCCGATTACCTTTGCACGAAATCGCTGTTTAATGAACTTGAATGATGTCATTTGTTATGCAATTAATTAGTTAATTGAAGGATGTGCAATTGCCATTCTCGATTGGGTCTGAAAATCGTAAAATGCAACGTCATCAAGAATCATAGTTTCTAAAGATTATCCTATCAAGATAATTTTTTATGTAATATGTTCCTGAAATATTTTTTTTATTCCAGAAACATTAACAGAAATTCGGATGTTCTCTTACTGTAAACTCGAAGAAAGATTACAAATGTGTCGATAAAATGTCCTATTTTTTGTAATGAAATAAATTCATACTTATCCGTATTTGGATGTTTTGCAAAAATTTTAAATTTTGTATTGATTTCAGAGTTGTGACTAAAGGCTGTTTTAAGCAATTTTATTTAACTATTAACTAACTATATTAATTATTTTTCAACCTTGGCGATTGTGGTATCATTACCTTTTTGACTACGGCTAGAGATACAATTGGTGATATTTTTATAACTTTCAAGGTACACCTGCTGTAGTCTAAAGGTTAAGCAAAAATCATCTCAAAGCTCCTATTTTCAAAACTTTGCCGACGTTTTTTTGAAAATTCACCAAACGTCAAAGAAAGTTCGATCTACTTTTTAAACTAACAGCGGACGGGAAAAAAATTCAGATTTTCTGAAGGGAGAAAATTTTTAAATTTTGATTCCGAGCATGGCAACTATAAAAACAAGTATCGGAATCTTGTTAGATTGTCATGGAAACCTAATTAAGAAAATATTAATTTTTTAAATTTATACTTGGTGTTCAATATTTGTGCTTTATCTTTACTTAGCACAATTTGTGCTTTAGTCGATTCATTTTGTATCTGAACAACTAAAATTGCTATTAAATTGGATTGAAGAGTCCTTTTTAATATTGTTTGAAAATTTTTATGCCACTAATGCACTGTTTCAAAAGTGCTTTGGTCGTGGCTGCCCTTTGGTTCTCGCTGTTTAATTGGCGTATATAAAGCGAGGCTTGTATTATTCCTTTTATTTTAGGGGTGAGCAACCTTTTAAAGTGTGCGTGCTAAAATCGTCAAACTTTTATTCAAAATTTTCTCACGTACCAAACCAACTTATAATTTGAGGAACATTTAGTGTTTTGGGAGAAACTCGTAAGGTAAAAAAAAATCACATTGGATCAATAAGTATCCAAGAACATTGAAGAGTGATTGTTAACACCTTGGGTACTGATTTATTTGAAAAAAAGTAGTTCGGATTAACGTTTGCATATTAGTTACTGTTATATTTTTGGTAGGATGGAATTACTGTTATATTTTCGTATTATCGTTTGCACACTAGTTACTGTTATATTTTCATTTAATTTCGTTTGATAAGAATGGCAACATTATGAGAGATCGCACAGCTTCTGATTTCCGCTTTCATTTAAAAAAAGAATGTCTGATAACGCAGCCGTGTAAATTTTTCTAGGTATGGAGTCCGATTAAATAAAGTGTATTTTTGTAAAGAACAATTGAATAATTTGATTCAAGGAGAGTCTCGTAACACCAATCACTCTTGCCATGAACAATAATGTACATGTTTAATTTTGTCCTAGTTTGAATGACGAATTAGACTCGCCATCCGTAACTTAGGCAAAATAAGTGCATGACGTGTCTCAGTCGTCAAAGGGGTTAAAGTCATGAATGAATTTTAAATTTTGTGGCAGTTTTTATTTAAAGGTCGTTCTACCTAATGTATCCTGTTAATAACGTGAGTATTTTATGCTAGCCTTTAAATAGTTCTAGCTGCCATATACAGCCACGCATACAAAATACACAATTTTTAATGTCAGCTGAAGTGTAAAAAAATTATGAATTTTTTTGTGTACACACACTCACATGTGCATCAGATCACTATAAATGCTTTCAGGGTGTCCCCAACACATAACAGTGCTGACCCTATCTAAAGTAAAATAAGAGTAAGGATTCCGCATTCTTTTGTTAATTTTTAATCCCTCCCCTTATAACTCAGCGAAGAAGTTGGTTAATTAGTCTTTAGGTGAGCCCTGGATTTCGCGTTCCGGAAAAGGCCAATGGCGTGACGCCCAGTGTTCCCCACCCTTGTTCTATATCTGTGATTATATATCCACTCTTAAATTTGTTTTTAAGGGAAAGAACCAAAGAAATATACAATCCTATAAACTGAAAGGGAATGTTTTCCTACCTGATCCCCCGGGGCCCTCGTGGCTCAGTAGGTATGCCCACGGCGCTAGCAACCTGCGAGCTGTAGGCGGTCTAGGTTCGATTCCTCTCTGGATGTATTTCTCTCTTCTGTGTCAGTAGAACTGTCCTTTGTGTGTGTCCGGTATTTGACATTGTCTGTCATGTGACTGGGCCAGCATAGCCAAATATTGCCCTTGCGTCACAATAGCTCTACCTGATCCCCTGTCCGTTTCTTAGGGACACTTAGGCCTGGTGCACACATCCGGTTTTTCAACGTGCGGCGCCGCTGCCGCAACGCAAGTGCGGTCTGAGATACATTAGATCCAATGGAGCAGTGTACACATGCCTCCAGCGCCGCTGGGGCGACGCACGTCCAACTTGCGTGCAATTTGTACTGCAGCTCCCCACGGCGGTGCACATTAGTCTCCGTTCTGAAGTACCTTGTTTTCATAAACAAATGGAGTATAAATAATAATTAATAAATGGTTGTATCCAGTAACGTCTATTTTGTTTCAAAATATACTTTTTTGACACCAAGTAAGCGAAATAAACACGTTTTCTTCGATAGAATATGTATCGCAAATGGCGCGAAATGAGTTCGTGCGTCATTTCACGGTTATGTGTGCATACTTTGGCTTCAGTGCCGCAGTGGCTACGCACGTTGAAAAACCGGATGTGTGCACCAGGGTAATGTGTGTATGTCCATTTACTTACATTTTTTGGCGCAGCCTGGCCAATATGCGACTCTTGAGCCATTAAATTCAATTAACCGTTCCCTGGAGAGAAATGTAGGAGTGGATTTAAGATGTGGATTCTAGTTAGAAAAGGGGTTGTGGGCGTCATGGCTCAGTGGGTAAGCCCACTGCGATAGCAATCTTCAAGTTGTAGGCGGCGCAGGTTTGATTCCTCTCTGGGTGTATTTCTCTCTTATGTGTCAGTAAAACTTTCATTGTGTGCGTCTGTCTTTTGCTTGATATTCAACTATATCACCGTCCCAGCCTAAGCCATTCGATGTATCGCCACGTAATTTTGAACCACGGTCAGATGACGAGGCAACATCCGAGCTGGCACTCCACTCTCCAAACTTCCACACCAACCCAACGAGAAAACTTTCGGCCACGACAGATTTAAGGTGCTCAGCCGCCTCTTCACCATACATTTACAAACATCCATGTCCTGACCCGGATTTGAACTAGGAACGTTCTGATCTAGAGGCTAACTATTACTTGATATTGTATGTCTTGTGTCTGTCGCAGCATGGCCAAATATGGCCCTTGCGCCATAAAACCCCAAAACCAACCTACCATCTAGTTAGAATGGAAAAAAACAATAATATAGCCATACATATCTTGTAAACAAAGGCACTTGTAAATTGCCAAACATTGTTTAGTGATATTGTGACTGACATTGTTTGTTTTGTGATATTGTATTGACATTGTTTGTGACACCAATCTGATGCAAACGTTTTCGAGGTCACATTAATATTTAGTTGGGTTTTCAAGAATTCGTGTTTGAAAATAATCGGATTCCTAATGTCTTTAATTCATGCAAAGCCGGACTTTCCACTTTTCTGAAAATCATAGGTGTAGAACATGTTTAAGTTTGTAAACGTATTCAATAAAATTTTTCATTTGCACTTTTATGCAATGTGATCTGATAACAGAGCCTGAAAGACCGGAAAATCAGGGAATTCTCAGGAAACTTTTTAATTCTGAAAAAATCGGGAAAATTTTGATAACTGAAACGGCAACTCTTGTCGTTTGTCCTGTTTAGAGATGCGCGATTATACTACTTTTGAGAAGCGAATAAACCGTATTCGCCGAAATTGGTAATTCGAATAAAGAACACTGGCGTCGTAATTTTTAAACACAGCGAAAAACGCCGCAGCCGTTTTTTTCGCGGCCGCAGCGTCTCGTCGCCGTGAAGCCGGTGATACGACTTGTGGTATACAATTTGAAATTTGTGCAACTAATAATGTTCTTTAGTGCATTAAAATATTTTTTGCTTGCAATTACACGATTGTAGAATTTCTGATGTGTGTTTGCATTTGATTTCGATGTATAGTATGGTAATGTAGGGTCAGATTTAATTAGTTCATAATCAAAATGTCTTGTATTTTTTTTCCTCCAGTTTTTTAAATTGCTATTGTAAGAGTTCCATTAAGGGTTCCAAACCTTACAATAACAATTAAAATATATGAAGAGAAAAAACAAAATATTTGTGGATAATTATCCTTTTACCCCATCGGACTCTAAATATTAAAAAATGTTGTAGTGTGGATACTGTATATCGATACCAATCACGGATCACAACATTTGCTAAGGGAATTGTAAAATCAGGGAACTTTTTTTCGGGGATTTTGTTGCCACCCTGGATAATATTGTTTTGCTTACTGTTCTATAGAAGTTGTACATGTCGAACGTGACCATTTATTATTTTCCTCAAAACGGGACGTCTACTAATTTTTAGGTAATAGTATTCAAGAAAACACATATTTCTTGTAAAAGTTTTTATAAATTCATTAATGAAAAAAAAAAAAAAACAGGAATGAACACGTTAAAATAAATAATTTATGTGGTCTTATATTTCTGAAGAACAAATTTGCTCTAGAAAATTTGGTGTTGATTTTAAATAAGAATGAAATTCTTGGCTGGATTTCTTAAGATTTACTTTTGTGTTTTATTAACGGGTACTTAGTTAACATTAAAAGTGAACTTACGTTTATACATTGTTGAAATAAAGGTTTCAAGTACAATAAATTTAAATTGACTATAATAACACACGTCGATAAATTAAAAAAACAATGATCAATCGTCAAGAAAAATGGTCGAGCAGTCTACGCGTACTCTCAATGGAAGAGCGAACTAGCAGGCTTTGACTAGGGATGAGGGAAAAAATAAAAATCTGTTCTTTTACAATGTGAATTCCAAAATTCTAGACGCCTGAAGTGATTACAAGTAGGGATGCGACATCGATGTCGATGTTTTCAAAACATCGATGTATTGGGGTCGATGTTTTTGTAACATCGATGTTTTATTTTTAAATGAAAAAAGTACCGTTATAAAAATTTAACAAATAACCAAGTAGCATAATTTTTATAATGACCAAATTGAACATACTTTTAGACCAAAGTGGCCAAGGGTGAAGGGTCAGAAAAGTAGGGATGCGACATCGATGTCAATGTCTTCAAGACATTGATATTTTATAAAAAAACATCGATGTATTGGAGCCGATGTCGCATCACTAGTTGCTAAACCAGTTTTAAGAAATGGGGGAAAAGTTTAAATACACTGAATTTTAAAAACATCGATGTTTTGGGGGCGATTTATTATCAAAATCGATGTTTTAATTTTGAACATCGATGTTTTCCTGTCGATTTCGCATCCCTAATTACAAGTACTTGCAAAAAGATGAGGTCCGTCGGATTTTTTTTCGCGCCTCCTTTTGAAATTGTTACAGTGGTTTGATCATTTTTTGAAAACGGGACATTTCGACGTCCCGAAGCTGTGTTTGGGGACAACGGGACAGCCTACCTAAAAACGGGACGGTCCCGTTCAAAACTGGACGTATGGTCACATTATACATGGCCCGACAAGAATCTGAGAATCAATGTCGTGCCGTGACATGTTACTTCAAAGAATGCCGGACCGCGTAGTAAGGAAAGTCTATCCCAAGGCCATTCGTTGAAAAACCATATCCCCTGTCCATAACGAGCGAAGCGCAGAGGCTCACGCCATAACCACTCACACCCCCTTCAGTAATCACGGCGCTGGGTCGCGAAGTGTCAAAGCCACCTGTGAGAGAAGACGGCAAAACAATAAGCAAAGTATGTGGAATAGTCAGGGCCCGAAACTAGCAGACGAGGCACTCTGGTATGCGGACTGGTACGCCTACTATTCCGCCTCGCGGCTGGCTGCCCGACCGCTCGAGTCATGTCTCAGTTCGTCTCCAGCGCTCCAAGGAAGAGGAGGCAGGTGAAGGTCCGTTTCTTCGGTCGTTCATCTTTCGTCAGCTCGCTCGACGATATGGATTTTTTGTGTGACAGCGCATTTCCCATAACTACGGCTCTGTGATTGTTAATCGGGCGTTTTTTTCTTCAATTTTACCCGGTGCCAGTGATGCTGTGGCTTTCCCTCAAGAGTTTGGTGCCGGTCAAGATGAAAAGCCGGAAGCGGCTGGACGGTAAGGGTTTTTGTTTTTGTTTGTGTGGGAGGGTTTTGTTGTGGGTTCCATCAAGGGTCAGACGTCTTTTGTTTCCTGTTGGGTACTTGAAATCTTCCTTATCTGATAATGTCGTTTTGCCCACTGTGCTAGAAACCTGCTGGTTGTAAACGGCGCACATTCGATTCCTGTAACTTTTAACCCTGAAAGTGTCACTCTCTTGTGTCCGTAAAACTTTCCTTGTGTGTGTATGTCCATTAATTGACACTGTTATATTTGGCGTGGCTTGGCTTATTTTGGCCCTTGCGCCATAGCACTCAACCTGATACGAGAAGTGCCATGATTTTGTATGCTGCCTTATGTTCTCTGCAGCCCACTCAACCTATTTGGGAATATAGCTCTAGTTTCCGAAGTAATATTAGTGCTTGATAAAGCAGTTGATTCTTACTTTTGGTATATAAAATTTGTATTTCAAATATCGTGTACTTTTAGACATGAAAGGGAGGTGACGTAATTTGGTGACGTAATTTGCGAGGAACTTGCAATGAAGGGTGATGACTTTAACTGTTGTATTTATATCACGTCCATTGATTTATAAAGCCTTGCGTTGAGAAAATGGGAAAACATTTATTCAATTTCGCCTTGTTTTTTTAATATAGTGCTATAAATTTGTTAATAAGTAATTCGTTGCGGTTTTGTTACCATTTTGCTTCGGATTTCTCTGTAGTGGCGCGTGTAGTTTTTCTTCCAACTGAACCTTTTTGTGTGGATGTTTTAAAAATATTATTAAAGAGTAGATTAAAAGCGTGGATATCAGGTGAGAGCCAGTTCATTTGTTTTAACTTGTGGAGTTTGAAGGTATAGGTGAACTGTTTATCCTTGGTGTGATGTACGGTACTTTTAAATTCAATAACAACTTGTAATTGTATATAATTTGATTTGTTTCTATTATTAGTCTCTTATAGAAATGTTTCTATGTTTTCCAAGGCGAAACTATAAATTTCAAGCCGTTTCTTTATATATGCAGATACATTTTATCATTTAAAAATAATTTTAAATTGAGATTAAGATATTCTCTTGTGCTACCTTCAAGTTCTTCGTTCACTTGTACGGAAATAATGTATCGTTGGTTTTAGTAGTTGAATTTACGTCGCACTGGATGAACACAAAGGGCTATTGGCTACGATCTAGGATCAATCTCTAAATGGAAAGATCCGAAGACAACACTTCGTCAGTTTAAACTACGATCAGATGACGAGGTCAACACATGAGCTGACATCTCATTCACCAAACTTATCGGCCAACGTGTGGACATTTGAGGCCACGTCAGATTTTAGCATGAACCGGCCCCCACGATGATCTTTGGTTAGTTCGAGTTTCGAACTACAGCTCTCCGGCTTTTCCTTGGCCAAATATGGCCCTTGCACCATAAAAACCGATCAACCAACTGGTTGCTATTCCGCTACTACCAACTGGGCTACCCCGACCCAATAGAATTGGGAGCCGCTTAGATATGAATCAATCACTTAAGAATAAAAATCAACTTTACAAAATTGTTCCAATGACTTGGAACTTGATTGGAGATTGAGCCTTTCTTCCCATGGACGATTTTAGTGGCACAGAATTCATTTTAAGCAGTTAGGGCTCTGTCTAATCTGCCTCTTTCCGCTTGCTTTCTTTAAATTCGAAAGCTGATTTTACTCTGTAAAATTTAAACCGGACAGATTGTGTCAGTGTTATTCATGACGATTACTGCCAAATACAATTGTAGTAGTCCTGTCATAGGAATTATGTAAAGAGATAATCGTACGGGAGACCCATGTATCTAATGCTTGCGTAACTAGAAAAGTAAACACATTACCTCATATGCACCACGATCTCATTTGTTAAATTAAGACCCGTGGAATTTTTTCCAGCAAATTTGTCGGGGCCCTCGGTATATCGAGCTTACCTTTGTTTTTGTTCCCCAGAAGTACGATATAGGTTACCTTTATTCTTCTTCCCGAGAAGTACGAAAAATGCCCATTTCATTTGCCATCTATTTTTCTGTTTTGCTAAATGTAGATGGAGCTCGTACTTTTGGGGTAGAACGTTCTTCCTATATGTATTCCGCATTGGGAAACAGGAAGTAAAATCGCCGTTTTCTGGTTTGCACTAAAAATCCCTCACTCGAAAATATCAAAAAATTATTCGAGCGAACCGGATCGATTGAGTGATGTCGCTTGCGCAGAATATGTAAAAAAATCAATCCATTTAATCGGGACCTTTTTTGTCAACTTTATTTTATAGTAAAATATTGTAAATTTAATGTAAAATATACATGCAAATTTGTATTTTCTGCCATATTGGTCAGATTACTATTTTAGAACTGAATTCACCCTTTCACGTTTCTGAAGACTGATAAAGAATTTTCTTTTTTTTTCACACACATCCTATGACGTAGTCACCGGCAAGCCGTCATTTTCCGCGATCACCAGAGAATAAAATTTACCTGTTTCTTTCTATTTGTACTTTTGTGTGGGCAGAGGAAAATGTTTAGTTTCGAAACAACAACAAAAAAAAATAATCCAGCCTATTATGCAAAAACTTTCCTCCTGCCTTTTAAAAATTGACCGATGTTCTCTCTCTCTCTCTCTTTCTCTCTTCTGTAACAACTTCAGTAATTTTTTTTTTTAGTTTACACGGGGACTGGTCGTGGGTCAGTGCGTTTGCCCACTGCTCTATCAGCCTACGGGTTGTAGGCGACTCGGGTTCGATTCCTGTAACTTATCATGTGTGTATTTCTCTATTCTAAAGCAGCTTTGTGCCATGAAACCCCAACCAAATTTTCTATGTCAGCAAACTTTCTATGTCTCTTACTTCATGTTTATCTTGTGTTTGGCTCAGCTTATCCATTTGCGGTTCATATATCATGAAAACTCAATCAACTTAAGCCTCATCGTAAGTTCCTGTTTTTCAACAACAAAAAAATATTTCCAGTTTTATTTATGAATCCAACTTTGTTGCTGAGTAGTTACTACCCAGAACAATCGAAATCCTATTTCAGTCACAGGTCCCAATCTAATGACCCCTTGTATATCAAAAATGAAGACAAAACGTAAAACCAACTCCTTATTGAGACTTCATAGCTTCGACAGTTGCATATTTTTATAATTTTTTTGTAAATAGATTTGAGTTTTGGATTAGAAGAAAAATATTTTTAATTTGCTTTAATGTTCGAAAACTTGGTTTGTATAAATCTGGGATGCAGACCGCAAGCCACATGCGGCCTATGTTGCCGCCAGTAAATCAACTAAGTTATTTTGTCCGCCTTACCATTTTATTTTAAGGATCATTTTACTGATTTGAAACACTTTAACAGTTGCTAGATTTATTTAGCAACCCTTTTGCCTGAAAATCACCCGAAACATGACTGCATGGACTCATTGATGTGTAAAATTATGAGGACCTGCAAAAAAAATTCAATGAAAACAATTTAAAATTCCATCGTAGTGTCAATAAAAACAATTGTTAATATTTGCTTTTAATTATCAAGCCTCTTTGGGGCAACAAACTTTTTCATTCATGAATATCGAAAAATAGGATATTGTCTTTGCAGCAATATTTGATATATATATTAACATAACAAATATGTGATAGACAACTTTCATGTTTTTAGGGGCCCTTCAATAAGTCATAGTAAATCTGTGGTCCTTGGCCGAATAAGTCTATCCGTGGTATAAATGCTTTTCTAGCGAGTGTGCTATCGAAACCAACACCGTATTCATTTACTACCGAACTATGCCATTGAGGTCATTGTCCCGAATAGATTTATCGATAAAGAAATTTATCCCCTCCTCGCGACAAGATTCAGAATGATTCCCTTCCCGTTCTTTCATGGTTAATTCTAGTGTTAAAGGATTTTCATTTTTCTGAACAACGCAAAATTGTTCCATAGAAGCGTTATAATCCGTAGATTACTCAATAAAGTAGTTTATGTGAATGATTTTGGGAAGAAAAAAAATAGTTCTGATTTGTTATAAACTGTGTCAAATAAAAAAAAAGCAATTATGGCCGGAATCTATTTTTAAATTCATTTACATGATTTATGTTCTCGTTTGGGCAACGTACTTCTTAATTTTTCCTCTTGTTTGCTTTGGCCAATCGCTATTGTTTTCATTTCATGTTCCTATTGATTGATTTATAATTTAATAACAGTGGCATAAAGACCTGTTAGCCAGTTTCATTGGAAAGTAATGCTGTCGGCACACTTGAGTTTTTGAAAACTGATCGGCTTTTGATTGGAATTTTCAAATTCTAGTGTTACTTTTGGAGAAAATTTATTTTATTTTCAAAAAATAATGTTAAATCAAGTGTTTCTTCGCTAAAAAACGGTTTTATAAAAAAGAAAATTTTAACGCAAATTCTTTGTACTTTGTTTTAAATTTTGTTGAAATGTTAAAACGGCAAAAAAGTGAAATATGATCATTCAGATGTCGTTTATCATATTATTGTATTTGTTTTTGAGTAGGTTTGTTGTTTTATTGTGTCCGTCATTTTTATTTTGTAAATGTTGATATAAAAAATTGCAAAATTGTCCAAGGTATTTTGGTTTTTAAGAAGTTCTAGCGTACTATCTGGCTTCATCCGAAAGTTATTGCTACTTCAGACAAACCAGGTGGCTCCTCTGTTTACTCAGCAGTTTCATTGCGTCGTCGAACAGCTTTTTGAGCTTTGCTTTCCCTTGCTTGTTTTCTTCCTTCTTCCGATTGCACGTCTCGCGATAGCTTTTGACGTTTTGTAATTGGTCTTTTGCGTAATTTTATATTTTAAATTTAACTTCTTATGGCAACGACGTACAAGCTGAAAATAGTTGCATTGTCCAGAAATTCCGGACAGGAAAAGTTGTACTAATTTTATGATGCCTGAGTTCAGCATTCCAAAGTTTTTACTTTTGACTGATATTTGAGTTCTTTCATGGTAAAATTTCAGAATGAAAAATTATTGATGTTCTTCAGTTCAATGCATTTACCTTTCCCACCTACCGCTGTATAACCTATTTACTCGTTTTCCTTTATGTATACTTTTTTCCAAAAATATGAACTGAACCTCACTTCCAAACTTAGTATATAATTTTCGAATTCCAGAGTTCGTTTTTACTGTCCCTCCAGTTCCGGCTTGGATTTATCTTTGGAAAGTTATTGAACTCCCATGGAGCTGAAAGTAGTCTTCGTCCCCATTAATTCGCTTCAAACTTGATCCACTTAGTTCAGAAAGTGCGAAAAAAAAAATGACTCCGAAATGTCTGCTGCAGCCTGTTAGAAGGAAAGTCTGGTAAATTTATGTATCGTTACACCCGAATTTATTTTCTCCGAATTTAGTTTTGTGCTGAAAATTTCTGTGCCAAGGTTCAAAATACATGCAGATGCGAGCATTTTGGTTCTTATACGAGTTCTCGCTGTTGAAGATCGTGCAGATCTCCTTAAACTGAAAATATACGCTATTGATTGTTGATGTTAGAATTCAAGTGGCTTGAGAAATATTATTCCACTAGCCACTGCGTGGCCAGCACGGCGTTGCCCGTGACAGTTCTTTTCGTGGGATCAGGTGTGACCACTGCTCGCTAACACACGGTGATTACTACGAATTCCCATTTGGTTTGCTTCGCAAACCAACATCACGGCCAATTCGGATTGCGAAGAGATCCAATCGGCGTGACGTCACAATCTCTTGCAGAAATATAAATTTTCAGTTGAAAAATATTTATTAAAAGGAAATCAAACGTATAAGGTATCGATTTAATGTAAAATTTTCCATTTCAACGCTATTGATTGTTAAGGTTATAATTCAAGTGGTTTGAGAAATATTATTCCACTAGCCACCGCGTGGCCAGCACGGCGTTGCCCGTGACAGTTATTTTCGTGGAATCAGGTGTTACCACTGCTCGCCAACCCCCGGTGTACGTATTCCCATTAAAATCGGAAAACCTATCATCGTTCCAAATCGTTCACTATGTGAACATCGCAAAATCTACTTGCTTCTTTGACGTCACATTATGGAACGAAGTCGGAAGTTGAAAAAAACTAATAAATTCATTTTACGATGTTCTAGATTGAATTTTAAAATTCGAACGCGATGGAAAAATTGCAAAAAATTCGGAATACCTGTGTGCCAAATCTCATTATTGTGCCATAGATTCGTCGAGACAGTCCACATACACACACACTTACTTTTATAATAGTAGAAAAGAGATTAAGAACTATTTGTGTGGGAAAGTACCGAAATTCTGGACGAATTGTTTGTAGAATGTAAATTGCGATTCATTTGAGATTTATGTTCAAAATGCTCATGCCTTTCCCCCCGTGATGCAATTTTAAAAACGTTTTTAAACATAAAATTGCGTTTTCATATTTAATTAACACAATAGTTTGATTAGTAAAAAAGCCACGTGAAGCACGCAAAATCGATACCTATTGGAAAGATTCTATTAGTACTTTCCTTTGAAAATAATCCGTTGTAAAGATTATTGGTAAGAAAGACAAAACTGATTAGATACCATGCAGGTTGTAAGGTGGAATTATGATTGCAGACTCATTTAAAGATTAAAATTGATGAATTTTTCCGAAAAATTATTCCATTTAACATGAGAGATAGAAATTGTGATACTTACGAATTCTGTGCTAAGCATACTCAGAATCCTTAGCTTTAAATTTTTAATCGGTAACTCACATTGGATCAGTGATTCCTTTTCGAAGCTATTGTTTCCTTTGCTTGAAATTTGTATCCCAGTTCAACACACAAGAGAGCGCCTGAAGAGACATTTCCGGTTGCCTTTTATTTGCTCTATCTATGGCCGGCTAATGGCTTCGCAACTAGATCGTTCCTGTTCTCATCCTTTTCGGACGGACGTGTGTGTGCACGCGCATGCATGACAATAGGCCAACCCCATACACCTCTCCCGAAAGAGCTCTATTGAGGCGGTAACCCATTGTCTGTGTAGTGGATGGCGATTTTTTGATGAATCACTCCCGCATATCTCTAGGCTTCTTGGAACCTCTTTGGGGCTTGGTGAACGTGTGTAAAAAATGTTCAAAAGAACTTTATTGATTTGTTCTTTGTTCCTGCACAAAGAAATGAACTTTGAAAAAAATTAACTTTGTTATGCACGAAAAATTGATTTTGTAATAAAAGTGCAGAAAAACTGTGCAAGACAATTTTAAGGAACCAGGTTTTAGCGTCAAAGGGAAACATCAGAATTAGAGATGGGCTGTTATTCCGATAATAATTTAAATAACTGTTGTTGCAAAATAACTGTTACAAACTGTTGTCGATAAATTAACGTCAACAACTGTCGATAAACGTTGTTTGGATAGCAGTAGAATAATTTAAATTAGATTTTAAAAATTTAAGGAAAAAATATTCAAATTTGTTGGAATAATTGACATTAGGGTTAAAATCACCAAATGTTTCAACGTTTTGTCTGATAATATACTGTTAGTATTAATTGCTAACTGATAACCAAAACTGTTAAGATGAACAGCTAATAACTGTTATCGTAAATTAGCATTGACCGTTAACTTTAATCGTAAAATGAAAGTGTTGTCCATTTCTAATATCAGAATGAATAAGAACAATGAATGTGTGTATGTAAGAATAAAAACAAGGGTTTGACGGTGTTCAAATTCTAAAGAAAGAGTTGAAAATCTGGTACAACTAACTTTGGAAGCAATGCGTCAGCAGTGTCGAATTGTGTTCCAACAAGTTTCTGAACTCGGACATTTTGGGGAATGGAGTTCGTTATTTGAAAAATTAAGCAATAGTTGACATACTTGCAAGCAGTAAGGCCAAGTGACAAAAAAATGTTCGCCATCTATGGAATGGGATGGGCAAGTTGTTGACTAGCCATAAGAGGCAAAGAAATGCCATTCTTGATTTTTCCCTTTCAATAGAACCTTACCTGTTTCATTTGCGTTGAAAATATTATGTTCATGCATTCCAGATAGCAGGTGAGCTCATATCGCCTCGAGGATTTTGCCCTTTTCTGACTGTTTTTACTTGGGCAGTCAGAAGAGAACTGAGCATGTGTAGGCTTGTTTGACCTAGACCGCTTTCGAGTCCAAACCTGAGAGTTAACTATCCAACGACGGCTTTCCCCAAAGCAGGACATAAAACCTAGCACGAAGCTTGGGTTCTTTCTTTCGTTCGTGGAAATAATTAAATTGGCTTAAAGAATATTTTTTGAACGCGATTGTGATTTAGTATGCCAAGTGCTTATTACTCTATCTGGTTAAAACAACAGACAGGGTTTCCTTTCCTTGAAAAATATGCTTAAGAGAATAAGCTAATTTGTATTTTAACCCCCCCCCCCCTTGTGGTTTCGACGAGTTGTATCGTCTATCAAGATGTCACCAATTTCGCTATTGACGAGATATCTCATCATCAATATATTGCCGATGTTTTTTTTATTATGACGATATCAAGACGGTCAGTTTTCTTGTAATGACAAGATGACTCAAGATCTGGTCAGCTTTCGAAGCAACCGCCAAGAGGGTTAAAAGAGGAGGAATGTCTTTTCATTCATAAATAATACAACAAAAAGTATAAGTTCTGCAGAAAAACGTTTTTGGGAAAAAACTATAAATATTGGAATGCACCTAAACTAACTAGAAAATCGACAGTTTAGTAAAAGTTTACATTCATTCCAATTTTATGTGCATCTCTAAACGGATGGACCCAGAAAAATAATATTGGCTTAGTTGTTGATAGGAAGGGTCTCGGTAGCCCTGTTGGTGGCGTAGCGGATTAGCAACCGTAAGGCTGCGTGTTCGTAACTCGATCCCACCAAAGACTGTTATTTACGTGGGGACTTGTACGCGTTAAATCTGTCGTGATCTAAAATGCCCTCAAGTTGGCGTGGTGTGGAAGTTTGCAGAATGGGGTGCCATCTCAAGTGCTTTCGTCATCTAACCATGGTTCAAAATTACGAGACGTTGTCTTCGGATCTTTCCATTCGAGACTGATCCCAGGTAGTCGCTAATGACTCGTTGTCTTGCTCCGGTTCAATGTCAATCCAGATACCTACCTCCCAAGAATTGTTCGGAAGACCAATAAAAGTCCACTGCAGCGGGTCCGAAATGACAAATTAGTTTAAATTCTCTTAAGGGATCCGCACGCATATATCCGTTCTGCGATCTGCAGCCTTCGCCGCTTGAATTCTATCTAGCTTTAACCTTTACCAGTAGAATCTTTCCTGTGATTCTTTCAATCAATTTATGCGGTTGAAAAATAACAACACAAATAGTCGTCAGTTTTCCCCCTTTTTCCCCCCTTATTCCACCCGATATAGCCGCAGGCTAGACCAAGTCCAAAAGACCGAAGACTTCAATAAAGTCATAGACCAGCACAGGGTTTACAAAAATGTCCTCTCTGTCAATTCCCAGACACTTCAATTCACTTCTTCCCTTGTGAAGGCCGAGAGATCAGGCTTTGGAAATACTAATACATTATTACTAGAGTTCTAGGGACAAACCAATACTACTCTTCTCTGAAATCTCGTTGCGACAAACCACTCTTCGATTCGAGACCATTTTCCGCAGTCTATTATTCTCTAGAAGTATTATTTCCCTGCTAAAGTCACTTTTCTCTTCCATCTTCGGATCAATGAACATAATTCAATGTCTTAATTTCCGTCCCCTGTATTTGCTCGTGAAAGCATAAAGGCGACCCTCAGTTACGCATCGTGGTCGCCCAGATGAGTCACCAAGAGACGGGTCGGACCACACTGAACGAGTGTCTCGATGGGCCACAGTCAACATCGCCAGGACCCCCACACTCGATATAGATTTCGAGTTGGGAATCGCTTTCTGTCATCTATACCAGTGTCCTTACACTCCCCGCTCCCCTTGGAGTGCCATCTCCTTCTCTGGTTCCCTCCGTCTCATATTTTATTGAACAGCTTGAGAATAATTAGAATCTATTGTATTTCCGACGTGTGGTTGGTTCGATATTTTTTTTTCCTATTAGCATTCAGGTGCAGCTGCGCGTGTACATGGTTGCTTGAATTTTGACGCTGGAAGGTATGCAGATTTGAATATGTTGTCCGTAATGAAAGTATTTGATGTTGCGGTTGATAGCCATGACTTTGTGTGGACGTTTTCTACGATGGCCAAATACAGCGTCCCAGAGTTATTAAAAGATTATTTCATCGTGTTTTCCCGACCACGTATCCTGTAGAACAGATTGTATTGGCGTAGAAACACTCCATCTCTGCCAGTTTGAACTTGAGTGGAACATTAGGTGATCTTGCTCATTTTTCAAATGAGTACCTCTTTAATATCAACATTTTTTCCACCTAGTTAATTTAAAATTTTTTTATTTACTATGAGTAATTTGGTAATTAGTGACCCTATGCATTTTACATAAATATACGCTAATTAACATCCAGGCCGTCAAAATTCACGCATCTATCAGTCAAATTTTGGTTTCGATTTCTTGATGCCATAGATTAATAGACCGTTAAACTTAAACCAACCAACCAGTCTTGATTTCATAGCTTTCGTCATTCACTGCTCTAAATGAGAAAGTGTGACATAGCCTGATGAAATTTTACCATTAAAGATGTTCTCGAGACTATTTTGCTGAAACATGTTCCTGACTGCATGTTTGTCGGCTTCGATCCCTCCTAGGGCGTGTTTCTCTAATGTGTCAGCAAAACGTTCCACGTGTGTATGTTCATTTGTTTGATGCTGTCAGTCCAGTGCTTGGCTAAATATGGCCCTTGCTCCGTAAAACGGCACAGCAACCAACTCTAACCAATCATCCAATTCACTCCGTCTCTGTTGCTCCGAATCCATCCCGAATTCGAGTGCAACTAAGGTATGGTTTTTGTTTTCTCCTGCTCTGCCTGTCTGATTGGCGTATTAAAGTCAACGCCTCTATTTCGAATTCAAATACGGTTTTAATTTAAATCCTAATAATCCAGAGCACTTAACTGTTCCTCCCATCTATCTCTCTTTACGGCACACCTATTAACTAGGTCCGGAAATATAAATACTTAGGTCTTATCCTCGACCCAAAACTAAAATGGAATGACCACGTTAGTGGAGCCATTCGAAAAGGACACATTGCCAAGTCTCATCTACCATCTAATTGCTCGCAAGAGCCGGCTCTATCTGGCAAACCAATTGCAATGTTACAAATCGATAATCAGGCCCACATTAACTTGTGGATCTCTACAAGTGCCAAAAACCTGAAAAAATTGCAGACTTTTCAAAACCAGGTTTTATGTACGATCATCGATGCACTATTCTATGCCCACAGTGAAGTCATTCAACTCGATCGTAAATACCAAAGCCATCGCTGAATATTTACAGCAATTATTCTCAAAATTCATCAGGTGACAAACGAAGCACTTCAGTCATTTCCACCATATGACGCAACTACAATCAGCTCGCATAAAAGACCATGAGCTATTGTGCATAAAGGATTTCACATCTTCTCGCAAACGTCGATGAGGAGTGTTTCGTTTGGACGCTGACACGTAAACTTGACTTGAACCATACTTGTCATTCCCCCACTACATCTTCCATTTCTCCTAGATTTCTGAACACCAACAGCTAGGGCATTTTAATACTCGACTGGAGCACTAATCTATCACTTTTACAGTTAAATTTTAATTTTAAAACTTATTTCTGTTTTAAGTCTAATTACTTTCCTCTTGCCATTCTAACGCTATTCTGTGCGAGCGGACAGTAGCTAAGAATATATTAATCTCAGAGTCAACCATCTGACGCAAAACCTAAGCACCCAGGCCGTGGTCAGTAGTTGGGAGGATGACCTCTCCTCATTTTGCGGTCTGTGTGGGCTTACAGTTATAACT
Organism: Metellina segmentata; assembly: GCA_947359465.1. NCBI lineage: Eukaryota > Metazoa > Arthropoda > Arachnida > Araneae > Tetragnathidae > Metellina > Metellina segmentata. Next base: position 103,770,946 of record OX375875.1, read on the forward strand.
CAGCTATTTAAGTTTTCTTTCTGCACCCTAGATCGACATTTTTTTTTAATAACCCATTCTTTTTATGTGTCATTATTTAAAATGAAATTATTTTTATGGTGTGGAATTGAACTGCGTTGCAGCGGGTGCTCCGAAAGTGATATTCCAGTCCAGTCGGTTTTACAAAAGGTCCCAGCTGTGAGCCGGGGATTTTCTATGTCCCGTTCGAAATCCGATCCTTCGCTTCGGGTTCGATCTCGGAATTCCGCATATTACCAACCTTTATTGGTGTAGAAGACATGGGGAAATTTTAAGCCTTGGTAATATACAACCGTTCGAAATCCGATCCTTCGCTTCGGGTTCGATCTCGGAATTCCGCATATTACCAACCTTTACTGGTGTAGAAGACATGGGGGAATTTTAAGCCTTGGTAATATACAACCCGGACCATTGCCAGTAGTCCGTTGTGTTGCTTCAGTGCGATGTAAATTAAAATACCTAGCTATTGGAAATATTTTTCGTGAAGAATTTTTGAATTGTCAGAAAACGAGATTTCTTATGTTTCAGCTCAATCCTCTTCGGTGAAGCTCATAATTTCGAATAATGCCTTCTAGATACCTTGTTGCAAAAAGAGAACGGTTGAATGGAAAAACAGAACATTTTCGCTCGCTTGGCATATTCCCACGTTGTTCCGTTCTGGGAGAGTTCCCAACACCAAACCCACCTTACGTCAAAGGAACTTAACCGCCTTCTGCTGAGATCAACTCCCCCATCCCCCTTCCAGAGCTTCTGGGAAGTTACGTTCGACTCTCAAAACAATTCCGCATTTTTTCCTTCCTCGGCAGCTTAGTTGGGAACTTGTGACACGACAGGAAGCGGGGTTCGGAGGTCATGCCTCTCGCCATTTCTGAAAATTGGCGATTGTAAAACGCGCCGATAGTTTCTGCGAAACGAAACAAGATATCCATGACGATGGGGGAGTATCTCGAACCCCTTCTCAATTCATGTTGGTGGTCCCTCTTCAGGAAGGTGGAAATGCAATTGGCTTTCTTTTACATCATTGTTGGTTTCGTGTACGAGTGTTGTAAAAATTGAAATTGAACATTGTTGATTTGGATTAATTTTTAAGTTTTTACTTTTGAATTTGGACTTTTTCTAGCCTAAGATTCTGATAGTGTCTGAGAAACGAAAGAAATCCGTGAAGGGGGGGGGCATCTTGACTCTTCACTTGGTTGTGGTCCCTCTTTGGAGGAAGGTGGGAATGTAATAGATTTTCTTTTTTACATGTCGGTTTAGTCGCATTTGTTCGTCCCAACTTTAAATTGTTGTATGAAGTTTAGTTTTAAGGTTCAATGAAGGTGAAATTTGTTATCACAGGGAAGAACTGTTTTTATTCATAAATATGGGATTTGGGGAGCTATTTTCTAACCTAAGCTTTATTCTTTGCTGGTTGTATTTCTCCTTTCTGTATCAGTAAAACTTTCTTTCTTGTATGCCCATTTACTAGACTTAGTCTTATGTTTGGCACAACTTGATCAAACACGGCCCTTTGTGCCATGAAACCTAACCAACCGAGAAAATGAACTTATCAGTTTCACGAAAAAAAACAATGATTTATAGTTTAATGGGAAAAAAATGTGCTGGATACGGTTTTCACCACCTCCAGGATGAGAATGACTGATAAGTCTTTATACTGCGGGAGCATTCCTGGTTGTTATGACAATGCCCTGTTTTGTTCATTAACTCAAGTTTGTACATGGTCTTGAACAGCATTTTGTTGTAATTCTTTTACCATTTTTGCTAGTGTTAGGAGGTCAGACTTCAAAGCAAATACTACAAAGTTGAGATTATCTCCATAGTATCATTCTGATGTATTTGCTTCTGACTCTTTCCAAATGAAATTAGGGGATTGTTGGAACCAAGGGTGAAAGGCCCGGATAACATTTTTCTCTTTCCTGTAAGCTGTAAAGAAAGAATTTGTACATTCACGTAAGTTAATTGAGTACTTGGGAAAACATGTTGGTATTTCATGGGACACGTCATCTTATCTGATACTTGAGCCCGGAATGTAGTTAGACTAATCTGCTAGTTGTGTCACCTGGTTTATTCGTGTTTAAGTGCACTTTACTTTCGTAGTTCCTGTTTGAGTGAAGCCCCAAGAACGTGGCATTGTGAATAAAATGAAGCTAATCTTGCAAGTAATGAATCTTGCTGAACATGCCCTATTGTTCGGCAAGATTTATTTCTTGCGATTCTTTTCAACTATTGTGATACTTTAAAACATTTTGTTTTACAAATTATTGGTTCTATTTCCCCTATTCTGCTAGGTAGTTATTCTCAAAAGTAGATTTAATTGGAAATTTTAAATGTGTTAATTCTACATTGAAACAATCCCAAGAATTTTCAAAAGAATTGAATCCTGAAATTTGTCAATAATACCTATTTTTAGCACTTTCTTTTAAGTTTTCTTTCAGAATATTTAAAGTAATTAATTTCACCCTATTACGGTCAATCAAATGTCAATTATAACACCAAGAAAACCTCCGAGGCAATGGCACCCCCAATTGGGCCATATATGGCCCGCACGACAACAACACCAAGAAAGCACTTATATAGCTCACTATCATCACCATGTCGTTGTGAGAGTAAGAGTTTTCAGTTTATGCTCAGTATTGTGGGCATCCATCACTTGAAAGTATTGAAATTAGATTCACCTATGAATATGATCGAGTTACAACTTGATCAATGTTGGCCCCTTAGCAAATACTCTGCTCTCTTGGAAAGCCCTTTTATTCGCTTTGTTTATGTATCACTTTTTATCTAGATTCTCGAACATAAAAGTCGAATTTTCTTTTCAAATTTAGGATTCGATGCCTTTTGAAACACGTTGAGCTTCAAAAGTTAATTTTATTTTCTGTGATTTTGAGAATATAACGAATATTTTTCATGATACACATCGTCATATACACTGAGTATATGACGATGTGTATCATGAAAAATATTCGTTATGTTCTCAAAATCACAGAAACTAAAATTAACTTTTGAAGCCCAACGTGTTTCAAAAGGCATCGAATCCTAAATTTGAAAAGAAAATTCGACTTTTATGTTCGAGAATCTAGATAAAAAGTGATACATAAACAAAGCGAATAAAAGGGCTTTCCAAAAGAGCAGAGTATTTGCTAAGGAGCCAACATTGATCAAGTTGTAACTCGATCATATTCATAGGTGAATCTAATTTCAATACTTTCAAGTGATGGATTACTGATACACTGTATGTTCAGTTCGTGGTTTGTTTTCAATGCTTGCATTCAACATTTCACTGATATTTCTCAGATTCTTCACTATTTCAGGGGAAAATCGCAAATTTTCCAAGATCAAAAGGAAATCTTCCATTTTTTTCGGACCTATTGTTCCAAATTTATTTGACTAGAAAAATATCTTTTGAAGTGCTTTAGTTCAATCGATAGTTAGAAATTTACCTATTTATGGCATTTTTCCAGACTGCCCCAATGTTTTTTTACCATTATGTTCGCTAAATACAAAAAGTGTAAAATATTGTATTTTTTTTTAAATTTAATGTTTTAAACTTTATAACCCATTTATTAGATCTAAGAAACTCGAAATGAAATGAATGAACACTTAAGTTTTGGTGTAATAGATTTTTAATTAAATGTTTGAATATTTGTTGTGCCCCAACTTTTTTTTTGAGGCACTGTAGCTTAATATTATTATTTGAATATATTCGGAAGCAATATTTATTGGAGTGTTTTTAGCACCCAATAGTTTCTGCGCAATTATATTCGACTGTTTTTTAATCTACAAAAAATCAGTGTCCTTTTTTGGCTCCAATCCCATTGGAACTCATTCGCTTTGACATGTGGTCTGCATATTGTATCCGGATATTAGATAAGGGGTTATTTTGAAACAAAACGGAAGAAAACAATTATATGCAGACACACTAGGAGAATTTATAGTTCTCTCTACTTCACCATTAATTTTAGACTATAGCGTTATTCTTAACGACCCCAAATTGTCTACCCATTACTTATGTAAGAAAATAACTACTTAAATAATTTATGACCGTAGAGATAAACCGGGCTCAACATTTCGTTGCCTGTTACTTGAAAAAACGCACGGAAAAGCTCTTTCCCGTGCACTAAGATTTCTTTGCTCGATTATATTTAAGCAAAGCTTAAGCATTCTAATGCTTCAATTTTCCATTTGCAAAGTATTCACTCTGCCAAAACGATAATTTCAGCTGTGTATTTGTAATTTTATATCCAGGGGAAACCTAAATACAGTTTGCGGCTCTTAAGAAATATATTTTAAGGCAGCTTATTAGCTCAGAAACGGAGAAGGTAAATTTATCGCTTCCGTTCACCTTTACATGTGTTGAATAGAATATTCGTCTGAAACGTTTTAATTATAGAAGCTAACAGCAGTCAACTTTTAAGTTCCAGTTTTATGTGTGTATGAATTTGAAATTCAAAGAAACACTTGTTCTGATTTAGGGTGATTAGAGTAAGGGGGAGCTTATACTGTCTGCGAACTGTGAAAACAGTATTTCCAAATTTGATTTTTATGTTTAACGATTTGCAACATACTATGTATAATAAAAGTAACCCATGCCTTATAATACTTGAAAACAACACTCGCAATCAATCGATTGAAAGAACATACTTTTGACAGTGTTATTAGGGTAAATAAAGTTGTTACATGCTGTTTTCGAGGAATAAATAGTACTAAAAATAATAGCGTGACTATTTTCAACTCCAAAAGACCAGTTGAAGGTACTGCCTTTTTGACAATAGATAGTTGTGACTAAACTTACAGTGAGTTGTTGGTTTAAATCTTTTAAAAGGTAAAGTACTCGAATAGCAGATAGAATCAAAATTTCATATTCCAGACCTTTTTAGAACCATATCATTCCTTGTATTGAAGATCGCTGGCCTGCGTAATCGTATTATAATTATACGAATCATTAGGTTATTTACCTCGTACTCCAGAGGTTATATTTATAAATCACTGGTCGCCATTCAGTTCATCGCGCAGTGCTGAATATCCATCGCGAGTTTTTGATCAAATGATACCGTCAAAATAGACGCTCGTCATGCGTGTTGGGACGGTTCACTTCAAGTTGACGCGGTACGTGCGTTCCAAATTAGGAAATTAGTACGTACGACGAGAGTGTAATGGACCGATAAGAATCTCGGAGTTTATTTCACTAATTCTTAAAAAGTGTTACATTGTCTTGACATTAATACATCTCGAGTCTGGCGTGATGTTCTTCGTTTGAAGAACGGTTCGGAAGTGAGAAGAGTTATGCTCCTTCAGAAACTGATGAAGCTAATTTTAACCCCAAACAGACAACCTTTTTTTTAAATCTGGAACACATTTGTGAATGGCATACTTTTGTTAGCGTCGGCCATCCTATCACGTCTTACGAGGGTTCTGCACGCTATTCAAATGTAGACGGAATGAATAGAAGAAAGACATGTTTTAACTCTTTTGAAAAGAACCTATTCGTGCTGGTTGACCTTGACGTATATAAAAATGCTTTGCGTTCCTAGCTGGATTCCTCCAATGGAAGGTCACATTTTCTCTTGTATTCTTTAGACACAGATAGGAATAAGCGGGCCATTGGCCTTGTTCCGATAGCCATCTCATTCTGCATACTATGACTCGTGTTCTTGATGTTTACTACTTTAATTGCTGCATCTGTTTCGACACTCGAACATTTGTTAAAATTTAGAAGTGCACTTCTGGCGATGAGTTCATGTGCAGATGACTTTATGAACAGTTAGAGATGAATATATAATACATTAATTTTTTTTCGAGTAGGGAAATAGTTTTGTCCCCCCCCCCAACAACGCTGTTTTATCATCACTATAGGACAGGAATGCCGAACGTATGACCCGCGGGTCAGACACTGTCCCACGCATGCTTTTTAACTTACCTTCGCGTTGATTTTTATAAACTTGTCATATTTCATCAAATATATAAATAATTGTAATTATTTTTCGAACCCCTCTTTTAAAAAATATGGAGAAAAAAAAATACAAGTATAATAAAGAACTTAAAAATGAAAAAAATACATACATAATGCTATTTTAAGATTTATATGAGAATAGTAGTATATTTATGACGAAACTTGACATCTTTACTAGGGATTTGGAAATGAAAAACATGAAATATTTTCCTCAATTACAAAAACATTTTCAAAGCACAATAACAGTGGAAAATCAAGAAAATACAATAAAAAATATTTAATGATTCTGTACAAGAAAAAAAGAAGACTTTGAGGAGCGATTTAATCAATTTAAAAGTATGGAAAGCACATTTCACTTTATTTATATCCATACAAAACGAAATTCGAAACAATGGAGTTGAACGAATTTAAGTGGCTAGGTATCCATGATTTAGAAATGGAATTAGTTGAATTTTAAAGCAGCATAGTTTGGAAAAATAAATTTAATAAATTGATTTCCGAAGTAGAAGGGAAAACGTCTGAAATTAGTGCAAATTATAATGATCCCACACTAAAAATTGAAAATATTATATTAAATGTATGGGATTCTTTACCAAATAATTTTATATCAATGAAGAAACTTGCTAATGCTTTTTTAACAATGCTTGGATCTACATTTTCATGTACAAAATTGTTTTCTTAGATGAATTTTGTAAAGTCTACCAATAAATAAAAACTTGGAAATTAATCGACTGCAAAATGCGTTGAAACTAATGAATACTGAAAATGAACCTAATATTAAGAAATTATCTGACAAAAAACAACATATTTCTCATTAAATATACTTTAACTTTATTGTACATACACATACCTGCAACTATATTATCTATTAAAATATAATATTTCACATATATATGTTGCTTTCTTTTCCTTGTTCATTAAATACTCAGTGTAGGCATGATTTCTCCCCTTTTATATCGATTTTTTGCTCTTCACTTGTAAAAGTCGTAAAACAAAAAGGAATCGATAACTTTTTAAAGGATTAAAAAATTGAGAACCAAAAATTGTAGTTTTTTACCATGCTCCCTTCCCTCTTTCCAAGTGACCCACGAGCTAGCACTAAAAAAATAATGAACAAAATTGACCAACTTCTTAACAAGGTTCGCTGTCCTTGCTATAGGATAATGCCTAGATTCCATTTATGCTTCCTTGCCTTTACCCTCTTCCTTCATAGAATTGATGTATATTTCACATAACATTTCAATTTTTAAAATTCCTAGTAGAGCTGGGAAGGTTTGTTAAAGTGAGCATATACGAGTATATATCAGAAACTCTTGGAGATTGAAATTCTACAACTTCCCCAATTCTACCATTTGTCGTAGTAAACTTTTTTTTTTTTTTTTTTTTAATTTTCTTTTTAGATTTTAACTAAACAAACTTATTTTGGGCTGGTCTTAACTTAGTGTCAGGGGGGAAAAAAACCCTCAATACTTAAAAAATAAAGAAGAAAAACTGTCAATATTTTATTTTCACTCTGTTTTTTTCTTATCTACCAATTTAATAGGATTACCAAATACCAAGGCAGGCCCATTTATCAAGTGCTATACTGTCAATACTGGAGATTGAGGGCCCTTCGGGTCCAGGTTCTCCATGACCTCGTCAACACCTGTATAAGAACTCTTGCTTCTGAATTTCTAGAACATTGGGTATGGGGAAATCTGCGTTTTCAAAGAGCTCCAAGTGTACTTAAATGTTTCCCTTAAAATATATTTTTGTCTTGTACATTATGTTCTATCTGCGTTAGCTTTCAGTCAATTTAATTGCTTGCGTTAAATATATTAAATTAGTAACACTGGCATTCAATTGTGCAAAATTCTTGAATGTGGCCTTTTCAAAACTGTTTGTTTCACTGATCGTTAAACAAAAATTGCGGGCCCTTGCTCCATAAAATTCCAACATCTAATCCAAACAGTTTCCCACCCCTGTTCCAAAGTAAGTGGTGGTTACAGAAATATTTGGGTAAAAAATGGATTCTGAAAATCTTTAGGGAAAACAGAATAGCTTATTTTCCCACCCTTTAACGCAGGCCTCTAAATATATTTTTTAATACAGGTGCACAAGGTGCTCCTAAGTTTTTAAATTAGGTGCACTGGTGCGCCTAGCTGGAAAAAATTAGGTGCACAATTTTATTTTCACATGCACCTGTGCACCCGGGTATTTCGAGCCCTGCTTTAACGTTTTTGTTAAATTTTTACCTTTTATGTACAAGAACTTCCTATGCCTGTATGGCATCCAGTATTTTCCAATTGAAATAAATACAGGATTGATTCATTATAGATGTGAAGGGGATTCAATTCATAGCCGTTTGTCTAAAAACATACTTTCAAGACGGAAAAGGGTTTGAACCATGATGTATGTATTTTATAAGGGGCTGTATGTTCATTAAAATACAAAACTGGACTACAGACTCCTTTGAAAAGAAAATTCTAAATCAGAAAACGTTTTTCTGTCTAATTTTGTGCAATGAATCAGAAACTTTAAATAAATAAATATTCTGTGTGTTGTATGTAGTTCAATTTTAAAAAGACTAATAGAATATTTTAAAAATTTATTACAAATGGCAAGAAAATTCCATCTACTAACAAATTTTTTCTTCATACCTTTATCTAATGAAAGCTCTTGATGAATCATGCAATTTTGTTGAACCCAGTTATGGTTCTACATTCTCAAAGTAATTATGGTTTTATAAGATAAAGATATGTATTAAATACTTTCCTCGAGTTCAATTACTTTAGTATTAAACAATAAGCGATTGATTTTAGATGTCATTGCAAAACAATTTGAAATTTGCCTGAAATCTGAAGAACTGGTAATTAATTTGTGCTTCGTTCTTGACATATACGTTAGAAATAAACTAATTTTTTTATAACCACATCTTTTATAATATTATATATTTTATGTTCCATAAGCTTTGAACTTATATTATTAAGACCGTTATTACTGTGCAACAATTTTTCCCTGGTGCTAACAACCCTTTGAAAACAGCTTGTTTTTCTGTAGAGGCTCTCCTTCAGAGTAGGCCTTTACCCGAAATTCCTGGTCTTTTGGATGACACAAGTGCCAGTCTTCCTTTAAGTGTTGAAACTGCATCACGATGGATGTCCAAAGAGAACCTTTTACTCCAAGAGGATGCGGATCCCCAGGTGTTTGTGGCTCTGTATGATTTCCAGTCTGGAGGGGAAAATCAACTTTCTCTCAAAAAAGGTAACGCTTGTGGAAATTTCTTAGCTGCTCAATATGCTAACATCTGCCTGCTTTACAAATAAAATATGATGAATATGTATTGATTAATTTCAAGTAGATAGAACATTTGAGTTAAATTATAAAAGTATTATAAAAATAGTAGTTTTTTTAAAATTTATCTGCATTAACTTATATTCTTATTAGCCTTTTAGAATGCTGGTTTTTAATTAGCTTGTTGCTCTGCTCTTTTTTTTTGCTACATGGCAGCTAATTAGACCAGTATCTACAGCTTAAAGTATTTGTTGAGTGCTGTGGAATAGAATACACTATTATATAGTATCTATCAAGTTTTAACTGTTTAGGGTTTGCTATTATGTATTTTCTTACGAATCAAATTGAAGTCTAATTAGTCTTTGTGTATCCAAAGATAAACTTAGAGAACAAACTTAATCAATATTTGAGTTAAAAAGATGCATTACTAATTAAAGATGAGACAAAATATCTATAGAATTGAGATGAAGTGCCTTAACTGTTGCAATCAAACCTCTTTTAGTGGTTACATCGTATTTGTAAGAAAATATGGTTAAAAAAAATGGTAAATCAACAAAGTAAGGTACATATATTAAGGCTATGATATTAACATCCTGTTATATAAAATAGTGGTACTTAATATGTTTTGAAGAATATTATGATCAGCCATTTTAATATGGATGATCTCTTGTCCATTTTTTTCTTTTTAGATATCAGATGATAGAAAGTGTCTCGCATTCTTTTTTGGATCCTATTTTTTATTTAATTTGGCTATATGGGGCATTCTGTTTTGAATAAGAGTTTTGAGGCATTATGCAGTTCCAGTCTAAAGGGCGTCGTCTCTAAGTTTGGTCTTTTAATTAAAGTTGATTGTTATATACTGTATATATGGTATCTAATATTTCATAACCCACAATAACAATATGATCTAACTAAGCCCTAACTGTTTTCTGGCAGTAATTCCTAAAAATTCCCCCAAGACCCACCTTGAAAATTAAAAAAATTTTCACATACTCCTTGAAACTATAAATTTAAATTAAACATGTAGCCATAGAAACATTTGCCAAAGAACCTTGTAACATAAGATAAAGTTTAATTATGTTCCATCATCAAATAGATTCATCAGCAACATATCACTCTAACCAAAAAATGAGTTTTATGTGTAGAAAGATCAAATGCTTTTTAAAAACTGCCACAACTGTAGTTTACAGAAGAGGGCAGTTTTGCAGAATGCAAAAACATGTAATTAATCTTTTTAAATTCCATGTCAGAGTAAAATAGGTTAATCTAAATTTTGTTGGGTCCAAAGGAGTCAAGTGAATCATTAATTTAAAAAATAATATAATATGCTTGATTACATGAATCCACTAATCTAAATTACATTTATATACACTGCTGGCCATCCAAATTGCAACACCAAGAAAGACAAGAGATATCACAACAAAATTTATTTTGTAGATAACATGTTGACCAAGTATCAAATGATTAAATTTATAGACTTCTGTGAAGTGTGGTTCCTGCCAAAATCAGTAGCCAGAGTAGCCGCCATTGTTGGAGATCACCGCTGCCACACACCTCGGCATTGATTCAAAGAGACTTTGGATGTGTTCTTGGGGTACAGCAGACCAAGCAGCTTCCACACGTTGCCAAAGTTGATCTGGTGTGGCAGCTGAGGATGTAATCTGGGTCTATCGTTGAGCAACCATGGACCACATGTTTTCTATCGGCGAAAGATCCGGAGAGCGAGCTGGCCAGGGAAGCAATTCAATCTGGCGATTGATAAAGAACCCTTGGACAATGCGTGCCACCTGTGGTCGCGCGTTATCCTATTGAAATATGGCTGTGCTCAAGCCCTGAAGGTAAGGAAGGACAACTGGCTCCAACACCTCGGAGATGTAGCGCTGGCTGTTTAAAGTACAGGCAATGCGTACTGAGAGGAGTGCTAGAGTGATATGCAATACCGCCCCCTGCCATAATACCCGGTGCAGGACCAGTATGGCGGTGCATAACGCAGCTATTCAGCATCCTCTCTCCACGGTGTCTTCAGACTCAAATCCGACCATCGTGGTGTTGCAGAAAGAAGCAAGACTCGTCAGTAAAGACAATTTCATTCCATTCTCCAGTCCACATCCTTCTTTCATCGCACCATTGGCGGCGGAGACGTCTGTGGTTCTGCGTTAAAGGTAGACGAAGCAATGGACGTCTTGCGGACAGAGCACTCTGCTGTAAACGGCGTCAAATGGTATGCGCAGACACTGGATGATGCGTTACAGACTGAATGTGATGTGCTGTGGTTCGTGATGTGGCTGAGCGATCCGTCACTGCCATACACACAATATGCCTGTCATAATGTGAAGTGGTGCACTGAGGTGGATGCAATCGAACACGTCGGTCCGTCGTACCCTCCTGCATTTAACGATCACATATCCGCAATACGACTACTGATTTCCTGAAAGATAATCCACAATCTCGGTCGGCCACTATCCTTCCTCTGTCGAACTCGGTTACTTGATCAAAAGATGATCGCTGCTTTCTACAAGGCATAATTGATCTTTTTTTTTTTAAACCACAAGAAAAACACAACTGCCGTACTTGAAATGGTCGAAATCTCCAATCCTTAAATAGCGCTTTGAAGTGGCGCCACAGGCGCGCGTGATGTGCGTCTGCCCTGAAATTCTAATCTTGTGCATATCTCACCTCAGCTAATGCATGTTATAAATTTCATATTATTTGCATGCTTCCTTCAGGGTGTTGCATTTACGGTGGCCAGCAGTGTATTATATCATGGCATGCTTTGTTATTTTCCTGAATATTTGTGAGTGAAATATTTAACTTAAGACTCTGAGTAGCAGCCATTTGGACAGAACCTTTTGTCCTGAAACAAAAGAAATGTGAAACGAGAAAATAATTTTTTTAGTTATGGCACTTTTGTGTTCGAGGTGTGATACCATGATCATCAGTCACTGGGAAATACTCTAACTGCTGGAGCAGTTACTTATTTTTTCGAACAACAAACATTTTTTGTCATACCAATGCTTTTTTAAAAAAAATAATCAGAAAATAATGGAATATCTTATTGAAGTTCTTTATTTTAGCTTGTGAAATATTGCATGTTTTCTGCTGACCCTTAGGGGTCCTCAACCACCAACTTTGGAAACCACTGTTATGAGATAATTTTGTTCATATACAGTACAATTTCCAAAATCCTGAATCCTCCGGACCTCGGCCATTCCGGATTTTTGGATTATTTGCATTTTTTGTCCACATCCTTAATCTACCCTCCCCCCTCACACACACACACACACCAAAAAATAATAATAATTTGCGTTTGCAACAGAAAAATAGCAAATATATCAGTAGGAATTATTTAAAAAAAAAAAAAAAACTTTAATAGAAAGCAACAAATTTTTTACTTACAAATCTTCTCATTTTTCTGTGTGGTATTATTTGCTCTGAACATGTCTGTTATTTCGCGTCGTTTCATCAATCCTGTCCAGGGTTATTTTTCTCTTTGTTTTTAAAAAATTGTTGGAAATATGTAAAAAAGTGAGAAAACAAAAACAAAAAACGCCAGTTAGCAAAACGTCCTGATTTTGGACTATTCCGGATTTGGCACTTTGTACTGTATCAGTCATTTTAACCATGACGACCAAATTTGTACATGCTACTTGCTTGACTTACACACTTGAAGTATGTTTCTTATGTTATACGTCTTAATGTTTTATTTTCCCCTTTAGGCGAACAGGTGCGGGTTCTTTCTTACAACCGAACTGGTGAATGGTGTGAAGCTCAATCGCGAACTTGTCAGGTGGGCTGGGTGCCAAGCAACTACATCACTCCCGTCAACAGCTTAGAAAAGCATTCTTGGTATCATGGTCCCATCTCTCGTAATGCAGCTGAGTATTTGTTGAGCAGTGGCATCAATGGCAGCTTCCTCGTCAGAGAGAGTGAGAGTAGTCCAGGCCAAAGGTCCATCTCCTTGCGATACGAAGGCAGGGTATACCACTATCGCATCAGTGAGGATACCGACAGCAAGGTAAGGCAATCAAAAAGCGAAAGATTTATACCTTGCTTGTGTACGTCAGGCTTTCCACATTTGCATTCCTGTCTCAGTACAAATTAGATTATGTGTCCCAGTAACTATTTAGACAGTTGTGTGTGCCCTGTGGCCCTTGTGCCATTAAACCAAAAACCAGCAACCCTGTTTAGGTGATGAGCCCCTCATATGAAATAAAAATATTTTTCTTAAGTACTCAATGTATAACCTGCCCAACTATAATTTTTTCTCTTTTCTTCGGACACACAGCACCACTCTAAATAGAGCCAACGATGTTTACTAGCAGCCCCTTTGCCCTAGTTGGTTAGATAACCTTTAACGACAGCTGCTTTCTTCTGGTAGTGGTATGAGGTAGTTTGAAAACACAGCAATAAATTCTGCTGATTCAGGACGAAAAGGATGATTGAAATGAATATGTAAAACCAGTCAACATACTATTTAATTCTAAAACAAGACACCATGGAGGAGACAAAGAAAGCAGCTGAAAACAAGCATAAGTTTCTGTTCTCTATTCAAAATGAAAACATTTAGGCTCTCCTTATCATTGGCAGATTCAGTTAAAGTTTAACATTTAAAATATGACATAAAAAACTGACTTAACTGTAGCTTTTGACAACATTGTCAGCAGATCCTAAAACCAGTTTTTCTTTAATGTTTATGTCCAATAGGCTATTTACCAGTAAATAGTGCCTGTCCACACTCCTTGCCTCTCCAAGGATTGCCTCCATGGTATTAAAACCTCTTCTTGGTGAGAGGCTCTTAAATACAACTATTACTGCAGTAAAAATATTTTTCCTTTTAAACTTAGACTACATTTTATACTAATAATAAAAATATTTCACATTTCCTAGGGTCCCCCAGTACCATGGTTCTAACAACCCACACTTTATAGTGGCCCTGATGTACATAAGACTGAAGTCATTACTTGTTTATTGGCAAATTTCATCAACCAGTGTTGAAGAAATAACATGAACTGCTACTCGGCTCCTTTCAAATTTGTTTTGAATAAATAATTGAATATATGAGATTAAATCAGCATGAATATTACACTAAAAAAGTAACACAATTTTGTAATTTTTGCCATAAACTTTATTAGAAAATTAAAATTCTAATCGTATGAATTTTCGTGATTTCCCCCCCCCCTCGAATTTTATCAAAACCTTGATTAAGTTAGGTTATTTTGTCTGCACGTTTTTTTTTTTTTTTTTTTTTTTTTTTTTAGAAAATTTACTCTAGTAAAATTTTTGTGGTAAATTTTAAAAATCTGTTTGATTTTGTCTCAGCAACTGTCAAAATGCAGTATAATACACAGATGAGATTATTTTTAACCTGTCATACAACACTAAATTTTGAATGCTTTCAAAGCATAGTGTCTTCACAGCAACTGATATAATGCTTAAATGTGTTGAATTTGCAGGTGTTTGTAACATCAGAATGCCGTTTTAACACTTTAGCCGAGCTTGTACATCACCACTCGATGCACGCTGATGGTCTGATAACTTTACTACTTTATCCTGCTCCAAAACGAAACAAACCCACTGTATTTGCACTCAGCCCCGAGCCTGATGAATGGGAGATTGACAGAACTGATATTGTAATGAAACACAAGTTGGGAGGTGGACAGTATGGAGATGTCTATGAGGCTGTGTGGAAGCGCTACAATGTAACTGTTGCAGTAAAAACTTTGAAGGTAGTAACATATTTGCTTTTTGACTTTATTCGTGTCATTGCTTACTATTGGATTACATAAATTCATTAGTTCTTGCTTGTTCATATCCCAGTTTGTCAGATTTAGAATTGTAGAACTTGTTTTCTGATGGTGTGCTTTTATTTATCCAGGAAGACACAATGGCTCTAAAAGATTTTTTAGAAGAAGCAGCTATAATGAAAGAAATGAAGCATCCAAATTTAGTTCAGCTGTTGGGTATGCAATAGTTTCTTTTTATAGGATTTGAATTACTTGTTTTAATTACTTGCTTTGATAAGTATATTTGCCTATTGTGACATTCATGACTTAGAATATTCTCTTTTTATAAAGTAAAAAGTGTTTTTATTAAATATACCAAATGTTCAATGTTTTTTAATTGCATAAAAACTTTTCTACCTGGTTTTCTTTTCTAAGTAACTTTAAAAAAGCACACATTTATACAAATTTTGGATTTGAATTATTTGGTTTTGGGTTTTATGACTCAAGTACATATTTGGCCAAGCTGCCCCAAAAGCTAACACTGTCAAGTAAGAAATGTCAAGAAGAATCATTGGGGAATAGAGTAGAGCAATGAGATCAGAAGATCACTTAGATATCCAGGGAGCAGGACTCCTGGTGTTTACTAGGGGGACGTAGTTCGGTTGAAAGAGTAACGGACTAGGAAACAAGGTTGCAAGTTCAAATCCACCAAAGACTGTCTTGTAAAAAGGGTCTGGTGCACATTAAATTTGTCGTGGCCTCATATGTCCTCACATTGGCGTGGTGTGGTGTCCGAGCTGGAAATTCAAAATTACGTGGTATTGTCCTCAAATCTCCCCCTGGTGTCTCAGAATCTCCCCAAAAACATGGTCTGGTGGTAATAATCTTGAAGCGTCACCAATAGCCCATTTTGTTGTTGCTCCCCCAGTGCGATGTTCGATTAACCGGTCTGGTGGTTAATGTGTTAGCCTCTAGATCAGAAGGTTGCTGGTTCGAATCCGGCATGTTAGTAGTCAGTGCATGGATGTTAGTAAGCGTATGGTGTAGAGGTGGCTAGTGTACCTTAAGGGTACAGTAGACTTTCAAAATTGCAAAAATCGAACAAATTTTCGATATTTTTATTTTGTCCTATAAGTAATAAATAATACACTGTCTATCGTATGCAAAAAGAATTTTTTCGATATCTCTTTAATTTGCCCTAGAATTAGCGTTTTTAATTCCTACACTGAAGAACCACGCCCACTTGTTTACGTTTTTAGCAGCTGCCAGTGACGTAAACAGTCCGAGTTTCGTCTGCTAGATTCGAGCCTTACATTTACTTATTACTAGTTTTTATCTTTCTATTTCCAGAAAAAGCTACTTCGACCTCTTCTTTCTTTTGCGTGTTTGTTTATATTTATGAATTCTACATCTCGCCGCTTTATTACGAATATCTAATCGAATTCGATTGTGTTTGGAAAATTTAGTTTCGTTTTGTTTTTGTAGTTTTCTTTACCATTTTGAAGTTGGTTCTTTTCATTATCTTCAACGTTCAAAAACTAAATGGACAAAATTAGTTCTCGCTATAGGAAGCCAAAATTGTGTCCTTCCAAAAGCCGGAAACCGAAAGCTGAAAACCCTAAGAAAAGATGGGCTCAAAAGGTGCCTGAAAATCTCGTATCTACATCGGATCAACATATGGATATCGAACTAAATGATTGTGATTATGTGTTTATGTGCAAGAATATGTGGTCAACTTTGCAAAAGAACATTCCTTGTCCTGACTGCAAAGAAACATCATTGCATGTTACACAGAGCTTGTCACATGGATTTTCATGTAAAATTGGACTCTTGTGTGAAACATGTGGCAAAGATTTTGGCTCAGTGTTTACTAGTGAGCGTGAAAAATCTAGTAAGACATTTCAAGTAAACAATAAACTCGTTTTTAGCCATTGGACGAGGTAACGCAGCATTGGAGACTTTCTCAATGGTACTTGGTACCCCTTCAATGGACAAAAAGACATTTACGCAGTGCGTGACAAATATTTGTGAGCGGAATGAAACCGCAAAAATTGAAATGCTTGAAGTATCCCGCCAAGCCATTCGAAATGCCCATATCAAGGCAAATTCAGAGTTAGAAGGAAATGATGTGCTTGATATAAGTGTGTCATATGACGGCACTTGGCAAAAGCGCGGACATACTTCCAATGTAGGAATCGGTTGTGTAATCGATATCCTCACTGGCCTCGTCATAGATTTTGAAATCTTATGTAAATACTGCCAAGATTGTGTTGTTTCTGCTCGGGATCTTGGTTCCAACTCGTCTGAGTATGAACTTTGGTATCGTGGCCACAAGGATGATTGCGAGCAGAACTTTAAGGGCTCTTCTGGCAGTATGGAATGCCATGCTGCTTATATTATGTGGAACAGGTCCATAACTGAATGCGGTTTCCGTTACACATCGATGCTTTGTGACGGTGATTCAAAAACCTATCATCACCTGAATGATTTGAAAGTATATGGCCCTTCCGTTGCTATATCCAAAGAGGAGTGCATAAACCACGTCTCTAAGAGACTTGGCACAGCTCTACGCAACAAAGTGAAGGAGTGGAGGGCAAAGAAAGTGACGCTAGGAGGGAGAAAGGCTGGTAGTTTGAAAGAAACGACAATTTTAAAGCTACAAAACTACTATAGAAAGGCTATTAAGGACAATGCGCCTGATGTTGACAGAATGAAATCGTCGATCTTCGCTACCCTACGCCACTGCATGTCCACAAATTCAAAACCCCAGCACACGAAATGTCCTCCAGGCAAAGAATCATGGTGTTTCTATCAAAGAGCTCTTGCACTGGGTAAAAAGCCGAAGAGCCACACAACGATGAAAACTACCCTATCGCAGGAAGTTGTGGAAAAAATTTTGCCTATTTATCAACGCCTTGCCTCGGATGAACTGCTATCTAGATGCATAGCTGCCAAGACCCAGAATAGCAATGAGAGCTTGCATAGCTGTATCTGGAGAAAGTGTCCTAAAGACGTATTCATGTAAAAAAAGCGGCTCAAGCTTGGTGTTACAGCCGCTGTAAAAGAATACAATTTAGGATATGTTATGTCCCTTTCTGTGAGTGAAGAACACAACTCAAGCTCACGTTCAATGATCGCACACAGAAAGGAGCATATGAGGGCCACACAAAAGAAGAGGAAATCTTCAGAGATGTACAAAAAGAAAAGAAATGCGAAAAAATACAAAAAGAAAACCTCTGTTGAATTAGACAAGTAACGAGAAGGCATTACCTATGCAGCAAGTGCTTTTTAGTACATTTTACAGCAAAAGGATTCGCAGTATACCTTCTACTTTTGCATTAATATGATTTATTTCTTTTCGTTTGGAACTAAAAAAGGTGTACTTATGATGTCCAATTTTTTCTTAATGCCTATTTTATGAAAAAATATTTGTATTGACATTTTTTTCACAAAAATGCTTTTTTCTCAAAACTGTAATTTTTGTCGTTGGTCCTATTTCAAAATGTTCCATGCGCATTATTTTTTTATTTAGAGTCTTGAAACTTTTTCAGAATGTTTCTTATACTTATTAGAAGGGAAATTTGCATGTTTGGAATATTTTAATCCACTAATATTTTTAATATGATAAATATTAATTTCAAAAAGTGTATTTTTCAAATTTTTTTCACGAAAACCTAAATTAGTTATGTTTTTATAAAGAAAGAATAATATCACCAATTTTAAACATGCAAAACTTTAAATAGCTGTATAATGCGCTGTGAAAAATGCAAACAATTTAAATTTACGAACATTTTTTTTTGCGCATGGAACATTTTTAATATGTTACTTAAATTAACAGTAATTTTTTAATAATTAAAAAAGTTTTTTATATTTTCAAACCAAATTTAATTTTTTATGTAAGAATAACACTAGAAACACATAGTAAACATTTTAGAGTGATCACTTGAAAACTAAAAAAATATTTTGAAAGTCCACTGTACCCGCAAACACAAATTCCAATTACTAATTTAAATGTAGATCAGAAAGTTCAACTACAATTCCTGCAAAACTACGAATGAAGATTAACTGTAAAAATATTTGCAAATATAAATTAGCTCCTTCGCAAGTTTGCTGGTTTTACAAAAGTATTCATCAATGAAAAAAATTCATTACATATTGTGTTCAAAAAGGAAATTTATGAAGATTCAAATATTCTGTGACAAATTGCAACCTCAGCATTGTCAAATCGTGGGTGGTTTTTTTTTTTTTTTTTTTTGCTGCAGTAAAACTTTCAATTTCTCTAATGAAAAATGTATGGAATTTTACCTATGTTGTATGGATTTCAAATTTCATATCTACAGATGCACCTTTTTTGTTTTTGATTCCTTTTTATTGGCTCATTTATTGCTATTGAGTTTCCAATGAGGACAGAGTGTCTGTGGCTGAGATTGTTTGTACTAACAACCTGAGTTGTAGGCTTCACAGGTTCTATTCCACCTTGGATGTATTTCTTTCTTCTGTGTCATTAAAACTACCCTTGTGTGTACGTCTATTTTATTTAGTTGATGTTTGCTGCAGCTTGGCTAAATAGGGCTCTAATGCCATAAAACCCAATCAATTATTTATGTAGTCATCCTCATAAAATTTCATGCTTTTTTTGTTTTCATTTGTGGCTTGGAAATTTTAAAAATGTCTATCCATTTGACGAGGATAAAATTTTTATAATAGTGCTTAAATTGTGTAGTCTGTAGAGTAAATATAATTATTTTGTAAATGTAAAGTATCAATTTTGAAGGGTAGTAGAAATTTAAAAAATATTGATTTTTAGTTAAAGGTTCAATACTATGCTAGCATACATTGAAGTTAGCATTAAAAACACTGAAATGACTTCTGTATATCCTAGTGCATTCTTGTTTTCAAAGTGGTTAAATTTTCTTTTTCAGGTGTTTGTACCAGGGAACCTCCATTTTATATAATTACTGAATTTATGCCTTGTGGAAACCTTTTGGATTATTTAAGAAATGCCAACCGAGAAGAAATAAATGCTGTTGTGCTCATGTACATGGCTACACAAATAGCTTCCGCTATGTCTTATCTTGAATCTCACAGTTTCATACACAGGTAGTGCTTCTCTTTGTTATGTCTCACATATTCTTGTGTGCTATTGAACAAAAAATATTTGAATTCGTGCAATATTTTAATGAAAATATTAAGTAATTTTTTTTGTAAAATTAATGTGTGCTCCTCCACTATCAGTATCAAGGGCATAAAAATGAGTGTCAAGATTATTTTTTCTTCGTTGCTATCAGAAATATAACATCAATCATCTTAGTAATATATTTGATGTCAGATTCAGATATTGTAAGCTTAAAATTTCCCAACATTGACATTCAATGTATTTTTAAGCATTAAGCTTGCTTCTAGGAAGCAATCAAAGAGTGAAAGGGTTTTCAATCTCATTAGAAATGAAAGCTTTAAAGCAAAAAAATAAATGCACTTTCAACGCCCCTGTAACATAGCTGGAAGAGTACTGGATTAGCCGGAAGGTTCCGAGTTTGAAACTCAATTCAACCACAGATTATCATGTACGTGGGAGCCGGTGGGTCTTAAATTTGTTGCAAGATGTTGAAGTTTGGAGAATGGGTGCCAGCTCAGGTGTTCTTGCCATCTGACCATGATTAGATTAAAAAATTATGAGACCATAACCAATAGACCGTTATGTTGCTCTTGTATAACATTAATTCAGCTACCTACCTACCAAATGAGCTTTTCATGTTATTGCTTGCATAGTTTGTCCATCCGATAAAATCCCTCTTCATCTGATTTCTAAAACTCCTTCATCTTGTTACTTATACATTTTAAGTTATTGTAATGTTATGATTTCATTATATTTCCTAATTATTTATTGTAAAATTTATTGAATACTTAAAATTGAACATCAAACTTGTTCATCTTGCATGAGTTTGTATCACTGTTACAAACTCGTCAAGTTTGAAATTGGGGTCGCATTTATTCAGATTTTTTTTTTACTAAACGTTTGATATCTATGGTTATGATTGACATTAGATTGCAGCTTTGGTCCTGGAATCGTGGTGGCCCTAATAATTAAGTGGTTAGTGTGCTATCTCTTGGCACAAATGCTCTTAGTTCTAATCCCTATCTTGGCATAGTAAGCAATAGAACATGGTCTCATTTCTGTAACAAAGAAGGACTAGAGTTTGAAGCAAAGTCAAACTTACAAAACAATTACAATGTTTTAATACATTTTTTTGAAATATTTGCTACATTATGTATTCAATCATGTTGTGATTTTTTCTTATACAAGTTACCTTTCCAAATTCTTGCTGAAAATTAAATTTTGAACAGTAAATTAATTTTTTTCCTGTGCAAAATCGTTGCATAATATAATTGGAAAAAAAATGGTTATCCAACAGTTTCAAATTTGAGTGGCTATATTTACAAAAAATTAGGTATCAAATTTTCAATAAAAGTGTAATGACAGAGAAAGAAGAGATTATATCAATGCCGTATTTGTATTCTCCCTGATCTGTTGTCATCAATGATTGCTTTTATAGTTGTAAATCCTCTGTTAAAACGTATTTGTGTGTGGATTATAATATATTTTCCTTACATTGCAGAGATCTGGCTGCTAGAAATTGTCTGGTAGGTGAAAATCACCTCGTGAAAGTTGCTGATTTTGGATTAGCTAGGCTCATGAGAGATGATACTTACACAGCACATGCTGGTGCCAAATTCCCCATCAAATGGACTGCTCCTGAAGGGCTTGCTTACAATAAATTTTCCACAAAATCTGATGTCTGGGGTAGGTTTTGTTACACTCTTTGTTTGATTTTCTGAATTTTCTTCCATCAAAATAATTTAAAATGACATTTTATTATATTTACAAGGACATAAGAACATTTCCTCAATTATATATATATATATATATTAAAGCATTGTTTTTTGCTTGTTCTCATTTTATTCTTTAAATTAACTAAAGCAAGTGTGAAGCTAAACATTTCTTCAAATAATTTTTTAACATTTTTATCTTTTTTTCTGTGGCGAAACATGACAAAATGATCTGGTACCTTTCCTATTCCTTTTGGGTTTTTTTTCAGTTTTGAGTCCCCCATCAAATGGATGTTATCTAACATGTCAATTTTTTTAAATCACGAGTTGTTTATTTAATAGTGTGCAGTTAATTAATAATAAAATTACCTTTTTAATGCATCCTTAAATCCTTCGTTTATGGTTTGGTCCTCTAATAATTTTCTTTTCATCAAGATTTATTTGAAGTACATAGGGGGAAAGGAGAAGCTTTTATGATGCAAAATCAATCATCTTAGCAAGCTTAACTGAATTTACAAAATCATAAATTGAATAAGGGTCCATGTTCCACTTACTCAAATAAAAAATATCTGAAATATTTTTTGTGCTCCTTTAAAAAAATTATGTGTAACATAGACAACTTCTTCAATTGCATCTAAATAGCACCTGCAATACATAAATATGGTGATTTTATCTTTGAATGATATGCGAGGTGCAAATGACGTATTTAAAGTTGGCTCTGATTATTTTATCTTAATACCTTTTTCGTTGATCAGAAATTTTTTTGGAACAGATATGAGGATAGACACAGATATAGAACATTTTATGTCCCCTTTATATCATTAATGTTCAACTCTTTTAGTGTCCCTCCTATTTTAACAGATTGTTCTGCTTTTAACTGTCACCGATTGAAAATTTTAAAAAAGTGTAATTTAAATCTTGCAGGATTTGTATTGGGAAAATCCCCATTCTAACCTTTTTTATTTTTATGTTCCATTGGTTTTTTAATCTTATTTAATATTTCAATACTTGACCTTTTAGAATTCATCAATAACATCCATTTTAGATTTTACATGTTGCTGGTTGGCATGTTTTAAAATTATAAATTCATTAGCATTATTATGTTGATCAGCATTTTTAGAACATCAATTCATTGAATTCTCTCTTTTGTATGTACTTTTTCAGTGTTTTAATTAACATTTTTTTTAATTTAGTAGCGACCTGACACACTCACTCAACTTTTAAAAATTAAAACTTCCTTATTACTTTATAATTTTAGAGCTTGCACTTCCTTAATTTTTTAATTTTATATATATATATATATATATATATATATATATATATATATATATATATATATATATATATATATAAATCTTGTGCTATGCACAGCTTATTTGTGAACCTTGTACTATAATACCCTAAATTTCATTCCTGTAAAATTAATGTGTAACAACACTGTTATTTGACCAAATGCTTTAATTATGTTGAAATAGCACCTGTAATATGATACAGATGTAGTAGATTGTATATTAGAATTATATGTTACATGTGTCCCCCATTTCAAAAGTTTACCCTGATTGTTTTATCTTTATATATTTTTTGTTGATCATGAATTTGCTATGGAAGATACCAGGTTGCTTCAGCTAGCATTTGTAGGAATTACTCTTTTTAATTGAATATCCACTTTATTTAATTTTGATTTTAATTTGATGTAGTGTTGTTTTCATTGCAGGAAAGTTTATAATATAATTTTCTCAATACGTTTGCTGTTAAATTTATGATTTTATAAGAAACAGGTTCAATAAAAGCCTCTGTGTGAACTACAATTAGGAACATAAAGTATTTTTTAAGCCTTTGTCACTTATTGTTTTACTCCTGACGGTTCATAACTTAAAATTTATGTTTTGAAGATTTATCTGACTAAAATGTTAAGCAATTGAAGTTTTTTCTGACATGCTAATGTTATTCTATTTCATATTTCTTAGCATTTGGAATATTACTATGGGAGATAGCTACCTATGGCATGTCACCGTATCCAGGGGTAGACTTGACAGATGTTTACCACATGCTAGAGTCGGGTTACAGAATGGAATGTCCTCCAGGATGCCCACCGAAAGTATATGAGCTGATGAGACAATGTGAGTCATTACTGGAACTAGCCTTTTTTTTTTCTCCAAGTTTCTCATTCTATAGTTTGGATATATTTGAGTCATATTATTGGGAACGATATAGAAGATCGTAACCCAACAAGCCATATATGATGCAGCAGTGGGTCTGAGTATGTAACCAGTTGGTCTATAAAGCTAACTAAAAGAAAGTTGATCAAACAAACTTTAAAAAAATAAAAATTTTATTAAACTGTAAACTAAAGACAAATTTAAATAAAATCAAGAACATTGTTCTAACAGACTAGGATAATGTGCAAGCAGTATCAACAACCAGATCGAATAGATCTCAGTCTCTCTCATATAGCAGATCCACTTGTCTGCATATATTTTATTGGTTAAGTAATTTGAAGAATCTTTCATCTTCAATTCTCAATCATCCAATCACAAATATAGATCTTGAATTGAAATAAAAGTGAATGAGTGAAAGGTGTCGGTTTGATCATATCGATGTCACGATCAATCTAAGACTATTGTGAGACTTTTAAAGTATGGTTATTAAATAAATTTATGCTTAAAAATTCATACAGTCGTCGAGATAAAAAATGTTAGGGGAGCTGACGAGAAATTAGCACTCTGCTGTAAAATGGCGCCAACTTCTAACACATATTTTATGGCAACTCATTTCAACTAACTTTTAAAAACTAATACTATTTTCAGTTAATAATATATTACATGCAAGTGAAATTCTGCACTGCAATAATTTAATGATTCGAGTTTAACGTTGAGTCATCTAGCATCATATACTCTCTGTCTTTGGGATTCCCACTCCCAAATTGTGTGTCAAAAAATATGTCCATCAATATATTTGATAAGTTTTATGCTGAATACAGTTTTTTGAAGTTTCTCAAGTTAAAGTATAGACTTTTTTATATAAATTCTTATATTGAAAAGCTATTAGTGATTTTTTTAGATTTTTATATATTTACCAGAAAAATTCAAGTCATTCCAAAATAGATAAAAATGCAGGGTTTTTTTTTATTCTAAATTATATTCTTTTTTATAGAAGTAAAATTTAAAACACTTAAAAAGCAGTTTTCTTTTGTATAACACAAGAAAATACCAGAAGTTTTCAAAGTTGTAACTTTACACCTAAGCAATGACTTAAAAATTTGAGCAAGTCGCCTTGTTCTTTTATGAAAATCAAAACTGTCAAATTCCTAAGATGACTGCAAAAAAAAATGTTATTTTTGACAATTTGGGGTGTATGATAACTTATTCGAATTTTAGCCTCTTGCAAATTTGTAAACTTTTTATTTTGCAAATATTTTGTTTGTTAAAACTATTACTAATGTAAAACTCCCTGAAGATGAATAAAAAATATGCCATTTGTCAGATACTGAATAATACTTAATTATTAATTTAATATAACTTTCTCATCAAAGTGAAAATTTTCTGAACACAAAAATATTTCATTGCATAAATTGATTAATTTGGTATTTAATCTTTTTACTTATAATTATAAACCAGTGTTCACACAAACTATGCATACTATTGTTCTATTTTTCATTATTAAAAACAATTTATTGTTGTTTTTACCTATCTAATCTTTTTTCCAGGCTGGCATTGGGAACCATCAGAAAGACCCACGTTTAAAGACATCCATTTAACACTTGAAACTATGTTCCAGAACTCTAGCATAACAGAAGGTAATTTAAATTATCTAAAATTCGAATAGTACTTAATCTTTGCTGATAACAGATTTTGTGCTTGGGCAGTCTGAATACACCACTTATATTTATTCATTTTGTATTGCATTCTTGACAAGCATTACAGAAAATAGGCAAGACTTGGATGTTATATTTGTTTCATTTGTATATTTGACTGGTACTGAGTAAATTAAATGTATATTTCCAGAGGTTGAAAAGCAACTTGAGCAACAAACACCTCCCTCTACTTTCAAAAAACATGGTGGTAGCAGTGGCAACATTCAAGCTTTAGCAACTGAAGATATCGACCCAGGTTTGTATATTTATACATTTCTATTTAGAATTCCTTTGCTAAGTAATCAAAATTAAGGACTTTAAAATTGTGGCACCATTTTGATTTAATCGCCATACTTCATCCAAGTTTCACAAGTTCTTTAAAATGGATGTAAATAATGGATTTATTTTGAGATATCTAATAGTTAACCAGAAAATTTATATAATTTGTTCAAATTAACATTTCTTTGATATTGTTTTCAAACCATATCAGGGTGGTAACAGAACCTGGAAAACCGGGAAATCAGGATATTCTCAGGAAACTTTTTAATTCTGGAAAAATCAGGGAAATTTTGACAACTTAAACGGCTACTATTGTCGTTTGTTTAGAGAGGCACTATTACAAGTGCTTTTGAGAATCGAATAAATTGTATTCTCCGAAATTGTAATTCGAATAAAGAACCATGGCATCGTAATTATTAAACACCGCGTAAACCGCTTTCGTCGTTTTTTTCGCTGCCGCAGCGTCTTGGTCGCCGTGAGGCTATCAATACAACTGGTGGTATACAATTTTTGCAATTACATTTTTGTAGAATGTTTTATGTATATTTGCAGTTGGTTTCAATAAATTGTATGATAATGTTGGGTCAGGTGTAAAAAGTTCATAATCAAAATATTTTGCATTTTTTCTCCATTTTTTTCAATTGCAATTATAAGAGTTCCATTAAGGGTTTCAATCCTTACAATAACAATTAAAATATCTGTAGAGAAAAAATACAAAATATTTGTGGAGAATGATCCTTTTGCACCCTTTGACTATAAATATTTAAAAATAATGTTGTGTGGATACTGTATATCGATACCAATCACGGATCACAACATTTCTTAAGGAATTGTTAACTCAGGGAAATTTTTGTGAAACTATCAGGAAATCATGGAAATATCAAGGAACTTTTTTTCAAGGAGTTTGTTGCCACCCTGCATATTTTCATTTTACCAAGTTTGAAGACTAACAACCAATATTTGGCAGATTCAACTGAAAAATTAGACCTTAAAGTTCATTTAAAGTTCCACAAAATAAAAATTCTGCCATAAGTAAAAAAATTAAAAACAATTTTGTGTTAAATAAAATAATTTTTATTTGTGAGTATAAAGTTAAATGAAATTTTTTAGAGGTTTTTTTCAACTCACGTTCTTACCTTAACCCTTTGTTATTGTACATTAATGTTGCATTAAATTTTGCTTTTAAATAAAGAGGCTACAGGAAATTAAAAAGCAAGTTAACAGATGTGTTATTAGGAAGTCATGTGTGATGTTTTGATATTAATACAAATACTTTATTGCACAGACAGTCTTTTAAAAGTATCCAAATCTGTTTTCTAAATAAATTTGCATAAGGGCTATCCTTATAGCAAAATTTGTGTTCAGCTCAAGCACTTATTTAAATAGCAACACCAACTTTTTATTACAGATTGTGGGGATCAAAGTAGCCTAAATTCAAACAAAATGCAAATTAGTTTTGCTAAACCTAATGTTGAGTTTAAAAGTTGATATTTGGTTCTCTCTGCTAATGTTAAATGAATATTGCTTTTTTATGTTTTCCAAATTAGTCAGCCGATATAAGTAATTGTTTTGTTTATCAAATATCACTTAAAGTAATATCACTTTTAAATAAATAAAATTAAAAAAAATTTTAATTGGAAAGCTTGTATAAATTTTGACTGAAATCAATTCAGCAATACCTCTGACGCAGGTGCTCAAATTTTTCGTTTAATCCTTTCAATAGCTATTAAGAGATCCTGTCCATAATTCAAATTATTGTTTTGTACAAATCTAGCTGAAGTTTCATTGATTTGATCAGAATTATTTTTGATGATTATTTTTAGTCATCTTATAACACATCCCTGCAAGTTTAAGTTGATCAAGTGCAATGTAATTGAAACCATTCTAAAACCATCACTATTTTTCATTTTAAGTTGTAACATGTAAAATAAAATGTGTCAACCAAAAAATTATGTAAAAAATATTTCTCAGCTATTATTTGTATTGTGTCAGTTAATTTAACATAAAATGTCAATTGAGGCTCTAAAATCTTGTGAAATGTAAATAATATTAACAGTTGTATTATAAGCATTCTATACCTGACTTTAATTTAAGGTTTTTAAAATGTTCAGATGCACTCTAAATAACTTTTCTTGTACATTTCTAGTTATGATCAGATTTTCTCATAAATTTGTTTAGTCTAATTACGATGCAACAAATCTTTTGACCACAAAAACTGGGTGCTTCTATTTGATATTAGAAATAATATAGTTTATATGAAGGCAACCCTTATAGAGTAATGTGCTGCCAACAAGAGGCACGTATATTTATAGTAGATTTTCTTAATCAAATGATACTTTTCATGTTTTGACTTAGTGGTGTGAATAATGGAA
Organism: Metellina segmentata; assembly: GCA_947359465.1. Classification (NCBI taxonomy): domain Eukaryota; kingdom Metazoa; phylum Arthropoda; class Arachnida; order Araneae; family Tetragnathidae; genus Metellina; species Metellina segmentata. The sequence continues at coordinate 103,799,242 of OX375875.1, forward strand.
GTGTTAAGATACTTTTTGACTGACTACAATTAATTATTAACTACTTCGTTGTTAAAAATAATTTGCTATTTTAAAAGCACAGTTGTTTTCTATGACACATTTTAAAGCTTAATTTTTGCGAATACACAAATTCGTGATTTTACCAAGTTTTAAAAGGGAGTACAGATTTACTATTGTTGATTTGAATGTCTTCATTAAATATTAATTTTATAAAATGGCAATGATTTTTTTTTTATGTTTTAAGTGGCTTAGTCTTTATTAACAATTTTGTTTGAAACTTGTGGATTTTTTTTAAAGACCAGACTGTTAAATTAAAAAAATATTTTAACATCTATTAACTATGGGTACTTATGTTGCTAAAACAATAGGTCATTGTGTGAATTCAGAAATTTTTGCAAGGTTTGAAATTGAAATCGCATCTGCTAGTAATTTAGGCTTGTTTATTTATTTGTAATAACTACTATAGTTGTGAAACTTAGTTTGAATGTTCTAATAGCTAATCTGCTTTTATAATATCCAATTATAGTTCGTTTTTTCTCTTTTTCCAGGAAACCGTTCTAATACTCAACCAAAGCAACCAACTGTTTCTGTGGGTAAATCTACCATTGTACAGTTAAGAAGATCTGGTCCTCGTAGCAAGACAGCTCCCGTCCCCCCTAAGAGAACAAGTTCCTTTCGTGACAGCACGTACCAAGACAAGCTCGGAGAAGATGGATCTGAAGGATCTAAGGAGGCTGTGAATGGATTGGAGAAGGTTTTCGAGAACATCAACAAAGAGCTGCAAGATCTGAACAGCAGTGCCGGAGAAACCGAGAGCGACGTTCAGGAGAGAACGCCGGATACAGAGGATTCCGAAAGCCACACTGCGACATCCGCTCTGAGTGTTCCCAATGCAGTGCAATCCCAATCACAACAGCAGAAGCTTAAAAAGACTAGGACATATCCTCCCAACATTCAGCAGCGCATGAAAGATGCTGCTCAAATAGGTAATAAAACACAGCCAAAGAAGGTACAGATTGCAGCTCTGGAAGTGCAAAACGTTAAGAGAGCTATAAACAGGTACGGCACTTTGCCGAAAGGTGCCAGGATTGGCGCATACTTGGAATCACTGCGTCAGCATGGTCTTCATGCAGGTTCTCAACCAGAGTCTGTCTTGGAATCTGAGCTGGATGTGCTCAAGGAAGTAAGCTCAGATGCAATGTATTCGCATGCAATAGAAACCACAAATCGTCAAGGAAACTGTGCCACCATATCTGCAGCAAATATTAGTAATGCTCATTTGAGCAGTTTGCGGCAGAATTCGGAAATGTCCAGATACTTTTCTCACGGTGTTTTGCAAAGACAGAAGTCCGATCTAACTCATACGAAATCGAGTGAATTGTTTGAAACTGGTTCGATTCCTGAGAGCCATCACTTGGCCATCAAACCTGTTCCTTCTCCCCGCTTGCCTCGTACCAAGAAGACCGATCGCTACACACTCAAGATGGGTAAATCCGAGGGCAGCACTTTTACAGGAAAAGAGCTTCGAGATATGAATGGTGATAATGGAGCCCTCTTTGGAGTGAATCTGAAACACAGAGACTCGGTCGAGGAGGACAGGCTTACTAATAATCAGTCTCCGCCTCCCTTTGGATGTGGTTTGGTTCGGCGAACGCTGAAAAAACGTCCCAAGGATCGTCCGCCAAGTCCTCCGAAGCAGACGCTTGTGAAAAGTGGCTCAATGGATGAGCAGTTGGGGAGAAGCAATGAAAAATCACCCATGTCAAATTCCGCTTCTGATCATATACATAGTCCTGTTTCTTCCTTAGATTCCAATACAAATAGTCCTCAACAAGCAAAAGAATTGAAGGATTTTCACCCTGATTCCTCATCAGTTACTGAATGTAAAACAAACCCAAATGAGATTCCGCCTGCTGTCCCAAATGCTTCCGACTTTAGACAAAATTTAAAGCCAGTGTCTAATTCAAGGTACAAAACAGCCCCTGCTCCACCAGCAAACCCAGCAGCTCAATTAGTTTCAGAACTATTTGAGAGCTTAAAGATGAAGGCTCGTAAGAGAGCAGTGGAGATGGGCACTGTCCCGTCGAATCAAAATAACCCAGAAACTGTCATTACGAAATCATCTCCTACAGATCAAGTTCCAAAGACTACTCCTATAATTAATTATGAAACTGCTCCTTGTGATAATGCAGAATCTATTAATTTAATTCATAACCATGTAGACAGTTGCAATGAATCGGATAAAAAACGCAATATTTATTCCAAGCCTGTTTTAGACAGGATGTGTGCATCTCTGGAAGAAGACAAACTGAAAGACCACGTTGCACCTCCTGTTCAGAGAACTAGCGTCTTATCTGATGGAGAGATTCGCCACGAGAATCCGGAAATGCTGAGCTCCGATAAAGCCGGTCTCGTCGAAGGCGAAGACGATAACAAAAGGCACAGTTCGGGCAGCATAAGCAGCTTGAAGAAATTGTGGGAGAAAGAAACCGGAGGTCACAGTTTCGACAAGCCATCGGAGTGTGGGAAAAAAATGGGTCCCAAAGTCATGACTCAGCAGCTCGAGTCCAGGATGAAAAGAAGCTTCGAAATGCCCGAAACAATAGATCAAAAAATAAGCAGCACTCAGTCAGATTCCGGGGATCCTGAAAAGAACTGTCGGAACAATTTAGCGTCTTGGAAAAGCTCCCCGCCTCTGCAAATCAAATCGAATTCCAATCAGAACATGCCAAATGACACGAAGAAAGATGACTTGCGGCAAACCGAAAGCACGAGTCAGCCCACAAAGTTTGAATCTCAGGAAAATTCTAGTGATCCGATTATACCGCACGGAACCCTCTCCAAACCACAAGTTCCGCAGAAGCCACCTGTTAAGAGTTGTCGACCGATCGCTTCTGTGGCTCCTGTGGCGAAGCCAACGAAACCTGTTTTGAAACCTCAATTGTTCCCTCGGGGTGGTTTGAAAGGACTTGACAGTCCTACCTCACAACCTGGCACGGACCCATCAGGTCGAGAGAAAACAGTTGAAAGGATTGAAAACGAAGATGATTCGAAGTCTGAACTTGCTAATACCAAAGCTTCAATTGTAGATATTTCAAGTGCGCTAGAGAATAACATAATAGGGCTTAGAAATGCTACTAGCATAAGTAGCATGAGCATTATACAGTTAACTGATAAAGTGCAACTTTTCCGCACCTCGTGCTCGGGCTACGCAGAGTACATTCCTCCGCATGGAAGGTTTCGTTTCCGCGAACTTCTGTCTCGTCTTGAGAACCAAGGCGAGCAACTGAGGACTTGCAATAGTAACAATAGTAGTGACAGTGCCAAGTTGCTGTCAGATTTGCAAAATACAGTACGTGATCTTGTTAATGTTGTTCAGCGATGAATATTCCTTTTGTACAGTACTGCCTTTAATTTGTGACTGCCTCATTGCACATGGATGCTGATGAGTGAGAGAAAATGATAACGGCTATAAAAAATCTTCTAGTCGTCAATGTATGAACAAAACGGAAACTGCATAGTTGAAGCTCGTGTCAGCTGTGTGCTGCTCATTCAGCTTTATCTCTGTATTAACAGTATGGTACAGTAATTTATGTAACACAATCACACTCAAATTTTTATACCTCATTTTTACATTTTTTAGTATTATTTAGTTTGCAGTTTTTGTGTTCTACCAAGTATTTATGAACGTTATCAAAAGTCTTTGTGTTGAACATTTCAAATTTTGATCTTGGGAGTAACATTAATTGAAGACATGGGTTGCACATAAATTTTTACATGCTTTCTTACTGTATTCATGTCAATTTTAAACATTTCAAATTGGGTTTTAATGGATTATTTTAATTAGCTAATTGTGGAATAACTATTTTAGGTTATTTTAATATTCAGCTAAGTTATTGAATGGTTAAGTGCATTTATTAAATTTTTAACCAATATTTTACCAGGCGTCGATTATTCCTTAAACAATACAAACTTATTTCTGATTTTCCTATGCAATTTTCTAACAATAATTGGAAATACTTAACAAATTACATTTCTGCTTTCCTCTTAAAATAGTTTATTTTGTCTAATAAGTTATGAAATACGTTTTGGACTTCATAATTTCGTAGGATAAAATGTTTTTGGTCTTAGTAATTCAAAATTTACTAAACCAACAACTGGATCTTACATTTTGGACTAAAAAAAATGAGATGTAATCACTTTCCATACTGTTTTCACATGCTACTTACAATATAAATAACGTGATGTGAAAGTAACTATGCAAATTAAATTAATTTTAAAAACTTAAGGCCTGTCTATATATTGACTGTCTATTTAAAGTCCCCTTCCTAAGTCATGTATCAGGGTGTCTACTGGTCCTGAATGTCTCGAAAACAGGAAAACTGGTCCCAAAATCATAAATTTTGTCTCAAAAATTTATTTTAAAAAATTTTAAGGCAAAAAAAAAGGGGGGCTGCAGCTGAATTTAAACAAAGGAGAAAAAGAAAATCGCAAATAATGCAAACGATGAAATTGAACTACTAGACAAAGAAATTATGCAAACTGGAAAGAAAATGAAAATGGTGTAACTCCCCCAATCCAGTTAAATTTCGTTGATTTTTGTTCTTCAATTTTTATTAGAATTTCAAGGCTATTTAGAAAACAAAAATAATGAATACAATATAGAGTATTTGTTTAATGTTCATTCACTTTGACATGATTTATGGTTTGTCTTTATTTTTAAAATTTCATTTAGAAAACAGCTTATATATATTGAAGCTGAAATTTGATACTAGAGTTCTCTTTTCTCAAAATTAGACTGTAAGAAATTTTTTAAAAGTGCGATTTTGAAGTATAATTGCAACTAACTTGCCCACATAATCATGTAAAATTAGATCATGCTTTTATTTTAGAAAGTCCCTAAAAGGTCTCTGAAATGGACCTACAGAAATTTAGTAGACACCCTGTGTATAATTTAAAATGTTACTAGTTTTGTAACTAATTCATCTCCCTGAAGTCCACTAGGGTTGGAAACATTTTATTACGTTTTTTTTGCATATTTATTTTAACCTATGAAACCCCTATTAAAAAGGTGAAGGGTATTTATCATTGAAGTAGATTGCTTTCATTCTTAAACCATGCTTTTGGCCCTAATTTATTTTAAAAACACATTTTTTCCCCCTTGAATGCTTCCTTTCTAGTTTTTCTGAACAAGACTCGTATTCTGCGGTATGTTCAATTTTTTTGCAAATAAACAAAGGCTAAATGTTTTCTTGTTACAAGAAACAAATAAAATAGGAATGATTTTCTTTTAAAAATATTGGGGTTAGATATTTTACCTGTAAAGTTTTAAAAGCGCATACAATTTTTAAAGGTAATAAGCTATGGGCTTGTTCAATAGCTTGAAAATAAGTTTATTAATAACCTCATTGGTTTTCCATATGGGTAGTTCTATCGCTTTATATTAAAGTAGAGTATTATATATATTTTAGGCTTTAGTATATTTCATCAGTTTAAAAATTAGGTTTGTTTGCGAAATCACCAATTTTATGCCCATATTTGTTTTGTCTAAATGTATAAAACTTGCTTTTCATTATTTTTATTGCTATCATTTTTTATTTTCAATTCCAGTTTGAATTTTGCATTTATTTTCTATATTCTGTTAAGTATTTGTAACAATTAATTTATTTGACTGCTTTTTGTATTTTTACTTAAAGCATTATGGAAAACTATGAAATATTCAGAAAACCAATCCAGACTTAAATGACTGAAATTTTCAATTTTAAAATATCGATGGATGCACATTGACTTCTGTAGGTTTTTTAAATTTTATCGTGTACATATATACTTTTAGTTTGTGAATATGTATATTGTCTGTAAAATTCTAAAGAGTATTGTTTTAAATTTTCTTAACTGAACTTTTGCACAATATTTATAATGGAGTGTGATAGGTATTGCTTCCTAGTTTCTTTGTTCAATTTCTTTAGGACTTCAAGCTATTTAAAACCTTTTTGTCGGAATACTATAAAACTCTCAATTTGTACTAATTATAATAAGCTGCATTTATATTCACTTTATGTTTTGTATTTTATGTATTTTAACTAGCTTAAACAAAAATAGTTGGATTATAAGCTATTGTAGAGGTTTTGTAATGTTCCTTTCATAAATGCAGGGCTGCCACATGCGACATTTTGTTACTGTTCATCAACATTGATCGTCTCAATAGCTATTTTCAAAATTCTTAGAATATTTTATAATTTATTATAAATTTAAAACTTATAGAAAATTTTAGTGACTTTTTAAATTTACCTAAGGTTGATAAACATCTCCTAAAGTTGATAAACATCTAGTCTCTTTAAAAAAAAAAAAACGTAGGACGTAAAATACTTTTTTTTTTCCTTTCGGGATAGAATTTTCTTATGTTTGTTAATTTTGAAGTTATGACATTAAGCCAGGGTAGTCTTAAAAATCCATCAGAATCTATGTTAGCTAGATTGTCATCGAAATCTTTTTCAGAATATGTTTAAGTGTTTTTTATTTTATGGGATCTGGGACTCTAAAAACCTTCAATTAAAATTTTTTTTGTTCTGAAATTTTTTCTGTGTATCTATTTTGCAATTATAATAACTATTTGATATTCTCAAAACTTGAAATTTTTTTTTATAAAATTAAAGAATTTGGACATTGGGAAAAGTTGATATATTTTAAAATATTTTGTTTTCACTTAATTTTTACATTAATTAACTCCTAAAAGTTCATACAATAAGCCGTCTTCGTGATTTTTGATTAAAATAAAAAGAATTTTTTTTAATACATATTTTGTTGAAAAACAAAACAACACATACTATACAAAGTTTGTAAAATTATAGAAAAAAAATAATAGACATATACACAATTGCTGAAGACAAATTAAAGAAATATATTTCAAAAGTAATTGTAGAAAATTTCATTCATTTATGATAGTTTAGTTTTTATGATAGATGGTTTAGTTTTTAAGTTGTATGCATTTTTCAATCTTGAAATCCCATTTAACAGAAAAAGAGCATATAATAGGCCTTCATAATTTTAATTACGAAGGCTCGTTTGATTTGCAGATGTTATAAAAAGCAGAATATTTCCGGTTCTACTGATAGTAGAAACAAAATATAGGTATCATTTTATTCAGAACTATCAATAATATTTTTTAAGATAATGAAAAAATTAAGACTTTTTTCGCATTATTTTAGTCTTGGACCCCCTTTAATTTCTTGGCAAGATCTTAAATGTCTATTTCGTATTTAATTAGTACATTTTATGCTATAGACGACTCATTTTATATTTATTTGCGCAGCTAAAATTGCTACTAAAGAAGGGTTTAAGGGGAGATTTTTTACTGTTATTGAAAATCTATGCTACTATTTCACAAGTGCTTTGACTGGCAGCCCTGCAAATGGGATGCAATTGAAACTATAAATTAATGCTGCAATACTCTTTCAAATGCAGCTTTGTTGAATATGTGAGGATGTTCATTAAATGTATTTTAAAAGTCATTACTTGACATGTTTTCCATTTGTAGTGATGGTATGTTTTTATTCAACAGTCAGTGTTTTCATTTGATCTTCAAAATTGCTTAGGATCATCTGCAATTAATTTCCCATGCTGCATTCCTACCTGTTAGTTTACAGTTTCAAAGCAGAAATGCTGACTTGGAATATTACAAGTTTTTCTAAGTAAACATTTCTTGTACCTATATTCATTATGCTTTTTCAAATCATGAGCAGTTACGTTTTTTTGCATTCGAGTTAGAAATGTGACGAAAAATATATTTTGTTGTTATAGAATACATTATGTATGACTTACCATAGTTATGCAAGGTTTTTTTTATCGTAATTGAATCAAATACTTCATTTTGTTCAATCAAATTTATTTTGAATTTAAACATGTTAAAATATTTTAGAAGAGCTGAAATCTCTATCATTAAACATGATAGTTTATGGTTAAACAAACGAACAAATAAATTGCTCTTTTTTGAAATTTCAACTATTTTATTCATAAAAAACCTTTCTGCTAGGATAATTTTGCCATTTAAAATTGTTTTTAAGATTCTATTTAGGAAATTTTTGAATTTATTTACTGTTTACAAAGCTATTTGAAATTATTTTATTGAAAATTCATAAGTTTATTATAATGTACCTGTTGTATGATTAAAAATATTTTAGAAGATACTACCAGCAATTTTGTATCCGAATTTTTATACCAATAGCATTTTTCTACATGTTATTTAACATTTCATTGCAATGTGTATAGAATAGATATTTAAAATAATTTTTACTGACATGGTTATATCAGAACAAAATTAGTTTTTAAAGTGACCCTTTTGATTAAAATGTGTTTCATTTTTTATTTGCAACTCAAAACGTCAAAAGTACAATTGCAGAAAACTGAACATTTATCAGAAGTTGGAGAAATAAGTTTAAATCACACTTTTTAATTTCATTCATGGCATTTGTGAGATATTGTACTGTTTTTAATAGCTATGCAAAAATGAGTATAACTGATAACCATTAGAAAATCTTGGCTATCCCATCTTTATTTATCCACACAATTTTCAAGCCTACCTATTAATACTGTCCTATTTGCCCCGAATCACATAAATCTCATGTTCAGAAATGAGCATTTTTGGTAAATTTCTTTTACTATACTATCTGCAATAAAATCAATCTCAATTTAATTGGAAACCCCAATTTTTTTCCTACATTGCTGGGTTTTTATAGTTGTATTTAATTAGTTTGGTTAATCATATTTTAGAAGTTAATGTTGTTTTTATGTTTGCAGAGATGTGCAAACAAAAATAATATAGTATGTTACACTTAAAAAATTACATTAAATAGCTTAAAAAATAGCCTTTTTACGCATAATAGTGACTTCTGTCTGATCTATCAAAACTTTTTATTGTCCTTAATTGTGCCTAACATAGCAGTACTATGTTAATGTCAGTGATGTTTTCATAGAATATTTCTGATTTTAAATGTATTGTACAGTACATGAATTTCCTTTGGCTTTTCGAATTTATGTAAATACATTTAGAACATAGCAATCAAGTGTTATTTCCAGTTTTTTCGTGTTAGGATTTGTCTTAAATTGGTAGTCATGTATGAACAATTGAAATTACTTTTTCTGTTCAGTGTATTAAATCCAACTAATTTAAATGCAGTGTGAGTGAAATTTAAGGAAATAAATGTGTATACAGAATCTCTTATGATTGCAACCACATTATTTTCAAATTTGTGTTGTATTCGATTGCCATGTAAGATTGTTTTCTTTTTACGAAAAAATTTGTGGAAATTTTGATCTATTGTGTGTAGTCTTGTATTTAAAGTGCCAAAGTGCAAACCAGTTTTTACTGAATGAGAACAGTTAAGTTTTTACCTGATACAGAGTGTAGATAATGACCTATATTGTGTGAGACAAGTCTTCATAGCCATTATATGGCTGGTCCATTAAATAACAAACTTTTTGTAAGTGTGGCTTGTTTTTGTTGCTATAATAAAATTTAGTTTCTTCCTATTGAAATAACAGAAAAGTGTGTTTATAGTGATCTGGTATCATTGTAGAAAAATGGATCCAAGTTTTCGAAACCATGCAATGTACATAAAATCCTGGTATACTGTATATTGAATCATACTATTAAAAATTCATAAATGTTTTTTAACTGCACTTTTATCATTGAAAGTGAAAAAGTTTATAAGTTCATAGACCCTACCCAGGGGTGCACTCTATTAGCAATTTAGTGTTTCATATTACTTGTATCTTCATTAGCAAAACATAATTTCTAAATGTTTATTTCATTATATATATATAGGTCCTTGAAACTATTGTAGAAAATGTTCAAAATAACCATTATAAAGGGGCACTAAAATATTTCTTAATATTATTTAACTAATTATTTTTCTATTGTGTAATTTAAAATTCAGTTAACATGCTTGAACTTGTTTTGTAGCACAGATGTAAGGAAAAATTATACAATTTTTAACAAAATCTGTTGATAATACTGGTTTTGATTACAAACTATCATTTCAAACTAAAAATATAACATTTGTATCAAATATGTATTTTTGAGTTTTGTGTAGTTGATTGTTGAGTGCACTCCTACTTATCCCTTTATGACATAGTTATATTATGCATATAATAGCAGCACTTCATATACCAGAGCAGATGTTTAATATTCTATTTATTTGAAAATTTCTTACATAACCCCTTTACATCAGAATTTGAAAAAACAACTTATTTTGAATACATCTTGAGTAGGAAATTTTAAAACCAGTTTTCAGGTTTGGAAAATCAGTAATATTTTTCTTTCGACACTTTCGAGTAGCTTTTTGATATGAAAATCAAATGTAAATAATTTGACTTATAAATAATGATGCACTATATAAAAAATGGGGTGTACTTAGCGAATGAATATGCGCTAAGACTTCATGCATTTTATACATGTCATACGACTGGTTGCTTCGTATGTTGGAAGTGAATGTAAATTAATAGAGTGAAGAATCTGCTTTTGTATATGTAGTAGCTTGTGCTGACTTTTCATACTATGCTTTCATGGTGCTCATTACTGACCTAGTCATTGACTTGCCATTAGAAAATTATAAATCATCTCTTATATCATCCTGTTATTGATTGAATGTATGCATGTTTGTGTACCTTTGAGTTAGTCAACATAAAATATTTCTCTAAGACAATAAACCTGTTTACATATATACCAAACTAGTATATTTTTCATTCCTTGTGCACTATTTAAAAAAAATGCATGGCAGTTCATCAAACTGGGTAGTTTTAATGGATTCTGATATAAACACAATCATGAGAAGCAAACAAAGCAAATGTTGAATTATCACTCCCTAGCAGATAAGCAATGACTGGTTGCTGAATTGACCATTATGCATAATAAAGTTAAAGATGATAGAATATATACGCTAAAATAAAAACAAATACTTTAAATATATACATAAATTTTATTTGTACAAAACATGTATACTCATACTGTGAATTATTTTAGAAATAGCACAGATTTTGAAAACAATCACTTTGCTAATATTTGACAAAATTTCTTTGAATCAAAGGTAGAAAACTATCACAGTAAAATACTTATGAGCTTAAATGAGGAGTTGATACTTTCCATTACTGCTCATAAAAGGGAGGACACCTGTCCCACAGAAAATGTGGAAATAATAGTTCATTCGATCCTTTCCCTGGGTTAAATAATAACTGAATACTACACAAAAAACCAGTTTTTGTTAAAGCTCCACAAAATACAGTCCACAACATAAGCATCATCAGTTGCATTTTACAGCTAAGGCAATACTTATCTTAAACAAAGCTCTTATGTAAAGACAAATTTTCTTAACGGATTTTTGAAATTCATAACATTTGCAGAATATTAAGTAAGCTTGTAATTTATATTTACTGATTTAAATAATTTTAATATCTAACTTATGTAAAACTTTGGAATACAATAAATTACATAAACTATTTGATTGGACACAACAAAAACATCTTAAATGCTGGAGAGCCAGTAAAAGTAAATAACTTTTGCATAAAGCTCAGAGTACAATGAATATGTTACCGATGTATTGAATTCCTAAATTAAGTGATGAATCGGTCAGTTCGCCTACGCATGAGAACTACAGAGTCTTTTATTTCTGGATATTCGGGATGTTGCCAGTTACTGTGATGGTGGGAAAATGAAGCCCTTCTTTTCCTCCTGCTTTGATCCAATCGTCTTGAAACAATTTTTTCGAGGTTCAAGAATGGTCGTTCAAAGGCTAGGGAAAACAGAAAGGCTATTCCAAATGTCACGCACAAATGGCCAAAATAGAGATAAATCTGAAAGAAAAGAGTACTTTTTAAATATACAGAATGTTTGGCATCTGTAGATTTGATTCAATGAACCAATGTTGTAGCTTTTAATGATTTATTTCAATGATCATATGGGAAATAAACCACTGTCATAGTGAAATTCTGATGTTGATGAACATCATTGGTTTCCAAATTTATATACATTTTCACTTCACATAAAATTTTTCGTTATCACCATATTTTCATGTCTTTAATTTCGTAACACAATTTTTAAGAGCATGATTTATGAATATTTAGTGTGTGTAAAATAAGAACATTTTTAAATATGTTCGAACAAGTATTAGACCTGAAAACTAAAGTAATACATAGGAAAAAATACACAACAATCTTTAGGGCAAAGTGGAATGCTCAACCAGATTGAGTTCAGTACCTTTGGAGATCTCTGAACAGCAAACAAAACATTTCAGTTTCATTAGAAGTACTTTACATGACATTGAATGTTAATTTTAATATTCCCCAACAGTGCAATTGTCCAGAAAATCGTATTTTTCTGTACATCGATTAAAATTTATTTTTTAAGTGTGTGAAATAATATTTTTGGTAAAGTTGCATGAGTCACAGTTTGGAAAACACTGATACTTTTATGTAGACTCGGAAATGGGACTCGATGATACAGTTTGGATCTCTATTCATGCCTATCGGGTACTTTGAGCCCAGCAAACTTTCTTGCCTTGATTTTTAAATTACAGTTTTGAAGAAAACATGATTTCATGCTTGTAGTACATCACATAAGAGGGGAAATATTAACTTCATTTTAACTGTTTAATTTATTATACAAATTTCCTCTTTAAAATCTTAGCCACGGAGCAGAATCTGGATTTGTTGAGATGAGCTTAAATAATGATTAAATGGTTGCCTACTGGAATATAGTAGTAAAAGAAATTTTGTACTGATGAAAATAGGCCTTTAAAAAGCTAGTGATTAAATAATAGAAGTGATCTCCTACACAGATTTCACTATATGCAAACAAATATAGATATTTAAACAGACCAATAATTCCCAACTTATTTTCTTTTGTTTTTAAAATATCTTGCTACATTTACAGATAAATTAAATTGAGTAATTTCACAAAATGGAATTGTTTTATTCTTCATTGTTAACACATTATGTTTGAAATCAGATGAACAAATTCATAAAGAGAAATTAAACTAGAAAATAATTTAAAGTTATTGCCATGAAATTACAAATTGATGTGTGTTCAAGAAGCAGTAAAGTAAATTTGAGCACTTTAAAATCAAAGCTTTAAAAGAATATTTAATTTTAAGATGGAATAAACCATGAGAAATTTAACACAAAGACAGGAATTACTGGCAATTAAAAAATCCAAACTTAGTTATGAGATGAGTATTAAAGGAAAAACTGTTTTTAAAAGTTAACATTTTTTCAATATACTATACATTCCATGTGACATACCAGTTGTGAACTATAAACTTTTAAATTCAATGATTTTGGAAAACAAATTTTTTAAATAAAAAATTACTATTTTTTCGGCATCACAAACATAAGTGAGTTTTCATTACTTCCCTTATTAAGTGATGTAATAAAACCCTGGAATATATAGATTCCCTGAAGAAAAATGTTTACATAAAACTAAATTTGTATTGCAATAATAAAGATAAAACAACGAAACTAAAATGGTTTTACAAAACACTTACCATAACATACTGACTGAAATAAAAAGGAGTTCTGATGTAGCTGGCATAAAGATACATCAACAATGGATGAATTAAATATGCTAAATATGACAGGCGGCTCAGTGGTATGAAACCGTGCCAGCACAGAATATCATTTATGGTACCTTAAAAAGAAAATATCAGATTAAGGAAGCATATAATTTATTTTCATAAAAAAAAAATATTACCTCAAAAAGAAAATTCATCTTTGAAACTCTTGATTCCCATTAAATAATTAATCTTCACAGTCAGTTGACTTATTTATCCAAGATACTAATACTGTCTCAACTGTTACCATTGGTTAAGCAGTGCCAGCTATATGTGGCTGAGGACATTACTTTTTGCAATCTACCAAAGTCACATGAAAATCCACAAAGTATAGAAGTTAATATTACTACCTTGATATATGCATATAAGTTATATTTTCAAGCAATGACTGCTCAACACTTGCAAGTTAATGTGAAAGTACTTTTGGTTGGTGCGTTTTAGGGTGCAAGGGATGCTGCATGCTGCATGTCCATAAAACAGACAATGTACAAGGAATGTTCTACAGAGAAGTGAGAAAGGTTAAGTTAGAGTCAAATCTGCGCTGCTTGCAAGTTAGTCCAGTGTGCAAGCCAAGCAAATATTATTACTGGTTTCCTGTTGAGATGGGAAAACCAAGGCATAAATATCGTGAAATGGAAGTTGAGTATGAGTGTCAGAGTTCCGTGATCCGGACAAAAGGATCGGGATGGAGCTATACAGTCCGAGGACAACTGTATCTCCATCCAAGTAATGGCAGATTTATCTGCACGTTTATGAATGGCGAAATTGGGGCTCTCCAGTATTCTGCCAGTGTATTCCAAGAATGAAGGCTGGTTACCCCACCAAACTGGACTATTGGCGTCCACTAAACAGTACAACTAGGGACTCTAAAACTATCGAGTGCTAGCCCCACATGAGAACTATGCCTAATTTTCTAGTACCCCTGGTCTCACCCACTGAACTGCTTAACCAGTGTTGGTGGAAGACGATTTTTGTGTAGACAATTATACTGTGGTGTTCGGGGCAAGGGTCGTGCATGGTACGATTAGTGTCTTGAGGAACCGAATCTCCCATCTGTCGTTTCTTTCTTTCCGAGGACCTTTCTAGCCTTAAGTGGCAAATCCGTAGTGGCCATTACACGGCCAGGGTGGAAGGGAGTGCTGTCTACAAACAAAAACGTGTGCTAACCCAGTGCCTCCATTACTACTTTGGAAAGAAAACACGAAATTTGCAATTCAGAAGGTGTCTCTTTTTATATTGCAAGCTTTTGTTCCAAATTTGTCAGGATTTTGTGCTTTATTTCACTATTTAAAATAAAAAGGTTTGAAGAAAACGCACAACATAGCGATTATTAAAATAAAAACAAAGCCCTAACCGATCAGGAATTTTTTTAAATAACATTAAGAACCCTCAAAATATAAACTGCAAAAAAATTTATATAATGATGCAGTAACCATCCTTTGTGACATGGTTTATAATTAAAAGCCAAAACATGTGAACTGGTACTTCAAAACTTCCTGTACAAACTGGTGGTAGAAAACACAAAATTAAACCATATTTGCATATGTATGTATATCTGCAAGTGCCACCTTCAATGAGGCAGCTGGCCTATGCATACAGCAATCCAATGACGATTGTATCAGCTGTGCTTACTGCTGGAAACTGAGCACTTACAGTCAAACTGTAAAATCAGGACGTAAAAATATTGTTCACATACTTTACGCTTTCTTTCATGCCTGCGACTTAGTGTACCCTCTAGCACATCTGGGTGGTGCTTTCAATTATACATTCCTTTGTAGATATGGTTTAATTTGTGTTCCCTGCCTTCCCTTAAAGTTTGTACAAGAAGTTTATAAGAACCCTGTATATAACATTAATGTCAGTGCAATAACTTAAATCGAAATAAATGAAATTACCTCCATAACCAGCATAACAAACTACTGTCAACCAAGCTATTCCCAGTGACCAGACTGTTCTGCTTGCTGTAGCATAGGCCACTGATACAGCCCAATCTGGCAAGATCCCACTGTTCCATTTCCATGTACCGTAAACAACCAGAGTACAGCCAATTATAGAAAAGCACCATCCGAAGACTTGCAGGGACTGAAAGAATATCACTTTAAATACCTTTCAACACATCACATTGTAAAATCAAATCAAAGTTTGAATTCTTACCTTAGATATTGCTATTTTTTGTTTTGCTGCTAAAATGAAACCAGTAGCCATTCCTACACAGTAAGCAGAATAATGAGCATAAGGCTTGTATCCCATAGTATCTAGGTATTCGTTGATATCTCTGAAATAATAAAATATTACAAATTATGGGGAAATTACATGATGATACTTAATAAACTAAAACTATTTGTGAAGTTATTTTTTAAACTTTCGGTGCTTAAACTCCATTATGTCTCATGTCATAAACATTACTTTTCTTTCTGAAATTCTAATTTATGTCATTTAGAATTCCACAATAAGAAAAATCATAATTTATAAAAACAAGTTGGATTAAAATTTTTTTCTCTCACAGGTTTGAACTTGTCAAATGTCAGATAGCAATTCATACAATGAAGTTCCTAGAATTGAATAAATCACCATGTAGGTATACCTGAAGATTTTTCATACAAATCCATAATACTAAAGCTTTCATATAAATCCATGACACTGAAACTTTCATACAAAATAGATGAGAAACATTTAAAGGGACAGAAAAATGGACACCATTTAAGTCTTTGTCAAGCTTGGAAAATTCATTTTCTTTTCTTTTTATTGCATAACACTTGACAACTTATAGTTCAGTACATTTTAAACTTTTATTTTGAAGTTTTGAATGTATTGAACTATGCATTGAATATATTCTACTGAACTGTAAGTTAAAAGATGTTCCTTCAACAGATGGAAAAGCAGCTGTGGCAGTAAGCAGTTGCTTACGGCTGATGCAAGTATTGTGTCGTTCGGCACAAAACAGTATGAATCGTACACAAGGAGTAGACATCCAACAGCTAAGATATTTAAGTTTTTATTATTCCAAGAACATTAAGACTATGTATAGTATTTACATCATCACATTAACATTGTTCCACCAATACATAAAAGTATGTGTTCTCCCAGTCCAGCATGGTGAACAAGCCTAATTCGCTGCCTCTTGCTCTCTCTCACCGTCTCTCCAACTGTCGTCTCTGTAGCCCAAAAATAACCCAACAGTAAAAGTCAATGAGAGATCATCTGGACAAACACCACCTGCTGAGAACGCTCTATTTCACCTGTTCTCAGGTCATTGTAAAGAGTGTGGCAAAAGAACATCAGCTGGCGCCAAACACTAACCAATCAGAATATATTCAGCATTCCAATGACACAGTGGAGTAGGCACCTGCCCTGCAAGTGCCTCTTCCTAAAGGTCAAAAACCACTGAGTTTCACACAATATGTTCTCAACCATTCCAAATTCATTTCAAGTCATTCTTGTGATGTATTAGGTGCAAGCGAATTTAACTTTAAATAAAGCAGGACTTCCAGTCACAGCACTTGTGAAATAGTAACATCAGTAGAATAAAGTTTTTAATAATAAACCCTGTTTTAGTAGCAGTTTTAGTTGATTGATCCAATACAAAGATCACACCAAGAAATTTAAATTTTTAAATTAAAAAATTAAATATTTTCTTAACATGGTTTTCATGACAACCTAGCAACCAGATTCTGGTGGGTTTTTTTTCATGGTTGCCATCCTTTTGGCTTGGCACCAAAACTTCAAAATACTTGGCACCAGAAAATTTTTTTTCCATAATGAAAAGTCCGAAAAGTGTTTTATGCCTGCTATTAGTAAAAAAGGACTAATCTTTCATTTCCCTTTGGTAAATTTTCGAAGTC
This sequence comes from Metellina segmentata, assembly GCA_947359465.1. NCBI lineage: Eukaryota > Metazoa > Arthropoda > Arachnida > Araneae > Tetragnathidae > Metellina > Metellina segmentata. Next base: position 103,816,682 of record OX375875.1, read on the forward strand.
ACCAAAATTCGAAAATAGAAGGTATGAAACAATTTTACTTAAAAAGATACCCCTATTCACCACAGTGCATCGCCTGTAGCAAGTCTGATAAACATGCATCCCGTTTCAGGTTGTGTCAATTTCAATGTAATAAACATAATTAAGAAAGACGTTAAATTTGTTTTCAAATGAATTTGAAGGAATCAAGTAAATTAAATCAATCAGCACAGTGATACACAATCTCTAGTTATAAATTTCATTTGTAACAAAGAGTTACTTGCACAAAAGCTACCTTGGATCAGGCAAAGAGAAGAGAGACACTGGGGGCAAATTGTACATGAAAGTGAGAAATCCAGTTGCTGCCATGGAAGTGATGATACCAAGTCCAATGAGTGTCAATCCCATTTTGGGGCGTCTGCAATAAGAGGATAATTTGAATTACACACAAAACTTACTTTTGTTTACCCAATTTTGTAGAGCTAAAAGAAAAACAATGACTCACCGATACAAGGCAAGAATTATTACAGGCGATATTAAGTAGAACTGCATGTCACATGATATGAACCATCCATGGGGAACGCACTGAATGCAGAGTGAAAGAAAATTAAGACAGCTATACAATTCAGTATGATTGTTTAAGGTGTAGTAATATTTTTCTTATTACATTTAAAGATTTAAAAACTAGGCCTGGTTTTCCTTTATTAAAAATAAGAAACAGAAAAAAATTCCATAGTTATTGCACACTTTTGTTGAATAATATATAAAACATTTGTTGACAAATATAAATACCAGTTAAATACTTAAGTTTATCAGCAGAAAAAATTCAATGCATAATAAATGAATGATTAATGTACACATTCTTTTTCTTTTCAAATCTAAGTTTCCTTGAATGATACTGGCACTATTTTCACACTACTTAAAACAACATACAAATAATGCTGTTCAAAATTTTGCTGTGCATATTCCACATAAAGATTTAGGACTTGTGTTTACACTTATGGCCACAAACTATATGTGTACTAAATCATAAACAAACAAACCAATTCTAAAAATAAAAGATTTTCAATAAAAAATATTTTTAATTTGCATTATTTTTAGATTTTGGGAAGATGTAAAAGGCTGTACCTCAACTTTTTCAATCAAAACGTATTTAGAGATGATTATGAGTTACGTTGCTATATATACCACTTTATTATAAGTTAATTTTTGTAGTGGTGGTTAAAAGGGGCACCACAAGTTGAAGACACTGTAGTTTGTTCAACAATATGGTCTTTAGTACATTCATCAGTGTTTATGTGTTGATCGAATTATTTCCAGAAGACTCACGTGAAATTATTTTTAGGATTGTTAGGACAAATACAAAAATTGAAAAAAGCTGTGCAAAAAAAAAAAGCAAAACAACTGTGCAAAAATTCACAAGTCAGAAAAGTTATTTTACCAGCTTCGCTAGAAAATAAACTTGCAGAACTAAGCTGCAGCATTTACAGAACTAGAAAACTAAACTGATTATATTGAAATTAAATTAGCAAAATTTAGAATATTGTCAGGATACCTTGCAAAAAATAAGTACCTTTTAGGCTCAGAGTTCATACTCTAAAACCTTTAGCTTCTAATAGAAATACTTGTTTCATGTTAGTAAGCGACACGTTTTTACATATTTTGTGTCACACAAAACTGTAAGTTTTAAGTAAAGGAAGAAACAATGATTCAGAATTAAGATTCGACTGAAAACTTACAGTGGATTGATTTATAGAAACAAATATTTGAATAGAAAATTTCTCCGGAAAAGATAACAGAATGTATCTCTGATAAACAGAAAACAAGCTTATTTTCATATAGTTCCACTAGTTGTGATGATGGTATATTTTTGACATGACAGTATACAAGGAGACATTCACCAGTAATTTTACAACAATATAATGAATTCAGTATTTTCAATCCATACCGTTTTGGCTGTAGGAATGAAATTGGAAAAGTAAAAAAGATTTGTCCACCAGTAGTTTTGGCAACCTGTTACAAAGGGCTCTAAAGTCTCATTCCAAATGGGCCCACTGCCAGCTAAAGGTCCAAGTAAAATAACACCTGAGATCATTAGGAAAGCTGGAGTCAACCTAACAATATAAATGTATAATTTAACATATGCATACTGAAAATTTTCACAGCTATTTTATGCATACTGAACCATGAACAATCTTAACAAATATATCACCTGCAGTATCTTTTGATGTAGAATCCCACAATGGTAAAATGGCCATCCGTATTTTCCAAATATTGGAGGCTTGAATACACCACCAGAAGTCCACTATCAGAAAGATTAATACAATCATGTGATACCAACAATTGAGAAATGTGATTACTAAAATATGTAACTTCTTTGCTGTGGTGAATATGAAATATTTTCCCACAGATTTACGAAATACAGTGACTGAATAAATAAGATTTAATTTTAAGATTTGTTTCCTGGAACAGAAATTTTAAACAACATTAGATACATTTTTTGGGAAAGAACACAGCCAAAATAGGCACTCACTCTACAGACAAATTTGATGCATTTTTGGTCGACTTTGCATTTAAAAATAAATACAAACATTACAGGAAGAAATATTATCTCATCAATACACAGCTTTGGTGTGTAACATAAGTTATTTAAGATACGTCATTTTGCATGAATCACATCTGTTTGAGTTGAAACATTTAAAATTTACAATTGTAACTATTATAGCGATACAAAAAGGCCATTTTCTAGATTATTTATCTATAACATTTGATAGAAACTGAACCTATCATACGAGCTAGATTGATTAAAAATATAGCTCCTCACACATTCATTAATGTTGATATATCTTAAAAGTTAAACATATTTATAAAATGCTTTGAAAATTATTAGAAAGTTGAAACATTGTGACACATTTAAATTACAAATAAGAATGGTTTCAATAATTCACTAGTTGATTTGAAATTTTAAGAAGCCTAAAATAAGATTGCAAGATTTACATCTAAATATATATATTTAACATATAGTTTTATTTATAATGCAATTTTTGGAGGTGTTTAAAAAATCTACATACCTTAAAAAGAAAAACGTGTCAGCAGCAAAAGCAGTATTCAAAACCACTTGAAAAGCCATATTGGAACCAAGATCTCTCACTCTATTTAATCCAGCTAAAGTAAAAAAATTTCAAGCACACTTCTAAATCAGATTCACAGAAGTTTAATTAACAAAAACGTAAATGCTCATTAGTGAGAATAATAAAAATAAAGTACATTGACAAATTAGAAATAATTCATTTGAACAATATTTGAGCACATTAGCAATAGACAAAAAACACCATCTAACAAAAGACATTTGTTTCATGGAAAATTTTCAAAAATTCATACCAAGTGTCAAATAATCTTTGCAGTAGTAGACATGACCCAACATAATCCATGTCAAGCTTAAGAATTTTATTCCATGTATTGCAGAAATGTGATTAGTTGGAATGGATGTAGTGAGAATTTTACACGCATTTCTGTAAGCTGAAAAGGCATAGCTGAATTGCCTTAAACTACCTGTAAATAATTAGACATCAAATACTTATTAATGCAACTTCTCATTTTGGGGTAGTCAACTATATTATCAATTGTCGATGAGTTATTTGCATTTAAAGTAAGGGAAACAAGCACAATAACTAACTTTTTTTCCTGACTATTTCCTCGATATCCATATCATGATCTAATCTGTGACGAAGGAGAAGATCCAATATAGTTCCTAGGATCACGATGATAAAAGCGACGATAACACCACTCCTGCAAGTTAAATGCACCAAATAAAGCTCTATATACTTACAATTTGATACAATATCATACCTGCCACCCTCCAAGAAAAACTCCAGAAGATTTTTAGCTGCATAAAAACCAATGCTGAAGTTCAAAAGGAACCCAACAAATTAGTTATAATGGATATCTTACTAATAATTAAAAAATTATTTTACAATATACATAAAACTGTTTCCCAAAAGCACATTTTTTTGGCAACTGGTTAATCTCATTTCATTCTTTTATAATATCCAATCCTTTATGGAGAGTGTACTAAGACATGACATCAAATAATCCAGCATCATTTGAAAATTTCTCACATGAAAATAAAACTCTAAAAGATATTTTTCTGTCTGTGAGAAAGATACAAGAGGTTTTCTGGAAGCATTAGCAGGCATGCAATATAAAGAACTCAATAAAAAAATTACCTGTGTTTTTCAGTTAACTATTCAAAAAGTAAAATTGCAAATCATAGAAAGATATTTTGATGGTTAAGAATTTTTTTTAAGTAGTAAAGAAACGAGATGAATTTGTAATGACAATTCTATACTTTACACTAACATTTGCATATTTGTTATATTAATTTGTCCCAAAAACTTTCTAGGTATACAGAAACTAATTTCATATCTTTGTATCATATCCAAAACTTTTAAAACTGCTATGTATACAAAAATATATATATGAAGTAAATAATAATCTTACATGCTTATGATTTGTCCTCTTGTAAAACTAGGCTTTTCAGATGTTTCGCAGTGACCCACAGATATTTTCATCATCAAATGATCTGCCACTGGAACAAGATAGGTTTCAATGCTTTGCAATCCAAATAGTCAATGGTATATTTAAGAAAGTATGGTTTACTTACTTTTTTCAGTGACATTTTGAAGGTCATCCATATTGCAAGTGGATGGAATGCACAAACCTATACGGTGTTTCAGGATATAATAATAAGCCATTGTTTCTTCATCTATATTCATCTCCTGAAACAAATAGATAGATAGATAGATATTTAAAGAACATCTAACTGAAGCAATTAAGTTTTAAACCTTCCTTTACTACTCATTAAAATATAAGAAATGTAGTGCTTTTTTATGTATCAATTTGTTTTGGACTAACTTTTAAATAAAACACTTCTTTTATATATTGCTCAATTTATGAATTATAAATAACTGCATCTGATTGTACTGCAAATACAGGCTCTTTCAATCTTATGATTTGTTGAATTTCTTTGTGCCTCACTTTGGGATCACTGAATACATAAACAAAACAGCTGTTATTGGGATCATAAAATAGAAGATTAATTCATGGACCTCTTCATTCATAACGCATTTACGACCTTTACATTCATAATACATGCGAGTAACATCATTTATGACATCACGCAAATGGCTACCTCTGACAGTAATACAGATATATACAGTCTTTCAAACACATGATTCCTCATGTTAGAGCCCATTTTCAGGGTGAATTGATCAATGTTTTCATGAATGTTTTAATTAAGCTGTTGTGTTGTCCTTTTGTTAGTGTAGATTCCTTCCTTTAAGTAGCCTTATAAAAAAAAATCTAGTACAATCGCACCAGGGGAACGAGAGAGTCAATCAACTTCTTTTGATGCAAATGGATATTTGGAGCACATGGCTTTGAAGGAGACTTATTCTCCAGTATTGATTGATGTTGCATGAAATTTGAGCAATTGCCTCTCCAGAGGGCAACATGTCCTGTTTCATTACTATAGATGAAGGTAGGGGACAGGGTTGAACCCATTCAGAGGTGAGGTGATCGATTCCACATTTAATGCACCTAGTTTTCATGAGGCAGTAGGATGCACTATGTCGTAAATAATAAAATTTAAAACACTGAAAAGGTGCTGATTTTCTTTTAAAAGCTTCAACTGTAATTTTATTCATTTGTTGATTTTGAAGATTTCTTCGGATTTGGGTATAATTCAATGAGGAAGAAGGGTAGGAGTTTTTTAGTTAGCTTGAGTTGGAAGATTTAAAGCTTTGAATCCTTTATTTAATAAGTTTGAAAGTCTTCAGTTTTGGAGTGCTGCGAAGCAATCCTTTGATTATTGCATTAGTTTCTTGAGGCATTATTAAATATCTTTCAATGTGGTTAGATTGGATGTATTGAGAAACCTGGTGCTGGATTGGGGATATACAGAAAACTTAAATGCGTTCTTTGGATAGTTTGCAGTCAATGTATTGGGCAAAAAGGGTTCTGCTCTCTCAGATTGGAAAGGAAATTTTCAGATTTTTCTCATGATTGGTCAAATGGAGTTGGAGTCTTTAGTAAGGGAAGAAAATTGATTCTGTTTTTTCAAATCTTGGAATGTGGTGAAAATTTTTGGTTTGCAATCATTCTTGCATTTAGAAGCTTGAAATCCTGAATTACCTTAGTTCTGGGAGAAGGGTGGGAAGTCAGAGGACATGTGCTTGTTCGAAATGGCAGAACAATTTGGGACAAGACAATTATCGAAAATCAACTGTCAACTAAACATGTCTTCTTGGGCAGGGTACTCAAAGGTAGCTTTCTAGATGAAATCCACTTTTCTTAGTTTTGATCTTTTATTATTTTAGTCTCTTTGCTTGGTTTTTCAGATCATACAGCAGGTTCAATTTATAAGACAACAATGGTAAATACCATAAGAATTGGATGCATGTTGCCAGAAATCTAACTGAACAGACATTTTTGGTGTGATGTTTAAGGTTTAAATAAACTTTGTCAATCATCCAAAAAAAGTGATTCTCTTATACATTTTACTTTCCTTGATTTGTGCAAGAAAATTATTATTCCAGAGTTTAAAAATAATTTTGGCTCTTTTCTTTTCAGTTCATACTTAGGTCTTGACTGCATGCCACATTAAAAAATGTGTCTTGTTTAGATTTTTATATGCAGTATTTACACAAAATACTTTGAGATTTTTTCATTGAATGCTGTAATACATTATTTAAGTCCTATAATTACACCCAGTTCCATTACTCAGAAAAGTAGAACTAAAATCGGGCATTAAGAATTTTTGTCAGTTATTTACTGGTATTGAGAATGTTGGTAATTTTTAGTCTCAACCTTTAAAACTCAGATTAAAATGTATTTCATTGTAATTATTTTCTAAAGTATTTCTGATTTTAAAAAGAATAGCACCCTAAAAATATAATTTTCTAACAAAACTTATGATTGGCCTCTATATTCTAAAATGTTTGTTGCATAAGGAACTGATTTGCGCCTATCACACTCATGGAAATGCCTTTAATAATTTTCAGCTATTAAAATGTTATAAACATTAAATCAATTAAAATACTTTGGCAATATTTTTTCAAAGAGCAGAGATAGAAAACTGTACAGATGCAAATTAATTACATTAAAAATATATAAATTGTAATCACCTGGAAAGCTTTCTTGAGTTTTGGATACCTTCTGAAAGCATTTTGAATGGTAAAGTGATGTTCATTTTCAGGTAAGATTGGTTGAATGTTAATGGAACAATACTGGCCAGTATATGAAATTTGTGAGCTACTTTTAGGTGTCTGAACAGCAATGCACTCATCATAAGAACCAAAAGTGGACATTGTACCAAACAGAATTCCTTCTGGCATTTTACTTGATGCATCCATCACTGAAAAGATAAAACCTAAATATAACTTCACTCAAAATCAAAATATGAAAAAATTATGATTTAATTTTAATTAGATTGATTTCATTTAAATCAGATTTTTATAAATAATATTAAATATTCCCTTGCCTGTACAAGTTTAAACTAGTCAAACATGATACTACAAGTAAATCACTGCATGATTTGTAGATAGTTTCTATTTATGTTAAACATTAATATTTACAATGAACATTAATGTATCAGGAAATAAAGCAGGGTAAGTTTTTTAGATTAAAATGAAACATAAGAATTAGAAAATTAATCACAATAGAGTGAATAGAACAGTACCACAAATGCCAAGCATAAAGCAATGTTTTCTAATTTGATTCTTTAATAGGTTTCACAAGTTCAATTTTAACCAACTTGTGTCGTTAAATTTCTTGGACCTAGATAAATAAGGTTGCAGATCCCACCACACCATATTATAAATTTATTATTTATGAAAGCAATGTACACAAATATAAAATGTATAATTTCTTTAGTTGTTTTAATAAATTTAGTAATTGGTTAAAGACTTGCTTTTGAGGAAAAAAAATCATGTCACACCAATAGAAAAAAAGAACTTGCATTAAGTTTTATGAAAAAATTCCTACTTTTCATAAATATTTAGCTTGTAGAAAGTACTTATTTGAGAAAAAAATAATAATATTATTTGTAAGTAAACAGTAAAAAATGTGACTGATCATGAAAATATACATGTGCAGAAATCAAACATGCCTATTTGTCATATTTTCTCTAAGCATTGACAAGTGTTTCATTCCAAACACACAAAAGGGTTTATTCATAACATACAAAAGGAAGCTTTTCTCAATGAACAGCACAGAAAAAATGTAGCACTTCACACAACATGCTAATTCAGTAAATTTTTAAGCTTGCAATAAAAAAATTCATTATCATAATCCCTAACCTTTAAACTACGACCAGTGCAGCAGTTGTACCTTGAAAGTTATAAGAATCGCGCTAGTTATATCTATAGCCGTATTTAAAAAAAAGTTTTTTTCCTTCAATCGATAATCTATTTCGTCAACCTACTCAATTATCAGATAGGTATCTAACTCTTACATTCCAAATTTCAATTCACTAAATATAAAATGGCTATGTTAGCAATGTAAAAATGTCCTTAATGCACGAAACTTCACAAAATTTTTATAACAATTAACCATATTACACAAAACAAATTATTAAAATTGCGAAAGATTTATGTGCAAAATTGGAATGTTTTTGCGAAACTGCAGAAAACCTTTTCGCTGAGACTGTCTAGATTTTTTCCTGAATAGACTATAATACCAAATAACTAGAACACCTTAAAAAGAATGCAAGTTGCCACAATTTTAATAATTTGAGCAAATATACCTCAAGCGATTTCATATATCACATAGACAACAGTTCAAAATCAGCCATGTCCAATTCAGTCACAAGGTATATTTAAAACAAAATCCACACTGATGAACAGGCTTGTGATTGACAACTGTTGGTCAATGGCCCAAGAGGGAAATGCATACTTGTCTGGAAATCATGATTCTAATGAACAAATGTTTTTAGTATCTCCAGACAATGATTTCCAGAAAAATTTGAGGCGATTCGAGGACAAGCAGTTCTTATTTGAATAAAATAGTATAACTGTTTTCTGTGTTATTTTATCTTTAATATTAATAAACATAATACAAAAAGAAAAAATTTAATTTTGATTTATATGGGCATACATTTCTCAAAATTGTTAGTGCAATTTTATGTTGGTTTAAACCACTGTGCATGAGCTTCAGTTTTGTTTAATAATTTTTACCATACATATTTTGTTTAGATTCATACATTTACTTAATTCATCAAGGCTCAAAGTAGAAGCCCCACACAGATAAAACTACAGGTTTTAGTGTGGAATCATCCAATGCTGAGGGTTTAAAGACAAGTCTGTAATGAAAGTTCAATTTGGAATTAGCTGATTCCAATAAGCAAACTAAAGCAGTTCCCCTACAAATTTATATAAAAAATCACTTTGTATTTTAATTGTTCGACAAAATTATTTCAACAATGGATGCAGGTTGCAGCTGAGAATACTTGTTAGTTTGAAATGAGAAATAAGTAAAAATTGTTCTAAGTTATCTTTGCTTACTTAGAAAATTTTCAATCGGTTGAAGTCTTGGTACTTGATTGTTAACAAATATGGATTCAAATCCCAACTAAAAAAAATTTATATGTGCAGGTGAAAAAATATTCTACATTAGCAGTCTGGATGTATCTTAAATTTACAAGTTAAGCATGAAAAACATTAAATTTTATGCAGGTAAAAAGTAATGAAAATTTAGGTTTTGCTATTTTAAGATACTGGACATCTAAATTTCATGTTTCAATACATTAATATTTTTTGGAATGCTATTTTGTTCCTAAACTCATTGACAAGTAATTGGATACCCTCATATAACATTAGAATAAAATCAGCTAAGCCTCATTAATATTTTATTTACCAAACTATTTTAGAGCTCTAATTTTTTTTTGTATAACAGAATTATATATGTATTTCATATCTTTGGTTTCTTGCTCATCACAATAATTCATACTTCAAAAAGGTATCTGTTTCGCAAGTTACTCAATCAAAAATGTTTAAAGGATTTTCAGATTTCACAACATACAGTCAGTCTTCTATGTTTATATGCAAAATCTGAATAAGCAAAGCAAGTATGAAACAAAGTTTAAAACTGTCATCCAATAGTGTTTAACAAGTGGACTGACACATAGCCTCTAGAAAATATAAATCTCAATAATCATTTGATTTTAAAATCTTCCATTTTTTTTTTTATTGCTTCAATAGCAACTATTCAAAAATTGTTCATTATTGTTGTTGTCATTCTTATATTGAATAGTTTAAAAACAATGCACAATTGATCAAAAATTATTTTTAAAATGACCCCAAATTTAAGTAGTTTTTTAAACAAAATAAAGTACAATTCAGATAAGCAGATTGTTTATTAGGTAATATCAGAAAATGATCAAAATATAAACTTGAAAACAGGTGAAGCTTATCACAGTAACATTTAGTTTCATGTACAACAGAAAAGTCAATGATATTGCAAACAAAAATTCATAATCAGCAAGTGAGCTGGGTAATTAACATATCAGTAAAGAGTAGCCACTCAGCATATCGGAATGGTAGATATGTGCAACTGAATGAAATAAAATTCATGTTATAACATAAACACAAAAGTTAAGTCATCAAAATACAAATACTCGTGTGGATACTGAGAAAATATCCCAGATAAATGGTACAAACTTGTTTCATTCAAATAATGCATACTTGCAAATTAGTTATCAATGTCCTGCATAGGCAATTCAAATTTCAGCTTATGTATTCACTCTGGAATAGCCAAACTTAACAAATAAATACAAAACATAAGATAATATGTCCCTAAAGATGGCCTGGATTAGCTTTAGCCATAGAAATCGTTCATTTATTTTGCATCAAGTCTTCTTTTAGCCAATCGACCTTGACACCTCAGAATCATTTCAGATAATGCTTCTGAACTGGCACCAGAGAGTTGCTTTAAATGAATTAATTTATTCAGTTTCTCTTTGTCAAACTTTATCAGAACCTTCAATGCACTTCGAATAGTACCAGACAAATGAAGAGTTCTTATTGTTAAGTTCAATCGACCAGCTGCCGTCATGAGAGGTAATGCAGTTCTCAAAATGGACTGATGTTTTCTGTGAACTCTGAGAATAACAATTCTAGTGGCAGGGTTGTACATCTTCAAAGAGAAACCAGCATTGATGCAAGCTAAGCCATAATCTCCATAGAGATCTTGAACACTTTCCAAAATAGCTCGTTTTAAATCATTTTCATCAAGAGGTATTTTGAGCGACTCGCTGTGTCTTTCGGTTACTATTTCGGCGAGAACATATCTGTATTTCACACGAACCATTTTTAAAAGAAAAAGTTTTTCACTTGTCGCAAGAAAATTCAAAAATGTTTTACTATTCCAAGTCCTCAGTTTTCTCAATCTTTTCTCGAAGGAACCTGTTCTCTTCTTGCAAATTTTTCACAACAGCTTGAAGGTCTCGTATTTCGTCCTTAAGTGCAGCACATTCTCTGACATCGAAATTCACAGCTCCAAGATCATAAATTAAGAAGTTTAAAGGATCAGTAGGTCTAGCGGCTTTTTGATACAAATCTTTTACAACACGAGTCAAAACATCCAACATTCCTCCACCCTCTAGATATTTCCTAAACTCTTCTCTCAAAGAGTCAACAGCACGAGCAACGTGGTTCTTATTATCACAAAAACTCTGTGCATCTGGTGATACAGACATCACTAATAGGCAAATTAAGACTAAACTATTATATTAAAATTCGACGACACGAACATCAGCATTAATTTTCCTGAGCACAAAACACGAAGATTTGAATTCGTTCGAAGAAAATACAAAATAGGGATAATTTATTCGAAATCGGCGACTAGAAAACAAAGACGCGTTGAGTTGTATATATGCCTCTTATTGATATATTATACATTCAATGAAATTTTCAAAAGGCCTTTGTAATTGATAGGTAGCTTGTAGCTCTGCAAGAGAAGCAAATTCAATTCTTGTCGGTTGGTAGTTGAATTAACGTCACATTAGAGTAACAATCACAATAGCCTCCGTCCGGGATCAATCCCGAAGCAAAGAATCCGAGGACCGCTTGCAATTTTGAACCACAATCAGATGATGAGGTCAACACCTAAGAGGGTACCCAACTTTGAATGAAGCCACGACAAATTTTATCATACATCAGCTCCATTTACATAATTGTTAAGAAATATTGAGTACGAATTTGCAACCCTTCGTTTTCAATCTTGCTACTCTTTCTCGGATCTTTCCCGTTGTGATTGATCTCGGACCGATACCAATAGCCCATGAGGTGCTGTAGTACGTGAAATACCTACCTACCACTACTCTCTCAGTCGACGGTACCCCGTAGTGTTGCTATAGGCTTTTATATCTCCTCTATGAGAGTTTCTTCATTGTGGTTGCTCCAGGGAGTTAACGGTTCAGGATCAATCCCGAAGGGAAAAATCCTAGGACAATGCCTTGTAATTTTGAACCACGGTTAGATAACAATGACACCTGACCTGGCACATCTCTCCGAACTTTCGCACCACGAGTATGCGAGGACACACATTTATAATGCAGATATATAGAGAGGAAGCACGGATTTAGATGTATCATACTTGCCTACCCCTGTATAGCCAGGCCCTGATTTACCATTAGGCCAGTGAGGCACGGGCCTAGGGCCCCCATAATTTAGAGGGCCCCAAGTTTCAAAAGTATCTACAAAATTTAAAAAGTTTTAAGCAGTTACATAAATTATTGGGTATTTACGTTAATGTCCGTCGACCGTTTCCCCCACTATCACATTCTTGTAATTACATTAATTATCTAACTATTATATTTTTGATTTTCATCTGCCTTATTTTGTTTTGTCAAGAGTTATAAGTGATGTCACGATTTTCTCAAACTTTTTTATGACATCTGTGAAACGGTCAACAGTCAAATACGTAAGTACCAATTATTGTTATAAAATTAGTTTTTGTGATGAACAAATAACATGGGGGGGGGGCCTTCCTGCGTGTTGTGCCTACTATACCAAATTTTCTAAATCGGGCCCTGTGTATAGCTGAAGCATATCGAAAGCGTAATCTCTTAACACTTGAGCAAGTACATTCTGGATACGAATGGTTTTGATCACGCATACTAAAACCTTCATCTGTCGTTGGAATGGTGTGGAAGTTTGATGAGTAGAGTGTCAATTCAGGTGGGATCTCGTTTTATGACCGTGGTTCAAAATTACGTGCTGTCCTCGGATCTTTCTTATGGGAATGGATCCCAGATCGTCACTAATAGCCCGTTGAGGTGCTCCAGTGTAACATTAATTAATTACCATTACCATGCTATTTTTTTTTTTGGGGGGGGGGGGAATTGAATGAATATGATATTGAATACTATACATGGAAGTTTTCAACACTGTTCATTAGTTTTTTAGAGACTCCAACTTTTCATCATATTTCATCATATATATATAAAAAAAATTTATTATATTTCAAACCCCTCTTTCAAAAAATATGAAAAAAAAAAAAAAAAAAATACAAATGTTAATAAAAAACTTAAAAATGAAAAAAAAAATGCATAAATGATTTTTGTAAAATGTTTTAGATTTATGTAATGCTGTTTTAAGATTTATGTGAGAATATTAGGATATTTATGACGAAACTTGACTAGGGATTTGGAAATGAGTATCATGAAACATTTTCCTCAGTTACAAAAACATTTCCAAAATACAATAACAATGGAAAATACGCTTGACGTTCAAGAAAATGCAATAAAAACATATTTAATGATTTTACAGGAAATAAAACAAGACTGAGGAGAGATTTAATCAATTTAAAAGTCTGGAAAATACATTTCACTTTATTTTATATCCATACAAAACGAAATTCGAAACAATGGAGTTAAATGAATTTAAGTGGCTAGGTATCCATGATTTAGAAATGAAATTAGTTGAATATTTCAAAGCAGCATAGTTTAGAAAAATAAATTTGATAACTTGATTTCCGAAGTAGAAGGGAAAATGTCTGGTAATTGGTAATTGGTAATTTTTTGTTTACGTGTACTAGAGCAACACAACGGGCTATTGACGACGGTCCGGGATCAGTCCCTTAAGGGAAAGATCCGAGGACAACACCTCGTAATTTTGAACCACGGTCAGATGACGGGAAAATGTCTGAAATTCGTGCAAATTATAATGATCACACACTAAAAATTTAAAATATTATATTAAACGTATGGGATTCTTTACAAATAATTTTATATCAATGAAGAAACTTGCTAATGCTTTTTTAACGATGTTTGCATCCACATATTCATGTGAAAAATTGTTTTCTTCGATGAATTTTGCAAAGTTTACCAGTAGAAATAAACTCGAAAATGAATTGACGGCAAAATGCGTTGAACTAATGAATACTGAATGTGAACCTAATATTAAATAATTATCTGACAAAGAACAACATATTTCTCATTACATATAGTTTAACTTTATTGACGTGATTTTCCCCCTTTTATATCGATTTTTTGCTCTTCACTTGCAAAAGTAAAAGTTTTAAAGCAAAAAGGAATCGTTAACTTTTAAAGGATTAAAAATGGAAAACCAAAAAAGTAGTTTTTTACCATGCTTCCTTCCCCTTTCCAAGTGACCCACCAGTTAGTACTAAAAAAATAATGAACGTAATTTGACCAATTTCTTAAAAATGATTCGCCGTCCCTGGTCTAGTGCCTCGGGTTGGACACAAGCCTAGATTAAAGCAATCAGATTGCCGCATAAACGCATTCTGAACCCTTTCCAAATTGAAAAGTTTAATTAAATCGGAAGTTGGTGCAAAAGCGTTAAATATTTTTCGCTGTTATTTTCGGACTAAATATAAATAAATGTTTAATGAAAAAAATAGAGACTTTTTGTGAACAATTCATTGGGTGTAGCATTATTATACACCGTTTTTTTCACATCGACAATACTTTTTTACGTTTTTTATCTATAAAGAAAAATGTAGTTTAAAATATTTTCTAAATTATCTCTTTACATGTTTATTTTCAGTTGATTTCCCTGCTTTTGTTAATATTTGAAAAACAGGTGATACTTTACCCTCTTGAATATCCTTTACACTATATTGAAAATCGATTGCTATACAAACTTTATACTGTAATACTAGACAATCTAAAAAATCGAAATTAAAAACTGTTCTTCTAGCAATAACATCTATTGGAAGTTAAAGATGCAAAATGATCAGTGATCAGGTCAATAGTCTTTGTCAATACGACGATTAAAAACCTTGACTGCTTACTCCAAGTTGTTCAGTTTTGACCTCATTCTGCCAATCGAAACAATTCTTTAAAGCTTAAACGGTTACAAAATGATTTTAAGCGCTGAACAAATTTCATTCCAGTTCTAGCGATAAGTAAACTAAAATACTATCTTAAATTGGTGTTTTGACGGTCTTCATCTAATTAAGCCAAAGCAATCCTCTTAAGCTTCTAAGGGTCAAGTTCTGCATCGAAAGATTTTTCAGATAGAATAAAGCGGTTTTGATTTGACCGCTTAACAACACAAGACAAGAACAAGAAATAAATGGAACTCGGAGCTCTGTTTGTAAAAATAAAGTGTGACGCATAACAAATGAAGATTTTATTTTTCAAATTACCCTCTCAGTGGTTTCGACGTGGTATCTTGTCCCTCAAGATCTGATCAATTTTTCAGATGAGATATCCCGTCATGAACATATTGCCTATTTCTTTTATGATGACTAGATTAATATCTGGTCAATTTCCTTCGAATGAAGATAGACGACAAGATATCTAATCCATGTAGATCTGGTCAGTTTTGCAAAAACGAGATACCTCGTCGTGATATCCACGAGGGAGGTTAATGAACGATTCAATAAAAATCAAACCATGGAGGATTATATTTATAGCAAATCAAAATTATGTTAAAAATGTTTTACTCCTTGAAAGGCACTTGGCTAAAAAGTTTATTTCTAAAAACACTTTTGTGCATGCATGCTTATCCCCTCATATGAAAGTATTTTGCACGTGACAAAATTCGGTTGTTTTTATGTGTACGTTTTAAAAATTGGAACACCTTTGGAAAAGGGCGGCATGATTGAAAAGAACTTTCCAACTGTTGTCTTATGATTTGAACCAGAAACACCCAGAAGATAAATATAGCGTTGTGTAGACAAAGAATGTCCGTTCCTGACATAATCTTCGGACCGAGTGCGCAGGCGCAAAATGTCGAAACTCTACAGTGCGGGGCGAGCTTTGGGCCACTGTAACTTTAGATTGCGTGAAGTGAGGACTGCGTAAATTGTGTCATTCGAACTGCACTTCAATCGTTCAAACTGTAAATTAATTACTGAATATTACAATCGTTCAAAGTTCCATGTCTGCTATATTCATTCCATAAACTAACATTAGGTCCTAGTATTCAAGTCACAACGACGGTTTGTGTCCTCGATACAATCTACCAATTCTTGAGTGGTGGGACTCAAGTTCGTTTAGTTTAAGCCGTAGGTCCAGTCTTACTAGATCTCGTGTAAGTAAAAAATGATTACAGAGTGACAAACGAAACCAAATCCTAGTTCGTTTAAGACAGACAGGGCTGGCCTACCCGAGGTCCTTAGGCCTTATTTTTTTGGGGATGCGCCTGGGACAACGTTTCGTGCCATGAAAAAAATGAAAAGGGAAATTTAACAAAAATATAGAGAAATGTATTCAAAAACAATTTTTCACCTACGTCGACAAATCCTAAGATAAACAAAACGCCAATCAAAAATATATACAAATGCGTAAATAAAAACTGAACAGTTTTTATTTTTTAAATTTGTTTTCCTTATTATTTGGTAACAGCAAAAAAGGAAAAATATTTATCAATTTAGAATAATTATGTTCCGAGGCTGTAGTTGTTGATCGATGTTTCGCAAATTTCAGAAAAATTGCTGTGTACAATACGAAAATTGTTCTAAATTAGTCAGGATTTTGTTTTTAATTTTTTATTAATTAATTAGCAAATAAGTTTCCTAATAAGACAAACGGCTTGGAGATACTGATTTATACATAAAAGTATCTTAAAGAAAAACGCACACTCCACTGATACAATTGAAATATATGATGAGGAATCTCTCTATATTAAAAAAACGTTGCATCCTGGTGAAATAAAATTTGTTTAGTATTTCATTTTCGTATTTTTAAAAGATTATTTTACATGCGACCTAAGGGAATACTAAAGCTCCTAAAAGTGGCCCGCAGAACTGTTTGGTATGGCCTTGACTTGAACATAGATCTGCAATAGTGTGCTTTTGGAAATAACTATTCCATTTTACTGCACTAAATAGTCAAACAAGCGACCGATTACAAAAACTTCTTCAGTTTGATCGTTACCGTGCGTTAAGTTGTGTGGGAATGATGATATTCAAATATTATTTTACTCGTGGAACAATTTTCTGGTACTACAGCGCATGACGCGTGGCGTGTTATTATTCGAGCTTCACTTGCGAAGATAATCCTTCGTTCACCTCACACGCAGCTTAGCTCAACGTCAATCATCGATCATCTATACTCAGAAGAGAAAAAAATTGGCTAATCACACATAAATAAACAAAATGGAAAACTTTGATTTTCCTTATTTGAATCTCCGCAAGAGAAATATCGCTCACAGCAGTAGCACGCGAGTAGTGAAAGAAGAGTCAAAATGGGTCATGAAATTAGAGGGCAGGTGTGGTTACTTTTTGATTCTTTTTTGAGAAGACGATCTGCTTGGGGCAACAGAACCTTGAAAAACTTAAGATTCGGACCACTGACATTAAAAAAACGATTATTGCCGAGGAATGGTTTTCGAATCCACCACCGGCACGCCAGGGATGCTACAGTTGTTTTTGCTGGAGGAACTGACACTATTTTTTTAAAGTTTCCCTCTTCTGAGAAATGTTGACATCATAATAACACTTCTTGTAATCTAGATGTGATATGTAACTTGATGGATGCTTTGTATAAAGTTCGGCTACAGATGGTTTGTCTCAACTCGTATTGAGGTTGAGTGTCAGTAAATGTGTCGAGCCGTTTACAATAGTTTTTGTTTGAAATTTCGTTTCCAAAAAAGAATGTGTCTTCTGTATTTGGCATCACACTTGATTCGATTTGTTTGTTTGTCCATAAAATTGATTCGATAAACTTGCTCTTCATTCCTTTAACACTTTGATACGTCTTACCTCAAACTATCTTGAAATAGGTAAGGCTTAGCAAATAAATATATTAAAGTATCTTAAAACTGAAAATGCATGAAGTATCTTAAGGCTGCTGAGATATATAAATATCCTAGATACATTAAGGCTGCTTTTAGGTATATAAATATTCTAGATATATTAAAGCTGCTGAGGTATGTTCATTATCTAGATACATTAAGACTGCTTAGATACATTAAGGCTGCTTAGGTATATTTAATTTTCAAGGTATATAAATGTTCTCTTATTGTATCCTGATGCCTAGAAGTGCTGTAGATAGGCAGTGAGGAATAAGGAGTCCCACAACCTAAGATAATTTTTTCCCCAAGCATGACCACTCGGCTTTCGACACTACAGGGGGCAATATAACGAATTGACACCTACTTGTGAAGGAGCACCCAATGGGTGAGCTGTCGCTAATCTTAACAAAACAATCAATAACATCCATGCACTGGGATACGAAACTGCAACCTACTAGTTCGCAGACAAGCGCTATGACTACTATAAACTAATTGTTGTTAAGTGCACAATACATTAATAAAAAACCGATGTGTTAAAAAAAGTTTTAGAAAAAACTCTTTTTTTTATCTTAGTACCTTTCAAGGGTTGGAAAGAAAAGCATCGGGCAAATAAAGTTGGAGCACATTGACCATATTTACGGTGTAATAAAAATATTTAACTGAAAAATTCGGTTTTTCAAAAAACTATTCTTTATGTAGTATTTGCAGTTCAATACAAAGAAGTATAATGATATAACTACCAACTGAAGCTTGCTTTTGAACGAAAGAAAAATAAAGTCTAAGCATTAGACGTTTCAACACAACCTGAAAAACAAACTCAACATGTGAAATATGCATAAAGATATTTCGAATTTATGAATAGAATGAAATATACAAGGTATATTTTGAATCTAATCTTTTCCGACAAGACTCAGAATTCATAACTGTGAAAGTGGGGAAGAATCAAAGTTTAATAAAAATATTTTGAGATTTTGAACTTAATTCAAAGCGGTCTCTTTTCAAAGTAATCAAGCATTTTATAGAAAGTCAAATGGAATTGTAGTTTGTAAAAACACAGATTAAATGGAGTTATGCAGAGTTCTACAAATCTTTTAATTATTATCTTGAAATCAAACACAAAATCAAACATATTTTACAAAGCATAATATCTATGACTCGGCGCAAAATAGTTTTAATCGATTATCGCCATTAGAGAAATTTGAGCTCCAAAACGGCAAGGTTGAATGACCAAATGAAGAAACGCAGAGGAAAATGTTTATAAAAATTTCATTGCTATGGAAAATATTTTTGTTTAATAACAATAAACGTGACTTTAATCATCAGTGGAGCGATTATGCATATTTATTTTTTATTCACTCTTGCTTTATTTTCCCCCATCTATAGACCTTGTTTCTTTAAAAATATTTTTTTCTTATTGATACTATGTATATATATAACTTTTTCGTTTTTTTTTTTGTTTGTTTGTTTCGTTTCGTGGTCACTTACTGGAACCATGAAGGATAAATGAATTAGTTTCACGAACCGTTGATTTTCCCCATTAGCAAGGTAGATGCTAATGTTTTCTGATATTTTCTTTCAAAATTCTGTCATTTTCAGTTAGAAGTTCACTGGGATAACAATTAGAACTACAAAACTTCGATTCAAAAGTACACATCTAAAGTCTGTTTACCTTGGAAAGTGATCCCGCCGCAAAGTCTGCACCTGTCTGCTGCTGTAGAAGAGGGACATCACATTTTCCGCAGGTATAATTGAGGAACGCGGTAGCCCGGTTAGAAGAGTAACGGATTAGCCACATCAGGAGAGTTGCGAGCTCGAAACTCGATCCAAACGAAGACTGTCGTGAACGTAGGGCCTGGTGGACGTTAAATCTGTCGTGATCTCAAATGTCTTCACATTGACGTGGGCCGACCAACCGGTATAGTGGTTAAGGTGTTAGCCTCTAGATCGGAAGGTTCCTGGTTCAAATCCGGGTCCGGGCATGTATGTTTGTAAGCATATGGTGTAGAGGCGGCTCGTGCACCTTAAATCTGTCGTGGACGAAAGTCCTCACATTGGGCTGGTGAGGAAGTTTGGAGAGTGGGGTGGCAGCTCAGGTGTTGCCTCGTCATCTGACCGTGGTTCAAAATTACGAGGTGTTGTCCTCGGATCTTTCCTTTTAAGGAAAGGTCCCGGACCGTCGTCAATAGCCCGTTGTGCTGCTCTAGTAAGACGTTAACTAAAAAATTACTAATTACTTCATTTTCCGCAGCTAACATTCGCGAAAGATTAGAATTAAGACATACCAGTCATAGCTACTCAAATTGAAAGAGCCTTGTACCTATAGAGACCGCTACCACCCACACCTTGTGGTGGAAGCAGTTATCGTGGCAGACAGTACTTTTGTATAGCGATATTTCGTACCATCACGTTAAAGGCACCAATCTTTAATATTGAAACAAAGTGATCTATTGATAAGTTGTCAGATTTATTTATGCGGGTTAAATCGGTTAAACGTTGATTAAAAGTGAACCGAGAGATCATCTTCCTCTCATAGAAAATGAAACATTAATTTTGGCGGCGCCAGACACCAAGTAGCAAAATACACTAATCACAAGTTTTTGCCTGCGCTTTTCGCAAGACTGGTTTCCTTACAAAATGCAAGTTATGCAAGATTAAATATTTTTGATAATTTCCTATCGTTAGTCAAAAATTTATAAACTACTTTTAATTTGGAAAGGAATAAAAATAAGTTAAAGCATACGTATTAGAATGAAAATTCTTTCTTATAATTTAGATGCCCGAGTTCGCATAAAGATGTCAAAACTGAAAGCGTTTGTTTACGTTAACATTGTCCCCTTATTCAAAGAATGGATTCGTTCAAAACTTAGTGACAAAAGATAACGAGAAAGAGCTGGACTATACTAAATTGGATGTTGTTCCCTGCATGACATAAAAATATATCACACCCCGGCAAGAAAAGTGACACAAGTCAAAAGATAAAAAAATTTGATGTTTTGTCATTCAAAAAAAAAAAGATGTATGAGATGCCATAGCGTGTTATATTACTATTCTATAGAATATAATAGAAGTTACGACCATAATTATTTACCTAAAATTTAAAAGAAGCTTATATTATTTCAATAAAAGTTTTGTAATATTCTTTAAGTTGATGTTTCTCAAATCCTTCAATTTTGAGCTGTGTCACTTTTCTTGCCGGGATTGCGATATATTCCAGTTAATTACAAATTTTTATAATTATTTTTTCCCTTTACACGCTTTACAAATTTAATATATCTTTATACCATAAATATTAGATTTATAAAAAATTAAATTTAGCCAAACACTACAGTACTAAAAAATTTCTCAAATTTCCCATGTACCAGTACCATGGTACCGGAGCTTCCCTCATCCTCATGAGAACCCTGGTATAGATTTTTGCTCTTTTTTACCGAGGATTAACTTTTGGAGGGCACTGTTATTCGGGACAAGGATTGTCAAATATCACCTTTTCTCATAAGGATATTCTTATGTATTAATCCGGATAAACGAAATAAAAAATAAATTCTCAGGATGTCCTTACAAGTATATTTATTGTACATGTATCCACCGATAACCTCAATTACAAAGCGTGGAGAGATTACTTGTTACTTGGGATCGGAATTGGCTTAGTAGTTTTAGTGGAATCATACCAAACGATTTTCTTCCCACAGGAAAATTCTAAAGTAATTTACGGACACAGATGAAGGCGTGGATGAGATCCAGACGATAAAGATGGGCATGAGAAAAAGTAAGAAAATAGTATCGATTTATTGGGAACGAAATGGCAGGACTATTTTTTTATGCTAATTTGAATTAGCCGTCTGAAAGTAGAACAACCGTCTCAGTAGGGATAATGATTTGAAAAATGAATCTATCAAAGAGTATAAGCAACATAGAACTTACTCGATAAGAAATTCTCACGTTTCATTTCATACATGATCGGTTATATCAAATCAAGGCAGATGTGAAGAATTTGTGTTAGTCAAAACTTCCTCAAACAAGTTCAAAAAAGTGATATGTGAACAAGTTATAAAAAATTCTCAAACTAAATATAAAAAATGACGAGCATACTTATGAAATGTAATCAGCTTCAGTAAATTTGTTGCGTTAAAAATGGTCGTAATGAAACATATTAAATATGCAATCTTGTGAATGCAAATCAATACTATTTGTATCTAGTTTTGGAATTGAATTACCAAGCAACATTCAAAGAATAAAAAATAAATAAGAAATTTAACTTCAAACCAAGTAGTCAAATTCGCATTAATTCGATATCGTGAAAAACTGTTTATAATTTACTCATTAAGATTTATATTTTATTATATTTTCATTTTTTTGTATTTTTTAATCTTATATTTCATTAACATATTACTTGATTTAGTCTTTAACCACTGAAATGAGAAAATCATCTCCGTTAATTTTTTACATTTTATAATAAGTATTGAGTTTTTTTAGAATTTTTATATTTAAATTTATTTGTGATATTTGAAATTAATCATAGTTTTAAAATATTTTTTTCCGCAACCGAACTCTAAATTCTAATTTAATATTAAATTATTATTTCAGTTTGTAAAAGCAAATAATGTAGAATTTTGAACATAAATTTCCAACAAATTGGCATATATTTGACATGATATTTTTTTCAGTTTGAAATGGGGCTAGTTAGAATCAGCGGGGCTCAGCTTTACACCAATTCAAAAAATATATAAATATTAATTTTTAATTCTTTAAAATCTGACTTGTCTATTCATAAGCTTCTTTGCATATTTTAAATCGGTAGGTTTCAAAATTTTGCTCACGTGACGTGTTATAAAATATATTTAAAAGAGTTTTATTTAGAATGCATTAATTGCAATTCTTAATTATTAGTACAGAAATTCATTCATCGCTTAGATAACTTCGAAATGTTACTTTCTTATTTTGAAACATGAAAATTGCAAAAACATTTTAGATGATTCTATAGGAGAAAAAAGCTCATTTGTACTTATATAATTTACTTCAATTTAAATACGGAAATCTTTTAGAAGTAACATTACTAGCTTTTTCGAAAAATACTTTTGACGATAAAACAAAATTTAATGAATGAAACCACGTTTACTTTAATACAAAACTGTGAAGGATAAAGTTTTATGTACAAGTAAATAAGCAAAACATCTTTCTAAATTTTGGAACGCAACAGAATCAAACATCCAACAACCATGTAAAAATGCCTCAAGCAGTTTGAGCTTTACCGAGGTCGTTTTATGATGATAATAGCCCTTTGACGTGACGTCATTTTCAGAGTTTAAACAACATACACCCGTAGGACAAACAATTCGTTTGAACAGTTTTACAATATTTTCCGAGGGGATAAACCAGTGTGAAAAGTTCACACGTTTTTTTAGACTTATTCTAAGTATAAGAATGACACAGTTCTTACTCGAAATAATTGACCAAACAAAATATAATATATTTTGTTATTAGTTTCCTTATATTCTAAGGAAACTAATAAAAATCATACATATGACGGTTTACTAAAAAAAAAAAAAAAAAGGCAAATTTGTTGATTGGTTTTACCTCTGAGAAAATGTCTTATATCGACAGCTGTATACTTTTCAGTATTTAGCGATAAGGTAAGGTAATTTTAGTTAACGTCCAACTAGAGCAACACAACCGGCTATTGACAACGGTCCGGGATCAATTTCCTAAGGGAAGGATTCGAGAACAACATCACGTAATTTTGAACCACGGTCAAATGACGAGGCAACACCTGAGCTGGCACCCCACTCTCAAAACTTCAACACCAACACAACGCGAGGACTTTCGGCCACGACAGATTTAAGGTGCACCAGCCGCCTCTACACCATACGTTTACAAATATCCAGGGACTGACCAGGATTTGAACCAGGAACCTTCCGATTCCGTATTTAGTGGTCACTCTATTGTATTAAAACTCAAATAGCAGATTTGTAGAAGTGTTCAGCATTTATAAGAATAAAGTCTGTTATGATTCAGATTTCTAATACCAAACTGGTTGACTCGACAGACTAAACAATACAAGATAAACGAAATATTAAAGAAAGGTAGGTAGTTAATTAATGTTCTCACTGGAGCAACACACGGGCTATTAGCATCGGTCCGTGATAGATCCCCAAGGGACGAGGACATCTCGTAATTTTCAACCATGGTCGGATGACGAGGTTAACACCTGAGCTGGCATCCACTCTCCAAACTTCCACGCCATACCAAAATCGAAGTGTGAAACATCATATTTTACTTTGTGTTTTGGCCGTTTTTTTAGCAGATCTAATTACACACACACATCCTCCCATAAAATTCCATTACTTCTTATTTAGAGAACAACTACAGGATTCTGTTTTTAAACTGTTATGTTAAAAAAATTTACTTGATGAGAACCTAACATTGAGCTGACACCACAATCCATTTCATATTATCTATTGAAAATAAATTTAATTATATCATTTGATACGCCACAGAATTTCGAAATTCGGAATTAAAAGGCGATCAGTTGTTTTTTTCAGTGCTGCGCTAACTTCGAGGTATCCTAGGAATATATTTCCTCCTTTCCATTTTTATCCTCCCTTACCATAATGTTATTTGCTCTTTCTTCCTCTTTCATTGTGTTATATGTCGTATGTTTGGTGCAGCTTGACCAAATATGGCCTTTGTGCTATAAAATCCAAAAACAACCAACCAGGGCTGCGTTGATTGGTTGATAAACGCTTTTATGTCACTATCTTCAAACAATTAAAGAATAATTTGACCTACATGAAAGGATAATATATTTAGTTCAACAACTAAAACTCGAAGGGATCAAATCTCTCCCAAGATATAAAAATAAACACAATTTTAAATAGTCACTTTTTCTAAATATTAAGGGGAATTGAATCTTCATATATAGGTATCGATTTTCAGATTTATAGACTAGGTAATTCCTTGGTAATTTTTAGTTAACATCGTACTAGAGCAACACAACGGGTTATTGACGGCGGTTCGGGATCAGTCCCTTAAGGGAAAGATCCGAGGACAACACCTCGTAATTTTGAACCCCGGTCAGATGACGAAGCAACACCTGAGCTGGCACCCCACTCTCCAAACTTCCACACGAACCCAACGTGAGGACTTTCGGCCACAACAGATTTAAGGTGCCCCAGCCGCCTCTACACCATATGCTAACAAACATCCATACCCGGACCCGGATTCGAACCAGGAACCTTCCTATCTAGAGGCTAACACCTTAACCACTAGACCGGTTGTTATAGACTAGGAGTCTATTTCTTGCTATTTCAAATAGTAATTTATTTTTGTTTCAATATTTACTATAAAGGTTTTTAAATATTAATAAAACTAATACAATGAACTCAAATTTCGAATCAAACTCGATTTTCACAAAGTGAACATTTTAACAGTCGAGATACATTTCTAAGAAACTACTTTGACCTGGCAAATAAAACTTTTCCAACATGTTCTTTGGGCCGCGGTATCGCGGATGGAAGAGTAACGGATTAGCAATCGAAGGGTTGCGAATTCGAAACGTCCAACCAAAGACTGTCGTGTACGTTGGGGCTGGTGCACGTTAAATGTCGTGTCCTCAAATGTCCTCAAGTTTGCGTGCTGTTGATGTTTAGAGTGTGGGATGCCAGCTAAGTTGTTAATTTCGTCATCTGACCGTAGTTCAAAATTACGTAGTGTCCTCCGATGTTTCCCTTCGGGATCGATCGCCGTAACCAATAGTCCGTTGTGTTACTCCAGTGCGACCATTACCATTAATTCGATTGTAAAATACGAAAACTGCGATTAACTACATTTTAAGGTTTTGTTCTATATATGCAAGAACATAAAAATTTCAAATCGGTAGCTGCGTTACATTTTATTCTTTGGAAAGGTTAATATAATTATTTAGGGAAATTAACATTGTGTATATTTATAACATTACAAATCCCCTCACAGAATTATGCTTCATAAGAATTATCAAATCAGAGTTCCAGAAATTAAATCAAGGGGAGTAAAATGACCCCTTCTTATCATTCCAATCTAGGTGTTCTACAATATGTCTTTGCGATTTATCTCATCCCTTGTATAAATAGACGTAACCCAAATTTTACATTTTTAAGTTCAGTATCTTATCAAAACAGGACCCAATTACGAGAAATGGTGACCGGATACCGGTCCTTCTAGGAAGCAGACGATTTATAGCGATGTGGAGATGAGTTGCACCCGTGGGTCTGAATGTCAATGAAAAAGCCTTACGGACTCGGCACATTACGTGATTGAGCAACCGAAACATGCAGAGCGTAAAAACTAATCCTCTGGAAAATCGGAATTCTGTTTTGAAGATCAAGCCCGAAAGAGATACAAAAATTGCTTGGCTAAGCACGTTACGAACAAAACACGCATATTCTTTTTTTTTTAATCGCGTGGTTCGTGACTTTGTTGTTCGATTTAAGATGCACAAGTAAGCAAATTCTCACAGAATTCATTTTCAAAGAGGATACTTTCCACGATTAATACTTGAATTCGTAGTTATCACGGCATTATGTGCCGATCTAAGTTAAATTCTTATTTGAATGAATAAATCTTTTGGAGAGGTTGGAAAAATGGGGAAAATAGACATGTTCTTATTTTCGATTCCTTGTAAGAACAAACCAGTTTCAATAAAATAAGTTTCATTGAAATTAATGAGATTATTGTCAAATATTTCATACAAGTCAGCAAACAAGCAGCAAATTACTTATTCACATTTCATTTTGTTCGATTTTCATTTCACGAATATGTATACCACAACTTACTCATAACATTATAATCTATTTAAAATTATATAAACAGTGTTTTGAACAACCACGTCAAATGTTTCCTGGTATTCGTCCAATAAAGAAACATGGTACGAATTGTTTATATTTATCGTTATCTTTAGATGGCAAAAAAAAAAATGGAAGACAATAAATGTTTGAAACAGTATTTCTCAAACTTTTCTGTTTAAGGACTCTTGAAAAATTAAATTTTTCGAGAACCCCTTAAGATTATAATCTTAAATAGGGCACATACATAAACCATACTTATCCGAATTTCATCTTAAGTAGGAAATAAAATATTTAGACTATATTAAGTAGATTCTAAAACGTTAAAACTTCACATGAAGGATTAGTGATGATAATTAAAAAATTCTGAGAATTCTAGAGAAAACGAGACATTAGGTTTTGAGTTATGGTGGTATTGCAACCGGTTAGCGATATCAGGATCACCAGTCACTGGGAAATACATTCTTAGCTCCAAGTTCAGTAGTTCATTTGTAGAACATCTCACATACATTAAAAATAATAATATTTTAGAACATAACGGTTTTTAGAAAAAAATAATAGGAGAAAATAATGGAACATTTTATTTTTTCTTGAAAAGTTCTCTATTTTGACTAGTGAAATATCGAATGTTTTTCGCAGACCTCCTGAAACCTTGTCGCGGACAAAATAGGTTTTTATTTCAGTGGACTTTCATGGCAGTGATTCTTAAAGTGTGGTCCGCGTGAACTGCACTCTGAGGTGCTTTTTGGTACTTTTTAATTAACGTCACACTGGAGCAACACAACGGGCTATTGTACTACATTCTGAGAATCACATATACAAAAAGATCCTGAAATGACTATATTAATGAAAGATCGAAAGTTACTCGCACACACGCTCAAATATTTAATTTCATTTTACATGGGCAGATTTATAGAAAATACGATTTTCCCAATCTTATGTTAACACTTGTTATGTGTTTATAAAAAATAGATCTCACATAAAATGTTTTCTCGTGAAAGTCATCTACGTCAGAACTAGAGGTATGAGTTGCCCAAGCGCAAACCTCGGCAAGTTGCTAAACTCTTCTCAAAAAAACATTTGATTTCCTCTGAATAGTCCGTTGTTCCAGTGAGACATTAATTAAATTCCTAACTACCTATTTTTCTGTGAAAAGAAACACTCTTCATCAAGTACGTATTCAAAAATAATTAGGATGGCTCAGTTTTCTCTCTATGTTCCCTAAATGCCCTAATTTTAAATGAGAATAGTTTTATGGTTTTTTTTTACTGTTTTCAGACTCTTGAAGTATTTAGACGCATATTTTACCTCTGTCATTTTAGTGTCATGTATATTTTTACGTTATGTATACGTGTGATAGCTTTTGAAATTCCAAATCATTTCTGGAAGATTTCGAGACCCGTGGAGTACCTCGTCTGAAAGCATCCCTAATCCGGATGAGTGTTTTTGAATATTTTAAGCTAAGAACATAACATGCAGATTCATAGGTATCTTGAATAACATTCGCAAACCCAAAAAAACGAATTAGGGTAGAATTAATAATATCGGAAAACATTGGCTGGGGGTATGTTTATTCAAAGTTAGACATAGTGCACACACACCTGTCTTTCGCTCGGTAGTATTTTTTCCAACTACGTGGAAGTGCATGCCAGTCATTCTACGGATTACTCCGTAAATCATTTTAACAGAAACATATTTAGTTTTCGTGTAGTTCGTAAGAAAAACCCATTGTTGGAAAACATTAACAAACAAGAACATTGTTGTAAAATATTAAAAGTGCACTTACTTCTTACAGCCCACTGTTCAAAGGTCCTTATCCCACGGAGCCATCTAAATAAGGAGAATGTGCAGTCACTGGAAATGCTGACATCAGAACTCAGTTCCATTATCATGGGCATCAAATGTCGCATCCCTTTCGTTAACATTTCCTGCGTCTTTACTTTCATGGATTTCAAAGACTCCACGATGATGTCTTCTTGATTAATAACATTTGCAGTCACCACTTCTGCTTTACTAATTGGAATGCTTGGTGGCAGTGGTGACATCGTCACGTGGTGTTTAGCTATTCCAGCCGTTCTTCTAGTTGCTCCAACTGCTGTATTTCTGATATTAGTACTTTGTGTTGTAGTACTACTTTTAGTGGTGCTTCTTTGGGTAGTGCTAGTTCTTTGTCTAACACTACTTCTTTCTGTAGTACTACTTTGTGTCGTACTACTTATTTGTGCGGTACTACTTGTTTGTGTGGTACTACTTGTTTGAATAGTACTAGTTTCGGGAATGGTATTAATTCTATGTACTATGCTTCTGAGAGTGGTGTTAATTCTTTGTACGATATTTCTGGGAGTGGTATTAATTCTTTGTACGATGCTACTGGGAGTGGTGCTAATTCTTAATACGATATTTCTGGGAGTGGTTTTAATTCTTTGTACGATACTTCTTTCAGTGGTTGTACTTTGAGTAGTGCTAATTCTTTGAGCAGTACTACTTGACGTGGTCGTACTGCTTTGTAAAGATTTCACAACAGGCATATTTGTAAAACTTGCAACGTTCTGATTTGTTTTTACTTCACTTCTTTCAGTAGTACTCAAAGGTTGGTAAGGGGCAAACGTAGATTGAGAAGTAGGTAAAAAGTATCTGTCTTCACTTTTCGTTGTTGTACTTTCGGTCATATGGAATGATGGTTTCGTGGAATGCATTTTACTAATATCTACAACTATGCTGTACGGTGTAGAGCTTTCATAGTACTTCGTAGGTTTCAATCTTGGCACTGCTGATGTAGTCGGCAAGTTTGTAGTGCTAAATACGTAAGGTCTAGTAACAGGTTTC
This sequence comes from Metellina segmentata, assembly GCA_947359465.1. Lineage (NCBI taxonomy): Eukaryota > Metazoa > Arthropoda > Arachnida > Araneae > Tetragnathidae > Metellina > Metellina segmentata. The sequence goes on from OX375875.1 coordinate 103,846,566, forward strand.
AAATTAATGTAGTACAGTCTCTTATTATCATTTGATGTACTATTATTGCGACGAGTATTAAAAAGTTCAAATTTATGCCCTGGTCTTGTCTCTGCGTTGAAAGTCCTATCATAGTTATATTGGGGACTGTTCACTCCATTTCGGATTCGCATTTCATCATGAGTTCTAGGAACATAACCCTCTATCTTTGTATCAGAACTAGAACTTTGTGGGACACTATGCGTTGTACCTGTTTTAAAATTAAAGAATTGTTTGGAATCGCTTTGTTCGGAATTTTCCTTCTCATTTTCGGTGGACGATCTCGGCAAGGGTGCATATGTGAATCGAAATCTTTTTGGCTCCGGTTTTTCTGTAGTCGATATTGTGAAAGTCCTTGTATTGTTCCTTCTTCCGAATACTTTGTTTGCCAGGTGCAAAGCGTTAATTACCTTTCTATGAGAATGCACCGACTGGGCCGGAGTTCCATACTTGTGAGGCATTGCTGTTGTTGGTATGAGCAGCAATGAGTTAAAGTTCGGTTGAATACTGGTTGAAACAAGTCGACGGGGTTCACCGTACGCTATGTGATGATCTTCTAAAATGGTCCAGTTATTAGTAACATGTTGTGGACCTCTGAAGTATTGTTTGGGCTCAGTGTCACTTGATGCGCTATTTTCAGGTGAATGCTCATGGAAACTAGATTGGGTTGTCTCTTCAAATTTTTGGAATTGGGCTTTGTTACGTGCATAGATGCCATGAGAAGCAGCAGGACGAACTGGAATTCTAGTTGTAGTTTCAACTGAAGAGCTGACGTGACCCAAAGAGTGCTCTAAATGTTTGTTTATATTTACAATACTTCCAGTCGACACGGTGAGGTTGCGTCTAAAAATATCCGCTGGAATATACTTTAGTTCTTCATCTAACAATGGCAACGAATCTCTATAACCTTCATTCGATTGACTGTGTGAATAATACTTAGAGTCAAGGTCAGATTCGGAAGTAGACTGGACCTTTGTTCCAGATGCATCTGGACTATACTTGGGAGTTGTATTTTCAGATGTATGAATGACGGCACTTATTTCTTTCATATTAACTGGAACCTTCTGCAGTGGTAACTTTTGTTCCTTATTATTTACACTGATGTGAACAAAGTGAGGAGGTGCATCTGGACTGTTCTGAGTGTTTGATTTATGTTTGTCATCAATGTGGTAGAATTCGTTGGAAACTGTTGGAGATTTTAAAACGCTCGGCTCGTTTTGAAGTGGTGGTGATTGCGGTAAGACCAAATACGACTCGTCACTAAAAACATTCCAATTTTTCACTTCATGTGGATTGTCTTTAACAGAAAGAGAAGAAACAGATTCTTGTCCCTGGTAGAATTTATTGCTGTCACTAAGTGCTGGCTTAGATTGAATTACTTTCTGAACAGATGGTGCTACATGCAGATGTGGTACTGAGTGGCCAGCATTTGCTTGTCGGAAATCCCAATACTTTTTTACTGTTCCGGTCCCATTCGTTGGACTTTTCTCAACTGTTTCGATAATCTTTAATTTGTCATCAACGATTGGGTCTGGCCCTGGTTTTTCGGTAGATACACTGTGGGACTGAGAATCGCCCTTATGTCTTGCATCACTTTGCATTTGGTTATTACTCTGTGGGTGGAATTGGGGAGGGATAGAGGTGTCAGATTTTCCAGGGAAATTATTTTGACTTAAGTGACCAGGAGCATGGGTTGGCTCATTCTGGGCAAATTTGTACTCAAACGGTGGTTTTCTGTCGACAGATATAGGTCTGGGAGGAGGATTGACCGGATACCTGTGGTTCATATTCGGAGCTTTAGGCATTTCGTCAAACAACTGTGGTTGAAACTGGTTGTTTTTGGAAAACTCGGCATTTCTTGGACTGTCAGTAAAACTTTGAGGAACGAAAGAAGACTGGTGAAACATTTGAGGACTCATTGTAGGTCTTGGTGACACGAAATGATTTTGAGGTGGGGGTTGTTTGAAATAAGGTTGCATCTGATGCAAGCTCTGTGTTTCAACTGGAGGCTTTGGTGCATGGATTGCACCAGAAAATCCTGAATACATATCTTGATTCGACCTGACTGGTACATGATGGTAGACATCGATTATACGGCTCCTGGTATGGTGACCTTGAGATTCAGAATTTATTATCTCATCATCTATTGATGGAGAAAAAGGTGAACTTGACTGCCTAGGTGGAATGGGACCAGGGGAAGATGCCATGTTTGGATGCACTGGTCTTCGTTCCTGTCCACCATCATTTGGGACTTGGTGGCGTGTCTGCTGTCTTGGCACGTTGTCTCGATTTGGGGGACGCGGAGGCCCTCTTGGCATTGTTTGCTGCCTTGGAATTTCTTTCTGGTTTCTTGGGTAGAATGTTCTGGGACTCTGTTGGTTTGGACGATGGAGTGAACCTTGAGAATACGCAGGACGATAGTGTTTCTGCTGAGACTGGCTCATCTCTGAGATTGGCACAGGCCTTATTTTCGGATGGGAGAACACTCTTGGTGACGCTTGCTGAGAAGGTGGTGGTTTAGGTGACACTTGTGTTTCAACAGGCCTTCTGTTCTGCCTAAAAGGTATTCTTAGATCTCGTGCAAGTCTTTTATTGGATGCGTTAACGGATGGGACTGCTTTGATAGTCGCTTTTAAGGGAATTATTTCAGTTCGGATCAGCTCTTGATATTCATTTTCGGGAGTTGATAGGTTCAAAAATATCACAGAGTCAGTATCTGAATTTTTTTTCTCAGATTGTTTCGTAACTGTTATCGTGGATATCAAACATACGAGCCACAAGCACTCTTTCTTCATGTTTTTAGATGTATGTTTAGTTATTTTGATATGCACATGAGAGTGATAAATTTTGTTCTTGAGCTAAATGTTCAGCATCTCAGGTCATGACGTGCTCATGTTTTTCCACAGTATTCCTGAATTTACTAATGGAACCTAAGGAAAAAAAATAAACACATCAGATTTTCCATCTAAAACATCTCTTAAATTAATGGATTAGAGCATATTGTGCCCCTGTAAATATTACGTTTAAAATAAGCAGCATCGTCAGTGAGGAAACTCTTGATAGGTCAAAGAGTATTACTTAACACATGAATTCCTCGAAATATTTCTTTGTACAAAAGTACTCACAAAGTAATCATAAGTTGCATTGAAAGTGTTTGTTCATACAACGTGTCGTTTGTTTTACTGCATGTACAGCACGAGTTACGCTTTTCCTGATACACGGTACTGACTTTTATTGATAAAGCAAACTCAGAAAACATTGTTGTAACACAACCCATTTAAAAACATCTATAAGTTAATGCAAACAAGTGGGTGTTTTTGTTATTAAAAGGAACATAGAATTTGCGATGATACAAAAGTTGAAATTATTTTCAAAATTGTAAGATTTTTTAAAAGCGGGTATAAATTGTTTTATTCTTGAAGATGTAAAACATAATTTTTGGAAATAATAAATCAAAATTATATTCTACTCTACTGTGACATTTTAAATTCACTAATGAAAGGCAAAATATCTCCAATATTAATTTAAATTTTCGTCACCAAATAAAAAATGAATTCATAGGTCAATGTCAGGGTTCAAAATATTTCCCAAACCATATTTCATAAATATATGTTGTCAAAGGCAAAACATTTGGCTATGATGCTATAAGTCCGTTAGTGTTGACCTTAAATGTATGTATACCTGTTGGTTTTTAGTTTTGCTTGGTCGCTCATAATCCTTCGTTTCAAATTAAAATGCAAAGAATTTTTTAGAGTTCATATTGATTTTACTAAACTTTTAACCATTTTAACGCCCAAAACTTATTAGAAAACAATATACAAAAATGTATAAAAAAACCACCAATTGTAATAAAAATGTACAAGTGACAATGGATACAAATTATAGAAGAACAGTTATAATTTAAATGCTGTTATCTATATATATAATTCTCTTACGTGGCACGCAAAAAAGACGTTATTTGTAATCGCGTTTTGGCAACACTGTACGATTGTTTGTTTATCGCGAAGTCGCGCGCATCGATTGAATTTATAGCGTTATCGGATGAAATTTTATTGAAAAAAAAAGGAAATTTTAATGAGCTGTTGCAGTTAGTTTATAATAGAAATCAAAGAAAGCGGAGGATCTTTTCAGGGCCATTCAAAAAAAGGTCCTTTTCAGGGCCAACAATTAAAGTTCAACAAGACGCTTGCACTACAACTTTCGGCAACAAACTCAATGAAAAAGTGTGGGTCGTTTGAGTGCTGGGAAAATGTACACACAAACAACATGCTGGGTATTCAATTTCCAAAGCAACGCTCACATTTCGAGTCAAAATTTGCACAAAGTTTTCATTTGAATTCTGATTTTAGAGATACTGTATATATTTTTTCTGTAATACAGCAAATTTAGATTTGAAAAACATTTTTTTGGTAACATATTTTGTAAACAATCCCTTCTGCTAGCACACATGTCTTCATTGAGGCGAGCGAAACGAGCATAGGTTCGCTTAGCGAACCAATGAGGATTGCGAAACAATCCTCCGGGGGTTGGCGAGCGTTAGCGAGCAGGGGGTAGGCCCCCTAGTGCTATAATATTTTAAAATGAAGAATTACTTTAATTTCAAACTAAACAATAAAAATTTAAAAGCTCAATCTCAAATACTTTAACAAGAACTAGTTACCAATTAACGTGGAGCATTATGGTGTAAGGTAATGATAAATATCATAATTAAAAATTAAAACACGAAAAGTAATAGAAAATGATTAGGTAGCAGATTTCTGAATGAAGGTTATTTGACTACAAAAAAATGCAGGTTAAAATTCGTTCTACAGGAATCTAAATTTATTTCTTTTTGAATCGTAGAATATTTTAAGCTAAAAATTAAAATAGTCTAACATTTTTATAGTTCTTTTAATTTTAACAATGATATAATATGAATTTGTCAAAAAATTTAATCTGGTTCTAAAGAAATTTTTGTTATTATGGTATGTTTATACACATTATATTTGTGTTCCTTTTATTTCTTTATATTAAGTATGCAACTTAAATAAATTTTTACACTAAAAACTAAATAGCGATTTACCCCTTTATTGCTAATTTTAAGCAAAGTATTGGAAAACTTCTGCATTTTTTGTTTTTATTTTTATATATTTTACATGAATTTGTAAAAAAAATTTTAATTCATACACGATATTTATTTACGAGAATCGTTGAATCAGGTTATAGCTACTATTTGTTTAAAAAAACTGCATTAAATAATATTTGTTCTAAAATATTTTACACTCATACATTGACACTGAATGTAACAATAATCTAAAAATTTGTTTTCTAAAAATTAAATCGGTGTGCGCGATATTTATTATTTTATTTTAATTGATTTTAAAAATCAATTATCGTAATTGTTTCAAAGGAATGCAACATTCCACCACTTAAGAATCTAAATTTTTGCGGTATTAATAGAAAATAGAAGCTTGCTTATTTGTGAAAAATGGCTATCAAATAGGCTGCTGTGTGAAACCATTCTTTGAGTCTACTTTATTATGAAATATACAACAATAAAAACAGAATTTCATTTCGTACTGAATAAATATGCACACAACTCTAAGAATTCAAAATCTGGAAAAATACGGAGGTTCATATGCAGACAAAACATAGGAACATAAAATTGTTTAGTGTTAACGTAATTTATTACATAAATATTTAAATGTGTTAAAAACTGACTTACTTCTCAAATCATCAAAATATTTTATCCGAACTTTGAAAGGCATCCTAACATAGTATTTTTGTTTTTACGAGATCAGTAGAGTAGAACGATGGTTTAGAATTGACTAATTCTTTTTCCTGTTTACAATTACTTCAACTTCCATCTACGGTTCACACCGCCTCAAGTGAACCGAGCACCACCATAGGGAAAGTTCATTACTATTAAAAGTCTATTTCCCAATACATTTTTCCCTTGACCCATTTTTTTAAAGTTCGAATTAAATCTCTTAATAGGCTCTTAAGAACTAGGGTTTTATGGAGTCATTATTTATTCAATTACATAACATTGAAATAAAATCGGCAGTTCTTTGATAATGTTTTTCGTATGTTAATAAAAGTTGAGAAAGTTCACTTTTCAGATGGGAGACATCTAAGTGGGTCTCTAGACGATCAATATTATTGTCAATGTGATTGTCAATGAAGCTCATTGTAGCAACCAATTGATCGTGTAGGAGGCGATTGACGCACATTGATAGAAATTTTGATTGATGGACATTGACGGGCGCAATTAACGGCCCCGATTGATCTTTTAAAATATGCAATTGTCAATCGTTCGGACAGTAGGGCTTTTCATTTTCTAATCCAAGTTTCTTATCTTCTCGATCGTTAAAGATAGAGTAAAAACTTGAACGAATTTTAAATCTGCGGAAAATTTTACACCAGGTAGATATCTTAAATGTAAATTTCTGTTAATAAATAAGTTTTCAATTGAAACTTTTATATTTTCGCAATACGAATTTAAGTAATACGAATGTAAGTCGGGGTACAACTTTGCACACAAATATTATTTAATTGGGACCAAGGACTAACAAAAACTTCTTGTTTACAAGAAAAATATTTAGTAAAATTGCAGTTTTTTATATATATTAGTACAAAATATTAAAAAATGACCGAATTAGTAAAAAGTTATTTCGATGTCGATGATTTCATAAAATCTAACAAATTCGTCTGATACACAATGTCTTCTTTTTCTCACGCAGAATTTATTCGTAGCAAGTTAATGATTTTTATTCCTTGCTTTGTAACTATAACGCGTTTTTTGTTTTACTACATGTTTTCTAAATTTTTTAAGCCCCTTTTAATTAAGCTGCGACTTTCTGTCACTTGCCAGGGCCACGCAGGTGGTCTTCGATAGCCGCCCGTTAGTTTTGAATGCAGGTGATTTTTAATTGATTCCCTGAAAAATCTGTTGACACAAATGGATTTGGGATTCAAATCTCTATTGTAATAAAGCGTATATTTCGACTAGTAACTACCGTCCCAGCCTAAGCCATTCGGTGTTTCGCCAAGTAATTTTGAACCAAGGTCAGATGACGAGGCAAAACATCTAAGCTGGCACCCCACTCTCCAAACTTCCACGCCAACCCAACGTGAGGACTTTCGGCCACGACATATTTAAGGTGCACCAGCCGCCTCTACACCATACGCTTACAAACATCCATGCCCTAACCCAGATTCGAACCAGGAACCTTCCGATCTAGAGGCTAACATAATAAAGCGTATATATAGGTTTTTTTGGTATAATAAACGCAAGTCAACTGCCCAGGTGCAGAATTATATTCAGTGTTCTGCAACACAACTCCAAGTAATTGAAATTGTTCTGCATGCATTTTGTCCGAATTTTGAAAACTGCAGTCAAATCAAAAACAGACGTAAAACACAATTATCGGCTAAATATATATTACATATTTGTAATAAAACATAAAAATTAATTAACTTACTTTATTTAAAGCCAAGGCATACTATCAGAATTCGCAATTCTGTCGATAATTTGTGAAGTTAAATATTTTGTCATTGGCATAGAAGATGTGTTATTTATAAAGTGTTTGTGGTAATTTTTGCGTAGCTAGAAAAGAAAAAAAAAGGTGTGGAAAGGAGCGCGCTTTACATTGCAGAACGTCATAACTTATCGCACCCCGGCAAGAAAAGTGGCACAAATCAAAAAATAAATATTTTGATGTTATGACATTGAAAAATATGTATGAGGTGCCCCAGCGTGTTATATTACTATTCAATAGAATGTATAGAAGTTAATACCATAAATACTTACATAAAATTTAAAAGAACCTTATTCGATTTCAATATAAGTTTCATAGTATACTCTAAGTTGATGCTTCTCAAATTCTGCAATTTTGAGTTGTGTCACTTTTCTTGTCGGAGTGCGTTATGATTGAAAAAAATAATCTGTCAATATTTTGATAAAATTAAGGAAAAATTGTTCTGCAAAGACTTTGTTCTACCATGTACGTCGCAGTTTTAAGTAATTTCTGCTCCCAAGGGAGTTAGTCAAGATTTTAATAACTTTGTATCGTAATTATTCTAAGTTGTGGAAAGTTAAGTCAAGTAAATATTTAAAAAAAAACAAGTATTACTTTGCAAAAAAAAGTTTATTTGTGAAAACAATACAAATCAGATTACGCTGAGGAAAATTAAAACAGAAAATTAATATTCTGCGTATGATTCAGTATCTCGCAAAAAGTTTGGTAAATGTTTGTGAGTAAAGCGGATTCTCAGTTTATACCACTCTTTGGATCAGCGTCTTTTCCTCTTCTTTTCTTTCTTCCGATTGCAGACAACCAAATTCAAGGCAAGTAAGCCCAAATCTGAATTTTATTGTCAGATTGCCGGTTTGGATTGATAGATGCTTCAATATAGCTTCAATCAACCCGTCAAGTAAGCTCAAATCTGAATTTAAAACCATTTTGTAACTCAAAAATGAGACACGTCACGTCCCTTCGAAAAACATTGACCGAATGAGATTGACGGGTTGATTGAAGCTATATTGAAGCATTTATCAATCCAAACCGTGCGAAGCAGTGCAAAGCCAACACCCCCTTCTAGGAGGCATTGGCAAAGCGCGCTCCTTTCCACACCTTTTTTTCTTTTCTAGCTACGGAACAACCTCCCTACACCGCAAAAATTACCACAAACACTTTATAAATAACACATCTTGTATGTCGATGACAAAATATTTAAATTCAAAAGTGATCGACAGAATTGCAAATTCTGATAGTATGTCTTGGTTTTAAATAAAGTAAGTTAATTAATTTTTATGTTTTATTACAAATATGTAACACATATTTTGCCGATAATTGTGTTTTACGTCTGTTTTTGATTTGACTGCAGTTTTCAAAATTCGGACAAAAGGCATGCAGAAAAATTTCAATTGCTTGGATTTGTGTTGCAGAACACTGAATATAATTCTGCACCTGGGCAGTTGACTTGCAGAAGGCATTGTGTATCAGACGAATTTGTTAGATTTTATGAAATCATCGACATCGAAATAACTTTTTACTAACTCTGTCATTTTTTAATATTTTGTACTCTTATGTATAAAAAACTGCAATTGTATTCTATCAATGTGCGTCAATCGATTGACAATCGAGTCAATCGCCTCCTACACGATCAATTGGTTGCTTCAATGAGCTTCATTGACAATAATTTGATCGTCTAGGGACCCATTTAGTCTGTTACAATGAGGTTCTATCGTTTGCGATTGCATAATTCTAGATACTAGGGGGCCCGCCCCCTGCTCGCTGACGCTCGCTAATCCCCGGAGGATTGCAAAGCAATCCTCCGGGGATTGGCAAATTATACAATATAAATTTTCTGCACTACAGAAAAATTATACATTACCTATGGAATCAGAACTCGAACAATTTGGAAATCAAATGAAAACTTTGAGGAAATTTTGACTCGAAACGTGAGCGCTGCTGTGGAAATCGAATACCCAGCATGTCGTTTGTAAGCTGCAACAACTCGACTAATATTAATTTTTTTTTCAATAAAATTTCATCTGATAGCGTTATAAATTCAATTGAGGTGCAAGTCTTCGTGGTAAACAAACAATCGTACAGTATTGCCAAAGCGCGATAACAAATAACGTCTTTTTTTGTGTACCGCGTAATTGAATTATATACAGTCAGTATCGGATCTATGGTCAGCTCAGCGATCCAGAAAAATCAGACTATATAAGCGGGGTGGCCATATATGAGGAACAATAATACAATATATAATTATGGCAGGATTATATTCACCTATCAGTATATAGTGCTCATAGACAAATAATTGAGCTTTTAAGAACATTTTAAAAATTGATTAACTACAGTAAGAAATATGCAATATTTTTTAGTGAAATTTATTTGCTTATCTTACCAATCTAAGAACAGTAAGCATACGTACGTGCATCCACATTCAATGTACTTATCTCTACTATTATAAAAGGAATTGTTTTTTTTTCTCTGTGTTTCGTTTTCACAGTCCTGACAAATCTACGGTACTTACAATAATGGGATTTGGCACAGAAGCAGTCCAAATTTTTTGACATTTTTGGGTTGCGGCGAATTTTAAAATTTAATCTAGAGCATTTTAAAATTAATTTAATGAAATTAAAATTTTTTTTTTGTTTTCCTTAGAATGGCAACAGCATAAAAGATCGCAGATTCTAAATTTATTTTTTCGCTTCCGCTTTTATTTTGCGCAGAGGAACAATTTGCCAGCAGACTGAAAAAACCAATTAAATTTTTTAACACAAATAAACTTTCTTATTCGTCACGTATGGTCCAAATTAAACAAAATTTTCATTTATTCTTTTCGTCTTAATTTCATCGTACTTTTCAAACAGGGAGAGGTAACTTCAACCAATAAGCAGACACATGTTCACATGTTGTGCTTGGTGAGGAAGAAAATTGAGGGGGGGGGGGTAGCGTCGACGATGATTCAGCGCAAAAGAGAAATGGGGGTAAGTAGAGGGAAGTAAAGGCGTTAATTCAGGTCCACTCCGGTGTCGCAAAGACATTTTTATTTCTTCTTGTCATTCCCGGTTTTGCTCCCAGCCTCAAGAAATGTTACAATTACTATTTAAAAAAAACGATAACTTTATTGAAAAGATAAAGAAACCGACCCTATAACCGATAACCAGGAAAATAAAATGACTATATAAGCGGTGCGCTTTAACACATCCCTATTAAGTTAGACGGGACTTTAGAAAACTGACCATGTAAGCGGGGTGACCTTATAAGAGGGTGACCATATACGCGGTACTGACTGTATATAGATTTTCAATAAAATTTCATCCTATAACGTTATAAATTCAATTGAGGCGCGAGGCTTCGTGGTAAACAAACCATCGTACAGTATTGCCAAAACGTGATAACAAATAACGTCTTTTTTGCGTGTCACGTAAGATAATTATATATATATATATATATATATATATATATATATATATATAGATAGATGATAACATAATTCTCATATCGTTTGCACCCGCACGATAAATTATCGGTTCGCCTTCACGCGTTCACAATATAGTTGTTACTAAAATAAGTCATTCTATTGTTTTTCATCAATATTAAACTTTCGGAAATTATCCACTCCATAAAGTGAATAGATTATATTTACTATAGGGAGATCAGTTTCTGAAAAACATGTTGTCAACAAGACATACAAAATGTTTTCTATAAATTATGTCATTCACGAAATTTTAATGCTTTTTTATCATTTGGTTATATTTTTATTCATAAATATTTTTTAATTGGTTGATTTAACTGTAAAAATGAAATAATGTATACTTATCTAAATTTGTACATATACTATAAACGTTCCAATGATCTATCATTATGACACATAAAGACACATTTTATGTCTAACAAAAAAAATTTAAAATTGTATTTACTAGGGGGCCTGCCCCCTGCTCGCTGACGCTCGCCAACCCCCGGAGGATTGCGAAGCAATCCTCATTGGTTCGCTGAGCGAACATATGCTCGCTTCGCTCGCCTCAATGAAGACATGTGTCTTAGCAGAAGGGATTGTTTACAAAATATGTTACCAAAAAAATGTTTTTCAAATCTAAATTTGCTGTATTACAGAAAAAATATATACAGTATCTCTAAAATCAGAATTCAAATGAAAACTTTGTGCAAATTTTGACTCGAAATGTGAGCGTTGCTTTGGAAATTGAATACCCAGCATGTTGTTTGTGTGTACATTTTCCCAGCACTCAAACGACCCACACTTTTTCATTGAGTTTGTTGCCGAAAGTTGTAGTGCAAGCGTCTTGTTGAACTATAATTGTTGGCCCTGAAAAAGACCGTTTTTTAAATGGCCCTGAAAAGATCCTCCGCTTTCTTTGATTTCTATTATAAACTAACTGCAACAGCTCATTAAAATTTCCTTTTTTTTTTTTCAATAAAATTTCATCCGATAACTCTATAAATTCAATCGATGCGCGAGACTTCGCGATAAACAAACAATCGTACAGTGTTGCCAAAACGCGATTACAAATAACGTCTTTTTCGTGAGCCACGTAAGAGAATTACATATATATAGATGTGCCAAACTTAGACTAAATGAAAATAGAAGGCTTTTGGCAAATTAGGTGATGGTTTTACAAGAATTCAGTTTTCGGAAATTCTTCAAAAATGAGTTAGATCTTTGCTTTTGGGTTTCTTAGAACTGCGCTCCCTTCTAACAGAAAAATATTTCTTCAAGTTAATTATAGCTAATATCTTCGAAATTTTGTTCCAATGTGTATGAATTTGAATCTATGAATCCATTAAAAACTACAAATGGTAAATTGTTTTTATGATACATCAACTAGAGAGCAAAACTACTCCGACTACTGTAATCTTCTTTTAAATTACGTCTCTTACATCACAGAAATGTAAATGTAAGAGTAAATTAAAATAACTACAATTTTCCGATTTCAGAAATAAAAAAAAATTAAACCTATCTCAAAGCATTCAAAAGGGAAATAAAAAAAACCTTTCGTCGCTTATTCTTTGCATTTAAATAAATACAAGTAATTTGACTAAAGGTTTTTACTTTTACTATAAATGATATACATAAAAATTATTATTATTATATTATTACTCAAACGTATTATAAAGTTATGTATAGAAGTATCGAATCTACAAATACCCTAAAATCTAAAAAGGGCGTATTATTTTTATAATGCTCCAACTTAAAAGTCAAACTCCGACAGCTAGAATCTTTTCTTTTAAAATCACATCATTTATACCTCAGAAATTTAAATACAAGTTTAAATTAAAATAGCAAATTTCACGCTTTTAAAAACACATTTATTCTTCAAATCTTATATTATCTCTGAGAGGGATTTATTAAAAACATAACTAACAAAATTTCGTCGGTTGTTTTCATTGCCTTTAACAATGGTGGGTTGTGCACCTTTAGTTTAGTCGCTTGTATTTCGTTACATCGTTGTAAAACATAACTTTTAAAAAAATTCGTCGGTTATTTTCATTGCCTTTAACGAAATGAAAGTGGTGAAACTAAAGGTTTGTGGACCCATGAAAGAACACACAAAAGGTTTCCTTCAAATTTACAACGACAGACAAATCAAGCGACATTTATTCACAAATTCACTTTCGAAACTCAACGAGCGAATTTCAATTACTCACCCAGCAACAGGGACGGCGGCAGAAACAAATTCGAGAACCCTTTTCTCTTCTCTTTGTTATCCGAACGGTATCTGTGTTTTCGTCTCTCTGCTAACCGGCGAAACCAGCGCATCCCTCGCAACCAATTCCGTTAACCCAGATAGAGCAGAACGCTTCTTCGCCAGGTTGAACGAGCCCCAGGGGGAAAAAACAAGACGAAAGCGAGGGGCTTATGGGGATCGCCACGGACGGTTGGCTCTTGGGACTGATGGGCAAACAGCTGAGAAAGTTGGGAACGAGGCGAGAACAGTGGGAGGACCACACTCCCCTTTGGTTACTTTTAAAGACTAATACAGATGGGATGTTTTAAAGATCGAGAACGGATAAAAATGTCTTTGGAATTAATTTTGTTTGAAGTTAGACCGTATGCTAACCAGGGCAGGGACTCGGTGCGTTTGATACTCACTACGCTGCTACCTGTGATTTGTAAGCGGCATAAGTTCGGTAATATAAGATTTGAAGAAGAATTATGTTTTTAAAAGCGTGAAATATGTATTTTAATTTAAACGTATATTAACCTTTCTGAGGTAAACGTGATGTGATTTTAAAAAGAAAAGATTCTCCAGTTGGTCGGAGTTTTACTTTAAGGTTGGAGAAAAATTCCCTTTTTAGGTTTTAAGGGAATTTATAGATTCGAATACTTCTATACATTTTATAGTTAACTTTATTATACGTTTAGGGTAATAATAATAATAATAATTTTTTATATGTCATTTATTCCAAGTGTAAAAACCTTTAATTACGTGTATTTCTTTAAAGAAAAAGAAAAACGACGAAAAGTTTTTCCCCCTTTTGATTGTTATAACCTACTCTGGTTGTATTTCTTTGTGTGTGCATGTCTATTACTTGGCATTGTTTTGTGGCGCAGCTTGTTTTTTTGTGTAAGCTTGTTTTTTTATGAAACTGGTAGACTAAAGTGCTTGGTTACGAGTTTGAATCTGGTATGCGCCGAAGTAGGGGTGGCTGATTGAAATTACGTGGTGACTTCAGTTGTTTGCCACCAATTGGTGGACTAAAGTGCTTGGTTACTAGTTTGAATCTGGTATGCGCCGAAGTAGGGGTGGCTGGTTTAAATTACGTGGTGTCTTCAAGACAATACATATATGGGGGTCAGCTTCCCCAGTCTTCCAGTAAAGCTTATCTCTCCCACTTCACGGAGCAAAGTGGCAGCACCTACCTCCTATGCTGCGGCACTCCAGGTTAACCTTGAGATTGATTACGAGGAATGTCCTGAAATTTTAACGGAACTCCTTGGAGTTATTTTGTAGGGTAGATAGATCTAAATAAAGTACATGCGTATATCTAAGCGTTGCGAAGAAAACATTCTTAAATGTTCACTATTTCGAACAAAACACATAAAAATAGTAAAATAAACAAACATACAGGGTGGTCCCGAATTCATGGTACAAACTTTAATGGTAGGTACAGGACATTGTAACAATGATTTATTGTATAGGAATGTATAGTCGCAAGTGACGCGGTGAGGCGTAAACAGGGGAAATAAAAGGAAAGAGAAATGGAGTGATCGGTTGGTATCATTGCCGGTAGAGGGCAGTAGATGTCTAGCCGCTGTTGAACATGATGCATCGCAGTAGGGAAAAGCGCCATTCACAATTGTGCTGCCGTAGACGATGGGTGACTTTACGTATGCAGAAAAAGCAGACATGCATTACATGTACGGCCGTGCAAATGGTAACGGCAGAGCTGCGTTACGAATGTATCGCGCGGAGTATCCTGATCGACGAATGCCGGATCATAGAATTTTTCAACGGTTACATCGTCAACTTTGTGAAACAGGTGCGTTCGACGTCAACAGACATGGCGCTGGTCGAGTAAGAGCTGTACGCACTCCAAGGCTGGAAGAAAGCATCTTGAACATTGTGGCTGATAGACCCGAGTCAAGCACAAGAACTGTTGCGCGTGACGTAGGTGTGAGTCATCAGACTGTATGCAGAGTGTTAAACGAAAATCGCTTACACCCCTTCCATTTTCAGAAAGTACAAGCATTGAATCCGGCAGATTATCCTCGCCGCGTGAACTTCTGCCTGTGGGTGATGCAGCAATGTGCGTTGCAGCCGGATTTCGTAGATTATGTGCTATTTACAGATGAAGCGACATTTTCACGCGAGGGTGTCTTTAATGCGCACAATTCCCATGTGTGGGCAACTGATAATCCACATGCAACGCGTCGACATGCGTTTCAACAACGTTTCAGTATTAATGTGTGGGCTGGTATTGTGAACGACTTTTTGATTGGCCCATACTTACTACCCACGCGGCTCACTGGCGGAAGCTATCTTATTTTTCTGAAAGAAGTGTTACCACAACTGCTGCATGATGTTCCGATCGCCATTCGTAACCGCATGTGGTTTCAGCACGATGGGGCGCCAGCACACTTCAGCATTGATGTACGGAATTACCTGAATGCCACATTTGGTACTCGATGGATTGGGCGTGGTGGACCAGTCCCCTGGCCACCCCGATCTCCCGATTTATCGAGCCTCGATTACTTTTTATGGGGACATCTAAAGCATCTTGTTTGTGAGACTCCAGTTGACTCAGATGAGGATCTCGTCGCTCGCTTATCTGTAGCTGCTGCAGGTGTGCGTGAAATACCAGGCATCTTTGAACGTGTACGCCAATCGCTCCACCGACGCTGTCAAGCATGTATCGATACTGGTGGACGCAATTTTGAACAATTACTGTAAACATGACACTTGTCAACAACGCTTTCAATAAAATCTTTGTTTTTCCTTTCGGCCGTTATTTCCCCTGTTTTCGCCTCACCGCGTCACATGCGACTATACATTCCTATACAATAAATCATTGTTACAATGTCCTGTACCTACCATTAAAGTTTGTACCATGAATTCGGGACCACCCTGTATAGCACCATTGCATTCTTAATGACCTTGCTGTCTGTGGTCTGAATTGCATATTCATTTTAATACCAGGCACACTATTAGAAGGTTTATCTAGCATATCTGGTGTAGAGTCAAATCTTTTCCTGGACTGGTTTTACTTGTAACATAACATGAAACATGTTGTTAAAGGAAGTAATCTAATATCTAAGCGTGGCGAAGAAAAAATTCTTAAATCTTCACTATTTCGGACAAAACAAATAAAAATAGTAAAATAAACAAGCATATAGTAACATTGCATTCTTAATGACCAATGACCTTACTGTTTGTGTGGTATGAATTACATATTCATTTTAATACCAGGCACAATATTAGAAAGTTTAGTTCGCATATCTCGTGTAGAGTCGTATGTTCATGGACTGGTTGTAACATAACATGAAACATGTCGTTTTAAAAGGAAGTAAAACCAGAATAGCTAGCATTGACACGCTGGACTACTCTTCTGTTAAATTTGTTGAAATAATTTAATTACAGTTCCTTATATATATAAATAACAGTCACTAATTACATCATTTATCTTTTCAGAATCACTTGCATTAAAGACTGCTGGCTGACATTTTAAAACTTGTTCGAACTTGTGTCATTTAACACCAGTCCAGGGTCATATGAATTATAATTTTTCAAGGGACACTTATTCACAAACCGTGGAATACCAGTGTTCCGAAAACGATATTTTAGGAAACGTTTTTCTAAAAGATGGTGGTTCTGTGAATATTCCAAAAATAATGCCTTCACAAAGTTCATCGTCGCACACACAAATTTATATACAAATATCATATACACAAACCAAATTATCATTTAAACATTTTTCCTAATGCTTCCATCTTTTTCCACAAACGAGAGGAATTCTTAATCAAAGAATGGATTTGAAGTTTAAGGTGCAAAGAAATTCCCCTATGTAACTATACCAGTGCCCTGATTATCACCACTTTCTCAGCCCTTCCAAAAGTAAAATTATTGGTGAGCGCCTGACTCAAACTTGCTGTATTGGCTGCCCAAGTGCGAAAGAGCCACATACCTTCTACAAAAACATTTGAAATAGCAAATATATCTACAGTAAATGCTTTATAAATGAAAATCATGACAAATTACTTATGGATTCATAGATATCATTACCCCGCGAAGAAAGTATTTACAAAAATAAATCGAACTTTTATAGAATCTCTCAATGTCTGATCTGCAAATTTATTGGTGCCACTGCAAGAATTCGAACTGCCTTAAAAAAATTTTTTTAATATATTCTTGACTGTGATGTAACTACTATGACTGTGTGATTTGTTCATCTTAATATCATAAAAATAATTCAAATCAGATTTTAATGTAGTTTACTGCGATCGCGATATTAATTTGTATAGCACTATATAGTTTACTTTACTGAATCATTCAACCACCGGGGATGAAGTAATTCAAACCAATTTTAGCATTATTTGACTATGCTTGTAGCATATTTTAATGATCAGGTGTGGTCGCAGTAGCCCAGTTGGTAGAGTCGTGGATTAGCAAACGGAGGGTTGAAAGTTCGAAACTCGATCCAACCAAAAACCGTTGGGAAAATGGTGGCACATTTAATCGGTCGAGGCCTCAAATGTCCTCACGATGATTTGGCGTGGAAGTTTAGATAATGGTGTGCCAGCACAGGTGTTGACCTCGTCATCCAACCGTGGATCAAAATTACGAAATATTTCCTCGGATTTTTCCTTTCGAGAGTGATCCTGGACTGTCGCCAATAGTCCGTTGCAATACTCCAGTGCGATTAAATTCAACTTCCAACCTACCTATAAGGCTTAGGAGGGGTATTTACTTCTAACCATTTTTCAGTATTTATAACATTCCCATAACGATATCTTGAAACATATACAAAGACCCTCGAAGGTAAATTCCGTCCTGAACTGAGACTACTATCTCATTTTTGAAGGTAAATTTACGAAAAGTTGACTTTTAAGCCTTGTCCTGACCAATGGCACACTCTGCAAAGCATAGAGTTACCCGTAACAATACAAATCTCAGATAATAATACAGATACCGCTACGACTCTATTTTCACGGATTATTAACCAGATTTCATGGTTGAAGAAGTCCGGGACCCCGTGTTCCAATCCAAAACTATTTCCAGTAATTGAACGAACTTGAAATAAAAAACGGAGCCCAATCCGCATGTTTAACTATCGTAAATGCATTCTAAAACTGAGCAAATAAATTCGACAACAATAAAGAGCCCGTTCATTAGTATGCTTTCCGCTAACCATTCGTTGGGAACAGTTGATCTAATTCTTCACTCTGCGGGATGTTCCGATTGTAATTGCGTGACCTTTCGCCCTCGGGGTTATCGCGTCCAGTTTCGGAAAATAAGTAGCGCGTGAGCCACTTGGTAGTTATTCATATTATCATCAGTGTTTGTATTGAGTCTATAATCTTTTAACATCAAGGAAAGGATACCACATTACATGTCCCAACCCCCTACCTGGATTTGCCATCTGGGGTACATCTCCATTATGTGTGTACGGGCTTCAAGGACCTTAGGGATCTACTCTAGGGATCTTTTCTTTTCCCATGGGGTTGAGAGTTTGAAACTCGGCCCAGTCAAAGATCCAGGGCCACCTTAACAACAGGGCTAAATGGGCTACAGCCTCGGAGCACCAGCCTTTTGGGGCGGCAATTTTGCTTGCACTCAAATCAGTTTGAGGGCTGGAGACCAGTTTGTGATAGGGATGCGATATCGGTGTCGATGTTTTGAAAACATCTATGTTTTTTAAAAAACATCGATGTATTGGGGTCGATGTTTTTGTAACATCGATGTTTATACTTGTCTATGTTTCTACGCTGTCGGTGTTTTATTTTTAAATAAAAAAAGTACCGTTATAAAAATTTTAAAAATAACCAAGTAGCATTATTTTTATAATCAGCAAATTGAACATACTTTTAGACCAAAATGACCAAGGGAGAAGGGTCTGAAAAGTAGGGATGCGACATCGAAGTCGACGTTTTCAAAACATTGATGTTTTATGAAAAACATCTATGTTTTGCTGTCGATGTCGCATCAATAGTTGCTAAACCAATTTTAAGAAATGGGGAAAAAAATTTGAATACACTGAATTTTAAAAACATAGATAGTTTGGGTGCGATGCATTATCAACATGGATGTTTTGCTGTCGGTGTTGTATCACTAGGTGCTAAACCAGTTTTAAGAAATGGGGGGAAAAGGTTTAAATACACTGAATTTTAAAAACATCGATGTTTTGCTGTCGATGTCGCATCCCTAGTGTGTGACTGACTATATTGACCTTTTCTAGTTCTGAAACTTTTAAAACTTCACCGGTCACCCCTCTCTCGTGTATTTTCTTATGAAGATGGGCGCCTTATTGTTAGTTGCCCACGGGCACCATTATATCTTAGGACGGCCCTGCAAAGACCGTCATGTACAGGGGGGGGGGGGTTCATGTAATCTGTCGTGGCCTCAAATATCCTCACGTTGGCGAGGTGTGGAGAGTGGGGTGCCAGTTCAGGCGTTGTTCTCGTCATTCGACCGTGGTTTAAAATTGTGAGGCGTTGTTCTTGGAACTTTCCCTTCAGGATTGATCCAGGACCGTCACCAATTGTTGTGTTGCTCCATTGTGATGTTAGTTAACTACTTATTTACCTTTCATACGGGGTTTACTGTTTTTAATAAGCACAAGGCTCGCGCTGTACCCACTATAGTGACTATACATATAGTTTAAAGCTTAATATGTGGACACTCGAATGTGTGCGTGTGTAACATTTATAGGCAAAACAAATACAATAGTTCACATTTGTAATAAGTAGATAAAAAATCATTCCTTAACGTAGCATTGTAAAATAATAGTAGTACATAAAAATTAAAGTTTAAGATAAAATAGATATTGTTTAAAAATGTATAGTAATAAAACATAAAAATAATGTAATAATTACCATTTTAATTTACCAACTTTTTAAAAAAATAATGCGATAAATAAAAAAATAAGAATTACACTCAGTGCTTGAAAGCAAACTGACATAATTGTGAGGTGCATATGTAGCACTGTTTCGGATGGTTTTCAGGTGAATGGGCATGCACATAAAAGGAAAGTTTTACTGAGTAGGACTGAAATCCCGTAGAATCCAACACATTTTTGAAAAACTTAACAAAGCTATTTATTTCAGCAAGAGATATAATGGCAGGATCAAGACATAAGCATCTAATAACATAGTCCCCTTTTTGTTATTCAAGACTGTGTTCTAAAGATTAATTCTAGTTAGTAAGTACTGTTTAGTGCTCCACCTTTAGCTGAATCGACTTTCGCCACACTTACACCATTTATTCTAAATATTAACTTACTAGTCACTGAGTCAACAACGTAAATCAAAACACACAAGAATCGGAAAACTTTGCATGGTTCCAAAGGTCGAAAATAGCAAAATATGTTTGTTCTTCTTTCCGAGGTACGGGTGACGTCACATTCCGGAGCAATACGCAGAAGGTGAAAAAAACTAATAATTAATTTTAAAATGTTATAGATTACATTTTAAAAATGGGGCGCAATACAGAAATCGCAACAAAAAAAAAAAATCGAACCACCTGTGTGTTAAATTTTATTATTGTAAGTGCCATAGATTCGTCAAGACAGTACACACAGGTCACAGGCACACAGACAAACACTTCTTTTTATAATAGTAGAGATGTGCGATTGGCTCACGAATAGATCAGTGACGAGAATCACGAGCTGCGAAAACCAGCTACATGGTGTCGGTACGCGTGCGTAGACACTGACCAAAAAAGAGAAAGACACTCAGGAGGAATCGAACCTTTGCCGTTTGCAGCTCGCAGGCTGCTAGCACAGTGGGCGAAACAATTAAGTCACACACTGATTTTGAAAATATTTTATTTGTTATAATGTATTAAAGTAATTAAAAAACACAAACATAATTCGAATTGAAATAAGGATGAAGTTACAGTATTTATAGGTTCGTGGACATGTGTTTTCAACCCCACGAGATTTCCAGTAATGTAGAATAGTTTTAACCCCATAACAGACACTGATTAAATAACTACATGTATTGGTTGAAAGAATCAGAGAAAATATTCTATTGGTCACGGAAGTCAAAACTTGTTAGAAGTCATTCATGAAAGACTACACAAGTTGCAAAACGGATATATGTGCGTAAACCCCTCAAAGGGTTGAAATCTAGAAAATTTTGTACGAAATATTTTGCTTGCTCAGTTAAATCTTAAGTCTTTTGTTAAAAGGAATATCAAATTTTGCAATTATTTAAATTGAAATTTTTATGAGCTTAAATTCAGAGTAATCAGAAAGGTAGGCAGGTATTTTAATTATCAGCACACTGGAGCAACGCAACGTGCTATTAGTAACCAGAAAGAGTTTAGTTGTCTGTGCGATGCAGTACATAATGCGAAAGAGAAAATTCCCCTTTCCGTTCGACAAGCACATTACCTTAATAGGAAAAATTGAATGCAATGACCTCTCTCCTAGATACAATGAAACCAACTTTCGTGTTAATTTTTTACTATAGCGAAGAAAGCTGCTTCTCGAAGCGTGACGTCAATTAGAGAAATTTTGATCCAATCTTAACAATCACCATTTATAAATGAGAGCATTAGACATGCATGCCCTAAGGGTACAATTTCAAAAGAGAAAATTGTATTTTCTCATTTTTTTCCAAATGCTTGTTTCAAACCGAAACCAAGATTTTTTTATTATTACTTTATGTTTTCTTTTTTTTTCCTTTCTGCTTGAAATAAGTTCGAAATTGTTCATTAGTCTGGATTCGAATTATGCTGGGAAAAAGTAAAATTAGCAGTACCTATGAAAATAGTTTTTTCCAAACGATACAAACAAAAAACGTGGTTCACTTTTTGCTGCTCCTAAAATAGCCTTAGACAGCTGCTAATGTTTTTCTAACCAAAGAAAATATTAATCTAATCAACGTAAATAAAATAACCCAGATATTTTGAATTCTTGCTGTTTTCAAATAACCGAGGTCAATTTCTATGCAAAATAAGGAATTAAATTGTAATATTTATGGTTGAACTGACTTTTTATTTCTTCCTTTGATATAAAAGTAATTTAAACGTAATTTTGCTACCCAGTATCTAGCCACGTCAGAATTATTGTTTACTTTTTTAATTTGATTTAGAATTCCGTGTTTCGGTATTTGAGTTGACTGCGAGATGTTGCGGACATATTTGAGGATTCCCAAGTATTATAAATATGTGTTATTTTTGTTAATAAATCATTATTGTCTTTGTCAATATCGTTGAAAAGTCTTTTGTCGCATTATTCTATTTCACAATATATTCAAGAAGTCGAAATTCAACACGTTTGAATAGATACTTACGTGTTTTTTTTTTCTTCAGAATTTTGCATTTTTTCAAGGATTGGGATTTTATTTTTGTTTGCATTTTGTGTTCCGGTACGTTACCTATTGCAGAAATATTATTTAGGAGTTAGATTTTAATGATATGTCTATTTCCTGCAAAATATCACTAGACATGGGTAATTTTGTAGCGGTATATGTATATTTCGACCCACTTTCATTAAATATTTGATTGAATACGCAATGATTTGAAGAATTGTTTCATAAAAATAAATAAAATGTACAAATCAAAACATGTTTATATTTACGGTGTAAAAAAGTTTAAAAAAACCACTATTACACACCGCCGAGCGCTAGTATATACAAGTCCGGCTGGTATATATAAATATTGGTATTCTGTAGTTAACAAAATTTGATACAGCTACACTCTACGTTTATGAGTGATGGCAACGGCTTGACGATTTTTTGGCGCACTTCTATTAGCGAGTTACGATAAATTAAGGCAACCCATCATTCGTTACGGTTGCTGTGGTTTTCATGGCAACCTCGGCAAACGGAAACTTTTAATTTGCATTTTGAATATTCTAGAAAATTCTTCCGAAATCCGTTAAAGTCGTTTGATTTCATTGATTCGTTTAAAAAATTTGCTTTCCTCCCATTGGTTATTTTGTTTTTAAAATATCCTTTGATAGCGTTGGTCTTTTCAAATCATTTTCTGTGAAACCATTGGTCCATTTATTTGTATTTTGACAGTTGTGGAATTTTTATTTTATTTTGTAGTTTTCACTAAAGGAATCAGTGTTTTGTTTTTTAACCATTTTCGTTTTCATTATTTTTTCACGAAATAATTCTGACGTTATCAGGTTGTATTATTTCTTGCTTTTTTTCTTTTGTAAATCTTTTTCTTTTTTAACATGCCCACTGTATTTAGTGTAATTTATGAGTTTCAGGGTATTCTTACCCAACATTCGTTGCTTAGTTTCTCTGTTGTTCACAAATCTGTTTTGATATGTGCTTAAGCTTACTACTTTTTGTGAAAGTTTAAAAAAAATATACTTTTTAAAACGTTGTGAAATGTGTTTAAAAAGTGTGTTGTAAAAAGAAAAAAATTTCTGACAGAAAAAGAGTTGGGAAATAATTATTTCCTTGGCAACTTTAGAAGTGCGCCAAAAATATCGCCAAGGCCGTTGCCATCGCTCATAAACGTAGAGTGTAGCTGTTCCAAGTTTGAAAATACTTTAGTATCAAAAGACCGAAAGATAAATAAACACACTCCAAAATGTCCGCGTGTTTTATTTTTACCACTCTTTCTCCTAGTTCTAAAAACAGGTTGCGCTTCCCAAATGACAATTCCAGACTTAAATTATTATTTCTGATCACGTTTCTAGGTCTCGAATAGAAACCTGAATATCAATTTGGGATCATCAAATATCTATACCGCAAACCGTTTACAAGAACAATGATCACAACCACAGAAATCATGTCTTGAGGATCTCGAGATCCACCATTAATCAGCGCTACAGCGATGTTATCGAGTGAGTCTATTAAGTGCTGATTGTCCATCCATCTTTGGAAGGTGATCCGATCGACGCATACAAAAGAGGTTATCGAAATGCGTCTTGATTTATTAGATACCACTCTTGGTCCCACGTCCACTTCTTGATATGGCATATTGCAGATCCAAAGTTTGTGAAGTGGGTAGGTATATATATATATATATATATGACAGCGTAAACACAATGCGGAATGATTGAAATGCAAATTATATTAGTATTGGTTTATAGTATTTTTAGGGAATTAATTAGTTGAATGAAGGGGGGGGGGTTGATTGGTAATTGGAATTGACATCACACTGAAGCAACAGAACGGGCTATTGGCTATAATACGGAATCAATCATGGAGGGAATATAAAAATAGAGTGAGCTATGGTAACTTTTTTATGTACCAGGATCGGGTGACCGAAACGAGTAGTAACGTGATACATAGACTATTTCCGTCTGCTGGGTGGAACGTAACATTCATCATACGATTGGTCTACGGAACGGGAGATAATGGTAATGGTAATTTTAGTTAACGTCGTCCTGGAGCAACACAACGGACTATTGACGACGGTCCAGGATCAGTCCCTTAAGGGAAAGATCCGAGGACACCACCTCGTAATTTTGAACCACGGTCAGATGACGAAGCAACACCTGAGCTGGCACCCCACTCTCCAAACTTCCACGCCAACCCAACGTGAGGACTTTCGGCCACGACAGATTTAAGGTGTACCAGCCGCCTCTACACCATACGTTTACAAACATCCATGCCCTGACCCGGATTCGAACCAGGAACCTTCCGATCTAGAGGCTAACACCTTAACCACTATACCGGTTGGTCGGCTACGGAACGGGATAAGAAGCCCATTTATTTATTTATCGGATTGGTCCATTGACTGATCATCTTATCATAGACTTTGATGATTTCACCATTTTTGTCGACACTGTATAGAAATGCACATTCACACACCAATCCTGTCCTAAGATGTTATACAGCCAAACGGATTGATATAATATAGCAAATCAGCCAACCAAGTCTATTTTTCGCCCGAGCAGCCACATACGTTCATAGTTTCGCGACATAGTAGACTTGGACGATTACACCAATTTTATCACCACTCTAGAAATGGGCATTCATACACCTACTCCATCATTAAATGTATGTCGCAAAGAGGCGATAAGATGCCAAATCAGCCAAAAGTCAGTTTTTCATAGAGTCACATGACTGCTAGTCATATAGTACTCACGTGACTACTACAGTTGGTCAGATTTTAGAGCTTCTCTCAATTGCAATGCTCATTCTACTTACATTTTACGTCTATGAGATCAGTCCGAAAGATAGATCCGAGGGTAACATCTTGTATTCTTGAACCAAGTTCAGATGTTGACCTGAGCAACAATCCAGAAGCGAAGATTTTACTTCTGCTTCAAAATGCTATCGTGTGATACAAATCGGGATTGTCTTTGTGAACTTCAGATATTCCTTCGCTTCCATACGTGTGGTACTGTATTATTCGTGTGTACCGTTATGAGTCTTCCATAGTTTTTACGAACCAACAAGCAATTCCAAAGTGGCGCAGGATTTGATAGGAGAAACTTATTTCTATGCACCGAAAAAAAATTGTCGTTTCCAAAGATCCGGATTTCGTTTCGTGGCTTGTGGAGGAAGAAATGTGAGAGGTAGATTTTATTCCTTTAGAGCCTATTTATTTCGAACTTTAGAAGTAACAGAAACAGGGATAACACATTATTTGATAATTATTATTTTATCTTGCATGGTATTGCTTGAATAACGAATGAATCAGATATTTGCTTAATTTTGATATTTGTTTGAATTTTGTATCAAGAATTCCTGTTTCTGTGAAAATTAATTATTGGTTGAGTTTAAATTAAAGATGTTATTGTTTGCGGTGTTTGCTTAATATTAAAGAAATGAAGTGTATTATTGAAAAATAATTTTACTCTGGATAGAGAAGAATGTTACTTCTTACTTTCGATTTGTTAATAGTAAATCTTGAGCAGTTGCACACGATACTGAATTCAAATCCTCAAGTTCATTTTTGTTTTTACTTTCATTATTGTTTGCTTGGTTTTTCAATTGCATTAATTAACTGAGAATTTCTGTTTTAAGCTATAATTTGGAAAAGCAATTTTGATGTATAATGAGTAAATTTTAATTTTTGAAAATAAATTGGAAATATTTCTCGATATTGGTTTAGCTTTTTTGTTAAGTTTTGATTTTACATTTTAACAGTTTCAGTTTAGATTCTAAATAGATGTCAAAACCAATATTAGATTATTTTTAATGATTCTTGTGATGGAAATGTCTAACCTGTAGATTATTATAGAGTGTTAATTTAAAACCCACTTGTTCTCGTGTCTAATATAATTGTGATTGTAAATATTTTTGATATTTTGTAAGATTAGTCAAAAACGAAATCACAACGTCATTTTTAGGTAAGGCTAAAAAAAGAGGATCTGGTTGTGATAGCTAGTGAGCTATAAGAAGAGAAATCCCTCCAAATTAAAAACAATTGATTTAAAAAATATAACTCATCAGATAAGTATGAGGAAGCGTTCGTTAGGGGCTTGGTTGGCATGCTCATCGCTGATTGGGTGGAACGAGAGGGAGTCGTTACAGAACGGGAAAAATTGGAAATGCAAGAAAGGGCAGTACGGGAAAGATTTGCAAGGGAGGAGAAACCAAAACAGGATGGCCGGGAATATGAATTAAGAATGCGTGAATTAGAGCAGACGATCATTAATATGCAAAGCTTAGGAATGGTAACCAGAAATACCCTAAAATGTTATAATTGTCAAACAGAAGGGCATGTGAGAGAGTTTTTGCCCTAAAAGGAGTACTGCCTGTGACTAATTCAAAACTGAGGTCCATTTCCCAAGAGCGTCTGAGCGGATTACGGATCTTAGCTATAGAAAATGAGGTGCTCAATGCCATCGATACAGACACAGTCTGAAGAGATTTTGCATAGAAAAAGGCCATTAAAATACACTTTTGATGTTTCTATTTTTGTAGTTTTTCTTCATTATTGTTGATTTGGATGCTAGAAGAAATAAGAACAATTATTGTGGATGCTAGAAGAAATAAGAACAATTATTGAATGTATTCAGATTTGCTTTGCCATACAAGTTGTGTTGGAAGACAGAAATATGTGCAACTGGCTGTTCTAGAGTGCATGTGATAGGACATTCTGAAGTTGGCGCATTAAACTCCAATGAGGGATATTTAACTGTCAAGAAAACTAAAGATAAGATTGCCATGTCTTTTTGGTGGGAGGGAATGGCAAATGATGTCAATAATTTTTTTGCATAGAAAAAGGCCATTAAAATACACTTTTGATGTTTCTATTTTTGTAGTTTTTTCTTCATTATTGTTGAATAAGAATTTCATAAATTTCATGATAGTAAGAATGTTTTTCAGTGTATTATTAATTTTCAATAATAGATGAATGATTTAATTAAACGGGTGAAGTCATGCCTGTGGAAATTTCAAAGGGAGCAGTTAAATGTGAAGGGAAGGAGTTCGGAAGAGGAAGCAAGTGCAAGTCAGGATCCCGGTAGCTTGGAAAATTCTGAAGTAGAGGCTGTACCTACTTCAGTGGAAAATAATATATCACCTGAAGAATTAGGAATGAAAGCGCTGACGATACTCCTTCTTTGTCACAAGGGGAAAGCTGCGAAAAGAACAATTAGCATGTACGCCGTTACCGTTTGTGGATGCTAGAAGAAATAAGAACAATTATTGAATGTATTCAGATTTGCTTTGCCATACAAGTTGTGTTGGAAGACAGAAATATGTGCAACTGGCTGTTCTAGAGTGCATGTGATAGGACATTCTGAAGTTGGCGCATTAAACTCCAATGAGGGACATTTAACTGCCAAGAAAACTAAAGATAAGATTGCCATGTCTTTTTGGTGGGAGGGAATGGCAAATGATGTCAATAAATTGTAAGATTCTTGCCATGATTGTCAATTGTGAGCGCAATCCGAAGGATAGAACGTCCATAAACGGTGTTGGCAGACCAGAACTTCCATTCCAGGTGGTTAATGCTGATATCCTGGGACCTATAGAGCCAAAATCATCTCAGGGCCATCATTATGTGCTGTTTGACATTGATCAGAACAGTCACTGGACAGAAACTGTATTTATCAAGTCGTTGACAGCTAAGCAACTTGTGATGCTTTTATGGAAATTTTCATGAGAACAAGAGTTTTTCCCAAGGAAGAGGTTGGGACAAGAAACTACCCTTTCTGTTGTTGACATACAGATAAGTCACAAATACCACAACAATTTCAATTGGTTCAAGGACGACAACCAGTAGATCCTTTGGCAATATTAAAATCCAGTTGGGAAGAAGAAACAGTGCTACCCCATGGAATAGGTGAATGACAGTTTACCTGCAAGAGCTACAGAAGCGCCTAAAGGAGGTAGCAACGTATTCTGGTGATGTTTTAAAGGGTGAGCAAGAAAAGTATGCGAATCATAACTTAAGGTCAAGAGACGTTGAATTATCAGTAGGGGATGAAGTGGTTTTCTTGATTCCAGATTCAATCAACAGACTGTGTTTCAGATGGAAAGGACTTGGTGCAATCGTAGATAAGAAATCTGCTCATTCATTTAATGTAAAATTGCCAGATGGAAGCATTAAGTATCTGCACCAAAAAACAAGACGATGAAGTACAATATATCCAACCGATCAGTACCGTAGGTGTAATCTACGAAGCTTATCAAGAGTTTGTGGGATTCAGCATTGTAGTAATGTGGACGAAGGATTAAGTCAGCTGTTTTAAACGGAAGATTGGAATAACTTTTCACCATATCAAAAACCTGAATTTTTCCAATCATAAGGAAATTCCAACCAGTCTATGATGGTGAACTTAAACGAGCCCGAGAAACTAATGAAACTCATGAAATTGCGTTGAAGCCAGATGTTGAGAGAAAATAGCCACACATTTCCAATGTTCCTGAGTCATTGAAACCAAAGGTGCAGAAACAAGTAGCGGAACTGTTGGAAAGAGACTTGATTGAACCATCGATTGCAGAAATAGTTTATCCTCTGGTATGTGTTGCCAAGAAAAATGGAACTATTAGTTTATGCTATGACTACAGAGGACTGGATGCCGAAAGTCGAGTATCACCTTTTCCAATGCAGACTTCCGAACAACTTCGTTTCAAGGCAAGGGCGGCAAAGTATTTAACTACTTTGGACATCCTGAAAGACAATTGGAAGATTACGGAGAAAATAGCCGGAAATTGACAAGCTTCGTTTCACCAAAAGGACAATATCAATGACTCGTGGAACTTCTGTGTTCTTGTATACTGACCATAACCCTTTGAAATTTTTGACTGAGAGAATTCCTAAGAATGCCCGTTTAAGGAGATAGTCTCTGGCTCTCTTTCGTTTCCAGGTGACAGTTGCTCACAAACCTGATGAAACTAAAACTATCGCTGATGCATTATCCCGAATTTATGAAGAAAATTAATAAGATTTCTCATGGTCTTATAGGTATTCTTATAGGTATTCTTTCATATCTTGCATTTGTATGTTGTAACCCGCAAGTTAAATTTGTCGGGACGTCAAAAATCCTCCCGGTGGCGTGGTGTGGAAGTTTCTAGGGTGGGGTGTCAGTTCATGTGATAACAGCGTTATCTGAGCGTGGTTCAAAATTTCGAGGCGTGGTCCTTGGATTTTTCTGTTCGGGATTAATCTCGGACAGTCGACAATAGCCCATTGTGATGCTCCACGCTGGTCTATGGTTGGATCTAGTTGTGAATTTTCAACACTCCTGGTGCCAATCCGCTACTCTTCCAACCAAACTACCGCGGCTCTGATTATCGAGTCCCCCAAAAGGGGAATTGGTGATACCATAGTATCGGAGTCCAATAGCAGGAGATGACCGGAATAGGGGAAAGTTTTCGTTATGGAATGGGTCCATTTTTGTAAGTTTAAAAAGTAAGATATTAACTGTGTAAAGGAATAAATTAAAAAACATTTCTGGAAGTTATAAACAATGAGTACTTGGGTTAGGAGGATTTTATGGCGCCAGAGCCATATTTGGCGAAGCATCGCCAAATACAGGGTGTCCATGAAAGAATGTCCCAGTTTCAATGGTATATTATAACAGTTTAATTTAGACTATTTACAACAAATCTATATAAATAAGAATGGAGTGTTTGTTTGTACCTTCAATATTTTCGACCCATTTCAAGTTTTCTATCCGTTTTGGACCCTTCTGATGCCGAATCCGCCTTTTTCTCGTTTGGTGTCTGTCTGTCCGTCTGTCTGTCTGTATGTTGTGCCCTATACACGTCCACGCGGTTTAAGATATTTTCATGGAAATTTGCATACAGTGAGTACTTATCTTGATTTAGTGAGTGGAATTGGTTGCGAAAGTCTGTCTGTCCGTCTTTCTGTTCTATGCTTGATTTTGTGTTTGTGTGTTTGTGTAGGCATCACATTAATTGTATTCCAGATATTTGATTGCAATGTGTTTTATTTTATACTATCTATATATATAATTCTCTTACGTGGCACGCAAAAAAGACGTTATTTGTTATTGCGTTTTGGCAACATTGTGCGATTATTTGTTTACCATCACGAAGTCTCGCGCCTCAATTGAATTCATAACGTAATCGGATGAAATTTTATTGAAAAAAATTAATTTCAGTCGAGCTGTTGTAGTTTGTAATAGAAATCAAAGAAAACGGGGTATCTTTTCAGGGCCAACAATTGTAGTTCAACAATACGCTTGAACTTCAACTTTAGACAACAAACTCAATGAAAAAGTGAGTGGCTCGAGTGCTGGGGAAATGTACACACAAACAACATGCTGGGTATTCAATTTCCAAAGCAGCGATCACATTTCGAGTCAAAATTTGGACAGTTTTCATTTGAATTCTGATTTCAGAGGCACTGTATATAACTTTTCTGGGTGGAGTGGTCACGGTAAGTCGTTGGTCGCCAACTAATTTTTGTCGCCAAATCAAGATGGCGGCCGAATTCCGTAACAGCAGATAGGGTTGCAATAACAAAAACGGCAGATGTGAAGAAAATACGCAAAAGGTGAAGGTTACTATATTTGGCGACAAATCGCCTTCTTACCGTGAACGACCACTCCACCCTTTTCTGCAAACAGCAAATTTAGATTGAAAAAAAATTATTATTATTATTTTTTTTTTTGAATATTATATTTTGTAAACATTCCCTTCTGTTAGGACACATGTCTTCATTGATGCGAGCGAAGCGAGCATAGGTTCGCGCAGCGAACCAGTGAGGATTGCAAAGCAATCCTCCGGGGGTTGGCGAGCGCTAGCGAGCAGGGGGCTGGCCCCCTAGTTAGTTATCTATTAGTTTAGTGAATGCAATATTAAACATTTCTTTATTGTTATATTTAGACGAGTTTCATGCTAAAACACCTCAGTAAGTATACTTAAATCAACCATAATTTGGTAGTTTTGGAAAAATTGGAATGTCTATTGAATATTACGATTACTTCGATTGTTTTACCAGTACTGCTGAAAAAGTAATTATATTGTTTTGTTGACTATGAGTGCGAGAGCACTCGCCGTAAATCGTAATTTTAATTAATTGAGTTGCATATGAAAATAACTTAAGAAAGGGAATTCCAAATCTTCCTATAAATCGTCTTTTATAGTAGTAACCTTAGTATCACCTTTCGTCTTTTTGTAGCTTTGTCATACAGCAATTGTGTGATGTATGTGAAATGTATTACATGAATGGATATGCATGTGTAGGATTTGTGTCCAAAGTAAGTTGTAGAAAATATAAAGATGGCGAAAGGTGTTAAAATAAATTTTTTTCTACAAAAAATGTAAGTCATTATATATTTTGATTATCTCTTCAATCTAGAGTAAACGAATTCAACCGAGTAAGGTCGGGTATTTTGCTAGTTATTAATAAAATTGAAGGTAAACTAATATAGTTTTTCTTACAAATGTTCAATTAAATGTACCTTTGGTTATACGGAATACATTCAACCCAAAGTCCAATTCTTGCCACACTTTGGTTAACAAATCCGGAGTAATGGAAGCAATAGCCTCTTCAATTTTGTGTCTCAACTCTGGCAAATCGTTAGGTAGTGGCGGAATGTAGACACGATATTTTATAAATCCTCAATGGAAAAAAATCGCATTGCTTTACGTCAGGTGAACGTGGAGGCCAGCGAAAAAGAGCTCTGTCGTCTCGACCATTACGACCAATCCAACGCTCAGGATGTTGATTGAACCATCGATTGCAGGAATTGTTTATGGAAGGTATAAACAATGAGTACTTGGGCTAAGAGAATTTTATGGCGCCAGAGCCATATTTGGCGAAGCTGCGCCAAATACAGGATGTCCATAAATGAATGGTATGCAATCGGTGATCCGCGGTACATATTAAGTATTACATATTCAACGTTCAACCACTCTCATGCAAAGAGATTCCAATGGGAACGAGCTCCATCCCGTTGCCGAATAAAGTTTACAGGTTCACCCTCTACTAATTGGGGAAAAA
Source organism: Metellina segmentata (assembly GCA_947359465.1). Classification (NCBI taxonomy): domain Eukaryota; kingdom Metazoa; phylum Arthropoda; class Arachnida; order Araneae; family Tetragnathidae; genus Metellina; species Metellina segmentata. The sequence continues at coordinate 103,879,108 of OX375875.1, forward strand.
GCCAAACTTTCAACATATCCAGATAAGCCTCCCCTGTTGCGGTAATAATTGGACTTTAGGTTGGATGTGTGCCGTATAACTAAAGGTACACATATTGAACATTTGTAAGAAAATCTAGGTTAGTTTACCTTCAATTTGATTTATGATTTGTTGTAAATAGTCTAAATTAAACTGATACCATTGAAACTGGGACATTCTTTCATGGACACCCTGTACAAAGCTGCAACGCGAGGTAAACAACGTCAAGTAATGGAAATACACTTAAAGAGCTTTACAGACACATACAAGAGAAATGCATTCTATGTAAGTTACAGGAATTCAACTTGCGGCGTTTAGAACTAGCAGGTAGGCAGGTAGTTATTTAACGTCCTACTGGAGCAACACAACCGGCTATTTGCAAATCGCAGGTCGCTAGCGGAGTGAACAAAACCACTGAGCCACGGTGGTACCAATGAATACTTGTGACCACCAGGGGCCTCGAGTTCACGTAACCCAGTACTGGAGCCGGAGTGCAAATGGGAAGATTGGTTTGGGTTTTATGGCGTAAGGGCCATATTTGGCCAAGCTGCGCCAAACAAAACATACAAGTAGATGGTATGTGGTTGTTTGAGATTCCCATATCTAACTGTTTTACCTGAATGGTATACGCCCGAAGCAGTTGACTTAAACAAATTGCTCATTGTTCGAAATTTTCATTTTAAATATATGTCATGAGAGATTAAAAATCTTCGAGATTCATCTATATCACATTATCCTTTCAAACTTTAAAAAAGATTACAGGAACAATCTGAAATTCTCTTCAGAAAACGAAGCAACTTTGTATGTCATGCAGGATTATCAAAACTTTTTGCGATGCATAATTCATTTAAGTATTACAAAACGTTTAAGCCAATGAGAAAAAAAGCCTCTCTGCCCTGAATCTATGAGAACCGTTCGAACATTACAGATCTGCGGACTTCGATTATTTCGACACCCAACTAAAGGGATCAGAACAGGCAGAATCGGTCTGGGGGATTTGTTATTTTCTTTCTATTTCCGCAAGCAGTCGAACGTAAGGAGAAAAACCAACTGAACCGTTACGAAGTCGGATATCCGAGTAACAATGGAATGTAAATTAAAGTCTTTTGTAATTTGTTGTTCTTTTTTAAAAGGAACGATTTGCTTTCTTCCATCCGGGGTCGCCATGTGCCTTCCTTTGCTGACACCTTTCTCGTGAACCCAACGGAGCGGTTAATTCGCGAACATTACCGAACTTTCGCACCTTTTAACCTGTCACCATGGAACAGAAATGTCACTTCGCAGTGGGTGCAATCGAAGTGCGTTTGTTTCGTGGAGTTTGAAAGGATAGTGGAAGAAACTACTGAAAAATGGATCTTAATTTGTGTAATTATGGACAGTGGAAAGTATATCGACATCCGAACACGTTTGCGAAAGATTGACAAGGAGTCATGGTTCGGAAAATCGGAATTTGATGAATAAATGGTCGTCAATTAAACACCCTTGCTCTAGTTTGAATAAGGACATAAAATGTCTGGAGAAATAATGGTTACATTTTGATTGAGATGTCCAGAGGCTACACGATAAAGCACTCAGCGGATAAGGCTCTCACCGAAATACTTTTAGTTTTGTAGGGGGCTTAACCATCACTTGTAGGGGGCATCAATCACTAAAATACATCTGGTTTCCAATCCCCTCAGTCGAGGTATAACCTAGATCAGGTTCAAAAGATTATGTTGTATAATAGCATAGTTAGTGCTTTAGTTACTGTTTAATTAGTTTTTAGTTAGTTACTTTTACTTCTTTTTATTAGTGTGAGGTGCCATAAAGCTGACAACCACATGTAGGCATTTTAATTAATGTAGTACTGGAGCAACATAACGAAGTTGCCTTTTAGCATTTAGCTACGAATATGGACTAGTCTTCACGCCTAGAGTGACACTCTCAACAAGGAGAAAAATCAAACGCACTAACTACTCCCAATTAGTACGTCTGGACTCTTCGCCTCGTCAAAAAGTCTCTTGAAGGGACAAAATAATTTAATGTAACACGATATTTTATGCGGTGTAACTTTTTGCTGGGCTTAAGCTGCCCTGTCTGCCGCATTCGTGACTGGTAAACACATGATTATACACTCACAAATAAACCATAAGGCGTATCCCACGTTCGGCATACAATTCGATGGATGACCCACGATGAATAATTGGGATATAAATCCCCTTCCAAGAGCTCCCTAAGGCCCTGTGTCAGGTCCGGTCATAGACCCATGCAACAGATGTGGTCGCATCAAGCAAAATTTCTGCTTCTTTTTATTTTCCAACGAAGATTTAACAATAATTGGCAAAAGAATTAAATACTCTAGTCGGAGGGGGTGGGATTTTGGGCTTCATTATTCGAAAAATATTAACGTTTAAGTTTTGAAGCATTGAATTTCGTTAACTATGTTGTGGAACTTATTGAGGATATAAAGTCAGCAACCCAAGTTGTCTTGTTAAGTGAATATGCAAATATTCCCTTAAAGATCCATATACGAATATAGAAATTGACCTCAGGCATTTCTTACCTTACCAGGTTACAGTGGTTTTAGTGAAGTTTTAGTAAGTTGAAACACATTAAAAACTACCTCTGGTCTAGCATGGGGCAAGAACGTTCGACAAAACTTGCTATTTCATCCATTTTACAAAAGGGGGCAGAAAATATGGCCTTTTACGAGGCAATCACAGAATTTGCATTAAGAAAAGAAAGAAAAGTTTCAGGTTATACGATTTTTCATGTAGTTTATTTTATGAAATTTTTTTATTATAAATGAAGTAGTATATCCAGTTACGCGTTTTACTTTTTGTCCTAGTTCTGCCTGAAAACATTTTGACATGGGTGTGCGAAGTCCTACCTTTGCCAAGGGTACCAGAGTTGCTGGATGAGATCTTACTTGTAGCAACGATGCTACCACAAAAGAGCTGCCTCAAAAAGACTTTATGTTACTTAACTACTAATTTTTTCATAGATACGTTTCCCAATGTTTTTGTCAGATTAAGTATATTATTTACCATTCCTGTGTCAGTTGCTAGTGAGGAGAGTTTTTCCAAATTAAAAATAATTCAAAACTACCTGAAGGGTCGACCATTTCCCAACAGCGTCTGATTGGAATAGCGACCTTGGCTTTGGAATGAGGTGCTCAACGCCTTCAATACAGACGCAATCTTAAGAGATTTTGCAAAGAAAAATGCCACAAAAATACACTTTGATGTTTCTATTATTGTAGTTTTTTTCTTCATCAGTGTTGAACAAGAGTTTCACGAATTACATCGCACCCCGGCAAGAAAAGTGAGAACTCCAAATTGCAGAATTTGAGAAACATCAATTTAAAGGATACTATAAAACTTTTATTGAAATAGTATAAGATTCTTTTAAATTTTAGGTACGTATTTATGGTGGTAACTTTTTTTCTTCTTTAGAATCTATATACATAATTCTCTTACGTGGCACACAAAAGACATTATTTGTTATCGAGTTTTGGCAACACTGTACGATTGTTTGTTTACCACGAAGCCTCGCGCCTCAATTGAATCCATAGCTTTATCGGATGAAATTGTATTGAAAAAAGAAGGAATATTAGCGGAGCTGTTACAGCTTTTATAGAAATCAAATAAAGCGGAAACTCTTTTCAGTGCCATTTAAAAAGCGGTCCTTTTCAGGGCCAACAATTATAGTTCAACAAGACCCTTCTACTACAACTTTCGACAACAAACTCAATGATAAAGTGTATGGGTGGCTGGTGCTGGGAAAATGTACACAAAAGCAACATATTGGGTGCTCAATTTTCAAAGCAGCGATCACATTTCGAGTCAAAATTTGCTCAAAGTTTTCATTTGAATTCCAAATTGTTCGAGTTCTGATTACAGAGGTACTATAAATCTTTTCTGTAACACAACAAATGTATATTTGAAAAATATTTTTTTTTCGATATCATATTTAAAAAAAATTCCTTCTGCTAAAACACATGTCTTCATTGATGCGAGCGAAGCGAACATAGGTTAACGCAGCGAACCAATGAGGATTTCAAAGCATTCCTACGGTGTTTGGCAAGCGTCAGCGAGAGTATGGGGCGGACCCCCCTTGTAGTAATTTAATACACTGGGGCACCTCATACATATTTTTCAAGGACATAACATCCAAATTGTTATTTTTTGTCTTGTGTCACTTTTCTTGTCGGGGTGCGGTATGATAATAAGAATATTTTTCCGAATATTTTATTTTCAACAATAAATGAATGATTTAATATTCAGTTGCTGAAATAATACATATTATACTATAATGTAAATGAATGTTGACTTTTTATTGTATGATTTCGATATGAAGTACCATTGAGACTTTTTTTGTAGACCAACTACCATGGCAAAACAGTTTTTAAGTACAACGATGTGGTCAATAACACAAAATCCATTAGCTTATGAAGGCCTAGCATAAAAAAAAACCTGGCAATATAAAATACGCATTGTTACGCAATGAAATAAATAAATTTCACAGTGGGCTATTTTAAGGGGAGAAAAAATAAAACGGCGAATCTTTGAAATGGGGGGGGGATCATCATCTCGCATCGACAATAAATTTATCTCGGACCGTCCCTGCCAGCGATTATATACAGCTTCTACTCCTTTCCAAGTTTCACTCTTCGTTGCGAATCAGTCTTCACGTCATGTGGCACCTCAAACTTAAACGGCCACACAGCGCGAACCAGTCAGATGAATCAATGGACGAACGTCAGAGGATGAATGTTCAATTCCACCCAGTTGACGAAAGTAGTCCAAGGGTCAAGTAATTCCTTGTTTTGGTTATATGCCCCTGAGCACATGAAAATATTCCATGCTCACCCTGTATTTACATTTTCTCTGTGAGTGCACCGAAACACTGATGTGTTTCTGGTGAACTGAAGTTGCACTACCTTGCCACTAACACTGCTAGTGTTAAAAGTAATCAAAACTATACGTTGGATCTTGTTCAATTAGTGGAAATCAAAGTTTTGCACAGGTAAAATATCGGAAATAAGTCTAAAAATAATCGAAAAATCGTTAGACCTAATTCTTATTTAACTACGTTTGTTCGATTGTAAAATGAAACTGGGGAAGACTGGGACCATCCCCGAAATTACTTTCCTAATGCTCGCCTGCCACATTACCACCTCGTCCATGACGATACTTTGATTCATGAAGTGATCATATTCATTTTTGCTGTATAAATTGCATTTCCCTGTCGGTAGCTACCACAATGAAGATTTCACGATTAAAAATTTGAAAAAACTTAACTAGATCAACATTTTCTCATGAATATCGTGTTTGCTTTTCCTTTCTTTTTTGAAAATTCAGCTATCTTCAAGCAAATTATCCAGGAAACGTAAGTTTAAAAAATTGGAAAGGATCATTTCAGAATTATCTTGAATGTCCAAACATTTCTGTGAAGTAACAACGGTCTGTCATTGATTTTATATTTCAGATTTATACGTTAAAAATAAAAGCTAAAACGTCCAACTATCAGCCTTGTAAATTTGCAAAATGATCATGAGCATCAAAACAAATCTTCAGTATTTGTTCACGGAATCGTGATTTTTTTTTGTCCATTTTCACTTTGGCTTTAGACTAACGAAATGGCTTGTGTGCGCGGGTACCACAGTCCGAAGTGATCTGTGTCCCCCATCTGTTTTACCCAGGCCTACCCTTCTGCTTTTTTCCTCCCTCGGTGTTATGTCGTCTTGGCCAAACATGGCCCTTGCGCTTTAAAACCCCAAACCAACCTTTTAATCCACCAAAAAACAAGCACGTAGAATTTATTATTTTATTTTCTTCAAGGCGACACGTAAATGTAGGCCAGTTTTCCAAAGTCGTCCAGTTCGGCTCTGCCCCCACAGTTCACAAAGGGTGCCTTATGGTAGCACCTCTCATGGTGCTCCGGGGTAATAGAGATTATAAGCTAAATTATCGCCAATTAATTTGCAAGGTCCTAAACTGACATTTGAGATGAAAAAATAATTTTTATTTCGATTATCGATCCAAAACGTTTTATCTTCTCACGAAAGGAACGAAACATCGGCAGTTCTATCAATCACCATGATTGATAAGACAATTGAACGAAATAAGAGGGAAGCACACGGAAAACAGTGGAAATGTGACGAGATATGGCATATCTAATATGGGCTACATTTCCGAAACAATATGATCTTATTACCCACAGCAATACGTGATGACGAGTTTTTCTTCCTGCGAAGTCCTAATTATTATTTTTTTCCGCTATAAAATATAATGAAGCAATAACGAAACTCGAAGACAAAGCAATTAAAGACTCAGCCGTCATTACCCTTCCAGCAAGTTCCATCCCAGCAACGTTTCCATAATCAGAAGGCCATTATGCTGTCTTCCAAACACCAACGAGTCACAATAAGAGGTTAGAGTGTCGTTAAAAAGAAAGGGTAGTAAAACATAAAAATCCGTCGAGCCTCCCAAAAAAGAAATAGAATCCGCTTATGAATGCAGCACGAAGTCAAGAGCAAGGACTAGAATGAGACCATCGACCTTGAACTTGCGCAAAGTGGGGAACGCTTCAGGAAACAGCTGGCGATTTCGACGGTCCAAAAGGGTGTCTCATGTCTTCCAGCGGGAAGAAAAACAAACGCGGAGCGAAAAATAAAATCAGGAAGGAAAAGCAGAACCACGTGTTGAAAAGCCACTTTCCCGCGTATTTTAGAACGCAGGAAGAATATTGATTAAATGGTGTTTTTAGGATGCGACACTCCGGAGTGTTATCTCTGAGTGTACATACATTTTTTCTCGTTCAGTAGTCCAACACTGTCGTTGTTCCGGTACCCGAGTTCTAATTTCTGTAAGCAATACCCTAATTTGAGGAGATAAGATCTGGTACAATTAATTGCATGGATGTCCATGCTAATCTTTCATACTCTGTGTGATCGATCTCGAAGAATACCCACACCCTTATTTAGTTCAATAAGATTGGAAGTGTGTGATCGACCTAGAACGAAACTATTCAATACAGTTCCAGGTGACATGAAATTGCAAAATAGGATCGAATATTTTGTTACTTTGAATATTTGGATACTCTTTTAGGTCACGAGTTGTTAATTTTTTGGGCCGTGAGAGAGAGAGAGAGGGGTACATTTCCTTTTGGTATTCATGGACTTCACGGACACCTAAGGTTAAGGTCTTAGGTGGTTCGAATCCGGGTCCGGGCATGGATGTTTGTAAACGTATGGTGTAGAGGCGGTTGGTGCACCTTAAATCTGTCGTGGCCGAAAGTCCTCACGTTGGGTTGGCGTGGAAGTTTGGAGAGTGGGGTGCCAGCTCAGGTGTTGCTTCGTCATCTGACCGTGGTTCAAAATTACGAGGTGTTGTCCTCGAATCTTTCCCTTAAGGGACTGATTCCGGACCGTCGTCAATAGCCCGTTGTGTTGCTCTAGTACGACGTTAACTAAAATTACCATTACCATTACCATCACGGACACCTAAATTATTTTTTCTTTTCCCATGTGGTTTACTCTCTTTTTCACTCGCGTTTCTAGGGGTCAGTTTGCAAAATTCAAAATAGAAATGGGAATATTTTTTGTTATTGTTTATTATCACGAATTGGTTGAACATTTATCATTTTAATGGTTGATAGGATTGGGTCAAGTGCCTTTTGGTCACAAATTTTATTGCTTTATCTTAAGTCTGCTTTGACTCGAAAATCTCGTAACGGGTTTAAAATATAAAGTTTAATCTTTAGACATTGGCTGCGAAGTGCCTTAATAGCCCAGTTGATAGAGTCGTGTATCAGCAACAGGAAGGTTCGAAATTTGATCCAACCAAAGATTGTGGTGAACGTGGGGATGGTGCACGTTGAATCTATCCTGACCTCGAATATCCTCACGTTGGCGTGGAAGTTTGTAGAGTGGGATACCAGTTTAGTTGTTGTTCTCGTCGTTCAAAATTTCGGTGTAGTCGAAACTTTTCACCTCATTTTGGGATTGATCCCAGTCCGTTCCCAGTAGACCATTGTCTTGCCTCCAGTGTGACGTAAATTCAACTACCTACCCGATACGAAACGCATATTACGAAACATGATTCGTTTTCATGAGTGTTTCGCAGATATTTCCATAAAAAATAACATCGTTTTCTCTCTTGTAGAACAGGAGGAAAAAAATAATTTTCTATAAACATCTCAAGAACCGAGCTTCTGCAGAGCAGGTTTTTTTTATATCCCAGGCTTGCCAACAAGAATGGCTGGTCGGGAAACTGATGCGGTTTTCATGACCCTGACCACTTAGTCTACCAGTAAGCAGTTGGGTTTGTCGTTAGACAGTCGTTTTATGCAACACGACAGCTTACAAGACATGGATACGAATCCAGAGCCTGTTTGACCGACGCCCAAAACGCTAACCATTTGACAGGTGGAGCAGTTTAAATAACGCTGCTTCAAAGTAAATGAACTTCCATTCAAATTCTCTTAAAAAATTTCTGAAATGTCTTATATTTAAAAAATTCATTGAAGTATGGTTCAAATCAATTATTGCAGTTAAATTTTTATGAATAGACATAGATTAAATCAAATCAAAATGCCCGAAGACCCCATTAGAGAAATGTTATTATTTAGGCAATCCGTTCGTGCGTAGTCTGTTACACAAAACTGAAAAATCAAACGTTTGTGACCAAAATAATTAAATGTACTTGGCGTGACTATCCTCGTTTAATACTTTTCAGTGGAAAGGCAGGTAAAAATCATTCATCATTAACATGGAATCTTGACTGTCTCTCACTTGTGTGAATCAAAGGTTAAAACAAGGATAAAATTTTCAGAATTCTGAGCAAAAATACAGCACGAAATCAACTGAAAAGCACGAGAACACACTCCGTTTAAAACATTAATACAATTTAAAACAAACGGAGGAAATTTTCACATGATGCGGAGGAAATTTTCACATGAATGCTTAAAACTTTTACAGCAGTTCGCAGGTATGTATTTGATTAATGTCGCACTGGAGCAATACAACGGCAATTGGCGACAGTCCGGGATCAAACCCGAAAGAAAAGATCCAATACCACACACTTTTGAACCACGGTCAGATGACGAGGTCACACCTAAACTGGTACCCAAACTCTCCAAAATTCCACATCACTCCAGATTTAACATGCACCAACCCACCATGTACACGATGGTTTTGGGTTTGATTCGAGGATGAGAGTTCCTAAAATTTCCAAATTACTTGTTTTAAGGTCACGTGTTATTAATCATTGATTTTGGATGCAAGCGAAAATGAAATATATGTTTTTGAAGAAAAAAATAAGGTTTAAAAAAATTTTTAAAGATTTTTTTCAAAGCAAATGTGTTAATGCTTTATAAGCAGAGTTGGCAAAAACCCGGGTTTTTAAAAAAAGCCTAACCCACTAGGGCTGTTTTTTTTTAACCTGAAAAAACCCATGTAAAACTGGGTTTTTTGAAAAAATGTTTTTATTTTTTAACCGTGTTTTTTTATAAAAAATCTGGGGGTTTTAAACAAACCCGCTAAAACTTTTTTTTTTCAAAAAAATATATTTAGTACCGAAATAAAAGTTTCAAAATAAATTTTTTTTAGAACATTTTTTTATGAAAGTGTCTTAAAACATATTATGGAGGTAAATAAATACTTTTTTTTTTTTGTAACCACAACGTCTCTCATGGATTATTAAAGGAAAAGGGTGGATTCACACACACATGCCTCTAATTCCAAATGATACACGTTGGAATTCGCAAGTTGAATGCGTTAACACTTTCATGAAAAACTTTCACAAATATGTTGAAATTATTAATGAAAATGAACAGCGAGTCGACTCGAATATTGGAAGAATTGTAAGTAATGTTGAGCTGTACCGCGAAAGTTCAGCGTTACAGAAGCAATTAAGAGGAGTTTCTGTAGCTTTAGATAGGTTGCAGGCACACAGATTCGGCAAACTTCTCAACAGCTGTGGAGGTCTGGATTGACCTCACCATGAGTATCAAATTGTTGCCATATAAGCAACAGATAAAACAAATGATGGATAAAGCAATGCAACCATTATTTACCTGGCTAATATAATGGACCCATCATGTTTTATAGGCAACAGATTATCAGCAGAGCAAGCGAAACTTGGTTGCAATCTGAAACCTAAATATATGCCCGGTGTCTAAGCCTTCAAAATCAAAGACAGTGAGTTATTTCCCCAAAACACTTTAATGTTGATGTTTTGAACTTGTACAAAAGTAATCCTTCGAAGTGGTGGTTGCTAATGGAGCGTGACACACAGAAATTTGGGAAGTTACCCGAAGCATTTTGCAGGTTTTTCGCTCAACTCCTCAACAGCCCACCAAGTTTGTTATCCATTGAACGTGTGTTCTCTACATATGGACAAAGTTGATAAATAGACTAGGGGCAGGGAAACTATTCAAAGTTCAGCGTTTCATGAAGAGACAATGACACTCAAGAATGGTAGCTTGTTATAGATAATATGGGTACAAAATTTGTGTATTAAAAATAAATCTATAAAAGTTATCAATTCTGTTAAAAAATTTTATAACTACAATTTTGTATGCATTTTTTTAATCACTGAAACTTTTGCTTATATTTTAAAAATTAGGGCAAAATTGAGATTTAAAAAAATAATAAAAGTGTATACAAAATTGTGGGTTTTTTCAATTTTTTTTTGAAAAATTATTGGGTCCAACCCAGCCAACAATGTGTATAAGGGAACCCTAACACAAGCAGATATTCGTTATACAAATACAAATACAAATATTGACGACCAGCTACAGGCTCAAGCCCAACAAGGCTGATCCTTTGTTTATGAATTCTCCAATTCCCACTGACTATCCAATTGTGTCTTAAATTCGTACACTCCCTTTGAATTAACTATATTTTCTGGCAACGCGTTCCAACTGTCTATTACCCTATTAAAGTAGTAGTTTTTCCTTAAATCCCGATTAAAATGTGTCTTATTCAATTTATACCCATGGCCCCTTGTTCTGTTATCCCTATTGAAATTTAAGCCCTCTGTGTCCCCTTGTTTTACAAACTTGAAGAGCTGAATCAAATCCCCCCTCCTTCTTCTTCTTTCCAGTGTATACATGTTTAGCTTACTTAAACGTTCATTATAGTCGAAATTTGCTAGCCCCTTTATTATTTTTGTAGCTCTGTGCTGAACCCTTTCAATTGATTCTATGTCCTTTCTCATATATGGAGCCCAGAATTGTACAGCATATTCTAGATGTGGTCTTACTAAACCCTTATATAATGGCAAGATTATATTCTTATTCCTTGAAGTTACAGTCTTTTTAATATACCCCAATAACCTATTAGCCTTTTTACCCGCAGCTGAACATTGGTGACCCATTTTAAAATCCCTGTTAATTATCACCCCAAGATCCTTGACTGTTTCTCCCTCCTTTACCTTTACTCCCTGCAGACAGTACTCGGCTCCACTGTTCCTGTAACCCATATGCAGAACTTGACATTTCCCTACATTAAATGACATACCCCATTTTACAGCCCATTCGGAGATATCTTATCAAAATCTCCTTGTAAATTTCCTATCTGTAACTTGGTATCCACTGTCCCCCATATTTTTAAGTCATCTGCAAATATACTGATTCTATTCTTGATCCCCTGACCTATATCATCTATGAAAATTATAAATAAAATTGGTCCCAAAACTGATCCCTGAGGCACCCCACTTATAACTTCTGTCCACTGTGAATAATTTCCTTTTACCTGCACTCTCTGCTTTCTACCCAATAACCAATTCTTTATCCATATTAATGTTTTTCCCTGAATCCCCAGCCTTTCCAATTTAAACAGTAATGCCTCATGAGGTACTTTATCAAAAGCCTTTTGAAAATCTATGTACATGATATCCACACTGCTCTTATTATCCAGCTCCTCAGTAATTTTTTCGTAGAACTTCAAAAGGTTTGTAGAGCAGGATCTGCCCTTCCTAAACCCATACTGATTCTCTGATAACAGTCCCCCCTCCTCCAAGTATAACATTATATGCTTTTTTAACAGAGATTCAAATATTTTGCAAATTACTGATGTTAGACTTACTGGTCTATAGTTGCCCGGATCACTTTGTATTCCCTTTTTGAAAATTGGAGTTATGTTGGCCAACTTCCAATCCATTGGCACCCAACCTGTGCTATATGTTGAATTAAATATCGTGTGAATTACTTCCCCCAGTTCCTCCGCGCATTCCACTAGTACTCTCGGATAAATATCGTCTGGCCCTGGTGCTTTAGATGGCTTAATTCTTTTCAACTGATGTACTATTTCTTCCCTGTTGAATTTGCATTCTTTAATTATACCCCCTGCAAAGGCTCCATCCTTGGGATCCTTTTTTAAACTATAGTTACCATTGAAAACACCCAGAAAAAAGTCATTTAACACGTTTGCCATTCCCTCCTCGTCTTGAATTAATTCACCTCCCTTCCCCTCTAACGGTCCCAGTGTAGTGCTAAATTTATTTTTACCACTTGCATATGCAAAAAATTCTTTTGGGTTTATATTTATTTCCCTTGCTAATTTTTCCTCTAAGGACACCTTTTGCTTCCGACTAATAGTTTTAAACTCCTTTCTGGCTTTCTGATATGCCTCCATGTCACTGTCGTTACAAGTGCTTTTATATACCCTGTATGTTTTTTGTTTTAATTTTAAAGCTTTGTGTGTTTCCCCTGAAATCCACATAGGGAGCAATTTTCTAGATTTTCCTTTTTTCCTGAACGTTACATGTTTTTTTAACACCATGTCTAACTTATTCTTGAATTCCTCCCATTGTTCAGAATGATGCAGTGCTACTAATCCCCCTTTGAATGTTTCCTTTAACTCTTCCCTTATCTTATGAAAATTTACCTTTCTGAAATTTGGAATTATTCTACTATTGATTGTGTATGCTGACTGAAAATTTATACTTAATCTGATACTTCTATGATCACTTTCTCCCAGTGGCTCACCTATAACCAAATCCTGCACCCTATCCTCATCATTGCTAAAAATCAAATCTAATATTGCATTGTCCCTAGTATCCTCATACACCATCTGGTACAAAAAACAATCCTGTATCACTTCCAAAAATTCTGCCCCTTTCCCATTGCATATAACGATATAGGAGATAACGATGCATAGAAGTGTTTTTACTTGCATTACCGAAGGTACTTTCCCGTTAGCTGAGTACCAGACAAAAACCGCCAAATGACAGGGATAACTCAAACTCTTTACAGGTGGTTGTTAGTTTGGCTATCTTTTAACGTTTATAGCAATCAAAAGTCTGGAAATATTTTTTTTTGTATCAACATTTACGCCAACTTTTAAGCTTGGTGGGTTTTTTTATACCCAGATAACGGAAAAGTACCAAGTTTAATAATAAAAATATGATTTTGCTGAAAAGTTCTTGTAATCCTGATTTATTCCAACAATTAACGTGCGCGCAAAAATGCAACAAAATCTACTGTGCATCAATAATTGTTTATTTCCATTAAATGCAGATGGGTTGAAAATATTGCTTCTGAAATATACTTGTAAATAAAGTTAGTTAATAAAAATAGCTCATCAATTCAAGAGAATAATTGCAAAGTTTAAAAAACACAACAAACAATAAAAGCTCTGGTTGAAAAACAATATAAATACTTTGAACTCTTAACCTTGACACAAGAAATATTCTGAAAAACAGATTCGAAAAATCGCACTTATAATATAAATGCAGAGCAATACATATACGACAAGATGTGGAAGTGCAGTTTCGAGAAGAAATACTTTTACATGACAAACAATCCACCATGATACATATTTCAACTGCTGTACAATACAGAAGAGATTCAGTGAAAAATAAATTGCATGCAATTAAATTCTTTAACAGCAATTCAACAATTAGAAAAAGTTCACATGAAAAGTGAAAAACAGCAAAAGATATAAATTGTGCAAAAGACATAGGTACATAAAATAGATTGTTTTTCATACAATCCAAAAACTCTTTTCAAATATGCATTCGTTCACATATAAATAAATATATACAGCAAAGAACATATCAGGTTTATCAGGAAACCATGAGGAAAATGATAGCTGCAATTAAAAAAAGTACATTATAATACATCTTTAAAAAGGGTTTACTGATCACACAGGTGTTTGGGGTTTAAATCTTGGGAATAATTTAACCCTTTCAAGTGAAAGTAGTTTCACTGCAAAACCACACCTTAAAAACTCCTGGGCTAATTAACTGTATCTCCTTTTTTCTGGGTAACCTTGTGACCGGTACTCTATAGTATCACCATCTGTCAATGCCATAAAATTAGTTTGAATACACTCAACAGCTAATTGAATGGAAATTTTAGCAGGTACTAAACCCATTGATTAGAAGTGAGCTTGAAAGGGTTAATTTTTTCATGGAACTCGAGTTATTTTTTAAATTCAGGTTTTGTTTATTTTCAAGCAAATCAAGAGGAAATACATTTTCTGTATTAATTAAAATGTCGGCATGAGAAATTACCACAGAATAAATATATACCTTCATTATTTTACGATCACATTTGAAATTAATCAACATGCATTCGCTAATGTTGAAAAGCAGTTATGTCATTCAAAAACAATATAACTAAGTCTTGTATTTTCATTTTGAAATTACAGATGACTTAAAAGGAGTTATCTGCAAGTTCATTCATAGGTAAAGAAATGCTTTTCAACAGATAAAATATTTTTCCTGACTATAAGAATTGTAAAGCATTAATAATTTTCTCTCTTAAAGCTTAAGTTATTTAATAAAGAAAGGTAAGCTTTTTGTGCTAATAAATTTTCTATACTCAGAAATTGTTCATGGATTAAATTTTAAAGTGTACCTTTCAAACACACATAAATGTTAACACACGAGTCCAGGAATTTAAAAATTATATTGGTTTTATTTGACTACTTTTTGTTATCGAATTCTGTAAAACTTTTCAGAGATATACAAAAGCTGGAAAAGGATTTTAAATTGTAAAATAAACTATTACAAAGTGTGGTTATACCCAAATAACATACAGTTATGTTACGCCACTCTTTTTAAACAGCATAACATTGAAACCGTAGTATAAAATGTAAAATTCAGAAGACTTTGTTTCGATTAAATTTTCTCTTGACTAAATACTCAAAAATAGAACATTTAGTCTATATAAATTGTATTCATAATTACATTAATTTATAGAAATTTAATTTAATAAATAGCTCATATTTAACATTGTACAATGCAAATAGTTGCCTAGTTATTTGGAAGTGCTTGATGCAACAAAAAAACATAAATTTATATTTACCCCCTCCACCAAAAAAAAATAATAATAATAAAAAAAATAATAATAAATTTTAAAAAAAATAGGGTTTCACAAAACAAATATTTGGCCTTATTTTTGGTGAAGGGTCCCCCCACACAAAACATTGATAAGTCTCAGATATGTTCAAAATGGAGACAATATCAGACAAAATGCAATTAAAACTGTTAAAAAAAAGAAATATAACATTTAATTCCTTATGGCTTTCATAAATTTTTTATTTAAAAACATTTATCTAATTTAATATTTATGCATGCAAGTAACAAATAAAAGACTTGAGTACTCAAACTGTGAAAAGTATAAAAAAAATTTATTAAACATAAAATGTTTTTTAAATGTGTAAAATAGATGGTGTGAATGCTTTCACTTTTCACCCAAATTAGGTAGAATATATATTTTCAACACAGAAATGAACTGAAATTTATAAATCTAAATTAATTTAGTTTGACAAATCTGAGAATCAATCTTTTAGAAGTATACCTTTTATTTTAAAATAATATAAAATGCACAAAAAAGAAATAATTTTTAAAATTCAAAATAGATTCAAAGTGGGCACTTTTTTATTTGGTGTAGAAAATTAGTTTGGGTCATTTTATTTACGGCTCTAGCATTTCTTACTCACATGGGAAACTACCATGCATTCAAATCCCCTTCAACCAAAACATTAAGATGTGTTTGGCTAAAAGTGAAATTAAAAAAGAACACTTCAGATTCCACCTCTTTCAAAGAAACAGGGTAGTCTTTCAGAGAAAACAGTTAAGTGGTTTATATGCTGGGAGATTTGAAGCTAATGGTACAACAAAAGCAATATATACATATATTGTAATATTCTCCACACAAAGAGAATAAAAAGTTATTTAGTAATAACAACTAATTCCTTCATGTTTATTTTGAATTTGAAACACAAAGAAAATGGTGATTGCAAATTTAAAGAATCTAATTTTATCTATTAATACCTTGATCTAAAAGAATTTTGCATTTTCCAGCAAGATACAAAAGAAAAATTCCCACTCAAGGAAATTATTCAATTTTTCGATTTAGGCATTTTATAATCTTTCATTAATCTTTGCATTTAACATTAATTTCAAAATGACTGAGATACTTGAGAGACCCCATCTTAGGATATTAAAAGGAAATGTTTTCATTGCTGAGCACATTCTCAAAATGAGTTTTAAATATGTAGCACCTTCATTTTTTGTAAAAAAAAAAAAAAAAAGATACTTAGAAATTGACTAGAAATTTCACTAATTGTAGTAATATCACCTATATCTATTTAATATTCAAGATTATACAGATTAGTTCCAATTATTCTTAAAATGGCTAATTGTAAAATGCTATTGCTATGCCATCTGAAATAAGATGGAATTCTTCTAATTTATTCCAAATGCTATCAATTAGAGATTTCTGACATCCTATTGTTTAAAACACATACTTAAAACAAAATGTTTGGCATTTTATCACAATATTAGAAACAAAAAAGAATACCAATGAACTATTAAGTGAAATCTCAAGAGACACATTAAATCTATAAAATGACAAAGGAATTCGAAATTTCAACTTAAAATCTGTTATAAAGCTACAAATGAAATAGAATTTAATACTGATCAACTTAAAAAATAATTACTATATTCCTGGCTTTACACATGGGGATATTATAAATGCAATATAGAAAACTATACACATAGACAATTTGTTAGATGCACAAAATATTTACACAAGCTCTGCTTGCATTTTACGTTGTTCTAAATTTACAACATTGGTTGAAAATCAATTTTGCTAATGTCAAGACGAAATTTACAAAACTATTTTCAAAGATGGCTATTGGCGTTTCCAGTGACTTTACATTGGAAACTAGACCAAACTAATGACTGTTTATAGTTAATTGAGCAATAAAATACAATATATAATCACAAAAATAGCTAAAATAATTATTAAAAACACTGTAATAGCATGCAAAATAACTTTTTCAAAAATATTTAAAATAAGAACTTTGAATGAATGAAAGTAGCTCTTCAAGAACTGATATTTTGTACCCTCACAGCATTTAGATTAACATTTGCAAAAGAGATTTTTACCAACAGTTCAAGAATCTGCAAACATAATCTATGCATATCAATTTTACGCATACAATTTCTGTGCATATTAACAGAAATACCTTATTTGCTTTCCAGATTGAACTGAGAGACAAAACCTATGTACACACTTTGTACAATATTCTATTCACATATATACCATTAGAACTTTCTCCCATTACAATACTCTCTATTTGGGGCCAACAACTGTTCGAATGTTAGGCACAGCAATGACTTTTGAACGATTTGATCGTGAAGACACTCTCTTTGGTGTCAGGGGGACAGCAGAGAGCTGCTTGTGAACGCTAGCAATGCTTTCCATGGACCGAAAAGGACCATTGGAAGGTGGCACCCCACTCTTAGGAGATTGTGAGGCTTTCCTCAATGCTACCTTATCCTTTACAGATTCATTACACCGGCCTATTCTTGGTGGGTGGCCAATAGAAGGACTAGAGGCATTGCTTTTGGTAGGTCTTGCTGGACTTCGACCTCTTGATGGGCCACTGGCGAGATTCTTGATTTGACTAGTAGAGGAAGCTTTCTGCAAGCGAGAACCATACGGTTTGGTCGATTTGTGATGCTCGGTGCTTGTACGAGTCCTAGCAGGACTGTTCTGGTTATAATGAGGATGATTGGTGCTGCCGTCCAAGTGTTGCCGCTGAAGTTTACGAGACAGTTGTTGCTCGAGCATTTCAGCCTCCTGGAGACAATGGCTGACCATGCGAGAGTCTGCATCTATTTCTGCCACAAGATCTTTGCTTTTGGATTCTGGAGATATTGGCACTTTACACTCTTCTGGAGTGTGAGTTTTTGCAAGAGGAAGCAGAGATTTCCCTTGGACTTTCTTCGTGGGTGACTTTTCGCGCACTTTGTTTTGTCCATCTTTCTGACTAGAAAAGGGAACTGAAGGAAGTAGTGATACTTTGTCTCGAACAGGAATCATCAATGAAGGTTTGGGAATGGAAGCATTGTTTTGGCTTGTAGTTTTGTTGCATGCTTCTTTTCCATTAGAGACGGGTTCATTTCTCTCAAAGTTTTTATCCAACACCTCAGGTTTCTCATTAACTCCTTTTTCTGGATTCGATCCATCTGCAATAAATAATGATTCAGAACACTGGGATTGAAATAGAAAGTTGTGAAAAACATACAAAATTATCTACATACATTTACAGATACCAACAAAACCACTATTCCATTTTGCTTAACACCCACCTTAAAAAAAAGATCAAAACAAAGAAACCATGCACGAAATAAAAATGTTGTTTTAGCCTTAAATAAAGTTGATCAATCTCGACAATTACAATAGTTAATTGAGGGTCTGAAGTCTGGAAGATTTAAGGAACAAGTTTATATAAAACAATATTGACTTTTTTCTCTAGACCATGTTGCATAGGTTGGCTGGGTTGTATGGTACAAGATCCAATATTTGGTCAAGCTGTGTCAAAGACACACAACATCAAGTAATCTAGTTTGTACATATACTACCCTACAATAATGGAACGGACACCAGCAGATTTGCATTAAATCCAACTACTTGTTTGGGGGTGTTTTTTGTGATATGGCCTAGGACCTTTGCATGTTTTTCCTGGTCAATAGAACGCCGACGCCTAGATGAACATTTTGGACAATCAGGTTCTTCCTACGTACAGGCAGTTTTATGGAATGGACGAATGTTACTTCCAGGACGACAATGCTCCATGTCATGTTGCAGCCTCTGTAAAACAGTGGTATCAAGATATGGATGTAAAACCTCTTTCCTGGCCTGCTCAGAGTCCTGACCTAAGCCCCAAAGAACACTTGTGGGACGAGTTAGAGCGACGCTTACAGACCAGGGAACCATGTCCGAAACCTACAGCTGAGCTGGCGACATTCTTGTAGCAGGAATGGACACAAATACCCATAGCTGTGTATCAAAACCTTGTTGAAAGTATGGCCAGAAGGGTTGCTAGTGTAATAGCAGCAGGTGGGGGACCATCCCCCTATTAAAGCATGTATTCTTTCCCTTATACCATCACATCTTGCTGTCCGGTCCATTATTGTAGGTTAGTGTGTGTACAAATTAAAGTTACAGTGGTGGAAGTCATTTTTTTCTAAAAAAAAAAAGATCAAGACCCAAACCAGATATAATAGAATCAAATTTAACAAAAGATAGTGGTACAGAAACCAGATCTAGATAAGTCAATCTCTTAATAGAAAACGTGAAGCCAAGTCATAGCTTCATTAAACTGCCAACAGATGGCAGTAGAAGTTGTCATTTTTTAAAAAGTGACTTACACCACTGTAACTTTAGCCAGTCCAAGTGTTGAATGTATTGATTTTTAACTCAACATCTTTACAAACAAAAAAATATATTAATTAACCCTTTGAGGGGTTGTCTTGATGCAGTATTTCTTTATTAGCAAAACCACTACCAGATCTCAATGAACAAGATATCTCGTCATTAGAAAACTGATCAGATCTTGCTCTCGTCATCATAAAAAATACCTTGATGACGATACATCCCGTTATTAGCAAAATCAATGAGATCTTGATGGATGAGATAACTTGTCGAAACTACTTGGTGGGTTAAAAAAGGGATCAAGCTCAAAGAAGTCCACTAACCTTCAGCAGACACTGACAAGTCGATATCATCCTTGCTATCAGAAGAGATCTCTTCATTCACCTCCAGACTGTCAGGGTTGTCGCTACAGTGAGCAGGACTTCGACTATCATCCAGATCAAGGGATGCGACACTGCACAACATCTGTGACTCTGATCCAGGCTCACCATGGTTCGTTTGGTCCTGAGGCAAATCCTGTAAATCCCTCAGGCTGTCCTCTTCATGGGCATCAATGTACGCCTTGTTGGACAAATGCGATCGAGCAGGAGAACCGTACGCATTCCCTGGGCCGGGCAGTATGTCATACGAAACGTCTTGAACAGAGTTGTCGACAGAACTGTACTGTGCTTCCTCTTTGATGGGTGATACGATTTTTTTAATGATGCTCTCGCAATCCCTCCGTTGCACGCTTCTCTCGGGTGAGTCCTGGCTGCACTGTGTGTTACCATTCTTTGGCGAAAAATCCCTTTGGTACTTTCGAGTATGCATTCCTCTACCCTTTTTTGGGTACGTGGACCTCTCCAAACAGCTGATTTCCTCGCTTTCATTCTGTTTCTTCAGTTTCTGAAATAAAAAGCTGGATTTATAAATACTTTGAGGCAGAAACATTCAGTATGACAACACTGTGCAAGGCGTGTTGGTTAGTTACACAATTATCACATTTTGCTACATATAATGCATAACTTTGCCAATAAAAATGCATAACAAAATGTGGATTTTGAAAAAAAAGACACTCGCAAATATATTGCACCCTGGCAAGAAAAGTGACACAACTCAAGATTGCAGAATTTGAGAAACATCAACTTAAAGGATAGTATAAAACTTATATTGAAATAGTATAAGCTTCTTTCAAATTTTAGGTAAGTATTTATGGTGGTAACTTCTATTATATTCTATAGAATAGTAATATAGGGCACCTTATACATATTTTTCAATGACATAACATCACAATTTTTATTTTTTGACTGGTGTCACTTTTCTTGCCATGGAGCAATATGTACAGCCTAAAATGGAAAGAGGGCACAGTTGAAAAGATTGACTAAATAAAATATGGTTAATTATAAATTCTGGCATACTATTATTTTGTTGTACTAAATTGATTTAAGTATTAAAAAAAAAAAAAAAACTATGTTTATGTAAAAGTTATGACACAATTGTAATTTTTTTTTTTTTTTGTTGATTGGTACACATCTGGGAGATAAGATTTTATGTTATTTCAATGGAACTATATCCATTTTTATAGACTGTATTAATTTTAAATTATGGCAGATATGTTAAAACTTTCAAGGCACATTTTTAGGATGTGTTTGGAGTTATTTCAAATCAAAAGGCACACTTCCAAGGAAATTTTGCTGTTTTCAAAGTATTAACCTTCAGGAATATCATTTAATTAGTATTCATTTACAGAAAGCTATACTCATTAACTTTGTATCCTATCACTAAATGAGAATGATCTTTTATATATCTCCATAAACAAACTCTAGATTCTAGAGATTGTTCATCCTAAGTCTAGAACCTTTATCTTATCTTGCTAAATGTTAACCATTTGACATATTTTACAGAAAAAGATGATGTACAACCTAGTAACATAAAAATACAAGAGTTTTGTAGAAAGATTATTTAAATTAACTCAATAAATTGAAATTTTTTCATTTCACAAAGGGGGTTATTAAATACTTTTCTAAAATTTAATTAACAAAACATTTTCAATTTTCATAATAAAGCACACAAACACGCAAATTGTAAAGAATATTTCTTGTTGTTCTTTGATTTTTCACTCACCTTCAAATGAGTTAGACTTGTAGATAGACAACAAATTGGCATTTGTAGTCTCAATTTTATTAGAAAAATTGCAAACTTAATACCTTAAATTTCGAATTAATAAGATAAATAATTCCTTTAAGCATTCATGAGAAACCTCAAATTAAAAATATAAAACACTTTATATACTCACCCTATGTAAACTGGACAGACGAGGTGGAGGAGCTGTAGGTTTTTCAAATTCAAATACAATAACTGCAGCTAAAAAGTAATTTGAACAAAAAATTGTATAATTCAGACACAATTTTATACTTCTTAAACAATATGCCACTCCTCCCCATACAATAATTTTATATTATTTTGAAACATAACTATTAGGACCAAACAAATAAAATCAAGCTGATTTGGTTTGTCATTACAAAAACGTTTGCCACATAAAAAAAAAAAAAAATTGTATACTAGCCAATGCGTGACCAGCACGTTGTTTCCTGTGACAGTTCTTTTTGTGGGGTCAGGTGTGACCACTGCTCACTAACCCTGATGATTGCTACGAATTCCCATTTGGTTTGCATGAAATTCGTAGCCTATTGGATAACAGCCATCATGGTATTGCCCGTGGTGTTGGTTTGCTTAGCAAACCAAATTATGAATATTACGAACTATGGTTTGCTCACAAACCAAAACCACAGGCAATGCTGTAATGGCCTCATCATTGTCAAATGCTGCCAAATTCGATAACAGCCATCATGACGTTGGTTTGCTTCGCAAACCAAATTGAAATTCGTAGCCCATTGGAATGAATTCCATGCGAATTCCAATTTGGTTTGCAAAGCAAACCAAATTATGACTTTTATGAACTATGGTTGTGTTTGCAAATTGGATAATAGCCATAATGGAGTTGAGTGTGGTGTTGATTTGCTACGCAAACCAAATGGGAATTCAGTGTAACATCACAATCTCTTGCAAAATTATAAATATTTAACGGAAAAATTATTTATTAAAAGAAAATCAAACGTATAAGGTATCTATATGGAGTCAAATTTTCTGTAGATTTCAAAACTGTTGAAATTTTTAATCTATCTTTAACGTACCCGATTTTACAAAAAAAACCAACTGAACAATGCCTTTCAAAACGTTTTTTGTTATGCTTTCCTTTGCTGAAATTGTAAGAGTGCAGAAAATGCAATCTGTTTATTTTTGGAACGCAAATGTTGACGTTACGTCACAAGTTCTTGCGAATATATAAAAGATATATTCAACTTAAAAATTATTTATTTAAAGAAAATCAGATTTTTAGGTATTGATCCAATTTGAAATTTTCCGCATATTTGAAATCAGTTGAAGTTTTTACTCTATCTTCAACGGTCTAGGAGATAGAAAAAAGAAATAAATAACTCCAGTTAAAATTTTATTTGTTTTTTTATCATCTGCTGGAAAATTATTCATCTGCGCAAAATGAAAACAGAAACAAAAAAATAAATTTAGAATCTGGGATCTTCTATTCTGTTGAATTCAATAATAATTAAATTTAATTTAATTCATTTCAAAATGTTCTAGAATGAATTTTAAAATTCGCTGCGACCCAAAAATTGCAAAAAATTCAGACTATCTGTGTGCCAAATCCCATTACTGTAAGTGCCATAGATTTGTTAAACAGACAAACAAACACTTCCTTTTATTATATTAGAGAAGAACAAGATAGCATTTTTTTTAATATCTTGATTTGGGTCAAATTAAACTTTTCAAAAAAAAAATATATATATATATATTTATGTTCTACATTAAATTTTACTAGATGCAATCCTCATTGGTTTGCTTAGCTTGCATCAATGAAGACATGTGTCCTAGCAGAAGGGATTGTTTACAAAATATGATATTCCAAAAAAAATATTTTTCAAGTATAAATTTGTACTACAGAAAAGTTATACAGTACCTCTGGAATCAGGACTCTAACAATTTGGAATTCAAATGAGCTAATTTTGACTCGTAATGTGAACGCTGAAAACAGCAACGTGCTGGCCACGCAGTGGCTAGTAAACTATAAAATTGTTTTTCGTTCTTATGTGTCAAACGTAATGCTTTGGTAATCGAACACCCTTCATGTTATTCGCAAGCTGCAACCAGCTTGACTAATATTAATTTTTTTTTTTTGCAATAAAATTTCATCCGATAATTCTATAAATTCAATTGAGGCGTGAGGCTTCATGTTAAGCAAACAATCAGTATTGCCAAACGCGATAACGTCTTTTTTTGTGCCACATAAGATAATTATATATATATAGATGGAACAGCAAACAATGCTTCAATATTGCATTTGTAAAACTTATCAACTCAAAGGAAGAAATAGGACCAGTGCTCATTAACTTATGCAAATAGATAAATGCTTTGTGCCTTTTAACAGTTTAAATAATTAATTTAAGTAAAAGTGCTGTTTATGCATTCCAAACAATTGAAGGGGTGAGTGGAAAGAGGAGTTGTGTGACATTTGTTTACATTTTGGGATTATTGCGGTTTTGAAGTTGACTAGGGGTGAGGTATGACTTGTGCTGACAACTAGAGCAAGAACCCCTAAGTGGATACTTACAGCACCACACACCAATCCCAAACTTCTTCTAACTCATCTAGTTTAAGTACTCAAGACTATGAAGCCAAATATCTCATAAGTACAAAAATGTCACATTTTAATGTCAGTTCTTTAGATTTGGAAAGCAAGGAGAAATATAATTTAAAACTCACCATCCTTAATCCTTTTCTGAACTTGAGGAGAAAGACACGCCCAGCTTTCACAATGAACCACTTTATTTGCATTCTGAATGAGGTATCTCTCACTGTGTCGACTGATTTTATGCAGCAAGTCAATGAAGTTCTGTAAGGGAAATGATAACTCATTTTAGTTTTATAAGGAGGTAGAAATCTTGAAATTTTGGCAAGAGCATAAAAAAGTAAATATGCTTCAACCTTTAATGAACATAAACAATAATTCAAAATACTTCTGAACCAGAAAGTCTTCCATTGAAGAGAAAAGCATTCTATATTCTATTACAAATACAAATGACATGGAAAACCACACAGCTTTGATATAGACCTTTTAAGTGGCAATGCTTTATGTAACAAGTTGTGACAGACAAAGGCAACCATGCTTAATTAGGATAGTGGCAACCTCGTGATTACTTGAATCTTGTAAATTTTTGAAAATCAATATCATTTTGGATTTTATCACAATAATATTTTAGAAAGAGTAACTATTTTTTTTCGTTAAAGTAAATACTTACCTTAAAGTAATAAGAATGATTGGTTGTGTGATTTTTATATTTTAAAAGTTATTTTCATTATTTTTGTAATTATTTTCCAATAAGCCTAAAATTGTTTTTTTTTTCTCTTCTAAGTCTTCCTTGACAACATTAAAAACACTCCATAAGAATCGGCAAAGTCTTTATATCAAAGATGACCAAAACAATACTAAAGCTAACAAATGAATACATTCTTATATACTTCAATATTTTTTATGTTGTTTTTAATATGCACTTTTCTGTTCTGTCTCTAAAACTAACAATTAAATATCTAGTACCAGAGTAAACTCTCCATATCCAGTTGTTTCCATTGATTCTGCTACTAGAATGAGACGATTGACAGTGTCATGGGACTTGCAGGCAACATCTGGAGACATTAATTCAATAGAAGAAATAATATCTTCCTCCAATGCAGTGACATTCCAGCTCTGACCCTTTTAGTGAAAAACATTAGTTTAAAAGAAACATCAAAAATAAATACTGATAAAAAATCTATTTTCAAATATACAGAATTTAATTCTAAATAGTTAGATATCTGAAAGAAATGTCCAATGAAAATTTCTGAGATAAAACTCGATAAAGAAACTGTATTGCCAAGGTTTCTAAATTAAAGGTGACTGATATGTGGGTGATCATACTTACTTTTCCTAAAGCAAGAAAGCCTTCAGAATTTAAAATTTCATCAAAGTTCTTGGCCATGAAATGAATGCAATGTTGAAGGAGCTTTGTAATCATACCAAATATAGGTTCAGTCCATTTCAGTTGAGGTAAGGTTGTTAAGAGCCTATCACAGTTCAAGGTCATATCAATTACGGTATCTAGGGCCTGAAATTGCAAACACATAATATAAATAATACGATACACTAAACATTAAATAAGTTTTTTGCAGATTAAATTTTATTTACAAATTTAAGATTTCTGAGGAATAAAATAATTTTTATTGTCCAAAATATAAATTCTGACATAAAAATATCAGTTTGCCAGTTTCTATTACAAAAAGTTTCAAATTGATGTTACAAAAAAAGTAAAACTTTTCAGATCTCTCCTGATAACTTCAACTCTTTTTTTATTTATTCATCCTCAGCAATGTTAGGTAACTATATTAAATATTTAATACAACTTTCTTATTTCTTAAAATACATTTATTTACATTCTTTAAAGGATTGTTTCCCAAAGAGAGAGGTCTATTGCCCTGTTGTGGGTATTGAAGAGATCTTGTGAGGAGGGGCAATGCTGGCACCAAAGTAAATAGGGTACGTTGAGGAAGAAAAGTGAGCAGTAAGATGCATAAAAATGAGTCATCTAAAATTGTTTTTCGCAAACCCTTATCACTTGATCATACACACACCACAGTGTGTACTGTCTAAAAAATTACATGTTGTAAAATGCAAGACACGGTGTGACTGATGATCTAAATACAAGACAGTCATAACAAGTGGGTATTAGCACATATTTGCATGCACTTCAAATTTTTATTACACTAGGGGACTCCGCTACGCTCGCCAACCCCCGGGGATTGCTATGCACACCAACACTCCTTTTACATATGCCATTTGGTTTGCTTCACAAACCAACATTCCTTTCACAGAGTGAAACTATCTGAATAATTCGTATTATCCTAATTTCACTTTCCAGTCCATGACGTCACAGCGAGGGATTCGCAACCTGCTCGCCGACCCCCCAAAAATTGCTACGCAAACCAATACCTCTTTGGCAAGTGATTTAACTTTTTTTTACTTAAACACTTAATGCACCCTAAACTAATAGCCACAATCAGTAAAAAATCTTCTGCATCTTGTTCCCTGTACAATTTTAAGTAAACGATGTTAATATCCAAACTTTATGATCTGTACTTTGTACTTTCTCGTTAAACCGTCTGAGAACAGAGAGAAAAAAGCGAGCCTTTTCCCTCGCCAAATAAAAAGAAATCGTTTTCATGGCAATTGTTGCTACGATAAATTTGATATCTGGCAAACCCGATAGTAAGAAATACAACCCTCATCAGCTCCGAAAATTTGCTCCGCGAAATAAAAAATACGAAATATGTGTCACCAACTTTTGATTGCATCAAATTTATTTATGAACCAATTTTAAAAATAATTGTACCATAAGAAAGAGTATATTCTGAGGAATACTGCGATATTTTCAAAATTAAAAACTAATAGTAATACGATATAGATATGACAGTTTTAGTTTTGTATCGGAAATTACGATCTGAAAGTTCCGAAAATTATATGACCCACTTTTAATTGCATCGATTTTATTTATTAATCAATTTGAAAAATAATTGTACCATAAGAAAGAGTGTAATGTAATGTATTCAGTGATGTTTTCAAATTTAAAAAATAATGTTTTTTGCTGTAGATATAACGATTTTAGCAGAAAGTAGCGAAAATAACCAAAGATTCCGAATTTTGTATGACCAACTTTTGATCGCATCCAATTTAATTATTAACCGATTTCAAAAATAATATTACCGTAAGAAAGAGTACATTCTGAGGTATACTGCGATATTTTAAAATTAAAAACTAATAGTAATAAGATATAGATACGGCAGTTTAAAAAAAATAACAAAAATGTCCCGATTTTTCCCGAATTAAAAAAAAATATTACCAAGAACCAAATTGAAATTTAAAAAAAAACTCGACGAGCTGCAAAAATTTACGTTGAGAGGTACTCTTAAAAAAAACTCACGACTAAAAACTGAAAATTTGTATGTGTTTTGCTCACTCGCGGAAGAAATTTCACTTCTTCAATTTTGACACTGAATAAACCCTAAACTAATAGCCGCATCGGAAAAAAATCTTAATAATTGTCCAGGGAATACGATGAAGAACAAACCATGTTAATTTTGTTTTCTTCCGATCAGTACTTTCTCGGGAAACTATCTAAGAATCGAGCTAAACAACACAGTTTTCAATCCTGCGGCGGCAGTAACATTTTTTTAATATATAGAGATTTCCATCATGTCTAGTTGAATGTGGATTTAGTGCAGTATCAAGTCTTAACTAAAACACAGGAGTTGACTGTAAATAGTAGACCATGGATATTTAAGGAGGCTTCTGACAAAAAGTAGAGCGAAATGTAGACAAATCAGAGATACAACACCAGATCATCCATCACATAAGAAATTATTTTTAATTTCACTGATTTGATTGATATTAATCTCTACTATTATAAAAGGAAATGTTTGTCTGTTTGTTTTTTACGCAGGAGCAAAATCCTGATGATTCTATGGCACTTACAGCAATGAGATTTGGTACACAGGTAGTCCAAATTTTTTGCAATTTTTGCGTCGCTGCAAAATTTTAAAATTTAATTTTTCTTTAAAC
Organism: Metellina segmentata; assembly: GCA_947359465.1. NCBI lineage: Eukaryota > Metazoa > Arthropoda > Arachnida > Araneae > Tetragnathidae > Metellina > Metellina segmentata. The sequence continues at coordinate 103,907,495 of OX375875.1, forward strand.
GCGTTTTGTCTGGACAAAAAAAGAAACACCTAAAATGAGCTTTTTCACTCCACGTGATCTTTTTTTATATTTTTGCAAGAGATTGTAATGTTACAAACTTTATCTTTCAAAAAAAAAAAAATTTCATATTCCGTTCTTTGTGTTGAAAAAAAAAAAAATATATATATATATATATATATATTACATTTCCTGTCCTTTTTTTTTGCAAATGAGAGCAAGAAATAAAAAATGTATTGACTGGGATTAATAAGTTTTTTTCCGTAAAATTGGAATTGCTAAAGATAGATTAAAAATTTAAACGGATTTGAAATCTGCGGAAAATTTCACTTTAGATTGATACCTAAAAACATGATTTTCTTTAAATAAATAATTTTAAAATGAATTTAATAGTTTTATTCTCCATCGTTTTTTCAACGCGTTACTACCAGAGAGAGAAGAAATGCCGGAAATGGGGGGCCATTTTGGGGCCGCAAACAAATTTAGAACTTGGATGAATTAGAAGAGTCTAAAATTGTCTATAAAACTTACCAAATTGTTAACAGTCACAGTGTAACACAGATCACGTAGCTCTTCAGAAAGAGCAGCAAATGTTTTGTTGGGCCATGTGCGAGTGAAGTTTCTACCAAGCCAATAAATACATTTATCCCTCAACTCATTCAAACCACAAACGACAGACAAGGGTAAGCATTCAACTACTCCTTGAGAACATTGTAAACAAGGCTGAAAAAAAAAAGACAGATAAATACTTGTCACATCTAGATACAAGTGAGGATACCAAAAAATATTTTAAATGAATACTAACTCTGTGGAAAAAGTGGCAGTAATGCATTTTCAAATGAAATACAATAACATCAGTTAGGGTATCTAAGTTCAACATATCAGCTAGAAGTGCTAATTCTGAGATATTGCAATCCTTAGGAATATTCATAGCTCCACTGTAAATATGACACAGGGCAAAATGAACAGCTGGATAGGTAAACCTAAAAGAGAAAATATTTTAAAAGTCAAATACTACTGTATTGGGTTTTTTTCTAATTGATTCTGATACTCTTAATGAGCTTGGATAATTAATCAACTTCTACATTACGGAGTGAACAAAACCCTGTGTAAAAGGCTCTTACCGACTGTAATTGATGATGGAACTATGTAAAGACAGTGAAATTAGGTTTCACTAAAAGAGGGGAAAAGAAAACAAATCTTTAAAGATAAAAAAGACATTTATTTAAGCTAAACATTGGTATAATACACATCTGGATTTACGTAAACTCCCCTTGCGAATTTTGGTCCAAAAATAGTAAAACAATAGTAACATACACAATCCTCAGAATAGGTCCCAAAAATAGTAAAACAATTGTAACATACACTTTCCTCAGAATAGGTCCAAAACGACCAAGCATTCAATTGGGCCACTCCAATCTACTTAAAATATTGGGATAGCCCCATTGAGGGCTTATAACTCGAGAGACGTTTCATGGGACAAAAAAAGGAAAATAATTCTAAATCAAAAAATCAATTCAGGAGCAAAGAGTTAATAAAAGGAAAGTAAGAAAGACGATAAACTATAATTGCCCATTGTAGATAAACGGAGGATGCTACTGGATTTCGGAGAGGGACGCTGGATCGGAATGATCGTACACATTCCAGAGTCACAGGGAGGCTGGTTATTCGTTTCTTATCTCTGGGCGGTGGATGTGGGAACTCATCACCATGATGGGAACCTCTGGAATCCGGAGAAGGACGCTGGAGCAGGACGTTGGCTCTTTCACTCGATCATCACGACGAGGAACCTCTGGAATCCGGAGAAGGACGCTAGAGCAGGACGCTGGGTCTCACTTCTACTCGATCATCACGAAGAGGAAATCCTGGAATCTGGAGAAGGACGCTAGAGCAGGACGCTGGGTCTCACTTCTACTCGATCATCACGAATAGGAATTCCTCGAATCTGGAGAAGGACGCTAGAGCAGGACGCTGGGTCTCACTTCTACTGCCATTCATGCACCCAGTTCCTCACAATCATCGGTCTCCAGCCAGCTCACTAGCGCGTCTTTTCAAAAAGAAAGCTCCACCGCGACTGGGATCACCGCAGCCACTGAAACATCGAAGAGCGAATAGGACGAGTCCGATTGACCCGCCTCTCTTATAGCTTCGGAACCTGGATGTTGAGTGGTTAAAGTTCTTCTCCCGTGAACTCGTGGGAAAACTATTTTTCGCCTAAATCGGCACGAGAAAACGAAGGGTGAACTATTTCCCAGCCTTTTCAAAAACGCCTCGTCATTTCGCTGGCGTGCCGTGATTGGTTGGACATTCAAATTTAAAAAAACTCGGGGGTTGAGTACAAATGTACCGTTGAAAAGAGAGGGACTTAGCACACATTGATAGGGGAAGAATTTAGGTAGAATTTCCAGTGAAACGTCCCGGAGCAAAAGCGTACATGTTTATCAAGTATCCATGCTTATAAACTAACGACAAAAGGTTGAACGGATGGTTTCGAAAACTTTATACCCAACAACTGTAAGAAATTTTTCAAGTACTTTTGCATCATAACATATTAACAAGATTTACACAAACATATGAAGAATGTATGCAAAATAATTATAAAGCTCAACTCACCCTTCCAAACTGATAGTGCTAGTATTCTTCTCGGGATTGTTAGCTCTTAAGAGATTAGCAAAATATTTCCCTCTTGATGCTAAAATACATCTGAAAAAGAAAAGATTTAAGTACTCAAAATCAAAGTTAAGTATTTAATTGAGCATACCGTAAGAACTCCAATTATCCGAATCAACTGGGACCAAACCCCATTCGGATAATCAAAAATTAGGATAATTGGATTTTTTCCGAAAAAAGGGTCTAGTATGTATTTTAATTAATTACTGTATGTATGTATGTTGAAAATAGGAGAAAAAAAAACTATTTTTAAAGAAAAGGAGCTTTTAATTAATTAAATGAAAAGGCAACACTTTTACATGTTAAGCGCACTTACAATGTACAACGGTTGTACATTAGTACCGTATGTACGTACCGTAAATGAAAGTCATTGCTTGCTGAACATAGCGGAGAGAAAAACAATAGCGTGCGTAGACAGATTCATTACTTTGCGAATCACAGTACGCTTCCGTCTTAATTTTTTTTCTTCTGAAATTCTGACAGCGATTCGGATAGTCGGAGTTCGGATGATTGGAGTTCTACTGTACCCTTAATTGTCGATAATAAACACTTTGGACACAAAAACCACAAAATTTTATTTCATAAGTCTTCAAAAACTTTAGATTAAAGAGTTTCCTTATGTCTAATCACAACAAAATTTCACCTTCCTGAAGCAAATATTTGCAGAGTAAAAAAAAATTAAAGGTTTTGACTTAAGACCATTACATTGGTGACATAAATACTCTAATATAATAAAATGAATTTCAAACAATCAAAGTAGAATCTCAATTTCAGATACTAATAAATGCAATATGGATCAGCAAATATTGTCCTTGGAAAGGTAAATTTTTTTATTTGCCTCAAGACTTGATTTATGTTTTCAAAGAAAGAAAGAAAGAAATGGAAAAAAGTCTCTCGGTGAGAGGTTACATAAAAATTTAATATTTGAATATAATATGGGCCAAGTAAAATGAACACATAACTAAAGATTTGAGTCCTCTTTCCTATTAAATTTCAAGGTCTTACAGTTCGATAATGATCATTGTAATATCTATTCTGGATCATGTGTATATATGAAGTAATTAATAATTCGACTATAATTAAAACATATTCAGTCTCTTATAACTTCATTAGTTATATGTTAGAAACTATAACATATTTAATAAAAAATTTATTTTGTTTCACACATCCAGTCTACAAAAAAAGCAACTATGAACATAAATAGGAATTATAAGTCATTAGAAATTAAAGTTTTTAAAATTTGCAAACTTAAAAAATCATTATAAGTCTATAAACTAAAATAACTGAAACAATTATGGATTAGAAAATACCTATGAGCTCTTATCTGTTTTCCTTCAACTTCAATGGTAATATCAGTATCAATTTCTTCGAGGAACATTTTTAACAAGTCTTCACCAAGTTTCGAACAAGCCTCCAGCATATGAGTGTTCCTTGAATTTTGGTTGGTGAACTCCACCTGTTGATTTTGGGATTCTCTCCATTGCCTTTCTAAGCTTGCAACACCACCCAATGAGGAACTGACATCCGAAACCTCAGAATATATTGTTTCAGAATCGTCTTCAAACTCACATGAAATCGACAAGAACATAGGAGAATGAGACATCTTGTCTTTCACCAAATCATGATTTATGTGTTTGTCAGATGTAGACTCCCCGCCACTCACAGTCATTTGAGATGAACCAGATCTACTCATAGAGTCTACGTTTTTCGATTTGATCTCACTACTCTCAGACTGCCCTTCAGAACCCAACTTCAGGCTGTCGCTTGAGCTTTTGGAATCAATTTTCTCAAGTTTCTTGCAACTGGATGATTGGACCTGCAGGAGCTCATCTTTGGGGTCATCACCAGTAGGTTTGTCAGGTGGTTGGGGAGTTTCTTCTACGAGAGATTTCGGAAATCTCATGGCATCAATGTCTTGTGGCTTGGTGGAGGCTTTCACAATTATGGGAGGAGCTGTTGTTTCTGGGGTCTCCTTCACTTGCTTTTTCCTTCGCAGAATAGGACTCATGGGCAAGAGACCACTCTCATCCTTGCTGTTCACACACTTAGGCTTCTCCATATCCCCAGTAGATTTCCACCTCACTTTCTCATCTGATAACAGTCTATCAGTGAAACTCATCTTTCCTAAATTAGAGCAGCTTCCAGAGGCTTCTTCATTTTTGTTGAAACTCTGCATGAGCCTAAATGTTTGGTCAAAAGCTTTCATATCCTTGGCTTGGTAGGATTTGGAATCCTTGCACACTCTCTTGTCAGCAGAGTGACACAAGTTGTTGTTAGAGAATTTCTTATGGTACAAATTGTCGTAGTATATTCCATCTGAATAGCGGTGAGCACTTCTAGATTTCCGTGCTCCTGTGTTGTGCAAATGGCGGAAGACTTCATAATTGTTGGAAGGGTGATTGTCAAGAGCAGTAGCTGAACGGCTTTCCTGGTGTCTGGTGAGAGAAAAGAACTTGGTTTTATTTTCCAAATTATGCTGACTGGTTGATAAAAATGAGTCTGATAATTTCCTTCTCTGTTCCCCAAACACACCATTATTGATCTTGTGGTCTGAATTTCCAGAATGTTGGCCTGACACATGGCTTCCAGTATTTACTCTGGAATAGGTTTCTTCACTGATTCCATAACTTTCATTAGAATTGTCCTTCAGATTAATATACATGGACACAGATGTAGGTTCTTGTATACCTGACTTCTGGTTTTGAACAGGTTCATATTTCACAGAATCTAAATCAACATACATGTAACAAGACTGCGGACGATGCTTTTCGTTAGAATCTGAAAAACTTAGCGATTTACAATCACTACTACATCTGTCCAACTGGGAAGTGGACTGAGCTTTCATAAGTGGTTCTTTCATCACATATTCATCAGTGGATTTTATTCCAGCAAAAAACTCATCATAGGTAGTGTTCTGGTAAGACTGCTCAGGGTTTGGGCCAATATTAACTTTTTGATTCCTAGCATCAATATACATGTAAGTATGACTTGGACTAGACTTTTTTGACTTGGCTGAGTTAGGTGATGGAGGTGGTACACTGTTTATGTCAATGTAGAATGGAAACATTGATCCTGAAAGCTGTTTCGAATTTTCAGATAATGGAGGATTCATCTCTGACCCAATGTTGATGTTTGTTATGGGTGAACCAGATATCCCATCAGAGGACATAATAAGAGAAGATGCTACAGAGTTTGAGAAACCAGTGTCTGACAATAGACTGAAAGTACTATGTGACATGAAGCCAGAATCGCTCATGCTGCCATCAAATCTGCGGAAATGTACCCCAGGAGATGCAGATTCCAGCTCTTGGCTGCTACTGAACGAAGATGACTCTTTGTTGAAGGGATTCTTGAAAAGGTTAGATTTGGGTGAAGGGGTGTGATCATGTAGATAGAAACCAGTGCTTTCAGTTTTTCTGGGTGGAATGCTATGTTTCAATTTGTCCTGATCATTTTCAATGATTTTAGACACATTACCTCTGTAACACCATTCAATGCTGTCATCTATAGCAGCCTCATCTAATGAACCTTGTGTTTCTAAGTCAAAAGTGTTGCTCCTAACCATACTTCCAACATTTGAGGTATCACATAGCTCGGAATCAGGATCAGAATTTACACCTTCTTGATTTGGAGTTGAGTCATGGGAATCATCATCTCTTTGAGATAGTCTGCTATTTTTACCATTGCCACTTAGATATTCTTGTGATGATTCAGTTCCAGCAGTGTTTCTTAAGTTTAATCCAGCAGAATCAGAAAAGTTCGAAAATTCTTTTTCTAGATCCAAGTCAATGTGTAAATCATGATTCACATTCCCTTGCAGTTTGCATATTTTGCTGGTTGGACTGGTTAAGACACTGTTAACCTTATTCTTTTTCATATTCATTTGATTATGTGCAGCTCCAAACATACCTGAAATGTCTACCTTAGATTCAGGAGATACAGGACTTGTTTTAGGTGTAACAAAGCTATCAGTACATGAAGAATTAACAGATTCTTTTTCAAACTCATCAACTTCAAATATATGTTTATTCACAGGACCTCTATTGTGACAGAGCAATTCAATGTACTTTTTGCTAAGATGAAGAGCTTCACATTCATGCTTCCTTATATCATCATCTGTATAAACTTTCCTGAAATCAAAAACACATTTCATGATGCAACTTTTGGAATGCACAAAACATTTGATAAAGAATGACTATTAAATTCTTTAAAAACTCTTATTTTAAAGGTAATTGGTAATTTTTTGTTAACGTCGTACTAGAGCAACACAACGGGCTATTGACGAAGGTCCGGGATCAGTCCCTTAAGGGAAAGATCCGAGGACAACACCTCGTAATTTTGAACCATGGTCAGATGACGAAGCAACACCTGAGCTGGCACCCCACTCTCCAAACTTCCACGCCAACCCAACATGAGGACTTTCGGCCACAACAGATTTAAGGTGCACCAGCCGCCTCTACACCATACGTTTACAAACATCCATGCCCGGACCCGGATTCGAACCAGGAACCTTCCGATCTAGAGGCTAACACCTTAACCACTATACCGGTTGGTTGGCTTTATTTTAAAGGAAAAAGTAGAAAACAAAATTATGTAAAATAAATATTTTTCCCAGGAAACCAGCAACTTTTGATTTATTCTCTATGTAAAAAGCATTATAATTAACCTAAAGTACAGCAGTATTATAGTATTAATGTTTGCGTAAGGATTTATGGTGCAAGAGCAGGATCAACTATGCTGTGCCAAACACAAGGTAATAAAAAGATAAGTATCTCACAAGCATACATTTTAAAAGATACATTTTTAAGCTGTGTTTTTAAAACTTTATTTAGATGCTGTAGAAAACATAGTGGTCATAAACTTAAATGGCATTAGTGATTAATACAAATGAGCATTTTACACATGAAATCATAAAAATATATTTCTTGAATTTAGTAATTACTTTTACATTATAATTTGATTTCTGTTAGGAAAGGCTCATTCAATATTTTAATTTATAATGACACTGAAACCTGCTTACCTTAAAAACTGCAGCAATTCTGCCTCCTGCAGATATGCGTTATAGGATGTCACACCAAGATTAGACTCTAAATGTTCATTAAGGTGATTATAGAAGGCCGGAGTTCGAGCTTTCAAAAGAGCCTTATGTGCATGATACAATTTAGGAAGGTCTGGATGTTTGTTTTTAGTTTCACCTGGTGTTTCTTTCACAGTAGTATTTACTCCAATCAATGTATCAGAAAAGACATTATTTTGCAACATACTGAAAAATAAAATGGAACTTAGCAAGCAGAACAAAAGATAAAATGCATTTTTAACAAAGATGGAAATACATAATGAATTCGTACTGAAGCATGTGTTCCTGAAGTTGACCTTGAAGGGTAGAGCGCAATTTCTCTTTCTCTTTTGCACATTTTATAAGGAAAGCAGCACTTGGGTGTGTTGGCCCCCATGCTTTACTTTTGGAGCTGGCCATTGGAGCATAGTGATGTTAAACTCCTCTTAGTCAACTTGGAATTCCTGGAAAGAGAAGAGAAAAACTTTTATCAGTCAAATATCTTAAATTTATTAAGTTATTTTGAACTCATGGATCTTATACATCGAAAACTGAAACATGACAGGACTTGAAAGAAAACAACACATACCAAGTAAATAATTTTTCAAAAAGATCAGCTTTTTAACTTAGCAAAAATGCTAGTAACTAGACACTAATAAAATATCCACATTTCAACTTTACATTATAAAATAAAGATCCTTTCAAACCTCTTTAAAGTTTCCAAGAAGTGTGGATATAATACATGCATGACTTTCAGAGAGAAGGTGTGTACTTAGTAGAAAAGTGATTAAAGGCAACATTTGACGTGGAGATTAAGCGGTGATAGCTGTGAAAACAACTGGTGAGCAATAAAATTGTGATTCTGATGATGTTATATCATTGGAATTTTTTGGAACTGTTAAAAAATTTTAGGCAAAAAAAATACAAGAGTGCTTTTTAAATTAAATGGGAAAAATTTGTATTTGTAAAACTGCCTCAAGAACATTTAAATTTCATGAGATTATATTTTTACACATACATTCCTAAAATTACATTCTAACACTTATCAAACTTAATTTCGGCATTTTAAAGAAGCAGTAATCCCAATGTGTTAGATAGTTATTAAAATTATATGAAACTACACTTCACTTTTTTTTAACCCATATAAGCTGTTAATGAAAAAACTGAGTTAAATTGATATAAATGTGTTTGGGAAAGTGACACCGTTTCTATACCCATCATTTCTAGGATGATACTACTAACTAAACGTCTTTGACATCTCTGCTTAATGATTAAACAGTCACACACACAGTTCAATGAACACTCATTTTCATTCATTATTCACACCCACATTTCTCTCAGCTTTGGCAATGATCCAATAGTTTCCCAGTATTAGAGACAGTCAACAGAATTAAGTTGCCATGACTAGAACATAGGAACTCGTTAGAAAAACATTGGACTGACCCTTTTTACTCAAGATTCATTCAAAGGGCTATCATGAAGAGAAACAAGTTTTGTCTTAATTCTAAGTCTCTTGAACATATTGGTAATACAATAAAATCTTCTGATTAGACTGAACCAATATATTACAATAAAAAGATCAGATAAATTCACATATTTTAGAAGGCTGGAATGTTTTATTAATTTCAGATATCTCATTATCTAATAAAACCATACCATTGCAAAACACAATGTTGTATTGTTTTAAATGGTTGAAATACAACTGATTCCAGAGGACAAGAACACTGGTGCAATTTAAGGGATGTCCCTACTATGAAAGGGTTTTGTAATGTACCAGATTTTGATCTTCTCTAGAAAGACAGGAAAGAATGTTGATCAGAAGAAAGTATTTAGTATTTGGGGTGCATGTATGGGTGGGGATATTTAGAGAAACATCCTCTAGATCTTGGAAAGAGAGTGGAGAATTTTTAGAGCAAATTTGGATTTAAGGAAAAGATGTACAGAGAAGAATGTTAATGTGGTAGTTCAGCATGTGCCATAAGTGAGGAACTCAGAAAATGTTTTTTCATGTAAAAGTTGTAGGTATCCATGCTATTCCGAAAAGAATAAAGGAATTTGTCATTTGAACCACACCAATTACCTCTTAAACAGATGTAAAAAATACATCAGTATACATTTCAAATTTGTTTGTAATATTTTGGAATAAAAAAAAATGTCTATTGTGATTACAGTTATGATTAATTGACTGTACTAATAATGCAATTAACAGATCTTAAGGTGGCCTTTAAGTGTGCTCAATTTTATATACTGTGGATTAAAATAAGTTATTTAAAACAATTAATTGTGTTGTTTTCATAAAAAATTCATTAGTCATTTCATTTCATGTATTTATAATAAAAATTAGTTTTAAATAATAAATTAGCAACTGCAGGAATTAAAAAAAAAAATTTCTCTAAATACTTCCTATTAATCCCACAATTTTCTCTAAAGCTAACCTTCTTCAAGTAAAGTTATAATTTTTAACTAAATAAAATAAAACCACATACTGTCTAAACACAATTGTCTTTTCTAATTAAAAAAACTGTCTAAAAACAAGATAAAACTAATGTTACTCAAGCTACACTGAGCTTGTTTTGCAGCAGGGGTTGAATGTATTCTAAAAATAAAGATACGCTATCAACTTTATCCTAGGTCAGATATTTATAGTGAAGAACTGGAAGAAGAGAATATTATGGTTGAGGTGTTCAGGAAGTGTGAAATATTATTTTTAATTAAATCTTCATAAATAAAACTGTAACTTTAAATTTTAACATTAATTAAGTACAACAATAATTACTTATCCATTTGAATTTTAATAAATTTTCAACTAAATAAATTAAGTTCTAAAGTAAGACTTTATACAAGGAATAATTGTATAAAAAAACACACATCAAATGGAATACATATTTGTACTTCATTATAGACCCATTGATTAACATAGTAAAAAGGTCCTAAATATAGATGGCAAGACTTGTTTTGACCACAAGGGCCAAGTGTGTATGAATAGCAGAGGGTGTAGATGAAATAATTAAACAAACTTCTTAAGAAAGAATTAACTACACAAAAAATGTTCAGAACATATCAAATACAGCTTAATGATTTGAAATAATTTTTTCAGTTTGTATAAAACACTATCATAATCTAAGCAAATATTAAGTCATCGAAAGTTGTGTACAACAAAAATAAAACATTTAAACTCAATTGTTACGAAAGATAAAAATTGAATGTTTACCATTGTAAATAGCCTTGTTTATAATGCTTTTCAAGTTTGCAGTAAATTTTTAACAAGTACTCATAATTTTTAACAAGTAAAACATACAATAAGCCAGAATGCTAGAACACATTGAGATTCTTGGAAGACTTGTTTCAATTAGCATTAAAAATATGTATACTCACTCATGGATTAAAATACAAATCATTGAACTCTTTTCTTTTATGGAATATTACCACTTAACCTAGTTCATCTAAATTCTTAAAATACTTTACTAATCATAGATTAATAAATTCTACTTAAGTTGTAAACACATAAACAACCCAATCCATACTGAGTGGTTTAGTTTCAGCATTAAATATTCATGGGTTGCCCCTCCCCTTGCAATTAAGAAATATGAATGACTTTCAGAAATACATCACAGTTGAACAGAAAAAAACATGGATTAAGAAATGTAGTGATGAGATTTTGATCCAAACAGAATATATATGAACTTTTTTATCATCAGTAAAAATATGATTTATCATTCATAAAAAAAGAAAAGAAATTACGAAGTTAGAGTGCCAGATTTTTCGAATATAGACACAACAAAAGATTTGATTTTCGAATAAATTCATAGTTAATTTTGGAAGTACCAGTAGAGGAATGGAATCCACTGTTTTTTATTTAATTCTGCTGCTAAGAATTCGAAAATACCCAATTAATATATGTGAAAACAGTTGAGTGATATTACAATGAAAGAAAATAACAAAGCAGACAAAACGTATCTTTCAGTTCAGCTTCATTTTTATAGACATAAGTTATGGATATAAATTAAAAAATTTAAATTTAAAGACGCCTTTGAGACAGCTTCGGACGTAAACAAAAACAATGTGCAGAGAACGAATGTAAAAAACATTTTTTTATGGACATGAACGTCTCTCCATACCTTTGAACACTCTGTGTATCATGCTGAAAAACGTCATCGGCAAATCTATTCATTTTCTTCAATTAATTTGTCCCAAACTACGCATACTTTTTGGTTAGAAAGTCTGATCCTAAGCCCAAATCTACTTCTCATCTTGAAAATCAATAACACAAGACTGAGAGGGTTGCCATCTGAATATCGCTTTGCCGGTCATCAGAGAGTAAATTCGCCAGAACACCGGATTGTCGCCTCAATTTACGCCAATTTACGCCGATCGAAGGAAAAAGCCAGCGCCCCTCCTGTGGCATAAATTTCAAACGTGCTTTCGAAATAGATAAATAATGAAACGACTCAAACTTAAAAATAAGACTAGAATATTAAAAACTTTTCTGTAGATACACTTATTTAAAAAAAATCTGAATACATCAATAACTAAATACTGAAAAAAATCATTGAACGCAATGCTCACTTAACATACGACATTTAAGGTAACGGTAATGGTAATTTTAGTTAACGTCGTACTAGAGCAACACAACGGGCTATTAACTGCCCCTAAAGGGAAAGATCCGAGGACAACACCTCGTAATTTTGAACCAAGGTCAGATGACGAAACAACACCTGAGCTGGCACCCAACTCTCCAAACTTCCACACCAACCCAACATGATGATTTTCGGCCACGACAGATTTAAGGTGCACCAGCCGCCTCTACACCATACGTTTACAAACATCCATGCCAGGACCCGGATTCGAACCAGGAACCTTCCGATCTAGAGGCTAACACCTTAACCACTATACCGGTTAGTCGGCTACGACATTTAAGGAATCGGAAAGAAAAGAATGGGCCATCCTGAATTATTTTGTGAACACATCATTGAAGGAAATTCTTTATAGAATATTAAATGTTTCTTAGAAGGGGTGTGGCTATCTGTTCTCTGCACATTGTCCCAATGTAGAACTTTTAAATGCCCCGAGAGGTGAATGAGAATCCATGTCTTTCGGCTTTCGGTATAAATGTGTCACACAAACAATCCTCTATAAATTAATGGTAAGCCATTGAACAATCACTAATTCAATTGTAAATAATAATACATTTATTTACGGACAGACACATATACAAACGTAATGGACAAATAGCTAACAAAATAGCGAATAAGAACAGTTTGTAATGGCACGCAATTTTTTCTCTGCAACTATATTTATTAATAATTCGATTAGGCATTTTAAGAGCATTATTCAACAGTGCACTTTTAAAAAGAAAATCATGTTCTTGTGATCGCGTATAGAATATTTTCAGATAAAAATACAAAAGCCGTAATTTTTAGGTTTTTCTGTTTGTCTTGAAATTGTGTACAAATTAATTAATTTTTTTGAAGTTTTCGGGACAAAAAAAATTTGGAGTTGGTTGCGGTTTGTTGGTAAGTTGAATTAACGTCAAACTGGAACAACACAGCGGTATTGGTGACGGTCCGGGATCCAACACGAAGGGAAAGATCCGAGGACAACACCTCGTAATTTTGAACTATGGTGAGACGACGATGTCACGCTTGATGTCGCGCATCCCACTCTCCAAACTTCCACACGAAGCCAACATGAGGACATTTGAGGTCACGACAGTTTCAACGTGCATCAACCCCCACGTTCACAACAGTCTTTGCGTGGAACAAGTTTCGAACTAGCAAATCTGTGTTTACTTTTTTACCAACCGGTCTACCTGGCCCAAGAAAATTACGAGAACTTGAAATCGGTATTTTCAAGTTTAATATGTATAGTATACTATAGTATACACCTTTTAATCACTTGAGTTTAGAAAGTGAAATTTATGAGCTGCAGAAGAACCAGAATTAAAACCTCATACCAGTTCTGAAATAATGTCGTCCCTGAAACAATAAAAAAAAGTACAATGTTTTTTAAAAAAGTGAAAGAAAACTATTTCGATAGATAAAAATCGTAGAAACGGTGAGCTCCTCGTAGAAAAAGAACGAATTCTTGCTGAAATCATTTTGGAATTAAAAAGCTATCAGAAATCCATGCTGTAGCTATCAGAGAAAATCGGAGTTGCGTTAATTATAAGTAAAATAGATATTTGAATACATCAATAACCGAAAACTGAAAAAAATCATTGAACGCAATGCTCACTTAACATACGACAGTTAAGCAATCGGAAAGAAAAGACTGGGCCATCTTGAATTATTTTGTGAACACATCATTGAAGGAAGTTCTTTATAGAAATCAAACATTTCTGAGAATAGGGTGTGACTATCTGTTCTCTGCACATTGTCCCAATGTAGAACTTTTGAATGCCCCGAGAGGTGAATGAGAATCTATTTCTTTCGGTAATCGGTATTAATGAGTTACATAAGCAATCCTCTATAAATTAATTGTAAGCCGTTCATCAATCACTACTCCAATTGTAAATATTAATACATTTATTTAGGGACAGACACATCTACAAACGTAATGGACAAATAGTTGACAAAATAACGAATACAACGACCCCTCACCCCAACTAGCACAAGAGGTAGTTTTTCCTGTCGCAAAAATATAGCAGCTGTCTCATGCACGTCGTGCTAACAGCTCGATTATACTACTATATCTTTATCACATCTTTTATATCACACTAGGGGGCCTGCCCCCTGCTCGCTAACGCTCGCCAACCCCCGGACGATTGCTTCGCAATCCTCATTGGTTCGCTGCGCGAACCTATGCTCGCTTCGCTCGCCTCAATGAAGACATGTGTCCTAGCAGAAGGGATTGTTTACAAAATAAGTTACCAAAAAAAAAATGCTTTTCAAATCTAAATTTGCTGTATAAAAAAAATATATATATACAGTATCTCTAAAATCAGAATTCAAATGTTGTTTGTGTGTACATTTTCCCAACACTCAAACGACCCACACTTTTTCATTGAGTTTGTTGCCGAAAGTTGTAGTGCAAGCGTCTTGTTGAACTATAATTGTTGGCCCTGAAAAAGGACAGTTTTTTAAATGGCCCTGAAAAGATTCTCCGCTTTCTTTGATTTCTATTATAAACTAACTGCAACAGCTCATTAAAATTTCCTTTTTTTTTTTTTCAATAAAATTTCATCCGATAACGCTATAAATTCAATCGATGCGCGAGACTTCGCGATAAACCAACAATCGTACAGTGTTGCCAAAACCCGATTACAAATAACGTCTTTTTTGCGTGCCACGTAAGAGAATTATATATATAGATGCTGTAAAAGCATCAAGTCGTCGCAAAACGACACCATTATAGACATCGCAAATACATCATTTATCTTAAGGCCAAACTATTAAAATGGTAGCGTCAAGGGCCAACTTCTTTCAAACTAACCGTTCCTTCATATATCCCTGATGTGTATTCCCTGCTTTTTTGCTTCAGTGCAACGTTAATTCACATACCTACATAACCTGGTGTGTTTGAGTTCTTAGCAGGTTCCCGCTCGCAGGATGGAGAAAAGAACCCTATCTATTTTTCTACTTAGCGAAACTACAGTACAGAGCCCCTTAGTCAAAAGGGAGGGCATACGTCCCCTATAAATATTGTCATCATTTTCAATCTTTGAACTTTCACACCTCGCTAACTATGACCTGGTCAATCACTCAAAGTTGTTTGTTTCGTCTTCCCTTTCAGTTGGATTCCGCCACAATGCTTAAGTTGCATGTGCAGTTTAATAGAAAGACCGCCTTTGAAACCAGTTAACTTTCTTTCTTCATAAGTCTAATAACCTTTCTTTTAATCTTTAAAATGGCGAATTAAATTTAACTATTATTTCCTTTACGAGCCCTTAAGAATGAGAGCTCAGAGCCTTTCCAAACACCTTTACGTAACAAAACAGATCCCTCCACGCACTATGATGTTATAGTCAACTTTAATTTGAAGATCTTAAACTATTTTTCTGGAATTTTCTTCATCTACACTTGTGAGAACTCGCATCACAACACATCTATGAAGGAACTTCTCGACGACTGCCTTACACTATTCCTATCACGATTGCTACTTTAATTTCTGTTATTATAACATGATAGATTATGATTTCTTATCAAAACCCTATGAAGCTAAACATAAAATAACATTTTAATTCTAAAACGTGTTTGTATTAAATAGCAACGAACGTTAAAGACTGCTAAGGGGAATCAGAGAAAATGGAGTCCTAACCGAACATTAACTTGTCGGGAATGGTGGGAGGATTTGATAAATTCCAAGACGGAATTGCAGACTTCGTGGTGCCTTTGTAATTACTCCCCCTTCGCACTCAATCTTTCTTCGGTTAATGACTAGAATTTCGCTGTCTTGAACAGACCCTTTCATATCAAAAACTTTGGCAACAGTCCGTGGATTTTGCTTGCTACTATTTCACGATTTAACAGAGAAAGAAATGAATTTACAGAGAATACGCTACTTTCGGAGATACTTTTTGCTTTTGTAAAAGATGGGGATATATTGAAGTATAATCGATAAAAACTATAGAAAGTTGAAAAAAGGCAGATACGACGATTACAAAATAGGAGAGGGTCTATTTACTAAATTCGTGCGTGGTTGTGAATTTTTTTAAAGGAAATCCAATACCTTGCGCCTCGCATGTCTCTCTTGAACTCTTGAACCTGATCATTTCGAGTTGGGCACAGTACTTAACGACTAACGGATGTGTTTGCAGTACTTGACTTTAATGAACTTGTGCAAAGTTCTGTAGAGTTCATGAGCATTGGAAGGCCG
The DNA here is from genome assembly GCA_947359465.1 of Metellina segmentata. NCBI lineage: Eukaryota > Metazoa > Arthropoda > Arachnida > Araneae > Tetragnathidae > Metellina > Metellina segmentata. Next base: position 103,924,032 of record OX375875.1, read on the forward strand.
ATACCCGTGATATGGCATATAATTTTCTTTACATATTCCAACAGGATTTTATTTTAAGTTTCTGTCATAAAAACGTACAATTGGTTAGCATTTAAATAGTTTTTCTTTCTCAGAACTAGAAAACCATGAACCTAATGGTTTTAAAATTAATAATTTCAAATATGTTACATTCTAATTAACTTCTGTATTTTAAAGTCTTTTAAATATGAAAAGTATATAACATTTATTTTTACCTATAATCTTGGTTCACAAAATGGCAACACATTTACATGAATAATTAAAATTTCATAGAAAAAAGTTATAGCTATTTAAATAACCATAAAAATGTGATTCCAAATATTCAAAATATTTTGATTTTTTAATTTAAGTCCACTAAAGTTCGTTCAACATTCTTACAAATAGGATACATATTCCTGAAAATTTACATACCTCGTTTATTGTTTTTCACTGCGTATAAGACATTCATGATTCTTAATGAATTAATACCATTCATTTAAATTGAAAAAACTAATACATCGAATTACATATAAGGTATTTTTTAAAAACTCATAATATATTTATCAAGAAAACACAAAAAAAACACCTCTAAATTCGGTGAAAGCGTCTCTAGCCAAGGCCATCTAGATTCCATTTGGTCTTGGTAACATAGAAGATACATACGTGGATACGTATGTACTAAGATACATACGTGGCCTTGGCCACGTATATATCTTGATTTTTATTTAGTTTTAATTTGTTACTTGTAATTTTTAATGCATATACTTGTTATTGAGTAAGGGACAGTTAATATTTTTTGCTCTATAGAACGAATTTGTTTTAAAAGTGAACAAAACCACATTAATTTTGAATTGATTAATTTAATGGAGAGTAGCTTGATGACGTCAATACTAAGGGTGCGATTCCATTGGCAAATAGTTTTTTAAGTGAAAGACGAATACATAATATGTCATTGTTCGCCATATATATGGGAGCTAGTATATGTTAAATATGCCGTGGCCTCAAATGTCCTCACGTTGGCGTGGTGTGAAAGTTTGGAGAGTAGGGTGCCAGATTGGGCGTTGTTCTAATTATCTGACAGTAGTTCAAAATGTAAAGGCGTTGTCCTCTGGTCTTTCCCTTCAGGAGTGATCCCGGACCATCACCAATAATCCCGCTATATTACTCCAGTGGGACGTTAATTAACTTACATACCTACCATATGTCATTGTTTACAAAGTGGCCCCTTTCAAAAACATGCTTTGAACTTTTTTTAAAGCGAATCGGTACATCAAGACTTTAGCTGGAATAAAAAAATCAGTGAAGAAAAGAATCCAAATAACCATAAAATCATATAGATGTCAATGATAATGGAGCATAAGTGATTACAAAAATTTTAAATGAGGAAGAATGTACAACCAACAAAATAAATAATTCTATGTGAAGTAACCAAGGAATTTCCGAGTTAAGACAATTTTCATAAACTCGAACGCCACAATTGTAAGCCATCCATTTAACAAGATGCTCACTAAATAAAAACCAAAACAGTACACATTTAAATACATACGAAAAGAAATCGAGAGTTTACAGTAAAACACACTCCCAATATTCGAACTTAATTCCAACGCAAGCTGTAAAACCCTTTTTCCTGTACGCTTCGTATAAGTGCCGCAAAACCACACTTGACTTGATTAAGGATGCAACCCTCTGCATGAGAGATGAGCAGGAAGCAACCCGTAAACAAACAAAAGCGCCCTCTTACTGGTGATGGACGAGCCGACAGATACCAGAGCATCACTCTCTAGAGACAGGCAAGAGTTAAGCGAACCAAGCCCCTGTCACAATGATTGGATGCAGGATGAAAAGTCCACTTGGTTTAACCCGCAGGACCTCAGAGAAAGTTTACATAATAGCAATTAATTTACATAATAGCGAATTTGCCGCAAGGGACAGTGGACTTTCAAATCAAACTTTTTTGATTATTATCCGATTTGTGTGAAATTTGCAGACTGTTTACTTTTGCAAAAAAATAAGTTGGGTCCAAAAATATCAAGTAATTTGGAAGTTATCTCTCTATATTAAAAAAAAGTTACCGCCGCCGCCGCCGCCGCCGCCGAAGAATTGAAATTTTTGTTGTTTAGCTCCATTCTTAGACGGTTTCCCGAGAAAGTACTGATCGGAAAAATATGAAATTAACATGCTTTGTTCTTCATCGTATTCCCTGGATAATTATTAAGATTTTTTTCCGATGCAGCTATTAGTTTAGGTTTTATTAAGTGTTAAAGTTGAAGAAGTGAAATTTCTTCCGCGAGTGAGCAAAACACATTCAAAATTTCAGTCTTTAGTCGTGAGTTTTTTTTTAAGAGTACCTCTCAACGTAAATTTTTGCAGCTCGTCGAGTTTTTTTTGAAATTTAAATGTGGTTCTTGATAATATTTTTTTGAAATTCGGGAAAAATCGGGACATTTTTGTTACTTTTTTTTAAAACTGCCGTATCTATATCTAATTACTATTAGTTTTTAATTTTTAAAATATAGCAGTATACCTCAGAATATACTCTTTCTTACGGTACTATTATTTTTGAAATCGGTTAATAATTAAATTGGATGCGATCAAAAGTTCGTCATACAAAATTCGGAATCTTTGGATATTTTCGCTACTTATTGTTAAAACCGTTTTGTCTACGGCAAAAGCCATTATTTTTTAAATTTGAAAACATCACTGAATACATTACATTACACTCTTTCTTATGGTACAATTATTTTTCAAATTGGTTAATAAATAAAATCGATGCAAATAAAAGTGGGTCATACAATTTTCGGAACTTTCAGATCGTAACTTCCGATACAAAACTAAAATGGTCATATCTGTATAGTATTACTGTTAATTTTTAATTTTAAAAATATTGCAGTATACCTCAGAATATACTCTTTCTTACGGTACAATTATTTTTAAAATTGGTTCATAAATAAATTCGATGCAATCAAAAGTTGGTGACACAAATTTCGTATTTTTCAGTTCGCATAGCTGCTTCCGAAAGCAGTAGTGGGTTACACTTTTGACTATCGGGTTTGCCAGATATCAAATTTATCGTAGCAACAATTGCCATAAAAACGATTTCTTTTTATTTGGCGAGGAAAAAGGCTCGCTTTTTCCCTCTGTTTTCAAGACAGTTTACCGACAAAGTACAGATCGTAAAGTTTGGATATTAACAATGTTTAGTTAAAATTGTACAGGGAACAAGATGCAGAAGATTTTTTACTGATGCGGCTATTAGTTTAGGGTGCATTAAGTGTTAAAGCAAAAAAAGTTAAATCACTTGCGAAAGAAGTATTGGTTTGAGAAAGCAAACCAAACGGATTGCGTAGCAATCCCCGGGGTCGGCGAGCGTAAGCGAGACGCAGCGAAGCCCTCGCTGTGACGTCATGAACCGGAAAGTGAAATCAGCATAATACGAATTATTCAGATAGTTTCACTCTGTGAAAGTAATGTTGGTTTGCGAAGCAAACCAAATGGTATCTGTGACAGGAGTGTTGGTTTGCGAAGCAAACCAAATGGGATTGCGCAGCAATCCCCGGGGGTTGGCGAGCGTAAGCGAGCAGGGGGCGGAGCCCCCTAGTTACATAAAAAGTGGTAAAATATTTTGATAAATTTTACCTACGCCTATTAATTTTCCACGTACTATCAAAATTTCAACTCACATAATAGTTTGTATTAATAAACTAAATTAACTCCAAGTAGTATATTGCTCAACTGTAACAGTTCGAAACTAGATCCAACCAAAGACCGTCGTATAAGTAAGGGCTGGTACTGTTAAATACACTGCTGGTCACCGTAAATGCAACACCCTGAAGGAAGCATGCAAATAATGTGAAATTTACAACATGCATTAGCGGAGGTGAGATATGCAAATGATTAGAATTTCAGCGCAGACGCACATCACGCGCGCCTGTGGCGCCACTTCAAAGCGCTATTGAAGGCTTGGAGATTTCGACGATTTCAAGTACGGCAATTGTGTTTTTCTTGTGGTTTAAAAAAAACGATCAATTACGCCTCGTAGAAAACAGCGATCATCTTTTGATCAAGTATCCGAGTTCGAAAGAGGAAGGATAGTGGCCAACCGAGATTGTGGATTATTTTTCAGGGAAATCGGTAGTCGTGTTGGACGAAACCAAACAACTGTAATGCGGATATGTGATCGTTGCGGGAGGGTACGATGGAACGACGTGTTCGATCGCATCTACCTTAGTACACCACTTCAGGTGATGACAGGCATATTGTACGTATGGCAGTGACGGATCGCTCAGCCACATCACGAACCACAGCACAGCACATTCAGTCTGTAACGCATCATCCAGTGTCTGTGCGTACCATTCGACGTCGTTTACAGCAGAGTGGTCTGTCCGCAAGACGTCCATTGCTTCGTCTACCCTTGACGCAGAACCACAGTTGTCTCCGCCGCCAATGGGGAGATGAAAGAAAGATGTGGACGGCAGAATGGAAGGAAATTGTCTTTACTGACGAGTCACGCTTCTGTCTGCAACACCACGATGGTCGGATTCGAGTCTGGAGACACCGTGGAGAGAGGATGCTGAACAGCTGCGTTATGCACCGCCACACTGGTCCTGCACCGGGTATTATGGTATGGGGCGGTATTGGATATCACTCTCGCACTCCTCTAGTACGCATTGCCGGTACTTTAAACAGCCAGCGCTACATCTCCGAGGTGTTAGAGCCAGTTGTCCTTCCTTACCTTCAGGGCTTGCCCACAGCCATATTTCAACAGGATAATGCGCGACCACACGTTGCACGCATTGTCCAAGGGTTCTTCGTCAATCGCCAGATTAAATTGCTTCCGTGGCCAGCTTGCTCTCCGGATCTTTCGCCGATAGAAAACATGTGGTCCATAGTTGCTCAACGATTGACCCAGATTACATCCCCAGCTGCCACACCAGATCAACTTTGGCAACGTGTGGAAGCTGCTTGGTCTGCTGTACCCCAAGAAAACATCCAAAGTCTCATTGAATCAATGCCGAGGCGTATGACAGCGGTGATCTCCAACAATGCCGGCTGCTCTGGCTACTGATTTGGCAGGAACCACACTTCACAGAAGTCTGTAAATTTAATCATTTGATACTTGGTCAACATGTTATCTATAAAATAAATTTTGTTGTGATATCTCTTGTCTTTCTTGGTGTTGCAATTTGGGTGGTCAGCAGTGTATGTCGTAACCTCATATGCCCTCGCGTTGGCGTGATGTGGAAGTTTGGAGAGTAGGGTGCCAGATCATTTGCTGCTTGTAGATATGTCAATATGTAGGATGGTTATATAGTAGTATGTGATAATGTTTATTCTATTTTTTAAATGATGTAATTTATTCTGTGCATATTTTACTTATTTTGCAAAGAGGTTATAAAGAAGAGCTGTTATAAAGATAAGAAATCAACACCTTCGAGGGGGGGGGGACTTGGACACCCAAGGTCCCACTGGTTTTAGCCATAGGGGAATATATCCTAAAACTATCGGAAATCCATAGAACCGACGATTTTGGATAAAACATCCTAATCTCATTGCACCAGGATCTAAACTTATGGTATCGGCTGTTGTACCAAATTGGCTCTAGAATGGTGGAGTGACTAATGATATGAGGATCATGCACTTTAACGTAATCCCAGAACCGTTCATAATTCTTTATGAGAATCGTTAAATTTAAGATTAAGAGTAGGAATTGTGGAACAGAGCAGTGAATAATGTCATGTTACATATCCTGTAATTCCATTCCTCACATCTTTAGCACTCAGATTAATATAATAAGTTCGAGTAAATTGTTAAGTGAGATTGTTTATTAACGTGCAAGTCCAAATTGGGTTTCGGATGCACCCTATATGTGCCTACCTTGTGTTTGCCATGTGGAACTACACTTAAATTTATGAGTGCATTTCTTCTCTTAGCAAATTAAAACACACAAGCAATAATAATGAACTTCCTTTTTCTCACTTTGTGGTTCTATGATCATTCTTTGCTAGATTAGGACTAATTGGGCAGTAACGTAGTGGGCCGAGTGGTGCACTAAAATAATGATACGGCTAAAATACAAGTAAAGAATAAATTTATTTAACAGGAATGAACACTATTGACACAATTAATTCAAGAGTTTGTGTCGTTAGGTTGTGGAGGCTGAGAAAAAGGAAAAATGGAATCCATTCGAACGGCCAGCGACAAAATATATCTGCCTAGTTCGTGTTCTTGAAATTGTCTCCCTCGTATTTCTCTCCAGTTAACACTCAGGGACAATTAACTTAGAGGAGACCATCTTTCACCAATTAAAAACTATCTGGACAGGAATATCCCGATAGATAGATCGAGATTTATGACCGGATGTCAGTGGAAGTGCAGGCGCTGACCTTTGACCCTGTGGTCATTATTATGGATGTTACGACGGGTTCCTTAGGCTTGAAGTGAATTCCGAATCACTCAGAACATCCATGCCTGCATCAGGATTAGAATCAAGAGCCCGTTAAACCGTAGGCCAGAACACGAACTATTCGTTTTGTAGTCTGGCTTCCCTTTGCAGTTGTTGAAGCAAATCATATCTCTAATTTCAATCTGAATTTAAACATAATTTTAAATCAACAAAAAGTTTCATGAAATTATCATATTTTGAAAACATTTGATTTTGGAATTTTTATTTAGTTCTTAATTTTTATTATGATGTACAAATATACTTTTCTGTATTTTGATTAGTTAATAATATATTAACAAGAGTGCATTTGCACATTTTACTGCTATAACTTTTTATATTAAAGTGATTTGTGGACGTAACTCAAAATTAGCAGATTTGGAAATTGACACTTTTTCTGCCACAAGGTACAGATTTAATTTACAGCAATAATAATACGTAGGGGATGGGATTGTGATATTTTTAAAGTTCAGGCTGTTTCAAATTTTTTTGTGTGCTTAATTCAGAAATGTAAACATTTTTATCGCTTAAATTGTTTGTGCTAACTTAAACGTTTCTTTGAATCTCAACTGGTATACTCCCTCTTTGGGACTACGAGCCGATACCTTTAGCTGTGTTAGTTACCCACAATTTGCCTTCGAAAATATTGCAGGTAATAATCTAGATAAATTTTTAATTTTTTAAGGAAAATGTTTTAATTATGGCCGATGAGTAAGAGGAGACATCAATTAAAAAATGGTTGAACCCATTGAGGGGTTAAAACGATTTCTTTTATTTCCTTACGATTCAAATGATCTGGACACATTCTAAGGACCACTGAGGCTGCATGTTATCCTTATGTTGTTTAACCAACATGAAATGAATGAGTTGTTACCATACAAATTTGTCAAAAGAAGTTTCTGAAATCCGTTCGCGTCTTGAAGCAAAAATATATGCTATCCCTCAAAACAATTTACTTGGTATGGACATAATGAAAAGGAATTGGTTCAATATTTTTCTGAATAAGATAAAGTTTTACATTTGTAAAGCTGCGTAAGAACCAATGAGGTTCGTTTGTTTTACTCAAAAAAACACAGTCGAGACACTAAATTTACTTAAGAGAGATAATGTAAATGAATATGCATTCATCCCTTTTTAGGCACACACACCGTACATTTAAGAAAATCGTGCAAGAATATTTAACTTTTGCTGGAGAAAATGAAGTATAGAAAGCACAAGTGATTTGATCTATGATTTTTAAAGCTTATTTAAATTTACTCGTGAATGGTGGCTCTGTTTAAACACAGCGACTAAACGAATAACTTAGAATATTTTCTCTCAACGAATTCTTTTTTCATCGAATTTTATTACCCGCTCATTAATTTGCATTCTTCGGGATTCGCCAACATATGTTTCACGTGACATTGAAAATATAGGTTAATTATCATATAAAAAACTTCTAGTAAGTACAATATATTACCACGTCAGGGTAATTAGTAAACAAAATGATGTTATGTCAAGCGCTTAATGATCCGAAGCTGTTTTTCACCCAAAAGAGCGATAAACTACCGGTGAAAGCAAACCCGAAGTTCAGACGTACGCATGCAAGTTGAGGGCAACTGATTGATAAACGCAGTTTTTTCATCACCCGATAGATGCAAGAGAGCGGGATATCCGGAGAACTTTACGGTTCTTTTATTCTTTTTCTTCTGACACTTATGGTCTGTTAAAAACCGAACTTTTCGGGGCTGATTTATTGTGCGATGACGCACTGGAATCTAGCTGGATGTTGATGCTGTCACATTTTTTTCGTTTCATCGCGTTTTTTACCTAGAAATGACTAATCCGAATGCACGCGATTTCGTGTGATCGTGGATACATAAGTAGGTAGAATTTACGTCGCACTGGTGCAACACTGTGGGCTACTGTCGAAATCAATCACAAGGGCGGAAACGAGAACACATCGTAATTTTGAACCGCAGACGAGTGGTCTGAAGAATACATTTTAAAAAAGCAATTTTTTTCAAATATTGAATTGGGAAAATATATACGCATTGATTTAAAATTGAAAATCATTAAAAACTTGAAATGATTACGGGCTAACAGATTTCAATTTTAGAGTGATTGCGAAACGAAGTGTAAAATTTGAACATTACTAATCCTCTGTTGAAAACAAAATTCGGTCCTTTTTTCTTGCAGTTTGATCGAACGTACAAAATTAGATTTGTCCCTTGCTTTCCAATTTTAACATACAAAAAAATCTCACTCTTCCATAAGTCTGTATAAACAAACAAATTTTATGGTGTTCTCACTTTACTACTGGAGTCTTAGCTGCTTCAAACAAACCAAGTTACGCCTGTTTTCTCAACAGTTTCGTTGCATCGTCAAACAGCTTTTTGAGCTTTAACCGATTCATGGACTTGTGTTATTTCCTCTTCCGATTGCTCGGTTTGTGAAACTTTGGACATTTTGTGTTGATTCGGGTTTGATTAAAAATTGGTTCTTCTTTCGAAACAATCTTTAAAAAAAATTACTTCTGAGTTTAAAATTCCTAAAGTAACGCGTTTCGTTCTAAAGGAACGAAGTAGCGATCTCAAAATAATTCAGAATAAGATATGCACATATCATGATGGAACAGATCAGCGTTTGTAAATTTTCGATGCTTCCAAAAGATTTTCTTCTTAAAAAAAAGATTATTTTAGTTTAGAAGATTATTGTAGATTATTTAGTTTGTTAATTATTTAGTTTTTAAGTTCCTGAACAACGTGCTATGGATATTCACAATATAAATTTTAACTGTGCTTTTTACCCTTCTTTGCATAATGGTGGAAATTTCCATCATAACATTGAATGCCCAAAAATTATATAAAAGAACAAGTTCACTTTAAGTTGATCGTGTCTGGATACCTTTTTAATGTCCGTTGCATAAAAAAAAACATAGCTGTCAAAAATAAGCAAGTGTCACTACCAGTAAAACGAGCCTGAAGTTGTCATTCCGCTGTTTGTTGTAGTTGCAATAAACGTATGATTTCGTTTTTAATTTTGTTTTATTATATTTGAGTTTCTATTGCTAAAAAAGTGAAAATGAGTGGAAGAAAGGTTTGCAACATGTGTTTCTGTTATTTTTAAAGCAATTTCTGAAAAAATTTGCGTTTAATTTAAAAAATACCACATGATACCATCATATTGTTTTTTGCTAAATTTATACTATAAATATATACTAAGATTTTTTTAACCATTTTTCCTTTAATTTTGAACATGAATTATATCACCTTGATTTATTTCATCAATAAAGAAAAAATCACGCAAAGAAGTGTTAAGTTTTATCAATAGTGAAATTCAGTAGTTCTTTTCACATCGAAATGTTTTATAACTGTTATAATTATTATTAGATGTGGTTGATGTTTTTGTAATAAATATCTCTAAAAACTACATTCTCACATAAAATGCATAGAAATTACACAATCTCTTCGTTGTTTCTCCACTACTTTTAATGTGTAACTAAAATTTGGAAGAAAAGAAACCAGAATGAGTAAAACTACAAGAATCATGGGAAGAATAGTTGTTTTTTCCCCTATTGTTAGTGTTGGTGTGGGATTTCCTATAATTTACTGTGCTGGTAATGTGATATTTCCTTTGGACCTCACTGATTACCATAGTAACTAGACGTCAAGTCTACTCTTTCAGTCCTGTGGAAACAGTGTACTAAACAGAAAACGTGACTGTTTGTCATGTATTGTAAAAGAATGACGATATTATGTAAAATTCCAAAATAAAAAGTGTCAGAGTCCACATGCTTGATTTTAGCGTTTCAAATAAAACCATAATGAAAATACACTGACTGCTAGCTTTTCGATTCATGGTTCTCTCACTACAAATCTTAAAGGTTCTATTCATCGTGAATGCATGGATTTCAGGCAAATTCCAATGAATAAGCAATACAAAAACAGTGTTTTGTTTTTGTTTTTTCAATATTTAAAACAAATCCTATTATGCATTATTCTTGTAAATGGTGCATATTTTTAAACGAATATGCGCGTTATGGCCAGTTTAAAGATCACGACTTGTTATAGTGACATAAAGATGTTCGTTATGCAAGCGTGTAATGTCATAGGTCAACGGCTTCCAAAGGAGTAGCAACCACCTGCCAGAGGAGCCTCGGTAGTTTGACTGTAATTTGACAACCTCTGAGTTCCGGGATATGATATAAAATATATTCTGTGAAATAAAATCAAGAAAATGTAAATAAAATTTTTGTTTCACAAAGGACTGCGTTTCGTTATTAATCCAAGGTCGTTGGTCGACATCTCTGTCGGGTTAATCCGAAACGGATAACGGTTAGTACTCAGGTAGTTGAATTAACATCGCACTGGAGCAACACGAGAGGCTATTGGCGACGGCATCAATCTCGAAGGGAAAGAGCAGAGGACAACACCGTCATTTGAAACTTCGGTCACGTGACTATGCTGGCCATAGGCGTATCGGGGGGGGGGGGGGTTTCAAACCCCTTATTCAGTTGAGAAATATTTTGCTATTATATATGTATTGAGTTTTTTACAAATTAATCCTTTATTAATAACTACTCAAACTATTTATAACTTAATTTTAATTGATTAAATTTAATTTATGTTTTACCTGTGTAATAGGAGGGTTTGGGGGTTCAACCCTCCCCCTCATTCAGTTGAGAAAAATTTTGATAATATATATAATGTTTTTCACAAATTAATCCTTAAAACTACTCAAACTGTTCATAACTTAATTTTAATTAATGTTTTACTTGTGTAATAAAGAAATATAATCAATGAAACAATGGTACATTAGTTCATAGGCGTAACCAGGGAGAGTTGGGGATTCAACTCCCTATTCAGTTCGTCGAAAAAGATAGTTAAATTTTTTAATGAAGTGTAATCGTAGTTTTAATCTTTATGGCTATTTAAACTAGATTGTACAAAATAAAAATAATTTTTACACTCATAATATAAATAATTGCACGACAAAAGGGAAATCTTTATTCACTTGATTTTTATGTTTAACTTAGAATATGTTTTTAGAAGGACCAACTAGGAAAATATTTATTTGTATTTACTACAGCAAAAACTGATTAATTTTGTCCAACTGTTATAGTTCATGAAATTCTAGTGACTATTTTTCTATTCTTTTTAATTTAATGATAATCTAAAAATCTCAAAGTATGTGCATTTTTACCAATGATGTGTTTTTATTTTAACAATGATAATATATGTTGTCACTGATTTACTGTATTTTTTTCACAAATTTCAAAAACAGTTGGTTCGGATTAACCAAACTCGGATCAACGGGGGATTTGAATTAGTAGGGTTTTAGTGTAATTCAAGGCTGTCCTTAAATAATTTGTTGTAAAACCAAACAATGTGTTTCTCGTGTATTATACAATAAAACGACATTGTTCAAAATGACTTTATTTGGAACAAAAGGGACTAACATTTGCTAGACTCAAAATTTTTAATAAATTTATCAATGTACTACCAAACAATTTATTAATATATCATGTGATTTGTAACATAAAAATATATAAATTTCCCTGAGAGGTCTCCAGATTGTTCCTCTATTTGTTCGTGTACAGCTTTGATTTATACACACACCCAACACCCCCCCCCAACACAGACCCAGATTTTATAATAAACCCCCTTTAATGAAATCCCTTGGGGATTGATCCCGTACCGTCGTCAATACCCCGTTGTGTTGCTCTAGTACGATATTAGTTAAAATTACCAGTTTCCTGTTTAATTACCCGTTGTATTTCAAACTTTATGACAGTGGTTTTGTAATGCGTCTTTCCCCGCCTCCTCTTGTACTGCTCTAAATCTTTTTGATGATGAGGTGGCATGGGTCATGTAAGTTTGCCTTCTAGTCTACGGACCATCGTGACTCCGTGGATATGTCCACTGCTCTGGTAACCTATGTAGGAGACTCAGGTTCGATTCCTGTACGTATTTCTCTCTTTCGTGCCTCTAAAACTTTAGTGTGTATGTCTTTCTTCATATTGTATTTCTTGCATCTGACGCAGAATGGGCAAATATGTCTCTTGCGCCACAATACCCCAACCAGCCTAACGTCTAATGTCTTCTCTCGGGAGTCGCTCAATAACTCGGGTCTGTGATACCTGCTTACTCCAAGAATGTAAACTCCCCGAGGGGCATAAAATATAGTTCAATACAAAATCTCACTCAGAAATTGTATTGCTTCATTCTCTGAAGGGTTTCCACACATAATTCCACCTCAAAAGCTGCAATCTTCACAGCATGATTTCAAACTACACTGATGTCCAAAATTAAGGTCACAGACATAAAATCTGTGAGAACTGGAGAGATATTCAGTTTATTGCAACGAAATTTGGCACAGAGATATATTATGAGAGAAAGCATACAAGAACATAACAATATGAAAAAGAGTTGAATTGTTAGTTAAGATACAGGTTCTATCAAAAACGGTCAAATCATGATGCATTTATTTCGGGATAGGCCCGTCTAATATGGAGTGTGCCTTACGTTAGAGGGATGATAGCGAGCTCCACGTTCTCTCCAGATGAAGACTCGTCGAGAATTACTCTGTGTGCTGAATCTCGATTCATCATTGAAAAGAACACGCCCCATTCGTGGTGTGTCCAAGAATGGTGTGTTCGATTCCTTAATTTTGGACCCCAGTGTAGTTTTGATAAATCTTGACCAATAGAATGTATTTCTTTGGATACATTCAACCAATTGATGCGGGTGTTTATACATTTCGTGTTGTGGGATAAAAAATACTACTACACTACTCTTGTGGCATTCACAGTATTAAGTGACATTTCTGAGTATTGTATATTTTGGTTTCCGTTAAAAAAATTATAATTTTATGAGTAATGAAAAGTTTTATGTACAGAGGTGTGAAAATTATTAGAATAATTGTGAAATTTACAATAAAATCTTGTTACATCAAAGAAATAAAACATTATTTAAAAAAAATATTGATACATTTAAGATTTAGTGTGCATCCCCTTGTTTTTTATTAAAGATTCGATACGTCTTGGCATACTTTGTATGAGTTTTTGGCAATTAGATTGCATTTCGTTATCATGGTGCCATATTTGGATGAGTCTTTCTATCAGACCATTCTGGTTTGTGATGTTGCATTTCTTTAATTTTTTCTTTACAATGGCCCAAAGATTCTCTATTAGGTTCATATCTGGACTGTTTCCAGACCATGGAAGAGTTTTTATATTTTTTCATCCAAAAATTTGGTCACAGATTTCGCTTTATGGCACGGAGCTCCATCATGCATGAATATGAAGTCTCCATTTGGAAACCAGTCTTTTAACTGTGGAATTAGTCTTTGTTCAAGCACTTTTTTATACTTACGCTCCAAACCATTACTTCAGTAGGATGTTTAACCGTTTGTGCTATGCAATTTGGGGGAAATTCTTCACTGGTACTTCTTCTGACATACTGACTGCTTTCTTCTGATATCGCAAACATTGATTCATCAGAAAACATACCTAAAAGATAAAAAATACTTAAAGGTATGTAATTTGTAGAGAAATATTCTTATAAAGACATTTTTAAACAAATTTATAAGCAATTCTGTATTTTTAGTCTGTATGCAAAACACATGATTTCAGGAAGAGAAATGATCAACTTGAATTCAACTGATTAATTAAAGGAAAATTAATATTTCTCACCTTGCTCCAGTTATTTTCGAATTGGTCTTGCACAACCTTTGCCCAATCAAGTCTCTTCTTTGCCATAGCAGATGTGATTTTAGCCTTTTTTTGAGGACAACCAACACTGAGTCCAGCTAAGATGCGCTTTCTACGGATAGAAGAATCACATACATTTACTCCATACGCTTGCTGAGAGATTTTTAGTTCACGACTAGTTGCTCTTCTGTTAGATTTAGCAATTTGAGTTAATTTCCTTTCAGTTCTTGCAGTAAATTTACTTTTCCTTCCCGATTTCCCAACTCTAGAATTTCCATATTCACATTTGGAGTCCAAAGATCTTTTTATTCTACACACAGATGCTTGAGAAATGTTTGCTTTTTTAGCGATTTTGTGTTGTGTAGAGTGATTTTCTTGGATGAGACACTTTACCACATCTAGTTTTCAAGGAGAAATATCACTTGCTTTACCATAATCACACAATAATCCTTTGACAAAACCAAAAAGCTACCAATTATAAACTAATCAAAGCAGCGAAAAGAATTGCTTTAACAATAAAATAATACCGATGGAAACTCAAGAAAAGACAGAAAATACTAGCACAGCAAGCAGACGATTTTAAAATTTTATTTTAAATTCGTTTATTAATCAAACAAATTCTTTAGGCAATGCAAACAATTTGATTACTTTGTATCAAATATTTTTCTTTTTAAAAAATGGCATTATTTAACAAAATTATATCCCCAAAACTATTCTAAAGGAGTGAACATTGATTGGATCAACAAAACAAATTATCTTTATGAAATATTTCAAGTATATACAAATAAATCAAGAAAAACTGAAAAAATCCCAGTTATTCTAATAATTTTCACACCTCTATAGAATAGAAAATAAAAAAGTTGATTATGAAAAAAATGGGAAAATAATTTATCATTTTATAGTGAAAAATTTTCGCATTTTAAAGTAAAACTTTTACTATTTTTAAACGCGTTTTTTTTTTACACATTTATAAGTAATGGCCAACATCATGTATAAGAGCGATACTGTGATGCAAGGCACAATTTACAGTTTTTTGGTTCACTCTCTTTTGCATAAATTTTGTTTTGAATGTTTAAAATTTTTTTTATTCGCTAAAAGTATTTTTCTCTAAAACTAGCAAAATACCCGACCATACTCGGTTTGAATTGGTTTGCTTCAAATTGAAGAGATAATCAAAATATATAATGACTTACGTTTTTTGTAGAATAAAAATTTATTTGAATACCTTTCGCCATCTTTATAATTTCTACAACTTACTTTGGCCACAAATCCTACACATGCATATCCATTCATCTAATACATTTCACATACATCGCACTCTTACTGTATGACAAAGCTACAAAAGGACTAAGGTTGCTACTACAAAAGACGATTTTGAGGGATATTTGGAATTCCATTAGTTAAGTTCTTTTTATGTTCAACTCAATTAATAAAAGTTACTATTTACGGCGAGTGCTCTTGCACTCAAAGTCAACAAAACAATATTTTTTTTACTTGTGGCATTCTTGCATGTGGTATGTGACATTGTGAAATTTTGAAATCTCATCCTGTCGTTATGGCAACGAATTTTTTAATGTTTGAAAATTTCTAGTTCGGATTTTTCATTATTCTTTCAATAACGGCATTATTCTTTCAATAATTGCATAACTACACTTAAAAATTTACTGAAAATTTATTCTGACTTACCTGCTATTTTTAAGTCGAATACTTTGTGTTGGTGTTGCGTGTGATGAGAAGGAAAACACATTTATTAAAATAATAAATATTTAAAACAGAAAACCGCGAAATAAAACAATATAAAAGATGTCGGAAAAAATTGTTCTAAAGATATTAATTTGTGATTCATTTTTATCTCTTGATCTCGCACAGTTGCCACAACTTACAACTAAAAGTGCACATAATTTAGAAATGTGAAATTAATTCAAAGCGAAAGAAACAGAAAATATCACTGCTCGCGCGATAGTGTTCATTCCCGTTCGTTGAAAAATATCGTCTGTCCTAAACATTCGGAAATCGTTTTCATTGCGCAAAGAAGAAAAAAAAGACTCGAAATAATTGAAATATCAAAGCTGAAATTCCATTAAAAAAAAAAAAAAATTTTGAAGAATAATTACTTTTTTAGCAGTACTGGTAAAGCAATCGAAGTAATCGTAATATTCAACATACATTCCAATTTTTCCAAAACTACCAAATTATGGTTGATTTAAGTTTACTTACTCAGGTGTTTTAGCATGAAACTCAACTATAATAATAGTACCGTAAGAAAGAGTACATTCTGAGGTATACTGCGATATTTTAAAAATTAAAAACTAATAGTAATAAGATATAGATTCGGCAGTTAAAAAAAAAAGTAACAAAAATGTCCCGATTTTTCCCGAATTTCAAAAAAATATTATCAAGAACCAAATTGAAATACCAAAAAAAACTCGACGAGCTGCAAAAATTTACGTTGAGAGGTACTCTTTAAAAAAAACTCACGGCTGAAGACTGAAAACTTGTACGTGTTTTGCTCACTCGCGGAAGAAATTTCACTTCTTCAATTTTGACACTTAATAAAACCTAAACTAATAGCCGCATCGGAAAAAAATCTTGATAATCATCCAGGGAATACGATGAAGAACAAACCATGTTAATTTCATTTTTTTCCGATCAGTACTTTCTCGGGAAACCGTCTAAGAATCGAGCTAAACAACACAGTTTTCAATCCTGCGGCGACGGCGGCAGCGGCGGCGGTAACTTTTTTTTAATATAGAGAGATTAGCTAACATAATAAATAGTGAATAACGCCAATACAATGGTGAAAGAAGAAACTGATATATTTGCCTTATGGGGATTTGAAAAACTTGGTGAAAACAAGTGATTGCATTGAGAATGTATCTGAAACTGAGAGTGAAAAGTTGTCAAAAGTAAAAGTAGATGAATGCAGTGAGGATTTTGTGAATGAATTAACGAAAGTGGATGATAGTATCGATATTGTAAGCCCATCGTGTGAATTCGAGGAAAGAAATTTTGAAAACCTATTTTTAACATCTGGAGCCAATCCTGTCAGTGCAATGATGGAAGTAATAGCTGCGAATGAATTGAAGAATTTGTCAAAATTTGACGATGGTATTGATACTACAAAAGTATTATACAAAAATATGACTAAATATTTGGAAGACAAACACCCGACGGTAAAATAAATGCATGTGGAAGCAAATCCACTAGAAACAACGATTGGATGTGCTTTTGGAGATACTTTCACAGAATCATTAAATTCAGATGAAGGTGTGAGGAATCCATCCACATCATTTCAAACTGTGACTGGAAACTTTGGAGCAAAACCTCCAACATTTGGAACCGATGAAGGTGCAGCTGGGGATTTAGTAAAGGTTGTAAAGAAACCAGATGTGGATTACAAGATCAAGGACGATAATTTACCATGCGAGAATAACACTTCAAATATAAGTCCTGTGTCAAGTTGTTTGAACAAATATCCGTCAGAGGTTTCAAAGGAAAAGCACTGCCTATTTACAAAATAAAAAAGGTTGCAGCCAAGACGTTCTACACCTGCAATGAGATATGCTCAGTAGCCAATGCCTGGACTCATAAAGCTTAAGCAAATTTTGTCCTCCCAGACAGATAACCCTATTCCTGGTCTAGCTTATTTTATGAATAATTCACTCTTTTATTACGAGCATCCTTTCCATTGAGCCCCATTTAAAAAACAAGATGAAGTATAAGCCGAATTTGAGATCTATTTATGAAGGTAATGAAGACGGAGAATTTTATGCTGCAATTGGTGCAGTTAGAGGTACCGAGGTCGCCAGTGGTACAATCAAGCTGTCCATCAAACAAAGGTTGACCTCATTATTGACGAATAAGAAACCAAAAAAAAACCCATTTCAGAAAAAGAATATGGTGAAAACAGTCATGAAATATACTTTTACAGATTCAATGAATGCAGGTGATGTTAAGAGAATCCCGCGCACATTTAATTAATTGCTTTCATATTTAATTTCAACAGTAGAATTGTCAATATACAAATAACATTTTGATTTTCCAGGTATTGAAATTGTATTGTAATATCGTATATGTCACTCTTATAACCTATATGGAGTATATTTTAGAATAAAACTATGGAAAATGCTTCAAAAATTCAAATGTCTCTGTTCAAACATAAACAGTATAAAAGGGAAACGGGTGAGGTGGGGAGGGGCCCGTCATTTCAGCTGGCAATGAGCTCATAACTGCAAGCAATGGGGCCCCCAGACTGAAATGGAGGGGGGTGGGAGCTGATGTATAGTAAACTCATTAAGATACAACTTTGAGCCGCGGTAGCTCAGTCAGTAGAGCGTCGGGCTCGCATCAGAAGGGTTGTGGGTTCTGTCCTCGGTGGAGCCTGAAATTCTGATGATTGCGAGATCGGCGCTTCGACCTGGCTAAAGACCGCCGTGTTCACTAATGGTGACTGGGGCACGTTAAATAGATCGTGGTCACAAAGTCCCCCATGTTCCCATACCAAATCAATACCTCTGGGGGTGCCTGATCAGGGGGTTATCGGCCTCTGATTGGGATCTAAATTACGATATGTGTGAGTGAATGGATGTATGAAAGGGACCTTCCTGTAAAACGGATGTGTCATGTATGTCGAGCTAAGTCGGACTTCCTCCCAATGGGGCTCAATAACATGGAAGGCGCACCCCCCCCCTCGCCTCTTGCCGTCTTCGACGGGCCTGGCACTCCTCCGGTCTGCCAGTGTAGGCATAAGAAACAACAACAGATACAACTTTAATGCCCAATTCCCAAGAAAATAAAAACAATTTTGTATTGAATTAAATCTATATAATGCATCTGGAGCATGATTGAATAGAATTACATTTCTATACAAAGGAGGGAGCTACTGATATTTGCGTTTGGGTAGAGATCCACGAATCAAAGAATGAAAAAGGCTAATATAATTAGAAACTAGAGTCATAACAGTAAAAGCAGGGTTTGACTTTTGAAGAGAAACAATGAAAACCTTTTCGGTGCCAACTAGTCAATATATGAGTCAATAAATTTCCCTTCGCCGTCACAGGGGACCAATTCCTATTTCCAAGAGTGAATGCAATGAATATGGATTTCGAGTGTTATTTCGAAAATCCAGTCACATTTCAAAGGGGTTGTGAAACAGAAGATAGGAATGTCGGGTTTTATTGCTCTCTTAATTTCCCCCATTTTCATTATTTTTCATTCATTATCTAAAAAATAATCGCCTTGTCAACATCAAATATGGAATTTTTGGTTCAGCTAGATTTAAAATTATCCTTTTGTGAAGGAATTTTGGATTTTTGATATGATAGATGAAACATTACGGGTAATCCTTAGTATACCTCAATGAAAGGTAAAGTTAGGCATGTATTTTAATTAACGTCGCACTGGGAGCAACACAATGGGCTATTGGTGACGGTCCGCGATCAATCCCGAAGGCAAAGATCCTAGGATGCAATTTTGAACCACGGTCAGATGACGAGCCAACATCTGAAGTGGTGCCCAACTTCCACACTAACGTGAGGACATTTGAGGCCACGACGGATTTAACGTGCAATAGCCCCTTTGTACACGACGATTTTTGGTTGGATTCGATAGAGACAGGTAAAACAATAAAGCTTATTTTTTAAAGTAACTGCCTTCAGTAGGGGTACTATATCAGGTATAAATACAAAAATAGTTGTGGTAATGATCACAACTGTATATATCTACAAGTTGCCGCACTAACAAAATTAAAGATGGACTACAAAATATATACTGTTGAAGACTCGTCGAAGCTCGTTTGGTAATAATTGATTCACACACACGACCTGTGATAGTGGACTGTATGAATTTTATTGTTGAATCATGAATTCAATCACCACATGGATAATTCTTCCTTGTGAAGAATATAATATAAAAGGGTATTGAAACCCAAGGCAATAAATATCCCTCATGGATTGCGGAGAACTAAACAGAATACAACTAGCTACGAGAATGGGATTAAGGCTTCCGGATTATTTTTCAAATTATTACGATTCAACATATACAAGAATAGCTTTAGCTCAAGAATCCTGCAACATTAAATGTAAATTCTTGACGTTGGAAAAAAAGGATTGGTTTATTTCTCAATCGAAACTAATAATACGTAGGGGAAGAAAAGATCTTCATTCAGGCTAGAGTTTATTCGTGTGGGTTCCGAAAGGAACCACTTATTTATAAACACATTCCTGGACAGAGCCTTTTTTCCTTCCAAAAGTGGTCTATGTGCTACAAAAAACTACCGCGGTGGTCTTTGTTATGTAAACGCCAAGCGTTAAACTAAACAGAACCCTGAATGGGATTAAAGAGAAGTGACTCAAACTTTCTCGTTTATTCTTTACTTTTTGGAATAGAAGAAAACTATAATTTAATTTAATTTCTGTTTTTTAAAGACAGTCAGCGAATACTAAAATTATGTTTTGAAAGTACTCCGCTATCCACTTTTTGTTAAAGAATATATGATACGTTGATACGTACAATTTTGCTTCAGGATCAAATTCGGCATAGCATAAGATATCTCATAAAACGAGAATTTTGTGTCCAGTGACTTAAATAGGCATTTTTCTACCTGAATGGCAAAAATTTATATTTTCATACTTTAATAGAAATGTTGAGGTTTTAAACTCGCCATTACAATTTAATTGTCTTGTGCTCTGGATTTTAATCAAAGGAAACAGAGTTGCACAATATTGCATAACATCGAAGGTCATAAACTGACGCTCTTTCTTATGGATTTGGCAAATAATGGTTAATGAGACCAAAATTTCTAAAAACATTATTTTTTCACTTTTATGTCAATTGATTAAAACTTCACGGGTAAATGATTTTTATTTTTACTTTTATTTTAATTGATTAAAAATCTACTAGTAAATAATTTTTATTTTCACTTTTTGTACTATAGGAAAATTTATAATTCACATTCTCGATCCCAAAAGAGGCAAGGCATCCATTTTACCGTTAGTTTCAATAGATTCTCCACAACTAAATACCTTATTTATTTTGTACCAACTAAATAAACGACATTGCTAGGGTTGAATTGGTTAATGTACAAGGGCGGTTCAATAAAGAATGTTCATAATTTTTTAAAGGTGATTAAAAAAATCAAGAAAAATAAAATTCATATTGAATGTGTAGAGGGATAAGTGGAGAATAGATAGCGCAAGTTTCACGGTCATGACGTCATTGCTGAGGCCTTGGCAGCCGGCCATAAACGTCTAGTTTTACATTCGCCTACGGCAATTTTTTTTTTTTTGCCTTAAATTTTTTAAATCACTGGTTTCAACAAACTTTAAAAGATATAATACGTTGCTTAAACATAGTTTTCACTCGTAAAGTAGGCAAACTTTACACTCTAGCACTAAGACAAAGACTTTTTAATACTTCAAAAGTCCTGGTTTGGATTTTTATTAACATTAATATCCTTTCAATATCGACAAAGTTTCATTTAAAATTTGCTTATGCAGTTTCAAATCGAATCTTTCGTGGCGCTGTTATTGCGTGTGATGAATGGGAATAATAATTCATAAAAAATAAATATTTCAATTTATAACCACAGAAATCAGAGAGAAATAATATTCAACTAAAGACGACGGGGAAAAAAGTTGTATAAAATAGTTGTTCTAAAAACATTGCAAATCTGTTCATCATATACTTTCGTAATCCACGGCAACGCAGACGCTTTTACTCCGCATTAGGTTATTGTGAGAAATAGTTAGCTTTGTGGGAAAGGAATTTAAGCGCAAAAAAATGAAAGTATAAAAAAGGCACATCAGCCGGGAAATAAAAATTCAAGGGGTAGTTTTTCT
The DNA here is from genome assembly GCA_947359465.1 of Metellina segmentata. NCBI lineage: Eukaryota > Metazoa > Arthropoda > Arachnida > Araneae > Tetragnathidae > Metellina > Metellina segmentata. The sequence continues at coordinate 103,945,999 of OX375875.1, forward strand.
TTTCAAGGAATATTGTATTTGTGAAATATTTTTAGATATTTTAACTGGTGGGGATAAAAAGAAATATAACGGGGAATACAAATGGGATAGCCGACGTTGAAGCCAGTGACGATGTACCTGTGGTCAGAGGAACAACTCAAGAATCAGTTAAAGCGGGGAGTGGCTTTCTGCTTTGAATGCCTGGGTGCATCTGAATGTTATCCTGGACCAGTGTATTATTAGCGTTTTTAGGGGGGGGACGGGTTCTGGTGGATAGTCTAAAGATATTCGTGATATTTTTCTATTTCTTAATTTTTATAATTGCCAAAAATTTCAAATAAAAATACAATCAAATTTTAAAATGCGAAATCGATTCCAAGCGAAAAAATCAGAATTTAATGTTACTGCACGTGGCCAATGAATAGCAGTTTCCGTTTCGTTGAGCATGCGCTTCACTTTAAAGCACTTTTTAATTGAGAGATTCAGTCTCTGTGGATTCAGTTTTGAATGGAAACCACGTATACCTCTTTAGAAGGAAAATTATGTTGTTACTTAAGATTGTAGTTCATAGGATGGTATTAATTTTAATTGCAGATTGTGTTTAGCTTCCAGTAAAAGCAAGTAATTATGTTTGAAACATGGAAAATCAATGCAAGTTTTAATGCTTTTAATTGTTTTGAAACTCATGTCAAATTTTTAAACTACTTTGATTAAATTCAACTAGATGCCAGTCTTTTAATTCAATAGGTTTCGTGGCTCTATGCTTTAATTCGTTTCTTAAAACGGAATTCTACAAAAACGGGTTTTGGGAGAAGTTGGTCGCATAGCATAGTTTAAGAAAAATAGAATGCACAGTGTGTGGTCCATTAATGTCTACCCTTTACACACATTCTTCATTTGATAGCAAAATTCGTGGTAGAGTCGGCAATACGGCATAGAAAAGGATACCAAATTTTAAATTCTATCTAAAAAAATAAACAAGGGGCATATTTTTGAGACACCTAAGAATGTTTGAATAAACCAAATTTGATCCAGTTATTTCAGAACACCTTAATAATGTCAGTAAATACAAAGATAACAAAATACGTACTCCACGCTACTTAGGCTAGCATTTTCAAAATGAAATAATTAAAATTTTAGCCGAATCTATTCGTAATGAGATAACACGCATTGTCAAAAAAGCCAAATATTACACTATAATTCTTGACTCTACAACCAGATATTAGACACACAGAACAAATAACGTTTGTAATTAGAGGTGTGAACACTACTGATGGTAAGGTAGATATTTCAGAATTTTTTCTAGGATTTTTTCCAGTAACTAATACGACTGGAGAAGGTCTGTACAATTTTCTATTAGAGAAGCTATTACCTAGTCTGCAGATCGAAGTTAAAGATATACGGGGTCAGAGCTACGACAATGGATCGAACATGAAGGGGTAAAATATAGGGCTTCAAAAACGGATTCTCAATATCAATCCTAGAGCATTATACGTGCTGTAACGTCGTGGGTATAGTTTGCGTGGCGAGTGGCTTGAAGATAATTAAAACGACATTTAGAATTACAGCACATTTAATTAATTATAGAAAAATACATGTAAGTTAAAACTATTTCGAGGCTAATAGATATTGTACAAATTACGGTTTCAGTTCCGCGGATTCAATACGGAGCAGAGTTGTCCTGTGTCCGCTCACGTTTCGGTTTTCCACGATTCTCCTTTTCTCGAGAGAAGACCCCACACGTTCTTCCGAAGCCGCTATCGCCCAAAGAGAAGGGGATACCCCCATCCGGTCATAAATTCATGGACCACCATGAAAGCTCTGGTCAGAGGGACCCCCTACTGTAATGCTACAGTGCCGTGTGAGGCTCATACATTAAATCTCGTCGTTAATGACGCTGCCAGCTCCAATGGTGAAGTTTCTGTTTTTTTTTTAATATGGTACAAGAGGTATATAATTACTTTTCTGCGTCCCCATAACGATGGGATTTACTAAAAAAACACGTGAAAAGTTAAACTTTAAAACCGTTAAGTGAAACAAGGTGGGAAAGTCGTATCAATGCTATTATACCTCTAAAACAAGACCTAAAAAACATTATTACCGCATAAAATGCCTAAATTGAAGATACCACTGTGGCAACTTAGCCACAGATTTCCAGATAATCCCTACGAAAGGGATTGTAACGCGCGTCTTCCCTACCCGATGGGGAATTCGTCAGATTGGCTTGGAACGTGGTATCAGAAAGACCACGTCGGAATAACCTCTCACTTCTCTTTGTGTTTCATCGTCTTTGTGTCAGTGTCCTGTCTTGTAATAAATATATGTTCAAAATTGAAATGGATTTAGTTAATCGATATAATAGTTATTATGTCACATTTTGGTGACCCGGACGTGATGTGAATTCGGCGAATGTTTTGGAAATGAACATCTTGGAATGAAACTCAGGTTATTTGAATGAAAATTTTACTGAACAAGAAACGCTGAGATTTGAGGTAGGTCCATGTTTTCTTTGTCCCGATCTATTGAATTATTTGATATCAAAATGGAATTAGAAAGATTAAAAGGAAAACGAAAAGGTTTGACAACTTCTTTCAGTAAACATTTAACAAAAATTGAAAAAACATTAGGTACGGAAATATTGGAAGAGTACACGAAAAAAAATGAAAATTGATGAGCTTTTAAATTTAAAATCTCAGCTCTTAGAAAAGGTAAATGGCTCAATTAAAGTTGATGAGGAAGTGCAATTAACAATAGAAATAAGCGATATGGAAGATGAGATAGCCTTGAGTGAAGAATATAAAGGGGATCGAGGCAAAATCAAAACTTGAGAGGCATTTAGAAATATTATATGGTAGACCGCAAAACGTTATTCAGGTAAGCAGGATAAATGATCAAAATGCGGCTAGTATGGATAATTCGACGCAATTTGCGCAAATGCATAATAACGTTTCCTTTAGAAACGAAACTAAAAATGTTAAGCTTCCAAAATTAAACATTGAAACTTTTTATGGTGATGTTAGTAGATATTTAGATTTTTGGAATTCCTTTGACGGGGCGGTTAATAATAATGATTCATTAACAAAAATTGAGAAATTTACATATCTTAAAAGTTATCTTGGAGGAGTTGCATTGAGTGCAGTTTCGGGATTTTCGCTTACCGATCAAAATTATGATGCATCGATACAGTTGTTAAAAGAAAGGTTTGGTCGAACAGACATAATTATGTCATTGCATATACATAAACTTTTATTAGTAGATTCAGTTAAATCATACTCCAATGTAATTGGTTTGAGAAAAATGTATGACGCAATAGAAGTTCAAATAAGATCACTGCAATAATTAGGTGTAGCTATAGGCACATACAGTAACTTATTGTGCCCAGTAATTTTGCAAAAATTACCCGAAGAATTGAACTTAAATTATAATCGTCAACGTAAGACAGACGAGTTATTTGATATTACGAATTTAGTCGAATTTATAAGAAAGGAAGTAGAATGTAGGGAAGCTTCATTAATATTGGCTAATCCAAAATATTCTGATGTAAGGGAATATTCATTTCGAAACAGAAACGATCTAACTTACCCAAATAAGCCTCACTATTCGAATACTAAAAGAAATTATTATTTGGGTAATAAATCAAGCGCGGCAGTTTTAACCACTCAAGTAGATGAAAAATACTCACATCCTCGTAAATTTGAGTCTAACGCGAAGTATTACCCAAGGCGAAACATTAATCCTTCATCAGTTAATAGATATATGTGTAACGAAAAATGTATATTCTGTTCTAAAAACCATATGAATCATGATTGCTCGCAAAGCGTTAATGAAAAGAAAAGGGCATTAATGGCTAAGGGTTTGTGCTTTGTCTGCTTTCAAAATCATATAAGAAAATTTTGTGATCGCAATTATCAAAAATGTAAATACTGTGGTTTCTTTTCTCATAACTCCTTAATTTGTGGGTAATGGTAATGGTAATTTTAGTTAACGTCGTACTAGAGCAACACAACGGGCTATTGACGACGGTCCGGAATCAGTCCCTTAAGGGAAAGATTCGAGGACAACACCTCGTAATTTTGAACCACGGTCAGATGACGAAGCAACACCTGAACTGGCACCCCACTCTCCAAACTTCCACGCCAACCCAACGTGAGGACTTTCGGCCACGACAGATTTAAGGTGCACCAGCCTCCTCTACAGCATACGCTTACAAACATCCATGCCCGGACCCGGATTCGAACCGAGAACCTTCCGATCTAGAGGCTAACACCTTGACCACTATACCGGTTGGTCGGCCCTTTAATTTGTGGGAATGAAGGCGAAAGAAAAAATACTTCGGGGCGGATCGTAGAAAAATATCCCCAGGAAGAGGCCACACAGGGGGGAAAAGGGAATTATGTGTCCTTGGTTTCGCTCTCTGCTAAAGAAAATAGTAAAAGGCGCGCTCCCAGTTCGGTTTTATTACAAACATTCTCGGCTTTAGTCAAAACACCCCCTGATCATCCCATATAAAACTAAATTTACCGAACTTTTAATAACGATTGAACATAAGAACTTGTGTCATTCAGGTGTTTCTAACACTCTTACCCAATTAAGAGAACGTTTTTGGATAATTCGTGGCAGGCCAGCTGTAAAAGCTTGTTTGAATAAGTGTTTAAAGTGCAGGAGATTTAAAATCAAACGTGGAAAAATCAAGCTGTGGCTCCATTACCTGCAAACAGAATAAATGAGACCAACCCCTTTGAAGTCGTTGGAATCGACTTTGCTGGTCCATTGTACTCAAAGGACCACGACAAAATTTACATCATCGCCTTGTTTACTTGTGCGGTAACTCGAGCCATACACCTGGAAGTTGTGTCAAGCCTGAGCACAGAACACTTTTTATTGGCGTTTCGACGTTTTGTGTCTAGGAGAGGTGTGTGTCGAATTGTAAACTCAGACAATGCCATGACTTTCAAAAGTGCTGACATTGAACTGAAAAGACTGTACATGAACCTTAGTGAACCAGAAGTTCTTAATTATTTTGGAAAAAAGGGTATCACTTGGCAGTACATAGTTGAACGTGCTGCATGGTGGGGAGGATACAGGGAGAGAATGGTTCGGATAACAAAAATTGCATTAAGGAAAATTTTAGGAAGGGCATTAGTTTCCTTTGAGGAATTGCAAATAATTTTATCTGAAATTGAAGCTATAATTAATTCATGCTATTAACATATGTTTACAATGAACCTAACGAACCATTCCCTCTCACTCCTGCTAACTTTTTAACTGGAAGAAGATTAACTGCATTGCCGAATTGGTAAGGCAATGGAAATTTTGAATTGTTTAAGGGTAAAAAGGATTTAATTAAAAGATTTCTTTATCGGGAAAAAATACTAAATAACTTTTGGAAAAGATGGAAAGGAGAATATCTTCTTCAGTTAAAAGGTGCTAATTTTTATAAACATGTTAATGTAAAAATTGAATTTAATGTGAATGATGTAGTTTTAGTAGGTGATGACAAGCTTCCTAGACAACTTTGGAAGTTAGGAAGAATCATTGAGTGTCACAAAGGACGTGACGGTAAGGTAAGATCAGTCACAATGAAAACGTCTTCAGGCGTCATAAAACGCCCGATTCAACTATTGTATAATTTGGAAATTGCATCAAATGAGTAAGTTCATTTAAATTGACTGTTGAAAGGTAAACATGTTTTAATTGTGATTGATATTGTGTTGTGAGTTGTAGCACATTGTTTTCTTTAATTGTGACAAATTTAATTTTGTTAAGAAAAAGGAGCATTTAGAATTTGTTAAAAAATTATCGCAATTCATAGTGTAAGTTTCAATAGTTACACTTAATAATTGAATTTGTTTTTTTGAATATATAGCTTAGTAGGAATGTTAATAAGAATTTTATTGTATTATAATGTTTATTTGATGAATTACTTCATCGGGGCGGGAGGATGTGGCAACTTAGCCACAGATCTCCAGATAATCCCTACGAAAGGGATTGTAACGTGCGTCTTCCCTACCCGATGGGGAATTCGTCAGATTGGCTTGGAACGTGGTATCAGAAAGACCACGTCGGAATAACCTCTCACTTCTCTTTGTGTTTCATCGTCTTTGTGTCAGTGTCCTATCTTGTTTTAAATATATGTTCAAAATTGAAATGGATTTAGTTAATCGATATAATAGTTATTATGTCACAACCACCAGAGACACCAAAACAAAAATGGGTGCTGAATCAATAATTAAAAGTCTTAAAACATTTAAATTTTTGTGTTCAATTTTAATTTGGCATGATTCATTATCAAGGATTGATGTATTGAGTAAAATGCTTCAAAATCCTAAATTAAACATCGCGAAATGAATTGAAGGCGAAGATAATCTTTAAAAATATTTAGTTTCCTAAAGATCTGACGATTATTTTAAAATATTTGTCTATTCAGCAACAACACTTGCTAAAGATTTAGGTATTGATCCCGAATTTCCGTCTCGAAGCTCAGGAAAAAGTTCCGTTTATTTGATTACGAGGGCAGTGATGAACCAGTTTCAAATCCCTTCCAGCAATTCAAGACTGCTTCCTATATTTCCAATTCGTGATCACGCGATCTCTTCGGTAAATGAAAGATTTACCTTATTATCTGAGTCCCATTGAATATTATGATTTCTGTATGAGTTTCACATTTCTAGTGATGATCTCATTAAAGCCTGCATGGACTTAGATATTAAGTTACAGGTACAGGAGGAAGGAAGTATTGTAAAAGATATAGACGGTACACAACTCTTTAATGAAATAACTTCATTCAAAGATATTTTTCCAGGTAAAAAAAAGCCAATTGAGGTATTAGAAATTATAGTCAAAAATGATCTCATTCCCTGTTTTCCAAATTTTGCTCTAGCAATCAGAATTTATTTCATCTTACCTGTTTCTGTGGCTTCAGGTGAAAGAAGTTTCAGTAAATTAAAAATTATTAAAAATTACTTGAGAAGTAATATGACACAAGAAAGGCTTTCAGATTTGGATATCTCATCTCTATTGAATCCGAAATCTCTGAAAAAATTGATTTCACCGAAATTATTGACAAATTTGCTTTTCAGAAAGTCAGAAAAGTTATTTTATAGTTAATTATTAGGTAGTCTTTGTAGAAGGACTGATTTATATACTTGTCGTTTCACGAGATTTATGCTTTAGTACTTTTTTTTTATCAGATTATATATTTTCTGGGTAAATACTGTTATTTTGCATTTCTAATTATAAAATGTCTATTTCTATTTAAAAGGTAATATTTTTGTTTGTTTATTATTTTGTTAAAGAATTATGTCGCTATTGTAACCTATTAGCTGGCCAAAAAATAAAGTTTTGCACTTCAAATTTTATTTGCATTTTTATTAATGTTTTATTTTGTACTCTTATACAAATAGATGAGTTTATGACGTCAACGTTAAGTATTAGTCAAAATATGAAAAATTCTCTAGATTACATTATGCACATTAGGTCTTTGCACGCGGGCGGTCGAAACCCTAGGATCGGCCCTGTCGAAATGTTCATATGCCGTCCATAAATGCACACCCGTCGTTAGTAATATTGAACATAAAATAAATAATTTCTACCTTAATCTAGTGTACAGTTGAATGTTTTATTCTCTCTATGTTGTCTGTTCCAAATATTCGGAATTATTTTATTTTCCGCGGGGAAAAATAAGTCCCAAAATAAAGTATGATTGGAGTTTAAATTCCGTAAAAATAATTTTTGGGAAAATAATTGCTTTTCCACCTTTTTCCAAAGTGACAAGTTAAGGTTGATTCTAGTATGAGCATTCAGCTGGTTTAGTGGTAAATTTTTGCCTAAAAGCGAATACAAAAGAAATTTAAATAATGTATTTATGCTAATTTATGTTTAATGAAATATTTATGAAAATGTATTGAAAACATCTTATGGATGCTTTCACAAATACACAGACATAGAACGGGATAGTAGACTGACGCAAAGTTCAGTCACTAAATGTGCAGTTTTATGAAATATGTGCAGTTTTATGAAATATGTGCAGTTTCATGAAAATATATGCAGCAGTTTGGACGTAGTGCGGGCACTTATATAGACACCAAACGCAGAAGCTACTGATTTTGCTTTAGAATGACCCAAAGGATAAACAATTTGAAATGGGGCGAAAGTGTTTAATGTACAAGCAAAGACGTCATTTTTATTAAAACGATTTTAAATTGCACAATAAAAACAAAGGAATAACACATTTTGAAAAATCTATAAAAGTGACAATATCTAGCAATAACTAAGCAACTCACCTTTTCAGAAACTGCTTGAAACAGAGAAATCTCTCCATCCTGTAAATCAAAGTTGTATCGAACTTTTCATTCAAGTTGGTAAAAGCTTATTTAGAACGTAGTTTTTACACAATTAAATGGTAAACATGTATGAAATAAGTATTTTCGTGGATTTTTTTTTTATAAACGATATTCGGTTGCATGGGACGTTTTAAGGGATTCAGCAATGTATAAACTCACGGAAGTTTTCCAACCCAATGCTTTCTGTTTCCGAAAATGTCCGCATTAAAAGCACAAAATTTTCTATGATAGGTATGTAATGTGAAAGATATAGATTTTAATCTCGAAGTCATGGAACGTGGCTACGTCTGTGCCTAGAAAATAATAATCGGAATCCGATTCAGGAGCTTTGCTTTGGAAGTTTCTCATCGTTTTCTTATCGGAAAAATAATTGCATTTCGGAATTTGGGAGCACGCCAGAACAGATTTTACTTTTAGAAAGGTTTTACTTCACGTCCGAAGTCAAGCAATCGTGTAAGGTACATATATTTCAAATTAAATATAAGTAACATTTCTTTTAAGGTATTTGTGCCGCATCTCAGATTTGTGGGTTTAAAGGTGATACAGCTAGGGATGGCACATTTTCCAGAAAATCGGCTTGGGAAATTTAGGATACAAAATTCAAAAAATCGTTCTTTTTTTATCAAAGAGTACATTGTTTTATTGTAAAAATGCACAAGATTGATGTTTGATAAGAATTATAATAACAGTCCTCAAAAAAGTATGATTAAAAACACTTGCCATTGTGCGATCTATAACCGAAGGTTGGAGTAAGTTTGTGCATTTTTTGAAAACCGCAAGTAAATAACAAAAAGTTCAACAAAATTCAACTTCATCTCTCCTAAATGTCAGGAAGAGATAATGCAGTTAACCATTTGATGACATTAATGTCAATAAAAATTGCATTGTATAATTTACTTCCAAACATTCCAAACTGCTCATCAATAGCAATAAGCAACTGAGAATAAGTTGCTTGAGGATATTCTAGCGTCAAATCGATGTTTTAAATATTATAAGGACATATTTTGAATTTCGGTTCGGTTTCAGAATAAGTTGCTTGAGGATATTCTAGCGTCAAATCGATGTTTTAAATATTATAAGGACGTATTTTGAATTTTTTTTTCGGTTTCTGCAACAGATGATAAAAGCTGATGATTTAACAAAACTTGATACAATTATTTATTTTATGGCTACTGAATAAAACAAAATTTCAGACGAATGAACGTGGAGCAGATTCTATTTACAACTACTGCGTTGTCCGTCCCAATGTGCCAATTATGTCCCCTCATATTCAGTGGCGGATCAAGTCAAGTGGAGGCCCCAAGCGGTAAAATTTTAGGGGCCCTCAAACTCAAGTTAAAAAAAAAAGTTTCAAGAAAATTCATTAAGTTTTTGAAAAAAGAAAAGTAATCAAAACAAATTTCATACCAAAACACAAAATATTAATTTATTTAAAAAAAAAAAAAAACATTTTTTATGTGTATTTCCGTCGAGTTTTATTTCTTGCAAATTCGTCAATTATTTTGGAAGTGTCAACACGGCTTACGATTTCTTGCTCTCTATATAGAATGGCCATATTAATTAACCTTTCTTCTCCCTTAGGACTCCTTAAATAATTTTTTACACTTTTTAAAACAAAAAGCAAATTTCCTCCTGACGCATTACGTAAGGGAAATTGTTAAAAAAAATTTCGATAATATTTCAACAGTTGGAAATGTGCAAGACATTTCTTTGACGGCTTGATAGATGTTTGGTGTGGTTTTTATGGTGTACTAGTTTTCTTTTAGAAATATTAAAAAATGGTCAAATTCGTCTTCAAAAGTACATATACCAATGTCATTTTTCTAAATATCCTTCCTCTTTTTTATCGTGTTTTTTTTTTGTTTGTTTGAATCGGTTTGAATTGGTTTACTCTAAATTGAAGAGATAATCAAAATAATATTCCAAACGTTACGTTTTTGACTTTACTTTTTATTTACTTTTTTTTTACTTACGTTTTTTGTAGAATAAAAATTTATTTGAATACCTTTCGCCATCTTTATAATTTCTACAACTTACTTTGGACACAAATCCTACACATGCATATCCATTCATGTAATTCATTTCACATATATCACACCCTTGATGTATGATAAAGCTACAAAATGACGAAAAGTGACACTAAGGTTACTTATACAAAAGACGATTTTGAAGGAGATTTGGAATTCCCTTTCTTAAGTTATTTTCATGTTCAACTCATTTAATAAAAATTATGATTTAAGGCGAGTGCTCTCGCACTCATAGTCAACAAAACAATATTTTTTTACTTGTGGCACTCTTGCATCCGGTATGTGACATAGTGAAATTTTGCAATCTTCTCCTGTCATTATGACACCGAATTTTTTAATGTTTGAAAAGTTCTAGTTCGGATTTTTTAAACGTTATTATTCTTTCAATAACGGCATTATTCTTTCAATAATGCCAAAACTACACTTTAAATTTACTGAAAATTTATTCTGACTTACCTGCCATTTTTATGTCGAGTACTTTGTGGTGGTGTTGCGTGTGATGAGAAGGAAAACACATTTATTAAAATAATAAATATTTAAAACAGAAAACAGCGAAATAAAACAAAATAAAAGATATCGGAAAAAATTGTTCTAAATATATTAATTTGTGATTCATTTTTATCTCGTGATCTCGCACAGTTGCCACAACTTACAACTAAAAGTGCACAAAATTTAGAAACGTGAAATTAATTCAGAGCGAAAGAAACAGAAAATATCACTGCTTGCGCGATCTCGTTCATTCCAGTTCGTTGAAAAATATCGTCTGTCCCAAATATTCGGAAATCGTTTTCATTGCGCAAAGAACAAAAATAAGACTCAAAATAAATGAAATATCAGAGCTGAAATTCAATAAAAAAAATTTTTTTTGAAGAATAATTACTTTTTTAGCAGTACTGGTAAAGCAATCGAAGTAATCGTAATATTCAATATACATTCCAATTTTTCCAAAACTACCAAATTATGGTTGATTTAAGTATACTTACTCAGGAGTTTTAGCATGAAACTCAACTAAATATAACAACAAAGAAGTGTTTAATATTGCATTCACTAAACTAATAGATAATGTATAAAATAAAATACATTGAAATCAAATATCTGGAATAAAATTCATGTGATACCTACACAAACACATAAACACAAAATCGAACATAGAACAGAAAGACGGACAGACAGACTTTTGCTACCAATTCCACTCACTAAATGATCACTGTCTGCAAATTTCCATGAAAATATATTAAACCGTGTGGACGTGTATAGGGCACAACATACATACATACAGATAGATGGACAGACAGACAGACAGACACCAAACGTAAAAGAAGCGGATTGGGCATCAGTAGGGTCCAAAACGGATAGAAAACTTGAAATGGGTCGAAAATATTGAATGTACAAACAAACACTCCATTCTTATTTATATTAAATTGTGATTCGTTTCAGATGAACTGTTATATTTTCACTTTACAGAATGCGCAAATAAACTACTGTTAAGGACTAGTTCTTATAGACGCGTCATATCCCGAACATTCAAAAATATAACAATTACAACTATCCGTAATGTTTCAAGTTGACACTTAAAAATATGATAAATCAACGAGTATTATAATTACATAAATGTGAAATAATTACTGGAAAAGACAACATACCTAATTATATGTCATATTTGCAGATCCTGAAATCCATGCTTTAGACAAAGATCTTTTAATAAAACTTCACCGTGTGGACGTGTATAGGGCACAGACAGATGGACAGACAGACACCAAACGCGAAAAAGGCGGATTTGGCATCAGAAGGGTCCAAAACAGATAGAAAATTTGAAATGAGTCGAAAATATTGAATGTACAAACAAACACTCCATTCTTATTTATATAGAAGATACAGCATCTGCTTTTGCTGACCTTCTTGTATTAGGAACACTTTTCACTGCACTTGAAGAAGCACACACATTGTAAAGACGCTGTCACAACTTTTCTCGAACCCTAATGAAAAGACATTTTAAGACCTCGGGGCCCCTTTGCTATTCCGGGGCCCTACGCGGCCGCTTAGTCCGCTTACCGGTTAATCCGCCACTGCTCATATTGTCCAGTTATAGCTATGGAATCATGCTTATGAAATCGCTGTTTAAGATGTAATTGCTACAACATAGCAAACATTACTCTTTGTGTTAGCCCTTCCTTTAATCACGAATAATTTAATAGAGCACAAAAGCTCATTTTCTTATTTTTCCAAGATGGGATCAGTAACTATCACCAATTTATCCGACGTTAAGAAGACAACAATCTAAACTTGTGCGAATGTCACTAACATTATTAGTCCATAAAAAGCAAAATTTTCCTGCATATTTTTCCTTTTTCACTTTTTTTTTGACCGGAGACAAACTATACATTATACCGCAAGACCATTACAAGAGGAGGAAGTGTATTTTTATCCCAAAACTGCATTCTGTCAGACGAAGATGACAAATTACTACCATTAATGTGTCTGAAGATTTTCTTAGAATAAATAGCAAACTTGCTCTTTTCGAATTCCTATAGCGCTTTTGACAAAACTGCATATCAGAAAATATGAGAGGGCGAAAAAAAAAATGAAGTCATCATCTCCAACTCGTACCGAATTTATCATTTTAACGTTCTTTCTTCCTATCTTTAATATTGCCAGCAGCAGACTCATCCCTGTCATATATTATCATACCAGCTTCTTTAGTCGGAATTTAATGTACGTGACGCGAATTTATGTTATGAATTTCTAGAAATATAAATGAAAATAACTTAAACTTAACGCTTTCATATCGATGATGAGAATAACTGACAATCATATTCATGATATTCACTGATATGCATATAATGTAATAATTTCACATCATTATATCGTTGGCAAAACTGTGAAACCACGCAAGTCGAAAAAATTTGATTTCGGGTTGTTCCGTAAACATGCTTAGTCAAATTATCTGCATCTGTCTAGTCAATTTTTAGTTTTTCAACTTGGTAATGTATTTAATATGCTATGTAGTTGACAAAACTAAATATTGACCAGACAGATGCAGATGATTTTACTGAGCATGTGTTTACGGAACACACTTTTGCCGACGATATTCTCATCGGAATTATCTTCAATTGGAGTAACTAACATGAGAAACCAATTAAGTTTTTATGAGACTGTCGTTGTTTATTAATGAATAATCATGGCATATGTTTAATACACCCTATAACAAAAACAATCGACGCACCAAGAAGGAGTTGTCCTATTGTGATACAAATTGGTGGATATGAAGAACATACGTAGAAAAACAAAGGATTAAAATTTCAGAACAATTGAAGGATTTATTTCATAGTTTGACCGTTACAAAGGGATGAAGTCAATAAGGCGTTGATCCACCTCTGGCCTGGATGCAAGCTGTCACCCGGCGTGGCATGGACTGAAAAAGTTCCCGGATGGTGTCCTGCGGAATTTCTAGCCAAATTGTCTCCAACTGTCGGGCTAAATAATGGTCAACAATCCGCGATGGTTGCAAACGCCTTCCCATAACGTTCCAAATGTGCTCTATGGGAGAGTTATCAGGAGACCTAGCTGGCCAAGGAAGTGTTGGGAAGGCTTGGAAACAATTCACAGCAACACGTGCCATGTGCTTCCGGGAATTATCTCGTTGAAAAGTAAGTCCGGGATGTCGCAAAAGGAACGGCAACACAATGTAGTCTATGATACTGTTATATACGGTCGTAGAATGTAGTCTACGTACTGTTGTGATGTAAGTGTGCAAGAAATGACTACCAAAGGTGTCCGCCTATCAAAGAAGATGGCACCGCAGACCATAACGCCCTGTTGTGGGCATGTGTGGCGTGCGATAGTAAGGGCAGGATCCCCACGCTTCCCTGGACGTCTCCAGACATGTCTGCGGTTGTCATCAGGACACAGTTGAAAACGGGACTCGTCATTAAAGACTATACGTCCTCAGTCAGCGTCGTTGCACGCTGATCGAACCCGGCACAACTCCTGGACAACACCTTCGTGGAACGTCGATTTTTTTTTGTTACAGAGTATATGTAGGTGCAATATGGCGTAGTTCTAATGTTTTCTCGAATGCAAAAAACTAAGGCTTTATTACTTATTTTATAGACAGCTTTAGTTTCGCCCTTCTTACTTAAATCGGCTTGTACTTCACTGAAGGTTTTAGCAATATTACAAGAATATTATACTTCTCCATCAGATAGGCTCAGAGACAAGGTGCTCCGTCAAGCTGAAAAATATCGTTGTGAGCATCACTAAACATGTCTCCAATATGTCTTCAATAAAAAGCTTTAGAGGGTAACGAAGTATGTATTTTTTCAGCATTCTATAAAGCGTTCATAAAGTAAAGGTCATCTACAAGTGCATGAAAAATGAATCTCCAAAGCACTTGGCTGGGTGGAAGCTTCTTAGTTCCATGAATGTAATCAAGATGCATTTGTCCGAAAATCGACGTTTCATCCAAGTTGTAGGGATTAAATTTTGTTTATTGAAAAATTTAAACAATTTTAGTTGTTTATGGTTCGTTGTTTGTTCTTTTGTCCTATGAAAGATTGAGCTGAATCCTATCTAAAGATAGTATCTAAAAGTAAGTAAACTATCTAAAGATAGTAGTGATATCTCCTTCCTGTCCCTGTCTCTACAATACTATCATATTCTTTCCATTTCAACTGACATGACATCGAAAAGTGATCAAATCCAAATCTCTGAGAAATGTTTTAAGTGGCTTATCCTTCTTTGACTCACCTGGCAAACAATGATCACAGAAGACAAACCAAATCGGGTACTGTTATTGTTATTTCCACAGCTTTTCTAATAGAGAAATTACCTACAGTACGCACAAACCCACAAAACTAACGCCTGACTTCAATCTTCTGAACCAATATCTCTGTTTACCAGCTTACAAATCCATAAGGACCGGTATCTTTGGCATATTATTCAACACCTTACTGTATTAATTCAATAATTCACATATATTTCAAAATTTAAGATTGTACAATAATCATTTAAACACTTATTTTCCTATATCTATTGATATTTACCATTCCTATATCATACGCGATGATTTTTATTCATTGAGTATTGACAATTTGTAGGGACAATCCCCCAACGCCAAGTAATAGATATGCACACAAATGTTAAACTGATTCCCTTCAAAAGAAATTTCTACAGTATCGGCTGATTGGATTATTATTGCGGATTGGCCACATTTGTCAAAGCTGCGTCTAACACAATTCAGACAACGGCAAGAAATAAACATACACGCACGAGGAAAGATTTACGGACATAGAAAAAACAAATACACCCAATAAGGAATCGAACCAACAACACCTAAAGCTCGCAGGTTGCTACAGCAATGGATAAACCTACTGAGCCATAGCGGCCCCATTTCAATATTCAAAAGCGTCGATTTATATATCTCAATCCTACATCCTACGTGATGGTGGTATTTATTTATCGAGTACTAAAAATGGCCCATACATAGACGGAAGCAAACAACTCTGTTCACAATAGCCCTTTGTTAAAATTACATGAAAAGAGGACACAAGTCCACAAAAAATACGCGCTCATCCATGCATCGGAACTCATCTCCAGTCGGTTTCAGGGTCAGACTGGGTCCATTACCTCAACTCTTTCTTCTGTGGCCCCCAAATCAGGACACCAAGGGCACCGAAGAGTCCTTCGAGGGGAGCCGAACTTCCTATGCTGACCCAGATTTCGAAATTCTAACCTTGAACGAGGATGAATCTGCCCTATTTGGGGTGACCCACGACTGCATTCGAACTTGTGGAGTCCTCTCTCAATGTCAAACGGCTCTGCACTCTCCCTTTTTTCGGCGGTGGATCCATTCCGATGCAGCTTCACTTTGGGATGAAGGTCGAAATTGAGGGTGGCAGGTGTTGGCCTACAGAGAGGGTTACGAAGCGTTTGTTCTTGTTTCCTTTGTGTACCAAAAGGAAGTGGTCGGAAAGTAAGGTGCCCTGTAAGAATGAGCCTAATATTCTTCGGAATGTATCATCGAAGAGAGGATTAGTAAAAAGAAGCCAAAGGATTTTGAAGAACTTACTTGAAGGATTTTTTGTTTTGTTTTAAGTGCTCAAAGGGAAATTTTGCATGTAGAAGAACCGACTTTATAAGGCGCCGTGGCTCATTGGGTTTGTGCACTGGGCTGGCAACCTGCTAATTGTAGACGGCGCAGGTTCGATTCCTGTTATGTTCCCCTGGTGTATTTCTTTCTTTTGCGATGGCAAAAATATAAATAATGAAAACGTACGTGTATGTTCATTTACTTGAAGTTGTTTGGTTCAAATTGGTCAATTGGACCCTTGCGCCATAAAACTCAACCCAACAAACCGAATCCCATACAACTTTTCCATACAATCCCATACAAATGCAACTTTTAGTGTTCACGAAATGTGCATATCTTGATGCAAATGAACAAATATTTTCACCTCTATGTCTAACGTTATTACTAGGACCAAGGGGCATTTTCCAAATTGGGGAGAATTTTTTATTTTTCAAGAGCGCGCGCGCTTTTGTTTAAAATCTAATAAAAACTTTTTTCAACCAAAGAAATTGGTGTACGTAGGGGCTAGTGCATGTTAAATCTGCCGTGGCCTCAACTGTCTTCACGTTTGGGTGATGTGGTAATTTGGGGAGTGTGGGTGTCGCCTGAGTGTGGTTCAAAATTACGAGGCGTTGTCCTAGAATCGTTTCATTAGTGTTAATCCCAAACCATCGCCAATAGTCCGTAATGTTGCTTCAGTGCGACGTTAATTCAACTATTTCATCCTACCTATTACTTGTTAACAATTGGTAATTGGTAATTTTTTAGTTAACGTCGTACTAGAGCAACACAACGGGCTATTGACGACGGTCCGGGATCAGTCCCTTAAGGGAAAGATCCGAGGACAACACCTCGTAATTTTGAACCACGGTCAGATGACGAAGCAACACCTGAGCTGGCACGCCAACCCAACGTGAGGACTTTCGGCCACTACAGATTTAAGGTGCACCAGCCGCCTCTACACCATACGCTTACAAACAGCCATGATTCGAACCAGGAACCTTCCGATCTAGAGGCTAACACCTTAACCACTATACCGGTTGGTCGGCTCTTGTTAACAAAGAAAATTACATTTCATTTGAATAACGCTGTCAAACAAAAATACTGAAATCCAAGATTTGCCAAATGAACCGAGTGAAAAACCCTTTAATAGTAGGTTATTCTAGCAAGTATGCTCAATATTATGTTTAGGAAAATCAGGTTTTGGGGAAAGAAACCCTATTTTTTGCATTCTCATCCCCACTTTTGGAATGGAATACTTGTGAACAAAATAATTCAGAGCTTCTTAGCTTGGACTGTTACTGACTTTCCGAAAGCTCAATAGTGAAACAACTTAAAAAGAATATGCTTTTTTATAAATAGAAGTCTCAATGTAGTTCAACATTCTTTCCAGCTGCCAACTGGCAAATCTCTATATTAAATAGTTGGAACGCTAGATGACAGATCGGAAGGTTTCTGGTTCTAATCCGGGTCCGGGCATGGATGTTACATTATTTTTTTAGTACTAGCTCGTGGGTCACTTGGACATTCGGAAGGGAGCATGGTAAAAAACTACTTTTTTTGCTCTCAATTTTTTAATCCTTTAAAGAGTTAACGAGTCCTTTTTGTTTTGCAACTTTTTCTTTTGTAAGTGAAGAGCAAAAAATCGATATAAAAGGGGAGAAATCATGCTTAGCCCCCTTGCACTGAGTTTTTAATGAACAAGGAAAAGAAAACAACATATATAAGTGAAATATTATATTTTAATAGATAATATAATGACAGGTATCTGCATGTGCAATAAAGTTAAAGTATATTTAATGAGAAATCTATTGTTGTTTTTTTGTCAGCTAATTTCTTAATATTAAGTTCATATTCAGTATTCATTAGTTTAACGCATTTTACAGTCAATTCATTTCCTAATTTATTTCTATTGGTAGACTTAACAAAATTCATCGAAGAAAGCAATTTTTCACATGAATATGTGGATCCAAACATCGTTAAAAGATCATTAGCAAGTTTCATCATTAATACAAAATTTATTGTAAAGAATCCCATACGTTTAATATAATATTAGTGTGGGATCATTCTAATTTGCACCAATTTCAGACATTTTCTCTTCTAATACTTCGGAAATCAAGTTATCAAATTTATTTTTCCAAACTGCTGCTTTGAAATTCAACTAATTCCATTTCTAAATTGTGTATACCTAGCCACTTAAATTCGTTTAACTCCATTGTTTCGAGTTTTGTTTTGTATGGATATAAAATTAAGTGAAATGTATTTTCCATACTTTTAAATTGATTAAATCTCTCCTCAAAGGCTCTTGTTTTATTTACGGCATAAATGTTTTCCGATTGCATTTTCTTGAACGTCAAGCGCATTTTCCATTGTTATTGTGTTTTGAAAGTGTTTTTGTAATTGAGGAAAATATTTCATGATTTTCATTTTCAAATCCCTAGTAAAGATGTCAAGTTTCGTCATAAATATCCTAATATTCTCAAACATCATTAAAACAATTTGTCCATTTCCTTGAAGTTTTTTATTCAGTTCATTAAAATGCTGAGAGATGTCGCATAAAAACATAAAATCATTTTACCAATTTATATTTGAAAATTCGTCAAAAATTATTGTTTCTTTCATTAAAAAAGAGCGTAATTTCTTCTGACCTATCATTATTCTGAACATTGGCACTCTACTTCCTCTAATAATTGTGCAAATTGTCGTTTATTGTGTTTTTTTATTCCTATAATTCAAGTTACTATTTGCGACCTTAAAAAGTGGGACCTCTAGTCTCGCCAAACGCGCTCTTTACGCGCCTCATGCGAGAGGCCTTAGTAAATATGTCTTTATTATTAGTATTTACCACATCTGTTCATTCTGAAGCGGTGTTTTATAAATTTACATATTCTACTCAATTGGCATTCATATCAATCTTAAAACAGCATTATGTATAATCAATAAATCTAAAACATTTTACAAAGATCATTTATGCATTTTTTTTTCAATTTTAAGTTCTTTATTAACACTTGTATTTTTTTTCTTCATATTTTTTAAAAGAGAAGTTCGGAAAATAATTTAAATTTTTCATGTATATGATGAAATGATGATGATAAGTTCTGTGCTCAGATGGCAAAATGTTATAAATCACTTTTTCCCAAAAAATTGAGTAAGTCGAATCCTAGAGTTTGATTTGTTAATGTTTAGAAGGTGGCAAAAGTCTCTTTCTTTTAGTTTATGAGAAAACAAAGGTGGGAAAATTGTAATAAATTGAAAACCACAGAAGCGCATGTTGAATCTTGAATCTTAAAATTGTTGTCACGAAAAATTAAAAAAATGTCTATAACATTTTGCCATCTGAGCACAGAGTTTATAAAAATCAACGTGTAGGTCATTTAAAAAGCCTGTGTGGGTCAGTGACTGAACCGCGGGTCATAGGTTCGCCATCCCTGCTGTAGTACGACGTTAATTACAAAATTCCCAATTACTAGATGACACAAATGTTTTATAGCATACCCTCTGTATTTTCACTGTAATAAAAACTGTAAACCCATTTTCTTTCCAAAATTTGACTTTTTTTTAAGGGTGCCAGTGTAACAGTCCATGAGCAATAGGACTTGTAGCGAAGTATTTCTTTCGATTTAAAAGAGTAGTTTTATTATTTAAAAAAATATATGCGTAAAAAACGTTTAAAATCTTGTATTTGCAAATACTGATTACGCGGAAATAAGAAAAAAAAAATTTTCTTCTACAGATGGAATAATATCGAAGTGCATGAAGTCAAAGAAAAACTTATAACTTTACTAAGTTTCAGCCACTAAAAATTCATTACTTTGCAAAAATTCAAATTTTATGGCAAATTTTTTTTCTATTTGAGGACATTATTAGTAATTTTTAATTCATCAACATTTAGTCCCAAATTATAAACAAGCATTCTACCCCTTGATTGTGCCTTCCTTAAATTAATGAGAGAAGGTTGTTTTGTCTCTAATTCACTTGGTATTTCTTTCCTGTTCCATTCTAAATAATTTCTTACGGTTTTCTTGATGATGGTGGAGTTGACCAAAGCTTCCGTAAACATAGTGGATTAGTCTAGTTTATCGCCATACTATTATTGTTCGTTATCCAAGGACTAATCAGGCTATAACCATCGATGGAAAAATTTCATTTTTAACTACACATACTTCTGACACTCAATAACAAAAAAACCGACGCACCAAGAAGTTGCAGAATTACAGTGGTGCCTGGCTCGATCAATTTGGAACGGCGCTATCTGAAGACGTAGTCTTTAGTGACGAGTCCCGTGTGTTCTAAGTGTGTCTTGATGACAACCGCAGACATGTCGGGAGACGTCCAGGACATTGTGGGGATCTTGCCCTTACTATCGCACGCCACACATGTCCACAATAGGGCGTTATGGTCTGCGGTGCCATCTCCTTTGATAGGCGGACCTCTTTGGTAGTCATTTGTGGCACACTTACAGCACAGCAGTACGTATACGACATTCTACGACGGGTTGTATTACCGTTCCTTTTGCGACACCCTGGACTTACTTTTCAACAAGAAAATGCCATTTTGTCTGTTGCTCACGCTTGGAAAAATCTTGGATAGACTATTTATGAGCAAATTCAAATGCTTTTTGCATTTTAACAACATTCTACATGAACAGCAATATGGCTTCAGAGAGCGGCGGTCTTGTGAGGAGGCTGTTCTCTCCGTTACTATCAACGCCAAAGTGGCTAAAGGTGTCGGGTATTCGTCTGTCACCACTCTTGACATCAAGTCCGCCTTTGACAATATGGACTGGCCGTTGCTGGTGGACATCTTGGATTTCGACAAAATTCCAGATAACTATGATAGGTTTATTATCACTTACTTTACAGATCGCACTTATATTTACAGTAATGGCAACATTCAAATTGAACGGCAGATTACGAAGGGATCCTCAGGGTTCGATATTTGCTCCCAACCCTGTGGAACATTTACTTCAATAAAATTATTTATCTAAATGATGGTTTAACCTACATTCAGGCCTTCGCGGACGACCTGGCGCTAATCACGTCGGGTCGAACGCGAAGCATTCTGGAAATAAATACAAATATTGCTCTTGGCTATCCATAAATGCCTAACTGATCTGAAATTGACCCTGTCCATCAGCAAGTGCCAGTCTGTCCTCTTCTCCAAAACAAAAAAGAAACCCGACTTTCAAAAATAACGTTAGCTTGAAAATTTGTAACAGTGTGTAAAGTATTTTGGAATTATTATAGACGTCGGAGTCACGTCATGTCTCCTTAATACTCTCAAAGTGTCTCCAAATCGGGAGTTCCATTTCTAAAGTCAAAGCGGGTGATTGGGGTGTCAGTGGCCGCCTCCAGAAGGAGTGGTATTTGACCGTCACGGAGAAAACAATTACCTATTGAGCCGGCATTTGGGAAGACAATCTTACTCATAAAAAAATTGCAAAACTTCATGTTACGATCTCCCGACAGGTGTTATGAACACAGATAAGAACAGTCGTTCTTGTGTTCTGATTGCTACTGTTCTAGTGGACGAACATCGATGCATGACAGTGCCTGTGTTCTGATACGATCAACGATCAAGAATACGAAATATTGGGTGCTGTTCTGAAAAAGAACACGAATAAGGCAGATTTGTTGTAGACTCGAGAGAAAGAGAAACGTGTTTTGGCACAGGACGGTGCGGCGTATATATCTGAAACTTTGTATTATATTGTAAAAATAAATGTGCGTGTCCAATTTAGGTGTGCAGTGTCCCTCTGATCTTGGTCAATACTACACACATTGTCTATCAAATTAGACATCGCTCGGTCGCTCTGACACTTCACTCGATCCAACGACCTTTTTTCCTCAAGATTTGTGGAGCCTACAAGTCCTACCCTACTGACACCCTCTGCGGCAGTCTTCCTCTCCACGTGACTCTCAAGTCTCTCGGCTTAGGTTTGATACTGTCAAAAGGCAGCTGCACGCGCCCGAGCATGGACGTTCGCTGTTTCATTTGAATTACAATAGTACGACAATATATTCCTACATCGACTCTTATTCTAAATTTTCCTCAAACTATTCCAAATCCTGACCATGAGGTACACCTATGAATCCGGTATTGATGGCAATATCGGGGCTGCGGTGTACATATTTTCTGGTGAAACTTAGATCGAAGCCCATCAGTTTAAACTTAATTATACCAATAGCGTTTTCCAGGCTGAATTAACAGCCATACACCAATCGATATTATGGGCGATCAAAAACAATAAAAGAATTAATATCTACAGTGACAGACTTAATTATACCAATAGTGTTTTCCAGGCTGAATTAACAGCCATACACCAATCGATATTATGGGCGATCAAAAACAATAAAGGAATTAATATCTACAGTGACAGTCTAAGTTCAATTCAAGCACTTAAATCTCATACTCACAAATCGTCGTATTTATTATCAGTTAAAAAATCCGTACCTCATTATTGTACTAACTTCGGCCTAAGTTAGA
The DNA here is from genome assembly GCA_947359465.1 of Metellina segmentata. Taxonomy (NCBI): domain Eukaryota; kingdom Metazoa; phylum Arthropoda; class Arachnida; order Araneae; family Tetragnathidae; genus Metellina; species Metellina segmentata. Next base: position 103,968,900 of record OX375875.1, read on the forward strand.
TGCGTGCACACGTGGGGACGATGGGTAATGAGCTCACTTAAGGCTTCGCTAAGCTGGCCTCGTCTTGCGGACAGATTGTTGAGGTGCCTGCCCCTCTTTTATACGTTAAACCAGTGGTCCCCAACCCCCGGGCCGCGGACCGGTACGTGGATCAAATGGTACCGGGCCGCCCTAGGAACATTAAATTATTTCCATTTTATTTACTATGGTGTATTTCTCTCGGGTTTGTGTGGTTCTTATCTATGAAATGTCCATTTAAATTAGGAGGCGTTAAATCAGAACTTGAAATTTGTTCTGTTATGTTCAATTATGATTTCTGTATGTCTCTATTTTCCAATTTTGACAATTGTGACGACTGTTTTCAAGTTGGTAGGCAAAGTAGCTGCATTTAAGGCCAAACTGAAACTGTGGGGACGACGCGTGAACAAAGGCATTTTGGACATGTTTCAGACGTTAGAGGGGATTTTAGGCGAGACTGAGCCTAAATATTCATTTTCCTAGAAGGTGCACGATCGCTTGTCATTGCTTTTAAAAGAGTTCGAGCGCTTCGTGGGTATTTTGTGGTTTCCCAACCACAAAATACCCACGAACTAGTAAGGAATGGATCCGCAACCCATTTGTCAACAAATGAGGTGCATCTAGCATGTCTGTCCAAGAAGATCAACTGCTGGAGATTGCAAATGAAAGCGGCCTTAAAACTACATTCGAGATAATAACTCTGCCGGTGTTCTGGATTAAAGTCATAGCGGAATACCCTGAGATTGCCACCACAGCACTTAAATCCCTATTACCATATCCAACAACCTATCTGTGTGAAGCCGGGTTTTCTGAACAGTGACAGCAACCAAAACAAAACAACGGAATAAACTGGACATAAGCAACACACTTCGGGTGTCATTGTCTCCTATTACCCCCAGATGAAACCGTGTCGTTGCAAAGAAACAAGCTTAGGGTTCTCATTGATTTAGCGTTCTAATGAGTTAAAATGTTAAATCACATTATATTCATTTTTTGGTGTAACTGTATTTTATTTTGAAGGCATATTTAAATACAATTAAACTAAAATTATTAAATCAAAACAATCTAAAATATGAACGTTAAACGACAAATCTTGCACTTCAAAGTACAGGAATGGCAAAATTATTACAGCTCCTCTGAAAAAGGTCTTTGATTGAGAGAATTCTTGCCCAAAGTCAATTGTAAAACTTTAATCTCTGATAGGCATTTCGTCTGGTTCCTTACTTGTCATGGTCTGTTTATGAAGTACCTTCACCAATTCAAGCTTAAAAATGGTGACATGTGTAGGTTCAGAGAAATCGGTGACCCAGACTACTATCTTTTTAGCTGCAGAAATACAATTAACTATCATCTTGGTAGACTAACCGTTGACAATAAATCGGTGTTGCTCAATTCGGTACTTGCCAACGAGATCTCGAGGTATAGGATCCGGAAATGCGTCATGATGGCGGCGGATGTGGCTGGCGAGATGACCTGAGTCTGGTACTGTTGGGTCCCCTTTTATTCTTTTATATTTTTCTGTAAGAACGTTTGACTAGGTCAAGTTAATTTTAATGTCCTATGTATTATATTTTAATCTTTTAAGAGTTTTAACTGTTGTGTTGTGACCCTGTTTTTTATGAGTCAGGGATTGTGGCATCCCTTTTATTTATATGTTTTGCGTTTCCGTCAGTTCCTTTTCTTTATCAAATCCTGTTAAAAGAGCCTGTTGCCCATCTTTTGTGTTACGTGTTCTGATTTGTATTCGGGTCATTGCCCCTTGTATCTTTTGAGAATTTTAATAGATTTCCTCGATGGGTGCGGGTCCTCGGGATCTACCTGTGAACTGGAAGTCCCCTCCCCCCTCCCTTCACATGACTCTAAACCTTAACAAGTGAGTCGGGAAGAGGTGGGTTATGAACAAGATAATGCCCGCCCGTACACGGCACGTGTTGCTATGAATTGTCTTCAAGCCTTCCCAAAACTTCATTGGCCATCTAGGTCTGATCTCTCTCCCATAGAGCACATTTGGGACGTTATGGGAAGGCGATTGAAACCATCCCTTAATGTTGACCATTTAGCCAGACAGTTGGAGACAATTTGGAAAGAAATTCCGCAAGACACCATCCGGGAACTTTTTCTGTTCGCCGGGTGACAGCTTGCATCCAGGCCAGAGGTGGACCAATGCCTTATTGACTTCCTCCCTTTGTAACGGTCAAACATTGAAATAAATCATTCAATTTTTCTGAAATTTTAATCGTTTGTTTTCAATGTACGTTCTTCACACCCACCAATTTTTATCACAATCGGACAACTCCTTCTTGGTGCGTTGATCTTTTTGTTATAGAGTATATATTAGTCCTTATAATGTCACTTTTAATCTTACAATAAATTGCAGGAGTCCGATGAACTCTTAATAAAAAGGGATTATGAATCAAACAGTCAACGGGAATTTACGAAAAAATGTATCTGGCAGTGTTGAAGAGCAAAAGAAGAAATCGTAAAAGAACTTAGAATTCTATTTTACTTGTCGACTTCGACTGAATACTTTAGGAATCAAGATCAACTTACCAATTAAACCATAACCCTATAAGCGTCACGGCGTTTCCGTGTTGTGCGTTTTCCCCCCAACAAATATAATGAATAACCACATCTATTGGTAGGAAGAATCATATTCTATTGCTCAAGAAGGTAAAACCTAGTTAAAAGTCAAGCTGGGAAGGCTGCAGGTGGTGGAACCAATATTTGCGCTTGAACACCTCTCAGATTATTTAAACTAAAAATAAAACTTTCAATAAGGAAATGAACTCTATCCATAACACTGACGTAAATACCACACAAAAACACACACGAATTTCATTTTAAATTTTAAAAGTTCAGTGCAACGAAATTTTCTAAAAAGTCACTTTGTGGTGAAAATACTTTACTAAAAAGTAAAAAAGCTGTATCAAGTCGGTTCATAACGAAATATATGAAAGGAAAAGCGAGCGAAAACAAATACAAGACTAGTCGCTTGAACGAAGGATCATTGAACTACAACAAAGTACCTCAGTTATGAATTGGAACTCAAAAGCAACAGCTGGGTTTCTGCACTATTAACTAAAATCAATACACCACGTGCTATTATAAAAAAGAGGTGCATAGTAACCGACAGCTTATCGTCTGAGTGATTGTAAATGACCAATGATGGGGTGGTGGAATTTACTGCTGACGAGTGTTCGGTGAAAATGTGGAAACATAAAAGATCGCCAATAACTTTAAAAATACATTTCTCAGTACATTAGTTTTCTTTTGCTTCCATTTTTTATAAACGGTGTAGGTTAGTTGAATAAAACGTTATTATTTATCATGACAACATTGGAAAGTAATACTATTACATGCACCAGATATTCATAATTTCAAGTGAGTTTTTAATAAACGGGATTCAAACGCGGATCACATAACTGCGATTTTATGACGCGTAGATCGTATGTTTCTCCGATCTTTCCCTCCAGGATTGATCCCGGAAAGTCGCCAATAGTCCGTTGTGATATCCAGTGCTACATTAATTCAACTACCTACTTGAAACCTCAGAGTGAAGTCTTGGGGACCCACTCACCACCAGGTTTCGAGCGTTTAAAGCGGTCCAGGTAGGGTTGCCAACTTTTTCCGGGACATATTACCATAAACTGAAATATATGTGTGTGTAATTTCACAAATTCTCCACTAAGAAATCACTTAACATAACATACCTAGTTTTCCAAGAAAAATTTTTCAAACACAAAATATTTGTGAAAAATAACAATAGTTTTTTTTTAAGGTTTTTTATTTTTTTTTTTTAATTATTATGCGAGAGCCTGATGGTCTTCTCATACACTCAGTAGTAATAATACATAAATCTAAACCTAACCTCTTGTACCATTGAAACTATTAAAAAATAAAAATGGTAATGTTCGTATACAAACTAGAGTTATTGTTCGTGTTTAGTTGTACAGAACCGACAGTGTTCTGAATTCTATTTCAGGAAAGTCGAATATGAAAATTTGCGTTCGTCTCCAGCCTCAATTTTAAAAATAAAATTCAAATACAGTATAATAGAATTGAAAGGCAACTAACACCATTTCTTTACGATGGTCCCGCTCTGAACAGACTGCCATGTATAGTATTGGCTTTGGATAGTAGTGTGGGAACGGACGTCCAATGGACGGACACGAAGTCAAGGCAATTTGACATTCAACCGGGATTCTGGACAGCAACTTAAATTCCGTGACAATCCCGTCCGACCCTGTGTACAGGGGAAGAGAAGAGTTTTTATATTATTCAACATTTTTACTCTCATTGACTGCAATTATAATTTTCTTACTTTTTTATAATAGGTGAAATAACTTGTATGAGCTGTCACGTTCTAAATGGGCCTCATTCATTATTTTAAAATGTTTACATTTAAACTGATAGGTAAAACGACTTCATCAGTGTAATTATGACATTCAATCTTTTAAACTTCGTTTCTTTCGTGATTCTTTTCAATTCCTTATACAGTAATAACTAAGATGTAATTTCAATTCTTGCGAAACACTTTGTAGACCAGTGTAGCATCAAAGTTTCAATCGACACTGAGAAAAAAAAAGCATGCAAATGAGCAGATAATATCTAGAATAATTAGAATAACGATACGAACTTGCTTTCCATATTCTATAGCAATAAAAAGGACATTTTATTTGAAAGATTACAAACAGAGCAATAGTTAATGGAAATTTTATGAGAATTACCATCTGCCATTACTTCATAATTAACTCGAAATCACACACCGCCATCACCAATCTTTCAGTCTGAAAACCATTTTCGGTCTTATTTTTTATTCGAATTCGCAGGAAATGACGACAGCGTGCGGACTTCACGGAAAAATGGAGAAAGCTTTTGAAGGACAAGAAGTTGTGTTATTTTGAAGATATTTCGTGTGGGTGGGTCATCGACTCCCAGCGAAAGGCGGCAAATCGTCCCGTCTCCATGGCAACACCTAGACGGATTTAAAGGGTCAATAGGAAAAGTTGGGCCTTTCAAAGACACCTCCCAGAGGAACCATACAGAACCCTTCGCCTTTGTTATGCGTCTGCTTTAAATCTTTTCCGTTTTATGCATTGCTTTGCTTTTAAATACAGCGATTTTCATATAAGAAATGCCATTGATTTACAATATATAAATCATGATATTTAGTTACTCATTTATCAGAATGTGTGCTTCATTCTCCGGTTACGACTTGTTATACCCGATGTTTTTTTTATAAAACATATATGTCTTGAAAACATCGATGTCACATCCCTACTTTTGAGACCCTTCACCCACTTTGTCCACTTTAGTCTAAAAGTATGTTCGATTTGCTATTTATAAAAATTATGCTACTTGGTTATTTTTTAAATTTTGATAACGGTACTTTTTTCATTTAAAAAAAAAACATCGACAGTGTAAAAACATCGATGTTGCAAAAACATCGACTCCAATACATCGATGTTAAAAACATCGATGTTTTGAAAACATCGACATCGATGTCGCATCCCTAATACCTGCTGTTGTGCAAATAGTTCTATGCTGCGAAATAAGATAGGTTTGGTAACCTACTCCCACATAAAGGTCACGATAAAATGATAAGGGAGAAGTGAAACGTTTTTTGAACTTTCACTTGCTTTTTAAAAAGTTGCACATCTACTATTAAGGTAAGTTGGCAAGCTGAATTAACGTCGCACTAGAGCAACAAACACAACGAGCTATAGGATACGGTGCAGGATCAATCCCAAAGGGAAAGATCCGAGAATAACACCTCTGCATTTCGAACCGCACGGTTATGTAGCGAGATCACACCTGAGTTGTGACAGCACTCTCTAAACTTCCACACCACACCAACGTGAGGACATTTGAGGCTACGACGGATTTAACGTGCACCAATCCCATGAACACGACAGACTGGTCGAATCATGTTTTGAACTCCCAAGCAACCGGTTGCTTTTGAGCTGCTCTTCCAACCAGACTACCGCAGCCCTGTAGATATGATGTCATTATTTCAGCTCTTCTTTATGGTGAATAAATATATCCAAATATATTTTGATTGGAGAGTCAAACACTTGGTATGCCTTTGGGTCAAGCATGAAGTATGAATTTTTTTTATGAGCTATCATGTGTATGAAGAGAAATCAATCAATTAAGAATGTCTTTTAATTTGATTTTGAAAATTTCTAGTGAAACAAGATTGTTTCTAACTTTTTTTCAACTTTTCAAAACGTTTGTTTAAGGGGGTCCGGGACGCAATCGCGGAAACCCTCACGCTTTGAGCACTCCTTGGCGAGTTGGCGATATAAAGCACTTAGAGAACCGAAAGCTGGGAAAATTGGCAATCCTTCTCAATTTCTCGAGCAACCCTACTAAGTTGTTTAGAAGATCGCCATTTTTTTTCTCGCTGAGTGCTATGATTTTCAGTCTGATTTTTTTTGGATATTCTATATATATTATGTTGACATTCAAGATATAACATGGATTATTTTTGTTTTACTTTATCTATCTCTATTGTAACTACTTCGTAATATTGGTTGATTTAAGAAGCAAGCGGTATAAGAAGTACCCCATGTAAACAAATTGTATATGTTTACATTTATTTGAAATTTAGTCCATCAATTTTGTTTCGTTATGATTTTTACAATATAAAATGATCACTTACTCTAAAACTCGTCAAATAGAAAGAGTTGATGAGAATGTATTTGTTTAAGATGCGAGTGGGGAGGCGGATAAATCAATTACGTTGTTTATTATGGAAATTATTCGCCTTTATAACCCAGTATTTTTATTTTCATAATATACTTTCTTACGAATCAAATCTCTTGTTTGATCGCATACTTAATATAATCCCGCCACTGTTTGGGGAGACAACTAGTGGTAGATATTTTTTATATTAGTAAAAAAGCAGTTATCAATAATAAGTATTAAGATTTCACTAAAGTAATTTTTGTAAACAAATACACTTCTAGATTAGTTTTACTCATTTGAGCTCAAGATTACAAAATTTAAATTGAAAAAATATTCTAATTTGACTGTTTTCAATAACTTTCTTCGAAACAAAGTTTTTTCTAACTCATATCCTATATATAATTATAGCATTTGCATTTGGGCTGTTAAGGAGACAGAAATTTTTTATACATGTATTCTCAAAGGGAAAAAAAATATTTAAAGTTGTTTTATTTCATATTTATTGTTTAAGATAGTAGGGTGTGTCACAAAAGCATATATTATTTTATGTATTTAATATATATTTGTAACTGAGGTAAAACATTTAAAACAGAAAAAAACTTGTAATAAAAAGATTCCTTTCCGAGTCAACAGATGGCAGCAAGAGGGTATTTGAAAATGTCGTCATGTCTCGCGTGGCCCGATATAGTTCTCGCAGTTGGCGATACAGACGGCTTTCGCCAACTCGCCAAGGAGTGCTGAAAGCATGAGGGTTTCCGCAATTGCGTCCGAAACACAAAAATCGTCAAATTTTCGAAAAACAATTTTATGTATTAAAAAAATTCTTCGTGTTTTTATGCTTAAAATGACGTCTGAATCAAGTTTCTATCTTAATTAGAACGAGAGATAGAATTAATTTTGTGGCTCCTTATTTTGAAAATCTAACACTTAGACAGCTGTTGTCATAGCAACAACATCTGTGAAAGACGTTATTTAAGTCTACGGAGACCTTTAAACTATGCAGAAAAAAGGTTGAACTTGCAATAATCAAACTAAACCAATGATTTAAGAGGAAAGAAGGGGTTAGATAATCATCTGGATGCTCTTAAAGGGTATTTAAACATTTTATTAATTGTAAATCTGTCTTTAAAACTTTAAATGCGTTTTTCGCCATGATGCATTTTTTCAAGATTTCCTGTATTCAAATTCTTATAAGTCAAGAACCGATAAAGTTTAAGGGTTGAAATTTGGAATACATCTTTTTCAAACATTATACTATAATTTTGATTCAGCAAATTTCAAACAAATATTTACTTTTGAAAAAATATAATTTAAAAAAAAGTACCTTAAAATATTTAGAAGTTTTCATTCAAATATTTTTTATTGAATTAATATTTTTAAATTTTCTGAATCAGAATTAAAGTTTATAAATTTGTGAATAATTTACTGCAAGAATTTTGAAAATTGACAAAGAATATTTTAAGTTTTAGCAATTTGAATCAACCCCTTTTATTCAAAAAATTTTAATTTTAAATTTTTAAAAAAATTTGGAAAACTGTTGTGTTGTGTGATTTTGTTAGATGATGGATTAGTTAGATGGATAATATCAGTACAAATTTTTAAATTAATTACTAAATTTTATGTGTCCCGGACCCCCTTAATTGAAGATTGTCTTGCGTAATTTGACACGTTTTCGGTACCAACCACCTAAACAATCCTTTAAGAAACTAAGCGTAAGTGTTTTCTCTTTCAGTTAAACATTTTTTTAAACAAAAAAAGAAATTGTGTGCTTTTTTTTTTTTTTTTTTTTTTTTTTCATTTTCATTTAAGTCGAATTTTACCGATTTTTTAAATTAAGTTTAATTTATTTGGTTTCGAGGGTACGAAAATGATGTTCTATTTTTGATTTTATAGTTTTATCAATCATTTTGATGCAAGACAATTTATTCCAATCGTATAATTATACTTATTTTACTTTCGACGCAGCTGAATGAAGCATTGCTTCAGCACTTCGCGATCAAGTAGACAATTTATCATGATGGATAAGTAGTCTGTCCTTCGAATCTATTACATTATTTTTTTCCATCAAGCTACTTCATTTCCTGATCCGCTAGATGACTCCATCACCAACTAGAAAATCTTATTCAAAATCAAACGAACTTTAAATAACTTACCGCTTTTTTCACTAATAATAATAATTTGTCTTTTCTTGCTCAAAATGCCCAGACGACGTTTTGGCAGTATTATCAATTCGTTTATTCAAATATCAGCTCAGAAGTTAACTTTACTATTATAAATGGAAGTGTCTGTCTCTCGCTACGCAGTGTCCTGACGAATCTATAGCACTTGCAATAATGAGATTTGGTACGCAGGTAGTCCGATTTTTTTGCGATTTAAGGTTCCATCACGAATTTAAAAATTTAATATAGAACATTTTAAAATGGATTTATTGGAATTTAATTATCATTGTTTTCATTAGAATGGCAACAGCATAAAGATATACTAGATTCAAAAATTATTTTATCCGTGTTTTCGTTTCATTTATCAAGAAATGATTTTTGAACGTAAGAAAAAAACAAATAAAGTTTTTATTGGAGTTATGTAGTTCTTTTTTCCACCTCCTAGATCGTTAAAGATAGAATAAAAATTTCAACGGATTTGAAATCTGCGGATAATTTTACATTAAATCGATACCTTATACATTTGATTTCTTTTTAAAATAACTTTTCAAAAAAATTTAATACATTTTATATTTTTGCAAGAGATTGTGACGTCATGCCTATTGGATCTCTTCGCAATCAAATGGGAATGCGTAGCAATCACTGGGGTTGGGGAACGTTAGCGAGCAGTGGTCACACCTGACCCCGCGAAATGAACTGTCACGGGCAAGGAAAAATTTTCATTAGACCTATACGTTTGATTTTCTTTTAATAAATAATTTTTCAATTAAATATTTATATTTTCGCCAGAGATTGTGACGTCATGCCGATCGGATCTCTTTGCAATTCGAATTGGGCCGTATTTGTCAATGACGAGGCCATCACGGCGTCGTCCGTGCTGTTGCACAGCATTCTCTGGTGAAATGTCGGGCGCATACGCTAACACTGCCAATGCCTTGCACAATACATGGACTGAAGCACGTAAGGCCTCCTCCAGAATGGGGGTATGCTGGATCGTCAATGGTGACCTACCAACCCTTCAATTTGCGGACACCATTATTTCGTTCACAGGCCGTAGGAGGGTCGCTTCCTCCCTTCGCAATTTTTTAAGATCTTAAAGGGACGAAAGACTCAACGACTTGGTAGATCAGGGCAATTCTCTTAAACTAATATCAAGGAGCCGTGCTAGTTCTCATTTCGTGGCCACCGGTCTCTAAACAGAATTCAAGGATTGGAGGTTTGTACGTCAAGTTCGCCTAAATCTATTGAGAACCAGAGCGGCAAAGGGTCGTGCACCGGCAGATAAAAGCTGCAGGAGATGCCATTATCCTCTAGAGACACTCCCGCACATATCAAATCAATGCCGTGGTCATACCTCTCCTCTTGTCCCAGGACGACACAACGTCATTGCAAAACGAGTACTAAACATATGCTCGTTCAAATATTGCATTGTGTCGTTCGACGAAGCTCTGTCCAACATTCCTGATATCAAAGATCTTAATCCAGCACAGATGAGGCGACTGCGACCGTACCTGATTGTTAAATAGGCGAAGGAGGTCTTCACAGTGGACGTGGTCATTCCTTTTGAGGACGGAGATAATGCCTTCGCGGACGCCAGAGATTGAAAACTAGAAAAATATGAAGTCGCCATAGCCGCCTACGCCTTCGTTTTTAAGACCTGTACAGTGGTTTCTTTCATTATCGGTAGCTTGTGACCTGGCTAATGACGTTTATGTGAGGGCTTCATGTTCCAGGACTTACGCCTCTACATTACGCATTGTTCTGAAATTTTAACCATTTTCTATTCTGTACATAATTTTCCTATCCTGTACATAATTTTCCTATCCACCAATTTTTGTCTCCATCGGACAACTCCTTCTTGGTGCGTCGATTTTTTTGTTATAGAGTGTATTTTTGAAATGGGACAACTATTCCCCGATATATTAATTTTTAAATTTCGTTTCCGGTATTGGCGGGAAAAACAAGAATTTCGTAATTGCTGCTCTGTAACGTCACGGCGCACAGTAACCTACTGCGCCGGCGTTGCTATGGTTGTTTATAACTTGTACAAGTTTTTTACTGTTTATAATTTGGACAAGCTCAGTAATGATACTTAGTATAAAAGGACTTCATGCATTTCTAAAACCTTTTCCAAAACTCTTCGAATGTTTCTGTTCTGCATAATATTTTAAATTATTAATTGAACCTCTCACTTGTTTATTTTTTATGATTGCCCTTTTGTAAACAGTATTTGTACTAGTGATTTGTCGGTTCATGAAGTACTTTTTATAAACAGTTACTCTCTTATTTACTGCTGCTTATGAAATAAATTTGCGAATCAATATAGACAAGTCTTGATTTCATACAAGAGCGATTGCGAGTGTATAGGGATCATAGATGAGAGATGTAAACAAAAGCTCAGCTATGCGCAATGACGTCACATCCAATGGCGGCCTGTTTTCGGATCACGTGACTTTGTTTCGTTTTCAACAAAATTAAAATTGATTTTATAATCATTTCAAAATTATTTTGAAAGTTTTAACGCAATATTTAAGGATTTTTAAACTTAGAAATACTAGAAAAGATCATTTGTAAGCAAAACACTCGCACATGCAAATACCTCATTGCCTCTCGCACTTCTATTGTTTTAAATATGGACAAACATTCCTTGTTGGTTCCATAGACTTCTAATATATCTTCTATTATATATCCTCTATGGTTGGTTCAACTTTGTAAAGCAGAACATAAATGTAGCCGCAGACTTTTTCCTCCAAAACTAGTTTATTTTATAGTTAATGTGCTTCAGATATTCGATTTTTTCGCATGTTGTGTTCCTTGTTAACTAAGCACGTGGGACACTAAGCATGCGCACCACCGAACAAGGTATTATTTTACGGATAATTTTTTTTAACAAATATGCTAGTTGTTTTAAGATTTAATAACATGTATAAAATTATTCTGATTTTGGAATTTTGTGTTGCTCGATTAAAATGTCAATACAATTTGAAAAAATACACTCAAGATCGTATCGTTCCAAAAATCATACCTAAACAACCTGAAAGTGAATTGCAGGTATGCAAGTTTTATTTCATTTAAAATTTCCATTACTTTTATTTCTGTCAATTTGTTACTCCATATCAATACCTCAATTCCAACTCAAAAACTATTACTGCGGAGATAATAAACAAAACTAGGGGGCTCGCCCCCTGCTCGCTAACGCTCGCCAACCCCCGGACGATTGCTTCGCAAACCTCATTGGTTCGCTGCGCGAACCTATGCTCGCTTTGCTCGCATCAATGGAGACATGTGTCCTAGCAGAGGGATTGTTGAGGACAAAATATGATATACCAAAAAAAAAAATTTCAAATCTAAATTTGCTGTATTACAGAAAATAAAAATATAGTACTCTGGAATCAGAATTCAAATAAAAACTTTGAGCAAATTTTGACTCGAAATGATAGCGTTGATTGGAGATCGAATACCCAGCATGTTGTTTGTGCGTACATTTACCCAAGCACTGGAGCCACTCACACTTTTTCATTAAGTTTGCTGTCGAAAATTGTAGTGCAAGCGTCTTGTTGATCTATAATTGTTGGCCCTGAAAAGGACCGTTTTTTAAATGGCCCTGAAAAGATCCTCCGCTTCCTTTGATTTCTATTAACTGCAACAGCTCGACTAAAATTTTTTTTCAATAAAATTTCATCCGATAACGCTACAAATTCAATAGAGGCGCGAGGTTTTATGGTGAACAAACAATCGTACAATGTTGCCAAAACGCGATAACAAATAACGTCTTTTTTGCGTGCCACGTAAGAGAATTATATATATAGATAGATTGAACAACATGCATTTGGTCGTGTATGCCTCTATCACATATTTTGGTCAAACAAATATATCGCATTGAAATATCGATGGAACTGGTAACTAATCGTTTTAGTAATTGTAGCGAGCTTAGCTACCACTCCACAACTTAACTTACAAATGGGTAGTATAAATACCAGTGTAACCCAACTTTACCATGAAGTACTTTTTGGTAGACACTAAGTTACGCTGGTTCATTCGCGCTTGCTATAGTAATCGATTAGTACTCCCTATTATTACGTGCCGACCAACCGGTCTGATGGTTAAGGTGTTTGCCTCTAAATAGGAAGGTTCCAGGTTCGAATCTGGGTCAGAACAGGGATGTTAGTAAGCGCATGGTTTGGGGGCAGCTAGAGCACCTTAAATCTGTCGTGGCAAAAAGTCATCACGTTGGGTTGGTGTGGAAATTCGGAGAGTGGGGTGCCAGCTCAGGTGTTGCCTCATCATCTGACCGCGGTTCAAAAATTACGTGGTGTCCGTCCTCGGATCTTTCCCTTAGTGGATTGATCCCGGACCGTTGTCGTCAATAGCCCGTTGTGTTGCTCTAGTACAACGTTAATTAAAAATTACCTAATTACCATTGAACTCAAATCACAAAATTTTTAATTTGTTACCCTTTGGAACTAAGTTATCGAAATGTAAGCCTGTTTGCGCTCTCTCATATTACTCATATCAGAGAACCCATAGTCAAATAAATATTCTGTCTGCAATAAATAATTTATATTTCAGCATTTGGATATTTTTTAAATTTGAAATTATAAAAATAGAACAGCTACAGTCTACGTTTATGAGCAGTGGCAACGGCGATTTTTTTTTTTTTTTTTTTGGCGCACTTTTAATGTTGCCAAGGAAAGAATTCTTTTAAAAATATTTTATTCCAAAAATATTGTTCTTTTTACAACGGAAAATGAAAGCTTGAAAACACATTTGAGAACGTTTTGAAAAGAAGTATATTTTTTAAAAACTTTCACACAAAGTAATAAGTTTAAGCACATTTCAAAACACAATTGTGAACCAGCAGAAAAACTTAACTGCATTTGTTGGTAAGAAAACCCTGAAGCTATCAATTATATAGATACAGTGGGCATGTTGAAAAAGATTTTTATAAGAATAAAAATAAAAAATAATACAACCTGATAACGTCAGAACTCTTGCGTAGAAAAATAAATAAATAATGAAATCGAAAATGGTCAAAAAACAAAACTCTTAATTCTTTCGTGAAAACTATTATAATAAATAAAAATTCCACAGCTGTCAAAATACAAATAAATGTGCCAATGCTATCACAGAAAACGATTTAAAAGGGCCAATGCAATCAAATGATATTTTAAAAACAAAATAACCATTGGGAGGAAATAAAAAATTTTAAACGAACCAATGAAATCAAACGACTTTAACGGATTTTGGAAGAACTTTCTAGAATATTCAAAATGAAAATTGAAAGTTTCCGTTTGCCGAGGTTGCCATGAAAACCACAACAACCGTAACGACAGATGGTTTGCCTTAATTTATCGTAACTCGCTACTAGAAGTGCGCCAAAAAAATCGCCAAGCCGTTTCCATTACCCATAAACGTAGAGTGTAGCTGTACCTAAAATATATGTATAAAGTAGAAATACCAGAAAAAGGAAATGTTTTCATGAGAAACAAAGAAAAATTTTATTTAAAATTTTTTTAAAGTAAGACCGCTTATACTTTGTCAAAGGGAGTAAAGCATGACTTCCTTTAAAGAAAAGAAGCATTGCGTTTTTCTGTACCTGTGTTAGAAAACTGTTTCCCCCGAAAACTCAAATATTATTACAGATGGAATAGAAAGTACAAAACATCCTCTACGAAACAAAAAAAAATCATACCACCGTGGCAGAGAGTGGTTCTGGGAAAAGAAGAACCGCGCGGGGGGGAAAGAACCAGTGGAAAAAAGAGCTAATAAATTAATTTTAAAATGTTCTAGATTAAATTTTAAGATTCAGGCTTCGAGATTCATTCAGTCACTTTTAGGTCTACCTGTGTGCCAAATTTCATGACTGTAAGTGCTATAGATTTGCCTGGACGCCTAACACACACACAAACACTTCCTTTTACAATCGTAGATTTGTAATATTTAACTATCTTTGTGCCCAACCGAATAATATAAAGAATCACTGATCTAATTTCATGTTTCTCTCTACACTTTTAAAAATTATATTGACATTTTATGCATAATTAATTTCTTTTGAATAAAAGTTCTCCAAGAGGCTAAAATCATAATTCTTTGCTTGGTACCTGTTGACTCTCTCTTTATTGTATGAAATTCTACTGAAAATCTCTTACGCATTTATTCATTTCATTGAATGTAGTTACTTGTTCTAGCATAAGATGCTCAAAAGTTAAGCTTTTTACTCAATAAATGTCATCCAGCTACATTTGTTACTTCTTAAAAAAATCTATTAATTTAGCTATGAATATTTAAGTATACTAATTCGTTTATTTATGATCAGGTTGTGTATGATGCAAACTATAACGTCGTGTGCAGTGGAGATGTTGAACGAAATTGGACTGAATACCAGCCTTCCTTAAATTTTACATCTGAAAATACGGCATTCAACACTTTAGTTATGATTGGTAAGACGTAAAAAATGCGCTACGTTGTACATAGAATAAAATCTAGCATAAATTAAAAACTTAATTTCATTTCTGCAACTTATATCATTTTTGAGAGGCATGCTAAATGTTGGTGGCCGGAGTGTGTCTACGACGTGTTTCACATACATAACCCAAACCCGACGTCAGTTGGTTTGTTTTTCGAATACGATTTTGAGCACTTCGTGAATAAAAATTCCAAGAAATAAATTTTGAATTCATACATTATAAGTGATGGGTCATCACCAATTAGACTGTACTCCAAACATTGCCAAAACGGCACTAAGTTACATTTTGAGGTAACCTCGTTATGTACCATGCAAGAGCAATTGGATAGCAGAAGTAGAATATAAACTTTTCGTCTGGTTTGCACTGAAAATCCCTCTCATTCGGTTTATATATCGTTGTGGTGCCGTCGCCCCAAAACGGTAGCGTGAAAACAGTACGAATCGTACACAAGAAGAAGACAAACAACAGCTAAGATATTTAAGTACTTATTATTCCAAGAACATTAAAAATATGTACAGTATTTATATCACATCAACATTGTTACACCAATACATAAAAATATGTATTCTCCCATTCCAGCACTGTGAACGAGCCTCAACCGCTGCTTCTGGATCTCAAACGTCGTCTCCCAGCAGCCCAAAAATGATCTATAGGAAAAAGTCAGAAACCAATCACAGATCATCTGGACGAACACCACCTGCAGAGTACGTTCTATTTCACCTGTTCTTCTCAAGTCGTTGTAAAGCTCGCGATGCAAGAACAGCAGCTGGTATCAAAATACAACCAATCATAATACATTCGGCATTCCGATGACACAATGGAATAGGGCACTTGCCCTGCAAGAGACCCTTCCTGAAGGTCAAGCACAACAGTAGTCACACCAACATTATTGAGCAAAAAAATAATATTAATAGTCCAGACCATTTCATTTGTCTATAAATGCTAATGCAATATTTCAATTTTGTCAGATCCTGATGCCCCAGATCCTCAAAAACCAGTTTTCGCCCAATTCCTACATTGGCTTGTCGTCAATATTCCAGGAACTAAATTGCATGATGGAAAGTATCTGATGAATTACATGCGTCCAAGTCCTCCGCCGTATTCTAGTAAGCATACTACTCATTTTACTTTAGGGACACTCAGGCAGGTTAGATATTTTGGCATTCTGATTTTAAAATGTTCCGTGCGCATCTGCTTTTAATCAATTAACTTGAAATATTTTTTGGATAACCTTTGAATCCTTTTGCACATATCTAGGAACAAATGAGAGAAATAGATTTTGCACCGAAACTTTGGTTTTAAATGTTGCTTAACCTATGCTTTTTTTCATTATTTATATATAGACAGCAAGATGTGATGGTATATGGGAAAGAATACATGCTTTAATAGGGGGATGGTTCCCCACGTGCTCCCAATTACACTAGCAACCCTTCTGGGCATACTTTCAACAAGGTTTTGATACACAGCTATGGGTAGTTGTGCCCGTTCCTGTTGCAAGAATGTCGCCAGCTCAGCTGTAGATTTCGGACGGGGTTCCATGGTCCGTAAACGTCGCTCTAATGCGCCCCACAAATGTTCTACGGGGTTTTGGTCAGGACTCAGAGAAGGCCAGGGAAGACGTTTTACATCCATATCTTGATACCACTGCTTGACAGAGGCCGCAACATAACATGGAGCGTTGTTGCCTGGAAGTAACATTCGTCCATTCCACAAAATTTCCAGAGCGTAGGAAGAACTTGATTGCCCAAAATGTTCATGTTGGCGTCGGTGTTCAATTTACCAGGAACAATATGCAAAGGTCCCAGGCCAAACCACAAAAAACACCCCCAAACAAGTAGTCGGATTTTATGCAAATCCGCTGGCGTACACACTTTTTGTTAACTTTACAGTTGAACGATACTTACCAAATAGAGCTAATTTGATTTATATTTATGTAAAAACTGCGTGAACCAAAATTTTAACAATTCGTGGAAAATTAATGCTTATGAAATTTATCAGTTTTTTCTAATTTATCAGGTTTCTGACCACGTTTTAGCAATAACTCCCGATTGACTTAATATTTCGCACCATACTTTATCCAAAGCGTTGTAGTACAAAATAAACACACAATAACAGAAAATAAAGTCTGTAAATTTCATGACAGTCGAATAACTGCAAGTTTGTTTTGAAATGCCATTGTACCCTTAACCCTCAAGTGGTTTCGACAAGATATATTGTTCAAGACCTGAGAAATTTTCCCTATGACGAGATAGCTCTAGATATTGCCGATTTTTGATGATGACAAGATCAAAATATGGGCATCTTTTTTCTAATGCTGCGGTATCTCTTACATAAAAAATCTGGTCAGTTCTGCTGATGACGAGATATCTCGTCGATACCACCAGAAGGGTTCAAGTGGATAATGAATCGGTACAAACACCCCATGTCTGGACCGGAATTTGAACCCAGTCCAACCAAAGGCAAGATGAGTACAAACCGCTCGGCTACCCGATCGGATAAGGTAGAACTATAGAGGGTTCCGCAGCCTGCTCGCCAACCCCCGGTGAACGCTACACAATCCCACGTAGTTTGCTTCGCAAACCAACACTCCTTTCGCAAGCGTCCTCCTTTTCCATGACGTCACTGCGAGTTTCACTTCAAGGCCAGTTAGAAGGATATAGCGTTTCCTCTCCTCTATGAAAAATGTGTACCCCATTGCGAAATTATACTTTTCGTAGCATCGAATTTATTCACGAACTAAGTTTAAAAAAATAATATCTCAGAAAGAGTGCATTCTAAGGTTTCTAGTGACGTTTTCAAATTTAAAAACTAATAGTATTAAGCTATAGATATGATAATTTTAGAAAAATTTAACGAAAATGTCCCGAATTTCAAAAAAATATTATCAGGAACCAAATTGAAATTTCTAGAAAAACTCGACGAGCTGCAAAAAATTACGTTTAGAGGTACTCTAAAAAAATCTCACGGTTGAAGACTGAAATTTTTACGTGTTTTGCTCAATCGCGTTAGAAATTTCGCTTTTTTCGACTTTGACACTTAATACACCCTAAACTAATAGCCGCATCGTAAAAAAATCTTCTCCATCTTGTTCACTGTACAATTTTGAACAAACCATGTTGATATCGTAATTTTCTGATCCGTACTTTCTCGGGAAACCATCTAACAATCGAGCGAAAAAAGCGAGTTTTCAATCCTGCGGCAGCAACATTTATTTTAATATATAGATTAATAAATTTATGGTATCGAGGCTCTAGGTCAAGTGGAGCGGGGAATTTGAGCTTTTTGTACTGTAAAGCTGTTTTCTAAGTCCAAAATAGTTGCCTTTTGATTGAGTTTAAGAAAGAATACGAAATTATATAACTTAATATAAAAGTGAAACAATTTTGCAAGTTAAAAATTGCGTAATACATTCTTTTTTCTCATGAAGGGGTCCTCGTTATCCCCAACGTTGGTATTGGCTACTATAATTTCCAGGACCCAACCTTGTTTGGAAACAAATTCTTCTAAAATTTTTTTTATTCGAATTGCGTGTTTAATGTTTGCATTTCCTCTTCTTGTCAAGTTAGCAATATTTAGAGAATTGCTTCGAAGCCTAGCCAAATAGATTAATGAATGAAATGCAGATGGTAAAGTTTATTTTAATTTTGAACTGGAAGTGTATAAGCAAATATGCTGCAATAAGGAAAAACTGAAATGTATCCATCCCTCCTTCACAAAAATACATTGCACATGCGGGTGTAAAGAACATCTTTTGCTTGGAACACAGAATTTTTTTAAAACTCGAGTACTATTCCAGACGTTTTTTAAGATTTCATACAGAAATTAACACAAAATGAAAGGGCAAGAAACTGTTCACTGTGAAAAAGTTACAAAAATTAGATATCTGTCGATATTTTCGTGCTGCCATCTATATGTAGCTATGTTCATATCACACAAATAGCTCTTTTAATTTAGAAAATCAATTACTATTGAATGAGAATCTTATGAATCAAGGAAATAAAAGAACGAAAAAATAGACGAACAAAAATAACAAATAAAAATCAAATGAATGATAAAATTAGATTAAAGTTTAGGTTTGGTAATTTTACCTTACCTAAACTTACCAATACCATAGGTAATTTTAATTAACGTCGTACTAGAGCAACACAACGGGCTATGACGACGGTCCGGGATTTATCCCCTACTGGAAAGATCCGCGGACAACAGCACGTAATTTTGAACCACTGTCAGATGACGAGGCAACACTTGAGCTGGCACCCCATTCTCCAAACTTCCACATCAGCCCCACATGATTAAAGTTTAGGTAAGCTGAAAAATTGTACTGATCGTAATTTCCAGATATTCCGCATAAAAGCAAAAACTAGAAAATTGTTTTTGGTGTACAAAGTGGTATTTATGGCGTCCTTTATGAAAGAACAAAACCTGTAAGCATTTTACTTTCATTAACTTAATCACGTTGGGTTGGTGTGGAAGTTTGAAGAGTGGGGTGCCAGTTCAGGTGTTGCTTCGTCATCTGACCGTGGTTCAAAATTACGAGGTGTTGTCCTCGGATCTTTCTCTTAAGGGACTGTTCCCGGACCGTCGTCAATAGCCAGTTGTGTTGCTCTAGTACGACGTTAACTAAAATTACCATTACCATTCATGAACTTAACTGATTTCATTATTGTCACAATATCCATCTTAGACAGGCTGTGCCAGCGTGTTGAAGAAAGAGTGTAAAGCAGAGCTTAGTTTCATATTTCACTTGTCGCTAAAGATAGGGGTTAACAGGTATTTTTACTTTAATACATTTGTGTGGTAAAGCTTCCACCTTCAAGTTAACCTGTCTCTTAAAAAGAAAGACGCAATATTTTTCAGTTCTTAAATAACTAAACACGATCACAGCGAAGATCAATGTTTTAGAATCTTCATATTTCAGTTTTTGAATATAAACTTGCAGGTATGATTTTGCTAAATTCCTCTAGTAGAAAGAAAGCTGTTTATTTTCAATCAGTGCAGAAAATGTAACCGTTTTAACCAGAGATAATTTCTGCAATAGTTATAGAAGACAACGCAACAATAGAACTTTAAAAAATGAAAAAAATTATGCGATCTGTTTATTCACTTTAAAGAGGCAGATTTAAGAACTTCAAAAAATGTTTCAAACATCTAGGACACAACAGGACTCTCACAGCCAAGGAAATTGTGAAATAGCCCCCCCACACACACACACATAAATGTTTTAAAAAAACAGCAAAAACCAACCTTTTAAACCTTATCACTTACTCAGATAAAAGATGAAACACACGTTGAAGATCTCGCCAATATAAAATTTTTAATAAAGGTAAAAAGGGGATATAGGCAGTTGAATTAACGTCACGCTGAAGTAACACAACAGGCTATTGGCGACGGTCCTGGATTAATCCCCAAGTGGAATATTCGAGGACAATACCACGTAGTTTTGAACCAGTCAGATGACAAGGTCACACTTGAGCTGGCACCCTTCTCCAAACTTCCACACGATGCCTACATGAGGACATTTGAAGCCACGACAAATTTAACGTGAACCAGCCCCTTTTGTACACGACGGTCTTTTGGTTGGTTCTAGTTTCGAATTCTCAACCCTCCATTTGCTAGTCCGCTACTCTTCCAACTGGGCTACCGCTGCCCCCTGTTAATAAGTGTTTCTATGACACTTGAGCAACCAGATTCTGTATTTTCTTTTGATTGCTACGGCTTGGCGGCAAAATTAAGAAATTGACGGCCCTTGGAAATTTTTCTCCCAAAAGAGAAATCCGAATTTCTTTTTCTCGAGTTAAAAAAAGTACTAAATATTCGTTAATCTAAAAATTACAAAATTTTGAAAATAGATTTCGAGGCAATTCTGCTTCAACACGTTCACTGCTAAAGCTCATGGTGCGTTGCTAGATATTGCCCCGCCGTAGAAATGGGGTTTTCCCCAGTAGCCAATACCAGAATAGATTGGCGAAAGCTCAGCCAACAAATTTGCAATTTCATCATCTGTTAGAGGCTTATTAGATTGCATTTGGGGGGGGGGGCTGCAGAACTATTCTCTACAACTCATATTACATGCACTTTTTTTAATCACAAATAAAGCTATAAATTCGAAACCACATACCTTTACTCCACGCCAATACCAGCAGACACCTAACATATAATGCCGATTGAAGCGGAGAATAAATGTTGAGGCGCAGTTCTTCACGCGCGAACGCGTGACTGACTACTGAAGCAACACTCCACATCACGCGCTGCCACGACATCGGCAGCGTTGATACCCCTAGTCGTAAAATAGTAGCAAAGCCGATTTTAGTCGCCTTTGGCAGTCATGCTTGTATTTTCTCCCCCGAGTGTAATTAATACTTTTTTTACAGTTGCCCACAGGTACATACTCCTTGTATACCAACAACCTTCATACCAATTCAATCCTGATTATATGGATGCGAAAGGATGTTCAAGATTTAACTTGTCTGATATGGTAGAAAAATTGAAAGTGAACGGTCCAATTGCTGGGACTTTTTTCTACGTTCGTCACGAAAATGCCAAGAAATAAAAAGCGATTGCTTGAAACACTACAATTGATGCTTGGAAAGAAAAGTTCTTGTTTTTACTTATCTTACTTTTAATTTTGAATATTTTTTTATAACTACTCACAATTGAAAATAAAGATGCAATTTCTGAACCTGTGTAACTCTTGCATTCCAAGTATACTTTGAAGAACGTTTGCTTGAAGAAAATTGAACCGTTGCCATGCCCGATTTAACAATCTTTAAAAATTTTGAAAGTAAATTATCATTTGATTCAACATCAGAATTTAAAAAATTAAGATACAAGCAAACCATTTTTTTTTACCTGGTGACATGCCTTGAAGTATAAAATGTGAAACTTATGCATACTTTATGCAAATGACCAAATTCAACCAATACCAATTTGGAGCAATTATTTCGGGTGGCTCAAAAAACACTCACCCCAATACCAGATCTACCGACATCCAAGGAAACCATTCCAGCAGATTTTTGAATTTTAAAAAGCAACACCAATGCTCAATAGTAACACAAATCTTTTGAGCTAGAGCAATTCAATTCAATGTTATTAGAATGATCTAAGAAAATGCCAAGTACACATAAGGTGTTAAAGTACTGCAATGTTCTGGAGCATCTTTAAGGCATACTCTTCAATAATTTAAATATCCCCCCCCCCAATAAAAATTTTCAAAATTAGCAATTTCCTCAGTTGAGAAATCTTAGGGCACTGTCCTCTAAATCTAAAATTGTATGTTTAGATAAACTGAGACAGCCTATACAGATAGAAATATTAGAAAAAAATTATTAAGTACATTAATTAACCCCTCATTAAGTTTTCATTCAAAGCTAGATAGCAATCAGTACTCATTGAACCCATACTCAAAACCTTAATATACGTTGCAAATTTCCACATAGTCGTCACGTTATGAAGTAGAATTATGCAGGTCTACACAAAAAAATTTCAATTTTCTTATTTTTGACCAGTGCCAAATTAATAGCTGTCACAAGCAGATGGTTTAGTTTAATGCAAAGGCCATATTTGGCAAAGCTACACAAGACACAACATCAAGGAAATGAATACACACATATAAGGTAAGTTTAAACCAATATAGAAGAGGGAAATATACCCCCAGGGTGGAACAGAACCTACCCCACAAACTCTTAGTTTTCAACTGCAGTGGACAAAAACCCACTGAAACATAACATCACAATTAAGCAAAAATACTGCATTTTGAAAAAGTTCTTTATACTGGATCACTCTGTATAAGAATCAAGATAGTCACTAATTCGTACATGACAAAGAATAAAAGTAGGCAGTGAAATAAAGACTTCAATAGCAAAATCGTGCTTTATTCAATTATCAACAAAGGCTAACAGCCATTTCAAGCATATAGGAAAGGCTTTTTTCACATTTTAAAGAAAAAACACTTCTGTACAATCTTTATTTTTTTTTTCACAGCAGAGTTCACACCTGCTATACAGGATTTATTATTGTCCTTTGTAGATAACTAGGCTGAGTCTTTGGAAATTCATCACTAATTTTTGATGATACATCAGCCTTAGAAGAATGCTTTTTTTATATAATATATGTACATAAATTAACCACTGTGCATAGTTCAGTCTCTAGCAAGTCACCACATCATTGTCAAAACATTTAGAAACACAAAAGGAAAAAATCATCATAAGATTTCATTATCCTTTGAAGATCATAGCAAACATAAGTTCTTCAGATTATTAATCATGTAAAAAACCTTTCTGAAAAAAACTATATTTTTAAAATACACAAAAATAACTCATGGCTGGAATGAAAACCTCAATTCCAATCACCCATGTAGCATAAAAATACTTTTTCATTCATTTTGGCACATAAAAACGGGCATTTCTTTAAAAAAATTTAGGAAAGAATTTAAAAATTAGTATGCATTCCACGTTATAGCAGATATTTACATGTGTCCAAACTCAGTAATTGCGTGTGCTTAAACTAGTGGCTGCCATTCACAAGCAGTAGCGTTTTTAATTCAAAAAGAGGTAGACACAATCATATAGCTAATTAAGATATTGTTGATAGTTGCAGACATTCAAAAATTGCTTTAACACAATTCTTAAACATGAAAGAAACACATTTTAAAAAACATATAAACCAAATACCATTAGAACCACAGGTTAAGTGTACAGATACTTCATTTTTAGATTTGTTTTGAAAAGCAACAAAACTCGAACGATTTTTTATGGCATGTAAATGAGAATGTTTTCATAATATTTTTGGACATCATGTTGTAACATTTTAGTACAACAGAAAAGAGCACATATTATTCATTCCCTTTTCTTGGATATCAATTTTAGTTGTCATAAAATTTGCCATATTGACTTTTGACACTTTTAAGCACAAGAAACAAAAAAGGGTTTCAGAACTTGAAATTCCTCAAATGCACATGAATGCATCTCACCAGATTGACTCTTTAATGGCCAGATAAGAGAAATAAAATGACAACCCGTTTATATTAGAGATTGTATCAAGCTGAATAAGACATAAGAACTTGCAAAATCAAATAGGATCAGATCTTTAAAATAGATGCACAACAGCTGTCTTTGGAAACAAAAGAAATAATCAGGTGATCCGATAGCTTCTGATATAAATTTTTACGCATCTTCTTTGATGATACAATTGAAAGTTAGGGGAGTTGAAGGAGTTCATTCCAAACCATGACTCGCGTAATGAAGCATGATGAAATATCGCAGAGCTAAAGAATATATTCAAATACCGACATTCAAAAGGATTAAGTCAAAGAAATCAAAAGACAAATCATATAAGAGGCACACATAAGAGTTATTGAAAGGAAAAGCTAATTTAAATAGTATATTTGAGTGACCGTTTAAACTTAGCTACAAAGTGTTATTTAGATGTTTTAAGAATCATCTGAGTCTGACTCTGAAGAGCTAGAAGTAGTATTTTCTGTCGGTGGGGGCACACTTGGAAATGGTGCAAGACGGAGAGGGCTCAAGTTAGCAAGAAGATTACGACGAACACCATTTTTCTTCATAATCTAAAGAGGAAAAACAATATTAAAACGAGAACTATTTCTGTTAGAACACGTCTCTTAAAAGTCTAAAAATGAACACAAGACGATTTCAATTCACATTTTACTTTCTATTGTTTTTTTACCAAAATTTTCAAATAGTTTTGAATTTAATTTTACATTAATGCATTCCCAAATTTTAGAATGCAGTTAATCAATTTTTTTAAATTGACAATGAGTTTCAATAGTACACATAATTTCACTGAACTGAATGATCTTTTTACAAGAAAAGGCATACCTCATCACTACTTTTAGCAAATTCAGAATTAATGGCTTCCTTGATGCTATCTGATTTGGTTTGTGATAGCTTATGTCAATCTAAACAAAAATTTCTTTTCTTCTTGATTAAAATTTAATAGTGATATTAAAGATGAAATAATCTGTGACAGAATACAAGTTCTCTTGTGCAAAAAACAAAATTTTCTTCTGCTCAGTAACACTAGAATGACCCTTTTCGGAATTGAATAGCTGATCAACCCATTTGAGGTCACTACATATAATCGTATTTACTGGGACAGTGGCTCAAACTTGGAGAAATTAACTGTTGTCCTATGTGAAACAATATTTGCTCCATATGTAAAAACTGTCTTTGAATGTGGCTGGATTGGAGGAGTTAAGACCATTTTCATTTTCTTTTCAGTTTGCATTATTTCTTTGTCTTAATTGATCAATTTCATCATTTGCAGTTAGCAATTTTCTTTTTTACATTTGTTTATGTTCAGCTGCAACCACCTTTTGTTTTCGCCTTAAAAAAAATGTGATAAATTTTCAGGACAAAATGTATGATTAAGGGACTTTTTCGGGACCAGTAGACAGCCTGATAAGTTTCTGTGAAATGTAAAATTACCTTTTCTGAACGGTCACGAAACTCCCGCAATTCATCTTCCGTGAGAGGAGCATAGTTTTCATCATCCGATACCTCTTCTTTCCACCCCATTTCTCGCAACAACCTAAAAAAAACAAAAAAAAAACACAATTATGTTACAGAACTTGAAATGTAATGGAAGCTTTTTAGCTGAATCAAAATTAATTTAAATTTGAACAAACAGCACCAGCTATTTATCCTGTAATTTAAAACTTAAATATTGAATTAACTATCATCTCTAACAAAAATACCTACCTCTAGGCTGATTTTTAAAATTAATATTTAGTTTACACTATCTGTAGGAAACTAAGACAATTTTAAGAGTCCACACCAGCAAAAAATATCTTCAGATTTCATGAATTTTACTTACATTAATTAACAGTAAAAGTTTTTCTATAAACAAAATCAATACACAAGAACAAAGGCCTTAGTCTTTAAGTGTACAAATTCCCCTAATAACAGTTAGTAAATATTCAGTAAGATAAGTTATTTTAGAAACACTGCTGCATTAACAGCTGGTTAAAAATAAAATTTTAACACATTGTGCTTTGTAAAAGAACCATTATGTTTCTAATTGGTAAAAATTGACGTTCGTTGAATGTCGTCTTTTCATGTTACACTGACAGAAGGTAACTGTAGTGTCTACAATATTACATTTTATTTTAAGTTAGAATTACTCAAGAGATTAGAAAAATACCCAAGAACTCCTTGTACAGGGTGACAACAAAATCCTTGAAAAAAAGTTCCCCGACAAGTCTTGCAAAAAATTTCCCTGATTTTACAAATTCCCTTTAGAAATGTGATCTGTGATTGATATCGATATACAGTATCCACACAACACTATATTTAATATTTATGGTCAGGAGTGTGTGTGTTAAGGAATAATTCTTCAAATATTTTGAATTTTTCA
Organism: Metellina segmentata; assembly: GCA_947359465.1. NCBI lineage: Eukaryota > Metazoa > Arthropoda > Arachnida > Araneae > Tetragnathidae > Metellina > Metellina segmentata. The sequence continues at coordinate 103,995,607 of OX375875.1, forward strand.
TCTACAGATATTTTAATTGTTATTGTAAGGGTTGGAACCCTTTATGGAAATATTACAATAGCAATTGAAAAAAACTGGTGAAAAATACAAAAATTTTTGATTATGAACTTTTTACATCTGAACATACATTGTCATACTATTCTTCAAAATCAAATGCAAATATACACGACAAATTCTACAAAAATGTGCAATTAAAAACAAAAATTACTAATTTAATACACACACACACAAAAAAAAAAAAAACGCTATTAGATACACAAATTTCAAATTGTATACCACAAATTGTATTGCTAGTCTCACAACGACAAGATGCTGCAGCAGCCATGAAAAAAAAAGGCACATGTGGTTATCGCGGGGTTTAAAGATTACGCTGCCAGGGTTCTGTATTCGAATTACAATTTCGGCAAATATGATTTTTTAGATTCTCAAAAGCACCCGTAATCGCGCATCAGGACAAACGATAATAGTGGCCGTTTGTTATCCTGAGAATTTCTTGATTGACGGTTCTGTTACCAACCCTGTTGTAAAACAACGCATTTTCCTTTCATTAAATGGTAAAAGGAAGAGTAAAAATTACCTTTCTTCTGCTTCCAAAGAACTAGATAAAATGCTTTTCTCTTTTTCATCATTAAAAGAGAGTTTAGAAATGTCAATTCCATTGACATGGGGTTCTTCAGAAGAACTCTGCAAAGAAACCTATTAGATAAAGAAAATTACTATTTGCAAAAAAACAAATCCTATCATTACAAGGTTATTCAATGGCAATAGCAATAGGTTAAAGGACTGAACAAAGGAACCATATTGCTTGTCACTTTTGCCGTATCTAACATTTCAAAAAGTCTGTACTTATTTCTTAACATTGAAGAATGTTTCAAAGCACTAAATTAATGAAGTTCCAATTTCCTATTGCTATTCATTTCAAACAAATTTTGCAAATAGCATTAACTAGACATTTTGCATTAATGACGAGAAAACATGAACTTTACAAAATTATAGCAGTTAATAAACTAGAAAGTTTATTTACTGAGTTGTTTGCAACAAGCAGATAATTAACAAAATTAAAGTGCTACACAGTTTAATCAAATTTAAAAAAATATATATTTTTTACTACACTTGCAAATATAATGGTAGCAATAAATTTCTTTAATTTAAAATACAAAAACTAACAATTTATACAAATTTTTTAACTTTTCTCCGAAAAAAATAATTTTAATATTGAGAAAACAAACTAACAAAAGGAAAAAAAGTATTCTTTTGGGAATCTAATTAGCAGGTTAAAAATAAGTCTTGAAACAAAATGTTCAGTGACAGTTTCAAGATATAAAAACAAATGACCATAAAACAAGTTTAGACATGCAGACTGGCAATGCCATAAATTTTAAGCCCCAATACTAGAACAGGTCAAATTTAAAAGTAGCTAAGGTGAACATACATTAGTTTTGGTGGAAACATGTTTTTCATCATTCTCATTTCCATCCACTTCTTTCTTCTCATTGCGCAGCGCTTTCAGAAATTCAGATTTATTACCAGGGGCTTTGGGATGCTTCACTAAAATCTCCATGGAATGAGTTGATATTGATGGTGAAGAGCTAGGTTTCTGTAATGCATTACATAAACATTGAATTTGTCAAACTCAAAGGAAATATGATAGATATTTTAAAACAATATTATTGTAAAAACGCATTTAAACAGAACTTGAGCAATTTTAAAAACTCTTGGCAATTCTATCTCTTGAATATCTTGGCAATTCTGTAAATAGTATAAAATCAGTTGCATAAAGTTGAAAATGCTATTTTTATGCCTATTTTTGAACATTTCAAAAAAAAAGTGTGACTTTTTTAACAGTTGCAATTTTTTCAAAACCTTGATACAAAAATGATATTAACAGGAAATAAAAACGCTGTCATACAAAATAATAAATCAAATAAATACTAATTTTATTAAATAGCATAAATGTTATGAAAAAAATAAGTAGACACTAAAAATAAAAATTAGCATAATAACAGCTTTTCATAGATATTACCTAAAAAAATCGTTTAAAATATACTTAATTTAAAACAAATCAAAACCTGTTTTGGTAAAGCTTGTCTTCGTTTATAGCGATGATAACGGTATTGGCGCTTTTTTTGGCGCACTTCTAGAAGCGAGTAATGACAGGTTAAGGTAACCCATTTGTATTACGGATTTTAAGACAAACTGGAGTAGTGGAAAGTTCATAACTTTCATTTTTAATATTCTAGAAAGTTCTTTCAAAATCCGTTAAACTGTCATTGGATTTCATTGGCTCATTTGAAATATTCTTTCCTTTGCGATTTAAGAAGTGCGCCAAAAAAAAAGCTCCCAAGGTCGTTGCCATTGCTATAAACAGACTGAAGCTGTAGCCCTGTTTTAAATAAAATATAACTTAATTCAGTTTAAATTAACCTATTTTCGATTATAAAATTACTTTTTTCAAAATCTCAAACCAATTTAAATCGGCTTATATTTTTCCGTAAATATTCTTAAATTAATAACCCCCATATTATCCAAGAAATAATTTTACTTATTAAAAACAATCATAAATATTGCCCTTAAAAGAAGCATCATTTTGAAAATTTCCGTTGCAAAAAATAGCCGTAGTCTACGTTTAAAGCGATGTCCACCGCCTTGGCGCACTTCTAAAGTCGCCAAAGAAGTTTTAACGGATTTTGAAAGTACTTCCTAGAATATTCAAAAATAAATTTTAAACTTTCCGCTTGGCGAGGTTTTTATAAAAGACGACTTCCTTGGCGCACTTCTAAAGTCGCCAAAGAAGTTTTAACAGATTTTGAAAATACTTGCAAGAATATTCAAAGAGAAACCTTAAACTTTTCACTTGCCGAGGTTGTCAAAAAAGACGAAATAACTTTATCGGTTAAACAACCAAGCATCTTATTTTCTAGTAGAAAGAAAAACCGCCCATTAAAAGCTGATCAACTTAAAATATTTCATTTATACCTTTTCCGCCGCATAATGATGTACCACAGCCGCTAGATAACAGCTCCGCTTTCTTAGGAAACCGTAGCTTTACCTACGAAATTTACAGCAACAACGTACGTTAACTTGTTCAAAATCCAATTTCTACAGGTTTGCAACTAAACTTATTTGCTTCTAAGGATTCTTTTAAAAGAGGAATTTGCAGACTTATCAGCTTGGCATAATTTAGGAGTGTAATGTTGGCGAGATATGGCGCATTTCACGTTTATAGAAAACAAAAAGGGCAGAAGTCAGAATTTTTTCTTCAAAAACGATAAAAGTCGGAAATACCGACTAAAGTCGGAAGAATCTCATCCCTGCATTCATTACTAAAAGCCAACTTTTAAAATGTGATTTAATTCTCAATCAAATCCAGAATTTGATAACTAGGGTCTGGATTTTATTGATGGGTCCTTTTTTGGTACTAAGCCCTTATAAAAGCCAAAAATTTTAATTGACCAAAAACACTGATTCTAGAAAACAAGTTTTTAGGTAATTTGTGACATTATTAGAGCATTTGTTTTGATTTGATTTGATTTTTTTACACATGGATGTATTCCAATTTTTCACAAGTTGTAATCTGTACCTATTATAAACAAATTGCTAATGACTCATCTCATGGTTCCCACACCTTTATCCAAAAAAATTTCAAGAACTTCTAAGAACGTTTCAAAACCAAAAAATATTTTTAAGGACCTTAAATTTTTTATAACGACCTGAAACAAGGCAAAATACAAAACAATTGTCAATTAAAAAGAAAAATGTTAGAAATATTAAAAAAAAAAAAAAATAATAATTTGTTCAAACTACTGATAGTCAAAAAAAGAAAAGTTAATCAATTTTGGTTACAATTTGGATTTTTTTTCTTTTTTGCAAAGTGGGCTTCTTGTCTCAATGTTAACTATCAGGCTACTTGCACACATTTCGATTTCGGTCGTATGATAAAATATTGCACAATAGATTCTATTGGGGGCATGAAGAAGAGTATGGGAGCTTGAACACACTGTTCGATCTACACGACAAAATCTAAATTTTGCTGTCGTCCACTGCCTACAACGAACGGCTGTCGTGGTTTATTTTATTTGAGAAACAAAACAAAAGTTTTGACTGGTGTAAGGGCTTTTTTATTATCTAGTCTAAGTTTCTATCTTTGTGATCGTTAAAGATAGTGAAAATTTCAACGGGTTTGAAATCTGCAGAAAATTTTACAACAAAAGGATATCTTAAATGTGATTTTCTTAAATATTTTTTTCAATTGTAACTTATATTTTTTAACAAGAATTTGGCTTCATTTCTTTGGATGCATGCCAGGGATTCTTTGGATGTTTCCAATTATGTCCTGACTACTAAAACTATGGTTTCCTAAGAAAGCGGTGCTGTTATTTAGCGGCCATGATAGGTCATGATGTGGCAGGCATAACAAGGTGGCCGTCTTAACGGAGACCATATGTGTCAACTTGGACAGAATTCTGTGGAAAATGGACAATCTAGACGTAGCATTACTTGTATATCACGTAGTGTCAAAGAGTGAAACACAGGTTCAATTCACAAATGGCGTACCAGCTGTGGAGGAAACTAGTCTGGACAAGTTCCAACGCAAGACAAAATTACACAATTATATACTAGTTAAAAAAATCAAGTACTTTCAAGGACTTTTCACAAAGTTCCGTAATTTTCAAGGGCCCCTAGTTAGGAAAAAAAAAATTCAAGGACTTTCAAGGACTGTGGGAACCCTGCATCTGCTTACTTCTGGCAATAAAAAAAAATCCCTGTCAACCCTTTAACACAAAAAATTCTTTCTTTGATTTGTTTTAATTGGTGGGTGAGTTAAACCAGTAAGATTGAAAAACAGAGGGCAAGGTTTTTCTTAATCTAAAACAATAGAAAAGGAAAGATAATATATTGGACCTTTGAGTCATTAACTGAAATGTTTATTAAGGTTGTAATCTGAACAGTGTCGAGCATGATTTTTTTGAACTGTGATCTATGGGCCTTTACCAGAACCTAGGAAAATACTACATACAAACATGTGATCTGAAAATGTTAGAAAAAGTGCATGACATGCCTTGAGCGAAAAGGTACAAGGGTATTACACCAGAAGGCACATAAACTGAAAAAATTACATATTTAGGAGACTTGGAAAAATATATTTGATAACCAAAAGTATAATTATTCAAGTTTCAAATCAACAAAATCAGTGTTCTGTTGATAGAATAACTAGTTAAAAATAGTTTCAATGACCCTTTCATTTCAACTTCATTTAAACATTTACAACTTGATACTTAAGCCTACAAATTCTTCAAACACAGAATTAACACTTTTCAAGCTTTGGGGAAATAAAAATAACATCTCTATCCATGGGTAATTAGGAAAGTAAGATAGGTATTTAATTAACATCGCACTGAATCAACCCAACAGACTAACGGCGACCATCCTGGATCAAAACCCGAAGGGAAAGATTTCAAGGACAACATATGATTTGAATACCTATCAGACGACGTGGTCATGCTTAAACTGGCACGCCACTCCAACAAGAGGATATTTGAGGCCATGACAGGTTTAACGCGCATTAGCCTCCTATGTACTTTCATCCATGGGATTAACAAACAATACATTATAATGCAACAATAAAATTTTAAGTAAGTTTTACAAAAATTCTATCATGACTAAAATAGACAACTTATCTGCAGTTAAAAAAGTAATCATTCACTTACTTTATTAGTAAGTTTAAGGGTTTCTTTCATTGTTTTCTTCATGACAGTACTTTTGGCAGGGATGAGAGCTCTGCAATTTGGAGAGCCACCTTTGGCATTTGGAGTGACGATGACAGTGTGCGGATTGGAAATGCTGGAGATGGAACTTGAGGATTTTGTAAGAGGTCCAGATGATGAAGATGCTAAAAGAAAACACTTTTATACTTCTGTTTCAAGGTACGCTTCACCTCAGCTTGAAATAAACCAATCTTCTTGAATAAGTTACTTAATAGTTAACTGCCAACCTCCAAGTAAAACACTCGGAAGATTTTTGACATAAAAACTAATGCAGAATTATCAGAAATGAAAATGCATCTAAATTAGACAATAATTGCATAAGAACTGGGGTTTAAGAAAAATAAAACAGAAAAATTTACTCTCTATTACTGCTATGCTTGGTGGAGTACAAACTCGGTGAACTGATTTTTTTTTTACAGAAATGGTGCCAAATACTGCAAAATTAGCAATCATGACAAACATTTTTATGACAATCTATCAATCACTGATTACAACGTTTTTCTCTCATCATTGCTATGGGCCCCCGACACCAAAACTTTGAAATTGGCAAGTCTAGAAAATTTTCTCCACAAATGAAGATCCAGAATAAAATCTGCCTGGAAAATTAAGTGGAATACATGGCAGAAATTATGGATTGGATAAATATGGATTGACATAACAAATTTGGTGTCATTTGGGGGGGAAAAAAACCCTAAAGAATTTTCATGGTGTTGGCAAATTAACAAGTTAAGGGTAGGTGTAAAACAATATTTTAAATCAGATGCCAAAATTAAAAAAATAATAATAATAATAAATAAGAAAAGGGAAACAGGTTTAGTGTTTAAATAATGATTCTTTAGAATTACTCAAAAATTAGGATTAATTAAATTATTGTTCATCATTGCTTAAAGGTGCATTCCTTTCATCATAAAGAAAGGTTGAAAAAAATTTGCATAATATACAATAGAAATGAAACATTGGCATACATGTACAATAGAAATGAAACATTGGCATACATGTTTGTGTAGGAATTTCTACTTGTGTCTTGAGTTTAAAGTTCAGTACAGGTACATCTCACTTAACATTCAAGTTCTGTTCCTGACAAGATCATTCAGTGAATTGGTTGACAAGTGAGGAGCACGATCTGTTGTTTGCAAGTGTGAAATCCTGTTTTTGATTATATTACATCCAGGACCAGCATTAGCCCTTTTCCAGTGTGTCTGAAAACAGTCTAAGATCTGGGTTTCCCTATGCTAGAGAGCTGGTCATAACCGAGTGGTTGTTAAGACAGATAGGTTGTAAAATGAGGAGTGTCTGTATTCTGTATGTTACTGTTTTCAAAACATATTTCATGAGCTGAAGAAAGTTTTATTTTAAACCTCGAATTTTTTATATTCCTAAAATTACAAGGAAGGTAAATCATGGATATTTTATGCAAGGAACTGCAATTTTATTATCATTACTTTTTAAATGGTTCCTTGTTTTTACTTTAATAACCAATTGATCTAGCGGTCAGAGTGGAATAAAAGGTTTCTGGTTCATATCCAGGAAAAAAACATAGATGTTTGTCCTGAACGAATGTGTAACCTCTATAAACAGGTTGTGCCTAGAATGTATGTGAGCCCACCATGTGGTCTACAGGGTTCCAAAGGGTGAACAACTCTGTCTTGTAGTGTTCAAAACGAATTGTGTAAACAAGAAAAGTAAGCTTTTACTTTTCTGAAAATTTAAAATTCTCAATAAAAGTTATCTAGGACATCTAATGGTCCACTCTAGACCAAATACACATAATCTACAAGCTATATAAGCAAATAAATTACCCAACTTCCACACAATTTATTTTTTTGGATAAAAAAAGATTTACTTGATTGGTAAGAAAAAGGCACAAAGGTAACTTTGACGTTGGTAAATACGAACAAGACAAAAAAGGAAGTGTTGTCTATGAAGGTTATTTTGTTTTCTCTAGTGATTAACACAAAAGGTTATTTTTGTGAAATTACGGAGCCAGCAAGGTGTTGCCCATGACAGTTCTTTTTGTGGGGTCAGGTGTGACCACTGCTTGCTAAAAGTCGTTGCTCCCAGTGATTGTTACGCATTCCATTTAACTGTGAAGAGAACAAATAAGCGAGGTTAACCGAGGTACGGGTGACGTCACGTTCCTGAGCGAAAGATGGAAGGTGAAAAAAACTTGGCATGATACCAAAAGCTGACGTCAATGGGTGAAAATCGCAAAATTTGCCTGCTTCTTCTTTCTGTGGTCAACCGAGGTAAGGGTGAAGTCACTCCGGAATGGAAGAATAAAAGGGGGGAAAACTAATAAAGTCATTTTAAAATGTTCTAGATTGAATTTTAAAATTCGACGTGAACCAAAAATCGCAACAAATTTAAGACTATCTGTGTGACAAATTTCATTACTGTAAGTGCCATAGATTTGTCAGGACAGTACACACAGACTGACAAACACTTTATTTTATAATAGTAGAGATAAATGCACAACTTATTGGAGGAATGAGTGAACCAAAAATTCTGCATTTCATAACTGAAGAAACAGACAAATTAAAAAAAAAAGAAGAAGATTTTAAATAATGTCTTATGTTATTAAAAAAAATCTCTCTATATTCCGATGCGGCTATTAGTTTAGGTTTTATTAAGTGTTAAAGTTGAAGAAGTGAAATTTCTTCCGCGAGTGAGCAAAACACATTCAAATTTTCAGTCTTCAGTCGTGAGTTTTTTTTAAAGAGTACCTCTCAACGTAAATTTTTGCAGCTCGTTGAGTTTTTTTTTAAATTTCAATTTGGTTCTTGATAATATTTTTTTGAAATTCGGGAAAAATCGGGACTTTTTTGTTACTTTTTTTTAAAACTGCCGTATCTATATCTTATTACTATTAGTTTTTAATTTTTAAAATAACGCAGTATACCTCAGAATGTACTCTTTCTTACGGTACTATTATTTTTGAAATCGGTTAATAATTAAATTAGATGCAATCAAAAGTTGGTGATACAAAATTCGGAATCTTTGGATATTTTCGCTACTTTTTGTCACAACAGTTATATCTACAGAAAAAACCATTATTTTTTAAATTTGAGAACATCACTGAATACATTACATTACACTCTTTCTTATGGTACAATTATTTTTTAAATTGGTTAATAAATAAAATCGATGCAATTAAAAGTGGGTCATACAATTTTCGGAACTTTCAGATCGTAATTTCCGATACAAAACTAAAACGGTCATATCTATATCGTATTACTATTAGTTTTTAATTTTTAAAATATCGCAGTATACCTCAGAATGTTCTCTTTCTTACAGTACAATTATTTTTAAAATTGGTTCATAAATAAATTGGATGCAATCAAAAGTTGGTGACACAAATTTCGTAATTTATATTTCGCGGAGCAAATTCGCGGAGGGTTGTATTTTTTACTATCGGGTTTGCCAGATATCAAATTTATCGTAGCACCAATTGCCATGAAAATGATTTCTTTTTATTTGGCGAGGAAAAAAGCTCGCTTTTTTCCCTCTCTTTTCAGACGGTTTACCGAGAAAGTACAAAGTACAGATCGTAAAGTTTTTAGATTAACACGGTTTACTTAAAATTGTACAGGCAACAAGATGCAGAAGATTTTTTACTGTTGCGGCTATTAGTTTAGGGTGCATTAAGTGTTAAAGTAAAAATAAGTGAAATCACTTGCGAAAGAGGTATTGGTTTGCGAAGCAAACCAAACGGGATTGCGTAGCAATCCCCGGGGGTCGGCGAGCAGGTTGTGAAGCCCTCGCTGTGTCGTCATTGACTGGAAAGTGAAATTAGGATAATACAAATTATTCAGATAGTTTCACTGTGCGAAAGGAATGTTGGTTTGCAAAGCAAACCAAATGGCATATGTAAAAGGAGTTTTTGTTTACGTAGCAATCCCCGGGGGTTGGCGAGCGTAAGCGAGCAGGGGGCGGAGCCCCCTAGTCTTATAAATTAAGTTTAAAGACTGGGTACATCAAGGCAGTATGAGGTGTACAGAAAAGTTTTGAAATGTATAACCAATAATCATATGTTCAGTTCATGAGACCTGTTATAACCATACCTAATCTTATACAAGTCCTTTCAGACATGTAAATATTGCATTGTATATACATGTTTTGATACACAGCACCTCAAAATTGGTTAGGAACACCCAATTTCCCTCATGTTATGAAAAAAGTTTAGAATTGTCGACTAGAGAAAATCGTTCTTTAAGTTACAGTTCACGTAGCAGCCCAAACTGATTAAATAATCCATTACAAAACCTTGATCTTTAATGGGGATAAGACATTGTTTTTATCCAGGGATATTCAAAGCTTTTCGAGTATCCTCATACTAACTGCATTTTACTGATAATTATTGCAGTAAGAAATTGAAGTAAAAGAGGCAAGTTCACTAATGAGTAAAATCAATTGCAATGAAAAATATTTATTTTACCTGGACTTTTTCTGGAGCTCTCACAAGAATTCTCGCCTTTAACAGGTTTTTTCACTAGCTGAATCTTTTTACCTATTCCCGGGTTTTGAATTTTGATATTTCTGGGTTTTTCTGCAATAGAAGGTTGTTTCCAATTTTAAAAAACAAAACAGAATTCGTAAGTAGTAACATCAAAATAATTTCAGATAACACAGCATAGACTCTTTCTTTCAACACATTAAATGCAGAATTTTATACTAAAAAATAAAGAAGTGTTTAATCTCTTTCATTTGCACATTAATAAACTTCTTTAAGTTAAAGTTTTAGAAAAACTGCACTGAAATCAAAATGGAAAAAAGCTTTGAAATGTACCATGTACAAATGCATATATCCTTTCATAACTGCAAATCAGAAACATTTTTGGATGGGGTAAAGCACCATTACAAGTTATGAATACTGGCAGGCAGGTGATTAGGGTTTTGTGGCGCAAAGTTCAAATGCAGACAAGCGGCACCAGAATTATGGCAGGCATTTGAATTAATTTCAATGGCAATAAAGCATTAATAAAAGAGTAGGGACTAATAATCTGTTTTAAAGTAAAATAATTTTAAACTCTTGATAACTTTGTGTTAACTTGAGAACCAAGCAATATATTCCAATTGCAACTACACACTTTCAGATATTTGCTTTATTTTTTGTTTCAGGCAAACTTCTAAATCGATATGGTTTCTGCAACAGTCTCAAGAATGATTTTAACTTTTCTACGCACCACTAACATCGAGGAAAAAACAGCACAAGGGTAAACACTACTTTTGTGTTTTAAGAGTTTAAACAGAAATTTAATTACAATATTCATGTAACTTGTTCTTTTCATCTATAATTATGAATTAACTAAAAAATAAATTTCCAATAATAGACTGGTTATTTTCAGCATTAAGTTTTAAATATAAAGTCACATAATTATAAATCAAATTTCATGTAATAATTAAAAAATATATAACACATTTAAAACAAATTCTACAATGTACTGGTGAATCATAATATGAAACTATTACATAAATACAAAGATGAAAACTTCAAAATATTTGGGGTGAAATTACTTTAGAATTATAATAGAATAAAACTCCACACACAAAATTGAAAAACAATAACTTGGGATTCCTAACTATAAGCTTGCTTTGTTATAATCACATGGTAGTTTGGTACATGGTAACTTACTGATTACCTTAGGTATTAAGAAAATATGCAGAAGTCTTAGTCAATAATGTATTGCATCGAAAGCATGATAAAAAAAGACCATAGGTAGCTTGGGCATCTAAATAATTATTTTAATAAAATTATCATAATGTTTGACATGTTTCTTAAAGTTAAAAATGAATTCAAGGGTAGGAAACAGAATCAAAAATTACATTCTTTAACAAAGCTTGAAATAATTTGCATCATTTGTATTGAAATTGATACATCAACAAAATATTTGTACACATCCATCAAAACAAGTGCATAATTAAGAAATACTTACTAATATTTCCTAGCACTGAACCAGGATCTCTATTTGGGAAGACTAGTAAATACAGAATTTTTTGTTTACTACCCTGAGCACAATATACACAAACATAGTAAATTAGAAGTATGGATTTACAAACTAGCATTTTCCCAAACAGATAATTGCAATATCCCAAGATACAATATTAACCTAAACACTTAATTTCATAAAGCATTTACAGAAGTCTGGAAAGTTATTGGTATTTAGGAGTTTATTAAACTGTGTGATTCTCATTTCCACAAGCTTGCAATTTGAATTTTTATTTTTAAAAGGGGAGTTCATTAATGTAAAGGTGTTTTTAATTTCGGGATAAAAACTAGGTTTATAAAACATTGCATATCCCTATTATTCAACCGAAAAAGATAAAATATTTAATAAAATTAAAGCAATAAAAAACATTCAAAACAGTAATCAAATATCTTTTGTGGAGTTTTACATTTTGAAATTCCATACTCTAAGTTCCTAAATAGAAAAATAAACTATAAATCTACAAGCTTGGGAAAGTGTGAAAGGAGAAACTACACTAGAAAAATTAACCAAAGAAAATAATATTATAACTTAATGCCTAGCAATTAAATGGCACTTAATTTAATGTAAATTTTTAAGTCTATTATGGACAAAATTTCATAAAGAAAGCATTAAAAAATGGTGCATTTCAATCACACACCTTGCATCAAGTAATGTCATCCTTATAAAAACTTATTATCTGAACTAACTTACGAGATAAAAATATTAGATATTGTCAAAAACTTCAAATTGAAAAATGTGATTAATCACAGGAAAATATCCAAATAATGACCAAGTAAAATCCTATTGTTAAGATATCTACATATTGAACCATTATTGATTGGCCTGTAGCTGAATTGTGTAAATCCATTTTTCAATGAGCAGCTCAAATTATGCATTACATCCTCTGAGAATGAGCATGTTGGAATGAAAAATGCAAAAGGAAATCATATTGAAACTTGTATGCCAGGCTTATAAGCCTTAGAAATGTGTTATAACACAAATTACCTAGAACCAAGCAATTGGTCTAGTTGATCAGGTTGCTTGCTAACTCGAATCCAGAACAAGACATGGATGTTTGTTCTGGTTTAATTTCAGGATTTGTAATGGATATAATTTCTGCATCTGGAATAAATGTATAACCTCTCCATATATGGGTTGTGCCTATAAAGTGGTATGTATGATGCACTTGGTTAGCACAAAATGGTTCATAAATCTGCTTTTGAAGTGCCATAACGAGGGATGTTCAATTGGCTAGGTAGTGGGGAGAAGTATATCTGAAGAGTTGAAATTGAATATCCACTTTGAATATCAACTTATTACTCTGTACATAAAAGTTGCATTATGAGAGCATTCCATCATTCAATTGTATAAGAAATAATGACCTGCCAACTATTTAATAATTTATAAATGCTACAGATAATATTGCTTAATGTTAGAAAACAAGGTTAGGTTTTTTTTTTATGAAATCACAGTAAAACTAGATGAATGCTTGAAAACAGAAAAAGAAACAAAAATTAACATCCCCCCAATGCAATCAGTTACAAAAAGTATATCTCATACACATACCCCATGCACTTCCATTCAGAGGAGGGGTGGTTGGTTCTTCAGAGATGTCCCCTTGCAAAGATGGCTGAAGGAACAAAACATAGCATTAAATCAATTCACATCAACTGTAATTTTTCAAAGGTTACAGAAACAAGGAATACTTACAAATTCTTGATTGAAGTTATTGCTAGTAACCCCTATTCCCCGCCCATCAGCAATGCCATTATTACTGACAGAACCATTATCCTGCGATTTTCCTTTTCCTTTGTGGCCGTAAAAGCCACCGCCATTCTTTGTCATGTGTTTATTATTGTCAGCCTTGAAAGAAATTGAAGTTTGAAAATAAGTAAACCAAACTGGCATGAAAAGTAGTTTCAAACATAAGTTCAAATTTCACAAAAGATAATGAACAAAAAAATTCTAAAATCCCAATTTTTAAAACTACAAAAGTAAATTATAATTTGAATAAAAATATACTGAAGGCAGGATTGCCAGTCAAAATAATGGAAAAACAGTAGCAAAAAAATTAGTCTTTCCTTAAAGCTTATTTTAGTAGTACGGTACAAAATTCGGAATTCTTACCTTGGCCATTTCGTATTATTTGCATTTTTTTGCCAAAAAAACTTAAAAACATGCCTTACACTGGTAACGTATATATATTTGTTGGGAAGAGCATGCAATAGTTAAAACATTTTAAAACTTTGGTAAATTTAGGAAATCCCAGACAAACTGTGTTAAATCAGTAGCTAATACACACTTAACTCTTGTTCCGTTAAATTGGTTGGCTTGTTCGAGTTTTATCAGGGTGGTAACAAAATTCTGGAAAACAAGTTCCCTGATTTTACAATTCCCTCAAGAATTGTTGCGATACGTGATTGGTATCAATATACAGTATCCACACAACAATATTTTTAAATACTAGGGGGCTAAGCCCCTGCTCAAGGGGAAAAAGCGAGTTCAGCCTTTTGGACTCCAGGCCAGAAACTTGCTGTCAGACATGACAGCAAGTTTCAACAGAAAAAGAAAAAAAAATTGGTGCTATGGTGATAGTAGCTATGATATCTCTGGCATACCCGTTAGTTAAAAATGCAACCTTTCGTTTCACCGATCCTTCTGCACGCGATCAGCTATTTGTAGACTTTTTGTTAAATGATACTTTTCCTCACTTTGAGTTTATTTATGAACCAACTTAAAAATAATAATACCATAAGAAAGAGTGCATTCAAAGCTTTTATGTAGTATTTTCACATTCTAAAACTTTTTTTAAAATTACGGCGGGCAATCGATTGCTAATCATAAGCCACTGCAAGGCCGGGAAGCGATGGTCATTTGTGAAGGGGCACCCAATGGGCGACCATCACTACCCCTAACTAAGGATAGCACAGTTACATTTTAAAACAGTATTAAACTGAAGAGATAACAATTTTAGTTTTGTATAGGAAATTACGATCTAAATGTTCCGAAATTTGTATGACCAACTTTGAATTGCATCGACTTTATTTATAAACAAATTTCAAAAATAATTGTACCATATAAGAGTACATTTTAAGCTTTTTGTTGATGTTTTCAAATTTAAAAAATAATAATATTAAGTTATAAATATGACAGTTTTAACAAAAAGTAATGAAAATTTCCCAATATTCCAAAATTTTGTATGATTAACTTTTGATAGCATCGAATTTATTTATAAACCAATTTCAAAAATAATTCTACCATAAAAAAGAGGACATTCTAAGGTTCCCTGTGATATTTTCAAATTTAAAAACTTATAGTAATAAGATATATATGACAGTTTAAAAAAAAAAAAAAAAAAAAATGTCCCGATTTTTCTCGAAGTAAAAAAAATATTATCAGGTACCAAATTTAAATTTCTAAAAAAAACTTGACGTCTTACAAAAATGTACATTTAGAGGTACTCTTAAAAAAATCACGGCTGAGGACTGAAAAATGTACGCCTTTTGCTCACACGCGTTCAAAATTTCACTTTCAACTTTGACAATAAACCAGAAACTAATAGCCGCATTGGGAAAAAAGTCTTATTTGTCTTGTTTCATGTACAATTTTGAACAAACCATTTTAATTTCGTAATTTTCTGATCTATCTGTACTTTCTAGGGGAACCCTCTAAAAAAAAAAAAAAAAAAAAATCGAGTTTTCAATCCAGCGGCGGCAGTCTGCGGTAACATTTTTTAAATATAGATTTAGGGCCAGATGGGTTAATAGAATAATTCTCCACAAATATATATTTTTTCTCTACAGATAACGCCTTTCTTATAGAAATTGAAAAAAGAGGAGAAACAATACAAAATATTTTGACTATGAGCTTTTTACACCTGACCCTACAACATTATACTATTCATCAAAATCAAATGCAAATATTCATACAAGATTTTACAAAAATGTAATTGCTAACAAAAATATTTATTTAATACACAAAAAAAATTATTAGTTCAGGGTGATATGTATGATATTTCCACGATTTCCCTGATAGTGTCACAGAAACTTCCCTGATTTCACAATTCCTTTAAGAAATGTTTTGATTCCTAATTGGTATCAATACACAGTATCCACACAACAATATTTATAAATATTTAGGGTAAAAGGATCCTTTTCCACAAATTTTTTTTCTTTTCAAATATTTTAATTGTTATTGTAAGGTTTGGAACCCTTAATGGAACTCTTACAATAGCAACAGAAAAAACTTAGTAAAAAGTAAAAAATATTTTGATTATGAACTTTTTACACCTGACTCTACATTATCTTACTATAGGTACATCAAAATCAAATGCACATACACATAAAAAATTGGTACGTCTTCAGTCTACGTTTATAGCAGTGACAACAGTCTTGACGCCTTTTCTTCTGACTCACTTCTAGTAGCGAGTTATGGCAGGTTAAAGCAACCCATCTGTATTACGGTTATTGTGGTTTTTATGGCAACCTCAGCAAGCGGAAAGCTTAAATTTTCATTTTGAATATTCTAGAAAGTTCTGTCAAAATCCATTAAACTGGTGTTTATTTCATTGGTTCATTTGAAATAATTCTTTCCTTGTCGACTTTATAGGTCCGCCAAAAAAAGCGCTAAGGCCGTTACCACTGCTAATAAACGTAAACTCAAGCTGTACCAAAAAATTCTACAAAATTGAATTGCAAGCAAAAAATATTAATTCAATGCAAAAAAAAAAAAAAACATTAGTTACACAAATTTCAAATTATATACCACAAGTTGTATCGCCAGCCGCGAAAAACACGGCGTCGATTTTCGCGGTGTTCGAAAATTACGACGTAATTGCTTTTTATTTTAATTACAATTTCAGCGAATAAGATTTATTTGATTCTCAAAAGTACTCGTTATCACTCATCTCTAAATAGGACAAACAATAATAATTGCTGTTTAAGGTATCAAAATTTTAAAAATTCCCTGATTTTATGTGAAATTTGGAAATTTTCCTGATATTTTCCAAAATTAAAAAGTTCCCTGAGAATTCACAGTTTTATTACCACCCTGTAGTTACACAAATTTCAAATTGCATACCACAAGTTGTATTGCCAGTCTCACGGTGACAAGACGCTGCGGCTGGGTTTTCCACAGTGTTCAAAAATTACGAAGCCAGGGTTCTTTATTCTAATTACAATTTTGGCGAAAACAATTTATTCGATTTTAAAAAGTGCTCATAATTGCGCATCTCTAAATAGAACAAACACTATGTAGTTGTTACCTAAATTATTAAAATTTTTTAAATTTTTTGTGAAATTTGGAAATGCGAAAAAAATGGCATCTGCAGTTTTTAAGGTGTTTAAGGCCAGTGTTCTTTATTCGTATTACAATTTCAGCAAATATGATTTATTCGATTTTCAAAAGCATGCATAATTGTGCATCTCTAAATAGGACAAACGATAATAGTTGCCATTTAAGTTATCAAAATTTCCCTGATTTTTTGTGAAATTTGGAGATTTCCACTGATTTTTCCAGAATTAAAGTTTCCTGAGAATTTCCTGATTTTCCAGGTTTTGTTACCACCCTGCAGATGCCTTGAAACTTATTACTTGAGAAAGTGCAAAAATTGTTTCAGCATTATGCATCTGTGAAGATTCAGGAAAAATGAGTGTACATACATAAGAATGCATCAAAACTAACAAGTTACCTTTGCATATGAAAGTGAAATGCGGAAGTCATGCCTGCTATGGGGTCTACGTGAGAGAAGAGCTTGATTATTACATGATGATCCGTTGAAGCCGTTATCCATCCCATAATAATGAACACTGTTGACTGAAGAATGGGAGTCATCAAAATCTAAAATTTGACAAATTAATCCCAAAAACCAACATATACATAAAATTGCAAAGATAATGGATATCATACACTCAAGGCTTATAACAAATTCTTAAGACAAAAAGGAAAATATAAGATTGATAAGTTAAACTCAACCTGAAAAAAAAGTCCAAGTTTGATTTCACTGATTTTTTCTTTAAATGCGAACAGAAATTTAAATATTCATCAACAAATTTCGCTACCAAAAAATTTAATGCCTTGTATGGATGATTATCTGTATTACACAAGAGTGAAAACCATACACTGTGGCAGCATGCAGGAAACATGGATAAGTATCATTATACTTGTTTCCTGAATGCAGGCGAAATAAAATATGCAGTGTTCTAGTAAAAAGGCATTTTTACAATTTTGAAGGACTCAGCAAATATTAAGGTTTTTTAAGAACTACAATTGACAAAAATCAGGCCTTCTCTGCTTTTTAGGACCATGGGAACTGTTACCCATCATGGATAGAGAACAAATACTGGAGAAGCTATCAGCATATTTTTGCCCAGAGGCCAAGTATAAGTGAAATGCTAATAGAACTGAGATTAACATTACTGGAAGTAGGTAATGTCTCTGTTCTAGAACTGCCTCAGACAAACTCTAGGTACTGTTTGTGACTAACAAGTCATAAATTTTGAGTTGGTATAATGAGATGAGATTTGGGTGACAAGTGGTTTGGTAAGGACAGTGTGATAGTATGTGATGTCTTATTATTTTACCAACTCCTGTATACATAATTGCACCAATGTGACAAACTTTAAAGCTTCAAGAATTCCGTTTAGAGAATTGGCTGTCTTGTTTCTACAGTAACAGACACGTACATTCTGTCTGGAGTAGTTCATGTCGTATGCCATCATTACTCTCTACTGAAGATTGATGGCTCAACAAATTTTATACAATGCTTAAAACACATTTAAAAAAATGCAACATTCAAGCAGCCATAAGGATAGAAAACCTGCAACTTACCATCCCTGTCCTTGCGGCAGTCATTGAAGTAAGATTGATAAGAAGCTAAAGGATCACTTTCTTTGTGGCGAGTGTAACCCAAGCAATGTTCATCTCTTCGACTAGTATGTCCGCCACGCTCGCTGGATGCACCAGAGGGCTTCTAAAAAATACACTACACATTAGAAAAATAATGTTTTGCTGACCTTGTAAAAAAAAATGTAGTTTTCAATTACAAATAAATTAAACTGAAAAAATTATACCTATATTTGATCTCTAAGATAGGGGTCGCCAAACTTTGACCATCAACCCTTTCAAGTGTTTTACTTTTAATCGACTCCCTCTATTTTACTATTACGTAATTATACAAGCACAAGCAAAAAAGACGTTAACATATTGTTTTGATAGTTTATTTTATAGTTAGTGTTTATTCTATGTTTACATAGTATATATTTTATTGGTTTAACATCAAAGGGATATGTTTTTGATGTCCTTCTCAACATATTTAATAAGAGGGATAAGTAATAAATCAAATATAAAAAATTAAATTTGGACAATACATATTCCTTATATATTTTAGGTCTGGAGCAAAGTAACCACTTGACAAGGCCTGTGTATATTTCTTATATATATATATGAATATACGGATTATTAACTTAGTATACAATTTATTAACATTGTCACATTGTGAAGAGTGTGCTTTGAGACTCTTGACAAGATTAGCAATGATCGGAATTAGTAAATTTCAGCCTTAAACATCATGGAATTCGATATTTAAATTATTTATTCGTTTTGTTAAATAGATTTTCCTGAATTTCGGGAACCAAATTGAAATTTCTAAAAAAAGAGGCAAGGTGTAAAAATTCACATTTACAGGTACTCTAAAAAACCTCACAGCTGAAGACTGAAAATTTGTACATGTTTTGCTCACTTGTGTAAGAATTTTTTTTTTTACTTTAAACTAATAGCCACATCAGAAAAAATCTTCTCCATATTGTACCCTCTATAATTTTCAACAAACAATGTTATTTTTGCAATTTTCTGATCCGTACTTACTTGGGAAACCACCTAGAGAATCAAGCGAAAAAAGCGAGTTTTCAATCCTGTGGCGGCTGTAGTAACTTCTTATTGTAGACATTTATACTAATCCAAAAGGAACTTAGTCCTATTTTTAAAAAGCATCCTAGTTTCAAGATCAACTGATGATTCAATAAGTTCATCTTGTAAGTTACATTTGATTATTTTTAATATCTGAAGAAAATGGCATGAAAATCCAATCTGGAATGTGTGTATTTTCAAAATCTGCAAAGCATCATTGCTCAAATTTTAAAGATGTTTTGTGTATATTTCCAGTCTTTATCTTTTCCTTCCAATTGCTATGGATTAGAAAAGCACTGAAAACTGTTTTTTAACAATGATTTAAATAAGGATTTAATTTGGAAGCCTGAAAGAATCATCTGTGAATAACCACAACATCTTTACCTTGTAGTAAAAAAATCATGATTTAAGAGGATGTGAACTTTAATTTCATTAATAAATTTAATACACATTCTTAAGAGTGTCATGCAGTTCGTCACTGAGAGTTTTTGTCACCAAATGGTTTTGGTGCAACACAGTGAATAGCATGTACACTTTGAACCTTTTCTTTCAGAAAGGCATTGAAATCTCGATAACGGATCACCATTGCAGGTGTGCATCCCTGGCAACTGCTGTTATATTTGTAAATGTAATATCATTCTTATTGTTAATAATTTGATGTTTGGTTTGACTATATCTTACATTAAGCCATAAGAATAGAACTGTCGAATGTAGATTTTATAAAGTTGGGTGGAGAACTTACTATCTTTTAGTTCTGATACTATAGTTTTTTCTACACATCTTCAACCATTTCCACAATTTTTTTTCATGGTATTTGTACTCAATAGTAAGCCTTTGAAAACAGGACCAGAATCGTTTTCACTATGGTTTCAAATACTTCTTTGATTGCAGGTATAACAATGTACTCTGCAATTGTAGGTTTTTTGCAGTTATATTAAAAGAAATATTGTAGCAGGCTGTTGATCATTGTTTATTTTCAGCTTCGGCTTCCATAAATGATTTCATAGTTGGTCAATGTGTGTACTTCTCTTTCAGTTCTTTCAAAAAATCAAGATCTTAATCTTCCTCATCAGGATGGAGTCTTTGAAGATGATCGTTTATTTTTACTGGTTTCATTGCATTGTTACTAAACGTTTTTTCACAAATAGACACATGTACCACATTATGTTTGTTAATGAAGCAATAAACCCAAGTTTCAAATATTGTAACGAACATTGTCTACATTTCTAATTAAAATCTGAAGCTGCCATTGCAGTTACTGGAGTTGTAACAAAATAATTAAGATTGAAGTTACAGTAAGCAAAAGTATTACGTCTGAATAATATATCTAATCACGTATTTCTACAGAATGTACAAAACCACCAGCCCTGCTCAACTCTTCAACATAGAGAAGTTTAGTTTGTGAATGAATAACGATTGAATTATAATATGCTAATAAATTTTAAAATTCATGAATATTCATCATTAAATTTTAGAACATTAACACACCTTTTACGTTGATCCGCAAAAAAAGAAATTGGGATGGAATACATGTAAGTATAAGTAAATAAGCAACCACACAAGTGTTCCAATCTTGTTGCTGTCGCACTGGCAGAGCGGGAACCACTGACATCTGTTCATTGGTAAATATGTCATTCTGGCCTCTGTAACTTTTTACATGACATTGCTCTATTTTAAAGGTCCTATTCATGTCATGTTTCATGATTCCATTATCAACAAATCATGTTGCTGATAAATTAATTTAATACACCTATACCTCGCAACATGGCCGCTCTTTATACAGCATTTCACAATAGAGGCCTTTTTTAACTATTCCGTTTTCGATTTACGTCCCACGATGTTTAGTTATACGGCCAAAAAATGCTGAGTATACTGTTAGTGACCTACTGTTTAGTTTCAGCTTCTCCCTTTAGGCACCACCGCTATAATTTGCCTCACGAAAATATGAGGAACATTTGGCGCAACATTGTCCTAATTTTTTTGCAAATTGCTGCTTTAGTGTAGTTAGAGGTGTTTATACTTGTTTGTTTTCTGGATGGGTTTTGTTTCTGTTTGTATTAATTGGTGAATTGTAAACATATTTGGTACGTATGTAGTAGAAAGACTATTTTCATTATATATTTAATTAATTCATTAATCTATTCTTCAAACCTTTTTAAGGAAAAAATGCCACCAAAACATTATTTGAATTTGGAGATTAATACCGATAAAACTAAAAAGAGAAGCCGAAAATCTGTCACACTAGAGTTTTTAATATACGTATACATGTGTGTATGATTTCTTTTGTTTTTTAATTTGAATGCTTATTTTTTAAAATTTGTTTATTATTATACATTGTTTTATACTTTTATTTTTATTGTAAGCATTTTTATATGAAAAAAAAAAAAAAAAAGGCCTCATGAACTAAAAACTATATTATTTTATAAAAAATTGGAACAGATCCAATTACATTTGTATGGGTTTGTCTCAAAATAATTGATTCGTTGTACTTTATGGCCAACTTTACCGGAATGTATATAGGCCGTAAAACGAGGTATGGGTGGATTTTCTGTAATATAGTTCTGATTTCGTACTTTGACTATTCACTTTGCACTTGCTATTGTTAATAACCGAAATCTTAAACTATACTTTTTCTCAACTTATTTAAATTATGAATTAAATTTGGAAAGTTCAAAAGAATTAAAAATGGTAAAATATCAATGTACTTACAAAATTGTTATATGTAGGTATCTTGAGCCACGCTGGTGCAAAATCATGTGCAGGAGGGTTTTTATTCGCCATCAGTGGATGTACCCAACAAAAACCATGATAGGCTCTAAAAATGTAATATAATTACTTAACAAAATTCGAACACATTTAACATAAGGTAAGGTATACACATCTCCAAATCTGGATTAATACATGTAAAATGTTAATGGGCACAACACCTCCAACCTTATTACAACTAAAAGTATATTACACATACAAATTGATTGTAATTAGTTAATCCTGTACAGAGCCCTAATAAGTGGGCATGTATAAAAGTTTGCACATATGGTATTCAAAGGATGAGAAGGATTTTGCACAAAAAATTTTAGTTAAAAAATTTTAATTAAAAGAATTTTCCATGTAAGGAAAATATGGCAAGTACAACTAGAAATGAACAAAGCTGTTTCGCACTGTATTTGTCTGGTATGGTGTAGACTTAAGTAATGTAAATACTAATCAATGCCTTTTGAAGCAAATCAGCAGTGTATTTAATAGCTGATGATTCTTTATACATGTAGTATGATGCTGAACTTGAATCGAGTAATCTTTTCCAGGCAGTGGAACATTTGGTCTTTAGTGTAAATTCTTATGGTGTTATACGAAATACAAAACACTACACTTGTTTCTGTAAAACTTGCATGTTTTAAACAGCTGACAATTCAAGTTTAGCTATTGAGAATAACATTGTATATCTGAGGTTACTTACATAATCAGAACTTGGAAAAGCACATGAATGACACTACTTTTTCACTGCACCAAAATTTTAACCTTTCTTTTCACTATTTTAAACATAAATAAAATTTTGAATATCCATTTTCAGTTTTTTCTTGTTACGTGCTTCATTTTTCTGAAGTTCCAGTTATTCTTCTCTTGCGTTGTCTTTTAATCCTGGGTGGTATTTAAACAATTCTTTCTGTTTGGAGTGAACTTTTGGTATATCTATTATTAAAATGTGAAGTAAGCAATTTAGTCCCATTAATAAAAAATTACATTTTGATAGTAAGCAATGCAGAAACAAAAACAATAAAGATTCAAAAATTTGACTGAAGCTGTTGAGAATATTGATTAGCATGAGATAAAGCAAAATTCTTTTTCATGTCATCATCTTTATGAAATACAATTTGTGCAACTTAATACCAATTAGGAAGGGATCTTTTGAATAAAAATAATTAAGATTGCCTGACAATAACTGTATCGAAAACCTTATAACAGTATTACAGGTAAAGAGCTACAGTGTGAAAATAATTTTGATAACCTTTTAAAAATTAAAAAAATGCTAACTATAAACTTATCAAATTTTCAAAATTCAAACTGTAAATAAACAGTATACAATGTTTAATTGATTTTTTAATCATTTTTGTTCCTTGGTAGAAATAGGGCTAATAGTATTCGTTGAAAGCCAATTTAGTAATTTTAAGACTTATTTTTTATGCAGCAAACAAAAGTTACTTTCCAATGTTTTGACACTTTCATGGTGCATTGACAAGAAGACAAAGACACTTTTAACTACAAAGTCCCAAATCCGGACGTTTGAAATCCGGAATTGTCCAAAATCAGAACGTTTTGCTAACCTGCTTTTTTTTTTCCTCTTTTTTTTACATCCTTCCAACAATTTTTAAACAAGGAGTTAAACCTGGACCTAATTGATCAAAAAGCGCAAAATAACAGACATGTTCAGAGTAAACACCACACAGAAAAATTAGAAGATTTGCAAGGAAAATTTGTTGCATTGTACTAAAAAGGTTTTTTCCTTTTTTTAAAAAAATTATTCCTATTTATATGTTTCTTATTTACTATTGCAAACGTGAAATTTGAGCTGTGTGTGTGTGGTTAGATTAAGGTCTTTTTTTGACAAAAAATGTGCAAATAATCCTAAATATCTAACCTTCATTACCATGAAGTGATTTGTGGACAACTCAAAATCAACAAATTTGGAAATTGGCCTTTTTTCTACCAAGGTAGGTGTTGATTTATATTTTATTTGTTTCAATAAAGAATTGTAATTGATCAGCAAACACATTTCGCGACATATTTTCATAGAATTCCGAAACTGGTTCAATTGTAGCCATCTTGCTTCAAATATTCGTATTACTTCAAAGTCAATCAGTCGTAATAATTTGAAAAGTAATCCAGAAGGCCTTCATCCCATCCTCGTTGCCAGTTGAAGACAAAGTCTACTTAATTTTTTTATATACATTTTCATTTTACATGACATGCTCTAGATTAATTACACAGCAATATGTACAACACGAGCATATAACAGTAGAAAAACAACAGTTAATAATAAATTAAATTAGCAGATTATTAGAATAGGAGCATCTTGTCACATGCACAAATAAGATATAAATCATAACAGTACAGATTTAATACTTAGATTTTTAGTAAATAGAAGAGGATGTTGCCCATGGCTTACCAACTTAAATACCATAGTTAGGGTAGCCATCAACTCTTAACAGTTTGGACCTGTTTTAGAGTATATATATTGTCATCAACAGATAGAAAAACATTTGTTAATATAATCACTCACCATTTAGGATGCTAACTGATAAAACTACTTGCCTGCTGGTTTCCCAGTAGAAAGCCTTCTAGCTAAGCTGAACCCAGCCGCCACTTTGCGATGTTTTGTGGAATGAATGAGTAAAACAAGAAAGATTCTAACAGTTTGGATGAATTATCACAACCACTGCAGTAGGCAGCAAAGCTTGAGGGTCACTTTTCTACATTTGGATATTAAGTTGAGTCCCTGAACATGCACAGTGTACAGTGTGCACAACTGATGAGCTTATGTTACCTCTTCATGATTATTTGAAGTGGTAATCAGAGACAGTACATGTTTCCTGAAAAATAAACACATACATCTTAGAAAATTTAAATACAACAATGGAGACATATCCTTATAAATACACTACAAGATACTTCACAGAAGAATGAATGAGGTATAATAAAAAGTTGTAACTGGTTGAACACACACAAGGCAATACAAATTGCTTAATGGAGTTTTGTTTGATTACAAATAAGTTTGTGGATGGTTTGGGCTCAATAGCACAAGGTCAGTTAGCGGACAAGCTGCAACAAACGCAAGATTAAATACCCAATAAAAACAGTTAAAACATAATGTAAAAGTAATAAAACAAAATTTAAAGTTATGCCTAGAAGTTATGTTTCGAAACATTATAAAAAAAGGCTAAGTTATTGAAATATATAAATACAGGATCAGCTTGTGGAATTTCAGCTTTTTTTTACTTTTCTAGACAGAATGTGATCTTTAGACTGGTGAAATGTATCCACTAAGTCCTTTATCCATTAAATGAAATTTAGATTTGTTCTTGAGGAATGCACTTTGCTAGTGAGTGGAATTTTTTACTCTTCATTTTCTATCTTGAAACTGTTTTTGAAAGTAGTGTTTCACTTGTAAGCCAAAGATATATATATATGCAGTTATCCTTAGATAGGTTACTCAATTTTATACTTTATACAAAGAGGAAGGGTTTGATTTTGTTGAAGAATATCCAAGAAGACAATACTACTAAAGATGTGTTACATTCTTGAGTTCCTAAATCTGGAGCTTGCACTCTATGACCTGGAAATTTCTAAAATATTACTTGAAGAACCCATAGATAGCTTTGAAACTGACTGAGGGTCACTATTTTAACAAATTTTGGGTTAAAATCCTTGATTCTGGCAAATAGCGAGAAATGTCAAACAGAAATAGGAAATTGGTTTGGGGTTTTATGGTGCAAGGGCCATATTTGGTCCACACTGCACCAAACACAAGACATTGGGGGGGGGGAGAGAGAAGCAGTAGCGTAGGTGAGAGTAAAAGCAAGGGAAGGACAGATAACTCAGGTACCTCCAGAAAAGGGAAAGAAAGAATGTTTGTGTAGCTATAAGGAGATTCTAAGGGGAAAAGATACCAAGTTCAGTGTTGGATTTCTTTTTTAACTTCCTAAGACTCCTGCACTACCCACAGGATATCCAATTTCATAATTCACTTTTCAAATTCAACTGATACTTGTACCTTTAAAAATTGCTGACCTATTAGTGAATTTCTCTTGTCCATTCACTTTTGGCAATTTATTATCTACATTTTTCATGAAGATCTCTAGGATCTTTTAGAACAGTAAATTTTTTAACTGCAATTCATAATCACTGCATATTTGACCCATTAAATATTAAAATTACTTCAAAACGAGTTCATTCAGTTAATAAAATACTGATAAGTACAGTTATATCTAGAGGAAATATGCTTTTAAATCAACAAGCTAGTGCCTTTTATGGAAATTTTGTGTGTGCGTTTTCTCATAACTTTACCATTAAATACAATTCATTGGGAACAGCAGAAAACAGTTCAAATGCATGCCAAAGCTTAAACGTTAATTCAATAATTGAAAATAAAATTTCATAAGCCATCAAAAAGAAGAAAAAAAAAATCGAACATATTTTATAACTCATATTAAAGATAAATTTCATTGTATTAAAAAGTGATTGATTTTTCCACAGAAGAAATGATGTTTAATTCAGGTTAGTCTCTCCCATGTAACTATTCTATTTTTAAAGTTGAATATACACTAACTTGTTGATTTTCCAAAGAAAAAGGAAGCAGATTGAAAATTAACTGTGCACAAAAAGGTGTTCAAATTTATGAATGAAACATGGGCATCAATAAAGCAATTATTTTAGCATATTTTGGACAAAAAACAAAATTTAGCCACTTTCAAAAATTGGTAAACTGAAACTATAATTCACCCAAGTTATTAAAAAAAAAAAACCGACTGATTACCATCTGCATCATGCCAGATGCAGAATTTTATAACACTGCTTGAAATTCAACAAGGAAATTAATTGAAAAACACAACCAAGCATTTTCCCCACATGAGATCTAGAAAGCATCCTAACACACCAGCATAGATTAAAATACACCATAAATACACAGTCAGTAATAGAATGTCTATCCCACCCCACTACAGATAAAACTAAAAGGACCATTTGATGTCACTGAGATAACATCTGTCTGCTTATAGATGAGGACAGATGTTGCTTCCAAAGACAGTGCTGTGAAAAACCAACTCTATAAAGGTAGAGTGTATAATGGGTACAGGAATTATTAACAGGAATGTGGCAATATTTATTACAGGCATATTTTTCAGTAAAGATAATTGACTGTACTGTTACTATTATTACCTGGATATCCTTTAAGAATTGTACAATTATTGCAAACCAGCATGAATAATCTGTGATGCTACCAGATAACAGGATTTAGAGAAAATTTTAGAAAGACATTTTAATCAAGATTAAGGATACATGGTAGTTATGTAAACAATACACATAATTATATATTTTAGCTTTGTTGGTTTCTGGGCTTAATTAATAATGCTTTAGATCAGTGTTTTTAAAAGTGTTTAAACTACTAGGATTTTATACAATTCAGCTTTGAACTTTTGACAAGTGTATTTACAAATAATTTCAACACAAATTTTTAATGCTTGCATATAAATAATTTTGAGCATGAGTTTTCATTGCAAAGTACCAAATAAATAATTTCAAAAGGATTTTTGAAAGACAACAAAGGGACAAGGTAATTAATGTTATTTTTTAATAAATCAAAATTAATCCAAATTTTTTCGTCTTATCGGTTAAAAATATAAATTACTAGCCACTGCATGGCGAACCTGGCGTTGCACGTGTGGTGGTTAGCTTTGCAAACCAGAAAATATAAATATTTAATTGAAAAATTATTTTAAAAAAGAAAATCAAGTGTATAAGGTATGTATCTAGTGTCAAATTTTCCGCAGATTTCAAATCTGTTGAAATTTTTAACCTATCTTTAACGATCCTGATGTTACAAAAAAAGAACTAAATAATGCCAGCCAAAATGTTTTTATTTTCTTTGCTTTCTTTCGCTGAAATTGTAAGAGGGCTGGAAATGTAATGGAACACGGATGTTAGCGTGACGTGCAATTGACTGATGCCTTCGTAAACTTGATAAAGAAATAAACACTTTGTCTACAATATATTATTTAAGGGTATCTTTTTATCTGATGTATTTCATTCTTCTTCTCATTCTCATTGCATTATTTATTCAATTGTTTTAAAGTTTAACAAATAGTTTAGCAATTGCAATTTACCGTTATTATGAAAATATTAGGTTTTGACGTAAGTTGAATAGTTTTTACTGCCAGCTTATAAAAGCTCACAGTGATATTTGCTGCCAGCTTCAAAATCTTATTTCGAGCCCTGTCGACAACAGTCCATTTAAGTTTTCATGCACGGCAAACGTCTTTAAAATAAAACTAGATTTAAACATTCAATTTGAAAGCTAAACTTTGAAGTTATTTTTTTAATGTCCCCAACATGAAAGATAAGTTTCAATTTTCATTCATTTTTCACATCCTTGTGTTAAGATTGAGGTTCTGATGACCTGAGCTAGCACCCCATTCTCGAAAATTCCACACCACGCCAATGTGAGGACATGACAGATTTAACTTGGATTCATTTTCCATACAACTTGAGATGAGTAATCACAAACTTTTAACAAACGACTGCACTTATTTTTTTAATTCAATATCTAGTAGAAGGTTCTCTTTTCAAAGCTTGAAATTTGATAAAATTTTTGAAAAAACGGCCCTGGTAACTTCAATTACTGGTCAGTAAACCACAACAGAATGACAACGGTGGAAATTCAAGACCAGAGCATGTTTAGATTTACCTCAAAATATTTCTTCAGCTGTCAAAATATTCTACCTGAAATGTAATTTTAAAATACATTTTGAATGAGATAGTGATACTAAGGCTTGGACTGTAATTTGGATAAGGGGGCATCTTCTTGTTTACAAGGCTTGTTTTAAATCAGTTTTACATACAATATAGATTGTTAGATACCATACTTATGGATCAGAAGTAGATTGGTAGAATAAATGGTTGACTGGCTGGAGTTTGCATCATAGAAGCTAAAATATTAGGTCATCAAAACAAATAATGCCTTTTCAAAAAAAAAAAATGAGACAAAAAAAAAAAAACCTTAAAATGTTATATATATTAAACACTATTTAAAATTTGTTTCCAACTTAATTTTAAATTTTCAAAATACTGGTGATAAAAGCTCTTATGTTGACCGAATCATTCTCTATAGACATCCATATTCCAAATGAAATTTTTTTTTCATTCTTTTGTTTTAAAGGCTTTGTAAAAGATGGTGCCAGATCATGAGAATATGGCGGATGTCAGAATTTTGCAATCATATTGCCTTAATTTTTTCTGTGATTCTAGTGACATGTGAGGTCACGTATTGACATGATGAAAAGCACCCATTCTGTTAGTTATTGTAAGTCTTTTTATTAATAGACAAACTAGACATGCAAGTTGTTTTCAGTACAGACGTTCAATGATAGTTTGATTTTCAGGCAGCGACTCATAATATAAATAACATCCGACAACAGTAACATTTATTTTTCCACTCTTAAAACCAATGAGTGAAAAATTACACAGACATACATTTAAAACACTACAAATTCTGATAAATCATACACATTGTGTTATTTCCTAATAACTGCAAAACATTGTATCATTCATTTTGTCCAGTAAGAAAAACATAACTAATGCGATGACCCATATGAATTTTGATGGCAAAAATGACCAGGCTCAAAAATGGTCGTCAAAACAAAGCTTTACCATCCAAACGGCATGACAAACACAACATGGAATGTTGTTTGAAAACAGTCCAATACCTGGTAATCTCCAACAAAAATAAATCAGGAAGATTTTTTTCGACTAAAAACCGAGATACAACTGACGAAAATGACTTTTTAAGCATAAATATTAAAAGCCCAAAATAAGGCTTTCTAAAAGCAATTTATAACAAAAAAGTATTCTAACTACTGTTATTTGCTTGGTGGTATTTCAAACTCAGCAAAAGAAATAAATGATATTCAAAATAAATTGGTGCCAAATACAAGGTGCAGCAGAAAGAACGTTTTGATTTGGCAGAAGTGTTGCTTTGCTCCTAGTAGAGGTACAGCAGTGAGCAGTTAAAGGCTGCCATTTAACTGATGTACTCTTCAAAACTTAATGGCTGACAATGGCATACTGTGTACTTTGGTATAAAAGATTTCTTTCTCTATCTTGCATTGTATTTTTTTTATTGACGTTCCAAATCAGAACATTCTTTCTGACCCACCCTTGATGTTCCAAATCAGAACGGTTCTTTCTGACGCACCCAAGACGTTCCAAATCAGAACGTTCTTTCTGCTGCATCCTGTATATGCAAAAATAGGTAACCAACCTCGATTTAGACATATATTTGAAGATTTTTCTTGAAAATTGGGGCCAAACCAGGTTTTTGTGACAATTGCAATCACCGATTCCAATGTTTAGCAGTCATGGTGCTAAAACTTTGAAATTGGTACGTTGCATTAAGTTTTAGGGTAAATGTGACCATAAAACAAACTATTTAAAACTACTAAACAAAATGTCCCGTTTTTACGTAGGCTGTCCCGTTGTCCCCAAGCACAGCTTTGGGATGCCAAAATTTCCAGTTTTCAGAAATTGATCATCACACAGTAACAATTTTTAAAAAAAGCTGAGAAAATTTTTTTAAATCCGACTGACCCCCTTTATCTTTTTGTAAGTACTTATTCTAGATAATTTCGGAAAATCTTAAGCACAAAAAACTATTGCCATTGTTTTCGCGATCCACGATTTTTTGTTGAGGAAGATCGGGAAGACTTGTTTTGACAGAAGAAACCGAGATGGTATTGGACTGAATATCTAAATTTAGTACTTGTAATCACTTTAGGCATCTAGAATTTTGAAATTCACATTGTAAAAGAACAGGTTATTTTCCCCCCCCCCGTCTCTAGTCAGAAGTCTGTTAGCTCACTCCTCAATTGAGAGTACGCGTAGACAGCTCTTGTATCTTTTTTGACGATTGATTATTGTTTTTTTATCGATGTGAGTTACTATAGTCAATTTAAATTTCTTGTAAGCGGAACCTTCATTTCAACAATGCCGAAACGTAAGTGCACTTTTAATGTTAACTCATAAACTAAGAATCTGTTTATAAAACACAAAAGTAAATTTTGAGAAATCCTGTCAAGAATTTTATTCTTCTTCAAAATTAACACCTAATATACTTAAGCAAATATGTTCTTCAGAAAATATAAGACACCATAAATTATTTATTTTCATGTGTTCACAGATTCTTGTTCTTTTCATTAAAAACTTTTTTTTAAAGAAATATGTGTTTTCTTGAATACTCATATGACCTAGAAATTAGTAGATGTCCCGTTTTGAGGAAAAAAATAAATGGTCACATTAAGTATGGTCCATATTTTGCAAAGCTACACCAAACATCAAGTAATGGACAAACATACACAAGGAATGTTTTATTGACAGATGAGAAATACACCCAGGAAGGAATCGAACCTGCATAACCAACAAATCAAAAGTTTCTAGCAAAGTGAACAAACCCAATGAGCAACTTAGAAGTTAGAACATTTAAAAATTTTCTCTCAAAAGTAAAACCTAGTTGGGGAAAACTTTTTAAAAATTAGGTATAGCCTGGAAAAATACTAGCACAAGCAGAAGACCCAAACTCCAGAATACCTATGGTGACCATACATCCCGAAAAAAATCGGGACAGTCACAATTTCAAGGATTGTGTCCAGGAATCCCGAATATTGAAATAAATGTTTAGAATTGTATAACTGTCCCCAACAGAATGGACTAAACAGAAAATCTTGACAGGACAAAGAAGATTGATTATGTTCCAGGATTTGAAAAAAATTAGATAAGTGTCTCTAATCTCAAGATGTTTGTAGAGTTAATCCTTTCCCTGCCAGAAACTAATGCCTTAGTTTTAGCGAGTTTTCGTCAACAAACAATTTTTTGAGACTGAAAAGTTTTCAATGTTGATTGAGTGTGTTAAAGCCATTTTAGTTGGTATTTAAATTAGTTGTTTTCTAACATGTGTAGATATGGATGAGAAAATTAAGAACAAGACCCTTGTTAAATGCACTGGCCTTGTCAGAGAAACATGACTGGAATAAGAGACCACACATCATATTCCACAAACGACGACAGCTTTAAAAAGACAGTGACTTGATGAATTCATTAGTTTTAGATAACTTTGTCCAGTTACTGTAATGTCTTTTAATCTTTCCAAAATAAACAAAAATCTTGAAATGTTAGTACTTCTATTTGAAGAAAATTATTCTTAGCAAATCTAGATCTTAATAATATGCGATAGGCAAAGGTGGGGGGGGGACATAAACAGAGAGTTGCCATTGAACAGTCCCAATCAGTGACCAGGCTGGGGGGAAGGAGGGGGCAAAGACATCATCCCTCTTTCATTATATTTTTAAAGAATTTGAATCAAGAATTTGAAAAACAAAAGTCGATCTCTAACTAGGCTATAATAAAATTATTGAGTACCCTGAAATCCAGAATTAAATATTAGATGACACATACTATTGGAATCTTGACTAATACAAATGGATCAGACAAGCAATTATTTGGCTTGATTAATAGTCATGAGGAAGTAAATGTGAATAATTAATTTGTTACAGTTAGCTAGTTACAATTATTATTGATGAATGTTTGTGATAAAATTAAATTTAATCTGCTGGATTATTGCTTTTGATATATAAAGTTTTAGTGACTTTCTTAATTATGTTAGGTACATGAACTGTTGCAGAAAACAGAAATTTGAACCATTAAATACACAAGAAAACATGCAGATATTGCTTAACAAAGTCAGACAGGTGAATTTTTAACTCATCAGAAGCCAAATGTTAATTTTTTGGAATTAAAATTAAATTAAATTCAAAAGAAAAATTACAACCACTTTAGCATTTGTAAGCAATTTACTTTTGTCAATAAGAGGTAGTCGATCTCCATATAACCAAGCAATTTAAAATAAACATTTCATTGGCTGTTAAGAAAATTAGGGAGGTCATCAAACAAGTGGCTAAATTAAAATGCCACAGAGAAGGCTAAGGGATAGTCAATTTTCACCAAAACAATATTTCAGTTATGTTCCATTATTTCCAATAGTAATTTTCTAAAGCATCAGGTATCCAGGACTAGTGATAAAATTTAGATCATTAAGGAGTACTGATGAAATTGTCTAAATCAACTTTATTGTAAATAAATGACATGTATAAAACATACATGACACACAGCATAGGTAATACATGACAGAATAGTAATTTAGGACTAGAGTAAAATTTACTTTTGAACGTCAAGTTCCCACATACGTTGTTCAAAATATGCAAGCTGTAAATGTACAGAATAAGAACTGAGAAATTCAAATAATTTTATATTGTTGAATAAACAGCAGTTTCATAAGCCCGCAAAAGGAAAATAATAATAAGTACACACTACCTCAATTCCCTTTTAGTATCGTAACCATGTAATATTCTTTAGATTCACTGCGATCGCATTCCCCAAAACGATTTCCTCGTAGCTTTGTTGTTATTAATGGAATGTTCGCAGCATATCTACGAGTAAAACAACATTATAAACATCACGATACATAATATTCCATTCAGAAGTTCACATTTTTTTTAAACAGATATTTTGCAAAATTAAAGTAATTTTGTGATAGAAAATGTTTTACCATGTGTTTGAATTGATAAAATATATTCCCTGATGCACTAAAAACAGCGCGGCATTTCCAGATATGCGCAATCTTCACACAACCTATTTATTTTGACCAAGTCACCATGCTGTCGTGAACCAGTTGTTTTGATAAACCATAGAAGTAAGCAATACAGTAAAGAGCAACCAAAACGCACACAGGACGAATCAGCACTAAACACTAAGCTTTTAGTAAGTACGAATATTTTTATTTTTTAATAAATGGAGATAACACACGTAAATAACTCAGTGTTTTGATTTAAAATATTTAAAAAATAACCACAGAAGCACAACATGGCCGTTAGGATCACAATAATTTGCACTTAAGGTGCTGCCATATTAGAAAGAAACTTTAGAAATCATTAATTAGCTTCTGATTATGGAAATTTCCGCCTCCAATTCGGATTAAATTTAGAACTTCAGAACATTACGGTAAATTTTACACAACTCCGAAATGTTTGTAAAAAAAGAAAACGTGGCAGTTCCGTCTATTTTCACATGGATGTCACAGGTTCAAAACGATAGAAAAGTATATATTTTGTTTTGAATCCATATAATATTTCCAATTCTGTGTTTTGCTCAGAATCGGTCTTAATTCTTAGGATATTAGATTGTTATGCTTAAAATATTCTATCCAGAGGGAAAATATCAAGGGAAACAATTTGATTTTTGCAAATTTTACATCAGTAGTTCATGTTCTGAAGTAAAAACGTTAGTCTTCAGGCACCCTTTTCGTTAGGAATCCTCATCGTTAAATTTAAACTAGTTATAAGGTGCAGAGCGAATTATGTATTCAACTTGTGTTGATTGGTAAAAGTTAAAATTTTTACCACAGTGGAATTGACAGTTCATAAATGTTTAGATAACTTTGCCAACATTTACACAGAAGGTTTTTTTAGCATTAACTAAGTTCCTTAAAAATCCTCCAGAAACGCATCCCAAAATGTATTTCCGAAAAATTGCAAAATAATAGTAATAATTATTAATCTGTATACAAATGAAACAAGGGGTCGCAATGGCCCAAATGGCAGAGTAGCGGATTATCATTCGCAGGATTGCAAGTTCTAACGATCGGTCCAAACAAAGACCGTCGTGTACGCGAGGTCTGGTGCTCGTTAAATCTGCCGTGGCCTCAAATGTCCTCATGTTGTGGAAGTTTAGGGTGTCAGCTCAGATGTTACTCCTTGATGTGTTGCTCCAGTGTGACATTGATTCAAATGGAGAGAGACGTGCATGCTTGATAACATAATTTAAGTGATATTTCACCAACACGCGCCCTTATGTCTAGATGTTAGTCACTTCAGCTTCGGTTTCTGTACAAAGGCAAGTAGGTAATTTTTGTCGTCCTTTTGCAAATAATAGGGCATTGGTCCGGGATCCATCGCAGTGGATCCAAAAACGACGCCTCGTAATCTTGAACCACGATCAGATGACGAGATCAACACCAGAGCTGACACTCCACTCTCCAAACTTCCACATCGCTCCAATTGGAGCGATGTGGAAGTGGTCATTTGAGACCACGACAAACGTATACCAGCTCACAGTGTACACAACGGTGTTTCGTTGGACCGAGTTCCGAACTCTCAACCTGATGGCTAATCCGGAACATTTCCACCGTTGGGCACCCGTAGAAAACTTATAAATGCTTTCTGCCACACACATACACACAAAAAAAAAAAAACATATACGCCATCTACATTAAGTTTTATAGAAAAGCCTTCCAATGAAGATATTCCTCTTGGAATGAAAGTTCACTGACCATGTGACTTTTTTTTGTCAAGCAAAATGCAGGAGCGTTGACTTTTATGACAGAATGTGTTACCTGAAGGAATTCCGAACATGGGGACACTCGGTTGGTTTTTCAAGCATAATTTTGAACTAAAAAAAAAAAATTCCAACGAATGAATTCCTTATTTATAAATGCTCGTCAGTTGATCAGCTCAGATCAAACTGAAAGTCGCCTAAAAGGCGATATCTCATGCGAGAGCGGTAGTAAAATCATCGCTTATCGTCGTTTGTTTCTCCGTAAATTCCTCCATTTATTCTTCCCTTGCTAGACAGAAAAATGTAGAGGACAGTCAGTGACCAGTTCTTGTTTCGTAACGGGGCTTCTTACTCGAATACAATTCTGATATATCACTCGAGGTTCACTGCGCTAGCTGCCCGAGAGCGATAGTTTCTGATTCCTGTTACTACCCAGGGCGTATTTCTCTTGTATGAGGTTAGCGTCGTATTGGAGCAACAGAATAGGCTATTGGCCTCGGTGCGGTATATCCCGAAGGGAAAGATCCGAGGACACGTCAACCAGTCAGATGACGGAGTCGCATCTGAGCTGGGCGTCGCACTGCGTTTGAGGCCACTTCAAGTGACTGTGCCAAGCTATAGTGGCTTAAGTTGCCTATGTATTTAGTTGGGACCTAGATTGCCTTCAACATGATGGATGAATATTACAAACACGAATAATACTGTGTGTGTGTGTGTGTGTGATATGCATAAACAAAATAGAAATCTGAAAACACATGAATCATCTGGGATTTTGCTTGTTATTACAATTAATTTTCATTAGATTCCCCACTGATTGCGGAATTATGATTTGTATTATCAAACAATTTAGGGTAAGATGAATTCTAAAAATAGAATGGAACACAGTTCTGCAAATATTTGCCTTTGTTTGGACAATTGTTTGCACACATGATCCAGGAAAAACTTGCATCACCAGCTAATTCACAAATTAAAATTAAATTTTACTTTTAATAGAATTTACATTTAACATATGTGTGCTATAATTTTGAATTCAAATATTTAATGTTTTAAAGTAACTTTAACGTTATTTGTTTCCCTTTTTCCATATAATTAAAAAAAATTTTAAAAACTTCTATTTTTCCAAAAATTGTAAAATGTTTTTTGTTACATTTTATGACCTCTGTGCAGCCTTTCTATCAATGAGGCTATTAATAGATTATTCATATCCACAAGGATAATTCATTCCTAATTTTAATTTTTTTAAATTCAATCCTCCCATTTCTTAAAGTATCAATGTTTTCCTAGTGTGAGCTATGAAAGAATTAATTATTTTCACACCATCAATACCTAAGTGATATCTGTAATGTTAAGGAACATAAGAATATCTTTTCTCTCAGATTTCCCTGATCTTAAGTAACTTCGAATGATTATTTTAAACCAAATTTAAGTCAAAATATTTTTTGTCAGTATAAATGTAATATAAGTTCTTAAATACTTAAGTTTTTAATCCAATAGAAATCTGATACAGAGAGGGGTGAAAATATCATTTGACCCCTGTGATCTTGGACCCTATCTATGTTCAGTGTGCACCTTTTTACTATCTTATTGCAATCAAAATACTTCTATAAAACCTTAGATTTTAAAATATTTTTATAATGAAATAATGAATTGCTCACAAAGGGTATGAAATGAAGTTACACTATGTATTCTGTTGATAAACAATACATTCGATGGAACTTCAAATGAATTGCCAAAAATTAAGATAATCTACAAAACTGCAAAACTCACACAATAAGGCAATCATACAAAGTGAAATTTCTTGTACACCCAAATTTAACAGTATAAAAATTACATGCCTTTCAAAAACACATTATCTTGACCCTATAAAAACAATTCTGGATTCACTCCTGATTATCAATGACTTAAAAGAGAAAGCAGACCACATAAAAGCTTTATTAAAGTGACTTTACTTTAAAATAGGAAAGTAATATATAGAAGCCAACAAGAATGAAACAAATAATTTTAATTTATTGTAATATAAATATTTTAACTCAATATGTAAAACACTAAACATTAACAATTGTTTGCAACGTCAAATCATGTCAAGATTTAGGAGGAAAAGGGTCTGTCCATGGTGGCAGTTTTTTGATGACTCCATCAGCTAAGTGTCTGTATAAAAGTCCCTGTTAAAATACCAAATTCATAAAATTCATTAAAAATATAAAACTTCAACATCAATCTCATTAAAAATTTATTTCGTAATATGTAAACATAATTTCAAATAAAACCAGAATTATTGAGCTCTTGAAATACATTACTTTTAATATTTGAGCTCCATTTTCAATACTTTGAACGAGTTGAAAACAGTAGTGATGAGCAGTTTTTAGTTGACTTACTTCTCTTACCATTTGAAAATGTGACCATCGTGAAAGTTAGTATAAGTTTAAACTACTAATTTTAAATGCTCCATTACAATTAAGTGGAACTTCAAATAAATTTATGCCAAAAATAAAAATAAATACACTACAAACTTGTACAAAATTTACATTATAAGGCAATCATACAAATTAAATTTCATGTTCACACAAATTCAACACTATAGAAAATAAATCCACATTTTCAAATGCACAACATAAAGAGAATGATATTAAAAGGTAGGATAGTTTTATTGCTATTTATAAGAGCAAGTGGTGATAATGCAACACTATGCTCACAACTATCTTCAGCAACACACAAGTTGTTCATTTCAAAAAGATATCAGAGGCTGTGTAGCCCATAAATGACTTCCTTTCAAAAATATGCTTTTAGATTTTTAAAAATGAAATAAACATAAAAATATGAATCAAATACTGTCTTTCAGTCAATTACCTTAAAATAACACACAAATCTGGGAATTAAAATTCTTATGCAAAGCCTGTCAAATAGAATAACAACAGTTCATTCTGTAGAAATAAAAAAGCACACTACATTGCGATACTAGCAACTGTGTCAATCTAAGACTACTTACTGCTAGACTAATTGAGATCTGAGACAAAATTAATATTTAAAGCAACTAAATTTCAGAAAAAATTTCACTGAAATTTAATTTTAGCTATGTTGCTGAAAAATAGCAATATAGATGTATAGCATAGGTAATTTTCAATGGTAGAGAATAATTGTGCGGTACAATAGAGAGAAGAAAATTACTCTCAGGCAGAAGTATCCAGTGCCCTAAATGTATAACCAAACCTCTTTTCAAGACTCATGAGGAGAAAAAACAAGAGATATTCAATAACGACTGGTACACATACATCCTCACACCACTATTGTAATATAAGAGTGTTGTTGATTCTAAAAAAAAAAGGAGATGAAGTTAAGTTACTTAACCCTTCTTTGCATAATGGTGGAAATTTCCATCATAACATTGAATGCCTAAAAATTATATAAAAGAACAAGTTCACTTTAAGTTGATCGTGTCTGGATACCTTTTTAATGTCCATTGCATAAAAAAAAAAACATAGCTGTCAAAAATAAGCAAGTGTCACTATCAGTAAAACGAGCTTGAAGTTGTCATTCCGCTGTTTGTTGTAGTTGCAATAAACGTATGATTTCGTTTTTAATTTTGTTTTATTATATTTGAGTTTCTCTTGCTAAAAAAGTGAAAATGAGTGGAAGAAAGGTTTGTAACATGTGTTTCTGTTATTTTTAGAGCAATTTCTGAAAAAGTTTGCGTTTAATTTAAAAAATACCACATGATACCATCATAATGTTTTTTGCTAAATTTATACTACAAATATATACTAAGATTTTTTTGAATATTTTTCCTTTAATTTTGAACATGAATTATATCACCTTGATTTATTTCACCAATAAAGAAAAAATCATGCAAATAAGGGTTAGCTAGCAGCAGTTACATAGCTGAACATTTCTCGACACAATGCATACAGAACTTTCCAATGTCACTTTCTCTTGTTCAAGCAAACATCCACGCCTTGGCCTGGATTTGAACAAGGGATCTTTCAATCCAGAAGCTAGCCCTCTAACAGCAAGACCGATTGATCAGCTTCATTAAAAAATAAATTATACATTTATCCTACAAATAAGAAATGAACAGTTTTGTATATTATCAACAAGTCACTGTGTGGTCAGCATGGCGTTGCCTAGGTGACAGTTCTTTAAGTGGGGTCAAGTGGGACCACTACTCGCTAACTCCCGGTGATTGCTACAAATTCCATTTGGTTTGCTTCGCAAACCAACACCACGGTCAACGCTGATCCAATCGCCACTGCTCACTAACCCCAGTGATTGCTATGCATTCCCATTTTTTTGCGAACAGATCCAATAGACATGACGTCACAATCTCTTACAAAAATATCAAAGATATTCAATAGAAAAGTTATTTTTTAAAAGAAAATCAAATGTATTAGGTATCGATCTAATGTAACATTTTCCACAGATTGCAAATCCTTTGAAATTTTTACTCTATCACTAACGATCTGAGATATAGAAAAAAGAACTACATGACTCCAGTTAAAACTTTATTTGCTTTGTTTGTCCACTGACATAGTTCCTTGGAAAATCAAACGGAAACGGAAAAAATAAATTTAGAATCTATCATCTCTTTATTTTATTGCCATTCTTAGGAAGCCAAATAATAAAAACTGTCATAATGTTCTAGATTAAATTTTAAAATTCGGGCTAAACACAAAAATTGCAACAACAAAAAAAATGGACTACCTGTGTGCCAAATTTCATTATTGCAAGTGCCATAGATTTGTCAGGACATCACGTAGCAAGTGACAAATAGTTCCTTTTACAATAGTAAAGAGTTGAACATGCACACAATGGGTGTTATTAAATACCAATCCAATTTCTTACCAATTCACTATCAGGCTGAGATGCAACTATAGGTTGTCCCGCATCAGACGATTCTCGTATATATATGTTCAAAGGCACATCAGCTTTAAATAAAAAGTATAAGGTAATTATAAGTCTTCACTTATATTTAGGAAACATTTAACACACTGGTTTTCAATAGCAGTTCATTCATTTTTATTGGATAGCATTGGCATTCAGAGTCAGTATATAACGACTTAAATCATAAGAGTGCAAATTATTTCTTATTTGCTTACATTAAAATACTTTTACCCTGATTTTCTCAAAACTGTATTTGTTCAGCTTGTGTTTCACATTTCAGTACAAAATCAATCAAATGTAAGTATAAAGAAAACACTAAATAAGAATACATTTATAAATATTTCAAAGGTGTAGTATAGATCTTCTGATCAAAACAGGCACACACAAATACAATTTTAATAATTTTGGAAAATAAGATTGTAATTTAGAAACTGAGGTATATATTAGACTACCACATTTTTAAATACACTAATCCTCTAAGCATCAGAAATTAAGAAATAATTTACTCATTCTAAACCATACCTTTAAAGTGAATGCAAAGCTGAGATTCTTTTCATAAAAGGACCTCATGTCTTAAGAATGAAATTTTTCTTTACAGAAAAAACATTAGTCATTAACGAATACTCAGAAAAAAAGTAAACTTTCACTGTCTATTTTAATAATATAAGAACGAAAAATTAAGACAGCATTATTTTAGGAATATAATTAAATTTCATGAGACAAAAAAGTTGTGTTTATAAACTTTAAATGCATGCACTGTGATGTTTAAAATTTTTTCAAGTGATTGTTTTTCTGCAAATTTAAGATATACTAAATAGAACACAAAAAAAAACATATCCCAAATCTTTTATCTTAAATTATTATAATAGCATCCTTCTGTTCAGTTTATTTTAAAATTATATTTCTACATTCATTTTCAAAGCCATTTACTAAAAAAGTTAAATTTACCTAATACTTCTACACCAAGTTCAGATGCCAATGTCAGGGCTCCATCTTTACCAAATATGTGAGACTTTTCACCACACTTTGGACAAACAAAAGTATTCATATTCTGAACAAGACCCAAGACTTTGACATCGGTTTTCTGGAACATGGCTGCTCCTTTTCGAGCATCTAGCAATGCTATATCTTGAGGCGTTGTGACTATAACAGCACCTAATTTTTTCCAAATAGAAAACACAATTTTATTATTTTATAAATTAATAATAGAACTAATCTAATTGGGTTATAAAAATTAATATGAACAGAGTGTCAAAGTTGAAAAAGGTTCAATATTTTTATTATAAATTATAGAAATCAATACAATGAATTTGCTTCCAGGTATGTAAAGTGTAGCAGTGAAATTACCTGACACTGGTATTGTTTGGGCAATAGAAAGTTGGGTATCACCAGTTCCAGGAGGCATATCGACAATAAGATAATCCAGTGGCCCCCACGCAACCTAATAAATCCAAAACAAATCAACAGTTAATATAAATTAGATGGAACTAAGGACATAAGTAAAATTAAATTTTAGAATTTATTGACAGTTAATATAAACCAATTATTTCTACATTCATAATTCATATTTGAAATTTCAATATATTATTTTAATTAGTAAGATTTTAATAGAATTCAAGAAGAGGATAATTAGATACAAACTAATAGAATAAAATTAAATTTCATGTTAGAATTCTTAAGCGTGTTACTTTGTTTAAAAATTTTCAATTAAATAAGTTAAGAATTTGTAGAATTTATTTTAACTTTCTTTACAGTTTTGATTGCAAAGTTTTACTCAGATTTTTGTAGTTATATTTTATACAGTGCTTTGATATGTAGAATAAATGTAATCACTAGATACCTGTCGAAAGAGCTTCTCTATTGCTGACATAACCATAAGTCCTCTCCAGACAATTGGAGCTTTTTCATCTACTAGGAATCCGATGGACATACTAATTGAGAGAGAAAGTATCTATAAGTAAAATGTGATGTGCATATAACAGCAGTTCCACTGAATGCTGAAAACTGATTATCGGAATATTTCATTCCAAGTCAAAAGAAGTATGCTCATATATTGAGGAAATAAATTTCCAAACATTATTTCACAATTTTACTACATTA
Source organism: Metellina segmentata (assembly GCA_947359465.1). Lineage (NCBI taxonomy): Eukaryota > Metazoa > Arthropoda > Arachnida > Araneae > Tetragnathidae > Metellina > Metellina segmentata. Next base: position 104,038,364 of record OX375875.1, read on the forward strand.
TTTCATGATTTTGCAAACATTATTTCATGACATACACATAACATTGAAAGATTTGCTAAATTCAGTAGACATATCATCAGAAAATTATCTGTTAACTATTTATAAGTAGTTCACAATACACATATTGGTCTACTTAGCTGTCATGTAGCAAAAGATTACGGTAGAGTGACGAACCAATATGCACATGTTATATTGAAGGTACTGATGTCATCATCTGCTGATTTGTATATCAAGGAATGTGAAATACATCAAGACTAGCAAAACAGATCATATCAAAGCTGGTTCTGATTTAAACATAATCTTTTAGACTAGTTCTTACATATTATTTTGCACTTGATAGTGCAGCATAATTAGAATTGAGTCTGGAGTGTAGTACTGGAATGGTGTGGGAATCTTAAAATAATCTGAATTTACTTATAATTATATCTGCTACAGTACAACCCATGTTAGCCAAACTAAAGAGGGGGGAAGCCGCTCCGGACAACAATTTTTACGGTTAAGCCATGAACATCTATTAAAGTACAAAGTCTAAAATCCGGATTTGTCAAAAATCTGGATGTTTTTCTGAAATCAGCGTTTTTTTGACCTCTCACTTATTTCTATCTTTCTGCCTCTTCCCCTCTTCAATTTTTAAAGAACAAAGCATTCAACCTGGACCAAATTGATCAAACAACGCAAAAAAAAAAAGGACATGTTTAGAATAAATACCACAGAGAAATGAGATTTATAAGTAAAATTTGTTGCATTATATTAAAAAGTTTTTTTTTTCTTGAAAAAAAAATTATTTATATTTTTTATATACAAATATTGACGACCAGCTACAGGCTCAAGCCCAACAAGGCTGGTCCTTTGTTTATGAATTCTCCAATTCCCACTGACTATCCAATTGTGTCTGAAATTCGTACACTCCTTTTGAATTAACTATATTTTCTGGCAACGCGTTCCAACTGTCTATTACCCTATTAAAGTAGTAGTTTTTCCTTAAATCCCGATTAAAATGTGTCTTATTCAATTTATACCCATGACCCCTGGTTCTGTTATCCCTATTGAAATTTAAGCCCTCTGTGTCCCCTTGTTTTACAAACTTGAAAAGCTGAATCAAATCCCCCCTCCTTCTTCTTCTTTCTAGTGTATACATGTTTAGCTTACTTAAACGTTCATTATAGTCGAAATTTGCTAGCCCCTTTATTATTTTTGTAGCTCTGTGCTGAACCCTTTCAATTGATTCTATGTCCTTTCTCATATATGGAGCCCAGAATTGTACAGCATATTCTAGATGTGGTCTTACTAAACCCTTATATAACGGCAAGATTATATTCTTATCCCTTGAAGTTAGTCTTTTTAATATACCCCAGTAACCTATCAGCCTTTTTACCTGCAGCTGAACATTGATGACCCATTTTAAAATCCCTGTGAATTATCACCCCAAGATCCTCGACTGTTTCTCCCTCCTTTACCTTTACTCCCTGCAGCCTGTACTCGGCTCCACTGTTCCTGTAACCCATATGCAGAACTTGACATTTCCCTACATTAAATGACATACCCCATTTTACAGCCCATTCGGATATCTTATCAAAATCCCCTTGTAAATTTTCTATCTGTAACTGGGTATCCACTGTCCCCCATATTTTTAAGTCATCTGCAAATATACTGATTCTATTCTTGATACCCTGACCTATATCATCTATGAAAATTATAAATAAAATTGGTCCCAAAACTGATAACTGAGGCACCCCACTTATAACTTCTGTCCACTGTGAATAATTTCCTTTTACCTGCACTCTCTGCTTTCTACCCAATAACTAATTCTTTATCCATATTAATGTTTTTCCCTGAATCCCCAGCCTTTCCAATTTAAACAGTAATGCCTCATGAGGTACTTTATCAAAAGCCTTTTGAAAATCTATGTACATGATATCCACACTGCTCTTATTATCCAGCTCCTCAGTAATTTTTTCGTAGAACTTCAAAAGGTTTGTAGAGCAGGATCTGCCATTCCTAAACCCATACTGATTCTCTGATAACAGTCCCCCCCTCTTCCAAGTATAACATTATATGCTTTTTTAACAGAGATTCAAATATTTTGCAAATTACTGATGTTAGACTTACTGGTCTACAGTTGCCCGGATCACTTTGTATTCCCTTTTTAAAAATTGGAGTTATGTTGGCCAACTTCCAATCCATTGGTACCCAACCTGTGCTATATGTTGAATTAAATATCGTGTGAATTACTTCCCCCAGTTCTTCCGCGCATTTCACTAGTACTCTCGGATAAATATTGTCTGGTCCTGGTGCTTTAGATGGCTTAATTCTTTTCAACTGATGTACTATTTCTTTCCTGTTGAATTTGCATTCTTTAATTATACCCCCTGCAAAGGCTCCATCCTTGGGATCCTTTTTTAAATTATAGTTACCTTTGAAAACCCCCAGAAAAAAGTCATTTAACACGTTTGCCATTCCCACCTCGTCTTGAATTAATTCACCTCCCTTCCCCTTCAACGGGCCCAGTGTAGTACTAAATTAATTTTTACCACTTGCATATGCAAAAAATTGTTTTGGGTTTATATTTATTTCCCTTGCTAATTTTTCCTCCAAGGACACCTTTTGCTTCCGACTAATAGTTTTAAACTCCTTTCTGGCTTTCTGATATGCCTCCTTGTCCTTGTCGTTACCAGTGCTTTTATATACCCTGTATGTTCTTTGTTTTAATTTTAAAACTTTGTGTGTTTCCCCTGAAAACCACATAGGGAGCAATTTTCTAGATTTTCCTTTTTTCCTGAATGTTACGTGTTTTTTTAACACCCTGTCTAACTTATTCTTGAATTCTTCCCATTGTTCAGAATGATGCGGTGCTAATAATCCCCCTCTGAATGTTTCCTTTAACTCTTCCCTTATCTTATGAAAATTTACCTTTCTGCAATTTGGAATGATCCTACTATTGATTGTGTATGCTGACTGAAAATTTATACTTAATCTGATACTTCTATGAACACTTTCTCCCAGTGGCTCACCTATAACCAAATCCTGCACCCTATCCTCATCATTGCTGAAAATCAAATCCAATATTGCATTGTCCCTAGTATCCTCATACACCATCTGGTACAAAAAACAATCCTGTATTACTTCCAAAAATTCTGCCCCTTTCCCATTTGTAGCTAGATTGTTTGTCCAGTCAATATTTGGATAGTTATAGTCCCCCCATTAAAATTAATTCTCCTTTTTGACATGCTTCGTTTATCAGATTGCACATGCCCTTTTCCTGCTCTTCACTACAAACAGGAGGTCTATATATATTGCCCAGAATTAGTCCTTTGCCTTTGTCTGTATTCAGTTTTACCCAGACTGATTCTATACCCTCAGTTTTACTATTTAACTATATTTCCGTACAGTTTAAGAATTCTCTCACATAAATCAAAACCCCACCCCCTTTCCTATTCACTCTGTCCTCCCTAAACATTGTGAATCCACTTAATTCTAAAATTTGTGCATCTTCACTGCTTGCCCAACTTTCAGTAATCCCAATGATATCTATATCCTCTGCTTGTGCAATTCCCTTGAGCTCATCCATTTTATTTCTCACACTGCGAGCATTACAATAAAATACTTTTAGCTTATTTTTTACCCTTATATTGCACTTTCCAATTGTATTATTTGTCTTGCTATTGTTTTTCTCCCTTACATTGCACTTTCCCTTTGTATTGTTTGTCTCCTGCAATTTAGACCCTGTTAGTTTTCCTGAGCAATTACTGTGTACTGTCAACCCTCTATGTCCTTCCCATCCCTGCTTGTATACTAGTTTTTTGACTCCAGAATATTCAAAACCCGCTTGCCAACCTCCCTATTACCTATCAAGCTTAAATGCAAATTGTCCCTGCTTATCCAATCCCTCCTACACTCCTTCCAAACATCTAATCTCCTCCCTCTCACACAAATCCCTTAACAACCCGTTCATCTTATTGGCCCTTTGATTTAACCACCCATTACCTAATCCATACCTAGGTAGTAATCCTAATACTGTTACTTCTGCCCCATGAGACTTAATGCCTCTTAAAAGTGTTTCTGCTTCCCTCTTAAACATTAGTAGTCCTCTCTACGTCATTTGTTCCCACCCACACTACTGCCTTTTCCTCCCCTTTAACCACACCTGCCTTAACTGCCTCAACTACATGTTTTACCCTGGCACCTGGCAAGCAACACCTTGCAAAATTGCGCTTTTTACGCTCTACCATTTCTCCCAAAACCCTAACCATTGAATCACCAAACACTACCCCTCAAGTTACCTTATCCCCCTGATCAACATGCCCCAAGTGTACACATTGGACACCCTTTTCCACTCCCTCTGCAGCCCTCACCTTCAAAGCCTCCAGCTCCTTCCTCAAATCACCCACCTCTGTGCAACTCTTGCATGTAAATTCAACCTTCTCTGACATTTTAACCCAACTCACACCCCCCTTTCCTGCCTCAACCATATTCCCACACAAGTCACATTCCACATAGAACTCCCCACTGGCTCCCTCTGTCCTCATTTCCTTGAACATTCTTAACTATACCCATGCTTATCCAAAGTAACAATCAATGCACAGAAAAAGCACTAAACAAAATCAAACATACACAAAAAGCACTAAGTCAAATACACAGAAAAAGCACTGCATTAAAAAAAATATGCAGAAAAAGCTGGAATTAAATATCCTATAACCTTATAGTAGTCTACTATCTGAATGAAAACCATTATCTGCTATTTTAGTATTAAAATGTGTCCTGGACGTAAATTAAGCGCGGGGGGAGGCCTTAGATTAGGGTTTTTTGACAAAAAAAACTGCAAATAATCTGAAATGACCGAGGTTTAGAGGATTCCGGACTTTGTACTGTACTATGTATTTTGTATCTAATATCAGTATGTCTGTAATTATGAAATGTTTCAAAGGTCAAATGAATTCAAAACTCTCTTTGTAGGCTACACTTATGTTTTTTACTAAAGTTAAAATTACCTTACCTCACGATTATTCCCATGCAGTACAGTATGAGTTTTTTTGTTGTTGATTTCGGAGGCATTTTGGATAATCCAGGTTTCAGTTAACTGGGGCTTTACAGTATTTCTTATAGTTCAATACAGTAGAACCTCATTGTAATAAACAGTGAGCAAAGAGAAAAACTATTTAAAGTTTGTTATTCAATATGTTGCATAATCAGCTAATGAAAATGTGTTTGTATATTATGAACACCCTTAAAGTACCTCTGTCAGTTATTAACTGAAGAAATAAGCAGCAAACAAACCCAGCAAAAAATAAATTATTTTTCAAACCAATGGATGCAAGCAATCAACCTTCTTGTTCTAAAGATTTATACAGTGTATGAGAGTATATATATATATATACATATCGTTTTCAATTCAACCTATGTTGAAGTCTGCTTTTATTCAATATCAAACTGCTGTACTTTCATTGATGTACACCTGTTGCATTACACCCCTTTTTCGAATTATTTGTTATAAACCGAACTTTCACAAAAACTGACAACACTTGCAGCACCTATAAGTCCGTTATAACGACATTTTACTGTACTCCATTTTTTGTAATAAAATGCCACTGCATTGCTCATTTGAGACAAACTCTGATTGAATTTCCTTTTATTTTTACTCAACAATTTTAATATTATCCGTTATCATAAATTTCATTTGTTCCTGTGACCATTAGAGACTAGTTCAATTTTTATAGAATGATATTATCCCCAATATTTAACAGATAAACAAGTTTATCTGTTAAATATTATGCATAACTGGAACTTTAAGTATTCATAATTTTCACTAAAAGAGATAAACATTCCACAACAAACTTACAATAACTTACTAAGCAGTCAGGGTTAGAAATTAGGAGCAGAAAGCCAAGAGTCAATGGCATCTAAATACTTTTTTTCAGATGTCAAAATGTTCTACTTCGCTGCTGTTTCAAAGAAAGTAAAATCTCGTTAAGATGTAAAATTTTTTCAGTCTTGTCCAACTCCTAAATGACAATGTAATCAAACCCCCATTACTTGTCATGAATTCAAATGCTACCCTGGATAACTCATCAATGTGGAAAGGTCTTAGCACCAGCAAGATTTGTGTCTGAAGGAAAATAAAAGGATGCCCATTGCCCATGATTCTGTATACAAGGTTCCCATACCTTTATTCAAAAAAAAAAAAAAAATCAAGAACTTTTAAGGACTTATTAAAACTAAAAAAATATTTTTCAAGGACCAAAAGTTTTTTAAAACGACCTAAAACAAAGGATACACAAAAGTTGTCAGTTAAAAAAAAATTTGAAAATTATAAAAAAGACCATTTTTTTTTTACTATTTTTTAAACTATTGATAGTAAAAAAAAGAGCGGTTTTCGTCAATTTTGGATTTTTTTTCTCACAGAACCTGTGATTTTTTTTGTAGCAAAGTGGGCTTCTAGTCTCAATGCTAACTATCAGGCTACTTGCACACCTATCCATTTTGGTCGTGCAATAAAATATTGTACGATAAATTCTTTTAGTGGCACAAAGAAGAGTATGGGAGCTTACATATTGTGTCTTTGCACAATCTCCATTTTGCTGTTGTCCACTGCCACTACAACAGACGGCTGCCATGGTTTATTTTGTTTGAGAAACAAAACAAATCAAAAGTTTTGACTGGTAATAGGGCTTTTTTATTATCTAGTCTAAGTTTCTATCTTTGTTATCATTAAGGATAGAGTGACAATTTCAGCAGATTTGAATTCTGCAGAAATTTTTACACCTAAAGGCAATCTTAAATGGGATTTTCTTTCAAAATTTTTTATTTTTTTTAAAACTGTAACTTTTATATTTTTGCAATAAGAATTTGGCTTCATTTCTTTCAACGGGTGCCAGGTTTCCCATGACGTCTTGACTGCTAAAGCTATGGTTTCCTAAGTAAGCAGTGCTGTTATCTAGCAGCCGTGATATGTCATGATGCAGCGCGCATAACAAGGCGGACGTCTTAACGGAGACCAGAGGCGTCAACTTAAACAGACAGAATACGGTGGAGAATGGACGATCTAGACATAGTATTATTAGTATATCACATGGTGTCAAAGCACAAAAACCGGTTTCATTCTGAATGACGCTAAAATGGTGCAACAGCGCCATTTGAGTTAGTACTAGTCTGGACAAATTCAAACGCATGACGAAATTACACAATTATGTACCAGTTAAAAAATCAAGTACTTTCAAGGACTTTTCACCAAGTTCCGTACTTTTCAAAAACTGTCAAGCGCCCCTAGTTCGGAGAAAAAAAATTCAAGGACCGTGGGAACACTGGTATATCGAACTTATTCAAAATTGTAAATGAAAGGAATGTATTATTCCTGACATGAATGACTACATAGATATCACTAATAATCTTGCAGTATGTTCTCAAGCAACTGTAAAAGCATGAAAAGTGAAAATGGGAAAATTCTTTTTCATAAGTTCTTGAAGCCTTAGAAACAATTCTAAATTACCCTACTCTGGGTACTAAATGCAACTGTTAAAAAAAAAGTGTTATGAATACCACGATAAATTTAAATATTACAATAATTTCAGTAATGGTTCAAGATACTGAATATACAGGGTAAAGTGTTATGAGTACCATGATAAATTTAAACATTTCACTATTATTTTAGAAATGGACAGATTACATTTTGTCATTACTCTAGTCATCAAACTTTCTTGGTCGCTTGAGTGATGACTTTATCAAGGTTTTACTGGGTTTTTTTTTATGTGGAAGTGCAGTAACTAGGGCCTATTATGACCCAATTTGCATTTTGGTGTCGTTTTTTTAGGGTAATATTTTGTTTGTGTCATTGTTTGGGGCCTAGACTTTTATGACTGGTTGCCCTTTGGACATTTACTTAGACTTCTATGTTTTAAGGTTTTTAATTGGTTGATTATTTAAAATTTGCATAATGCAACCAAAATTATTCAGAAAACATGCTTCAAAAATGACAACTGGGTTTAAAAGCTGCTACCAAAACAAAATTTAAAGGTGAAATAAATTCTGTTAATTACAAACCTTTACAAGCCGACCAACCGGTATAGTGGTTAAGGCGTTAGCCTCTAGATCGGAAGGTCCTCGGTTCTAATCCGGGTTTGGGCATGGATGTTTGTAAGCGTAAACCAGCTCAAGTGTTGCTTCGTTATCTGAACTTGGTTCAAAATTACAAAGTATAAATTGTTAGGGGCAATGATGGTCCTCCCACTGGGTGCTCCTTCACAAGTGGCCATTACTTCCGGCCTTGTAGCGGCCAATGACTTAGGTCAAATGTGCCCGCCATTAGAAAAAAAAAAAACTTTACAATAATTTAAACCACATGCCAAAAATAATATCCGTTATGTTTTTCAAGTTACAGATATTCTTACAAATCATTTACTAATAAAAGGGAACTTTCACTAACTATATAGCATTAGTTATCTGAATTTAATTTAGCAAATGTACTTGCATTTCAAATTCATTTTTCTGGTCCTAATTTTAAGAGTATTTTTATATACATTGTGATGATTAGCATCATTCAATACATTGACTACATGTTGCATATGGAATAACAGAAATTGATTTGTCTCATAAGTTGTTTAAGAACATGCTATTGTCATATGATCTATATATATCATATATTATTGAACCCAGAGAAAATAATTTTTTAAAAGAGATATTTGTTATAAAACATATATCGTTTTCAAAGCACCATAAAAAACATGTAACACTCACTTACCAAGACAAATTCCATAGAAATATGGGTTTTAATGAATTTCATAGAATGGATTGTTTGGTATATGAAACTATGACCAAGAGGATCAGTGTAACTTCTAAATAAAAGGGGGAAACTCTTGTAACACAGTAGAATTCAAAATAAAATTTTATTTAACAAAAACTTAATTAAATGTGAAGAAGTATAACATCACACTTTATAAAGTTTAACTTAGGGGTGCACAACCTGTTTGGGAGAAGGGTCACTTGCACCGCTGATTGAGACATTGGGGTCACAAATGAAGTTGCAGCACAAACACAATGAAAGTGCTACTACCCAATTATGAAGATCTGTACAGCTGTTATTCACTATGTTTAGTTTAAAAATAATCACTTATTTTTTTTAAAGATTAAACTTACAGATGTTTTTTTTAATAAATATACGAGCTTGTTACAGATCTAAATGAATGATATTGTAAATAGTTTAAAAAAAAAAAGAAGTTAACAATTTTTTTTAGAATATTTGCAATGATCAAACATTTAAAATTACTTTTAAGAATGTGTGTCGCAAGAACATTATAACATGAATAGTACAAGAAACAGTAAAGATGAGGATCAGAAATTTTAATGATATCAGTAAAATAAGAAATAAAAATTACAGCATCAAATATATTTAATATTAAAATTTCTGAAGCATATAAACAATTATGTTAAATATGATTGTTACAGCTTGCTAATATGGGATGTTTAATACTGAGTTTTACTAACTAATTTAGGTATGTCACTTCACAATAACCACAATAATCAACCATCTCACTTCACAATAGTATACTAAATCATTGTGCAGAGAATCAGAACTTTCTAAGATGTCTTTGAATTGCCGGTTGTTTAAACCTTTAGATTGGATAAAATTCATAGCATCAGTCACCAGTTTCAAATTCCAATTCCTTTGCAGAGTTGCTCTTGGTGTATGATGCAATAGTAATTAATTAGCTCCATATCCCTGTCTCCCAAATGTTTTCGCAGCAAACTTACAATTCCATTTCTCCTATCATAGATGGGGCAACATCAGTGGTGATGCTTACCATCTTTTTGGGATTAAGCTTTTGTGAAGCACACATTTCTAAGATGTTTTGCACAATATCAGCTCCAGTAGTGATATTTTTCAGGGAAACTCATCCCAACAAACTCTTCAGTGATTTTAAAATCTTCAGAGATACCTCTCACAAAAAAAGTAACAGTGCAATAGATGAAATGTCCGTAGATTAATCTACTGCCAATGAGAAGTACTTCAAATTCATAGCAGCATTTTGAAGTTGATCTGATAAATCCTCAGATAGATTTTGTATTCTTTCTTCTTTGAATTCATACCATTCACACTTATATTTATTAGTTTGTAGCACCTTATGGGCATACTTTCTCTGCAGCTATCATAATGCATTTTTTCGTAAAATCGCCATCACTAAATGGCCGGCTACTCTTAGCAATTAGAGTTGCAATCTGAAAACTAACTTCAACACAGCTGTTGAAATAACTTTAGCCACCACAAAAACATTTTTTTTTGTGAGCAAAATTAACATCGAAGTGCATTGATTTTGCAAAGACGATCTTCTTCCAAAATGGGGGTAGTGAGGGAGGGTGGCTTAAGTCCTCATGGGAAGTTTTTAGTCAAAATTAGTTTGTGGGCCGCAGGTTGTGCACCTCTAGTTTAACTATTATAAATTTATCTTTTACAAACTCAAATAAATATTTCATGGCTAATAAAATTTTTGTAGATAAGATTTCTGATGTGCATGATGGATTCTTTTTGAAATTACAGTTAAAATAAGTAATAAAATATACATTTAATCCATACAGGCAAGTTATTCCATCTTTTGTGTTACTGAAAAATTTCCTCTCTAGAAATCGTTTTCATAGCTTATTCAGATTTCATAACAACATTTTGAAATGTTAATCAGAATTTTTGTTTCAAACTCAAATTTAAAGAAAACATTTTTTTACAAATATACTTCTATTTCAAAACTTGCCTAGGGATTATACACAATAATGTGACCACCACCTACTTTCGACGTCAACGTGAAATAACCAATCACAAAAGGCAGGTGGCAGCACATTGCAGTGGAGTGTATATAAAGGATGTCCTAGGGCATCGGAAAGCATTTCATCCGTTGGCGTAATGCAGAAATGTAGCTATTTATTCGACGTCCAAAAGGGCATGATTATTGGCTTTCAGGCCAAGGGTGGAAGCATTTCGGAAACAGTTAATTTTGTGAACTGTTTGCGTGCCGCCGTGGTAAAAGTATACCGTGCATGGCAAAATGGCACAATCCAAAATCAGCGGCGTGGCACATGTGGTGCACCACGGGCCGATGACAGAGGCGAACGAAGGCTACGGAGATGTGTTTGGGCGAATAGACATGCAACTGTTGAGCAACTGACTGCCTAGATGAACCAAGGGGCTACCAAGAGTGTATCCTCAACAACGGTCCAGCGAACATTGCTGTGCCTGGGCCTCCGCAGCAGACGTATGGTTACTGCATCTATGCTGACTGCTGTTCATCGGCAACAAAGGCTGGAATTTACACGCCAGTACTGCAACTGGACGTCCACAGAGTGGTGACGGGTGGCTTTTTCCGATGAAACACATTTTATGCTCCATCGGATAGATGGACGTTGGCGTATACGGCGTGAAACGTCTGAAAGCAAACATCCTGCAACAGTTGCCGGAAGGATCCAGGCTGGAGGAGGGAGCATTATGGTTTGGGGAATGTTTTCCTGGCATTCACTGGGTGCACTCAACATTGTGGAAGGCACGATGGATCAGCAAAGTACGCATCTGTCCTTGCGGACCATGTCCACCCCTACATGCAAATTAATTTCCCTCAGAATGATGGCATCTACCAGCAGGACAATGCGAGGTGTCATACAGCTCGCAGTGTATGTGCGTGGTTCGTAGAGCACCAGGATGAGTTTACCGTACTCTCCTGGCCAGCAAACTCACAAGATTTAAATCCATTGAGAATCTGGGGGACCACCTTGATCGTGTTGTTCGCGCCATGGATCCTCAACCGCGTAATCTAGCGCAGCTGGCCACGGCACTGGAGTCAGCATGGCTCAACATTCCAGTGAACACCTTCAGAAACTGTTACGATCTTCGGACGGGTGTCATGGACACATATAAGAACGGTCGTTCTTGTGGCTCCTGTTATATTCCTCTCTCAGTAAGCATTACCCCTTCCCCTTACGGAGTGTTCGGTGGTTGGCCCCGACCCCGGGAGATGAAAAGAAGGGGGTGAAAACCAGAGGGTCGTTCGCCAGAGGACGGTGGAACCAGCGGTCTTGGAGTAGACGTGTTTTTTTGAAGCACCGGACGGTGCGGTGTAGATATCGTAAACTTCATTTAATGTTATACAAATAAAACGTGTATGTCCAAATTTGGTGAGCAGTGTCCCTCTGTTCTTAGCCACAACTACACATATTGTCTTGCAAAGTAGACATCGCTCGGGCCGCTCTGACATAATTGGTGTCAGAAGTGGGGTTGTGTAGTTGTGTGATGGTATAGAACAAACGGCAAGAGGTGACGCGGCGCCATTTTGGAGGTTTAGGAAGAGCAACTGGATTGTTGCTGGATTCCATAGTCTTGCACCATTTCGTGAAGAGCAACTGGATTGTTGCTGGACTGTATATATATTTGCACCATTTCGTGAAGAGCAACTGGATTGTTGCTGGACTGTATATACTTGCACCATTTCGTGAAGAGCAACTGGATTGTTGCTGGACTGTATATACTTGCACCATTTTCGGAAGAGCAACTGGATTGTTGCTGGATTCCATAGTCTTGCACCATTTCGTGAAGAGCAACTGGATTGTTGCTGGACTGTATATACTTGCACCATTTCGTGAAGAGCAACTGGATTGTTGCTGGACTGTATATACTTGCACCATTTTCGGAAGAGCAACTGGATTGTTGCTGGATTCCATAGTCTTGCACCATTTCGTGAAGAGCAACTGGATTGTTGCTGGACTGTATATACTTGCACCATTTCGTGAAGAGCAACTGGATTGTTGCTGGACTGTATATACTTGCACCATTTTCGGAAGAGCAACTGGATTGTTGCTGGATTCCATAGTCTTGCACCATTTCGTGAAGAGCAACTGGATTGTTGCTGGACTGTATATACTTGCACCATTTTCGGAAGAGCAACTGGACTGTTGCTGGATTCGGGATAGGGAGCTATCCTGGGAACTACACTAGCAGCTGTAGAGAATTCCTGAATTGAGTTCTATCCTCAACGCGAACCTTCGACACTGGACCATTGCAGTCATCACCTGGGAAGAGGGATCCTTTTCGCAACCCGGAAAATTGTTGGGTGCTTACCAGGAGCGTTGGAGGAAGCGATCGACGTGACCGGATACCGTGTGATGGAATAGCAGCGATCCTGGACCGAGGGACGTCTACGTCGGAAGAGTGATCCTGGAGATGCGCTTGGTGTCGACTAGGGCGATGGAAGGAAAATGCTGGTTCGAGCGTTTTGCGATGGAAAAGCTGTGAGGCTGATCTGAGATGGTTAACGTCTGATGTCTAACGTTAGTGTACAACCGGAAATATGTCTGAGGAATGTGCTATTCACAAGCGAGGAGGGATGGAAGTGCGCCTTCTGCAGTCAACTCATACCTTGAAGGGTACTGGGGTAAGTCCCTTCTGAATTGATCCAGTGAGCCATTAAATACACAGGGGGGATTAACACATATATGTATGAGAAGCAAGGTGGGGATGATTGTTATATTTGTGCTATGATGTGTATTTATTTTGATGGGGCTATGGATTGTAGAATTTAATGTGTAATGAACATCAGCTAAGGAATAGTTTTTAGGAATTACTGTGGGCAAATAAAAGTGTAAGATTATGCAGATGTATTTAATATAATTAGTTACTTATTGAAAGTGTTTGCATATTTAATAGAGTAACTAGGGGAATTATATGGAACATCAAAGTGCATGTTTGAAAAATCTTTGTGTATTTACTTGAGTAATTATTGAAGCTGGGTGTTATTATTAAAATTGATTGTGTTTACACGGGGATCACCATGGCATATTTTGAGGGAGCGAGGATAGAGGAGATGATATATGTGGCAATTGAAATGGGGGAAGACGTTCCTTCAAATGCGAATAGGTGTCAATTGAAAAGAATAATAGAGGATTCTAAATCATACGATGCAGAATTTGTAGAAGTGTTCGTGACATCTATTGTTAATGATAGGATTTTAAGAGAGAAAAGAGAAGCTGAAAAGGAGGCGCTAAGGGGTTGGAGAGAAGCCCAATTGGAATGGAGAGAGGCGGTAAGGGATCAGATAAATGCTGAAGGAGAGTTGGAATGTAGCCGGATAATGGCTCAAATAGAACCGAGAAAGGAATTTGGAGAAGTAGAGGGGCATGTAAAAGTAGCAAGGGCAGAGGCTAGAAGGTATTTGATATTGGCCGAAAAAAGGTATAAAGCTGCTCAGGAAAAGGCTGAAGAGAGATTGTCCGTTTATGAAATGAAATGGAGGGTGTTAGAAATGCTGGAGAAAGGTGTAGAAAGAACGGAAGGAGGAACTAGTGAAGATAAGGAAAGGAGCGATCTCTCTCAGGAGGGGAGGAAAGGGCAGGAAAATAGAACTGACCCTACCCCAACGGATGTGAAGGGGGAATCAGAAACTTCGCAGGACATGGAACGGGAAAAAGAACTCGTGGGCGAAGAGACGGAGAGAAACGCTCTCGCGGCCCAGGGGGAGGTGGCTGAAGGTCACAAAAAGACACAAGGCGAGGTAGATGACCCAACGGACTCATTGGGAAGGGAGCAAACGGACATTCCTGGTGAAGTTATTACTTCCAAGGAGGGGGAGAGTCACAGATGTAGTCGCGTGAATGGGAAAAGGCGAAGGTCTCGGAAAGGGGGTGGAAACCAGCACTTCTCCGTAAATCCACAGTTGTGTGAGGGAAAACACGAGAGTGAAATTTTGCCCAAGGCGTTCGGTGACAATATGGGAGTTAAGCAGCATGGGCTAGAGAAAGATAGTTTGGGTCTCGGAGAGAACGGGAAATCGGAGGTAAAGGAGTGCTTGTCTGAAACGCCAAAGTCGCACAGGGAAAAACATAAGGGTGAGATTTTATCCAAGTCGTTCTTGGACACTGGATTTAAGCGACGCGGAGTAAAGACGGATAGTCGAGAGATCGGTTTGCGGAGGAAGATTCGTCAACGTATAGTTCTCTTGAAGCGCAGTCCAGAAAGGTTAGGAGGGGCTTCGGAGATTTTGACGGATAATCAGGCGGTGATAGAGAAGACAAGAGGAAGGGTAAATTTACACGGGAGTTCAGTGCGAGCAGGGGTGGCACGAAAGACCATGAGATACCCTCAATCTAAAATGTGGGGGGTTACTTTTTATTGGGGGAAGAGTAACAAGTTAAATCAATTGATCGGTACCCAAGAAAGGGGGTGGATTAGGCGATTATCATTCCTGTGGTGGCATTATCGCAAAAAGTTCATTTATCAGTTTTCGATTTGGATTTTAAGGAAATTGATAGGTTTGTAAAAGGTGGTCCTTAAGGGCCTGGAGAACTACGAAATAAATGAATGTTGGAAATAGGAATTATGTTGTATATAATTAGTTTTCAATGTGTTTAAGTTCCTGTATTTATGTATTTCTTCATTTTAAGTATAAAGTACATATAAGTGAGATTTCTGTAAATGGGGATCTCATAGGAGACTGGCAATATTTATGATTTGTGAAATGAATATTGGAGTGCTTACCGCTCATGAAATTATGTTGCCAGGAAGTGTTAATATTTTTAAGTGCGTAACACTGAGGAAATTGTACTGTCGGGAAGTTGGTTAATTTCAGTAATTTTTCTTTTTTAAATATTGTTGTGATGTGCAGTATTTTTACTCTTACTTGTAGTTATTTTTGTGTACTGCATTCATATTGGTTTTGAAGCAATAAGTAATTTGGTAAGAGTGGTTATGTTGATTGTAGATTTTTTGTATATATTCCTTTCCCCTAGTTTTAATTTGTGTAGAGATTAGTGTCGATAATTAGATCATAACCTAGTTTGTAAACTCATGCATGAGAGTATTGTTGAGGCATGTTTGCCAACTAGGGACACAAACAATCTTACACAGACTCCAATTTGGCTCGTTGGTGACAACGATTTGAAGGGCACCGGTGTACCTGCTACCTTTGTGGAGAGGTGTGAGGTTATCCTGCCAACACAAGGAGGAACTGCTGTTGGGGGGAATGGGACTTCCTCTAGTGAGGTTGGCGGGGGTGTCAGTAAAGGTCACCCGGGTCAGGAGAACAGGGGAGAGTGGAAATAAAGAATTCGGCCCACGGAGACAACGGACGATGAGGGACTCTGCTGCTGTTGTCTGCTATGTTTTGTAAATATGTTTTATATGTCTTGCGTCTTATGAAATAGGCCTTAGGGCCTATTTCACGCTTAAGGAGGGAGGAATGTTACGATCTTCGGACGGGTGTCATGGACACATATAAGAACGGTCGTTCTTGTGGCTCCTGTTATATTCCTCTCTCAGTAAGCATTACCCCTTCCCCTTACGGAGTGTTCGGTGGTTGGCCCCGACCCCGGGAGATGAAAAGAAGGGGGTGAAAACCAGAGGGTCGTTCGCCAGAGGACGGTGGAACCAGCGGTCTTGGAGTAGACGTGTTTTTTTGAAGCACCGGACGGTGCGGTGTAGATATCGTAAACTTCATTTAATGTTATACAAATAAAACGTGTATGTCCAAATTTGGTGAGCAGTGTCCCTCTGTTCTTAGCCACAACTACACATATTGTCTTGCAAAGTAGACATCGCTCGGGCCGCTCTGACAGAAACCTAATTGACTCTCTTCCTGCACGTCTCGCAGCGGTCCGCTCTGCCAAAGGTGGTTATTCTGGCTTTTGAAAGGTGGTCACATTAATGTGACTGGACTGTGTAATTACAATAATGTAATAGCATGTCTAATATTTCCCAATATGGTGATTATTTTAAAGTAATATAAAATACAATTTCATGTTTTATGAAAAATGAACGCTAATTTAAGTTTTAAATATTCTTCTATAATGAATAAACAAGTTTTGTAACACACTTTTCAATTTGTTAACAACTCATGCTAAGCAAATTATCTGAACATTATGTACATTGGTGATTAAGGATTGTAGAATACATCAGCAAATGCATACTGAGAAACCCTTAGTATATTAATGTCAATAAATATAGGCTCATAGGTAATAATAATTGCTCATAGGTTTTAAAACTAATGTTTTGCAAATAGTCTAAACTTACTCATTAATATACTGAGTGATCTTAAAGCAACTAAATTTTCAAACAAAAATGTACTTCAAGTACTAATATTTCTATTTATCTACTTAAAATCTATACATAACATAATACATTAATATAGATTGCTAGAATTTTGTTATATATTACTATGTAACTTAAATTCTAACAAGAGAGAGAACAACCTTTTTCACAAAATACATGTAAAACAAACAATTCAGTTTCTTTTAAATTAGCACAATCCCCAAAAAATAGACAAATATGATAGAAATGTAATTATTTGAAGCTAGAAAAAGTAAATCTTTAAAATTTATATTAACATGATATATTAATTTGTTTTTAGTTGTTCCACATTCAATTTGTAATGACAAAAAAAGTAATCTAAAACTCTTCAAAATACATCAATTAAAATTTCCACACGTTGTAAGGAAAATTATGAAAATAACTTTTTAATTTTAGTAATTGTTAATGTATCTAACAGAAATAAAGATTTCCTTGTCAAACTTATTGGTGCAATGATAATGAAATAGCAAATCATACTAAAAATGATGGATGGCATTCTTGTCTAAATAATATCAATATTTTCCTAAATGCATGCAAAATTTAATAATGAGCTGAAGTTGACCAAAAATGAGAAAAAGTTATGGAATTTCAGTAAGTAAATTTTTCAATAATCTTGAACAACTATGCCATAGTTTTGCACCCTTACCATAAATTACAATTTCTTTACACCTCCAAATGGCATGCCCAAATGTAGCTTGGAAAATTCAGCTCAAATACAGCCAAGAAAAATTCCCATTTGATAAGCCGCCCACCCAACATATTCGGACATCTTTATTGAAATATCTTGGTCTGCTGCCTGTTGCAAAGTAATTGGTAATTTTTAATAAACCTTGTGCTAGAGCAACACAACAGCTATTGACGACAATCCGGGATCAATTTCTAAAGGGAAAGATCCAAGGACACTATGTAGACGGTTGCAAAGAAATCCAAACTGTACTTCAGCATGCCACTTAGAGGGTTGAGAAATTTATTGTCCTGTAATGCACTAAAAATAACACTTACCATTTAATACCATAATTGACTAGAGGTTTCATAAGATTATCTATGGGAAAAAAACACAGTAAACATTAGTAGGATTTAAACTATTTTTTTCTAAAAGGAAATTAAGTGCTTGTCGCAGTTTCCTAGATGATTAAAATGAGAAACAATATAAAAAGTATTCTTCTGTTAACAGTTTTAAGGTATTTCAAATACAGAGATCATGCTTCAAGCAAAGAAATAAACTTTTTTTTCAGCATGAATTTAATATATTCAACATGAATTTAATATATTACATCCAGTGATGGATTGGCTTGGATGTTCCCTCCTGGAAAATGTAGCCACCCATACACTTTATGTTTGGGAAGACTGAATTGTTAAAAGTAAAATAAGCAATTTTAAGAATATGATGCTTTATAAATTAAGTGATGCATTACATTAGTTTAAAGAAATAACACCTTGAATTGATCTCCTGAGGAAAAGGTTTGTTTGTCTTAGTAAAGTATGTCTCTAATATTATAAAAGTGTTTGTCTGTTTGTTTGTTTCTTGCACACAAAGTCCTAACAAATCTATGGAACTTACAGTAATGAGATTTGGCAAACAGGTTTTCCTAATTTTTTGTAATTTTAGGGTCAATGCGAATTTTAAAATTTAATCTAAAACATTTAAAATGAATTTAATAGCTTTTTCCACTGTTCTTTCTTTTTCCATGGAATGAAGAAGCATCAAAATTTAGACTTTTCGCCCTCACATCACCTTGACGTCAGAATTTGGAACCATGCCAAGTTTTTTTCATTTCCTGTCTAGAATGAGAGAGAACAGATTCGAATGAATTTTGTTTGTTTCGAGATTCATTCATTTTAATTTCCAATGAAACGGATTTCAGTGAAGCAAAAGATATTACTAAAGTTATCACTGGCATTCTTCAGTGCTTTTTTTCTATCTCAGCAATCCTTAAATGTAGAATAAAAATTTTAATGGATTTGAAATCTGCTGAAAATTTTACACCAGATAGATACCTTATAAGTTTGATTTTCTTTTCATCATTTATATTTTCGCAAGAGATTGTGAAGTCACATGAACTTTCGCTTTCCAAAAATAAACAGATTGCATTTTCTGTGCTTCGCGTTAAAACAAAAATAAAAACAGATTACATTTCCTGCCCTATTCCATTTCAGCGAACGAGAGCAAAAAAATAAAAAACATTTTGACTAGGATTGTTAAGTTCTTTTTTCGTAAAATCGGAATCGTTAAAGATAGATTATAAATTTCAACGGATTTGAAATCTGCGGAAAATTTTACACCAGATTAATATCTTACATCACAGGTATGGGCAAGCCACACAGTGGCTAGTTGATTCAATATCAGTATGTTATTACAAAATCGATCCAAGTAAGATTTTAAAACATTAGATTTATGAAATTTGAATTATTTCTATGAAACTGCCATGAACTATACTTTTCAATCAAAGGTTTTGGCACACCTATGTCATTCAAATTTATCAATATGGATGGGATCACTATCATCTTTCCCTGGACCAAGACCTCTACATTTCTAGTATTGTTTAACCACTTAATTCAAACACAATCAGCCTTGCTTTCAAATGCAGCAGAAAACTAATGCTAGATATAGAATTGATTTAATTGTTCATTTGCAACAGTGCTGTCTTTCTACTATGGAGAACATTTAATTTATTGTACAAAATAAACTCTTTTCAATTCCCAATGACACATTTTTTTTTATATTGAAAGCTCTACCAGCCTCTTGGAAGCACCACTCTCTTGGAAATTTCTGATTTCCCAATGGTCTTGTCCATCACTAATCACATCCATAAGTAAGAAATTTTTAAAATCTGGTACATAAGGTTAAAAAAGTATTCATGTACATACAATGATACACTTGCTAGGCCTCCCAAGGAAGCATAGAACTGAAAAATTATGACAAGGCATAGACTCCAAGAGCTTGTGGAAGTATTCTGTAAGCATTGAAAATCATATTTCCCACAGAGCAATCCACAATTCTACAATGTGCGATTTGTGTATTTCACACTGCATTGCATGGCATCCCAGATGTGTTCGATAATGTTGAGATCTGATGGCTTAGTTGAAAATGGCAAGGCTCAAAACTTAGATGAGCGTTCCTGTAACTATAATTTGGCATGTCTAGTGTGGCACTGCATTATTCTGTCGGAAGAGGCCAATCACATCAGAATGAATTAAGGACATCAACAGGAGTAACTCATCCAAAAGGATATGCATTCATAGCATTTACCCATCAGGCATTTCTAGACATCAGGGGTTTTAAGGAATGCTGGCTGAACAAGTCTCATACCATTATGGAACCACAAACAGCCAGAACAATCTCCTGTCAACATGCAGAATCTATGCTTCATGGGATTTTATCTACACATGGATTTTTACATCTGCACAAAATAGTTGGAAGCATGACTCAGCAGATCAGGCTACTCGTTTTAAGTCGTCGACTGTCTGGTGCTCCTGAACCTGGTGAGGCACAAAGCTGTGTGGCAAGTATTCATCAAGAGTACTTGAGTTGGCTCCAAAAACACATATCTTCAAGGGAACGTCGCAGTCCTCATGCAGTTGTTTGTTGAGGGACCAGCATGGAATTATGATGTTATTTAAGGCACTGTTGTGCTTCTATCATGTGAAACAATTATTTCCAGACGATGATGTTATGTTCACACTTGGTCTTTTTACAGCCATACTGTTGTTGTAAGTTATAAGTTTTGCAATAATTCTTGTTTTCACTGTATGCCCTAGAAATGGCAGTACATAAAAATCCAAACTTCTCTACCTCTGAAAGGCTATGATCCATCTCACAGGCTTCAACTATAGCTTAAATTGGGATAATTTGCCATTCTCATGGCGGAAGCAACTCAAAATGCTTTCAGATGTCTAAACTCTATATATGTACTGGCAGACACAAACAATGATGAGCATAGTCAAGAAAATGAAAAGGGAAGAGTTTCCCAGGAGGTTGAGATATTTAATTTATCAAACCGTCCCGCCCTAAGGCAAACGGTTTAGTTTTGGGTTGTGAGCAACCCAGCACAGCACATCCTTATGTTTCTCAATATTGCAATACAATTACACTTACTATCATGGAATGGGCTATATTTCTTCTAGTCTTATTTCAAGAAATCGATTGGCTATGATCTTAAGGCCCTGTCTTGACTTTTTACTTGTCCAAAGTAGTTTTCTTTCTACTTTTTTGTGGCCACAGGGTAATAGGTCTTTTCTTATGTTTTGCCACAGTTTGCAGTCGTAAATTACATGGTCAACACTTTGAAATTCCTTTTCCACATTCGCATTTGTCGTCCTTATTGAATAAACGTTTCTGGTGCTGTCCAAATACGCCGTGACCAGTGATAAATTGATTGATCTAAAAAGATCCTAGAAGTCTCATCTGTCTTTGTATTCTGTGTGGACTACTCTTCCCTTCTCTGAGTAGTCCCATTGCCCGTGCCACATCCCTTCTGCTTTGTTAATTTGTTTCCTGATGTATTCCTTGTCCATTTGTTGTGCCTTGTCGATGTACCGTTTCTCTGTTGCTTCTTTTGCCAGAGAATCTGCCCTCTCGTTGCCCGTGTGGGCTTTAATCCATTTTAGGTTTATAACCCCTGAGTAATTCTTTATTTGATGTTTCATATTGAAAATATATTTATTTGCAATATGATATAGGAGGTTGAGATATATTTATAGCATTCCTAAAAATACATGTAAAGCATCAAATTCTTAAAAATGTATGTATAGCATCAAATTCTTACAAAATATTCTAGGCAAAAAAGTGGTCATTAAAGCAATGAATTAAACGTAGTAAAATATGTTTTACCTTTGTAAAATATATAAAATGCACAGATCATTTGAAATTAGGCATGGTACAGTTGGGCACTGTATAGGAAGATCTGCGATGATTATAAAATGTCCAATTACTTGTAAAAGCGGAATGGCTCAAATGTGGCTGATAGTTTATGAACATGTTCATAAGTAGGCATTTTAATATATATTCACCTGTGTGTGTAATTGACTTTCTGTGGCAGCAATTTATAGTAACTTAAGGCACATGATTCAACATTAAATTTAATCCATGGTTTGGTTTCTTGACTTAAAGTCATAATGCTGTATCATTTCACTGTAAATAGTGCAACATTTATGAACATTCAAAAATTACATTTTAGAAAAGGTGAGGCGCCTGAGTTTAAGGGGAATGCTTTATATACATACTTGCTAACTTTGAAAACTGTACATCAGAAAAAATTTTGCACCTCAAACGCCCCTTGCCATAAAACACAACTTAAATACATGAACTAATGTGCATTAGAAATATCTGTATATGTCTCAATAACTAGTATTATTTTTATTTAAAAATGCATAAGTAAAAATTCACATTTTTATCAACTGTAGAAACTTTGCCAAGCAGCAGTGTTTTAATACCAAACTAAACACATCCACTGTAAAAAAAACATATTCACTTTATAAGTACCTACACATTGCATCCAAAATTGTATGTTACATACTATTTAAACTGTCAGGATTACACATCAGGGGTGTTCACTGTTCATAAAGCTTATTTACAAGTAGATGAAGTAGAAAAAAAAATCAATGTTCTATTTACAAAGTTGTTTTATTTAGTGTTTTATCCAGAAGAGGGGATTGCAGAAAACTTCAAAGAAGCTGTAGTAGCCTTTTTGGTCTTGCGTTGAATTTTTGCTCATAATAAGGTTTGGGGTTTTGTGACTTCAACACCAACAACCCTTCCAACCTTTTGTTAGAAATGAGAGAACGGTATTCAGTTCGGTTCTTTCTGATGAGGCTAAAGATTCTCTCACACTCTACATTGGAATAGTGAGTTGAGCAGAATAGAAAGCATAATTTTAGCCAATCTAGCAAGTTTTAAAAGTTTATCAGTCCTTCTATTATCACAGATAAATCTTCCAGCTGAAGACAACAAAACTCTTTATACAACTCATCCATTACTTCACCTTAGCACTCATCAAGTCTGATAGAAAATTTTAGTGGATGGTTGCAGAGAATGAAATATTTTGATTGCTTGATCGAAATATTAAAATTCCATAAAAAAGGCCGTAAATCATTAAAATTAAGTGGAAATCCGTAAAAATTACGGATAATCTGTAAAAGTTGGCATGTATGCATGTATAATTTATAATGAGCTGAGGAGAAGTCTAAAGTTTAAACAGACATTTTTTAATACAAATAATATTTGAAAAATTGCTAATTAAAAATTAGTTCTGTTTTGAGCATACCTACATGTTTTTTAATTTTATTCTTGAATTATGAGACATCTATTACTTTAATAAAATTAAAATTGAGACAGAAATGGAAAAAACACTAATCCAAATTTTTTTTAAATACAAAATTCTGATCTAAAATCCTATCTGTGTAAAAAAAATTGAGATAAATTACCCGGGAGAACAATTTTGAACATATTTTTTGTTGTCTTCGATTTTTCAGCTGTTTTTGAGTTAAATAAGTGTGTGTGTTGATTTCAAAACTGTAGTGAGTTTTTTTCTACCATGTCAAGTTTTTTCTCTACACCATTTTTCATGTGACTACTCTCCGTGGGATCGAGCGTGGATCATAGGAAGCACTATTGCTCTCCTATTGGCTGACATAAACCTTCTCCCACTGGCTCCGGGTGAATGACGCCATAGGAGATCAGCAACAGGTGCATACTTATCTAGACTAGTTCAATTACGCCTGAGATACTGTAGTGAGATGTTGTGTGTCGCTCTGATGTAGTGAAGCGCATTCCGACATGGTGTCCGAGTTCTTGCTTGTATACAAGGTTAGCAGTGTGTGAGTTTAGTTTTTATTTATATATATGAACTGAAACCTTTCCTTATGTCTGCCGCTGCTGGTTCGCGTCGTAAGTGCAAAAACGTTTTGTTATATATGTGGCAGTTTTACCATTCCCAGTCAAAGGATAAACATCAGTACAGTTGTCAGGCAAGCCTATTTTAAAGTAAAAATTGGTTATCTAGATACTATATGTCCAATGCCTCATCCAGATGAAATCCAAGTGCCAGTTTTCAAATAATTACCCTCTTTGGAAATACAGGAATACGAGTCTGGTGAAGATCAAGGTGACCCCAACGACAAATATTTTGAAATTGATCTTGATTCCGTTCGTAAGGGATTTGAGCAGCATGAGTTGAATGATTTGGCACAAGACTTGAGACTATACAAAAAAGTTTCAGAGCTGTTAGCATCAAGACTGTACAATAAAAACTTGCTTGAAAGAGAGGCTAGGGTATCCTACATTCGATCAAGAGAAAGTGCGTTTTTGCAATACATTCGTAGTGATGATGGATTTGTGTATTGCCATAACGTACATGGTTTAGTGGAAGAGATGGGAATTTCAGCCTATAACGCAACTGAATGGCGACTGTTCATCGATAGCTCAAAGCAGAGCTTGAAGTGTGTCCTCCTCCACAATGGAAATTTATTTGGTTCAGTCCCAATAGGCCATACAGTTTGTTTGCGTGAAGAATATAAAGACATAAAGAGAGTCATTGATTTGTTGCAATATCACATGCACCAATGTATCATCTGTGTTGACCCTAAAATGGTCTTCTTCCTCCTTGGCCAGCAACATGGATATACTGAGTATCCCTGTTTTTTGTGTATGTGGGACAGCAGAGCTCGTCAGAAGCATTGAGTGCAGTCAAATTGGCGGCCAAGATCTGACCTGAAACCTGTTGGTCCAAACATTCTACATGAGCCATGTGTCGACAGAAAGAACATTATATTTTCCCCTCTGCATATAAAGCTGGGTCTCATGAAGCAATTTGTTAAAGCTTTGTCAATTGAAGGAGACTGTTTCAAGTATCTCATTTTGGCATTTCCTAGCCTGTCATTTGAAAAGATAAAGGCCGGTGTGTTTGATGGTCCACAGAATGGGCAGTGACAGAATGAACATTTCACCGGAACAATGACAGAACTTCAAAAGAATGCTTGGTTGGCAATCAAAAACACTGTCAAAGACTTTCTTGGAAATACATAAGCACATAATTAAACCAAAATTGTCCAGCAACTTTTGGAGAGCTTCAAAATACTTGGTTTCAACTTGAGCATCAAATTGCATTTTTTACATAGCCATCTTGCTAACTTCCCAAACAAATTTAGGTGCAGTCAGTGATGAGCAGGGTGTTCGATTCCACCAATATTTGAAGGTCATGGAGGCACGGTATCAAGATAGATGGGATGTACATATGATGGCTGACTAGTGTTGGAGCATCAAGCGAGAATGTTCAAAGATTAAACACTCCCGAAAAAGTTAAATGCAAAAATATTTCCCTTAATATGTATGTTTATCGTCTGGTAAAAAATTTTACTATTTGCATATGAACACAATTTAACTTGCATTAACTATATATAGCCTTTACATGAGTAAAACTATTATTTGTAAACAGAATATTTGGTAAGTTTTTCCTTTATATGCACATTTTGTATGACTTTTGAGACAAATAGAGGGTATCCTGTAGAGTAAAAAGTTGATGTGATAGACAAAAACTGAGGTTGTTTTTGGATCCAGAGACTAAACGTTAGTCAGAAACAAGTCACAGATCTAAGACAACGAAATTGCTGTTCTCCAGTGTTATCAAATATATTGGATGATTTCCATCTTGGGCCATTAAACCTCTCAATCTGACATTTCCTAATCTGCTTTTGTAAATTCATTTAAACTAACAGTGCAAGAATTTACGCTGATGAGTTATAGGTATATTTTAATGCAATATTTTAGTTACATATTAAAGGACCGACTCACTATCTTTCCTTGTAAAGTTAAAAAGAAATCTCAGAAAAAATTTGTGTTTCCCGTTCTGTGTTTTAAACAAAATTAATTAAAACATGTTTTAAATAGTACTATTAATTTTGTTAGAAATGGTTTTAACAAGATAAAACTAGTAGTGCTTTGAGACTTTTCCTTTGAATTTAACTGATTTCTGGTTTTTAGTAACATGTGCAGATGATTTGGAGATTTCTTTATTTTATAGTTTTGAAAAATAAGAAATGTCATTTACTTTTTGTCAGTTCTGGTTGGCCTTTTAGATTCATCATGAGTGGAATAGATGGACCATATACATCAGCATCTAACAAACCCACATGCTTGTGCTATTTAAAAAGGAAATCATTTATATAATTATTTACAACTCAGATTTGCAGAAAGAATGTTTTAAGAATTTAGCTATACAATTAGTAAATTTTAATACAAGCAATCAGTAGAAAAATCCTTGATTAATAAGTTAAATTGCTGAACTTCGTAAACTACATATTGATTCAGCAATGGCACTTCAATTCATTACATAATTGATCCAAAACAATTTTATTTAATATCTAATACTTGAATTTGATTAGTAGGATTTATCAGTAATAGAAAGGCATTTAAGAGTAAACAGTAAAAAACTTAAACATAAGTTTTTATAGCAGTAATAATTTGGCACAGTAGTTTTGTATGTAATAAAAAGTTACCTTTTCATTTGCACTAATAGCAAGGGCCAAATTAACTGTAAAAGATAAACCACGTTAGAATGATATTTCAATGAGATGGTACAGAATAGAAAATTCATTTGAAAGAAAATGTGATATTAATGATTTCTGTACGTCTATAAGGAAATATTGTACATAAATAATTATATTTGCTTGTTATTGCTCTGTAATTTTTATAGATCAAAATTAAATAAATTACCAATGCATAAAAATTGTAATAATTATATGCAGTATTATTTTATTTTGATGATACAAAAGCAGCATGTGCACATACACAATAAATCAATTCATAGATTTATTTATAACATCGTTTTAAGATTTCAGACTTTTTGAAGAACTCTCTTAACTAACAATTACTAAGTTAGTAACTGTTCGTGTTTCAATTTAAAATGTTTAAACAGAATATAAAATAAAATTGAATGTTACAATTTGGGAAATGATTTTAACATTTGTAAAGGATTAGATGCAATATTAAGTGGAGTTTTTAGTTTCTGCTTGATGCAACTTAAGCAAACATTTTACACAAATATTTATACCAGCAGTTGTAGATTTCCCAACACCACCTTTTCCTGAAGCAACAACAACTATATCTTTAACACCAGCAACAGGAAATTTTCTAGGCTTGCCTTTGGGTGCATTAGGCTGATGTGTCTGTTTACAAAATGAGGGAAAAAATTGTTCACAAGTTTATTTACTATATACATTGACTACAAAAATTCAATAAATACATCAAGAAAATTTTGTGATTTTGAACATAATATTGTCATTATTCACAATGATTTGCTTTTCATAGAAGAGATTTTGATTTTTAGAGGATTATGCAGCAATAAAAACTAAATAGTAACCTCTGTACACCACAAAAATAATCTTCAGCAGAAAAATAATAATCCAAAAAAATTGGTTAAACTCAAGAACATTGTACCATTGTCAATTAATTATAATTATCAATATTTTTTACATATGTTAACCTGTCAAAGGCCCCTAAAAATAGCTGCTTGACAAAGAAAATGTTTGTTTTTTGTGTCGCTTCGGGACAACTTCGAGCCCACAGTCTTTTTCAAGACTATTAACCGACCTTCCTCATGACATCATTCTACCCTGGAATCCTTTCTACTGAAATGGAACGTGTTCTGTCCCCAGTCCCTCAAAAGAAATTGGACACTGTCAAAACATTCCTTGTCACACCCGCTACAGAAAGATGTGAACTCATCATAATGGCTCTCAAAAAGAAAGACTGTTGAAATGTGCATCCAAGCTGCCCAACTGTCGATCAACTTGTTCAAATTTCAGATGTTCAGCAATATATCCATTCAGCAACCACAGAGCGCACAATCGGAGACGATGCATCAGAGAGAAGCAAAGGGTAAGTTACTGATCTGTGGTAAATGTATTGTTCCCAATTGCAAAAAAAGTAAACTCCAACAAATGCCCCTTTTTTGATAATGCCTCTTCAGTATCCACACAGAATAATGATGATACATGAGTTCAAGCTCCAAATAGGAAAAATTATGTGCTAACCTAAACAGTCACTCTTGTTCAAGCCATACCAATTGAAAACAAATTCACTGCCCTTACTGATCCCTACACCCCACCAGATATCATAGAACCAGTTGTGATTAAATTAACACTATAAACTTCCTCTCAATACTTATAGATATTGGAGACAAATTTGGACTTGACATTGCAAGCAAACTTTGGGGATATTTAAAAATCATCTGTAAAACCTTCAAAATAAAAGTCTAATAATGTATTAAATCAAACAAGATTGAAGACTATCTAATCATTCTTTCATATGAAATAATTAAAATACCTCAACTTAGAACAAAAAATAACCTTACTGAAACACTCCCCTAAATCTTCCAACTCAATGAATGTATTTACATTAAAATTACAGTTCAAACCTTTCTCAGAAAAACTGGACCAAACCAATGTTTTAAATACAATAAATTGGAATGGTCAGCTGCTAATAGCTTAATAAAGACTATGTGCCTAAAACACAGAGAACACTGAACTTTAGAATACTTGATACCTCAACAGGAATCACCAATTTATTAATCAATAATTGTTTAGAACTAGGTCACATAGCTTTATGGAGAGGCAGTAGCAATTATTACAAAAAGATCCAACCCTCTTCAAATACAAAAAAGCCTTTGTACCTCAACCCATAAACCAAGAATAGCATTTGTCCAAACAACTACCAAAATCATCATAAACTCAATCCTGCTGAAATCAAACAAGAAAAACATGCCCATCGACCATCCAATTACCACTTGACAGTTCACTCACAACCTTAGAAAATTATAATCCCATTGCAGGGGATATCCAATCTAATACAATTACATAGACATTTCGTACATCTTCAACTCAGTCATCCAACGGGGCATATACTACATACCACCACGTAAGTCAGACTCTAATGGATAAAATACTATCCCGGATACATCTTTTCCGATACACTTTTCAAAAACTCTATTTAAATCAATACTAATTGTACAAAAAAAATTATCCCAAACCATGGTAAGCCGAATCTCAAGTAACACTTCTGTCGATAATGGTGATTAAGGCCTCTTTGGAGCCTTGTGCTCCATCATCCCATCAAAATCAAAACAATTTTTGTCATCTTTAGGCAAGGGGCCAATACCATACTCTAGAATTTTCCCGAGAAATTAATCAAATAGATCGGATGAAAAAAACTGGTGCTATTCAAGTTCCGACAAATTTGTGAAAAGCTTTATGCAAAATAAAAGCACTGAAAAGTATTTTGTAACTGAACGTAAGTGCAAATACAAAAATTACCGAGAACCATAAAAATCCCTTGATCTTTCCTAAAAAGCGCTGTTTTGCTGCAAAAAATCGCATTTTACTTTTAAATGTGCACTTGATTAGTTCAATCTAACAATAAAGTGTGAAGGTTTTCAAGCGGGGAAATATATTTGTTTTCTTTTTTTACAAACAAGCAAATTTGTTTATAAATAACCATTTCCATTTTTCTTTAATGCCATTGCATGTTTGTATCGCACAACGAACACTTCAGATCCACCGCTACTCAATGTTTACTAATATTATTGTTGCTGAAAGTGTTGCTAAAACATTTACATTTCTTTCAACAGGCCTTGCCCACCATGCAGCCTGCAAGCTGCAGGAAGTCCAAGTTCAATTCCGGGATGTAATTCGTCTTTTGTGTAATAAAATAGTTTCTTGATAATTTCATTGCTTGAAGAAAATTTATTAGTTGGATTCTGTTTCCCTATGTATATTATAGAGCTTCTACAATGATTTATTATGAAAATGTTTGTCAAAAGTCATAGCACAAAAAATTGAAATCTGGAATCAGTTTTAATCACATAATCCAATCCATGAAATGAAATGAATAGATATTCATTTGTTATGGTTTCTCTTTTTAACTGGCAGACGGAATCGGGGAGCACTCCGTATCAACTGCATTACGCGGTTTGAGCAAAGCAAATAAATTGGAATGCGATTGCACAAGTTTCCAAAAATTGCTGAACTGTGATTCTTACCTCTTCTTCGAATTTGAAAATTTTCATATTATTTCATCTTGCTATGTGCTTGTAAGCAAATTCAATCTTTCAAAAGCTTATATGTCCCTCTGAAGAATGTATCTTTTCAGT
The DNA here is from genome assembly GCA_947359465.1 of Metellina segmentata. NCBI lineage: Eukaryota > Metazoa > Arthropoda > Arachnida > Araneae > Tetragnathidae > Metellina > Metellina segmentata. The sequence goes on from OX375875.1 coordinate 104,068,589, forward strand.
GTGACATTTATTTTGTTGACTTCATATCTTACAGGTAGGTAATTTTTAAAATTTTGTCACTAGTATATTTTTACCTGCTGAGACCCAATTGTTCTTTTATTTCTGCTGATTTCTAATTACGAGATAATGTGGAATTCAATCAAATTGACTTAACCTTGTAAAAACTTTATTGTTTGGCATACCAAGATTAATGGAAAATAAATTAAATCTTTTACGATAGCAGTAATTTTTGGTTACATTTGATAAAGCTACCTGATCACAAAATGCCTCTTAGCTGTTATCAAGAAGTATACAAATCTGCTGTTTAAGGTTATTTAGATCGGAATTAATGCAAGAGCTGTATCTCTTTTCTTACTACATGACATTATTGAAATTAATGTTTTGCTCTGAGATGTTATTAATTATTATAATTGGCAGGTTTAGAGCAATGTATGTATTAAGTAATTTTTACATTTGCCCATTTTTATTATGGTATATTCAAGTGTGCAAACTCAATTGTTTTTTACACCAAAAGGGACTTAATACATTTTTCTAATTTAGTTGTATCATGTTTGGAACCATCTTTGCATTTCGAAATACTGGCTGATTGGGGAGGTCTCCCTGTCTTCCCTTACAAAACCTTTGTAGAACTATCAGTAGGCAGAGAAATGGCTGCTCTTGCTTCGAAATTCAAGTTGGATGCTATTCTAGCTCTAGGTGACAACTTTTACATGAGTGGAGTAAAAGATGTGGATGACTCAAGGTTTAAGGTATCTTTTGGTTCGTTGCTATAAATAATAGAGATAATTTTGCTTTATGTTTTATATTTACAGTAAATCTTAACTAAAAGAACTAGTGTGACGTTGATTAAAATACCTACCTACCTTAACTAAAAGAACGGTTCAGCTTTGATAAAAAGCCTTTTTGGTGGCAATGCAATTGATATTCTTTTTGTATCAAGTATTGTTGTGGAAGGCAAAGGCAATCCCACTTTGTTATGAATATGACAGCTTCACATTTATTTTAATCTAGTATTAATTTTGGAAATAATTATCTTTAATCTTGCCATTGTGATCTTTTATTAAATTCATGCTTTATAGCCTGGTTTCATTAAACTTAAAATTAATAAATTATTTAACTTATACACATTTCTGTAATAATATTTCAGAAAAAGTAAAGATTTATTCATTAAAATAAATATTTACCTATAAAGTATAATCATTTGCATGGATTTTTTAATTATTTTCAGTTGAACCTTTAATTTTCAGTTAAATTAATAGTGTTAGTTAAAATAAGTAGTTTTTTTAAGAATGTTTACCTTGGTAACATAAAAACCATGCAAAAAAATTCACCAATAGCATTGCTGCAAAAAAGTCTATCAAAGCTGTACCAAAAGAAGCTTGTGTTTAGCTTAAAAATCTATATATTTCTTTAAAACCTGTATATTTCTTTAATTTTAATTGCATACTAATGCATTCTCTTTTCCCATCTATATGTATACAGTTCCATTACCCCTCTCTGAAACATGAGCTCTAGATTATTATAAATAAATTTTTAAATTGAAAAGTTATTTTATAAAAGTGTTAGATACTGTTTAAGTAGTAAATATTTCTATTTCTAATAGGACACATTTGAAACAGCATTTGATTATGGATCTCTTCACATTCCATGGTTAGTTGTTGCTGGTAATCATGATCACTATGGAAATGTGTCTGCCCAAATAGCTTATACTAAGAGATCTGATCGGTGGTATGTGGACTTAAATATTCTTCAATATCTTTAGAGTTTTGGAAACTAAGTATTTGCTAGTTTACTAACCATGCCTACAAATTTATTACTTTTTAGATAAACATTCATAAAATAAAATTATTTTTAAGGCCATTTATCTTTTAGACTTCAATGATTTAGACTTGTATTAAACTTCTCCGATTTTTATTATGACTTTAAAATAACAGGCTGTTCTTGAGATCTGACTGTTGTTGTTCATAAGGTTATATTCCCAGACACGATTTTTATTCATAATAATTATTGGCAAGTATGAAACTGATTAAAGTCATGAAGAGCATTTGCTAAAAATTAAAATGCAGTGATATATGAAAATAAAATTTCATATAAGTATTGTGGTTATCAATAAATACATTTTTAATAAGAAGTCATATTTTTGGGTAATTTAAGCAGAGAAAAATATTTCGAAACAAAGTTATATATATATTTTTCTCTTATTAGGTATTTTCCAGATTTTTATTATCAGAAACAATTCAAAGTCCCTGAATCAAATATAACAGTGGATTTGATTATGATCGATACTGTTATTTTATGTGGCAATACAGACCCAAAGTATCCATTTGAGCAACCAGTGCTAGATTCTGCTCTCAAACGTCAACAAGATAAACACTGGAAGTGGTTAGAAGACACTTTAAGGAGCTCTAGGTACAGCTTCAGTGTTTTATCTGACATTATGCTTTCAGTATTTTCAAAACTATTCTGTTTGTTTTATTTTTTGCTACTTCTTACATGACCCACCTCAATACGTACGAATAAAGCCGATTCAAAAGATGCATGCTAATACTCAATATGATGGCGACAATGTGCATCATGTAATATTTTCTTATTCTATACCCAATATTCCCACCCCCCTTTTGCTACATTTTTTTAAATTTGAAGTTGTTTCCTTTGTGTTTGGCCAAATATGACCCTTGTGCCATAAAACCCCAAACCCATCCTAGTTATATTTCTTTACAATTATTGCTAATGTTGCTTTTTCTTACAAAAGATTTATTTTCTTCTCTTAAGAAAGACCTATTATACTTGTAATTGTAATTTTAGATATAATTTGTTCTGAGTAATTTGATTCACTCAATTCACTTATTGAAGTACATGTTAGAATCGACTGCAAATAAAAGAAAGATATCTAACTTGTATTTCAGAGCAAATTATTTACTTGTTGGCGGGCACTATCCAGTCTATTCCATTGGCACTCATGGACCAACTGAATGTCTTGTTAAACAACTTCAACCAGTCTTGGAAAAGTATAGAGTATCTGCATATTTATGTGGACATGATCATAATATGCAAGTAAGTTAGTTTTTTCACCAAGTTGTTTGTAATTCCACTTGAAAGCATGTTAACATTTGTGTATTAGTTAAATTTGTGCTTTAAATTTTATCTATTATTTTAATCACTTCACAAGATTGTTCAAGGCTTGTCCTCGAAAGGACATTCAAAGTTACACTATTGAGCTTAAAGAAAAAGACTACATAGATCAGTGGTTCCCAATTGTAGTTCCCAGGCTCTCAGGGGTTACCTTGGTTTCATGGGGTTTGATGAAAACATTCAGTATTGCACTTGGCAAAATACAGAACTTTCAAGAAAATTAAAATATTCCATAATTTTCTGATTCTTTTATGTTTGAAAAAAGGATTTTTTAAATGCTCTTCCAGTTCATGTATTTGAAATTTAAATTGAGAAATCAACTTGAATTGCAGAACGACTTAATATTGAAATGATCAGTATTAAAGTCAACCAAACAAGATCTGCAAACCAAACATTGTGCTAATTGCTGAGAAGCATCTCTGTTCACATTAAGTTTAAGGTATATATTATGATGTGTCATTAGTATTATACTTTTGCAAGTTACAGCCTTTTGATTTTACAAACATTGTAATAAATAAGTTTGTATAATATTTACTGGTTTTTTTCCAGGACTTTAAATTGTCAAGACTAAACCTTAATTTAAAGTTTTAATAAGTTAGATTCTATTTGATGCATCTAACTATTTTGCTCCCTATAATAAGATAAAAAAAATAAGAATACTATGGTTTTAGGGTTTGCATATAAGCTATTCAATGTTATAATCTCAAGGGGTTTACAAAAATTATTAATATTCAAGGTGGTCCATGGACTGGAAAGTTTTGAAAAGTTGGCTTGTAAATTTCTAACTAAAATCTCTGTTGATTTGAATAATCTTCATTTTAAGTGTTGGAGATAATAACGCAAATTATTAAACAAAGTATTATTGAAACAACAAAAATTAGCTGTTACTTTCCACCTGCTGAGTTATGGTATGCTTGAATTTTCTAAAGAGAAGAAATATTCTCATTACTTTCTGTCCATATCCTGATGTAATTGGTTATGTCATTAAAATAATTGCAGAAGGACAAATTAAATTTAGTGTAGTGATTTACAACCATAAGAATTGGGATTTGAAATTAAGGCGTACTGTATCTTGATATTATCTGTCTTCACTTATTCATAACTTTAATCTGTGGTAATAACTAGTTTTAACTTTTGGATTATGTGTATCAGTTTCTTATTCAGAAATTAAGTTTAGTTTTACGTGAAACTGACTTCAGGAGGCTTAACAATGACAATTTATTACAAGCAGTAGAATAAACAATCGAAATTAGTTTTAAAGAAACGCTCTACTAATCTGAAACTTAAAATTTTGATCCTAACGTAAATCAAAGTTTAAGTTAAAATTCAGAATTTTTTTCTAGGATTTGTTTTAATATCCCATTTTTGAAAACTTGACTAAAGAGTATTTTTATTAATTTTACTACACTTTTTGCAATATGTGTACTATTTTTAATTTGTACTTAATTTAAACAAACATTTCAAGTATTTAAAACTAAGACTACATTGCAATATAATTCTGTTTTCACTCTAGCATATCCAGGTGCTGAAGGAAGATTTGAAGATGGACTATTTTGTAATTGGAAGTGCAAATATAATTGATCCATCTAAGAAAAATATTAATAACATTCCTCCAAATAGTTTATTGTTTCACTGGGGAAATCCTTTTTCGCTTGGAGCATTTGCTTACATTGACATTTCGGCCTCAAACATGACAGTTAACTTTATCCTTTCTAATGGGAAGCAAATGTATAGCTATTCTTCTAATCCTCGATTTTAGTAAGTTTATTGTTTGACTATACTACAGATTCAATGTTTAGATCTGATTTTAAATTGTAACCACTCATTGCAACACTCTTCATAATAATTTATTACATTTCTAAAGTGAATACTGTTTTAGTCCCATCCAAGTGTTTTGAACCACTGTGCCATTAGAGAGATTAGCTCATTTGAATAATACTAGGGGGCTCTGCCCCCTGCTTGCCAACCCATGGTGATTACTACGCAATCCCATGTGGTTTGCTTTGCAAACCAACACTCCTTTTACAAGCGTCTTCTCCATGACGTCACAGTGAGTTTCATCCCAAGGGCAGTTAGAAGGATGTAACATTTCCTCGCCACAGTACAAAATTCGTACCCTATCGCGAAAATACACTTTTCATCGCATTTATTAACCAATTTGTATTTATTAACCAATTAAAAAAAAAATAATTGAATCATAAGAAAGAGTATATTCTAAGGTTTCCTGTGAAGTTTTCTAATTTAAAAACTAATAGTAATAAGCTATAGATATGCAGTTTTAACACAAAAATAACATATATGTCCCGATTTTTCCCGAATTTCAAAAATTCATATCAGGAACCAAATTGAAATTTCTATAAAAAAAAACTCGGCGAGCTGCTAAAATTCACTTTAAGAGGTACTCTAAAAAAACCTCACGGCTAAAGCATGAATGCACCCTAATCTAATAACCGCATCGAAAAAAATCTTCCCCGTCTTGTTCCCTGTACAATTTTGAACAAATCATGTTCATTTCGTAATTTTCTGATCCATACTTTCTCGGGAATCCGTCTAAAAATAGAGCAAAAAAAGCGAGTTTTCAATCCTGCAGCGGCGGTATCTTTTCTCTACAAGTATAAAAGAAAGTGTTTGTTATATGCATGTTCCTGACAAATCTATGGCACTTAAATAATGGGATTTGGCTTACTGGAGGTCCAAATTTTTAGCAATTTTGCTGCGAAGCCTGAATTTTAAAATTCAATCTAGAACATTTAAAAATGAATTTAATGGAATTTAATTATTATTGTTTTCCTTAGAATGGCAACACCATAAAGAGATTCCAGATTCTAAATTTTTTTTTTCTGTTTCATTTTGCGGAGGAATGATTTAAGCCTAAGAAGAAATAAAGTTTTAGTTTTCGTTATGTAGTTCTTTTTTCTATCTCCTAGATCATTAAAGACAGAGTAAAAATTTCAACAGATAAATTTTACATTAGATCAATACCTAAAAATCTGATTTTTTTTAAATAAATAATTTTTAAATTGAATATATCTTTTATATTTTTGTAAGAGATTGTGATGTCACGCCAACCTTTGCATTCAAGAAATCCATTTTCTGCGCTCATACAATTCCAGCCAAGGAGCAAAACAAATAAAAAAATTTTGGCTGGCATTGTTCAGTTCGTTTTTGTAAAATGAGGATCGTTAAAGATAGATTAAAAATTTCAACAGATTTGAAACCTATGGAAAATTTTACACCAGATAGATTTTCTTTCAATAAATAATTTTTCAGTCAAATATTTATATTTTCGCAAGAAAATGTAACTTCATGCAGATTGGATCTCTTTGTAATTACAATTTGGCTGCATTTTCTTTTTTGTAAAATCGGGATCAATAAAGATAGATTAAAAATTTCAATGGATTTTAAATCTGCAGAAAATTTTACACCAGATAGATACCTTATACATTTGATATTCTTTTAATAATTAATTTTTTAATTAAATATTTATTAATTTTTGCAAGAGATTGTGACGTTACGCCCATTAGATCTCTTCACAATTCGAATTTGGCAGCATTTGACTACGGACAATGCTGTGATGGCTGTTATCCAATAGGCTTTGAATTCTCATTTGGTTTCCAAAGCAAACCAACCCTAATGGGCAATGCTGTTATGGCTGTTATCCAATAGGGGTTAGTGAGCTTTTTTCCCACAGTAATAATACTTGATGGGTACCTAAGTGATTTAAATTTTTGCTCTCAACTACCCTTCTGCTTTTTTACTCCCTTATTGTGGGGCCGTGGTAGCTCAGCTGGATGAGTAACGAATTAGTAACCTGTCATGGCCTCATTTTGGCATGGTGTGGAAGTTTGGGTGCCAGCTCAGGTATTACCTCATCTGAGAAGGGTTTAAAGTTACATGTAGTTGTCCTCGGATCTTCCATTGGGGGATTGATCCGGAACTGTTGCCAATAGCTTGTTGTGCTTCTCCAGTGCAACAATTATTTAACACCTACCGAACCTCACTCATTGTGTTGTTTGTCTTGCATTTGGCATAGCTTGGCCAAATATGGCCCTTGTACCATAAAACCTGAAAACAACCAACCAACCCTGGATTAATAAAATAAACAACATTAGGAAAATTCTTTCACTTTGTGGGGATAGACTTTTTGGGTTTTTATTTATCCAGGAGAATCATTGTATGCACAAATAGACTGAATAGTATTTAGGCCATTTTCTTTATTAAAGTACCTATTGAATAACTCACCTTAGTACTACACTCACCTGAAAGGATGGATCAATAGAGAATACTAGGAAGCCCACTTCCTGGTCACTAATGCTTGTCAACCCCCGGAGGATTGCTTCGCAATCCTCATTCGTTCGCTGCGCGTACGTTGCTCACATCAATGAAGGCATGTGTACTAGCAGAAAGAAATGTTTACAAAATATGATATTCCAAAAAAAAATGTTTTTCAAATATAAATTTGTTGTGCTACAGAAAAGTTATACAGTACCTCTGGAATCAGAACTTGAACAGTTTGGAATTCAAATGTAAACTTTGAGCACATTTTGATTTGAAATGTGAGTGCTGCTTTGGAAATCAAATACCCTGTATGTTGTTTGTAAGCTGCAACAGCTCGACTAATATTAATTTTTTTTACTAAAATCTCATCCAATAATGCTATAAATTTATTGAGGCGCGAGGCTTCGTGTTAAACAATCGTACAGTGTTGCCAAATGGGATAACAAATAACGTCTATTTTGTGTGCCATGTAAGATAATTATATAGAGAGATTGCAGTAATATCTTAAACTAGATTAATTTATATTTACTTCGGCAAGCCTGACTACTTAAGTGAAAATGTAACTGCTTTTGAATCACTGATTTAATTAAGATAATAATATTGGCATCTTGTGAATCATATATTGAAAATAAAATTTGAAGTGTGCTTTGCTTTTTCAAGTAATGAAAACAGCTTTATATTCATATATCTATTTCATGTAGAATAATCTAAAATGTTACCTGTAAAAAATGACCTGATCAATAAAATTTTCTAAGCAATTTTTGAGAAATTAGAAAAATATTAATTGAATCTTCTCTCTATTTATCATGACTATTAAACTTTGAAAAGACAGAATTGTACAATTTTTTAATTCTGTATCTGCTTACACATGAAAATACTTAATCCTTTCTCGTGTTCTGAAAAGGGTAGGGTTCCTTTCCATAAATGAATCACTGATACTTATGTGTGTTGCAATTTTTTAAGTTACATTTTTTTTCATTTGCTACTTAATATTTTCTAATAATCTTGTGGTCTGTCAAATGTGTTTTTTTAAAGAATATTTAAAACATTTTATTTTTGTTAATATTTAACATGCAATGTTGCCAAATTTATAGTTTTCTTTGTTATTGATGTTATTTAAATGCAAAAGATGGTTATACTTGCATATCTTTGTATTTTTTTGCTCGCTTACTCTTATGTAATATTTTGTTAACACTTGAGCACAAAAGTTATTTATTTTATTTTGATTACAATTTGAAAACAATGAATATATAAATTTTTTTTATTTTTATATAACACACTAAACATGCAATGTTACCAAATTTATTGTTCTTTGTTATTGATGTTATTTAAAAGCAAAAGTTGGTTGCATTTATCTTGTTACTTTTTACTCCAGTGTTTTTATGTAGAGTGTTTTATTAACACTTGAGCACAAAAAGTTCTGTATTTTATTGTGATTAAAATCTGAAAACAAAGAGTTGGGGATCATTTTAGAAAATTATAATGTTCGTACAGAATGCATTTATAGTGTTAATTTGTAAACAAAAATGAAGTATATTTTACTATGTTTCAAACTTTGAATTCATAATACAACACAGTTTATGCTGTATTAATATCTGAAGTATTTTAAATTTGTATTGAATAAATGTTTTTATTAGCATATATCATCAGACATTACATGTTAGAACAAATATAAAATGTTATTAATTTGATGGACAAAATTTTCTTTCAACATAACCTTAGTCTACTGTACAGATGAATACTACTTTTGATAGAAATATTTCAGTAAAAATCTAGAATTAAATAAAATAATTTTTAAATAGAAGAAATTAAAAGTGAATCATTAAATTTTGTTTGGTTAGCTATGTAAATACAGTTGTTTTTTTAAGTAAGCAAAGTTCCAGAGGCTTCCATACAATCATGTTGACTAACTATAAATTATTTTAATTGAAAAATACAAAACCAATAATTTAATACCTACTAGAGTATATTGCACTTACCTCAATGTTCAAGTTTGCATTTCAAATCTGATTATAGTATGAATGATTGTGCCAGAAAATACTGGATTGCCTGATAACCTATTAATGAATTGCCAAAAATAAAACAGTCAACGAAATTAATACAATTATTATAGCAACCATAGTTACTGTGTAAAAAGAGTTGATTATTAGGTAGTGGAATTTGTCACACAATAGCATGCATTTGACAGTCATCAATAACATGCCATTGATGACTGTCCTGGAATAATCTTGGGAAAAATCAGAGGACAACTTCATCTGTGAAGAATGGGGTCATATGACAAGGTAAACACCCAAGGTAGCACCACTCTTCTAACTTTCACACCATGTTAACATGAAGATATGATAGATTTAATATACACTAGCTCCCACGCAAACAACAGTCTTTGTTTGGATCGAGTTTCGAAGTTTACACCCTCCAGGTGCTAATCGTGACTCAACTAACTAAGCCACCACAATCCCATAAGATGTCATAACATAAACATAATGTGGTTTTAAATTTCAGACTAGATTTAAAAAATTATAGATTGTTTTGTTACCCTGAAATTGAAACTGGCTCCTAGTATTGGAAAAATTAGTGAATATGACAACATAAAGATATAAATGATTATATTTTAAAAGCTTAATTATTTTTATTTTTGAGGAATATTCTTTGTGTTACATGTATGCATTTTGTCTTTGGAGTTTTAATTTATTGGTGAACCCATCAACACAAGATAGAAGGATTGAGGGTTTTCTCTAGTCTGGACGGAGAGAAATGAGACTGTATTTTACCTTTTTGATTATCAATTTTTAATTGAACTAATATTGGTTCATTAAAAAATACTGGTCAATCGAATATATTAGAAAAATGTATCAAAATGTCAGAACATAACTGGATTGATAGCAGTAGCATTACACCAGGAATTAATTGTATCGATCTTTTGAAAGGTTTACTCATTCATATTATCTTTTCTGGTCAATAAATTAGTTCCCTATTCTCTTACAAAGCAGTTCTGAAACAAACTGAAGCCACAAATCTTCGATTCACATGTTTTGAGATAGTTCGAAGATGTGAATTTTCATTTTTTATAAATATATTTAAAAATATTTTTTGTTAACAATCTATAACAGAAAATACGTTTACTGATTAAAACCAAATCAATCACATTTTTAGGTAACTTTTTTTCATATTAGGTCAACAAAATCCAAGCTCTTCTGATTAGTGTAATGATAAATGAACTCACAGTAGTTTAAAATAGTTTGTGTAAAATGTCCTGAAGGAAATGTTCATTTAATTCATGAAATGAAGTATTTCAAATCAAATATTCAAAATGTGAAGAAAAAATTTTTTTTTGTACAAACTTGAAATTATGTGAATGAATACAAATTTAAAAATGCAATTACTAATTTTTCTAGAAAATATGGGCATTTTAAAGTATATTTTTACTTTATTTTTAAACACCAAAAAGGATCTAAATTAACCATTCAAAAATAGGTATGAGAGCATCCCAAATATTTCAGTATCTAATAAATCTTATTTGACTTGTAGAACAGTTCACATCAATAAAATGATTTAAAAATACACAAAATTACCAATCATGGTATTGGATTTGTAATGTTAAAATGGGTTAAATATCCATTTCCCTTTAAATACACAACATTCAAATTTACAAATGGATACATTTTTAATATACATGAACATGGATAAATAAAAATCTCTAATTTCACATATATCTAGAAAATAGAACATTTATCATAATTTTTAACAAAACAGAAGTCTGATATGAAGCAGAGATCACATTGTATCAAATTTCATGAGGAAAATCAAATTCTATTCAAAAATAAAAAGTTCATGATACATAAGCTCAATATTATTTCCCAAATAATTATAAAGTCTAAGAGAAAGAAGCTGTATATCAAGTGGGTGAGTGAAATAAACATCTCGGTTAAAATTAACACGCTTTATTTACAATGGTACAAATTACAAGAAAAAATTTAGGTAGACAAGGACCACAGTGCAGTTGCCCACCTGAAAAGAAGTGACAGAACTACTCTCTTTTTGTAAGGAAGAATAGGGTTATCAGTTCCATATACATTTGGCAACGTTCCAAGAAAGGGTTGAGAGTTTATGGCGTAGTTGACAATGCATCAATAGTTCAGCTAGCTGTCAACACCAATTGTTCAGGTATCTTTCTACCCACTAATAGCTGTATTTGCTACAGTAGTTAAGAAATATATAAAATTCATATGTAATGTAAACAAGTACAATTTCTCTGATGGAACAGCTAGAACCACTTTTTCAAAACAGACTTTTGAGTATGTGGAAGGGGAACATTTACTGATGAAATATTCATGTTTGATTCAAAAATTGCTAAATGTCGAATTAGGAATTGTTTACAAATTTTACATACAAATATTAGGAACAAAAAATGTTTGTAATACACTTTATAGGTAGGTGTTGATATGAAAAACCGACTAAGTACCGTGCAGTGTGTTCCAGAAAGTATTTTATTTATAAAACAGCTGAGTGAAATAATTTATGAAGCATATAGTATCAAGACTATTTATTTAAAAATAACTTATTTAAAAATATTTTTTTTTCTCACCAAATCCAAAAAAGTGATAAAATTATACAGGGTGACCCAGTTAGTCCTTGACCACCTACCAGTAGTGGACCACTTTCTCGTTTCTTATTAAAACAAACTAGTTTATTCCATGATACATTGAATTTATAACCTTATCACCAATAGCAACAAATATACCATTGTATAATAATGGAATAAATGGCAACAAATCTTGTTGACTAAAGTCATGTTAAATCATTGGGATCTATGAAATTACAGTACAGAGGACTTGTTCTGTACAGTGATCTCTCAATCTTAATTAATCTTAGTTCTATTCCTTATTTTGATCTGACATAAGAGTAAATAAATGCTATCTCTAATATTTATTTATACATAGTAATTTTTCATTCCTAAATTAATTTCTGTACATAAATATCCAATTTAAAATAATAGACCAAACTGGTCAATTACTGGCAAATAAGATTTTGAATTTGAAGTTTGATATTTCATGACGACGAATTGTTTGGCATTCGTTTAGGGTAAATTAAATTTTAAAAAAAATGAGTGTGTGTATCCAGTATTTGACCACATGGTCAGTTTCTTGTTGAGGTGATCAGCAAACACATAATTGTGAATGCACAAGCAATAAAATTTTTAGTAAGGAAAGGATAGGTATATCATCCTAATTTACATTAAACCTTCTGTTAGACCTCATTCTAATTCTAAATCATAAATACCCTAGAGAATGCTACTTTAAAAGAAAGATTTGTAATGGAAAGAGATTGCCTCATGCAACTGCATCTAGATGGTGGTTGTGAAAAAGGGTAAGCTCAAAAAGTTAAAGTGTTAAAAATTAAGATAGTTACTTCAAAACAAACATAAAATTTCGGATTGAAAATGGAAAAAGAAAAAATTCTTTAAGACTTAATAGGTGAAGGTGTGTGTGGAAAAATAAAAAAAAGTAGAAAAGCATTTGCTGAAAATAGTTGTTACAAAGCAAAATGCATTTCAAAAAGACATGTTTTGCAGTTTGAATATTGGGTGATTTGTCTGAGACAATGAGGACGTCAATTTTGTTTGTTTTGTGTTTGGAGAAACTGATGGAATCTGCGGTGACTTTTGACTTTAGTTTCTGTTATAATCAATGCCAATTTTTTTTTAAATATTGTAACATTCATTTACTTGTTTAATATTAATTTATTACAATTTTAACTAGTAGTTTATTTCTTTAATATTAATTTGTTACATATTTTAACTAGTTTACTTTGTTTAATATTAGTACTATTATTATCACGATTAGTTGTTTATATTCAATAGTTTCTTCTTTTGCCAAATTATGTCATGTAATAACATTTAGCCTAATGATAGCCTACTTGCATGTCAAGCAAATATATTAATACAAATGCTTCAATTTGTATTTTAATTGAAAAAAAATAGATGTCAATATCTGATCCAATCACTATTCTGAACTTTGAGATAAAAATTATAAAAACTATTAAAAGTTGTACTATAGCTCATCTTATTCACCATCTTTACAAGAAAATTCACCCAGGAAATCTTAAATTGTAATTTAGCTTTAGGAAATTTTTCTTAAATAATTAGCACCACTGGTCAATTACTGGCTGGTTCATCCCATTTATCACCATAAATATTATTAAAAAAGTTCATTTATTTAATTGTTAAAAAAATTTTATTTTCAAATTTTTTTTTTATTAAAAATTAAAAAAAAAAAAAAACACAAAATTTTTATTTGTTTGACAAATTTATTCCGCGTAATCCTTGTAACAAGTTGTGTTCCGTGAAGGTTTGAAATATGTAATTTACTTTATAAAAGTAACTCATTTTTAAGACCTCGAATTCCCAATTCAATTTCTTATCAAACTCAAATTTCGATAGGAATACTTTGATTTGCTCCCCCTTACCCAAGTTCGTGAAAAACAAAACTTTTTTTTGAAAAAGAATATGGAACACAATTGCCGTATATAAAAACGAAATTAAATCTGAATGAATTTTCTAAATCGCCATATATGGATCAATGAGTCATCAACATGCGCAGTCATCATGATCTGTTTTCATTTCGAGAAGTTCAATACAAAATGAATATTTGAATGCTAATATTAGAATTCGTAGGACGGGTAAATTCAAAGGAAATTCTAAATTGACTTGGAAACCGAAACCTGGGAAAAGTTGCAGTTATTGTTGTGTCGAGAAAACAATTAAAATTAATTAGAAAAAGGCAGAAATGTTAAAATGTTTTTTTAACAAAAAAATACCTCATTACCTTTATCTTTTACATCCAACATTTATTTGAAATTATCTGATCCTTAATATACTTTGCTTCAATAGGAATGAATACCTTGCGATCGCGCCATCTCTCGTAGAAAACAAGAGGTGGTACGAATGTATTTCAGGAAAATATCAAAATAAATGCAACCTGAATCCAAGAGAATGAATGAGTCATTTACACATAAACAACCTTACGCATGCGCGTACTGCAATTGTCAGAGCACTTTATTTTCTAAACTGCGGAGAATTATCGTAAAATCCCTGTAAAAAATGGCTTTGAAAAACGTAGTTGGCGCAAGTAAGTTTAATATATTTTGTATTTGTATTGATGTGTCTGGGTTCTCTGTGTTCTTTCTAACAGTAATTTATGTGATAGGTTGTCTTTGAAATAACATTTTAACTTGGAAACCTCATCCCATATGATGTGGAAAGGGGTGTGTTTCGAGAATCTATTTCATATTTTACTGATATTTTTCCATAATGTAGCACAAAAACGTCAACAGAATATAAGAATTAAAGTACTTGTCTTTATCAAAGTACATTTTTTCTATGATTCATGAATTTATTTCCAGAAATCATGAATGATGTGATCCGGGCTGTCAAAAAGAAGGGTGATTGGAAAGTCCTTGTAGTAGATAAATTAGGGATGCGAATGATCTCCGCATGTTGTAAGATGCATAGAATCGCCCAAGAGGGCATTACAAGTAAGTTTAATTTGTTCTCCCATTTTGTTTGATCATGATTGAAAACTAACACGGAATCGACTCTGTAAGAGATTCAAATTTACTCTTCCACTGTTTACTTGTTTCAATGTTTTTAAATGCTAGTTCTTACTTTCAAATTGTACTTTACTTTTTTCTTGAGAAGGAATTAATGAACAATTTTATGAAATCTAAACATTTCACTAACATCGAAATTTGTGTTGATGCTATAAATCAGGGTGTTGCTATCTGATAACTATTCTTATCAAAACAACCGGTCTATTGTGGGAACAATATGAAGAACCTTTTTTAATTTTATCATATTTATTTAGATCAGTAGCAACCCTGGTTGTGCTTGTGAGCATTTTTATAATAATAGTCGTTTTTCTTACTGACATCCACATAGAAAAATCATTTCAAAGCTCAATTACTGTGACTCCGACTCTTGAAAATATATGGCAAATCTGATGGAACCATTTTTTATTCTGGTATTAAAACCATTTCTCTTGTTCCACAACTATTTAAAATAATTTTCGACTGTGAAAAGGTTTGTTTTGTTGACCTAACTGTGTAAAGAGCATTCCCTTTGTTCTCGTTATAACTAGTAAGATTTGACGAAAATCTATGGAGAACAAAACTGCAGTCGCCCTGTCCTTAGATCTCGCATGGTCCTGTTTCGGGCCTCGGCCAACATTTTATTCAACATTCTAGCTTCATCTATACTATTAATGAACAATTTTAGATTAGTTTAGTGTTGCTACTTTGTTTTGAAGTATTACACATTCTTGTATCATTACAAACTTTATGAGAAAGTTTAAATGTTGCACTTACCCTCTTCTAAAAGTGGTTGCAGTTCCAGAAGACATGTCAAGAACAATATAATACTACCACAAGACCTCACTTTGGCGAGTAACATATAATCAAGTAGATTTTACGCATACCTACTGGAGCATCTGGTAAAAACAGCTTACCTTCTTTGTTATATGCTAAATATTATGGCATCACTAGCCCTTCTGGTCTGAGCTCAGATGATGCTCTTCATGAGCAATGGTTTGTACGAGCTGAGATCTGTCAGATGGCATCTCCCATAGGGATGGGGGGGGGGAAGAACACCCTGTTCTTCAAAAAGAATGGGAACAGACTTTTCTTGCTTTTCACAAAATCATGTTCTCCATTCTTTTTGTAAAAAGAAACATAACTTTTCCACCTCATTTTTGATATTACGGGTTAAATTAGAAAAGTAGTTTCTCTTTTCTTGAATTTTCATTTGCTTTCTTGTTTAATTCACCTGTTCTCTGTCCATAAACTGTTCTAAAACTATTTCCTGTTTGAGAAATGATTACTGCTCTCAAACTATTCTGATCCTGTTCTCCGTTGTGAGAGCTCTTCTCCATCGAAAGCTGTTCTCAATCGAAAGAGTGGTTAGTTCTAAGAGATGTCCTTCATTCTAGGAGCTGTTCTCAATGAAATGTTCTCACTAGAATGCACCCAAAACTGTTTTCGTGTTGCTCTCCCAGATCTGTTATCACTCTGTTCTCATCCGAACCAAAGCCCCAACGTTTGGGGAATTTGTGAAAAGACTGCTTGAAACTGAAAATTTTTATTATAAGGCAATGACAAGGTGATAAGTTTTTAGTTTTGAACAAATAAAAAAAAAATATTAAGATTTTGTTCTCTAGATATCTCTAGTGGTGTTGCGCCTCCACTTGTTCTTTAACCAAATTTTAATGCAAAATAGAACGTAAATTTTCAAATGTGGACATATTTCACTGAAAGATGGATATTCGGATTGGGTGTCGTGTTTTATATGTCGGAAATCGATTTGATTTTGTCATCTATTTTTAATTTAAAAAGATATCTCAGAAAAATGTGCATCCCAATATAAAACTAAGGGTTGAAAACCAAAAGTTGAAGTAAACCAGCATTGAAAGCGTCTCCTCAACCAGTAAAAAGCAATCTATAAATAGCAATGATATTATGATTGCTGCCAATAATGCAGTTCAACATACAGCACAATCCAATATTGTGCAGTTTAATAGTTTATGAATAAAAAAATTACTTTAAGCAATCGAAAAATGTTTGATGGTGAATTTGTGAAGTTATTTACAGATTTACAACCTTTTTTCATACTGGTTTTTGATCTTTTAGTAAGTCAGTAATTCCCAATATGCATTTTTTATATCATTAGAAAACAATATGTAAAAACAAATCTTCTCAATCTTCCCCAATCAAAAATCGTTGATCCCAAAAACGATGGCAATAATTTCTTTTTGCCTAACATTTACCAGTATTATCTACAATAAGTACGAACTAAGAGGTGAGTTGTCAACAGAACCTACACCCTGTGTGTCTACTAAAGGTGAAAATTAAGACATTTTGTAAGTGGCCACTTACAAGTAGGGATGCGACATCGACAGCAAAACATCGATGTTTTGAAACATCAATGTTCAAAATTAAAACATCGATGTTGATAAAACATCGATTTTTTAAAATTCAGTGTATTTAAACTTTTTTCCCCATTTCTTAAAACTAGTTTAGCAAACTAAGGATGCAACATCGACAGCAAAACATCGATGTTGATAACGCATTGCCCCCAAACTATCGATATTTTTAAAATTCAGTGAATTCAAACTTTTTTCCCCATTTCTTAAAACTGGTTTAGCATCTACTGATGCTACATCGACAGCAAAACATCAATGTTCAAAATTGAAACATCGATGTTAATAATGCATCGCTCCCAAACTTTCGATGTTTTTAAAATTCAGTGCATTTAAACGTTTTACCCCATTTCTTATAACTGGTTTAGCAACTAGTGATGTGACATCAGCTCCAATACATCGATGTTTTTTATAAAACATCAATGTTTTGAAGACATCGATGTCGTATCCCTACTTTTCAGACCCTTCACCCTTGGTCACTTTGGTCTAAAAGTATGTTCAATTTGCTGATTATGAAAATTACGCTACTTAGTTATTGTTTAAATTCTTATAACAGTACTTTTTTCATTTAAAAATAAAACATCGACAACGTAAAAACATCGACCAGTATAAACATCGATGTTACAAAAACATCACCCCAATACATCGATGTTTTTTAAAAAACATTGATGTAATGAAGACATTGATGTCGCATCCCTACTTACAAGCATTCATATATTTTCTAAAATACACACACGTTATGTGTACATGTGTCCAGACTTTTATTCTTTTCTTTAAAAAAAATTTTACGGCTAAAAAGAAAAACTTAAAATTGGAGGTTCCACTATATATAAACTAATTTTTTTAAGAAAGTGTGGCGACTGTATCAAAATTTTTCAGTCTCCACTTTCAAACATTCTGTCGCCATGTGGCGACCGTTAATTTTCGCCTTTAGTGTCTACCAACAAATACTTCCGCCCTAAAGGTGGTGGTTGCTATAGGAACGAAGCTCGTAAAGTAAAACCTAATTATAACAAACAGTGAGCAAATTGAAGGACCATTTAAATTTTGTTATTCAATAAGTTGAACAGTTGGCAAATGAAAATGTGTTTGCTTATTATTATTTGCTCTTATGCTACCTCCGTTAGTTATTAAATGAAGAAATAAACAGCAAACAAAACCAGCAGAAAATGAAGAACATTTCAAACCAATGAATGTAAGCAATCAACATTATCAACCAACAACAACAATCAATAACCTTCTTGTTCTAAAGATTAATGCAATGTATATGTACACGTCTTTTTCAATTCACCTACGTTGAAGGCTGTTTTTTATTTGAAGAATACTAAACACTTTTTATAGTTTACTACTGTACTTTCATTTATGTACACCCTGCTGCATTACACCCCTTTCAGACTTCTCACTGCTCATTTAGAATTATATTAAACTTGAGAGAGAGAGAGAGAGAGAAATCTTTGGTTGTATCCTTACATGAGATCAAAAAATCATGTCTCAATACCAAGTAAACCTTGTATTGGGTTGAGCTGTACCAAATGGTCCTAATGACAAAAGCTAGCATTAGCAGGAATAAATAGATTTTATTGTGTATGTACTGTAGTATATTGGTTATTAGGAAAAAGAGATCGTTTACCCTTTTTATTTAATTTGTTTTGTTGCTTTACTTCATATATATTTAATTACTATGAACAAATATTAGCTTGTATTGCCATGTATCTATATATAAACATAGTTAAACCTACATTATTGTTTTTTAAAATTATAATCAAGCATGAAAGTCATTTTTATGTTTTAATTTTTCTATTTAAAGCATTAAACTTTTTCTATTCTGTTTACAGTTGTAGAAGATATAGAAAAAATACGGGAACCGTTACCTAATATGGAAGCAATATATTTGATAACTCCTACTGATAAGGTATAATTATTTTCTAGATTATCATATTTGAATTGTGGCAAATGAAATCACTATACTATGTAAAAAATGCAGAATGTGTATCCTGATGTAAAAATTTGTATCAAGATTGAAAATATATATTTTGGGTTCTGGACATGTAGAACAGGGCTGGTCAGAGGACCATGCGACAAATGAGGTTGCATCGGACGCCAATATGGGTGGTGATGGCCAGTGCCGTATGAAGGTTGATGGGCAGGAAATCCTGCATCCATTTGATTTAAGCATATCAGGAAATTATTGCAAGATTTTGTGTAAAAATATTTTATTTAAAGCTTAACATATTAAATTCAGTACTGGCTTCTTGTCACATATCAGCAAACAAAGAAAAACTTACATACTCAAGACAGATACTTCAGCATTTGTGCTGTTCTTGTGTGACGTCATCCTCGTCAAATCATTTATAACTGAATTTGCATACCTGCTATCCATTAAAAGGCTTGGCCCTTGCTTAGGGCGCATGTAATAAAGGGTGCCGGCTGGCTCAACCGTTCAGTAAAAAACGCTTTCCACATAGAGGTGTCAGAAAATTTCTGTTTTTATTTCCAACGAAGGTAATGACAATGACAAAAAGACTTAAATACTGTATTCAAAGGGAAAGGAGGATTTTTGCTTCAGTATTCGAGAAATATTAATGTTGAAGACTCGGTGAATGAAATTCAATGGCTCAAAACTCAAGTTGTGGAACTCATTGAGGATATAGTCAGCTACCCAACTTGACTTACGTGAAAGTGTATATGGAAATATTCTCTTAGATTCATACCCGAATATAGAAATTGCCCTCAGGATTTTTTTTTGACATTACCGGTTACAGTGGTGTCCTGCTAACGTAGTTTTTGCTTTCGTTTAATACTTTACATGCAGCGTAGAACGTGTGAAAAAAAAGTTGCATTTGTTGCACAAAGTTACTAGTGATAACGAAAAACTAACGGTTCCTTTTATAACAGTAGAGATTAGTCACAAAATGAACAGTTTTTATCTACTTAATTATAAAATAAACTGATAAATTAAATTTTATGATTGATAAATCATAAAATGAACAGATTAATCCTTAATTAAAACACAGGTGATATCCTGGGTTGTAATTTTAAAATGTTATTTTGTTTGCTTATGAACTTGTGAAATTAAGTTATTAAATTAACTGAATGGCTGTACTTTTAATATTAATTTTTCATTGCTTTAGATTAATGAATGTTTCTGTTCTGAAATTGAATTTTATTATTATTATATATATATTTTTTTTACAGTCTGTCGAGAGGCTGATGAGAGATTTTCAGCTAAATCGGAACATGTATCGCTCTGCTCATATATTTTTCACTGAAGGTTAGTGAAAGTTTATAAATTCTTTGTTATGTACGACTGTGTGGGAAAAATAGTGCTTAAAACTAGATCGTAAAATATAGGCGATGTTTGGCCAGATCTGGCCTTTGCGCCATAAGAAACTAACAAGCTAAACCGAAAAATGGTTCCATAGTAAAAAATTTTTAATGAACAATCCACCTGTTCTGTACATTCATTCACACAATCTTTGAATGAAGAACAGATTCTAACAACGTAAACCTTTCTACTTCCAATTGAATACAAGCAAGTGCATCTACTATGCAGGAAAACACTTGATGTAAAATTGAGTATAGCCTGAAAACAATACAATCACAAAGGTGGCTCTTGTATAGGGTTGCCAACTTTTTTTGAGACAATTCTGGGACATACTGATGTTGTCACTCAAAGTGCAAAAGGTCGTATGTCTTAAAAGCTGCATTTTTCAGAAGAGCGAAAAAACGAATCTTTTCCTTATGATTTGATTCTTCTATTATACACTATGGGTTTTGTTATTAGTTTATTGGATTAACTAATGACTTACAAGATTTTGCCAACAGAAGGAAATCACAAAATGCCACTTATAGCAATAATAAAAGAAAAAAAATTTTAACATATGAACTTTTGCACTTTGGGTGACAATATATAGTATTGGCTTGGGATAGTTGAGGAACGGATGTTTGATGGACACTAGGGTGTAAAAAAATCATGATTTAAAAAAAAATCAACTAATCGGATTATTTTGATTTAACTCGGATTTTTTTATTTCAATTTCTGCAGGGGGGGGGGGGGCTATACACTGTTTTTATAATAATTATATATAAATTTGTTATTGAGTTTGTGACATGACATGTAAACCAATATTTATTTTAAGTAAACAATCAGAATTTTTGAAATGGTAAATCAATATTTACTTAACATTTGTTTAACTTTAAAACACAAGTTTACATCCTACATAGTTTTTCTTGAGAAAATTACATCCTCATGTTAACAAATTTATCAGTAAGTGTAAGTGATAGACCTAAACTATAGTCTGACTGTAGAACAGAGGACAGAAATAATCAGACAACAGTAAATTCTGATAATAAAACTGCTGAGCAGCAATAATAAATGGATTTTTACTTAGTTTTAATTCATATTGGATCTTACTTTTTTCCTGCTGACATTTTAATGGCTGTGTGTGAAAATGTGTACAACTTTTTTTATCTCTATTGCACACCACAAGAATAAGCTAACACAGGGGTTCCCAAACTTATCCAAGTGGTGGCACTTTAAGATAATTATAATTTTCTCATGGCACCCTCGTCGTCATGTAATATTTATCTGTAGTATATTATTACATATATATACATAGTTCATATTAGTACCACTTTGAAAAAGAAATTAGAGAAGTATGAACATAAACATAATTAATACAACTAAAGTATTTAAAATTCACACACAAACACTTTAATTTTACTTAATAAGAAAACATAGGTTAGTGAAAATGTATATAAAACAAATAAAATTACCTTCATCATGCTCTTGGTTGGGGAGTGAACCGATTTTTGATGAGTGACCTCAACCCCTTTTTTCTGTTGCTTAGAAATAGCTTAGATTGGAGGTTATGGGCGCTTTGCAGCATTTCTCATTTCTCTATGCAGCACCCCAGGACCCCGAAACACACTTTGGGAACCCCTGAGTTAACTGACAAATGCCTCAAAAACTTTACTTCTCACTTGTGTTTTTTTTAGCTAATAAAATCAGTCACCCCTTTAGTTTATAATTTTTAATCTAACTGTTGTATACTTCCTTTAAGTGTTTCGATTATTATTGCTGTTAATCAGGAATGTTTATACATTACTCTTCCTGGCATTTAGATTTATGTCATGTGGGTTTTCATTACTGTTTCCAGTATATAGTATATTCTAATAAATTACAACTGGCTGTTGCAACCTTTTATAATATGCGGTAATTGACCCAGTTCCCTCTGAGCTTGGTGTAGCCATTAGTGCCAAAATCACCATGAGTGCAGAAAAATTAAAGCATTTGACTACATCTGTGATTTTTCTATGGTATATTTACTTAGTTATAAAAATGGAAGATTAGTTGTGATTTAAAAAAAATTCATTTGATTAAAATCATGATTTTAATTGTTGATTTAAATCTTGACATCCTGATGAACACAAAGTCATCTGCAATAGAAATAATTATTTTGGGGTGTAGATGGTCTTAGACGATAGCTTTCTTTGAAATTCCGGGACAGTTTAACATTCAACCGGGATTCTGGAGAGCAAATTCAAAAGTTATTTTTATTCATCCTATGAATATATTAGTAAAAAATAAACCTTAATTTTTCCATTTATATGTCCATATAAATGGAATATAAATTCATTTGAATTAATTTTGGCAAGATGTGGTATCAAAGAGAGTATCAGAATATAAGGAAAATTTTTCTTTTGTGTGAAAGAGTCAATTTTGAAATTTTATCTTGGTTGGTATACAGGTGAACTTTTTTCTGATTAATGTTTTGCAATTTTAGCCTGTGGTGAAGAACTTTTTAATGAATTGTGCAAGTCCCCAACTGCGAAGTATATTAAAACCCTGAAAGAAATAAATATAGCTTTCCTACCTTATGAATCTCAGGTATGTAATTTAAATTTTTTCTCTTGTATTTCAAAAATAATTTTCAATGTAATTCACAATTACTAAATTTTAATGAAAAGTTTAACTTGCCAAAATATATTTAATTGTTCTTGAAGCTGATAACCAGCTAACTAAAGTAAATTTCAGTTTATATTTGTTAAATGCTATCTACTAAATAACAGGGTGTAAAAAAATCATGATTTTTTCAAAAAATCAATTAATCGGATTTATTTGATTTAAATCAAAAATCGGATTTTTTTATTTAAATTTCTGTAGGGCCTATAAATTTGTTAAATAAAAAATTGAGTTTCGGACATGACATGTAAACTAATATTTAATTAAGTAAACAATCGGAATTTGTGATATGGTAAATTAATATTTATTTTACTAAATATCATTGTGTGTTACATGACAATACATTTAAAACACAAGTTGACATCCTCCATAGTTTTTCTTGAGTAAATTAACATAATCATGTTAACAAATGTATCAGTAAGTGTAAGTGAGACCTAAATTAGTCTGATTAAATAAATATTTGTTATGGGTCACTACTCTTAAAGTGAAAGGTGACTGTTTCAGGGTGCATTTTGCAAAATAAAAGATGTTCATTGTGTTTAAACTTTCATCCTTTCAAATAGAAAGCTCAGTTGAATTTTTTATTTAATAAATTATTAATCACATTAACTGTGTTATTTTGTATTTATGTCTCAATTAAAAAAAGTAGTTGAAAAATCACTATAGCTAAGCCATTGGTCAATCAATTAAAGGAGTAACAAGTAGTTTAGGCCTACTTTGTGGGGATTTTCTTTGGCTGTCTTGACATTTACGTAGATGTAAGCCTACTGCTTTATTGTTTGTAACATAAAATTATGCATGAACATTGTAAAAACTTTCAAATAGATGTCAACTTACTTTTTACTTGACTGTTTGGTAGAATCCCTGACTCAACAGATTACTTAGTCCATAGACACCTCAGATTATTTGCAAGTGTCCTGTGCCAAACATTTTTTTTTAAAGCTCATCAGTACGAGGTGTAGCCATTAGTGCTGAAATCACCATATGTGCAGAAAGTTCAAAGCATTTGACAAATTCTGTGATTTTTCTAGACTGTATTTACTTAGTTATAAAAATGTAAAATTGGTTGTGATTTAAATCAATGATTTAAAAAAAAATCATTTGATTAAAATCATGATTTTAATTGTTGATTTAAATCAAGTGATTTAAATCTTGACACCCTGCTAAATAATAATATAAAAATAATTGCTAATTTCTACTTTATTTTAAAACTAAAATAATTTCTGTTACTATATCATTCATGTATAATTAGAACAATATTCAATAAATTTTTCTTTATTCTTTAGATATTCTCATTGGATTACCCTGAAACCTTCTCCCTTTATTTTAATCCTTCCAAAACATCCCATTCCGCAAATCTAGAGCGCATAGCAGAGCAAATCGCTACTGTTTGTGCTACACTTGGAGAATATCCCAATCTGAGATATCGTTAGTAAGTAATATCTCACTAAATCTTGTTTTTAGGCTTGCAAATTCATCTGAATATCAACTTTTATCTTGCCATACATTTCAAAAATACTTCTAAACATATGCCAATCGTAATAAAATAATCTTAAGTGAAAATTATGTTATGCATTTTCAAGTTCTACATTCAGTAAGATTAACTTAATACTTAAATTGATATTTTTTCTATGTCACATTGTTAAAAATTGCAATTAAATTAAATAATTTAATCTCACATGTTCATTGTTACTGTGCTTATCAACAGTGATGCATACTTTCTGCTCATCAGTGCTTGTGTTCCCATAGTATTCTGAACAAAACTATTAACATGTGGAATAAATCAGTGTCAAAAATCTATTTTATTTTACAAACGTCTAGATAAGTACCAGTATTCATTACATTATCCCGACATTTCCTAATTTTCACCTCTAAAAATCATTAAGCTTTGTGATACCTAACTAAGAAGTATTCCATTACAGAAAGGAATGTCAAAAATACAAGGCCATATTGCAAGTATGAATCATGGAATAAAATGTATCAAGATTGGAAAGGAAAGTGTAAATTTCAAATGTAGTTAAACGCAACTTTTGTGATACATCTCTTAACTCCTCTTTAAAGATAAAACAAGATGACCATATGTAACTAGAAACAAACATTGGACATAAAAGCAAAACAAAGATAATGACAGTCAAATTGGAAAATTAGCATTCGATATCATGATTATACTGAGAAATTAAAAAATATATGTATACACAAGAAAAATTGTATGTGCACAGAATAAATGTTAAAAGTTATATCACTACATAATGAGGCTAAAATTAGACTGCTCATGTGCACTGACTCAAGCTCAGTATGACTATTTTTAATACTATTTATTCACTTCTGGTACAACTCATAGCACATCTTTTTAAGTTGCCTAATCATTGCATTCAACTGACAATATTAAATATTTTTGTAGTGTACTAAAATAAAATTATATTTTATTACTGCATGCATTTAATTCAAAGTGTAACCAATTTTTTATTCCATTTGTTTAGTGATTTTGACCGAAATGTGGAACTTGCGCAGCTCATACAACAGAAATTGGATGCTTATAAAGCGGATGAGCCAACAATGGGCGAAGTGAGTGGTTTCTGATCGAAGCTCCTTATATGAAAGTAAAATCAAACCCCAGATTGATTTAAGGGAACTAGTGTAGTCCTACAGGTTATAAAGACACTTTTAAGCACCAACACAGGAATTTTTTAAAAACTTAAAATTTGAAGTTTTGAGATTTTTTTCCCTTTAACTCTTATTTTGTTTTTTTGAAAAATCCTCTTTGACAGTCAAAATGAACTTTTCTAAGCAGATAGAGAAAACTGCCTGTGTTAAAAATTTGTCATAGGTTATGTTACACTCGTAAACCAATTTTTAAAATTTGCTAGAATAGACTGAAAAAATGTTCCTTTTGTGGAAAAAAATACAAATTTTGAGATATTGAAGTTTTAAAGCAATAAAATTTACCTTCGGATTACGTACAGGTATTTTTCAAAAAATTATTTAAAATACTTCTCAATGTATCTCCATAAATAATGTATAATTTTAAACAGAATTGTATAAACATATATTTAAATTTATAAAAAATGGTCGAAATTTGGAATGATTTTTGAGCATTGGTCCCCTTAATTTGAGAAGCTTTCCTTTTCTGTGTTACAACAGTTTGAATTTTTCCTAATGGTAAGTTTATGCTCCTGAATTTTTACCAGACAAAAATTTACCTTGACTGCCATAAAAAAATATTGATTACAAAATGTGCATCTTTTAAAGTTGAGTGTTTTGATCATTATTAAGAGTTTCATGACTTATCAGATGCATGCTCCTTGTGGCACATGTTTCGTTATAGCTATAACCAAAGTTTCCAAATCCAAGTTACCCTAGTGATCTATTCCCATGGGGTTTACTGCCTCTAGTGAACTTGAGGGTCGTACCACCAGGATGCCCAAGCAAGCTTTCTCTTCATCTTCTGTTTTCACAAGCTTGACATTGTCTGTTTTGTGTTTGACGTCACTTGGCCAAGTATGGCCCTTGTGCTCGAAATAAGTCGCTGCAACCACGGCAAATGCTGTGAGCTTAGCTTAAATCAACATGACGATCAGCAAGTTTTCTTGCGAGTATTTGAAACAGAATGTTTTATTAATTCCTTCAAATACCAGCTATTAAAAGTTTTTTTAAAGAAAAACTATGTGTCTAATGAGGATAAGTGCAGATGGTTCTTCCCTTTCCAATTTTAAGGCTGATCGGGCAGTTCAGAAATGGTTTCATGCACATGATCGCAGATCTTGCTTTTAGCTATGTAGTCATGAAACAACTGCAATTTTCTCTAGCCTAATTATTGACTGAAGCCTTCGTAAACTTGTTAGTCTCTACTATTATAAAAGGAAGTGTTTGTTTGTTATTTGCAAGTTCCTGACAAATCTATGGCACTTATAGTAATGGGATTTGGCACACTGGTAGTCCGAATTTCTGCAAGTTTTGCACGAAGCCCGAATTTTAAAATCCATTCTTTAACCTTTTAAAATGAATTTAATGGAATTTATTATTTTTGTTTTCTTCACAGAATGGCAGCAGCATAAAAGATCACTTTCTAAATTTAGTTTTTCCGTTTCCACTTAATTTTGCTGAGGTATGATTTTTCAGTGGACGATAGAAAACAAAGTTTTAGCTGCAGTTATATAGTTCTATCTCCTAGATTGTTAAAGATAGTAAGGAAATAAACATGCGTTTACAATTTATAATTTTTGAGTGTTTTCTTTTTATCTTGGATGGGTACTTTAGGGTTTCATATAAAATTGTAGAAAGCTTGCAAGAAAAGTGAAGAATTTTTTTCTTCTCATTGTATTATTCATTCAATTGTTGTAAAGTTTAGCTAAAATTTGCAACTGCAATTTACTGTTATACGGAAATTTTAGATTTTGCCATGAGCTGAATAGTTTTTGCTGCCAGCTTATAAAAGCGCACAGCAATATTTATTGTCAGCTTATAAATTTTATTTCAAGCCCTGCCTAAAACCCCAAAACAACTTATGCATGTATAAAAATGCCTAATTTTATGCTTGAAATGTAGTGCATCTATAAGAAATAAAATTTTGTTGCACACAAAACCTGTTTTTTAGGGACCAGAAAAAATGAGATCTCAACTCATAATTTTGGACAGAGGCTTTGATTGTGTCTCACCGCTTCTACATGAGTTAACCTTCCAAGCCATGGCTTACGATCTTCTACCTATACAAAATGACGTCTATAAATTTGAAACTTCTACTGGGCCTGATGTAAACATGAAAGAAAAAGAAGTCCTATTGGATGAAAACGATGATTTATGGGTTGAGTTGCGCCATCAACATATTGCCATTGTGTCAACGTAAGATTATATTCCTAAATTGATATTTTTAATTTTCATGATTTTATCGTAACCCTCCTGGTGGTTTATCTTTGTCAAAAACAGTCCTGTAGTGGCTAGACCAGGCCTCGAAATATACAGGTGCACCTAAGTTTTTAAATTAGGTGCACAGGTTATATTTTAGGAGCACAAAAAACGTAATATAAGAGCATTAAAGTAACGTAAACTACTTTATTAGTTGGCTATTTTTAGATAGGTTAGTAGTAGATAGTAAATAAAAATATTTAAACATCTAAATTCTCCTTTCTTCGGCGCACGGCTGTCGCGACAGTCGCTTCAACAGAGCCATCTGGAAAGTGTTTCGATCATCGGAAAGTTCTGGTGGCAGTGGTACAAGTAAACCTACCTCCTGTGTAAACCCGTTATGGCCCAACGATTTTTTTTCGCATAGTGTGTATTAAGGAATTTTAATTACGTTCTTTTAGATCGACAGAAGTCAATACTAATATTTTGTTCAAACATCAAAATAACATAAAATACGTCCCTCCCCTTTTTTTAACGTTAGGTGCAATGCGTGCACCAAGCGGAAAAAAATTAGGTGCACAGTTGTATTTTCATGTGATCCCGGGTATTTAGAGCCCTGGGCTAGACTGATGCAAAAACTTGTTCTAAACTGTCATCAGTTCTAGGTAAGTAACAATTTGTTCTGCCTTCTTGGATCGTCATTCCCTTTGAAGTAATAGAGCAGTTTTGTCTCAATAAGACATCTTGTCATTAGCAAAATTGACCAGATTTTGGACAAGATGTCTCATTGAAATCTCATCATGCTTGGAGAGTTAATATGGATGTTGTATTTTATATTGTAAGCATGCACATTTTACCTATTATGAGGCAGTTACTGTAAATTGTTTTCGTTAAACCTTTAAAAAATGTAATTAATGATTTCAATTCAACAAAACTAATCTGCTTCAATGAAATATTATTTTATTTCTTTGTCTAATTGATTTGTGTATGTCTTTTCTTGCATTTTTGGATCATATATTTTACATTCTCTGTTGGGTATTTTTTCATACAAACAATTAAATATTCACATTTTTTTTTTATCATTATGTTTTGAAATGCCTTTTAAAATATATTTAAAACTTCAATCAAAAATGAGCTTTTTGATAGAATTGAATATGTTTTTGGATAGAAGTTAGACAACCCAACACTTAAAAGTATTTCATCAAGTTGAATAAATGTGTAAACATTTTATTTTACATTAACTTTATTATTTTCCAAACAGGAGTGTAACAAAGCAACTCAAAACATTTATTGAAAGTAAACGCATGTCTGCATCAGCTGATAAAGCTAGTTTCAAAGATTTATCCGTTATGATTAAAAAAATGCCTCAATACCAAAAAGAGTTGAGCAAATACTCTGTATACTTGCACTTAGCTGAGGACTGTATGAAGTGCTATCAAGGAAATGTGGACAAGTTATGCAAAGTGGAACAGGTAACTTTTATTATATGAAATCACAGTTTAATTTTAAGTCCCATGTATCAAATCTGAATGTTATTTTTTATATTTGTATAAATTGATCCATTTTGGGAGCAGGATCACATCTTTTGTTTAAATTAGTTAATTGAATAATGGTCATAGTTGCTTACGCAAAGGCTGATTATAATGAAGTTCACTTGATTAAATGAAATTTTGAACCACTTTGAATATTCATGTCAGATATTCTTGGATTTGAAATTTTACTTTAACATTTGGACTACGGCCGGTACAGTAGTTGTACCTTGATCCTGCCAAGAAGGAATTTAGTCTACAACAGGTACAGCAGTTGTACCTGGAAAGTTATAAGAAATCCTGCCAGTTATAGCCATAGTCAAAAGGTTAATATTAGTATGCACTTCAAAGTTTATAGCAAAATTCCTATTACAAGTTGCTTACAAGCCTTTTTATTAGGGATGAATTCTGTGCTGAGGGATCCTAAATTAATGGAAATACAGAGTATTAAAAATTGTCTTCCTTCAAATTTCTGGAAAAGGCTGCATTCCATACGATGATAATGATATTGTACTGGATATTGTATTTACCAAATGGCACGAACTGGAGTGAATAGTTATAACAAGCTTCGTAACATCCATCCAACCATTTTCAAAATTACAAGGTGTTGTCCTGGGATCTTTTCCTTCGGGTTTCATCCAGGACTGTCATCAATAGCATGCTGTGCTGCTCCAATATGACGTCAATTCAACTACCTACTGCAGGGCTCGAAATACCCGGGTGCATTGTGCACATGAAAATATAATTGTGCACCTAATTTTTTCCCACTAGGTGCACGCAGTGCACCTAATTTAAAAACTAAGGTGCACCTGTATTAAAAAATCTATTTCGAGGCCTGATTTACTGCCAATAACATCTTGACTATTTGACATTTTATTAACTTGTCTCGATTCTGGTCATTCTCAAGTCATGCACAGGAATGTATTAGTCTGTAAAAATGTTGCATCGATTGTGCCAGCATTGTTAACAATTTCTAACTATATATGATATTTGAACTTGTCCCTATTCTAAAGGCCCTGCCACTTGTTTTATCTGATTAGTTAAATCACCCTCCACGTTCACCGCTTTTGATTTTTATGTTGCATAGAATTTTACCACGTTTGTAATGCATCATCCTTTTACTACAGTAAAAAGTTTTTTCATAATCAATTAATATGGGGACACCCCATCTTTGTTAAATTGTCTTGACTTAACAGGATTTTTTTGTCTTCATAGTTTGTTTTTTCTAAAGGTGCCCTTACTGTTTTAACGTTTTTATTTTTATTCCAAATCTTTCAACAACTTTTAAACTACATTATTTCATCTATTGCATATCATATTTTAACTACACTTTGTACGTTTTACGATAACTACATGTTTTATACACAGTAAACTCTCGATTATCAACGGAATTGAGTGGTGTGGCAAATGCTGATAATCCACAAAATGGCCTATAAGGGCATAAATTAGCACAAAAATGTTTTTGAACAGTTTTTATTACAGTAGTGTGATTATTCATACAATTATGAATTAATAAACAGTAGATTTCTGTACTTAAAAGTTTGTTTATTTACTTATTCACAAAAATCTGTTAATTCTTTTTGTTTTTTGTGTTAAAACACCTTTTTTTTAAATTGGAGAATGAAGTGTTATCAACAACATTTTGTCACACAGTCAACGCTGAGAAGCTGCAAAGCAAATAATCCGTCCGTATATAATAATAGGGAGTTCACTGAACTTATAATTTTATTTGTTAGTCTTGTTTATTTTATATTTCGTGTGCTTGCGTACTTGAATACATGTTTTAGTGTTTGTTTTGCTGTCTATTTATAATATTTGTAATGCGCTTTTGAAATTTATTTGGAGTTGCGCTTGGAACAGCTTATCAATTATTAGACCTTGTGCTAATAAAACCAAACCAAAGCAACCAACAAAACTGGAAAATATCAAGATCTTGCTTTACGTGAAAGGTACTGCTTTACTTACAAAGCAATTGGGTTCCAGATTTTTCATAACTACTCCTAGTGAGTGATTATTGTTAGTTTTACTGATATTTGATTTGTCAAACAGTTTAAATGTTATTTTGATTAGATTAATGCAATTTTTTTTTTTAGATTACCTTAATTTTTATTTTTTTACAATTTAAATTTTTAGATTAGTGTTTATTTTTGAAATTTTTTTTTCTTATGATTTCCTTTGAAAAATATGAGAGTAAAAATAAATGTAGTTTTTAAGAAAGAATACTTACATTTGGCCTTCAGATTCTACTGGTATATTTGATTTGAAATGAGTTCCTGTTATTTCCAAATATGAAGAGAACAATTATATGCATTATTTATTTCCTCTGTCGGAGTAACACCATATTAGAAGCATTACTGTTTTCAAGTTCAAATAGTGCGTTTTCAGTTGTAATTTAAGAAATTTCAATGGTATTTTAAGTCGGGATTGGGTGCTTGAAAAATTACAAATACATTTTTTAATTTATCATATTTTTAGTGAGCAAGTTAATTAATTGATAATTTTTATTTTAAGCTAATTTTGTATTTGTTGTGGGTATTGTAAATTGGCTTACTAAATGTCTATTTTTAATTTTGTAATGTAGTTTTATTTTTATTTTTTTTATATAGTCTTGTGAATTTCCTAAATATGTTCGTCTGCCTCTTGGATATCTTGTTTAGATTTTCAAGACAACTTTTACTTTTCAGGATCTTGCGATGGGCACAGATGCCGAAGGAGAGAAGATAAAGGATCCAATGCGAAATATTGTCCCAATTTTACTTGATGGTGCTGTGAGCACGTTTGATAAAATACGCATTATACTACTGTATATTTTATCGAAAAATGGTAATCGTCTCTTGCATCTCTTTAGAAACATCAGTAAATGTGTCAATTTGCACATTTTTGTTGAAATTCTTTAATCACAAATATTTCTGGCTTTCTTTGAGGATAATATGTATTTGAACTCGGAAATCACTGTCATGTTATGAGAATTTCTCCAGACACAAAATTTGCATCTGTTTCTATAGCAACAGACAAGCCTTATCCTATTTTTGATAGTGAATACTTAAAGAAATGTTTTGAAGTTTGTCACATTGGCACACCTTAAACTGTTATAATTTTCGTATTAAAAAAAGCCAAATGCATCCAATTTCAAAAATGTTTCTTTTTAACTGAAATTTCAAAGGCCTTTATTATTAATTCTAGGAATTACAGAGGAGAACCTTGCTAAACTAATCCAACATGCCCAGATTCCACCTACTGAGAAAGCAATGATTACCAATATGGCTATGTTGGGTCTCAATATTGTAACAGATGTAAGTGGGAATTTATCAGAAATTTTTATTTTGATACTTCCTATAGAATGTTAACTTATATTCAATTGTTGCTTATCAATGTGTAAAAGTAAGTTTATTATTTTTAAAACATGATTTTTTTTTTTTTAACATTTGAACAGGGTAGTCGAAAAAAACCGTATCACGTGCCGAGAAAGGAAAGAATTACAGAACAGACGTATCAAATGTCCAGGTGGACACCAATTATAAAGGACATCATAGAGGCAAGTTTTTAACTATCTGTTATGAAATTCTAATTTTATGATACAATCATGTCGGTTATCAACAATTACCTTAGAAATGGACTCATGGTTGTTTTTTTTTCCTCTCAAGGACGCAATTGATGATAAATTAGATGCCAAACATTTCCCCTTCTTAGCAGGGCGTGTTGCCCAAAGCAATTATGGTCGTCCGACACCCACAAGGTATGCTAAAAACGATTTTCTTGTTTAGTTTTTTTAATATTTTAAAATCCTACATTCAGAAGCGATACATTGGTGTTCAATTTCAGTGAATATTTGCTGATAAAAATACTAGAAATTGCACAAAGAATGTAATAACTAGAATTCAAGTAAAATTTTTTCTCAAAAAAGGAAAAGAAACTTATGCACACTGTGATTGAGTGAATAATTTAAGAATTTAATTGAAAAAACGGAACATCTGAGACTTACTATTTTAACATGAACATTTTTTGTTTTTATTCCTTGTGCAGATGAGTATTTTTCCATTTACTGTATTTCATTTCAAGAGCAAATGCACCAATGCAAATTTTATCTTATTTTTATTATTTCTAAATTTAAAGGTTATGTGATGTTTTTAAAAATAACATTAACGACATTAATAAAAAACTAAACGACGTTTCCTGTAGAACTGGTTTCCTTGCCAATATTCAATTATTGCAGGAAAACAAACTTTAGATTTTAAAATTGGGGCTTCAAGGGGGCCTTTAAGGACTACCTATGTGCTAATTTTCATAGTTGGAAGTGCTATAGATTCGTCTAAAGACAGGAAAGTAATAGCCTATGTTTTCCGCAGTGTTCTTAAGTATAAGTGCACCAAATTTGGTGTGGATTGGTATAGAAAATATGCACACCCACACAAACATCCTTTTTTCATATATAGATTGTGCAAGGGAAAACTGGCTTTAAAAATCTTACAATAATGGAAGAATATTAAAATTCTATTGGATAGCAATTGAATGAAGTAGTAAAAATACATATATTTCTCTATATCAAGTAGATATATAGGGCTATAATAAAAATGCATTTCTTACTAAAAATGTATTTGAAAAGAAATGGTATTGATGTGAATCTCTGGATTTATTTAAAGGAATTATGCCAGGGAAAACTGCTTTGAAAAAACTTACAATAATGGAAGAATATTAAAATTATATTAGATAGATATTGAATTATGTTGTAAGAATATTTCTGTAAAGGTGAGTTAATGTAAGAAAGCAGGAAAACAAAAAATATAATTATGTGTATTGTTTTCATAGCTAACTTGTATCCTATTTTCGCAGGAGATTGTGATGTCACTGTAACTTTCCCTTTCCAAAAATAAACAAATTCATTTTGTGCAGTTCGCGTTTAAAAAAAAAATTACATTTCCTGTCCCATTTCTGAGAATGAGAAAAATAAATTTAAAAAAAAACCTATTGACTAGGATTGTTAAGCTTTTTTTCTTAAAATCAGAATCGCTAAAGACAAATTAAAAATGTCAACGGATTTGAAATCTGCAGAAAATTTCACTTTAGATTGATACCTAAAAATATGATTTTCTTTAAATAAATAATTTTTAAATTGAATATATCTTCACTGGATTTGAAATCTGCGGAAAATTTTACACCAGTTTAATACCTTGCATCACAGGTGTTACGCCTGTGGTGTTGGTTTGCGAAGCACACCAATTCAATTTCAATCTATCACCACGGGCAAGCTAGCCACGCATTGGCTAGTAACTTATATGCCAAACGAAGTGTTTGTATCATTAAAAAATGTGCCCCATAAAAGAAAATAATTAAGAGAGACAGAAATGCAACTTGCATCTCTTCTGCCAATCCTGTGTCTGTATTCCACGAATCTTAAGAGTTGTGAATATTTTTCAATTGTCTGTTTCAAGAACATATCTGCATCATTTAATTAAACCTATTTTTATTTTCTTGATACATTGTATTTTTCCTTTCTACTTTTAGTGTGCGGTACGGCCATTGGCATAAAGATAAAAATGCGCCCAATGTGAAAAACTTACCACGTCTCATGGTATTTGTGGTTGGTGGAGCATGTTATTCAGAATTAAGATGTGCTTATGAAGTGACAAAAGAATATAAAAACTGGGAAGTTCTTTTAGGTACTTGTCATTTTGAAATAATTGTTTCCTCTGCTTTCTTTTATATAGTGCTACAATTCAAGGGCTTAAGTTATAAAAAGTGTTCAAGATCAAAATTGATTATAAAAAACAAAAGACTAAGACATTTTAAGTTCTTAATTTTAATATTTTCTTCATGAAATATTAAGATTATGTTTGAAAAATATTGCAAGTCAAAAAGAGCTAAGATACATTTATCTCAAAATAATCTGTTCCAACTTGATACCTACAAAATGGCTTATCAATCATTGATTATTTTAAAAAAGTAAACAAGTTTTTAGGGATAAATTTTTAAAAGAATTTTGTTTATTTTGCTCATAAAACAGTTGAAAATTTATGAATCAAGTAGCACAATTTAGACATAGAAAATATCTGAATTTGTTATTAATTGAAATCCTAGATGACAATTTTGGGATTTAATCTTTTCAAGGGGCACACTTCTATTCAATCATCTTGGTTAAGTACAGGCTGAAATTTGTATCTACACTATTGAATCAACAGATGGTGATGCTTCTGTTGCATGCTTTTACCTCTCAAAAACGCTATACAATTAGCCTAGGCATTTTTAATTGTGGTTTCCATTGAAATCACTTCACTTGAAAGGGTTAAGGAAATGTTAGGGATAAAAATAGTGGACGATAGCTCATTAATTGTAACTCAAAACAATACTCATAGTTCAGTGGACTGTAAGTTTTATTTTAACACACTCACGCAAGACCGCGCTCGTCGCCATCTTGCTCCAGTCTGACACACTCAAGAACTCAACTCATTTCAGTTCTTATTTCAGGACGGAACATTCCGGCCCCCGTTGAATGATTTTCATTCAACTTTACATGATTATTATAATATATTACACAATTGACAAAAACAGTTGATACAATATAACAAATAATGGAACACAAATAAAATACATTTAGAAAGATGTATTAATACAACCATTACTCTATGGGTAAAAGACAAATTTTTGATACTGGCCTTTTGAATATTCCTCTTTGTGTTTTAACACTAACTACTCTTACTTTCCCATCATTACCTGGGTATAACTCTATTATTCGACCTAAAGGCCAATTGCAAATTGCAGTATTATCCTCTTTAATAACTACTAAATCATTTATCTTAACATTGTCTTTCTCAAATACCCATTTTGTTCTTTGTTGTAAGGAACTCAAATAATTATGAGACCATTTTCTCCAAATTAGCTGAACTAACTTTGTAGTTCTCTGCCATAGTTTTAACTTAGTATCATGAATATTAGTTACAACAGGTTCAACAATACAGTTAATTGTTCTACCGATTAGAAAATGTCCAGGAGTCAAAGCGTTCAAATCATCTGCATCGGATGAAAAAGGCACAAGAGGACGTGAATTTAGAATACCTTCAATTTGAGTAATTACAGTCAAAAAGCCCTCTTAAGTTAATTTGGCATTTCCCACAACTCTCTTAAGATGGTATTTGAAGGATTTGACCCCTGCTTCCCACAGGCCTCCAAAATTTGGAGCTCTGGGTGGAATAAACTTCCAATTTATACCTTCAGTACTTAAGTATCCAGACAAATCATTGTCAGGAGTTCTAACTAAATCCTGTAACCTCTTAAGTTCCTTATTAGTACCTATGAAATTTTTTGCATTATCTGAAAAAATACAAGCACTTTTGCCTCTCCTAGCAAAAAATCTCTTTAAGGTTTCTATAAATGCTTGTGAAGTTAAATCAGTAACTATCTCTAAATGAATAGCACGTGTAGCAAAACAAATGAATATAGCAACATATACTTTATGATAAATTCCTTTCCTTTGGTACTTATATTTTATAAAAAATGGACCTGAAAAATCTATACCTGAACAATTGAAGGGATAGTTTTCAGTCACTCTTTCTTTTGGCAAATTACCCATAAATTGTTGACATGGGATAGGTTTTACCTTACAGCAAGTCACACAACAGTGAACTATTTTTCTACAAATGGCTCGACCATTTAGTGGCCAGAATTTTAACCTTAATTGAAAAAGTAGAGCCTGAGGTCCTAAATGTAAATATCGTTGATGTGCATAATTCACTATCAAATGAGTAAGCTTACTTTTACCATGCAACAAAATTGGAAATTTTTGATTAACATTTAAATCACTGTTTATTAACCTACCTCCAACTCTTAACAGCCCTTCTTCATCTAGAAATGGATGAAGATTTTTTATTTGACTGTTATATTTTACTTGACCCGTTTCTTTAAGAGATTTTATCTCTTCTCTGAAATCTTCCCACTGGATACTTTTTAAAAGAAAGGTTTCTGATTTGCTAAGCTCACCAGTATCCAAGGGTCCCTCTAATTTCTTTTTCCTACAGTTATCTATAAATCTAAATATAAATGCTGGAATACGAATTATCTTACTATAGTTATTACTAAGATTGATTATAACAGGAACAAATGAACTAATAGAAACAGTATAAACAGAAATAGAATCATTAAATTCACAGTTTTTTAGTTCTTTTGAAAAACTCTCTGGAATAACTGATGCAGGAATATCTCTGTTAGGATAGACCTGTTCCTTTAGGAACAATGGACCATTCCACCACAGCTCACTTTCTCTTAGCTTGTCGGGGCTCACTCCTCTAGACAGAAGATCGGCAGGGTTCTCCTGGGATGCAACATGTCGCCATTCCATTCCCTCAGTTAATTCTTGTATAGTTGAGTTTCTATTCGCAACAAACGTTTTTAGTTGAAATGGTTCCTTTTGAATCCAAGCCAAGACGATCATGGAATCACACCACAAGATGATATTATTCACAGTAATTTTTAATGACGATATCACTCGCTTAATTAGTTTTGCAAGAACTGCTCCACACAACTCCAATCTAGGAATCGTCATCTGTTTCAAAGGGCACACTCTTGATTTACTGGTCACTAATTTTACACACACTTGACCAGATTTTGATATTGATTTACAGTAAATTACTGCTCCGTAGGCTGCTTCAGAAGCGTCGCTGAAACCGTGTAGCTCGATCACAGTCGCATCTTTCACTAAAATACACCTACTAATCTCAATGTTGATTAATTGCAAGTTAACCGAAAACTGCTTCCATTCATCTGCTTCTTTTTCTGGCAGAATATCATTCCAATCAATTTTCAATAGCCAAAGTTTTTGCATAAATATTTTTGCTGTAATTATGACTGGAGCTACTAAGCCAATAGGATCGAAGATACTCGCTATAACTGACAATACTTGCCTTTTTGTGGCAATTGTGTCAGCATTAATCTTAATGTTGAAGCTTAAGCAATCTTTCTTAGGTTTCCATAAGACACCTAAAGCTTTAGATTCTTCTGAATCACCAAAGGGATAAATTTTGTCATCAGTTTGACATAAATCAGGAGCATTACTACACCATTTGTGTAAAATCATGCCTCCACTCTTTAGAATTTCTGTTAGCTGATTTTTAAGCTTTAATGCAGAGCTTAGGGACTCGGCCCCGGAAAGGACATCATCCATATAATAATCTTCTCTCAGAACAGTTGCTGCCAAAGGAAAATTATTTCCTTCATCTTTTGACAACTGAAGTAATGTTCTCATCGCTAAATATGGGGCGCTCACTGTCCCATATGTCACAGTGGTTAGCTCAAAAATCTTAATTGGATCGTAAAGGCTTTCCTTCCACAATATTTTTTGCAACTTTCTTTGCTCCAGATGAATAGCAATTGCATGATACATTTTTTGAATATCAGCAGTGAAAGCGAAAATGTGTTTTCTAAATCTCACCATTATTGAAAACAAATCCTCCTGTATTACGCCCCCGTTATATTGTATAGAATTAAGAGAGTTTCCTTTAGTTGTTAAAGAAAAAGCATTAAATACTACTCTTAAAGGTGTGGACTTACTTTTCTCTATTCCTCTATACACACCAAGGTGGGGAATATAATACGATCCCTTTTCCTCCTCACTTTCATTGATTTCAATCATATGGCCTAACTGTTGATATTCTTTTAAGAAATCTGAATATAATTTTAAATACTCGGGCTCTTTTGTTAAACGATTCCATAAAGAATTTAGTTTTTTAATTGCAATTTGTTTGGAACTCCCTAAAGTGTTTGGATCCTCTTTTAAAGGCATTTTAACGACGTACCTACCACTTTCATCTCGTGTATAATTTTCTACAAAATGTTTATCACAAATGAATGTTTCTTTATTTTTGGGTTTTTCAATTTCAATATTCTCAATTTCCCAAAACTTTTTAAGTGTTTTATCTAGGTTACTTTCTTCCTTTAAAAGCCCACAATGAATCCTGTTTTTCCTCTCTGTTGGAAAAGTTCCCGATACAACAAAACCAAAAACAGTGCTTTGTAGAATAAGATCGGAGCTGCTAATACGAATTTGCCCTGGTTTTAACAACTCATAAAAAATTCCCGCTCCAAGCAACATGTCCACTTTTTCTGGAATATTAAATTTATCGTCTGCTAATTTAACATTAGAAAAATCCTGTGTTGAAATGTCAATAGCACTCGTTGGCGTTAAATCAGCGGTAATTTTTGGTACCACGAGAAAATCCAAATTCTTGACAAAACTCATATCGTGATTGCAAATTGAAGCGTTGACTCTTTGCTTTATTGTTAAGCCAATGTCGTTTAATCCTGAAACTAAAATTTTAGTTTTTTCTCTTTTTAATTGTAAAAGCTCAATGAAATTACTAGATAAAAAATTAGATTCACTCCCAACGTCTAACAAACACTTCACTCTATATTTATGACCTGTCTCATCAATTAGAAAACATACTACAGTCGAAAGTAAAACAGTGCTCTTTTTATTGGTATAGCTACTCATGAAAGCTTTTTCATTGTAAACAAATTCTGCTGCATTGGCGTTCAAGGTCGGGGACTCATCCGTTGCTTTAGAATCGCCAAATTGCTGCGTAGCGTTTCTCTCAATTTTGTTTTTTATCGATGAAACTGATTCTCTTTCGTTTGCAGCACTATTTATTAGCGGAAAATGCAAAGATTTATGATGGCGTTTTTTGCAAAAACAGTTAAACTTAGATTTACAGTTCGAAACCATATGTGGACACATTAAAACACAACTTATTACTCTTCACACATTCTACTCTATCTTGTACACATAATTTTAAGTAAGACGGACAATTTGTTAAAAAATGATTCTCATGACATAGAACACAATCTAAAGTCTTAATGTCCGACAAAAACACTTTAGCTACACTTTTTGAATTGGTATGTTTACGATTAAAATTATAATTCTCAGTTAGGGTTTTTCCGCGTGACGTATAATACAAATCGATTTCTCTAGCTAATATTTCTGGAGGGAACCACTTATCTGCTTGTCTTACGCTGATGTGAGAAGCTGTTTCTTTGTCTAGTGTTTGGAACATTTTATCCGACACAATAAGTTGTTTAAGAGTCTCGAAGTCGGAAACATCTCTTAGTTTTCAGGCATGAGAATCTTCCGCGTTTCCGCGGAGTTCCGTTTTTTAGGTTTTTTTATGTTTTTCCTCTTTTTAGTAATTTTCCGCGTTTTTCTAACGTGATTTTGGCAGTTTTTAAGAATATGACGTCATCAGTGTTTCTAGCCAATGAGAGTATATTTCAAGCTTTGAAGAACCGGATGTCCTAGTGACGTTTTTATGTAGTAGTGTGCAGGCATGGGCGATGTATTGATATATCGTGAAAAACCGGTGTGAGGTTTCACGATGGCGATGCATCGTGACATCGCGATTTTTTCCGATCTCACACAGCCATCCCTTAGCTAGCGCAGGTCTCGCGGTCATCGTGACATCGCGATTTTTTCCGATCTTACACAGGCATCCCATAGGTAGCATAGATCTCGCGATCATCGTAACATCGCGATTGTTTCCGATGCCGCGATGTTATTGCTTATCGCCTAATTAATGAGGAATTTCTCAAAGACCTAAAGATGACTTTCGATTCCAAATTATTTTTTTTAGCGAAATTGAAATTCAGTATAATTTAAACAAACAGGATTTTGCACATTTTAAGTTGCATTCCAAAAATCCATTCTTGTTTCTTGATGTTACAACCAATCCGTTTGCATCCTTTTTTGTTGCGAACTTCTGTGGCAATCTAGATCATATATGACGTCATCATTACTTAGAGGAATCAAATGCCCCTTTATTTCTATTTATTCTGAAGTTTTTCTTAAAAGCTAATTTTGAATCTCTACTTGAGCATATATGGTGTGTGGGGGACACACATCCACATGCACACAGATATTAGGGTGCATCTAATGCCCCTCTAGAAACAAATAAGCTTGTCCCCAATCTCAAAATGTTCCATTACCCGTAAAAAGTTACCATACCAAATCTTTTTGTTTTTCAAATAGTTTTAGAGGTCCACGACAACTTTGAAATTTTAGATTTTCTGTATCAGCATCATCATCAATTACAACCAAGATAAAGTTGTTGCCAAAACCATGTGGTAACACTGATTAAACTAGTGACTGCAGCTTTAACTTTGTTTGCAATACATTTCCTGTTTATTTCAACTTGTGGTTTTCATTATGAACTGATTTTCAACTTTTGTTTATTGCTAGTTAGATTCTGATTTGGACAGTGTACACTGGCTTAACTTGAACTGAACTTTTTGTTCTGATTTCCCTATGGAAACCAGACTGACTTCAAATATTTTTTTATCTTTGAAGCAAGATAACTTGTAATGATTTTAAAATAAATGGCTCCAAACTTCCAACTAATTTGCAAGTTTTGAGGTGTATGATGTATCATATTGAAGAACATGTCCAAGAAAATAGGACTAAATGGGAGTCTGCAAAACTAGTCCTTTCCCAAGCAAAGCTGTTTCATGAAAAAGCAAATATCCTAATAATCAGTGAACCAAAAGCTTGTGAAAAACTTATAAAACTTCTTGATGACAGCACAAAATTAAGAGGGATACCACTTAATCGAAGATCTGCACCAAATACTGTAGACAAGTTAAAACAGATGGAATATAATTTAGCATTAACATTTTCTTAATGGCCTGTGAGTGTAGAAAAGCAAATACAGAACAAAGACTTTGCCTTCCTTCAGTCAGTGTAAAGTGACCATTTGGCAACATTTGGATCACATGACAAATGTCTTGCGGAAAAACTCAAACGAAAAGAACAGTGTCTACAGTACAACAAATAAGAAGGGAAAAAGTGAATAGAGAAATGAGTTTCAACTTAATATTACGTGATATTCTCAGCTCTATCGATGATGATTGTGATGAACAAAGTGATACAAATGATGTGGAAAATTTCCCTTTTGAAGGACGATCAACAAGTACTCAAAGTCGTCATCAAAATAAAAGAGCAGGATCGACATTATTCATTCCACACGACATTATGACGAAAGCTAATCTTGTTTCACTAGCAACACATTTAAACATGAGTCCAGCACAACAAGCAGCATATACAAAAGCATTAATTACATAACTAGGAGAAGAGACATCTACAATTGCAGCATCTTACGCAACAGCAAATTGATCAAGAAGGCAAGTTGCAATGAAGATTTCTACTACCTGCAAGGAACAGTGGTGCTTTCCTATATATACAACTGCATTTGGATTCAAAACTTTCAACATCATTGTCCAATAAGTACAAAACTGAAGAACATCTCACCATTGTCGTTGGAAACGTTCACCAGCAAAATATTCTTGATACACCAGTATATTCCCAAGGAACTGATCTTAAATGTGGCCCAATCATTGCTGATTTAATATATGAGCAGCTCACCTGGCAATACACACATACAATTGTGAACATGACATTTGACACAACTTCTTCCAACACAGGTCATGTTACTGCTGCCTGCATCAGTGTGCTAAAGAAATTGGGATGTGCGCTTCTTTGGTCAGTTTGCCGCCATCATGTTGGATAAGTCATTTTATCCCACGAGTTTGATGACTTAAAGATTGAGGCCTCCAAGTCACCAGATATAACCTTGTTTAAACGATTTCATGACAATTTTGATCATCTTGAATAGTTTAATACTGAATTGGAACCTTTTGACTCAAAGTCAGTGAATGTACAAGCGAGAAGCATAGTTGATGGTATTGGAGACAATGCAATCCAGACAGCAACATCTGCCATCGATTCAGGAAAAAACAGATTACTATGTAAAGTTCATAAAGCTTTGCCTATTGTAACTAGACTTTCCCAATACTACAGGAGCCTTGCACAAAGCATGTTGGATGGCCAAATTGTTATACGCAATTAAAATGTGTCTTCTTGAGAAGCAAATACAGCAACTACCTGCTGGTACAATAACTGTAAAACAACAGATTGCCAAACTGCTGACTTTGCTAACTTTGTAACTCTCCATCTACTGCATCTGGTGGATAACCTGCGATTATGCCATAAATTCCCCTTGGAACGACCAACAAATACTTCATTCTCTTAGTGTACAAGGCTGTCCATCTCATTATATCTAAAAGTGCAATCAGTGCCTTTGAAAACCACTACTGGTATCTTACAGAAGAGATGGTGCTACTTGCCCTTTGGAGCAACAAAGTTCCACCACAAGAACAAAAAGCCATCGCTAATGTTATGGTAGCTACAAAACCAAATTCCACCGATACTGCTTTTAAATTGCAAGGTAGATGTGGTATGGATTTTGGAAAACCCGAATTTCCAAAAAATCTCACTCTAAATACAACTCTTTCTGATTTACTAGGAGCAGATTATTGGTTTTTATTTTATCTGCTTGAACTAGACTCAAATTTTTAAATAGAAGATGTTTCAGATTGGTCAAGTTCTGCATCTTATACCACATCATTCACAAAGTTACAAGCATTGAATGTTGTCAATGACTGCAGAAAGAGGGGTCAAGCTAAGTACCGATTTCATACAATCAGCAAAATGTGAAGATCATTACCAAACTGTTCTGCAGTTTTTTTGACAAGATCGACAAGAAACGGAGAAATCTGCGAAAATGACAAAATTGACTGAATTTTAAATTGAGTGTACTTGTATAAACTTAAATTGAAATCAGAAAATTAATAGCATATGATAATATATTATTTTATTATATCACAAAACAATCTTAGTTGCATTATTTCATTTGAATATATGTTGAAAAAAAATTTGTTTTACTCATGATGCTTTATTTATCAGAATTTCTATTTTTATTGTACATTCCTGGGACCGGTGGACCAGATAGATGTTATTCAATTTTTCAAAACTTTTACGTCTATTTTTTTTTTGCATTTCTAACAAAAATAACATAGAGACAGACCATTACCATGAAATTTTTAAAGAGATAGGGCGTTTGATGCACCCTAACAGATATATATGCAAAATCTTGTTTTAAATCATGCGTGCCTCTTAAATGTACAACGTAGATCTTTACTTGTTATTTGTTTCCTGCCACGATTTTTAGTAACCAAGAGAAAAAGAACCTATTAATAATTATATATATGGTGATATAGGAACAAGGTTTTGCTTTTACTATGTATAAAATGCATGGTTAACATCTCGATATTGTGATGTTAGAATGCTGAAGTATCGCGA
Organism: Metellina segmentata; assembly: GCA_947359465.1. Taxonomy (NCBI): domain Eukaryota; kingdom Metazoa; phylum Arthropoda; class Arachnida; order Araneae; family Tetragnathidae; genus Metellina; species Metellina segmentata. The sequence continues at coordinate 104,113,472 of OX375875.1, forward strand.
TGTAAAAGTTTGAACATCGCTCAGGTCTACTAGGGGGTTCGCCCACTGTTCACCAACTCCATAGTGTACAAATTGTTCCTCGAGCGTGCAAGATATTTTAATTTTTACTGTTGCGGAATCCTATGCCCACAGACCTGACTTGCGTGTATTTAATTTCAAATTTTGGTTTTCCTCTTTTTTGAAATTTTGCATTCTCATGCCTGAGTTTTAAATAATAATCCCAATTTGTCACTAGACGTGATGCAAACTGCACATGTGTTTCATGTGGTTGTTTGTATGCTTTTCTGAAATGCTCTAAGCAAGAATATGGCGTTGGTTGATACTCCCTTAAGACTAATTCTTTAATTTTCTCATAATTCGCGATATCCTTATCACTCAAGTAAGTTATTATATTCGAGGCTCTATCCCCTAATAAGTTTAACAGTATTTCTGATTTATAAATCTCAGGAACAACTTTAGTGCTAAAAGCGCGCTCTAAAGAGTTAAAGAAAAAAAACCAACCCTCTGGACGTACAGGAATTCTAACTGTTAAAGTTCTAACACTTTTAATTAATTGATCTAAGGATTCCGATTTTATTTCGCTTTCACTTGCATCGTGCTTAGCTTCGGATCTGATTTTAGCTAGTTCCAATTCCTTTTCGATCTTTTTGACCTCATTATTTGATCTTTCTAGCTTCATTTTCTCAAGATCAATTTGCCTTTGCTCTTCGAGCTTTCGATTCTCAATAATAGTAGTTGCAACATTTTTCACAAGTTCACGTTTAGTTGCATAAATAACACTATTCTCAATAGCATCATGTAAATCAACAATAGTACTCTTATCAGAAACAGTTAAATTTAGTTCAGCGGCAATAAGCCTCAAATCCTCTTTCTTAGCTCCTTTGAACATTTTCTCACTTAATAACAAAAAGATTATTCAGAATCACTTACAGCAAAGAATCCAAGAAACGAAAGTTGACTACTACGAATTATCCATTAAATGCTCCGGCTCTATCCGACCAGATGGACAATAGCTCATTAATTGTAACTCAAAACAATACTCATAGTTCAGTGGACTGTAAGTTTTATTTTAACACACTCACGCAAGACCGCGCTCGTCGCCATCTTGCTCCAGTCTGACACACTCAAGAACTCAAACTCATTTCAGTTCTTATTTCAGGACGGAACAAATAGTGTTAAATAGTATGCATTTTCTTAATTTGAACTTCTTATGTATGTCTCAAATCTTTCCTGCTTATTTGGAATTGATTGTTAATTTTTTTTTTTACAGGAAGCGATCATCTACTTACCCCAGAGGGATTTCTCACTGATCTCCGAGATTTAACTAGTTAAATTTTAGGTGTGCTTTTGAGAAAATATCTTGTTTTATGCACATCTTCTCTAGACCACTTTTCATGTACAGTTTCCAGCTAGTCATGTCTAATGTTCATTTCTATGACTTTTGTTTATAAATTCTAAATACTCTATTATAAATTTATCCCTGTTCATCTGTGAGTAATTGTGATGTTTTTAACTTGAGTAGCTTTGTGTGCTTTTGGTGCAAGTTTCATCAAAATGGTGACTTGAATATGTGATAAACAGCCACGGTTAGATTACTGAAGCTGCACACTACTTTTTCACTTTGTTGATTGGACTAATGCATTTAAGGTACTCAAGATAATATACCATGTGGTATAAAATTAGGAATTTATATACTGTTTTTTTGTAATGTAGATAATTGTTACACCGTTGTTTCCCTTTGTAGATTCCACATCTTTCCTTTTGTTTTCCTAGAAACATGCATACCTGCTAACTATTACTAAATGTTTGGATCACATTTCAAAGTCCAACTACAAAAATTTGAAACATTTCAGAGGAATTGAAATATTTGAAACAAATTTTTTAATATCTACAAATGTTTTTAAAACATTTGTCCCATCAGTTCTTAAAAGCTCGACTTTGTCTTCATATGCCCTTTTTTATATTTTTTACATGATAAACTAGCTTTTTGGATTTGAAAAATCGAAATGTTTATGAATAGATATTTGTAATTGACCAACTGAAATAGTCCAGCTAAAAGTTGGCAAGTATGCAAGTGTATTATTTCTGAACACGTTTAGAGTATTTAAATACTACTTTATATGTCTAAATAGAGTTATCTGGTTATTCACCTGTTATTCGTGGGTTTCTATGTATTGTATGTATATATAGCCAGGTATATATACGTTTTTCAGAAGTTCATATCCACAAATATTCCTATAAATATGCAAGTAATTGCACATAATGGGAATTAAACTTATTCAACAGCATAGTGTTTATCTCTTATGCACCATACAAATTTTTCATTTGTAATTAAATATATATTAAATTAGGATAACTTGAACTTCATATTTTAATTTCGAAACACTTACTTCGATTCAGTCTGACGTTTCCCATATTGTTAATTTAACCTGTATTGGGGTTAACCTATTTGACAGGCAAGTTTTTAGATTTTAATAGACACATAACATTAAATATAGCAACAATATTTTAAATTTTAGGTGGTTGATTTTCTTAATTTTAAATTTCTAGAGAATTAAAAATCTGGCATATATGTGCCCTTGACTTATCTTTTGATAAAAAAAAATCGTTAAAGCTACATCTCGTAGCTTTTCGGTATTTTGAGGTGCAAGCAGTTAAGGTCGGCGAGTTTGTATTTTTGATTTGTTTTGACATTTTGTGTGATAACTTTCATTATGGACATGAAGGAAGCAACAACTTGTATAAACATGTGATTGAATTACATGAAAATATTATTGGTATTTTAGTATTTTTTTTCTAGATCTTTAATTGTATAAGGTAAATGTAACATGGCTGCTAAATGTTGCTATGAAACCTTATTTATATATGTTCACTTAATTATTTTTATTGCCGTTTTTACAAGTTTCCTGAATTTAATCATGATTTTTTTTATGTATTTTAACAAAGACTTAAACAAGTGAGGCCTTGGCTTCACTTGGTTGATACATACATATATATATATATATATATAAAATTTTCTGTCTATAAACTGTTAATTTATAGAATGTTAAAAAAAGTTAGCATATTAGTTAGATCTTATTAAAAGTAATGGAATTGTATTTTTGTGACAGTTGTTTACTTTATGGTAGAATCTTAAATTGTATAATAATTGAGTGTAAATATTGTTTCATACTTTTTTTTATCAATAGTGTATCTATGCAGTAATAGTTGCTTTTGTTTTGTATTGCATTATCTATTTTGATTTGATCCATGTTTTATAAAAGTACTAGATACGTATGTAGTCAGGGCCATCCGCCTAGGGAGGTTTTCTTAAGCTGTTAATCTACAGTCACCGTAGAGTGCATAATAAAAGTTACTCCTTCCTCAAGGATAGGTTCCAAGATCATTTGTGTGCAGAATGGGATGTTATTTATGGGTGGCCTTGTATTAGTTTATTACCAACATTTGTACATTCAAAGCTTATTTTTCTCTTTAGATAATGAACCAAAAAAATTTAGTTTATATAACAATGTTGGAACTTTAGATACTTTAATTCAAAATTAGGGTTGAGCAGGTATTTCCGTGCTTCTTAGCAGTTAAGCTCTGAATTTGGTAAAAACTAGGGCAGTTAATTAAGAGCTGGTAAGTAATGCTTTTCACATAGCAAAGTTGCATTACTATAGGATCACTATTCCTGTGATAATATCAATACAGCTCATACAATTTAAAAGTAATATATTGTCTCATTCATCTAGGGCAGTTAATTAAGAGCTGGTAAGTAATGCTTTTCACATAGCAAAGTTGCATTACTATAGGATCACTATTCCTGTGATAATATCAATACAGCTCGTACAATTTAAAAGTAATATATTGTCTCATCCATCTAACTTATAAAACTACAAATTGTTTTTCTTCAATTTTTATAGTGTGGTCAAAGAGCTTAGAAATATAAAAGCTTTAGGGGTTCAATAATATACATGTTTGGAATTAAAACTTGAACATCTCATTGTGCTATGTTAGATATTGTGTACAGTTCTTTATAGATAAGTTGCTATAATGACTTAAAATCTAGTTCTCTAGTCATTGTATTTCAACATTGACATTCCTATTAGTTCTGTATCAGTACTAGTAGAATAAAGCTGCAATACCATTCAAAGCCTTATTTTCTTTTAATGTTCAATCTGAAGTGATTTAATACAAAGTTTTTAAATGCCGAAATTTGAAAATTTAATCATTCCATAATTTAAAGATCAGCTCAAAAACATGCAGTTTAGAAGAAAAAAAAATTTAATTATTAAAAAAAAATTAAAAGTCCAAATACTTTTTAATTTAAATAACTAAATTTCCAAAGTTTGATAATAAAACCCCAGGAGAATTTTAGGTCTGCAATCTGAACATAAATGCTTCGATATTTTCCATAGAACGAGTCACTATTTTTTCATTTACTATTTATTGCTAACAGAAAAGTTCGGATAACAGAGGCACAATACAAAACATTGCAACACACAGGTTCACTGAGCATGAGTAATGTATACACCAAATTTGTGAATAATCGCAACATAACGACCAAGCATCACACTGTTTATAACATGAACAGAACAAATTACTTGTGTCTTCCAAAGCAACATTTTTTACTGACATTAGGAAATCATTCAGTATTCAATGCAGTTCCAAGAAACCAAAAAGTCACAACAATCAGATAGGCTTGGACAAAAACGCATGAAATGAGAAATACATCTTTACAAGTAGATGGCATTTTTGTGTTTGAAGACAACAAATTAAGAATTGGAAATATTACAAAAACACTAGTTTGACATCAATATCCACAGAAGTTGGATTTTGTATCGGAAATAGTTCAATGTTTTGGCTTCACATAATCTCTACAGCAATTATTTGCAAGACAAAACATTCATTCATTTTGAACCTTATACAAAAAAAAAATTTAAATAGTATTTTGCAAGACACTTCATATACAATTTCTCCTAACGTTGCAATACAGTACAGAAAACTGACTTGTTCTAACTACACTTTTTTCAAATTTATGATTTTTCGTATATATTATTGCTTTCTAAAATAGTCTTTCAGCTCCAATTATAAACTTCCCCCTGACGTGCTTGAAGAGTTTTGTTTTTACTTAAATGTACTAAATAGTAGAAACAAATGAGTAGTAGTAACTTTAAAATGGGCAAACTAAGAAACACTGTTTTCCAAAATGAAAATTAAGAATATCAAACTTTGAAAGTGTCGGACAAATATGTTTAAATTTTCAGCAGATGAGCATCATTGCTTAACAATCCACATCAGAAATTGTAAAATAACATTTTCTGTTTAGTATACATGGCGATTTTTGTGTGAAACTTTACAATGCTCACGGACAACTTTTTATGCGTAAAGGTAGTTTATTGAAAAGCAGGAAAAACAAAATTTTGCTCAGATATTTGAAAACTCAAGTTTTAATCAGGAATAAAGCAGGTCGTGAATAATTATAAAAACAGAATGTTACAAATGGCCAATAATAAATAATTCTTTTTAAAGGACATTTAATTTGAAATCAATTAAAACAAAACGCTTGACAAAAACACTTTCAATGAAACAGGTCTTCAAATTGTAAAGTTTAAAATTAGATTTTTCTATGCAACTTGAGGATTTAAAATCAGGAAAAAACCTGAAGTTAAAAACTACCATAAAATGACAAATTATAAGTACCAAAAGGTTATATTTGAAAGGAGAAAGATAAATTAACAATGATATGTGTAAAAATCGAACTGAACGAGTAAATATCTTCAATAAATAATACCAAGTTATTTGAAAAGATGAGCAGATTGCATTGATGCATCAGTTTAGGAAGATGACTAAAAGCTCCAGTAAAATTTGAAGTCTCAAATTTCAGTCAAGGGAGGAAATAATTTTCACTATTTCTACAAAAAAAAACCTTAGAAATTTAAATAGGGTCATTTAACAAAAGTAATTTGAGTTGTAATTTATAAAAAATTTAAATAAATAACACCGATAATCTAAATAGACAATTAAAACTTGATACATACTTCCCCATTTACAAAATTGTCACTCAAGGATTTCTTTGCCCTCAATCGAAAGCTCTTTAACGCTATCACAATGTTTGCAAAGTTATTAAGCACAAACATCAGCTAAGTAGTAAGGTTTCAAAAACGAGATTTTAGAAGATCCTGCTTCAGCAGTCATTTACTGATATGCTTTAAATTTTCACAAGACACTAATTTTTATGAATTCATTTGTGACATAATTTTTCACTTTCTGTAAATTCATAATATGTTCCAATAAGTGGAATAAAATTTTAAATACATGTCTTAAACTTTCAAATTGTATTTCCCAGAAAATGAAATTTAATAATGGAACTACAATCATTAAATAATTTTTTATATAAAATAATAAAAATATATTCATAACACTTTCAGCAACAATAGTATCTGGGGCGGACTAGATGATTGTCACAAGCAAGAAATGTCAATTTTAAGATGTTTGAAAAATATAAAATATTAATATCCAAATAGGAAAATTAGAACAGTGCTTTAAAAAAACCGGAGAACACAATTAGTTTAGTTAATGTCACAAACTAAGAATTTTCCTCACACTATCAAATATTCATTTTGAAAACGTTTATGAATTTTTTCAATACATCCATTCATTCACAAAAAATATATCTGTTAAGTAATTTATGATACAGTTTTCAAGATGCAGATATTTTAAGAACAATTCAATATGACAATTGATTAAATTTATAAACAGCAAGTGTTATCAACTTTTACGAGATCAAATTAACTTTACATTGACTGTGTACTAAAATACCAGATGTGCTCTTTCTTCAAAATGAAATAAATTGAATCGTATAGTTGTCTGAACTTTTTAACACATAACTAGTTAAAATTCACTTTTAATCTCGTGAATGGTACGAACCAAGAGGATTTGTAAAGTCAAAACTCATTAAGTATTTAATTTTTTTTAATGTTTAAAGTAATAGAAGATAACCCAAAAAATTTAAGGGAACATTTTAACCTTTTATCACAATGACAGTATCCAGTGCATTGAATTTACATAGAAATCCTTACAATAAATTGTTTCTCACTTAAATCTTGTAATTTTATACAAAAATTTGTAATTAAAAATTTTTATTTTTTAAATAAAATTTTACGCATCAAAATACATTGAACATTAAATCAAACTATTTAATAATTCAAAGGTGATAATACTATAATGAAAGATTAATTAGTGAGGTAAATTATTAACTTGTAAAAAGTGTTTTTATTGATATGAAAACACAAACACTTTTATGAGAAACAACTTGTTTAGGGAGGATTCTTTTTTAAGATAAAATGATTCTTACTAGAAAGCATAAAGTCACTAAATAGGGTTCTTTTAACGGAGTCTTTTTAGTTGGAGTGTTATAAATATTTAGCTAGACTCTTTAAAGTTTAAAAAAAATGTTGAGAAAGACAAAGTTAACTTAAGAATTAGCAGTTTTTGAACAAATGCCTATTAGAATTTTAAGTAGCTCTTTTTTAATGAACCAACCTCAATAATCAAATGTTCTACAGTGAAATGGGAAAGTTAAAAAAAGCGTCTCTTGTTGTGTACATGCATTTTTTCTAAGGGATTATACAGATATTTAATCTCCTTAAAATGTTTAGAAGGACCAATAAAACTTAAATACAGATTTACAAATTATTGAAAAAGAATACAAAACTGTAAGAGCTCAAGAAATTAAAAGATGGATTTAAAGGTATATAAATAACTACATGATCTATAATAAACAGAAATTACAAAATAAACTTGCTGAAACAAGAAAGCATTTTCCTAAAAAAGCATTCAATGTGATGGCTTACAAGGGTCCAGTTGTCAGTAAAAAAGCTTACTAAAATTTGATTTACAATTATTAATATTTCACATTTTCAGAGGGAACAATCTGAACTTTGTGGCAAGATAGACATAGAAACTCAGTTGCATCTGGTCTAAAGTGAAAATAGTTATCATTAAAATATGATTTTACAATACAAGTTTCTTTGTTATTTTTAAAATAGCCAGTTCTCAGTCAAAAGTTTTGCTAAATTTAGCCTGTAAATCTGTATTTAAGGTTATGTTGGTTGGAAAATTTGGACAATTAATCCCTTTGTAAACCACCACACATAGCGAGAAAAAAAATTGCTGTGAACAAAAATGTTTTTCTGTTAAAATGGTGATACAAATCCACTTAGATTTGCCTAAAACAATTTATTCAATATGTTTTGTAGAATTTTCAAGTAAATTTTGTAATTATTTATGAATTTAAACCCATGAAGATGCATAAAATTACATATTTGTTTCATAAATAACAGAAAAAGACAATGCATTAGGTGATAACAAAATACTTTAGTTTGCATGTCATAGTTGAAGTTTTAACTATGCATATACGTCAGCATTTAGCACTAACAAAGAATTCATATCAACACACCCATTTCCAAATCATCAGTGACTAAAGTCACAATATATGACTCGAGTATTTCCAGAAAGAAAACCAATATAGCTAAAAGATCATTCTTTAAAATAGTGTATCAAATGTTATTTCACATTCCTTATAAATCGATTCACAATTACTTCCTTCATCCGACAGTACAAAAAGGTATACAAGTAAACGAATATCATTTTTATTTCAAACAGCAACATGACCAGGTTTCGAGTTGGTTTATCAGACTAGACATCTGAGGTGGAATTGTTTGTAATAAACTAATAACATATTTCAAGAGAAAATATTTGGCATAAAAGTACCTGTAGTTTGATATTCATGTAAGACAGATATGTTTTATGGAAATGAGTAATTGGCAACTGTATACAAAACATAAAATGCAATCACTTTAAAATTATAAATTATCCATTCTCAGAACAAACTACAGAAAATTTTACCATGCTCTGTATTTCAGTCAATCATTTGAGCCAGCACTACTTCAAACATACTTTCAAATATAAAAGGAATGCTTAGTAAGGAAAATTTTTAAAAGAACGCTTCCAAATCTCAAAAACAAATACATCTTCTGATCTCATGTCCAAAAACAATAGCAACAAGACTTAGCAAGCGGAGAAATAAAACAAACAGAAAAAGGTAATAAATACACTAAAATTAAAACGTTTCATTTCTTTATTTCAAATTCATCCAACTTTTTGCATTCCTCTGTCTAAATGAGGATAATGAGGCAATGGTATAACGACCTAGAGCATAATTTCAGCAGTTATTTAAATATCAAAATAACAAGATGATGATGATAGATGCTGCAATTCAGGTACAAACACAAACAAGTATTTAGCAAAGACGTTTTTCATGACTACAAATCATACAAGATGGCAGTGTATTTACACTAGTTTTGAAAATGAAAGATTCCCACTCACTCATAAGGCAAGATTTTTAACATACAACAAGACTGTAATCACAGTTCACCTAACTTTAATATATTAAATTTATTTCACAATTGTATTGGTCCTCATCTACAATTACACAGAAATGTTAAAAGTGTAATATTAATTTACGCAGGAAAAGTTGGGAAAACATCCACTTTCTCTTCCAAATTTTGAAAGCCTGGAGTGATAATTTCAAAGTATAAGTGGGAATCTACATCACTTGGAAAGAAGAGTGCGAGGTTCTCTGGCCAGACAAGAATGTTGTTTGGAAGGAAACCTTTGATCCTGAGGAAGTGCCCTTGAACGGTCATCCAGGTCCTGTGAAAGAGAATTGTGGGGTAAAAGGGAGACTTGAGGGATATGATACTCTCAGGACCCCTAATGTCCTTCCTTCTGTCTCCCTTTAACCAATTCTCTTCTTTCTCCTTCACAGAACCACAAAAACTGTCCAAGTACAGCCCCGCCAACATCAAATGGTTCCTTCCAAACAACATTCTTTCTTGTTTGCCGGAGAACTTCACAAAGAGCACTACAAAAAAATACTCAAATACATTTTTAAGAGCCACCATAATAAATAAGTGCTATTCTAATCACAGAAAATGTTTAGAATCTTGTTCAATTCCCAATATTTTGTCTCGTTTTCCACTCAATCCATTAAAAGAATTTACAAGGAAATCAGCCCACAAACATATCCTTTTGTCTAATGGAAAACAAATATTTGAAAAGATCTAGTTTTTATTTCTTTTTTTTTTGTAATCCTACCAAATCATCATTTGTGTGACCAGACTAGTCAAAGAACTACTTGCAACTTGGTTAATCCCAGCTATCATCACTGTCTGGTAGGTCAGGGACATTATCCACGTTCTCTTCGTCTGACATTCCTTCTTCTTCTAAAACCTCAAATTTCCTTTTTTTGGTCTGTTCCACAACTAAAGGTTCTGTTTTGATTTTAGAAGCTGGTTTAGCTGTCTTGAATTCTTCCACGAGGGGAAAGATATGTTCGATGGCCAACTGTGCATTCCTCACGCTAGGGGCTGTAATAGAAAAATTGAAAATGTAGATCTATTCACATATTTAACACAAATGGTTATTTTTAAGCTATTCTTAAAATTGTTTACATGCACTGTGATATTCCTGTCTCTTGATAAGCAAACACGAAATTGTAAAAATAACAATTTAATTACATGATAAAAAGAGCAGAAACAAACATAATTTCAACCTAGTGCAGTGCCAAAAATCTAAAAAATTTAGTAAAAACTACTTTGCAAAAATCCCATAACATGCATAAGATAGAGAAAAACACCATAAAATCTAAAAAAATATTAATTTCGAATGCAATTATATTCACTTCTCATTGTTTTAAAACTTTTAAAAGTGAGAAATCATAACCAAAATGATAGCTGAAAATAAAATTTTTAATTTTTATAACAGAAATTACGCAGATTAGTTCTTTTCCTAGATATTATATATATATAGATAGCATTGACATAAACCAATAAGTAGATGTCTGGTTAGCTTTTTCATGGTGCAAGAGTCAGATATGGTCAGAAAATGTATTTTCTGACAAATGGACATATGACACAAAGCAAGATGTATTAACACAGGATAGTGAAATAAATACACCCTGAGTAGTCACAGGCAGGGTCACACCTACAGTAGGGACTATGGGGAGAGGGGGGCTTAAGCCCGACCAGACAGTATATTTATTCATTGCTTTCAGCCCAATTATAAGCGTTCCATTTCTGGGGTTGGAAAAAATAATTTAAGAATTTTAATTTTGGTCATTAGAACCCTGGCATCTTCTGTAGTTTCTATTAACCTTAGAGTGGTCACTTTAAAATTAGTCTCAAGGTGACACACTAAAACTAGTCTCTGATTGACATTAAACTAATTTTATACTTAAAAGAAATTTTTAAATCATCCCCTAAATCAAAAGTTTGCAATAAAAATGTATCCATCCAATATCCCCTACAGGTGGATATCTTAGGTGCACCCCTGGTTACAGAAATTGAACCTGTGCTGCCTACAGCAGACAAGTTGCTAGCACTGGGTAAACTGACAAACATAATTCTGTTCAAAATCTGTCAAAACACAAAGTGCAAGTAATAATATGAAGACATAGTAAGATAAGCCATTACAGTTAGTGTGAGATGGCAGTATAACATTAAGGACAATTAATTCCCAAGGAACTATAAATGACTCAGTTGGGTCAAATAGAAAATTCAGGAATGAAAGATACGAAATTACCAGAATCATGATTAGAGGAACTTGGAACATAGAACTTTCAGATTTAAAGTTACAAAAACTGTTCAAAATTTTCTTAAATTTAAAATACATGTATTGAATAATTTATAATTAGTATATTACAAAGTCCCAAATCCGGAATTGTGAAAAAAAGTTGTTTTTCCTTTTATTTTAAATTATTCCAATTTATATATCTGCCTTTTTATTATTGTAAACAAAAAATTCGTGGTGTGGTAGGGGTTAGATTAAGTTTTTTTTTGACAAAACATGAAAGTAATCAGAAATCCGGAAAAATCTGAAATCTGGACTGGCTGAGGTCCAGGAGATTCCGGATTTGGGACTTTGTACCGTATTAAAATATGCTGAATATTTATTCTCCAAACAAAATGCTTTAAAATTAGGATCAATTAAAAACTCTATACACTCCAGTTGTGTTATTATTTAATTTTAAATGCTCACATTATATTTGTCACTTTAAATTGGAAAATAATTCGGAAACAAAATAATTTTTTAAATTATGTTAATATTCACAAAATTTGTAGCTATATAAACTGTTAGTCTATTCTTGAACAAATATTAGATACTGGAAAATATTATTTAGAAGGAAAGGAAATGCAAGCTGGGAAACAATTACCTGTCACTGTTATGCTCCCAGTAGTAAATATTTTCAGAGTTGCTTTAAGCTCTTTAATTCGGTATGTAGCTCCTGGATGTAATTCAGGCTCATAACTACAATTTAAAAATTGGTGATCAGAAATTGAAAAAAAATATTAAAAGAAAAACAGTAAATAATATTACCGAAAGTCTTACCTTACAGTGCCTCGGTGTTTCATAGCAAACTTGATAAGATTTATACCAAAATACAAAATACAAGTACATAAGACATTGACAACGCGGTAATTGGAGAACCTGACTCTAAATCCCAATTGTTGTAGTCTTCTAGCAATTTTTCTGGAAGCTGTTTTAGCATCATCATCACTGCAGAAAAAAAAGAGAATTAAAAAATTGAGAATTAAAATTATACTTTTCTTACTGCATAATATACAAAAACATTGCAACAGACTAGTTCAGGTGACAACAAAATCCTTGAAAAAAAGTTCCCTGATTTCCCTGATAGTCTCACAGAAATTTCCCTGATTTTCCCATTCTCTTAAGAAATGTTGTGATCCGTGATTGGTATCAATATATAGTATCCACACAACACTATATTAAATATTTAGGGTCAGAGGGTGTAAAAGGATCATTCTCCACAAATATTTTGTATTTTTTCTCATCAGATATTTTAATTGTTATTGTAAGGGTTGGAAACCTTAATGGAACTCTTATAATTGCAATTGAAAAAACTGGAGAAAAAATGCAAAATACTGTGATTGTGAACTTTTTACACCTGACCCTACATTGTCACACTATTTATCGAAAACAAATGCAAATATACTTAAAAAATTATAAAAAAATGTAAATGCAAACAAAAATAATTAATTTAATACACAAAAAACACAAAAATTTCAAATTGTATCTCACAAGTTGTGCCGCTATTCTCACGGCGACCAAGACGCTGCAGCCGCGATAAAAATGGCGGCGGCGGTTTTCGCAGTGTTAAAAAATTACGCTGCTAAGGTTCTTTATTCGAATTACAATTTCACAGAATACGATTTATTCGATTCTCAAAAGTATTCATAATCGCGCATCTCTAAATAGGACAAACGATAATGGTAGACGTTTTAACTGTCAAAATTTCCCTGATTTTTTGTAAAATTTGGAAAATTTCCCTGATTTTTCCAGAAATAAAGTTTCCTGAGAATTCCCGGTTTTCCAGGTTCTGTTACTACCCTGTAGTTTAATACACAAAACTCACTACACACCAACTGTCTTACATTACAGTAAACACAAATTATACAGAAATAGTGAATTCTTAAATTTGTGTTTTACCAATAACAATAATACTTTAAGGATCCCAGAACATTTGCCAGTGATTTTTAATTTGCAGAACTGTTTTATCCTTGCAGTCTTCGTATGAAAACTTGAAATTAATAAGTCTACAGTTGATACTCAGATTAGATTAAGCTTTTGTATGGTAGGAACGAGCTCACATAAGTAAATGAAATAAAACCTTAGTTTAACACTAAGCATAATTTGTATAAGGCTAATCACATTTGGAATTGAGTTAGATCCCCTACCCCATATTTGATCTTCTAATGAATGCTAATGTTGTATGCTTATTGACTAAGCCAAAGCTTTCACATTAAAAAAAAATTGTCGCAGGATTTAAGTGTGAAAGGAATTGAATTATCTTCTCAGATAATTCAACCTTAGTCAAAAGCTCTTCCAGGAAGACAAAAAGGAAGAACCAGAATATTTAACAGAAACTCCAAGAAAGGATACTGCTAAAAAAGTGTTAATTTTAACGCTAGATGTTTTTAAACGAAATGAGGTAAAATGGGTATAACTTTAGGCTTTAGCAACATGATGAAATTTCTTATGGGGGTTCTTTTATGCAAAAGAGAATTTTTTAAATCAACAAAAATGAATAGATATGTAAGCATTTAATATCTATGTAGTCGTGGAAAAAACGAACCACTACTTTTATTTTGAGCACTATTCATAAAAGAGAAAATTCAAAGATAGCGTTTGATAGGAACTAACGGCCTTTAAAAAATTAAATAATGATTGTAGCACAATGACAAACTGTACTTCATATCAAATTTTGCACAAACAAAATTTCCAATGCAGAGCACCATGTTTTAAAGCCTTAGTCAGATTCTACATAGTTAAATTAGTCTAAATATGAAATATCACAATTTTACTGTTAATTTCAGGGATCATCTCCACATTGAAAATCGCTATTCCTAAATCGAGATTAACTGTAGTTATTCAGGAACTCTCTGCATTTGATGTGCTCTCTTCACTGATGACCGAAAGAAGTCTACAAAAAACCTTAAAAGAAATTTTCATTCTTGGCATAATCATCAGAAAATTGTTCAATTTTGACAAAATCGTTTGCAACTAAAACTAACTACCCTTCAATTATTTAATACAATCAAACTGATATTCTTATCCTCCAAAAAATGAATACTGAGTCATTTAATTAACCACTGATTAGTAGTTCATCTATACAACACATATCTGGTAAAAGGCAATTTCTTGTAAATTATATAAATGAAGTTTCAACAATTTTTAAAAAATGTAAACATTTCTCAGATTTGTCAGACATTTTTATAAATTTTGGTTGCTTTTTAAAAACATCATACTAAAAAAAATTTAATGTAACGCATAAAAATTATTGGAATGAGTTGAAAATTTGTATGGCCATATTAGAAGTCTTTTTGTATCGATTCCTATCAAAATATAATAAGGTTCCAAGACATTGTTTTTTAAACATTAATTTCATTATCATTGCATACTAAAAACTATTTTTAAAATAAAATATTAGGTGGATTTTGTTTAGGTTTTCTAACAGTATTATCGTACAAAATACCAGCACTATAGAAATATTATTTAGGAAGATATCCATAAAAGTCTGGAGCTCCCAATGTTAAATCAGTTTCTCAATCTTTCATTTCTACTCATAACTTCAAAACGGCAAGGCCTAATGACAAAATTTGGTATCTGAAGTTAAATTTTGATATAGATTTGACATTGTGAGTGTCAAAAGAGGAGGTTTCTATTGGAAATTATGAAGTCGATGCTCAATTTAACCTTTGGACTATGGCTATAGATATAACTGGCGTGATTATCTTTCAAGGTGCAACTGCTGTACTGGCTGTAGTCTAAATTTTTTCCTGGCGCAATCAAAGTTCAACTGCTGAACCTGCCATAGTCTAAATGTTAATATGAAGACGTTCCCTTATGCAAATTTTAAGCATTTTAGTTTATAGGTGTTAGTTCCTATCGAACGCTATTTTTGAATTTCCTCTAATGGAGAAGGATGGTTTGTTTTCCCGCCGTGACTACTCATGGCTACTCAATTAGGTCCGGAGATTAGGGTTTTTGTGCCACTGAAAATAAGAGGGAAAAGATTTTCAAAATCATGGAACAAATAAAACGTTTTAGGGTCACATTTCCATGTCTATTGAAACACAAAACTGGATAGAAAAGGCATTAATTTTGCAGAATGAAGTTCAATGTGTTATAAGCTTGTCACAAAATGAAGGTAATTAGGCTTCTCAGGAAGTAATATCTAACATTCAAGCAACTTATAAGGCAGATAAAGTATGTTCACTGTTAAAGAACCTGAAATTAGCCATATTTAACAACCCTCTCAACTCCTATTGCCAACTGAATTTACAAATGCTGCTCAAAATTCATTGATAAAAAGGAAGAATTCAGAAAAATAGGTGAGGTATTAACATGGATTCCTATCATCTTCAAGCAATTATTTCAAGAAAGATAAAATAGGTTTCAAGAATGAAAAAAAAAAAAACCCCGCTAGAACACCAGCTCAGGCTCCTACTGATAATAAAGTTGCAGAAATAAAAGAAAACATTGAAGATCTAAATAGCATATTTGACACAGCAATATCAAGTAAGGTACTAAGGTAATACATAGCCAAAAAATCAATCCAGCATGTAACAGAAGACGGGAAAGATTCATTCAAAGTAACCCTTCTATAAAATCTAGTTAGTCTATGGTATACGTTTTTAAGAAAACGGAAAATGTTGGCATGATAGATTACGGTTTCGTACTGTGTAGAATTTGTGACTATTTTTAACAGTGAAATGAACACTCAAATATTTTTCCAGTACATCTTGAGCTACAGTGTTAAAAAATATTGTTAGCTAAATTTGACATTTAGAAAAAAAATGAAATAACTCATTGATTAAAAAAAGTTAATTCAATAGTAGCTCATTCAGCAAAAACAGTTTTTTAAATACACATTCAATTATTATGTTGTGTTTTAATAACTTTCCCACCACTCAATGATTTTATAACTCACTTCTATAAATTACAGTACAAAGTCCCAAATCTGGACGTTTTGCTAATCGGCGTTTTTTATTTTTTTTCACTTTTCTTACATTTATCCAACAATTTTTATAGAACAAGGAGTTAAACCTAGACCTAATTAATGAAACAAAGCAAAATAACGGACACGTTCAGAGTAAATACCACACAGAAAATTTAGAAGATTTGCAAGCAAAATTTGTTACATTGTATTAAAAAGATTTTTTCCTCTTTTAAAAATTCCTTTTTATATATCTGCTATTTTGCTATTGCAAATGCAAAATACCATCAGGCTAGATTAAGGTTTTTTGACAAAAAATGTACATAATCCGAAATGGCCTAGGTCTGGAGGATTCCGGATTTGGGACTTTGTACTGTACCCATTTTACCCATTTTCCTTCCCACCATGAGGAAAAGTAGGTATAAAAATAGCTACAACTAAAAATAGATCTAAATATGAAGAAAAAATATGGGTATAGAATTGTTCTAGAAGAATGCAATGTATACATGTAAAAAAACACCACTTTTTAAAACATATAATTGCTAAATTCTACTTTGAAATTGAAAACACTGTGTTTATACCTACTTTTACTCAACCTCTGACTCAATACAATTAAAAATTCATTAAACTATAGTAAATTTTTGGAGTTTTTATAAGTAATATTTATTTTCCTTGACTTTATATATACACACTTGATCAACAAGAATTTTTGTTTTGGAACCTGTTTATGTTTGTAATTTTAGGTTTCAATAAATCATAACAAAATATTTGGAAAGAGAAAATAAACTTGCCTGGTGGCTCCAGTGCATGTAATTTTACCAGATGACCAAATGCTAGCTGTGGTATAAGGTCTCCTAAGTTTCATAGTCACCATCTGAAAATAATTAAATTAAAAGGTTAAAAGTTGATTATTGCATCATTCAATCATACATCCTATAGTCACTTTATTAGAAGAAACACTCTTAACTTGCAGACCAATCGATAGATAGAAAGTTTCTTGGTTCGAATCTGAGGATAGGCATGGACGTTTGTGTATGTGTCTATTTAGAATGAATATGTGGCTTCTCAATAAACAGTCACGCCTTGAATATATGCAAGGTGCAACATAACCCACAGCACACTATAGCAATGACAAGTATTTCGCAATTTTGCCCTTGTAGCACCATGACAAAATATAATTATAACAAGTTCAAATTGGCTTAGCATAGCAAAAAAAAGCATTTTGTGTGTGTGTGAACTATGGAATTTTTAGTCTGGGTAATTAATTGATTTCGTTTAAAAATTATTTAAATCAAACTAATTTTTTTTGTTTTCTTAATGAAGTTTAATATGAGAAACAAGATAAGCTGGGACAGAATGTATGCTATTTTATTCAAATTTGCTTCTACCAAGTAATAAATAAAGAATAAACTTTTTACATCGAAATTAAATGTACCACCCTTATTAGAGATGGCATTTATTGGGATGCAGTGGTGCCAACTTGGAGAAATTATGGACAAGGAGTAAAGCACATCACTTGCTTTATATATAAGGTTGTTTAAAACTCTTTATTTTTGTTAATAGAAATAAATGCTGATATTTTTGGTACACTTTTCCAATACAATCACACAAAAAATCAGGAATCTCAGGGAAAAAAACGAGACCAGGACCCAAGAAGTTAGGGTTTGGAACTTTGGGCACCTATAAAGTGATATGTTAAGAGATCAAATTCGTGGTTATTCATATTATATTTGTGGTTACTTAATTATTTGTACAGAGGTGTTTTATCCACCTCATTTGGTTTCTTATTGGAAATATTTACCTCTCCCATTGATGGAGATGCAAGGAGTTGGCACCTGTTTTGGGATTACAACTGGTAAACAAATATTTTTTTTGCTTACAGTAAAACAGAGACTGAGGTCAGTTGATTGAAAGGTTGTACATGCTTCAACTGATGCATTTGAAGAGAGAATTTCCCATTTCCAACAAAGATTTCAGCAATCTTTAAGATTTACATTCTATTTGTTAAAAACGAGTATAGGTGTCCCTAATTTCCAAACCCTTTGGAAGTTCTAATTCTACTCAGCTTACCTAGAAAGAACCACTTAATTTTCACAAAAGCAAATATTAATTTATTATGCCTGCAATTTAGTATATCCTTTAGTCTCTACTATTAAAACAAGGAAGTGTTTGTTTGGTGGCCACAAAATACTGACGATCTATGGTACTTACAGCAATGAGATTTAGCACACAGGTAGTCCAATTTTTTTGCAATTTTTGGGTTGCGGCGAATTTTTAAAATCAATCTAGAACATTTTCAAATGAATTTAATAGTTCTATTTTCCATAGGGTTCTTAACACGTTTCTTCTGGGACAGAAAAAACACCAAAATCTAGACTTTTCTACACACGTGACTTGAACAAGGACAAGATTCTAAATAAAGTTTTTATGTTTCCGCTTTCATTGTGCACACAGGATTTTTTTTTTCGTTTCTGCTTTGATTTTGAGCAGAGAAAGGATTTTCCAGACTGACAATAAATCTTAAAACTGGACTAAAAATATGATTTTCTTTAAATAAATAACTTTTAAATTGAATATATCTTCAATGGACCATGAATCAGTACTATCTAGAAATAATACTGTAATTTGCATGTCTCATTTTTTTTTCAAATATCAATATCTAGTTTAAACAGACAACAAATTAATAAAAATCATTAAAATTCAATTGTTATGCTTAAAAAAAATTTAAATAAAAATAAAAAATACAGTATAAAGCTATAATGGCTTTAGAAAACAAAGTATTTGTTTTATATACTAACTAGCCACTGTTTGGCCAGCATGGCGTTGCCAGTGACAGTTCTTTTCGTGGGGTCAGGTGTGATCACTGCTCGCTAACCCCTGGTAATTGATACAAATTTACATTTGGTTTGCTTCGCAATCCAAATGGCAATTCGTAGCCTATTGGATAAGTCATAACGGCGTCCCCCATAGTGTTGGTATGCAAACGCTCATTGTCAAATGCTGCCAAATTCGAATTGCGAAGAGATCCAATTGGTGTGATATCAATCTCCCTTGCGAAAATATAAATACTTAATTGAAAAAATTATTTATCAAAAGAAAATAAAATGTATAAGGTATTTATATGGTGTAAATTTTCCGCAGATTTAAAATTTTCAATCTATCTTTAATGATCCAATTTTACAAAAAAAAAGAGAACTGAACAGTGCCAATCCAAACGTTTTGATCTGTTTTACTGTCCTTCGCTGTGGAACCGTTTGAGCGCAGGAAATGAAATCTGTGAATTCTCGAATCAAACAACGGTTATTCTTTGCAGCGGCGTTCGTATAGCAAAATATATAAGTTACAATTTAAAAATTATTTATTTAACGAAAATCATATTTTTAGGTACCAATCTAATGTGAAATTTTCTACAGATTTCAAATCCATTGAAATTTTTACTCTATATTTAACGGTCTAGGAGATAGAAAAAAAAAAGAACTATTTAAAATTTTATTTGTTTTTCATTGTCCACTGAAAAAACATTCCTCCCCAAAATGAAATGGAAACAGAAAAAATAAATTTAGAATCTTTGATCTTTATGCTGTTGCCTTTCTAAGGAAAAAATAATTAATAAATATGTCATTAAATTAATTTTAAATGTTCTAGATTGAATTTTAAAATTCAGGCTTCGTACAAAAATTGCAAAACATTTTGATTACCAGTGTGCCAAATCCCAATACTGTAAGTGCCATAGATTCATCAGGAATTTGCACAAAACAACAAACATTTCCTTTTAAAATAGCAGAGATGTAGTTAGTTAACTATTATTTTAGTTGTAATCACCCAAAACTGTTAAAAATAAGTTTTGTAAATAGAGAACTGATTTTAAGATTTAAAATTTTTAACAGAATTTATAGACAGGTTACCCAACAGACATTTATAAGTAGGTACATTAATCAACTTCACAATAGAGCAACACAACAGGCTATTGACGACGGTGGTCTGGGATCAAACCTGAAGGCAAAGATTTGACGACGCACATAATTTAAACCTGGAAGATGATGAGGTCACTGTAGAGGAACTGGCACCCCACTCTCCAAACTTCCACATCATGCCAAGGTGAGGGCATTTTGGTTGGATTTGAACACGCAACCCTGCAGTTGCTAATCCGTTACTCTCCCAACCAGCCTACCGGGTCAAATTTACAGAAGATAGACTTGATAAATCATGCATCCTGTAGGTGAAAATTAAGAAATTTTGCAAGTGGCCAGTGAACTTGTTTCATTCAGTGGTCCCTTACGAGTGTTCACATGTTTTGTAGAATATATATATATATATATATCAAAAATAGATTTTCTCACCACGTGAAATACCAGCACTAAGGAAATACCCTAGGTCATGTGCATGCGAAAGAAAGTACTAATATTCAGCCTTCTTTCCCCAGATTACTTTGCATTTTCCCGCTTCAAGCATCTGCATTTTATCCCTAAATTTCTAATACTATTTTCCATGTTTATATTCCTGTGCTTTTTTTTTTTCTTCAATTTTTTTGCTGTCTTCAGAAGGAAAAAAAAAACGTAAAATCGGAGATTCCACCATATAAACTAATGTTATTAAGAAAGTTTGGTGACAGCAGCAAAAAGTTTTCAGTCTCCAAGTGGTGACTGTTAATTTTCACCTTTGTGCTGTAGTACATTTTAGAGCTCAAGAACGTAGTCTATTTAAAATGTTGGGTTAATATTTACAAATTAATCGAGTGTTGTCTTTAATATGTATGTGGCATACTCGAACCCGCATCCACCAAACCACCTGAACAGTGGCAACACTCGTAGCGATGCCAGCGCCACGGAGTACATAAGACGGAGTGCAGGTGCAAAGAGCGAAGTCACCAGCTGCGAAGCTCTCATCGACATGTTCGTTCAATGTCTCTTTTAGTTAGGCTTAAGAGCCTAAAGCTGTAAACTAAATCGGAAAATATATCTTCATTACCGACTGAGTTATTCTTTAGTCTTCATCCATCAACACCCGAACCAGAACATGTATTTATGCATACATGTATATATATATTGAACTGTGTACTTTGCATCAACTTTGAGCACTTGGTAATTTTTCACATGGGTTAGCCATGAGAAAAAATATATACAAGTAATTTAACCTTGCATTCTGTGGATGGGTAAAGCAAACAGATCGTCAATGAGGGAAAAGTGCTCATTAGTACTGATGTATTTGATGATTTCTGACCCGAGTGGTAGCATTTTGTCTGGGTTTATTGTCCACTCGCGAGATTCTGATGGGTTAGCTTCTCCTTAATGGGGTTTACCTTTGAGTGAGGGTTGATTGATTTGGCGGTTCTTCAAAAATTGAATTACAGTTCAAAAAATCGTACAAGCCAGCAATCAATGCAAATTTCCATTGAAGAATACAATAGGATAAACAAGAGGAAGTGTGAACAGAGGACTTGCCAAAAGGATTTCCCGGCGATCACTTGGGAGAGGATCATCTTGATAAATCCAGGAACCATGCTTTTCCAGGGGTTGCACCTGCTGCTGGATGCAAGACACACAAAAGGGTGAAAACATGAGAGATTTGATTTCAACCCCGACACCTGACATGATGAAACCTCATCGTATTTTCCAGAGATCTTTTGCCAAGGGTAAGTCTATCTGCTCTTTGGGTTTTGCCATCAGTCCCGATCTCCTTGACTTTTATGTTGCGTTCTGAACAATTCCTTGTGAAAATTAATTTCTCTGTGTCTTGTTAGGAACCTTTTTTTTATTTAACTATTAATTTGCATTCATCCATTTTTTAAATTTCTATGCAATAAGCTTCCTTGTTAAATATTTTAAAAGAACTATGTTCAGATCTTTATTGTTTATATGGAGGCTAATCATTGTTTAAGGAAAGTTTCCCATAGTACAATCTAAACTCGTATTTTTAACACAACCAAAGACAGTAAGGCTAATTCTATTGGTTGCTTTATTGAATAGCAATATTAACATGGAACTTGAAAGTTAAGAAAAATGTGTTAAAATGTAAATAAAAATTATTTGGTAAAATTGAGTTTCAGAATTGAAAACAAATTATAGATTGATTTCACACAAAGGAAGCTTTCTTCTAGATCACACTTTTATTTGTATTTCAAACTGAATAATTGTGTTGACTTTCAACTCTACCAAACATGACAGTGATCTACTGGGTTGAGAGCATTTCATTTATTTTATACTTTCTACTAAATTTAGCCCATATTAAACTGAATCACTTAAAACTTAGATTTCAAGTAATACATCAATTATGAAACACTTTTTAACTAAAAAAAAAGCTTTAGAAATGTATTTCTAGACATGTAATTGAATCCTTTGTTCATTCTGGAACAAATTTCAAAAATTTCTGCTGCCACTTTTAATGTAATTTTAAAGTGAAGTTCCAATTATAGTAAAATCCAATTTGTTTCAACACCAGATGACATAAACAGGGATGTGTAAAACATCCCTGATAATGTCATCTGTGTGTACAACAGGGGTACTCTAACATGGGATGAGTAAAACATTCTTGAATGGAAATGGTAATTTGAATCAATAGTTTAAAAAACTGCTTTCTGATATGCGTATTTGCAATAAGTGCGAACTACAGAATATTTTTTAATCCCTTGAACACATGGAAGCACAACATAAAATCAGCAATCTTGTGAGCACACTAGAACAAATCCATTTGTCTTGAATTACAAAATTTGAGGACAGCTTTTTAATGCTGAAAGTAACACTGCCTAGAAAGAAATTATATACATCTAAAAAATTAATATTCAAATAGAACATGCCTCTAAAGAAATGCTTTACTTTTAATTGTTCTACAACACTTCACCCTGAATTAAGGGTTCAAATGAAAGGGTTAATAAGAGGCACATACATAACTAAAAATACAAAGCTAAATATAAATTTGTAATTTTGAAAAACATACAAATTACTTCAATACATCTATTAAAAACATTAGTTTTAATCTAGCTCATAACCACAAATTGACAGACAACAAATTATTAAGCAAATATGGGATAATCTGAATGGAAGTGGCATTACAGCCTTAAATCTTCTGCTCACTTGAAAAGTGGTGTTAAGAGTTTAATTATTCCTTGCCTTGTTTTTGTAACAAAAATAAATGTGTGCACATGGCTTAGGGTGGTTGTTTTCTTAATTAAAGCTGCATTTCAGATTTTAATAGAGATTTAAGACAAATTTGTGGTTTTGAACTTCTGTAACCTTGTCAACTTTTAAAACAAAGCAGAATATTTACAAAAATGTGTTTATGGAACAAAAAACTTGTAACAATTCATGCAACTGGCAACTTAAAAATAATTGAATAAGTAAAAAAATATATTTTTACTTACTCCATTTTCTCGCCTATACTCTACATTAGCTCCATTTAATGCTATCTGCCGCAGGTTTAAATGGCATCTCACATTAAAGCTAGAAACCACATTGTTAATCATAATGTCCACCTCAGGGCCAGCACACTCATTGGGATCACCTTGTTCATTGTTGTCCTCTTCGTGTTTAATTACGGGAGTATTATTTACATTCAACACCGAGTTATCTTCGTCACACTTTGTTAAAGGAGAGTTAGTTACTTTCAAGACATCATTGTTTTCTTCACGTTTTGCAACAGCCGAATTAGCTCCTTCTCCTTCACATTTGATTATGACAGGAGTATTAGTTACGTTCACTCCATTTAGAGCCTGTGGATAGCACATTTCTAGATAATGATTACCGTAAAAATATCCATTGCCTCCACCGTAAGAGGACATTCTCAGACTGAGAATGCCGAACAACAGATCAATTGCTTTAATCAAAAACGCACAGAAAGTGAAAGTATAATGCAAGTAACAATAGATCACATAAAATTTCAATCAAATTTTGCAAGCAAATATTTCAACACTACTACGGATTGCATCAAAAACGCGCGAATGCTTGGCTTATTCTTTCGGAAAATCGGACCTTTTTAAAAATTATAATTACACAGAAGCGATCATGAGCACATTTATTTCACAGCACAACAATGACGGATCACAGTGAATATACAGGGTTCAGGAGACTGTTGCCCACAGTCTGCGAAAATCTCCTGATGAGAAAGGAAGCAAGAACCTGTACTCTTGATGCGCATGCGCAAAACGGGGGTGAGGGTGAAATATGCCTCTTCCCCTTTCTTTTTTTTCACATGTCGTCAATAATAATTCAATTTGTTTATTTATTTTTTAGTTAAAAATAAAAAAAATAATGACAAAAAACTCTCGTTTTGTGGATAAAAATCAGTGTTTGCTGGGAAAAGGCATTTTGACATAGAGCAACACAGGAAACTAGAAAAAAGAAAGCATCTTGTAAAAACTTTTAATTGTTCGACATCAGATTTTGATGTGTTTTTGCAAACAAATTTTGCTGAAAGAATTTTTGAAATACATTTCAGAAAATCCAGGCTAAAACTTAATTTGATCTGGAGTAGACTACTGTTTTCAAATTATTGCTGAACAAAAAATGATGAATTTCTCAAAAATAAATCTGTAAAAAATTTATGAAATTTAATAAAATCAGCTCATAGCATTGAGTTTTTGCACAAATGTCATACAGATAAACAGCGGACATCAATGTAAGTAAACATTGTCTGTGTTTGTCTTTCCCTTAACTTTGTTTTATTTTTGTCTTTGACCTGCTTGCTTGACTTGGCGCAATGTATACAATTGCAACGGCTTCAGCTTACGAGCAGAGGCTGTAAAAAACTTCAAAGCCTTGAATATATAATAAATATTTAATAAAATGTAACCGAAGGCGGAAGGATATTCTACAATGATATTATTTGAAGAAAGTTGCTTTTATTGTTCTTACGTTGAAGCTCTTAGTATTTCGTATTGATCTCTAAATGTCGTCGCCCTCACTTAATATATATGACTTAAGAAAGTAATGTTTATATCAATTTCAAATATTTGTCTACATTTAATTAAAAATATGTCAAACCTTTTGTCTGACGCTTTTACGTGTTTTAAAAGATGCATCAGGAATAAAGATGAGCAATAATCATTGTTCCGGTCGACTAACATGTGTGTTACTGGATCGCAGGTCAAAACATCTCGAAATCGGTATGGTAAGTCATTATAATTTTATCAACCTGTAATATTCCTTGTGTTTCATTTTGTGAATTTTTGAGCTGAATAGGGAATACTATTCGACAAATGTTCTTTGCGTGACAGCGCAACGTATTGATCTGTTGGAGACAACAATTATTTTTACGTTTAATTTGCTTTAACTCGTTTCTTGGATTTTGATTTGGGTTAAACTTACGTTTACAATACCAACCATATGTTGTTCTGAATTGTAAACAAGAAATGTGTCCTGTGATACGGTCGGGTTTTACGGAACAAAATGTTTGGATCTATTGATTATGTTGTGAATCACTAAATAGTCAATAGTTAGATGCCAATGTCTGGAATAATACTTAAAATAATATTTTGCTTTTATGGGATAAGATTCAAAGGTAAAGTTGATTTGAGTTGTCCATTAAAGCTTTTAAATTGCAAGTTTCAAGCACTGTTATGAACAAAAACACTTGACTTTTCTTTGTAAAAAAGTACTTACATGTTTAGAAAGAATGCAAAAAATTATTTGCATAAACCCTGTCTTTCTTTTAGATTTTGAAATGTTTAAAAAAATTTAGTTTTTAAGTTTGGTTAAGAAATAGTTAAGCATTTGTCTGAGTCATGTATAGTATATTGTTCAGCTATTCAGTGCAGTGTGCAGGTATGCATTTTCCATGTTCTTTTTATTTGAATCTAAAAGCAATAATTGTATATTTCCACAACATTCCCGCAAAAATCGAATAAGATGTGGCGGTTCACAAGAAAAAGATCCATCCATAATTTTTTCAAAAAAAAGGTTGATGTTTGGAGTATTTATCCAGTAGGTACAACACATGAATGTGTCCTTCAGCATTTCGCCTCTGAAGGGCACAGAGATGTAAGTATACACATAAGATGGTTTGGCATAGACAGCACATTTATTGCAGCCCTTGTTGTTGTTTACTACAGTGCAATCATTGAGACAGTCACATTTCGACAAATCGACAACAGTGCATTCTTCCAAGGAGAACTGTTAAAAACTGAACTCAAGAGAAATGATTGGAGTAGTGTAAGTGTTAGCACTTAAGCCATCACTGAAATCAGACAGATGTTTCTAAAAATTTTAATTCTGAAGCCCTGATTTGTGTGTGTGTGTGTGTATTTCTCTCTTCTGTGTCAGTTAAATTTTCCCTTGTGTGTATATCCATTACCTGATGTTGCATGTCTTGTGTCTGGCACAACATGTCCAAATATGACCCTTGTGCCATTAAACTCCAAATAACCAACCCCTGTTTTAAAAATACCAATTAGGGTCTATGTTAGGTTGTCCTGAAGGGCACCAGACACATGAGATCACAGAGAGGAAGTGTTGCAAATCTCCATGGTAGGACGGCAATGTGCAAAATTTTGTTTTGCTCCCTGTGGAAAGTGACTCCCAGGGTACCTGCCAAGTCTCCATTTTTGACATAATATCCATTATGACTACTTTACAGCAGGCCTCAAAATATATTTTTTAATACAGGTGCACCTAAGTTTTTAAATTAGGTGCACAGGTGCGCCTAGCAGGAAAAAATTAGGTGCACAATTTTATTTTCATGTGCACCTGTGCACCCGGGTATTTCGAGCCCTGCTTTACAGTATACAATTTTAGTTTTCTGATTTAAAAATTAAACAGCATATTACTGAAAATACTCCATTCCTTCACTATCTAAGTGGTAAAATAAAAAAGTATTTTACCATTAAGTAATTGATGCACAGGTAAGATAAATTTTTATCTACAAATAGACCTAGAATAATTTATAGAATTAAAACCTGCACATCCTATTGTATATAAGTGGCAAGAGTAGTGTGCTGGCAATCTTACTAAGCTGTGCGAGCTCTGGCAAATTATTTATATGTTTGCAATTTAAAGTTTGGGTCTTAAAGCTTTTATATTTTTTGTGTAATTTCTGCTGGTGAAACAAGTAGATGTATCCAACTCTTAGTCTGTGGTATATATTTTTATCAATTTTACTAGGAATAAATTCGTAATGTGAAAAGGCTAAATTCCATCCCGTAGATACAAATTGAATTTATAATTTGTCTATGAAAACTGATTTGAAATTTCACTTCTGTTGTAGGGAGAGAAATGATCACCTATGAGGAAATATCAGTAGACACTGTTGTAAGTTTTCATTACTCGTATTGTCTTTGAGTTCTTTAGTTTTTCTCTTTTTGTTATTTCTTGTATACCATGTTTTCTAAACTTTCTGTAAATTACATGTCAAAGTCTTGTATTTTTTCCCAACACTTTTTGAGTCTATACTTGAGGTTCATTTGAAAGATAAGAGGTCTAGAGAGCCGCACCAAATTTCATGTTAAAAATCAGAACAAAAGACAGCAAGGACTAAGTACCAGTGTTTATCTATTTTATCACTAGTAAAATTAACCCTTTGAACAATTTTTATTTTATATTTAGGAAAAATATTTTGATGTCTGCATATACAATGTATGTACATTTCAAGATAAAAAATCATTTTCACTGAACAATAGTTAATATTCCTTTTTTAATATTTTAAAATTCTTACTTCTGTAATCTATATATATAATACGCTTATGCGTGGCGCAAAATTGGCCTGTATTTCTCTCCCGTTTGTGGCAACAGGTTTGTCCTTTACGAATGTAAATATTGCTATCCCTCATTTCACCAACTGGAAGCACAATGCGTTGACGCTTGATCAATCTTCCCGGTAATTGTGAGAGGTTTTTGATAGAAAAATGAGCACTTTGCGTCAAATTCAATATAATTTGCGAAGAAGAAAGCAGAGAACTAGGGAATCTTTTGACGAACGCATTCAGAGAATTACCGCTAGGAATACTGTGGATAGGCACTGTTCCCAAAAGTTCCAAGAGATTACCTTTCTCGCTGTTCTCTCAGAATCTCACCTGTATCGTTCAGCAATACATAAAAAGGGTCTTCGAATAAACTGTTTTGCACCGTGCAAATACTCAAATATCATATACCCTAGAATTTGTTATTATTGTAAATACATTGTCATATCATATCCCAGAAATCTATTTGATATTTCGAATCTGTTACTGTTGTGTCTGCGAGTTCTCAAATACACAACTGTGTGTACACAGACTTTTATGTGAATGAATATACCCCAGAATTTGTTATCATAGTAAATTCATTCATATATTCCAGAAATCTATTTGTCAGTGTAAATAATCACCTGCACTGTTCCTAAAAGTTCCAAAAGATTCCCTTTTCTCGCTGTTCTCTCAGAACCTCACCTGTATCGTTCAGCAATACATAAAAAGGGTCTTCGGATAAACTGTTTTGCATCGTGTAAATACTCAAATATCATATACCCCAGAATTTGTTATTATTGTAAATACATTGTCATATCATATCCCATAAATCTATTTGTCAGTGTAAATACTCACCCACACTGTTACTAAAAGTAAATTTAGAACATAGTAGTCCCAAGAGATCCCTTTTCTTGCTGCTCCCTCAGAACCTTAGCTGTATGGTTCAGCAATATGTAAAAAGGGTCTTTGGATAAACTGTTTTGCATCGTGTAAATACTGAAATATATTCCGTAGAATTTGTTTTTATTGTAAATACATTCAGTCATATATTATCCCAGAAATCTATTTGTCAGTGTAAATACTCACCCACACTGTTACTAAAAGTGAATTTAGAACATAGTAGTCCCAAGAGTTCCCTTTTCTCGCTACTCCCTCAGAACATTAGCTGTATGGTTCAGCAATGCATAAAAAGGGGCTTCGAATAAACTGTTTTGCACTCAAATATACTCAAATATTTTGCACCGTGTAAATACTCAAATATCATATCCCCCAGAATTTGTTATTGTAAATACACTCAGTTATATATTGTCCCAAAAATCTATTTGTCAGTGTAAATACTCACGCATACTGTTCCTCAGAGTGAATTTAGTATATAGTAGTCCCAAGAGATCCCCTTTCTCGCTGCTCTCTCAGAACCTTAGCTGTATCTTTCATCAATACATAATCAGGTCTATGTAGACTAAATAGGGCCCATTTTAAGCTAGACTAAAGAATTGTAGTGTCCGATGGGCGAGCTCGGCTAGCGAAGCTATCCGGAGGGAACTGCTTGCAGTTCCGGGGGTTAGCGAGCAGGGGGCGTTAGCCCCCTAGTTTTTATAAATTTTAGAAAAAACTTTTTTCCTTTTGTAAGAAATTGAAAGTTTTTTTACACTAAGAAAATTTGGCGAGGATCAAAATAAATGAAAACTGCAATGTCTGGTGAATGTGGCTGGAGTCATAACTTCCATGCCAGTTTTCACCTATACTCTGTTTCACCTTAACTTGTCAGTATTGGGAAAGGCAGAAATGATGTTCATCCGCATGAAAAATAATTCCAACTTGATTTGGAATTTAAAATAAAGAAAATGCATATAAACGTGTAAAAATTGTCCTACAATGAAGGAGTGATTTTTGAACCTTTATAATCGGTTATTTATTTGTAAAAAGCATTTTTTTTTGACCGAAGCGAATGAATATATCCGAAACGGAATTCTAAACCGGTTTCCATGGTAACATTTCTGGCGAGCTAAATACGCTTTCCGGCCAAGTCTGCGCCATTTCGCTCTGCGTCTTTGCTAGCGTGTGTATTTACGTTCATATCTCTCTTGTGCTATTTTATTGGAGTGTGTTTGATACTCTGAACATGGCTGAAAAAGGAACGTCACCATCCAAGCTGTATACGCCATCAAAGCAAGGAAAATCAATTGGTAGTGGAGCTCGCAGGAACATATTGAATGTTTATTCTAGACTTCGAGAAGAAAACCATAGTGATTCCATTAACCAAATCGTCGGAAAGGTGTCTCAACTAACTGGTGTTTCCAAAAGAACTGTTTTTCGTTTGAAAAAAGAAAAGAAGACGACAAGTCCTTTGAGTATAAACCATGTTACTGAAAAAGAGAAATACATGTGGGAAGTAGATTTACTTGTGGATGATATTTGGGAAAGTAAGAACTTGGTAATTTCTTTTAATAGTGAGTCTGATAGCGATTCGGAAATGTTAAGTGATGATGATGTGTAAATTCATGTGATGAATAAGTATATTATAATGTAAATAGATTTGTTATGATGTTTGCTATGTTTTACATATATTGATGATGTATAAATGCATGTGATGAATAAGTAAAACGTAAATATAGTTTTCTCATTGTAACTACTATTCATGAAAGAGATTGGTTTCTTCTGTACACTTTCTTGTAAACTATTTTAAATTATTCATAAAATTAATAATTTACTACTAATCAACCCGACACCGTTCCGCGAGTTTCAGAATATGTTTCACACATATAAGGTTTATTTTTTTTAACTCTAATTTTTAAAATGGTTTCATTTTTTTTATTATTGTATGTGTATTCACTATATTTGTATTTTTTATATTCTATTTATTTATTGTGAATGTATTTTATATCCTCTATGTTATATGTATTTTTATTTGTTATTTACTTTCTTTAATATCAGAATAAATTTGATTTAATTTGGAGACTATATTTTGCTGTTAAGAAAAACACATATTTTAGCAGACGACGCACTCTCCCCTACCTTGTCCAACCAAATGTAAGACCAAAGGAGTAATTAAATTGGATTAATTTCCTTTAATAAAATTATTAAAATTGAAAAAAGAAGTATTAATCAAGGTGTTTAGCTTTCAGGTAAGTAAATTCAAAAAATGAATTTTATGGTTCATCACATCTTTAAATAGACTGTTTTTTTAAACAACATTTATTGTAAAAAAATTTTAAATATATATATTTTTAAATAACTAAAAATAATACTCATTTAGAAAAATCAAAACGCATTTATATTAACATAGAGTAGCTTTTTGTTTAATTAACAAATGTAATGCAAGAGCCATTAGAAATTAAAGATCTGTGAAACGTATAGAATTTCCACGTGCATTTTATCTCTCCTTGCCAAAAAGGGCGAATTTCCTCGCTTATAGCTGACTTCTTCTGACATTGTAACCCTAGTTTCTACGACAACGGCTGTGATGCGGTCAACGTAGCCTTTACTCTACTGACAAGTTAAGGTGAAACAGAGTATAGTCACCAAAGAAACATGCAGTCTTGCATTGTCTTGATGGGAGATTATGCCTTTTCTGTTGACTAATTTTGAATGCTTTTTGTTGAGTGTTGCTTTCAGTTGGTTACATTCAGACAGTGCTTGTCAGAATTAATCATTGGTGTTTCAATTTTCTTGACATGCAATCTTTGACTACACATTATTATTGTAAAGTGTCCTTTGTTCTTCACCCATAACAATTTTTTTTTTAAACCTAAAGTTTCGTTGCATTTAAAATTACCAAACTTTTTCCAACTCAAAATGTTTGTTAATTTATTGGTTATCCTGCAATGCGCTATATCTTTGGATTCAAGAATTCTTTTTAGATGAAAAAATGTGATTCTTTTGTATTTGAATGGCAATTTTTTTCGATTCTATCTTTTTCATTATCATATTTTTCTCCATATTTTGTTGTATTTGTAGCTTTTCTTGATTAAGTTTAAAATTCTCAATTAGTATTTTAGGTTTACTGAATATATAATAGTTTCTGTTTATACATTACTTTGCCTTAATCACTATTTAAAACCAGTCTTTTAAATTTCAATTATAATTTCCTTACTAGTAATTAATTTTCGAAAATAAAGTGGATATAAAATATGAGAGGCTGTAAACACATTAATCTAAGTATGTGCAAAAAAATTTCCATATTTTATAGGATTAGTATCTTTTTCAATTTTCACATAATAAGATCAATGTGGACAAAATCTACATATATATATTTCACAAACATACATGGCTCAGAAATGGATGTTATATGTTTATTATAGAATAGCCACAACGATTCATGCACATGTAATTAATATATATTGATAATTAATTGTATTAATATGGTTAATATCTATTAATTATTAATAATTATTAATTATATTCATACAATATTTACCAGATGACTATGGAGAATTTTAAAACTTACAATGCATTTAAATTAGAAATTAAAACATCAATGTTTCATAAGTCTTTTTCAAGTCCCGAGAAGTATTGACTGTACACCAATAAAAAGGGGAAGTATCTGGAGGTCTCTCAGGAAAATTTTTATGTTAAAAATCATATGATATATAAATCATTTTTTTGTAGTACATTAATAAATTTATTAAAAATTTTGCGTCTAGCACATGTTAGTCACTTTCATTTCAAAAAAGTCATTTTAAACAATGTTGCTTTGTTGTATCATACATGCGAAACACGGTGTTTGATTTAAGAACAAATTATTTAATGACTGTCTTGAATTACACTAAAACCCTGTTATTTCAAATCCCCCGTTGATCCGAGTTTGGTTAATCCGAACCAACTGTTTTTAAAATTTGCGAAACAAAATACAGTTAATCAGTCATTATTCAAATAAAAAACATCATTGGTAAGAATGCACATACTTTCAGATTTTTAATTATCATTAAATTAAAAATAATAGAACTCCATGAACTAAAACATTTGGACAAAATTAATCAGTTTTTGCTTTGGTAAATACATATTAACTGGTATCCACCGACCCACCCGAAGGTATGTGGCAAGATAAATATGTATTTACCATATGTATGGTAAATACATATAAACATTTTCCTAGTTGGTTCTCTTGGAAAAAAAAACATATTCGCCACCTGCTCGCCATCAATCCTGCAGCGGTAACATTTTTTTAGTATAGAGAGATAAGTGTAGAAGTAAATTATTATTTTTACATAATTTTGTTTAAATAGCCATAAAAAGCTTAAAACTCTGATTGCTATTCATTAACCAATTTGACTTGTTCGACGAACTGATTTGGGGGGTTGAGCCTTCAACTCCCCCTGGTTACGTCTATGAATTAATGTACCATTCTTTCATTGATTACATTTATTTATTACACAAAAAAAAACATTAATTAAAATTAAATTAAGTTATGACTAGTTTTAATAGTTATTAATAAAGGATTAATTTGTGAGAAACTCGCATATATACTAGCAAATTTTTTGTCAGCTGAATTGGGGGGGGGGGGTTTGAACCCCTCCCAGCGGTTACGCCTATATCTGTAAGGGTTGTAAATTATATTTTTATTTAAAGAATTGATTTTAGTAGTTATATATTACCAATTTCCCAATTTCTTATAAAAAAATATTAATATAATCTGCATTGCTTTGGGCAGGAAAATTTATGACTCATTTATTTTTACCCATATGAAAATTAGAAGAGTGAAGTTTGTCCATATTTTAACATATACAAATATAACACCTGCAGTATTTTCATGTGATTTTAATTTAAGCTGATGATATAAAGTTCAAATAATGTTTGCTTCTTTTCATAAATTTATCTTCAAGAATTAAAGTATTAATTAAGGTTTTTATTTTTTAAAATTCTAGGTACTCAGGTTGCCTCTGATGCCAGACTAATACCTTATACCCAAAATGGCAACCTCTGTCCAAGGTTTTTTGCCCAACACTTGTAAAGCCCAACATCAAGCTAAGGCTATCAACAAAAGCCCAACTGTTTTGCGTCGTTCCGGCACTAGACAGAATCCAGGTAAGTCGTTTTCTTTCTGCTAAGAAGACATTTATTTGCATATACATGTAGTGATTGTAACTAACCAGGGTCAAGAGCTGTTGAAAGAACTAGTGGTCTGATTTCAATCAAATTTTGTGTTTTTCTTTTCGGACCATGGAATTTTCAATTCATTTCCTGAGAATAAGTTATTTTCAGACATTACTGATTGTCAGAATGCCTTTTAGCAAGGACTTAAAATGTCGAGTGCTGTGCTTTCAAATGAAAAGGCTTCTGTTTTCAAATGAAAGTGTAACGAGTTATATGTAGGATCAGTTAGTGACCTGTTGTCTATAGTGTAATTCCTTGGGATAAGGCAAGTGAGTTAAAAAGGATTTTAATGAGTCTTATTAGGAGACTGGCGACGGCATAAACAAATTCCCTCCACAGTTAGCTTCTTTAGATCACATTCTGGTTCTGAGTTAATGTTCAGTGATGTAAGTGATAGCATTGATGACAAGTTGTTGGGGTGAAAGCATCTATGCCGATTGCTATTTGGGCTTTTGTGTATAACATCCTACTCTTAAAGCATTTTTACATGTAACTTAGAAATTGACTGACCCTGGGTGGACTGCAGTAATGTGAAAGATTTTTCATTGCGGAGATGAAAGGTTAGATTCTTTAGCTGGCCTTGGGGTGAAACTCGCTGTGACATCATGGCCTGAAAAGACGCTTGCGAAAGGAGTGTTGGTTTGTGAAGCAAAACAAATGGGATTGCGTAGCAATCATCGGGTGTAGGCGAGCAGGGGTGAAGCCCCCTAGTGAATAAAATATTAAAAAATATATGCATTCAAAAAATAAATTTCTACTTTTTGTCATAAAGTACTTTTTTTGTTTTGAAGTCTTGTATGGTGATGATTTATACTGCTTTTACTTCTTTTATTCCCAGTATGTTCGTTTTCTTTTTAGAATCTTTGGGTATGTTTATCTTTTTGTTTGTTCACCCAGGCAATCAAAAATTAAGACTACCCGTTCGTCATGATACTGTAATTTCATTTTGGTAAACTGATGTGGCCAAAAAGATATATACAGAATTAATTTTCAAGTACTCATGTACTATAAATTGATTTGGTATGTAGACATGTGACTTTGAAATACATATTTGACACATGCATAATAAGCTTCATGAAACTTATATTCTGTTTTTGCAATCATTCTACCCTTGAGCACATCTTTTGATGAATGAAATAAATATTTGGCATGTGTATAAATGAGCTTCATGAAACTTACATTGTTTTCCAATCATTCTTTCCTTGGGGCACATCTTTTGGTGTGTATGGTCTTCATGAACCTGAGGTGCACTAGTGATCTATTCTTTTCCCATATGGAGCTTGTGCTGCCTGTAGAAAACACAGAGATTGCATTGTCAGGAGGCCCAAGCGATCTTTCTTCTACTTTGGGCCATAAAACTCAAAACAAACCCTCGGTGCATTCCTTTTATGCACAAACTGCAATTTTGATTATACATTTTCACTAAATAGTTCAAATTTTTATCTAAGCTATTTCAAGTTTGTTGCTTCACAATATATGATTTATGAACGTTTCCTTACTTTTCATACTGTTTCCAAACACTTTGTTTGGCACTTACATGACACTCAAGTGTTAATTATTTGGTGGTTCCATTTACCGATTACTATTTGAAATGAAAATATAATCTATTTGTAATAAGAAAGTGCAACGAAAACTTCTCAACAGAGCAACATAAAAACTGCTCCTTGGGTAATTTTGAGCAATGAAATCGGTGATTTATACATTTGGAACATATATTTTTTAAGTTATTACTCATTGCTACTGCATTTAATATGAATTTTTTTTTTCTGAATACTTTTTAGAATCTGTTGAATGAATTGATTTCTTATTGATTGATACTTTTTAGAATCTGTTGAATGAATTGATTTGCAAAAAGGCTTTGAATTTTTTGTGATGATTTTCAATTTCTTTTCAGCTAACAGAAGAAGTGCCGTAGAGAGGTTAGAAGAAAGCAAAGCAAATTATGTTAAATCTGAACGAGTGTTGGACTCTAAACAAGAGTTTAAGAACAGTTCTCATCTTCGTGTTAGTACAGGACCACACTTAGATTTGCTATTCAAAGCACCTGCCAAGCTTCCTCCAGAAAACATAAAACTTGCCAACACAACTGATGAATTAAAATTTTCTTATCTGAAGCTGCAGCACCAACAAATCTCAAAATCTCCCCCTGCTGTACGAACCAGAGCCAAATCACATTCCGAGTTTCGAGAGGCACAGATCACCAGAAAACACTCTTTTGCCAGCCAGGGCAGAAGGCACCGAATCGAAGTTCTTATTGACATCGAGTCGCAACTGAAACAACTTATTACTTCTGGTTCAAGAGAAAATGTGTGTGGGGCTCACGAATCTGTTATTTTAGGTACTGCTCATACTGAAGCTCAATTTGTATCTAGGATTTCAAAGGCTGCAGAAATACCAAAAGTGCGCAGGGGTTATTCTGATCCTGTGCGAAAGAGTTGCTGGAAACCACCTGATTTATCTCCCGATATAGATGTTTGCATTCACAAAAGCATGCCTGATCTCTCTCCTTCCCCTTGTACTGCTCAAATACCCTGCTCCAGTTTATCATCCAGCAATTCAAATGATGTTTTGATTGGTAATGTCTCAGAGTGTGTTCAGTACGTTGTGCCTCATAGAAAAATCCCAACTTTCACCACCGTAACGGTGCAAAGTTCTGAGAAAGAGGAAGACATCTTTGATGTCCACAAAGAACCGAGAAGATTTTCCAATGGAACTGGAATGCTGCACCTCACACCTTGCTATTCTGCCACTAGCCAACTCCAGAGGAAGCCAGTGAGTCGTTCTAAATCCGACGTTTCCCATCGATATTCCAAAAGAGGCTCGGATTATTTTCCTCGTAGGAACAATTACACAAGTGCAGAGATTGAGAGGTTTTTCGACACAATGGGACTTGATACAAATGCGTGGCATCACATCACATCACCTTCATCTGTTTCCAGTCCTCCGTGCTTTTTCGAAAGCATCAGCTCTGTTGATTCCAACGAAGATAGATCCAGTGCATGTAGTGATGACTCACTGCCCGGTGTGCCCAAAGAGGGATTGAGAAATTATGATTTAAGGGTCCATGGCCCACTAGAGACTTCCATTGTGGAGAAAAATGCACGGGTCATCAAATGGTTGTATAATTGCCGGAAAGCAGCATATGATTCTTGATAAAAAGGCTGCCTTTTTTTTTCTTTTAGTCTTTCATTAGGTATGTATAGTGAAATGTTTCGGTTTTAATTGTCATGATTTTTTTGTATTTTTGACACATACTTACATGCTGTTAACATACATTCCTTAAAAATGTATATTTTCCTAAAAATCTTGCAAACTGATACATTCTGTGATAATTTTGATTCAACTAGAAATTGTATCTTTTTTATCTTCTATAAGCTCAAAATTTAATTAAATGTTTCATAACCTGTTTTATGTACTAAAATTTTAAGTTCCCATTTGAAATTAACAATATATACTGTGTTGGGTTCAAAATTTTAAAATATTTTGAACCCAACAAACTACACAAGGTTACGGGCTTCATTAGCTCGTCCTGAATACTAGCAGATTAGCAAACGAAAGGCTGCGAATTCAAAACTCAGACCTGTGTTTACATGGGGGCTTGTGCATGTTAAAACTCTGGCATGGTGTAGAATGAAGAGTGGGGTGCTAACTCAGGGGTTGATCTCATCATCTGATTGTGGTTGAATAAAGAGGTGTACTGTTTCCTTTCGTGATGGATCCAGGACCGTCGCCAATAGCCTGTTGTGTGTTACTTCACTGTGACATTAATTCCACTACCTATATATCCATGCTCTTTAAAAAGCCTTAAGGTATGATTTTTCATTTTACTTACAAAAGGAAATCCATAAAGTTTTTTAAAAAGCCTCAATTTTCACAATATTGCATACTTCGTTTCATCTTCTTCAAATACCAAGGTCAATGATACTCTTTTGAGGTCGTGTCACCAAATATCAAAGGTATAACATTAATAGATTTGCTAAAATGAATGTTTTTAAAATGCATCTTGAGACCCAAACCTAGTACTAGAGGGAAGTTTCTTCGTTTGTTCACTTGCAGGTTAATCTGTTGCAATCTTGTGAAATGGGACCTTAAAAAGGCCCTAATTTTTCTTCTGATTGAAAAGTAGGAGTCTCTGTTGCACTTCTATTAATACGAGGTGTATCCAAAAAGAAATCAAACTTTGAAATAGATTGATAAGAGTGCCTTTTAATGAGACTTGTTGCCTTCAAAATTCTCTTCCCCTCTATTTGTATTTATACAATGCTTCCAACATGTCTTCCATTGCTGGAATTCCTCCTGGAAATCCCTTTCGTGAAATTTATTAGTCTCGTAGTGAATATTCTTCAATCTGTTCTATTCTTTCAAACCATCGACCTATCAAGGTGGATTTCAACAAAAATGTCTCCACTGGCCAAATCTGAAGAGTAGGGAGGTTGCGGAAGGACATTCACCTCTTTTTTGGCCAAAAATGCACAGATAATGATTGACAAGTGCATTATATAGAAGCATCCAGGTCGTATCTCCAAACTTCCAGCCTCTTCCATCGCACTGCTTCTCTTAAAGCCTCATAACATCCAATTAGAAGTGTGTTGATCCTTTTACCTTGTTTAACGAACTCATGATAAACGATTCCTTACCAATCATAAAAGGGTGATCAACATCACCTTCACAAGCGATAAACTGGCGTGTTTTTTGGTCTTAATGATGCTATTCCTACCCACTGTGACGATTGCTTTTTGTTTTAATGTCATGTCCATAATCCCATATTTTATCACCTGTTATGACATGTTTTAGAAAGTTTTGAACAATTCCTGACTAGCTGTGTCACAATTATTTTTTGGTCATCAGTCAAGAGACGAGGCCCAAATTTTGTTGCAAACCAATGCATCAAGATTTTTAGTCAAAATTGTGTGACATGAGCTTTTGCTGATGCCTTGATCTTTAGCAATCTCACGGACAGTTAAACAATGATTTGCACAAAACACACACTTCCTCAATTTGAAGATCATCCATTGACGTGAAAGGGCACCCAATTTTCGGATTGTCTTTGGTAGATGTTCTGCACGATTTGAAACGTCGGTACCATTCCTAGCATTGGGGACGGCTAAAAGGATCATCTTCATAAGCTTATTGCAACATCTGAAATGTTTCAGGGCCAATTTTACGCAACACTTCACACTAACTCATTGCTCGTTGAGATCTTTAATTTTCGAAATGTAAATAATCTCCAAACACAAAAAATACCCATTTACTCTACCACTTAAAAAACAATGACAAATTGACATTCCGTTCTTGAGAAAAGAGTAGGTGCAAGCTCAAGGTTAACACTAACAACATCATTACAGCGGGGTTGCTAGGATGACACTTTAGCACTCTAATTTCTAAGTTTTGTTTCTTTTTGGACAGACCTCATGTATTTATTCATCTTCATTTAAAAGTTTTTTAAATTTCAAGAATGGTTATTGAAAATGTTTTATTTATGTGGTACGAACATGATATACTG
Source organism: Metellina segmentata (assembly GCA_947359465.1). Lineage (NCBI taxonomy): Eukaryota > Metazoa > Arthropoda > Arachnida > Araneae > Tetragnathidae > Metellina > Metellina segmentata. The sequence continues at coordinate 104,153,279 of OX375875.1, forward strand.
CTAAATGCAATATCATGTATCAAAATATTCTTTGCTAATTGTATAATCCTCCACAGTAGCTTTGAAAAACATTTATACTTATACATAAAAATATTAGTGGAACTTGGAGATTTGGAATTGTAATTTACTAAGTTGGAAATATAGTTGCTGTTAAATTTTCTAAATTTGTTTTGTTCTGATTATCAGTTTCTAAGTAATGAGTAGTACTGAATGATATTAGCAAGAATTTTTTTAAATATATTAAGTATATCTATAATTTATCTGCCTTGTATGCTACAATGTATGTTTTATGAAGAAATTGTTTTTAATACCATGTTGTGTAAAAATAAGTACCATAAGGTTTTTCAGAACTTTCTATACACATTTTAAGGCCTTAAAATACACTTTGAAACGCCTTTTACACCTAACTTCAATATTAACAATGATTATTTATAATTCTCTCAAATAAATTTGGAGAAGTAAAAGAAATTTTAAATAAAGTTATTTTGATCAATAACTGATATTTAGTATTAAGATTACATTTCATTGATGCTTTCTGGTTTTAAAAAAATCTATGGTGTAAATTTCTTGCTATATTAATAGAAATAGTAGTTGTATTTAAGAATGCCATTAATTTCTTTTAGTTCAGTAACATTTAAGATATCTCTTTAGTATGCATGCCACTGCATAAGCTTTAATCCATGTGCAGGCCATGAGGGCAACGAGAGGGCGGATGCTCTGGCAAAAGAAGCAATAGAGAAACATTACATCGACAAGGCAAAAAAAATGGTCAAGGAATACATTCGGAAACAAATTATCAAAGAAGCAGAAGGGATGTGGCAAGGGCGATGGGACTACTCAGAGAAGGGAAGAGTAGTCCATACAGAATACAAGGACATATCACAGACGAGACTTCTAGGATCTTTTGAGATCAATCAATTTATCACTGGTCACGGCGTATTTGGACAGCATCGGAAACAGAAGCGAATGTGGAGAAGGAATTCAATGTGTTGACCACGTAATTTACGACTGCAAACTGTGGGAAAACATAAGAAAAGACCTATTTCCACATGACCACAAAAAAGCAGAAGGAAAACTACTTTGGACAAGTAAAAAGTCCAGACAAGGCCTTAAGATAATAGCCAATCGACTTCATGAAATAAGACTAGAAGGTCTATCATAGCCCCTCGCATGGTAATAAGCGTAATTGTATTGCAATCAGGGGTGAAAACGCGTTTACGCGGATTTCCGCTTTTTTTTTTCTTTCGAGAATTTTCGCTTTTTTTTTTCTTCCGAAAATTTCCGCTTTTTTTTTTCTTACGAAAATTTCCGCTTTTTCTACGATTTTTTCTTATATTATAAAATTACAGCCAAAGAATAAATGTAAAAAAAATTTTTAAGGAAAGCGTGTCCTTACTTTAGGGATGAGATTCTTCCTTCTTTTCGTAAATTTTGAAAAAATGACCGATTTTTATCAATTTTTACAAAAAAAATTCCTATTTTGGCCCTTATCAGCTTTTTTTACGTTTATAGAAGACAAATAAGTCTTGCTAATTCCTTTTTGAAAAGAATCCTTTGTGAGAAGCTTATTAGTTTAATAGTAAACCTGGAGAACTTGGATTTTGAACTAGTAAGCGTACGTTGTTGCATATTTCGAAGGTAAAGCTACGGTTTCCTAAAAAAGCGGAGCTGTTATCTAGCGGCCGTGAAACGTCATGATGCGGCGGAAAAGGTATAACTAAAATATTTAAAGTTGATCAACTTTTAATGTGATTTTTCTTTTAACTAGAAAATAAGATGCTCGGTTTTTCGTCTTTTATGGCAACCACGGCAAGCGGAAAATTTAAATTTTCATTTTGAATACTCTAGAAAGTACTTTCTAAATCCGTTAAAACTTCTTTCTTTGGCGACTTTAGAAGTGCGCCAAGGCGGTGCCCCCACCGTTTTAAACATAGACTGCAGCTATTTTTTGCAACGGAAATTTCAAAATGATGCTTCTTTTTAGGGCGATATTTATGATTGTTTTAATAAGCTAAATTGTTTCTTGGATAATACGAGTTATTAATTTCAAGTTTTATTTGATTTAAATAGAAAATAAGAATATTTACGGAAAAATATAGAGATTTTGAAAAAAAAGTTCTATATTCGAAAATAGGTTGTAAATTTAAACTGAATTAAGTTATATATTTTTTACCACAGGGATACAGCTTCAGTCTTCGTTTATAGCTGTGGCAACAGCCTGCCCTTGGCGCACTTAGGCCTGGTGCATACATCCGGTTTTTCAACGTGCAGTGCCGCAACGCAAGTGCGGTCTGAGATACGTTAGATCCAATAGAGTGCATACATGCCTCCAGCGCCTCTGGGGCGAGACGCACGTCCAACTTGCGTGCAATTTGTACCGCAGTTCCCCACGGCGCCGCACATGAGTCAGCCATTCGGAAACAAATAGAATATAAATAATAATTAATAAATGGTTGTATCCATTAATGTCTATTTCGTTTAAAATTTTTTTTTTTTAGCCAAGTTAGCGAAATAAACACGTTTTCTGCGATAGAATAGCTATCGCAAATGGCGCGAAATGAGTTCGCGTGTCATTTCTCGGTTATGTGTGTATAGGTGGGCTTCGGTGCCGCAGTGGCGCCCCACGTTGAAAAATCGGATGTGTGCATCGACCCTTAAGTCGCCAAGGAAAGAATTATTTCAAATGAACCAATGAAATCAAACGACAGTTTAACGGAATTTGAAAGAACTTTCTGGAATATTCGAAATGAAATTTTAAAACTTTACACTTGACCAGGTTGTATTAAACTCCGCAATAACCATTATGCAGATAGGGAACTTTAACCTGTTATTACTCGCTACTAGAAGTGCGCCAAGTCCGTTGCCTTTGCTATAAACGTAGACTGAAGCTGTACCATTTTTATTTTTTATGCCTACTTTTTTTTTTCATATAAAATTTATGCTATTTATTTGATTTATTTTTTTGTATCAAGGTTTTGGAAAAATTGCAACTCTTAAATCTCACCATTGGGAAGATGTTCAAAAATATTCATAAAAATAACATTTTCAACTTCATGCAACTTATTTATACTGTTAACAGTTGCCTAGATATTTTTTCTCTTTTACACAATTTGAGTCTACACGTAAGGTTCCCCCTCCCACTTTTCCAAAGACAAATTTCATTGTTTTTTTTGTGGACTTTGTAGAACTTTTAACCTAAATAATAGGCAAAAATACATGCTTATCATAAACACATATTCTGTACTAGGGGCGCAGCCATGGGAGGATATGGGTTAACCTCCCTACTTCCAAAGACAAATTTTATTGGTTTTAGTGGACTTTGTAGGGTTTTATCAGACTAAAAATTTGCCTACTCCCCTCAGAAAAAATTTCTGGCTGCACCACTGTTCTGTTCTTGCATTAGTGCACAAATATAGTATTCTTATTCAGCTATTTTTGTTGTTCAAAATAACGCTACATATATTTTCCTCTTTTTTACATTTTGGCTGTTTTCACCCCTGATTGCAATATTGAGAAACATAGGCAGCAACACATGTGCTGTGCGGGGTTGCTCACAACCCAAAACTACACTGTATGCCTTAGGGCAGGACGGTTTGATAAATCTTATGCCACTGCATAAGCATGTAGATAAGCACGATAGATTTTGCTAGAGTCCTCTATTTAATTGTTTAAACTTAACGTTTAGATAATTTCGAAATCAAGAAATGTTAATGACATGAAAAAATGTTTTATCTTATAGGTGGCATTGTTTTCCATATCATACTTTCTGATTTTGTTCAGAGAATTTTTCATCCATTGTTACCTTAAACAGACTAATATGTTGGTGATAATCTTAATACTTAGACTTGCGTAGTATATTTGTATGTTTGCATTTTTACTAATTACTTTGAAGCATTTAACAAAGTTTTGATATATTTTTCACAGGTGCAGTTGGTGCTTAAATGATGTGCAAACGATGAAGTGACTTGCAGCCTTCGATTGAACTTACTGATTCAACTCTGAGGTATAGTGTATGAAGGTTCTTCTGCCTGGTGCAGTAAAAAAGAAAAATTTTGCTCATTCCTTGTGATAACTGTGTTTCTGACACATGTACTTAAATTGTCTTTTGTAAAGACCTTTTGATATTGATGGAATGAAGTTGTGTTCCTCATCTGTTAAAGGACTATACACTACACCTATGTCCATTTATTTTGGTAGTCGAGTTAATTTTAAGTGAAGATCCAAGGTTTGTTATAATTACACAAGTTATCTTATTCAAGGTTTACATTTTTGAAGCAATTTTTTTGTTTGTATTTAGCTAATTTTATGGCTGAAATTCTGTCCAAATGATCTCAAGGTATTTAGTGTATGTTCAAAATCCCTATTTTGTGCAATGAACTTTTTGTTACTTTCTGTACTACCTCCTCATTTGATGTTTGAAGTTCTCACAGCAAGGCTAACTCACATCTCGTAACTATGGTAAAAATATACTGTTGCGATTTCTGGTGACACATTCAAAGACGAACCAGATAACACCCTATCCTAATAGATACATACTCAGCATTGGGTTATCCCAGTGATTTTCAACCTCTTTCATCTTGGTTCTTTTAAACTTATTGCTAAACTTCTGATATATATATATATGTGTGTTGCTGAAACGTATAGTAATTACCTATCCTTTTACTTCAAAGAGGTTTTCTAAAGAATCCTTGAAATAATTTATATATACTTTACTAGGGGGCTCCGCCCCCTGCTCGCTTACGCTCGCCAACCCCCGTGTTCGTATGTGTTTTGCTCACTCGCGGAAGAAATTTCGCTTCTTCAATTTTGACACTTAATAAGCCCTAAACTAATAGCCGCATCGGAAAAAAATCTTAATAATTGTCCAGGGAATACCATGAAGAACAAATCATGTTAATTTCGTTTTTTTCCGATCAGTACTTTCTCGGGAAATCGTTTAAGAATCGAGCTAAACAGCACAGTTTTCAATCCTGCGGCAGCGGCGGCGGTAACTTTTTTTTAATATAGAGATATTATAAAAATAATTCTCAAAATTATTAATGCAGCTATTACTTGAAATTGTTTGTGAACGCCCTTGTGAAAGTTCAATACTAAACTTGTTGAAATCAAATAAATCTTGCACAATTTAAACCAGTTCATCACCCATGAAGCACACCAGTGCCATCTATTTCCAAAAGTATGACTTGTGGGTTAGCCCATTGTTGCAGTGAGGCCTTCAATTTAAAATATTAAACATTGTTATGAAAAAATAGTTTTATCATTTTGCACTATTGTTTCTTGTAGAATCACTTTAATTATCCTTAGCAAAACGTATTTCATATATAACACTAATTAATTCTGTTTAATAATTTTATTTGGAAGATACATACTGCATTTAATCCTGTTAACTTTTTCATCACATTCCTATCCATTGGATTCTCACAAAAGGTGTTAATTTGTTAGAAACATTGGTACTTTTATTGATTTCTGATGTCCAGTTACATATCCATCACAGGTGCTCTATCTATTATTTATACATTTCAATCCTCTGACGCAATTGGCATTTTCTCATTTGATTGGCATTGTGTAGGTGTGAATGTTTATATCATTGCCTTGGCTCACATACATGTAATCACATAGTGATGTCTTAGAATTAGAGCTCTGCATATCCAGAACTTCTTTATATCTCGGTATGCAGTTTTGTTCATTTATTCAATATGTTTGTTTATAGTATGTAATTCACACATTCACCTTTAATTAAGCACCTTAGTAAGTGTTGCTCTGTTGAATTCATAACCTTAAACCATCTTGATTATCTAATGTATAGTTAAATTACCAATTTAGACTAAGCAAAAAATGTACTTTGGGAAAATTAACTGCTATACTGTGGCATTTTGACATAAAAATGCATATAAAAACCAATTTAAAAAAATGTAAAAACTAGTACAAAATCCATTCTTTAAAGGTTCGTTATAAATATCTTGAATCATGGTGCTATGTGTGAAGTCTGCACTTTACAATACTAAAAACTACATACTTTTAATGTTGTCTTGGGGGGGGGGGTAAACAAACGTTAGATACTCGAGATGTTAGTATATATCAATATAAGTTTTCTTTGGTCATTTGCTCCTAATTTAAAATTTTTACATACATGTTATTTTTGTCTATCATTTACAATTTCCATGCTTATAAGTAGCATTTATTTGTACTAATAATGATTCATTTACTAATTTAAATTATTTTTATCTTGGTTGAATACATAAGTCATTAAAATTGTTTTCTTAAGTTATTGACAGTATAAAAATGCTGGTCTATTCCATCAATGCAAACTTTTTAGAAAAATATGCAAAAGAGTTAAAATTCTGTACCAACAAAACTATCTGACAACGAAACAAGAATTTTGAATTGCCAACCATTCCAATTTGTAGTCTAAAGTTTTTTCGTCACAAAAATTGAATTTGTGCCTGGATATATAATGTATGCTTGAAATTTGATACTTCCAAAAAATATTCCAATAAACGTTTTCTATTTAAATAGTGATAGAAGATTGTCTGTTTCTTCAAATTTTAATGTTTATTGAGATGAATTTTTATGTTAAAAACTGTGTGTGTATTGAGGAGACTATAGTTAGTTTTGAGTGGTATGAAATTGGGGGGTATTTTGAAGAGTAGTTTGTGTTTCACCTTGTATCTGGAGAAATGTGAATCTTTGATCTTTAACTGTGTGGAACATCTTTAATACTAATTTATCTTTTGTTTGATACCTGAATTTTTGACTAAACAGATCTAAATGCAGGAGAATATTATAAAATTGTGTATTGTGTTTATTTTTTTAAATTTTGAATGCATTATTTGGAAATGAAATGGGTTCATGCACTTGTTCATTGCTCAATTTTGGAATCTTATGAACAACTTTAGCACATTTTTGATGTTATTCATTTATCCAAGTTTTGTTTAATTCAGTGGAAGATAATTTTATATTGCTTATTTGATGCTATATTTCTTTTTATAATTCAGATTTCAAACCACATAAAAATATGCCTCTTTTTATTCATTTTTAATTCAAAAGCTCTAACTTTATACTAAACTTTTTTCTTTATCTAAATTCTATTTCTTTCTGTAAGCATGCTAAACATAAAACTTAACATTTTTAATTAAAAATTTTTTAAATAAAAGTTCTGATTTGCTTTTGATTTTTAAATTTTCTATTTGAGAAGGTCCATAAATATAATTGTTTAATTTATTATTTGAAGTTTGTATGTTAATATTATTTTTTATACTATGTAGATTTGTTATTAATACAAAACTCTTAGCAATAAATGAATTAAGAATGATAGCCATCAATCTATAACTATTTAAATGTTAAAAAGTAATTCTTTTAATTTTAATACTTTCTTAATATATGTGGTGAGTTTCTTAGTCAAGGTTTTCAGCAATATACTAAGAATATCTATTTTAAGTTACAGAAAGAAGAAATATCACAACATAGAGATTCTCAGTTCTCTTTTGATTCAAGAGTTTTTACTTAGAAGTACTTTCATTCCAAAAGAAATATATTCAAGATTAACCTTTCTCCCTGATGCACATTTGCTATGCCTTTGTAATTCTTTCTTTTAACTCTATAAATTCAATTTACTGTAATTACAGTATTTTAGAGCTGTTTTACTAAGGTGCTAAATTAGTGGATTTAGTTTTTAAAATATATTTGCAATGGTTTTTTCTAAATTCCCTTTCATTTTATTAGATCATTTTGTATGTGTAATCAGTCTATCTGTGAAAAGCAGATTTGTTTCTATAAATGCATAAGTTACAATAGATTGTAATAAAGTTTCGTTGTAGGAAAAAAAAAATTTCTGCATTAGACTAGGCCTCTATTTGCATTTTCTAGTCGCTCGATTTTTCAGTCACCTAATTAAAACTCGTTGTTTCAAATACATGTGCACAAACTTGCGTTACAAAATTTTTTTTTCTTCCAATGGCGGGCACTGTTTGATTTGTAATCATTTATTACTACAAGGCCAGAAGTGATGGCCACTTGTGAAGGAGCTCCCAATGGGCAACTATCATTACCCCTAACAAAGGACAGCACAATTTACATCCATGAATTGACCCTGTATTCGAACCAGGAACTTTCCCATCTAGAGGCCAACATCTTAACCACTAGACCGGTTGGTCGGCAAAGCGATTAAAAAGTTGCAACCTGTCCTGTTTTCGCTGCAACGCGACTGTCGCTCTACCAAATGATTCACATAGACGTGCACCTACTTGCGATGGTGTTAGTTTAGTCATGTGTTTTCCAAGGTTAGCTTTTCTTATACACTAAATAATTTTTTTTATTCCCCTAATTCAAGTTTCTAACTTTGCGATCATTGAAGATAGAGTAAAAATTTCAATGGATTTCAAATCAGCGTAAAATTATACGCCATATCGATACCAAAAACAGATTTATTATTTAGTTATTTACCATTTAATTATTTATTTAAAGAAAATCACATTTTAGGTATTGATCTGGTGTATCATTTTTCCGCAGATTTCAAATCGGTGTTGTTTGTGTTTTGTCTGTCTGGTTTTTTTCGCGGCCGCAAAATCCTGACGATTTTATGGCACTTACAGCAATGAGATTTGGCACACAGGTACTCCAAATTTTTTGCAATTTTTGGGTCGCTGCAAATTTTAAAATTCAATCTAGAAGATTTTAAAATGAATTTAATAGTTTTATTCTTCATTGGTCCTTCAACGCGTTTCTACCAGAGAGAGAAAAAATCCCCAATCTGGACCTATCTCCTAGACCATTAAAGAAAGAGTAAAAATTTCATCGGATTTTAAATCTATGGAAAATTTCACTTTAGATCGATACCTAAAAATATGATTTTCTTTAAATAAATAATTTTTAAATTGAATATATCTTTTATATTTTCACAAGAGATTGTGACATCACGTGAAACGGATTGCATCTTCTACCCTTTGCGTAAAAAAAAAAGAAACAGATTACATTTCCTGTCCTATTCCATTTCATGGAATGAGAGCAAAAAAAAAAAAAAATTGACTGGGATTGTTAACTCTTTTTTGTAAAATCGAAATCGCTAAAGATAGATCAAAAATTTCAACGGATTTGAAACCTGCAGAAAATTTTAAAACAGATTAATAGTTTTCATTACGGCGTTGCCCATCGCAAACCAACACCACGGGCAACGCCAGGCTAGCCACGCAGTGGCTAGTCTTCAGTGATTGCAAAGATAGAAACTTGAATTAGGGGAATAAAAAGCATCATTTAATTTAATTCAGTGATTTATTTATCGCAGTGTGTGCTCCTTCTAGATTTTCTGCGACAGCGAGTTTTTGGTGGCCGAAGGACTATAAATCGCAAGTGGAGGCCTAGCCTTAACCTTCAAAGGGAGATTAACTTAATAAAATTAACTATTGTCTGAACAGTAGCAAAATGTGTGCTTGATACTACAAAGTGTGCCAAGGATATTCTATCATTGAATGAAGTTTACATTTTCAAAATGCATGCATATTTAATAATATTAAATTCTTTAAATATTCTGTTTTATATCAGGAAATCTTTTAGTATTGGTGTTTGTACAGAAACTGATTTGTGTCACTAAAGAGTGAGTTCCACTGATGACCTCATGTTTGTATACTGTGTGCTTCTGAATTCTTTTAATTGCCAAATTCTGTGTAGATTTCCTCTCATTTACTAGCTTTCATAATGAATAATGAAAAGTTAAAAAAAGCAAATCATTCATAACTCATAGAGTATTTGTTTAGGATGCTTATCAAAATTTGGTGTGGTTCGATGTTATATAAAACATGGAGTTTATTGAATAAAATCAGATTGCTTGTGGAATTCTGATAATGAGAGCTAGAGTTGATTTATATATATATATACATATATATACTATATGTATAAAAATACTATATATATAATATATATATATATATATATACATACACACACACACTACCCTACAATAATGGAACAGACAGCAAGATGTGATGGCATAAGGGAAATAATACATGCTTTAATAGGTGGATGGTCCCCCACATGTTGCAATTACACTAGCAATCCTTCTGGGCATACTTTCAACAAGGTTTTGATACACAGCTATGGATATTTCTGTTCATTCCTGCTGTAAGAATGTCACCAGCTCAGCTGTAGATTTCGGACATGGTTTCCTGGTCCATAAGTGTTGCTCTAACTCGTCCCACAAATGTTCTGTGGTGTTTAGGTCCGGACTCTGAGCAGGCCAGGGAAGCCCACTGCTTGACAGAGGCTGCAACTTGAAATGGAGCATTGTCATTCTGAAAGTAACATTCATCCATTCCATAGAATTGCCATAGCGTAGGAAGAACTTGACTGTCCAAAATGTTCATGTAATAGTCAGAGATTAATTTACCAGGAACAACATGCTAAGGTCCCAGGCCATACCACGAAAAACACCCTGAAACCAATAGTCAGATTTTATTCAAATCTGCTGGCGTCTAGTCTATTATGTTAGGGTAGTGTATATATATATATAATATATATATATATACAAATATATATATATATACAAATATATATATATATATATATATATTTGAGATACTGAGTGGAGAATTGAGGAATGTGTTGTGGGGTGGTAATAATCCAGTCTCAAACCCTCATTGTATATGAGGTTGATAGTGTTGTACTTATTACAAGTAAGCATTTTTAGTGTAATTCTAATGTTTTATCTTGATAACTATGAATGTATGACACGTAATTTGAATGCTCATTCTTTATTTCTACTTTCTAGTTGGCTAATTTTTCTGAGAATTTGTGTTCCTACATTAAACTTATCTATGTGTTCCTTATATAAAATAAGAATAGAGTTATAGTTTTATAAGTAGCTCATTGAAATCATGTTGAGAACTTTTAATTAAATTATATCGAATTTGAAGTATTCATAAATTTTATATCAACTGATACAACATAAAATAAATATATTACTTAAAGTTTTAATTTATAAATGGGACATTTTTATTTAAATAGTTTATTTAATATTCTGAATTGTATCATTGAAATCCTATAAATTACATCAACTGTGATCAAATAAAAGCAAATATCAAAATCAATTTCTGCAGATTTTTTTATGTTTACAAATTTCTTTGCAATGAAATTGCAAATAAAAATTAATTGGTTTTTTAAGTTAAATTTCTAATTTAGAATTTTATATCCTTACATAAGAATAATTTGTATGTCTATTGTATAGAATTGTGGTTTTGTTTTAAAATGAAGGAAATAACATTTTTCATTAAATTTCAGTTGTCTTAATTTTTTATGTTTTAAAGATCACTAATTTTGTATAATTTTTTACGATGTATTATTAAAATATAATGTATGTATGATGTATGAATTACAGTATAACATGAGGGATCAAGTATAAACAAGTCTTTTAAAAAAATCTTTTATTTGAAAACGAACATAAAAAGTTATTTTTCTACACAGCTTTGGCATCTGTACTGTACTACTTTATTTCTGTCACAAAAATAGTTGGACGAGTAGGAAATTCATTTTAGTCTCCATGTCTATCATTGGAAATCGTTTCTACCCCTATCACTTTAAACTTTCTGAACAAATTACAGTGTGGAGTTTTGCATTATGGAAATGTATTCTAAATTAAAATGTTGCATCTTAGCCCTATATGGTGCTGTAAACGTATCCAAGAGTGTGTAATATTACCTGTCTGTCACATGTGAAGGAAATCGATCTTAAGGTACAAAATAGTCATGAAACTTTAAAATGCTTCATAATTGACACAAATGGCATGCTTTCAACTGTTGGGTTAGCATAGCAAAAGGAACTATTTTGTTGTCAATTCTCAAGACTTGGATTCTGTATCATTGTTGTATTAAACATAATATATGCAGACATTTGCCAACTTAGAATATTTGATAATAAAATATGTATTAGTGCACAACTCTAATATTTACCCTCTGATTGTCCATCACAATTATTCATATGCAAATTACAGTAAAAATATGCAAGCAGTGCAGAAAAAAATACAGCAAATGTTAAAATACACATGGTATTTAAAGTCTAATGTTTGATCCCTCATATATAAAATGAAGAATTAAGTAATTAAAATCTACAAAAGTCAATTATTTTATAAATTGTTTTTCATTCATAATTGATATGATTTTTATGCAACAAGGTGCCTGATTTTGTGTTCCCCCTTTCAACTATTTTCGCAAGTACATTTTCATATCACAGGATGAGATTTTCTAATTTTCAAATGCTAAGTGAAACTTTAAGAGTCCTTGTGTGTAAGTTTCTCTTTAGTATTTCACTTTCCAATCAAACTGTTCATCTTTGGTAAAATTTAATGCTGCTGGAAGACTCTCACTGGCGCTTTCGAGGTACATGCATACAAGTGTTTTTTCATTTTTAAATCATACTGTCATAATCCCTGAATTTTCCCAACACTTTAATCGAATTCTAAATTTTATATATTTTGTTAAAATAGTTAAGAGGCAGTATTCACGTTTCAAGTGTATTGTATGTAGACAGAAAAATATTAAAGACTATAGTGTGTAAGAATTCTGTGTTAGTCTTCATAGGTTAATCCAAAAGAACTTGGAGTAAAGATTTTTAAACTGCATAACCTGCCTTTCTTTTGGATTCTGTGTATGAAAAACAAAAGGAGTTATGTTACCTGATAGTGGAAAATCAACTCAAAATTAATTTTGAGGTAAGAGTATTTTTAGGTTAGGCCTTGGTAGCTATTCCGGTTTTATTGAAATCAATCCAAGGGGAACGTTTTACATCCAGACAAATATGGATTGAAAACAGATTTTTCATGGTGAAATCATTCTATATGAAGAAAATGGTATTGATCAACCTGTAATCTAATCTGCTATAGTTAATATTGCAAGTTTTGAAAATTAGAAAAGATCACTGGCCACCAAAACCATGTTATTAATATTTAATTTTTAGGTAATTAGTTTAGTCATTTTCAAATAGAAATACTTTGTTTTTTTCCCCTTATGCATGACATAACTTTAGTATATCCAAACTCACCAGCCCTTATTCTTATAGCTTTTAAATTGTACAGTTTTATAATGCTCATATTCTGGGAAGCAGAATTTGAAGTAGGTGATGAGTCAATGAGAATGTAGAATGGTATGTAGTTCTAGTAATTCCACTACGAGTGTAAGAAAAGGAGACTAAAATGCAACTGAATTTATGCAAGGAATATAATGCAGCCAAAACTTAGTGCTGAACCTTTATCATTTTAATTAAGTGTTATATGTTAAATTTCTTCAATTGTTTGCTTTGTTAACCTGATTAAATGTGTATGATAAATAACACTCATGTGATATAAAGCTCATCTAAATTATTTGATAATACACTGTTTTAAACCGAGTGTGTAAATGATTATGCTGCAAAAAGCATTTTGACATGTGTCTTGATATTCTAACTTTTTTATTAGTTTGTGTTGTCTTCCTAACATTTATGACATGCTTTCAAAATTTTATAAGAATGGCCTTAATGAACATATCCACATGTCTTAGAGTAGTTTTTAAATATATGTATGTATTTGTGTCAGTAACGTATTTGTAATCTTTTTATGTCCATAATCGTGTTTTATATGGGGACTCGCATTTCACAAATCCCATTTCCTAACATAGTGGAATATTTCTGAGCTAACTGCTCCTCTGAAATATTTATCATATCATTTCTGCAAAAATTGATGTTCTTGTTTTACAGAAAACAGTATTATTTCATATTAAAGTTTAATTTGTTTCAAACTCTATTGTTATTTTGAATAAATATTTTATAGACTATTTTTTATCAGGAATATGTGTTCCTGTATATTTCATTGCAGTAAAGTTAGTTTAAAATTGTATTTTACAATTTACACTTAATTTATATTGTATAAATTAATGTAGCAATGATGTATAAATAAAATCTTTATGTGGTTTAAGTAATTAGTAATTTATTACAATTTCTGATGGCAAACAGTTTTACAATTTAAAATTTTAGTTTCATATGTTGGTTTTTATTAATGGCATACATGTAACATGATAATATTGTTGGTCATAAGTTTTATGGTTTCATTGTTAGAAATTATTTTGATATATTTCAACATTTATTGACAATAGCTTTTATAAAAAATTTCTATTTTGTTCAATGTTAGCGATAAAATCAATTTTATTTATTTATTCCTGTAATATTTTAAGCATGTGAGTTTTCTAGTGTTCTAACTTGTCTTCTTTTTTAACTATTTGCTCTTACCTAGTCTATCATTTGTTAGTGTTTGTATTTTTATTTATTAGGTTGTGGAATATTGAAGCATTTCAGCTGTTGTATATTTTTTTCTAAATGGGCTAAGAAGGTTTCTCGGACTGCTTAATATGAAACAAGAAAGTATATCTTAAGATATACCAGTGTTACATTTTTTAAATGCAAAGATTCAGTGAGAATTGTGATCTCATCTGAAGCTTGTTACATAATTTTGACAAGGATCTTAAGTAATCCGAATCACAGTTTTTCAGATTTATAATGTAAAGTATTTGTGATTTTAACTGTAGTGTGTTTTGTTAAACTACATACAGGACCAGTTGTAATTTATACACAGCTTGTCTAAATACAATAAAACTTTTTGAAAATCTGTTCAATGATTGTGTTTGTATTTTACTTACACTGCCATATCAAATATTTCTGTTTATATCTTAATCATTGGAGTTGTTGGTAATGAAAATTATGAAATATTTATTAAGTATTGTGGTGGGAATGTTAAAGTTGTTTTTCTCATTTGAGTTAAAAAGAATAAAATATATTTAACTTTCTTCCCATTACTACCAAACTAGTAATTTGTTTATAAAATTAGAAGTTACAGAAGAAAAAAAGAGAGTGCTATTAAATTGCTCAGAATAAATTTAATTAATTTCTGTCTTATTTTATCGAAATCAAATACTGTTCAACAAAGGTCAAAATTGTGTATTCAAGATATGAATTATACTTCATTCATAAAAACTAGACTTAGTCTAATTTTCTTTTCTCGATAAAGCAAACAAAAATACCCACTAGCACTAAAATATCCTCACTATTTTTAAGTAATAATAATTCATGCCAATTGTATTTGAATTTCATCATATTTTTCAATAAAAAAGATATCCATTAAAAAAATCGTGAACAAATTTTCATTCCTAGAAATATTCATTAAAATATGAACTCTTCTCTTTATCAAACTAAATTAAAGGTAATTCGCTACATGAAAACAGTGCGATAAATGTTATAAATTTATCTGTATAGATGTTTGAGAAAAATAAAAATCTATACTTATCTCACAAAATCGCTCGCAAATTATAAATTTGAAGTTTATGTTGAAACTTTTTTTATTTACAATGATGTTTCACCTTCATCCCACAAGTCCCTTTTTTGTTCAAGCGCTTCTTGCAGGATTGAAAATATTTCTGGATGCCAGCGCCGCACGAAAGTATCTTCTGCTACATCTAAAGCTGTCAGAAGGCCTTTCTCACAATCTGCATCACAGTAGGCCTCGAGCAGCAACTCTACGACTTTGGTGAATCCACTTTCAACTGCGTTTAAAAGGGGAGTCGATCCACGGATGTTTTGTAGGTTGACATTGACATCTGGATTTGATATCAGAACTCTGACCATATCTGTTAATCCTTTGCTGGAAGCAATATGTAAAGCGGTATCCCCATTTAGATCTGTTGCATTGATATCACATTGAGCATCAAGGAGGAGTTTGATCAAACTTAACAAGTTCTTTTGCACACTGTGGTGTAAAGCTGTCTGAAAGTGTCTGTCTTTGATGTTAACACATGCACCCGACTTGATCAACAGTCTGGCCATGTTAACGTGGCCTTTGTCGATTGCGCACATGAGACTTGTCTCTCCTCGATCGTTCTGAGCATTCAGCTCGTAACAGCTGTCGATCAAAACCTGAAGCGCCTCGCAGCAATCTGTACTGCCGGAAACCAATCGATGCAATGCAGTCTCCTTCCTCGAATTGCACTTTGTCACATCAGCATGCTCACACATCAATTTAAGCACATCGAGAAGGTCTCGGTGATAGACGTTGCTCATTTTGGAAGACATTAATTTCGCAGCCAAATGCATTGGAGTGTGTCCGTTTAACGTCTCCCGCACATTGACGTTGGCACCGTTCTCCAGGAGTAGACTGACAATTTCTTTGGAAAAGGTTTTGGGGTGAAAGGCATTGTGCATGGCCGTCTCCCCTAAAGTGTTCTGTGCATTCGGGTCTGCATTAGCTACAAGCAATAATTTGACAATATCCACATACCTGTGGTAAGTTGCTTCCAGGATCCCAGGTCTGCCGTTGAAGTCCCAATTGGCCTCATCTGGTGATATACCTTCTTCTAAAAGTTGTTTCACTTTCACAGCATTGTTCTGTTTTATGGCAAGATGAAAATCTATTATTTCTTCCTCCATTGTAAAAAATTAGTTTTTACAAAAATATTTGTCACGAAATATTGCTCTCTTTGGAAATCAAGGCGCATCGGTGATAAATTCTGCTCTTGTCAAATCCTTTCTAAGTGCGCCAGAGAAAAGTTGAGCGAGAGAGCTGCAATTGAGCCAGGACTCTCAAAGCGGAGACTGACTCAAATGATAAGCAAGCAGTCTCTTTCATCCAATGACTTCATCCAGTGGTTTATCGTTTCCCTTCTGTTTTCCCTTTTCCCTCGGTAAGTAATTCAGTTTTCCCCATGCGTCCATATGATGATTAATCTGTTCGTTCCCTCATGCATCTCAACAACTTTTCTCTGATGCAGATAGTACGATAGTTTCACGTCGGTGACAAACAGGATTTTCTAACTGGGAACTTCTTGTTGATCTTACTATCGGGAGTAAATTTGTTTGGATGCAATTTATGTGTCGGAACTTGATTTGCGTTGAAAAGTAAAAACCCGGGGGAAATGACCGTTGTTTGCTCGATTGTCGGAATAGGTTGAAATTGCCTAATTTATAGAGGAAACGTGGTTTTGTTTCATTCATACAAATGATGCAGCTGTGTTTACCTTTCGGAGGTGTTTGACTGCACAAACGTAATTTAACATTTTGTAATGCTACTAAATGTGGAAAACTTAATTGTGGTTAATTTGTGATTTTTACACAAATTAACAACGGAACAACATATTCGCTGTGGGGGATTTCGTGAACCTTAAGAATCACGAGTCTGAGTTTAAAAAATTTATTTTTATGAAATAAATTTAGATTATTTTAATTTTTATAATATATATATATATATATATATATTTGCAATTTAGTGTAGCAAGTGTTTTTGAAATTTAAAGCATGTTCCTTAGCTTCCTAACGATTTTTGCTGGGATTTGTAGAAATAACCTTTTGATGAGTAAATGGTTCAAGCTGCTACATAATTGTGATCAAGCTTTACTTTAATTTTCGATCAACATACAATTGTTTTCAGAAATATTTTTCTCTAGTCGTCAATGGGCATTCAATACATTTTAGCCATTAATTCGAGTCGAGAAAAAGTATTTTTTGACTGGGTTTTATCGTATTTTAAATCTTCATTTTTGTTTTGAATGAATAGTGGCATAATAAATAGTTGAAGGTCAATAACAGTTTTCAATTATTTCTATTTCTATAGATTCATTCCGTGTAGGATATATGAAAGGATGTGCAAATTTCTTGAGAAGTGTTTAAAAGTTCATAATAAATAAGGTATATGTTAACCCTCTCAGGGTGGTGGCCTGTCTCATTTCCTTCAAGTGGATGTTTAGGTTCGTAAATATTCTAGATACAATAATGGCTGCTAAGGTGTATAAATATTCTCATTTAACATTCCAGTGTCTAGGAGATCTCTAGATGGGGTGAGACGTAATGGCATCCCACCCTTTAAAAATTTTATATGTGCAAAATACATTTATATAAAATGATAGACTCTCTCCGCTGAATGTTTTTTTTTTAACTCGCCATTATACAATCCAAAAGGAAAAAGGGCATCGCAAGTTGAAGTAATTTTCGGCTTTAGCAACTTGGGTTCTCTAAAAATTATTTCAGTGTTTTTGCTATGAAAGTCGAAGGAAACGCAATCTGAATCTGAATGCATAGATAAAAAACTAAACTAGATATGTTATTCTTGTTATAGTTAAACTAATGTATAAATCAAATATTAAATAAAAAATTAAACTGACATTTAGCCTTGTAAAATAGATTAAATTTTCTACTACCCATTTAAAAATGACGGCCTTCAAAGTTTTCGCGCCAAAAATATCCGTTTGATATATTTTTAATTGCATTACCCATTAATAGTAATTTAACATTGCATATGCATTTTTCTTTTGATTCATTTTTATCAAAATATTTGTTGTCATAACATTTGTCAGATTTAATTTAGAAACGTAATAAATGTACTTTCCTGCTTTTTAATACCTGGAATCATCTGTTTATTTTGTGTGGTTGTGGTTCACCCTCAAGTATTTCCTGTCGTACCACCAACCACACAAGAACGTATTTGTTGTAATCTAAACAATAATGGTAGCGTTTCTGGGATCTAATTTGATTTCAGCCTAGGTACTAATTACCAAAACACTTTATGAAAAGAACATGTCTTGTCTGTTTGTGGTATAAAGGAAATACTTGATGTAGCCACAATAGAGAATCTTCCGACAACTCGTACGTGAGATGGAATGCTGATTGCAATGCACATAAATTTTTCGATGACAACGATTTGTATATTGAAACTTCATTTTTCATATTAGAAAAGTGAAATTTTAACGGATTTTTTACTAAACTTTAATTTATAGATTTTGCGAATCGACTTGCATTCTAACGAATTGAGTTGATACTAATGTTTTATTTCTCTTGAATTAGACTATTCTCAATCGCTCTTTTTATGATTGAATTTACCTATTTTCATCATAAATATGAAAATAATTTGCCGCGTTGGTTATAAACTGAGAAATCGATGAATTGTTTAAAAAGACAACAGAAAAATTTCGCGAAAATTTTAACTCCCCCCCCCCTTTAAAAAAATCAGAAAACTTTCGCTTTTTTTTCCCCTTAATTTAGAATTAAATACGAACTACATTTATTTAAATGAAATTTTCTGACTAAAATAGAGGCAGTCAACGTAATTTTGTAAATACTTTTCAGAACAAAGTATTGCCGAATAACTTGATCTTGTATTCACACATTTATTTTATTGATATGTTCAAATTTGACCCAGGAGAATCCTTTGTTATCGCCTCATCGAGAATAGGAAAATCAAATCACGTTCAAGAAGCTAAATCATCTTATTCCAATTTTTAATAATTTTATGTTTCCCGCATTTTAATTCTCTTTGATTCTCTTAAAATATGAACCGGGCAGAATACTATCGATTTTAGTGTCTTGTTTAAAAAAAAGAAGGAAGTTCAGCAGTTCCGTTCGTCTGGGATTAAAAATATCTTCCTGGAAGAGAAAATCCCTTTTCCTCTAAAGAAAGGACATGATAATGTCAAAGCATTGCAATGGGAAGAAAATTACGCCACGCCTGACTCACCGCTTCCACTTGAATTGCCAGAAAAATCTATTAGGTTTGTCCTCCAAAATGTGGTAGAACAGAGAATCATATTATGAACTAAACAGATGCATCATTTGTCGTCCCATCCGTTCCATTAGATGTTACGTGGAAGAGAATAAATGACCGAAGGGGAGGCAATCAGTCTTTAAAATGTGTACCCAACGATGTAACGTTTTGAAAATGCCTGCTAGACTCTAGAATGTTCCAATTCATGCAAAATCTTTTTGTGTCCCAATTCTAATAATTATATGCACGAAGATAAGTTTTTCGTATGAAAAAGACAATACTTTGTTTCTACTAAACCTTTTTTCCACTTCTCGATATATATGTTGCAATTGTTGGAACATCGTTTACTATTTAAAAGTTATTCGAACAGCCTCGAAGTGCTCTATTTAACAATTGCACTTTCATTTTACATGGGATGGAATATTCCAGATGGTATGTTCTCGATGCATTGCAATGGGAAGAAAATTACGCCACGCCTGACTCACCGCTTCCACTTGAATTGCCAGAAAAATCTGATCGTATCGCCAGAAATCGATGGTATGTCCAGATGGTTCTCTAGAAGGATCACACAGGAATATGTGCAAAAAAAAATAACTCAGTAGAATATTAAATTAAAATACATTTAGCAGAATATTAGAATAACTAAGAGCATCTTGTACGTGCACAAATAAAATATAAATCACAACATATTCGGAAATTTTACTTTGAAAAATAGACTAAAGCAACAAAAATTATCAAGTGTGAGAATTTAACTGCTGTGCAAAACGTATACTATATGTCACTTTTTGCTCCATCTGTTTCCTTTGCTTCTGTGATCGCGATTGCTTTGTATTAATGTTCTAGATATTTTTAAATTTTCGTTTTCAGAATTTGTTATTTGATTTAATTTTGATCTCATAATGAGTAGGGTATGATTTGTTTAAAAAACACAACTTTTTTTAGTTAAAAATGGCTAAACGGAATGGGAAACTCAAGAGCCGAGACTTTCCACTATTGATATAAAAAGGAATATCCCAGAAAGAAACGCTAGGAACGACATTCATATTCGGGGGACATGGAAATGGTTTTTCAAATGATGTCTATGACTAATCACTATAGGAGACTAATGTCTATGACTTTCTTGCAGCTTTTTCAGTCCAAGAACCAATAATTACCATTTTGCACAATTTTGAAATAATGCATTTATATGTAGTATTAGCTAGTTTATTTTAAATTACAATTTTTTTCAATTCCTAACGTCAGATGAGCGATTCCTTATGACTAGGTAACATTAATTACCTGTAAAAAATATTTTAAAATTATTTTACACTACGTATATGGTTTGTAAAGAAATTAAAACGAACATGAAATATTACATAGATAGTAACGTTTTAATTTAATTTCAACTGTTCTGAGTGACGAACGCAGTAGCCGAAATGGGTACTAGGATTTGGTTAGTGATCATGAATCTGAATTAGACCAATTTTGTGCTATGAAGCCACTAAGTTCTTACCAGTCACCCATACCAATTTAAAAATTTAAGAACCCCAGTGTACCTCTTGAAACGTAATCGAAAACGATTCACCGAATAAACCATTGAGATTCTGCGTACTTTAATTAATGATACTTGTTCATTGTAAGAAAATATAATAAAAAACTTTAAAGCATGTTCTTTTATTTTCAATACAGCAGGCAGTACGAGGTACCGGATTGATCTTTCCTCCTTTTAATTTTTACACTCTCCTGCCCTTCTGCTTTTTATTCCTCCCTCGTTGTGTTGTCTGACTTGTGTTAGGAACTAATACAGCAGGCACTACAAATATCCCGAGCCTCAATACACAATAATAGACACAGCAGAAAATATACAGAATACTGTACCGAATAACATAAACTTGTTACATTCCCAATAGAGGCGCCATTTTTTCAATTTCAAGATTTAGAATTCTTATCAAAAGCGACAACACATCTCGAAAATTTCAATTAATCTAAGAAATATAAATAAATATTGTTTGATAGTTCTAATGCAAGAACAAATGTAGTTTTCTTCTTACGATAAACATTCTACTACCTTTTACGATTTTCGATATTTCCTTTGCTTATTCATAGTTATCTGTGAAGTTCATTCCCTTTTAAAAATAGACTGAACGTGTTAAAAAGATTGATAAAATAAAATATCTCATGCTAAAGAACAACAACGCCTAAAAAATCTAAAAATGGAAAAATCTAAGAAAATGGAAAGCGTAGTGAACGCAAATACAAAGCTGGTATTTTATCACTTTGATCTGTTAAAAGTTTAGGAGTTGTATAAGACGCTCAGAATACATATTTCGTTTAAAAAAAAAAAATTCCGATCGGCCATCTTTTGAAAACTTAGAACTTGATAAACTTGTTTTCCAAAATAATTTCCGTATCAGTTCGTTTGTGAAGAAGCATGCGAAATTGTTTTGGCCGTGGCCTTCCTGTTCCTTTCTTCGATCAGTTCTTCCCGGAAAATCTTTGAGGCCTAGGGGCTTCTTTTTATGTCGAAAAATAATGAAATGCAGAAGCGTGACAAAATGTTTTGCGAGGGCTCTCTGTGTGATATGGGAGCATTCTTCTGCGGAAGAGTAACTTAAATGATAACTCACGGCGAAAAGAAAAAAGAGAATATTCGAGAACATTTTCTTTTGTTGATTTTTCTGTTTTGTTTTCAGTTGAAGTCGCTCACTTTCACTTTCGTTTGTCGGTGAACTCTCTTTGAGTCATAGTGAGCGCCTGAACGGGCAAGAACCTGTGTTTTGACGGATTGAGGGTTTGGTGGTCTCAGTTGATCAGATTAAAAACCAGTATAGAATATACGAAATGTAAATTTTTAAGAATATTTCGGATCAGCGGTCCTTTTGATGAATTTTCAAACAAAAAATTTAATGCTAAAAAAATGCAAAAAATAAATGTTCGCCAGGAAATAAGCTATTTTGTTCAATAAGACTCTGGTGATGAGAAATGATTTCCATACCTGACTTCAGCTGGGTATTCAGAATTACTGCTTGAAAAATATAATGTAAAAACTTAATTTATGATTTTTTTTTCCACCACCAAAAGTATCATAATAGATGAAAATTCAATTTTTCAATTACTTTGGTGGGTGAGGAGGTGACTGAAGCTGCCTCTTTGGTACACCATCCCCTATATTTGTAAGTAAGAAAATTTATCGATATTGTGTCTCGAAAAGTAATATCTAATGAATAATAATCCTATATCATCTTCTCTTGTAAAGTGACTAAATGCACATAGTGTGATAGTGCACATAGTAAAGTGACTAAATACACATCAAGTTACACATAGAACAGTCTAATATCTCTCGATCAGCCAAATATATCTGTGGAGAGACAAACCGGAAAATGACAAGTCAACAAGAAGGAATTCAACATGTTTCAAAATGGAAAGTTAAATTGTGCTCGATGGTTTTCTCTTGCAAAGTACTTTTATAGAGTCATCACTTTTCTGATAAGAGTACGATTAGTACAAATTTAATTTATTTAACGAAAAAACTTTTTATAGCATTTATTACAAATGGAGCAATCATCCACCCCTTCGGTTCAACCCCCGAAAAAGGTGTGAGCAGCAAGCGGTCGTCGGCCGAAGGTCCGGTGTCAAGTTACTGGACATTCATAAGATGGGCCTCTCCAGCCCTTTCTGAAGAATGCGTTGGTGTCTTGCTGGTTATATATATATATATATATATATATATATATATATATATATATATATATATATTTTTTTTTTTTCTTAAACAAGAGGAAATTCATATTTTGTGAATTTTCTCTTGTTTAAGAAAAATATATTCCTTGCCATGTTATGTCTGCAGCTTTCAGCGCGATTGCGTGGTTGGTTTTAACTTTTCTTCTAACTTTCGTTTTCACTTTCGTTTTCTTGTTTAATACATATGATTTTTATTTTTATTTTGATCTTTCATGCCGACCAACCGGTATAGTGGTTAAGGTGTTAGCCTCTAGATCGGAAGGTCCCCGGTTCGAATCCGGGTTCGGGCATGGATGTTTGTAAGCGTATACCAGCTTAGGTGTTGCTTCGTCATCTGAACATGGTTCAAAATTACGATGTAATTGTTAGGGGCAATGATGGCCCTCCCACTGGGTGCTCCTTCACAAGTGGCCATCACTTCCGGCCTTGTAGTGGCCAATAACTTCGGTCAAAATGTGCCCGCCATTAGGAAAAAAAATAAAAAGATAAAAAAAAAATTTGATCTTTCATTAAATTACGTATTTGAATGATATTATATATATCAGGGCTCGAAATATCCGGGTGCACTGTGCACATGCAAATAAAATTGTGCACCTAATATATATATACTAGCAGAAATACCCTGCTTTTCTCGGGTTGAATAAATAATACCTTGATTTAAAAGTCCTCATAAATTATTTTTCATAAAAGAATGTTTGCATCATTTAAGTATACGGAAAAAAATTTAATATCCATTTGAACTTCTCCATCGCTTCTACAATTTACTTCGGACTGAAATATACATATATGTATCCATCCATACAATCCATTTCATATTCGTCGCACTTCTGCTGAAAGTTTTTTTTTTCTAATGTGACTACTACAGAAGTTTATTTTGAGTTTTCGAGTGACTACGAATATTCTTCTCCATTCATTTTTAGTAAAAATAGCGATTTTTTGGCGGATAATCTTGCACCTAATTTTTCTATGAATATGTTTTACTTGTGCCATTCTTGCACCTAGAATGCGATATTTTCTAATTTCAACATCAATATTTTAGAACCCTGTTGGTATCATAGGCTACATATTAACCCGCGTACTATTTGTCCAAGAGGGCTAAAAATTTACGGCATTCGTGACTTACTTAGTTTGAAGCAAACGCACTTATTCCTGAAAATTCCATTAAGCTGCATGTGGAATAACGGAGCTTGTTATAGAAATAAATGTCATCAGTGTAGACAAATTAAATTCAATCGATAACAATTTTTTAATGAACAGAAGGTTGATTTTACAGCACTTTTACAAAACAAAAGCACTACATTCGAAGAATGATTCACATGTATCTAAGTTGGATAAGAACAGCTTCAATATGTTGAATAAGCAATTTCGAATTTCTGTCACTTAAGGGGAGTTAGTACCTTTAAGACCTTGCATTGCTCGCGAAAACATACTTTTTTCGATTCATCATAAATAATTGAGTTTTGTATATTGTAGTATAAAATTGATACAGTTTAAAGATAATTGTATGGCTTTCAAAAAACTGCAGTCATATTTGTAATTAAAAACATCTTTTTTTATAAAACCTAGCAAAAATTATACACAATTTCTTCGTTTTGAAATTTACCCACTTAACTTTCCCACAAGATAACTTTTGAAAGATGCACTGTGAAACCCAAATGTTTGCACCAAATTGAAGCACATAAATGTCTTAATTCTGTGAACTAAGGAATTTGTGATATTTGAAGTACAAATATTTATAAAAATTAAAAGTATTAAAATGAGTCAACTTTGAAATTTTTTTAGTTATGTATGGATCCATAAATAAAAAACTATAGCTATCATACATAAATCCATAGTTCAGAGAACTAAGATCTTCTTTTAGAATAACCATACAAAATTTCTTAACTCTATGTTTATTAGTTTTTTTTTTAACTTGAGGGAAAGTCAAGTGGGTAAATTTCAAAACGAAGAAATTATGTATAAGTTTTGCTAGGTTTTAAAAAATGTATATTTTTAATTACAAATATGACTGCTGTTTTTTAAAAGCCATACAATTATCTTTAAACTGTATCAATTTTATACTACAATATAAAAAATTCAATTATTTATGATGAATCGAAAAAAGTATGTTTTTGCGAGCAGCGCAAGGTCTAAAGGTACTAACTCCTCTTAAGACAAAATTTCAATATTTCAAAATTACTAACTGTGATATTATTCCAATATCGACAAAGTCTTGTTTAAAATTTACTTTTTTCAACAGACATACATTATAAATTAAACTCTTATGTTACTTTTTTAAAATTACAGAAATTCGGCTTCTAAATGGAAAGCATGTACCTATTTAGAAGGATAGATGTAGTTACTTGACTATGAAGTATACAACTTTCAAAAACACCCAATGAAAAACAAAAAGCAAATGAAATGTAATTGATTTTAATCGTCTTTCAATGAAAAGCTATATCAAAATTTTGCAATATATTTGAACTATAGCGTATGACTACCCTTTTCAATTTAACGTAACCCATCTTATTATTATTATTTTTTAATTTACTTGTTATTTTAAAATAAAAAATTGCACGCTTTAAAATATTTTGAAGTGTATATGTTATTTATTTTATGATACAGCAATCTACACACCTTACGTATTAAACCAGAGATTTAAAGAAAGTTGGTCGAAATCTACATATAACACCAAGGAATTATCAATGTCTAGTGATATTTTGCAGGAAATAAATAAATCATTAAAATCTGAATAATATTTCTGTATTAGGTAATATACCGGAACACATAATCCTGAATATATTCTGAAATAGAACAATTCGACAAAAGACTAACAATGTTGATAAAAATAATAATGATTTATAAGCAAAAAGAATCCTCAAATATGACCACAACATCTCGCTGTCAACTGAAATACCCAAATAACTCTAAATTAAATTAAAAAATTAAACATTAATTCTGACGTTGCCAGATACCGAAAACCAAAATTACGCTTTTATGATCAATGAGTTTTTCTCTTAGGCTATAATGTTCCATTACAAAATGTAAGTTATGTAAAATTAAATGCTTTAAATATACTTTCTTCATCAATCAAATATTTATAAATATTATTTTCATCATGGGTAAAAGTAAAAAGTCAGTTCAAACAAGAATATCATAATTTAATTTGTTGGTAAAAAAAAAATTATTATTATTATTATTTTTTTTTTTATCAACACTGGTAAAGCAATCTGAGATGCGTATAGCAATCGTTTTATACACAATGTTATTTCTATGGCGATTTCAAATTGCTTTTGGCTTAGGCCTTAGGTCAATTTTAGGCATCTTCCGAGTCGAATTTTTCAAGTGCACATTTCTTAGTGCACCCCTACGGTATCAAAAGAATTACCCTGTAAAATTTCACCTTCCTAGGACTTGTAGTTCTTGATATACAGTGATGAGTGAGTCAGTTAGTGAGTGAGTGTATTTGAATTTTATATACTACTAGCAAAATACCCGACCTTACTCGGTTTGAATTGGTTTACTCTAGATTGAAGAGATGATCAAAATATATAATGACTTAAGTTTCTCGTAGACTAAAATAATATTTTAACACCTTTCGCCATCTTTATAATTTCTACCACTTACTTTGGACACAAATCTTACACATGCATATCCATTCATGTAATACATTTCACATACATCGCACAGTTGCTGTATGACAAAGCTACAAAATGACGAAAGGTGATACTAAGATTACTACTATAAAAGACGATTTTGAGGGAGATTTGGAATTCCCTTTCTTAAGTTATTTTCATGTTCAACTTAATGAATTAAAATTACGATTTTCGGCGAGTTCTCTCGCACTCATAGTCAACAAAACCATATTTTTTTTACTTGTGGCACTCTTACCTCCGGTATGCGACATTGTGAAATTTTGCTATCTTCTCCTGTCATTATTACAACAAATTTTTTAATGTTGGAAAAAGTTCTAGTTTGGATTTTTAAACATTATTATTCTTTCAATAACGGCATTATTCTTTAAATGACGGCATTATTCTTTAAATGACGGCATTATTCTTTAAATAACGGTATTATTCTTTAAATAACGGCATTATTCTTTGAATAACGGCATTATTCTTTCAATAATGGCATAACTACACTTAAAATTTACTGAAAATTTATACCGACTTACCTAACATTTTTAACACTAATACTTTGAGGTGCTGTTGCGTGTGATGAGAAGGAAATCACATTTATTAAAATGATAAATATTTAAAACAGAAAACAGTGAATTAGAACAAAATAAAAGATGTCGGAAAAATTGTTCTAAAGATATTAATTTGTGATTCATTTTTATCTCTTGATCTCGCACAGTTGCCACAATTTACAACTAAAAGTGCACAAAATTTAGAAATGTGAAATTAATTCAGAGCGAAATAAACAGAAAATATCACTGCTCACGCGATCTTGTTCATTCTCGTTTCGTTGAAAAATATCGTCTGTGTCAAATATTCCGAATTCGTTTTCATTGCGCAAAGAACAAAAATAAGACTCGAAATAAATGAAGTATCAAAGCTGAAAATCCATTAAAAAATAAAAAATTTTGAATAATTACTTTTTCAGCAGTACTGGTAAAGCAATCGAAGTAATCGTAATATTCAATAGACATTCCAATTTTTCCAAAACTACCAAATTATGGTTGATTTAAGTATACTTACTCAGGTGTTTTAGCATGAAACGCATCTAAATATAACAATAAAGAAATGTTTAATATTGCATTCACTAAACTAATAGATAATGTATAAAATAAAATACACTGCAATCAAATATCTGGAATACAATTCATGTGATGCTTACACAAACACACAAACACAAAATCGAGCATAGAACAGAAAGACGGACAGACAGACTTTCGCAACCAATTCCACTCACTAAATGAAGATAAGTACTCACTGTATGCAAATTTCCATGAAAATATCTTAAACCGCGTGGACGTGTATAGGGCACAACATACATACATACAGACAGACAGACAGACGGACAGACAGACAGACAGACACCAAACGAGAAAAAGGCGGATTCGGCATCAGAAGGGTCCAAAACGGATAGAAAACTTGAAATGGGTCGAAAATATTGAATGTACAAACAAACACTCCATTCTTATTTATATAGATATATAGATTTCAGAAATTTGAAAAAACACAAATTCTGTATAAGTCATGGGGAAAACGCAAAATCCGTCACTTTTTAGCATTAAACATTAAAATATATACGATAAAATAATAAAATTTGCCGCAATATATAATTCTCATAAATATATTTTTATTTGAAACTCAGAAATATATCTTCTGTGTCAGGGCAAAAAGGTCAAGTCAAAATGGCTACTCAGAATCTTAAAATGAATATTTTCCTCTTTCTCACGGATATTCAGGAATAAAAAGAATCGTGCCATGATACAAATGATTGTAAGTTAGATAAATAGATTAATTTAGTTTTGATTTTAAGCACATTACATTATTTTTTAAATTAACGATGCTCTTGTCTCCTTTGGACTTATACAAATTCATATTAAACTCATTTTGCTCTGACAAGGAACATATACAAAAGCAGTCGGCTAACCAATGGGTACGGCAGGGCTCGAAATACCCGGGTGCACAGGTGCATTGTGCACATGAAAATAAAATTGTGCATCTAATTTTTTCCCTCTAAGTGCACGCAGTGCAACTAACGTTAAAATTAATTTGTAACAGTATCCCACAGTAAATTTCTACATACTGGCTAAGAATACTTTAATTAAGAAACATTTTAATCGAGAATTGGAACTGCAGTTTTTATCGATATTTATTTCAGACTGGAAAATAAGTAATTAGCACTATGTATTATTTATTCTCTGCTCTATTCTTAATACTTACCATTCAAAGCACAGTTCGGGGTCACTCACTACCTCCATTAACTAGTCGTTTATTCAATTTAACGAGTGTTTCCCTTAATTGTGTCACTGAATGTGAAACGAGCGCGACGCTTGGTTTCTTCCCATACTGCGCGGAGGACCCAAAGCCAGCCGGGATGACCGATGTTTCCTGCTGACGTTTGTCCTGCAGCACTTGATTTCAACATGACACACTCTCCATGTCCCACTGTCCGTCGCTATGACCCCCATGTCCTCATTCGGGAACTGGGGCCCAACCCGGAACAGCAGAGGGACTGGTGTTCTTTTCGTTGAGCCATTTCAAGGCCACTCTTCTACTCGCGACGTAAATACAGATGCCGAAGGAAGATTTTCATGCGGTATTTCAAATTGGGATTAACAACTTGTTCAAATTATTTATGCACGACTTTAATCTATGTCTTTAGCTGCTCTAATTCTAACAATTTCGGTGCAATTCCAAAGTTAGACATACAATTTTTTATGCCCAAATAATCTTACGGAATGGATTGTTGGATCGATCCGTAAAATGTCTTATCCTTAACAAGCTTCATACTTTTTTAAAATTTAAAAATTAAACCATGCATTTTAAACAATTTCATCTTTATAAGCGAGCTGAGTTCAGGCATAGTATTTATTCCAAAGTAAGTAACACACGCTAGAGTTGTATAATTATTATTTGGTTCTATGATTTCTTTATTGGGGCCTTTAGGTTAGTGAGTTTTGTCCACGGAGCTTGCAACTTGCGAGTTGTAGGCGACTCAGGTCTTTGCTTGGTGTATTTATATCTTCTGTGTTGCATACTTTCCTTCCGTGTATGTCTATTTACTTTATGTTGTTTGGCTCAGCTTCGTTTAATATGGTTCTTGCACCATAAAATCTAACTAACCATGATTACATAATTAGTTATGACCTTTTCCGCCTATTTTCCTCCTTGTCTGCTCGAGCTGAGATTCGAAGAGGGTGAATTTCAACAATTGTTGATTACGATTGATTGATTTTATTATGTTACTATTTGTTGTTCACTTTTCCGGAAATAGGCCTCTAAACCACTGCTTAACTAATTTGAAAATTATACAGGGTGGTCCCGAATTCATGGTACAAACTTTAATGGTAGGTACAGGACATTGTAACAATGATTTATTGTATAGGAATGTATAGTCGCAAGTGACGCGGTGAGGCGTAAACAGGGGAAATAAAAGGAAAGAGAAATGGAGTGATCGGTTGGTATCATTGCCGGTAGAGGGCAGTAGATGTCTAGCCGCTGTTGAACATGATTGGCCCATACTTACATTTTGATTGGCCCATACTTACTACCCACGCGGCTCACTGGCGGAAGCTATCTTATTTTTCTGAAAGAAGTGTTACCACAACTGCTGCATGATGTTCCGATCGCCATTCGTAACCGCATGTGGTTTCAGCACGATGGGGCGCCAGCACACTTCAGCATTGATGTACGGAATTACCTGAATGCCACGTTTGGTACTCGATGGATTGGGCGTGGTGGACCAGTCCCTTGGCCATCCCGATCTCCCGATTTATCGAGCCTCGATTACTTTTTATGGGGACATCTAAAGCATCTTGTTTATGAGACTCCAGTTGACTCAGATGAGGATCTCGTCGCTCGCTTATCTGTAGCTGCTGCAGGTGTGCGTGAAATACCAGGCATCTTTGAACGTGTACGCCAATCGCTCCACCGACGCTGTCAAGCATGTATCGATACTGGTGGACGCAATTTTGAACAATTACTGTAAACATGACACTTGTCAACAACGCTTTCAATAAAATCTTTGTTTTTCCTTTCGGCCGTTATTTCCCCTGTTTTCGCCTCACCGCGTCACTTGCGACTATACATTCCTATACAATAAATCATTGTTACAATGTCCTGTACCTACCATTAAAGTTTGTACCATGAATTCGGGACCACCCTGTATTCATTCTTAACTAGGGACCGCAGTAGCCCAGGTTGGAAGAGCAAAGGTTTATCAACCTCTGGGGTGCGAGTTTGAAACAAGGTCCATCCAAAGACCGTCGTGTTCACGGGGGCTGCCGAAAGTTAAATATGTCGTTGCTTCAAATGTCCTCACGTTGACTTGGTGTGGAAGTTTGGAGAGTGATTTGTCAGCTCAGGATCTAACCTTGTTTTCTAACCCTGACCGTGATTCAAAATTACGAGGTATTGTACTCGCACTTTTCCCTTCGAGTACGATTGTTAATTAACTACCTACTGTAACGTCGGGAGTATAATTTACGTGGCGAATGGCTCGAAGGCAATTAAAACGACATTTAAAAATACAGCACATTTAATTAATTATTGAAGGTATACATATAAGTTAAGGCTATTTCGATGCTAATACGTATATGGAAAACACAAATAGGGTTTCAGTCCCGCGGCTTCATCGGAGCAGAGTCGTTCTGCATCCGTTCACGTTCCTGCGTTCCGTGATTCTCTCTTTTCTTCGAGAGAAGACCCCACACGTTCTTCCGAAACCGCTACAGTTCAAAGACAAGGGGATACCCCCATCTGGTCATAAATTCAAGGACCTCCATGAAAGCTGTGGTCAGAGAGACCCCCCCCCTAGGACGCTACACTACCTACCAATCTCTATTAGCTTTGCTACAAATGAGACAATTCATTGTTAACTTATAGTCTCGCGTTTATTGTCTTTCAAATTAAATATTAAAATTCCACAAACCTCTCGGAAAAATCCGACCGCATTCGTTCTTGTTTAGAATATCATTGGTGTTCAGTTTATCTGTCTGCGACCGTCTTCATCGTGACCACATTCAATTCAATTTTTCCTATTTGTAGCGAGCTCTGAGAACTAGAATTTTGAATTGGTTTCACAAACAAAAGATCAATACTTTATTTGAGTGTCTAGAAAAGTGATTTGATTAATTTCTATTCAGAAATTTTAAAGATAAATATCTGATACCAACTCTCAGAATTTGCTTAAAACTGTTTAATACTGAGAATATTCAATGCCTGCTGTCAAGTGAACGTTTAGATAGAACACTATCATTTTCGTCCAATGATTGTTTAGTTGCTTCTATATAAAGTCGTTGACCTTAACTAATAAACTTTGCCGTCAATCGTCGAAGTCCACTTTCATTCGTTCAAGTAGTCAACACGAGAAAATAAATAATATGTCCGCAGCTTCTTGAATAAATATCCTATCAGTTGTTTTGTTCTGTCAGGGTTTGGGAGTTGGCATTAGAGTCACGTGATTTTGAACGAGTCTTCGTTAAATTTGGAGGCAGGTTAAACGTAAACATGCGGTCCTACAATTGACATCTTATATACGAATTGTGACCTACTGAGTTTATCATAGGGTGTCAGAAATGGTAACAATGATTACGTATTGGCGAAGCAAATTATCATCTGTAGTGATAATTTGGTTTTTACTTGGATAATCAGTGGTTCCCAAAGTATAATCTACGGACCACGACAGCATTTCAGGCCTCATGAAACATGTAATAATTCATTAGTTAAAATAGAGAACTTCCAAGAAAATAAAAAAATCTAATAGTTTTTTATTCTTTTATACCGTTCTATTGTCCATAAGTTTGAAAACACTTCGATGTTTGCTCAAAATCCGATAAATTATCAACACAAATAGAATTATACTGTAATATATAATGCTCAATTACTCAAATTAAAGGTAATTTTATATAATTACTTATCACCTATAAATTAAGGAAAATAAGTAGTACTCAGTCTAAATCTTTGATAATCAAAATATCCACCATGCACTGTTATCACAGTTTTGCAGGCCCGTTGCATTCCAACGAGGAAATTTTCAATATTTAATGGTGTGATTCGATTCCATAATTTATGGAATGGTAATAGAAATCTTTAATTAACGTCGTACTAGTGCAACACAACGGGCTATTGACGATGGTGCGGGATCAATCCCCTAAGGGAAAGATCCGAATCATAATTTATGGAAGGCTTCTCACATCTGATATATGTTTGAAAAAGACATAGTTTCGAATTTTCCTGTCAAGACCATTCCACAGAAACTAAGGGATTGAGATCTGCACTCTGAGATTTCCAGTGCATAGTTTTAAGTTCTACAAGTCTTTCTTTTTTTATCGTTCGCTCGATATCGATAATAGCTCTTCATTATGCATAGAAAATTGAATTACAAATAAGAAAGGAAATAAGGAAAGAAATATTTTAAAGGCGACCATTTTCTTTTTCTTTTTACGAAATTATGAAATTTTTTCATCAATGAAAAATCTACTATAATTATTCAACTATATTGCCTCAAATGATTTTTCTTTAATATCGCATTTTCATTAAGAAATATGTTGTAATGAGTTTAACTTTTATTTAGTCCTAAGCTCGTTTATTCCTTCTTGACCATCAATCGACGAGCAGACCAGTAGTGGTATGAAATAAAAAAATGTGTTTTAAAAACGCTATCTATAGAGTACGTGCACTTATACTTTCCGAAATTTTAGTCCTGACCCTTGTACTTATACTTTCCGAAATTTTAGTCCTGACCCTTGTAGATAGTCAAGTTGGGTCAGAAGATATCAATCGACCTAGGTAAGGAACCTGGGATACGAGCTTTATATCTCAAAAAACATTCCAGTTATGATGTTTTTAACAAAATTTAATTACATTCGTTTTTTATTAAAATATTTATTTCTCTTGAAGCAGGTCTTCCTAACCTTAATAATTTTGCGACATCCGGGGAGAGTAAAATTAGAATCTTGGGGCATATACACCCTAGTTTAAAGTTTGATCATCAATTCGCGTTTTTAAAATTCTTCAATTTTAAATCAAAATGGATAACTAAGAGAACCATGTAAAAAAAATTCATTTTTTTTAATCTACTTTTTCAAAATTGAAAATAAAGCACGTTAATACAATTTCCGAGTATCCTTGAAAAACAGAAAACAGTTTGGCAGATTTTGGGGTAAGCTGATTAGGAATCAGTCTTAGGAAACAAAAGGTATTCCTTCTATATTGTTTTACGATAACTTCAGATTCTATTTGAAGTAGCAATCAAAATCGTATTTAAGGCCGATTTTAATTCGAGACTTATTTATACATCTTATATCAAAAAAGGTTTTTACATAAAACTAGGGGGCTCCACCCCCTGCTCGACTACGCTCGCCAACCCCTGGTACTTGCTAAGCAATCCCATTTGGTTTGCTTTGCAAACCAACACTCTTTTTGCAGAGTTTTAAATCTCCTGCGACGTCGAAACTATCTTAATTTGTATACCCTGATTGGACTTTCCGGGCTATGACGTCACAGCAAGAACTCCGCTCCCTGCTCGCTAACGCTCGCCAACCTCCGGAGATTACTACGCAATCTCATTTGGTTTGCTTCACAAACCAGCACTCCTTTCGCAAATGAGTGCTTCTTTTTACTTTAACACTTAATGCACCCTACACTAATAGCCACATCAGTAAAAA
Organism: Metellina segmentata; assembly: GCA_947359465.1. Classification (NCBI taxonomy): domain Eukaryota; kingdom Metazoa; phylum Arthropoda; class Arachnida; order Araneae; family Tetragnathidae; genus Metellina; species Metellina segmentata. The sequence goes on from OX375875.1 coordinate 104,187,850, forward strand.
TCCTACTCCATCTGGTTCCCTGTACAATTTTGAATAAACCATGTTAATCTCGGAAGCTTTTGTATCCGAGATGTAACAAGTACTGTTATGTAACAAGTACTTCCTTGGTAAACAGTCTGAGAATAGAGCGAAAAAAGCGAGTTGAGTTTCAACGGCCAAATAAAAAAAATCGTTGCCAAGGTAATTGTTGCTACTATAATATCTGGAAAACCCGTTAGTTAAAAATCTAACCATTCATTTCTGTGAAGAAAAATGTACTCTATCGTTCCGCGATGAACAATTTGTACACGTTCGCAAAATTATACTTTTCATTGCATCGATTTTATTTAAAAACCAATTTTAAAAATAGTTATTCCATAAGAAAGAGTGCATTTAAGGTTTCCAGTAATGTTTTCAAATTTAAAAAATAATAGTATTAAGCTAGAGAGATATGACAGTTTTAGTTTTATATCGGAAATTACGATCTAAAAAATACGAAATCTGTCTGACCAACTTTTAATAGTATCGAATTTATTAACCAATTTGGTCTGTACCGTAAGAAAGAGTACATTCTTCGGTTTCGCGTGTTTTCAAATTTAAATGCTAATAGTAATAAGTTATAGATATGACAGTTTAACAAAAAAGTAACAAAAACGTCCCGATTGTTCCCGAATTAAAAAAATATATTATCAGGAACCAAATTGAAATTTCTAAAGCACTTCCGAGTTGCAAAAATTGACATTTAGAGGTATGCTAAAAAAAGCTCTCGGCTTAAGACTGAAAATTTGTACGTGTTTTGCTCACTCGGGATAGAAATTTCGCTTTTTTCGACTTTGACACTTCACCCAAAAGTAATAGTCTAAATATCTATCAAATAAAATCTTCTCCATCTTGTTCCCTGTACAATTTTGAACAAGTCATGTTCATTGCGTAACTTTCTGATCCGTACTTTCTCGGGAAACCGTCTAAGAATCGAGCGAAAAAAGCGAGTTTTTAAATCTGCGGCTGCGGGAACGCTTTTTTAATATAGAGAGAAAATAAAGATTTTTTTCACATAAAAATTTTAAATATTAAGAAAAGTCAAACAAGAGTTTTGGTGTTTTATATCAATAACTTGAGTTCCGCTCATTGAAGGTGAGGATTGAAATGCGTTTCTACGAAACTCTTAACTGATTGGTGAAAATGGTAACTCCATTAAAGAGTTCCCAGATTTAAACCGTGAGTAACGAAGTCCAATAAGTTGATAAGCTGCTATCGTTATCTACAAAGCAAGTTCTATCGTTTAATGACTCCGATTTCATTCACTGATGGAAGTTTGTTTTTCGGGAAAGACTTCCTAAAACTCAATATCATCCCTGTAAGAGGACTCGTCTCGCTGATATTTACCACAATCGATCCAACAAAGTTTATTTGACTTGAAGTGCTTATATCCAGGGGATATAATAAGAATACTTTTGTTTTCGACTAAAAGCGGGTATAGGCAATATTGTTAAATTTTAAAAGAGACTTTAAAGAACCCATTTATGACTATTAAAAGATACTATTTTATAAAGATTAAACGCTAGACTCAATAACACGGTACCATCACCAATTGACACCATTACTAACTGGCGATAATTATAAAACAAGGTGACCCGTCTTAGGTTTGCAACATTGAATGAAAGTAGAAGGCATCCAATATGGTGACCAATCCCATAATTCAAATTTTAGTTACCAAGTGCTTACGTTCAATGTCCAAGTGGTTATGCTTTTTCTTAGGGGATCAATAACCCGTTGTGTTGCTCTAGTACGACGTTAATTTAAAATTACCAAGTGGTTATGTTATCCCCTGTTATTGAGTTTTACCCGATTACTACTACTTCAAATTTCTATTGACTAATCAGACTCAAGAGAGGTATTTTCTGTCAAGCTAAATCTAAACGGAGGAAGTGTTTCTACGTCGATACGTGTTTCCAGTACGTATTCTAAATATGACGTCACTTGATTTGCGTCGGTTTCAGCAATTCTCCAATAAAAATTCCAATGAATAAATTACGAATTGAAAAATGAGAATTATTGGTCAACAAACGTTGCCAAACCGTCGATAAAATAAATGCATTTTAAGGTTATCTCGATGTGTATCACACAAGAGCATTTGGACAGCAGAAGTAAGATCACAGACCTCTGGAAATCCCTCTATTTATAGTAATGAAATCTTTGATAAAATCTAACTAAAATTTCTCCCCAGATGTCCAAGGAAGGCAATTTTACAACTTAAACTTAATTCATATGTAGAAAAATTTAATTTAATTATTTGTTACCTTTGCTTATTTGTAAAAAAATTTGTATTAATTTTTTTAATTTATTAAAAAAAAAATTTCGATCAGAACAAAACGAAATAATTTAAGAATACTTGGAATAAACCATCACATTTGGAATCAAAACAAGACATGACACGAAAAACAGATGAATAATCGCTGGAACAAACCTCATTTCAAAATCAAAACATTCTGGTTCTAATTCTTACCGCTGACGGATTCAGTTCAAATTTTACATTCAAACTTTGGAGCTTCAGTACAGTTTATAAGAAAGTTTTTTTTAAATATTGCTGAACCTCAAAAATGAATTAAACGTCATATTTGCAGCTCAGCAAATTTGCAATGTTGAAGATGCCATTACACTCGGGAAACACTGATCTCACAGCAATCTTTAAAGGCAATTTTAAGAATGCAACATTCCAATAATCGTTTGAACAGGAAGAGTTGAGTTTATTGCACTTCCATTCCAAAGTTTATGTGTCAAAAGTAATAACGAGAGTGATTAATCCAAATAAATTTGGTAACATAAAAGGTAAATTATTATTATAATGAAAGTAAGTACACGAACATAAGTTTCAACTAAGGGGTACAGTCTGTAACATTAAAAATAATTATAAACAATTTAGTACCATACACACCTTGCATATATTTAATAGAATGCGTTACACTATTTTCAGAAAATAGAAACACAAGAAATGAAGCCTCAACAGGTTTCCAAACTTATTTAATACAAAAATGACAATACATGTTTAACTACACAATAGCAAATATACAAATTGTAACTATAATATTATATAAAATCTTTAAAATGGTTTTATCACATTCGATTAACAGTCTTGAGATTAATGGGAAATACTTGTTAAATATATTTTCTAAATAATTCATTTTTTTTATTCAAGTGGTCTGTGAAGTGAGGTAGATTTCTTTTCTGAATGTTATAGATTTGGCGATATTCATTCGTTGATATGATGATTTCTTCAATACAATGAACATTGAGGATACGACCTATGATCATAACGAACATACTACGATGATAACGGACTGCATACTGGAGAAAAGGAATTTTAGAAAAAGAGTATCTCTAAGGTTCTTCTAAAGATTGGTATTCATATGGAAGTTGCTTTTCTGAAGAATAAAGTTATTATTTAATTTAATAAGTGAATAACATGTATTTCCCGAACTGTCAACAAAGTGTTTTTATTCTTATTATTGAAATATGTGTTTTTTAATTCTTAGTTTCTTCGACAATATCAAAACATTTCTCCGAAATAAATAAGATATGGTCATGGACTGTCTCAAGAAATGATGAAAGACGAAACATCACTAAATGTAGATAAATTTAATTGGATTAGGATGAATAATTCATGAAGCTTAACTTCTTTGAATACTGCGGATATCACCTTTTGTATTCAAAACATATCCGGATTGTCCTCTTGGTCTTCACATGAATGTTCGTAGTATTCCGGAATCCACTTTAAGACGTAGGTCCCTCTTCTAATAAGTCATCAACAAAACAAACCAGATTGTCTTCAATAAAAAAAAGATAGTATCCACATTATGGGTTCGTTACGTTTAATTTTCTATTGAGAATTCATACTTCTTGTATAAACTGGATTTTCAAATCCAAAATCAAAGGACATTACTATGAATCAAGACTCTTCATGCCTTGTCAATTTTTGTACTTAAAGAATAAACTGGACACAATAATGACTGGGATTATCCATGCTAATGCCACTAAGTAACCGTCCCATATGCCATGGTCTAAGATGCCCCAACCTCGGGAGAGCACAGACCTCATGGTATTTGAAATTAGTGTCAAAGGAAGACAGTAACTGAGCTGCTTCAAATAATTGGGCATCGCCTCCACAGGCCATATAATACCTAAAACAATAAAACAAAATCATGAATATCAAGGGAAAATTGTCTGTATTTTGTGAAGGAAATATTATTGCATAGCATACTTAAAATCTCGTAGGAAGAAACTTTAAAGATTTATTTGGGAAAGAGAAACACAGCAAAGATAAAAGCATAGCGAAAGAAAAAGTGGGTACAGCTTCAATCTACGTTTATCGCCTTGACGCACTTTTAGAAGCGAGTTATGGCAGGTTAAGGCAACTCATTTTTTTAGGTTATTTCGTTTACTAAGGCAACCTCGACAAGCGGAAAATTTAAATTTTCATTTTCAATAATCTAGAAAGTTCTTTCAAAATCCATTAAACGGTCGTCTGATTTCATTAGGTCGCTTGAATTTTTTTCTTTGAATCCATTGGTTATTTAAATTTTAAACTATCCTTTGATTTCATAGGTTATTTAAATTTTAAACTATCCTTTAATACCATTGGTTCTTTTTAACTTTCTCCTTTGATATCATTGGTTCTTTTTAATTTTTTTCTTTGATTTCATTGATTTTTTAAATGGGTTTTCGCCAGTTATGGAATTTTCTTTCATTTTAATTTAAGTCACGGTACAGTGATGTCATCTCAGGTTGTATTTTATGCATTTTATTTACGTATATTTATATTTACGTATGCAATACATTTTTTACAACGTTTACAAATGTGTTTTTGAAGCTTGTTACTTTCCGTTGCTAAAAGAAAAAGATTTTTGAAATAATTAATTCCGGCCGACCTTAAAAGAAAGCAAAAAAAAAAAAAAACGCCAAGTCCGTTGCCACCGCGATCAACGTAGACTGAAGCTGTATCAGAAAGTGTAATTAATGGAATGACAAATAACTGGACTGGACTGGGCATATAACTTACGGAGCACCCACTGCAAAGCACCTTATCTTCTCATCAAAAAATTTAAAAAATCAGAAAAAGAGAGTTCATAAAATATGAATTTTTTTTTAATAAAAAAAGGTGGAAGGGGGCTAGAAGACTCAATCATGGGAGCTAAAATTGTTAGGAGCAGACCCAGCGAAAGCCAGCATTCAAGTGGTTACATGATAAACATTCAACGTTATGTCTACAAATATAAAACATAGTTGGTATCTGTCGGTGTCTATACCGTTTGACCAATTCACACTAAATTTGGTGCACATACTTTGGAATCCTGCGGGTAATGTAGGCTACATATTAACCCCGATTATCTTCAACCATGGTATGCAGAGGGAGCTAAAAAGAATTCAAAATTCCCACCGGAATAACATTGAGTATAAAATGATAGCGGTACGCAGCTCAGTTTGTTTTACCAGTATTGATCGAAAAAAAAATTTTCCAATAAAATTATTTTACCAGTAATGATTGAAAAAAAATTCCAATATAATTATTTTACCAGTATTGCTCGACAAACAATTTTTTCCAAAGCAATTTAAGCAATTTAAAATTTCAATTATGTTTGAACCGATTTTTTTATTTCTTTCCATAATATTAATAATTTATGAATATTGGATTCAAAAAAATACATGCTTAAAATATTTGATTTTACGCAGCCTACATTTTGTAATGGAACACAAAAGCCCAAACGAAACACTCATTGATCATAAGAGCATAATTTTGCAATTCGGTATCTGACAACGCTAGAAATAATGTTTTAAAAAGCAAAACTTCAAACAAATCCACATTATACCCCAACCCCATCCATTTCAATGCTCTAGAATAGCACTTCGGAGCGCTACCAAGTATTCATCCAGAGCGATGCTAACCCTTTTCAAGATTTCAATTAAACAAATTTACTTTGGGCTGGACTTAAACTAGTGATAGAAAAAAAGAAAAAATAATTCATACCCAAAACACCCTGGCAATATATATATTTATTTATTTTTATTCAATTATTTTCTTAGTCTATCAATTTATTAGGATTCCCAAATTCCAAGGCAGGCCCATTTATCAATTGCTATTCTGTCAATCCTGAAGATTGAGGTCTCTTTGGGGCCAGGTTCTCCACGATCTCATTAACACCTTTTATGAATTTTATTTAGAATCTCGTTTTTGAGTACTTGAATTAAGACGTCGAAATTGTTGGCGTCATATTTGAGCATATTTCTAAATTTCATAAATCACTATCGTCTTTATCGATATTTTTCCAAGTGTCTTTTTTCGAATTGCTCTTTTTCAAAAGACGCTCGGGAAGACGAAATTTGTCCTTACTTTCCTTAAGTCTTTGGTAACTTCTTATAATAAGTAACTTCTTATTTTAAAATGACTGGTAAAGTGAAAATAAAATTATTTTGAAATAAGATAGGTCATGTTAAATTAAAATGAGCAGTCATACGCTGTAGTACGAAGATATTTCTAAATCGACTTCTGAAGTAAGCACTTTAGAAAAATCTTGCGTTGTGTGTCTTACAGCAGCAGAAGTGCGAATATGAAATCAATATAGTACTATATTTAAATCCGAAATAAATTATAAAAGCTGTGAAAATTTTAAAACCGTGTTAAAAATTTATTTTTAGTGCATTTAAATAATTGCGTTTTTTTATTAAAAAGAAGTGATTACTTCTGATCACGTTTCCAATATCAAACTTTAAACAATTCAACACGAGCAATACCGGGTAGTAGTATAAGTAGAATAATAAACTTCTAGTAGAATAATAAACGTCTTTGGATGTTTTCTGATTTGTTACCAAGATTCTTCTTTAAAATTTTACGACGTCATCTTCAAAAATACAAATTTTAATGAGGAAAAAAAAAGTTAATGGAAAAATGTTGTTTGTCATCAAAGTCCAACGGCGTTTTTTAAACCTCGAGCTTCTTTTGTTATCTATCAATTTTTTTTCACCTGCACATATTCACATGTAGCAAAATTTAAAAAATGTTTTGTACTTAAAACACAACTCTACACTTGTTGACGAAACACGTTGGCACAGGGTGAAAATCTTTTAGGCACTGATTTTTGTGTCCTGGCTATGTTGATCAGAGCATAAAAATTACTAGTTATAGGTGGTCTGTCGTTGGAGTAAATGCATTAAAGATATCTTACCACTTAGTAAAAGGTTAGGATAAAAAGATCCCATCGCAATCATCACAGCTATGTTTTCATCATTCACGATGGACGAAATGAAAAGACCTATGCAAAGATAATATTCAGTCAATTTCTTTTATGAATTTAAGTAAACAGATAGCGCGTTCATACAATAGTTCCTACTCACCGTACGACATCCCTTCCAGTCCAACAAGAAGAACAGCAATGATCACCCATATAAGAGGTCCTCGAGATGGAATACTGAAGGCGAGGAACGTGAAGAGCAGCACTAAGGCTATTTGGAACAGCATAACGACGAAGAGGGTGAAGAGGATTGAAAATACCACTTCCCAGGATCGAACGCCTGAAGGAGAAAACAAATCCTTACCACAGTTTTATGGACACTCAAGTACATGGATGCACGACATACTATCCGCGAGCTGCTTCTATTTGGTTCGCGAAGGTCTTGCATCTATTCAAAATGGACAAGAAAAGAGAAAGGTGTAGGTTGAGTTCTAAGAAGACGTTCATTATATATCTGAGAACGTCAAGCTTCATTTTATAGGACCGGCGTTTCATTGACCTCCAATTGGCGATATTTTATCTTTAACGTTCAATGATATATGCATCAAAATTTAAAGAACTTTGTTAAATTTATTTCGACAAAATCCTAGAAGGGTGTTCAAAATTTGCAAGAGGCTGCTCTAAAAGGTTAGCATTTTTTGAAGCACATTTATGTGGGAACAAACCTTTTAAATTACAAACTAAAATTGCGAGCCGATTTTTCAAAAAAGCGAGAACTTGCGGAATATTTTTTGGATTTCTACATTAGGATTAACATTCGACCACAAGTCTTGTTAATGAGAAAATACCGCGTCAGAATGAATAATTCCTCCTAATAATCGTGGGGCACAGCATGTCCGCTTTTGGACCTTGCGCCATAAAACCAAAACATCCAATCTTAAAAATTGTGGTTTGAAATTGCAAAGTGTCATCAGATCTTTACCTTCAGGAATCAGTCGCCGGTAGCCCGTTGTGTTGCTCCGGTGCGAAGTTGTCAACTATAACTAAACAACTAAAAATTGAAGGAGTTGTTAGGTGAAGCAAGTTTGGTTTTTGTAATTTTCTCTGGACGTATTTCTCTCTTCTGCACTTGTCTTAATAGTTTAGTTTACAGTCAAGTTCAACATACGACGGGAACAGTTATTCGAGATAGAGCCTAATTGTCTTTTTCTCGATGTTAAATAATTATTTCTCCCTTGAGTAACTCAACTCACCTGCTATCCAAGATCTATCTAGGAGTCCTTCCTTCTTCTCAATGATGATTGACATGGAGCTAAGCCCTACAGCCATGATATAAGTGATTCTGAAAGCAATAGTTTCATACACTTCACCGATGTTCTCATAAAGAAGGAAAATTCTTACAAAGTTGTAGAAGAGTATCAGAAAAAAAACACAGAGAATAACTTAATGAATAATATATTTATCATACACATCCATATAAATACAAATGAGGTGCTTGTTTTTTCATTGAATATTTTCGACCCATTTCAAGTTATTTATTCGTTTTTGGCCCTTCTTATACAAAATCGGTGTCTTACGCGTTTGGTATCTATGTATGTTTATGCCATATTACAGCCAAACGGATGAGTATGTTTTCTTGAAACATTGCATACTGTAAGTACTTACATTCATATAGTGGCTGAAATTGGTTTCGTTGGTCTGTCTGTCGTCTCGTTTTACGTCTGTTTTTGTGTTTGTGCTATTATTACAAATATTGATTTAACATATTTTAATATAATGTTCTATACATTACAAAGCATATTTTAGCTTAATGAATACATTGTTTTCCTTCGCTTGCATATTTAGACAAGTTTCATGCTAAAATATCTGAGTAAGAATACTTAGTGGTGTTGATGAAGTCATGGAGAGTACTTGGTCCTAAAGGGACCTCAATCTTCAGTATTGACAGTATAAACTAGATAATAGCCTTGATATTTGGGATCCTAATAATTTGGTTTGATTAAGATAAGAACTGAATAAATATAAATACATGCATTGACAGTTAGTTTTCGTTTAGAGTTTTAATTTTTTTGACTCTAGGTTAAGTCTAGTACTAAGTAAATTTATTTTACTGAAATCTTGAGAAAACGTTGAGCTTCGATCTGGAGGAACACTTACAGAAGCTACGAAGCGCTGATCAAGAGCGTTCAAATGGGTAAGAGCTTCTCAATGACTGAACGAAATGAAATGCAGAGTTATCATTGATGATACGACAAATGGTAAGAGGTTGAATTGGGAAAACTGCGTGATTTCAGTCTCTAATAAGTAGAGTTTTATGAGGTCTTGTTTTATTTTAGGGGAGTGTTGGACCATAAATTTCAATTTCTCCTACTGCAGGGTTGGTATTTATTTCAATTTCAGAGAAACATGTGAGGAAGATATTTTGTTAATGAAATTTTTAATTGAAGGAATATTTTGAGGGCTCTTCTGATATCGCTATTACGATAAAACTATCTGGCCTCAATAATTTGGCGGAGGAAAATTTTTTTAATATGTTCGATTTTTTAAAAATTTTGTTCTTAGGAGCTGTTTTTCAAATGGGCAAGCATATCGCTTCCCGGCAAGAAAAGTGACCCAACTCAAAATTGCAGAATTTGAGAAACATACTCTTGAAGGATACTTTAAAACTTATATTGAAATAGTATAAGCTTCTTTTAAATTTTAGGTAAGTGTTTACGGTGGAAACTTCTATTATATTCTATAGAATAGTAATGTAACACGCTGGGGCACCTCATACATATTTTTCAATGACATAACATCAAAATTTTTATTTTTTGACCTGTGTCACTTTTCTTATCGGAGCGCGATATGTTATGATAAACCAAACGAAGTATAAGTCAATTAGTATTTTGTTGTCTAATGATTATGTTGAGCTCCGAGAAGTAACTTGGTACAGACTGCGGGAGTTTTGCGAAATTTGTCTTGTTTGTGTTCTATCTATGGCTTCCAATTACGATTATTCGTAAAATTTAATTTGCGGCAATTTAGTAGGATCTCCGCAGAGAAACATGATGCACTTAGTCTTCGTTCTCAGTCGTCTTTCGTTTGATTCTCCATCTGACAAGCCAGGATACAACCATAATTTAATAGTTTTAGAGAAGCTGGAAAGTAGATTGTATTTTTTTACCAGTACTGCAGAAAAAGCAATTACTTTTCCATAAATGATTTTATGGAATTTAAATTCTTATACATTATTTATTTTGAATCTAATTCTTTCTTTACTACGAAATTTTAAAAGTTCGAAATATTTGGAGCAGATGATATAGAGAATAAAACATTATAAATTAAATATACTGCACAAAAATCTTGTAAAATTGGGCTCATAGATAATATGGCAACCTTGGTATTTTTAGTAGTAATTACTTTTGGAAAGCGCAAATGAATAAGTTCAAAACACGCATTATTAATCGTTTGCTTTTTAAATTTCTGTAATGCAATTCAAGGAATCCATTTTGCTGGGAAAAAACAAATGCATTCATTGCTTTTCGTTCGAAGCTTTTTCATCTGTTTTAAGATGTATCTTGTATCTCTATATTTTCAAATTGATGTTTTTCGTTGAATATCTGTAGTCAAGGTAAGTAATTGTTTATTTTTTTTAATTGAATCACACACACATTGTATCATAATTTTGGGAAACGCTTTTGTTTTTAAATGACATACAAGGTATGTATAGCATGCATTATCTCAATTATTCTAAGCATTCTAGGTAACATTGGCACAATCTAGAGACTTGTATTTCTCAATAAAAAATTTTTAATTCTACAAAAATGTAAAAAGTTAAACTTGCTATGTATTTTTAAGAATTGTATCTATATTATAGAGTGTGATAGTTGTTACATGTTATGTGTGAATAGGAATTACAATTTATTAACGAAAGCGGAAATTAGTTAATCAATTCAACCCGAGTAACTATCAATATACTAATTTAGTTTCCTGAATTCGTCTGGGGTCATCGATTATAGCTTAGGCAGATTCTGAAACGCTTTAAGGCAGTGGTTCCCAAACTGTCCGCCGCTATATATAAATATTCGAATATTTTCAGATAAATAATGAAGCCCACGTTTGTTTTTGAATAAAAATGAATGGTGCTGTAAGCTCATCTGTCCCATTAATTATAATGTATTTATTCAATAATATACTTGTTTACTTCTCTACTATTATAAAATGAAGTGTGTATCTGTGTTTTCTGCGCGCAAAGTTCTGACTAATATACGGCACTTACAGTAATGGGATTTGGCACACAGGTAGTCCGAAGTTTTTGCAATTTTTGGGTGGCGCCGAATTTCAAAATTCAATCTAGAACATTTTAAAATAAATTTAATTTGATTTTGCGGAGGAACAATTTGTCAGCAGACTAAAAAAACAAATAAAGTTTTAACCGAAGTTATGTACTTCTTTTTTTTTATCTCCTAGTTCGTTAAAGACACAGTAAAAATTTCAACGGATTTGACATCTGCGGAAAATTTCACATTAGATCCATACCTAAAAATATAATTTTCTTTAAATAAATAATTTTTAAATTGAAACTTTTATATTTCTTCCAATACGAACTCCGCTGCAAAGAATAACCTTCGTTTGATTCGAGAAATCCCATATTTAATTTCTTGCGCTCAAACGATTCCACAGCGAATATTTTGACTGGTATTGTTTAGTTCTTTTTTGTAAAATCGGCATCGTTAAAGATAGATTGAAAATTTCAACGGATTTGAAATCTGCAGAAAATTTTCGTAGCAATCACGGGGGGTTTGCGAGCAGTGATCACACCTGACCCCACCATAAGAAGTATCACGGGCAAAGCCGTGCTGTCCACGCAGTGGCTATAGTATTTAATAAGTTTTATGTGAATGGTTTGTGAATTTTAAATACGATTTCAGGTTTTTTTCAACTTAACTTACCTAAACTAAGCCTATGTTCTGAGTTTGTGCGCCATAGAAATATCTTAATACCCTAGGGTGCCACGAACCGAAAATGTAGGGTAGGTAGTTTATTAACTTTGCATTAGAACAACACAATGAAATATTGGCGGCGGACAGTTCGGGATCAATACCGAGCGAAAGAGCAGAGGAAAAACCCTCGTAATTTTGAACCACTAGATGAATAAGACGAGATCCACACCTGAGATTGAAAATGTTTGTGAACCACTGCTCTAAGGTATGTTCTTGATTAAATTCTGATTTTAGAGAATTAAATACAGCTCTTCATGTATGTAAAAGTAACTCACCCTAATATCATTCCAGGAGCCATAAATTCTGTGAAATTGGGAGAATTTTCTCCGTATATAGCATCTCCCAGCTGCAAAATAAAACATAATGTAGTCAAATGGAGTACAGCGTTTGAGTAACTCATTTCGTAACTATCCTAAATCGCACTCTTACTGGTAATGAATACTCTATTTCTGTTTTTGAGAAATTTGTACATTATTTTTTACATTCGGCTTTCGATTGTATCGTGTGCTCAGCAAAAACAAACCTCTTGTTCGTACTCCATGAGCAACTTATTTCAAAATTTTAAACTTTGTGAATTAAGAGGGTGAAAAGACAAAACAACTTAGTCTACCAAAAGAACTTCATGGTTGTTATTGGTTGCACTGCTATATAAACTACTACTAATTTTTGTAGTCGTAACTATAAGATAATCACAATACTCTCCTCTAGAATAAAGCAGTGCTGAATTCGATAAATGCTACTACTTGTTAACTCATTGTCGATTGCATGAAAACCAGATCAAGATTACAATGAGTGATCGTGCAAGGAATTATTGAGACCGTTTGATTATCAATAACATCCTAATGTGAGTGCAGGTCAACAGTTTTGAAATGGGACTAAGCGGTAACAGAAGATAGCTGTGTGATAGGAGTAGAAGCAGTGTCTGTTATCACATTGCTTTGGAAAGCTATTGAAAGTGATATATATATAGCGAATTTTCAATTCAGCTGTTCGTAGTGCACGCATTATGCTGATATTATGGCTGGAGCCTTCTAGTTTGTCGATATCATCATCTGACTTGTTCGAAGTATTCGCGTCTAACAATTATCAATGTAGCAACCATGCTAACTTCAGTCTACCAAAAAGAACGTCAATGTGGAGACTGATTTCTGTCCACTACACTGAAAGTAAAGTTTTGTAATGGTGACAAGTTCAGCCCACATGCGTATCATGACATAAGTATACTTACCACAACTGGAGGAGATGAAAGCATGGGATTAAATTTATACTGATGTAATAAGTTTTCAGCAAATTGGATGAAACCGGTCATGATCTTAGAGTAGATAGTTGCGGATATCTGTTGGTCTATGAAAAGAGAATAAAGGCATTAGTTTTAATAATTGAAAAGAAAATGTAATTTTCAAAAAGTAAGACAGTTTTGAAATATATCGGTCGAAAACATAACTGTTCTATAGCGACAAACTAGCTGGATTGGAAGAGTTAAAAATGTAGTGTGTATCATAATAAACGGACACATGCTTTTTTTTTTTTAATTTAGGAACATAATTTTTTGTGGCATCTGAATTCTAACGTCATCAGTTAAAAGGGTAGTTTTATCCTTCAAATTAATACCAAAGGCAAAAAAAATGCAATCATAAAAAGGACAACTAAAATAAAGATAACTTTTCATAGAGGTTAATATGAACAACACAGGCTCTTGATAAGACGCTCTTAATTTCAGATTTCCAGCAGTTATATATATATATGAAACTCCTGGAGTATGTGGGCCATCGGTTGGATGCGGTTCTTCTGAATTTCTCTGGAAAACACCCGTCGGTCTCTATCTTCCAGTTTCGCGGGTCTGCCGACTCGGGGCACATTCCGACAATCACCACTCACCTTCCGCTTTTGAATCACATAGGCCACTCTCGATTTTGGGTAATTCAGCTCGCTAGATATGTCCCTTAAGGATCGGCCATTTCTGTGATACCTAACGATTACACCTTTCTCGAAATCAGATAACTCTGCACTTCGTGGCATCTTGCATGCGACTAATGCCCAATGTTGTTTTCTACACGATATTTTACGGTGGTGGGCGTAACGTATATCAGGACCGCAGATATCGTCATATGCATGGGTGTCCAAATACTTATTGGTAGATAGTGTATAAAAAAACACTACCCTACAATAATGGATCCTACAGCAAGATGTAATGGTATAAGGGAACGAATACATGCTTTAATAGGGGGGTGGTCCCCCACGTGCTACAATTACACTAGCAACCCTTCTGGGCATACTTTCAACAAGGTTTTGATACACAGCTATGGGTATTTGTGTCCATTCCTGCTGCAGGAATGTCGCCAGCTCATATATAGATTTCGGACGTGGTTCTTTAACCCGTAAGCGTCGCTCTAACTCGTCCACAAATGCTCTATGGGGTGTAGTAGGGTGGGCCGAGAAACACTTTTTCGAAATCGCTATTCTAATAGTGCGGAAACGGTTCTCTCTGGGTTAAATAAAAACGATGTAAAATATTTTTTCATTGGATAATATCTTCTGCCCCCGCATTGCACTTGAATTTTGGCGATTTGGGTAAAAATTTTAATTTTTACTAGTCGTAGGAAATGTAATTTTTTTCAATAGTGCTATTCTAACAGTATGGAATAGGTGCCCACTGGGTTCAATAGAAAAGGTGTAAAATATTTTTTGGATCGAATAGTATCTACTGTTCCTGCATCGCAATTGAAATTTTGCTATTTTTGAAGAAAAGTTCACTTTTTTTTGCCTTTCATGCTGCCTGTATCGGGCAAGAATTGAAAAGAGGGGAGGTGTGTTCACAAATCACATTCCTCCGCAGATATATCTGAAGTAGATTTAAATCTGGACATTTTCAAACCATCGACATCGAACCGTTTAATCTCTTACTGATCTTAAGTACAAACAATTAACTCCGTTTGTATCTAAATCGTCACACATGTGACTTGGCCTCCCTTCAACTTCTGTGGTTGCCGATAGGTTTGGATTCTGGGACCAGGTTGTGGCTCCAATTGCTTCAAGTGTTCTTCACGATGTCGGTTTCATAACTAGCGACAACTCACACTTGGTTGTTGACAAAAACAAGCTGCTAAGGGAAAAGGCTAAAGTAAGAAAGGATTTAAAATTTTAAGCTTTAAAGTGAGCTCAGGCATTACCATTGAAGGGGCTGTATTTCGATGTTCGTAAAGATTCTACATTGATAGAAGAGAGAGAGTAAATACTAAAAGAAACACGAGAAAAGCAAATGAGGAACATTTCTCTTATTAAAGAATCGGGTTCACGTTACATAACTCATTTTAGTCCATCATTTGGCACCGCAAAAAGGAAAAACTGATTCTGATTGGACTATTATCAGATATTTTGAAGGGATCACAAGAGATCTTTCATAGCTTCTGGTAATTGGCTGTGACTGTACATCTGTAAATACAGGATGGAAATCCGGTGCAATTCGGTGTTTGGAATAGGAATTTGGTAAACTTCTGCATTGGGTAATATGTCTCCTACATTTTAATGAACTAACTCTGAGGCATTTGTTTGAAACGTTGGATGGGCCAACAAATGACCTAAAATCATATTTTGTTAATATTGGGAAGGCGCTCCTTACATGGTGAAACTTTGGCAGTGACAACTTTCGAAATTATTGACGGCGTGTTACCAACAATTGATAGACGTGACTTAAGCAAGGATCAAATGTACTTTCTTGAAATATCTCAAATGGTACGATTGGGTATTTGTTCTGATGAACTGGCTATACGCAGTCTTGATCCATTATCACATTCACGCTGGCTAACAACAGCGAAAAAGAGTTCTAAGGCTATATGTTAGTTCTCCAGATCCTTCTTTGAAGTTGAAACAAATCGCTGAGTTTGTTATGAAAGTTTACACTCCAACCTGGTTTAATATAAAGTCTAAATACTCGCTGAAAGATGGAGCTAAGCATGTGTGAAGTACAATTTTTAGATCCAGGTATTTATTTCAAGACCTCAAGGACGTCGTTGATGGAGTAATTTGTCGAAATTCGTTCTTTGCTTATCCTGAGAATATCTTGTTGTGTATGTTGAAGGAAGGATGAAAGACCGCACATCACAGAACTTGCTGCACGACGTATAATTAAGTCAAGAGAGTCAACTTCCAATGAAATGTCAGTACGTGTATTTCTCCCACCAAAACTGAATTTTGAAGCTGCTGACTATAAGGAATTGATTGACTGGTCATCAATTACTATTACTTCTCCCCCAATCCTCCGAGATATATCCACTGCCTTATTTAAGTCCATTGTGCGTGATTAGAAAAATCCGGAATTGGACTTTGTTCACTTTCCATGTCACACGCAGGCAGTTGAACTGTGTGTCAAGTTAGTGACAGAAGCATCCGCTGAGGTTTGTGAGTTTCAAATTAGAGACGGGTTAATTAGATTCACATTCTTTTCCCGATCAATTGTGCCTTAATTTAACCATATGGCTGATTTCAAGCCTCTTCCTGCTGATTAAGTGTAAGTAAACTTTTGGTATTGGCATGTAATAACATTCTATGGTTACAATATTTTTAACAAATATTATATTAATACTAGCAAAATACCCGACCTTACTCGGTTTGAATTGGTTTACTCTAGATTGAAGAGAAAATCAAAATATATAATGACTTACGTTTTTTGTAGAATAAAAATTTATTTTAACATCTTTCGCCATCTTTATATTTTCTACAACTTACTTTGGACACAAATCCTACACATGCATATCCATTCATGTAATACATTTCACATACATCGCACAATTGCTGTATGACAAAGCTATAAAATGACGAAAGGTGATACTAAGGTTACTACTATAAAAGACGATTTATAGGAAGATTTGGAATTCCCTTTCTTAAGTTCTTTTCATGTTCAACTCAATTAATTAAAATTACGATTTACGGCGAGTGCTCTCGCACTCATAGTCAACAAAACAATATTTTTTTACTTGTGGCACTCTTGTCTCCGGTATGCGACATTGTGAAATTTTGCAATCTTCTAATGTCATTATTACAACGAATTTTTTAATGTTTGAAAAAGTTCCAGTTTGGATTAATAAACATTATTATTCTTTCAATAAAGGCATTATTCTTTAAATAACGGCATTATTCTTTAAGTAACGGCATTATTCTATAAATAACGGCATTATTCTTTCAATAACGGCATTATTCTTTAAATAACGGCATTATTCTTTCAATAATGGTATTACACTTAAAATTTACTGAAAATTTATACTGACTTACCTAACATTTTTAAGTCTAATACTTTGTGGTGCTGTTGCGTGTGATGAGAAGGAAAATACATTTATTAAAATAATAAATATTTAAAACAGGAAACAGCGAAGTAAAACAAAATAAAAGATGTCGCAAAAAATTGTTCTAAAGATATTAATTTGTGATTCAATTTTATCTCTTGATCTCGCACAGTTGCCACAACTTACAACTAAAAGTGTACAAAATTTAGAAATGTGAAATTAATTCAGAGCGAAAGAACCAGAAAAAATATCACTGCTCGCGCGATCTTGTTCATTCTCGTTTCATTGAAAAATATCGTCTGTCCCAAATATTCTTAAATCGTTTTCATTGCGCAAAGAATAAAAATAAGACTCAAATAAATGAAGTATCAGAGATGAAATTCCATTAAAAAAAATAATTTTTTGAAGAATAATTACTTTTTCAGCAGTACTGGTAAAGCAATCGAAGTAATCGTAATATTCAATAGACGTTGCAAATTTTCCCAAACTACCAAATTATGGTTGATTTAAGTATACTTACTCAGGTGTTTTAGCATGAAACTCAACTAAATATAACAATAAAGAAATGTTTAATATTGCATTCACTAAACTAATAGATAATGTATAAAATAAAATACAATGCAATCAAATATCTGGAATACAATTCATGTGATGTCTACACAAACACACTAACACAAAATCGAACATAGAACAGAAAGACGGACAGACAGACTTTCGCAACCAATGCCACTCACTAAATGAAGATAAGTACTCGCTGTATGCAAATTTTCATGAAAATATCTTAAACCGTGTGGACGTGTATGGGGCACAACATACAGACAGACAGACAGACACCAAACGAGAAAAAGACGGATTCGGCATCAGAAGGGTCCAAAACGGATAGAAAACTTGAAATGGGTCGAAAATATTGAATGTACAAACAAACACTCCATTCTTATTTATATAGATGTTACGACTCAGCTATTATTTAATAATTTTCAGGGAATATAATCAAATCTACAATACAGTACAGCAATAAATAGTGTTTGTACCCATATATTTTTCATGTTTTATTTATTTTTATAACATATAAAAAAGAGCACTTTTCTTCAAAAACTGCAAAATTTCAATTACGATGTGGAAACAGAAGATATAATTCGATCGAAAAAATATTTTACACCTTTCTTATTTAACCCAGTGGGCACTTCTTCCGCAGTATTAAAATAGCAATATTGAAAAATAATTATATTTTCTACGACGAGTAGAAATTAAAATTTTTACCCAAATTTCCAAAATCCAAGTACGATGCGGGGGCAGAAGATATTATCCAATCAAAAAAATATTTTACACCGTGTTTATTTAACCCAGAGAGAACCCTTTCCGCATCTATCAGAATAGCGATTTCGAAAAAAAGTGTTTTTCGGCCCACTCTAGTGTAGGTTGGGACTCTGAGCAGGCCAGGAAGACGTTTTACATCCATATCTTGATACCACTGCTTGACAGAAGCTGCAACATGACATGGAGCGTTGGCGTCCTGGAAGTAACTTTCGTCCATTCCATAAAATTGTCTGAGCGTAGGAAGAAACTGATTGTCCAAAATGTTCACGTTGGCGTCGGCGATCAATTGACCAGGAAGAACATGCAAAGGTCCCAGGTCATACCATGAAAACCATCCCCAAACAAGTAGTCGGATTTTATGCAAATCCGCTGGCGTCCGTTCCATTATTGTAGGATAATGTATATATAGATCAGGCCTCGAAATAGATTTTTTTTAATACAGGTGCATCTTGTGCGCCTAAGCTTTTAAATTAGGTGCACAGGTTATATTTTAGGAGAACATTAAAAAAAAAACGTTATATAAAAGCATTAATGTAATGTAAACTACTTTATTAGTTGGGTATGTTTAGATAGGTTAGTAGTAGATAGCAAATACAAATATTTAAACATCTAAATTTTCCCTTCTCTGGCGAACGGCTGTCGCGACAGTCGCTTCAACAGAGCCATCTGGAAAATGCTTCGATCATCGGAAATTTCTGGTGCCAGTGGCACAAGTAAATCTTCCTTCTATATAAACCCGTTATGGTCCAGCGGTTTTGTTTTCGCATAGTGTGTATTTAGGAATTTTAGTTACGTTCCTTTAGAGCAAGAGAGGTTAATACTAATATTTTGTTCAAGCATCAAAATAACATAAACAATGTTCCCCCGTTTTATAGTTAGGTGCACTGCGTGCACCTAGAGGGGAAAAAAATTAGATGCACAATTGTATTTTCATGTGCACAGTGCACCTGTGTACCCGGGTATTTCGAGCCCTGATATAGATAGATAGAGAGTGCAGTAATAATGCAATATGGATGCTTACTTGTCATATCAAGATACATTGTGACGGTGCTGTTCACGATGGTTTCATTTACTGCATCCACACCTGCTAAATACCTAAATATGAGTAATTGTTTTTATTATGTGTTAAAGAAATTTATGAATTGACAATAAAAAAAAAATGAATGAAAATATAGTAAAAAATCCAAAAAAAAAAAAACTTCTCTTCTAACAAGTTTTTAGTCCGTTTTGGACCCTTCTAATGGGAATTTTGAGGACACTCTGTATTTTCATGAAATTTAGTATACTATGAGTACTTAGTTTTATTTGGTGACTGAACCTGGTTGGGTAAGTAGTGTCTGTCTTCTCGTTCTATTTTTGATTCTCTGTCTGTTAGCTCAACACATGTTAATGTAATGTTCTAAATTTGATACACCACATTTAGTTTAGTGAAAGCATTATTTATATTTTTCTTTTTATATATTTAGGCAAATTTCATGTTAAAATATATGAGTAACTATATTTAAATCAACCTTAATTTGATAGCTTTGAAGTAGCTGTAAGGTACATTGAGCATTGCAATTACTTGGATTGTTTTACCAGTGCTGCTGAAAAATCAATTTTTTTTCCGAAAACTATTTTTAAGGAGAGTTTAAATTCCAATACTTTATTTATTTTGAGCCTGCCTGATTTTTTACTTACCAAATGCAAAAAAATTCTTAGCATTTGGGACAGACCAAAAAGAGAATAAACATTATATAAGCAAAATATACAGAACAAGATCTTTTAAAATAGGTCTGATATCTAACATGGCAACGTTGGTAATCTTTTTAACAATTAAAAAAAATTTTTGGTCTGTAATATTCCAAGAATTTATTTTGTAGTAAAAAAAACACATTTATTACTTTTCGTTCGAAGCTTAAAACTGTTTTATGATGTATTTCTGGATCTTCAATTTCATGTTTTTCGTTCAACTGTTATCAAGGTAAGCAATGGTTTATTTAGTTTTAAAAACATTTTCATAGTCATTGTATGATAATTTTCTTTTATATTTAATGCCGTATTCTTTTGTTTTTAATGCCGTAAAAGTCATTTATATGCATACACTCTGAACTATTCTATACATTCTGGGAAACATTGGCACAATCTAAAGACTATTTTTCTTTCTAAAAATTTAAGTTCGACAAAAATGTAATATGTTGAACATGACATTATTTACATTTGTGATATTGTGTATTTAAAAATTGTGTACATGTGATGTGTGAATGGGAATTACAATGCATTAAAAAAAATAGTTAACCAATTCAACCCGAGTAACTACGGGTAAATCTGCTAGTATGTAATAATATTATTCAACTTAAAGCAATCTGATGATTGATTGGATCTATCAAAACAAGAAGGCAGAATTTATTTATGTCGTTATTTTAACACTATTTCTCCCACATTTGCAAAAGTCGATTATTTTGCAGCCTAATCGATTAACTTAGAAGTGCTTTTGTATAGTATTATGGTTCACACATTGAACTAATAAAATATTTACCTTTCAATCATACTCGCTGTGAAGGTTGGATTTATGTATATAACTCCCCAATTTTCTCCTCTTTTGACAGAATCCAATGCTGAACTTAAATCTGTAAAATTATTCTGAAAACAAAGATGCTTATTTATTTTAAAACGATACTTGCTTATGACTGAATGAAAGAATTAAAGAGTAAGACCTATAAATGAGGCTATCAGTGCAAAAGTGCTCTAACCCACAAAATCCGGAAAATTTTATTATTACCTTTTATTACGACCTTTTACTTTTGCATTGAAATGCGCTGGTTCCAGTCTTCTAAAATTATAAAATAACTTACTACTGATCCTTGAGGAATAAATTTTCATAATCCCAAATCATAGTGTAGATGAATAAAAATACATAAAAAATCGGAGCATGAAAATTCTCGTTTTTCTCCATTGAGTTTGTTGGTGGAAAAGGCCACATTTGCTCTGATAACCTCAAATATTTATGAATATTAAAAACTTCTAATTTAAACAATATAAGTTAGAAAGGCTGATAAGAGAGAGTATCCAAAGAGACTGGATTTTTTTTTGTAAGCGATCCTTTTTGAGTGTGGGGTAAAAAGTTATAAAATTGGGGTTGTATTTGTCAGGCCAGTTTCTCTGCACAGGACACAACTACTGGGAGTTTGATGAAGGTGCGATTACTGGAGTAACGCGGGTTCAAGTCGTCATTTTTAAAAGAACCTTATGATATTTTAAGAGAGTACCTCGTCCAAGTTTTCACTTTTGTATCCAAGGCCAGATTAGGTTTAAATGTTATTTTCGTGTGTTTGTACTGGGTTCATTTAATGGACTCGGGAAGGTGGCGTATATTTGAACTAAGAGGATATATATTTTATACCAATAGAACTTTTATTGAGAACTTTTGACGAAATTTTTTTGAGTCTTTTCCAACCGATTGTTACTATTTTCTCTTATTTTTTTTATTTGATGATCATTGCTTTTATATTGTACAGAACGGACCAAGAAATTGAAGCTAATAGCTCCAAACTCGCATGTTATAAAGTTGCATTGCATAAAAAACTATGTTGAATACTTGTTTGATTTCTGCAAGGAGAAAATGTTAAAAACGTCTTCACACACTTTTTTTAAACAAATGAACTAAGGATATTTTTGCTTTTATTTCAGGTTCAGTAGAGGCTTAAAACTTCTTATGTCCTACTTTGCAAGTGAACCCCTGTAATAACTATTGAACCAACCAAAAATTCACAAGAGTGAAAACAAAAGCCCGAACCATTGACAAATCAATACCCATAGAGAATCATGCTTCTCACCTGTTTTATGGTATGTGAATCTATAGCTCTCAGCAAGTCCTGGCTTTTTCCAACTGTCTCCATATTCACCACTGCCATGGGAAGATTGAATGGTTCACCGCCCACGCAAAGACAAAAGACTATCACTTGAAAAGCGGGAATGAATAGTTGAAAGAACACTAGCCTGTGAAATACAATGAGTGAGTGAAATTTTATTCATTCTTTAACACGATTGGTTGGTCTGGACGAGGTATCTTGCCATTAGCAAAACTGAACAGATCTTGATGGACGAGATAACTCGTCATTCGAAGAAAACTGACCAGATCTGAATCTCGTCATCATAAAAGAATTGGCAATACATTGATTACGAGGTATCCAATTATTAGCAAAATTGGTCATATCTTGATAGACGATATATCTCGTTGATACCACTTGGATGGTTGCTGCGGTCTTTTTCCATGCTGAATTTATATAGCCTGAAATAATACTTCATTTTCTTTACTCATGCATGACCATTTCTTCTCGATCTTCTGGGTAAAATTTTCGTCAGTGTTTCGCATAAAATTCATACACTATCTACCAATAAGTATTTGGATACCCAAGCAAATGACAATATCTGCGGTCCTGATATATGTCACGCCCTCCGCCGTTAAATATCGGGTACGAAACAACATTGGCATTAGTCGCATGCAAGATGCCATAAAGTGCAGTTATCTGATTTCGAGAAAGGTGTAATCGTCGGGTTTCACAGAAATGGCCGATCCTAAAGGGACATATCTAGCGAGCTGAATTACCTAAAATTGAGAGTGGTCTATGGCAGGGGTTCCCAACCTTTTCGTAACTGCGTACCTCTTGAAATTTTTAGAAGTTTTTTTCGTACCACCAGTTTTATATTTTTTTAGAAACGTATATCTAATGTCAGAAAAGTGCCCAATGGCTTGTTTTATTTTAATAAAAATACTAAGAAAGCTTCATATTTTATGATTAATGTACTTGTACGTCGTATTAATGATGTTTATATAAAGGAACAAAATAAAACGATTATTGAAAATTACAGTTTTATTTTTTACTCACAGGTCTAAACACAAATAATTCTAAATAACTAGTACAAACTGAGCAAACAAAAATTAGCATAATCAAAAATCAATTTTTAGAGCGAAACTTGTTGTTGTTTGTCTTTTATTAAAACATCAGTTAGCGTCATTTATTACAATATAATAAAAACGTTAATCACAAAATTGATTTCATGTAGTCCCATTTTTCCTATAACGAGGTTGTACATACTAAAAAATCGAACAAACTTCGTAGAATATTTGGGTCGCTCGTATCATCCTTGCGTACCACCTGAAACGTTACCGCGTACCACCGGTTGGGAATCCCTGGTCTATGGGATTCAGAAGGGAAAGGTGAGCGGTGATTGTCGGAATGTGTCCCGAGTCTGCAGACCCAAGAAACTGGGAGATAGAGACCGACGAGTGCTTTCCAGAGAAATTCGGAAGAACCGCACCCAACCGATGGCCCACATACTCCAGGAGTTTCAACAGGCATCCAGGAGTGTTGTTTCGATTAATACCATCCGTATGATCAAAGTCCAACCGCGCTACTCAGTTAATGTGGTGCAAAGCATGTCGAAAGTGGACCGTAGATCAAATGAAAACGGATTCTCTGGAGCTAAGAATCAAGGTTCAGCCTCTAGCGTTCGGATGTCAGCGTCTGGGTCTCGCGTCTGCCTGAAGAATGCCTCGTGTCCACAGTTAAGTTCGGCGGAATTATGGTCCGGGGGTGTTTCTCCTGGTATGGGACTGGGACACTTGGTCCAAATTCATGGTAAGCTCAACGCCGAGGTCTTCTACACTGTTTTGGATGACAGTGTGCTTCCTAGGTTGTGGCAGTTTTACGCGTTGGACACATGTTACTTCCAGGACGACAACGCCAGCTGTCATGTTGCGAGGTCCACCATGGATTGGTATGGTGACAATGGGGTTAACCGAATGGACTGGCTTGTCCAGAGCCCAGACCTGAACCCTATAGAGAACCACCGGTACGAGTTGGATCGCCGAATAAAAGGGTGCAACAATCGTCTAAAATCGGTGAAGGAATTTACATGTCTTCTCCAAGACGAGTGGAAGAAAATACCACTAGCCGTCATACCAGGACTTGTGGAAAGCATGCCCCGGAGGGTTAAGACTGAAATTGCCTCTCGTGGAGGCTCTACCAACTATAGAATATGAATAAATTTTGTTTTCCTTTTCTATCACAGGTGCCCAAATACTTATTGGTCGATAGTGTATAATCGATACCTTTTTAAAACATTGAAGTTTCCCAATGAAACGTAATGAAGAGAGATTTTCAATAAATCTACCTAAACTATTAATTAAAGATATCGGTTAGGGTGTACCATAAATCTATTAGTTTTGCGACAAAGTGAAATGGATAATTGAAATTTAATTTAAAATTGCAGCGAGTGAAGAGTCGTAACTACTTAGAGTTATAAATGCTATAGTACAAGGATGGGCAAATGCGATTCTTCGTAGAGTTGAGTGCGGCTCCCATTGAAAATATAAATCCGTTACTTTTTCACGAATTTTGTTAAATTGACTAAGTAAGTGAAGACCAACGATCTTCGTTGGATGTATTATACTTTTACTATTATACTTTTACTAATATAATTTTACTATATTTTATTTTTGTTATTAAAATTTTGAAATAATTATTTTATATTTTCTTTCTCTA
This sequence comes from Metellina segmentata, assembly GCA_947359465.1. NCBI lineage: Eukaryota > Metazoa > Arthropoda > Arachnida > Araneae > Tetragnathidae > Metellina > Metellina segmentata. The sequence goes on from OX375875.1 coordinate 104,213,160, forward strand.
AATTACATTTTATTATATGTGTGCTTTACATAGCATTTAAGACTTGTGTAGAGTATGTAACCATATTAATTAAATTATATTAAATTTGAATTTGTGTATTTAATTCTGGTGTGGCTCTTTATAATATATGTTGTTGTCGTGCGGGCCATATATGGCCCAATTGGGGGTGCCATTGCCCCGGAGGGTTGGACTTCTTCATGCATGACACATCCGTTTTACTACAGGAAGGTCCCTTTCACACACCCATTCACTCACACATATCGTAATTTAGATCCCAATCAGAGGCCGATAACCCCCTGATCAGGTACCCCCAGAGGTATTGATTTGGTATGGGAACATGGGGGACTTTGTGACCACGACCTATTTAACGTGCCCCAGCCAACATTAGCGAACACGACGGTCTTTAGCCAGGTCCAAGCGCCGATCTGAGGACAGAACCCACAATCCTTCCGATGCGAGCCCGACGCTCTACTGAAATATAATATATGACAAACCGGAATGCGGTTCTCATTGACCTAATGCGTGCCCACTCGAAGGCCCATCCCTGCTATAGTATATTGTATACTATATAGTATTCTTCCGACATATCCCCCCGGTTTACGATCTGTTGATTAAGTAATTCCCTTCCCGTTATTAAATAATTCTGCCTCTTACAGCTCACTTACTGTCTTGTTATTTAATTATACGGAAGAGCGTAGGATTCGTGTTGTTTCAATCTTCTCGACAGCTCCAATTAACTTATTATGTGGAGTTGAGCTGAACAATGAATGTCATATATTTGATCCTAGATACTGGACAATGCAAATTTTGTATTTGTAGTTCAAAAGGGACTGCCCCTAACATACAGAGCAAAGCTGACTGTCTTAACCATACTAAAGGTACTACATTACACTATGATCTGTCCCATTAGTCACCTCAATTCAGATAATTACAATTTTTCAGCTTGCTTTCTGCATTTTTCCTCATTACACTCATAAGGTTTTTTTAATTGAAATCAAAATTGATACCTGTCCTATCCACTAGCACAAAAAGCTTTCAATGTAACTATTACTTTCCTAAATAAATTCCTGGTTATTTGTTAAATTTTTTACTGGAAAAAATTTTAGACCTCATTTTGATGAGGATCTAGTTTTATGTTCTTTAGTTTTACCAAAATATAATTGGATGAATCCGACAAGAATCGGTAGAAAATATGTTCCCGGAATACTTACGGAATGTTTCGTTTGAGTCGGACAAAATTTTTGTTGATGAGGGCACCCATTCTATCTCTAGCGGTTGTGATGCAGCTCGTGAAATCAGTTTTCATCATCAAATTAGTGTCAACGTCTGCAGCGTTCTTCAAAAGTGCAGATTTGTAGTGCTCATATCCTTCACTATTCATAGCGGCTGCGTTGTGAATCCCGTTCTAAAAAAAAAGCAGTTGCACCGTAATATGTTAACTGCATGCAACTGGCTTACATATCTTTATAGAATAGAACAAAAACAAGTTAACCCCTGACATTTTGGCAATAATTTTGAAAAAGAAATACATTCCTGATCTAACAAAGTATTTTTACTACAGTTAATTGGAGGCACAGAAATCAACAATATTTGTGTGTTGCGAATATAAGCAATGTAATGTCAACGTTATTTTATTTTGCAGCTTTGTTTGAATATGCTTGATTTGAGCTACCCAGCTGCATAATTTTGTTAAAAATCTAGGAAGAACCACACACACACACACCGCACTGATAAAATTCTTCAGCAGTTCGATGACAGAAGGCAATGAGAAATGTGGGAGATAGAAATCTGCACCGGAAAGAAAATATGAACGAAAATGAAAGTAAATAAAAAATACAGAATCACTTTGGTGGGATGCAATAGAAGAGGACATTCAGAAGATAATTGTTTAGTCATGACTGTGGTTTGCACTTTTTGACATGCAGTGGAAATAAGACTAGTAAGAAGTACAAGAAATGCTGTTATTTATTTTTGATTAATTTTATTTCTATCGTAGGGATGAAATGCGTATATCGATGCATATATTTATTCAAAATGGATTTTAATACGGTATGAAATGTGTGCAACGACTTTGCTATCAGTAAATGTGAACCATTAAGGAACTGTAGCGCAGATGCTATTTCCAATAAGAAAGACAGTAAATTTACCGATAAATAATGAAATGTACTCTCTCGCTATATATCTCTACTATTATAAAAGGAAGTGTTTATTTGTTTGTCTGTCTGTTTGGGGCCGAAAATCCTGACGATTCTATGGCACTTACAACAATCAGATTTGGCACACAGGTAGTCCGAATTTTTTGCAATATTTGGGTCGCGGCGAATTTTAAAATTCAATCTAGAAGATTTTTAAATGAATTTGATAGTTTTATTCTCCATCGGTTTTTTTCTACGCTTTCTTCTGCGAAAGAAGAATCACCCCAATCTTGACTTTTCTACCCACGTGACCTGGCCGATGCCAAGTTTTCTTCATCGCATAGTACACTCAGAAAATTAATTTTTCGTTTCCGCTTTGATTTTGCGAGGAGGAATGATTTTCCAGCCAGACGATAAATCTTTTGACTGGAGTCACAGTTCTTTTTTCTATCTCCTAGACCGTTAAAGAAAGAGTAAAAATTTCAACGGATTTGAAATCTGCGGAAAATTTCACTTTTGATTGATACCTAAAATATATGATTTTATTTAAATAAATAATTTTTAAATTGAATATATCTTTTATATTTTCGCAAGACATTGTGACGTCACGTGAAACAAATTGCATCTTCTGCCCTTCGCGTTAAAAAAAAAACAGATTGCATTTCCTGCCCTATTCCATTTCAGGGAATGAGAGCAAAAAATAAAAAACATTTTGACTGGGATTGTTAATTCTTTTTTCTAAAGATAAATTGAACATTTCAACGATTTGAAATCTGCAGAAACTTTTACACCAGATTAATTACTTTTTTTTTTTAATTACGTTGAGGAATGGGTCGTATTGACCATTTCCTTTCATGCAGCCCAATATAAACTAGCCTTTGAAATATATTTGTCAAGAGGTAGAACATTAAAATTTGAGTTGGACATAGTAGCACAAACTGTCAAGTGGCTAAAATTCATAGTCTCCAGTGGAACTGTCTCCAGAGGGCTGTCAGGAATGTAGAGAATCTTACATCGCGGGCAACGCCGGGCTAGCCACGCGGTGGCTCTGCAGAATTAATTTTCTGTTGCACCAGATCGGAGTTTCTGACAGACTTTGAAGTGATCAAACGCTACTAGTCTAGAGGCCACGGTATAGTAAAGATGACAACGATGTGAGAAATCCCTTCCATAAAGGTAAAAAGTGTAGATATACCACACATTCTATAGTTCAAAGTTTTGACAGGGGTTCTTAGGAATAATTTTATTTTCATAAAAGTCTAACGGATCAATTTTGTTGTCTTTTGGTTTTATGAATCAATATATTTGACTGAAACAACAGGGTCGACAATCGGCAAGTGTTTATTTTCTTTAATGACTGCTGAATTAATCACCCAATTTATAAGAGGCCACACACGCAAATTGTTTAAAATTGCATATTTGTACTTAATAACTAAAAGTCTTCGCCAACCTGAATCTGGTGCGTTGGATGGATTTCATTTTCCCAGACCGATTATACAGGCCAGCCCGAAAAGAGCACACGTGAGTTTTTTATGACAACATTCACAAACATACAGACAGACACAAGAGGTGAGGATAGACAAGACCGAGTTGCTCATTCACTAAGTAACTATAAGTATTCAAAGTACACTGCTGTTTGTGAAAATTGCAATTCTATGAAAGAATTATCAGAAATAAATGAATTATTCCACGTATTACTTGTAGTGATAAAATAAACAATCAAATTTACAGAGTTATAAAACAAAAATAATGCCCAAAATCAATATCTCGTGTAGCCGCCACTAGAGAATGTACTCGTCGTGGCATCGAATCATACAGATTCTGAATGTCATGCTGAGGAATTGCATTCCAGATGGCCTCTATCTGATGTCAATGTTCAGTCGTACTCTGTGCCCGACGAGCAATAAGAGCGAGTCGCCGACCAATGTAATCCCAGAAATGCTCAATGGGTGACACATCCAGAGAACATGCAGGCCATGGAAGAAGTGGAACCTGTCGTGCACTGAAAAAAACTTGTACATCCGTCAAAAAAAAAAAAAAAAAAAAACACGACTCACTCGATCGCAATTGTACAGTAGCTTCAATGCGAACCCCCCATCTTTTATAACAAATTTGGATTCTACACACAATTTCAGGCGGAAATAAAAAAAAGTTCATCTATTTTATTGGATTTTTTACCGATTTGTAAGTGTTTGAAAATTAGATCTACTAATGTTAAATTGGTGTTTCACGTTTTTTTATTACAATTGCTGAAAACATTAATTTTCCTTGGAAATTGTTTTTTCATCCTTTGCTAGTCAAAAACCCAAACACAATCTATAAATATTTTAATTATCAATCTAAATTGACTATTTTTTATCATTTATGAAATTAATATTCATAAAAAATATGAAAAGAAACATGGGCAAATTTTCACACCTTGTGCTTCAACTGTTACTGAAATATCGGAATTCCAAATTCCAGCTCATTACGAGCATAATTAGTAGCGCAGTGAGACTGCAAAATTCGATGATTATTATCGTTGTTGGGGAATGTTCACAAATTGAAAACAGAAATTTCTGCCAACAGATCCTGGAATTCAATCAGAATGGATTCTGACTTTGGTACCATCTCAATGGAACACCTACCAAGGGGCCTGCAACAGGTCATTGACTGCGACGGCCACTACGCGTCTTTATTAATATTTATAATGTGATTGAATTCCGGACATTTATACTCTCCTTCAACGGTTTTTATGGATTTTCTCGGTCAATTTTACACCGTTTTACATTATTTTTCATCAAATCAGCCAGAAATTTTATGTACAATCCAAATTTGTGACAAAAGATGGGGGTTCGTACTAAAATTATCGTAGCAAGCACCCAATTTAATATGAAGACGGCCCTTTAGACAAATTTTAAATATTAACATTTGTAGAAAACATTAATCCCTATCGATTGCTAACTTCCGTTTTGTTCTGTGATGAAAATTGTGCAATTGCGATTGGGTGAGTAGTTTTTTTTTTTTTTTTTGGCGGCTGTACATTCCGAGCAACATATGAACGGGCATTGTCTTGCTGAAATACAGCTCCGGGAACAGCTCCGGGAACAGCTCCAGAAGGGTAGGACCTCAGGCTCTACAACTTCCCTGATGTAGCGCCCGCTATTCAGGGTCCCCACAATTTGGGGTAGGCGAAATTTGGTTTATTTTGGGGTTTTATGGCGCAGGGGCCATATTTGGCCAAATGCAGTTGGCAAGATCGGCCATATTGTCCGATAGCGCCCCAGACCATAACGCTAGGCATTCATTCAGTATGACACTGTCTAAGAAACTCCGGGAGAAGGCGTTCACCTCAGTAGCGTCTGCCCAATACGCGTCCATCGTTATAGTCCAGAATGTAGCGGGACTCATCTAAGAAGACGACTTGTTGCCAATCGGAACGCCATTGGCGGTGTTGGTGAGCCTATTGCAGCCGGAGGTGTTGGTGATTCAGCGTTGGGAATCCTGCGCAGTGGAATCCTTGCACGTAGCAATGGCGCAGCAGACGTTGACGAACCGTATGGGAAGACAATAAGACACATGTGGACGTGCTCTAATGTTGTACGAGAAGATGCTGTATGGTCCGTCAACGCCATGCGGATGAGGTGTGTGTCGTCCCGTGGTGACGTTATATTGCGGGCCCAATGCCGGGGTTTCGACTTGCCTGGTTCTCCATGGTCCATCTCTTCCACACACCCATCACTGTTGTGGCATTACGCCCCGTGCGAGTGGCGATTTCACAGTATGAAAGTCCACCCTCACGGAGGCTCCTTTCGAACTCCGCTCCACCGTTGCTCGTATGGCACTGCGTTTTTGGCGAGGAATTTTAACTTCTAATCAATCATTTACAGCAGTCAAACAACAACAATACACACATTTCAACGTTCCTTTACAGAACTTTTAATACACTGCTCACTTGAAGGTTAAGATGGTGTTTCTATGCCCACACATGCGTGATCGCTTTGTAATTCTAATCATTTGCATATCCGAACCCGTTTTGCATTTCCTGCAAGTTTCGTTTAATCTGCATGATTCCATCATGGTGTTGCAATTTTCACAAACAGTAGTAAACAAATAGTTCGATATATTTCATGGAATATATCCAGCTATTTGGTTCACAAAACGTACACAAAATGTTAGCAACCATTGATTTCGCTTTGAACTAGCACAAAACAAACAAAAAAGTTGATATAAAATTTTTTTTTTCTTTTAAAAATTAACACATTTAAAAAATTTTTATGAATCAAAGCCTTTTTATCTAGAAGTCGTATTTTTCAAAGCCGTGACAATTTACAGTATATTTTCGTGCTGCCATCTAGTGTAACTCTAGAGAATTCAAAATAGCAATTGCTGATAAATCCATTTTATCATACCCTGTTCAACTAGAATAAAAATATGCCAATTTTTAAAAAATTGAACTTTAAGAGCAAATAAATGCAGTCTTATATGAATGTAACTCTTCAAATTTGGGGAAATGTCATCTTTTAGAGTTTACACATAAATTTTAATGGTTGCATTTTTCTACTCACGGATAAATTATTTCTTTTATTTAGATTGATTCTTTTAGATTTAGATTGATTATTTCTCTTTTATTTAGATTGATATTACATTAATTTAAACTGATGACACTAAAATCTATTTTGAATAGATTTGAAGTCAAGGATAGTCAATATTGCACCTTCCTTACTTGTTCAATGTTAAAACTTATGACAAAGGTGTTACAGGCTATCCCCATAACTAATGTCCCCATGATTTGAGATGTATGGTAAGAAATAATCAAAGGAATAGTGAACTGAATTTTTTCAAGGAGATAATATACTGATATTTTATTTAAGGAATAACATACTGAATTTGTTATTCAAAGGTTTAAAGTTCTGAACTTTTTATTCAAGGATATAACGTACTGAATTCTTTTATACAAGGGTAATAAACGTTCTTAACTCTCCAAGCGGCAAGTCTTAACAGTTACAAAAATTCAGTTTGAATGTGGCCCCAAAACATTGCCACACTGTAAGGAGCAGACCCTAAATATACAGACATATCACTGAAACCTGGATATCTCGCTCCTCAAAATATTTCGGGTCTGCTGCTTATCACACAGGAACTCCTCTGAACCTTATTCTTTTAATTTAAGGGGACTATGTACTGAATTATAAGACTAAGTGATCTCTTGAAGTAATGGAAATTCCAAACTAATATCTTCCAAGTACAGGACTTGTAATTATTATGGTCGTGTTTCAACTTTAGTTTATCTCTCTATTTAAAAAAAAGTTACCGCTGCCGCCGCAGGATTGAAAACTTGCTTTTTTCGCTCAGTTCGTAGACGGCTTCCCGAGAAAGTAAAAATCAGCAAATTACGAAATGAACATGGTCAGTTCAAAATTGTACAGGGAACAAGATGGAGAAGATTTTTTTCCGATGCGACTATTAGTTTAGGGTTTATTAAGTGTCAAAGTCGAAAAAAGCGAAATTTCTATAGAGAGTGAGCAAAAGACGTACAAATTTTCAGTCTTCAGCCTAGAGGTTTTCTTAGAGTACCTCTAAACGTAACCTTTTGTAGTTCATCGAGTTTTTTTAGAATTTTTGATTTGGTTCCTGATAATATTTTTTTGAAATTCGGGAAAAATCGGGACATTTAGTTAATTTTTTGTTAAAACCTGTCATATCTGTATCTTATTACCATTAATTTTTAAATTTAGAAACATCACAGGAAACCTTAGAATGTACTCTTTCTTATGGTACAATTACTTTTGAAATTGCTTAATAAATAAATTTGATGCTATCAAAACCGGGCATAGGCGAGCAGGAGCTGAGCCCCCTAGTGTTCCACAAAGAACAATGGATCTCTAACTTTCTAACCTGTATATTATTTTAAGTGCTGTTATTGTAAAATTCAGGGTCAGCTTTATTGATCAAGAAACTTCTCCAAAAAATGACCTCCTCGTTTAATTTTCAGTCAGTCAAAATTTTGAGATAAAAATTATCAGTGGCTTACCTTTTGTAAAACCCAAACGTCCTCTCGAGATTCTTCCATCCGTCCATTTTGCTCATAGGATTCGGCTTTGAGAGCCTCGTTGTCTTTCACACATAGTTTCAGAAACACATCTTCTAGCGTTGATACCTGGTATCGGTTGATTAAGATTTCGGGATTGGTTTCAGCCAGCAAGCGACCGTCCCTCATCAAACCTACCTTGAAGAATATAGACTTCTCAATCAATATCTTAACTCTCCTGGTAGTTGTCTCGACGAGGTATCTCGTCATTAGAAGAAAACTGATCAGAATTTGATCTCGTTATCATAAAAATATCGTCAGTATCTTGATGACGAGATATCTCGTCATTAGCAAAATTTATCAGATCTGGATGGACATGATGTCTCGTCGAAACTACTTGGAAACTATTTCACTCCCATGGAAACCAAACATGAAATTTTATCAAGTGAAATTTTTTTCACGTTAGGCCCACTGCGTACCTTTTCAGGAATACGGGAGCAGAAAGTGCTTAAAACTGCGACGTATGTCGCAGAACAAGAAAAGTCTTTGCAGAACAATTTTTCCTTAATTTTATCAAAATTTTGGCCGATTTTTTTTTTAAATAATAAGTTACGATGTTCTGCAACGCAAAGCGCGCTCCTTGCAACACCCTTTTTTCTCCTCCAGCTACAGAATAACTTCCCTACACCGCCCCAAATTACCAATAACACTTTATAAATAACGCATCTTCTATGGTCAATGACAAAATATTTAACTTCAAAGGTTATCGACAGAATTGCAACTTCTTAAAGTATGCCTTGGTTTTAAATAAAGTAAGTTAATTTATTGTGATGTTTTATTATAAATATGTAATACATATTGAGCCGATAATTGTGTTTTACGTCTGTTTTTGATTTGAAGTTAATTTATTGTGATATTTTATTGTAAATATGTAATACATATTGAGCCGATAATTGTGTTTTACGTCTGTTTTTGATTTGACTGTAGTTTTCCAAATTCGGACCTGCAGAACAATTGCAATTGCTTGGAGTTCTGTTGCAGAACTAACTATCAAACATCAACATCCCGTGCCTATTGTCGTGATACACTGTATCAGTTTAAATGAGTGTGGTTGGATGAGTAGCGCATGTCACAGTGGGTGACATGTCTACCCAGAATGTTAGAGCACATTACATATATACATCCTTACATCTATACAGTAATTACATTAAATCGTTATACTAGGTTACATTATAAATATATATACATATATACAACATGGCAAGAGAGGTGGTAATGGTAATTTTAATTAAAGCCGTACTAGAGCAACACAACGGGCTATTGACAACGTGCAAGAGAGTTGAGAAAAATTTCGTTTTTCTTAGTCTCTTAGGATAATCAAGTCTTGATGATTTTCAATGAATCTCAAATGTACTCACTCAATATGTCACTCACTATGCACTATGTCACTAATATTAACCTTCGAGCCTTTGTTACATGCAATGTTCCTGAGCCATGCAATTTTAAGGTGGTCGGCAGGTGTTCTCATATGCGATGAGGAAGAACACTGAATATAATTCTGCACCTGGGATGTAGGGTAATAGCAATTCTACTCAGAGACCTCGTGCTTTGGCGCCTGGCAGTCGTATTGAAAAAATTGACAGAAAAGGGAAGGGGCATGTCTGTTTAAAATGAGTTCCTATTAAAATGATACAACGTATCATTGGGAAAACCGATGGTCTCGGGGGTGCTCCTGTGTTCGGCATGTACTTGCTTGTAGTCACAAAAATAGAAAGACAGGCGCAGTATGCTTCCAACTTTTAACCTCCTGGTGGTTAGCACAAAGAAACACTTGTTAAAGTTCATTATATGAGAATAATCCGAATTCCCGTACATTATACAGGTAAAATATATGTCCTGGTGTAAATGTAATTTATAGGAGTGGTACATTTGCGTAGGAGATGCAAATGATCAAATTTTCAGAATCGTTTGAGCATGCGCCACGCTCAGGACAGCTCTAAAAAACATGCTGCATACCGGGGCATAAAAGGACATCCAATAGCGCAGTAAATTCATTTCGACTCATGCTGCTGTGTTGGTTGCATCGTTTCTCATTGAGTCATGCCACGGGAAGAAGTTCGCAAGCAATTTAAGCAACTGGGAGAATTTGACAGAGGCCGAGTAATTGGCCTCCGAGAATGTGGGTGGTCTAATCGACGGATTGCGCAACATATTGGTTGTAGTGATGTTACTGTTGCACGCTGTTGGCAGCGGTGTATAAGGAACATGTAACAAGGCACATTCCAGCGTCAACCAGGCTCAGGAAGGCCTTGATAAACCGGACCGAGAGAGGATCGACGTGCTGTAACACATGCGCGTACTAATACAACAGCCACTGTTGCAGACATCCAATGGGCAGTGGGAACCTTTCTCGATCATCCAATAACGCATCATTTGTCGACGGCTTCACGACGTGGGACTAAACTCATGTAGACCGTTACGACGACTGCCTTTAACAGCATTGCATCACCGTCAAAGACTGGAATGGTGTCGTGCCAGACGGATCCGTGTGTTGAGGCAACTGTCAGCGCCAAGAGTCACGGTTTGTTGTGCAGCGTGACACGTCCAGAAGACTTGGTGTCATAATGTTGTGTACAATTGAGTATGATGCCAAATCACCTTTAGTATTCGTTACGGGCTCTTTGACAGGCCAGCGTTACATACAAGAAATGTTACAGCAGTTACACTCCCATTCCTGAACTCCCAGGTTCACCTGCATTTTCAACAAGACAATGCTTTACCCCTTATTGTTGCCGTCTCTAGAGCGTGTCTACGACACAACGCTATCTTACCATGGCCGGCATACTCACCGAACCTGTCCCCGATCGAGAATGTATGGGATGCTATTATACGAGATGTCACCACTCCGCCCGTACCACGTAATCTGCTAGAACTACGTGACAGGGTTCATGCAGCATGGGATGGACTGTCGCAGGATTTCAATAAGAGACTGTATGTTTATCTACCAAGGCGCTTGGCATGCTGTATTAGGAATAATGGCGGTCATACGCCATACTGAATGATACCGCTATTTTGAATTTTTCTCAATAAAGTTTGCACATTTTAGTCTCAAATTTTAATCATTTACTCATTCATTAGCGCACACACACTTTACCAACCTTGTAAATTTCATTGCATTCTGACAGTTCCTTCTAGGTTCAACTTTTGTTTTGTCTTAAGAGTTTAATTCAGGGATAAATTATTTAATAATAAATACATATTTTTCCAATCGCACCTCTAAGTGTGTTGACCTCATTTGGGAGATGGGGGTGGAATCGGCTAGGGCCGAACATCCGGTCAGCCTTACTTTAAAACTATTTTTCGGTAGATAAATAGTTCTGATCTTTAAAAAACACATGAAATCAGCTTTAAATTATTCTAATGATTAAAATGTTAAGGAACTGAAAATAGATTATTCACGCTTTGTAATCAGTAGACTGTGTAAAAAGTCTATTTGTAATCTATTTTCACAGGTAACTTTGATTCTTGCATAAAACCAGATCAGTAATTTATCAAACTAAAAGTGTTTTAGACGAACTTTATCAGAGACCAGATATGACCTATCTTAAATTTATAAAAAAAATGAGGCTCGTCTGGAAAGTAAGTTCCGTTTTGTTCTTTCGTCTCTGCAGCACTACTGGCAGTGCTTCTCGCATGCGCAATAGTCTTTTTTGTCCATTACCTTTCCACGGGCACCAACACTGTCAATCTATGTTGTGTTTTCAGTTTGCTGTGATCACTAGAAATATTTGAGACAGTTGAAGAACCCCACGACTGTGAGATTAGGTCTGTAATTCGTTTATTGAATGCAAGGAACGTGAAGACTTCTAAAATTTGCTGTCAAATTACTGAGATTTATGTTTAAAGTGCAATGAGTGATAGTATGATGAGAAAGTGAGTTGTAAATACGTAGACGCGCAATTCAAAACAAAAGGAGAGGAATGTTCAGTCAAGGAATTGCTTCATTGCAATGCTTGGTACCATGTTGCTCAAAGGCAACATGAGGAATTCGGTTGGCAGCAGTTCGATCACCCTACCCCCCCCCTACAGCCCAGACCTAGCACCGTCTGACTATCATTTGTTCCAGCTCATGAAGCGTGACCTTGGAAGTCAACTTTTTAAAAGCGACGACGACGCAAAAAAATACTGCAAAGATATACATCACATCACTGGCAGGAACTTTCTTTGTAGAATGTTTTGTTAAGTTGGTCACCCACTACGACAAATGTCCCAACATCGGTGGAAACTATGTAGAAAAGTAGTTCAAGAACTGACCTTTCATGTAAACATAAAATTGGCTTAAAAAACAATTATTTTGTCTTTCGTTTTACAAAACCGAACTTACTTTAAGGACGCGCCTCGTATATCACAATCTAGTTTAATTCGCTACTTAAAAAACAGTTGCTATATCGACCGTCTCTCGAAGACCAAAAAAGAAAATAAAACGAAATAAAAGAGTTATAGCTTACAACATGAGCTTGTCGTGCCTCCTCCACATAGTGGGTGGTGATAATAATGGTAATGGAATCTGTTATTGCAAGGTTCTGAAGATGATTCCAAATGCTGTGATAGGGAAATATTAAATGGTACTTTTGTAATTATATAAATAAATTAAACAAAAATAACAACGTCACCATCGTTTCAATTTCGCGGTTAACACACTTTAAAAATAACTCTTTAAATTTCATTTTTGAAGAAATGACTGGAGATGATGTTTTAATCATTCTACACATCTTTCAAACGGACGCACTCTAAACAAAGTTCTCACTCACCTTAAAAAAAAACCTGATTTTTCATGTAAGTTTTTAAGGGCCCTTAAGAAGTCTTATTATTTGTTAAGAAGTCTTATTATTTGTTAAAAAGTCTTTAAAATAAAATAGCCTTAGTTTTCATAAGAGAACACTGCAAATTTTATTTCACCTGTAGTTAAAAACCAAGACACTTGCCCAATGTCAATTTTCATTAAAAATCAAGGACGTAATAAAGGTTAGTTGAAATTTATGTTTTTAAAATTGGGTCTGTGAGACCTAAACATAGCACTAGTGAAAGTTTCTTCATCTGTTAGTCTCAAGGGCTAATCTATTATGACATTTTCCTTAGTTTGAAAAGTGGGAGCCCTGCTAAAATATTTCTTTCGTTTCTTGCAATTCAGCTACTCAAATACCTTCAAAATGTCACCTGATTATGTGGAGCCATCTATGAATCAGGCACAAATTTTAAAGTTTCGAAAGACTGATTAACATGAAAACGAATATTCGCTACTTTCTGCGTAGAATCAATGTATACTGTGCTTCTAATGATGTGAGCATTGTCAGAAGTTTTTTGTAAATCAATTTCAGCTCATTCGATGAACACAAATTGAAAGTAAAGCTAATGAAAAAAAATTAAATTATTGACAGGGCTGTTCCTGAGTAGTGTTCAGGTAGCGTACTTGCACGTAGTCAGAAAAATGAGGCAGCCGAAAGATATACATAGTAAGCTTCCAACTTTAAGTAAACATGGTCACCAATAAATTTCCCAATATTATTAAATTTATTCCTATTTGGTTTTTGTGAATTATTTTTGTCTTAATAAAAAAAAAAAAGATACCATTGAATCTATTAATTTACATGAACATACTCAAAAAGCACTCATCAAGGGTTGGGATATATTGAGTTCCAGATATGATTTTGGATTTAAAAAGTTCTTAAAAAATACATACTGAAGCTTGTTATATTGGAGAAAACCTAAGGTCACGTTCACGTGAGGAGTTTCGACGCGCGTTTATGCGAGGCTAGCAAAGTCCCGCTTTCTATAAGCCTTAAATTATGATATTTTATTTCTCTAATTCAAATTTCTATCTTTGCGATCATTGAAGAGCGGGACCCTGAAAGCCTCACCAAACGCGCCTCGTGTGAACAGGGCCTGTTTCGTACATATTGCAGGGAAAATATACGTCCAGAATCTCTAATAGTCTGGGAAATGTAGAAAAAATTATTAAATCCCTCATCTATTTAACATTACATACGTTTAATATTACATCCTTCGACCCTGTTTACATGAGGCGTTTTCAAACGTGCGTTTTCGAGGTCAGCTTTCCGTAAATATTAAATTATGTTTTTTTATTCTTCTAATTCAAGTTTCTATCTTTGCGATCGTTGAAGATGGAGTGAAAATTTCAACGGATTTCAAATCAGCGTAAAATTCTACGTCAGATCGATACTAAAAACAGATTTATTATTTAATTATCTACCATTTTATAATTTAATTATTTATTAAATGATTAATTATATTAATTATTTATGAAGTAGTTAAGTATTTATAAGATAATTAGTTCTTTATTTAAAGAAAATCACATTTAAGGTATCGATCTGGTGTAAAATTTTCCGCAGATTTCAATCCGTTGAAATTTTTACTCTATCTTCAATGATCACAGATAGAAACTTGAATTAGAGGAATAAAAAAAACATAATTTAATGCTTACGGAAAGCTGACCTCGGAAACGCGCTTTCCTTTGGGTGTGTATGAGTTTCACTGACTCGAGGTACTCTAGTGGCCTTTTAGAATGGGATTTCTTGTCTTCAGTTAACACGTGGCACGCGCTCCCTGGATACACAACCGATCATTTTCTGTTTTCAGTCCATTATATATATATATTCTATCCCAATTCTCTTTTTTCTCTTTTACGACATTCTTTGCTTTGAGTTCTCTGTTTTGCGTCTGGCCAAATATGAGGCTTGCGCCATAAAAACCCCAAACAGTCAACCGAATCATTTAACATTATTGTATTTAAGGAACCGGTAGAAAGAAAACTGAGCGAGAAATTATTTTTCTGAATGTGCTAGTGTTGAAGGACGTTCTTCCAGGAAATACATGTACAGTACATAAGTCCAAAATCCGGAATCCTCCGGACCTCAGCCATTCCAAATTTTTGACTTTTTCAGATTTCGGAATATTTCCATTTTTTTGTCAAAAAAAATTAATTTATCCATTTCCTCGTGTGAATTTTGCGTTTGTAATAATGCACTCATGTCCATAAATTAAGGATGATTCAGAATCACACGGAAATCGAACTCTAAAGTAAAATTTTCACCTGTAGAATTATCGCACAAATCTTCAAGAATAATTACAAGAAGCCATCAGATGACGCCGATAGTACGTCACAATGACGAGAGTGTAAGAGAGGTGTATATAAGGAATGATAGTAAAGAAGTAAAATTGTTCACGAGCGTTCTGTAAGCCGCTCAGTGCCACAACCGAATAGTTATTTCACAGAGGACGCATGTCGATGATTTTTTACGTGGTAGAATTATAGGATACCTAGAATGTGGGCGTACTTAGACGGAAGTTTCAGTGGAACTTGGAATTGCACAGAGTGTCATCTCTAGGCTTTGGCAACGATTCCAAAATGATGTAAATGTCAGTAGACGTTACAGTACAGGTTTCCACCGGGTTACAACGCCGAATGATGACCGGTATTTGGCATTAACTGCAAAAAGAAGCAGACGGAGCACAGCATCCGACCTTTCTCGTCAGCTATCATCAGCCATGAGTACGACAGTTTCAAGGCAAATCGTTTACAGTCGTTTGGGACATGTTGGTCTATATGCTCGCAAGCCTGTCAGATGTGTTCCGCTCACGGCAACTTACTGTCGCCAGCGGTTAGCCTGGAGTAGAGAACATACATTGTGGACATCGTCACAGTGGGCTTGTGTGATGTTTTCCGACGAGTCCAGGTTTAGCTTACAATCTGATTCATGGCGGCCGTTCATATGAAGAACGCCAGGTACCCGCTACCACCAAGACAACATCATTGAACGACACCGTTACGGTGGTGCATGATTGCTCGTTTGGGGAGGAATTATATTGGGTTCCAGAACATATCTACACGTTGAAATCGGAACCATGAGAGATCAAATTTATAGGGACATCATTCTGGAACAACGTGTACGTTTGTTTAGGGGTGCCATGGTCGCAGAATTTGGGTTAATGGATGACAACGCCAGTCCTCACCGTGCAAACATTGTAAACGAATGCTTTGAATATGAGGATATCAACCGTATGGAATGTCCGGCATTCTCACCTGACTTGAATCCGATAGGGCATGTGTGTGTGGGACATGCTTGGCCGATGAGTTGCAGCCCGTCAACCGCCTCCTACATGTGTACCGGAACTTCGGAAAGCATTGCTTGCTGAGTGGAGATATCTTCTCCAAGATCAGCTCGATCGGCTTAAGGCGCCCCCTGCCCAGTCACCGCCCCACTTCTGGGGAATACTCTCCTTCCGTGGGTGGCCAAAAAAAATCATAACCTGCTATCACAGCGGGGATGAGGGGGCCACCTGCGGTGCCCAAACCCAAGATCAGCTCGATAATTTGATCCTCAGCATGCCTAGGCGTTGTACGGACTGTATTTCATGGTATGGGAGACATACAATGTATTAACCATCATACCAACCATGTCACGTTAAGTTTTTGTAAGGTCGATATTTCTTGTAATTGCTCCAGTAAACAAAAATCGTAGATTTTATGAATGGTATCATACATACACCATCTTTTTTGTTCTTTATCTTTTGCTTAATAAATGGACATTATGAATAAGTCACGTTTGTTTTGTTTCTGAACTTTTATTTGCCGGAGCTGGCATTATCCTTAATTTATGGACATGAGTGTAAATTAGCATATATATAAATTATTTCTATTTATATTAAAGCCGGCTTTAAAAAAGGAAAAAACCTTTTTAATACAGTGCAACAAATTTTACTTGCAACTCTTCTAATTTTCCTGTGCTTTATATACTCTGAACATGTGCGTTATTTTACGTTTTTTCATCTATTAAGTACAGGTTTAACTCCTTGTTCTTTAAAAATTGTCGGAAAGATGTAAAAAAGAGAGAAAAAAAAACGCCGGTTAGCAAAACCTCCGCATTTTGGACAATTCCGGTTTTTGGACGTCCGGATTTGGAACTTTGTATTGTATTTGAGAAGAGGGGAGGGGCTTTCTGACTCAGAAACGGCCCGAATAACTCAGAACCATCCCCCCTCCCACCTATTTATTTAGGAAATTTTATTCCAATCCTTTTCATCAAAATTCATATTATTTTCACTCGAAAGCTTGTCTTGTCTTTTTCTATTCAAATAAACTACACAGCTGAACATGATAGCTACTGTGAATATACGGTATCAAATTCTGAAATTAGAGATTATGTTTTAAAAGTAAAAATAGAGTTGGCGTAAATTGTGGAACTATTTTATAATATTACAAATTAAATCACCTTCTTCTGAGGAGAGGATCCACTCCTACCGTGGGTTCATCCAGAATGAGAAGAGGAGGCTTGTGAACGAGGGCAACTGCGAAGGACACCCTTCTTTGCTGGCCACCGCTGAATAAAAAGACAAATCATTTTGTAAGGAAAAAAGCATTTAACAAATTACATACACTCTGAAAATCAATCGGAAACACTTTTCGATTGGAATAAAACAGCATGTGCGATGTGCACGAAAAGAGAAAATTTTTCATCAATACCAAATCTCGCGGGCTCTTTTTTTGTAGAATTACACCCTAAAGTTCATAAAATTATTATTAACAATTTAAGACATTATTTATTATTAACCAATTAAGAATTAACTTCTTGCTTATAATATTCTTCAAGGACCCTAAATTTAGAAGCCGACCAACCGGCATAGTGGTTAAGGTGTTAGAAACTAGATAGGGAAGGATCCTGGTTCGAATCCGGGTCCGGGAATGGATGTTTATAAGCGTATGGTGTAGAAGCTGCTGGTTCACCTTAAATCTGTTGTGGCCGAAAATCCTTGAGTTGGTGTGGCAGTTTGGAGAGTGGGGTGCCAGCTCATGTGTTGCTTCGTCATCTGACCGTGGTTCAAAATTACGAGGTGTTGTCCTCGGATCTTTCCCTTAAGTGATTAATCCCGGACCGTCGTCAATAGCCCGTTGTGTGCCCGTGTGCTCTATTACGACGATAAGTACAAATTACCTAAATTTAGATAACAATTTAACCTTTAGACTACGAACGGTACAGCAGCTGTACCATGATCGCGCCAAGAAAGAATTTAGGTAACGGCCAGTACATCAGATGTACCTTGAAAGTTATAAGTATCGCGCCAATAAAGAATTTAGACTACGGCCGTTACATCAGCTGTACCTTGAAAGTTTATAAGAATCGTGCCAAGAAAGAATCGCGCTTGTTATATCTATAGCCGTAGTTAGAAGGTTAAGTGACGGTGTTTTTCTAATTTGTGCTATCTACTCAAGTTCCACCTAAACATGCTTTTACATAACGCGAAAAACCTTGGGGTAGACTACCACCGGAAAAAAATGCTTTCGCAGACCATTCTTTGAGAAACACTAGTTTAGAAGATGAAAAAAAAAATACGAAAGAAAATTTTATTTTCAAAACAAATTATTACACACAAACACTAAGGAGAAAATAATACAAAAAATAAGAAGTAAAACCAAATAAATTTTAATGCAAAAAATATATGTGTTATATTGGAGGTTATATGTATATTTGTTTCATTAATAAAATTGCTGAATTTCGTCTCAGTAGTATGTTCCATTTTGTTTCCCTTCAAAACGTTTTCGGATCCCAAGGGATTCGCAAAACACAGGTTGAAGAACCCTGACCTAGCATATTCCAGACATAGGGTCAGGTAGGGTAATATAAGTAATGGGATAAAATAGGTAGCTTTCAAAAATAAATATATATTAAGTACAAAAAGTTATATTTTGAAAATTTTTTGGTATATTTATATATTTTAGATGTCAGTCATCATTTCTAATGCAGAATTAAATATTTTCTGCTGAAATTTTATTCTTGGTAGCCATGGACCACTGAGGGCACTATATTTTCTCTTAAATATGTGTGTACATTATTTAAAAACTTAAAATTAACTTTCTTTAAACTTAGTGTGCAATATTAGATCTCAATAAAGAATAAAGCAAAGTTTAAATGACTATCCTTATTTTACTCCACGGTATGGGGTAAAATAGGTAGTTGACAACATGTTTTAAAACAGCATTATAATTACTAATTTGTAATTTTTTTGCTAAAATTGTTTATAAAATGTAGAGAGGAACATTAAGTTGCATATTTGATACAATATTTTGCAAAAATAACCAATATATTTTTTGCAAATAAGGCATAAATGAAAAAGCACCTCTTTTTATAACTGATTTACCCCACCTGCCCCTACTCAGTTAAAGACAGTTCGGGGTATCTTTCTGGACAATGAAGGGTTTTGACACCTTGGAGGCACTCCCAGGAGAGGAGAGCCGTGAGTGGCCGAGCGTTATGGTGTTGGTAAATGGTCGACATAGCAAGTGACATGAAAGATAAAACAACAGGCTGTAGAATCTGTTGGACATATCGCTGTGCTGTCAAACTTTCACTTACCACTACTAGAGGGGAACGTGGCTCTCACAACATTTTGTTTCACCTTTCATGTACATACCCAAAGGACCATTTACTAGTACGATAACTCCTCTTCCGTAGTGTTGAAATCCTTCCATGGGCAGAGAGATACCCATATGTGTCTTCAATTGAGTATCAAGTCCAATTGTGCCTCTCATCCAAAGGGATCTTAACAACTTACTAAATTGTGACCTTTCTGGTATAATACTATATAAAAAGAAACATCTAGATTTGATGTTATGATCATTTTTTTATCTCCATGCACATCACGCATGCTAAGTTACGTTCCAATCGAACTCTGGCTTCGAGGTGCTTTGATTTTTTATTACCTCAGTATATATACCTGAAAAATACATTAATTTTCTATTTGATTTAGTATTACCCCTATTTTCTTGTCAAGAATATAGTACAGAATTTTATGAACCTACTAGCAAAATACCCGACCTTACTCGGTTTGAATCGGTTTACTCTAGATTGAAGAGGTGATGAAAATATATAATGACTTACGTTTAGCGTAGAGTAAAATAATATTTTAGCACCCTTCGCCATCTTTATAATTTCTACCACTTACGTAGGATACAAATCCTACACATGCCTATTCATTCATGTACATAATACATTTCATATACATCGCACCCTTGCTGTATGACAAAGCTACAAAATGACGAAAGTCGACATTAAGGTTACTGCTGCTAAAGACGATTTTTAAGGGAAATTTGGAATTTCCTTTCTTAAGTTATTTTCATGTTCAACTCAATTAATAAAAACGATGATTTACGGCGAGGGCTCTCGCACTCAGTCAACAAAACAGTATTGTTTACTTGTTGCACTCTTGCATCCGGCATGCGACATTGTGGAATTTCGCAACTTCTCCTGTCATTGTGACAAATAATTTTTTAATGTTTGAAAAGTTCTAGTTCGGATTTTTTGAACATTATTATTCTTTCAATAACGGCATTATTCTTTCAATAGTGACATAATTACACTTAAAATTTGCTTTATTCCTACTTACCTGCCACTTTAAGTCGAATACTTTGTGATTGTGTTGTGTGTGAGGAAAAGAAACAAAAAATAAAACAAAATAAAAGATTCGGGAAAAAGTTGCTCTAAAGTAATTAATTTGCGATTTATTTTTATCTCTTGATCTTGCAGTTGCCACAACTTGCAACTAAAAAGTGCACAAAATTTAGAAATACGAAATTAATTCAGAGCGAAAGAAACACGAGTTTCCATTTTATTCCCGTTCGTTGAAAAATATCGTCTGTCCCAAATGTTCGGAAATCGTTTTTATTGCGCAAAGAACAAAATAAGACTCGAAATAAATGAAATATCAGAGCTAAAATTCCATTAAAACAAATAATTTTTTGAAGAACAATTACTTTTTTAGCAGTACTGGTAAAGCAATCGAAGTAATCGTAATATTCAATATATATTCCAATTTTTCCAAAACTACCAAATTATGGCTGATTTAAGTATACTTACTCAGGTGTTTTAGCATGAAACTCAACTAAATATACCAATAAAGAAATATTTAATATTGCATTCACTAAACTAATAGATAATGTATAAAACAAAACACATTGCAATCAAATATCTGGAATAAAATTCATGTGTGATACCTACACAAACACAAAATCGAACATAGAACACGGACAGACAGACTTTCGCAACCAATTCCACTCACTAAATGAAGATAAGTACTCACTGTATGCAAATTTCCATGAAAATATATTAAACCATGTGGAAGTGTAGAGGGCACATACATACAGATAGACTGAGACAGATGGACAGATAGACACCAAACTCGAAACAGGCGGATTTGGCATCAGAAGGGTCCAAAACGGATAGAAAACTTAAAATGCATCGAAAATATTGAATGTACTAACAAACACTCCATTCTTATTTATATAGATAGTATTATATAAGATGGCAGATGTACTGCACTATGGTCATGTATTTGTGGATACTTAACGATATTGGAAATTTTAAATTCGTTTTAGTTAAACAGCATTTATTGTTCTTTCTTTCTTCGGACACTTAAAGGCTGACTTTGGAAAAAACACCATGTTAATGTTTTTGAATCTTTTAAGTTAATTTTCAATGTAAAAATGCAATTTCATATTTATCTTTCATGAATTAACCACAATAGGTCACATGTGGTCACATAGGTGATAATCAGTGATAAAAAGCGGAAATAAAAAAACGAAACTTTTAACCTAAATATTCAAAATTGATTAAAAAAATTTTTTGATTCAATCGAAATTCTCTTTTTTTTTGTTTTTAAGTCTATTAGTTTCTATTGAGCGAGTTTCTATTAAGATCTAATACAAAAATTCGCAATGAAATCGTGACTTTCGAACATCTTATTGTGTGTGCCTTCTAAATAATATAAACTTCCTCTAAAAAGACACGTATTTTGAGATGAAAATATGTAGAAGTTTAACATAAGCATACAATGCGAGTTACTTTACCTCAAGAATTTAATTTGTTTCTTTTTGTCCGGAATATCCAGAAAATCTGTCAAAAACGAAATTCTTTCCTTGATCTTCTGGTAATCCATTTGATTGAGTCTTCCAAAATAAGTAAGGGTCTCTTCGGTCGTGATCTCAGGATATAGAGCCAGCTCCTACCAAACCTTTTATTAAATTCACTTCATAAGCATACTCATTAGAAACACAAATGAAAACGTTAACGTAGAACAGCGTTTCAATTCATTTGAGAGCAAGTTGAGCTTGGACTCATAACTCATCTAATTAAGGCCCGGTGCACACATCCGGTTTTTCAACGTGCGGCGCCGCTGTCGCAACGCAAGTGCGGTCTGAGATACGTTAGATTCAATGGAGTAGTGCACACATGCCTCCGGCGCCGTTGCGGCGACGCACGTCCAACCTGCGTGCAATTTGTACCGCAGTTTCCCACGGTGCCGCAGCTCGCCGCACACGCTTCTCCGGTCTGAAGTATCTTGTTTTCGTAAATAAATGGAATATAAATAAGAATTAACAAATGGTTGTATCCAGTAACGTCTATTTTGTTACAAAATATACATTTTTTACACCAAGTTAGCGAAATAAAATAAATAAAATACAAAACACGTTTTCTTCGATAGAATATTTATCGCAAATGGCGCCAAATGAGTACTTGCGTCATTTCACTGTTATGTGTGTATTGTTGCGATTCTGTGCAGCAGCGGCCCCGCACGTTGAAAAATCGGATGTGTGCAACGGTCCTAATGCTCACCGACTGTTATAGTTCATCAAAAATGCAGTGGACAGAGTAGACTACATTAACCCGTGCGGTATATGCAATTAGTGTTTATTAACATAAAATGTTAATAAAAAAATATACGTTTAACATACTCCCCAACCTTGTTAGAGTTTCTTTCAAACCCATTAAGTGTTTCGCTGAATGGATTCGTGTTTTCGAAGTTCCTTCCTTTTATTCAAAGCATCTGTTTTCCTGCTTTCCAGCGAACTGATTTTTTATAGTCAGGTGTTTCTTTTTTAACTGTGTTTAATACACGAGTAATTGATTGCTGCATTACGCGGAGGGGGATACTGCCTATTACAGTTTTCTCTCAATACGAAACTTAACAATAACTCAGAACTGATTATTCTTCCAAACACACACTAACATAAAACAGTGTAGGAGAAGAAAAACCTGAAATTCAATCGCGGAAAAAATAACTTCCTCATTCGCGATGAACTAACGCGTACTGATGGATATCGCAGTTATTATTAAAACTATGCTTACGAAGATTGCAAAGTTATATAAATCTGTTTACACGATGATGTCAATATTCCTTGCTGTAGTTAATCATGTATTGTTTTCGGAAAGCTTCTTATCACCCTTTTACTCAAAATATAAAATACTGGTACTATTAGATACAAGGTCAGTGTCTCGAAAGGCACAAATGACCCACTGTGTTGCTTCAGCTAGACATAACTTCAATCACCTGCCTACAAAAGACACAAAGATTTGTTTTGTTGAATAAATACACTAGTGCTTGTGAAAATTGCAACACCATGAAAGTATCATAAGTAGGGCAACTTTCTTGTTGCAGTAAAAATGGGAAAAGTTGCATTTATTTTTGATGCACTAAATTCTAAAATAATTTATTCGTAAAAAATGAAAAAAATCAAAATATATTGACAATTTTAGTCGTGTACAGCAGTATTATAATTAGGGCAACTTTTTGCAACAAATGCAACTATTTTTCACGCGTTCTACGCTGCATGTAAAGTACTAAAACCAAAATTCCTCCTACATGGGGTGTATAGTATGTGAGTTATAACCACAACATAAATGCAACTTTCTGCATAAATGCAACTCTTTGCATAAATGCAACCACCTGAAATTTGTTAAAATATAGCTTAAAATTAATCAATGTCAAATTGCTATTTCATTTTTTGCTCTCTGAATCAACCCTTCGATCACGTGTGTCTGATCTTGCGAACGCCGAAGTATTGCGGATCAAACAAGTTCATGGTAAGAAGGTGTTCGTCCTAAGACGAAACTGAAATAAATGGCAAGAAGTACTTTAACACAGTGATTGACACTCTTGATAATCCTGAGGAAACTTGCGTAATCGACTGCAGAGATACAGCACATTATATGTCAGCGGCTGGCGCAGGTTTTCAATGTTTAAAAAAATTACTGGCCAAGGATCGTCCATTCAATGTTCTTCTATATTTCAGTATGTATTATAATACTGTTGTACACGACTAAAATTGTCAATATATTTTGAATTTTTTTCATTTTTTACGAATTATTAGATTTTATTATTTTAGAATTTAGTGTATCACACAAAAATAAATGCAACTTTAGGGAATGATAAATGCAACTTTTCCCATTTTTACTGCAACAAAAAAGTTGTCCTAACTATAATACATACTGAAATACAGAAAAACGTTGAATGGCCGATCCTTGGCCAATAATGTCTTTAACACTATAAACCTGCTCCAGCAGCAGTCATATAATGTGCTGTATCGGATAGTAGAAGCGCAAAATCCTTTCGCTCAACATTCAGAGATTTTAAAATGTCATCTACAAAGCGAACAACATATTGATGATCGACACTCACCTCGCGAACTCTGCAGTCGCTTACTCAAGTTTCCTCTGGATTATCAAGAGTGCCAGCCAATGTGTTAAAGTACTTCTTGCCATTTATTTCACTTTCGTCTTAGGAAGAACACCTTCTTACCAAGAACTTGTTTTATCCGCAATACTTCGGCTTTCGCAAGATCAGATACACGTGATCGAAGGGTTGATTCAGAGAGCAAAAAATGAAATAGTAATTTGATATTAATTCATTTAAAGCTATATTTTAAAAAGTTGCAGGTGGTTGCATTTCTGCAAAAAGTTGCATTTATGTTGCGGTTATAACTCTCTTACTATACACCCCATGTAGGGGGAATTTTGGTTTTAGTACTTTACATGCAGCGTAGCACGCGTGAAAAAAGTTGCATTTGTTGCAAAAAGTTGCCCTAATCATAAGAAATAAATAAAATTTATAAAATGGCATCGAATCATGCAGATTCTGAATGTTATGCAGAGGAACGGCCTTCTAGATGTCCTCTATCTGATGCCAAAGTTCAGCTGTACTCTACCAGGAGCTAGTCGCCGATCGATGTAATCACAGACATGCTCAATGAGCGATATATCGGGGGAACGTGCAGGCCATTGAAGAAGCGGAACCTGCCGCGGACTGAAGAAGGTTTGTACATTTCGAGCAACATGTGGACGGGCATTGTCTTTGTGATACACAGCTCAGGGGAATGCGTTGCAGGAGGGGTAGGACCTCGGGCCCCACAAATTCCATGATTTAGCGCCCACTGTTCAGGGTCCCCATAATTTGGAGTAGGCGGGATCGCTCATGATGTCCAATAACACCCAAGACCATAACGCCAGGCGTTCGTCAAGTATGACGTTGAATAAAACACTCCGGATGAAGGCTTCACCTCTGTAGCATCTGACGAATATGCGCCCGTTATAGTCCAGATTATAGCGGGACTCATCTGAGAAGGCGACTTGTGGCCGATCATTGGCACGCCATTGGCTGTGTTGGGGAGCCGGAGGCGTCGGTGGTTCAGCGGCAAGGGAATCCTGCGCAGAGGAATCCTTGCACGTAGCTATGGTGCAGCAGACGTCAACGAATCGTGGGTCAAACAATGACACACCTATAGACGTGCTCTAATGTTGTACCAACACACGAGAGGACGCTGTACGGTCCGTCACCGCCATGCAGATGAGGTGCCTGTCGTCAGGTGGTGACATATTGCGTGGACCACTGCCGGGGTTTCGACTGTCCGGTTATCCACGGTCCATCTCTTTCACACAGGCATCACTGTTGTGGCATTACGACCCGCGCGAGTGGTGATTTCACGATACGAAAGTCCACCCTCACGGAGGTCAATCATGCGGTCCCGTTCGAACTCCGTTAGTTGCTCATATGGCACTCTGCGTTTTTGGAGAGGCATATTGACTTCTAATCAATCATTTACAGCAGTCAAACGACAATACACACATTTCAACGCAGCTTTACACTGCTCTTTATACACGGCTCATTTGTAAGTTTAGAGGGGTGGTTCTCGGCCCACGCATGCATGATCGCTTTGTAATTCTTATCATTTGCATATCCTAACCTGTTTTGCATTTCCTGTAAGTTTCGTTTAATTTGCCCAATGCCTTCATGGTGTTGCAATTTTCATAGAAAGTAGTGTACAAGAAATGAGAACTGAACTAAATTTCCAAATCTAAATCAATATTATAAAAGAATTCTATGCAAATTCATGTATAATTAGCATGACACGTTTATTTTCAATCAGTTCAAAAAATGGTATATGAATTGAATTTCTGATGTCCTTTATCCTAACGTATTTCCATAGATTGCAAAAATATATATTGTGGTCAACTGTGTTACTAAGGACAAATACATACTTTGTTATAGGTTACACAATAAAAAACAGTTCATGAGTGAAGATAAAATTAAGTAATTTTAAGCATGTGAACGATGTTTCTACAGGAAACATAGAATTCTAACGCAAAAGAAACTGGATACCTAAGATTATAATGCTCTTGACATACTCACGAAAATAATTTCAAATTGAAGGTATGTAGTTATCTCATTTCCCTTCAGCATACACTGATTTCGGATGAAAGGTTTTTATTAACGTTGATGCTACATTGTTTATTTGTATGTTGTTGATGAAAGCATGATTTTTATGCTGCCTTCCTGCTATAGAGCAGTTTGGTAAATATTTCAAAATATTAAAAATATATATATTTTTTTTAATGTATAACTTCGCCGTCTAAATTGAGCATCTATATCACGACGAAAGCCTTTTCTGGTCGCTTAAGCGTTTCCATGTTGTATTCTATTACAAAATAAAACTAATTTGGGTCAACTTCTGCTAATTGTGCATCAGCATAGATGGTATCTTACCATCCTTTAAATAGTTAATGTTCCCAACAACAGGCTTAAAAATAGTTATATGTAGTATCCTCAAATGTATGCAAAGAAAATAAACGGGGAAGAACCATGAATGAAGAACCGCGCTGCACGGTTGGAGCACATTCAGATCTGACAACACATGGGGAATATCTATTCTTATCTCTTACTTGAGGCATGAAACCTACTCCTGGGCCCGGAACTGAAAATCCAGCTTGTCCAGGAGCCTTTCCGAATATTTTAATGACGCCATTGCTTGGCTTGTGTCGTCCGACGATACACCGTAACAAAGTGGTTTTACCACAACCACTTGGACCCAAGAGACCATATCTGAAAAATAAAAACAAAATTTTAAATCTATAAAGGATATACGTTTACTTGATTTAGATAACTGATGATTTTTCAACTTGTCAGTGGTCATTTTGAGATTAACTTTTCAAAGGCCGCAAACCTAACAGACCTAACACGGGATGGAATATTTCAGCATCAGATTATGTCATAGATGGAAGGGTAAATTAACAAGTCCTCATTGAAAAGACATTTATTTAGGTTAACATATTAGGTATCAGAACATCAGTTGGCTTCGTTTCTGAACGAGAATATTTTCCCCTCCTCGGTTTCCGTCAGATTACTACTTTTTATGTATGATATAAATGTAGAAAAATGATATCCCTACTTTATTAGAATTCGATGCAAAGATTTTATCCATTGAATTATTATTCCATTATTCATTCTTTAGTTATTTTATTCATTCTTTAATTATTTTATTCATTCTTTAATTATTTTATTCATTCTTTAATTATTTTATTCGTTCTTTAATTATTTTATTCATTATTTAATTATTTTATTCATTCTTTAATTATTTTATTCATTCTTTAATTATTCTATTCATTCTTTAATTTGAATTTTTAAATAAACTTTAAAATAAACTTTATTTGACAGTACACAAGGACCCGAGGCATGAAAAATGTAACTAAATAAGCGTTTTGATAAGATATCTGTTTTAACTTTCTATTGGGATATTTTCACTCAAATCGGGAGTAAGGGGATGTTTTGGACTCTCAAGAAGCGTTAGCCATTAGCATAAACCCATACCAGCACCCTCTGACTGATTCTTCCCGTGAATATTCGTCTCGTGGATGACCATACTCGCTATTCGGAACATTTATTTGTTCATCAGTGTATGCTTATTGAATACTCAAGTAAATGTCATTTGGTTCGTTATGTCGTTATTAGTACAAAATTTTAAAACAAATCTGTGGTCAATTGTAAAAACTGGATAAGTCGAAATTTGGAAAAAGGAGATAAGTGCGTCTGCTGGAGGACTTGTTTTGGGGTCATATACACGTTGTGGAGAAGTGGATATGTTGAGACGTTTCAAGTCGTTAAAATTCGATGTTCGTTTTAAGATATCTTGTAAAAATTGGTACCAGATTAGACAAGTTTACTTACCCAATTTCCAAAAAAAATATCGTTGGCTTTAAAATGTGAATTAAAAAAATATAAATACAAATCTATTTTTATAAATATATTGCGAAGTAAGGCATTTATCTCGCAATATTTGCGATAGTATCAGAAATATTTGCAATGTGTCCTTTTTTTTATCTTATCTTTTTCTTGTTCAACAATTAATCTTATCAATGACTAGCAAAATACCCGACCTTACTCGGTTTGAATTGGTTTACTCTAGATTGAAGAGATAATCAAAATATATAATGACTTACGTTTTTTGTAGAAAAAAAAATTATTTTAACACCTTTCGCCATCTTTATATTTTCTACAACTTACTTTGGACACAAATCCTACACATACATATACATTCATGTAATACATTTCACATACATCGCACAATTGCTGTATGACAATGCTACAAAATGACGAAAGGTGATACTAAGGTTAATACTATAAAAGACGATTTATAGGAAGATTTGGAATTCCCTTTCTTAAGTTCTTTTCATGTTCAACTCAATTAATTAAAATTACGATTTAGTGCTCTCGCACTCATAGTCAACAAAACAATATTTTTTTACTTGTGGCACTCTTGCCTCCGGTATGCGACATTGTGAAATTTTGCAATCTTCTCCTGTCATTATGACAACGAATTTTTTAATGTTGGAAAAAGTTCTAGTTTGGATTTTTAAACATTACTATTCTTTCAATAACGGCATTATTCTTTAAATAACGGCATTATTCTTTCAATAATG
This sequence comes from Metellina segmentata, assembly GCA_947359465.1. Taxonomy (NCBI): domain Eukaryota; kingdom Metazoa; phylum Arthropoda; class Arachnida; order Araneae; family Tetragnathidae; genus Metellina; species Metellina segmentata. The sequence goes on from OX375875.1 coordinate 104,242,403, forward strand.
GCATAACTACACTTAAAATTTACTGAAAATTTATACTGACTTACCTAACATTTTTAAGTCTAATACTTTGTGGTGCTGTTGCGTGTGATGAGAAGGAAAACACATTTATTAAAATAATAAATATTTAAAACAGGAAACAGCGAAATAAAACAAAATAAAAGATGTCGCAAAAAATTGTTCTAAAGATATTAATTTGTGATTCAATTTTATCTCTTGATCTCGCACAGTTGCCACAACTTACAACTAAAAGTGCACAAAATTTAGAAATGTGAAATTAATTCAGAGCGAAAGAACCAGAATAAATATCACTGCTCGGGCGATCTTGTTCATTCTCGTTTCGTTGAAAAACATCGTCTGTCCCAAATATTCGGAAATCGTTTTCATTGCGCAAAGAATAAAAATAAGACTCGAAATAAATAAAGTATCAGAGCTAAAATTTCACCATAAAATTTTTGTTTTGAAAAATAATTGGTTTTCAGCATTACTGGTAAAGCAAATGAAAGTAATCGTAATACTCAAACTACATTCCAATTTTTCGAAAACTATCAAATTGTGGCTGATTTAAGTATACTTACTCAGGTGTTTTAGCATGGCACTCTTCTAAATATAACAAAAAAATGTTTAATATTGCATTCACTAAACTATTAAATAATGTATAAAATAAAACACTATGTAATCAAATATCTGGAATACAATTCATGTGATGTCTACACAAACACACAAACACAAAATCGAGCATAGAACAGAAAGACGGACAGACAGACTTTCGCAACCAATGCCACTCCCTAAATGAAGATAAGTATTCAGTGTATGCAAATTTCCATGAAAATATCTTAAACCGCGTGGACGTGTATAGGGCACAACATACAGACAGACAGACAGACACCAAACGAGAAAAAGGCGGATTCGGCATCAGAAGGGTCCAAAACGGATAGAAAACTTGAAATGGGTCGAAAATATTGAATGTACAAACAAACACTCCATTCTTATTTATATAGATTCGAAATTTCTATTTCCTAGTAGCATACTTTGTGCCATAAAACTCAATAATCTATCAATCAATCAATATATTTCCGAGTGAATTTTAAAACAATCTATGAATTTTTTGATGGTAGGCTCATTATTGATTGGAAAGTTACAAAGATACCATGCGCTTTCTTTTATACTTTCTGAGCTCGAGTGTACGATTGATGTTTCTGCATATCACATGTTTCTGAAGCCCACAACATTGTAAATTCTTTTACTACGCATTGGATTATTACGTTATCCTGTGGGAAAGGGATTAAGGCTTAAAATAAAAAAGCCTCATCGGGAAATTAAAGGTAAATAGGTAGTAAATTAATGTCGCACTGGGGCAACACAATGGCTATTGGCGACGGTCTGGGATCAATCCCGATGGGAAAGATTCAATAACAACGCCTCGTAATTTTGAATCCCGGTCAGATAACAGCCCTTGAGATGGCACCCTACTCTCAAAACTTCAACACGCCAACATGAGGACATTTGAGGCCAGATTTAACATGCACCAACTCCCGTATAAAGGCCCTTTTTGGTTGGACATGGTTTCGAACTTACGACCCTCCGGTTACTAATCCTTTGCTCCTCCAATTGGGCCATCGCGACCCCCGGGAAATTAAAATTTAAGATTTGCATCTTGGTATTTCATTACAATTTTGGTCGCTATATTTAGTTCAGGTGTTGCCTTGTTATCTGCCCGTGGTTCAAAATTATGATGTGTTGTCCTGGCCTCTTTCCCTTTGGGATTGGGAGACTACGGTATCCCGGTTGGAAGAGTAATGGAGTTCCAGCTCTCACCGTGAGTTCAAATTTACGAGGTGCAGTCATCGGTTCTTTCCCTTCGGGATTGATCCCGGACCATAACTAAAATTTGACACAAAGGCAAATAAATCTCTAATTTTGATAATCGAGTAATAAAAGACCAAAATGGTCTATTACTGTATTTTTAGGTAAATTTTGATTTTAAATATAAAGTTAGATAGTTCATCATGACTCAGTGTTTGGAATTTGTGGTAAATTAAATATAAAAAATGAGGCTGTAACCAGTATTTGACCAGATGATCAATTGCACAAGAATAGGTGATCATGCACGGAGTACAAATGAAAAAGTAATGAAGTTTTTAGTAAAGAAATTGTGTGTGTAAAACCCCCAGTTTACATTAAACATTCTGTTATTCCTACATTCTAATTCTAGATTATGTGCTATGCACTAATGAGTCCTACCTCAAAAGGTTCATATTAAAAGGAAATATTGTCCAAGGCCGCTGCATCTAAATGATGGTTAGATTTTGGAAGAGGATAAAATGAGAAAATTTAAAAGAGAATGAAAAAGAATCAAAAGGCAGAGAGGTTATCTCAAACCAAAAGGAAATAATTTCAAATTGGTAATGGAAAAAGAGGAAATATTTCCAAAGATTAATTGGTAAAGGCGATGAATAAAAATTTGAAGGTAACTGGCTAAACGAGAACAACTACAGTTTGAAAGCACATACTGTAAATATGATATTTTACGTTATAGCAACATTTATTTACTTGTTTAATATTAGTTTGTGATATATTTTACCTTGTTTAATATTAGTTTGTGATATATTTTAACTTGTTTATAATATTAGTTTGTGACATTTTAACTTGTTTAACATTAATTTGGGACATATTTTAACTTGTTTAATATTAGTGTGCGTATATATACACGCACACTAATATTAAACAAGTTAAAATATATTACAAACTAACCGTTATTATACTGTTCACTTGTTTATATTCGATAGTTTGCGCTCTTTACTAAGTTTTATTTAGAATATCATATAACATTTTTTTATCCTGGGTATATTTCATGCAAATATACTGGTTACTGCTAAAGTAATTGCAAACCGTTTTCAATTTGAATGGGTAGTAGTCAATTACTGGTTGAGTAGTGATAAATTACTGGTTGAGTAGTGATAAATTACTGGTTGAGTAGTGATAAATTACTGGTTGAGCATTGATAAATTACTGGATGTGGTCAATTATTAAACCAATCTCAGTTCTAAGAACTTTGAGATAAAAAAGAAAAACAATAAAAAAAATTATACTCTTTAGCCTTATTCTAATCATTATCTTTACACGATACATGTACCGGATGAAATGGTGTGGTGACAGAAATGAATTGGTAGCATAAAATAACAAAATCTTTGTGTTTCACCACCACAATATTTATTCTAACATCCTACAGCTTAACAGATATTTACATCAAATTTATAGATATTTTGGAACAAAAAGGGTTCGGCAGAGTAGCGAGCGTGTCCTCTCGCTCTCAGTTCTCAGGGGTCTCTGTAGCAAATTCTAGCGTCTTATAGGTCGCCTTTCAGCTGAAAAAAACAACTTTCGATGGAATCATGAGTGTTCTCAATGGGCTTGAGATTTATGCGATCGTAATGTCAGTGTAAAGTCAAATTGAAGAGGGCTTATTTCAAGTGCCCAGAACTTTATGACCGATACTATGTCAAATGGAGTGCTGTAATAATACTTCTAAGGTTAGTTATGGACAGTTGATCACTTGAAAGGAGTTTTATGATTTCCAATTACGGAATTCTTTAATGTGTCTACTTTGTGTCGGGTTGATCAGAGAAGACGCGTTTAGAACGTTACAATACAATGTACAGAAGGTCTTAAAAGTGCAGTGGTAAATTTAATCCAGAGAAATTTAAAAACTGAACTGGTCAATTACTGGCTGGTGCACCCTATCTCGGCAGTCAAGATCGAGCCAATTTTATAACCATCGTCGAGACAAAACTGATCTATTAACCCTCAAAGGGGTTTCGACAAAGTATTTCGTCCATCAAGATCTGACCAGCTTTTCTAAATTTGTGAGATACCTTGTCACCAAGATATTGCCGAGTTTTTTTATGATAACGAGATCAATATCTGGTCAGTTTTCAGCTAATGACGAGATATATCGTCCATCAAGGTCTTGTCACCTCTACTAAAGAGGGGAGACCTCAACAAGCAACCACCAGGAGAGCTAAAGGCGAGTTCACACGAATCAAGTTTAATTGACAGATTACAGTTGATCAACAAAAGTTGAATGATAACTATAGTGAGAACCTTTCTTTCAATAGAATTGATGAACTTTTTAGTGGATCAAGAAAAGTTTGATCCATTCAAACTTTATCGTTCAAGTGATGAGTCATTAATTGAGTGATGAGCCTTAGGCTTTCAAGTTGAAACTTGTCTTGAAATGTGTGAACTTCAGTTGATTGTCAAGTTTGCTTTCAACTGGTCACACCACGCGTGCCTGTGTTTTGTTTTTAAGTGTAAAAAAGTTTACAAAACGAGCCTCAAGTGGTCTGAAAGTGTGCTGCTAATATTTTTAGAGCTGAATCATACGTATGATTGTCTTTGGAGCCACCGAATGGACAAATTTAAAATTAAGATGCAAGAGAAAAATACTTTGGGTTCTATTGTGAAAGGAATAGAAATTGTTGGTCTTACAATTGCTGTTCTGAAGAAAAATAAATTACGATTTTTGTTCATCTTAAATAAAATTGTTTTTAATTATTTTAACAAAACTGTTACTTAAACTGTGATTATATTCTATTTCAAAAACCAATCACGAGATTATAAAAATAACAATTTACTTAAAGGATAAAAACAGCACGCACATAAAGACAAATATCATTTCATCCGGTGCAGTACATCGCACCTCAAAACAAAAACAACCTCTCTCAGCCGAGGCAAGTATCCGAATTCAATATTATCTATGGCAACCCTTCCACGCAGGGAGGTTAGTCGCCAATAACTCTCCTAAATTGATCGCCAACAACGACCAGATATCACAGATACTATCTGTTCAACTTCACGCACAACTACTTTCGACGCCATTTTAAAATTGAAATCTTTATCAGTTTTTATTGAAATTTGTGAACAAAATCTGATTCAAGTCGTATTAAACTTTTGTTGATCTACTATAATCGGTCAATTAAACTTGATTCGTGAGAACAGTAGAAAAACAAACTTCCCTTGCACAGAACTGGTGACAGGTTCTTCGGCATTCACAATGACTGATCACAATTACGAACAGGTCTGTGTCATAGTCTGACCATTACATGGCAGTTTTCTACACGAAGTTTAGCCACCAGGATGGTTAAATCGTCGGTTCCGGTCGAATTAGCCCTCATGAAGCAAAAGGTGACCGTAAAATGAAAAACTAACGTAACTTTTTTCAAAACATTGACATGCAATCTTGTTTTACCGTTCAATTTTCATAGAAATTGGGATCCATTGACATTAGCCTTGAGTCATATAATTGCAATCTATTTACCGTAAAATGTGAAATTTTTTTTGAAATAAAGCAGTTTTATTCATTTGATTACTGAATTTGCAAGTTAAGAACGTATAACGAAAATTATCGTTCTTCACACATGAATCATCTTTTAATCTACATGGAATGCTCTGTCATCAAACTAAAAAAAAAATCAGAACATATCTCGCTCACTCCTCCTTTCAACAACGTCATATCTCAAAAAACGTGATTTTTCAGGAGAGTGATTTTAAAGTTTAAAAGTAGAATAAAATGTACTAAACATAAATACTACTTCTGCTCTCTTGCGGCTAAATACTGAACGGTGAGATATGACGATATTGCAGTGATATATTATTACTCCATCAGGACATTCTGAAAACAGGCATAACTAAAAATGATCGATTTTTGAGATATGACTTTGTTGAAAGGAGTGCGCGACCTGATTAATTCCAGTATTTGAGTTATCAGGTTGGTATTTTGGATCGCCTAGTTTCGATTTATGATATAACATCCTAATCAGATCCTTGTCTAGCGTATCGGACATTTGTTCAAAGAAAAAAACGAAATGATATTAAACATAGATGACGAAATTCTAGAATTGATTACAACTGCTATTTGATAATAAAAAAAAAAGAAACAGTTCAAACCATGTCGTAGTATATTAAATAAAGCCATTTGTAATGTTTTAAAAATGAAATGCAAATATAAATCGGACTATTAAAACAAATCAAAGTATATCATTTAAAATCGTTGTACTTTACTGTATTATTTCATGATTTATAACTTGTAGCCAGAATGAATCAAATCATTTTGTTTTGTGCAATAAATAGAAGTTCGAAGCAATCTTCCTAATAACTACACTGGTATTCAAAATTAAGAAAATTTTCACTCTGGGGAGATTATCTCTAGAACTACTGGACATATTTTAATAAAATTAGTTACATACATGGGATGAAATTAAAAAAAAAAACGTACAACAGTTATGGTACACACGCATTATCATGCGTAAGACTCATTAGCGCAGGAAGGTCTTGCACAGTGGTTACAATATCGGCACACAAAAATGGGTTAATACGGAGTATGGTTCTCTCTTATAATTATACAGCTCTCACAGCGTGAATTCATACTGGATATGAAGAAGAGTTTATGAATCCCTGTGGCATTCGTTCCCACTCCTAAAAAAACCTCTGTTATCAGGTCCTGGATGGTTCTAGAGGGGAAGGCGAGTTGAAATTGCCCTCCCAAAAGCGTCCCCGATATGTTCTATAGTGTTACGGTCTGGAGATATGACTGGCCAATTTATCCTGCGAATATCCTCACTTTCCAGATATTCGTCAACTAGATGAGCCCTATGGGGACGAGCGTTGTCGTCCATAAAAATGAAATCACGGCCAACAGCACTCCTGAAAAGGCAAACAATGGGTTCCAAGATCTCATCCCTATACCTTACAGCAGTCAAAGAGATGGAGGTATGTGCGCCTATCCAACATGATGCCTGCCAGAACCATCAAACCTCCTCTGCCATAGTAGTCTCTTTCTGGATGTTGAAGGACAGGTAGTGGGTCTCTGTGGTTCTCTCCAGATGATCGTCTAATCCCTGGTCCAAAGTTGATGTTCTCTGCACCATGCTAAACAGGCTCTCCTGAGCGCAAAAGTGAGCGTGACGCAAATAGCAGACCTCTCTTATGCACCCTTCTGGAAACAGTAATCCTCGAAACTCGGCTTCCTGTGGCAACATGAAGGTCACGAGGGAGTTGAGAATCTGCTGCACTCCTGTTACGCCTCGCTGTAATGGACAAATATTCTTCTTCATTGGCCGTCGTGACTCTTGGACGACCTCATCCAGGCTTTCTCTCAACGCCGGTATTCTTAAACTGTATCCATATGTTGGACGCGACGCTGGGCGTTACACATCTCGTACAATCTGCACTTAAAACTGCCCTGCTTCATGTCTTTAGACGATTCGCTACCTCATTCCATCATCCGAATACATAGACTATCATTCTTGTTCAACACATTTTAATCCTACTGAATACATTTGGTACATTTATTTGCTTTCTAGCAGAATCACCTGATCTTTCTCGGGTTGAATAAGTTACCTTTAGATTGAAAGAGTTATCAGAATGATATCTGTTTTCATTAGTACAAAAATGCCAACATTTGATTGTCTGTAAATGATTTTGTAACTCATTCTTCCTAATTTTTTTTTATAATTTCTACATCTTACTTTGGACGCAAGTCGTATACATGCGTATCCACCCATCCATATAATACAGTTTTAGAACTCAAACTACGCAAGACGACACTGGTGAATACTACAAGAAAATTTTGAGTTTGAAAGGATTATGAATGCCCCTTCTTAAGTTTTTGGAATATTGAACTTAAATAACTAATTTCGACCTTGATCTAGGGCAAAATTTTGAATGCTTTATTCTCTTTATATCAATGGTCTCAAATATTCGGAAATGAAATCATTTACAATTTGTAAGGAAATATTAAACCCAAAATAAGTGAAGTATTGGAATTTGAATTCTGTATAAATAATTGCTTTTCCAGCTGTACTGGTAAAACAATACGAGTTAATACATAGCCCAAAAACCATTGATGTATCTAAATTTTTTTCTTCCATTTTTTGAAACTGGTTAGTAACCTCTAACATTAATGTTAGCAGGGGGGGGGGATAGAGAGATTTAATTTGTCAGTTTCCGTGTTTATATTATAACAAGATTTTTTTTAACTGTCAAAACAAAATCACAAAAATTAATACTACTAACAACAAGTATAAGTAGGTAGGTACATAACAATAATTATTATTAGTTATTATTAATTATTTATGAACTTATGGGGGAAACATAAACTTATTTCTATGACCTACAAAAAAAATAATGGGGGCCTATAATTTTTATATTCCCCAATATTTGTTATTTACAGTTTGTAAAAAAAATTGTTAACTTTCTCCTTTTTAAGCCGACTTTTTTCACTAACTATCCCACCAGATAGGGAAAAAAAATCTTTCTGATGGGACGGATGTCGCCATCACTGACAAATTCTTAGTTGTACGGTTTTATTTTATAATTTTTACTATGGTACTTTTTTCATTCAAAAATAAAACATCGACAAGTAAAAACGTCGACAATGTAAAAACATCGATGGTAAATACATCGATGTTTTCATAAAACATCATTATTAACATCGACATCGATGTCGCATCTCTAGTACACAGAGTCACCGACAGTCAACTCTAATTTTGCGTTAGACCTCTTATTTTGCATTAAAATGACCCACAAATTAAAAGCGGCCACCGTAGCTCAGTAGGTATGCCCATTGGTTTAGCAACTTGCGTGTTGTAGGCAGAACTTGTTAGATTCCTGTCAGGCTTTCTAAAATCAACCTATATAAAAATCTAAATATGTATAGCATAGAATTAAGGGATATTACTACATCAAGGATACTCTCTCTTTCTCTCTCTCTCTCTCTCCGGTTAGCGTAAAAGAACCCACTCTTAAATAAGGCAAAACAAAACAGTGATTATACCTCTTTCATCTCATGGCACACCAAGCTAACGACTAATATTCTGCTGCGCACCAAAAAACTTCGTTGTATTTGTTATATCATTGTTCGATTTGTTATTATTTGTTATGCTTGTTGCCCCTTTGATAAAAAAAAACTAGGTATAAGTTTTATTCTTTCACAGAAACAAAATATTACAATTAACTCTACACATTTTGCAACAAAAAGTCTTTTAAGAAATCTTTTTAAATGAATTTTTTTAAGATACTCCAACACAAAAATAATACTCAAAATTCTTTATCCGGGTTATTTGTGAACAACTTGTCAGAAGTTCAAAACTAAACTATTGAAATGAAATTAACCCGACACAATTTGAGTTCCGTGAGGCAAACCAGAGCTATCTTTCCTCCTGCATACTCTCAAGCCTATTCAACTAACACGTCTGTTTCACAAAGTGAAGGGGGTCAAAGTTCAACAACAGCATCGCTGCGACAAAAGGCTTCTCACAGAAACAGCAAAATAAAGAGTTGGTGCCACTTACATGACTCCTCGCTCCACGGATATATCCAGCTCATTGAGAACCGGAGTGCTAGTCTTGCGTCCGAACCGGAAACACACCCCTTCTCCGTCAACCGCGAGACGGTCACTCTTGGGCCTTTCGGCGTCCTGCATTCGGCGTCCAGGTCCGAGAGCTCTCGGAGAGGCTCTGAGGACTCGGAGTTCCAGCGTCGTCGTTTCCCCGGCCATCTCTTTCCTGCTTCGGAACAGGTCTCGCTCCGATCATATGTTGACGCGGAGACGCCGCTACTGCTGCTGCTGCTCCGGTAATGGATAAGGATATTAGAAGGCGATGATTGAGATACACAATCTGCTGTTTTATCTCTACCTATGTTTGGGATTTCTTTTTTCGTGTTTTTTCCGTCTCGCCGTTTTGGTCTATTTTAGTTAATCCGTACCTAACAGCAGAGGCTTAAGTCAAATAAAGTCTAGTGATATTTTCTTTCCCTAGTCTATTTTAGTTGATCCTTACCTAACAGCAAAGGCGTGTAGGTCCCGTAAAATCTAGTGATATTTTCTTTTCCTATTACTTTTAGGCACTGTTCACATGAGACGTTTTCGAGGTCAGCTTTCCGTAAACATTAAATTATGTTTTTTTTATTCCTCGATTTCACGTTTCTATCTGTGCGATCGCTGAAGATGGAGTGAAAATGTCAACGGATTTCAAATCAGCGTAAATTTAGACGCAAGTTCAAAACCAAAATTGATTGAGGTACACAATCTGCTGTTTTATCTCTACCTTTAGGAATTCTTTTTTTGTGTTTTATCCGTCTCGCCGTTTTGGTCTATTTTAGTTAATCCGTACATAACAGCAGAGGCATAAGTCCCATAAAGTCTAGTGATATTTTCTTTCCCTAGTTTGTTTTAGTTGATCCTTACCTAACAGCAAAGGCGAGTAAGTCCCGTAAAATCTAGTGATATTTTCTTTTCCTATTACTTTTAGGCACTGTTCACATGAGACGTTTTCGAGGTCAGCTTTCCGTAAACATCAAATTATGTTTTTTTTTATTCCTCGGTTTCACGTTTCTATCTGTGCGATCGTTGAAGATGGAGTGAAAATGTCAACGGATTTCAAATCAGCGTAAATTTCGACGCCAGATCAAAACCAAAATTGATTGAGGTACACAATCTGCTGTTTTATCTCTACCTTTAGGAATTCTTTTTTTGTGTTTTATCCGTCTCGCCGTTTTGGTCTATTTTAGTTAATCCGTACATAACAGCAGAGGCATAAGTCCCATAAAGTCTAGTGATATTTTCTTTCCCTAGTTTGTTTTAGTTGATCCTTACCTAACAGCAAAGGCGAGTAAGTCCCGTAAAATCTAGTGATATTTTCTTTTCCTATTACTTTTAGGCACTGTTCACATGAGACGTTTTCGAGGTCAGCTTTCCGTAAACATCAAATTATGTTTTTTTTTATTCCTCGGTTTCACGTTTCTATCTGTGCGATCGTTGAAGATGGAGTGAAAATGTCAACGGATTTCAAATCAGCGTAAATTTCGACGCCAGATCAAAACCAAAATTGATTGAGGTACACAATCTGCTGTTTTATCTCTACCTTTAGGAATTCTTTTTTTTGTGATTTATCCGTCTCGCCGTTTTGGTCTATTTTAGTTAATCCGTACATAACAGCAGAGGCATAAGTCCCATAAAGTCTAGTGATATTTTCTTTCCCTAGTCTGTTTTAGTTGATCCTTACCTAACAGCAAAGGCGAGTAAGTCCCGTAAAATCCAGTGGTATTTCCTTTTCCTATTAGTTTTAGGCACTGTTCACATGAGGCTTTTTCGAGGTCAACTTTCCGTAAGCATTAAATTATGTTTTTTTTTTTTAATTCCTCTGATTCACGCTTCTATCTTTGCGATCGTTGAAGATAGAGTGAAAATTTCAACGGAAATCAAATCAGAGTAAATTTCGACGCCAGATCGATACCAAAAACAGATTTATTATTTAATTATTTACCATTTAATTATTTAACTATTTACCATTTTATTAATTAATTGTTTACCATTTAATTATTTAATAATTTTTTTAATAAATAATTAATTATGGGTTTAAAGATAATCACATTTAAGATATCGACAGGTGTAAAATTTTCCGCAGATTTCAAAACCATTGAAATTTGCACTCTATCGTCAACGATCGCAATGATAGAAACTTGAACTAGAGGAATATAATATTTCCCTTAAGGGATTGATCCCGGACCGTCGTCAATATCCCGTTGTGTTGCTCTAGAGTACGACGTTAATTACAAATTAACAAATTGGAGGAATATAAAAAACATTTTAATGCTAGTGGAAAGCTGACCTCTAAAACGCCTTATGTGAACAGGGCCTTACGGTCTTTTGTGAACATGGTAGTCGCGCTCCGATGATACCCAAGCGATCTTTTTCTGCTTTCATCCCACCACTCTATTCGTCATCTGACCGTGGTACAAAATTATGTGATGTTATCCTTGGATCTTTCCCAAAGAGGATTGGTGCCGGACCGTCATCAATAGCCCGTCGTGTTGCTCTATCACGACGTAAATTAAAAATGACCCACTACTCTATTCCATAATCCTTCTTTTTTTCCGTTCAAGACATTATTTTCCTGGCGTTATCCTGTGTTTGGCGCAGTTTGGCAACATATGGAATCTGTACCATATAACCCCAAAACAACCAACCCAAAAGTCTTTATAGCTAGACTTTTTGGGTAAGTAGATAGTTAACGTCGCAATGTAACAACACATCGGGTTGTTGGCAGAAGGGAAAGAGTCCAGGATAACACCTCGAAATTCCGAACCGCGACACTTGAGCTGGCACCCCCTACTTAAACTTCCAACGTGAGTGCATTTGAAGCCACGACATAGTTAGAGTGCGCCAGCCCCCACGTACGCGATGGTCTATGGGTTGGATCGAGTTTTGAACTCGCAACCCTCCGGTTGCAAATTCGTTACTCTACCAACCGGACTACCGCTGCACTAGACTTTTCGAGATCTATGGCGAATTAGGCTAAGGTACGTGGTAGGGATACGACATCGACAGCAAAACATCGATGTTTTGAAGCATCGATGTTCAAAATTAAAACATCGATGTTGATAAAACATCGTTCCAAAAACATCGATGTTTTTAAAATTCAGTGTATTTAAACATTTTTCCCCATTTCTTAAAACTGGTTTAGCAAACTAAGGATGCAACATCGACAGCAAAACATCGATGTTGTAATGCATCGCCCCCAAACAATCGATGTTTTTAAAATTCAGTGAATTCAAACTTTTTTCCCCATTTCTTAAAACTAGTTTAGCACTTACTGATGCTAACATCGACAGCAAAACATTGATGTTCAAAATTGAAACATCGATGTTGATAATGCATCGCCCCGAAACTTTCGATGTTTTTAAAATTCAGTGCATTTAAACTTTTTTCCCCATTTCTTAAAACTAGTTTAGCACCGTGATGCTACATCGACAGCAAAACATCGATGTTGATAATGCATCGCCCCCATACTTTCGATGTTTTTAAAATTCAGTGCATTTAAACGTTTTACCCCATTTCTTATAACTGGTTTAGCAACTAGTGATGTGAGACATCAGCTCCAATACATCGATGTTTTTTTAAAAAACATCAATGTTTTGAAAACATCGACATTGATGTCGTATCCCTACTTTTCAGACCCTTCACCTTTAGTCACTTTGGTCTATAGAGTATGTTCAATTTACTAATTATGAAAATTATGCTACTTAGTTATTTTTTAAATTTTTATAACGGTACTTTTTTCATTTAAAAATAAAACATCGACAACGTAAAAACATCGACCAGTATAAACATCGATGTTGCAAAAACATCGACCCCAATACATCGATGTTAAATACATCGATGTTTTTAAAAATGCTGGGATGTTGTCGCATCCCTAGTTCGTGGATGTTAATTTTTATATTCATATGAAGATGTTGATTGGTACAATGAATAACGAGGTAGGTGTATTACTGACACAAAAAATTAATCGACAGTTAAATAAATGTACTATTCTGAATAGGTGGTTATCTCTATCAGAATGATGTCTTTTCTCAAAATAAAGGACAACAATAATTTTAAAATCCAATCTTTGATCGCTGTTGTGTAAAGATATTTTATTTCGTTTCCAGCATGCGCAGCACGACTTGAAGAAACGAAAATGTAAATTAATCCATTACCAGATCCACTCGACTAATTTTTATGCGTGACTGATGCCACCTCAAGGCCAACGCCGCCTTCTGTCTACTACAAAATTAGCAATTTGAAATGATAGGCACCTTATTTAAATGACTTTCGTGTAAAATATAAATATATATTATAGCAGATCTTTTAATAAAATTACGTTTAGAAACATTGAGCATTTGGTTGTTATTTTTATTACTCATGCATAAAAACTAGAAAAAGGATGAGGCTTAGATAATGCCTCAAGTTAATGAGTTTCAAGGACGGAAATATGATTAGTCACCCGCTTCCTTGTTTTGTGCCTTCCAGACATTAGAATTGCGGTTGCCCGGTTGAAAGAATAGCGGTTTAGAAACCGGAGATCCAACCAAAGACCGTTGTGCTCGTGCGGGCTGATGCACGTTAAATCAGTCGGGACCTCAAATTTCCTCACATTGGCGTTGTGTGGAAGTTTGAAGAGTGGGGTGGCAGCTCAGGTGTTGACTTCGTCATCTGACTTTGGTTCAAATGACGAGGTGTATTTCCCCGTATCCTTTCCTTCGAGATAGATTTCGGATCATCGCCAATAGACCGGTATTGCTCCAGTGCGACGTTAATTCAACTACCTACCTCTCCGATATTTGAGAAAAGGGATTTTAGTGATTTTTTTTTGTATCTACTCTCTTTTCTTTATCGCAATACGACTGTAGTGAACCACGTGAAAGGAAAGATTGACTTAAGAAAGACAAAAAAGAATGAAACATATTAATAAAGAGTCTGGAAATGTGTGGTAAGAACATGAAATTTTTATAAAATTAGCGAGGGGTTTGGCTTAACACTTTCACCACCCCATTCTATGTTATAGAATCTATTTCAATCTGAACAAATACAAATCTACATCGTTTGACCAATCTACACCAAATTTGGTTCACATATTCTTTAGAACCCTGTGGGTAACATAGGCAACATATTAACCTCGTTCTATTTGTTCTTGTTGTGTAGAAGAGGGTAACACAATTCAAAATTCCTATAGTAATAACATTGAACATAAAGCGATTGCGGTGCGCATCTCAGTTTGTTTTACCAGGTTTGATTTAAAATCAAATTTTCCAATATAATGTTTCACCAGTATTGCTCGGAATTTGTTTTTTTTTTCGCGAAATAAAATTTGGAAAAAAATGTTCAAACATAATTATAATTTTAAATTGCCATATTAAAAATAAACAATTTAAAATTACAGTCATGTTTGAACTGAGTTTTTATTTCTTTCCACGTGATTTAGAATTTCACATAATATAAATATTTTCTGAATAATGAGGGGGGGGGGAAATAATTTTTTAAATATTTCATTTTACATAATTTACGTTTTGTAATGGAACGCGAAAACCCAAAACAAAAAACTTATTGTACAGAAAAACGTAATTTTACTATTCAATATCTGGCAACGCCAGAATTAATGGTTAAAAATTTTAAATTATTTATATTTCTTCAATATTTCACTTAAACAAATTTACTTTGACTGGACAAACAAAAAAAACTCAATACTACTCCAAAAAGGGGGAAAAAACTGTCAATAAATTTTTTTTATTCAGTTCTTTTATTTTCTTACCAATTTATTAGAATTACCAAATACCAAGGCAGGCCCATTTATCAAGTGTCTGCTTATCAATACCGGGGATTGAGGACCCCTCGGAGCCAGGTTCTCCGTGACCTCATCAACAGCTTTTTTTTATAAATTTGATTTAGAATTCCGTGTTTGTGTATTTGAGTAAAGACAGAGAAATGTTAAGACAATATTGAGCATTTTTAAGTTCTATAAATGCGTGTTCTTATTGTAAATAAATCATTATTGTCTTTATAAATATTGTTCAAATACCCTTTTTCGAATTGTTCTATTTCAAAATATACTCAGGAAGTCGAAATTCGTCATACTTACTCATATCGTTCGTTTCTCAGAATTCTACAGTTTTTCAATCATCGTAATTTCTTTTCTGTTTGTATTTTTGTGTACCATTATTTTATATATTGCAGATACAATATTTAGGAGTCAAATTTTAATGAATTATCTTTGTTTTATTCAAAACATCACTAGATATGGGCAATTTTTTGGTGTTGCATGTGCATTTCCAACTACTTTCTACTACTACTACGTTATAGAATTCTGTGTCAAAATAAGTAAAATATGCCAAACAAAACCTTTTTAAGTAAGGTGTGCAAATTTTTATTTAATAATGACCGGTAAAGTTAAAATAAAATAGGGTAAGTTAAATTTAAACGGGTATCTATGCGTTGTAGTTCAAAGATATTTTAAAATCAGCTTCTGACATTATCACCTTAAAAAAAACTTTTCTGTAGTTTGTCTCACAACAGGATTGTGATTCATATAAAATGGTTTATGTGGACGGATATATTGTACACATATATTGCGCCCGAAGTAAATTTGTAGAAACTAAGAAAAAGTTAAAACTGTATTAAAAAATTATCTTCCGAACATTTAATCATGTGTGTGTTTAATCATGTTTCTATGAAAGAAAAGTAATTGGTCTAATCATTGTTCAATCCACAGTTAACCAATTCAACCTGTACAACGCCGGGAAATTCTGCTAGTATTATATTTATAACTGATCTGATAAAAAATAGGTGTTCTTTTGATTGATTAAAAAAAATAGTAATTTCCTCACCTTTGCTTAAAAATTTTTTTTTTTAGTTTGTTTATGATGCTTTTAAATTAAAAATAATACTCACATTTATTTATACAACTATTACTTGAAATTATCTGTTAATACACTTGTCTAAGGTTCAAAACTAAAACGTTGAAATTAAATAAATCTTGCACAATTTAAACCGTTTTACCATCTGTCAGTCATTCTCGCATGGTGTTGCTATTCTTTCAAACAGCGCCAGGCGGTTGAAAATCGATTATATAGAACTTACTAGTACATCTTAGAGACTTAGAACTCTTTTAAAATTAATTCCAAGCTATGTATTTGTTTCGTAAGGACTCCCTTTGAAAACTACACATTACACTTATCGTCCCATTTCCTTGAAATTTATCGTTGTGTTGTTTCTGTTTTATGTACAAAATGTATCCCGATTAAACAACGGCACGCTTAGAAACCGTTTGGTAAACTTAAGATAATTTAATGTCATAGAATACATTATTCAGAGTCTACTGCTAATGCTATTATATGGAATCTGGAAAATTTCTCCCGTGCCTATAGCTTTTTAGATTTAAGATGGTTGGTAATATAATGTTTTTCAATTTAAACTGAGAGATCAATTATGTTATACAAGAATAAATGGCAGAAGTAAGAGCTTAGTAGTTTGTCACGAATACGAAGTCTTCGAAAGCGCAAATATTTCCCACTTCATCAACAGTGGCTCTGTGGGTTTGCCCCCGCTCTAGAAATCTGTAAGTTGTAGCATGCACAGGTTCAATTCCTGAACGTACACTAGATGGTAATGGTAATTTTTAGTTAACCTCGTACTAGAGCAACACAAAGGGCTACTGACTATTGGGTTTATTCTATTTTGAATCCGATACTCTTAATGAGCTTGGATAATTAATCAACTTCTACATTACGGTGTGAACAAAACCCTGTGTAAAAGGCTCTTACCGACTGTAATTGATGATGGAACTATGTAAAGATAGTGAAATTAGGTTTCACTAAAAGAGGGGAAAAGAAAACAAATCTTTTAAGATAAAAAGGGATTTATTTTGACTAAACATTGGTATAATACACATCTGGATTTACGTAAACTCCCCTTGCGAATTTTGGTCCAAAAATAGTAAAACAATAGTAACATACACAATCCTCAGAATAGGTCCAAAACGACCAAGCATTCAATTGGGTTACTCCAATCTACCCAAAAATATTGGGATAACCCCAATGAGGGCTTTTAACTCGTGAGACGTTTCACGGGACAAAAAAAGGAAAATAACTCTAAATCAAAAAATCAATTCAGGAGCAAAGAGTTAAATAAAGGAAAGTAAGGAAAACGATAAACTATAATTGCCCATTGTAGACAAACGGAGGATGCTACTGGATTCCGGAGAGGGACGCTGGATCGGAATGATGGTACACTATCCAGAGTCACAGGGAGGCCATTTTGTTGGGTTTTTCTCTAATTTCGGGCGGTGGATGTGGGAACTTTTCTTCTGGAATCCGGAGAAAGACGCTAGAGCAGGACGCTGTTCTTCCTTTTTGGTCACTGGGCGGCCAAGGGTTTACTTGCTTCTAGGCGGCGAATGTGAGAGCTCGTCATCATGGAGGGGAAATCCTGGAATCCGGAGAATGACGCTGGAGCAGGACGTTGGCTCTTTCACTTGATCATCACGAAGAGGAACTTCTGGAATTCGGAGAAGGACGCTAGAGCAGGACGCTGTTCTTCTTTTTTGGTCACTGGGAGGCCACACTTGATTCTAGACGGCGGATGTGAGAGCTCGTCATCCTGGAGGGGAAATCCTGGAATCCGGAGAAAGACGCCAGAGCAGGACGCTGTTCTTCCTTTTTGGTCACTGGGCGGCCAAGGGTTTACTTGCTTCTAGGCGGCGGATGTGAGAGCTCGTCATCATGGAGAGGAAATCCTGGAATCCGGAGAATGACGCTGGAGCAGGACGTTGGCTCTTTCACTTGATCATCACGAAGAGGAACTTCTTGAATTCGGAGAAGGACGCTAGAGCAGGACGCTGTTCTTCTTTTTTGGGTCGCCGGTTCTTCGGCAATTCAGCAAGGATGAAACGGATGGTTCCAGGGAAAATCAACGGACTTTTTTTAGTAGATTCTTTCGGTATCACTTCTATCGGAATAATTCAGCCAGGATGTAACGGATGGTTCCAGGGGAAATCAACGGACTTTTTTGAAGAACTTTCGGCATCACTTCTATCGGAATAATTCAGCACCAGGATCAAGGCTCAAAAAGAAAGAATGGCGAGGCCGGTGTCTCCGAGCCGCAAGGACACCTTTCCTTTTTTTTTATCATACCCTCTCGGCCAAGGCAAAAAAGGCGACTCTTCAAAAGGAAAGCTCCACCGCGACTGGGATCACCGCACGGTGACCCCAGCCACTGAAACATCGGAGAGCGAATAGGGCGAGAGAGAGTTTTAAAATATTATGGAGCACATGGCCCCGTAGGGGCCTTAATCTCCAGTATTGGTACTTAAACATGGCGTGATGGAACTTGCCTTGTTGATAACATATGAGTTAAGAGAATAGGACGAGTCCGATTGACCCGCCTCTCTTATAGCTTCGGAACCTGGATGTTGAGTGGTTAAAGTTCTTCTCCCGTGAACTCGTGGGAAAACTATTTTTCGCCTAAATCGGCACGAGAAAACGAAGGGTGAACTATTTCCCAGCCTTTTCAAAAACGCCTCGTCATTTCGCTG
Organism: Metellina segmentata; assembly: GCA_947359465.1. Lineage (NCBI taxonomy): Eukaryota > Metazoa > Arthropoda > Arachnida > Araneae > Tetragnathidae > Metellina > Metellina segmentata. The sequence continues at coordinate 104,261,308 of OX375875.1, forward strand.
GCGTGCCGTGATTGGTTGGACATTCAAATTTAAAAAAACTCGGGGGTTGAGTACAAATGTACCGCTGAAAAGAGAGGGACTTAGCACACATTGATAGGGGAAGAATTTAGGTAGAATTTCCAGTGAAACGTCCCGGAGCAAAAGTGTACATGTTTATGAAGTATCCATGCTTATAAACTAACGACAAAAGGTTGAACGGATGGTTTCGAAAACTTTATACCCAACGGATTTTGTTTCCTAGTTGAGTAGTTTTTTTTTGCCTTTTAACTTAATAGAAAAAAAAATTGTTGCAATTTTTTTTAAGGAAGACGTAGGGCATTTGTTGGGTATAAAGTTTTCGAAACCATCCGTTCAACCTTTTGTCGTTAGTTTATAAGCATGGATACTTCATAAACATGTACACTTTTGCTCCGGGACGTTTCACTGGAAATTCTACCTAAATTCTTCCCCTATCAATGTGTGCTAAGTCCCTCTCTTTTCAGCGGTACATTTGTACTCAACCCCCGAGATTTTTTAAATTTGAATGTCCAACCAATCACGGCACGCCAGCGAAATGACGAGGCGTTTTTGAAAAGGCTGGGAAATAGTTCACCCTTCGTTTTCTCGTGCCGATTTAGGCGAAAAATAGTTTTCCCACGAGTTCACGGGAGAAGAACTTTAACCACTCAACATCCAGGTTCCGAAGCTATAAGAGAGGCGGGTCAATCGGACTCGTCCTATTCTCTTAACTCATATGTTATCAACAAGGCAAGTTCCATCACGCCATGTTTAAGTACCAATACTGGAGATTAAGGCCCCTACGGGGCCATGTGCTCCATAATATTTTAAAACTCTCTCTCGTCCTATTCGCTCTCCGATGTTTCAGTGGCTGGGGTCACCGTGCGGTGATCCCAGTCGCGGTGGAGCTTTCCTTTTGAAGAGTCGCCTTTTTTGCCTTGGCCGAGAGGGTATGATAAAAAAAAAGGAAAGGTGTCCTTGCGGCTCGGAGACACCGGCCTCGCCATTCTTTCTTTTTGAGCCTTGATCCTGGTGCTGAATTATTCCGATAGAAGTGATGCCGAAAGTTCTTCAAAAAAGTCCGTTGATTTCCCCTGGAACCATCCGTTACATCCTGGCTGAATTATTCCGATGGAAGTGATGCCGAGAGTTCTCCTGAAAAGTCCGTTGTTTTTTTCTGGAACCATCCGTTTCATCCTGGCTGAATTATTCCGATAGAAGTGATACCGAAAGAATCTACTAAAAAAAGTCCGTTGATTTTCCCTGGAACCATCCGTTTCATCCTTGCTGAATTGCCGAAGAACCGGCGACCCAAAAAAGAAGAACAGCGTCCTGCTCTAGCGTCCTTCTCCGAATTCCAGAAGTTCCTCTTCGTGATGATCAAGTGAAAGAGCCAACGTCCTGCTCCAGCGTCATTCTCCGGATTCCAGGATTTCCTCTCCATGATGACGAGCTCTCACATCCGCCGCCTAGAAGCAAGTAAACCCTTGGCCGCCCAGTGACCAAAAAGGAAGAACAGCGTCCTGCTCTGGCGTCTTTCTCCGGATTCCAGGATTTCCCCTCCAGGATGACGAGCTCTCACATCCGCCGTCTAGAATCAAGTGTGGACTCCCAGTGACCAAAAAAGAAGAACAGCGTCCTGCTCTAGCGTCCTTCTCCGAATTCCAGAAGTTCCTCTTCGTGATGATCAAGTGAAAGAGCCAACGTCCTGCTCCAGCGTCATTCTCCGGAATCCAGGATTTCCCCTCCATGATGACGAGCTCTCACATCCGCCGCCTAGAAGCAAGTAAACCCTTGGCCGCCCAGTGACCAAAAAGGAAGAACAGCGTCCTGCTCTAGCGTCTTTCTCCGGATTCCAGAAGAAAAGTTCCCACATCCACCGCCCGAAATTAGAGAAAAACCCAACAAAATGGCCTCCCTGTGACTCTGGATAGTGTACCATCATTCCGATCCAGCGTCCCTCTCTGGAATCCAGTAGCATCCTCCGTTTGTCTACAATGGGCAATTATAGTTTATCGTTTTCCTTACTTTCCTTTATTTAACTCTTTGCTCCTGAATTGATTTTTTGATTTAGAGTTATTTTCCTTTTTTTGTCCCGTGAAACGTCTCACGAGTTAAAAGCCCTCAATGGGGTTATCCCAATATTTTTGGGTAGATTGGAGTAACCCAATTGAATGCTTGGTCGTTTTGGACCTATTCTGAGGATTGTGTATGTTACTATTGTTTTACTATTTTTGGACCAAAATTCGCAAGGGGAGTTTACGTAAATCCAGATGTGTATTATACCAATGTTTAGTCAAAATAAATCCCTTTTTATCTTAAAAGATTTGTTTTCTTTTCCCCTCTTTTAGTGAAACCTAATTTCACTATCTTTACATAGTTCCATCATCAATTACAGTCGGTAAGAGCCTTTAACACAGGGTTTTGTTCACACCGTAATGTAGAAGATGATTAATTATCCAAGCTCATTAAGAGTATCGGATTCAAAATAGAATAAACCCAATAAAAGATGGTGCCGTGACGTTCTACCGACTGAGTTTTTGATGGTGCTATATTCAGGAGCAAGCTTAATTTTTCTTCTTTTTTTTTGACCTTTTTTTTTAGATTAAGTTTTGTATGTGTTATTTAGATTAAGTTTTGTATGTGTTATGAGGGTATTGTCCCGGGATCAGTCCCTTAAAGGAAAGATCCGAGGACAACACTTCGTAATTTTGAACCACAGTCAGAAGACGAAGCAACACCTGAGCTGGCACCCCACTCTCCAAACTTCCTTAACCACTATACCAGTTGATCGGCGTACACTAGGTGTATTTCTCTCTTGTGTTATTTAAACTTTCCTTGCGTGTGTATGTCCATTTTTTTGTGAAAATGTTTTGTGTTAGGAAAATAATTATTTAATGAACTGGACGTTTTTTTCGCATCTTAAATGTTGAATAAAAATTGAGTCATTAACTGAAACTAAAATTGTAAAGTTTGGAGTGAATAAAATTTTTTTCTCTCTTGTTAGATTTCTTACCATTGAATTCTCTCTGAACACAATGCAGATATTTTCAACACATTTCATCTCATGATACACCTCGAGAAAAAGTATCTTATTTTGCCGAAAAGTTTATTATATTCAACAAAACAGTAGGTATAATTTGTTTGGGTGCAGTGGTCGTTCACGGTAAGAAGGCGATTGGTCGCCAAATATGGTAACCTTCACCTTTCGCGGATTTTCTTCACATCTGCCGTTTTTGTTATGGCAACCCTATCTGCTGTTACGGAATTCGGCCGCCATCTTGATTTGGCAACAAAAATTAGTTGGCGACAAACACCTTACCGTGAACGACCACTCCACCTTTGTTTGATTTACAAGTTTGACTTATAAGCCCAGTTGGAAGAGCAAAACGGAATAGTAACCGGACGGTTGTGAGTTCGAAACTTGGTCCAGCCAAAGACCGTCGTGTATACGGGGGCTGGTGCAATTTAAATCTGTCGTGGCCTCAAATGTCCTCACATTAGCATGGTGAGTAAATTTGGAGAGTGGTGTGCTATCTGAGGTGTTACCTTGTCATTCGGCCAAGGTTCAAAATTACGTGGTATTGTCCTCGGATCTTTCCCTTTTTGATTAATCCCGGACCGTCACCAATAGCCTATTTTTGTTTGCTCCGGTGCGACGTTTTAATTAACTACCTACCTACTTTTACCTACCTTTATCGCGCCAAACTGATTGAAAATCGCTGCAATGGTACTTTTTACTTGAAGGTAACTAATGGTGTAGTTCATGATAGAAAGGTTCAATTCCAAATTCTAGATTTTGTCCTTATCTCAAAAAGTCATACGTAAAATTTTGGAAATATGTATAAATATGAGATTATTTCGCTTAACGATTACGATTGAAAATGCTTATTTTTGAAACCAAAATAGATATAATGAAGAGAACTGAAACAAAAGAGTCTAATTGAATTACAATGTTACCATCAAGCAATTTCATCAAAAGCTTTCTACATGATTAATTGGTTTATTTGTTGACCAATTAGTTTCATGTGAAACTAATAAAAAATGCATCATAAAAAGTATTTACCTGTAATGAAAACGATGATTTTGCTTGAAAACTTCCGCTTTTACTTATAATTTCAAAGAGCTTTTTCACAAATTTGTCTCTATCATACAATAAAAAAGAAGATACTGACCTAAGTAATGAATATCGAATAATTTGTCAATATCAAAAAAGGAATTCCATTCCTTTGAAGCCGTTTTGCATAGTTTCAACCTCGTGTTTCGTCAACATAAAAAAGAGCATATATACTAAAATTAAAGTTTTAAGTGAAACTCACAAATAAGGTTCTTGATAATAAATATTGAGTATGATAAATCCATAACTCGAAAGTATGAAATCTGTTTCCTACAAAATCTGAAACCCGAATCTGGATAATTCGTATCCACAACGTAAGTTTTAGCGTAAAAACCTTCGAAGGGTGATTATAACTATCCAAATCACCCTCTAGGGCAGCGAAATTCAACGTTTTTCCTCTCAAGACACACAAACTAAGATTCTGTGCCTCTCCAAAATATATTCTTTTTGCCGATCTAACAAAATAATCGATCTAACAGTGCCATTCTTATGTCACCAGTGTGCCGCGGGACACCGATTGAAAATCGCTACACTAAGGTCGTTCTTAAAACCTTCTCCAGTAAAAAATTAATATTGCCTCCAAAATTACTACTAAGCTCCATTTTGTAAACAAAGTCATCAAATAGCTGACAACTCAACCATGGTTGATACTTAACAATGTTGTCAACCTTGAGAATCCGTTACAAAAGGTTGATTATAGTGTCGAACTTCTATAATCTTTCCTTTGACCTTCAAAATATATATTTCCTTTTCGTGAAATCATAATTACGAAAATGATGTTATTTAAAACGTATGTTTACATGTATGTACTATTTTTCTTCCGATTTCACTTTATATGGATGGCTTAAAATTAGGTTCCTATTCATTTACTGAAGGATAGTGTCACTAATATTGAAAAGAATCTGTAAATAATGTATAGTATGACCGTTTTTGCTTGGATTTCATTTTGTATACGTTGTACAGGGTATTTTAAAACTTACTGTACCCTCTTTGAAAGGAGGTACGGAATTGAGAATTGAAATGCATTCGCATAGAAATGGATATCCGCAAATACCAGAATCGGCAGTGATTCGAGGGGCTGCTCTGTAGCACTGCAATTGGCCTTTTTGGGACATTACCAGATTAGGTGCTGACTTTGTGCTGGTAACATGAATCGTTTTTCAAATACTGAACCGATACACACTTAGCATATGGAGTAGCTAACTGAAATAGTAGAGTCACTGCAAGATTCTATCGTGAGCGATATCCCGGTATTAAGGACACATCCTCAAGTGAATATGGTTTATGTATTGAGAGTATTTAATCTTTGTTTAATGAAAAATAATTAATTTTATCTCAAGTATCCCACCTATGAATATGAGGGCATTGGGTGAATTGGCGTCAAACTTGAATGTGAGTTTAGAAGCATACAGCAAAGGATGTACTGTTAGTTTTTAACAGTGAGTCGTTGGGGTTTTTTTTAATCCACACGCTGCAGAATTAAACCCCACTGAGGTGGACATCTTTCCCTTCTACAAGGATGTGTCAACCATTAAATTTGATTAAATATTCTGTGTGATTTACATCTGCTAACACTTTTTGTTTGAAAGCCCTAAACGTGCATGTGAGATCATCAATCCAAACCGAATGGTTGCAGTGGGGTATGAGGAGAAAAGTATGCGGAAGATAAAAGAAAACTTCCAATAAGTGATCGAGGCAGGGTGGCCTTGCTCTATGTCAGAGACGGTGAACCTTTTCAAGAAGTTGGTCAAATTTTGTTCATTATTTTTTTGGTACTAGCTCGTGGGTTACTTGGACAGAGAGGTGAGGAAGCATGGTAAAAAACTACTTTTTTGGTTCTCAATTTTTTAATCCTTTGAAAAGTTAACGATTCCTTTTTGTTTTACAACTTTTACTTTTGCAAGGAAGAGCAAAAAATCGATATAAAAGGGGAGAAATCAAGCCCAGCCCCCAACACTGAGTTTTTAATGAACAAGGAAAAATCAACATATATATATATGAAATATATTTTAATAGATATATAGTTACAGGTGTATGTACAGTAAAATTAAAGTATATTTAATGAGAAATCTGTTGTTTTTTGTCAGGTAATTTCTTAATATTAAGTTCATATTCAGTTTTCATTAGTTTAACGCCATTTTGCAGTCAATTCATTTTCGAGTTTATTTCTATTGATAGACTTTACAAAATTCATCGAATAAAACAATTTTCACATGAATATGTGGATCTTAACATCGTTAAAACAGCATTAGCAAATTTCTTCATTGATATACAATTATTTGGTATAGACTCCCATAAGTTTAATATAATATTAGTGTGGGATCATTCTAATTTGCACTAATTTCAGTCATTTTCCCTTTTACTTCGGAAATCAAGTTATTAAATTCATTTTTCCAAACTATGCTGCTTTGAAATCCAACTAATTCCATTTCTAAATCATGGATACCTAGCCACTTATATTCGTTTAACTCCAATGTTTCGAATTTTGTTTTGTATGGATATAAAATAAAGTGAAATGTATTTTTCATACTTTTAAATTCATTAAATCTCTCCTCAAGCCTTGTTTTATTTACTGTTTAAGCATTAAATATTTTTTGATTAGATTTACTTGAACGTCAAGCGTATTTTCCATTGTTATTGTGTTTTGAAAATGTTTTGGTAATTGAGGAAAATATTTCATGATTTTCATTTTCAAATCCCTAGTAAAGATGTCAAGTTTCGTCATAAATATCCTAATATTCTCAAACATCATTAAAACAATTTGTCCATTTCCTTGAAGTTTTTTATTCAGTTCATTAAAATACTGAGTGATGTCGCATAAAAACATAAAATCATTTGACCAGTCTATCTTTGAAAATTCGTCAAAATTATTGTTTTTTTTTAATTCAAAAGGAGCGTAATTTCTTCTAATAAAGTGACAAACCGATTAAGAACTTCACCGGAACTGAGCCATGGAACATTGTTGAATGTCAAAATCCCTGAATACTGGCACTCAACATCCTCTAATAATTGTGCAAATTGTCGTCTATTATGTTTTATTATTCCTCTAATTCAAGATTCTATCTTTGCGACCTTGAAGAGCGGGACCTCGCTAGCCTCGCCAAACGTGCGTTTTACGCGCCTCGTGTGAACAGGGCCTTAATAAATATATCTTTATTATTAGTATTTACCACATCTCTGTTCATTCTCAAACGGTATTTTATAAATTTACATATTCTACTCAATTGGCATTCATATAATTCTTAAGACAGCATTATGTATAATCAATAAATCTAAAATATTTTACAAACATCATTTATGCATTTTATTTCCTTTTTAAGTTCTTTATTAACATTTGTATTTTCTTCATATTTTTTAAAAGAGGTGTTCGAAAAATAATTAAAATTCTTTTCGTATGTGATATAATGATGATGATAAATTTATAAAATCCAACGCGTGGGTCAATTAAAAAGTCTGCGTGGGTAAGTGTCTGACCCGCGGGTCATAGGTTCGCCATCCCTGTTCTATGTTATACTTTCGTTTTCGTTTCATGTTTGTTCCTTTTTTTTATGTTCGTGTCATTTATTATTGTAATGTTCTCATCTACTGGGCGAAAATAAACGTGCTCCTCATTTAAAAGCTTTCTTATCAATCTGACACAATCCACACACACACACACACACACACACACATCACTACGAAACAAAAGTAATCCTACAATACACAATGCTATTTCTTTTTTCAGAGCCTTTTATTCAACAGCGCAAGTTGAAACTGATATCTTTGGCTGCCTCTAATTACCCAATGCGCTCAGCATTTAACGAACAGATTTCAAATAAATAATTTTCTCTCTAAACATTGCGTTGATTTATTTTGAAAACGATTCAAAATTCTTGCATTAATTTTCATAAACCACAAATAATTGCAAGGATAATGTGTGGAGCGTGCACTTATGAACTAATCTAAAGTTCATCCCAACGTCCCAACTAGCACTAGAGATAGATTTTCCGTCTCAAAAATGTAGCGGCTGTGTGGTAACATGTTGTGATAGTAGAAACATACTAACAATTTTATTTTTATCGTATCTTTTATACCCCGTGCTGCAAACGCATTGTGTCTCGCAAAACAACACCAACATCGCAAATACATCGTCTATTAATTTACCCGCTATTTTTAGGTCAAGCTATTAAGATTGCAACGAACACTTCAACCGGGCAAAAGCGGCTTGCATTATGAGAGAGCATTTGGGAAGCGTAAGTGACTTTTCGTCTGGTCTGGTTGTGTTGCTCTGATGCGAAGTTGATTAACTACCTACAACTACCGTATGGTTTTTTTTTTTACACTAAAAATCCATCTCATATGATATGATCATCACCTTCTCCAAACGGCGATAAACTACATTTAAGACAATCCCGATGTGTAAATATGCGAGCTAGGTATTTAAATTAACATCAAACTGGAGCAACAAAACGGGCTATTGGCAACGTTCCGGGATCAAACCATAAAGGATACATAAAAGTAGGAGTGAGCTATGCCAACCTTTTTATGTCCAAATGATGATGTGACCAAGAGCAGTAGTCAACGTTTTCGACACGTAGATCATCGGTGGGCCGGCCACAAAAAAAAAAAAAAAACTTAACTCTCCCCCCCCCCCAAAAAAAAAAAAAAACACGTGTGACAGTCGGGCAGATTTCTGGCACCTGTTCTAGCAGATTACGTTCTAAAGGTCCCAAGTTCCGAAGAGAGGGACACTCGCACGTGGGGAGAATATTTTGAATTTTAACAATTTAAAATGACCCTTCCTTTTTTTTCAAAAATTTTTAATTTAAAATTTTTAAAAAACTTCTGGAAAAATTTTGTGTTGTGATTTCGTTTATTAGTTAGATGGGTAATCATTACAAAAAAATTATAAATTCTAAATTAATTAATAAAATTTTTTTTTTATTAATTAATTTAGAATTAATTTTTAGGTACTTTTTTTTTAAAAGTCATATTTTTAAAAGGAAATATTTGTTTTAAATTTGCTGAATCAAAATTAAAGTATAATGATTAAAAAAAGATATATTCCAAATTTCAACCCTTAAACTTCATCGGTTTTCGACTTATAGCAATTTGAGTACAGAAAATCTTGAAAAAAAGTATCATGGAGAAAAACGCATTTAAAGTTTTAAAGACACATGTTGTTGCCATGCCAACAACTGTCAAGAGTGTTAGATTTTCAAAACAACGCACCACAAAAATTATTATATCTCTAGTTCTAATTAAGATAGAAACATGATTTAGACTTCATTTTAAGCAAAAAAACACAGAGAATTTCTTAAAATAATAAAAAAAAAATTCGAAAAATTGACGATTCTTGTGTCACGGACCCCCTTAAAGGAAAGAAAATTATATTTCCAATTTTTTGGCGTTTATTTTTTACATTTTACGAATTCTTCGCACCAAAACGGTTGCAAGAATCCCGTACTTGATTGATTTAGGCATGCAACCTCATTCGTTTTCACTATTTTTATTTTATGCATCAGTAAAATATTTATTGTGGCAGTCATTTCTTAACTTGTGCATTTGTTTTTCAATTTATTCCAACTTGTGTTAACCTCATTACGTTTAAAAAAGAAGGTTTGAATTATTTTCTACTATCAAATCTTCAAGATAGTTTCAACTACACCTAATATACAGTTAAAGAAATACACAGTCCAGTCACATTAATGTGACCACCTGTCAAAAGCCAGAAAAACCACCTTTGGCAGAGCGGACCGCTGCGAGACGTGCAGGAAGAGAGTCAATTAGGTTTCTGAAGGTGTTCACTGGGATGCCGACTCCGATGCCGTGGCCAGCTGCGCTAGATTACGCGGTTGAGGATCCATGACGCGAACAACCCGATCGAGGTGGTCCACAGATTCTCGATTGGGTTTAAATCCGGTGAGTTTGCTGGCCAGGGGAGTAAGGTAAACTCATCCTGGTGCTCTTCGAACAACTCACATGCACTGCGAACTGTATGACACCTTGCATTGTACTGCTGGTAGATGCCATCATTCTGAGGGAAAATAATTCGCATGTAGGGGTGGACATGGTCCGCAAGGACAGATGCGTACCTGTGCTGATCCATCATGCCTTCCACAATGATGAGTGCACCCAGTGAATGCCAGGAAAACATTCCCCAAACCATAATGCTCCCTCCTCCAGCCTGGATCCTTCCGGCAATTGTTGCAGGGTGTTTGCTTTCAGACGTTTCACGCCGTAAACGCCAACGTCCATCTGTCCGATGGAGCATAAAACGTGATTCATCGGAAAAAGTCACCTGTCGTCACTCTGTGGACGTCCAGTTGCGATACTGGCGTGCAAATTCCAGTCTTCGTCGCCGATGAACAGCAGTCAGCATAGGTGCATTAACCAGGCGTCTGCTGCGGAGGCCCATGCGCAGCAACGTTCGCTGAACCGTTGTTGAGGGACTCTTGGTAGCCCCTTGGTTCATCTGGGCAGTCAGTTGCTCAGCTCAACAGTTGCACGTTTATTCGACCGAACGCATCTCCGTAGCCTTCGTTCGCCTCTGTCATCTATAGCCCATGGTGCACCACATGTGCCACGCCGCTGATTTTGGATAGTGCCATTTTCCCATGCACGGTATACTTTTACCACGGCGGCACGCGAACAGTTCACAAAATTAGCCGTTTCTGAAATGCTTCCACCCTTGGCCCGAAAGACAATAACCATGCCCTTTTGGACGTCGGATAAATCGCTACGTTTCTGCATTACGCCAACGATTGAACTGCTTTCCGATGCCCTAGCTAGGACATCCTTTATATACACTCCATTGCAATGTGCTGCCACCTGCCTTTTGTGAATGGATATTTCACGTTGACGTCGAAAGTAGGTGGTGGTCACATTAAGGTGACTGGACTGCGTATATATAATGTATTGAATTAAAGAAGAGGTCAGGTTTAGGTCACTATCTTATGCAATATTTTAACCAGTGACGAAATATTTGTGAACGTCCCCTATCCCTTTTGACGTGTTCTCTTAATATGCAATATTGAAAAAGGTAACAAGCACCGAGAAATTAAACCAACGCTACAGGGCTAATCTCGACTATGGGTCTGGTAAACATGTGTAGAGGACCGTATCTGATCTGTAGACTGGTTAAACCCATTTGGAAGACCGGGAATGATAGTAAATATTTTGAGGGCCGTATCTGGATTGTAATGTAAAACTGTCCTGAGAGACGTATCTGGACAGCGGATAGGTTAAACATATCCATCATCTAGTCCACTGTCCTAATAAACATATTTAGTGGACTACGGACCGGGGAAACCTGTCTGTAGAGCCGTATCTGAATTCCGGTCCGGATAAATATTTGAAGGGCCCTGGTATCTGGTTTTTAAATAATGCGTACAGATAAAGCATAAAACAAGGTTATGAAAAGCCGGAAACAAGGGTATGAAAAACCTAAAACAAGGTTATGAAAAGTATGAAACAAGGGTATTGACTTGGTCCGATACCTCTATAGTGGACTGTATTTGAATTAATGCAAATCGTTGTAACAAAAACAACTTTTATTAGCAATAAACTTAACAATGTTGTGGATGGACCACTCTTATTAAGGCTAAGGAAGCCTAGTACTAATTAGGGCTAAGGAAGCCGCGTTTACATCAGGTCCAAGAAGAGCACCTCTCTCCTCCGTGTCTTAAGCCTGAATGTCACCCACGCGCTCACACAGCGCCCTTTACAATATATGAGAGATTTAACAGGTGTAAAAAGCCTAAAACACACACACAAGCATATGAAAAGCATAAAACAAGCTTATGAAAAGCTTATAAACAATGCTTGTAAAAGCCTTGCTGAAAAGCTTTTTTGTGTGTGTGTGTGGACTAGCACATTTTTACTAGCCATTCCTGTGCCCTGTGCAAGAATTTGCATTTCGGTCTCTTAATTAGGTATTACTTCAGCAAATTCATTAATTATACATCGTCATAATTAATATTTTAAACTATATTGTATTCCATTGAAATAATAGAACGATTGGATAGTCCTTCTTGTCCTATATTTGATCTTAAATAATTTTTTATTAATTTCAACTTGCTAAAATTTCTCTCTCACGAAGCAATAGAAACGGGAAGAGTTAGAAATATTCGAAGATCGACATTGATATTTGGTTAAGACTCAATTAAACCAAAATCATGAAGAGCCTGTAGAATATTAAGCGGAGATGCTGTTTCTGTATTTTGTGTATAAGAGTCGTTTTTTTTTTAAACTTTCAATTTCACATGTGAATTCGTAGTTTTTTAAATCTTCGCTATATATAACAAGATCTGCAGCCAATTTTTTTTAAAAATCGTCAACACTTACTCTTTTCTTGGGGTTTTCTCTCGTATTGAGCCCCTTTCCAAGTGGGCCCTGTGCGGGTGCACCTGCCTAGTTACTACACTGCACTCTTGTCATGAACAACCTTGTGAAAATCCTATATCCTTGTTGATGACAAAGGTGACACAATCTTGTGACAAGCTTTCATTGCTATCTGGGATGTGCGAAGGAGCTTATTCGGCTTGAGGGCCGGTACACAATACACATTAAATAAACGGCAATAACAAAACACATTTCTGTTAAACCTACTTAAAGGGCCGTATCTGAACTCCGGTCATGCGATCAATCTATTCACCACAACTTATTTACTACACTTACGATTTGATTTTTGGTATACGTGCTGGTTAAAATTGATTCCAGTGTGAACTTCAGCTAATTATATAACATCTCAAATAGCTAAAAACATTAATAAGTGACCCAAATTCAAGAAATATCCAGAATATACATTCGCATCTCTAACAATGCTGAAACGTAACTCAAATTTAAGAATTATTCAGTATAATGCACATTCGCATCGATATTTCATAAAAAAATATTACGTCGCTAAGAAGAGCGATAAAAAGTGAAATTAATTAACGAGCTGAGAATTTTCGCGGAGCAGTCACACGTCTGTGGTAATTTTTTAATTATAGTCGTACTATTCATGTTTATGGATCAAATCCGAAGGGAAAGATTCGAGAACATCACATAATATTGAACTACGGTCAGATGACGAGATAACACATGAGCTCGTACCCCGTTCTCAAAAATTTCACACCACGCTAACGTGAGGACATTTGATGTGACGACAGATTCAACGTGCATCAGGACCCTTTGTACACGACGGTCATTGATTGAATTTGAACTTGCAACTTTCCGGTTGCTAATCCGTTACTCTTCCAACCTTGTCTGTTCTCGAATCTATCCACTCAGGATTGATATTAGGTAGGTATTTAACAAACGTTGCACTGGAGCAATTCTATGGGATTGATCGCAGACCGTAACCCACAGTCAATTTTGTTGCTCTATTGGCACGGCGTAAATTAAACCAACCAACCAACCCGAATTGCTGTTCTATATAGATCTGGCAACAGTATCTCTTTGTTTATATATTTGTAGTTTGTACTCCACTCCTCGATCTCGCGCACATGTTCAAAATTGCGTCATTAATTTTTCAATACAAGTACCGAAATGAAAAAATTGGGCTGCCTGTTTTTTCTCAGAAACTTTCATAATTTTCCAAGGAGTTCTTACTGTTTAAATTTTGGACTCCAAAACACATTTGATACACATTTGAACCGCAATAGAACATTAATTTTAAGACGTTTGAATACGAATTTATCTTCACTCCCCAATGCAGTCACTGGTAAAAAGCCTGTGTTTATAGATATTTTTAGAAATTTGATAGAAATGTACGATTTGTATTCTATAACAATCTTTCAGTGAACTTTTGAGGTTGGTAGGTAGGCAGGAATTTAATTACTGCCGAACTTAAAATCGACAGCGGGCTATTGACGGTACGGTATCAAACCGATGACAACACCACGAAATTTCGAACCATGGTGAACTTGAGATGAATTCACTAAAGTCAGTTACCATTTTGCATACTTTCCAAAGCAAGGGTTTTTATAAAATGTTTTTGTTGGGTCACACTTGGGCATAAGTGTAATGAGGTTGATGACAGTGCTGCGAAGGCAGCTTCTGTTCCTCTTAGTGACATCAAGATGTCCACAAAGGACTGCTGACTCCTTGTGACAAGAGTTGTAGAACCTGAAAGTCAAAAACAGATTAGATTCTATAACATTGATCATTGGCCAATATCATGTAGAGGACTGATGTCAAACTGAGCTGCCTTCACTTTGGACACATGATTCACCCATCATCATCTTTTGCTATGAGATTACCCAATTACATCTCATACTCTTCTCCTTTTCAATTGATCAAATTTTAATTGTTCTGTTTATTATCATCAACATTTAAAATATTTTAAAGCATTTTTTTGAATCCGCGAGATTTTATTTGGAAAACAATAGCCATTCAAACCGTTTTGCATTTTTACGTTCAGTTGGTATATTAAATCTCATCCAATTTTCTTTCAAAATTTAATGACTATCTATATAATACTATTTATTATATTCTTTAAAATTCAAAACTTTTTATTTCACTTAAACTATTATGCATACATAAATTAAAATCTGCTTCATTAGTTATTCTGCAGATGATGATCATTTTTATCATCTGACTATTGTTTGAATATTTTTATTCTAATCTACACATTTTTCCCATTTTAAATCAACTTTGTCTTGAGACTATTATTTTTTAAACATATTATATTTTTACTGTGTTAGATTCTGTCTTGTGTTTGGCATCCAATCCGAGAAAAGTAATTGGAGATAGAATCAACCCTTAATTTAAAGGACAGATATCTGAAAGTAAACTTAAGTGTTTTAATAAACTAGTTTTTTATTGAATAAATCTAAGTGATAAAAATATATTAAAAGTTGTATCCTTAAGTTAAAATGTTTTACTTGAAAAACTTTTTTGTTTCCTCTGTTTATTAACTTGAACTATTTACTATGAAATCTTCGAACAAAGCAAAATCTTGTATCATTATTTTTATTGAATATTTATCCTGGCAAATATTTAAAATCTATGTACACCTGCAGTGTGTTAAACTCGCCCGCCTAACAATTTGTATTACATATCTTTGATCATTTTAATTTATTTTTGTTGTAACTGATTTTCTTGTAATTGAACATTTCTATCTTTTTTACAAAATTTTCTAACTGAGCACAAGGAACATCCAATAGTGAGTATAAATTCTAGTTGATTTCTGCAGCAAAATGTGGTGAAACATAAAATAAAAGTAGTTAATG
The DNA here is from genome assembly GCA_947359465.1 of Metellina segmentata. Lineage (NCBI taxonomy): Eukaryota > Metazoa > Arthropoda > Arachnida > Araneae > Tetragnathidae > Metellina > Metellina segmentata. The sequence goes on from OX375875.1 coordinate 104,276,617, forward strand.
GCTGAAATGTATTTGTAAAAAAATAGTAATCACAATTTATTCCTGTTATTGGTTTTGAGCATGTTCTTACTTTTGATTTTTCATGTCTGATCTTTGTAAAATCTTACTATTGATCACTACACTTTTCTATTGAACTGTACTCAACTACCATTGTTAATTTGTTATACACTTAAAGTTTTAAATGACAACTATCAAACTATTGGAAAATTCCTTTTTAGGTACATTTATTCAGTGTACTAATTATATGTATTGTTATTTTATTTTTTAAATATTTACATGTATTTTTTTAAATTTCAGAACTTAAGCAGCTTTTAGAAGAATTTCCAGAACCAAAGAAGATTCTATGGAGAGTAGTTAATGAGTCTTTTGTTAGACATGGAAACTCTGATGTAAAACCTATAGTTTCTGTAAAGCAAATTAAAAATGGTATACACATTTAAATTTGTGTTTCAAATCACATGATTATTGCTTATTTTAATTAATGTTTGAGTGATATCTGTAGACAATGATAAGCTCCCTATTTCTAAAATTGAGAACTATGAAGAATTAAGAACAAATATTGAACACACTCATTTTCCAACACATGTCAGATTCTGTATTACATTTTATCTACCCTTACTATTAGTAAAATATTTTCATTTATAAGAATGTTGAGATGGTTTTAACATGATTTGAATGCATTTTGATTTTTGGATCAAAACAAAGTACAGGGTACATTATTTTAGAGGAGGTGATTTGAGCCTGACAGTCAAAAATCTCGGGCCAAACCCATCGCATAATAATAGCATAGGGTATCACATAACCATAACACATTAGTCAAATCTGATATGCGACTTTATGATCTACATAGAGACATAGCTATCAGCTTACTGAAATTTGATTAATATACTTATTTTTCCTGTAAAAATCTGCATATGTGCTCAAGCCGTACGTTGACTTTAATATTTTCATGATCTCTGCAACATTTTTTTCTGACGAGGTAAGTCTAAACTATTTTTAAAAAATCAAAACCTCATGATCTAAGCACCTTTTATTATGGACACCTTATATGTGTACTGCCAGAACTTTCTAAACTTTGTTTTAATATACTCAGTTTATGTGAAAAAAGTATTCCTATTAACTCAATTTGAAATGCCTTATATTTTGATTTTATGGAAATTGTTATGTCTAACATGAAGCAATTTTGTTTGAATTCAAAATAAGATAAATCATGTAATGCACTAAAAATATTTTTTTAAATAGTATTTTATGTGTTTTATCTTTAGTATTGAATAAGAGGAATTTAGCTTTTAGTTTTGAGCTTTTTAATAAAGTCCGAATAGTTTAATATAGTTGCGATGTCATTTGAATTTCTTTTTAGATTTTTCTTATACTTTTGTACTTATTCTTTAATTTGTATTTTTTTTATACATGAATTGTAATTATTTTTTATTCTAGAAGAGGCAAACAATCAAATAATGTGGCAAGTATCAATGTCTATGAATTGGCCAGAAAAATTTAAAGTAGTAGGCTTATCCAATAAAAAGACTGATGCTGAAACTATTTGTTTCCTTAATGCCTGCCAAAAAATTAAGGTAAGTTTAAGTTTGGAGGCATTTCTCAAGAATTATCTCATTAATTTTTTATTTAGTCGATTTCTCTTCCATATGATTGTAATCAAATAAAAGTTGCTGAATGAATTAAAAAGCAAAAAAATTTCTATTTACAGACATAGTTAAAAATCTTTTATGAGCCTTTTAAAGTAGTATGTTTTTCAAAAGTATCATGCACATTTTTACTTTCACTTATAATTATAACTAGCACAGTGTTGTAGTGACAGTTCTTTTTGTGGGCGGCTGGTGCACCTTAAATCTGTTGTGGTCGAAAGTCCTTACATTGGATTGGTGTGGAAGTTTGGAGAGTGGGATGCCAGCTCAGGTGTTGCTTCGTCATCTGACCGTGGCTCAAAATTACAAGGTAGTGTCCTCGTATCTTTCCCTTAAGGAACTGATCCTGGACCTTCATCACTAGCCCGTTGTGTTGCTCTAGTACGACGTTAACTAAAATTACCATTACTTTTCCGTGGGGTCAGGTTTGACCACTGAACCATAACGCTAGCTCTCGCCAACCCCAGATTATTTCTACGCATTCCCATTTGGTTAGCTTAAAAACCAACACTGATGGCCTCAAAGTGGCTAACTTTAAATAAATACCAATAAATTAATTTTTAAATATTTCAGATTAAATTTTAAAAATTGGGCTGGACACATTAAATTTGCAAAAATTTATGACGCACGCATGTCACCTCATTCCTTTCACTACAGCCCCATCTGTGTAAAAGAAAAACATTAATTTAAAGAATGAGACCCACCTCCACCTAATATGACATGGGCATGTCGCCAGGAAATCAAAATGTATGAATCTGATATCTTTAACGATCGCGAAAGTCAAATTCTCTGCGGCGAACACTGATGTCAGACTTGGCATAGTTCCATAAAGATTAAAAACGTTGGCTCAAGGGAGAGAAAAACAAATTAATTGATTTTAAAATGTTCTTGATTAAATTTGAAAATTCGGGCTGAACACAAAATTAGGTGTGACAAAAATTTTCTTAAAATTATTGTTTTTTCTTTTTAAAGTTTTCAGTTTAAGTAAGGACATGACAAGAATACTGTCATGGGCAATGGTGTTTGGGTACTGTTAGTATAAATATAATTTTGAAACTAGGGAAAGTAAAACATTAATAAAAATCAATTGCAAGGAATCAAATTTGCTTTCAATAAATAATTATATGATAACAAATAAATCAGAAATGTTACTTTTTAATAATCATTTCATAAATATATTCCTTATGTTTTTCTCCAAGATATATGAACTCAGCTCAATCATTTAAATTATTGGTCACTTTAATTCTAGGTTATGATTTTACAGAGGCTGTTCACGCATTTGTTAGACAATGTATATTGTATTCACAAAACTAAATTACATAAAATTCTTGTGTTTTAAATGTTCTATTTGATAGCCCTTATTCTGGACTATCTTTCGACACCGTAATTTCCAGGATAATAATGCCTTTTGAAGTGTCGGAAGAGGTATTATATTCCATTCCACCTGAACAGCTTTCCAGAGTCCTGTAAGGGTTGTGGGACGATGCTTGGATAATGCAGATTTTAAAAGTCCGAAAGCACAAAAATCCATAGGTGATACATCAGGAGATTTAGTAGGGATATCAGTGAATGGTATAGCCTTGATACCGGTTTGTTCCATTTCTTTTAGGAAATTTACATTGGATTTCGATGTGTGACTGCTAGATTTGTCTTGATGGAGTTCCACAGATTGATGGCACTGTGGATAAAGCGGTGGTATTTCATTCAGAAAAATTGGTGATAAAATATGTTCCTGATAGTATTTGGAGTTAATCTTGACATTTTTTTCCACTCTCTTTATTTTGAACTTGCCATTATATGAAAAACCAGCAACTTTCTTTCGATTCTGTGAACCATTTACTTAAATTTTTTTCTCCCCTTTTATGATAATAAATGGCTCTTTTTTTGCTGTAATCATTTTAATACACCCATGATTCATCTATTGTGACAATTTTTTTCCATTTTTCTTTGGATAAGTGTTTTTCATATAGAATTCGGCAGCGTGTCCTGCGTTCAGCGATATGCTTTGGAGAAAGACGATGCACATTGCGTTTTTTCGCTTTCTTAAGATGTAAATCAACGTTTATCATTTTGTTTACAGTGGACACCGAGCATTATAATGATTTTGTAACTGTCCTTTGACTAGGGGGATTTTCTTTTAACATTAAACAAAGTACCTTTGCAATAGTCAAAGATGTTCGTTTCTTCCTTGGATACTTGTTTGGAATTTTTGTCCCACTTGAGGCTCCAATTTGACATTTTTTTCCGTTCTTGTTGACGATATTACATATCAATGCTTTAGATATCACAAAACCATGACTCACATCATTTTTGGATAACGGAATATGAATATTTCTCTTCGGAAAGAGCAGAAATATAGCCTTCAAACGACTGCTTCGTTAAAAACGCCATTTTGAATTTTAAAAAACCTCTCAAGCCGCAGACGATAATTGGAAGAAAAAAAACCATTGTACAACTGCAATTATTTCTTTTACAGCAAATGATTTTTTATTACCGCTAACCAAAATCGTCTAAAAAATTTGCGAACAGCCTCTGTATTCTTGACTTTTAGTCTTAAATTATTTTGTTGCTGCCACTATTCAATAAACACTCCGTTTTTATTTTATAGAGCTTTGGATTGTTGGACCAGGATAACAAACCAGCTTTTTTGGCAAAAATAAACACCTTTGATGATGAAACTGTACGATTATCTAAAACGGTATTGAGTAATCTATACCAGCGCATATGGACACGTTATGGAAACAAAGAATACATACCAAGATTTCACACCTCTAAACTAGAAGGTAAGAGCTTCAAAGAATTTTCAAAATGATCCCTATTTCTTCAATTTTTTTACTATTTATTAATGAAAAGTTATGCTTTTCCTAGCTATTTCATAATGATAATTGCTTATCGTATAACCTCTATAGAACAAAAATTTACTACAAATGATTTTCAGTAGGAATTTTTGCTTCAATATTTAATCATTTCAAAAAGTATGAACGAAATGAAAAAAAATTATATTTTTAATGCCAGATGTTTAATTACCGAGTTTGACCAATTTTTTGAAGTAATGATGCATTTTAATACAGGATGCAAGTACAAAATGTAAATAAAATTGTTTTCATTCGCATTAAATTACATACTAAAGCAAAATTCGTTTTTTTACTAGGAAATGACCTTTTATTTGGGAATTATCCGGATTGGTTCTGGCCCAATTAATCCAGATAATTAGAGTTCTACTGTACTTCAAAAGTGAATGTTTATGATTCTATTATAAAAACGATATAACCTGTACCTTACATTTGAATTTTTCTACATAGTTAGTATTTTATACATTTAAAAATAATTCATATCCATTTTAAACTTGTATTCTTTGTTGCTGTTGGAAATTATGCTTTATTATTTTTCTTCATGAAATAATTAAGACACTTTTCAATTTGTAAAATGTTTACTTTCATAGGTATATTTGGTAAAGAAAGTTACTGGAAATGCCAACTTAGTCTCACCTTTCCTGAAACAAAAGTTTTTGAAGGCTGCTCTGCTCGTTTGAGGGTTGCAGAATGCATTGCATCTGCTAAAGCTTTACACTGGCTTAGGGAGAAAGAAATCATCGACTCAAATGGACGCCTCATTCTGTATTCTAGTGAGGAAGAAGCAAAATTTCTTAAACTTCATCTTGCTCCTTATTCAGTTTCCATTGCTCAGGATCTTCAAGATAAAATGATGTCAGTTTTGCAAAAATTAGAAGTAGGTGCCTCATTTTCTTGAATAAATACTGATTCTTTAGAGATATTATAGTCTTGCCCTGATGAGCTGGCATTTGAGTCACATAGTTTTGGTTAGAATTTCTTCAATTAGAGGCAGGTTAAATGTAAACATGTTCCCACAGTTAACTTTTTTAGTAGATCTAAGTCTGTGATATTGTTTGATGCCATAAGAGATAAAAGCAATTTTAAGTTCGGCAAAACAATTTGTCTCCTGTTATAATCCCCGACATAATTTTGTGGAATCCTACCCTTTCCTCTTGTAAGCTTACTTGCCTTTCTAGAAATGAAATTCCTCACCTTCATCTACCTCCTCACAGAGACAAACTAAAAGACCATTGTGTCTACAAATGAATATTTGACAACATTGTTTTATGTGTATTTTTTTTTTTTTTTTTTCATTTTTGTTTTCTCTCTTGCATTTTTCCTTTTTATTTATATTATTTAGTTAAAATTATAAATAAAAGCAAATGTATTTTTAAAATAAATTTTACTATATAAAATCTTTTTTAATGGTCTATTAACTTTTGACATAATAAAATTTCAAACTCAAATAGCAAGCAAAAAATATTTTTGTCTCCATATTTTCTATAGAAAGTAATTACACATACTTCAGTTGTGTGTCCTAATTATTATCAAACGAAAATGCATTTGAAATTAACCTTAATTTGTTATTATGTCACTAATTTAACATTAATTCAACCATAAATTTTATGCCACTAAGGTATTTTTTCAAAACAAATTTATATATTTTTCAACTGAATGGTTGTATTCTAAATGATTAATTATGCAATGTAATTTCTGTAATGTTAGTATTAAGAGGCTGATCTTCAATGGATGTGTGTTCTAAAGCCAACATTGATAGACAGATTGTAAGGACTTATCTCTTTTCAAAGATGTTTTTAATTTATTCTACATTTCTATAGACCTACTATTAATAAAGTTCGAGATTATTTTCAATTTGGTTTCATCTTTTGAATTATGTTCGTTTTAATACTCTAATTGCTTTAAAACCGTGAAGTTTCTGGAGTATTTTTAAATAAAATTTTATTTCTTCATGATTTTAACAATATTTTGTTATTTGATTTTGATCTGATTTTTTCCTTGATTAATTGATAAGTGGATACAATTTTGTAGGCATAAAAGTTTGTTAAATTTTTTTCAGGTACAGAAGTTTGATTCTATAGACGAAATAACGGTGAGTGATGATGAAATCAAGACTAGGTATCATGATGCTAACATATATGATGTAATAACTGAAAATTTATATATTGAACCTTCAGAAACGGAAGCAATGAGACGAAGTCATGAAATGCTTGATCAAAATATCTCGTTCTCTGAAAATGAAGAACCAGCTATTCGAGAAATAAGAGAAGCTAGGCTACAGTTACCTATTGCTGATAAAAGGTAAAATTTCCTAAATTTTCATATTTCCCTTTTATGTAAAAGAATGAAATATATAAGGTTTTCTTTGGCTAGCATAAAATAGAAGGTATGATTAAAAAATATTTTTTTTTAATTTATAACTTTTAAAAATTTCAGAAATATTGTTGAAAATTTCAGAACTATTTATGTATTGTTGTGAAGGTTTTATTCAATTTTTCTGTATACCTTGATAGTTTTATAAAACTAAAAACTATAAAACTATATCAAGCCACAATCTATTATCATATTTGGTTGTTATGAAAATGAAGAAAGAATTTATAACAATTTGTTTCATGAATGTCTTATTTTGTGTCTAGAAAATATTTAAATCGATTTCTCATTTGGATATCTTCAATTCAAAAATAATCTGATATGCATTACAGTATTATAAAAAAATTTGGTATTTATTCAACCTGCTGTTATACCAAGAAACATTAAATGCATCTACTTGAGTCAATTTTTAAACTAGTTTCTCTTTATTGAAACCATATTAATAGAGATAACTTCTGTGTGTACTTTTCAAAACCTAAAACCATCTAAATGATTTAAAAAAAAAAAAAAAAAAAATTGAAAGAAAAAATACTTTTAAATTTTTCAAATAAATCCTGTGATCAGTCTTAGGTTTCGAAGCAAAATTTGAACTCTTTGTACTCATAAGATTTGAAAGTTTTCTTTGAACTTAATCCCATTATAAAATTTTTAATAGAAGCATTCAAAATCTTGTTTAGGAGATATAATATATAGAAGATTAATATATAGGAGAAATATTACTATTTTTTGTATCCCAAACACTAAACTACTTATGTCCGATTATACCTTTGTCATATAAAGGCTTTTTATTTAAGAAATGGTATGTTGATCTATCTCTATTTAAGTTTAATTCTCAAAAATATTTGTCATTGTTTCAAATAGCTTTAGTACTTATCCTTTTGTTACTCAATTATGTGCTTACAAAAATATTAAAAATGTGTAGCAATTCATATTGTGATAAAATTAAAAAATAAATATCTATAAAAATCTTAATTATTTGATAAATTTATTTTTTGATACATTTAGGATTGATATTTTAAGAATGTTGGATGAAAATCGGGTTGTTGTGTTGTCTGGTGAGACTGGCTGTGGAAAAACCACTCAAGTTCCTCAATATATTCTTGATTATTATATTGGGAAAATGAAAGGAGTCTCTTGCAACATTGTTGTCACTCAGCCTCGAAGAATATCAGCAATATCAATAGCAGAACGAGTTGCTCAAGAAAGAGGTGAAAAGGCAAGTTTATATTAATTTATTTTTGAAATGTTTATTAAATGGTTGTCACAAGTGACTAAAAAGCAACTTTTTACCATTTTTCAACCTTAGTGGCTAGAGGTATCTTTTAACCTTCCTGGTGGTTATTTTGATGATTTATCTCGCCATTAGCAAAAGTGTCCAGACCTGTATGGATGAAATATATCATCGTTAGAAGTAAACTGACCTGATCTTGATCTAAAAAAAAAATCAGCGACACATACTCTATAACAAAAAATAGACGCATCAAGGAAGAATTGTCTAGGAGTTGTGCCGGGCTTGATCCTCTTGGAATGGCGCTGACTGGGGATGTATAGTCTTTAATGACGAAACCCATTTCCAAATGTGTCCTGACGATAACTGGAGATGTCCAGGGCAGCGTGGGGATGCTGTCCTTATTATCGCATACCCACAACAGGGCGTTATGGTCTGGGGTGCCATCTCCTTTGATAACCGGACCCCTTTGGTAGTCGTTTCTGTCACACTAACAGCACAGCAGTACGTAGATGACATTCTATGGCCGGTTGTGTTGCCGTTCCTTTTGCGACACCCTCTACTTTTCAAGAAGATAATGCCCGACTGCACACGACACGTGTTGCTATGAATTGTCTTCAAGCTTTCCCAACACTTCTTTAGCCAGCTAGGTCTCCTGATCTCTCTTCCATAGAGCAAATTTGGGACGTTATGGGAAGGTGATTGCAACCTTCCCGGAATGTTGACTATTTAGCCCGACAGTTGGAAACAATTTGGCATGAAATTCCGCAGGATACCATCCGGGAACTTTCTCCGTCTATGCCACGACGGGTGACATCTTGCTTCCAGGCCAGAGGTGGACCAACGCCTAATTGACTTCCTTCCTATGTAATGGTCAAACTCTGAAATAAATCATTCAATTGTTCTGAAATTTTAATCGTTTGTTTTTCTATGTATGTTCTTCACATCCACCAATTTTTATCGCAATCGGACAAATCTAACTATTATTACTAATTGAATCATTCTATAATTATGTTTTGCTTCTTACATATTTGGGTACTTTATTTTATTAAAGATGTATGTTTAACTGTGTTGGTCATGTTTATCTTTGGAAAAGTAACATTTATTTAATGGTTATAAAGTTTTTGGAAATCTGCAATAGTGAATGATATAGCTGATCCCCCATCATTAATAAATACTATCATCTTCCCTAAATCTGACATTTCCCACATCAGGCCTCATAATGGTCCAACACTCACTCAATGGTAAGCAACTGCACTTTTTGTATACCAAGTGTTCCTAGTTCAAGAATTGAAAATTTAGTGTAATCTTATGCATGGTAGGAGTTGGAAATTAGGAATTGTGGTGCAAGTCATGTTAACGGGAGATTTACTTGGTTGATTTTATTTCAAAAGAAAATCTTTGTTAACCTAAATGGTATTTCTATTCATTTAATAAAATTTCTAAGTGGCGATAGCATGGTGTTGATTTAGTCTGCAGAATATTCATATATGATTGCTAAACCTTTTATGAGTTTAACTCTAAAGATAGTCTTTTTGACTTATGAAACAGCTTAAAAACACAAAATTCTTAAAAATTCCCATCTATTTAAATTTTGAATTGTCATAACTCCTATATATTTGTAGTTTTGCGTTCACAATTTCAGTTAAATGTTTTAAATCTAAAAGCATAAATTGTTTTGTTATTGTAAATGTCAATTTTTGGATTTAATCATAAACTTTACATAAGTGCACCAAAAGTTCAAAAATCTTTTTGACGTGAGGTTAGATATTTAATCATTTATTTTTATTGTTTTATATGAACAATTTCTCCTTTTGCATTTTCAACACATGCATGAATTTTTATACAAAAAATAGGAAACAAAATAATTTGTCATTTTAGTTCATCTGTAAATTTGAACTCGATTAAGGAACAATTTCAAATCAGTCAGTTAAGTTTTTATTTCAGGTATTAGTTACAAAGAATGGAATGCTTTTGCTAGATGATACATAACAACGCTATTAGTTAATAATTTCTCAAAGTTGTAATTTGCTTATTTTTCTTTTTTAAAATTGTTAAACTATTCATTCCTTTTCAATTTATAGGTTGGTGAAATCATTGGACATCATGTGCGCCTGAATAAAAATTTACCTAAACAGAATGGTGCAATCTTGTATTGTTCCACTGGTATGCTACTTCGAAAATTATGCTCCAATCCTAACCTCGATGGAATAAGTCATGTTATAGTCGATGAAGTTCATGAAAGAAACATTCAAATCGATTTTTTGTTAATTCTTTTGAGGCGACTGCTAGAAAGTAACAAAAGCCTTAAGCTCATGTTAATGAGTGCCTCTTTTAATACCAACATTTTCTCTCAGTATTTCAACAACTGTCCTGTGATCCATGTGCCAGGGAAAATATATCCAGTCAAAGAATTCTTTTTGGAAGATTTGAAAACTGACATTCCACATATCAGGCCTCCTAATGGTCCAACCCTTGACGCTGACCTTGTAGTCAATGTGATTAACCACATCAATACAACTCAGAAGCATGGAGCTATTTTATGCTTTCTTCCAGGTTGGCATGACATTTTAACTGTGAAAAATAAACTCTCAGAGACTATCAAGGAAGGGCCAAAATTGAAGATCTGTTGTGCTCACTCACGATTGCCCCATGAAGAACAAAAGACTATTTTCCAAAGAGCTCAGGAGGGAGCTCGAAAAGTGATTCTTGCCACAAACATAGCTGAAACATCTATAACAATTAATGATGTGGTGTTTGTTGTAAATAGCGGATTGCACAAAGGTACGTCTTTTGATGGGGAAAGAGGCGTTGCTTCATTGGGTACTCAGTGGATCACCAAAGCAAATGTCCGTCAACGTAGAGGTAGAGCTGGTCGCGTCCAACCTGGAGTTTGTTACAACTTGTTTACGCGAAAGGTATTGATGGCTATGGATGATTATCCTGTACCAGAGCTTCTTCGAATGCCACTTGAAAATGTTATTCTTGATTGCAAGGTTTGTAGACAATTATTTACAAAAATGGTTAGTTTTAAATGTTTTCATAGGATTTTGTTCAGGCAGAAAGTTAAAATTGAAAATGCATCTAACAAGGCTAAAATATAATGCATTTGTTAAAGAAATATAGATTAAATGTTAAAAATATTATCATCCATAAGTAACAGGTTGACTCTTCAGACTTGTATCATCTCTTAGACAAAGTGGTATCATCATGGCCCAATGAGTTTGCCCAATGTTCTTGCAATCTGCTAGTTATAGGTGATACAGCTTTGATTCCTGTCATATTCAATTCTTCCCTGGGTATATTTCTTCTCTGTCAGTAAAACTTTCCTTGTGACTCAGAATGGCATGATTTCTATGATCAATTAATTCAGTGGTATTTTTAGAAGCATACAAAAATGACGTTTGGAGAGATTCTTCAATTTTATTAAAGATTAATTACTATTTAACATTATTTACAGACATAGATAAAGATTGCATATTAATGCAAATCAAATCAATCAAATTAAGAATGCTAGATTCTTATCGAATTCAAATCAAGAGTAACTAAGAGTTATTCAAATCAAGAGCAGGCGTGAAAGAGCAGGGAAGGTGCATGACGTCAGCGCCATCAAAGATTCAAATAATTTCCCACACCTTGTTTGTGTATGTTCATTTACTTTAGCCTTGAGAGTCACATCTCATTTAGGTGAGTATTGGCATCATGGACCTGAGGTACTCTATTGATCTTTTCCTTTTCCATGGGGTTTACCATCTTTAGTAAACACAGGGTTCACGTTCTCAAATATGATACCCAAACAATCTTTTTCTGCCTTTATCCCATTATTCTATTCCCCAATCTATCTTTCAATTTCACATTGTTTGTTTGAATTTTGGCACAGTGGCAAAAAAATAAGGCCCTTGTCCATAAAATACCCATAAGAACCAACCATTTACTTGATAGTTGGTGTTAGTTTGGGAAAATATAATCCTTGCACCATAAAACCCAACCAACCAGGGACTAAGTTAAGCCTTTCTCCTAAATTAATTTTTTATGCTTGGATTAAAAATTGGTTTGAAAAAATTATATTTAAAAAATATCTATTTTTGACTTTTGTATATTTGGTTTACTAAAAAAAACTGATATTATAGATTACCAAAAAACAATTTATACAATGTTGGCATTGTCAAAAATTGAAAATCCCAGGCTATGAATTTTAAAATTCTATTTGTTTTATTGTGGTTGTATTCCTGGAAGCAGAAAATACTTAAAACTGTGACGTACATCGCAGAACAGTCTTTGCAGAACATATTTTCATTAATTTTATCAAAATTTTGGCCAATTTTTTAAAATCGTAAGTTACGACGTTTTGCAGTGCAAAGCTCCTTATCACACCTTTTTGTTCTTTTCTAACTATGGAACAACCTCCCTACACCACCCAAATTACCACAAACACTTTATAAATAACACATTTTTTATGTCAATGACAAAATATTTAACTTCAAAAGTTACTAAATTACAAATTCTAAAAGTATGCCTTGGTTTTAAATAAAGCAAGTTAATTAATTCTGATGTTTTATTATAAATATGTAATACATATTTAGCCGATAATTGTGTTTTACCTCTGTTTTTGATTTTTATTCAGTTTTCAAAATTCGGACCAAATTCCGGTAGAACAACTGCAATTGCTTGGAGTTGTGTTGCAGAACACTGAATATAATTCTGCACCTGGGGTTGTGTCCAAACAAGCAAACTCAGTATAATTATTTATGACTAAATTAACCCTCCTGGTGATCGTGTTGACAAGGTATCTATTCATTTTCAAGTGACAAGATCTTGGAAGACAAGATACCTTGTCATCATAAAAAAAAATTGCAATATCTTAATGACAAGATATTTCATCATTAGATAAATTGTTCAGATCTTGATGGATGAATTATCTCGTCGAAACCGCTTGGAGGGTTAATAATTAAAACATTTTTGAAGCATGAATTTATAATATGGTTATGTAATTTTATAGCTATATTGTCCGGAGAGTAAAGCAGAGGATTTTCTGTCCTTGGCATTACAACCACCAGGTAGACCTGCTTTGCAAGCTGGTGTGACTGAACTGCAAATCTCTGGAGTTCTTGATGAAAATGAAAATCTAACAGACCTAGGAAAAATTGTTGTAAATTTTTCAACTCATCCTTGTTTATCTGTTGCCCTTGTGCATGCAGCATTTCTTGGGTAATTTAACATTATTCTATTAATATTGTTAGATGTGTAAATATATATGTTTTCTTTAGATTTTGCTTAAATCAGTAAGTCAAGATGTTTGTGGCCTTTATGTTTTCACTTCATAAAATGATTGAGATACTGAACTGAAACAGTATCTCCATAGCTGGTTTTTCAGTTTCCTCACTTTTTTCTCAATCTTTAAACAACAGATTAACATATTTTATAATTTTATCTCACTTTTCTGGACAGTTAATACAAAAATGTAACCATCTTAAAAATTTCTTGATACATTGAAGAACTGAAACAGATGGCTGTATCTATCAATTTTCAAAAATTGGACCTAATACTTATATTGCTTCCATGTTAAAACATTGAATACAAATTATTTAAAATTATTTCTTATATTTTAATTTGAAATTATTTGTTTGTTAAGATTTTTGTAATTTAAAATGGTACTGTCGTAAAGAATGAACTATTAGTTTAAAATCAGATATTCTTTTTCCTCTGTGAGTTTTTTTTCTCCTAACTATATAAAAATTAACATCATTAGGAGTTTTCAGATATTTGGTATTCAAAATACATACATTTGTATAATTGATATAAGCAAATGAGTGGATATTAATTTCTACATTTCTACACAAAATAGAATTAAAATTCTCTTTCTGATCAATTTTATTGTTAATTCAAAAATAAACTTCCGCTAATGGAATTTTCTTCACAGTTGCCTGAACCCAGTACTGACCATCTGTGCAATTTTGACTACTGGAAAAGAACCATTTATTAACACTTTAGAAGAAAAGTCTATAATTAAAAAGGTAAGTCAAATGATGCATAAAAGTTGACCATACGAAAATAAGACCTGATATGAGTAAATGTGACCATTGAGGAATGAAAATTATAAATTTTTCGCTACATACTTTTAAATTGATAAATTAAAAACCCTGATTTGACATAAAATGTCATGTTTCGCTAATCTTGAAAATAAATATTGAAACTGTTACATTTCAAACTTAAAAGCTTTTAATCTTCTAAAAAGTTATTTCTATGTCAACACAATATATTTTATTGCTTAACCAACAATTCCATTAGAAGCAAAATTCCTAGAATACATTTCTAAACGGTATAAAACATGTGACTTCATGATAAAAAGTGGAGGTGTGAAAAATATGTTTGAAGATCTCTGAATGTTTTGTTGCTACTTATTTCCTAATTTAAATTCATGTCATCTGAAGAATTCCTGAATCCGCATGCATTCATTGTGTAAATGATGTTGAGTTATTAGCTATTTTGTATATGACAATCTTTTCAATAATGTGTGATAATCTTTGTATAATTATAGATCAAGCAAGATTATGACAACTATTTGTGCAGTGACCATCTAGCCTTGAGTAATATCTTTGACACATGGAAAAAATTCAGTGAAGAATCTGAAGCAAAAGCATTCATTGAAGAAAATTTATTAGATGAACAAAATTTAAACTTTATAAAGGGTAATTTTAGATAAATTATATCTTAGATTTGTTTTATTTTTTATTATAGCAAAATTGGCAAAAGTAATTAATATTTTTGTTAACCAATATTGCAGTGTGCATTTGTGCACAGTTATGTGCCTCTATTCCAGTAAACACTTAGTCTCCAATGAGGTTTACAAAAACAAGCAAGAAATTGTTTTGTTATATTTTTAATAGTATAGCTATAAAATTTCTGCAATTTATATTAATCATGACAAAGTACACTTATTTGAATTAATTATGTATAAAAAATTACTCTTGTACTTGTTCCTTAAGAGATTCTGAGTAAAATGGAGGTAACAAAGTGTTTAAGCAAACCCATATTAATACTGAAATAGGTTATATACCTCTTAAATGGTCATTCCATTTGAAATTGGCTGACCAAACTGTTTAATTATTTTGCTGTGGAATGTATGTAATGTAATCACTTGTATGCATTCTTATCTGTATATAAAAACCTCTATCTCAATATATCGTCAGCTTAGAGCAGAAATTCATTAACTTACATATTTCAATCACTAAAGGTTTATTTTCATGATGAGAAGTACATTATCATATTGTAATATGTTTAGAAGATGCATAACAATATGTGAGTGCTTGCAATTTTTATTTTTGGAATTAAAAACTAATATCGTCTTTAAATAGCAACACATTTTTATTTTGTCTGTTAATGACTGCTACAGAATTTGTTCTCAAATTTTACTGCTTAATTTAAATATCTTTATATGAGCTCTAGACCTGCATAATATTGCACAGAAAATTTTGCTGTTCTAATGAAATGCTTCAGCCGCCTGATTAAGAAGGTAATGTGAAATATGTGAGACATAACATAAGTATGTAAAAGAAAATATGAATGAAAATAAGTTTAGCGTTGATAAACATCAAATCGCCTTTCAATAATGAAATGAGATGAACTTGAAGAATGTAGATATTAAAAATCTTATTATGATATAGCATGACAAAGCTGTGCTTTTTGCTATGCATTTAATTGGAAAAAAGAGTTAACAGAGAAGTAAGTGCTGTTATAAGTTTTTGGATAATTTCTTTTAGAGGTATGAAAAGCATTTGTGTTAAGATGGCTGTTATATTTATTAAAATGGATTGAAGTAAGATATGCAAGTACTACACTTTATTATCGATAGATGTAAGCAATTAAGAAAGTTCTGTGCATATGCTATGCATGGGTCTGCTAGTATTATTAATTTTTGTCGTAGATTATATGTTTGCCTGTTATAAGTATTTGGTCATGTTTGTGAAGTAATTTCAGACATCAAAGTTATTGATTATTAAAGACAAGCTTATCCTTTCAGAATTGAAGTCCTTGTTTGCTGCAGATTTACACAGTTGTGGCATGATCGACAGTCAACATGCGTTCTCAGATCCTGAAAATAAATGCAATGTTAACAGTAACCACATGCCAAGCATATTTGCTGCTCTTACAGCTGCATTTTATCCTAATGTTATTAAACTAATGCAAGGGGAAGTTGCACATGGGAAGATTAATAAAGATGCTGTCATTTATTCACTTTTGTAAGTATAGCTGCTGTAAATGAAATTATTTTTGCTTGTTGTATGGGATTGAAATTTTTTTCCCATGGGTTTGCCCTCTGCACTTGCAGCTCGTAAGTTATAGGTGATGGTGGTTCGATTACTGTAACTACACTGTGTGTATTTGTCTCTTCTCTGTCAGTAAAACTTTCTTTGTGTGTATGTCCATTACTTGATATTGTCTTGTTTTTGGCAAAGCCTGACTAAATATGGCCCCTGCACCATATGAACCAATGTGTTTAAAAAAAGAAATTCTTTCTGTGATTGTACTTGAATTTTTCTACTTTTAAACAAAACTTCAATTTATAAATCTTTAGACTAAATATTCTCCAATGCTACATATATCAGAGCTTTACCAAACTTTTTCTATTTGCTTCAAAATATTACACATCCTGTTTTAAAATAGATTTTTGAGTGGGAATTTCATTGCATGTAAAAATCACAAGACTTATTTAATGACATTTACTATTGTAATTATTTTGTGGCTCCTTCCAAAGATTATATTCATGAAGAATAAAAGGCTGCCGTTTTCAATATTTATGATCTCTCTGATATACTTTGAATGAATATCAGGTGTATGGAATAATGGATACTCAAATGTATTTCTATAATTATGGTAATTTGTATTTTGTCCAGACCATTAAAGATTTTGTTTTAAGATTCTAAGGACCCAGATATGCCAAAGATATTTTCAGGTCAAGGTATACATTGCATCAATGTCATTTGATTAGTTGTTTTTCTATTTTTATGTTAAAACCAGTAAATAATTATAATCTAAAAGAAATAATGTTGAAGTATGAAAGTTTTTGATAATTCCTTGATATAATCTCTGCTATCCCATCATCGACTTGGATCACATCTTGCATCTTTGTTGTCTCATTTTCAATGCATCAAAAAATTATAAACTGCTAATATAAAGATGCCATTCTGAAATGTAACTTGGATTCGATATTACATGAAAGAGATTCGAGCAAGTTATAGCATTGATAGCATTCAAAGATTTTCAAAATCATGCATCTTGTTGCAACTCATAGTTGTAAGCTCCTATCTGACTAATTATTCCTTTTCAAGAAGTAAAACTTCAACTTGTATAGTGGTCATAGCACTTGTCTATACCACCCAGCAGGTCATGGATTTGAATCCCAGTTCATAAGTGCATGGATGCTAGTGATTGTCCTTATTACGAGTAGCAGCTGCTCCCATTGGATGCTCCTTCACAATTTTCACTCGGTTTGACCCTGGTTGTAACTGAAGGCCTAGAGGTTGGACTGGGGAAAAGGTATCTCTTCATGTCTGCTATAGCTTCCTTTGATTCCTGCTTAGCTTTTATTCGTTTCTTTCTTGATTCGATTGCCTGATATCACAAGATCTTCCACGTGATGAGAATTTTCCTTCATGAGTGTTTATTCTAAACTGTATTTTGAAATTCTAATGTATTTCTTATATTATTTTCTGTAGTTTTTCTGATATATTTTCTTAGTTCCACTTATTTATTTATTTTGGCCTAATATAAGTATTGTTTATTTGTTTAGAAAAGGACAGCGGGGCTACATTCAAAAAGAATCTGTTGCTTCAAATGAATATGAGCTTCCTAGTCCATGGCTCATTTACTTTTCTGCTTTACAATCTGAAGCTCGTAGGTTAATGATGACTTCTGCTGTTTCCTCAGTGCCTGGTATTTGTCTTCTCTTGTTTGCAGGACAAAATATTTCTGTCAGTAAAGTGAGTAGAAATATTTTTTGCTTTTGTTCCTAGTTAGTAGCCAAAACAACAAATATTATTGGAGTCAATGAATTCTCCATCAATCATTTGATGCTTCTGTTTTAATCTTGTAAATATGTTACTTATTACTTTCTGTGATAATTTCACTACTTCCCATATATCTGTGTTTTTTTTTTTTTTTAATTTATTAGGAAGTAAGCAGTTTTAGGCCCCTGGGAGGATAGCACCTGATCCTATTAACCATAATCTGTCATCATGAGCTTAGACAAATCTGACAGTTTGTTCTTCTAAAAATATTGTAATAATTTCTTTAGCAGTTTGATTTTTTTAATTGGAATGTTTCTGGCTTTATGGGAAATTGGTATCCATTTCTAAGTGCATATTTTACCTCTAAATGGTTTTCAAAACCTACAATATCAACATACTTATAGGGGGAAATGTCGAAATCCCTTTTGTACATGTGTATGAGTGAGTTAAAAGAATATCTTGTAAACTTTCAATACAGTATATTGAACATATCATTTTTGCTGCAATAATTTATTAAGCTTTACCAAATGGTTTTGTGAGACAAATAGTTTATATCATTCTATAATTCAGATTTGTGCCTTCACTTAAGATAGAAAATTTTGAAGTATATTCCTTGGATTCTATTTTCTACTTGATGTTGTCTTGCATTTGACTCAGCAAGACGTAATACGACCATAAAACGCCAAAACAACCCACAAATCATGAATTCTGTAACACTGCTGTATTTGATTCCAATCAGCCATTTAAATATCTAAAATAATATAGAATGTTTTTAAATGTATATATTTTTTTCTTTTATCTGAAGTTTTACATGTATACCTTACACACCTGCTCTGATATACTCATTATATTAAAGCAAATAAGGCAGCTTGAAGTTAGGAAGTATCACTCATGAAACATTATTTTCACATTCACGGAATTAAAGATGTCATATAGACCCTCGATATATCACGGAGGATAAAAAGTCGGATGTATCAAGGCTTAGGAAACTTATTAGAATTTGAAAAGTATAAGTTGCGTATAGTAATAAATATTGTATATAAGTAATAAATAATAAATTGTGAGCTTCTTTTTCCTTAACTGTATGCAAAACTTCGTGTTAAAGAGGATCAATGTTAAACCTATAAAAATAGTACACAAAAATTATAATATCTGATCATAAGGAGTTATTGTGTTTATATTAGTTGTAGTGAGAAGTTTTAAAGCATGTGTCAAAGAAATGAATATGTAATTTAGAGCTGATAATAATACTTTTATTCATCGAAATAATCTCCGTCATTATCTAATACCTTCTGCCATCGATCATTCAGTTCACGGATGTCAGCAGTGTAGAAAGATTCCTCTGTTGACACAATGAAGTCGTCAACCCATTTTCGTACGTCGTCTACTGTCCGGAAGTTTACAGAAGACAAGGAATTCTGCATAGACCGAAACAAATGATAGTCCGAAGTGACTATGTCGGGGCTATACGCCGGGTGTTCCAAAACTTCCCAGCAAAGTGTTACTAACGTGTACTTGACCACTTTTGCAACATGCGTCCGTGCATTGTCATGGAGCAATTTGACGGGCCGCAAACCTTTGCCAGTAAACGGACGTTTTCGATCGATTTCCTGTTGTAATCCAATTGTTGTTTATAGCATTCAGCAGTTACACTTACACCCGACTTCAGCAATTTTTAATAAAGTTCTCCCTTTATATCTCACCAGATGCATAGGAGAATTTTTTTGCAGTGAATGTCTCTTTTCGGCATTGATATAGTTGCTTCACCAGGATTCACCCAATATTTTTTGCGTTTCGGACAGTCATAACAGATTTATTTTTTATCTCCTGTCACGATTTTCCACAAGAAAGATTTTCTGTGTTGCCTTTTTAGCAGATTCACACACTTCAAGACACGGTCTTCCTCAATGCATGTGGCACACATTTCCTGCCTTCTGAATCTCTCCCATTGCATGTATACGATTAGAATTCGTTTTTTGTGATACTCCTAACTGTTCAGAAGTTCATTTTGCGTTTGAGATGCATCTTTATCGAGAAGTGTTTGCAAATCGTCATGGATAGCCTTCAGTGGAGCGCCGCTACGTTGTCGATCGCTAACCTCAAAATCGCCATCTTTAAAACGTCGAAACCAATACTCACTTGTGCAATATTCACCCCTAAATCATAAGAAATTGATTGACATGCTTTTGCAGCACTTTTGTGCTGGTGAAATTCGTAACGAATGCAGTGACGAATAAATGTCTTATCGTATGACATCTTTCACCTTTAAAATTTCAACTTAACGTTCAGTTTTTCCCTAGCTTCTGCGTCAGTTTGATATCTCTAATCCGGTTTTTATCACATGACACAATCGCGGTGTACTGATTGGTATGCTATTTTGCAGTAGTCGTCATACAAAACTCGCTTTAGAACTTCTTACTACACCTAATATATTACCAAGTTTTGTTTTCAATGACTATATCTTTGTTTTATTTCTAGGAAAATTCTAGTCAGGAGACCACAGAAGATTCTGCAATTCTTACATTGGATGATCACAGAAAGCTAACTTTTAATTGCACTCAAAAAGAAGCTGATATCCTTGTACAGTGGCGGGACAATGTGAAAAAAGCTTTTCTGACTTATATTCGAACCCTCGAAAAACAGCCTGAAAATGGCAATATTGAAATGTCAGTGTACTATTCTGATTTCCTTCCTGTTTTAAAAGAAGTCTTATCAACTCCTCAAGTGCCCTTTACCAAAGGACAGGTCTATAAATTTATCAATAACTCTTTAGTGTCCGAAGAGATATAACATTATTTAATTTGTATAACTGTTAGTGTGAGTTTAAATATTTCTTATGATTGAAGAAGATTGAATTCTGATTGTTGAATATGCTGAAAATAGTTCCTTTTAATATATAATTTTAATTTATAAGGTCTCATAACAATGATAAGTAATTTATAATTAGTTGAGTGTATTTATTTAGTCAAATAAAATAAAAATCAGTATTTATATAAACTATATGAACTGCAGAATCTAAAAATATCAATAAGTGTACTTAGAAATTCTCGTGTCTTGTGTAGGTGTTTGAAATTGTGTGTCATGACTTCACATCAAAAATTGTACAGAATTGTATATACAGACTAAAATGATGTGATAGTTTTTTAATTGTTGTAATAAATGGATCATGTTTACTTATGCTTTTTATTTAAACAATGTATAATTTTTTAGACATGTTCAGCAAGTTACACTAAATGCATGATAAAAATAATTAGCATGAGACTCGAAATAGGTTATTTCAAAAGTGCAAAATTAAGTGACCATATTTAAATGCTTCATTTAGATTTCATAACTATTTTTCTCTAGTGAGTGATGTTCACTTATATCAGATATTGAATAATAAATTAAGCTTAGTTTGTGACTTCTGCACAGGGTAAGTCAAAATTACAAAACTTTAATGAATTATTGTCAAGCAAACTAATAAGAAACCTTGTATATTTAGGGATCTTTCAAATTGTTATCCCTGAATTATGCAAGGGATATAAATATTCAGAATGATGCTAACAGGACTATATTATGTTTGTTATGGAACGTAGCCTGATTCTGACATTGGCTTGCAGTTCAGATAGCATAATAATCTAAGTAGGCTGATAATAGCAATACAAGCTACTCTTCAGATGAAACGAATAGATTCAGAGAAACAAAAGAATATCCTTTGGATTAAGATTGGGATAGTATGCTTAGGAGACACTTCATTTATTTAAAAAACCATTTCCTTAAAAAAATAGTCGCCTGTTAGGTTCACTCTCTACAGTGGCATAGCATCCATACTAGCCCAGAAACCTGAGGTTTTTTTTTTTAGATAAAATTTGGTTTCAAAAAATAAAACCTTTTGCTTAAGAACCGCTATTTTTTAAACATAAATTTAAGAGACACATCTGTTAACATTTTAATGTCTTTGATTTTCACTGCAATAAAGCATCCAGGGGAATGTGGATGCTTGGTAATTTGAGCTTCAAATGGTTTCTTACTATGGTTTTTGTTAAAAGTGTTTGTAATGTGTAATGGGTACCTTCAGAACAGGCCCTTCTCCATACATTGTGTTACTCTAGTGCGATGTGAATTCAGCACATAACCAACCTTTCTCATGTCTTGATTACGATCAGAGTCAATCCAGCTGAGTTAATGTGTGCAGTTGGACCTTATGCATGGTCTATCATTCCTCTTAGTTAAAGACTGCTTAAAGTTTTAAGGGGACCTGTGCAGTCCTATCTCCTAAAGGTTGAAGCCGACCAACCGGTATAGTGGTTAAGGTGTTAACCTCTACATTGGAAGGTTTCTGATTCGAATCCGGGTCCGGGCATGGATGATTGTAAGCGTATGGTGTATAGTCGGCTGGTGCACCGTAAATCTGTCGTGGCCGAAAGTCCTCACGTTGGGTTGGCGTGGAAGTTTGGAGAGTGGGGTGCCAGTTCAGATGTTGCTTCGTCATCTGACCGTGGTTCAAAATTACTAGGTGTTGTCCTCGGATCTTTCCCTTACGGGACTGATCCCGGACCGTCGTCAATAGCCTGTTGTGTTGCTCTAGTACGACGTTAACTAAAATTACCATACCATTACCATAAGGTTAAAATTGTCAAATTTTAAGGAACATTTTCTCGGAATCTTTTATGTGTTTTGATTAAAAAAATTTTTACATAGGTTATGAGGCGGGAGGGGCACTTTTAAACCCTTAAGCACAGGTCTTTTTAAAAAACTTAAAATTTGAAGTTTTGAGGGGTTGTTTCCGCCTTCAACTCATTTTTTTACTGTAAAATGTCCAATTTTTATACTCTTCAACAGTCAAAATGAACTTTTATTTCTGAGCAGATAGAAAAAAATGCGTTTAAAGCATACAATTGACCTTACTTCAGGTATGTACAGGTATTTTTAAAATAATTCTATTTAACGTATCTCCGTAAATAATATATCATTTTAAACAGAATTGAATAAACATTTATTTAAATTTATAAAAAAATAATCAAAATTTTGAGATATTTTTTTTTACTGGTCCCCTTAAGACAATGTTACGATCATCCATAAAGAGTTTCCAAGATTGGTCTCATTTGTGCCTTTTTAACATGTGGAAAAGGAACAACAGAAAATGGAGTTGACTTATAAAGTTGTCTGAAGGTAAGGATGTTTTTAATTTTCGATCCCATCTCGGCATCTGACCGTGTTTTAAAATTGACAAGGTGTTTGTCTTTTCTTTGTGACTGATTCTGGACCATCCCCAATAACCCGTTGAGTTGCTCAAGTGAGAAGTTTATTCAATTACCTACTTTCCTACCTATCTCAACTATCAGCATTATGTTATGCTGCTGATTATTTTGTTATCAAGCTTCCTTCATTAAAAGAAACTAGATAAACTCTTGCTGCATAAAGTTCAAGGACTTGTTAGCAATACTTTTGCATGTGTTAGTTCTTATAAAATCGCTGAAGTCAGCATTTCTCAAACTGGATTATGGTAAAACAATGTTTTAGAAATGCAAAGTCATAATTATTGTAAAAGGATAGTTTAAATAGGCAACAGTTTTACCAGTAAGTTCGATGCCTTTTTTCTAAATCTAAATTCTAACATTATCCTAAAACAGAGCATACTTTATCGGTTGCATGTCATTTTTATTCTTCAACAAAATCTAAAGTATTAAAATTTGTTTTAGATAAAAAATTTCAGATCTTTTAGGGTAAAACTGAGGTAAAGAAATCCACTTAGTTAGTGATTTTCAAATCAAGGCACACAAACTAGTAACCAAAAAATTAACGTTTACCTATCGAACAAAAATTAGGCATAATTTCGATTGGTTTACAAAACATAATAGTTATTTACCCTTTTTGCTTCAAAGTTAGTTTTTTTTAATCTCTTTGAAAGTATTTGATACTTTATAATAAAAAGGGTGTTTTATGAACATACTTGGGGTTAAAAATTCTAAACTAAATCGTTGAAATGAAACAAATTTTATGCATTAAATTGCTTCACTATCCCTAAGCCATACCAGAGCTATTCTTGCTGCACACCTGTTGAAAATCGCTGCCCTAACGCTGAAAAAAGATCTATTATTAGTAATCTGCTTTATTCAAAATGGCTGTCCTTACATTCCAAAAATATCAAAGATGCTTTCTGTGGAATAATTATTAAAGATTATTCGTTTGAACTAATGAAGTCGAGGTTGCATAAAAATGCATTGTCACGTTTTATAATATCCTGTTAAAATTTTTTATATCCTAATATCTATTATTGTTTAGATTTTCCAAATGAATCATTGAGTTAAAAACTTCCTTTTCATGACCAAAACCTGCACTAAGATTAAAATAATGCCGAGGATATTTTTGATAAATTTCAAGACAAAAGCTTATTTCTGATAAAAAGAAAAGAACTACAGCGAAGGTTATTACTGAAAAAGTTCCTTTTCAAGAAGAAAAGAAGTCGGCTAAAACTCTGGTATGTTAGCTCAGATAATCATTTAACACTAAAGGTAACGTTAATAAAAATCAAGACACCAAAACGTACTCAAACTACATCTCTTTTCCTCTAATGCAAGTTTACGCTTACAGTCTACCCAAAGTCAAACAGTTCTTTCTCAGTACGTATATACCCATCGATGCGATAGAAATATAATAGACGATAAAAATAAGACCTATTTTAGCGGTTGTTTACTAACTCTGATTCGACAAAATAAATGCAATTCTTTTTAGATACGTGTTTATTAGAATACAATGCAAACTTTTCTGATATGGGAACCAAATAAAACCACCCCTTTAAACGGCAAGTTCAGAATAATTTTTTATTAAATGAAATTTTCCTCATATTTCAAATCCATTAAAATTTTTACTCCATCTTTAGCAGTCTAGGAGATGGAAAAAAGAACTACATAACTAAAGTTAAAACTTTGTTTTTTATCGCTTCTGGAAAATCATTCCACCGCGCAAAATGAAAACGGAAAAAATAAATTTAGAATCTGTTCTTTCGATCTGATTATGCTGTTGCCATTCCAAAGAAAACAATAATAATTAAATTCATTTAAAAGTGTTCTAGATTGAATTTTAAAATTCGCCGCGACCCTAAAATTGCAAAAAAGTCGGACAACTTGTGTGCCAAATCCCACTACTGTAAGTGCCATAGATTCGTCAGGACTATGCGTTCAAGAAATAAACATTTTTATGTTTATTTCATCGTTTCATGGAGGTAAGCTCTCGTCCCATGAGAAATTCCCATAAATCCATTTCGATTCAGACAGGCAAAACTCATTTCGGATATTGGTATTTCTTTTCACCTGTGTTGAAGCTGTTTCGAGAAAGGTAATATTTTATTACATTTCTCGTACTTTATTATCTTTTTACGGAAGATGTGGAGGAGGGCGCCGTTATGTGGACCCCCCCCCCCACCAGTTGGGGGTAAGGGCAACCGGAGGGTTGCGAGTTCGCAACTCGATTCATCCAGATCACCGTGTACGTGGGGGTCTGTTAATTTTCGTGACCTCAATTGTTTTCACGTTAGCATGGTGTGAAAGTTTGGGGGATGGGATCTCAGGTGTTGCCCTAGTCATATCTAATCGTAGTTCAAACTCACGAGGTGTTGTCCTCGAGTCTTTCCCTTCGAGTTTGATTTCATACCGTCGCAGTAGTTCAAATACCTATGTTTAAAACTAAGCTTTTTAGAATTCCAAAGCAATTTAAAAAACCAGACCCTGATCCCATCGTCGAATGCAAAATAAGGTTTCAACTTTGTATCTCATTTACCTCTCATCAGTTCTCGTTAAGCTGTTCTTTGTTGAATTTCTTTTCAAAACTCGGAACTTTTAACAGACTAATAATGTTTATAGTCTTGTTTACAAAAAGAAAATCACCTGCTCATTTTTTCTCTTTTTTTTAACGTTCCCACACTCGCCTGTTTTCTATAAATAGATCACATTTATCTCTGACAAGAATTGTTACCTCGTGGTATTTTAGGTGTGTGAGGAAAAACATTGAAAAAAATAATTGACTGCGTCTTAGAAACATTGACACACTTCAGAGAAATCGAAAAGTAGGGGGTCAGTTTTCTTTACTGACAACATTTTCAGAAAAATTGTTTCAAAAAGTGATTCCAATTTCTGGGCACAATTTTTGTTTAGATATCAACATATTTGAAAGATAGCAAGAAATTCGAGCTTAAAAAAATATTTTTTCATTTTAGGTTCCCTTTACACCAACAGATTCCTTCCCAATCTGTCCAGTGGAAACTGAGTGACGAAAATTCGGGAAAACCTCTTCCATAGGTTGGTGCAGACCAACTGGTCTGGTGGTTCATGTCTCTAGATCAGAAAGTTCCTGGTTAGAATCCGGGTTATTGCATGGATATATGTAAGCGTATGGTGTACAGGCGGCGGGTGCACTTTAAATTTGTCGTGGCCGAAAGTCTTCACGTTGGGTTGGTGTGGAAGTTTGGAGAGTGGGGTGCCAGCTCGAGTATATAACCGTGGTTCAAAATTACGTGTTGTCCTCCTCGGATCTTTCCCTTAGGGGATTGATCCCGGAACGTCGTCAATTGCGTTGTGTTGCTCTAGTACGACGTTAATTAAAATTACCTCTCCGTAGGTTGGTTGGAGTTTTTATGGCTCAAGGGCCATATTTGGCCATTGCCAAATATAAGAAAGGCAATGTCAACTACATGGAATTGTGAAAAGAAAGGATGGGGAGGAGAAAGATCGCTGAGGTAGCCTGCGGTCGTGTCACGCATGTTTACCACAGAGTCAGTAAACTGGGAAAAGATCATTAGTGTACCTCGGATTCGTGAAGCCCGTACCGTAGAATCGGATTAATTGAAGCAGTTTGGAATTTCTCCGCAGTATTAAGCCTTTTTCTTGTACACTTAAAATTATGATTAATACCTTAAAAATCCGATGGCGGTCTTTACTATAAGCCCTCGTGGTCAAAAAAATTTTAATTTTTGACTGTGAGGGCAAAAAAAAATTTTAATCACTGCTTCTATTTACCATCAAGTCCGTACGAATAAAAAGAGTTTCCTGTTTTTTGTTCTGTTTCAATTCTGATCTCTCGCTAGTTGATCAGAAACAGTTGTCTGTTTTAGAAACCTTATAACATCATCAATAAAATGTTTATTTCGAAAGGAAAATTAGCAACAGCAAAATTGTTTTTCTTTTCTTTTAATTTCAACATTACAAAGAATTACATTCTTAAGTACGACCAACCATTTAAAATAGTAAACCATGAATTATGACGTTTTAAGGCACGTTTGCACATATTCTAGAAAAAGATAAATGAGGAGTTTACAATTTTTTTTTTTTTAAAGAAAAGGAGAGTAGAGGTAACCACAAAATATTATAAAGTTGGTTGCAATAAAAATATCTTGCCAAGTCATGATTGCACAATTTGTTCAAAACAACGAAGCAAAATAAGAGTTAACAAAATTTCTGTGTTTATGGAAAACATTTTCTGCCCTCGACGAAGCTATGGGAGCTTCCCAAAAAGTTGTTCTCCAGTAATGGAGACGAAATCAACGTTGGAACAAGAAAGCATGACTGATTGCGAAATCGAAGGGTAAAGAGAAGCAATGCTTCTAGTATACAGGATGTATTTAAATTCCTCCGACAAACTTGGAGGGGTGATAGTACGTATCAAGACGAACAAAAAATGCAATGGAACATGGGTCGCAACTGGCGTTGAGTGGGTGAGAATTGCGAAAATGCGTCTGTCTGCAAAGTGTAGCGTTCTTCCATTCCAGTTAAGCATTTTCGCAATTTTCTCCCGCTCAACGTCATTTACGAACATATGTTCTATTGCATTTTTTGTTCGTCTTGATGCGTACCATCACCCTTTCGAATTTGTCGGTAATTTAAATGCACCCGTATACCTAAAATAATGACTGACCAAACGGTATAGTGGTTAAGGGGTCCGGGTCAGGGCATGGATGTTTGTAATAACTGTTAAATTAGTAATAACTGTTTGTAAGCGTATGGTGTAGAGGCGGCTGGTGCACCTTAAATCTGTCGTGCCAGAAAATCCTCACGTTGGGTTGGTGTGGAAGTGTGGAGAGTGGGGTGCCAGCTCAGATGTTGCCTCGTCATCTGACCGTGGTTCAAAATTACGTGGCGATACACCGAAAGGCTTAGGCTGGGACGTTGGTAACGAGTTGAATACCTAAAATAATTACAAAATATAATTAAAAATTAGTAATAACTGGAAAATGATAGAGATATATTTACAGATTCTGTAAGAGTTGTGAGGTTGAGCCAAAACATCAAACGTATATTGCAACCACTTTGGGGTCCTCTAATCAGTGATGGCGGGGAGATATTTATCAACTGTGCATATAAACTACCTCCGATGTCACAGTTTGCGCCATTTTCAGTCCAATGGTGAATTGATGTTGATCTTCGTATATAAATAGTATACTATAGCATAAATAGTAGTAGTAGTATAGAGATAAAATAGTATTTTTTTACATTCAACAGGGTAATCTCTAATATTATAAAAGCAAGTGTTTGTTTGTCTGTTCGGGGCCTCAAAATCCTGATGATTCTATGGCACTTACAGCAATGAGATTTGGCACGCAGGTAGTCCGAATCATTTGCAATTTTTAGGTCGCGGCGAATTTTGAAATTCAATCTAGAAGATTTTTAAATGAATTTCATAGTTTTATTCTCCATCGCTTTTTCAAACGCGGAGAACTTTTTGCACCCGTGTGACCTTGCAGTCACGGTTTGGAAGCATGCCAAGTTTTTTTTTCATCTGCAGAACGCGTAGAAAATTATTTTTTTCATTTCCGCTTTGATTTTGCGCGGACAAATAAATTTCCAGCCAGACGATAAATCTTTTAACTAAAGTCAGTTCTTTTTTTTGTCTCCGAAACCGTTAAAGGTAGAGTACAAATTTCAACGGATTTGAAATCTGCGGAAATTTTCAGTGTAGATTGATACCTAAAAATATGATTTTCTTTAAACAAATAATTTTTTAATTGAATATATCTTCAACGGATTTGAAATCTGCGGAAAATTTTACATCAGATTAATTCTTTACATCACGGCGTTGCCGGGCTAGTGTTATAAGAAGCCACAACAACTTTTTCCGCAAAACTACTTCTGTTCACACGTTTCAACGGTACACATCTAAAGAAGATGCGACTCCGACGGGCCATTTGCATGGGAAATAGTTTGCTCATCAAGAAATCTTTCACACTGTTTGAATCCGGAACTTTCCGTTTACACCCGAATCTTCGTTAGTCAGTTTCTACTGGATTCGGATTGCCCCTGATTTTGTAGGTGTGAAGGAGCGCTAAAGCTTCGATTTCAATGTTACAGGGTTCCAACATTAGCTGCTGTATTGTAATATGAATAAAAAGTTGCATAAGAGGACGTCTTTATATTCAATTTTGCTCAAACAACAAAATTTCTGATGGAAACACCATGTTTTGATGCCGTAATCCGATTCTGCATAGCTAAATCAGTCTGATTATAAAATTTCATGACTACTATCAAGATATCCCGAGATATTCAATGTTAAAGTTAGTTTCAATTTCAGGGATCATCTCCACATAGAAAGACGCTATTCGTAGATCGAGATTAATTGTAGTTATCGCTACCCGAATTTCAAATTTGAACGCTATTTCAAACGTATTTCCAGCAATCCGAGACTTATATTTACTAAGCAAGTGCAAACGATCCGAGAACTATTATCCGATATAAATCAGTCTGATTATAAAATTTCATGACTACTATCAAGATATCCCGAGATATTCAATGTTAAAGTTAGTTTCAATTTCAGGGATCATTTCCACATAGAAAGACGCTATTCGTAGATCGAGATTAATTGTAGTTATCGCTTCCCGAATTTCAAATTTGAACGCTATTTCAAACGTATTTCCAGCAATCCGAGACTTATATTTACTAAGCAAGTGCAAACGATCCGAGAACTATTATCCGATATAAATCAGTCTGATTATAAAATTTCATGACTACTATCAAGATTTCCCGAGATATTCAATGTTAAAGTTAGTTTCAATTTCAGGGATCATTTCCACATAGAAAGACGCTATTCGTAGATCGAGATTAATTGTAGTTATCGCTACCCGAATTTCAAATTTGAACGCTATTTCAAACGTATTTCCAGCAATCCGAGACTTATATTTACTAAGCAAGTGCAAACGATCCGAGAACTATTATCCGATATAAATCAGTCTGTTTATAAAATTTCATGACTACTATCAAGATATCCCGAGATATTCAATGTTAAAGTTAGTTTCAATTTCAGGGATCATTTCCACATAGAAAGACGCTATTCGTAGATCGAGATTAATTGTAGTTATCGTTACCCGAATTTCAAATTTGAAAGCTATTTCAAACGTATTTTCAGCAATCCGAGATTTATATTTACTATGCAGGTGCAAACGATGCGAGAACTATTATCCGATATAAATCAGTCTGATTATAAAATTTCATGACTACTATCAAGATATCCCGAGATATTCAATGTTAAAGTTAGTTTCAATTTCAGGGATCATTTCCACATAGAAAGACGCTATTCGTAGATCGAGATTAATTGTAGTTATCGTTACCCGAATTTCAAATTTGAAAGCTATTTCAAACGTATTTTCAGCAATCCGAGACTTATATTTACTATGCAGGTGCAAACGATGCGAGAACTATTATCCGAGGTTTATCAGACGTTTTATAAACTTTTGGTTTCTCCCTCAAATCGCAATAATTGGGTCAAATTTAATGTAGCTCAAAAACTAATTATCGGAGAGACCTGGAATTTCGCATGGCCATACTAGAAGTTCTGAATTGTGTGTGTGTGTGTGTGTGATTCCCATAAAAATATAAGATTCCAATTCCTAATTTTTTCATACATTAATTTAATAATTATTATTGCACACTAAAAGCTATTTTTAAAATAAAATTCTTGATGGATTGTGTTTGGGTTGTAACATGGTACAAAATATCAGCGCTATAGAACTATTATTTAGGAAGATATCCACACATAAAAGTCTAAGAAACTGATTTAACATTAGGAGCTCTATTCTTTCTGCCCTCATAACTTCGAAACGGAAATATCTAATGATATGAAATTTGATATCTGAAGTTATATTTTGATATAAATTCGAAATTGTGTGTCTAAATAGGGGTTTCAATTTGAAATTATGAAGTTGGTGCTCAATCGAATATGAAGACGGCCCCTTATGCAATTTTTATGATCTTGAATTTATAGAAGACGTTAGTTCCTATCAAACGCCACCTTTGAAAGTTCTCTTACTGTTGAAATTGCTCGTATAAAGAAAAATGGTTCATCACGGGGATAATTGAGATATGCGACCAGGTGACCTTGACAGAGATACCACCGGATGGAATTAAGAGAAGGAAGGGAGTCGATTGGGTACTCTCTTTCTCTCTCTCTCTCTAGACTGCGTTTTGACTCTGAGGAATACCCTTACTTTTGAAACTTTCTTTTTATTCAATAAGGCCACGTTCACATGAGGCACGCCTAACTCGCGTTTGGCGAGGCTTTCAGGGTCCCGCTCTTCAACGATCGCAAAGATAGAAACTTAAATTAGAGGAGTAAAAAAACACAATTTAATGCTTACGGAAAGCGGGACCTCGCCAAACGCGCGCTGAAACGTTATGAAGTGTTGAACGTAACGAAGTGCTATATTTCCTTTGCCAACAAAGAACCCGTCGAAAACGACATCCGCGAAAACATTTGAAATAAAAGTGGCCTTTTGTTTCATGACAGCATTCCTGATACTTTTTGATCACAGTAGCATGCTGTGATAAGATTCTGGAATTTCAACGCTACTAGGGACAAAGAAAACTTCGATGTCTTGTTTTGGAACAATATCTGTCTCGCAATCAACATCCGAAATATGCTGCTTGAGAAGATGCTGCGATCCTTGAAACTATTGTTAAGATTTTTTGAGTGGTCTTTGGGAGTATAACAAATTGTTGCTTTTTACTGGAATGTACGACATAGACGGAGATTCGTTGATGTTTTGAATGCAAATTTTGTTTTGCTGGATTTTTAGATTTGATTGTTTGTGGGATTGCCGTGATTCAATTTGTTCGACCAACGGCGCGGGTTTGATTTCTTGATGAGTGTATTTCTCTTTTATGTGTCAGCAAAGCTTTCCTAGTGTGTGTATGTCCATTACTTGACGTCTGTCCTGTGTTTGACGTAGCTTGGTTTTAGCTAGAATTTTTCGAACTTAGAATGTTAGTTGTTTTATATAGTTTTTGAACAAAATGTTTTCTAATTCTTTTAACCAAAAATCATGAAGATAGTTTATAGTATGAACTTTTAGAAGTTAATTAATGCAAAAATGAAGTGATTTGTTACAAAATATTTTAAAATATATCAATTTTGCCTAGCGTTAAAATTTTTAAATTTTAAAAATTTAACATAGTTATTGTAATTGCAAAATACAATGGTATACCTACAAAACAAATTTCAAAACAAAAACTTTAAAATTGAAGATTTTAGAATTTTGAGTTCCAGACCCCATTAGCAATAAGAGACATTGTTGAACAAGTTTCTATGTCATTTGGTAACTGTCAAGCAATTTTGAAAGATCATTTAAGTTTGCGACGAGTCGTTTCTCGAGTTGTTCCAAAAACTTTGAAATTGTTCCAAAACAACCAACGTTGATTGTTCCACTAGTCTTCTGAAAACATTAACCCTTTGAGGAACACTGCCAATAAACTTTGAGTTGAGTGAAATAACTTTATGGGTGAATACTTACCTCGGGAATCTACACAACACGTAACAAATATTTAGTTTTTATTAAGAGCTGGTGGGCCCCTTAAGTCTCCCTACCCATTTACAGCACTTCAAGACATCCTAATATCAAAAGATAGAATATTTATTTACCTTAGGCAGATCTCTTTCCCCTATACACTTAAGCAGATCTCTTTCCCCTATATACTTAAGCAGTCTCCTTTCCCCATAAGTGCCAGAAGGACGTGGTTGCCCGGTTGGAAGAGTAACGAATTAGCAACAGGAGAGTTGCGAGTTCGAATCCAAACGAAGACCGTCGGGTACAAAGGGGTCTGTGTAACGTTGAATCTGTCGTGCCCTCAAATGTCCTCGCGGGCGTGTTGTGGAAGTTTGGAGAGTGGGGTGCCAGCTTAGGCGTGGCCTCGTCTGATCGTGGCTCAAAATTACGTGATGTCCTCGGATCTTACCCTTCTGGGTTGATCCCAGACCGTCGCCAATAACCCGTTGTGTTGCTACATTGCGTCATTAATTAAATACCTATATCTTCCCTGTTCGTCTTCTTTACGACGTTATTTAATATACCTACCATATATGTCGAATCTTTTCCTTCGGGGGTTTATCCCGGAACGTCGCCTGGTTCAAAATTACGTGGTGTTGCCCTCGGATCTTTCCCTTAGGGCAGTGGTCTCAAACTGATTAATCCAAAAGAGCCAAAGGTGCACCTTAAATCTGTCGTGGCCGAAAGTCCTCACGTTGGGTTGGTGTGGAAGTTTGGACAGTGGGGTGCCAGTTCAGGTGTTGCTTCGTCATCTGACCGTGGTACAAAATTACGAGGTGTTGTCCTCGGATCTTTCCGTTAAGGGAATGATCCCGGACCGTCGTCAATAGCCCGTTGTGTTGCTCTAGTACGACGTTAACTAAAATTACCATTTACCATTACTAAAAGAGCCAAAGATCAGCAGAACAAGGATTAAGATTTCTTTTTAAGAACCATGTTTTTAGGAGTCGGTTTAAAGTAGCTACTAACATTAAATAAAACCAGATATCATAGTACATAATAATAATCTTTACTTATTGGTAATTGTAATGTTAATTTTAGTTAACGTCGTACTAGAGCAACACAACGGGCTATTGACGAAGGTCCGGGATCAGTCTCTTAAGGGAAAGATTCGAGGACAACACCTCGTAACTTTTGAACCACGGTCAGATGACGAAGCAACACCTGAGCGGGCACCCCACTCTCCAAACTTCCACACCAACTGAACGTGAGGACTTTCGGCCACGACAGATTTAAAGTGCACTAACCGCCTCTACACCATAAGCTTACATACATCCATGTCCGAACCCGGATTTGAACCAGTAACCTTCCGATCTAGAGGCTAACACCTTAACCTCTTTACCGGTTGGTCGGCCTTAATTTATTGGCAAAAAATATTTTTTTTACATTAAAATAAAAATATGACAAATACCGCATTTAATGTGAACAGTGACGTTGCATTTCCTTGGAAAGCGAATAAGGCAGGTTTGTTTGTCGTTTTTAATTTCACACAAGCAGGATTTCAGGTTCTCATCAATAAGACGATTCTCAATTTACTTTTGATAAGATTCGGTCTTGAAAAAGATTGTTCGCATGAATATGTAGAGCCAAAGAGTGAAAGAAGAGCAAATGCTAGTTTTTTAACTGATCATATGAGTGGAATACTATTCCAGGTGTTGAAAATCATCATGTCGCTCCTCGGCAAGAAAAGTGACACAGGTCAAAAAATAAAAACTTTGATGTTTATGTCATTGACAAATATGTATGAGGTGCCCCAGCGTGTTATATTACTATTCTACAGGGTGTTTCAGTGAACCGTTTCAGAACTTCTAAGAGGGGTAGGGTACATCCTGACGAACCAAAATCATATACCAATGGGCAGTCAGAAATGCTTTCCTGACGCGGTAGATGGCGTTGTGCGAAAATCCCGAGCTTTCGTGTAGGGAATCTTCATTTCGCACAAGAACGCCAAGTTAGTAGGATGGATGATTACACGATCGCAGAGTTAGCCGATATGCATTTGGCGTACGGGGCTGCAAATTGTAGTGGGCCAGCCGCACAGCGTTTGTACGCGGAACGATATCCGACGAGGCGTATCCCTAGTCATAATTTCTTTGCAAGACTGCACCAGAGGTTAGCTGAGACAGATTCATTAGAAAGAGCTGACAGGGACAGGGTAAGAACAGCACGGACTGCAGACGTCGAACAGAATGTGCTGCAGCATGTACAGGGGAATCCAAGAACGAGTACACGAAGTGTAGCAAACGCAGTCGGGGTTTCCCATTGCAGCGTCTGGAGGATTCTCCGAGAAGAAGACATGCATCCGTTTCACGTGCAGCGTGTCCAGACACAGCAACCGGAGGATTATGCACCTCGTATTGCTTTCGCACAGTGGTACCTTGGAAAATGTGCTACAAATCCCCTTTTTCCTTCTGAAGTGTTGTTTTCCGATGAGGCATCCTTCACAAGGGAAGGAATTTTCAACACGCATAACGACCATATCTGGGCGGTCGAGAACCCGCATGCAATACGACGTCGTGCAGCACAGATTCGATTTTCGGTCAATGTATGGGCCGGTATTATGGGAGATCACCTCATCGGTCCTTACCTGTTACCGTCTCGTCTAACCGGACCTAACTACTTGCTCTTTCTGCAGCAAGTATTGCCACAACTTTTGAGAGATGAACAGATTTCTGCATCGACGCAACAGACAATGTGGTTCCAACAAGATGAAGCCCATGCCCACTATAGCGGAGATGTTCGTAACTACTTGGATGTCACATTTGGTCAGCAGTGGATCGGACGTGGTGGTCCCGTGCGTTGGCCTGCTCGGTCACCCGACCTATCATGTCTTGATTTTTATTTCTGGGGTTATCTGAAATCGCTAGTTTATGACACCCCTGTTGACAATATTGAGGAGCTGGTTGCAAGAATTGCAGTAGCTGCCGGAGAAATTCGAGACATGCCTGGAGTATTCCAGAATGTTCGGATGTACATGCGTCGGAGATATGAGGCGTGCATTGTAGCCCGTGGAAGAAACTTCGAACACTTACTTTAATCCATGTACCTTTTGCTTCTTTTCATGTATTATTAAAACAATTTCTCACTTTCGGTCTCTTTTCTTTACGGTGCTTCTGTGTACAACACCGCTTCAAGAAAGCATTTCCGACCCCACATTGCTATATGATTTCGAGTTGTCAGGATGTACCCTACCCCTCTTAGAAGTTCTGAAACGGTTCACTGAAACACCCTGGTGATTGGTAATTGGTAATTTTAGTTAACGTCGTACTAGAGCAACACAACGGGCTATTGACGACGGTCCGGGATCAGTCCCTTGAGGGAAAGATCCGAGGACAACACCTCGTAATTTTGAACCACGGTCAGATGACGAAGCAACACCTGAGCTGGCACCCCACTCTCCAAATTTCCACGCCAACCCAACGTGAGGACTTTCGGCCACGACAGATTTAAGGTGCACCAGCCGCCTCTACACCATACGCTTACAAACATCCATGCCCGTACCCGGATTCGAACCAGGAACCTTCCGATCTAGAGGCTAACACCTTAACCACTATACCGGTTGGTCGGCCTGAAACACCCTGTATAGAATATAATAGAAGTTACCACCATAAATACTTACCTAAAATTTAAAAGAAGCTTATACTATCTCAATATAAGCCTTATAGTATCCTTTAAGTTGATGTTTCTCGAATTCTGCAATTTTGAGTTGTGTCACTTTTCTTGCCGGGGTGCGATGTGTGCTTCCAGATGGCTGTAGCAACGAAGAGACTAGAGGGCTAGTTAGTTGAATCGACTTTGCAATGGAGCAAGAGACAACGGACTATTGGGGACGGTTCGTGATCAATGCAGAAGGGAAAAATTCGAGGACAACACCTCGTAATTTTGAACGATGCTCAGGTGACGATGTCAGCACCCGAGACCACCCACTCTCGAAACTTTCACACCATGCCAATAAGGAATTCTCTTAGAAACTTCTTTAAAGAGGATATTCGTTAATTATGTTGATGAGTGTGCGATGAGGCTTTCTTTTCCAGGTCTTTCGAAGTAGACCACTTTTTCTGTGAACTAAGATCATATTTATTTTTCTCCATATCAGCATTAAGGCGTTCCAATTTGGAGCTTTATTTCTTAACTCCAGTATTTGCAATTCAAAAGCGCAATGTCAATATTAAAGGGAGAAAAATTCAATTCTGTTACGTTAGCACTGAGGTTTTTTAACAAAGCCTAACGGCACTATGTTATTTCTGATTTCACGAAACCTCCGTAGAAAAGCTTCCCTCATATTTAAAATTGTTTTGAAATCGTAAATGTCAATTTCCGAGTTTTTTTCTTGGCGATATTTCAGCAGGCTTGGAAAATGAATTATAAGTTTATCTTTCAAAATCTTGAGCAAAAAGGGTAAGGTAATTTTAGTTAACGTCGTACTAGAGCAACATAACGGGCTATTGACGACGGTCCGGGATCAGTCCCTTAAGGGAAAGATCCGAGGACAACACCTCGTAATTTTGAACCACGGTCAGATGACGAAGCCACACCTGAGCTGGCACCCCACTCTCCAAACTTCCACGCCAACCCAACGTGAGGACTTTCGGCCACGACAGATTTAAGGTGCACCAGCCGCCTCTACACCATACGCTTACAAACACCCATGCCCGGACCCGGATTCGAATTCTAACCACTATACCGGTTGGTCGGCTGAGCAAAAAGGGATAATTTGCTGTTGTTGTTTCTCATGCCTACACTGGCAGACCAGAGGAGTGCCAGGCCCGTCGAAGACGGCAAGAGGCTAAGGGTGTGCGCCTTCCATGTTATTGAGCCCCAATGGGAGGAAGTCCGACTTTGCTCGACATACATGACACATCCGTTTTACAGGAAGGTCCCTTTCATACGTCCATTCACTCACACATTTCGTAATTTAGATCCCAATCAGACGCCGATAACCCCCTGATCAGGTACCCCCAGAGGTATTGATTTGGTATGGGAACATGGGGGACTTTGTGACCACGACCTATTTAATGTGCCCCAGTCACCATTAGTGAACACGACGGTCTTTAGCCAGGTCGAAGCGCCGATCTCGCAATCATCAGAATTGCAGGCTCCGCCGAGGACAGAACCCACAACCCTTCTGATGCGAGCCCGACGCTGGGATAATTGGTTTTCGAATTAAATGACTTCTTCCAACGTCGAAAAAAATTGCGTTTCCTTTCCCCTGTAGTTTACGATTAAGATTACTTCGGTAAGACGCAACGTCTAAGATGTAACCAAAATTTCTGCATTCACTGATCGTTCGTTAGTTCAAGATAGTCAAGATCCATCTTGACGATTCCTCTTGAAAGCCAAACAATTCTTAGCCTAAAAATTCTTTAAATTGGCGATGATAAAGAGATTTAGCTACAATTGTAACAATCTTTTGATCACTAATTCCATAACATTGCAAATTTCTTCTGGAAATGTCTGCGCACAAAGCGCTTCTTGATGAATGATGCAAGGTTAACAAGTATCTCGTGATTAATTTTTTTCCTTCAAAATAAACAAAACTTTTTCTTTCTCCGGTCATACTTTTTGCCTCATTGTTAAAATTGAAACAATTTTATCGAGTGAAATATGTTTCTCCATTCATTCAATGGCAGCATTTGCAATATCCTCTTCACTTGCTTTCTGTGGCAATAATCCTGAAAGTTCATCTCTAGGACCCGAAGACGAAATAAATCGAACAAAAAGTGAAATATGCGCTGTGTGATACAAGTCGCAAGGATTCGTCAACAGCTATTGGTAAAGCTGAAACCAATTAAAGATCTTCGATTTGCTGATTGGTTATATTCGAAAACATTTTGACTGTTCTGCCTTTTACTGTTTTAACAAACAGTGGTAACTCTTACTTTTTTTAAGAATTTCTGCCTTGTACTTAAAATCTTGAAATAGCTCATCGGATGCATTTATAAAACAACTTTTAATGTATTCATCGTCTGTGTGTATAGTTTGCCTCTCTTAGCAATCTCTTGAATAAAAAAAAGCGTGCAATATTAACTTTGTTAGAAGATTGCACCCAATAATTAAATTCAGAACATAATTTTTCTTGACTCTTCTGAAGTTCCTCAACTGCTTTGATCCTCGTCTCACCGGCAGAATATTTACTGCCAGCATTTAGTCGAAATTGATTCGTGACTGAGCAGCACTCAAGTGGCTAAAGAGCCGCTGTTTGCCGACCACTACCATAGGGGATTGATCCGGACCGTCGTCAATAGCTCGTTGTGTTGCTCTAGTACGACGTTAATTAAAAATTACCATTACTCTTGTCAGTAATAGTTTCCTTGTGTATGTGTGTCCATTTACATGGCGTTGTATTTCTAGTATTTGGCTATGTGCCATAAAAACCTCCGGGTCCGGGCATGGATGTTTGTAAGCATATGGTGTAGAGGCGGCTGGTGCACCTTAAATCTGTCGTGGCCGAAAGTCCTCACGTTGGGTTGGTGTGGAAGTTTGGAGAGTGGGGTCCCAGCTCAGGTGTTGCTTCGTCATCTGACCGTGGTTCAAAATTACGAGGTGTTGTCCTCGAATCTTTCCCTCATGGGACTGATCCCGGACCTTCGTCAATAGCCCGTTGTGTTGCTCTAGTACGACGTTAACTAAAATTACCATTACCTCTAAGTTAGAAGGTTCCTGGTTCGAAACCGGGTTCGGGCATGGATGCTTGTAAGCGTACGGTGTAGAGGCGGCTGGTGCACTTTAAATCTGTCGTGGCCTAAAGTCCTCACGTTGAATTGGTGTGGAAGTTTGGAGAGTGGGGTCTCAGCTCAGGTGTTGCTTCGTCATCTGACCGTGGTTCAAAATTACGAGGCGTTGTCCTCGGATATTTTCCTTTAGGGATTGATCCCGGACCGTCGTCAATAGCCCGTTGTGTTGCTCTAGTACGACATTAATTACAAAATTACCATAAAAACCAGACCAAACCTCTACGACCGACGATTTCTAAGCAAATCGTTATTAATCTTATTTTAGCTTAAATACTTTTTACATATCATGCAAATCTAAAACTAAACCGGTTGGAAACAAATACAATTTTTTTCCTTTTTTTTTTTTGTACGAACGCATTAAAAATAATTAATATATATTAACCTCCTCAGTTCAGAAGTGCCGACCAACCGGTATAGTGGTTAAGGTGTTAGCCTCTAGATCGGAAGGTTCCCGGTTCGAATGCGGGTCCTGGCATGGATGTTCGTAAACGTATGGTGTAGAGGCGGCTGGTGCACCTAAAATCTGTCGTGGCCGAAAGTCCTCACGTTGAATTGGTGTGGAAGTTTGGAGAGTGGGGTGCCAGCTCAGGTGTTGCTTCGTCACCTGACCGTGGCTCTAAATTACGAGGTGTTGTCCTCGGATCTTTCCCTTAGGGGACTGATCCCGGACCGTCGTCAATAGCCCGTTGTGTTGCTCTAGTACGACGTTAACTAAAATTACCATTACAATTACCAGTTCAGAAGTATCACATGTGATACCCATGTTTCTGAATTTTTCTCATTCATGTGCATAAAGATTTGTGTTACTTGTAAAAATGAAATGTTAATCCTTCAATTCTTAATTTTTGATTTTGTAGTAGATTAACCCTGATCAACATGATACTTACCCACCCCCCTTAACCCACCTCCTAACAAAAAAATTTATAAATGATTTTTTTTAAACTTACAATGATGAGAATAGTAAAATAAACATTTCTGAGGAAAATCAGTTGTCAATTTTCTGTCTTGTCTTAGGAGAATAAATTATTAAACGTTTAAGAACTGCATTAATAAAAACATTTGAAAAACATTCCCATCATGTTTAGTTAGAAACACGTAAGTTCTAAGCTTCAAAACTTCATTGAAAAGGAATTTGATTACCATAATTAAATTTTTTTTTGTAGTCCAAAGAGAGCATGAACTCCCGACGGCGTGGTAGTTACAAAGCGGAACAGGTTTCATTCTCTCCCTCTTCGCTTCTATTTCAATAAAACAAGTATTTCGCTGTTATGTGTCAATAAAACTTGCGTGTGTATGTCTATTACTTGGTACTGTATGTCTTGTGTCTGGCGCAGCATGACCAAATCTGGCCCTTGTACAATGCAACAGCCAACCCGAAGCGTGGATCCGGTAGGGTAATGGGTAATTTTTAGTTAACGTCATACTAGTGCAACACAACGGGCTATTGACGACGGTCCGGGATCAATCCCTTAAGAGAAAGGTCCGATGACAACACCTCGTAATTTTGAACCACGGTCAGATGACGTGGCAACACCTGAGCTAGCACCCCACTCTCCAAACTTCCACACCAACCCAACGTGAGGACTTTCGGCCATGACAGATTTAAGGTGCACCAGCCGCCTCTACACCATACGCTTTTAAACATCATGCCCGCACACGGATTCGAACCAGGAACCTTCCGCTCTGAGCGTGTATCGGAAGAATATTGCATTGGGAAGTTGAACGAGAACAGTATTAAGACGTAGATATAAATGGATGAAATTATTAGTCAAAAAATTGGAATTTATTTTTTTTCCTAATGGCGGGCACATTTGACCGAAGTCATTGGCCACTAGAAGGCCGGAAGTGATGGCCACTTGTGAAGGAGCACCCAGTGGGAGGACCATGATTGCTCCTAACAATTACTTCGTAATTTTACACCATGTTCAGATGACGAAGCAACACCTGTGATCTGGTATACGCTTACAAACATCCATGCCCGAACCCGGATTCGAACCGGGGATCTTCCGATCTAGAGGCTAACACCTTAACCACTATACCGGTTGGTCGGCAAAATTGGAAGTAAAAATGCAAAACTTTAAAACAAGAATAGAGATAAAAAAGGTTCCAGTTCTGATGCTGGAAAATATCTTACTTCACGGAAATGGTAATTGATGATTTTTCTAAATTTGTAATCTTTATTACATTTTTACAATTTTTTACTAGTAATATGATGTGCCAGACAAGACTTTCGTTCTTTTTCTCTACGTTTGTAAAGTATGTTTTCTCCTCTTTTAAGGCCTCCGACCAACCGGTACCGGTTAAGGTGTTAGCCTCTAAATCGGAAGGTTCCTGGTTCGAACCCGGGTTCGGGGATGGATGCTTGTAAGCGTACGGTGTAGAGGCGGCTAGTGCACCTTAAATCTGTCGTGGCCAAAAATTCTCACGTTGGGTTGGTGTGGAAGTTTGGAGAGTGGGGTGCCAGCTCAGATGTTGCCTCGTCATCTGACCGTGGATCAAAAGAACGAGGAGTTGTCCTCGGATCTTTCCCTTAAGGGATTGATTCCAGACCGTCGTCAATATCCCGTTGTGTTGCTCTAGTACGACGTTAATTACAAATTACCAATTATCTCTTAGACCCACGGTAGCCGAGTTGGAACAGTAACTTTTGGCAAACGAAGGATTGCGAGTGCAAAACTAGGTATAAACAAAGACGATCCTCTAGGTGCACGTTGAATCTGTTGTTTCCTCAGATGTCCACACGTTGTGGCGTTTTTGGTACACCACACTACTACCAATGGAGTGAGACTGAACGGTTTTCGTTTGATACAATTTAATTATGTCAAGAGAAATTTTACATCAACTACTATGTACAATGAATTTTACAATCGATGACAAACAACCCGATTGTTCCTGTTCAAACAGTAAGTTTCAAACTATCACAGTTTGTCTCGTTTTCAACGGGGTTTGATGTCCCCGTGTAATTTTGCAGCGAGCTACCTCCTTCACCACCTTCCTCCGTGGCTTCCTTAGCTCGAGTCCCCTTTCCTTCTTCTCGGGGCAACAACCTCTTTCTCTCCGCGTCGCCTCTGTTTCCAATTCACCTCCCACTCAAGGGGTCTCAGATCCCCCACATGTGCGAAAAAACCGACAACCGGCGGTTCTTCAAAAAGCCCCGCTGTCTGGTGGAAATCGGGGTGAACAAGAAACAGAGGCCGACAATGAGTTGTTTCCACACATGTGGCTGTCGGCTCCCTTGTAGACTACGATCTCACAACACCTCCCCCCATAAAAATCAAATTTCGGGGTCAAGGAAAAATTTGATTCTAGGGGCGAAATGAGCCATCCTAAAGTGAGATCTGAGAGGCACAATCTTCCCTCTTAATCTCACCACAACCAGAATTAACCAATATCATTAAAACAAAATAAAAAATCAGTTTAAAGACAATGCGAAACCATAGGCTCAGTTTTGCAAACCATTCAAGTAAAGAAAAATAACATAAGTTTACAAAAAAACACACAAAACAAAAATAACTAATCTTACTCTAATTTGCTAATATTTAAAAAAAAAATCTTTTACTGAAATAACAAAGACAAATATAGCAAAACTAAGGTTGCTTATATACATCAAAATTTAGCCTTGGATTACTTAACCCATCCGCATTTCCGTTTCGCTTACCAGCACGATGTACAATTGTAAATTGAAATTGCTGAAGACATAACGCCCATCTAGTGAGACGTGCGTTTGTACCGACCATTCTCTTTAGGAACGTCAGGTGGTTATGATCTGTCTCAATCAAGAATTTTTGCCCTTCTAAGTAGTGTCTCAATTTCTTCAAACCAAATGCAATAGCCACCCGCAGGTTAAACTCCCAGACTCTTCACGTTTCTACACACAGAACCCTCAAAACCCGTTTTACTGAAGAAAAGAACCTTTCCACAGGGTTTTTCTCAAGATGGCACACAGAGCTATGCGCAACTTCTATGCCAAACTGGAGAAAAAACACCGTGGTCAAAACTCTCGTGACAGAACTTAGTATAACTCTGGGTATCTTTCTCGGGAAACCAGTTCGCAAAAGAACCGCGAGCAGAGCAGCTATCCAAAGGTAATAACGCAACACCCTCTCTTTGGTTTTTGCTGTGTCTAGCTGTCCCGAAATTTCGTAACAAAACCCCACAATCCCTTCTCTTAACTTAACGGGAACACACGATTGAACTTTTCCCTCTCCCCGCTTGAAAACTGATCTCGTAACTACTTCGCCCTTTTTTTCTGCGAATTCGCTCTCCTCCGGGTGCGTGCTTCGCCCCCCGTACTGTCGCAACAATTCGCCTCCCCGCTTAGCGCTTTTAAGCGACCGTGAGCTTTCTGTCAGCTTCGTTTCGCCGATTTCCCTCAGTGGTAACAGTATACTTTCTTCCACTATGGGGAAAACAATTTTACCACCCTTCTCGCTAACTTCTCCCTTATCTCTTACCGTCGATGAACCTTTCCCCTCTCGTGTTTTTCTACCGGTTCCTTCCGCTGGGTCAAAAACTTTTTCTGCCGAATTTGTTTTGGCTTTACTCCGCGTCATAAGTGCATTTACATGAACTCGTTTTTTTCTAGCCTCCTCAATCAACTGGGCCGTTTTGTTTCCCAGCAAATAAAACCCTCGGTCCAGTTTGTCCGCTTTAATTGCAACTTTAGTAGATACAGCGCCGAAATCTCCCTGCAACACAACTCTAGCTAAAGGTAAACATTTATATTCGGTGTCTAGAGGTTGTCTCACCCACGTAACTTCACCCGTAAAATCTCCAACGTTTACCCAGCTCCTGACACACATATCTATGCAACTGCCCGTATCTCGTAAACAGTTTTTTTCCTCTCCGTTTACCCTTAATTTGCTCATAAATGGATTAAAACTCTCATTTTGGCCACTCCCCGTTTCTAAATTATTTACACTCTCTCTAAAATTCTTCTTAAAAGTTGGACAATCGGGTCTAATGTGCCCTGGTTGATTGCACTGGAAACAAATTATTTGTTTCTTTC
Source organism: Metellina segmentata (assembly GCA_947359465.1). Lineage (NCBI taxonomy): Eukaryota > Metazoa > Arthropoda > Arachnida > Araneae > Tetragnathidae > Metellina > Metellina segmentata. The sequence continues at coordinate 104,321,244 of OX375875.1, forward strand.
TTTCAAAACTCCAATTTACATCCTTCCTAGACATTTCTCTCTTTTCTGGTTTTTCCTCTCTAGTTTGGATTTCTCCCCTGTCTTTATTATTTGCCGAAAAATGTCTTCCCCCTCCAAATGCTCTCTTTTCCCCTGGTTTGGCCTCAATTTTCTTGAAGGTTCGTCTTACACTTTCGTAATTATCCAATTTTTCGGCTAACTCCGTAGCTTGCCTAAAATCTTCCCAGTTGTCTAAATAATGTTCTTTAACTTCAACCGGTACCCTCTTCTTAATTTGTTCTGTGAGCATTAATTCTTTAAGCGCATCGAAATCTCCAACCTCCACTGATTCTAACCAACTTTCCAAATAACCCCTGAGCTCATAAACCAGATCAGACCATAACGACCCTGATTTCCTAGAGTGCTCTTCAAATTTTAAACGTAGAGCAACCGAACTCAGTCTAAATCTCTTCATCAACATTTTTTTTATGTAACCATAATCATCATTTTTTTCGATGGGTTCTTTCACTATTAATTCCGCTACATCGGCTGGCAACAACGGAATTAGCTGCGATACCCACCTATCTTCTTCAACCCTTTCTTTTTGGGCTTGTCGCTCAAATATCATAAAGAACAGTGCTATGTCTAAACTTTTAGGATCAAATTTAGGAACCAAGTCTTTCAAATTAATTTTTTTTGTGATTGTTTCTCTAGGCAGCGTACTGTTTGACTCAACACTAGCTACTTCGATTGCATGTCCTAGTCTTAACTTTTCCAATTCAAACTCTCGTTCCTCCCTAGCTATCCTATCAGCCCGTTCTTTATCCGCTATATTATCTTTATCAGCCTGTTCTTCTAAAATTCGTTCCAAGAACGCTTTTGCTGTCTCCTCATCATATTCTGGCGCTCTCTCGATTGCCTTAATAATATCTTTTACTAATACCGCGTCCTCTACAACTACTTCGAATTCGGCTGCTAAAAGCCTTAGAATATTTTTCCTTTGTTTTTTAAGGAAATTAGCCATAACACTACTAAATTACTCTACAAGGTAAAAATTCAAAATAACAAAAATCACTTAAAGGATTCCAAAACTGAGTACTAATCAAAACACGATAAAACTTTACACATGAATTACATTACTTAAAACCATGTAATCAAACTAACTACACTCATACAATCCAAAAAAAAAAATTTCTTCAAAGCAAAACTCTGTCAACAAAACATTAAAAATTTTCCTCAAAATCCCATTTTCTATTGCCTCTCAGAAATTACTATAAGGTAGGACTCACCCCTTTTTCTGACTCTTCTTCTTGAACTCCACACACTTGAAAACGCAGGCACCGTGTTTCTCTGGCGTCCTTCTGGGCACAGGCGCAGGGTTTACTAGAGAATTCTCCACTGGTCCGTTAAGCTTCCACGGTCACGAGCGCAGGGCCTTCCGGAGAACTTTCCACTGGTCCCGGGCTTTTCGACTTCCCAGCAAGGCACCGACGTTGGGCTTTCCAGAGTCTGGCGTCCTCCTGCTCCTCAGAGCTAGTTCCTCAGAACTTTAGGGTCCTCTTGGCACGTCCACTCCTTCTGTCGAGCAGTATGTCCCTTTTGGACAATCACTGGATTCCGAGCACAAGTCCACTCCTTCTGTCGAGTAGTATGTCCCTTTTGGACAATCACTGGATTCCGAGTTTATTTGACTTAAACTCTGTATCCGACCACTTGCCACCAATTAGTAGCTGTGGCGTTTTTGGTACACCACACTACTACCAATGGAGTGAGACTGAACGGTTTTCGTTTGATACAATTTAATTATGTCAAGAGAAATTTTACATCAACTACTATGTACAATGAATTTTACAATCGATGACAAACAACCCGATTGTTCCTGTTCAAACAGTAAGTTTCAAACTATCACAGTTTGTCTCGTTTTCAACGGGGTTTGATGTCCCCGTGTAATTTTGCAGCGAGCTACCTCCTTCACCACCTTCCTCCGTGGCTTCCTTAGCTCGAGTCCCCTTTCCTTCTTCTCGGGGCAACAACCTCTTTCTCTCCGCGTCGCCTCTGTTTCCAATTCACCTCCCACTCAAGGGGTCTCAGATCCCCCACATGTGCGAAAAAACCGACAACCGGCGGTTCTTCAAAAAGCCCCGCTGTCTGGTGGAAATCGGGGTGAACAAGAAACAGAGGCCGACAATGAGTTGTTTCCACACATGTGGCTGTCGGCTCCCTTGTAGACTACGATCTCACAACGTTCATCTGTGGAAGTTTGGTAATTTTTAATTTACGTCGTACTGGAGCAACATAACGGGCTATTGACGACGGTCCGGGATCAATTCCCTTAGGGAAAGATCCGAGGAGGACAACACGGAATTTTGAACCACGGTCAGATGACGAGGAAACACCTGAGTTGGCACCCCACTCTCCAAACTCCCACTTCCATGAACTTCCACACCAACCGAACGAGAGGACTTTCGGCCACGAATAGATTAAAGGTGCACCGACCGCCTCTACACCACACGCTTACAAACATCCATGCACTGACCCGGATTCGAACCAGGAACCTTCCGATCTAGAGGCTAACACCTTAACCACCAGACCGGCTGGTCGTGTGTGGAAGTTTCGAGTGTGGGGTTCCATCTCAGGTTTTGATCTCTTCATCTGACGTGATTCAAAATTGCGAGATGTCCTCGGATCTTTCCCTTCGGGATTAATTCCGGACGGTAGCCAACAGCCCGTTGTGTTGTACCAGTAAGACATTCAATTACCTATCCGTTCTGTTGATGGTGAACGAAATGCTAATTGATGATTTTTTAATCGTTATTAGTCGTTTTGAAGTTTAGCAATTTTTTACTATGTGTTAGACAAGACACGGCGTTCATTCCTAACGTTTGTAAAGTATTCTTTCTCCGAATTTTTATCGGTCACAGTTTTTTCCGTGTTATTTTTAGTCAAATTATCATTCAAATCTGTCCGTTTTGCTTCTGTTGCATCACCTCCCAGATCGAATGAACTGTTCGTGTCGAATTTAAGTTCAATCAACTTTTCTCTGAATCCCACGCTGGCCTTAAAGTTTTTCACCTCACATGCTCTCTCTCTCTGCGTACGTCGCTGGGGATTGTTGTCAGTCTGCCAGTGCCAAACAAAGCGAAATGCTGACTTCTAATCATTTCCTTGAAAAACGCTACTTGCTATCTTACGCAGTCAGCTCATTGCGCAAGCTGTTGCCGTCTTCTCCCGCCACTTAAAATAGACACATCTACTTCATACTACTCTACTTCGATATCAAGAGAACCGGGTGTATTGATCGTTTGCAACTCCTACAACTTGTCCTTTATAAATATGTGCAAAGGGGAAGCTTTTCCGTGTTATCGTGACATGGCGGTTTATTTCCTTTCTTTTGCGTTTCTTCCTTCTCTCGTTTGTTGACTTCTTTTGTGCGAATCAATGAGACAATCGCAATCTGTCCAAAGGAGAATTTGTCAGAGATTTGGAGGCATGCAGTATTTGTAACTTAGCTACATTTTTAAATTAGTCTCCCGTTCACTTTTTAGACACCTTCTGGCAAATATTCAGTGCAACAAAATGCGCTGCTGTCTTGAGTAAAAAATATCTGATGAAAGGTAGATGGATGTGTAGTGAGCATAGCACGTGCGCTAAGTTCGGCATCCCTGTTGAAAAAATTGTGAGACCCCGACCAGGCAAGCAGGAAATTAAAAATTTAAGTTTTATTTTTGATGCAAGTATTTTCGGTAGGTAGCAGGGATGCGACATCGATGTCGATGTTTTTAAAACATCGATGTTTTTTAAAAACATTCATGTATTTAACATCGATGTATTGGGGTCGATGTTTTGGTAACATCCATGTTTATACCTGTCGATGTTTTTACGTTGTCGATGTTTTATTTTTAAATGAAAAAAGTACTGTTATAAAAATTTTAAAAATAACCATAATTTTAATAATCAGCAAATTGAACATACTTTTAGACCAAAGTGACCAAGGATGAAGGGTCTGAAAGTAGGGATGCGACAAAACTTGCTTTCTAAACATTGATGTTTTAGAAAAAAAACATCGATGTATTGGAGCCGATGTCGCATCACTAGTTGCTAAACCAGTTTTAAGAAATGGGGAAACAAGTTTAATACACTGAATTTTAAAAACATCGATGGGTTTGGGGGCGATGTATTATCAATATCGTTGTTTTAATTTTGAACATCGATGTTTTGCTGTCGATGTCGCATCAATAGTTGGTAAACCAGTTTTAAGAAATGGGGGAAAAAGTTTAAATGCACTGAATTTTAAAAACATCGATGTTTTTGGGTCGATGTATTATCAACATCGATGTTTTAATTTTGAACATCGATGTTTTGCTATCGATGTCGCATCCCTAGTAGGTAGTTGAATTGACACCACTCTGGAGCAACACAACGGGCGATTGTCGACGGTCCGAGGACAAAGCATAGTAATTTCGAACTACGGTCAGTTGACGAGGTCAACACCAGTTGAGCTAATACCTCACTCTCCAAACCCCCGCACCACACGAACGTGAGAATATTTGAGGCCACCACAGATTTAATGTGCTCCAGCCCACATGTAAACAATTATCTTTGGTTGGACCTAGTTTCGAACGCACAACCTTCCTGTTTCTAATTGCCTGTTGCTAATAACAGTTAGAAGAGAAATTCCATTGTTCTTCCAACTGTTGAACCGCAGCCTCTCAAATCTTATAGGACATCGTGGGAATACCAGTGCACTTACAACATACGAGCAGTATGCGAAGCAGGTTCGATTCCTCCCTGGGTGTATTTCTCTATTCTGTTTTTCAATAAAAGTTTTATTGTGTGTACGTTCCTTACTTCATGTTGCCTGTCTTATTTTTGATGCAGCGTGGCCAAATATGGGCCCTTGCGCCATAAAACCCCCAACTTATCGGGTATCAGTTACGATTTCAAATGGGCACTCGTCAAATTCTGGAATTTCCATCGCCACAGCTATTTGAACTCCTTTTCATTCTAATGCACAAGTGACTGGTCCCCGATGCTTCTTCGCCTTGACGTTCCGTAAAACATTGTGTGTATTCTTTTGCTCCAACTGTACAATGTCCAGATAGGGAAATTCTCTCCAAAAAAAGTTGCTTTAGTATAGTTGTGCTAATTCTTGATACAAAATTGGTTTAAGTGACTACTTTTTGTGAACGAAGCATTTGTCACTAGAAACTTCTAAATTCTTGTGTAAATAAGCTTTTAACATTCTCTAAAACAGTAAAATTTTATTCAATTTTTTTTTCTATTAAAATATTACAAGATTCTAACATTTTAGTTGAAACTTTGAATTATATTTTACGTTTTTGAGAATGTTAAAAGCTCATTTTTTTAATCTCGGATATCAAGAACATTGCTACTTTTTTCATGATTGCTGTTTTTTCATGAATTCTTGGAATTACAAGGGTAGCAGAAGCCCGGTTAAAAGAGTAGCGGAATCGCAACTGGAGGGTTGCGAGTTCGAGACAAGATCCAAACAAAGAAGGTCATTTAAATGTGGGGATCATGTTAAATCTGCTGTTGCTCAAAATATTGCCACGTTACTGATGTAGGAGTGTGGGGTGGTGTTGACCTCTCCAACTGACGAAATGTCCTCGGTAGGTAAGTAGGCTACATCGGGCTATTGACGATCAATCCCAACTGGAACGATCCGAGATGTCCTCGGATCTTCCTCTTCGAGATTGATCCAGGATCGTCGCCAACATCCCTTTGTGTTGCTCCAATGCAACGTTAATTCAACTTCCTACCTATCTATTGGTAATTTCTAATTAACGTTGTACTAGAGCAACACAACGGGTATAGACGACGGTCCGGGATCAATCCCCTAAGGGAAAGATCCGAGGACAACACCATATAATTTTGAACCACGGTCAGATGACGAGGCAACACCTATATACATCTTGGGATTAAAACTATGCATTTTCAAAGGTAATGGTAATGGTAATTTTAGTTAACGCCGTTCTTGAGCAACACAACGGGCTATTGACTACGGTCCGGTATCAATCCCTTAAGGGAAAGATCCGATGACAACACCTCGGAATTTTGAACCACGGTCAGATGACGAAGCAACACCTGAGCTGACACCCCACTCTCCAAACTTCCACACCAACCCAACGTGAGGACTTTCGACCACGACAGATTTAAGGTGCACCAGCCGCCTCTACATCATACGCTTACAAACATCCATGCCCGGACCCGGATTCAAACCAGGAACCTTCCTATCAAGAGGCTATAACACCTTAACCACTATACTGGTTGTTCGGCGCATTTGCAAAGGAGCGGGATCAAATGACAGGTGCAATTCGTATTTGTATGAATATAAGCTTCACGGTCTATCCATCTTGAATATGAAATACCTTATCTTTTCTTAAACTCAAATTGAAGTAAATCTGCAACAATTGACTGGAATTGAACCTGCTGATAGAATTCTTGACCAAAGTGAAGATAATCAATTTAACCCTTCTTTGCATAATGATGGAAATTTCCATCATAACATTGAATGCCCAAAAATTATACAAAAAAACAAGTTCACTTTAAGTTGATCGTGTCTGGATACCTTTTTAATGTCCATTGCATAAAAAAAAACATAGCTGTCAAAAATAAGCAAGTGTCACTATCAGTAAAACGAGCTTGAAGTTGTCATTCCGCTGTTTGTTGTAGTTGCAATAAACGTATGATTTCGTTTTTAATTTTGTTTTATTATATTTGAGTTTCTATTGTGCTAAAAAAGTGAAAATGAGTGGAAGAAAGGTTTGTAACATGTGTTTCTGTTATTTTTAGAGCAATTTCTGAAAAGGTTTGCGTTTAATTTAAAAAATACCACATGATACCATCATTTTGTTTTTTTGCTAAATTTAAACGATATATATATGCTAAGATTTTTTTAAACCATTTTTCCTTTAATTTTGAACATGAATTATATCACCTTGATTTATTTCACCAATAAAGAAAAAACCATGCAAAGAAGGGTTAAGCTTGCAAAGGTGAGTGATATTTCACATATCAATTTAATTCTAACTAAACAGTCCCAATCATTTTAGTGTGTGTACGAAAATGTTTTTGGTCATCAATAATAGTTTTCGTTCGATATATCAAACAAAGAACTTTTCAGACTTTTGTTAAACCGAAGATAATCGGAATTTGGTTTCCATAGCTTTATGCTGTAAGCTGCAGTCACTTCTAAAAATTCTGTAAACAAGTTGAGACAAGCACAGAAACGCAAAATTTAAAACAGCTCTGAACACCACGCGGGTATTAAAACTCTCATCACGTTCATTCTGCATATAACTGAGCCCAGCTGCATGAATACAATAGTACTTTTAACCCGGAAATAACATAGATTTTACCCGATATTCGAAGATTCAGTCTTGTCTACCTCGAAAACAACAAACAACATGTCGGTGGTGACTGTCGCTATAGAAACTGGGCTCGTTCATTCTGTATGGGGGATTGTTTTTCGCAACTGGGGGTATCGCATACATATCGACAAGTAGAAATCGGTAACGAACTTGAAGACATTTATGTTTTTAAGTAACAGCTATATGGAAAATTATGATACGATCCGTTTCTATGGCGGCAGATAGGGACATCATCGGGAGCAGTTTACCTAGTAGACAAATGGTAAATTCATTTTTTTTTTAAATCACGATTATGACTTTGACACCGAAATTCGTACAAGCACTACATATGTGCATTATCTATCAGTGAGCATCACGGGAAAAATTGGCAAGACCGTATATACATAAATGTCGAATTTCTTAAAAAATTAATTTAATAATAATTCTTACTTAATAAATTTTAATAAACTTAGATATTTTAACAAAAATTTTATTTGGAGATATATACTGCTGTTTGTAAAAAATGCAACACCGTGAAGGAGTCATCAGAAATAAATGAAATTTAATACACAAACGGCTTGTATTCGCACAAATAAATTTTCAAAGCAAAAAAACAATATCAAGTGTCTGAAATCAGTATTTGGTCTAGTCACCACGCGCTGCAATAAGTGCTGCTATACGACGTGGCATGGCGTGAAACAGATGTTGAATGTCTGCTTGTGGAAGAGAATTCCATATTGCTTGTATGCGCACCCAAAGTTCGTCTTTTGAAGCTGTAGGACGCGAATCACGAGCCAGACGGCGATCAACCAAATCCCACACGTGCTCAAATGGGGGCATATCCGGCGAATAAGCAGGCCAAGGAAGAAGTTGCATGTGTTGGGCTGAAAAGAAGTCTCGAACATTCCTTGCAACATGTGGGCGTGCATTATCCTGTTGAAAGATAGCTCCAGGGATGCCTTGAAGGAAGAGAATTACTTCGGGCTCTAGCACTTCACGGACGTACCTGTTGCTATTCAGATTACCCTCAATTCGTAGCAGCTGATATCGTCCATAATACGAAATCGCACCCCAGACCATAACTCCGGGTGTTCGGCCACTATGACGTTCGATAACGCACTCTGGAAGGCAGCGTTCACCGCCATGGTGTGGAAATTTGGAGAGCAGATGTTGCCTCGTCATCTGACCGTGGTTGAAAACTACGTGGTGTTGTCCTCAAATTTTTCCCTTTGGGATTGATCCCGGTCCGTCGTCAATAGCCCGTTGTGTTGTTCTAATACGACGTTAATTAAAAAAATACCAATACTGTGGATGCCTCTATGGTAGCGTAAACGAGACCCACTTTGACTTCTAAACTGATCTCATCGCAAGAGTCCTGTCTCAGTTGCAAGTGTCCGTGTACAGATAGGAACTTTTTTTTTAATGTATAAAAGGTTGAGAATGGGATTGTGAACCACGGGGGTGTTATTGAGGGTGGAGCTTCTTGCTGTCACTCTCGGCGAGACCACGTGATCGTTCGAAAAGGACTGCGACTAAATATAATTTTTTAGACTTCCTAATGGCACGGCTTCGGGGAGTGAGCTTGCTTGATGTGCTCCTTCCATGTAATAGAAACTCGAACTTATATATTTCAATTATATTACGATTTGTTGTGTTGTTATACCGTTTGTTTCTTGAGTCAATATAAATCACAAAAAGACATTCTTGGACTCGATAATTATTTCCATGCTGTAAACTATGCGTTCGCGCTGTTGGACGAGTATTACTGCTGATGGCTTCGAACATCAACTGTGAAACCTTACGATTGTTGAACCGTAAGATTAGGTCGAATAAACATGTTGCATACTATAGCAGCACATTCGGATGACATTTGCCTGATATACATTTCCATGTGTGAATACGGTTTTAATCTTACGTTCCTGCCTCCTCTTAAAGTTCGTACGGGACGTTTTGAAACACCCAGATAAAATAGTTCTTTCTATTTTTAAACAGATACATAAACCAAGGAAGTAAAAATACTTATCGATAAGATAATTATCTTACGCAACACGATGCATTTCAAACACAGATGCTTGTACAGGCTGATTAGATACCCTGGAGTGAATCGATATCACAAGGCATGAAATAAGTGGTTCATCTTGTGCGTTTTGAAGCGAAAAATGCGATTCGCCGTTGAAAACACTTCAGATAGACTAATAGACGACGGCAATAACTATTTTTTCAAATCGTGGGTAGTAAGTAGTTAAATTTACGTCGCACTGGAGCGACACACGGGCTATTAGAGACAGTCTGGGATCGATTCTGAAGGATTGGAACGAGGACAACATCTCGTAATTTTGAGCCATGGTCACATTTCAGGTCAAGACAGATTTAACATGGACCAGCCTCCACATATACACGACGGTCTTTGGTTACATCAAATTTCGAACTCGCAACGTCCCGGTTGTTAATCTGTTAACTCTTCGAAACGGGCTATCCCGATCTCCTACTGAGGATTCAATCTAGTCCAGACAATAAACAAGGTGGATCTTTGAGTGTGTGGTCTATCATTCTCTCTCACATTTTTCCCACCATCAGGAAAGCCTCCCATCAAGCTCCAAAACAGTGCTTGACTCATCTACACTCAGCTGTCAGAATTGGGCGGAATTCCTTTTTAACTTAAGGGGGTCCAAGACACAAAAATCGTCAAATTTTCGGAAGAAAAAAAAATTAAAAATTTGTGTAATAAAAAATTCTCTGTGTTTTTCTGCTTAAAATGACGTCTGAATCATGTTTCTATCTTAAATAGAACGAGAGATAGAATTAATTTTGTGGTTCGCGCGTGGTTTTGAAAATCTAACACCAAGACACATGTTGTCATGGCAACAACATCTGTGAAAGACGTTAAGTCTACGGAGACCTTTAAACTATGCAGAAAAAAGGTAGAACTTGCACAAATCAAACTAAAACAAAGATTTAAGAGGAAATAAGGACAGATACTCATCTGGATGCTCTTAAAGGGTATTTAAACATTTTATTAACTGTAAATCTGTCTTTGAAACTTTAAATGCGTTTTTCTCCATGATGCATTTTTTCAAGATTTCCTGTATTCATATTGTTATAAGTCAAGAACCGATAAGGGTAAAGAGTTGAAATTTGGAATACATCTTTTTCAAACATTATACTTTAATTTTGATTCAGCAAATTTGAAACAAATATTTACTTTTAAAAATACATTGCTGGCCACCGTAAATGCAAGATCCGGGGACAACACCTCGTAATTTTGAACCACGGTCAGATAACGAAGCAACGCCTAAACTGGTACCCCACTCTCCAAACTTCCCCACCATTCCAACGTGAGGACTTTCGGCCACGACAGATTTAAGTTGAACCAGCCGCCTCTACAACATACGCTTTTAAACACCCATGCCCGGATTCAAACCGGGAACCTTCCGATTTAGAGGCTAACTGGGCTAACATCTTAACCACCAGACCGGTTGGTCGGCATGTGGAACAGATGGAATTCAGAACCACGTGATTAAAATGCCAACACTTCAGTTATTTTTGGTGTTTTTTTTTAATTAACGATACACTGGAGCAACACAACGGGCATTTTGCCAACTCTTTCAAAACGATGCAAGCAAAGACGAGAAAGCTTTTAAGTCCACATTTTGCTACGAGTTGCCATGGTGACATTTTGCTACGAGTTGCCATTTCGGACAAACTGTGGTCCTCGATTTCGTGACAATGACTTGGTATCTTTAATAACCGAAGTCTTAATTCCAAATTCTTAAATTTTAGTGTTTCAAATAATTTTTTTTTCAAAAGAAAATTGTTAAATTTGGCAGAGTTTCAGTTTTTTAATTTTCATGACTGATTCGTGAAAACTGATCGGCTTTGCTTAGAATTTTAAAATTCTGGTATCGCAAACATTAATTTGATTGACATAAATTATTCTTGTTTTATTGTGAATTTAAAAAATAATATGTTAGGAATATTCTGTTTTTATTTAGATAAACAGATATATGCAGATTTTCTGCCTATAGTTATTTTTTCGCACATTACAAAATTGGCTAAATAATCTTACTAGGTTTTGTACAACACTTAAGGTATGTTTATACGTATGCAAATGAATTATCATTAAAAAAACATAAAACGATGTACTATAGATACATTTTATATTTAATCAATTCCTTCTTTTTCTGATTTATTATTGAATCTGAATTATATTTGCCTTTCAGGACATTCAGATGTTAAAAGTTTTAAAATTACATTTAAGTAATTGTTTGAATTGTATTTTGTGATATTTATAGAACAAGCGATCATTCTTGTAGGTTTGGTGGTTGTCTTTTGAACTAACTACGAAAGTAATCTTATGAAGAGTATTTTATTCATCTTTGTTCCCTCGGACAAGTTCTTGTTCTAAAATCTGACATCCAATTATACATAGTGGCTCCAGAAATTGAGCATACGCCACGACGAAATTTCTTCAAAAGCCCAAAGCTGGTAAACAATAATTTGAACTTATTTTACATAGGAATGGTAAAGCATTAAGAAATTTTTTGGCTGAAAAGAAATTCTAAATTCGCCATAGATTTTTCAAGATAGATTTTAAGTGTCATATTTGTAAAATTCCATATCACAAAATGGAGTATATACTTAGCATATTTCGAATTGAAACACTATAAAGACCTGAAATTATTGTTTTGCACTTAGACCAGCTAAGTTGGTGGGCAATTAAATTAAGAAATATTTGTCTTCTGAATATTTGTCATAGAATTCTTCGTTCGTTCCGCGCCCTGAATACCATGATTTTAGCCATTTTTTCCTGGTATGACCGCAAAGATTAAACCCATTGAGGTTCCTAGATTACGGGGGAGGGGGGGGGGGCGTCCTGGCTCATTGAGTAATGCCCACTGCGCTAGCAACCTACGAGTTGTAGGTGGCACATTTATCGAGTTACGAATCTATAGGACTTACGGTAGTGACATTTGGCACACATGTAATCCTAATTTTTTCAAATTTTGTGCGAAGCCCGAATTTTAAAATTTAATCTAGAATATTTTTAAATTTATTTATTGCCATTTATTTATTTACTTTCCTTGGAATAGCGACAATGTGAAGAGATCACAGGTACTAAATTTATTTTTTCCCTTTCATTTCCTGACGGAACGGAACGGACGTATTAATTACGGAGTGCCTTGCAGAAAATTGCGAACCTCCACATCAGAATTAATAGAAAGCTTATTGATTGTAAATGAGCAAATGAGGAAGAAAGTTAAAGGAAGTGACAATGCACTTTGTGAAAGGTAAATAATTGAGATATAAGATAGAATTTAGTAATTGATACAATGAGTAGTCCTTTTCATTTCCTAAGCACAAACAAAACAAATAAAAAGCTTGGCTGGCGTTTTTTTTTATTCTTTAGTCCAAGTTTCTATCTTTGCTATCGTTTAAGATTTAGAAAAAATTTCAACGGATTAGAAATCTGCGGAAAATTGTACACCATACCTCTGGTGGTCCGAATTTTATGGATACGAAAAGAACTGTCACGGAAAACGCCGTGTTGGCCTGCTAGTTTCTACTATTATGAAAGGAAGTGTTTGTTTATTGGCCGCAAAGTCCTGAAAAATCTATGACACTTACAGTAATGAATTTGGCACACAGGTAGTCCAAATTTTTTGTAATTTTAGGGTCGAGGCGAATTTTAAAATTAAATCTAGAACATTTTAAAATGAATTTAATAGTTTTTTTTCACCATTCTTACTTCTTCCGCGGAATTAAGAAACATCAAAATTTAGACTTTTCGCCCTCACGTCAGCCTTAGGAACCATTCCAAGTTTTTTCATCCTCCCGTCTAGAATGGTAATTAGTAATTTTTTAGTTAACGTCGTACTAGAGCAACACAACGGGCTATTGACGACGGTCCGGGATCAGTCCCTTAAGGGAAAGATCCGAGGACAACACCTCGTAATTTTGAACCACGGTCAGATAACGAAGCAACACCTGAGCTGGCACCCCCACTCTCCAAACTTCCACGCCAACCCAACGTGAGGACTTTCGGCCACGACAGATTTAAGGTGCACCAGCCGCCTCTACACCATACGTTTACAAACATCCATGCCCGGACCCGGATTCGAACCAGGAACCTTCCGATCTAGAGGCTAACACCTTAACCACTATACCGGTTGGTCGGCCGTCCGTCTAGAATGTGAGATAACGCATTCGAATGACCTTCGTTTGTTTCGAGATTCATTCATTTTGATATCTTGCGAAATGGATTCCAGTGAAACAAAATATACAACAAAAGTTATCACTGGCGTTTTTCAGTGCTTTTTTTTCCATCTCAGCGATCGTTAATCTCTGACTAATTAATCTGATCTAAAATAGAATAAAGATTTTAACAGATTTGAAATCTGCGGAAAATTTTACACCAGCTAGATACTTTTAACGTTTGTTTTTCTTTCAATCGTTTATATTTTCGCAAGAGATTGTGTCGTCACGTGAACTTTCGCTTTCCAAAAATATACATCACGTTGGGTTGGCGTGGAAGTTTGGAGAGTGGGGTGCCAGCTCAGGTGTTGCTTCGTCATCTGACCGTGGTTCAAAAGTACGAGGTGTCGTCCTCGGATCTTTCCCTTAAGGGACTGATCCCGGACCGTCGTCAATAGCCCGTTGTGTTGCTCTAGTAAGACGTTAACTAAAATTACCAATTACCTACCAAAAATAAACAGATTGTATTTTCTGCCCTTCGCGTTAAAATAAAAATAAAAACAGATTACATTTTCCTGCCCTATTCCATCTTAGCGAAGGTGAGAAAAAAAAACATTTTGACTGGCATTGTTGAGTTCTTTTTTTCGTAAAATCGGAATCGTTAAAGATAGATTGAAAATTTCAACGGATTTGAAATCTGCGGAAAATTTTGCGCCTATCAACACAGGCAACGCAAGGCTAGCCACGCAGTGGCTAGTATTATTATATTTATGAAGTTGCGATCCTGCATTGTTTGCAAACTGAAAAAAAAGAAATCGAAACAAAAAAGGTCTCAAAAAGGATCATTCTTCCCAAAGCAAATGAACTGTTGCAAAGATCTGTTGAAGTTTGCATTGATGGTGTCTTATTTTAAAAATTATTTCATCACCGCATGCCCACCCAGCAACAATCACACCCTGCCAACACGAGGTCGTCTATCGACATCTCGTAGCGGAAAAAAGCAGCTTCGTTTTTGTTTTGGTTGCGACCGTCAGTGCGCGCTCAGCTGTTCAATTACCCAGCATCCCTTGCAATATTTTCATGTGACGTCAGAGGCACAGTTTACATACAAGAAGGATTGAGGTATGTTCCATCATCTGCATCGTAGGAACTGGTTTGCGATTCTTGATGGATAACTGGATTTTCTATGCAAAAATCTGGATCAAATAGTCTGTTTACATTGCCTGTACACTCAAATCGAGTCGTGTGAAAATTGGCATTTATGTCTTTTGGTCATAAACCTCAAACGAAGGTGCGTTGTTCTGCGTCCTTTGTCGTCTGATCTTCGGTTATGAATTTTTTTGATACATACAGGTGCACAGAGATTTGTAATCTTTCACTCTTATCTTTGCTCAAACCAAGAAAACGGTGTCATTGCTCTCAAATGTGCACAGAAACTTTTGCTATAGAACAACAGACTTTACATTGTCTGGGTTTTTGTTTTGTGCGTAGTTAAAAATTAGTTACCGTGTCTTGCATCGCGTGGTGAATGCTTGATGGTTTATGATGAGATTCAGTTTTTGGTTGATAGCTTTTACCACTACATGTCATTTCTCCAGTTTGGGTTGGAAACCTTTAAAATTTATTTTCGTTTCTGAAGTGAAGGCTTTTTTGCGCTGTTTATCTGTAAGAATGTATTCTGAAATTTACTTCTGTTTTTGAAAATATTCAATGAATATTTCGAATGCTCAATGAATTTAATTCCCCAATTAGCTGTGATCCTTCAGCAAATTTCATTAAAATGTGATTTGAGTCTCAAACTGAATAATCAAAATTATCTATAAGTTTCCAATTGTGTACACATCTCAAACATCTGATAAATTAATGTTTTCCTTTTGGTGTTTAAATTGAAAAACACTTCATAACTTCCCTGGTTCCTTTTTTTTTTACTATTAGCTATTAATTGGTTTTATTATAAATACTTATTGTTTCAAGTATGATTTTTCATTCATGTTTTATTATTAAAATAATTTATAAATTTAATGTAATAATTTCCATAAAAAAAAAGTGGTGTCAAATTTTAAATTAATTCTTATATATTTTTAAACTACTGAAATCGTGCTTTCTGTTGTTTAAATATTCAATTAGAATACATATATATATGATTATTTGAATGATTATATTCTTTCATCAAACTGGAAAATAGATGTACCGCTGTTTTATACTTTAGTAAATTATATGAAAAAAGAAATTTGAAAAGTAAATCGCAGCTATTAAAATCAGAAACTTGATAAATTTGGCAAGCTTATGTTATGATTGAATCATTGTTTATTGCAGGTTATATAAAACAATTATGTCTGTGTTTACTTCCTCAATGTGTTGAGTTTCATCTCAATAAAACAAGAAAACCACAAAGTAAGAAAATTTTTATAGTTTGATATTTTATGTTAAGGGTTTTTAATCTTGCTTTTAATTCTTGCTAACATGTTTACTTCTATATTCATTATTTCTCTTGTTTGCTAACTAGAAACATAAGATGATATTTTGTGGGAATACCCAAAATATTTTGTATAGGGCAATGTTTGGAATTCAAAGAAATTTATTTATACATTGTAAGGAATATAGAAACAACACATTTTTGTGTTTTGCACATTGCCTAATTATTCAATTTTCAAGGTTTTTTAAAATTAATATTGAAATTTGATTTTTCTACTCAATAGCTATATCTGTATTTTATGAAGACTATATGTTATATATTTGACAACCACTGTTTTATTTGATGATATTGACAGAATTTTATTTTTTTTCCATGTCATGACAGCTTCTACAGTTGGATAAAAAATCAACCCAATTTCAACTGCCTTCGATTTCAAAAATCAGTGTAAGCATTTTTCATGCCATTTTTTTCAGCAAAATACCTACTATTACAAATGGCTTGCATAGATACAATATATGTTGTATTATTAATATGCCTTTGTGTGAAAACTCATTGTTTTTATTTTCTAATTTTTCTATCAGTGAAAACTAATTCAAATGTATTGTCCCAAGTGCATTCAACGTTTGTCTATAATTAGCTCACAATGTCTTGATTCACTAATATTTCTTACAATTTTCTTTATTTTGTCTTTGTTTTATGCTTTTACAATTGAAGTTTCTAAGGCCTTAAAATAGATAGATAAAAACAGATGACTGTTGTACAGAGTAAGTTGAAGTCCCAAATTTTGAATAAACAAACATGTTCATACTCGTTTTAAGGATAAGACTTTAACAGTTCATATGAGAAACAATAACCTGGGGGACTATACATTGTCAAAATATGAAAAGATTTTATCACAAAGACTCACAAATCTTATAAAAATAAGTGTGAGTTTTAAAGTTTTGGGGTTTTAAATATACCAAGTTCTTTAAATTGGTGGACACATATTGTAGAAACTTGTCAAATAATAAATTTATTGCTTTAGAGTTAAAGATGAGTAGTCTGCTTTGATAGCTTCATAGATGCTAGCTGCATCATTTATATGCATATAATGTCACTTCCATGGAAAATAATTGAAATTGCCAATTATTCCAAAGGTTTACCCTTTGTGGTGTTAGAAATTATCTCCTTTTTTATAGATTAAATAAAAATACAATTTTACTTAAGTTACAGTCAAACAAACTAGATTAAATTCTTGGGAATGAAATCTTTAGTAGTGGCTGATCGTCACAACTAAAGGGGGACAATCAAAGATGTTGTCTTTATGATATTAAATTTCCCTCTTGAGGGAACACTCATCCACCAGTAACAAAACAGATTCTGAGGTATGATTAGTATAATTAGTTGAAGAGGGTTATTAATTTTTGAAGAGACTTGAGTGCAATAATATTTAATTAAATTGCTTTCATCTAAATTAGTAAGCAGTGGTAGATTTAAGTAGGGAGACTAATGCCTAGGGCATCAAAATGTTTTGTAAAATTAGGGGTGTAAATGGCAATACCATTGCTATGGGCAAGATGTGAGTAAGGGGTTGGGTAAGTTGCTGGGAGGGGATTAAGAAGCAAGTTTCTGGTAGCCCCTAGGCAGCAGTATAAATCCTCCACTGTAAGTAAGTGATCATAAAGTGTATAGATGTTGAAGATGAAGAAAATATACTAAAATATTTGGTTACATCATGCCTCAATATATCATTATTTTCCCCTTGTCCCCTGATGGATTTTGGGTTTGCAAACAGAAGAGAATCTCATTCTTTCTTTAGAACAGAAAGCTCAAAAATCTTAGCAAAGCAATTATCCTGAACTGAATTCATTAAACAGATTTGGGTGTCTCGGAAGCATGAATGAGAAGATATTTTTGTTTTCAAACATTAAAAATGTTTTACCATCGATTTTGCTTAGCTTGTAGTTTTATGTAATAGCAAATGAAATATGCAATTTAATGCATAATTCGGGCCTCTTATTTCTGTAATGTTTGTTTTGGCCTTTGCTTTATTTTTTCTTATCCCCAAGAAATGCAATATATTGAGTGGTTGCTGCAGTAAATTTAACTCAAGAGAATTTGAAAAGAGTGAGAAGAGAATGATTTAAAACATTACGTATATACACTACCATACAATAATGGACCAAACAGCAAGATGTGGTGATGAAAGGGAAATAATACATGCTTTAATAGGGGGGTGGTCCCCCATGTGAATTACACTAGCAACCTTTCTGGGCATACTTTCAACAAAGTTTGGATGCACAGCTATGAGTATTTGTGTCCAATCTTGCTGCAAGAATGTCGACAGCCCAGCTGTAGATTTTGGATATGGTTCTCTGGTCCATAAACGTCCCTCTAACTCATCTCACAAATGTTCCACGGGGTTAAGGTCAGGACTTTGAGCAGGCCAGGGAGGATGTTTTGCATCCATATCTTGATACCGCTGCTTGACAGTCAGCAACATGACATGGTAGTTCTGAAAATAACATTCGTCCATTCTATAAAATTGCCAGAGCGTAGGAAGAACCTGATTGTCCAGAATGCCCATGTATGTGTCAGGGTTTAATTGACCAGTAACAACATGCAAAGATCCCAGACCATACCATGAAAAACACCCCCAAACAAGTAGTCGGATTTTATGCAAATCCATTGGTGTCCGGTCCATTATTGTATTGCAATGTATGTGTATCAATATATTAGGTATTTCCCATCTAATTTTTTTTATAATTTCTATTTTACCCTTGATGGAACTTGGCTCCAAATAAAAACGATTGAGTCGTAACAGGTTAGCGCCCTCAAGAGTTGGTGCCAGTGTATTCAATGCAATTTTGTAAAAACCAGTTTGTTATTCAAGAAATTGTTGTCTTGAATTTGCTTATTATTTTAACTTGTTATCTGTATGGTATTTTGAAATGATGGATGATATACTAGAATATAGCACATGCATTTAAATGAATGCAGTGTAATTTCTCTGATTATGGTCATGCCACCAAATAAAAAGTTTGTTTCTCTCTAGCAATTTCCTGGTGTGCGAACATGGGAGGAGCCGTCAGTGCAGGAATGGACAATGATGAGCTCATCGACAACCTAGTTGAAGCGGACTACATCAGAACTCCCCTTGTTGAGAACATTTTTCGTGCTGTTGATCGAGGAGATTATTATCTCCTTGGGTGCAAAGAAGGTGCTTATCGGGATTTAGCCTGGAAACATGGGCACATTCACTTGTCAGCACCATGTATTTATTCAGAGGTGATGGAGGCACTGAATCTTGGCCCAAGAATGTCTTTTCTGAACCTTGGGAGCGGAACAGGATATCTCAGTACGATGGCTGGACTTATTCTAGGTAAAGTAAATAGCAAAATGTGCTGTAACGAAGAAATTTTTTTCTCTATTTGTGTTTATTATGGGAAATGTTATTTCACAAGTTGAAAATTCTTTTTAAATTAAGTGGTGTTTCCATACTGTGTTATATAAATTTATGTAAACAAGGATTTCCCAGTAAGAATTTAAAAACAACTAATAACAATTTTGAAAACTTAGAAAAGGGCCATCAGTGGTCATTTTGTTGGAGCAAGACGTCCATTTTCAACAATGATTGAAGAAGGTCACAAGAAGAAATGTGAGTTTGAATATTTTCAAGAATGTACATGCTTAAATTTGCATTTCTCGTGACTTCTGCCTTAGTAAGTGTGGACATCTCTCTTCACTGAAATGGACATTGATGACCTTTTTTATGTTTTTTAAATCGTTAATAATTGTTTTGAATGTTTTTGAATCTGACTAATGTTTTTGTCTGTTTATCTACACAGTTTTTATTAAATGCTATACATTAGTGATGTTTTCAAGGAGTGATACAATAAAACCTGAACAACCTCTGTGGTGTTAAAAAACTATCAGTTATAAATATTGTTTTGTCTGAAATCAGTACATGAAATGATTGTTTAGCATTTTGGCAATTCAATGGATCTTGAAAGAGAAGACTGGACCATCCCCATTTTTTACTGAAAATGGTCCACTGGGGACATTTTCCAATAACCAGTTCCTTTTCTGCAACCATACTTTGAAAACTATGTTTGTACACCTAATTCCATTTTTGCACAAACTTTCTTACGCGAATTTGATTTAACATGAATTTAAAATAAATATTTCATTCTCACTTTTTGAGAGTTATTTAGATTCAACATGAGCAGGCCAAGCCAATTTCTAAGACATTTCCCCCCCCCCCTAAATTCCAAGAAAAAAACCTATTTATTTGTGGCATATAGTAGTGTCATTTCCATATTACATGCACAGATAGAATGCATAACAGCTATGCGTTTTGAAACAGGTGCTTTTGTTTACCAATGTGTACGTTTAGGCATCCATGTATCATCAATGTTTTTATTGAATTTGGTCCCTAATATCACCGAATTTCCCAACGTCATTGCAATGGCCGATACAATTGGTAGAGAAGGATTTGATCTATCATTTGAAGGTATTGATGAATTGTTAGTCGACAAAACTCTTAGTGAAGATGAAATATTAGAGGTTGTCCTTGAGACTCCTAATGCCACAGAACGTAATGACAATGAAGAAAATGATCCTGTTCTGAATGCAAATTTGATAAACGAAGGCCCTATTCAACATGGTCAAACATGACCCTAATGAGGAACATGCTGAGGAGCTTCAACGTGAACTGAAGTTGACAGCCTGTTACAGAGAATTATATAACAGCCTAACCAAAACACAAACACAGCGATTAATAGCTGAATTTGTTGGTGAAACATCAGCACCAGAGGAGACTGATTTTGGTCAAGAGATCACAGAAAGAAA
This sequence comes from Metellina segmentata, assembly GCA_947359465.1. NCBI lineage: Eukaryota > Metazoa > Arthropoda > Arachnida > Araneae > Tetragnathidae > Metellina > Metellina segmentata. Next base: position 104,342,031 of record OX375875.1, read on the forward strand.
TTCATTAATAGAGGAAGATGTCCACAACATATTTCTAGTGATAGCGGTGATATTCCAGTCGCACAAACGCAAAAACATTCTAAGAAACAATTTCATGGTCAAGTTACATTTTTTTTATCATCGTTTTTTTTACTTACAATTTTTTAATCAAATTTTGTGTTTTACATATGCTATAAGTTTGAGTCGGAACTTACTAGATTCAGAAGGAATTAATATTTTATGGTTCAGACTAACTAAACAGTGGCCAAATTTGGAGTACATGATGCCTTCTGTGAGAATGGAACATTTCCATATTGCCTATTTTATAGTGTTAAATATTTTAGTCAAAACAAAGTAATTAATATCTTCAAATGTTTTTAGTGTTCCAGCCTGAAACATCAGAGATAGTAGACTAATATGGACTTGTGCTTTTATAATAATTTTCAAAATGTAGGTTTTTAAGTGCAGTTGAACCCCAATTATCGCAATCAATTAGGACCAGACCCCATCCGGTTTTAATCAAATATCCGGATTATTGGATAATTCACTAAAAAAAGGTTATTTCTTAGTAAAATAATGAATTTTGCTTTAGTATGTATTGTAATTGAATGACAGAAAAAACAATTTTGTTTACATTTTGTATTTGCATCTGTATTAAAATGTATCATTGCTTTAAAATGTCGGTCAAAGTTAGTTGTTTCGCTATCTTTACTCATTTTCATGCAGCCAAGTCTTGCATGAAATTGCGGTGTGTAGATGTAGATGGTCACACTCAGGTTTTCGTTCCATCCATTTTAGCGCTATGTCAAGGCACTCAAATGCCTAACTAGCTGAGGGTCCAGCATCTGGTTAAGTATCAATGTCATCGTCATCTTCTGAGTCGTCAACAAGTTCTCGCATCTTTTGTGAATGAGTTCATCACCACTGAGAATTTGCAATCCAGGGTCTGGAGAATCACACCCTATCCACTCACCTACATCCTCTGTACTGCACTTGGAACATCTAGGAATGTTATGTCCTCAATTGACACTTCATCCTCTTTGTTTTCGTCCTTCACCAACAAGAAAAATTTTAAATGTGGATTTTGCTGATTTGATTAATGTGGATAATTAGCGACCCGGATAACTGGAGATCTACTGTATTTCAGTTTTTAACTATCTAAATTTTTGAGTTGAGCTAAATAAAACTTTCTCTGTTTAAACTCGGTTGATACCAAAAATAGCATTATAATAAAAATACCGCCAGGTATTAAAAGCATTGTTGCAAAAGTTTAAAAAAGTATACATAAATTCAAATTTTCAATTTGTTTTATTTTTAAACAATTCAAACAACTATTTCAAAAACTTGTGTTGGTTTACTACCATAAGAATACCTTCTCACAAATTTTTGTTTGAATTAGAAGTAGTAAAGTTGAGTGTTGTGTTAAATTGACATGGAATGACGCTATATCCAATAAATTCAAATTTGGAATAAGGTTATTTGAAATTCAAATTTCCCTTATATGTATTCTTTTTTCTGCAAAAACATTTATTTAAGCAATGAGACATTTTATTTAAAATTGTGCTTTGGAATTCCAGGATTTGTTTTTTCATAGTAATAGACAAATGCATTTTATTTTAGGTCCATATGGAACCAACCATGGAGTGGAACTACACAGAGATGTCGTTGAATATTCGAAGAATAGACTCGAAGACTTTATTCAGTTATCTCCATCTATCGACAAATACGAATTTTGTTGTCCCACTTTTGTGGTTGGTAATTGTTTGCTCTTGGATGGTTCAGTGCCACAATATGACCGGGTGTATTGTGGTGCCTCTTGTCCATCGGAGCATGAAAATTATATGAAGAATCTGATTCGAATTGGTGGGATCTTAGTCATGCCCTTCAATGATAATGTAAGATTTCTCTTCTGAAAATTCATTTTTACTTTGCTTCTTTCTTTCAAAAGGTTATTTTAATTTATACAATTTGCTATATTCGTACAGTTGTGGGAAAAGTATAACATTGCATAAAAAGATGACATAAAACAAGAAATATATGCAGTACAAAATCCTGAATCTGGACGTTTTGCTAACCAACCTTTTTTCTATCTTTCCTCCTCTTTTAACAACAATTTTTAAGAGCAAGGCGTTATAAACCTGGACCAAATTGATGAAAAAATGGCAAAATAATGGACATGTTCAAAATACCACACAGAAAAATTAGATTTGTAAGGAAATTTGTTGCATAGTATTTAAAAGGTCTTTCCCTATTTTGAAAATTAATTCTATTTACATATCTGCTATTTTAGTATTGCAAACGTGTTCCGGACGAAAAAAAACGAGCAGAAAAAGTTGCATGTGTTGAGGGCTGTGTGTGTGTTAGATTAGGGTTTTTTTTGTCGAAAAATTTGCAAATAATCAAACATCAGAAATGGCCAAGGTCCGGAGGATTCCGGATTTTTGACTTTTTACTGTATAATGTTTTTATGAAATGCAAGGATACTTCATGATATAATGAAATCACATAAAAAATACATTTAAGTTTAGTTACATTGTGTAATATTTTATAAGAAATTAGTGAAATTACAATACAGTTACAAAAAAACAGAGTCAATATGATTTATTCTCTAGTATATATATAACATAAAGTTATGTGGAAACTTCTTTTTTCTATTACTTGTATTAATTATTGGTTGATATAAGCAGACAGCTTGGAAGGTGTCCGGGGCAATGTTCCATGAATTTTTAACTGTGGTTTTAGATTAGACTTGCTGCTGCACTGTTGACCATTCTTTTGAACATCTCGAGCTAGAATGCCCCCCAAAGGTTTTCTATTGGATTCAGGTCGGGACTATGAGATGGCCATTGAAGAGTTTTTACCTCATTCACCTTCATTCTGGATTTTGATCGCCTGATATAATCAGAAGAGCAACCGGACACAAACTATCTGCCAGCTATCCTGATATAACAATAACACTGAATGAATTTTATTTTCAACAAAAACAATTTCAGTTGAACCACTGGCTGCATTGCAGCCTAAACCATGACGCTTCCCATTCAGAATTGGCGTTTTGAAAAAAGATGGTGTTCTTTACACAGATAAAACCAGTAATACTTAAATCTGTCTGGCCCATCTAAATTGAACTTTTTGTCGTCTGAAAACACCACATCATTCCAGTTGGTGCCAGCCATTAAATGTTTCTGGGCAAACTTTAAATGTCAATAATTTGCATCTTAGAAAGAGGTTTTTCTTTTCAACATTAGGATTTCTATGCAGTGCATTTCTTATTGTACGGCTGCTACAGTTCAACTGCATCTCTTCTTTAATTTGCGAGGAAGACATTTTTTGCTTGCATGTAAACTTCTGGATCTGCCTCTCTTGCCTTGAAGAAATTATCTTTGTCCTTTCTGTTTGCTGTTTTGTGCCATAGCAACCAGGATTAATGAGAAAGTGGCTAACTACAGCCTTCGGTCTTCCAATTTTTCATGAAATTTCAGTACCACTGTAACCAGCATCTTTTAAAAGCTAGTATTTTACCTTATTCAGTTTCTGATAAGTGTAATCCTCTTGGCATTGTATTAAAATACACAAGAGTAAAACAATTCTGTATCCACAATTTTGTATCCATTTCTAGAATCGTAGAGAAATCCTTTCTCAGTTTTTTTATTCTTTCAAATGATGTAATCAGCAGACGACTTTATACTTTTTTCCAAGCTACCATCCACAGATTTTTATAATTTTTACATAATCCAAAAAATATGAGGGTTTTTTGCCAATATATTTTTATTTATTATTCAATAGCATTAATTTAAGTCATAAAAAATTGCATAGTTTGAAATTGCAGTAGTTTTCCATATTTGATGTTTTTTCATCCAACATTATACTTTTTTCCAGGGCTGTATTATTGTTTAACATATTTTGACTTACTATTCATTCTCAGTTTGAATTATTTTGTTTTTAAATTGATGATTCTTTGGCTGGACTGCATTTCTTCTCTTTTTTACTCATTCGTACTACTTATATTATTTTATATCTTTGATGCAGTTTGTTTTACCTTTGATCTATTTGGACCTTGCACCACAAAACTTAAGCAACCAATAATATAATAATTTTATTGAATACATGTGTTTTGTGTTCTTAACATACTAAAAAAAAATTTTGGTTGTGCCAATGTGAACAACTCATAAGAGCTTTTTTAAATTTACAGTAAAATGGGAACTGAAGTGAACTTCTTCCTACTTATTCATTGATGTCCTCTAATCTTAAAACTATTTTACAAATTAAGATTGTCTTTTTTTTATGAGTTTTTTCCCCCATGAGTCTAGTAGTTAAATTCTAAATTATAAATGTAAAAATTAAAAAGCTATATTTAGCTAAAAAAGAACTGCTCAATTTGAAAACTTTTGCATTTCAATAATGGTGTGATGAACTAATCCAATTTTTTTTTGGAGATTATGCATTCAATTTGTGTGTGAGCTTTTTAGCATGGAGAACAAAGAAAACGTCAACTATCTGTGGGTCGCTTAGAAGTTCCAATGTTCTATTAGTTTTTTGGTAGAACTAAGGCATTGACCAGAGTCAATGACTTTAGCAGGAAGGGGAACTTCAAGGATGCCTGAATTGTCTCAACCCTCTACAGCGGGAACATTACAATGGAATAGACACCAAAATTTTGTATTGCTTTTACCTTGCAATGCATTAATGGCCAAATAGTAAGTTAAAAGAATGTTCGAGGAATGTTAAAGAAATATTCTATTGTTCCAGATTGTTAAACCTTTAAAAAGCTATGCAGAGAAAACAGGTTGGCAGTGTAGATTGATGTATGCTTGACCCTAAGAGTGTTACATCTTAATTCAGTTGAATTCTACAGAATTCTGTTCGTAAAATGGCAAAATATGCTACATAAACATATCGTTTAAAAAAAATTCCTTAATTGTAATGGTTTATCCACTATTCAAGAGGTCATGTTTATAGACCTTCAAGAAGTATTAAGCACTCGTTGGAAAGTCAGAACTCTTGTAACATTTTGATTATGTATGGACCATATTTGTGACTTATCACTTTGTTGCTCATATCCCTTCAATTGATGAATACCAAACATTAATTTTAACTGTCGCATCACAACTAGCAAGAATTTTGAAACTTATTTTTGTTTGTTTTCTATGATTTCAGTATAAACCATTAGGTAGACACCTTTGGTCAATATTTGCCATCTACGATTTACTAGTGAAAGAGTCTGCTCATTTCTGAATAACTATTTGCTACTATTTTGTGTGAATTCAAAAGTGCATAAATATATTATTCAAAACATGTGTCTGATATTTGTAAATGTTCAGATTCTTTTCACTTTTAAAATGTTCATGGAAACATGACTAATGTTAAAATTGTTCGATGAAATTAAAGTTAAAATATAATTAAAAATTAACTTTTCTTTTTGCGAGGTTGTAATAGAAATTAGCTGTTCAGCATTACTATTTTTATTTGTACAGCTGTTGCACAGTAATATAATGAACTGATATTATTTGTTAGAAAGTCAAATCTGTAATAATGCATTTTACAATACATTAAGTTTGATTATTTGTACTTTCCATTAAACAGTTATTAAAGATAACTAGAACCGGTCAGACATCTTATGAAGTAAAGAGTGTCATACCAGTCTCTTTCGCTCCTCTTATCTTACCTATAAAGAATGTTCAGACAACCACCAAGCTTCGTAAGTATCTTGTATTTTTAGTACATTTTTCAATATTTCTCAGAACGACGTCTTTGTGGCAGCATACAAACGTGTTGTTATTTTGCTGGTGAGAAATAAATGTTTCCAGATATCTTGATTCATTGGTAGTAGCCTCTTCCTGTTTCATGAAGTAAATTCCAATCCAAGCAGTCTTCCAAAAAAACTGTATTTTGCTTCTCTTGAAAGGTTTCCTTTGTTGACTGAGTTTCCTTTGTAGAATAATCCCGTTGGGCACATTACTTTTAGGCAGCGTTCGAAATCATTGGTAGTCCGCTGGTCCCTGACCACTAAAAGTACGATCGGACCAGGAGATTAAAAATTTGAATCCGTCCGCAGGACCAGTAGCTATAATGGGGAAAGGATTGCACATATTTCTTTTAGAATAAGTTTCCAAATCCCAAACCTTACTTTTGGCAACTGTCAAAATATGTTTTGGTCACTTGTTCGAGAATTTGGAAAATTGTATCGGTGTGTACTGGAGTCGTTTCTGGTTTCTGCCTCCAAATTGCAAACACAATAATCGGCGCCTGTTGAATCATTGGCCGTTGACGACCGGCACATTTTAAAAGTGTGCTGTGGAGCATTTCCGGTCTCATCACTATTGCTGGCGTTCTTAATTGATCCCAAGGTTTATCACTGTTCTTTTGCGATGTCCAGCACATCCGATTTCCGAGAGTGGATCAATTCAAATTCCTTAGAGACTTGAAGCTAATAATAAATATATCTATGATTTGACGAATTTTTATTCTCCAAAGTAAAAATTTGGCTCCCCAATGACAAGTGGAAAATTTTTTTGCACTGAATTAATTTGCTATTAACTACATTAATTTATTATTTGAGGAGCGGACCAGCTATGATGACAGTGGACCAGTATATTCTCAAATACACTGGTCCTTGGGACCAGTCACTTTTATTTTTTATTTTCTAATGCTTTCTTTAGGTGTATATGAGCTTCACAGACACAAGGTACTCTAGTGGGTTTTTTTCCCATGGGGTTTACTGTCTTTAGTAAACTTGGAGGCAGTGCTCTTGGAATACCCAAGAAATCTTTTCCTGCCTTCATCCCACTTTGTTCCCAGTGCCCTTTTTTCTCATTTCACAACAGTTTTTACTTGAAGTTGTCTGGTGTTTGGCGCAGCTTGGCCAAATATAACCCTTGCACCATAAAGCCGCAAAACAACCAACTCTGACTGGAAATGAAATAAGAATTGGACAATTTAACTGCAAAAAATTATTTAGATTGAGATTTTGAAATGTTTTTTTATCCTACTCCAAACCACAGCTTTTTTCATCGTGTATATCTGACAGACCTAATATAGTGTCAAAACAAATGAATCAGTCTGAAAGTGCATTTAACAGCCAGCATTAGTCATTGGACAGTATCTTGTTGCTTCGTGGCAGTGCCAGACACCAAATCGCACTGAAAGTCCTGCAATAGATTAATCACGGATTACAAATCTGCTTATCCTAATTACTCCATAACACCGTACGTTTTTCCTCGAACAGAACAATTTTTTGTCATAGAAATACTTTATCACTGATGCATTTATCTTATTTAGCATTTAAAAAAAATTTGATTTTTATTTAAATTATTTCATTAAAATTTTAAATTATTTGCCATTTAAGTTGTGCTAAATTTTTCCAACATGGTATAATTAACCTTGGTAATTAATTTAAAACATAAGGGTTGTCTGAAAAATGCCCAACTACCGGATTTCCTACACAGTTATGGAGGTAACCGTGTTTCAGTGGCTTCTTTTTTGGTAACCATCCCCCTTTGTTAACGAGGAACTGGAGGAGCAGGGACCTTCGTTCCTGACCTCTCGACAGAAAGATCCATTGAATTTTGAAAGCGAATGTACATAGAGTTTGTTTGCTCCAGTAGAATTGCAGGAAAGAAACCATATATTCTTCATTTTCATATCGTCTCAAATACTGTGAAAATGAATTTAATCGAACTGTGAATGCATTTGCTTGAATGCTGTCTCTATGCCTAAATCCACTCACCACAGCTTAAATTCATTTCACGATGCTACAATAACAGTAAAAGAATGGGCATAAAAATCTTGTTCAGGTAGGTTCAGAAGACTTATTGCTGGACACGTTCATATAAAGTTGACCTCTTTCGGCCACCCCTATTTTTGCTCTCTACGAGCGAGTCATATACACGCCCAGCCCACCATTCCGGAATGACCCAGTAAGGATTAAATAGCCACATGATGTATTGCTTGAAAGAATCCTAGAAAGGGTTCTATTTATCAAGAATTCTGAAACTGGGTAGTCATGTAGTTAAAACTTCAGGTTGTTTGGAATAATGAATGCATAGAGTTACATTACTGTGAAAATGAATTTAATCGAACTGTGAATGCATTTGCTTGAATGCTGTCTCTATGCCTAAATCCACTCACCACAGCTTAAATTCATTTCACGATGCTACAATAACAGTAAAAGAATGGGCATAAAAATCTTGTTCAGGTAGGTTCAGAAGACTTATTGCTGGACACGTTCATATAAAGTTGACCTCTTTCGGCCACCCCTATTTTTGCTCTCTACGAGCGAGTCATATACACGCCCAGCCCACCATTCCGGAATGACCCAGTAAGGATTAAATAGCCACATGATGTATTGCTTGAAAGAATCCTAGAAAGGGTTCTATTTATCAAGAATTCTGAAACTGGGTAGTCATGTAGTTAAAACTTCAGGTTGTTTGGAATAATGAATGCATAGACTTTAGACTGTTAATAAAACTATATTTATTAATGCAAACATTTGGAAAAATCTGGTATTCATATTATAGTTTATATAATTATTAAAAATATAATTAGATTTATAAAAGAAGCTGGAATAGGGTTTTGAAAGTTATGTACTTTGCAATTTTCAAGTACAAAAAGGCACCTTGTGCATCATTTTACCAGATTTTTAACAAACTGATTGATTGCCAAAGTTAGGCTTCATTCAGTTTGAATAAAATTCAACTTTCTTGGAATATGATTTCATGTTTTTAAATTTCCCATTCACTTAGAGATTCATTTTAAATTACATGTAGGTTTTATTTTACCTACATGGTTGATGTTTTTTCATTTTTAGGTTGTAAGAATTTTAAAATCCATTAAGATAAATGTGTCTCCAAATGCTCAGATCATTGATGAAAAGCTTGGTCCATAGAAAATCTGCCATTAAGAAGTTTGACTATGTGATACTTTTCAGTTTCATCATACTTTGCTAATCTTGCACTTAGAGGTGTGAGTTTACTGACAGTGCCAGAATTCTGAGTGTATAAAACTATTTAATTCTACATGAGATTTTTGTAGCAACATTTAAAAATAAGAGACAGGTATGTGATAAAGGTAGGAAAACATGATCACAGTACACCATACTCATTTCATTGTAGTGACAGTGACATTTTGTCAATGTAGACAATTTTGAGTAGACATTTTGTCTGCTTAATGATAAGCCGTATTAGCAAGTGAGCATATGTGCAATCTAATCAAAAACAAATATGTATCTTTAAAGAGTGTATTGATCTTACACTTTCAATGTATTATTCTGTACGATTTCAGTTATATTTCATCTAGTTTTTTTTTTCTTTAGCTGAGTTTCAATCACAGCTGTTCTCATTGCAAGAGTTGTGCCGTTTGTCAATTCGAGCATTCTTGAGAAAGATCGTTGAACTGGAACACCCATTTCTGTTATCCAAGAAGAAAATCCTCACAAAAAGGACAAAACTTGCTAAAAGGTCCCTAATGCTGCCCCTTTATCAAGGCAACCACGAACTTGGCGAAAATATAGCAGGGGACAGACAATCGGATAATGAGGAAAATGACCAGCATGTGCCCGAAGAAGCCAGTGCCAGTGGCAGTGGCAGTGACGCTGTGCATTCTGAATTCTCAGAAAGTGATGTGCTTGGTACCACTGCATCCAGAATTATGCTGGACGTGAATGTTTTCAAGCCACTCAAACACTTTGCCGAAGCTTTGGAAGCCAGCAGTGTTGAACTCCATACATTGCCTAAAACAGACACAGAGTGTGATGATGAAGAATCTTTTATAGAAAGCCTCCTCACTGATGATAAAGACAAAGGACAACAGGGGAATGGTGACAGTGGTATTGACAACATCAGCGACGATTCTTTTCCGGAAGAGTGCCCTTCTGACGTCGATATGGAAGAAGTGAAGAACTTGTTAACTTCTCTCTGTCCTCCCAAGAATGGCTGCCTCCCTAAGTCAAGACCAAGAAATTCGTACCTGAAACGGAGTGCTGAAGATGATGTGGAAGAACCCGATATTGAATCCAACTGTTGGTTCAAGGGTAGAGAAAGGCTGAGACACCCATTTTGTCGTCCGTCGCATTCCAACGTCATCTTTAAAAGAGTGGCTTTCAGCGATGCTGGCAGTGAGGAATTGGTTGAGGTGGACAGTGATTCTGGTTCAGAGACTTTCCGTGAGAGGCCCAATTTGTTAAAGGAGCTATCAGTTTATTCTGCTTCCATGAAGCAGAAAATCAGCCGGCTTCCACTTCCAACCCCCATGAAGCACTATTTGAACTATGCTAGATCATTTCATTAGAAAGTAAAATTCTAACTTTTTTTTTTCTTTGCTGAATGTGATTGTCTTTTAGATCAGATTTTAATGGAGATAATGCTCAGAGGCTTGTTGGGTGTCTAGAAATGGATACATTTGGGGAACCAATCTGACCTGATGTTTAAAAAAATGCATATTCAGCTAAAGTGAGGTATAATGTGGCTCCTGTGAGAAGGCAGTTGAGTCACGGGGTTGTGGACACGGCCGTTCTTTAAACAAAGTGATAGATTGGAATGAAAACAACATGCTTCCAGAATTGAAGTGTTTAGCGCTGATTCAGCTTCTAAGTTTTATGTTTGGTGCCGTGAGCAATAACAACACCCGAGTTGGTTGTTGTCCCCAGCAATTTACATACCTGCTTTTGAATATGTCAGCCCTCCTCCTAACAACCTTTCACATGTATTCAAGGATTAAGTGACACGTGGTCAACTGCCTTTTCATCGGAGCTGTTCAATATTCTTTGTATTTATTTTCTATGCAAGCGCCAATATCTACAAGATCTTATTTTCTCCACATGTACTTCTTGCTTGCTCTTGTGTTAAGTGCTTAGAATAATGCTCATAACATTTCACTGTTATTTGTAACACGGAGTTAGGATTGGATGTTAACATTTCCAATGAAGCAAATTATTACACAATATTGCATTCATAACACTTTTTGTTCCTTTTGAAAAGTACTTTTATCTTGAGGAAACAAGTTAGGACAGTGTTTTTAAGCTTTTCACTTTCACATTCTCATTACAGTGTTAAGGTTATAGCTATCCATCAACAATAATTTTTCTATTGATTTTCATTCAAGAAAATTTTGAAAAGAATAAAACGTGTTACAAAAGTAACTATTGAGCTCATACATTTTTCAATGCAACTTGAATTCATGGCAATTACTTTTATCAAAGTTGAAATGCAATATTAAGGGAAGCTATTATTAAAATTAACTTGACAAAGTAAAGGATTACAACCTAGCGTAATGCTTCCATTTAGCCCAGAGATCTAGAAATAATGATGTTAAAATTCAATATGAACTGTCCCACAAAACACATACATTTAACACGTGATCCATAAATGAAACTGCTTAAATGTTTTGTTACTAGGCACCAATATCTACTATTTATTTTACAAGTTTTAAATGCCATTTTGAGGGGAAATATCAAGGTCAAAATGTTGAAAGAGAAATATATATTATATGTATATGCTTATACAGTGATATATTTTTGTTGTATATAGATGTATCTAAATTTTCAAAACATTCTTTAATCTTAAGTCTAATTAATGTTAAATCCAATCATATATTTGTAGACTTGAAGTATTACATCCACTATGCATTTGAAATGCATGAAGTACTTAAATATTTGTATTTTATTGTGTCTATATTTTTGTCTTTTCATTTATGAATGTATTTTTTAAAAGCTGCTATGATATATTAAGTGAAAAATGTGTTTGTATTTTGTTATAATTAATGGTTTTTGAAGTGCTGTCTGTAGAAACTTTAACTTCAGTATACTATTTTTACTCTATCCCTTTTTCATAAAACTACAAGTTTTAGCCAACGTGAAACAAACTGCTTTAAAAATGTTTAATCTTATAATCAAGATTCTTTCTCTTTTCTACACATTTAGATGTATATTATTTCAAAAATTATGTCAATTGTATTTTTGAAACAGATATCTGCTGAGATATGTATGTCGGAATCATGTAGCTGTTTCTTTTTTACGTAAGTGAAGACCTTATAGCAACCATGGTCTAACCTAGTGGTTCTCAAACTGTAAGATGTGCGTCCAAAGGAGGCGAGGTGCAACAGTAAATATTTTTAAGTATTTAAATTAAAAAAATTTTACTCAAATAGAAAATTTTTGAATATTTAAGCTTATTAACTCCTGAGTATCATGAGATTGCCCAGTAGTTATGCTATTGCTTTCACCTTACATCAACTCACAAAATTAATGACTAAATCTCATCTAATGATGGAATGAATCTAAAATTTCCATTAATCAAGAAGATTGTATTGGTCAAAACACTTGTAGGTATATGCGTGTACTGCAAGGTAATGAGGTAATTGTGCATTCTCTGAAACAATAATGATTTTGTATTTGTAAGAAAACTAAATATCTTTGGGGGTATAGTTTAAAAGCTAAATAATTGAAATTGTTGTATCCTTTTGGTATATTGTTTTACACGTTTAGATATATTTTTATGTTCAATAGCAAAGCCAAAAATCATGGTTTTCTTGTAAATGTGTAATTGTACTATTTCCCCATTAATGACTCCCGATATCTGTAGAATTGAAGTACTAAGTATGATAACCACTGACCTAACGTATCCATGTTATATTGGTGGAAAGAATCAGTTTTCTACTCGTCCCAGGGATTGGTCTAAGCAATGTCACCTCTAGTTACCAGTATCTATTGGAACATGATGCTATCTGGTCCCCCTGAATATGTTTCAGGTGGTTGCAAGAGCTCATTTTTATGTGATATTGGTTGAAAGGATTAATTTCCTACTATTCCCAGGGGGATCGGGCTAAAGCAGTGTTACTTCTAATTACTGCTGTAATCATTCAGTATCTATTGTAGTTTGTTGCTATCTGGTCCCCTTGATTGTGCTACTAGTGATTCAACAGCTCATTTTCATGTTATCTGGTCCTCCTGAATGAGATCCCAGTGATTTTCAACAGCTCGCTTTCATGTGATATTGGTGGAAAAGATTAGTTTCTTAGTACTCCCAGGGGATATTAGGTTAAAGCAATGTTACGTATGCAACCACTCAGAATGTATTGGAACATGCTGCTATCTGATCCTCTCAATGTGTTCCTGGTGATTGCAATAGCTCATTTTCGTTTAAAATTGGTCAAAAAAATTAATTTTATACTAATCCCAGGGGGATTGTGCTAAGGCAATGTTACTTCTAGTTACCCATGTAATCATTCAGTATCTATCGTAATATGTTGCTATCTGGTCCCCCTGAATGTGCTACTGGTGATTCCAACAGCTCATATTCATGTTGTTTTGGTGGAAAAGATTGTGGGGGGGATTGCATTAAAGCAATGTTACCTCACTTTTCCAATGAATAAGTTAAGATGCTGAATCATTATTTCATGTTGTCAGCATCCATTGGAATAATGCTGCTATCTGGTTCCCCTGAATGTCTTTCCTGTGATTACAACAGTTCTTTTTCACAAAATGTGGGTTAGCCTGTTGCCATAAGGTCGTCAATTGACTTAAATGCAATACGATTTTTTGTACAGATAATTTGAGTTAATGTGGTGATGTAATAAATTACATTAAACTTAAGTTATTCTATTATTGAAAGTTTTTAAAGTAGACACATATATACCTCTATATACATGAAATTGTTTTTACGATATGAACCAAAACTTTTTCTCTTAGCATTTTATTTGATAGATTAGATTATAAGGTGCCAAAATCCTAACCATAGAGCATCAGTTGACTGAAATTCAAGAAAATTTTTGTACATATCATTTGAAACTAAATGCTTAAGCTATGCACTAAATTATCAAAAATCATCATTTACCTTTTATATTTAACTACCAAATATCGACTCTTTAAAAGTTTAACAAAGGAGGAGTTTCCCAATACGGTTTAAATGCTAGAACGAACAAGCTTATTGATTTGTGTTAAGGAAAATCTCAGGTAATGTAATGTAATGGTGTATGTAATTTAAATTGTATACCAACCTAAAAAATCTCTTAATATCATAAAAGGAAGTGTTTGTCTGTCTGGGGCCGCAAAATCCTGACGATTCTATGGTACTTACAGCATTGAGATTTGGCACACAGGTAGTCCAAATTATTTGCAATTTTTGGGTCGCTGCGAATTAAAAAATTAATTCTAGAAGATTTTAAATGAATTTAATACTTTTATTCTCCATCGCTTTTTCAAACTCTGGATAACTTTTTCTACCCGTGTGACCTTGCAGTCAGGGTTTGGAATCATGCCAAGTTTTTTTTCAACGCGGAGGGAAAAAATTTTTTTTTTTTCATTTCCGCTTTGATTTTGCGAGGATGAATAAATTTCCACCCAGACGATAAATCTTTCAACTGAAGTCAATTCTTTTTTCTATCTCCAAGACCGTTAAAGATCGAGTAAAAATTTCAACGGATTTGAAATCTGCGTGAAATTTCAGTTTAGATTGATACTTAAAAATATGATTTTCTTTAAATAAATAATTTTTTAATTGAATATATCTTCAACTGATTTGAAATCTGGGTAAAATTTTACACCAGATTAATACCTTACATCACGGGGGCTAGCCACGTAGTGGCTAGTATTGAATAAAATACAAAGAAGATTTAACTACACTTCTCAAAAATGATAGTATGGTTGTTTTTATTCGTTGAGAAACAAAAAAAAGCAATCATTAATTCACGTTTCTACCTACATGATATTGAGAAAACAGAGCTATTCTCTGAATCGTATTGAGAGGATCTACAGTGTGGTGCTAAAGCACAAGACGAGCATTTTGTAAAGCTGAATGTTTTATGAAAATGTCAATTTAGAAAGCGAGATGCTTAATCATTTTGCAAATTGTTATTTCTCTCTTGATAAGTTCTATTCTCAAACAAATCCGTGGTTTAATGGAATTAAAAAAAAAAATCTGACAAAATTGACCACAATTTGTTTGGATACTTGATTACAATGCACAGACAGCATCTGCTTTTGGAACTGGATATTTATGCAGAGATGAAATACTACTAAGTTTGCAAAGCAAATTGTTACATGTGATTAATCAAAAATGCGCTTCCATTCTTGGTATTTTTACAGGACAATTATGCTCTGAAATAAAATAACGTGAATGGCGGGGAAAATTTTAAAAACCTAGATGATTTGTCGTGCTGCCATCTGTTGGCAAGGAAATGAACAATTGAGATCGTCGCTTTTACTGTAAATATTTCTGGCATTAAACGATGAGGATATAGTTTAATTCCAAAAATTAAGAATAGTGTTTCGTGAAATAATGTAACTTTTAAAAACGTACATTTTTATTTTATCGCAATTACTAACTTTCTAGGAGGGTAATTTTATGGAATTTTTACGACAACGCTCCATGTTGCAGCCTCTGTCAAGCAGTGGTATCAAGATATGGATGTAAAACGTCTTCCCTAGCCTACTCATAGTCCCGACCTAAACCCCATAGAACATTTGTGGGACGAGTTAGTGTGACGCTTACGGACCAGGAAACCACGTCCGAAATCTACAGATGAGCTGGCGACATTCTTGCAGCAGGAATGGACACAAATACCCATAGTTGTGTATCAAAACCTTGTTGAAAGTATGCCCAGAAGTGTTGCTAGTGTAATTGCGTGGGGGACCATCCCCCTATTAAAGCATGTATTCTTACCCTTATACCATCACATCTTGCTGTCCGGTCCATTATCGTAGGGTAGTGTACAATGGTTCAAAAGCATTCGACATCTCACGTTTCTAACTTACAAGAGCGTTGTTAAAATAGCAATTTAAAAGAGACCCAAACCCCAAATTTTGAAAAAAAAATATTTCAAAAAGTGTTTTTAGGTTTATTGGATAAAACGATGCATCAGATATTCAATAACAAATGGATAAAATTTCAGAATCAAAGGAAATTGCTAGCAGCTGCTTTTTAACTTTTTTTTGACCTTCCAACTGCATAATCGACTGCCAACCATTGGCTTCGGTTTCCATGAAAACCTCCATTTATGCAACATTATATCATAGTGTATCTACCAATGATTATTACAAACATTTTAAATACGCTTAAAGTGTAGACTCCTGGTTTTTCTATCAATCAGCGAAAGCTAAATGGCAAAATCCAAGTCCTCATGTAAAACATGTGGTGACGCCATTGAAGGAAACACATTGAAAAAATAGCTCTAAATTTCGTCGCATGCATCTACAAAAAAAGCTGTAGAAAAAAGGTGTAGTTTATACAATGGTGGTTTATTTTTAAATAGTACTGTTCCAATAATTTTTTTTTCATTCATTAAACAAGAAATGTATAATTTTTTAGTGAATTATCACAAATCACTGTCATCAGAGATAAAACTGGCTTTTAAAAAAAATTCGAGTTTACGGTAAAAACTGTTGTCTTGATAAGAGTCTTAATGTAATAGAAATTACTGAAAAAGTGGTACTTGCAAAAAGTAAGTTGTTTTCGTTAACTTCTGTTGTATTTTGTACTTAAAATGCGATTATCTCAAAATCAGTTTTTTGCAATTTTGCCAATGTTCAAAGTACTAAGGCTTTTTGATATATGCACTTAGAGTTAAACTGTTTACATTTTTTAGGTCTTGAAAAACTGTTTAAAAGACACAGAAAGAGCTTTTTTTTAAAAATAGTTCAGAAAAATTTATAAAAATTAAGAAACATAAAAAATTGGAAATTTTTATAGAAATTTAACGTGTAATGAGTAAAATATATATATATATATATATTTATGGAAAATCGTAAATAAATTTTAGAAAAACTCTCCCTAGGTCTTTTGCATATACTATAACTATATTGTAGAAATTTATTTCATACAAAAATATCAAAAATTCACAGAGGAGTAGGGTTTATAAAAAATATGTATTTAGGCTTAAAAACATATTAAAATCGTAATTTAAAATATCATTGAAAATAAAAACTAATTTTTTAAAATTAATAATTGATTTAAACTATGTGCTTAATCACTAAAAAAATTGGTTATGTAAAATGAATAATAAGAAGTTTGGGTTTTTTCTAATTTTTCAAAACCTATAAAAACGTCCTACATTTCTTCACAAATGCAGTTATTTCCCCCTCCGTATTTTATTTCAATCCATCTGCTCATCACCGTACACAGGTAATTCCGATAACCTCTCATGTACGGATCAGAGGAGAGAGGAGAAAGGATCTTTTTCTCCCTTTCGCTGAGACTGCTATCGCGTCGCGGTAAAAAGAGGAGTATCTAAATGGGCGGACACGCCTTACAGCTAAGCACGTCACATTGTGCGCTCAATTTACGGTCCTTCATTGGACCGATAATTGGAACTTTCTTAATCTTATTTTCGATTGTCATAATGGCAACAACGCACTTGTAAGCATTGGTGGTGGAAGCAATAACTTTTGATAACAGCGTGCTGCTCGTTCTTGTGTTTTATATTACTCTGAGTATTGAGCATCATATCTGAATTATATTTCGTTTTCGGAGGATTCGAATTGAAATTACTGCATTTTGCAAATTGCTAAAGATTTTAAAAGAAACATTTAGAATTTAAAAACCTTTTCATTTCAAATAAAATCTGAATTTTATATTTAAGTACTTGATTTAAATGTCTTTTTTTTTCAATTCTGAAGAACAGCACAATTTATCATCTAATAACCTTTAAAAACAAAGCAAATTAAAAATTAATTTCTGTTTTTAAAGCAAAGACTGCAACAACTGCTTCAAAAATGAGTAAAGTTTTGTTAAAACTTGTCTTCAACTAATTAAACTAGATTTTAACTTAGATTTCTCAAAAATAAGTTTGAGGCTTCATTTATAGAAGATATGAGTAATACATATTATCAATATAATATTACACAAATTTGCAACACAAAGTGAAAAATAATTTTCTTAACTGATATATAATATTTAGGAGAAAGAAAAATCAATATTTTTGCTCTATTTATTTTATGTTGTGTATATTTCAGAGTTTTTGTAAATTATGGTAAAGTAATTTACTTCAGAGTTTGTAAATTGTGGTAAAGTGGTAAAGAGTAATTTACTATATACTTTTTTAAGGTTTTTATTTTTGATGTGAGAAAATATTGGCTGCTGTAATGGTGTCTTAAGGATTTAATTTTCTTACTTTGGATCAAAAATAAGCTGGCAATAGGAATAAAGACATTTTTGACATTTATTTAAAATGTTAAGTGATTAGTTGTAAGTTCAGTACATAGACCTGCCATCATTTAAATGAAATCATGGATGTATTATTCTCAGGATGGAGCATATTAAGGTGAAAATGGGGCCCGGGCAAGAAATAGAGCCTAAAAACTGTATTGCCATTAATATGTCAGTTATAATAATTACCTATTATTGTCTTATATTTTTTGTAAAAAAATCCTATATTTTATCATCTGGTGAGTTCTAACCCTGAATATAGTATCGTCCTGTGATAATTACTTGAGACTTTAAAGTAGTAAATTGAGTAAATTTCAGTTGTGATGAAAGATGTTGAAAATCAGTTCTATCCCTTTTGTTTTTTCCCTCTAGATCTGAAGGTTCCTGGTTCGAATCCGGGTCCGGGCATGGATGTTTGTAAACGTATGGTGTAGAGGCGGCTGGTGCACCTTAAATCTGTCGTGGCCGAAAGTCCTCACGTTGGGTTGGCGTGGAAGTTTGGAGAGTGGGGTGCCAGCTCAGGTGTTGCTTCGTCATCTGACCGTGGTTCAAAATTACGAGGTGTTGTCCTCGAATCTTTCCCTTAAGGGACTGATTCCGGACCGTCGTCAATAGCCCGTTGTGTTGCTCTAGTACGACGTTAACTAAAATTACCAAATTACCTACCCTTTTGTTTTCAAATTCCAACCTGTCAAATGTGGGATCTAACTTAATATTCTCTCTCCATTGGAATTGCAAGTTTGCCTGATTAAACAAAATTTAAATTCAACGGACTTATTAAAGGCGATGATGGGGGAAAAAAAACCCTTCGAAAACGGTATTTGATGGATTATTGAATTATTACTCTTAAGGATGATTCTTCCTCTTTTATGGAATAATTAATGCACTAGATAAGGGGTTCCCAACCTTTTAAAGACTGCGTATCACTTGAAATTTTTAGAGATTTTTGGCGTACCACCAGTCCTATATATTTTTAGAAACGTATATCTATTGTCAGAAAAGTGCCCAATGGATTGTTTTATTTAAATTAAAATATTAAGAAAGCTTCATATTTTATGATTAATGCACTTGTATTTCGTATTAATAATGTTTTAATAAAGAAAAAAATTAAAAGATTTTTGAAAATTACAGTTATATTTTTTATTTAGAGGTTTAAAAACAACTAATTTTACAAACTAAGCAAACAAAGATTAACATAATCAAAAATCAATTTTTAGTGCGAAACTTGTTGTTTGTCTTATTAAAATATCAATATCAGGAGCAAATGGAGCTTAACTTCACCTCTTAAGATCTCTTCAACACTTACTCTGTTTCTATATTTTTATTTTTTAAATACAAAAGTTCAGAAAAACCACTTGCACACAAGTAACTAGTTACAAATGGCATAAGAAATAGCAGGTCTTGTTGAAAGATCATTGTTACTCGGTTTTACACCTGATCCAGAAGTTAATTAACGATTTCTTTTTAAAACTGTCTTTCATGGAACTATCGTGTGTTAGAACGATAAAACTTTTTTTTAAATTTCGACTCATATGATGGAGGTTTCCGAAAAAGGATTTCTGATTCAGTCAAATCTATATATATAATTCTCTTACGTGGCACGCAAAAAAGACGTTATTTGTAATCGCGTTTTGGCAACACTGTACGATTATTTATTTACCACGAAGCCTCGCGCCTTAATTGAATTTATAGCGTCATCGGATGAAATTTATTGAAAAAAATTAATTTTAGTCGAGCTGTTGCAGTTTATGGTGGAGTGGTCGTTCACGGTAAGAAGGCGATTTGTCGCCAAATATGTTAGCCTTCACCTTTTGCGGATTTTCTTCATATCTGCCGTTTTTGTTATGGCAACCCTATCTGCTGTTACGGAATTTGGCCGCCATCTTGATTTGGCGACAAAAATTAGTTGGCGACAAACGTCTTACCGTGAACGACCACTCCACCCAGTTTATAATTAGAAATTAAAGAAAGCGGAGGTAGAAGAACGGTCCTTTTCAGGGCCAACAATTATAGTTCAACATGACGTTTGCACAACAACTTTCGACAACTCAATGGAAAAGTATGGATGGCTCGAGTGCTGGGGAACTGTACACACAAATAACATGCTGGGAATTCAATTTCCAAAACAGCGCTCACATTTCGAGTCAAAATTTGCTCAAAGTTTTGGTGGAGTGGTCGTTCACGGTAAGACGTTTGTCGCCAACTAATTTTTGTCGCCAAATCAAGATGGCAGCCGAATTTCGTAACAGCAGATAGGGTTGCCATAACAAAACGGCAGATGTGAAGAAAATCCGCAAAGGGTGAAGGTTACCATATTTGGCGACAAATCGCCTTCTTACCGTGAACGACCATTCCACCAAATTTTTTTTTTAAATATCATATTTTATAGGGTACAGCTACACTCTACGTTTATGAGTGATGGCAACGGCTTGGCGATTTTTTTTTGGCGCACTTCTAGTAGCGAGTTACGATAAATTAAGGCAACCCATCTTTCGTTGCTGTTGTTGTGGTTTTCACGGAAACCTCGGCAAAAGGAAACTTTCAATTTTCATTTTGAATATTCTAGAAAGTTCTTCCAAAACCTGTTAAAATCGTTTGATTTCATTGATTCGTTTGAAATTGTTTCTTTCCTCCCATTGGTTATTTTGTTTTTAAAATATCCTTTTATTGCATTGGTCCTTTTGAATCGTTTTCTGTGATACCATTGGTCCATTTATTTGTATTTTGACAGTTGTGGAATTTTTATTTTGTTATAATAGTTTTTTCACGACAGGATTAAGAGTTTTGTTTTTTTGACCATTTTCGTTTTCATTATTATTTTACGAGAGAATTCTGACGTTATCAGGTATTATTTCTTACTTTTTTCTTTTGTAAATCTTTTTCTTTTTCAACATGCTCACTGTATTTAGTGTAATTGATAAGTTTCAAGGTATTCTTACCATTCGTAGCTTAGTTTCTCTGCTGGTTCACAAATGTGTTTTAATATGTGATTAAGGGGACCGGGAAGGCCCTATCTCCTCCATGTTAAATTCACGAAATTCAAGACCCTTTTTCTCAATAACTATAATAGCAATCAACACAAAATTTTTATGGTGGTTAGACTGATATGTTATACAAACTTTAACAGCTCACTTTTTTTTTATTTAAAATTTTTAATTTTATAGAAATTTTTAACTGAATATCACTTTTTAGATAGCATTTTTTAACACATTTAAATTTCTAAAAAATCCAATTTTCAAAAAATCAAAAAATGCCCGTGTTAAAATCTTTAGAGATATAACACAAATATGTCATAAAAATATTAAGTTATTATGTTCAGTAGATTCTGAGAAAATGGGGCATGAATCTTAAAAATTTAAGTTTTGAGAAAAATGGATTTAAACATTTCAAATGAATTTTTATAAATAATTTTACGTCTAACCTTAATGAAATCCTGATTTATATAAAGGGTGATCTCTTTCATTTTTAATACATGTATATTCAATTTTTTTTTATGCTTTTCTTTCTATGGCGGGCCTTTTTACTGTATTCGGAGAGTTTTCGTTCTCCATCGATAACACGGTCTTAGTCCAGTTTTCTCAAAAATTTGTATAAAATGGCAGCCTGGATTGATTTTAACTCTAGATAATGTATAGCACTTTATAATATTTCCACTGTTGCAGCAGGAAACAGCATCAAACACTCCCAGTTTTAAAGTTTGGATGGTTACAAACACATTTTTTGGAACGCGAGTCCAAATCACGTTGTTCTCCGATTCATTTGGGTTTTGAGTCTTTCCGTGAACACATTTTTTTAACAATTCTGGTTTCGCCAAGTCTCTGAAATTTGATTTAATTGTCTTCAAAATGTAGGCAGTATAAGACAAGGCAATATGTGTGTGTTTATCATGGTAATACACATCACTCTTTTAGCTACAGCACGTTGAAATTTCCACCATCTTTCATTCCCAACTGAACAAAGACCGTGATTTGGATTTAAGTTACTTGGCAGTAAATAAAAATATTCTGCCCAGACAGATTGTTGCATATTGTGCAGAAAACCAACATTTATCCTTATTGCTAGTCCATAACAGATCAAATGTCATGTCTCAGAAAAGCTAACTTATATCGCTTGGTAAAATTAATAAAAATAGTTAGAAAAAAAACTAAATGATTACAGTTAACTCTACTGTTACCAGATTATCGAAAATAATTTGAGTAAAGTAAAGTAAAAAATACAATATACATTGTTGAGCAACAAAGATTAGAAATGTCCACAAACGGTTTGTTTACATTTGAAAGGCCGTGTCAGATGTGAAGTGCTTATTGGAAACGTGCATAATTTTCAAACTTCCTCTTATTCTATTACCTAGTGTGATATATCATTGGAAAGAGGAGATTTTGAACTATAGAAAGGAGCAATAAAATAGAAATTGATTTTTTAGTCGAATTTTGCTTTCCCGGTCCCCTTAAGCTTACTACTTTTTGTGAAATTTTTTTTTAAATATACTTTTTAAAACGTTCTGAAATGTGCTTAAAAAGTGTGTTGTAAAAAGAAAAAAAATTGTGACAGGAAAAGAGTTAAGAAATAATTATTTCCTTGGCGACTTTAGAAGTGCGCCAAAAAAAAAAAACCGCCAAGCCGTTGCCATCAGTCATAAACGTAGAGTGTAGCTGTACCTTTTATAAACAATCCTTTCTGCTAAAACACATGTCTTCATTGATGCGAGCGAATCGAGCATAGGTTCGCGCAGCCAACCAATGAGGATTGCAAAGCAATCCTCTGGGAGTTGTCGAGCGTCAGCGAGCAGGGGGCGGGCCCCCTAGTTTAGAATAATCTTCTATCTCTTCCTATAACGTGGTTGTATATACTAAAAAATCGAACAAACGTCGTAGAATATTTGGATCGCTCGTATCATCCTTGCGTACCACCTGAAACGTTGCGCTTACCACTGGTTGGGAATCCCTCCACTAGATACTATTCCAATACTGGAGACAAATCGAATATTTAGACCAGATAATGGAGACTAATGGAATTTAAATAGCCCAGATGTTGTAAAGATGAACCTTTAGAAAAAATAGAAAACGATAGACGAGCCAAAGAATCGTAAGAGACGACAGTTCTTTTCGTGTCTTTCCTGATACTGAGAGCATTAAAAAAAAATTTAGCACGACCCGGGTTACAATTGAAAAATTATTTATTTAAAGAAAATCACATCTAAAGTATCGATCTGGTATAAAATTTTCCAGTAAATTTCAAATCCGTTGAATTTTCACAATATTCAATGATCGCAAAGATATAAAACCTCAAAGAGTCAATGACCGTTACAAAGTTAAAATCGCTAACAAGAAAGTTACGCTAATCTACAACGTATGTCTAATCATGCTAGAATCTAAAATCGGCTAAGAAAAAATAAAAGCTGTTTTTCTCTAATATTCGGACTGGTCATAAATTTTGCATAAAATTAGGACTACCTGTGCCAAATTTCGTAATTGTAAGTGCCATAGATTCGTCAGGACACTGCGTACCGTATATAGATACATAGACACAAACACTTCCTTTTATAATATACTCTAACAAAAAAAAATCAACGCACCAAGAAGGAATCATCCGATTGCTTTGAAATTTCGTATGCGAAAATGTTTTGACCAAATATGCAAATGATTAAAATTTGGTGTCCGATGAATGAATAGTGCGATCTCCAGTGCATCGGAACTGCGCATCCAGCAGATGTATGTAAGGAGTTGTTCTTGAACTGTTGTTAAAAATTTCTGCTGTATTGCGATTTAGGATACCTTTCAACGACTGAAAAAATGCCTCGCCACAGGATTCGAGCTCATTACGAGCAACTTTCAGAGTTTGAAAGAGGTCGTATCATTGGATTGAAAGAGGCAGGTTGGGCAAATCGGAGAATCGCTCATCATGTGATTCGAAGCGATGCGGCGATTAGAAGATGCTGGCAAGTGTGTTTGGACAATGGCAGATTTCAGCGTCATGATGGTAGCGGTCGACGTAGGGCCACAACAGATCGCGAGGACAGAGTGATTGTCAGATCAGCTGTCACAGCGCCTGATTCATCGCTATCAACGATCAGTTTTGCGACCCACACACGAGTGTCCACCATGAGCATTCGCAGACGGCTGAGAGAGCGAAATCTACACTCGTACCGACCGTTACACCACCTGCCACTCACGCCTGCACACTGTCGAGCCAGATTACAGTGGTGCTTGGCTCGATCAGGCTGGAATGATGCTGACTGGGTACGTATAGTCTTTAGCGGCGAATCCCGATTCCAACTGTGTCCTGACGATCATCGAAGACGTGTCTAGAGAGGCCCAGGCAGCGTGCCGATCCTGCTTTCACTATTGCACGCCACACGGGCCCTCAACAAAGAGTAATGGTCTGGGGTGCCATTTCCCTTGATAGCCGGACCCCTTGGTCGTCATTAGATGTACGTTGACGACATTCTGAGACCTGTTTTGCTAGCGTTCCTTTCGCAGTACCCTGGGCTTTTTTTTCAGCAAGACAATGCCAGACCACATACGGCACGTGTTGCTATGAACTGTCTTCAAGCTTGTCAAACACTTCCTTGGCCAGCCAGATCACCAGATCTCTCTCCCATCGAGCATGTCTGGGATATGATGGGAAGGCGACTGCATCTGGTAGGGAATGTTGATGACGTAGTCCGACAATTGGAGCAAATTTGGCAAGAAATACCGCAGGAGACCATCCGGGAGCTTTATCGGTCTATGCCACGCCGTGTGGCAGCTTGCATCCAGGCTAGAGGCGGGTCAACACCTTATTGAGCTCGTTACTGTAACTCTGAAATAAATCATTCAATTGTTCTGAAATTTTAATCATTTTCTATTCTGTACATAATTTTCCTATCCACCAATTTTTGTCTCCATCGGACAATTCCTTCTTGGTGCGTCAATTTTTTTTGTTATAGAGTGTAGTTGTGAAAAGGGTGGAAAGAAAGAAATTCACAATACTAGTGTCAACAAGTTTAATACGATGCGTGGAAACCTCTGGTAGCCACACATGCTAGTCAACAATTTCCCAAACTTTGGGTAGATGGGTTGGATATTGGCATGGATCACTTGTGCGATCAATGAGTTCCAAGCCTCACGGAGAACATTTTTCCATTCCGGAACGCAGCTTAATGGGTGGCGGTAGGCTGCAATGTCTCTCCCGATGACGTACTACACATGCTGTAAAGGATTCAGATCAGGAGAGTCGGCAGGCCGTTGCATGCGCTGTATATCTTCACTTTGGAGGAAAGTGTCGATCAGGGATTAACGTCGTACTGGTGCAGCACAATAGGCCATCGACGACGGTCCGGGATTAATCCTGCAAGGGAAATATCCGAGGGCAATAACCACATAATTTTGATCCTCGATCAGATGACAAGGCAATATTTTTGCTGGCACCGCTTCTCCGAACGTCCAAACCACACCAATGTGAGGACATTTGAGGCCACGACAGATTTAACGCGCATCAGCTCCATTCGTACACTATGGTCTTTGGTTGGATTCGAACACGCAACACTCCGGTACGAATCCGTTACTCTTCCAAAACGGTTCCTCTGATATCGCGCAGTTATCGCCAGATGTCAGTCTTGCCGAGCGGTTGTTACCGTTGGCCGACCTGATACTGGTCGTAGGGCAATATCTCCAGTGGTTTGACACTTCAGCCAGTCTGGAGATAACACACTGAGGCATATTCAGAATTCGAGACGCTTAGGTTTCAGATCGACCGGATTCTAGCATTCCAACAATTCTTCCCTTCACAAACATGTCCAGTAGGCATCTTAGTAACTAATCAAAGGCGTAACCAGGGGGATGGGGGTTCAACCCCCTCATCATTCAATTGAGAAATTCTTTTCAGAAACACTCATGTCCATAAATTAAGGATAGTTCAGAATCACACGGAAATCGAACTCTTTAGTAAAAACTTCACCTGTAGAATTATCGCACACATCTTCATGAATAATATCCAAATTAAAGGAAGCCATCAGATGACGCCGATAGTACGTCACAAGGACGAGAGTGTATGAGAGGTGTATATAAGGAATGGTAGCAAAGAAGTAGAATTGTTATCAAACGTTCTGTATGCCGCTCAGTGCCACAACCGAATAGTTATGGCACAGAGGACGCATGTCGATGATTTTTTTACGTGGTAGAATTATCGGCTGCCTGGAATGTAGGAATACTCAGTGGAACTTGGAATCTCCCAGAGTGTCATCTCTAGGCTTTGGCAACGATTCCAAAATGATGTAAATGTCAGTAGACGTTACAGTACAGGTTTCCACCGTGTTACAACGCCGAATGATGACCGGTATTTGGCAAAAAAAGCAGACGGAGCACAGCATCCGACCTTTCTCGTCAGCTATCTTCAACCACGGGTTCGACAGTTTCAAGGCAAACCGTTTACAGACGTTTGGGACATGTTGGTATATACGCTCGCAGGCCTATCAGATGTGTTCCGCTCACGGCAACTCACCGTCGCCAGTGGTTAGCCTGGAGTAGAGAACATTCAATGTGGACATCGTCACAGTGGGCTTGTGTGATGTTTTCCGACGAGTCCAGGTTTAGCTTGCAGTCTGATTCACGGCGGACGTTCATATGGAGAAATCCAGGTACCCGCTACCACCAAGACAACATCATTGAACGACACCGTTATGTTGTTGCAGGTTTGCTCGTTTAGGGCGGAATTATACTGGGTTCCAGAACAGATCTACATGTTCAAATCGGAACCATGAGAGGCCAAATTTATCGGGACATCATTCTGGAACAACATGTACATATGTTTAGGGGTGCCATGGGCGCAGAATATGTGTTTCTGGATGACAACGCCCGTCCTCACCGTGCAAACATTGTAAACGAATGCCTTGAATATGAGGATATCAACCGTATGGAATGGCCAGCATTCTCACCTGACTTGAATCCGACAGAGCATGTGTGGTACATGCTCGGCCGATGAGTTGCAGCCCGTCAACCACCTCCTACATGTGTACCGGAACTTCGGAGAGCATTGCTTGCTGAGTGGAGTGATCTTCCCCAAGATCAGCTCGAAAATTTGATCCTCAGCATGCCTAGGCGTTGTACGGACTGTATTTCATCGTCTGGGAGACATACAATGTATTAACCATCATACCAACCATGTCATGTTAAATTTTTGTAAGGTCGATATATTTTTTGCAATTGTTGCAGTGAGCAAATATTGTAGTTTTTATGAATGGTATCATACATACACCATCATTTTTGTTTTTTGTTTAATAAATGGGCTTAATGAATAAGTCTCGTTTGTTTTGTTTCTGAACCTTTATTTGCCGGAGCTGGCATCATCCTTAATTTATAGACATGAGTGTATAATGAGTTTTTCACAAATTAGCTCTTTATTTATAACTACTCAAACTATTCATAACTGTATCCATCACTTGTCTAATAAATAATGAAACAATGGCATAGTCGTTATCAGGGAGAGTTGGGGGTTCAACCTATTATAATACAGTTGCTCGTACATGATAGTCAAATTTTTTTCTTGATAAACTTGTCCAACACTGACTACACGTCATGAAATCATTCACATTCGAATGTGAGGAAATTCGCGGCGGAGCAAGGATATCACTAATGTTCCGTAACTGTTTCAAGTTTTGTTCAAATCAAAGCTTCTAACAAACATCACACGAATATCCCAATTCATTAGTTATGAATACATCACGAAAGTGTCTATTAGCGTTGTCCCAAATTATCGCATATTCATCGCTCCGCATATATTGTACTTGGTGTATTCACTGTTGATGTTGGTGATTGTGTCTCATATCATTACCTACCTCCATGGGTTGAACTCCGTCATTCCATAATAATGAAGCGTTTATGTCTTCATATATGCCATTCGTGTGAAACTGAGCGGTGGAGGTACTTGGCGCATTCGTATTAGTGATACGACATCGACAGCAAAACATCGATGTTTTGAAATATCGATGTTCAAAATTAAAACATCGATGTTGATAATACATCGCCCCAAAAACATCGATGTTTTTAAAATTCAGTGTATTTAAACTTTTTTCCCTTTTGATTGAAACTGGTTTAGCAACTAGTGATGCGACATCGGCTCCAATACATCGATGTTTTTTTCTAAAACATCAATGTTTTGAAAACATCGACATCGATGTGGCATTCCTACTTTTCAGACCCTTCACCCTTGGCCACTTTGGTCTAAAAGTATGTTCAATTTGCTGATTATAAACATTATGCTACTTGGTTATTTTTTAAATTTTTATAACGGTACTTTTTTCATTTAAAAATTAAACATCGATAACGTAAAAAACATCGACTCCAGTATATCGACGTCGCATCCCTAAATTCGTATCAGACATTGGTTCACTTTAACGGCGCGACGCCTTAACTTTCAAGCGTTCCCGCCAGCACGTTGACGCTCAGCATGGGACATCCGTATTTTATTGGCTTCTCCATATCTCCCTCTCTCTCTCTCTCTCTGTATCTTTCTTCCTGTCTACGTTTTCTTTACTTCTTATGATGTTTACTATGCATATATTTGGACATTTTGAAATGTTTGCGAAATTTCCATTCTTTAAAGTCCGTAATCTAAAAAAGTATTAAATATTTAGGTTTTATGTGCATCTATTATCTATTATATATATATATATTTCTCTTATGTGGCACGCAAAAAAGACGTTATTTGTTACTGCGTTTTGGCAACATTGTGCGATTGTTTGTTTACTAGGAGCCTCGCGCCTCATTTGAATCTATAGCGTTATCGGATGAAATTTTATTGAAAAAAAAAAGAATTTTAGACGAGCTGTTGCGGTTTGTAATAGAAATCTAAGATAGCGTAGGATCTTTTCAGGGCTATTTAAAAAACGGTCCTTTTCAAGGCTAACAATTATAGTACAACAAGACGCGTGCACTACAACTTTCGACAACAAACTCAGTCAAAAAGTGTATGGGTGGCTCGAGTACTGGGGAAATGTACACACAAACAACATGCTGGGTATTCAATTTCCAAAGCAGCGCTCCCATTGCGAGTAAAAATTTGTTCAAAGTTTTCATTTAAATTCTGATTCCAGATGTACTGTATATATCTTTTATGTAATACAACAAATTTAGATTTGAAAAATATTTTTTTGGAATATCATATTTTTTAATTAATCCCTTCTGCTAGGACACGTGTCTTCATTGATGCGAGCGAAGCGAGCATAGGTTCTCGCAGCGAACCAATGAGAATTGCGAAGCAATCCTCCGGGGGTTGGCGAGCGGTAGCGAGCAGGGGACGGGCCCTATAGTTATTTATAAAGGGTGAAGAGAAAAAACAAATGTCACCTCTAATGTCGTCGTCGAGGCCGGAGCTAGACTAAATTAATGTGAGCGGCAGAGCGCATTTTTGTGACTCAACTTTGCCCTGAGATTGCATCAGCCGATGACGTCAGCGCAAGATAAAAGAATATTCATAACATGCTTTTTTTAATTCTCTAATAAACGCGATATTGTTCATTTATGTACTATTATAAAAGAAAGTGTTTGTTTGTTTGTTTTCTGCATGCAAAGTCCTAATGAATATACAGTAATGGAATTTGGCACACGGGTAATCCGAATTTTTTGCAATTTTTTATGTCGCGGCGAATTTTAATCATCAAATCTGGAACATTTTAAAATGAATTTAATAAGTTTTTTTCATCGTTCTTTCTTCTTCCGGAAATGAAGAACCACATAAATATTGACTTTTTCTCCCTCTGTGACGTCATTATTGACGTCAGCCTTTGGAACTATGCTGTTTTTTTTTTCTTTCACCTTTCGTGTATTCGCAATAAATGAGAATGGTACCAATCAGATTAGAACGATCTTCGTTTGATTCGAGATTAATTCATTTTGATTTCCTGAGAAACGGATTCGAGTGCAGCAAAAGAAATTATTACTTATCACTGGCGTTCTTCAGTGCTTTTTTCTATCTCAGCGATCGTTAAAGATGGAATAAAACTTTTAACGGATTTGAAATCTGCGGAAAATTTTACTCCAGATAGATACCTTATATACGTTTGATTTTTATTTAAAAAAATAATTTTTCATTTAAATATTTATGGTTTTTGGTTTGCGAAGCAAACTAACACTTCGGGGAACGTCCATTTGATTTGCGAAGCAAAACAACACCACGGGCAACTCCGTTATGGTTGTAATCCAATAGGCGACAAATTTCGCAAACCAAATGGGAATACGTGATAATACGGCAAGTATAAACATCGATGTTAAAAAAACATGGACTCCATTAAATCGATGGTAAATACATCGATGTTTTGAAAACATCGACATCGATGTCGCATCTTTTCAGACCCTTCATCCTTGGCTACTTTGGTCTAAAAGTCTGTTCAATTTACTGATTATAAAAATTATGCTAATTGGTTATTTTTTAAAATTTTTATAATGGTACATTTTTCATAAAAATAAAACATTGACAACGTACAAACATCTACAAGTATAAACATCGATGGTAATAAAACATCGGCTCCAACACTTCGTTGGTAAATACATCGATGTTTTTTATAAAACATCGATGTTTTAAAAACATCGACATCGATGTCGTGTTTTCCCGGGCTAGTCTATGGTTAGGGTCTGCCTCCCCCAAACATGAGAAATAAATATAACGAGTACACATATAATGTTTGTAAAGAAATGAATAAAATGAATTATTCATGAAACACTCACAAATATGCAAAGCAATTATTATTTTGTATCCTTCCAATAATTTCTCCTAATTTTTGTAGACATTGCTCTCAACCATTAGAGAACGCTAAATCTTTAATATCTAGTTTTTGCGAGATGTTTTTGTTTTCTGCAATGTAGATCACAGAGTATTAGCGTCATAAGATTTATATTGAGT
Source organism: Metellina segmentata (assembly GCA_947359465.1). Lineage (NCBI taxonomy): Eukaryota > Metazoa > Arthropoda > Arachnida > Araneae > Tetragnathidae > Metellina > Metellina segmentata. The sequence continues at coordinate 104,373,017 of OX375875.1, forward strand.
AGTTTACTCAGTTTCATAGTCACTTAATTAATGAAAATCTAACATCTTATATGAAGCTCATGTAGAATGAGAAATACACAGTCCAGTCACATTAATGTGACCACCTGTCAAAAGCCAGAATAACCACCTTTGGCAGAGCGGACCGCTGGGAGGCGTGCAAGAGAGTCAATTAGGTTTCTGAAGGTGTTCACTGGTATGTTGAGCCGTACCGACTCCAGTGCCGTGGCCAGCTGCGCTAGATTGCGCGGTTGAGGATCCATGCGAGGCCGTGCGCAAAATAAACCAGTTTTTCCACTCAGGTCAGAACATTCGGACCAAGAGTCCACTGTGACGTCACAGCGTAAAACCTACTTTTAGACCAAAGTGGTGTGGATTTTGTGTTAGTATTTGTGAGTTATTTTTGGGTTTTATAGAATTTCCAATACAGAAGGATTGATTTTGTGGATTACATTTTGATTTATCAGTCTATCGAACTAAGTTTTTAGCCTTTATGTTTATTTTTAATGCAAAAAACATACCTTAATGTTAACTTGATTGCATAGACACCGTGTTCATGTAATTCACAAGGTGACGCTCTCGGTTTTTTTTTTATATATATGTTTTAATTTTAGAATCTATACATGAACGGTTTATTTCATAGTCATATTTTTGTCAATCATTTATACATTACTGAGCATTAGAGCCTAAAAATTGCATTCGTTTTTGTTTCATGCTAAACACGAAGGATTGTTCATTTGTTGTGATTCTGTTTGGTTGCTGTTTATAGCATAGATCTGATTGAAAATGTTTTTATAGGTTTTCACTTCTTTTAACTAAGATGGGCAAAGGAAAAAAGTGCTGTGTACCTGGTTGCAATTCTAATTACAATAATACAGACACATATATCTCGTCATTCACTTTTCCGAAGGATGCTGCCAGAAAAAGCCACTGGCTTAAAAGCATTAATAGGGCAAATTTTGTTCCTAGTTCAACAGCTGTTGTATGCATAAGACATTTTAGCTCGCAATTTATTATTACGGAAGATCGTGTTGTTAGAGATGACGGTAGCGAGTTGGTAGTACAGAGGAAAATCCCGAAGTTAACCACTGATGCATATCCAACAATTTTTCCCAATCAACCTTCTTACCTTTCTCATGAGCCATCTACCAGCAGAAAATCTCCATCTGAACGGCATACTGCCTTGCAAATGAGAGATGAACAAAAGTTCGAAGAAAATGGTGCACGAATGACACCATTAATTCTTTTGAAACTTTTCATGAAACATATGTTAAGAAACTTGGTGTTGAATGGCTAAACATTAGAACAGATAATTTCGTCTTATGTTACAGGCTTGACATTAACCAGCGTCCTAGTATTATTGTTTCCATGAAAGTGTATAAGGATTTAACTGCCAAAATTTGGCATGATTCTGTGCTGTTAAAACCCAAATCTTGCCAGTTTATACTGGGAAAAAATAATAAATGTGATCGATGGACAGAATTTGATTGTTTGTTGAGTTGGTTAGCTGGATTCCAACCTAATGATGTCAAACCAAACGAGAAAATAGAAAATTCCATACATTTGATTAATGATGCATTTTTTCAGCAAGAAGACAGTGATGAAATTTTATACTTCAGTGTAATAATTGAACAACTAAAATTAACATTATTATCGAAACATATGTATTCAACAGAGTTTCTTCTTGCAGCAAAGTTTTATTTTTGCTATCCTGCAGCTTATAGTTTTATACGAAATTCAAAATTTTTAATTTTACCTCATCCTGTATACATTAAAAAATTGTCTAATTCTTTAAAGGGCCCGAGTAGTGTTTCCAACAATAATCATGTTATGTACCTTCAAAAAAAGAGTGAAATGTTACTTCCCCATGAAAAACTTGTCTGCCTTCTTATAGATGAAATTTATGTAAATCAAAGTTTAAATTATAAAGGAGGAAAACTGCTAGGAAAAGCAGAAAATGTCAACAAACAAGCTAATACTATACAAGCATTCATGATCACATCTTTATTTTCAAAGTATAAAGAAATTGTTGCCTTAGTTCCCATGAAGAATCAAACAGCTGATGACCTTTATTGTCAAACACTTAAGGTCCTAAAACTGCTATATGACTGCAGATACAATGTTTTGTGTTTAATTTCGGACAACAATAGAATCAATAGAAATATGTTTACCAAGGTGTGCAATGGAAACCTGGTAAACTACATATCAAATCCGGTACAACCAGATAGTAAATTATTCTTTTTATTTGATACAGTTCATTTAATTAAGGCTGTGAGAAATAATTGGTTTAATGAAAAAACACCGGGCAAGCTTTGTATTTTCCTTCACCTGATAATACATCTAAAATCTCTTCAGCTAAACTCCAAGATCTCAAAGATATTTATGAATACGAAAAATCAAATTTGATTAAGATTGCACCAAAGTTATCCCAGAAAGTTTTATATCCTACTACTTTTGAAAAACAAAATGTTTTACTGGCTCTAAATCTATTTCATGAAAGCAATAGTGCTGCTTTAGCTCATGGATCTGGAGAAAATGTAAAAGATGCCATGGGAACTAAGGAATTCATAGATGAATTTTTAAAATGGTGGAACATAGTGAATGTGAAAAATTCTAAGATAGGTAAGAGATTGAAAAATCACTTTTGTGATCCAATTAGGAGTATACATGATATGAGTTGGTATCGTGTCTTGTGCGGACGTTTCTTGACCGACCGTGTCTTGAGCGGACATTTCTGGCAACCTTACAGAGGGGAGACTTGGGGTGGTGCTTCTGCCGAAATTCTCAGAAATGGGAAGGGAAGAACCACTCTCAGGGCAGTGAATTTCTGGTGAGGGATAACTTAAAAATTGCATTCGTCTAAGGTGTTCGTCAGGTGCTTGTTTCTCATGCTCGATATTCACTTAGACCATGGATTAAACAGAAATGGTCTTGCAATAAATTTCTATGCTTTTTTTTTTCTCAGCCTTTCTTTTGATGGAAGTTATGTTCACCACTTCAAATTGTTTTCCTATAACTGTATCGCATAAGCGAAGTTTCATATAAATTCATCTTTGATCACGGACAAATAGTCTTAAAACCTTTGTGCATGCTTTATATTGCAACATATTTCTTTTCGTGCAATTAGGGTAGCGATGAAGTACAATATTTTCAAATCCATAAAGTTGTTTCCTTTTTGCATTCTATTAGGCTATCATAACTTTGTCTGGGAATTTGCAAAATTAATATGCGTTTGTCTCTTACTATGGACAATATTAGTCATCACTTACGATGCCTATTTTTCATTAAATTACTAGTAGAATGACCCCCTGCTGCTCGGGGAGGTTAAAAAGTAGTCACAGAATAAAATTCCTAATCCCTTCAGAGAAAATACAGATATCACTTAAGTATTTTAATAACTCCGGAGTTACAGTTTAAAGAATTTCTAGCATAGCTTTTCTTTAGCATAAAAAATCGATCTTTCGTTTTCGATCTTTCATTATTGACTAATAACTGTTAATAGATTAAACGAAACTTTTGTTAAACAAGTTTAGTTTCATCTAGTAATATTGACAACTTTCTGTCATTGCGACAAAAATTATTATTATTATTTTTTAAATACATTGTTTATTTTCTTTGGAGATAATGATGCAGTTTTGTATAAAACCTTTATAACTTATGTTATATCTCATTCGATACGCACATAGTTGATCCTTACAGCACTCATATTCAGGTGAGAAATTATCAATTTCTGAACGAAGATTACACATCTCTTCAGAGACATAACGTGACTTGATCAGATGTTCAATCGGTACATTTATTAATGAAAAAGAATAGTTAAAATTAAAAAATATATATAAAACACTAAAATTTAAACGATGTAATCGTATTGTAAGAGATACCTACTCCAAAACTTTAAAATCTTTGAACAATCACTTGTATTAAAATGTTTGGATTAATCTTTTTTTTTTTTTAATATTTATTTTACTTTTCGTAACTTCAAACACATAGGAGTTTTAAGGAATGTTATGAAAATAGTCATCGCCAAGCCAATTATATGGTAGACTGAATTTTTTTTTCCCCTGGTTAAATAAATTACTGTAATTCTGAAATCTTGTGTATGGCACCTTAGGATTGTGCAAATACTTTTCTAAATCAGACAATTTTTCAGTTGGCATATCGCTATCCAAGTTACAGAAATTTTTAAAATTTGAGGAATTCCGTCTTAAATCTAGCGCACAGATTAGTCCGAGACACTTCAAATTTTAATGAAACGGTGTAGCAAGTGACATTACATAACTATGAATGAAAATAATAATTTAAAAAAAGTTTTGTCTTCCATTCAAAAGGCTATTAAGCTTTAGTTATTTAAAGCTGAAATGAAAATTTACTGCATCTTTAAGGTAGATGATTGATTTTGGGGAAGATACAGACTTGGTAATCTCTAATTTTAAAGCTATTTTATTGGGATTTAATTTCTTCAATTTAATATAAATCGCAATGCATTTTAATTGTATTAGGTCTTTTTAATATATCGAATTTTAAAATTAGAAAATTTACAAAAGGTTCAGCTTTAAAAATTAGGAAAAATTTAATAAATTACGTTGTACAGCTCCCCCCCCCCCGCAAAAAAATAATAATATTTAGGAATGGTTGGTTCTTTTGATAGGGAAGGAACAAATGTCCTTTTTTTTTCCCAATACCCAACCACTCACCTCTTTTTCTTCCACTTGAGGAGAACTGATAGTTACTTGTGAAGAAGCGCCTAGTTCCCTGCTACTCCAAATAGGAACAATACAAGCATACATGTACTTACAAACAGCCCGGGACCTACTAGTGACAGACAAATGCTTTTAACAAGATGGGTTGTCATAGAGCGGGGTACATGTTTCATATGGTATGGAGACAGCTCACGTAAATCGTATAAGTCCTAATTTTAAAGTCTTGCATTATCATTCGTATTACATTATTCATTCAAACATGAGATAGCCTGATGTAGTGTTCTTTCAGTCAGAAGTTCAGCACTTCCCTCCGCTTTTGGGTTTTAGTCCACATAAGTCAGTAGTCGGTATAAAGACAATTAATGCCAGGGACATACTTTAGTTTTAAAACAAGGTCATTTATATAAATTTTAAACAGATAACAGCTCAAAACTGCATCTTGTAGTAGAGAAGTCTGGAAAAGATTAAAACTTCGAGGACCAACTATTATACCTGACTACTTAAGCACTGGCTGATAAAACCTCTAATCCAATTAAACATGTATGATTTTACACCAATTGATTAGAGTTTTAACAATTCCCCTCTATACTACATCGTAAACTGACATCAAATCAAAAACAACTGTTGTCATTACATGCTTGTTTTCCTGCGCATTTTTAATAGTTTGCCAAATAGCGCTATATGATGGTCTGTTTACCTGAAATTTCCATACTCTGTTCTTCGGCAAGTAGTAACAAGAGCTACTAACAAGTGTGAGCAAGTAGTAACAAGAGCCACCAAAACCAATAAAGGATTATAAATGATTATTTCTATCTTTTAAATTAATGCATACATCAATTATCTCGGGTGGGAGTTATAGATAAAAATCAGCTACCAAAAATTTCAGATACTATAAGTGAATTAGTGTATGGGGTGATTGAAGCCTAACCCAGGTTTATCAGTCTTTTCTGCACCCCAAAAGGTGCTTAATGAATGCTGAAAATTTCTTTTCATCTTCTGGTGGGTAACAGTGACCAGTCGGTATGACTGAATTCACTTTTCAAGTTACAGCAGTAGAAAGAATTAAATAGACAAGGGTAAGTATCTTCAAAATCAAATTTATCTATGGACCAAAGGAAAAAATTCAGATATCTCAGGCCCAACATGAAAATGAAAGAATTTTCAAACTGCTTTAGAATTATACCTTCTTCATGAAGAACTTTTTGGAATGTAAAAAAGACTGATTCAGTTGAGCAAGACAGAAATTCCTGCATCCAAGCATATTGACTAATATTGTGTAAATTTTTGAAGGTAAGTAATAGTTAAAACTATGTTCTTGTCAACTTAATTCACATTTTCAGTTTCCATGTGTTTAAAGAGTAAAACTAAATTCGTATTTAAGTCAACTAGATTTGTTCAAAATAAGATTTTTTTGAATACTACGCACTTTATGTTGGTTGTCCCGAGGGGCGTCAACCAGAGGGAACCCCGACACACATCATTGATTATTATTACTGTAATTATTGATTAGATATAAAAACAAAAGTATTTAATATAATTTCAAAGTAGAGATAAAAATTTCGTTTACTAAAACGGTAATTTATCTTCACACAACTTTCAAAATAGCTAGTCGCATGAATTTTGGCCAAGTTAGTTAATAAAATTTGTGTCTATTCAAAAGTAAAAGAGAAATTAAATGTATAGTTACTTAGAGTTATTATGTAATCGGAGATGGGGGGGGGCGGTACATTTGAATTAATCTGCTGAAAGGTTGTTCACTCTTCCTATTATATCCGGTTAAATTCTAAATTTAAATATTTAGCTACTGTCAATGGTGAAAAGTGATTTACAAACTCAGTTTTTTTTTATGACTAAACCTTATGCATTTGTATTACAGAATCTGAGAATTTAGAACCCAAAATTGGAAAGTTTCATTTTTGGAAGGGTTACATGTAAGTTAGTGAATGGCTCTGGGAGCTCAAAAACTCCCCCCAGAAGTATTGTTTTCTGGTATTTAAAATATTCGCATAAAATACTCTAGATGCATGCGTGAAGGCCTTTTTTTATTCATCTTCAAAAAAAGTAATGGTTTATAAATAGATTATATTTATGAATTGTTATTCATTACATGATATAATAATTAATTGAATGAATTTTATCTGGAAGTATAAAAGCAATGATTTTTTGGACATTCGTTTTAATTTCTCTCTCAACCATCTTCTGACATATGTACTTAAAGTGCTAATCCCCAGCAATGACACAAAATAAAAGTAAATTTCCAGAAACAAGGGGATTTTATATATATATATATATATATATATGTGGATCGGTGTCTAGGGGGTATGAATTTACTGCTTAAAATGACAACAAACTTCTTAAAAACAACAAAACATTTATTCACAATTATATAGTTTAGGGGGGAAATTACTACAACAGATATTTACATAAAGCGTTATTATCTTACATTCGTTTCTCTCTCTCCTTTTGGCGCCCTATCACAACAAGCGACGCAGTCGAAAAACGCGTCTTCCTCACACGGACGTTAATGGCGATCTTCCCTATTCTAGAAGGAACATTCTTATCGCAAGAGCGCGCCAAAAGAGAAGTGTTAATACAGGACTAGTAGCGCCATCTATCGCTAGATATTGCAACTGGTTAACTAAATCCTACAATCGGCCATCCTGAAAGTATCACTGGCCTCAGTGATGATCTAATATTTGTGAACACACAAACTAAAAGAATAGAAAAAACCAAATACAACAATGAAAATATAGCATACTGCTGACATGACCTTTACGTAGAGAAAATCTAAATACCATTAAGAATATAAAAATAAATTTAAACTAAACATCTTTTGTGTTTAGTCAGTTGAAAAATATTTCATAAGGTCCGCTGACGTGGTTGTCAGATTTGGACCATGACTATCATCAATTTTCTCAACTTCGTATCTATCTCTAGGATTTACTTTGGTTACGCGATATGGACCAAGGTATTTAGGCCTCAGTTTCAATCCGGTACCAAATTGGGTTCTCTGAATCGCGACTAAGTCACCTGTTCGGTATTGAGGAGCTCTTTTCCGCTTTTTATCATAAGTCCTTTTATTCTCAGATTGGATCTTCTGAATATTTTTCTTCGCATCTTGTCTCAGGAAATTTCTTTGTTCATGAAGCTCCTCCATCATCTCTTCAATTAACAGGTCTTTAACAATTGTGTCTTCTTTATTTCTCATCTTGACACCTGTTCGTAGTTCAAAAGGTGACCACTTGGTACTTCGGTTACTGGTACTATTGAGGATCCTTTGCAATCGGTCTACGTATCGATACCATTTTGTTGCGTCTTCAAGGGATAACTTTGCCAAGACTGGTATAAGGGTGCGATGTACTCTTTCGACTTGTCCGTTCCCTCTTGGAACTCCAGTGGCTATTTGAAGATGCTGGATTCCTTCCTCAGTGCAGTAATCGTTAAAAGCTTTCGAAGTAAAGGCTGATCCGCGATCAGTTATGATTCGTTGAGGGTTTCCAAAAGTTTTCTGTTGTGACTTTAATTTTTCTAATACATCTTCTGCAGAAACGGTTTTAACAGGATACAACCATGTAAACTTAGTAAAGGCGTCAACAATGGTGAAAATGTGTTGGTAATTCTTGTTGGTCGATGGTAGAGGACCAATAAAGTCTACATGATAAGTACTGAGGGGTATATCTTCTTTCGGGATGGGATTCAAAAAGCCTTCTTTTTTCCCACTCTTCTTGTTAGCAAGTATGCATGGCACACAATTGACAAGTGTATGTTGGACCAATTTACTCAAATTGGGTATGAAAAACTCTTGTTTCACGATTTCTTCTGTTTTGGCAATTGAAAAGTGGCCCTTTTCATGCGCCAACTTAATCAGTTCTGTTTGCATGCCCGCTGGTACTACGATCAATTCACGACCGTCTGTAAATTTGTACAGGATTCCATTTCTTTCAAAAAATTCTTGGGACTCTTTGCTTGTGATAAGTGTCTTTAAATTGCAGATGTTTTCATCTTCTGATTGGGCTTTCATTAGTCTAGCAGTTAAAGTATCGTTCCCTATTATCATGACAGGATGTCTGCTCAAAGCATCCACATGTGGCATATTTTTACCGGGTCTATGCATGATTTCATAGTCGTATTCTTCCAACAACAATGCCCATCTTGCTATGCGAGTTACGAGATCTTTCTTGTCCATGGTTTTTTGAAAAGCTGAACAGTCAGTAATGATCTTAAAGTGATTCCCTAATAAATATACGCGAAATTTCTTCAGTGCTTCCACGACAGCAAGGACTTCCAACTCATAGCTGCTATACTTCTCTTCAGCTGGAGTAGTCTTCTTAGACATATAGTAGACTGGATGTAATTTTCCATCTGTTGCTTCTTGTAACAACACCGCTCCAAATCCATGTTTACTAGCATCTGTGTGGAGTTCGGTTTTCTTTCCTTGTCTGAAAATATTTAGGACTGGACTTTCCGATAGTAGCTTCTTAAGTTTTAGGAATGCTTCTGTCTGGTCTTTACCAAAAATAAAGGGATTTTCCTTTTTTATTAAATCACTTAAAGGTTTTGCAATCTTAGAATATTCTGGGATAAATTTTCGAAAATAGCCAGTTAAACCTAAAAAACTTTGGACATTCTTTACCGTGTTTGGGACAGGAAATTTTCTGACTGCCTGCGTTTTCGTGAGGGATGGACGTATGGTACCATTTTCAACAATATGGCCCAAGAACTCAACTCTTCTCTTCAGAAACTGACACTTTTTGAACTTTATTTCTAGTCCATATTTTGAGGAAATCTCAAGTACAGTCCTCAATCTTTGTAGTCCTTCCTGTTCATTGGTTGAAGGAATTATTAGGTCATCCATGTAGATGATGACGATACCTTTGTTCATAAGGTCTCTAAAAATGCAGTAAATGTATCTTTGAAATACACTTGGACTGGTGCTGAGTCCAAACGGCACCTTATTAAACTCAAATTGTCCATCTGGAACAATGAAGGATGTAAACTTTCGACTATCTTCATCTACATTAACATGAAAGAAGCCATTTTTCAAATCTAAAGTAGTATATACATTTGCATCTTGGAGTCTGTCCAAAACATCATCTATTAGAGGCAAGGGAAATCTGTCCTTGACAAGTTTCCGGTTTAGTTGCCTGTAGTCAACACACAGTCTGGTAGCACCATCTTTTTTCTTTACTAATACCACAGGACTGGCATATTCGGATGAGCTGGGTCGGATTATTCCTTCATCTAACCACTCTTCAACTTGTTTGTTGACCACTTGTTTTTCTGGAAAAGATAAACGCCTGGCTCTTTGGTAGACTGGTAGGTCATCCTTCAAGATAATTTTCATCGAAACATTAGTGGTTTCTGTTTTTTCTGGCTTGTATTCGGAAACTATTTCTGCAAGCTCATTTCTGACTTGAGTATCTCGAATGTGGTTCAATTCCACTTCTTCAGTATTCAGATGGGATATCTGCACACACCAGGTTCTTGTCTCATACTTGTTAAATTCTACACCATCATTGGTAAATTTCAGGGAGGCTTGCTCCAAAATATCAGAACCTATGACTGCTTGGAAACTCAACTGTGACTTAGGCACCACATGCCAAACCAAGGAATAATTATTGTCATCTAAGAAAAAACTTAGTTCAAAAGAGCCTTTCGTGGAAACTACTGAGTTTCCTATTCCCGATAACATTATGTTATCTTTTGATAGTTCCGCTTTACCTACAATTTCGTTGCTTACATCTTCCCGGATCAGACTGACTGAGCTACCCGTATCTACGAGTGCAACTACTGTTTTGTCTCCGAGAATTATTTCTCTTGTCATCATTCCCTCTTGCGGGACAACTGAACATGTTTGCACTGATGTGCCTGCAGTTTTTGGTGGTTCTGCACCTCTTCTCAGCCTGGGACAATTTCTGACTATGTGACCAGGAGCATTGCAATGGTGGCAATTAATCTGTCTTCTCCTCTCAGGGATTCTACTTTGATAGGATTCAGCAAACCTTCCCTCAGGTTTCGGTCCTTCATTTCTAGCATTCTCAACTCGTCTATTGGGATTCTCATATTTTCCGAATCTAACTGGTCCTTTAGATTCGTATCTTCCTTTGGCAGGATTACCAAATGACTTCGGTCGAAGTGTTTTCCTCGCGTCCTCAAATTCTTCTAATTTTTCAGCAAAATCACCTGGGGTGGTGATTGCAACCCATTCGTCTAAGTAGTACTCTTTAAACTCAAATGGAGCTCGCTTTTTCATTTGATCAGTGATAATGAGATCACGCAATTGATCAAAAGTTCCAATTTGTAGACCCGACGTCCATCCATCAAAATAACCTTGTAATTCATAAAAGAAATCTCTCCATGTTCCATCAGCATTTTTCTGGTGTGTAACAAATAGTTGCCTAAATTTTTCTGGAGTTAATCTGTACCTCTTCAATAGTAGACTTTTCACATGATCATAATCATTTCTTTTCTCATCAGGTTCTCTTATGATTATTTTTACTATATCTGCAGGTAACAGGTTCGACAGGTGCGTAACCCAATCTTCCTTCGGAAGGGATGCTGCAGTAGCTTGCTGCTCCAAATATGCTAAATATTGACTAGCATCTTCCTTTCCATCAAACGCACGCATTTGTTGAATTAATTTTTCAGACGGTGCCCTACTCCTTTCAGCAGGGTTCCCTTGATTCGATTTGATTTGAGCTTCCAATCTCAATTTCTCTAGTTCAAATTGCATTCTTTTTTCTTCCTGTTCCGCAGCTATTCTTTTCTCTTCTTTTTCTGAATTTATTCGTTCCTTTTCTGAATTTATTCTTTCTTTTTCTGCATCTCTTCTTTCTTTTTCTGCATCCTTTCGTTCCTCAATGATGTTGTCAAGTATCCATTTAGCCTCCTCCTCATTATAATCATGTTTAGCGAGAACCGTGCTCTTCAATACCGATATTGTCATTCCGGGGGTGACTTTTAGACCTAACTCTATCGCTAACTTTGTTAAATCTTCCTTTTTTGCTCTAACTAAAAAAGACATTTTCGAATGAGGATAAGGTAAATATAACTTTAAAATTTCAATTCAATTTCCAAACAAATAAGGCCTAGCTCTAAAAGCTTGATGGTTTTGAACTATACTTAAAGTTGAATTCAATTTAAGTTATTACTATTTCATGTAATAAATTCTTAATTCATAACACTCCTCAAAGAATAAAACCGAAAAAAAATCAAAACATAACACTTAAAGCAATTTGAAATCAGAAAGAACACTTTAAAAGCATGGAATATTCCTCAATAAACACTAAAGGTATCAATGCAAAAATTATTGAAAATAGTTTCTGATACACTTATTTCTTGAACATTCCAAAAAAATCAATGACCTAAATAACCTTTACCGTTCTAAAAGTAATATCATAGTAATTCTTTCTTTATAAGAAAAAGAAAAGCCCAAATAATATCTGTAAAATGTTCTCAATTCCGCGAAAATACTATTGTAAAAATATATGAACAATCCGAAAATATAGCAAATATCAAAATGACCTTTCAGAATAATAGTAATTAAAATGCTAAGTCAAAAAGAATTAATAATCTTATATCAATAAGAACACTTCTTACGCAAAGAAATAAAAAGATAAACGAGCATAAATTTTGTCAATAAGAACCCTTCCTCTCAAAGAAATAAAAAAAACAAGTATTACAATTCAAATAACATCAATCAAAATACTCTCCTTCAGAAACGCTTTTTTTTTTCAAGCAGTATTCATAGAAAAAGGATCATGAAAATAATTTATCTCTTTCCTAAATTTTCGCTAGTATGACTCATGCAATGAAAAATAAATGGAACACATTACTCAATCAGAATAAAGATATGGACTCCGTTAAAAGAATTCGAAATACCTTATGTCATAAACATGTCAAACATACCAAAATGTTTTGCTCGTATTTGCTAAATTATACCTTACTTTCAAAATGAATATTCTAATAATATCGTTTTCAATAAAAACAGAATTAATTTTCTGTTAAAATAAAAAGTCAATATACGCAGGAAAATCATAAAAAGAAACAATTATCTAAACAATGTTGAGATAAATTTTCAAATAAAAAATAGCAGGAACGGAAACACAAATATTTCCGACTTTTTTGAAGAACTGGATTTTGTGATTTGCAGATATTTCACAATACACTTTTGTTACCGATGCACCGCACACATCGTATCAAAAGGATTTTCACACTTGAGCCGTTGACACTTTTGATTGATCGATACACACGCGCACTAAATAGAAGATCACGAAGATGGAACACTTTCGTTTCTTGATGCACAACACAGAGCTGAGATCACATCCAGTGCCGGGTGCACTTTGCAGAAACAAATTCCAGGGCAGGGAGATTTCCAGTGCCGGGCGCACTTTGCGAAAACAAATTTCAGGGCAGGGAGTTCTCTAGTGCAGGGTGCACTTTCCAAAAACAAATTCCAGTGCAGGGCGCACTTCCTTGCAAAATCACCAGGACAGGGATTTTTCCAGTGCAGGGCGCACTTCCTTGAAAAATCACCAGGACAGGGGCGTCCTGCGTCGACTTGGCTTTCAGCTCGTCTTGCAACAAGATTTGAGCTCCTCAGCGTAGCAAACCTAGCTACTCAAATAGAACAGGATGTCCGCAGCAACAAGTTCTTGTTCGCAAAAGAACTTTTCACACAGGGCAGGAGAGAGAGGATAATTTTTTAAACAACAGGGTGGCTACAAAAATTGAAGTAAAAAGTTCCCTGAGTTTTCCCTGATTTCCAGAGTATTTTTCATGAAATTCCCTGAGTTTCTCCATCCGTTCGCAGAACAATTCTTCTGTTATTATGATAAACTTGACACTTAATGAACTGAAAAACTATAGACTGATAGAAAATAAGATAAGTAAAAAATATTTTTACTGTATTCCTTAATAGACCAAATAATATAAAGTTATAGATATAATATTTAATTTTACATTTTTAACTATTTTGATGTGTTTGTAAAAGCAGTCATCAGCCCCTGAATCCGTCAATGGCGCCAGCGCTCGGTACATCTCTACTATTATAAAAGGAAGTGTTTGTCTGTCTGTCTTGTACGCAGTGTCCTAACGAATCGATGGCACTTACAATAGTGAAATTTAGCACACATGTGGTCCGAATTTTTTGCAATTTTTACATCGCGCCCGAATTTTAAAATTTAATCTAAAACATTTAAAAATTAATTAATTGGAATTTAATTATTATTATTTTCCGTAGAATGGCATACGTTATAAAGACATAACATTCTAAATTTATTTTTTCCGTTTCCGTTAGATTTTCTCAGCAACGATTTTAGCGGACGAACAAAACAAATAAAGTTTTAAGTGGAGTTATGTAGTTCTTTTTTCTATCTCCTAGATCGCTAAAGATCGAAGAAAAATTTCAACGGATTTCAAATCTGCGGAAAATTTTACATCAGATCGATACCTAAAAACATGATTTTCTTTAAATAAATAATTTTAAAAAATCTTAACTTTTATATTTTTTCGAATACGAATTTGGCCGCCGGCGCCGTGAAGAATTCTACCTTCGTGGTTAAAAAGATCAGATTAATTCATTTTGATTTCCTGAGCAACGGATTCGAGTTCGTTCGTTCTGGTTCGAACTGGCGTTCTTCGTTGCTTTTTTTCTATCTTTGCGATCGTTAAAGATAGAATAAAAATTTCAACGGATTTGAAATCTGCGGAAAATTTCACAATAGATCCATACCTAAAAATATGATTTTCTTCAAAAAATAATTTTTAAATTGTAAATTTTATATTTTTTCCAATACGAATTTCGCCGCCGAGAAGAATGACCTTCGTTTCATTCGAGATTCATTCATTTTGAATATTAACGGTTCGGTTGAAGCAAAAGAAATAATTAAAGTTATGACTGGCGTTCTTCAGTGCTTTTTTCTATCTCAGCGATTGTTTAAAATAAAATAAAAATATCAACGGATTTCAAATATGCGGAAAATTTTACACCAGATAGATACCTTATACGTTTGATTTTCTTTTAATAAATAATTTTTCAATTAAATATTTATATTTTCATAGGAGATTGTGACGTTACGCTGATTGGATCTCTTCGCAAACGATTTTGGCCGCATTTGACAAAGACGAATCCATTACGAAAAGAACTGTAACGGGCAACGCAAACTTTTCAACAACAAAAAAACCTCAGAGTTCGAAAATTTTCGAAAAAAATAATAACTTTTAACACATATGTATTAAAAACCATATGCGCAATCTAAATTGGTACTTTTCCGTTAGCCGGGCGCAATTTTGGACCAAAATCAAAATCGCCAATCTAGGTATTTTAGAAAAAAATGATTTTTATTTTAAATGTTGATTAAATTGGAACCGGATGTCTAACTTTTGCAAGTTTTTCCGGCCGTTGGTATTTTTCAAAGCCGCAAGGCACTACGTTCCTATTATTGACATTAGGGAACGTGGCACAGCTGTAGACTTCGGCTACAGGATTTCCGGCCGTTACAGGTTTAATAAAACAGTATACAATGTATACAACTCTTTTTTCTGGATGTTTACGTAAAAAATACGCTTCTCATTTTCGGAATGAAAACATTATTGGCGACATTTTGATTTTGGTTCAAAGTGGCGCCCGCATGGCTTACGGAAAAGTACCAAATGGATGCCATTTCCAAAACGAAATTCCAACTTTTTCCCTGAGTTAAACGAAACTTCCCTGAGTTTTCCCGGATTTTTCCAGAAAATGATTCTTCCCTGAGAAATCCCTGATTTCCCTGAATTCCCGGTTCTGTCGCCACCCTGAACAAGCAAAATTACTGAAATTCAGATCCAGGCCGTAGCCCTCAAATTTATGTGGATCGGTGTCTAGGGGGTATGAATTTACTGCTTAAAATGACAACAAACTTCTTAAAAACAACAAAACATTTATTCACAATTATATAGTTTAGGGGGGAAATTACTACAACAGATATTTACATAAAGCGTTATTATCTTACATTCGTTTCTCTCTCTCCTTTTGGCGCCCTATCACAACAAGCGACGCAGTCGAAAAACGCGTCTTCCTCACACGGACGTTAATGGCGATCTTCCCTATTCTAGAAGGAACATTCTTATCGCAAGAGCGCGCCAAAAGAGAAGTGTTAATACAGGACTAGTAGCGCCATCTATCGCTAGATATTGCAACTGGTTAACTAAATCCTACATATATATATATATATATATAAGTATTTGCTTATGTCTCCAAGTAGTTACGATGAGATATCTCGTCTGACAAGATCTGGCTAATTTTTCTGAAGAACAGCTCGTCAAGATCTTTTGTTAAGAACGAGCCGTTTAAAAAGATCGTTAACAGATTTCACCACGAGGTTTGTCGTTTTCATTCCCTTTAGGAAGCACAAGTGCGTCGCGCGCGTTAGTGGTTTTTCTTGTAGTCTAGAGTGAGTTGCCTGAGGTTATTGAATGATAGGGGTCATTGTTGTTCGATTGAGTCGGCAGAAGATTGATGTTTCCGTTCAATTGGTTTTAAGAAAAGTTTTTCTGTGTCCTCATGTTTCGAAGAATTTTCTTTTGCATGTGATTCTCTTTCTAATGTTGTTCCTATCTCTAAATAAAGCACACAAAGAATTCTGCATCTCTAATTTTCAAAGGTGTCTCTCTTAACGATTCGCATTAGTAGCTGACATTTATGTGCTTCCTACCTAAAAGATCTGTTTAGACCCCTCAGTCTTTTAGAATGGGCGTACTCACTCCTTTCTAACAAAGTGGTTAGAGGTACTCTGTTGGACTTTTCCTGTTTTCCATAGTTGAACTCAAAAACTCTTATATAGTATCACAATGTTGTCGTCAGGTAATGGGCATCTACAGTTAACAGTTTTTGCTTCATAAAAGGCTTTGTCAAGAAATTACCTGAAGCACTGGGCTTTTAGTGAATGCACAACTCGGACTCTGTGAGACTCGGAGACCGCAGTCACTGTTAGGAGAGCCTAGAGTTCACTTTTATTCCAGAGACTTCAACTATACAGCGAGTTCTATATTGCTGAGACTTCAAAAGGCATACCTTGTCTTCTAATAAAGGGATATGGACATAGAGTGCACAGAATAAATGCCTATTGCACCAGCTGAAGGAATTATTCACAAGAGGGCGAAAGAAGACGTAGTTACTCTAGTAAAAATACACAGTCATTTTAGAGAGTCTGACCCTTTTCATTTAATATATTTTAAATTAATTATTATCTCTCTAAATTTCCAATTTCTTTAAACATCTGATATTACCTGAGTGCCTAAAATTCAAAAATGGAAAATTCCGTCATATTACCTCGAAAGGTAAAAACACACTTAAGTGAAACTAAACACAGTCTAGTTTATACTGTTTTTAATAATTACATTTTTTGCATAATTCGTCGTGAATTTATCTTAGCTCTGATGAAGCAATCACGTACTTCACGTAGTCCAATGACATTTATTCTTGTCATTTCAATTTGTCCATCAGCTTTTTTGATACCTTGTTACGGATTTCAACTTTTTTTCTTGGATGTGTTCTTGAGACAAACAAGAAACATTGTATCAAGAAATTGTAAATTTAATTAATTTCAAATCAAAAGTTTAAATTACCTAATAGGTAATTTACAATGGATATTATATATAAAAAAAAAGATTTCCGATTGCAAAATTAAATTTCATTTCATTTTAATGTAACCCAGAGTAAAAAAAAAATTTATGCAAAAATTTCAAATATACAATAACAAAATTTGAAGACTTATAAATAATAATGAACAAAAAAAAATACACAAAAATATATAAATAGGAATGTATCACAAAATTTATTACTTCCTTAACCACTTAACCAAACCTCAAATTATATTTTGAGTTTCATTTCATATTATAACATAAATTAAGAGTTTCAATAAATGCTGGTGCAATCGTGCTGGCCATACGCAGTGGCTAGTAAGACATAAAATGAATTGAATATGAAATTTTCTCTTATTATATATTCATGTGTCCGACTTCTTCGTTTTCATAAAAAAACGTTTTTCTCTTTTGTTGTTTGCGAGTTTGTCCATCTTCCACATTAAATGAGAGCCATGATAAATCAGTTGCTTCTTTTTCAACTTTTTCTCTGAAATTATTGATACAATTTTCTAATGAATTCAGTAGGGGATATATCCTATATACTAGGATCCTTCCAATAGTTCGCATTCCACTGATTATAGTGATTTACTATAGTAGCTTTTATTCTTTGTAAATTAGTATTTCAAATAACACTTTCATCAGAGCGGTTTCATAAATGTCCATTTTCTTCAGTAGTGAAGTCGCCTCCACTATAGTAACTTTTTTCTTCTTCTAAATGACAAATTTCAGTTAAAGCCTCTTTATATGGGTGAAACCAAGTTTTAAAGATAATTCAGCATCTGCTCTTGCTGACCATCTTGTATTAGAAACTCTTTTCACTGCACTTAAAGACGCACATTGTAAAGATGCTGTCACAACTTTCCTCCAACCCTAGTGGAAAAACATGTTAAGACCTCGAGGCCCTTCGGTATTCTGGGCCCAACGCGGCCGCTTACCGCTTAATCCGCCACTGTACCGACTCATTAGTGTTTATCTTCATGTAGGGGAAGTGGTTTCAATTGAATATTATGAAATAATATTCAAGTGAATATTTCAATATTATATAATAATATTGAAATATTCAGTCTGTCTAGCGTGTCTAGTGTTACTGTACCTAGATTTCATCCGATAGCCGAATAGGTAGCGCTGAGGCTCTCGGTCCAACAGGCTCTGGGTCCGAATCTTGGCCAAGATATGAATGTTCATAGTAGTTCTGAATTCCTGTAATTCATGGGTCCCTGTTTAATTAACCCTTAAGTATAAATAGATAATTGTTGTGACAATCCAAGCAAGTATTTACTAACTATATCGAAAATAAATCAATCCAATGAGCAATTCAACAGAGCATTGCCATAACACCTACAATATGGAAGAAAAGTTATTTCCAAATACAGTGATTACTGATTATACGGATTTAAAAACTACAAGTAGATTTACTATTTCTGAATCGATACCTTAAAAATATATAGAAAATTCTTAATTAAAATGCAAGCGCGTCCCAACGAAATTTTGTGAAATTCTAACGAATTAAGAGAAGGTTAAAAATGTATCTGATGATTGGAAACACTATAAAAGTTATAACCCCAGTAGGTAATTTGGTAATTTCAATTAACGTCGTACTACAGCAAAACAACGGGCTATTGACGATGGTTCGGGATCAATCTCCTAAGGGAAAGATCCGAGGACAACAGGCCGAGGCAACACCTGAGCTGGCACCCCACTCTCCAAACTTCTACACCAACCCAACGTGAGGATTTTCGGCCAAGACCGATTTAAGGTGCACCAGCCGCCTCTACACCCTACCCTTAAAAATATCAATGCACTGCCCCGGATTCGAACCAGGAAACTACCTATCTAAATACTAACACCTTAACCACCAGACCGGAAGGAAATGGAATCGAACGAAGCTGAAACTAGATAGAAAACTTTTGATTTCTTGATCTGGATACGTTGTTCATCTTCCCATTGCATATTCTTCTATCTTCCCAACAACATATTTTTATTCACACAAGATGTGCAATGTAAAAAAAAAAAAATCCAAAACCTTAAAATTCAAAATTTTCTAGAAAAGCACACATTGGTATTCATTTTCTAGCTAACTCTTAGTTAAATATCTAGAGACTCCGGTAGGTCAGTCGGGTATCGAATTAGTAACCGAAGGAAAGCGAGTTCGAAACTTGATCCAGACTAAGACCATTGCGCATACGGGGCCTGGTGCACGTTAAATTTGACGTAGCCTCAAATGTCCTCACGTTTGCTTGGTATGGAAGTTTGGAGAGTGGGGTGCCAGCGCAGGTGTTGTTCTGGTGTCATTTGACCATCATTATGAGGTGTTGTCCAAGAGTCTTTCCCTTCAGGATTCATTCCTAACCGTAGTCAATAACCCGTTGTGTTGCTCCAGTTCGACGTTAATAAACAACCTAACTACCTAGATCTGCTTCTTTCCCTTGTAACTTTCTCAAGAAAAAACGATTTATCACCAAGATCGAAATGTACAAAATTAACACACACACACACATATATATATAATTGATATGTAGTACGTTCTAACTAACTGCTAATAAATGACCTGTAAATATATACGAAGAGGGACCTTTAAAACAAAGTTTCACTCTAACAACGGTCCCCTTCCCTATATCCCCCACCCCCTTTCTTTTTTGACACCTCCCCGTTCCCTCGGAAAGTTGGCAAAAACGCGTTCCGAACACGCCCTGAATGGGGGGTAGGAACTCCTGTACGCTCAGGACACGTTTTTGGCATGTACGCTCAGATGACGTACGCTCAAGAAACGTAACCATATGAGTTTAACATTCCTGAAACAATTTTATGACTGGCTTGTTTCCTGGAACAACATCTCTTTATTGCCATTGAATGAAAGGAAATAACTGGGATTACCAGGTAAAGGTGGTAAATTGTCTATGGAGACACATTTTGCCCGTCAGTTTACCACAAAATCCTTGATAGATATTGTGAATCACATCTTTAAAGAGCAATATATATTATTAGGAAAATTTCAAACAGATAGTCTGGAGGCTAGATTTGGGCAGTATCGACAAATGTCTGGGGGAAACTATGATGTTTCATGCCTACAAATATTCGAATCAGAAAATAAGCTTAAAATTTTTAATTGGATAATTTGCATTCGGAAAAAAAAGGTGAATTTCACATAAAATCTTTAGAAGTCTTTGATACAACTACAGAAACATCAGAAGAATTTGAAATAGATGAAGAATTATATAATGTTTTTGACACAACTACTGATGTGGAAATATCAGCAGAAGAAATACCAGCATTTATATATGTTTCAGGATATGTTGCTAAGAAAGTTGGCCAGAAACTAGGATGTGATCTCTGTGGATCAAAAAATATTACTGCAAAAGATTTAGAATGTGAAATTGACATTGCTTGTAAATGTGTGTCACTTCTGGATCCAGGAGGCTTGAAATGGCCCACTAAATACATAGTAGAAATATTAGTGGAGACATCAAATTTTCAACAAATTAATTCGTAAGGAATCTGAAGAGAAATTTTTGAAAGCCAACAATCAAAAGCAGCTATTACAGCACTTGGTGTTTGAAAAAATGGAATTGTTAAATTCTGTTCTTCAAGTCTCATACGACTGTAAAAATAATTTTGTCTCAATTGTAAAGCAGTGTATATCTATTTCAGCAAATATATTTTTAAATAATTATAATAAAATTAAGAATGACGAGTTTAGAGTGAAAAGTTTGAAACGAAAATTATCAACTTTAGGATATTAATCGTCTTGTCAATGAAGGAAATAGATCTATTGGGGAACCCGCCTTCTCATAACATTTTTAAAAAAGGGTAGTGCATCCTGAAACAGTACCTCTAAGGTGACGTGGAAAGCTGTTCTAACATTAAAATTTAACTATGTAAACTTCATTATTAAGATGGAACTAGATGAAAATTTAATGATCAGTTTTTCTCTAATTTGTCTGTTTCTGGAACAATTTCTTCTCAAAACACTGGATAATCTAAAATGTAAACCAAAAGGCATGCTTTCGACTGATCTTTTCTCATTGAAATTAATTCAAAGCTTTTTCTATGAAATATAAGTTGTTTTGCATGTGCTATTTTCACTCAATATTTATATGAATTAATCTTCAATATTAAAAACTCTTTCAGTAAAAAGCACCTGCCGAAAATCTTGTGTTTATTTTGTGTCCCGCACAGGCCCTGATTTACCATTAGGCCCGTGAGGCACGGGCCTAGGGCCCCCATAATATAAAGGGCCCCAAAGTTTCAAAAGTATCTAAAAATTTTAAACAAAAATAACTTTTCATATTTTCTGGAATGTTTTTTCAACAATTTTTGAAACGGTCAACAGTCAAATACGTAAGTACCAATTATTGTTTTAAAATTAAGTTTTTGTGATGAACGGATAACATGGGGGGCCCCCTTCCTGCGTGTTGTGCCTACTATACCAAATTTTCTAAATCGGGCCCTGGTCCCGCATAGGAATGAGCGTTTGATACATAAACAACAGATCTGCGGAGAGGCTGTCGACTGTGACGTCACGGATCCAACATTCAGGCCTGGAGAGCGACGGCCTCGATCCATGGCGCGAACAACCCGATCGAGGTGGTCCCACAGATTCTTGATTGGGTTTAAATCCGCTGAGTTTGCTGGCCAGGGGAGTACGGTAAACTCATCCTGGTGCTCTTCGAACCAAGCACATACTCTGCGAGCTGTATGACACCTCGCATTGTCCTGCTGGTAGATGCCATCATTCTGAGGAAAAATAATTCGCATGTAGGGGTGGACATGGTCCGCAAGGACAGATGCGTACTTGTGCTGATCCATCGTGCCTTCCACAATGATGAGTGCACCCAGTGAATGCCAGGAAAACATTCCCCAAACCATAATGCTCCCTCCTCCAGCTTGGATCCTTCCGGCAATTGTTGCAGGGTGTTTGCTTTCAGACGTTTCACGCCGTATACGCCAACGTCCATCTGTTCGATTTAGCATAAAACGTGATTCATCGGAAAAAGCCACCTGTCGCCACTCTGTGGACGTCCAGTTGCGGTACTGGCGTGCAAACTCCAGCCTTCGTCGCCGATGAACAGCAGTCAGCATAGGTGCATTAACCAGGCGTCTGCTGCGGAGGCCCATGCGCGGCAACGTTCGCTGAACCGTTGTTGAGGATACACTCTTGGTAGCCACTTGGTTCATCTGGGCGGTCAGTTGCTCAACAGTTGCACGTCTATTCGCCCGAACGCATCTCCGTAGCCTTTGTTCGCCTCTTACATCTATAGCCCGTGGTGCACCACATGTGCCACGCCGCTGATTTGGGATAGTTGCCATGCACGGTATACTTTTACCACGGCGGCACGCGAACAGTTCACAAAATTAGCCGTTTCTGAAATGCTTCCACCCTTGGCCCGAAAGACAATAATCATGCCCTTTTGGACGTCGGATAAATCGCTACGTTTCTGCATTACGCCAACGATTGAAATGCTTTCCGATGCCCTAGGACATCCTTTATATACACTCCATTGCAATGTGCTGCCACCTGCCTTTTGTGAATGGATATTTCAAAACATTGCGTTGATTTATTTTGAAAACGATTCAAAATTCTTGCATTAATTTTCATAAACCACAAATAATTGCAAGGACAATGTGTGGAGCGTGTGCACTTATGAACTAATCCAAAGTTCATCCCAACGTCCCAACTAGCACTAGAGATAGATTTTCCGTCTCAAAAATGTAGCGGCTGTGTGGTAACATGTTGTGATAGTAGAAACATACTAACAATTTTATTTTTATCGCATCTTTTATACCCCGTGCTGCAAACGCATTGTGTCTCGCAAAACAACACCAACATCGCAAATACATCGTCTATTAATTTACCCGCTATTTTTAGGTCAAGCTATTAAGACTGCAACGAACACTTCAACCGGGCAAAAGCGGCTTGCATTATGAGAGAGCATTTGGGAAGCGTAAGTGACTTTTCGTCTGGTCTGGTTGTGTTGCTCTGATGCGAAGTTGATTAACTACCTACAACTACCGTATGGTTTTTTTTACACTAAAAATCCATCTCATATGATATGATCATCACCTTCTCCAAACGGCGATAAACTACATTTAAGACAATCCCGATGTGTAATATGCAAGTTAGGTATTTTAATTAACATCAAACTGGAGCAACAAAACGGGCTATTGGCAACGTTCCGGGATCAAACCATAAAGGATACATAAAAGTAGAGTGAGCTATGCCAACCTTTTTATGTCCCAATGATGATGTGACCAAGAGCAGTAGTCAACGTTTTCGACTTCGACACGTAGATCATCGGTGGGCCGGCCACAAAAAAAAAAAAACTAACCCCCCCCCCCAACAAAAAAAAAAAAAACGCGTGTGACAGTCGGGCAGATTTCTGGCACCTGTTTTAGCAGATTACTTTCTAACGGTCCCAAGTTCCGAAGAGAGGGACACTCGCACGTGGGGAGAATATTTTGAATTTTAACAATTTAAAATGAACCTTCTTTTTTTTTTTAAATTTTTAAAAAACTTCTGGAAAAATTTTGTGTTGTGATTTTGTTTATTAGTTAGATGGGTAATCATTACAAAAAAATTCTAAATTAATTAATAAAAATTTTTTTATTAATTAATTTAGAATTAAATTTTAAGGTACTTTTTTTTAAAAAAAGTCATATTTTTAAAAGTAAATATTTGTTTTAAATTTGCTGAATCTAAATTAAAGTACAATGTTTAAAAAAAGATATATTCCAAATTTCAACCCTTAAACTTTATCGGTTTTCGACTTATATATAGCAATTTGAATACAAAAAATCTTGAAAAAAAGTATCATGGAGAAAAACGCATTTAAAGTTTTAAAGACACATGTTGTTGCCATGCCAACAACTGTCAAGAGTGTTAGATTTTCAAAACAACGCACCACAAAAAATACTATATCTCTAGTTCTAATTAAGATAGAAACATGATTTAGACTTCATTTTAAGCAAAAAAACACAAAGAATTTCTTAAAATAATAATAAAAAAAAAATTCGAAAAATTGACAATTCTTGTGTCCCGGACCCCCTTAAAGGAAAAAAAAATTATATTTCCAATTTTTTGGCGGTTATTTTTTACATTTTACGAATTCTTCGCACCAAAACGGTTGCAAGAATCCCGTACTTGATTGATTTAGGCATGCAACCTCATTCGTTTTCACTATTTTTATTTTATGCAACAGTAAAATATTTATTGCGGCAGTCATTTCTTAACTTGTGCATTTGTTTTTCAATTTATTCCAACTCGTGTTAACCTCATTACGTTTAAAAAAGAAGGTTTGAATTATTTTCTACTATCAAATCTTCAAGATAGTTTCAACTACACCTAATATACAGTTAAAGAAATACACAGTCCAGTCACATTAATGTGACCACCTGTCAAAAGCCCGAAAAACCACCTTTGGCAGAGCGGACCGCTGCGAGACGTGCAGGAAGAGAGTCAATTAGGTTTCTGAAGGTGTTCACTGGGATGCCGACTCCAGTGCCGTGGCCAGTTGCGCTAGATTACGCAGTTGAGGATCCATGACGCGAACAACCCGATCGAGGTGGTCCACAGATTCTCGATTGGGTTTAAATCCGGTGAGTTTGCTGGCCAGGGGAGTAAGGTAAACTCATCCTGGTGCTCTTCGAACAACTCACATACACTGCGAACTGTATGACACCTTGCATTGTACTGCTGGTAGATGCGATCATTCTGAGGGAAAATAATTCGCATGTAGGGGTGGACATGGTCCGCAAGGACAGATGCGTACCTGTGCTGATCCATCATGCCTTCCACAATGATGAGTGCACAGAGTGAATGCCAGGAAAACATTCCCCAAACCATAATGCTCCCTCCTCCAGCCTGGATCCTTCCGGCAATTGTTGCAGGGTGTTTGCTTTCAGACGTTTCACGCCGTATACGCCAACGTCCATCTGTTCGATGGAGCATAAAACGTGATTCATCGGAAAAAGCCACCTGTCGCCACTCTGTGGACGTCCAGTTGCGGTACTGGCGTGCAAACTCCAGCCTTCGTAGCCGATGAACAGCAGTCAGCATAGGTGCATTAACCAGGCGTCTGCTGCGGAGGCCCATGCGCGGCAACGTTCGCTGAACCGTTGTTGAGGGACTCTTGGTAGCCCCTTGGTTCATCTGGGCAGTCAGTTGCTCAGCTCAACAGTTGCACGTCTATTCGACCGAACGCATCTCCGTAGCCTTCGTTCGCCTCTGTCATCTATAGCCCGTGGTGCACCACATGTACCACGCCGCTGATTTTGGATAGTGCCATTTTCCCATGCACGGTATACTTTTACCACGGCGGCACGCGAACAGTTCACAAAATTAGCCGTTTCTGAAATGCTTCCATCCTTGGCCCGAAAGACAATAACCATGCCCTTTTGGACGTCGGATAAATCGCTACGTTTCTGCATTACGCCAACGATTGAAATGCTTTCCGATGCCCTAGGACATCCTTTATATACACTCCATTGCAATGTGCTGCCACCTGCCTTTTGTGAATGGATATTTCACGTTGACGTCGAAAGTAGGTGGTGGTCACATTAAGGTGACTGGACTGTGTATTTTAATGACTCACATTAAGTAGAAAATAATTTTTAAGTAAATAAATTATTTTACAACAGGTAGGTACTTGAATTAACGTCTCACCAGAGCAACACACAGTCACAGAGAGAGGTACTGTCAACTGTTCTGGATCAATTCCGAAGGGAAAGATACGAGGACACCTCGTCGTTTGGATCCACGTTCAGATCCCTCTCTCCAAACTTCCACATCATGCCAAAATGAGGTCATTTGAGGCCACGACAGAATTAACATGCATTAGCCCACACGTACACAACGGTCTTTGGTTGGATCGAGATTCGAACGCACAGCCCCCCGGTTGGCAATCCGATACTCCACCAACCGTGTTATTGCGGCCTCATCTGTAACTACAATTGCATAAAATGTAACTTCATGATTTAAAAAAATAGAACGGTGTAAAATGTAATGAGTATAGAGACGAAATGTTTGTAGGAAAATGGAATAAAATGTTTAAAAAAAATTTCGTGCCAACACTTTTTGTCAAAACTACTTTAATCAAATTCAAAGCATAATTTTTTTTAATGCTTTTTAAAATTGAATTAGGAGATGTGTGTGTGTGTGTGTGTGTGTGTGTGAAAAGAACACGACTTTTTATTCTTGATCTTAAACATTTTTTTTTCGAAAAGATAATAAATTCATTTCTGGAAATAAGAGAAAAAGTTTTCATAATTGCAGTTCTTTAATGTATCAAAAGTACTGCCCAATTTTCATAAAATGTGAAGCAATTCCGAAATGAAAATCTAGAAAATAAAATAAAAGCAAGAAAAATGAAATGAAAGTTCTTCAACTGGAACCGAAACAAGAGTTGACTCTCTAAGATCCTCGAAATAGCCTGTTGGGTTACTCTACTGCCCGAAGCGACCTTAATTCAACCTTTTAACATTTAAAAGTCTTACCTAAGATTTGTTAGGGGGAATTGAGCAAATTGTCTCGGCCGTTACAAACCCATTGTGTTGCTATA
Source organism: Metellina segmentata (assembly GCA_947359465.1). Taxonomy (NCBI): domain Eukaryota; kingdom Metazoa; phylum Arthropoda; class Arachnida; order Araneae; family Tetragnathidae; genus Metellina; species Metellina segmentata. The sequence goes on from OX375875.1 coordinate 104,399,892, forward strand.
GCGCGACGTAAATTCAACTTTCCATCCTTGTTTGTCCTCGATAAAATAATAATGATAAAAAAACAGCAGTAAACACTATAAATGTGTTAACCCTTCTTTGCATAATGGTGGAAATTTCCATCATAACATTGAATTCCCAAAAATTATATAAAAGAACAAGTTCACTTTAAGTTGATCGTGTCTGGATACCTTTTTAATGTCCAATGCATAGCATAAAAAAAAACATAGCTGTCAAAAATAAGCAAGTGTCACTATCAGTAAAACGAGCTTGAAGTTGTCATTCCGCTGTTTGTTGTAGTTGCAATAAACGTATGATTTCGTTTTTAATTTTGTTTTATTATATTTGAGTTTCTATTGCTAACAAAGTGAAAATGAGTGGAAGAAAGGATTGTAACATGTGTTTCTGTTATTTTTAGAGCAATTTCTGAAAAAGTTTGCGTTTAATTTAAAAAATACCACATGATACCATGCTAAATTTATACTATAAATATATACTAAGATTTTTTTAACCATTTTTCCTTTAATTTTGAACATGAATTATATCACCTTGATTTATTTCACCAATAAAGAAAAAATCATGCAAAGAAGGGTTAAATCTGTAACTTTGAAATAGGTTCTGTCTGTTTTCAAGATTCGACATTCAGGTTTCATACCTCTTGAATTTAGCGCACGTTATAACTTTTCTCCCAAGGTTTTTCGAGATACATTTGTTGCAAGCTTGATAGACCACATGTTATAGCATCGAAATATTTCTATTAAACACTATTAAAAAATTTATATCCATCCGTATTCATTTCAAATTATTGGTTAACATGCTGATTTAATGACTTTCTTCTTTGTAACATTTTCAATAGTATAGACATCAGCGAAGTAGATTGAAGTAGTTTACTTATAAGTAAACTACTAATTACCATGCAACTGTAGTTACATTCTTCTAGGCCAGGGGTCGGCAACCTATTGAAACGGAAGAGCCAAAAGTTACAATTTACAAAATTTTCTAGATTTTAAAGAGCCACTAAAATTTTTCGTTTCAATATTATAGTATTTGCTTATATATATTTGATTTTTGATTTAAAATAAACGGCTTTAAATACGGAATAATATTTATTCCTTTAAAAACACAAATACAGATAGTTACATCAATGGGAGCATTACCTTTGCATGCCTTTTGAAAGTTTGACTAAATCTGGATTATAACGTGTTGTTTTAAGTTTCAAGCACAACTCGAGATTTTTATTTGTTAGTTGACTTCTAACTTTACTTTTTATATATTCATGCAAGAGAACGCTTGCTCGCACGAATATGTCGACCCAAAGTTCGTCAGCACTCCATATGCCAACTTCTTCACCTCACTGTAGCATTCAGGAAGACTATTCCATGCGCCGAATATGAGGGCGTCAACTCGCGGAATTTCTTTTAGAGCTATCCACTTGTGCTGCGCGATGTGCATGCATTTCTGGACCTCCAACTCTTCCAACTTGCTCTTGAGTTCTGTGAACTTGCCACTCCACAAGTCTTTGGTTTTCAAATCTAGCAATTGCATTTGAAGCTATCCAGCATCAATTCCAAATGGCTCAATGTTGATCTCATTTGTATTTGTGTTGAGAGGATTTACTATGAACGCGAGAGTACTTTTGTTTGTTTTGAATTGCTCGAATCTCTCAGCGAATCCATCCTTCATGTTTTTTAAAGCTATGCTGAAGTAATTCGTGTCAATAGTTGCATTTTTAAAATGAAGTAATTTACCGCTCTTCATGTCTTCAACAAAAAGAAGTAATTTTTTTTCGAAACAAACTACTTCTTCAAGCAAGGCGTAGGCTGGGTTGCCCTTTCCTTGCAGTTTTAGATTTAGTTCATTTACTTTCATTGTGGTATCTACCATGAAGTTGAATTTTTGCAGCCATTTGTCTTCTTCCTGTTCGGGATGGTCAATGCTTTTTTCATTGAAGAAAGTTTTTATTTCACTCAAGCACAAAGCAAAACGTTGCAATACGTTACCACTGGAAAGCCATCGCACTTTATTAAGCAGAAGTAGGTAAAAAAACTGGCTATCTATTTCTTCAAGGAAATCTTTAAACTGGCGATGGTAGAGTGCTTTTGCCAAGATGCTGTTAATAATCTTAATTACCAAGTTCATGATCTCAACTATTTCGGCCGGAAATGTTTGGGCAAAAAGCGCTTCTTGATGAATTATGCAGTGAAATGTTAGAATTTCGTGGTTTATTTTTTTCTGAAGAATTGATGTTACCCCTCTATGTATTCCCATCATACTGCTGGCTCCATCAGTTGCTATAGAAACGATTTTATTTATATAGATTTCATTGTCTTCCAGGCATTTTTGCACAGCATTTGCTATATCCTCTCCACGAGTTTGCCCTAAGAGCGGTAGCAATCCTAGCAGTTCTTCTTTTGGACCTTGGGACGATATATACCTGACGAAAAGGGTAACTTGTGCCGTGTCTTTTATGTCGCAACACTCATCTATAGCAAGTGATAAGGCAGAAGCCAGTAGAATGTCTTCCATTTGCATATGTGTTACATTTGAAGACATTTTAGAAGTTTTATCTTGTACTGTTTTAGCAGTTAATGGCAAATTTTTGATTTTTTTTCATGATTTCTGCTTTGTTTTTAAAATAACGAAACAGTTCTTCAGATACACGTATAAAACAATCTTTGACATACTCACCATCTGAGATCTCACCATCTAGACATGTTGTCTAGACTCTAGACGGTGGCTGTTTGGGTGAGACGGAAATGGAATGCAATTGGCTGAAAGACAAACATGGTCACAGATTCTCATCTCTAAGAACAAAACAATAGTTCAAATTTATCTCATTACGGTCATGTTAAGCGTAGCGATTTGTAACGAACGATTATGAAAATATATGCTATTGAGAAATTAGGTACTTAAAAATATATTTTCTTATTTTTTAAGGGTTTTGATGATAAATTATTATTTTTTTCGTATGGAACCGGAGAGCCGCAATTTTACATCAAAAGAGCCACATGCGGCTCGCGAGCCGCAGGTTGCCGACCTCTGTTCTAGGCAGATTTCCCGGCCCCCAGACCAAATCGGCCTACCGAACGGGTTTTACTGGCCCGCAGACCCGATACGGCCGTCCGAAAGGATTTTCTCAGACCAGACCTCAAGCAACCCTGCGAATAGGTTTTCCCAGCCTGGCGGCTAAATATGGTACCCCGTATACACCAGATATAATACACTACCCTACAATAATGGACCGGACGCCAGCGGATTATGTGTAACATAATTTGGTACCTGTTCTGGGGTGTTTTTCGTGGTATGAACTGGGACCGTTGCATGTTGTTCCTGTTAAATTGAACACCGACTCCTACATGAACATTTTGGACAATCCGGTTCTTCCTACGCTCTTGCAATTTTATGGAATGAACGAATGTTACTTCCAGGACGACAACGCTTCAGATCATCTTACAGCCTCTGTCAAGCAGTGGTATCAAGATATGGATGTAAAACGGCTTTCCTGGACTGCTCAGAGACCCGACCTAAACCTCATAGAACATTTGTGGGACGCGTTAGAGCGACACTTACGGAACAGGGAACCACGTCCGATATCTACAGCTGAGCTGGTGACATTCTTGCAGCAGGAATGGACACAAATACCCATAGCTGTGAATAAAAAACTTGTTGAAGGTATGCCTAGAACGGTTGCTAGTATAATTGCAGCACTTGGGGGACCATCCCCCTATTAAAACACGTATTCTTTCTCAAAACCATCACATCTTGCTGTCCGGTCCATTATTGTAGGGTAGTGTACATAGGTTAGGTGATACTAATTCATAAAAAATATGTATAAAAAAAGTAGTAAATCTGATCATAGCGTTATTTTACAAATAGCAACGTTGAAATTTGTGAAAGCAAATTTATTTACATTCTTGTTTTTATTTGTTCTGTCATTATACAGAATATCAATGAAAGTGAAAATAGGTCTTGATCTGTGATCTTGAGGGTCTCAATATTCAATTCTTGTCCTTTGACGTCAACTGGTAAAATTTTCATGTGCAAGAGCTTGGTGTCAAGATTTTTAGGTTTGTTTATAATCTACAAATTTCTGTCGTTCGGTTCGAGTTAACTGAATTTAGTACGTGTCGGAAATCACGCCGAACTGTAGTATTTCAGGACAAAAAAATGTTTTTGTTTCAAATTTTCATTTCATTTTGTTTCAAACTTTCAAGGATCTTTTGAGATCCTTTTTCTTGGTAAAACCAACTAACATTGTAACAATTAAAAGTAACTAGATAACTTTGTTGAGTTAACTACACTGAGAAGAGCCAAAACATTATGACCACCTACTCAATAACGCATTGCGCCTCCTTTGGCCTGCAAAACAGCTGCAATTCGCCTGGGCATAGATGCCACAAGTTCTTGGAACATGACTGGAGGCAGGTTGTATCAAATGTCTAAGCAGCGGTCACGCAAAGTCGAGATATTCGGACATTGTGGTGTTTGAGATCTGAGCTGCCGCTCCATGACACCCCAAATGTTCTCTATCGCATAAATATCCGGCGAGTTAGGTGGCCAGGATATTAAGTGGAATTCATCTATATGCTACTCGAACCACTCCATTTCAATCCGAGATTTGTGACATGGGACGTTATCCTATTGGAAGCTTCCATTTCCATGGTTGGGAAGGCAGACGCCATGTAAGGGTGCAACTGATCCGCAATGATGTTCAGATAGTTCGCAGCGTTCATGGTCTGTTCTACCACAACTACTGGTCCAACAGTCGCCCATGAGAAGGTCTCCCAAAGCATAATACCGCCACCACCAGCTTGTGTATGACCTGCTGTACAAGAGGGGAGCAACTGTTCACCTGGTAGACGGCGTACCCTGACACGCCCATCGAAGTGATGAATGAGAAATCTGGATTCATCTGACCAAGCAACTCTCTTCCACTCATCCATGATCCAGTCTCGATGTTCCCGGGCCCACTGTAGGTGTAGTTAAGGATGACGCTTGGTCAACAGAGGCACAAGTGGGACGTCTGCTGCACAGTCCCATATCCAACTGTGTGTTCCAAAACACTTGCGTTTGGACCTGCATTGTATTGGGCTGTCAGCTGAGCCACTGTCTCGCACCGATTTTGCTTTACCAAGCGGGACAGTCTCCGACGTCATTTTTCTTTAATGTGACTCGTGGAAGACCAACACCTTGGCGTCTACTACTGGTGTCACCATCATTATTCACTTTGAATGAATACTAACAACGGCAGATCGTGAACAACCTACCATTCGTGCAGTTTCGGTAATACTCGTTCCGAGTCTTCGGGCCATTACTATCTGTCCTCTATCAAATTCGTTTGGATCAGCAGCCTTTCCCCTCACTCGCAAAAGTAACTGCAAGAATGATTACTTACCTTCTCCAGCAGCAGTTAAATACCATTCTCATACGTGCCCTCCACATCTTCCAGACGAGTTCATTGAAAAATGTGGGGATGGTCATAATGTTTTGGCTCGTCAGTGTAGATAAAACTTGTTGTTTTTTGTTGTTTTTTATGCCTACACTGGCAGACCGGAGGAGTGCCAGGCCCGTCGAAGACGGCAAGAGGCGAGGGGGTGGACCTTCCATGTTATTGAGTCCCATTGGGAGGAAGTCCGACTTTGCTCGACATACATGGCACATCCGTTTTTACAGGAAGACCCCTTTCATCCATCCATTCATTCACACATATCGTAATTTAGATCCCAATCAGAGGCCGATAACCCCCTGATCAGGTACCCCCAGAGGTATTGATTTGGAATGGGAACATGGGGGACTTTGTGACCACGACCTATTTAATGTGCCCCAGTCACCAATAGTGAACACGACGGTCTTTAACCAGGTCGAAGCGCCGATCTCGCAATCATCAGAATTGCAGGCTCCGCCGAGGACATAACCCACAACCCTTCTGATGCGAGCCCGACGCTCTACTGACCGAGCTACCGCGGCAATAGATAAAACTAAGTTAACTAGTTAACTTTGTAACAATTAAAAAATTTGTTTCAAAATTTCCACATCTCTTCATGATGTATAATTCTGTATACCTAAATCAGACTTTAAAAACTACCCACCCTTTCATAACCCCTTAAAACAATGGCAGACAGGTCTACTAAGTATGTAAATGTTGTATTTAAAGTTTAAAGTTAGGAATTTTAGATGCAAAATTTAATATCGGATCTTTCCCTTTTCGTTTGATCCCGGACCGTTGCCAATAGCCCATTGTGTTGCTCCAGTGTGAAGTAAATTAAAATACGTACCTACCTCATATGTTTCAGTCAGACGACGGTCAGATGACGAGGCAACACCTGAGATGTCAGTACCCTCTCCAAACTGCCACGCCAGGCCAACGTGAGGACATTTGAGGGCACGACAAATTGAACGTGCACCAGCCCCCTTTGAACACGACAGTCTTTGGTTGGATTTGAACTCACAACCCTCGGGTTACTATTGGACCGATGACCAAAAGCTCTGACCTCAATAAACTTTACATTTCTTAAAAAAATTAAGAAAATTTATCTTGTTCAAAATTAAGAGCTTAGGAATTTTGTTCGTTAAAATGAAATTCTCTGTTGAAACAACTGAGTCAATAATAATTCAAGGCACGTGACTCCACACACATTCCAAAAACTCTTTTAGACCTGTAAATTAGATGGATATAGTAAAAACACAGCTCGGTCGTGTTGGTAGTTACATTCTGAACGCTTCTACATCATTGGTGCAGTTTGCACTTTTTAGAACCTTGTGCAATGTGACGTCTCTGGAAGAACAAAAAACCAATTTCAACATATGCGTGGGTTAAACAAAAAGGGAGACAAGAGCGAGAAGCCACGATTACAGTGGCGGACCAAGTCAAGTGGGGTCCCCAAGCGATAAAATTTTCGGGGGCCTCAAACTCAAGGACGAAAAAAGTTTCAAAAAAAACTCTCATTAAGTTATTAGCAAAAAGAAAAGAAAAAATTGAATACCATAACACATTAAATTCATTTATTAAAATAACATATTTTTTACATGAATTTCTGTCTTGGCTTGTTTTTTGCGAATTCGTCACTTATTTTGGCATTATAAATTCGGTTTTAAATTTTTTGCTCTATATACAGAATGGCCATATTAATTAATCTTTCTTTTCCCATAGTACTCCTTTATTAATTTTTTAGACGCTTTAAAACAAAAAACGATCTTTCTCCTAACGTCCATCAAATAAGGGAACAGTTAAAAAAATTTACATAATGTTTCAACATTCCCAAATGTGCAAAACATTTCTTTGAAGGCTCGACAGATCTCTGGTGTTGGTTTTATGGTGTCCTCGTTTTCTTTTGGAAACATTAAAAAATTGCCAAATTCATCTTCAAAAGTACAAACATCAATGTCCTTTTTAAAAATTAAATATTTTTACATTTTGTTATCCAATTTCCAGTTAAAACCTCTTTTCTATGGGCGAAAAGAAGTTTTATAGCTTTTACAGCATCTGCTCCCCTCTTGTTGATCACCTTGTATATTAGAAACTCTTTTCACTGCACTTAAAGAAGCACATTGTAAGGACGCTATCACATCTTTCCTTGAACACTAATGAAAAGACATTTTAAGACCTCGACTACACGGCCGCTTAGTCCGAGCACCGCTTAATCCGCCACTGGCCACGAAGGAAGGTGGTGGAAGAAAAGCTCTCGTACTAGACAGCTATACGGCGAGGTGATAAAGCATCGAATAAAAAACTAACTGAGAAATCAAACTTATTGTTTCTGCATGAACCTTCATTCAGTGAGTGTTGTTTGTAAATACAGTAAGTTCCCGGAACAACGAACTTCACGGGACCGTAAAATTGTTTCGTTATAACGAAAATTTCGCTGTAACGAAATTTTTCTAATTCGAATAAAAAAAAGAACATTTAAAATACGTAAATTCGGCTATTGTTTCGAAAGAATACTACTTATAATACTATGATTAGCTACTGCAATTAGAAAGTTTATTGCAATTGATTGAAATGAGGCAGAGAAAAATAATTTTTTCAAATAAATACATTGTTATAGCATTTTTTTAAACCTCAAAAAAACAATTTACTTGCCTCTTTTGGGAAACATTAATCATAAATGAACAAAATGCGAGGAAACGAAACTTTATTTCAGAAAATCTACGGTTTTCTTCTGAACAAGGTTTGCTGTTGTATTTGAGAGTAAATAATTTTGCAGCTGGTGAATGTTTGCAAAGATAAAGTTCGGCACATTGCTTTGCGACGAAATAAATGTTCGCATTGTCTCCAAACTTGCTAAGGCTTCTGAAGAAGTGGCATTGCGCGCATCAGCTCCAACCACAGCCTCTTCATCTTCACTACTTTCATTGGCCTCATCTTAGCTGTCTTTAATGGATTGGATGATGTCAGCTTCGGTCAGTTCATAACATGTTGAAACATTGTTGTCCCCCCCCCCTATCTACACTGAGATAATTTTTCAAATTCACGTCGTCAGGAACCGAAGTTTTATTTTTTGTAGCTTTCCAAATTTTCTCCAACTCAGATTGCTGAATGTCGTGCGTATTTGATTCATGTTTCAAGTCGCTTCTTCTGAAACTGAATTGGCGTCTTAGGCTGTGGTTACATATGTTTCCAACTGTTTGTTATTGTTGATTGACTGATTGCATACCAAGATCCACATATCCTTTCGATAGCTTCTTTCACGTTGCAATTTCTTTGAATATTTTTCTCCAAATCGCATAGAATTTGACGTAACAAAAAGAGGTTCGGTAGCGTGATTTTATAGCTCTAATGATGGCTTGGTCAAGAGGCTGAAATTTTGCCTTTGCAATTAGGCGGGAAATATGATTACGACAGTGACAAAATTCTGCTTGTTACTTAGAAAACCAGTCTTTATTTTGGCAGCTAGTTTCAGCCCGACTAAAACGAAATTCATTGAATCTAAAGAAATTGCATGCTTGTTATCAGTTGAGTGAACCATGAAAGGAAAACATATTTTTGCCTGTACAAATAGTTCGTTGTATCGGGATTTTCAAAAATCGATAATTTCGTTATATTGAAATTTATTTAACATTGTTTTAATTGCTTTTTGGATGGGGACTTCCATAACTTTCGTAATAACGGGATTTTTCGTTGTATCGGTATTCGTTGTAACGGGATCTTACTGTAGCTGTAGATATTTTCCCAATTTTTTGTTATTGAAGCCTTGTAAGTGAAATAAATAGCTTGAATAGGTATCCAATTGAGTCTGACTCCATTGTATTGCTGTGGTGCCAAAACACGTCGCAGCAAGATAATTCCAAATCCAATCAATTTCATCCCATTCCCTTATTCAAAGGGGATTAGTAATTTTTTTATACTGAACCAATATATGCTAATATCTTCTCTGCGCTGTTTTCCATCTTCCAGATTTCTCATTGCTTTCTTTTATCGACTCCGAAGAATTTCATTAGAGTGACAAACTCTTCCATGAAGTTTTAAGAATATATATGGCTCATAACAAGCATACTAAGCGATAAAATTGGCGAATGAAACCCATAATGATTGTTTTTGTTTTGTTCAAATTAACAATAAACACAGATAGCTTCCACACCACACCAACGTGTGGACATTTGAGGTCACGACAGATTTAACATGTACCACGTAGTCTAGACTACGAGAAAACGGTTTTTTATTGGACAGAGCTTCAAGATGCGTCAAGATACCAGATGAATGGAAGTCGAGAATCATTGAGCTGAGCCGGGACTCATCAGTGAATAAAACGGAACTGCACTGATCCTGGTCCTAAAGTTGATAGTCCTAGTAACCTATTTTTTACATTATTTTGTGTAAGCTCTGTTTCAGATCTTCCTGCGCTGATACACACGATTACATAAGGCCCGGTGCACACATCCAGTTTTTCAACGTGCGGCACCGAAGCCCAGCTATGCACACATAACCGTGAAATGACGCAAATACTCATTTTTCGCGCCATTTGCGATAAATATTCTATCGAAGAAAACGTGTGCTTAATTTGGAGTAAGAAAGTATATTTTTAAACAAAATAGACGTTACTGAAAACAACCATTTATTATTATTTTTTTCCATTTATTTATGAAAGCAAGGTACTTCAGCCCGGTAATGGTAATTTTAGTTAACGTCGTTCTAGAGCAACACAACGGGCTATTGACGACGGTCCGGGATCAGTCCCTTAAGGGAAAGATTCGAGGACAACACCTCGTAATTTTGAACCACGGTCAGATGACGAAGCAACACCTGAGCTGGCACCCCACTCTCCAAACTTCCACGCCAACCCAACGTGAGTACTTCAGCCCGGAGAAACGTGTGCGGCGAGCTGAGCTGAGGCGTCTTGGGGAACTGCGGTTCAAATTGCACGCAAGTTGGATATGCGTCGCCGCAGAGGCGCCGTAGGCATGTGTGCACTACATTGGATCTAATGTATCCAGGGCCCGATTTAGAAAATTTGGTATAGTAGGCACAACACGCAGGAAGGGGGCCCCCACATGTTATTTGTTCATCACAAAAACTAATTTTATAACAATAATTGGTGCTTACGTATTTGACTGTTGACCGTTTCACAGATGTCACCAAAAAGTTTCAGAAAATAGTGCCATTACTTATAACTCTTGGCAAAACAAAATAAAGCAGATGAAAATTAAAAACATAATAGTTAGATAATTAATGTAATTACAAGAATGTGATAGAGGGGGAAATGGTCGACGGACATTTACGTAAATACCCAATAATTTATGTAACTACTTAAAAACTTTTAAAATTTTTTAGATACTTTTGAAACTTAGGGGCCCTTTAAATTATGGGGGCCCTAGGCCCGTGCCTCACGGGCCTAATGGTAAATCAGGGCTTGAATGTATCTCAGATCGCACTTGCCTTGCCGCAGTGGCGCCGCTGAGTTGTCGAAGCCCAACTATGCCCACATAACCGTGATGTGACTCAAGTACTCATTTCGCGCCATTTGTGATGGATATCTGTTAAAGAAAACGTGTTTTTTCGCTTACTTGGTGTACAAAAAGAATATTTCGACGGTATTTTGCGTCAAAATAACGGATGTGTGCACCGCTCAATTGATAACAAGGTACTTGAGACCAAAGAAGCGTGTACGGGCCCTTGCGACGAGCTGCGGCACCGTGGGGAACTGCGGTAGAAATTGCACGCAAGTAGGACGTGCGTTGCCGCAGCGGCGCCGGAGGTATGTGTGCACTACTCAATTTGATCTCATGTTTCTCAGACCGCACATGCGCTGCCGCACGTTGAAAAACTAGATGTGCGCACCTAGCTGTTGTAAGGTTATTTTTTGTGAGGACTAATATCCAGTCCTCATAATGGAATTTGAATAATTTATTACTATTATTTTTTTGCTGATGTATTAAGTACATTGGAGTACCCACCAAACCAACCAAACTGATCCCTTAAAATAACAGGCTCGGGGACACTTCTGGTGGAAACTTGGTTAGCTACAATCTATAAAATAATTATAATATTTAAAATTATTTCAACCCCAAAGATAAATTCACCCAATAATTAAACCTTAAATGCAAAATTAAAAAAATTCCCGGCTGATGAACTCTTTAACCTCTTACCCTAAATATACACCTTTCTGTTCACAGCAATTAATGAGGATGGTTGTTTGAGTTTGATTGCAAAAAGCCCCAAAACGCTATTAATGCAACGTAAAAGCTTCTGCGATTTTTTCAAAATTGTCGAGATTTCACATCACATTTATTTTTGTCGCACTCACTATTCAGTAAATAATGTCCTATTATTTAGTGAAGACATCGCAGAACAAATAATGGACAAGTTTAAATTTTCTCGACATATTCCGACCTTGAAAATATTCCGGAAAAGCAGGGATTTGTGTCTCTAGTCAACAAACCACATTCCTGTAGTTATAATGTAATGGACTCTTCTGTGCACGTGTCATTGTGGTCACTCGGAGGAGGACTTTTGCGGAGTCATAAATCTCACATCTCCTTTGTGTGGAGGAGAAGAGGGTAGACAAAGATAGCCTCAGCAAAGTGTGGAACGAGGTGAAGGTCACTGTTATCCCTATAGGATCTGGGATGATGTTACAATATAGTAGAAATGATTAATACAAAAAAAAAAAAAAGAATAACCCCAGTTTATTCAACACTTTTGTAGACGAATTTGTTCACACACATCTTATGTATAGTTAAAGAATTTTCAACAAAATTGATATTCAAAAATCTTGTACATAAATTCCAAAGTTAAATTTTTTTTTTCATAACCCATCTTTGTTTCCAAACAGAAGGGGGAATTGAATTGTGGTTTCTCCCAAATATGACACATCACTTAACCGAATCAAAAAAATAGAATCATGGAATATTTGAAATTCGCTCGATTGTTTGTTTGAAGTTTTTTCTTTCGTGCATCTGTTAGCAAATTTATTCGTTTGACACAACCGATCGAATGAAACACCCTTTCCAGAATTGATCACACACTGCGGTACCCAAATCGATTATTAAAATTTTTGCTCTCTCTTTCACTAACTAGTTAAAATTATTTTTTATGTCACATAAATCTTTTTTTTTTTTTTTTTTTTTTTTTTTTTTTACAAAAAAAAAAAAAAACACCGTTTGGAAAACAGATTTTTCATGTTGGACGTAATAGTACGTTTGTCAACCATTCTGTGAAAAAATTTATGTAAGTATCAACACCGAAAGCCACTTATCTCAACTGTGATGTAACAGTGTTGATGTATAAATAATTTCCAACAAATTTGTTTCTGACTGTTAGATGGGTAGCACGTATAGATGTTTGAAAAGCAATCTGAAATTTTTCCCCCTTTCAGTGTTTTTGATTTCAAATAAAATTGGAACGAACGATTCTCCTTTATGAAATAAAGCCTGTGTTGATCACAAGAATAATTTTGTGCAATTATTTTTGAAATTTTTACCCGTTTTTGCTCGTAATTCAAGGTGAGATTCGTTCAGATCCCGGAAAAGAAAAATTATCACAGTTCAATTTTTAATAAAATTATCGAATTGAAGAAAGAGAATGACCCTATACCCCCTTCGTAGACTACGATGCGTCATGAGTGATATCGGAGCAGAAATTTAGGGCAGCGGAGAGATGCAAGTCCCGCACAAAAAGTTCCAGGTTACTAGTCTTGGCGACAAAGCTGTTTTAACTGCTGTGTTACTACTTCTCGCCAAATCGAAATAAATATGCTTCTCTCTCCGCTCCCGAAAATTTGTCCCACGGAACAAAATCAAAGGAACCCAGCAGAAACTTTGTTCAAAGTTGAACAAAATTAAAAGATCAAATTTTTTTAGTTGCGCAATTACAAAAGTTTTATAAAGATGCAATGCAAACAAAATTTCTCTCGCATCACTCAATCAAGTAGCTTGACAGAGGATGTTGGTATAATTTCACAACAAAAGATTTTCCGAAAAATGGGAGAACATTTAACCAACACAGAAAAGGTTATTAATATAAACAAGCTGCGTTTTCCGTTCAAAGTTTCTGTGTTCAGTGTTGAAAGTCAATTCAATTTATTTTATTTCTTTTCGTTCTGACAGTAGTAAAGGTAGTCACGCATGCTCAGAAGTACCGGAGAATTGAAAGGCATTGAATGGCTTTTTGGCGCATCTAAAATGCTCTTTTCTCCCACATAACTTAAGGCATGGTGTGTTTTTCGGCAATCGAATGATTTGAAGAAACTGAAAACGTCTATTTACTGACATATTAAAATCTCTTATTTTATCCTTGTCCTCATCTTTTCAACCAGACGCGAATGTTTCCCTGTTTTGAATTCTTTTGATCAAAAAACTAATTGTGAGTTACTGAAACAAGTTATGAGCTGGCAGATAGAACTTAATTTCACTTGTTAGCTGCAAAAATGTCTCGCTGCTATCGTGTCATGTGAGCTTGATCGCGCGTGAAAATCGACATGTGAATGGTATTTCGCATTATTTTTCAAATTTTAATTTCATCACAAAAGTCAAAATTGTAGAGTAGTTGCAAATTTTTTCCGAACAAAATTGGAAAATTTTATCAACACCAACTTTATATATTTGAGGCAGTGCGGATAATTAAAAAATAATTAAACGCTTGAAAAATAACATGATCTTTTTTGGAGTAACTTCAAACAAAACAAGTCACAAATGTTCAAAATGCATTGTAATTTTTTTCCTCACTACATATTTTACTTGTCCAAATTATTAGTTTTTCCACGTAGACATACGAATCTGAAAATATTCAAACATTTTTTTGAGGGAAATAATCACACACACACACAAAAAAAAGATTCGGCAAAGATGTTACAGTTGGGTAGTTTGATCAGAGAACATTCCTACGTTTTTGAAGAATCGGGGGAATTTTGGAACCGGTCGCGCGAACCGATCTTCACGTGCTTTTACAAACCTAGGAAAACCCAACTAAATGAGCCGCGCATTTAGAAACATTCAATCTCAAAACATCCTATTGTCTTCTCAATTTGAACCAGGGTATAACAAAATGCTTCCTTTGAATGTTTCATATTTTCGATAGCCATCTAATCCTTTCAAGAGATTAATTAAGCGCGGGAATTCATTCAATTTTCAGGGCGAACGGATGAATGTGGTGAAGCAACATGCGCAATAGACCTGCGCAGTAGGGTCCAAATCCACTTTTGGCGTTTTGTTGCGATTGGGGCCCTTGCCTACGCTGCTTAGGACTCGCGTGACGAGAGTATAGGCATAAGTTTTATGGGAATACCGTTTAAATTGTTAGAAACCAGTCTTAATAATTTTGAAAAATTGTTTGCGTGCTGTGAAAAACAGCATTGATTTTGAAAAGAAAAAGAGGTTAGTGTTTCAATTTGTTGTTTCTGTTCGATGTTTTAAATATTTTTAGTTTTCTGTAATGCGCTAAAGAGCGTGTTTTGTACACACTCTCCCTCCCCTCCCCCTCGCCTTGTTATTGAAAGATGCGATAAGTTGGAAATTGAAATCGTGTTGTCAAATTCATTTGCTTGAGAAGTAAGGAAAAGGGTTGAATTGGGCCATGCTTTAGTTTTATTGTTCAAAAACTGCGAACTCACTATCCGGAATTTTATTTTTGTACTGTTGTTTTTCCTTTTTAGTAATATGCAATGTTTTATGAAAGTATTGATCAAAAACAGAAAGACGGATTTGTTTGCGAAAATAACAGATTTTATTTCGTCTTTTTTGTTTGCAAGTGTTGGAATTGTTTAAAATGCTTTCGTCACAATTCCCACTTTTTAAAATTTATGAGGAGATGTAATATGATAGTTTTCGATAATTTTGTATGAAAAAAGCCTTATTCTTGTTTAAACTTCTTTCTGGACTGGATCACCTTAATTCAATATCCCAACTGGTCATCTATTTGTTTTATATGTTAAAAGTTTGCATTTGTAAACTTTTCCAAAAATAGTAAATTTGTTTGAAGTTATTTCTCAAGCATGCATTGTGTCATTTATATTATATCTGTGTTTTGTGTATTTCTAATTTTCATATTTTCTCTTCTACAGAAAGGAGAGAGAAGCTGCATTTGCATTTATTAAGAATAAGAAGTATGGTAATATTTTTTTATTAGTTTCTTTGTTTATTTAATATGTTAGTCATGCAAAAACTAAAATAATATACTCATCTTGATCTGAGTGTACTCCCTATGAAATATTAAGACAGCACTTTGTAAGATTATTCAAGCTCTTGTCTCATTAATTTTTTCTTTGATTCCAAACCCTTTTCATTTTATGTGTTTAGAAAATACTTCAAACTAAGAATACAAGTGCTGCAATTGTTCTTCCTTCAATGAAACATGATTCTCAACGAATTGCTGAGATGAAACTATTCTGCAAATTCAAAATGTATTTTATCATATGATTTTCCAGAAAAATTCATACGATTCCATTTTTCCTGATATATGTTAGAGAGGGATAGCAGGCTTTGATACTTTCTGATAATCATTCTTCTCGTATATAAGATTTATAAAACACGGAATTGTCAGTGAATTAATAAAATTAACCAACGAAATAGGAAAACGATTTTGCTTGTTCACATGATGTTGGGGATTACCTAATTGAAATTTGGCATATATGCAAAATGTTTAATATGTACAAATGTTGTAATATTAAACTTGAATCTGCTCTGAATTGACAAAAATGTATGCTCTAGAATTCATACATTCTCCAGATTAGCAAATTGGCTCCCTTTATTTGTCCGGTGGTTCTGAATTGTCTCGTAGCTGCCGCAAAAGGCATTCTAAACCATTCTATAGATGTTAACACCTTTGCATATGCTCAGCATCAATTTACACATCTGTGTACATGCAAGATAGCTAAGAATTAATTTGCTTTTTACTTACACATTTTAAAATGACCATTTTTTCAAATTGATTGCTATTAAAATTAGCTCTTTTTTGCATTGTGGCTGTTTTCATCCCATCATTATTGAATAAAATATACTTTAAAATCAATAGCGTAAGGCACTAAATTATCACAAGCATAGCCAGAGAGGTACTCTAACATGAAAATGGCCCTTGTGCCATAAGACCACAAAACCAACCAACTAAACTGGTAAAGTTGGTTTGAGATAAATATCCCTACAAATAAAATACTGCAAACTGTAATATGCAAAGAAAAACTTTTTTGCACACAAGTACTAAACTATGCCTTTGATAATTACTACTTATTGTACTATTCCTTCATAATTTGTAATAAGTTAATACTCATTTTGAATTGATATAAATTGTGAAGGAGTAGATTACATCTTCATACACGAGTATGGCATATTAATGCCAATTTCATGACTTCTATAAACCAGCAAAGCAATCTACCTAAAATGAACATTAGAAAAACAGTAAGAATCGAAGATGAACAACACACTTTCTTTTGGACTTTTTCTAAAAATGTTCTCTGGTTTAATTGAACGAGATATGCTCCAAAATATTTCTCATCAAGGCAAATAATGCACTTGAATTTTCTTTCAAGCTTAGAGAGTGTCCTTAGCACAACAAGAAAGAAAAAAATCTAATTGCTACAATGCTTAATAATCTACAAGCAATCATAAAATTTGCAAAAATTTGAATATTCTATAAGGAAATTGAGAAATAAAAGCTTTATACAGATATATCTAACAATTGGTTGGTTACATTTCATTTGACTCTTGTGTATATGCCAGTTGAGTGCATTTTAAATACAGTGCATTTTAAATAAATGGATGGTATGTTCTTCCATCTGTTATTGGGTTCTCTGAGGAGGTTTGTCGAGTCCAGATCTTCTGTGAGCCTCTCGAATGCAGTCGAGTCTTGCCATTTCTATCCAAATGGATAAAAACTAATATTTGTACTAACTGGTATGAAGTAGACATGCTTGATAAATTTGCATATAAATAAGGGAGCTGTTTGATTTACCAGTACTTAATTTGTTCCTATATCAAGAACATGCATGGTCTGTAAAGAACATTAATTGACAATAGAAGCTTATTGGGCCTGAATTATTTTTAAATTGATCTTGAAATATTATGAATTTTGCATAGATTCTGTCAAACCCAGAATCTTAGAAAACACAGGATCTATTTATTTAACATACCTTTTGCTACCAGGTTGGATTTTTTTGAAACTGGTGATGAAAATATGAATTACATCAGTTAGTCTGTTGTCAAGATAAAACTTTAAACTACTAACTACTTTAACCATCAATTATTAGGTACAAGAATTCAACCAGAAAAACATTTAACTATGTCCACCATACTACAATCAAGTATATGTTGGCTCTGTCTATAAGTAGATCTCCAAGTCTTAATTATCTTTAACTGATTTCTTTGTGATAGAATTTTGGAATTTAAAATGTGAAAGTTACGATATCGAAAAGAAAGTTCAACTATGTTATTAGAAATAAATTAAATGTTTCTTACTTGTGGCCTCATGTCCACTAAGGGTGTTAGGTATTCTTTTTGGTAGCATTAACATTAAAATTTGGTTCATCCCCATTTGTCCTACTAATTTTTCTACATGTAACAATTTTTTCAAACATGTGAAACTGAGAACATCCTAAATTTGCTTAGAGAAGTGCCTATTTGCATTTTTCATCCAATGACATGGATCAAAATCATGCAGTTATTTTGGTGGTTAAAATTATTTCTAATGGTTAGGATCAATTTGCCATCCAATGTTACATGGTATCCATAAAACTTGAGAACCTATATATAAACTACTATATATAAGAACCCATATATACTTTTTCTGGTAAGGAATGTAACTGCAGACACCACAGTCTGCATAGTGTCCTTCATTACTATTACTGTAAACTATGTTTCAAATCAGCATCATGCTGGTGAAATATTTCTCATTTGGGGAAGCAATTAACTTCTCAGTTGTCTATTTGACTTGCTCTTTACAATAACATGATTACATTTATCAAAATGACGAACAAGTTATGCAGTATTATGTCATCAAATGGTTTGATGTAACCTACAACGTTCCTATTAGAATTAACTACTTCATTCCTAGTAGAATGAAACAGAAAGTTATGGATAGGTTATGTAGCACTGAACTGAAATCAGCTTACCTCAACATAATAATTTTATATTAAATTTTATAATTAATTAAAAGTTACTATAAAGAAAGAAGGTGGCATTAAGAACTTGGATAATAGAAGATAAATGAGAAAAGGATAAAATGTAACGTAATTTTGATACAATTGCGAGTCTAATTCAAGTCTCAAAGGAGCACAAAAGGCACTGACAATCTGATCTGAAAACGAAGTGGGAAAAAACACAAAAGCTGTGGGAATAAAAAAAGGGTTTTTTGAATGGGGTAAATTAGATGAGCAGTTTAATTTGGTAAAAGGGTGGTGGGTGGAGGGGATTTCTATCGGAAATCTGCTGGGAATTTTATCTAAAACGGCAATCAAAAAGCCAATGTTGAGGGTAAAAAAGTTATTCTTATATTTCATAAAATGTCCTTTAATGAAACAATAATTTCAATGTTAATGGAGGCTAATTTCTTTAATCATCAGTATGTAAAAAGAAATTATTTAATTTCAGAGCTCTTGGCAAGAGTGCAGAAATTCCAAAATTTTATTGAGGGGGTCCAAGTAGCTTCATATCCAACCCCTAAACTTATTTATCATGTGGAAGAATTAATAACTTGAAAATCTTAGTTATTGGTGGATTATTTGTATTAATTATAAAAAGTCATTGCTAATTTTATTGGTGACTAAAATAAGGTATAAAAAAACCCAGTGTGTTCAGTAATGTCAGGGAGTTAATCCTGTATAGAAGTTTGCCCGCACATTAAAAAAGAAACCTGTTCAGTTTGTCCTCATTGGAATAAAATGGAATTTGTATAAACTTTCTCATCGTTTATTCAGATTTTCTTGATAATTTTTATGAACAAGATTTAAAATTTGTCTAATCATGTAATACTGTGTTCAGGAGAAAGTCTTATAAAATAACCAATAGAAACATAAAATAACCAATAGAAACTTCAACATCCAGTATCCTACTGACTCAGCTGATCAGTGAGATTTAATCTGAAGATTTTATAGAAATACCAATGTCTTAATACCTGTTATCTTATTTTATCCTTTGAAATCTGTTATCTTAAGTTCCTAAAATAGGGACATTCCATAGCAGTGACAGGTATTCAGATTTTTATTATATAGAACTAAAAACAGACACCAACCTCAGTCTTTTCTTTGTTGATGATAACTTCCATTTCTATTTATGAAAGGAAGAAACTAGTTAGAAAGCAAGTTTTAAAAAATCAGGTTTGGTTAAAATAAAAACTAAGTACTTCTATAGTATCACAATATATTAATATGGGCTGTTCATTCTCCCATATTAATTCGAACTTGGGAAGTAAAATCATTGCTGTCATTTTATATTCCTCAGCACTATGAACGGTCGATTTCTACATCCATAATTGCACTGACCACACAGGGACAGGAGAGCACTCGTACTTGCTTTTGCTTTCACAATTTCTTTCACGTAAAATCTCTGATTTTGGTAACAAATTTGAGAAGGTTCTTACAGTTGTTGGATTGGAAGGAGATCATTGTATAATTTTGAACACTAGTCTAGATGTGATAGTTGTGTATACATTAACTACTTTAATAGTAAATACTACCATGCTGCACCTGAAGTAAAACAGTACTTCTAACTTCTAGCTTGACTGTATACTTTAGAATTAGATAAATGTCTGGCTGTGTCAAGATTCAGTTGTTCATTTACATATACTTTCGGAAAGAATTTTTGTCCTGCAGCTTGACCAAACCTGAGAATAAATGAAGCAAACTTAAAGATTTTGGTGATAAAAATATTCTGAAATTTGGAAGCTTCAGCATGGTTGAGACGTTTACCTCAGATTAAATCATTCTCTTCATTGGTGATGGTACCTCTTTAATAATCAAACATAACAGGGATCTTCTACTGTGCTCCAAGGTAGGCGTATTACTCACATATTTGGAAGCTGCTGGGCATAATGTACAACTTTAAAAGTATGAGCACTATCAATTGTACACTGGATTTGGAACAACAGACAATTGATTTGATAAAAATATATTTGGAAATGTAAAACAGACTATTGTGGCATATGAAAGTTTTATGCCTTCCTAGGGTACCATTAGAAAGTGGTGCTGGAACAGCCAATTCATAAACAGCTCACCAAATCTTCATCGCTTCAGTAGTTTAAGCATTCTGTGAAAAACAATTGTCTGTTTTAATTCCAGTATCTTGATGATTCCTTCACAACCTTGCTTACAGTAAGCAGACATCCACGTAATTGATTTAAGTGTTTACTAACAATGCTTTTGGCAATTCCTTAAGATGTAATATTCCTTAAGATTATAAATTAATTCCTTCTCGGAGACAATCGGAAAGGCCCCCTGAACATTTGCAACTTTGTTTAATACAATATTTTTCATTCGAGGATGTATGGCTAAACATTTGGAGTCTGTATAAATGGTTTATTAAAACAGAATATTTAAATGTTAATTTTAAAAATATGTAAATTGTATGCTGAAGTTTTCTGCTTTATTAACCTTCCTACCCTTTCAAAAGTAGTTACATTTGACTCCACAAGCTGTGCATTTGCCTAACTGATATTTTGGTTACTAAATTTTGTTCTGATCTGCCAGGATTACTATGCTATTTTGATTTATATTTTATAGGCAAAAAAATATTAAATCTGCCTTGCTGGGAAATACTGATATTTTTCAAAGTTTATGCAACTATGCTATTTTACATGTGACATAAGTACTAAATAAAAATAGCATTTTGAATAAGTAGTAAGTACTAAAACACCAATTAAAAGTAACACATTGAATTACTGTATTATTTGAATATATATTAAATATTGGTTCCAAGAAATCATAAATTGTTAATGAACTGAAAGTTGAACTGAATTATATGCGAGTAGCGGATTTTTCGCCTTGTTGATTTGATAATTAGACATTATATTTTCAGTGTTTGCTACAAGTATAGATTATAATGCTTGGTATAGTGTAAACATGTACTTTTTATGAATTTTACTCAAAAATGTAAGGGAAAAAAATTGCACACTCAATACACTTTTTTTTATGGTAGTGTTAAAAAATAGTCTGAAGGAGTGAGTATTCTAACATTGTTTTAGTTTTTGAAGGTATTACTCCACCTTCATCAATGACTATCTCAGGCCTTTTTTTCTGGTAGCTAATCCCAGTGTCAGGATCCATCATGAAAAAAGTATTTTGGAATTTTTATCAACTAAAATATTTTTTAGAGGAAACTAAATGTTTTGTGAAGGAAGATTGTAAATTTGGAATAACATAAATTGGTAAAGGGTAATAGAAGTATGCAATTTATACTTCAGACTCAGGTAAATGAAATATTGGTTACAATATAACTGCAAAAAATAGGCAATAGGTAATGTTGAAAATAAAAGTTGCTGAGCTGAACTATAAATTATTAAAAACCATTTTATGGAAAATCTCCATCCCTCTTATGGTAAGTTACTCTAAAAAAATTATTGCTTGGAAAGTACATAAAAGCTGCAAAATGTATTACCGTTAATTAAAAAAAAATTTGTTAAAAAAATCCCCTCAGATCTTAAAATTCAAGCAGTAGCATACTAATATTGTGTCATAATTTTATACCTTATTTTTTCACTGTATTATGTGTTCCTGAAATTGGAAGTTTAATTTTGGGAAGTTCATTTTAAAATTAATTACAATGTATACACCAATAATTAGAATATATTTTATGATATATGAAATAGTTTAAGTGAAAAACAAATTGGGTATTCTTTGTAGTCACTTAAATATTAGTGATGTGACATTGCATTTTAAAGCCAATGCTAAATGAAACAGTCTAAGGCTAGTTTCTGCTATTAAATTATGCAATTTACTCCTTCAAAAAGTTATTTTATATGTCATACTGACCATTTTTAAAAATTGCGTTATCCATTTCAAAGTTCACAAGATTAAGAAATGCGTGAATGGAAAAAAAAAAAATTAAACAATACAATGCATAAAGAAATTTAAAAATGTCTCTAACCTTCAATTGTCATTAGTTAAAAAAGCTTAGGCAAAATAAAAAATACCAAAATATTAGCTTCATTCATAAGTTAAAGTTATATTGTTTGTAACGTTTTTTTTTCTGACTCATTAATTTATCTAGATCTTTATTTTGTGTTATAGTCTTAAAATATTGTAAAGGACCGTTCTTGTAATAAAATTGCAAAATATCTTTAAAAAAAATCTGATGTATCAGCTGTTAAATTTTTTCGTTGTATAAAACAAAAAATAATTGGTTTTCAAATAATTTGGTATTTTGAGAAGAAAAATTGTTTATCTGTTTCTATTTTTTGAAACTTGCTGTTGTGGTGCTGTGATAACGTGTCTGCGATTGGCGATTTTCACGAAATGTGCCTTTTATTCACCCATTCAAATCGTCGCATTTGAGTTTTGGGGGCTTCGACAATTTGAGTCAATTAATCTGGAGCACAATAGAAAAATGATAAAATGATTTTGTTGCATGAACATATTTTTCACGTGTTGTATTTCACGAAAACTATTGTTTTTCGTTTTCTTTTGTTATTTCTGTTTGGCGAAATGAAATTTTTCATGGTTACCGTAATTTAGTCTACGTTGTACAATTATTTTTTTCCCGAAACGATTCCGCCAATCACCAGCTGGATGGGGGTTGACAGCGGTTGATCGAATGGAGCCGGCGCATAGCTTACTTCTGTGCTATTAGACAGGAATTTCCACTTAGGTTGGAGCCTGCGGGAATTAAAATGGCGGACGTTTTTCTGATACGGAATTTCACCATCTCTTTTCTATTATCTTTTGTTGTGTGCTGTCAGTATCCAAAAGAACCAGAGGCTCTAAAAAATGAAAATTATCACCATTTTGAATATAGTTGAACGAGTCTTATTATTTGGCTCCTTAAATTAGAAAATTAATGTGACTTCTGAACTTTCCTCTTCCCGTTAGTGGTTGTAATATTTTTCTGTTTATCAGATGTTTGTGGTGTAAAGAAACAAGAATCGCGATGTAAGTGTTCTTTGATTTAGGGTTGTACATTTTTGTTTCAACCTTTCCTAATAAATGTTAGTCGCCCATAACAATCCATATTGCCCTTGATCTTGGGAAAGCAAGTATCACCAAGAACATGCGAAGCTGCGAATGGACCACGTGACCTCCTGAAAAACTGCGCGACGCGTAACAGTAGTGGCGAATGAGAGAAGGCAGAATTTTCATTTTTTCTCAGCATATTAGTTACACGAACGAAAATTTTAAAACAAGTGCAAAAAGATTTGAATTTTTTTTGTTTTTTTGCGTTTACAATTTGTTACTGCATCAAGTTTTTGTGTGTAATTTAGTTGTTCCCCCTTACGCTCAGTCCCCCCCTCCTCGACCACTGCTTTGCGATAGTCGTGTATGGAAGATCAGTTTTCATCATTTTTCTCGCTAAAAGGTTCAGTTGTAAAGTTTGGAAATATTATTTTTAAAGAATATTTTGTCCTGCAACCGCTTGTGTCCTTCGGATTTCTTGAAATTTGAAGAATCGCATCAAGAATACATCATTTTCGATGATTGTCATGCATGGGAAAGGTGTGCTTTATGGTTTGTAAAAAGAAAATTTAAATGCAGTATGTAATGTAGTCGTTCGACTGGCAATTATTTTATTTGTGATTATATTGTATTTATTTTTGTACAAACCGTTTTGTTTTTTGTAAATACTATGTTTACATTATTTGATAGATAAATAAGTTTTGAGGGTCAGGATTTTTTTTATCTTGATCACTATCTCTTATTTCAGTTTTTCTACTCGATAGTTTTTTTTATTCGTATTAATAATCAAAGAATTTTCCTAAATTGTTCATTAAAGTGCTTGAAGTTTCCTCCTTTTGCACATATCCTAAATTACCATGAATGCGCTGTTTTGAAAACGATTTATATATTTTTTATTGTTCATGTTTTTAAAATATAAAATAGGTGCTGTATTTATTAAGATTTTTAAGAAGTTATTTCTTTTTGAATTAAGGAATGTTGTGCTTTTTTAAGTTTTGATTAAATTTCGCCGTAATTTTGAAGTATGGTTTCAAAGATTTTAATATTGAGAAGTCCAAACTTTTAATTGAATTGTATATTCTTTCAAAAATACAGAGTGAGTCAAAACTATTAATACACATATCTTATAACTTAACTTAAAACTTGTCAAATATGTTTCCTTTAGTAAGGGTTAGCTCTTGTGCAATGTGAATTTTAAGTTAATATTTCAGCTGAAAATGCATAAAAACCTATATTTTTTAAATGATTCTGAAGCTGTTTCTTTTGTATTTTTGTTTTATAAAATGAATGTTAGACATGCTGCGGAATTTCAAATTTTTACTGTAAACAAGGTTTGAATTTACACTTAATCATCATATAAAAACTTTTTTTTCTTTTTCACAAAGCTAATTCATTGTCTCCTACAATTGTAATGAAAATTGAAAAACTGAGAGTTTCAAAATAGTTATGATCTATGGAAAAACACAGAAAAATGGGTCTATCTTTGAAATCACTATCTTTGAAAAAATGCTTAGCTTCAAAGTTATCTTGTGAGAAAAACTGTCAATATTTAGAAAAGTATGTCAAAGAAATTAGTGCCCTTGCTATATCATACATTAAATGTTTTATCATATTTAACAAATATAGTTACTATGCATACAAACTTATAACATTGGTGAATTAGGGTTTAAACATCACATGAAAAGATCGAGATATAAAGATTGAGACAACTTGTTTTGGTACTTTTTTCTCTCAAGAAATTAATTTACCTATTATGTACTCAATTCATTTTTTGTTTTCTGTGAATTTTAATTTTGAAGAAATTTTACACGAAATCTGGGAAAACTCAAGTTGAGCATGTTTTAAAATATTAAATTTTGATCTGAATGATCCAAAAAGTTAAACTGAATTTAACACGGACCGGTGTCAACTAACTTTGCTAAATTTTGAAACTGGTGTGCAAGTCAGGAGCTTTTTTCATTGACTTGAAATAATCAAATATTCCTTTTTTTTGTTATATCCTTGTTAACTAACAAGCTGTGGAATGGTAAGAATAGGAAAGGCATTAATTTCCCAGAATGAAGTTCAATGTGTTTTATAAGCTTAGAAGACAACTAATAGTTGTAGCTCATCGAACAAAAATAGTGGATTTTATTGTGGCTCGTTCAACACAAATTGTTCTTTTAATGCACTTATCAATTATTATAATGTGTTAATAATTCTTTTCACCATTTAATACGAATTTATAACTTACTACTATGAATTACCCACTTTACTCCATATACCATGGGGTAAAGTGGGTATAAAAATAGCCTCTCAATTAAAAATATATTCTTTTAAATATGAAGAAAAACCATGTGCATCATGTTCTTGAATAATGCATTGTACATAGTATAATTTAAAAAAAAACACGATTTTTATAAAACATTGTTAAATTTTACTTTGAAATTGAAAACACAGTTTTATTATTCCCACTTTACCCCACCTGAACATACAAAAACTTGAGGACATTAAGTTCAATGTCAAATATGTCCACAAAAATGATGGAATCTGACTTCTGTTTATTTTTATGTCTCCTGGGTAGAAGTACAGTAATCCCTCAATATATCTCACTTAGCGATTAGACAAGGAAAAAGCAAGATATACTGAGAAGAGTGATGTAATGAGGAATTATACATTTAAATTGCATTTTATTTTAAAGTTTTAGTTGTAAACAGGGTTCCCACTGGTCAGTGAGAATCTGAAGTTGTCAGGGAATTTAATTGTGTCCAAAAAAATCAAGGAAAAGATGGAGAATTACGAATTTTTGGTTTATACCTGGAAACTCTCCTTAATGACCTGGAAAATGATTGATTATGGCTTATCAGACGCTTTGTAGAAAAGTAGCCAATAAGATTTTTTACACGGTTTTGTGTCCCTTTAAGTAATGAATTGAATTTTTCAACCAATTTGAAAAGAAACAGCTAATATTTTACGAGTCAAGAATTTTGCTTCGTCCACTGGCTTAAGTTGAATTTAATGCTTATGATATGTTAATTCACAAATTGATTTTTTAGTCAAATATGTTGGATTATTTAAATAAGTTATTTTAATTAAAAATTACTTGCACTTTGTGTATTAATTTTTCCAGTGTATAATTCTTAAATTGGCTTTTATTATTGGCTATTGAATGCAAAATGATTTCTTAGTTTTTCTCCTTAAAAATATCGTGAACTGCTTAAGTATGACCTGGAATTTTGTAAAATTTTGTATGGAAATCCTGGAAAAGTCGGGGAATTTTATTTAGAGTGTGAACCCTGTTTAAATAATGTAAAACTACATGTAAGAACAAAGTAACAGCGAAACCTCTTGGTTATTCTTTAATACAGTAAAATATTTTTGAGAACAGAAATTCCTTCTCGTGCTAAAGTAAGTTTGCTCCCTTGGGTTTGAAGGCAGCACAGGTTTGATTGAGTGCATTTCTCACTTCCGTGTCAGTAAAGCTTTAATTTGTGTTTGTCCATATTTGCAGCAGCTTGGCCAAATATGACCTTTGTGTCCTGAAACACAACCAACATTATCAACCATATTAGTGACACCCAAATCGTTTTACAAACAGTTTATAATAATTACTTGAAATGACCTTCGAACTTGCAGTTCCAAAGAAATGGGTTGATATATTCTGTCATGTCCGTAACATCCTCACATTGGCAAGGTGTGGAAGTTTGGGTGCAAGCATTGACCTTGTCATATGACGTAGGTTTAAAATGGTGTTTGTCCTCAGATCTTTCCCTTCAGAGTTCATCCTGGACTGTTGCCAATAGCCAGTTATGTCATTGCAGTTCAACGATAATCCCACCTGCCTATCTATGCTATTTGCAAAATAAATTATTGGGAGACAAGTGAAATAAAATTATATAGGCGACACAGGTCACATATAGAGGCACAATGTAAATAGAGGTTATAATAAAACAATTTGAAGTATTGGAGCTATTTTTATATTTATATAGGCAGTGCAAAGTCCAAAATCCGGAATAGTCCTGACCTCTGCCATTTCGGATTATTTGCATTTTTTTCAACGAATTTTGCATTTGCAACAATAAAATAGCAGATATGTAAATAGGAATAATTTTTTAAATAGGAAAAAACCTTTTTAATACAATGCAAATCTTCTAATTTTTCTGTAATTTTCTCCGAACATGACCATTATTTACTGTTGTTTCATCAATTAGGTCCAAGTTTAACTCCTTGTTCTTTTAAAATTGCTGGAAAAATGTAAAAAAGTGAGAAAAACAACAACAACAACAACAAAAAAAATGCTGGTTATCAAAACGTCTGGATTTTTGGACTATTCTGGATTTGTGACTTTGTACTGTGTAAAGTATTTTATTCTTAAATCCCTTGTTTAATAATGCTAAATTCTTGATTTATTAAATGTCGTTCAGGTTCTTTTAAAGAATGGCATCTACATGATCTAAACTTGAAGACCTGAGATGCTATGGCCGTCGCTGCATCAACTTCATCTGTTGCCACCACTTCCGCTTGTTTATCACAACTGCCTTTGATATCTCTTCGTGAGACTGTTGCCAAAATTAATATGCCAGCTGTTGTCCAACAACCTGCAATTAATTCTCAGATCACTCTCTCTTCTACAACTGTGTCAAATGAGCCTGTGTATAATTTAACTATTAGTAATGGAGAAATCATTCACACTGGTACTACTAGCACTTTGTCCAAATTAGCTGTTCCTTCAATATCAGCTATAGCTGGTAATTTTTTATCTTGCATTTATTTATTTGTAATTTTTTACATTTGTTTAAAATATTGAATATGTCAAGTCTGTTTAAAATACTTATCAATGTATTTTTTGAAAATTGACTGAGTTTTTTTATGGTTTAAAAAAATATGATGTACTATGGAAAGAAAAGACACTTGCAAAATGTAATTGATTCAACACACACCAATTATGTGTTCCAAGTTAAGTAATGATTAAATATTACTCATACAATGAGATTAGGGAGTACATTTCGGCAAATTTTTTTCATTATTGAAATCCATGATCATTGTATTTGTTATTCCCTATCTCATCTAGGAAATTCAAATACTCCTTTCTTCTAATTTCAAATGTGTTTTAATATGGCATACATATTCAGATTTTAAGAAAATGTTTTCAATTAGAAGAAATCAAATTTAAAAGATTTGTCCTTGTTAATTGCTGAATTTGGTGACATTAATACAGCACTGAGCGATCAATAGCCATAAAATCAGTGTTAGGATAGAATACTTTTCATTTTAAACAAACAAAGAATGATTTTTTCCTGTTGAAAATAAAAGTAAAGCTAGCATTTCCAAGAAACCCAGCTGTTTAAGTACTGATAAATTGATCTCCCACTCCTCAGCAATGTTTTTGCTACTGTCAGTATGCTGTTGTCAGCATTTGCTATCGACCTGTTTGAAAATGATTTTTTCCTGTTGAAAATAAAAGTAAAGCTAGCATTTCCAAGAAACCCAGCTGTTTAAGTACTGATAAATTGATCTCCCACTCCTCAGCAATGTTTTTGCTACTGTCAGTATGCTGTTGTCAGCATTTGCTATCGACCTGTTTGAAAATGATTACTGACATGTTCCAGTATCTTTGTTACATTTTGTTGCAGACTAATTATGTTTGCAACTCATGTTCCATGCTGAAAGCAATTGTGGAAATTAATTAGTGAATAATTATTTTTGGAAATTTAAAAATGTCAATCTTCTATGATTTATTACTCATACTCTCATCATGTTCCATTCCACCCTGGGTGTATTTCTCTCTGTTCTGTGTCTGTAAAAATTTATATTTAAACAAATATCACCCTTGCTCCATAAAAACCAAACAAACCCGCGTGTTTAGCGCAGCTTATGCACTTTTGGATCATGCACCATTAAACTCAAATCAACCAACCTCACACCCATTGTACTGAATTCAATGTAGTAAAAAAGGGAATCTAGTAATCTTTTGTTAATGACTTAGTTCTCTGTCATCTCTTATTGATAGAAAATTTCTGATTTTTATTGAATTTTGTTTATAGGTGCACTATAGTTTGTTATACGCGATTGAAAGATTCAAACTCGGGTTACTGAAAACCACATCCAATTAAATTTAACTAGATTGATGATTTGCATTTAAATTGAAAAATTTTTAGAATAAAAATTGGTCTCAAAACATAATAGCATTACTTTCATGACACCTGCTGTTAACCACATCAGTTTAGATGTGTCCGAAATTTCTCAATGCCTTAAAATGATTTGATTTATCTAGCTATATTGATTGAGATTGGAAATGCATGTGATCAAGCTAGATCAAAATATACATTCATCTGATCTGAAAGTTATTGTAACATCCTATTTAAAACAAGTTGTATAATATTGTCATAAACAATATTTTGATTCTAAAACTTTATAGTTTTATAAATTTATTTATAGCAAGAAATTATAATTCTTTTGTTTCTAATTCTTATTTTTTTGTCTAGTTCCCAGAGATTTCAAAAATGACCCAGTGACAACAAGCAGTCAGAAGCCAATCATAGTTACTGTTTCAGGCATGCCTGGAATGACAGCAGGAAAACATGTAATTATGTCTTTAATATCTATTGTAATGATATTTTGTTTCATATCAAGTTAAAATATTGAATCATAGGTACCTTATTGCAGTAATCAGCTTTGTAATTTCTTTTAAAACTATTATAAATGTAAAAGTATACTTTTAAGTATGTTACAGATTAGATCAATGTTTGAACTATAATCACTTACACCAAGGTCTATTTTTTGTTGACTTAAAATGCCCTAGTGACTTAAAAATTCAATTGATGCACTTTCTGAATTCTTAAACATTTTTTCGACATTTCCTACACATAAAAACACAGGTAGATTTCACTTTCCCTAGCACAAATCGTTTTAAAGGCTTTAAAACTCAAATTTCCTAAACAAGTTTTGACACTCATGACAACTTGACTAAAAATATGAGAGCTTCTAATGCAGTGTTGCAAAAGAATTGAATTAAGAATTCTGATCACAGACCAAAAGTGACCCTTCAAAATAGGTAAATTTTTGGTATGAAAAATTCTACTGCAATCGATTTTAGTTATATGGACATTTTCACACTGGTTTTTAATGTTTTTGGAAGACCAGTATTTGGTCCCAGGAGCAGTTCTTGGCTTTACTGATATAACTCAATAAAAAACCCTTCAATTAACAACTTAAAGATCCAAAATAAAATGTGATATTTTGAGGTTTTCTGCTAAAACTAGAGAAACATTCCTCCAGCCCTCATTCTTTTCAGTGTTGATTCAACAACCAATAGACAAATGTATAAAAGTTCTGTTTTACTTTGAAGGTAGCTCAGATTTTTTTATGGCACCATAAGCTGCCATACAAGTTATGCCTTTTGCAGTCAAAACAAAGGATGAATCCTATATATATATATTTATGTCATTAATTATATTTCTAGCTGACTTCTGCAACCAATGTATTGACCGCTCCAATACTTTCTACGCCTGTTCAGATGGTTACTCAACATTTTACTACAGAAAAAGTCCCGTCATCCAACATGATCTCTCTACCCAGATTGCCCAATGTGAATCCAGTTTTATCTGCCAAACCTCGACCGACTTCTCACATGACTCCTCTGTTGCCAGGAGGACTAATCTCCAAGGGTCAGATTGTGATTGCCAGTGCCAACAGCAATTCCATCATAGGGACGTCAACGGGCTCCGTCATCACTACCATGTCGGGTATTCCACTGCACAATAATAATCTGGTCACTGTCACTCCCGTCGTTGTGTCTTCGACTGCTCCTTTAGTTAACTTCCCTGGAACCTCTGCTGTCATCAATACAGGGACGTCTGCTCAAGTCCTGTCTAATATCATTCAGACCAACGTCAAACCGACTCTTACCACAACCCAAAAGGCGATTGTCCCAGCTTCATATTTGAAGCCAGTCAACATTGCAGCCAATCCCAACTCCTTTCCTGTTGCTGTACAACCTGCAACGATGGCACCTGCAGCTATAACATTTTCACCTGCACCACCACCAATGCAAACACCACCTCCACCACAGCCAATCGCTCCAGCACCTCCTAAGGATATTGAGTCGGACTCGAGAACCGATCCTAAGAACTCAGAATTCGATGTCATTAAGGCTTTGGAATGGCAAGATGGCGTAGGACTGTTGCCTGGAAGTAATTTGACGGTATGTTTTTATCATTTTTTTTTTTAATAAGACCAGTTTTACTATTTAATTTTAGAATATCTGGACATAGAAGAGCCCTGCAATGATACTTAATAGAGGAGGGAAGTAAAATATCTTTATATATTAAAAAAAGTTGCCGCCGACGCCGAAGTGAAAACTTGCTTTTTTTTCAATCGTTAGACGGTTTCCCGAGAAAGTAAGAAAATTACGAAATTAACAAGGTTTGTTCAAATTTGTACAGAGAACAAGACAATTAAGTTTTTTTTTTCCGATGCGGCTATTAGTTTAGGGTGTATTAAGTACAGTTGAAATAGCAAAATTTCTAACGCAAGTGAACAAAAGACGTACAAATGTTGAGTCTTCAGACGTGATTTTTTGGGGGGGAAGGGGAGAGGGATTAAAAAATCTGAAAAAAAAAATACCTATAGATTGCTGCATTAGTATCATCTTTATCCTGAATTTTCAGAATAGTGAGCCATTTCGTTTTTTGGTTGTTGTGACTTGTGTGTTTTAGAAGGTGCAAAGTAAAAAAGTCTTCTCAAGTTATTGGTGTAAAAATACATCCAAGACTGTTTTTCAAGTAGAATTTCAGCTTTGCATTCTATAGTAGCATTAATAAGGTAAAACCAAAAAAGTTTTGCTTCCCAATTTCAATTATAAATATTTTTTTTTTCAAAGTTAGGCTTGTGTTGGTAGATGGGGCACATTTGAACACCTTATATGGGGGCAGATTGATTTGAACAGTTCAAAAGTGCCCCCCTCTTTCAATTGTTGATTATGAATGTGACCTATGATAATCTTAATAGTAGTAGTATTAGTTCTGAAATGCCAATTAATGAATGCCCGACACCAGAATGAGTACAGCCATTCCCTAAATCCCAATTTAGTAATTCAAAAAGGCAGAAGCTTAAGAAGGGACGATCTTGCATATTGACAGATACTCCTGAGAAAAATAGAATTGCCAAAGCTGTGGATGAAAAGATGAAGATATCAATAGAAAAAGAAAGAATTTTGAAGAAAAATAACTAGAACTTCAAAACCTGATGGACAAAGAAAATTTAAGGAGAGTTCGAGTTATTTTAAGTGATCCAGACTGATTTCAGCACTAAAGAAAGAAATCTTCCTAATATGAACTTAACACCAGATGACTTGTCCATTAATGATTTTGTTCTTGTAGAATTCGCTACTAAAAAGACTAAAATTCATTATGTTGGTCAGATTTTTTAAAATTGGAATCGGATGATGCATGTGTGAAGTTCATGAGGAAACAAAGTAACAAAATGTTTATTTTCTCTGAAATTGATGATTCATCACTCGTACAAAAAGATGATATCCTACTAAAACTGCACCAACCATTAGTTTCAGGTGGCACCTATCGAGCTGCTGGCTCACTTTCCTTTGTAGTGAAACTGAAGAAATATAATATTTGTTAAACTTTTTCTCTTTGTAATCAATTTATCTTAGTATGAATTTTAATGTGCAATATATTCATTACACTTTTTCTCTAATTATTTTTCTCATTGAAAATTTTAATGTGCAATAAGTATTAGTCAAACTTTTTCTTTATGTAAAAAAACACTTCAATTTAGGAAAAAACATGTAAAAGTGCCAAATATACATCTTAATTAATTGTTATAAATGTATATTTTAATGTGCAATAGAATGAGGTATTTGCATGTGCGAGGGTTTTGCTTACAAATGGGATCTTTTTTAGTATGTCTAAGTTTAAAAATCTTTAAATATTGCGTTTAAACTTTCAAATTAATTTTGAAATAATTATAAAATCAATTTTAATTTTGTTGAAAACGAAACAAAGTCACGTGATCCGAAAACAGGCCGCCATTGGATGTGACGTCATTGCGCATAGCTGAGCTTTTGTTTACGTCTGACATCTATGCTCCCTGTACACTCGCAATCGCTCTTGTATGAAATCAACACGTGTCTATATTGATTCGCAAATTTATTTCATAAGCAGCACTAGATAAGATAGTAACTGTTTACAAAAGGGCAATCATAAAAAATAAACAAGTGAAAGCTTCAATTAATAATTTAAAATATTATGCAGAACAGAAATATTCGAAGAGTTCTGGAAAAGATTTTAGAAATGCATAAAGCCCTTTTACACTAAGTATCATTACTGAACTTGTCCAAATTATAAACAGTTATAAACTTGTCCAAGTTATAAACAACCATAGCAACGCCGGCACAGTGGGTTACTATGCGCTGTGACGTCACAGAGCAGCTATTATGTAATTCCTGTTTTTCCTGCCAATACCGAAAATGAAATTAAAAAATTAATATTTCGGGGAATAGTTTTCCAATTTCAATAATATATACGTCATTTTTCATGGGTTTTCATCCTCTAACATAATAAAATTGAAACAAAAAAAAGGTGAAAATACCTCATTGTTGGTGTGTAAAAATGAGTTTTTTATTGTTTATACATGTGTTCAAATGTACCCCAAACATGTTCAAAACTTCCTCTCCACCAAGGCACATTTGAACAAAATTTCTCAATTTTTAGACTGATGAGGTTAGAAATTCTTGATAAATGCATCCAAAAGTTTTACCAAAATTTCAGGAAAAGTGTAAATTTAAATAAGAATTAGTTTTTGTTTCAATATCTCATAAAAATATTGAGAAATAGTCTAAAATGCAAAAAGTGGTCACATGTGCTCCCCTACCTCTAAATGTGAATTTTTGCACAACGGTGAGTTTTTTTTAGAAATTTCAATTTGTTTCCTAATAGTATGTATTTTTTTAATTTGGAAAAAATCGTGACTTTTTTGTTGAAACTTATCTATAGTCATTAGTATTATTTTTAAAATGTGAAAACATTGCGGGAAAATATTGGTTATAAATTAATAAATTCGATGCTATCAAAAGTTATGTTTAGAATCCACTTGTTTGAATTTGATCTATTTATTTGAATTCTATATATTTAGAAGCACTCTCACCTCTATCGTTTTGTTCTTTTGAAAGCTAATGACACTATATTAAGGAAATCATTCTCTATAATTTATAAAAAAGTTAAGTTGTTTGAAAGCTTATATATATATTATATATATATAAATAATAATCTTATTTCTTTTGTTTCAATTTTTAGTTCAGGGTGAATGAATTCGGAACATTAGAAATATCTGAGGATCCAAATGCCCATTCCAATGACCAATCTGTCAGGGATGAAGGAACTGCGACTTCAGAAGACAATTCTTCTGAGAGTAGGCAGAAGACACCTAGAAATAAAGAAATGTACCAAGATGGTTTGTATAAATTTTGAAGTGCCTTCATTCATTATTCCATCATGTGTTGAGTATTTCCATTGCTCACAATAGGAATGCTCTTTCAGAATAATTATTTTCCAGATTCCAAATTGTGGAAATCTAAGAAACAAAAATTTTTTTATTTAGTTTCAGTTTGTCAGAATATTGTGTTTCTAATCTTTAAATAACATGTTCTTAAAACAAACTTGGAATTTTTTACAGTAATAAAAGTAAATGAAAACGCTATTTTAGTTTCTAACAAGCATTCCTTTATTCAATGAAATAGCTCTTAGAGACGGCTAATTAGATCACTTACTACAATGTTATGCTGATTCCAGGATGTTGTCATTTTTACATTCTCCCTATGCATCCAAGGAATTCTCCTGTTTAGGCAAGAAATTGTTATGAAACATTAAAAGAAGCTTGAAAATCCTTTAAATATGATCATAAAAATAATTTAATTGCATCATCGAAAATGCAAAATGCATCCCAATAATGATACATTTTACATATAACTAACTTATTATATTAGTATAATTATTTAGCATTATATTAGACTTGTACGTATATTAGTTAGCATTATATTATTATGTCACCACAAGCCACTTCGTGGTTAGCCCGCTAATCCAAATGGGAATTGATAGCTTTTTGGATAACAGCCATAACTTGCCTATGGTGTTGGTTTGCTTCACAAACCCAATGTGAATTTGTAACATATTGGATACCAGCCATAACGGAGTTGCCTGTGGTAAATTGTGCAAATGGGAATTTGTCATGACGTCACGATCTCTTGCAAAAATATAAATATTTAATTCAAAAATTATTTATTAAAAGAAACTCAAATTTATAAGGTATCTATCTGGTGTCAAATTTTCCGCATATTTAAAATCCGTTGAAATTTTTACTCTTATCTTTAACTGTCTAGAGACAGAAAAAAGAACTACATAACTCTGTTAAAAGTTTATTATCTTTTTATCGTCTGCTGGAAAATCATTCCTCCGCGCAAAATGAAAACGGAAAAAATAAATTTAGAATATCATCTTTTATTCTGTTGCCATTCCAAAAAAAAAAACAATAATTATTAGATATCTATTAAATTCATTTTAAAATGTTCTAGATTGAATTTTAAAATTTGGGCACGCGGATAGAAAAATCGCACACATTTGGACTACTTTTGTGAAAAATCCCTTTATTGCAGTTGCCATAGATTCATCAGAACAGTCCACACACGCACGCAGACACTTCCTTTTATAATAGTAAAGAAGATAAAAAAAATATTTGTGTTCCTATTATTTACTACTCTTAATTTCTATTCTAATATTAAGGGGAAATAAAAGCTAATGCATCACAATGATACATTTTAAGTATCTCACTAATATGAATAGATATGGATATGTTATTTATTACTCTAGTTTCTATTTTAATATCATGCTGAGTATGAATAGTTTGGTAAAATGTAATGAGGTTTATCTGGCAGGTTTAGTGTTTGCAACTAAGAAAAATCATAATAGTTAAAAAAAATTCAGCAGTGATTATTTCATAACTTTTTGTTACCTGTTACAGGTAATTCATTCTTATGTTTAACTTTCTGTTTCAGTAAGGTTTTAAAGACTTTGTCTCAAAAATTTAATAAGTTGCTAAATCTGATTCTGAGTTGGTCTTCATTCATCAATCCTAATTTTGACACGTTGAATTAAAAATGTTTCCAAGTAATCCTCTCCTGACTATTTTATTTCAGCTGCTTAATTTTCAAAATTGATGATTTAATCTTTAAATAAATGAAAATGCTTTTATAAATGGATTTAATTGTTTTTATGCTTTTTTCTTTTTAAATTAGAAAGCAGTGCTGATAAAGTATCTCAGAATGGAACTAAAGATCCTGATATGTCCCAAGAATTATGCCGCTGTGAGAATTGTGATTGCTTTGGTTTGAAAATTGAGTTTTGCAAATCGGGTCGATTTTGCAGTCAGTCATGTGTGTCTGCTTTTGCTAATAAGTAAGTAGATACTTACATAAGTATAAACGTT
Source organism: Metellina segmentata (assembly GCA_947359465.1). Lineage (NCBI taxonomy): Eukaryota > Metazoa > Arthropoda > Arachnida > Araneae > Tetragnathidae > Metellina > Metellina segmentata. The sequence continues at coordinate 104,436,885 of OX375875.1, forward strand.
TCTTCAAACATTAATTTGCTCTGTTCTTAAGTATTTAAAAATAAGGCTTTGCAAGATGAAATAGTATTTAACATTTAATGAAGTAAGAAACACTTTTGTAATACTAGTTTATGAATAAATATACATTTTGGCTCATGAGAAAAGGCACTTTTTGTATTGAATTCAAGAATGTGTATTTTTTTAAGGCAACATTTCTTTTATTAACCAGGTCAAATCCAATTGAGATTAAGTACAAGGATGCTTGCTAGAGTAAAATTAAGTACCTAGTCTGTTGGATGCAAAGTCAAACAGTAGATGGGGTTAATTTCTCATTGTTACTGACCTACATACAACCAAATATAGTTCAAAACCCTTTTAATCAACGACGAAATTTTGAGTTTTATTGTCTTCAAACACATTATAGAAAGCATCTTGACAGTGAACAACAAAATATTTGTCTATAGTGATGATCAGTGATGCCATAAATGATATTAGTGAATACTATTTTGGTGATTATGTGTGTGAAGAGAGTAAAATTCAAAATTTTACTGAAGTTGATGGAGAGGGGTTTTGAATTACATTTTGATAGCATGTAGAAGAGGGATGAACAATGAGAGAAAAGTCTTAATTTGCTGTCTGACTTTGCATTTAACAGACCAGGTACACTAGCACATGTCCAGGTACTTTCTCTCAGTGGAAATACACGGAGCGATCATTGTATACTAGAAAAATTATATTCCTGTAGTATTCATTAATTTTTCAAATATCTATTTGCATAATTCTCTTACGTGGCATGCAAAAAAATACGTTATTTTTTATCGTGTTTTGGCAACACTGTACGATTATTTGTTTACCATGAAGTCTCACGCCTCAGTTGAATTTATAACGTTATCAGATAAAATGTTATTAAAAAAATATATATATATTAGTCAGCTTTGCAGCTTACAAACGACACGTTGGGTATTCGATTTCCAAAGCAGCGCTCACATTTCAAGTCAAAATTTGCTCAAAGTTTTCATTTGAATTTCAAATTATTCGAGTTCTGATTCCCAGAGGTACTGTATAATTTTTCTGTAGTACAACAAGTTTGTGTGAAAAACATATTTTTAGAATATCGTATTTTGTAAACAATGTCTTCATTGACGCAAGCGAAGCGAGCTAGGTTCGTGCAGCGAACCAATGAGGATTGCAAAGCAATCCTCCGGGGGTTGTCGAGCATTAGAGAGCAGGGGGCGGACCCCCTAGTATACACTAATATATTTGAATCTTGAAACAAACTAGTGCTGGAAGAAAATATTGACCAGCTGTTCTGATATTTATTGTTATGCTTACATGAAACATTAATGAAAATTAAATTTAATAAAATGACAGTATACAAAGTTCCACATACAAAATATTAACACAAACAATTAAGGACTTGTGAAGAAGGAATTGTGAAAATAGGGTAACATTGAAAATGTTCAGTTAAACATAGATGTCTCAAATTAACTGTGAAGTAATCATTTGTAAAATTATTTAAGAGTAGCCTGAATCTGTTTTATAATAGTGAATTTTTTTTAACACATAGCATTGGTAATCCTAAATTTCTTATGATTGTATGCCCATTCGGAATTTCTGTTATTTATGCAAACTGGCTTATTACTGAACTTGTATTTTAGGAGAAATTCATGGATAAAAAGAGGTGCAGCCGGTAAAGAAAAGGTCAAACGGAAAAAGTTGAAAATGGAGCACACTGAGGTTTGTTACTTTTTGTATTATGTCCTTCACTAAAACCTCTGAAGTACTTGCAATTACAAGATAAAATGATTACCCTGAAAAGTTTTTAAAAATGAGTCACTGGAAAAAATATTTTTCAATTCTATTTTTTACCTTGTTCCAGTCTTTGTTATCTTATATTTTACCATGTGAGGTTTATTCAAGAGCAAAATGGTGACTTGGAACAAAACATCAAGAAATAACAGGCTATACTTTTCCAGACATTTCCTGCCTTATTGTTTTCATACAATTATTTCAAATCGTACATGTGGCTTGTTTACATTTTCAACTTGGTCTACATTTCTTTTCCGCAACATCTGTTTCCTGATCAGTATTTGCTCTCAACTCCAAGAATTTGAAACAGCTGAGAAGTTATTTTTATTTCTACATGAATTTTAGCAGAATTTGCATTCAGAGGTATCCAAACATAGTTGCAACTAGAAGAATAATGTTTGATTAACTCACTGGATATTTTTATCTGAACTAGGATTATTTTCGAATGCTGGTTCTGAACCCTTTTTTGCCTTGCCCCACCATGAGGAAAATTGGATCATATTAAAATAAATACAGTAGAACACTCCAATTATCCGGACCAATTAGGACTAGACCCCATCTGGATAATTCATTAAAAAAAAGTATTTCTTAGTAAATAAAAATGAATTTTGTTTTAGTATCGTAATTTAATGACTTATGAAACAATTTTCCTTTCATTTTGTACTTGCATACTGTATTAAAATGTATCATTGCTTGAACATATCGGTCGAAGTCTGTTGTTTCGCTGTCTTTACTTGTTTTCGTGCAGCCAAGTTTTGCGTAGCTGTAGATTGTCTTTGTTTTCTGCCTTTTTCATAGCTCTTCTCCACGAACTCCCACATTTACTCTTGAGGACTAACACAAAGTTTAAAATTAAAGACCTGTTTTTTTTTTTAATGTCCAAAATTGTTGATGTTTTCACGCTATATAATTCAGACAACTGCTTATCAGACACTCCTTTGTCTAATTGTTCTATGATTTTTATTTTGTCTGCCAACAATAAAACAACACATTTCCTTTTAGAAGCCACACTCCACAGTGAAACAAATAAAACAACACAAAAGGCAAAACGCAGCAACAAACAGCAACTGAAGACAAAAACCACATTGTCTGTGTCCACTATCGCTACACTAGCACACTTTTTTATCATTCACCAATTAGTAACTTGGAGTTCTGCACTATATTTTGAATTTATATAATAAGAAAAGCATACTTTCAGTTAACCGTAGTGACTACTGATCAGATTCCAGATAAAATGCATTGAGTTTTATTATTTAAAGTTGGTGCCATGGTCCTTGAGCTTGGTATAAACTTAAACTGCCCAGTACAATAGACTGTTAGTCGCGATGTTGACACTCTTCGGAGTCACCCCTTCAATAAGTCATATATAAATTGATTTCAGAAACCAATTAAGTTAGTTTCTGTCTTAAAAAGTCAATGACAAACTGGTCTCAATCTACCAATCACTGGCACAAAATGAAGAATGAAATACTCAGATGACTAAATTTTGAATCAAGGAAATGCTTTCTATTCTTAGCTTTTTTCTTGATTAAAAGAAAAGATTTCCTTGTATTATTTTCAATTTTCCCTCTACACTTAAAAATTGTCCCTTTGTGTATATTCCCCATTTTGGGTATCTTGATTCTCAAACAAAAAGGAAATTAATCGTAGATATAAGTATTTAACCTTTTGGCTATGGCCGGTACAGCAGTTTTATTTTGATAGCGCCAAGAAGGAATTTTGATTATGGCTAGTACAGCATTTGTACCTTGAAAGTGATAAGAATTGCGCCAGTTTTATCTATAGACGCAGTCGAAATGTTTAAGTCCATTGGAGTTACTAAACTGGAGAATCCGTCATATGTTTTATATTTCATTTTATAAGTGCTACTAGTGTGAGGGTGGTGTTATAAGGTTTTATGTTATTTTTGATCATAAAGTCAGTATTAATAGCATACTTTAAAACTAAGCTTTCCCAATATCATTTGTCATTTTAACTTAATCCAGTAATTGTGTTAAAATTAGCTGTTTTAATATTTACTCTTAAAATTTCTTATTTATGCTCAATATCTTTTTAAACTGTAGGAGAATGGAATAAAAAAGGAAGTAAGAATTGAAATGAAAAGTGAAGAAACTCCCAAGCCAGAACCACTGGAAGTTAAGAAAGAAATACAAGAACCTAAGAAAAGGGAATTTTCTTGGGAAGAATATTTAAAACTGCAAGGTGCAGCAGCAGCTCCAATCAAGCTTTTTAAAGAGGTATGTTATGTCTCGTGGTTCATTTATACCCATTTTCCCTCAGTTCAATATCTTTTGCACTTTTATTACAGAAAGCAATGAGAAATCTTGGAAGATAGAAAATCAGCATAGAAAGAAATGAGCAAAAATAAGTTTAGCATCAAAAAATGCGAAAGTGCCTTTTGATTAAGGGAATGAGATGAAATTGAAGTAGATATACATAGAATCTTGCAGTGGTAGCATGACTTGGGTGCTATTTGCCCTACATTTTATTGAAAATGTAATTTAACACCAGGGAAACAAAACAAAATGCTGTTACATGTTTGTTAACTAAAGGTATGAAAACCATTTATGCTAATATGGTTGAAAATGGATTGATTACAAACTTGGCCATCAATCAATGTGAGAAAGTTAAAGCACAGATGCTATTCACGAGTCTGCTAGTTTGAATTTATAGATGGATTCATTTAAACAGCTTGGAGACACCGTATACCTTCGGGTAGGAGGGTGGATTCACTTGAACTTATGTAGCATGGGAGCCGACTAACGGGTATGGTGGTTAAAGTGTTAGCTTCTAAATCGAAAAAGTTTCCTGGTTCGAATCCAGGTCCGGGAATGCATGTTTGTTAGCGTATGGCGTAGAGGCGGCTGATGCACCTTAAATCTGTTGTGGCCGAACGTCCTTGTGTTGCGTTGGTGTGGAAGTTTGGAGAGTGGGGTGCCAACTCAAATATTGCCTCGTCGTCTGAACGTGGTTCAAAATTATGTGGCAATACACCGAATGGCTTAGGCTGGGACGGTGGTAACTAGTTGAATATAGAATGGGAGTTTAAAAAAAAAACTTTGCCTATATGATTTGTCAGGAAGAGTGAATCTTGAGATCTTTTACATGTAAAAGAACATGTCCCACACTTAAAAATCAAATGCAAAAAAGTGATTGATTTCGAAAAAGACCAGACTTGTTCTAAATCTGACCTTATTACAGTACATTTCAAACCATTGAGCGTATGAAATGAATTCCATTTCGGCCACAATTCATGTAAAGGCTTGTCTTGCATGAAACACCCAAATGTTTTTAAATTCTGAAGACTAATATTAGGTTATTGGATAATTTACTTGTACTGTCTTAAAAACTAAATTAATTAAGATTGTTAAAAATTTGGAATTGTGTGTGGACTTATGACCATGTTGCACTGCAATATAAATGCTTTGCTTTAGAATTAAAAAAAATAATAAGTTCGATACTAGAAGAGATTTTATTCAAGTATTGTGTCACCCGGAAAGTTCTGCGGTTTTTCAAATCAATGTGCGCTTTGTTATTGTTATTTTGCTATCGCTGATCAGTAAGAAGTGGATACTATACAATAATGTATAAGGAAAAGGTCATGTGGTAAGCCAAATGAACCTCCCAAGTAACAACAAGAAGGGGGCTGCATCTAAAAAAAGTAGTGATTTGTGTATGGTGGGACTACAAAGGAAGTATGTTATGAATTGTTGCCACTAAAAAGGACAGTAAAATTCGGGGAAAAAACAGTTCTCAAATGGCAAATTAAGAACTGAAATCGAAGCAAAGCTGTTCCGGACTGACCAATTGTCAAGGTGTTGTCTTCCTGCATGACAATGCTCGGCACCACATTTCGCTGAATGTCAGACAAAGTCTTATTGAGTATGGCTGGGATGTTTTGTGTCCCCCCCCCCCATAAGCACCAGACCTTGCCCCTTCAGATTTTCACCTCTTCAGGTCAGTTCAAAATTCTCTGAACTGCCTGAAGTTCAGTTGTTTGGAGATAAAATAGCACTTTGATAACTTCTTTACAAATAAGCCTAATGATTTTTTTAAAAAAAATTCCATCTGCTGGGAAGTTGACAAAAGTTATAGAACAAAATGGTGCTTCATTGATATGTATCATAAAAAACCCTGCATAACTTTTTGAGTGATCCAATATTATGTTAGAATTTGTTGTGATCATACTAGGCCAATTATCATAACCTAAAAAAGTACTAGATTTCATTGTTTTAATTTATTTTGTGTCTCGCATATTTAGTTTCAATTTCATTCAATAGTGTGAATAGTTTGGAATTCATTAACAGCTAAAATAAAGTTTTAACATATGTATTCATTTTTAGTTATAATTACATTCATTATTTAAAATCCATCAAAATTTGTTGGGATTTATGCATTTTTTTTCGCCTATGTTATTTTAATTTAAACTTTTCAAACTATGGTTTAATATGAATTGAACCATTTTACTTATGTTTACAAATATTTCATAACATGAAAATGTTCCTTGATGTAGGTATACACTGCACGATTGATATTAAAATCCATTCTTCATAGGCATTTATTCGTCCTACTTCTATTAATCTGTTTAGATACAGATGAATTGTTTTAACTTTTGCATTCTGTTATATTGCATTCTGTTGTCATAATCTTATTACTCTTCTCTAGTTCCAAACTTATCCCTGCAATGGAAATGCCTTCATGAAGGACATGAAATTAGAAGGAATAGACCAGAAACACCCATCTTTGTTTTGTGTCCTAAGTGTGATTGAGACAAGAGGATACAGGGTGAGGCTCCATTTTGATGGTTATTCGGAGTGCTATGACTTTTGGGTGAATGCAGACTCACCAGATATATTTCCTGTTGGATGGTGCGAAAAAACAGGGCATCAATTGCAACCTCCTAAAGGTAAGTAGGAACTTAAGGAAGATGTATTTGATCTTGTAGGTTGTCTCTATTCATATTAAGTTCATTATTTCGTACTTATACTGGAGAATGTCTAGCCTTTTCTGATTCTAATGTTTAAATTTTAGTCTTTTTAAAGTTTATATATTAAGTTAATTATGGCAGAATCATAGCATTTTGTATGTGTGGTTATTTTGTAGGCATACCTCATTCTGAGATCACAAAAAATTTACGATTCTTAGATCCCAAATACCTTTAATAGAAGATTTCTTAAAACCAAAATTAAACAGTCCTTTGATATTAAAATTATTTGTAAAAGTGTGGCTTATATTAACTTTCTGATTGTTCACTGACATTTTTACTGATGACATTTTTAGGCCCTTTAGATCTGAGCTTTTCAACATTTTCAAATATTTTTATGAGAACATTTCATCTCGGAATGTTTATTCAAGAAAATGTTTAAAAAACAAAAATTACAAATTCCAGTAGAGCTTTTCATAGTGAGTATAATTGATGCCAAGGGCCAGTACCTGGTAGTTGAGAAACACTACTATGAACTATTATTTAAAAAAAATGCTTTTTCACCAATTTAATGGCAAAATGAAATTTATTTCTTCTGCTATTAAATTTTGTAGCATTACAATGTACTTCTTCACTTATGCCATTTTAATTTTTTTTAATTTGACTGGGGGCATAATCATAAAGTTAAGTTTGAAAAATATCCATGCAATTTTATTAAGATTCTTTATATTCTCACCTAGAAGTGTTCAGCTTTAATTCAGTTTGTTAACTCAAAAAATGTGATTTTTGTTTTGCCCAAACAAAGCATTCAAAATTCATCCCCCTATTAGTTTTCTTGACACAAGATTAAGACGATACATAGATTTTTATTAGTTATACAGTACAAAGTCCCTAATCAGAAAACCTCCGAACTTCGGCTATCGGACTTTTCAGAATTTTGGATTATTTGCTGTATTTTTGTCAAAAAACCCCTAATCTAGCCCCTTTCCGTGCACGAATTTTTCTGCTCGTTATTTACGCCTGGAACACATTTTCAATACAAAAATGGCAGATATATAAATAGGAATAATATTAAAAGTAGGAAAATTTTTTTTTAATACAATGCAACAAATTTCCTTACAAATCTAATTTTTCTGTGTGGTATTTTGAATATGTCCGTTATTTTGCGTTGTTTCATCAATTTGGTCCAGGTTTAACGCCTTGCTCTTTAAAAATTATTCTTAAAAGAGGAAGAAAGATATAAAAAAGCGAGAAAGAAAAACTGGTTAGCAAAACGTCTGAATTTTGAATAATTTCTGATGTCCTGATTTGGGACTTTGTACTGCACAAATAATTTTTTGTGAGCTACCTTTTTCCTAGAACTAATATCTAAGTAAATTCCCATACTTTTTGCAGGTTTCACTATGTATGAATTTGATTGGAACAGTTATCTCAGACTTTCTAAAGCAGAAGCTGCCCCCAAGGTACTGTTCTCCACAAAGACTCAGGTAGGTCTGCTACCATGGAGTAGCTTTTAAATTAATAGTCATGGAATTAAATATTTGGTGCAGCTTATCCATCTCTGTATTTTGTTAAAAAATGTCTTCCAAAACCATTTACCATGCTGACCATTTTTATTCATTTTTATTGCATTAGGAGCAGGAGTTCATAGGAAGTTACTACCAGGGTTCCCATGGGTCAGGAAAAACCTAGAATTCTCAGAAAATTTAATTTTGTCTGGAAAAGTCGCTTTTAATGATTTCCCGTATTTAACGTCATTTTTCATTGGTCTCAAGTAATTAACTTTCAATGTTAAAAATTCCTATATTTAACGTTATCACTTCGAAATATTTCCCTTGTTTAATGTTTTTTCAGCAGGGAGAACTCATGACCGTTCTTTTTGTGTCCTTGCTGATACTGAAAACATTAAAAAGAAAAAACGATAAATAAAAAAAAAAAATAAGATACTCGACATGACACAGGCATGTCGTAAATTCGCATAAAATTCGGACTACCTGAGGTTTCAATGTTGTGTAAAGTTTTGCGCAGCTTTCAAATCTGTTGAAATTTTTATCAATCTTTAATGATCACGAAGATAGAAAACCTCAAATAATCCTGTTTGTGTTCGTAATGAATATCTTCGCTAAATCTGTCAATAGCAAATTAGATGTTCTAAAATAAACTTACAAAAACTCATATCTGTGGAGAATGATGTTAATGATTTAGCTAGGAAAAATAAGCAAAACTCAAACCAAAAACAGATTTCTTTAAACAATAAACTATTGTAAGGAAATAAATAAAAGGTATGTTGCTTAAATTAGTCTTTATTTCACGCTCTGTCTTATTTATCTCCGACCCCGATGTAGTTGTGTTGCTCTAGTACGACGTTAACTAAAATTACCATTACCGACCCCGATGTAACGTTTTCCCGCATATATCATTATTTCCTTTTGGTCCCTTGAAGTACGTTAAATCTGAATTTCACTGTATATGCAAATTTACCATTTACGGTTCAAATTTTTTTTATCACACAAGCTGCACATTAACAGTTACAATTTATACTGTGTGGCTACAGTTTCTTTCACAATTTTAATGTGCATGCTCATGTGGTCTTTTTATAAGTATTAATTTGCGGATCTTTGCACAGCAGTATCGATCTGTAGTGCGAATTTTAACAAACTTTCGACAGAGCTTGGAAAGAAATAATTTTGGGCTACACCCATGTGAATTCAATTGATTAGATTAATAGTCATGCGAATGCTGCCATTCCATTATAGGATTAAATACAATCTGTCGGCACAAATCCTGTCTAGAGGCTCTCAAGTGTTCACACCTATAACATAGGCATGTATGCACATGGGCAGATTTGAGCATTGTGGCTCATAAAGTCTACTACAAAAGACTGCCACAATTTTTTGATTGATTTTGTTTGATACAACGCTTTATTTGCTTGTTTATTTTTCAGCCCCCAAATCCTAATTTCCGCCGAGGAATGAAACTAGAGGCTGTTGATAAAAAGAATTCCTCGTTGGTTTGTGTTGCAACTATTACAGATGTTATGGATAATAGGTTTCTCATCCATTTTGATGGGTGGGAAGATGTGTATGATTACTGGGCTGATGCATCCTCTCCCCATCTCCATCCTATTAACTGGTGTAGGGACAATGATCGTGTTTTAACACCCCCTAAAGGTATGTGTTTAGAAATAATTTTTATGTATGTTTTCATACTTCTATTTTATTATCTTTTGTTTAAAATTACTGCGTTGCGTAAAGAAGTACTTTGTTTGCAAAAACAGGGAAGATCTTTTCATATTTGTAAATAATACAACTTCCTGCTTTCACATTTTGTTAAAAGTACTGTAAGGAACCTAGTTTTTTTCCATGTGCAACTGTTGTTCATGTTTATGTACATTGTTTAGTTAATGATATTTGGTTAGTCTTCTGTTTGTATTCTTATTCTTTATGAGAATTTTTCTGAGAAATTTAACTCCCCAAACTCCCAATTCCCTCAAAGTATCCTAAATCACTTCTAAAATCTTTATTAGTTTTTGTTGGAAGATTTTTCAATTCATAAATAAAAGTTCATCAGCATCTTCTCATAGTCCTGCCTTAACCATTGACACTAGTGCACTTGCTCTAGAAAGGGAGAGAGAGTGCTCTAACATGTGTGTTAATAATTAAATTTGTGCTATGAAATAGTAATTTTAAAATATTTTATTTTAAGCTAAATTTTAAAAAGTTGCAGGTGATTGCATTCATGCAAAAAGTTGCATTTATGTTACAATTATAACTCATGTAGGACGAATTTTGGTTTTAGTACTTTACATGCAGTGTATAACGTGTGAAAAAAAGTTGCAAAAAGTTGCCCTACTCATTGTTGTTACTTGTGGCCTCAGGGGGTATGTTCTCTGAGTGTGTACAGGCTTCACAGACCCAATGTACCCAAGTGATCATTATATTTCCCATGGGGTTTACTGTGATCAGTAAACACAGGGGTTGGGCTCCCAAGATACCCAGAGGATCTTTTCTACTTTCATCCTACTACTCTGTTTCCCTAGTCATCTTTTATCCCCTTTCATTATAGTTTTTGCTTGGTGGTGTCTTGAGTTTGTCTCAGCTTGGTCAAATACGGCCTATTAAACGACAAAACAACCATGGTTATTTATGAAATACAGGGGTCTTGCATATAACCTTAGGCTTTTGTGTCAGATGGTTTTTGCACTTTCAAAAGGCATATTTTCTGTTAGTTTTTAAAACTTGTTGATGCAATGATTTTTTATTATGACTTTCATTTATAGATTTGAAGGAAAGTGTGACTTTTCTCTGGACAAAGTACTTAGCAGAAACAAGGAGCGTAGCAGTGCCACCACGTGCTTTCAAGCCATGCCCACCCAATGAATTCAAAGTGGGAATGAAACTGGAGGCCGTTGACAAACGCAACCCAATGCTGATCCGAGTGGCTACTGTTGCTGATAAAACAGATCACAGTCTTCTCATCCACTTTGACGGCTGGTCAGCTGTTTATGATTATTGGGTTGACGACTGCAGTCCAGACATTCATCCAATCAACTGGTGTGCGAAAACAGGTCACCCACTAGAACCGCCTATAGGTATGTTTTCCTATGTTAATAATATTTCAAACTGATGAGTTTTTTTTTTAATAACTAACCAATGCATATTGTGGTATTTTTAGTTATTGTTCCTGGACAAACCGGACCTTGTCCGACGGCCGGATGCTTAGGACAGGGGCACATCAAAGGACCAAAGTATACTTCTCACCATAGGTAAGTAAAGTTTTAAGTAGATGTTACTTTGTGTAGCTAACTTTTTACCTTATTGGTGTCTCATTTATTATAAAACTAGCTGAATAATCCAGCGTTGCTCGGGTTTCAAATATGACAGCGACAGGGTGGCAACAGAACCTGGTAAACCGGGAAATCAGGGAATTCTCAAAAACTTTTTAATTCTGGAAAAATCAGGGAAATCTCATGGAAAATTTCCAAATTTTACAAAAAATCGGGGAAATTTTGACAACTTAAAACGGCTACCATTATTGTTTATTTAGAGATGCACTATTACGAGTGCTTTTGAGAATCGAATAAATCATATTCAACGAAATTGTAATTAGAATAAAGAACCATGGCGTCGTAATTTTTAAACACTGCAAAAACCGCCTTTGTCGTTTTTATCGCGGCCGCAGCGTCTTTTTCGCCGTGAGGCTAGCGATACAACTGGTAATTTGTGCAACTAATGATGTTTTTTGTGTATTAAATTAGTTATTTTTGTTTGCAATTACATTTTTGTAGGACTTTTTATGTATATTTGCAGTTGGTTTTGATGAATAGTATGATAATGTAGGGTCAGGTGTAAAAAGTTCATAATCAAAATATTTTGCATTTTTTATCCATTTTTTTCAATTGCAATTATAAGAGTTCCAACCCTTACAATAACAATTAAAATATCTGTAGAGAAAAAATACAAAATATTTGTGGAGAATAATCCTTTTACCCCATCTGACCCTAAATATTTAAAAACAGTGTTGTGTGGATACTGTATATCGAAACCAATCACGGATCACAACATTTCTTAAAGGAATTGTTAAATCAGGGAAATTTTTGTGAAACTATCAGGGGACTTTTTTTTAAGGATTTTGTTGCCACCCTGGTCTACTCAAATACACATACCCTGTAGAACATGTTTCCTTGTTCATGACCATTTAATGCAGGAAAACAAACTTCAGATTTTTAAAATTGGGGCTTTGAGGGGCAATTTTAGAACTATCTGTGTGCCAATTTTCATAGTTACAGATTGGTCTGAAGACAGAAAAGTAATATCTTATGTTTTCTGCAGTGTTCTAAAGTATGTGTGCCAAATTTGGTTTGGGTTAAACGGTGAAGATTTGTATGGAGAATATACACACCCATATCCTTTTTTATATAGTATATAGATAGATCCCTGGACAAGGTTCCCACGGTCCTTGAAAAGTCCTTGAATTTTATTTTTCTTACTAGAGGCCCTTGAAAATTACAGAATTTGGTAAAAAGTCCTTGAAATTACTTGATTTTTTTAAAACTAGTACATAGTTGTGTAATTTCGTCTTGCATTGGAACTTGTCCAGACTACTTTTCCTCCACAGCAGGTGCGCCATTTGAGCGTCATTCCGTATGAAATCGGTGTTTTGCGCTTTGACACTATGTGATATACCAATAATGCTACATCTAGATCGTCCATTTTCCACAGTATTCTGTCCGTCTAAGTTGACACCTCTGGCCTCCGTTAAGACGGCCGCCTTGTTTTGCCTGCTACATCATGACGTAACACGGCCGCTAGATAACGGCAGCGTTTTTTTTTTTAGAAAACCATAGCTTTTGCAGTTAGGACATTGTTAGAAACCTGGTATGCATCCAAAGAAATAAAGCCAAATTCTTATTGCAAAAATATAAAAGTTGCAATTTAAAAATAAAATTTTTAAGAAAATCTCATTTTATATATCTTTCTGTTGTGAAATTTTCTGCAGATTTCAAATCCTTTCAAATTTTACTCTATTTTAATTATTGCAAAGATAGAAACTTAGACTAGAGAATAAAAAAGCCCTAACACCAGTCAAAACTTGATTAGTTTTGTTTCTCAAACAAAGTAAACCACGACAGCCGTCTGTTGTAGTGGCAGTGGACGACAGCAAAATGGAGATTGTGTCGTGTAGATCGAACCATGTGTGTGCACGCTCCCATACTCTTCTTCGTGCCACCAAAAGAATTTATCGTACTATGTTTTATTGCATGACCGAAATCGATATGTGTGCAAGTAGCCTTATAGTTAGTGTTGACATGAGTAGCCCAGTTTGCAACAAAAAAATCAGATTCTGTGAGAAAAGAAAATCCAAATTATAACCAAAATTGATGACAACCTTTCTTTTTTTCTCTCAGTAGTTTAAAAAAAATTGTCTTTTTTTTAACATTTTTCTTTTTAATTGACAACTTTTGTGTATGCCTTGTTATAGGTCGTTATAAAAAATTTTAGGTCCTTAAAAAATAGTTTTTTAGTTTTGAAAAGTCCTTGAATTTTTTTTGGATAAAGGTGTGGGAACCATGCTGGAAAATGAGTAATATTTCTATAAGTTGTTTTACATTATAAAATTAGCTAAATAAACTCAAAATATCTTTTGTTTAACTCCAAATAAGTGCATGTGGAGTCGCATTATTCAATATGAACGTTATTGTGTGTATGTAATGTATATGGTTTTTTTTTTATTTCAGTGCCTTTGGCTGCCCATATTCTCAGATAAACCTGAATAAAGTTGATACTGTTGGCCAAGACAGAGTTATAATCACAAAGGAGTCATTAAATGAATTTACCAAAAAGATCTCTGACCAAGGAGGAGCCACTGATGGATTGAGGTACAGTATACTGAATAATATAAGAATCCAATTCAGTTTGCTACTTAAAAAGCTGAACTGTGGCTTTAAGTACTTGTTTTTTGTTTTTATATGTGTTCGATGATATATGTTGCTAAAATTAAGATGCTTTAAGCATGATCTCTTGACTGCAGAAAGTCCAAAAATTTATTAGATGGAAATACCCAGCACAACAATTTTATTTCAAGCTCAAAATAAGTTTTCTAAGAACCTATATATGGAACAGTTATCACTGTTTTCATTTCAGTTAGTGTTGTGGACCTTGCACCAAAAATTACACTTTTCAATAGTAATTGAGAACACAGTATTTAAATTATTTTCTTTAAAAGCAGGATTTTTTAAAATTCTAAGTAGTGTGAAAAATGCTTAGAATTACACACCCTCATTCATGTCCAAAAGTTGAGCATAATTCGTAAAATGTGTAAAATATCGGAGTAAATATAGATACAATGATTCAAAATCACTTCTTGGGAATCGTGGGACAATGGTTAAACATTGTGTTTATGCAAAACAGTTCAGTTGACTGGCGCACGTTGGAAGAGTATAAAACAACCTCAAGCGGCATGGCCAGTTCAGACAGAAATTTTGTGATACGGAGAGTTGTTACTAATCAATAAGGACAAATGATGTCACAAGTATGCCAACAGGACATGTTTGTGATGGGATGAATTATTGGAATGTTGGAATCCGGTCGATCCCAAACTGAAACGTCTCTAATTCTAAATATGTCTCAGTGTGTGATCTCCAGACTGGCAGAGATTTCAAACCATTGAAGATGTAACTCGATGACCAATACCAGGTCAGCCAAGGGTAGCAACAGCTTGGCAAGGCCGATATTTAGCTATATCTGTGTGTCAGGATTTGTTCTGCCAGACAACTGGGTTCAACCCTGACAGCTGCCACAGGAGTCATAGTTTTGAGACAAACTGTTTAGACACATTTGTCTCTATGCCAGACAACCAGCAGTTTGCATCCTTGTGTCGTCTGCACAGAAACGCACACGTTTGCAGTGGAGTTTGGAACATCGGCAGTGGAGTTGACAACTGTGGGGCAATGTCATGTTCAGTGACAAGTCCAGATTTAGTCTGCAAACTGATTCTTGTCATACCACGATCTGGAATAAATGTGGAACTCATTTTCACCCTACAAAACATTGCAGAAAGATGTAGTTTTCTTTCAGAGGGAGTCATGATCTGTACAGGCATGCTGAACGGCTGCACATACCTCCACATCTTTGACAATGAGTCTGTTACTGTGTTCTTAATTTACAGAGACGAAATCCTTGAGCCTACCGTTTACCTGTTTTGAGGTGTTGTCGGTCCTGGTTTCATATTCATGAAGGATAAACGTGCCTCCCCACCATGCAGTCAATGTTGACACCTTCCTTCAAAGTGAAGCTATCCTGCACATTCAGTGGTCTGCTAACTCTCCTGATCTGAATCCTATAGGGATGAATATAATATGCTCGGGAGACACATTGCACCCTACGCTATCCTCCAAGCTTGTTCCGGGATTTAAAATTGTACTTTATGAAGCTTGGAACTCTTTGAGCACACAACTCATCCCTCATCGAAAGTGGGAAATTGTTGTGCAGTATGCATGGTTATCAGAAGATCCCCACACTATTGAACTTCAGCATCACATTGTTTTAGTCATTCTATTTCAGTAAAGTTGACACTCATATTGTGAACTTTTTTCTTTAGATTATGAAAGTCATTGTCATTATTTTGCATTGATTTCTTTTATAACTCTATTACATGGTCATTCTGATGTAGATATTCTGAAATATTCACATAAACAGCAGCAATTATGCTTAACTTTTGGATATGAGTTGATATGCACTATGAAAATGAAATTTTAGTTTCTAGTACAAATCAGAAATAAAATGTTTGTGAGTTCTTTACAATGTAATTTCAAAACAATACTGAGTTAATTTCTAATAGAAACTTCAGATTAATATATTTTGATGCCAATACCCTGAACCACTTTTGTGAACCGAGTTGAGGACTTTTTTTTTCACAAGATGGTGTATTTCACTGTTTTTAGCTTTGACTAAAACTTCCAAAATTATGTTTCACATAAAACTAAGGCAAAATTCTCAGTACAATAGACTATTAGTCGCGATGGTGGCACTCTTTGGAGTTGCCCCTTCAACAAGTCAAGGCAAAATTCACTTTCCCTCATTGTTATATTAAGCTTTGTTCAAGTTAGTAACCAACATCAATCATTCTCTATCTTTGTTTTGAAAATATCAAAAGGCATGGGATATAAAATATGTTGAATGTTATGAAGCTGTGCCTAAGTGACTGTAAGTTGACAATGTGCCTAAGTGACTGTAATATTGTCTTGACTGGGTATTCTAATGACCTAGCAAAAAAAAAAAAAACTCAACTTAGAATTTTCAGAAAATGATTGCATAAAATTCTGTGAAAACTTGAGAGAAAATACTTGAAAAATTAAATAACTAATTTTATGAAAAATTACAATTATTTTTTGAAATTTTGTGCAGTTTCAAAAAAAAAGAAGATATTTTTCAAAACATGGCTACATTTAAAACTTGGAAAATTTTGTGTTATTAATTTTCTTATCTTCTGAAAATGTGTTTGTATAATTTTTTTTGAGTTCAATAAGTTAAAAACTGACTGAGCGGAGATATATTTATTCTACCATTAAATGTGATTTTTATTAATTAAACTGTCAGCTGAAGCTGTTGAGTTGGAAATGCATTATGTAGTGAACTGTGGAAGCTGATATCAAATATTTTTTTTGTATAGACGCTGTCCGACACCTGGCTGCAATGGAGTAGGACATGTCAAAGGGAAATATTCGGTTCATCACAGGGTGTCTGGATGCCCACTTGCTGAAAAGAATGCCATGAAAGTGCAACTGAACAATAATGGAGTTGCAAGCACATCATCATCTCCCATTCCAGCTCCCGTATCGCCTCCAGTTACAGCTGCTGTTGCAAGTACTTCTGAAACAAAGCCTTTAGATAGCATGAAGACCCGTAATGGGGTGGGAAGAGGGAAAAAGAAGTAAGATGCACACTAAATTTTTATTTTTTTGCGATGTGGCATTTATTAATTTTGTTTTGGAAATCTGTTTCTCAGTTGATTTTAAAAAGTATTGATTTTTTAGGCTGATTGAAAGGCCAGGATATTTATATTTCTACTTGTAATGTAACTGCAATTTTTTTTTGTTCAACTTTCTACAGTTGTAGCTGATTTTGAAACTGAAAAATAGTGGGAAAACCATGTTATCCATGTTCAGTCTTATTTGTTAATTCAATGAGTTGGTCAGAAAACAAAAAAATACTTATTTTTAAAACAAGATTTTGTACAAAGTTAACTTATGCTCGTGATCCATGTGGTTAATGTTCTGGCCATGCATAATAGAGAATGTAGGTGAAACAAAAGAAATGAAAATTCTGTGTTGCACTTATGCTTTTATCAACTAAGAGACAGATTTATTTGATAATTAATATTTTCTGTAGTATTTTGAGCTGAAGGGTTGTAAGAACAAAATTAAATGTTTTTGTTTCAAAAGAAGGCTTTTACAAAGAAATTGCTTTTTCAGTGTTGCGGCTGCATTTGCCTGGTTGGAAGAGTAACGGATTAGCAACTGGAGGGTTACAAGTTCGAATCCAACCAAAGGCCATCGAGTACACGGAGGCAACTGAACGTTAAATCTATTATGACCTCAAATGTCCTTGTGTTGGCCTGGTGTGGGAAGTTTGGAGAGTGGGGTGCCAGTTCAGATCTGACCATGGTTCAAAAATACTTGGTATCTACCTGGGATCTTTCCCTTCGGGTTTGATCCCAGATAGGACTGTTGTTGTCAACGACTCATTGTGTTGCTCCAGTCTATTGTTAATCAAATACCTACCTTTTTTAGTGTTATAAAACCCATTATTGCCCTACATTATCTTATATTCATGATCCATGAGCCAAAAGAACTGTGACTATAATCTGATTTTTAAATCCATGTAATTCACATACTTCAATATTTCATAAATACAATTTAACGAGGTCTATTTGGAAAGGATCCATCCATGTGATACCAAAGAAGATGCATTGTACCTAGGGTTATGCGCCTAGTTTCCTTCAAAGTATTTACTTTGGGACCTTGCACACTTCTCCCAGAGAATCTTCCTCTTTTCAAAAAACTTTGCAAGGTCTATTGGAATTGCCATTAGCTGCCTTGTCCCATTTTCTGGAATCACAAGCATGGCTTGAAAACTCCCTCTCAGGTGGATTTTAGATTTGGGAAAATCCAGTAACTGCTGGGTTGTTGAGTCACCCAGGTGATTTAATTTTGTAAAAAAAACCCTTCTCTTAAGACATGACAAATAAGCAGGCACATTGTCGTGACGAACCCACCAATTACCCTCAACTGTGGCCATTTTATCAAACTGTATCTCTCAGTTGACAAAGAGCATCATGATAGTACTCTTTATTACATGACCTATATGAGAGCACTTGTGATTAACAACACCATAAACAAAATTTGTGGCGTTGATGTAACTTGGTCATAACCCTCTTTGAGTGGGAAGAACCAAGCGACTTTCATTTCCAAGACCTTTAAATCATCTGAATAGTTTCTGTGGACGAATTTTCAGGTTTAACGTTTAATGATGCAAATTCGTTGCTCTACTTGCTTGGTCTTTGCGAATTCGAGAATCTCGCATAACATTCACTCACTCAAGGGCATCTTGTAGCACGCGATGGACTAGTCTAATTGGTTCATGATTTTTCATACATGTGCATTAATGCCCCTTCCCTTGACTTCAAAGTTACATCAATTCAATGCCACTCAAACTTTCTTGTTACATTAGCAATGACTGCATGCTTTCTGGACAGACCTTGTACAATATCTGAGAATATGTACAAGATTGTTATTTGACAATATTTGAGGATAGAACTTAGCCATTTAAGGCCGAGGTTGCTTAAGTAGTGAACTGCCTCTAAGCTTCAAGAGTAAGTAAGTTGTTTCAGAAACCATCTGCACATGCATTTAAAAGCATTGAGGCATTCATTCGATAGGAGAGTATCAGTTGGGAGGGATCCCTCTACCACTTCCAAAATCAGGGTTCCCACGGTCCTTAAAAGTCCTTGAATTCTTTTTTCCTAACTAGGGGCCCTTGAAAGTCCTTGAAAATTACGGAACTTGGTGAAAAGTCCTTGAAAGTACTTGATTTTTTTTAACAAGTACATAATTGTGTAATTTCGTCTTGCATTGGAAATTGTCCAGACTAGTTTCCTTCACAGCATGTGTGCCATTTGAGCCTCATTCTGAATGAAACCGGTGTTTCACTCTTTGACACTATGTGATATACTTATAATACTAGGTCTAGATCTCCACAGTATGGCTATCCGTCTAAGTTGACACTTCTGGTCTCCATTAAGACGGCCGCTTCTTCGTGCCACCAAAAGAATTTATCGTACGATATTTTATCGCACGACGGAAATCGATATGAGTGCAAGTAGCCTGAAAGTTAGCATTGAAACAAGAAGCCCACTCTGCAACAAAAAAAAATCAGGTTCTGTGAGAAAAGAAAATCCAAATTGTTCCCAAAATTGACAATAACCTTTCCCTTTTTTGACTAACAGTTGTATAAATTTTTTATTATTATTTTTTTCTTTTTAAGTGACAACTTTTGTGTATGCCTTGTTTTAGGTCGTTATAAAAAATTTTAGGTCCTTGAAAAATATTTTTTTGGTTTTGAAAAGTCCTTAAAAGTCCTTGAATTTATTTTGGATAAAGGTGTGGGAACCATGAAAATGCAATCGTGAGAGTCACCATGGATCAATGAGTTAGTCCACTGTAGTAGCAACCTGCACATAGTTTCGATTCCTCCCTGGGTGTATTCCTGTCTTGTCTGTATCAGTAAAACTATTCATATGTATGTATATTTACTTGACAATTGGTGGTGCTAGGCCAAATGGGGTCCTTACACCACAAAATCCTAACCAACCTAAAAGCAACATATTAAGAGATTGAAGGATGTTTTGTTTTTAAAATTAAATTTACTTGGGCTAAGCAAAAATTTTCTCTTTGCAGATTTAAGATGGCTGGAACTGGCTTAAGAGGTCGACCCCCAAAGCATTTAAGTAAGTCATTCCTTGTTTTCTAATTTCTTTAAAATGAAAATGTCTTGTAATTTTAAGTATGCATTGAAGCTGATGATTAAATTCCGGAAATGTAAACGTATTTGTTAGTAATGGAGCACTGTGATGTAATAATGTGATGATAAATCTATACTTTTGTGGCACATTTACACATTCATGCTCATATTTTGCCTTGTCACTCGTAGGGGTGCAGAATATGTCCGAAAGCGCAAACAAGGTTCGGTGGAAATTCAGGCAGCTGGGAAATTTTTGCCCTAGTTTATATTAAAAAACAAACTTAATTGTCATCAGTGATGAACAAATATTTTGGCTAGCATCTATATTTACGCACCCTTCCTCCTTTTTTTCTTTGCAGTAAAACAAATTTTCAAATGGTTTAATCTTCATATTTTACTGAAATCGGCGAAAGAAGCTTGCACGTGGAAAACAGCAGTTTCTCTCTTATGTCCCACTAACCACTACGTGGCCAGCACGGCGATGCCTGTGACCTGAGGCAGTTCTTTTCGTGGGGTTAGGTGTGACCACTGCTTGCTAACCCCGGTAATTGCTATGAATTCCCGCAAACAAAATGGAAATTCATAGCAATCACCAGCTGTTATCCTATAGAATTTGTAGCCTATAGGATAACAGTCATCATTGCGTTGCCTGTGGTGTTGGCTTGCTGTAAACCAAATGGAAATTCGTAGCCTATTGCAATGAATTCCCTGCAAATTCGCAAACCAAATAATGAATATTATGATTTGTGGTTTGCCTTACAAACCAACACCATGGCAACGCCGTGAAGGCCTCAACATTGTCAATTGGGGCCAAATTCGATAACAGCCATCAAAAATAATCTGCAGTAAAGCTGTCTGGATCAATGCATCTGTAATTGGCAATGGCAACCATCTACACAATCAAGTAGCATCCATTTCAACACACTTTTCAATGAAGTCTTCATTTCATGGAATGGACCTCCTATTCATGACGCTTCACAACTATTGAAAGAATCCTAGGACAGGCATTATCCATTGTGGAAGATACCATTTCACGTGGTTCTCTTCAGCATCTCGTAGGCCTGTGCGATGCATTGATACATTGTTAAAAACCTTTGTGAGGTCGACATCGCCACATTGGTTTCGAGATTTTCATGATGCCGATGTTTCATGACATTGTGATTTTTCCCGATCTCACACAGCCAAGGTTTTGCTTTTATTATGTATAAAATGCATGGTTAACATCACGATGTATCGCAATATGATGTTAGATTGCCGATGTATCGCGATGTAAAAGTTTGATCATCGACCAGGCCTAGCATCTTGTCTCAAAGTGTATATGACGTCAAAGGTGATTGACAACCTTCACAAAGAGACAGAAAGCTGCCATTTCTTGGTGACAACTAATATAGTCCATCAATGCAAGATTTTTTTGTTGGAATAAATATTAGTTTTTTTATAAAAAATTTCTAAGTAATAGTCTTAAGGAGAGTTCTTAATCATCTACATTGTTCTCTAATAGTCGCTTAAACTAAAATGAAAATACGGGGACATTTTGGGAAATTTTGGACAAAACAAATTGTGTTCTAGAGAAATATTGGGCTCTGAAACATTTTCTGCACCCCTGATCACTCGCAGACATTCGCATGTTCGTTTCTCCAATGCGAATGACCGTTTACACACTTCTGCTGATCAACATTGTGGCAACATCTGTCCTGCACGTGTTTATGAACGTGCTCATTGCAAACTGAATAGACTCTCACTGTGTGGCGCTTTATCAACTATGCTACAAGCTCTATCGACTCGTCAAAAAAAAAATACCTCCGGCATCAGCGCTACGAGCTGCGAGAAACATTGTGATTGACGAGTGAACCAACTACACATTTGCCCTGTGACTCACTTGCGATTCTATTCGCCATTCGCACGAATGTGTAGATACTGCGTTAAGTGTATTTGATAAATCTTTTCGTTGAAAATATTACAATTTTAATGGAATTAAGTTCTTGCTTTGGAATGTAGTAAAATATGCTTAACACGTAGTGAAAGTTGGTGTACTATGAAAAGGTTTCCCTTCTGAGGACATTAAATATTTATTCATCACTAAATATTTTAAACTAGCCATTGCATGGCTAGCTCATTGTTGCCCGTGGTGTTGGTAACAGCAAACCAACACCACGGGCAACACCGTGATGAAAAGTATTAAACTGGTGCAAAATTTTCCGCAGATTTCAAATCCGTTGAAGATATATTCAATTAAAAAATTATTTTTTTTAATGAAAATAATATTTTTAAGTATCAATCTAAACCAAAATTTTCCGCAGTTTTCAAATTCGTTGAAATTTTTACTCTATCTTTAATGGTCTAGGAGATAGAAAAAAGAACTCTGACCTCTATTAAAAAATTTATCGTCTGGCTGGGAAAAAGGGGAAACGGAAAACAAATATTTCTGTGTTCAGCAGATGAACAAAAATTGGCACGATTCCAAACCCAGACTGCAAGGTCGCATGAGTAGAAAAAGTTCTCCGTGTTTTAAAAACCAATGGAGAATAAAACTATGAAATTCATTTTAAAATCTTCTAGATTGAATTCTAAAATTCGCCGCGACCCGAAAATTTCAAATAATTTGGACTACCTGTGTGCCAAATCTCATTGCTGTAAGTCCCATAGAATCGTCAGGATTTTGCAGCCACAAATAGACAAACAAATACTTTCTTTTATAATAGTAGAGATTTGATGACTTATTTATTGAATGCATGAATAAGTAGATATTAACTAAGCATAAAATGCATCAAGGATGATGACAGCTCACTGAAATGTTTTGGTATGTTCCACATTGAAAGGTGATTGTCATTTTTAAGGATGTTTATTGGACTTGACATTTTCAGAGGCACATGTGCATGTATCCAATCTGTAACCTAAAGTTTTCCCTGCGTGACTTCTAGCCAGTTTGACCTTTTTTTTTTATGAATAGAATCATTACTGGAATTCTTTCAACCCATACCTGTGATTATTTAGTTATGTGTTTATGTTGTGGGGAAAATCAATACTACACTACTTGGAACAGGAAATATTAGTGGTATAAACCCTCTGATTACCAAGGGTAAGACCATTGCCACCATAAAAAGACTATTTTTTTGCATGATATTGTAGTACGCTACTATAAATCACCTATCTTGGTTATAAAAAGGATGTGAACATTTACTGATATCTATTGTCTAAAAGGTTTACAAGCATTTAGTGATGCATAAGATTTTAACATTGCCCAAATAGAGGAATAAGAATCACAAATTTTTAAAGCAGTTAAAGCCAATATCTGGAAATTGTGGGATGAGCAATCAGGTTTATATTTTAATTAAGTTTACTAATAAGGGTATCAGAAAAATGTAGGTGTTTAATTTTTTTTAAATTATCTTTCTAGCTGTTTTAAAGTTGGAAGCCATGAAAAAGGCCAAAGAAGCCACAGAGAAAAAACCTGAACTAGAAGACAAAATCCATGATTCTGTCTTCAATACTCCATTTGTGACTCCCCCAAAAGAGTTGCCCCTCTCGTGGGACCATAACACCCAACTGATTCCTGGACTGAGCTCTATTAAAGGAAGTGCAGTTCGACAGTGGTCCGTCAATCAAGTTGCCAAATTCGTGTCCTCTTTAAAAGGTTGCGTAGATGTGGGGAAATCATTTCGAGAACAGGTGAGTTTAACAGCCAGTTACAACCAACAGTGTATTTTAATGAAAATGAAGAGGATTTTTAATTTTTCAAGTGCAACTTATAGGAAATGAAAAAAATTTGTAAAGATCTTGTATTTTTTCTATCTCTCTATATTAAAAAAAAGTTTCTGCAGCAGCCACGTGATTGAAAACTTGCTTTTTTCGCTTAATTCTTAGATGGTTTCCCGAATATTTAGCAATTAATTCAATACACTTGACATACTGGTTAAAATCTTCTAGTATGGTGTAATGGATATTAAACCCTTACAGGGTTCCCACGGTCCTTGAAAAGTCCTTGAATTTGTTTTTCCTAACTAGGGGCCCTTGAAAGTCCTTGAAAATTAGGAAACTTGGTGAAAAGTCCTTGAAAGTACTTGATTTTTTTTAACTAGTACATAATAGCGTAATTTCGTGTTGCATTGCTACTTGTCCAGACTAGTTTCCTCCAACGCAGGTGTGTCATTTGAGCGTCATTCTGAATGAAACCGATGTTTCCCGCTTTGACACTACAAGATATACTAGTAATGCTATGTCTAGATCGTCCATTTTCCACAGTATTCTGTCCGTCTAAGTTGACACCTCTGGTCTACGTTAAGACAGCCATCTTGTTATGTCCGCCACATAATGACGTATCACGTTCGCTAGATAACAGCACTGCTTTCTTAGGAAACCGTAGCTTTAGCAGTCAGAATGTCATTGGAAACCTGTCACGCATCCAAAGAAATGAAGCCAAATTCTTATTGCAAAAATATAAAAGTTACAATTGAAAAAAATGTTTTTAAAGAAAATCACATTAAAGCTATTGTTGAAATTTTTCTGTAAATTTCAAATCCGCTGAAAATTTTCCTCTATCTTTAACAATCACAAAGATAGAAACTCAGACTAGATAATAAAGAAGCCCTAACACCAGTCAAAACTTTTGATTTATTTTGTTACTCAAACAAAATAAACCATGACAGCCGTCTGTTGTAGGCAGTGGACGACAGGAAAATAGAGATTGTGTCATGTAGATCGAATCGTCTGTGCAAGCTCCCATACTCTTCTTCGTGCGACTAAAATAATTTATCGCACGACCGAAATTGATATGTGTGCAAGTAGCCTGATAGCATTGAGTTAAGACAAAAAGCAAAATAAAAAAAGAAAGTCCAAATTTTTACCAAAATTGATGGTTAAATTTCCTTTTTTTTGGCTATCAGTAGTTTTAAAAAAATTGTCTTTTTTTTTGTATTCACATTTTTCTTTTTAATTGATAACTTTTGTGTATGCCTTTTTAGATCGTTATAAAAACTTTTAGGTCCTTGAAAAATTTGTTTTGGGTTTTGAAAAGTCCTTGAATTTTTTTTGGATAAAGGTGTGGGAACCATGCCTTAGTAGAACTCCACATATCTGGAGTAATTCAGACCGCATTTCGTGATATGTGAAACATTCTTCTTTTTTTCATCAAAGATCATACATGCATTTGTATATGTAGTTGAGTTTTATCGTGTGACTATGTATGACTTTACAATGTATAACTTACATTTTTACAGTATCTTTATTTTTAAAAAATTGTAGTTTCAAAGAAATTATTTTTATTTTACAGTTTAAAACAATACATGAAAAATGTTATTCACTGCTACTAGCAAAAATGTTCCCATATTTTATACAAAATAAATTCATTAATATTCCTGCTATTTGATGCAAAGTTGCTTCATTTCTTTTGTTTGACTGTTTCATTTTCTTTTCAGTCAATTGATGGTGAAGCATTACTGGAATTGGCACAGTGTGATTTGATAGACATTTTAAAGATGAAACTGGGACCAGCGCTGAAAGTTTACAGCAGCATCATTGCTTTCAAAGAGTCTGAGAAATATGAATGAGAAGTTGTGGGATAGACTCAAGCTTTGCAATGAAGGAACGTTGTTTGTTTTATTTTTAACTGTTGCAGAGGATGTTGCTCAAGGCTCCTAAATGTAGTTCTATTCTTAGTCCATACAATTGCTCAAAATACAGACTTGCTGTCACCAGTATGGTATTGCAGACATACTGGCCCAACAGTGTTGTTGTCAAATGTTGAAACTGCTTTGACATATGTGTTAGTGTGTAACTTGCTATATGTGTGTAATTTAGCAAGGGTGTAGTGATGTGCTTTGTTGAGAAAATTGATGTTATTTATTTTTTATATTGAAGAGCTATAGGGAGAGAATGAGTGGGCAGCATTGATATTGCATGAAGCATTTATCTGTCTGAAATTGTATCATTTTTCAGGTATTCCCTCCGATTTTTCTGTATTTTCGAATACTATGAATAATGTTAATTTGCATATGCATGCCTCATGTTATAAAATACAGTCAAAAACTTTGAAATTGGCTTATGTGAAATAGTGTAATGCATGACACTTCAAATTGCAATTCACTGCATTCAAAGCTCGTGCTTTAATATTGATCTTTACGGTGACAATTTAGTTATTTAAATTTACAAACTAAGAATGATTTGACTTGAAGCTTGTTTTTTATTACCATGTTGTCCTTGTCATAGTTATGAATTTATGATTAGTATTGTAATGAAATTTGTTTGTGGGGATATCAAGTATAGTGGCCATTTTCGGCTTTTTCAGATTTGTTTTGGTGTAGTTGGACTATTGATAATAATTTTAAAAACACTGAATCAAAATAGATGCGTTACTTTTCCTTACATGAATTAAAAAATGAATGGATGACTGAAAGTATATCAAAAACTGAGGCTTCATTAGTCCTGCAGAAAGGAATTGTTGCCAGAGGACATTTTAAAAGGAGAATGACCTGACCATCAAGAGGCTTGTGATCTATGGAATAGTGTGAATCAAAACTGCAGTATTTCTAAAAGTTGTTCAAAGACTAAGTTTATTGAAATTGAAACCTGTATTGATTAAAATTTTAAATTAACTAACCATTAATCAGTTTCTAAGTAAAATTTTCTTGAGTGTACTTGTGAAATATCACAGAAAGGATACTTAATGACTATTTGACCAAGTTGACCTATTCCCGACCAATTTGTGCTTATTCACTAGAACCAACAAAAGATTGGCTGTCATTATAGACTTGCAATCAACATTATTCCTGATAAGAAAGAATTGACGTCTGGAAGAAGCATGGTTGTTTTCAAGCAGTTGTGAAATTTTTTTGACATTTCAACCTGGGAGGGGGAGTTTCCTCTGTTTTGCTTTAACAAGTATTTCCTATTTTGGCCAAATATTTTGATGAATTCTAGCTACTAATAAAAACAGTTATTCAACCTTAAAATGTATGGCGACAGTGATTGTAGGGAATTTGCAATTATCAGAGGATTAATAGAGAATGTGATTTAATTTGCATGTGTTGGTTTTCAACTTGCCTTTAAATCACTCGAGAGAAGCCTTGTACTATTGATACTTTTGCAGAGATGATTAAAACAATATTTTTGTTTTCTGAAAATGGATTCTATTTTAAAAAATGTCACAAATTTATACAATTCATGATGGATTTTTTTCTGTTTGCAATATGTAAGGATTTTTTTTTTTTTTTACTTTTTAGATCTGAGTCTTGTATTCTGAAGTGTGTGAGAGGTCTGTAAGTTAGCTTTCCATGAATGTAAAAGGGAGTTAATATCATTGAATGAAATTGCTGATTTATTTAAACCAGCTTGCTGAAAATGCCCCACATAAAAAAAATCTGTTAACTAATCTCATTGAAAGAATCTATTTTGATAACTTAATAAGGCCAAGGTGTGAAT
Source organism: Metellina segmentata (assembly GCA_947359465.1). Lineage (NCBI taxonomy): Eukaryota > Metazoa > Arthropoda > Arachnida > Araneae > Tetragnathidae > Metellina > Metellina segmentata. The sequence continues at coordinate 104,464,533 of OX375875.1, forward strand.
TAAAAATAAAATTGATCGTTGCCAGTTGCTGGGAAAATCCAAAGAAGCCTTATATTCTTTGTGCCTATGTTTTAAATGGCTTTTAATCTGTTGACTGAGGAGTTTTATACAATGTAATGCACTTCAAGCATTTCTTTCTTATGCCAGTCAACAGGTTGCAAGAGTAGACGATTAAAGCCAATTGATTGGTTCCGTGCACTGCCAAAATAATAATAATTTTCACAGTTAAGTGTGGTGCTGAAACAAAATGATTTTGTATAGTGTAAATATGAAATGAATGATTCCTGTAGTTCTACAGATTGGTGATGTACAAATATTATCTGTTGAAAGGGTATTGTGTCGTGTAAATTGTGAGCTATTGGCATTGTTTCGAATTGCCATAAAACAGCATCGACTTTGAATTGATAATTTATTCAATAATTTTACTTTTGTTTAAGATTTACTACAAGTTTATCTGGAATTTGTACTCTTATTGATGATTATTAGAAATTTCTGTTCCATATTAGATATTGAAAATAATGTTCTCTTCCATAATTTTTAAAGCGATAAATTTGTAATCAAGTTTCGTGAAGGCATTGGAAAATGTGATAAACATTTGACTCGTATGAACGTTACATAACAACCCTTCTCTTTTCTCTAATTTTGAAAGTTCAAGTTTATAACTAAGAAAATACTACTTTCTTGTCCGAAATTTCAACCTCCATGCATTAATTTTTTTTTAATTCTACGATTTTATAAAACAAATGTGATAGTTGCTCTCCAGAAAATGTGCATTAAGCGGATTTCTATGTATTATGTATCTTTAACAGATTTCTAACATAATTTTTGAAATCTTAATTTAGATATTCCTAAGTTTCTTTTGAAATCAGTATGTAGCACATAATTTCTATGCAAATTGGAATAAAATATCCTTGGGGTTTAGAGCAGAAACTTGAAATTATCCTGATTCATACATAGCCTCCATTGGCAATAAAATGCTTATTTAGAAACTTGTTACTTTTTCTACTGTTAGTATCTATTATGGCTAACTTTGATTTGAAATGACAATTATGAAGCTAGTAATTAGTTTTGATTATTAAAAACTTGCATGTCAGATTTTGTTTTAATTTATTTTAAAATGTGTTTTTTTTCTTTCAAACTTGGGGAGGGGGAGGGGGGCACTATTTCTTCAATAAGTGAAAGTTTAACTGATCATTTATTTTTGAGACAAAATGACTGCAATCTAAAATAGAAATTTCTTAACCTCAAAATTTAAAATTGCGTTCTATTTTGTAAAGTCACATTATTACAAGTTCTACCAAATGCTATCGGTACGAATATGAAAATTAATTTTGCCAGAAGAGATGCTAAGCAAATCGGGTAAGCAATTAAATCATCTTCCATGAAATGCTCGAGTGTTGTTACAATTGCTTCAAATTCAAATGTTTATTTTTCTCGTTAATGAACTTGGCTGTTATTGAATTCATGGTTGTGTTGTTTTGATGTGATTGTGTTGTATATACTATTTGTGGTGGCTTAAATAGGTGCTTAGATGTACATGTTTATGGCCAGTCATTGTAAATATTGCTTCTTAATTGTGGTATTTCTTCAAGACAGTTTTTGACAAGAAAAATGGAAACAAACGATGTGGAACTCAAAAATGCAGTTATAAAACTGCAAACTAAGCTCAAAGTACTTTGTATATCTTGGGGTCATTTCTTTTTTACATAAAACATTTAAAGTAATTTTAGTAGTCATGAATTAGAGTTAAAAGTATGCAAACTTGTATTTTTCATAGGACTCAAACATGTCTCTTGTACTATTTGTTATACATACAGTGCTCTACAACCAGGCTTTGTTACCATGATATGGTATTATCATTTTTCAGGGATCATAATTTTTGTAAGACTTAAAAGGGTGTGTATTTATGATTTTTGGAAGTAAGAATTTTTTTATCAGTGCGTTGGAATGTTCCGAATTATGTTGTAGATAATACAAAGTTATGCTTTTTATTTTTGTGTATATCTGAATATTCCCCTGAAAGAGTAATGGAAGATATTTTAAATTTAAAGTGTATTTAAGAATTGTGACTGCTGATAGAAAAACCCTTTATTAAGTGCAATTTTGAGAAATTGAAACAAAATTAATTATTTTTATTTTTTATATTACATGTGGTATAATTAAACCTTTCAATAGTGTTCTCGGTTAACTTGTGAACTAAGTATTATATTGCTTAATACTTAGACTGTCAATGTCAAAAGTATTCCTTTTTATCAAACTCCAAATTGAATTAAAATCACATTTATAACTAAAATGCCTTTAATGAATCTGTTTAATTCTGTTTTTTTAATGCTATCTTTTTTTTATGTATTATGCATTTAATATTAGAATACTATTAAGTCAACATTACAAAGTGAGAAATTTTACAACTGGGATAAAACACCCCCTAAAATATCAGAAATTTTTACATTGGAATTTTTAGCTTATTTAACAAGTATCTAATTAAACTGAAAGGAACTTCATGTATACATTGAATGCAACTAAAAACACTAAAATTGTTCTCAATGTATTAAGGGTAATAAGATGGGTTTTAAAATTTTAACGATAGTACGACTGTTTTGAAGTAATTGAGTGAATAAGAGTTTTGAAGAGTCATTGAATGTGATATGTTTTCTTGTCTGAAAGTTTCAAATTTGTTGAAAATTTCCTCTTGGCATGTCGAAAGGATAAGTGCTAACGAAACCTATTGATACTTTTACTTACATTTTTTTTGCAATATTATTTTTCTAATCCATTTAATTTATTTTAATTGTCAAAGGCACAAGAGATTGCTAGTTTCATAAAGGTTTGAAAATTTGCCAGTTTTTTTTTTACTAATTTTGAAAAAAAAAAAAAAAACTTAAAGTGCACTGTATTCTTGCATTTACGTTTCCTCTTAGGTTGAAGCTAATTTGCGACAGCTGTAAGTGATGACTACTCTTGTTGCGCTAAAAAAAACTTTACAAAATGGTGGGTGTTAATGCTACTCTTGTATCTGTATTTACTGCAGAACTGAATGATTTGATTACAATATCCAACTTGTGAATAATTGAATTGTTATAAATCAAATTCAATTTAGTTTTGTTAAAATGAATTTTGTATTTTCGTATCAAAATTTAAAAAAAGGTGTATATTTCTGTGTGTGTCTAGTCAGTAGCATAATAGCTTATATTAGCTGGATATAAAATGTTATAGGCCAAACATTATTGGCTTGTTGCCAAAATCTGTTAACTCTTGTTACATATTTTTGCAACCCTTTGCATACTGTATATTTTAACTGTACATTTTGTTACAGTTTAAAAGCTATACTTGCTCTTGACATAATTTTTCACACAGTTGAAATTAAAATTATATTTTTAGTTAACAAAATTCATTTTGATTTTTTTTTTTTTAAATATAAGAATGTAAAAAGCCTTGTGCAGCATTTTTGATATAATTAGATTTTTTCTATAATTAAAATATTACTATACATAATTGCAAATTAATATTAAATATCTTACAAATATTAGCATTTATTAAATCAAATCTCTTTTTAATAAGCATATTTAAATTATGAATTTCAACCAACCCAGGAAGTAATTTCTTGATCCTGTCTCGTTTCGTTCAGGTGCTGCATATGGTTTTTGAGAATTTATATCGTCATATATATATATTTATTTGAGCAGAAGCAATGTTCAAATGAATGGAATATTACATAACAGATTATTAGAAATAATTTAAATTTTACGTTTTTGTTAGTTTTTTTTTATAATGAATGATTTTAAATGTAGTATATGGGCGTACGACATGTACACGATTCCTACAAAATGCTGTTGTGATACTTAATACTAAAAAAAAGTTGCGTATTCTTTAATTTTTGCCATAAAAGTTTGTTTCAACTCCCCATTTAATTTATTCTATCAATCATATCGCTGTATTTTATGTATGCATGTCATCTCATCACATACTTGTGCAGAATTACGATATTTTATGTTATTTTAAAGGTTTATGAATGGATGTGTTTTTGTATAAAAAAGTGTCAGAATAAAAATGTGAAAATAACCTTTTTGTTGATTCACTCATTTTAGTCTTAAAAACAGTTGAGACTTTTTTGGATAACATGTCCATACTGCTAACTTCTAAAGAGGAGTCTTAGGCCCGATGCACACATCCGTTTTTTCAACGTGCGGCGCCGCTGCGACAACGCAAGTGCGGTCTGAGATACATTAGATCCAATAGAGTAGTGCACACATGCCTCCGGCCACGCACGTCCAACTTGCGTGCAATTTGTACCACAGTTCCCCATGGCGCCGCAGACGCGTCTCAAGTACCTTGCCTTCATAAATAAATGCAATATAAATAATTAATAAATGGTTGTATCGAGTAACTTCAATTTTGTTTCAAAGTATACTTTTTGTTCACCAAGTAAGTGAAATAAACATGTTTTCTTCGATAGAATATTTATCGCAAGTGGCGCGAAATGAGTACTTGCGTCATTTCACGATTATGCGTGCGTAGTTGGGCTTCAATGTCGCAGCGGCACTGGGCCTTGTTAAGTTGGATTTGTGATTTACTGAGTCCCTTACTCAATTCCTTGGTGATGATATGACGAGAAGATGATAATCTTTGATCAGAGTTATTATTATTATGAGTCGACTTTGAATCATGTTTGGGGTATTCAGGGGAATGAAGTTCAATTTGCATTTATCCTTCAATGGAGGAGGTACAATTGAAAGACGGGCTCATCAAAAGTTTCATCCGCATCCTCTGTAAGATTATTTTCAATAAATTTTCTGTTTTGACACAGTTGGGAGGGAAGTTGCAAGCTGTGCTGTAGATGAATTGTATTGAGGACAGTATTCACAGCGGAATTAATTTTCCTTGGTGTTACAAATAAAGTCTTTATGGGAGCTCAGAGAGCGTGCATAGGCCACCTAGGATAATGCAGACGTGGTAACTGAAAACACTGCCTAGATGTATAAGAAAAATATCGTTCGTTCTTCACTGAAGATTCAGAGGCAGGGATAAGGGGAACAATCTATAATTAGATATGTGTCATTGTATGCATTTTGTATGTTAATATTTTACAATAATTCAGGAAGTGAGTTACAGTTACCCCTTTTCAAACTCTCTTAGATTGAGTTTGGTTTTTTATGGCGCAATGACCATATTTGACCATGCTATGCCAAACACCAGACGTACAACATCGTAATGACATGCATACAAGGAGAGTTTTACTGATACAGAAAAGAGTAAATATATCCAGGGAGGAATGGAACTTTCTCAACCTACAACTCCCAGGTTGTTAGCATAGTGGGCCACTTAGCCAAAAACGGCCCTTAAACTCTTGGGGTAAAAGTCCTTCACAATGTTCTATTTCGCAGCACACACTCTAAACTTTTTTGGAGAGTTTTTTTTTTCAATTAAAAAAACTTTTCGTATCAAATTCTTTTCGGACAACACGGACACTAATAATCGATGCTCGGATAATCAAAGTTTGAAAAAAATTTTGTCGATTTTCTAGGTTTATATCTGATCAAAGAATAGTGACAGTTTTCTATGCAAATTATTTGAATTTGATAAAGTGATGGGGTAGCAAATTTGAAACTCGATCAAACCAAAGGTTATCGTGACGTGGGGGCTGGTGCACATTATATCTGTCGATAAATCCAATGTCCTCACGTTGGCGTAGTGTGAAAGTTTAGAAAAGTGGTAATTTTTAATTAACCTCGTTCTAAAGCAACACAACGGGCTATTGACAACGATCCGGGATCAATCCCCTATGGGAAAGATCCAAGGACAACACGTAGTTTTTAACCACGGTCAGATGACGAGGCAACACCTGAGCTGGCACCCCACTCTCCAAACTTCCACACCAACTTAAATGAAGACTTTTGGCCTCGACAGTTTTAAGGTGCACCAGCCGCCTCTACATCATAACGCTTACAAACATCCAAGCACCGACTCGAATTCGAACCAGGAACCATCCGATCCAGAGGCTAATAGGGACAACAAAATATCGATGTATTTAAACTTAGCCCGTATCAATAGCCCGTTGTGTTGCTCTAGTACGACGTTAACTAAAAATTACCAATCAAGAGTAAAAAATTAATACGAACAAATAACAAATATTTTGTTTTCAAATTGAATAAAACAAAAGAAAATAATATTTACAACAATTTGAAATATGTACTAACTATAAGTACAATTTAATTAGGTAGTCACATAGCAATAATTATTATTAGTAATTATTAATTATTTTTCAATTTATGGGGAATACATAAAAAACCTATTTTTTATTTACCGTAAATAAAAAAGTACTGAGGCCTATAATTATTATGTGCCCCAATATTTGTTATTTACAGTTTGTAAAAAAAGAAGTTTGTTAACTTTCTCCCCTTTATAGCCGACTCCTTTTTTCACTAATTATCCCACCAGTTAGGGAAAAATCTCTTTCTGATGGGACGGATGTCTCCATCACTGACAAATACTTAGTTGCAGGTTATTTTTTTAATATTTACAATGGTACCTTTTTTTATTCAAGAATGAAACATCGATATCAAACAAAAATAGGTTCCAACAAATCGTTTTTTTTTTTTATGAAACATCGATGTCGCATTCCTAGAGGCTAACAGCTTGGAGAGTGGAGTGTCAACTCAAGTGTTGACCTCGTTATCTGACCGTGGTTCAAAATTAAGAGGGGTTGTCCGCGGAACTTTCCCTTCGGCGTTGATCCCCGACCGTCTCCAATAACCCGTGTGTTGCTCCAGCTTAAGGTAAATTCAACCGCCAACCAACCAGAAGCTCGAAACATCACGGAGCAGAGTTGAGGTGATAAACTTTCACCGAGAATGTCGATTCAAACGACCCTCGTGACCTCCCGTGTGGAACGAGATTTCCCCGAGAAAACAAGCAGACGATAATGTCATTTGATTTAAGGGGGACAACCTTCTTTGTACGAATATTCCATGACGAACGCGTTTTGAGGTAAGTGAGGCGATCAGGGAATCAGCCAAGCGTTTGAACGAATCGGTTTTAGAAATATTTAACGTCTCTGCAGGCTGATAGAAATCAGATAATAACACGTTTCATACATTTTTGTTTCCTCCTATCTGTAAGCATATGTAATTTTAGTAGAAATTTAATGTATACGAGTCGTCCATTGTAAATAACTTCTTCCATAATTTTGCTGTCTTCGTTTTATATAATGCGAGCTTCTGTAACAGCAGCATACTAATTTTAAGAAAAGTTGTATTTCTCTCATCACTGGAACAAGCTGAGAAACACGTTTACATAATTTTGTGATGCATATCGAAGGGAATTAAGCTGATATGCATGGGTAATTCGAAAGTGATAGCTCAGATGCTGAAATTCATGCGTAAAATTAATTTTCGGTTTCTAAAAAAATGAACTAAAAACGAAATTCTATTTTTTACATTCGTAATTGCTTTTTTATGGGGTGGTTATGTTATAAATACTATAGTATCTTTATTTTTTCCGATTTATTTAATCCTTGGATTTAATATTCATCATCAGATATCGGAATTGGTAAACATATTAATAGAAAATACTGGAAAAAGTCAATAAATTATGAGAGGGATTTATCGGTGTAAACAAACTCGACGGAAATTGGAGATTTTACTTCCGCTACCCAAAGGCTCTCACATAACTCATAGCGAGATTATCTTAAAATGCAGATTATCGCCGTTTTGGCGACGTTCAATATAATTGGCGATGACCAATCAACTATCGTATTAATTCGGTAATGGTAATGGTAATGGTAATTTTAGTTAACGTCGTACTAGAGCAACACAACGGGCTATTGACGACGGTCCGGAATCAGTCCCTTAAGGGAAAGATTCGAGGACAACACCTCGTAATTTTGAACCACGGTCAGATGACGAAGCAACACCTGAGCTGGCACCCCACTCTCCAAACTTCCACGCCAACCCAACGTGAGGACTTTCGGCCACGACAGATTTAAGGTGCACCAGCCGCCTCTACACCATACGTTTATAAACATCCATGCCCGGACCCGGATTCGAACCAGGAACCTTCCGATCTAGAGGCTAACACCTTAACCACTATACCGGTTGGTCGGCGAAATTTTCGTCGATAAACAATCTATGTGCGATCACGTTCTAAATATGTACAGGAAGGTAGGTACTTGAATTAACGTCGCACCGGAACAACACAACAGGGCAGTCCGGGATCAATCCCGAAAGGAAAGATCCAGGGACAAACATAATTAATTTGGAACCATGGTCAGATGAGTAGGTCAACACCTGAGCTGCCACCCCACTCTCCAAACTTCCACACCACCCAACGTGATGACTTTCGGTCACGACAGATTTAAGGTGCACCAGCCGCCTCTGTACGCTTACAAACATCCATGCCCGGACTTGAACCAGGAACCTTCCGATCTAGAGGCTAACACCTTGCCCACTATAACGGTTGATAGGCCCGGAAGATAAGGTGTTTGATAATTATTAGTTAACGTCGTACTAGAGCAACACAACGTGATATTGACGACGGTACGGGATCAATTCCCTAAGGGAAAGTTCCGAGGACAACACCACGTAATTTTGAACCACGGTCAGATGACGAAGCAACACCTGAGCTTAGCACCCCATTCTCCAAACTTCCACGCCAACTCAACGTGAGGACTTTCGGCCACGACAGATTTAAAGTGCACCAGCCGCCTCTACACCATACGCTTACAAACATCCATGCTCTAATTCGCATTCTAACCATGAACCTTCCGATCTAGAGGCTACCACATTAACCATCAGACCGGTTGGTCCGCTCTCCCTGTGAGAACGTGTTGAGATTCATAGATGCGAAGCGAATTTCCATAATTCTTGACACCTGTTGATTGGCTAGACCTGTACCCAGGGCGTCACGGTCGGTGTTTAAAGGGGAGGCAAAAAATACTTATTAAAAAAGGATTTTCTTTGGAAATATGTCTATTTGTCCTAGGCACAGATGTATTTTCAAGTGTTGAGAGCTGTGGGGGGAATTCACTCCATATTTAGAAAACCGACGTTTCAAAGCCAATTCCTTTTGTTTCCTTTCAAATCGTGTTACAGTTCACAAAAGAGAGGTGGTAGGTTTTTAATTAGCGTCGTACTGGAGCAACACAATGGACTATTCTGAAAAGAGAGGAGACACACAGTCTTCTTATAAACGCCTGGACAACACAAAGCCTGACATGGGGAGTCTCATTAACAAAGACCGGCCAATTGCAGTCTAAGATTATTTAATAATTAAATTTTATTTTATATTTTATTTTAATAATTATTATTTTAATGTTATTTATTATTTTATTTTTACATTTTAATTTTTATTTTTATTACCTAAATATTACCTACAGCAACCAAAATTATATTTTAATAATTAATTTTGTTTGGGTAATTGGTAATTGGTAATTTTAGTTAACGTCGTACTAGAGCAACACAACGGGCTATTGACGACGGTCCGGGATCAGTCCCTTAAGGGAAAGATCCGAGGACAACACCTCGTAATTTTGAACCACGGTCAGATGACGAAGCAACACCTGAGCTGGCACCCCACTCTCCAAACTTCCACGCCAACCGAACGTGAAATTTTGTTTGGGACACGGGCGGTTTTAACCTTGTTTGTCCCAGGTTCCACAGCCGACCAACCGGTATAGTGGTTAAGGTGTTAGCCTCCAGAGCGTAAGGTTCCTGGTTCGAATCCGGGCAGGCAGGGATGTTTGTAAGCGTATGGTGTAGAGGCGGCTGGTGAACCTTAAATCTGTCGTGGCCGAAAGTCCTCACGTTGGGTTGGTGTGGAAGTTTGGAGAGTGGGGTGCCAGCTCAGGTGTTGCTTCGTCATCTGACCGTGGTTCAAAATTACGAGGTATTGTCCTCGGACCTTTCCCTTAAGGGATTGATCCCGGATCGTCGTCAATAGCCCGTTGTGTTGCTCTAGTACGACGTTAACAAATAATTACCAATTACCAGGACCGTCGTCAATAGCCCGTTGTGTTGCTCTAGTACGACGTTAACTAAATTACCATTACCATTACCACAAAAGCATAGTTTCATCTCTGACCATACCCCACTACTATTTGTTCTATTTTTCTTTTTCGGAAGGTAGTTATTTTATTAACGTCGCACTGATGCAAAACAACGGGCTATTGGCGTAAGTCCGGGATCAAGCCCGAAGTGAAAGACCCGAGGACATCACCACGTAATTTTGAAACTCGGCCAGATGGCAAGTTCAACACCTGAGCTGGCAATCCACTCTCCCAAACTTTCACACCACGCCAATGCAAGGACGTTTGAGGCCACGACAGATTTAACATACTCCAGTACCCACTTACATGGCGGTAGTTGGTGGGTTCTCAGGTTCGAATATACAACCCTTCGGTTGTTAACCCATTGCTTTTCCAACCGAACCACCTTCCTTGATGTGTCGCTGAGTTTTAGTAATTAGTTTGTGTGCCCCTAGATGAAAAATGTTAAAAATCTTTGCTTTTCATTGTTTTTAAACACTAATTACAAAAAACTTTTGGAATATATTTATCCCAGGTCCCTTTTTAGACCTCTGGTTTTGATACAATCGCCGACTCCTTTTGCTTATGTGGGTCCTGGGTCCTCTTCAGAACAATTTTTTTCCCCATTCATAAAGTCCTGGCATTTGTAGGGATGTCTTGCGTGGTCATCACAAGACCCACCTGTTGCACCGAAGTTGCTAAAATCAGAGAAATGAAACAACAGAAAAAAGTGGCGCAAGAGACAAAAAAAAAAAAAAAAGACAGAAATGAATCCCCCGCGTGTGTTCTTTGAATCAGCGCAACGTCGCATCCAATCACAACTCTCCGTGGGAGGGCGCTGCGGCAGCACGAGGAAAAGTTGAAGTGTTTTGCTGGCACATCAGTAGTGGCGAAAACGTTCCGCTTGGCTGGCGCTGTGGCAAAGCGTGTGGAAACTTCCTCTACGCAAAAGAGAAGACGGAAAACAAACAATAAAAGAAAACCAAAAGAAACTTCTCATGAAAGGCCATGCCGTAGTTGGCTCGTGGCCAGGTGACTTGAAGGTCACTTTAGCCAAAACGTCGCTCGGTAATAGGACGGACGGCACAGTTATTCCAACCGAAGTGAAGTGAAATGGAAAAGTGGGTGGCAAAACACTTCACAGTTTTGGATTTCGAAAGTTTTTCATCACATCACGTTTCGGCTCTGCTTCGCCGGTTCAACTTAATGCAACTGCTTTCAAAAGACTCGGTTTCTTTTGCTCTTTTAATTTCAAATGTGTTTAGGGACTGAGAAAAAAAGAGATACTTTACGCTCTGTGTTACATCTGGTTTTATTTTTTTTGCTTCTCACAAAAGCGCAGGCGAGGGAACTAAAATGTGATTTTTTTTTGGTTCTCTCTCGGTGGAGTGCATTGATGTGAAAACATGCAAATCAAATTGTAACACTTCTGAATGTGCACGGTTTCCCATAAACATATATTGGAGGATTGATCCCGGACCGTCGTCAATAGTCCGTTGTGTTGCTCCAGTACGATGTTAATTATAAATACCGTATACCCACAAATATTTGTGGCTCAGTAGATGCTAGGTTGGTTGGTTTTGGGTTTTATGGCGCATGGGCCATGTTTGCCTAACTGCACCAAACACCAAAAACGACAACGATGGAGTGAAAAAGCGCACATTAGTAGAAGGGTAACCGAGGGTAAAACAGAGAAGAGGACAAAAATCACTTGGGTACCTCGGGATTAAGATGCCCGTATACACCCAAAAATGTGCCCCGTCAGGCTACCACTGCTGTAGTAACGAACGAATCGTAGGTGGAGCAGGTTGGATTACCCATTGGATGTCTTCCTAACTTCTGTACCGTCAAAACTTTCCTTGGGTGTATGTTCATTACATGACGTTGCACGTCTGGTGTTTGGCACAGCATGGTCAAATATGGTCATTGCGCCATAAAAAACCAAACTCAATCTAAGTGTATAAAAAGGGGATGTAACTGTAACTCACTTCCTGAATTATTATAAAATATTAACACACCAAATGCATACAATGACACACATCTAATTATCGATTGTTCCCCTATCCCTGCCTCTGAATCTTGCAATAGCAACATTAAGATATTTTTTTTCCCGTCTGGGCAGTGTTTTCAGTTACTACGTCCGCAAAATTCGAGTTTCTGGTAATCGTAGGAGGCATATGTTTACATTTCCTCGGATAAGTAAGATTCTACTGTAATTTTCAATCACTAGAAATGTTTATTTGGCCCATCTATGGATTCTACTCGACTTACGGTAGCTTCGTAATTGATGGTAAGGTAATATAATTTTAATTAACGTGGTACTGGAGCAACTGGAGCTATTGATGTTGGTCCAGGATCCCAAGGGAAAGATCCGAAATCAACACCACGTAATTTTGAACCCGACTCTCCAAACTAACACACTACGCCAACGAGGAAATACGAGATGGATTTTCACTGTAAACAAATAAACCAGATGGTCTGCAAAGATTTTACTTCTACTGTACAAATGTTCAAATATGATGCATCTTAGGGGTTAACTTAAAAAGTAGTTTCTGAACGTTTTTGGGGAGCGTATTGCGTTTAAAATGATTGTTGACCACACGCAATCAGCTATTATTTTTCAATTCGATATTAATTCTTTGGAATTTGTTTTCGCGGTGCTGAAATTGTATTCGAAAGTCAAGCCTCGTCATGTTCAGACAGAATATGAACAGGAAACTCGTATCTCAGGAATAACATTACCGCCACCTATGTTTAGCTTGGCAGAAAATGCCTCACACGGTTGTGACGTTGTGAAGGTAACTGATTTAAGAGTTATTACAACTATGTCGAACAATTTATTTCTGCTCAATATTTTCTAGTACATAAAATGAAACAAAAATTAGTAATTTTCCCTGAAATTTTGAAAATCTTACAAATTTTAATCACTTGCAACACAGGTTTGATTACGAACAATTCTACGGCAATATCAATAAAGGTAAAATTTTATATAGAAATGTGAAATCTCAAACATATAACGCAAAAATCTGTATGTCTGAAGCACCAAAAACTTTTGTACACTAGTGTCAGGAAATTAGGACAGTTTATCATGTCTCCAATTCCTCGATAAAAGCAACTATTGCTATTTCGCTATGTCGTTCCATTAGAAGTAAAATTGAATAGAAAACATCACGTAATTTTTTAATCAAACTCGAACCAAGAGAACATGTCAAAAGCTGTCACGAGCTAAGCATTTGGAAGAGAATGAACACGAGCATGTAGAGAGGAAACAAAGCTCAAAAAGCTGTTTGACGACGCAACAAAACTGCCGTGGAAACAAGCGCATATTGGTTTGTCTGAAGCAGCTGAAACACTCGAGTGAATTCGGGTAGAAAAGCTATTTATATACAGTAATAGAGTGTGTCACATTAAACACACTTATTTCCTTACAAGCTGTAAGCCTATTACCTTGTAGCTGTGTGCAAGATAAAATGTTTATAGTCATTTAACATAATTAATCAAACATTTACAAATCAATGATGTTTCGGAAATAGATAAAAAACAAGTTTCAACACAAATATTAGAATTTAATTTTTAAGTTCTTTAAATATAATTTTGTGTAATTGTTTTTCCAGCAATATTGGTAAAACATTTTACTAGAAAAGTTGTTTTTCCAGCAAAACTGGTAAAATAATCTGGGTTGTGTACCGTTATGATAATAATTCTCAATGTTATTTCCTATGGAAATTTTGAATTATATTTATCGTCCTCAGCACACCTAGGACAAAAAGAAAGCAGCTTAATATGTAGCCTACGTTACCAAGCAGTGTTCCAAAGAATAAAAATACGTGTTACAAATTTGGTGTGTATTGTTCTAATAGTGCAGATTTGTAGGACAGGTAGATAGACTGCTTTGTATAGATGCACATAATGGAGAACAATGTGTTGAATGTAGTGTTGTTGAATTTTAAATAAAAATCCACTGTTAAAATTTTTTATGGACATTCTCTATAATGTATCGTTACCTCAAGCTTATGTTTGCAAATACCCCATAAGTCAGGAAATGAAATACAAAGATGTTTAGATATTTTCTAAAACCATGGGGCCGTTTAAAATTAATTGTTTTTGACATTTTATCAATTCGTATATTTTTTGTGTAAATAGCCATTTAAAAATACAGCTTTCTATTAGATGTATTTATTCTCCCTAATCCTGAATCGCTCGAATTTAAAACAAATCATTAAGAAGGCAAAAGCGATGAATGATTGTGAAGCCATCGGCCACGACTGTGACTGGAAACAATGGAAATCATTCAAATTCCACAGTTCAACGATACGTCAGTTAATGAAAAGATGCGAATCAAAAGTAATCCCTTCAAACAACGACGGAATCTGGTCGGAGTGAGGTTATCGAACGGTACATGGTTAAAATTACCTTTTAAAGGATTAAAGGACAATTTAGATTCGCTTTTTCATTCCAAAATGGGCGTAAGGTAAGCTAATTAACATCACACTGGAGCAACACAACGGGCTACTGGCGACGGTCCGGAATCACACCCGAAGGGAAAGGTCCGAGGACAACACCTCATCATTTTGAACCTCGGTCAGCTGACGAGGTCGCACCTCAACTGTCCCCACTCTCCAAACTACCACACAACGCCAACGTGATGACTTAAGGCCACGGCAGATTTAACGTGCACCAGCACCCACTTACACGACGGTCTTTGGTTGTATCAAGTATCGAACTCACAACCATCTGCTACTCTTCCAACTGAGCTACAGTGGCCCAGAAGGGAGTGGGGCTTTGTGATTACTAATATATGAAAAACTAGCTGAATAAGGCGTTGCTTGGATTTCAAATATGACCGCGACATTTCCCTGTGTTAACTCAAATACACAAACCCTGTAGAACGTGTTTCCTAGTCTATGTCCATTTTTAGCAGGAAAACAAACTTTAGATTTTAATATTGGGGCTTCGAGAGGCACTTTTAGGGCTACCTGTGGGCCAATTTTCATGGCTACAGATTGGTATGAAGACAGGAAATAAATAGCCTATGTTTTCCGAAGTGTTCTCAAGTATAAGTGTACTAAATTTGCTATGGATTGGTCAAACGGTGTGGATTTGTATAGGGAATATACACACATATACACAAACACCCACATTCTTTTTTAGATATACACAGTCCAGTCACATTAATGTGACCACCTGTCAAAAGCCAGAATAACCACCTTTGGCAGAGCGGACCGCTGCGAGACGTGCAGGAAGAGAGTCAATTAGGTTTCTGAAGGTGTTCACTGGGTTGTTGAGCCATGCCGACTCCAGTGCCGTGGCCAACTGCGCTAGATTACGCGGTTGATGATCCATGGCGCGAACAACCCGATCGAGGTGGTCCCACAGATTCTCGATTGGGTTTAAATCCGGTGAGTTTGCTGGCCATGGGAGTACGGTAAACTCATCCTGGTGCTCTTCGAACCACGCACATACACTGCGAGCTGTATGACACCTCGCATTGTCCTGCTGGTAGATACCATCATTCTGAGGAAAAATAATTCGCATGTAGGGGTGGACATGGTCCGCAAGGACAGATGCGTACTTGTGCTGATCCATCGTGCCTTCCACAATGATGAGTGCACCCAGTGAATGCCAGGAAAACATTCCCCAAATCATAATGCTCCCTCCTCCGAATGTAGGTGGTGGTCACATTAATGTGACTGGACTGTGTATATATATACACTGACGAGCCGAAACATTATGACCATCCCCACATTTTTCAATGAACTCGTCTGGATGACGTGGAGGACACGTGATTAAGTGAGAATGGTATTTAACTGCTGCTGGAGAAGGTAAGTAATCATTCTTGCACTTACTTTTGCGATACACACCCACATCCTTATATATATATATATATATATATATATATATATATATATATATATATATATATATATATATATATATATATATATATATATATATATATATATTAATAGAGGGTATAACTTAATTCGAGACTTTTAAGAAACTACTTGCAAAATAAATCTAGCTTTACAAAAATAATGATCGCAATAAGAAACAATTTTCCTTGTATGTAATTACTTTTTACTTTAGAGGTAAAATGTCTAAACAATATGATCCAAAAATGTACTGTGTCGGATTGATTCCCTTGAGGTTCTTTTTTGTTTCTTGCACAACGGAAAGAATTGAATTGTGTGACTTGATTTATCGTGTAGAGAAACGGCTGACCACCTGATACGCAACCAAGGCTAAGAACAACGAACACACAATGAATCTTTAAGAGTTATTAACCCGATTGTGTGATATCAACTGATTTGTCAGGTTTTAATTAGTTGTATAGGGTTGTTGGCCATTAACTTTTTAAACGTGTGGGAAAGGATATTTACACGAATAAAATTGGCAAAACTTTTGGCGTTTTAGTGTTATAAACATTTAGAAATTTGCACGTTGTCGTGTCCATTCTGAGTCAGATGTCTGCAAATGCATTTTGCACAGCTTGTCGAATATTTTCTCACTGTAAAACTGTTCTTCAAGTTGGTAATCGATGGTTTGAAGAGCAACTTCTACACTGCTGGTCACCGTAAATGCAACACCCTGAAGGAAGCATGCAAGTAATATGAAATTTACAACATGCATTAGCGGAGGTGAGATATGCAAATGATTAGAATTTCAGCGCAGACGCACATCACGCGCGCCTTTGGCGCCACTTCAAAGCGCTATTTAAGGCTTGGAGATTTCGACGATTTCAAGTACGGCAATTGTGTTTTTCTTGTGGTTTTTTCAAAAACCGATCAATTATGCCTCGTAGAAAACAGCGATCATCTTTTGATCAAGTATCCGAGTTCAACAGAGGAAGGATAGTTGCCTACCGAGATTGTGGATTATCTTTCAGGGAAATCGATAGTCGTGTTGGACGAAACTAAACAACTGTAATGCGGATATGTGATCGTTGGATGCAGGAGGGTACGACGGACCGACGTGTTCGATCGCATCCACCTCATTGCACCACTTCACGTGATGACAGGCATATTGTGCGTATGTCAGTGACGGATAGCTCAGCCACATCACGAACCATTCAGTCTGTAACGCATCATCCAGTGTCTGCGCGTACCATTCGACGCCGTTTACAGCAGAGTGGTCTGCCCGCAAGACGCCCATTGCTTCGTCTACCCTTGAAGCAGAACA
Organism: Metellina segmentata; assembly: GCA_947359465.1. Lineage (NCBI taxonomy): Eukaryota > Metazoa > Arthropoda > Arachnida > Araneae > Tetragnathidae > Metellina > Metellina segmentata. Next base: position 104,481,730 of record OX375875.1, read on the forward strand.
ACAGACGTATCCGCCGGCAATGGTGCGATGAAAGAAGGATGTGGACGGCAGAATGGAATGAAATTGTCTTTACTGACGAGTCACGCTTCTGTCTGCAACACCACGATGGTCGGATTCGAGTCTGGAGACACCGTGGAAAGAGGATGCTGAACAGCTGCGTTATACACTGGTCCTGCACCGGGTATTATGGTATGGGGCGGTATTGGATATCACTCTCCCACTCCTCTAGTATGCATTGCCGGTACTTTAAACATCCAGCGCTACAGCTCCGAGGTGTTGGAGCCAGTTGTCCTTCCTTACCTTCAGGGCTTGCCCACAGCCATATTTCAACATTATAATGCTGGACCACACGTGGCACGCATTGTCCAAGGGTTCTTCGTCAATCGCCAGATGGAATTGCTTCCCTGGCCAGCTCGCTCTCCGGATCTTTCGCCGATAGAAAACATGTGGTCCATGGTTGCTCAACGATTGACCCAGATTACATCCCCAGCTGCCACACCAGATCAACTTTGGAAACGTGTGGAAGCTGCTTGGTCTGCTGTACCCCAAGAACACATCCAAAGTCTCTTTGAATCAATGCCGAGGCGTGTGGTAGCGGTGATCTCCAACCATGGCGGCTACTCTGGCTACTGATTTTGGCAGGAACCACACTTCACAGAAGTCTATAAATTTAATCATTTGATACTCGGTCAACATGTTATCTACAAAATAAATTTTGTTGTGATATCTCTTGTCTTTCTTGGTGTTGCAATTTGGGTGGCCAGCAGTGTATATCAGGGATAGAGTTCAATGCCCAGACAGTTAGAAATTCGTATGCAAGTGATATTTATTGTAATTTTACTAGTCTAAATGTTCGGTTAGTGTGGATAACTGTTTAAGGTTTTTGTTTTGATGTGAGAGCGTTTTTAAAATCGGATCAGTACTGGGAGGAATGCATGGAGAGTCGAGCATTACAACTGTTTTATTTTATGATTTCAGCACTTGAAGAAGCATCCAGAATATGTATTTAGCATCGTGTAAACGAAGGACATGACCGAGGGCTCAGGCGCATTGAGGTGCCTGCTATATGTCGAAATTCTACGGTGCTGGGCAAGCTTTGGGCCAGTGTGACTTTGAATTGTCTGGAGTGAGAACTGCGTAAGTACGGTCATTTGAAAACTACTGAACTACGCTACCATTTAATATTGAATAATCTTTCAACAACAATTAATACCAAACTGCACGTTTATCGTTCAAACTGTAAATTAATTGTTGGAGAGAGAGAGAGAGAGAGAGAGAGAGAATATTCACAATAAACAACCGTTCAAACTTACTATGTCAGCTTCATTCGTTCCACAGTCCAGTAATTTTGTGTTTCTTGCGCCTCCTGGTGGTAGCATCGACGAGTCAACGAGGTATCTTGTCATTAGTAAAACTGACAAGATCTTGATGTCAGTCTATTTAATAACGTCGCATTGGTAATTAGTAATTTTTAATTAACATCGTTCTTGAGCAACACAACGGGCTATTGACGACGGTCCGGGATCAATCACCTGATGGAAAGATCCGAGGACGATACCACGTAATTTTGAATCACGGTCAGATGACGAGGCAATACCTGAGCAGCCACCCCTTTCTCCAAACTTTCACGCCGACCCAACGTGTGGACTTTCGGTCACGACAGATTTAAGGTGCAACAGCCGCCTGTAGACCACACGCTTACGAATATCTATGTATTGACTCGGATTTGAAACAGGAACCTTCCGATCTAAAAGCTAGAACCACCAGACCGGTTGGTCGGCTAACGTCGTATTGGACTAGTTACTTAATTGATGTCGTACTGGATGACTTAAAATTAACATAGCACTGGAGCAATACAACGGGTTGTTGGCGACGATCCGGTATCCATTCCGAGGGGTTTGATTAGATATCCCTTTGTCGTTTTGAACCTCAGTCAGATGATGATATCAACACTTGATCTGGCTCCCCACTATCCGGATTTCATCACCACGCGAATGTGAGGACTTTAGGGGCCACGACAGATTTTTAACGTTTACCAGCCCCGCATACACAACGATCTTTGGTTGGACTGAGCTTCGAATTCCCAACCCTCCGGTTGCTACTAGAGTACTCTTGAGTACTAGAGTACCTCAGCTTCCAGATCTTGACAAGATTTCTCTTTGCTAGTGTGACGATGCTCTCGTCACGATAGCTTAAGTTAAGTTTAGAAAGAATCTGGAATAGAAAACCGCGTGTTATCACCTTTCTCAGTAATTGAAAATCAAACACCAGTGAGATCACTTATGACTATTCCCGGACTATTCTGGATCACCCTTTGCCCTTTCTACTCCTTTTGATTCTTAAATCACGGGATTCTCCCTGATTATCTCAAGGTCAAAGGCAGAGGTGTAATACATCACGAGTTCGGATCTTTGTTTCTTAACCCCTTAATCTAATTAAGTTTTTGAGTTCATCTGGGGGACGTGGGAAACAATTGATAGATAACAGCGTGTTAGTTATCACTGGAAGCTTCTATGACAAACATTGTACCCCCATGAAAAGGGTGGTGGTGGTTTGAATAAAAAGGGCAAGACGGGGCAACAGAGAAAAAGAGAGTGACAGCTATACCCAGTAGGCACGTCTAGGCCTATAGTAGAAGGATGGTGAGAGTTCATGCAGCACGAAACAGGTCGTTGGCAGGTGGGGTTCTATACCCAACTTATTCTATCCGTTATTAGATCCTTAATTCTATCCTTTATCACTTATTAAACACAACAAAGTAATGTACTTGAAATATAAAATGTATAAATATATTTATCTTAACCTATAGAGAAATACTTGTTATTTCAAAGACAAAAAATTACACTTATTTCAACTTTGATTTGTTCTTGAAGCATGCACCACGTTATACTTGCAAAATTGGTCAGAGCTTGATGGACGAGATATCTCGTCGAAACCACTGGAGGATTCAAGGTAGTGCAAGAAGCATTGGAACACCCTGCAAGCACATAAATCAATCGGAGTTCACTCAGTCCCCCTCCCCAGCAATTCCCTCAGGTTGGCGCCACTTGTTCCAGCATTTGAAGATCCCAAAGCATGATATCATCCCGAAAAAGATTGTGCAAATGATGGAACTGTTCGTCATACTGGTCAGGAGTGCGTGAATTGCAGACAGGAGGAGACTTCGAACAAACGGCGCAGGGGCGACAAGGAAAACCCGAGCTAAAAAAAATGAAAATTTTCCCAAGGCCAAGACTCGCTCTCGCCTTCTTCGTCCGATGGCTATCACCCGAAAGACCCTCCCTCTATATTCCTCAGCGTCGCGTGCCAAGACTGGTCTTTTCCATTTCCGCCGATTATACGACCGACAGACAGTTATTATTAAAGAAAACACCTAGCTCTAATGAAGACGCCTGCGAATTCCAGAGAGGGAAACTCCGGCGGACCAAACCTCTCATTATTCTTATTTCTTATTCGCTAATGGTCCGAATAAAATTCAAAATTTCAAAATTGGCAGTTGCACGAATATAATTGCTTTAAAATCTCTCTTAGGCAAAGGTAAAAATTGGTAATTTTAGTTAACGTCGAACAAGAGCAACACAACGAGCTATTAACGACGGTCCGGGATCAGTCCCTTAAGGGTAATTTGGTAATTTTAGTTAACGTCGTACAAGAGCAGCACAACGAGCTATTAACGACGGTCCGGGATCAGTCCCTTAAGGGTAATTTGGTAATTTTAGTTAACGTCGTACAAGAGCAACACAACGAGCTATTAACGACGGTCCGGGACCAGTCCCTTAAGGGTAATTTGGTAATTTTAGTTAACGTCGTACAAGAGCAACACAACGAGCTATTAACGACGGTCCGGGTAATTTGGTAATTTTTTTGTTAACGTCGTACTAGAGCAACACAACGGGCTATTGACGACGGTCCCGGATCAGTCCCTTAAGGGAAAGATCCGAGGACAACATCTCGTAATTTTGAACCACGGTCAGATGACGAGGCAATACCTGAGCTGGCACCCTACTCTCCAAGCTACCACACCAACCTAACGTGAGGACTTTCGGCCACGACAGAATTAAGGTGCACCAGCCGCCTCTACACCATACGTTTACAAACATCCATACCCGGACGCGGATTCGAACCAGGAACCTTCCAATTAAGAGGCTAACATCTTAACCACTATATAGCCCGTTGTGTTGCTCTAGTACGACGTTAACTAAAATTACCATTACCATTACCTTAACCACTATACCGGTTGTTCGGCCTCTTAGGCAAAGGAAAATTCTTTTTCGGAGAAGTGAAAAGAGATAGGTAATAAAATTCCCGTCGAGCTGGTAATTGGTAATTTTAGTTAACGTCGTACTAGAGCAACACAACGGGCTATTGAAGACGGTCCGGGCTCAGTTCCTTAAGGGAAAGATACGAGGACAACACCTCGTAATTTTGAACCACGGTCAGATGATGAAGAAACACCTGTGCTGGCACCCCACTCTCCAAACTTCCACACCAACCCAACGTGAGGACTTCCGGTCACGAAAGATTTAAGGTGCTCCAGCCGCCTCTACACCATACGATTACAAACATCCATACCCGGACCAGGAACCTTCCGATCTAGAGGCTAACACCTTAACCACTATACCGGTTGGTCGGCTTCATTATCTATTGACATTTAACGTGGTGTTGTACTCGGATCTTTCCCTTAAGGGATTGATCCAGGACCGTCGTCAATAGCCCGTTGTGTTGCTTTAGTACGACGTTAATTAAAAATTACCTCACCATTGAGATTTAGCCGACCAACCGGTCTGGTGGTTAAGGTTAGTCTCTAGATCGAAAGGTTCCTAGTTCAAATCCGGGACAGTGGATGGATGTTTGTAAGCGTATGGTGTAGAGGCGGCTGGTACACCTTAAATCTATCGTTTCGAAAGTCCTCGCGTTGGGTTGGTGTGGAAGTTTGGAGAGTGGGATGTCAGTTCAGGTGTTGCTTCGTCATCTGAACGTTGTTCAAAATTACGAGGTGTTGTCCTCGGATCTTTCACTTAAGGGACTGATCCCGGACCGTTGTCAATAGCCCGATGTATTGCTCTAGTACGACGTTAAGAAATTACCAATTACCATCGAGATTTTACGTGGTGTTTTCCTCGGCTTTTTTCATTAAGGGATTGATCCCGGACCGTCGTCAATAGCCCGTTGTGTTGCTCTAGTATGACGTTAATTAAAATTATCTTAACTTAATTGTTGGGTTGGCGTGGAAGTTTGGAGAGTGGGGTGCCAGCTCAGGTGTTGCTTCGTCATCTGACCGTGGTTCAAAATTACGAGGTGTTGTTCTTGGATTTTTCAATGAGGGGATTGATCCCGGACCGTCGTCAATAGCCCGTTGTTTTGCTCTACTTTACCTTACTTTACCACATTGAGATTTTATATCAGCTTATGAATATAAGTGGTAAAACTGGAAGCAACATACAAAATAAGGACCTTGATTTCATCTCTCCTGGAACTAAAATATGCTAAAATTCAAAGGAGCAAAAATTTGCCGGTAGTGTTTTGGCAGCGGAAAAAAAAATGACCGATTCGCGTTTACTGGGATTAAATCACGGACCCATAGGAGAGAGAGAGAGAGAGAGAGAGGAGGAGAGGCTATATTTGGAAGGGAAGCAAGTAAAATTGATTATACTAACTTGTCAGTTGTGCAAGGTGTATAAATAGGTTTCAAGTTGTGAGCGCGTGATTTAATTCGCAAATGAGACTGAACGTAACTCAGTGGCTCTTAATCCTTTGATCTATGTACACCACCGATGAAGGCCATAGATACACTCGACTCTTTTGGGGAAGAGTTCTTGCATAACGAGCGACAAATACAAAGGTCGACATGAACTTTGAAAGATTACGTCTCCTGCAAAAGTTCATGGGCTCACAAAATAGTTTTATGTTAATACGAGCATCAAATATTTTTAGTGGAAACTTACACTACCGTACAGTAATGAACCGGACAGCAAGATGTGATGGTATAAGGGAAATAATACATGCCTTAATAGGTGGATGGTCCCCCATGTGCTGCAATTACACTAGCAAACCTTCTGGGAATACTTTCAACAAGGTTTTGATACACAGCTATGGGTATTTGTGTCCATTCCTGCTGCAAGAATGTCGCCAGCTCAGCTGTAGAATTCGGACGTGGTTCTCTAATTCGTAAGCGTCGCTCTATCTCGTCCCACAAATGTTCTAGGGGGCTTAGGTCGGGACTCTGGGCAGGCCAGGGAAGACGTTTTACATCCATATCTTGATACCACTGCTTGACAGAGGCTGCAACATGACACGGAACGTTGTCTTCCTGGAAGAAATATTCGTCCATTCCATAAAATTGCCAGAGCATAGGAAGAACATGATTGTCCAAAATGTTCATGTAGGCGGTGGCGTTCAACTGACCAGGAACAACATGCAAAGGTCCCAGGCCCATACCACAAAAAAAAAAAAAAAAACAAGTAGTCGGATTTGATGCAAATCCGCTGGCGTCCGGTCCATTATTGTAGGGTAGTAGATTTTAGTTCCGCTAACCAAATACTCTCGGTTGATACAGTATAGGTGTTACCTTAAAATGCAATCTATCGCCGTTCAGTCATTAAGGCCCGGTGCACACATCCGGTTTTTCAACGTGCGGCGCCACTGCGGCACCGAATCCCAACTATACACACATAACCGTGAAATGACGCAGGAACGCATTTCGCCATTTGCGATAAATATTCTATCGAAGAAATCGTGTTTATTTCGCTTACTTGGTGTAAAAAAAGTATATTTTGTAACAAAATAAACGTTACTGGATACAACAATTTATTAATTATTATTTATATTCCATTTGTTTATAAAAAAATTTACTTCAGAACAGAAACTCATGTGCGGAGCCGTGGGGAACTACGGACAAATTGCACGTAAGTTGGACGTGCGTCGCCTCAGCGGCGCTGGAGGCATGCGTGCACTACTTCATTGGATCTAATGTATCTCAGACCGCACTTGCGTTGCGTAAGAGGCGCCACACGTTGAAAAACCGGATGTGTGCACCGGGCCTTAATCTGACTGTCGTCGACCTAATCGACTATCACACATCAATTATCAATTCATTCTTTGGAATTTTCATTGGGTGAGGTAGTTGAATTAAAGTATACATAGGGGTTACATACACTGGAGTAACACAACAGGCGATTGGCGACGGTCCGAAATAAATCTCATTTTGGTTGGTTGGTTGGGGTTTTATGGCACAAGGGCCATATTTAGCCATGCTGCGCCAAACGAGGTTTATTTAATTTATGTTGTCAATGTTCTATATATGAAGGGTAAGAGCTCAAGTCTAAAAACAAAACAAGATAGATTTCAAATCGAAACTGAAAAAGGTCAAATTATAAAATCTAGATGTAGTTTATAAAACCAATGTCAGTAACGAATAAAAACAAGTTTGCTTGGAAAGGATCCATCAATAAATCCCTTAGGTTAGGGTTAGAAACTCCGAAACGGTTTCGTCTATGGTAATTAAATTTAGGGCATTCTGTTAAAATTAAACCTCATTTTGAATCATTGTCAGATAACGGTCAACACCTGAACTGTCCTTACATTCCCAAAGCAGACCATGCCAAAGTGATGACATTTGATGCCACGGCAGTTTAAACATGCACCAGTCCTCATCTAAGCAACTGTCTTTGGTTGGATCTACTTTTGAATTTTCTACACTCCGGTTGCTAATCTGCTACTATTTACAAACGGGTCACCGCGGTCCTAGAGGATCAGCCAGAAAACAACGAAAGAAGTTTTTCCGATTGTTCATGGCAGAGACGTACCTGAATGGGTAGGTACATAATTAAAAGTTGTACATAATTAAAAGAGCAACACGACGGCGATGAACCCGAATGGGTATGGCCAGTGAAACAGTGTAACACGGCACCGCGCAATCCGTACTGTCCACCGCAAGGGGGAATCCGAGGAAGTGAAAAAAACTTCCGTCCTCAGAATAAATGCGATTCGGAGATGGTAATTACTCTCGGTGGCATGAAAATAGAAGCCGCTCTCTCTCACGCACTGCAGACTGGGTTAAGTCAGGACGGAGATTAATGGAGGGAGAATTAATTCATCAAAGCTCTTTAAACGGAAGTGAGGGTTAATTGACTTCCCAATCATATCGAAGCGAAGGTTGTTCAGAAAGTGCTTCAATTAATTCCCTTCCCAGCAGCAAGGAAAGAGGACAGTCTTGATTTCTTCTCAGCGGGTTGCCACAATTTACATATTTCACGCTTTGCAGCGATGAACCTTGTTCTCTGGATCGCTCAGCTAGTGGCGAGGAACTTGAGGTGTGGGGGAAAGCCCCAGTTGCTTCATACACATACCGAAATAATGGGATTGCTTTGCTCCAGTTTTTGCTGTCATTTCGGAAATTTCAAGTTTTTGTTGTGTTTAATCAGTCTAAATCACTCTTTCTTGATAGGAATCAATTCTTTGGCTGATATTGAACAAGTTCGAGATCTGAAACACTTAAAAAAAAAAAAAACATGTTCTTATTTTTATTCTCTTGAACTCTGTTGCAATGTCTCCCTGGGTTTAGGGAGACTTCGCCACTTTAAGGTGTTAGGAACCTTTTAAATTTTCAAAAAAAAAAAAAAATATTATGATCTTATTTTAATGCTCTGTTTCTTAGCAACGTTTTAAAACAAACCTGGTGTAAAATTTCACTCTAGAACGGAAGTTATGGTTAAAAGAGTGAAGCTCTTAATCAAACATTTAGAGCCAGATGGTTTGTTTAAATTTTGTACTTCGTCGATATCAGCCATCACAAAAATGTATATTTTGACTACGCTCTATATTGCTAAAGCCATCTCCATGTACATTGTTTTGTTAATTTTATTTTTATCTGGGAACAAGGTACTTTGACTACAACTTTTAGTTTCATTTGTTTCCTTCCTTTACTGCGAAAGAATTTCACAATCGAATTGTTTTTAAACGACGATATCTCAAAACTGTGATTTTACCACTTGCGCGCAAGATTTCTCTGGAATGGTTGGTTAGAATTACATGAAATTTTAATTTCTTATGTAAACCATATATATGTTTAAAATGACCAACTTTTGTGCCTATTCTGTTGAATGTTTTTGAAAAAAGGTAAATTTTGTGTTTGAAAAAATATTTCAGTTTTTTTTTTATTAAAAATTTTTTGTACAAAATTCTTTTTTAAAAAATACAAGAGTTCGTCATTGTAATTATACTAGATATATTTTTAAGTATGTAAAAAAATTCAGCTCAGAATAATAATTATTTTACCCAGAATACTTCGCGCAATGCACCATATAATATTCTAACAACAAAAACAATGCATTTCCTTTTGGTCCAATTTACAATATATTTAAAGGGTAAAAATTTAAAAAACAAATAGTTTACAAAATATAAAGGTAGTTAAAATCTGCATACAAAATTTCATTTATGTAAATAATTTATTCATGGAGAAATTAAGATTCGAAATGTAGTGATTTTTTTGCATAATTTGACATTTAAAAGGTACCTAACCCCTTAAGAAATCCTTGGTGGATGCCCAATACGCTACAAAAATTGCGTTACAGACTTCAGAAGAAAAAAAATATTTTTGTTCAGGCTGGTGTTCGATAAATTGCAATATTAATAAAAACGCCCAACGCATTTTTAAATTGCGTGTAAATTACGAAAAACGAAAGAACAGTCAAGCTTTCACATTCATCAGCTGACACAGTGACAAAAATAATAAAATGAAGCAAGTAGTTACGTAAGTAAACAAAAAATAAATTAGGCGGTTCAAAAAAATCAGAGGTTTTACGACACCTAGGTAAACTCTATCACTTCTTGGAATTCAGGGACCATAAAATAACCTCTCTTAGGGATTAGCTTCGGAGGATTGATGGATCCTAGAACATCGTTCCAATTGTAGGTTTGGAAGGCCACGTCCATATTTTGAGGATGCGCAAACCATGGCGAGGACCTCGGCAGTTTCTTTTTCCCAGTAAATAATCTACCCCGAATATGTTTTGCCATCATACCTCACGACAACGAATTGACCTGGAGTTTTCTTCACATGTGGCAGTTTCAATGACATGTTTTCTTTTACAATTTGTGTGGTGCTCCAACATTTATTGTGATCTAAAGACACCCCATTTTTCAGTGCAGTCGATGTTTTTTAAAAAACATCGATGTATTGGGGTCGATGTTTTTGTAACATCGATGTTTATACTTGTCGATGTTTTATTTTTAAATAAAAAAAGTACCGTTATAAAAATTTAAAAAATAACCAAGTAGCATAATTTTTATAATCAGCAAATTGAACATACTTTTAGAACAAAGTGACCAAGGGTGAAGGGTCTGAAAAGTAGGGATCCGACGTCGATGTCCATGTTTTCAAAACATTGATGTTTTATAAAAACATCGATGTATTGGAGCTGATGTGACATCACTAGTTGCTAAACCAGTTTTAAGAAATGGGGGGAAAAAGTTTAAATACACTGAATTTTGGTGCGATGTATTATCAACATCGATATTTTAATTTTGAACATCGAAGTTTCAAAACATTAATGTTTTGCTGTCGATGTCGCATCACTAGTTGCTAAACCAGTTTTAAGAAATGGGGGAAAAAAGGTAAATACATTGAATTTTAAAAACATCGATGTTTTTGGGGCGATGTATTACCAACATCGATGTTTTAATTTTGAACATCGATGTTTTGCTGTCGATGTCGCATCACTAGTTCCTACCCGTCACCAGTTGGTAAGGAATAATTTGTTTTCCTATTTGGATCTTCATTTCCCATTGGAGTAATAGGGTAGTTTCGTCTCGTCGAGGTATCTCATCTATAGAAGCCTTGACCAGATCTTCGACGAGATAGCTCGTCGAAACCCTTTTAGGGTTAAGGGGGCCCTCACCTAATCTGTACAAGGGCCCGCAGAGCAGACGTGGAGGCTGTAACGCTCTAAACACGGTTTCTCTGATAAAGCGGACATATTCAAGAATTCCTTAACTGGAGGTCATAAAACTCCTTTCAAGTGATCAACTGTCCATTACTAACCCTAGAAGTACAATTACGGCACTCCATTTGACATTACATAGATCATAAAGTTCTGGTTACTTGAAATAAACCCTCTTCATCTGACGTTACATTGACATTACGATCGCATAAATCTCAAGTTCCTTGAGAACACTCAAGATTCCATCGACAGGTGGTTTTCAGCTGAGGGCGGTATGGCTAGGAGAGACCAGAGACCATACAGAGATCCTTGAAAACTGAGAGCGAGAGGAAACGCTCGCTACTCTGCCGAGCCCTTCTTGTCCCAAAATATCTGCGAATTTGATGTAAATATCTGTTAAGCTGTAGGATGTTATAATAAATGTTGTAGTGGTGAAACCCAAAGATCTTGTTCTTTTACGCTACCAATTCATTTCTGTCATCACACCATTTCTTCCGGTACAAGGCCTTGCCCTGAATACGCCTCTCTGCATGAGTGTATTATGCTTACAAGCAGAGATATGATTAAAACTCGGTAGTTTTACCAGAGATTAATTTGCAATCGTGAATCGGAATCGTTGGTCTGCGCCTCGTTACAAGAGGCAATTCGACTTAGAGCTCCTTAGATGATGGTAGCGGCCAGAAAGAACATATATTTCCATGTCTACGGGGCTGGGAATGTGAACGAAAACAGGCTGGGAAAATCTTCACAACTAACGCTGAGACGGCAATATTCAAATGAGAAAGGTTCAAAAGAAGCGAGCGTGAGAAAGAGGAAACGAAAGGGGTGAATTAATGTAATACTAAATGAATTATGCTGAAATAAAAGGGACATATTTTAGGCTTGACATATACAGGGATGAGTTTTCGGAATTATTGTTTGAATCCAGACCGTTATTAACATCAAGAGTACTATGTATTTGTAGTATGTTTTTGGCACAAAGCCCATAATCAGGCCATAATGTTCCAGACACAAGACAGCCAACATCAAGTAATTTAGTAGTTGTATAAATCTCGTACAGGAGCAACATAAAGGGTTAGTGGTGTCAGTGCAGGATCGATCCCGTTGTGAAAGATCCGAGGACAATACCTCGTGATTTGGAACTGGCACTCCATCCTCTAAACTTCCACACCACGTCGATGTGAGGACATTTGAGACAACGACAAATCCTAACATGCACCAGCCCATTCAGAACGGTCTTTGGTTGGATCGAGTTTCGAACTCGCAACCCTCTGGTTGCTAATCTGTTATTCTTCTAACTCGGCAACCGTGGCTCCTATTACATACTGGGGGAAGGCAAAGGAGTTGTGTCACAAGGACTTGGCATCCATATTATCAACCTGCATAGTTTGGCTTCATAATTTGCAACAATTCTGACATATCATGTGAATGAAGAAAGTAAAAGGAGAAAATTCTGCCCCGCTTTCAGGGTAGTTTTACTATTAAGAAAAATTAAATTTTGTTTATTGAACTGTGATCTGATATTGTGAATTTTGATGAGTCGCCACCTCTTGATGAGTCACCATTTTGATCCCTACAAAGAGGAAGATTGATGGTAGCATTAGGGATTGCAATGCGGCACGATTTTCAATCCCGCCGGATTGGTACTTTGTTAATTTGTCTATCTCACCAGTACGTATTTTTCCAAAATCGGCTGAGTGAAAGGTAAAAAGGATATTCCAAATTGACGAACAAAACATTTATTTTAGCATTAGAAAATCAACTTTATTAATAATTATCCACAGGTAGGAAATCAATCACCAACAATTAGTTATAGTAACTACTCGTTCTAAAACGTCTTCCCAGATCGGCTCAGAGTCCCGACCTAAACCCCATAGAAGATTTGTGGGATGAGTTACAGCGACACACGAATCAGGGAAGCACGTCCGAAATCTACAGCTGATCTGGCGACATTCTTGATTTACAGTCTTACAGTACTTACAGGCTGACAGTCTTACGTTATACGCTGTGACTTATATATAAAAAAAATTTCCTCCCGGTAAAGTGTTTTATACGCACTGAAACGTCTTGCGTAATACGCTGTGACTTATATACAAAAATATTATCCTCGTTTTCAATTCCATATCTTCATCTCTGACCAGGAACATCCCCATCGAGTTGTCCACATAATGCTAAGTAAATTGCTAGAATAATTCTAAATTGAAATTCCATCTCACTTTTCAAGGTGATTTTTCTAAAACTGACACGATTCATAGCCAACTGTAGTTTGATCTAACAACGGAAATGGCACCAAACTCGGTATGGAGACTAATAATAACATTGGAAGTAGGATTCCGTAAGAAAAAAAAATTTAGTTCCGAAAATCGCCGATACGGGTATTTATATCGCGGTACAAACTAATGTTCTTCACTCACAAAGAGCTGTGGATGCATTGTAATGATTAACATCATACAGCTTCACTAGTTATGCGCGTTTTGGTAATGTGAGTCGCATATTCACTTGAGTTAAGAATATTTTTCGGAGCTGTCTACATGTTTTTTATCCCAAATTACTGGTGCTGTTGACGCATACGAAAGCATAAATTTGCATTTTGCGTTGATACCCGTGTTTTATGCTAATTATCGGTTTAGTTAGCTACAACAGCGCCATAAATACCACTATAGGCGATTTTTGGAACTAATTTTTTTCCCACGGAATTCTACCTTCCATGTCATTATTAGTCTCAATACAGAGTTTAGTGCCATTTCGTTTGATAGATCAAGCTACAGGTGGCTCTGAATAGTGTAAGTTTAAAAAAATCATCTTGTAGATAGGAGAACAAGCCTCCATTGATTTTTCTCACATCGAAAAATATCTGGTGGATTATCAGGATCCCAGAAAAGCACTGACTTATCTACAAAAAAATTCCTCATTTTCAATTCCATATACAGTACAAAGTACCAACTCCGGACGTTTTGCTAATCTACGGGTTTTTTTCTTCACTTTTTTACATCTTTCCGACAATTTAAAAAATAATTAGTTAAACCTGGACTTAATTAAGGAAACTACGTAAAATAACGGAAATGTTCAGAGTTAATAAAACACAGAAAAAATTAGATTTCCAAGTAAAATTTGTTGCATTGTATTAAATAAGTTTTTTTTCCTTTAAAAAAATTTATTCCTATTTATGTATTTTATGCAAAGGCTTACGGTATGGATTTTGCTATAAGGAGCGTCAATCTTGGAATCCATCTTGGAATTGCTTAGATTGGCCGCCATCTTGATTTGGCGACAGACGTAACGGATACTACATCTCCACGTATTTAAAACAGAAAACAACAGTAAACAGCGAAAAAAAAAAAAAAAAAAAACTTGCCAGGAAAACGTTGTTCAAAAGATATTCACGATTCTTTTTTTATCTTTTGATCTCACACTGTTGCCACACCATACAACTAAATGTGCACAAAATTTAGAAATGTGAAATTAATTCCGAACGAAAGAAACAGAAAATATCACTTGTGAACGTTAACAACGAACATTAGTTTCCGTTCCTTTCCCGTTCGTTGAAAAATATCGAAATAAATAAAGTATCAAAGTTGAAATTCCTTAAAAAAATTACTTTTTGTAAAAATAAATGCTTTTTTCGCAGTACTGGTAAAAGAACAATCCAAGTAATCATAATACTCAACATACAATCCAGATATTCCCAAACTACCAAATTATGGCTGATTTAAGTATACTTACTCAGATGTTTTAGCATGAAACTTATCGAAATATGAAAATAAAGAAAAGTTTAATATTGCATATTCACTAAACTAATACATAATGTATAAAATAAAGTACATTGTAATCAAATATATGGAATAAAATTCATATGGTGCTTGTTCAAACACACAAAAATAAAATCGAACATAGAACGGAAAGACTGTAGACAGACTTACGCAACCAAGCTCAGTCACGAAAAGAAGTAAGTATTCACAGTATGCACACACAAAAAAAGAGTTTCATGAAAATATATTAAACCATTTGGACGTGCATTGGACTTACACACACACCAAACGCGAAAGAGATGAATTTAGCATCAGAAGGGTCCAAA
The DNA here is from genome assembly GCA_947359465.1 of Metellina segmentata. Lineage (NCBI taxonomy): Eukaryota > Metazoa > Arthropoda > Arachnida > Araneae > Tetragnathidae > Metellina > Metellina segmentata. The sequence continues at coordinate 104,496,745 of OX375875.1, forward strand.
ACAGATAGAAAACATGAAATGGGTCGAAAAAATTCAATGTACAAACAAACATTTCATTCTTATTTATACACTACTTTCTTATCCCCATCGAGTTGTCCACATAATGCTAAGTAAATTGCTAGAATAATTCTAAATTGAAATTCCATCTCACTTTTCAAGGTGATTTTTCTAAAACTGACACGATTCATAGCCAACTGTAGTTTGATCTAACAACGGAAATGGCACCAAACTCGGTATGGAGACTAATAATAACATTGGAAGTAGGATTCCGTAAGAAAAAAAAATTTAGTTCCGAAAATCGCCGATACGGGTATTTATATCGCGGTACAAACTAATGTTCTTCACTCACAAAGAGCTGTGGATGCATTGTAATGATTAACATCATACAGCTTCACTAGTTATGCGCGTTTTGGTAATGTGAGTCGCATATTCACTTGAGTTAAGAATATTTTTCGGAGCTGTCTACATGTTTTTTATCCCAAATTACTGGTGCTGTTGACGCATACGAAAGCATAAATTTGCATTTTGCGTTGATACCCGTGTTTTATGCTAATTATCGGTTTAGTTAGCTACAACAGCGCCATAAATACCACTATAGGCGATTTTTGGAACTAATTTTTTTCCCACGGAATTCTACCTTCCATGTCATTATTAGTCTCAATACAGAGTTTAGTGCCATTTCGTTTGATAGATCAAGCTACAGGTGGCTCTGAATAGTGTAAGTTTAAAAAAATCATCTTGTAGATAGGAGAACAAGCCTCCATTGATTTTTCTCACATCGAAAAATATCTGGTGGATTATCAGGATCCCAGAAAAGCACTGACTTATCTACAAAAAAATTCCTCATTTTCAATTCCATATACAGTACAAAGTACCAACTCCGGACGTTTTGCTAATCTACGGGTTTTTTTCTTCACTTTTTTACATCTTTCCGACAATTTAAAAAATAATTAGTTAAACCTGGACTTAATTAAGGAAACTACGTAAAATAACGGAAATGTTCAGAGTTAATAAAACACAGAAAAAATTAGATTTCCAAGTAAAATTTGTTGCATTGTATTAAATAAGTTTTTTTTCCTTTAAAAAAAATTTATTCCTATTTATGTATTTTATGCAAAGGCTTACGGTATGGATTTTGCTATAAGGAGCGTCAATCTTGGAATCCATCTTGGAATTGCTTAGATTGGCCGCCATCTTGATTTGGCGACAGACGTAACGGATACTACATCTCCACGTATTAGAACAGAAAACAACAGTAAACAGCGAAAAAAAAAAAAAAAAAACTTGCCAGGAAAACGTTGTTCAAAAGATATTCACGATTCTTTTTTTATCTTTTGATCTCACACTGTTGCCACACCATACAACTAAATGTGCACAAAATTTAGAAATGTGAAATTAATTCCGAACGAAAGAAACAGAAAATATCACTTGTGAACGTTAACAACGAACATTAGTTTCCGTTCCTTTCCCGTTCGTTGAAAAATATCGAAATAAATAAAGTATCAAAGTTGAAATTCCTTAAAAAAAATTACTTTTTGTAAAAATAAATGCTTTTTTCGCAGTACTGGTAAAAGAACAATCCAAGTAATCATAATACTCAACATACAATCCAGATATTCCCAAACTACCAAATTATGGCTGATTTAAGTATACTTACTCAGATGTTTTAGCATGAAACTTATCGAAATATGAAAATAAAGAAAAGTTTAATATTGCATATTCACTAAACTAATACATAATGTATAAAATAAAGTACATTGTAATCAAATATATGGAATAAAATTCATATGGTGCTTGTTCAAACACACAAAAATAAAATCGAACATAGAACGGAAAGACTGTAGACAGACTTACGCAACCAAGCTCAGTCACGAAAAGAAGTAAGTATTCACAGTATGCACACACAAAAAAAGAGTTTCATGAAAATATATTAAACCATTTGGACGTGCATTGGACTTACACACACACCAAACGCGAAAGAGATGAATTTAGCATCAGAAGGGTCCAAAACAGATAGAAAACATGAAATGGGTCGAAAAAATTCAATGTACAAACAAACATTTCATTCTTATTTATACGTACAGAAAAAATTCGATTTTTCCCACGATAATTTTACCTGAGAAAAATGTTCTGATTGAGAACAAAACTGCAACCCCCTCCAGTTTTACGTCATTACTTTTATCATCAGGTGCACATTGCCGATGAACTGGCTAAGAAGGGATCATCACTGCCCCTGTGTCCTGCTGAGCCTATGACTTTCCATGAAATATACTCCAGAAGTAAGGCTCTTGTCAACTCGCCTTGGAAACTTCCTCCGCCCCATCCTTGGTACTGTAGCCCTGGCCCTGGTGGTGCTTTGAGCTTTGGTGGTGAAAAGCGGGACCAGACAGTTTTATCTAGGTTCAAAACTGGACACCTTAGGACACTAAGGTTCTCCCGGGGAAACAAAATCTTCCCCACTTGTACAAAATGCAACACAAGTGAGGCCACCGCCGAGCATTTGCTAGGATGTATTACGTTATCGCGGGAGGACCTACTGCGTAGCCCTGGTGTGGTTCTAGGGAGATTGAGGGCGGAGGGACTCATGGACCTGATCTGATCCAGATCAATGGGATTCGAAAGAAGAAGATCATCAGGTTGGTTGATTTTTTGGGGTCATATGGCGGAAGCTCATATTTAGCCAAACTGCGCTAATCATGAGACGTCATGTATAGAATGTTGTGAAAGTGAGAAAAGAGGGATTGGGGAAAACACACAGAGTGTGGGACAAAAGCAGAAAAAGATTTTGGTACATCAAAAGCTCAAATTCCCGAGTTTACCAAAAAAAAAAAAAAAAAAAACAGTAAGCACCATGGGGAAAAAAAAGATCACTAAAGTACTTCGGGTTCGTGAAGCCCGAACACACCTAAGGATGTGCCTCTGAGGGCATAACATCAGGAAATATTGTTAATAGTTGTTACCTTGTCGAGGTCTCTTCCTGTGATGATCAACAGAATGAAAGTTACAAGATAAGGCATGCGATGAACATAATACAGGCGTTGAAATAACTTGAAACATTTTCATTTGCCATGGGAAGGTTTTTTTTTTGGAATTCCAGATAAAGTTGCAAATTACTACCTTCAGAAATGCATTGGGCATTTTAAGAATGTAGAGGTTGTGTGCTGAGTCAGTATCAAATACTTCTGTTTTAATTAGGGCTTAATGCACTCAGATTCGAGAACAAGGTAATAAAAAATATTGATTCAGAGCACGATTGTATCAGATAGTGAATGAAACAATCCAGAGAGAAATAATTTGTTTCGCAACTTCGGCAGAGTAATTAATAACATTTTTTTTTTTCAAAATCAAAATGATTCCGATGTGGGACTTATCACATATTGCGTCAGAAAACTGTTTTTATTTTTAAACTTTACTATGCTCTTTTGAATATTACTCTGCTGAGCAAAGGTAAATCATTTTAAGAATGTTTACCACTCTATTAACCCAAGGAATAATTGTGTTTAACCCTTCTTTGCATAATGGTGGAAATTTTCATCATAACATTGAATGCCCAAAAATTATATAAAAGAACAAGTTCACTTTAAGTTGATCGTGTCTGGATACCTTTTTAATGTCCATTGCATAAAAAAAAACATAGCAGTCAAAAATAAGCAAGTGTCACTATCAGTAAAACGAGCTTGAAGTTGTCATTCCGCTGTTTGTTGTAGTTGCAATAAACGTATGATTTCGTTTTTAATTTTGTTTTATTATATTTGAGTTTCTATTGCTAAAAAAGTGAAAATGAGTGGAAGAAAGGTTTGTAACATGTGTTTCTGTTATTTTTAGAGCAATTTCTGAAAAAGTGCTTTTAATTTAAAAAATACCACATGATACCATCATATTGTTTTTTTGCTAAATTTATACTATAAATATATACTAAGATTTTTTTAACCATTTTTCCTTTAATTTTGAACATGAGAATTATATCACCTTGATTTATTTCACCAATAAAGAAAAAATCATGCAAAGAAGGGTTAAGCATGAATGCCAGCATTTGCCAAATTTGTGTCCGTAGCATCATGTGATATAATGACGTGACAAAATCCTCATCTTTGTTCCTGCCTCATGGTTCGCTTCATCCAAGGATGCATTTCTCCTCTACTGTATCAGTAAACTCTCCTTGTATACAGATCCATTAGGGTGGGCAGAATTTGTTTTGAGATTGCTCTTGTAATAGGGTAGAACTTTTGCCTCTTATATATAGATAGAAGTCTGTATTTTTACTTAAACTTTTGACTACGGCTATAGATATAACAAGCATGATTTTTACTGGCGAGATGCTAATAAATTTCAAGGTACAACTGATGTTGTTGTTGTTTCTAATGCCTAGACTGGCAGACCAGAGGAGTGCCAGGCCCGTCGAAGACGGCAAGAGGCGAGGGGGTGCGCCTTCCATGTTATTGAGCCCCATTGGGAGGAAGTCCGACTTTGCTCGACATACATGGCACATCCGTTTTTACAGGAAGACCCCTTTCATCCATCCATTCATTCACACATATCGTAATTTAGATCCCAATCAGAGGCCGATAACCCCCTGATCAAGTACCCCCAGAGGTATTGATTTGGAATGGGAACATGGGGGACTTTGTGACCACGACCTATTTAATGTGCCCCAGTCACCAATAGTGAACACGACGGTCTTTAACCAGGTCGAAGCGCCGATCTCGCAATCATCAGAATTGCAGGCTCCGCCGAGGATAGAACCCACAACCCTTCTGATGCGAGCCCGACGCTCTACTGACTGAGCTACCGCGGCTCTACAACTGATGTAAAGGCTGTAGTCTAAATTGTTTCTTGGAGCGATTCTTATAACCTTCAAGGAACAACTGCTGTAACGGTCGTTGTCTAAATTCTTTCGTGGCGGGATCATGGTACAAATGCCAAACCGGCTGTAGTCTGAGGGGTAACGTGTTTAGTTCTCTACCAGGCGTTTAAAAATGACAAATGGGGCTATATATGCATTTTTTAACATGACTTTTAAAGTGATATTATTTTAATTTGTAATAGCTAATAAATATATTTTAGAGAATGTAAAATCATGTACAGCACTTTGTTTACGTTAACCACGGCCTTCGTACCCACAAAGATCAAGATAATTTTAGAGATCGGTTATTATATCATCAACTTATTGCTCGCCCTTCAGGGATTTTCACACACGTACCGAATTCAACTTATATCCTGGAATCACCATTGAAGCTACAAACACTTGAGTAGCTTACACAAGCCCCCTCACCCCTGTACCAACAATCCTAATACCTTTTACAAGTTAATTCTGAGAGTAATACTATTGAAAATGAGTCTCCAGATTATCTCTTCGCGAAATATTAAAATAGAATAAAAAATAAACTAACTCAAGAACCAGCCAACCATTTGATTGACGCTCTGCTTGGCATAAAACTCAACTCAACAAGTCATCAATAGCCCGTTGTGTTGCTTCAGTACGACGTTAATTGAAATATCTTCCTACATATCCAACCCAACTTAACCAATCACATCTCATTGTATGAAAGATTTCTTCTCGGCAAATCGTACTCTGTCTTCTATTTGGCGCAGCATGGCCAAATATGGCTCTTGCGAAATAAAACCCAATAAACCAATCATTTACTTGACACTGTTTGGCGCAGTGAGGCCAATTATAACCCACGCACCATAAAACTCAACCCAACTAATCTATCTGATTATACGAAAGGCTTTTTCTCTAAAGCTAAATATAGGTGGCATCAGTGTGTGTATTGGGTAACAGTAAGTATAATCCTCATCTTCCGGGCCGACCAACCGGTATAGTGGTTAAGGTGTTAGCCTCTAGATCGGAAGGTTCCTGGTTCGAATCCGGTCCCGGGCATGGATGTTTGTAAGCGTATGGTGTAGAGGCGGCTGGTGCACCTTAAATCTGTCGTGGTCGAAAGTCCTCACGTTGTGTTGGCGTGGAAGTTTGGAGAGTGGGGTGCCAGATCAGGTGTTGCCTCGTCATCACACCGTGGTTCAAAATTACGAGGTGTTGTCCTCGGATCTTTCCCTTAAGGGACTGATCCCGGACCGTCGTCAATAGCCCGTTGTGTTCCTCTAGTTCGACGTTAACTAAAAATTAACAAATTACCGGGCCGACCAACCGGTATAGTAGTTAAGGTGTTAACCTCTAGATCGAAAGTTTCCTGGTTCGAATCCGGGTCCGGATGTTTGTAAGCGTATGGTGTAGAAGCGGCTCGTGCACCTTAAATCTGTCGTGGCCGCAAGTACTCACGTTGGGTTGGTGTGAAAGTTAACAGAGTGTGGTGCCAGCTCAGGTGTTGCTTCGTCATCTGACCGTGGTTCACCATTACGAGGTATTGTCCTCGGATTTTTTATTTAAGTGATTGATCCCGGACCGTCGTCAATATCCCGTTGTGTTGCTCTAGTACGACGTTAACTAATAATTACCAAATACCTCATCTTCCGGGCCTACCAACCGGTATAGTGGTTAAGGTGTTAGCCTCTAGATCGGAAGGTTCCTGGTTCAAATCCGGGCCCGGGCATGGATGTTTGTAAGCGTATGGTACAGAGTCGGCTAGTGCTCCTTAAATCTGTCGTGGAAGTAAGTCCTCAAGTTGAGTTGGTGTGGAAGTTTGGAGAGTGGGGTGCTAGCTCAGGTGTTGCTTCGTCATCTGACCGTGGTTCAAAATTACGAGGTATTGTCCTCGAATCTTTCCCTTAAGGGATTGATCCCGGACCGTCGTCAATAGCCCGTTGTGTTCCTCTAGTACGACGTTAATTACAATATTACCAAATGACATCATCTTCCGGTTGTGTGGTTTGTGAATTCACGAGAATTCCTCTCAAGAATGAATTTTCAGGGACAATCGCAAAATTTCCCTTCAAATTTATTTCGTTTAAAATGAAGTTAAATGAAATATTTCAAGTGAGGAAACAAAAAATCTTAAATATTATATTCAAAGTGAAATAAAATTTCTGCTTTTCACTACATCATAACGCTTATAATTATTTATTCTGTTGTGAACGCCCTTAAATCTAAATGTTTTTTTTTACTAAGCAAGTGTGGAATAGCACACGTACAGTTTCAGTTATGCCACTGCAACCTGTTCCTATCCGTAGCTGCTGGAGCACGTGAGTCGACTTTCGCTCTTTGACACGCACATATCTGCTATTTATAGCTACTGCAGAACGTGCACTGACGTAATATATATAAAAAAAAAAAACATCGACCTTTAAATCCGACAGTAAAACAAAAAAAAAGAAGAAACAAGCTCCTGTTGGGATGCTTGGAAAATAATAATATGACTGGAAACTCATTAACTGATGAACAGACGGATGAGAGTTGTTCTCAGGTACAAATATGTGTGTATGCTTAGTGCTCGTTCCAAGATTACTCTGGAATGAGCATTATCTCCCCAAAGCAATCAGAACAATCTCCATTACTAGCGTTAAACTTGAGCAATTACTTTTTCGAAGCTATCCACGCAAAATAATATATATTGCCAAGACACAGTACGCCCCATCCTTATTTATAGAATCCAAATTTAAGGCTCCACAAGTATAAGAAACCAGAAAAGATTACACTTCAAGCAACTTCCAATGTTCCATTCTGAGTTTGAACCTGCGAGTCGTAGGTGGCATAAGTTCTATTCTTCAACTTAACCTAGGTGTATTTCTCGCTTCTGCGCCAATACCACTCTTGTGTTTGGCGCAGATTGGAAATATATGGCCTTTGTGCGACAAAACCCATTCTATACCTGAAACGAAGTCACATTCTCTTTAAAACTTCCTAAGGGACTAACAAATTTCGGTAAAGCATTCGATGATGCAACAGTCAAAAGTTCTCAGAAGTGCTCCACTGCATCAATACTTTAACCTTTAAAATGTAGCCTGTAAAATCGACGCGGAGTGTTTCGATTGAACCCTATCAACCACCGAACCGACGATTTGATAGTTGGATTTACAACGCACTGAAACAACGAGCAATTAGCGACGGTCCGGGATCAATCCTGAATGAAAACATCCGCGGATATACCTCATAATTTTGAACCACGGTCAGATGACAATGTTGCACGAGTTCGATTACTCTCTGGGTGTATTTCTCTTTTTTGTGGCAGTGAACCTTTCCTCGTGTGTATGTTCATTTATTCGACGGTGTTTGGCGAAGCTTGGTCAAATATGGCCCTTGCGCCTTAAAAAACCTTGCCCAACCAACGATCTATTGCACCCCGAGACATACACGACTATAATATGTTCGCATTCTGTCAAAATATATTTCTTCACGATCCTGAGAAGCTACTTATTTATTGGAATAGATTGCAAAGGATCAATAATTGTATCACTATCTTTTAAAGTAACTCATGTATAACTTTTTTACCTTCCCATTTAAATCAGCAATAGTGATCACCACGTACACGATGGTCTTTGGTTGAGATAGTTAGTTAAATTTACGTCGCACTTGAAGCAACGCAAAGGGCTATTGGTGACGATCCAGGATTAACAATAATTTAAGTCTCTTTTCCATTTAAGAAATTTATTGGTCAAGATAAATTTCCTTGCGGATATATATTGCATTTAGCCACCTACCTGCTATTTGTGTCACAGCGTTTGTATGCCACTCAGTAGGTTCGGTAATCAAATCCCGATTTGTAAGCTCATGAATTTTGGTGATTGCCCCTATTAGAAGCAACGGTGACTTGCATAATGAATACTCTCTTACAAATAGTAACCAGTTCGTCCCTTAAGGGGCGATTCCTATAGTGTGTTGGACGCAGAGCACTGCTACAATGAGATGTTACAGGTTCATTGGGGTCAATTATATCATTCCTCAACCGATTTTTACAGGTAAAACAGGGTGTCCCCAAAACATCAGTACAAGCTTCAAAAATTTATTAAAAAAAGAATAGGCCTACAGTAAAACTAGTTTCAACAATAGATAGAATATCTCAAAAAGTTTTTTCTACTATCTTAGTAAATTTCCTCATGAGATCCTTTCGTAGCACGAAGAATATCAAGACGATATTCCAATTTAATCTACGAACGTTTTAGCATGCTAACATCAACAGTAGCAACAGCTGTTTGAATATTTTGTTTCAATTCCACGACACTTAACTTTTGTTCGGTACACGGTATCTTTTACCTAACCCCAAAAGAAAAAGTCGAGTGGAGTAATGTCAGGAGATCGGGAAGGCCATGCTATGGGGCCATCCACTCGACACATTGAGTTTTCTTCACGGGATCCGCCATTTTGAATAACTGAATTCTTTAACAATCGTTTGCGTGTCCTGCAGCTCTATCTATAATCAGAAACACACTGTAAAAAAAACCTTTTTGAATTATTCTATCTATTGTTGTAACCAGTTTTGCTGTGGGCCTATTATTTTCTCTTTAATAAAATTTTGAAGTTGTACTGATCTTTTTGGTACACCCTGTACATCACATTAAAGAAAACAAACTGCTCTTTAAAATGAGTATAAATATCTTATAAAATATGAAAATCCGTTAAGTAATAAAAGTGCTGTAATATGTTTAAGTCGGGACCATTTTGGAACTGTTTCCCACAATACGTCTGCTACGGAAGCGCCAACTATACGGCAGCCGTACTGCAATAGACGCACTGCTATGTTCTGTTCAAACTGTTCTTTAAAATGAGCTATAAAACATGAACATCCATTAGGTAATGAAAGTGGCGTAATATGTTTAAGGCGGGACGATTATGGAACCGTTTCCCACAATGCGTCAGCTACGGAAGCGCCAACTATACGGCAGCCGTACTGCAATAGACGCACTGCTATGTTCTGTTCAAACTGTTCTTTAAAATGAGCTATAAAACATGAACATCCATTAGGTAATGAAAGTGGCGTAATATGTTTAAGGCGGGACGATTATGGAACTGTTTCCCACAATGCGTCAGCTACGGAAGCGCCAACTATACGGCAGCCGTACTGCAATAGACGCACTGCGTCAGCCGTATGCATCAGACGCGCTATAAGAATCGTAACTTTATAGTGCTGAAGACCCAACAGTTCAAAGGTCAAGCATAAAAAGTATTCATAATTTTCTACAGAAATAAATCAAGAGCAATTGATTCCAGTTCCGAACTCCATACCTTGGACAATTTTTAACCCGCAATGATTCGTTTCCACTTTTCTTTTCAGATTTCTCCCTCCTTCTATTAACAAATATCTTTTTTTTCTTGTAGAGGCGCGAGAAATTTGGGTTCGCATAATCAGTCAACCGAAACCCAAATTTAGTGGTCACGCCGAGCGAGTGTGAAATAGCCACTTGAGAGAAACGAACGCTGCAAAGGGGAGATTGGAAAGAAAAAAAAAGATGTTGCGGCGTTATGCAACGGTAACCACATTTGCTTTGGTGGAGGGAAAAAAAGATGTCCGAGAGCGTTCTCGGTGACCTTTTGTAACGGTACAACCCCTTGTAGTGACAACCTCGATTCTCAAAATTTTAAATCTAGACCAAAGTAAAAATTTTATTTGAGGATTGTCACCAAATATACAGGGTGTTTCAGTGAACCGTTTCAGAACTTCTAAGAGGGGTAGGGTACATCCTGACAACTCGAAATCATATAGCAATGTGGGGTCGGAAATGATTTCCTGAAGCGGTGTTGTACACAGAAACACCGTAAAGAAAAGAGACCGTAAGTGAGAAATCGTTTTAATAATACATGAAAAGAAGCAAAAGGTACATGGATTAAAGTAAGTGTTCGAAGTTTCTTCCACGGGCTACAATGCACGCCTCATATCTCCGACGCATGGACATCCGAACATTCTGGAATACTCCAGGCATATCTCGAATTTCTCCGGCAGCTACTGCAATTCTTGCAACCAGCTCCTCAACATTGTCAACAGGGGTGTCATAAATTAGCGATTTCAGATGACCCCAGAAATAAAAATCAAGACATGATAGGTCGGGTGACCTAGCAGGCCAACGCACGGGACCACCACGTCCGATCCACTGCTGACCAAATGTGACATCCAGGTAGTTACGAACATCTCCGCTATAATGGGCAGGGGCTCCATCGTGTTGGAAGCACATTGTCTGTTGCGTCGATGCAGAAATCTGTTCATCTCTCAAAAGTTGTGGCAATACTCGCTGCAGAAAGAGCAAGTAGTTAGGTCCAGTTAGACGAGACGGTAACAGGTAAGGTCGGATGAGGTGATCTCCCATAATACCGGCCCATACATTGACCGAAAATCGAATCTGTGCTGCACGACGTCGTATTGCATGCGGGTTCTCGACCGCCCAGATATGGTCGTTATGCGTGTTGAAAATTCCTTCCCTTGTGAAGGATGCCTCATTGGAAAACAACACTTCAGCAGGAAAAAGGGAATTTGTAGCACATTTTCCAAGGTACCACTGTGCGAAAGCAATACGAGGTGCATAATCCTCCGGTTGCTGTGTCTGGACACGCTGCACGTGAAACGGATGCATGTCTTCTTCTCGGAGAATCCTCCAGACGCTGCAATGGGAAACCCCGACTGCGTTTGCTACACTTCGTGTACTCGTTCTTGGATTCCCCTGTACATGCTGCAGCACATTCTGTTCGACGTCTGCAGTCCGTGCTGTTCTTACCCTGTCCCTGTCAGCTCTTTCTAATGAATCTGTCTCAGCTAACCTCTGGAGCAGTCTTGCAAAGAAATTATGACTGGGAATACGCCTCGTCGGATATCGTTCCGCGTACAAACGCTGTGCGGCTGGCCCACTACAATTTGCCAATCTACTACCAAATGCATATCGGCTAACTCTGCGATCGTGTAATCATCCATCCTACTAACTTGGCGTTCTTGTGCGAAATGAAGATTCCCTACACGAAAGCTCGTGATTTTCGCACAACGCCATCTACCGCGTCAGGAAAGCATTTCTGACTGCCCATTGGTATATGATTTTGGTTCGTCATGATGTACGCTACCCCTCTTAGAAGTTCTGTTCACTGAAACACCCTGTATAAAACCATCACAGAGCAGCTAATGATAGCGTACTGGAGAAACACAAAGGACCATTGGTGTTGGCCCAAGATCTATTCCGATGGGAAAGATCCGAGGACACCTTGTCATTTGGAACCACGGTCAGAAGACGAGATCAATGCCTGCAGCTAATGGCAGATCATAAGACTTTCACGAGGGCATATATGAATGCTTCTAGGTAGGGTAGTCGAGATTTGGCACACGCCACATGTTGAAAACCGAATTTTTATGCCAAACTAGGATCTTTCTAACTAGACTACGAACATGTTGCGATCCAACCGGTCTAGTGGTGAAGGTATTAGCCTCAAGATCGAAAGGGTTTCTGTTTCGAATCCGGATCAGTGCATGGATGTTTATAAACATATGGTGTAGAGGCGGCTGGTGTTCCTTAAATCTGTCGTGGCCGAAAGTCCTCACGTTGGCTTGGTGTGGAAGTTTGGAGAGTGGGGTGCCAGCTCAAGTGCTGCTTCGTCATCTGACCGTGGTTCAAAATTACGAGGTGTTGTCCTCGGATCTTTTCCTCAGGGGATTGACCCCGGACCGTCGTCAATAGCCCGCTGTGTTTTGCTCTAGTACGACGTTAATTAAAAAAATCGCTGGGGACTGATTTGACCCTGGCGGCCATGATTTGTATGATTTTTGTGTTGCAGCTGATCCTTACTACAACGAAACATCTTGCAAGTTCAAACCTTTTGCCCCATGTAAATTTTAAAGACACAATGAATGCTCGTCCGGTCGGCGTGGGCCCCATTGGGTTTACTTCATTGGCTGGAAGTCCTTCCCCCCTCCCAGCCAAAGACTCCAAACCCTAACGGGTGAGTAGGGAGGTGGAGGATCTGAAACAAGATAATGCCCGGCCTCACACGACACGTGTTGCTACGAATTGTCTTCAAACTTAATCGGCCAGCTATGTCTCCTGATCCATATAGCACATTTCCACTCATTGAGCACATTTGGGACGCTAGGGGAAGGCGATTGCAACCATCCTGGAATGTTGAACATTTAGGACGACAGTTGCAGGCAATTTGGAAAAAAAACGCGGGGGTTGCGCTTTCGAAATATCCAAGCGATCTTTTTCTGCTCCATCCCACTACTTTATCCCCCAATCCCCTTTCATGACATTTTGTACTTAACTCTGATCTGCTTCGGCGCATTTTGGTCAAATATGACACTTGTGCTTTAACACCTAAAAACAACCAACAAATATATTATCAGCTATGTCAATCTTTTTTCTGCGAACACGGGTAACGGTCCGGGATCAATCCCAACATGCGAACACGGGGGAAGAGGTGTAGGAAAGCTTTGTTTCGCGCATGCCCACAAAGGCTCATATCGTATTCCATAGACTGTATGTAGATAGCCATCTTGTAAAATGACCCCGTAAAGCACCAAAAATCAAACCATTGGAACACGCTAATGCCTAAAATATCATTGAAGAAAGCTGTAACTGTTTAGTTTGCTGTCTTTAATAAACACAGGGCTCGCGCTCACGGGGTACCCAAGTAATCTTTTTCTGTTTTTATCCCACTGATTAATTCCCTGGAATCACCTTTTCCCCCTTTCAAGATATACTCTATAACAAAAAGTCGACGCACCAAGAAGTTGTCCGATTGCGATAAAAATGGGTGGATGTGAAGAACATACATAGATAAACAAACGATTTACATTTCAGAACAGTTGAATGAATTATTTCAGAGTTTTAACGTTACAAACGGAGGAAGTCAATAAGGCGTTGGTCCACCTCTGGCCTGGATGTGTCACCCGGCGTGGTATAGACTGAAAACGTTACCGGATGGTGTCCGGTGGAATTTCTTACCAAATTGTCTCCAACTGTCGGGCTAAATCTTCAACATTCCGGGATGGTTGCAATCGCCTTCCCCTAGCGTCCCAAATTTGCTCTATGGGAGAGATCAGGAGAGCTAGCAGGCCAAGGAAGTGTTGGGAAAGCTTGAAGACAATTCGTAGCAACACGTGCCGTGTGCGGCCGGGCATTATCTTGTTGAAAAGTCCGGGGTGTCGCGAAAGGAACAATAACACAACCTTTCGTAGAATGTCGTCTACGTACCACTGTGCTGTAAGTGTGCCGGAAATGACTACAAATGCTATCAAAGGATATGGCACCTCAGACCATAATACCCTGTTGCGGGCATGTGGGGCGTGCGATAGGAAAGGCAGGATCTCCACGTTGGCCTGGACGTTTGCGGTTGTCATCAGGACACAGTTGGAGACAGGACTCGTCACTAAAGACCATACGTCCCCAGTCAGCGACGTTCGAAATTGATAGAGCCCGCCACCACTGCAATTCTTCCCCTTCTTGGTGCGTCGACTTTTTTGTTATAGAGTGTATATTAACGGGCTGCTTTGATAATCTATACCAGGGGTGGTCAACCTTTTACACACCATGCGTCAATTTTTTTTCACATACGAGTTCAGATGCGCCTTACAACTCAAATACCTTTTCTACCTTCTGACGTTCATTGGGTGGGGTTGGAAAATAGGGATATGAGGTAGGATCTCCTTCGCTTAGGGAAGGAAGAGAAATAACTCACTCACGCCGACTAAATTAATTAATATCCGACAGTTCGAAAGATACACATTTACTGGAGCACTAATCTACAAAAGTGAGAGGAGATCTATTGAACGAGAGGGCGATCGTTGTCTTGGACCCCACTGATGGTGCTACAGCTGTGCCGGAGAGTATCGATTGGTGAAGACTGTATGAATTTAACTGAGAGCACTCTGGCGTTGAAAATATGGAGATGGGTTAAGTTATGGCGCCTACTTCAAAAGAGTAAGTAGGCGCAAGAATGCAATGCGCCACTTGTAATCATCGAATGCGCCACGTTTGGCGCATGCGCCACAGGTTGGCCACCCCTGATCTATACTAATAAATTACCTCTTTCTACTGTCAACTTTCGCTAAAACCTAAATTGAATTGCGGCAAACACCAGAGTAAACCATACTCAGAATTAACAAGCCATGTCTTTATGACAACCCCATCACTCAGACTTAGTGGTGGGGGCAGTTCTCGTGGTATATATACAATATCAGAAACGGGAAATCAGACCTAAACGAAGAAACAATCAAAGTGGAAGACGTCTGATATTTGTGATAACTTTATTCACAAGGCGGAAAAATTTCAAGTTGTGGGAAAAAAATTCTGATTTGTTTGGCTAAAAATATTATTGTGGTAAACAGACAATTTCACCTTTGGGCAATCATCTCTTCAATTAATTCTATCTCAAAAAAAATTATCAAAAGCATCATCTCGTATTTTTAAATAATTTGATTCTTAACACATAAATCTATTTTGAAGTGTAAGCTGTGGAAAAAATACTTGCTTCTCCCATTACCTGGTCGAAAATATGAAGTAGCGAAATAAGAATCCTCGTGATTACCATCCATGATTATAAGCACAGATCAGATAATGATAAAGTTCTAATGCCTCCTCTGAAATTGCTGGATGCTTTAAAAGTGATCGTTAATGACCATTAGTGACCCAAAGCGTACGGTCATTATCATCACTGAACGTGATCTTTTCTATTAAAGCGGTCTCCACGATCATTGCCACTTAATGCGAGATTCCCCCATTGTTCAGGCTGGCCATTTTTTTCTTGTTTTCTGTTCGGGTATCCTCGCATCACGCCAAGTAATTTATATGTAAATAAAAACTGTGCGCAGCCCGACTTTTTCACGGAGAGGCGAACTTTTAATGCCTCGAGTGGCATAACACTAAATTATGTTCCTTCGCGATTTCAGCTTACCGATCAGTTAAAATTCAATCTCGATTGTTGGATCTAGTGAAAGGATTCCCTTGCGCGTTTTTACGATTTTGTGAACGATTGAAATGCGTGTTTCATGTGTGGGAAACCGATAGCATATCCGGGAAATGCTTATCATTCAAATTAAATCAATACTCTTGAGTTGGTAAAAATAAATGAAGGTTATTTAAATGCAGTAGTACCTCGATTATCCGGGGTAATGTAGACTAAGCTCATCTCGGATAAGGCGGATGTAGTTACACAAAAAGGCTATACGAAATACAGAAATTACATATCGCACCCCGGCAAGAACAGTGACACAAGTCAAAAATAAAAATGTTGATGTTTTTTTTTTTCTAATGGCGGGCACATTTGACCTAAGTCATTGGCCACTACAAGGCCGGAAGTGATGCCATTTGTGAAGGAGCACCCAGTGGAAGGACCATAATTTCTCCTAACAATTTATACTTCGTAATTTTTAACCATGTTCAGATGACGAAGCAACACCTGAGCTGGTATAAGCTTACAAACATCCATGCCCGAACCCGGATTCGAACCCCTTCCGATCTAGAGGCTAACACCTTAACCACTATACCGGTTGGTCGGCTAAAAATTGGGATGTTATGTCATTGAAAAATATGCATGAGGTGCCCCAGCATGTTATATTACTATTCCATTGAATATAATAGAAGTTACAACCATAAATACTTACCTTAAGATTTAAAAGAAGCTTATACTATTTCAATATTAGTTGTATAGTATCATTTAAGTTGATGTTTCTCAAATTCAGAAATTTTGAGTTCTGTCACTTTTCTTGCCGGGGTGCGACATGTACTGTACTAATCTGCACATGTTACTAGAACTGCTCTTGAGAGATTCATAGATAGGTAGTTTGGTTTCGGCTTTTGTGGCACAAGATCTGTGCCAAACAGAAGACAATGCCAAGTAAAAATGTCGGGGTACAGCTTCAGTCCACGTATATAGCGGTGGCAATGGCCTTGATGCTTTTTTGGTGCACTTCTTAGGTCGCCAAGGAAAAAATTATTTCAAATGAACCAATGAAATCAAACGACAGTTTAACGGATTGTGAAAGAACTTTGTAGAGTATTCAAAATGAAAACTTAAAACTTTCCACTTGCCGAGGCTGCCACAAAATCCGCAATAACCGTAATACAGATGGGTTGCCTTAACCTGTCATTACTTGCTACTAAAAGTACGCCAAAAAGCACATAGACCGTTGCCACCGCTATAAACGTAGACTGAAGCTCTTCCTATGTCGGAAAAGGAAAAAAAGAGGGAATGGGGAATACATCAGAGCGATGAGAGCATGAGATATCGCTTGGGTATCTTACTAGGGTGACTCCCTAACTGTAAGCCCCATGGGTAATTGGTAATTGTTTATTAACGTCGTACTAGAGCAACACAACGGGCTATTGACGACGGTCCGGGATCAATCCCTTAAGGGAAATATTAGAGGACGACACCTCGTATTTTTGATCCACGGTCAGATGACGTAAGCCACTAGAGTACCTCTAATACAGAAAATATCACTAGAGTACCTCTTGTCCATGAAACACGTACACATGTAAAGAGGATTTGCTCCTGAATGTTTACGTAGGTAGGTAGTTGAATTTACCTCTCACTGAAGCAACACAGCGGGCTATTGGCGAAGGTCCTGGATCCATCCCAAAGGGAAAGATTTCAACACTTCATCGCTTTGAATAACGGTCAGGCAACTATGGCACCTCCGCGCCACGCCAACGTGAGGATATCGGAGGTCAAGAAATATTGAACTTGCACCCTCCCCCACGTACACGACGGTCTTTTGGTAGATAGAGGGTCAATCTAGCAACTCACCGGTTCAGAATCTGCAACTCTAATTTGGCTACCACTGTGGTAATAAAAATTACACACTAGTCCAATATGAGATCAGCAAAAAGTTGGGTATCTCCAATTCCATTCAAGTGTGTTCGTCATCTGACCGTGGTTAAAAATTACGAGGTGTTGTCCTCGAATCTTTCCCTTAAGGGATTGATCCCGGACCGTCGTCAATTGCCCGTTGTGTTGCTCTAGTACGACGTTAACTAAAATTACCATTACCATTACCATCCATTCAAGTGTTTCCAGTTTTATCTTTTGTAACTATTTATTAACAATGATAGGACAATTACAAGACAAAGAAAGATGTGGATCCAAGGTCCAACGTGGTCTTCCGTCGACCACGTTCCAAATCAATCTGATCGAATTCCCCATCGAGTAAGGAAGATGCGCGTTTACCATTTCCCTTTCATAGGCATTATCAAGAAATCTGTGGCTAAGTTGCCACAACCACGGCACTTCATGAAGCTAATCTCTACTATTATAAAAGGAAGTGTTTGTTTGTCTGATTGTCTGTTTCTTACCGCAAAGTTCTGACGATTCTATGGCACTTACAGCAATGAGATTTGGCACACAGGTAGTGCGAATTTTTTGCAATTTTTGGGTCGTGGTTAATTTTAAAATTGAATCTAGAACATTTTTAAATGAATTTAATAGTTTTAGCGGATTCTTCGACGCGTTTCTTCCGGAGAAAAGAAGAAACACTCGAATCTGGACTTTCTACCCACGTGAAGTTGCCGTCAACCTTGGAACCATGCCAAGTTTTTTTCATAGCGGAGAACGCTCATAAATTTATTTGTTTCGTCTCCGCTTTATTTTTCGCGGAGGAACGACTTTCCAGCCAGACGATAAATCTTTAAACTGCTGGACTCACTTAGTTGTTTTTTCTATCTCCTAGAACGTTAAAGATAGCGTAAAAATTTGAACGGATTTGAAATCTGCGGAAAATTTCACTTTAGATCGATACCTAAAAATATGATTTTCTTTAAATAAATAATTTTTTAATTGAATATATCTTTTATATTTCCGCAAGAGATTGTGACGTCTCGTGAAACAGATTGCATCTTCTGCCACCTTCGGGTTAAAAAAAAAAGAAACATATTACATTTCCTGTCCTATTCCAATTCAGGGAATGAGAGCAAAAAATAAAAAAACATTTTGACTGGGATTGTCAATTCTTTTTCGGAATTCAACAATTCATTTCAATCGGAATCGCTAAAGATAGATTGAAAATTTCAACGGATTTGAAATCTGCGGAAAATTTTACACCAGATTAATAACTTATATCACGGGCCGGGCAACGCCGGGCTAGCCACACAGTAGCAAGTTAAGAATAATCTGAACTCGAATTTGTGGCACAGTAAGTATTAAATGTTATACTTTTATAAAAATCTGAATGTGAATTACTTTTTCCTTTTACATTCGAAAATTTCCCTAAAAGTACTCCGCAGCAGTTGGTCGCTTCTTTGGACAAAGTACTCAAGTTAACGTTTTAAAACACTTCTATTAAAAATTGGCAGTGCTTGCGTATCCCACAAACTTTGTAGTTTACTATCAGTAGGGTCTCCCTAGCCGGACATGTCCTCGTGGGGTAGTGGCCAGACCAACCGAGATATCTCGGTTGGTTGAGATTTGACGCAAGGGCCATATTTGACCATTCTGTGTCTTAATAAGACCAGTCCACTTCAAGTAATGGGCAATCACACACAAAGGAAGTTTTACTGGCACAGAGAAATGCACCCAGGGAGTAATCGGATCCTAAGTGCCTACATGTTCGCAGGTTACTAGAAGACAGGATAATTACCTCGAGTCGTCCCTCTTGGGCCTTGTGACTTAACCATTACGATGCGGAAGATTGACTTTTGTTACCACTAAAATATCGCTTACACCAGCGGCATGGTAGCGGTGGATGTTATCCCCCTTTTAAGTGACCGATGGCATCGATCACCATTTACGAGCTGTCAGCGACTGACCTTCTAGAGGATCCCTTCTTTTGTTCGTGGGCCCCCTACCCTGCCAACCGTGAGGTTTGAACGCTTTGGGGAAAGCAGAAAGTCGTCAGGTGACATCTCTTCTCACGCCAAACGATACTATGAAAGGAAAGCGTCAGTCGTAAATGCCACTCACGGCCCTGTCGCTCAAGTTAGGCAATTATGTATTGGGGTTCGGAGAAGCGGGAGAAAAGCCGTTCTGTGAGACGATTGAAAAAATCTAAACGCCGCAGTGTAAAGGTCAATATTATAGAATGGTAATGGTAATTTTAGTTAACGTCGTACTAGAGCAACACAACGCTATTGACGACGGTCCGGGATCAGTTCCTTAAGGGAAAGGATCCGAGGACGACACCTCGTTTTATTTAAATAATTTTTTTAATAATTTTATTAAAAAACAACATTTATTTAAATAATTTTGAACCACGGTCAGATGACGAAGCAACACCTGAGCTGGCACCCCACTCTCCAAACTTCCACATAAACTCAACGTGAGGACTTTCGGTCACGACAGATTTAAGGTGCACCAGCCATACGCTTAGAAACATCCATGCCCGGACCCGGATTCGAACCAGGAACTTTCCGATCTAGAGAGGCTAATACCGTAACCGCTATACCTGTTGGTCGGCTAATAATATTCTAGAAACGTTTCGTAGCTGTGTAAAGAAACGCATCATATAGCCTTAGTTTCACTATACTTGTGGATATCGGTTTTCCAACTAATGCTTAGTGATCGATTTTAAGCAGTAATGCAGCGCAACTGCCATCAGACGATGATGTAACCCTAACACATCCCAAAATAGAGAACTTCGGGTGACAGTTCCAATGAAGAATTGTTATCATGAACGAGAAAAGATAGAATGATCTACACAAAAACACCTGTCAACTCCATAATCCCAACACCTAAAGAGATAGAGCGTCACAACTAGACGATATCCGAGCTGTTACTTCACAACTTAATTGTTGGCTTCCTGTTTGAACACTAGTATATTGAGTATCGTGGTTGAAAGTGGATGTTTTTGGAGGGATGTATTAACCTCTCGCATTTGATTGTTTTTGCTATGAATTCGTAACAAAGATTATGTATTTTTAAGATGTTGAATAAAAGTTACGTTTCTGATTCTAGAGAAAATTACTCCAATGTATAGCTTCTGCTTAGTTTATCAAACAGAAGAATGTCAATGGCTTGTTATTAGCCTTCCTCTTATTCGAAAGTGACATATTTCTGATTTTAGTGTGTGGAATAATTTTTCATAACTTACGTATCCTATAACTTAAAAGTTCACATTCCGCTCATAAAAATTGTAAAATCGTTATTACAGTGCAGTTTGAAGTATGATATGGTATTTTGATTAACATTGCATTGTAGCAACGCAACGTTGGCAACCCAGTGACGTTAGAATTGTAATGAATTAAAACTAATATATTTTGTGTGAACTGTGACGTCATCTAACAATTAAAGTTAAACATTTATTTAAACTAATTGAAATGTTATTTACAGAGTTAATTATCAACAATTATTAAAAAGTCGTGAGTACAGCTATAGACATCGAACCGCCTAGGAGTCAGGCAAGGAAAGGTAATTTTTAGTTAACGTCGTACTAGAGCACCACAACGGGCTATTGACGACGGTCCGGGATGAATCCCTTAAGGGAAAGATTCGAGGACAACACCTCGTAATTTTGAACCACGGTCAGATGAAGAGGCAACACCTGAGCTGGCACCCCATTCTCCAAACTTCCACACCAACCCAACGTGACGACTTTCGACCACGAGATTTAAGGTGCACCAGCCACCTCTACACCATACGCTTACAAACATCCATGCCCGGACCAGATTCGAAACAGGAACCGCATAGTAGCCAGGAGCGTGGTTCCAAAAATCAGATTCTGGAGGATATGTCTGTTCCTCTCAAATCTTAAGTTTCATATCTCGAGCCGACCAACCGGTATAGTGGTTAAAGTGTTAGCCTCTAGATCGGAAGGTCCCTGGTTCGAATCCGGGTCCGGGCATGGATGTTTGTAAACGTATGGTGTAGAGGCGGCTGGTGCACTTTAAATCTGTCGTGGCCGCAATTCCTCACGTTGGGTTGGCATGGAAGTTTGGAGAGTGGGGTGCCATCTCAGGTGCTGCTTCGTCATCTGACCGTGGTTCAAAATTACGAGGCGTTGTTCTCAAACTTTTCCTTAAGGGACTGATCCCGGACCGTCGTCAATAACCTGTTGTGTTGCTCTAGTACGACGTTAACTAAAAATTACAATTATTATTACATATCTGGAAAAACTTTGTCAGAACCATCGCTCACTTGCGGACCCAAACACATGCGAAGGGGGTTTTCAGTTTGAACTCCGACATCATATCTGCAAGAAAAGTTTTTGAAGTTTCGTCTGCATTCCGACTGGAGTTCGTAAGGTCGGGATCTTGGGCTCGTCTTCCGTTTTCTCACGGAGACCCAAAGTGCAGGTGCCGAGCTTGTTTATCGCGTCGGGGTTGATCTGAATTCCAGATGAGGGGGTGGGAGAGCTACCGGTATAGGACTAATGAATTTACAAATGCTTTCAAACTTCTGTAATTATTAGTGATATAGGTTTTATGACACCAAACACGATAAACAAGGAAGAAAATAAACAGTGAAACAGCGAATATTTTGAGTGGGTATGCCCACTCCCCTAACGAACAGCAAGTTGCAAACGAAGCAGGTGCGATTAATGTCAGGTTCTTCCTCCTCTCTTCTATTTTCTGTGTTTGTACAACTTTTTGTGCACAAAAACAGTCCATTATTTGATATTGTATGTTTTGTGTCTGGCGTAGCATGACGAAATATAGGAGCCTTGCGCCCTAAAAACTGCACAACCAACCGAATATTTGGATGAAAACATTAGAAGGACGGTCCACTGATGCAATTCCTTTCCGTGTAATGCTGTTAAAATTTATTTTCTCAAATTGCATTACATTGGTCTAGGTTTCGTCCTAAAGATCTGGTTTCAAATCAGTTTAGGTGTGTGCGTGGGAGGTTGTCCACTGATTTAGGCAGACGAATGTTTGGCTCTCTGACTTTCGGTTCAACAGGCTCTGGGTTCAAATCTCAGTCAGATGCAGACAGATTCGCTTTGTTTTCGATTTTAAGGACCCCATGCAGGAAACAAAAAAGAACTCAAAACCACTCTAGGTAGGTAGTTAATTAACGTCGAACTCTGGACAACACAACGGGATATTGGCGACAGTCCACGATCAATCCTGAAGGGAATGATCCCAGGACAAGACCCAGGACACACGAGGTCAACACTTGAGCTAGCGCACCTCAGTCTCCAAACAACCACACCATGCCAACGTGAATACATTTGAGGCCGCGACAGATGGAACGTGCACCAGCCCCGACAACCCCCCTTACCTAAATTTGAACAAGAGAGTTCAATTGAAATGAAACGAGCACAAAGCTTCGCATTGCTGCGTTAGTCAATTTTCGCAACACGAGGACAGATTTTTATCAGGACCTTCAGCATCACCTCAGAAGGAAACCTGTTCGCCGCCGTGGTCTCGAGAGCTATCGATTTCCTTCTCTGGAAATCGACAGAAGGGCTTTTTCGCGTGCTAACAACACCCATTCATTTCCTCCATCGGCATAAAAAAAATCCAATCCTTTTACGACGGCGAAATTGCAATGAATCTGCCAGAGGAAGCCGTAACCGATAAATAAACCCAACTCGTCGGGGCTACCGAACGGAATAAACACATCAATAAAAAACCAACCTCCCTCCATCTCTCCCTGGACTGCATCCGGTGTAAAGTCTCAACCCCAAGACATTTAGCGCACCGAGATTGTATCTCCGCCAGCTCTGTCCGACACGCGATTGTGAGCGGAATCTTAAAGGAGGGATTGGTCAAGGGAACGGGAGAGATTGCGGCCACTCAAGAGACCCGCTGCTGCTCCTTGAAGACTACGCATTTCCTGGTTCCGAGTCGCTCATTTGAGAGTTATGATTCATTTGACTCAATTAGCTGTTCGCCGGAACTGGTTGCTCGGCTCTTTTCCCACCTGCAAGTGGCGCGGACCGGATGAAATAATTACAGCAGCCGAGAGTGTCTATTTCGGGGAGCTTTCGGAATGGATGCTTCGAAAACATCAAACTCACGACGGTTTTGTTTTTTCCTCCTTTTCAAGCTAGAGCGGAATCCTTTGAAATGGGCGACAAGCCAAACAAACGGTTGGTTTTGAGTTTTATGGCGCAAGACTACAGTTGACCAAGCTGCGACATTGATAATAACGATTTCTGCTGATTTAGCCACTGTTGCAGTAAAGATATTCAAGACAGTTTTTGGTTCGTTTAAGGCAGGATAAGCAAACGCTTTGTAGGCATAGCAACGGTTGGTTTTGAGTTTTATGGCGCAAGGACTACAGTTGGCCAAGTTGCGACATTGATATTAACGATTGCTGCTGATTAGCCACTGTTGCAGTAAAGATCTTCAAGACAGTTTTTGGTTCGTTTAAGGCAAGATAAGCAAACGCTTTGTAGGCATAGCAACGGTTGGTTTAGAGTTTTATGACGCAAGGACTACAGTTGGCCAAGTTGCGACATTGATATTAACGATTGCTGCTGATTAGCCACTGTTGCAGTAAAGATCTTCAAGACAATATTTGGTTCGTTTAAGGCAAGATAAGCAAACGCTTTATAGACATAGCAACGGTTGATTTCTGCTGATTAGCCACTGTTGCAGTAAAGATCTTCAAGACAATTTTTGGTTCGTTTAAGGCAAGCTAAGCAAACGGATGATAGCAACAGTTGTATTTGAATTTTATGGCGCAAGGACTACAGTTGGTCAAGGTGCGACATTGATGTAAACGATTTCTACTGATTAGCCATTGTTGCAGTAAAGATCTTCAAGACAATTTTTGGTACGCTTAGGCAAGATAAGCAAACGCTTTGTAGGCATAGCAACGGTTGGTTTTGAGTTTTATGGCGCAAGACTACAGTTGGCCAAGCTGTGACATTGATATTAACGATTTCTGCTGATTAGCCACTGTTGCAGTAAAGATCTTCAAGACAATTTTTGGTTCGCTTAAGGCAGGATAAGCAAACGCTTTGTAGGCATAGCAGCAGTTGGTTTTGAGTTTTATGACGCAAGGACTACAGTTGGCCAAGCTGCGACATTGATAGTAACGATTGCTGCTGATTAGCCACTGTTGCAGTAAAGATCTTCAAGACAATTTTTGGTTCGTTTAAAGCAAGCTAAGCAAACGCTTTATAGGCATAGCAACGGTTGATTTCTGCTGATTAGCCACTGTTGCAGTAAAGATCTTCAAGACAATTTTTGGTTCGTTTAAGGCAAGCTAAGCAAACGGATGATAGCAACAGTTGTATTTGAATTTTATGGCCCTAGGACTACAGTTGGTCAAGGTGCGACTTTGATGTAAACGATTTCTGCTGATTAGCCACTGTTGTAGTAAAGATTTTCAAGACAATTTTTGGTACGTTTTAGGCAAGTCACACATTGGTCCAACATCTGTCCTAAGACATTAAATTGACTGAAATAGGCATGATTTCTTCATTGAAACGAAGAAAGCAATCGCATATCGTATGTTTTGTCGCCTGCTACTCCAGTGTGGCCGGGCTTGGTTAACATTACAGATGCGTAACACTAAAGTAGAAACGTTTCTGAGGTACCCCCACCCGAGTGATCTTTCGTATCTTTTATATTTACCCTTGACTACCCTTCTGCTTTTTCATACTCTGCCATTGTGTTGATTTTCGTAGCTATATCAGATATATGGCCCCTTGTGCAATAAAACCCGAAACCAACTAATTAAACAACCTGAGAAACAAGCGGGATTGCCGTGGCGCTATGGATTCGCCCACCGCGCAAGCAACTTACGAGTTGTAGGCGAAGCAGATTTCTCTCTTTTATATCAGTAAAACTTTTCTTGAATTGAGAGTTGCCAACTTTATCTGAGACAATTCCGGAACATATTGTGCGAAACTGAAATATTGATATTGTCACTCAGTTGTATGTCTAAAAGCTGCATTTTTCAGGAGAGAAAAAAAAAACACGATTTATTTCCTTAAGATTTGATTCTATTATTATATACTTTGGGTTTTGTAATTAGTTTATTGCATACATTAATGACATAAGAGAGTTTGCCACTTGATGGAAATCACAAAATGCCACATATTGCAACAATAAAAGAAAAAAAAATAGAATTTTTAACATACTAACTTTTGCACTTTGAGTGCTTATATAGTAGTAGTGGAACGAACGTTTGATGGGCACGAAGTCATGTGCAATAGAAAGAATTATTTTGGAGTGTAGATGATATGGGTCGAAAGCTTTCTCTGAAATTTCGTGTCTGTTTAACATTCAACCGGGATTCTGGACAGCAACATAAATTGCGGGCCAATCCAGGACGGTTGCCAACCTACTTGTATGCGTATGTCCATTACTTGGTGTTGTGTTTGGCGCAGCTTGGAAAAGTATGGCTCTTGAGCCATATAACCCTACCAACCAACCTGAGTTGACCACGCATATGCATCATCCAGGCCCCCAACCTCATTTCGAAAACATTTATTTTTCTTAAAGAACGCCACTCATCAAGAACATTGCATTCCTCCCTGGGGTGTATTTAGTACTTCTGAGTCAACAAAACTTTCATTGTGTGGGTAAGTCTATTACTTAGTATTGCTTGTCATGTATCTAGCGCAGCATGGTCAAATATAGGAGTTGCATCATAAGACCCCCAAACCAGCCAATCATCAAGCACATATTCAGAAAATGATTGATGGTCCAGTCTTCTTTCTCTCGCTTCCCTAAATGCTATAATGCCACTGCGCATTGCGTTTTGCGATATTTTCGACTGTTAACAGACTTTTAGGCCAGGTGCACACAGACGGTTTTTCAACGTGCGGCGCCGCTGCCGCACCGCAAGTGCGGTCTGAGACACATTAGTTCCAATGAATTAGTGCACACATGCCTTCGGCGTCTATGAGGCGACGCACGTCCAACTTGTGTGCAATTTGTACCCCAGTTCTCCAAGGCGCCGCAGCTCACCGCGCACGCTTCTCCGGTCTGAAATACCTTGTTATCATAAATAAATGGAAGATAAATAATTATTAATAAGTGATTGGTAATTGGTAATTTTTAGTTAACGTCGTACTAGAGCAACACAACGGGCTATTGACGACGGTCCGGGATCAGTCCCTTAAGGGAAAGATCCGAGGACAACACCTCGTAATTTTGAACCACGGTCAGATGACGAAGCAACACCTGAGCTGGCACCCCACTCTCCAAACTTCCACGCCAACCCAACGTGAGGACTTTCGGCCACGACAGATTTAAGGTGCACCAGCCGCCTCTACACCATACGTTTACAAACATCCATACCCGGACCCGGATTCGAACCAGGAACCTTCCGATCTAGAGGCTAACACCTTAACCACTATACCGGTTGGTCGGCAAAATAAGTGATTGGATAAAACGTTTATTTTGTTTCAAAATATACTTTTTTACACCAAGTAAGAGAAATAAAACACGTCTTCTTCGATAGAATATTTATCGCAAAGGGTACGAAATGAGTACTTACGTCATTTCACGGTTAGGTATTGGCTGAGTTCGGCTTCGGTGCCGCACGTTGAAATTCGGATGAGTGCACCGGGCCTAAACATGCATTTTACCCCTGTGCGATTTACGAAACTTTTGTGTTATAACTAGTTTCAGCATGTTTCTTTGATAACGCTTTAATTCCAAAACCATTTCGTGAAGAATTCGAGCCCCATCGCAGCTCTTGATGAGGGCTTTTTGAATATGCTAATCTATATATATAATTCTCTTACGTGGCACGCAAAAAAGACGTTATTTGTAATCGCGTTTTGGCAACACTGTACGATTGTTTGTTTATCGCGAAGTCTCGCGCATCGATTGAATTTATAGCGTTATCGGATGAAATTTTATTGAAAAAAAAAAGGACATTTTAATGAGCTGTTGCAGTTAGTTTATAATAGAAATCAAAGAAAGCGGAGGATCTTTTCAGGGCCATTTAAAAAACGGTCCTTTTCAGGGCCAACAATTATAGTTCAACAAGACGCTTGCACTACAACTTTCGGCAACAAACTCAATGAAAAAGTGAGGGTCGTTAAAGTGCTGGTAAAATGTACACACAAACAACATGCTGGGTATTCAATTTCCAAAGCAACGCTCACATTTCGAATCAAAATTTGCACAAAGTTTTCATTTGAATTCTGATTTTAGAGATACTGTATATATTTTTTCTGTAATACACAGCAAATTTAGATTTGAAAAACATTCTTTTGGCAACATATTTTGTAAACAATCCCTTCTGCTAGGACACATGTCTTCATTGAGGCGAGCGAAGCGAGCATAGGTTCGCGCAGCGAAGCAATCCTCCGGGGGTTGGCGAGCGTTAGCGAGCAGGGGGCAGGCCCCCTAGTATAAATTAATACAGATTAAAAAAATATTATATCACAACAGCAAAAAGAACCTGAAAAAACTGAATAGGGATACAATTAATAATATTGCGAAATGCACTTCTGGGCATGTTTATTTAAAGTTGAAGACCTCAAGAGAGAGAAGGAGAGAGAGAGAGGAGAAAAGTTGGTATTTTTCAAATAAAATAAAATCACTGTCCGCGTCTCATTTTTAAAACTGCCTCGTATTTCGTATTTCTCTCGCTTTATTGCTATTTCGAAAACCATTCCTTTGTTTAGAGAAATAGTATAAATGAGTCTAAATGCTGGGATATGTACGAAGTGACCAACGGAATTCGCTGGCTTCACTCAAGTGACAGGTACTAAATACATCTACATCTTACGCTGTATGATTTCCAAACCCTTCAGTCGGAATTTAATTCGGTGATGGTTGAATCATTACTATTGGATTTATTTGATTTGATGTGGATTTCAGTTCAAAACAACAAAGGTCATTAATGAAAACGTAAAGTTATTTATATAGCAATTACGTTTCTTTCAATAAAAATGGCCCGCTCAAGATTCGATATTGTTTAGGTTATTAAAAATATGTTTTTGTTAAGTTTGTATGAGTTTACAATATGACTGACTTGATGCAAGAGCTATTTTGAAAACTACTTCTGAAATTATATGTAACAGTAAAGAAATAAGCACTTTTCCTATTAATATAACTTAAAACACAGTGATTTATACCCACCATGAAGTTGAAATATTTTTCGTAAATAAAACAAATTGTTGCAGTAATTTAATTTTTTCTTAAATGCAAACAAACGTTTAAAAATATACGTTTGTTAAGTTTTTTACTGAAAAAATGATTCAAACTCTCACAATTGTTTAAGCTTTTCCAAAATAATGTAATCATTATGTTTTTATTTACATAATTTGTTTTCACAATATTATTTTAATAAATAAAAACTACTCGTTAAATGTTTTCTTGTCCAGCTTTGGATAAACAAATACTGCAAACGTATTAAAATTAATCCTCTAAGCGTCTCGATATTTGCATGAAGTGTAGAGTTACTTTTACCCCACCAACCATTTAATTACTAAATAGCCATTTCTAAACAATCCATGGATTCTATCAACCTTTAGAAAGATTTCATTACTTCCCTTCACACATTATTAGAATCCCTTTAAGTGATACTATTGCTCCTTTTCTTAGACAAGAATCCTTTCAAAAGATTGTTCAAGATGGTCATAATTCACTACAAATCATACAGAGAAGACTGCTTCTCTGCAAGGACGAACTATGCATGTGAACTCATCAGAGGGTTAAGTATTACTGTTACATTTATGAAACAGTCATGCATCAGTCCCCGGGAGCAGAAAGTGCTTAAAACTAACGACGTACGTCACAGAGAAAACAAAGTCTTTGCAGAATATATATTTTTTAATTTTATCAAAATTTGGGCCGTTTTTTATAAATCATAAGTTACGATGCTCTACAGTGCAGAGCGCGATCCTATAGCCACACTTTTTTTTCTTCTCTAGATACGGAACAACCTTCCTACGCGGCCCAAAAATTAGCACAAACACTTTAATAAATAACACATCTTCTATGTCTATGACAAATTATTTAACTTCAAAAGTTATCGACAGAATTGAAAATTCTGAAAGTATGCCTTGGTTTTAAATAAAGTAAGTTAATTCATTTTTATGCATGTTTTATTATAAATACACTGCTGGCCAACGTTATTGTAACACCCTGAAGGAAGCATGCAAATAATATGAAACTTACAACATGCATTAGCGGAGGTGAGATATGCAAATGATTAGAATTTCAGCGCAGACGCACATCACGCGCGCCTGTGGCGACACTTCAAAGCGCTATTTAAGGCTTGGAGATTTCGACGATTTCAAGTACGGCAATTGTGTTTTTCTTGTGGTTTTTTCAAAAACCGATCAATTATGCCTCGTAGAAAACAGCGATCATCTTTTGATCAAGTATCCGAGTTCAACAGAGGAAGGATAGTGGCCTACCGAGTTTGTGGATTATCTTTCAGGGAAATCGGTAGTCGTGTTGGACGAAACCAAACAACTGTAATGCGGATATGTGATCGTTGGATGCAGGAGGGTACGATGGACCGACGTGTTCGATCGCATCCACCTCAGTGCACCACTTCACGTGATGACAGGCATATTTTCGTATAGCAGTGACGGATCGCTCAGCCACATCACGAACCATAGCACAACACATTCAGTCTGTAACGCAACATCCAGTGTCTGCGAGTACCATTCGACGCCGTTTACAGCAGAGTGGTCTGTCCGCAAGACGTCCATTGCTTCGTCTACCCTTGACGCAGAACCACAGACGTCTCCGCCGCCAATGGTACGATGAAAGAAGGATGTGGACGGCAGAATGGAATGGAATTGTCTTTATTGACGAGTCACGCTTCTGTCTGCAACACCACGATGGTCGGATTCGAGTCTGGAGACACCGTAGAGAGAGGATGCTGAACAGCTGCATTATGCACCGCCACACTGGTCCTGCACCGGGTATTATGGTATGGAGCGGTATTGGATATCACTCTCGCACTCCTCTAGTACGCATTGCCGGTATTTTAAACAGCCAGCGCTACATCTCCGAGGTGTTGGGGCCAGTTGTCCTTCCTTGCTTTCAGGGCTTGCCCACAGCCATATTTCAACATGATAATGCTCGACTACACGTGGCACGCATTGTCCAAGGGTTCTTCGTCAATCGCCAGATTGAATTGCTTCCCTGGCCAGCTCGCTCTCCGGATCTTTCGCCGATAGAAAACATGTGGTCCATGGTTGCTCAACGATTGACCCAGATTACATCCCTAGCTGCCTCACCAGATCAACTTTGGCAACGTGTGGAAGCTGCTTGGTATGCTGTACCCCAAGAACACATCCAAAGTCTCTTCGAATCAATGCCGAGGCGTGTGGCAGCGTTGATCTCCAACAATGGCGGCTACTCTGGCTACTGATTTTGGCAGAACCACACTTCACAGAAGTCTATAAATTTAATCATTTGATACTTGGTCAACATATTATCTACAAAATAAATTTTGTTGTGATATCTCTTGTCTTTCTTGGTGTTGCAATTTGGGTGGCCAGCAGTGTATGTAGTACATATTTAGCCTATTAATGTGTGTTCGTCTATTTTTGATTTTATTGCAGTTTTTAAAATTTGGACAAATGCCTGCAGAACAATTCAATTGATTGGAGTAGCGTTGCAGAACACTGAATATAATTCTGTACCTGATGCTAATCTACACTCATGTCCATAAATTAAAGATAATGCCAGCTCTGGCATGTAAAGGTTCAGAAACAAACCAAACGTGACTTATTCATAAGGCCCAGTTATTAAACAAAAGATAAAGAACAAAAAAGACGGTGTATGTATGACACCATTCATAAAAATTACGATTTTTACTCATTGGAGCAATTACAAAAAATATCGACCTTACAAAAACTTAACATGACATGGTTGGTATGATGGTTAATGCATTGCATGTCTCCCAGACTATGAAATACAGTCCGTACAACGCTTAGGCATGCTGATGATCAAATTATCGAGCTGATCTTGGGGAATACCACTCAACTTAGCAAGCAATGCTCTCCGAAGTTCCGGTACACATGGAGGTGGTTGACGGGCCGCAACTCGTCGGCCAAGTATGTCCCACACATGCTTTATTGGATTCAAGTCTGGTGAGAATGCTAGCTATTCCATACGGGTGATATCCTCAGATTCAAATCATTCGTTTACAATGTTTGCAAGGTGAGGACGGGCGTTGTCATCCATAAACACAAATTCTGCGCCTATGGCACCCCAAAACAAACGTACATGTTATTCCAGAATGATGTCCCAATAAATTTGGCCTTTCATGGTTCCAATTTGAACATGTAGATCTGTTCTGGAGCCCAGTATAATTACGCCCCACGAGTAATCCTGCACCACCGTAACGGTGTCGTTCAAAGATGTTGTCTTGGTGGTAGCGGGTACCTGGCGTTCTCCATATGAACGTCCGCCGTGAATCAGATGTCAAGCTAAACCTGGACTCTTCGGAAAACATCACACAAGCCCAATGTGACGATGTCCACAACAGCCACATTGCATGTTCTCTACTCCAGGCTAACCGCTGGCGATAGTGAGTTGCCGTGAGCGAAACACATATGACAGGCCTGCGAGCATATAGACCAACACATCCCAAGCGTTTGTAAACGATTTGCCTTGAAACTGTCGTACCCGTGGCTGAAGATAGCTGACGAGAAAGGTAGGATGTTGTGCTCCGTCTGCTTCTTTTTGCAGTTACTGCCTAATACCGGTCGTCATTCGGCGCTGTAACTCGGAAGATACCTGTACTGTAACGTCTACTGACATTTCCATCATTTTGGAATCGTTGCCAAAGTCTAGAGATGACACTGTGCAATTCCAAGTTCCACTGAAACTTCCGTCTGAGTACGCCCACATTCTAGGTATCCTATAATTCTACCACGTAAAAAATCATCGACATGCGTCCTCTGTGAAATAACTATTCGGTTGTGGCACTGAGCGGCTTACAGAACGCTCGTGAACAATTTTACTTCTTTGCTACCATTCCTTATATACACCTCTCTTACACTCTCGTCATTGCGACGTACTATCGGCGTCATCTGATGGCTTCCTATAATTTGGATATTATTGTTGAAGATGTGTGCGATAATTCTACATGTGAAATTTTTACTTTACAGTTGGATTTCCGTGTGATTCTGAATTATCCTTAATTTATGGACATGAGTGTATAATCATTAAATTTTATCAATATACCCCTGCAGCTCTGAGTAAAATGTTAGATTGTTTGGAAATACGACAACTTGGAACTGGAATGGTAAACCTATTCATTAAAATGGGAATGAAAAAATCGCTCACTATTGTTGGTAATTGATATCAATCGAATCAGCGAAATTGGAAATTTTCACTTATGATTAAGATGAGCCTGATGTTGTGCTACTAATTTATAGTACTACATCGGAAACTCTATAAGCCATGCAGATTCCTGCCGATGCACGTTGGAAGAACTTACGTAAGTTGGATGGCTCACAATGCATAAATGCCAACACTCGATTATTGCGACCTGTTGTCTTGTATGTTAGACAGATCACTTGTAACTTGCATTTTGAAACCTGTAATTCTGGCGACAATGCATCGCTGTAGTGAGTGTGCCTGCATCGTCAAACATTTTTTCTCACCGTACGTATCTCCGAGATAGTTGTTGGCGTCACTCTTCAATTGGCATAACTTTGCATATATTTGGCAAGCGTCAAGAATGTTGCCATCTTCTCAGTACCTATTCTCTTGACGTGATAAGATATCGCCAACGTGTTCCTTTCCAGGAACCACTTTTTGTGTTCTTAGGGATAGACCAGTAATTTTCTTTGTTCTTAGGATAGTACAGCAATTTGAATGTCAATAAATATAGCTGCAGTCCACTAAAGACTTGTATTTTGCGTGAGCCACAACATATTCGGAGACGTATGTTTTATTGGCATCTTTTTACTACCCACTCTTGCTCCTCATGCCTATTTTTTCTTTTAGGGCCATCAATGCTCCTCCTTTAATACCGACAGGAGCGATAGCGCCCACTCTGGAAAATTGGGTATTACTCTAATGTTTCCACGATCTTGGTATGCCTTCTGCTCTCTTTAAAGGATTAATAGTATCTGAGCAGTCTAGTCACCAGTTTACCAAAGTGGGGAGCTGAAGGCAATTCTAGACGCAGGTTAACTATGGAGGGGGGGGGGGTTGATGAACAATTGTGGGCCTCAAGATGCTAAAAAATTGTTCCCTAAAAATGTTTAAAGCAAACCTTATCACTTGACCATAAAGATACTCTCACTATGGTGATGCATTGACATTGATGTTTTTTAACTAAACAGAGAAACTGACTTGCAAATTGTTTAATGACTCCATTCTCATTGGTCTTGCATTAGGGATTAATTTCAATTTACTGATTTGGTTGATATTAATTGCTAACCATACATTGCAATAGTGTGTTTATATGCAATTTATTTTGTTATTTCATTTTAAGAAATAGCTTATAGTTTCAGTTCACTTGTTTCATTTCCAAACTAGCTTTTTGAAATTCTACGATTATACCCAGCTACATAAATAATCCGGTGAAATTGGCAGTTACGTTTGCATTTTATTCTCCATTTAGAGTTTTCTAGATGGGTGTTGCCGAAAAAATTATCTTTGCAAATGAGGGAGTTGAGCTCAAAATGTTTGGGTTGGTTGTTTTCTGGATTTAAGGATGCAAATGGCCATATTTGACCAAGTTGCGCCAAATACAAGACAGACAGTTTTAAGTAAAAAATGTAGTTTAAGGCCCAGGTGCATAATTACATTCAGTGTTCTGCAACACAACTCCAAGCAAATTCAATTGTTCTGCAGGCATTTTGTCCGAATTTTAAAAACTGCAGTAAAATAAAAAACAAACTTAAAACAAAATTATCGGCTAAATATTTATTACATATTTATAATAAAATATCAAAATTAATTAACTTACTTTATTTAAAACCAAGGCATACTTTCAGAATATGCAATTCTGTCGATAACTTTAAAAGTTAAATATTTTGTCATTGACATAGAAGATGTGTTATTTATAAAGTATTTGTGGTAATTTGGGTGGTGTAGGTAGGTTGTTCAGTGGCTAGAAAAGAAAAAAAATGTGTGGCAAGGAGAGCGCTTTGTGCTGCAGAACATCGTAACTTATAATTGAAAAAAATCGGACACAAATTTTGATAAAATGAAGGAAAAATTGTTCTACAAAGACTTTGTTCTGCGACGTACATCGCAGTTTTAAGCACTTTCTGCTCCCGGGGTGAAAGGGTAAACAAGAGGAATCTGAGAATAGAATAGTGGGATGAAATCAGAGAAAGATGGTATCCCTGGAACGCAAACCTGTAACAGCAAGGGAAAATGAATGATCCATAGAGTACCTCAGGTCCGTGAAGCTCGTACACACTTGAAGGAAATGTGCCCCTGAGGGTCAAATTATTTAGAAAATGGCTTCAAAAGGAGCAAGGTGCATACAAAATTCGTGGAAAACTTAGTGTACGATAAGAAATTCTCGAAATTCAGTTTTGTTACGTTGATAAGTTTCTTTTTTGAAAGCTTTACAGGCTGATATAATTGGATTAACTGACATGGAAACAAATTTTCACTTTAATTGGCAATTAACTCGCAATAGCTATAAAACGCCACTGGCGTGTCGTTGAAATTCATTTTACCTAACGAGCTTGACGTGAGAAAAACAGTTTTCGTCCAGCTTTCGAGTGATTAATCAT
Organism: Metellina segmentata; assembly: GCA_947359465.1. Lineage (NCBI taxonomy): Eukaryota > Metazoa > Arthropoda > Arachnida > Araneae > Tetragnathidae > Metellina > Metellina segmentata. The sequence goes on from OX375875.1 coordinate 104,532,129, forward strand.
ATCGTACCACTGTTAAATGTATGGGTGCGGGTAGGATCTGATGACAACAAATGTTGCAATTTCTCATTCCTCCACTGTAGCAATTGTCCCACTACTTAGAGCATTTGCAACTAGGTTCTTATCTTCTTACCTTGATCTAAATCTAAGTGATAAAACGAGATGCATTGTGAATTCCTAAACTGATTCGACGGCGTGTCTAACGTATGTTCTGTGAGCTTCTTAACTATGATTGGTTCCAAGTGATCCGTACATGTACTCTCAAGACCATTTTCCACCAATCTGTTTTAATTAGTATCGTGGATGATAACGGCATTGGATGGAAAAGTTTCAGGATTTGGCGACCTTTTCTGTCGCCTGTAAGATTTCTAAGGACGGCGTTAGAATTTTTTTCCCAACGATTTCAGTCCCTCTTAACCTTTTGACTACGGCTATAGATATAACATGTGATTCTTTCTTGGCGCGATTCATACAACTTTCAAGGTACAACTGCTGTACTGACTGTGGTCAAAATTCTTTTTTGGCGCGATCACGGTGCAATCGTTGTACAGGCCGTATTCTAAAGGTTAAATTTGACTTGATACTGAGTTTATGATGCGTGCAACTTTCGTTCAATATTTTTATTTTGAAACACAATGGGCCTTTTAGATAAATTTACATAATGCTCACCAACACAATTCTTTCTTCTTACTCTAATTTAGTAATGCACCAATGCAATTTATGAACCTTATGTTTCAAGATGACCCCTAAAACCTCAGCGACTCGATTTAAAATGGTTACTTGTACGTTTCACAGCACTATTATAATAAATTTAGAGTATTCAATGTTTTCCTGTTCATATGGCGATACATTGAAAACTGCCGATAATCCAGCGGTTAAGTTGAATATGTCTTTAACAAAACAAACGCGTTTACATATTTTATTCAACAATTTTTAAAGTTTTTCAAATTAAACTTCTTGAACGAGCAATAATATTAAAATATTTTGAGCATCACAAGGGCACATTTTCCTTATATGAACGAAGATAATGTTTCTCTCTTATTCGATACACTTCACTAGAGATTTTTATATCATTATTTATAAAATGACTTTATTTTAAAGATCATTTCCAAACAATGTTTGGAATAAAAGATTACAAGTGATATTTGTGCTCAAATCTGATTCCTATTTAAATAGGTAGGAATTTAAAATCTCATCTTATTTTCTCACATGACTGAAATCTTATAATTTTTAACACTTTTCTCTTTGAAATAACAATATAATCAAATTGTAAATGTATTTTGAACAAAGTAAAAATGTGCTTTTAAATGCTGCAATGAACCGCTTAGAATAATGAGTGTTTTTTGCAACAAAGCAGAATGTATATGCCTACGTATTCCACTAAAATCGATGACAGAAATCGATGTTAATTGCTTTATGCAGAATGACAACAAATGATTAAAGTAATATCAAATTGCGATACGCATTCACCAATTAGAAGGCTTTGTTTAAACATGCTTGATTTAAGCTATGGAGCTGCAAATATTGCGAAATTCACAAGAAAGAGATCGGCACGAATGAAATTTTTCAGCAGTCTAATTACTGAGAGCAACGATAAATCTGTGAGGCAGAAATCAACGTAAAAAAGAAATGTAAACAAAAAAATAATTTTAGCGTCCAAAAAAAAATTTGGAATCGCATTTGAACAAGGGAAAATAATGAAATTGAAGCAGACGTTCATAATCGAATTGTGGTAACACAATTGAGGTGTACGTTTTCTTAGAAATACGAATTGACACCAGTAAAAGTAAAAGAAACGCTATTATATATTATTGAATAATTTAATTTCATTTAGAGGTATTATCCCCATTTATACTTGAATATAGATGATATATTCAGTACCATAGACACCTCCACCTCGGAGAAGATCATCGTATTTGCAATTACTGCATTTGCCCACTTAAGGAAAAACACATTTTGATAGAATGTTCTCATTTTAATAGTCATCGACTTACACATTTTGATTAATATACCTTGGCTTTAGAATACATGGTTGGTGAGAATACTCATCCAAATATTTTTAGCTTTTTACATGACATTGGGTTCATCCATCACGTATAATTTTATATACTACTAGGGGGCTCCGCCCCCTGCTCGCTTACGCTCGCCAACCCCCGGGGATTGCTGCGCAATCCCATTTGGTTTGCTTCGCAAACCAACACTCCTGTCACAGATACCATTTGGTTTGCTTCGCAAACCAACATTACTTTCACAGAGTGAAACTATCTGAATAATTCGTATTATGCTGATTTCACTTTCCGGTTCATGACGTCACAGCGAGGGCTTCGCTGCGTCTCGCTTACGCTCGCCGACCCCGGGGATTGCTACGCAATCCGTTTGGTTTGCTTTCTCAAACCAATACTTCTTTCGCAAGTGATTTAACTTTTTTTTGCTTTAACACTTAATGCACCCTAAACTAATAGCCGCATCAGTAAAAAATCTTCTGCATCTTGTTCCCTGTACAATTTTAACTAAACATTGTTAATATCCAAACTTTACGATCTGTACTTTGTCGGTAAACTGTCTTGAAAACAGAGGGAAAAAAGCGAGCCTTTTTCCTCGCCAAATAAAAAGAAATCGTTTTTATGGCAATTGTTGCTACGATAAATTTGATATCTGGCAAACCCGATAGTCAAAAGTGTAACCCACTACTGCTTTCGGAAGCAGCTATGCGAACTGAAAAATACGAAATTTGTGTCACCAACTTTTGATTGCATCGAATTTATTTATGAACCAATTTTAAAAATAATTGTACCGTAAGAAAGAGTATATTCTGAGGTATACTGCAATATTTTTAAAATTAAAAATTAACAGTAATACTATACAGATATGGCCATTTTAGTTTTGTATCGGAAGTTACGATCTGAAAGTTCCGAAAATTGTATGACCCACTTTTATTTGCATCGATTTTATTTATTAACCAATTTGAAAAATAATTGTACCATAAGAAAGAGTGTAATGTAATGTATTCAGTGATGTTTTCAAATTTAAAAAATAATGGCTTTTGCCGTAGACAAAACGGTTTTAACAATAAGTAGCGAAAATATCCAAAGATTCCGAATTTTGTATGACGAACTTTTGATCGCATCCAATTTAATTATTAACCGATTTCAAAAATAATAGTACCGTAAGAAAGAGTATATTCTGAGGTCTACTGCTATATTTTAAAAATTAAAAACTAATAGTAATTAGATATAGATATGGCAGTTTTAAAAAAAAGTAACAAAAATGTCCCGATTTTTCCTGAATTTCAAAAAAATATTATCAAGAACCAAATTTAAATTTAAAAAAAAACTCGACGAGCTGCAAAAATTTACGTTGAGAGGTACTCTTAAAAAAAAACTCACGACTAAAGACTGAAATTTTGAATGTGTTTTGCTCACTCGCGGAAGAAATTTCACTTCTTCAACTTTAACACTTAATAAAACCTAAACTAATAGCCGCATCGGAAAAAAATCTTAATAATTATCCAGGGAATACGATGAAGAACAAAGCATGTTAATTTCATATTTTTCCGATCAGTACTTTCTCGGGAAACCGTCTAAGAATGGAGCTAAACAACAAAAATTTCAATTCTTCGGCGGCGGCGGCGGCGGTAACTTTTTTTTAATATAGAGAGATTCATTTTATTGTCACATAACTCATTTAATTTTATTGTTAAATTATGCATGTGAGCTCATATATTCGGATCTCTAATACAAAATATTTTAGACCAATATTTACGCGTAATGAAATTGCTTTAAAATCATAGAATAATGAATTTGAGTTCGATTTTTTATCTTGTGTTTGGCATAATATGTCCCATGAGGACTCAATGCCACAAAATCACATCCAATCCATTAAAAATGGTTTGAAATAAGATGAGAAGTATGAATAATGACACTGTAATCAAAATATATAATAAATTAAGAAAGTTCGACGCAAATACTAATCATGAGTCTACGAGTATTATTATTTTTTAATTTTAATAAATGTTAACTCGTGATTTATAAATTTCATGATGGTGCTCCTTTCACTAGTAAGTGTATGTTGAAACACGCACACACATTCTAGAAATATACTTGTCACTTTAATTTCTACTCCAGTAACCTATCCAACCGAAGGCTAACCTTTTTGACATTCCCTAATGATCTAGTTTCCGACACCAACAATAGCCCACAAAATTAACACAGAGCCCCAGCTTCTCGGAAAAACCTTTCTCACTTTGAAACAGTTCCCGAGAAACCAAGACAGTATCTCTCCACTGCATCTTTGTGTTTGAATATTCATAATGATGGATGTCAAAGGTTGAAACTTCCAACTGAGAAGTCTTCACAAAGAAATGCCTATTTATGCATCTCAAGGTCATACGAGAGGTGATGAAATAGATTTTGCTTTTAATGAGTTTATAAGCGTGGTGTTTGGCAAGAAAGGGGTGACGTCACTTCAAGCCGTGCGTTAAATTTTAAAACTACGGGGAGTCGGGTACGGAATTGCGTCACATACCAATTCCAGAAACGATTCTCCAATTACATGATTGCCATGACCTCTTGGGACTTTAGAATGAACCATTCTCTTATTGAAATGTGATTGCTGGAGCACTTTTCTTTAAATGGAATTTCATCTTCCACCTCGCGAGATAAGGAGAAACTGGAGTTGGTTGGTTACATTCAGGTTTCATGGCGTATTTGACCAAGCTACCCCAAACACAAGACAGATAACATCACAAGTGATAGACAAACGCACAAACTGAAAAGTTTACAGTCACGGAGGAGAGCAATATTGCAACTCACAGATAGGTTGATAAAAGCAACATGTACTTTTTAAAAATCATATTCTTCAATTACAGGATTGCCATGTTATTTTGAGACTTTAGAATGAACCATTCTCTTATTGAAATGTGATTGCTGGAGCACTTTTCTTTAAATGGAATTTCATCTTCCACCTCGCGAGATAAGGAGAAACTGGAGTTGGTTGGTTACATTCAGGTTTCATGGCGTATTTGACCAAGCTAACCCAAACACAAGACAGATAACATCAAGTGATAGACAAACGCACAAACTGAAAAGTTTACAGTCACGGAGGAGAGCAATATTGCAACTCACAGATAGGTTGATAAAAGCAACATGTACTTTTTAAAAATCATATTCTTCAATTACAGGATTGCCATGTTATTTTGAGACTTTAGAATGAACCATTCTCTTATTGAAATGTGATTGCTGGAGCACTTTTCTTTAAATGGAATTTCATCTTCCACCTCGCGAGATAAGGAGAAACTGGAGTTGGTTGGTTACATTCAGGTTTCATGGCGTATTTGACCAAGCTAACCCAAACACAAGACAGATAACATCAAGTGATAGACAAACGCACAAACTGAAAAGTTTACAGTCACGGAGGAGAGCAATATTGCAACTCACACATAGGTTGATAAAAGCAACATGTACTTTTTAAAAATCCTATTCTTCAATTACAGGATTGCCATGTTATTTTGAGACTTTAGAATGAACCATTCTCTTATTGAAATGTGATTGCTGGAGCACTTTTCTTTAAATGGAATTTCATCTTCCATCTCGCGAGATAAGGAGAAACTGGAGTTGGTTGGTTACATTCAGGTTTCATGGCGTATTTGACCAAGCTAACCCAAACACAAGACAGATAACATCAAGTGATAGACAAACGCACAAACTGAAAAGTTTACAGTCACGGAGAGGAGCAATATTGCAACTCACAGATAGGTTGATAAAAGCAACATGTACTTTTTAAAAATCCTATTCTTCAATTACAGGATTGCCATGTTATTTTGAGACTTTAGAATGAACCATTCTCTTATTGAAATGTGATTGCTGGAGCACTTTTCTTTAAATGGAATTTCATCTTCCACCTCGCGAGATAAGGAGAAACTGGAGTTGGTTGGTTACATTCAGGTTTCATGGCGTATTTGACCAAGCTAACCCAAACACAAGACAGATAACATCAAGTGATAAACGCACAAACTGAAAAGTTTACAGTCACGGAGGGGAGCAATATAGCAACTCACAGATAGGTTGATAAAAGCAACATGTACTTTTTAAAAATCCTATTCTTCAATTACAGGATTGCCATGTTATTTTGAGACTTTAGAATGAACCATTCTCTTATTGAAATGTGATTGCTGGAGCACTTTTCTTTAAATGGAATTTCATCTTCCACCTCGCGAGATAAGGAGAAACTGGAGTTGGTTGGTTACATTCAGGTTTCATGGCGTATTTGACCAAGCTAACCCAAACACAAGACAGATAACATCAAGTGATAGACAAACGCACAAACTGAAAAGTTTACAGTCACGGAGGAGAGCAATATAGCAACTCACAGATAGGTTGATAAAAGCAACATGTACTTTTTAAAAATCCTATTCTTCAATTACAGGATTGCCATGTTATTTTGAGACTTTAGAATGAACCATTCTCTTATTGAAATGTGATTGCAGGAGCACTTTTCTTTAAATGGAATTTCATCTTCCACCTCGCGAGATAAGGAGAAACTGGAGTTGGTTGGTTACATTCAGGTTTCATGGCGTATTTGACCAAGATAACCCAAACACAAGACAGATAACATCAAGTGATAGACAAACGCACAAACTGAAAAGTTTACAGTCACGGAGGAGAGCAATATTGCAACTCACAGATAGGTTGATAAAAGCATCATGTACTTTTTAAAAATCCTATTCTTCAATTACAGGATTGCCATGTTATTTTGAGACTTTAGAATGAACCATTCTCTTATTGAAATGTGATTGCTGGAGCACTTTTCTTTAAATGGAATTTCATCTTCCACTTCGCGAGATAAGGAGAAACTGGAGTTGGTTGGTTACATTCAGGTTTCATGGCGTATTTGACCAAGCTAACCCAAACACAAGACAGATAACATCAAGTGATAGACAAACGCACAAACTGAAAAGTTTACAGTCACGGAGGAGAGCAATATTGCAACTCACAGATAGGTTGATAAAAGCATCATGTACTTTTTAAAAATCCTATTCTTCAATTACAGGATTGCCATGTTATTTTGAGACTTTAGAATGAACCATTCTCTTATTGAAATGTGATTGCTGGAGCACTTTTCTTTAAATGGAATTTCATCTTCCACTTCGCGAGATAAGGAGAAACTGGAGTTGGTTGGTTACATTCAGGTTTCATGGCGTATTTGACCAAGCTAACCCAAACACAAGACAGATAACATCAAGTGATAGACAAACGCACAAACTGAAAAGTTTACAGTCACGGAGGAGAGCAATATTGCAACTCACAGATAGGTTGATAAAAGCATCATGTACTTTTTAAAAATCCTATTCTTCAATTACAGGATTGCCATGTTATTTTGAGACTTTAGAATGAACCATTCTCTTATTGAAATGTGATTGCTGGAGCACTTTTCTTTAAATGGAATTTCATCTTCCACTTCGCGAGATAAGGAGAAACTGGAGTTGGTTGGTTACATTCAGGTTTCATGGCGTATTTGACCAAGCTAACCCAAACACAAGACAGATAACATCAAGTGATAGACAAACGCACAAACTGAAAAGTTTACAGTCACGGAGGAGAGCAATATTGCAACTCACAGATAGGTTGATAAAAGCATAATGTACTTTTTAAAAATCCTATTCTTCAATTACAGGATTGCCATGTTATTTTGAGACTTTAGAATGAACCATTCTCTTATTGAAATGTGATTGCTGGAGCACTTTTCTTTAAATGGAATTTCATCTTCCACTTCGCGAGATAAGGAGAAACTGGAGTTGGTTGGTTACATTCAGGTTTCATGGCGTATTTGACCAAGCTAACCCAAACACAAGACAGATAACATCAAGTGATAGACAAACGCACAAACTGAAAAGTTTACAGTCACGGAGGAGAGCAATATTGCAACTCACAGATAGGTTGATAAAAGCATCATGTACTTTTTAAAAATCCTATTTTTCAATTACAGGATTGCCATGTTATTTTGAGACTTTAGAATGAACCATTCTCTTATTGAAATGTGATTGCTGGAGCACTTTTCTTTAAATGGAATTTCATCTTCCACTTCGCGAGATAAGGAGAAACTGGAGTTGGTTGGTTACATTCAGGTTTCATGGCGTATTTGACCAAGCTAACCCAAACACAAGACAGATAACATCAAGTGATAGACAAACGCACAAACTGAAAACTTTACAGTCACTGAGGAGATCAATATTGCAACTCACAGATAGGTTGATAAAAGCATCATGTACTTTTTAAAAATCCTATTCTTCAATTACAGGATTGCCATGTTATTTTGAGACTTTAGAATGAACCATTCTCTTATTGAAATGTGATTGCTGGAGCACTTTTCTTTAAATGGAATTTCATCTTCCACTTCGCGAGATAAGGAGAAACTGGAGTTGGTTGGTTACATTCAGGTTTCATGGCGTATTTGACCAAGCTAACCCAAACACAAGACAGATAACATCAAGTGATAGACAAACGCACAAACTGAAAAGTTTACAGTCACGGAGGAGAGCAATATTGCAACTCACAGATAGGTTGATAAAAGCATCATGTACTTTTTAAAAATCCTATTCTTCAATTACAGGATTGCCATGTTATTTTGAGACTTTAGAATGAACCATTCTCTTATTGAAATGTGATTGCTGGAGCACTTTTCTTTAAATGGAATTTCATCTTCCACTTCGCGAGATAAGGAGAAACTGGAGTTGGTTGGTTACATTCAGGTTTCATGGCGTATTTGACCAAGCTAACCCAAACACAAGACAGATAACATCAAGTGATAGACAAACGCACAAACTGAAAAGTTTACAGTCACGGAGGAGAGCAATATTGCAACTCACAGATAGGTTGATAAAAGCATCATGTACTTTTTAAAAATCATATTCTTCAATTACAGGATTGCCATGTCATCTTGGGACTTTAGAATGAACCATTCTCTTATTGAAATGTGATTGCTGGAGCCCTTTTCTTTAAATGGAAATTTCATCTTCCACCTCGCGAGATAAGGAGAAACTGGAGTTGGTTGGTTGCATTCAGGTTTCATGGCGTATTTGACCAAGCTACCCCAAACACAAGGAGACCTAGCTGGCCAAGGATCAGGAGACCTAGCTGGCCAAGGAAGTGTTGGGAAAGCTTGAAGATAAGTCGTAGCAACACGTGCCGTGTACGACCGGGCATTAACGTGTTGAAAAGTAAGTCCGGGGTGTCGCGAAAGGAACGGTAATACAACCGTTCCTAGAATGTCGTCTACGTATGGCTGTACTATGTGTGCCAGAAATGACGACTAAAGGGGTCCGTCTATCAAAGGAGATGGCACTCCAGACCCTAACGCCCTGTTGTGGGCATGTGTGGCGTGCGATAGTAAGGGTAGGATCTCCTCGCTGCCCTGGACGTCTCCATAAACGTCTGCGGTTGTCGGCAGGACACAGTTGGTAACGGGACTCGTCACTAAAGACTATACGTCCCCTGTCAGCTCCGTTTATTGTTGATTGAGCCCGGTACCACTGTAATTCTGCACCTTTTTGGTGCGTCGATTTTTTTGCTATAGAATGTAAAAAATGTCATGAAAGGGAAAAGAGGGACAAGGGAATAGAATAATGGGATTAAAGCAGATAAAGATCGCTTGGGTATACCGGGAGCACGACACTCGTTTTTTGTAAAGACTGTAAACCCCATAGGAAGAGAAAATATTACTAGAGTACCTCGTGTCAGTGAAGCCTGTATACACTAAATGGAGATATGCCCCTGAGGTCTTTGGATAGACTGGAAAGGAATAACTAATCAGTAAAAAATTACGAAGCTAATGTATAATTATTAAACTACCAAGTGTCCAATTTTTTTTCATTACAATCGAACAAAAACTAGCTGAGATGAATTTACCTTCATTTTAAGACTGTAATTTGCTTATAGGAAAAAAGATTACAGTCCTGGGTTACTCATGCGTGGATAATGTATTGCGACCACTTGTTGCTGTTGACACCAGGAAGACTCCCTACTTGCTATTGCCGCATCACGGAGATTGCAAGCACTAAACTTCCCTTTATACCGCCCATCGGGGTCTTTGATGGCCTTTGAAATTTCTTGATGGTTTCTGTCTTCCCTTATGACATTTTATTTCACAGGGTTCTCATTTATTGCAACTTGGTTAGTCTTTTTTCTTGTTTTATATCCCTAACTAACTTAAATATTTTCCAATTTCTGCATACGTTTCTTGTAATTACCCATTAATTCGGGTTAGATTTCTTTTCCGGCCAAAGAAGTTGTAGAATTCTTAGTGGTGAAATACCCGTTTTATCGACGAAAGTGCTGAGTTTCTTCGTCATCAGTCCGTGCTTTTAAATTGTCAAAAATCTGATACGCGCATTTGGAAACGAAAAGAACAAAATTAACTATTTGGGCTCAGTTGAATTCTTGTGTTGGGTTTTTCGCTCTTTCCATTTCTGAAACCATTTTCGTGGCTCAGTGGATCCCAATGCATTAACAATCTGTGAGTTGCAGGCTGCGTAGGTTCGATTCCTTCCTGAGTGTTCTTCTGTCTTCTGTGTCGTTAAACTCATTGTGTGTATGTCAATTACTTGGTATTACATGCCTTGTTTCTGGGATATGATGTCAAATATGTTTCTTCCGCCATTAAAATTCAATCAACCAACCACCAGCCATTTCTTCTTACAGCCTATGGTAAAAAGATATAGTGAACCTCTATGAATACCCAAACACTTATCTAAATAAAGGTACAGCTGTTGTCTAAGTTTATAGCGGTGGCAACTGCATATGCGATTTTCTTTGGCGCACTTTTAAAGTCGCCAAGGAAAGAATTATTTCAAAATCTTTTGCTTTCACAAATATTTTTCTTTTTGCAACGGAAAATGAAAGCTTCAAAACACATTTGAAAACATTAAATTATTTTTTTTTTTAAACTTTTGCAAAAAGTAACAAGCCTAATATTTTTTCTTGCAAAAGAAAGTTCTTTTTCAAACGGAAAATGAAATCTCCAAAACACATTTGTGAACGGTTTGAAAAATATATTTTTTAAAACGTCCACAAAAAGTAATAATCTTAAACTAAAAATTTTTCTTCAAAAGAAAGTAATTACTTTTAACGGAATGCAAGGTATAATACAACCTTTTGCGTCAGAACTATACCATGCAAAAAGTTATAATGAAAGAAAATTCTACAACTGGCGTAAAACCATTAAATGAACCAAGAAATCAAAGGAAAAAATTTAAAAGTATCAATGCAATCAAAGGATATTTTTAAATTAAAATAACCAATGGAATCAAAGAAAAAATTTGAAACTAACAAATGAAATCAAACGGATTTTGAAAGAACTTTCTAGAATAATCAAAATTAAAGATTTAAACTTTCCGTTTGCCGAGGTTGCCATGAAAACCGTAATAACCGTAAATACAGATGCCTTAACCTACCATAACTCGCTACTAGAAGTGCGCCAAAAAAAATCACCAAGGCCGTTGCCACTGCTATATACGTAGACTGCAGCTGTACCGAATTGAAATGGTATTATTCGTATCAAGAGTGAAATTATAAAACGATAAGTCACCAGACAAGCTTGGAATACTCGGAAAACTAAACTAAATCGTCAGTAGATTAGCGTAAGATTAGAGTCAGTAGGTTTGAGTAGTGTGTAAGATTAGAGAGTCAGTAGATTAGAGTTAGATTTATAACTGGGAATGCTGAGATTCGATAGAAAGCAAAAACTATATGATGCTTAGCTTCAGACAATCTTACAAGTCAACTCCATTCACCGCTATATCTTTTCCGTAGTATGCAAAACCGCAGACAATACTACAGAAATCAGGTTCACGTTTTCTTCGGTGCATGTTTTTTAATTTTATAATATTAACCCCTAGACATGGTTATATAAAAACCTACATTACAAATACCCAGAGGATTCAAAAGTTCTTAAATTTTAAAGGTATATTAGAGAGGAATACCAAAACTAATTTTACAAAGGAACATACAGCAAAAGCCGAAAATGCCCTCGCAGTTACTAGAAGTACAGGAAGAAGGAAGGAATACAGCAAGGTATGACAACGTGTTTATAACAAGTTATGACCGCTTCTTCCATGGTAGGGACGCGTATCGTTGGGTCCCGACCTCAATGGCTGTTTACTGCAAATGATCCCCCTTTCTCACAATCTGTGGTGTTTATTTTGGATGATGGGGCATGCGTCTGTTAAGAAACAGTTCATGGTACAATCGCAAGGTGGCTCGCCCGCTTCCATCCGACGCTTCATACGCTGTAAGTCTGCTATCTGAATTTTAGAATTGCTGTAACTGACTGTTGTTGTTGTCGTGTGGGCCATATGTGGCCCAATTGGGTGTGCCATTGCCCCGGAGGGTTGGACTTCTTCATACATGACACATCCGTTTTACAGGAAGGTACCTTTCACACATCCATTCACTCACACATATCGTAATTTAGATCCCAATCAGAGGCCGACAACCACCTGATTAGGTACCCCCAGAGGTATTGATTTAGTATGAGAACATGGGGGGACTTTGTGACCACGACCTATTTAACGTGCCCCAGCCACCATTAGCGAACACGACGGTCTTTAGCCAGGTCATAGCGCCGGTCTCGTAACCATCAGAATTGCAGGCTCCGCTGAGGACAAAACCCACAACCCTTCCGATGCGAGCTTCTGACTAAGCTACCGCGGCTCGCTGTAACTGAGTGCATTGCTGTAATGACGATGGCTCGCACTGCCCAATACTCAATTTCTAGAAACGTACGCCCTCTAGCACATTCTCATGGCGTTTGCGAACAGATATTCCTAGTAAATATGGTTTGTTTTGTATTCCTGACCCATATTCAAAGTTAGTAGTCAAAAACCCTTTGAAACATCCCGAAAAAGTGTAATATTTTTATATTGAAGTACTTTGTTTTAGATCACGTTTATCTTCATTTGTATATTATATTGTCTGTATTTGTGCATGCTTTTCATTTCATTTTGAGAACGACCAAGATCATGATTATTTTTGGGGGTATGGGATTCAGACTTCAGAGCTAGCCTCAGGATACAATCCTTTTCGTAGCCATACAGTGATTATTTTACAGTAGCTAGCGGAGCTAAGGTAGATATACAAAAATGAAATTCCATAAAAATAATTACCATCATAAAAAATACATACCTTATTTCGCGCACTTCAGTCCATCTTTTTAGAATCCACTTTCATCTTAGAATCATTTTAAATCTTCTATTAGATCTTTCTTGGTAAATTTTACTTAATGTTTTTAGAAAAGTAGGCATGTTTGTTTTCCAATTAAAGTTCAGTAAAAGCTGTAATCTAAAACGTCACTGGTCAACATGGCCATATTTGACTATGCTGCGCCAAACACAAGACGGACAACATAAAGTAGTAGACATGCACACACGAGGAAAGTTTTACTAACACAGAATAGAAATACACCCAGGAAGAAATCGAATCTGAACCCTAAAATGAAATCCAGTGTCCAAAAAATAAAAATCGATTAAATCCAAAGCAAAAACGACGTTCCTTTTTAACTTAAATGTGATTGCAAAGCCAGTTTCTATTTTAGCGTTCTTGTTTTGTTTTTTCACAACAAAAAACCAACCAGGGACTGCTGATTCCCTATCTTAGCTTCAAATTATATCCTGCAATGATTGGCTGGTGGCATTTGCTACGCGCAACGGGTGACTTCAACATTCTTCTCTATCCCATGCTTCCCACTGAGTTTAGTACTAAGAGGATAGATAATCTCATCTATCCTCTATGGTCTAGCTATCCCGTCCAGATAATATGCGCTGTGGGTTCATGCGCATGCTGTATCATTCTCCTTATTCTGTGTCACTTTCCCGCCATTGTAAAGTCGCTTTTACACCGGATTTGCATAACTTCTCTCCCTCCAAACATCAAATATATTCCGAGAAACGTCATTAATTTTATCATCAAGATCTCGAGTTGGGGTGGCTATTTGGAGAGTTTGCAGAGCCAAATTTGTTATCCACCATGAGTCTTTAAAGATCAAAGGATTACAACTTTTTGGGGAGATTTGTCGGAGACGATTGCTTGACAATAACCGCTCCCCTCTAGCCTTCGGCCCCACCGTGGTCTCTCATGACGTCTTTTGGATCAAAACAAGTTACGAAAGAATCGAACTGAAGAATCGATTCACTTATCACGAGTTTAATATCTACCGACCTCCCTACAGTCCTAAATAAAATCGTTCACGTAACGAAGAGCCATTACTAGAAGGACGCGCTAGTGTCTTTTGTTCGCTCTCTGTGATATTTTGCCCTCCTCGCTTGCCCTGACCACATCTCCCACCAAACTGCCATAGGTGCGAAGAGCGCTCGGATGGTTGCAGATGATGAAGTCCACAAAGCGTTTACACCACAGTTGGTCGAAAAGGAGTCAGTATAGGGGAACGTAAAACGTCCTCGCCACAAAAAGGGAGAGAAACGTATCTGCAACTCCGGTGTAAAACGCGGCTTAAGACTGACATCAAGGTCTAAGCGCTTGCATCATCCACGCAGAGATGCCGAAATTGGGATTAATTGCGCATTTTGGTATCCCGAAATGATTTATCTTTGAGGGGTAGGTAGATTGAATTAATATCACCCTGGAGCAAGCACAACGGACTATTGCCGACGGTCCGGGATCAATCACGATCCGAGGACGCTACCTCGTCATTTTGAGTCACGGTCAGAGGAGGAGCTACTGATTTGGTTTGGTTGGTTGGATTTTATAGCGCAAGGACCATGCTGCGCGATACACAGGACAGACAACTCAGGTAAAAAAATGTCCGAAAAGGGAATAGAGGGGGAAACAGTGTATTGGGATGAAAGCATATAAAGATCACTTGGCATCCCGGAAGCATGACCCCAATGTTTACTAAAGACAGTAAGGGAAAGAAAAGATCCCTAGAGCATATAACTCGTGCTTATACCTCGATCCTAGATATAAAGGATGGTAGCATATGATGAAAGCATGGATGAAAGCATATAAAGATCACTTGGCATCCCGGAAGCATGACCCCAATGTTTACTAAAGACAGTAAAGGAAAGAAAAGACCCCTAGAGCATATACCTCGTGCATATACCTCGATCCTAGATATAAAGGATGGTAGCATATGATGAAAGCATGGATGAAAGCATATAAAGATCACTTGGCATCCCGGAAGCATGACCCCAATGTTTACTAAAGACAGTAAGGGAAAGAAAAGATCCCTAGAGCATATACCTCGTGCATATACCTCGATCCTAGATATAAAGGATGGTAGCATATGATGAAAGCATGGATGAAAGCATATAAAGATCACTTGGCATCCCGGAAGCATGACCCCAATGTTTACTAAAGACAGTAAGGGAAAGAAAAGATCCCTAGAGCATATACCTCGTGCATATACCTCGATCCTAGATATAAAGGATGGTAGCATATGATGAAAGCATGGATGAAAGCATATAATGATCACTTGGCATCCCGGAAGCATGACCCCAATGTTTACTAAAGACAGTAAGGGAAAGAAAAGATCCCTAGAGCATATACCTCGTGCATATACCTCGATCCTAGATATAAAGGATGGTAGCATATGATGAAAGCATGGATGAAAGCATATAAAGATCACTTGGCATCCCGGAAGCATGACCCCAATGTTTACTAAAGACAGTAAGGGAAAGAAAAGATCCCTAGAGCATATACCTCGTGTTTGTCAAGCCCATGTACACCTATAGGAGATGTGCCCCTGAGGGGCAGATGACGAGCAACGAGAAATCAATCCATCAGCAATAACCTCCAAGTAAAAATTACAATTTAACTATTTCTATTAAAGTTAACGACTAATTGTGAATTATAACAAAAAGCGATGGCAGAGCATGCGATCCGGAGTAATAAAAAACACAGCATCGCCCAGGAAATTTTGACGGAGATGGACGTACAGCAAGCGTGCGAAAGGGTGCGAATGCAGCAAAGTGGCAGAAGGAAGCACGAGGATGGAATATCCAATGAGGCTGCTCATTCTTTTGTCTGGAACACCCGAATCACGCTCTGTGTCAAAGGTCGGCGGATTGGTGGTGAAAGCTGTGCTAATGTTCTTTTACAACGGATTAGCAAAATAAATTTCCAACCGTAATGTGTTTGATACAATTCATCTCTTCCTTATAAGCTGGGATGGATTGAAAACGAAACTTTTTTCTTGTTGGTGTCTTACTTGTGTATTCAAATCGTGGTAATTTATGTGTGGATGTGAGACGAGGACCCTAACTGAATATTCTGTGTGAACTTTGTTGGCTAATGAAGTAAAATGTGTGAGATCTGAAGATAAGATGCTTTCGCAATGGTATACAGCTGAAAATAAAAGATGGAAAACCCAAGCAGTTTCAGTGTATTGACTAATTGGAAATATTTGTGGAATCTAATAGAAAACATTTCTTGTATACTATCTGTATAAATGTCGTTGAATTCATAAACTGTAAATAACATAAATAATTGGTGTTCTTCGTATTCTAGCTTTTTCGTTCCTGAGGTACGAGCTGTCCTCGTGTAAAACTCGGCAAGTCAACTTTTCTCAGACATTTTATTTTCTAAACATTGAACGTCCTTCATCTAGATGGTCTAATATTCTTTCTTCGGCTCCCTTTATGTCGCAATTTAAATCGCTTCCGTTTGTTGATTTCTTTCGTCTGCTTTCAGACTACTGATGTCAGAAGTATATTAGACCCTGAAACTTCAATTTTCTCTGATTTTATTATCTTTATAGCATGTGTGCTTGATTCCAAATGATTTCTATCCACATAATTCCCCTATATGACTTTTTGAATATACAATGTATTGTTGACTATCGAAAATGGAACACCATGAAGGAATTAGTAGAAAAGTGGAGAATATATAGTTGGTTTAAAGTTTTAGAATTGTGCTTCCTAGCTGTTCCTGTGTATAGAAATCTTAGTTATGCCTCATCAAAAAATACAGATAATACGAGCACGTTTATTTTGTGAGAAGGACTTATGTTATAATATAGAGACAGCGGATTGTCCTTCCGAGAAATTGGTGCTCATGCCGGAGGAAATCAAGCTAAAGCGATGCGAATATGGAATCAGTGAGTGCTGGAAGGACGAACTGATCGACGCGAACGATTGCAGCAGCCTTATCACACCACTGAATGAGAGGACAGAAATCTTGGGCGCAAGGTTATTACGGATCACACGGCAACATCAAGAAACTTAGCTCAAGAATTAAGCTAGCACGGAACCTGTATCAGCACCATACAATTCGACGTCGTCTGAAGCAGAGAGAAGCTTTTTCAAGGTGTCCATTGCCTCAATATCTTTTAAGTCTATACAACAAGCGTTTGTGACTACCTTTGAGTAAGATGAGGCACATGGACAAACAAATGGCACAAATCTTCAGACGAATCTCGATTTTGTCTTCAGCACAGCGATGGTCGATCGATCTAGCAGATCTATCGACCTAGGACTACAACGATCTAGGAGTCTAGCGGGATTGCGGTGACAGACTGCATGACTCTAGCATTATACATCGCTATACCGGTTCTTCACGTAGCGTTATGGTATGGGGCACAATTAGATTCTACACCCGCACCCAACCAAGCTTAGGCATAACCGTCTCGAGACGGTTATTGCTTAGGCCACCAACACAATCAACAACAATCAGGCTGAAATAAAAATTATGAATGTTATGAAATTACTAATGGAAAACATTAACATTATCACAAGTAAATAATCAACATTCACAGAGTCCTGGACAAACTACATGCTATGGACAAACAATGTATTCTACAATGGATACCTGTACATATCGGTATAGAAAGGAGTGAGGCAGCCGATGTACTGGCAAAGGAAGCGAGAGACCTCAATGAAGATAAATTTCCCCTCGTCACCCTTAATGACATAAATGCAGTGGCAAAATCAAAATTCAAGGACAAGACCATCAAGTTGAAACATCAGATCTGTGAACTAACTACAAGCAGATCACTTGCCAAAACCATAGTAAGACTGAGAACTGGACACCTTAGGGGAATGAAAACTCAGCCGGATGGAACAAGAACATATCCCAGCTGTAAAAACTGTGATACAGAATTAAGTCACGAACACGTCCTCTCTTGCCCGGCCATCTTGGCGAGCATTCAACAAATTAGTGACTCTCCCTTGGAGGACCTGTACTCGGACAATTGCCTTAAAATAGCTGAGATTGTGTGGACCGTGCATGGCCCTATTTGAAGTGTTCTATCCATGGACAAGACAACAACAACAACATTAACATTATCAACAACAAACAATCAGAAGACTCTAGGACTGTGTACATTTGTATTATATTGTTAATTTTACAGTTTCTGTCTTTTTGCTGTACATAATTAATGGAATGAATCGTTTACTATTTAAATATCAGTGGTCAAAAATGATTGTTACTTCGTTAAATCAACTTTGTGTACGTGAGGCTGGTGGGTGGGAAAAGCAGGACAGCACCTGGCATTATAATTCAAAATTGGGGAAACTATTAGCCTTGCCAAAAGAGGAAAACTATATTAAAATTAAAGCTCATGCAAAATAGTTAGGGAAAATCCTGTTGACCCTACCGGCCCATGTCTTAAATGTATTATCAAAGGGATTTTTTATCCTTCATTTTCAAAAGGATATATAATCAGTATTATCAAAAGGATGTATTACTCATGTAAAATGTATTTTCAGAAATTTGGTCACGGGGTTGATCAGATTAGTCCAGTTCCTTTGACGGTTCTTTCCATTCTTCAGTGGGCGACTAGTAAACCCTTTAACCTGACTAAAGTCGGGAGGTGAGGGGGTCACATTGCGGTGACCAACCAACCAACCCTCGCAACCGTCTAAAGACGATTACCAGCAACAATCAACAACCACCACTGCATCTCTATAGTTTGGGTGCTATTTGTCTTCCTTTATCTTCAGGGATTGCCCGCGGCCAGTTTTCAAAAGCATAATGCACACATGACATGCAACGCACAACAATTCCTCAATGTCCAACACATTCTCCTTCCTCTATGGTCAACCCATTCACCAGATCCGTCGTTCACAGAAAACATCTGATTGATGATATCACTTGTTGTTCAATGACTGTCACACCTCAGACCACCCGTGACTAATCCAGATGAACTGGCAACGTGTGGAAGCAACATTGACTGACATCCTAAACACAGATCCCCAACTTCTTTCTTTTATTATCAAGATGTATAGAAGTAGTTATTGCCTCCCATGAAGTCTACACAAAATATCGATTTCTTAGAAATTTTGCAAGTCAAACGGAGCCGTAATTTCAGTCGTTTCATCTTTGTGCCTTATGTTATGCGCATTCCGACGCCAAGTATACGGTTTAGAGATCGGTAACTTATATCGCAGCAACGTTTATTGATTAATTTTTTATGAAAATTTTTGACCATCCTCTTGAATTCAGAGTGGCTGAGTAGGTCTGCCCATTGCGCTAGCATCCTGTGTGAGTTAGGTGGCGCAATTTCGATTCCTGCAACTTTCTCCGAACATACTTATCTTTTCTGTATCAGTAAAACCTTTTCTGAGTAATGTTTGTCCATTACTTCATGCTGTGGTAGTCCAGTTGGTAGAGTCGCGGAATTGTAGATGGGGTTACGAGTTCGAAACTAGGTTCAACCCCCAAGACCGTCTTGTACAAGGGGGCTGGTGCACGTTAAATCTTTTATTGCTCATATGTTCTTACTTTGGAGTGGTTTGGAAGAGCCATCCATTAAGAAAGGCTGAACTCTGGTCTTTCCAATCGAGATGGATCCCGGACTGTCAACAATAGCCGGTTGTTTTGCTCCAGAGCGAAGTTAATAACCACTGTTAACTTTCTACTATTAAGATATAATTTCACTACATGCACCTAACTACGTGATGTTAACTGACTTGTGTTTGACACTGCTCAGTTAAGCTAGTCAGCTTGACACCCTTGCTCAAGAAAACCCAAACCACCAACCAGATCTATGAGAAGAAAGTTAAAAAAACTTGACATTTCCTCTGCAAACATAAGACATACAATTCACCGCTTGATAATACAGAATTCTGAACCCAATCAAGAAGCTCTCCAGAAGACTCGGTTCAACAAGTTCCAGAAGTATGCACCAGCACCACGCGGCTGATAGAATCGTTAGCGTAATTATCACCGCTTATAATTTCGGGAATGAGCTTTTAGAAAAAAAGGAGAAAGAAGAAATGGAGATAGAAAAAGGCAAGTCACGCTCGTGGCTCCATTACGTCAAACGGTCCAGTGATTCTGTAACATTTGCCCTTCGGCCCTGTTGACCCACTTCCCTACCTCCCCTCTCTCGGACATTAAGCGTTTCCTGTGCCGGACACACAATGGCTCGCCTCTGACATTCCTCCAGAGCGTCCACTCAACTCACTCCACTTCAAGTTGCTGGCACACGCGATAATTAACACGAGTGTGCTGATTTTTACTCGCCGAGCAGATTTTGGGGATCGAAAGTACACCCGAGTGCATTAGTTTGATACCTTGGATTGATTGTGATTTGGACTGAAGATGAAGGCAACCTAAGTCTATAAGTTTCAGGATTAGGAAACGTTCATTTAAGTAAAACACGACTTGTATTGTTACAGTGGAAAATTCAGGTCAATGATTCAGAAAGTCGTTTAAGAGTAAAAGTAATTCGAAATTTGAATATTGCGATCAGTATAAGGCCCGCTACACACAAGTGCGGTCTGGGATACATTAGATCCAATGGAGAAGTGCACACATGCCTCCAGCGCCGCTGGGGCGACGCAAATCCAACTTGCGTGTAATTTGTACCGCAGTTCCCCACGGTCGCCGCACATGAGTCTCCGTTCTGAAGTACCTTGTTTTCATAAACAAATGGAATAAAAATAAAAATTAATAAATGGTTGTATCAAGTAACGTCTATTTTGTGTTTCAAAATATACCTTTATTACACCAAGTGAGTGAAATAAACACGTTTTCGTCGATAGAATATTTATCAAAAATGGCGCGAAATGAGTTCGTGCGTCATTTCACGGTTATGTGTGCATGGTTGGGCTTCGGTGCCGCACGTTGAAAAACCGGATGTGTGCACCGGGCCTAAGAGTAACAACAATTTGAAATTCGAATACAGCGATCAGTATAAAGCCGCGTTTACACCGAAGTTGCAAATACTTTCTCCCCCTTTTTGTGGCGAGGATGTTTTACGTTCCCCTATGCTGACCTCTTTCGAACCCCTTTTTCGACCCACTCTGGTATAAACGCTTTGTCAGCTTTATCGGCAACACCAAGGGGTGAGCAATCTTCTCACCCCTTTGTAGAGAAGAGTGATCACCATTTATCACGCCATTTTAATCGAATAGGTCACTTACTGACAGTTTGGCGGGAGATGTGGTCAAGGCAAGCGATGAGGGCATAATGCCACAGAGAGCGAACAAAAGACAGCGTGAGAGACCACGGTTTGCCGAAGGAAATAGGGGAGCGGTGATTGTCAAGCATTACGGAAAGGGGACGAGATAGGGGAGCGTTTTCATCCCAAATTCCGTCTGGGAGAAATGTACCCCAAAAGTTGCAATCCTTTGATCTTAACCAACTTCTGGTGGAAAATAAAACTGGAGTTGCACACTCGTCAAATCGGCACCCCGACACGAGATCTTGACTGTAAGATTAGTGCCATTTCTCGGAATAGCTTCGATGTTTGGAGGGGAGGAAGTTTGCAACTCCGTTGTAAACATTACTAAAAAAAAAAAACCACGAGAAAAAAGATCACTAGAGCATCTCGGGTCCATGAAACCGTCTGTACAGACCTAAATGTGATGGGCCCTGAGGGTGTTATCAGTTTCAGGATATTTTAAAACCAACCATTGTTTCTAATTACATGGTATTCAATTGTGTTGGTTTGGGGGTTTTACGACGCTAAGGTTATATTTGGCCAAGGTGCGCCAAACACAAGTCAATGTCAACTAATTGTGCAAAGAAAGGATGAAAGAAAGTAGAGAAAGATCCCTTGGCCATCCTGGGGTCGTGACCCCCATGTTTACCAGAGGCAGTAAACACCATGGTATACGAATAGATCACTAGGAAACTACGGGTTTGTAAAACCCGTACACATGAATGATACCGGGGAATGAATACCTGAGAATGGGCCCTTGAGGGGACCACAATAATCGACGTCCGAAATATTTATTCGTGGAAAGGATGCGCTAAAACATTTGTGTTTGCCCATTTAAAGACACTTGCAGAAACTTCCCCTTTGAATCGATTAATGACCTGTTGTGTTTTGTAGTACAAATTAGTTTGCTGCATTGGATCAATGTGACCTACTTAAAAGTTACGCGCTTACGGTTTTAGCTCTGATTTCTCGACGCATTAGATTTAATTAAATTTATTTTTCACACCGTCAATACGTGATGAATGTAAGCCCAGATCGATGTTCGGCCGAGCTGCTGATGGAATTATCAAATTCATTTTTTATAATGCCCGACGAATTGAATATTATTCTTAGGGCATTAGAAGTGTGTATTTATGAACCACTTTAAGTTTCTCGAAGGATGAATTTATGAACCACTTGAAGATTCGTACCAGGAACCTTTCAATCCAAGCGCCTGCACCCTGATCACTAGACCAATTGTCCGGGAGATTGATGTAAAAATTGAACTTTATGAAGGGCTGTTTGAGGACTATGGAAACAAGTGCACATTATTTACATCACATTTCAAGTAACACTTCGCAGAAAAATGATGATTAGCTTAGATGAAAGCAACATCTTTTCAAGCTCTACAACGTGTCTGCTTCATTGAGATATAACACTTTTTCAAATGCTGTTTGAAATCCAGTAAGGCCTAAGATTTCAAATACTATGCAAGACATTCAGAGCTCTAAAGTCATTCAAATGATTTGGCATTATACTTTTTTGACTACACAAAAGTCAAATCAACCCAATCATTAGGGTTTTGAGATAACATTAGAGGAGTTAATGGATATTGATACTCTTCAGTAAAGGGCAATTTTTTACATTTGAAAATTTGTATTCATTATACTTTTAAATTTTGTGAATTTCCGATTTAGATGTTCATTTTAAAGCAGGAAGATTCATAGGTAAGGCATGTTGACCAAAACTACTTAGGTCGGTTGATTTTTTATCGCACAGTTGCCAGATTTGGCCAAACTGCGTCAAAGTATATATAATACTCGGTATATAAAAATCCGAAACAAATTCAAAATTATTTACTAAAATTATGTAGAAAATTTCGAGTCCAAACTCAAAGTATGTCAAACAGTAAAATCTGAGTAGTTTATTAAACCAATGTCCTTTATGAATCCAAATAAGTAGCGGCAAGGATTCATAAACAGGTCCTTTAGAGATTAGAAACTTCAAATTTCGTTGAGTCTGATTGTTGAATATTGAACATTCGGTCAAAACATGTTTTACTTTTAAAATGGTGTTTTAAGATAACATAATGAAGCAGGTTTTCACACAACAAATGTCTATGAGTAAAAAAAGTATGCTGATAAGAAGTCTTTACAACTTTACATGGTTCCCACTCAGATTTGTTTTAAGAGATGGCTTTATTGACCTACTTGGGAAAAAACTACTTCAAAAAGTTCCCAATGTTTTAGTATATTCGATCCACTTGAAACTTCCATTAAAAGCAAGTTTTTGATCTTAAATTTAGGTTAGTTCTCTCTAGAATACTAGATTTAAAGGTAGGTAATTTTTTTAATAGGAGACGCGTTATTTATTCTTATTAGTCGGAGACGCGTTTTTTCATTTCTAAATCAATAGACCAGAAAATGAAACCGAGGAAGGAATTCTTAGAAAGTTTATTGGAATGACACGCATTCGTTATTGGGATAGCAAAAAATATGCGAAGTTTTGATCAAGCGTTAAATCAAACAAATTAGATTTTCACAAACAGGACACTGCTGTTGCGAAATATCTAAGTAGAAGGGAAGTTCCCTGACTAAGAAAAACTTGTAAGCTTTTCAGTTTATTTCCTTCATTTGTTATTTTTATGTTTTATTAATCAGCGGAAATTTATAACAGGCGATTTTATTAAAAATTCTCTGATTATTTTCTAAAACT
Organism: Metellina segmentata; assembly: GCA_947359465.1. Taxonomy (NCBI): domain Eukaryota; kingdom Metazoa; phylum Arthropoda; class Arachnida; order Araneae; family Tetragnathidae; genus Metellina; species Metellina segmentata. The sequence goes on from OX375875.1 coordinate 104,556,213, forward strand.
TTCAAATAATTTTAATCTGATCAATTAGGTAAGGGATAAGGGCCCAGCTAAATGATCCTCCCTTTATCCTTCGTTCATCATCAAAAGGCATTGCGAAACATAGATGTTAAAAATTAAAACATCGATGTTAATAATACATCGCCCCAAAACCATCGATGTTTTTATGCATCGATGTTTTTATAACAATAATAATTAGAAGTTATTATTAATTATTTATCAACCAATGGGGAGGGGGTAAACACAACAAACGTATTTTTTATTTACTGTAAATAAAAAATATTGGGGCCCATTATTTATTAAAAATAATTATACAAAATATCGATGTTTTGAAAACATTGACATCGTCGTCGCATCCCTTCTTTTCAGAACCTTCACCCTTGACCACTTTGGTCTAAAAGTATGTTCAATTTTCTGATTATGAAAATTATGCTCCTTTTTTTTTTTTTTTTTTTTTTATGATGGTACTTTTTTCATTCAAAAATAAAACATCGACAGGTATAAACATCGATGCTCAAAAAACATCGTCTCCAATACATCGATGTTTTTTTTTAAATAAAACATCGATGTATTGAAAACATCTACATCGATGTCGCATCCCTAGTTTAGAGGTTCCTCGGATTTTATGATATAAAGGCCGTATTTGACTATGCTGCGCGAATCACAACATGAAAATTTGAACATGCACACAAACCGTTTGATACGCTGTTTGGAGAAATGTATCCAACAAGCCACTGAGTGGCCAGCACAGTGTTGCCCGTGACAGTTCTTTTCGTGGTTTGAGGTGTGAGCACTGCTTGCTAACCCCCGGTGATTGGTACGAATTCACATTGGGTTTGCGTCGCAAACCCAATGGGAATTCCTAGTCTATTAGATAGAAGGCGTTGTGAAATGCGGCCAAATTCGAATTGTGAAGAGATTGAATCGGCGTGAAAACCCAATCTCTTGCGAAATTATAAATATTTAGTTGAAAAATCCTTTATATTAAAAGAAAATCAAATTTATAAAGTACCTATCTGGTGTCAAATTTTCCGCAGATTTCAAATTCGTTGAAATTTTCAATCTATCTTTAACTATCCCGATTTTACAAATAAAAAAACCTAAACAATTCCATTCAAAATTTTTTTGATTTGATTTGCTTTTCTTGGCTGGTTTTGTTAGAGCTTAGGAAATGGAATCTGTGATTTCTCGAACACGATCAAGGTCAAATTCGTAAAAGGAAAAAATATAAAAGTTGTGTAACGTAAGAGTTGTAAAAAAGAGAAAGAAAAAAATGTATGTAAAAAGTAAAGTAAAAAGTGTGTATGTAAAGTAATAACTATGTGAAATTTTCCGCAGATTTCAAATCCGTTGAAATTTTTACTCTATCTTTAACGATCTAGGAGTTAGAAAAAGAACTACATAACTCTAGTTATAACTTTTTATTTGTTTTGTTCTTCAGCTGAAAGTTTTCAAACGGAAGCACGAAAAAAATAAATTTAGAATCTGCCATCTCTTTATGGAGTTACCATTCTAAGGAAAACAATAATAATGGTAATGGTAATTTTAGTTAACGTCGTACTAGAGCAACACAACGGGCTATAAAACAATAATAAATAAATTCTATTAAATCCATTGTAAATGTTCTAGATTGAATTTTAAAATTCGCCGCGACCCAAAAATTGCAAAACATTTTGACTATCTGTGCGCCAAATCCCATTACTGTAAGTGCCATAGATTCGTCAGGATTTTGATTATAGACAGACAAACACTTCCTTTTATAATAGTAGAGATTCGAAATCCAGCATGTGTCGCCTTCATCTCGCAGGTTGTGAGCACACTGGCAAACTCACTGTGCCAAGACGGCCCTCATATATGAGGAATGTGATACAATTTTCCCGCACACATGTCTAGATGGACGGGTAGTTGAATTGACGTCGCACTGGTATAACAAAACGGACTATTGGCAACGGATCTGGATCAATCATGAAGATTAGGTATGGTAGGTATTTTTAATCAACGTCGTACTGGAGTTGCTCATAGGTCTATTGGCAACGGTCCGGGAACACCTCCCGAAGCGAAAGATTCGAGTACAACACCAAGTAATTTTGAACCACGGTCAGATGACGAGGTCACACCTGACCTGACACCCCACTCTCCGAGGTTTTCCTTTTCTGGTAAGTAGGTATTTTAATTAACGTCATACTGGAATAACACGACAGGCTATTAACGACGGTTCGGGATCAATCCCCAAATGAGAGATTGAGGACAAGACCACGTAATTTTGAATCTCTGTCAGAAGACGAGGCCTCATCTGAGCTGGTACCCCACAATGCAAGATTTTCCTTATCTGGATCTTGCGCAATAAAACCCAAATCAACCAACCACCAACCATCCCCACTCAAAACTTCAACATCATGCCGGTGGTGTTGACCTCGTATCTTTCCCTTGAGGGTTGATCCCGGACTGTCATTTAAACATAATTTATATTTTATTAGCGTATTACAAGAATATAGGACAGGTAATGGTAGTAATTTTAGTTAAAGTCGTACTAGTTAAACACAACGGGCTATTGACGACGGTCCGGGATCAGTCCCTTAAAGAAAAGATCCGAGGACAACACCTCGTAATTTTGAACCACGGTCAGATGACGAAGCAACACCTGAGCTGGCACTCCACTCTCCAAACTTCCACGCCAACTCAATGTGAAGAATATAGGACAGATGCTACAAATTTGTGAAACATATATGCATAATGTTTTTGCTCATTTGTTGCCACATAGCAAAGGAATAATAAAAGTAAAAACACCGAAATTAAAACGTAAATAAAAATCGTTTGCATTACGTTTTTCACATTTATACTTTTAAATGAACTACCGTCTGCTATAATACAAATTATTATTTCCATTTTTAATAAATATCGTTTAGTAAAATATATTTCTGATATTTACTCTCAACAAATTCTCTCCAGAGCGATTTTGTGTATTTGTTGTGCTGGCGAGAATATTGTGCTAGCTGTACAATCAAAACTAACATATCTTTCGTCACCAAATCTGTGGTTCTACATTTCTTTATTTTCTAGGCCTTTCTACGAGGTGGCCATCATTTCGAATCCTGGAAACACCCTAATGCATCATCATTAAAATCAGAAAGCGAGTTTCTGAGCAATTTGACCTGAATATGGCTTTTATGGGAAAAATACGCGAATGTCATATTTCCTTACGCTTGAATTGATTTGATAAAGTTATTTACTGAATTCCGTAAATCCGTATCTACACACCCATTTTGTAATGGATGTTAAAAAACTAAAAAAGCAAAAATAAGAACAACTCGAAGCGATAGGTTGATTTAATTGGTCCAGTAAAAAATAAAAGAGACAAAAGTAAAATATTTAAAAGACAAAATTCAATTCCCTTTATTTGGGAGTAATTTGTGATTTTTGGCAGCAAACAGCTTACCCTCAGCATTAAAAAACACACCATTTTGTGTAATTCGGCCAGTTCTGGCTTTTAGTTTTAGGTAATTGGAAATTTAAAAAATCATATTACTAAATTGATAAAATGCATAGGTTTATTCCCCATCAAGCTCACAGGAATTTTGAGTATCCAACACGATTGCATTGATTTCAATTAATATATTGGATTTGGTTGGTACAGATGTATTTCAATGGCGTCAGGCACCTAGGTCATATTTCGCCAAGTTGCACAAAAAGCAACGAATATTCGAAGATATGTGAAAAGTATTCTCTTCAAGACCGGTAGGTAGATCACACTGAAGCAGCACAACGAGCTATTGGCAAAGGTCCGGGATCTATCCCCAAAGGGAAATATCTGATGACAACAATTCGACATTTTGAATCACGATGCCGAGGCCAACACCTGAGATGTGGCGCACCACTCTCCATACTTCCATACTACGCCAACTTGAGGACATGTGAAGCCGCGACAGATATTGCAAGCACTGTGTATACTACACCGGTTGTTCACGGTGTAGCCGGGCTAGCCACGCAGTGACTAGACAGTAGATAAGACGGATAATAGAGAAGCTTCTTACATACCAGGAATATTAATCTTTGGTATTTCTTCACAAGCTTTAGGGAAAACTATTATAGCAGACTTCATAAAACTGTTATTTTTATCCCTTATCGGTTTTGCTTCGCAAACCAAATGGGAATTTGTACCCTATTGGATAACATTGCCCGCGGTGTTGGTTTGCTTCGCAAACTAAATGGGAATTCGTAGCCTTTTGGATAACGGCCACCACCAGTTACGCTCACTGTCAAATGCGGCCGAATTCAAATTGCGAATAGATCCAATCGGCGTGACGTCACAATCTCTTACGAAAATATAAACCTTTGACTGAAAAATTATTTATTAAAAGAAAATCAAATGAATAAGGTATCTATCTGGTGTAAAATTTTCCGCAGATTTCAAATCCGTTGAAATTTTTTATCTATCTTTAACGATCCCGATTTTCTAAAAAAAAAAAAAAAAAACTAAACAATGCCAGTCAAAATTCTTTTTATTTCCTTCGCTGAAATTGTATGAGCGCAGGAAATGGAATATCTTGATTTCTCAAACGCCGCGTGACGTCACATTTCTTGCGAAAATATAAAAGATATATTGAATTCAAAAAATTAAAAAAAAAATTTAATTTTTAGGTATTGATCTAATGTGAAATTTTCCGCAGATTTCTAATCCGTTGAAATTTTTACTCTATCTTTAACGATCTAGGAGATAAAAAAGGAGTCTAAAACTAAGCATTAGATTATTTTTGCTTCTTCAAAATCAATTTTTGCTGCTTGCTATCAGATACGTTACTGTAAAATATTAACGTTCAAGCTTCATTCACAAGCAAAACCTTTCTTATTCTGAGAGTCGTAGTAGTACGGTTGGTAGAGAAGCTGATTAACTTCCAGAGGACTGCAAGTTCGAAACTCGATCCAACCAAAGACTGTCGTGTATGTGTGAGCTGGTGCACGTGAAATTTGTCGTGGCCTCAAATGTCTTCGTGTTGGCTAGGAGTGGTAGTTTGGAGAGTGGGGGTGCCAGCTCAGGTGTCGACCTCGTCATCTGGCAGAGTTTCAAAATGACGAGATATTCTCGGATCTTTCCGTTTGGTGTTGATCCCGGAGCGTCGACAATAACCCACAGTTGTTCCAGTACGACGTTAATTGAATAACCTACCTGTCCGGAAAGTATTCAGTCAATGCTAAATCCCAAAACGAGAATGGTTTGATTCGGCATTGATTTTAAGGTGATAGGTAATTGGTAATTTTTTAGTTAACGTCGTACTAAAGCAACACAACGGGCTATTGACGACGGTCCGGGATCAGTCCCTTAAGGGAAAGATCCGAGGACAACACCTCGTAACTTTGAACCATGGTGACGAAGCAACACCTGAGCTGGCACCCCACTCTAAGGCGATAAGAAGTCGCACATATCGGTAGTTGAATTAACGTCGCACTTCAGCAACATAACGGGCTATTGACGATTGTCCAGGATTAATCCAGATTGGAAAGATCCGAAGACAATATATCATAATTTTGAACCACGGTCAGATAACGAGGTCAATACACTGGAGCTGGCGCCCCACTCTCCAAACTTCCACACCACTCCAACTGGGTGACATTTGAGGACACGACAGATTTAACGCTCATCACGTACAAAACGATCCCTGGTTGAGGTTGATTGTTGAACTTACAAGTCACTGGAGCCCGCTGTGCTGCTTCAATCTGATGTTAATTAAACTACTCAACTACCTTTGTATTCTGAAGAGGTAGGTATTTTTAATTAACGTCGCACTGGAGCAACACAACGAGCTATTGGCGACGGTCCAGGATCAAACCCGAAGGGAAAGATCCGTACACAACACCAAATAATTTTGAACGTCAACACCTAAGTCCCGGTGCACACATCCGATTTTTCAAAGTGCGACACCGAAGCCCAACTGTGCACACATAACCGAGAAATGACGCAATTACTCATTTCGCGCTATTTGCGATGGATATTCTATCGAAGAAAACGTGTTTATTTCGCTTACTTGGTGTAAAAATGTATGTTCCGAAACTATAAATAGACGTTTTACTGGATACAACCATTTATTAATTATTATTTATAATCCATTTGTTTATGAAAACAAGGTACTTCAGACCGAAGAAGCGTGTGCGACGAGCTGCGGCGCCATGGGGAACTGCGCTACAAATTGCACGTAAGTTGGACGTGCGTGTCCGCAGCGTCGCCGGAGGCATGTGTGCACTTCTCCATTGGATCTAATGCATCTCAGACCGCACTTGCGTTGCGGCAGCGGTGCCGCACGTTGAAAAATCAGATGTGTGCACCGGGCCTAATAACTTGTCCCACAATCATATGTTCTTCATAGCGCAACGCCGCAGATACATGAATGGTAGTCGCTGTGACATAAATCGCTCTGATGTGATCACATCAAGTGAACCTGGCCCTGGGGGGTATTGAAAGTCAAGTTGATTTTGACAACGGGGGTATTTTTTTCTTGATAAATTTGTCCAATCATGAAATCATTCACATTGGAATGTGAGGAAATTCTCGGCGGAGTAATGATATAGACGTGCGTTGCCGGAGGCATGTGTGTACTAATGATGCGACATCGATGGCAAAACATCGATGTTTTGAAACATCGATGTTCAAAATTAAAACATCAATGTTGATAATACATCGCCCCAAAAACCATTCATGTTTTTAAAATTCAATGTATTTAAACTTCCCCCCTCCCCCCATTTCTTAAAACGGGTTTTGCAACTAGTGATGCGACATCGGCTCCAATGCATCGATGTTTTTTTCTAAAACGTCAATGTTTAGAAAACATCGATGTCGCATCCCTACTTTTCAGACCCTTCATCCTCGTCACTTTGGTCTAAAAGAATGTTCGATTTACTGATTATAAAAATTATGCTCCTTGGTTATTTTTTAAATTTTTATAACGGTACTTTTTTCATTTAAAAATAAAACATCGACAGCGTAAAAACATCGACAAGTATAAACATCGATGTTACAAAAACATCGACTCCAATACATCGATGTTAAATACATCGTTGTTTTGAAAACATCGACATCGATGTCGCATCCCTAGTGTGTACTTCTCCATTCGATCTAATGTATCTCAGACCGCACTTACGTTGCGGCAGCGGTACCGCAAGTTGAAATGGCTTAAGCTCACACTCTTCCAGCTACGCTTACGCGGCCCACGAGAGATCTGCTCGAAACCCTTAAGTTTGACTAGAAAAGCCCGGAAAAGAAAATTCATCCAACGCTTCTCGAAATGCATCACTCGTACAACGCCATTACGCTCCGGCGTGTTGCATGAAAGGCCATTTAAAAGCTATCCTTCACCAATCGCAATCAATGTCAACAGAATACTTTCGAATCTCCTAGCGTGACTTGTCACTGGTCCCGACTCGTCACACGAAACAAAACGACGACGCTTCGGAAAACGAAGCTGACAATCGCCTTATTGACTCAACAAGGTTTTCTCCTGACAGCTCCGCAGAAACGTGAGTTAAGAGAGCCATTACGAGCCATTCTAATTAGGAATAGGATATGCAAAATGGAACAATGCCCTTATCTCGACGTTCTATCGCCATTTTGAAGTGGGCCACCGGACATTAATTTAAAAAAGCATGAGGCAGGGTTCAGAGGTTCATGCACAGTAAGTACGGTTGTCAACGTCGCCTTTTTTTTATATTTAAAGCGCATGCACGCTTGAGTGGAAAGCTTCATTAAAATTTTAAACTGTATAACGCCTTCCAATGGCTCAGTTCTCGAAAAGAGGCCTTCCTGCTTTTAATCTTTGGATAGTACTATTTATGCAACGCTAATTTGTCGTGGCATTAAAAATGACGCTCCCTTATTTAAGATAGGTAAGTAGTTGAATTTACATCGCACAAGAGAAACACAATAGGTAATTTTCGATGGTCCGGGATCAATCCCGAAAGGAAAGATCATAGGAGAACACCTCGTAAATTTGAACCACGGTCGGATGACGAGGTCAACACCTGAGCAGGCACCCCAGTCTCCAAACCTCCACACAAAGCCAATGTGAGGACATTTGAGAACACTCCCGTACTTCAGGTCTGATACTAATTTACTACATGTTGTGACGTCTGAAAAAAAAAAAAGACGTTTTCGACATCCAGATAATCGTGGGCCAGCCACGAGAGGGTAGCAGACGACCCCCCCCCCTAAAAAAAAAGAACACGTATGACAGTCGGCGCCAATTTCTTGCACCTGGCACTTGCTCTCGGACATCACTTTCTAACGGTTCCAAGATCCAAAGAGGGAACTCGACATGTGGAATTCGACACTCCTTCAGTGTGCAGGTGTCATTGGAAAACACCCGATCGACATTCCGAGAGGGAGGAGGACTCCCTCGAAAAACGGAAAAGGGAGAAGAGGGGCTGAAGGCACTGGAGCAAGTGGTGGACGATAGAGCTCCCGAGACAGCTATACGGTGAGGAAAACGCAGGTAAAAAACTAACTGCGACAAATTGTTTCGGCATGAACAGTCGTTGAGTGATTATTCTGTATAAATTTGTAGATATTTTCCCAATTGTAATTGAAACCCTTTTAAGTAAAATAAATAGCTTAAAAAGGTAGTCAACTGAGTTGACTCCATTGTATTGCTGTGGTGCCAAAACGCCACAATGTCTACATTTTTACTCGATATCTGACCGTGGTTCAAAATTACGTGGTCTTGTCATTGGATCTTTCCCTTCGTTTTTTATCCCAAACCGTCTTCAGTAACCCATCGTGTTGCTCCAGTGCGACGTTAATTAAAATACTTACATACCTTAATTTTTATTAGTTATGATAAATATTTAAGAGTAAATTTGAGCAGTAAAATTTCCATTATGCGTGTATGTCCACTATTTGACCTTGTCTGTTTTGTGTTTGGTAGTGCTTTCCCAAATACGGTCCTTGGTGCCATAAAATCCAACCGACCATCCTCCTGCACTGTAGTTTATCATAATAGTAAAAAGAAACTTCGAAATTTCTGGAAACATTAAGATAGATTCTATTTTATCAGTTCGAAAAGTTACTGAAGTTGGATACCCACAAATGTTCTATGGGGCTTAGGTCGAGACTATGAGCAGAAGAGGGAAGACGTTTTACATCCATATCTCGATACCACTGCTTGACAGAGGCTGCAACGCGACATGGAGCGTTGTCGTCCTGGAAGTAACATTCGTTCATTCCATAAAATTGCCAGAGCGTAAAACCTGATGGTCCAAAAAGGTTCATACAGGCGTTGGCGTTCAATTGACCAGAAACAACATGCAAAAGTCCCAGGCCCATACCACGAAAAACACCCTCAAACAAGTAGTCGGATTTTATGCAAATCCGCTGGCGTCCGGTCCATTATTGTAGGGTAGTGTACTTCCCTAGCAAATGATGCTTTTAGCAGTAAATAAGAGCGATATGCCTCTAGTAGAATCATTTATGTAGGCGAAATTCTACTAGAGCGATATGCCTCTAGTAGAATTTCGTCCTTCGGAAAAAGATGTTCATCAAAAATATAGAACCTAAGCATTTAAAGGATGAATCAGCAAAAATCATAAAAACATCAGACTTACCAGTTTCTCTTGAGTTGGTTACAGTAGAACTTCTGCAGGACGAAGAAGTCCGGTTTAGCAGTCGGCAACATCTATAAGAAAAACGTGAAATGAAAAATTGGTTTCATTTTAAAAATACGAAAATAGCTTTGTATTTTAATAGCTAGTGTTTCTTTCCCAACCTTAAGGTTCAACACAATGCAGTAAAGAAAAGAAAAAGTGAATCAAACACTGCTGAGTTACTCCGCAATGGTTGGGATTGATTACAGGGAAAGGTTAAAAATATTGCGTCGATCTCTCTTAGAAAGCATTTGTGGTATGGAGAGGATGGAGGCAATCACAGACGGTGACCATGATAAGAAAAAGAGAAATGATGAAAATATGAAATTCTTGCGTCTACAACAATTTAAAGCGAAATATGTATAAATTTTTCTTTTAAATCAAGATAGATGTAGAAGGCGGTAGTGTTTTTGTGACGTACGTATTCCGGATGTGACGTCACTTGGCTTGTTCTTCTGAACGCGATTTCAGAAAATTCAGATTCAGAAATTCAAAATAAGGAATTCTGAATCGAAAAATAATAGTTGATTGTTTATTGCTAAGAAGATTTCCGCTAAAATGGCGATAAACTATATTTTTGGTTCCCGAGATGTGTACAGTATAAAGCGAAAGCCCCATTTAAGTAGCAGAAAGTAAAATCTTCGCTTGCAGTCTAGTTTGTTTTTTCAGAGAAAATACTTCTCGTATCACAAAGAAGATGCTTCAAGTGAAACTACCGTCTAAATTATACCATGATTAAATATGGAGTTTAAATATATTGTGAACTTGGCCAATGTTATAAAAATATAAGGTTTGAGAAATAATTTTTATTCTTGTTACAAAAGCCTAAAATTTTACAAAAAAAAAAGTGTAGTAGGCAACATTTTTAACCAAAATTTCCAAACGTGATAATTTTCTCATTTTTACGTGATATATGCGACAGATTTAAAGCATCCAAAAAACTTTTTTAAAGTAAATCAGTTAAAACCAGATGGTCGTTGGGAACATTTCGAAATCAGACTTAAAAATCGTAAAATTCTCGCCTTTCTTCAATGACGTCACATTCCAGAGGAAAGAAAGAAAGATATGAAAAACTAATAAATTAATTTTAAAATGTTGTAGATTAAATTACAAAATTCGGGCTGCACACAAAAAACACAAAAAATTCGGACTACCTGTGTGCCAAATTTCATTATTGTGCCATAGATTCGTCAGAACAGTACACACCGTATACAGACACACAAACAAACACTTCCTTGTATAATAGTAGAGATACGGTTCATGATTGAAAAAGATTGTTCGCATGAATATCTAGAGCCAAAGAGTTAACTGCAAATGCTAGTTTTTTTTAATTGATCATATGAGTCAGGAATACTATTCCAGGTATTGAAAATTATCATGTCTTTCTTCTCCAGGTCTTTCAAAGTATATCTTTTTGTGTGAACTAAGATCACATTTATTTTTCTCAAATTTTTCCATATCACCCCATTAAGGCGTTCCAATTTGGAGTTTCATAATTCGTTGTTTTTTAACTCCAGTAATTGCGCCAATGTCAATATTAAAGGAGAAAAATTCACTTCACAGAAGTTTAACAAAGGCTATGTCGCTATGCTATTTCTGAATTACTGCAACCTCCGATTTTGACTCCGATAGACGATTTTGGTTAGCGGTAATAAAAAATCGTTTGCTGCAAAAGAAATAATTGCAGTTGTACTAGGTTTTTAAAAGTCAAAGTTATCGTCTGCAGCTTGAGAGGTTTGTTTTTATTCAAAATGGCGTTTTTAACGAAGCAGTGGTTCGAAGGCTAATTTATGCTCTTTCCGAAGAGAAATATTCATATTCCGTTATCCAAAAACGATGTGAGAGTCATGGTTTTGTGATATCTAAAGCGTCGATAGGTAATATCGTCAACAAGAAAGGAAAAAAACGTTAAATTGGAGCCTCAAGTGGGACAAAAATTCCAAACAAGTATCCAAGGAAGAAACGGACATCTTCGACTATTGCAAAGGTACGTTGTTTATTGTTAAAAGAAAATCCCCCTAGTCAAAGGACAGTTGCAAAATCATTAAAATGCTCGGTGTCCACTGTAAACAAAATGATAAACGTTGATTTAAATCTTAAGAAAGCGGAAAAACGCAATGTGTATCGTCTTTCCCCAAAGCATATCGCTGAACGCAGGACACGCTGCCGAATTCTATGAGAAACACTTATCCAAAGAAAAATGGAAAAAAATTGTCACAATAGAGGAATCATGGGTGTATTTAAATGATTGCAGAAAAAAAGAGCCATTTATTATCATAAAAGGGGAGAAAAAAAATTTAAGTTCATGGTTCACAGAATCGAAAGAAAGTTTTTCTAAGGGATTCATGGTTGTTGCTGGTTTTTCATATAATGGCAAGTTAAAAATAAAGAGAGTGGGGGAAAATGTCAAGATTAACTCCAAATACTATCAGAAACACATTTTATCGCCAATTTTTCTGAATGAAATACCATCGCTTTACCCACAGTGCCATCAATCTGTGGAACTCCATCAAGACAAACCTAGCAATCACACATCAAAATCCACTGTAAATTTCCTAAAAGAAATGGAACAAAAAACCGATATCAAGGCCATACACTTCACTGATACCCCTACTAAATCTCCCGATGTATCACCTATGGATTTTTGTGCTTTCGGACTTTTAAAATCTGCATTATCCAAACGTCGTCCCACAACCCTTACAGGACTCTGGAAAGCTGTTCAGGAGGAATGGGATAGAAAACCTCTTCTGACACTTCAAAAGGCATTATTATCATGGAAATTCCGGTGTCGAAAGATAGTTCAGAATAAGGGCTATCAAATAAAACATTTAAAACACAAGAATTTTATGTAATTTAGTTTTGTGAATACGATATACGTTGTCTAAAAAATTTGTGAACAGCCTCTGTATAAAGCAGAAGCAAAATGGTAGGTATCTGAACTTAAATCGCAATGAAGAAACACATTGGACTGTTGCAAAACATCAGGATTTTCTTGCTATGGAAGCCTCTTGATAGATGTAAAGTAAATATAAAAACTAGATTTGAAAAGGTTTACAAGCGTTTCGAGGAAGTGTTTTATAATTCAAGGATAATCCGGTTATTGAGAGCATAAGCCATTTTAAAACAGAGCGTTAAAAAAATTTATGTCGAGAGTTTTTCTGTAAACAGGTTGAATTCATAACAGTAAACCACTTAACCATCGAGTTACTTATTGCTTGACGCAGATTGGCCCCTGCTCTATAAAAACCAATCATCTATCAACGAGTTTCTTCAAACTTTTCAGTGGACGCGCGTTTCGGAGAAACACTATACTAAGGAAGTTCATAATTTGCTGTTATCTAAGGAACTCAAAACAACAGCAAATTATGTGGCACTAAGCTTCCTAAGTCTTGTAGTGCTTATGTTTATTTTAACTATTAACAATAGAGAAATGAAGAATTTTCCCAATTCTAAGCCCTTTTTCTTTTTCAAGAGGAAAGGAGTGAAGGGTTCTTGGAAGATAATTGGCTCACAAATTTTTGGGTCCAGACGAGCCGTGGGAATTTATGAAAAGTTGCCTTTACCGCTGAGTAGAAACTGCGAAAGGATGGTGGTCGGAGAAAAAGATTTCTGGTCAAAAATTCGCAATGCAAAAGATCAATGACCTCCCTCGGCTCACATCAAAGAAAAGTAGTAGCAACACACTCTTTTAATCTCTTCTATATAATACGTATATGCACATATAAATGTTCGAATAAATTTTTTTTCGAGAGCTTCCCGTCCCTATTTTTTTTCTTGGAGGAAATGGAAAGGAACCGGTTTTAATAAACAAGATCTTTTCTTCAAATAATTTGCAAAAAAAAAAATTGTGTTTTCTTGTGATGAACTTTCCCCAAGGTTTTTCCTTTAATGTCATTAACAGCTACATTATATTGATCGGGATTTTGTTATGCAGTAATTAAGCAAGTACCTAAAGGCGAGATGCGTAATCTAATAAAGTGTTAAGAAGATATAAAAATATCTCAATTAGAGATTTCCTTGAAGACGTTTGTTGTTGAATCTAGCAGTTTCTTCGACAGTTTCAAACAAGTATCTGTTTATTTACTTTAATATAGGTGCACAAAGGCATACATTATTCGCGTAATATTTCCAAAACATCCTCAAAAGCATCCTTTTGGAGTTGCGAATGGAGCATGTAGTCCCATCGAAATGATCTCGCAGATCATTCCTATTTACTAAATTAGTTGTATATTTTCTATAAATTATTATTTGTTTATTAAAGAGCATATGATACCAGTGGATCGAATTCTAATTAATAAAAGAAATAAAAGATATATACTTAAATAATCTCTAGCCAAATTCTTCAAGACAAAAAAAATGCATTTTTGTATACTGATGTGTTTTAAACCTGATTTTCAAATTTACATTTTGCAGCTTAGATTATATAAATCAGCAATTCTGTATCCAATCGAGACCGATGGTAAAAAAGAGTCGATACATACGAAAAATAAATAAAAAGATCGTATAACAATTTTAAAAACTACAAGACGTGTTCTACAACAAGACGTGTTCTTTAAAAACTACAAGACGTATATATATATATATATATATATATATATATATTTATTTATTTATTTATTTATTTATTTATTTATGCCGCGAAATCATTTTCTCACAGGGTAAGCCATGATAATAAAAAGTACTCCAATGTTTTCATTTCAACGAGGAAATCCAATTTCGTTGAGTTTCATGTAAGAGCTCGTACTGCGTATTTCACAGTATATGGAAGAGTTCTGACCCAGGTGTGGATCTTTCTGCAGGTGTCTACGTCCAATGTAAGTCATAGTTTTTCAAAGTGTGGGCGCTAAGGTATCTTGTGAAAACGTTGGGTCCCACGGAAAATAGGGAGCGTTGAGGAGGAAGACTGGGTAATGAAATGCCAAAAAAATTTGTCAAGAAAGAAGAATCCTTAGAAAATATCTGAAAATGTCCTTAGAAAATATCTGCTAAGTAGATATTCACTTCATCGTGGACTGTAGCAAGAAAATTACTGATTGCATTTCCGTCATTCCATTTACATGGATGTGGAATTACTTGTCTAAAAAAAGCAAATGAAAGTAATTGATATTTAGACAAATTAGTAGAAAAACAGCTGTGTGATTCTTCCCATTAGATTTTTTATTTTACTGAATTAATAACAATTATGAGCAATTTAGTGTGTGAATGTGTAACTTAGTTTTTGTTATTTCGTTTTAATAAATATTTTTACGGTTTTAGTTCTAGATTTTTTAATTTCCAAACTGGCTTTTCGAAATTTTAAAACTACGCACACAATCACAAAAATATTTTGCTGAAATTAAAAAATTATATGCACATCTACACTTGCGATTTGTTGGGGGTGCACATAAGGTTTAGCATTGCAGTGATTATGCAGAAATGTTTATCTTATTTCTTATGGGGCACAGTACCTTTAAGAGTACTCGTCACGATGGAAAATATCCTATTTTCGATAGATAGTAGCAAATAAACTACACTAGTGAAATAAACTAAGAGAATTTGCATATTTTATAGAATTTCATGAAAAGAACTGAATTGAATGTAAAACCACTGCTTCTAGACAAAAATGCAAATCTTGTACGTCAAATACGTAAGCGTACACGTGTGTGTAGACGGAGCCAGTAGAGAAACAGGCTTTATAAGCGCGCGTAAGTTAAGACGCATTTCGTTCGCTAGCACACCTCGGCGAATTTCTTGGTGTTATTTTGCAGCAATCGGGTATTTTCAAATTGTAACAGTAAAAATGAGTAACCACCAACGTTTAAATGATGGAATGAGGTGGTGAATTGTGGGAAGGCTAGAAGCAGGCCAATCTCAAGTCCAAATTTGTAGAGAGTTCAATTTAACGCCCAGCGTCGTGTTTAACTTATGAAAACAGTTTCAAGATACCGGATCCATCGAGAGAAAGCCTGGGCAAGGTCGTTCAAGAGCCACGACGGCCAGAGAAGATCGCCATTTGTCGATTATAGCGAGGCGTAACAGGAGTGTTACAGCTTCTCAGTTCTCTCGTGACTTGTATGCAGCCACAGGAACCCGTGTATCAAGGGAGACTGTTTCCAAAAGACTTCATGAGAGAGGGTTGTTCGCAAGAAGACCCGTTGTTTGCGTCCCGCTCACTTCTACGAACAGGAGAATCCGTTTATCATGGTGCATAGAGATTGGATCAATGGGCGACCGTTTTCTTCACTGATGAGTCCCGGTTCAGCCTAAACACCGATTCTCGCCGTACGTTCATATGGAGAGAACCAGGGACCCGCTACCTACCCTCCAATGTCCGCGAAATCGATCATTATGGCGGAGGAGGTTTAATGGTCTGGGCAGGCATCATGTTGGATGACCGCACACCTCTCCATGTCTTTGAAAGAGGCAGTGTGACTGGTGTGAGGTATAGGGATGAGGTCTCGGAGCCCTATGTTCGCCTTTTCAGGGGTGCAGTTGGCCCTGAGTTCATTTTAATGGACTATAACGCGAGGCCACATAGAGCTCTTCTGGTCGACGAATTTCTAGAGAGTAAGGATATTCGCCGGATGGATTGGCCAGCCAGATCTCCAGACCGTAACCCTATAGAGCATGTCTGGGACGCTCTGGGAAGTGCAATTACAACTCGCAACCCCCCTCCGAGAACCATCCAGGGAATGAAAACAGCGGTTCTGAACGCGTGGGACCAATTGCCACAGGAAATGATAAACTGCCTTATTACAAGTATGAAATCGCGCTGCGATACCTGTATACCGGGACCCTACCCTCTATTAACCCATTTTTTTTTGTTTATTCTGCAACCGCTGTTTCATACCTTCCGACTCCAACGTATTTTATGTCAATGTATATCTGTTCAATTTTTAACTAGTCAAGTAGTTTCGACGAGTTATCTCATCCATCAAGATCTGGTCAATTTCGCTAATGACGATGTATTTCGTAATAAAGATATAGCCGTTTTTTTATGATGACGTGGTACATCGTCCATCAGATCTGGTCAATTTGCTAATGACGAAACACTTTTTTTGTGTCAACCACCATAAGGACCAGTAGTAGGTATTTTAATGAACGTGGCACTGGAGCAACACAACGTGTTATTACTACATGGAGGGTTTAGCAAATATCTATAATTGTAACTAGTGCACAAAATTGAGTAAAAATATCAAAATAATGGTTAAATGAGTTAGAGTTATGATATTTTAAATTTAATCCAAAAAATATCAGTAATGTTACAAATACATAACTAATTAGTTTGTATAATTCCATTTATTCACTCAAATCAACAGACACCTTTACATTTGCAGGTTTTATTTTGAAGGTCGTCCTTAAAACGCATCGTCACTCTAAATTTCATGTGTTTATATTTTTGAAGAGTTATTGCGCGTGCTGTCAGAAATTATAAAGTTCAAATTGCAAGTACTATTGAGGGGGTGTAGTCTGAAACAAACTTAATTGATGACCAACTAATGCAAATTTTTCGATGTGGTTTTGACATGGTTGCATCTTTTAAATCGCAACATTTTTACATGCATGAAAAGTCAAGCGTTACAATAAAGTGTTACAACTGTTTCGTCTTGATTTCAGAATTAGAAGAAACATCCAGATAAATATACTTTCCTGTAGACAAAGGATGTCCGTACCTAATATGCACTTCGGACCAAGTTCGAAGGCAAACTGAGCGCAATATATCAAAATCTACGGTGCTGGGCGAACTTTGGGCCAGTGTAACTTTAGATTTCATGGAGTGAGGATTGCGTATGTGGTGACATTCGAAAACTACTGAACTATGCAACAGTCTCACAGGCCGTTAGTTAGTAAAATTATCCTTCAATTTAAATAAAAAACTGCACTATGATCGTTCAAAGTTCCTATGTCTGCTTCGGTCATTGCACAATTCAACAACATCAAGCAGGAGTATTCACATCAAGACAACGGTTTATATCCTGGCGACGCAACCTACTAATTTTTTCCTTATCATCAAAAGATATCAGACTTTCAAAACGGATAAATGGATTTTTTTCGAAGTTTCAAAGGTAGTTGTGTGCCCCCATAAACCAATGCTTATTCCCGACTTTATTTACCATATCTCTTTCCCTGTCTGGTCAGTCACTTATATCGCGGCGACCTTCATTTCTCTCTGAATGGGAAAATGCTGGAATTAGCGCTTGAAAAGAAACCACCTGCCCATTTATTGAAAACAGAAGCAACAGGTTCCCATACAAGCTACTGACAGATCATGAAAGACGCGGAAATTAGGAAGCTTCTGAGAAGGAAAGGGAAAAGTGGCCAAGAAACGGGAAACTCGAGGAGTTATCCAACACGCCTTTGATATGCGCACTAGTGATGTTTCTAACATGCTGAGGGTACCCTTCCCTGACAAGTGCCCACGGCGTCCTGTCGCACTCTACAGAATGGTGAAAAGGAAATATTTAGAGGTCATAAATTGACGATTCCCTCAGGATTTAATAAAAACATAATAAATTATCACGGTGGTAACATTGACATTGGTTTGTATTGATTTTGCGATTCAAATATTACGACGCGTTTCGTTGAGTAAAAAATGTATTTAACGTAAACGTTAACTTTCAGGTTCGCAATACTATGGAAGTAGAGGTTTAGGCAGAGTAAAAGCTTTTCATACAATTGCGTGGTCATTATTATTATTATTTTTTTCTAATGGCGGGCACATTTTGACCGAAGTCATTGGCCACTACAAGGCCGGAAGTGATGGCCACTTGTGAAGGAGCACCCAGTGGGAGGACCATCATTGCTCCTAACAATTACTTCGTAATTTTGCACCATGTTCAGATGACGAAGCAACACCTGAGCTGGTATACGCTTACAAACATCCATGCCCGAACCCGGATTCGAACCGGGGACCTTCCGATCTAGAGGCTAACACCTTAATCACTATACCGGTTGGTCGGCGCGTGGTTATTATGACTAGGATATATAATTTTTTTCGTCTTCAATGCATTACGACTAAATGCATGTAATTAAATTAGGTCTTGTGTGTGATGGAATATTTATTCAATAGTACGCAAATGGTTGGTTGAATTATATGGCGCAAGGGCCATATTTGGCCATGCTGTGCAGTACAAAACACAAGACAGACAATAAGCACGCACGGAAACAAAGTTTTACTAAAACAGAAGAGAGAAATACAACCAGAGAGAGAGAGAGGGGGGGGGGGCGAGCAATAGAACATGACTGGAATTGAGAAAGGTTGTTAACGTTGTATTGGAACGACAAGCAACATTAGCATTAGCGACGGTGCAGGATCAATCTTGAAGGGAAAGATTCGAGGACAACACCTAGTCATTTTGAACCTTGCTCAGATGACGAAGTCAACAGCTGAGATAGCGGCCCACTCTTCAAACTACCACACAACGCCATGTGAGGATATTTGGAGCCATGCCAGATTTATCGTACACCAGTACCCACGTACGCGACGGTCTTTGGTTGGATCAAGTTTTGAACTCGCAACCCACCTGTTGCATATCCCCATAGTGAGTAATATTTGTATTCGATAGAAACCTGATGTGCCTTGGAGTAAAGTGAAACCTTTTTGGTGCGAGGAAATTACAATTGCTGAGGGGGTAATATCATTTTTTAACTCCAATACGAGATTATGGATCGTGTGATCCTTCAAAACTTACTTAGGCCCAGTGCACACAACCGGTTTTTCAACGTGCGGCGCCGCTGCTGCAACGCAAGTACGGTCTGAGATACATTAGATCCAATGGAGCAGTGCACACATGCCTCCAGCGCCGCTGGGGCGACGCACGTCCAACTTGCGTGCAATTTGTACCGCAAATCCCCACGGAGTCGCAGCTCGACGCATCTCCGTTCTGAAGTACCTTGTTTTCATAAATAAATGGAATATAAATAATAATTAATAAATGGTTGTATCCAGTAACGTCTCCTTTGTTTCAAAATATACTTTTTTTTTTGCACCAAGTAAGCGAAATAAACACGTTTTCTTCGATAGAATATTTATCGCAAATGACGCGAAATGAGTTCGTCCGTCATTTCACGGATATGTGTGCATAGTTGGGCTTCGGCGCCGCAGTGGCAATCAGACCAGTCAGTGCCTGCGTTAGCACGGGGAGCCATGGGAGATGCAACCGCATCGCATCCACTATGAACTGTATATGTGAGGAGGGACGTGTCTTCTTGCAAAACGTTAGGGAAGATGACATGCATCTACATGTAGTATCGAAGATACAATTAAACCTCTAACAGACAACCCGACTTCGGCATGTACGCGATTCGAACTCGTGACTTCCATCTACCAGTTTTAAGGTAACTATAAGCCATTGATGGGGTTATAATACCGAGCTTACAATTATGTAAAATACATTGGAATTATCCAATCAACTCCATGGATCGATATAAATGTATTGCTAAAAATAAATTCAACAATTTTTTTCGGTAAATTAATTAAATAGGTTTGGACTTTCATCATCAGATACGCTACATTCCTTCTAGCCAATTGCTAAATTTTGCATGAGACTGTCTGGGAGAGGTAATAGAATTAATTCCAACGAGGATTTTTATGATTTTTAAATTTCTCGTCGTACTGACTATCAACTTTTCACAAATTTTATTCTTTCTGAGCACAGTTATTCTTCAAAAGCATCCAGAAAAAGTGTTTACCTTTTTTAAAAATGTGGTCATTTGGTTTATCTGCTCCAAAGATAACATTGATGTAATTTTAATCCAAGATGCTTTTTCCTTTGTCGCCAGAATCTAAAATAGAAATATTTATTCCCAAATAAAGGTTAGTTTTGAGTTTTATGTTGCAAGGGCTGTAATTGGTCAAGCTGTGCTATACGCAAGACAGAAAACTTCAAGTAATTCCAAACAAAGAACTCATAGTCTAGGATGACCAGGTAACGATTTAATTTAATTTCATCCCTCTTACGCTAGAAAGCTAATGAAGTTGACAGAATTAGGAAATGTAGGAGGAACATATTTTATGAATGAATCCTCAGAAAGTGTGAGAGGCATTTTCTGTCAAGGTATATGTAGATGGAGGTAGTGTTCCTGTGTCGGAACGTGTTTCCTGTAAGTATTCCGAACCCAACGTCACTTGACTTGGTTTTCGAATACTATTATAAGCACTTCGCTTTCAAAAATTCCATAAAATGAATTCCTATTTGATATATGATAGTTGATTGGCCAATGCCAATTAGAATAAACGACGACAAACTATATAACAAGGTAACCCCGATATCGATATGTATTATGATGCGCGAACATTTAGTAGAAGTAAAATTATCAGTTTCGTAAGGGATTGTTTGTTTACACATGAAAATACCTCGCATGCATATTAAGGCTCCGTTCACCCGAGGCGCGTAAAATGCGCGTTTGGCGAGGCTTTCGAGGTACCGCTCTTCAAGGTCGCAGACAGAAACTTGAATTAGAGGAATAAAAAAACATAATTTGATGGCTGGACCTCTCTTACGCGTGGTGAAACTCTTCATGTGAACGTGGCTTCACACAGGGATTTTTGTTCACAATTCTGCAAGCAATGATCAAGAATACTAATAAAATTATTTTTCAAACTAAAATTATATTTGCTTATCAAGAGAAAATTGAATTCTATACTTTTAATTTCATATCGAATTGATTCATCCAAGCACATGCCCAATATTCGACCAAGTTTCGGTGCACAAAAATGTTCACTGTTTGCTCTTTATCCCTCCCCCCCCCTCCAAGTAAAACCTATAACATTCTGTAAACGAGCTCCCTTTGATTGTCTATAAGCGTTTGTAATGATATAAAGTAGTTCAAGGCTCGAAATACACGGGTGCACATGAAAATAAAATTGTGCACCTAATTTTTTCCCGCTAGGTGCACGCAGTGGGAACGTGTTTTATGTTATTTTGATGTCTGAACAAACTATTAGTATCGACCTCTCTCTCTCTCTCTCTCTCTCTAAAGAAACGTAATTAAAATTCCTAACTACACACAGTGCGAAAAAAAATCGCTGGGTCGTAACGGGTTTACACAGGAGGAAGGCTTACTTGTGTCACTACCACCAAAACTTTCCGATGATCGAAACATTTTCCAGATAGCTATGTTGAAGTCACTGTCGCGACAGCCGTATGCAGGAGAAGGGAGAATTTCAATTTTAAATATTTTTATTTACTATCTACTTCGAACCTATATAAACATACCTAAATAAAATAAACTAGTTTACATTACTTTAATACTCTTGTATCACATTTTTTTAAATGTGTACCTATAAAATATAATCAGTGCACTTAATTAAAAAAATTTGGTGCATTTGGTGCACGTGTATTAAAAAATCTATTTCGAGGCCTGAAGTAGTTGAAGAAAACTAATATCCTGTTTACTGCAATATATATTCAACATTTCAAGAATATAGGATGGATAATTAATTAATGTACTGGAGCAACACAACGGGTTATTGGCGAAGGTCTGGTATCAATCACAAAGGATATACATCCGAGGTCAACATCTTGAAATTTTGATCAGTTGTCAGATGACAAGGACCACACGTGAGCTAACATCCCACTCTCCAAACTTCCACGCCAAATTGACGATATTAGAGACCACGACAGATTCAATGTGCACTAGACCCCGGATGCACTACAATCGTTGGATGGATCTAGTTTTGAACTCCCAACCCTCCGCTTGTTTATCCGCGGCCCTAATATTGGATGGGAGAGAATACTCTACCCTACAATAATGAACCGGACAGTAATATGTGATGTATAAGGGAAATAATACATGTTTAAATATGGGGATGGTCCCCCAAGTGCTGCAATTACAATAGAAACCCTTCTGAGCATACGTTTAACAAGGTTGTGATACACAGCTATAGGTATTTGTGGCCATTCCTGTTGTAAGAATGTCGCCATCTCAGCTATAGATTTCGGACGTGGTTCCCTGGTCCGTAAGCGTCGCTCTAACTCGTCCCTCAAATGTTCTATGAGTTCATGTCGGGACTCTGAGCAGGCCAGGGAAGACGTTTTACATCCATATATTGATACCACTGCTCGACAGAGGTTGCAACAAGACATGGTGCGCTTTCGTCCTGGAAGTAACATTCGTCCATTCCATAAAATTGCCGGAGCATAGGAAGAACCTGGTGGTCCAAAATGTTCATGTAGGCGTCGGCGTTCAATTGACCAGGAACAACATACAAAGGTCCCAAACAAGTAATCGGATTTTACGCAAATCCGCTGGCGTCCGGTCCATTATTGTAGAATAGTGTATGAACTACATTCGGGTTCATGTTGGTACTAAAGAAGCTGATCTAAATTCAACACCTGATCTGCATGTACGACACGATCTGATTTCCACTGCCACCAGTTCCAGAAAAAGAATGAGTCATTATAAGATATGCAAAACCCCAACAGCTCTCAGCTTCTCTAGATTCCTTCCAAGCGAGTTCTCTTCGCAGTTGGCATTCACAAATTATACAGTCACAGGTAGATGTTATGGCGAAGACCGGCCACCGATAAGAAAACCGAGCAATTTAAGAATCCCTCCAAAACAGCCGGACCGAAAGAACAACAGCGCAGGCCAGTGCACTCCCTACGGCGAGCACAGACTTACCGACCTGGGCGTAGACGAGTCATTCGCCGCCAAGTCCACCCCCCTTATCTAAATGCATCGGCAATTTCCATAGATATGCTGTTATCGAGCATAAGTATCGCATGCGCCTGTTTTCGGCGCTGCGGCATCATTTGCATAAACAATCATCAGCCCTGTGTCCGCGCGAATCTTATCGCGACAGAGGGCATTCCTGGAGGTGCGGTACGAGAAATAGAAACAGCAACAAAAGAATCACGAAAAGGGGAATCGAATGGAGAAGGAATCGGGGCCGATTCCTACCCCGGTGAACACCCTTCAAGTGCACCTAATTGAATTTGTTTTCAGCGAGCGAAATAAATTGACTCCGATTCGGGAGGGGTGGTCAAGGAGTGAAGTAATGGTTATATGAGAAGCGTGTAAGTTACAAATAATTCTATTACGACCCCGTCAATCCACGTGTTGAACTCTAATTTCTCTGCGAGGGAACATTAATCACGCGTTCGAGGTGGTGTTGGGGGTCACATACAAAGTGCTTTTGTCCTGCACGTGCTATTGTGGGATTCTGCGTTTCGATCTCGGAATGTATTGCAATTCGTTTTACGTATTGCTAAAAATGTTGTAAATAAAGTACAGACATCTAACTGTATTGGGTTTTTTATTTATTCTCGTGTGAAATTGTGTTTCATTTAAACACAAATATTGCGTTTTTCATATCACATCGATAAACGAATGATTGTTAGAGGTAATGTGAACCGAGGTCAACTCGGATTGCTAGAAAATCAAATACAAATAACCCTCGTAAAGCACGTTACTTCTATAACGCCGATTCTCTATAACACGGTACGAAAATTGCGGCATCCCTCATATAACACACCTAGGTTCTCTATATTACACGGTTTACAATAACAATGATAATATTTTAAAATAAGAATGGAGTGTTTGTTTGTATATACATTGAATATTTTCGACCCATTTCAAGTTTTCTATCCGTTTTGGACCCTTCTGATGTCAAATCAGCCTCTTGCGCGTCTGTCTGTTCTGTTTATTCTGTCTATTCTGTCTGTCTGTTCTGTTTGTCTGTCTGTCTGTCTGGTCTGTCTGTTCTGTCTGTTTGTTCTGTCTTGTTTGTTTGTCTTGTCTGTTTGTCTATATGGTCTGGTCGTCTGTCTGTATATTCGAATGTCTGGTCAGTCTGTTCATCTGTCCGTATGTGTGTGCCCTATACACGTCCACACAGTTTAATATATTTTCATGAAAATTGTGATTTTCATGTAACACATATAACTGTCCTTTGGATTCCATATCACACGGTACGTATTACCAAATATAAAAGACCTCTGAGTTTTGGTTAACATGGTTTCTATGTAGCACGAGTTTCCTATAACACGGTATTTCATAAATCACAGTATGCAATATCAAATTTGTGGGACTTGAAAGTTTCGTATAACGCGGATTCTCTATGGCACGGTACCAATTACCGTGCTATACGAGTGTTACCTGTACCCACTTAGTAAAGTAAAAAAAAAAGTTATGAATTCCAAAGAACGATTTGATTGTTTCAATGGAACAAAGAAATATCGATACATCATAGAACGAAAATATCTACATAAAACAATTTCACAAAAAGTTCATACGACTAAAAAATTTCACATTCTATATAGATTTCGAAAATATATCGCGTATTAGTTAAATGCTTAGGAAAAAAAATATCTTTTATAAATTGAAATAAAATTAGAACAATCTCGTAATAATCGCTAATCATAGATATAAAATACAATAAAATTGCTTTGAGTGTTTTATAAATTCCGAAGAGCTATGATTTGATTGTTTCTATGGAACCAAGAAATATTAATCCCTCATAGAACGAAAAGATCAACATAAAACAATGTCACACGACTAAATAATTTCAAAACTATACTGCTCATTAGTTAAGTGTTTAGAAAACATATATCTTTTATAAATTGAAATAACATTGGATCAATCTCGTGAATTACCAACCAGTTAACGAGAAAGTAAAATGCATTAGGTACCTATTTTGAATATCTGGAAATTATGTTAAATACTAATATCAACAAATAATTACAACTGACTGGTAACGAAAATTTTCGCTTGAATTTTATTAGATATTTAAAAGAAATGAAATTAGATGGGATAATTTTAATCGAATACTCTAGTACATTTTACGAATAATGAAAAGGTTTGATAAGCAAATATTTCTAGGAAATGAAGTTAAGCATTTTCTTTTAAATTACTCGAAATTTGTACATAATCATATTAATTGTGTTAGCAAGAAATCCTGTCTAAACATGGTTACTCATTCCGTTTAAAATAGTTAACCGTTACAGAGAATCATAAAATGCATTTTTTAACATCCTTTCTCTGCCCTGAGTTGCGTATACAATCTTTACACAAATTAACCTAAACAGTTATACCCAATAGCTTCGACATTTTGCGGAAAAGTTACTAGTTTCTTCTGAGTTTATGGGTAAAGCATTTAATGACATAGTGGGTTTTTACGATCAACAATTAAACAGAAGGTGAATAAACATTAAAAATTTATAAATTACTTCTAGAAAAAGTTTATTGGTTTGAGTTAGTTTAACAAAAATTTAACATCGATTGAATGGCTCCAGGCAACACAGAATGAAAAGTGTTAGTGATTATCCACCGAATGCAAATGCGTAATGAAAGTATTTAAGACAAAAATATTCAAGATAAAAATAATTTCTGATGGTATGAACGAGTATGTTTTACTTGAAAGTTTGAGATAACATGACCTTTGGAAAATTTGAAAAGTTGCTTAACGCAGTGTTGTTGCCAGGGGCCTTCCAATTGCAAAGACCGCTTCCTACATAAAACTACAGATTTGGAGGCATATTAATTCCAAAATAGTTCGTTATGCGAAGAGGTTTTAGCTCCAGCCATCCCACATTGCTACCAGAAGAAGTGAATACATTTTATGTAATCCCTCAAAGTGCAAAAGGTCGTAAGTCAAAAATTCCATTTTTTTACTATTGTTATATGTGAAATTTCATGTTTTCACTAAGTGGCGAAATCTCTAGTCATCAACTGATCCAATAAAAATTACAACCAAATGTGTATTATTCAATTAGTTACCACCGTCTCAGCCTAAGCCATTCGGTGTATCGCCACGTAATTTTGAACCACGGTCAGATGACGAGGCAACATCTAAGCTGGCACCCCACTCTCCAAACTTTCACACCAACCCAACAAGAGTACTTTCGGCCACGACAGATTAAAGGTGCACCAGTCAACCAAATGTGAATACAATAATAGAACCAAATAACACAAGGAAAACGATTATTTTTTTTTGCTCCTGAGATTGTAGACATGCGACCTTTTGCACTTTGAGTGATGATCTGAGTGAAGTTGAAGGAATCGAATTGAATTTGATGAGAAACTTAATTCGACAGATGAAGAGTTGTATTTTTCTTCCTTATCAGACTCATGAACGTGATGCGAGACCAAATAAATTCCTCTTTAGCAGTACATTAAACACAGCAGTGTCAGCAAATACCTTGTCTAGCGACTGTCGGCTCTCCTAGAATTGCGAGTCGGCAGTATAATATCGAATTTTACGTTAGTTCTCTCTTACTCATGTGAGTGTATTCCATTTAAATTTTTAAAGTTTTTGGAAGTTAAGTTATAAAAACAAGAAAATTTAGTAATCTAATCATACAAGCAAAATATTTCGATGTCGATTATATGCGAAATCATGGTTTTTTGAATAATTTGAACTTAAAATGCTGGATATTTGTTGCAGCCATCAGCTGTTTATGCAAGTAAAATCAAACGAACTTTTAATTGTTTTATTTTTAAATAAATTGGAATTTTTAATTAAGATTTAGAAGCCTCAATATCTTGTGGTAAGCCATACGGCTATATTGTTTAACGTCTTTGTTATATTTCACAGATGACTTCCTTGTCTAGCAAACACAGACATAAAATTACCATGGGTAAATGTATATCACTGACTGTTTAAGGAATGTATTTTTGTCTGTTTCCCGAACAGTTTTTGAAGCTATATTTTTAGAAAGTGCTACAAGATACGAATGTCAGTTATCTATACTATATAACAATTCCAGCACACTGCGGTCTATGGCATACACAGTGGAGTCTAGATGCGGATTACTTGGCAAAGATGTGTACTGCAGTTGTTCAGATCCCAAGTGGATATACCTCGTACAGTTCAATAAAAATGAAAATCCGGAAAAAATTAAAGAATATTTTCTATCAAGAAGTAGAAACTTAAGTAAACATTAGCTTATTAACTATAAATACAATCCAGATGATGACATATGATTAACTGTTGAAACAGTTTTGCGTTTTCCTGAACTTTTATATTAGCAACATCAGAGTGTGTAATACATTTGATTGGCAAGAGCATAACCATTTGCTAATCAAGGTAATGTGAGAAAATAAAATTTCAATCAAATTCGTTGTTCAATGAGTTTGTCTAATGTGTGAATTCGTTAGGAATATTTTCGTCAGATTCGTATATATTTTAGATGCCAATTAAAAAAAAAATCTTGACAAAATCTATCCTAATAATTACACATTGTTAGCAATTCTAACTTTTTCAAGAACACATCTTGCTCTCAAAGCCCGTTAAATGGTTCTTTGCCTCAGTTATTTAAAATAATTTGTCATCCTTGAATCGTCTTATAAAATGTAATTTTTTTGCATCGTCCTATAAATTATTGCCTCATGTATAATCAGAAAATTACAGAATCAGTAAGTGATGTCCACATATTTGTGAAATTCATTGGAAAAAATAGGTTAATTATTTCGGAACATTGTAAGTACTTTTTTTATCATAACAACATTCTAATAACCTTTATGCATATCACAAAAAAGTATAAATTCCATTAGGATTTCAATGTCTCTGTCAAGCAGTGGTATCAAGATATGGATGTAAAACGTCTTCCCTGGCCTGCTCAGAGTCCCGACCTAAAACCCATAGAACATTTGCTGGCACGTTAGAGCGTAGCTTACGGACCAGGGAACCACGTCCGAAATCTACAGCTGAGCTGGCTACATTCTTGCGGCAGGAATGGATACAAATACCCATAGCTGTGTATGAAAACCTTGTTGGAAGTATGCCCAGAAGGGTTGCTAGTGTAATTGCAGCGCGTGGGGAACATCCCCTATTAAAACATGTATTCTTACCCTTATACTATCACATCTTGCTGTCCGGTCCATTATTGTAGGGTAGTGTATATCTCTACTATTATAAAAGGAAGTGTTTATCTGTCTGTTTGTTATGTGCACGTTCCTGACGAATATACAGTAATGGGAATCGAATAATTTATTGCAATTTTTTTACGAAACCCGAATTTTAAAATTCAATCTAGAACATTTTAAAATCAATTTAATGACATATTTAAATTATTGTTTTCTTTAGAATGGCAACAGCATAAAATATCACAGATTCTAAATTTATTTTTTCCGTGTTTTCGTTTGAACGCTTTCAGCCGTAGAACAGATTAAATAAAAAGTTTTAACTGCAGTTATGTAGTTCTTTTTTCTATCTCCTAGATCGTTAAAGATAGAGTAAAAATTTGAACGGATTTGAAATCTGCGGAAAATTTTACACTAGATCGTTACCTAAAAATACGATTTTCTTTAAATAAATAATTTTTAAATTGAAACTTTTTTAGTTTGATTCAAGATTCGAGATATCACAGATTCAATTTCCTGCGCTCAAACGATTCCACAGTAAAGGAAAGCAACATAAATAAAAAACATTTTGACTGGCATTGTTTAGTTCTTTTTTGTAAAATCGGAGTCGTTGAAGATAGATTAAAAATTTCAACGGATTTGAATTCTGAGAAAAATTTTGCACCAGATAGATACCTTATACATTTGATTTTCTTTTAATAAATAATTTTCCAAATAAATATTTATATTTTCGTAAGAGATTGTGACATCACGCCGATTGGATCTCTTCGCAATTGGAATTTGGCCGCATTTGACAACGCCTTTAGGGATGTTATCTAATAGACTACGAACGAAAAATAGGTTTAAAGGTAAAAAAATATCGAATATCGCCTTTTTGACCAAGTGAATGGAATGCAATTGAAGTGTTTTCTGAAGCCAATTGTAGTCATATGACTTTTGAGTTAACTTTTCCCCATTTACTTTATTTGGAAAAAAGAAAACACAAATTAGGGGACATTTGAAAATTTGAATCAAAATGCCGTTTTATATTTGTGGTTAATTTAATTTAATTTTGTGGTTAATTTAATTTAATTTGGATGTATGGAATGTGCACATTTATGCTTTTATTCACTGTGGATGGATTGAAATATGGTATGAAATGGGAGTAACGATACTTTGCTATCAATAGATATTAAAAATGTTGATTTATTCAAAATTTCTTATTTATACGCGCATATACGGCACGCATAACGCAGACGGTCTGCTAGTGTTCATTGTTTTTGCTGTACAATTGAATCTAGGAAACAAAGAGAAATACGTGGATATTTGAACGAACTACATTGCGCGCTTTTAATGCATATCCTTACACATAAGACGAAATAGGTTTAAATGTGTCGAGTTATTATAGACTGTGTTAGAAATTATTTTTGCAGGAGTCGGCTAAATTGTGGATTGGTTGACTGTTTATGTTTGATTGGTTGTTTTGATGTTTTATAGTTCACGAGCCATATTTGGCCAAGCATTGCCAAGAACAAGACAAGCAAAAAATTTAGTAACGACGGGGGGGGGGAGAGGGATTAGGGAACAGAGAGGTGCGATGAGAGCAAGAAAAGATCGTTTAGTATCCCGAGAGTGTGATCCCCATGTTTACTAGACAGTAATCCCCATGGGGGAAGATAAGATCACAAGAGCACTTCGGGTCTGTGAAACTGTTACGTACTGATCGGAAATATGCCCCAAGAGCTAGGTTTTCATGGCGTAAGGGCCAATTCGGTCATGCTGCGACAAGCACAATACAGACAACGTCGAGTAACCCACACAAGGAAAGTTTCACTGACGCAGAAGAGATATACTCTATAACAAAAAAAAATCAACACACCAAGAAGGAGTTGTCCAGCAGTTTTACCGGGCTCGATTTGCTTGAAATGGCGCTGCGTGGGGATCCTGACCTTACTATTGCACGCCACACATGCTCACAACAGGGCGTTATGGTCTGGGGTGCCATCTTCTCTATAGTCGGACACCTTTGGTAGTCATTTCTGGCTCACTTACAGCACAGCGATACGTAGACGACATTTTACGACTGGTTGTGTTACCGTTCCTTTTGCGACACCCGTGACTTACTTTTCAACAAGATAATGCTCGACCACACATGGTACGTGTTGCTATGAATTGTTTTCAAGCTTTCCCAACACTTCCTTGGCCAGCTAGGTCTCATGATCTCTCTCCCATAGAGCACATTTGGAACATTATGGGAAGGCGATTGCAACCATCCCGGAATGTTGACCATCTAACCCGACAGTTGGACACAATTTGGCAAGGAATTCCGCAGGAGACCATCCCGGAACTTTTTCAGTCTATGCCACGCCGGGCGACGCATCCAGGCTAGAGGTAGACTAACGCCTTATTGACTTCCTCCCGTTCCAACTCTGAAATAAATCATTCAGCTGTTCTGAAATTGTAATAGTTTGTTTTTCTAAGTATGTTATTCACATCCACCATTCTTTATCGCAATCGGACAACTTCTTCTTGGTGCGTCGATTTTTTTGCTATTGAATGTATTTCGCGAGGTTGCTAGTCATCGCACTAAGCGAGTTCAAAGTGCAACTAGCGAGGGAGCTGGGAGAAGGAACTTTAACATGTAATGTCTGAGGGGATTCCATACGCGTATATCCGTTATGTAACCTAGTTTTCCCTACATGACTTCTATCTTGTTTGGACCATCTTGACGAATATACTCTTTTCTAGGATTCTTTCAACCAATAGATGTTATTTAGTTATAATTAGGGCAATTTTTTTGTTGCAGTAAAAATAGGAAAAGTTGCATTTATCATTATCAAAAGTTGCATTTATGGATATAAAGTTCCCTTTTTTTGATATACTAAATTATAGAATAATAGTTATAATTAGGGCAATTTTTTTGTTGCAGTAAAAATAGGAAAAGTTGCATTTATCATTATCAAAGGTTGCATTTATGGAAATAAAGTTCCTTTTTTTATACACTAAATTATAGAATAAATTATTCGTAAAAAATGAAAAAATTCAAAATTTGTTGTTGCATTTATGGAAATAAAGTTCCTTTTTTTATACACTAAATTATAGAATAAATTATTCGTAAAAAATGAAAAAATTCAAAATACATTGACAATTTTAGTCGTATACAACAGTATTATAATACATTCTTTATTTAGAAAAACGTTGAATGGTCGATCCTAGGCCAGTAATTTCTTTAACATTGAAAAACTGCGCCAGCCGCAGTCATATAATGTGCTGCGGATAGCAGAAGCGTAAAATCCTTTCGCTCAACATTCAGAGATTTTAAAGCGTCATCTATAAAGCGAACAACATATTGATGATTGACAGTCACCTCGCAAACTCTGCAGTCAATTACGCAAGTCTCCTCTGGATTATCAAGAGTGCCAACGAATGTGTTGAAAGTTACTTCCTGCCATATATTTCACTTTCGTCTGTTAGGACGAACACCTTCTTTCCATGAACTTCTTGTTTCATCTGCAATACTTCGGCGTTCGCAAGATCAGACTCACGCGATCGAAGGATTGGTTCAGAGGGCAAAAAATGAAATAGTAATTTCATATTAATTAATTTTAAGCTACATTTAAAAAAGTTGCAGGTGGTTGCATTTATGCAAAAAGTTGCATTTATTCAGATAGTTGCATTTATGTTGCGGTTATAACTCACTTACAATACACTCCATGTTGGAGGAATTTTGGTTTTAGTACTTTACATGTAGCGTAGAACGTGTGAAAAAAAATTGCATTTGTTGCAAAAAGTTGCCCTAGTTATTAAGAGTGTTTGTGGGGTAAAACTACACTTGAAAATCTCACAACGCTCAGATGATTATTTGAAGGAGTGAACAAAAAGACATTTGAAAATTTTGAATAAGATTGACTGCCCTCCCCCCTCCAGTTTCTCCTTCATAACTCTAACTCGTTATCTCAAGCAAAAATATGTTCGTCAAGTGACTCTATGAAATGACTGAAAATATGACTCAAGTTTCTCAGCAATTGCAGCGAAAAATATGCAATTAATATATTTGCATCTTATTAGTATGCAGACTTCTACAAATATTTAATTTTCTAAATAATAAATCGAGTGCTAGTTTAGTTTTTCAAAAGCTTTTTAATATGCATTGACTTTCTTAATGAGCATTCAATATACAATGAATGCAGTGACGTCCTTGAATAGTAAACTGTTATTATTATAAGGTTTCGCTTCAATTTCCATAATATGTCTTGTGGTTCAATTACTTATATTGGATTCATTGCGTTCAATTCACTACATCCATTGATCATTTATTACGTCTCAGTAATCACCCAGACACAGATTTGGATTTCAATTTTCCAGTTTAAAAGAACACAGTTATTTATTATTAAAAGGTGAGAGTGTAATTGTGTCATTCTATGACTAAGATTCCATGACTAATTTACTAAGATAAATTACATTTTCTACGCTATCCACTCTATTTTTTAAAAAACTGGATGCTTTATTTATCAATTACATGTAAGAAAATTTAAAAATTTTCAGCCTACAACCTGCAGTAGTTTTTTTATTTATATTACTTTACTTTGAAAAATAGTTTGATTTCATGATTCAAAACTCACTAAAACGCTTGTATCTTTTGGTGTAATGGTGTCATCAAATGGGGAAAACTGAATTTAAGTAGACCAGTGCAGTCCTAACTCCGTAATGTTAAAATGGTCAAATTTTAAGGAACATTTTCTCAGAATCTTTTACGAGTATGGATTTGAATTTTTTAATACAGGTTATAAAGACACTTTTAAACACCTTAACACAGGGATTTTTATTTAAAAACTTAAAATTTGAAGTTTTGAGATTTGTTTTCTTTAACTCATTTTTTTATTTTGAAAATGACCAATTTTATTCTTTTCAACAGTTAAAATGAATTTTTCTGAGCAGATCGAAAAAATGCATGTGTTAAAATATATTATGGGGTATGTTACACTTTTTACCAATTTTTTTAATAATTCGTTTACTAACAGATTGAATAATTCGATAATTTAAAAAATGTTACTTTTATGGAAAAAGTACACATTTTGAGATATTGAAGTTTAAAGCATAAAATTGACATTACTTCAGGTATTTTTCAAAAAATTATTTAAAATACTTCTACTTAAGGTATTTCCATAAATAATAAAGGGTGTCCTAGACGTTCCCGTATTCCAACTTTAAAAATATTTATTGCTCGTGTTTTTTTAATTATTGAATTTTATCGTCTGCTTATAGTTTTATCAACACTAATTCTTATCGTTTGATTTTCTTCGCACTCAAATTGTGCGATAATAAAGTTCCACGTCATTTTGTTCTTGTTTGTTTGCAAGAAGAATTTATCACCATTCAGAGAATTGCGCTGTTTGAGGCTTAATTTGAATTTAAATCATATGAAAGATGTGAAGAATTTGGCGACATAAATATCAAATGATGCAAATGAGTAAAGTTGATAACAGATATATGAGTTGATACGCTATATCAACTTATTCAACAATTTGTTGCATTATTAGAAGTGAATAAACGAGACTCTTGGTTCCAAAAAGAAGTTGCAACCTGCCATACAAGTTATGAAACCATGGGCATGCTTCAAGATTTTTTTGGCGACCATCTCAAGAAACCTTTGGCTACATCGTTCACTGATGTGTACAACCCTTATTTTTTTTCTGTGGGGATATTTGAAGAACAAAATTTATGACGATAATCAACGAACAATGGGTGATCTGAAAATTGCCATTACTCAAAGAGAATACAAGAAGTCACTCCCAGAATCTTGAAATGTGTTTCTAAAAATATGCGCAAACTACTTCAGCTTTGCCTCCAAGTAAAGGGCGGAAATTTTAAACATTTATTATAAATGTAAGTCCAAATTTTTTTCTTCGTTATGATAAAATTGCTTTTCACCATTAGCATAAAAATAATTGTTTTAAAGTTTGGGGATTTTGTATAATAAATTCTCGAATCGTCAGTACGGGAACTTTTAGGACACCCTGTATATCATTTTAAACAGAATTGTACAAACATTTATTTAAATTTATACAAAAAAAAGAATCGATATTTTGAAAGATTTTTGTTTACTGATCCACTTAAATGTGTAACAGTTTTTATGATATACAAGCCACTGCGTGGCCAGCACAGCGTTGCCCGTGACAGTTCTTTTTGGGGGGTCAGATGTGACCACTGCTTGCTAACTCCCGGTGATTGTTACGAATTCTCACACGAATTCGAAGCCTATTGGATAACAAACATCATGGCGTTGCCCGTGGTGTTGGTTTGCTTCGCAGAACAAATAAAAATTCGTAGCCTATTGCAATGAATTCCCTGCGACTTCCAATTTGGTTTGCTTCGCAAACCATATTATGATCTATGGTTTGCATCCCAAATTGGATCATAACCATAACGGAGTTGCCCGTGGTGTTGGTTTGATTCGCAAACCAAATGGGAATTTGGCGTGACGTCACAATCTCTTGCAAAAATATAATCATATGTAAGAAAATCCTACGTACAAGGTATCTATCTGGTGTCAAATTTTCCACAGATTTAAAATCCGTTGACATTTTTAATCTATCTTTAACGATCCCGATTTTACATAAAAGAACTAAACAATGCCAGCCAAAATGCTTTTTCATTTTTTTTTCTTTCTTTCGCTGATATCGTAAGAGGGCAGGAAATTGAATCTGTTTATTTTTTCAACGCGAAGGTGTCGACGTGACGTCACAATATTTTGCAAAAATATAAAATATATTCAATTTAAAAATTTATTTATTTAAAGAAAATCATATTTGTAGGTATCGATCTAATGTGAAATTTTCCGCAGATTTCAAATCCGTTCAAATATTTACTCGATATTTAATGGACTAGGTGATAGAAAAAAAAAGAACTAAATTACTCCAGTTAAAAGTTTATTTGTTTTTTATCTTCTGCTGGAAAATCATTCCTTCGCGCAAAATGAAAACGGAAACGAAAAAAAATATTTAGAATATGTGATTTTCTATGGTGTTGCAATTGTTAATAATTAAATTTCATTCAATTCATTTTTAAATGTTCTAGATTGAATTTTAAAATTCGCCGCGATCCAAAAATTGCAAAAAATTTGGACTACCTGTGTGCAAATCCCATTACTATAATAGCCATAGATTCGTCAGTACTTTACGTGCAGAAAACAAACAGACAAACACTTCCTTTTATAATCGTAGAGATTATATAAGCTTGTGATATTGCATTTTAAATTTCAAGATTATTCAATGCGATCTATGACCCTGTATATAATTTTTTTTTTAATTCAGGTCCCTTAAAAAATTGAAGAGTAAAAAAAATACTCATTTCCGAAATTCAAAGGTCAAATAAAGTTATATTGGAGTTAAAAAAGCCATTCTAAGTGTTATGTAGTACATCATAAGAAAGGTTATACATTTATCTACAAAATACATCCTATTTGAATTCGACCGCACCATTATTTCAAAAGATACAGGAGTTTACACGTAGTACATGGTTACATTTATGTGAGATATTGTTTCACTGTGAATCTATGTTTGAATCAACTCGGAACTTTCATATGACAAAGATGAATATAGGGTACCGCTACCATATTTAGTTCGAAAACCTTAACTGTCAAAAATTTTCAACGTCGAAGGTAAAATTGAATGATTGATTAAAACATCATTCATAGTCATACACACACTTCCAAAAGTTAAGCACGAAAGGTAAAATGCGAAAAAAAAACCGACAGTTTTGATGGACACGAAATGCGGTAGGAAAGTAGCAAATAGGTTTATGCATGAAACAAAACAAAGAATTAAATACAAATATGAAAACAATATTGAATTTTTATAAGTTATAAGATGAAGACATATTGGAGTCCTGAACAAAATTATGTTTAAATCCAAAACAAATAAACAAACTCGACATTAATAGGGTATGTGACCACCCTGCATCCTCATAAAAAGTTTACAGCGTGTGACTATGCTTTCCATGAGGTGACCAACCACCCCAGAGTCAAATAATCGCCATTCCTCCTGTAGAGCAGTTTGCAACTCTGTGAGAGTAGCTGGGGGTGGGAAACGTGCAGACACAGCACGGCCGAGGGCATCCTAAATATTTTCAATGGGATTAAGGTCGGGCGAGTACGCCGGCCAAACCATAAGCGCAATCCTCTCACTCTCCAGGTAGTTGTCGACGATAACAGCTCAATGGGGACGCGCATTATAATCCATAAAACAAAAGAAAGACCAACTGCTGCAGCGTACAATCTCACAGTGGGTTCTAGGACTTCATCCCGATACCGGACAGCTGTCACAGAACTTCATCTATAGATGTGCAGATCGGTGCGATATCCCAACGAAATCCCGATCCACACTATGATGCTTCCACCTCGGAATGCGTGATGCTCGATGATGTTCTGGGGCCGATTGCGTGTGCCTTGTTCTCTCCAGACCCTTACACGTTTGTCATCTGGCTCCAGGGCAAATCTCGACTCATCCGTGAACACATATAACGTTAGCCAAATAAGACAGTCCAATTCACATGTTGGCGATACCACTTTAATCATGCCCCTCTGGATTGGACGGATAAAGGAACACAAATTCGTGGTACCCGGGTGTACAGTCAATTTATGTGCAGCATTCGGCGCACAGTAGTGGCAGATATCGTCTTACAAATAGATGCTGTAACCATAGATGTCACACGTGTGGAGGTTGCTCTTCGTTTCGCTACATCAGCAATATATCGATCTTCCGCGGAGGTTGTAACCCTTGGGCGGCCAGTCACAGGTTTCGGACAACTGTTTACCTTGTTTGCAATTGTTTCCATAATTGTGAAATGACGGAATGATGAACGCCAAAGAAAAGAGCAACATCAGTGATTGATTGCCCTGCATCAAGGTGTCCCACAGAACGCCAGCGCTCACTATCTTCCATTCGTCTTCTGGAAGCCATAGAAATAGCCCTGTCTTGAAAACTAATCATACTAAAGTTCTAAACACTTTTTATCAGCACTTACATGCAATTCCTCTAACCCGTCACAATGCTGGCTTCTTATACCACTGCCTTTTTTGCATATTTCTCGACACTAAACCGTGAATGGCTGTTACATAACACATTTGATTACTTCCATCTACATCTGCAGAAAATTGCAGCCTCTCAAATTAATATTGGCTTATGGAAATTAACATTTTTCTCTCCATGCTTAACTTTTGCCAGTGAGTGTAAATCATAATAAACATTTAAAGTTAAGATTCAAACATGAAACATTTGTTTAAAAGCATTAAACATTAGTTAAAAACATAAGTTTTAAACATTAAAGATTACATTCATCAAAAAATTTAGCCCGATTTAACCATTGTGTTTACGGATGCAAGTGTGTCTAGAATCGTAAAAAACTGCCCGATTTTTCAAATTTAAAAATGTTATGAGTAAAAAACCTACTTTAGTGGAGGTTAAAATGTGTCATATTTCCTTACACGTGACTGAGAAATAAAATAGTTGAGTTTAACAGAAATTGGATTATGTTTTATGGCGCAATTTCCAAAAACGCACAAGCTGCTCCAAACACGGCAGAACAACTCAATAAAAATAGATGAAAATGCTATAATAATTATCCTGATCAATAATAAAAAATGGACACAGATTTTAAATCCTGCGGCACTTCTAATACATAGAACATGAAAATCAAAAAGTTCATTTAAACACTTAATCAGATACATAAAAGAGGTCAATATAAGATCATTGTCGTAACATAAATAGTGAGTGATAGTTTTAACGTTTTGATAGCATCTCTAATGGCATGTAAAAACTTAAACGATTTGAATGGGGTTAAAGAAAATAAGAAACCGAGTTGTAAATTGTACCGATTTGGCAATGAAGAAACCCGATTCTCATATTAGTTCCGTATAATATATTTTTTTTGTTTTTTGTATTGATCACTTGATTGTACGACTCTCAATTTATTTTCTTTCTAAAGAACAAAATAAGTACCTGAAGGATTCCTCCTCAAGAAAATTAAGCACATATCACAACGTCCGTTGCTTTTAAGGTATGTGGTGTGCTGTTCTAACTGAAGTTTTATCTACGATTCCCGAAGTATACTGAATTTTCTATATTTGTAACTCCAATGACTTCCGAATTACTCGGCCTTTATAGCCTCGAATTGTTTCTGTACACACATTATCTGCGAAAGACGAGTGCTGCACTTTTAACTCGATATTTCCAAGTTGAGCAGTTTTGATTTCCCCCCACAAAACACACAATGAATAACCGTATATTTCTAAGGAGCCGAGCAACCGGTACGGTGGTTAAAGTCTTAGTCTCTAGATCGATTGATACCTGGTTCGAATCCGGGTCATGACATGAATGTTTGTAAGGGTATGGTGTAGAGGCGGCTGGTGCACCTTAAATCTGTCGTGGCCGAAAATCCTCATGTTGTGTTGGTGTAGAAGTTTGGAGAGTGGGGTGCCAGCTCATATGTTGTTACGTCATCTAACCGTGGTTAAAAATTACGTGGCAATACATCGAATGGCGTAGGCTGGGACGTTGGTAACAAGTTGAAATATGTTTCTAAGGAATCCATGGATACTTTTAAACTTTAGAAAGGTTCCATTAATCCGTTCCAAAGATTAAAATCATTTGAAAATATTTTATTGCTCCTTACTTTACAATAGAAACCCCTGGAAAGATTCTATCTATCCATTTTGTAGAATATGATCCTTTGGAAAAATTTTATCGCTCCTTTCC
Source organism: Metellina segmentata (assembly GCA_947359465.1). NCBI lineage: Eukaryota > Metazoa > Arthropoda > Arachnida > Araneae > Tetragnathidae > Metellina > Metellina segmentata. Next base: position 104,595,353 of record OX375875.1, read on the forward strand.
TTAGAATCCTTTTGAATTTTTTAATGCTACTTTTTTTAATAGGGGCATCAAGGAAGATACTATAGGTCTTTCCTGTAGAATAGAATACCTTAAAAAGATTCAATTGGTAATTTCTTTATAATAGAATCTTTTGGAAAATTATATTTAAGAAGGTTAAACTTGGTAAAAAGTCAAACAGGAAATACTACAGGTTTCGAGGCGGAATTATACGCATAGAAACACTTCAGTTTAATTGAGTCTATGTGATTCCATCCCTGGAAATTGCTAGGAGTAGATTAGACCATGAGATTTAAAGTACAGGGGTCCGGTAAAATGTACCAAACCAATATAATAGCTTATTTATTCAAACACGCGAAAGTGACACGACAGTAAATATCTTAAACTTTGCTCTTTATCTGACCGTGGTTAAGAATGACGAGGTGATGTCCTCGAATCTTTCCCTTCAGGATGGGTCCCGGACCATCGCCAATAGCCTGTTGTGCTGCTCGTGTGTGATGCAAATTCAACTGCCAACTTGAACTTGGTCAGCAGATTTCATATTGCAGTTTATGTGTTTCATCAAGGTAGATTCACTTGAGAACAATTTTGCTAAAATCAATTCTGACCTATCGGCTATGGTAGCACTAAGAAATAGCAGTTGATCTGTGCATTTCTCATATCTTCGCTAATCGATCTCTTAAGATGCTCGATATACGTTGTCAGGCGCTTGTTTTTCACGTTTTGTCATTTACGTTGATTTAATAAACTTTAAAGACAATGCGATGCTTAACCTCCTCAGCCCTGGGGAGACACTAAACAGTAATTTTTAAAAAAATTGCCTCGTAAAATAAATTGTTTCTAGATTTGTTTCAATTAGTGCTACATGTTGTCAATAAATGGCAGTATTTTATAGCACTCTTATTTTTAGTTAGAATATTATTTGTAGCTCATTAACAGTTATATGAAAATGGCGTCATCTGAAAGAATCAAAATTACTCGCATGCACATCGGTAAGTGTTTATATTTTTGGCTGTTAATTTTATTAAAAATTTTTTAGTATAGGATTACATACCTTAAATATAGTTCTTTCAAAGGACATAATTACTGTTAAGCTTTAAAAGTCCTATATCATACTAAGAGTCCTATATTATAGTAGGAGAACACTAGTGTCTCCTGTAGGAAACACTATTTTTCTCACAAAAAAAAAATGTGAAATATTTTTTTCAACATTTTTCCAATGCATTTCTGCATGTTTAAAAGCAATTAACACAAAAATTAACAAAATTTAATTTTCAAAGTTGGTCTTGGGACTGAGGAGGTTAATACTGAAACACAACGGTGTATTTGACAAAATATTCTCAATATCTCAATCACAAAATAATCTCATCATGAGTTCACACAACAAGTTACCTTTCTTTGTTTACGTTTTCTTTACGCATGCAAGGGAGACAGATTTGAAACCTCTTTTATTTAGAAACTATAATTAAGAACATTGTACATTCACTCCAAAGAAGCTTTTTTTCACATTCTCCTTTTGCTCCGCGAGTACACGTTTGTCGTCTTTCTACTAGCCCGATCAATTAAATTTTCGTTGTTGCGTGTAATCCATCAAACTCCGGATATGATTACACAGAAAGGGTTTTTCCTGCCCAAGTGCAGTAGTTTTTTACGCTATTTATTTCCGAGTAGTCAGAGTAAAAATTGAAGAATTCAAATATCGCGTGTCGATGCGGCTTCATTAACTTGTTTTCGCTCCTTTTGGAGCTGAAGTGAAAATTGACAAGAGCTGAATCATGGCCGGGCTTCATTAAGTGCACTTCAATGGGGTTTAAATAATAATGAGGCGAAGGGTTTAAGTAATTAAAAACTAACATTCTTCCGAAATTATTTGAAGGTCGGTAAAAGCTTTGTATTTGAACTCAATTTCACAAAGGACGCAAATAATTGACATCGGTATTCTGATTGTGATAAATTGATTGATCAAATTACAATATCCTTGTTTACGAAAGGTTTACGTACCGTGTCTGGTATAAACGCTCTAGTAGTTTGGTCAACTTTTTTACTGTTGCAAATTTGCGATAAAAATCAATTCTTATTGTCCCTTATTAAACTCTATATTTGCTTTGCATGGACACTTGTACGTTAAATAAAATTAATAACTTTACATAAAATTTAAAAGAAGAAAATCTACAATAATGGACCGGATGCCAGTGGATTTGCATGAAATCCGACTGCTTGTTTTGGGGTGTTTTTCGTGAAATGGCCTGGAACCTTTGCATGTTATTCGTGGTAAATTGAACGACAATGCCTACATGAACATTTTGGACAATCATGTTCTTCCTATGCTCTGGTAAGTTTATGGAATGGACGAATGTTACTTCCAGGACAACAACGCTCCATGTCATGCTGCAGCCTCTGTCAAGCAGTGGTGTCAAGACATGGATGTAAAACGTCTTCCCTTGACTGCTCAGAGTCCCGATCTAAACCCCATAGAACATTTGTGGGACGCGTTAGAGCGTAGCTTACAGACCAGAGAACCACGTCCGAAATCTACAGCTGAGCTGGCGACATTCATGCAGCAGGAATGGACACAAATACCCATAGCTGTGTATCAAAAACCTTGTTCAAAGTATGCCCAGAATGGTTGCTAGTGTAATTGCAGCACGTGGGGAACCATCCCCCTATTAAAGCATGTATTTTTTCCCTTATACCATCACATCTTGTTGTCCGGTCCATTATTGTAGGCTAGTGAATATAGAAGCTATCTCTCTCTTAAACCCTAAACACTTATTTTTCTACAACTATTTAATATTTCTAGAAGACACTTGCAATTATAAGTTTCTGTGAGTGGCCTGTGTTAAAAGTACAATTTATTGATACACTTGCTCCTCCCGAGAGCTTTTTTAGATTCAGGCAATCCAATCCCCCCCCCCCGGATTGTCTTGGGTTATCGATTTTCGAGCTCGCCACCCTACATCTTAAGGAAAGCAATTATCAAATTGCAATTTATAAATAAAAACTAACTTTCAAAAAGGAGTTAAAAATTTGAAAATCTATTGCAGTTGAAAGCAAAAAGGTGTCCCAATTTAAACGACAAAATCGTCGTCAGTTGGGATGACCCGATGGCAGACAATTTGCGAACAATGGAGTACTAAATTTCCTTAACCGGGAGATCATTGTACTTCTAGGATTTGCATTTACCACCTACTATGATCATTCTGAGTGTACCCCATGCGAATTAATATATAGCAGGTATCACGTTTATGTTTCAAAATAACTCCTCTCGCTTTGAGATAGTGCGTCACTGGCGAGTTCTGGATTCATTGGTAGGACTGATACGACATCGAATTTCCACACTGATATATAGTAATAATTTAAAGATCATTCTTCTAAACATACAATGACCGCTTTGAGGTATTGGTAACGTCGTGTTGCACGGAATTCTGGCTGATATCGCACCTTTTTTTTTCGCACCTACATTGCTATAGCCTCACGTACTTTTACAGTTTTATGAAGATCATCATCAAATGTAGTAAATAAAATCGATGCAATTTCTATCATAAATATGAACATAGAATACAACTTAGAAGACAACAACACCACTTAGAAGACTGGTGTTCAAAATTTATAAAGTTTTGTCAAGTTTTCAATCAGAGGCTCTTACGGAAACCGTTAGAAGAAAACCGAGTGACTCTCACAAAGAACCGATTTATTTGAGCATATTGCTCTTCGTTTACATGGCTATATTATTTATACGCAAGTTCTGACTATAATTGAGATTAAAGTTGTTAAACTTGTTGAGTCAGAAATCAAAACACTACCAATAGGTTTTAATATCGATGTTCAAAATTAAAACATCGATGTTTTGAAATATCGATGCTCAAAATTAAAACATCGATGTTCATAATACATCGCCCAAAAACCATCGATGTTTTTGTAACACTTATTATTGTTCGTTATTTTTATTATTTATAAACCCATGGGGGAGAGGAACACAACAAACTATTTTTTATTTACTGTAAATAAAAAATATTGGGGCCTATAAACGAAGACCATGGGGGGGGGGGTAGAAAACCATTCATGTCCGTTGACATGAATTTTGAGAAAAATGAATGTTTTGTTTGTGTTTCCATTGTTTTTCCCCAGTATACAATATCTTTCCTCTGTTATATTTACAGACATGAATACTTTTTCTCCTCCCAAAGCGATTCATAAAGTAGAAGCTATTGCTATTGCCCATCCCATTAGATGGCATTATTAGTTCAATATTAACAAAAAGTGGACATAAATGGTTTCCTCCCCCCCCCTGTCTCTTCAATTATTATACGCCCCAATACTTATATTATTTTCAGTTTAAAAAAAAAAGAAGTTTGTTAACTTTCTCCACTTTAAGCCTACTGTTTTTTTACTAACTATCCCACCAGTTGAGTAATGGTAATGTTTTAGTTAACGTCGTACTAGAGCAACACAACGGGCTATTGATGACGGTCCGGGATCATTCCCTTAAGGGAAAGATCCGAGGACAACACCTCATAATTTTGAACCACGGTCAGATGACGAAGCAAGACCTGAGCTGGCACCCCACTCTCCAAACTTCGACACCAACCCAACGTGAGGACTTTCGGCCACGACAGATTTAAGGTGCACCAGCCGTCTCTACACCATACGCATACAAACATCCATGCCCGGACCCGGATTCGAACCAGGAACCTTCCGATCTAGAGGCTAACACCTTAACAACTATACTACCCACCAGTTGGGAAAAAAGCTCTTTCTGTTGGGATGGATGTCGCCATCACTGACAAATACTTAGTTGTACGGTTATTTTTCTTAATTTTTACTATGCTGCTTTTTTCATTCAAAAATAAAACATCGACAATGTTCAAACATCGATGTTAAACAAACATCGGATCCAATGAATCGATGTTATATACATGAATGTTTTTATAAAACATCGATATTTTGAAAACATCGACATCAATGTCGCATCCCTAACTACAAGCCGAAATCACGCGAGGCTAAAAACCGACCTACTCATCTGCATAAGAATTCCAACTGCTGATTACTCCGCGGAGGCCCCTTCAACGGCTTCACCTAACTCAAAGCCAAAGAAACTACGGGACATAGAATTTCATTACTTCCCTTTTTATGCGATTCCCGAGGCGTGGGAAAACGGAGGAGCGTGCGAGTCCGCTATGTGGCCGTGCGCTTGAAAGTGAAATGCCCGTCATGCGAAGCTAAACGTCTTATCAGTTTAGCTGGTGTGCTACCGAAACATCACTTACTATTGCCATCGCTTGAAGTGAATAGGAGGGTGCTGCAATAATTTGGGGTTATCTGGAGAAAAGAAAATAAGTAAAAGCGCACGGGTTCGCCATCAAAGATGGAAGCTTTTACTTTATATTACTTTTTTTTACTGCTTCACGCTTTGGTGCTCGCATAGCGTTGTTCAATTCCTCCATTACGCATTTGCGATGCGTCCGAATTGTTGTATTTATCTTTATCTAATTATAAGTAATCCAACTGGAACCCAGTTGGTAGTGTCGCGGATTAACAACAGGAGGTTTGCGAGTTCGAAACTCGGTCCAACCCAAGACCGTCGTCTTCGTGTACGTGGGGCTGGTACATGTTGAATATGTCGTGGCCTCGAATGCTGATTGAAAAGCGATTTTATGTCGAAGTTGGGATACTGGGAGCGTAAGCTCAGGTGTTGACCTCGTTATTGGATCGTGGTTCAAGATGACGAGATGTTATCTATCCTCAGATCTTGTCCTTCAGGATTGATGGTCTATGGTGATCGAATCCGATCAGTTGTTTCAGTGCGATGTAAATTCAACTACCTGCTTACCTTTTACTACATTACCATTTTTTATCCAACACTCAGTAAGTCCCGGAGTGGTTCAAAATTACGTAATGTTGTCCTCGTATCTTTCCCTTAGGGAATTGATCCCGGATCGTCGTTAATAGCCGATTGTGTTGATCTAGTACGACGTTAATTAAAAATTACCAATTACCAGTAAGTCCTGGGATAGAATCCTGATTTTCATACCCATTGGTGGGTAGTTAATTAACTTCACACTGACCTGGAGCATCACAACGGGCTATTGGAGACGATCCGGCATCAATACCGAAAATAATGGTTTCATGACCTCGTTATTTGGAACCATGATCAGATGACGAGAACAGCAACTGATCTGCCACCCCACTCTCTAAACTTCCACACCACGCCAACGTGAAGACATTTGGGGTCGTGATAGATTGATTTAACGTGCACCAGGCCCCGTGTATACGACTATGTTTGGATAGATCTAGTTTCGAACTCACAATCCTCCGGTTGCTTATTCGTTGCTCTTTTAAACTGGATTATTAATGCGCATAGATGTGTGTGATTATCCGTGTTAGGAGTAACAATGATTGGGTGTTTACAAGATGATTAGTCAATCCTATGGTGCACAGGTACCCTGATCTTATAAAGCAATGTTTTTTCGTCAAGAAAACACACACACAAGCATAAAAGGAAAGTTCTTGCTGAAAGAGAAAAGGGAGATCCATGCATGCTAGTTACAGGTATCGAAACGCTCCCAAATAACCTCCAGTTCTTCCCTTGTAGTGCCAAAGATAAGTGGTTATGCATTAACAAATGTATACTAAATCACATTGATGTATTAATCTTCTTGAAATCAAATATTGCACTAAAACGCCAATAGTCGTGGGATAGCAATATGGAAATACACAGATGGAAGTAACCTCGCGTAAGAAATGCATAAATGGGCGGTGCATTGTCAAGGATTTCATTTGTACTCAGTTGATTAAAGTGAAAAGTTTTATGACGTGATTATGACCGCACGACGGGAATTAACAGAATTTTAACGTGGAATGCTAGTTGGAGCTAGACTCATGAGGCATTCCATGTCGGAAATTGTTAGAGATTTCAACATTCCTCGATCCACGTTGTCAAGAGTGGGCCGAGAAAATATAATTTCAGACATTACCTCCCATCAATGGATAACGCAGTGGTCGACCGTGTCTACTTAATGACCAAAACTAGCGACGTGTGCGTAGAGCAGTCAGTGTTAACAGACAACCAACATTAAGTCAAATGACAGCAACAATCAATGTAGGACGTACGACAGACGTGTCCGTGAGGACAGAGCATCGAAATTTGGCGCAGAAGACCGACTTGAGTGCCCTTACTATCAACACACCATCCGCTTCAGCGCCTCTGCTGGCTTGTGAACGTATCGGTTGGACCCTAGATGACTGGAAAGACGTTGCTTGGTCAGATGAGTCACGATTCCAGTTGTTAAGAGCTGATGGTAGGGTTTGAGTGTGGTGCATACCCAACGAGGCCAAGGACCACTGTGCAAGCTTTTGGCGTCTCCATAATGGTATGGGCTGTTTTTATGTGGCATGGACAAACTGAACTCTGGTCAAACTGACTAACTGAATAATTGACTGGAAATAGTTATGTTCAGCTACTTGGATACTCAGCTACTTTGGGTACATGAAGTACATTCATGGTACCCAAACAATGATGGAATTTTCCAGGATGACAATGCGCCATGTCAAAGGGCCAAAATCGCTCACGATTGGTTTGAGAAACATTGTGGACAATTCTTGCGAAAGATTTGGCCACCTAGATTGCCAGATATGAATCCCGTCGAACATATATGGGACATGATCGGTGAGGTCAGTTCGTGCACAAAATCCTGCACCGGCAACACTTTCACAGTTATGGTCGGCTGTAGAGGCAGCATGGCTGAATATTAAGGGGATTTCCTACGACTTGTTGAGTCAATGTCACGTAAAGTCGCTATACTTCGCCGGGTAAAGGTTAGTCCCACACGATATTAGGTATACCATGACTTTTGGCACTTTAGTGTATATGATCATTAAAATTTAAATTTTGCCTTCATTGGCAGCCTAAACAGCAATTCATTAACAACGCAGTAGCTGAAATGGCAGGGTCCAATCGCTTTTAAGAGAATTGTTGGGTTTATTTAAGAGCAAAAATTATAAATGTAATAATATATTTTTCCTTTAGCTGTCAACTTTATTTTAACAAGGAAAAAAACTATTAGCTCTGGAAATGTTAGCGCAATCAATCGCACCTTGCTTCAGCAGTAAAAGATTTTAGTTTTCTGGGATGATAGTGTTAATTGGGTGCATATTGTTTACAAATTTAATATAAAATTATCTACAAGATCCAGTTTTCAACGCTTGATAAAATAATACGCACTTCCAAATTTCCTGTGTTAACTCAAATTTATGAAGTATTATTAGTTTAAACGTTAATAAAGGAAGGGGTCTAAAAGCTCGTGTCAAAGATGAGCGTCGTATACAATCGTACATTTTAAGAAGAACATTTTATCAAGTATACCGTACTAAACATACTACCATGGTATTTGAAATGACTACGTAACGTGTAAAACCCGAATGTTTCAGATATTTTAAAGAGAATGCGTGTTAAAGACAAATTAGCATATTGTATTCACAAATTTATCCCTTAGAATCTTTCAAATCCCTTAACATATCTTTCGAAACTGCTTCTGAGAGGGACAGGGACTTTTTACTCTCTTTTATTCTTCTCATAGATTGCGTGTAATAGACAAATCAATTATCATCTTTAGAGACTGATTCTAAGAGAGATAAAAAGAGGAACTCTTTTACTCTTCTCTTAGAATGCGTGTTAAAAAAATATCCCTTATCATTCTTAGACCGGTATTACACTATAAAAGTTATCTGACTAAGATATTCTGTAAAATAAGTTTGACAACGAAATATAATAGGTGTAATGATTAACTTTGATAAAAGACGCACTTTGTCCAAGTTTCTTTTAACGAAGTTAGCCTCCTCGTCCAATATTGAAAATGCAAGGAGGCATGCCGTGTAACAAGTTGCAACCGCTAAAAAAGTTGCGATTCAATGGCCAAAGAATACGTTTATCATGATTAGTGGTTACATAAAGCGTTGTAGAATTAAAACAATAAGAAGGTAAACCTGATTCATGCTGTTGTCTGTGTTGACGAGTAAAAAGGAATACCCAAAATCAAAATGTGTTAAAACTTTAACAGTGGAATATTTATTTACAGTTTGTGTAAAGCAATGAGAAATGTGCATTAAGATTTTCCGATTCTAAAGATCTTTACAATAATTATGTAATCACAAAAAAATAACCATTTGACAAAAATCAGTAGCGCGACACATAATTAGATCAACCTTTAAATTATAAATTTATATTTTAATGTTCCTACAAGAGGAGGCAGGAACGAAAGAGATTGAAGAAAGAGGTAGAAGGGATAAAAAAAATGGCTCCGGGAGCTGTATTACCAAGCGTTTGAAAACCTCTCGTCTGCGTCCCCACATCCAGCGAAAGGCTCCTTTAGCAGTCAAATCTTAGAATGTGTTCTTTGCGGAGAGCATATTCATGTCCTCAAGGAAAAAAAGGCCCGTTTTCTCGTTGTTACCCCTTTTTATAGCCTATGTCCCTCCTGTTGCCACCATCCTTCCAGAAATTTTAGGATGGATTCCATCTGGGCAAGCAAATTTTCTGATTTACTCCGAGACGATCATCGTTTCTCTCTTTCTGGATCTGGCCGGTGTCCACCCGCAACTTGGGGGTGAAAAGCTTCGTTTCGTGAAAGGGACAATGGCTGACCGAAGACAGGACACCTTCATACGCAATCCACTTGGAATGATGGAACCGAAAAAAGAACCAGAGGAAGCCTCTGGTTAAAAACATATCCCACAGGAAAGTAAAGCAGACAGTGGATAGGAAAAACACAATATAATAACACTCAAATGATAGCTTAATAGTTTTTAAAGGTTTTAACAGTACTTTTAAGTAATAATTAAGGGAACACAGTAACACAATTTAAGTACGTCCTTCTATTTTTCCAATGAAGAGTTTTACAGGCCAAGCATCTCTTCGGTACTTCCAAATTTTTAAAAGTGTATACATTTACAACACAAATATACAAAAGGGGATGTAATACGAAACCCTTAAAAAAGAGGATCTCCGAAGTTAAATTACTGAAAAAAAACCTGGAGTTTGCAACACAACAGGCATAGAAATAACGCGTCACAAAAGTGATCGTACAACGAAACATTTTCAGATAAATTCAAAAATAAAATTATCGTCTATAGCTTTTTTTTATTTTTGCATTGCGGACATTTAAATATTGTTTTTGAAAATGACATATTAAATATCGTTTGGCTTTAATATTTGCTTTCTTAGTGGGTCTCTAGACGATCAATATTGTTGTCAATGATGCTCAGTGAAGCAACCAATTGATCGTATAGGAGGCGATTGACGCTATTGTCAATCGATTGACGCACATTGATAGAAATTTTGATTGATGGTCATTGACAGCGCCGACTGATCGTTTAAAATACGCAATTGTCAATCGTTCGGGCAGTAGGGCTTTTATATCTTCGCGATCGTTAAAGATAGAGTAAAAAATTCAACGGATTTGAAATCTGCGGAAAATTTTACACCTAGTAGATACTTTAAATGTAAATTTCTGCTAATAAATAAGTTTTCAATTGAAAAGTTTATATTTTTGCAAAACGAATTTAAGTAATATAAATGTTAGTCGGGGTACAACTTTGCATATAAATATATATAAATATTATTTAATTGGGACCTAAAACGAAAAAAACCTCTTGTTTAGAATAAAATATTTAATAAAATTGCAGTTTTCTTTACACATATTAATACAAAATATTTAAAAAATTAATGAGAAACTAAAAAAAAAATATTTCGATGTCGATGAATTCATAAAATCTAACAAATTCATCTGACGACACAAAGCCTTCTTTTTTTTTACAGAATTTCTTCGTCGCAAGTTAATGATGATATTTATTCCTTGCTTTGTATTTAAAACGCGTTCTTCGTTGAATTCTATGTTTTCTAATTTTTTTACACCCCTTTCAACTAGATGATACCTGTGATCTGCCCGGGCCGCGCAGATGGTCTTCGATAGCCGTCCCATTAGTTTTGAATGCAGGTGATTTTTAACTGATTCTCTGAAAATCTGTCGACACAAAGGGCGCCTTCACACGCAGGAGATCGATCGCTCAGACCGGTCGCCTGAGATTGTCGCACAGATTCATTTCCTGCACACAAAGGGCGCCTTCACACGAAGGAGATTGATCTCTCAGATCGGTCGCCTGAGATTGTCAACAGGAAATGTTTACAGATTCATTTCCTACGCACAAACGATTCGAGCGAAGAGAATCAAAACAAAATCTTTGACTAGCATTGTTTAGTTCTTTTTTTTTGTTGTAAAATCGGCATCGTTAAAGATATTTTGAAAATTTCAAGGGATTTCAAATCTGCGGAAGATTTTACACTAGATCGATACCTTAAATGTGATTTTCTTTAAATCAATATTTTTTCAATTGTAACTTTTATATTACCGCATTACGAATTTAGCCGCATTTGACGAAGATATTGATTACGAACACACAAAGAGCTATTTATCTCGATTTATAGAAAAGTTATAACTTGAATGGAGTACTTAGTTGCCTTAATTTATTGCTTTATATAAATAGCAACTAAAAATAGGATGAATATTTAACTGTATTCGATGTTTTGAAGAGTTTACTTCTGAGGTAACGTATATCGACAACGGTTCGTTTAAGTTTTCATGCGTGGCAAATGTCTCTTTCAAATAAAGACATTAAAAGAATAACTTCAAATTGAATGTTTAAATTTAGCTTTATTTCAACGTCATTTACCAACCGTTGTCTGTATATGTATCTCAGAAATAAAATTACCTAGTATCCCCTTTGTTGCAAACTCTTCAAAACATCGAATACAATTAAATATTCATCCTATTTTTAGTTGCTATTTATATAAAACAGTAAATTATAAGGCAACTATGTCATGCATTATACATTTTCTATAAATCGAGATAAATAGCCCTTTTGTGTTCGTTATCAATATCTTCGTCAAATGCGGCTAAATTCGTAATGCGAAAATATAAAAGTTACAATGGAAAAATTATTTATTTAAAGAAAATCACATTTAAGGTATCGATCTGGTGTAAAATTTTCCGCAGATTTCAAATCCGTTGCATTTTTTACTTTATCTTTAACGATCGCGAAGCTATAAATCTTGTAGTAGAGTATAAAAAAGCTCCTTTGTTTTGCTTCTGGAATAAAATAAACCACGACAAAAAAAAGTAGCCGGCGACTTTTTTTTATGCGTGGTTTGTTTTATTCCAGAAACAAAGCAAAATAGCTTTTATATTCTCTAGTACAAATTTATATCTTCGAGATCGTTAAAAATAGAGTAAAAATTTCAACGGATTTGAAATCTGCGGAAAATTTTACACCAGAACGATACCTTAAATGTGATTTTCATTAAATAAATAATATTTCTATTGTAACTTTTATATTTACGACAAATATCGGCTAAATTTGTATTGCGAAAATATAAAAGTTGGAATTGAAATTTATTTATTTAAAGAAAATCCCATTTAAGGTATCGATCTGTTGTAAAATTTTCCGCTGATTTCAAATCCGATGAAATTTTTAATCTGTCGTTAACGATGCTGATTTTACAAAAAAATAAAAAATAAAAAAAAATAAAAAAAACTAACAATTTTAGTCAAAAATTTTGTTTAGCTCCTCTACGCTCGAATTGTTTATGCGCAGGAAATGAATCTGTAAACATTTCCTGGTGACAATATCAAGCGACCGGTCTGAGAGATCGATCTCCTTCGTGTGAAGGCGCCCAAAGGATCTGTAATTCAAATCTCTCATGTAATAAAGCGTGTATATAAATATATATATATATATAGTTTTTTTAAAACTAAATGCCAGCTGATTGTAAATTAAGCGAGCCCCACGAGAAGTGATTGTGTTTGGGAACGGAAATTTGTGAAGCTTTTAATTACTTTGCATCGAGATTATTCTGAGTTATGGAAAGATAGGTGAATATGTAAATAAAAACAATGTGTTGCTTTGCAAAAAATTGTTAATGCGTGAAAAAATAAATCAGATTATACTGAGGAAAAAAGAAAAGTTGAAAAATAATACTATGTGTACGATTCAGAAGCTAGCAGAAAGTTTAGTAAATGTTAGTGAGTAAAGCGGCTTCTCAGTTTATATCACTCTTTAGACCAGCGTCTTTTTCTGTTTTCTTTCTTTCGAATGCAAACAACCAAAATCAAGGCAAGAAGGCCCAAATCTGAATTTGAAACCATTTTAAAACTCAAAAATGAAACACATCACGCTCCATCGAAAAACATTGACCGAATGAGATTGACGGGTTGATTGAAGCTTTATTGAAACACATCTCAATCGAAACTGTCAATCACATTGACAATAAAATTGATCGTCTAGGGAGCCCTTTACTTCGTAATATTCTATTTATTACTTAAAAATGGCTCGTAGCCGTAAACAACGAACAGCATTCGAAAATTAGTTATTTTTCCTCATAGTAGTGGTTAATCAATTCGGAATGTAGCTAAATTAGTAAATTTGTCCCATTTTACGGTGCAGCGTGTGATAAAAAGCTTCAAAGAAAATCGGATCGAAAACAAGGTAAGAAAAGGTCGACCGGTAAAGTTAACTCAACGTGATCAGATATTTATAGTTAAAAAATTTGTGAAAAATCCAAGTTTGAGTGCTGCAAAAATTTTTCTACAGAATTTACTGAAAATTTTTTCTACTTCAATTTCATCTGAAACTGTTCGACGAGTGCTCAGATTAACGGGATTGAATGGGCGTTCTGCCCGAAGAAATTTTTTTGTAAGTGCAAAAAATAGAAAGCTTAGGCTTTCCTTCTCAAAATCAATGATACATAAGCCCGAAACATATTAAAATCATGTCTAATTTGGAGATGAAAGTAAATTTAACATTTTTAGTTCCGATGGGAGTAAATTGCATGGCGAATAAAAAATGAGGAACTGAATCCCAAGAACTTAGTTGGAACAAAAAAGCATGACGGTGGAGGTGACCTTGTGTGGGGGTGCATGTCAGCATCAGAACATGGTAATTTGATATTTATTGATGGCATAATAACTCATGTTCTTTATTTAAATATTTTGAAAGACAATTTTAAATTATCAGCCCAAAATTTGAGAATTGAAAACAATTTTTTTTTTTTTTATCAAGATAACATTCCTAAGCACACGGCTCTCAACATTCACCTCTGTGTTTCTATAATCGTCCACAAGTTCTGAAAACACCACCGTAGTCGTCGGATTTAAACCCAATTGTTAATTAAATTTTATTAATGTGAGGAATTTTCAGTACAAACGACCCACCTGTAAGCAAGGATTTTACTTCCGGTTATCCAACACGTACAGGAAGCACGTTCTACAGCAAGATACTAACGTCATTGGACAGGTTCTAGTTACAGTGGTGTAAGTGACTTAAAAAAATCTCTCTATATTAAAAAAAAGTTACCGCCGCCGCCGCCGCCGCCGCCGAAGAATTGAAATTTTTGTTGTTTAGCTCCATTCTTAGACGGTTTCCCGAGAAAGTACTGATCGGAAAAATATGAAATTAACATGCTTTGTTCTTCATCGTATTCCCTGGATAATTATTAAGATTTTTTTCTGATGCAGCTATTAGTTTAGGTTTTATTAAGTGTTAAAGTTGAAGAAGTGAAATTTCTTCCGCGAGTGAGCAAAACACATTCAAAATTTCAGTCTTTAGTCGTGAGTTTTTTTTTAAGAGTACCTCTCAACGTAAATTTTTGCAGCTCGTCGAGTTTTTTTTGAAATTTAAATGTGGTTCTTGATAATATTTTTTTGAAATTCGGGAAAAATCGGGACATTTTTGTTACTTTTTTTTAAAACTGCCGTATCTATATCTAATTACTATTAGTTTTTAATTTTTAAAATATAGCAGTATACCTCAGAATATACTCTTTCTTACGGTACTATTATTTTTGAAATCGGTTAATAATTAAATTGGATGCGATCAAAAGTTCGTCATACAAAATTCGGAATCTTTGGATATTTTCGCTACTTATTGTTAAAACCGTTTTGTCTACGGCAAAAGCCATTATTTTTTAAATTTGAAAACATCACTGAATACATTACATTACACTCTTTCTTATGGTACAATTATTTTTCAAATTGGTTAATAAATAAAATCGATGCAAATAAAAGTGGGTCATACAATTTTCGGAACTTTCAGATCGTAACTTCCGATACAAAACTAAAATGGTCATATCTGTATAGTATTACTGTTAATTTTTAATTTTAAAAATATTGCAGTATACCTCAGAATATACTCTTTCTTACGGTACAATTATTTTTTAAATTGGTTCATAAATAAATTCGATGCAATCAAAAGTTGGTGACACAAATTTCGTATTTTTCAGTTCGCATAGCTGCTTCCGAAAGCAGTAGTGGGTTACACTTTTGACTATCGGGTTTGCCAGATATCAAATTTATCGTAGCAACAATTGCCATAAAAACGATTTCTTTTTATTTGGCGAGGAAAAAGGCTCGCTTTTTTCCCTCTGTTTTCAAGACAGTTTACCGACAAAGTACAGATCGTAAAGTTTGGATATTAACAATGTTTAGTTAAAATTGTACAGGGAACAAGATGCAGAAGATTTTTTACTGATGCGGCTATTAGTTTAGGGTGCATTAAGTGTTAAAGCAAAAAAAAAGTTAAATCACTTGCGAAAGAAGTATTGGTTTGAGAAAGCAAACCAAACGGATTGCGTAGCAATCCCCGGGGTCGGCGAGCGTAAGCGAGACGCAGCGAAGCCCTCGCTGTGACGTCATGAACCGGAAAGTGAAATCAGCATAATACGAATTATTCAGATAGTTTCACTCTGTGAAAGTAATGTTGGTTTGCGAAGCAAACCAAATGGTATCTGTGACACGAGTGTTGGTTTGCGAAGCAAACCAAATGGGATTGCGCAGCAATCCCCGGGGGTTGGCGAGCGTAAGCGAGCAGGGGGCGGAGCCCCCTAGTAAAATAAAAAAACAGACCTAGAACTTCCACTGCCATCAGTTGGCAGTTGATTGAAGATCTGACTTCACGTTTTCTGTTAGCAGATTGACTTATCTAGTTCTGGTTTCTGTGTCTTACTAATTATCTTTAGTTAAATTTAGTTATATTGCAACTGGTTTCTGTGCCTAAGTCTTTTTTTTTGAACAAGTTATTTACATCAAACTGTAACTTTAACCCGTCAATGCATATAGTTTTTCAGAAATCCTCACACTCATCTAATTGTATTAATAACCATGATAAAAACATGATGCATTTTACCACGGGGTATAAAACATTCTAAATCAACATTTTTGAAATTTTTTGAGGATAAAAAAAGTTTAAAATTTTTTGTGTCAACGTTTGACTTGATTATACACATAGATACTACAAAATGAATCCATCCGCTATAAAAACATAGTTTTTGAAACACTACAAATTTATCTCGGAACAAATGAATGCTTAGTTAAATTGTGAATACACACCATACGGAATATTAATTTTAAAGCTATATGCTCCATTTTGATTCCATTTTCTTTGTTTTACTGAATGTCCACGTCATAATTATTTATATATAATTTAAACGAATAAAATCTTTCGTTGGTAGTGCAGGATTTCACTTTCAGAAACTCTGTGTTACATTTGCATTTGCCAGACTTTTTACAAAGCTAGTTTGTTAATCATGAAGAGAAAAGTACTGCATATGTTGATTAAAATTTGGAATAATCCTTATTGACATAGGAAAGAGATGATAAGCATTAGCTCTCACAGGTAAAGCTTGCGAGTTATTTAGAATTTAAACGAAACGAACACAGTTCAGTGGTAGGCTTCTAGATGTAAATACGCAATTTAATAAATATCTTGCTTGGTTTGTAAGTGAAGTTTTAATAGAGTGTGTCATTTTGTTAGCATTCAAAATATGCCTTCTAGGTTGTACCGCCACGGGAGAATTCCAAGAGTGTCTAAATTATCATTTCATCGGGAAGTTTATGTTTAAAGAAAAGCTTATTTTCAACAGAGAATGTATGTGAAAGTGTACAAAAAAGTGTTTCTTTATCATTTTGAAACAGTTCCATTAATATTTAATTTGGACAGATTATTATTTTCTAGTTATCGGCCAATTTTCTTTATGGCACTTATAAAAGCCTTTCATAAAACAGAACGTTTGAAGTGCTAGTAAAGTTTTCTTTCACTCGTTTTAGATTCCTCTTTAGTGAAATAAACTAAGTATCAATATTTTATTTATTGGATGATCACAAAAACTTGAAATATCGTCAATGGTTGCATTAGTTTTATAGTAAACTAGTTGAATTACCGGGTGGTGCTCGGGTTGATTTTTAATTGAAAGTATGCAATCACTTTTTTTTCATAGAACTTTTAACTTTTCTTTTCATAGGAAAGTGCATACATGATTTAAGTGTACAGAAAATACTTTTTTTAAAATCTTTCTGTCATTTTTATTGCTTCGATTTACAATGGACGTAAATGAGTGTAAGCAGTGCACGTAAATGTATATATAGCACAGAAAAAAACCCGAAACACCTCCTTTATTTCAAGCACCATACTAGAGCAAATTCAAAGGTATCAATCAATAGGGAATAACGTCCTCTACAAATTCAATTTTAAAAATTGCATAAGAGAATTTTGCACAAAGAACGAAATTTCTAATGGAAACATCATGTTTTGATACCATAATCAGATTCTGCTTTTGTTAAATTAGTCTAAATATGCAACTTCATGACTTTATTACCTTTACATCCCGATATATTCAATACTAAAATAGGTGCAAATTTCAGCGCTCATCTTGAAATTGAAAGTCGCTATTTGTGTATCGATATTATTTGTAGTTATCGTTACCTAAATTCAAATTTGGACACCATTTAAAACGTAATTTTCAGCGATTCGAGAGTTATTATATTTATTATGCAAGTGCGAACGATTTCAAAATTACGTTATAAATACTCTGGAAATGCAAACGATCCTGTAATTATTATCCGAGGTTTTCCAGACGATTTTTAAACATTTGGTTGCCACCTAAAATCGCAATAGTTTGGAAAATTTAATGTAGCTCCAAAACTAACTTTCGGAGAGATATGAAATTTTGCATGACCTTATAGAAGTCCTGAATTGAATCACATAAAAATATAAGAAGGTTCCAATGCATAATTTTTTCAAACATTAGTTTAATAATTACTATTGCATACTAAAAACTATTTTTTAAATGTAATACTAGATGGATTATGTTTGGGTTGTTTAACAGTAACATGGTACAAAATATCAACGCTGTAGAAATATTATTTAGGAAGATATACATAAAAGTGTAAGAAACTTTTTAACATTAGGAGCTCCAATCTTTCTGTACTCATAACATGTGGAAACCGTATGAACTAATGACATGAAATTTGGTATCTGAAGTTAAATTTTAGAATATATTCGAAATTTCGTGTCGAAATAGGGGATTTCCATTGGAAATTTTGAAGGATGCCCTCTGTATCTTATGAATTTGAATTTAATAAAATACGTTAACCTTTAACTGCTGTAATGGGTCTCAAAGACCCCGAGTCATTTTTGCCAGGTCGTTTCCACCCCTTAAAGTGAATATTGGTCCCTGTCCTATTCAGCACCTTCCTACTACGTCCAACAGAAGCCACATTCCAAGACTGGTTTGGCTGCCCCAACTATTTCGTATTTCACACTATTTGCATTTCCCGCATTCACAGCATTGCGTTACCGTTCTTGTTGAATGAAATCGTCTAAGTTTGAGTAGGGAATTTCGGCAGAGATCCAAAAATGGCAACAAACTTTACTAAGAAACGACCTGTATATCTTACACAAAAAGAAATTCAGGATATTGTTGATAATGGGTCGGAAATAAAGTACTGGGACAGTGAAATTTCGGATAATATTATTGAAAGCGAACACGAAACGGATTCGGTAATTTATGCAGATGAAGATGAAGACAAGTGCGTCTTCACAAGAATATTTCTACGGGATAAAAACTTCAAATGAGAAGCTTGGGGGAACCTAATCGTGCCGTTAAAACACCAAAAACACAACATAGTTTTATAGTTTCCAGGGATGTAACGTCCTGCAAAATTAGGTTCGAAAGCTGAGCCTGAAGTGACATGGAATCTGCTTCATATATAGTAACATGAAATATATTTAATGTTAAGAATTGAACTATCTAAATTTAAAATGTATAAATAATAATTATCTAAAGAATCTTTCATTAATATATTATATTAATCAACTTTATACGCACTTCAGTGAGCGAGGTCTTAGAGACCCCTCCACACTAGTTACGAAACAGTTTGTGACACAGCAGTTAAGGGTTAATTCCACTCAAGCAATATCTTTGAATTTTCTGTATTGTTAAAATTGCTCGAATGAAGAGTGGTTCGTTTCTTTTCCGTGACTTTTTACATACAAAATCAATTCATATAATTCCCATAACATACAACTCATCCCTGTTAGATAAAACTACAGAACGTGACTGCTACTGAAGTCTATTTTCAGTTTCGCAGTGGTTATAAATGCCTCTTATGTGTGTTCATTCTTTTTAAAATGAAGAACTTAGGGTGGAGACATGCATTCAGTTTTCTTATTAATATTTTTTACTTTTGGCACTCTTGCACCAGGGATTCATTACTCCCGAATTACTCCGTCATTATCAAAGGATAATAAACCATATTGAAATATGTTACTCATGATGAATTTCTTTTCAAGCATATACATTTTGTCCTTCAAATTTTCACACAGCGGATAGCAAAGGAGATTGCTTTAAAATAGACAAAGCAAAGGCAATCGATTACAATTTTTCCGGAAGATCGATTTCACAACGTTCTTAAATAAGGAAATCACTGTTTTCAATGAATATTTCTCATGTTGCTAAGTTGTATAACAATAGCTTCAATTCATAAAGTAAGCGACATCGTCCTATTCTCACTTAAAACAAAGACCATCGTGTACAAAGGGGGCTGGTGCATGTTAATTCCGTCGTGGCCTCAAATGTCCTCACGTTGGTGTGGCGTGGAAGTTTGGAGAGTGAGGTGCCCGTTCAGGTGTTGCCTCGTCATCTGACTTTGGTTCAAAGTTGCGTGGTGTTGTCCTCCGATCTTTTCCCTTGCTTGATTGATCCTGGACCGCCGTCAATAGCCCGTTGTGTTGCTCCAGTACGACGTTAACTAAAATACCGACATCCGATTTTCTCTGTTTCAAAACTTCCTGTGCGAATCTTAGGGAAGATAATGTATATAGAATTAAATTGCCTACACACAGACGTCATGCGACTGTGGTTCAAAATTACGTGATGTTGTCCTCGGATCATTCCCTTGGGGATTGATTCCGGACCGTTGTCAATACCCCGTTGAATCGCTTCAGTACGACGTTAATTAAAATATCTACATACCTCACTTAAAACAAAAGGTTTAATTTTTCTAGATTCCTAATTCAAATATTTTCTCGCCATATTACAAGATATGCAAAATTTTATTTAAAATTCAACTGACTTAACTGACATGCAGTTTTTAATCGAATCCTTATGGCATTTTTTTTAGTTTTTAAATCTAAACCGCATATCTATTTATAATAATAGATGTAGTTGCGTGACTACTGAGTACAATGTTCAATAAAACCCAATTATTTTTATTGGAATATGAATTGGTAATTTTTTAGTTAACGTCGTACTAGAGCTATTGACGACGGTCCGGGATCAGTCCCTTAAGGGAAAGAATCGAAGACAACACCTCGTAATTTTGAACCACGGTCAGATGACGAAGCAACACCTGAGCAGGCACCCCACTCTCCGAACTTCCACGCCAACCCAACGTGAGGACTTTCGGCCACGACAGATTTAAGGTGCACCAGCCGCCTCTACACCATACGTTTACAAACATCCATGCCCGGGCCCGGATTCGAACCAGGAACCTTCCGATCTAGAGGTTAACACCTTAACCACTATACCGGTTGGTCGGCTTGGAATATGAAAAACAAATGTAAATTTAACTTGTAATGGATGGAAGCATGTTCAATTTTTAAAACATTCTTTGAATTACAAAGTATGGCTACCTATCGTGTGTGTTTTAAGACATATTCCTGTTCCATTTTAAATTACTTTATATTAACGTTGAATACCTGCTTTAATTTAAACTTTATTTTAACGCTATATGCTCATCCTCGTAAAATAAGTTACGTGAAATTTTAAAAGGTTTTGTTTTGTATGCTTTACTTATTTTTATGGAACGAAATCCTACATACCATTGTGCATCGAAACACGGCAGTTCAGGAAAGATGGTCGAAATTATACATATACCTCCAAGAAATGAACCCATGTCTCTAGCAGTATATATATATATATTTGCCACAAAATAAATAAATCATTAAAATGCATGAACTTGGCTTTTAGATTATTTCGGTGAACGGATCTTTCCCGAAATCGAATATTGGAATTTTTACCAAGAAATATTCTCTCCGAGCGAGCTGAAACGACTCAAGTCACGTAATCGTTGGGTAATGGTAATGGTAATTTTAATTAACGTCGTACTAGAGCAACACAACGGGCTATTGACGACGGTCCGAGATCAATCATCTAAGGAAAAGATCAAAGGTCACCACGTAGTTTTGAACCACGGTCAGATGACGAGGCAACACCTGAGCTGGCAAACCGTTCTCCAAACTTCCACACCAACCCAACGTGAGGACTTTCGGCCACGACAGATTTAAGGTGCACCAGCCGCCTCTACGCCATACGCTTACGAACATCCATGCGCTGACCCGGATTCGAACCAGGAATCTTCCGATCTAGAGATCCTTAACCACCAGACCGGTTGGTCGGCCGTAATCGTTGGGACACCGATTGCGTCCAAGGTTGACAACAGATCAAATAAACCAAAACCGTTCACAGAAAAGGTAGGTGTGTATTGGAAGCTAGCTCTTAAAATTAAATTTAAGGGACTGGTTTAAGTGGTTCATGAGTAACAACCGACTCTCGTACTGCAGAACCGGTAGTAACGAGTTGCAGATGCCTTATGGTGACTCGCGCTGAAGATTCTGACGGACCAGTTCTTTTGAAGGATGCGAGCCTTCTGCCAGTTTCCCAATTCCGAGAAAGCAAGGGTGGAAAAGACGTCTATTAGGTTATCATCGCATAATGTGGGAAATTCGCGTGATTTACGTTCTCTATCGCGACAGGGGTTAGAGGTACGGTTCCAACGGCAGAGAATGCGCTCAACCGCGGCTGTGTGGAATGAGTTGAAGTACAGTTTTTCCACTACGATTGGCAAACCTTTACATCTCGGGAATATAGATGTGTTCTGCATCTACCTGATAAGATAGCCTTTTAGAATGTAAGTTGTACGAATCTATAACTTGGAGATGGTGGAAAAAATTCGAAGTATCACAGCCTTCAGGGGGTACATCTCCTTTAGGTGTATGGGTTTCATGTGCACGAGGTATCCAAATGATCTTTCCTCATGGGGCTTGCCTTGGAGTCGAACTCCCGCGATACCCAAACGATCCTTTTCTGCTTTAAACCCTTCCACACTACTATGTTCTCCAATCTCTCTTTTTATCCCCATTCGTGCCATTTTTTACTTGGCGTCTTGTTTTTGGCTCAGCTTGGCTAAATATGGTCCTTGAGCCATAAAACCCTAAACCAACTATCGAAGTATCATCTGTACTATTTCTTTCTACCGCTGCAATTAATAGAAAATGCGCTGGAAACTCAAAACTCAGGTTCGGATTTTTAGCTGCGATACTTAAGGGCTTATTATTTCTCTACAAGTACTGCAACTTCGATGGTGGAATTTTTTCTACAATGCCAGCTTATGGACGCATAGTTCTTTAGGTGTTCTGTAGTGGAGAAAAACAATGAAAAGACTTCAAAACAATGTCTCTTAGAAAATGCTTTCCTTCTCTATCTGTTACCAGAGAAACCATTTTGGAAGCACCCTCAAATTCAATGTAATAGATCTCAGCAGACTACTGATCTATTACCTTTGACCAGAGACTATTTGAGGCTAATTTCATATGATAATGGTTTAACCCTTTCAAGTAAATAATGCGTAAGTCAACCTGGTAAAGTATCAGCTGAAATTTCTATTCGAATAGCCGTTCAATGTTTGCGAACAAATTTTACTTGAACGCGATGGCAGTACTATAGAGCATATGTCGCGTGGTTACCCCCCCCCCCCACCTCCAAAAAAACGCCTACACAATTTTTAAAGTGTGGCTCAGCTCAAGGTGCATTTTAATTAATAAAAGATGAAAATTCGAAAATTATACTTCTTCGTTAAGACGTAAATTTAATAAAAATGTAAAATATACAAGATATCATGAATGGCTGGAAGCAATATATATATATATATATCCGGCTATATGATCATCTTATAAGGTCAACCCCGCTTATATGATCAGTTTTCTAAAGTCCCGTCTAACTTAATAGGGAACATGTGTTAAAGCGCACAGTTTATATAGTCATTTTATTTACCTGGTTATCGGTTATATATACGGTTTTTTCATCTTTTCAATAAGGTTATCAGTTTTTTTTTTGTTTTTTTTTTTGAAAAATAGTAATTGTTGTAATTGTAAGATTTTTTGAGGCGGAGAGCAACACAGGGAATGCGATAGCGAAATGAATAAAAATTTTCTCCTTGTTGATTCCTTTACTTCAGGGGTGGCCAACCTGTGGCGCATGCGCCAAACGTGGCGCATTGGATGAAAACAAGTGGTGCATTGCATCCTTTCGCCTACTTGTTCTTTTGAAGTAGGCGCCATAACTGAATCCATCAGTGGGCTCCATGACTGCGATCGCCCTCACGTCCAAGATATCATCTTTTACTAATGTATTTTGGTACTCCAATAAACGTGTATCTTTTGAACTGGCGCACATTAACTAATTTAATTTCCCCTAAATGAAGCAGATCCCACCCCAATCTTGAATGTAAGAAGGTAGAATAGGTGCGTGACTTATGGCGCATCTGAACTCGTATGTGAAATAAAATTGGCGCATGGTATGTAAAAGGTTGCTTTACTTCCTTCCTGCAACCAGGAGGGAAAAAAAAGTATTGTGGATCTATTATGCTATTGCCATTCCAAAGAAAACAATAATTTAATTCCATTAAATTCAAACGTTCTAGATTGAATTTTAAAATTCGCCGCGACCCAAAAACTGCAAAAAATTCTGACTACCTGTGTGCCAAATCCCATTTTTCTAAGTACCGTAGATTCGTCAGGATTGTGATAACGAAAAACAGAAAAACAAACACTTCCTTTTATTATAGTAGAGATAAGTGCATTGAATATGGATGCATGTACGTATGCGTACTATTCTTAGATTGGTAACATAAGCTAATAAATTTCAAGTAAAAAAAAAAATTGCATATTTCTTAATGTAGTTTTTACTTCGCGAACTAATGAACTAATATTTAAAACGTTCTTAAAAGTTTAATTATTTGTTTACGAGCACTATATATATATATATATATATATATATATATATATATATATATATATATATATATATATATAATTATGAATGAGGCGATTAACTCTCTTTGTCTTGGCGTGGGGCGAGGTATCTCCTTATCAGCATAACCATTAGAAAAATCATGATGGACGAGATATCTCGTCATTAGAAGAAAACTAATAAATTCTTGATCTCGTCATCATAAATAAAATTGACAATAACTTGACGATATATCTCGTCATTAGCAAAATTGGTTAGATCTTGATGAACGATATCTTAATACCTCGTCAAAACCACTTGGCGGTTAAAGAAAAAGGCGCTCAGAGATCAAAGGAAGGAAGTAAAGGAATCAACAAGGAGAAATTTTTTATTCATTTCGCTATCGCAAAACATCTCAAATTAGCATAAAAAGGGGAAAATTTGTTACAACATGTCATGTGTTTCCTAAGGGGAAAAATCAAATCACGAATAAAATTATTTATCAACAGATAGCAGTCCAACTTTCAATGTTAGAAAAGGTATTTTAATTACAATTTTCAATTTTACATAATCTTCGAAGATTAGATTATGACACTACAAAATCGAATCAATCTCCAACAACAATTACTCTGCCCGAAAAACTTTCCCCTAGCTTCAACTATCGTTAACTAAACCGACGAGCTTCGGTCCGTTGGTTTTTTACATAGCCTTTCCCTTCCCCATTCATAAGATACCGCTCTTACCAAAGCCATTCAAAAAATTAAGAGAACATAAACGTGGTGTCGGAAACTTGGCAGACTTTTGGCGGCGCGGTTTGGCGCGCGGGGATGAACGGTCGGCGAAAAAGGCAACCCTTCCGCGCACTCACCGAAGCACGAAGTTTTGGAACCAACCTTACTCAATCCGCGTTGGAGCATGTTCGCAGGTGCATCTGAGGAGTTGATCCCGCATCCTCCCAGATAGAGAAGCCCTAGCTCAGTGTACGCTATCAACTCTCTGGGAAAGGGAGATCTGTCACACCCATCAATCTGTGATTTCATTTTATGGATTATGTGTGCAAAACACCCCATGGATTATATTAGGTGATGTGTTTATAGAGGATTTCACTGGACTGCTTAACATTGCTTGCAATTTCCGTCGAAAAAAAAAACCCCGAAACCTCACAAATATTTGAGTGGATTTTGATTGGATGTGAGCTCGGGTGCAATCTCCACTTTTTCGTGTAAACTATATATTTTTCGTTCGTTTGATTGTAAGAAACATTCTACATAAACATTTTGAAAATTTTACACTTGAGCTGTATTTGCGTGGAAAGCTCGGCCAGCATTTCATAAATCGAAATCCCCACTGTGATACCAACAATCTAGACTGGATTCTTAGCATGACAGTACTGTCCCAGTGATGTACAGCGGAGTGACGTACCGCGGTACAGACGGCGGCTGGGGCATGGTGTACCCCCACTATCCTTACAAGTACGATGCGTATCCGGAGGAGGGTGGACCGCAGACCCCCTGGTCGACGGAGGCCGGCGGCATGAGCGACGAGAGTCCCCCGCCGCCGATGGAGGGCGACGAGGAGCCCGGCTCGCCCGTGCCGACGCCGACTCCGAGGAGCGGCGGCAGGGGCTCAGGCGGAGGGAAGGCGGCGTCCGCTGCCGCCATGGAGCAGAGGATCCGCCGACCGATGAACGCCTTCATGGTGTGGGCCAAGAGCGAGCGGAAGAGACTGGCAGACGAGAACCCCGACATGCACAACGCCGACTTGAGCAAACTATTAGGTGAGTCCCCCTTTGCCGAATCCTTTCTCTGACAAATTACTGTATTTTCCGTCTATCCATTAAAAAATTAAGCACTATATCACATCAGAGAGGGCTATACTGAGCAGTAGGGTTACGCTGTGGGGTTATTCTGAGTTCGCGCACAATGTGGCATCGCTGGCAACGTTTCGGCATGTCACTTTAGATAGTCTTTGTATGGTGAGGAGATAGAAATTTCTGCACCTTACTCTTTTCTGAACCTTCGAAGTGATTTTAACGAGATATCTCGTCCATCAAGGTCTGCCCAATTTTGTTGATGACCAGATCATCAAGAAAATGGCGAGATTGGTGACGAGATATTTAGAACAATATGTTGCCGATTTTTTGATGAAGACTAGATCAAGATTTGGTCAGTTGTCTTCTGTTGATGAGATATCTCGTGCATCAAGATCAGATAAGTTTTCTTCTGATGAAATGCCTCGTCGATACAACCACCAGGAGGGTTAATAAGACTGTTAAAAATAATGTAACTGATTGGCAACACTATTGGAACGAGGCCTCCAGTAGCCATCGCGAGTCAAAGCTTTTATTCCCACCTATCAACCACAGCCCAAATAACTGAACCACATTTTGTCTTTTAGCTAACTGGTATAATAGTCCTTTCCTCTGCACTATCTTCTCTTTTCAAACTCAAAAATAACACACATTGTCCTTTGGTGGCTCAGATCATTACCTATTTGAGTGTCAATTGACCAGCAAATGCCATTTAACTAAACCATCACCGACTGAAAAATTATCCAATGTAAAGCGTTACCAGGGGAGTAAAACTACTTTGTACAATATTAAAAACAGAAGTATATCTTCAGAATTAGCGGACATCATTAACTTAGTAGTATCACACTAAGAACTACGCATATTGGAGTGTTAATTAACCTTCAAATACAATTTATTTCAATCATCAGCTACAGAAAAAGTCCAATGGCTAACAATCGTTAGCAGCAATCAAATTTCTTTGTACACTATTAAAAGTAGCAAAATTATTTCTCAAGAATTAGCAGACACCATCAACTAAGTACTATAGCGTAACCTCACCCTTTTCCTTTAAACACCTGTTGCATTTCATACTTAAACCTCCTGGTGGTATATTGACTTAATTTGTATCGTCATTAATAGAAAGCTAACCAGCTCTTGATGAAAGACATACCTCGTCATTACTAAACCAGATCTTGATTTCGTCGTAATAAAAAAAATTGGCAATATCTTGACGATGAAATGTCGTCAACAAAATTGGTAGCATCCTGTTGGACGAGATATCTTTTCCAAACCACTTGGAGGGTTAAAAGTAGTGCTCGGTGATCTCTACTTTGTTCTGAGGTGCATGTCTTATCTATATTTCTTCTAGCATTATGTGTTTCTTTAGCTTTTCAAACTGGTAAATGGCCTATTTTTGTAATGCGCCTTTTCCCTGCCTCCACTTGTTGATGCATTTGGTGAGTCAGGCGGCGTGGGTCTATGTATTTTCATAATAGATGTGGGCTTCAACCCATGCTAAGCCAAATCAATTCATCTTTGTTGAAAATTTTGCCTTTGTTTTACTTAAAAAATGTGATTTGTTATGAGTAGTTTTTAAGAAAGAAATGGCACTCCTGCTGTCTGATAGATTGAGAGTAACATTACTTGTCTTAGCCCTCTCAGTTGCCTTAGCACCGGCTAAGAGTTCAGCCTGGAAAACGGTATTGAAACGTGTTTGTTTTTAACAGCAGATTTTGATTAATATAGTATTATTTGAGGCTATTAGAGCAAGAGAGACCTAACCAACCAACTTACTCAATGGAGGAAAACGCGATTTTTTTGCTTCCATTTTTATATTTTGTTATTTATCTACTATATGATTTGAGATTCTGAAAATTTATTTATCAGGGATCAATAATAAGTTATTGAGAAATTTTAGAAGACTTGAACTAGCGCATTTAAAAAAAAGTAAAAGGTCGTAATAAAAGGTAATAATAAAAATTTCGGAATTTTGTGGGTTAGACCGCTGTTGCTCTGATAGCCTCATTTAATGTGAACTCAGTTGAAACTATGTTTTCACTAAACCTGGATACGTCCGTATACAATTCAGTCTGGATTTACAATTTTATCCCTAAAAAGGTTAATTATATTTTGTGGGAAATTGAAGTCTAGTAGAGAATTTTCGATCACCTTTTCCAGTGTCGGAATATGTAATATAGATTATAAAGGCTCAGTGGAGTGGAATACTTTTGTAGGAGGGAATTACATGTCAACCAGAAAAGTCAACCATTTGTACCTCATGTCCATTCGTAGTCTGTCTGTTCTCTGATTTTTAATGTGGATGACTTCTCTAATGTAACGAAAGACATCCAACACTGTGATGCTTCTTAAGGTTTTCTTTAGGTGTAAGGTTATTGTCTGAGCACACACACAACGTGTAGACTGATGTATAAGAGTTGGATCTGGTAATGTGGATATTTTTCTTTTGTGTAGTTAATTGAGTAATAAATACTTTTCCGAAATTTTTAAATATAATTTTAAATCTTAAGAAGAGAGTACTGTGAGAAGGTGGTGAATGGAATATTTACCACCTCATAGATATTTAGGAAGAAAAAGAAGTAAGCCGTGATGCAAAAATTGTAATTCAAATTAGTATTGATTTAGTTTTGATTTTAAGTATATACTATTTTTTAAATTATAATAATGCACTTGACTCCTTTGAACCTAACAAAAGTCAAGCCTACTCCTTTTGTCCTGATACTCAAGAAATTATTTTCAGTACTGTGTGAATAAAGTTGAGCCGTAATTTTTTTTATTTAAATGTATCATAAATAAGCTGTTTCAAAAATATAAAAAAAAAAAAAAACATTTCGGAGAAAAAATGGTTGGTAACTGCTATTTTTGTAAATCCACCAAAATTCTACCTATCTTTTTGTCACATCGGCAAGTAACAGAGCATATGTTTTGGTGTGCTATGAGATGGCAAAGGTTAAAAAAAACACAGCCTTACAACTTTGGGAACCAATATTCCGTTACTAGCATAACCTTTTTTCAGCCCGTTTACATAAAATGTACCCTAAAATAAAATTAAAAAACCCAAGTAATTACTAGAAATAAGATTACCGTGATTACTTAGAAGGTTTCTCATGAGTATATCTTCTTTCTGTAATGAAGAAACTAGGGAGTATTTCTTAAAATGTCCCGTGCTGGCTCTCTATGAACTGAGACATAATGGTCTTTCGGACCTGTCTATGGTAATATGTGCTATTCAGTCTAGTACAGTCCAATCTGTATACTATTGTGCACCGCGTATCTCTGTATACTATTCAGTCTACTACTTAAAGTAGGTCAAGCACAATAAGTCTTTACAGGCTTGTAAGTTACAAGAAATTAAATTCATGTATTCTTGAAAAATGGAAGGGTTAACCATGAAATTAAAAGGTAAAGCAATTGTGCGTATATTTTCTTTTCCCAAAAATACGAAGTTGCAGCCGGCATTAACAGATTTAATTTACTAAGTATGCAAACTTTGTATTAAAAAAAATTGAAATCTCACAATACAACATGTGCTTGGTGCGATCCTTGTGCCAGTTTCCCAAATAATTTATGAAATGAGATTCAAATGCTAAAAAAAATAGTAATAAATATCTAACGGAAATTCAGCTTACTATAGTACTTATTTCTTATAAAATATTAAGAGCAGCCCCTTTCCATCATCCCAGTATTTGTATTTAGCAAAAGAAATCAAAAGTTGTGTCGGTAAACTGTTCACTTGTTAAATTTCTGTTCGCCCACCCTTGAAGATCCCGAAAGATATCCGTGCAACAAGTTATCTCACCATTATACTAAGAAATATTAGCAATTCACACACAAGCTTTCACATCACATTACCATTTTCAGTCCACATCTATCTTTCAAGCCTGGGGCAAGGTTTTATTTTTCATCTTTCAATTCTTACGGGTGTGTAACTAATAAAACGAATTCCACATGCCAACTGTTTAATTTGCATTTATGCAGGATATAACATTCACAATCACAGATATTCGGATATGACCAAGCCGAGTTGCAGTCTTGCTGATTGTCTTAATGAACTAGATGATTGGAATTTCATATTTGAGTGCGTTCATATAAATTTTATCAATTGATAGTACTCTTTCATATTGTATTTCAATCGGTTTCAATTTAGGACTCTCTTTTGATGTGAACCTTGCGCCTTTATCTAACAGTGGCCGATCTATCTTAACATTGCGTGAATCATACATTGTTATTTTTTAAAGGAAACTAAAGTGTTATAACTAAGGTTTAATGTATTATGTTCTACATTCTATTTTTTTTTTCATTTCATTTTTTTCATTTTCATTCATATTTTCATTTTGTGTGAACAGTTCAAGACTTCTGACATTCTCAAGTATTGAATACATTTTAAAGGGTTGTGTGGCTATCTGTTATTTGGGAAATTGTGATATTTTTACAGATTTGACAAAGGCAAAGTTTCTGTTAAATTTTAAGGGTATTGGAATAGATCTCCTAAAGAACTGTCTATTTCCGGACTGAAGAATAATTTAAAATTTCTTCGATACCACAGGACATAATAAATGTTTATGAATTCCGGTAATGATGTTTTTCCGACGAATTCTCAATTTATATCAAATGTAGTATAAATTAGAGAATCTACAAATTAATTTATAACATAGATCAGTGAATCTATACATAATCTGTAGCTGCTTTCTTGATATCTGAAGTTATACAGATGGAATACAAAATGATTTACATACACAAGCCTTTTACAGATGTAATAAATTATTTCAAAATGAAAGGATAAAGATTTTAACCAATGCTTCAGAACATTTTTGGTTCAATTTTTTAAAATTTAAATGAGACACATTACACTTTACTTACGCTTATCTCATTCTACAAATACTTCACATCGAAAAAGCATCAGAATTACTCTAATAACGTATAACACATATTTCAACTTTTAAAATAATTTTCTCTCGCCGTTTCCTTGTTATTTTTAACCTTTGTGTTTATTGTCATGACGAGGAATCTCGTCGTTGGAAAAACTAACCTGATCTCAATCTCGTTCATCATAAAAAATCGGCAATATCCTGATGACGAGATATCTCGTCAAAACTACTTGTAGGGTTAATGAAGTTAATATTAAAGGACCTAATAAAGAATCAGTATACCATTCCTTTAATATGTTCTTTCGCCTACTTTAAATCAGCACACAAATAAGAATGTTAATTTTAGATTCACAATACGTTATATTTTACAATTTTTTCTCAGTGTGTGTGTATGGTCTTGAGTCCTTACAATTACTCCCATGTCAATGATTCAAAGCTAGCTAAAATCAGTTAATATCTAATTACTCGTGAATAAAAATTTAACACATTATTTTAACCCTCTTGATGGTTGTCGTGACAAGGCCTCGAACCTATTGGAGGGTTAATGTAGGTATTAATGTTTGTTTAAAAACTAGATTTCTTTCGTGCAACGTTGATCTTCAAAGTCGAAATTTACTTAGATTATTCCTTATACACGCATATATTGTACAGGTCAATGCTTATATATTTTTATTTCAAAATAACCTTTTTAATCCTTACAGTACGCTTTATTTGAATCCAGAAATCTTAAGATCAACAAACATGCAACCCTTTTTATTTCAAATTAATATTCTTAAAATATTTTTCCACCGACGTAAAAAAATTTAAGGAATACGTGCTGATTTATTTTCACTATACTTAAAAATAAAAGTATAAAGGGAAAATTTCAACACCAATCCTACTTGCGTTGAAGTACTTAGGTGAAATATTCAATTTCTACTTTTTTTAAATACATATATATTGATCTGTATTATCGGAAGATTAAATTTAAAAATAAATCACAGGGCCCACAAACGTCAAGCTCGAGATTTCGTATTGGATAGCATTGGATGGAAGAATTTTAATAATTTTCTTAACGAGTTTAAACCTTGATATCGCTTACTCTATTTAAAATACTCCTCTCGATTGAATGTTCACATCTGTTTTGAGAATCTATCTAGATACTGCAAAACAATCTCTGTTCCATTAAAGTTGTGGTTGGTTGGTTGATTTGGGTAGTATGGAGCAAGATTCAGAACAGGATAAGCTGATCCAAACACAAGACAGTAAAATTAGAGAATATATTTAAAAGAATTCAAACTAATAATCAGAACAACGTTAAAAGATAGAAATGAAATGGATATAATCCAAATGAGTCACACAAATTTAAATATGAAGGTAAAATTTTTAATCAGATGAAAAATATAAATTTTTTTATAATGGTTACTTAGATGGGGTGTACTCATTTTAGATGATAAAAACTCTCGTGAAATTTAATTTAAAATTTTATTAATTATATCTATGGTAAACTATGAATGATCATGCAGGTAAAAGCAATTGATCTCATAAAGTTATGAAATACCAGGGAACGTGAATTAAAATAAGCCATACATGTGGCGCAAGTTATCGAAGATATTAATGTAATGAAAACATTCTTCCTGCTTTTACGCCATTGAAAAGATTCGACCAAATAATAAAAATGGGTGGTGATTGAAATATTATGTATTTATTTTTTACAAATAATTCTTTTTGGTATTGGAAAGAAAACTTATCATCTTTTGTTAAGAAAATTAATGTATACTAGGGAGCCCGCCCCCTGCTCTCAAACGTTCGCCATTGTTGCGTTAAACACCAAACAGACAACATCAAGTAATACAAGCACTCAAGAAATCAAACCTGCACCGCCTACTCGCAGGTTTCTAGTGGTGTGAGCAAACCTACTGAACGACAGTGATCTTGTTTCCGAATTTTGGAAATTAGTAAATGGTAATGGTAATTTTTGATTAACGTCGGACTAGAGCGGGGGACAACAGGGCTATTGTCGCCAATTGCCTGTTGTGTTGCTCCAGTGAGACGTTATTTCCACCACCACCAACCTTTTCAGGTTCACATTCAAGATTCCTTTCACGATTTCATACCCAAAGTTTAAAATACGAGTTTGATAGACACCTCACCAAAGTGAACCTCTTGCTCAGTTCGGAAATCTACGCAACTCAGATGCCCCAAACATCCTAGCAAGCAAATCGGTTCCTGTGGCGGATAATTTATCTCCGGGAAGGAGCCCTTCTCCCCGGAACCCCATTTCGCGAGAGCGTAAAGCGAACGGTAAACAAGTCCTCCACCCTACATCAAGCACCATTAATGAACGCATCCTGCTGTATGCGCGAGAAAAACCTTTTTACGCGCATGAATAGATTCTCCACGCTTGGGGTGCAGCAGGAGGTATGCGCGAGAAATCACCAGCTAATCCATTCCTCATACCCCTCCCTCCTGCACGTGCACTTCTCGGACACCTCGAGAGTGATGGAGTCCCTCGGAGTGGGGTGTCTTTCGCTTGCGAGGGGGTGTGCCAAGGAAAAGACCCCCGTTGCTGTTCCGCTTTATTCCATGCAGTCTGCTCTGGGGTTTGTTACCATTGATGTTTCGTCTAACTGGAATACTGTCGTCCAGTAGGTCACGGGTTCGAATCCCGATTCGTATGCGCATAGGTGTTGGTGAGTGTCTATCAGAGGGAGCCGCTCACCCATTGTGGGGGTGCTCCTCAACAAGTTGCCGTCAGTTTTTCCCTTGTAGAGACGGAATTGTTATACGCCATCGAAGCGTAAGTGATAGTATATTGTAGTTTATCTGACAATGGTGAAAATATATCTCTCCAAAATAGACTCGATCCGTTGATTTTCATCAATCAACTCAAAATTTTGCTGGCAAGTTATAGAATTTGGAATTCCCTATTTGAAATTCTCCTTTTTTTTTTTACGTCGTTTCAATGTCGCTTTTTTATATGAGATAAACTCATTTTCATTGCCATTATATCTGTCTTGAGAGTTTACAATGTAAATGATACGAAAAATAAAAATGAATTATTCCTCCAATTCGATAGTTTGATTTCATTTGTCACCCTGTCATTCGTTTGATATCTGAGTGCTAGTTACATCAGGATCTACGGCTTAAAGTGGATGATTCCAAATCAGAGTTGTTGAAATGAGTGACACTGATTCTATGGAGTCGTTTGATTCGACTTAGTAATTCAAAACGTTCCAAGCTGTCCGTTATTATTCTATAGTGCTTTCTTTGATGCTCCTAAGTTTCAATCTGAATCTCATTTCACATTGTTATACTAGTGCGAAAAACAAAATCTTTCGGTTAGAAACCCCAATTAGTTTATCTCAGTCGCCATTGTTCTACTTGGGTACAATTTTACAATTATATATATATATATATATATATATATATATATATATATATATATATATATATATATATATATATATATATATATATATATATATATATATATATATATATATATATATATATATATATATATATACTTAATCTTATATACTTAATTATATATATATAATACTATGTAATCTTACTTAAGAATTCTATAAAATAATTATTTCAAAGTCGGTGTCTCTGATATAATGATTATCTGCGAATAGCTTCCATGCGTACTTACAAAATTTGCTCTAAGGCATAAAAAAGATCGGCTTACAACTAATTTAAGAACTCTCAACATGGACAGTTCTAATTATAACAAGAACACAAAATCTAAATATATATTTTTAAGTGTTGCCACAACAAGCGTATAAGTATTAAAAACAAAAATAGTCATACTCTAAACGATTCTTAATTCTTCGCGAGCCAAGATATAAATGCTCGCGCAAACGAATATCATTAAGCACTCGCTCAAACGATAATTATCTGACATGACGCAAACACAGTAAATAG
Organism: Metellina segmentata; assembly: GCA_947359465.1. Taxonomy (NCBI): domain Eukaryota; kingdom Metazoa; phylum Arthropoda; class Arachnida; order Araneae; family Tetragnathidae; genus Metellina; species Metellina segmentata. Next base: position 104,630,328 of record OX375875.1, read on the forward strand.
TAATCTAAAGTGAAATAACTAGGGCCTGTTTTATATTAGAAGTGCAGGTTGTTAGAAAAAATGTCAAAAAGAGAAAAATCCTGAAAATTCCGAAGTTACCCACACAGAGATTTAGAGAAAAACTAAATTTTTTCTACAGAAAAAAAACATTTCTTAGAATTCGATCGAGGTAGAAAGGTACTTTAACTAATTTCACACTGGAGAAACACAACGGACTATTGGCGATGGAATTCGATCGAGATTTTTATAGAAAAAACGAGCTCTGATTCTATAGAAATGTATGTAGTTTTATAGACAAACATTATTGCAAAGTAGTTGTGAAACAAAAGAAATGAGCTTCTATAAAAGTTTCTGCATTCTAAATATTTCTCTAGACTTGTAGAAAAACGGACCATACTTCTATAGGATTCTATCAACCATATTGTATAGAAATTTCTGTAGAGTTTTGTACAAATTTGTTTAGAATTGTAAAAAAAAACTTTTTTTTAACTGTGAAGAAATTGTTATGAAACTCTAGAACTTGTATAGAAATTTTTTGGATGGAAATCAAAAACTAGTTCACCAAAACGAATTTTATAAAAGCCAAATATGACTATAGCTGCTAACTCTGAACCGCTGCTTTCCAACTACGGATCCGCCATTTTTTAAATTAAAAAAGTCGTCGTGGTGCATTTCAGCACTCATCTATTCCACGGAATGAATACGCTGCTTGATTCCCACCCCGCCCACTATTAGAGCAAATTTCCCGAACGCATTGTCATTTTGAAACGGGGAAAATGACACAAAAGAAGGGAATGAAAAATAAAGCTGGACGAGGGAGGGCCCAACCTCGATGTTTGTCGGAATAACTTCGCGTCGCATTGCGTCTGTCCAGCTGTATAAGTGCTTCATCAATAGCTCGCAGTTTTGTCAACTGGAGCGGACTTTCCTGTACCACTCGCTCGTGTGTGTGCTTCAAATGTAAAAGGTCTCCATATTTTTTTCTTTCAGTTTACAGGATGTGAAAATACCACCTACAGCTGTTTCATCATTTCACCTTTACTTGCTTTTTCCGCCTCTTCAAACGAACTTTACCGCTCGTCCATGAAACGGTTTTATAAAATGTTACCCGAAATTGAAACGGCTTGCGATATGTTTCTCGTTTCCTTTGCAATGTTTGGCATTTAATATGTCTTGTTTCTGCGAATTTCAACTGGCACACACGATCGTACTTTAAATTTTCAATCATAAGAATAATAACATGAAAATAAAGCCTTTAATGCATTTTTGATGTTTAGACTCTCTCTCTGTTTAGTCGATTTACTATACATACTTGGTAGGGTTTCATGATGCAAGTGCCGCATTTGGCCACGCTGCGCCAAACAACGTCAAGTAATAGGCATGTACATGAAATATAAGTTGAACCAGCATTGCTATTGAGAGGAGCTTCAAAAAGTGTAACCAATATGTCGACTAGTAGTCACGTGACTGCTGGAAAAATAGTCTTGGTTTGCCCATTTGGCATGTTATCGCCCAACGAGGGGATATCTTACAATCTTATGATAGCGTAGGTGTGTAGATGCGTTTTTCCAGATTGGCGACAAAAGTGGTTTGCAACTATGTCACGCGGATCAATCAGATGATGAATAATGAATGGGCGTTTTCGTTTGTCCCCTGGACCAATCAAATGATAAATATTCGTTTCCACTCGGTAGACGAAAGTAGTTCAAGTGCAGTCACTACTAGTTTTGATCACCATGTCCTGGGCATATAAAAAAGCTACCATTGTGTCGTGTGACTCTACTTTTATATTCCCTCTGATAAAAGACCTAAAGATACTAAGAAAACTTTGTTGACACAGAAGGAATAAATACACAAAGGAGGAATCAAACATTTGGTACTTACAACTCACAGGTTGTTAATTGTACTGTATCCCTTCAGTTGTCTTTGAAAGTACGTACAAAGTTTTGGGAGCAGTATTATATCTTATCTTTTGTTTAACATCGTTTTTTGAATAACTGTCATAGTTGATTACATGAAGGCTAGTTATATTGAGATCACTTGATTAAAGTAAATTTTGAACCACTTTGAATATTCATGTAAGATTTTCTTAGATTTGACCTTTTATTTTAATTAATAATTTGACTACGGCCAGTACAGCAGCTGTACCTTGAAAGTTATAAGAATCGTGCCAGTTATATCTATAGCCGTATTCCATAGGTTAAGCACACTTTTATGCCGGTAATAAGTGTACGAAAGTTAGTTTTCAAGAAATCAGACAATTTCACATCAGTACTTGGATTGGAATTTTGAGGATTTTTCTCATCTCCTTTTGGGGCGCTAGAGAGTGTAGCATTATTCCAGTGAAAAGAAATGTGTTTCATAAAAAAACCTCAGCTGGTTTTAATGAATTTGATCGTGCAATTTCATGACTATTTCGCTATTTTTACACAAATTGACACACCTTCAGGTTTTTAGGACATTTTGAGGCATTTTTTGCTATTTTCGAGTCATAATTTTGCAGATGTGCCCAGGAAGGTATATTTAAATGAACTTCCCCCAAATCTATCTTTTATCTCTGATAGGGTAAACTTTTCCCTTTGTAAAATTTTAGAAGAGTACAAATGCCTATTTTTCATGAAACAAAATAGACAGCTTGGCAGTGATATAATATTAAGAGTTATTTTATCGTATAGTTCACCATCGTTTGATGTTGTTTCATAAACCTCTGAAAAGTTTTGTAAAAAATATAATATTTGTCCTTTTTTTCTTCTTCTTTTTGGGGGCATTTTTGTAAACTTTTGAGTCCTACGTATATTTTTATTGGGCAATGCATAGGTCATAAATATGCTTTCTAAAAATTACTAATGAAAAAATATAATTTTGTAAACAGTTTGATGATGAATGATGGTTAAAGCAGTTTACTTGTCAGTTGGAAAGTAGAGACAGTTTCCCAATTCAAAAGCATAGTAATTATGCTGAAAAAAAGGTAGATATTTTAATTAACGTCGCACTGAAGTAACACATGGGCTATTGACGACATTCCGGGATCAAACCCGAGGATAAGATGTGTTGAAGATAGCAGTTTCATAGAATATACATTAAGCAGATTATGGAAAGGCATTTGAAGATCGTTTTAGCAGTTTAGACTGACCATTAACTCGCATTTATATGACCATTTCCACTTAATAAACAAAAATTCCTAAGTATACTTTGTAACATGCAAATGGAATCCATTGTTCTGAACGCAAATTCATCATTGAATATTAAATTTGATGAGCTATCCTTCGTTTTAAATGCTTCCAGCATAATGTTTGGAGTTCTGTGAACATTTTCCAACACAAAGAAAATTTTCGCTTCTGTTTCTTCAAAACGACAGAGTAATATCTGCCGTTTTGAAGAAATATACTGATGCGGATATGCCTTACCGTCCAGGAAATAGGAAAACAAATTAAAAAAGTGATTGACTGGTTAAAATTTTAAAAATTTCTTGTTAGCTCTATCAGTAACGAATTTAATTCCAAATATTATTAGGGCCACAGTATTTTTTTTTCATTTATACATATGAAATTACAACACAAATTGTTCATAATGATAAATCCATTGTGTTGGTCCAGTACGATATTATATAATTAATATACTACCCTAATTATAAATTATAGATAGTCTTATGAAGTAATGTGTTTAATCAGTATCAGTAAAATGTTTTAATACGCTAGTTTCAATAGGTTGAAAGAGAGTTTATCGTTTGTCAAAGTGAAAATTACTTTCTTTGCGAATTTTATTCTCAAATTATATTTTGCTTATACGTGTTTTGTTCCACTATTGTGTCTTAATCTGGTTTTCCTCGTTGCTTTTTTTATCACATTACCTAGCGACGCCTTGATTCTCGAGGTTAGTTGGCTTCCGCTGTTGTTTGAAACTATATGGATGATCTGGACTACAATACAGATCACTACATTTTAAAAAATGATTCGAAATAAACTAAAATTCTATCGGGAAAACACGTCATTTCGCAACTGTTTTCATGGTATTCCGTGTTCTTTACCACGGGAAAGAACTAATTCTTACGAAGTAATGGTAAATTCCGAAGGTTAGAGATTTGTTTCCAGCAGGATAATGAACAAGTGATACAAATAAATATTCATTGAGAAATCTATTGTCTACTTCGACGAAGATCACTAGATCATTTCACTTTCGTGCCAATTTAGGTGGTGAGAATCTGGCAACAATACAAAAAGTGATTGGGGTCACTGTGTCAAAAGTTTCGCTCATTTTTGTATGATTTGCTATTATCTACATTTAAAAATTACTACCGAAACTGAATTGTTCTGCCTGTATTAGAAACTTAAAGAACTGGAGTTAATAAAATTATTTGTAGATTTACTATATTAGATTTTTGAATATTCATGGAAGTCAATACTTCTAAGGTAGGATTAACTGCACTAATTTTTTTTAAATATTTGAAAATGAAATCTTGTACACGTAACTCCAAATGTAAACTGTATCATCATTACTTTATCACAAAACTCAATTTGACTCCCGCTACTTATAAAGGCATCAGTTGTGTTTCTGTAAAATTCCTAGTGCAAGGTACAACTGTTGTACCGTAGTCTAAATTCTTTCTTGGCACGATCAAGGAACAACTGCTGTGCCGGCCGTAGTCTAAATGTTAAGGACTCAATGTAGCTTATTTACATAGAACCAAGGCATTGAAATATTTTCAGAAATGAATACGTTTTGTTTGTCATCATTTTCCGATTCTTGGCAAATCAATTTCCATCATTATCAAAATTAATTTAACTGGGCAAATTTCTTACTTTTAAAGATATTATTTTTTCGTTTGTGACAAATTGGAAGGCATTGCAAACATTTATACCACGGGCTTTTCATTACTAAATTGTAGCTAAAATGGTTGACTACGGAATAAAATTTTTATATCAATCTTAAGGTTTATGTTCTTTATTTAAAATATATTTCTCTCAAAGTTATAAAAAACAAATGAATTAAAGCTATTGCACCGTTCCTTTAAAATTTTTTTTTGTGTTTTCTAATGATAAAAGAAATTGGCACTTAAGGTTCTATTAAAACTATGAATAAAAATTAAATTAACTCCTACACGAGAATTTGTAGAATCTAACACAGTAAATCCCATTTTTTCCTAAACCCATCTAACGTTCCTTTAATGTATAACATGCATTAAATTACTATAACTTCCTAAGTTGAATATGTAGGTGTGTCTAACACTTAAAATTACACCTCTTCTGCATGAAATGTTTAAGCTTCCTAATTCTTTTGCAAACGTGTAGTGTTATGCGGTCAACTCATCGGTTAAATTATACTGCATACAAATGAATTTTTTTACAGAAATAAAACTTTTTTCCTTGTATTTATAGTATCTGAAGAGTCTAAACTTAAAAATAATCAATGCTCTTTAAACCAAATTTAAGAAAATTATGTTGAAAGTTAAGTCGCGTCCTAAAAATCTGAGGTCATCATTTGAGTATCAAACAATTACTGTTTATTTCATTTTTAAAAGTGTGGTGAAAGTACTGGAATATCTTCTTGCGTGCTGCCAAGTCATTGTTATTTTCAAAAATTTCCCCTTCTCAAGTCCATTCACTCAAAGCAAATTTTCGGTGTTGTTTTTTCATTTTGAGCTCACAACCCGTTTATGCCTGAATAAAGTCGGAAGACATAATAAGGTTGCCATTAGATCACAGCAAATATTACGAAAGAAATTTTATGTTTGTTTGTTATAAGAGAGAAATAAACTCAAATGAAGTGAATGCATCATGAATTCGAGGTGAATAAAAAAATGGAATAACTCCGTTGAATAATTTATTTCGCACTAAAACCGTCAAATTCAATCTGCAATTTTGTTCGCGGGTAATTCATACCTGTTATCTGTGAGTATACAGCATTTGCGTAGAATTGAGCTGAGATAAAAGGAAAGAGCACAACTACTTTTCGAGTTCACCCTAGCCTTCAGTACCTTGCTACGAAAAGGATTTCATTTTTTCGTAATGCATAGGTAATTGGCTTGAGTTATGAAATTCTTTTTAATTTGTTAAGTTATTTGGTATAGAAAAAGCACTTATTTATTTTTAAAAATACACTCTGTTAGCTCATTTTCCAGGAAGATGCTATTTCAGAGTTTGGAATTTTTGAAATTTTCCAAATTAAGGTTTTTTAACTAGTTATTATTTTCTACTTCCTTTCAAAGGCTTGAAGTACATGAATGAAAAATGCATCATTAAATTAGGATGCAATAAAATAATATGCCTCTAAAATAGTGTGTGTTTGAAGTTCAAATACGATTTTTTTATTAAAGTAAGAGTAACTAAAAGCGCTTGTGTTTAGTATGAAGGAATTTGGTTCGGTGAAATGATTGCATTTAAGCTTCTATACTTGTTCACTTTTACCACTTAAGTTCATTTTTACAATTTGAAAGGAGATTCATAAATTGAAAAAAAAAATTCAAAACAAGAAATGAATTTAATTTTTTATCGCATTTATAAGGAATTTAATACTAATTTGAAAATGATTCAGTGAGTTGTTTTTTGTCATTTATAGTTACAATGATGCTCTTACTTCTTCTAGAATCATTATCCGAACGTTAATTATATTAACAAATTATTAGAACGAAGAATGAAATGTTTTTATAGAACTAAAAGAGGTAGTTTATATGAATATGTATCGTTCTAACTGATATTTATCATTATAATTTGGTATTGAAACATTTCAATTTCTGACAATCATATCTGATATAAATAACAAGAAAAGATAACTTTGCAATTTTAAATCTATATATACATAAAGATGGAGTGATATACATTTTCCCCATGTACATATTCTCCCATTTCAAGTTATTTAACCTTTCTGGGTCATTCTAATGGAAAATCAGTGATTTCTGCGTTTGGTGTTTGTCATGTCTATATCCGTACTACGTCCAGACGTTACTTTTTCATCGTTTCCAAGCTTATTCCGAATTTATTTAAGATAGTTGATTTGTTAATCCAAATTAAACGCAAACATCGCCGAAACGGTGATAAACTACATTTAAAGGTAACCCCGATACGTATCATACGAGATTCTCTCGCATGAGACTGAGAAGTTTTCTTGTTTGCGAGTGATAATTCCTCTTTGTCGAAAGTTGGCGAGAACATCAAAGCAGCGTTTCTTTTATCAGCTCCGAGATTCTTTCCCAGCGCATACATTTGATGTATGCGACAAGCAGCTCAAGTCCACGTTTCCCAATCCAGAAAGAGCAGCCCCAAACTGTCCTCGTTCCCTTATTAAACAGAAGCGCGTGACGCTGTCGCGTAAATGGAGCCAACCCCTAGCAGAGAGCGAGGAATGTCTGCCCGAGTCGTGCTACCTGTGCCATCTATAACCCCGAAGGCCATGCCTTTGCAAAAAGGCGGCATGGAAAAATATTTTTCCCAACGAAGAGACAGAGACCTTCACGTCTGAGTGGACAAGTCCCCATTTCGGCCTGACATCGCTGCGTGAAATATGTGGTCTTATGCTTCCGCCAAGGTCCCACTCTGCTCGTCGCCATTATACGACATCGGCGATGGGCCATTCTGTTTCAGATGGGCCCCGGGAGCCTTCTGAAGACCATGGCCTGGTTCTCACGCTGGACACCGATGTGGGCCCCCGCAATTAAACCGCCGGGAAATGGCGTCGTTTCTGGTACATTCTTTTGTGTGTGCTTCGGGATATCAAAACTAACGATGGCTATCAAGTACATAAATAGCCACGAGTACCTTTACGATTTTCTGGTGAATTCTTTTGCTGTTGTAGGGTTCTCACGTTGAGTTATCGAATCTAACGGCATTCTTACTGTGTGTCTTCGAAATTATCGGAAACTATCAAATAAATAATGAGCCAAAGATGTTATTTCTTCTGTGGAATCATGCAGATCCAGCTGTGAAGTAATTATCTAGTAGAATGGTAGCTAGATTGAAAGATTCCCACTATTGAATCACCAGCGTAGAACAAAATCCCCCCATTTCGGTTTGTTATTAAGCTTTTTAACCCTACAAATGGTTTCGACAAGATATATCGTCCATCAAGATCTGACTAATGTTGCTAATGACGAAATATATCCAAACATTTACGATTTTTTGATGACGAGATCATTATTTGGTTAGGTTTCTTTTAATGACAGGATAATTCGTTCATCAAGATCTGGTCAGTTTTGCTAATGAGGAGATTCCTTCTTTAAAACAATCACCATGATGACTGAGAGATTTAAATATTTTCCTCATAAGTGCAATTTAGTTTGAAGTATTATGGTACACTCTATGGAATAAGGTCTGCTTGATACCGTTTAATGGCCATATATATTCAATACCGGCCACGCTGCGTCAAACACAAGACCAAGTAAAATTCAATAAAAAAAATTTTTAAAGTTCGAGTCCAACAAAATTAACAATAAGCTGTAATTTAAAGTCACAAAATTTAATTGGTAAATAGTATACAAAAGGAAATCCAATATATTAAAATATAATAATGATCAAGTATACTATGAAAAATATACGGGACGATGGAAACGTACTCATATTGTTTCAATTGTCATGGACGTACAGGAAAAGGACATAGTGTTCAAAAATATGATTAAGGAATAAATTTGAGCATTTAGTGCTTTTGAATTGAATGATGTTTTGACTAATATGCACTTAATGCTATGTTGTTTTACTCTAATACGTTCTAAGAGCTACCCTTTAACATTCGGAAGGAGTTCACATCTTCATACAAAAGAAAGAGTAAAATGACTTTGTGGACTTCCTCAGTCTAAAGTTGGTAGGGTTCTGTGACGGCAGGGTCATATTTGAGCATTCTGCGCCAAACAACGTCAAGTGAATAAACATACACACAAGGTTGGTTTGAGGTTTTATGGCGCAAGACTCAAATTTGGTCATGCTGCAACATACACAAGACATACAATGTAAAGTAACATACACACACAAGAAATTGCTCATAAATACTAACACAGAAGAGACGAAAACACACAAGAAAGAATTGATCCTGATAGGAATCGAAACAATACCACCAATAACTTGCAGGTTGCTAGAGCAGTGTGCATACTCTCTGAGCCCCAAAGGCCTCGTACGAACAAGGAAAGTTTTTTGACACAGAAGAGAAATTCCCCCAGGGATTATTCAAACTAACGCCCCCTACATCTTCCAGTAACTAGGGATGAGACATCGATGTCGATGTTTTCAGAACATCGATGTTTTTTTTAAAAACATCGATGTATTGGAGTCGATGTTTTTGTGACATCGATGTTTATACTTGTCGATGTTTTATTTTTAAATGAAAAAAGTATCGTTATAAAAATTTGAAAATTAACAAAGTAGCATAATTTTCATAATCAGCAAATTGAACATACTTATAGACCTAAGTGGCTAAGAGTGAAGGGCCTGAAAAGTAGGGAAGCAACATCGATGTCGATGTTTTCAGAACATTGATGTTTTATAAAAACATCAATGCATTGGAGCCGATGTCGCATCACTAGTTGCTAAACCAATTGTAAGAAATGGGGAAAAAAGTTTAAATACACTGAATTTTAAGAACATCGATGTTTTTGGGTCGATGTATTATCAACATCGATGTTTTAATTTTGAACATCGATGTTTCAAAACATCGATGTTTTGCTATCGATGTCGCATCCCTACCAGGAACTAGCTCAGTGGACAAACCCAATGAGCCACTTCGACCCTACTAGTCTAAAGGTCACTTCATTTAGGCCTAGAAAATGAAAAGTCTTCCTCATACCTTAGAAATGTTGCCAATTCCACTACTTCTCTAAAAAATATTCATTATCGTTACTGTGTACCAAAATTCCATTTTTTAAAATATATTTATATGCCCCTCAATGCTTTTCAAATCATCTAAAGTATTTGAAGGTCCCACGACTAGAATCCTACATCCAACCGCTCATAAGTGGAGCTTGCAAAATTTTCTGTCTGGATTCGAGCTGAATGATGTCGAAGTGAGAGTATTTTATTTTCCATTGTCTTCGTCATCTTTTTATTCCCTCGGCGTTCCGACTCGAGCTGTGTCGAACTTCAACCTTTAGAGATAGTATTGAATGAACCAGGCAGTTAACAGACTTCTGATGTGTTCAATAAATTCACCAGCTTCTCCGGGTTTTTTTTTGCTCGCGACATTTATACGTACCTTTCTTACTTTGCTTATAAACTCACACTGACAGTAAGTGGCGCACCACATAAAATTCCTCAAGCGAAACGCTAGGTATATATCTCCGTATTTTTCTTTCGTGCCACACCTGCGTAGCCAACGGTACACATGTTGTAAATTAAAATGGGTATACACCGGTCGTTTCAGGAATTGTTGAAACTGAAAATATCGTCTTACAGTGGAAGGTGTGATCCGTATCGGATATGTAGATCGTTGATTGGGTTTTATATCGCATGGAGACAAAACAGGCAACGTAAAGTTATGGATGTGCTCTCAAGGAAAATTCTACTGATATTGGAGAAAAATACACTCTAGGTAAGATACTGAAATTGAACCTACGCCGCCAACAGATTGTGCAAATCAAATGATCAATGTCGGCTTTCCGATATTCAGGTTTGGTTTGTTGGGGTTTTACGGCACAGTCCTAAAAGTTAAATTCCAAATATATCAGCTTTTCTTTGTGCGGGAAAAAGTTTTCATATTAAACATTTTAATAATATGAGGAATTCGTTCTGATGAGAAAATTGATTCGTCTTGAAAATATTTCTAGGCTAATGAATTGTGCTTTAACACGAATTAAATGTTCACAAATATATGCCGAGAAAGAACTAATTCATATATGTTTTCAAAGTGTTAAAAAACTAAAATGCTAGTAAGAATTAAACATACAAAAGTTGTAACATACTATAGAAAAAAACCATATTTAGTATTTATAACAGTTGAAACTAATTCTAAGGTAGATAGTTTTTGCTTGAAAATCAAGTTATTCCAGATACTTTATTAAAATTTCTGAGCTGTAATTAATTTATAATTCACCTGACAAAACTGACGATGCTGGAAATAAGTATTTTCATAAACAAATTAGTAAGTGCTTCATTAAATGTGCAGTTTAAATTTCTATGGAGGATTTGGAATTATGCTTCTCTCTAGCCGCATGCAAAATTTAATTGCGTGTATTTGTAAGCCTTCGGTAAACAAATACTATGGCAACTATATGCTCGCATAAAGATTGCAGATGTTAATACATTTTAAAAAACTTCGTGATTGAAAAGACCTTGTTCTGATGTCGAATGAATAGAAATTAAAGACCTTGCCAAAAGCTTTGGAATGCATTTGAATGTTAGTGTTCATACAGGATGCAAAAAACATTAATCCATCCATTTTCTCGTGTGTCTAAGCTTTTAAACCTTTCTTTAAAGGAATATCCTATGTATGAATCATTTAAATTGTGAATGCCTCTCTTGATAAGAATATTGAATTCGGCACTTGATAAAAATGTATAACTATTTTGGGTCAGGATATGGCTTTTGCTATTTTTAACTGAGCTATTGTGAAACTAACCTCGAAAAATAATAGTTATTGATTTTTCAAGTCCAGATTTCATCCGAAAACTTTGTTTCAGTGAGTATTTTTATAGCAGGTTTTATATCATCCTCCATCCCGGATAGGACAACTCAGAATTGACATGATCTACTTTTAATTTCAATATCTACTTAGTTTAATAATTTTATAAAATGACAAGATGATGTCATGAACATAAAATGCACAGTATAAAAGTTTACAAAATGGTGATAATGTTCAATATCACAATATATGAAATGTGATGTGGTTTAGAAGGTACGATGGGGGGATAAAAATACATGAAATTTAAAAAGCCAATGTAGTATAAGAATGTAAATAGATTTGGATGGGGATTTTTGAGGCATGACTCGGAAGAAAGTAGTTAACTATTTTGCCAAATCCATCTATTGTTTAATGTCGTGAGCGCATGTCTTCCATCTAGTAATACAGATTGAAATGATTACGACAGATTGAAAACACCCGGTTGGAAGACAAATTTTGTTAGGTCCTTATGTCATTTAACGACATCGAACAGGTACTCAATATTCAAATCCGTGCGTCCGGACAGGAAGGAAAGGGAAAACTTTTCTGTTTTCGTAATTTGTTTTCTCCAATTGTTATCCGTCATTTAAATCTGTACTTGACATTCTTTCCACCTCAGACAAAATGCGCTGCGAATAGGAAGTGCCACCCAAGGACGATACCGACCGGGGCCAGAATAGCACAGAAAAGCGGAAGTCACGATGAAATTGGAAAAATATCTCAACACATAAGTGCATTTCTCATTAGCGATGTGATAATGCTTCACAGTCCACAGTGTGTTGCTGAATAGTCGCTATCTGTGCGCCATTCTTTTTTTTTATCGTGGGCCATTTTTGGCCAATCTGCGCCAAACACAAGACAGACACTGTTAAATAATTATAACAAGATAGGATGGAGAGAACACGACCGATTGTTTGTCCAAGAAATAAGAATATGAAAGTAGGTAGCTAATTAAAGTCGCACAAAAGCAACATAACGGACTATTGGAGATGGGGTACGGGATCAATCCCCAAGGGAAAGATTCAAGAGCAACACCTGTGTGTGAGCTGGCGTCCCACCTCTCAATATTTCCACACCACACCCACGTAAGGACATTTGAGGCCATGACAGATTTAACGTGCACTAGCCTCCGTGTGCACGACAGTTTTTGGTTGTACCACGTTTCGAACATGCAACCCTCCAATTGCTGATCCGTGTCCCTTCCATCCGGGCTACTGCAGCCCCAAAACGATGGAGAGAAGTAAAGAAATATCGTTTGGACATCCTAGGATCGGGATCTCTAAGTTTATCAGATGCAGCAAACCCTTAAAAAAAACTCGAAATTTTATCAAAAAACCTAATGAAGCAGCTTTAAAAAAGAGTTATAACCAACTTCAGTTACCAAGTAGTGTATGTTGGGTTGGATTTCATGGCGCATGGGCCATACTTAGACAAACAGCACCAAACAACGTCAAGTTATTGCACACAGTAGGAAAATTTCACTGGTACACTCAGGGCATGCCTACAACTCGAACTTTGTAAGGTAATAAAAATTGATAACTGAGGTAATAAAAATTACACACTAGTCCTAATCTGCTCAACAAAGTTGCATTTTCGTGAAATTCGTTTCAAGTCCAATTTAGTTCTATTTTTAACATCTATTTATTAAAAATGACAGAACGCCAACACAATGACAAAGAAAATAGACAGGTCCATTGTAGTGTGGTCTTCCTTCAACCACGACCCAAATCAATCTGACGAATTCCCCATCGGGTAGGGAAGATGAGCGTTTCAAATTCCCTTTTGTAGGGATTATCACAAAATCTGTGGCTAAGTTGCCACAGGCGCAACGGGAAAACCAATTATCTGTCTTACTAAATATCAATGAAAGGAATCAAATACTATTTCTTTAACCGAATCGTAGAAAAAATTAAATCCTCAAAAGAAGTTCATGATCCATATAACGTTTAGAAAACGCTAGGTTTTAAGATTAAGAGAAGTTAAACTAAAAGATAATTGCTGGTAATGTGTAAACATTTATTTTAAAATTAGGCCAAAGAAATAGCTTTCAAAACGTTTCCGGGAGAAGTTCTTTGAGAGTTAAAAGTATTCATTTATAGAAAATTTTGACCTCACAAATATAATTTTCTTTTTACTTAACTTCTGATTCACTATTCTATTGTAGAAATATACGTAGATTCACCGTTATCCAACTCTTTACTTTGTCATCAAACCCCGTTTCCAAATTACGAGGTGTTATCCTCGGATCTTTCCCTTCGGTACTGACCCCAGACCGTCGTCAATAGCCGTGCTGTTGCTCCAGAGTAAGGATAATTCAACTACCTACCTTCACTTTTATCAAGATCCATTCATGTTTAGAAAAAATCTATATACCTTTGCATCAAATATATATTTTTTCTTTTAAAGCCAAATTGGTATGAGAAGATTTTTGTCGATCCTCATTTCGTTGATCCACATTTAAAAATTACAAATTGGAAATATCGGACCGAAGGCAAACAATTGTATTATTTGAATGTACATAAATAAGATACTGAAAGCAAAGTTATCAGACCAATTGTCTGTAATACACGGAAAACAAACGAATTATACTGCTTAAGTTCATTTCTGCGTTACAGAATTTTCCTCGTAAGCAGAAAATATATTGCTTTCCCCTATCGGTATGGGATGACATTCATTTATTACATCGACTGGGAAAAATATTTTAAGTAACCACTACAATTTGAAAAACTTTTGTTGAATGCTAGAATTTTAGTCTTATTCTCAACCTAACTATGGTTAGGTAACTTAATGTAACTATAATTACACAATTTCGGAGAATTGAAAATATTCTTACTTAAGAAGTAATTTGATTTATCGCCTTTTCTATGATAAGGGAAAAAGTGCAATTTCGTTCGAGAAACATGTCAAACCGTGCCAGGGTCGTGGTAGCCCGGTTCTTACAGTTACACAGGATTAGCAACAGGATGGTTGCGAGTTCGAACCTCGGTCCAACTAAAGACCGCCGTGTACACGGGAGGTGCACAAATCTCTCCTGGCCTCAAATGTCCCCACCTTTACCTCTTTCGTAATTACCTACCTACCAAATTTGACCACAAATTACGAAAGATGTTACCAAAACACTAGCGCCCTCTGTATTAAGCTTTACAGAAAAACCTTCTCTTTATTAATCCTCCAAGTAGTTTCAACGCGATATCACGTTCATTCTAGATGTTACCAATTTTGCTGATGACAATTTTCTTGTCATCAAGATACTACCTATTTTTATTAGGACCAGACCATGATCTGGTCAGTTTTGTTAATGACCAGATAACTCGTCGAGACAACAACTAGGAGGGTCAATTGAAAAATTTCATACGAACAACATGCAAGTGGACCACAAATTACGAAAGAGGTTACCCAAATACTAACACCATCTATATTTAACTTTACAAAACACCTTTTCTTAGGAAAGGTGCGTTAACCCTCCATGGTTTCGAAGAGCTATCTCGTTTATCAAGATCATACCAATTTTTTTAATGACGAGATACCTCGTCATCAAGATATTGTCGGTTTTCTTGACGAGATATCTCGTCCATCAAGATCTGGTCAGTTTTTCTAATGATAATACACCTTGTCAAGACAACCCCACAAGGTTTAGTTGAACTTGATAGAAGCAGTATTGGGCCTAAACAATTTTCGGTATTTACGAAACGAACCCTTTCAGAAAGGGAATTCGGAAGTAAAATAGACTATTAAACACATTCGCTGCTGGTCACGTAGAAATGGGTTCTTCCCAGAAGCTGACCTTCTTTTTGTAACAATATTATTGAAAAATGGCGCCAATACCAGAATAGATTGGCGAAAGCTCAGCCAACAAATTTGCAATTTCATCATCTGTTAGAGGCTTATTTTAGAAACCACATACCTTTAAACCTAGCCTCCAACCTTTACTGCACGCCAATACCACGCCAACACCTAACATATATAATGCCAATTGAAGCGGATAAAAAAATGGTGAGGCGCAGCTCTTCCCGCGCGAACGCGTGACAGGCTACTGAGACATCACTCCACACCACGCGCTGCAGCGGGATCGGCATAGAACGTGTAAAGAGAGTAAGTAAAATAATTATTAACGTCCAGAGCTAAGTGGCTTTCTAAATAACACCAGTTTAAAAGTTCCGACAGTCGTATAGAGTATGCGCTTTACAAGAAATCCTATTTAGCACTCTCTGGAAAAGGGTCAAAAATTTTCCAAAAATTGAGAATTTTAGCAACAGCAAATGGGAGGTGCTTCAACATTCTTGTTCCGAAGGGTCCAAAGGTGAAAGAAAAAAGAAAGTATGTCGCTTTCTTCAAATACAGGATCTCCATTAGAAAAACTCCGTTATCAAGATATTACCAGTTTTCTTGACGAAATCTTGATGTACGAGATATCTCGTTCATCAAGATCTGGTCAGTTTTGCTAATGATAAGAAACCTGGTGAAGACAGCCCCAGAAGGGTTAATTGAACTTGGTGGAAGTACTATTGGGCCTAAACAATTTTCGGTGTTTACAAAACGAACCCTTTCAGAAAGGAATTCGGAAGTAAAATAACAATGAAGAGAGTAAGCAAAAAAAAAAAATATATCAACGTCCAGAGCTGAATGACTTTTTAAATAACACCCCTTTAAAAATTCCGACACTATACGAATATGCGCTTAACCAGAAATCCTATTTAGCACTCTGGAAAAGGGTCAAAAACTTTCCAAAAGTTACGAATTTTCGCAACAGCAAATGGGCCATTCTTGTTCCGTAGGGTCCAAAGGTGAAAGAAAAAAGAAAGTGTGTCGCTTTCTTCAAATACAGGGTTTCCATTCGAAAAACTCCGAGCACCCTACTTTATTTTCAGACCAGCAAATTGTACGCACACAGAGAAACTTTTACCTTCAAACATGAGACGTAGGAAGTTTAGAAATGTCTACTCATTACCAGGTAAATTCCGAAAGCACTTGAGAACGAGAGAAAAAAAAGGATTTCGTACGAGTGGTCTATCATTTCCCTTCTTTTTATTTTATATTCTTTCTTTCCTTTTTTCTTCTTTACAGAGTAGGCAAAATAGAATATTCTTTTTCTTAAAGGAAAATATAGAAGTGTGACGCCCAGTATGGTCATTTTTCTGGTAATTGGCGGGAAAAATTGGGCCTACAAGTGGTTTTGGGAGTCATTTGAAATCGTTTCCAATGAGTTGTGCCTTTTTAAACCAAATTGCTTTTGCAGTAAATTTGGACTTCATTTCGTAGCGCGGTTTCCTTCTAAGAATTGGAGTGGGATAAACACTTCTGCAACAAACTGAGAGTCTGGAAATTTTGCCACTCCTTATTCGGATGCAGACTTTCGAGCTAGATTACATTGCACAGCAGGATATTTACGAGTGATTCAAACTCGCAGTATTATGCTTTGTAAAGGATTATAAGACGTTGGTCATTAAAAAAAACTTGAATTCTAAAACCTTCGTGCAGGAAGTATTCTGTATCGACGAAACTAAAATAAACACTGCTTGAAAACAAATTTTTTTTAAAGTTTGTCTGGATGCTTATTTTCTTAATATACGTATGCACTAGAAGATATTTTTTCAAGCTTTAACTTTAAAATTCCATTTTTTTACTATCGAGCATTGGTTTACGCTTAAAATTACTCTTCAAAAAACTAATAATTAATTATCTAATTTAGTAATTAGCAAGTTTTTTTTAACAGTGATATCTCAATATCTATTCTTTCAAAAAGACAATTGCTGTTGAAAATTATTTCTATAATAATCTTCGTATTTTTTACCCTCAATTACGTTAATAGATTGAATTTGTTGTAGCTAATATCTCTGATTGAGAGTCCAAACATCCACTGTATAGTATAAAGATCAATGATAAAAATAATATAATTAAAAATAAAAGAGAAATCAATCAATATTCATTGTTTAGTTACTGTCGTTTGAACAAGCATCATATTGCAAAAACATAGTTCTTCAGAAATTGCGTTTAAAGGTTTGGAATCATGTTTGTACATGGTAATAACCTAACGAAAAACTTTTATGACTGGAAAAATATTCCGAACATTTACAAGATCTTGGTATTGTTTGGAAGCTAAGGAGTTGGAAAATAGTTCGAAGGAATAAAAAAAAAATCGATATTTTGGCCTATTTAAGTGATTTTCAGTGTGTATATTCACTGTGCAAAGTTATTCTTTGAATCGAATAAAAGGTTCCTTGAAGTTTCTTAATAGAATTTTCATTGTTTTAAGAAAGAACATTTTTTTAAAATACATTTCTTGATGTCTGCTCAAAGGCGATTTCTTAAGCAAATAATCGTCGACTTACCAGTGGCATTATTTAATCGAATAAATAATAATCGAATAATCGTGGAATAATCGAATAAATATCGATTTGCAGATATTTATAGATCGCCCTGATCCGCGTCGATCGCGCACTGAGTATTGTAAGTACACGCATGTGCGTAAAACTATATTATTCGATTCCATGTTAAATTCGGCTAGTTTGTGCTTATTTTCCCTTACACCTTTATATCGTATATGAATCTTTGCTATTTACATTTGTTAATAAATTACGTCTTCAAGTTAAAAGAATTAGTGCATTCTTTAGTAAGCATTTTTAATAGCCCGAATATTGGTGATCTTCAGATCGAGTCATCTAATCCACACATGGTACCAAAAAGATGCCATATCTTATTATATAAATTGCTAGGTTCTGTGTTTAATTATCCATTAAAGTTTTGATTGGTTATGTGACGTCACCAGTAGGCGGAAGTTTCTGATTGGTTTGATTGGTTCTGTGATGTCACGAGCGAAACGAGATACGAAATATCTAAAATCTTTATATTCAAAATCGCCATGGAAATAACATTGAATATAAAACGATTGCCGTACGCAGCTCATTTTTTTACCAATGTTGATCAAAAATTAAGTTTTCCAATAATATTGTTTCACCAGCATTGGACAAAAAACAACACCATGCGAAAGCAAGGCAAGTTGAAAGATAGTGGTGAAAAAAGGTTTATACTCAGCCAGTGATCACGTATCGTCAGGTTATAAAAATATATAAAATTTAATACATTTTGTTTAAAGTTTTGTTTAAAGTTTAAAAATAAATATATATTTTTTAAAGTTTAAAAATAAATAAATTTTGTTTAAAGTTTTAAAATAAATAAATTTTGTTTAAAGTTTTGTTTAAAGTTTAAAAATAAATATATTTTTTTAAAGTTTAAAAATAAATAAATTTTGTTTAAAGTTTTTTTAAATAAATAAATTTTGTTTAAAGTTTAAAAATAAATATTTTTTTTTAAAGTTTAAAAATAAATAAATTTTGTTTAAAGTTTAAAAATAAATAAATTTTGTTTAAAAATAAATAAATTTTGTTTAAAGTTTAAAAATAAATAAATTTAGTTTAAAAATAAATAAATTTTGTTTAAAGTTTAAAAATAAATAAATTTTGTTTAAAGTTTAAAAATAAATAAATTTTGTCATGCACCTGTCGTTGGGCCATTTATCCTAGTATTAAATAAAGCAAAACGCAGAAGAGTAAGCGAGGTTAATGAGAGGAGAGAACAGATCATTCGGGACTTCGTGGTTGTGATGCTAGTACACACCTAAAGATGTCCCCTATATTAGATAATTAAATACACGAGTTTTTATCGGGAACTGTTTATATTGTAGACACACACAAGACAGTTATAAATGTTTTATAGTTAGAATCAATAACTCGTATATTTTTATGTATCGAATATTTTTTAACATGACAGGGGCCCGTAATTACCCGAACCCCTGAACATTTACGTAATTACGTAATCTCCAGAGTGAAATAATCTCTCCAGCTTCACACTAGCACTCATCTCCCGTTCTGTGTCGGCTGAAACGCGATATAAATTAAGTGATCAAGGTTGCGGTGGCGGAAGATCAAAGCTTCCGATGCCGGTGTTTTAGTCTTAAATAGGGGATCAAATATTCCGCCACAACGGCCGCATCCTTTATGGATGATAAGCAGAATTGCCGAGGCTCTTCGCCGACGTCCCTCGGCGCTTCACTTTGAGTCGGAATCGCGGTTTTAAATTTTATGTAACCGCTGAATCTCAGTTTCTATACACTCGATAAGTTCTCTCTTACACTTGATAAAAATCCGCGTACTGCTTCATTCAATTGTCCGGGAACAATCTGTTCGCCACTGTTTGAAGAGCCGTCGTTGCTCGGTAAGGATGTTCACTGCACTAGCAATTTGCGAGTTGTATGATGAGCTGGTTCGTTTCCTCTGGGTGCATTTCTCTCTCATGTATCAGTAAAACTTTCTTTGTGTGTGTATGTCCATGACTTGTATGTGTGTATGCTCAATGACGCAACATGACCAAATGTGGCCCTTTCGCCATGATACCCCAAACCAACCAATCGCCAGAAAAACTTTCTTTGTGTGTGTATGTCCATTACTTGTATGTGTGTATGCTCAATGACGCAACATGACCAAATGTGACCCTTACACCATAATACCTCAAACCAACCAATCACCAGTCCTTCTTTGTGTGTGTGTGTGTGTGTGTGTATGTCCATTACCTGAATGTGTGTATACTCAATGACGCAACATGACCAAATGTGGCCTTACGCCATAAATCCCCAAAACAATCAATCTCCAACAAAACTTTCTTTGTGTGTGCATGTCCATTACTTGTATGTGTGTGTACTCAATGATGCAACTTGACCAAATGTGGCCCTTACGCCATAATACCCCTATCCAACCAATCGCCAGTAAAAGTTTCTTTGTGTGTGTATGTCGATTACTTGAATGCGTGTATGACGCAACATGACCAAATGTGGTCCTTACGCCATAATACCCCAACCCAACCAATCGCCAGTAAAAGTTTCTTTGTGTGTGTATGTCCATTACTTGAATGTGTGTATACTCAATGACGCAACATGACTAAATGTGGCCCTTACGCCATAATACTCCAAACCAACCAATCGTCAGTTTCGATAGAATTTAGGCTTATAGAGTTGGCAACTTTGGTTCTTATATTTGAAAAAAAAAAATCTGTCATGATTCCCTGTCTTTCACTACGTTGATTGCGAACACTGATAGGTTACAAGAACAGTTGTTCTTGTGTTCTAGTTTTTACTTGTTGTACTGGACGAACATCGATGGAGGACAATTCCCGAGTTCTGATACGATCAAGAACATGAAATATTGGGTGCTATTCTGAAAAAGAACACGAATAAGGACATATTAGTTGTACACTTCAGAGGAATGTGACGTGTTTTAGTACCAGACAGTGCCTAATATTTGAAACTTTATATTATATTGTAAACAAATGTCAATGTCCAATTTAGGTGTGCAGTGTCCATCTGTTGTTGGCCGCTATAACACAAGCTGTCTACCAAATTAGACATCGCTCGGTCACTCTGATACAATCAGTAATTTTTTATAGAATTAGTAGACCCGCTTCCGGGGTCGCTGGAGCTCAGTGGGTTTCCCACTGCTCTAGTATCCACCGAGTTTTAATCGGAACAAATTTAACGTTCGATAACCAACTTCTTGCCGATGGTCGTTGTTTGGATCTAATTTCGAACTCGCAATCCTCCGGTTGCTAATCCTCGACTCTACCATCTGGTTTCATTCGAGAAAAATATAAATAATTCGTTTCTGAGTCAGTTTTCCAGCTACTATTTTAGAAATGAACATTTCAAATTCTAATTGAGTAAGACTTGAAAAGTGCAGCGTAACTACCTAGATCCTTGAATGGGTACTCTTTCGCGGAAAAAGTTATTATGCTTTTTTTCTATCTGTGATCCCATCTCTTCCCCATGGAACAGGAAAGTATAGGACAAGTTATTCTCATGTTTTGTCTAGCATCCAGAGTCAACGGACGTACCACGAAGTAATTAAAATTTTAAAGGAGGGAGATGTTTGTTATACCAGCTGAATTACTCGGCGTTGATTGGATTCAAAGTAATTAGAATTAAGTTACTTTTCCCATTCTTCCATTTTTGATTGATTGGGTTTAATGACATAACATCCAAAATGGGACAAGCAACTCCAAACACTAGATAATAAAATTTATTATAATATGTTTAAAGACCATCGGAATAATAGCCAGACCAACATTAAAAGATGAGATGCAATAAATAAAGTCAAATACATTATCTAAAAATTAAATATGAAAGTTACAATTTTAATCACAAGAAACTCATTATAAAGAAATGAGATCTGAGATAAGAGTATCCCCATCTTAGATGACTGAACTCATAAAATTTGATTTAAAAACTGATAAATTATGGAAATGGTAAGCATCACGAATATAAAAATTAATGAATGTGGCTATGTCCGATAATGTGGTATTAAAAGAACCGACTGTTAAAAGATTTAAGACGAGAACAGGGGTCAAATTGTGACGCATAGTAACCCCTATTTTCATAGACAATTCTAAAATCTATTTTTGTGTTTGGAAAAGAAGCTTTATACTCCCTATTAATACTTGGAATTTTCTTTAATTCTTAATCCATAATGTATACTTACCAGTAACAGTAAAATTCGTTTTTCATATCGCAGTATACCATAACTCAAATAACATCTAGTTTGAGTGTTTTTGAATGATTATGAATGCCTCATCCTTAAGTCCATCTCCTGTAAGATTGTCGTAATTTAAACCGTAAAAATGTCAAATCTAGGTCGACTAACAGTCAAGCACTCAAGTGTTTTCTGTTGTTTCAAAACTTTTAAAACGTTTTGCAGAAAAAAACGCATATTTCAGATGTGCACTTTTGCAATAGGAATGATATTTGTTTCTGAACCCCATCAAAAACATCGATGTACCAGTCAAAACCTCCAACACAACGAACCTCCTAGGATAACTACGAATTATTCCGCATTCTGAACTCTTGAATCAAATCTTTTTCATACGTCTTACAGTATGTGTAGAAATTCCCAAAAGGAAGCAAAAAAGACGCACTCGTAAAGCATTTAAAAAATTACGTAAAGGTAAATTTAGCCAAAGTACTTCTCAAGTGTGATATTGATCCATATCCAAAACAACATGACAATTTTTATTTAACTGATGCATTCATTTTTAAATTGGAACTATGGAGATTTGGGGCGATATTTCTGCCCTTATCCAAGAAAATCTATCCCACCCCCAACATATCTTAAATTTCAAATTTGTGTTCCACAAAATTGGACTTTTAGACACTTCAGGCACACAAAAGATGCATCAAAGGTACATGTCACATCCCTGAGTTCTCACTGCTATCCCTGTGGAAATTTTAGACGACTCTTCTGCACACCCAGAAAATTTTTATCTTCAAAATTATGTTTTGAAATTAATCTAAATTTCAAACTTAACCTACTACAGCCTTCAGGAATCACATTTCATATCTGGATGCAAAACTGGATTTCTAGACACTCAAGGCACCACTGACATTTTTATGTGTAGATTATCTCAACTTCATCCACAGAACTACATTTAAGGTTGATGCCGTATTCCTGTATACTCACTGTTATCCCTGTTGAGACATTTTAGGAGACTCTCTTTTGCACACCCAGAAGTATTAATCTTTTCTTAAATTTCAAAATTAACCTATGAAAACCCCACATTGAAATTAACCCCCTCTGAAAAAAAAACTAACTCATGTCTAGCTGCAAAACTGGAATTTTAGATACTTCGGACACATATTTTCACACATGGATAATCATTACATTACCTACTGCACGGAAAAGACCTACATCCAAGGTACGTGTCGTACCCACGTATTCTTAATGTTAATCTTATGGAGATTTGGGGTGGCTCTTTAGCACACCCAGGAAAAAATTTTCAACAATATTTAAAATTCCAAAACAAACCTAACACGGCACTCAGGTCCTAAGACTGCATTGAGCAAAATTTAGTGTCTCTACTGCAAAACTGGATTTCTTGACACTCCAGGCACACTGTCATTTTTCGTTTGGATAATCTGTACGTCATACACTGCACGGAACAAAGACAGAACACAGACCTACATCTAATATACGTGTCGTGTACCCATGCAGTCTTAATGTTAATCTTATGGATATTTTTTGTCAACTCTTCAGTCCACACAGGAAAATTTTCAGCTCTTTTTAAAATTCCAAAACTAACCTAACAGGTCCTAAGATTACATTGAGCAAAATTTAGTGTATCTTACTGCAAAAGTGAATTTCTAGACACTCCAGGCACACTGTCATTTTTACGTACGAATAGTCCTTACGCACTCCACTGCACGGAACAGACCTACATCAAAGGTACGTGTCGTGTACCCACGTATTCTTAATGTTAATCGTATGAAAAAATTTCGAAACTCTTCAGCACACCCAGGAAAATTTTCGACACTTTTTTAAATTCCAAAACTAACCTAACACGGCCCTCAGATCCAAAGACTGCATTGAGCAAAATTTCGTGTCTCTCACTGCAAAACTGGATGTCTAAACACTCCAGGCACACTGTCATTTTTATGTATGGATAGTCCTTACGCCCTCCACTGCACGGAACAGACCTACATCCAAGGTACGTGTCGTGTACCCACGAATTCTTAATGTAAATCTTATGAAGATTTTTCGTGACTCTTCAGCACACCCATGAAAATTTTCAACACTCTTTAGAATTCCAAAGCTAACCTAACACGGCCCTCAGATCCCAAGACTGTACTGAGAAAAATTTCGTGTCTCTCGCTGCAAAACTGGATTTATAGACACTCTAAGAACACTGACATTTCTACGTTTGGATAATCTCTACGTCATCCACTGCACGGAACAGAGACAGAACACAGACCTACATCCAAGGTACGTGTCACATCCCTGCATGCGAAGATCTCAATCCCCGAATCTCTTATCCTTGAGCAGGAAATAGCACCGGTCAGTGTTAGACGAGGGGAAACAAATATAAAAAAAATCAAAAAGGATCCGAGGTAGATAGAAAAGGGGGTTACGGAGAGGCGTGGAATTTGCAAAGTAAGAGCGAATTACAGGTTTTCATTTTACCACCAGGCTTGGAAGGGAAAAAAGCGATTGCGGACTGACGGACGGACAGCGAAGGGGGACCCACGCCAGGGTAGGGGTGGGAGGGAGGCTATTACGCGGTCAGGTGGAAAATGACCGTTATTAAACCTATGGCCTACTTCTAACTCCATCGGCCGGCCCACTCGTTGGAAAGGATTTCGTGTTTCCAGTACAGGTGCTGCGTGGAAGGAGGCCGGCCATTTGTTTGACTTTTCTATACAGGTGGTTTAAAATTATACCTCCCTTCGAGGTGTTTGGGCTTTGAACTGCTAAATGGAAGTTCTGGGTACTTATGCTCTCCTTGAGTCCCGACAGTTTTCAAAAGGATGGGTGTCTGGAGGTTTGTTATCAGGAACGGAAACAACCTGTGAATTAAAGGGGAAGGGGGCTGCGAAGACTTGGGCGTGAACACATCGGTGACCGACCCCCACGTGTTGACCAACAACCCTCAAAGAGATGTCACGGTCGTCACCCAGAGTTTAGGTTTAAAATCTTGGCGATATCGCATTCAAATCACCACTATAATCGTCAATCCTCTTGTCGGTTGTCTCCTCTGAGGTATCTCGTCATTAGCAAAAGTGACTTGATGGACGATATACCTCGTCATTAGACGAAAAATGACTTGATGGACGATATACCTCGTCATTAGACGAAAAATGACCAGATCTTGATCTTGTCATCATCCAAAAGTCGACAATATCTTGATGACGATATATTTCGTCATTAGCAAAACCCGTCAGATCTTGATGGACGAGATATCTCGTCGAAACCATCTGGAGGGTTAAAGAAATATCAGGGTCGTCATCTAGTTTTCAGGCTTAAATTATTGGTGATGACCATACTTACACACACAAGTAACTAATCGTTAAGCAGAACATCAGACGAAATAGGCATTAAATCCTATAGTTTGTTTTAGTAACATAATAGTTAACCTGGTTCCTTACATCTGCATTTAGAGGGCACTCAGAACCTGAATTAATCGTTGGTTGCTCTTTTTATGACGCATGTTCCAAACTTGGCCAAGCTTGCCAAACAACGCCAAGTAAATGGACATGCACAAAAGGAAAGTTTTACTGATTGAGAACCTTGTGAGGAATCGGTCAAGATCTGGTACGCTTTCTTCCAAGGACGAGATACTTCGTCTAGGCATTCACTAGGCGGTTTAGACAATTGTTTGAAACAGGAGATCTTTGAATTCCCAGTTCTAATGAAACAGATTGAAATTTCTGTCTCCACAAACTGAAAATTCATCGATGGACAGGAAAAATAAAGTGATATATAAAAAATGTCTACGAGGTATACTTTTGGCGTGATGTGTGTGTGAAGGATTACTGTGTTGGATTACATTATTGCTAATTCTCTTACAAGTTCGTGAGAAAATTCGACAGAAGTAAACCTTTTACTGGCTCGGTATAGTAACGTGTTGAAGGTAACATCGGTTAGTAGGTTTGTTTAGATCAAGGGCCATATTTGGTAACGGTAACATGGACAACAATCACAGTAACATAAATAGGATAGCATGCAGAAATCAAAACCACTTATAGGTAGAATTACGTCACATTAGAGCAACACAATGAGGTATTGATGGCGTCGTCGTAATTTTGAACTACGGTCAGATGACGAGGTCAATACTTGAGCTGGCACACCACTCTCTGAACTTCCACACCAACTTTAAGACATTTGAGTCAAATATAGCTATAACGAGCACTAGCTCCGATGGAATTTGGTTAGATCGAGTTTTGACCAAAGACCGTCGTGTGCAAGGGAGCTGGTGAACGTTAAAACCTCGTTTACAGAGAGTAAGCGGGGTAAGTATCTGTGAGTAAGTGGGTAAAAGCCAGCGCTCAAATATAATAAATAGAATTCATTGTGAGCTTTAGATAGTTGAGTACGTCTCACTGAAGCAACACAACGGGCTATTGGCGACAGTTCGCGAAATGTTCCGAGAACTATCCTACGTAATTTTAAACTACTATCAGATGACGATGTGAGCTTTAGAGAGAATAAGCACATTTTAAATAGTTCTTAATAATTTAATTTTTAGTAGAGCGAAAGGTATTAAAAAGCATTTACTGCAAATATCTTTAATGGTTTAAAGTATCACTGTAATGCAACTAGGATTTATGATGTTTTTTATGTGATCTCGTTTGTGGTACTTAAGAGATATCAATTGTTTTAGGACTGTTATCAGTATTACGCGAAGATAACAGACAACTCTGTACTACTGTGACGCAAATAATCTGGAATGAGAAAAATCGTACAAATAGCCTGTATAAGACAGTTAATGTAAAGAATAGGTCTTTCAAAAATGTATTGTGAACACAAAACATCGAACTGTCCTAAATTGTCAAAGATGATTAAAATTACCAATCATTTAGCGTTCTTCAAAATTTTATATCACGCCCTCAGAGAATTAACTTAGGGGTGATATGAAAGTAACTTAAATTTGAGTTAAAACTTTGTAAATTATTGGAGCACTTAGTTTGTAATTACTTTTGAATGAAATTTCAGATTGATAACAATCTGAAGTTACATCCATGAGTAACTAAGATAGTAAAAACAGGCGAAGCGGTTTATACGTAATCATATTTACAATGTTGCTTAACTGTGATTCATAAGTAAGAATCAATTTATTTTTCACAATTTCTCCTAGATATCTAAGAGAATATAATTTATTTAACCAGATTTTAATCCACCTTGTCGAAACGTAACACCAATCTTCTAATTACCCAATTAATTATATAGTTCCGAGTCCTATTTTCAAGCTCATTATTAAGAACAATAGCTGGTTCAATAGAAAGGTAAAAAATTCATCGAAAATAGGAGTTGAATGAGTAAAATCGGCATACAAATAGTTAAATATTGATAGAAGTCCATAAAGAGGTCATCCTCAAAGACTTTTTCAGGAAGCCGTCCTCATTCAAAGCTAAAAATAAAGGTTTGTTGGTAAGTTTGGGGTTTTATGGCGCAAGGGCCAAATTTGTCCAAACTCAACCAAACACAAGATAACGTCAGTTTAAAAAAATGTGTCATGAAAAAGAAGGATTGGTTGGTAGATATTTAATTAACGTCGTACTGTAGCGACACAACTCTATCGACGACGGTCAGGGATCAATCCCCATAAGAAAGGATCGAGGAACAGCGTAGAGAGATGAAATAAAGAGACAGATTGGGGGACAAAGTGGTATGAAATCAGCAAACGATAGCTTGGGTGTATCCCGTAAGAAACAATCACTCAGGTAGCATGGGTCCATGAACCTCATACGCACCTAAAATAGAGGAGTGAAAATTTTCACTTTATCCACTTCCTCCACCACACGTTGCGTTGGTGTGGAAGTTTGGAGAGTGGGGTGCCAGTTCAGATGTTGCTTCGTCATCTGACCGTGGTTCAAAATTACGAGGTGTTGTCCTCGAATCTTTCCCTTAAGGGGCGGATTCCTGACCGTCGTCAATAGCCCGTTGAGTTGCTCTAGAACGACGTTAACTAAAATTACCATTACCATTACCTCCACAACACATCACTCAATTTCGTCTACGTTTTCAGTTTTTATATCTACTTGTTATTCTATTGAATCGAGAAGACCCCGTTTTAAACACTGCTTTGGTATATGAGAAAGTTGCAAAGTTGAGCTATCTTTCACAACTTTGTCTGCCAAAAATATCTTTGTGGCGGAGATAGGATACATTATACCTTGAAGCTAAAAGGGCCAATGTCTAATATTCGTGAATTCGAGTTTAATTCACAAAAGAACTCTAAATGAGAGCCATTATTACTGTAAAAAGGGTCAAGCTATCAGTACACAACAATACATTAATACCTAAAATATGAAGAAAACAAACTATGTATAAACTTACTGGGAGTTTTAGAAACTGAAAAAATTAATTTGGAGTTTCCCACAGTTTGAACATTTGGACATTGACTCTTGTAGCTCCAAGGTACAGATATATACTTCTGTATTCTGTCAATTTTTGTAGTGGTGGCTAATTTCACCATAATATTCCCACACTAGAAGTCAGGGACTGAGTTCGATATATGATACCACAAGTGGTCCTTTGAGGTCACCACAGATTTAAGATGCACCAGCGTCCACCGACTGTCTTTGGTAATAATTAGCTGTTGGTCGGTTGCGTTAAGTTTTAAGCCGTAAAGGCCATATTCGACCAAATGTTTGATTTTACTCATGCGCTAAACACAAGACAGGCAGCGCCAAGGAATGGACAAAAACACCCAACGAAAGTTGAAACTGGGAGGAGTCGAACATGACATAAATCGAATCACCTGTTGCTAAGGCCGTTGCAAGGGGAAAATCGCTTGAAAGAGTAGCAAATTAGCGACTGGAGGGTTCAGAGTTTGAAACTCGATTCAACCAAAGACTGTCATGGTGCACGTTAAATCTGTCATGACATCAAATGTCCTCACACTGTAGTGGTGTGTTTGGTGCGTGGGGTGCCAGTGCTACCTCACTTGTTAATCTCAACATTTGACTGTTTTATTGCTTCAGTGAGATTTTAGTTCAGCTAGCTACATCGCCACTTCAAATGGCGTTCAAAGGCAAAATCCTAAAATTTTTCATGACAGTATAAATACGTTTCGAGGAGATGTTTTATCTCCTTAAGTGTGAGTTAAGGTACGTTTTTTTTATCAGTTCACATTCGTATCCTCTCGTGATTGAGATATAAAAATGATAAAACTCGACCAATTTTAATCGAATCAGTGAATTTCAGATCTGGGTGCAACATTTACGTTTGATACATCGAAAGAGCAAGTGTAAATTTATTTTTAATCAAAAATAATCTTTGAGCTTTGTTTAACAGACAGGTCTTATCTACGTTTTGGTACGCTTCAAATGTTTATGTGAAAAAATATATATTTTGAATACATCCCACATTCATTTTGTGGAGTAATTTTATATTTAAAGCATATTTTAGAAGTGTGTCGAAAATGCAATAATTAAAAAATGTTTCTTTTTAAATTTCCTCAAAGCAATCTGTAAATCATAAATAATACGTTTTCTCAATAAATTATTAATTTTTTCTAGTTACATCCATCAGTGTTTTCTTTCTAAGATTTTCGCCTTTGTTTTCATTAGTTTCAATTTTTTTCTCGTAGAGTTATGCTTGTAAATATTGCCTCACGCTGTAACAGAAATTAAAAAAATAATTGCATCGGAAACAGTTTCTACTAAGCAAACCAAACTAAACAAAAATTTCATAAATAAGAAAAACAAAGGGGATTGGGATGGTTGTGTCTTATGGCACAAGGACCATATTTGGTCATGCTGAGATAAACACAAGCAACATCAAGAATTGGAAATACACAAGTAACGTTTTACTGACAAAGAAGTGAGAAATACGCCTAGGGAAGAATCGAACGCGTGCCACCTACAACTCGCATGTTGCTAGCGCAATTGCAACACACTGAGTCACGATGGTCCCTTAACAAGAATTGAAAATGAAAACCAAATCATACTCGAGATAAACAGTACTAAAATGACCGCCCACTTCGGCGCGCTGTCACGAACTGCCATTGATCTGTCGGCCCCACCACTGTCGCTAATGTATAAAATTTATACCCTGTTAAATTACACAAATGTCGTTGGCTTGGGTTAGGCTTAAAAGTTGAAATTGCGAAACAGTAAATGCGATTTTTCCCCCATATAACACGGAATCTTATTTTATTTCATGAA
Organism: Metellina segmentata; assembly: GCA_947359465.1. Lineage (NCBI taxonomy): Eukaryota > Metazoa > Arthropoda > Arachnida > Araneae > Tetragnathidae > Metellina > Metellina segmentata. The sequence goes on from OX375875.1 coordinate 104,660,602, forward strand.
ACTCAAGTCATCTGACCGTGGTTAAAAATTATGTGGTGTTGTCCTCGAATTTTTCCCTTAGGGGATTGATCCCGGACCGTCGTCAATAGCCCGTTGTGTTGCTCTAGTACGACCTTCATTAAAATCACTTTAGATGATTCACGAAACTCAAAGTCATACTGCAATCCTTTAAAACAACGATACTTCAGTGTTTTGTTTCGAAAATAATGCCATGGAGAATTCCACCTTCCTGGTGGTTGTTTTGAGGATGCATCTCGTCGGTAGCAAAACTGAGCGGATCTTGATGGAGGAGATATCTCGTCATCAGAAAAAAACTGACTTGACCTTGTCATCTTCAAAAATCGGCAATAAGTTGTTGACGAGATGTCTCCTCCTTATATAGAAGAAAACTGACAGCATCTTGATGGACGAGATATCTCGTCATTAGAAAACAAACAGCATCTTAACTGACGAGATATCTTGTCATAAAAAGGAAACTGACAAGCTCTTGATCTCGTCATCATCAAAAAACAGGAATACAATGAGGACGAGATATCTAGTCATTAGAAGAAAATTGGCAATACCTTGATGCTGAGATATCTTTTTTTTCCCGAATGGCGGAGACTTATGAATTTAAACATTGGCCAGCTACAAGACCATAATAGATGGCCAATTGTAAAGATACACCAGTGAGTGGCCATCACTACCCCTAACTGATGACATCACATTTTACGTCCTTGCCCTGACCCCGCATTCGAACCAGGAACCTTCCGATCCAGAGTCCAACACCTTAACTTCTAGACCGGTTGATCGGCTGATGAGATATCTCGTATACAGAAAATTGACAAATCTTGATGCAGGGATTCCTTGTCATCATAAGAAAACGGACACAGTATCTTGATGCAATGATTCCTTGCCATCAAAAGAAAACTGACACAGTATCTTGATGCAGGGATTCCTTGTCATCAGAAGAAAACTGACAGTATCTTGATGCAGGGATTCCTTGTCATCATAAGAAAACGGACACAGTATCTTGATGCAATGATTCCTTGCCATCAAAAGAAAACTGACACAGTATCTTGATGCAGGGATTCCTTGTCATCAGAAGAAAACTGACAGTAACTGGATGCAGGGATTCCATGTCATCAGAAGAAAACTGACAATATCTTAATGCAGGGATTCCTTGTCATCATAAGAAAACGGACACAGTATCTTGATGCAATGATTCCTTGCCATCAAAAGAAAACTGACACAGTATCTTGATGCAGGGATTCCTTGTCATCAGAAGAAAACTGACAGTAACTGGATGCAGGGATTCCATGTCATCAGAAGAAAACTGACAATATCTTAATGCAGGGATTCCTTGTCATCATAAGAAAACGGACACAGTATCTTGATGCAATGATTCCTTGCCATCAAAAGAAAACTGACACAGTATCTTGATGCAGGGATTCCTTGTCATCAGAAGAAAACTGACAGTATCTTGATGCAGGGATTCCTTGTCATCATAAGAAAACGGACACAGTATCTTGATGCAATGATTCCTTGCCATCAAAAGAAAACTGACACAGTATCTTGATGCAGGGATTCCTTGTCATCAGAAGAAAACTGACAGTAACTGGATGCAGGGATTCCATGTCATCAGAAGAAAACTGACAATATCTTAATGCAGGGATTCCTTGTCATCATAAGAAAACGGACACAGTATCTTGATGCAATGATTCCTTGCCATCAAAAGAAAACTGACACAGTATCTTGATGCAGGGATTCCTTGTCATCAGAAGAAAACTGACAGTAACTGGATGCAGGGATTCCATGTCATCAGAAGAAAACTGACAATATCTTAATGCAGGGATTCCTTGTCATCATAAGAAAACGGACACAGTATCTTGATGCAATGATTCCTTGCCATCAAAAGAAAACTGACACAGTATCTTGATGCAGGGATTCCTTGTCATCAGAAGAAAACTGACAGTAACTTGATGCAGGGATTCCATGTCATCAGAAGAAAACTGACAATATCTTAATGCAGGGATTCCTTGTCATCATAAGAAAACGGACACAGTATCTTGATGCAATGATTCCTTGCCATCAAAAGAAAACTGACACAGTATCTTGATGCAGGGATTCCTTGTCATCAGAAGAAAACTGACAGTATCTTGATGCAGGGATTCCTTGTCATCAGAAGAAAACTGACAGTAACTGGATGCAGGGATTCCTTGTCATCAGAAGAAAACTGACAGTATCTTGATGCAGGGATTCCTTGTCATCATAAGAAAACGGACACAGTATCTTGATGCAATGATTCCTTGCCATCAAAAGAAAACTGACACAGTATCTTGATGCAGGGATTCCTTGTCATCAGAAGAAAACTGACAGTAACTGGATGCAGGGATTCCATGTCATCAGAAGAAAACTGACAATATCTTAATGCAGGGATTCCTTGTCATCATAAGAAAACGGACACAGTATCTTGATGCAATGATTCCTTGCCATCAAAAGAAAACTGACACAGTATCTTGATGCAGGGATTCCTTGTCATCAGAAGAAAACTGACAGTAACTGGATGCAGGGATTCCATGTCATCAGAAGAAAACTGACAATATCTTAATGCAGGGATTCCTTGTCATCATAAGAAAACGGACACAGTATCTTGATGCAATGATTCCTTGCCATCAAAAGAAAACTGACACAGTATCTTGATGCAGGGATTCCTTGTCATCAGAAGAAAACTGACAGTAACTTGATGCAGGGATTCCATGTCATCAGAAGAAAACTGACAATATCTTAATGCAGGGATTCCTTGTCATCATAAGAAAACGGACACAGTATCTTGATGCAATGATTCCTTGCCATCAAAAGAAAACTGACACAGTATCTTGATGCAGGGATTCCTTGTCATCAGAAGAAAACTGACAGTAACTTGATGCAGAGATTCCATGTCATCAGAAGAAAACTGACAATATCTTAATGCAGGGATTCCTTGTCATCATAAGAAAACGGACACAGTATCTTGATGCAGGGATTCCTTGTCATCAGAAGAAAACTGACAGTAACTTGATGCAGAGATTCCATGTCATCAGAAGAAAACTGACAATATCTTAATGCAGGGATTCCTTGTCATCAAAAGAAAACTGACACAGTATCTTGATGCAGGGATTCCTTGTCATCAGAAGAAAACTGACAGTAACTTGATGCAGAGATTCCATGTCATCAGAAGAAAACTGACAATATCTTAATGCAGGGATTCCTTGTCATCATAAGAAAACGGACACAGTATCTTGATGCAATGATTCCTTGCCATCAAAAGAAAACTGACACAGTATCTTGATGCAGGGATTCCTTGTCATCAGAAGAAAACTGACAGTAACTGGATGCAGGGATTCCATGTCATCAGAAGAAAACTGACAATATCTTAATGCAGGGATTCCTTGTCATCATAAGAAAACGGACACAGTATCTTGATGCAGGGATTCCTTGTCATCAGAAGAAAACTGACAGTAACTTGATGCAGAGATTCCATGTCATCAGAAGAAAACTGACAATATCTTAATGCAGGGATTCCTTGTCATCATAAGAAAACGGACACAGTATCTTGATGCAGGGATTCCTTGTCATCAGAAGAAAACTGACAGTAACTTGATGCAGAGATTCCATGTCATCAGAAGAAAACTGACAATATCTTAATGCAGGGATTCCTTGTCATCATAAGAAAACGGACACAGTATCTTGATGCAGGGATTCCTTGTCATCAGAAGAAAACTGACAGTAACTTGATGCAGAGATTCCATGTCATCAGAAGAAAACTGACAATATCTTAATGCAGGGATTCCTTGTCATCAAAAGAAAACTGACAGTAACTTGATGCAGAGATTCCATGTCATCAGAAGAAAACTGACAATATCTTAATGCAGGGATTCCTTGTCATCATAAGAAAACGGACACAGTATCTTGATGCAATGATTCCTTGCCATCAAAAGAAAACTGACACAGTATCTTGATGCAGGGATTCCTTGTCATCAGAAGAAAACTGACAGTAACTGGATGCAGGGATTCCTTGTCATCAGAAGAAAACTGACAGTATCTTGATGCAGGGATTCCTTGTCACATCAGAAGAAAACTGATAGCATCTTGATGCAGGGATTCCTTGTAATCAGAAGAAAACTTACATTATCTTGATCACAGCATCATCGAAAATCGGCAATACCTTGGTTAGTTGTTTCAGAGGTTTTATGGCACAAGGTCCATATTTGACCATGCTACGCCAAACACAAGTAATGTTAAAGCAAAATGAGATTGAGGAACAGAGTAGTGGGATGAAAACAAAAAAATATCGCTTGGGTGTATCCAGGGAGCTCAACCCCGATACGGCAATACCGTGATAACGAGATAGTCAGCAAAATTGGTCAGATCTCGACAGTAGAGAAATCTCATCGAAACCACTTGAAGGGTTAAAGACCTCTCCAAGCCCCTTTGCCCACGCCTCAGTAACCAATTCAGACTGAAATCTCGAGTTTTAAGTTCGATGGAAGGTAAGGTTGGCCCGTGTTTGCTAACAACCCGAGTTCAAAACTCTCGCAACAGGATTGTTTTTATTTTGGGGGGATTTAATTTTTGAAAAAATGCCACTCCACACGGGCTCGTCAATTATTTTAGCATAACTTTTTCCGCAGCGGCGTCCTTTATGGGAAGCGTGTAATAAGGCCATCATGGCTTTCCAAACCAGCCTCTCTCTCATGGGAAAGAAGGCGAGTTCTCTCTTTTTCTAATGACTGTTTACGACTTTCCTTTAATAACAGTCGTCTCGCTCTCTCTCTCTGCAGCAGAAGGCCTCGCGGTCACGTGATCATCGGATAGTGTAATGAAGTGAACCGACGCACCCTTCACCGAAAGAAAAAGTCCGGCAAAGTGATTCGGAAAAAACGGGTTCACGGACTGGCCGAAAATCTCCAGTTTCCTCATTTCCATTTCTGATCCGAATCAGAATTTCGACCGAACTTGTTTTCGGTCTCCGACACTTTAAATTCACTCTTCTGAGTCGATTTTTGGCTACTCGTAATTGAAGATCCGATTTCCAAAACACGCGAAAACCCATTTTGGCAGCATCAAGTCCGAAGCGGCGTTTGCGAACTTGCATTTATCATGAGGACGCTTATTTAACGATGTTTTATTGAAAACCTATCACCGACAGCGCGCATTTCATACATAAATACATGTGGTTTTTTTCGTTTTCCTTCGAACTGGGTTTCAGGAAGATTGATGGTTATGAAAATCAGCCCTCGGATTTCATTCTGTTGATTCGGTATCTGTCAAGGCAAAGATGATGGGTAGTTGAATTAACCTCGTACTATAGTAACACATCGGGCTATTGGCGACGGTCTGGGATCAATCCTGAAGAGAAAGATCCAATGTACACACCTAATAACTTTGAACCACGGTCAGATGACGAGGTCACACCTGAGCTGACATCTCACTCTCCAAACTTCCACACAATTACGAGGTGTTGTCCTCGGATCTTTCCCTTAAGGCAGTGCTCCCCAACCTTTATATCGCTGCGGACTGGATCAACGTTTGATAATTTTAACGCGGCTCGCCTGGGGGGGGGGGAGACGTTGACTGTTTATATTTTAGATTGTTTTGATTTAACAATTTTAATTTAACTGTATTTAAACATGCCTTCAAAATAAAATACGTTTACACCAAAAAAATGAATATAATGTGACTTTAACATTTTAACTCGCTAGAACGCTAAATCAATGAGAACCCTGAGCTTGTTTCTTTGCAACGAGACGGTTTCATCTGTGGGTAATATGAGACAATGACACCCGAAGTGTGTTGCTTATGTCCAGTTTATTCCGTCGTTTTGATTTGGTTGCTGTCACTGCAGAAAACCCCGCTTAACACAGATAGGTTCTCGGATATGGCAATAGGGATTTAAGTGCTGTGGTGGCAATCTCAAGGTATTCCGACATGACTTTAATCCAGAACACCGGCAGAGTTGTTGTCTCAAACGTAGTTTCAAGGCCGCCTTCATTTGCAATCTCCAGCAGTTGATCTTCTTGCACAGACATGCTAGATTCGCCTGATTTGTTGACAAATGGGTTGCGGATCCATTCCTTACTACTTCGTTGGTATTTTGGTTCGTTGGTAGCCACGAAGCGCTCGAACTCTTTTAAAAGCAAAGACAGGTGATCGTGCACCAACTAGGAGAATGAATGTTTAGGCTCAGTCTCGCCTAAAATCCCCGCTAATGTCTGAAACATGTCAAAAATGCCTCTGTTCACACGCCGTCCCCACAACTTCAGTTTGGCTTTAAATGCAGATACTTTGTCTGCCAATTTGAAAACATTTGTCACATTTGTCAAAATTGGAAAATAGAGATATACAGAATTCAGAAATCAAAATTGAAGATCTAGTAACAGAACAAATTTCAAGTTCTGATGTACCGCCTCCTAATTTGAGTGGACATTTCATAGATAAGAACCGCACAAACCCGATATAAATACACCAAAGTAAATAAAATGGAAATAATTTAATATTCCTTGGCGGCCCGGTACCATTTGATCCACGGACCGGGGGTTGGGGACCACTGCCTTAAGGGACTGATCCCGGACCGTCGTCAATAGCCCGTTGTGTTGCGTTAACTAAAATTACCATTACCATTACCAAACTTCCACATTACGGCAGGCAGAGATGATGGAAAATTTGAAATGAATGTATATACTTCATTGAATTGAAAAAAACTAAAAAGGATTTGTGTTTACTCCTATTGTTTTAAGAAATGATGAAAATTTTATACTGGTAATAAGTAAATAGTGTGTGTGGGGGGGGGGGGCGTTTGATACGTTGAAAAAATGTTGCAAATCTATTAGGTTAAATCCGTTGTGACTTCTTTTCATACCGTCTGTACGTCATTTTCCAAAAGTATCTTGTGAAATCGTGTCGAACAATTTGAAGTAAAGCAAAAATAAATTTTATATTTTACAATTTTATTCAAATCCAATGCGCTGACCAAACGGTATAGTGGTTAAGGTGTTAGCCTCTAGATCGGAAGGTTCATGGTTCGAATCCGGGTCAGTGCATGGATGTTAGAAAGCGCATGGTGTAGAGGCGGCTGGTGCACCTTAAATCTGTCGTGGCCGAAAGTCCTCACGTTGGGTTGGCGTGGAAGTTTGGAGAGTGGGGTGCCAGCTCAGGTGTTGCTTCGTCATCTGACCGTGGTTCAAAATTACGAGGTGTTGTCCTCGGATCTTTCCCTTAAGAGATTGATCCCGGACCGTCGTCAATAGCCCGTTGTGTTGCATTAGTACGACGTTAACTAATAATTACTAATTACCAATCAAATCCAATGCAGATTCCAAAAAAATTACCATAGAAATTATGGAAGCTAACACATTTTTGGAGGCAGTATTACTAATTATATCTCAGTCCGAATTCCGATTCCGGAATACTTCAAATTTAGAATTCTCATTCCGAGCGTTGCCACGGCAACGTCTCCGACCTTACCACATAACTCCATAAATTGGTTATAGCTTATTGCGAGAATAATGTTCGCGTTCCAACACACCATTCATATATTTATAGCAAACACTATTAGTGTATTCAGGTTATGCTGTGAAAAAAAATTCTACGCACACAGAAAATTACTTTATGCAATTCGCAATAGAAACGGTGGACTTCATACAAAAAAGGGGTTAACGTTTACGTCGTATGTTGAAACAATTAATCGAAATTGAAATGACCACTGCACAAAAAACTGAACCATTGTCCGAATCTATCTAAAAAGAAATTGTGTTTATTTATTCGAGATAAAAATGTATCAATCATCGAAATTCACGATCACCTCATTTTTTTTACCTTTCCCAAATGCACCGGACTGCAGAAAAGTATCAGTTATAATAACATAATAAAAATTATACAAAAAAAGAAAGAAAATAAAGAACCAAACAGAAAGGGGGGATGCTGTGCCAGGTACGATATTAAACTAGTCCCAAACCATAATTTTACAACCCTGGTTTATTTCATGCATGACTGATAATGACCATTTTTTTGTGTCTTTTCCATTCGTTTGTTTGTTTGTTTTTTTTATTTCGCCAACAAACGCCCTTTGGCTTGTGATCTTTTTCCCTGGCAGAAAAAACAGAACGAAAAGAAAGAGTTAAAGAGTGGTAGAAATATCGATCACTTTAAATGTCGTAAATAATCGTTATCATAATCTGCCATCTCGATTCGTGTCTTCTCTTCCGGAGTTGCTTCTCTCCTGATCACTTTAGGTGTGCCCGGAAGTATCCAGGTTCCCCAGCCTTGATCTCAATCAGTAGTTTGGCGATCGCCAAAGGGTGCCAATTTCGTTTCAATTTGAAATTCGCTTCATCGCCGAGGTTTATTTTTACGTTTCGCATTTGGAAAACAGGGCGTTGATAAAATTCTAATGTTGTTTTGATGAGAAATGGGCTTTTTTTCTCGTATCTTATCTCTTATTTTGAATCTGTCGTGTTTGTTAGATAGCGAATTGGAGCCGGCTGGTTTCAAGATTGACGATAAACATTAGTTCAGGAAAGAAAAATAAATCCATGCGTAATGTACACCCTTAGTCTTCTGGATTTGAATTTAAATAATAGATATTATAAAAGATTTTTATTATTTATTCACCGAACATTTTGCTTGAAAAATTTCTGCTCATCAAAAGAAGAATGGGGAGTAATTTCAACTCAAGCTCACTTTTCACAGATCGTGTGTTCTACTTTGGAATTTAAAAATGTTTATGTCCAGGCATTCTTGAACCGATGGAATTATATAATGGTAGATTTTACCATAAGAACAGATCAACCATAGTAAAAGTACCATATTTTTTTACTCATAGTTGTAAAATAAAAGCAGTTAAAGATGGTAATAGGAAAATGAATTAATCAAAACAGGATTTTTATTAGAATACGAATACAATTCTCGATCAGAATTCGTTAAGTGCAATCATGGAAATACCTTATAATAAAAAGGGATTCTAAACTTTTATAGCACTCTAGAGTAACGAATGAAAATGATAAAAATGTTTAGTTTTACTTGCCGAACTAAATTTTTCGATTTAAATTCAAGGAAAGGGGGAAAATTCAATTCAATGGGCTATTGCCGAAGGTCCGGGACAATCCCGAGGAGATGATAAGAGAACAACGCCTCGTCACTCAGATGACGAGGTCACACCTGACCTGGCACCCAACTCTCCAAACTTACACCATGCCAACGTGAGGACATTTGAGGCCATGGCAGCCCCCGTGCATCCGACGGTTTTTGGTTGGACATAGTTTCGAACTCGTAACCGTCCGGTTGCTAATCCGTTGCTCTTCTAGATGAGCAGATCCCTGAGTTCAAAGTAAACGTAACGATATAAGTTAACATTTATTTTCATATCCATTCCTACATTCAATCTAAGAAACCACAATTCCAAACGAATCAAATAATTGAATGCAGAAGATCCAATCGGTTAAAGCTTTCAACGCGTCGGTATATTCCAGCGTCCGCGTGTAACGTTAGACTTGACAATTCGCCAAGTTTTCTTTTCTCACATTCTCGTCTCCTATAAAGTATCCCGTCCGAAATGAGCTCTGGGAAAACGAAACTCATGAGCTGATGCATGGGAAGCGGTCGTATAAATAACGCTCAGTGGTTATCATTAGAGACAGAAAAGATGACGTGACGCATAATGTCTGTTTTATTCGAGGATTTCGCGGAGGGTATGGGGAACACTAACGCTTCCAAACTGCATTTCATCATGCGATTCCAATTCTTTCTGCGGTTTCTTTACATTCCAGTTATGAAATGGGACCCAAGTCATCTTCTGGCCAGCGTTGGCCTGGCAAGGGTGCAGATTGCTGTGTAAGTCTTGGTCTAGTGTTGGACGTTTTGATCGTGTTCGGACTCAGAGACTTGGTCTAGTTGTTTAGCTAGACCTTAGCCCACAAAGTGATATTTCGACGAGATATCTCTTCAATCAAGATCCGACCAATTTTGTTGTAAAAAATGTATTCAATATACCAGATACCACAAGATCGGACCTATTCTCAATAAAAGCCGATTATTTAAAAATGGAAAAATAAATGCTGATTGTGTGTTTCCAATGTGATCTGTGTAACAGATTCGATTTTCGAAACACTTCTACGTATCTTTCCCTTCTATTTGTTAACTATTTCCCACATAACAGCCAATACAAAATACTTTTAATTTTTAGTTTAAAACACCACTTTTGTGTGTTTGCGACAGATTTGCTAGGTGTTCCATTTTAGATACCATTTTTGAATCGACGATTCGGACTGTTTTTTTTTTTTTATTATTATTTTTATTTTCCTTTTTAGTATAATTTAAGTTTTTTGCTGTTTAATGAATTGTTAATTCATACAAATCGGAGTCGACTTTATTTTTATTTGGTGTTTGATTCATTTAAAAAAACAATTCCACTGTTTTTTTACGACAGATTTGCTAGGTGTTCCATTTTAGATACCATTTTTGAATCGACGATTCGGACTGGTTTTTTTTTTAATTTTCCTTTTTAGTATAATTTAAGTTTTTGCTGTTTAATGAATTGTTAATTCATACAAATCGGAGTCGACTTTATTTTGTGTTTGATTCATTTAAAAAAACAATTCCACTGCTTTTGGCGACATTTTAAAATCAGGTGCTCCTTATACTCTCTACCCTTAAACTTTTAAAATACTTTCAGATATAAAAATAATCTTTCTCATCTCTTATAATGTAACAATTCTCGCTTTGTTAATAATAACATAATTTTTACTATAATACAATTTCTCCTGTTATTTCACCTTTTTCAGCAATCAGTATAACTAGTTTGTGGTCTTTTCTTTCCCAGCAGAAACTTTTAAAAATTTGTTAGTGTAATTCTTCTTGTGTTCAACATCCTTACATATCATAACAAGTCATTCAAGGGGCAAGTCCCAGCTTACTATTGGAAATGATAGACTTGGCTTTCCTCTGAAAGTTTAGTTTTCTTTTCTCTTGTGGATGAAAAATCTTATTAGAAAATAGAAGAAAAATATAACCCTTACAGCGGTTTTAAGGCACGGAAACACAATATTAGTAGGAAAACGTTTTTTACCCTCTGAGGGATTCACTAACAAATATCCGTTCTAAAACATTTAGTCTTTCAGATCCACATATCCTTTAGTTGTGTATAGGCCTCATGGACCAGAGTTACATGATTGATCTTTTCTTTTCCGATCGGGTTTACTATTTTTAGTAAACACAGGCTTCCGGCACAGGCAAGCAGGGTGTGTTCTCTCGGGATACCAAAGCGATCTTCTGCTTTTCATCCCATTAATCCTTACCCCAATGCCTTTTCTTCTATTCGCGACATTTTATACATTGTTTTGTGTTTGGTGCAGCTTGCCCAAGTAGGGCACTTGTGCCCTCCCTTCAATTTCAAACCAACCAACCGGGCTCGATTTCGATCTAATTTTGGCCAATAGAATATTTCCTAAGATTGTTTCAACCAAGAGATGTGGTTATTTTGTCTTAGAGTGTTGTGGTGAAAAAGCAAAACAACAGAACTCGGAATTTTCTCGTTACACGCCCAAATGCAGAATTATATTACTAGGTACGGGATATATATACTAGGCACGGGAGTGTGTGTTGGTGTTAGTTAGTTCTTCAACACAATTCCAAGCAATTGTAATTGTTCTGCAGACATTTTGTCCGTATTTCGAAAACTGCAGTAAAATCAAAAACGGACGTAAAACACAATTATCGGCTAAATATGTATTACATATTTTTATAAAACACATCGAAATTAATGAACTTACTTTGTTTAAAACCAAGGCATACTTTCGGAATTTGCAATTCTTTCGACAACTTTTGAAGTTAAATATTTTGTCATTGATATAGATGTGTTATTTGTAAAGTGTTAGTGGTAATTTGGGCGGTGTAGGGAAGTTGTTCCGTAGCGAGAAAAGAAAAAAAGACGTGGCAAGGAGCGCGCTTTGCACTGCAGAACATCGTAAATTATAAATGAAAAAAACGGCCAAAATTTTGATAAAATTAAGGAAAATTGTTCTGCGACTTACATCGTAGTTTTAAGCACTTTTTGCTCCCGGTTTTACACGTTTTAAATTCAATATTTAAAAACTGTAAAGGAGATTGAAAAAGTGAATACAGATAAAAAAAATCTAATAGTTCCGTCTGTTTACACTATAACGAATCCTTTCTCGTATCTAAAAGGCAATCTAAAGGTTCCCACACACTTTCTACTCATTCTCACGTGAACCGGCAGAGTCGTAAAAACCCGAATCAGACCCGAATTTCGGACACTTTTTCCGAATGCCAACTGATGAAGCCATTTCCGCGACGAAAGCAGAGCGTGAGAGAAAATGTCCCCGGTGATGGATGTTGCGTTTTCCCGCTCATTTGTTTGAACCCGAGTAATTGATGAACCCGGTCTTCATTATTTTTTATGTGAGTTGCCCATTTAATGGGCAATTCTGTTGGTTATCAATTAAGAGACACGAGGGGAAAAAACTGGAGTGGTGTGATTGAAATCTTTATTAGCAGTTTCTTCTGTGCGCCGCAGATTAATTATAAATAAAGAATAAAATACGGTGCATTTTTTTATTTTCAAGGAATATAATTTTCGTACAAACTCTTTATGTTGGAAAACTTCAAAAATTGTTTTTGCCAAATATTTTTCTTTCTAATTCTTGGTCAATTGGACATATTGGACTCATTGTGGCATATCAAGGACGGATTTGGGAACCACTTTTCGTTATTCTGGGATACCATGAGGGGTCACTTTACAATTCACTTATGTACCACATTCAAGGCACAACCCGTTGATAGAGAAGCCACACATTCATTTCAGAGGCACAAACATCCATGGCCTATCCCCGGATGGGTTGGGTTTTTTATGGTACCAGGGTCTAGAGATGGTAAGCTATGCCTCAAATCCACCAAGTGATATCGATGAGATATATAGTTCATACAGATTCGATCAGTTGTGCTATAACCCTTCTTAGCATTATTTTTTCTTTATTGGTGAAATAAATCAAGGTGATATAATTCATGTTCAAAATTAAAGGATAAATGGTTAAAAAAAATCTTAGTATATATTTAAAGTATAAATTTGGCAAAAAACAATAGGATGGTATCATGTGGTATTTTTGTAAATTAAACGTAAACTTTTTCAGAAATGGCTCTAAAAATAACAGAAACACATGTTACAAACCTTTCTTCCACTCATTTTCACTTTTTTAGCAATAGAAACTCAAATATAATAAAACAAAATTAAAAACGAAATCATACGTTTATTGCAACTACAACAAACAGCGGAATGACAACTTCAAGCTCGTTTTACTGATAGTGACACTTGCTTATTTTTGACAGCTATGTTTTTTTTTATGCAATGGACATTAAAAAGGTATCCAGACACGATCAACTTAAAGTGAACTTGTTCTTTTATATAATTTTTGGGCATTCACTGTTATGATGGAAATTTCCACCAGTATGCAAAGAAGTGATAAACAAGATATCTAGTCATCAAGATATTGCCGATTTTTGGATGATGACGAGATCAAGATCTGGTCAGTTTTCTTCTAATGACGTGAAATTTCGTCCATCAAGATCTGGTCAGTTATCATATAATGATGTGATAATTCGTCTTTCAAGATCTGGTCAGTTTTGCCAATGAAGATGCGCTACCCAACAATAATGGACCGGACGCCAGCGGATTTGCATAAAAACCGACTACTTGTTTGGGGATGTTTTTCGTGATATGACTTGGGACCTTTGCATATTCTTCCTGGTAGATTGAACGCCTACATGAACATTTTGGACAATCAGGTTCTTCCTACGCTCTGGCAGTTTTATGGAATGGACGAATGTTACCATGTCACGTTGCAGCCTCTGTCAAGCAGTGGTATCAAGATATGGATGTAAAACGTCTTCCCTGGCCTGCTCAGAGTCCCGACCTAAACCCCATAGAACATTTGAGGGACAAGTTAGTGTGACGCTTACGGACCAGGGAACCACGTCCGAAATCTACAGCTGAGCTGGCGACATTCTCGCAGCAGGAATGGACACAAATACCCATAGCTGTGTGTCAAAATCTTGTTTAAATATGACCAGAAGGGTTGCTAGTGTAATTGCAGCACGTGGGAGACCATCCCCCTATCAAAACATGTATTCTTTACCATCACATCTTGCTGTCCGGTCCATTATTGTAGGGTAGTGTCGAAACAACCACCATCGGAAAACCCACCATCGAAACAACCACCAGGAGGGAAAAGGAATAAGAAACAACAGTACTCCGGGAAACGTGAAATCTACGGCACGGTGCACATTCCCATTAGGTCGATATATTTGATAAAAAAAAATATCGAGTCGTACCCTAAAGACGAGTAAAAATGCATATTTAAAAACGTTACTGCTTGACAAAATATGAAGGATTTCCCACTCCGATAAAATCAAACTTTAAATTTATTTGCTAATCCATAGTGCGTCATTAAAATACGACGAGATTTCTTTATCGTGTGAACGTCTTTAAAATCCTATATCGTGCAAAGATCAAGCCCCGTGTGTCTGAGAAAAGAGGACACTGCCCGATTCCAGCAGCTAATGAAAGGTGGTTGCCCGACCCAAACAGTTCTACAAATTACCCCTCCTTATACCCTCCCAACCTTCCGATTCGTTCTCTTCCACCCTATTCTCAGACTATTAGAGACTTCTTTTTTCTAGCAGCGCATTTATTTTTCATTTTATTATTTTCTTCTCCTGAATAAACTACTACTCCCCTCCACTCCTCCGCTTCAATTTTCCATCTTTTTTCTCCTTTCTTTGGTTGTTTTCAGCTCCACCGTCTTCATTATTTTGATTCGAGAGAAAACCGAGGCGTTTTCTTTCTTCTTTTTCCTCGGCCGTTCTGTTTTGTTGCCTCGGCTGTGTTCCGCGGGTTATGTTGTTTTACGGATGGTTTAACTCTCTCGACGGAGAGTTCGTAAAAATCTCTCCCCTTCACTTTCGCTGTTTTGTAACCGTATTATACGGCATGACCTGTCCCCCGCCTTTTTTTTTCATTTGTTTGCTTTGCTTTCACGTATCGGTCGGCACAGCCCACTTGCGTGTACACGGTGATTAATTCTTGAGACATTTGCTTGTGCGGTTAGTTACTTTGTGGTACCGATTTTCGAGATATTTTCAGAGTCATGTCAATGCGATTCCAGACTATTCAAACACCGTCCGCGTAAAACCCATTTGTTTTTCTTACCTGTACTTCCAACGATATATCTGGTCTATCGACATCTGTTCAAGTTTGTCAATGACGAGATATCTCGTCCATCAAGATCTGATCTGGTTTGTTAACGATGATATTCATCGTCGAGACAAAACTGCCTTATTACTCCAAGAGTAATGAAGATCCAATTAGGGAATGTTTTGTATCTCGATCGACACAAACCACATACTTGTACACTGTGATTAATTCAAATGACATTTGCATCTGCGGTTAGTTACTCTGTGGTACCGATTCTCGAGATTTTTTTCCCAGTCATGTCAATTCGATTCCAGACTTTTAAACACCTTCCGCGTAACACTCATTCATTTTGCTTACCCGTACTTCCAACGAGATATCTCGTCCATCGAGATCTGTTCAAATTTGTCAA
Source organism: Metellina segmentata (assembly GCA_947359465.1). NCBI lineage: Eukaryota > Metazoa > Arthropoda > Arachnida > Araneae > Tetragnathidae > Metellina > Metellina segmentata. The sequence goes on from OX375875.1 coordinate 104,676,234, forward strand.
TGACGAGATATCTCGTCAATCAAGATCTGATCTGGTTTGTTAACGTTGAGATACATCGTCGAGACAAAACTGCCTTATTACTCCAAGCGTAATGAAGATCCAATTAGGAAATGTTTTGTATCTCGATCGACTCAAGTCACATACGTGTACACTGTGATTAATTCAAGGGACATTTGCATGCGTGAATAGTTACTCTATGGTACCGATTCTCGAGATTATTTTTTCTAGTCATGGCCATGCGATTCCAGACTTTTTAAACACCTTCCGCTTAAGACCCTTTCGTTTTTGTCTTCTTGTATTAACCCTCACAGTGTTTTTGACGAGATATCTCGTCCATCAAGATCCGTTCAAGTTTTTCAATGACGAGATATATCGTCCATCAGGATCTGATCAGTTTTGATAATGCTGTGATACATCGTCAAGACAAAACTGCCTTGTTACTCCAAGCGAATGGAGAATCGTGAAAGGGTTTCGTTTTGCGTTAAAGGGTAGGCATGTCTTTAATTAGCGTCACACTGGATCAACATAACGGACTATTGGTGACGGTCCTGGATCAATCCCTAAGGGATATATCCAAAGACGCCGCCTCGTTATTTTGAATCAAGGTCAGATGACGATGTTGAAGGGTATATCTAGATTTATTTATCCAATTTTTGATTAAATGCTGGTTGATGAGTTTTATATTTTTTAGCAACTTGTTTGTTTGTTTTATATAGAAGAAGTTTATAGAGGTTACAGTCGGAAATAAGTCATTAATGGATTAAAGAGACCATTAGTTTAATGAACAAAAAATTCAAAAACCTTCACCTAAATTTACGGTTTAAAATTAAAAAAAAAAAAAACGAGTATTGCAACGGAGCTACATTTCAACCATTGTTATTATTAGACTCGGCTATTTAACATAACAGTAAGGCTGGAATTTTACTTTCGAGGTCCAAGAATCTCACACTAAATTGGAAATTATGTTTATCTTTGATCTCTGATCTTCAAATGGTTAAAAAAAAGTATAAATAATAACTATAAATGAAAACACGTGAAGGTGGAGGTAATAATTGAAAGGAAAATATTTTAATTAACTTTTCCTTTGCAGAGAATGTGAGCTGTAATGACTAGATAACGACTAAACTTGGAAGTTCGGTAAAATAATACAGGTACCGCAAAAGATCTTTACACTTTTTACTTCACGAAAATTTTCTCAAAGCCTTAAATGGTTATATAGCTAACGATTGAATATAAAAAGCAGATTTACAGACAGCATTTTCTAAAGTCCAGCTCTTGTGGACAAGGAGAATAGACTTCTGAAAACAGAGCTTCAATACTTAATATAAGGAACATGATACTGCTCACTGTCAAAGAAAAATAGGACATTTATTAGGATTTACTAAAATTTAAAACAGTAAAAATATGACTAGTAATGATAAAAGCATGTGACAATTTATCAATAAAGGTTTAGAGGAGCTTAACGTCTACCATCATGAAGTAGGTAGTCGTATTTTGAAATTTTACTATCAGTTTAACTGAAATTTGATATATGTATCTATTTATTATGCTAAAGCCGTGGTCCAATAGGAAGCGCAAAGTAACACGCTCAGACTAATCAGCGCGTTTTCACCGTTTGCGTCATGTTCGCTTTGCGCCTTACGTTTCCTGTTTAACCACTGCTTAATTGGAGAACATACTATTTTAGTAATTCAATAGAGTATTAAGAAGATACGTTTACTTAATTTCCTCTTTGAAACTTTAGTACTAAAATTCTGCATGTCTGACAAGTTGTATTTTCATAATCGGCCTAAAACAAAATTTTAAGTGCCAGTTATGTCAAAATCTAAACTAGATTAACAATCAAAAATTTCCTTGAAATTATTTAACCATTCCTGTCTTTCGCCACTATTCAAATTATTTTCTATCACAAATTTATGAACTTCAAAATAAAGATTAAAACAGTTGATGAAGTGATCAATAACTAGTTAGGCGGTGTAAAGTGTCCACCGATACGATTAAGGTTTCATTTGTTGTATTTTACTATTTTTCTATATTCAATCTATTTGAAGAGTATTTTTTGATATTTCCTTCGTTTTCCTTCTTTAAGTACAATAAGCACAATGCATACTTATCGCAGACATCTATTTGTGTTCTATATCCACACAGTCTTAAGTTTTCCTCGTCTATAAAAAGAAATGATAGTACTCGAATGTACTCAAATGAGTGCAATATAGATAATTATTGATCTATTCGATCAAGGTATAGCGTAGCGGTTAAATTACTTTATATATCCAATCTCATTTCACATCTTCGCTTTATTCGACTCCTGAAAACTTCTATTATTACCTATTTCGTGTGTTTAGAAAGCCTAAGTTGAAACTTCCTTTGTAAACAAATTTCAAACAATATCAACCGTCATCTGACAGTGGTTCAAAATTACGACATTGTAATAGACATTTCTTTTAATGCTATATAACTGACCTTTTTTCGTCATTACAAGGGGTGAAGCGTTGGGTTGGCGTGGAAGTTTGGAGAGTTGGGTGCCAGTTCAGGTGTTGCTTCGTCATGTGACCGTGGTTCAAAATTACGGATCCCGGACCGTCGTCAATAGCCCGTTGTGTTGCTCTAGTACGACGTTAACTAAAATTACCATTACCCAACTGGATTACCGTCGCTCAGGGGTTTTATGGCACAAGAGCATATTTGGCAAACACGACAAAAAAACGTCCACGACATCTGAACGGGTAATTTTATTTTGGTAATTTTTAATTAACGCCAAAAAGAGCAACACAACGGGCTATTGACGACGGTCCAGGATCAGTCCCTTAAGGGAAAGAACCGAGGACAACACCTCGTAATTTTGAACCACGGTCAGATGACGAGACAGCTGAACGGGATTACTAATACTATTTGGGTTCCAACGCCGGTTGGAAGAAGCGGGTTGTCAACCCCGGAGGGTTGCGAATTCGTAACTTGATACAATCAGAGTCGTGTATGTGTGGGAGGGTACACGTTAAATCTGTCGTAGCCACAAATCTTACGTTGGCGTGGTGTGGTAGTTTAGAGAGTGGGGTGCTAGCTAAGGCGCGAGCACGTCATCGGATCGTGGTTGAACTTTAAGAGGTGTTGTCCTCGGATCTTATCCAGCGGGATTAATCCCGGACCGTTGTGACCCGGTTGGAAGATTAACGGATTTGCAACTGGAGGGTTGCGAATTCGAATCCAACAAACACCGTTGTGTACAAAGTTGGTCGGTGCACGTTTAGTTTGTCGTGACCTCAAATGTCCTCACAATGACATGGCGTCGAAGTTTGAAGAAAGGGTGCCGAATTGGGGGTTGCCTCGTCATCCGTGGATCAAAATTACGTGGTGTTATCCTCGGATCTTTTCCTTAGTGGGAATCGCCGACCATCCGGTATAGTGGTTAAGGGGTTAGCCTCTAGATGGGAAGGTTCCTGGTTCGAATCCGGGTCCGGGCATGGATGTTTGTAAGCGTATGGGGTAGAGGTGGCTGGTGCGCCTTAAATCTGTCGTGGCCGAAAGTCCTCAGGGTGGGTTAGTGTGGAAGTTGGGAGAGTGGGGTGCCAGCTCAGGTGTTGCTTCGTCATCGTAGTTCAAAATTACGAGGTGTTGTCCTCGGATCTTACTCTTAAGGGACTAATCCCGGACCGTCATAAATAGCCCGTTGTGTTGCTCGATTACGACGTTAACTAAAATTACCTTTACCTAAGTGGGATTGATCCCGGACCGTCGTCAATAGCCCGTTGTGTTGCTCCAATACGACGTTAATTAAAGTACCTAGCTACCTCCCGGACCGTCACAAATAGCCCGTTGTGTTGCTGCAGTGGGACGTTATTTCTACTACCTACCGACAACGTGAGTATATAAATATATGAGCAAAAAAATTTGAATTGAAAATTTTTTTTTGCAGACAAATTAAATAGTTTTATATTCTAAAATGAAAGTAACAACGCTACTTTAAAGTCTAATTTATTACAGTTCAAGTGTTCCACTTGCCCTTGTAAAATATATTACGCTTGACACAATTCTAATTCCGTGATGGTCAAAGGAGCGGCCGAATGCTGTGGAATTTGCAAAACCCATCGACTGATTTAAAGCCGGCTGGAAAACTGAAATTTCTGGAAATCGATGGGTTTTCTCATCGAAACCTGTTCCGAAATTTGACCTTGCTCGTGAACACCTCTGCAGCGTGACTGATTGACAGCAGACAGCCCCCCGCAGGTAAAAGTTTCCGCGATGTGGTTAAATAATTTGTACTTTGAAAGGATGAATTAGCGGAATTTCGACTTTATTCCACTTCTGCTGATGTTATCGTCTGTGGATTCGCGACGCTTAAATGTACGCGATAAAGTCATTTTCTGCGTCTGTCTCATCTCAAATTTAAACGTCGCGTTGCGGGAAGATGTGTTTAGCTGGAGAAAAACAGATTGCTTATAGTTTTCCTTCACAAAACAGTCTTCAAAATTTTCCTCAAGCACTTGAAATTTTCGATGCTGTGGAGGAAGTCGTAATGCGCTAAAACATTGCAAAATTAGTTTGTACGGTTAACTTCACTGCGAAAACCAAGATTTTTTAATTTAAAGAAGGAAATATTTTCAGTCGATTATTCCAATTATTTTACTTCTGATTTTTACTTAGAAACGTTCCACACTGAAGTGGGTCACTCCATATGGAGATACCTGTTGCACCTCAGACACGGAATTTTCTTTTCCGTCTTTTTACCTTTATTAGACATGGTTTTAAAACCCATAAATCTCAATTTTTCAAATATTTTGCCCGCTATTAGCTGAGGTATGGGAATTTACAATTGGGCATTTTTACGAAATGGTGGACATCTTGGATTTTCTGCACTGTTTTTCAAGGACTCTGACTTGAGAACTAATAATCAAAATTCAAGATGGATGACATTTTTGTACAAGTGGCTAATTTTTAAATTCTTGTAATATTGGGGAAAAATTTAGAAAAAAAAAGATGTATGGGTTTCAATGATATTGGAAATCTAAGATGAAAATTTGAAGATAAAAAATCGGGTATACTAGGTGCAGCAAACTTTTCTCGAAATTAGAGTTTTCTTGTAGAATAAACCATGTGTAATTATGGGAAGTATCGTATAGAAAGTTTTTATATTCATGGAAGAGTATATCTTAATAAATCTGCTACTGAATTCGCACATAGATGAATTCACTGATGTGATACTTTTCACTTTAGTTGAATAGTTAATTAGTTTTGCTTAAATACTCATATACTTCTCCATACGTAGTCAACTTATATACTTGCTTTAAATATACTAACCATGATCTTTCAAGTTAAACATAAACAAGACTCTTGCCTTGCACAAAAAATGCTACCAAAAGAGTTTAATCTTTTGACTACGGCCGGTACATCAGTTGTACCATGAGCGCGTCAAGAAAGAATTGAGACAACGGCCAGTACATCAGCTGTACCTTGAAAGGTATAATAACCATGCCTATAAAGAATTTAGACAACGGGCCTGTACATCAGCTATACCTTGAAAGTTATAATAATCGCGCCCAGAAAGAATTTAGACAACGGCCCAGTACCTCAGTTATACCTTGAATGTAATAATAATCGTGCCAAGAAAGAATTTAGACTGCTGCTGTTACAGCAGTTGTACTTGAAAGTTATAAGTTATAATAATCGCGCCAAGAAAGAATTTAGGCAACCGCCCGGTACATCAGCTATACCTTGAAAGTTATAATAACCGCGCCAAGAAAGAATTTAGACAACGGCCCAGTACATCACGGCCCAGTACATCAGCTATACCTTGAAAGCTATAATAATCTCGCCAAGAAAGAATTTAGACAACGGCCCAGTAGATCAACTATACCTTGAAAGTTATAAGAATCGCGCCAAGAAAGAATTTAGACAACGGCCCAATAATCAGCTATACCATGAAAGTTATAAGAATCGCGCCAAGAAAGAATTTAGACAACGGCCCAGTAGATCAACTATACCTTGAAAGTTATAATAATCGCGCCCAGAAAGAATTTAGACAACGGCCCAGTACCTCAGTTATACCTTGAATGTAATAATAATCGTGCCAAGAAAGAATTTAGACTGCTGCTGTTACAGCAGTTGTACTTGAAAGTTATAAGTTATAATAATCGCGCCAAGAAAGAATTTAGGCAACCGCCCGGTACATCAGCTATACCTTGAAAGTTATAATAACCGCGCCAAGAAAGAATTTAGACAACGGCCCAGTACATCAGCTATACCTTGAAAGCTATAATAATCTCGCCAAGAAAGAATTTAGACAACGGCCCAGTAGATCAACTATACCTTGAAAGTTATAATAACCGCGCCAAGAAAGAATTTAGACAACGGCCCAGTACATCAGCTATACCTTGAAAGCTATAATAATCTCGCCAAGAAAGAATTTAGACAACGGCCCAGTACATCAGATGTACCTTGAAAGTTATAAGAATCGCGCCAAGAAAGAAATTAGACAACGGCCCAGTAATCAGCTATACCATGAAAGTTATAAGAATCGCGCCAAGAAAGAATTTATACTACGGCCGTTACAGCAGTTGTACCTTGAAAGTTATAAGAACCGCTCCAAGAAAGAATCACGCTTTTTATTATCTATAAGCCGAACTCAAAAGGTTTACATAAATTGGATCAATTAAACTTTCTAATAAGATGTCAGTGTTTTCTATTGAATGCCATAAGTTAGATACCATCGCCGTAGAGCATTGCCCAACTGTTGTCGAGAGGACAAAAGCCATCCACTTGAGCAGAACCTCTGTTGGGCCCACGTGAACGCAATTGCCTTCTCTCAGGGAAACCCCATCCCTCGGAACATTTACATGGGAAAAAGAGTAAAATCGGAAGCTTTCCTCAAACCCGCGTCAACGTACCGGGTTACAGGCGAAATCTTGCCTTTCACGCAAACTCGGCCACCAATTACCATCAATCCATCAAACCCCGGCTCGAAAACCAAAATACGGATAGGTATACGGCCCGTGGCCCCCGCACAGAAACAAATAAATAAGCTTCACAGCAGCCGCACTTTCCAATTCGGGTAACGCTTTCCTCCGGTAACTCCATCCCGAATCGGAGGAGAAATCTCGCCCGCTTCCGGAGGATATCGAGTGTCCAGGTAAGGTTTCGTCTCGTATTTTGTGCCCCTGGAAACCCTAATCTCAGGAAGTGTGGGTAACTCTATATAAGAAAGGTTTAGGATGTCGCCTGGGCTCGACCCTCGCGATATCCCCCAATTCGCCCGATTTCCGCCTACCCGGGCAAGCATGCAGAACCGTCTTGAGGGCTTCTCCAGAAATCGATAGTCCTGACTGGAATGGAATGAATTGAAAAAAAAAAAACGCCCTAACTGCACATTCATTCTTACCTTGTTCGAAAAACTAGAATTTTTCGTTTTCTTCCTTCTAAATTCTACGTGGTTCAAAATTACGAGGTGTTGTCCTCGGATCTTTCTCGGACCTTCGTCAATAGCCCGTTGTGTTGCCCTAATACGACGTTAATTAAAATTACCATTGCCATCTAAATTTTAATCAGAACGAAAATAGAGTATTTCCTTCATTTCTCAGTTTGGAGAGTGGGGTTCCAGCTCAGGTGTTGCTTCGTCATCTGACCGTGGTTCAAAATTAAGATATGTTGTCCTCGGATCTTTCCTTAAGGGACTGATCCCGGACTGTCTTCAATAGCCCGTCGTGTTGCTCTAGTACGACGTTAACTAAAAATCACCATTACCTTCATTTCTCTTCTACACACTTTAATCTTTCCTTTCGCGGCCGACCAACCGGTATAATGGTTAAGGTGTTAGCCTCTAGAGCGGAATGTTCCTGGTTCGAATCCGGATCCGGGAATGGATGTTTGTTAGCGTATGGTGTAGAGGCGGCTGGTGCACCTTAAATCTGTCGTGGCCGAAAGTCCTCACGTTGCGTTGGAGTGGAAGTTTGGAGAGTGGGGTGCCAGCTCAAGTGTTGCCTCGTCATCTGACAGTGGTTCAAAATTACGAGGTGCTGTCCTCGGATCTTTCTCTTAAGTGATTGATCCCGGACCGTCGTCAATAGCCCGTTGTGTTGCTCCTTAGGTTACGTTAATTACAAATTACCCTCATTTGCTCAACAGTTTCTTTCTAATGACGAGATAACTCGTCCATCAAGATCTGACCAGTTTCCTTCTAATTACGAGATATCTCGTCCATCAAGATCTGGCCGTATCAAGGAGGTTTAACCAAAAATAAACTTTATACTTTACTGCAGTTTAAGGACTAGCTATTAGTTTTTGAGGTTCAAAAATAGTAATTATATGCTTTTCGAAAGTCTTATATATCCTTTAAACAGGCTACATCAGATTCTATTCTTCGTGAAAACAAGAATTTAATGTCTCCGCAAATATATCAGTTAATGAGAGTCTGCTCTAAGCGAACGATATATAGATTGACTAGTTTAATCCGAGGTAACAAGTCCTGTTCCACAGCCACCTTAACGTGTGTGCGTCATTAATTTCGACCAGCATCGTAGTAACCAACCTTGAATCTTTATCTGAATTTGGTACCAACCTCTGCAACATTTCAATTTCGCGTTTATCGAGGCACCTTATTAACACGCATCCTACGACAGAGCGTCGTTGCACGGGCCACTTACAGCAGAGAACCCCCGCCACTTTCGGCCAGCCAATTATAAATTCTGCCTGGTAATTGGTCCACCGGAGGAATACGTGACACAACTGGATGAATAAGACACGCGAAATGGGAAGCGAAGATTACGGACTGACCTCGATCTTAAATGTGGAATGAATGCCATTCCATTCTTATACCTATCTGTCCAGTTGATAAGCCTCTATGCTGCTGTTGTATGTTGGTCAGACTCTTTCCTTTTGCATCTATTGGGAACATAAAGTAAAACTACGATGGCTTTTACGTGATCGAAATAGTTAATTGCTGGAGAGAATAGCTCGGAGATTCCATACCTAAGTATGGTGTCGAGTCAAAAGTAAAAACCCAACTCTACAACTTTCACAAATATGTGAAACAAAAGATTTTTATTCTCTCCCGTTCAAACAATAACTGCAGTTGCTCTTATTGTCTAAGCTTATGTTCTCTTCTGCTAAAGTCCATAGAATGCATCCAATTCTTAAACTTCCAATTCGATCTTTATTAAGGTATCTTTACAAATAAAAAAGTATAAATCATTCATTTTCATACATGAAACACATTTTTTTATACATTCATTTTTGTTTATTCAGTTCACAATGCGGTGTAACATTAAGTTTAAGTTTGGCACTTTGAAGGAGATAGTTGAGTACAAATTTTGGTGTAAAAATCTAAAAAAGTTATTTTTGTATTCCCTTTTGTGCCTGGCTTGTGAAAAAACCCCACAGCATTTCCTCTTGTTCAAATATTACGCAAGATCCATATTTAGACAAGATGCGACAAACACAAGGCATATAACGAAAAGCAATGGACGTTCACACCCAAATAGAGTTAATTTTACTGACACAGAAAAAAGAAATACTCTCTGGGTAGATTACAGGAACCTGTACCTCCTACAATTTGCAATCTGCTCGTCCTGTGGGTCACACAGTACATTTTGAAAACTATCCTTCGATTCTAAAATATTCCGTTTGTACACATCTTTTCTGGTTTAAAAATAATTGTTCGACTTGTAAGATCGGAAGTTGAACCCCTCTTCTTTGAGCTAAACCATACTGTATGGAATTCAACGAATACACAAACTCAGAGGTTAGTTTTGGCACTTCTGAAGGAAAATGAAACGACCAAACACGTCACTTAAGGAGATTCTTCCATAAAATACCTTAAGCAAGAATTAACCTTAAATTTTAAGCAAGACTCGGAAAACAAGCTTAATGTTGAAAATTGCTCCATTTAAATGTGAAGAAAAAATTATAATTTAGTTTTCCTGTAAAATTTACGATTTATATAATACTTCAAGTGTTTATACTTGACATTCACGAAAATAGTTTTAGAGTATGCGCTCTTAATTTCGACAGATATGTTTATGGAAACATTGAAAAGTCAAGAACAATTTCATTTTTAGTTTGAATGAGTTGGAACTCAGTAAAAGGAGGAACTAATTTTATGTCACTTAAATTATTCTTGTTGGTTGTTTTTTGGGTTTCATTGCATAAGGTCCATATTTGGCCAAGCTGCGCCAAAAACGAGACAACGTCAAGCAAAAAATACCGTGAAAGGAAAGAGGAATTGGAGAATCGAGTAGTAGGATGGAAGCAGAAAAAATATCGCTTGAGTGTATTACTGGGAGTTTGCCCGTGTTTAGTAAATACAGTAAACCCCATGGGGCTTACTGTATTTACTGTATTTGGGAACGTACCTCGGGTCGGTGAAACTCGTACACATCTAATTGATATGTGCCACTAAGGGCTTAAATTATTCTTGATTGTCAAATGTTTCAACTACGTTCGTTCTTATTACTGCCAACTTTGGATATCATGAGCTAATGTAACATATTTATCTTGGAATACTTCATGGGTTTCCTTTAAGTAATGCCTTATCTGATTATTATTATCCTGATTTACTGATTTAAAATGTTTCTTGGGACGCATGCCTAGTTTTTTCAACGATTAGTGAAAATATTTTTTATAAACTTGCATGGAAACTTATATCTCAAAATTACTTTTATGGAACCAAAAAAAAATTATGCGAATAAAATGTACTTGTTCAGTGATGACTTTCGATTGTCCATTAAAGATTTTACAGCGTCGAAATGACAATTTTCAATCATTCCTAAATTCCCGAAGCAACCGGTTTTTCTCTTTTGACATCCCATACGCAAATTAGTCGGAAACGTCATTCAACGTGAAACTATGCATAATAGCGACCCCGAAATTAAACGTTATTTTTAGGTAGTAGTACAAATGATAAGAATTGTATGAAAAAATAATGACTTGCGTGTCAAGACACGTTCAGTACAAACTTTCCCATAGAAGATACCCGAAGTGTCACTAAAATATGATGTAAGATGAGAGGATCGTGATAACTACATGAATCGGACGAGTAGAATGATAATTCAAAAAACTGTAAGCGTGAAAAGGTTTATGTAAGCTTTGCGATAGCTCTCAGATATTCCGCACACGTTTAAAAACAAATTTCCCGACTCGGCAGTGAAATGAACTTATCAGATGGAAAGCAAAATGCATGATCTATCTTTGATTTGGATGCTAAGAATAAATGTTTTTAAGCTTGTGGTAATTCAGTACTTTTAGATAGGGTTTCTATTTGATACGGTGTGAATATTTTTATAGAATTTTGTCAGCATTCGTTAGGAATGTAAGAAATTTTTGATGGAATTTTGTCAGAATTCGTTAAGAAGGAACACTGAAATGGAATTTTGTCAGAATTCGTCAAGAATCATAAGAAAATATTTTATAAGGAAAATAATAAGTTTCTTTTTTTGTGCGAGAAACCTTAAATTACATTGCTTGCGTTGTGTTAGTAACCTTTTTTGAACTATTTGAATGAAAAATTTGTATGCTCTCAAAAGTTTCTTGCCCATTTGTTTGCTACATTTTTGAGAAAAATGGCTTCTTTAGAATATGTTCCAAATAAATCATTCAAAAATTATTACCTTCTTTTGGAAATTAGACAGCCTTCATAAATGTAATATAAGCATATCCCGAATTTAATAATCCAAACTATAAAACTAAAATATAATAAATGTGATGGAATAAAAATAATATAAAAAATGAATAATAAGTATTATTAAGCTAGAATGAAAATCAAGCAAATAATTTCTAAGCTTTTAAGAATAGGGTTATTTAGACCACCTCCAAAATTAATTGCTTTAAATATTTCTGCATAATTAAATAAGTTTCGTCCTGTTACTGCTGAAATTCAAGTTAAAAAACCTGCGATTAAAAGTTATTGTTCCCATCCCATTGTTCTTCGTTGGAGAAATAATTGAAAGTTTTAAAGTCGGAATTATAAATCAGGTCATGGCCAGAATATGACTCAATCACGGTTGAGTTTTCTACCCATTTGTCCAGTTTATAAATTACACACTTCATATTATCGCGTTGCTTTCTTTGCAGGAAAAGCCCGTTATTTTCCGCAAGAGCAAAATAAATAAATGACGACAACCTTGGTGTGAGTTCTAGAGTGGGTGTGAATTACAGAGTAAATGGCCTTTGGTGCGAAATTTCAATTCAACTTTTGGTTTCTTTTCCCCTTAACCCTTCACAATTTTATTTAAAAAGCAGGAGTGCATATACTTATGAGTGTGCAGTTTGCTTTTGTCTGTTTACGTTTGAAAATAGTCTTTCGTGCCTTTTCTTTCTCGCCGTGGAGATGTACAAAAATAGTTATACTTTTAAAGAGGAATCGTCAAGTCTTAAAACTATAGTGCTCGTGGTGTGGTTATATAATTCCAGGAATGGCCAATATAACACTTTTTATTTATATGGGACGCCACAGAACTCAACATCTACAGTTGAAAAATTAATATTTACAGTCCATAATATATCAGTTTACAGGTTATATACAGTTCTCCACAAGACCTTCATTGGCATCACTACCAAGTTCTATAAAGCTTGTTTTACACTACAGCAACCAACCGAACGTGCCGCCCAATTAACGACGAAAAAAGCTGTGATTGACATGTGGAATGACTGCTCTTTTAGTGACTGATTTGTCATATCCGGCACGGGATCACTCCGTGTTGTTCTAGTGTAAAAGATTAAATCTTTCTACTCCATTAAGTCATCCTGAAGCGTTCACTGCCACCAACCCATGTGCCACACGACCATTTAAAGATCTTAAATGATTAATTAGTAAGTGTTAGTTATATTGGCAATGTTGAGACATTTGTGTCCCATTAAATGCTCTTAAAGGGATCCGGAACACAAAAATCGTCAAATTTTCGATTTTTTAAAAATTATTTTAAGAAATTTTCTGTGTTTTTCTGCTTAAAATGACGTTTAAATCATGTTTCTATCTTAATTAGAACTAGCGATATAATAATTTGTGTGGTGCGTTGTTTTGAAAATCTAACACTCTTGACAGTTGTTGCCATTGCAACAACATCTGTCTTTACAACTTTAAATGCGTTTTTCTCCAATATACATTTTTTCAAGATTTCCTGTATTCAAATTGCTATAAGTCGAAAACCGATAAAGTTTAAGGGTTGTATTTTGGAATATATCTTTTTCAAACATTATACTTTAATTTCGATTCAGCAAATTTAAAACAAATATTTACTTTTAAAAATATGACTTAAAAAAAAAGTACCTTAAAATTTTCATTCAAATATTTAAATTTTTTTTAAAAATATTTTTTAAATTGCTTAAACAAAATTAAAGTTTATAAATTTCTGAATAATTTACTGCAAGAATTTTGAAAATGGATCAAGAATATTATGAGTTTTAGCAATTTAAAATGACCCCTCTTTTTTTCAAAAAATTTTAATTTAAAGTTTCCAAAAAAAAATTTCTTTAATGGGTCACGGACCCCTTTAAGCGTAAAAATATTAATTTCTCAAAACCTTGTTGAAAGTATGCCCAGAAGGGTTGCTAGTATAATTGCAGCACGTGGGGGAACCATCCCCCTATAAAAGCACGTATTCTTTCCCTTATACCATCACATCTTACTGGCCGGTCCATTATTGTAGGTTGGTGTATATTATCCCTAATAATCGAAAACCCTAACGTGAATTAGATATTCATGCATAGGTTCAGATTCAAGGAATAGTCTAGAATAGAATTCTAGTAGGAAAGTTTTCTTTCCGGTACTTATGTCGACTTATTCGAAATATTTATGAAGAACAACACCTTTATTTCGTATTTATACATACCTTAGCCCTTTCCTAGTTATTTAAATCACACAAAATCCAAGAACGCTTACAATTTTATAAAACTTTATGCTTTGAAATTAATGATTTCAAAAATAGGTAAACAACCTCGGAGAAATAATGTGTATGAGTTTACCAACAGAACAATTTGAGTAGAATATATCAGGCCATTTATCCATGTCATCTGTCGGCGCATTAATGGAATGATTTTTTGTAGGTAGATAGGTAGTTAATCCACGTCAAACTAGAGCAATGCAGCGGACTATTGGCAATTTTCCAGTATAGATATAGAAAAGAAAGATCCGAGGACAACACCTCGTAATTTTGAAACAAGGTCAGATGACGAAGTCAACACGAGCTGGCACCGCACTCTCCAAACCTCTACTCCTCGCTAATCTGAGGACATTTGAGGCCTTGGCAATACCCAAAAGTAAATCGGACCGCGGTGGCCCGATTGGAAGACTAACGGATAGCAACTGGAGGATTGCGAGTTTGAATCCAACAAACACCGTGTAAGGAGGGGCTGGTGCACGTTAAATTTTTCGTGGACTCAAATGTCATTACGTTGGCGTTGTGTGGACGTTTGGAGAGTGGGGTGCCAGCTCAGTGCTAGCGAACATTCAGGCTCCATCGTCATCACCGGTAGCTGACAAATGACTGCCTGGTGGTTCGCGGTGGGTTCCTTCCTTTCCCATGGATCGCTGGAAGTTCGTTGTGGAAATAATTTCTACGAGCGGCTCGCGAACGTTTCGACTCGCAAATGTTTACGCACCTAACTGATGTACTGGCCGTTGTCTAAATTATTTCTTTGCGCGCTCATGGTACAGCTGCTGTACCGGATGTAGTCTAAAGGTTAATAGTTGGGTTGGTGTGGAAGTTTGGAGAGTGGGGTGCCAGCTCAGTGCTAGCGAACATCCAGGCTCCATCGTCATCACCGGTAGCTGACAAATGACTGCCTGGTGGTTCGCGGTGGGTTCCTTCCTTTCCCATGGATCGCTGGTAGTTCGTTGAGGAAATAATTTCAACGAGCGGCTCGCGAACGTTTCGACTCGCAAATGTTTACGCACCTAACTGATGTACTGGCCGTTGTCTAAATTCTTTCTTGGCGCGCTCATGGTACAGCTGCTGTACCGGCTGTAGTCTAAAGGTTAATAGTTGGGTTGATGTAGAAATTTGGAGAGTTGGGTACCAGCTCAGGTGTTTGCCTCGCCATCTGACCGTGGTGTTCGAAATTACGTGCTGTTGTCCTCGGATGTTTTCCTTGGGGGAAAGATCCCGGACCCTCGTCAATTTTGAACTGGTGCAGTGTCTCACGACACTAGACACGGGAGTGTGTGTTGTGTTAGTTAGTTAGCACCGTCGTCAATAACCCTTTGTGTTGCTTTAGTACGACGTTAATTAAAATACCTACCTACCCAAAAGATAATCGTGAAACTTCATTCCGCACTCCGAAAAACAAAAGCCAAAGCATAAAATTGACAGAAATAAAAAGGTAAAGGTTCTCCCCCTTCTGAGAGGAGCTTCCGAAAAGGAGGAGGCAAAAAAAAGCTAATACACCGAAATGAAAATGAAGCTAACAACTGAAAAAGAGCAGCATTTCCTATTCTGTTGGTAGCGAGGCGCCGTTCAGATATCAGTAAATAAAAACGAGCTCTCAGCCAAAGACGTTTTCCCACGGCAGATAGCACCAGTAGCCGCGGGCTCGTCTTCCCAGGTCTGTGCTGCTCACTTCACTTCCCCTCCCATGCCCAGGGGCATCATCCTCAGGGCTACCTAACCTCTATTACGAGAATGCTCAGCGGCTAATGGAAGGGTTCTCCGCTTCTTGTTTATGTGTGTGTTTTAATTACTTTTGCAGAAACTCGATTGCCTTTGTTTGTTTATTGGAAGCGTTTTAAAAACGTGGTCGATAGATGACTCGAAATAGAAGACGCGTTTGATCGGATTTTTAATGACGCGTTGTTGTTCCTGGAATCGATTTTTGGGGCTGTTGCTGTCAGAATTCCAGGAAGAGATGGGTGTTTGCATGTTTGACTGTTGAGAAAATGAGGGTAATTTGGTAATTTATAATTAACTAGAGCAACTAAAGGTACTAGAGCAACACAACGGGCTATTGACGACGGTCTGGGATCAGTCCCTTCAGGGAAAAATCCGAGGACAACACCTCGTAATTTTGAACCACAGTCAGATGACGAAGCAACTTCTGAGCTGGCACCCTACTATCCAAAATTCCACACCAACCCAACGTGAGGACTTTCGGCCTCGACAGATTTTAAGGTGCACCAGCCGCCGCCTCTACGTTATACGCTTACAAACATCCATGCCCGGGACCGGATTCGAACCAGGAATCTTCCGATCTAGAGGCTAACACCTGATTGTTTATGAAGCACTTTTAAACACTTTAACACAAGAAATGAGTTATAAAATGCATTTTTTTTCCACAAATATTTTATCTAAAATTTTTTATTTTTTTGTCACTTTAAAAAGTTTGTAATATTTTGCGAATTAAAAAAAATTAAAACGCCGTGTTAAAGTCTCTAAAAGGATTCAAAGATTACAGTGTAACAATTTCAGATTAATACAGTAATTTATTAATAAATGAGATGCCCCCAAAGCTTGTAAATTTGCTTATCCACTATTACCGCGACGTACGTCTCAGAACATGCTTTTTTCATGTTTGGGGTCTCAATACTCAAACACTACTTGAGATTCATTCATGAAACTTTTTATGATTGTTTATGAATCCCTTTTACACACACACACACACACACACACATATATATATATATATATATATATATATATATATATATATATATATATATATATATATATATATATATATATATATATATATATATATATATATATATATATATATATATATATATATATATATATATATATATATATATATATATATATATATATATATATATATATGAAATGCCCCCAAAGCTTGTAAATTTAACATGGGTGCCTATGGAGGTGCCGGACCTACTTTAAGACGTGCCCTTGAGGCGCAGCCCATTCAGGAATGATAAGCCGATTCCAGTTCCCGATAAATCTAAAAAACGAAATAAATGAAACGCGTCGCTCGGAATCCCAATGCACTAATGAGAGAAAAAGAAGAGGAAAGCAAAGTACAAAAAAGCGCCGGACTTTCCGTGAGAGTCTCGGTGAGGTCGACTCGCGTGGGACCTTTCCTCCGAGCAAAGGTTTTCCAGCGAAGTGAGACGGAGGTTGACAACCGCGGTGGAACGACACTGGTCACTCCTCCGGTCCGCTGCAACACCCCCATAAGTGGGAGACCTATGACCAGTTCCGGTCGTCGCCTCGACAGAAATCGCCGCAATTTGCTACCTCTGCGGGTGACCCATGAGTTTTGTTCCCCATCGCTCATTAAAAGATATTTATTAGAGTAGGAAGTCCCGAGTTTCCGATGTACATTGCGGCCCATTAGGATCGTTTCTTTTGTTCTGGGGAAGATCGCTCGATTGGGTCTTTTTCAATCCTCGAATGATTAGGGGTGGTTTCAGGTCGTGGTTCAGGTGACCGGCTTTCCATTCTTCTGGAGGTGGGCAGAGTTCGATGGCGATTAGCGACTTTCGGTGGAATTCAGTCTCCGAATTATTCCATATTTTATTGTTTTGTTTTCTTTTCTCCCCAAAAACTGGAGATGCCTCCATCATTTCAAGTGACAGTCGACCGGAACTTCCGAAAGCAATTTTACGGCTGCTATTATCAGTGTATTAGTGATTGATTTCCCCTGGAGATAAAGCTCGCCTCCCTTTCTATTGTCAGCTGGACCTTGTTGTTCGCCAATTTCCAGCGCGATGATGACAGCGATAATCGCAGTCGGAAATTGGAGGCATTTTCTTGTATTTTTGATTTCCATCGATTCCTAAATTATGAGAAAAGTGTTCAACGGGGTGGTGCATTGACACACCCCGGGGAGTAGTGTCCATCGTTCGAACTTTCTCCCACCTCCGATGTCCATTGTGAGTGGTCATGCTTTCACTCCGGTGAGAAAATTGGTGAAAGAAGATCGACTCGGGGCATGGGTTAGAACATTTTCGTTTTGAGAAATTCTTTGGTATCTGAACTTTATTCTCCTTTCTTGACCCCCCGAATTTTCTAACAATGCTTGTTCCTCGCCATTCTTTTATTTCGACGTAATTTCTAAAATTATGATTTTTCGAAGTGTAATTCATGGGACATTTTTTACTTCATTGTTTCCCTAATTTGTTGATAAGACGAATATATTAAATCTTTCTCGGATTTTAAAAGTAGAGAATATTTTTTCGAATTGAACAGTGATAAAATCACGGTTGAACCAACTTCATGTTGTCTCACTGTGCTTTCGCGTTTCACCATTGTTTCGACTATATCTCCTTTCTTGATATATACAGCCTGAGTTAAAATCCTTTTACGCAAGGGCAGTGACCGTTCTTTAAACATGGGAAATTGCAAAACTTTTCCAAATAATTTTATTTTCGGCAATACAATGAGATAGTGACTAGATGAAATGGGCAGACGTTCTCGAAATTTGCTCGCCAATCATTCGAAAGGACACTTGTATTACAAACATTCGAAGAAAAAATTTAATCCTGTAGACATAAGCTGTTGCTGTCTATTGTAGATCTATAAGATTGTTATGCAAAACTGATCGTATTTCGCTCGTCTACAAAGTTTAAACATTTCGTTTATACTTTTAAACCATTTCTTATTTCTTTCAAACCTAAACAGAACCGATAAATAAATTAGATAAGACTGAAGTTAAATGTAAATCTTCTACTTGCTCAAGTATTTTTCGAAAGTGTATTATATATTTCTTTAAATAACAAATATAAACTGGCACTCTTCTTGATGCTTTATTTGCTATTTATTTATATGAATAGCATATCTGAGGAGTTGTTGTTATTCAACTTGCGAAACTAGTCAAACTGTTTTAAATTTTACGCTACATTCATTTTGAAATTTAATATTTTACTATTTTTATTTGCTTTATATAAATTATTTAGAATTTGTTTATCTTTCAAGCATTTTCAGTGTTATTTTCAATACGTAAAACTATATAAATAAATAGTTTGTGTGTATAAAGGCATTAAAAACAGTGATACATTAACTATATTTTAAACGCTCTTGAATCATGTAGTTTGAAGTTATATTCTGTTTAATATTCTTAATTAACCTAATTAGACCACAGGAAGTAACTAGTTCTGTTGAAAAAGAGTTTATAATAGTTTATAAGAGTTTATAATTAAAAACCGTCAATAATTAAATCCTCAAATTAAACGTTTTAAAAGTATCTTTCATGAAAACCTTAATGCGTAAGTTACATCTCTAAATTAGTGTTTCCTTTCTATGTGCTTTTATATATGAATACATTTAACCTTTATAATTCTAATCGGTAAGTCAATACTGTCGTGCGAATTCTAGAATTATATTATACATGCTATATAATATTTTTAGTGATAAGAATTAAAAGGATACAGGATTTTTTTACAGAAGCACAGCTTTAGTCGCAAGATAAGAAGGCTGTGTGTGTGAAACAAAATATCTAAATAAATGCTTGTTGTGTTACATAAAAATCTTGTTGGAGAAACACTTCAATACTACTCGACCTATAATGTGTCTAATACCTTAATCTATGAATATCTGAAAATCACAGTATCATGTGGGGAGGCAATATGAAAATGTAGAAGTACATTACAAATTAGTTTCTATTTACAAGACACGTGTGCCTGAAACTTAACATAGCTCAAAATCTAAAGTAGGTAAATTAAAGATAGATATAGATTCATAGCATAAAGCATATAATTTCGAATGGATTTTTTTTAAATACAAGAACATGAAGATTCAACCTATCAAGATATTAGCAATCATAAATAAATTGCAATCAATATTTGTACTATAAATCTCCGAACATTTCGAATAGATTTTTTGTAAAAATACAAGAACCTTACAAGAAAAACAAGATTCGACCTATCATGAGCTTAACAGCCATAAATTCAAAGCAGATTCATTACGTGTATTGCATAGCCTTCGAAGATTACCGAATATAGTTCGATAAAAGAGCCTTAAGATTCGACCTATAAAGAGCTTAAGAAAAATACATTCGATGCAGATTCATTGCATGCACTGCATAGGTAAGAACGATTCGAATATAATTTTGAAAAATACCAGATCCTGAAGACTTGTCCTAACAAGAGATTAAGAAAAATACATTCGAAGCAGATTCATTACGTATATTCATAAATAAGAGCATTTCGCGATTATATTTTTATAAAAATCTAAGAACATTAAATTTGTCCCATAAGAGCTCGACAACCGACATTCGAAACAGATTCATTACGTGTACTGCGTAGTTTCGAGCATTTCGAATGGATATTTATAAAAACACAAAAACCTAAAAATTCGTCCTACCAAAGAGATTAATGACAACCGTACTTTCGAAGCAGTTAAGTGTTTATGGAGGGGTGGAGGGGAAAAAAGGCCAGAACAGTTTTTTGCGATCGCGAGAAAAAAGGGGTGTCGAAAGAAAACGAGCAAAACAGCCCGGTGATCTCACGATAGAATCGGAAACTTGACCACTCGCATCAACCAAACAAAAAAAAACAAGGTGACCCACATTTACCCCGTTGGGATAAGGTAATAATCTCGAAAACACTTTGGTCTCCATCGCTTAGAAGTGCTCTCCTTCTTCCCTCGATGGAATATATTTTTCTTACCGTGTCACTCGGAAAAGGAGATCTCTCCCTCACACCATTGGTGGGAACGCCGTGTGAGGGCATCATTACGTAGGAAATCCGAAGTTGAGAGATGCTAAGATGTGGGTCAGGACCGTACACGAAGGGGACTTTTAATATCGTCACAGTTCGCCGCTACAGTCAATATTTGCTTTCCCTTCCAGGAACGCGGAGAGGGTGTTGGCGAGCATGTGAATCGTTACAGCATGCGGGTTTGACTTGCATAACAGGCATTCGCTACCCAAATGAATAATTTTAATCGGTGTTCGATTTGCCTGATGGGGTGGAGTGGTAGTTCTTTTTTCATTACTTATCCGTGATGCAATTCTTCCAATACGAATTCTCCAGGCGTTTTGATTGTAGGAGAGAACATTAATTTACTTCCTTCTTTAATTCCACTGCAAAGTCAGAAATGTTTGAAACGTTTCAGCGGTGTTTTTAAACTTTTCTTATTATTTGGTAGTTTTACCTTTCCGGTGGATGCCTCAACAAGGTATATCGTCATCAGCAAAAACGGACCAAATATTGACGAACGAGATATCTCGTCGTTGGAATAAAATTGACCAGATCTTGATGAACGAGATATCTCGTCATTGGAATAAAACTGACCAGATCTTGATGGACGAGATATATCGTCGTTGGAATAAAATTGACCAGATCTTGATGAACGAGATATCTCGTCATTGGAATAAAACTGACCAGATCTTGATGGACGAGATATCTCGTCATTGGAATAAAACTGACCAGATCTTGATGGACGAGATATCTCATCATTGGAATAAAACTGACCAGATCTTGATGGACGAGATATCTCGTCATTGGAATAAAATTGACCAGATCTTGATGGACGAGATATCTCGTCATTGGAATAAAATTGACCAGATCTTGATGGACGAGATGTCTCGTCATTGGAATAAAATTGACCAGATCTTGATGGACGAGATATCTCGTCGTTGGAATAAAATTGACCAGATCTTGATGGACGAGATATCTCGTCGTTGGAATAAAATTGACCAGATCTTGATGGACGAGATATCTCGTCGTTGGAATAAAATTGACCAGATCTTGATGGACGAGATATCTCGTCGTTGGAATAAAATTGACCAGATCTTGATGGACGAGATATCTCGTCGTTGGAATAAAATTGACCAGATCTTGATGGACGAGATATCTCGTCGTTGGAATAAAATTGACCAGATCTTGATGGACGAGATATCGCGTCGTTAGAAGAAAATTAAACAGATCTTGATCCTTTCATCAGCAACAAATTGACAATATCTTGATCTTGAGACATCTTGTCCTTCACAAAATTAATCGAAACTTGACGGACAAGGTATCTCCTTGAAATCACTTGGAGGGTTAAGGTACTGGTTAATCTTTTGGATTTTCTATTTGGAATGAACTTTTGGTGGAAAAAGGTAATTTTTGAATCGATTATATTCTGTCTTGAGTGAAGAATATGAAGGGCATAAACGAATGTACGTTTCATAACATAAATTATTTTCGATTGCTTAGTGATTCTAATGAGTTAATAGCTTCATAAGAAATATATGAAATGTTAAAAAGAAGACTGTAATTAATTAAATATTTATTTATTTTAAGAATGGTTACTACCATTTTCCCAACCTTAAATATGGTTGTTTGGGTTGTTTTGGGTTTTATGGCACAGGGGCAACATATGGCCATGCTGTACCGAACACAATGCAGACTGTCAATAGACATGTACACAAAGAAAGTTTTACTGACATAGAAGAGAGAAATACACCCAGGGAGGAAATAACATGTGCCGCCAACAGGCAGTGGACATTCCATTAAGCCGCGGTGGTTCAAAAAGATTTAAATATTTTTTCACATTTTTAGTTTTAACTATACATTACGGTCAGATTGTGGCATTACAAGATATTTGACGCGGTTGTCTATCATACTTGTCAATGCTAACTCGGCAATTATTTAAGCTGATTGAGATGACATTGATGCACTTTTGAGTAAAGGAGAAAAGAAACGTGCATAATAAGAGACATTTTCATAAATATTTAAATTATACGAATGTTTCTTACTTATCCTTTCACATTTTCTGAAATTTGATGTAAAAGCTACGGTTTATGTAGTACACAGAAGCGAAGTGTGACTTTGGAACCTGGATAAAATGTGAAGCTGATACCTCCCACAGTCCAAAACATAATTTGATTACTTAAAATGAAGTTTTGTTGCCCCAGTGAGACTTTAATTCCCTACCTATCTACACTACTTTACAATAATGGACCGGACAACAAGATGTGATGGTATAAGGGAAAGAATACATGCTTTAATAGGGGGATGGTCCCCACGTGCTGCAATTACACTAGCAACCCTTCTGGGTATACTTTCAACAAGATTTTGATACACCGATGTGGGAATTTGTGTCGATTCCTGCTGCAAGAATGTCGCCAGCTCAGCTGTAGATTTCGGGCGTGGTTCCCTGGTCCATAAGTGTCGCTCTAACGCGTCCCACTAAAGTTATATGGGGCTTAGATCGGGATTCTGAGCATGGCAGGGAAGACGTTTTACATCCATTTCTTGATACCACTGCTTGACACAGGCTGCAACATGACAAGAAGCGTTGTCGTCCTGGAAGTAATATTTGTTCATTCAATAAAATTGCCAGAACGTAGGAAGAACCTGATTGTCCAAAATGTTCATGTAGGCGTCGCGTTCAATTGACCAGGAACAACATGCAAAGGTCCCAGGTCATACCACGAAAAACACTCCCAAACAAGTAATCGGATTTTATGCAAATCCGCTGGCGTCCGGTCCATTATTGTAGGGTAGTGTATTTATGTAATAATTTTGTGGTGCATGAAGAAATAAAATTAATAAAAATATAATGCTTGTGGAGAACGAATTATTGAAATGTTCTATGCTATCAACATTCATTTGAAGAACTTGTGCCTTGCAGAATGTTGAAAACACATCAACGTTTATTCGCTAAGTGAACACCGAAACTTTTCATCCTCAAAAATAAAACAGAGCCCCCCACCAAGGAATAGAAATCACATCCCCTGCCTTTGAACTTGCACAAATTTCTCCCGGGATACTTGGCATTGGAACTGCAATCATGGTCATTTGGGCATGAAAGGAATACTAGAAGCTTTTAGATCCACTTCCTGTGTATCTCAGATTGATCAGGAAGGGAGGAAAACTAATAAGCGCGCGGACACGCTTCGCAAACGAAACCATTTTTTATTCAAATAGTATATTAAAAATCCCATCCAACCTCCCACCTTCTGGCGCAAGAAGAAAAAAAAAAGGTGTGAGGAGAGAGAGAGAGAAGAAAAAGTAGGCCAAGAAATGGTTCGTCGATCATCTGAGTGATCTATTCCACACCCTCCAACCTCCTGAGCCGCGGGGGAGCAAACAGAGGGCTGGCTGGTGTTGTTGCTCCGCTTAGGTGGCGAAATTTTCGCCTACGTCCGCGTGTTTTATAGGCAGCGATTCGGGTTTCCTGTCTGACATGCATGGCGGAAAAATACTGGAATGCTCTGGCTGCGGTAGACGCGTTGCATAATTATTGCCGCGGCTATTGGCGTTCGGCGGACGAACAGCGACAGAGGTTGATTTTTTTTTAAAAATAGCGTTTAGTCGACTAAGTTGCGAATTTCTCTGCTTCTATTTTTATCGCTCTCTCGTGGTGATTTATCTTCTCGTCAAAAATTCCCTGTAGTAGCCAGCTTCTGGTGCAAAAACCTGTTCCAAATTGTCACCAGTTCTGGGCAAAGGACAATTTATTTTTCCTTCGTGGATCTTCATTCACTTTGGAGTAATTTTTTTGAAAATAGCATTGAGTTGACCAAGTTAGAAATTTCTTTGCTTCTATTTTTAACCCTCCCCTGTTGGGTTATCTTCTCGTCAAAAACTGCACTGTATTGGCCAGCTTCTAGTGTAAAATCCTGTTCAAAACTGTCTCCAGTTCTGGGCAAAGGACAATTTATTTTCTTTCTTGAATCTTAATTCCCTTTGGTGTAATTTTTTTTTTGAAAATAGCATTTAGATGACCAAGTAAGAAATTTCTCTGCTTCTATTTTTAGCCCTCCCCTGTTGGGTTATCTTCTTACCAAAAACTGCCCTGTAGTGGCCAGCCGTTGGTTCAGAACCCTGTCCCAGACTGTCACCAGTTCTGGGCGACGGACATTTTGCTTTCTCTACTTTCATCTTCAATTCTCTTGGAGTAATAGGGCAATTTATACACGATGAGATAGATCGACACTTTAGCAACTGGATCTTGAACGAGATATCTCGTCAAAGCACTCGGTGGATTAAATGGGTTTAACTCTCTGAGCGCCGCGAGATTTCCCAGTTGTTTAGTGTTGTTTGTCTTCCCACACAACACAGTTCCAAAAGAATCTATGGCTTAATTCTAGATTATATTGGTCCATCCATAACAATTTCTAGATTAAGTTGGTCCCAAGGGTAGTCTTTCTTTAGAACTATTCTATTGGTCATTTACTTCGAATATAATCTTTTGTAAAGGTTCTGTTTCTTATTTTTTAGAATATAATCAGCTGTACAGATTATATTGGTCCGGATATATACAGAAATGCAGTATGAAAACTAGCAAATATTGCAAACATTTATGTTTTAAACTATACATTCTTACAGTATTAACACATCATAAAATCAGTTCCTTCAGATGGGTTTGACCAGAAGAAATGCGCATGGTTTTTTCCCCGACGAAGAATTAAACACATAAATGACGCCCCATTACAACCCCTAAAACATATAAAACATTGTTTTTAAAATCGATTGATTTAAGTCGTGAAATGTATTTCGTGTTTAACAGCATAACTAGTTATCTTTTCTGCATCAGAATTTATAACTGTATCGAGAAACTACTCGATACATTCTTACTTGCAGTAATAACGGGTCGTAAAATTAATTCCAAAGGTGTTTCCGACATTCATCAGCAGGAAACGCGTTCGGTCGTTCTTTTCCGAGGAAGAATTAGGGGCCCTCTCAACATAAATGACGTCTCGCACAACAACCTCTCGGATGTAATAAAACGTGTCTCGACACTTTAGCTGCTGACTCACACCCGGCCGGGATAGATGACGAGGGAGAAAAGAACCAGAAACCAACCAACCGTCTGGAAGCAATAAAAACAAAAAATCAATCAACGTCTTTTTCATTTATCAATTTAGTGAGCGACGAGGTACGGCTGGGAAGATGACCTTCTTCCACCTAATGAATCTTCCACTAAGCTAAATCCTTCCCATGCACCTGTTCCGATTCCCCGGGGCCAGGAAAACAACAAATCTAATGACTTCCATTATTAATCTTCAGGGCTGTGGGACAGTGTGAGCCTCGCCGCAAATCTTCGTAGGCCACGGTGTCGTCCGCGGAGATCGGTCAAACGCTGTTCGGAAGCTGCTAAGGTCAGGAACCTGACGAATGGGGAGAGGATTGGGTTAATTAAGATCTTTAGTGGTTCGGAGAGATTAGTGCGCGGTGCTTTGTTGTTTTTGAGACCGGGCGGCTTCTCTGGAGGGGTGCTGTTGTTGTTGTTGTTTGGGAGTGGTGTCCGATTCCAATATGCAGATGATCTCCGTTTGTTTGTGAGGAGTGGGGAAGTGTTTGAACGGTCTGTGTTACCTTCCAAAATTCACGCATTCTTATCATCGAAGGGGAAAGGTTTGTTTATACACGCAAAAGCAAAAAGGTCTGTCGTATACATAGTTTCCAAATATAAGGCCCTGTTCTTATGAGGCGTTTTCGAGGTCAGCTTTTTGTAAGCATTAAATTGTGTTTTTTTTTTATTCCTCTAATTCAAGACTCTATCTGAGCGATAGTTGAGGATAGAGTAAAAATTTCAACGGATTTGAAATCTGCTGAAAATTTTACACCAGATCTATACCCTAAATGTGATTTTCTTTAAATAAATAATTACTTATTTAATAAATAATTAAATAATCAAATGCTAAATAATTAAATGGTAAGTAGTTAAATATTCAAATGGTAAATAATTAAATAATCAAATGGTAAATAATTAAATACTAAATCTGTTTTGGTATTGATCTGGCGTAGAATTTTACACCAGATCGATACCTTAAATGTGATTTTCTTTAATTAAATAATTACTTATTTAATAAATAATTAAATAATCAAATGGTCAATAATTAAATAATCAAATAATCAAATGGTAAATAATTAAATAATCAAATGGTAAATAATTAAATAATTAAATGGTAAGTAGTTAAATAATCAAATGGTAAATAATTAAATAGTCAAATGATAAATAATTAAATGATGAAATGGTAAATAATTAAATGCTAAATCTGTTTTGTTTTCGATCTGGGTAGAATTTTGCACCAGATCGATAACTTAAATGTGATTTTCTATACATAAATAGTTAATTATTTAATTGAATAATTAAATAATCAAATGGTAAATAATTAAGTAATAAATCTGTTTTTGGTATCGATCTGGCGTAAAATTGTACGCTGATTTGAAATCCGTTGAAATTTTCACTCTATCTTCAACGATAGCAAAGACAGAAATTTGAATAAGAGGAATAAGAAAACATAAGTTAATTCTTACGGAAAGCTGACCTCAAAAACGCGCAGTCGAAACACCTCGTGTGAACAGGGCCTATGTAAAATGTATCGTCCGCTAACAATTGAAACACTCAGTTTTTTTAGTCCAGCCGTCAAACTAGTATAGTGGTCATAGTGCTTGCCTACCATCCAATAGGTCGCGGATTCCAATCTCGGTTTGTAATCGCATGAATGTCAATGATGGTCCTTGTTGGAAGCGGCAGCTCACTTATTGGGTACTCCTTCACAGATAGCCGTCTTTTGGCTCCCTGTAATGGTAAACGCTGAGTGGTCAGGCTTGGAAAAAAAAACTTCTTTAGTCCAGAATGAGATAATCTTTAGAATATAGAAGACTACCAAGTAATTTTTTTTCTTCTTTGCACGAGAGTTAGACTTCTTGAGAAACTTATGAACAAAACTTCGAAAACATAAATTTTACCCTTTCGTTTTCAAAGACCTATGTTTTTTGACTTAACCTGTTTCAATTGTTAGCCGATGGCGTTTTTTAAAACCAGAAATTTGTTTAAAGGCAACGTTAAATTTGTTACAAAATAGCGTCGACTTAAGCAGAAAATCATGAACCGAAATTTTTTGAAGATGCTGAATACTTAATTTCATGGTGCATATATTAATGGTGGTTCATTGTCATAAATTAATCTGGCTAAAAGAAAAGAATATGCTTTTTCTGCCCCCTAAGCCAATAATATGGATTGCAACATTTGATAAAAGCTTTAATAGCTTTGCGGAATTTAAAAAAAAAATGTGCTCAAAATACACATTTGTGAATTTGGGTTCTCATCATGTAGTTTTATTGCTTCTTTGTATTCTTCTGATAAGTCCGTTTTCATCTATTTGTGTATTGGTATATGAAACACTTTATATATCAACTTATAGTGATGTTCTAACTGCTATAATGAGTTAACCAATTCAACAGTAGACCAAATTCAAACCGAGCAGTTACAAACTGGCCCAACCTCGTCAATGTTGCTTTACAGCAAAGTCAGTGAAAATGCAACAAAAACTGCATACAGTAGAACTGACTTTTCAGTGATATTATGGTTTTGAGATGGGTGAAATATTTGAAATGTAGTTTTATTTCTTTAAAAAAGTTTGAGAAATGAAATTTATAACTAAAACCAAAGTATATTAACGTTTACTTATATATTATATAATTAGCTTCTTAAATATTTCACTTCATTCTCGTCAATGTTGTTTTACTGCAAATAAAGTAGTAAATCACACAACAAAAACTTCAACAAATAAAGCAGTACTGCACAATTGTTAAATCTCACCAATGCTGGTTGGAGATACATAACAGGAATACAGAGATAAATGTGTTTCAAATTTAATTGGTGAATTTTATATTTACGAATAGACGCGAATGTGGTTAAAAATATATAGAGCATCTTACGTTTTGAATGATTTACTTAAAAATTTGCTATGATCAAGTTCCGAGTCACAAAGTCTAAACACCTTATTCAACATCAACCTTACAAAAGAGTAGCAGAGAAAAATTATAATTGCGTTGGTTGTCAAGGTATGATATTAAAAACATTTGTAAGATAAGCATGCTGTAGTAGTAGCGAAGATTATTTGAAACTATTTCTCTAAACTTAATAGCATGAGTGATCATGCTTCTATTAAACCTCAAGTATTATTGAAAAATTGTTGATCAACATTTTAAAGTTATATACATTATAATGCATTTTTAATACTTTATACAATGAAATAAGTTTAAAACTTGTTTAAAATACAACTGACAAAATTGTCTGAAAGAAAAAACAAAATTTGTTACCTCTTCACATAAAAGACCAAAATTTTTCAATTTTTACATCCGTCAATCTTCATGTATTTGTAAAGAACTACGAAACGATATTTCGTGCATATGTACACAATAAATAAAATTAAAAACACATTTCCTTCTTGTAATTGTTCATATCTTTAGCTATAAACTATTAAATGAAATGATAGCGTGTCTTAAACTCAAACGTAAAGGTTACTTTATTTCGATAGATTATTCCCAAGTCTAAAGAATTAACGCTTCAACTAGCCATTGGAAAGAGTTACCCCAATCAAGTCCAAACATTTCTTCCTCAATTAATCGGAATAAACCGATTAATCTTCAACAAGAGCCACCTTTTCTGCAGAAAATTTCCAATAAATTAACTAACAAAGTGGTCCTAGGTCTGTTTTCATTAAGAAAGAGTTAGTGGGAGAAACACTAAGGGAGAAGAAAAGGGTTTCGCTCTTTTCCATTAGAATTCTTTTTTTCCTGAACAAGGTTGTGATTAATGGATATTACCAGGGCTCGAAGCTGTAGGTAAGCGGCGAATAAAAAGAGGGGGTTGATTAAGCGACATTTAAGGGCTAGCCAACGATTCCTAATGCTTCGATAGAGCACTGTGGTTTAACAGGGGGTTGTTCTAATATTGAACAGTGTACTCAGAGTATGTAACAATCCACTTTCTTTGTCTAGGAATAATAAAATACTTTTATTTTTCAATATGATTCACTCAAACCATAATCATCCATTCTTTTCGTGAATTCTTTGCAGAGATTAAATATATGGAATAATTTTTTCTTGAGTACTATGAATTGATATTTTATTCTATTTTGTATACTAGCCCCTCATGTCTCATTTTCATCTAAAAATGTGTCTAGAACTTTGAATTCGTCAGAATAAATTTTCAAACTAATTCATTTGCTGATGGATAGTAGCTTTGTAGACTTTTCCAAGTGAAAATGTTCCAGGAGTTTCAGCAAAAATAGAAATGAGAATTTCAGTTTTTACTAGTTTACTGATGGAACATTACAAATTATTATACTTTGTTCTATGTGGTAAAATACCAATATTTAACTGCCAGAATTCTTTGATATACCATCCTATTTTTCATTATAAAATGTTAAGAAGTATTTATGTTATTGTTCATACACAAATTTGTTCACCGATGGACAAAGCTTTGTAAATTTTTTAAGTGAAAATCTTCGAAGAACTTCAGCAAACTGAGAAACGATGCTTGTACTGACCAACTTTAGAATTATAAATTTATAGGAATGATAATTTTTCGAACACTGTTTTGTTTGGTAGAATATTTATAAATTGAGCCTATAGTTTTTTAAAACATAACGCATATCAAACGAGTTGTTATGTATCAACAAAACTGATGCATTCTTTCGCTGTCATATAGTCGCTGAAGAACTGAAATGACAATGCATATCATTGGTATTTCTCAATACGTTTGTACTGCACAAATAGAAAGAATAATTGTGAAGCGAACAGTTTATTTACCTTTGCAAATAGCAATTTCCTAGTTGTAATATATATATATATATATATATATATATATATATATATATATATATATATATATATATATATATATATATATATATATATATATATTAGAGGTTTTTAATAGTTTAAAGGATAAGTATTGCCATCAAAGTACAAAGTAACTGAATTTTTAAGTAACATATTCCCTAAAACTGCATACATGATTGATCAAATTACTACATGTGGAATAATACATGACAAATTAAGCCTGAATTAGTCATTTGCCTGGGTTCTCAAAATGTAAAATATCGTGATGTTTTACCACGGTAAATTACGATCTTGACCTTTATTTAAAAGTTTAGTATACTATACTACACTACTTCAGTAACTCTAAAACTAACAAATATATAGATATTTGTTTTTTTCTACACCAAAACAATGAAAATATAGTATTCAAAAATTAAAATCTTCTTTGTTCACGCATTGGATATTTTTATCTTTATGAAAATTGTAATAAACGTTATTGGTACATTGCAATAATTAATTTTAACTAGTTAATTTTATTACAATATAATCATTTTGTGTTGAACTTTCATCGCTTTAACTTCAAAAAGAAACCGGTTGACGATTCATCAGAATACATCCCGCAATATAAAGATCGAAAATAACTTATCTGTCACACACATTCAATGAAAATAAAACCCACTTAAAAAAAACTTATTCCATAATAAAATAAGTGCTCGCGTCACTCAAAATAGCTGAAGATTCTCAGACTCAAAACAACCAACTTTCAACGCGTTTGTGACGATATAACTCAAACTATCCAACTCGATGAAATGGCATATTGCCCCAAAACGATATCTCTTTTTCTCTCACTTCAGCGCCGAGTGATTAATCTGCGACAATGTTATGTCAAAAAACGCCAGCACATCCATTTGGTGGGACAACCACATCTGGCGTTGATGCAACGCGCATGCGTCGATCCTCATCTACGAGGAATTTCCTCATTAAACACGAAGTGAGGGGGGATGCGATAATTCATCATTGGCTGGAAGTGCATCACGTGGGTTTGCTTGGCGCGTGTCGCCACTACATCACGTTCCTGGGAGCTTTCCGCTGATCATTTATCATTTCGTCAAGATAAGTGGGAAAATATAATAATAATAAAAACACTTGTGAGACGCAGAGCGAGATCGCTAAACTATGGAGAGATGGGATTTGGATTTTATGAGTGCATCGGAAAATTACTTCTCCTTGATTCATTTATATATGTCGTCTTCTCCTTTTCCTTCCTGTTTTTATGAATGAATCGCGTACAAGACAAAAAACAAGTAAATATTGGAAGTCTAAAAGAAAGATGATCATGCTTTTTTATTGATGGATTTTGTTTTATGTACGTCTCTGAATTAAGGAGCAAAAGCTTTCATTTTTTATTTAATTTAGACGTCAGTTCGGATGCTTTGGTTTTGAGTTTGATGGTGCAAAGGTTTGGTAAAGCTGCGTCAAACACTAATCTAACTAACTAACAACAACACACGCTACCGTGCCTAGTGTCGCGAGACACTGTATCATTTTAAATAAGTATGGTTGGATGAATAGAGCATGCCACCGAGGTGACATATCTACGCAGAATTAGAACACATTACATATATGCATCATTATATTTATACATTAAATAGATTAAATCATTATATCTATACAGTAAATAGATTAAATCATTACACTAGGTTACATTATGAACATACAAAAACAATACAACATGCAAGGAGGGGAATAGTTCATTTTTCTTAGTCTATTGGGATAATCAAGTCGTGATGATTTTCAATGAATCTAACCATGTTAATAATTTTAACCCTCGAACCCTTGTTATATACAATGTTCCTGAGCCATTAGATTTTGAGTCAAACACTGAACATATTACAGTTATCATCAAGTAAAAAATGTGAAACGGCAAAAGAGCGATTGGGGAATAGAGAACAGGGATGAAAGCAAAGAACGATCGTTTGGGTAGTCAGTTCGGAGATTTTCTCGACTGTTTAACACTTTGAAAGACGCGCACGCAAATATATCGCACCCCTTCAAGAAAAGTGACACAACTCAAAAAATAAAAACTTGGATATTATGTCATTGAAAAATATGTGTGGGTGCCCCAGCGGTGTTATATTACTATTCTATAGAATATAATAGAGTTACCACCATAAATACTTACCTAAAATTTAAAAGAAGCTTATCCTATTTCCATATAAGTTTTATAGTATCCTTTAAGTTGATGTTTCGCAAATTCTGCAATTTTGAGTTGTGTCACTTTTTTACCGGGGTGAAATATGTTCGCAAGCATGCAGTTTTCTATGCACGACCTAAAATTAGGCTTAAACTTCTTGACCATGAATATTTCTTACGATTCTTTGAACCAATAGATGTGATTATTTAGTCATTAAGGTATTTGTATACAATAGATTTTTAAAATAAATTTTTGACTTAACCCCCTAGTTAATTTAAGAAATGTCAAATGTTTGAACATGAATAATTTCCATGAGCATTATTTTCTCTCTTCAGAGCAACCTTTTCCCACAAGTTTCTGACTACCCTATCTAAAATAATATAACAGCTGCCTAACTAGTATTGTGGTAACAGCGTTTGTTTCCAACCCGGTACCGGGGATCAAATAGCAGTTTGTATGAGCTTCTACGTTGATGATTGTCCCTGTTAGGAGTAACGGCGGTTTACCAATTGAGGGCTCCTTCCACAACTAACCACCTTTTCGCTCCTTGTGCGGAAGAAATCAGTGGTTGGAAATTATGAATAATGGGCTCAACTACTTTATGAGTGAATGAATGCTGTTTATGTTTTCATGAAAGCAGAAATGCGCAGCATCAAAATAATAAAACGATTAACTCACTAATCGTCAACAAAATTCGAAATATGGCTTTAAAAATTTAGTTTTTTAAGAATATTTATTTTCCACACTCACCGTGTTGTCCTGTGTATATTGTTCACTTTCCATCTTATCTTAAGTAGGTAGCGATTCGTAGTAAGTACTGGAATTAGGATAATCAGTGCTACATTTATAACATCAATTTCCTCGTTAAACTTAATATGATAGATAACAGAAAAGGTGGCTGAAATAGATACGACTTTTGATAACTCTAAAACATATATAAATCAATGCAAACACATATATATGTTCTTCAGAGGTTAATTAATTAAAGTAAATAATAACAAATTAAGAGTTTCGGATGTTGGAAAAGGTGTCCATTTCTTAAATCCCGCGAACTTCTGATGTTTCGCCGAAAACGCTTTGCTATCATAAATGTAGAGGTATTGACAACTACCGCTCGAAAACACCCGTTAAATCACCTGCATTTTGTGGAAACACGCTTTGCCTGAAGGGTTGAAGGAAAGGAAAAAAAGATCAGGGGAATACCGTGATGAAAAACTGTGGTACTAATGATTTCAAACCGTGAAATCGCCCGCATGCGCGTACGTAATTTACTCTGCACGTTTGAATTTACTACTGCCGTGTTTGAGCAACCTAGACTAATTTATTAAAAAAAATTCTGATTCTTTTCAGACTTTCCCGGCCTTGCTTGTATTATTTTCCCCTTTCTCTCGTTCCTCAAAACACCGTTCTCTCTAGAAAAGCTTACGTTTTCTCGTTTTGAGTGACGATAGGGGACAAACGACTCATCACCAATACAATCTCTTCAATTTACTGCATCAGAAGTAACGTGCTCCTATCCTATTTCGGTTTCATAAAACACCAAAAAGGGCCAAAAACTGTAATAAAAAAGGCGACTCATTTCAGAAATTTAGCCACTTTTTATCGGTAATTGGTAATTTTTAATTAATGTCGTACAAAAGCAACACAACGGACTATTAACGACGGTCCGGGATCAATCCCCTGAAGAAAAAATCCGAGAACAACACCCCGTAATTTTGAACCGACGATGTAAGATGACGACGTAACACCTGAGCAATACGTGGCAAGGAGCGCGCTTTGCACTGCAGAACATCGTAACATTGCAAAAAAAGCTGCTAAAATTGTGATAAAATTATGAAAAAAAAACTGTTCTTTAAAGACTGTTATGCGACGTACGTCGCAGTTTTAAGCACTTTCTACTCCCGGGCCCATACACACCGAAAGATGTACCCCTGAGAACTCCAATCCTGAACATGCTCCTGATTCCATTAAACCTCCAAATGCTTTCGACGAGATATCTCGTGTATCAAGATCTGGTCAATTTTACTAATGGTGAGATCACTCGACGAGACAATCACTAGGAGGGTTGGAGGCTTGCAACTATTAAAAAACAATTACGAAAGGCAGCGGTGATCGAGATACGCCCCTTCAATAACGCTTCTGTAATATCAAAACTGCTTCGTTTATGTCTGGCATCGATGATGCTATTCCACTTTAAAAATAAGGCCAAGCATAAGGATTGAAAGCAATAGGTACAAACATTCCAATTTTCACATTTACAACAGAGATATTGAGATTAAAAATGTGAACCTACCAGAAGTTCTATCAATCTTTTCGTTTGATGGTTTTCCTCTATTTTGCGATTAGCATCGATTTAGGTTAGATTTCCAGCAATTGAAATAAACTGTTAGACTGTTCCGGACTTTTTATCTGAGTATGAATCAAGAAAACGGACATTTGAGATTGCCTTAAAATATCACTGAAAACTACGCTAATGGTCGAGGTAAATACTAGCTTTTCGCTATTGGAAATAAGTTGCCAGAAGTTAAACGGACTCACTATGGGAGTTTGATTCAATGGCATTGATTAACCCTCCAAGTGATTTCGCCGAGATATTTCGTCGATAAAAATCTGAGCAAGTTCAATAACGACGAGGTATCTCGTCATAAAGAAAGCCGATTGAATTACGAATGATTAAGATGTTGCTAATTTTAGAGGAAGACGAGTTCAAAATCATGTCAGTCTTTCCTAATGACGGAATATTTCGTCCTTCAAGATATGGTTTGTTTTTGCTAATGGCAACATACCTCTTCGACACAACAACCAACGGGGTTAAGGAAGACCGCTGTTTTATAAAGGTACAACCTCAAAATTAAATGAAACAGCCTGTGGCTATTTGAAAAGCCGAGGATATTCAGTTAAAAAGCTGGTACATATTCAAATTTTGGAATAGTGACTTCAAATTTAGAAGAGGGACGTCAGGGACTCTGGCATAAAAACCTGTTCTGTTACCAGAGGAACACATACCCGACTTCATTCTCAGTATGCAAAGACTGCATCAGTGTTCAGTTGCAAGCGTGACCCCAACCCCCCAAACATCAAAGATATTCCTAGAAACGGCACTAATTTTATCGTCAAGATCTCGTTGCAACTCCAATTTTGTTTTCCACCAGGAGTTGTTAAAAATCTAAAGATTGCAACTTTTTGGGAGGACTTTTCTCCGGGACGAAATTTGGAATAAAATTGCTCCCCTTTTCGTCTCCTTCCGGTATTGCAGACAATCACCGCTCCCCCTAAACTTCGGCACTCCGTGGTCGCTTACGCCGTCTTTTGTTCGCTATCTACGACATTTTGCCCTCATCGTTGTTTCGAAAAAATTACGCAGACTGCTGCTGCAAGCGCAAAATGCTCCATACCCTTCTCTACAAAGGGGTGAGAAGAGTGCTCACTCTTTTGCGTTGCCGATAAAAGTCGACAAAACGTTTACACCGGAGTGGGTCCAAAAAGGATGGTAAACCGTCTTCGTCACAAAAAAGGGGAGAAAAATATTTGCAACTCCGGTGTAAAAGCATCTTAACAGTCTACTATGGCCCTGCCCCCTCTCTTTATTTCAGTTTTCACAGGAACCCTTCTGCCTCATAGCACCAGTACAGTGTCACCACTTCAGTTCAAAGACTTTTTACTGTTCGCTTCTACTTTTGTAATAGTTTTGTTTCCGCTCATCAGCTCGGTAACTCCTGATTTACCATTTATATAATTTTCACTCATCCAAGTAACCTTACTGCAAAGTTAGCAGCTGAAAATCTTACCGTTCTTTAAGTTTTGCATGGTGGAATTTATACTTAATTCCAGAAAAACATTATTCCTATATAAACGGGATCTTGCGCTTTCGACCATGTCAATGATTTAATTGTTGTTTATAAAATTACCCCTGGCCCTTATTTGGTCAAACTGCACCAAACAGAAAACACGGAGGAAGAGAAATATACTTAATCTCAGTAAAAACATTCTTACTATAAAAACATGATCTTTCGCTTTCGACCATGTTAGCGATTTAAATGTCATTTGAAAAATTACCCCAAGCCCTTATTTGACCAAACTGCACCAAACACAAAACATGAAAGAAGAAAAATATACTTAATCCCAGTAAAAACATTCGTACTATAAAAACAGGATCTTTCGCTTTCGATCATGTTAGCGATTTAAATGTCATTTGCAAAATTACCCCAAGCCCTTATTTGGCCAAACTGCATCAAACACAAAACATGGAGGAAGAAAAAGCAAAAAGCAGATGGTTGGACGAGGGTTAGAATGAAAAGAGGAAAGATCACTAGGGTATCTCGGTGTTGTGATGCCCGTGTACACATAAAGATGTGCCCCGAGGGAGTAAACCGAGTAGGTCACTAGATTCACTCGACTTCGTAAACCCCGAACATAGAGTTATCGCATTACAAAGTGAAGTAATGCGTAAACGCATGATAAAAAGACTTTTTTCGCATTTTTTGTACAAATGTACACATTTCTGATATTCGTGATCTTGTTGGTCCGAGGTGCAATGTTGATATGGGCCCTTTCCGTGTCTGTGGGTGATGAAAGGGGAGGGCGATTTGGAGAAAACGAGCAAGGTGGGTGAAAACGCACGCTCCGGCCCCACCCAAGTCGTGACTAGGGCCCAGGGAAGTGATGGCAAAGGTCGCAACGCGTTGGGGACCTTTCGAATGAGGAATGAGGTCCCAGCGGAAGATGATCGAGATTTAGGTTGAGGAGAGGGAACGCTTTAGCGCTTCCTGAAAGATTATTCAGCGGAGGAGGTGCAAAAGCTCATTCCAGATGAAAGTGTGGGATAATAAGAACTCCGTGTTTTTTATTTCACTCGTGGAGAGTGATCTTTCATTCACTAAATGTTCGAGGGGATAAAAATCAAAACTTCCTTCCGCTAAGGTCAGATGTATCCCAACAACTTGGAGTATACATTGTAATCAAGATGATACTGAATCAAATCTAGTAACGCTTCTATGATGAATAATACGAAGTTTACCTTCTAAAATGAAACAAAAATATTTCGTCCAAAACTTAATACCAATTTTAAAGAAAATGTAATTATAAAAATCTGATAAATCTGGATGATGACGAAATATCTCGTCGCCAAGATATTGCCGAATTTTCGATGACAATATCAATTTTGGTCAGGTTTCTTCTAATGACGATACGAAGAGAGCTATATGAACGAGATATCTCGTTCATATAGCTCTGTTTTCAATCTATCAAGTTTTTTTCATCAATCAGTTTCTCATCAATCAGTTTCAATCAGTTCAGTTTTTCAATCTATCAGTTTCATTTTTCTCTCTATCAAGATCTGTTTTGCCAATGACGAGATACCGTATCGAGACAACCACCAAGTTGGTTAAACACTGCAACATTAGAAAAAATATATTTGTTTACTTTTATGGTGGTTTCACACCAACGGCGACAAAGACAAAAAACATGCCCCTTCGTTATTGCACATGCGTATTACAAACAAATTATGTTTCTACTGGTTTGTCTATCGCTGCGCTTTCAAGTCTTGGAGGAAGTTCAACTTTTGTCTCTGTGCCAATGGTGACAGCCAATCAGATTACAGATTATAATTCACAACGTGCGTTTTTGTTGTAAAAAGAGTTTTATCAAACCCAGACTTGATCTGTCAGCCATCTTGCAGAATCTGAAGCGGAAATAAATGTTTTGCTTTCGAAAAATAAGATTATGCGCATTCGCAAATAAATTGCTGTCGCTAGCGGTGCGAAGGCTTTTTTAACAGCAACAGAGACAAGCGACAAAATGTCGCCTGTCTGCTACTGTCGCCGTTGGTTTGGAACCACCATTACTCTTAAAAGCTTTGGTTTGGACTATATATCACCGGTACAAATTTAACATGCAATTGAAATCATGCTATTTTTTTTTATAAAATATGATGTGAAAATATTGTATTGCTTTTTCAACAAATGTGGACGCTTTTATACAATTCTAAATTCGTGTTGTATCTCATTCCAGGCAAAAGATGGCGGAGTCTAACTCCATTGGAGAGGCAACCCTACGTCCAAGAGGCCGAGCGTCTTCGCCAACAGCACCAGAAAGACTATCCTCACTACAAGTACAGACCTCGCAGGAGGAAGAGTACGAAGAGAGGTGGAAACAACGCGTCTCCCGCAAAAGGTGGTCAAGCGTCTCCCGTGCCACAAGCGACGGGGGGAACCATGTCCCCATCGCCTCATTCGATGTACCCCAACGGCTACAACTCCGGCTACGAAATCCCGTCGCCCTTGACGTACACGCCCCAGCAGTCCGTGTGCGGCAACAATAACATGAACCGCGTCGGTTTCCTCAACCAGCAAATGAGCTGCGATTACTACGGGGTCCAGACGCCCGACTGCTCTCCGAACGGCAGCCCGGACAACGACGGTCCCCTGTCCGCGAAGTACCCCAAAAAGGACTTGGGACTGAGCCTCGAGTACGCGCAGGAGAAGAACGCAAACGGTGGTATGCGAGGTCTGCCCACCCCGGACATGTCGCCGCCCCAGAGCGAGCAGGACGCGTGCAACCGCGTCCAGATGCAGAGACGGGAAGCCGGACAGACGAGGGTTTCCAACAACACCTTAATCCAACTGATCTCTCAATTCGGAGGCACTTCGAACTACTTAAAAGACATTCGGCCTCCTTACAGGCTTCCGATGCGGCTGGCGACTTCCACGCTGCAGGCCTTGTCCGCGGCATCGGGCAATCCCATTTACACCTTCTCCGAATCCCACATGGGGCAACCCGGGTACGACGGCCAGCAGCGTGACTTGTTCCATTCATCGTCCTCCATGTCCCCCGTCAACAGTCCATCTACATCTGTGTCAGACAGAAACAGTCCCTTTCCGGCCACCAGCCACTTGTACAGCGCACTGAGTCGATCGCCCACCTATCGTCACCTGAACACCTACACGTCCGCCGATTCTGGGGCATACCCGAATCAGCAGATCAAGATCGAAGCGGAAGATTGCGGATCCGATCCGGAACAGCGGTACCAGTTCATGTCGTCGTACGGTTCCGTGCCGTCCTACCCCACCGTCGCGCCGACCGGCAACAATTTCGGCTGTGGTTTCCAACCTCAGGAGGCTTACCCGAAGAGCAACTGCACCGATCAAGGCAACGCGTTTGCATTCAACAAGAACATTCCGACGTCCACCAACTACAACGCCATAAGCTCACCGGACAATTTCGTATCCGACATCTTTGGGGACATCGATGGCAAGGAGCTCGACCGCTACCTCACTGGATCGAATTCATTCCAAGCAACAAGCATCGGACCTGCTGATCCAAGTAACATGGGGACTTCTCCCGTGACTCTTCGCTCCCGTCTTCAGCAAGGCCAGAGGCACCTCGAAGACCCCAGATTGAGTGGACAGTTCCAAGATTTTTCGAGGCCGATTGGCGGCAACACTTTACAGGACAGTTCTGTACAGAATAAAATGGCCCTCGCTTGTGAAGAGGAAGGCGACACCATGAGTGAAGCATTTGCTGCTCTGAGGTCCATCATCAGTTAGTATGGCCAGAGAGTATATTGTCTTTTAAACATTCTTCAGAGCTCAAAACATTGCGAGAACTTGAAGGATCGCGAATTTCAGAATTCGATTATCTATTTTTCCATGCAGAAATATTTTTCCTACCAAATACAAACATTAGAATTACATATTATGTTAATCATTCACACAACCTGTGTTGTTGCATTGAATAAACTGAAGCAATGAGTATGACAGCCATGATTTAGGTGAATACAAAATATGTCAATTTTTATGACAAGAAGAACTTGTGTTCTGAATGAACAGGAACATTTCGAATGCGTTTTTAGTGATTCATATTTATAAATTATGACACCTTTAAGATTTTTTATTATTCATTAAATATTGTGCAATGACATTCATTAAAGTTGTTACATAACAGTATTAAAAACAGGTTTCAAGCACGACCTGGTGGATTGACTGAGTTCATAATGTTGCTTGTCATCAGGAGTACGATTTTCCAAAACAATTGTTGAAATTTTTTGTGGAATAAATTCTATTCAAGACATATGGTGTAAAGGATATGCAATGTTATTCTGAAGAGCTTAAAAGCTTACGCAACATATATATTTTTGATATAAAGAAAAGGTTTATTTTTCTTTTCAATATTTCTAAATATTTGTATAAATATTCCATATTTGAAAAGCTGCTTTTCTAAGCAACCGAAGATAACAATTTTGATATAATTACATTTTTAAATCATGATCAATGAAATAACTCGGGATAAAAATCTGGGACAGTTTAATATTTTCAGATTTAATTGAATACGGAAAAGTTCGTGTGCCTAAATTAATATCTGATATCGAAGTGATAGTAGTGATGAATTATTGAGGGTATAAAAATTATAGTAATAGCTTCAACAATTTCTGACATATTTTCAAAATTTAAATTATTCCTCGCATAGAACAGGATTCTGTTATTTAAGAAATTTGTACATTCCTTATAGTGAGAATAATTTTCTGAATGCGGTGGTTTGAACAACATTCCGTTTGAATGTCTGACAAAATCACAATTTATAAAGTGA
Organism: Metellina segmentata; assembly: GCA_947359465.1. Classification (NCBI taxonomy): domain Eukaryota; kingdom Metazoa; phylum Arthropoda; class Arachnida; order Araneae; family Tetragnathidae; genus Metellina; species Metellina segmentata. The sequence continues at coordinate 104,717,441 of OX375875.1, forward strand.
GATTTAAGAAGAATAGTATTTTCGTTTTCATGCAGTACTCAAATGTAATTGAGACGATGTACCTACAAACAATGAGTTAGTCTTAGAAAAAGTTCGATTTTTCGAATATTTTTGTATTACTCGAGAGAAGTGTGCCTTCATAATTCAAACCGAATATTTCGTCGAAAGGATGCAATTTTTGTACATATCTATACCGGTTTGAAAAAATAGTGTTCACTTATTAAAAAATGATTTTATATAAAATTTGTTATCAGTGAGGCTCGTGAACTATTTTTTATAATTATCTGTCTTCGAAGAGATCGTTTGTAAAAACTTGTTTGTTTCAGAGTTTAAAATAAAGGTATTGTTCTCTTTGACATTTTAGTTTTTATTTTTGATATGCATTCTGTCAGAGTGACCGAGCGATGTATATTTTGATTGACAGTGTGTGTAGCAGTGGACAAGAACAGAGGGACACTGCTCACCTAAATTGGATATGGACATTTATTTATACACAATATAAAGTTTCAAAATACACGAACCGTCCGGTGCAAAACTCTTCTGACTCCACCGAATTGTAAAACAATTCTATTCTTATTCATGTTCTTTTTCAGTAATCGCACCCAATATTTCATATTCTTTACCGCGTCAGAACCCATGCACTGTCATCCATCGCTGTTCATCCAAATAGCAACTAGAACACCAGAACAACTGTTCTTGTAACCCATCTGTGTTTGTAACTCTCTGTTGGGTGTATCTTATTCGTTACCAACGTGGGGAATACAGGGAATCGTGACATATTCGTTGACATTTGAAACACGAGGGTCGTTTGATCAGTTTGGTAAATGGTGATATAATTGCAATGAATGGTGATAAAATTAATTTGTTGATGTAACAATTTACAGCAAAGTGCAATTAATTGTTTACGTTTTGCAGACGTTTGCAGCGAAAATTGTAGCAGTTGCCATGGAAATGGACAGAAATAGTTCTGTGCAGTGATAACACATTTTAAATTTTAAGTAGGTGGCCGCCCTATTCTCTAGACAGGACACATCTCTTCTTGTTTTCCAATCTTAAAAATTGCTACAAACGGTGATTTAAAAAAAAATAATGTTGCACTATTGCAACACAAAGGGGTATTGGCGACGATTCGGATCAATTCCGAATTGGAAGATCTTAGGACCACGCCTCGTCTTTTTGAACTCCGGTCAGATGTCGAGGTCAGCACCCTGAGCTGGCTCCACACTTTTCAAACTTCTACACCACGCCAACTTGAACGAAGACGTTTGAGGCCATGAAAGATTAAATGTGCACCAGCCACCACATACACGATGGCCTGGTTGATTCGAATCTCAAACTCGTGACCGGTTGTTAATGAGCTTCTCTTACGCAAACGGGCTACTTTGCTCCAATGGAAAGAAATTCTCGTCGAATAACGATGTCATTGCAGACCTCAATACGTGTGTTGAAGCGCTGTTGAGATAGGTACCTTTCTAATTGAATGCAAAAATGAGATACTCTCTGGACCAAGTGCCAAGTTCTCAATGGTAACTACGCCAGCTGTAGATTTCGGACGTGGTTCCCTGGTTCGTAAGCGTCGCTCTAACTCGTCCCACAAATGTTCTATAGGGTTATGGTCGGGACTCTGAGCAGGCCATCCATATATTGATACCATTGCTTGACAGAGGCTGCAACATGACACAGAGCTTTGTCCTGGAAGTAACATTCGTCCATTCCATGAAATTGCCAGAGCGTATAAATAACCAAATTGTCCAAAATGTTCATGTAGGCGTCGGTGTTCCAATTGACCAGGAACAACATTCAAAGGTCCCAGGCCATACCAAGAAAAACACCCCCAAACAAGTAGTCGGATTTTATGCAAATCCGCTGGCGTCCGGTCCATTATTGTAGGGTAGTGTATGTTGAGATACAAAACCTATTTATTTTCTTCCAGAAAGCTGTGATTAACTCTTCTTCACCACTTGTCAAACGACTCAAACACATTTATTTCATTTTTATGGCCTAAAATATTTAGAGCTGTGCGTATCAAAAACACGACCGACAACGCAAAGTAATGGACCGCATCAAAGAAAGTTTCACTGGCACAGAAGAAAGAAATGCATCCAAGGAGGAATCGTACCTGCACCGCCTAAAATTCACAGGTTGTTGCGAACCTAATGTGCTAACCATTGAGCACCACTGGAGCAGCACGACGGGCTATTGCTGGCAAGTCCTGAAGGGGAAAATTCCAGGGCCCCTCTTAACTTCCGCGTTCAGATAACGAGATCAACACATGAGCTGGCGCCCTACTCTCCACATTTTCACACCACGCCATCTTAAGGATATTATACGAGGCTACGACAGATTCAACGTGCGCCATAATGGTCATTGGTTTTTTTTCGAATTCGCAACCCTCCGGTTGTAAATCCGATACTCTTCCAACGTGGCCACCGAATTATACTTGGATCGAATAACTAATTAATTTGAGAGACTGAAGCTTCGGGATCTCAGGGACATCTTTTAGCCCTTTGAAATAGTAACACCATCCTTAAAAACAGGAAAAACCACCGCAGGTTACTACGTTATTCAACATCGCATCAGCTTGCGTTTGTGCAATAACTTCGAAATCATGCCTTGATAACAAACAAAAACTCAACCCTGAACACGCTGTAGTGTCTGGGGATGCTTTGCGGTTTTCGGATTGAATGGAGAGAATTATTTTTCTGTCAGTTTCTCCGCAGTCGAGTGAGATGCGGTTGGCAATTTCCAAAACCACCAGTCATTTTAATGCTGCTAGTAATGGTCAATTTTCCTGAATGGCCGTTGAGTCGGACAGCAATCAGTGGACTCTGCGAGCCGTGTAACCTGAAATTTTGCTCCGAAAACGAGGTGGATTATGATTGCTCACCGCACCAAAAGAAATGTCCTGTCTCCGGTAGATAATTTTCAATCCGAATTAGCTTTTACACTTATTTATGGCAAGACATTACATTTGAACTCTGTCTTCAACTCTTTTAATGCCCTTAAGGGCACATCTCTTTTAGGTGTGTACTAACTTCTCTAGTGATCTTTTCTTTTCACATTAAGTTTATTGTCTTTAGTAAACGCGATAATAGCCCTACCGGGTTTCCCAAAGCAATTTTCTTCTTCCGTACTACTTTGTTCTACGTCTCTTTTATTCCCTTTCACGACATTTTTTGCCTTGACGTGTCTTGATAGGCGTAGATTGACCAAACATGGACCTTGCGCCATAAAGCCCCAAAATAACCGACCCTAAATCCTTCTAAAAGTAACATAAAATAGTAGACTCGTGCAGAGCATATGTGCCTAAAGTTTCTTAATTGTTCATGTTTATTGATGTTATTATGGTTTTGATCACATATGATACCTTCTTCAAATCCATTTATAATAAGCATCGATATGCACATTTCAAAACTCCAAATTAAATATTTAAAATATAAAGCGTCATTTCGTGTTCTTATCAGACGAAATCTGCATATAAAAGGGGTATTGCTAATGAAAACCAAACTTGTATGCTTTGGAAGTGGATTAGATTTAGAGTATGGACACACAATAGGTACGAGATAAAAGTTTTGACAAACACTTTTTAAGACCATCGTAATAATTAACACAACCAGATCAAGCATTTGTAGTATCTCGGAATGAATAGAGTATTAAGGAAAAAAGTAGCAAATTAATAATTGTTCGAATAAGATTGTAGCATCACGTGTTAAAAATGTTTTACCCCACAGGAATAACTGCTTTGAAGATTTACAAAAATTCTAGGAAATGGTATCATACCGGTGGGATTGGAATTAAATAAAACATTTCAAAACTAAAAAATATAAACTACCTAGAACAATGCATTGAAGAACTGAAAACTCTGTTTCAAGTTAATGGCTGGCTGGTTGTTTTCAGATTTTATGGCGCACGGAGCCATATTTGGCCAAGCTGTACCAAACACAAGACAAACAACACAATAAGGCAAGAAGAAAAACAAAAAGCGGAAGGGTAAGCGGTAAAAATGGAAGAAGAGAGATCACTCAGATATCTAGGGGTTATGATACCCATACGCACCTAAAGATGTGCCCTCTGAGGTCTTGAAGTTAATGGACGGAAGATATACGAACAAATCTTATGGGCTAAAACAGCGGCACAACTTAAAAATCAAATTTTGAGATAAAAATTGGGTTAAAAGTTTTTATTACTATGAAAACATGTACTATGTTGAAAACACTTAACTGCCATCCAGTGATACAGTTTAAAATTTAGAGATTAGCTAGTTTGTGGCTGAAATAAACGTAGTTTTCTACATTAAGATAAGTACTTATTTCAAAAATCATACTTTGAGTTGCGTTCCATTTGCAGTTTATAAGTGATAGAGGATTTTTGTATTAAGGTAAATGTAGGGGGTGGTAGTGTTCCTGTAGCCCTTTGAACGAGATTCTTGTGTGTTTTCTAACGTGACGTTAATTTGCTTGTTTTCGAATGCAATTCTAACACTTCGCCAATAAAATTTCCCAGTAATGACTTCCGAATGGAATTTGGCGTTTAATCTAATCGACCGGCGTCAATTAAATTACACATAGAACACATTGCACAATATTGATGCTAAACTACATTTTAAGGTAACCCCGACTTATGTATGCAAAAGCTTAGTTTATGCAGATCGTTTGGTAGGGAATGTGTTATGATCTATATATATAATGCATGTGTGTGTGTAAAGAAACTTCCAGAAAAGATGTTTTTTCATTAGAAACAACAAATGTTTTTACTGTAGGAGTTAAACCACTTACTTCGTCAAAGGGTGTAAAGCAGAAGTCACTCTTAAGAGAGGAAGCATTGCATTCTTTGTACTGGTGTGAGACTTAGCCACAGGAATAAACACAAGTTACCCCCCGAAAGCTCTAATATAGCCGAAGTGGAGAATATAAAATGTTATAAAACCATCATCGATGAAACATGAAACAAACATAGAACAATCAGCCAAAGAAATTAAAGCAATCAACAAAATAGAAGCCTACCATTAAAAAATGCAACCTTGTCAAACAGTTTTGGGTTCCCATTGCCAAGTTCCAAAAGGCGAGTACTTATTAAATACACACAAGTATAGTATGGTAGGGAAACAAAATTGTACACATTGTGAAAAGAAGTGGGACGAAAGAAGGCAACTTGTAAATAGATAACTAAAAGTGAAATAGGAATGCGCTTAAAGGAGGTTTGGGAGGTAGTTAGATATTTAAACAGGGTCACACTGGAGCAGCCCAACGAGCTATTGGCAACAGAAGAAAATGTATAATCAATCATGTAAAAACACTAAAATATTTTAGGATATTATAATTCGGGAACCAACAACGGTTTATCCGGTTGTATAATAAATATATCAAAGGAAGCAAGTTTCGAGATCGTATCTATCTTTCAAACTATAGCAAGACGACCGGATTTTTCTAATGCCATTTTGAATAAAAAAAGGTTTTCAAGCCTAAAGCAAAATGGCGAAGAAAACTGTGCGCTAAGTGAGGATACTAATTTTATTTGGAACGAAGCTTCGCGTTTCTTCGATCGTATCGAGAACCGTAACGATTTGTTTTGAAAACAAGATTTGCCCTGAAAAAATTCAATGTGCAAATAACCCCTATCTAAATTATCCAAAGGGGAAAAATCGGAATAAGAAAAAAGAATTGTTATCCGAATATTCTTTTAGAACTGCTTTGCTCAAAGCATGAAACGAACGAATTTCTGTGCTCTGGAACTCCATGCCATTCCCGCCGCAGGTGGCGCTGTGTGTAATGGCCATATCACGATCTGTAGCGGGTCGGGTGTTCCGAGAATCTGACTACAGAAATCTAAGTATTATTATTATCATCTCGAACTGTACACTTTTTTCCCTTCTTATTTAAATCATCACTCCAAATAATCTTTTGCTACCGAGATACACACCCAGGTCCTTTTCCATCAGCCTCGTTTTCGTTTTTGTCTTCGGGTCAATGACAAGTGCTAATGGACTAGAGAAAAATTGGTCTTTCCAGCAGTTCTTATCGACTTGTTTGGAGGCAAAGTGGAATTTCGAATTGCGCTTTGCATAACAACAATTTAGGAGAGTTTAGTCTTTGAAATGCATTATGAGATCTGATGCTATTCGTTCCATTTTTCAAAACCAATTAATAGTCACGCGAAAAGAAAATGTGTGTTCTACCATTTATGTGTGTGGCTAAACGTATACGTTTGTTATTTTGTTACTTTTGCCTATGATATTTGGAATTTATTTTCACGTTGGCGGTGTGTGGAACTTTGGAGAATGGGTAGGTATGTAATTAACGTCGCACTGTGGAGTAGAACAACGCGGGCTGGTGGCGACTGTCCGGGATCAATCCCCAAGGTATGTTTGGAGATTAGGGTACCTGCTTGTGTGTTGACCTCGTCATCTGACTAGTTCAAAACTACGAGGTGTCTCTCTTCGGGATTGATCGCGAATCATCGCTGATTGCCCGCTGTGTTACTCTAGTGTGACATTAATTAAACGACCTACCTATCTTGAAATTAATTTTTTTTACTTATTTGTTTGTGGAATCTAAACCCTACCAGAGATAATAAAACTGACTTGCAGTCGCGATATTTGGAGTTCTGTTTTACTAATTCTAAGTATTCTAGCACAGAACATAAATGAAATATTGTCAAAAAAAAAGCTTAAATCATAAAGTACTAAGTTTTTATTCCTGATTAACGAGAAAAAATAGTAAAGGGACCATGATCTCAGGATACCCATGGTAATAAGATACCCAGGAGGAAATATTAACTATAATACAAGGCGTACTATTGTTTTGTAGAGCTAGGACTAGTGTTAAAAATTGATAGATCTGGTGATAAAAATGATTTCTTGAGTGAATTCCTTCATACCCGAAACTTCCTATTTAATATACACTGGTCTCCAAAATTATCTTTATTTATTTTTTTATTTCTGTACAGTACAAAAGATGTTGGTTAATTTGCTTTGAACTGTCTTGTCTCTTTCTTGTGTTATTGTTCATCGGAGAAGACTCATGGCCTGAAAAACACTGACATTTGTACCCCTGGCTTCAAAAAAAGTTAGAAGTTTTTCTGCGAACTCAAAAGCTATTGAGTATGTTGGGGGCGGTTCAGCTTGAAATTCTTCACATTCGTCGTTTTCATTATTTTTTTCATCTGCTTTAGCTTGAATTTCAGCTGCATACAATATCCTCGGGAGTAGGTATCTCGGAAGTGATAACATTGGCTCCCCCGTCAACAGATACATAATTTTCAAATTCTTCTCTACACATTTCCAAATTTTCCAAGTCGTATACTTCTTCCTCAATGATTTGCCCCTCTTGAGAAATGTCCATTACAGTCTTACGGAAGCAATTTTTAATGCCTGTTGATGTAACGTTTTCTGATGCATCACTCATTAAACGTATCGCTTCGAGTACGTATTCATTAGCATTTGAGGTTGTTCCTATTTTTTTCTCTTCTATCGATAAGCATGAAAATAAAGTGCTTACGAAAGTTTGATTTAAAACTTCTGATGACCCCTTGGTCCATAGGCTGTATAACACTTTCAGAATTCGGTTCTAAGAAAGAATTAGCTGAGCTGGAGAGGTGGAAGTCTTTTAGAAATTTTATGAATCACAAAAATATTGCTCTCTATAACCGGGGTTTGCTCGTTAAAAGCGAGTATTCCAAGTATTTCCGATTTCCTCGTTAAATCCGGGTTCTCGTTAAAACAGGGTTCGTTATAAGCGAGTTGTACTGTATAATTTTATGATTTTGTGTGGAATGATACATGACATCATAAGGCATAAATACAAAGGAAAAAATTAAGAACACCGTATATGTTATAAAAGTGTAGCATGAAACAATAAAAATGGCAATAATATGTGACAAGGAGAGTTCAGAAAAAAAAGAATAACTCAGAAAAAAATTAAGGCTTATGAATTTAATGTGGAATATGATCGCCCCAGACATGTACACACGTATCAAAACATGATTTCATGCTGGCAATAATGTTGTTAATCACAGTTTGTGGAATTAAGTTCCACTACTCTAGCAATGCTATCTTCAGGGCATTTATATCTCTAGGAGGAGGATATATCCGTGTAACTGCTTTTCCACGGTAGTCTCATAAATTCTCTGTCGAGTTCAGGTCAGGAGATTTTGCTGACCACGGTATTCGCTAAATGGTTTCATTTTTAAGGAATTCGTCAACGAGGTTAGATCGATGTGGACGAGCATTATCGTCCATAAATAAAAAGTAAGATCTATTTGCACTTCTGAAAAGTCATACATAACGTTTTAAGATCTCATCCCGATATCACTGGCCGGTCACAGATCGTCTGTTGAAACATGTAAGGGCGTACGTCCATCGATCATTATTCCTCTCCACACCTGTACTAACAAAACGACCTTATTCCATAATGTTCGAAGGAAGCTTTTGCGATACTAACGTTTAAAATCAGATGTTAAACTAATCATCGACTCATCAGTAAAGAGATCATGGGTCCATTGGTGTTGACTCCAGTTCTGATGTTCTTTACACCAAGTAAAGCGTTTCCTCTTTGTTGTGAAGACAATGAAACACATACCCCTGGCTTTCTGGCATAAAGGCCTTTTTCATTGAGATTTCTGCATATCGTTTACCGTTATACAACAGTTCCCATGGCGGCTGCAAGCTCCGAACTTAATTTCCGAGCGATAGACTTCCTGTTATGACAGGTAATTATTACCATAAATCGATCTTGAGAAGCTGTTGTTTTACGTTAACATATATTCTTGTATATACATCCTTACAACAATACCAGAGTTCTGAAACTGTTTACATAGCCCAGAGACTGTCTGTCTTGAAATATCTACACATCTCGCTGCTTCCATTATTATATGCCCTGCCTCTAAGCGGCCGATATGTGCCACTTCACAGATTCTTCCAAATCATACTTCAGAGCCATAAAAAAGCGTTTCGAGTCCTTACACACTGAAATCAAACACTGTATTGCAGAAATTCACTCAGATATTATCTTTGCGAAAAGCGCTTGATTCATCGTCGGAAGACGTAAAGCCTTGATTTGAATATCCGAAACCGTTTAACCACTTTTCTCTAATATTATAAAAGAAAGTGTTTGTCTGTTTGTTTGGAATAGGAATATAGGAATTCGCAGGGAATTCATTCCAATAGGCTACGAATTTCCAACTGATTTGCTAACACCAAGAGTAGCGCCACAATGTTTGTTATCGAATATGGCCACATTTGACAATGACGAGGCCATCACGGCGTTGCCCGCGGTGTTGGTTTGCAAAGCAATCATAGTTCATAATATTCATAATTTTCTTTGCGAAGCAAACCAAATTGGAATTAGCAGGGAATTTCTTCCAATAGGCTACGAATTTCATTTGGTTTGCGAAGCAAATCGACATTACGGACAACGTCTTTATGGCTGTTATCCAATAGTCTACAAATTCGTATGGGAATTCGTAGCAATCAGTGGGGGTTAACGAGCAGTAGTCACACTTGACCCCACGAAAAGTACTATCACGGGCAACGCCGCGCTGGCCACGCAATGGCATGATTAGATAATGCTAATTAGGCTTTGTCTTTCACACATACCCTGCCTTCTGGAATATAATTATTTATTGATATGTAAAGATAATTGTGGACATGAGAGAGTGTATTTTGCTCTCAACTGATCAAATTCAAAATCACGTTCTTAGATTAAATAATCGCGGAATTATTAAAGTTTTTATGTTATGACGTAACTACTTTACAAACTGTGTAGGGACAGTTTTATTGCCTAAATAAATGCTTTTCCATTTTATAATGTACAGACGCTGAAAAAAACGAACCACCCGCCTTCATTCGAGCTATCTAAACACTAGAGAAAAGTCAAAGATGGCTCTTGACAGAAACTAACGTCTTATAAAAATTCAAATTAATAAAATTTACATAAAGGACGTCTTCATGTTAAATTGAGCACCAACTTCATAATTGCCAACAGAAACCCCCTACTTCAACATGCAATTTCGAATCTATATCAAAATTCAATTTCAAATATCAAATTTCGTATCATTAAGTCTTACCATTTCGAAGTTATGAGTACAGAAAGACTAGAGCTCCTGAGGGGGGGGGGGTTAAATCAGTTTCTTTGAATTTTATGGATACCTTCCTAAATAATATGTACCATGTTGCTGTTAAACAACCCAAATAAAATCCACAAAAAAATTTATTTTCAAAATGGTTTTTATTTGCAATAATAATTATTAAACAAATGATTGAAAAAATTTTGAATTAAAACCTTATTATATTTTGATGGAAATCGATTCAGAAGAACTTCTAATATGACCATATACAATTTCAGCTCATTCCGATTATTAGCTTTTGAGCTACATTAAATTTTTCTCATTATTGCGATTTTAGGGATAAACGTCTGACAGACCACGGATAGTAATTTCTGGGATTATTTGAACTTGTATAGTTAATACAATAATGTAATTCTAAAATCATTTGCACTTGCTTAATAAATGTAATAATTTTCAAATCGCTGAAAAATGCGTTTGAAATAGTGTTCAAATTTGAAATTAGGGTAGCTATAACTACAATTAATCTCGATTAATTACAATTAGTGACTTTCCATTTCCAGTTGATCCCTGAAATTTGCACAAACTTTAATAATTAATATCTTGGGATATAAGGGTAGCAAAGTCATGAAATTTCATATTTAGACAAATTTGACGATGCAGAATCTGACTATGGTATCAAAACATAGAGTTTCCATTAGAAATTTTGTTGTTTGTGCAAATAAATCTATATCTATAAAATTCAAATACCACTCACTGACTGACTGACTCATCACTGTATCTCAAGAACTAAAAGTCCTAGGAAGCTGAAATTTTGCAGGGTGTTTCTTCTTATACAGTAGGGGTGCACTAAGAAAGGATTTTGAAAAATTCGAATCCTAAGCGGCTAAAATTGACCTAAAAGCAATTTGAAAACAACATAGAAATAACATGGAGTGTAAAACGATTGCTATACGCATCTGAGATTGCTTTAACAGTGTTGATCGAAAAACAATCTATATCTATAAAATTCAAATACCACTCACTGACTGACTGACTCATCACTGTATCTCAAGAACTAAAAGTCCTAGGAAGCTGAAATTTTGCAGGGTGTTTCTTCTTATACAGTAGGGGTGCACTAAGAAAGGATTTTGAAAAATTCGAATCCTAAGCGGCCTAAAATTGACCTAAAAGCAATTTGAAAACAACATAGAAATAACATGGAGTGTAAAACGATTGCTATACGCATCTCAGATTGCTTTACCAGTGTTGATCGAAAAACAATTTTCTTAAAACAAATTAATTTATAATGTTCATGTTTGAACTGAATTTTTACGTCTTCCCATGATGAAAATAATATTTATAAATATTTGATTGATGAAGAAAGAATATTTAGAACATTTAATTTCATATTTACTTAAATTTTATAATGGAGAACGAAAAGCCCAAGCGATAAACTCATTGTTCATAAAAGCATAATTTTGCTACTCGGTATCTGGAAACCTCAGAATTAATGTTTAATTTTTTACTTTGATTTATAATTCTTTTTTGGGGTATTTGAATTGAAAACGAGATGGTTGCGATTATATTTGAGGATTCCCAAGTATTATAAATATGTGTTATTTTTAGCTTATAAATCATTGTCTTCATCAATGTTGTTCAAGTTTTTTGTCGAATTGTTTTACTTCAGAATATATTCAGGAAGTCGAAATACAACACGCTAGAACAGATATTTTTTCAAAATTCTGCCTTTTTTTAAGGATTGGAATTTTGTTTCTGTAAGATTCTTTTATGAAAAAGGATTGATGATGACTTTTCAATCAACATATTATTAATTCAACCCGAGCAAAGCCGGGTCTTTCTGCTAGTTGTTATATAAAGACGCCCCTTTACACAATGTTTTTTTTATTTGAATATGTAGATGGCGTTATTCCCTATTGAATGACACCTTTGAATTTCCTCTAGTATTAACAATGCTCTCGAAATGAAGGAGATGGTTCAGTTTTTTTTCCGTGACAGTACATTAATTATATAAAAACTTTTATTAGATACTAGCACAATACCCGACCTTACTCGGTTTGAATTGGTTTACTCTAAATTGAAGAGATAATCAAAATATATAATGACTTACGTTTTTTGTACAATAAAAATTTAATACACCAGCAAAACTTAAATACCTTTCGCCATCATTATAATTTCTACAACTTACTTTGGACACAAATCCTACAAATGCATATCCATTCATGTAATACATTTCACATACATCGCACCCTTGCTGTATTACAAAGCTACAAAATGACGAAAGGTGACACTAAGGTTACTACTACAAAAGACGTTTTTGAGGGAGATTTGGAATTCCCTTTCTTTAGTTCTTTTCATGTTCAACTCAATTAATACAAATTACGATTTTACGGCGAGTGCTCTCACTCATAGTCAACAGTATAATATTTTTTTTACTTGTGGCACTGTTGCATCCGGTATGGGACATAGTGAAATTTTGCAATCTTCTCCTGTCATTATGATAACGAATTTTGTAATGTTTGAAAAGTTCTAGTTCGGATTTTTTAAACAGCAGTATTCTTTCAATAACGGCATCATTCTTTCAATATCGGTATTATTCTTCAATAAAGACATTATTCTTTCAATAATGGCATAACTACACTTAAAATTTACTGAAAATTTATTCTGACTTACCTGCCATTTTTAAGTCGTATACTTTGTGGTGGTGTTGTGTGTGATGAGAAGGAAAACACATTTATTAAAATAATAAATATTTGAAACAGGAAACAGCGAAATAAAAGATGTCGGAAAAAATTGTTCTAAAGATATTAATATGTGATTCATTTTTATATCTTGATCGCACACAGTTGCCACAACTTACAACTAAAAGTGCACAAAATTTAGAAATACGAAATTAATGCAGAGCGAAAGAAACACGAGTTTCCGTTTTATTCCCGTTCGTTGAAAAATATCGTCTGTCCCAAATATTCCGAAATCGTTTACATTGCGCAAAAAACAAAAATAAGACTCGAAATTAATTAAGTATCAAAGCTAAAATTCCATTAAAACAAATTTGGAAATATAATTGCTTTTCCAGCAGTATTGGTAAAGCAATCGTATTATTCAATATGCATTCCAATTTTTCTCAAACTACCAAATTATGGTTAATTTAAGTATACTTGCTCAGGTGTTTTAGCTTAAAACTCAACTAAATATAAAAATAAAGAAATGTTTAATATTGCATTCACGTCACTAATAGATAGTGTATAAAATAAAATACATTGCAATCAAATATCTGGAATAAAATTCATGTGATGCCTGCACAAACGCACAAACACAAAATCGAACATAGAACAGAAAGACGGACAGACAGACTTTCGCAACCAATTCCATTCATTAAATGAAGATAAGTACTCATTGTATTCAAATTTCCATGAAAATGTATTAAACTGTGTGGACGTGTATAGGGCACATACATACATACAGACAGACACCAAACGCGAAAAGGGCAGTTTTGGCATCAGAAGGGTCCAGAACAAATAGAAAACTTGAAATGGGTCGAAAATATTGAATGTACAAACAAACACTCCATTCTTATCTATAAAGATTTATACCAATGCATCATTTTTGTACTGTTCTCAAACATTGGTTGAAATTGCTAACATTTTTTCATTTGACGAAAGTAAGAAAATACTTTTAGTGAGTTTCTTGGAAGGATGCCTGTGTCGAAAGTTTAGTTATAGTTATTTTACGTATATATATATATATATATATATATATATATATATATATATATATATATATATTCAACATCTATACATGATTCGAATACTTTTCTTATGCCTCGATATGTTTCTATGACAAATAGTACATGTACATATAGTTACTGTAAGACAATTTTGTGTTGATTCATTTTGTTTGTCGTATATCCCAAAAATGTCTGTGAATGATGGAATTTCATATATGGATTTTTTCTGGCAACATTCCTTCCTTAACTGCATTGAAAGACAAAAAAAATATCGTTGCTCCAATTTCTTTTGTTCCACCAGAAATTCGAAGAACTCGCCCAGAAAATACATATAAAATAGAATCAGCGCTTTTCACAGAAGAAAAAGTTTTAAAACTATTCTTAAAGATAGAAAGAGTGCTATCGGATATATCTAGCCTGCAAGAACAACCTCACTCAAATTAAAACAGAAGTCACAATCGAAATTTTGAACCACGGTCAAATGATAAGGCCAACATCTGAGCTGGAACCCCACTCTCAAAACTTCCACACCACGTCAACGTGAGGACATTTGAAGTCACTATAGATTTAATGTGCACCAGCCTCCGTGTACGCGACAGCCTTTTTCTAGACCTAGATTCGAAATCGCAACCTTCCTGTTGCTAATCCGTTCCAATTGTGCTACCATTGTTCAGAACTGGAATAAAAAATTAACATAAAAGTAATGGAAATCAAAAGATTCATGAGACTAATTGGAAACAATTAAATCTCCACCCCAAAGTTTCTAACTACAATATTTCGGACAGACATAGTCAAAATCTAAATATAGTTACTATGCTAAATATATCAATGTTATATCATCCAAGACAATGTAAAATGTCACAAATTTTATCAAACTGCAAAAAATTGAAATGAATTAAAATGCAGCCAAACTTATGAAAACGCGATGCAGAACACAATACAATGCAGAATAATGAACAAGATTACAAGCGGACAAGCACAGAAACTAAAAATACCATACAAGAAACAAATAAATTTCAAAATAATCCGAAAACTGAAGCACTAAAAGAGCAAGCACATGCATTCATCGAAACCTTGAACAAATTCTGTAAATCTCCAATGCAAATAATCACACAAGGAAAAAACACACACTCTAAAATTTTAAGATCATTCTCAAACATCCCCAAATGATGCAATGCCAGAAAGGAAAAGGATTGCTAAAACCCAAAAAAACTTAATCTCGGAAACAAGTGACATAACGAAACAAGCATAAAGACAAAATATAACAGACAATAACTTGAAAATGGTAGGTAGGTAGTTAATTAACGTCGCACTGGAGTAAAACAAAGGGCTATTGACGACGGTTCAGAATCAAAATCAAAAGGAAAGTTCTAAGGACAACGCTTCATAATTTTGAACCATGGTCAGATGACGAGATCAATACATTAGCTGACACCCCCCCCCTTTCCAAACTTCCACACCACGTCCACGTGAGGTCATTTGAGATAACGACAGATTTAATGTGCACAAGCCCCTGTACATGAGAGTTTTGGGTTGGACCGAGGCAGTGCACGAAAACTAAGGTTCGATTTGTGACGCCACAGTCGACAGCCTCTCCGTAGTTAAAACGCTGATTCGACTTACGGCAGATGCTCATTACTAAGTGAGTTTTTAGAGTTAAAAAAGAGCTAGCAACAAAAGAATTGTGTGAAAAAATAACCCATGTAGGACATTGAAAACAAACATGTATAACAACTTATATCTCATAAACTTTAGACCAATCTTTTTGTATTTAAAGTGAATCAAAGCATGTGTTTTGATTTTGTCAATGGACTTAGCTAGTGTTTGGGAATTTCAGCAGTCATAACGAGAAAAAATTGTTTTACAAATACAAATATTGACGACCAGCTACAGGCTCAAGCCCAACAAGGCTGGTCCTTTGAAAACATTTAAAAGAAAATAAAGAACTTCCCCTTCCTTTGAGGGAAAAAGAAAAACTGAATTAGAATTTAATTTTTATAAATTTCTAATCAGCATTATTAAATATATTTTATTTTTATTTTATTATTACGAATTTTTAATACTTGAATCAGCTTTCTACATAACCCTAGAAGCACTGTTTCAGTATGCTCTACCCTTTTTCAAAAATTTTGAAGGCTAGTTCCCCGATAGGCTTATTTTCTTCAACTGCTAAATGATTAATCAGTTAGTGATGTTAATTTTCGTTTCAAATTTTTAGCTTTAAATTGGTCATTTTTAACTTTTGTGAAATTGTTTAAAAATACGTTCGCTGAAACAGAAATACATTGCTTAATGCGATCATACTATTTCCATAGATACATGAGCCATCTGGAATAGAACATGTCAATTCCATTTTATCAGGTACCAGGTATTCCAAGAACTGCTTTTGATTCTTTGCTTTTAAAAAATTTGTCTTCAAATTCTTTTCGAATCCATTTTCTAAATATTTGGAAAGTTTCTACAAGTATTTCTAGAGCATATTCATTGGGCCATTTTCAGCCATCTCGGTCTAGAAGTGATACATATTTGCAAACAGTTTCAATTTCATATTCTAAAATTTTTTTGTAGTGATAACTTTTGATTTACATATATCACAACCTAGTTTTTCGCTAACTTGCTTTCCAACATATCCTGATACATATATAAATGTTGGAATTTCCTCTTACGATATTTCTACATCATTATGAGTGTCATAAACTTTATATAGTTTTTTATCAATTTCAAAATCATCTGAAGTTTCTGCAATTGCTTCAAAGACTTCTAAAGATTTTATTTGAAATGTCTCTATTTTTTCTGAAAGAAAATTGATCCAATTTAAGACTTTATGCTTGTTTTTTTATTTAAATATTTGTAAGCATGAAACATTATTATTTCCCTCAGACAATTGTAGATATTTCCCAAATCTTGCCTCTAGACTATCTGTTTGGAATTTTCCTAATAGTATGTATTCTGGCATGAATGAAACATGAATTACCATTTCTATTAAAGATTTTGTTGTGAACAGAAGGTCAAAATGTGTTTCCTTTGACAATTTACCACCCTTTCCTGGTAATACTAGTTCTTCCTTTTCATTTAATGGCAATGAATTAATGTTGTTCCAGGAAACAGGCCAGTCATAGAATTTTTTCAAGAATGTCATACTCATCTGATCTTATCTTCACTCCTAATTGAATCACAAAGATAATTTTTAATTTTCTTACCAGATATAATTCGACACAATTTTAATTCCGAAAAAAAAAGAACAACGCACTATTTATCAATAGAAATCCACATGGATGTGATAGCAAACACTGCTCTAAAAGTAGGCTTGACCATCGACCTTCCAATGGAATCGGTGGGCTTTAGACTGTGACGTCACATACCCCTCAAACCCCAAACCTTCTGGCCTGTTAGGAAAACAGGTTTGCTTCTTTTGCGCACGGCCTCGGTTGGACCTAGTTTCGAACCCGCAACCCTCCTGTTGCTTATACGTTACACTTTCAACTATGCTAACGTATCCCTAAAACAAGAAATGAATATGACTGACTCGGTTCTGAAGAGTTAAAGAGATGGCATTGGGCCGATGTTCATTACAATTGGTGTTTGTCAAGAATAAGTTCGTTTACGTTTGTGATGAAGCCAGTTTGATTTGCGTTGTGATGGAAGTCAGTTTGAAACATTTCGCTTTCTTAAAAGAAAAGCATTCAAATGAAGATACCACATCGTTTAAGAAGTGTAACCCTCAATCTATCATTACATGTTAATAAGATTCAGACTGTCCAAGTCAAATAGATTTTCTCATTCTACAAAGCCCGATGAATTTTCACCACTGCGTTCTTATAAGGGAAAGATTAATCCCGGGAGATTTCCATTTATGAAAATAATGTGCTTGTGTTATGAAGGAACCCATTGTATATTTAGTCAAGTAATAAGTATTCGTATCCAACATGATTTCAGATATCATTGTACTCATGATGATTACTGGTTATTTCAATGTCGATGTCACTAAAAAACAATTTGCTTATGGACTATAGCAACGTGAGTTCAATTTTATATATACCTTTTACCATCACACTTTACTCTGAACAACCCTTGCATAGATTCAACTTTTGTACGTTAGTTGAATTAATGTCTCACTGGAGCATACAGCAGACTATTGGCGATCCAAGAACAACGATTTCGTCATTATGAACCACGGTCAGATGTAGGAAACAACACCGGAACTGGTACTCTCCAAACTTCCATATCACGCCAAAGTAAGGATATTAAGGTAATTTTTTTAATTAACATGGTACTAGAGCAACACAACGGACTATTGACGACAGTCCGGGATAAATCCCCGAAAATATACGTCACTCACTTTCCATTGGACATGTTGGCAAGGAATCTGTTGATGTTAAAAAGAAACCTAAAATGAAAAAATATTTTTTAAAGCTTGAAATTCTTAAACACAAACGATCCTCTAGGTGCAGGCTGGTGCACGTTGAATCTGTTGTTCCCTCATATGTCCTCACGTTGACCCTGTGCGGAAGTTTGGTAACGGTAATGGTAATTTTTTATTAACGTCGTACTACAGCAACATAACGGGCTACTGACAACGGTCCGGGATCAATCCCCTTAGGGAAAGATCCGAGGATGACAACGTAATTTTGAACCACGGCCAGATGACGAGGCAACACCTGAGCTGGCACCCCACTCTCCAAACTTCCACACCAAACCAAACGTGAAGACTTCACGACAGATTTAAGGGTGCATCATACGCTTATAAACATCCATGCACTGACCCAGATTTGAACCAGGAACCTTCCGATCTAGAGGCTAACACCTTAACAACCACCAGACCGGTTGGTCGGCAGGGTATTTAAGAATTTAACACGCACCAGCCCCCTCGTACATGACGGTCTTTATCGAAACTCGCGAACCTTAGGTTGTTAATCCGTTACTTTTCTTACTGGGCTACTGGGACCCACGAGAGGATTTGGACATCGGAAGTAAAAACAAATCTTCGTAGCCTAGTTTGTTAACACTAAAAATCCCTAACACAAAATAAAAATCCGTCATCTTATTGGATTCAAAAAAGCGTTAAAAGCGTATAACTAAAAATTACCCGCTTCTTCCAGGAACATAATTTGTTTTGCATTCTCTCAATCATTTTGTATCCAACTGATAAAATCAGACAGTCACACATTACTCGGCATCTCCACTGGAGCAAAACCCTCAGCCTCGGTAGTTTACAGACAATTTTCTAAACTTTCATCCCCAAAACGTTGAATAAATGCAAAAAGATAGAAAACAAACCGAAACGAGAAAAAAGGCTATAAACATTGTTATTATTTTGTTTCTCGGGCAATTTTGTCATGCTCCTCAACTGTAAACGACTAACGGACGCATGGTAAAATCTTGGAGAAAGTGAAGACCAATTTTACGGATAGTTAGTTTTCTATTATTTGCTTGTTTTTTTATTCTGTTCTTGCAGAAAAGTTATTTTTTGACAAAACAACTCCGAAAAATTGTAGAGTTAAATTTTATTCTACAGTTCAATTCCAATATTGTTCTTCAACTTTTACACCGTTTAAAAATTTCCCGTTTGAATAGGTGGATAGGTAAACTTGAATTAACGACGCAAAAATCCAACGCCCCGCCATCATGAACTACTTAACGTGGGGACATTTGAGACTTCGACAGATTAGATTACACGTATACCAGCATCATATACACTTTTGATTAGAAGGCTTTACGGTGAAGTTAAATGCAGAGGACGCTAGTGTTTTGGTTACCTCTTTCGAAGTTTGTGACTTTGCCATATTACTCGAATACAATCTAAGTCGGGGTCAAGAGTTTTTCATTGTAATCAAATACAGTAAGACCTGAAACGGAGATTTTACACCTATTACCAAAATGGTTCCCATGATACGTACTGTCAACTGGGGTAACTTAGTACCTTGAGGGTAACTTTATAGGTATAATGTTATACTTGGAGGAGGAGGGAGGACTGTTATCAGATAATCAGCATGGGTTTAGGAAGGGCAGATCCTGCTCTACAAACCTTTTGAAGTTCTACGAAAAAATTACTGAAGAGCTGGATAATAAGAGTAGTGTAGATATTATGTACATAGATTTTCAAAAGGCTTTTGATAAAGTACCTCATGAGGCATTACTGTTTAAATTGGAAAGGCTGGGGATTCAGGGAAAAACATTGATATGGATAAAGAATTGGTTCTTGGGTAAACAGCAGAGAGTGCAGGTAAAAGGAAATTATTCACAGTGGACAGAAGTTATAAGTGGGGTGCCTCAGGGATCAGTTTTGGGACCAATTTTATTTATAATTTTCATAGATGATATAAGTCAGTGGATTAAGAATGGAATCAGTATGTTTGCAGATGACTTAAAAATATGGGGACAGTGGATTCCAAGTTACAGATAGAGAATTTACAAGGGGATTTTGATAAGATATCCGAATGGGCTGTAAAATGGGGTATGTTATTTAATGTAGGAAAATGTCAAGTTCTGCATATGGGTTACAGGAACAGTGGAGCCGAGTACTGTCTGCAGGGAGTAAAGGTAAAGGAGGGAGAAACAGTCAAGGATCTTGGGGTGATAATTCACAGGGATTTTAAAATGGGTCACCAATGTTCAGCTGCGGGTAAAAAGGCTAATAGGTTATTGGGGTATATTAAAAAGACTAACTTCAAGGGATAAGAATCTAATCTTGCCGTTATATAAGGGTTTAGTAAGACCACATCTAGAATATGATGTACAATTCTGGGCTCCATATATGAGAAAGGATATAGAATTAATTGAAAGGGTTCAGCACAGAGCTACAAAAATAATAAAGGGGATAGCAAATCTCGACTATAATAAACGTTTAAGTAAGCTAAACATGTATACTCTGGAAAGAAGAAGAAGGAGGGGGATTTGTTTCAGCTTTTCAAGTTGGTAAAACAAGGGAACACAGAGGGCATAAATTTCAATAGGGATAACAGAACAAGGAGCCATGGGTATAAATTGAATAAGACACATTTTAATCGGGATTTAAGGAAAAACTACTACTTTAATAGGGTAACAGACAGTTGGAACGCGTTGCCAGAAAATATAGTTAATTCAAAGGGAGTGTACGAATTTAAGATGCAATTGGATAGTCAGTGGGAATTGGGGAATTCATAAACAAAGGACCAGCCTTGTTGGGCTCGAGCCTGTAGCTGGTCGTCAATATTTGTATTTGTATTTGTTGCTAAGCCCAACAAACGAAAAAAGATTGTATGTGCTGTATCTTGATAAAGGAGGGTGATTATCACTTATTTATTGCAACGGCCAATACGTAGCAGTACTGCCTTGGCTTTCTCGTAGTTTCGTCTTGTAGTTCCTTGCTTTACCACCACTACAGTGCTGCTCCACTTTGGTATCACTAGAACGTATATTGTTGTTGTCTTCCAACTTTTCCTTGTAATTGTGATAGAGTACGTGATTCAGAGCAGGTAAGCGAATTGTCTCAGTTTATTATGAATTGTTTTAACTATTTTAATGTCATCTTGAATTTTTTTTAGGTTTGCCAACTAATGAATATTTATTACACTAGAGAAACTTTGTCCAAGGTCTTGAGGTAACTTTGGCAAAACATACTGAGATAGTGTTAGAGTCTGATGGTATAAGAGAAATATTCTCCGAATTTGAAGAAATACTTGAAGAATCTGGAGAAGTCAACAACAATCCAAACAAGCAAGTAAATCCCAAAGAATATGCTGTAGATGATTTTGTTGTAGTGAATTACGATGGTGTTAAATATCCTGGAAATATTTCAAGCTTTTCAGATAATGGACCGACTATGGAATGTATGGACAGAAAACTCACATTTTGGCGTTGGCCAGAAAACAAGTCTAAGTTATGAGAGGGAAGAAGTGTGCAGGAAAATCAATCCTCCAAAATTTGCATCAAAGAGGAATCAGTTTAATGTTACAGTAGTGGATTATGTCCCTTCTCTATAGTATGGACTGTAAATTCATCAAAACAAATAACACTGTTAATTTACTGTTTACTTGCTATTTTATGTAGTATTCTTCAAAAATTCTACTTCTAATTTAAAAATAAAGTAAATTATTTGATTAAAATTAAAAATAAAGTTTATTTATTGATTTTTACTTTTACGATACGGCGATTAGATTGTTTGAACCGTCTCACAGAACGGCTCTTTCTCCTACATGTCCGACCTCTCTTACCTAATTACCTAACTTGAGCGATAGAGCCTTGAGTGGCATATAAGACTGACGCTATCCTTTCATAGTATTGTGTGGCGTATCGTTTGGCGTGAGATGGATATCACCAAAGCGAGACCTTCTGCTTCTCCCTCAAAGCGTTCACACATCACGGTCGACAGGGTACCGAACAAAAGGAGGAAACCTCCAGAAGGTCAGTCGCTGACAGCTTGAAAAGGGTGATCGATGCCAGCGTTTACTTAAAAGGGGATAACATCCACCGTACACAGATCTATACCAGTCCGCTTGTGTAAAGGAAATTTAATGGTAACGATTGTCTATCTGCCACAGCTTAAAGGTTAACTGCTTTAAAGACGTTAGTGCGGTCCGAATTTTCAAGTTCTAGTCATAAAGATATTCTGTTCTACAAGCCAGTTCCATCTCTGGAAGCAGTAGTGAAAAATTTCCCTGTTTGATGCCTTCTTCATTGAAAACTCGATGCCATGGGACAATTGCATTGACGTGTGCACAGATAGCGCACAGGCCATGGTAGGTCATGCTACCGGCGTTGTTACAAGAATCAAGAAAGTTTCAAAAATTACACATGTAGTCATTGTGTACTACACCGACACTCCATCGCAGGGGGAAAAATACCAGCGTTATTAAAGCAGGTACTAGACAACGCCGTCAAAATTAATAACTTTGTTAAGGCACGACCTTTGTAGTGCCGCCGGCTTAAAATAATGTATGGAGACGTGGGAAGTATACACAAGTCATTGTTATTACACACAGAATTACGATGGTTGTCACGATGTTAAGCGTTACCACGTTTACTTGAACTTCCAACGGAAGTTTCTTCCCTTTTGAATGACTAAAGCAGTTTGTTAGCAGATTATTTGAATGATCAGGAATGGTTATGCAAATTATGTTACTAGGCAGACATTTTTTCGAAAATGAACGAATTCAGCACATCTATTATAAGGGAAACGGAAGACACTATTCCGTGCTGACAAATTTGCTTTGCAGGAGAAAAATATAGCGTTCTGCATGGTAAGCGTCGAGTATCATGATCTGCCCTGTTTCTCACTGACTTCAAACTTTTTAGAAGAAAATATCATAACAATGAATGAATCATTGCCAGCAATGATAAAAGAACACCTTTACAATTTTCTTAACTTGCAACGTTACTTAACTACCCACGAAAAGAAAGTGACAACATGTTACAAAAGACAAAAAGAGCATGAATGAAGCCTTCAAATCAAATTCCATCGTATTTAGTATTATTACATTGATTTGTAGTTTAATATTAGTGTAAAAAACGAAGAATACTTAATTTAATATAGCCGGGGGGGGGACGAACCATTTCTCATCATTCGAGCAAATAGCAGAGACAATTTAAATATAGCGTTTGACAGAAACTAACGTACACTATAAATTCAAATTCATAAAATTTGCATAATAAGCCGTCTTTATATAAAATTGAACACCAACTTCATAATTTCTAATAGGAACTCATATTTCGACACACAATTTCAAATCTATATTAAAATTTAACTTCGATTACCAAATTTCATATCATTAGGTCTTACTGTTTCAAAATTATGGTAATGGTTATTTTAATTAACGTCGTACTATAGCAACGCAACGAGGTATTAACGACGGTTCGGAATCGATCCCCTAAGGGAAAGATTCGAGGACAACACCTCGTAATTTTGAACCACGGTCAGATGACCATTCAAAGTTATGAGGACAGAGAGATTGGAGCTCTTAATGTTAAAACAGTTTCTTAGACTTTTATGGATATATTCCTAAATAATATTTCTATAGCGATGATATTTTGCACCACATACAACAACACATACAAAACATAAAGTGTTAAACAACACATAATGTTAACATATAATGTTAAACAACACATACAAAATCCAACCTAAAATTTTATTTTAAAAATAGTTTTTACTAAGCAATAATGATCATTAAATTACTGAATGGAAAAATTATAAATTGGAACCTTATTATATTTTGATGGGAATCGATTCAGAAGAACTTCTAATATGGCCATGCAAAATTTCCGCTCATTCCGATAGTTAGTTTTTTTAGCTTAATTAAATTGTCCTTATTATTGCGATTTTAGGGGGCAACCAAAAGTGTAAAAAGCAAACAAACCGACAAACCTCGGAAAATGATTCTCGGGTCGTTTGCACTTGCATAATAAACATAATAATGTAATTCTCAAATCGTTTGCACTTGCTTAATAAATATAATAATTCTCGGATCGCTGAAAAGTACGTTTGAAATAGTGTTCAAATTTAAAATTCTGGTATCTAAAAGTACAATTAAATCAGTCATTTAAGAAATACCTCATCTGCACATTTTTTCAAAATTGAGTTTGCCATGCCAGTTTACTAGTTAGGGCAAGCCACATCCACTCCGCATAAAACATTACATCTCCAATACACAGGCACATGGAAACGAGATGTTAAGCCAAGTGCACCATTGGCCGATAAGCGTTTAAATAAGATTTTCGTGATTAAAACGGATTTAGAACAGTTTACTAGACGTAAGAATATATATTTTGAATGAACACGAATACTTTGAAACACGTATATTTTTCTATTAATCTTGTTCTATTTCATGCTCTCAGGAATACTAGAATTCTGAAAGAAACTACCTTAATCATATGCTAACAGTATGTTTCTCAAATTCGTATTATATTTTTTAGCTATAGGATGCAGAACTAGTTTACTTTAATTCGAAGTTAGAATTTCTTTATGTGTTTTTTTCTGAAGGTCATAAAACAAGTCCGTGAAAAAACTGTATCACTAACCCTTATGGCAGAAAATGGTTATAAAATATTTTATAACTTAACTGGAAAAACTGGCCATTTAGACTTCCAAGCGTTACTCACTTTTTACGCGCCACGTTCTTAATTCGTTAAAAGAAAAAGTTAATCCTGTTTTATATACCTGTTCTCTTTTGCAAGGTTCGTGAAGGCGTTTTATGAATTTCGAAATGGTAACTTAAAGACACCGAAGCGTATTAAGTAAGTGATCTCGTAACATTTACTGCGTCTTGAAGGCGGTAATAATCGAATAATGAGGTTTCGCGTAAATCCGTCTTAACACTGATTAAAAAGTAAAATTATAAAACTAATAATTTTTTTCCGATCGTAGTAGTTTGTCTTAAATTCTTGGAACTTTCTAGTTCAATTGTAGAGAAAACTGACCGTGATGATTCCATTCTCTTTTATTATCTTTCTTTTTTTTTCCCCAAAAAAAAAACAAAAAAAAACATTTTGAAATCAGTACTAAACCTATTTAAACGGGTTTTCTAAACGGGATTATAAATTAATACATTTCATTCGAAAGCAAAGACTTAATAATAATATGACAATTTCTTAAGACAGTTGTAAAATTAGTGTAAAGCATTGCATGACATGATAAGATAAGCATACAAATAAAAATATTTTATTGTCATAAAATTTAAAATTCAGTGCAATATTGGGCGATTCAAAATTCCCTGGCCAAACTTTAAGTGTGTTAGGGTGTCCCAAGATAAACATTTTTTTGTCTCAAAGAATGTATATCCGCAAATGTTAAGCATTGGGTGCTATAAAAAAATGGCGCGTTTGTAAATAGTTCTTTTTGACTTGAATACGTCTTTAAAATCGGAACAGTATTGGAAGCATACATGAAAAGTCGAGTGTTACAAAGAGTGTTGTAACTTTTTATTGTCTAATGATTTAAGAAATTGAAGAAACATCTAGAAGATAAATGTATCGTCGTGTACACAAAGAATGTCCCTACCAGCTTTGACTTTCGGACCGAGTGCGCAGGAGCACTGAGCACCGGAGGGAGTCCGTAATATGTCTGAATTCTACCGTGCTGTGAGAGTTTTAGACCAGTCTTTGGATTGCGCTTGGAGACTACGTATGTGGCGCCATTCGAAAGTTAAAGAACTACGCTACAGTCAATATTGGACAACCGAAATTAAAATGTAACTGCAATTTAATCATTCAAGCTACAAATTAATTGTTGAATATTCACAAACAATAAACAATTGTTCAAACGTACTACGTCTGCTTCATTCATTCCACAATCCACCATCACAAGCCCGAGAATTCACTTCAAAACTACTGTTTGTGTCCTCGACACATTATACCAAGTTTTTAAATTTTCCTGCGAATAAATCTGATTTTAAAAAACACTGGGGCTGGTGCAAGTTAAATATGCTGTGGCCTCAGATATCCTCACGTTAAAGTGATATCGAAGTCTGGAGAGTTGGAAGGCCAAGTCAAGTGTTGTTCTAGTCATCTGACTCGCAATCCTCCATTTGCTAATCTGAGGCTCCAACATAAATGGAAAAGCAGCTCAAAGATTTACTGTTGGCGCTTCTTCAATAGACCGATTTCTTTCAACTTCGAGTAGAATATCTTCCATTTTTATTATAATTTTTCTATTGAGTTGATGCAAAAGTTCGTCCCGTTTTTGATGCTATATGGCATTGCAGAACCGGTGTTATTTACTCGCGTGTAAAGTTTTATGTTTAAAAGAAGTAATTTCAGCGAATACTTGGGTACTTCTACCCAAAGCTCTAAACCATTTGGTGATCTCGGGATCTGTGGGTGTGGAAACGAGTCTTGGTATTGTGTTATTTGGTTACCCTTTTAAATTTTGCTAAGCATTAAAAATGGCAGAAAAGGAAGAATATTTTAGACATGTTCTTTTATTTCGGAAAAGGCAAGAATGCTTCGCAAACGCTAAAGAAGTTATATGTTGCGTGGATTATGCAGCTACCGGAGATGGTGAAAGATCATTGAACCAAATGGCGCATACTATATTGATTTTAGATGTTTTGTTTTTAGTAAATAAAATAATTTTTCTTCGATTCTTGTCATAATAAAATGCTTGGAGAAACTTTTGCTTCAACCCAATATTTCATAAATATTCTAACTTCTCTGCCGGCCCATATCATGCCTGCTGACATAAACAACTTCCGCACAACTGGCGTTGCAAACGCTCAAATTTTTTACCATTCGGGACTCTCCTACTGAACCATCTTTGAGCGTGGTGTCGTCATATGACCATGGTTCAAAATTATGTGGTGTCCTCGTATCTTTCCCTTCGGGTTTGATCCAGGACCGTCGACAATAGCCCGCTGTGTTACCCCAATGAGATATTAATTAAATACCTACCTACCTATTTGAGCGTGGTGTGGAAATTTAGAGAGTGGGGTACCAGTTGAACGTTGTCGTCATCTTAATGTGTTTCTAAATTACGAAGTGCTGGCCTCGGATTCTTTCCCTTCGGGATTGACCTAAAACAGCCCGTCCGGTTGCTCCAGTACAACGTTAATTCAACTACCAACCTACCTACAGTTCTTTTTTTTTGTTTTTTTTTTTGTTACACGGGTGCTAATTAGCTGAGAAAAAAAAACCGAAAATATATTGCATAGAATTGTTTGCAAAATCTGATCCTATGGTTTCCAGAATTTTCAACGCACATCTTTTTTAAAATCCAGTTCGGTACAATTTAAATACCACCTAAAACTAAAGTGTTAATGAAACTTACAATAGTGCAGAAAGTTTTCGTCAAATTCACTGTCAACAAGTAGTGAAGTGAATGAAGGACTTCGCTATTGTCACTATATATCAGATGAGAGCTGATGTTTTCTTTTCACAGAAGTTTAAAAAAAGCATTCATAAAACTAAATGAATTTATGTATCATAACTGCTTTTTCGAGACTAGTAGATACGATTAGTTTACTCTCCAATTACGATTAGTTTAATGCTTTGCTGAGATAATTTTACAGCGACTTGTAGACATGAAAAGTTTTTAACGTTCACTTTCCTTTAACAGAGAAAAAAATAAGGCATTTTGTTTACGTCATTGCGTGACGTAAAGCTTGATGATTTTTCCCCTTTTGTTTTGATTGTAAAACGATAATTTGTTTTAATTTCATAGCATGCGTTTCTTTATGACAATGTAAATATTTAATTTTTATGAAACGACGTAGATTAAATTAATATTGTAAATTTTATTTTGTATTTTTCATGCAAAAATTTATATTTAAATACACTATGCACGCCTTTGATTAATTTGCACATTTTTTACATGTACAAATGTTTGAAATGTTTTCATTAAAAAGGCTCTTAAATTTAACACGTTTGGAGTTAACGAAGCGATATTTTAGGACAGAATATCATACTTACCAACTTTTACGGATTTCCACTTAATTTTACTAATTACGGATGGATCTGCTTTTGTTGCGGAATTTTATACTGCTGTTTGTAAAAAATGCAACATCATGAAGGAGTCGTCAGAATTAAAAGAAATTTGATGCACAGACGGTTTGTATTAGTACAAATAAATGATTAAATTTTCAAAGCAAAAAAAAAAAATATTAAGTGACCGAAATCAGTATTTGGTGTAGCCACCATGCGCTGCAATAAGTGCTGCTATACGACGTGGCATGGAGTGAAACAGATGTTGAATGTCTGCTTGTGGAAGAGAATTCCATATTGTTTGTATGCGCACCCAAAGTTCGTCTTTTGAAGCTGTAGGACGCGGATCACGAGCGAGACGCCGACCAACCAAATCCCACACGTGCTCAATAGGCGACATATCAGGCTAATAATGCCAAGGAAGAAGTTGTATGTGTTGGGCTGAAAAGAAGTCTCGACCATTCCTTGCAACATGTGGGCGTGCAGTATCCTGTTGAAAGATAGC
This sequence comes from Metellina segmentata, assembly GCA_947359465.1. Classification (NCBI taxonomy): domain Eukaryota; kingdom Metazoa; phylum Arthropoda; class Arachnida; order Araneae; family Tetragnathidae; genus Metellina; species Metellina segmentata. Next base: position 104,746,123 of record OX375875.1, read on the forward strand.
TCCAGGGATGCCTTGAAGGAAAGGAACGACTTCGGGCACTAGCACTTCACGGACGTACCTGTTGCTATTCAGATTACCCTCAATTCGTAGCAGCTGAGATCGTGCATGATACAAAATCGCACCCCAGACCATAACTTCGGGTGTTCGGCCACTATGACGTTCGATAACGCACTCTGGAAGGCAGCGTTCACCGGCAAAGCGTCTAACACAAATGCGGCCATCATGGTTCCACAAATTAAAGCCGGATTCGTCAGAAAAGACAACTTGTCGCTAATCAGCCCGCCAGGTTCTGTGCTCATGAGCCCATTGCAGACGCAGCCGTCAATGTTTTGGCGTGAGGGGATCCTGTATAAAGGCATCCTAGCACGTTGTCCACGGTGTAGCAGACGTAGGCGAATTGACGAAGCCGACATTAGTACACCTGTAGCAGTAGACCAAAGTGCTGCCAACTGCCTGGAGGAAGCTGTACGGTCATTCACCGTCATGTGGACCAGGTGTCTATAATCACGCGCTGACGTCACCTTCCGTCGTCCAGTTTTTCGAGTTGCCCGGTTCTCGTCGGTTCACTGTTTCCAAACTTGCATCATTGTGTGTGTGTGTTCCGCTGCACACGAGCTGCTATTGCGCGATAGGAAAATCCTCCTTCACGAAGGCCGATGATTTTCCTCCGTTCAAACTCCGTAAGTTGTTTAAATTTCACCCTATTTCGTCGTGGAGGCATACTTAGGTCTCACTAAACGTGCGCCACTAAAAAATAACCATGCACTATTTTCAACGTCCCGCTACAGTCCTCTAATTATACGCTTTTAGCATCAGTTTAGAGGGCGCTGCTCACACCACGCATGCGTGGTGGCTCTGAAACTTTACTAGTTTGCATAACATCCTATAATTGACATTTGCTGCAAATTTCATTTCATTCGGATGATTCCCTCATGGTGTTGCACTTTTTACAAACGGCAATGTAATATTTCGATCAAGTAGTCTAAATCTTTCATTCTCTGCAACCATGTCTTCAGCTGGAAGATTTATCTGATAATAGGATATGACCGTATTAATGTGCAGTGGGTTGAAGTAGGTTTAATAAGAGAGGCTGATAGACTTCTAAAATTCGCTACATTGGACAAAATTATGCTTTTTATTCTGCTAATCCCCCATTCCAATGCAGAGTGTGAGACAATATTCAGCCTCGTCAGAAAGAATCGAACTGAATACTGTTCTCTCATTTTAACAAAACGTTGGAAAGTTTGTTGGTGTTGAAGACACAAATCCCCAAACCTTGTTTTGAGCAAAAATCCAGAGCAGAATTATTAGAGAAGACCGAAAATGCTCTACAGCTTCATTGAATTTTTCTACAACACCCTCTTCTGGATAAAACACTAAATGAAACAATTTTGTAAATAGAATATTGATTTTTCTTCATTTCATCTACTTACAAATAAGTTTTATGAACACAAATGATCTGTAATCCTTACACTAATTTAAATGGTATGTAACATACAGTTTCGGATGCAATGTGTAGGTACTCATAAAGTGAATGTTTTTTTACAATGGATGGGTTCAGTTTGGTATTAAAACACTACTGCTTTGTGTGGTATCTGAAGTAGATAAAAATGTGAATTTTTACTTATGCTTTTTTAAATTCAAATAATACTAGTTATTGTGACCTATACCAGGGCTCGAAATACCCGGGTGCACAGGTGCACTGTGCACATGAAAATATAACTGTGCACCTAATTTTTTCCCACTGTACATAACTGTGCACCTAATTTAAAATCTTAGGTGCACCTTGTGCACCTGTATTAAAAAATCTATTTCGAGGCCTGACCTATACTGATGTTTCAAGAACACATTAATTCATGTATTTATGTTGGGTTTTATGGCAAGGTACGTTCGGGCGCAAATGTTTTACTGATGCACTGTTTCCCAAGTTGTAAAGTATGCAATAATAACGGGAATTATTCATTAGTGTACATTAATATTTACGCTTTCTCTTTAGAGCTAGTGCTTTACTTTCGATACTTGAGGATCTTCAAGGATCTTTCTCAACAACATGAGGTCTTCTTACAATGGGTACCGTTCCATGTAGGACTTTCTGAAAATGAGACCGATGATGTTCTGGCCAAGGAAGGAGCCTCACTTCCTCTTACTTCTCGCGATATTTTGACCTTCCTCGAGAGCTTCTCAAGAAGGAAAATCTTAAACCAGCATTCGTGGAAGACCCCCTCCGTAACACGCCTGGTACGACAGAAAATGTCCTGATGTTGTCCTTACTGTCAAAGGCGACAGAGGGACACAGACCAGCATTTGCAGATTTGCTAGTGGACACTAAACTGTCTTACTTTTATCCAGGGACAAATGTTTAGTGATGTTACATTTTGGCTTGTTTTTAGTATTTAGTGATTCAAAATTTCTTTTTCAGGAATCCTGAGAATCTGAAGAGAAGATTTTTCCGAAGCTGTTTTTGAGTTTTATGGAGTAATGATTCATTAATGGAGTCTATTTTTCACCAGGATGTTTTAATTCGATTTTTTTAAAAGTTATTTTATCTCAGCTGAGAGGTAGATTTGATTATTGGAGGAGGTAAATTTAGAAAAGATATTAACGGGCAGGAGAATTTGATTAGAGATTTCGAGGTCATTGTTTCGTCAGTTTCATCTGGGTTAGAAATATGTTTGGACTGCGAGGGGTATGTAGCAGTTGCATTAAGAATTTGTTCAAAAAGTTTCCAGTTTGCAGTTCTGTTGAACATGGGGAGAGTAGGATAAACGCGGAATTCAAAATTTGCCCAGACGGAAGAGCGACGGATTAGCAACCGGAGGGTTGCGAGTTCGAAACTCGGTTCATCTGAAGTCGGTCCCGAGACCTTCGTGTACACGGAGGCTTTAGCGCGTTAAATCCGCAGTGGTCTCAAATATCCTCACATCGGCGTGCTGGGGAAGTTTGGGGGGACCATGGTTCAAAATTACGAGGCGTTGTCCTTCAATATTTCCCTTCGGGATGGATACCGGATGGTTGCTAATAGGCCGTTGTGTTGCTTCAATGCGACGTTAATTAACTACTTACCTACGTACCTCTTTCTTTCAATTACTACTCATAAATAAAAAGTATGCGCAAAGAGACGTATAGACGTAAAACGTTGCGAACGTGATACACAGCCTACCCGATTTTTTTTCTGACCATGTCCACGCCTACTACTTAGGAAAAGATATGACACCATCTGTACTACAGATCACAGTTCAAATTGAGAGTGCAATACTCTCATGAAAGAAAATATATCAGCTTTTCAATGTGTATCATTTGCTGTAGCGCAGTAAGCCGAGTGGTGTTCCATAGTACGACGATACAGACAAACTGCAAGTGAAATAGTTATTCGTTAAACAGGAATGTAACAATAAATTAAGGATTTTGATCGTGAGCGCTGCCAAAAGTGAAAAATGAAATTTACTCAAACGGACTAAGCTCCGAAACATACATAATTTCTACCCAGTTCGGGTTCTTGAAATCGTCTCCCTTCTTTCGTTGCAACAGTTGACACTGTGGGTCAATTAATTGAGAGGGGACCCTTAATCCGCCTGATTTTTCGGTCGAAAACTGCCCCATAAAACAGCCTCTGGTGCAAAATTCTGTTCCGAAATGTCACCAGTTCTTGACACGGGACAATCTGTGTTTCCTTATTGGAGTAATGTTGCAGTTTTATCTCGACGGAAGTATCTCGCCACGAGCAAAACTGACCAATAAAACCTTAACAAAAAAGGATGAGATCTTTCAACAGATACCTCGTGGAAACACATGGAAGGTTGAAGATCTTCTGCACGAGAAGATCTTCTCGATAGATGGTTCGAGATTAACGACCGGTGGTCAGAGGTGCAGGTGATGACCTCTGGTTCCGAGCCGTTACTAGATACGTTGCATTGCCCAAATGTGCAAATTGTTCTCATTTTCATGCAAAATGTTATAAAAAGTGTGGAAACATTTGCAAACTTTTTTTAACCTTGATGACAAACTGTTCATAACAGTTCAAGAACTTTTCACATTGTAACGGTCTCCCGACAGGTAATTACGAACACAGATTCTTGACAGGTTATAAGAACAGTTGTTTTTGCGTTGTTGTTACTGTTCTGATTAACAAACATCGATGGATAATAGTGCCTGTGTTCTGTTACGATCAAGAACATGAAATATTGCGTGCTATTCTGTGAAACAGAACACTAATAAGACAGATTAGTTGTACACTTCAGAGGAGTGAGGCGTGTTTTTGTACGCCCGACGGTGCGGCGTGTATATCTGAAACTTTATATTATATTGTAAATAAATGTCAGTGTTAAATTTAGATGTGCAATGTCCCTCTGTTCTTGGCAACTACTACACACACTGTCGAATCAAATTAGACATCGCTCGTTCACTCTGACACACATCCTCTGGGGTCTTTTTAGACCGTGAGCAGTCCCAGTGCTATAAGTGATCTCCCTATCTGGAGGTAAGTCCTCACGTTGGGTTGGTGTGGAAATTCGGTGCGTGGGGCTCCAGCTCACAGGTGTTACCTCGTCATCTGATCTTGGTTCAAAATTCCATGGTATTGACTTCGGATCTTTCCTTTTGGAATTGGCCCCGGACCGTCGTCAATAGCCCATCGTGTTGCTCTAGTACGACGTTAATTAAAAAAAATTACCAAATTACACTATCAGGGGGAAACTCTGAGTTAGACCTCCAGATAGAGCCATATTAGAAGGCGAGTTAGATATGTGTGTATATATATGTGTATGAACGTTAATTTTCTCGTAAAAACAAACAATAGTGGAAACTATGAGGCAAGCAAAAAAAATTTGTATTTGTCAGATAACAGCTATTTGCACTTGTAGATGGCGCCACAGGCTGAACACTCTATTTTGCAATTAAATTAAGTATTATCAAACTATAAAATATTGTCCATTTTCTCATTTCACATAATGTGTTTGTGTTTTGCAAAATAACAAATTTATTTTTTGACAATTATTTTTAAATGAGTATTGATATGATTCTGATGCTCTGTTGTTTTAATGTATTTTTACTTTGAATCTCAGGACCATTAAATCACAATATTTTATCGAAAAGTAAATTTTGGTATCAATTAAATTCAGTGATTAATATAATTCAAGAATAAAAAATGCTTTTCTTAACTAAATTTTCTTTAAAAATCTTTTAAAAAAGCAAACTAGTAAGTATTGAGCTTATGTAGAGCATAATACAGTGTACGTTTTTCTGCTGTGGAGACGATATAAATTTTTATTGCCATATTGTATAATGCATGGATAGTTTAAAATTTTTAATTTATTCTATTGAAGTGCTTATTTTAATTAAGTTTTTTATTTTTACCCTTTCATTTTATTTTGTATTGCTGCAGTATATGCATATGGAACTCTTCCACTTAACGCGCAGACATAGTTTAGATGTTTTTGGACATAGAAGTTTTTTCATCTTTGCTTAATATTCTCTTCTCAAACTGTGTGTAAATAATTATACATTTATACATTGTAATATTATGCTTACGTACACTTAAAATTGCCAGTCTCTGTAATAAAAGCTGGTACGTTTTGGCCGAATGATAATCTCCTTTTACAATATAAATTTTAGTTGCGACCTTTATCATGCAAAAACACTGTAAAAATGTTCATAAGAAGTGAGAGATTCTTTACATTTAAAAAAAATCAAAACAGGAAAATGGAGCTTTCATGCAGTAGGATCTTATTGCACATTAAGACCAGCAGATGGCAGCACTACCAATGTACAACTAGGAAGATTTCAGAGAGCTTATCACAAATTCAGGAGCCGTTATTCACCCGAAACCTTTGCTCAATTGACTTTTATAAAGAATTAAAGTTTTGTTATCACCAGTTCTTGAAAATTTTCAGTAGGCGTTTAATAATGCTTGGATGTGATGGGAATGTTGAATCTCAACAAATATTTATGCGTTTTTTCAACGCTTTAGAGGCTTAATTATAAATCTCTCAACAAATTTTTATTCGTTTTTCAACTCTTAATTTTTTATAATTAATTAATAGTTATTAATTTCTTAATAATTAATTTCTATTAAACCTTTACCCAATTTACTAGTTTTTGTTCCACAAAAAAATCAGTCTGGAAAAAATCTCTGACAGGAAAGAAACACTTTGTGAAGCATCAACCCCCTTTTCAAATCAGCCATATCAATAATTATGATCATAACACAGCTGCTGCCGTCTATTGAAAATATAAACAAACATAAACCCTCAAATAATTCAAAGTGAAGCTTAAAGGATCATACGATCCATAAGCTGCATTGGAGGAAGAAACAAATTTATGACATACTAACGTATTTTTTTTCACAAATCTAAACAACTGTCAACTGATACTAGATCAAAATGCAAAATAATCCTATATATTTATTTTTTTATGTTGATGTTGAGCCATGCCGACTCCAATGCCGTGGCCAGCTGCGTTAGATTACCTCCCTCCTCCTGCCTGGATCCTTCCTGCAATTGTTGCAGAGTGTTTGCTTTCAGACGTTTCACGCCGTATACGCCAACGTTCATCTGTCCGATGGAGCATAAAACGTGATTCATCGGAAAAAGTCACCTGTCGCCACTATGTGGACTTCTAGTTGAGGTACTGGCGTGCAAATTCCAGCCTTCGTCGCCGATGAACAGCAGTCAGCATAGGTGCATTAACCAGGCGTCTGCTGCGGAGGCCCATGCGCAGCAACGTTCGCTGAACCGTTGTTGAGGATACACTTTTGGTAGCCCCTTGGTTCATCTGGGCGGTCAGTTGCACGTCTATTCGCCCAAACGCATCTCCGTAGCCTTCGTTCGCCTCTGTCATCTATAGCCCGTGGTGCACCACATGTACCACGCCGCTGATTTTGGATAGTGCCATTTTGCTATGGACGGTATACTTTTACCACGGCGGCAAGCGAACAGTTCACAAAATTAGTCGTTTCCGAAATGCTTCCACATTTGGCCCGAGAGCCAATAATCATGCCCTTTTGGACGTCGGATAAATCGCTACGTTTCTGCATTACGCCAACGATTGAAATGCTTTCCGATGCTCTGGGAAATCCTTTATATACACTCCACTGCAATGTGCTGCCACCTGCCTTTTGTGATGGGTTATTTCACGTTGACGTCGAAAGTAGGTGGTGGTCACATTAATGTGACTGGACTGTGTAGTAAGATGCCTTAATTAAAGGGTAAATTGAAGAATTATCAGCCTACTTTTCTTTCTAGAATTCTCTCTACTTTGAAAAAATGAGGACTAGTGGATTTCACAGGAGTACGAAATAATGTGAAAAATAATACAATGCCAAAGAACAAAATCGAACTCGCAACCCTCCGGTTGTTAATCCGTCACTCAAAATGGGCACCCCGGCTCAACGTAAAGGAATGGAAAATTATTTCAATTCTGGGAAATATCTCATATTTCATGACCTAAAATTTAATATCTTCATATATGTTTTGCCTACTTGTAACGTTTTTACCTGGCTGTCTCCAACAAGTGCCTTATTTCCCGTGATGAGGAAGAGACTTGGGTGCATATCTTTTTCGATGTACCGGTGAGGACATTTTTAGGATTTTCTTAAAGAAAATTGCGATTTATCTTGTATTTTTATTGTTTTTTCTAATGTTTATTTAATGCCTATTACTTTCCTGGTTTATAGAAAATATTGTGTAATCAACATAAAAATGCCCGACTCGTGAATTAAGATTTAATATGTTTTCAAATATTATATATATATATATATAAATCGATCAAGATGCTTTTCTAAGAGCAAAATCTGCACATTGAGATTTTGTCTTTCGATTTTCTTATCTAAAATCAACTTTTATTTAACCATAATTATATTGGTATCAATTCCTTTTATACAAGTAACTAATTTCAAAATTTTTTAACCGAAAATTTTCCATTGACCCCATTTGCTTTAAAATTAAAAATGATTGCCTAAAGCAGCTTTAGTTGATAGGTTTGCAGTTGAATTAACGTCGCACAAGAGCAACACAACGGGCTATAGGCTCCACCCCGAAGGGAAAGATCCGTAGACACCACCTCGTCGTTTTGGACTCCGGTTAAATGACGAGGACAACATCTGAGCTGGCACACTCCAAATTTCTACACCACGCCAGTGGGAAGGCTTTTGACATGCACCAGCCACCACGTGCACGACCGTCTTTGATTTGATCGAATCTCGAACTCGCTACTCTTTCAGCCGGATTACCTCGGACCGTTTCAAAAGGATAAACCACAGGTGTAATAAAAAGGGATCGTTTCGTAACTCTCAAAGTGGTTTGCTTCGATTGAGCTACTTTAGACGTATTAAAATAACGGGTGTGACGTCACACAAGAATGACGTCACGCAAGAATGTCGTCACAGCCCAGACCGCAAGTGAGTAGAAGGGAAGATTCACCAATTAATGACTCATGAATGGCGATAAAAAATAACTAAGTAGTGATCGTAATATTTTGTTTCGAGGTGAAACCCAGTTTGTCCCTGGTCTAAAAAATTACTAACTTTCCTTAGGGTGCAATAACCACTGTTTGAATGGAATGTTGGATTGCGCTTATATCACATTGCGAATGTTGCGATTGATTCATATTGATAGAAAGACCAAGCCACTTAGAGTAAATAAAAATTACTGATTCTTCGGAAATCGAACACTTATCACACATTGACAGCGTAATGTTAGCCTAAAAGTTAAAATAACGTTACGCGAATAAAAAAGGTGATTAATTTTTTCTTTGTTAAGAAGAAAAGGAAAAAATTATATTGTTAATATATACATCCAAATTTAAAATAAAATAAACAAAACATACAATATCGATATTTTCTCGGGGTAATTTTTCCAGACTTCATGTAGTAAGAACAGTTTTGATAACTTCAAATGTTTTTATAGGGTACGAGGTTAACGGTACTGTAACCGAAGTTAAGGTAACAGTTTTAAGGGTACGAAGATTCCAAAGGATTCGTCCAAACGATTTAGAAGAAGGTCTATAAGGGAGAAGGGGGCTAGTGTGGACAACTTGAATAATACTGCTATTTGTCAGTCAAAATCTCTCTGCAAGTTTTTGCAGAATAGCAACACTATTATAAACTTCCATGTGTAGTTGCATGACAACACACTTGATAGTTCAGTAGCAATTTATGAAACTAGGTTTTCATAGTGGAAAAGTAAGTTCTTGAAGTGTTTTTCAATTACAAGATAAGACTATTTTAATTCACTATTTTTTTGTAATCAATATTTTTTTTAAGGAGACAGTATGTTATAAATGAATATATTCAATAGCTATTTTGATATTCCCTTTTGCTCTACATGGTTTAAATTAACGAGAAATAGGCCTAAATAAACAAATGCCTCCATGCTGCTAGTGTAGACAAATGGTGGTGGGGCTATTGTGGACATGTCCACAACAGCCCCATTTAGCTTTCAGTGGGAAAAACATAGGTTAAATATTACATTTTACGCTTTTTATTTATTAAATGAGATTGTTTATGTAAAAAACTCATTCACAAATAATTTTTTTTTATTTTTTACTTTTAAGGCTTTTTTGTATTAAATTAAACGGATTATTGTGAAATGGTTTATTAATTTACAAGGAATTGTATTGTTTTTTCATAAAGCATCTCTTTTACTAAGCAAAGTGAACATTTATTTTTCCCAGATGTGAAGGACCTATCACAAATCTCAAGAAATGAAATTGTAGCTGAGTTGCTTATCACCATATGTTGCCGGTAGCACAATTCGCACTGCATCTCAGTTTACATTTAATGTTAATTAATCTGCATTGCAAAATAGAAGCATAATTCCATTTTTACATTAAAATCATTTTCCCACTAAATAAAACCTAAAAATAGCTTTCTTATTATGTTGATTTGTCTTTGACGTACATCTATAATATAGTGCAGTTCCTTACAAATATATTGGGATTTAAATCAATTAAATATGCTTTATTAAGATTCACATTTATAATGAATTATGCTGTTTATGTTATGAAATTATTATGGTTTTACACACTTTCATGGGTTGCATTACATTGTATAATCAGTATTCTAACTTGTCCACACTTGTGAACAAAAACAATTATTTTAAATAAAAGATTATAAAAAACTTTATTGCCAAATACTTTAATATATAAACCAAAATAAAAGCAAAAGAGTATATTATTGTAAAAAAAAATAGTTGATGGGTAAAATATTATATTTAGTACACTTTTATGCCAAATTTATAAAAATTGTTCTCACTAGTCCCCTTCTCCCCTAAATGATTTTACAGTTTGTGTAACAAACAACAGTTTAGTCTGTTACCGAATAACATGCTATTTAGCCTATTTAATTAGTTTTTTCCAACTGCAATCATGGTTACTATAAATACTATATTCGTTTTATTTTGAGTTGATTAATGACGTTACCTTTATCTCAAGTTTTAACTGCAATCAAAAGTAAAAATATCGTTTGCAACGAAAATAAAAAAAATGGCGAAAATATTTCAAGACTTTTTATTCTTTCACTGTTGTGATTTTATATCTTGTTTCTAGTAATTTAAATTTTTGATAAGGTAAAAAATTAGAGTTTTAGTTTTGTATTCTCTGTTATTTTATTATTTTTCTATTTCTTATTTTTAACTAGAAGAATTCCCCAACCTAGTCGTGTTGAATTGGTTTAAACAAACTTCCACTTTAGTTAACACATTTTAATTCCTATTCATCACATGTAACAACTACAGCACTCTAATAAAAGTACACAATTGTTTAATGTTGTTTCACAAATGTAAATAAATGTCATATTCAACGTTTTGCATTCCAGTAGAATTTAAATTTTTAGTAAGAGAGAGAAGTCTCTAGAGATGTGCCAATATTACGCAGAATGCATAGAATAGTTCAAAGTATACATATAAATGCCTTACAATGTCATTTAAGGTATCCAAACACGTTAAAAATGTTGATTTGATTTTTTTTCTAAGTTAAAGTTAATTAGTTGCAGAGATATTAAGATTTAATCTAGGCGGAAAAACCGGAAGTATGTATGGAAAACACCGGAAGTGGCAGTTAAAAAACCAAAAACCTGTCAAAATTTAATTTTTTTTGTTTGCAAATATAATTTTAGAGAGTTTTTTTAAATGTTTAAATGGTTTCTCTTTTATAAATAGTGTGAACATTTTTAAGGAGAAGTGAAGAACAAAATTTTTTATACAAACAGTAAAAGCAAGAGAGAGCAAACGATACACTTGGAACTATTTTTACTCAAAATTAATATTTATGCATTATTTCCCTACTTCAAAAAAAAAGTTATTGATGGATTCTCGTAAAATTTTGACATCTTGTTCTTTATAATGTTGTCTAAGGAATAAACTATAGTAATTATGCTGAGTTAAAAAGTTTTTAAATTATGGCCATTTATTTAAGAAATAGGACGGTAAAACTATCAAAAATCTTGTTTTCTTTTTTCGATCGCTAGTAAAATTCGTGTTTGTTTAAATATCCTTTTGTTTCTAGTTCATTTCTTGAAAAATGTATGTAGTTTATTTTGGTAGCATTATTTTTTATATGGGTTGAATAGATTTTCATGTAGCACATTTGAAGTTTTTGACAAATTTCTTTAAAATTTCATACATAATTAACATTTTTACAAAATTAATAATACATATTTCAAATATTTATAGCCTAATGCTATTGTTTAGTAACACTAAACATAAAAATATCATTAAAATGTTTCAAAACCGCAATTAAAAAAGGGTCTCAAACGTGTTCGGAAACCTTAAAAACAAAGCGTTTCCCAAAATTATCATACAATGATCAGAAATCTTTTTTTAACTACTTAAACCATTTTTTTATACAGTTTTTGTTCGAAAAACAAATTGAAAATGCAGAAATACATCTTAAGGCCCGGTGCACACATCCGGTTTTTCAACATGCGGCGCCGCAGCCGCAAGTGCGGTCTGAGATACATTAGATCCAATGGGGTAGTGCACACATGCTTCCGGCTCCGTTGCTGTTACGCACGTCCAACTTGCGTGCAATTTGTACCGCAGTTCCCCACGGCGCCCAACTTGCCGCAAACGCTTCTCCGTTCTGAAGTACCTTGTTTTCATATATAAATGGAATATAAATAATAATTAATAAATGGTTGTATCCAGTAACGTCTATTTTGTTACAAAATACGCTTTTTTTACACTATGTAAGCGAAATAAACAGGTTTTCTTCCATAGAATATTTATCGCAAATGGCGTGAAATGAGAATTTGCGTCATTTCACCGGGCCTACACATATTTAAAAAAGCTTCGAACGAAAAATAACTTGAATGTATGTTTTTCTTCTCCACAAAATAGATTCTTGAATTATAAACAACAAAAATTGAAAAAAAAAGCAAACGATTAAAAAATACCAAGGTTGACCCATTGGCTACCAGTCTTTATTTTAAAAGGTCTTGTTCTGTATATTTTATTCACCATGTTGTTCCCTTTATCGTCTGTCCCAAATATTTCGAATTTTTTTATTTCATAAAGAAGAAAAAAGGCTCAAAATAAAGTATAAGTATTTAAATTTCGTATAAATGGTTTTGGGAAAATGAATCGATTTTTCATCAGCACTTATAAAATAATTCAATTACCTAAATGCAATGCTTAATATATCTTCCAACTACTCCAATACTGCCATTTTTTATTTATTTAAGTAGTGTTACTCAGATGTTTTAGCAAGAAACTTGCCTAAATATGTAAGCAAAAAAAATTTCAAAAGACGTATTCACTCAACTAAAATATTGTGTATCAAATATAGAACATTGCATTAATATATGTTAAGAAAATTCTTTATATATACTTGTATAAACACGCAAACACAGAATCGAAAATAGAAAGTGGAAGACGTATAGACATACGCAACGAAGTTCAGTTACTAAATGAATGTAAATACTCAAGGAATGCAAAGCTTCATGAAAAATATTAGCGTATATTCATTCAACGGCACACACATGCAGACAGAGAGACAGATGTATAGACAGACAGACACCAAACGCGTAACAAACGGGTTTTACATCAAAAGGGTTCAAAACGGATAGAAAACTTGAAATTGATCTAAAATACACAACTGTTTGTGAAAATTACAACACTGAAAGAATCATCAGAAATAAAAGATATTTTTTCCACGTATAACTTATAGTAGTTTAAATAAATGATCAAATTTACAGACCAAAAAAACAAAAATAATTCCGAAAATCAATATCTTGTGCAGCCGCCACGCGCAGCGATGAGAACCTGTACACGTCGTGGCATCGAATCATACAGATTCTGAATATCATGCTGAGGAATGGCATTCCAGATGGCCTCTATCTGATGTCAATGTTTAGTCGTACTCTATGCCCGACGAGCAGTACGAGCGAGTCGCCGACCAATGTAATCCCAGAAATGCTCAATGGGTGACACATTCAGAGAACGTGCAGGCCATGGAAGAAACGGAACCCGTCATTCTCTGAAAAAGGCATGTACATTCCGTGCAACATGTGGACGGGCATTGTCTTGGTGAAATACAGCTCCTGGCAGGCCCTGATTTACCATTAGGCCCGTGAGGCACGGGCCTAGGGCCCCCATAATTTAGAGGGCCCCTAAGTTTCAAAAGTATCTAAAAATTATAAAAAGTTTTTAAGCAGTTACGTAAATTATTGGGTATTTACGTAAATGTCCTTCGACCGTTTCGCCCACTATCACATTCTTGTAATTACATTAATTATCTAACTATTATGTTTTTATTTTTCATCTGCTTTATTTTGTTTTGCCAAGAGTTATAAGTAATGTCACGATTTTCTCAAACTTTTTGGTGACATCTGTGAAACGGTCAACAGTCAAATACGTAAGTACCAATTATTGTTATAAAATTAGTTTTTGTGATGAACAAATAATATGAGGGAGGGGCCCCTTCCTGCGCGTTGTGCCTACTATACCAAATTTTCTAAATCGGGCCCTGGCTCCTGGAATGTATTGCAGGAGGGTAGGACCTCAGGCTCCACAACTTCCCTGATGTAGCCTCCGCAGTTCAGGGTCCCCACAATTTGGAGTAGGTGAGATCGTCCATGATATCCAATAGTACCCCAGACTATAACGCGAGTCGTTTGTTCAGTATGATGCAGAATAAGACACTCCGGGAGAAGGCGTTCACCTCTGCAGCGTTTGACGAATGAGCGTCCATCATTAAAGTTAATATTGTAGCGAGATTCATCTTAGAAGATGACTTGCTGCCAATGGCTGTGTTGTTGAGCCCCTTGTAGCCGGATGGGTCGGTGGTTCAGCGTCAAGGGAATCCTACACAGAGAAATCCTTGAACGTAGCCCATTGCACAGCAGACGTCAACGAATCGTGGGTAAAACAATGACACACCTATAGACGTGCTCTAATGTTGTACCAACACACGAGAGGACGCTGTACGGTCCATCACCGTCATGTGGATGAGGTGTCTGTCGTCCCGTGGTGACGTCATATTGCGTGGCCAACTGCCGAGGTTTCGACTTGTCAGGTTCTCCATGGTCCATCTTTTCCACACACGCATCAATGTTGTGGCAATACGCCCCGTGCGAGTGACGATTTCACGATACGAAAGTCCACCCTCACGGAGGCCGATCATGCTGCCCTATTCGAACTCCGTTAGTTGCCTGTATGGCACTCTGAGTTTTTGGCGAGGCATATTGACTTCTAATCAATCATTTACAGCAGTCAAATGACGATAAACACATTTGGAGTGCTTTTTATACATGGGTCACTTGGAAATTTAGAGGGTGTTTCTCGGTCCACACATACGTGATCGCTTTGTAATTCTAATCATTTGCATATCCTAACCCATTTTGCATGTCCCATAAATTTCGTTTACTTTGCATGATTCCTTCATGGTGTTGCAATTTTCACAAACAGTAGTGTATTCAATGTACAAAAAAAAACCACTCCATTAGTAACAGATTGTTGTCAATCAACTCCATTCAGTTATAGGCATTTGAAAAAAACGAACTTATCATTTGCAACATTATGTTATGTTATATATTTGAATTTTTATTTAAAGTATTCTCTCATACACTATTTAGTCCTAACAGGATTTGTATTTACCAAATGGTTTGCAATCTTCTTCGATATTCAATATGATTCCAATCAATTTTGATAGTTTAAGAGAGAGAGAGAGAGATAGATAGATAGATAGATAGATAGAGAGAGATGAGTTAAATATCTATCCAATTCATTGGAGAATTTGAGTTGCGTATGTCCTATTCACATGTGGTATTTTCGTATGCTAAAATGCTGTCAAAATTGTCATTTGTATAGTTTAGAGAGGGTAAAAAAGTATCAAAGCACGTAACAAACATGAATTGCAATGTTGGATAACTTCGACTATGGTAATATATATGGTCTATTATCCTCCACTTAACTCTTTTAAGGACATTACTGAAACAGAATTCGGAAAAGCAAATCTGTCAACTCATATCAATGTATTATTCAGTTAACAAGCATTTTGTTCTTAGAAGAGTGTTGAAACATAAGCTTGGACTGAATAAATATGTAATTAAGAATATTTATAACCTTTATTTTTAACTTTTATGTGTGTAACCTTTTGTGATGGATGGAAGATTATATTAGTAAGTGTTCATTGAAAAGCAAAACAAATCGTCAGCTGACAAAAAGTTTCATTCTACAGAGCAGACGATTAAAAACTTATTTTTAGGGTCAAAAATAAAAGTGATAAACATTTTATAGTGGTCTATTTTCTTTTAAACCTAATACAATATGGTAATCTATTTCTCAAAATCATTATAATCATTCAGTGTCAAAAAATGCCTATCCTAAAAAACGTCAGTTCGTGTGTTTCTGTTCTAACCCAACGAAATATTTATAATAGTTTCATGAAATGAAAAGAGGAAATCGCTTGAAAATACTTTTTCTATACCGTATTAGTATGTTACATTTTCTTAAACTTTAGGTGAAGTAAAAGTAATTGGGATTTTTATTTTGCTTTCATCTGCTATTTATTTTTGCATTTTTTATTCGAAAAAATTAACTGTCGCCAGTCAACTTCATTCAACTGTATTCCATCAATACCTCTCAGCGAACGATTTTGAAAACATTAGAATATCAATCGGCTTCATTCCTGAACTGGAATATTTTCATTCGTTCTGATTACCTTAATATACCTAGACGGCCAGGTGCAGAATTGTATTCAGTGTTCTGCAACACAACTCCAAGTAATTGCAATTATTCTGCAGGCATTTTGTCCGAATTTTGAAAGCTGCAGTAAAATAAAAAAACAGACGTAAAACACAATAATCGGCTAAATATGTATTACATATTTATAATAAAACATCAAAATTAATTAACTTACTTTATTTAAAACCAAGACATATTTTCAGAATTTGCAATTCTGTCGATAATTTTTTAAGTTAAATATTTTGTTTTTAACATAGAAGATGTGTTATTTATAGAGTGTTTGTGGTAGTTAGGGCTGTGTAGGGAGGTTGTACCGTAGCTAGGAAAAAAAGTTGTGGTAAGGACCGCGCTTTGCACTGTAGAACATCGTAATTTATAATTAAAAAAAAAGGTCAAAATTTTGAGAAAATTAAGGGAAATTTGTTCATTGTTCTGCATTGTACGTGACAGTTTTAAGCGCTTTCTACTCCCGGGCCTAGACCTAGAATATAGTCTTTTATCCCCCTAACCGTTTGGGAGGGGGGAGATAGGACACGAGTTTCCATGTTTCCACTGAGAAAATTACCCCTTTCTTTAGAAATTGAGTGAAATGACTTGTAGCTCGGTTATCCGTAACTCCTTTTCTAGACTAGTTCAATGTCCACTCGGACAAGAAGGAAGAAGTAAAATTGCATAACAGTTCAACTGGTGCTCTCCAGAAGGTACACTACTGCTTCAGAAATCTGGTGTCACATATATTGATTCTGTTATTTTTCCCGAGAGTTAATGCATAACGACCTCTC
This sequence comes from Metellina segmentata, assembly GCA_947359465.1. NCBI lineage: Eukaryota > Metazoa > Arthropoda > Arachnida > Araneae > Tetragnathidae > Metellina > Metellina segmentata. Next base: position 104,763,080 of record OX375875.1, read on the forward strand.
GCTTTATTCGAAGCGACGCCCATTTCGTTGCACAGAATGGCATCACCAAGACTGCCTCCATCCGCATTGTTGAGTGGATTTTTCATAGCCCTTGCCAGTTCCGAAGTAGGCCAGAGAGTGAGCCAGAAGAAAAAGAGTGAAGGATTAAATCGAATACCGGTTTACACCCCGCTTCACAAAAACTTCGACAAAAGAAAAGAAAAGCCAACCTTTCGTTACCCCTGACCAGATCAACCAGTCTTGGAGTCGGTGGAATGGTTTCTCTTCTCGCTTCGGTTTCCATTTCAGAAAAGTGGAGTTGAGCGGTGCGCAAGGATTAACTGTGTCTTCTGCCGTTGTTTTAGTTTTCTTGTGTGGGTTTCCAGATCATCCACTCCCCCTTTTTTTAAGGGACGTGAAATAATGGAGTGATCGCGACTGTGATGCCGGTTTATGTGATCTGTGATAAATGTGGTTCCTCTAAGTGATTTTATTCCTTCAAGTGGAAAGGTAAGCTGAAACTCTTAAGACATTATAATTTATGCAAAAATATTAACGGTAACTATGGAATTCGATTAAATTAAACAAATGCTCATGTACACAAATCGATTCTTTATCGTTGTTTACAAATTTGTTGATTGTTTAAAAATGTATTGCTTTTTTTTTAATCATTTTATTAGTTTCTATTACATAATTATTTCGTAGATATAACGGTTTATAATTTATATAAAGCCAAGACAAATAATTTCAGTTTTATTATGTTTCTAACTATACCAATATATGTAGTACTGCAAAGAATGTGAATTAATAAAACATACTATAACACCGCTGAAACATGTTTATGCTATTAGAGAAAGTTAAATGATAAACAATGAGTTCACATAAAAATGAAATAGATGTTTTTTCATTAAAATTATAGTTGTGTTCACGTAGCTAAATCCATGGTGTCGTTATTATGACAAATATTTATGTAATATATACAATTTCTTATTAGACAAACTTTTAAGAATACTTTTAGTTTTAAAACCTTGAAGTTCTTTATAATGCAAAAAGTAGTACAATACAATTTTAAAGCATATAGCATACATGTAAAAGTATAAATTGCCTTGTTAGAAATACAAAATTATTAAAGGTTTCTTTAAATAAAATTAGGGCATCATATGTTTTTCTATAATAAACAAATAAAACATATAAATGAAATAAAGCTTGAATTATTAACATACAAAAACAAACCTATATTTAATTCAAAATCCACTAGTTTTATTATTCAATCTTCTCACAGATATAATATAAATTGTGTGAAAAAAATTGCCGATCTTAGAATTCTTTCTTTTAGATTACTAATTTCTATTTCATATGTGTCAATTCTATTTTTAAACTACGAGTATCTATTTTAAACACCAAAAAAAGGAGACTAATTATTGTTAATCCCCATAGCGATTTCTTATATAATTTTCGTTTGTAGTTGTAACAGTCGAAATATTTTAATTTAATTATTATTTAAGTGTTTATTAATTCATATAATTAGTTAAATAACTAAATACGATTTAAAGTTTCAAAAGTAATTATCTATCTATATAAAACACTAACGTACGTGGACCCGAAATCTACGTTATTTGTTTATCGTCGAATGGCAACAATCAACGTAAATAAAATAACCCAGATATTTTGAATTGTTGCCCTTTTTAAATAGCCGAGGTCAATTTCTCTGCAAAATAAGGAATTGAATTGTAATATTTATGTTTGAACTTACTTTTTATTTTTTCCTTTGATGTAAAAGTAATTTAAGCGTAAATTTGCTACCCGGTATCTGGCCACGTCAGAATTAATGTTTACTTTTTAAATTTGATTTAGAATTCCGTGTTTGGGTATTTGAGTTGACTGCGAGATGTTGCGGACATATTTGAGGATTCCCAAGTATTATAAATATGTGTTCTTTTTGTTAATAAATCATTATTGTCTTTGTCAATATCGTTGAAAAATCTTTTGTCGCATTATTCTATTTCACAATATATTCAGAAAGTCGAAATTCCACACGTTTGAATAGATACGTACGTGTTTTTTTTTTCAGAATTTTGCATATTTTCAAGGATTGGAATTTTATTTTTGTTTCCATTATGTGTTCCGGTGTATTACCTATTGCAGAAATATTATTTAGGAGTTAGATTTTAATGATATGTCTATTTCCTGAAAAATATCACTAGACATGAGTAATTTTGTAGCGGTATATGTATTTTTCGAACAACTTTCCTTAAGTATTTGATTGAATACGCAATGCTTTAAAGAATTGTTTCTTAAAAATAAATAAAGTATACAAATCGAAACATGTTTAATTACGGTGTGTAAAAAAGTTTCAAAAAGCACTATTACACACCGCCGAGCGCTAGCCGGCGCAGCCCGGCTAGTTATGTATTAAATGCGTAATTATAAAATAAGATATACAGTAACTAAATACTTGAAATTAATTTTTAAGAAACTATAACTATTTTCTCTTCCAATAACAATGCTCATCAATTTTTTATTACTTTTAGATTAATTTTTTTGCGAAAAAAAATTACTTGGGTATAGTTTTAATCTTTAGAGTTTTGTCGATTCTTTTTTTTTTTACTAAAGTTAGCTTTTCTAGTTAAAGTCTTTTTCTAACACATTTCTGATTTAATAGTGGTTCAAAATTAAGGGGGCGTTGTCCTTGGATCTTTCCTTACGAATTGATTTCGAATCGTCACCAATATCACGGTGTGTTGCTCCAAAAGGACTAAATTAACTACCTACTTTCTGATTTAATATTGTAAATAAAATAAACTGTCGGTTTTTTTATAATACTTATAGTAATGTTTAGTAATGTTTTTTATAATAGTTATATAATAATACTTATAGTAATGTATATATACACAGGAGTTAAGCTTTATGATACTTTTAAAAATTTACAAATAATCTTTTGATAGAAAGACTGTTCTGTTAACAGAACAGTAATTTAACTTCACAATTTGAAATTACATTAAAATTTACAATCAGGTCGCAGGAAAATACTCTATTTATTAATTGCGCTATTTAAAATTTTAATTATTAGATTTAATTAAAATAATTTAAGTTTATTTAGATATTTTGTAAAATTTTATATAAATATTAAAAGCAAATATAAATATTTATATTCATAAAGATTTGATCTCAAGTTCTCTTAAAAATTTATCTTACTGAGAATATGTCATAATTACGTAGACAGATATTTAAGAAGGTATAAGGCTGTCAACATTATTAACAATCCTTTCGAGGCATAAATCTAGGTTAAGTTGGGGAAATTGTGTGTTTTCAGAGCAATATTATTAACATAGTAAAATTAAGAGGAAAATTGCAGTTTTAAATTAAATTCTGAGCAACAAAGACGTGTTCTTACGCAATTGTCGGTGAGTTATTTGATTTCGATCTTTGAAGGAGATTATTTTGGCCGAAACCGAATAATTTGTTTACATGGCCAATTTTTATTGGAACGTTCTTTATTCCTGTTCTCCTTGTTTATACTTCCGCAGAATTTATGCTATTAACTAGTAAACGTTTAATTTTACATGTAGACAACTCCAAATCATATGGTGAAAGTCACATCACTTAAATACTATGCTTATTTTGTATTCTCTCTCTTGAACTCCTTAACTAACAATCAGCTTCGTGGTCTACTTTCGCAGTGAAAGAGAATTTTTTTTTTACACCCTTTGTTGTGATTTTTGCCTAATTTTTTCCCCCGAAAATCCCAAGTAGGTTTACCGCTTCATTGACTTTCTTCACTGGTTTCAGCAGCCATTCGTGTTTTTTTTATCAAAATCTTGATAGAGTAATTGCTTGAAAGTTAAAGAATAAAGATTTACTCATAGCGTATTTTTCTTGTGAGGCAAAGAAAAGCTTATCGCTGGTTTTATTACTGCTCATTCAAACCAAATTATACCTCATTAAGAGAACCAGTGCACAAAAATCTTTCAAAATTTTGATCATTTCTTTATTAAAATTATTTTTATTATAAATTTAAATAAATGTTAATTCTATATAAAATGATTTAGTATTTACAAAAATACGTTGAGTAGAAGACTTTAAAAATAATTTTTTGAAAAGTACCTGTACATATCTGAAGATCAATTTTATGCTTCAGACTTCAATAACTCAAAATGTGCACTTTTCCATTAAAAAGAAAATTTTTTCTAAGTCTATTTAAGCGCACATAAAAAAAAAACTGGATTACAAGTGTGTAACCCCTATAACATATTTTAACACAGGTATTTTTTTTCCTATCTGCTCAGAAAAGTTCCTTTTAATCGATAAAAAAGATGAAAATTGGTCATTTAAAAAAAATGAGTTAAAGGGGGAAAAAATCTCAAAACTTCGAATTTAAAGTTTTTTAAAAATTCCTGTGTTAAAGTGTTTAAAAGTGTCTTCATAACCTATATAAAGAAATTCAAATCAATACACATAAAAGATTCCGAAAAAATGTTCCTTAAAATTCGACCATTTTAGCATTACGGAGATAGAACTGCACTGGGTCCCCTACTTCGACCACTAATGGTAACAACAATTTAAAACGTTTATGAACATATTGTAGCACTAATTGTAGCACACTACATCCTGTAGTTCTAATTTATAAGAGAAGTCAATCAATATCCCGATTTATTGTCTCCGAAACCAAATCCTCAACCACGTTCAACTTCACTAACCTGAAACAATAACATTTGAACTTGCAAGCATACTATATTTTTAACAGTTGGCGTTTGTCTGTCTCTCTGTATTCTACAAATCTACATCGCTTAACCAATCCACAGCAAATTTGGTACAATCATTCTTCAGAGTCTTGCGGGCAACATAGGCTTTTTTTAACCCCCGTTCGGGGTGCTTGTCTTTGGTTTGCAGAGGGGTTATGACTAAGTGTAACTCGAATAATTTTCAAAACTTCGTTGCTAGCAATTACGCTTTGTCCAATTTTGATGAAAGTTTTTTACATTTATTTGTTTGAAGGACTTTCCTTCGCTTCTAGACCAAAAAAAAAATCGAATTCTTTGAATTATCGAATGAACTTGACTAAAACCCATACAAGTTCGATTTCTTTATGGCAAAAGCTTATAAAATCCTGACAGAAAACGTACCCTCTTTTAAAAAATCTCAATAAATTATTTTTCACTATGACGCAAATAAAATATCGTCGGATTAGAGCAGAAACTCATTAATTGACATTCTTCTGAAGATTACGAACTCCTTATTTTCTTGATGAGGAAAAATGCATAGTCAATCTGTGTTTAAAAAATATATAACACTCTAAAATTGTCACTAATTTTTATTTGCTGTTAACCTGAAACACGAAAGCCAAGTGTTCAATAAGTGGCACGCTTAAAAATTTGTGTCAATGATTTTTTTTTTGCTTTAAGCCCACTACATTTTCTGTATTCCGTTTGGTTTGTAGTTGTATGGGTGGATGGGTGCTAATGTTAATGCTTCCTAATGCTATCACAACTACAAATGCATTCAAATCCAACAACATCCCGTTCAAGCATTTGAACTATACTTTCTTAGTTGTTAATATACATATCTATTGATGTCAGTATCGCGTTACTCACCCATATAATATTGTATTTTAATCATTTTAATGAATACAACATCCGTATTCAAGAAATGGAATCCGCACATCCGTCATGTTATCACAATTGCACTCTGAACGTTACCAGGGCTACGGAGGCCCGTTTGAAAGAGTTTAGATTTAGTCCGGATTAGCTACCGGAGGGTTTGGAGTACAAAACTCAATCCAACCAAAGACCCTCGTGTACATGGAGGCCAGTGCGTTCAATCTGTCGTCCCCAAATGTCCTTGTGTATCGCGGTCTCAAATGCCCTCACGTTGGGGAAGTTTGAAGAGTGGGGTGCAAGTTCAGGCGTTGACCTCGTCATCTGAACGCGGTTTAAAATAACGAGGCGTTGTTCTCGAATCTTTCTCTTCGGGGTCGATCTCGGATCGCCGTCAGTACCCCGTTGTGTTGAGCCAGTGCGATGTTAAAAACTACTAAACTACCTTAATGTCTATTTCAATTTCATCCCTTATCTAAAGGCGATTCGTCATTTTTTGACTCTAAACCTTATTGAACTCATGTATCTCAACTCTTCATCATCAACTCTTTTCTGCGTTAGATAATTTCGTTTTTCCATATTTCCTATCGCCTTTAGTAATCAGACTACAGAATTCCATAAGAAGTGAGTTCTTCAGAGCAGTATTTAGCCAATATTATACACCTTCATAGCTCAAATCCAGTATATTTATACCAAGCGGCAAAATTAACAAATGAATCCCATAGTGATTGAATAACCAGCTATTCTCCAGTGTGACATCAATTAACTATCAATCCTAACCTAACCCATAGCGGTTAATTTTAAATTATTTAAATCCAAATCCGTTGTTACTATTCCAACGTCAATTTCTGTATCAATAACGTTAGTGAAATATATATAAAAAATTAAAACAAGATATTTCGGTAGCATCACATATGGATACCACAGTTCCAATAGGTGCCACAGAGTGTACTCAAATCACGAAATTTTCTACTTAAGTGTACGAAACGATTACTATAACGATTATGGAACTGGAATATTTCTAGATTTATCAAGTATTTCTGGTGTAACAACTTCATGACATTCAAATATCGGGTTGTTTCTCTAATTGGTAACTAACCGTTTTAGTAATAGTTTCATACACTTAACTCAGATAACAAAAATGTTGACTTATTACCCTTTGGAACCGAGGTATCCATATATTTCTTGCTTCGAAATAAAATAATACAAGGAAGTTTTTCGGGACCCCGATGCACTCCAAAATGGCACACATGTCATGTCTTGAACCCTGACCTAGGAACTGAGTCCCGATGCATTATTTATTCGTGCCACCAGAGCAGACACTGGGAAAAGTAAGGCGCTTTTCAATGCACGACTCGTTCAGGAGGTGACTGAAACTTGGAGTTCGTAGCACGGAAGAACTGGGAGAAGGAAAGTACCACGTTTCTAATTTATCCCTTCGAGACAGAAGCCACTCCATTCCACCCAACTTCAGTTTACAATTGGGTTACTTTCAGAAGACATTTCACCATCCGATGTAAGAGCTGGAACTTGAAAGATATTGGAATGACGAAAGGGTCCTTCAAGGTCTATCAGCTTTACGGTTATTAACCGGAGAAGAGTTTACTGGGGAGGGGGAGATAACACATCTGTTGTGGAACATATTCTTAAACCACTGGTATGAGAATCTAAGGTACACTGGAGCAACACTAAGACATATTGGTGAAAGTCCGGGAGTTATATATATGTACATATATATAACTCATATACATACCGAAAGGAAAGATGTGAGGACAGTCCTTCGAATCGAGGTTAGATGAATGACCTGAGCTGGTACCCTACTCTCCTAACATCCGCGAAAAAATTAACGCTCACCAGCCTCCACGTACGTTTAACCTATCTAGGGGCATAAACGCATTATTCCAACCTGTAGTTTTCCCTGCAAGGCTTCTAACCACCAACAGAAACTGTTCTGGGATTCTCTCTCTTTCAATCAATAGGCGTGACTATTTAGTCGCTATCTGTGGGTATGTAGGTAGTTGAATTTACGCTTCACTCACTAGAACAACACACTGGGCTATTGGAAACTGGGAATGGACAGTCTGGGATCAATTCCTAAAGAAGTTATCCGAGGACACTTCGTAATTTTGAACCACGGTGAGTTGAATGACCTGAGCTGTTATCCCACTCTTCAAGCTTCCACACTTCGTTAACGTGAGGACTTTGAGGCAACGGTAGATTTAACTTTCACCAGACCCCACAAACCCTTCCGTTTTTGATTAAATCAAGTTTTGTCGGTACCTTCCGTTTTCTAAGTGCACCTCTGTCACCAAGGTCCCTGTAAATTTTTAGGGTGCTTCTGTTTCGGTAAACCTTTCGTAACACGTTACTCGAATATAATTTCAGATGTCGTTTTTATTAAAATTAAGAGAATTTGGTAATTTTTAGTGAACGTCGTACTAGAGCAACACATCGGGCTATTGACGACGGTCCGGGATCAATCCCCTAAGAGAAAGATCCGAGGTCAACACTGCATAATTTTGAACCACGGTCAGATGACGAGGCAGCACCTGAGCTGACACCCCACTCTCCAAACTTCCTCACCAACCCAACGTGAGGACTTTTGGGCACGACATATTTAAGGTGCACCAGCCGCCTCTACACCATACGCTTAAAAACATCCATGCACTGACCCGGATTCGAACCAGGTACCTTCCTCTCTAGAGGCTAACACCTTAACCACCAGACCGGTTGATGGGCTTAAAATTAAGAACGACCATTAAAAGGGCGATTGATCAAATTAATTATCTACCGGAAATACCCTTTCTTCTACTAAGTTGTGTTTCCACTGAAAAACCCTTTCACAACGTAATTGACTTGAAATAGCCCTCATGTACACAACGGTCTATGGTTGCATCGAGTTTCGAACTCACAACCATCCGGTTGCCAATCCGAGTCTACCAACTGCCCCTCGTTATGTGTAAGGGGCTCGGGTAGTTAAATTAACGTCACATTGGAGCAAGAAAACGGGTTTTTGGCGACGGTCCGGGATCAATCTCGAAGGTAAATAAAGGCCTCGTTGTTTTGTTGTTAAGGTGTTGACCTAGTCACGTGATCGTGGTTCAAAATTACGACGCGGTGTTCTTAGATCTTTCCTTTCGGATTTAATCCCAGACCATCACCAATTTTGAGTTGCTCCAGGGCGACGTTAAAATACCTACCTACCTTGGTTGAATCGAGTTCGAACTCACAACTCTCCTGTTGCCGATTTGCAACTTTACAAACTGCTCCCCATTTTGTGCATTGAAGGTAGGTATTCAATGAACGTTACTCTGGAGCAACACAACGGGATATTGGCGACATTATCCGGGATCAATCCCTGAAGGGAAAGATTCGCAGACAACACCACGTAATTTGGAGCCACGGTCAGGTGACGAGGTAACACCTGAGCTGGCACCCCACTCTCCAAATATCCACACCAAGCAAACGGGAGGACATTTTGAGGCCATGACAGGTTTAGCGTGCACCAGCTCCCTTTGTACACAACGGTGTTTGGTTAGATTTGAACTCGCAACCCTCCGTTTGCTTTCCCGTTACTTTCTTCCAGGCGGGTCCCCGCGGCCTGTGCATTGAAGGAAAAGGCAATACTACACATTACTCGGAAATTTTGTGACCCTAGGACTAGACCATTCAGGATACATAACTCAGAAACAGATCATGACCATATAAATTCTAATCCAATTTACACTGACCCATCTTATCCGTATGGGTCAACCCTCTCTGTTGGTTACCTAATTCTTCAAAGATGGCGAAGGCAAGTTTGCATTCTTCTTAATGTCTTTGTTTCCCTGTCAAAAAAGATGTTGGGTTATCCATTACAGCCAGTTCTTAAAAGATAAATTCCAACAAAATTCTTTGAAGTCCTTCGAGGAAACGAACAAGAAAGTAGATCAAGGAATGTAAGCGTAAAACTAGCTTGGAACGATATCGTTCAAAACTAGTTTTACTTCATAATTAGTTTTAATTTCTAACACTTCATGAAGCATAAAGTGCTTGTTTTTATTTTGTTATAGATTCGCATAGATTTAAATAGATGTTAGATAGATTATTTGAACCCTAGTTAAGAATTATATAAACTCTTGTGTTATTATCGATTAAGTGTCATGTGAACATACAAGGCGTATTCAGGAAGTAAGCACCGTTTGACTGTTAAAAAGGTAGACAATTTGAAAAGCGACCATTCTACTTGGCCCATTAAATTGTACATATTCAGTCTACTTTTCAACAGAATCGTCACTCGAGTTCAGAGGTACTTGTATCTTGGCACTAATTTTAAGATATCCTGTTCATGATATTTTTCCACCTGTAACTTTCGTATGTAATTAACTTTGCACTGGAACAACACAGCGGGATATTGGAGACTGTCAGATCAATCCATCCCAAAAGGAAAGATCCAAAGACAACACCTCGTTATTTTGAACCATGGTCAGATGAAGAGTCCAACACCTGAGCTGGCACCCCACTCTCCAAACTTTCACACCCCGTCAACGAGATGACACTTGAGACCACGATAGATTTAACGAGCACCAGTCCCCTCGAACACGAGGATCTTGGGTTAAATCGAGTTTCGAACTCGCCACCCTCCAATTGCCTCCACTACTCTGCGAACCTTGTTACTGCGTCCTCTCAAGTTTGTGGATAGATGTGATTAGGGACTCAATTTGTATAGTGATTATGTTGATAATTTGGTAATTTTCAATTAACGTTGTACTAGGGCAACACAACGGTCTACTGACGACGGTCCGGGATCAATCCCTTAAGGGAAAGATCCGAGGACACACCACATAATTTTGAACCACGGTCGACACAACAACTGAGTTGGTACCCCACTCTTCAAACTTCTACACCTACTCAACTTGAGGACTTTCGACCACGACAGATTTTAAGGTGCACCAGCCGCTTCTACACCATACGCTTACAAACATCCATACACTGACCCGGATTCAAATCAGGAACCTTCCTTAGACTAATACCTTAACCAACACACCGGGAGGTCGGCGTGATTATGTTGAAAAGTAGATTAATCCTCAAAGGGTTTCAGACGTAAATATTGTCCACCGCCCTTTGAATACAAGCTAAACCTCTGGTAAGTCCCACGCTACAATGGTAATTGGTAATTTTTAGTTAACGTCGTACTAGAGCAACACAACGGGCTATTGACGACGGTCCGGGATCAGTCCCTTAAGGGAAAGATCCGAGGACAACACCTCGTAATTTTGAACCACGGTCAGATGACGAAGCAACACCTGAGCTGGCACCCCACTCTCCAAACTTCCACGCCAACCCAACGTGAGGACTTTCGGCCACGACAGATTTAAGGTGCACCAGCCGCCTCTACACCATACGTTTACAAACATCCATGCCCGGACCCGGATTCGAACCAGGAACCTTCCGATCTAGAGGCTAACACCTTAACCACTATACCGGTTGGTCGGCCCCACGCTACAATGAGATGATGGATGTTCTTTCTCCTAAGGGTCGCCGACCAACCGGTCTAGTGGTTAGGGTATTAGCCTCTAGATATGAATGTTCCTGGTTTGAATCCGGGATCGGACATCGATGTTTATTCGCGTATGAAGTAGAGGCGGCTGGTGCACCTTAAATCCGTCGTGACCGAAAGTCCTCACGTTGGGTTGGTGTGGACGTTTGGAGAGTGGGGTGCCAACTCAGGTGTTGCTTCGTCATCTGACCGTGGTTCAAAATTACGAGGTGTTGTCCTCGGATCTTTCCTTTGAGGGATTGATCCCGGACCTTCGTCAATAGCCCTTTGTGTTGCTCTAGTGCGACGTTAACTAAAATTATCATTACCATAACCACCCTTAAGGGATTGATCCCATAACGTTGTCAATAGCCCGTTATGTTGCTCTTGTACGACGTTAACTAAAATTACCATTACCACAATTAAGGGATTGATCCCGGACCGTCGGCAATAGCCCGTTGTGGTAGTCTAGTACGACGTTAATTAAAATTGCCTTACCTTCTTCCAATGGTCATTTTGCTAGTAGTTTTTTTTTTTGTTTTTTTGCCGACCAACCGGTATAGTGGTTAAGGTGTTAGCCTCTAAATCGGTCCGGGCATGGATGTTTGTAAACGTATGATGTAGAGGCGGCTGGTGCACCTTAAATCTGTCGTGGCCGAAAGTCCTCACGTTGGGTTGGCGTGGAAGTTTGGAGAGTGGGGTGCCAGCTCAGGTGTTGCTTCGTCATCTGACCGTGGTTCAAAATTACGAGGTGTTGTCCTCGGATCTTTCCCTTAAGGGACTGATCCCCGGACCGTCGTCAATAGCCCGTTGTGTTGCTCTAGTACGACGTTAACAAAAAAATTACCAAATTGCTACTAGTTTTGATCGCCTGATCCTGGACACATAAAAAGTTTACCAGTGTTCACTCTATTTTGTATTTCCTCAATGAAAATGCCTCTCATACTGATCTTCGTTAAAGGGGTTAAAACCCAATTCAAACGAGAAAAGTAATCTTCCAGGTAAACAAACCAAGTGCTCCAAGCAGTAAATTGTAACAATCACATGCGAAATCCAGAAAAACACTCACAAATCGGAAGTTTCGGTGACTCGATGTCATTATTTGGCCAATTAGCTGGGGAAAATGTGCGGAAGCCGTCAGAAGGCGAACTACTTTTTTCTCCAGAATCGCTGGCATATTAGCACTTAATGTGGTTCACCTTTCCACGCGGTTATTAGAGCGAGTGATTCGGGGTTGTAACTGTCCTCCCCTTGTCTCTGGAACTGATCTCTCCGCGACGTTTCCTTTCCCTTTTCAACATCAGAGAAGTGACGAGGAAAGTATTCATCGGAAGTATGCAAGGGCAGTTCCACGAAACATGAGATAGACAAGGGAAAAAATTAGTTTTTTAACAGCGCTATTTCCTTCAATAATAAGCTATTAATAAAAGTAGTTGATTTTTGCACAGATTAAAACTTCAAAATCGTTATTTATAAGCATTTATTTTTATTAGACAAATTTAACGTATTTTTATTATTTTTCAATAATTTATTACATATTAATTATTATATATTACATATACATATATTAATTATTTTATATTACATATACATATATAATTATTATACATTACATATACATATATAATTATTATATATTACATATACATATATAACTATTATATATTACATATACATATATAATTATTATATATTACTTTACAATATTTAATTATTTAGTACATTTTTATTATTTATTACACATCACACTGGGTCAACACAACGAGCTATTGGTGACGGTCTACGATCACCCCTGAAGGGAAAGATCCGAGGACAACACCACGTAATTTAAAACCACGGTCAGGTGACGAAGCTATACCTGAACTGGCACCCCACAGTCCAAACTGGCCACTCCAACATGAAGACATTTCAGGCCACGACAGATTTAACGTGCACGTCCCCTTTGTACACGACGGTCTTTGGTTGGATTCGAACTCACAACCCTCCTGTTGCTCTTCCAACTGAGCTACCACGCCCCCCAAATATAACGAGTCATAAAAATGATGACTCACCAGCAAATTATCTATAAAAAAAATTGTCAAGCAATATAACATGACGTTGTCTTGTTAGTTAACCAACCGGAAAATTTTTTCCACAAGTTCTCCTTAAGGCTGCGGTAGCTCAGTTGGTACAATCCCGATAAGCAACAGGAGAGTTGTTAGTTCGAAACTCTGTCCAACCAAAGACCTTCGTATACAAAGGGGGCTGGTGCACGTTAAATATGTCCTTCGGGAAGGCATTCCCTTGTCCTGTAGTCACGGTGGGTTTGGCGAGGCACAACTCCGGGATAACGCAGGGAGTATTATGTTCTCGACAGTTAATGTTTGAAGGATCATATCTATAAGTCTGCATTATTGGCTAATTTTTCTTTGTCATATAGTTTGTAAATTTCCAAAACCATTTGTGTTCTTACTAAGCCATACAGTTAATTTTTGTGAACTGATTTTACATTTGTTGGAAGATTTTTTATGTAGATTTCTCTCATTTTCTACAAACTAATTTTCATTCATCTTGTATACAGGGTGGTCCCGAATTCATGGTACAAACTTTAATGGTAGGTACAGGACATTGTAACAATGATTTATTGTATAGGAATGTATAGTCGCAAGTGACGCGGTGAGGCGAAAACAGGGGAAATAACGGCCGAAAGGAAAAACAAAGATTTTATTGAAAGCGTTGTTGACAAGTGTCATGTTTACAGTAATTGTTCAAAATTGCGTCCACCACAGTATCGATACATGCTTGACAGCGTCGGTGGAGCGATTGGCGTACACGTTCAAAGATGCCTGGTATTTCACGCACACCTGCAGCAGCTACAGATAAGCGAGCGACGAGATCCTCATCTGAGTCAACTGGAGTCTCATAAACAAGATGCTTTAGATGTCCCCATAAAAAGTAATCGAGGCTCGATAAATCGGGAGATCGGGGTGGCCAAGGGACTGGTCCACCACGCCCAATCCATCGAGTACCAAACGTGGCATTCAGGTAATTCCGTACATCAATGCTGAAGTGTGCTGGCGCCCCATCGTGCTGAAACCACATGCGGTTACGAATGGCGATCGGAACATCATGCAGCAGTTGTGGTAACACTTCTTTCAGAAAAATAAGATAGCTTCCGCCAGTGAGCCGCGTGGGTAGTAAGTATGGGCCAATCAAAAAGTCGTTCACAATACCAGCCCACACATTAATACTGAAACGTTGTTGAAACGCATGTCGACGCGTTGCATGTGGATTATCGGTTGCCCACACATGGGAATTGTGCGCATTAAAGACACCCTCGCGTGAAAATGTCGCTTCATCTGTAAATAGCACATAATCTACGAAATCCGGCTGCAACGCACATTGCTGCATCACCCACAGGCAGAAGTTCACGCGACGAGGATAACCAACCGATCACTCCATTTCTCTTTCCTTTTATTTCCCCTGTTTACGCCTCACCGCGTCACTTGCGACTATACATTCCTATACAATAAATCATTGTTACAATGTCCTGTACCTACCATTAAAGTTTGTACCATGAATTCGGGACCACCCTGTATAACCAAACCTTTTATCTTATAATCGAAATAGAGGCTCTACCTGTTTTCTCGCTCCTAAATCGCGTTACAAAATTGTAGTAGGCTTCTTAAATTTTTTTCAAATTTTATTTAATCTTTTATCTCTTAACTTTGCTGATGTGTGGTTTCCATCTTGCTACACGAGATGATATCCAACGTATTTTAATGAATTTCGAATTGTTTGAAAATGAAATTTTATTCCAATGGCAATCAAATAACTTGAAAACGTTACCTTTGTTTTTCGTTTGATCTTAGTCTTAATATGATTTTCCAAAGCTATATTTATTTTTGCACAATTCTAGATTGTAAATAAATATTTACAATGAGCATTTATTACGACTTCCTTTGTATTACCTATCCAACATAACATTATTTCTGAAGAGAACAATTTAATTGTGAGTATTCTCTTAGTGGTATTATTTTTTTTGTTTGCCCCTCATTTGTAACAAAGTTGCGGCATTCAACAAAATGATTGATAAAAATCACACCGAGAAGCATTGCACTAAGTATTCCTTCTTCGTCATAATAATATAATTTACGTTCGAGTAAAGTACAATTATTTTGAGAGCAAGAACAATGTTTTCAATAAATTTCAGTTGCCTCTAAAACGTAAAAAAATAATGTAAATCTAATTTACAATATTAGCAACAGCTACTATAAATTTTTAAGATATGCTTTCACGTTAATTCCAATGGGTTTGCGCAGTTTATAATCAATTAGCGTGAAAAATTCCTTTAAGCATTTCGTAGTGGTAATAACATAAAGCTAAGAGTGCACATCGATACATTATGGTGTCTTAATGACACAAAAATTTCTTACCCAAACATAGACCGGCTTTAAAACCACATTGATAGACTATGTTGTCTTAAGTCATAAAACTATAAAAGGATTGGTGCTAATACATGCCAAAGATTGAATGAATAAAATATTGTATTGAGAGTTCTGCTATTTAGTGTAAACATTAACAACAGTGGGACCCCATTATAGTGAACCCTCACCGGACCCAATAAAAAGTTCACTTTATAACCGATGGTTCCCTAAATTTAATTTTGTTGACACATATTAGCATTTGATGATGGTTTTGTTGAAAACAAGCATTGTGATAACAAAATTTACTAAAATAAATTATTAAATACTTAAATAAACAATTTATCGTGTATACATAATGAAAAAGGGAGGATCTTAATTCAATTCATGATCTAGAGTTGAACTTTTTGAACGTGTTCTGACGCATCGACTCTAGCTGTTTAGCTAGACAGGGTGGGTGGGTAGTTAGTTGAGTTTGCATTACACTGAAGCAACAGGACAGGCTATTGGCGACGATCCGGGATCAGTCCTGATAAGAAAGATCCGAAAAAAACTATTCGTCATTTTGAATCACGATAAGATCACTAGGTCCCACCTGAGACGGTATTCAAACTTTCCAAACTTCCATACCACGCCACCTTGAGGGCAATTTACGCCACCGTAGATTTAACGTGCACCAGCTCCCATATATACTGCGGTCTCTGGTTGGATCTAGTTTCGAATTCGCAAACCTTTCCATAGTTATCTTTCATCCCTTTCATATTTACCCTTCTGGTTTTTGCTTTATCCTCCTCCCTCATTGCGGTAATCAACTGTGTTACTTCAGTGCCACGTTAATTAAATACCTACTAGGGGGCCTGCCCCCTGTTCGCTAACGCTCGCCAACCCCCGGAGGATTGCGAAGCAATCCTCATTGGTTCGCTGCGCGAACTTATGCTCGCTTCGCTCGCCTCAATGAAGACGTGTCCTAGCAGAAGGGATTGTTTACAAAATATGTAACCAAAAAAATGTTTTTCAAATCTAAATTTGCTGTATTACAGAAAAAATATATACAGTATCTCTAAAATCAGAATTCAAATGAAAACTTTGTGCAAATTTTGACTCGAAATGTGAGCGTTACTTTGGAAATTGAATACCCAGCATGTTGTTTGTGTGTACATTTTCCCAGCACTCAAACGACCCACACTTTTTCATTGAGTTTGTTGCCGAAAGTTGTAGTGCAAGCGTCTTGTTGAACTATAATTGTTGGCCCTGAAAAGGACCGTTTTTTAAATGGCCCTGAAAAGATCCTCCGCTTTCTTTGATTTCTATTATAAACTAACTGCAACAGCTCATTAAAATTTCCTTTTTTTTTTCAATAAAATTTCATCCGATAAAGCTATAAATTCAATCGATGCGCGAGACTTCGCGATAAACAAACAATCGTACAGTGTTGCCAAAACGTGATTACAAATAACGTCTTTTTTGCGTGCCACGTAAGAGAATTATATATATAGATACCTTCATTAAGTTGTCTGTCCTGTGTTTGGCGTATAGCTTGGTCAAATATAATCCATGCACCGCAAAACTTGAAAACAACCAACAACAAAAAATCGTAAACTGTTAATTTTCTCGAACTAAATTTTGCAGCCAGACCATCCATTTTTCTCAAAATCCTTCCTCCCTCTTTCAAGAGACAATCACCCCGAAATAGAGATCCGACAAGACTGTAGAACCAGAAATCTTTGTGTCAAACTTCGCTTAAAACTTTCCTCAATGGGTGACGGTATTTAGGTCAGAGATCATCTATCTTCGTCGAACTTTACTTTCACAATACTTTAAAACCACAAACATCCGTGGACAAGGGAAAGAGCAACCATGTCAGATCGAAAACTTTATTAAATTTAGAATACAAAAACCGTAGTCAAACAACACGTCAGATAATGATGAAGATAATGAATCCATGTGGGCAATGCCTTTCGCTGTGGCATTGATCGCAGGTTATCGATGCATCAAAGAATTCTTTTTACGATTGAGTCCGTTTCGCATTATTCTGTAAAGTTGGGAAAAAAATCAGATCCACGCATGATGCAAAAAGCGGATTCTATTATTCTGCGCTTTTATGATCGATATCTAATCCATTTCCTTTTCTCGGATTCAAACAATCGTTGAATTTCTTCGTTCTCTTTAAATTGCACAGAAAAGATCTCCAACCGTGATTTTATCTGAAATTACCATCGCACGAATTCCAATTTCGGATGCGAAGGGGTAAAGGATTGATCAGTGAATCCGATGTCCTATCCAATGTTCTGGAACTAAGTTCACAGCCTAGTTTCGGGTGGTATTTTTAAGCATCATTCATTTCGTATTACACTGGTTTATGCAGACATTGTGTAAGTTTAGACAGTAGGGTATCAACTCAGGTGTTGACCTCGTCAACTGACCGTGGTTCAAAATTAAGGAGGATTGTACTCTGATCTTTCCCTGTGTCGCCCTTGATCCCGGACTGTCGCCAATAGCCTGTTGTATTGCTCCAGTGCGACGTTAATTGAATTGCCTAACTACCCTATGAAATAATTGAAAGCATTTTTTTCAGTAATTAGAGGGTTGGAAGTTCAAAACTCGATCCAAACAAAGACAGTGGTGCATGTGGGGGCTGTAACGTCTTAAATATTTCGTGTTGTTATATGTCCTCACGTAGGAGTGATGTGGAAGATTGAAGAGAGGTGGGAAGCAAGCTCAAGCATTGAGCTACTCATCTGACCGTGGTTAAAAATTAAGAAGAGTTATAGTCGGGATTGATCTTGGACTGTCGCTAATAGCCATCGTATTGCTCCAATGTAGTCTAAATTCAACTACCTACATATCCACCTGAATGGGTTTCCATAGTATGTAAAAGAATATTGTGTGGTCATTAATTACAACGCACAACGGGTCGGATGGGCAAAGATAAATTTTACTGTTGAAATTAGCTTGACAATCTCGAAAAGCAAAATGTTTAAAAAAAAAGGGTTTTAGACATCGGACATTCTCGAAATTGAATGTGGGACTATCAAATACGACTTTTCAAGCTGATTCTAATAAAGTAAACAAAGCATTTAAAATAATTAATACTCTTACAGACATTTGCACTATAAATCAAGCAATGGTCACTAAAAAAAGCTTTCGTTTTCTTTTCAAAAAGAATGTTTAATTTTAATTTTATTTGTGATAGCTGGAAACATATAAAACATTTACCATATTTAAGAAGCTTTTGTACTTAAACACACTAAAAATAGCATAGTAAGGTTTTTAGCACAATGTGGGATTTTAGAATTATCTTTTCTAGTGAAATATCACCTAGATAAGGTCCCCTCCTCCTTTAACTTACATTTAAAATTTTCAAAAGATGCAAGGTGCTATGAATACAGTTTACAATGACTCGTCAGCATCCAGAAAAAATGACTCAGTAAAACAAGTAACGAAGTAGTAACTAACCCTAATGGTGTCTGTCTGAACGAGGTGTCTGTCTGAACGAGGAACAAAACTAACCAGATCATTGATGGACGAGATGTTACGTCATTACAGTAAAACTGGCCAGATCTTGGATCTCGTCATCATCAAAAAATCAACAATATTTTTATAGCGAAAAATCTCGTCATTAGAAAAATTGGTCAGCTCTTGAAGGACGAGCTATCTCGTCGAAACCATTTTAAGGTTAAAATTAAATAAAAATTCACGAGTTTTCGCTATTTATCTTTTTTGATTCATTTTGAACAAAAAGTATTTATTTATGTTTTAAATGCAATATAAACCAGCCGGAAAATTTACAATAATATTCCCAATCAGCTCCTTTTACTTTCATCTTTTAGTCAGCAGAATGTATGTCTGTGATCTGACGGCATCCACATTCGTAATGACCATTCCTTATTTTATGCTTTTTCTATTTAATAAAACGTATCTTTCACTCAAGGTACTTCAAGGCCGTACGAGTCACTGAGTCAATCATTCATAAAATTACCCTACTTTCTGATCACGGATCACGGATGGTAGTCATACGGTGTCCAAGATCGTTTCTGGAATGATCGTTTTTCAAGAACCAATTAGAGGTTGAATTGTCTAGCTTAATTAATTTAAGTCCTTACCGCAACAATAGAGCCCTATTTTCTATTAATATACCTTCATACAGAAGACCATCGGGAGAAGTAAACTTTATGCACGCATAATATAGGAAAATAGACCTTTGTTTATCGTAGAACAATATATGAGATAAATCAATAATAGATTTCCTTGCCATTTCCTCTTTGTTTCAATTATTTTTCAATAATTCTTGTGCATTCTTTAAGGAGAGTATTTTGATTTACCTTTGAATAAGGTAGTTGGTTGGTTCTGTTCTTATGGCGCAAAAGCCATATTTGGCCAAGCTGCACCAAACAATGTCGATTGAATAGACACACACACGCGAGGGAAGGTTTTACTGAAACAGAAGAGTGAAGTACTCCCAGTGAAGAATCGAAATTGCGCCTTCTTTAATCTTTTGTACCTAGCGCAATGGGAAACCCACTGACCCATGGTAATAACCGAAACTCATTGGAAGTTCAATATGTAACAACACATTCTTAAATGCGTAATGGAGGTTAATGGGCTTAAATAGAGGTCATCAATTTTTTACAAATATAAAAATAGAAGTGCACCAATAACTTAAGAAAAACTTAATACCACCGAGAAAAAAAAAATTTCAATTACTTTTATTAACATAATTAGTTTCTTCTATTAATTTGTTTTCTTTTTTTAATTACTTTAATAATTATTTCTAACATTTAACTCTATCTTGTGTATTTTCATTTATTTAATGATACGGCCTCTGTTATCAACACGCATTGGTTTATCTTCTAGCAATCTGTGATATTCTGTACGGCAGAAGAACAAAATGGCGCCCGTAACGCGAAGCGATCTCCAACTGACGGACGACGAATCCGACGAAGACAACGACGAAAAATCTCCCCTGATGGAAAATCCTTACGACAAGTGAGTATTTTACCCTCCTGCTTGTCATCGTTACGAAGTGTCTTGTCATTAGAAAAACTGCGTTGACCTTGATGGACGATATATCTCGTCTTTAGAAGGAAAAAAAAATGAATTGATCTTGATCTCATCATTATCGAAAATTCGACGATATCTTGATGATGAGATATCTCGTCATAAGCAATATTGGTCAGATCTTGATGGACGAGAAACTCCACCGTTTGATAAAAGCTGACCAGATCTTGATCTCGTCATCATCTAAAAATCGGCAGTATATCTTGATGACGAGATACCTCGTCATTAGTAAACTTTATTAGATCTTGGTGGACGAGATATCAACTCCAAACCACTTGGAAGGTCAACGTCCCTTCTTGAGTTACACACTTCAAAATGGCAGGCATGCTTAGAAAAAAAAAGATCGAATATTAAAATTGAATTTTTTGTTTTCACAGAGGTCGCAAGGAGGACCTGAAGGGATGGGACGTCTTCATCGTCACTCCCCCAGAAGAGGAAGACGAGACTGCGACGTCCAAAGCCATCGACATAACTCTCAAATTTTTAAAAATCTTCGTGTACTTGATTACCTTTTGCGTCGTGCTCGTATCTGCAGTGATAGCCAAGGGAAGCTTTCTCTTCATGACGTCCCAGATGCGAGAGGTGAAAACACTTCCAATCTGTCGAAGAGGCCTAGGTAAGAATACTGTTGTTTCCTTACTATATATATATATATATATATATATATATATAACACTAACGTACGTGGACCCGAAATAGACGTTATTTGTGTATCGTCGAATGGCAACAATCAACGTAAATAAAATAACCCAGATATTTTGATGGTAATGGTAATTTTTAGTTAACGTCGTACTAGAGCAACACAGCGGGCTATTGACGACGGTCCGGGATCAGTCCCTTGAGGGAAAGATCCGAGGACAGCACCTCGTAATTTTGAACCACGGTCAGATGACGAAGCAACACCTGAGCTAGCACCCCACTCTCTAAACTTCCACGCCAACCCAACGTGAGGACTTTCGGCCACGACAGATTTAAGGTGCACCAGTCGCCCCTACACCATACGCTTACAAACATCCATGCCCGGACCCGGATTCGAACCAGGAACCTTCCGATCTAGAGGCTAACACCTTAACCACTATACCGGTTGGTCGACCCAGATATTTTGAATTCTTGCTGTTTTCAAATAGCCGAGATTAATTTCTATGCAAAATAAGGAATTAAATTGTAATATTTATGTTTGAACTGACTTTTTATTTCTTCCTTTGATGTAAAAGTAATTTAAACGTAATTTTACTACCCGCTATCTGGCCACGTCAGAATTAATGTTTACTTTTTAAATTTGATTTAGAATTCCGTGTTTGAGTATTTGAGTTGACTGCGAGATGTTGCGGATATATTTGAGGATTCCCAAGTATTATAAATATGTGTTCTTTTTGTTAATAAATCATTATTGTCTTTGCCAATATCGTTGAAAAGTCTTTTGTCGCATTATTCTATTTCACAATATATTCAGAAAGTCGAAATTCAACACGTTTGAATAGATACATACGTGTTTTCTTTCAGAAATTTGTATTCTTTCAAGGATTGGAATTTTATTATTTTTTTTGCATTATGTGTTCCGGTACATTACCTATTGCAGAAATATTATTTAGGAGTTATATTTTAATGATACGTCTATTTCCTGCAAAATATCACTAGACATGGGTAATTTTGTAGCGGGATATGTAAATATTGACCAACTTTACTTAAATATTTGATTGTATACGCAATGATTTGAAGAATTGTTTCATAAAAATAAATACAATATACAAATCAAAACATGTTTAATGACGGTGTGTAAGAATTAAAAAAAAGCTTTATTACACACTGCCCAGCGCTAGCTGGCGCAGCCCGGCTAGTGTTAATTTAAATCTTATAGTCTCGAAGCAGGTAGGTATATAGTTGAATTTGCCTCGCACTGGAGTAACACAATGGGCTATTAGTGACTGTACGGGATCGATCTTGAATTAAAATATTCGAGGATAATACAACGTAATTTTGAACCACGGTCAGATGACGAAGTTAACTCCTGAGCAAGGCACCCCAATCTCCAAACCACACCACGCAAAGGTGAAGACATTTGAGTAATTGGTAATTTTTTAGTTAACGTCGTACTTAAGCAACACAAAGGGCTATTGACGACGGTCCGGGAGCAGTTCCTTAAGGGAAAGATCCTAGGACAACACCTCGTAATTTCGAACCACGGACAGATGACGAAGCAATAACTGAGCTGGCACCCCACTCTCCAAACTTCCACGCCACTCCAACGTGAGGACTTTCGGCCACGACAGATTTAAGGTGCACCAGCCGCATCTACACCATACGCTTACAAACATCCATGCCCGGACCCGGATTCGAACCAGGAACCTTCCGATCTAGAGACTAACACCTTAACCACTATACCGGTTGGTCGGCGAAGACATTTGAGATCACGACAGATTTGACGTGCATCAGCTCCATGTGTACACAATGGTCTTTGCTTAAACATAGTTTCGAATTCGCAACTTTTCGGTAATATAGGAAAATAAACAGCTCTTTTATTAGCTTTACCAGCCCAATCAAAACATTCCCTTCGGGGTTGATTCCTACCGTCGTCAATAGCCCGTTGTGTTGCTCCAGTGCGACGTTAATTAAATACTCACCTACCTACCGAATAAAAAAATAGAATTATTGCTAAATAGGGTTATGTCATGGGCACAAGAAAATTAATTTCAGACACGTAACATCTATCATATATCGTTCACTCGCGGGTTGATGAACGATGCTGAACATCGAAAGTGAAGATATCTTCTTTGCCGTCTACAGTATCTTAAAACTAAGACATGCATCCCAGACAATCTGAATAAACGTGACACCGAACCGAACATAAAGATATCCTTTCCACTTAAAGAGCAGAGCGCCCGACTCTAACACCCACGTGTTTTCTAAACTGTAGGCGTGGCGAATGGCGATTCCAACGTCCTCTAACCGCTTGATTATCCAGAACTAGTTTAGATTGCTCTCTCGAACAAACAGCAGAGGCTGATGACGATCTGGTCATTGTTCCGCGACCGTTTCCAATCTCCGGAACCGGGATCCGGTTCTGCTTCACTTTCCCTGGTCGCGATTGTCTTGAGTCCAGATGGGATCGGACCAGAAGATCCCGATGTCATTCCCCACAAACTGGAGCGAAATGGCTATTGTAAGAGACCACCGAAGTCTACCGAAAACAAAAGCAGGGAAGTGATTTATTTTATTCTGAGCTTTAGGGTAGGAAGTCTTCGTTGAATGGTGGACTCCTCTGAGCTTTGTGAATCGGCCACTTCGTTTTTTTTTATTTGGATCATCATTGGCAGTTGATGAAGAGACAACTCTGTTTTTGAATTGTTGGGTCCGATAGATTGTGTGATGTATTCTTTCTTGCCGTTTTGTGTTGTAGAGTAGCTTCCGTTTAAGTTGTTGGATAACAGTTTTCCATAGAATTAATCCACAGAAAACTCTCAAAGCGGTCATTGACCAAGTAAGGAATTGAATGTTGTTGAATCTCTAATTCCATGCGAACGTTGTCAGTATTGTCCAATCGAATTTTTGAAATAAAATAATCCACAATCTTTATATGTAATAAATTTTCATTTGAGATTATCACACAAATCTATAAAAAAATAATTGGTAATTTTTTGTTAACGTCGTACTGGAAAAACACAACGGGCTATTGACGACGGTCCGGGATCAATCCCTTAAGGGAAACATCCGAGAACAACACGTCGTAATTTTGAACCACGGTCAGATGACGAGGCAACTCCTGAGCTGGCAATCCACTCTCCAAACTTCCATACCAAACCAACCCAACGTGAGGACTTTCGGCCGCGACAGATTTAAGGTGCAACAGCCGCCTCTACACCATACGGTTACAAACATCCATGCCCGGACCCGGATTCGAACCAGGAACCTTCCGATCTAGAGGCTAACACCTTAACACATTATGCCGGTTGGTCGGCCACAAATCCATAAGACACAACCTTTAGACTACAGTCGGTAGAGCAGTTGTTACTTGATCGCGCCAAGAGATAATTTAGATTACGGTCGGTACAACAATTGTACCTTGAAAGCTATCAGAATCGCCCCCAAAAATAATTTAGACCACGGTCGATTCGGCAGTTGTTCCTTGAAGGCTATCGGAATCGCGCCAAAAAAAGAATTTGAACTATGGTCGGTACAGCAGTTGTACCTTTAAAGTTATCAGAATCGTCCCAAAAAAGAATTTTAACTATGGTCGGTACAGAAGTTGTACCTTGAAAGTTATAAGAATCGTGCCAAAATCGAATTTAGACTACAGCCGGTACAGCAGTTGTACCTTGAAAGTTATCCAAGAGAGAATCGCTCCAGTTATATCTATAGCCATAGTTAAAAGGTTAATTAGAGGGGCGAGTCAAGTGCTTTTGCTGGATAAGTGCGTTCACTCATTACAAAAGATGGTGTTACCACCTGCTGGATATGCTTTAACATTTTGACTACGGCTATCGATATAACTGGAGAGATTCTCTCTTGGCGAGATTCTTAAAACTTTCAAGGTACAACTGCTGTTCTGAGCGTAGTGTAAATTCTTTCTTGGCGCGATCAAGGTATAACTGCTGTACCGGCCGTAGTTTAAGGGTTAAGGAGTCCTAGAGATAACCACCAGAAGTGCCCAAAAGCCTGTACTTTTAACGCTACAAGTGGTTTTGACGAGATGTCTAGTCCAACAAGATCTGACCAGATATCTCGTCATCGAGATATTGCTAATATTTTAATGATAACGAGATGGAAATCTGGTCAGTTTTCTTCCAATAATTGTAATCGTGTTTGCTACTAATGACGATATATCTCGTCCGTCTTGTCAGTTGTGCTAACGACGAGATTAATCGTCAAGACAACCACCAGGAGGGTTAAGGGACTTGATAGTTTGATACTCCTTGTAATGATATGCATGGAAAATAATTGGAAAATTAGCTTGAACTACATGCAACATCAACGATATTTGTTATTAGAGATTGCTGTGTTTCAAAAAAAATCAACAACAAAAAGTAGAATATAGGTTGTCATTACTTGATATACGTAACTTATTAATTATCAGAAAGGGAAAATGTGTTATTTAAATATATCTAGAAGTTATTTAATTATTAACTCAATGATTCGAAGAAGATGGATTCTAATTGCATTCAATAAGCTATGAAATAAATTGAACAGGTTTTTTTTTTCGCTTCTGCATCAAGCACGGCTTACTATTTGTTAATCTAATATCCCCTTTTAGAATAACGCATTACCGGTGATTAAAAGAGTAAAGCTCTAAGTGGTGACATACAGGACATGTTTTTAAATAATAATTAAATGCTCTAATCTTATTTTCTTGGCATTTTCCTTCAATTGCAAAATTTCCCTTTTCGCGTTCAGGTTGTTTGATTTCAAAGTCTGCGTAGTTCGAAAATAAGATATTGAAAATGTTTTCTTCGTGTGGTTCCAGATTATATCCTTTTTTACTATATAATTTAGCTGAATAACATTAAGCTAAATTAAGACATTGCTGTGTTATCGGAGTTGCGTACCTTCGGGCGATTTCAAGACGACGATCACTTTTAGCAAAAGGATGATACCATTTATTCTAACATTTAAACCAAAAGGCTTAAATTAAGCATACCCTAAAGCCAATGTGTTTTCAGTAAATTTCCGTCTTCTGAGTCACAAATCGTATTAGGGCTGTTCTGGGGGAGGAGAGAAAAGCCTCGCTGTATTGAAGGGTATTGTAATAAGCTGTTTCTTAGTTTTAAATTCAACAATTACGCTTCGAGTTCATTGGTCTGAGTATAAGTGTAGTTCGTATTTCTCAATAGCAAAAAATAGAAAAAGTTTATCTAAATCCCATTACGGGGTAATCATAATATTTTCTACATAGTTAGCTTCTCTTCATACTGCTTTTAGAATTTAATTAATTTTTATCTGTTTTTACTTCTAATTTTGTTGAAATTATAACTTTACTGCCAAATATTGTTAGAAAATTCTTAAATTGTAAAAACAGGAGAATTTCCATATACATGTGTTAAGTTGGGACACTGTAACAATCTTCAAAATCGAAATCGCCTGAGTTGGAAAGGTAGTTATTTTAATTAACGTCGTACTGGAGCAACACAACGGGGCTAGTGACGACGGTCCGGGATCAATTCCCCAAGGCAAAGATTCGTGGACAACGCCATGTAATTTTGAATCACGGTCAGATGACGAGGCAACATCTGAGTTGGCACCCCTCTCTACAAACATCCGAAACACACCAGATTGAAGACATTTGAGACCACGACAAATTTAAAGTGCTACAGCCCTCTTAGTACTGGGGATGCGACATCGACAGCAAAACATCGATGCTCAAAATTAAAGCAGCGATGTTGATAATACATCGCCCAAAAACCATCGATGTTTTTAAACTTTTTTCCCCATTTCTTAAAACTGTTTAGCAACCTCAAACATTAATGTTCGCCTAGTAACTATAAGTAGAATTAGGTAGGTATACATAACATAATTATTTTTAGTTATTTATCAACTTATGAGGGAGGGGAAAACATAACAAACTTATTTTTTATTTACTGTAAATCAAAAATATTGGGGCCTATAAATATTATATGTCCCAATATTTGTTATTTACACTTTGTAAAGAAAGAAGTTTGTTAACTTTCTCCACCTTAAGCTGACTTCTTTTTTAACTAACTATCCCACCAGTTAGGGAAAAAACTCTCTCTAATGGGACAGATGACGCCATCACTGACAAATTTTAGTTGCACTTCGATGTTAAACATCTTAATTAACTTAGTTAAAACATCGATGTTTAACAAACATCGGCTACAGTAAATCGATGTTTTTTAAAACATCGATGTTTGGAAAACATCTACATCGATGTCGCATCCCTATTTCTGATGGGACAGATGTCGCTATCACTGACAAATACTTAGTTCCATGGTTATTTTTCTTCATTTTTACTATGGTGGTTGTTTTTTTTTATTCAAAAAAAAAAAAACATCGACAACGAAAAAACATCGATGTTAACCAAACATAGGCTCCAATAAATTGATGGTAAAAACAACAATGTTTTTTATAAAACATCGACATCGATGTCGCATCTCCACTTTTCAGACCCTTCACTCTTGGACACTTTGGTCTAAAAGTATGTTCAGTTTACTGATTATAAAAATTATGCTAACTTGGTTATTTTTTAAATTTTATTTTGGTACTTTTTTCATTTAAAAAAAAAACATCGACAACGTAAAAACATCGATCTTAACCAAACATAGGCTCCAATAAATTGATGATAAAAACAACAATGTTTTTATAAAACATCGACATCGATGTCGCATCTCCACTTTTCAGACCCTTCACTCTCGGACACTTTGGTCTAAAAGTATGTTCAGTTTACTGATTATAAAAATTATGCTAACTTGGTTATTTTTTAAATTTTATTTTGGTACTTTTTTCATTAAAAAAAAAAAAACATTGACAACGTAAAAACATCTATGTTACAAAAATATCGGCTCCAAAACATCGATGTTTTTTACAAAAACATCGATATTTTGAAAACATCGACATCAATGTCGCATCTCTACTTTGTACTAGGGATGCGACATCGATAGTAAAACATCGATGTTCAAAATTAAAACATCGATGTTGATAATTCATCGACCCAAAAGCATCGATGTTTTTTAACATCGATGTTTTTAAAATTCAGTGTATTTAAACTTTTCCCCCCATTTCTTAAAACTGGTTTAGCAACTTGTGATGCTACATCGACATCAAAACATCGATGTTGATAATACATCGCCCCAAAACCATCGATGTTTTTAAAATTCAGTGTATTTAAACTTGTTTCCCCATTTCTTAAAACTGGTTTAGCAACTATTGATGCGCCATCGACAGCAAAACATCGATGTTGAAAATTAAAACATCGATGTTGAAAATTAAAACATCGATGTTGATAACACATCGTCCCCAAACCATCGATGTTTTTAAAATTCAGTGTATTTAAACTTGTTTCCCCATTTCTTAAAACTGGTTTAGCAACTATTGATGCGACATCGGATCCAATTCATCGATGTTTTTTTTAATAAAACATCCATGTTGTGAAAGCATCGACATCGATCTCACGTCCCTACTTTTCAGACCCTTCATCCTTGGTCATTTTGGTCTAAAAGTATGTTCAATTTGCTGATTATGAAAATTATGCTACTTGGTTATTTTTTAAATTTGTATAACGGTACTTCTTTCATTTAAAAATAAAACATCCACAACGTAAAAACATCGACAAGTATAAACATCGATGTTACCAAAACATCGAAACCAATACATCGATGTTTTTAAAAAAAACATCGATGTTTTGAAAACATCGACATCGATGTCGCATCCCTACTTCGTACACGATGGCTGGATCCAAACTCACAACCCTCCAGTTGCTAATACGTTACTCTTCCAAACGGGCTACCGCGGCTCTACGCCTGAGTATTTTTAATTACATGCACTGGAAATGATTGCATTACAAGACTTTTGTGAATAAAATATTTTTATTTCGTAAAATTTTTAGGCCCTCTGACAGACCTTTGAAATTTTTATTGTGTGCTATATTTTGCATTTTAGTCTTCGCTTATATTGCCACAATTCTTAATTATTTTTAGCATGAAATAGGTGGGCCATCGTAGCCCAGTTGGTAGAGTCCCGGATTAGCTACAATAGTATTGTGAGTTCGATATTGGATCCATCCAAACACCGTACGTCGAGAATAGCGCAAGTTAAATCTATCATCGTTTCAATTCTCGATTGATGTGTTGTAGAAATTTGGAGAGTGGGATGCAGGTGTTGACCTCGTCATTTGACTGTGGTTCAAGATGGCGAGGTGTCCTCGATCACTCCCTTTGGGATTGATCAAGTGCTACACGCGCGCTTAAATTTATCTACCCCTCACCTGAAATATCTGAAAGCATTTTCCCTCAGTTTTCTTCTCAATTAACTTGCTTTTAAAAAGCTGAAAATCGTTTAGGTTCTGGAAAAGAAACAAGGATATGTGGAACAGTTGCAAACGCATAGCGTGCGGAAATTTACTGTATTTGAATAACAGAATGAGGGTGGGCCATTATCGTGAAGCATTCACTTTCAAACAACTTGAACAATCTAGAAAGGGGTCATATTCTAAGGAAGATTGTGTCTATTTCTAACATTTACGACCTGATTTAAAGTGAGTTTCAAAGTGGCATAATTCCCCAAGGCTTTGTAGCTTCATTAATTAAATTGAATGTTTTCTGTGTTAGAAAGGATATGTAATTAATTATGTACTCAGCTGATCTCAGATACGTTATAGATTTAAATCAGTCGTTTTTCTGTTTATAAAAAATTGCGGCAGTCGAAATTCTATAAATACGTGGTTACATAACTGACTAATGTTGCTTTTTTATATCGGTACTTACCAAATATTGATATATTAAGCTATATATTAGTTTATATATTAGTTAAGCTATATATTAGTTTAATAAAGCTTTTCTCTCAAAACTGTTGACATAAAGAAGAAAGGGACAATACTTTCAAATATTTACATAACGAAGGAACCAAATTCAATTTCACAGTTTTCTTTTTACGGGGTTTTGCACATTATAAACAAATAGAAAAAGTATCAGTGTATCTGCAGTTGTAATTAACGTGTGACGATAGAAGAATAACAACCCTTTCCAATTTAAATTATAATAATAATAATAATAATAAATAAATGTTAGAAAATAATGCGGAATAAAGGACACAAAATCCTGTCTGCTTTTTGACTCCATAACAATTGTGAAAGACGATCCTTTAACCCTTTGCGCTTCGCGATATTTCCGTGAAGTATGTAACGTTGCTTTTACCTTCAGCACACCCGTAATGACTAAATAACCACATCCTTCTAAAAATACGTGAATTCTTGAATGAAAATTTTACAAAGGTTCTACAGGTCCTTTACCTTAGAATAGAATCCTTTAGAAGGCTTATGTTGGTCGTTTCCGTGTGATAAATAGATTCCTTTGAAAGGTTTATGTTGGTATCTTCCTTATAATAGAATCCTTTCGAACGATTCTATCGGCCTGTTTAGTGGAATGGAATCATTTTAAATATTTATTGTTCCAATCCGTATCAAGAATCACTTTGAAAAGGGTGAATAGTATCGACGAAATTCTATTCAAAGGAAAGAACCCATAGACAGTTTCCAAAGGATTCTAATCTAAATAAAGAACGATTTTATTTTTCATTAGAACAGAATCCCGTGGGAAAATTCTATTGCTCTCTCTCTCTCTCTCTCTTCTTTTCTTAGAATCCCTGAGGAAAAAAAATTATACTGCTTTCTCTCCTCTTTACTTAGAATAGAATCTCTCTCCCTTGGAAAAATTCAATTGTGCTCTCTCCTCTTTCCTTAGAATAAAATCCCTTGTGAAAATACTATTGCTCTTTTCTTTAGAATATAATATTTTAGAAAGTTTCTACTGGTCAATAAGGCCAAAATTCGTCAGAAGTCATTCCGGGAAGGCAACAGGTAGCAATAAGGGGATGCCGTATAGATCCTTCAGGGGGTTAAAAGACTGAGAATCTATCTGATATTGCTAGTGATCATCTCTCCTACCAATGAGCCACAAACTCGTTTCTCTACTTAACAACGAGAAGAGCATTTTATGTTCTTCCCGTCTTCTGGAACAGGAGGAAATCTAAATTACCCCAAAAGTGGGTTTTATTAAACATGAAATTAATCTCGATAGGGAAAATATGAGGACAACTCTTTTTGATTTTAAACCACGGTCAGATGACGATGTCAACACATCAGCTGGCACTCCAGCATCCTAACCTCTACACCAACGGAAGGACATTTGAGGTCACGATAGACTTAACATGCACCAGGTACACGACAGTTGGATCTATTTTCGATCTCGTAACCCTCCAGTTGCTAAATCCACGACTCTATCACCTGAACTACCGCGGCCCCGATTAAAGTAAGGAAAACGCATGAATGGTATTATAATTATTTTGTGCCTGAATTCATGTGCACACTGTTCTGTTTTCAGGCCTGGATCGTGACAAAGACTATGAAGTATCTTTGCCGAACATCCAAAGGGTGGCCTGGGTTTGGGCCGTCTTCTTCGTTTTAGTCGTTCCTGAAGCCTTCACATTGTTTCGAAGCTTCCGGATATGCGTCTTCAAGTCATACAAAAAGCCAAAACTTCTCTCTTTTATGTCCGTGAGTATCTGTTTTTCATAAAGCCTCGAATTATGCATGTCTGGTTATTATATCGCACCCCGGTTAGAAAAGTGACACAAATCAAAATGGCAGAATTTGAGAGAGGCTTCAAATGAAAGGATACTATAAAACTTATATTGAAACAGTATAAGCTTCTTTTAAATTTTAGGTAAGTATTTATGTCTTTAAATTATACACAGGGTGTCCAAAAAGAATATCCCAGTTTCAATGGTATCTTATAACCAATTTAATTTAGACTATTTACAACAAATCATACATCAAATTGAAGGTAAACTCACCTAGTTTTTCTTACAAATGTTCAATATGTGCATCTTAAGTTATACGGCACACATCCAACCTAAAGTCCAATTCTTCCCACACTTTGGTTAGCAAGTCCGGAGCAATAGCCTCTTCAATTCTGTGTCTCAACTCTTGCAAATCATTAGGTAGCGGCGGAACGTAGACACGATCTTTTATAAATTCCCAAAGGAACAAAAATCGCATGGCGATATGTCAGGTGAACGTGGAGACCAGCGAAAAAGAGCTCTGTCCTCTCGACCATTACGACCAATCCTACGGTCAGGGACTTCGACGTTCAACCACTCTCGTACAAAGAGATTCCTATGGGGAGGGGTTCTATACTGTTGCCCAATAAAGTTTACATGTTCATCCTCTACTAATTGGGTAAAGAGCCATTGTTTCAACATATCCAGATAAGCCATCCTTTTTACGGTAAGAATTGGACTTTAGGTTGGATGTGTGTGTGTGTGCCGTATAACTAAAGGCGCACATATTGAATATTTGTAAGAAAAACTAGGTGAGTTTACCTTTAATTTGATGTATGATTTGTTGTAAATAGTCTAAATTAAAATGTTATAATATACCATTGAAACTGGGACATTCTTTAAGGACACCCTGTATTGCATTCTACAGAATAGAAATATAACTCGCTATTTTTCAATGACATAACATCACAATTTTTATTTTTTGGCTTGTGTCACTTTTCTTGCAGGGATGCGATATTTTAAATCGTGAAATAACTTTTTTAATGTTTGAAGTGCGTACTGTGTATTTATTTCGATGGAATTGAAAGTCGTACCAGGAATCCACAATATCGTATCAATTCCAAGGGCTACAACCTCAAAATTAATTAAAAAATCGGTGGTGTTTTGCATTACGGAGGACAGACATTCAATACAACACTGGTGCATATTCAAAATTTGGAATCGTGATGTTAGAAGCTCTAACATAGGAATGTGTTCTGACGCCCCAGGAACCACAACCTCGTTCTCTAGATAAGAACGCTTTGCAAAGCCATTGTGGATGGCTTGCAAATTGGTGGATTGGATGTGGTCATATTCCTACAGCCTCCTCTCTATTTTTAGACTTTCAGTCATGCTGCTGTCTCGCGGCACCCAGTAAAACGTCACCACTACAGTTCTAATGTAGGTGGCGGTGGTGTTTATGGGGTGATACGTGTTTCCTGTAAGTATTCTGAACGTAACGTCTCAGTAGGCTTGTTTTTCGATTACAGAAGAACTAAAGTTATGCAGTTTTGTGTGAGACACGTGTACTTTTATATTAAAAACAAAAAGATTGAAATTATTAATTCAGCTTTTTTTGTGTTTAACAAGTTTTGATTCCTGTTCCCCAGATATTTATAGCGGAAACCCTGAGTGCAGTGGGTCTATGCTTGCTTGTGTTCATCGTCCTGCCAGATCTGGACGTCATCAAGGCGGCCATGTTGACGAACTGCGTCTGCTTCGTGCCAGCCGTCCTGAGCCTCCTGTCCCGCAACTCGGGCGAGCCGCGGAGGGCACTCAAGGTCATATTCGACATCATGGCCATAGTGTTCCAAGGCAGCGCCCTAGCAGTGTGGCCCATCACGGAAAGCGGGCCGCGGACGTGGATGATACCTCTCTCCGTGTTCCTGGTGTCAGCACGATGGTGGGAGAACTTCCTGGACAGGAAATCGCCCTTCACCGTCATCCGGAAACTCAGCGGCATCAAAGAAGACTTGAGAAAGAGCCGCTACTTCATCTATGTCTTCCTCTCTTTGTGGAAGGTCGTCCTCATACTGTGCGCCATGTTTGGGTTCTTGCACTTGACGATGGAGAACTCTGCTCTCATCTTCAAGGGTTTCGCTGTGAGTTTCCGAAGTCACCCCATATCCGTCCAACAGATCAGGAGGATGATCCTCTCCGCCAATATGCCGGACGTACCTACCGCCAGTCCGCTCGACGAACAGGTGTCCATACAGTCCATAGCGATGGCGCCCATTCAAGTGGCTATGATACAGATAAGTGCCGCCCTGGTTTGCTACGTGTTCGCAAAGTTTTCGTGCAAGATCTGTATCCAAGGATTCAGTTTTGCGTTTCCGATCAGCTTGACGATCCCCGTGTCCATATCGATGATGATAGCCGCCTGTGGGTTAAGAGCCGAAGACGAGTGCTTTTTCGAGTCGTTCATGCCCAAGTACCTCTTCTGGACGTGTCCCCAGGGAAATTTTCTGCAGGAGTTCGTCTCGGATAAATTTGCTTGGATATGGTTGGTCTGGCTACTATCACAGACGTGGATTGCAGTGCATATATGGACGCCTAAATGTGAGCGTCTGGCCAGCACCGAAAAGTAAGCTATGTTTTGTATTAATATGGCTCTTTAACCCTCCTAGTGTTTAATAGCGATTTCTCGTCCAAGATTCAATTTTTGCTAACGACGAGATATCTCGTCGGGACGAAACTGCCCTGATACTCCAAGGGAAATGAAGATCTCTCCACGTACGAAAAATAAATAATCCCTTGCCTCTAATTGGTGACAGTTGGGAACAGGGTTTTGCACCAGAAGCTGAACGTTACAGGGTAGTTTTCGACGCAAAGACAATCACCAAGAGGCCTTATCAGCCTAGTGGTTGTCTAGGTGAGGTATATCGTCATTAACACAACTATCCAGATCATGACGGACAAGATATCTCGTCATTCTAAGGAAACTGGGTAAAGCTTTGTTATACCTTTTTTTGGCAACGCCTCTGGAGAGCTTTTTGTAACGATTTGTGGCATGTAAAGGCACCTCCATTTTATTAGGGGATTATGGCAAGCTTGCGATTATTTTAATCTATTTAATAATTTTTTAAATCATAATCCTATTTTATTTTACCATGCCTAAATAACTCTAGTTTGAAGAATTAAAGTGATCATTTATACCATTCATATTATATAGCCTGGTTCCATTAGACTTTAAATTATTTATCTTAAAGACAAGTTTCTATAACAATGTTTCAGGAAAAGGAAGGGTTTTTTCACTAGAGTACATGCTTGCCTAGTAGTAGTGAAAATCAGTTGTGTGTAATTTTCAATTTTATAATTATTATCGCTAATTTTTACATATTTTCCGCTTGGCCTAAAATGGTTATTTTTCAAAAAAAAATTCTTCCTTGGTGACATAAAAACACGCCAAAAAACGAGCCAAAAGCGCTGTCACATAAGCATTTTATCAAAGTTGTACCGTAAACTGACTTGATCTTATTAAAAAATCGGTAATATATTGATGACGAGATCTCATCAACAGCGAAATTGGTCAAATCTTTATGGACGAATTATATTGTAGAAACCGTCTGGAGGGTTAATGGTTAAGAGAAAGAAATCGTAAATGATTTTATAAGTGTTACATATTTGTGATGTTATTTTTTGGCAGATTATTTGTGAGTCCCATGTACTGCGGTGCCCTGATTGACCAGTCCTTGGCAATGAACCGGAGGAGAGACGATGAAGGAGAAATAAAAAGCGAAGTAAGACTTAATTTACTGTTACAATTATTAAAAATAAATTTGATATGTGTGCAGCCTAACTGGTTTAATGGTCATATTGTTTATCTGCAACCAAGTTGGATTCGCTCTCGAATCTTGTTAGTAACCACTTGGATGCTGAAGATTGTCCCTATTGGGAATAGCTGCTGCGACTTTCTCATTGGGTACTCTGGTTTCGTGGTGTGAAAGTTTGAAAAGTGAGGTGCCAACTCAAGTGTTGATCTCGTCATCTGACCGTGGTTCAAAATTACGAGTCGTTGTACTGAGATCTTTCCCCTCGTGTTTGATCACGTGTCAGGACCGTTAGCAATGGCTCCATTGTGTTGTTCTAATGCGGCGTTAATTCAACTACTTGTTGACTACGGCTATAGATGTAACAAGTGCGATTCTCTCTTGCCGCAATTCTTATAACTTTCAAGTTAAAACTGCTGTAACTGACGTAGTACGAATTCTTTCCTGTCAGGGTTCTTATAACTTTCAAGGTACAACTGATGTACTGGCCGTTGTCGAAATTCTTTTTTGGCGCGATCATGGTACAACTAGTGTACCGGCCGTAGTTTAAAGATTAAATAGTCCAATTACATTAATTACTTATGATCAAGATGTGCTTAGATAGCCGTTTTTACGAGCAATCTTTCAACCTAAGTTCTTTACAGTGGAAATATTGGTGCTAAATGTAAAAGCTTGAATATGTACTAAGTGTTTCAGCTTCGAGTATATTTTAGTATTTATTGATGAGTAGAGCAGAGAATTTTGTTTATTCATACAAGCGAACAAACTTCCGTATCCTGTAAACATATTTTGTTTCTCGATTCGAATGCAAAACAATCGCTATTCAGATAGGTAGCTTCAATGGTATTTGAAACTAGTTTCCTTTCCTTGAAAATAGTTTTCACACATTTTTTTAGTGTGTGACTCAATCATTAAAATACAAATGTTTATTAATCAAATTATTTTTTCTTCATTTCATTTAACACTTCCGTGTTAATAGCCTATATGTGCAAGAAGTGTCACTTTACTTTACCTTGCGACACACTCCATCGGTGGTGATCCGTCATTTTCAAAATCCTTCGCAATAATTCTTTGGTAACAGACTTACATTGTCAAACCTTCATTCCTTTCAGTTAATGAATGGTGTTAGATCAATATAACTTTCAGAATCATTGCATTATTTTACACAAATTTCTGTAGTTAATCCGTCCGCATATCGTTTGTTCCTTTTTGACAGTGTTTATAACAATCGAATCCTAAATGAAGGAATCAGATCAAACCTTTCCCATACTTATACCTATTTAGAAAGGATTATTTAGATTACAATCGGACGTTATATATAAACAAGGTCGTTCGACTGAGATTTTTCAAAGCCTCGCTGACTTTCAGCAAAAGAGAAATTAAAAACAAAATTTTGGAACATTAAGTAAATATAACTTGCATACTAAAACGTCAGGTTAAAATTTTTGCACAAATTTCAGTGATAAATTCGGTATAGCTATATAACAATGTCGAAATTGTGTTCATTTTTGACAGCATTTAACAACGCATTTAATCGAATCCTAAATGAAGGAATCAGATCATATGAGACTTTTCAAATCCTCATTGACTTTAAACAAACGAGAATTTAACAGTGAATATTTGAACCATGAAGCTAACAAAACTTTCCGTACATTGTAAAATTCGGGTTAAAATTTAAAAATAAATAATAGTAAATTTGTAAACTTCAATAGACTGAACCCGAATGTGCGTGTGTGTGTATGAGTGCATATGTCTGGTCTCCATTAGCAAATGTTAAACTCTTTCTTAGCTTTATTAGGATGTATTCATTCTGAATACTTTTCGTATCATATTTAAATCTTGCGGGTAATGGTAATTTAGTTAACGTCGTACTAGAGCAACACAACGGGCTATTGACGACGGTCCGGGATCAGTCCCTTGAGGGAAAGATCCGAGTACAACACCTCGTAATTTTGAACCAAGGTCAGATTACGAATTAAATCTTTCGGGAAGCTTTTTTATAAGTCCGTTCGTGACTTATAAAAGAAGCATAATTTTATGATTCTTCTAAAAATCATTATTCGTTAACATTAATACAACTTATATTACCCGACTAAATATCTCTAGCATGCCAAGTTACTTTTCCGAAGGGAGTTCATTTTTTCACTATAGGGAAGTGATTCTCAAAGCATCGCTTTTGTGATGTAGGGCATTAATTTTTAAAGTAAGTGACAAACTGAAATTACAATAATAGAGAAATAGAGTAACGAAAGTAACATTCAAATTAGGCCAGAATTTAGGAAACAGGTTACCTAACTTCTAGCTTAATTTTTTAATGAAAATTGCATACTGAAATAACTATACTTGAGAAATCAAGCAACGAGTGTAGCATTCAAGTTATTCCAGAATTTGGAAACAGGTTACCTAACTTCTAGCTTAATTTTTATTGTAAGCCACTTGCTGAAACTACATTCGAATTGACATAGAGTAATATTCAAGCTATGTCAGAAGTTAGGAAACGGATTACTTACTTCTGGTTAATTAAATTGACTGACCTAAGGAAACAATAGTACGCCCTATATATATTTAATTTTATAAAAAAAATTTCAAACTATAATATAGCACTTTTGTGAGAAAATGACATTTCAGATAACTAAAGAAAGACGATTTAAAATCTAAAAATATTGTTGTTGTTTTTACAATTAGAAATTCGTTAGAAGTTATTCTTTATCAAAAATGTGTAGTTTTTTCCTGGTTTTTCATTGCTGTAGTTTGTTCGAGATTAATGTTAATTTGAAAAAAAAAGAGATGTAATTGAGTTTTTGACATCAAAACGCAGATACCGATCAAAATTTTATTTAAAAACTACTAATTACATTTCATTCTTTCATGTCATTTCATTCAAATACTAAAACAATAGTACTTAGTTGAGTCATAACAAAATCTAATAACATCGTGTTAAGAACTCGAAAATCAGGTTAATTTGGGTCATTGCAAATATCCGAATGCCAGTAGCTTAAATTCAGACAAAACTCAATTTTTGTTTTTAATTGAGGCTTTGCATTGTTGGTATTTACTTTTAGAATAAGAGTCATTCCGGTTGTGTTTGTCTTGTAAATTGACTTACTCGATTTCTATTTACTTTTTTAGGTTTTTTTGAAAATAGTAAGTCAACCATGTCACACACACACACACACACACACAAGTAAATTATCCATAAACAAAACGCTATCCTCCCACAACTGACGAGCCGACCAATCGGTATAGTGGTTATGGTGTTAGCCTCTAGATCGGAAGGTTCCTGGTTCGAATCCGGGTCCGGGCATGGATGTTTGTAAGCGTATGATGTAGAGGCGGCTGGTGCACCTTAAATCTGTCGTGGCCGAAAGTCCTCACGTTGGGTTGGCGTGGAAGTTTGGAGAGTGGGGTGCCAGCTCAGGTGGTGCTTCGTCATCTGACCGTGGTTCAAAATTACGAGGTGTTGTCCTCGGATCTTTCCCATAAGGGACTGATCCTGGACCGTCGTCAATAGCCCGTTGTGTTGCTCTAGTACGACGTTAACTAAAAATTACCATTACCATTACCCACAACTGACGTGCCGACCAACCGGTATAGTGGTTAAGGTGTTAGCCTCTAGATCGGAAGGTTCCTGGTTCGAATCCGGGTTCGGGCATGGATGTTTGTAAACGTGTGGTGTAGAGGCGGCTGGTGCACCTTAAATCTGTCGTGGCCGAAAGTCCTCACGTTGGGTTGGCGTGGAAGTTTGGAGAGTGGGGTGCCAGCTCAGGTGTTGCTTCGTCATCTGACCGTGGTTCAAAATTACGAGGTGTTGTCCTCGGATCTTTCCCTTAAGGGATTGATCCCGGACCGTCGTCAATAGCCCGTTTTGTTTTTCCAGTACGACGTTAACTAAAAATTACCAATAACCAATTACCCACAACTGACGTCTTAAACGTGGATTTTGCTTCTAAGTTTATCGTTCGTTGCCAAAAGCAATACTAGCGATACTTATTGAAAAAAGGATACTTTTGAAAAGGATTTAATATGAAATCTCATGTAAATTATCCATATAAATTGAATAAATTTACTCAGCTTTGAATAACTCAGCATCCACATGTTCCTAAACCATTCTGTAAATATCTAGGCGTGTTTTCTTGGTGTTCACTTTACTGTGTTATTATAAGGATATGCAATAGTGATTACTCTATAGAAGTGGTTTTGAAACTTTTCAGTTCGAATACCTCCTTGGAAATTAAAAATATTAGAGAACCCCTTTAGATAATTAAATGGGGCGTGTTATTACCAGTATAATACCATAGTGATCCTTACAAACAAAACGCTTTATTCCCCAGCAACTGACGTCTAAAGCGCGGATTTTGCTTATTTTATTGTTCAGTGCCGAAAGCAATACTAGCGGTAACGTGTTAGCGGGGTGAAACCATCCACGGGGATCGTCATTTATGCTTTGGAGTATGACAGCCTTCTCTTAACACGCTTTCACAACTGTTCAAAAATCGACAGAATCAGAATCGACTGCCTCAGTATACTTGGTTTGAATCACGCTACGTCTCCTCATCTGACAGTCATTCAAATTTACGAGGTCTTGTCCTCGAATATTACCCTTCAAGACTGATCCCAGATCGTAGATAGTGTTGTTTTCTCATGAATCAAGTTTAATTTACCGATTATAGCTGATCAACTAAAGCTTAATTTGAATTGAATCAGTTTTTGTTTACACATTTCAATAGAAACTGATCTACAGTTTCAGTTTTAAGATGGCGTCGAAAGTACAGATAGTAGCAGTGTTTTGTGAACTAAACACAATTCTATTTAACATGAGCAAAAATCGTAACCCAATTTTGTTCTTCCGATCAGCAATAGTAAGACCAGCAATTTCCATTTCTTTGACAATAGAACCCAAAACATTTTCTCTTGCATTTTTATTTTTATATTTATCCAGTCAGTGGTTCCAAAGACAACCATGCTTCTGATACAGTTCTAAAAATTTTATCACCACACTTTCAGACCACTTAAGGCTCATTTTTTAACTATTGAATGTTATTAACTATTTTATGTTTAACTATTTTATATGTTAACTATTTTATATCTACAAACAAAACACATGCACGCGGGGAGTGACCAGTTGAAAGCGAACTTGACAGTCAAATTAAGTTCACACGTTTCAAAACAAGTTTCAACCCTTGAATGCAAATGGCGGAAGACTCATCATTTGATCGATAAAGTTTGAATGGGTCAAACTTTTTTTGATCCACTGAAAAGTTGATAAACTCTATTGAAACAAAGGTTCTCACCGTAGCTTTCATTCAACTTTTGATGATCAACTACAATCGGTCAAGTAAACTTGATTCGTGAGAACGCACCTAATAAGTGTGACATTATTTAACTATCAATCGACTGTTCTATTGCTTTTGTTTCAACTGTAAAACTGTCTCATTATAAAACCTTACAGAGGTTGTAGTGCTATTTCTGAGTCATTTTTTAATAAATAATGTCCTTTTGAAATCCTGTTTTATGGAATCTTAAATACTAAATACAAAATATACAATACGAAATTCAAGAGCTGTTTAGTTAACGAATTTTTAACTGTTTATGTAATGCGCATAGGAGTTAGATCTGGAGAATAAGGAGGACAACGACATTTCCCAATACTACGAAACCATCTCTATCCGAAGTGAGGCGTCCAGCAGCCATTCGGGCAAGAGCGTGCCCATCAAGGGGTCCGACCACATCACAAGGATTTACGCATGCGCAACTATGTGGCATGAGACGGCTGAAGAAATGGTACAGTTCTTGAAATCCGTTCTTAGGTAAGCACGATGTTCGCATTTATTTTACGAAACAATTTGCTGCTGTTATGATTTATTTTTTAACTGTTTATTTAACGCCTACAAGATGCTTCTAATATTCTAATATAATCTGCTAAATATATTTTCATTTATTATTTTTTAACTTCTTCACTCGTTCGTACATCTTTTCTACTGTTACTCGTTTTGTACATATTCATGTGTGAGCAATCTTGAACATTCTATCCGAAACATCCAGGCTAGAATATTCCATCTAGAACGTCCTGTTTAAAATTATTATCTAATGGTTAAATAAAGCACTTCGACTATAACAGATAGAAATCTAATCAAACTGAATATT
Source organism: Metellina segmentata (assembly GCA_947359465.1). Lineage (NCBI taxonomy): Eukaryota > Metazoa > Arthropoda > Arachnida > Araneae > Tetragnathidae > Metellina > Metellina segmentata. The sequence goes on from OX375875.1 coordinate 104,804,805, forward strand.
TAAAAACTGTCTTAGAATAAAAGAAACAAATAACTGAAAAAAATTATTGAAAACTTATTAAATACCCCGTTTGAAATCAAAGTGCATTTTTTTCTGAAGGATAAATCATTTTTTGAATTAAGAAGCAAGCTTTCAATCTGAAAGCAGTTTTATTTTTGTGAAGATTGAATATGACGAATAACATGAAGTCTTGCCATTTTTAGTTTAGTGCTGCTTCACCGATAAATCTTCTCTAGTAAAAGTCGTAATTCAGATAAATTAACGGATAAAAATTATGTTCTCCAAACCTAGAAAAAACACTCGGCCTATAGAGCTACTCGTTAATATTTCTCAGGACTGTCTCACGGGGTAAATTTTCTCAATCAATTTATTACCCACACAAATTAAATCAAAACGAAGTTTGAGATGATTGTAGCATGCAGTTGAAATACACTACTTGTTTCCAGAAGTGTTGTTGAGGTTTATTGTCTTTAGTAAACACGGGTGTCGCGATCCCTGAATACCCAATAGATCTTTTCTGCTTTAATTCCACTACTCTATAACCCCAACCCCACTTTCACGACCTTTTTTACTTGTCATAGGTACAATATTGCAGAAGATCACTTTGGTATATCAAGAGCTTGACTCCATGAGGTTTACTAGAGATAGTAAACGCAACGCGGGAAAAGGAAATAGAGCTAGAGTACCTCGTGAAGTGAAGCCCGTACACACCTAAAGGAGATATGCTACTGAGAGCCTTAAATAGGTAGAACTGAAGACGAGGTCTTTCCGAAAAGTATCGGTTCAACACGTACTATCGAAAAGTATCGGTAAACTATGATACAAAACACATATGTATTTTGTATCATATTATGTGTGTATATACATATACAAAATCCATATGTATTTTTTTATCATATTATGCAACTGGATACTTTTCGGAAAGACCTCGTCTACTTCAGTTCTACCTATTTAAGGCGCTCAGAAGCTCATCTCCTTTGACTTCACTGACACGAGGTACACTAGCTCTATTTTATTTTCCTATGTGTTTACTTGTCTTTGGTACACCTCATGGCAATCGCGCACTTGAAATACCAAAGCGATCTTCTGCTTTCATCGAACTACTCTGTTACCCAATCTTTCTTTGGCACCATTTGGCCAAATATGGCCCTTCTGCCATAAAACGCCATAGCACCCAATCAACCTCAGGATTTGCAAGTGTTGGTAAGGTAATTTTTGATTAACGTCGTACTAGTCGCATTGATGACGGTCAGGGATCAATCCCCAAAGAGAAAGACCCGAGATAAACACCACGTCATTTTGAACGACGAGGCAACACCTGAGCTGACGCCCCACTCTCCAAACTTCCACATCAACCCAACGTGAGGACTTTTGGCCACGACAGATTTAAGATGCACCAGCCGCCTTTACACCATACGCTTACAAATATCCATGCACTGACCCGGATTCTAACCAGGTAACTTCCGTTCTAGACGCTGACTCCTTAACCACCAGAGCTCAGGTGTTGCCTCGTCATCTAACCTCGATTCAAAATTACGTGGTGTTGTCCTCGAATCTTTCCTTAGGGGATTGATCCCGGACCGTCGTCAATAGCCCGTTGTGTTGATCTAGTACGACGTTAATTTAAAAAATTACCACTACCAAATTACCTTATCCATTAGACCGGTTGGTCAGCCAGAACTAGAGTAGATCAAGTCCATTTTATAACATTTTGAGATGCATCGAGATGAAGTTTCATCTCGTGTGTACTTTTCCTATTCGCTGGGTTTTTCGTCTGCCATCTCTCGGAAACCAAAGCATCTAGGGACTTGATCCAAAGATGCACTAAAAAGATTCAACGTAAAGGAGTTCGGTGTGTGATTGTCAGAATTTGACCAGAAAGTGGACTTGATCCACTCTATATAATTCGTACACCTCAATTGCAGAATAAACTTCGGCAATTTTCTGCTATGGGAGTGTGACAGTTGATTTTGTCACCCCTTCTCTGTTGTTGTTTTACAAGCCTGTAAACGGTCTTATCCGGTTGCAATCGGAACGAAATTGCTTCAAATCTTTTAAAAGGTAGATAAGCCGGAGACAAAATATCCGTGATTTGAATAAAAAGTACCTATGGTGACCTTGATAACTTTAACGGTTTTTTTCCACTCGATTGACTTCATTCCATGTCCGCGATTTTCTGAATTTTCGTTCCACTTAGGAGGATAAGGAAGCATTTTTTTTGCACGGTACTTCCTTGACGTTTTGTTGATCGAAGCTTGTGTCCACAAATCCGCTGATAAATGAAGTGAAGATAATATTTGATGAGTACATAAAACACGAAAGTTTGGTGAATATCAAGGCTATATTTTCACTTTTGAATCATTTCGTTTGATTTGTTTTGTTCCTGGCATGTATTTAACGTAAATCTTTTAAAAATACAAAAATTCATATCTCAAGCCCCCCACGAGTCCATTGTAGCCTGGTTGGAAGATTAGCGGATTAGCAACATGAGGGTAGGGATGCGACATCGATGTCGATGCTTTCAAAACATCGATGTTCTATAAAAAAACATCGATCTATTTAACATCGATTTATTGGAGCCAATGTTTGTTTAACATCGATGCTTTTACATTGCCGATATTTTTACGTTGTCGATGTTTTATTTTTGAATAAAAAAAAGTACCATTGTAAAAATTTAAAAAATAACCGTGCAGCTAAGTATTTGTCAGTGATGGCGACGTCCGTCCCATCAGAAAGGGCTTTTTCCTTTACAGGTGGGACAGTAAGTGAAGAAAGGAGTAGGCGTAAGGGGGAGAAAGTTAACAAACTTCTTTTTCAACAAACTGAAAATAACAAACGTTAAGGCATATCATAATTGTAGGCCTCAATATTATTTATTTGCAGGACATAAAAAATAAGTTTATGTTTTCCCCCCTTAGATTGATAAATAATTAATGATAACTAACAATAATTATTGTCGTGTACCTACCTACTAATACTTATAGTTAGTAGTAGCTATTTAAAATTGTTGTAAATATAATTTTCTTTTGTATTATTCAATTTGAAAACAAAGATTTGTTAATTGTTCTTATTAGGTTTTTGACATTGTTTTGACAGAGCTAAAAAAAAATCTTAGTTATAAATTAAAAAACACGGAAACTGACAAATTAAATCTTTCCCCCCCCCCCCGGGCTAACATTAATGTTAGAGGTTTCTAAATCAGTTTTAAAAAATGGAGGGGAAAAAAAGTTTAAATATGTATAAAAAGTTTATGTTTTCCCCCATAAGTTGATAAATAATTAATAATAGGTAGGTACCTAACAATAATTATTGTTAGGTACCTACCTACTTATACTTATAGTTAGTATATTTCTACTATTTCAGATTGTTGTAAGTATTATTTTCTTTTGTATTGTGTTCAATTTGAAATTAAAGATTTGTTAATTGTTCTTATTAAGTTTTTAACTTTGTTTTGACAGTTAAAAATAATCTTAATTATAAATTAAAAAAACACGGCAACTGACAAATTAAATCTTTCTCCCCCCCCCCCCCGGACTACCATTACTGTTAGAGGTTTCTAAATCAGTTTTAAAAAATGGCGGAAAAAAGTTTAAATAAGTATGAAAGCATCGATGGTTTTTGGGCGATGTAATTATTAGCATCGACGTTTTAATATTGAACATAGATTATTTGTTGTCGATGTCGTATCCCTAGTAGCGAGAACGAACCAATCTTCGCCAAATACAACACAACGTCAAGTAAAGAATGTTGCGAAAAGGGACAAAAAGGGGGAACAGAGTAAAGCTATAAGAACAATAAAGGATCGCTTGGGTATCGCGTGAGCACGACTCCAGTGTTTACTTAAGACAGTAAACCCCATGGAAAAAGAAAGAAACACTAGAATATCTCGGATCCGTGAAAACCGTACACACCCAAAGGAAATGCGCCCCTGAAAGCAGTGCAAATAAGAAAACTTTTAACTTACAATAATCTCATGTAAAAAACCACTAAAAGTACAATTTCGATCTAATTTTTTTTTCTATCATTCATTTCATTGTCTTCCATGGTACTAATTTCTCAGAACCTATGATAAACTCTTACTAACAGTTGAAACTTTTAATTGATTTACAGGATGGACGAAGATCAATGTGCCAGAAGAAACGCTCAAAAGTATCTCAGAATCGTTGATCCCGATTATTATGAATTTGAAGGTAATATTGGGTGTACTCAAAATTCAAAAACATTTTATCAAGTATTTTTTGTTAGTTGCAACTTATTATTACTAAAGAGGTAATTATTTTCAATTACATCATGTCTCGGATTTTGGAACATAAAACGAATGCGTTAAATAGCATACCTGAAGATTCAAGTTAATAATAAATCCTGTCTGATTTTCGTTCTTATCTAGTTCACGTTTTCTTTGATGACGCCTATGAACTGTGTGATGGCGACGACGAAGAGATGGTAGTCAACAGATTCGTCAAACTGTTGGTGAAGATCATGGACACAGCAGCCAGGTCGGTTTACCTTGACTATATTTCCTTCTATACATTGGTTCTACTGTACTCATCTGTAGTGTAATATAACTTTTGCACGCAGAAATAGAGTCGTATTTCAGGCACTAAAAGACCGTTCTCATCCAGCCAACGTAGCTTCTTTATATCTGAGAATTCAGAACAATATCATTTGGTGTCTTAATCCTCTTGGTGGTAGTATAGACGAGGTATCTCGTCACTAACAAAACTGACCAGATCTTCAAGGACGAGATATCTCGTCATTAGTAAAAACTGACCAGATCTTCAAGGACGAGATATCTCGTAATTAGAAAAATACTGGCCAGATCTTTATCTTTTCATCGTCATAAAATCGGCAATATCTTAATAAAAAGATATCTCACCATTAGAAAAATTTATCAGATCTTGATGGACGAGATATCTCATCGAAACCATTTGGAGGGTGAAACGGCTTCAGCAATAATACGGTTTACATTAAATAATAAGATCTCGTTCTCTAACGTCTTTGCTGTTATTTATATTCTACGGATTATGGCGAATTATATCTCAGCAAGTCCGTTAAAAAGGAAAGATTGGTTGTATTTTATGGCTATCAAAGGACTATATATGGTCAAGCCAAAAGGTAAATGATAGAGAGGTATAGAATGTAGAAATATATCATTTGAAGTCTTAAAATGCCACAGCAATTATGCGGTTTACATTAACCTTTAACTGCTGTCATGGGTCTCACAGACCCCGAGTCATTTTTGACAGGTCGTTTCCATCCCTTAAAGTGAATATTGGTCCCTGTCCTATTCAGTACCTTCCTACTACGTCCAACAAAAGCCACATTCCAAGACTGGTTTGGCTGCCCCAACTATTTCGTGTTTTACACTTTTTGCATTTCCCGCGTGGTCTCTTAGACCCCTTCATAGCATTGTGTTACCGTTCTTGTTGAATGAAATCGTCTAAGTTTGAGTAGGGAATTTTAGCAGAGAGCCTAAAATGGAAACAAACTTTACTAAGAAACGACCTGTGTATCTTACACAAAAAGAAATTCATGATATTGTTGATAATGGGTCGGAAATAGAGTACTGGGACAGTGAAATTTCGGATAATATTATTGAAAGCGAACACGAAACGGATTCGGAAATTTAAGCAGATAAAGACATTTCAAGTGCGTCTTCACAAGAATAATATTTCTACGGAAAAAATAACTTCAAATAGGATGCCCGGAGCTAACTTAATCGTTCCGTTAGAACACCAAAACACAACATAGTTTTACAGTTTCCAGGGTTGAAACGTCCTGCAAAATTAGGTCCGAAAGCTGAGCCTGAAGAGACGTGAAATCTACTTAACTTATATAGTAGTAAAATGTATTTCATGTTAAGAATTGAATTATTTAAATTTAAAATGTATAAATAATAATTATCTAAAGAATCTTTCATTAATATATTATATTAATCAACTTTATACGCACTTCAGTGAGCGAGGTCTTAGAGACCCCTCCACACTAGTTACGAGACGGTGTGTGACACAGCAGTTAATGGTTAAATAATTCGATTCCATTCTGAAACGTCTTTGCTCTGTAATTTATATGCTACGTATTCTACGAATTATCTCTCTAAGTCCATTCAAAATGATGCTTGGGTTTATGGCACAGGCTATGAGCTACTCGTCAACTGGTGCTTGAAAGACCAGAGGCTCGTGTATGGTATAAAAAAAAAGATTAAACCCTTTCATTAAGATGGAGATTGAATTTATAATATGTGAAAAAGTTGACAGGCATCTAAGAAGGATTAGACGTTTGATGGTCTGTAAACACAGGCCACGTTTTTCATTTTCCCACAAAAATGACTTGAGGCCTCTTCATGGTCAAGTATTAAGCTCATAAAATCGGCCATCGTGAAAATACTTCACGCTCTGACGCGTTACTGAATCGCGACGGGACGCATTCACTGCTTAAAGTCATGCAATATTCAGTGTCGAATGCTGTCACCAATTCATCACAGGGTCCGGAAAGAACAAATCACGAGCGAGATCGCGAGCGACCTTTAGACACTCGCAGTTTCACAATGGCCGACCACGGTATTTTTTTCACGCACCCACTCCGAAAACCGGGCCGTGAAGAAAATTGAAAAGATCTTTTTATTTTTATTTTGTTCCGATTTCGAAATTTGTCGTCACATCCCAGCGGTGCGTGGGAATTGGAAAAGTAAATCAAATTCATGATTTGATGCTAATGCGGAATTTATTCGCTTGTGATGTAAATGTGCGCGAGAAATAAAAATGGTGGAATATGACGAGTTCTTTCGGGGTATCCGCTTCCGTAATTGCTTCAGGATTCGCCGTATTCGATTCAAGGATCGATATTTCCCTAACTCAGACCACGAATTATCATTGTGCTTGATTTGTTATTGTTCGAATTTAATTTCAAAATGTTCTTTCGGTTCGTTAATGGAAACTCAGAAATTGTGCTTGTTTTTGTTCATTAAGAATGCATATCCGCACTCTAAATAAACAAAATAAAAACGAGCAAAAGAGTAGGTCGGCAGGTAGTTGAATAAACGTCGTACTGGAGCAATTCAACGGGCTGTTAAGATCAAAATTGTGCTTAATGAACAAAAATAGTCCTTATTTGTAATCTGTGTGTATAGGTGGCAGTAGTGCTTTTGCGGCGGAAAGTGACTCCTACGCGTTTTTCGAACGTGGCGTCATTCGGCTTTTCCCCACCAAAAATAATTTCAGGACTTCAATAAAAATTACAAAAAATGAGTTTCGAATTGATATATGGCAGTTGATTGGTCAACACCTTACGCCAAACATCGCCAAAACGGCGATGAGCTACATTTTAAGGTAGCCCCGATATGTAGCATGAGAGAGTATTTAGGTTATGGAAGTAAAATCTCTTTCCATCTGGTTTTTTTTTTGTACTGAAAATCCCTATCATACTGTGAACTATCCAGAAAAATTCTACGTTTTTAAAGCGAATTAAAAAAAGACTAAACATGAACTAAAATTAATTCACTCACTTATAGAGGTTTCTAATAATCAATTTTCAAATATAAACCAGTGAATGATTTGTATCAAGTACTGCTGCCAGAAATAATGTTCTAATGTTTCAGTCAAATGTTCATTCATTAATTAAAATTATTGATAAAATTTTGTATTTAAAATTCATTTATTTCAAGAGAAGAATATTCAATCAGTTATTGAAATTTTCTAACACATATCGAGAAGATAAAAAAATATAAAGGCGAAAATAATTGATCTTGATGAATTTTCTAATTGATGTAGACATATTTGGAAATTAATCTTGGAATACCGGAAGACAGTAAATTGTATTTAATGTGGACACGGCTCATTTTTTATGTACCAGTTACCGTTGGGGAGATTTTCAAATCTAAGAACATTATCAGCTTCAAAGGAAAATTCAGAGCACAGTACATTGGAAAGTCAAAGAAATTATTTTCCTTTGTCTCGAGACCAAAATTAGATGATTTTCATGATGCCCAGAGCAAAGAATGTCCAAAACAAGTCTAGGGCCATCGCTAAATGTCCTTGTATGACACACCAATACATTACGCAGTCTGAACTAGACATGCTGTTCCTGACAGATGTGACAGTCAGCGCAAATCTAATATCTTAAACACATGTAATAGCTTCAGTAAGACCAGTTCTATTAAATTGTTCATCAAGAACCCAATTGATTTGAAAAAAAACCCACTTATTTTCGCTTCCGTCTAGAAATTAAACCAGTTACCGCCGTTCCAGCCTAAGCCATTTGGTGTATCGCCGCATAATTTTGAACCAAAGTCAGATTACGAGACAACATCTGAGCTGGCACCCCACTCTCCAAACTTCCACACCAACCCAACGTGAGGACTTTCGGCCACGACAGATTTAAGGTGCACCAGTCCGTCTTGGAATACGTGTCCTTTTCTTTCGACAACCTCGTTTACACATTTACGTCACATCCCGGGATCAAAATTAGATCATTTCCATAATACCCCTTGCAAAGAATGTCCAAAAAAAAGTCTAGGACCATCACGAATGTCTTTCTATGACAACCCAATGCATTACGTAGTCTGAACTAGCCGTGCTGGTCCTGACAGGTGTGACAGTCGCACAAATCTAATATCTAAAAGGCATTTTAGATCTTCTGCATGGACTAGTTCTAAATTACTAAAATTGTTCATCGAGAACCCAATTGACTTGGAAAAAAACCACTTCTATAGGCTTCCATCTAGGAATACGTGTCCTTTTCTTTCGACAACCTCGGTTACACATTCACGTCACATCCCGGTTTTACAATTAGATCATTTCCATGATGCCCCTTGCAAAGAATGTCCAAAAGAAGTCTAGGACCATCACGAATGTCTTTCTATGACACCCCAATACATTACGTAGTCTGAACTAGCCGTACTGTTCCTGACAGATGTGCAAGTCAGTGCAAATCTACTCGCTAATATCTAAAACTCATTTCAGATATTCAGTATGACCAGTTCAAAATCGCTAAAATTGTTCATCAAGAACCCAATGGACTTGGAAAAAACCCCACTTCTATAGGCTTCCGTCTAGGAATACGTGTCCTTTTCTTTCGACAACCTCGTTTGCACATTTACGTCCCACTTTCAAAATAACCAGCAGACATTCAAATCGAATTGACACCTGACATCGATCTTGCTTTTGTCTCGTTACCTCGGTTAACTGTCCCCCTGCTGGAGAAGGACCACTTCCCTTCCAGCGAGAGTGAACAAGGCATGGAATGCGATCGGAATGACTCGTTGGTCGAGTGGTTTTTCATGACCCACTTCTCGAAAACTCACCACACTAGAAAGAAAAAAGTATTAACGATTTCTTTTTGTTTCTCATTTATTTTCCCAACTTTCCCCTCTGTCCCATCTATATTATTAACCGCTTCGGAATTGGGTCACTGGTTAGAGAAGTGGTTTGTTGGGTTTTCGCCGAAGCCAGTCAAGCGACTGGTTTTTTTTTCTATCCACTTCGGGTTCCGTTTAGCGGAGTTATTTTGAATTCTCGCAAGGTCGAGTCTCCATCAACAGAACACGACTGTGCCTTTGACCAACGCCCTCCCTCTCTCAGACCCTGAGACGGAAGGAGTTCGAAAAATGTGTAACAAAAGAGAAACTCCACCCGATATGGGTGGATTCGCTTTGTTTACGGCATGTTCCAGTATATGCCCGGAAGCATGCCCTTCCGACACGTATGTCTCATTGTTTTCTTTGCAGATTACTTTCCTAAATGCCCGTGAATTGTTGCGAGGCTGGACTTTGCCCACTCGGATTGCTTTTCGGTACTCTTGTAGGCCACGGAGTACATTTGCTGTTCAACTCTTTTGAAGACACTTCTTTGTGTTAATGCATGTCGAAGCATGTCGAAATACACAGCATGTCGAAATACAACAATTCCCATCCAATATTACTGTTAATTAATGTCCAGCACAAAGCTATTGTCTTTGTCAAGGCCATCCGTAAAGATAACTACCCTCAGGACACATTAGATCGCAAGTTCGCTACTGGTTAAAAGAAAAGTATTTTTAAATTAAGGACTCGCACAGACAGAGCTTTTTCACATTTCGTGAAAACAGAAAATGTGTTGTTGCTGTCACTGGGCCATACAATGCGTAATTAACCAGATGACAGCATACTCTAATAGATATTTAGTGATAATATAGAGTAACTGAACCTCTGGGACAATCATCCATTCCAAAGAACGTAACAATTTGGGCTAATCCATTGGCGCTCTAAGGTCTACAATTATCCACTAAATATCTCTTTTAAGAGAAAATCCCAAGCCAGAATTTTTTTATATCTATATTCTTCTACCCTCCAGTTACACTTTATGAATGAATAGTTAATGTTTGTATTTGTTTTAGTAAGCAGTAAGGTCTTCAATTTTTCTCTCAGTCTCTCTTTGTAAGGGAATCCATACCAGAATCTTTTTCCATCCATGGATTTGGGTTTTTACATTGACACTGTAAGGTCTACAATCGTCTTCTCAATATCTGTTTGCGAATCTTTACCTGAACCATTTTAAATCCATGTCGTCTTGACGACGCTTGAATCCACGACCTATATCCTGCTTTCATCTATATGATTGATCATGTTTGTGTCTGGTATCTTTGAAATCCTCTGTCGAAAGCGTGACTTCCGAAGCAAGGAGTAGGAGCTTAACTTTAACTATGAAAAAATCCTAGTGACGGAGAGATGTAATCTAAAATCAAACATATTGTTTTTAATTTGAATAGAACATTTTTAATGGGCTTTTACTTTCACGGAAAATTTTCCTACATTTTCGAGTTAAACATTCTTTATATTTTTATCAAAACATAATTATCCCTCTTTATAAATTATCTCCATCCTCTCTCTATAAATGACCATAGAGCTGCAAACCAATCTATTATCCCCAAAATCGTAGTATTTCTTTAACAACTCGCAATGAAAATAATAAACATGATAGAGGCATTACAGGTTTGGCTATAGGTAGAAGAAATAGGCTAAATAAAAAAAGAATATTTATATTTAAAAAAAATACTAATATAGATCTGAATAAGGGTGGGATTTGATCTGACCAAGGTGCTTGAAAAACGTAAATAAAAGTTTCTTTATATTAAAAAAAAACTAAAATTTTATGACATATTATTAAACACACGTACGTTACAAAAAGATGATGGCAAAATTTGCTGATGCTGCGTGAGAATAGATGCTAATAAATGGACGAACTTTTAACGTGATTTTCACCCGTTCTTTTTTCAAATAGAACAAATACATACAACACGCTTCCATTATTTGCCGTTCTAAAAAGCACAAAGAATTGCTCACGAGTCCAACGAACGGAGTGCTATAGCAACCATTAAAATAATTCCACTGTTTGTTAAGGGTGTGGGAGAAGTAAACGAACAGTAAATATCGGGAGGAAATGGAATTCTTGACGTACGGAACGCCTTGTGAACTTTTTCGAAGACAGAGGAATTTTAAAGTTCACAATAACCTTGCAAACGCCGCGCCCATTTCTCAATTCTTTGGGTTAGTATGGGTGTATCTGTTTTGTTCGATTCAATTGTTTTGGTTCGGTTCGCGTATAAAAGGGTCGTTGGTCATAGCGGAAGGCATTGTGATCTAGTTTTTTTTCTCTCTCAAAACCTGAGCAAATCGACTGTTTTCAAATCTTTGTGTTACCTTTCCGCAACGTGTTTTACTTTGTGTGTGGGCGCGCTGGTTTATTTTCATCGAAACGGTTGTACATGAGAATGCTCGTTGCCCATATTAGGGAGAAGAATCTAGAGGGTTCTTAAACGTCTAAGTTGCTTCGGCGAAATATCTCGTCCATCAAAATCTGATTAATTCTACTAACGACTTTAATGTATTGTATGTCATCTAATGTACTGTCATCAAAGTATTGCCGGTTTTTTTTTTATTATGACAAGAACAATACTTTGTCAGTTTTTTCTAATGACGAGATATCTCGTCCATCAACTTCTAATAAATTTTATGGATGACGAAATATCTCGTCATCAAGGAATTGCCGATTTTTTAATGATGACGATTTCTTTTCCTAATGACGAGATATCTCGTTAATCAAAGCCTGGCCAGTTTTGCTAATGAAGCGATATTTCATAAACAGGAGAGTTCGGATGCTTTTTTTTTAAATCAGATTTTTTTATATCAGACAATACTCTTTGTTGACATCGTCTTCCGAACATAAGTGTATTTTTTTGTCCCCAGTGGTGGTAACAAGGTTATTGAGATATTTTACATCCCGAACAATAACTCAGATAGTTTTAATTTAATTTATTTTGAATAATCTTGGCTCATAAGTTTAATTGTAGTAATCTTAAGTGTATGTTCTTATGAAATGTGTAATTTCATTACATATTTTATCTTTGAAATAAGTACTTTCATTTCTTTCATTGAAGAACGCGTATATTGTTTACATACTTTTAAATTGCGTTGTATCCAATAATACTACTGAGTTAATCACACATTCGCAACCTGTATTTACATGAAGCACGCACTACACGAATGCAAGAAAAGATACAACAGCTTTTTGAACAAACTAAGTCATTTTACATGCATAATAGTTATTCTCTTTTGCTATTTTATCAAATAAATGGATGTAACGTCATCCAACAAGACTGGAACCTGTTATTCATGTTGATGTTGTTAATTGAAAAGATCTTGAGTTCACACGTATACTTTTATGAATCTTTGTTTTCTCATCTCAAACAAACACATCTTCAACGTAATTACAAATGTTGTGTTGGTAGGTAAAATGAAGGTAAAATTGCTACATCCGACTAGTTTCTTTGATTTAAATTTAAGATAGACACGTGTACCTGTTTCGTATTCTAAGGAAGCAGTATTTTGTATCTTCTCCAACTAAAACAATTACATTTTGTTAAAAAGTTGATATGGCCATCTTTAAGAATATTAATTTGCTTTTTCACATTGTTAAGAATTTCAAAATATTTCTGCGTCGTTTTTTCCCATTTAAGAAAGTACTTAAGTTGACTGATTGAAATTAATTAATTTTATATTTTTATATACATACTATAACTTCTACATGACAAAAATTCCTTCTACGTGACAATCATTACAAAAACAGATTGGTTGAGTAATTTTGACAAATAAATATTGTTTTGAAAACTGGTAGAGAAATTTTGGTATTTCCAAGACAATATATTTTGCCAGATTCTTATTGAAAAATTTTAGTTCAATTAATTAGATTCTAGAAGATTTTGAACATTTTTCAAAAAATAAAATATCGTTATACTTATTTATATGGAATTTCCTTTATTTTATTTTTTGTCAGTTTTATTTATGTGGTACGCATTGAAAATACAATCAATTATGTTTAATGACTGGAAGTTAATACTTCACATTTAAAAGGGGAATTCTAGTCGCATTTTTGGCATTCGATAAAGCATTAAATACATTTTTCCTTCTCTTATGTACAATGTTGTTGATATTTTTACACTTCATTTTGAGAATTGTGTTTTTCAATACATTCCACATTATTCATTTAAAATAATTTACTCAAAATAAGTCTTCAAAGCAACACATTTACTAGTTTAAAGCAATGTCCTTTAAATCGTTTTCAAAATTCCTTTATACTTCCTTTTTCGAACCATCTTGTATTTGCTAAATGTATGATCAGATCTTTTAAAAAGCATATTAACTAATTTCATTTTAGCAATAACTTAATCAATTACAAATTGGCCAGATAATATTTTCCGTGTCAAGGTAAAAGAGACTTGGTCGGAATTTTGATGGGTTCAAAGAAGTCTATTGCATTATTAATTTTAAAAATGATTGAAATCAAAACTAAATGAAACTACGACTCTAAATTACAATTATTTGTATCATGGTATGCTTCTTTTTCTTTCTGAAAATTTGTGAGAAAGATAAGTATTCAAATTAAGATTCTGAGATAGATAGTTAACGTCGCACTAGATCAATACAACGGGCTATTTGCAACGCTCCGAGATCAACCCTGAAGGGAAAGATACAAGGACAACTCGTAATTTTGAAGCAAGGTCAGATAACGTCAAAATTCTGGGGAGTAGACAGTTTTTTAACCCCTTTTGCCCTGACACGTAGTACTGATATACACTACCCTACAATAATGGCCCGGGTAGTAATATGTGATATTATAAGGGAAATAATACATGGTTTAAAAGGGGGATGGTCCCCACGTGCTGTAATAACACTAGCAACCTTTCTGGGCATACTTTCAACAAGGTTTTGATACACAGCTATGAATATTTGTGTCCATTCCTGCTACAAGAATGTCGCTAGCTCCGCTGTAGATTTCGGACGTGGTTCCCTGGTCAGTTAGCGTCGCTCTAACTCGTCCCACAAATGTTCTATGGTGTTTAGATCGAGACTCTGAGCAGGCCAGGGAAGACGTTTTACATCCATATCTTGATACCACTGCTTGACAGAGACTGCAACGTGGCATGGAGCGGTGTCGCCCTGGAAGTAACATTCGTCTATTCCATAAAATAACCAGAGCGTAGGAAGAACCTGATTGTCCAAAATGTTCATGTAGTTTTCGGCGTTCAATTTACCAGGAAAAACATGCAAAGGTCCCAGGCCATACCACGACAAACACCCCCAAACAAGTAGTCGGGTTTTATGCAAATCCAGTGGCGTCCGGTTCATAACTGTAGGGTAGAATATATCAGGGTGTTGCAAAAACTCTTGTTCTTATACACCATTCTCTAAGAGAATACAGCTCCTCACCATATTTATTTTAGTTATATTTTTATCGAAAAATGTAAAGGGAGATTTCTTTTTTCAAAAAAGAGCTACTTCAATATTCAAAAGGCATTTACCTACTTCAAAGAACATTTAAAAACAACATGGAATGGATAACTAGTTCATAAACTAAGCCGATGATGAGAGAGGTAAAAGACATGTCGTATCTCTTGCCACTAAAAACTCTTGTCACGGTAAATTGTTTTATCTTTTCTTTTCCATTTGTGCGATAGCTTACTTCTCTCTTTGTGTGTGCCTTCGAAAGAACAATTTTAGTCACGCAACTTTTCATTTAACAGGTGTCTGTCTGTTTCTATCTCTTAAAATATCTTCCATCCTTCAAGGCTGACTACTAGTTTGTGGAGTGGAAAACACTCTTCACTTATCGGAATCGAATCAGAAGAGCTAGCGTCACCGAGCTTGTGTTTCTTTTAGATTGTGCTTATTAAACCCCCCGTTTTTGATTTGATGTTCTTTTTATTGTTGAATGCAACCTTTACTTGGTTCACTATACCATTCAGGGACATCTCAGCACCATATATAGCCTAGTACTGCTAATTGCAGTTCTGTGTCTGTGCTTTTCTAAATCGTATTTTGCAGGTAACTAGATTAAAAGATAAAACCATGGTTAACTATTTTTTTTTTAGAAAAACATGTAAATGAAATAGAACAAAATAAAACAGTATTTTTGGAGAAAAAATCACAAGTATAATTGATGTTTTAATCGAATGAACATAAATCGCTTTTACCATTTACAAAAAAATTGATTTAGAAAACGAAACAATTAAAAAGTTATTGTTAGAAGTTAAAATAAAAAATTTACATAAACCCCCAGGTACAGACAAAAACACTAAAATACATCTCAGGGGAGAAGGTTACAGGATAGATCGCTGTAGATCACAGAAGGCGTGAAACTGTTTTGGGTTCTCAGTTTTAGTTCGACAACAGTTCAGAGGTTTATAGCTCCGCTGCTGGCGCTGCTCTCGTAGCTCACTCGTTACAATGTTTTTATCTTCACGTCTGTGAATTTATTCGAGTTATCCATTTATATTTATTTCTCTTCAGGGTTGATTCTATATTATCGTTAATAAATCGTTGTGTTGCTCGATTGCATTGGCTGTCGAATCAACAATCAAAATAAACAAGATAGCATACTTTTTAAAGCAAAGCGTACTTTGACAACAAGAAAAATAAGTGAATCGAGTACCCACGGAAAGGGTGCTCTGTTGAACTAACTGCTTTATTGAAGCATCTGTTCAAAAATGAATGCGTATGTGAGTTCTTTCTCGATATTTCGATGTCCTCGTAACATGCGTTGGTAGTAATGATGTTCATTTTCTTTGTCCCCTGCAGCAACGTCCATCAGTGCAACATCAAACTGAAGCCTCCGAAGAAAATTCCAACTCCCTACGGCGGAAAGTTAGTGTGGACGATGCCTGGGAAGAACAAGCTCATTGCCCACCTCAAGGACAAGATCAAAATCCGACACAGGAAACGCTGGAGCCAGGTAACCTCCACGAACCTAGAATGATAATTAAGGAAACACATGGAAAGAAGGCGTCTAGTAGCTTTGCAGCTTTACAAGTTATTGGCTCGATTGATCACTGAAGCTATTAATTCCCCTTAGGCTCCCTACTGAGGTTCGAAATTTTCCTTGAGCATTGGATACACTGTGAGAACTCGCGCAACCAAAATAAAGAAAATTATTTCTAACGCTTTTCATTACACCAAACAGATATTGTAAAACAAATTTGATTTTAATTCCCGAAATAATTTTGACGAGACATTTCGTCCATCAACATCTGACCAATTTTGCTAATGACCTTATACTTTGTAGAGACAACAAGCACAGGAAGGATTAGGTCTAAGCAATTGGCTATTTTATAATTATGTGATACTTTTTTTAATCATCACACTCTAAAGTAGACTTAATAAAACTGAATTAGTTGTTCTGTCATTTGGAATTTGGCTCAATTCATCACTCGAGCTGGTAATTTAGAGGTAATTAGACTCTGCATTTCCTTGGCAATCAATACACTACCCTACAATAATGAACCGGACGACAGCGGATTTGCTTAAAATCCAACTACTTGTTTGGGGGTGTTTTTCATGGTATGGCCTGGGATCTTTTCATGTTGTTCCTGGTCAATTGAACGCCGACGCCTACGTGAACATTTTGGACAATCAGGTTCTTTCTACGCTCTGGAAATTTGATGGATTGGACGACAACGCTCCATGTCATGTTGCAGCCTCTGTCAAGCAGGGGTATGAAGATATGGATGTAAAATGTCTTCCCTGGCCTGCTCAGAGTCCCAACCTAAACCCCATAAAACCTTTGTGGGACGAGATAGAGCGACGCTTACGGACCAGGGAACCACGTCCGAAATCTACAGTTGAGCTAGCGACAGTCTTGCAGCAGGAATGGACCCAAATGATAATAGCTGTGTATCAAAACCTTGTTGAAAGTATGTCCAGAAGGGTTGCTAGTGTAATTGCAGCACGTGGAGGACCATCTCCCTATTAAAGCATGTATTATTTCCCTTATACCATCACATCTTGTTGTCCGGTTCATTATTGTAGGGTATTGTATAGATTGAGTTGGTCTTACAAAATAACGTAAATTCTTTATAACACCGTTCTAATCACCAAATGAACATTGTTAGCAGATTTGATAAGTCCGAGAATTGACTACAATTAATTAATTATGTGACACTTTTTTTTAAGTCAACGCACTCTAAAGTAGACGTGCTAAAGTTGAAACAGTTAGAAACTCTGCAGTTTTACAACTTATTGGCTCATTTGATCATTCGAGCTATAAATTCTTTTAGGCTCTTTCTCTACAAATGTCCACATTTTTCTAGAGCAGTCAATATAGATTGACTTGAACTCGCTCTTTTGAAATATCGTAGATTATATCCAACACCTTTCTATACATCATACATTGTTAAACAGATTTGATTTTAACTTTTCGAGTGATTACGACGACATGTCTCGTCAATGAATATCGTACCATTTTTTATGATGACGATATGCCTCATCATCAAGATATTGACGTTTTTTATGATGACGAGATCAAGATCAGGTCAAATTTCTTTTAATGTAGGGACATCTCGTTCATCAAGATCTGATCAGCTTTGCTTATGACGAGACAGTGAGACCTTGTCGAGACAATTCAAATTCAAGTAATAAACAAGCACACACAATGAAATGTTGCTGTCACACAGAAGAGAGAAATACACACACACACAGAGGAATCGCACCTGTGCCGCCTACAACCCCCAGGAACCTAGTGCAGTGGACGAACTCACTGAGCCAACCAGATCTTGGACGAGACAAACATTTGGAAATAATAACGCTCTCTATCTTGCATTTGGCGCAGCTTGATCTAATATGGCCATAAAACCTGACCAACCCAACCAATCATTCCAAGGCCACCTCCGCTAAACCAGTCCAAGGACATTAGTCACAAGGTGGGGCTAGTGCTACTTCCAAGAACAACAAGTATATCTTTCTTATTACAATCCAACCCTTTTTCTTCCCAACATACATTTCCTTTTCGATATTTATGTAGCTACCCTTCCCTGTCCAATGACCTGATAATCTCATATCATACAAGTCTGTGATACCAATCTCCTTTCTTCCGACCTACGATCCATGACTCACCTGTGAAATGATACGGTACGATTTATGCCCCAAGATAAAACTAAAGGGCGTGTTTTTGTTTCAGGTGATGTACATGTACTACCTACTGGGGCACCGACTGATGGAGCTGCCCATGGACGTGAACCGCAAGGCGACCATGGCCGAGAACACGTTCATCCTGGCTCTGGACGGCGACATCAACTTCAGGCCCCACGCGGTGCAGCTGCTGGTCGATCTCATGAAGAAGAACCGGAACCTGGGCGCTGCTTGTGGCAGAATTCATCCCGTAGGCACAGGTAATGACACTCGGAAATGGAAAGCAGATTCGAAACGAGGTGCAACGCCCGGTGTGTTTTCTTCCATCAGATGCTCCGCGGTTTTCGAATTTTTTCGCTCTGCCCACGCGTTTCTCTTTGATAGGTACTCGAGATTCGCACTGCCACGGATGTTCCTAGTTTTGTACCCTCAGAGGCATGTCTTTAAATGTGTACGGCCTTCACGAATCTGAGTGAGTGAACCTAGTGATCTATTCTTTTCCCATGAGGTTTACTGTCTCTGGTAAACATGAGGGTTAGGGTGGGCCGAAAAAAGGTTTTGTTTTGCTATCACATTCTAATAGTGCGGAAAAGTTGGCTCATGCTTTAAAACTAATGTATAAGAAATTTCATCCCGATTTATTGATATCTTTTGCCTCCCCAAAGGGTTCGAACTCTCCAAAAGATCAAAATTCGGGCATTTTATATTTTATATAAGAAATAAAAATGTTTACAATTACGTTCTAATATTGCGCAAAAGTAAGCAAATACATTAAAAATTAACGGTAAAAAAATTGTTTAGATGAGTACATATCTTCTGCCTCCCCAACAGGGGCGAAATAGCAGAAAAACTGATAACCAGTTTTTACCTTAATTACAAAAGTCAATATTTTGCAAAAATGCTATTTTTTCAGTTTTTTCTGCTATTTGGCCCACGTTGTGGAGGCAGAAGACATGTACTCATCTAAACAATTTTTTACCGTTAATATTGAATGTATTTTAGCTTACTTTTGCGCACTATTAGGACGTAATTGTAAAAATTTTTATTTTTAATAAAAAATTCCCGAATTTTGATTTTTTTGCAGGGTTTGAACCTCTTGGGAAGGTAAAAGATATCAATAAATCGGGATGAAATTTTTTATACATTAGTTTTACTGCATGAGTCAACTTTTACGCACTGTTAGAATGTGATAGCAAACAAATTTTTTTTCCGCCCATCCTAATGAGGGTTGCGGTCTCAGGATGCCCAAGTGATCTTTCTCCTTCCCATTTTCCTTTCTTTTCACAATTGAAGGGGTGAGTGTAAGAAGGGATTATGTGACTTGTTTTGTGGTTTCGAGATATTTGGCCTCAAAATCATTAGTACCTATACTAGATGAATTGAAAGGAGAGTTTAGGATTGGTGTTGTTGTAAGTATCTTCAGAGGGTTTTTTAGAAATATTTTTTCTTTCACATACCTCACCCCGAGGCAATTTCAAATGTGCAATAATCTCAAAATATAAACAAATGTCACCTAACCCCATCATCCACTCACCCTTTCGATTAACTGATGTTGTTGCTATTCAAAGACGATCGTATACACGGGGGCTGGTGCACGTTAAGTCTTTTGTAGCCTCAAACGTCTTCACGTTGGTGTGGTGTGGGAGATTGGAGGTGCCAGTTCAGGTGTTAACCTCGTCATCTGACCGCGGCTCAAAATTACCAGCAGTTGTCCTTGTATCTTTTCCTTAGGGTTTGATCCCGGATCATCCCAAATTGTCCGTTGTGTTGCCATATTGCGATGTTAATTGCCTCCCTATCTACCTTGACGTTTTTGCGTTTGGCGCTGTTTGGCCAAGTATGGCCCTTGTGCCGTAAAACCCCCATAACAACTGACCAACCTCAGCGGCACCAAGAGACTCGTGTGGACTAGACGTGCTCTGGCGTCCTAGTTTGGTGAATGGTTTGGGTGAGAATAAACGTCCAAACAAAATGTACCACATTTAACTCTTTCAGAGACACGTGGAGTCTCTGAAAGGGTTAAATACGGAATGAGGGATTTTCTGTGTCAACTAACAAACCAAATGGTTTTGGAAGAGTTTAATTCCGCTGCCCAGTTGCTCTGCCATATGTACCAGGGTTTCTTTAGAATACAATTTGACGACATTTGGCTTTCAATCTAATTGATGTTGTCCCATCAACCATCATTCACTTCGGAATTTTCAATTTCTGTTGGCGAAATCATATTTAAAAAACAAGCCGACGTCACGTACGGAACACGTACAGTAAACACGTGAAAAACTACCACCACTTACGTCAAGTTTGACAGAAAACATTAACATTTTTGCTCATATTTAAAGCACTCTCTGAAAGGATGTATGCTATACATGTTCTTGGTATAATAAGGCCCCGGGAGCAGAAAGTGCTTTAGACTGCGACGTACGTCCCAGAACAAAGTCTTTGCAGAACAATGTTTCCTTAATTTTATCAAAATTTTGGCCGATTTCTTTTTTAATCATGAGTCACAATGTTCTGTAAAGCAAGCTGCGCCCACTGCCACACCTTTTTTCTTCTCTAGCTACGGAACAACCTCCCTACACCGCCCCAAATTACCACAAACACTTTATAAATAACACATCTTCTATGTCAATGACAGAATACAATATTTAACTTCTAAAGTTATCGACAGAATTGTAAATTCTAAAAGTATGCCTTGGTTTTAAATGAAGTAAGTTTATTAATTTTTAATTATAAACATGTAATACATATTGAGCCGATAATTGTGTTTTGCGTTTGTTTTTTATTGTACTGCAGTTTTCAAAATACGGACAAAATGCCTGTAGAACGACTGCAATTGCTTGGAGTCGTGTTGCAGAACACTGAATATAATTCTGCCCCTGGGCTTACGTCTAGCTTGACAGAAAACATTCACATTTTTGCTCACATTTTAAGCACTCTCTGAAAGGATGTAGACTATACATGTTTTTAGTATAGTAAGGCGAAGATTCTTTCATAAATATTCTTTCGTTTTATTTTCTCATGATCAAGGAGTGCTCTAGATGGGCATTGGTACATACGCAGTTGTTGTTGTTGCACATCCCCCTGGTGTAGGAAAGCCTACACCAGGTCCAGAAGGCCCCGTCGTGCCAGATCCCCATATACCTGCAAAAAGTCCTGATCAACCAACAGCTGCTTATATGAAGCGCCAAGACAGAGAAGAAGGTGATCAGGACTGGCAGGTAGGGAACAGGAACAAGGAGGGAAAATTCTCTCCCCGTTCTGAAATTTGATACTTTTAAGATGGCCACTTCGAAATCTGGCCATGGCCGATTGAAAAGGCCGAGGGCCACAGCATGTGATTGAGAGTCCAGGGTGATTGCCAGCATACCAATGGTGGGATGGCGTACGGCGCCACAAGGAAAGCAAACGTTGTTTTCCCAGGGAGTGGACCTCAGTGGGAGTGAGGCGATTCAAACAGTCCATAGGGAGATCACAGCCATTCTTGGCGAGTACATCGGCTGTCTCGTTTCCATACACCCCGATATGCGATGGAATCCATTGGAGGCTTATTGGTGTTTTCAGGCCAATCTCGCAGAGAAGCTTCAGAATATCCTGGTCTGGGATGTCAAAAATTTGTGGCCAATTTTTGAAATACTGTATAGCACTCCTACTATCAGTCAAAATCCAAATACAATTTTTTTCAGTGGACTGTGCATAATTAAGGGCTGCACCAATTGCTATGATCTCCGATCTAAAGACTGAACAATGGTCAGGGTTTCGGATGCTGCATTTGACCTTGTCCTCAGCGCTGTTGATGAAAACACCACTCCCGGTTCTACCGTCTTCAAGTTTGCTACCGTCCGTATAGATGACCAATGCATCAGAAGGGATGCTATTGACAACCTCCAGGGCCAACTGTTTCAAAAGGTCTGGGTGATCCGTCTGTTTATTGGCATGAGTCTTCAGTTCATCATTAAAACTGACATTCTCAAGGGACACCGTCGGAGGCAAGCAGTTAAAAGTGGTCGAAGGAATAACCTCAAAATCAATAAAACCCTCCTTCCTCACAAATTCCATCGGGGTGTCTCTCTTTAAACGCTGATTACTCCTCCACTTCAAAGTGAATTCAGCAGTCCTGTTAAAATCACCAAGACTTGACAATTTATTAAAATATTTAAAAGAACCAATCCTATATCTCGTAGTCAGAGGTAAAATGTCAGCTTCGTATAGGACCACTTCACTAGGGCAGCTATTCCTTAACCCAGTGATTATTCTTGCTGCACTCAATTGTACTCTGTCCAAGATCTTTAAGTTAGAAGCAGAAGCCGTTTGAAATACCTGGTAACCATACTCAAGAATGGGACGCACGAGGGAACAAAAAGTAAGTCTGAGAGTGGAAGCATCAGCTCCCCAGTCTCTACCTGAAATATACTTCAAAATCTGTAGACGCTTTCTAGCTTTATCTGCTATTTTCTCTATATGTTTCCTACAGTTTATCTCAGGATCCAATGTAAAACCCAAGTAAATTGGATATTTGTCACAGTCCAGTAACTGATTAGAAAAGTACACTGCAGGAGAATAATTGTAGAGGTGTCTATTAGTGGTGAAGAAGCTACTAACTGATTTTGAGGGATTGAAGTTTAACCTGTGAGAGTTTGAGAAATCACGGACAGCTTCTAAGGATCCGTTTAGATTAGATTCCAGTTTTCCTATGTCTGAACCACTAGACCACAACACAATGTCATCTGCAAAGATGCCAATCTGGCATGGTGATACAATTTTTTCAATTCCTGCAATAAACATGGAAAACAGGGTAGGACTGAGTACGGAACCCTGAGGGATTCCCTGATGCAACCTGTAAAATCCTGATTGCTTATTTTGAAAGTTTACGCAAAAATTTCTGTGATTTAGAAAGTTTGAGATCCATGGGAGAGCTCTACCTTTGATTTTAAAGTCATTGTAACACTTGTTAAGTAATTTATACTTCCAAACCCTGTCAAATGCCTTAGATAGATCTAGAAAAACCGCCAAAGTATGTTTTGTGGGTTTGCAATTTTGGGCATCTCTAACACTTTGACTGAAGAACAGAATCTGGTCCATTGTGCTATGGCCTCTTCTAAACGCATATTGCTCTGGTGGAATCAAGTTATTTGACAAAAGGTGGTGTGTCAATCTTCTCAAAATTATCCTTTCAATAAGTTTACATATAATACAGGTGAGAGAGATTGGACGGTAACTGTCAACAGAACTGGCTTTCTTGTTGGGTTTACGAATGGGGATGACTATGGCCGATTTCCATTGCCTTGGAAGTTTCCCAGTTGACCAAGACAAATTGAAGAGATGAAGCAGCCTACTTTTGCCTAGAAAACCCAGATGGCCTAGGAATTGACCATGAATTCCATCCGGACCTGGTGACTTGGTCAGATTTTGGTGTTGAAGAGCGTAAGATAGTTCATCTGCTGTGAAATCATCATCAAATAAAGGGTTCTCTGTCCTCAAATCTCGGCAGGATTTCACTAGGTTTCTTGTAATTCTGGACAGCCTTTTGTCCGATCTACTGAAAGTCACTCTGCTCGCCTTAGCATAATGCTTGGCCAAAGTCTCGGCTGCCTCTTGGTCGTTTACAGCAGTTGAACCGTCATCCCCAACGATAGTGTTGGTATCTTCATTATTGACCGGCATTTTATCAAGACATTTTGTCAATTTCCACAGCCTTGAATCTGGGGTTCTGTGGTCTAAGTTTCTACATGTGTCCTGCCAGTTAGTACGCTTTATCTCAACATAGCGTCTTTTGATTTCAGCATTTAATTTGTTTAGTTCAATCTTTTTGTCCATACGAGAACTCAGAGCTACCTCCCCATGAAGTTCCGATCTCCTTTGGATGAGCGATTGGACGGGGTCGCTCGCGTGAATAAATAAACGCTTCTTCCCTTTACACTTTCCACGAGGAATGGAGGCCTTTGCGACTTTTTTCATTATGAACTTAAGGCCAGACCATTCTCTCTCCAGGTCCTCTGATGGAGAGCTCTGAGCGAACATCTCCTCTGACAATTTTTCAAATAAAGACCAATCGGCTCTACGAAAGTTCCAGCGGAGCCTACTATCTCCATGGTAGTTCACTTTAAAGTCGATTTCTATAAGTATTGGAAGGTGGTCACTTCCCACCTCGGCTAGAACTCTCCATGATGAATAAGGAAACAAGCCGGGACTGATCATAGAGATATCTAGAGCGTCAGTCGAATTATAACTATGCGAGTGATAGGTATGGCATCCATCATTTAGAAAAAGAAAAGCTTTGTCATTTGCCAAATTTACAAGCTCAGTCCCTCTATTGTTAGTGGTAGGGGATCCCCACTCAGCATGTTTTGCATTTAGGTCTCCGAGAACAAGTGTGTTGTCTCCAAGAAAACCTTCAATCTTATCCGTCGGAAGTCCTAAATTATTGGGAGGGTGGTAGGTATTTATAATGTCTATATTACGATCCTTGGAGAGAATCCTCAATCCCTGATATTCCAAGGCACCTGATGGCTCGATGGCGTCGGGAATGGTTTTAAAATGCACATTTCTCGCAAGGAACATAAGGCCACCACCTCCCGCAGTTCTATTTTTTCGTAGTACACTATATCCCTTGACACTGAACTGCCGCGTCTCTCCGAGCTTAGTTTCTTGGAGTGCTATTACATCTACTCGGTATTTGTCTGCCAAATCTAAAATCTGATCAAGTTTAAGCCTAGTTGCAGGAGTACTAAGACCATTGATATTACACTGGATGATACGAAGATTCTTTGTAGAGTTATTATAATTGTGGGGAGACTGTAACCTACTTTTCGAACGAGACCCTCTGCCTAAATCCCGAACGCGTCCCGGATTATCCTGCGAGACGGACGATGCAGTATGAGAATCATAATACGACTGGTCCATCTGGCTAAGGGTGATTTGCAGCTTCTTTTTGTTTAGAGGAACCACTAGGGCAGAAGACTGACTTGACCTCTAAGTACGCCTGCAGCCGTTAGCTGAGCATAATGGAACGGCCTTCACGCCTTGGGTGACCCTACCAGGAGAAAATTCTCCCGACGTACTTCGCCCGTTCCGCCCAGGGGCACCCCCTCGCCACTATGAGGCCGACTGCAGGACTTGAGGGGGACACACATACGCAGTTCTACCTTCCTTCGAAAACGAAGAAACATAACTACATTTTTTCTTGTGTGCAAATTACTTTCGTAATAAGGTCACCCCCCCCCCAAGTATTTTTTCTCTCAAAAAACTTTTGAAACACACAGCTCTCCCTTCAAAAGGTTGACAATTTACAATTTTTCATCCAAAAACGTTGAAAGACAAGATCTATTCGGACATTAAAATCTCGTATTTTACATATGAGGCCAAGGTTACCAAGGTTAAGGCTCAATGCCTCATTTTTCCGATTAAATATTGTAGAAACGGACGCATGTCTTATGATTTTGCATCAAAGAGCATATGCTTTAAAAAGCATTTTAAAAATCTCGACCAATCGCTTTATGGAATCCATCAATAGCCAAATGGAATCCATTAATTGCGATATGGATTTTAATTGCGATATGGATTCCATTAATAGCCATGTGGATTCCACTAACCAGAAAGCCCAGCTGCAGAAGGCTGGCAGGGCATAGTGTTACCCTACCATACTCTCTCTCTTCTGCTGTTACGAGACTCTCCTTAAATCAAATTATTCAATTGCGTTCTCTACAAAATACACTATATTTTATCTGACTCCATAAATAGAAATATTTACACGGCTGCCTTATCAGACATTCTGTTTTGGAATAAACGCGAAGATCAGAAGCTGTGCGATCTCTCTTATACTGTTGCCATTCTTATCAAACGAAATTATACGAAAATATAACAGTAGCTAGTGTGCAAACGATAAAACAAAAATATAACAGTAATAAGTGCACAAACGATAATAAAAAAATATAACAGTAACTAATGAGCAAACGATAATTCGAACTACTTTTAACACCTGCAACGATTATTTATCCAATCACTTTTTGAGTCGCAATGAAGGATATCCTAAAAAGTTCGGTGCAGGCTTTCGAGGAACTCAAGGTGAAAGGATAGTTAATTGGTCATTACAATTAGATTAAATGCCAAACGTCGTCAAAATGGCGATAAGCTACATTTTGATGTTACCCCGATACATGTTATGTGAGAGCATTCGGACAGCGGTATCAAAATCTTCGCAGACCGTTTGGTTTTCTTGTTGACATTCAAAATCCCATTTTGAAAACCTTTTATAGGCATCCCAAGGGTATGAAAGAGGTGAATTTAATATTTGGGTGATGATTCTCGACAAGATACGACATACAACACATAATCCCGAGTCCCCACGAAGCTCTTGCATTTGATCTTTTCTCAGAATAAGTCTAGTGGGATAAGTAAGAAGATTTATTCACTAGAATATTTTTCTCCCGGCTTTTCATTCAACCAGAAAATCAAAAAGGATTTAAGAAAAATAAATCTTTAAATTAATTTATATGTTTTTTTATAGATAATCACATATTGCAATATGATGCTAATTTGTTTCTATTTTAAGCTATGATCTTACGTTAAGCTGAAGCTAATGATTGAAAACTTTATAATATGCTTTCTTAAAGTAATTAGATGTTGAATCTGTTCAGAATACCATAAATATGAAAGTTCTAGATTATGAGGAATAATTGCGCATTATCGTAAGGATTCGATTTACTAATATAATCCGCATTCACAATGTTCTTTTTAATATTTCACTATCAAATTCTGTATTTCTGAATTCAAGTGTCTTCCTTCATCCAGGTCCTATGGTGTGGTACCAGAAATTCGAGTACGCCATTGGTCATTGGCTTCAAAAAGCTACCGAACATATGATTGGATGCGTACTTTGTAGTCCCGGATGTTTCTCCCTCTTCAGGGCGAAATCCCTTATGGACGATAATGTGATGAAAAGATATACTACGACGTCAGATGAAGCCAGGCATTATGTGCAGTACGATCAAGGTTAGCATTTTTACTCAAGAAAAGTTATTTCGATGAATACAGTTTGTGGAAGTTAATTTTTGAAAGCATCATTCTCTGGTCTGTAATGCATTCTTTTTTAAAGACTCTGCAGTAATATGATGTAAGCAGACCAAGTTTGTAAAAGTTAATTTTTTTAAATATTACTCTCTGCACTGTAAAATACTTTAAAAAAAAAAGATTCTACATTAATATGGCGCAAGCAAAACAAGTCAAACATTCCAAGGTTTCCAACTAGATTAGTTAGACCAGATGATGACTTCAAAAATGTATCTTCGAAAAATCAGAATAGAGGTTCAATAAAATACTTCAATTAAGAAAACCCTTAAGTGTATGTTGTTAAATTCGTGAAATTTCCATTAATTTTCTAGTTATTTCTCAGTTAATTTAAATATTACTATATATACAAACTATAAATATTGTAATATTACTATAAATATTACAATATATAATTCAGTCCTATTGAGTTTCTGAAAGTCGACCTTTGTAGCCGAGTGGTAAGCGCTTGGTTCTCGGCTCATCATGCTCCGAGTTCAAATCCCGTTTTAGACGTGGATGCTTGCAGTGCTTTGGAATCTATTTTACAACGTAGGTCCCGGTCTTATCAGCCCACGTGTAGCAAATTATGACCGTAGAAAGGCAAACCAAATTCTAATCAAAACCATGATTTTTAAAGTATAATAAATCTATTAAGTTGAAGTGAAAATAAAAATACAAATAACCTATAAATTATGTTTAAAAAAACTTATTTAAGGAGAAAACGATAGCTTTTTAAATCGTTTTACATATTAATCATTATTTTCGGAAATTTTATCTTTCCAATCTTACAGTTGAAGAAAAAATTCAAAGCATATCATTATACTTTCTAAATAAAATAAAAGTTCTTCCGAAAAATCTAAATTTTATTTTCTCATTTTTAATATTTTAGACACTTTGTGACTCAAATTTTCCGTCATACTATGTAGTCTTTCAGAAAGTCAAGTCAAAACTATCCAACATTTTAACTAAAAAGATTGCTTGTATTTTAAATTTATTATTTTATAAGTCAATGCTAACGATTGGTAAATACATTTTCCACCTCCCTGGTGTTTTTCTCGACAAGCTATCTTCATCATTAGTAAAACCGACCAAAGCTTAATGGACGAGATATCTCGTCATGAGAAGGAAACTGACCAGATCTTGGTCTCGACATCAAAAAAAAATCGACAGTATTTTGATGTAGACAAAAGAAACTTCCCAAATCGATGGAAACACTCATTCTATAGATCGAACTACATCATGTAAACAATAATTATTCAATAGACGATGCATTTTACTGTGTCCACACATACTCTATGCAACGGTATTAGAAACTGAAGGGTCTAGAGTTCGAAATTAGGTCCAGCCAAAGACCGTCGCGTACGTGGGTACTGGTGCACGTTAAATCTGCCTTAGTCTCAATTGTTCTAACGTTTGTGTTGTGTAGAAGTTGGAAGAGAGAAGTGCCAATTTAGGTGGTTACCTCGTCATCTGACCGTGACTCAAAAAGATGAGGTGTTGTCCTTGGATTGGTTCATAAGGGATTGATCACCACTAGCCTGTTGTGTTGCTCAGGTGCGAATTAACTACCTATGTGACAGTGTGATTCATTACATTCTAGGGGAGGACCGTTGGTTGTGTACTTTGTTGCTACAGAGAGGCTACCGAGTCGAGTACAGTGCAGCCTCAGACGCCTACACCCACTGCCCAGAAGGATTCGGCGAGTTCTACACCCAAAGAAGACGATGGGCTCCATCGACCATGGCCAACATCATGGACCTGCTCGGAGACTACAAGGCAACCATCGCCATCAACGACAATATCTCCTTCCCTTACATCGTCTACCAGAGTATGTTGTTGGTTGGTACTATCCTGGGTCCAGGGACCATCTTCCTCATGTTGGTGGGAGCCATGGTGGCTGCCTTCAAGATCTCCAACTGGTACTCCTTCTACTACAACATCATCCCCATACTGATCTTCATGGCTATTTGCTTCATGTTCAAAAATGACATCCAGGTAAGTGGTGCCGTATACGAAGGGATTCTTTTGACTCTAATCGGTTCGATATACAGGGTGTCCCAAAGAGATCAGCACAACTTCAAAAATTTATTAAAAAGAAAAGAATAGGCCCACAGCAAAACTAGTTACAATAATTGATAGAATTACTCAAAAAGTTTTTTACAGCATGTTTCTGGTTATAGATATCGCTGCAGAACACGCAAACGATTATTAAAGAGTTCAGTTATTCAAAATGGCAGACCCCGTGAAGAATGCTCAATGTGTCGAGTGGATGGCCCCATAGCATGGCCGTCCCAGTCTCCTGACATTACTCCACTCGGCTTTTTCTTTTGGGGTTAGGTAAAAGATGCTGTGTAGCGAACAAAAGTTAACAGTATCGTGGAATTGAAACAAAAGATTCAAACAGCTGTAGCTACTGTTGATGTTAGCATGCTGAAACGTTCACGGATTGAATTGGAATATCGTCTTGATATTCTTCGTGCTACGAAAGGATCTCATGTGGAAATTTACTAAGGTAGTAGAAAAAAACTTTTTGAGTTATTCTATCTATTGTTGTAACTAATTTTGCTGTGGGCCTATTTTTTTTAAATAAATTTTTGAAGTTGTACTGATCTTTTTGGGACACCATGTAGTACAGTCAACTTTCGATTGTACGTGTCTTTGTATTGATTTTTGGACCCATGTCGTATTATAAGTAACTCTTACACTTTTCGTGATTAAAGCGGATTGGTTGATTGTTTTGGTATTTTTACGGCGCAGGAGCCACATTTTGCCAAACTGCGCCAAAACAATACAACACCTAGTAAATAAGGTAGTGATGAGGGTAAGAAAAGATGGATTGGGGAGTGAGTAGGTTGAAAGCAGAAAAAAAAATCGTTTCGGTACCCCGGGAGCCCGAACCCCGTGTTTACTTAACACATTCGCTGCCGGTCACGTAGAAATGGGTTTTTCCCAGAAGTCGACTTTTTATAACAAATATGACTAAAAAGTGCGCCAATACCAGAATAGATTGGCGAAGGCTCAGCCAACAAATAAATTAAAGCTATAAATTCGAAACCACATTCCACTTTACAACTAGCTTCTAACCCTTTACTCCACGCCAACACCTAACATATAATGCCAATTGAAGCGGAGAATAAATGTTGAGGAGCAACTCTTCCCGCGCGAACGCGTGACTGGCTACTGGCTGATCAATCCACACCACGTACTGCCGCGAGATCGGCAGCGAACGTGTTAAGACAGTAAACCTCGTAAGAAAAGAATAGATAACTAGAGTACCTCGGGTTTGTGAAGCCCGTACACACCTATAGAAGATGTGCACACCTATATAGAACGCATTTTATAAAAAGTCTGTGCTATTCTTAACTCTATGATCAAAGTCAGTCAAAAATTAGTTTTCAAATGAAAATATTCAAATCCAGTGTGGGGAGGATTTGCAGTGTAAAAGCTAACCAGACCAAAGACGGAGATTTTACTTCATGTCACGCATATGTTCTCGTAAGGTACAAATCAGAATTACCTTAAAATGTAGTTTATTGCCGTTCCGACCTTAGTAACTAACCATCCTTGTAAGAAATGAAGCATATAATAGGTAATCGATATATCACGAATCTTGGGGACAAGAAAAGAGCAGGATATAACGAAGGATCGATAGAATGAGAGTCGAGAGAAACGTACTTATTACAGAAAAAAAATAGGCATAAATTATACGTTAAGTCACGCGTATCTTTTTTTATTTAAAACTATCTGAATTACCCGGCGTTGCTCGGGTTGAAATAGTTAAATGTTGATTGAAAAGTGAATTAGAATAATTACTTTTCTTACATGGAAAAATGCAATCATTTAATTTGTACAGAAAATACTTTTAAACTTCAATCGTTTAAGTTGTACGGAAAATACTTTTTTAACTTCGTTTTAACTTTTTTAAAGATTCTACAATTTACTTCGGATGCAAAAATATACATTTAATTCCTGAATAATGTATTGCAATATGCAAAACACTAAGACATATTCAAATAGAAACGAAATTTCGATGAAGAAATACAAAATTCTGAAAAACGAAAGATGTGCAAAGTGTTGAATTTTAATTTGACTTCCTGAGCTGAAATAGAGCAATTCGGAAAAAAAAGACATTACAAAAATTTTGATAAAAACGATTTATGAAATTTAGTAATGATCGAATATGACCGCGACATTTCCCTGAGTTAACTCAAATATTCAAACCCTGTAGAACGTGTTTCCTTGTCAATAGTCATTTATTGCAGGAAAACCAACTTTATATTTTAAATTTGGGGCTTCGAGGGGCACTTTTTAGGACTACCTGTGAGCTTATTTTCATGGTCGAGATTGGTCTGAAGACAGGAAAGTAATAGCCTGTGTTTTCCGTAGTGTTCTAAAGTAAGTGTACCAAATTTGATGTGGATTGGTCAAATGGTGTATATTTGTAAAGAAAATTTACACACATCCATTGATATACACTACCCTACAATAATGGACCGGACGCCAGCGAATTTTCATAAAATCAGACTACTTGTTTGGGGGTGTTTTTCGTGGTATGGCCTGGAATCTTTGCATGTTGTTTCTTGTAAATTGAACGCAGACGTCTACATAAACATTTTGGACAATCAGGTTCTTCCTACGCTCTGGCTATTTTATGGAATGGACGAATGTTACTTCCAGGAAGACAACGCTCCATGGCATGTTGCAGCCTCTGTCAAGCAGTGGTATCAAGATATGGATGTAAAAAGTCTTCCCTGGCCTGCTCATACTCCCGACCAAAACCCCGTAGAACATTTGTGGGACGCGATAGAGCGGCGCTTACGGACCAAGGAACCACGTCCGAAATTTATAGCTGAGCTAGCGATATTCATGTAGCAGGAATGGACACAAATACCAATAGATGTGTACCGAAACCTTCTTTAAGTATGCCCAGAAGTGTTGCTAGTGTAATTGCAGCACGTGGGGACCATCCCTACTGACCCTATTAAAGCATGTATTCTTTCGCTTATACCATCACATCTTGCTGTCCAGTTCATTGTTGTAGGGTAGTGTATATATAGATAGTAATAGATATAGTATAAAGCTAAAAGATGAACACAACATCGGTGATATAACCTTCTAAAATCATTTCTTGAAAACAGAAATACCTTCTCGTTGTCACTTTTCTTTGTATGGATACGTCCATTGCTTGAAGTTGTACCCCAACCCTCAACATTTTCATGCCTTCTTATTGTATGAAGTAATATGTTAAAATTGGCTTGAAAGCGATGAATTCGCCGAGTGCGATGGTGAACTAATGATGTCTATTCTGCTGGTCCTAGATCATGGTGGCTCAAGTGATGAGTGCTTGCTATGCGCTGTTCATGATGGCTGTACTGGTGGGTACTTCCATTCAGTTGTCCGAGGACGGCATTGGTTCTCCGTCGGCCATTTTCTTGATAGCGTTGTCGGGCAGTTTCTTCATAGCGGCCGTGCTACATCCACAGGTGAGATATCTTTTGACATTAGAACCATTTCAGGTAAAAAGTAGCTAAACTTACTTCCTTACAATCTAAACAACCTTAATATTTCCAATCGTATTTTCCTTTATTAACGTCACACTGGAGCAACACAATGGGCTATTAGTGACGGTCCGGGTAATGGTGATTTTTAATTGACATCGTATTAGAGCAACACCACGGGATATTGACGACGGTCCGGGATCAATCCCCTAAGGCAGGGCTCGAAATACCCGGGTGCACAGGTGCACTGTGCACATGAAAATATAATTGTGCACCTAATTTTTTCCCACTAGGTGCACGCAGTGCACCTTGTGCACCTAATTAAAAAACTTAGGTGCACAATGTGCACCTATATTAAAAAATTTATTTCGAGGCCTGCCCTAAGGGAAAGATCCGAAGACAACACCACATAATTTTGAACCACTGTCAGATAACGAGGAAACACCTCAACAACACCCACTCTCCAAACTTTCACACCTACCCAACGCGAGGATTTTAGGCCACGACAGATTTAAGGTACACCATACGTTTACAAACATCCATGCACTGACCCGGATTTGAACCAGGAGCCTTCCTATCCAGAGAATAACAGGTGACGGTCCGGGACCAACCCCCGAAGAGAAAGATCCGAGGACAACAACACCAAATTTTTAACCACGTTCACGAAGTCACACCCCGATCTCTAAACTTCCACATCACGCCAACGAGAGGACATTTAAAGTCACGACAGATTTAACGTGCAGCATCCCCCTTTTTACTCGACGATCTTTGGCCCTTTATTTCCAATGGCTAGAACACAATCCTAATACAAGAGAAAGATTAAGTTCAATACGCAAAGACAAGCAATAAACGATGACAGTAAAAGTATTAGCGACACATTTTGGAGAAACAACGACGCATATCCCGGAGTCATTGTCCTCAAAGTTCTCTTGCCTCCCATTACTGGGACACCTCAGAATGTCCGTGGAAGGTAGTTCAACATCGAAGCAGGTGGTTTTTGTCCATTTCTTCTCCAGAACTAAGAGGGGAGATTCTGAATATAGGGTATTGAATTTGATTCAAACCTTTAAGAGTCTTAAAACAAACTGCTTTATATAAGCACTTTTATCAATATTCTTACTTTAAACAATGTGATATTGTTCCAAGAGAAGAATGTTCTTCAAATATATTTATCGAATACAAAATATTTTGGTATAATTTATTGTAATTGACCACTGATGAGAGAGAAATGTAGATTAAATATTAGTCTTGTGATTCGATTATTTATGATTTTATGAGTACGTAAGTATTTTCTGCCCTGATCCAATGACAATGAATTGATTTAATTCATTTTAACATCTAAAGTAACGAGACACCTCGTGGACACTACCACCAGGAGGGTTAACACTAAGGATGTCAATAACCATCCGGTTAAACCGATAAGTCGGCTTTAATCGGGTTTTTTCGGTGTTTTCTTGTCAAGGTATAACTGCGGCTGTTATTTTAAAAACTAATAACCTGAAGAAAAAAAACCGGCCCTGAAAATTCAAGAAAATTATATTCGTGGTTTGTGTTTATGGCATGCAAATGGTTCTTTTTTTCATAACTGATTTTTCAAGATTCACATAGTTTATATCCCTATTCAACCACTCCCGTGACATAGCTTGTTCTCATACTCTGACTTTGCATTGTTTAGTCTGTGCTGGTTGAGGTATAAACAAAGGTGTGAGCGATGATCTAAAGTACATTTATACCACACAACGTTTAATTACGATGTAAAATTCAACAGGAGATGCCTAACACATATCTTTACAGGCGCTGAGTTTGAATCTGGGATGAATATTTAACTGGTAGTCTAGTTGTCACTCTTATTTCATGTATTAAGGCATCACTGATAAAAATTACCCCCATTCATGATCTGACCCCAGATTCAAAAAACTTTATGTCTCTCACAATTTCTAGTCAAACAGTTTCCCAAGTCAGCAAAGAGTTAACGCACTGCCTGAATCAATTAGGAAAAAATTCGCCTCGTTCAACAATACCAGAGAGTTTCGATTCAACAAACCCAAGTCTTCTTTGGGCAACACATGATAAAAATTTGACAAAATTCATTTTTCCAAAATCGCAGGGTGCAGATGCTTACTTTCCCAATGAGCTCAAACTATATTTGCAGCAGCCTTTGTTGTTAAGAGGTTAGAAAGCTTTTAAATTTTCAAAAAAAATCCAAAACATTATTATGATTTAATTTTAATGCTCTGTTTCTTAGCAACGTTTTAAAACGAACCTGGTGTAAAATTTCACTCTAGAACGGAAGTTATGGTTAAAAGAGTGAACCCCTTAATCAAACATTTAGAGACAGTTCAAAAATGTCTAGCAAATTTAGATAATGAAAGAATAGACATTGGCATATTACGCTTTCTTCAGAGCACGAAAGAGCAAAAGAAGAAAGCAAAAAGTTGTTGCAGAAAATTTTCTTCTGCAAGATAGAGGAACATATGCTGCTGGAGCATTTTAATAATGAAATTGTTTTTAAATGACGATAGCTCAAAACTGTGATTTTACCACTTGCGCACAAGATTTCTCTGGAATGGTTGGTTACAATTACATGAAATTTTAATTGATTATGTAAACCTTATATATGTTTAAAATGACCAACTTTTTTGTCTATCCATCTTGTTGAAAGTTTTTGAAAAACAGTTAATTTTGTGTTGAAAAAAAAGAAAAAAATTCAATTTTTTTTAATTAAAACATTTTTGTAAGAAATTAAAAAAAATACAAGAGTTTGTCATTGTAATTATACTATATATTTTTAAGTACATAAAAAAAATCAGCTCAGAATAATAATTATTTGGCCCAGAATATATACTGCGCGCAATATACCATATAATATTCTAACAACAAAAACAATGCATTTCATTTTGGTCCAATTTACAATATATTTAAGGGGTAAAAATTTCTTAAAAAGTAGTTTACAAAAGATAAAGGTAGTTAAAATCTGCATACAATATTTCATTTATGTAAATAATTTATTCATGGAGATATTAAGATTCGAAATGGTGTGATTTTTTTTTGCATATTTTGACATTTAAAAGGTATTTAACCCCTTGAGGGATAGTAGTCCACTTGAATTTTGGGGTCAAAAAAAGACATGTTCGCCTGCATTACATTGCTATGTTTTTAGTATTTGACAGTTGTTGCAAGTTCAGTGTTATCTGAAAGGTTAGTATCTGCTCTGAATTTTGTGGTTTCGGATGACAGAAGTCGATTAACTAACCAGCATATAACTAAGCGAGTATTTATGAGCAGAGTAAATAAAAAGTATTGGGTTGAATAGATAAAACAATATTAACAAGGTAACTAATGTTTTAATTATTTTATTAGTTTGTGTACCTTCATTTTTAAACAATTAAGTTTTGGTTTATTTTAGAATTAATGTGAATTTTTGTAACAGTTGTGATGTGATAAATAAAAACAGTTAGCGACATTTAGCATTTTTTATATACAACTAAATAGAAACACCTCGAAGTTCTTAAAAGTCGTTTTTTTTCCCGGTTATTTTAAAAACCAGTTTTTTTTACTCGGTTAAACCGGGACAGTTATAACCGGACGAAAAAATAACCGAATATTTTTTTAGGGTTGACATCCCTAGTTAATATTCTAATAATTTGTAGAGATTTTTATGGAAGTAATCATAGAGTATATTATAAAAGTTCAAAAGTGATATAGCATAATGTAAAGGACTCTCAATCTCAGTCATTACTACAGGATTTGTCTGCCAGAAGCAATCCATCCATATGTAATCTCAAGCTACATCAATGCGTCGTTCTTATCTTATATATTAAAAGTTCACCTTGAATTCAGTTTCTTCTAACCATTTCAATGTTTCATCTTAGGAATTTTGGTGTGTCGTTCCCGGTCTTCTGTACTTCTTAAGCATTCCGTCTATGTACCTGTTGCTCATCATTTATTCCCTGGTCAACCTCAACGTGGTCACGTGGGGAACACGAGAGGTGCAGACGAAGAAAACGAAGAAGGAAATGGAAGAAGAGAAAAAGGAGCAAGAAGAACTCCTCAAGAAAAAGAAGAATCCAGACCTGCTATCTTTCTTAGGTAATTGAATAGGGCAAAAATAAGAACTGTAATCTTTTATTCTCGAATACAATGGTCCCACTTTCCAGAGTTTTTAAATGGGATAAGGATAAAAATAATATTCCTGAAAAAATTTTTGATGGTTTTATTTTCGATGCAAACTGACCAGTTTTTCTATCGTAAATCGAAAATTTATTCAAAAAACTTAAAATTGACGCTAGAAACTCACGTTTCTTCCAATATTTTCGAACAAAGAAAGTCTGGTGAGAATTGTAAATTTATTTACTGCATGCGATTATATCACGTGTATTCTTAAAGGTTATTCGAAATATTTAGAAAACCAAATAAGCTTAATACATCTTGGAGTTTCAAAGTTATTAGATTAAGCGAGCCATTTCGCTTATTTTCACGCATTTCTCATTCTTCGGCCATTTTGAATTAAATAATTCTTATACGAAAGATCGAGAAGAATACAGCACCATTTTTGTTGATGTGTTAACTTTTATTTCTAAGCAAAAAATTCTGTCAAGAATTAAAATCAAGAATGTCTCGGCATTACAATTTGTACATCTGTGTTTTGCTTTTGATTGTCGCTCCATTGTCTTTTCTTCAACACGTAGACTTTTTTTCTTTGCGTGACCTGAATATACCCACGATTTTATGCGGATCGACTTTTTTAAGAATTCCTTTTGCTTTCAGCTGGTTAGATTCCAATCAATGTCGTGAAAGTAGTCTACAAAATAAATAAATTCTATAAAACTTATTTTAGTTATTTATGAGACCAATCATAATCGTTTATAACTGGGAAAGAAGTATCAAAACTGATGGAGGTTTACCATTTAGAGTAGCACTTCTTACGGCTTGAAAACGCGCACATATAGTGTACTCAATTTATATGACTCTCGAAGAGAACGGGGGTGTTTTATCCGTCCGTTTGGGAGATTCATCAACATCAGTAATTCTTTTTACAGCACCTCAGTCCCCGTAATTAACTATCTCAAATAAATATCCTTAACTTTTGATGATTTAATGTAAATATTGCATACATTTTTGTGAATTGTTAAATTTATTTCGACTGTGTCGTTCTTAGCACACCTCTCAGACCTGTATATCACAATCCGTTCTCAGAACCCTGGTAATTTTTAACCTACTTCCTAAGTGAAATGCCCGGATATTTCATGATTTCATTAGCTTCATTAATAATATCCGTGCGTGGAAACATGGTAACTATATGTACTTCGCGTGTACCAACCGTAACAGCGAAAGAGGGATTATACCACTCAGTTGGAGAGTGTTTTTCTCCGTCCAGCTCTCTCTACTTGAGGTTAATTTGTTTCTTAAAACTGATACGAATATACAAAGCCAGCTTCCTCAAGACCTACCGGAAGGTATTTGTACCCCTTTTATTTCGGTAACGATCCCCAGTTCAGTTGATCACCGAATCTAACCAATCTGAGCTCACTAGTTGGTTCAGTTGATTCAAAATCGGGAATATTAATATGAGTTGTACGGTTATGTTAGGTGGTGTCTCGAAGTATAGTGACGAGTGGTCTTGGCAACATTATACAGGGTGTTCAAAAATTTGACCGACAAATTAAGAGAGGTGATAGAAGGCATCAAGAGGATAAAAACTTACCATAGAACATGGGATCTCAAACCACTATGAGAGGGTGAAAATTCCGAAAAACGCATGCAGGTTTCGACGTCACGCTGGAACGACAAAAGTACAATACTAACTACAAAAAGTTTTATTTTATTAATTATTACAAGAGTTGTTGGAAGTGACGCCCGCTAACGTCATTGCACAGTCTATAACGACGTAAAAACAATTCCCGGACGCGCTCGAAGATGCCAGGTAAGCTTTTGATGTCTCCCACAGCGACGACAATCCGCGCAATCAGATCCTCCGGTGTGTATACAGACGTCGCATAAACGAGTGATTTAAGGTGACCCATAGGAAAAAGTCACACGGATTGAGATCCGAAAAACACGGAGGCCATGCAACGGGTCCCGCGCGTCCATTCCCCCTCCTTGGGTATGTAACATCGAGGTGATTTCTTCTATTAGCCCACACATAAGATTTACTATGTTTTATCTCTTTGACAGTGATTTTAGTTTCATTGCTTCCTCGCAACACACATAATGACTAAAATACCGCATCTACTGATTAAAAGAATCCTAAAAAAGTTAATATTGGTGAAGAAGTCTAAAATAGGTTAGAAGTCATGCAGGAATAACTGCAGGTTGCAAAACAGATAAATGCATGTGAGCTCCTTTCAGGGTTAATATGTAGTATGTAATTTACATTGAGGATACCTCAGGGCACATCTTCTTTAGGTGTGCATGGGCTTTACCAACCCAAAGTACACTAGTTCCTAGGATCTATTCGTTTCGCATGGATTTACTGCCTCTGGTAAACATAAGGATCGCGACTCCCAGATGCCCAAGCGATCTTGCTATACTTTATCCTCTCCGGCCCATTATCTTTTCGCAAGCACATCGCATTATTTGCTTTGAGTTTGGACAAATATAACAACATAAAACCCTAAACCAACCAACCTACTTACGTTCCAGATAAGTCATGTTTGGACAGTCGATAATGCTATTGCATGCACTCAGGCTCAATGTCTTAAATATTTCCTATAATCAATGGAATGAAGTGCATATGTAGACTATCTACTCTCTTAACTAATGTCTAAAAGGCATATAAGATCGGGATCCATGGGGATTCATTGAATCCAAAATATGTAATGCTTCCGCTCTTCACGAAGGTACAGTGTCTTTCCTCGTTTTATTGTTGAGAATGTCCTATGGAGACCTCAGTCTGTTTATCCCCAAAATGTAAGGATGCAGGTGGTTTCTTCGATATGGGATAGGGATAATTTAACACTACGGTACAGTACATTCCAGGCACACCTATCCAAATGGGTGAAACACAACAACAACCATGTGTCTGGACTTGCGATGATGATATGGTTCTTGCTCCTTCCAATGTCCTTTAGGGGACGTCGTGGATCGCTAGGCTAGCAAATTGCAAGTTCAATTCCTCCCTGGGTGTATTTCTCTTTTCTGTGTCAGGAAAACTTTCTTTGTGAGTATGTCCATTACTTTATGTTGTCTGTCTTGTGTCTGGAAAGCCATTGCCAAATCCTTACGCCGTAAAATTCAATTCAACCAACCAACCTATGTCATCTATTCACTCTGTTTCTGTTCTCCAGGTCTGGGCGGAGGAGACAACGAAGAGGGCAGCATCACCCTCAGCCTGGCCAACCTGTTCACGTGCAAGTTCTTCACCTACCCCAAGTCCAACGACGACAAGGTGCACCTCCTGCAGATCAGCGACCAGCTGGAGCAGGTGAACAAGAAGATCTCCGGGCTGGAGCGGCAGCTGGAGATGGCCCGCGTCATCCCGCTACGCAGCCGCAAGCCTTCCGCCGGAAGGGCCTCCGTCAGGTCAGCCTCCGAGGCAGGCCTCGGGGCCGTCCACGAGGACGACGACGACGGCGAGTTCAATTCCGACTCCGAAGGCGACCACAGCGAGCGGACAGGTGAGCTAACTCCTAGAAAAAAAATTCATTTGTATACGAAAAAGGTTTTTCAATGTAAACATACAAACAATAAGGCCCGATGCACACATCCGGTTTTTCAACGTGCGGCGCCGCTGCGGTAACGCAAGTGCGGCGCCGCACGTTGAAGAATGTGCATACATGCCTACGGCACCGCAGCGGAGTCGCACGTCCAACTTGCGTGCTATTTGTTCCGCAGTTCCCCAAGGCGCCGCACACGCTTCTCCGGTCTCAAGTACCTTGTTTTCATAAATAAATTGAATATAAATAATAATTAATACATCGATGTATCCAGTAATGTCTATTTTGTTTCAAAATATATTTTTTGTTTCACCAAGTAAGCGAAATAAGCACGTTTTTCTTCGATAGATATCCATCGCAAATGACGCGAAATGAGTATTTGCGTCATTTCACGGCTATGTGTGCATAATTGGGCTCAGGCACCGCACGTTGAAAAATCGGATGTGTGTACCGGGCCTAAGTATATATTTAAGTAAAAAAGTAGGTAGGAAGTCATCGACCTTCTAATGATATAGACGAAATGTGCTAGCACCTTTATGTTATTTCTTCCAGTTGCTCAGTTTGGAGATCTGCTTCGTGGTTGTGGGTAAAAGCATGAATTCGAAATTATCGATTGGTTAAAGTGATTATTCACCATGATAAAAACACTAGTATGAGATTCGACTGCCAATTGGTTGTCAATTCGTATGTACACGTGATGTACCTTTCAGAGATCTAACGACAGCGACTCTGCCCACATGCTCTGTCTATTTCCATTAATAGGTCAATGTAGGTAATTAATTAACGTCATACTGAAGCAACACAACAGCTTTCTCTGAGCTGCCACCACATTCTCCAACGTGAAGACATTTGAGGCCTTGATAGATTGAACTTACACTGGCCTCCACGTACACGAGGGTCTTTGTTTGGACCGAGTTTCGAACTCGCAACATTCTTGTTGATAATCTGTTGCTCTACCAACCGGGCTACGTCTTAATTAAGAAAAAACACTTTCGATGAAGATCTAATTTAATTTATCAATGTTTTACGTTAATTGCAAATGTAAAACGGCATATTGAAATTACATTCAAGTGACATGCTTAGTTACGTCAAAAGTTACGAAAGAAGTTACCAAAACACTCGCGCATTCTGTGTCTAGCTTTACAGAAAGACCCTCTCATAGATCCAGTCGTCTCCATTGACATCAATTTAGGGAAAGGTTTGAGTGGACTCTCAATAATAAGACAACATAGTCTATTAATGTTTCTGGAACACTTAATTTTGCTTGACATTACCTCAAGTGTAGACTTCGTCATCTGATCTTGTTGTCCTCAGGTCTTTCCTTTGGGATTGAACTCGGAACGTCTGTAATAGTCCGTAGTGCCTGCTCTCCAATACGACTTAAATTCAACTACCTATTTTGTTTATGACAGGCTTTTTCTGCAAAGTTAAATATAGATGGCGCTACTATTCTTCTGGTAGAACGTGTTAACTGTACCAATTACGTTGGCTTCATTTTAATGCAACTCCTATATCTATTGATCAAGATCATTGGATAATCAGAAGCCTTCCGATGGTTTGTTTAATTACACTTAATATCCCTCGCGTATTTCATACCGAAATCATCCATATTTTTATCATATTTATCACTCATAACTGAAGGGCTATATACCTAACCATCAAAGTATTGGAGTACCCAAGGGGTTCAGCCCCAGTATTTAACGTCCTTATATGCAGATATAGCAGACATACAATCTAATGTCATCGAGTTGCAACTACATATTTGTCCGCTTAGCTCTCTACCCATATTATCTGTCTTTTATGTTATATCTCAAATTTATTGCAGCAGATTCCTAAAATTGATTTTGTTCTCTACAATATATTGTAATATAAATTTTATTTCTAAGCAGAACAAATTTGTTAGACAATGAAACTGGACAGTGCAAAAGTGCTAGCTATATCTCTTCAGATGTTATATTAGACATTTTAAACGTCTGCCTAAACAATTCTCAAAGTTTTCTTATAGTCAACTACGTGCTATCAAAATACTTTGAATACTTAGCATATCTTTGGAAAGTTGTCTAAAACTTTTGAGATGTGTATTATAGTATTTTGCATTCAAAATAAGACTAGTTTCACCCAAACTCATAATATTAATTGAATCGATCTGTTCGAAAAGCAGTAACTCGCAGTTTCATTTATTGGTGTTTTCGTGAGACTCGTAGTTAAACTCACAAGCCAAGATTCAATTTCTGAGTATAAATGTGGGGTTTATCTTCAAAACCATATCTTTATTTGATCGCTTTTTTCCCCCCGAATCGTGAGTTTTATCTAAATGAGAACAATGCCATCAAAGAACAAAATGTGTAAAGAATTCTATTTAGTT
Organism: Metellina segmentata; assembly: GCA_947359465.1. Lineage (NCBI taxonomy): Eukaryota > Metazoa > Arthropoda > Arachnida > Araneae > Tetragnathidae > Metellina > Metellina segmentata. The sequence continues at coordinate 104,847,801 of OX375875.1, forward strand.
CCTTTCGAATGGTCAAAAAGTAGTCGAAGTTGGAAATTTAACAATCATTTGAGGGTAAGAGAGATAATGAATAATGTAATAGATACTTCTAATTTGTTAACTCAACTACAAGCATTCATATTATACTCGATAGTATGAACTGTATACTTTTACATTAATTCTGTTATCAAACGACTAATCGAGACCATTTGTCACATTCAGAACCGAAACCAGAACGAGACGACTTAATCAACCCCTACTGGATCGAAGACAAGGACCTGAAGCGTGGTGAGGTGGAATACCTCGGGGCCGCCGAAATGCAGTTCTGGAAAGACCTAATCGAAAAATACCTCTATCCCCTGGACAACAACAAAGAGCAGCAGGCTCGTGTGGCTTCTGAACTGAAAGAGCTGAGGAACAAAGTGGTCTTCGGTTTCTTCATGTTCAACGCGCTCTTCATCCTCATCGTGTTCCTTATGCAGCTCAACAAGGATCTCTTGCACTGGGATTGGCCACTTGGGGTGAAGACCAACATCACGTACATCCCAGAGACCAGCGAAGTAAGGATCGACAAGGAGTTCTTGCAGCTTGAGCCCATCGGTTTGGTGTTTGCCGTCTTCTTCGCCTTGATTCTGGTCATCCAGTTTACGGCCATGTTGTTCCACAGATTCGGTACACTCTCCCACATTATGGCTTCCATTGAATTGAGCTGCTGCAACCAAAAGGTAGGTGACCATTAATGAACAAGTTCAATATGGCTCTTAAATCGTACTTTGTTTTATATGAGTCTGTAGGATCCCAAGTTTAATTCGCTCTTCACGTTATCTGAATCCCAAAGCAGTCCCAATCAAGTACCCTGTAACGTTTGTAGCGAGTGGATTTGACAGAGAAAACAGTTATGATACAAGCCGGGCATATTTAATAAAAATCTGTTTGCAGAATTTACGTTGTTTAAGTTATTTTAAGAAGAGTTCAAGGCTAAGTAAAATATTAACCCTCCAAGGGGTTTTGATGAGGTATCTCGTTTCAACCAATTTTGCTTTCCTCGTGGTATCTCGTCATTATCGATTTTTTCGATGATTACGACATCAAGATCTGGTCAGTTTTTCAAAGGACGAGATACCTCATACATCAATTTCGGTGATGACTAGATACCTTGTTTGGACTTCCATAAGGACTGTTAACAGAAAGGCTTCAGGTCCGTGCAGTTATTTTTCTAATAAAGGAACTTTTACAAAACAATGTTGTGCGAATTTACATTACGTCACATTAGCACACGCCCTTAAGGGAGTCTGGGACTCAAAATTCTAAAATCTTCAGTTTTAAAGTTTTTGTTCTGAAATTTTTTCTGTATGTATACATTGTATTTTGAAATTATAATAACTATTTAATATTTTCAAAACTTTAAAATTTTATTTATTAGAATTAAAAAATGTCAAAATTTTGACGTTGGTCAAAATTGATATATCGCAAAATATTTTGTAACAAATCACTTCATTTTTGCATTAATTAACTTCTAAGATTTCATACTATAAACTGTCTTCGTGATTTTTGGTTAAAACAAATAGAAAAAATTAAAAAATATATTTTGTTCAAAAGTTTATAAAACACATAGTATACAAAGTTTAAAAAAATTATGGAAAAAAAACTAATATATATACACACAATTGCTGAAGACGAATTAAAGAAATATATTTTAAAAGTAAATGTTGAAAATTTATGACAAGTAGTTGTTAAGTTATATCGATTTTTGCTAGTGAAATCCCATTTTACGGAAAATGAAAAAAAGAGCGTTTAAAATTATGAAAGCTCATTCGATTTGCAGCTGTCATGTTTATAAAAAGTTGAATATTTCCTGTTCTACGTCTGTTAAAAACAATTTTGAGACGTCATTTTATTCAGAAAGATCTATATTATTTTTTAAGATAATCAAAACAAATTGGACTTTTTTTTTTTCATATTTTGAGTTTTAGACCCCCTTAAAATACCATTGTACCCATTATGTGGTAAAAGTTATAAGTTTTAATTCTACTAGCTAATGGATACTGCCTAATGTCGCTCAGTAGGCATTGCGATATTATAATGCTTCCGTGATGAAAATTGCCACCACTATTTGCAATACAGTAATGTAACCTATCTCCACCAAAAAACCCACTTTTTGAAAGACCACATTCAATGTCTTTCACTCGCACTGCTAAATTGTTGACTGAAGGACGTGATTATGATCACGGGCAATTAAAACACAAGCCGCAAACTGACAAGATCTTGATGAACTCGATATCTAATCCATCAAGATATCATCGTCATTAGAAGAAAGCTAACCAAGTCTTGATCTCGTCGTCATCCAAAAAAAAAAAATGGGGAATATCTTGATGACGAGGTACCTAGTTAGTAGTAAAATTGAGCAGATCTTGATAGACGAGATATATCGTCGAAATCACTTGGAGAGTTATAAAGCAATACACTATAACACAGGCCTCGAAATAGATTTTTTAATACAGGTGCACCTTGTGCACCTAAGTTTATAAATTAGGTGCACAGGTTATATTTTAGGTGCATATTTAAAAAAAACGTAATATAGGAGCATTAATGTAATATAAACTACTTTATTAGTTGGGTATGTTTTTATAGGTTAGTATATAGTAGATAGTAAATAAAAATATTTAAACAGCTAAATTCTCCCTTCTCCGGCGCACGGCTGTCGCGACAGTCGCTTCAACAGAGCCATCTGGTAAATGTTTCGATCATCGGAACATTCTGGTGGCAGTGACACAAGTAAACCTTCTTCCTGTATAAACCCGTTACGGCCCAGCGATTTTGTTTTCGCATAGTGTGTATTTAGGAATTTTAATTACGTTCCTTCAGAGGGAGAGAGGTCGATACTAATACTTTGTTCAAACATCAAATTAGCATAAAACACGTTTTACCAACTTTTTTAACGTTAGGTTCACAGCGTGCACCTAGCGGGAAAAAATTAGGTGTACCATTTTATTTTCATGTGCACAGTGCACCTGTGCACCCGGGTATTTCGAGCCTTGCTATAACATATACACTTCGAGCGAAATATTCATATAGGATAGGTGTTCCAAATATCGCCTCTGTACTTAATTTCGCCTACTCGTGTTTGCATGCCGGCAAATTTCCTATTAGTTATATCAACAATACTATTGCATCTGAAGTATTGAAGACTGTGATCAACGAATTTTTTCTCTCCAATCCATTCAGGGAATACATCCTAGTAAGTGTTTCAAAATCATAATTTCGTTTATCTGACTTGAAAGTACATTAAATATTAAAGGTAGGTAGGTATACTCTACTAGCAACTCGTTTTGAATAGTAGCACCTAATTTCGCCTGGTGGATGGTAATATAAACATGGATAGGTTATATTAGGAACCCACTCTTGATAATTCTCTTGGGAAACTTTTTGAAGTTTTACTAGTCAACTTAAACTGACATAAGTAAAGAGGGTATATGATCTCTGGAAACCAAAGGATAATAGTTCCTAGTGATATTCATTTAGTTTCCTGCTTAATTTCCCAACCCAGGGGGCTGAGATACAGAGAAATAGTTAAGGTAGACGATATTAGGAACACCTACCCTAAGCTTTTGTGATTGTTGTTCATTGTCAACGAGTGTGATATCACGAGTGTGAGTGAATCATGAATAAATTTTAATGTCCATCAGGTGGAGGACATCAGCGACGACGCTTTCATAGATCGCAACGCCATTCAAATCGCCAAGCAGCTTCAGAGGCTGCGTGGGATCGACGACGACGAGAAGAGCGAGGACTCAACTTACGGCGACAGGTTGGCCAGACGCAAGACCATTCAGAACCTGGAGAAGAGGAAGCACCAGGGCCACCGAATCGGCACCCTCGATGTGGCTTTCAGGAAACGTTTCATGAACATCAACGCCCAGGAATCGGAGCTAAAGGCTGCTGGTGAGTAAACGTCTTCTCATTCAGTTCAAAGGCTTGACTGTTGAGCCTATGACACCATCCTCGTCTATTTATATTAATTAGCAGCATAGCATCTACCTTAAAATTTCTTGATTGCTTGCATCCATTGATGGCAAAGCACCACTACTTATATTTTATATCTTATTTGAATCGTTTTAAATTGAGTCCTCAGTAGCACATCTCTTTTCGTGAAGAAAGAAGATAGAAAAAGATCACTAGATATTTTCTTTTCACACGGGGCTATATTTAGTAACCCCATGTATATTATTATTAGTAGTATATATATTAGGTGTAGTCGTGATCGCTGGATATCCAGGCGATCTTTTTCTGCTTTCGTCACACTACTCCATTCCAAATCGTTCTTTTTCCCCCTTTCACATTTTTTTACTTGACGTTATTTTGTGTTTGGCCCAACTCTGACCAAAAATAGCCTTGCCCTATAGACATAAAAAGTAAAAGCAACCAATCTTAATTGCACTATGTTCTATTCCAATATATTTCACCAAATTGACTGTTCGATGACTGAATAGACAAACGTTACGAAACTTAAGTTTAACTTAACGTTAACAAAAGTAACGTTTTTCCCCTATTCACATTTTACTTGACGTTGTCTTGTGCTTAGCGCAGCTTGTACACTTTCTCCGTACATCCAAATGAAATACTTAAAAACATAAAACGGCATTTCATTTACCTTTTTCAAATGTACTTACTAGTGTTAATTCTTATATCCAATAAAGTGCCTGATATTAAATTCACACCTCAGTCAATTTATACTAATTTATACTAATAATAATTCACACCTCAGTTGCCACTAATAGCTTCTGAACGTCCACTTCAATTGTATCTCATTCGCTTGTTAAAACTCGATTGTGTTTGTTGTGTGAGAATGTTGAAGAATCATTACATTAGAGCGGCAAGGGCTATTCCGCTCAGTTTTCTTACAACTCTATTTCTCAAATTAGCATATTTCAACTTTGCTTTGAAATGGGCGAATGAATCTCATAGCGGTTGATTTGATATCCGTTTCTTGCTACGCATACATAAACAAATAACGAAGATTTTTGTGTGCCACGTATGTTAACCCTCTTGGTGGTTTAACTTCATGTCAAAAACTGCTAGGTTGTGGCCAGCCTCTGTTGCAAGAACATGTTCCAAACTGTCACTAATTCTGGAAAAGGGACAATATGTCCTTCCTACGTGGAGTAATAGGGCAGTTTTATTTCGACGACGGATCTCGTCATATCCAAAATTAATCAGATCTTGATGGACGAGATATCTCGTCATTAGCAAAATTAGTCATATCTTGATGGTAAAGATCTGTCGTCTAAACTAATTTAAGGTTGAACCCTCCTGGTGGTAGTCTTGATGAGGTATCTCGACATTAGGAAAACTGGCCAGATTTTGATAAACGAGATATCTCGTCTTTGGGAAAAAACTGAACAGATCTTGATCTTGTCATCATTAAAAAATAGTCAGTATCTTGATGACGATTTATCTCGGTATCTGAAATTCTGACCAGGTCTTGATGGACGAGGTATCTTGACATTAAGAAAACTGAACAGATCTTGATCTTGTCATCATCAAAAAATAGTCAATATCTTGATGACGATTTATCTCGGTATCTGAAATTCTGACCTGGTCTTGTTGGACGAGGTATCTTGATATTAAGAAAACTGACCATAACTTGATGGACGAGAAATCTTATCACTATAAAAACTGAACAGATCTTTATCTCGTCAAGATAAAAAAATCTTCAATATCTTGATGATGAGAAATGTCGTCACTAGAAAATCTGACCAGATCTTGATGGACAAGATATCTCGTCATTGGAAAAAAGCTGAACAGATCTTGATCTTGTCATCATCGAAAAATAGTCAATATCTTGATGATGATTTATCGCGGTATCTGAAATTCTGACCAGGTCTTGATGGACGAGGTATCTTGCCATTAAGAAAACTAACCATATCTTGATGGACGAGATACCTTATCAATAAAAAAATTGAACAGATCTTGACCTCGTCAAGATAAAAAAAATCTTCAATATCTTGATGATTAGAAATGTCGTCATTAGCAAATCTGACCAGATCTTGATGGACGAGATATCTCGTCATTGGGAAAAAAACTCAAGAGATCTGGATCTCGTCATCATCAAAAAATAGTCAATATCTTGATAACGATTCTTCTCTGTATTTGAAATTCTAACCAGGTCTTGATGGACGAGATATCTCGTCATTCAGAAACGCTGACCAGATCTTGATCTCGTCATCCTAAGAAAATCAGCAATATCTTGATGACGGCATATCTCGTCGCTAGCAAAGTTGGTCAGATCTTGATGGACGAGACATCTTGTCGAAACCACTTGGAAGGTTAATAAAATACGTATTAATATTAATTTAATTTCTTTAGGTGCAGCTACCCCTGTTCTGAACGGACTCAACCGATTGGGGAAGAATCGGGAGACTTTGAGGGCTCTTGAAGTGCGCAGAAACCACATTCTCAGTAACGGCAATAAGATGGAAACGCTTGGAGCGAAGAACGATTATGTGGTCCGCAACGGAAAGTCCCGAACTCTCGAATCGAGGAGGATCGAGGACATATTTACAGGTAATGCTCATATGTTTATTTTAAAAGTCTAGCAGGATTACCCGACCTTAATCGGTTTCGATTGGTTGCCTGTAGATTGAAAAGTGACCTGAGATCATAACCACTTTTCTCTTTCGTAGAAAAATGTCACATCATTTTAATATGGGTGAAATATTTTATTAACACCTATTCGACATTTTTATAATTTGTAGAACTTACTTTGGACCCCAATCCTATACATTCAAATCAATCCATGCAATAAATTTCACATAAATCGCACCCCTGCTGAATAAAAAAAAACTACAGATGACGTAAGGTGATACTGAGGTCATTGGTACAAAAGACAATTTTGAGAGAGAGAGAGATTAGGAACCCCATCTTTTAAGTTCTTTTCTTGTAAAATTGCTCAATAGAGTTCGTAAAAATGATGAATCTACAACGAACACTTTCGTACTCAGAATTTACTTACTGATACTTTATGACATGTGGTACTCTTTCACCAGGCATGCGACATTTCCGAATTTCGTCATCTAAAAGCGGACGCGAAACCTAATATTCTAAGTTCATAGAGAACCAGTTATTGCTCGGTACCCTAGAAATCTTTTAACACTTCATATTTTACCATTCACCTCCTTTAAATAAATAAATGATACCAATACTATATTACGAGAGATCCCACTCGTCTTACATGATGGGGCGAGTGCATACCACAGACTGCTCTTAATGCGGTAGTTGTCTGGAGCAACACAACGGGTTATTGTCTGTGATCTGAAATCAGTCTCGAAGGGAAAGATGAGGACAACCTGTCATTTCGAACCACGGTCGGATGACGTGGCCAATACCTGAGCTGGCACCCCAGTCTCCAAACTTCCACGCCACTCCAACGGGGGAACATTTGGATCCACGACAGATTTAGCCTTTACGCTACGGTTTTTACAATTTCATTTTGTCAATCGTCTCACAGAACGGCGCTTTAGCCCGCATACCCGACCCTCCCCCTTACCTAGTTACCTTACTTGAGCGAAAGAGCCTTGCGTGGCATTTACGAGTGACGTTTTCCTTTCATAATATTTTATGGCGTATCGTTTGGTGTGAGATATATATCACTGCAGCAACCTTCTGCCTTTTTCCCCAAAGCGTTCACATCTCAGAGTAGGGTACCGAACAAAAGGAGGAAACCTCCAGAAGGTCAGTCGCTGAAAGCTCGTTAATGGTGATCGATGCCAGCTGTCGCTTAAAAGGGGGATAACATACACAATACACAGATCTACACCATGCCGCTGGTGTAAACGAAATTTTAGTGATAGCAACTATCTGCCATAGCATAAAGGTTAAAGTACACCAACCCCCTTTTGTATACGATGGTCTTGGTTGTTGGATCGAGTTTCAAACTCGCAACTCCGCGGAATTTTATTCGTGACTCTTTCAAGAGGGCTACCGTGGTCCTTAACCCTCCTAGTGACTTATCTTCGCATCGCAAACTGCCCCCTAAAAAGCAGCCTCTGGTGGAAAAACTTGTTCCAAACTGTCACAAGATCTAGGCAAGGAACAATTTGTTTTGCCTACTTGGATCTTCATTCCCTTGGAGGAATAAGGCAGTTTAATCTCGACGAGATATCTTGTCATTTGCAAAATTGACCAGATCTTGAACGATATATCTCGTCGAAACCACTTTGAAGGTTAGAACGTTCTGAAAGAGTGGGTTAGTGCATAGTTTAATGGTTAACCTTTGTTTTTTTTGCATTTTCGGACTCTCAAGAATTTTCAGTACTAACGAGTTTTTGTCAATCTATTTCAGGTCGTCCGAATGGGAACGGAATCGCGAACCTGGGCCTGAGTGACGATTCGGACGTGGAATCCGGAAGAGGAAACCTTCGAATGGAACAGTTTGGGTCCAAGAACAGCCTGGCTACTTACAAAGAAGAATCCGAAACGACCAGGAGGCGACCGAGCAGGAATTAAACGGAACATTCCATCTAAGAACTTAATCTCGATTTCGGTGCTACATACAAAAACATTGTGTGGCGTGTTAAGCAATACATGGTACTGCATTGCCTGAAAAGAATATTCGAATAGTTCGAGCTCAATTCACAAACGCTATCGAACAATGAAATGTGGCAAAATATCGAATTGGAAAAATTCCTGGACTCAAGTTAATTCTGGAATGCGTACGTGATATTAAAGTTATTACGAGCACTGCAATATTCTCTCAATCTGTTATATCTTGTTATCACTCAATCTGTTACTTTATAAAATTCACGATTTTGAATAGAAATGGGGATTTTACTAAACATTATAACAAGTGACTAAACAGCAATTCGCGCTTGGAAACGCTTATTTTAACCCTCCAAGTGTTTCGATGAGACATCTCGTCCAAGGTGTGGTAAATTTTGCTAAAGACGAGATATTTAGTCGAGGCAAAACTGCACTATTACTCCAAGGGAATGAAGATCCAGATAGGAAAATGAAATTGTCCCTTGCCTAAAACTGGTGACAGATTTAAATAGGTTTTTGCGTCGGAGTCCGGCCACTACAAGGTAATTTTCAGCTCGCAAATAAATTACCCCAGGAGGGTCAAGCAATTTTCTATTTCGAACTTCTGATGTGATACTTCAGTGATGCGGTTCATTGTGACAATGAATATACGACGAAGTGTTTTTCTTAGTTTATTTAATAAGCTAGATATAAGAATGGGGATAGTTTATGGATCATTTAAAGACAATATCGTTTTCTGAAGTTGAAACTGATTTTAATATCAATCTGAAAATATATATCCCTCCGAATCTAATAAATTTAACCCATACTCTTTACACAATGAAATATATTTTAGTATCAAATCTATATTTCCTTGTGTTTATCAAATTTTTTTTAAGTACGATTCTTCAGTGTGTTTTAAGAATTGTATTTTCAGAGAATTAGACTTGTGTGTGTGTGTGCTTATATAGCTGTATCATCAAATTCGTTACAGGAACAGTAATCGCAAACACATTCATTGCCGATGAATTAAATACACGTACATCCTTTTTTTTTTTTTTTTTTTTTACATTCCTAAATAAAATATAAACCCTTGAAAAAATTAATGAACTTCAATGTTGATTTGATGATGGTTTCGCGCGATTACTTTTATATACGAGTTGAATAATCAGAAATCCCCATTTTCATTTGCAATTATGACAGTTAAAATGGCCAAATGTTTGATAAATTTTCCAAATTCCTCACCAGGTATGGATGAAAACTATTCAAATTTCTCGTAATATATACTTTACCTAAAACTATATAGCATATTTATCTCTTATTCATCTTCTATATAGCAACATAAGTTTCTTAGATTCATAAATGTATATTTTTGTATGTACATTGATTTTTTTAAAATCTTTTCTTTTAAATGATCTTGCTTAGATCTAGAGAAATCTGTTGTATTTAAACCTAAAATGTACAGTGACAAATGTAAAAATTGTGTGAAAAAACGTGATTTTATTATTTAATACATATTTTTGAATATTTGTTTGTCAATTACTACCGTACATTACACCAACATAAATACACGAGTTTTATGCATTATTAAAATCCGACGTTTATTCAACGTTTGAAATATTGGTATATTAGATTCAGGAAACGCATTACTACGACAAACACTATCACCAAAGACGTGAAATACAAGTAGACGGAGTATTGCTATTGAGAGGAGCTTAAAGTCGCGTTTACAACCGGTGTTGCAAACGTCTCCCCTTCCACAAACGGAACTTATTTTATCGTCATTATCTCGTGGCGAGTTTGCAACTCCAATTTTGTTTTCCACCAGGAGTTGGTAAAGAATGGTTGGTTTGGGTTTAATGGCGCAAGGTCCAACAGTGGACAAGCCGACCAACCGGTATAGTGGTTAAGGTGTTAGCCTCTAGATCGGAAGGTTCCTGGTTCGAATCCGGGCCCGGGCATGGATGTTTGTAAACGTATGGTGTAGAGGCGGCTGGTGCACCTTAAATCTGTCGTGGCCGAATGTCCTCACGTTGGGTTGGGCGTGGAAGTTTGGAGAGTGGGGTGCCAGCTCAGGTGTTGCTTCGTCATCTGACTGTGGTTCAAAATTACGAGATGTTGTCCTCGGATCTTTCCCTTAAGGGACTGATCCCGGACCGTCGTCAATAGCCCGTTGTGTTGCTCTAGTACGACGTTAACTAAAAATTACCAAATTACCAACAGTAGACAAGCTGCGCCAGACACAAAACGAAATTTGACACAGTAAAATTAATAAAATATTTAACATATCAAATCAAATAAAGGTAATTGGTAATTTTTTAGTTAACGTCGTACTAGAGCAACACAACGGGCTATTCAAATAAAGGTAATTGGTAATTTGGTAATTTTAGTTAACGTCGTACTAGAGCAACACAACGGGCTATTGACGACGGTCCGGGATCAGTCCCTTAAGGGAAAGATCCGAGGACAACACCTCGTAATTTTGAACCACGGTCAGATGACGAAGCAACACCTGAGCAGGCACCCCATTTACCAAACTTATACGCCAACCCAACGTGAGGACTTTCGGTCACGACAGATTTAAGGTGCACCAGCCGCCTCTACACCATACGCTTACAAACATCCATTCCCGGACCCGGATTCGAACCAGGAACCTTCCGATCTAGAGGCTAACACCTTAACCACTATACCGGTTGGCCTGCAAAAATAAAGGTAAATTAGAAATAAGTAAGGCAAATATAATTGGTAATTTTTTAGTTAACGTCGTACTAGAGCAACACAACGGGCTATTGACGACGGTCCGGGATCAGTCCCTTAAGGGAAAGATCCGAGGACAACACCTCGTAATTTTGAACAACGGTCAGATGACGAAGCAACACCTGAGCTGACACCCCACTCTCCAAACTTCCACGCCAACCCAACGTGAGGACTTTCGACCACGGCAGATTTAAGGCGCACCAGCCGCCTCTACACCATACGCTTGCTAACATCCATTCCCGGACCCGGATTCGAACCAGAAACCTTACTATCTAGAGGCTAACACCTTAACCACTATGCCGGTTGAGAAATAAGTAAGGAAGTGGGGAATTTAAAATTATTTTGGTCCTAAAAAATGGAGTTGGTAAAGATCAAAGGATTGCAACTTTAGGGGGACATTTCTCAGAGACGAAATTTGGAATGAAAGTGCCCTTCGGCACCTCGTGGTCACTCACGCTGTCTTTTGTGCGACATCTCCCGTCAAACTGTTAGTGAGTGACCTATTCGATTAAAATGGTGCGATGAATGATTCTCTACAAAGGGGCGAGGAGAATGATCACCCCTTGGTGTTGTCGATAAAGCGCTTACACAGGAGTGGGTCGAAAAGGGGTCAACATAGGGAATGTCCTCGCTACAAAAAGGGGGAGAAAAATATTTCAACTCATCGGTGTAAACGTGGCTTTAGAAAGTGTGACCAACAAGTTGATTACTCAACAAGTCATTACCCTTGATTGGTTGATTTGACACCTAATCGCCTCGTTTGGCGATATAACATTTTGACCCGATGGGTGTGTGAATATGCATTTCTGTGTGAAGTGGTGACAAAAATGGTGAATCGCCACTCTATATGTCGGGTAGAACGTGAATCCATGGATGGGCGTCTTCTCCAGTTCCTTGAAACAACGAGTTGCTGAATTTCGTTTCCACTCCTCAGACGGAAGTAGTTTAAGGGTCACGTAAAAAGGTTATCATTGCTCACTATTTTTATATTTAACCTTCGACACCTACATTTAACTTTCCACAGAAAACTCACTCTTGCTAGAACTATTTATTTGAACTTTATAATTTACCTTGTATTTTATTTAGGTATTAAAATTTTTATCAAACTGCCTCGCATATTGGATAATTTGTGATTCTACCATCTGGGCTACATCAGCCCTATTTTAGTTTTAGAGATAAGGGGGAACAGGCCGCCAATACAAGTTTCATAAAAACCGACATTTTACATTCGTCGATAGATAAAGCTTAAGTGGCCAAAACAATTATCTAGTACTTGCATTAAATTCTGTTGATCAGTTTTAGTTACGTTAAGATAAACTCGTATAGCTCAAAATAAACCATTTTTACTTAGTTCCTACATCCAGTTGGCGATTAGCTCGTAGTTAAAACTCAAGTACCTTTAAAAATCCGTTTGATAAAACTCCAATAAATCCGAATATGAATATTATAAATTCTGAACTAGCCTAGTTTGAATCTAGTCTCTAAAAACATCATTTTTTCTTTTGAACTGAGCTGGTAAAATAAATCAAACTGCATTGTTTAAAAAATATTTTATTTTACAATGAAAAATCTCCTAAGACTAAAATTACACTAAAAACATGCATCGAAATTTAAATTCCGTTATCAAAATACTTAAAACCATTGTTCTTTAAACTCTTACAATAAATTTTCTTTTAACATACTTTTTCGCAATTTCATTAAATATTCTTCTCGCTCTTTCCCAGCATCAGCCATTTTCTTGGGAGAACGATTGTTTTGAGGGATATGCGATTTCGTACGTGGTGTTGGAAGCTTGTTCGCATCTAGGGATCTCAAATACTTCAAAGCTTCACCGAGTGAAAACTTCACATTCATATCATCCACCGTCAACGCTGGATGTGCAATCATACTGGCTCGATTGAATCCCAACCGCCTGAAGAACTCAAATGGTACCGCTTTTGATTCAGCAACCAAAGGATTCTCTGCGACTTGCTGTTCAGTAGAAACATTGGAGACGGTATCACCTCGATTCAGATCGAAGGAACCCGAATCTTTTCCAACTGGATCATCTGAAGTTTCCATTCCCTCGTGATGAATATTCCATGGAAGAACAGGATCCGTTTTTAAGTCCACAAAATGGCGAGAATTTTCGTTCGAAAGATCAAAATCAGATTCGGGCATATTCCCTTCATTATCGCCTGTTACCTTATCAAAAGGTAAATATGCGAGTTGTCCCTGAGCGACCTGTAAAGTGTCATCAGAATTTAAATCCGGAACATTAGTATCAGACCAATTATTTGCCATATTATCGATAGCAGAATTAGAACTATTTTCGAAGTTATTATGTAACTCTTGCTCAACAAAATCATTATTATTTTGCACAATTTCGGCACCTGATATAGAATTTGTGACAACAGGTAGTTTTCTTGGAATCTGATTTTCGTTTACGAAATGCTTTTTCAATTGATCGTTGTAGTTCATAAATAAATCTAGCTTTTCATGGTCCGACAGTTCTTTTGTGATTTCTGGTAAGCTTATTCCGTTACTTCTCGAGGAATCGGATAAATCTTCCAGAGACTGACGATTATCACCTTTTCTAGTAGAATCCTTACCATCTGGAATAGTGGTCGAATCGTTCTCATTTGGATCATGATTCAATTTGTTTTCGTTTCGAATATCTGATGAATTTGATTCAAGTTCGGAAAGGTGTCCTTTCCCAAATTTTGATGCTGTATTAGATCCAATCTTCTCATACAGTTCCGTTTCTGCCACGTCAAATACGTCAAATGGTGCTGTTCGGTCATTTTGCAGAGTCTCGTCCAACGTTCTTTCAGCTTCGTTGTACGCTGCTTCCGCGGAAGAATTAACGATCCCATTCCCTATTTCTTCATGACCATGTATTAGTTCTGTGGTCGAGTGATGACTTTTTTCTACGTAAGCAGTAAATACTTCCATGTAAATTATACCAGCGATAGCTGTCAGGATTCCCAGGGTAGTAAGACAGATAAATAGAGCGATTGTCAAGTGGCAGCAGCAGGAAGTTTGTCTTATGGGACGCGCTGTAGGGATTGGGGTTGACTTTGGTCTAGGGTCTGGGCGAGTTTCTGGAATTAGATTCTCAAGACTGTTTGAAGTCATCTGACCCTTAGGATCCAATGTAGTCTCGTTAGTCGCATCTATTTGAGCTGTTAAGAAAAATAAAAACAAATTTATGATTATTTCCGATTACATTCTTAAGTAGATATTTCAGTTATTTCTTGTAGCAGCAAGTCAGTGATTGCAAAATATATTTTATCCTGCAAAGAGTTATTAAGTTCTGTTTCCGAAAAAATGTTTTACAATCGTTGAACCTCAAACGGAATGATTCTATCTCTATTACCCAATGGGAAAGATTCCACTAACGGTTGTAACAATTATAGGTCTGGAAGATTTACCCGATGTCTGGAGAAGTAACGAAATTAGTTTACCCATTCAATATGTGTAATATTGTAGTGTTTAATTTCTTCATTAACCCTCTAAGCGTCACGATACTTCCGAGTATTGTAGCAATGCTTTCACATCACAATGAATATGATTAAATACCGAAATCGATTGGTTAAAAAAAATCCCGGGAATTATATTCACGAGCAAAACTAGTTAGAAGTCATGCAGGGAACACTGTAGAATGGTTGGCTGCTTCTGGTTTTGATGGCGCACGGGCCATTCTCTTGGCAGAACAGATAAGAGGCAAGATATATTTGCAAAATTACGATGGTACTTAGTACAAAAATCGCCGATAGGCGAAACACACTCTTCTGTGACCGCGGAAAGTGTGTTCTCTGCCCTACGTCAGGTAGCGGTAAGAATAGGCCTTTAGGAACAAATATAGTAAGATTCGAAGTCCAAACTGGCCTGTCTAAAGGGATGTTTAAGGACAATGGTGAACCCTATGGGTATAAGAGTTCCGTTATCCGGATAAAAGGATCGGTCTCTATGGTCCGAGGACTATAATTGTATCCCAGCCCAAGTAATGACGGATTTCTGTACGTTTACGAATGGATTACTAAGAATGCAGGCTGGTTTCCCTACCAAACCGATCGGTATCTACCAAAAGTACCTCAAGGTGTCCCCGTAACTATTACGCATTCTTGCAGTCTCAGAAAGAGCTATGCCTAGCTATCTTGTACATCTGGTTTCGCTCATGTACCCTGCCGAACTGATGGTGATGGCGGAGACTTTAGAATGGAGGATAAGGGCGTCGGTCACTTTTGTTGTGGGTCAGGCTTGTCTTGATGAGGGACTTAAGTGACCAACTTTCCCATTGCCGTCGGAACGCCACGCCTCTTGGTTTTTTTTCTTATAGAGGTCCTTCTTAGCCTAACCATTGGCTAATCCGGTAAGCCGCATGGGTGGTGCGGAGGGGAGTGCTTGCCTCCAAGTAAAAGAGAAGGACCATATTTGGCCAAGTTGCGCCAAATACAAGACAATGTCAAGTAATTGAGACGTTGACATTGGAAAGGATGTAAGCGCCAAATCGGTTATTTCTTTGAAATAATTATATGTTCCAATGCCAGTAACGCTGAACAGGATTAAAATTCGTAACTCACAAAGTGCAGTTAAACAAAACCACGAGATGTCATTAACGGAAACTCGATTACTCTTGGCACTAAGGATGTAATATTGAAACCTTCAACTTGCTTGTACTGTAAAATTTAGTTTGGGGCGTTTACCTCCTTTCAACGTGCACGCCTCAATTGATGAAAAAAAAGTGTGGAGAAAAGATAAAGATCGCTAGGGCATCCTGGAGTCGAGATATCCATGTTTACCAGAGGCAGTACATCAGAGGGAAAAATAATCGATCATTACTGTACCTAGGGTTCGTGATGCCCGTACACACTGAAAGGACTACCCAGTGAGGAATCGAATCTATGCTACCTACAGCTTCTAAATGGGCAAACCCACTGAACAACGACTATCTCAACTCGCACTTGAATATGATGACTGAATAAATGAATTGTGCAGAATGAATTCATTGAATTTCATTATCAATGAATTCTTGGAAAAGGGGTTTTGACTTGAAGGGACTTGAGTCCCTGTAGCCTTCCCCATCTGACGGCCGTGCAGATGGCCCATATATATGGAAATTTTTTGGTAATTTTTAACTAACGTCATACTAGAGCAACACACCGGGCTATTGACGACGGTCCGGGATCAATCACTTAAGGGAAAGATCCGAGAACACTTAATTTTGAGCCACGGTCTTTAGACTTTTTTGAAAATTTGACTAGGCAACGTCTGAGTTCACACCCCACTCTCCAAACTTCCACACCAACCCAACGTGAGGACTTTCGAGATGCAACAGCAGCCTCTTCAACATACTTTTACAAACATCCATACCCTATCTCGGATTAGAACCAGCAACCTTACCATCTAGAGGCTAACACCTTAAATCATCAGATCGTTTGGTCCGCGCGCCCTTACATTGGAGTAAATGTGCAGAAAGTTAATAACCATACCTTTCTTATTGTTGTACAGCCACGAGGAGGACAGTTCGCTCTCGGTGATGACCACTGTGGATGCCCTTGAAAAAAGGCTCTGCTTGTCATCAGACAGGCTTTTATCGTTTGGTGGGTCTCTGGACCGCCCCAATGGAGTGATGACGGCCGCAGAGGTGCCGCCCGCCGATCCCACGCTGCTGGTCCGAGATGCCCGTCTCTCCTTGTCCGCGTCCTGAGCACCTTCCATCAACGTGTGCCGCCGTTCCAGACGCAGGAGGACAGGGGTATCCTGCAAGGAATCAGATTAATGAAGTTTTCGTATTAACGAAACTAATTTGTCCGTGCATGAAGGTTAAACCGATCGCCAACAGATCTGTCCAAGATCCGAGTCCTTCTGAGGGTCATAATTTGATAGGTCCAGGATAACTTGATATCCGACTACGTGCGGAAAACCTTTTTGAAAATAGCTATAAAAACTACTATTTTGTCATATTTTTTTTATGAAGAGTGTTATTCAAAACTGAGAAATAAATAACCAAGTATTGTATAAATTGATACAAAATTTGTAAATTTTAGGTCTAAATTGGCACTATGTCGGAAAAACCCTGTACTAAATAGTATTGGGTCAATTATAATTTTATTTCTATACAATGTAGGTATGGTAATAACGAAGACAATGAACTAGTCGCTAAACTAGAGTCACTCGCAATCAGACATGTTACTTTTCCAAAAATTCACAGGTGACGAGCAAAGAAAAAGGCCATAAAACAAAATATGTATATCCAACTTACAAATTAAATTTTAGCTCAGTACCTTCCTAGCAATCTATTTAACACTTAAAATTTCATGTAGATATCTCAGTAATTTTTTAAAAAATCATGTTTTATGTGTACAAAATTCTTTAAAAATCTTATTTTCCAAAAAAATGCTTCTTTTAAAGTTTGCATTTGCATTTTGCTTTCAGCACTAGCAGAAGAAGCATTTTCAACATCGAGTTGCATTTTCTTGTTTGAAGTGTAGCGGTTTCCATGGAACTTACTCATTTGAGACCCGTTATAACTCGGTCTTCCCATTTCGACACTTCAAAATAGCAGTTTTCTAGCAATAAATACATAAACCATTTCAAATAATTTTTTAACTTTGGAAGATCTTCAAAATCTTGAAGACTTTCTAAGTTTCCTCTTCCCATCCTGGGGCCGTCGTTTCTAGTCTTTTGCCCCTACGCTTGCAGTTTGCGAGTTGTAGGCGGTGCATGTTTGATGCCCTCCTGGGTGTATTTCTTGTGTCAGCAGTAAACTTTCTTTTGAGTGTGTACACGTCCATTACTTGATATTGTCTGTCATGTGTTTTGCGCAGCATGACTAAATACGACCCATATTCCATAAAAAATCCAGCCCAACGCCGACCTATCTTGCTCTGGGTTCCCAATACAATGGCACCTATAACTATGTTCTGATCTAGGATCTGCAAAATGGTTGTTTTATGACGCAAAACATATTTGACCAAGCTGTGTCAAACACAAGACTACTCTCTGCAACATCAACGTACATGTGCGGGTCCTGGGACTGCAAGGTGGTTGGTAGACTTTTATGACTCAAGGGCCATATTTGTCAATGCTGTACCAGCAGGCAATCTCAAGCAAAGGGACATACACAACAAGGGAAGCTTTACTGGCACGGAAGAGAGAATTACACCCAGGTATAAATCAAACCTGCACTCACAAAGTTTTAGCGCAGTGCGCATTCCCACTTAATAACGACGACCCTTTAAACTATTGAGAAGGGAAGTAACCTCAGTTGTTTCATATGGGTGTTCTTAGAAAATGTCATTTTGCTTTTAGAAATCTCTAATAAAAAAATAGGATTTTTTTTTTCATTTCTTGTTTGGAAGATTGGTCACCAATTATAAACATATTGGGCCAAGGCCTAAGGACTTGTCATCCTTTATCCTGATATAGGGGTAAGTTAGCATTCACCTTGTATTTTTTTTGCCAGTGGCAATTGGTAATTATTAGTTAACGTCGTACTAGAGCAACACAACGGGCTATTGACGACGGTCCGGGATCAATCCCTCAAGGGAAAGATCCGAGGACAACACCTCGTAATTTTTAACCACTCTAGAAACTTCCACACTAACCCAACGTGAGGCCTTTTGGCCATGACAGATTTAAGGTGCACCAGAAGCCTCTACACCATACGATTACAAACATCCATGCCCAGACCCGGATTCGAACCAGGAACCTTCCTATCTAAAGGCTAACACCTTAACCATTATACTGGTTGGTCGGCTTTTTACCAGTGATTTCAGAGAGATGATATCGCCGCTATTTAACTACATGTGTATGTTGCATCAAGTTGGCATACTTTGACACTTTCGTAAACAATATTTATAACGAGTAGACTACTATTATTAGTGATGTTTTCTTCATTAATCTGTAGGCAAGGAATTTCACTGTCTGCAGCATTGGTTGTATTAGCTAAAAGTATTACTGAGGAAAAAAGAAATAAAAAACCATACAAACTAGCCTCGGTCTTCCCATCTAATACAGAATCCAAGTTTTTCCAATGACAGCACAGTTAACTTGTAGGATATTCCATGATATGCAAGTACATTTCATCAAAGTAATACCAAAGTGTTACGTTTTCAATATTGTGAATGTGGCTCAACAATACCCATAGAGAAAAGGTAGGCAGGTATTTTAATTAACGTCGCACTGGAGCAACAACTGGCTCTTCATATTTGAGAATAAGCAACACAATTCTCCACATAGCACAAGCTTTGAAGAAATGTCTGCCGATATTTAATAATCAAAATAGAAGTTTTCAGATATTTCTTCAAAGCTTGTGCTAAGTGGAGAATTATCTGAAAACTGCTATTTTTATTACCGATTGTTAATTAAAGAATTCATATAATCAAAAACTTGTTAATGAATTCTTGATTATTGAAAGTTAATACTACGTTGATTTTCAGGTAATCAATTTTTTTTAGGTATGAATCTACGTGAGCCCTCATACGTTTACTATTGCCACACCCAGTCTCGTGATATAATTAAGATACATAATTAAATTCAAATAAATTTAAATTCAATATTAAGTTGAATAAAATACATGTTGAACTAAAATAGTTCAGTTCAAACACATCCGCATTGAATGTCAAACGAATCAAAAATGAAATTTTCATAGTACATCAAAATTCTATATTTATACTTCACGAACTAAACATTACTGATAATACATTTCTGTGTTTATATTTGAAAGATTTTTTACCTCTTTAGAAACTTCCTTGACTTGGTAAAATTTCTTCATATTCAGCTCTTCAAGTTTTTACCGTTCAAAAGTATAAGCTTATGTGATTGAAGAAAGGATTATCTGTGAACATCGGTAGAGGGCGTTGGTGTTCCAAGTGTATGATGGTTTGCCAGTAAATTTTACGTTGCAGTAATTAGGTAGTTGAATAACGTCACACTGGAGCAACACCACGGGCTATGGAAACGGTCCGGGATCAATTCCCTGAGTGTAATTTGGTAATTTTTAATTAACGTCATAATAGAGCATCACAAAGGGCTATTAAACCTTAATTTGGAGCCGACCAACCGGTCTGGCGGTTAAGATGTTAGACTCTAGATCGGAAGGTTCCTGGTTCGAATCCGTGTCCGGGCATGGACGTTTGTAAGCGTATTGTGTAGAGGCGGCTGGTGCATCTTAAATCTGTCGTTGCTGAGAGTCATCACTTTGGGTTGGTGTGGAAGTTTGGAGAGTGGTGTGCCAGCTCAAGTGTTACCTCGTCATCTGATCGTGGTTCAAAATGATGTGGTGTGTTCCTCGGATCTTTCTATTAGGGTATTGATCCCGGGCCTTCGTCAATAGCCCGTTGTGTTGCTCTAGCACGACGTTAATTAAAAAAATTACCCTTTAAATTACCTTCATTTGGTCCGACCAACCGGTCTGGTGGTAAAGGTGTTAGACTCTAGATCGGAAGGTTCCTGGTTCGAATCCGTGTCCGAACGTGGATGTTTGTAAGCGTATGGTGTAAAGGCGGCTGGTGCACCTTAAATCTGTTGTGGCTGAAAGTCCTCACTTTGGGTTGGTGTGGAAGTTTGGAGAGTGGGGTGCCAGCTCAGGTGTTGCTTCGTCATCTGACCGTTGTTCAAAATTACGAGGTGTTGTCCTCGGATCTTTCCCTTAAGGGACTGATCCCGGACCGTAGTCAATAGCTCGTTGTGTTGCTCTAGTACGACGTTAACTAAAATTACCATTACCATTTGGAATCATGTTCAGATGACGAGGTCAACAAATGAGCCGATACACGACTCTCCAAACTTTCACGCCGCTCCAACGTAAGGACATTTTAGAACACGACAGATTTAATGAGCACCAGCTCACGTGTTCAACTGTCTTTGATTGAATCGAGTGTCGAACTCGTAACAATCAGGTTGCTCATTAAGGGCCGCGTTAACTCGTTTAGTACAGTGTAGAATTAGCAACCTTCCGGTTGCTAATTCGATACTTGATTCAGCCATATCTCGATAGTCGTATTTTTTTTTCTGGTCGCGGTATCCCGGTTGGTACGTGGGTATGTAATTTTATTTCACGTCGTATTGCAGGAAAATGGCGGGCTATGGACGGATTATTTTCTCTTAGGGCGACCCCCTAAGAGAAGAATCCGAGGACAATACCACATAATTTTGAACCACGGCCAGATGATGAGTTCAACTCCTGAACAGGCCTTTTCCACTCTCCAAACTTCCACACCAGGACATTTGAGACCACAACACAGAATTAACGTGTACCAGCCTCCTTTGTGCATGACGGTCTTTGGTTTGATTCGAACTCGCAACCCTCCGCCTTGCTAGTCCGTAACTCTTCCAACCAATTTACCACGACTGAAAAATTTGGGAATGAAAATGAAAATAATTGAGAAATACTTTAATCTAGGATTACATTATGCAACACTAGCCACTGCGTGGCTTGCCCGGCGTTGCTCGTGCCCGTGATGTAAGGTATTAATCTGGTGTAAAGTTTTCCGCAGATTTCAAATCCGTTGAAGATATATTCAATTTAAAAATTATTTATTTAAAGAAAATCATATTTTAGGTATGAATCTAAAGTAAAATTTTCCGCAGATTTCAAAATCGTTGAAATTTTTAATCTATCTTTAGCGATTCCGATTTTACGTAAAAAAACTTAACAATCCCAGTCAATATGTTTTTATTTCTTGCTCTCATTCGCAGAAATAAAATAGGATAGGAAATGTAATGCGTTTCCTTTTTTTTAAAACAAAGGGCAGAAATTGCAATCTGTTGTATTTTTTTTTTTTTTTTTTTTTTTTGGAAAGAGAAATTTTACGTGACGTTACAATCTCTAGCAAAAAATATAAAAGAAGGATACGTGGGTAGAAAAAGTCCAGATTCGGGCGTTTCTTTTTTTCTCCGGAAGAAATGCGTTTGAAGAAGTGAGTAGGTAATAAAACTATTAATTTTATTTAAAAATCTTCTATAGTCTGTTTCACCCTAACTTGGCAGTAAAGTAAAGGCTACGTTGACCGCATCGCAGCCGTTGTCGTAGAAACTAGGGTTACACTGTCGGAAGAAGTCAACTATAAGCGAGGAAATTCGCCCTTTTTGGCAAGGAGAGATAAAATGCACGTGGAAATTTTATGCGTTTCACAGATTTTTTATTTTAATAGCTCTTGCATTACAGTCGTTAAAAAACAAAAAGCTACTCTATGTTAATATAAATCCATTTAGATTTTTCTAATTGAGTATTATTTTTAATTATTTAAAAAATTATATATTTAAATAATTATTAGCAATAAATGTTATTTTAAAAAAAGTCTATTAAAGATGTGTTGAACCATAAAATTCATTTTTAAAATTTACTTACCTGAAAGCTATAACACCTTGATTAATACTTCTTTTTTCGATTTTATTAATTTTAGTAAAGGAAATTAATCCTTTCTTCTTACCTTTGGTTGGACAAGGTAAGGGATAGTGCGTTGTCTGCTAAAATATGCGTTTTAATGAACAGCAAAATATAGTCTCCAAACTAAATCAAATCACATTTATTCTGACATTAAAGAAAATAAATAACAAATAAAAATACATATAACCTAGAGGATATAAATCCTTTGTAGGTTTTAAAAGATACAAATACATTCATAATAAATAAACATAATTTTAAAAAATACAAATTTTGTGAATATACATATAATAATAAAAAAATGAGACCATTTTAAAAATTAAGAGTTGAAAAAATAAACCTTATATGTTAAACAAATTCTGAAACTGCGGAACGGTGTCGGGTTGATTAGTAGTAAATTATTAATTTTATGAATCCTTTAAAATAGTTTACAAGAAAGTGTGCAGAAGAAACCAATCTCTTTCATGAATATTAGTTGCAATGAGAAAACTATATTTACGTTATACTTATTCATCACATGCATTTATACATCATCAATATATATAAAATATAACAACCAAATCTTTCAGTATCCTGTACAGTGTACTTCGGCTAATGTTTGTCGAAAAAATATTCTTATCGTTGTTAATTTCATTTAGAACTTTGTCCAATGTAGGAATTGCATTTCGAAGGAAAAAATCACGAATTTTTCGTCGGATGCACGATAAAGTAAAGTTGTCATATTTCATCATTCTTGTTCTTTTTCCAACGACAGAAGGTCGTTTTTTTCCTGGAGTACTCAAAGGACTTGACGTCTTCTTTTCTTTTTTAAAAGGAATAACAGTTCTTTTGGAAACACCAGTTAGTTGGGACACCTTTTCGACGATTTGGTTAATGGAGTCACTAGGGTTTTCTTCTCGAAGTCGAGAATAAAAATTCAATATGTTCCTCCGAGCTCCACTGCCAATTGATTTTCCTTGCTTTGATGGCGCATACAGCTTGGTTGGTGACGTACCTTTTTCAGCCATGTTCAGAGTATCAAACACACTCCAATAAAATAGCACAAGAGAGATATGTGAACGTAAATACACACGCTAGCAAAGACGCAGAGCGAAATGGCGCAGACTTGGCGGGAAAGCGTATTTAGCTCGCCAGAAATGTTACCTTGGAAACCGGTTTCAACCGAACTAGAATTCCGTTTCGGATATATTCATTCGCTTCGGTCAAAAAAATAAATGCTTTTTACAAATAAGTAACCGATTATAAAGCTTCAAAAATCACTCCTTCATTGTAGGACAATTTTTACACGTTTATATGCATTTTCTTTATTTTAAATTCCAAATCAAGTTGGAACTATTTTTCATGCGGATGAACATCATTTCTGCCTTTCCCAATGCTGACAAGTTAAGGTGAAACAGAGTATAGATTAAATTTTAAAATTCGCCACGACCCAAAAATTGCAAAACATTTGGACTACCTGTATGCCAAATCTCACTGGTGTAAGTGTCATAGAATCGTCAGGATTTTGAGGCAGCGAAAAAAACAGACAGACAGACAGACAAACACTTCCTTTTATAATATTAGAGATAGAAAATTCTTTTTTTATCCATTTCCGAAAATTCCCTTCCTTCTAAGAGAGGGCCGCGGTATCCCAGATGGAAGAGTCACGGATTAATAATCAGGGAGTGGCGAGTTCGAATCCAATGAAAGATCATCGTGTACAAAGGGGTCTGGTGCACGTTAAACGTGCCGTGGCCTCAAATGTCTTCACATTGACGTGGTGTAGAATTTCGAAGAGTGGTATGCCAGCTCCAGTGTGACATCTTCATCTGACCGTGGTTCAAAATTACGGGATGTCTGTCACGATTAACTGTCTTTCCCACGTTGGTAACGAAACAGATCCACCCGGCAGAGGACCATGTCCCGAAACAGGGGTAAAGAAAGGGGGAGACAAGGAGGAGGAAAGGGTGTTTGAAAACATTCTGGGCACGAGGGCAAAGAGAGCCGGTCTTGTATTGCACCGGACGCTGCGGCGTGTGTTTTGAAATTTTGTATAGTATTGTAAATAAATGTCAATGTCCAATTTAGGAGCGCAGTGTCCCTCTGTTATTGGCCACTGCTACACACACAGTTAACAGCCTTCGGAGGTTGGTTCCGTACCGTCACCAATAGCCCATGTGTTGATTCAGTACGACGATAATTTAATTCCTACCTTAAACTTGAATTCATACAATTTGAGCCGACCAACCGGTATAGTGTTTAAGGAGTTAGCCTCTAGGTCGGAAGGTTCCCGGTTCGAATCCGGGTTCGGGTATGGATGTTTGTAAGCGTATGGTGTAGAGGCGGCTGGTGCACCTTAAATCTGTCGTGGCCGAAAGTCCTCACGTTGGGTTGGCGTGGAAGTTTGGAGAGTGGGGTGCCAGCTCAAGTGTTGCTTCGTCATCTGACCGTGGTTCAAAATTACGAGGTGTTGTCCTCGGATCTTTCCCTTAAGGGACTGATCCCGGACCGTCGTCAATAGCCCGTTGTGTAGCTCTAGTACGACGTTAACTAAAAATTACCGAATTACCATACAATTTGATGACAATTGCAGGATTTTAAACCAACTCGGATTTTTATCCACCCTTGGTGGCACATCTCCTTTAAGCCGCGTTTACACTTTATATGCACAACTCCTCTGCCTCCAAACATCGAAGAGCTCAGGTGTTGCTTCGTCATCTGACCGTGGCTCGAAATTACGAGGTATTGTCCTCGGATCTTTCCCTTAAGGGACTGATCCCGGACCGTCGTCAATTGCCCGTTATGTTGCTCTAGTACGACGTTAATTAAAATTACCATTACCATCACCAAACATCGAAGCTATTCCGAGAAACGGCATTAATTGTATCGTCAAGATCTCAAGTCGGGTGGCGATTTGAAGAGTTTGCAGAGCCAAATTTGTTTTCCACCTTGTGTCGGTAGAGATCAAAGGGTTGCAACTTTTGGGGGGATATTTCCGAGACGATTGCTTGACAATCACCGCTCCCTTTCGGCCTCCCATGGTCGTTCACGCCGTCTTTTGTTCGCTCTCTGTGATATTTTGCCCTCCTCGCTTGCCTTGACCACATGTCCCACCAAACTGCCAGTGAGTGACCTATTCGATTAAAATGGCGTGGACGAAAGAGCCAGAAATAATATTAATAGAACTATTTAGAGAGACCTGTCCTTCTCTGGGACCAAACTACACCCGAGTACAAAGACAAAAACAAAAAGAACAATTCTTGGAGTGAAATGGGTGAGGAACTCGACATTTTGAAGAAAAGTGATCACTCTTCTCTAGAAAGGGGTGAGAAGAGTGCTCTCAGATGGTTGCCGATTAAGTCCTCAAAACGTTTACACCGGACACTGGCTTCAAGAAGCCGAGGTACCCGAGAGATCTTCTCTTTTCACATGGGGTTTACCGTCTTTAGTAAACACAGTAGTCAGACTCTATCCAGCGATCTTTTTCTGGTGCTCGTTAAATCTGTCGCGGCCTCAAGCACCTCGAGTATCTTCACGTTGGCGTGGTGCGGAAGTTTGGAGAGTGGGGTTCCAGCTTAGGTGTGACCTCGTCAATTGGTTGGTAGGTTTTTGGGGTTTAATGGTACCATATTTGGCCATGCTGTGCCAGACTTAAGACAAACAATATCAAGTAATAGATAGA
Source organism: Metellina segmentata (assembly GCA_947359465.1). Lineage (NCBI taxonomy): Eukaryota > Metazoa > Arthropoda > Arachnida > Araneae > Tetragnathidae > Metellina > Metellina segmentata. Next base: position 104,874,089 of record OX375875.1, read on the forward strand.
CACACAATGAAAGTTTTACTGACACATAAGAGATAAATACACCCAAGGAGGAATCGAATCTGCACCGCCTACAACTCGAAGTTTGCTAGCGCAGTGGGCCGCGACCCCCTCGTCAACTGACCGTGGTTCAAAATTATGTGGTATCCTCGTACCTTTCCCTTCGATTGGATCCCGGACCGTTGCCAATGACCCGTTGTGTTGCTCCAGTGTGATTTTAATTAAATACTCACCTACCTGTTCATTTGGTACATTTTTATTTCGGATTTAAAATATGCTTCAAAAGAAATTTCAAAGAATTTTGTTGACCACAAGATATTTAGGCGAACGGAATTCATTCTTGCATCGTCGTCAAATATGAAATACTAGGCCCATCATACGACTGGTGCATAAGAAAATGAATTTATTTTGGTCAAACTTCATTTATATATTTTTTTTAAACCTGACGCAGCGTGAGCACTGGCTGTGTATAAACCTTTTACTACTACTATCTGTCAACTTGCCTTGCTTTTGCATGATGTTGTTTTTTGAGCAATATACTGGTAAAACAATATTACTGGAAAACTTAATTTTTGATCAACACTAGTGGTAGCTGCGTACGGTAATCGTTTTATGTCCAATGTTATTTCCACGATGATTTTTGATATTTCGTATCTCGTTTCGCTAGTGACATCATACAACCAATCAAAACAATTAGAAACTCCATCTACTCGTGACGTCACGCAACTAATTATAAAACTTTAAGGCCTGATGCACGCATCCTGTTTTTCAACGTGCGGCGCCACTGCGGCACCGAAGCCCAACTATGCACAAACAACCGTGAAATGACGCACGAACTCATTTCGCGCCATTTCCGATACATATTCTATCGAAGAAAACGTGTTTATTTCGCTTACTTGGTGTAAAAAAGTGTATTTTGAAACAAAATAGACGTTACTGGATACAACCATTTATTAATTAATATTTATATTCCATTTGTTTGTGAAAACAAGGTACTTCAGAACGGAAACTCATGTGCAGCGCCGTGGGGAACTGCGGTACAAATTGCACGCAAGTTGGACGTACGTCGCCCCAGCGGCGCTGGAGGCATGTGTGCACTGCTCAGTGGATCTAATGCAACTCAAACCGTACTTGCGTTGCGGCAGCGGCGCCGCACGTTGAAAAACCGGATGTGTGCACCGGACCTTATAGTTGCAGAAGCAGAGGAGAACGTAACGTTTATGATAAGACGAGGATAAGTGGCCCATCATACGACGAGTGCATAAAAAAATTTAATTATTTTGGTCAAACTTCATCTGTATATTTTTTTAAACCTGACGTTACGTGATCACTGGCTGTGTATAATCATTCTACCTCTACTATCTGTCAACTTGTTCGCATGGTGTTGTTTTTTGAGCAATATACTAGTCTAAGAATATTATTGTCAAACTTAATTTTTGATCAATACTGGTAAAATCAATGATCTGCTGTACGGCAATCGTTTTATACTCAATGTTATTTCCATGTCGAGATACTAAATGTAATGATTTTTGATAGTTCGTTTCTCGTCTCGCTCGTGTCATAACACAACCAATTAAAACAACCAATTAAGATCTCCGCCTACTCTTGACGTCACACAACCAGCTAAAACTTTAATAGCTACGGAAACACAGCAGAACCTAGTGTTTTACATAATAAGATGCTTAATTTGACGTCAGTAAGCGAAGTTACTTCAAGCAGGCATTTTTCGGGGAGTGGTTTGGACCTAGGGGAGAGATGAAGATCCTCATCTCTCCTCTAAGGTCCAACCCGCTCTCTTATATCTCCTCCATAGGTCGGACTGATAAATGGTGCCTGAGTTATGAACGCCTGACTACTGAACGGTAGAAATGTTGTTCGTGGCGCCATCTCTTGTAATGAAGAGAAATTAAAAGAATTAATTTTAAAGTTATTTCTATAGACAATTAGATCCAAATGCAATAACTTAACACTTGGTGCTATAAAGTATTGCACCAAGTGTTTTTCAAATTTCCTGCGAAAGTCTCCAAAGCGATTGTTATTTAATTCTTAGGTTGCATGCCTTCGGGCAAGGTTTATTTGCGTTTCATTTGGTCACTGAGCAAGCACGTAGGTAAGGAAAGGGTTCGACAGGTTCAAACCCCTTCCATTATACATGGTAAAAAACCCCTGAAGGACTTTAAAACGAATCAGGACATAACTCAGGAACAGAACCTGACAGCACAGTCTGACGGGCTTACCTCTGATGGCAACTAACAAGGACCATCATTTCTTTAACGGAAATAATTGATAAAATCTCCGGAAAAGGTTAAGTTTAAAGCTTTTTTAAAAACTTATTTTTGAATTTTCTTTTCTAACCACATTTTATCACTACAAAAATATCCCGTTGTTTTGTTCCAGTGCGACGTTAATTAAATACCTACCTACCTATCACTGCATAGCCGTGTCTGTATTATGTATTTTTGAAAAGCATATCAATTTGTTTTTTCTATACCGGGTGTCACAGAATGTCAGGTTGTGACAACACAACTCAACTCAGCTCGACGAATTGTGAACAATGCTCGGTTGCTGTAAGTTCTTGCTCCTTAATAAACTTGATACGTGACCTATATATATAAAAAAAAATGTCACGTATCAAGTTTATTAAGGAGCAAGAACTTACAGCAACCGAGCATTGTTTACAATTCGTCGATCTGAGTTGAGTTGAGTTGTGTTGTCACAACCTGACATTCTGTGACATCCCCCTTTACATGTGTACACTATATCCAATAGTAATTTTAGCGAAAATAGGAATGATTTTAATATTTAACACACACCTGATGAAACTGCAAGCAATATACCAAATCAAAATATAATTAATAGCAATCCTGATCTAACTGTCACAAAAAGTGGACGGATTTGTAGAAGACCGATGTATTTAAATGACTATGTATAATTTGAAATGTGTATATTTGAATATTTGTGCACCTATGTTATTGTACAGTAATTGTGTTTCTGTGATGTGTATTATGTTAAAATTATTATTGTATATAGTGTACACATGTAAAGGGGGGATACCACAGAATGTCAGGTTGTGACAACACAACTCAACTCAGCTCGACGAATTGTAAACAATGCTCGGTTGCTGTAAGTTCTTGCTCCATAATAAACTTGATACGTGACACCGGGGTGAGGGCGAAATAAAACAGCTGCAAAAATCAGTTGGTCACCCACCGAACACACCCCATAAAAAATCCTGTGTAGTTTCCACTGAGTCTCTCTCCCTCTCTCCTGTCCTCTCTCTCCCTCTCTCTCTCGACTTGATACTTTTATTGGAATAAAATCCTATAACCTGCCCAGCCAATCCGTGTTTAATCGAACATTTTTAATTTAGTCATCCAATTACACAGTGATTTTTGTGGCATAAGATGCCACAAACTATGCATTGAAGAAAGTCCAGGCTCATTTGATGTTATTTACATTGGGTGGTTCTGTGTTAATGTAAACATTCTTTGCGAGTTTTCATTATTTGAAGACGATTTGAAAGCGTATCATTGTGATCAAACACCAGTAAAAATATATATATTTACTCTAGACAGTCAAACAGCCGAGTAATTTTAATGAAAAAATTGAACTTGTTTTCCTGATTTAGATGAGGAGCCGCGGTAGACTATTTGACAGATCATCACTCTACAGCCGTAGTGACTTCAACTACTCGACGATGAGGAGCTTCTGATGCCGAATCCGCCTCTTGCGCTTTTGGTGTCTGTCTGTATGTTCCCTATACACGTCCACACGATTTAATATATTTTCATAGAAATTTGCATACAGTGAGCACTTATCATCATTTAGTGAGTGAAAGTGGTTGCGAAAGTCTTTCTGTTCTATGTTAGGTTGTATGTTTGTGTGTTTGTGCAGATATCACATGAATTTCAATATAGATATTTCATTGCAATGTATTTAATTTTATACATTATCTATTAGTTTAGTGAATGCAATATTAAACATTCCTTTATTTTTATATTTAATTGAATTACATGCTAAAACACCTGAGTAAGTATACTTAAATCAGCCATAATTTGGTAGTTTTGGAAAAATTGGAATGTATACTGCTGTTTGTAAAAAATGCAACACCATGAAGGAGTCATCAGAATTAAATGAAATTTAATACACAAACGGCTTGTATTAGACAAGCAAATTTTCAAAGCAAAAAAAAACAATATTAAGTGTCCGAAATCAGTATTTGGTGTAGCCACCACGCGCTGCAATAAGTGCTGCTATACGATGTGGCATGGAGTGAAACAGATGTTGAATGTCTGCTTGTGGAAGAGAATTCCATATTGTTTGTATGCGCACCCAAAGTTCGTCTTTTGAAGCTGTAGTACGCGGATCACAAGCGAGACGCCGACCAACCAAATCCCACACGTACTCAATAGGCGAGATATCCTGCGAATAAGCAGGCCAAGGAAGAAGTTGCATGTGTTGGGCTGAAAAGAAGTCTCGAACATTCCTTGCAACATGTGGGCGTGCATTATCCTGTTGAAAGATAGCTCCAGGGATGCCTTTAAGGAAGAGAACGACTTCGGGCTCTAGCACTTCATTGACGTACCTCTTGCTATTCAGATTACCATCAATTCGTAGCAGCTAAGATTGTCCATCATACGAAATCGCACCCCAGACCATAACTCCGGATGTTCGGCTACTATGACGTTCGATAACGCATTCTGGAAGGCAGCGTTCACCGGCATAGCGTCTAACACGAATGCAGCCATCATGGTTCCACAAATTAAAGCGGGATTCGTCAGAAAAGACAACTTGTTCCCAATCAGCCCTCCAGGCTCTGTGCTCATGAGCCCATTGCAGACGCATCCGTCGATGGTTTGGTTTGAGGGGAATCCTGTATAAAGGAATCCTTGCACGCAGTCTACAGTGCAGCAGACGTCGGCGAATCGACAAAGCCGACATTACTACACCTGTAGCAGTAGACCAAAGTGCTGCCAACTGCCTGGGGGAAACGGTACTATCATTCACCGCCATGTGGACCAGGTGTCTATCATCGATTGCTGACGTCACTTTCCGTCGTCCACTCCCAGTTTTTTTAGTTGTCCGGTGCTCGTCGGTCCACTGTTTCCAAACTGGCATCACTGTGGAACTGTTCCGCTGCATACGAGCTGCTATTGCTATCCTCCTTCACGAAGGCCGATGATTATCCCCCGTTCAAACTCCGTAAGTTGTTGAAATTTCACCCTATTTCGTCGTGGAGGCATACTTAGGTCTCACTAAACGTTCGCCACTAAAAAATAACCATGCACTATTTTTAACGTCCCGCTACAGCCATCTATTTATGCGCTTTTAGCATTAGTTCAGAGGGCGCTGCTGTCACAACGCTTAAACTTTAACTCTCTTAAACTTTACTACTTTGCATAACATCCTATAATTGACATTTGCTGCAAATTTCATTTTATTCGGATGATTCCTTCATGGTGTTGCATTTTTTACAAACAGCAGTGTATGTTGGGACAGACGATATTTTTTAAAGAACGGAAATAAAACGGAAACTCGTGTTTCTTTCGCTCTGAATTAACTCCGCATTTCTAAATTTTGCGCACTTTTTAGTTGTAAGTTGTGGCAACTGCGAGATAAAGAAATAAAAAAGAATCACAAATTAATATCTTTAGAACAACTTTTTCCCGATATCCATAATTTGTTTTATTTCGCTGTTGTCTTTTGTTTTCGGTTTTAAATGTTTATTATTTTAATAAATTGCGTTTCGTTTTCATCACACGCAACACCATCACAAAGTATTCGGCTTAAAGTGTCTGGTAGGTCAGAATAAAGCAAATTTTAAGTGTAATTATGCCATTATTGAAAATATAATGCCGTTATTGAAATCCGAGCTAGAACTTTTCAAAAATTAAGAAATTCTTCGTCATAATGGCAGGAGAAGATTGCGAAATTCCATAATGTCGCATGCCTTATGCAAGAGTGGCACAAGTAAAAAAATATTGTTATGTTTACAACGAATGCGAGAGCACTCGCCGTAAACTGTCATTTTTATTAATTTAGTTGAACATGAAGAGAACTTAAGAAAGGGAATTCCAAATTTCCCTCAAAATCGTCTTTTGTAGTAGTAACCTTAATGTCACATTTCGTCATTTCGTAGCTTTGTCATACAGCAAGTGTGCGATGTATGTGAAATGTATTACATGAATGGATATATATGTGTAGGATTTGTAATCAAAGTAGGTGGTAGAAATTATAAAGATAGCGAAAGGTGTTAAAATATAATTTTATTCTACGAAAAACCTAAGTCATTATATATTTTGATAATCTCTTCAATCTAGAGTAAACCAATTCAAACCGAGTAATGTCGGGTATTTTGCTAGAATATAATAAATCTGTAAAAAAAAAAAACAACTGAAGTGTACATTGTGAAATGAACGTTGGGTTGGCGTGGAAGTTTGGAGAGTGGGGTGCCAGCTCAGGTGTTGCTTCGTCATCTGACCGTGGTTCAAAATTACGAAGTGTTGTCCTCGGATCTTTCCCTTAAGGGACTGATCCCGGACCGTCGTCAATAGCCCGTTGTGTTGCTCTAGTACGACGTTAACTAAAATTACCAAATTACCAATTGTGAAATGATGGAAAAGAAAGGTAGCTTTAAAAAATTAACTAAACGCACACTTGCTTTGAATCAAATATTCATAATAGATCAGTTTTGCTATTTTCTGACTCAATTAATTTTATTTTAAATAAATTATTTATTGATATATTATACCTAACTGTTAAAAGCTTTAACTGGACTAAAATAACTACGTTTTATGTTGATGATTAGTTTCTTTTTTCAAAGTTATTTTATGCTATAAAAGATTGTTTTTTGCAGTTTTTTTCTGTCCAAATATATCAATTCCTCTTTTTTCTTTAATTTTTTGGTATAGTGGTTAAGGTGTTAGCCTCTAGATCGGAAGGTTCCTGGTTCGAATCCGGGCCCCGGCATGGATGTTTGTAAACGTATGGTGTAGAGGCGGCTGGTGCACCTTAAATCTGTCGTGGCCGAAAGTCCTCACGTTGGGTTGGCGTGGAAGTTTGGAGAGTGGGGTGCCAGCTCAGGTGTTGCTTCGTCATCTGACCGTGGTTCAAAATTACGAGGTGTTGTCCTCGAATCTTTCCCTTAAGGGACTGATTCCGGACCGTCGTCAATAGCCCGTTGTGTTGCTCTAGTACGACGTTAACTAAAATTACCATTACCATCTTTAATTGTTTTTTCTAATAAAAACTACAAAGATTAAGAGCAGTTAAAAACTTTCAACATAACTTAAAAACTTCCAACCTAACAAAAGATAACTACACAGCTGAATATAAGTTCACGTAGTTATAAGAGTTTATGACCAACCATGACTGGTAGGACTTCGGTTTGTGACGTTATAATACCGTACGGAGGCTTTGTATAGAGTAGATGTTGCTACAACTCAAAGGTTGCTAGCGCGGATGTACAGGGTATTATTCCAGTTTCCGACAAAATTACGGATGTTGCCCTTGGTGTATTGTTCCCGGACCGTCGTCAATAACCCGTTGTGTTGCTCTAGTACGACGTTTATTAAAAATTACCATTACTCGAACCGTTGCCAATAGTCATTGTCTTTCTCCAGTGCGACGTTAATTTTTTTAAAAATACCAGTTCCTGTTACGGCTGCGCTCCTTCATTCGCCGACACTAGTTCAGTTCTTGGTTACGCGAACTCGCAAATAATTGCATAATTTCTCCAATGCTTAAGTTATAAAGTTGAGTTTTTTAGATTTTGTTCTACATTGAGAAGAGAGAGTGCTTAAATATGCAGTGAATTTGCTTGAAATCTCCTCCCGGTAAGTTTAGTTATTTATGCTATAAAACGCCATTTATTGATGCTTAGGATGATGTGTGGGAAACGACTAATCGCCAGGGTCAGGGTTTCGCGGTATTGGAGCAAACCTGTCCCCCTTCTACCAACCTTGCCCTATCACAACCTTAAACTCTTCCACAACAAAAATAACTGGACTGGACATATCACTTACGAAGCACTTGCTACTAAGCAGATCATCTCCTCATCGAAAAGGAAGCATATCAGAAAAGAAGTTTCTTGAATGAAATTATTTTCGAAAAAAAAAGTGGAATAGGCAAGTAATTTTTTTATCAGTGGAATCAAAATTGTTAGGCGCATACCCGGAGCAAGTCTGCCCTCAAGTGGTCACCATTTCAAGTCCTGAACTTTGGTAGTCGAATGGGGCGGAAGATCTACAGCTCCGCTGATGCGTTTGCGGAGAGAAAGTAAAAATTAAAACATCAAGGGGTGGGGGAAAAGGAAATAAGTTTTAAGTTAAATTGAACATACCAATTCTGTGGAACAATTAGTGGTCCATTCGAATCCTTAACCCAAACAAACTATTGTAAGAACGAGGTCCAATTAATTAGGATTACAACTGTTAGGTTGTTGAAGGGGTAAAATTAGAGGAATTTGGAGAGTGGGATGCCAGCTTAGGTGTTGCCTCGTCATCTGACCGTGGTTCTATATTACGGTGTTGTCCTCGAATCTTTCTCTTTGAGATTGATCCCCGACCGTCGTCAACAGCCCGTCGTGTTGCTAAAGTATGACGTTAATTAAAATACCTATCTACCCTTAACAGCTGATTTAAACAGTTAATAACTGTTAAAATACCCTACGGTTTGTGAAAATTGCAACACTATGAAAGATTTACAAGACTGCAGACTTTTCAAAATCGTTTTTTTTTTTTTTTTACGTACGATAGCGAATGTTCCCTGTTATGTTCGAAATGAAGTCTTCCATTCAGACCCTTCTATTAAAAGCTAGCATAAGATACCTAAAGCTATTTTGCACCAACAGTTTCATTCTTTCCCACAACGGCCCAAACGCCGTTGTGGCGTGTTCCGTTTGGAAACTCAGACTCGTTCGCATCCCCAACCGTTTATGAATTTTTTAAAAGTCCAGAATATCAACTTGCTTTTTTCATATTTCCATGGATTTGAAATCGGTTTCGCCACAGCGATCCCAACATGTTATATTTCGTAGTGTTGCTCCAGTGGGACGTTATTTAAAATACGCACGTCCGCAACAAATTTTTTTACTGTTAATATTATTTAGGGTCGCGGTAGCTCGGTTGGTAGTGTATAAACAAATTATTTAAGTCCTGCTAGAGCAACACAACGGGCTATTGACGACGGTCCGGGATCAATCCCTTAAGGGAAAGATTCGAGGACACCTCGTAATTTTGAACCGCGGTCAGATGACGGGATTAGCAACGGAGGGTTACGAGTTCAAATGCAACAATAGACCATCGTGTACACAGGGGAGGGTTCACGTTAAATTTGTTGTGACCTCAAACATTCTCAAGTTGGCATGGTATGGAAATTTGGAAAGTTGGATGTCAGCTCAGGTGTTGCCTCGTCATCTGATCGTGGTACAAAATAACATGGTGCTGTCGTTGGACTTTTCCCTTCGGGATGGATCCCGGACCGTTACCAATACCTCTTAGTGTTTCTCGAGTGGAGGTAATGAACCTTAATTAAAATACCTACCTACCTACTCTCAATGATAGTTGCTAACTATTATTTTCCAACGATTGTAGTTTTTCGGGTTTGATCCTGGACCATTGACAGTAGCCCATTGGGTAATCCAGTATGACGTGCCTAACTTACGATTCTGTCTTGTCTCTTGTCTTGTCTGTGGCAACATATCTCTGGTGTTGATTTGTGGTATGCATTCCGGAAATTATTGTTAATATTTTTTGCTATTTATTAACTGCTTTAAAAAATTGAAGCTGCAAAGTTAAAACTGAAATAAAACGACCCATTATCAAAATTTCAAAGATGAACAACAACGAGAGTTCATCGAATGATAGGCAAAACGTGAGTTTTAAGTTCTCTAAAGTTGCTTCTAAAGCCTTAACTGGAAATCGCTTGGATGAAAATGCATCCAAAAGTAAAGATTTTGTTACTTCTGTTGAAGATAAAGATGTTAAAAGGTACGTAACTATTCATTGTTTTTGGTTTCTTGTTGATTTATTGTGAATTAAATTGTACCACTAAATCATCTATGCCCCATGTTTCATTGTGTTGGAAAATGTTTTATTGGAAAGCCTTATTTTTTATTGCAGTACTCTCCCAAAAGAGAAAATAAAAGACTTGATTATTCCATTGATAAAAAAGAACTACTGGAGAACCGAGAATACACCTAATAACGGTCTTACAGAAGAAGAAACAAAAATTAAAAATCTTGCTGTTCAGGAGTTACTTAAAGGTAAATTCATACAAAAATTTGAAAGCACCATAAAATGCTGTGTAATATTTTGTAAAACTGAAAGATGGAAAGTGACATTGAATTAAAGGAATACATTAATTAATTCTGAGAAGCGTAGGTGTCTCAAATCTATTGACCCTTTGTGTTGAACAGTAAAGTTAATGGTTTAGCATACTGAATTCTAAATTTGTATTTGTGTGTTAAGTACAATGAATGGTTTATTCTAAATTCGTTTTACTGTCTAGCATTTGCCTTGAATTCTTGTCCAAATATACTTATAACAATGAAATATATATGTATGTATATATACAAACACGTGTCAATACCTACATTACTCATAGTGCAGAAAAATATTGCTTGGAAACAAGTTTTTCATTCTTATGTTATGACATGTGTTTGTTCATTGAGGTTTTTATAATAACTATTTTCACTCTTGATTCCTATTTTAAAGATGGAATTTATTGTGAAAGGTTAATTTTTTCTCATTGAAATCTAAAAACTACTTTCCCCATAGTATTTGCATAGTTGCATACAGGTCACTATGACTCAGTGGGTTTACCCACTGTGATAGGAAACTACAGTCTACCATGGGTGTGTTTCTCCTTTCTATGTCATTTAAACTTTATGTGTATGATTGTTTCTGAACGTTGTCTGTCTTGTGTTCAGTGTAACTTGGCCAGATATTGCCCTTCAGGGTTTGCATGCTCCTTAAGAACTTCTTAAAATGAACTTTCATTTTTAAGCACTCTTAAAACTCCTTATTTTTATGTGCTACTCCTTATATATATATATTTTTTGCCTTTTTCAATTTTGAAATGCACGCTACGTTCCACTGCAAGAATGGATTACAAAATGTACCGCTTCAGTTGTAAAAAGATACTTCACGTTGCATACGGTGTATTTGACAGCAAGCTCTGGAAATTTTCTCACGAGAAAAGGCTATCATCAGTAAGATGGAGTGGTGAAGTTGAAAGGAAGCAAGGCCACCTGCATGTCTGACCCCTCTTACCTAATCACCCAACTTGAGCAATAGAGCCTCGAGTGGCATTAACGACTTATGCTTTCCTTTCATAGTATTGTGTGGCATATCGTTTGGCGTGAGATAGATATCACTAGCGCGACCTTCTGCCTTTCCCCCAAAGCGTTCACACCTCGTCAACAGGGTTTAACAAAAAGAGGAACCCTCTAGAAGGTCAATTGCTGACAGCTTGTAAATGGTTATCGATGCCAGCTGTCATTAAAAAGGGGATAACATCCACCATACACAGATCTATACAACGGCGCTGGTGTAAGCGAAATTTTAGTGGGTAATAAAGTCTATCTGCTACGGCGTTAAAAGGTTAACAACCAATGGACTTTCTGGATTGGAACCATCCAATGACAAGAGGCCGATTATGATAAATCATGCATAGAGGGCAGTATCAACAGGCCCGTTTTATTTTTGGGATATTTGAATAAGAAGAGGGAGATAATAGCAGAGAGATTTCTTGGAGAGGTCAAGAGACCGCATGAATCGAGCTAATATTAACTCAACGAAAAATATTGAAGGAGCGTTGCGAACATTTTGAAAATCGCAATCTGTTGTTTTGAAATTGATTATTAAAAATTCTTGAATTTTTTTTAGTGAAAGTGATAGTTTACTTGTTGAGTAAACAAATATTATTGCATTTAATTTATTTTGAATTTAATTCAACATTAAATCTTGATGAAAGAGTAGCGTTGAGAATGTATTGAAAATCGCAATCTGTTATTATCGAAATGGATTATTTGAAACTTGAATATTTGAAGTACCTAACCTGGGAAACCTTTACCTATGAATTACGCAACCAAATTGGATGAAGTAGCAGACATGTTCAGAGTAAATACCACACAGGAAAAAATAGAAGATTTGCAAGTAAAATTTGTTGTACTGTTTTAATAAGGTTTTTTCCTTTTTTTAAAAATTATTCCTATTTATGTATCTGCTATTTTACTATTGCAAACGCGAAATTCGCACATGGTGGTAGATTAAGGTTTTTTTGACTAAAAATGCAAATATTCCAAAATCCGGATTGGCTGAGGTCCAGAGGATTTTGGACTTTGTACTGTATAATGTTACACAAAAATATTTTTTATATCAAATTACCTCTATTTAATCATTAGATCTTGATATTTTTTTATAGAATTTGAAAAGGATTATATGGGTGGATATAGCCGGCATATGCATTTTCATGATGATAATTTTGGGTTATTCCATAAGTGTAATAAAATACTTTCCTAAAAACACTTGAAATATAAAATTATTTTTGAAGTACATGAACTAAAAATCAACTGTTCAATGCTGGATACTTCAGCTATTGTTCAAGGGGCCATTGTAGCTCAGTGGAATTGTCCTCAACACTTGCGAGCTGTAGGCAGCACTGGTTCATGTCCTGCAACTAACCCTACTAAGCCACCACTACAATAATTTTCTGTGTCAAGGCAAAAGGGGTTATGTCGAGTGCATCATTATTTTAAAAATAATACATGCTTATCAAAATTAAATTAATCTACAAATCCAAATTATAATTATTTGTATCATAACATGCTTCTTTTCTTACTGAATATTTATGAGAAAAAGTGAAACATATTTAAAGAAGTTTAGCTATTTTGACTTAATCCCTTTTGTCCTGGCACGTAAGATATGGCAGTGAAGCCCTACTTCACCATTAAGTACTTTATGGTTGACAAATTTGCACAAAATAAATATTGGGTCATCCGGAGAGTTCTGCAGTTTTTCATAGAAACTGCGCTTTGTTGTTGTTATTGCTTTGCTACCGCTGATAAGGAGTGACCTTGATTGAAGCAGATATGTAAATTGGGTCTTTTCTGCTTTCACTGCATAATTCTAGCTTGTGTTGTGTCATAATATTTGTTTCAATGCAGTGCTAAGAATGAAGAACCCAAAAGTTCATTTCTGTCGTATTATGCTCTTTTATTTTAAGAAAGAAAAAAATGCTAGTCAGTCTGCTCGTAAAATATGTGCTGTATATGGACAAAGTGCGTTTCTGATGACACAGTTTGAAGGGGGTTTGATAAATTTAGGCACGGAAATTTCAGTTTCGAAGATGATGCCCGCTCTGAATGACCATCCTCTGTAAACGAGGATCTATTAAAAGATGCTTTCACCGAAAATCCACGTTACACAGTTCAGGAACTATCACACAGACTAAATATTCCCAAAAGTACAGTTCCATGATCATCTGATGAAGATTGGGTATGTAAGCCGCTATGATGTATGGGTACCCCATACTTTACACAGAATATGCTTGCTCGAATTTTGGCATGTGATTCTTTGCTGAAACAAAATGAAGAAGCACCTTTTTTGAAACTGCTCATTACTGGAGATGAGAAGTGGATACTTTACAATAATGTTACAAGAAAAAGATCATGGGATAAGCTAAATGAACCTCCCCAAGTAACATCATGAGGGGACTGTATCCCAAAAAAGTAATGATTTGTACATGGTGGGGCTACAAAGGAATTGTTCATTATGAATTATTGCCACAAAATCAGACAATAAATTCAGGGGAAAAAACAGTTCTCAAATGGCAGTATTAAAAGGAGAAATAGATGCAAAATAGTTAGAACTGACCAATCGTCGAGGTGTTATCTTCAAGCTGGACAATGTGCGGCCCACATTTAGCTGAATGTCAGACAATGACTTATTGAGTTGGCTGAGATGTTTTGTGTCATCCCCCCATATTCACCAGACCCAGGGTTCCTTGAAAAGTCCTTAAAAGTCCTTGAATTTTTTTTCCCAACTAGGGGCCCTTGAAAATTACGGAACTTGGTGAAAAGTCCTTGAAAGTACTTGATTTTTTTAAACTAGTACGTAATTGTGTAATTTCGTCTTGCATTGAAACTTGTCCTGACTAGTTTCCTTCACAGTAGGTGCGCCATTTGAGCGTCATTCTGAATGAAACCGGTGTTTCACGCTTTGACACTATGTGATATACTTATAATGCTAGGTCTAAATCTCCACAGTATGCTGTCCGTCTAAGTTGACACCTCTGGTCTCCATTAAGATGGCCGCCTTGTTATGCTCGCCAAATCATGACTTATCACGGCCGCTGGATAACAGCACCACTTTGTTAGGAAACTGTAGCTTTAGCAGTCAGGACATCATTGGTAACCTGGAATGCATCCAAAGAAATAAAACCAAATTCTTATTGCAAAAATATAAAAATTACAATTGAAAAACAATTTTTTTTTGAGAAAATCACATTTAAGATATTTTTCTGTTGTAAAATGTTCTGCAGATTTCAAATCCATTGAAATTTTTACTTGATCTTTAACGATTGCAAAGATAGGGCTTTTTTATCCTCTAGTCTAAGTTTCTAACACCAGTCAAAACTTTTGTTTTGTTTCTCAAACCAAAAGAATTTATCGTACGATATTTATCACACTACCGAAAACGATATGTGTGCAAGTAGCCTGATAGTTAGCATTGAGACAAGAAGCCCACTTTGCAAAAAAAATCACAGGTTCTGTGAGAAAAGTTAATTGACAATTTTTGTGTATGCCTTGTTTAAGGTCGCTATAAAAAATTTTAGGTCCTTGAAAAATATTTTTTGGTTTCGAAAAGTCCTTGAATTTTTTTTTTGGATAAATGTGTGGGAACCATGAGACCTTACCTCTCAGATTTTCACCTCTTCAGGTCACTTCAAAATTCTCTGATCGGCCTAGAGTTATATTCTTTGGAGACTGTCAAACAGTACCTCGATAACTTCTTTACATATAAGCCTAATAATTTTTTAAAAAGAATTCTCCAGTTGTCGGAAAGTTATAACACAAAAGAGTGCTTATGTGATTCAATAATATTTGTGTATGTTTTTTTGTATTGCTTCGTTGGTATTTATCATAAAAAAACAGCAGAACTTTCTGGATGACCCAATATTTTGCTCATCTGTATCAGTGAAACTTCCCTTGTTTATACATCCATTACTTGACATTGTCTGGTGTTTGATGCAGGTTAGCCATATATGGCCTTACTCAAAATCAACTTAATGTTTTCCTCTTGTAGAAACATCCGAAAAAAATGCTCAATGGGAGAACAGAGAATTCACCAACTACGCAATCACCATACCCCTAATCATGCAGAACAAGGTACCTGAGGGATATGAGACTGAAGAAAAGATGGATGTGTCGCTAAGAGCAGAAGAATCAAAACTTGAGGACTACGATAAAGTTCCTGTGGAGAAATATGGTTTGGCAATGCTCAGAGGAATGGGATGGAAAGATGGCGAAGGAATTGGAGCCAACAGTAACAAGTAAACTATGTCATATTTCTTTTCAGAACATAAATATGTTTTATTCCAGTATTTTTATCGGTTTTGCTCTTTCCAACGATTTTATGTATGGTTTAGGTTTTATTTGTAACGTTTAATGTGTAGGTACTTCTTTCTTAATGACCTAGCTGTTTAACTCTAATTGGTTTCCACCTTGTTCAACATAATCTGTCCAGTTTTGCTAATCACTGGATACTCAAAGAGATAAAAACTGCCATATTTTGCTAATGGCATGCCCACAGAGAGAACCTGTAAGTTTCACTGCGAGGCGTCGCTTCACGTCTCGTAAGTCATCACAAAGGTAAGTTGTCAGGGGCACAACTTCAGGTGTGTATTGCCTTCATTGACCTGAGGTTCCTGGGTGTTTTTCTTTTTCCCATAGGTTTTACTGTCTTTTATAAACACTGGGGTCGCATTTTCGGGATACAATAGAAATATTTCTCTGCGTTCATCCCACTACTCTGTCCCCCAATTTCTTTTCTCCTTTCATAACAGTTTTCTCTTGATACTGTCTTGTGCATTTGGTGCAGCTCGATTAATAATATGGCCCTTGTGTCATAAAACTCTAAAACAACCAACCATCATGTTAATGAGTTTTACAAGTGCCCTTTCCCCAAGCAGTTGATTGACAAGTAATTGAGCAGGCAGGAAAGTTGTTTTGAAAGGCTTTTGATTGAAAACAGATTTCCTGTGCCTTCTCTTTACTCTGTGGTTTTGAGTGTTTCAACAATAAAATATACCACACAAAAAATGCTGCATCTCTAGGGTAAAGGGATTGCTGTCCACTCCAAACCTAAGGCATAATGACTTATTGTGGGTGGTGACTCAGAAGAGTACCAGCACTGCGACTAATAGTCTATTGTACTGAGACCCCTACTGATCCATTAAAGACCAATTGCCAAAATAAATTTCAGCATATACCTGATCAGAATGTTTGACAGTTCCCAGGGTTCTATGCAGTGGTATCCCAGATATTCGAATCGTTAGGCAGAGTAGTAATCACAATCACATAAGACATGTACAGGACTCTCCTCCATCATCTGACAGCCTTTACATAATGGATCATCAGTATAAGGCTGAAGTGTCTATTTAAGGTGCACTGACCAGTCAAAAGGCCAATAGCTACCCTAATCTCTTTCCTGCATTCAACCTCTAAGGCATTGAGGGTAGAGAGCTTATTTTAGAACTTCGAATTAGCTGGTAAAGGGGCAAAATGAGTTATTGATTTATTATAACCTGTGCTTTGATAATTTGTCCCTTGCACAGAATTAGTGATACACTAGTGACAGTCAATTTGGGACAGGTTTTTGTATCAGATGCTGGTCACTATAGAGTTGTTTTTGAGGCAAGGATAAACCACCATGAGGGTTAACGACCACTTAGATTGACAACCAGCTCTTCTGAGGAAGGAATCCCCCTTCTTAGTCTGTCACGTTCACCAGCAAAAACATGCCAATA
The DNA here is from genome assembly GCA_947359465.1 of Metellina segmentata. Classification (NCBI taxonomy): domain Eukaryota; kingdom Metazoa; phylum Arthropoda; class Arachnida; order Araneae; family Tetragnathidae; genus Metellina; species Metellina segmentata. The sequence continues at coordinate 104,891,117 of OX375875.1, forward strand.
CCTGCCCCAGGAATCAAGGTCCCCTCTCCCCCAGTACCTAGTTAATGAAGCAGGACAGTTAAAATAAATTAGGGGCTTCTGGTCACTCCGTTATTCCATTTGATTGTAAATTCTCCAGACTGTTCCCATCTGCATTCATGAATTAGAGGGGAATTTCAAGCCCCTGAAGAAGGTCAACCATAATACCGCATGCCCTGTATTGCTTATGATTTCTCAGCATTGTATAAGATTTGGATATCCAATATCTGAATCCCTCTCACCCAAGACTTGTTATTGACATTGTCAATGCAGGTGAGTAAAAGCCTTTTTTCATTTAGAATAAATATTAACAATTAAGCTCGTAGCTTAACCTAATCGTAGGAATGCAGCTTGTTCGTTGAGTAAGAAATTATTTCCTATTTGAATAATGGGTAAAATCCTAGTAATAGTGTGGCCCTTGAAGTAATTTTAATTTTTTGTCATTCAACCAATGTGAAATGGCTGTGACAGACTAAAAGGAATTTCTCATAAAAGTGGACAGCTAGTGCATTTTTAAGAGGAATATTGAAAAGCATTTTATGGACATAAATTTTTTTTGAACAAAGCATGTGGTTATTTAATTAAATATTTATCTGAAAGGAATGAAAATGATTAAACTACAACTTTGGTCTGATTGTGATGAGATTTTTTGTTTATTCATCAATTTATTTCCAATGCAAGAGCAATTGAATGTGTAAAATGTCAGGATTGAAAATTTCTGACACTTTAAAATCTACATTTCCAACAATTTGCACGTGATTTTAAAAAATGTTTTTGCGTGTATTACCTTTTCGTAGTTTTCTTACATTTTTGTTTCATTTTTAGGAACTATTCAAAATTATACTTTTTTGAGTGAAATTCAATTTGTGCAACCTTTTTCCTAGATCTGTTGAACCTATTCAAGTACAACTTAGACCTAAAGGTCTCGGTCTTGGAGCTGACACATCGGCATTGAAAAAGGCACAGAATAAAACAAATAAAACCACAGAAAAATTGGATTTAATAAAGGGAGCATTTGTGAATGTTGTACAAGGATCACATAAAGGGTTTTATGGACAGGTAATGCTTCTTTTTGAATTAATCCTTGCATTAAAACATGTTAGTTATAACCAAAAATGTGTTAAAAAACTAAACTTGTTCCAAGAAAACGATATAAATTATTGCTAAATGATCTAATGGAACAAGAATGATTTACCTTTTTCTGAAATATGTGTTTTTTTATGTAATTTTCTTTGGTTAGAATTTGTATTGTCTTCCTTTTGATTAGTTATACACAAGTTTTGTTAAAGTTATTTCCCTAGAGTGTTTTCAGGCTCATCTCCACATAAAATTATTCATGGATCAAAATTAACTGTAGCTGTTGCTACCTGAATTTCAAATTTGAACTCTATTTCAAACGTATTGTTCAGCAATCCAAGAATTATATTTATTATGCAAATTACTTTGAACTATTATCCAAGGTTTGTTAGAATTTTATAAACTTTTTATTTGTTTCCAATCCCCAAAATCGCAATAATTGAGAAAATTTAATGTTACTCAAAAACTAGTTATCGGAAAGAGCTCAAATTTTGCATGGCCATACTAGAAGTCCTTCTGAATCGATTCCCATACAAATATGTTAAAGTTCAAATTCACAATTTTTTCCAACATTAATTTAATAATTATTATTGCATACTAAAAACTATTTTTTAAATAAAATACTAGGAGGATTGTGTTTGAGTTGTTTAATAACCATATGGTCAATATGAGCGCTATAGAAATATTATTTGTGAAGATATCCATAAAAGACTAAGAAACTAATTTAACATTAGAAGTTCTACTCTTTCTGTCCTCATAACTTTGAAACGGCACGTCCTAGTGACATGATATTTGGCCTGAAGTTAAATTGGGATATCAATTCGAAATTGTGTCAAAATAAGGGTTTCTATTGGAAATTAAAAATGGCAATTAATAGATGTTGTATAGAATGAATAGATGATGTTGCATATGATGAATAGCAATTAATAGATCATGTCAAACCCTATCTCTGAATTTGCTCTACTGTTAATATTGCTTAAATGAAGAGGGGTGGTTCAGCTTTTATAACCTCAGAATTGCTTAAAAATGCTGTATAAAAATTGCATTTATCACCCAAAAGACTACAATTAATTTGCGCACCACAAGTTGTGTTAATTGCAGTTTTGGATGTTTATTTCATTAGTAAAATTGTTGCATTTCGTTTCTGTAATCTGTCCCATAAACGCGGGGGAGCCCTTCAAAACTTTTTAACTACTTTACAATTTTTCTGCCAGTTTTAACACTTTAATTCTTTTTAAAGTATATGTATACTTAAAAAAAGGGATAACTATGGGTGGACACTTTCATCTAGTGATTTGTGTTAGGCAAAACGTTTGTTGTATATATTTTTATTTTTACTGGGATCTTCGAAAATGCAATGTACTTAAGATTTAATGTACAAGTTAGTGTAGTAATATAATTCACTGTAATAATCGTAATTTGGCTTAAACCGTATAAAAAGTCTTTTAATGATTAACTCAAAATTATGGCTACTTTTCTGTTAAAGGGACACAAGTCGTAATTGTCGTAACAAGTTACCACATTTGGCACACAATTTTGATTGCCGCTCCATCAACTGAAAAGTACTAAATTATTTTATATGCTGCATTTATTTTAAAACTCAAATTCAATCTAAAGATATATCCTTTCTGATTTCAAACAATATGGATTTATTTCTAGGTCTTGGGCTTAGATGAAGAAAATGGCCGTGCTATTGTGAAACTCAGTGGCACTGATGACAAAGTTGTGACTTTTCCCGAGTTTTACTTAAACCCTGTGAGCAAAAAGGAATTTGACAAAGAAAGCAAAATCATAAGTAATTTTCCAACCATTTCAGCAATTTCATTGTACTATTTTTTTTTTTGCTTTAATGTTATTGTATACTAATCTCAAATATCTTGTGCTTATCTGTTTTCAGACAGAGCTTCCTATGAAAGCTACAAGAGAGAAGCAGAACGCAAAGAAAAGGATGACATGTCCCGAAACGAAAATGAGAGAAGAGAGAGATCGAAGGATTCACCGAGAGATGAAAAGAAGAGATACGTAGACGATTCTGATGACAGAAATTCTAGAAAATCTGAGAAGCATTCTAAGAAAAGACGACACAGTAAAGAAAGGAGGTAGAGTATTTTTAACACATTTTGGAAGCATTTGTAAACTGACATTCAACTTTTGTATAGTCGTAACGATTTAGAATTAAAAGATATGATTTGCTTGGCATTTGGCCTATTCAACTGAATAACTAAATTGATCCAACATGTCATTGCACAGTGATTTAGATATTATGTTGATTCTTTTTATAATTAAATAGCTAAACATGAATTATACTAATAAGCCGAACACTTTATAGCTGTGTCTTTAAAACTCCTAACTTGAAGAATTCTTTAACTATTTCAATTCACAAAGGTAATTACCATTGTAACCAGACAAACTTAGGAACAATAATAGAATGAATATGTTCATTAAAAATCAATATTTGATTGAAAATCAGTATTGAAACACTTACAGGGAATCAATTTCCCACCTTGGTCTTTCGTTAAATCTGTTGTCCCCATGAGTTTACCCATTGGATTAACAACCTGTGAGTTGTAGACAGCACAGGTTTGGTTCCTCCCTGAGTTTATTTGTCTTATCCATGTCAGTAAAACTTACCTTGTGTATGTCCGCTTACTTATCGTTTATCCAGGGTTGGACACATAGCCCTAGAGTTTCAAAAACCTGAGGTACTCTAGTGATGTTTCCTTTTTCCATGGGGTTAACAGTCTTTTTTTACATGGGTGTCGTGGTTCCCAGAATACCCAATAACCTTCCTGTGCCCATTCCTTGGCGCCTAAAGGTATATTTCCCAGCAAATCCTCAAAATCTGTTTTCAAATTTGTGGCGACTTTTTTTTTAAATTTTATGAGGTCAAAGAACATTTAGTCCTTTTTAAACCAATTGCAGTCAGACAAAAAGTTTTTCAAATATCCTTTTGAGCGAAAGTTTCCCATAGGATGCCTTCTAAGTGTTGGTGTCCGATGTGGCAACCTTGAGATTCGCCCATTGGAAGCTGTGGTTGCTAAATTGCCATGGAAACCTTATTAAGAAAACATTTTAGTTTTTTAATTTCTGAATAGTTTCATACTGAATTAGCACATTTTATGTTTGAGCTGATTGATTTTGTGTGTGAGCAAGTAATGCTTCTATTTTACAAGTGTGTTGTTGCTTATCCTCCAGTGTCTGACAAATTCAGACAAGATCCATAAGACCATTCACTCACAAGAAGTGGATCGCGATTGAAGTCCTCACTGGAGAGGACATGCAATCCATTAGATGCTCTGCAGAAGCCTGATGGTTGAGGCACTTGGTGCAGGTGGTGAAGACCTTCCTGCCTTCGATGAATGAGAGGCACTTGGTGTGACCGCTTGCAAGTCTAGAAAGAGCAGTCCGGGAGCCTCTCACACAGGAGGTCTAGCGTCAAATCCTGGCTTTTTACCCATATACCAATAATGGGTGAGGGCTCTCTTCACTCCACCAAAATTTTTATTTTTCCCATTAATATAATTCCAAGTATTTTTCCCATGAATTATAAAAAAAAATTACAAGTGTGACAACCCTGACTAATCATTTAGTCTTAAATGTTAATTTTTCAACTGCTCAATCTTGTGTCTATTTGTAATGAAACTAAATTCCTTTTATCCAAGAAATATCCATTCATGCTGAGATTGCATAACTTTAGGATCCATAACATTAAAAAAGTCTAATAAATGCTGTTCAATTTGTCTTCCTAATTCGATGATGCAATACTAGATATTCCTAGACTTCTTTCTGTTGACCACCTTCAAGAGTTTGCTTTGTAGGCTGTTTCGTAAAAGGGGAAAATTCAGAACTGTTTCAAGAAAGTATGCATCACATTTTCCGAAACAACAGTAATAAATCAATAGTGACATCACTTGTTTTGATTTCATGATTCTTCATAATAGTACTCAATCACGTCTATACATTTTCTGTATAATGTAATCAAACTTGCTGAAATTGAATGATTTATTTTCATTGGAAAATGAGACTATATCAACCACTTCAATTGTATTAATTTGTGCTGGATATTTCCATCTCAGATTTCTTCCCATCCTGGAAAAATCCTACAGGACTTTTGAATTTAATTACATTTGTTTTTTATATTATTATTCAAGGAATATCATAAGGGAAAATATAATATACCAAAAAGTTTTGAGTTATGTGCTCTAGCTTTCTCAATTGCAGCCTTCTTTCAATTCTGCTGGGTAGAATCGGAAGAATATTAACCAATACCAGACATGTGGGGACTGACCTTAGTAATTGGTTGATGCAACAATTTGATTGAGATGAAACTGTTTAGTATTAGATAACATCTTTTTTTTCCCTTCACATATCTCGATGGTGCGACATTCTGTTACCACATCATCGCAACAGCCATTCATGAGATCCTTATGACTTATAGGGAGGTGACTCTAAAGAGTGCCAGCACCGTTACCAGTAGTCTATTGTACTGAAACCCCCTACTGATCTATTGAAGACTGATTGCCCAAATAAATTTCTGCATGTACCTGATTGAAATGTGACAATTCCCAGGGTTCGATACAATGGTATCTTATATACTCAAATCGTTGGGCAGAGTAATAATCCTTATGCATTTCTATTGATCAAGGAAATCACTCCTGCATGGAAGCATTACCAAGAACCTCTCCATATCTCATATTTTAACTTCTTGCCTAAGACATTTTTTATCAAATCTTTTTTAATACCTCATTACCAATTTTATCAAACTTGTGTTGCCCTCCACATTCATCACGTTTTCCCTTTTTGCTGCGCTCGGGCTTTTTATCATGTTTTTTATAACGCCTCTTAATAACATTTTTGTACTTAAATTTTAATAGTCAACTAAGATGGGGATTCCCTTAGTTGCAATGTCTTTCGAGTTTTAGTCCATAAGAATGTTTTCAATCTCCATAGTTTGTTTTTCCATGGGTGACCTGGTTTGTTTTTATACGTTTCATCTTTTAACGTACTCCAAGTCATTTGAACCCCATCATATATGTTCAATTAACATGTTTCGAAATGTGCTTTTTCTTGATTAGGCTACTAGTTGATTGGTTTATATTGTGTCTTGCGCTTGTTGCAGCTTGTCCATTTTTTCAGGCCTTGCACCATAAAACCGAAACTAACTGACCCTCAGTGTTTGAAGATTGCATACGTAAGATTTTAAGTATGTTTCGAGATCACAAATTGCTTCATGAAAACTGCAGAGTGGACCAATTTGAGAATTCTTTTACTACAAGAAGAGAGTTGCCAAGTGCTCTGGAACTTAAAGAGTTCCTCCGCTAAAGCATCAAAAATCTGCAACTCCTCATAATATAAGGTTCCCTCTGAAAAATATGTCAATGCAGGGAAAATTGGAAAATTTTCCACTTACAGTGGAAATTTTCGCCAGTTTCTTCAATCATTATTGCGGTATTTTTCTTATGAAACGGGGAAAATTTTCACTTCTGGGGAAATTGTGTATTAGATTTTTGTTTCTATAATTTAAGGATAAAACCTTTTATGTATACATGTAATGTTTTATTCTTTTTATATATGCTCTTCTCTCTCTAAAAGAAATTATTTGTACTAATCAGGAATTTTATGACTATTTTTAAAGAAAAATATGCCTGTCTTTCATTTTTGCGTTGCTCCTGAAGCAACCTCGAAACTCCTGAAATTTTATGAGAATACTTCTGAAGCCTCTCAGAAAAAGTTGGCAACCCTGCAAGAATAAAAAAATGTTCTTGTTATTGCCCTATTACCTTTGGGGTTGAAATATCACTTGTCTGCAATAGATATGAAAACTAGATAAAATTCTTTTGATTTGCCAATCATTTTATCATTCTCTTTTGCTCTACCTTCGACATTTATATTTCCTTCAGACGTTTTGTGCATAATACTGCTACCATGCATTCTAGTAGTAAATCCAGAATATTTGTAAGGTTTTTCTACAAAGGCAGATAACTGGACAAAGTGGTCATAACTTTTAGGCCCGGTGCACACATCCGATTTTTCAGCGTGCGGCACCGAAGCCCAACTATGCACACGTAACCATGAAATGACGCATGAACTAATTTTGCTCCATTTGCGATAAATATTTTGTACAAGAAAACATGTTTATTTCGCTTATTTGGTGTAAAAAAAAAGTATATTTTGTAACAAAATAGACGTTACTGAATACAACTATTTATTAATTATTATTTATATTCCATTTGTTTATGAAAACAAGGTACTTCAGAACGGAGACTCATGTGCAGCGGTGTGGGTAACTGCGGTACAAATTGCACGCAAGTTAGACGTGTTTCGCCCCAGCGGCGCTGGAGGCATGTGTGCACTGTTCCATTGATCTAATGTATCTCAGACCGCACTTGCTTTGTGGCAGCTGCGGCGCACGTTGAAAAACTGGATGTGTGCACCGGGCCTTAATCTGCACTATAACTTAAATTCCTGAAAAAGTTTGAAAAACAGTGCAACCAAAGACTGCCGTGCACAAAGCTGGCGCAGGTTAAATCTGTTGAGGCCTCAAATATCCGTACACTCATGTGGTGTAGAAGTTTGGAGAGTGGGGAGTAAGCTCAGGCATTGATCTTGTCATGTGATCATGATTCGAAATTACAAGGTCCATGGATTAAATTAATTCCTCTTCGGGATTGATCTCAGACCACCATCACCAATTGTTCATTGTGGTGCTCCAGTGGGACGTTTATTAACTGCCTACCTAATTCTTGATATCCTCATTGCACCAATCCATTGCATTACAGCATTGAATTGCATTTTCAATCAAACTTACTTAATGCTTTTGATGTAAGCATATTCACATGTATGTAAAGCAATACTTGCCATGTCGTGTGGTGGTATAGTTTTATTTTCAACTGATATGAGATATTTATTTTACCCAGCAATTAGAGGCCTAGTACATTGTGTTTTATTTTTTTTATTTAGTTGTAAATTCTTAATTCCCTAAAATATATTTTTCAATATCTAGAATTCCTTTTCTTCTGACCAACTTATATCTTTAAAAAAGCAAAATAAAATAAAATGCAATTTTATTTTTCATTATAAACACAGTATAAATGTGTTGTAAAATATATATAATATTGTATATATTTTACAACAGGTTTGTATTTTGTATTAGTATAATCTTTGCAAAAACTAAACATTGTCAAGTTTTGCAAATTTTCAGAATTACAGATGCTAGGCTATATGGCTCCAGATGACGAAACAAGAATGTTCATGAACAATGCTCAAGAAATTTGATGGTGCTCATTATGGCACACCAGCCTGGTTGCTAAGTGGTTAACACTCTGGCTCTTGGTTCATCAGGCTCTGGGTTTGAATCTCAGCCTTGGCATGGATGTTCAGTTTATTTTAAGCTGTAGGTCTCAGTATAATTATCCTTCATGCATCAAAATGTGTCTGTACAGTTTCAAACCAAACCTTAACATTATTTTGCCACTAGCATCAAGTTATTAAAGCTAAGTGGATGCATTGCTTTTGGCACATCCAAGGTCTGAAGGTGGACCCATTCTGTGTTCACAATACAGGAGTACAAACATGGCAGCATGAATACAACTTAGTAAAACATGCCAATTGGAAAAGAAACTAAACCAGCTTAGTAGCACTAAACAAGAATATAGTTTTGGTGAGGAAAATGAATATTATGCTTGAGTTTCGGAAGTATTTTGTTTTCGCATTGGCCGTATTACAGCGCTGTATTGCTGTTTTGAAGAATTTTGAAAGAATTTGGTTTTTAATACTTTTGCTTATCATCAAATACTGCTTTAAATTTGGGCCACATTGTGTAAAGATCAATAGTGAAGTTTTGGGGTTTGGGACATTAAGTACTATGCAGGGCAAATAACTTTTCAGGGGATAATAAAGAGAAAATTTTATGCTGCTGTAGTAAATGTTAACTGTAATATAGATGTAAAGTTGTTGAAAATTATCTGTCAATACAATTGTGTTTAATTTATGTGTACTTAATTTAATTTGAGCACTAAATTGTGATTTATGTATAAGTTTTATGCGTCAAACTTTAAAAAAATGCTAAGAGGTTTGATTGTGTCTGCTTTTAATTGCCATTTGTAAGCAGATGGTAAATTATCAACTGAACAGAACAGTTATGAATATACTCATATTTTTAAACAATGTAATACGATTAAATACTAGATACCCTATGAAAATATTTATTGAAAAATGTCCTGCTATCTTAAATTTGATCCATTTGAAATCCCTAATCTATGCTGTTGGAGATACCCACAGGAAAAAAGTTTGTAATAAATCTCTTGATAGATTAAATTGTTCTGATGGAACTTTTTCCCGTGCAGTCCAGTATGTGGCTAATGTCTACCTAAATCTCATTTTCTGTGACTTGCACTTTTACTGCAACAAACATGTACATACTCAGCTTTTTAAACAATGCAATACGATTTAATAGTAGATACATTTTGAAAATATTTACTGTAAAATGTCTTGCTTTCTTAAATTTGATGGATTTGAAATCCTCAATCTATGCTATTGAAGATACCCACATGTAAAAAGTTTGTAATAAAACTCTTGATAGATTAAATTTTTCTGATGGAACTTTTTCCCGTGCAGTCCAGTATGTGGCTAATGTTTACCTAAATCTCATTTTCTGTGACTTGCAGTTATGCAAGAAGCATATACGTACTCACATTTTTAAACAATGCAATACGATTTAATAGATAAATTTTGAAAATATTTATTGAAAAATGTCCTGCTTTCTTAAATTTGATCGATTTGAAATCCCCAATCTATGCTGTTGAAGATACCCACAGGTAAAAAGTTTGTAATAAAACTCTTGTAGATTAAATTGTTCTAATGGAACTTTTTCTCAGGCAGTCCAGGATGGCTAATGTCTACCTAAATCTCATTTTCTGTGACTTGCAGTTTTGCTGCAACAAGGTGGAAATATGGTGTCTTTAGAAGCTGCTTGGTATTTGGTTTTAAAGGTAAATCACAATAACTCATAGAACTGCAGGGAAGGTTTGAATGCTTCAGAATTCTATCCGTTCTTTCAGTATTGGCTACATGTTATCCTAAAATCATGTAGGTGATCATCTTAAATTCTAATGTTCATTTCCAACTTTTGTTTTAATCATCGCAGTTTTCACTAAGCATAATAAAACTGATGGTACAAAAAATTCTGTACAGTTTGTAAATGTAATTTCCTTACATTGTAGCTGTAGGGGAAAGAGTTGACAGTGAAACCCTGATATTAAGTTCCTGCATTTTAGGTTTTTCCTGGTTCGTATGTCATTTTTCTCAAATCCTCATTTTGTAAGGATTTTTTTTCTGCAACCTTGGTTTAGATTTTTTCTGCTTTATATGTCTTGATACTGGTTCCATACAAAATATGAATTTGGGGTTTCACTGTAAAAGAAATACTTTTTGAGATTTTTCAATTTTTATTGTTAATAAGCGTTTTATTCCCTTGCACTTATGTTATGATTTCCCATGTTTTTCCCTTACCATACCACTTAAAAATTCCCCTCCTTTGATTTTGACGCTGAAATATTTATATGCACATCCAATTTTTAGAAAATAGCTAGTTAGTGATTAATCCCTAAGTATTGTGTTTTCAAATCATAATTTGTTGTAAGCAGAAGCCATAATTTGTTGACTGATCCCCTTTTCAGAACCACTTTTGTGGAAACTTGATAGAAATTATACTCTTCCAAATATATAGTGGTACTTTCAAATATTCCCTTATAAGTGTCTAAATTATATAATTTTTAGTCATTTGTTTTGATCAACAGTTTGATCTTGTGGCTTTTTGGTGAACGAATGTATTTGTAAAGCTTCAGGCTTCTATTAGTTTAAAAATACACAAATGTAAGTATTATCTTTACTTTAGTTTTTTTTTATCTGTAAAAAGTGTATCCGTAAGTTTTGTTTTATCAAAAAATTCTTGAGCTGTGTTTCAACCACTTATCACTGAATACTAAATTGTGATTGACATTTTTTTATTTGCTTTAAAATTTTAATATTTTTAAGATGTCTTCTTAGATAGGAGGGGGGGGGGATATACTTGTGGGATTTTTCTAAACTTATTGTTTCAAAATGCTTCTTTCTAGTGCTTCCTTGTGTATGTAACTGTGGGGGTGTTTCTGTAAATAAAATTGTTACACTGGAGTATAGCGTTATAAAATTTTGGGATTACCTTATTCAGAACTTAATTCTCACAATGGCAATACGGTAAATTCCATCATTTTAGTATTTACCCGTTTAGAATTATGTTTAGTAACTTGCCATGACACTAAAAACAAAGAATATTAGAGGCACTTGATCTTTAGGGATTTTAGTTCCTATAGAAGGATACATATGGAATACCTAATAACATGGCTATTCTAATTTTGTACAACAGATCCTCGTGACTAAAAAAGTAATACTACCAGCATTTGAAAATTCATTATATTTGATCTTGAAAAAATACTAAAAATTGTTCTTAAATGTAGCCCTACTATTTTAATGTCTGGGTATGATTCTTTATGCCGTCCTAAATAGCAAATTTCAGGGTTGCATAGTCTAACATTTAATTTATGTCACTGACCTGATTAAACTTTCAATTTATCATGGGGGGGGGTACTTAAGATAGGAATTTCTGTTCTTTATTTCAATACCTCCTTCCAAGTACTTTTTTTATTTTGTGTCCGTTCCAAACAATTGTCAGATAAAAATTACTACATTTACAGCACTCAGCCAAGATATCTGAACTTTTGATTTTTAAAGTATGTGCTATGTTTTTACTTTAACACAAATAATAAGTCTATCAAAAGTTGTTTGTTTTCATTTGTATATGTATTACAAAGTTTTATTAGAGTTGAATGTGATTATTGTGTTCAACAGTAGCTTTTTCTAAGTTTCTGCTTTCTTCATTTTTAATAGAGAAGATGAATTAACCAGTTATGAAGCAAAGACGAAAGTTTGGGTCAGGCCTCAATTAAGGGTTCGTTTCATTGATGATAAGTACAAGAAAGGAAGATATTTCAACAAAAAGGTAAGAGTCATTCTTCATGTGAAGAGGTGGAATTCTTCCAAAACTACACATAACTATTTTTAACTTTATACCATGTGATATATATGTATTGTAAACTTTGTCAATCCATGTTCTGTTTTCTCAAATAGTGTGAGGTCTGTTGGAAAGTATCCAGTTATTGCAAAAAATGAGAATGGCTTTTATCATAGGTGTAAATCTGCAGCAAAAGAGAGGGAACATTGATTCACATGCATAAAAAATCCATAGCCATTGAACTAATCCCTTTGGCTTTCACTGCGCATGGCGAGAAATACGAGTTTTCATTTTATTGTAAAATATCGTCTGTCCCAAATATTCGGAAATAGTTTGTTTCTCAAGGAAGATAAATAAGACTCACAAAATACAAATATATTAGAATTTGAATTTCGTTTTTATACTTTTTGGGAATAATAAATTATTTTTCAGCAATAGTGGTACAATAACACAAGTAACTGAAATTCTCAATATACATTCCAGCTACTTCAAAACTACCAAATTATAGTTGATTTAAGTGTAATTGCATAGATGTTTTAGCATAAAACTTGCTTAAATGTATATGCAAAGTAATACAGTATTATCTAAACTGTAAATACTTTAAATACTGTATTTTCTAAACTAAAATATGATGTATCATATTGAAAACATTGCATTAACATATTGAAATCATTTTATGTGTTACTTGTACAAACACAAAATGGAACATAAAATGGGAAGATGGGTAGATTTACACAACCAAGTTCAGTCACTAAATGAATGCAAGTACTCACAGTATGCACAAAGTTTCATGAAAATATATTAAACCCTTTGGACATGCATTGGGCGCACACAGATAGATGGATAGACAGACACCAAATACGCAAGAAGGGGGATTTGGCATCCGAAGGGTCCAAAAACGTTTATAAAACTTGAAATGGGTCAAAAATATTCAATGCACAAACACTCCATTCTTATTTATATAAATTAAATGTTTTTCTGCAATCTATTTTTCTACATTCAGGAATAGGTTTTTGTGGATGAGATTAAATAGATTTGCTATAGACAATTTAGCCTTTTTTTTACATCTCTGTTTTGTAGTAAGATTTCAGGTATAGGCTAAATATTTAATATAAATATTAATATGAAAAGTGTATTTAATAGTACAGTTAATTTTGAAAATATGTTTGACTTGGAAATGTCAATTCCGCATTTGACAAGAAACCATATTTCAGTAACAATGTTTGTTAGTTCACTGTTTTTGAAACTGTGTTAAGAGTTAGAAGAAATATCATTCAAAATAGAATTTTCCAAATAATTCTTGATTCTTCAAGAAATCTGGGAACAAAATAGTTGGTATTATAATTCTAGATCCATAATTTTCTGTCCTTTTTTTCATTCCTGTTTGACTAGTTCAATTTGTATGCTATATTCAAATATTAAAACATGAAAATTTTGATTTTAGGTTGTAGTTGTTGATGTGATGTCATCAAGATGCTGTTCTTGTAAAACAGAGGATGACAAATATCTGGATGGTATGCTTTTTTACTAATTAATACTTATTCTTCGTAATATACTATAAGTTCAGTCACATTGGTGGTAGTAGACAAAAATGCATCCCTTTTATATTTTGCATTCTGAATTCTCCAATTCTATATTTTTCACTTTGTTGAACATTTTCTATTTTACTAAATATTATTTTTATTAACTAGCTCAGTGGAATTTTTTTTTTTTAAACTTGCGTTTGGCATAGAGTATGCTCATTTAAATCAAGTGAGTTTATTTAAAAAAAAATTGATTTAAATCAAAATTTTAAGTGTAATTTTCTTTTTTGCGTTATGCTTAATATTGAAAACTAGCCACATTGAGGCATGCCCGTCATTGCTGTGCCAGTTGCTTTTGTGGGGTTATTGGTTTGCTTCCCAAACCAAATGAGAATTTGTAGCCTATTGGATAACAGCCATAACGGAAGTTGCCCGTGGTGTTGGTTTGCTTTGCAAACCAAATGGGAATTCAGCCTGACGTCACAATCTCTTGCGAAAATATAAGTATTTAATTGAAAAATTATTTATTTGAAGAAAATTAAATGTATAAGGGGGAGGTATTTATCTTGTGTCAAATTTTCCACAGATTTCAAATCCGTTGAAATTTTCTATCTATCTTTAACGATCCTGATTTTACAAAAAACATAAACAATGCTAGCCAAAATTTTTGTTTTGCTTTCCTTTGCTGAAATTGTAAGAGAGCAGGAAATGTAATCGATTTATTTTTGGAACGCAAATGTTGAATGTGAAACGTGACGTCACTCACTTGGAAAAAAAATAAAAGATATTCAATTTTAAAATTTTATTTATTTAAAGAAAATTATATTTTTAAGTATCATTCACGTGTGAAATTTTCCGCACATTTCAAATCTGTTAATACTTTTACTATCTTTAACGGTCCAGGAGATGAAAAAAAAACTACATAACTCTGTTAAATGTTTATTTGTTTTTATCTTCTGCTGGAAAATCATTTCTCCATGCAAAATGAAAACAGAAAAATGAATTTTGAATATGATCTTTTATGCAGTTATTCCAAATTAAGCAATAATAATTGAATTTCTATTAAATTAATTTTAAAGTGTTCTAGATGAAATTTTAAAATTCGAGAGCTATGGAAAAATTGCAAAATTTGGACTACCTGTATGAGAAAAATCCCATTATTGTAAGTGCTATTGATTCATCAGGACAGTCCACACAAGCACTCAAACACTTCCTTTTATAAAATAGAGATGAAATAACGAACAAGATTCATATTATTTTGTTGAAAAAAAGTTAAGAACTTGCTCGTTATGAGTTCAGCCCAAAATTATCTTGAATATCATCCTCTCTTTAAAAAAACTAAACAGTGTATTTGTTGATTGGAATCATATAGTAACCAGACAAGTATTAATTTCTATCTTAGGCCATAGACCAAATAGGTATCACTCGCAAGCCTTCTCATCAGCATGGGTTTTGTTTTACATTCCATGTTTACATTCCATGTTTACATTCCATGTTTACATTCCATTTGTTAACATTCCATGTGACTATAAATCACCCATGGCCAGTTTTGAACTAATCACCATGTGAAGAGTAAAGATGCTGAAAATATATTCACTCAAATTATTAAAATTGTGCCAACTTGCTTTCTATTTTAAGATGGTCTAGTTATTTAGTATTACAGTATGTTCATAAAAAAATACAGACACTTACAATGAAAGGATTTTCTACAGTATTATAAAAGCATTCCAGTTATTATTTGTGCTGCATATAACTACTTTTAACTGTTAGAATAACTTCAATTTTTATAGAAATGAAATTTGGAATGTAAAAGTTAATTCACTCATGATAATTGAGTATATTGAGGAAATGTTATAGATTGAAGTGGTAATCTATATTAATAATTATGATTGGAATGATAAACTTTTTATTTCAAGCTCAAAATTTCACTGAATTAACAAGTTGTGGGGGGTGTTTTGTATTTGTTCTAAGCTGTTCATAAAGAAAAGTTCATTTTCTTGTGTTATGTTTTCTCTCTTTTGTGTGCTTAGAATTATATACCTATAAAATACCTTGTCAATGCTCAAATAATTTGAAAAATAGGCATGTTTAATTTCAAATGTATGTATTTTCGTGTCATCTAAGGATTTACTGTTAACTTACAAAAAATAACAATTTTTTCACCAATAAGTTATTTTGAAAATTAATGAGAAGTAATATTTTCATAATGCAAAAGATGCATAGAAAAAAATCAGAAATTTGTATGATTGAAAAAATTTATAATATAGTGTTGGTGAGATCCTATAATCTTATTTATCCTTAATTTCCTTTCACTAGTTATGGGTTAAACTCTATAATAATCGAAACTGCTTGAGAAACAGTAAGGGAAAACATGCTTATTCTTGGCATTTAGTGCACTGATCTATTTACTTTGCTAATTCCTATGTCTTGTAATCTCACCGAAATTTACCTACCTATATTTCTTAGTGCATTAATGTTTGCATAAAAAATATTAATTTTTAAATAAATCAAAACTATCTAGAAAATACAGAGTAATTTGCATGTCTTGTGTCCTACAAATTTAAACTTGTACAGACGAGGAATTAATTAAAATAATAAAAATCTGGTTTAAATGGTAAAAAATCTGATTTAAATCAAATAAATCCAATGTTTTTTTATTAAATAGTGACATAAACGAGTGATTAAAAGCATAATAGGCAATTCAAGAAATACATACTACTGCAGCAAAACTAAGAAGATGAATGGTAAACAAACCACTATCCCATCGGCAAACCCCACTCTAAAATTGTACGAGACCTTTTGCTTTGTTCTGTGTCGGTATCTAGACTTGGCATCTTCAGCAGCTCTAATAAAAAGACAATAGACATAGACTGTGTACGAAGTATCTTGAATAAACCTCAACATTATATTATTATTATATTATCTTCTCAATATTAAACTTAAGTATAATAGAACTTACTACTATATTAATGGTGACATAGAATGAATATGGCAGATCATATTTATTTGCTATTGAAGCGGAATGAGTGCTTTGATTTACCAACTTTATTTCTTGATTTGATAGTATTTTGATTTTTGCTGAGTAATTAAAGTTTTCTTGATTTGTTTCTTCCTAGATGTCTCCCCATCAATGTTAGAAACTGTGATTCCACGGGATGAATCTGCATATGTGATGATAGTTCAAGGAAAATATGCTGGGGAGGTATGTACCTATTGATTCTTTAAAGTGAAGAAAAAGTTATCATTTTTTGTGTTACTGAATTTCATTTCACTTTCAGATTAGTTTAAATTTAGAGCAGGGATTCATAAAATGAGCCTTGTTGATTTGCTGGCTTCCTGCATCACCATCTATTATTTTAACTTTAACAAGTCACACAATAAGTAATTTAGGTTTCATTGCTAGATAATGCATTAAAAAGTTCAAGCTTCTTTGGATCAACATATATTTGAATAGTAACAGAAAAATGGGAACCGCTTCACTAATGAAAATTTAGGATCAATTTTGGCTACTTCAAAGCGTTTGGTACAGCAAAAATCGAACCAAATACTAAAACAATTGTTCCAGCAATGCAATGTCAGGCATCAAATTAAGTTTATTTACTTTTCATTATCTTTGTAACAATATAAACTGTAAAAAATAAATATCTATCTATTATTTATTTTATTTTTATTGATAACTTTTATGATTTTCTTGGCGGCCCTCCTATAAGTCACAGTGAATATATGGCCCTTCATCTTAAGAAGTCTGTATCCTTAATTGAGATATTTTATATTTTTTTCATGGATAATCTTTTATTTTTTAATTATTATCCTCACTTTAGATTCAGGGAAGCAGTTTAATTTGATATATTCTATAACTTATTACAGTCAGTACCGGTTACATGGTCACCCTCTTATAAGGTCACACTGCTTATATGGTCAGTTTTCTAAAGTCCTGTCTAACTTAATAGGAAACATGTGTTAAAGCCCACCGCTTATATAGTCATTTTATTTTCCTGGTTATCGGTTATATAGTCAGTTTTTTTAAATCTTTTTAATGAGGTTATCATTTTTTTTTAATAATAAATGTTGTAACATTTCTAGAGATGGAAAGCAACACAGGGAATGACCAGAAAAACAAAGGCTCTGCAGTGACCCCAGAGAGGACCTGAATTTACACCTTTACTCCCCCCCCCCCTCAATTCTCTTCCTTCCCAAGCAAAACAGGTGGACATCTGTCTGTTTATTGGTTGAAGTTATCTATCCTTGTTTGAAAACTACGTTGAAATTGAAAAGAAAAAATTTGGTTTCATTTGGATCATACATGGCGAATAAGAACGTTCATTTATGTTGAAAAATTTTATTTGTTATTTTAGTCTGCTGAAAAATTATTCCTTTGTGCAAAATAAAAACGGCATCGAAAAAAATAAATTTTAAATCTGCGATCTTTTATGCTGTTGCCATTCCAAAGAAAACAATAATAATTAAATTCCAATAAATTCATTCAAAAATGTTCTAGATTGAATTTTAAAATTCGCCGTGACCCAAAAATTGCAAAAAATTTGGGCTACCTGTGGGTCAAATCCCATTATTTTAAGTGCAGTAGATTCGTCAGGACTGAGGTAATGAAAAACAGAAACAGACACTTCCTTTTATAATAGTAGAGATAAGTGCATTGAATATGGATGCATATACGTATGCGTACTGCACTTAGATTGCTAAGGTAAGCTAATAAATTTCACTAAAAAATATTGGATATTTCTTACAGTAGTTTTTACTTCACGAATTAATTTTTAAAATGTTCTTAAAATTTTAATTATTTGTTTATGGAGCACTATATTCTGATAGGTGAATATAATCCTGCCATAAATAAATAGTGTAGTATTATTCTGCATATATGGTCACCCCGCTTATATGGTCTAAATTTTCTGGACTGCTAAGGTGACCATATAACTGATACTGACTGTACATCTAGTTAATTTATATATATACATAATGTTGCTTTAAAGAATGCACAATATTTTTAGATTTGTACAGGAAAAGTTGTTTAATGAATTTGTATTTATGTATGAATGTATTTATACAAAAGTATTGACAATTTTATGTATTCATGTGTCTGTTTTACTTTTAGCTGTGTACCATTCTGAAAAGAGATAAATCCAAGTGCCTCGCCACTGTACAGTTTCTCTCCGATCGTAGTCAAGCAATCAAAATTGAATACGACTCTATTTGCGAATATGTAGGTGATGTAACACAATTTGATTAGGCTCCTTCAGAAATTTGTACATCATAAACTCATCGCTCATGATTCATTGTATTCATTTCTGGAAATCATCATAAACTATTTATACTGTACAGTACTGAAATAAATTTTATATATTTGTTGTACTAATGTTTCTGGATTCTCTGTTTTATATTTTTCTTTTGTATGAAATAAAACCATATGCATTTCTGATAATTTTTTTAATATTGATTTTCAGTGAATTCAAGTTTTAAAAAGACATCAATTCTGCCCATTCCTTAATCAAAAATTTGTTTCTATTTTTATTTCATACTCTTTTTAGACAATTTGTACCTGGATTTTCTTTTTACAATTTCGAATATTCATATAACCTGTTACCAGATTTTTCTTTGGCTATAAGATATTCTTAAAGATTTTTAAATCATATTTTGAATCATTTAATGTAAAATAAAATGTTCAAATCTTTTATAATATACTAATTTGACTGATGATTCAAGTCTTATAAAATAAATAAGAATATATTTAATAACATTTGCTGTTACAATAATAACTAATCTTTCATATTTGTACCATTGTTGCAATGTTTATAAAAAATAAGTTTCACAGAATGCAGGGCTTTTTTTGGACTTGGGAGGTTACAGCTGAAATTTATTGCGTAATAATTCTTCAAATTTTTACATTAACAACTTAGAATTGCACACAACTATGCATATTTTAGAATTCATATTTATGTGAAATTCATAATAGGTATAATTAGACATTAATTACCAATTTTTCATACACACTAAGTTTTATGCAGGTCAACGTAAATATAAATATATACACTTAAAGGTCATAAAGTAAGTTCTCCTATGTACAGGCAAATAGCAACTGCAACTTTTCAAAGAATAAGAAGGAAACTTGAGGTTTAGAGATTTCAAGAAATGCCCTTGAAAGTTATGTAAATAACAAGAATCAGGCTCTCGTGTTTACAGATATAACGCTACTTTTGAATAGCAATACCTAGTTTTATCACAATATGATCGGCTCAGTGAAAAACGAAAAAAAAGCATTGCATTTTACCTTCAGCTCTGAAAAGGACAGCGCAAGAGCAGTGTGAAAGATGAATATGCAGGACAAAGAACAAGAGGCCCCACAAATTTTACCTTTACTACAAACGTTTGTACCAATTGGTGATACGTGAGTGTGATGTAATGCAAATATGTGCGTTATCCCGAATGCTTGTTAGTAAATGTGCTATTATGTTTCACACTCGTCACCTAAAAATTGAATTTTTTTTATACTCCTTGAAGAAATCTTTTTTTTTATATTTTGTGCTTTGATACGGTTATAAGAATTACCAAGAAAAGAGTTGATTAAAGGAACAATATATGAAAATATGCATCCATCAAAATGGATCATTGTAATTCGGGCTCAAAGATTCTATTTTAACTTGACAAAGGAAAGCTGTGTTCAAGAGATTTCGGTTGGTGTCAAAAAAATTCATGAAAGTCCCTATATTTCAAACGATAGCCAAGTATTAAATTTGTATCCAAAGATTTTGGACCATTGAAGGAATGTAAAACTTACTATTAAGGGATAATTTTCTGGTATTGCAGCTTGAGAGCTAATATATTTTTATTTACTATCCTCACAATCCGCTGTAAACCTATTGGAGTCGCGGATTAGCTACCGGAGGGTTGAGAGTTCGAAACTCGATTCAACCTGGATCAAACCCAAAGAGAAAGATCCAGACCACGTAATTTTGAACCACGGTCAGATGACGAGGTTACACCTGAACTGGCTCCTTATTACCACGTCAACGTGAGGGCATTTGAGGCGCCATCGAATTTAATGTGCACTAGCCCCCTTTTACGCGACGATCTTTTGTTGATTAAAGGAACCCAATCCCCCAAGAGAAAGAAGCGATGACACCACACAAGTAATTTTGAACCCAGGTCAAGTGAGGATTCAGTTGGAACCCCACTCTCCAAACTTCTGCGTCAAAAGGTCTTTGGTTGTGTTTGAATTCGCAACCCTCCGGTTGCTAGTCTGTTACTCTTGATGTTATTTAAAATATCGTACCGTTATTCTTCCAACAGGACATTAATCTGACCGTAGTTCAAAATTACGTGATGGTGTCCTCGACTCTTTCCCTCTGGTGATTGATCCCGGACCGTCGTCAATAGCCCATTCTCTACATTGTGTTGCTCTAGTACGGAAATGGTAATTTTAATTAACGTCATACTGTTTCAACACAACGGGCTATTGACGACGGTTCGGGATCAGTCCCTTAAGGGAAAGATTCGAGGACAACACCTTGTAATTTCGAACCACGGTCAGATGACGATGCTGTAGTACGACATTAATTAAAATTACCACTACCCTCAACCGGACAACTGCGGTCCCCTTTAAGATATCACAAAACATTTCAGATTGATTTGATTTTTGTGGCTGCTCTTATTATAGCTGCACGAAGTTTTCGTATTGTGTTTTTAAGGGTATTGTTGTTGCAGATCGTGGGTATTGGTGACAGTGTGAGACCAATCCCGAAGGAAAATAGCCAAGGACAATGCCTCGTTATTTTGAACCACGGGCAGATGACGAGATCAATACCTGAGCTGGCATTTTGGAGATTGGTGAACCAATTCAGGTGTCTAGTCATCTGACCGTGGTTCAAAATTACGAGGCGTTGTCCTTGGATCTTTTGCTCAGGTTGTTTTCCCGGGCTGTCGTCTAGAGTCAACTGTATTGCTTGAGTGCGACGTTAATTAACTACCTACCTTTCTTGAATAGCAAAAAAGTGATCACGTGATGAGTAAACTAAATGAAATCTAACCAGCCTATGGTGTCCTAGATTGTTCTATAACTTTTACTTGCAAAATACTCTTCAACAAGTCAGTTTCTGATGAAAATCGAACTGTATTGCTAGATAACATTTTTTGCAAACTTATCATTGGTATACGTTATATCTGTTGTGGCCTCAAATGTCCTCACGTTGGCGTGGAAATTTTGAGAATGAGTTTCGAGCACACAGGTGTTGAGCTCGTCATCTAACAGTAGTTCACAATTGCGAAGTGTTGTCCTCGTTTTTTTTCCCTTCTTGATTAATCCCAGATTGTCAGATTTGGGCAAGATTGATCACGTTGGGTTGGCGTGGAAGTTTGGAGAGTGGGGTGCCAGCTCAGGTGTTGCTTCGTCATCTGACCGTGGTTCAAAATTACGAGGTGTTGTCCTCGAATCTTTCCCTTAAGGGACTGATTCCGGACCGTCGTCAATAGCCCGTTGTGTTGCTCTAGTACGACGTTAACTAAAATTACCATTACCATACCCAGATTGTCACCAATAGCCCGGTTTGTATTCATAAAATTAGCTCAATTCAACCACCTACTAAAAAGAGATTTTCAAATATTTCAAACTTTCTGAACACAGCGAAAAAGGCAGTTAAGTTCAGTTCCGGAAATAATATTTTTATTTCTAACTTTCTTATTGCCAATGGCAACGTTTTCGCAATGACTTGTTACTGCTTGAGCTCAGACAGAATGTTGTGCGTGATTTGGGGTTGTGGTTGAGAGTGTTCTTATTTATATCAGTTTTGAATTTTTTGAGTGAAGTCGTGATATCGTCTCTTGGATTATGCTATCATGAGCCGAAAGGAAACTTTGTGGCATGCTTGACGTATTTCGTTTGTTGATTTACCATTGATCTATGTGGAATATTGGTTTGTTTGCATTGTTTACTCCAGGAGTTGCTGTCAATTTATGTAGAACTGGGCGGAAAGCTCATACATGAGTGGCCATAGATTACAAACAGATGTTATTTATATGGTGAGTTATTTTTTGTACCTTCAAATTACACATTGTATTTCTTGTATTACAGAGAGTTCTGTGATTGAAATTCTCAGTCGTAATTAGTTTTGGCCCAATGTAAGTTGTGCTAGTTTACGACGAATTGATTTTTCACTCGTGAAAGGATTTAATAAAATTGATTCCCTGTCATCCTTTAAAAGATCAGTAATATTCATTTGACATCATTGTTGGATAAAGCATTTTGATGAATTCAACTATTCGCTAATTGTGTTCTGCTGAAATGACATTCAATACTAAACATTAATTCGTCTGCTTGTCATTTCTGTTATCGTGTAAACAACTATACAATTATTAGTAAGAATATCAGAATTCAGGAAACATGTAGATGAGCTTATTAGGTTATTATTAAGGAGGAATGATTTCATAGAAACTGGTTTGACAATTCAGTATGCCAGTGAATTAATTAGGCTGAATTTTATTTCTTGTATGGCACTCATTTTCTAATTTTTTGGGTGTGGGAAAATTTTCTAATTTTTTGGTATAGTTATATATTTATCAATTAATTGCTTCGTTATATTTATATAATTTCAAGATAGAAATATAGTAAAAGAAATCTGATTAAAGCTTTGTTATATCCTACTTTCTTATAGTATAACAAGACAACATGCATCATTTTTATTGCAGATTTTTAAGATATTCACTATATTTGGAATTTGTATTTTTAATTTTTTAACACACTCACTTAGAAAATGCGTTAAAAAATTCACATTCACTTAGAAAATGCAACTATCTTCTACCACAATTTATTTCTGCTTGTGTATATAGTATATTGTGTACTTCTGGAGAAATTATTCATAAGCAAGCCATTAATGTTTTCGATCATTTATATGATTTTGTAAAATGTTCTTCCTATGGGAATTTGCTTTGAACTAAATTGAAGTACTGGAGATGTCTTTTCATGTAATAATTTGATATAAATGCAGCCTTTTTATTTTCTCAATCATAGTTTGAAATATATAAATTATGGGAAAAGTTGAATTTTATAAGCAAATTTACTTAAAATGTCTGAACTACTATAAAAAAAGAATGAGATTGAAATGGAAAACACTGAAATTATAAGATTGCCTGGTTTATATATTGGCAAAGGATTATATATAAGAATAACTAGACTAAGTGTATAAATGCTATCTATATATATAATTCTCTTACGTGGCACACATAAAAGACATTTGTTGTCGCGTTTTGGCAACATTGTACGATTGTTTGTTTACAACGAAGCCTCGCGCCTCAATTGAATTTATAGCGTTATCGGATGAAATTTTATAGAAACAAATTTTTTAGTCAAGTTGTTGCAGTTTATAACTACTAATCAAAGAAAACTATGGATCATTTCAGGGCTATTTAAAAAATGGTCCTTTTCAGGGCCAACAATTATAGTTCAACAAGACGCTTACGCTATAACTTTCGATAACAAACTGAATGAAAAAGTGTGAGTAACTCGAGAGTGTTTTATGGAATTGTACACACAAACAACATGGTGGGGTGGGTATTCAATTTCCAAAGCAGGACTCGCATTTCGACTCAAAAGTTTTCATTTGAATTCTGATTTCAGTATATATATTTTCTGAAAAATATTTTTTTTTTGTATATCTTATTTTGTAAACAATCCTTTCTGCTGGGCACATGTCTTCATAGATGATAGTGAAGCGAGCATAGGTTCGCGCAGCGAACCAATGAGGATTGCAAAGCAATCCTCCTGGGGTTGGCGAGCTTTGGTAAGCAGGGGGCGAGCCCCCTAGTTTGTCATATTACTGACATCTATTCTTTATTTTATTATTGATACCTCTGAATTTATTACTTTTTTTGAATTAAACAAAATAATTAATTTCTTGAGAAATAATTTTGTCTTTTTTAAAACCTTTTCCAAAAGACATTTATTGTTTACTCTATGGTCCACTTTGGTGACTTTTTTAAAGTCTACAAATTCAAGGGGCATCAAACTGTAAAATAAACACACAGAGGAATAAATAAACGGTCAATTTTTTAACATACCACTTTAGGAGTAGAGTAAACGATAATGAACATTTAATAAACCCAACAATTTTAATTGATTTTTCTTGTAGCGACTGCCATAAAAAAATTGTTTCTATTTTAGGAGTCGAGTAAACGATAACCAACATTTGTTAAACAAAGGAATTTTGGTTGATTTTTCTTGCAAAAAAACTTTCTTGTTCATCCGTAAAAAAAAATTAAGGATTGGGAAAATCCCAAAACGGGTAATTTCAATGGGCAAAAAATTTCAAATGGAACGGATTGTCGAAATCTAATGGCATGGCCAGGTAAACGAAGGGGCCAATTGAAAATAAATGTTGTGAGAAAAAAAATGTGGTGTCGTGTTAGCTAAGGATTGCCATTATCAAAATATATCCCAAATCCACAATTACTATGATACATTTGGCGATATTCGCATATTTAACCCATTTTAGGTGTCAAAAAACATTTGGTGCCTGTCAAGAATCAACAAGATTTTCAACGTTAAGTTTGCCAAAAAACTGATTTGGCGTGCTGGGTTAACAGATTTGACATAAAATCAAGGGGTACCGTAGAGTAAACGTTAACCATAATATTCTATCCTTCTTCACAGTTTGTTTCTTTGATTCACATAAATCAATCTGTCCCTCAGTAGCATTGATAACTGAAAATGTAGATTCGATTGAAAGCAAAAATTTTACCTAAAAGTCAACTCAATATGTCCTTGTTTTTTCCTTTGCAAAGACAATGCAGGACAGATAATTTTTATTTTGAATTTGAAGAGGAACTCAGAAGTCCCAGTTTCACAAAATCTCTGCAAATCTATGGATGGTCCAAACACTGTCTTAGATCTTAATATCAGTTGTTCAAATTTGGGCAAATAATGACCATACAAGGACACTGCATATTATCCTTCGTGATTTGGAAACATGGCAAAGTGAGGAAGAGTGCACTGGAGCACTCTTTTTGCTCAGTTTGTCAGTGCACCTATTGCACATGACAAATACTATTAAACATTTATAGAAAGGAACCAACTACTTGGCGTGTGTTAAGAACATTGCCAATTTCCCAGTTTGCCTGATCTCTTGACACAATAAGACTATCGCTAGCATTCCATTCCAGAAACTACTTGTTACTCTAGATAGTACACCTCTTGTCGTATACTTAGGATAATGCAAGTCTTTTTTTGTACTTAAGCTAAAATGAAAAAGGTTTGTTTCCTGTAACATCAGCAAAAATATTAGGGTAGGTAGGTATGAAGAAGTTTTTTTTGCTGTATATATTTAGCAAATACGCAAAAGAAATATTATCTGAGTATTAATGTTAGATTTAAAATTGATCAGATGTGTGATCAGTGATGTAAAATACCTGGGTATATTTAAGACACTAGGGGGCCTGCCCCCTGCTCACAAACCAACACTCCTTACGCAGAGTCAATCTCCTGCAATGGCAAAACTATCTTAATAATTTGTATAATCTCGATTTTACTTCGGTCAATGACGTCACAGTGAGGGCTCCACCCCTGCTTGCTAACGCTCGCCAACCCCCGGTGATTGCTACGCAATCTCATTTGGTTTGCTTCGCAAACCAACTCTTCTTTTGCAACTGATTTCGCTTTTTTTTCTTTAAAACTTTATGCACCCCAAATCAATAGCTGTGTCAGTAAAAAAACCATCTCCATCTTGTTACCTGTACAATATTGAATAAACCATGTTAATCTGTACTTTCTGAGCTGTACTTATTGGCAAACCGTCTGAGAATCAAGCAAAACAAGCATGAGGTCACAACGAGTTTTAAGGACATCTGTCAAAACAGTTAGTCAGGAAAAGTAACCTTTATTTCTATGAATGCAATCGCCCGCGATCTGAAAAATACGAAATTTGTGTGACCAATTTTTGATAGCATCGAATATATTTATTAACAAATTTCAAATATAATTGTACCGTAAAGAAGAGGAAAATCTAAGGTTCCCTGCGATTTTTCGGCCAATATCCGAGTTGTAATATGTTCAAGCCTTAAGAAAACCAGTTCAACAAGCTCTTAACAATTATTAATTGATTATGATCGCTGTGACATCGTAATCAATTAATCATTTTAAGATGGTTTTTTAAATTAAATTAATTTTTTTTTAAAGTAAAAAAAACCTTTAGGGTTGGAATTTTTGTATTGTAATTTCATGGTCAGTCAAGTTTCAGGAAACAAACCCTTTTTTTTATTTGGCCTTTGGATAGTACAGAAATTAATGCAAAAAACATAATGCAGTCCTTAAGTTTGTATTTGAACCTGAAACAGAAATCAGGTGATAATAATCACCACTTGAAGCATTCAAAATAGAAATTTGTTTCAGTTTATAGTTGTTTATTTAAGGCTCTCAGCAAGGATGTTTTTGTTTACTAGAAGTGATTGTCAAATAAATGTTAAAACGTTTACAGTATAACATGCAATAGCAAAAATAATGCATTATTTATTGTTTAAAAAAACTTGTTAAGTTTAATATTATGTGTTTTTTAATTAAAAATGTGTCAAATTTAAAAATAGAAAATTCTTAATTTATGTTCAATAAATATTTTTTATTCTTCTGAGATGAAAAAATTTTTAATAGCGAAAGAAAGCATTCCACTCAGCATCTTGCAAAATTAGTAACATTTTAAATAATTGGTTTGATAAATTTTATTTTCAAATCTTAAGTTGATAAAATATTGATACTATAAATATAAAACAATCGTTCTGAAGAGTCATTTTGAACCTAAAATGCAACCAATCAAATTGCTACTATAAGCTCCATTGAATTTTCTTAATTCATTGAATAAAATTTCGTTTTATTTCATCGTTATATTGCTTATGAAAGTCTCATCTAGGAAGTGTTATTGATATAACGAATCCTAAAGCATAACTCAGGCTTATTTGCAGGGGGTGAAATCACCCACTGTGTTTGTTACACAGCTGGAGCATTGAAATCACTGGTTTTGAGGAAGCATTTATCTTTCATGCACTGCTGTTTTTTTGCAGCAGGAGGTCTGTTTTATGGCATCTATTGCCATAATGCTAAAGTGGAGTTATGTTTGATTACTGTTGATAGCAGGGTTTGATAACTTGCAAAACTACAATTTTTTTAAACATTTCTTTGTACCAGTGAAAAACTGATTTGTCGGCTATGTTGTTTACCAGTTTTTGTTATTTCATTCAGTAATTTTTATGATTGCATTTGAAAATTCTTTTCATCACAGATTTTATTTTTTGCATATATACATAAATAATATTTGAGAAGTATTGAAAAAAAGAAGGAAGAAGAGAGAGAGAGTTGTGTGTGTGTGTGTGGATGAAAAAGATGCTTCTTTATAAAGGCATTGTATGAAAATGTGGTTTTGGGATTAAAATTTTGGGTGGTTATCTTCAAAACAGTAATCAAATTTTTACAACTGTTTTTTTGTATATTAGAATTTTCTTAAATTTTAAGCATACTTACTTTTTTTTGTTTGAAATCAAATTGAAATGCATCTTGTTACGAAACTTATGTGAACTCAATAAATTTAAAAATAAAGCAGTCATATTTTTCAACAAGCCATAAAGAACAACTTGGAAAGAGAAAGGGTTTAATTTTGCTAGGGTAAACAATTATTGAGCCTAAACAAAATGCAGATGTTTAATGCTTTGAAGTTATAAAGGCACATACATAGCTACATAACTATTCTTTAATAACGTATTTGGCATTGGTCATGCTTTCAAGAATGCGTTGTTTCCGAAAAAAGTCGTACCGTTTTTTTAACCCTTCTTTGCATGATTTTTTCTTTATTGGTGAAATAAATCAAGGGGATATAATTCATGTTCAAAATTAAAGGAAAAATGGTTTAAAAAAAAATCTTAGTATATATTTATAGTATAAATTTAGCAAAAAACAATATGATGGTATCGTGGTATTTTTTAAATTAAACGCAAACTTTTTCTAAAAATAACAGAAACACATGTTACAAACCTTTCTTCCACTCATTTTCACTTTTTTAGCAATAGAAACTCAAATATAATAAAACAAAATTAAAAACGAAATCATACGTTTATTGCAACTACAACAAACAGCGGAATGACAACTTCAAGCTCGTTTTACTGATAGTGACACTTGCTTATTTTTGACAGCTATGTTTTTTTTATGCAATGGACATTAAAAAGGTATCCAGACACGGTCAACTTAAAGTGAACTTGTTCTTTTATATAATTTTTGGGCATTCAATGTTATGATGGAAATTTCCACCATTATGCAAAGAAGGGTTAAAGAGCTCCAATTTTCTCCACTTTTTACTCCTTTCCAATATTTGTGATCTCTGGATGTTTATGACTTGCCACATTTTCTCTATTTCTTGTATAAACCTAAAATAAGCATGTTTTGACTTATTGCGAACGAGGGTTCGTAGTTAATTAACTCGCATGGAGCAATATTACAGCGGGCTATTGGCGATGGTCCGGGATCAGTTCTGAAGAAATAAAATCCAAGGACAACGCCTTGTAATATTGAACCATGGTCAGATAACTAAGAACAGCATTCTCCTCAGCTATCACTCCAAACTTCTACACCGCACCAACGTGAGGACATTTGAGGCCACGATAGGTTTAGCGTGCATCCCCGTGTACCAATTTTCGAACTCTCAAACCTCCCGTTGCTCTTCCAAATGGGCTACCGCGGCCTGTCATTTTTTGGGTTGAGCTGCATTGTGGTTTTGTGTCGCTGCAAACACGTAAACAAAACATCCGATTCAGTTTTCTTATGAGAAAAAGGAAGCTTTTCCCAGAAAATCTCAATATAAAATTTTTTTAATACACCCACCTTATGTGTGTTGCTTTTCGGCTACTAGGTTACATCCAAAACAATGAGGTATCACCAACTATCTATCAAACCGTTTGTAAAAGATTAATAAGAAACTCATCCATAGCTCTTGAAAGTTAAAAAAAAAGACGAATTTGATTCCTGTGGACTCCAAAAATTTAAATATTTCGCTGTCGTGTTTTAGAAAAGTGCCGCAATCTTTTAAGCCCTTGTCGCGGAAAACATTCTCTGATAATAGCCTTCTTTACTCTGCATTCACTAATCCGTTGTAGACCTGACCTCAACCAGTGTCAGGATGGAAAATCCAATCCATCCATTTTCCTTTCGTTTCTGTCTTGAACTCCAAAGTTATCTTGCAGACATATTCTGAACTAATTTTACCAGTGAGTCAGGGAATTCCCCCCCCCTCTTTTTTGTTTACTGTTACTCAGTTCAGGATTGGACCGTGCAACCTCGCGGCCGGACGCACATTTGTCTGGAAATTCCAACAGCTTGTAATTCGAAACCGTCCATCGCGACGCCTGGGGAAGGGGTGATACTGAGAGGGGCGGTCCCACCACCAGAGATATGTCCGAAAGAATAATAAACCACATATGCTTTTGCAGATTCTGGGAACTCTGACTCCCACATCTTGGGTGGTCAAGATTGGGGAAATTCCTGGGGACCCCTGGAATAGATTAGATTTCGTTTGAAAGGGAACTTTTTGGTCCAACTTCTCTATTTTTTTTTTTTTTTGCAGGACCTTGTTAGTGTTTTGTTTAGTTTGAACGAGCGATCTATTTTCAACGAACATTCGGGTGTCGAATTAGTTGGCGTTTGTCTTGTGTCCGGCGTTGCCTGGCCAAATATGACCTTGATGACACCAACCCAACCAATCATTCGTAAGTTGATGTCAAACATCCAAAACTGGACGCTCCAAGAAAAATTTCTTTCAAAACTAGTAATTTTTTTTGCTTGCCTGGATTGTTTCTGCTGATGTTGGTTCAAATTTCGGGAAAATCGAATTAAATATTACTCAACTTTTCTTTTTAACGCGTTTTCTTTATAAACTTGCTGTATGTCTATGTCTATTACTTGACTTTGTCTTGTGTTAGCGCAGCTTGACCAAATGTGACCCTTGCGCCATTAAAAACTCAAACAATCTTGAATTGTGCGTTTGGAATATTTCTGGGATCTTTTTTGGGTTTGTGTATGTCAAAAGCACTCTTGAGGTGACAATCACTAGTCGCTAATCTTGAACAATTTGCAAAACAATTTTGAAAGTGGTGGATTTTTTCAGTATTAGCCTTGAGATGTTTCAAATCTATATTTTCTGACAAAAATGGATTTGATAAAAATATTAGTTCGTTCCTCACACATTGGGTCACCAGACGCCTGGAGGAATCCGGAATCTGCGTGCATTGGCTGGATTTCGCCTGGAATTATGAATTGACAGGATTTTTCAGATACATCAGAAATTCCATCCAATTGTTGTATTGCTTGATCGCTTCGCGCACGAAAAATATGTTAATCGCTTATGGCAGTTCGCGGAAACTTGTTTTTTTTGTTTGTAACAATGTTTATTTGACCGTTTCAGTATTGAATTTTTCTTCTAATACCTCATTATTTGAGTTTAGTTTGACCGGACTTTTCCTGAATTGTCAGGAATAATATTTAATTTTTTAGGTCTGATCAATCCAGAAACGCATCCCGTAATGCAATCGCTGACTGGTAGCCACCATAGGACCAAAGATTCGTGTACGTGGGGGTGGTGCACGTTAAATCCAACGTGGCCACAAATGTTATCGCGTTGGTTTGGCGTAAAAGTTGGGAGAGTGGGGGTGCCAGCTCAGGTGTTGATTTCGTCATCTGACCGTGGGGTTCAAATTACGAGGCGTTGTCCTTGAATCTTTTTCTTTTTAGCATTGAATCCGGACCGTCGCCAATGGCCCGTTGTATTGCTGCAAAGTGCGACGTTAATTCAACCACCAACCTACCGTAATGCCATTGCGCCTATGTTGTGTTTTCTGTACCTGAAACAACTTAACGATGCAAAAGCGGTTACTGTTTTCTCTACATTGAGGAGGGATATTATTTATATATAATGTCGAAACCTTTTTCGGATACATCAAATGTCAGGGATCATTGCAAAATCAAATAATCTGAAGTTTGTTTCCATCGTGATGCTTTGGATATTTTGAAACATAAGCCCCGATTGCCTGCTGTGTGTACACACGTATCTCCGATTCCATAACCCTGATTCGGTTCAACTTTGGCGCCGCTCTGGAACGTTGTCTCGGGACTACTTTCTTTTCTTTTGTAGTCCTTCAACTTGGGCTGATTATACATACTCTTAACTACAAATATGCATTTGAATAGCTAGGATCAATATTTGTTTCGATGGAGATTATTTGTTCAGTTGAAGTTGAGAAATCTTGATGGTAGTAGTTACCGTACCGTGTTTGATGCAGTGGCATTCCATATGCCTCCTTTTCTTTCTCTTCGGGTGGTAGGTAGCCATTCTTGAGGGGGGTGCACTTGTACGCAGTTAGAAAAAATAGGGGCGGCCGAAAGAATCATTTGTGGAAGAATATTACTAGTTCACGTTTATTCGTCCTTTGTGGCTTCTTTTTTTCGATTGTAGTAAAAGGTGCCTATGAATCTGCCTATTTTGTTTTAAATTCACATTAGAAGTTTCTCTCAAGGGAAATGGTGTTTTTAGGGGCGAGTCCTAAAAACCCCATCGCCCGAAAGCCGAAACGGTTTTGAAATTAACCCTCCTACTGGCTTGATGAAACATTTCGTCCAACAAGATCTGACCAATTTTGCAAGTGATGAGATATCTCGTCATTTGGATATTGCGTTTTTTTTTTTTTTCAATGTTGACGAGATCAAGTTTTCTTCTAGCGGATCGCGGTGGTATTTTTAAAAATGAAAATGGATATCTCATCCAACGTGATCTGGTCAGTTTTGCTAAGGACGAGGTACGTCATCGTGACAACCACTAGGTGGGTTTAAAATATGCCGAATAAAGCATGAATGAATATGCTAAAGCGAGTTATAAGAGAAAAAACAAAGTTTCTGGCATTGATGAATTCGTCAATAGTCTGAAAACTCGGAAAAATCTAAACGCAATGCTCATTTAACATCACGGCTTCTGGAATCGGGAGAAAATGAAACCTGGGCCATACAAAATTATTTTCTGCGGACGTGCTTGATGCTAAGCGTTCTTTTGGAATCTTAAGAAAATACATTTTTTTTAAAAGAGGGGTCGGCTTACCGAAGTCTACACGTGGGCAGCTAATGGCTCTGGTGCTGGCGAAAGCATCCTTTTCTCGGACTTTTTAACGACTAGCCAGATCAGGTGGGGAAACTGTTGCGACATAAAATTTCATTATTTACTCTTGACATTGAAAATGCCGAGAATTTTTAAGAGCTTAAATGTGAGAAAAATAGAATTCCCACTTACGAGGTTGGTTTGCTTGAGTTTTATGCGGCAAGCTCCAAATGCGAACAAAATGCTCACTTAAAAGGAACTGAATATTATCGAATTATTGATTTGTTTTCGATTGTTGGGTGTTTTTTAAAGTTCAGACATACCATCATAGCTTAATATCGCGTTAATGAGGTTTAAAATTCTAAAGCTACTAAACAATGAATTTCGATTCAAAATTTGAAAAATGCCATTTTAAATTAGAATTTCTAAATTGCTTCAAATAATCTTTTCTAATTGCTTCAGAGGGATCCAAATAACATTGATATTGTTTTATAACTTGCAAAAATATTGTGCAAGCGGTTTGTCGACATATCTCGTGTATCAAGATCTGACCAATTTTGCTAATGGCGAGATATTTCGTCATCGGGATTTCCGATTAATGAAGATATTGAAGTTTGATGACGAGATCAAGATGTGGTAAGTTTTTGAAAAGACGAAATATCTCATCCATCAAGATCTGGTCAGTTTTGCTAATGACGAAATACCTCGTTGAGATACCCAGCTGGAGGGTTAAAATAAAATTTGTCCAAAAATTCCTCGATTTCCATAAACATTCTTATTTACTTTATCACTCTGTCTTATACATTCTTAACTGGAAAAATTATGATATTCAGCGTTACCCTCTTTTGAACGCATGCCCTTTCCCCCCAAGCTTTTAGAAATGAGACTGAATAGGTACTTTGATCTTCTGCCTCTTCAAAAATTCTTTTTGTAAGCAGCGATGATTTGTTCTTTTTCACGCAACAGTCGTTTCGAAAAGTCACTTGCATCTCGGACATTTTCCCCGTCTCTCCTAATGAGTCTTCATTTGACATCTCTAACGACAGGCTGGAGCGTTGCCCATCTGCGTTCTCAATCTGTTTGTACTTCCCCGAGACCGTCCAACTCTTTTGCCGCTAATAAGATTTTCTTTGCTCTTCAGCAGCTGGTTCTCAAGGAAAGAGGCCCGGAGTCAAGGAAGAGAAAAACCGAGGAACTGGTTTTTTATTAAAAGAGTTTATGATTCGTAATATTTTCAAGTCGAGTTATTATTTCATCCCCGTGTGTTGACTAAACTTGACGCGCTTCTTATCGACGTGAACCAGCGAGTTCGTGACAGTTGTTTCCTTTGCCTTATTTAACCTAATTATTTCCCCCCGTTTCGTCACTTATATTTGTAGTTCAAGAGTTCATTTCTACTAATAACTCGTTACTCTGTTGGATGAGCTGGCTCCTCTCTTGTGTTCAAATGCCGCGCGCTGACCTTTTCTTATTGCATGCTTTGATTGAAGGGATGCCCTTTTTGGATGGCGATTCAGAACTGGAAGTGGTTATCGGTTTTTTGCCTTTATCTTCGAGTGTATTGAATTATACTTGTTTTGGAGGATTGGAAAGGGTTCGGTTGCATTATTTTCCAAAAAGTTTCTCCGGTGTCTAAAAACCTCACGGGCACTGCCTGTTTTTTAAAATTTAATTTTGTTTTTATGTTTCAACGCTGCTTCTCTTAACCTTTCAAGTTAAAAAAGCTTAACCCTCCAAAAATTCTAAGCTTCAACAACTCACTACTAATAAGCAAAATCTAAGACCTGAACCATATTTCCTCCATCAAGATATGACCAATTCAACTAATTTTGCCTATTTTGCTATTATCTTGATAGATCATGATGTCGTCATCTTGATCATGTTATTTCATGATCAAGATGTCGATTTTTTGATGATGACTAGATTTGGATCTGGTCAGTTTTTTTAATGCCGATATATCTTGATGAAGATCTCGTCAGTTTTGCTAATGACGAAATACCTCGTCGAGACAACTACGATGGTTAAATACACAAATATTGGCACTTGAGAATGGTGTAGCTTGATTTTGATATAGGCGTTGTATGAGAAGAAACATTTGCTTTTTTAACGATTCTCTCAATAGTTCCAAGTGTTATCCCGCTGCGTCTGTGTTTTTATGACTTGTGATTTTTCACACTAATTGCAGGTTTCTATGATTGTCGTATTTTCAAACCCCTCCTAAATGCGATAAAAAGTTAAGTTAATCATTAAATTTTTTTATTTACGATAGAATTAAAAACAAATAATACTCTTCCACAAATTATTCAAACTGAATAAAATTTTGAACGGAAGTAGTATAATCAAATTGCGTTTTAAGAGTTTGTCTAAATTTAAATTTTTTATAGCAAACTGTAATTAAATTTCTTTAGGTAAGGAAATAGAAAGAGAACCTTGATGGATTGAGATTAAATTTCAGTACGAGAAAATTCGTATATTTCCCCTAAAAAAAAACAAATTAATCTTAAAAAATTGAAAATTTCTAGTACGAGCATGGATTATCTTTTTCCTATGCCGATGTTGACGTCTTCCTTCATAGCAATTTTAGCACGGCAAATAAAAGATTTTCACTGCCATTGAATTCATTATGTTTTGTACTAAAAAATGTGCACTGATCCCGAAAATATTTTTGAAGACCGTTTCAGTTGATAAGTTAAGCCCGTCTAATTTCGTTTTGTATTTTAGTTACATAGAATGTTTCTGTTCATTACAGTAGTGTAATTATGCATTCTCCTTCGTGCAGTGAACCGCTTCCATGCCTTCGATTGGTTAATTTTGAAGTTTTACTTCATGTGATTCTATGCTTGTTTAATGTATAGTTTTTTTCATTGTTTGTGTAATGTATGCGTATTATATTACCTCCGACGAAGCTCATTTTCATTCAGATGTCGTTGCCCGTTAGGACTATTACGGATGTATTTTCGCCGGTGTTGATTTTCTCCGATTTAGATTGAATCGTGGGAATTATTGAGATAGTTCCGAATGGTTGATCTTGTGGAAATGCTGTGTGAGCCGAGAGGTTGAGGTTTGAAATTAAGATTAATGAATTGCCGTGAGTTCGGGAGTTGGTCCCGTTCTCTAAAGTGAATAATAGAACTCATTCCAATTCCGGGAAAAAAAAAAAACGTTACGAAACGCCGTTTGTTTAACAAAGTTGAAGCGGTAGCCCATTTGACAGATTCTTGAATTAGCAACCGGGGGAGGGGGTGAACAGGGGGCGGAGCCCCCTAGTATTTTACATATTTATAGCCCAATACTGCTGTTTAATAACACTCAACATAAAAATTTCCTTTAAACTTTTTCTGTACCACATTTAAAGTAATATCTGCATACGTTCGGAGTACTTAAAAAAAAAAAAAGCTATCCAGAAGCAATTTAATATTATTTTTGTAATTATTTGTGTTCAAAATTAACTCTGCACTATCAATAATTAAAATTAAAAAAAGAAATTTAACAAAAAATGAAAATTTGTGTGTAAGTTTGAAGTCTTTTTTTCAAAAGTTTGAAAAATGATACAGGGCATAGAATTTAAATTAGCAACAGAAAAACATATTCGGAGTAAACTTCATGATGTAGTCTAGTGCTTACAATAGAAGTATAAATATATTTGAAAAAATAAAGGTTTTATGACTCATCGAAAAATTGTTAAATGATTTTTGACCATTTTGCAACATCGATATTCAAATACTAGCTCATGAATGAGAAAAAATAAATAAATATATCAATATAATTCTAGTGCATGCACAAGCAAACACTATTTCGAATGCACGTAAAATTTTTTATAAATACTTATCAATAACGTTTTTAGTTATCATTTCTGGAATTCAATGTGTATGCCTAAAATGACATTTTGAGGAAAATGCTTGTAAACAAAATCCAAAAGAGTAAAAAAAGATATTGCAAAATTCTTCTAACAAATAAGTGAATTTTATTAAAAAATTGTAGTGGTCAATTTATAGCAACATAATTATTATATGTTCTAACTTCCTACAACAGATAAAGGGTAGTAATGATGGTAAAAATAGAATATTCTTATTATCTGTTCCGGATGCTACTTCAGGTATAACTTAACGATTTCGTTCACATTTTAAATTACTCTAACTTTTTTTTCTTTTAGTCGCACATTGAAAGTTGAAACTGTTTTAGAAGCACAAAAGTGCAAGGGATATGTTAGTAGAATAAAAAGAAAATGTTCGTCAAAATTTGCTTTTTTAACGTATACCTTAAAAAGGGAACGTGTCCAGTCTTTAAGGTGATGGTCTTCACTCATAAAGTTTCTTTCCTAAACAGTAACTTAGCGTAGTGCCCTTCAAAGGTTAAAAAGTGGCGACTCGTATCGACTGATGCAGGAAGTGTTGTGATAAACCGCCGTTTCGTGTCATCTAATTTTCGAAGAATATGGATTTGTCACAAGGAAGGATCTCAAATGTATGATTCACGACCGAACATAGCTTCGTTAGTAGTTTATCTGGCGTGCTTCATGGAGGCACTGATTGGTTCGTTTTTATTACTTCATTTTTTATTAATAATAATCAGGTAGTCATATACAGAAGGTTGGAGATTAGAGAAAGTCGTGTTTTCCACATGAAACATTTCAGACTAAAACAATGGATCTCATTTTTTTAAAGCACTTTAAATTTGAAAAATCAAGATGATTGGTTTTTATGGAGTAAGGGCCAGTTTGGTTAAGCAATGTTTTTCCGTTCAAGTAAATGGACATGCACACAAGGTTGGTTGGATTTCGACCCTTTCGACATTTTTTGCTTGACGGTGTCTTGCGTTTGGCGCAGTTTGGCCAAATTTTGTCCTTGCACCATGTTTAACTGATTTCAAATGTTTTGGTTAAATTAAAAACTATAAAACTCAGATAAAAAAATAACCTAATAATGAATGTAATAACGCCTAAATCAATCAATGGCAAATGTTTTTTATGTAAAAAAATGTGTGTATGTGTATTATCTTCTCTATAGAAATCTACACCGTTTGACCAATCCCCACCAAATTTGGTACACTTATACTTTAGAGTGCTGCGGAAAACATAGGCTATTTCTTTCCTGCCTTCAGACCAATCTTTAGCCATGAAAATTGACACGCAGAATAGTTCTAAAGGTGCCCCTTGAAGCCCCAATTTTAAAATCTAAAGTTTGTTTTCCTGCATTAAATGGACATGGACAAGGAAACACGTTCTACAGGGTTTTTGTGTGAGTTCACACGGAAATGTCGCTGTCATATTTTAGCTGTCGCGATAGCAAACACGTTATACTGAGTTTGTACTTGAGTTAACACAGGGAAATGTCACTTTCATATTTTAGCTGTCGCGGTCATATTTGAAACCCTAGTAACGCCGGGTTATTCTCTCAGCTAGTAAAATATAAATATTAAAAACCCAACAAAAATTAACCAATCATTACAAACGTTGGCTTCTATTTTGGCGCAGCTTGGCCAAATTTTGTCCTTGCACCTTATTTAACTGTGATTTCCAAATATTTTGGTTACTTTTGGGAAAAACCAAACCCAAAATCACAAAACCCAAGTAGAAAATAACAAATGTTATAGCCAAATGTATATATACTTGACATTGTTTTGTGTTTGGCGCTGCTTAGCCAACTATGGCCCTTGCGCCACAAAACCCAAAACGAAGCAATTAATCAACGTATATTTTTGATTGCTTTTAGCACCAAAATTATTTCTTGGGTGACTCCATCCCTATGGATCCTCCATAATATAGGCCTTCCTATTGATCAGAACAAAATTGTTATTAAAATTATGGATATATTTCTAATGGAGTATGGACATTTTTCGGTGAAGCCTCTGGAATATTCGCTCTTTTGTAACTGGTTGCGCAAAAACGTGTCGTTTTGTCAGTCGAATAATTCTCCTACCACCCGCTGTCTGTGAGTGCTGCCGAATGCGTAATATCCGCTGCGAGCGTGTACGTCGTGCGACTAAATCCCGTCTTAAATTACAGAATTGATGGGACGGAATGTGGGAAATTTAACTTGCGTTCATTGTTGCCTTCCATCAGATAACGAGCCTACTCGCGTTTGAAGTCATCTCACTCCACAAAGCAACAGTTTGTTAGGTCCTTCTGAACTGGAACGAAGAAAGGCCTTTGTGTGCTGCCTTTCTTCGCCCATAGGTAGCAGCCGCGAAGAACCGGATCACCTCCTATACGTTCTCGATTACGGCATTTAAAGGCCTTTTTTGCTGCTTTTATTACAGTTTTATTCAAAGTAATCTTTATAACCTACTAAAGCCCTTCTTTTCTATTACTCCGTTTCGGATTTGTTATCTTGTTTCCTTCCCGTCGTCTGCACACGCTCGCTTTATGTTTTGTTTTTGTTTTGCCATGTGTTCCAGGTCACTGGAATTATCTCTCTTGTGATGCCTTCCCTCCGAACTTTACCTGATTCCGAATATCTTCCTCCAGGTATTACGATACCGAGCTTGATTTTGATGGGTGTTTCCGTTAAAGCGGAATTATATACGGCTGCTACAATGTTCCATCGATTCGAGATGTGTGCCGGGCAGACCGCCTATTTAAAACTAAACGATATTTCATGTATATTTTTCTGATTTAAGTTTGAAGGTAGAACGATTCGGAGGATTGTCCTCATGGTAATTGCGGTAAGAAGACATAAAAGTTTTTGGAACTTTTATAAA
This sequence comes from Metellina segmentata, assembly GCA_947359465.1. Classification (NCBI taxonomy): domain Eukaryota; kingdom Metazoa; phylum Arthropoda; class Arachnida; order Araneae; family Tetragnathidae; genus Metellina; species Metellina segmentata. The sequence goes on from OX375875.1 coordinate 104,930,596, forward strand.
TGCCCTTGTCATATGTACGTGGTTTCTGCTGATCGAGGTTTGAGAGTAGTAAATTACGGATTCTTGCAACCAGTGCTGAAGCCGTAAAAAACAGAGGTTATACCACGGAGTGGCGAAACATGTACTTGCTACTTACACTTTCCACGGGGGCAAAATAACATGTACACACACGCACATACCTGTATATATAGGAAATCCATAAGCCAGGGGGTTGACCGCCCCTTTCCTCCCGGCGCCCATAGGATATACTCAAAGGACCGGGGAATATGTTCTAATTAATCATATTATCGATTGCAAAAAAGCCTGTATTAATTTTATATTACAGGAAAGGAATTGTGGAACTTTGAAGAAACTTCGACTTAAGGCAGAAATTAGAGTTTGAGGATTCGAGTTATTGGGAGTTTACTGCATTAATGCAAAGCAAAATATGCAGACTAGCATCGAGTGATATTCAAATTTGAAAATATAACTACTATATTAATATCTAACTATGATATAAAATAATCACAGGAAATGTTAAGTAAAATATTTAAACACTCATAAAATAGGATGTAAATTTTTTTTAAAGAAATTTTAAGGCCATTTCATTGAAATATTTAACAAACTGCTTGAGAAAAATCTACCTCTGTCTCTTTTTGTAGCGCATACTCTTACAGATTCAGTAGATCTATTGTCTACTGAAGAGCAATGATTGGCCACCCAAGAATTCACAAATTTTTTCAGGGTTGAAAGTATTCTATTGGTGGTCCATTTGCATTATTAAACATTAAATTCGAGACGTTTGAAATCAATAAAGATGATCTCAAATCTGTTACACTATGTTATTCATTAAACTAAACCCGCACTCGGCCGTGTAACATGGTAGCATTTCAATTGTTCTTAAAAGAGGCTTTAATTTTTCTGGAACTTGGACGTTTTCATCGGTCTTTCAAACCCTGAATGGGGCACATTTCATCTATACCAAAACGTCGACATATCTTTTTTATCTTCTTTTTTCCACGGTGAATATCCCCTGTATTCATATTTTCTGGATCAAGCCTAAACATATACTTCAAAAATATACTTTACTTCATACGTAAGCTTCGCAAACCACATGGGAATTCGTAGCAATCAGGGGGTTAGCGAGCAGTGGTCACACTTGACCCCACGAAAAGAACTGTCACGGGCAACGTCGTGCTGGCCACGCAGTGGCTAGTAAGTTTTTAAAATTTCCACTTGGGGGGGGGTTTCGTAGTATGTTTTAGGTACGGAGCTTCGTGCCCGTAACTTTTTTCTATCTGCTTCCTCAACCATTGATTTCTTTTCACACACATCCTTGTTTCAATGTCATAAAATATAACTTCCCCTCACTGCAATATTTTTTTATTTTGGTAGCTCCTTTTCTCTGGTCCTTGTTGTCTCAGGATATCCACCTCGCTCACTGTCTCTAGTCTGGTATTATCCGTCCTTTTTTATTGCATCTTAATGCTGCAGAACAAATTGCGTCTCTTTCCGTCATCCCCTCATTCTGCTTCTCGCATTAACGCACGGATCTCAGAGGGAAAGAAGTCGTAAATGGTGCTCACTCCAAAGTGCCAGAAACCGGTCCGCGTTTCCTGCACTCGCCAGACCACAGAGGCGACTGTCGTGAGCCCACGGACCCCAGCATGGTCAAGGTAGGTTGGGCATTGTTCCGTTTCGCGACATACCCTAAAAAACTGCGAATCGCCGATAGCTGAATTTGTCATTACCATTTCGCACGCGATGGCTGCTACCCCGAAACGGGCCTCCACCTTACAATCCTTCGAACCTTTTTCAGAGAATCATTGTCTCTAATCCCCCCGAGAGCCAGAGGATAATTGTATCACTATACATGAGCGTAACTGTAAATTGGAGCTGTCATGCAATCGTCCTTCCTCTCCGTTATTATCCCTCCCGATGTTGGCTCGTTTAATATTCCGAGTGCCGCGGATCAAAGGCCTGGTGATGATGGACCGAAAATGCTGGGCGTATTTCTTCGTGTTGACACATTGCGTGCTCGCGGTTGACATTCGTTCTTGGTTGTTGCCGACCCGATCTGGGAAATGAGAGATAAAAAGCCGGGACGGTTTTTGGTCAACACCGCGTTTGACACAACTGTTCCTCTGTGGTTGCTCTTAATTTGGAATGTGTTCCATTTGATGGGTAGGGGATTCAGTGATGGTAAACTGAAAACTGTGAGGGCGGTGGGTTTGTCCACTTCGCTAGCAACCTGTGAAGTGTGGGCAGCGCAGGTTGGATTCCACCCTGGTTGTATTTCTCGCCTGTTTTTCTCCGGTAAAGACTTTCATTGTGCGGGCTTGTACATTACTTGATGTCTGTTCTGTGTTGGGCTCAGCTTGGCCTAAACATGGCACTTGCGCCTTAAAACTATGCAACCAACCGACCGAGTATTGTGAACGGACTGTTTTTCGGTGGAAGGTAGTTGAATTAACGTCGCACTGGTAGGCCAGAACGGGCTATAAGCGACAGCTCGGGATCAATCCCGAAGGCAAAGTAAGGCCTCGTAATTTTGAACCAGTCTGATGACAAGATCAACACCTGAGCAGGCGCCTCAATCTCTAAACTTCTACATCACGTCCACGTGAGGATATATGTGACCTCGACGGATTGTGAACCAGCCTCCACGTACACGACGGTCTTTGGTGGAATCGAGTTTCAAACGCGAAACTCTTCGGTTGCTAAACCGATACTCCATCAATCGGGCTACTACGATTTCGGTGGATAATCTTGGAAAGAGCATCGAAAATATATCAATAAAATAGATGTTTCAATTAAAGTTGACCTTTTTTTTACTCCTCAGTTGTATTGGACAGTAACATCTCTAGAAAAATACGTAATGTTTGACACTCTAGCCATAACATCTCATTTATACTTGTATGGTTGTCCGAATCAGATTTCCCTTTTTTGATACATCGAACCAATGAATTACGAGAACGAAAGTAATTATTCCTGCCAATCTCCTTCTCGTTGCTTATTGGTTCGTTCGATTGATCCCAAAACGGAGAGCGGATACAGACAGACTTACCAGTGAAACGGGCCTTACAGGTTAATAGGAGGGGGTTACTTGGCAAACGATGCTCCCTATCAAATTGAATTTATGTGATTATGCTATTACTTCTTCAACAGATTACCAATATCCAATTTTTCTACCCAAATTCTTTCGCTAAGTATCTACATTTACGTGGTGCGAAAAAAGGCCATATTTGTATTTTTTCTATGGCAACAACCGAATCAACTTTCACGTGATTTCAAGCTTGTGAATGAAATCTTCCAATAAAAAGAAGGTTTTACACGAAATTAAATACGATGATTAATTTCAAATTAAAAGTAAATATAAGTGATTATTCGTCCTGTATTCATAAATAAGGCATAATCAAATGAATCTTCAGGGAAATTCGTAGAAGGTAAAAATTTAAAAGAATAGAAATAAGTTTAATTTAGTAATAAATTTAGCAACAAGAAAATTTGAAAAAAAAAAAAAAAAAATGCAATATTATATTACGTAATTATTGTACCATTTTCTGGATATAGGGTCAGTTTCTTGAAATCCTAAATGTAATTAACAAGTTTCTATCAATACTTATTCAATTGTAGTTCTTTTGGAACTTTGTATTTAACGAAATATTCGTCACCTGTTTTCACATCACCTTTAGCGAGAGAAGTAAGCTGGATTCACTCAGCGAAGCAACGAAGTTTGTTAACCCACCATGTGGTTTTGACGAGATATCTCGTCCAACAAGATGTTACCAATTTTGGTTAATGACGAGACTCTCGTCCAACAAGATGTAACCAATTTTTATTAATGACGAGATATCTCGTCCAACAAGATCTAACCAATTTTGGTTAATGACGAGATATCTCGTCATCAAGAATGCGTTTGAATTCTGTATGACGAAAATGTTGCCCTTTTTTATGATAACGAGACCAAGATCTAGTCCTGTGATGGCGAACCCATGACACGCGTGTCAAAGGTGGCACGGCAAGGCATTTTAGGTGACACGCATCGTTTACGGACGGTAAATTTAAAATTTTAAACGAGATTTAGAGTTTGCTTTTAGAGAAAACTTCTTAAGTACTTTCCTCGAGTAAAAATATATTTCGAGAAGGCTAGCGCAACTATACAAAATGAAATAGAGCTCATGCATATAAAGTACCAGCATATTATAAATTCGTTACTTGACCCATTTGGGGTAAGATTTTATAAATTTAGAAGCCTGGAACAGTCAATTAAAATAATTATGTATCCATACGTAGTAGCCTACAGCTCTTTGGAATTAAATGGTTTCCAATAGATGCAACTTGATGAATTGGAGAATTTCACTGCTGAATTTGAAGACAGCATCTGGCCTCTAGTGTTTGTCGACTTGAGAAGCCCAAACTTGAGAATCTTGAAAGAAATCGTTCAGAGAATGAAGAGAGCCACTACGAACAAAAAATTTGGAGTATTTGGAACCGATTACCGGACACTTTTAGCACCCTGAAAAATCCAAGCTATGGCTTTAATCACAATTTTCCCCACTGCGTACTTCGCCAAGACCTTATTCTCAGCGTTAAGTAATATATATATTTTTTTCCCTAATGGCGGGCACATTTGACATAAGTCATTGGCCACTACAATGCCGGAAGTGATGGCCACTTGTGAAGGAGCACCCAGTGGGAGGACCATCATTGCCCTAACAATTTATACTTCGTAATTTTAAACCATGTTCAGATAACGAAGCAACACCTGAGCTGGTATACGCTTACAAACATCCATGCCCGAACCCGGATTCGAACCGGGGACCTTCCGATCTAGAGGCTAACACCTTAACCACTATACCGGTTGGTCGGCGCGCGTTCAGTAATATTAAAACTACTAAAAGAAACCGACTGACAGATGAAGTTAGTAGCGCTCGCTTGGGCATGAAGTAGTACACTAAATACCAACCTTCAATTGAAGATTTAACACATGCAATTCAGCAACAAAAAGTCATCAATGTAAAGAATTGTTTGTTTTTTGCTTTTTAATATATAAATATATCAAAAGTATAACTTCTTTTTACTAGGGCTGCAAATATCACACAATTATGGATATTTCTATACTCTGTTTCACCTTAACTTGTCAGTATTGGGAAAGGCAGAAATGATGTTCATCCGCATGAAAAATAATTCCAACTTGATTTGGAATTTAAAATAAAGAAAATGCATATAAACGTGTAAAAATTGTCCTACAATGAAGGAGTGATTTTTGAACCTTTATAATCGGTTATTTATTTGTAAAAAGCATTTTTTTTTGACCGAAGCGAATGAATATATCCGAAACGGAATTCTAAACCGGTTTCCATGGTAACATTTCTGGCGAGCTAAATACGCTTTCCGGCCAAGTCTGCGCCATTTCGCTCTGCGTCTTTGCTAGCGTGTGTATTTACGTTCATATCTCTCTTGTGCTATTTTATTGGAGTGTGTTTGATACTCTGAACATGGCTGAAAAAGGAACGTCACCATCCAAGCTGTATACGCCATCAAAGCAAGGAAAATCAATTGGTAGTGGAGCTCGCAGGAACATATTGAATGTTTATTCTAGACTTCGAGAAGAAAACCATAGTGATTCCATTAACCAAATCGTCGGAAAGGTGTCTCAACTAACTGGTGTTTCCAAAAGAACTGTTTTTCGTTTGAAAAAAGAAAAGAAGACAAGTCCTTTGAGTACTCCAGGAAAAAAACGACCTTATGCCGTTGGAAAAAGAACAAGAATGATGAAATATGACAACTTTACTTTATCGTGCATCCGACGAAAAATTCATGATTGTTTTCGTCGAAATGAAATTCCTACATTGGACAAAGTTCTAAATGAAATTAACAATGATAAGGATATTTTTTCGACAAACATTAGCCGAAGTACACTGTACAGGATACTGAAAGATTTGGGATTTTCCTTTGAAAAGCGAAAAAGGCAGGCTATGCTTTTAGAAAGACACGACATAATTTTATGGCGAAGAAATTATTTACGAAAAATTAGAGAACTGAAGAATGAAAATGCTTCAATCTATTATTTAGATGAAACATGGGTGAATGAAGGACACTCACAAAGTCGAGTATGGCAAGACAAAAACATCAAAAGCACCAATGAAGCTTCCTCTTCAAGTTTGACAACAGGCTTGGCTGCACCAAAAGGAAAAGGAAGAAGACTCATCATTACCCATATCGGAAGTGATGAAGGATTTGTACCTGATGCGGCTGACATTTTTGTAGGAAAAAAATCCGGTGACTACCACGAAGAAATGGATGGTAACCATTTTGAGAAGTGGTTTGAAGATATCATGCCTAAATTGAAACGAAACAGCTTTGTAGTGATGGACAATGCCCCCTATCACTCGGTGAAGAAAGAAAAAATTCCGACGACATCTTGGAAAAAAAGTGCAATTCAAGAATGGCTATCGTTGAAAAACATTACGTGGAACCAGGACATGATCAAGATTGAACTGTTGAAAAAAGTTAGCGAAATCAAACATATGTTTGATAAATACAGAGTTGAAGAAATTGCCGAAAAATTTGGACATAAGGTTTTGAGACTTCCCCCGTATCACTGTGAGCTTAATCCCATTGAAATGATATGGAGTCAAGTAAAAGGACACGTTGCCAGGGAAAACAAGACTTTTAAACTGAACGATGTGAAGGATTTAGTCATCCAAGGGATTGAAAAGGTCTCTGTACAAAATTGGAAAAACTGCATAAACCATGTTACTGAAAAAGAGAAATACATGTGGGAAGTAGATGGACTTGTGGATGATATTTGGGAAAGTAAGAACTTGGTAATTTCTTTTAATAGTGAGTCTGATAGCGATTCGGAAATGTTAAGTGATGATGATGTGTAAATTCATGTGATGAATAAGTATATTATAATGTAAATAGATTTGTTATGATGTTTGCTATGTTTTACATATATTGATGATGTATAAATGCATGTGATGAATAAGTAAAACGTAAATATAGTTTTCTCATTGTAACTACTATTCATGAAAGAGATTGGTTTCTTCTGTACACTTTCTTGTAAACTATTTTAAATTATTCATAAAATTAATAATTTACTACTAATCAACCCGACACCGTTCCGCGAGTTTCAGAATATGTTTCACACATATAAGGTTTATTTTTTTTAACTCTAATTTTTAAAATGGTTTCATTTTTTTTATTATTGTATGTGTATTCACTATATTTGTATTTTTTATATTCTATTTATTTATTGTGAATGTATTTTATATCCTCTATGTTATATGTATTTTTATTTGTTATTTACTTTCTTTAATATCAGAATAAATTTGATTTAATTTGGAGACTATATTTTGCTGTTAAGAAAAACACATATTTTAGCAGACGACGCACTCTCCCCTACCTTGTCCAACCAAATGTAAGACCAAAGGAGTAATTAAATTGGATTAATTTCCTTTAATAAAATTATTAAAATTGAAAAAAGAAGTATTAATCAAGGTGTTTAGCTTTCAGGTAAGTAAATTCAAAAAATGAATTTTATGGTTCATCACATCTTTAAATAGACTGTTTTTTTAAACAACATTTATTGTAAAAAAATTTTAAATATATATATTTTTAAATAACTAAAAATAATACTCATTTAGAAAAATCAAAACGCATTTATATTAACATAGAGTAGCTTTTTGTTTAATTAACAAATGTAATGCAAGAGCCATTAGAAATTAAAGATCTGTGAAACGTATAGAATTTCCACGTGCATTTTATCTCTCCTTGCCAAAAAGGGCGAATTTCCTCGCTTATAGCTGACTTCTTCTGACATTGTAACCCTAGTTTCTACGACAACGGCTGTGATGCGGTCAACGTAGCCTTTACTCTACTGACAAGTTAAGGTGAAACAGAGTATAGATGCAACTCGGCATCCGAGTTAAGCTAGGTTTTTTTTTCCGGTTTTTGACACATCGAGCTCAAAATGTTCGCCATCACTGATCTAGTAAGTTGTGCTAATGCCGAGATACCTCATCGAGACAACCACCATGAAAGTGAAAGATTTATTTACTAATCCGTAACCACTGACTTATAATTTTTTTTTTTTTTTAAAGCAAACTGGAGTGTGTGTACCCTAGTGTTAAAACTACCCCCAATAAATCACTTCAATTTTGACCTGGATGTTTGAAAATTCCGAGCCAGTGAATTGCATTATTAAATTTTTTATTTCACAAAATGTTATTCAAGAGGTGTAAAACAGACTCGCTGACCTAGAAACTCGGTAATCAGAATCGATTCATGCACAACATTTTAACAGAGTGCGAATTCAGTTATGTTATTTCGTGACGAACCACTGGTTTTCTGACTTGCCGTCTCAACCGATTGGCATCTGTTATCACTTCATAGATCTACCGGTACAGCTTCACTCTACGTTTATAGCGGTGGCAACGGCCTTGGCGTTTTTTTCTTTTCTTTCCGGCACACTTCTAGTAGCGAATTATGGCAAGTTAAGGTGCCCCATCTGTATTTTGGTATTACGGTTTTTATGGCATCCTCGTTCAGCGGAAAGTTTAAATTTTCATTTTTAATAATGTAGAAAATTCTTTAAAAATCCGTCAAACTTTCGTTTGATTTGATTGGTTCTTTTGAAATAATCCTTTCCTTGGCGAGTCTTGAGAAGTGCGCCCAAGACCGTTGCCATCACTATGAACGCAGACTGAAGCTGTAGCCAATTTAGATCGTAGCTCTATCAAATTTATAAAAAAAAGCTGTTTCTTAATTTGTCGTCATTTGATTCAAAGGAATAGAGGAAGAAAAGATAATGGGTCATGTTTGTCACTGTTTATTTAGATTTGGAAAGGGGGGAAAATGATTCTTTATATACAGTGCTCGTAAAAAGCCTCAATTGTCCTTTTGAAATTCTACACCCCGTGGTGCTTCATCGCAGTTATCTCTGGCTTCGTGAGGCGAGAATTCTTGCTTTGTTTTTCACACTATAAAATAGCACCCGTAATTACGTAGGAAAGAACGCAAATGGCGCTTTTATTGCGGTACGGGAATAGGACAGGAAATGAGTCAACTCAATTACAACATGCTCCCCCACATATAAACTATTTACTTCGGTGTTTACTCAGGGGGAAGAAGTTGCAATATTTTGGATTAGAAAGGAACTTGGAATACTTTGAAACAAGGAATTCTATCTTAAAACTTTTTCCAACTTTTAGAAACATACAGTGAAACCTCTCTAAAGAGACCCCATTTTACCATAAAAAATCGGTCTTTCAGAGAGGTGGTCTCTGAATAGAGGTAATGGGTAAATCAAAGTTTCATGCATAATACAATAAATACATACTACAAAAAATTATTATTGAATTAGTTTATTATATTTTATGTCTAAGCAGCTTTAAAGAAGTAATAAATTTCCTTCAATTTTTAACAATTTATCATCAATTTTTTTTCGAAACATTCTTTGATCTCTAAACAAAATTATTTATTTTAGTATCACCTCTACCAGGTATCGAAATTTTTATCAATCTATCTTTTAACTAGTGTTTCTTGGAGGAGGTTCGTCGTCTAAATCAGAAAGAGCTCCTAAAATGATGAGGGGGGAAGAAAAAAAAATCGAATGTATTATCATTCATTTTTATAAATGGTTTGTAGTCTCACCTTTGTGTGTCGATATTTTCAAAATGCGATTCTCCCAGTCTTCAGACAGATAGATCATCGCAACACTCAAGAACAAGAGCTCAGAACGCAATGTGTCTGCGTAGAGCTAGGGTGCTCAATTTGAAAGTCGACTGAAAAGTGGTAATTCAGGGAGGGAGAGAGACATGGGAAATAAAAGTGGTCCTTGAAAGGAGGGAAAATTAACATTGAGCCTATAGACCAGAAAGAAACGGTCTTTATGAGAGGTGGTCTTTCAGAGAGGTTTGACTGTATGTGCAAACCTTTTCTGTTGTGTGGGAGCCGCTTTAGTCCGGTTGGAAGAGTAACGGATTAGCAATCAGAGGGTTGCGAGTTCGAAACTTGATGCAACCTAACACCGTTGTGTATGTGAGGACTGGTGCACGTTAAATCTGTCGTGGCCTGAAATGTCCTCACGTTGGTGTAGTGTGGAAGTTTGCCAAGGTGGGGTTTTCCGCCTCGGGTGTGTAGATACCTCGTCGTCTGAGCGTGCTTGGGTTCGACGCTTTCCTTTTTGAAATGTTTCATTGTTGCGTTGGAATTGGTACACAATGGGTAATTAAAAAGAACTTACGTGTTACAATGTTCGATTTCCCGAGGATTACAGTTGATATTTTCCTTGGCTTGCGTTTGGCGCAGCTTGGTCAAATATGCGCTTTGTCTCATAAACCCCAACGAACCAACCATCTTAATTTAACCCTCCAAGTAGTTCCGACGAGATAATCTTGTCCATCAAGTTCTGACCAATTTTGCTTATTTTCCTACAATATTGTCAGGATGACGATATATCTCATCATCGAGATATTGTCGTTTCTTTTATAAAGACGAGATCGAGATATGGTTAGTTTTCTTCTGATGACAAGATACCATGTCGAGACACCCACTAGGACAGTTGACCTGTATCGCGGATTATTGAATCCCTTGAATGCTATGCTCAACTGCCCTCTGAAATGTTTTCGCCAGTCTAATTCCATAGTTCCTTTACCGTAAAAGTGGTAAAAATCATGTTTTTTAGCAATTGCCAATTAAAATTCTGTCGCAAAGTGTCTAAGTTTAGCCCATGTTGGATAAAGATAAGTGCCGCCTTTTCGATTTCAAAGCAGCATTGCTTCTACTTAAATAGAGGAAATGGTAAGTAGCCGCAAATTTCCTTATTTCCCCGTGTTAACTGTGTTTTTTTTAAAGATTTCATTGTTGAATGGCGACTGGATTTTTTTTTCTTCTCAGCTCACTAATATGTTCGTTCCGCTTGGCCCGATTTGGTACGCTTAGAAATATTTGTAAACAGTTACGCGCGGTTGGCTCTGAATGCGATTTCCTTGAGCTTAGTTGTACAAAAAAAAATCGTACTTTCATGATTAATTGAAAAATTCATTCGTATATCCCGAATAGTTTTGTTACAATTTTAGCAGCCGCTCTGACGCTTTCCTTGGAGAGCACATGTATTGTGCGTCTGGGTCTTCACCTGATGTGCGTTTCAAGGAATAGGTGCCGATGTTTAAAAGAGAGAAGAGAATCCCTGTCAATTAATCTGGGTCACTTCCTTTTGTCACTGCTGACCTTCATCCGTTGGCGCGTATATGAAAGTATTTATTTTGACATTCATTCCTTCAAGGCGTTTTCTAACCTTTACTGATGTCGATGCTTTTGAACCATTTCATTAACGAACTATATTGTTTTCGACCTCATGCATGGTACGAACGGCGAAAAAAGTATTGAGCTGTCTGTTTTGATGCCGGGTGTTCAAGAAAAGTCCGTGAAAGGTAGAACCAGGGCTCGAAATAAGTCGCGGCAACCACGGCAGATGCCGTGAGCTTAGCTTAAATCGCCGCGACGATCAGTTGCTGCGAGTATATGAAACCGAATGTTTCATTATTTCTCTTTCTATTACCAGCTGTTAAAAAAAAATTAAAAAGAAAAAAGGAGGATTTATGAGGATAAGTGTGTGTGTGCGCGCGGATGGTCCTTTGCTTTCTGATTTTAAGGCTTATCGAGCAGTTAAGAAATGGTTTCGTGCATGTGATTGCAGAACTTGCTATTAGCAATGTAGTTATGAAACAACTGCAATTTTCTCTTAGCCTAATTATTGACTGATGCCTTTGTAAACTTGATTATAAGGAAATAAACGTGTGTCTACAATTTATTATTTGAGTGTTTTTTTTTTATTATTATCTCGGATGTATTTTAGGGTTTCATATGAAATTGTAGAAAGCTTACAAGAAAAGTGAAGTATTTTTTCTTCTTCTCATTTCATTATTCATTCAATTGTTTTAAAATTTAGCGAAAAATTTTACCATTATATCTGAAATTTTAGGTTTTGCCATGAGCTGAGTAGTTTTTGCTGCTAGCTTATAAAAGTTCACAGCAATATTTGCTGCCAGCTTAAATCTTATTTCGAGCCCTGGGTAGATCACTAAGTCCCGGTGCACACATCCGGTTTTTCAACGTGCGGCGCCACTGCGACACCGAAGCCCAACTATGCACACATAACCGTGAAATGACGCACGAACTCATTTCGCGCCATTTGCGATATATATTCTATCGAAGCAAACGTGTTTATTTCGCTTACTTGGTGCAAAAAAAGTATATTTTGAAACAAAATAGACGTTACTGGATACAACCATTTATTAATTATTATTTATTTCCATTTGTTTATGAAAACAAGTTACTTCAGAACGGAGACACATGTGCGGCGCCGTGGGGAACTGCGGTACAAATTGCACGCAAGTTGGACGTGCGTCGCCCCAGCGGCGCTGGAGGCATGTGTGCACTGCTGCATTTAATCAATGTATCTCAGACCGCACTTGCGTTGCGGTAGCGGCGCCGCACGTGGAAAAACCGGATGTGTGCACCAGGCCTAATGGAATTTCAACCCTTTTCCCAAACTGAGACTCGCCGGTTCAGTGGGGAAACCCACTGAGCCACGAGCGCGTTCTAGGCGGCGCAAAGGTTTGATTTCTTCCAGGGCTTAGATCTCTTGTGCCGCTAAAACTTGAACTGTGTATGTCCACTTGATGTTTGTCACAGTTTTGTCAAATACGTCCTCAGGTGTACATCTCATTTTGGTGTGTAAGGGCTACACAGACTCGAGGTACTCTTGTGGTCTTTTCTTTTTTCTATGGCATTTACAGTCTTTAGTAAACACGGGAATCGGGCCCCGGGGATACCCAAGCGATATTTTTTTGATTTCATCCCACTGCTTTGTTCCTCGATCTCTGTTTTCCCTCACTTTTCCTCCCGATCATTTTTGACTTATGGTTGTATTGTTTGGCGCAGTCCTATGATGCTTGGCCAATATGACCCTTGCGCCATAAAATCTCAAAAGAACCGACTTTAGACAAACTCGTTCCTTGCGCCATAAAAACCAACCAATCAAAACTGCTTTTGCTCGATTCTATCTGAAAATTAATGTGAATTATTTTCAGACGAGGGAACACTTTTGATGGCGAGTCTCACTCTCCCGTGCCTAGTGTCGTGAGACACTGTACCATAGTTCCTCGTATAAGTAAGGGGACCGCGTAGCGCAGTTGGAGGCTTAACTGATAAGCAAACGAAGGGTTGTGAGTTCCGAAACTCGATCCAACCAAAGACCCGTGTACACAGGGCATGTACACGTTAAAACTGTTGGCCTCGGATGTCTTCATGTTGTAGTGGGGTGGCAGCTGAGGTGGCATCTTCGTCATTTGACCTCGGTTCAACACTACGAGGTGTCCTTGAATCTTTCCCTTCGAGATTGATCCCGGAATGTCGCCAATTGCCTATTGTTATGCTCCAGTCTACCTCCTCCTAACTACCTCTAATTAGTCTTTGAGTAGAAAAAAAAATGACCGTAGTGACAAACCAAAACAACCGGCTCTCAATAAACTCTGCCTTCGTGCTGCTGATTAAAAACATCTTAAATCCTTTTCCAAACTTTTTTCTTATTTGTTATAATTAAGCAAATAACAGTCGTTAATAACTTAATTGCATTGACTTTTCATAAACGAATACAACGTCCCCCCCCGCGCTCTTAATAATTACTTAGAATTTAGGAGACCTTAACAACACTCTTGAGGTATCTTTAGTTTTTATATCTGACCCAAAGTAGTAGTATTCAAACATGAGATGAGTTCATATCGAAAACATTCTCTGCAAAATGATAGTTCTATTTACAAGATTAAAAACTGGATTGAACTTGCATTGGGAGAGCCTGATGTTGAGTACTTTTTCACCTTTCGATCTATCGCGGACTACTTTGTATTCCAAGGATGATGTAAAGTTTCTATCATGCATGCATTTAATATGCCACTTGCGCATCTATCTTTATTAATCTCTCTTTAACGCATTGATGGGTGTTTTCCTATTGGCATATTTTTTTTTTTGCAAGCTCCAGGATTGCTACCGTAATTACAGTCCCTCTCTCTTTGCAATCTAATTTAAATAACGAACCAGGGCGGTCACATGAATGCACCCCACGCAGAACACTTGAGAAATCTATTTATCATAATTGAACCCTTCAGCTTTGAAGATCTACTGTGCGCCGTGGTGCAGCCTTGACCACTATGGCCATGGCATACCATTTTGCTCCTGTTTTGCTGTACGTATTCATTAGGAAACATCATGCGTGAACTTGTTTGTGCTCTAAGCGTAAAAGATAAACCCTGCCTAATTTTCAGTATCTTCTATGATGTGCAGCAATCTATCGTAAGAAAGTTTATTTATGTATAAAGATTATTGCGTGGATCTCCATATATTTTGTTTATATCCCTTTTTTTAAATCTTCTGATTAAAAAAAAATTAAAACATAGCTTGTCTAGTTTCACAGAAATCAAAGGATGCTGCTTTAAGTTACACGATCTACGAATATTTCACCTTTAGACAAGGATACGCAATGAAATTTGGTGTTGAGATTTATTAAAAAAAATAGTAATTCTAATCTCATGGGAGGATGTTAGCACCGTTGTGGAATAAAGATATTATTTTATGGAAGAAAGGATACAAATTTTGCACAAGTTGAACTTGGGACAAAAGATGCTCTTCTAGAAAATTTTAGAGCGCTTTGGGGGATAGTTGGCATGTTGTAGTGAGTTCCCGGCCGCTGTATTCGCCGAATGTCTTACCTTTCCTTATAGTCATCTATGTAGGCTTGATGAGTTCGGGATATGTACATGAAAACGAAATAGGTGCCCTTGACAAATATCTAGTTTTGTTTTTATCTCGGCTGTTACTTGGTGCCATCACCACCAACACGTGCATGTTCATGACGAAACAAAAATTCCACTATCATCGAATTTGTTTCCCTGACGCTCCAGAAGTATTTTCCTTCTCTTTGGCGACTTTTCTCTTCGCATGGAATGCGTTGTTAATGTGCGTAATGTTGAGTCTCATGCATTGACGTCCCATTTACGGCATTCTATGGATTTTCCTAGACACGACACAATGCCTTTTTCACACATTGACGGCAACAGAAAAACAACCTGAACCGGAACGTGTTTGATAAAACGTGTGTCCCACTGATTGTAAATGCAAAGGGGTTTGGCACTATCACCATGACTCATATCCCTGACCTTCAAGAAGACTCCCTTTCATGTTCGGTGTGTATCGATATTTCTCATTCTGTTTTTATCTTCTGAGCGATCTGCCTCGCTGTACCTGCGTCATCTTGCTATCGAAGAGACTACTGCAACGGTGGCATGACTGCAATGTGCTGCAATAATTCCCTCAATCTTGTACACGACGATCGTACTCTGTTTCTGGAAATACTTATCGAAATACATTTAGTTTGAAGGTGTTTTTTTGACGCTTCACAAGACTGGCGGCTTAATCCTACCAATACTCTCAGCTACTGAAGATCGTTCTTCCCTTTGCACTACTTAAATTTCCATGGCCTGCGAGTTTTGAACCTGTTCATAAGTTATTCTTTTTTCGAGCAAAGGTGTAGGTGGGTTATCTACTTACAATGGGTAACAAACAACAAATCTTGAAGATAATCTTTTTTTTTTAAAGAACGATGAAAATTAAGAATATCCTCACATCACTAAATTTAAACCTTTGTTTGACTATTGTGACTTATGATCTTTAGTTAGGAAAATTATAGAGGGAGAGAGAAACCTGAAAATAAAGTTCGTTAAAATTATTTATTTCCTAGGTATTAATACCTAATTTCACATTGATAACGATGTCTATCCGTGTGTTTCAATATACGTGCAGCTATTTTTTTTCGAATTCGATCGTTTTAGTAGACATGCATGGTAGAATACTGTTTCTATAGCGACCGCCACCCACGCAGAATTGGTCTGGGGCTGCTCTCGTGGTCGACAGACATTATGTTAATTTGTCAAGTTCTGGTAAAACCGTTTTATTATTCCTGTTTTACTAAAAATACATATTTGTTTGGAGAAAATACTAAATGTTTTAGGTATTGTAAAGGATGCCTGATTTAAAGTGTTCTTAATTGCAGTTACTCCATTAAAAAAATTAGGTTTGAATTTTAACGTAGAGAATGAGTTACCACAAACTATCGATTCATAGGAGATTCTAAGAAGGTTTAAAGGTCAGTTTTACACGGATAGTCACTAAAAGCGAGGGTTCTTCAAGTCAAATAATATAAGGCTAGCAAAAAATATTGCGTTAACTTCAGAATGGAAGCTATCGAAGGGAGTATAGTTTTTCTGAGCTCGTTTTCGGGACATAGGCGGGTAAACACATGAATGTCGTTTTCCAATTAAAAAAAAAACAATTTGACGAAACACAATTCACGATGTTAGGTATCCCAAGAATGGATGTCTATCCTGTGTGTCTTCACATGGGTGGTCCCCGATACGTTTTTCTTTGTGGTTCAATTGTGAGGTAAGTAGTAGTTGTTCCTTTGGAGAAAGCGAACGTTCCGAAGGCATTTCGACCCTTTCCTTTCTTTTACCATCGCAGTTGCTTGCGTAGGCTAATAAGACGTGCCAGAATCGGAAAGAGAACGAGACGGTATAGAAAGCTGATCGACCCTCCGTGCACGCTCGGGCAATTGCGTGCCTTCCAAACACCTGCTTATCCAGGAAAGCGTGCAATCTGCGAACGCGTGCTTAACGCGGCAGGTAGACCTCGCCGATTGCAATTCGGTACCGATCCGTCTGTTCTGGGTGGGTTGGCTTTGCGAGCTGCATGTCTGCTTGCAGCTGGAATAGCCAATTTATGATACCCTTGTTTGTGAAAGTTCTTATTTATTTTCTGGTGGTCTCATTCTTAGCTTGTTCTAATAACCCACGCTATCTATCCGTGTGTTTCGATATGCGTGCGATTCTCTTTTTTTCTGTGGTATCATTTTCCGAATTCGATCGTTTTAAGTTGAATGCCATACATGGAAAAATGCCTTTACGTGATTTGTGTTGGCATAGTTTATCACTTATTTATTGAGCGTGGTCATGATATCGTACAGATTCTGTAGGATATTTCTGATACTTCGTGTTTTTTTACCGTGCTGTGCATCATTTTTGGTTTGATTTGTCATTTTTCTTATCAGTTAATTGGTGTTTTTGTGTTTGCAATCGGATTCGAAATGCTCCCATCTGGACAAGTTCAGCGCTTCCATCATTAAGTTGGAAAGACATTGACTTGTTATTTTGCTTGTCATATCTTTTAATGAAATCCCAAAATATCATAAAAACACCTTCTGGCGGAAAGATAGTCAACGCTGTATTAGCGTCATCTGACAGTGTGGTTGCAAGTTTCCTCCCATCTTTCCATTCGAGACTGATCACGGATCGTCGCCAAGAATCCATTGCGACTTTAATTCAACTACATACCAGTGCTATTGTTTCATACTGTGCGACATGTAAAGTTTCGTGAGAAATTCTCTTTTACTTACAAGAAATTCCAACGGGTAGTACGAGGTATCAAATACATAGTAAAAGAAATGAATTTGCTTGCTCTAAAATTTTTTTGTCATTTTCACTTTTTAAATTGGTTTTTAGTCGAGAGCAGTCTGGTAACTTGGACAGGACCGAAACGAAAACTGAACGTAATTAAGCGCGCTTGACTTGACATTTATTCTTTTAGTGTTCTATGGATTAGTCTTTATTTGAAACACCGAGTCCCCTCGGGGCATATTGTGCCCAGCGCAAATTAAGAAAACCTGCTGCATAAAACTTTTTTGTATTCATAGTGCTGTTCATAGAAGTAAGCACCTGCTTTTATGATGATGTTTTCCCTTTATGAAGTTAAAAAATTGTTATAAGAATTCGGAGAAAAATAATTTTACTCATCTGAAATCTTTAAGCTATTGCTTTCTTTAAAGTAGTCCACTGTAAAAAACATCCGTAGAATCACAGTATCGACCCACTAATTTCTTACGTCCCTCTGCGCTACAGAGTTTCTAATACCTTGCGTGATTCTGCTCAGACTTTAAACTAGAGAGAACAACTCAAGTGATTAGGGGTTTAGGTATTAAGACTTTTGTACTTTAATTTTTAAACTATCGAAGACACACAATGAGTGATGTATGTGGGCACATATTTTTCAGCTACATGTAGGACACAATGCACCTAGAACGGTTTCCCCTTTCTGACAGCCCTATATTCTAAAAAATGTTATTAGTTAGCGTATAATCTAATATATGAGCCTTGTCTACTTTAGCGAAGTTTTTTGATGTACTAAAATAATAGTACACGCCACTCATCATCTTGATCTTGAAGCATTTGTTGCAGCTAAAAGATTGACCATGTCTCGACATCATCTTCACCCGCTGATGTGTGATTTAAGGTATCCGGACACGTTGGAGGTCGTTATTTTTTTTAATGTGATATAGAAACATTTTAATGATATTTTTATGTTTAGTTTTATTGAAAAATAGCATTGGGCTATAAATATTTAAATTATATATTAATAATTTTGTAAAACTTATAAATATGTATGAAAATTTAAGGAAATTTATGAAAAACTTCAATTGTGCTACAGAAAAATCTATTCAATTAATTTGTAAAATAATGCTTCCAAAATAAACTACATGCAATTGTCTAGTGAATGAACTACAATCAAAAATATATTTAAAAAAAAACAAAAATTCGACAAGCGATCGAAAAATGAATGCAAGATTTTTGACAGTTTTACAGTCAGACTTCTTAAATAAATAGCCATAATTTAAAAACTCTTCAACTCATCATAATTATTATAGTTCATTCACTAGACAACATTATGAAAAACAAATTCACAAATTTTTACGAGAAGCCATCAATAACTTTTTGTGTTATAACTTTTGAAGTGAAGAAATAATGCAAAACTATTAATTTAGAGTAAAAGCAGTTTGAAGTGTGTCATTTGCTCTCTCCTTGCTTTTACTGTTTGCGTAAACAATTTTGTTCTTCACTTCTATTTCAAAATGTTCACACTATTTCTAAAAGAAAAACCATTTAAACACTTAAAAAACCTTTATAAAATTATATTTTCAAGAAAAAAAGTAAGCTTTAAATTTAAATTTTGAAGGTTTTTGGTCTTTTTATGTCCACTTCCGATTGTTTCCAAACCTACTTCCGGTTTTCCCGCCTTGATTAAAATCGTAATATCTCTTCAACTAATTAACTTAGAGAAAAAATAAAATATTCTTTGGAAAGTCAAATAAATACTCTATCAAATAAGATCAAAAGCTGCTTTTTTAATATTTGGTCAAAAATGACATTTCCAACGTGTTCGGATACCTTAATGTGTTTCTGTAGAAATCTTTTGTTAAAGTAAAATTTTTTTTTAATTGATCAGCTTTAACTGAATATTTCTGGTTCTTTCTTGGACCGCGGTAGCCCGGTTGGAAGTGTAGATTAGTAACCGGAGGGTGGCGAGTTGGAATCCTACCAAAGACCGTCGTATATAAAAAGGGACTGGTACACGTTAAATCGGCCGTGGCCTCAAATGTCCTCGTTTTGGCGTGGTGTGGAAGCTTGGAGATTGGGTTGCCAGCTCAGGTGTTATCTAGTCTTCTAACCGTGGTTCAAAATTACGTGGTGTTGTTCTCGGATCTTTATTGGGGATTGATCCCAGACCGTCGACAATATCCCGTGTGTTGCTCTAGGATGACGTTTATTAAAATACCTACCTTCGGACTTTCTCCAGTAGACTGGCTGGTGTACAGCGGTTGGACAAAAATATGGAAACACCTCGTGAACTGCATGCTTGAAAATAAATGTTTATTCTAGTAAAATGTGTAGGTGGCGCTGATGTTTTCGCCGTCTATACAACGTCGTAAATACGCTGCGCAGGTCTGTCGTTGTCAGGGCATTGTTCTGTGAAGTTGTAATTGCATCATGTCAGAATTAACAGACTTCGAACATGGACACATTGTAGGAGTTTCGTCTGGTGGGTGCTTCCGTAAGCAAGGTAGTGTTTCAAGAGGTACTGTTTAGTGTTTCAAGAGGTACTGTATTTAAGATTTATTCCGCATATTTGAAAAGCGGAAAAACATCATTCGCTCAATCACAGCGTGGATGAAAGTGTATGTTGAGTGATCGTACCAGACGATCATTAAGGAGAATTGTGACTGAAAATAAGACCACAGCTGCAAAAGTTACTGCTGAAATGAATGTCGTGCTCACAAACCCGTTGAGTACCATAACAATAAGATGGGAGCTCCATAAGCAGGGTATTTCTGGCCGAGCTGCAATTCAAAAACCATTCATCCCTGATGCTAATGTCTGTAACATGAAAAATTGACGTATAAGTCATAAAGCTTGGACTGTGGAGCAATGGAAGACAGTAAATTTGGTTGGACGAGTCTTGTTTCACACTGTTTACCATTTCTGGCCGAGTTTACGTCTGGCGAACGTCATCCCAAGCCTATAATACAGACTGCTTGTTGCCAAGAGTGAAACATGGTTTGGGCAGCCATATCGTGGTTTTCTGTGGGCCTCGTGATTACTCTGCAAGGGCACATTAAGGCCAAAAATTATGTGAACATTTTGGCCGATCAAGTTCGTTCCCTGGTACAAACTTTGTTCCCCAATGATGATGGTATCTTCCAAGACGACAAAGCCCCTGTTTACCCAGCTCATATAGTCCAGGATTGGTTTTCTGAGCACGAGGATGATTTGTCACATCTCCCCTGGCCACCATAGTCACCAGACTTCATTATTATTGAATCTTTGTAGTCTACACCTTGGAGGAAAGTACGCGATCGCTATCCCCCGCCGTCATCGTCATCTGAACATGCCACCGTTTTGTAGGAAGAATGGTACAATATTTCCTTGGCAAGCATACAGGAACTGTATTTATCCATTCAGAGAACACTGCAAGCTGTTTTGAATGTCAACGGTTTTCCTATTTTTTCCTACCGTTATATAATTGGGCAAGGTTACATGTTTTTTTTTTAATATTTCCGTATTTTTGTCCTACCCCTGTGTGTTTAGTATTTCGAATTTAGGAATTAATGTCATGGGGACAAGTGGAAAATAAATTATTGAAGCGTATCGCAGAATACGAAGCGACCAGACGGGAAAAGTAAATATGGAGAGATAGCTTCACGTCGAAACGTCACTGAACGAGGCCAGCGGAGTCGAGAAGAAAAATATGGGTAAATAATCCTTGGCAAAAACAGCCTGGTTTAGCATGTAGAATCGGGACTACAATTTGTCCTACTAACGTGCTAGCACTGAAATAACGTCAGCATCTGGAGTTTGTTTTTTGAGCTATTTGCTGGGGTATGCCAATCGGTTTACATCAGGAAACTCTGTCGAATATTATTGGAATTTAAATTATAATCAATCACGCTGAATTTCAACGGAAACTCTTTTCTATCGTGAATTCCCATCCCAGAATTCATTCGGGAATGTTTATATTTGAACTCGGGCGTTTGCCTGAGAAGTAAAATTGAGCCGCATTGGTTGAGCAATTAAGCGGTACTTTTTTGTCTTTTGTAATTTTCACTACTGGTAGTTGTCTCGACGAGGTATCTCGTCATTACTGACCAGATTTTGATGGACGAGATACCTCGTTGAAACTCATTAGGAGAGTTAATTGCCGCGAATTCTGTTTTACTTTGAGCGCAGACCGTCCGCAACACTAAACACTTTTTTTTTGTTTGTTTTCTTTCAACAATGTGTAGCTCGGTCTCAGTGGATCAGAATAAAAGATGCCTGTTGAGAGAGAATTCTCTTTTCACAATTCATTCTGGAATGCTTGTTTCGTGCGTAGCCATCGACTTCGAAAACTGAATGAACCACGATGTCGGGTGAGCAAATTCGATGAACTTGTCAACTGGACGGTTATAAACTTCCAGCGCACGCCAGTTTTGAGTTTTATGCGCCGTTTTGTTCTCGAGAAACTGAAACCGGATCCCAATAATCCTCATTTTTTATTCGGCGCAATGCTCTGTACGTTCGGAATATAGAGTTTCGTTCTAGCTAGCCCGTTGGTAAATTTATTATTTGCTCTTCTCGAAAGGCATAAAGGGGAATATCTTCCGCGTCATTCTTTTCCCCTAATTGCGCAATTAGGCGAGATCGCCGCGTTGAGGTATTCATAACTGCCGTTGAACTGGTGGTATATAGTATTAGTTTGCAGGATGGAAGTAGGTTAGTATTAGTATTAGTTAATTAACGTCGCATTCTGGAACAAAGCAAGTCTATGGGCGACGGTCCGGAATCTTATCCCGAAGGAAAGGACAAAGCCTCGTTATTTTGTACCACGGCCAGCGTAGAAACCGAGAAAAACTTAGAAAATAAAAGGCACACAATGTACATTAAATCAAGTGTTTCTCGTCTTTTACAACAACGTAAAACTACAAATTAACATAATAATACCAAATGCGGTGAAATCTGTTTTGAAAGCCTTATTCATGCTTTGTCTTTTGTAACATTTTGTCACTTTCTTTTCAAGGGTAGGTAGTTAATTAGCGTCGCATTGTAGCAACATAACGGGCTATTGACGACGGTCCAGTATCAATCCTCAACTGAAAGAACCGAGGTCAACAACACCACGTAATTTTGAACCGTGATCAGATGATTAGATAACACCTGAACTGGCACCCTACTCTCTAAACTTCCACACCTCGACAACTTGAGAGCATATGAGGCCACGGCAGATTAAACATATACCAGTCCCCACGTACACGACGGTCTTTGCTGGACCTAGTTTCGAACTCGCAACCCTCCGTTTGGTAATTCGTCGCTTTTCCAGCTTATCTACCGCTTCCTTATTTTTATAGGGGATAGTTGAAGAAATGTAATCGTTTGTCCCATTTGTGCGCACTTGATGGTAAATTAACATTTAGAATTTCTAATGGTGGGTATAAAACGAGGTTGACTGAAACCAAACACTAAATGGCAGCAGAAGAAAAAGTCTGGAACCATTCGATCTTTCACTTTCCGGTATCTTTCCCACATTGAAGTCTCGGAATTCCTAAGCTATTTTTGTTTGCTTCCATCCCATTATTCTATTCCTCAATCCCTCCTGTTTTCCAGAATCACGATTGTATTTCTTCTGTGTCAGTGGAACATATACTGTGTATGTGTACGT
This sequence comes from Metellina segmentata, assembly GCA_947359465.1. Lineage (NCBI taxonomy): Eukaryota > Metazoa > Arthropoda > Arachnida > Araneae > Tetragnathidae > Metellina > Metellina segmentata. Next base: position 104,953,723 of record OX375875.1, read on the forward strand.
TACTTTATATTGTGCCTGGCGCAGCATGGTCAAATATTGCCACTGCGTCATAAAACTGCAAGCCAATCACGACATTCACAGTAACGCAGTTGTAAGCGCAGTGGATTAGCATCTGGAGGGTTGCGATTTCGAAACGTGGTTCGGCCAAAGACCGTCGTGTGCGAAGAGGGCTGATGCACGTTAAATCTGCCGTGGCCCCAAACGTCCTCACGTTGATATGGTATGGAAGCTTGGAGAGTGGGGATGCTAGCTCAATTGTTCTCGTCATCTGACTGTGGTTCAAAATGACGAGGCGTTATCCTTGGATCTTTCCCATCGGGGTTGATCTCGAAACTTCGCAAATAGCTCGTTGTGTTTCTCCTGTTCGATGTGAACTACCTACCTAATCACGACAATTTTTACTTAAGTTTGGCGCAGCTTGGCCAAACATGACCCTCTCGCCATGAAACCCCAAAATGACTAGCTTGACAGAAAATGCCTCTCATTGCATCTAACAAGATCCGCGCACCCTGTTTCGATCCTATCGGTCGTTGATCTGTGCGCTTTTTTAATTTAGGTTCCACCCGATCGAAAATGTCGCTTAACCCGATGTCTCCAGGTCAGAGAGCTGTTGACAAAAACCCAAACCCAATCGTTCATCGCCTCTCGCGTCCAACTCAATTACGCGGCCATTAATGGAGAATGCAAATTCGTTGATTCACTTGTTCTGAGCTTTTCACTTCTCCGACGATCGGGAGCGTGAAGAATTAATAACAGGAAAAAGTAGGCAAAGTTATTACTCACGGGTAAAGTGTTACCTGTAACAAGGCCGTCGCACAGCAAAGGGGGATGAAAAACAACCGTCGGGCCGTGCTGAATCTCTTAATCCCGTCTCCGGCAAATTGAGAAGTTCTTGACTTTTTAATGGGGGTCGGTCCACTCTCTTCGATTGCCCGTCGGGGAAGGACCTTTCCTTTTATCTACTGCCTCGTTTAATCATTATCGTCTTATTAAACACTTTATAAAAAGCTCTCTCCGCGTGTAATGAGTGAGAGGTAATTTCGCGAAAACATAACTTGATCAAATATGCGCGTTATACATTCTGTAGAAGGATTAATGGTTTTTTCGGACGGTGGGGCATTGACTTGGTCCCGGCTTATTGGGTTATAGGACTGAGTTGTCGTGGTGCTTTTTTAATCGTGGTATTAATGAATTGGTGGTTGTGTGAATTGTATGATGGAGGTCAGCGATTTGTTACCGATAGTCTGTTGGCAAATGCAGATTTCGTTAGGTTTTTCACCGTAAGGACAATGTAGAGCACTTATCTGCGAGGAAAACTTTCCAGGTCGATATCCGCTCAGAAAAAATTTAGTTTTTGGGGTAACGATAAGTGTGGAAGTTGAAAACTTTGATCAATGATGTTGAACATCTTACTCCATCGAAATGGCCATTGACTGCATTTTGTAATCTTTATTAGTCGTTTTGAAGTTTTACATTTTTACTACGGTAAGGGTTACCCGATGGTCTCAATTAAGAATGACAATTATAGATAATGTTCAAAGAAATATGGATATAATTTGAATGTAATTTGACTAATCCTGGCTAATTGGGTCAAATTAAAGCTAGTGTGGATTGTTCAAAGTTTTGGTAAATTGTCTACAAATTTTGAATGCATAATCTACCTAGGTGGCTAAATCATTTAATATATTTTTTGTTATTTGTTTCATCGTGCAATCAATTGCTCTTAGAACCTCGATGCTTCAAAGTACTCACAGTCCAGAACTTACAGAATTTTATGTCCTGTGTCGTAAGATGAAGATATTATTATTTTGGACTGCACTGTTTATTTTTTTCGCTGTGTTCTTTCTTGATGTTCACTTTTCCACCGATACAGCAAATTACTGCTTAAAAATCATCACCCTGCTTCTCAGCTTACTCATCTGTTTTCCTGCTTTAACGCTTAAATGAATAACACGCTCTCAGTCCATTTGCAACGTATAGAAGCACTTCCTTAGATTATTCTCGGCGTTAAGTTCCGTAATTTGCGTGACATGGATAATACTCTGCTCCAAACAGCATTTAATTTCGTTCAAGTTCAATCAACCAGTAAGCCGTTTACAATGTTAAATTATCATTTTAAAGTGAGTTGTGATGTTATTCAAATTTGAATAACCTACGGAGTACATTTCTAGTAAATTGTGTCAGCCAGATTGCATATTCTCTGTGCATATCGTTGATTATTATTTGTTGTGTGATCATTTATAGGTATAATTTTAAGCTAGGAGGCAAGAAAGAGTAGTTAAGGTAGTTAAATTAACGTTGCTCCGCGATTGGTGACGATCCGGGATCAATCACGAAAGGAAAAATCCGTGGACAACACCTAGTAGTTTTGAACCATGGTTAGATGACGAGATCAACACCTGAGATGGCACCCCACTCTCCAAACTTCCACACCAGGGCAACGTGATGACATTTGAGGCCACAACAGGTTTAACGTACACCAGCCTTCGCGTACACGAACTAGCAACCTTTTGGTAGCTAATCCGATACCTTTTCAATTGGGCTGCCGCGGCCTTGAGGCAAAAAAGTTGATTGAATCCGTTCTTTTGGCGTGTATGAAACTTACAATATTTAGCACATTGTTTCGAGAAATTAGGTATGCAAAATAAGTAAAATAAATGTAGGTTAAAGTTGTAAGATGGACCAGCAAGTTTTTCGCTGTATATTTGAGCACAGGTATGCTGACGTAAGTTCTACCAAATGCCTTCAAAAACGTCTTCTGCATTAGTGAGAGCACGTTTTTGTTCTGTTTAGCGAGTAAAGCAGTATACAAATTGTTATTGAATGACTTATTTACGACTATCATTTGTAATCTGAGTTAATGAAAGACCAAACAATTTATTTTTCGATCTGGCCCAGCATTACTGAAACGGATGAGTAAATTGAAATTTCAAGAATGGCTTATGGAGATGAAGGTTGTTTCAAAAGCAACCACCTACATCACAAGCAGCACAAAGAAAAAGCTTATTCTCAAGGTTCCACACAGGGTTAAATACCGCTCTCGAAATTCCGCTCTATTGAAGTAATTCTCCTTTCCCTCTATTACTGAGTGCTATCAACTGTACCACTCAGGTGGAACGTCTTAGGAAACGCATTCTATCTCGTTGTAACGACAACATGGAGTGTAATGTGACAGCTAGGATAAAATCGAGTGAATTTCCGAAATGTGTGTCCAACGAAACTTAGCGAGACAAGCTTCAGCAAATATACATGAAAATTGGGGACCCCGTTACATATCAACGCCGAACTGAACAACTGAATAATTGTTCAGTGTATATCAGGTCTACATGATGCTACGTATGTCGAAGTGAGTTTTAGTTTCAGTTTTGAAGCTCAGGAACGATCTGCATGGGCCTCCCGTAAAAAATAAGCTCAAGTTTCGACCTCGTCATCTGATAGCAATGCAAAATTACAAGGTGTCCTAGAACCTTTCCCATCGAGATTGATCCCGGACCATCACCATTAGCTCATTGTGTTGGTCCTGTGCGACGTTAATTGAACTACCTACCTGTAAAAATAACTCCGAAACTTCCATACATTTAGTAAACTATACTTAACTTGTAGAATATTTAAAATGCGTTATTCACGCGAGCAACAATCGATTGAAAAGTAGCGTCCTTGGAAATGAGTTTTAGTATGCATTCAGCCATTTGCCTTGAGAATACTGTGTGACCTAAATATATAAAACGTAGAACACATCCCTTTTGAAAATCAATTAATTTCCCCTAATTAATGCACCTCATTAACCTTTGTATTCGTTCTCACTTAAGTTTGCTTGTGGAGTTCTCGTATTCATCTTCAGCTCGCATTTCATCTTCAGGTAGTCTTGAATATGCAACAGTTATTGAATTTCTGCTCAAGTTTGTTACTATGCATTGAACCTTTGGATAAACCTGCTACAGATATTCACATTATTAATCATGGTAATTGAAGCTATTTTTTGAGAGCCTTATAAAATGTTGATTGATATGGTAGATGGCATACAAGATATTTCATGTGACGGTTTTAAGAAAGCAAGGATTTCGGAAGTCGGCATTTTAGTTTTTTCTTTTTCTTCTACGATCACTGAACGATGAGCGATGCAATTTTTGGGGAGTGGCAATGGATTTTAGATGCTTATCTACATGCCTTCAAGTCACTGAACTGACAGTAGAAAACAGACTTCGTGGAAAGTCATGACGCTGGAGAAATCATTATTTTCTTTGGCATCTACGGCGTTTTGCTGCAATCGTACTATGCGTTGGAATTGAATAGAATCAGTATTTCTGTTCAGTCATGAACAGGGACGAGCCTGCGTAGTGGGCTATAGGAGCGTAAGCCCCTCTCAGACCGTATGAAAATAAAAAAATATCCTTATATAGTTCATTGATTGTTTCTTTAAAAAATCACTAACACAAGTGTTTTTACGCTTTTCCTCCTTGTTCATTGCTTTCAGTCTATTTATAAAAGTGCTCGAATTCGTATCTACTGGGGTTGGATAAAATAATTAAGAATTTTAATATTGGTCATTAAGACATTGTGTGACATCTTTTCTCTTAAATACAGCTTCTATTTATCTTAGAGCAGTCACTTTGAAACTTGTCTCTAGAAAACACTCCAAAATGTCTCTTGAGAACATATTATCAAACTAGTCTTTAGGTACCATACTCTAAAACTGTTCTCTAGGTACCATACTCTAAAACCAGTCTAGGTACCATACTCTAAAACTAGTCTCCACGGTAACATTCCCTAAATCTAATATCTTGTTTCTTTTTCCTTAGAGGTGTTTTGGTGTTCCTCAAAGACTAGTTTCAGAGAAGTAACTCTTCTCTAAAACAAAGTCTTTAAGGAACGCACTAAAGCCAGTCTCTTGGGAACACACTAAACTAGTCTCTTGGGAACACACTGAAACTAGTCTCTTGGGAACACACTGAAACTAGTCTATTGGGAACTCTCTGAAACTAGTCTCTTGGGAACACACTAAACTAGTCTCTTGGGTACTCTCTGAAACTAGTCTCTTGGAAACTCTCTGAAACTAGTCTCGAGAACTCTCTGAAACCACTCTCTAGGTAACACTCTATATCTAGTCTCGGTAACACGCTCAGAAACTAATCTTTGATAAACACACTCTTAAGACTACTGTTTCAAATAAATTTTTTAATTACCCCTAGATTAAGAGCTTATGATAAAAATATAAATGTGATGATTGTGTGTGATCCTGCGTGCATATTTGGTCATGAGATAAGCAGATATGCTTCTTAAAGGGACAATTATCGCCCTTGCTTTTACACAGGTAAAAAAATTTATGCATGTAGTACGACGCGCAAACTTCATTGGGATCGTGAAATATCAATTGGTTTTCTGAATGTTTCTACAAAAAAAATTAATCTGGGCAAACCCAGATTAATTTTTTACACTGAATATCGTAACTTTTTAGTATTTTTACTTATTTTTATAGTGTCTTAAAAATTCAAATACAAGTCCATTCTAGTTTTTGTAAATATTGTCTGGCCAATCAAATTTTATCAAAATAAACTCGTCATATTTTATTTATCTGTTTTTCAGATGAAGAAAATGCGTCTTAAACGGGGAATAAAGTACTCTTCGTCCAAAAAAAATATAGTTCTCATAATTTTCCCACTATTAATGATTTTTACGTGACGAAAACATGAACATATTTGAAAAGGACCTTGACTACTCTTTTTCAAAATTTAAAGTTCTGCTCTGAAATCGCAACAAATTGGCTGACAAATGTAATATAATGGAATGAATGTGTGAAATGCACAAGGAGGAATATTTGACGTGGAGAGGACTTTAAACTTGTTAAAGTTACATAGCAATGACGTAAGGTGTTCCATTGTGTCTTGTCACCGTCTGTGCCAACAGTCTTGACAGTGAAACACTTGAGACATTATAACGAATTTTTTTTTTAATTCGGGTTTGGATTTCTTCCAGGGTTTTAAATTTGCGATCATTAGTCGTACTTTGCTCCTATAAATTTCTTTTCGACTGTCACATTTTTTTAAACACGGTCATTTTTTAACGGCCATCGTGAAGTTTAAATACACGGATGTTTTTAAACTTTTTTTCTTCCATTTTTTAAAACTGGTTTAGTAACCTTTAACATTAACGTTGCCCAAGGGGGAAATATTTAATTTGTCAGTTGCCGTGTTTATTAATTTATAACTTAAAGGATTTCTTTAACTGTCAAAACAAAGTCAAAAAGAATAATACGAACAATTAACAAATCTTTTGTTTTCAAATTGAATAATATAAAAAAAATAATATTTACAACAATTTGAAATAGGCACTAACTAATAACTATAGGTAGATAGGTACATAACAATAATTATTGTTAGTTATTAATTATTTATCATTTATGGGGGAAACATAAACTTATATTTTATGTCCTGCTAATAAAAGATATTGGAGCCTATAATTATTATCTGCCCCAATATTTGTTATTTACAGTTAGTAAAGAAACAAGTTCGTTAACTTTCTTCCCCTTAAGCCGACTCCTTTTTTCACTAACTGTCCCACCAGTTGGGGAAAAAGCTCTTTCTGGGGGGACAGACGTCACCATCACTGACAAATACTTAGTTTGCACGGTTATTTTTTAAATTTTTACAATGGTACTTTTTTTATTAAAAAAAAAAAAAAACATCGACTATGTAAAAACATCGATGTTGAACAAACACCAGCTCCAAATCATCGATGGTAAATAAATCGGTGTTTTTTTTTTTAAATAAAACATCGATTTTTTTAAAACATCGACAACGATGTCGCATCCCTTTCCTCGTCCTTTTCTGACAATTCACCCTTGGCCACTTAGATCTAAAAGTATGTTTAATTTACTGATTATAAAATTTTATGCTACTTGGTTATTTTTTCAAAATTTTTATAGTTCTGTTTTCATTTAAAAATAAAACATCGACAACGTAAAAGCATCGATGTTAAAAAAAACATCTGCTCCTAAACATCGATGGTAAATACATCGATGTTTTTTTTATTAAACATAACCCAGGCAAGTGATTAGCGTTGACACTCTATTCCAACAGTTCTGGATTCGAATCTATTTCTTGATTTCTTCTTTTTACACCCTAGTTCTTCGCTGCTATATATTTAACTAGTTGAATAACACTACGTTGATCTTGTTGAAATGGTTAATTGTTGATTGAAAAATGAATTGGAATTGTCACTTTTCTTACATAGAAGAATGCTATAGTTTAAGTTGTACGGAAAATAACTTTTTAACTGTGTTTAAACTTTTTTTTATAGCTTCTACAATTTACTTCGGATGCAAATATATACATTTAATTCCTGAATTATATATTGCAATATACAAAACATTTATAAACAAAAACGAAATCCCGATGAAAAAATTTAGAATTCTGGAAAACGAAAGATGTGCGAAGTGTCGAATTTCGACTTCCTGAGTTAAAATAGAGCAATTCGAAAAAAGACAGAAAAATATTGATAAAGACGATAATGATTTATGAAATTTAGAAATGCTCAAATATGACCGCGTCATTTCCCTGTATTAACTCATTCACAAACCCTGTAGAACGTGTTTCCTTGTCAATATTCATTTATTGCAAGAAAACAAACTTTAGATTTTTAAATTGAGTCTTTGAGGGGCACTTTTATCACTATCTGTGTGCCAATTTTAGTGGTTGTAGTTTTATAGATTCGTCTGAAGACAGGAAAGTAATAGCCTATGTTTCCATCAGTGTTCTAAAGTATAAGTGTACCAGATTTGGTGTGGATTGATCAAACAGTGTAGATTTGTTTTGAAAATATACACACGTTCACACACAAACATCCTTTTTTTTTTATAAACTATATGTATTTTGTAATCTTGCGTCTGGCTCAGCTTATTCGGTTTTGAACCTAGCGCCTTAAAATCCAAATCCTGGATTCGAATCCCTGTCAGCATAATTATTCGCAGTGATTCGGAATCTTTGTGGCAACTTAGCCACAGATTTTTTGATAATCCCTATGAAAGGGAATTTTGAACACGCATCTTCCCTGTCCGATGGGGAATTCTATAAGATTGATTTGGGACGTGGTCGAAGGAAGACCACGCTGGAATGGACCTGTCTATTTTCTTTGTTTCCTTATTTGATAAATATACAAAAAGACTAACTGGATTGGAATTGTATAAATTTCACCACACGCAACTTGTTTGAGCTAAATTTATAACTAGTGTGTAATTTTTATCACCACAATCTTGTCGGTCTGGTCGGATTTGCCTTCGTGTAACAAAATAACCGCATAGTGATGAAACAAACCCAGAATCGACAAACTACTATTAAAAAGTTATACTTTAATCTTCTGTTGATCCGATGTGTGCAAATTGAAAGATTAATCCTAAAAACTTTTTCTCCTTCTGGGACACATCTTTATGTGTACGGGATTCACGAATCCGAGGTCGGTACCAGAGATTTATTTTTTCCCACGGCGCCTCTGGTAAACACAGGGGTTGGGACTCCAGGATGCCCAATCAATCTTTCTCTTCCATTCTTTTTTTCACAATAACTTGATATTGTGTCAGGGAAAATAGGCCCTTCGCCACAAAAAAACAACCAACCAAAAGAACATTTTTACAAAATTAAAACGAATAACAAAAAGCAAAACTGCGACTCCAAATAAATGCCCAAAAGAGAAAAATGCACTCAAAATGCATGTCACCGCAGGCCTTGGCTGTGTGTGCATTATATTGAGATCACATCCAAATAACAAAATAAGTACCCAAGTAGATCATTTTATCAACTGAGAAGAGAAAACTACCGTTGACAAAAACTATTTACTGTCTGCTTGGACCAAATTCTGTAGCACGTTTCAAACCAAACATTTTACCCCTCTTCCCAATCCAACGGAGTACTTTTTTCCTTTTCCATTGATTTTTTTTAATTGCTGATGATCTGTTATGCTTCCATTGCAACGCCGCAATGTTGCTGCCTGCCGGAGCGTGAGAGGTGTACTACGCGAATGAACGATGCGACCTTGCTATGTCCACTTGCAGCTAATGTCTCATGCAAACGCAGTACGATTAACTTCAATTAGTTATGCTGCATTAAGATTAGAAAGCTTTGACAGTTGTCTGGCTGTGCCTGTTTCAAGGTTCGCCGGGTTGATTATTGTGTCGCATTTTTTTATTTTAATGGCTTCTGTCAGTCTCGGTCGTTTTTAAGAGTTATTTATTCTACACGGCTTCGCAAAGCATGTCCGCTTCTTAAATGTGTGAGGAGTTGATCCTTCCTCACGGTATTCATTGTTTTGAAAAGGTCCGTTCCTTTTGTCTTTCGAAAATCGAAAAAGTGTACGTATACGAGCTTGGAAGAATGCTAGAATTAGTTGCCGTGTGCAATTCTTTCGGGTATGGACTACACTGTGTAGTACAAGTACATTAGTACAGTGTAGACTACACTGTGTAGTACATTAGTACAGTGTGTAGTACATTAGTACAGTGTGGACTACACTGTGTAGTACATTAGTACAGTGTGGACTACACTGTGTAGTACATTAGTACAGTGTAGACTACATTGTGTAGTACATTAGTACAGTGTAGACTACACTGTGTAGTACATTAGTACAGCAGTGACTGATCAGTTTTTGGAACGTTGCCCTTCCATTGAATTTTAGATTTTAAGAAATCAAGCAAATGGCAATCAAACATTTGTTTGATTTCTTGAATCTAAAAATGTAAATACGTGTAAGCTTTCAGAAAGACAACCCGTTTGCGATATTTGCCATTTTGAGTAAAGCATGGAAATTCAGAATTCGACATTTAGCATAAAATTATATTCATCCATAAAAACTATTTAGTATTTTCAAATTAAATTTTTTTTTATATATATTCACGTTTACAAAAGTTCACATGGCTTTTTAAACACCATTATTTTTTGGTCTGGGCCGTCATCTGTCTGTGGTTCGGAATTACTAGGTGTTGATCTCGGATCCTTCACTTCGGGATCAATCCCGGACCTTCGCCAATAGCCTTTTTTTTTTTCGTAGTGTGACGTTGATCAATTACATACCTGATTCAAAGAGCGTTCTTTTTGATTAAAAAAAGTATTTCTTTAGAGTTTCGACGGGCCTTAAAAAGACCTGATTTTTCACTTTAGTTTTTAAGGGCCCTTGAAAAGCCTTAATATTTGCTGAAAGTCCTTAAAAGTTTTTAAAAGCTTTAATTTTTGCGTACACGGTCTTCGGTTGTATTCGAGCTCGCAAACCTCTGATTGCTAATCCGTTACTTTCACAACCGGGCTACCGAGGCTTTTTTAAACCTGTGCGGAGACCCAAACCTAATACTTATGAAAGCTTCACCTGTTCATTTTGGGGTTAATAATCTATTGAGGTCTGAAATGTAGCCTTAAAAAATGACCCTGTGGGTACTCCTTTTATTTGTGAATGGGCTTCACGTACCCCACGTGTTTTAGTGATCATTTTTATCCACACGTGGCTTACTGTCTTATGTATGCCGTATGGCCCGGGATACCCCCCTCCCCCATTCCAGTGCGAAGAACGGATGTCAAAACTGAAAACTGACTCGTTTTCGCCTTGGACACGATTCACCCATCATCATCTCTTGTTGGGCAAGATTCCACCTTTTTGTCGTGCATGCTCTTAAGTTTTTACTGACTAACATATTTGAATCGACTGTCGTATTTTTAATCATCGTTTGATATTTGTTGAAAGATCAATTTTAAATTTGCAAGATCTTATTGGGGAAAATTCCTCATCCAAATCTTTCCTCCTTTTAAAATACCGTTGGAATTTTAAATATAAAGTACTTTCACCGTTATTTCCATACTTTTATATTGCATGTCATGTTGATCGGCATGTTTAAAAAAAAATTTCCATCATACTATTTCAGTCAACAATTTCTTCTTTATTTCTTTTCACGAATACTTTATTTTATGTAGTACACAATCTTATTTTTAAAAATCACTCAATTTTGTGTTGTGTAAATTTTCTGCATAAGAGACTTTACATCTACCTTTTATTACAATGTTTTTATATTTGTATTAATTTTGTTTATTTTTATCTTGCGTTTGGCGCATCTTGTCCGATTTTGGCTTTAAGCCATAATTTCCCTCACAAAATCCAATCCCGGGATATTCAAGCTATCTTCTGTTTTCAGCCCAGTACTATATTCTCCAATCCATCTCCTTTTCTTTAAGTTCACACCATTTTTTACTCGTTGTCTTGTGTTTGGCACAGCCAAATATGGCTTTTGCGCCATAAAACGCCAAAACAACCAACCTAAAAAGAATGAAAAATTTCTTTGCAAATGCCTTAGAAGGGCTCTTAATTTTTCTTTTGCTTGATTGGGAACTCTGCTTGGGTTTTGAATACCTTCGTTTTAAAGGTATTAAAATTGATATAGAAAATATTTGCATGGAACGTAATTTTCTTATTGTCATTCATTCCTGAACGAGCATATTAAAAATCTAGTAGGTAATGATAGTTAAGCAACGAGTTTGTTGAACTTGAACCATCGCTTCACACGCGTAACCAGCTGTATTTGAACTGAAAGTTACAAGGTTAGATGACACCGATTGGTTGATTTTTTTTTTTTGCATTTGAAGCCATTTCGAACGTTTCGCAAACGCATGAACTATGTCGTAAGTTTACGTGATTGTTAGGTTTTATTGTGTAACGATGTAGTTCATTTCTCTTTCTGTGCATTTCATGACGAAGTCAACATGATAAATGAACTGCCTTTTCTTTGGTTGAATCAACGTAATTTATTAAGTGTATACCTATTGTGGTTTAATCTGAATATTCCTGACTTCCCACTAAGCATTCAAAAAGTTTTTGTAAATACACCTTATCCAAGAATTGTTTTTCTGGATTGCTAGTCATGAATCAATGGTAATTATAACCCCTCTGACATAATTTATTGTGTTTGGGAATTATTTTTGTTTTGTATTACGTATTCAGTTTGATAAGAAGGCACCGGGTATGTATAATCATGAACTACAACGATCATATATAATTATTTTGCAACGCTAATTTTTTCTAATTATCTATTCTCATTCGCATGTTTTTGTTTGAAGGACTTTGGATAATTAATTATTGTATTTTAATTAGCTGTGTGTGGATATACGAACTGGTTTCTGGTTCACGTATGCTGAACTTGTTGCATTGTCTCTGACATATCAACTAGATTTCCCTCTCGTTTCAGCAGTCAAGGCATAGAGAATTTTTCTATTGGGACGGAGTCGAGGTTTCGGTTTGCCGTGTGATCACGATGCCTTTGCTTCCTAGGATAAGGCATTTTGCGGGGGTGTTTTATCTCTTCCTTATATCTCTGGTCCCAAGTTATCAATGACTTGAGCGGTTGAAACAAATGGTAGGTGGAGGTTTTCCAAGGGAATGAGGTATGTTAAAAAGCGAAGGCATTCGTTGATAAGCCAGTCGACGCAATGTGGTTGAATGTGCGATTTCGATCGCTCTCGGTCCACTTTTTTGTTTTGTGTAACGAGCGGGTTGAGTCGTTTTGCGTTGGGGCGACAGTTGAGTCCGGCGTCACAGAACTTGAATCAAAACGAAGAATTTGCCATGAATGGCTTATGCCAAGATGTCTTGTTAATTTGGGTGCGTTAATAGCATACTTGCGAACTTTTCAAGGTTATCCTGAAGTCTCCCGAATAAAACACTCGGTTTTCCGGAAAAAATATAGTCCTGATTTTTCTTCAAGAAGAAATTTATCAAATGACACCAACTTCAACCTTTTTTTCGCCAAGCCATGGCAACCATGAAAGAAATATATCGGAATCAGTGGTTACTAAATTGTCGTACTTTTTGCACTAATTTTCCAGAAGATCTACAAATATACCAATAAAACTCCCAATACATAGTTTACTTGCGCATTTTTGCGTGTATATGGTGCCTTATTTGTTTACAAATATCTCCAAATTGGTTTCGCCGAGTTCGAACTCTGCCGCTACGGAAATAAATAGTAGTAGAGAGCGAGATTTTAATTTCTTTCAAAAAGCCGTATTTAGCAAAATTTTCTCCAATTGGTCGTTTTTTAAATTATTTTATTTTAATTATTGATTTTTAGTTATTTTTTCGTTTCTGAGAGTTGCTTCTTGATTTTTGTGTCGTTACAATCTCCCCGATTTTTATTCGTAGCGGTTGGCATGGCATGTAGTAGAATGATAGTAATACTTCAGTGAAACTGTTTGGGTTATTTACTCCTGTACGACTCATTTTTTAAAAATAAGTCTTACAGGAGTAAGGCAGGTCAAGACAATCTCAGAGTGGAGTATTAACCATAGATTATGAGTTCACGGCGTCACCATTTCAGTCTCTAAAAATTGGGTATATGCTTTCTGACCACGCCTATGTGTAAATGTATTACACTATTAACATAAAAAATGCCATGAAATCCAACCATTTGTTACATTACTAGCTTGATAAAAATATTTTTTTCCCGTGTCAACTTGTTTAAGTCTAATGTGTTTAGGGATAAATATGTATAACGATCACACGAACATTTTTATTACCTCTTCCAACGCTACCCCTAAATATTCACGAACTTTGATGTATTTTTGTCTCTATTTTGATACCAGATATTACTTCTTTTGGTCATATTTATGCAACGAAGTTATTCCGAATTATTCATATCGATAATTCTTGTTACCATTGCTTTGGTTCGTTTTAATTGCATGTTCGACATTGAAAATCAACCAATCCCAATAGGATTACCTTTTTTCATGCATTTTCATAACATTTCCTGTCCTTTCCTAATTTTTCGCTGACTTATACCCGCTTGTACCGCTCCAAGGCTTGACATTGGATACACGTCTTTCTTGCTATTTTCCTGTCGTTGTGAACTTAGAGAAACATTTTGTCCGGGAAGTTGTTGTGCCGTTGCATCCATTTATCATTTTTGAAAGGAGGTCCTTCGTTTCATCTGAATAACACGATATACTTTGAAAATGGAGCAGGACGCAAAGAGTACGATTGTGGAGTTAGAAGCTCACCTCCAGCAAGAAATATATAATTATTAATTGAATTTTCCAAGTAGTTATTAGGTCAGTTTTTATCTTACCAATTTATAACTTACTGTGTGGTTTCACTAGTTTTTTTTTTTTTAAATCCATTTATCTCAAAAAGTTTAACTGATGATCTTGTTATTTTGAGGAAACTAACCAAATCTTGATCTATTTTTAGTCATCGTCAAAAAATTGGCTTGATGACAAGATATCTCATATTAGTAAGATTTTGTCAGATTTGGATGCATAACAAATTTCGTCGAAACCACTTGGAGGGTTAAGCTTTTAAAAGTTCACGTATCACCATTACGCGAAGGTTGTATTTTTGAAAATCCCTGCTCTATGTATAGTGCAGTGTTTTTGAACCAGACGTGGTATACGCATCACTAGTCTAGTGGTATTAAGTAGCGTCTGCTCAACAATGTGTTGTCACTATGTAAAATTCAACCTACCGTAATTCCCCTTCTCAATTGCGTAAAACTTGGGGAAAATCTTAACTTTCTGCAATTCTTATTCACTATAAGTATAATGTTGATTCTTCAATGACACAAGCACATTGTAAATAATCGTTGCTATCAGTGTAAAATGATCAATTCCATGAAGTTATCTCTTTTCCGTCTATCCTCGGATTTTATGTATTTTCAGTACTTAAGATAATTTAGAACGTAAGTGATTTTTAAATGTTTACAATTGTTCCAGTGACTTAGTGCGATATAGAATCGTTCTTGTTCCAAACCGTGAAGTAGGTAGATGTGATGATTATGTTTTGTAACAATTCGTCCAAAATAGGTTAACTCTCTTCACTTTTATTGTCTATCGCTGTTTTCTAAATCTTCACGTTGACTACTGTTCCTTGATTTTAAAACTGGGGTTCCTCAACTTTCCTTTGCATTCGAAGTGATAAACATTTGACCAAAAAAAAAACCCCATTGTGCAAATACTGACATTATGTTGACGGATATGAGAGCATTTAAAAAAAACCAAAGTGCTGTCAGGAAACTAAAATAGCGCAGGTCTAAAATTGAGTTTAAAAAGAATTGTATTTTTGTGTTTTGATTATATTTGAGTTCCGCTCTATTTTGTAGAAATAAAACGTATTCTTTCCAGTATGCATCTTTATTTATAGCGCTGTCTTTTTAGAGTTTGCATAATTTTTTTTCTGGAGTTTGAAGTAGTGTGTTTCTTTTTCTTCCGAAACCAAGGAGTTTAAAAAAAATCTGCAGCCTTGTTTTAATTAAGAACAACTTACGTCGTGCATTAATTGGATACCTCATTCCCTTCTAAATATACCCCGTTTGCGCTGTTCGCTCGATGGAGATAAGTTTCCGAGTAACTCGAGACCGATAAGTAAGAAATGTTGAGGCATTATTGCACTCTTGTGGCTCACCACAGCGTTTGCGATGAACTGAGTGCGTGGGTACATCGCGGTTCGCCAGGACTGTCTTCATTGGGTCTCAAGGTCACGGCACCTTGCCCGTCTTGGGTTTTCAGCTGTCATTTACCCACGATGGAAAAGCCGTAGGCAGCACGACGTTGCATGGCGACGCTTTTTAATGTCTTGTGCGAGGGCTTTAATTTACTCAATTAAAGCCCCGACAAGATGTTGGGCAAAGTTGTTAGTTTTCTTCTTTCTACGGTATATTGTTGAGGCCATCCTTCGTGTGCTTGTTAGAGTATGACGTGTAGAGTACCTTTAAATTTTTCCCCCGAGTTTTAAGGCCTTAAATCCATGTTGGAAAAACCTCTGTTTTTTTTTCCTAGTGTGGGCTGAAGAACAAATTTCAAATACAATGAACTACTGCTGGTGTGATGTTCACCCACTTTTCGAAAACGAAAGGTGAAACGCCTCTTTTTGGCGATATGCAAATGCCGTTTCTTTTTGAAAAGAAACATGGCGGGGTGTCCTGTTTTGAATGAGTTATCTTTGTCCCGTTTTTGAGTTGGTGTGCTTTTCCGAGATCCATATTTTTTCTGTTTGATTCTGGGAGTTTCTGAACCAGATCGGTAACTGATATTCATTCCATGGTGTAGAATTTCAATGTTTCGTTTATTATTAAAGGATGTGCCTTTCTAATTTTTGCCATTTGCGCCTTTGACTAGCATCAGCCAAATTCAGTAAAAACATAGTTGATGGAATTCCTTACAGATATTGATCAGAGGCAAACGAAGCTTGATTCAAATGAAGACCTGAATAAAACAGAATAGCTTCCTTTTTAGTTTGGGAGTAATTAAAAATTTGATGGAGATGCTGTCTTATGTTTGTTTAAATATGATCCCTGCTCCACAAAACTCAACCGACCAGATGCTCCCACCATTATTGTTTGGAATGTTTTAATGTATAAAACTTAAATTTACATATAATAACTCATAGACTTGTGAAGGAAGTCACAGATTGAAAGAGGGTTCACGTTTCTTCAGTTGTTATCGAGGGGCCGTCGTAACTCAGTGGGTCCGCTCACTGCGTTAGCAACCTGTGAGTTGTAGGCTGTTCGGGTTCGATTATTCCCTGGGCGTATTTCCCTCTTTTGTGTTAGTAAATAGGTATCCTTATGTGTGCATGTCTAATATGTAATATTGTCTGTCTTGTGTCTGGTGCAGCATGGCCAAATATGGCCCTTGCGCCATTAAACCCCAACCGTTGTCGAATATTAAGCAACGAATAGGTGTATTGGGGCTATATAGATACATTCTTGGAAACAGGAATGAATTGATATCATAAGTTGGTAATTAGACCTTTTAAGAAAGCTGGCATGTTTAACTAAAAATAATCTAATTGACTATGAGAAGGTCAGGAGCTTAAATTTAAATTGAGAATGAATTTTGAAAACAAAATTCAATGGCAAAAATACAAAATATTAAAACACGTCAAAAAAGAATAAAAGCGATTTCAAGATAATAAACATAATTAGCTGTCCTTAAATTAAAACCAACAGAAGCCTCATCAAGAAATTTAGCTCTCGGATGTTTCAGCACTTAGGTCATAAGTGAGACATACGGTAGGTATTTTAATTAACGTCGCACTGGAGCAACAAATTGAGCTATTGGGGGTGGATCAGCGTCCCAAGGATCAGCTAAAAAAAGGGAAAGATCCTAGAGATGTGCGGAATCTATATTTACATTTTTGCAAGCTGAAAACATATTTGTAAGCAATTTATAATTTTGAAGAATGATTGCTATGAGGTAATTTTTTATGATGAGGAAAATTTCTGGAAGAATATTTCCCTTATTTACAAATATGCATGCTTCATTTGCAAAAGACAAAAGAGCACAAGTTTCAAATTATTTTATTCCATTCAAAGATGTGTATAGTCAATATTATTCTACATTATAGATAATTTTAATTCCCAAGTCAAGTGCTCTTTGTACCTCAGGTTTAAAAATAGATATGTATTTTCATATGGTATTTTTAAAAACGTATTTACAGAAATCTTTTTCTTACAGGTATGAGTTTGTTTTGGCAAAATTTGTTTCTAACGGATTCTCCATAAGCTGCTGATGGCTCCTCCAAATGTAAAAATAAAACATATTACTAGGTGAGTGCAATTTTTTTGTTATAATTTTTCTTTATGCACTTGCTGATTTAAAATATTTTCCACACTTTACATTTGAAAAACTAACTATTTTTTGGTGATTTTAAATATATATTTTTGACTATAGCATAATGAGCTTCTTTTAAAACAGGGGTCGGCAAACTACGCCAAATCTGGCCCGCCACCTGTTTTTAATCCGGCCCGCAGGTTAATATAATTTTTTTTCATGAAAAAATTTTAAATAAATAAATTTATGCGCTGTAACGCAATGGCCGATAGTCGACTTGATAAGTTGTGAATAATGACCTCACATGGTGCTACTGGTGTCGCATATTCACATTCTATCGTCTGCCGTTGCCATACAACAAGTGTTGCCAGTTCTCTCAGTTATTAGCCATAAAAGGGAAACCATTTATCGATTGTGAATTAATTAAATCATATTTGCTTGTGGCAGCTGAAGAAATGTGCCCAAAGAAAATAGATTTGTTTCGATCTGTCAGTCTTTCGGCAAGAAAAACTGTTAGAAGAGTTGAAGACATTGGGAGCAACATAGAGTTAATAAAAGGCAAGGCAAAAAATTTCCAAGTGGTTTTCGTTGGCTCTTGATGAGTTGACAGATATTACTGATATTGCTGCTGTTTATTCGAGGGGTCAATACTGAGTTTGAGGGGACTGAAGAACAATTAGCTTCTATGAATAGTCTGAATGGAATAATTACAGGCAAAGATATCATCAAGGAAGTCAAGAAAACGCTAATCCAGTACAATTTGTAATGGGATCAGCTTGACCCTGCTCTATGAGTAGAATTATCTATGTAAACATCTTTGAGTTTGCTACCTGGCCCGCCAAGTCTAAAATTTTTACAATATGGCCCTTTCCAAAAAAAGTTTGCCGACCCCTGTTTTAAAACCTGTTTTATGGCATTATGAACAGTAGGTTTTCATGCATAACTATAGTAAACCACATTACTACAATAACTACTGTTGTAAAAAGAGAGAAATGATTAATTGTAAAAATAAACCAAAATGCTCTTGGAAAGTTATTTAAAAAGAAAATATATTTAACTAAATATACAATTATATTTATTTTGCAATTGTAAATAATAGTTTTAGTAAAACAAATATTTTTCACGTCATATTCATTAATATTCTTTTGCAACATAGTTCATAAATAGAATTGAAAAATGAAACAATTGTAGTGGTGCAAAAAATTGGAAAATAAAAGTTAGAAAAATCTCATTGGATGCATATGCATTTAAAAACTGAAAAAATGTATTAGCAGTTAATTAAAGTCAACTATTTTAGGTACAAATTAAGAATACATCAACATTTTTTTGCTAGAGGTGCACTCTTCATTCCATTGTTGATCTTAAAAACTATCTTTTGTATAATTTTCCACTTACCATTGATTTTTAGGTAATTAGTTTTCACAATAAAAAAAAAATTAATTAGGCACTCAATTTTGAAGAATTTAAATAAAATTGCTTCATTTATTTCAGTTTTCGTAAAATTGATAAAATCTCTTGTGTTTAGGCTGTATGATTTTGTTATATTAAAAAAATTATTGAATATTTTAAATCTTCACCATGTCTGTCTCCATTAGTTTTAGATATATTAAGTTTAGAATTTTTTTCTATCCACTTATATGATAGCATAATTTTTTGTTTAAAATTTAAGAATAACTTAAAAATTTGTTTCAGACACTGAAAATTATAAAATTATAGTTCATATTTCTGTCGGATCCAATGCCTTTCAATTTTGAATGTAATCATAATGATGTTTAAGATAGCATTCAATTTGAGTACTTTGGATCTTAAAAAAAATGGTTTCTTTTATACAATATAGCATTTTGTAAAATTATAGTTTGTGTACATAATTTATGCTAGTTTTTTCTTCATTTAAAATACTGTAATTTTTAGCATTCTTAACTGTAATTAAACTTTGTTTTAAATTATAATTTAATCTATTTATAGTACTTACAAAACTATCATCTTGTATCTGGTTGTTTTAAAATTATTTCATTTTATTTTTTAGAAGTCCTTCAAGCTCAGGGGACACCAGATTTCCTAAGCTTGATGAATGTGCCCACTTTCACTACGAAAATGTCGAACTCGGACCAATTAAAGTGAGATATTTTATGATAAGAAATGAGATATCCTAGGAATTTTGTCAGAAATACCATATTTTCCATGCATTGATTTATAAGCTTAACTGTAGTTTCTCTTTCTTGAGTTATAAAAACGTCATATTTGACTAACATACAATTAATTTAGTTTTCAAAATTCAATATTTTACATGGTATATGTTATTTAAATGTTTTGATTTGCTAAGTTGATGGAGATATTTTCGCTTGTTTATAAAACAGTAATAATCTGATATTTAAGCAACCCAGTATGAATGAATTTACTCATCTAGGAAAGTGACCTTACTGGTGTCTTGCTTTTAATTGTGGCTTGCTAAAGTATTCCCATTATTTGAGTCAAAAGTGAAATATATTTCTCAAAAGTGTATTCATATAGAAATGATGTTGATTTTATACAATATTTGTATTTATTTCAAAGACCTGTTTCAGGGATAATCTGACATTATAAAAAGCTTACAGAATGTTGAAATTTTTATTAGATAATGATGGAATTATATCATGATAAATGTTAGTTCTCTTGAAGATCCCAGGCTAAGAAAGCACCAAAATGAACAAATATAGTTATGTGTATTGTTTACATTCTATCTTGACACGCCAATAATTAAAATATCTATTAAAACGTATAAAAATTCAATATTACTGGAAACATTTCTAAAAGTCACTGAGAAAGTTTACATATGCATTGTATTTTTTCGTATTGATTATGATCAGGAGCAAGATAGCTTACAGACATGTGTGATTCAAACTATTTTGCATATGTCATTGATAAATCATGTTTACTGAATCTGGTGATGGAAGCGAATCACAAGTGAATGCAGATTTCTCTTAATGATTACAATATCTTTGTTACCTATACAGCAATGTCTCTTATGGGTCAGTTGCATATAACTATGTTTAAACTTAATTGTTACTTAAATTCTGTGCATCATATTTCTGTAAGTCAATCATCTTTTTCCTGACTCAGTCAACCAAAGGTTGGCATCTGCAATATGTTTATGTAATATGTTTTCATCCATTTGTCTGGTGTAATGTCTGTTAAGTGTAATCTCAATCATGTATATACACTGTCGCTCAAAGTTTGGCATATTTGCGTTTATTCATTTTCAATAGTTCCAGACCAGATTTTTAATGTTAGCACTTTCTTGAGTTATACGTAATGTTTGGTGCAAACTTTATCAAAAACAGGCAATTTTATAAAGTGCTAAATTAAGCTCTGTTTAAATATGATTTTAATTCTTTTATTTAATTTTAGGTTCTTTTGTGTGATAAACAAACAGAATTCAACAAATCTTCCAATTTGTCCATTTCTTCAGCCAACAAAGAGAATGAAATCGACATTTTGTGCTTTTTAGTGACAGTCATCAGTAATAGTAAAAAATGGGTGGTGAGGCGAAGTTACAAAAATTTTACTTTCCTAGACACTCAACTACATCGTTGTGTATATGATCGAAAGTATAGCTTACTACAGGAATTGCCTAATGTAAACCAAGAAGGCTCAAAGGAAGAAGATTTTGAAGTGAGTTCTTTTCATCAGTGATTTTTTTTTTGTTTTCTCCAGTCAGCAATTAATGATTTAACGTTTTTATTGCTAAATTGTCATAAAACACACAAGCCTCTATAACAGTGCTTTTCAATGTTTGTCATCACGAGGCACACATAAATTAATTACAAAATACTATGTGGCACACCAATTAATATATTTTTTTTGCCAGTTTGACCAAAAAAAACAACCAGGTATGCTTTTGATAGATCGTAATAAAAGAATATAAAATTATTATTTATATGGAAATTACTTACAAAATTATTTATTAATGCATTTGTTAAAACTTGACCATTTGAAATGAAATAAATCTTACAATAATTATATTTAAAACTTTTTCACTATATATATAATAGTGTCATTCTAGTGGCAGACCAATTGAAAATTCTTGTTCTGTAGAGTCATTCTAAATAGATGCCAGTTTTGACAAATTCCATTCTCGAGTTGGAAATGCTTGAAAATTTTTTTGCTACTTATGTTTCAGTTTACATCTGTTGATTTATCGTAATAACCTTTTGAGCAACTGATGTGGTGGTAATTAGTTTTGTCTGAGAGGTTATGCTACAGAAGTTTGCAACTGAAGAGTCTTTCTGCTCTTTACAAGTGTCATGCAGCCTGTTGCTGGGTTGCTGCCACACTTGGATGTGACCATCATTGTGCTATAGACAGAATTGAGATTTGTCTGAAAGGACGATATCATTCGTTTGTCCATGAGCGGCGTTTTATCAATCATTATAGCCGCAGACAATTGTGGTGTAGTAATTGCACAATGGATGTCTTGAAACATTCTCCATTGCTGCAGACAACATTGAATTGCACTTGCTAACACAGGTTGTTGTGCAACACACCGTCATTCTTGAGCTAGGATTCTTGATGTTGCAGTACAATATATAATAGCCATGAAGACAAAATGTCTGCCCTCTTGTTCAGTGATGTGACTAGACTGCTGCAATCATTCATATTGGTCAGTTCATCCTTCCTGCTCCCACCAATTCCATATCCTAAATAATTTTGTCCTGACTGTACAACATGACCACTGATTTCTTTGATAATTCAGTCTCGTTAAACCTCAATTCTTCCTCCGTCAAACTCAGAAAGAGGCTTGTGACTGCTGCATTTTTCAACACTGCATAAATAAGCTTCCTATACTAAAAAACAACAGAATATCACTATTTAAAACCTGCTCTATGTTCTCCCTTATACTGCTTATAGGGACATTACTGGCACATATGATATGCATGTATGTTGCAGTAGTAATCTTTTGCATTTCCTATTATCTATACGCATCGTGCATATTTCAAGGCTATTGGATGCTTCCTTCATGGTGTTGCATTTTCGATGGCCAGCAGTGTATATTAACTTAATAGACTGAATTGCTAATGTGTTCATTTTATTGAAATAAACTATTTTTATTTTAGGAAAAAATTAGGAATCTTTTATCAGAATACTTAGAACGCTTTTCTCAACTTGCTGGAAGTTTAATAAATTGTGGACCAGTTTTGAATTGGTTTGAGGTGAGCATGTATTTTCATTCTTATCTTTAGTTATTTTATGAGCAATTTGTATATTTTCAGTAGCATTAAATATTTTGAAACTGTTATATTGATGTAAATGTATCCAAGCAAGTTTACAAATCTAATAATTTATTCCATGAATCTATTGCAGTTGAATTTGTTAATTTGCTTGCCCATTAAATATCTTTATGTTCCAAAAAGAAATAAACTTGCTGACAATATCTCAAATTGGAATTTTAATTAGAAAAAAGTTGTGTGTGTGGTAAAATGTGTTTTCTGCTATAAATTATGCTAACTTCCTTACTTCAATTGTTATTTAAAAACATTTAATAATCATGTTACTTCTCTTTTTTCGATCTCTTCTGCTTTTGAATGAAAATAAGATGTGAACCCTCTTGAAAATGTGACATTTTAGTTTTATCTCCTATTTAAATTTAAAATCACGTATTCACTTTGGTGTAATGGAATTGTTACAACACACTCACAACAATGAGTTTATATGCTTGCGTTAATTAGTATGGATCAGAGATTGTATTTTTTCAAATTAAATCCCTCCCTTTCAAGAATAAGTTGATTCTTGCAATTTTCTTGTTACTATCATTTACAGGATAGAAATAGGAAGGTTAGTTAATGTTTTTGACTGTCAAATCAACCCAGATGACATGTATCTATTGCTCTTTTAGAATAATTCCAAATTTTCTTTGAAATTTCCTCTTAGTTGAGAAGTTTAATTCAAAGAAAGAAGCCCAATTTCACATTGCTTTCAGTTTTGTATTTATCTAATTAGTAGTATTTTACTTAAATCTCTTGATCAGGTGTTTTATATCTACAGCAATACAGAGGCTGTTTGCACATTTTTTAGACGATTTTGGTTAGCGGTAATAAAAAATCGTTTGCTGTAAAAGAAATAATTGCAGTTGTACTATGTTTATAAAAGTCAAAATTATCGTCTGCAGCTTGAGAGGTTTGTTTTTATTCAAAATGGCATTTTTAACGAAGCAGTGGTTCAAAGGCTATATTTATGCTCTTTCCGAAGAGAAATATTCATATTCCGTTATCCAAAAACGATGTGAGAGTGATGGTTTTGTGATATCTAAAGCGTCAATAGGTAATATTGTCAACAAGAAAGGAAAAAAACGTCAAATTGGAGCCTCAAGTGGGACAAAAATTCTAAACATGTATCCAAAGAAGAAACGGACATCTTCGAATATTGCAAAGGTACGTTGTTTAATGTTAAAAGAAAATCCCCCTAGTCAAAGGACAGTTGCAAAATCATTAAAATGCTAGGTGTTTACTGTAAACAAAATGATAAACGTTGATTTAAATCTTAAGAAAGCGAAAAAACGCGATGTGCATCGTCTTTCTCCACAGCATATTGCTGAACGCAGGACATGCTGCCGAATTCGATATGAAAAACACTTATCCAAAGCAAAATGGAAAAAAATTGTCACAATAGATGAATCATGGGTGTATTTAAATGATTGCAGCCAAAAAAAGAGCCATTTATTATCATAAAAAGGGAGAAAAAAAATGTGTGAACAGCCTCTGTATAAAATATATAAAGAAATTGATAAAACAAATTAAACCCCCACACTGTGAGAACATTGCAATATACTTATCAGGGAACATAGCAATGCCATTATTTAATCACCTGTTGGATTTAATATAAAAATTTGGTTTGATACTGTCTGCATTGACCTCAACTTAATACTTTCATCAGGATTAATTATTTAGTAGTGAACATCAATTTGTGAAAGTAATCGGATAGTCCAGTAGTGAAAGTAAATTACCTACTTAATTTGCATGAAATTGGTAATTTGTGCACATGTATCCCATAGCCCTTAAAGTGGGATTTTCTTTATTTCAATTTATAAACACACTCAAAAAGTCAAAAAATTTGCTGAATGCCCAAGACTTTAAAAAGCCTTAGCTGTTACTGCATATATTACTTGCATTCAAAAACTAAGGTCAAGTATCGTTGCAAAATCAATGGCATTTTTACAGGTGGAGAAAATTTCTTCATGTAGAAATAATGAAAAGGCTTTAATTTTCGTTTGCTTGGTGAGTAAGGATCCTGTATTCACAGAGCCGTGAATTGAATCCCAAATTTAAGTGGGTGTTTCTCAGAATTGGACTATGAAGAAGTTCTATTTCCTGTTACGTGTGAAGAAAAATTCATGTTAGTTGCTACATCGCGATTAAAGCAAACTGAGATGGATTTAAAAAATGATCTACTGTTTAGATTCGGAATTGCGTTTCAAACCTTGTAAAGGGAATTTTAGTTAATGATTATTTTATGTATTTATGAACATATTTTTGTATTATTTTACAGAGTGTTTTTTTGAGTTATGGCAAACATAAATTCATTGCTGAAAATAGATAACATTTAAATTTGTTTTTAGTATGAGCAATGCTTAGTTTAGGACATTTTAGTACTAGAATTGATCTATATATAATTCTCTTATGTGGCACGCAAAAAAGACGTTATTTGTTAACACGTTTTGGTAACATTGTACGATTCTTTGTTTACCACAAGGCCTCACACATCAATTGAATTTATAAGCGTTATCAGATGAAATTGTATTATAAAAAAATTAATTTTAGTTGAACTGTTGCAGTTTATAATAGAAATCAAAGAAAGGGGAGGATCTTTTCAGTTCCATTTAAAAAACGGTCCTTTTCAGGGCCGACAATTATATTTCAACAAGACGCTTACACTACAACTTTCAGCAATAAACTCAATGAAAAAGTGTTTGTAGTCCGAGTTCTGTGGAAATGTACACAAACAACATGTTGGGTATTCAATTAAATTTCCAAAACAGCGTTCACATTTCGAGTCAAAATTTGCTCAAAGTTTTCATTTGAATTTTGTTTTTAGAAATACTGTATATATATTTTCTGAAATACAGCAATTTTAGATTTAAAAATAATTTTTTTGGAGTATCATATTTTGTAAACAATCCCTTCTGCTAGGACACGTCTTCATTAATGAGAGCGAAGCGAGCATAGGTTCGCACAGCAAAACAATGAGGATTGCGAAGCAATCCTCCGGGGGTTTGCGAGCGTAAGCGAGCAGGGGGCACTTTCCCTAGTGGTATAGAAACAACTTGGAATGTGATCATGATATGAAGCAGTTATACCTAACTAGATGTCGAAACTTTTAATTGCAGAATTGTATTTGTTATCTTTTATTAACTTCTGCAATCTGAAAGTTTTGCACTTGGTATGGAGTTATTATTTAGTGAACAAAGTTGTATATTTTGAGCGAAAGAGAGAGAACACTAACTGTATATCAGCATATAATATTAAATAAAATTACGAGTATTATTTTGCAATAGTTTACATTGTGATACAGGTTATGATTATTAAAGTTTTATTACTGTAATTTGTGGAAATAAATATATTTGTATATTTATATAAATATATTTGTATTAACTATTAAAAATTTTTCATACAGTTACGTCAAACGTACGAGTAGTAACAGGTTTCTAAAAATTGCTTACTATGTAATACCTTTAATTTATTATCCAGAAGGGTTAGTACTAAAAAAATGCCTCTTAAAACCAGTAGCATTTTCGTTGACCAATTGTTCCTTTTCTCAAAACTTACTATTGAATCTTCCCCTTTTTAATAACTATCGTAGTTATCCATGAGTTCCATCTACGTTTGTATGTTTCCAATCATCAGACTAATTTAAAGAAGTGCTTTTGAATTAAGATTTTGTGAAATGGTTGATGAGTTATTGAATTAGGACTTTATGATGGTTGTGCACTTGTTTACATTAAGTATTAGTAAGCATCAAGAATTGGTCAATTTAGCACAATCCAGGGTGCACCAAAAGGAGACCTACCACATTATACGCACATGATACCACTAAGGATAAATCTCGGTAATGTCTTTCATCCAATGATGTCATCACAGACTGTCCAAGTCAGGCTTAAGGTGGCAAGTTTTGTTTCCTGACTGGACATGACCATATGCACACTTATTTTATTGTAATATTATTGACTCATGACTATTTCACGTAATAGTAGACAGCCTATGATGGCTCAACACTTAGACATGTGCACTCGTGATAAATTTAGTAATAGAGTAAAGAAGTATTAAAAAGCCAGTTGACAAATGAGGTGCATTCAAGCGCCTGGCATTTGTTTCATTCATGTTTACATTAAGCATTAGGAGTCTAATATTTGTGGTTAGTAGGTCAAATATCTGATATCAATAGTGTTTTTTTCTTGCATGTGCCAAATTAAAGTTGTGTCCATTATCTCATCCAAAATTTATTACTCTTGAAAGTAAGAGTGAATGATTGCTCGGTTTTGTGCTCACTCTCTTCAGACTGTCAAAATATGTCATCGAAAGTTGCTTCATACACAACACTAGCAGTTAGCACCTCCTTGGCTGTTAGTGTATAAGTTGATTTTCTGAACGATTCCTGAAATCTAAATTCTTTTTCTTTGCAGCTTGATAACCGAGGAAACCGGTTGATTGTTACAGATGAAGTTGCTATTAACACCCCAGCTGTTGCAGCTGCATATGTTGTTGTGCCTTATTCCGCCCTAGCAACTGATGAAATTTCATTTGATGTGAGTAAAGCTAATTGGTATTTGTTGGAAACATTGGATTTGACTGTTATGAACTATTTTGCTGACTCTCATCATATATTAAGTTGCTCCAAGTTTGTTTAGAAAATTCTATCACAATATATTTGTGTTCAGTAGGAGTGGAATATGACTTTAAACACTTACATGTTTTACCTTTTAAATTATTTAAAAGGTAAAGCATTTAATTTGACAATAACAATTAAGCACAGAATAGGACATACATAACATATTTAAAACAACGCAAAGAAGGGATGGCCATCTTCCATTCACATCTGATTCAATTGTCACTCAAAATCGTTCTTCTGAAATCACACAACTCATTCTGCCAGAAGTCAACAGTGTTTACTGAAGGTGCTTGTTGAATTACTGCTATGATGTGGCTACTGCATAAAATGTGAGAACCATGTGAAGTTGTGTAAGATGACAGTTTGAAAGTCACAATTGAGTATTATGGAAACCAATTTTTATATCACGCTTACATGCAAAATACTTCATCATTTTGAAAAATATAGGTTTTTAAATAATCTATAAGGATTCATTTTATCCCTATAGAAAATTATTTTTATGAGCTGAAAGTTATTGTATGCTTTTCTTTCAATAACATGTATTTAATGAAGGAAAGTGGGTTTCTAATTAAATTTTAATGAGGCACACTTTTCTTTTTGTTCCAAATTTTTTTTAAAGTGTTTAAATGATTTAGACTATTTGTTGAGTTATGAGTAAAATGTAATTTTTGTTTTGGGAATCCTCCCTTTCCTTCATCCAAAACCTATAATTTAAGTTATTCTATTCTTGTTTGGTTCATTTATTAGTTTGAATATGGTAGTGAATGTTGAAGGAATTATTGAACCTTTGGTCTGTGAGAATAATTTAAATAATGTATAGTATTGACTACATATTTTTGATTTTGGAATCGCTTCTATTTAATCAAAACTCTGGTTTTATACCAAATCAAAGATCTTATTTGTATAAAAATTATTTATTTTGGTGAAATTATTACAACACAATATATTAATATATATCATAATTCTGTTCATGATTGAAGACTGACGATCAAACCACTACCAGTTTATAAATTTGTCAGTTTGAACTATAGCCTATATCACCATTAAACTTCAAATGTATGAGAAAAATATAATAGATAAAAAAATTGAAGCCTTTGTGTATTTTGAGACATATAAAATTGTAGTGGAAATAAAATGACACTAACTATATTTCTTTAATGGAAGTATTTTCTTTACCTACGAATGTCTAGGTCCGGGTTTTGAAAATGTTCAAAATAGAACTTGTATTCCTTTTCAAATTATAATCTGATAAACATAGTATGTTAGATGTTGAATAGCAATTCAAAAATACTTAAAATTTAAATGCTGAATGAAGTTTGGTAATTTTATTTTCTGACTCTTAGCAAACATATCTTATATCTACATTTCCTGTAATTATCAGTTTACATTATACATTTTCAATCAACACTCCAATGCAGGAATTATGCTCTTTTTGTATCAAAAGATGGAGAAATATTTTGATATCAATGCAAAGTACAATTTAATAAGTGCAGAAATAATTTCATCCATTGAATCGGTAAACACAGAATTCACATGCCTAAAAATTTTGGAAAGTGACTTTATTACATAACAGGGCTTGTCTAGAATCAGCACATTGTGTGAAGAAATCACATTTGTCTGTGACTTCAGTTAGTGCATTAAGGTCATGGAAATATGCATTGTGTGCAGAAGCCACATGAGTCGCTGAGTTATGTGATTCCTGCTTTCACCGATTCAATATAGAGGCAGATGTCAATGCATTCTATTTATTTGTATTATGGCATCTGGTGTACTGGTAACAGGGACGCACAGAAAAACTTCCATAAAAATGTAACAAGATTTATTAGTATCGTGATACGAGGAAAATTCTAGGCTGCAACGGATCTGACCTATCTGTCGCTAACGGTGATGTCTGCTATGGATGGCTATAAGTTATGCTAAGGACTGTATGCGTAGGACGGACGTCCTAATTCTGACTGGTATGATTGTCTGGTAGCACAATCAGTGTCTATCGAAAATATAGGGCTAAAAAAATCTGGCCTATCTGCCAATATTGGCTATCTGACCTGGATGGTCGTCTGTTAGCTGACCGCAAAGGCTTTGCGCCTATCTGCAGCTAACGGTGAAGTCTGCCTTGGATTGAGGGTTTCTCATGTCGGATCAGGGCTTTCGGATCAAGTTCGCACTCTCAAAGTTTTTAGATCCGAATCTCGTGATCAATGTTGATAAAAATCCGTTTTGGGCTCGGCTTCGTGCGAGGCCAATCTGTGCCTACCCCCACGTCCTATGACACACTGGCCTTATCTCTGTAGGAGGTGGTCATCAGTGGCGATCAAGCCTAGCAAGGGGTCTCCACGAAGAGAGGTGGCCGAATGTTGCAGTATATTGCTGATTACGTTTAACTTTTTATTTTCTGATCAGTTATCAAATTTATTAACTGATCAGGGTATATTCCTATTACTTTAAAAGTACTTTCTTAGTAATTTTCTTTCTGTTCCCTCTTTTATCAATTTCAGGGGCATATCTCTTTGATGTATACAGGCTTTGCAGAAAAATTGGAAATTAGTCATTGCAATTGAGCAATTGCAAATGCATTTCACCAGGTGTGAACAAAGTAACGCCCAGAAAGTTGTCTTATGATGTAAGCAAATGAGACCTCTGTTTGAAAAGATGTTAATTTACATTGGCAATTATTCAGGGTGGTTTTACTCGTATTTAAATAGAAATCTTTATTGCACCAGGTTCCAAGTTTTTAGCTTTTGTACTCAATATTGTCTTGTGTTTAGCACAGCTTGCCCAAATATGGCCCTTGCTCCAAAAAACGGCAAAACAACCAACCGCGTTTTCAGCTAAAAATCAATAAAGAAAATTAGCTATTTTGTTTGCAATTTTTAGAAAGTTTGGATAAGTTATATTTTCACATACTACATGATCTTTCAGAATGTTAGTGTAATATTTCAACAATAGTTAAAGCTAATTTCATACAAAATTGTTTATATACTTGTAATTAAAGTTATTTTTCTCAAAAAAATTAAATTTCATTTTAGTAAAATATACTAAATTGAAAAATATTAAATTTTTTAAGTTTGTGGCCGAGTTTTGTACCAATTTTCCCATTTCTTTTATTTTTATAATGTACTGAATGTTTTCTGCTACCGAATGTGTATCGACACATCCGAAAACTTAGAATTATTTTTGAATATTGTAAAATTTTTTTCGAAAAGATTTTTTTAGCTTATTGCTTGAAACCTGTGCTTGTATTCTTCTGTAAATTTCCTTTTAACTAACCCAATTTCTGCATTACATGAATTGAATGAGTGCACATGCATAGTAAAAATATAAGTATGTTGTTATACACTGCTTTGATAAAAATCCCAAGAGTGTTCGATAATTATCACCTTAGTTGATCTTCTGAGAACTATTATTCAATCAGATAATCAAAAATATTTGCCACAGCTGATATGGTCTATATCAAATGAAATGTCCTGAGAATATTCAAGTATAATTCACTCACTCTTCTTTTGCTATATTAATTTTCTAACTTATATTGCCTTTTTATTTTGAGACATCTGTTTAACACCTAAATTATCAAGAACTTACACTTCAGGAGAAAATATAAGCTTCTTTTAATGTATCTTTATGCTCTCGTAACAATGCATAACAATGTAATTCATTGAAAAGGAATGCTCCAGATTCAGTGTTTCAATCAAGCTGCTTATTGAAGCAGCTTTCCTGAATCTTCGTTACTTTTAATTGGATTGGGATTGACAGAGGTTCTGTTGGTGCGAAGCAGCCCTAAGGCAAGCCACACATGGGTCCAATTATCACTCCTGTTACAAAATAAACTGAAATATATGTGTGTACCATACTAGTTTTCTGTACATAAATGGAGGAGGGCACATGCTCATGCCGGGTTCTTTGTTTTTGCTTGCCCATCACTGGCTTGTCAAAGAGTGTATTACACTGGCAGAAACAGTAAGTATTATTTAGTGGCCGAGGCTAGACATGCTTGCAGAGGATTAGTGAACATGATGTTTTCATTATGGATCCAAATTGCAGGATTAATGTTCTAGACTGACTGTTAAAAAACTTTAATACTCCGGGTAAAATGTTAAATTTCTTCATGTAACTGTATCAAAGCACACACGGTTGGATCAGTTTATTCATTTAAAGTTAATGTTTTCTTGTTAAAATCAAATGAAATAATGGTAGTTTTAATTTATGGAAGTTGGTGTATGGACTGAAATAGTTTTTGGAAGTTTTGAATTATTCAGCTATGAAAGCTTAGTCAAGTGCATTATGCATTATTCTCAACTAAGCAAAATATTTTTGCTATACAAGAACTTATCAAAAGTAAATTTAAATACAATGAATCTTAATAGCACTGCTGCATATAAGAGAACATGTATGACGCAAGTGCAAGGATTCGCAGCTTGGCATTTTGTTGGGTTTTTCAAAATGGTAAAGAAATAGTATTACTAATTTTCTTGCATGTGTGGCCTCAGTGCCTTATCAGCTAAAAATATGCATGATCTACAAAAAATTTACTTTTTAATCACCTTTCTTAATCTCTTCATAAGTAGCCTTAACCCTCTAACTGCTCAATTTGTAGACCAAAATCGCTACAAAAATCGTGTATTTTTATTTTATTTTTGCATATTAAAAATCTATATATATTGGAGAATTGAAATATGCATTTTTTTCTTTCTGGAAAAGACTTTTTATATAGATTTTTATCATGAGAAACTAAACTGTCAGAAAACCTAATTTCAGATGTTATCGCAAAAAAATATAATTTCAATTGAATTACAGTTAATTTCTATTTATTATACATAATATAAAAAAGTAAAATGGAAAAAAAAATATATATATATATATAATGCACTGAGCTTCTGGCTTCTTTATGACTCCTTGGAGTAACAAAACTGCAAAAAATAGTCTTAGTTCTTTAACATTCGTTTCTCTCCATTTTTTTCCAACGGGAATTCTCTTTACAAACTGCTTTATGGATATGTTGTTCAGCGTATCCATTTGTTTCTTGGACTATCATTCGTAAAATTTGATCATCAAAAAAAAGTTCAAAATAACTCAATATACTTGCATTGTTATCTATATGCACAGTAATTCCCGGATTTCCACGAGAAGGAACTGGAAGAGGAGGAATATTCTTCATATCAATTTTGCACCACTGCCTAACGCTTTGCAAGTTTATTGAATCATGATCAGATTCATCGCTATCTGAGGAGCAGTCCGAAAAATCTATATCGCTATCACTATCAAAACTAAAATCACTTTCAAAATCTGATAAATCATCAGGAACATATACTCTGTCAATCGCTGAACGTTTTCTAGCAGCTATTTCTGATTAGAAAAAGGCGCCAAACAAAGGCGCGAAGTTAGAGCGGTAAGTACAAAGTACCTTCAAATGCCGCAATTTAGTGGACGACTAGCGACAACTGTTGACCAAAATCTAAATTTAACGTCTAACACTGTATGTAATTTATTTCATTGGTTAAACGGTGAAAAAGCGCGATGCTCTCCTCAATAAAGATAGAAAAAAACCCTTCCCGCGAAAATCGCGGGATGAGCAAATTTTGCTACATTTGAGTTGACCGTGGAAATCGCGGGATAATCAGCCAGAGGGTTAATCATGTGTAGCTTATTCGTTTCTTTTCAGTTCATTAGTATAACTTTCTTATGAATCGAATTTTTTACCTATACATTAGCTCGGGACTAAGTTTTATAATTTCGTCAGAAAGCATTGCTAGATCTGCGGAATGACGCTTATGGGGATTGTAGCAGATTCGTTGTAGAGGGGCGTGAGTGTCCACCTGAGTTGTTTACTAACAGCCAATTGGTGCGTTTCGGTATTTATTCACTCAGCTTGTTAAACATTGGGTTTAATTAAAAACAGCCGTACTGATCGCTAATGTTTTCAAAACCTAAATTACAAAAGGCGTTTGTATGAACCCCGCATAGTTAGCTTAACAAAAAACCTTCCGTAGTATGTTTTTAATGAATGCTTTAGCTATTGAATTTGTTGTTCAAAACTGTGTTTTAAAAATGCGGTAACAAGCCTGACAAAATATGTGATAAATGTCACATTTTGTTCAGGAGTCGCAGCTACATTAGTCAGTTGGCGTAATGGTTGTGGTACCTCACTCCCCCTTTGTCCGATTCTGTTTTAAAATTACAAGTTTAGTCTACGAAGCTACTTTTTTACATCCCGACCATTGACCTCTTCGAACCTCGTCACTTTTATGAGCGAACTGACGGCTATTTTGAAGGATCTCGGGACACCGCCCTGTCAGGGACAATCCCATCACAGACCATCTCCAACGTCCATGCTCTTGCAATCCGGGATTCGAACCCGGGACCTATACTGGGTGGAATGCAATCGCCATTGCCGCTGTGTCAGTTGGGCAGCTAATTTGGATCATCATTCGATCATGAGAATAACTCTTATGAATAGAAATTAGTTACTAAGCAATGCTGGCAATGTGCTTTTTTTTCTCACGAACTTCAGAACGGCAATTTTGGAGGGTAGTGTCAGATGTTTGTTCCGTAATCATTCGTCAAGAGAAGAATGCGAAACGCAATCGACACCTTGACGACCTGTGATCCACAATGTTATCTGGAAGCCCGAACTAATAAATTTTCAGAACACATTAGCGCAATTCCGAACAAACCTCTAAAAATACAATGTCAGGGCATTCGAGGGCCCCTGGTCGAGTAGCAGCGTACACGGGAAGACCCATTAGTCTGGTCCAGACCCGCCCTTGTAATCTTGTACGAAAGACTGAGTGCTTGAAAAGAGGACACCGATGTCAATCTGGGTAGGATTCCTTTTGGTGGGTTCGGAACGAAAAGGATCTCTTTTTTTGGAAGCCAATCGCTGAATCGCACTCCCATCTAGAAATCCTTTGTCTGGGGCATTACTGACCAATTACTGACCAGCTATAAACAGAAAAATTCGTCGTTTTTTAAAATGCTCTAAAGGGTAAAGGAGGCCTCATTGTCTTAGTGGGTTTATCTGCTATGTTAGCAGCCTGTGAGTTGTTGGCGGGAGAGAGAAGTGAGTGAACATCTGTTACTGAATGGGTTTGGAAATACAAGTTTGTATTAATTGATGAGTTAATAAATGCTTTTGGCGGCATTAGTTTCCTTGAGGATATTGTAACGCCAAATTTTCATCTGCCGTTATACTCTGTGCTCTGAGATGCATAATAATTCCACTCCCCTCGTAAAATTGCAGAATTCAAGCATTTGAACAAAGTAAAATCGATTGAGCTATAAAACATGAATAAAGGAAGGAAGTTTCTGTTCTGGTATGAATAACACTGATTGCGAGAAACATTTGCGTAGAATATTGCGAGTAATCGACAATCATTTTAAGTTAACCCTCGTGTAGGAAAAAAATATATATATATCTGACTATTCGAGGACCACCGTGATCTAAGACTTATGGATTCTGTATTAATTTGGACATCCATGTCCAGGCTGGGATTCGAACATGGAGGCCTGTTGAACCGATGGGCAGAGATTCAAAAGACGATTGAAATTACGATCGTTTTAACTGACTCCGGTTTTGCTAACTTTCACGCTGTTCCATCCAAAAATCGCATCTTTAGATGTTCACCCAAGGTACTCTGGTGACACTTTCTTTTTCCATGGGGTTTACGGTCTTTGGAAAGCACGGGGTCTCGCGGGATACTGAAACGATCTTATTTCTGCTTTCATCTCACTCTGTTCTCTTTTTTATTTCCCTTTCACGACATTTTTTATTTGACGTTGTTTAGGAGACATTTCTGGATACCTGCAGTACCAATTTTTCCAAATTGCTAATGAGTGCATGAATCTATTTATTTTCTATGAATTAGATTGGGAAGTGAAATGAGACTTTTGATTTCATTCATAGCAAAATGTAAAATGTCCTACAAAAGTGCTATAAAGCGGGTTAGAGTTCGAGCCTGTCTTTAACATATGTGGCCCTTTGCTAATTTATGCCTTTGAGGATATTTTCGTTGAGAGAAATAAGGTTGAAGCTATTACATCAATCGTTTGTTGTCAAAATCACATTTGGGATTTGAAAGATGTGCTCAAAATATGTTTCTTAAGTAAAAACCGTTTCAGGAAGCAAATCAAATTAATCAGCTTAGTTTTTTGGCAATTTCGAAAAAGCTATTTTTGTTTGTAAGAATCCTGACATTTTAAATCTAATAAGGTCACCGAGATCATTTTTAGAATGCTTGCCCGTTTCCGAAAACACCTGCTTTCGGGGCATTTCAACGTCAAAGTTCTGATAAAACCCCAACACTCCGCGAGAGAAATCGAATTTTTTTTTCCCTTTTGAGCATTCGAAAACGGGGGGGAGACGCCGAGTGAAAATGCTCTTTCCTTTGACCTAGAAATAGAACTAGATGTACTATTTTCCGATGAAAAGAATAGGTACATTTCGAATCTCTCCCCTCTTCCGCCCCCCGATTCCTCTAATCTCCGTTGTTTCAATCGAAATCGCTTTATGGGAAGTGAACAGTGTGCTGCATGGAACTTTTTTTTTCTCGGTACTTAATTGTTTCAGTTCCCGACAAGAAGTTTCCACCGTCGGCGCAGCGGAGAAGGGGAAAAAAAGGCCAAATTTATGAGTCACGACGTCAGTCTATCATTTCATCAAAAGGACTTGCCTGGTCTCTCTTGCAAGTTGTTTCTCGTACGAGGAAACTGCTCTGCCTCCCTCCTCGCGTATCCTCACCGCGCTCCCCCTCTCTGCGGAAGTAGGTCTCACCCGGTTGTGAACTAGGCTCCCTGCGTCCGGACCGCCACACTGGTCCTGTTCTCGCCCTTCGCGGCTACTTCTGGAAATTTCATCTCTGCTATATTGGAACTCGACGCATTGGTTTTTCCCTCATGAACTTGGATTGAAATTCTATCGCCTGCAGTGGAGTGATGCTGCATAAGCAGAGATGCCAACTATTACGGATTACGGAATGGATTTTTTTTTTCTACTGAAAAATGCAATTTTAATTATATTTTACAGCACATCTTGTTTGGATTTGCCTCCCATCAATCAGTTTACTTATTTCTGTATTTTTTTTTTCAATATTATAATTTTTTTTTTGGTAAATGGGAGAGAGTGCTTAAATTTAATTATTAAATATTTTGTTGTCAGTGGTATGCTCACTGCAATAGTGACCTGCGAGTTTAGGCGGCGCTGGTCTGATTTCTGCCAGGTTCGATTCGTCTCTGATTAGTTAAATTTTCTTATGTGTGCTTGTCCATTACTTGATGTTATCTGTCTTGTGTTTGACTTAGCATGGACAAGTGTGGCCCATTCGGAATAAAACCCAATCCTACCAACCTTAAAAAGGCCATTACTTTTGATTGAGGAATGGGAATCTGCATCAGCACAATTATCTGTGATGGATTTAAAAATTATATCTCTCGTACTTATTTTAATTACTATTTTTGGGCCGTTGTAGCCCAGTTCGTAGAATTACGGATTAGCAACCAGAGGGTTCCTAGTTTGAAACTAGATCCAACCCTATACAGTCGTATACGAGATGGCCAGCGCACCAAATCTGTCGTGGCATCGGATGTCTTTACGTTACCGTGGTGTGAAAGTTTGGAGAATGGCGTGCCAGCTCAGGTGTTGACCTCGTCATCGTGGTCCTAACTACAAGGTGTCCTAGGATCTTCCTTTTCGGGATTGATCCCGGGTCGTCGCCAATAGTCTGCTGTGTTCCAGTGAGCCGTATATTGAACTACCTGCCCGCCCGGATGTTGCGATGGTTTATTTTTGCCTCTGAGCTCTCGTTTTGTGTTGAAACAAGAAACTCGACCTGTCGTTCGAGCCGCGTTCGCAAAGTTGTGCTCGGATGTGAGTCACATTGAACAAATACATTTAATTGTGAAAAAGGAAATTATTTTAGCATTTGAATGAATCACGAGACAGCTGTTTATTGAGGCAATGACCTGCGGTGTGGGTCCATACCTCCGTTTTTAATCTCGCCCATTATCGCACAGGAAGCGGTACGACATCACGAAACTTAAGTCTTGTGAA
The DNA here is from genome assembly GCA_947359465.1 of Metellina segmentata. Classification (NCBI taxonomy): domain Eukaryota; kingdom Metazoa; phylum Arthropoda; class Arachnida; order Araneae; family Tetragnathidae; genus Metellina; species Metellina segmentata. The sequence goes on from OX375875.1 coordinate 104,991,187, forward strand.
TCGAAAGAAAAAACGAAGGAAGTTACACATTTCACGTTCCCGAACGGTTCTTTTTTTACCATAATATCTCGTCCGTTTTCCATTGAAATGAAATTTCTAAAAAAACCTCTTAAAATTGCTTTCGTTCGAAGTCTCTTATGCCAGTTGTGTCGTTCTGTCCTTACTTCCGCATTATCTGATTAGCACTCAATCGTCAGCTACTTGATTCTCGTAAACGTTCGTGCGAGCTATGTATAGACTAACGAAGAATTGCTTTCTCCTATGCGGATTCGTATTGGGGAAGGTCTGCTCGAAGTTTTCGCAAGGGGACTAATTTTCATGTTAATCTCTAACGTAAGATGCTACTTTTTCGGATCTGTTTCAAAACTAAAATCCTACAATGTGAAATGTCAGATTTATGTGAAATTGGAATTGCTTATGTGGCTGTGTGAAGAATTGTCTGTCTACCGCGAGAACTCTAGACGCAAAGTCTGCCCCTGTTTGTTGACGTTACCTATGGATATTTCCCTTCGGGATAGATCATGCACCGTCGCCAATATCCCGCTATGTTGCTCCACTACGACGTTAATTATACATCTACCCTATTTTTCATTTGAAGAAATGTTTTCAAGTTTGTCACATTGACGCATTTGGTGATTCGGTGGAAATATATTTAAGATTTTTTTGAATCGGTGTCATCGAACATTCAAGGAACGTCGTACTTCCACCTGTTTACATTGCATGTTGATCTAAATTGGCGTATTAACGCTGATTTCACCATGTCTTCTATGAACCAGCGAAGCTACGTACATGAAATGAAAATTAGGAAAACCGGAAAGAATAGAACATAATCAAAAATTTTTTCCCCCTTTAGAGAATTATAAAAACTTTCTCTCTTGCGCAATCGAACAAGATATGCTCCAAAGCCTCCTTCATAAAGGCATATAATGCACTTGTTGAGCCAGATGATAACGATTCAAGTAGGCCTGAATTACAAAGTGTCCATTCTGACTTGCACAAAAAATAGGTACCGTAACCCTTTGTGCCGCGACATTCGCGAAAGACAGTAAAATTAAATCACCCCTTCTAAAATTGAACGATTCCTGTTTCTATAGTGACCGTCACCGTCCAGACTAGGTGTTGGAAGCAGTTCTAGTGGTAGACGGACTGTGAGTAGGACCTCAATTTCGTCTATTTCATCTGCAGGATCAGTGCCTTTTTTTCAAATGCAATTGAACATTATTCATTATAGCCACTGCAAAGGCGGAATCGGAACCACCTTGCATTATTTCCTGATTTCACCATGGAGTTCAAGTTACATCTCGGATACATACCATGCATTTATATCTCTTTATAGAGACTCCACATTCACTTCAAATGGACAAACATGCTTTTGCCTGGATTGGAACCAGAGACTAGCATCCTGACCACTAGATCGATTGGTAATACATCGATAAATGTTTTTGAAATAAGGAAAAGCTGCAACTTTATATTTTTTTTTGTAAAAGAGTATGATTTTGAGACTTGGTCATTTAAGTTCTTCCGAAGTGCAAGTTTCAGAAAAACTTGGTGTCCCCATAACAAGTTTGTTATTTACTATCACTGAGAAATACGGTGCTTTTAGCTTAAATAGTTTTCGTATTTAAGTAGTACTCAAACTCCACCCTGAGAAGTAATATAGAAATGCTCTGGTCTACGTACGCATTATATAATTTTTGAGAGCCTATATTTAACTGGGTTGGTTTTCCAAATAAAATTTGTCAATGCTTGAAAAGCAGGCATTGTATATATTGCCTAGGCAATATATTGAATCCCTGGAGTTTCTGGGCAAAGTATGAAATGTCCGTATTTTAACACTTTTCCTACGCATTGTATGTGATACTCACGCATTACATAGAATGACAAATGCTATTTAGGCCAAGTATTAAAAGAGTCATGAAAAGGGGCTTTAATTGAAAAGACATATCTGAAAAAGAAAGAAATACAAAACGAAGTATAGAACTTTCTTATTGAGGAAAACAAGAGAAAATAAAATATGAACTTACTACATCAAGGAAGGAAATAATTTTAGTTTAAATTGCACTTAATTGTCTTCCTCACAAAAATTCATACAAGGAAAGGACATTAAAAAGACAGAAAATGAAAATAAAACAAAAAATAAAATACAGAACGTTCTTACTGGTAAAAAAAATGCGATTTATACTTTGCCGGTTTGTCTTTTGGCATTGCATAAAATGCCAATAAAATTAGAGAATTATTAATCGTTTCATACTTTGCCCAGAAACCCCAGATATTATAGTATACAGTGCCTGCTTTGCTTACTTTGCTGGTAACACATAACTTAAACCCTTAAAGTAACCCATAACAGTTTAAAAGAACATATCTGAACTAGTAAAAGATTAGAATATTTACATCGATCGCATAAAATATTGCGAACATTAAAATGTCATCCTCTACTGAAGCATGATTGAATGTTATTTAAATACATCTCGGGACATGAGCAGAAACTGATTTGAAAACAAAACTATTTCCGGCTTGGGGATGCAAATTTTGATGCAGAAATTAGAATAACTAATGTCGCAAATTGTTGCCAGCTGGTCGCTACTATAGCATTTTTGGCAATAGCTGCGCGCCCTCTAAGGGGTCATGCTTTACAGTTTGACAAGCACTGCCTTAAACGTTTTACGGTGGGTTGTTTTCTGGCTTTATGGCTCTCAAGGGCCATATTATGCCAAGCTGCGCCAAACACCAGGCAGGCGAAACACAATGAGAGAGGTTTTTCTAGGAAGAAAAGGCAGAAAAAAGGTTTATACGGAAGGATTAAAACTTGGAATGCAAGGCATTGAATATGATTTCAATTTAGATTGAAAATAAATGCTGTAGATTTAACTGGAAGAAATGGGTCGAAATTTGCACGAATAGATTTTAAAGCTCATGACTAAAAATATCACGGTAAAATGCAACGAGCAAACTTCTATCTAAAGAATCTGAATTCATTGAAATCTAATTTACTAATTCCGTTGGAAGATTGAACGAATCTGAACCTTAAACCGAATCTGAAAATGATTGGTTACGAGTTCCTCGGGTGGATGAATGTTTGAGTTTAATGTCACTCGGTCCAAATAGGACAATATATGTGCCATTAGACCCTGATAGATTGAGATTGATTGTTTTTGGTGGACCTTCAGCGATCCTGATTAAAAACTAATTCATTTTCTGATTTTAGGCAGTCTAATTAGCCCTAGTGAAACAAAATATTTCCGTAGAGCAACAAACCAAATTTCCTGTTCAGATGAAATACGATTTCTTTAATGAATACGTGATTTTTTACTGATCCAATGGGGTAATTAATCATCTTACTATGTATGCAAATACATCCATGCGAAAACAAAATAAATTTTAAATTGCACCCATGTTGAATATTTTGTTTGAGAAAATGTTTGGGTTCCTATTTGGCGCCTGACCTTCTGCTCTAACCCTGATCGAACAGTTTGGTTTGTTCACTGTATGCAACACGAGGGGTAGTTTGATTGAAACGTACCGGAATATCAAATAAAGTATCATAACAGTTTGCTTGGTAAGTTTTAAATGACCAAATCTGAACTCAACCACTGCATAGGATTATTAATACTAGTTTCAACCGCTTGGGTTTGAATCCAGGTTTAAGCATGGATATTCATGGTTCGGAATAAACTATATAAGCCGTACAGAGGTTTCAGTTTTTTCCAAATATGGTCCTTGTGCCTTAAAAACCACCAACCGCGGCCCCCCAATCTAATTAATTCAACTACCTACCCTTTTTGAAGATGGGGCCGTCGTGGTTTATTTACTGCGTTAGCAGCCTGCGAGTTGCGCAGGTTCGATTCCTGCAACTATCCGGATCTACAGATCTGGCGTTTGCGCCATGATAGAACAACAAAGCACCTTTTTTGATGATGAATGTTTGTCCTACAACTCATTTTTAGAGATTCCGTGTTACAAATCAATTCCTCTAGGTATGTATCTTTTCAATATTACTTGTAATACAAAACGATGTAAGTCCAAAGAGCAGTTAATAACTGTTCTAATAGAGATCCGTAACATTCAATACCATTTTGCGTTAGAAAACCAGGATGTTCTTTTTTAGGCTTTAAGAAAAGTATCTGTATTTATAATTGTTAGCTCGGGTAGTAAGAATAACAACTGAGAACGTAAAAGGATTCCAGCTGCAAGCATATAAAACACGTTAAAATATATTAGGATGTTCTCAAGTGCCTATCTTGCTGCTGCAAGTCTACTTTTTATGTCCCTTTATGAGATGAATGCAGAGTTACACTGGCGTAGCTGTGCAAATGGTCGATTCGATGTAGTTTTACTGTGTGATAGACCGAATCTGCTTATTTCCTGTCATTACCTCTCCTATGTATGAATCCGTTATTGGCCACGCGTGAAAATGAATCCATTGAGCCCTCGAGCTACTGGTAACTTTTAAGCATTGACTTGATCGTTTTTCATTGTTAATTTTTATCACGTTTTTATTTCGAACTACTAAGTTTTAAGATTTCCCCTTTTCTATATGGAACTTGGTGAATGTAAGGAATATAACAAAGGAATCGCGTGTGTCCATTTTTTGTTTGTTTTTTGGCTGAGGTATGAGTAGAAGCAAATTGAATTCGAAGTATATGGGGATCTGGCACGACGGGGCCTTCTGGACCTGGTGTAGGCTTTCCTACACCAGGGGGATGTGCAACAACAACAACAACAAATTGAATTCGCGAGATTAACATTGAGTTTTATGGATTTCTATAAAATCTGACTGGTGATGTACTGATTCCAAACTTGCATATCTTCGTGTTACGGAACAATGACAACGTTTTCACTGTGGTAGCGATTTGTAACATTTTAGCTGACAAGCAATTAGGATTTCTTCATCGAATTTCTCAATAATCCCATTTTCTGTGAATGTAATGCCATTGAAACCCCGCACTAAACTCTAGGCGCAAAGTACAGGCATTCGTTCATGTGACCTTGTTGAAGATCTCTTAAACTCAGTTTATCGTGATGTCCACGTAAACTCTGCCGTGACAGACAAGAATGGGGACACTATTTGAATATTTTGCATCGAATATACTTTCCTCCATTTAATTTTATGTCAGTTAACAAAAGTTTATATCTACATATTCGGACACTTCTCGATGGCGATGTTTTTTACATGAAAGACCTCATTGAAAATTAGGTTGCTTTTTTTTTTTCGTTTGATTTCTTCAAGGCTTTTAGATTTCTTTGAGAAACAACTCTTCGGCTTCCGCGATATCTATTACTCATGTCCAAAATATCCTTTTCTGTTTCTTAGTTATGCATTTATATCTATCTGAGGTTGCGTATAAGAATCCTTTAATGCTTTAATTAAGCTTAAACCAGAGGCAGTTTGGGCAAGGACGTTATTCTACGTCAGGCCTTGATTGTGACAAGCCATTCTGTCTAGTTGCAGCCTGCCTTCGGCGAACACTCCTATCTCAATCATTTGTCGAAGCATAATTGCAGTGATATTTTTTAAAACCATTAGTACAAGAACTTGATATCGCTGCTACACTTTTTTTTAAAATGCAATTTCGTTTTCTCAAACATTGTCCATATCACCTCGTTAGAGAGCAAGTTGGTTCCCATTTTATTCTTTTATGTGGAGAACGTGTTTTACTTTGTATTCAAGCTTCTTTGCAAAGATTACACGATTCTTTGCAGCAACAAATGCCGTGTTCAGATTGCTCTTGAAGCAAGGTGATCTACGTTGTTTTTATTTTAGTATAATTATTTCGGTTGTGTTATTCTTAGGAACAACTTATGGATTTGTATTTTTTTTTTGGATCATTTAAAACTGGTCAGAAGTGGTAAAGTGTGTAATGAAAAGTCAGTTCCTGGAACCACTGATAAATTTAGTTTACGCATATAATTCTTGATGCTGAATTTGTTGAATTAAAAATATTATTTTCGCATTAAAATGACCAAGCATCACTGTCACTTATTGCTCGGTCAATTGGTTCGCGTAGGCAAAGCAAAATTATCAATATTATCTACCGAGTTAAATCCGTACTCAGCAGATGATCTTGATACAATTACTTCACGATGTTAATACGTTATATACTTTTATGAACTTCTGTGAGAATGCAGAAACTATTTTCTTGTTTTACCGTAATCTAATTAAAAATATCGAAGTACCCATTTGGGAACTGATTCTAAGAATTTCTCAAGTATCCCCTCAGGAGAGGGGCGATAGTCTGAAGCGCTTGTTTTGAGTTCGATTCTCGCATGTCGGACTAGTCGTTTGGAGTCTTCTGAATTTTCAAGTCGCCCATCAATGCAGATTAGCTTTTCCCAAGGCCTTAGAGAAAAGCATCTGGAACCCCTTCGTTTCGTAAACTTTTAATCCTCTTGAGTTCAACCGAACCCGTCACTGATGGGAATAAGTTGATCCCAAATCGATAATAGTCTCGGATTGAGAGTTAAATTTGACGCGTTCTAGCCCAACCACACAACCGAACTTTCTTCAAGTTGACCAGCTGCAGACCAGTTTTCCCACGACCCAGAAGAAGGCATTAGGACCTCCGTCCTATGTTTTGGAATCGACCTTGGTTTAACCGGTTAGATTTAACCTTGGTTTAATACGATAGTAATAACGATGTTCAAAATTAAAACATCGATGTTGATATTACATCGCCCCAAAAACATCGCTGTTTTTAAAATTCAGTGTATTTAAACTTTTTTCCCCCATTTCTTAAAACTGGTTTAGCAACTAGTGATGCTACGTCGACAGCAAAACATCGATGTTTTGAAACTTTGATGTTCAAAATTAAAACATCGATGTTGAAAATTCATCGCCCCAAAACCATCGATATTTTAAAAAAATCAGGGTATTTAAACTATTTTGCCCATTTCTTAAAATTGGTTCAGCACCTAGTGATGCAACATCGACAGCTAAACATCGATGTTTTGAAATTAAAACATCGATATTGATAATACATCGCCCCAAAATCATCGATGTTTTTACAATTCAGTGTATTTTAACTTTTTCCCCCATTTCTTAAAACTGCTTTAGCAACTAGTGATGCGACATCGGCTCCAATACATCGATGTTTTTTTTTTTTTTATAAAACATCAATGTTGTGAAAACATCGGCAACGATGTCGCATCCTTACTTTTCAGACTCTTCACCCTTGGCCACTTTGGTCTAAAAGTATGCTCAGTTTGCTGATTATAAAAATTACGCTACTTGGTTATTTTGTAAGTTTTTATAACGGTACTTTTTTCATTTAAAAATAAAACATCGACAACGTAAAAACTTCGACTCCAATACATCGATGTTTTGAAAACATCGACATCGATGTCGCATCGCTAGTTTAGACCAGCTTTCCCTAGACACACAGCTCTCAAGAAACGATTAGCCTAATTTAAATATAATTTCACCGGACTTTTTTTTGTGTGTGGCTATTTTTGATCCTCTTTTGGGATGAACCGATCCTGACACTGATCGGATTAAGTTATTCCCAAATCGAGGGTGCTAATCCAAGGTAGAGGGTTGGCGGGTTCTTGCCAAGCCTATTCAAATGGTGTGTGAGGGTGTCCCAAGGAAGATTGTGCCGGGGAGTGTTACGGTATTGAAGAGAAGAGCCTAGACTTTTTAGCCGGAAAGAGATAGAAAAACTGACAATGTGAGGCTAGGGGGTAATTTTTAAGTATCTATCAGTGGTCTGACCTTTCCGAGACTTAAGTGAGAGGGCACTGATTCACAGCTAGTGGGAAATAACTGACATAAAATATCGCGGACTAGCTAACTGCTCCTGCTTAGAAAACATTTTACACATTAAAACATCAAATAATCACGATTCATCCTCCGGCTTCCTTAAACTAAGGGTAGGGCCTACCACTTTCGGAGCACCCTCTGCATAGCACCTCATCTCCATATCATAATAGAAAATTATTTAAATAAGTAAATTTGCAAAGGAAAGGAGGAAACTTAAATAAAAATTTTGATATAATTTCTTAATAAGCATAAAAATAAGCTGATACAAAACTAAGAAGCACTCTCATCGAATGGCAACATAATTAAGTGGTGACTACTCCCAACTACTGACTGAGTGGATATGTCCACTGTGCTAGCTACCTTCGAGTTGTAAGCGGCACAAGTTTAATTCATGTTAAGTGCATTCCTCCGTGTCAGTAAAAATTTCCTTTGTGTGTGTATATCTATTGCTTGATATTGTATGTCTGGTGCAGAATGGCCATAAAACCCCCCCAAAATCAATCAACCCAACTACCGACCGCGAGTGCTTAGGTTTTGATGATCAATTCTGGATCGGGATCTTATCTCCTGTACTGCAGAATACCCTTGCGCCATAAAATCTGAAAACGGCCAACCAATCCTCGCAAGAGCATTAACGTTAAATGTAAAAAAAAAATAATGAAAGTTAAAATGTATTAAAATTAAAAACAAATTACCTTAAAAATAGTGATATAATTAAAGGTCCCATCGTATTCATTGCCCTAGTTATCGAGTGAGTTTGTCCACTGCGTTAACCTGTGCGTTGTAGGCGTCGTAGGTTCAATTCGTTCCTATGTATATTTCTCTTCAGTGCCAGTAAAACTTTTATTGTATGTGTTTGTCCATTACTTGACGTTATCTTGTGTTTGGCGATGCTTGACCAAATATGGCTTTCTTCATAAAACGCATTGCAACCAACCAACCAACAACACTGGTTATTGTTGATGGAAGCAATTTGTGTGTAGCGATATAATTAATTGTCCTATCGTATCCATTGTCCTAGTTGTTAGTGATCAGATTTGGGGAGAGAAGAAATTTAATGGGGCATTAATATATGGAATTGAGAAGTCATAAACTTCAGGGTCCAAACGAAACACACCACAACGACACTTGGGTCTATGTGGAAAGGTGTTGAAACTAAAGAACTCACCGATGAGCACGTGGTTTCTTCTGCGAGTAATATTTTCCTAAGACGCTAACTCGTACCTCATAGATGGAGAGGACAGGGCTTGTGCCAATGTAGACCTCACCAATGCATGACCCTGGTTGTTACTTTGATACTCCTGCGATCATGAACTAAACAGGGTGCTCGGTCATTTCCCTTGTGTGACCGTTCCCCAATTCATCCCCAGCAATCGAAGGGGACAGGCGAGATTTGCTTTATTGTAAACAGCATTCTTTGTTCGTGAACGCCCTGAAAGCGATCATCTGTTTCGCGACGACTTGTATGTTCCGGAACTTCCATTGCGGGAAATGAGGAATCGCGTGTGAATATGGTCTTGTGTGTTGGATTAGATTTAGCTCAAGATAATACCTCCGACACACAGCGTCCATTTATTTTTCACAGTTTCCAACGAGTGCTAGTTAAATCCTTTGATTTTGCAGTTTTAAAATAACCAATTATACGCATTTGGGTTCCGAAGACCGCCCCGTCCCACATTTTTCAGCATTCGAGAATCATCAACAGCCTTTTGTTTAGGTCTTTTCTGCCAGGACTTAATTGGTACGCAAGTGTCGCTTAACGGAGTCATTTCTGTGACAAATCTTTCAAGTGCGTTCTTTCTTTTTATTTTCTCTCTTCGCTGGCATGGTGACAGGACGATCTGAGGTTTCCCGCGCTTTTGTCATAAACTTCCGGTTGCCACTCGCGTCTCGGGTGTCTTGCGGGCTGTGCATGCTGGACTGTGACGACGGACACGCAGGAAGTGAAGATTCGAAGCTTGACCTTGCCAGATGTTTCCCTCCTTCTGAACCTTTTTTGTGGGTCTGTTATTCAAAATCGATTTCTTAAATCGTTGTGAATCCTCACAATCATCGCGCCTGATCCTTCCTGGTGTGGGAGTGATTACTTCCGATGGCAAATACTGCATGGCTCCAAGAGATTAACTTTTATCGGTCAGGGGATCTTTACTCTGTGAACTCTCCTTTCAACCTTAACGGCTTAAGAAGAGAATGAAAAGTACCATTGAGAGATAGTATGTGTGAGGCATTTGTAGTTTTCATAATCTTCGGAATTGAAGCGTTAAGTATTTACTGGATTCACGGCATTTCTGTTAATTTGCTTGGGGATTTTATATGTCCAACGCGAAGTTTTAATCTTAAAATTCTTAGCGCATTTTCTATTAAAATTTTTAAAATTTGGTTATTTAAATCAACTTAATTAAAATATTTTCTTTAAAAACAAGAGAAATGTTGGTTGGGTGGGGGTTATATGACGCGAGGGCCATATTTGACCAAACTGCGCCAAACACGTCAAGCAAAAAATTTGAAAAAGGAGGGATCGGAGAACAGAGTAGTAAGATGAAAGCAGGAAGACAGTTTGGCACCTCTGGAGCGCGACCTTCGTGTTTACTAAAGACTGAACCTCATGGAGAAAAGAAAAGATCACACTAGTACCTCAGGTCTGTAAGGCTCGTACACACCAAAAGCAGGTGTGTTCCTGAGGGCACAAGAGAAAAGAGATGTTACGTATGTGTTATTTTAAATAAGTGAATTTATCACCATTTTCAACTATCCGAATGCTGCTACCACTAAAGACATTTTGAGAGTAATGTTCGCATGAAAGATTTGCATAACCTGAAAGTGAATAATCATACTTTTTGATTCTGGTTATTTTTTCATAATCAATAGATCGCATATCTTGTGAATGCTTCCATCAAAAGAATGATTTTCTCTATCTTTATTAGAAGCACGTTGAAAATTTTGAAACGATAATGATAACACCTAGTGCCAGGCACATTCGCCGGGAATCCGTCATTTTTAGGATTTTCGGAACGGACATTTTACAGGAGGCGATCTTAATGGTCATTAAACTCAAATTTATTCATTCTAAAAACTAAATTTTTTTTTTTTTTAATTGCGACATTTTTGCTCGGCAGAACGAAATGCGGATATTTTGGGAATCTGATGTGCAACGTTACCTGCAAATTTTAGATGATTTTTTTGGGGGACATATGGTGTTGGTAATCGACTTTCTATATAAATGATTTACAGAATGAAAACTGTTTCGAAACATGATTTTTTTTAAAGGTTGTTTTGTCCTTTGATTCGGCACTTTTATCAGTTTTGTCCTTAACAGATCTCAACCAAAGAAATCGCAAGATTTAAATTAATCATCTTACTTTAAATTAATAATACTCGACCTCTTCGGTATAAGGAGCCAACTCGGGTATTTTGAAGGAACACCCAGTGAAAAAGATGCCGTTAATCCTAACGGGGTGCACCAACATCAATGTGCTCAATACTAACTGGGACTCGAAACCGAAACGTACACATCTAAATTGCTTTTTAAGCTATGCAAGGCTTTCTTCGCGAAAATTTTACGAATATATTCAAGTTGCAGTCTGATTTTGACGAAACAATGTACGTATGAATCGATTAATTGAATGGAAAAAAAAATTGTGCACCCATCTGGAATCAGTGTTGTAACCAATATACCTATCGCCTTATTTTTTCAAGGGCCACCTGCAAGTAGTAAGCGGTTCAAGTTCGATAACTGTAACTTACTCAGTATATTTCTCTGACATGTAACTTTTCATTGCATATGTCCATTATTTAGCGCTGTTTATCCTGTGTTTGGCGCAGCTTGGTTCTTAAAATCCCAACCAACCTGATATCGTGAATTGAAATTTTTTTGTTAAAAATGTTTCAAATCTGTTCAGTACAATTCTTTAGAATAGCTGTGCACCAAAAGGCAAGCTGTGCAATCAAAATTCTTGGGTGTTGCACCCCTCCGGGTGACTCAGACATCCCATGCCAATTGGGGGTTTGCCCTCTGAAATAGTTACGCACCTTCGCGAAATATCGCGCATCCACGGAGATGTTGTTTACTTCTGAACCTGGCGTCCGTTTGGCGCCTTGGCGGCCTTTCTGACCATGAAACGAAACCCACCTTTTCCCGATATGGCAACCTCTTCAGTGTGTATGTTTTTTATGTCTTGTCGCGCGTGTTGATTTGTAGCATCTCGATATTTCGTGGTGATTTTTAGGAAAAAGGAAACCGTGTTCGCACTTTGAGGATCGATCATGTCTCGTCCCTGCTTATCAAGCTGAAAGCGGGTTCGATCTCCCTTTATCTGATGCTGAAATTATGTTTTCCGAATCTCGCGTATTGGGCTGGGTTTCCCACTTTTGCATTAACTCCATGCCACGTTTTGCGGCGTTTTAAACCAGGCCAAGTGGATTTTTGAGCATTAACAGACCCCTTATTGTACTCGCGGTGTGTGGACTAAGTGCTACAATGACTCGAATGTGATATGGAGCTCTGGAATTATGGACCAAAAGCTGACGCTTTATCGTTCAGCTGGGTTTTGCAATATCCGTTTCGTGTTTTAGTACTCGGTGAGTATTAAAAAATATTTTTTCGCTTCCACAGTTCTTATTTTTGTCTGATTGTACAGTATTAAACTTTATCAAAAACGTGATGGATTGACTCTCTGGGAAAATTTCCATGGTATACATCTGTATTAGCCAGTGTAATTTGATATCACCTCTTGTGTATTGCGCGCCGTTTTGCAAAGCGCTTTTTGGGAGTACTAATATTTAGATAAGTAATAAAATGTATGTGCTCACAACTAACTCTCCAGCATGATCAAACTTGAATATTCCGTCAGAACCAATATTCTGTGTTTGTCGAATATTTCTCGATTTTTTTTCATACATTTTCGGTGAGCGATCTTCCATTTTGAAAGTTTGACAACTGGTAACTTGCTTGTTTTGAAAACTGTTAAATTTATGCTTAGTCGGAACTTCATAAGGAAATAATATTCTAAGTTTTAATATTTATAAGCGAATACAGCTGTTTTGGGATACGTATTTAGAGTTTTTTATTGTAGAATTCGTGCTGTCAAGATAATGGGGAAAAAACATTTCGTTTAACATCTGAGCAATGTTTTTAGTCTTCCTGTGTTTTTAATGTTATGAAAATTTTGTGTTATTAAAGTAGATATCAAGTAATCCCAATCCATTTAAATTGGAGATACGTTATTGTGTTTTGATAAGCAAATGCCTTTTTAGATTATTTTTTTGATAGATATAATTTGGCCTCAAAAAGGCATGTATTCATTTTGATGTTCTTTAAATGATCTTTAATTTAGAAACCCAATAAGTTTTTTATCTTTTACTTTTTAGCTTGCATTTAAAACATCTTATTTATTAATGAAATTTCTAAAAGTTCTGTTATTCTCTATTATAATTCAATTATTATCAGGAAAGTGTACCAATAAGTGTAAAGAGTATGTATAAGTACAATAAATATTTACAAAACCTGTATATATTTCTGAATGTACTATGGTATTTGCATAACCTGATCTTAGATGTTACAAAACATTTTAATGTTAAAACTACAAAAAATTATTTTGTATAAGGATACATGCAAATGTGCACCGCTATTATATGTATGACAGTAGTTGATCATTTTCCATAAACTGGACTCTGGTTTTGAATTGTAGGTTTTAGGAATTGAAATATACTGTCAACTTGTCAAACATTTTTTTAAATTACATTGAGGAATTGGTTGCATTGACTATTTCCCTTTGTGCTGTCCAATATAAACTAGCCTTTAAAATTACTAATTAAACTAGCCTTTAAAATTACCCACTAAAATACCCAATTTGGGTAAATACTAGAGTACAATATATACCCAGGATATTGACCTACAAAAATAAATATTCCCAGGATTTTTACATCACTGATCACACCTCTGATCAATTTTAAATCTAACATTAATACTTAGATAACATTTCCTTTTGTGTATTTGCTAAAAATATTTAGCAAAAAAAAAAACATTGTCTTACCAACTGATCCTAATATTTTTACTCGTGTTACAGGAAACAAAATGTTTTTTGGCTTTAGCATTAGTCTCTTGAGTTTTGCGTATGAATCTCCCCACTGATCTTACAATGGTGGAAAATGCCTGGTTGTATGGTAAGCCAATATGAGTCAATACTAATCAAACCTTAAATTTTTTCCAGGTGGGTGACATGATATCTGTGATTGATATGCCTCCTCCTGAGGAGTCCTCTTGGTGGAGAGGAAAAAAGGGATTTGAGGTAAGAGTTTCTACTTAAAATATATCGTCATGTAAGAATTGGGATTCTGTCGGTTAAATTTCAAATCATGGTACAGTTCTGGCTAGTTGTCATTTGAATTACATGGTGTTGAACATGGGTTTGTTAAATTAGGAGGTAGACTTTAACAGTACAATATATTACATAAACAATATATTCCATAACTGGTTTCTTGAGCATGGATACCGGCTCAGAGTTTATTGGTGAAACGCTTATGATGATTGCAAATAGATTTTGTGTACTTGGCAATTGCATGAAACCAGGTCTCTGTTTTTTCATCAGAGCTTAACTGAGCTGAATTGTTTGATTGTTTTTACTATATTCAGTCTGTGTTTTAATTTTTTTTGTTGCTATATTTTGATTTGGTCGTACGTCCAGTGTGGCTGTAATTATCCAATTACTTAAAGTATTTTTATCGAACTAAAACGTGTAGAGATTTACATGTGCATTTGTCTTAATAACTTTAGTGTGTTGATCTTTGAATGAAATATACTCTTGTAATGAATTTCAAAATATATTCTGAAAACAATGGCTATGTGATTTAAATGTTATTGATTTTTGTGGAGACAAATTTGTATCAAGCGGATGTATGAATTTCGTGTATTCATTCAAGCTGTAAAACTTTCTAGCTGCATTAAATGAGGAAATCTTTTTACATTTAACTAATTAGAAGTATGACTACCTATTTGGAAGCATTTAATAATTAAAAGCATGATGTGTATTTGCCTGCATTTATTCAGAAACAATCTTGTCATAAAAAAGTATGGAATTAATGACAATTGTATAAGCAGTTTTAACCAGCAAAGCACACACAAAAAGTTTAGACAGGTCAATGATTTTATTTTTACTACTCTTAAAATATTAGTTCTAGAATAATATAAATTCTGACAGTTGTATTTGTAAGAATTCTAATGAGTATTCAAAGCACACACAAAAGGTCTAGATACATCAAATCTATTTTTATTACTCTGGAAGAATTATTTTTTAGGTGTAAATATTTTAATTCCTTACATTTCATCAGCATGAATACATATAAAAAATGAAATCATAATTTTTATTCTATTCCTCGTTTAAGTTTGTTGATTTTCATATTAATCAGCTGTCTTGGCCAAATAGTTTGTTCAACAAGTTCTGGATCCAAATCCCAGTCTTAGCATGGATGTTTGTAGTTATTCGGAATTGATTTTAAATTATTAGTGGTGAAAGGAGCTTTACTGTAGCAAAGTGGACAGAACAATAATCTTATGGAATTTTAAACAAAGCAATAAAAAGTTTTATAAAGATTGAATATTAAATAGAAGTTATTCTAAAAAAAAATCCTTTTGTATAATTGGAATTTTAGTTTTATCTTTGTTGTTTCTCTTGTAGGTTTGAACATGCACTGTTATGTTTAGTGTTTTTTTATCTGCTTTCATGTTTTAAATATAGAGTTTAATTAATACTTGTTTTTTTTTTTTTTTAAATCTAGGTGGGATTCTTTCCATCTGAATGTGTTGAAGTTATTGGAGATAAAGTACCTCATTCATTTAAATTATCTAATTCATCTACTAAACCTGGTAATTATATGGCTCTTTTTTGCTATATTATCTTTTCATCTCAGAAATGTCAGCATTTTATTAAATTGTGTTATGGTTTGTGAGAAAGCTGGTTTACTTTCAGTGTTTCGGCGGCATGGTAAGCTCATTGCATTTTTCCGGTCCTTTCTGCTTTCCCGTCCTTCTCGACGGAAACTGAAACAAAGTGGGATTCTGAAGGAAAGAGTTTTCGGCTGTGATCTGGGTGAACATTTGTTAAATACTGGGAGAGAAAGTAAGTCCATAGGTTTAATTTATTGTTAATTTTCTTACAAATTTTTATATTGATTTGAAAGTGCCTTTTCAATTGCAATTAAAGCAATTGCATGCTCCATTTTGTTCAATCTGTTAAGGATGCTTAAAGTATTTCGAAATTTAAATTACAGTGGTTAACAAACTGGATTTTCTTTTTAAAGCTTGGTACTTTACAATTAGCTTGTCCATTTGATTTTAAATTATCTCGTACATATAGTTGATTCAAAGTTAAAAATCTAAGACAAAGAAAGTACAAAATTTGGATAAAACTTGTTTACCTTAATAAGAATAAAGCCTGCATCCTTGTATATATTTATTAAAAAAATGTTAAATGAAAGATTTTAATGGTGAATTAAATATTTTTCAGTTCCAATGGTTCTGAAGTGCTGCTCTGAATTTATTGAAGAGTATGGCATAGTAGATGGAATCTATCGTCTCTCTGGTGTTAGTTCTAACATTCAGAGGCTGAGGTATGCTTTTACAATTGGTTAATATCTACAATTCTGTAATGTTAATAGTTTGAGAATATTTTGCTCAACTGTATGTTTGCTGTATTTTAGTACAATATTTTGTGAAGCTCGTAAATGAATCGCAAGTTTAGTTTTTGAAAGATCTTGTGCATATTTACGCCTCTAGTCACCTTGCATGTTTGGGGAAATTTTTACCACAAACCTTTTGTAGGGTCAGTCTTGTGATAGGGTGTTATCTGGGTAATGTTTTGTACTATGTATTGTAGGGAAAGTAAATTCTGTGAAAATTTGTATGTTTTGGTTTATATATATATGGGTGCTTTGAAATCAAGTATGCATGGAAAGACCCTGTAAAAAGAAGTGGTAGGATTTTTTAAATTAATACGTTGTCAAGTATGTTAATTTAAATTAGCCTTTAGATCAGCTTCGGTGCAGGCACAAACTGAAAATCTAACTTCCAGTTCATTAAAAATTTTAAATGTTTTATTTTGTTGTGCATGAACTTTTAACAAAATCGAAAAAATATTTAATATTGGGAATCATTAAAAGCTTAGAAATGTAACAAAAGCAGTCATTAAAGCAAGACTAAACAAAGTAATCATCAGTTTTCTGAAATTCTATGATAAAAACTTTGCATCCTCTAGTACTCTTTTGAGCACATATTTGGTAATTAGTAACCAAATTTTTATTACAATTCCTTTGGACCCTAATATGCATAGTTCTTGCAATGTTCGGCTTAAAAAAAATAATAATAAATAGTTATGAGAACCCCAATTTTTCAATCTGTTTCCCATTGGTTTATTTCATTAAAATTTAATTTCAATACATGTGTATGATAAGTTACAGTGTACTAATTTTTAGGCTTGCTTTTGATGAGGATCGTCCTCTAAATTTGGGAGATCCGGCTACTGTTCATGATATACATTCAGTTGCTTCCCTCCTCAAAATGTATTTTAGAGAACTACCTAATCCTCTCTTGACATATCAACTTTATGATAAATTTGTGGTAAGTGGCATTTTATAGTTTTGCTATTTTGAACAAGTTTTTTATGTGTTTTGTACCTTTTGCACTTATTTCCTATTTTGTTTAGACAAGTCATGGCATTTATTTAAATGTTTATTTTGATTTTGTTAGTTTTATTCTATTAATACTGTGCATTTTATAATGACGCTTTAAAGATTTAATTTGGAATAAAATGGAGATAAGTATTCAATTCTTTTTGAGTAATAAGAATAGTCATGCTTGATTTGATTTCCTTCTAATATTTACATTCTTCAAAAATCTTCCAATGAAATCGTTTTACTGTTATCATTTAAGTTTAGGGTAGAGTTTCTAATTTGAAAGTTGTACTTTACTTATGTTAAATTTTGGGGAAATCTTTTCATCATGTAGATATAAGAGCTAAGTAGCTTTGTGTAAACTTTTTTCAGACCTGTTTCATCAAAGGAAGAGCATAAAATTAAATTTCACTTGTAAGAATCAGGGTGTCAAGATTTAAATCACTTGATTTAAATCAACAATTAAAATCATGATTTTAATCAAATGATTTTTAAAAAAAAATCATTGATTTAAATCACAACCAATCTTACATTTTATAACTAAGTAAATACACTCTATAAAAATCACAGAATTTGTCAAATGCTTTGAACTTTCTGCACACATGGTGATTTCAGCACTAATGGCTACACCTCGTACTGATGAGCTTTTAAAAAAAATGTTTGGCACTGGACACTTGCAAATAATCTGAGTTGTCTATGGACTAAGTAATCTGTTGAGTCAGGGATTGTGCCAAACTGTAAAGTAAAAAATAAGTTGACATCTATTTGAAAGTTTTTACACTGTTCATGCATAATTTACTATCATAAACAATAAAGCAGTAGGCCTACATCTACGTAAATTTCAAGACAGCCAAAGAAAATCCCCACAAAGTAGGCCTAAACTACTTGTTACCCCTTTAATTGTTTGACCAATGGCTTAGCTGTAGTGATTTTTCAACTACTTTTTTTTAATTGAGACATAAATACAAAATAACACAGTTAATGTGATTAATAATTTATTAAATAAAATATTCAACTGAGCTTTCTATTTGAAAGGATGAAAGTTTAAACACAGTGAACATCTTTTATTTTGCAAAATGCACCCTGAAACAGTCACCTTTCCCTTTAAGAGTAGTGACCCATAACAAATATTTATTTAATCAGACTAATTTAGGTCTCACTTACTGATACATTTGTTAACATGATTATGTTAATTTACTCAAGAAAAACTACAGAGGATGTCAACTTGTGTTTTAAAGTTAAACAAATGTCTTATCTTTTGCTCTTGTTTTGAAAATTCATTTTTTAAATGTATTGTCATGTAACACACAATGATATTTAGTAAAATAAATATTAATTTACCATATCACAAATTCCGATTGTTTACTTAATTAAATATTAGTTTACATGTCATGTCAGAAACTCAATTTTTTATTTAACAAATTTATAGGCCCTACAGAAATTTAAATAAAAAAATCCGATTTTTGATTTAAATCATATAAATCCGATTTAAATCAAATAAATCCGATTCATTGATTTTTTTGAAAAAATCATGATTTTTTTACACCCTGGTAAGAATTAAAATCTGTTTTACATGTTTGGAGTTGCATAAAATTGGAAAAAAATTGGTTTACAAAACCTGGTGCTGTGATTGCAGTCACTCAATTTCATTTTGTAGGTATAAAATAAAAAGCTAAAGGAGAAATTTTGGGAATTTCTAAAAATTAATTTAATTCTGTGGAGTTATTTAAAAGTATTCTGAAATATTATTTTGTTTCTTCAGAGCGCTGTGCAATCAAACGAGGATGTAAGATTGCTGAAGGTACGCGATGTAGTGCAGCAACTTCCCCCACCACATTTCCGAACACTGCAATATTTATTGAACCATTTGGCAAGGGTTGCATCTCGTGGTGATGACACAGGCATGACACCAAAAAATATTGCTATTGTGTGGGCACCCAATCTACTAAGGTAAGTAAATCCGTTTGTTTTCTTGTACATTAGTTGAGATGAAAGAAAAAAAAATGTAATTTTAATCTTAATATTTAATTAAATGTTATTTATTAATTTTCCTGTGATCACAATAATTAACTATTCTGTATCAGTTATTGAATAAAATAAGAGGAATACCTTGTTTCACAATAAATACTCAGAATACAAAGTTTTCCAATTTCAAGTTATCCTTTGAAACTACTTTTACTGAGATCCCTTGGAAAAGATCAATCAGGAAAGGCAATTTCTATTTAGTAGAGAAATTTAAATGGAAACAATGAAAGTAATTCTCATGGAATTTTTTTTATATCCTTGAATTATAGGCTGACACCTACTTGTTTAGTTAGGGAGGATTATTTGACAGCTAATTATTATTGGAGCCATTATTTTTGAAAGTGGTATAAGTCCACTTTGAAAAAAAAAAAAGAGTTTATTTTCTTTAATAATTTTACTAATTATTATTGCATAGTAAAATTTAACAGGTTTGTAGTGTTAAATATATTATCCAAATTGAGTAACGTTTGCCAATATTTTAAAATTAATTTAAACTCAAACCCTTAAATATCTCGATGTATGAAAAAAATGGACTTATACCACTTTAAAAAATAATGGCTGATTTATTGTCAATTCATTGTTAAGTATTCTGGCATAAAAAGTTTGGAACTCAAGTAACCAAATTTGATATAAGTATTGATTTAGATTTGACATAAGATTTTGCTATTGTCTAATGATACATTGTGAATTCACTCTTAGTATCATGTATTTGTTTCCTGATGTAAATTTAAACTTCATGTATATATATATCTTAATTGAGCTTAGAAGATAGTAAATATTATATTCCCCATTTGTGTATTCTATTGGCAAGTTGAAAAATATCAAAACAATTTTTTGTTATGATATAAAGGTATTTACCTACAATGTGTTGCTAAGATGGGCCAATGTTTGGTTAATCAGCTCAAATTATTTACTAATTGTCATCGAAATAAGTGAATATAAAATTCATGAAATAGGATGTTTGATTTTTTTTTATATTCTAACTTTCTTTCTGTTTTAGGTCAAGGGATGTTGAAAATGGTGGTGTAGGAGCTTTGCATGTAGTTGGAGTTCAAGCAGTTCTAACCGAATATTTGATAAGATTCTCAGATTTAATCTTCGATGAAAAAGTGCCATTTTTATCAGGATCTGAACAAGAAGGTAACACCTTTGCTTAGCATTTCTTATGGTATTTTTAGATTATGTTCTTTACTCGATCCAATATAAGGTAGTGTGATTGCATTTGTACTTCTAGTTAAGAAATCAAGGTATTGTATACAAAACCTTGAAGAATGTTACATTAAAATACTGTGAAAATGCAATACCATTAAGAAATAGAATGTTAGATTTATACAATGATGTTCAATCAATACACACTAACAACAGGTGACGCAGAATGATAGGATTTCAATAATCAATTGGTTCAGTAGTATTTTTAGATCTAGTTTACAAATACTAAAATGACGATTGGAGTGATTCTTCAATTAGATTAAAATTTAATTAATATTTTACACTATTTACAGATCTAGAAAAATATTACATATTAATGCAAATCGAAACATTGATCAAATCAAAGTAAGAATTTGTATGTTCTTATCAAATTCAAATCAAGATTTTAAATTCTAACTAATAAAAGCTGCAGGTGTGGGAGAGGGGGAAGGGTGCATGACATCAGGGATGCCAGATTCAAATAATTTCAGAACAGAGATAAGATTCAAATAATTCCACAACAGAGATAAAATTCAAAATAATTCCACAACAGAGAATATATTCAAATAATTTCACAACAGAGATAAGATTCAAATAATTTCACGACAGAGATAAGATTAAAATAATTTCACGACAGAGATAAGATTAAAATAATTTCATGACAGAGATAAGATTTAAATAATTTCACAACAGAGATAAGATTCAAATAATTTCACAACAGAGATAATATTCAAATAATTTCACAACAGAGATAAGATTCAAATAATTTCACAACAGAGATAAGATTCAAATAATTTCACAACAGAGATAAGATTCAAATAATTTCACAACAGAGATAAGATTCAAATAATTTCACAACAGAGATAAGATTCAAATAATTTCACAACAGAGATAAGATTCAAATAATTTCACAACAGAGATAAGATTCAAATAATCCACAACAGAGATAAGATTCAAATAATTCCAGAACAGGCTGCAAAAGCCCTGATCAAAAGATTAGTTGGTTAATAATAGAAGGATTGGAAGGTTGACACTCGATCCAACCAATGGCTTAAGTGTTGGTGGGGAGCAGGTGCATGTTAAATCTGTTATGGCCTGAATTGTCAGAGATGCTAGCCAATAGCCGTTGTGTTGCTCCAGTGTGACATTAATTCAACTACTTACCTTCCACTATAACATCAGTAAAATGTGAATGTATTCGGTCATCTGGAAAGTTCTGTGCATTTTTATACCAATGCGAAGCAGTACAAAAACAAAGAAAATTTTATTGAATCACATGAGCCCCAATTTGTTCTATGACTTTTTGCCATCTTTCTGGCAGCTGGAAAATTCCTTTTAAAAAAATCATTAGGCTTATTTATAAAGAAGTTATTGAGGTGCTGTTTGACAGTCTCCAATCAATTCCTCTGTAGTCGGACCATATAGAAGCATTACTTTTTTTGATGCTGACCCCCTCTTGATCTTACTTGGGGCGGTTCATTTGACTTACTCCATGATATTTTCCTTGTAACCATTCTTGTATAGCATCCATTTTTGATCTCCAGTAATCAGTCATTTCTAAAAAGGAGCTTCTTCATTTCGTTTGAGCAAAGAATCGCATGCCGAAATTAGAGCAAGTATATTCTGCTGTGTTTAAAGTATGGGGTACCCATACATTGTAGCGACTTACAAATCCAATCTTATTCAGATGATCCTGAACTGTGCTTCTTGGAATATTTAGACTGATAGTTCCTGAACTGTGTAACATGTGGGGGGGGGGGTTCAGCAATAGCATCTTTTAATAGGTCTTCATTCACAAAGTATGGTCGTCCTGAGCGGGCTGAATTCTTAGAGGCTGAAATTTAACAAACCTCCTTCGAACTGTGGCCTCAGAAACAGCACTATTTCCATATACAGCACACATTCTATTAGTAGTCTGACTAGCATTTTTTCCTTTCTTAAAATAAAAGAGCAGAATGTGACAAAAATGAACTTTCTGGTTCTCCATTCTTAGCACTGCAGTGAAACAAAAAATTATGCCACAACACATGCTATAATTATGCAGTGTAAGCAGAAAAGACCGAATTTAAACATCTGCTTCAATCAAGGTCACTCCTTATCAGCAGTCGCAAAATAATAATAACAAAGCTAGCTTCTATTCGAAAACGCACAGAACTTTCCTGATGACCCAATGCTTTTGATACAGTGCCCCCTGATTGTGACATGAAAGCGACTTGAATGAGGTTGCAATTAAAAAGCTGTCTTTTGTGATTTGGTGTTGTAATTTTAGACCATCATTATTACAGCATGTCAATAGTTGAAAGTATGAGTGAAATTTACATTATCAACCATTTAATTTATGAATCTTTTTGATTGAAGGTTTAAGTTGTATGAATCTTTTTTCCAGGACTGTTGCGTGCTCGACCCAAGTCACTAGCGATTTCTACTCCTACGAAGCTGTTGTCTTTAGAAGAGGCTAGAGCACGAGCCCTATCGACACATTTGCCCTCAACTCAACAAAAATATATTGAAGTTGGAGGTGGACCTGATAAACTGCCTTCAAAGTACCACACAGTTATAGAATTGCCTTCTGGGTAAGAATTCTAATATTGTTTCTTTGTTCTATTGGAATTTTGATCTACCAACATGGCTGCCGCATGCGACTGAAAGGCAAATGTTTACTATTATTTTCCAACTTTGGCAACTGGGTATCTAAACAAAATCCTCTCTTGTCTCAACCTATTTTCAAAATTTTTGAGACTTTGAAAACCTTGGTGACTTTTTTGAAAATTTACCATGGAGATGTGGCTTATTTCCACAGCTAACAAAGGTAGGAAAAAAAGTGTTTTCAGACTTTTCTTTAGGAAAAAATGTGTGCTGATTTTGGAGTTTTGGAGCCAAACCTTGGAAGCCATGAAAGAACTCATCAAAAACCAAGATTGTTAGATTTGGAGCTGACGTCGCAAGCATTTTCCATCTAAATGCCTTTGGAACAATGCCAAGTTTTCCGATTCTAGCGTGTTTTGATGTATGTAGTTAATAATAGCCACTTCAAGGTCATCACAGCGTGCCTGTATAGTTCGTTTGCAACGCAAACCAAATGGAATACGTAGCAATCACCAAAGGTTCGTGAGCATCGGCGAGCAGTGGCCTCACCTGACCCCCATGAAAAGAACTGTCACAGGCAACGCCGTGCTAGCCACAAAGTGGCTAGTTTTCTATAAAGATAATTTTGGAATGATTTTACTTCACTCCATACTTACGTTTCCGTGATGTAAGGTATTAATCTAATGTAAAATTTTCCGCAGATTTCAAATCTGTTGAAATTTTTGCTTTATCTTTAATGGTCTAGGAGATAGACAAAAGAACTACATAACTAAAGTTAAAACATTTTTTATCCTCTGCTGAAAAATCATTCCTCGGTGCAAAATGAAAGCGGAAACAGAAAAAATAAATTGTTAATACTGTCCGCATTATTCGTGATGAACAAAACTTGGCATGGTTCCAAAGGATGACGGCAAGGTCACGTGGGTAGAAAAAGTCAAGATGGGGTAGTTCTTCTTTGAAAGAAACTTATTGAAAACCGATGAAGAATAAAACTATTAAATTCATTTAAAAATCTTCTAGATTACATTTTTAAATTCGTCGCGACCCAAAAATTGCAAAAAAAATGTGGACTACTTGTGTGCCATAGAATCGTCAGGATTTTGCGGCAAGAAACACAGACAAACAAACACTTCCTTTTATAATAGTAGAGATACTGGGAAAGATAAAAGTTATGTCAAAACTGCTATTTTGCATTGAATATCTTTATTCTAAAATGATTTTACTCTTAGCAAACATAGTTTACCGAAATTGAAGAAGTCCCCGTCTGGCTGGAAATCCTTTTTCTCAAGGGGCTGGTATTCCGGTAGCACCCGAGATAAAAGTCGGCCGTCATTCAGATCAGCGAGGAAAGCCAGCACTGGCTCACTTCCACATCATTCTGCATTCATGCAGGTAAGTGAAACCTCATTGCCTATTTTTGTAATATGTGGGAAATAAAGTTTCCTTCTGTATTACAGCCCAGAAGTAATTGAGTGGTTTGCCCTCTTCTGTTGTACCCTCGCTTTCCCATCTGCTGTTTTTCTCCCTCATTATTGTCATGTGTTTGGTGTTGGTGGGCCAAACATGACCCTCGTGCCTTAAAACTCCAAACCAATCCTTCTGTATTAGTTTCCCATGCACATGTAAATGTTACGGTTTCTCATCTTTATTTGAAACATAGGCTGAAGGTTTCAGTAGTTGAAAGCTTCTCACTTTGTACTTTGTGCTCTTAGATATTAGTCTGTTTTTGCTTTGTTGTATGAGAAAAATGTCTTGTAGTTCACTGTAATTATTGTCTCTTTCAGGAAAAGCCATCAGCTGAATCTGATATAGCATTTGGTCACAGGAAAAAACTGAGGACAGTTAAAAGTGCTGAATCTCTGGCTCATTGTCTTAAAGAATCTCCTCAAAGTACAAAACAAGATGACTTCTTAGGTACGTGGGTCACACATATTAAACTTGCTTCAACATTTATTTTGTATTCTACACTGAATTGAAAATTTTAAATATGTATTGATGATTGATATGATAAGTGATGAGTTTTGAGAAATTGCTGTTTTCTTTCACATTTAAACAAACTTCATTGAAAACTATCTGGGCCGTCAAAATTTTCGTTTTAATGTTATCTTAAAAATAATTGTTGGCTTATGGATTCAACTTTTTCAATAATTTAATTTAAGTCATACTATTTTTTGAATGGAGCTGTTTGAAGTTTGGAGAAAGAAAAGTCAAGTTACCCTTGAATGTTACACACACACATACCCTTGAATGTCACCAAAAGTGTGAAACCACTCCAAAAATTTTTATTTCAGATTATTCTGTCAACATGCACAGAAAATCATCTGCATTTGTCAATTGTTAGTTTTTTTCAACTAGATACTATATTAATGTAGTATATTATATAGTATATTTTATATATTATCTAGTTGAAAAAACTTAACAATTGACTAGACGGATGCTGATGATTTTTCTGCACACTGACAGAATATCCTGAAATCAGATTTTTTGGGCTCAAGTGGTTTCACACTTTTGCCGAGGATATATAATTTATATACACTAGGGCAGGGGTTCCCAAACTTAGCCAAATCGACCCTAAAGAGAATCAGATTTTTCTCACAGCACTCTCTTCATGTAATATCTATCTGTGGTATATATATATGTTAAAATATATATATATATATATTTCATATTTGTACAACTTTGAAGAAGAGGACCCCAGGTCAATCTAAGGCAGTGATTCTCAACCTTTTTTTTTGTCACTGCACACTTTTAACGATTTCAAAATTTTGCGGCACACAAAGAAAAAGATAAGTTTAAAAGTTGTTTGTAAAACTTATAGTTATTACTATAAGTTTAAAACTTTTAAAGATAAAAACAGTTAAAAATATGGTATTTAACTGTAAGAACAACAGTTTACTTTTACAGTGTACTTTTCTTTAATTTAAACAAACTTTACTGGTAATAAAAAAATAGTATATAACTTTTACTATTCATTTCTAAAATTTGGTGGCACACAAAAGTGCTGCGACAAAGTGGTTGCGAATCACTGATCTATCGATCTGTTGTAAAAATTTTTGCAGATTTCAAATCTGTTGAAATTTTTACTCTATCTTTAAAGATTACATAGATAGAAAACCTCAAATAGTTCTTTTTGTGTTTGTTATGAATATCTTCGTGAAATGCATGAATTGCAAATTAAATATACAAAAACTCATGTCTGTGGAGAATGATGTTGAGGATTTACCTAGTAAAAGCAAACCACAAACGAAAATAAGATTTCTTTAAACAATAAACTGTTGTAAAGGAAGAAATAAAAGGTATGTTACTTAAATTAGTCTTTATTTTATGCTCTATGTTTTGTTTTTATCCGACCCCGATTTAACGTTCTCACGCATATAACGTTATTTCTTTTGGTTCCTTGAAATACGCTAAATCAGGGTTACACTGTGTATATATATCGTTCTGCGGGGATTAAATATAATCATTCACTGTTCTGAGATAACCATTTTTAAAATTCTTTTTTAGGTGATAACAGTCATAAATCATCACCTCAAGTTTCCATTGATTCATCACATTCATTTGAAATGTCCTCGCCCCTATCCAAGTCTCCAGGCTTACAGAAGCACACTCGTTCCAGCTCCCATGAATCCTATTTTGAAAGCAATGGCATGGATATTATTTCAGAGCCATCTTTCGAAGAAGATGAGCATGGGCTCTTCTATTATGTTAGTGAGAGGATGAAAATGCTTCAGGATTCATCAGCATGGAATTCCGACAAAAAGTTCCAAGATGACTCGGTGTTCACACATATTTCAGAGCTGCGCGACACAGACATTGTTTGTGACATGGATCAGCAAGACCAATGTGAATCTGAAAAGAATGTTCGAAAGCAGAAGTTATCTGCGTCTGATGATTTTGCACAAGCCAAATATCAAAGACTTAATGAAACCGAACATGAGCTGTGTGATAATGCAAGCGTAGACTCTGGTACTGTTAATTTACCTGGTGACAGTTCTCTTCGGTTTAATCCAAGCAATATCGAATCCAGTAGTCACAGAAAGGACGAATATGACATCTGGAGATCTGAGGATGACTATGGGGTCGATTTCGCTCACAGTAGTGATGATTTGACACTCGACCCAGTTCTGCTGTATGCTGCAGTACTTAGCAAAGGATCATCCACTGATAATGAAAAAGATTCTAGTGACAGAACGGTTGTAGAACGATATGGAAATGCCGAGACAGTGCTGGTTGAAGTTCATGCCACACAAGATAGTTCTTCCGAAGAAGAGCGTTACTCCCCAATCATTAGTCCTGACGAGCATGCAACTGTCCAGGATGAGACGAACGACGGTATAACTGTTCCTATTGAACCACTATATAGTCCGACAGACAAGATGCAGGATGAATTTTATTTTTCTGAAGACATAGGCGCTGTGCTCTTATCAAATGTGGATCCAGATCCTGTAATTATCGATGAGGTGCCAAAGTGCAGTGTGCTGTCTTCAATTGAAACGAGTTATACTGAAAAGGATACTGTCGTGACTAGTTGTGAGATTTCTCCAATTAGCCAAATGACTGATATCGATTTCAGCAAAGGGGCTTACGGGCCTGTTTCTAAGACAATACCATTTGAAGCAAAAGAAACTAGCTGTGAAGCTGGTATTCCTGAGAATCAAAAACTTGATGACAGGATTATTGATTCTAAAGTTGATCCTTCTAAAATTGAAGATGAAAAACTAGATGACTTTGACAGTTCTCATTCTTTCAGTATTATATCTCCTCCATCTCCAGTTTATCCCCCAAAGAGCTTAAAATTACAAGAGTTTCAGTCTTTAAGAACTAAAATAGAGAAGTTGCCTGTACATAAAAAGAAGATAGTGATTCCCTCTCCGTCTTCACCAGTGGAAGAGGTGCGGAAGAAATTCGAACTTCATGCCTCGAATTCCCGTAAAATGGTGGAATCTCCATCTGCTGAAGTGAAATACCGCTCTCATGTCAGAGACTTGACTCCTAGGCTTGTCAAAACTTTTGAAAGCGTGGAATCTTCTCCTTTGGAAGAAGACTCTTCCACACCCAAGGCCGAGGCACCAGCACACGTCAAAACGGAATCAATGTTTGCTAAGCGTCATTCCGAACCGCCACCGAAAACAGTGGACACGAATTCTCCAACTCAAATGGTCAAAAGAATGTCGAATAAATATGAAGGAGAAAGCTCCAAGACTACCAAAACTGCTTCTAGTTTCAAACAAACTGCCAAACCCAAAGCCCTTCAGCCGAGTTTGTTCACTCAGCTTAAGATTCGAAAGCTGCAATCTCTGCAGGCAGAAAGCAGTGTCACGCAGGAGCCTGTAGACCCTTGGTCTGATCCGATATTGGACATGCAGGAGGATTACCACCCCATTATGAACTTCTTACCTTCACCCACATCAGATGCAGCCATAACACCTGCAGTCACTCCTGAGGAAGATTCCACGAGTTCAGATCCAAGCGAAGTCGAGGAAAGCGTTTCGGAGGATTGCTCCAGGGTGGAGGAAGCTACGCCTCCCAAAGTGGCACTCTCTGAACAAAAGTCGCTCGGAATGGAAACGGACCACCAGATCGTTGAGCAAAGTCGCGACGAGAAACCCCAGAGTTCCGTGACCTGCGAAGTCGAACACCTTCAGTCGAATGTCAAGTCGAGTGAGTCCACTCCGGAGAGCGAAGCTGTGAAGAGGGAGAGGATCAACCGCATCAAGGAGGAACGGCGGGCTCAGCTCCGGGAGAAACTGAAGCAGGAGAGCTTCCGTATGGAGGCAGAAGAGAAGGAAAAAGTACAAACCAAGTTCCGCTTGCGGAAGGAAAGCTCCAAACTTTGCATTGATACTGAGGATGTGAAGAAAAGTGATAAGGCAGTGGAGACCGACAGTGCCGACATAACGGAGACAGGTACCAACTGCGACTTGAATGCTTCTGTCGAGAGTTTGACCGGCAGTAATCAGTCTCTGAGTAGCTCCAAACAGAATGACGGGATGGGACCACTGACATCCAAGTTCCAAACATCTTCGAATCAGGTTTCTTCAGGAGACTATGTGCTGTTGCAGAATAAATCAAACACAGGGAAGAAGTCCCACCGCTACGATGACAGCCGCAAATGGTTGTCTATGCCTCCCACGGATATTAGGGACAAGGTTGCAATGTTTGAACGCTCCAAAGACACAAACGAACTATGCAGGCTGGGACCAAACGGCAAGTTTTCACAAAAACAAAGCCCATCAGCTTTAGCGTCTTCATTTGTGAGATGAAATTAGGACCTGTTTTGATCATTAACTTCTCAAAGTATTCTACTTTTTTCATTGTTTGATTGCAGTAGCTTGATAATGATGGCACATCGGATGCTTTGGAATCGCATTGGTAATGCTGTACCCCGAATCGGATTGCCATTGTCGTGCTGTGGATGGTTTTCTTTTGCTCATTCTTGTGGAATTTTTCCGAAGTGGGAAGTCAAATTTATCTCGTCTGTTTTACATGCGATCCATTCCACTTATTTTTAAAACTTGTTTAAATTTTAAATTTAGCTTTTGAAAACTTTCAAGTACATCCTCCTGAAGTTATGTATTTAGTTATACGAAATCTATTTGACGTGTATACAGGATAACTA
This sequence comes from Metellina segmentata, assembly GCA_947359465.1. Taxonomy (NCBI): domain Eukaryota; kingdom Metazoa; phylum Arthropoda; class Arachnida; order Araneae; family Tetragnathidae; genus Metellina; species Metellina segmentata. Next base: position 105,021,024 of record OX375875.1, read on the forward strand.
ATGAAGTAAAATATTTTTTTAAAGAACATTTTGTATACAAATTTTTCAAGCGATCAATTGCAAATTTTAAGCAAACTTCTGTTGATTGTAATGTATTTTTTAAGCGGAGTTGAAAAAATGGCTTTTGAAAACTATTATCCAGATTGTATTTTAAACCTAATGGAAGTAAAGGATTGCTTCGTTACTGTGAAAGCAATGCAATTTACCATTGAGATTCCATGGAATTTGGAGTGCTGATTCATGACATTATCCTGTCTGCTACCTCATCATTGTCATTCTCTTCATTCATTATTTTTATTTGTATATACATTTTTGATACATTGCAAATATATTTTAATTTTAGAGATATTAACAACCACTATTTGTATTGCAATGATATGATTTCATTCCAGTGCAATCTGTGGTTATGAATATCACTGTGATAACATTTAAAAGATATCTATTGCCATGCAGTATACTGTAATTTTTTAATGTTTTTCATCTGTGTTGCCTGTTTGTGAGCTGTTATAATTTTTTAAAGTCATTTTTATGAACAAAATTTGTACATTTGTATATTCTCATGCCTTTTAGAGCTCAAAAGTGTTGCAATAAATTAGTGATACATGAATATGTGGAAGAGGGCGTTTTGACTAACACTATTGTTTTTCTATTTGTATTTTCCAAATCTTCCATTTTTTAAGGCTTTCGAATGTTTCCTATGCCAATTTTTAATACTTTACAACAGCAATAATTTTCAGATATGATTTATAATTTTTTCATGCTTGAATGATGTGACCTAAAAGTCTTATTCTTTCAACAGGGTTGTTTTTATACATAAAAAATAGAACTTAAACATTGTGGGATTTGTTTGTGCTTACAAGTACTTCCTACATTTTATGAAACCTGTCTAGATCTTAGTAGTTATTCTTTACAATTATGGGTTTTTGGAGTAATTCATGCATGTGAAATGTTTTGTTTGTCAAAAGTATTTTGATGAGTATTTTTAAAGCCTATTCAGTAATTTACCAAACTTTAATGTTTGCTATTTTTCAGTGCTGTTGCATTATATCAATGAAAATTAAACATGCTTTGTATATTTTATTTGTAATCATGTAGGCTGAAAATCTAGCTCATATGTGATTACAAATTCATTTTCCGTACTACAACAGTACATAAAATACTTAAAATGATAAACATTTTCCTTTTTTTAATTGAGAGTTCTCTAAATTGAAAAAGTAATTTTGAATTATATTAATGAGTATCTACTTTATTGAATGTATGCTCCGATCTATTAGCTCTCGTAATGCAAGAAATGATCATAAAACAATTAATCCATACCATTGATTGGATAGTTTGATTAAATTAATTTTTGCATCATAGTAATCTATTCAGGTTTCATAAAATTCTGAGCAGTATAAAATTTTCAGCCAAACTTCACTGTTTTCTTATCACAATCTACATTTTCTAAACAATATTTTGTATATCCTTTTTTACACCATTATACTTTTCTATTGTTTTATAGGGGTTTACTATGCATTGTAATTTTACATGAAGTATTGCAGAATTGTGCATTATTTTGCATTATTGTAGTGTGTGAAACCTTTTACTAAAACCCTTGCATGTTAGTTTTGTGTCACACTTGCAATGTACATTTCTTTCAATGTACCACTTGTAAATATATACCATTAGTATTTTAATAAGGTTTAACTGAGACTATTGCTGCCAGAGCACAAACTGTGCACGAATGGTTGGATTCTAATGAATTATGCATCAAATGCAAAAATCGCAGTATCAAATTAAGGCAATATATACATTTTGTATTACGTCACTTGAATAATTAATGAAAGAAGCAAGTAAAGATGTGTATAATAAATTGAGCATTTATTTAACACTCAGTAAGAATCTTTGCATGATTTTAATGCAAATCCTAAAATTATGTCTTAGCACAATGTAATTTTTATAAATGAATTGTTCAAAATTTATTTAAGTACAAGCTATATTGAAATTATATCAGTTGCTCATTTAACTAAAGAGTTTAAAAATTAAGCTCCCATAAGCTATGAAAACGTTCAATTCTTCTATAATATGAATTACCACTATAATACATTTCCGACTAGAAGGTAGTCTACCTTGGATCGGTTGATTTTTGAGTAGGTGTGAAATTTTGTTAGAAGGACTATTACACAAAAGCATGAATGGAGATCATGTTGGTTGTCCTTTTAACTCATCATTGCTATTGCTTACAGCACCAATGATAAGCTTAATCCAGAATCTGTGCTGCAAGTGTCTTTTTCACGTTCCAACTTATCACCTTATTTAATAAATGGACTTGTCCAAAACCACATGACTCGACTGCCTTCTCGCAGGAGCTGGACAAAATGATTTTCCCTAATAGCGAAATGGTGTGTTCATTCATTTCTCTCGCATGTAACTAATTTTCTCATGTTTTCATGTGTAAGTTCCATTTGATGTGAACTTGAAAGTGATGTCTAAATGGATCAGAAACTTTACTCGCAAGCAAATTAAGACATGCCACACTAGCTTCAGCTATAAAAATAGGCTTATGCTATTTGTAGAAATATTTTTAATAGTACCATAGGAAAATTGTGTCCTATGAATTAATTCCTAACCAGCATCACTTAATGTCAAAAATATTCGCATGATAGTTGAATAGGCTAGTAAATAAGTATTTTCAATTTCTTGAGGTAGTTGAGATTATATGCATGTTAATAGCTGTTAGGCAGTGCACGAAGACAGACTGAAATCTCACCTTATTTCACTTAATTTCTTCTAAAAGATCTGCTCCTAAATGTGTCAGTGGTGCCTTAATTTTTTTACTTTCTCGATATACAGTTTTAAATATCAAAAGTTTCTCTAAGGTGTTTATTAAATATTTACAAATTTTTATACCTGTTTTTTCTGTGAGAAAAAAAATGAATGCTTGTTGCATTTGTTCATTGTGTAGTGAGAAAGTAGCTTACTTTGCTTCCCATTGTGAGGTGAGTTTTTTTTTTATGAAAGTGGTTCTCGGATGTCTTACTTTGTAATAGTTGTGGAATGTATGTTGTAAATACTACATATTGCTGCAGTGTTGAGTTTCTCTTACAAATTTATAATTTTTACGAAAATGCTTAACCTTGTGTGGATGCACAAATGTATAGTGTATGTTCTTGTAGGTTGCTTGAAAAATGTTTCAATAAAATGACTGTTCTGTGTAAGAATCTTTCCTTTGTATTTTCTTAAAAATTGAGTTCCATTTATTTAGTTTGAGTTATTTGAGCCATTTATTATTGAGTTCCATTCCGTATTAGGTTTGTAGTCTTACTGATCTTAATCATCCATCCTACTTAGAAACAGTATTTGGCAAATTTAAGCATTGGATTCGATTGTTCTGAGAATCTACATTGAAAAACTATCTGAGCACACTTCCAGTCTACATTGCAATGGTTCAATCTTATCATTGCAGGGTAATCTAGTCTGCAGTGTTCCCACTGGCCTTGAAAAGTACTTGAATTTTATTTTCGTTTTCAAGGGCCCCGGAAAGTACTTGAATTTGGTGCAAAATACTTGAAAGTCCTTGAATTTATATTGAAAATTTTTAATCTGGAATTTTCTCGAGTATGAAACGGCTCGAAACGCACGCGCCTAGAAGGCAGTTTTATTCTGATTTCGAAGAATACCCCAAATACGCTTGTTCATCAAGGCATGTGCTTATTTTCTTTGCTCCCGGTCAGTGCGATTCTGTGTCAGTTCGAACTCGCAGAATATTAGTATAATAACTTGGCTACTTTACTTTTTCTTTTTAAGAATTTTTCTTTTTCATAACATGCTTGGATATTGACAAGAAATATTTTTGGAATTGTTATGTATGGTGAATAGTAAGGTAGAGGTTACATTATTGGAGAGGTTCTTCAGAAATGTTATCTACTAAAATAGGGTGTAATAGGGAATTTCTGCCTTTTTACGATAGTCCTTGAAAAACTTCACATAGGCCTTGAAAAGTACTTGAATTTTTCCTCACCAAAGAGTGGGAACCTCATTTATTCTTCCACACTTCCCGAATAACTTACAAACGGAAATTTGGCATGAAATATACAATACATAAGAATTCGGAACAGTAATCGCGAAGTTTAAGGTTCTGAATGTGAAGATTAGAAGCAATGAATTTCAGATTGCCAATCGGGCAGTAGCCCACAGGTGAGTCGAGGATTAGCAACCGGAGGATTGCGAGTTCGAGACAGTGCATCTCGGTCTCACGTTGGCGTGGTGTGGAAGTTTAGTGAGCAGTGCCAGTTCGTGTGTTCTCGTCGTATGGCTGGTTCAAATTGCGAGGCTTTGGTCCTTGGGAAAGTTCTCTTCAGCATTGATTCCGGATGACGCCAATAGCCCTTTGTGTGGCTCCAGTGCGGCTTTAAACAACTACCCAAACTCTAACCATGAAAATCTAATTTAGTTGGTTGGGTTTTATGTCACACAAGGCAGGTAGTTTAGTTTACGTTGCACTGGAGCAACTTATTTTCGCATCACGGTCAGAAGTCAATACCTGAGCCAGCTCTCCTCTGTCTAAACTTCCATGCCACCGTGAAAACATCAACCATGTACACGAGTATCCCCAGTTGGTGATCCACGACTGCCAACTGGCCTACCGCAGCTCACATTGCAGTACATAGTTTTATTTTTAAAAAAAATTAAGGATTAATTTTGAAAATATGTTTTTAATGCATCGTTTAAAGAGGGCTGGGACACAAAAAAAAACTTCAAAAGTCCTTTTTTTTTATATTCTCAAAAAATTAGAAATTTAATTATCTTTTGTTTGACACCAATTTTATGATGATATCTTGAGTAGAACTGAAGTTATAAACAAAAGAACGTTTTGATAGCTATCGAAGTTTTAAAACGAAAAATATGTCGACTTATCTGAAAAACTGATAACAAAAGTACAATTGCATTCAAATTGTACCTTAGAAAGGTACTATTAGCCCAAATAAACCTTAATCAAAGGTCTGAAGACAATTACGGATTTACTTACGTGCTCGGAGTGAAAAATCCATCAGATACTAAAATTTCACCTTTTGTAACTGATTTTCATTGATGAAACTTTAAGGTGATTTTTCTCTATGATGGATTTTTCACACTTTTCCCGACTTTAAAATGATATAACTCAAAATCTATTCAAGATAATTGCATGAAATATTTGGTATGTATATTCTTCATTCATATTTAAGTGATTTGTCTTCAGCAATTTTAAAAATTATTGATATGTTATAAAATATGAGTGTTTTTATAAATTATAAAATAAAAAATGCTCATTTTTAATTAAAATTTTTTTAATATTTTTTTATATGCATGTATTAAAAAACCGTGAAGACAAATTTTTAAATATAATATCTGCTTCTAGAAAATGTAAATATTGTGTCTTTTCCTTCATAATTTCTCAAGTTATATCAAAAGTAAGAACAGTCATTTTTTTGAAATTTTTTTAATATGATATCAAGTTAATTTTTTATAATTTTCTATTTGTAAATTAGGTGCTATGTCTTCATTAAAAATTCCAAAGCAATATCTTTATTAGCAAAAAAAAAATAGAAAATTGTGTCCCGACCCCCCTTAAAGACAACTGGGGCGCTGATGAGAGAAATGTGTGCTCCGGACGGTTGCCTTAAAGAGGTAGGGAGACGTTTGAAATATTGATCACTTTATTCTACATTCATGCATTACAGAAAATTTTACATGTTCGATGATTAGTGCATTCGGCTAAATCTATTCTTTTACAATGAATGTTATTCGAAGTAAAACATCAAATCTGGTAAATTGTGTTTCACAATAATTTTTTTGTAGCAATCCTGAAAGAAAAAAGGCGAGTTAATTACAACTTAAAACCAGAAAAAATGGCGTGAAAAAAAAATTCAGTTACAAGCATGCAAATTGAAGTACACTACCCTAAAAATAATGGACCGGACGCCAGCGGATTTGCATAAAATCCGACTACTTGTTTGGGGTTTTTTTTTGGGTCTGGGACCTTTGCATGTTCCTGGTAAATTGAACGCCTACATGGACAATCAGTTTCTTCCTACGCTCTGGCAATTTTATGAAATGGACGAATGTTACTTCCAGAACGACAACGCTCCATGTCATGTTGCAGCCTCTGTCAAGCAGTGGTATCAAGATATGGATGTAAAACGTCTTCCCTGGCTTGCTCGAGGGTACCGACTTAAACCCCCACAGAACATTTGTGGCGACACTTACGGACCAGGGAACCACGTCCGAAACCTACAGCTGAGCTGGCGACATTCTTGCAGCAGGAATGGACACAAATACCAATAGCTGTGTATCAAAACCATGTTGAAAGTATGCCTAGAAGGGTTGCTAGTGTAATTGCAGCACGCGGGGGACCATCGCCCTATTAAAGCATGTATTCTTTCCCTTATACAATCACATCTTACTGTCTGGTCCATTATTGTAGGGTAGTGTATTTGGTACGCACGTTTCAGTTCCTCTCATTTCTATAATCAACAAAATATTAGTTGTTTGAATCATATTTTGAATGAGTAATCTCCTTGAAATGTAGAGCATGTATTGGTGGTTGAGAAATTTAAAATTAAGCTCGTGAACATTTTTTCCATTAAACCAAGTGGGCTTTTACATAAATCAACACAATAAGAAACTTAAGCATTGATAATAATGCCCTAAAATATTTTAAACAGGGCTAAAAATAGCTTGTAACTTTTAAAAATATTCTCACAAATAATTGCATATAAAATTCAGAAACGCTTAAAGGATAATTTAAGAAATTTTTTTTAAAGTACAATTTTCACAGAGAACGGCCAGAAATCGTTTGCTAGAATGACATTGCTTAGAGGTAGTCCATTCCATACGTAGAATACAGCTTGTTAGAAGCGTTATTCAGTACCAGTATATTGTGATTCAGGAATGAAATGTGTGCATGCCAACTGAAATATGTAGATACGGCTATTTTGTAAGTAAAATTTTATTTGTAGTGGTGGTTGTCCGGCAGCTTTAAAGTATCAAGCGTGCCTTGTATTTTCAATAATCGTATGTCTAAGTATTTAAGTGAGAAATCTTCGTAGAATTTGTCTAAGAATAATTTACTATAGCGTAGAGTAAATCAAAACTATTCACAGATCTGTTCGTTGGTTGAATTCTATTCGAAGTGCTATGATAAGTTAGATCTGATTTTTTCACTAAATTATGGATTTGTTTAACTTATAATGGTCAAATTATTTCTGAGTTTCTATGGTCAATAACAGTTTCTTACAATAGTTTGGATTTCAATTCTATAGTGAAAATTATACGTACTTTTAATTCAGCCGTTGCATTTGTCTGGAATAAAGAACAAAAATTAAAAAGAAATATTTTGTTTGCAAATCACGTCATTAGAACATCTGGAACTGTACAGAAAGTTCAGCTGTATAAATACTTGAAATATAATTAGTGCTTCATACCTGTTTTGAGAAGGCTGGATTAGCTTCGTATTCATCAAAACATTTATCGAACTGAAATGAAACACATTAATATATATTTATTAATCTGTTTGCTCAACATTTAACGCAGCTATTTTCGAAACAACGCTACCCTGATCTACTATTTTAAATGCTTATTCTGAATGAGTGTCCTCTTGGAAATATCTGATCTGTTGGACGTGAAAAGCTATTCGGAGGTACGTATATGATCAGTGGGTCGGGTAAACCCATTTTGTGGTCTGTATCTCGTCTGCGGGCCCAGTGAAAACATTTCGAAGTCAGTATCTGGTCTGCTGACTGGGTAAACCTAGGTCACTACTGAATCTGATCAGCGGGTCTCAGAAATATTTGGAAGACAGTATTTGATCAGGGACGTAAATCTTTTCGAAGGACCGTATATGGGCAGTTAAACTTTGTCTGTATCTAGACTGACAAAGTATCTGTATCTAGACTGCCTACTTGGTCAAACCTATCCGGAGGGCCTAGTGTGGTCTGCTGGTCCAACCAAATTATTCGGAGGGTCGTATCTGGCATGCGGCACGGATACACCTGTCCGGAAGGCCGTGTCTTGTCTGCGAGCCTGATAAAAATATTTGGAGGGTCGGGTGAATCTTTACGAAGGGTTTTATCTGTACTACCGTCTGGTTAAAAATACATGTAGGGTTGTCTGGTCAGTGGGCCTGATTAAATTATTTGGAGTGCCGTATATGTCTTGCGGGTCAGATAAACCTGTTTGTAATGCCCTATCAAGCCTGCCGGCCAGATAAAAATATTTGGAGAGCCGGGAAAATCTTTTAGGGAAGACCGTATTTCACCGAGGGACGGGTAAATATTTTCAAAGTTATTCCATGTGAAGAGTGAAGCCATAATAGGAATAGACACAGTGTCTGTTATTTCAGACACCTGGAAGTGATTGGGTATTCAACTTTTCACCGTAGACCATCCATCGAAGTGTGGGCTTGTTTTGAGCCCCATCTGGGTTCTGGTCTTAACTTTCGAAAGTGCCTGAGTTCATAATGGCAGTTCAGCCAGACACGTGAAGAACATTTAAACTACGTCTGCCAAAACTCACGGTGAAGAGGTTATTCTTATTTATACTATTAGGCCCGGTGCACACATCCGGTTTTTCAACGTGCATCGCAGCTGCCGCAACACAAGTGTGGTCTGAGATACATTAGATCCAATGGAGAAGTGCACACATGCCTCCAGCGCCGCTGTGGCGACGCACGTCCAACTTGCGTGCAATTTGTACCGCAGTTTTACACCAAGTAAGCGAAATAAACACGTTTTCTTCGATAGAATATCTATCGCAAATGGCGCGAAATGAGAATTTGCGTCAATTCACGGTTAGGTGTGCGTAGAGTGCCTATATAATAAGAGTGGCGACAAGGGACCAAATTTGGCCCAATGCGCATGCGCGGCAGCCATTTTTCTACCAGAATTGTCTCAAAGAAGGTTGGTGGGCAAATTAATAAATCATTTCAAGGAGAACAAAAAGCATATGATTGTTATAATATGGATACATTCGGCATAAATGAATCATATAAACGCTCAATTACATGCGTAATGGATGAGATGGATTGCACACCGCGCTAACTTAGATTGCGGGAAACACCATGTTGTTAAAAAAAAAGCTATTTACTTAAAAAGTCTTCAAATTTATACTGACAAAACACTAAAATAATAATAAATAAACATTCTATAACACGAAATGAAACATGAATAAGCTATGTTTTCTTTTTAAATTAATACACACACGTTTTTCTCGAACACACAAAAAATTCCCATGTTAAGTCTACGGGAGCTAGGAAAAGACCACCTCGGGCGGTAGAAAAGGTCTCTAAGCCAATCAGAAAGTGTTTCCCGTCTGTCGCCACTCTTATTATATAGGCACTCTAGGTGTGCGTAGTTGGGCTTCGGTGCTGCAATGGCGCCGCACGTTGAAAAACCGGATGTGTACCGGGCCTTACTAAACACTGCGAGGCCAGCACGGCGTTGCCCATGACATTTCTTATCGTGGTATGAGGTGTGACCGCTGCTCGCTAATCCCAGTGATTGCTACTAATTCCAATACGAATTCGTATCTTATTGGATAACAGCCATAATGGCTTTGCCCGTAGTGTTGGTTTGCTTCGCAAACTAAATAGAAATTCGTAGCCTATTGGAATGAATTCCTTGCGAATTCCAATTTGGTTTGCTTCGAAAACCAAATTATGAATATCATGAACTATGGTTTGCTTTGTAAATTGGATAACAGACATAAAGGAGTTGTACATGGTGTTGGTTTGCTTCGCAAACCAAATAGAAATTCGGCATGGCGTCACAATCTTGGCGAAAATATAAATATTTAATTGAAAAATTATATATTGAAAGAAAATCAAACGTATATGGTTTCTAACTGGCGTTTAATTTCCCGCAGATTTGAAATCCGTTGAAATTTTTACTTTATCTTCCTTTTATAATATTACAGATATTCTAAATTAATGTTTGTTGTGATGGCTAAGTTAACCAGAAATTAAATTTTTCCAATTAAATAACAACTAAATGACAGAAAACAATCCCAGGGTATCGGAAGTCATGGCACTTACCTTGGTAAAGATCGATATGTTTTTACAAGCAGCTGTGTCGAAGTCCCCTAATTTTCCTTTTGATTCGGGCATTGCATCATTCATACAATCTTGGGTTGCATCTTTGATCTGAGGAAATAGACGATCATGTAAAAAATCTTCACATGGCCATTTGACTCAGCACATAAAGGATAGTAGCCAAAAGCAGCGTAGCCGACTAACCGGTGTGGTGGTTAAGGTGTTAGCCTCTAGATAGGAAAGTTCCTGGTTCGAATCCGGGTCAGTGCATGGATATTTGAAAGCATATGGTGTAGAGGCGGTTGGTGTACCTTAAATCTCGTGGCAGCAAGTCCTCAATTTAGGTTCGTGTGGAAGTTTGGAGAGTGGGGGGCCAGCTCAAGTGTTGCCTCGTCATCTGACCGTGGTTCAAAATTATATGCCGTCCTAGGATTAGAACAGAGGATTGATCCAGGACCGTCGTCAATAGCCCGTTGTGTTGCTCTAGTACGACGTTAATTAAAATTACTTTATTAATAGCAGCGCAATCCGGATTTTATTTTGGATATCCCAAATTGATAACAAACTCTAGGTACCCTAGTGATCTATTCTTGGCCATAGTACCATCAAACACAGCCATCTGAAACACAACTTGAGGTGTGTGCGGGCTTTACGAACCCATGGTACTCTAGTGGCCGTCTTTTCCCATGGGGCTTACTGTCTTTTGTAAACACGGGTGTCGTGCACCCGGGATAACCAAGCCATCATTTTCTTTCATTACACTACTCTATTCTCCTATTCCTCTTTTACTCTTTCACGGCATTTTTTACTTTCGTTGCCTTGTGTTCGGCCCAGTTTTGTCAAATATGGTCCTTGCGCCATAAAGCGCCATAACAACAAATCAACCTACCGACAAATTTGCGCAATCATACGCTAATCACAATTTTTCAGAGAAGGTAAAGTAAATCTTGCTTTATTGTGCTAAGGTTAATCAGTTGTTTGGTTATTTTTACTGGTTTAAAAATTTATTTTGTTCAATTTTTAATTATTGCCCGCTAAACCTCAAATTTTGCTTTTTTAAAGAAATTTTTCCTTGACGCAAAAAAAAAAAAAAAAGCCCCAAAGGCGTCAAAGAAGTCTACCAAAGCGGACCGATAATTTTTGTTCTTAATAAGCAAGTTTTTTCTGCTTTCTTCTCAGTATATTGCGCTTTCACTTGTACCCAAAGCGTGATATATCGAGAGGGGTTAATGTATCTACTAAGTTTCAAGAAAAATATACTCACACTCTTGGGTTCCTTTTGAAAACACAACTCAATGTCGTCGAACAAAGTCTGGTTGTTCCTTTCTGTTAAAAAATTGAGATCACGCTAATTATAAAAAGTTATTTTGAAACCGTTATGATTGCTTAGTAAAGATAACTTTAAAAAATCATCTAATAATAGCTACCATTGTTAAAATTATAGAATTTTTGCAGATGTTAGATCGATATTATCGAATGCTTAGAAAGCCATTTGATTTCCCTTACAAAAAAATTGATCGAGTTCCACAGAATTTTATAGATTTCTATTGAAAAACGAAATTTTGTTTCTATTAAGGCTGCTAAGGTATACAGGGTGTTTCGAAAATATCTTGCCAAATTGTAAAAGGTAGTAGAGGGTTCAAAATAAACGTTTTCTGTTAGTGAATATGTCCAGAAATGCCACGTTTAGGTCGTGGGGTGTAACACTCAAAACGCCGCTTCTCTGATCAAGCCGACATAAAGCAGATATATTCAAGAATTCCTTAATTGGAGATCATAAGACTCATTTCAAGTGATTTCAACTGTCCATAACTACCATCAAAGTACTATTACAGCACCCCATTTGGTATTACATCGGTCATAAAGTTCTGGACACTTGACAAACCCTCTTCATCTGACATTACACTAATATTACGATCTCATAAATCTCAAGCCCCTAGAGAACACTCAAGATTCCATCGACAAGTGGTTTTTCAGCTGAAAGGCGACCTGAAAGACGCTAGATTTGGCCACAGAGACCATCGAGAACTGAGATTGCGAGGACACGCTCTCTAACCTCTGCCGAACACTTCTTGTCCCAAATTATCTGTAACTTTGCTGTAATTATCTGTTAAGCTGTAGAATGTTATATAGAATAAATGTTGTAGTGGGGAAACCCAAAGATCTTGTTCTTTTACGCTACCAATTCTTACTGGCAGCACTCCATTTCATCCGGTACAGGGTGCTGTTAAGGTCAGCATCCCCGCTCGGATTTTCAAAAGCATGCATCGCTACACGAATTTGGAGCTTAAAGATATGCATCTAATGCGTGAGACTGACAAAAAGATTTGGACGATTTTTTACTTAAAGAAAGGTTTTTAAAGCATAAAAATATATTTTTGAATTCCTTAAAATGTTTTTTTTGGAGCTCATCTATCACCTTTAACAATTTGACCAGATACTTTCGAAACTACCTGTATAAATATTCTGGTATCTTAAGGCTGCTAAGGTATATAAAAGGCCTCTGATTTGACTTTTTGATGGAATGCGCTAAATGGACGGTGAGACACAAGACATTCCATCCAGGGGCGTATTTAAGGGAAGGTGACAGGTGACTCCTGAGCGCTAGTATCTAAAGGGTTGACATTTCCGAAATATTTTTTAGACTGGTTTTCTTGGAAACATTTTAAACATTTGTCTTTGTCACAGAAATATTTTCCATGCCACGAAGTGAATGTGCCTTCTTGCATTCCATCTTTAGAATGCACTGTTTAAGAATCTTCTCCTTTTCATCCACCTCCTCAAATCCTGATGTGGAATTCGTGGCTCAGTGATTATGCCCACTACGCAAGCAACCTCCGAGTTGTAGGTGTATCATGTTCAATTTTTGTCAGGTGCATTCCTAACTGGATGTATTTCTGTCTTCTATGTCAGTAAAAGTTTCTGTGCGTGTTTATTAATCGATATTGTATGTCTTTGTCTGCCACAGAATGCACAAATATGGCCCTTGCACCATAAACCCCTCCTACACACGCACGCACATACACGCACACACACGTACACGCACAAACTAACCCATTAACAAAAATTAGCTTTTAGCTAGTCTATATGCATAGACAATAATAAATTACAAAAATTAAAATTGAGAACACAAATTAATCTGATTGAAATGAGTATATTTCATTCTAATTACTGGAACAGCTACACTCTACGTTTATGAGTGGTGGCAACGGCCTTGGCGATTTTTTCGGCGCACTTCTAAAATCGCCAAGGAAAGAATTATTTCAAAAATCTTTTTCTTTCAAAATTTTTTTTTTTTTTCACAACGGAAAATGAAAGCTTGAAAACACATTTAAAAACATTTTGAAAGGTATATTTTTTTAAATTTCACAAAAAGTAAATACATTACAAAACACAATTGTGTTCCAGCAGAACTAAACTTCGAATGTTGGGTAAGAAACTTATCAAATGCGCTAAATACAGTAAGCATGTTGAAAACGAAAAAGATTTATAAAAGAAAAAAAAAGCAAGAAATAATGCAACCTGATAACGTCAGAACTCTTGCGTAAAAAAATAATCAAAATGAAAATGTCAAAAAAACAAAACTCTTAATCCTCTCGTGAAAACTAGTATAATAAAATAAAATTCCACAACTGTCGAAGTACAAATAAATGGATCAATGGTATCACAGAAAAAGATTTAAAAGGACCAATACAATCAAATAATATTTTAAAATATATTAAAATATATAATATTTAATATTATATAATTAAATAATATATTAAAAAGTAACCTAACAAAAATAACTAATAGGACAAAGAAAAAATTTGAAACGAACCAATGAAATCAAACGATTTTAACGGATTTTGGAAGAACTTTCTAGAATATTCAAAATGAAAGTTTCCGTTTGTCGAGGTTGCCATGTTAACCACAACAACCGTAACGACAGAGGGGTTGCTTTAATTTATCGTAACTCACTCCTAGAAGTGCGCCAAAAAATTCGCCAAGCCGTTGCCATCACTCATAAACGTAGAGTGTAGCTGTGCCTTAATCAGTTCATTTTAAATTCGTATATTTGGTTTTGGACGGGTTGTCATCAGTCCCGTTTGCTCAAGGTCCTCCAAAAAAACTTAGCGTCGCCTCACACCACTTATAAAAATACAAAATATCTGTTTGTGCAAAAAAAATACTTTTCTTTAAAGTGATTGGTCTCATCTATGATTTTTTCAAAACAAATTTTTATAGCATTGTGCCTTTTAAAGGATTTTACATATTAAAAGTCCCTTGTAAGGTAATAAAACCAAGCAATAGATATCGTACTCACCGCAGACTGCTTTTCTCCATTTATGGAAGTAACCATAATCTCCAGTGTCTTTAGGAAAAGTCAGGACGCAAACCACCATGCAGGCGGCTAACACAAACCACGATGATCTTACGAGTTCCATAGATTTCATCTGCAATATGAATTGTTTAAAGGCTATTGACAAGCTGGAGTAAAACAATTGCTACAGATACTATTGCATCATAAGTTAATTTATGTAGTGGAAACTAAATTCGCCACGGACTGCACAAAGTACCATACAGAAGGAGATAAAGTTACCCAATAGTCAACCCTTCAAGTAACTTCGACAAGATATCTCGTCCATGAAGATTTGATTCATTTCAATAATGACGAGATATCTCGTCAGCAAAAAAAAGAGCCTCATAGATATGGTTCATTTAAAATAACGAAAATCAAACTTTGTAAGCGTCTCTTAGTAAACTCCATTGCGAAGCTATAATAACATTTAAATAACATTAATTAACATTTTTTGTAAGAACGAGCGTTTTGTGTAATAAAGAGATTTTATCAGCCAACTACAGACTAACTAAACATGTAAGTACATATGCACTTAAAGTATGAAATATGAGAACGAAAAGTGTTGCAGAACATATGCATTCTCTTTGAATCTATTGGGCCGCAAGGAAGAACAGATTTACTATCAGAGAGAACTAGATTTACAATCAGAGGGTTGCGAGTTCGAAACTCGATCCAGTCAAAGACAGTCGTATACACTGAAGCTGGTGCACGTTAAATCTTTCGTGGCGTGGAAGTTTGAGGTGTCAGTTCAAGCGTTGAACTCGTCATCTGACCGCGATTCAATGTTATGAGGCATTGCCCTGCCTGAATCCTTCTCTTCGGGATGGATGTCGAACCTTCGCCAATAGACCGTTGTGTTGCTTCAGTGCGACGTTAATTGCCTACCTATTTTAACTAAAATCATTAAAGTAAGATTGAGGTAATTATTAATTAAAAGTTACGTAGCAAAGACAGGCAGAATAAATGTAGTCTTATGATGATGTTTCATTTCAAGGATTGAAACGAATTCGAAAATTTCATAACTTCAGCCAAATAATGAATACAAATTTAAAAGCACGCAATTTTATTACGCCTGCGTGAATCTCAAATCCTTCCAGGAAAAGTGCAATAAAGTTAAGTATAAAAGAATATAATTGCACAATTTATAATAGAGACCATTTTACATCTTCATAGACAGTGTAATAAAGAGATGAAGAACCAACCTTACCGCAATCATCAGTAGTGAGAATCACTTCTCTGTCTCTGAGCCAAGTACTTTATAAAAGCAACGTATTGTAACCAGACCATTCAAGACTGTGGAAAAAGCGGAAAGAGTCATCAAGTAGTAGGAAACATGGCCACAATACCTGTCACCTAAAAAGTACAAGGAAAATTGACTTAACCCTTCAAGAGAATGGAGAGACGGATTCCATGAAGCCCTCTTTCCGGTCTACCATTTTCAAATCCGTTTGAATAGAACACAGAAAGAGAATTTTGTCGAACAATTAATTTGCTTTTGACCCTGGGCTAACACTCATCTTGTAGCGTCGTTCTATTCTTCAGACTAATACGCACTGATGGTGTGTCATTCTTTGTCCAGTTGAATACTCCATGTGGAAATTCATGTCAGGTCCTAACTTAAATGGTAAATTTATTTTTTTGCGGAAACTTGGTGGGAGGGAATGGTTCTAGCAAGTCTTTGAAACTTATAATGATAGTACTTTTACCCCTTTGTATAGAGAAAATACCCATTATAATATTGATGTGAATGATTGTGAAAGCTTTTGCAATGGAAATTAAAAATAAAGATTAGAAGGGAAAGCGTATTTCTAAAATTTGGGTATTTAGGAGTTTGGCGGTAGTAGTGTACATTTATCCTACGTTTATTTTTTATGTCCTTTAAGTAGTTTGTGTATACCCCCCCCCCAACATAAAATATTACAATACTAAAGGCTCGCTGACGCTCGCTAACCCCTGCTTTGCAATCCTCATTGGTTCGCTTCGCTCTCAATGAAGACATTGTTTCTAAAATATGATATTCCAAAAAAATATTTTTCAAATATAATTTTGTTGTTCTACAGAAAAATTATACAGTACCTCTGGAATTAGAACTCGGAACAATTTGGAATTCAAATGAAAACTTTGAGCAAATTTTGAATCGAAATGTTAGCGCTACTTTGGAAATCGAATACCCAACATGTTGTTTGTAAGCTACAACAGCTTGACTAATATATATATTTTTTCAATAAAATTTCATCCGATAACGCTATAAATTCCATTGAGGAGCGAGGCTTCGTGGTAAACAAACAATCGTACAGTGTTGCCAAAACGCGGTAAAAAATAACGTCTTCTTTGCTTGCCACGTAAGAGAATTATATCTTAATATATATAAATTACGCGTCACGTTGTTTGTCCGCTATGGACTCCTAAACTACTTAACCGATTTCAATTAAATTTGCGCACCGTGTGCAGTTTGATCTAACTTAAAAGATAGGATAGCCTTCATCTCAATTTATAGCCGCAATATTATTTTATTGCAAATTATTGCGGTATCTGTTGACTGGATTGAGTAAGTATTCTAACAGATGGCGCCGTGTTGAAAGTACCAACGTTTCACATAAGCTACAATTTAATGGCATAACCACCACGTGTTACTGAGTCTAAATTATAAGTTAAATTTATTTCGTAGTAAACGCAATACAGTGATTAGCATAGCCAGCCACGTGTTATTTAGACTGAATTATAAACTGAATTCATATTATAGTAAAAGTAATACAGTGGAATTTTATAATTCAAAATAATAAACATTATTGTTAAAAATTTAAAACTATCTGCCCTACCTACCACATTAATAAGTTTAAGTGTTACGTATTATTTACTTACAACTTTGTAATGTACTCATATGTTACAGACTTGAATACAAAAAATAAAAAAATTTAAATTTATTTTTTTTGTATTGATTTTTGCTCAATATCAACGGTAGTATAAAATCAATCATGGAGGTCGCCATGTATTTTGACAAATGGCATCTGTGTAAAAAAGCATGGTGGTCCCCATGACTGGTGTTCTCCTACCGTTTCCCTTGAATAGTTTACTACTATGTAATATAATAAAAACCGTAGCCACGGCAACGCGTGGCCGGGTCTGCTAGTATATATATATATATATATATATATATATATATATATATATATATATATATATAGTTTGTTGAATCGCCTGACTGTATTTCATGTAATAGTAGACAACTCATGTCTCAACACTTAGGAACGTGCACTGCACTTAATAATTTTAATAATAGTGTACAAAAATATTTGGAAGGCCAGATAGTGCGAATGACGATAAATCAAGTGCCTGAATTTGTTTTATCTACAGAAAATACTACATTAGCGTAATTTAACCATCTCCGGGCACACGCGTTGTCCAACATACAGTCTTCTCTATGAGTTCTTACCAGTTTTGACCTTTGAATATTTCCAAGGACTCTTTCAATGAATAGATGCGGCTATTTTGTCATTATGTGTGTTCTAAGGTACAAACACAACTCGGAAATTTCGTAACGCTTAGAGGGTTGAGTTCTGTTAGAATTTCGCTTTATATAAAGCTTATTTGTTTTTTAAATCAAAGCCTATTTTTTAATTTTATGTCGCTGAAGTAATTTATGTTAGTATAATATTGTAGTCGTGTGTGTGCACTACCACCATCTCGAGTTTACACTTTTTACACTTTAACCCTTTCAATGGTTCACACTTTATGTAAGGCTTAATATTTTTGCAAGTTTAAAAATAATATTGAAATGTATTATGTTAAAATTAAGAAACTTAATGGCATCCTCTATGGGATGAACCTGCCAGAAGAATAATCTCCATACGTACTTAATCCTTTCTGCCCAGTAACCCCCCCCCCCCTCCCCGTTATGTTGAAGCAGTATTTGGGGGGTGGGGAGATTGAGGTACTTCGATTTATATAGATTAAGCTAACTCCCGTATTTATTCTGTAACATCAGGAACAGTTTTGGGGTTGTCCTCCCCTCCCAAATACGTCCCCGACACCTGGATTCATGTGTGCATAGAAGGTTCTTTGATGGATGATGAAATAGAGGCAGGGGCCGTTGTGTTCACAGACCTTTCTTTTTATGTCAAAATTTAAGCCGCTTTGACGTATAAGTAAAAGTTATTTTCCTTACTCTCCAGCAGCTTCACATTCGAAAGTATAATTGCACTAAGACTGGTCTGTTTCTCCTTCAATTCCTGACAGATAACAAGGTAGCAGATTGCATTTGTATCCTAGACTAGAATGTCAAGAGAAACCTGAATTGTATGGTGTACAAGAGAAACGAAATAACTTACTTGTTGAAAAGGAATCTCTCCTAATCTATCCTCTCCAAAATCCTTTGTCTTTCCACTGACCAAATCAGTTACTACTGGAAGTTTCAAACAGTTCTCCTGTGTGTGTCACATGTTCTTTAGGGGTGTGTGTACGGACATCACCATCCCGAGGTACCTGAGTGATCTCTCCTATCTTATCTTTTACCCTTGCCTATTTTTCTGCCGTTTCCCCTCCCTCCGTGTTTGGCCAACTATGGCCCTTGCGCCAAAAAACCTAAAAACAACCAGCAACCATCCTAAGTCGAGCAAAAGCAAAAACAGGCATTAAAAACACCAAACGGTGATTCATTTCATATCAATCTCCATCCATCTGTCTAAGTTAGCCTCTAAATCGGAAGGTTCCTGGTTCGAATCCGGGTTACTGTATGGGTATTTGTAAGCGTATGGTGTAGAGGCGGCTGGAGCACCTTAAAACTATTGAGTCCGAAAGTCCTCACATTGGGTTGGTATGAAAGTTTAGAGAGTGCTGTGCCAGCTCAGATGTTGCCTCGTCATCTGATCCTGGTTCAAGAGTAGGTGGTGTTGTCCTCGTATCTTTCCCTTTGGGGATTGATTCGGAACCGTCGTCAATATCCCGTTGTGTTGCGCAAGTACGACGTTAATTAAAATTACCATTACCACCGACCGCGGGATGGCAAGTCTTAATTCCTGAATCGCTTTAAAAAGTCAGCTGTAGTAGGTTGGTAAGCAGGTATTTCAATTAAGGTAGTACTGGAGCAACACAAAACGGTAACGGGTCAAAATTACGTGGTGTTGTCCTCTTATCTTTTACTTAGCGGATTGATCCTGGAGCGTCGTCAATAGCCCGGTGTGTTGCTCTAGTACGACGTTAATTAAAAATGACCAATTACCAAGTGCCTTATATGCCTTTATGAAGAAGAGTCTGTGGAACATATTTTGTACGACTGCACCAAAGAGAACATTTTCATAATTGCCTTGAAAATTTTTTATTATTCATCTTCTATTACTGTTTTTCTGTTGTTCCTTTTATGTATATCGCTTCGCTAGTTTATAGAATACATCGTGAAATCGGCATTAATACGCCGGTCTTGTATATGAACACGTAATGTAATGGAAAATTTGACATAAACTTAAAACGGACTTGGGGGTTCGCAGGTTTAAGCTTTCAAATCGGGAGGAAAACAGCTTAGTTTTGATACACTGTATTTTACAAAATTTGCTGCAGCTTTGTAAAATATGACGCTTGCGCTATAAGCCTCAAATACAACAAACCAACTTAAGATTTGATGTGTATCACAACGCAACTTTTACAGTGTTTATTTAACTCTATACTTGACCATACTGATATATTTGGTTAATATTTTAAAATTAGGAAAAATGTATTCGAATTTACATAAACTCGATCTATAAAGCAAATATTTACAAGGAAAACTTATGCCTAGTTTATGTCTCAACCTATACATTTTCTATAATAATAATATGACTGAAGTGAATAATAGAGTACTTATTTTAAATTTGATGCAAAAATATTAAAGTTAAGCTGTAAGGTTAAAACTGAAATTGGAATGTCAAAAAAAAATCTTAATAGTGTGTGAACGAGCTAATGATAATTTCTTAACACAATTTTTTACCGGAATCCAAACTTTTTAAATTTGTCTAAATTTTGTATGCCTCGCCTTAAGGACATTGTCCTGTTGAAAGTTTTACCTTTGAAACCTGGACCCGAGGTACTCTCTAGATCGTTTCTTTTCAAATGAGATTCATTGTCTAGTAAATACGGGTGTCAAGCTCCCTGGATACTCATGCGATGTTTTCTGCTTTCATCCCTCTATATCCTTTCACGGCGTTTTTTTGCTTGAAGTGATCTGTCATGTGTTTGGCGTAGTTTGGCCAAAATATAGCCCTTGCGCCATAAAACCCCCTAACAACCAAACGTTTTGAGCACACATGTGGTTTCTGTAGTCACAAATTCATTTAGATATGGAGTATTTTGAACTAATAGTCAACTAACTCCAATCCATTTAAATTAAACAATTTTCCCACCATGTATAAAGACAATTATTTGGTTCATATAAATATCTCAAGAAGATGAAAAGTTTCGTTTTTATTAACAGAAAAAAGCCTGATTATGAATATGAAAAATATGGAGATTAAATATATATTTGTTTCGATGTAATTATGAATCTTTGATAATACTTACTTGTTCTTAAAATTTAAAATAAGGCTTAAAATTTTTTATGTCGTTGGGTTTTAAATTTTGGAGACTAAATTTTCTAAACGTTGTGTAATAAGGTTCAAACTAGACTCTATACATAACACATGCATTACTTTCAAATTTTTACTGAATCCTGTAACATACAACTGCAATATTAAGTTTTACTATAAAAATATTCTGTATGTTATTAAAACAAGCAAAGTGCAACAAGTATTTCTGTATGACATTAAAGCAAATAACTACAAAATACCCTAATTAAAGCGTGGATACATTCCTTTTAAAAACGACATAAATGCTTCTTTTTGTGTTTACCATATGGAGTTTACTCACCAAAGGGCAGCAAAACGTACGTTTCGCTAAGACTTTTTACGGCAGTATAAAAATTAATATGCTATGTAACGAAAATCCTATTTTTCCCTTGAGAGGTTTCGATTTGTGGGTAAAGTTTTCAATAGATTTGAAATCTGTAAAGCTTTTACCATGTCGTTAACGATTTCAAAGGTAGAAACAGATTAGAGCAATAAAAAAATCTAGAGTTTCTGATTAAGGATCCTACATTACATAAAAACTAAAGAAATCAAGCTAAATTAACTATAGTCAAACGAATCTAACAACTCTCGTACCACAGTATTTAAGAAGTTATGTTATTACGTATATTTCATTCAAACTTTCATTCCTGGATTAAAAATTTGTTCCGAGGACTTCGTTTTTTATTATTTATATTTTAATTAATTATGTTTATTTCTATCTTTAACCTGGCTAAGTGTTGTATTATGCATATATTCCAGTATTGCTTCGTAAGTAGTGAAAAGGGTTCCGTTAGAGGGGTTACTTTTTATCATGCACTTTTATCATCCAAGAAACAAGGTGATCATCTGATGAATGCCTTCAAAAATGTTAAAACTATAAACTGATGCCTAAATATTATTTTCTTATAACGAATTTAGAACAATTCGTGTGCGAAGTAAAATCTTAACGATTGTGGATCATATCACATCTAAAAGTACTGAGCTATAAAAATTACAAAACAGACGGACACATTTTCCGTAGATAAAAATATTTTATTGTTATTAAAGAGCATTTTCATGTATTTCATGATAAGTAGTGGCCATCTTCAATCTTGGCAAAATCTAAACCTCCTTTTCAGCTGGAGCAGCATCAAAATAGGACAGCAACTCATCCAACTTGTACTTTACTACGACTGCTTTATAGCACGCCTGAAAGTAAGATTGTGTCAAGAATTGCACTTCGCATTTAACAAAAAAATACTTTAACACAAAAGTGTGTCGCCAATTTTAATCAATGAAATCAACAATCAGGTGTTGAACGGGAATGCCGAAGAACAATCCGATGAAGAAGAATGCGTAAAGATCTTACCAAGGCCAACTATCAAAGAAGTCACAGAATGGCTGTCAGGACTACGTCGGTTCTTTGAAGCAGATGACAATTTTAAGATGCTTAACAGCACCAACTCTATGGAATCGTATGTTTACCGAAGTGCTGTCATGAAGTAAACAAATATAGCTGATTTTCTTAGAATCGTTAATGAATAAAAGTTAGTCCAAGTTGCATTTTTAATTTTTTTTAAAATCCCATTCTCATTTACGAACTTTTGATTTTACGAACTTTTTTTCGGTCCCCACGAGTTTGTAAAAACGCGAGTCCACTGCATAAGGATATTCCGTATTTCGATATCGTGTTAAAAATTAACACATCGTCAAAATGCACTAATTGCAAACAAGCACTACTTTTTCGTTGAGTTTGTTTTAGCTTACACTGAAACTCCCTCAAGTATTTCGCCGACCAACCTTTATAGTGGTTAAGGTGTTAGCCTCTCGATCGGAAGGTCCCTGGTTCGAATCCATGTCCGTTCATGGATGTTTGTAAGAGTATGGTGTAGAGGCGGCTGGTGCACCTTAAATATGTCGTGGCCGAAATTCCTCACGTTGGGTTGGTGGGGAAGTTTGGAGAGTAGGGTGCCAGCTCAAATGTTGCTTCGTTATCTGATCAAAATTACGAGGTGTTGTCCTCTGATCTTTCCCTTAAGGGATTGATCCCGGACCGTCGTCAATAGCCCGTTGTGTTGCTCTAGTACGACGTTAATTACAAATTACCCTCAAGTATTTCAAGTTACTTGAGAAGAATTTTCAGTGTAAACAAAAACAAAATATCACAGAAGAAAAAGCAGCATTTTTCATTTTGACGATGTTTGGTGTTAATTTTTAATATGAGTGGCATGCTGAAGTTGCATTCAAATGCCATACCAAGTTGTGTCAAAAATACCAAAAAAAAAAAAAAAGAACAATTATGTTCTTTACTTTTATTTTTACAGAAAAAGCTTTTCATGAAGAGTTTTATTTTAAATTTCACTATTTAATTATAAAAAAAGTAAAATTTTTTCTACCATTACTGAATTTTAATAATCGATTCTTAGAATTCAGTAACCTTGTAGAAAATCTATATATATAATTCTCTTACGTGGCACGCAAAAAAGACGTTCTTTGTTATTGCGTTTTGGCAACATTGTACGATTGTTTGTTTATCTTGAAACCTCGCGCTTCAATTGAATTTATAGCGTTATCGAATGAAATTTTATTGAAAAAAAATGAATTTCAGTCGAGATGTTGCAGTTAATAATAGAAATCAAAGAAAGCGTATGATCTTTTCAGAAGAAGGTCCATTAAGAAAAAGGTCCTTTTCAGGGCCAACAATTATAGTTCCACAAGACGCTTGCACTACAACTTTCCACAACAAACTCAATGAAAAAGCGTTTGTGGCCCAAGTGCAGGGGTACGCAAATGTACACACAAACAACATGCTGGGTATTCAATTTCCAACTCAGCGCTCACATTTCGAGTCAAAATTTGCTCAAAGTTTTCATTTGAATTCTGATTCCAGAGGTACTGTATATATATTTTCTGAAAAACAACAAAAAAATTTTTGAAAAATATTTTTTTGGAATATTATATTTTGTAAACAATCCCTTCTGCTAGGACACATGTCTTCATTGATGCGAGCGAAGCGAGCATAGGTTCGCGCAGCGAACCAATGAGGATTCCGGAGCAATCCTCCGGGGGTTGGCGAGCGTTAGCGAGCAGGGGGCGGGCCCCCTAGTAATTATTTTAAAACACTATTATAATTCACTGTTTAAAAAAATTCATATGAAATTATCATATAGGGAGGGTTATGCGATTTTCTGAGTTGTCTAGTAAGTATTACAATAAGTAATTTTAGACTACGTGTTGGAGCTACGAGGTATGTTGGTTGTAGCCTATGGGAATAAATTCTTGACTTAGAAATCAAATTTGACTACAATGACTAACAACATCTTCGTGAAGGTAACTCATAAGAAAACCGCAATTAGCAAATATAAAATTTATTTCCTGTATACATAGAAAATCTTCTTCACAAATGCTTTTAATTGATCGCAGATAAAAATGTTACGTTTAAACAATTTTGAATTTTTTGTGTGATTAAAGTCGAAACATTATTGTTAAATCATTATTTAACCTTTATATATACCTTTATTCCAATATATGCGCTTAAAATATTTGTGCTTAAAGCTAATACTTACTGTAGTCGTCCAGTCTAGCTCAGCCTACAGGAAAAAATAAAGTAAAACAGATTAGAGAGCAAGCATTTAAATAAGTGTTTCATTCATTCAAGACTGACAAAAAAAAAACTATTTTATTTTCTCCCAAAAGAGTTTTCATAGCATTCATTAAATTGAAAATTTCATACCTTTTCTTTAAAATCTGGGTCCTCTTCGTATTTTTCGAAACATTGGTCAAACTAAAATGAAAGATAAAAACACATTTGTATTAGCTTTTTTCATTTTTATATTCCGTATTTAATAGCATATTTAATTGCTATTTTGATCTTTAAAAATTATATTTTGGTAGAGTTACAGTAAATTTTTTGGAATTTTCTCACGGTCCTCCATGGTAACCAACACTGAATGTTCTTAAAAAACTAGTTAAATTATACAGAAAATTCACTGAATTTTCTGTGAAACAAAATTTAATTTATAACATAAGAAACTGCTTACATAAGAAACTAATTCGAACGGAGTTTTACAAGATCGAATATAAATAAGGACTTTCAAGGAACTATAACAGAATCTTATTAGATATCAATGGTCCGTCATTCCGTCATGGTACTGGTGTCCACCTTCTAAACTTGTACTGAGACTGTCATCTAGCCTGGTAATAGAGCGGGTTAACTAGCCCTTTACTAGAGTGAATTTTTTAAACTGCTACTGATGACTGTCCTAAACTGAATGGGACCTGAAATGCAAATATAGTGGAACTATGATGGATACACTCCATATACTAGTTATCACTTCGATTGATGCACTTTCAGCGATTTGGATACAAGTTTGGGATGATTTCAAATCCCACTTGTTCTATAATACACGCTTTTTTCTCTCAAAAGCATCGAGTTTTGACACTGGTTTTACATTAAAATCGTATTTTAACCCAAAAAAAAAAGTTTTTTTTTTTTTCAAACAAATCGATTAACTTAACATCCAATCAAAATAGAGCAATTTGTTTTTAATTTATCAGAATGACTGCAAGAAATGGATGTGGTTTAATATGTTCAGTGGAATGCATACTTTACCTTTATGAAGAGCAATGGATTTCGGCAAGCAGCCATTTCGAAATCTCTTTCCCTGCCTTTGGCGGATGGCAAAGCCTGAACTATGCATTCATCATTTGCATCTTTAACCTGAGAAAACATAATGAGGCAGTTTTAAAAGTTTTCAATCTTTAACAAACATGCATTACTTCTCATGGCAATAACAATGATAGACAATTTTCACTAATCTCTAAATATATACAAGTTACTAGAATTTCTTTTTGCCTCTTCTCATTATATTTTGTAATCCGAACGTAAAGCTTATGCACCAAAGGTACGTAACATAGAACAGCAGATAGTAAATAGATTGTAAGAGTCTTAAATTTGGGTTGAAACTCATTTCGGGTGGAACTTCCTACCCATAATCGTTCAGGAATACGAGTAAAATCCCGAGATTATGAAGAATGAACTTCACGCACTGTTGCCATCATCCACTTACAAAATAAGTCTTTCCAGACCGCGTATTAAAGATAGGGAAAGCATTAGCATAGTGTAGTTTCCCGTTTATTATTAGCTTCGTTACATAGTGATTTTACAAATTTCGCTTCTATCATTGATGAGAAAATTTTACCCTTGATTGTTTATTTTCATCTTGAACTGTGGTGACTTATAAAGTTTAACCAAAAAATGACCATAGACAATCTTTAGGACTCTTCATACTTGACGTGATAACTGACGCAAATGGTGGAAATTTCTTCACCGGGTTTATTCCCGCGAATAAACCCGGTTTGTCTTGGAAGGAAATATAGAATATTTCCGGGAATTTCGAAAATTTTCGATGTTTTAAGAATGGAAAAATGGTTTATTTTATAACACAGAGAAGTAAGATATGCTGTCACAAGTATGTTACTTCTCTGTGATTTATAAGTGTCTCATCACATGTATCTGGCAACTACTGTTTGCAATGATGAAATTTCTAAACATTTACCAATCTAATGCTTTAGTTTCTCTAGACTTCAACATCATGTAAGAAAACACTAATTTAGAAGCTGTTTGTAATCCGAATCTGTTTCGAATTTTGTTGTGAATAAATGCAAAACTTGAAAAAATACGTTTTAAACATGCCAATGAAGCAGGACATCCTTGAAGATGTTCAATTAGTTCCAGAAAGTTTGAATCTATGCCACCTTTTTATTTCACCAATGAGAAGGTGATGCACTGTTTGTAATCTCAGATGAAAACTGAAGCACAACCATAAACAAATGGTACAACACCTTTTAAATGAATTCTTTCTTTAAAATTGAGTGGAAAGGATTTTACTAATAGGTTATATTGTTGCACTGGAAATATGAAGATTTACAGAATAAATAACAACAGAATAATTAAAAACTAACAAGAAAAATTAAAAATTAATAAGAATAATTAAAGAGTAACAAGAATAATTAAAAACTTACAAAAATTATGCTTTCAATTTTATACATGTTAAAGAAATTTATATTTTGTAGCCCAAAATCTTGTATCTCATTCACCATAACTGTTCTCAAACATGGTTGCTGCTATAGCTTCTTAAATGTGTTATTAAATCTGCATTTGTAAATTGAAATCAAGGACCATCTTTGGACTACGATGTTCATTCCGGTATTTATCAGTTTTGCCCACTGATGGGATTGGAAATATTAGTTTTGGATTGGAAAAAGCCAACCCTGGTTGATGTACACTGGGTGGGAATTATTGATCTAGATATTTAATCGATGTGTAACATATTAAAATATTGTTTCATCCACAATTCGAGTATCTTATATATGCAATTTACTGATTAAAAACTGATGTTATAAACTGGTTGATTTAGTTTGTTCCCTCAATATTCCCAATGTTTTCCAAAATTCCGGGTTTATTTCCCCAAATTCCCAAGATTTTCCAAGATTTATTTCTCATCCAAAATTCCTGTTTTTTTTGCATCACTAGCTGTGATACGGGTTAGCGCAGATGTTGTAGTAAGACAATACATGAATTCTTCAAAACGTTGGTCGATGTATTTTTATAAATCAGGTGCTATTTTTAAACACTGGCTTAAGACTTAAAATTCTTATTAAATGACCTCGTATCAGTTGCGTCGTATGGTTGATTTGCGTAGATAGATCAAACATCATGGATTATCAAAACAGCATACTAAATTAATTTAAGATCCTTTTATAAACTGAATACAACTAGGGGTAAATAAATAATTGAAAATTTAGACGATGACGGTTAACGAAGTGTAAAAAGATACATTAACTATAGAAGTCAGACGAAAGTTTTTGACGACTCAGTGGGTTTGACCACTGTGCTTTTAAACTTAGATTACACTGGTCAACAGTGAAATTGCTTCTTAGATGAAAGAACCCAATCCTGAATGATTTCTACGTGCTGAACGCGAATATCACCATAAAATTTGACTGGCTCTCGTTGCAGAGATATGGACGTTTTGTCCGTTATATAGGTGTTACCGCGTAATGTAATGCAATTTAGTAAGATAAATACACGGAGACGAAATTGTTGCGGCATATTTCATCATCCTTTTACACAAATGAGTTATTGCATAATTCATACTAAGTTACAATTGGTGGCTTCACAAAGGTAATTGCCGAAGAGCAAGCAATAGTTCATTTATAAACGCCAAACCGCACGGATTGAGTAAATTCCTTTTATTTCGTCCTTACTTTTCGAAGCTCTAGCAGAAACAAGTGATTATTAGTGTAAAATCAATAGTATATTAATTCCTCGTGACTGCGTTAATAGTGCTAAAAACTTGTTATATTTGCGGAGAAGTGACATTTGCTGTAAAAGAAAAAGACCATAAGTGCAATAGTTAAGAAACCATATCATTTGTATTTTGGTTGCAAGATATGAATCCAGGACAAAGACTGGTATCCACACTGATGTTGCTGCACTTGAGCAGTAAATACTTCATAGTGGCTTAATGGTAAGGCCTTTTGCTGTGCCCATGATTTGGAGGGAGCCAGCTCATCACGTTGATAACTGTTATTTCTGCCTGATATCACCAGTTTCTGAAGGAATCACCAAGAAAAAGAAGTGGACAGTTGAATAGCCCAACATACCATCTGCTCTGCGTCCTGTCTCGCGTGGAGAAGGACTCCTCATTCCAGAGCCTCCTACATATTTTTCTATCAGTTCAGACGAGGAGAATCGCCATGCGTCCGCAAAATATCCTACCAAAACAAGCTCAAACGACAAGACGAAGCATAAAGAAACCACAAGTATTCAAACGTTTAATCGTTTTGATGGTTGTCTTGATGAGGTATCTTATTATAAGCAAAACTGACCCGTTTCTGATGATCTCATTATTAGGAAGAGAAAACTGACCAGATCTTGATCTTGTCATCATGAAAAAAGGCAATTTCTTGATGAGACATCTCGCTATCAGTAAAATTGGTCATCTCTTGATGGACGAGATTACTCGTCGAAACCACTCGAAGAATAAAGACAATGTTCATTTACTGCTATTCGTTTAAAATTAAATTGTTCGAATACTCACCATCTTGGGCTCCTTCTGGAAACAAACTTCAATGTCGTCAAATAAGGCCTGACTTTTCCTTTCTATCGAAATAAAAAAATAGTTAAAAAGGAAAATTCGTAAAAATCACTACATTATCTTCTATTATAAAAGGAAGTGTGTTTGTGTGTCTGTGTGTGGGGGTCCGGTGTCTTACGACTAGGGATGCGACATCGATAGCAAAACATCGATGTTCAAAATTAAAACATCGATGTTGATAATACATCAACCCAAAAATATCGATGTTTTTAAACATCGATGTTTTTAAAATTCAGTGTATTTAAACTTGTTTCCCCCATTTCTTAAAACTGGTTTAGCAACTTGTGATGCGATATCGACAGCAAAACATCGATATTCAAAATTAAAATAACGATATTGATAATACATCGCCCCCAAAGCATCGATGTTTTTAAAATTCAGTGTATTTAAACTTGTTTCCCCCATTTCTTAAAATTGGTTTAGCAACTTGTGATGCGATATCGACAGCAAAACATCGATGTTCAAAATTAAAATAACGATATTGATAATACATCGCCCCCAAAGCATCGATGTTTTTAAAATTCAGTGTATTTAGACTTGTTTCCCCATTTCTTAAAACTGGTTTAGCAACTTGTGATACGACATCGACAGCAAAACATCGATGTTCAAAATTAAAATAACGATATTGATAATACATCGCCCCCAAAGCATCGATGTTTTTAAAATTCAGTGTATTTAAACTTGTTTCCCCATTTCTTAAAACTGGTTTAGCAACTTGTGATGTGATATCGACAGCAAAACATCGATGTTCAAAATTAAAATAACGATATTGATAATACATCGCCCCCAAAGCATCGATGTTTTTAAAATTCAGTGTATTTAGACTTGTTTCCACATTTCTTAAAACTTGTTTAGCAACTTGTGATACGACATCGACAGCAAAACATCGTTTTACAAAATTAAAATAACGATATTGATAATACATCGCCCCCAAAGCATCGATGTTTTTAAAATTCAGTGTATTTAGACTTGTTTCCCCATTTCTTAAAACTGGTTTAGCAACTTGTGATACGACATCGACAGCAAAACATCGATGTTCAAAATTAAAATAACGATATTGATAATACATCGCCCCCAAAGCATCGATGTTTTTAAAATTCAGTGTATTTAGACTTGTTTCCCCATTTCTTAAAACTGGTTTAGCAACTTGTGATACGACATCGACAGCAAAACATCGATGTTCAAAATTAAAATAACGATATTGATAATACATCGCCCCCAAAGCATCGATGTTTTTATAATTCAGTGTATTTAGACTTGTTTCCCCATTTCTTAAAACTGGTTTAGCAACTTGTAATACGACATCGACAGCAAAACATCGATGTTCAAAATTAAAATAACGATATTGATAATACATCGCCCCCAAAGCATCGATGTTTTTAAAATTCAGTGTATTTAGACTTGTTTCCCCATTTCTTAAAACTGGTTTAGCAACTTGTTATGCGATATCGACAGCAAAACATCGATGTTCAAAATTAAAATAACGATATTGATAATACATCGCCCCCAAAGCATCGATGTTTTTAAAATTCAGTGCATTTAAACTTGTTTCCCCATTTCTTAAAACTGGTTTAGCAACTTGTGATGTGATATCGACAGCAAAACATCGATGTTCAAAATTAAAATAACGATATTGATAATACATCGCCCCCAAAGCATCGATGTTTTTAAAATTCAGTGTATTTAAACTTGTTTCTCCATTTCTTAAAACTGGTTTAGCAACTTGTGATACGACATCGACAGCAAAACATCGATGTTCAAAATTAAAATAACGATATTGTTAATACATCGCCCTCAAAGCATCGATGTTTTTAAAATTCAGTGTATTTAGACTTGTTTCCCCATTTCTTAAAACTGGTTTAGCAACTTGTGATACGACATCGACAGCAAAACATCGATGTTCAAAATTAAAATAACGATATTGATAATACATCGCCCCCAAAGCATCGATGTTTTTAAAATTCAGTGTATTTAGACTTGTTTCCCCATTTCTTAAAACTGGTTTAGCAACTTGTGATACGACATCGACAGCAAAACATCGATGTTCAAAATTAAAATAACGATATTGATAATACATCGCCCCCAAAGCATCGATGTTTTTAAAATTCAGTGTATTTAGACTTGTTTCCCCATTCCTTAAAACTGGTTTAGCAACTTGTGATACGACATCGACAGCAAAACATCGATGTTCAAAATTAAAATAACGATATTGATAATACATCGCCCCCAAAGCATCGATGTTTTTAAAATTCAGTGTATTTAGACTTGTTTCCCCATTTCTTAAAACTGGTTTAGCAACTTGTGATACGACATCGACAGCAAAACATCGATGTTCTAAATTAAAATAACGATATTGATAATACATCGCCCCCAAAGCATCGATGTTTTTAAAATTCAGTGTATTTAGACTTGTTTCCCCATTTCTTAAAACTGGTTTAGCAACTTGTAATACGACATCGACAGCAAAACATCGATGTTTTTAAAATTCAGTGTATTTAGACTTGTTTCCCCATTCCTTAAAACTGGTTTAGCAACTTGTGATACGACATCGACAGCAAAACATCGATGTTCAAAATTAAAATAACGATATTGATAATACATCGCCCCCAAAGCATCGATGTTTTTAAAATTCAGTGTATTTAAACTTGTTTCCCCATTTCTTAAAACTGGTTTAGCAACTAGTAATGCGACATCGGCTCCAATACATCGATGTATTTATATAAAACATCGACATCTATGTCGCATCCCTACTTTTCAGACTCTTCATCCTTGGTCACTTTGGTCTAAAAGTATGTTCAATTGGCTGATTATAAAAATTATGCTATTTGGTTGTTTTTAAAATTTTTATAACGGTACTTTTTTCATTTAAAAATAAAACATCGACAAGTATAAACATCGATGTTACCAAAACATCGACCCCGATACATCGATGTTAAATACATCGATGTTTTTTAAAAAACATCGATGTTTTGAAAACATCGACATCGATGTCGCATCCCTACTTCAGACGAATCTATACCACTTACAGTATTAAAATTCGGCACACAGGTAGCCCAAAAGCGACTGAATGCACTTCGTAGCCCGAATTTTAAAATTAATTCATTAGTTATTCATTAGTAATTCAAAGTTACGTGGTGTTATTCGATCTTTTCCTTCAGGATTGATCCAGGATCGCCCCCAACAGCCCGTTGTGTTACTCCTGTGCGACGTTTATTAAAATACTTACCTACCAAAGACCGCCGTGTACGTGGAGTCTCGTGCTATTTATAATATGTTTTGGCTTCAAATGTCCTGGTGTTGCTGTTGTGTGGAAGTTTGGAGAGTGGAAGGTCAGCTCGGGTACTGACGTTGTTTTCTGACCGTTGTTCAAAATTACGTGGTGTTGTCCTCGGATGTTTCCCTTTGGGTTTGATCCCGGACTGTCGCCAATAGTTGTGTGATGCTCCAGCGCAACGTTACTTCTGTGCTCAGATGGCAAAATGTTTAAGTCACTTTTTTAATTTTTCGTGACAGCAATTATAAGATTCAAGATTCACCATGTGGCTCTGTGGTTTTTGATTTGTTATAATTTTTCCTCCTTTCTTTTCTTATAAACTGAAAGAAAAGGACTTAGCCATTTTGCCACTTTCTAAATATTAACAAAAAAGACTCCAGGATGTGACTTAGTCAAATATTTTTTGGGAAAAGGGACATAACGTTTTGCCATCTGAGCACAGAATTAAAATACCTACATCACCTTGACCAATAGAATCTTTCCTTGTGTGTGTGGATTCTTTAAATCAATAAATCTGGTTATATAGTCATTATGTGTAATGGAGAAAAGCTATAGTATTATACTCATCGGAAGCTCAGATGTGTAACTTTGCATGAGCATATAAGGGCAGATCCTGCTCTACAAACCTTTTGAAGTTCTACGAAAAAATTACTGAGGAGCTGGATAATAAGAGCAGTGTAAATATCATGTACATAGATTTTCAAAAGGCTTTTGATAAAGTACCTCATGAGGTATTACTGTTTAAATTGGAAAGGCTGGGGATTCAGGGGAAAACATTGATTTGGATAAAGAGTTGGTTATTGGGTAGAAAGCAGAGAGCGCAGGTAAAAGGAAATTATTCTCAGTGGACAGAAGTTATAAGTGGGGTGCCTCAGGGATCAGTTTTGGGACCAATTTTATTTATAATTTTCATAGATGATATAGGTCAGGGGATTAAGAATAGAATCAGTATATTTTCAGATGACTTAAATTTATGGAGGAAAGTGGATACCAATTTTCAGATAGAGAATTTGCAAAGGAATTTTGATAAGATATCCGAATGGGCTGTAAAATGGGGTAGGTCATTTAATATAGGGAAATGTGAAGTTCTGCATATGGGTTACAGGAACAGTGGAGCCGTGTACTGTCTGCAGGGAGTAAAGGTAAAGGAGGGAGAAACAGTCAAAAATCTTGGGGTGATAATTCACAGGAATTTTAAAATGGGTCACCAATGTTCAGCTGCGGGTAAAAAGGCTAATATTATTTGGGTATATTAAAAAGACTGTAACTTCAAGGGATAAGAATCTAATCTGTTGCCGTTATATAAGGGTTTAGTAAGACCACATCTAGAATATGCTGTACAATTCTGGGCTCCATATATGAGAAAGGACATAGAATCAATTGAAAGGGTTCAGCACAGAGCTACAAAAATAATAAAGGGGATAGCAAATCTCGACTATAATGAACGTATAAGTAAGCTAAACATGTATACACTCGAAAGAAGAAGAAGGAGGGGGGATTTGATTCAGCTTTTCAAGTTGGTAAAACAAGGGGACACAAAGGGCTTAAATTTCAATAGGGATAACAGAACAAGGGGCCATGGGTATAAATTGAATAAGACACATTTTAATCGGGATTTAAGGAAAAACTACTAGTTTAATATAGTAATAGTCAAATGGAACGCGTTGCCAGAAAATATAGTTAATTCAAAGGGAGTGTACGAATTTAAGATACAATTGGATAGTCAGTGGGAGTTGGGGAAATGATAAACAAAGGACCAGCCTTGTTGGGCTTGAGCCTGTAGCTGGTCGTCAATATTTGTATTTGTATTTGTATATCAATTTTTAACTTTGAGAATCCATCCGAAATAAAATTTTGACTTCGTTAACTTTCATGGTTTATCCGTGTTCCAAAGTGCAAAATAAAAATCTATGATCTTAAAAGTAAAAAATTTTCAATTTTATGAAGTGCAGGGATTTGCAGAAAAGTATTAGTACTCGTTCTTACCACATACGGTTTTTCTCCATAGGTGGTATTCACCGTAAGCTCCGTGATCTTCGTAAGCCACGATGACGGTTACCAGACATGCAGTGAAAACAAACCACAAGTTGCTCGACATTTCCATGTTTTATCTGTAATAATGTGATAAAATAAACTAAAGACTTCAACAACTTTGAAATCTTGAATTTAAGCAACAGTTAAAATTGGGTCGACTGTCTAGGTTTTTTCCAGTTTTATTAAACAGGAGTAATATTTAAATTTAATTTGTCTTGATACCTTTCAGATGTATTGAAATACATTAAAGGGAGACCCGTAAGGGAAAACCCAAAATTCTTATTATTCATTTTACATAACCTAATTTTTTAGTGATAATTAAACACATATTTTAAAGCAATAATCAATAAAAAAATTTTGTTTTTATTTGCAATTATATTTTATATTACGATTTTAATATGTTTTTTTTTTCAGCTGATATACACACTTTTTATAAACCCTATATTTTTTATAGTATATGCAAAAGACCCAGGGAGAGATTTCTTAAAATTTATTTACGAGTTTTCACAAAAGAAATATTTTACTCGTTATGTGTTAAATTTCTACAAAAATATCCAATTTTTTATCTTTTAATTTTTATAAATTTTTCTGAACTATTCATACAAAAAAGCTCTCCCTGTGTCGTCTGTTAGACAGTTATTCAAGACCTAAAAAATGTAAACAGTTTAACTCTAAGTGCAGTTATCAAAAAGCCTTAGCACTTTGAACTTTGACAAAATTCCAAAGAACGTATTTTGAGATAATCGCATTTTAAATACAAAATACAACAGAAGATAACGAAAACAACTTACTTTTTGCAAGTACTATTTTTTTAAAAGTAATTTCTATTACATTAAGACTTTTATCAAAGCAAGAATTTTTACCGTAAGCTCGTATATATATTTTTTAAAGCCAGTTCTATCTCTGATGACAATTGAGTGATTTGTGATAATTCACTGACAAATTATTCATTTATTGTTTAATGAACTGAAATAAATATTTTAATTGATCAGTAATATTTTAAAATAAACCATCACTGGTAAACCACACCTTCTTTTTTTCTACAGATATTTTTTTCTGTAAACGAGCCTTTTTTTGTAAAGGTACGCATGCGACGAAATTTAGCACTATTTTTTCAATGTGTTTCCTTCAATGGTGCCACCACATGTTTTACATGAGGACCTGGATTTTGTCCTTTAGCTTTCCCAGATTGATAGAAAAACCAGGAGCCTACACATTAAGGGTATTTAAAATGTTTGGGATAGTCGTCTGTATGATATAATGTTAAGGAGTAACACTATGATATAATGTTGCAAAAATGGAGGTTTTCATGGAAACCGAAGCCAATGGTTGGCAGTAGATTATGAAGTTGGAAAAGTTAAAAAGCAGCTGTTAGCAGTTTCCTTCGACTCTGAAATTTTGTCCATTTGTTCTTGAATATCTGAAGCATCGTTTTATCCAATAAACCAAAAAACACTTTTTGAAATTTTTGTTTTCGAAATTCGGGGTTTGGGTTTCCCTTAACAGGTATTAAGTCAAATTAAATTTATTTACTACTAAAAATACACGTAGAATAAAGGAGAATATTTAAGAGTTGGGGACTTGAATGCCTTTGAATCTTTTCTCAACTAAATTACCTCTAACAAATCTTTCCGCTAAAAAGTTATCAACTTTGATACAGTTAGGTGGTTTGAAATCGTGCTAATATTTGACAGATAACTCTATTTTTCACTTAAAACATAATTATTAAGAAAATAATCGCTAAACCTTTTTCACAAAAAACACAATTGTTAGAAAAAGTTAACTGATGGTCAAACTTCAAACAAAATAATGAATTGCTTACTTTTTTTCCCATTTTGGGGGCTACTGACGTTTTTACCAGTTTAATAAAAATCAGCTACTCAAATTTCATTTGTCTTTTCATTGAAATTAAAAAAAACTTGTTTCAAACTAGATTATTTAACTGTGTTCCTTAATATATATACACTTAATGAAAATAATTACTTAGGAATTAAGGACTTGTAGTTAAATGTTGCTTGCTTGTTTAAATAATGCTTGTTTGCAGTTATTCTCAAAGAAAATCAATCACCTCTTCTTTCAAAAATTATCAACTTTGATACGATTCGGCAAATTGAAATCATGTTAACAATCTATCGATAACTATTTGACGCATAATTATTGGAAAAATAAGTGAATTGATCAAAATTCAAACAAAATAATGAATTGCTTACTTTTCTCGATTTTGGAGGTTCTTGAAGACGGGAAAATTTCAATGTCAAGACAAACGAAACTGAGAGTGTTTATATCCTCACTCGTAAAGGGGGAATGAAAAAATTCAGCAACGGAGATTTCCGTATTGGTTGAAAATTGACAAAGGTGACCGTCACAGAAGGATGTATCGAGGGGGGGGGGGGAGACGCAGTGTTTTACAGGAGTCTTTTCTAACTTGGGTATTGTTTAAAAGACCAAAGAGGAGGGCTTACATGGGCTCAAGGCCTTGTCCCTTTTGCTATTTACCGAAATTCGCAAGATTTTTTTTTATTCTTGTCTTTTTGCCCAGGATTGTTTTGATCATGAATTAGATACAAAAAAGTATACTACTTATTTAAGACGTTGTATCTATTATTCAGGTGGTTTAGAGATAAAATTATTTTCGTGAAAATTCTCGAATATGTTCCACAGAAGGATTTCTACGTGCTGTCTCTAATACTGAATGCATTCATCCGTATCATGTTTAACAGGTTTACCAGTTAGGATAAACATATTTTAGTTCAATGTTTTTCTGGTAAATAAAGTTAATTCCCTTTTCCTATTTACCGAAATTCGCAAAATTTTTCTCTTTTATATAAGGAACGCGATTTTTTTTATTCTTGTCTCTTGTCACAGGATTGTTTAGATACAAAAATTGTACTACTTATTTAAAAAGTTGTTTCTATAATTCAGGTGGTTTAGAGACAAAATTATTTTCGTGAAAATTCTCGAATATGTATCATAGAAGGATTAAATGCTGTCTCTAATACTGAATGCATTCAACCGCATCATGTTTAACAGGTTTATCAGTTAGGATAAACATATTTTAGTTCAAATTTTTTGTGGCAAATAAAATTGAATTAATTTATTTGAAAATAGAATCGGAATTCCACTTTTATTTTTCAAAAGCTGTGTCGTATGTCTGAAGTGTGCAACGAAGTAATTCGTGAATTTCTCGTTTACTAAATTAAAACCTGTTGCCCCATTCTCTAAGCGTCTTCAGCCTCTGCCCTTAATTAGCTCCACCCGGTACTGTAAAAACCCACCATATTCATTTACTCGATATTCAGACACGTTTTTAGGAAAGATTCTGTATATCAATTTTTTTTCTATCCCGCATTTCCATCCTTATGGAACTGCTATAGGCTATAGCAACAAATGAGCATTTACTGATTGTTCTCAACTCTTTACGGAGTACGAAAAGCTCAGACGCACATCAAATTAAATTTCCGTTGAAACTATTTAATTAGTTTCAATTATTTTTTTGACATGCAGATTTTTCGGGGTTGATTCGACCTCCATGAGCCAACCGAAATTGATACTTGGACACAAGAAAATCACAGATCCTTAAAAGAGGACGCTTCAGTGACAAAAAGATTCCGTGGTGGATACGTTGGTAGAGTTACGGACTAACAAGGTTGAGGGTTGCGAGTTGGAGAATCGATACCACTATATGAGGGCTAGTGCACGTTAAATCTGTTGTGACCTAAAATGTCCTGACGTTAGAAATGACGAGGTGTTGTCCTGGGGATTGATCCCGAACATCCAGGTTATGAATGAATTAAATGTATTTGCTCTTCCAACTGGAATAACTCGGCCCTCGTCCGTCGGGTATTACCATACATTCATCATGTGAGTGGTCTATGGGAAGAGAAAGACGATCAATTATTGATTCTTCATCTGATTGATCAGCGTGACACAGTGTAGACTTTGGCGATTTCACCACTTTTGTCGCCACTATAGAAATACGTATTCACACACATCCTCTGTCAATAGATGTTATCTTGTCAAAGGATGCTATAAGATGCCACACTGTCAAATTTTCCTTATTTGACATTGTTTGTGTTTGTCACGGCATGGCCAATTATGGGCCTTCCGTCATAAAACCCAATTAACTTGTTAATATCTTACAGTACAATCACGTGACTACTAGCCGACATGTGGTTACAATTTTAGAAGCTTCTCACAATATTCTACTTATATTTCAAGCCTATGGAGAACACATCGTAATATTGAATTAAGTTCATAAGACGAAAATCAACACCAACAACCTATCAACTTCCTAAATGACCTTTCCTTTCTTCAAATATATTCGAATATTTTTTGACCTGTGCATGCGTTTTCTACTTGTGGGCTAAATCAAACTTCGATTTGCATAGATTAAGCTAACTTCACTTCAGCATTTATTTTTGTAACATAAATTACATTTTAGGAGGGTCCGTAATCTCCTCTGAATATGTCCCAGACTGAGATGTGTACGTCTTAACTTCAATTGTAGAGCCAGGTGAGTCCTGAACACTGTAGAAGTCTGCCGGTTTTCGCATTCACGGGAGGTTGTGATCCAATGCTATCTATCTTCGTGGAATCCAATGGCTTAACTAAATTATGTTTCATAATGTGGCGACGGATATGGACGACGTTTGAAGGTAGCGGCCATTCAGGAGTGCAGGAAGAATCACGTGACGAGCTAATTAGCATTTGAGTCAGGGGAAGACGCTACCATGTAAATGGGAGGTACTAGGATAAACAATGAAAAGGGTAATAAAAAGGGTCGGCGTTAAATGTAGAATTTAACAGTAACAGTAAGAAGTGTGGAAATTTTAAAAGAATAGACAATTAAAATAAAGGAAAGAAGTAATTTACAATTAGGGGAAGATTCAGACCTGTAATGGTTCATTGGCTGTTTTAAGATCCATATTCTCTATTAAAATAGTAGTTTTTCTGAAGGACTATTGCAATTTTGAAGCTGAGTTAAAAGTTGTTTAATGTTTGGAAAATATGATAGAATAGTTTTAATCTCCTTTAGGAGTTGAAATAAATCGGTTAATTCAACCACTGGAGGGATTGTAGTACCGGTCTGAGTCTGGGGTGATTCAGGCTGAGTGTTAGTATTAGGTAGATTTCGGTTTGGTTTAGGTGCCTGTGTGTAAGTCGTGCCAGTATGAACGCTGTATTCGTGAATTACGCATCACCACATATGACATCAAGTTTTTTGGCATGTCTCACCTCAGATACATTTAGATTTTCTTCAGCAACCAACATACTTGAAAAGCCGCCTCGCAATACTTTTCTCCATTCAAGAGGGCTAATCAGATTGGAATGGGTAGACATGATTTCACAGGAACTCAAGGTTATCTTTTGTGAAGATTTATTCTGCGAATGTACTTTTGGACATTGGAAACATCTTTCATTGTTGAATATAATTGAGTAAAAGCATTATATCTATTATTGTGAGTTAAACTTTCCTTGATCTTTCAATGCGGCAACAATAAATGTCTCAACATTCGTGACTGAAGATATTGTTATCGACTCTCGACCTCATAGGAACTACACATCAAAATTACTCCTCGAAAATTTTGTTAACTCCTTTTAAACTAGTCAATTAAATAGCTATGTATTTTATATAAAACGTTTTCTTTCTTGATGAAAACACCACTTCCTCTACACTGTTAAACGGCTGGTAAGTGTTTTGAATACGATTCTCGAATAAAAGAGCTTTATATCTATGTAGAAATAACTTTTAAAGAGTAAAGTAATGGAACGCATATTTTCGAATACAGATGAAGAAGTAACTGTTCAGATTGTTTTTCCTTTTAAGAACCTTCATTACCTTTCAAAACATTTATGCACAGCAATTCATTATTGAAATTTCGGTGAC
Source organism: Metellina segmentata (assembly GCA_947359465.1). NCBI lineage: Eukaryota > Metazoa > Arthropoda > Arachnida > Araneae > Tetragnathidae > Metellina > Metellina segmentata. The sequence goes on from OX375875.1 coordinate 105,061,316, forward strand.
TTAAAGAATAATAGCATACTTTATTTCAAATGCCTAACATTCGAAATAATTACCAACAGAAAGTGATTATTTCATTCGATAACCGTGACGAAGAAATTTCGTGTTAAGAAGTCGATTTAATTGTACTTTATAGATAAGACTTATTTTTACGATGGTACCTCCCACGGTATCCCGTTTGGAAGAGTACTGGATTAGCTATCGGAGTGTTGCCAATTTGAAACCTGGTCCTACCAAAGATAATCGTGTACATGGTAAAATGATATGGTTTAAACTTGTTGCCTAAATGTAGTCACGTTGGCGTGGTGTGAAAATTTGGAGAGTGGGATACCAGCTCAGATTTTGACCTCGTCATTTGACTGTGGTTCAAAATTACAAGTTGTTCACGGATATTTTTCTTGGAAATTGATCCTGGACCGTCAACAATAGCCCGTTGAGTTTCTCCAGTGCGACGTTAATTAATTTCCATTGTACGTTTTGATCTGCTGATTACGAGGGTATTTACAGAACTTCTAGAGTACCCAAGGATCCGTTTTGAGACCAATGCTTTTTTATATTACTCGTATTTATAAATTGATTTGGCTGATGCCTTTGATACTTGTTAATTCTTTGCTGTTGGTTTTTAAATTTACAGGTGCATTTCATCGTATCAGGATTTTGAATTATTACGGATGGAATTGATAAAATTATACGAGTGACGTATAAAAAAGAACTTTTATTGATTATGTAGATATATGCTGTGTAATTACTTTTACTAAAAAACTGAATCTTGTTACATGAGAGCATAAAATTAATGGGGAATTTCTCAAGACGACATAATATTTCTGACCGAAGAATTGGGTACGAATCCAAATTTACTTTCGATGCGCACATATTTGGAATAGACCAAAGGCATATAAAAGGCTAGCGTCTTTGAAACAAATGTATCAAAAATTTGAAGACACCACGATACTTAAAAAAAAAAAAACAATTTTCAATTCTTTAGTAGGACCAATTTTAGAGTACGGCTGAGTAGTCTGGAATATATCGTATAAATATTCCAGTTACGATATTGAAAAAAATTCAGAATAAATTTTTAAGGAATATTTCTTTTAAAAATAAACTGGATTGCTCTCTTTTGAGACCCAAGTACAATATGTTCTCTAGAATGCAAAACTGTCTTCGTGTTTAAATATTTTTTATAATTTGTTACATAATAAATAAATTGCTTCACATGTGTCCATTAGTGTACACTTTGATTATACTTGCAATAAAATTATTTTCTATGAAGCTTTTTTCATATATTTGTAGATTTGTCGAATATTATTTGAAAAATCTAATAGCCCAATTTTACAAAACGATCAATAGTTTATCCTAAATCTTAATATTTTCTATGTCAATTCTATATATTTTTTAAATTTTATAAACTGATTAAAGCCTGAGTTTTTGACATTTTTCTTTGTAATTGGTGTTTCGATCATAATTTTTTTCATATTTCAGTATTCTATGGAATTTTTTGTTTTGGGTTTTTATGATGTAGTTCTTATTGTATGATTGTATTTTTTTCTCTGTAACTGGAGAGAAGTACAAAGGGAATCCCCACAAAAAATTCTTCACCAAGGTCGTTCTATAGGTGTGCAGCTGCCCTTTCAGAACTCTTTCAAGTCAATAAACAAAAGAGGAGGCTTCACAGGCGATAAATCAGCTGACAGAAATCGTAGGGGATCTTCAAATATCTCTCTTCTTTAAATAAAAAAAAGGACATTCCCTTATGAAATTAATAAATAATTTCTGCAAGAAAGAGCTAAGGTAGTAGATAAGAAAGCTCACTCTGTAAAACTTAAATTTTATTTAACCTTAATTTGATCTTACAGTGTAGGATAGCGATGTTCAATTTGTGTGCCACGGCATGCTGGTGTCTTGCTAGAATGGCACTAGTGTGCCGTATGGATGGTGAAACGGCTTGAAACGGATTCCGAACCACCGCGATGCCCTGATCAGGATTCGAACCCAGAGCCTGTTGAACCGAGAACTAATCACTCGGACAACGGAATAAAGCGGATCATAAACAGAACAAATCTGCTTATATCTAATTATATCTAACAGTAGTATAAGTAGTAAGTAATCATATTTGCCTACAATGGTTTAATTAAAATTTACGTGACCTTGTATGATTTGGATACGTTGGCCAAATATTTTTTAATTGAATATTTAAAAACGTTCAAGTTCAATTTGTATGCCTTCCCCAAACTGCGGGTGCTATCTTTACTTTGTTCTCCATTCTAAGCCTGTGTCACGTTGTTGTCCTTGAATTTCACATCAAATGTCCAAGCTCTTTGAAAATTTTCTATAAAAGCAAAGGCCATTTCATTCATTTGGCAAGCGAATCGAGGAGAGCTCTATGCTATATCTCTACGGGGTTTCCAATCGAGAAATTGAAAATGTATAACATTGTATATTTCTGCTTATTACTTGCCTTCCTCTCGGTCTCAGGAAACGCTGCCGGAATGGACGAGAAAGTTCATCGGATCTTATGTGGTGAGAAAACTGTGTTTGGATTTCTTCTTATTTTGTTAGTTATTAACCTACGTGGTGGTTATATCGACGAGTTATCTCGTCATTAGTATAAAATTACCAGATCTTGATGGACGAGATATCTCGTCATTGGAAAAACTGACCCGAGTGCGATCTCGTCATCATCAAAAACAACTGGACGCATTTGGATGAATTTAAAACTCGTCGTTGACAAAATTTGTTTAGATCTGGATTGAGTCCTCACGTTGGGTTGGTGTGGAAGTTTGGAGAATGGGGTACCAGCTCAGGTGTTGTCCTCGGATGTTTCCCTTAGGGGATTGATCCCGGACCGTCGTCAATAGCCCGCTGTGTTGCTCTAGTACGACGTTAATTAAAAATTAGATCCGGATGGACGAGATATCTCGCCGAAACCCCTTGGAGGATAAAAATCTGCGGAATAATATATTTCCATGACATTTCATATCATTAAAAGTTTTAATTGCCCACTATTGTATGTTAAATGCAGCTTTGAGTTAAAAAACTGTTTATTTTTATTGTTCAATGATTTATTAAAACTAGGGGGCCAGCCCCCTGCTCGCTAGCGCTCACCAACCCCCGGAGGATTGCAGCAATCCTCACTGGTTCGCTGCGCGAACCTATGCTCGCTTCGCTCGCATCAATGAAGACATGTGTCCTAGCAAAAGGGATTGTTTACAAAATATGATATTCCAAAAAAAAAAAAACATTTTTTTTTCCAATCTAAATTTGCTGTGTGCAGAAAAGATACATACAGTGCCTCTGAAATCAGAATTCAAATGAAAACTGTGCAAATTTTGACTCGAAATGTGATCGCTGCTTTGGAAATTGAATACCCAGCATGTTGTTTGTGTGTACATTTCCCCAGCACTCAAACGACCCACACTTTTTCATTGAGTTTGTTGCCGAAAGTTGAAGTTCAAGCGTATTGTTGAACTACAATTGTTGGCCATGAAAAATACCGCGTTTTCTTTGATTTCTATTACAAACTACAACAGCTCGACTAAAATTAATTTTTTTCAATAAAATTTCATCCGATTACGCTATGAATTCAGTTGAGGCGCGAGACTTTGTGATGGTAAACAAACAATCGCACAATGTTGCCAAAACGCAATAACAAATAACGTCTTTTTTGCGTGCCACGTAAGAGAATTATATATATACTAGGGGGCCTGCCCCCTGCTCGCTAACGCTCGCCAACCCCCGGAGGATTTCTTCGCAATCCTCATTGGTTCGCTGCTCGAATCTATGCTCGCTTCGCTCGCCTCAATGAAGACATGTGTCCTAGCAGAAGGGATTGTTTACAAAATATGTTACCAAAAAAATGTTTTTCAAATCTAAATTTGCTGTATTACAGAAAAATATATACGGTATATCTAAGTTCAGAATTCAAATGAAAACTTTGTGCAAATTTTGACTCGAAATGGGAGCGTTGCTTTGGAAATTGAATACCCAGCATGCTGTTTGTGTATACATTTTCCCAGCACTCAAACGACCCACACTTTTTCATTGAGTTTGTTGCCGAAAGTTGTAGTGCAAGCGTCTTGTTGAACTATAATTGTTGGTCCTGAAAAGGACCGTTTTTTAAATGGCCCTGAAAAGATCATCCGCTTTCTTTGATTTCTAATTATAAACACCAACAGCTCGACTAAAATTCATTTTTTTTTCAATAAAATTTCATCCGATAACGCTATAAATTCAATCGATGCGCGAGACTTCGCGATTAACAAACAATCGTACAGTATTGCCAAAACGCGATTACAAATAACGTCTTTTTTGCGTGCCACGTAAGAGAATTATATATATAGATAGATTGTTCTCTAAAATAAAAGTTTGGAATAAATATTTCAAAGCCTAGAAAAATCAAAAATTTGCTAATTGACATTTTTAAGACAGACATTTTTTGTCGCTAAATTATTATCATGTCGATAAGAAATAAATTGTCACTGTATTCGGTATGAAGATAAAAGTGCCACTGTCAAAATGTTTATAATTTTTATATTTGACCTAAGAACTAATAGTTATTCTTTAACCCTCCTGGTGTTTGTCTCGATGAGGTTTCTCGTCACTGACCAAACTGAGCCAGATCTTGACGAACGAAATCTCATCATTATAAGAAAATAGACCAAGATCTTGGATTTTTTCATCATAAAAAATCGGTAATGTCTTGATGAAGAGATGTCTCGTCATTGGCATAATTGGTCAGATCTTAATGGATCGGATATCTCGTTGAAACCCCTTGGATAGTTAATCGGATGTGTTGTAAAACTTAGCTTTTTGTCAGTTGATGAGTTTCTGCTCTATCTCCTGCCAAACTTAAACCCTCCGAGGGAATGAGATATCTCGTTCATCAAGCTGTGACCAGTTTTGTTATTGACGAGATATCTCTTGAGCAGCAACACTACAGTTAGAAGTGTCATCTTTACTTCTTTAATATTTTTCGAATTAACAATTTTTAAAATTAATGAATGTGGCGCTATAACAAGTAGGATCAGAAAGTCGTAGAGGTTTGAAGGACTATCTAATATGTAGTCGAGGCAAAATGCGCTATTACTCCAAGGGGATGAAGATTCAAGTAGAAAAAACAAATTGTCCCTGAACCAGAAAAGGGGATTGAACAAGGTTCTGCATTACGTTTTCGAAAGGTAGATAAACCACTAAAGAGGGTTAATAAAACTGTCGATGAAAAAGAAATTTAAGTACCGACATAACTGAGTATGCATTGTACGTGTTTGAACTTGTATGAGTTGAATTTGTATTATTAATTCTTCAATAAATGTAAATGTATGATATATTTTAGTCATTGAAATTATGTAATGAGTTAATTTAAAATTCTAAACTGAAGGGAGGGGGGAATAAACTTTTGTACTTCGCTTATGAATTGAAAAAATAAACTTTTCCAATCTATAGACACACTTAGTTCCATGCTTTTTAAAAATCCATTTGACAAACTAATCCTGTATCACAGTTTTATGGGATTTATGGATTATTTTTATTTTTAAAAATGGCTATTCCGAATTCCAGACATCATAAGCTGATTTTAAAATTCGGTCTTCATTCTTCACTCTGCATATTTTACTTTATTATTGGGTTTAAGCCGTCTACTTAACCCCTTGCCGGTTTTGCCCGGGCGCTGTACAGGCGCTGTTTTTTCGCGCTTTTACTGATTCGCCTGTAGGGTGTACGGGCAATCTCAATTCTCCGTCGCTTTTACTGTTTTGCCCGTGTTTTTTCTATTTTTAATACCAAATTAGACGTAAAGATGGCAATAGTTTTCCAGTAAATGGTAGTTTGCAAAGCATATTTTGTTCTATTCTGATTGGTAAAATAAAAACATGTGACAAACGCGCACGCTTTTGTCACATCTTTTGCATGACTCGGCGAATTTATATCATTCAGTGCTTAGCTTTTAGCATGTAGTACATATTTTACTTTTACCGATGATTTGACAGCTTTATTGCTGTACAAGTAGTGCAGACTATTTTTACCATAAAATAATGGCTGATTCAGAATGTATGCAGCTAATTTCTTCGGATTGTGATTAGGAATAAGAAATGTCTGTAAATGAGTATGGGTGTAGTGAAAGTTTTTTAGATAACTTCGATACTAGTGATTCTGATAATAGTACAGATGGATTAAGTCAAGTGAGGCAATTTTTAAACTAAAAAGAAGGGTGTAAGTGAATGTAATTGTAATCGAAACTTAACTGTAAAGTTAATGTATTTTTTATATGCACAACGGTAAATGTAACTTCCCTGCATGGCGCTCATGTTGAAAAAAAAAGACAACTTACGGGTAAAACATTGTTATTCGATTTGCAGTAAAAAGAGTTGTTCTAAATGCTTAAAAATATTAGAAATGTTAATTTTAATAATAGTTTCCCACTAACAATGTAAAAAAAAAAAAAAAAAAAAAAAAATTGACATTCTTTGGTTCAAATTCGGGAATTAAATTCAACTGTTAGGGGTTAAATTTGAAAGAATCAACCGCTATTTAGGGTTAAAATATATTCCCTAGTTTGTGTCAGTTTAGTTATGAGAGGAATTTTTTTTTCAGTGTGAGAAAACCAGACGGAATGTGAAGAGTTTACTTCCGCTACCTAAATGCTCTCTCATGATACATATGGGGTTTACCTTAAAATGTAGTTTATCGTCGTTTTGGCGTTTAATCTAACTGGCGTTGACCAATCAACTGTAGATTTTTATTTCGGAATTCGTTCTTTGTAATATTTATTCGCGAAGTGGTGAAATCGTAAATAAAAACCAAACCAAGTGACGTCACGTTCAGAAAATGTAGATTTAACACTACTGCCACCTACATTTATCTTGACAGAATATGCGTCATCGTTAAAAATAAAAGGTCTCGCAATTTTGGAGCGTCCTTCATTATTGGACGGGGTTGAACTGCAACAATTTAAAGTGCATATTCATAAGGTAGTTTTAAGATAAACATATTAAAATATGTATTTCAAATTTAAATATGTTTTAGGTAATGATCAGAGTTTTCGGGAAAAAGTGATTAAATGTCTAGAGCTGATGTCAAAGGAGGTAAATGTTTCTAATTATATTATATTTTCTTGACATAATGATAACATTTGCAATATATTTGTTTCACAAATGTGTCTGAAATGAAACTTAAAATAATTTTGCCATTCCATGTGATTGAACGGGATAGATATAGACAATTTCTGTGTATTCCAATTCCCCTCTTATTTAATATATGTTAATTTTAACTTTTTGTTATTATTATTTCATATTTGACGCCTTTTAAATGCATTTAAATCAAAAATGAACTATAAGAAAATTTGATTAGGTAACTTTCAAGTAGTTACTTAGTGTTCGATAACGGAAACGTAATCTAGTATTTCTTTATATAATACGAAATTTTCTTAATAGAATACGAAACTTTCTTTATAGAATGAGTAAACTTTCTAACTAAATATACAGAAAAAATGTCGTTAGTTGAAAAAATTCGTTTAAATTTTAATCAAAATGCATGACGGAAATTGACTTTTCATTAGCTGTATGCATTGTATTTAAGCAGTATAATTGAAAAGTTTATATTTTGTGTGACAGAACGAAACAATATTTCTACAAATCAACTGTAAAAACGGAATAGAATTTTTTTTTATCAAAGAAAGTTAGTGGAATCACACATTTATAAAAAATATCATTTCGTACTTTAAAACAATTTTCATTACCGTATAATCAGTGTGAGAAGTTAAAATCCCTGCAATTTGGTTTTGAGAGCCATGCTGTAAGCTACATGAATTGTTTCCAAATTTAATTTTTTAGATCTAAACTTTCGTAACCTTTTCTTCATGAAATTCCAAAATTGATAATATTAACACAATTTGAAAAACCAAATGGTAAGTTCATGTTTCCGTGGAATGACTCAATTTTATTTGGTCACTAAAAACTCAAGTTTTTAAATTTAATTTCATGGGATTGTTTCCTTGATGATTCCTACTGTCTAGTTTACTTAACTGAAATTTATAAATTGATTGTTACCTGATAAATTTTGTGATTCATCCTAAAAATATTATCTAAAAATATAATCTATTTTAGTCATGCATGTATTCCTAGATTCAAAATCGTCTGTACCTTAGGTTAACACTAGACTCGGTTTGTTTCACACGAATTTTTTTATGGTTCACGTGACCTATGTAAAATGGCTAGTTTTTCACATTAGAAATACTGAAAGATTTTTGGAACGCTCAGTTCGAATAACTCGTTTAACACGTGCGATTGATTCGCTTTAGAAAGCGCCCAGAGTTTCTTTGATATTTACAAAGTTCATTACAATAGCTTCATGCTCTTTTTGAGTAAGAATATTCTGACTAGAGAAGGAAAAACAATCCTAGAAAGTTCGATGCAGATTAAAATTAAGTTGTTTCAAAGAAAATAAAATCATTGATATTTGTAGAGAGGCATTTGTGCAATCAAAATAATCTGTTCTAGTTTTAATGCTCCATTGGAATTTGCAGTTTGATTTTTTGCCATTTTGTTTTTTTTCCAGGAAAAGTCCATAATAGATAATTGTGGAGAGAAAATTCTCAACAGAGCTACCGGTTTCAACGATATCGTGAATGAATTATGCGATAACTCAACAGCATCACACGACGTAAGGTCTTTCTACGAACTCTATATCAAGTAACGAATACATTTATAATAACGTACGATATATTTGGCAAATTAATTATTATTCCCCGTTTGATGTGTATTAAAATCAATTACAATTTTAAATATCCTTATGAGCTATTGGCAATGAAATATTTTATTGCATTCTTATGTTTAGGACTAATTTTAGCACGCAAAAGGATAACTTGGCGATAGACCTGTACCCTGAGTTTCACCGATTGTTGTTTTTCAGATTGCTGAATGCGTGAAAAACGGGAATCATGAACATTTCAAGGGATCCCACGCCCACGACTCGTCTGAAGAAGATAGTACTGATAGCTCTGAAAGTCACGATCATGATCACCATCACGAAGGCAAACACGGCGATCCTCAAAACGGTGGACCAGACGAAATTAACAGATTTCAACACACGGTTTGTATTTCTATGGTCGAGTGATTTCGGGCTACGAGTACTTCCTCCGCCATTACGTCTCATTGAGCCATTGAGCTTGTCCACCATTGAGCTTGCCGAATCACACCGAATCCGAGTAAATCCAAATGCAATAGAAACTGTCTAATGTTGATTCGGGTACATTGAAGAGAAAAGATTCGGATTCAAGCAATATGATCGTCATTATATTTTATTATTCAATGTCCTTAACATTAAATAAGTGGCGAAAAAAATATCCTGCAAAAATTGGGAAATTTGATATTGATTCCAAGTTTAGCAACTCTCCAAGTTGTTTCGACGAGATATCTGTGTAAGCCGCCGTTACTCCTTACAAGGTCATTCGCCAACATCCATGTGCTTACAAGAGTCGCGGTATACTAGTTAGAAGAGCCACGGATCAGCAACTAGAGGGTTACGAGGACGAAACTCAATCAAACCAAAGACCGTGTGCGCGAGGGCTGATGAACATTAAATCTATAATGGTCTCAAATGTCCTCACGTTAGCATGGTGTGGAAGTTTGGAGAGTGGGGTGCCAGCTTAGGTGTTGACCTCGTCATCGGACTGTGGTTCAAAATTGCGTGATGTTGTCCTCAGATCTTTCTTCATTCGGGATTGATTCCGGACACCGTCGCCAATACCTCGGTGTGTTGCTCCAGTGCGATGTTAATTTAACTCTACCTACATCTACAATATAAATAACTAGCCACTACGTGTCCAGCACGGCGTTGCCCGTGACAATTCCAAAAAGTTCCAACTTTGTTCTGCTCTCTCTCTCAACCAAACAGTTCCAATCCCAAACGTTGTGGTTCAAGGGAGAAAAAAAACTAATAAATCTCTATATTGAAAAGGAATTCCCATTTGGTTTGCGAGAATTCGTAGCAGCCATCATGGCTTTGCCCGTGGTCAAATACGGCCAGATCTCATCGGCGTGACGTCACAATCTCTTGCAAAAATATAAATATTTAATTGAAAAATTATTTACTAAAAGAAAATGAATTGTATGAGGTATCTATCTAGGGTAAAATTTTCCGCAGATTTCAAATCCGTTGAAGTTTTTAATCTATCTTTAACGATCCCGATTTTATAAAAAAGAACTAAACAATGCCAGTCCAATTTTTTTTTGCTTTCCTTCTCTGAAATCGTATGAGGACAGGAAATGGAATCTGTTGATCGAAAGCGAAGGTTGGCACGACGTCACAATCTGTTGCAAAAATATAAAAAGTATCGAATTAAAAAATTATTTTTTTAAAGAAAATCATCTTTTTATTTATTGATCTTATGTGAAATTTACCGCAAATTTCAAATCCGTTGAAATTTTTACTCTATCTTTAACGATCTAGGAGATAGAAAAAAGAACTACATTACTAAAGTTAAAACTTTGTTTTTTTAGTCTGCTGACAAATCGTTCCTCCGCAAAATCAAACCGAAGCGGAAGAAATAAATTTATAAACTGTGATCTTTTGTGCTGTTGCCATTCCAAAAAAAAATAGTATTTAAATTTCCATTAAATTCATTTTAAAATATTCTAGATTGAATATTAAAATTCGGTTGCGATAGAAAAATCGCAAAACATTTGGACTACCTTTCTGGCAAATTTCATTATTGTAAGTGCCATAGATTCACAAAAAAAACTTCCTTTAAAAAAAGTAGAGATGAGCTTTGATGAACAAAAATACTGAAGGCTTAATCTTGTATTGCTTAGGAATGCTGCAAAATAAAAATTGTATTAATTTCCGTCGTATTACACTATTAATTTCCGACTATCTCAGTCGAACAGACTAAATCAAAGACGGCCCCAAGAAATGGTACTGTACTTATTTTAATAATTAACTTTTTACAGTACAGAATAGAATATAAACCCAAATGTGGTAGCATGATGCAATTTAAGTTCACGGGAATAGATCTTTTCGAGTTTTAAACTTAAGACGCTAAGACAAAGGCAACTTACCGTCTGCAGAGTTCTGTAGTAGCTTAAATGGTATTATTCTTTAGCTTTATATAACAGAAACGTTTCACGATGACTGCACGCAATATATAATTTCTAAACTACAAGACGCGGCAAATTGTCTTCGGACATTCGGCTCATTGCGCTTTTTTCCTGGTGTATTTCTCTTGACGCTACGCATGAGAGCTAATTTCACAGCAGCAAAAAAAAAATTACATGGATCAAAGAAAAATACAGGTAACGGCGTCATTGAAATACATGCACGTTAGTCATCGATCAAATTCGTTTCTTGCAAGATATAATTCATATCTCCCTTTCTTTTCCCACGAAACATTAGAAAAGAAGTGTTTCGGAACAATTTAGTTGTCATTTTACGATTGCGCAGAATCACAAGCACGAGAAGTAAAAAAAGCGCCATTAGTGTTTCAATGGATGAATTTGCCCTTGCCTGTGAAAGGGGCAATCAAAAGGATTTTTTGTTTAACGTTTTGTCAGGGAGATTGATTATACAACACGCTATAAGCGTTCCACGGTAAATCGTTGAGTTTTAAATCGAAATTAAGTGCTTATTAGCTTTTACTAAGAAAACCGATTGCTTGTGAGTAGAGGAATTGGGAAGATTAAGTTGGCATTAGTACCTTTTATTCTCTTTTGAGGTGTTGCAAAATTGTTTTAGAGCACCGTTTTTTCATCGTTTTATGTTTTGACACTGGACTACGTCTAACTCTGCGGATAATATATAGTGACTTAAGGCCGACCGCGTATTACTTAAATCTGTACCAATTGAAATATATTTATGTACTATAGCGAAATAGCCCGGAGATCACTCGGGTTGAATTGGGTAACTATGGATTTAAAGTGACCAGAAAAATAATAGCTTTCCTCTTTCATAGAAAAATGCCAAATAATTCCAGTGTAAAATTATTTTAAACACCTTTCCGACATTTTTATAACTTCTACACCTACTCTAAACACAAATCCTGAACGTGCATATTCATCCATGTAATACACTTTACATACATCCCACCCTTGCTAAAGGTACAAACTGACGAAAGGTGACAGATACTAAGGTAACTACTACAAAAGATGATTTTGAGGGAGGATTAGGAACACTTAGTTTGTTTTTAAAGTCAAATACGATTTTTTTAAATTCCGTTTTTGGCACGTTCAATAATAAAAGAGCTTGTTTTAAAATTGATGTCTTCAGTACAGACGAAGCAAAGATAACCTACTATGATTTTTTAATGGTAAATCGAATCATGAAATAAGCCACCTTAACCTTCTGATGCTATGAATCAGAATTTAGGATATTTCAAAAGTCCTAGTTCGAATATTTCTAACATTAACATTCTTTCAATAATGGCAAAATTCCATATAAAAATAGCTTTATTTTAACTTACATGCCGCTTTAAATCACTGTGGTGTTGTCGCGTGTGATGAAAAGGAAAAACAATTTATTAAAATAATAAATATGTTAAACAGAAAACTACAGAAAACAGTGAATTACAAAAATATTTAAGTTGGAGGGGAAAAAAACGTTGTTCTACCGATATAAATTCGTGATTCTGTATTATATTTTGTTCTCGTACAGTTGCCACAACTTCCAACTAAAAATTAGACAAAATTAATAAACAAGAAATAAATTCTGAGCAAAAACAGAAAATATCACTGCACGTGGCAAACAAACACGAGTTTCCATTGCGTTGCAGAATATCGTGTTCCAAATGTTCGGTATCAAAATAATAAGGTCCAGCGCATACATCCGATTTTTCAACGTGAGGTGCCGCTGCGGCACCGAAGCATAACTATGCTCACATAACTACTATATAAACACATACTACTTGGTGTAAAAAAAAGTATATTTTGAAACAAAATAGACAATACTGGATACAACCATTTATTAATTATTTTTTATATTCCATTTATTTATGAAAACAAGGTACTTCAATCGCGTGCGGCAACCTTGCGTCGAGCTGCGGCGCTGTGGAGAACTGCGATATAAATTGCACGCAAATTGGACGAGCGTCGCTGCAGCAGCGCCGAGGCATGTGTGCAGTACACAATTGGATCTAATATACCTCCGACCGCACTTGCGTTGCCGCACTTTGAAAACCGGACGTGTGCATCCGGTGCACATCCGTTTTTTCCAAATGTGTTTTTCTGGATTTGTCCGTTTTTTTCGGTTTATCCGGATCTATAAATAAATGGAATATAAATAATAATTAATAAATAGTTGTTTCCAGTAAAACGTCTATTTGTTTCAAAATATACGTTGAAAAATTGGTTGTGTGCACTGGGCCTAAATAAGGCTCAAAATACAAATGTATTAGAATTTAAATCAGGTAAAAATATTTTTTGGAAAAATAATTGATTTTTCAGCAGTACTGGTGAAACAATCCAAGTAATAGCAATGTTCAATCTACCTTCCGTCTTCAACAAAACTACCAAATTATAGTTGATTTAAGTACTCAGTTATTTTAACATGAAACATGCCTAAATATATAGTTAAATACATTTTAAAGAATGTATTCACTAAACTGAAATACGCGCATCATATTAAGAACATAAATCAAATTTATTTTAAGTGAAATCGAACATAGAACGAGTAGACGGACAGACAGACTAGTTCAGTCGCTAAAGGAACGTATGTAATCATAGTATGCAAAGTTTCATGAAAATACAGGGTGATTACAAATGAATATCCCAACTTTGAAAGGCTATATCTTCTAAACAATACAAGGTAGCGTTCCATTCCACACATCGCATTGAGTGAGAAGTTTCATTAATTTTCAGTTTCATTTTTTTGGCGAGAGATGGCGCAACGAGCGGCTATTGGAAATAGAACACTGTTAATGGCATTTCTTACCTGGATATGCTGCAGATTTGGTTGTTTCCTCAGCTAGAAGAAGAAATGGGGACTTCATCTTCCAACAGGATGGTGCACCACCCTATTGGCACCTTTCTGTTCGCGAATTTTTGAGCAAACAACTGCCGCAACGGTGGATTGGTCGCAGAATAGATTTCGACCATGCTCTTCAGTGGCCCGCAAGAAGCCCTGACTTAACCTCCTGCGATTATTTTCCTTGGGGCTACATGATAGATAAAGTGCTTTTTCCTCCTCTACCAGCTGACATTGTTGAACTGAAAACGAGGATAACTGCAGCCATCGAAACTGTAACACCAGACATGCTGAAAAAAGTGTGGGATGAATTCTGCTACAGAACGGATGTCGTTCATGTTTCTGGTGGTGGTCACATTGAACAGTAATAACTGTATGCTTATTAGTAACTTTACAACGTTATTTTTATTTCCTTTTTCCCAAAATGCATGTATCTTCTGTAGTTTTGTAAATATAGCTCTTGAAAGTTGGGATATTCATTTGTAATCACCCTGTATATTAAACCGTTTAGAAGTAGCATGGGCACAGACAGACAGACGGATAGATAGACGGACGGAAAAACAAACAGACAGACGGACGAATTAACAGACAGACTGACAAACGAGAGAGATAAATAGATGAACAGCTAGGCAGACAAGAGTCGGATTTGGCATCAGAAGGGTCTAAAACAGTTATAAAATATTCAATGTACACTCAAAGACAAAAAAAAGTTACACCTAGAATGAATTGTCAGAATGCAATAAAATTTACAAGGTTGGTAAAGTGCTTATGAATGAATAAATAATTAAAATTTGAGACTGAAATATGCAAACTTTATTGAGAAAAATTAAAAAAAGTGTTATCATTCAGTATGGTGTATGACCGCCATTATACTTAATGCAGCATGCCAAGCGCCTGGGTAGTGAGTCATATAGGCTCTTTAAGAAGTCCTGCAACAGACCATCCCACGATGCTTGAGCCCTGTCATGCAGTTCCAGCAGATTACGAGGTACGGGTGGAGTGGTGACATCTAGTCCAATGGCATTCCATACATTCTTGAACGGGGACTGGTCCGGTGAGTAAAGCCGGCCATGGTAAGATATCGTTGTGTCGTAGACAAGCTCTAGAGACGGCAACAATATGGGGTCGAGCATTGTCTTGTTGAAAAAGCGGGCGAGCCTGGGAGTTTAGAAATGGGAGCGTAACTGGCTGTAAAATTTCTTGTACGTAACGCTGGCCTATCACAGAGCCCGTAACGAAAACCGAAGGTGATTCGGCACCATACGCAATTGCACCCCATACCATGACACCAGGTCTTCCGGACGTGTAACGCTGTACAACAAACCGTGAATCTTGGCGCTGACCACGTTGCCTCCACACACGGATTCAACTGTCGTCACCACCCAGACAGAAGCGGGATTCGTCAGTGAAGACCACTCAATGCCATTCGACGCCCCATGTCCGTCTGGCACGACACTATTCCTGTCTTTGACGGCGATGCAAAGCTACTAAAGGCAGTGGTCGTAATGGTATTCGTGAAATTAGTCCCACGTCATGATGCCGTCGACAAATGGTGCGATCACTTATTGGATGATCGAGAGGTTCCCACTAGCCGTTGGATGTTTGCAACAGTGACTGTTGAATCAGTACGCGCATGTGTACGTCGATTGTGTACGCGCAACACGTCGATTCTCACTCGGTTCGGTTTCTCTAGGCCTTCCTGAACCTGGTTGACGCTGGCATTTGCCTTGTTGTGTCCAACACTGCCAACAGCGTGCAACAGTAACATCACTACCACCAATATGTTGCGCAATACGTCGATTAGACTATCCAGCTTTCCGGAATCCAATTACTCGGCCTCTGTCAAACTCTCCCAGTTGCTTAAATTGCTTGCGAACTTTTTCCGAGGCCAAACTGAAAGTGGGTGACCTATTCGATTAAAATGGCGTGATGAATGGTAATTAGTAATTTTAAATTAACGTCGTACAAGAGCAACACAACGAGCTATTGACGACGGTCCGGGATAAATCCCTTAAGGGAAAGATCCGAGGACACTTCGTAATTTTGAACCACGGTCAGATGACGAAGCAACACCTGAGCTGGCACCCTACTCTCCAAGGCGTGATGAATGATGAGAATTCTTCTCTACAAAGGGGTGAGAAGAGTGCTCACTCCTTGGTGTTGCCGACAAAGTCGCCAAAGCATTTACACTGGAGTGGGTCAGCATAGGGGAACGTAAAACAACATAGCCACAAAAAGGAGGAGAAAAATTTTTGCAACTCCATTCTTATTTATATAGATTGCTTCCCTACAAAAACTATCTTACTAAATAGAGAGAGTTAGCAACGGGTGGGTTGTAAATTCAAGTCTCCGTTAAACCAATTACCCATATTATCACGGTGGCTGGTGCACTTTAAATCTGTAGTAGCCTTAAATGTCCTCACGTTGGCTTTGTGTGTAAGTTTGGAGAGTGGGGTGGCACAGCAGGTGTTGACCTCGTCATCGGATCGAGGTTCAAAATTACATCGTCTTGTTCTCAGACCTTTCCCTTGGGGAGTGTTTCTGGCCTGTCTGTAATAGACAGTTGCGTTGCTCCAGTGCGATGTTAATTAAAAAATACCAGCAAATATTTCTTGAAGTGGGAGCTCAGCGTTCGAGAGTTTTAGCTACTTCAGACAAAGTTCCTACTCGCTTTGCATCTACGATCCATTTGTCATGTAACACAACTAAAATAAGGATGCCTTGTATTACTTGCATAATAATTTGTGACTTGTGCTTAGTTTAATTTTTTGTTTTAAATAGGATTTTAATATCATCGTTACACAATGAAGAAGCTAATTCAGTTTTTTTTTCTGTTTTAGGTCTGTCTGAGAAATCTGTATATAGCTTATAATATCACAAACGAAGATCACATCGTTGATGAGTGAAGAATTTATGTTTTCCCTTGTTTTGCATTTTTTATGCTAAATAAAAATATTTTTACTCAAGAACCTGTTATTTGTGAGAAAATATGTTATTGGAATTTATAAAAGTTATAAGATGTTTCTTGTTCTTATTTTCATCTTGATTAGTTGTTGAATTTGTCCAAATAAGCGTAACTTTTCAACGCACTTATTGAAAGTCAGAATCTATAACATGAAGCAGATTAACTAAAATTTCAGTGATGTGTTGAATCGAATTATACCTATTAGACTATGGATATAGAAGATATAGAGAAAGATTATGAAGTAATATGTAGAGCAGTCTAAATAATTTTATATAAATTTTCAGATACATTAAATTGTTCTGCATCAAGAGTTTAAGACAAGAAACATAATCTTACCTTATCTGTCTATTTGTACTTATAGGAAATCATGCACTGAAAATGGAAAGTAGAAAAATAATTTTTGGTGCCCTTGAAATATTTTTGCCTATAGGTAAATAAACATCATAGGTATATTAAGAAATTTACAATGGGTGGTCAGGCATAAAAATTTTCTGTCACTTTTTAAAAAAACTAAATTTTTGTTACCTGCGATATTCATTAATATAAGATACCTTAAAGAAAAAAAGCAGCTATCTCAAAATTTTCCTTTCTTTAACAATAAATCTGATTAAAGCCCTAAAATTTCACAGTTTATATAAATTTTAGGACAGATTTTTTAAAAAGTTAAACAAAACTCGAGTAATCATAGTCGGAACAAAGATATGCGAAAACTATTTTACATGTAATCAAAGATTGGTTTAAATTAAATTAAAATACTTATAACATAAAGCACAAATTTACAAAACTAATTTAAACTTCTCGCATTCACTTCCTTCAGATTCTCCTTTTTTATTTTTGTTCGCTTTTAAATGACGTTTTAATGATCGATTTGAGTAATTTCTTACATTTATATGCAATTGAAGTGAATTGATATAAATATTAGTGAAACTTCAATCAAAAGTGTGATGTTAGAATTACGAAAATAACCTACTCATTAGTTCATAAAAGCATATTTCTAGATTATAAAAAATGAACAGGAAATAAAAAATTTTTTAAAGCCATCGGCATTTTCCTTACACTACTAAAAAGTTGTTATTCAAATTCGTAAAAACACTTTAAAATGACTAATCTGTCGATGATAGAATGACTACTTTGGATTAAAAAAGGCGTAAAAAGTACAGATTTGAAAAATATTAGTTTGATTATGCTTATCGATTCTAGCAGGAAGAAAGCACGTTTTGAAAGCACTACCGTAATGCAATGTTCAAGTTAAACAAACGAGCATCTCTTTGAGACTTCTAGTTATTCGTGGTTGAACTTTGCATGTAAAACAAATTCTTGTTTAACTTAAACTCTAAGCTTACCTCTCGAAGTGCTTTCGACGATATATCTCGTCAATCGAGATTTGAACTATTTTGCTATTAACTAGATAACTCGTCATCACGATATTGCCAAATTTTAGATGATGACGAGATCAAGATGTAATTATTTTTTCCTTATGACGAGATATTTCGTCAGTCAAGATCTTATCGGGTTTTGATAATAACGAGATATCTCGTCGAGAAAATCTCCTTTTGAGTGTTGACATAAATTTGCGTTTTTAAGTTCCTGAGATTTAGTATTATTGATATGTATATTGAAAGAATACTCTCACTGAAGAAGGAGAATCTAAATGAATGTGATTTATAACTATACTATCTCTCTCACACACACGCATACACACACGTACACACGTACGTACACACTAGGGATGCGACATCAATGTCGATGTTTTCAAAACATCAATGTTTTATAAAAAACATCGATGTATTTACCATCGATTCATTGGAGCTAATGTTTGTTTTACACCGATGTTTTAACGCTGTCGTTGTTTTATTTTTGAATAAAAAGAGTACTATTGTACAAATTTAAAAAATAACCGTGCAACAAGTATTTGTCAGTTTCTTTTGTATTCAATTTGAAAACAAAAGATTTGTTAATTGCTCTTATTAGTTGTTTTGACAGTTAAAAACAGTCTTAGTTATAAATTAATAAACATGGCAACTGACTAACATTAATAAACCCGGGCTAACAATGTTAGAGATTACTAAACCAGTTTAAAAAAAAAAATGAAAACTAGAAGTTTTTTTAAATACATCGAGATGGTTTTTGGGCGATGCATTAACTTCGTTGTTTTAATATTGAACATCGATGTTTTGTTGTCGATATCGTATCCCAAGTTCACACGCCATTTTAAGAAAATAATTTCTTTCAACATTCTGGTTTATATTTAGTCAAACCTCGCTTAAATAACATTCGTGTTTAGCTTGAACACTAACAGTGAACATAAATCTGCGTTTTGAATTTTAAAAGTATAGCGTTATTGATATGTACAATTTAAGTAAACTTGGGAACTTCTGTCATAGCAAGTCATCTATTGCACTTCAGCCATATCAGCGACTTCTCTTCCTATCACACAAGTAAGTAAATACTCGCGAGTAATGCCTATGAGTAAATATCTAGGTAAGTAAATACCTATGAGATTCACAATCAGAAATTCCATGTCAATGATGCAAGATGCATTACAGCAATCGTAAATGAAAATTTTAATGAGTTTATACTGGTATGTTTGCCCCCTCCTCCAAGTTGTTCTGAGCAAAAATATTATCAACTGTGTACGGAGCACCGTCAGTTACAAGCGCAATGCTGGGTGACATTGACTACCTTCGTTACTCTTCGCAACCTGTTACTTAAATGAACTATCTGAATCAAGTATTTTACAATAAACATATGCGTGTGATAAATATTAAAGTGGACGATACATTTAAATTCATTTTATTTGAAACGGATTGTGGTTATTGAATAATACTGATAGCGGACAGATTTTGTTGTTGGTAGAATAACTCAAGATTTACCACCACGAGTATATCGTGGTGGAAAATGTTTTGATGAAGAGGAAAATAAAACTATTCTGATGAAGATGGCTATACTTGACAAAATAAAATAATTTGATCTAGCAGAGAATGAACAGAATTTCAAATAAATATTTCTCTGAGAATGGAGACAAAATCATTACTCTATGAAAAAAAAAATCGAAGAACCAAGAAGGAGTTGTCCGATTGCGATAAAAATTGGTGGATGCGAAAAGCATACATAGAAAAGCAAACGATTAAATTTTCAGAGCAAATGAATGACTTATTTCTGAGTTTGACCGTTAGAAAGAGAGGAAGTCAATAAGGCGTTGGTCCATATATGACCTGGATGCAAGTTGTCATCCGCCGTGGCATAGACTGAAAAAGTTCCCGGATGTTGTCCTGCGGAATTCATTGCCAAATTGTCTCCAACTGTCGGGCTAAATGGTCAACATTCAGGGATCATTGCAATCGCCTTCCCATAACGTCACAAATGTGCTCTATGGGAGAGAGATCAGGAGACCTATCTGGCCAAGGAAGTATTGGCAAAGCTTGAAGACAATTCATAGCAACATGTGCCGCGTGCGGCCTGGCATTATCTTGTTGAAAAGTAAGTCCGAGGTGTCGCAAAAGGAACAGTAACAACCGTTTCTAGAATGTCGTCTACGTACCGCTGTGCTGTAAGTGTGCAAGAAATGACTACCAAAGGGATCCGGCTTTCAAAGGAGATGGCACCCCAGACCATAACACCCTGTTGTGGGCATGTGTGGCGTGCGCTAGTAAGGGCAGGACCCTCACGCTGCCCTGGACGTCTCCACAACAGTCTGCGGATGTCGTCAGGACACAGTTCGAAACATGACTCGTCGGTAAGGATTATACGTCCTAAGTCAGCACCATTCCAAGTTGATTGAGCTCGGCACCACTGTAATTATGCACCTTCCTTGAACTTCTTCACCTCCTTCGATTTTTTGTTTTCGAGTGTAGTTTCCAAAATGTCGAGAACTACATTTCTTGCAATTTCTTTTCCAAGAACCGTCATAGATCCATTATCATTCAACAACATCACATGGGGCTGTCTTGGCTCAGTGAGTATGCCCATTGCTATAGCAACCTTCGAGATGTAGGCGGCGCTTGTTCGTTTCCTGAAAGGTGCATTCCTCCCTGGTTGTATTTCTCTATATTAATATTGTATGCCTTTTGTCTGGCACAACATGGCCAAATGTGGCCATTGTTTCATAAATCCCCAACAATATCCCAATATGCTGAAGACACATCTCGGATATACCTGAAACATTTTTATGTTTTGTTTTAATCCCATATAAAATATTGAGATTTGGAGGCAGATCTAATACATGTACACAATGTATAGAATCTGCTTAGTGAAATTATAAATGCCAAACCAATTGTAAGACGATGAGGAATCTGAGACTTCAACAGCGGTTACTCAGGACAATTTTTTCTGACATGTTTTCGCGTGCATTCTAATCTTCAATTGATCTTATAAGAGGCTATAAGCGAAACTAAAAAATTGGTAGCCAGATAGAATCCGTTGATTTAAACTATTTGTAGGTTTCTTTCAAAAAAGTAGTTGTTAGTATGGGGTACAAAAGGGGTTGGAAAATCGAATTCTCGTTCTGGAGAAAGGCTTAATAGTAATGAGTTGTTTTTGGAGCACAAAAATGGGATAGTTTTATACTTCACCATAGTTCAAACTTTTCTAATTTAGTAAAACCCATTGCAAATTAATCAAAGTGATTAATGAGGAAAAAATATTTTTGTAAATTGCTAGAAAGAAATATCAATTGTTCACTTTTTCTTCATAATAGAATTTCTAATTACTTTTTGTTCACATTTTTACTCTACGGATATTACTATTTTATTTCTTAATCGTGCTGCCATCTACTATTTTTTTAATTGAAAATTAAAAACTTATTATACCGTATTACTTTAATCTGTTTTAACAGATACTATAAGGAATGACAGCATAATTTTGCCTGGAAAATACTTAAAATATTAAATTTACATATCATGTTTGTGTATTACAACTTTTTTTATCCAGAAAGTACACGATATCCAAAGCGTTAAAGTGACGTTTAAATAGTGTACTTATAAAATCACGAGATGGCAGCACGAGCTAACAGTTTTGGATGGAATTGACAACTTGTGGAACCCCTCCCCCCTCTCTACGACTCTGTAAAGAAACTGAAAACTTTTTACGAAGTACGTTCACATTTTTTAAAAGAAACTCATGTGCCTTTTTCACAACTTTAAAAGGACATAAGGCTGCCATACCTTTTAAAAATCTTCCGTTTGAAGCTGATACCAAACAGCTTCATTATACAGATTAGAAAACAGAAACATTCGCAAACTAGCCTTAAAATATCCTTTAACTATCTCCAATAGAACTAAAAACATTAAATAATCAAGAAATTACAAGCGAGAAACTTCAAGAAAGCTTTGATACTGAAGTTATAAGCCAGAAAAGAATCAAAGAACAGCAAGTTGACCGTAAAAAAATATTGGACTGCCATCTTACAATTGAAAAAGAAACTGGAAAATCAAATACTAAAATCTGTAAACAGAAAATATTATGCCTAATAAAAATAAATAATTTTACGAGAAATTTAGAACGAAATTTTGAAGACAAATTAAAAACAGAAGTAAAACGAATAGTTGGAAAGTTTTCCACAGAATCGCAATTACAACTTTTGACGGCAAGCGCATTAAGAAATGGAACGAAGAATATGTTACCGATGCCATTGCTTTGAGAGTAATTTCTACCATTATAAAAGGAAGTTTTTGTCTTATGTCTGTTTTCTGAACTCAAAGTCCTGAAGAATCTATGGCACTTACAGTAATAGGATTTGGCACACAGGTATTTCTTGCAATTTTTGGGTCACGCTGAATTTTAAAATTCAAACTAGAACATTTTAAAATGAGTTTAAAAGAATTTAATTATTATTGTTTTCCTTAGAATGGCAACACCATTTAGAAATTTCAGATTCTACATTTGTTTTTTCCGCTTCCGTTTCATTTTGCGGAGGAACGATTTGTCAGCAGACTATAAAAACAAATAAAGTTTTTAACTGGAATTATAAACTTATTTTTTTCTATTTCCTAGATCGTAGATTTCTATTTCCTAAAGATAAAAATTTCAATGGATTTGAAATCCGTGGAAAATTTTCATGAAATCTATGCCTAAAAATATGATTTTCTTTAATTAAATAACTTTTAAATTGAAACTTTTATATATTTTCACAATATGAACGCCACCGCGAAGAATGACCTCCGTTTGATTCGAGCTTAGTTCATTTTGATTTCCTGAGAAACGGATTCGAGTGAAGCAAAAGAAATAATTAAAGTTATTTAAGCTGGCGTTCTTCAGTGCTTTTTTTCTATCTCAGCGATCATTAAAGATAGAATAAAAATTTTAACGGATTTAAAATATTCGGAAAATTTTACACCAGATAGATACTTTATACGTTTGATTTTCTTTTAATAAATAAATTTTCAATTAAATATTTATATTTTCGCATGAGGTTGTGACGTCTCACCGATTGGATCTCTTCGCAATTCGAATTTGGTCGCATTTGACAATGAGCGTTGCCCGTGGTGGCTGTTATCCAATAGGTTACGAATTCCCATTTCTTTTGCTTCGGAAACCACACCACTTGCAACGCCATTATAGTTGTTATCCAATTTGTAGCAATCACCGGGGGGAAATGCACCAGTGTCTAATAAAACATATATCCATCTTTGAAATCATTTGGAAATGCCACTACCATCCATTTCAACTATGGAAAGATGGTGTAAGAGAATAGACTTTCTGAATAAGTTTAACCCCAATTCTAAGCTTCATGAAGACAAAAGATGGCAACATGACTGAAGCTGAAGAATTTACAATGATTTGTTTCAATGAAATAAATATTGCTTCCCGTGCTTGCTATAATTCAATAAAAAATAAAATATTAGGGTTATTATTATAATAATGTTCAGGTTGTCATGGCAAAAGGACTCGTTTAAGTATTGGAAGCAGCCAATTTATTGCAACTTTGACTAGCAAATGACAAAACTATTAATATTTCAATTAATTAAAAAACTAGAAGAAATTGGAGTTAAGGTATTACGTAGCGTGTCAGTTTTAGGTGGGAAAAATCTCCCCAATTGGGAGGAATTATTAATTACACCAACAAACAGTTCATTTTCAAATACAATGACTAATACAAGAAACATCTGGGTGTTTGCTGTTATCCCTCATGTTTTAAAGTTATAAAAGAAATCGTATATTAGATTGTTGAATAAAATTACCCTTGATAAAGTGATTCCAAAATCCGTATTTTAAAAGTTACTGAAAGCCGATTCGGGTGAATTGAAAGTGTGCCCAAAATTATCTTGGGGCATATTCAAGTTAGAAACAATGACAGGCAAAATGTGAGAATGGCCGCACGACCTTTATCGGATAATGTTGCAAAGGTGTTAGATTATTATTTCCGAGTGAGAAAGAAACAACGAATTTAATATCTCCCACTGATGGTTGTTTTGATGTTTTCAATTCCTGGACTCCGATAGGTGACAAATATTTTACGATGCGGGTTTGGGCTCGAACCAGACGGATGTTCTGCACAAAGAAGAATATTATATTGAAGAGGTGTGAGTTTTCATTAAGTCAAACATGCTACCTTTCCAAAAAGGATGGTTAGTATCCATTACACTTTTATTTGGACTTATGAGGTTCATTCAACAAGCTGAATTTAAATACATTTTAACCTGAAAGTAAACCAAGATTCTTCAGAAAATCAATTCAGCTTAGAAAATTTCACGACCACTCTCTAACCATCGACTTCAAATACAGACTACGACAAATTAATTTGTGCAACAAACTCCTACTACTTTCATCTAGCGTTGTAATTAACAATACAAGTGGTGATGACCAGTTTTTAAGCGTCCAGTTATTTAATTATATTGTTAAATTTAATGTATTAACAGAGATTGAAAAAATAAAAGGAACACGTCGTTTGAAGTCTACACATCGAACTCAATAATTAAAAATAATTTTCGAACTCAGTCATTAGAAAATACTGGAGATTGAACAGTTGAACCACCTTTTAACATAAAAGATGGCTACTCTATCGGAGTATTAATATTTATTGCTGGCTTGCTTTTAAAGTGTATGATAAGTCTGAGAAATAATACCATTCATATTCGGCAGGAAAATAATCAAACATGGATTGAGGCTTCATCTCGAGGTGGTTTAGTTTATCAAATGAGTGTTGGTTTGATACAGTGAAAGAACTTGAAAAATGTTGCATGCAATTTCACGGGCCTGTGCAATTAAATAACTGCGATAGTGTGTAATAAATAAGTTATCACAAATATTTTACCGAAAAAGTTTCTCACGCAAAATGCTTCACATCTCAAACTTTCTGAAAGTGCAAGGAGATTTTTCCGAATTAAAAATATGAGCTGCGAAAAGAAGAAATGATAAAGAAATACAAAAATTTAAGAAATGTCAAAAACCATCATGAAAGGACAGTTGTTACCTTATTGGATACGTTTAATCTCAAGGAGTAAGTTGTTTTTAAAACTCATTTATTTTATTTTTAATTCATGGCTAACGCATTTACAAGAGGTTCAATCCTGAAAAACCACTTCGCCGATAGCAAAAGAAGCCCAATATGAATCAGCAAGGCTGAAGACTTTAGAACAACTTACTTGACTTTCAAAGCAAATAACAAAAGGATCTGCTTGACGTTCATAGGTTTTACATGCATGACCTGCTGTCCGATCTGTATGTCCGTCTATTCCACCGAGTGACCTCACGTTTCCTCCCCTTTCAAAACTACTCTGGTGGACCCCTTTTCCCCTTGCACCCCTGACGTGGAAGATTTAGTCTCAGAAATATTTATCAAGTTACTGTTTCGCAGAATGACACGCTTAAATCAAACCTCGATCTATACTTGAGTGGATAAGGAGGGGGAATCGAGGGATAAGGGATCAAGAGTCTTATGCACTGCAAAAAGTTTAGATACATTTAGTCTGATTCACATAGTTGCGAATCATACTTTGATGCTACAGAAATTTAAGTTAATTACAAATAATTTATAACCCTTTAAGCATATATATTTGTCATATATCTTTGAGGCGCATATATCTGTCTTTTGCAAAATATGCATCTTTTTCCCTGTATGCATCGCTCTTTCTAACAAGTTTTGATTTTCTTGACAAATTGAATATAGAATTCTTTCAATCAATAAATGTTATTCAGTCAATATGTGTGTTGGGAAAGCAATACTCAGAGACAATACTATACTATAGATTACAGAGGCTGTTCGCACAATTTTTAGACGATTTTGTTTAGCGGTAATAAAAAATCGTTTGCTGCAAAAGAAATAATTGCAGTTGTAACTATGTTTTTAAAAGTCAAAATTATCGTCTGCGGCTTGAGAGGTTTGTTTTTTATTCAAAATGGCGTTTGTAACGAAGCAGTGGTTCGAAGGCTAAATTTATGCTCTTTCCGAAGAGAAATATTCATATTTCGTTATCCAAAAATGATGTGAGAGTCATGGTTTTGTGATATCTAAAGCGTCGATAGGTAATATCGTCAACAAGAAAGGAAAAAAACGTCAAATTGGAGCCTCAAGTGGGACAAAAATTCCAAACAAGTATCCGAGGAAGAAACGGACATCTTCGACTATTACAAAGGTACGTTGTTTAATGTTAGAAGAAAATCCCTCTAATCAAAGGACAGTTACAAAATGATTAAAATGCTCGATGTAAACAAAATGATAAACGTTGATTTAAATCTTAAGAAAGCGAAAAAACGCAATGTGCATCGTCTTTCTCCAAAGCATATCGCTGAACGCAGGACACGCTGCCGAATTCTATATGAGAAACACTTATCCAAAGAAAAATGGAAAATAATTGTCACGCTAGATGAATCATGGGTGTATTTAAATGATTGCAGCAAAAAAAGAGCTATTTATTATCATAAAAGGGGAGAAAAAAATTTAAGTACATGGTTCACAGAATCGAAAGAAAGTTTTTCCAAGGGATTCATGATTGTTGCTGGTTTTCATAAGATGGCAAGTTAAAAATAACGAGAGTGGAAAAAAATGTCAAGATTAACTCCAAATATTATCGGGAACATATTTTATCGCCAATTTTTCTGAATGAAATACCATCGCTTTACCCACAGTGCCATCAATCTGTGGAACTACATCAAGACAAAGCTAGCAGTCACACATCAAAATCCACTGTAAATTTCCTAAAACAAATGGAACAAAAAACCGGTATCAAGGTCATACCCTTCACTGATATCCCTACTAAATCTCCCGATGTATTACCTATGGATTTTTGTGCTTTCGGACTTTTAAAATCTGCATTATCCAAACGTCGTCCCACAACTCTTACATGACTCTGGAAAGCTGTTCAGGAGGAATGGGATAGAATACCTCTTCTGACACTTCAAAAGGCATTATTATCCTGCAAATTACGGTGTCGAAAGATAGTTCAGAATAAGGGCTATCAAATAGAACATTTAAAACACAATAATTTTATGTAATTTAGTTTTGTGAATACAATATACACTGTTTAAAAAATGTGTGAACAGCCTCTGTATAATAGACTACAATTATAGACTACAATACTATAGATATAAAATATCTATAGTAAAACCTTGTTATTATTCTGTCCATTACTTTTTTTTAATTTTTTTGTATTAATACATTTTTTACCACTTCAAAATGTGTCTGTATTATTTTATGAAATGAAGGGGAACACTGGACAAGATTATATTTTTTAAAGGGGGACGTACTAACATAAAGTTTGGAAACCACTGACTATCATTAAAGAGGCTGAGATTAAATTCGACATCTGAAGAGATTTGAAGGCTGAACTTCAGAGATTGGTGATTAACTTAAAAATGTCTGTTCTCAATATCACTGAAATAATTTTATAAATTGACTTCCATTCAGTACCGTATTTCTTTATTAACAAATGTTATTGATTAGAGTAAAACTTTTAATATAATTTAAAGGAGCTTTCTTATCTGTATAGTGCAGTGTATGGTTTTATCCTGTATTAAATATATCTTAGCTATTTTCAATGTTTTATTTGAAAGCTGTGGTTCCCTGAGATTATAGTTAAAAAAATTGTACTATGCCTCTTAAAATTAGCATTTGTTATACAATTACCCTTTTCTGCTTTCGAGGTTCCTCTCCTTTGACGCAACTTTGATCTTTAAAAAACTATGCTAACTGTTATTCGTCAAAAATGTTTTGAGTCATGTGAAACTTCAAATCACGAGAAAAAGATTGTCTTATTCAGTGGCGTAGCAAAGTCAGGTGGTAACCGGTGCGGAAAAATTACCCCCCCCCCCCTCCCCGATGAAATTATTAAAAAAAAAGATACAATTACAAGTGTTATTTTTTGGTTTATTTCTTTGTATTGAGACATAAGCACTTAAAGGCTTATTTTCCTATCTCTGTTCTATGCAAATTTTAAAAGGACATCATCAAAATCAATTCCTTTCGCTACTGTGTTTTCAATTGACAAGAAAGCTAATATGCAGAGCCGAGCTCTACTCATAGTGGACCTAAGATAACTCTTGATTAATTTTATTTTTGAAAACATCCTCTCACATGATGCTACTGAAGCATATAACGTTATCAAGATTCTTAAGGCTAAAGTTAGATTTGGTAATTAATTAATTTTTGAATTAACGTCGTCTATCCACAATCAGAACCACAATCAGATGACGAGAAGTTAGATTTGGTACAGAATCTGAAAGTTTCTATTCACCAACAAACTCTAAAAATCTTAAAGAAGACCATTCCAGAGAATCTGCTTTTAAAACTTTGACAACTTGTAGGTGTCTTCGTAGTCATGGAATCTCTCTAAGGATATCATCTTCAGAAAGTTCATCATAGTTTACGACTAAGTTTTTTTAATAACTGTGGCAGTTTGTCTTCTGAAGTTGTAATCAGATTCTTGGTCCCCAAAACTACTAACTGAGCTGTTATATTTTCCATGTCTTTACAGCGAGTGTCTATTTCTTGATAAAAACCTGTCAATGCTCCCCAACATAGATATTTTCAATTCTTCATTCAATGTCATTGGTTCATCTTGAGCTTTTTCTTCAGCCATCATTTACTTCTTTCTGACGATTCTTCTTTTCATTAAAGGAACATACATCTCTTCACAAGTGTTCGTTGCAAACTGCAGTGCCTTCTCCGCGATCTCATTTCTCTTGTCTTTCAAAAATATCTTCAGACTTCTCATTTTGATTGCACACTTCTCAAAGCTTATCTCAGCATTTGAGCGTGGTTTATTTCTTCTAAAACACTACTCCAGAAATACAAAAAACAATAAAAAGAAAAATTACATACTACTGGCAAAAGCGTTTGCGCTGCTCCTCTGGTTTCGACAGTTTCTGTGGGATCACAAAGTTCTATGGCATCAACAATCTTCTTGAAATTAGCATATACAGGCTCTACAGCTTTGTAGTGAGTACTTCTTGTATACCTAAAAATCTCTTGACTGTACCTCCAACTTTAGTTATAAGGATCGTTCATCTGTGTGGAAACT
Organism: Metellina segmentata; assembly: GCA_947359465.1. Classification (NCBI taxonomy): domain Eukaryota; kingdom Metazoa; phylum Arthropoda; class Arachnida; order Araneae; family Tetragnathidae; genus Metellina; species Metellina segmentata. Next base: position 105,090,677 of record OX375875.1, read on the forward strand.
GAGAAAAAGCAGTACAGACTTTCTAAGGTCCCAAAAAAGGTTACACATTGTGAAACACTCCCGACAGATTAAGAGAGTGATTTATTTGTACAAGGAACAAAGAATGCTTTAGGATTAAGTTTACAAATACTCGCCTGAATAAGTTCTCTTTAAAAGAGATGTTCTTGCAACCTAACTTATAAAAATCGGTTAACTGATAACCGGTTCTTTTCTGAGAGTTGACACCCCTAGTACGAACTGAAGAGAACCCCTAGTACTACCCTAGTACTAACCATGTTCACATGAGGCATTTCAACGCTCGTTTGGCGAGGCTAGCGATGTTACCCGGGGTGTTCCCGTACCCCCCCCCCTTCTTACGCCACTGGTCGCGCCATTAAATTATGTTCTTTCATTCCTCTAATTCAAGTTTTTATCTTTGCGACCTTGAAGAGAGGGACCTCGCTAGCCTCGCCAAACGCGCGTATTACGCGCCTCTTGTGAACGGGGCCTTATCAATACGCTCTCCACTAGACACCGTCAAACACAGCCGCGTCTTGTTGGGTTTGTTGACTAAACTTATGTTTTAACACGCATTATGTTGACTTATTCAAGTTAATTGTCAGAAAAAATTATTAAACTCGTTTCAAGTACAATTTTTTTTAAAGTGTCTTGAGCCACTATCATTTTCTTTAATGTGAAAAATACAAATTTTTGTCGTTTTGTCACCCTCGTCTGCGATGACACCCGGGGTGTTCCCGTACCCCCCCCCCCTTCTTACGCCACTGGTCCCTTTTCTCTTCAATAACATACTATGCACGGAACAAAAAAAGTTTAATTCGAGTTCAGCTGGAACAATTCTGATATACGTGCTGCCATCTATTAAACTTTATTGGTACTTTGGCAAAAATTGAAAAGTATTTAGACATTGAGTACAATTCCATCAAACTCCTGTGTGTTTCGAAAAAGAAAGGTAACCCATGTCGGCCGCTTGTCACAATCCTTTATAACATCTGTGTTTGAGCAAAATTACAAAAAAAAATTTCATGTATTTACTAATTATAACGTAAATCGACCTAGTTCACGAAAGTGATACGTGACATGAATGTATCTTAAGAAATGTTTTTATTTTTCAAATTGAAGATTCATTTATTTCACTTGCAACCGACATAGTACGGAATAATATTTTTTCATAATTTAATCAGTTTAAAACTGTGTATATCCTTCTATATCAAAAATTAATTTACAGATACTTCAAAGTATCTAGAATGATCTTAATAATTTCAAGTTTAGTAATTCTTAAACTTGAATTCCTGATCGTTAGTTACTCGAGTATTTGTTTGCTTTTGATCGTTTATATACGGCTTAGATGACTCTGTAAAATTATATTTAGGGGAAATTTAGATATGCAACAAGATTTCTTTCCATGTCTCGCCATCCAATACAGCAACGATTTCAATTTTAGTACAGTACAAAGTCCCAAATCCGGAATAGTCTAAAACCCGGACGTTTTCTAACCGGCCTTTTTTTGTTTTGTTTTTCTTGCTCTTATTTCCATCTTTCCGATAATTTTTAAAAAACAAGGAGTTAAACCTGGACAGAATTGATGAAACAACACAAAATAACGGACATGTTCCGAGTAAATACCTCATAGAAAAATTTGAAGATTTGCAAGTTGAATTTAATGCATCGTATTAAAAGGTTTTTTCCTTTTTAAAAAAATTATTCCTATTTATATATCTGCTATTTTACTTTCGAAAACTCGAAATTCGCGTGGGGGGGGGGTTTGACAAAAAATGCAAATAATCCGAAATCTGTAATGGCCGAGGTTGGGAGGATTCCGAATTTGGGACTTAGTACTATACATCTTACAATGATCAATTGGTGGTGCAGTCCTTAGAGGAGGAATAAAGGTAGAGAGCGCATAGGGGTTGCCAGTGGTTGCCCTCGTAAGACCACGTGACGAACGGACGCTTCTTCGCCTCTGAGAACGGTCTCTATGGGATTTAACATTGGGACGGCAAATTGACGCGCTGAAGAGAGAAAGTTTATTGAAAAAAATAGTTGGCCAACTGTTGTGCAAACAATTGCAAGGAGAGAGGAACTGAAGGATCACCCTAATCATGCCACAAATGTTATTATTTACTTATCTGCTTTTTTTAAGTATTTAAAGCATATTAAAACGAGTAACGTTGCATCACATTGTTGTATAATCAATGTTTATTCATCATTGTGAGAACTTTTTTACGTTAATTGACCTCGTGAGAAGAATTTGAATATCAGTAAGCTGATAGAAAATGTTTTAGAGCCATTAAAATAATGAATTTTGCGAAAAAATCGAATGTTTTACGGTTTAATGCAAAAATGCAGGTTGGCGAATCTTGGCGCCTTCCGCTGGAATAAACAAATGCCACGCATGTGTAATGTTGTAGGTAGGCTCGGATGTGCAGTTCGCTTATCTAGTCACTGCTTGGCTAGCCTGGCGTTGCCGTGCCAGTTGCTTTTGTGAAGTTATAGGTTTGCTTCGCAAACCAAATTATGAATATTACGAACAATGGTTTGGATATCAAACCAAAACCACGGGCAACGCCGTGATGGTCTTGGCACTGTCGAATTCGGCAAAATTCGAATTGCGAAGAAATCCAATCGGCGTGACATCACGATCTCTTGCGAAAATATAAATATTTAATTAAAAAATTATGAATTAAAAGAAAATCAAGGTAGCTTTTTTAGTGTAAAATTTCCACAGATTTCATATCCGTTGAAATTTTTAATCCATCTTTAACGATTTCGATTTTACAAAAAAAGAACTTAACAATACCAGTCAAAATGTTCGTTGTGGAATCGTTTGAGCGGTGAAATCAGATAACACAAAGATTTGTTGATAAAATCAGTATTTTTTTAATATTTTAAAATAAAGCTATATCATGTAGCTAAAGTTTATAACGAAGACCTCCAAAAAAAATTGAGAAGTATAAATAATAAATTAACTTTGTTTAAAGGTCACTGATTCATTTGTGTATTTCATGGAAACTAAATGTAAATATATTTTTCATCAATTTAAAATCCTTTTCTTTCCAATATGTCAATTGTTCATTTATTTAAATTTTTTAACAGTACAGATTGTGGCATTTTCATTGGGTTGTCTTCATTGGCATTGTATCGTATTAAGATGGGGCTTTTCTGTATTTTTTAGTCATAATTTCGCTTTTTAATTTTTATTTGTATGTTCTTTGCTTCTCTATACTTTAAACAGTATAGAAAAAACTTAAAAAAACGGAGATAAAATTTTTTTTTAATTATTTTCTCTTGACTGTCCTATTTTTCAAGGAATTGACCTGATGTAATCTATGTAACTTAAGTGGTTTTGTTAGAGTATGGAATATTTATTTATCTGAGTCATTAAAAATATATCAATGATCTTCCTGCATATGTATTTTTAAACGCTTTCCAAAAGCCATGAAATTTATTCACAGTGAAAACGTATTTGAAAAACAAAATCTGTTTCAAAATCTAATAATTATTACTTACAAGTTTTAAAATCATAACACATATTTTCAAAATTAACAGTGATCTAAAATCATTAAGATCACATTGAATTTTCTACTTTGCATCACTGTTTTTTAAATATCTTTAGTTTGTAAACATTTTAAGTCAGCACAGTAGCAAAAATTGGCATACTAAGAAACTTTGCTTTTATGAAATAATGGTACAAAGTACGCAAAATCATACTGTAAAAATACTTTATGCGAAATTATCTGTTTGAACTCCGTATTTGTTTACAAAATAAGCACGAACTCCGTAATTTTTACAAAATAAACACATTTTGTTTATTTTGTGCTTATTCGGTTCTAAAAGGTGAAAGCACGATAATGTTTACATTACGCAGGCGAAGGTATCGCCAAGATTGTTTACGTGGCATGGTGATATGAAGCCAAATCTGGTTTAAGGGTGGGCTAAAAACGCAAAGTTAATAGTACAACAGCTTTTCCGACCTCATGAATGGCGATGCGCTCTCTATTCTTATCTCTCCTCTATGGTGCAGTCTTACTTATTTTTACTCATAGAAAAAAAATTACAGATACGTTACAAAAAATTACAGATAATGATTACGTACAACGAAATTTAGAATTTTATTTGCAATTAAACCACAATGTTAATAACATGGTTTTAAATATATTGACATTATGCATGAGGCATAATTTTATTCATCTCATTAATATGACAATATTTTACTCCTGCTTTGTATACGAATTCACAAAACGGATTTCCTTTTTACGTATAAAAATAATTTATTTTCATAATAAAGTTGAGTTAAAGTCGACTTGCGATTACTAATCGCGCGATTTTTCAATCGCAAAAATTAAACTAATTGTTTCAAATGCAAGTGCAGCTTTTCTTATACATTAAATTTGTTTCTTATTCCCCTAATTCAAGCTTCTATCTTTGCGATCGTTGCAGATAGAGTAAAAATTTCAACAGATTCCAAATGAGCGTAAAATTCTACGCCAGATCGATAACAAAAACAGATTTATGATTTAATTATTTATTAAATAATTATTTATTTATTTAAAAAAATTCAGATTTAAGGTATCGACATGTTGTAAAATTTTCCAAAGATTTCAAATCCATTGAAATTTTCACTCTATCTTCAATGATAGGAAAGATAGAAACTTGAATTTGGGGAATAAAAAAAACACAATTTATTGTAAAAAAAGAAGCTGACCTTGGAAAACGCGTTAGAAAACGCCTTATTGTGAACAGAGCCTTAAGCAGTAAGGGCGCCTTCACACGAAGGAGATCGATCTCTCAGACCGGTCGCTTGATATTGTCACCAGGAAATGTTTACAGATTCATTTCCTGCGCATAAACTATTCGAGCGAAGAGAAGAAAACAAAATTTGTGACTGAAATTGTTCAGTTTCTTTTTGTAAAATCAGCATCGTTAAAGACAGATTGAAAATTTTAACGGATTTGAAGTCTACAGACATCATCATATTTTTACATCAGATCCATACCTTAAATGTGATTTTCTTTAAATAAATAAATTTCAATTCCAACTTTTATATTTTCGCAATACGAATTCAGCCGCATTTGACGTAAATATAAAAGTTACAACAGAAATATTATTTATTTAAAGAAAATCACATTTAAGGTATGGATCTGATGTAAAAATATGATGATGTCTGCAGACTTCAAATGCGTTAAAATTTTCAATCTGTCTTTAACGATCGCGAAGATATAAACTTGTACTAGAGAATATAAAAGCTCTTTTGTTTTGTTTCTGGAATAAAATAAACCACCACATGAAAAAAGTCGCCGATGACTGAACTTCCTCGGTGACTATTTTTTAGTCTCTCATAACGGTCTCTTGCTAGTCTTCTAGTGTGAAGCGCTCCTATGGTTTCTATGTAAGTTCCGTCGCTTTCAGACTGGTCTGAGCGATCGATCTCCTTCGTGTGAAGGCGCCCTAACATTAATCATCTGTTTTTATCTCACAACACTTGTTTTTCATAACTATACTAAAATAATTTGAATCAAGGAGCAACAGTGTAGAATCCAAATTTATCTTACAATTTTACAATAATGCTAGCATTTTAAAATGACGCAAATCCTTTTTCATGTAGCAAAATAAATTTTAAAATAAGCTTAAATCCAGTTTTATAGAACTATTTAAAGAATTGTTTTTAAACGATTGAATTGAACACAAAATATCGCAACAAGGGAAATTTATTAAATTAAAACAAGGGAAATTTGTTCCACTTACAGCATTGATGTCAAATTCAAATAATAAAAAAAATCAGGATCTATTTTTCAAGCCTCACTTCATTCTTTAAATAATTTAATAGTTATTTTACAAACTATACCATCTGAAAAATTAATTTGAATTTTGGTAATGATGGATGCAAGACAAAAAAAAAATTGCCCCTATCTCACACTCTATGTACATATTTATGATTACAATCGATTGCTCAAATTATCTACAAATATTAAAATTTTCATTCAATATGTATCTTACATCTTTTACAATTCGAATAGGAAAAAATATATAAGTAGCTTTAATTCTATTATATGTTATTAAAATTTGGAATAGATTTATATGAAGATTGATAAATGTAGAACATTGGAAATTTTCTGAAGTTTTGACACTCAGAGAAATGGTCTAAAGGTGTATCTGTTGTTTCTATTCATATCAACCTATTGTTTTCAGTACTTGTCTATTCGTGTACACAGCAGATTTCGAACGATTTATTTCTTCAAAATAATCCGTTCAAAATTAAGAAACGAAGTCTAACGAAATCTTAAGTATCAATTGAAAGAGTTTTACGGGGAAATGGAAGAGGGCAAGTAAGTTTTAAAAAAGACATTACTTACTGTGGAAACTGAAGTGGATAACTGCATCAACTTCATTGCTCATTTTTATGAGAATCTTGAATAACTTGCGAGTCTCAATAACTTTGGAACATAAAGTACTTGTCAATTGAAAGAGTCAGAAGACATTACCATCTCATGTACATTATCATCTTAACATTATTAGGGAAAATCCATTATTTCAACAATTATTTCCCCATTGAAAACTCTTCGTAATTGCACTATTGTAAAATTTTTGCTCACCACTTACGAATTGATGACATTCTAAAACCGATAATGATTGTTTTATGGATAAATTAATACAACCCACTTAATATCGAAAAAAATAGATACCTTATTTCGATTAGATAGACTACTTCATTTAAAAATAAACACGATCTAAACACAAATTACATTTCTGACTGGAAAAAATAAGGTACAACTGCCATGAATTGACTCTTCCTTGTACGTGAATACATTTTGGATGCAATCCAACAGTAGCTTTAACAAATGTTGCTTCCGATTTGATTTGAATTCAAGATGTAGATGTCCGTTCGTGATTATGCGGCATCTGAAATTCAGTTCGTGCCCGAGTTAATGTTCTTGTTGATGTCATCATCTAGGTAATGTTGAGTTGTGAAGTTCAAGGTCGTAAAATTCTAATCTTCAGTTTTAATACCTACTTTATTTTGCAATCCTGAGCGTACGGTTCCTTCTTTCTTAATTTGCTTTCCATTTCTTTTTAACCTCTAATTTTTTTCGACGAGTTGGCCTTTTGTGTTATTCCATGGTCCAACCTCAATGGGATTAGTTTTAAAAAGGAAAGGTGAATATAAGAATGAAAAGGATTCTGTATCAGGAATACGGAAATGGCAGCGTTCGTAAAAGCCCTGTAGGGAACTTGAATTATTTTGCTGTTAATTCAAAAACTAAAAGTTGACCTTTTTAAACTAAAATAAAATTCTACAATCTCGAGTAAAGGGGGAAACGGGTGTTTTTAAAAACGTTTAAGTTTACAAGGCAAGGAATAAAGTGAATAATTTCACTACAGTTTTGTGATTTCTGCAAAAAATTTGAATGAGCTATCTATTTAAAGAGTCCTATTTAAAATAAATTAATATGAATGTTTGAAAACTGTTGTGGAAATAACAAAATACGCTCTCAAAAACTTTGCTCAAAATATAGCATATAAAGAATTACACTTATCTATTGTTTACCAGAAAATTTAAAGCCTTTAGGATATGAGTTTCCATTTTCATGATACCTTTCAGTCGCACATAAATTTCTGAAAGTAATTTCTGATGTTAGTACCAGAAACGCTTTTTAGTATTGGTACTCTTACATTTTTATCGAAACCTTTAAACAAGATACTAATTTTCATGACAGTAAACCTTCAAGTAACTTCTGTAGATAATGTTTAAGCTACAAAAACAATAATGCAAATGTAAAAGATATGTAAAAAAAGCTAATGTAATAAACGCTTTCTGTACAAATACTTTATCTTCGAATTTCTAATACACTACTTCTTTTTTAACCAATTTTAATAACTAAGAAATCAACTACTCCCATTGTACTAAAACCAAAATTGCAAAATAATTCTCTCATTTTTCGTCCTTTACAACTTAAACTAAACCAGATGTAATTCGATATTTTAATACATTTGAGTTTGTATCTATAAAACCATTCGAAAATAATCCAAGTATATTTTATTGTAAGCTATTATCTTAAGTATATCAAAATAATTCTTGCATAGTGAATCACGAATATTTCCAGGACCTTTCGCTACAAAAACCAAACATTCAATCCATGAATTAATTCGCATAATTTAATTTTATTGAATTATGAATAAAAATATTTTATTTTCAGCACTTATATACACTTGAGAATATAACTTTCTAATATTACGCCAAACATTTGCTCCCAAAACAGCTTTACATGCTAAATGAGCAACTTTTATATTTTGTAACGAAAAAATAACACTTTAGCGATACTTCTATGTAGCATATTGTTGGAATTGCCGCAATTCGAAATCATTCTTGAGAACTAAAATTTCCGAATGATTGTAAGTAGTAAGTGATACAATTTGTTATGCAATTTGTTTAACGATAACTTATGAAAGCATTTTATATTGAAGTAATGATAGTTTAAAAGTTAAAGGCCTTTGATTTTGTTGCTTCTGGGGACGTAGTACTAAAGTCTACTACTTACTACTATACGTATTACTATTCTACAAAAGTCATAGAAGTAGTAGTGAAGCATTGAAAAGTAAAGAAAGTTAGAGATGACGAGAGGTATTTTTTTTATGGATGAAATGCTCGATGTTGTTCTCATTGTGACAACTATGCGAAGAATCTACGAGTTTTTTAGGCGAGGTTTTTCGGAGAAATAGATAATATCATTTTAGATTCCATGGTTCAAGGAAACATTTTCAGATGGTAAATTTAAAACTGAAATTAAGATTTCATTAGAAACTGATTGTTCGAATAGCTTTCAGTGGAGTTTGAGAAGTCTAGTATTTTTAAAATTCAAAGTTCTAGGCAACAAAGTGATAAGCCACAGAAACATTTCTGTGGCTTATCACTATGTTCTTTTAACACATTTAAAACATTAAATTACATTTCCATTAAAAACATTAACATTTAATGTTTTTATTACAATAAATTTAAATATTCATCAAGATCAAAATAATTTCTTATTTCTTTTTGAGTGAGAAACTCTTGAAAGTTTAAGATAACATAACCTCTTCAATAATAGATAAATCTCTACAATTTCGGAATTTTTTAAAAATTTGAAAATTGCAAGTCTGAAAATTTTGAAAAGTGATTTATTGTGTTGCTTGAAGAGTTTCAATTGATGTTTCATTCTTGATTGCTCTCCAAGTTCTCCAAACTGAGAATCTTTTCCATAGAAATCACGGAAGTTAATTTCCCTTATACTCTAACAATTCAATCTCCGAATAGGTTTTTGAAAAATATACGAAGTTGCAATAATATTTCTGAGTTCTCTTGTGATGTGGTGTTTCATTTTTCGAAACTTAGAAATCAAGAGCATATAGTTATGAAAAATTGAAAAATCCGGTATGTGGTTCTAAAGATGAAGTAAAATTATTATTTTGTTGGAGCTAAGTGTGTTGATTTAAGTTATTACATTTTGGGGGCAGTATTTTTTGAAGATAGCACTGCATCTTTTCCACCAAATTTTCTAGAAGTTTATAACTTAAAGAAAGACTGAAATTATTCGGAATTCGTTTTCAAATGAACAGAATAAATACAGATTTCAGTGTACATTTTCGATACATGTATATGAAAAACAATGATTTGTTCAACAAAAACATTGATATTTAATAGACGTTTTGAAATTTAAATTTTGCGTTTCAGTTTTGTAACGTACAAAGTGAAACTTATACAACAATACATCCTATCGAACTGGAAATTCACTCAAGTATTTTTGTTTATTTAAATCATCTAACAAATTACTGATTGATCATTCAGAATCACAGTAAAGGTTAATTTCGCATAACATAGATAATTTTTGTACATTTATCCCAGAAAATCTTGGTCTTTGATTTACACTCGGGTATTAATAAAAGGAGCGTTTGACTTCAAAAATAATTTTATGATAAAACACTATACTGTGAAATAGGTCTGAATACCCAAAGTAATCAAAGAGTAATTCTACTAGATGACTTAATAGAGCATTGAACAAATTCTCTTACGATAGTCGTAAGAACTTGCGTATCTATATATATAATTCTCTTACGTGGCACGCAAAAAAGACGTTATTTGTTGACGCGTTTTGGCAACACTGTACGATTGTTTGTTTACCACAAGGCCTCGCGCATCAATTGAATTTATAAGCGTTATCGGATGGAATTTTATTGAAAAAAAAATGAATTTTAGCTGAGCTGTTGCAGTTTATATTAGAAATTAAAAAAAAAAAAAGCGGAGGATCTTTTCAGGGCCATTTAAAAAACGGTCCTTTTCAGGGTAAACAATTATAGTTCAACAAGACGCTTGCACTACAACTTTAGGCAACAAACTCAATGAAAAAGTGTGGATGGTTCGAGTGCTGGGGAAATGTACACAAACAACATGCTGGGTATTAAATTTCCAAAGCAACGCTCACATTTCGAGTCAAAATTTGCTCAAAGTTTTCATTTGAATTTTGATTTTAGAGGTGCTGTATATATATTTTCTGTAATGCAGCAATTTTAGATTTTAAAAACATTTTTTTGGAATATCATATTTTGTAAACAATCCCTTCTGCTAGAACACATGTCTTCATTGATGCGAGCGAAGCGAGCATAGGTTCGCGCAGCGAAACAATGAGGATTGCGAAGCAATCCTCCGGGGGTTGGCGAGCGTTAGCGGGCAGGGGGCTGGCCCCCTAGTTCCCTATAACCTAATACAGTCAGTATCGGTTATATGGTCACCTCAGCGGTCCAGAAAAAACAGACCTCATAAGCGGGGGGACCATATATGAGGAACAATACTACACTATTTAATTATGGCAGAATTATATTCACCTATCAGAATATAGTGCTCCATAAACAAATAATTAAACTTTTGAGAACATTTAAAAAATTAATTAGAGAAGTAAAAACTACATTAAGAAATATGCAATATTTTTTATTGAAACGTATTAGCTTATGCTACCAATCTAAGAATAGTACGCATACGTACGTGAATCCATATTCAATGCACTTATCTCTACTATTATAAAAGGAAGTGTTTGTTTTTCTGTTTTTCGTTATCACAGTCCTGACGAATCTACGGCACTAACAATAATGGGAATTGGCACACAGGTAGTTTTGCAATTTTTGGGTCGGTGGCGAATTTTCAAATTCAATCTAGAACATTTAGAAAAGAATTTAATGGATTATATTATTATTGTTTTCTTTGGAATGACAACAGCATAAAAAATCGGAGATTCTGAATTTATTTTTTTCGTTTCCGTTTTTATTTTGCGCAGAGAAACAATTTGTCAGCAGACTAAAAAAACAATTAAAAGTTTTTAACATAAATGAACGTTCTTATTCGTTACGTATAATCCCAATGAAACAAAATTTTCCTTTACTCTTTTCGTCTCAATTTCAACGTACTTTTCAAACAGGGAGAGATAACTTCAACCAATAAAAGACAGATGTACACCTGTTGTGCTTGGGGAGGAAGAGAATTGAGGAGGGTGGGAAACGTCAACGATGATTCAACTTAAAAGAGAAATGGGGGGAATTAAAGGCCTAAATGCAGGTCCTGTCCGGGCTTTTTTTGCAAAGACTTTTTTTGGGCATTCCCTGTGTTGCTCCTCGTCTCAAAAAATGTTACAACAATTACTATATTTAAAAAAAAACGCCCGATAATCTCGCTGAAAAGATAAAAAAAAAACCGACCATATAACCCATAACCAGGAAAACAAAATGACTATATAAGCGGTGCGCCTTAACACATGTTCCCTATTAAGTTAGACGGGACTTCAGAAAACTGACCATATAAGCTGTGTGACCTTATAAGAGGGTGACCATATAGCCGGTACTGACTGTACCTTAAATATATCTGGGCTCTGAGGAAAGCTCTATGGCTTCAAAAACCAGAACCACTAGAAACTTCAAATGTCAGAAATAATACTAGAGGGTAATATTTATCCACTGTTGGTCTGAATCATTTGATTTAGGGTATAAATAGGTACAAAGTCGTATCATAATCTTTCCCTATATGAAACAAACCGATTTTTAGGTGCACTATTCTGAATGTTTGCACATGCATCATTAAAACTACAAGTTAGGAAGCTCTTAGAGTTATGGCTCATAGTAAAAATTGAAAAACCTTCAAAAGTATAATCAATAACGATTTAAAAACTTTTGACGGATAAAATGCAAAAGATGCTTGGAAAAAATGACTGTTACACAATTAGTGAGTGGTTGCAATACTATTCTAGAACAATACATTTAAACTGAAGTTTATCTTTTTGTTACTTATTTCTATCCTGATGGCGGTGAACGGCTTGCTCCACCAAAATGGCTGTTGACAATGAGTCGTAAATAGGAGTTTTTTAAAAAACGCTATTAGTTATCTTTTGATGGTTTTTCAATTTTTATTATTAATTTCGATAAATATTTTCATCTGTTTATCTATAAATAGTTAAATTTGTCTCTCTATCATTACTTTATTTCTTTTTGCTACGTGACCGAAAATGAATGTTTTTCCACATCAAAGTTCGTCGCTTGTGAGAAATCGAAGTATTTTGTACGAAATTTCGATGAGTTAGAATAAAAAAGTCGATCGGTTTGAAGATAAAAAAAAACTGCCCAGTACCTTGTTACGTACTTAACTCTTCAAGAAGGGTGTAAATTTAATGATTAAAATGTTTTTACTGCCTTTAAAAGAGACTGCAAAGATGCATAATATTTTAAAATTAAATTAATTGTGTGAGGTATTGATGTTTTAAAATTAAGAAAAAAGGCTATTGTACTCACAATTTAATAAAAATATTTTAATGAGGATGCCAATGCTATCTGTCTCAATGAAACAAATTTTCTATTAAATATTAGAAAAATAAATCATGGGTTTGACACACCTGAAGTATGTAAAAGCAATATGTTTATTTCATTGATACAAATTCCCTATTTTTAGGAATACGTACCAAAAATACCATTCCAACTCTTGTTTTTATCTTTAATTTCTTGTAGTTACTCTTGATATACATTTCCTGAACTGTCTGTATTTTTTGTGTATAGCAAGAGAGCCCAAAAGAATAAACATGCGCGTAAATTAACTAATATTTAAAACAAAAACTAACTTTGAGATATTTTCTGTTCTGCAATAAATATGAGGCCTTTGCATAATTGCTTGGTTTTCCAAGAAATTTTAAAATGTTTGGTGTTCTCTCTCTCTCAGTTGCCTTAAGAAACCAATTAAATTTGAGTTCCAAGATTCAAGCATTACATTTCCTGCATTATTATCTTTAAGTCATGTAATGGTTACCAGTTACAAAGTAAAATAAAGTTCCTCATTATTAACTATTTTAAAAATAACATGTTACTTAACTCACTAGAAATAAAATTATATTAAGTCTATTTGCCCGTGAGACTTGAACCTGTTCAAGATGGGGGAAAAAACAATGTAAATGATACAGTGGTACTTTAGTCTTAGTATCATAAGGTTATAAGGGTTTGATGATGCCATACCACAGACCCTAAATGAAAAATCGTTTCATGAAATGTTTGTGTACTTTTGCATGCTTTGTCTCTCCACGGATACTTTATGTTATGCTCGGGCTAATTTGATCTTGACCTACTGACATGTGGGATAATTTCAGCTTTAAGCAATTTTTTTAAAGAAGAAATATGTTTTTATTATTCAAAACTCGATAGTTTCACTTCTAGGGAAATAAAAAAAATTTTAATTCCAAAATACTTTACAAAAGCATTTACGATTTCTTTGAATCCCTTTCAGTGTCAATAAATTGACATGTAATGTAATTTGAAATAAATAGTGGGTGTTTCACCATCGAACTTAAAATACTTGTTCAATGCCCATAGTCTTATATATTACTTGTCTTAACATTAAACTAAGCACCAACTTCATAATTTCCAATAGTAACCCCTATTTTGAATAAAATATCGAATATATTTCATAATTTAACTTCAAATACCAAGCTTGATATTTTAATGTCATATGAATAACTCGTGAACCTCTACTAATGAATGACACTTGAACTTATATCAATGAATAACACTTGAACCTCTGTAGAATAACACCTGAACCTCTATGGAATAACACTTGATACTCAGTGGAAATTTTAGGCACTCGTGTGCATCTAGTAAATGCATTTGGTTTCACTAATAACATAGCAGGTTCGGATTTTTTCAATTCGTAAAAATGTAAGTAAAATCACCAATAGTTACCTAACACAAAACTTCAGATCAAATTCAAAACCATTCTGTTGAGTTGATCCACACCTGTTTCCATGCAACAAACAGCACTACAGTCACAACAAATGTGAATTTGACCTCGTGACCGTGGTACCGTTAAAATCACCGAGTGTTTAATTACCGTGAACGTTGCGTAACATATCCAGATAAGGGAAACACCAGGAAAAGTTAAGGCAATGGTCTACGTTCAACAGTTGGGGGTGAGTGTTCTTCCGCGTCTTCGGTTTCCGTGTAGTTCTTTTCTCAGCGGTGGCGGTTTTACGACGCCACCTAAACGGTTGCCCTGAGACGCCTCACATCCGTTTAGAATGAAATTTAGACGACTAATTTCAACTTTTATCTCGTCCATGCTGTTTCAGACTACTGTGAAGATGAACAAGGAAATGGCGGCATTCCGAATAAGACCCGGGCTAGGCCTTGTGACAAGTTCACTGTATGAAATGAGACACGCTAATTTTTGGGAGCCAGCATAAGGTGTCATATCTAACTCCATTGAAGAATGCGCCAAGAGTGATGCTGCTGTTTTACTTGACCAGCATTTTGGATTAATAAGATGTTGCTTGTCTGGATAGATAAATCTTAGAGCATTGCGCCAAGAATAATCTAAGCAATTCCCAATAAAGTGGATTCCCTCTTTACCGTCCACTTCGGGAGCGGTACACAGACCGGATAACGATTTGATCGATTCTACACGTAAAAAACAACGGTTGATCGTCGTTCGCTTAATAGCATTAATATACGCACCTGAAATAGTTTTTATTAGTATAAAACTAAGAATACGGCCCACTTTATTGTAATACTAGCTGAAAAACTCGGCGCTGCCCGAGTTTCAAATACGACCGCAACAGCTAAAATATGACCGCGACATTTCCCTGTGTTAACTCAGATACACAAACCCTGTAGAACGTGTTTCCTTGTCAATGTCCATTTATTGCAGAAAAACAAACTTTAGATTTTTAAATTGAGGATTCGAGGGCCTTTTAGGACTACCTGTTTGCCAATTTTCATGGCTACAGTTTGGTCTGAAGACAAGAAAGAAATAGCATATGTTTTCTGCAGTGTTCTAAAGTATAACTGTACCAAATTTGGTGTGCATTGGTCAAACGGTGTAGATTCGTATAGAGAATATACACACAATTTTTTTATACATAGATGATAAGTATAATTCAGAAAATTTATACGCTAAATGTGCTTATATGCTAAATGTGCTTATACGCTAAATGTGCTTATATGCTAAATGTGCTTATAGGCTAAATGTGCTTATATGCTAAATGTGGGATTTAATAAAACTAATATCTCGGGTAACAGAATGCTGATTAAAATCAATAAATATGTTAGACAGTGTAAGACGTCCTTTTAAGATAATATAATGTCATCGGCTTAGAGCAGAATTCGTTAACTGACAAACCAATTTTACAATGCAGCTGCTTATGAACAAATTAGATTTTAGGTCAAAAGTAACAATTATAAGCATTTTGATAACGTTTTATGATGTTTTCAAAACGATTATAATAAGTGACGATGTATTACTCATCAGAAAAATATGTATTTAGGTCTCCGAAAATTTTTCGTTAATGAGTTTATGCTCGAAGACTACAAAAATAGAAGGATGCTTAATTTATTCAGTAGTAACATTTTCATTTGTTACCTTTTCCGGTTCTACGGTAGAAGTTGGCCGATTCTCTTAGGGATAAACAGATTGAAATAGAGATAGTGAAATTGAATGCAGCAAAAGGCTCCCGGAGGAAAACTGAAATGTTACTGAAAAAGATCTTTTTTATTTATTTCTATCAAAAATATCAATGTTGCTGTATGTTCATATTTTTCGAATAAAAAATTTCTTATTCATTTAGTGAGCCAACATTTATTTGAAAAAGAATCATCATGGATTTTATTTGGATTCCTTAATAGCAATGTAATAAAAATAATAACATATATTACCATGACTTTAGGAAGATATGTTTCTGAGTTATACACACAAATAAAGAGGAATGGTTATTTTCAGACAAAAAAATTAGAAAATTACAGAACTTTCAAAATGGAAAACTAGCGTTCCAAACATACAAAATTTAGTCCATTAATATTTTGTATAAAAACTTAATAAAAATTATCGAACCTACCCATTCAACCAAACTTTATACTAAAAATGGCTAATTTCACTAGATCTTTCAAGACCTGACAACTCGGCCACTCCTTTCAACAACGTCATATCACAAAAACCGGCGATTTTTAGATATACATGTTTTTAGAATGCCCTGAAAGAGTAGTATATCCCTGCAAGATCATCATATCTCACCGCTCACTGTTTAGCCGCTAGAGAGCAGAAGTAATATTTATTTTTAATACATTTTATTCTACCTTTAAACTTTAAAATCACTCTCCTGAAAAATCACGTTTTTCGAGACATAACGTTGTTGGACGGAGTGAGCGAACTGTATGTTTTGCTTTTGGGTACATATTTCTTGTGTTACTTAAATTTTTTTAAATGTCTAGTTCGGTATTTTATTTTTAAGCAAATGGCCCACAGTAATGGCTAATAAGTAATCCTCTTATTGAACAGAAACGAATAAATAAGTTTGCAACCAAGCCTTGTAATTACTACTACATAATTAAGTACACGTTAAAATCACGCGAGCGATAAAAACTTCTCTCACAAATCCTACACAATAAACGATAGAGCAATGCATTCAATGTCCTGCTTCCACTGTACATTTTGTCCCTATTTATTTCTTGATCGTGAATGCTATTGACCCATGTCATCGCATAACTTTTAACTGTTTTTTTCACCGAAACTGCTTTAATTGACCCGCTGGAAATTAATTGATTGGAAATAATAATCAAGCACGAGTATTTATGAAATGTAAGAACTTCCTTTTTTTCTCCGTGCAGGAACTACATTGTACAGAGGGTCCCCTACAACAACCTAGGGATGCTTGTCACGTACAGCGAATGCTCCTGTGATAATAGTTCACTGACTGAAAATAATGCACAGCCCTTGGAGGTAGAAGACGTGATTTATGACGAGGATGAACGATGCCAAAGGATGAGGAATGGTACTCTTACAGAATTGCCTCAACCATGCGTCCATCCTGAAGTAAGGGTTGCAAATAATGTGCAAAATACGCCCATTTATCATACAATCTTGAGTCCTCTTTCATTCGGAAGTCTACGAATTTAAGTGGTAGAAATGCACACACTGTTTCGAAACTAGGCTTTGAATTACTTCGTCTTTTAATATGAATTGTAATATTGTCCAGTCAAATTAGGGTTTGAGTAATAAATCAGAGTAGGACCAATTTGAAAATGTTCAGGGGTCCTCATTGAGAAATCTTTCAAAATTCGGTCCTGTATGTGATAAAATTGTCCGCCATTTTGGATTTTAGAACACTTGCATGGAAGTTATTGCACTCGACGTTTTGACTCTTTTAGCTCTGTGTCTTGATATATTTTTGTAAAGGATTCTTTTTTAAAAAGGCTTTCCTGTAGGTGCAAGCATATAACGTTTCAATGGGAAATATTAAATTTGTATGACCTTGAAAGTATAGTATGGAATAAAACGTTGAGTATTTTTCCAATTTTATAGTCTAAAATACAAAACAGAATTAATTAAATATGCTCAATCATCCCCTTAATACCTCCCAAAGATTCCCCAAAAATCCAATAATTTTTTTAAATATTCACCTTTTTGTTCCTTAAAATTTTCTATTTTATAGATCATGGTAAAAAATAGTTTGAAACGAAATTTTACTTTGGCACTTACATTAGAGCCCCTTAAAAAAAGAGGACAAAAAATATCATATGTCTGAGTTAAAAAGTTCAGGTGCAATTACAAACATTTCTGTGTAAATGTTAGGAAAATTTCTTGGAGGCACTCAAGAATACCACCTGAATGTTTCCCATTATTTTGTTTCCCACTGTTTTGAAAAATGGAAGATATTCAATATTTTACTTCATAACAGAATTTTATTTTAAAGGCTTTAATGTCTTGCCTTTACATTAAAGTCCTGATAAAAAGGAATACTTAAACATAAAAAAATCATCCAAGTTAAAAGGTTCGCGCGCTGTGGAATTTTTAGTATAAAGACCTACAAAATTGCTTCGAAAAGCAAAAGCTTTCCTATCACATTATGTGAGAGTATTAAAACTGGATATGAAATACTTTTAATCGGGTATGAGATTTTTCGGTTTGCCAAGAAAAGTCTACTTTAAATATAAGCTGTCATCGTAGAATTAATTAAAAAAATTTCGTTTAGAATTTTACACCCCAAAATTAGATCTATTTTATAAATGCGAAACACAAGATATACAACGACAAGAAATTGACGTACTCACAAAGAGAGCTTTACTGACAAAGAAGAGAGAAAAATACACCCAGGGAGAAATCGAAACTGCAACACCTACACCTGGCAGTTGGCACCACTTGTTTTCTATACCTAGCAGTTCGCACCACTTGTTTTCTTCACCTAACCGTTGGCAACACTGGAAATGAAGAAAGTTTGCTTTAACCTGAATAATTTTGATACTAAGGCTGTCTAGTTTTCTTTCTCTCAAGGGTCACATCTGGCCGAACGCCAATCAATGTTTTCCCGTCAAGTCATAGAAAACCATGATTCAAAATTACGAGGTGTAGTCCTCTGATCGGGATTGATGACCATTGCCAATGACCCGTTATGTTCTTCCAGTGCGATGTGAATTCAACCACCTGCCGGAATTTCTATTGACACAGAAGAGAGAAATACACACAAAGTAGTTGGAGAAATCAATCCGTTTTAAGAGTAATAGATGTACGAGAGGCCTTTTCTGTCAAGCTGAATATTGGCAAAGGTCTGGGATCAATCCCGAATGGAAAGATCCAATGACAACGCCTCGCAATTTTGAACCAAGCTCAGATGACGAGGTCAACATTTGAGCTGGCAACCCAATATACAAACTTCCATACCACGCCAACGTAAGAACATTTGAAGCCACGGTAGATTTAATGTCCACCAACTTCTCGATCTATAGTTGAGCCTAGTTTCCAACACGAAACATTTCGGTTGACAATCCGGAACTTTCCCAAATGGACACCCCGATACATAAGAGAAATCACACAGTCTAGGTTACAAAAATTGAGCCTGTACCTCCTACTGTTGGGGATTTTGTTCTTCGGTATTTCATCATGGTTAATACGGACCAGCTCCACATAAATTTATTATATTTATGACGTCATTGATTTTCTGCCGAACTGTTGTAGCTAGTGTATAAATATGTTTGAAGTGTATGTACTGTATCTCCCAATGTACGTTGTCGTTATGCTCTTCGTTGAACAATTGTGTTGTGCCATCGTCGTGATCGGAATTGTTATTAATTGGAGTCCAGCAAGTCTGCAGAAACAAAGCTATTTACTTTTCTTAAGATACTGTTGACTTCTTTCCACGGACACGATTGGTAGAAGTAAACTCGTCAACACCTACAACTCGTAGGTTGCTAGCGCAGTAGGTTGTTGTTGTTGTCGTGCGAGCCATATATGGCCCAATGGGGGGTGCCATTGCCCCGGAGGGTTGGATTTCTTCATACATGACACATCCGTTTTACAGGAAGGTCCCTTTCACACATCCATTCACTCACACATATCGTAATTTAGATCCCAATCAGAGGCCGATAACCCCCTGATCAGGTACCCCCAGAGGTATTGATTTGGTATGAGAACATGGGGGATTTAATGACCACGACCTATTTAACGTGCCCCAGCCACCATTAGCGAACACGACGGTCTTTCGCCAGGTCTAAGCGCCGATCTGGCAACCATCAGAATTGCAGGCTCTGCTGAGGACAGAACCCACAACCCTTCCAATGCGAGCCCAACGCTCTACTGACTGAGCTACCGACTGAGTTTTATTAGTGTTAAAAACCTGCTGGAAAATAATTCTTCAACAGGCATGTTTCATGACGAGCCGCCGCCGGGGAGAGGGCGTCGTTGCTCAGAGGGTATGCCAATTGCTCTAGCAACCTCGGAGTTGTAGGCGGCGCAGGGTCGATAGATCACATGTGCATTCCTCCGTGGGTGTATTTATCTCTACTGTTACTGAGTAAAACTTTCATTGTGTGTCTGTCTATTACTTTATGTTGAATGTCCATTGCATGGCCAAATACGAACTTCTTACAACATACTTGCAGAATGGCCTAGTACTGGAGTTCGAAAGTATTCGTCCCTAATATTCGAATATAAAAAAAAAACATTCATCCAACGTATTTATAAAAAAAAATGCCTTATACATCGCAGTTGGTTGATTCTTAATGTCGATTACTCGTTTTTTGAGTATGTATTCCAAAACTCATTCGATACTTGGAAGTACTTGAATACCAAGTATTCGATTCCGAGAAGGGACTCGATCCTGCCCCTTCTCTCGTAAACAGTGTGCCATGCCACCTGCAACACTCCGAATCGGGGCTTCTTCGTTGACGGAACCCAAGAGTTACCCCGTCAGAACCCGGAGCGAAGTGGCATTCTTCTGTGCATTATGCTCGGGATGCCCAAACCGAAACAAACAAAAAGCCAAACGAAAGAGAATTCCACCTCTCCGGATACTGGTGTGAGTCGCAGGCCATCCGAGAAACCGGGCCAATCACCTGCTCGGGTAGATTCTTGAACCCCTCGGGCCCAATCCCGGAGTGTTGCTTCCTTCCTACCACAGAGCGATTAACTCGGGAGCAAGAAGAAAAACTCGAGTCTGAATCAGTCGCACGCATCCGCTCTTTAGAAGTGCTGCTTCGATACGCTCACCTTACCAGTGAGGATACCACCAACACGTGCTCCCGAGGACACTGGATGCTTGGAGGTAGGGTTCTTTCGTTCTCCCCAACTGGTCCTCGAAGGGACTCCATTTGAGGATATTTTGAAGAACAATCATTGCGTCCAAATGGTTCATTAGGATTTCATGTGTTATTTAATTGTTCTTCCCTTGTTTGTACCATGATCTAAATTGTTAAAAAGGACCCGTTGGAAAGAAAGGTTGGAAAACAGTCATTGCGTCCGAATGGCTCATTCGGATTTCATATGTTATTGAATTGTTAAGCACTTGCTTCCACCGCGATCTCATTTGTTAAAAAGGACCCGTTATAAAATAGTCATTGCGTCCGACTGGTTCTTTCGGATTTCATGTGTTATTGAATTGTCATTCATTTGTTTGCACCATGATTTCATTTGTTAAAAAGGACCTGTTGGAAAGAAAAGGTTGAATAACAATCATTGCGTCCGAATGCTTCATTAGGATTTCATGTGTTATTGAACTGTTATTTCCTTGTTTGTACCGCGATCTCATTTGTTATAAAGGAGCCGCTGGAAAGAAAAAGTTAAAAGACAGTCATTGCGTCCGAATGGTCCATTCGGATTTCATGTATTATTGAACTGTTATTCACATGTTTGCATCGCGCTCTCATTTGTTAAAAATGACCCGTTGGAGAGAAAAAATTGAAAAACGTCATTGCGTCCGAATGATTTATTAGGATTTCATATGTTATTGAATTGTTATTTACTTGTTTGTACCGCGATCTCATTTAAAAAAGGACCCACGACCAGCGGAGGATTAAAAAGTATTGTATGCGGCATTTGGACCGGGCATTAAGTTGATGAATTTGCTTCCGAATGAAACGGTCGAGCCTCAATACAACTAATTGCTAATGTTTTTAAATTTTATCGATTGAAGGTAGGAAGGGTTCATCCTCCGTTAGTCACACATGTCCTGACAGGACATGTGTGACTAACGGAATTCAATTTTTTTCTCCACATTTTCAATGTCACGAATCAAAAGAAGAACAAATGGATTATCAGTTATAGATTTAAGTAATAATTTCTTGTAGCTATTTGTTTTTAAACAGTGTCTAAAATATGCTGCATGTTTTTCAAATGAAAATTTAATGCAAATGTAACTAGGAGAAAAAATGTCGAAGACCCCACGGACACAGCTCGATTTCAATTCACTCAATCCTTTTAACAACGTCTTATCTCAAAAATCGGCGATTTTTAGCTATGCCTGTTTTTCGAATGCCCTGAAAGAATAGTTATCCCTGCAAGATCGTCATATATCACCCCTCAATATTTAGCCGCTAGAGAGCAGAAGTAATATTTAGTTTTAATACATTTCATTCTACTTTTAAACTTCAAAATCACTCTCCTGAAAAATGATGTTTTTTGAGATACGACGTTGTTGAAAGGAGCGAGCAAATTGTTAAAAGATTCGCGACTAACGTAGGGTATTGCATGAGGTAATTATCATTGCATCCTTATAGTTTTTATTTGGATACATTCGAGTCCCAGTTCAACTATTTGCTAATAATTTTAATTTTTTACCATTGTACGGAAGAGAGAGCTCCCAGGCTTAATTCTTTATTAGTCCCATTGGTCCTGAAAGGAGTACACGGTGGCTTTATTTTCCTGTTTTTCAGTATTTCAAATGAAAATAGCTAAAAACCACGCATCATGTGTAATTTAAAGGATAAATTTTTAGTTATTTATTTTTATGTATATCCAAAAATATACTGTATAATTTTAGCCCTTCAACTGGTTTGGACGATATATCCCATCCATAAGAATCTCGTCAACTTTGGGGATGAGGTGAATACTGTATAATTTTAGCCCTTCAACTGGTTTGGACGATATATCCCATCCATAAGAATCTCGTCAACTTTGGGGATGAGGTGAATACTGTATAATTTTAGCCCTTCAACTGGTTTGGACGATATATCCCATCCATAAGAATCTCGTCAACTTTGGGGATGAGGTGATATCTCGTCATTAAGATTCTGCCGACATTTTAATGATGACAATATCAAGATCTGGTAATTTTCTTCAAATGACGAGATATCTCGTCATTAAGATTCTGCCGACATTTTAATGATGACGAGATATCTCGTCGAGACAATCACCAAAATGGTTAAATGAAAAATGAAGCAATGAATTTTGATAAATGTAATTGGTTACCAGAAGGAAACCTTTATTTAAACCTTTATTAAATTTTATTAAGAAACTTAAATAAATTATTTTAATATCACTATAGGGTTTATATAATCAATAACAACTTTAATTCGAGAAAAAAAAATTTTAACTTCGGGTAAATATAAATGTTGAACTCAAGCGTCATATATTATGGAGGCAATGACAAATATTTGTAACCCATAAGTTGCGTAGTAGGAAGGGCCCTAAGCTAAAAAAAAAAGTTTTTATGAAGAATGCAAACCCGAAACTCATAAGTATATTGAAGTTTCCTTAAATATTTTTTAAATCGTCTCTAAATAAATTGAAACACTCCAAGAAATAGTACGAAACCACGAAAATATGCTCCGTAATGAAAAGGATTGAAAACGAAACATTCAAAAGGGTCAAAAGGATTTCTAATTGTTGAATGAGTACTTAATATTTGAATGTTTAAGATGATATGACCTCTCAAAAAATGGATAAATCATTATAGTTTTGGAATTTTTTTAAAATTTGGCCGTTATTTTTGTTTTAGGACTGATTCCGGATTTTGTTCAATAAGCCATTGTGTCGTTCTAGTGCTACATAAATTCAACTTGAATCTTGGAAATTGCTCCTGAAAATTTTTTAAAAAGTGGTTTATCATTATGATTGTCCGAAGCCCTTCAATTTTAGTGAGGAATACGGCGTACGATGGACAAATTTCAAACGATCCGGATACAGAAACCATTTTAAAATGGCTGTGTATGTCCAAAAATGACCAAATGAACACCTAAAATAAATATTTATACCTTGTTTCTCGAAATTCGTTTAAGTTCTCTATCACTTTTGAAGCGTCTATACGCTGAGTAGATATGCAAATGAGATGGTTGTCAACAAAACAAACGAGTAATCTTCATGCAATTATATTTATTGGTTAAAATTTCATAAATTAATCTAATAAATTATTTCAATATCATAAAACTATTCTATGCAAGTATAATATTTTATTTCTGAAAACTCAAATAAAAAACTAATATTTTCTGGGGTTTGACCACGAGTCTACCTTTTAGCTACAACAATGTAATCTTGTATTGTGGTCACAAGGCCGAGCAGATTGAATGGCTGCATAGGCCGATTCCCCTCTTTATCCCTTGGAGTCAACGGTGTCCTTTCAAAAGAAAATTGGCGTATAATTTATTGTTTTACACAAAATTTATTTCTTCCGTTTTTGACATGCTTGTCGAGTGATACGAACCTATCTGTAATAACGGACCTTCTTTCGTGGGCGATAAACTTTCTATTCGACTGCGGCTATCCACGAAAAGCTTTAGATTTGTGACAACCCAGCTATCCCAGAATAAGTGTCAAGTTTAACACTTTAATTTGTTCGGAAATGGCAGTCGCATTTGTAAAAATGATAGGGAAAAGAAAAGTAAAGAATAGTAAATTCAAAGATTGATTGTTTTAACATGTTAAACACTACATATAAATGCAGTGCTCGACTTCTAATATATATAGCTCCAGGATTATAATTATTTTTGCTATTTGGAAGTTGGATTTTCACTTCTTAGTTTTTATAGCTCAAGGTATACAATTTTGTAGGCACTACTCCTAGATGACATCACTGTACTTTCCATGCATGTTTGCAATGTTAAAAACATATTTTCTAATGTATCCGTTTTTCCAGCGGGTGCATTAAAAAAAAGTTATTCTATTCAGTTTTTTACTAGCCTTTGTTTAAATTAAAAAAGAAACATTCCCAAGTTGTCTAAAACTCTAAAAAAGGTATAGTTAACTTAATAAAAAGAAAATCTATTATAAATATACGAGTTAAAATGTACAAATGCGACCCTTATTTGGGGACAGAAGTTGAAGAGATTTTTGTTGACTAATAAATCTACTGAATACCAAAGGATCCTTATAAGAGAAAGCAAAAACTCTCACAAATTTTCAGTGCCGATGCATTTTTATGCACTCTTTACATACGTGTAAATTGCAAAGACTTAAAGTACATCATATTTGTAAGTTCAAGACTTACCTGTGTAGGTTTTGATGTTCTTGTCACGTTGAATTTAATAGTAGAGAATTTTGAAGTAGGCCGTCAAAAATAGTATACTTGTTGAAAAATGTAAAAAAAAAAACAGTGCGTTTTCTATTAACCTCTATTACTATATTCACTAAATATCTACATTTATGTTCATATTTACTACATCATGTATGCTCATTGTTATTACTTTGTTATGAATATAATTGACAGTGTATTTTATTCACTAAGTAGCCAAAGTGTTAATGATGTTTTAAACTCTCAAACTCTAGCAGCTCTCGATCTATGATGTTTAAGTCCTTTTTCATTAGAGCCAGTAGTATGAATATTTCATTATTCAACAAGGGAACGCTTTAGGAATTTATTGCACGTATTTGTCAGCACAAGAAACATTAGAATCTTTCCGTCATTTTATGGAAACAATTACAGGGCTTTAAATAAGATGTTTTTAAAACAAATGTTTTTTATAAAACGAATTTGAAAATTTAAATATAATACTTTAATTAAAAGTAATATTTCAAGACTTTTCCTCTGTATAACCAAATCATGTCAAATTTTGTCAGGTAATAATCACATCAATTTTTACAGATTAAGTCGCTTATTTAATTTACTTGCTCAGAACCTTCTGTACTCTCAATTAATTTCCTCTTCACCAATCAGGAGTAAAAGAAAACAAAATTGTACCATACACAACACAGTCTAAACGAAAGCCTCCCGGCTTACAAATAATAATAAGCCTTAGTTATACAATTTGGTCTTATTATAAACCCACCACAATTCCTTTCTTGTTTGTCCGCATTCATTGCATGCTTTCAAACACAGTCATTACTCGGAGGCAAAGCACTACTTTTGTATCTTCTCCCCCCAATACTCGAATTCTGTCATCAGTGTTCTAATCCCTGCTCCATATGCAGACAAGAACAAAATGGAACATCGGCTAAACCTCGCGCGTGAGGCACATCGCGTGCAAGTTATATTTTCACATGCTAGAGGTGATGAATAAAATGAGTTTGTGAGGAAACTCGACTTCAGCTGATAAGGGGAACGAATCGACTGGTGAGGCGTAAACCTTAAAGGGCTTGAACCTCTCTCCAGACCAAAACGTTAAAGTGAGGCCTCCTCTCAAGAAAAGGGTCGGGGTAGCTCGGTCGGAGGAGTAACGGTTTAGAAACCGGAGGGTTGCGAGTTCAACCAAAGACCGTCGTGTACAAAAGGAGCTGGTGACCGTTAAATGTCCTCACGTTGGCGTGGGGTGGAGCTTAGGAGAGTGGTGTGCCAGCTCAGGCGTTGACCTCGTCATCTGTTCGCGACTCAAAATGACGAGGTGTTGTCCATTGCGACGCCAATAACGTGCCTACCTTCCCCAAAAATAAAATGTGGTAATTTTTAGTTTAGGAGTTTAAAGTTAAGTTAGTTAAAGTTAACTTTGCTTCAAAAGTTAAAAAGTTAAGCTTTAAAGTTAGTCCGAGGAGAACGGGTGTTGTCCTCGGATCTTTCCCTTGGAGTCATATCCCAGCCCGTCGTCGATAGCCCGTTGTGTGTTGTCCAGTACGATGTTAATTCTAATACTTTCCTACCGAGATGTATCCTCGGTAATGGTAATTTGGTAATTTAATGTCATACTAGAGTAGCACAACAGGCTATTGACGACGATAGGGTATCAATCCCATAACAAAAAGATCCGAGGACAACACCTCGTAATCTTGAACCACGGTCAGATGACCAAGCAACACCTGAGCTGGCACCCCACTCTCCAAACTTCCACACCCACCCAACGTGAGGAATTTTGGGCCACGATATATTTAAGGTGCACCAGCCGCCTCTACATCATACGCTTACAAATATCCATGCATTGACCCGGTTTCGTACCAAGAACCTTCCCATCTAGAGGTCATCAAATTTGGGTAACGGTAATTTGTAACTAACGTCGTACTAGAGCAACACAACGGGCTATTGAAGACGGTCTGGGATCAATCCCTCAAGGGAAAAATCCGGGGACAACATCTCGTAATTTTGAACCACGGTCAGATGACAAAGCAACACCTGAGCTGGCACCTTATTCTTCAAACTTCCACACGAACCCAAGGACTTTCGGCCACGACAGATTTAAGGTGCACCAGCCGCCTCTACACCATACGCTTATATCCATGCCCGGATCCGGATTCGATCCAGGAACCATCCGATATAGATGCTAACACCTTCACCACTATACCGGTTGGTCGGCACTACCCCCAAAAATTTGTGTGAAAATATTATTGAATAACTGTTTATTCTAAGCAATACCCGAGGAACTCTAGTGACCCTTTCGCCTTTTTATTTTACTCTCGTCTACTCTTGTACCCTTTGCTGTTTTTTCCTAGCATCTTGTGTTTGTCGAAGCTTGGCCAAATATGGCTTTTGTGCCGAAAAACCAAACGAACCATCTACTCCCATTGGGATATTTCGACTCCCACAAACGTGAGGGGTTAATGCTACAGATTATAGGACTATCAAATATACAGGGTGACTCAACTTAACACAATAGTTCGCATAGATGCTAAATAATCAGATGAGGTTGTTTTTAATGGCGCAGGGGCCATATTTGATCATTCTGTTCGAAACAGAAGACACGTAAATAAATGAGCGTACCACCTACCAAGGAAGGATTTACTGTCACTGAAGAGACTACCCCTTTAGCAGAAGGGATTGCCCACTGGAACAGAAAAACTTAAGATAATAGTACCAAAAACAAAACAAGTGAAAGAAAAGAAAAGAGGTTGTGATTTAAAGACTAAGTTACTGCTGGGTCATCATGTCCATACTTCAGCAAGAAGCCCACAAATTCGCTTCATTGTCTCTTTGTGGCCAAATGCAATTTTTCTCCAAGCGCTGTCCGGTCCATTTTCGATGCAGCGCATGTGAATTCGAGTCGTGTGGGAACGTCGGGTAGCATAGCGGAGAGGGGATTTTACCGACCCCCACACACAGAGATCTGTTTCGCTTTGCCCGATACAGAGAAGGTACTGTTGAAAAAGGCCCTTGGTCAGTAAAGGTTTTGGGTAGCAAAGGACGAAAAAACTATTTTCAAGACAAATTAATATTTGTAGCCAATATAACAAAAAACGTGAAACACCAATTTTTCTTTAGGAGATCTAATTTTCAAACACTCACAAATCGTTGAAAAATCCAATAAAATTGATAAACTTTTTATTATTTCCGCCTGAAATTATGTGTAGAATTCAAATTTGTGATAAAACATGGGGGTTCGTATTGAAATTATCGGAGAAAGCACCCAATTTAATATGAAGACGGCCCATCATACAAGTTTAAAATGTTGATATTTGTAGAAAACATTAATCCCTATCGATTGCTACCTTCCGTTTTGTTTTGTGATATAAATTGTGCAATTGCGAACGGGTGAGTCCTTTTTTTTACGGCTGTACATGTTTCGATGATAAATAACCCAAAGTAAGTTACAGGAATCGAAGCATTAGATAATTAACCCAACTCTTTGGCACAATTTTAATTCTTCCCAACTTTTATCACGGCTCCCCAAGTATGAGATACAAGTATTAAAAGTCTAGAGATATGGGTAATCAAATGTACAGGGTAACTCAACACAAGATCGCATAACCGCTATAAAGTTAGACAAGGAGGCCAAATCCAGCGGTTTAAACCTCATACTCCTCCCACTATTTTTTCCTGTTTCCTCAAATATGAAAGATAAATATTAAAATTGCACAGAAAATGTGGGTATAGCGAAGTGTTTAAGCATTGTTCCGAAAATCTTCGATATGTGTGAAGCAACTGGGATCGAAATTCGCCACTCATAATTTCTCCAAGTGGGCACCAATGATCGAATGTGCTCTAAAGGTCAAAGCCAAAAATTCGTTTTCTCATGAGTAGGAAGCAGAAATCTCCGAAAGTTATGCCTCTTTCTGATAAACAATGCTGTCATGTCTCAGTGAGCAAAACTCCGGAGTTAAAAAACTTCTTACTGTGGATGATGCACTTATCTCGCTGCAGGGTACTACTCGCTGCGAAATGGGGAGGGTGATTCTTTTTTAAATAATACTGTGCTAGGATCTCTTTTTATTGTTGTCGCTCATTTTCGTGGTTTTATGAGCAGTCGACGCCTGTTTTCGCAAAGTTCCAACAAGGCTTTTTGTTGAACCGAAGCTGTTTAAAGACCAGAAAAGAGTGGAGTGTGACGAAGTATGAAAGGGAATTGCAATCTGTTAATTTTTTTCCTCTGATCACAAAAGCGTATTTGCTTCGTGGGCATTCTGTGCGAGTACAATCATTGAACAAAGCGAAAGTCTAATCACAGATGCAGGGATTGAGGAATTTCCAAGGTAAACAGAAATATTTTCTGCAGCCTAGTGCAATCAGTATGTATTCCTCAATGTGCAGATTCGGTTGAATGTTATGAACATAAATATAGCAAGTATCTTCTTTTACACCTATGCTTCGAAATTCTTAGTACAAACTTTAAAGGATGGTAGAGTGCTTCAAAATAAACATTTTTTTTCTTCTGTCGGTGAAGGTATGTCTGCAACTGTTGCGTGTAAGTTAGGGGTTCTCAAACTGTGCTTAGCGACTCCCTAGGGTGACGCTTGTCTTGATTCAAGGCGTCACGGATAGAAGAAAAAACTAAAACTCATAATGTATAAGAAAGCTCACATGTTCCATTAAGTGTAAACACCTGTTAGATAGTTCCTAAAATTACCGTAAAAATTTGAAAGCCAAATGGGAGAGTGTTAACTCTGTGAAAAACGTTCATGCATTCGTTTTCGCGATTATTCCTTCGCCTGTTGTTCGCTGTTCCTTCCTTCGCCATCATCGAGTTATTATAAAACTTTTCTATGTAAATTTATAACCAACCTGTAAATAAACCTTAATTTTAAGAAAATTTATCCGTTCTTGTTTTAATTGAGCTTGTAATCAACGACTCTTTTAAAACACTGCAAAATGGCCAAGGCGTGATCATCCGAGCACATTTGAAGGAGGTACGAAGCAGAACTCTACTCTATCTCATCGATTTCTTCTTATTACTTTTTTAGTTCCGTAATATTCGAATAGTGCATATTTACGTTTAAAATAAGACAAGAGAGAAATTTAAATGCTTTTTTTTAGCTTTTAAATGTTCCGCCGACTCGAATTTGGGCAATTTTGAAAAAATTTGGTTGCATAAATAATTTTTTGGATGATAAAATTTGGATACTTTCCGAAAATTCGCAGTTAAATGTCACTTACGAAATTTTATAAAATGGTGCATTTTTTCGAATAGCACTAGCATGTTTAACTCTGTATGCTTCTTTCCTAATCCAAATGCATCATTGAAATTTTACATTCACGGTAAATATCTTAGCAATTTTTTCGTTCAAAAACAAAAGTTCTTTAATTTCCAAAACTAGACAAATTATGTATGTATTCCAAATGTTTCTTGATGATGTTCCGTCACTTCATGATACAGCACGTGCCTCAAATTGACTAACACGTTGTAGATTCATTGTTCAGTGCTGTAAACAAGATCCTAGAATCGTGGAATCATTGATGTGCAGTCAAGATGTTTTTGTGCGCAGTGACTCCTTATTAAAGTATTCGAACCTCGTAATAAAGTATTTTATAGCCCAGTGGTTTGAAAGGTGCGGTTTGCTTTCAACTCACAATTTGTGACGGTTCTTCCAGAAAAAGACATGCTTGATTTCTTTTTTATTTTATTTTCCTTACTCGAATGACTGTCGAAACGATTAAGTCTTTTGCCATTAAGCTATTGCTCACTGATGCACAAAATACTCGCTTGTAGTTTTCGCGTGAGTTATTGTAATGGGTTATTGTCGTACTGTGGAGAGAATCTTTTGTAATGGGCTTTTGATTGTTAACTTAGCATTGTTATGTTATGAAATGGTTAGATATAGCCTGGGAAACAAAATAAAAGGATGAGGCAATTTTCTGAATCTGGTAGTTCACCTTTTACATCAGGTACATAAACGTCTAAAATGTGATGATGTTAATTATTCTTCAGCTTTCCTTTCCACTCATTTAATTGAACTAATTGGTAAATTTTTTATTATTATATAGTGGTCTCTCTTTCAAATTTTTGGTATCTATCCTGTTTAACAAAAAATATTTATTATTTTAGTTGCCCCGCAGTACGAGTCATCATTTTCATTTAACCAGAAGAACGTAGTCGTTATTAATTATTAAATGCAAAAATATAATTGCTTAACCCTCTTGTCGGTAGTCCTAACGAATTACCTCGTCTTTAACAAAAGTGATCAGATCTTTATGATCGAGATTTCTCGTCTTAGGAAGAAAAATGACCAAATCTTGATCTCTTCATCATAAAAAAAAAATTGGCAATATTTGGTTGCGAGCTATCTTGCCATTAAAAAAAATTGGTCAGATTTTTATGGACGAGATATCTCGTCGAAACCACTTGAAGAATTAAAAGCATTGTTTCTTTTTTTCCAACGCTTCAAAAAATATAGCTACTTTACATGCAAATCTATATATATATATAATTATCTTACGTGGCACGCAAAAAGACGTTATTTGTTATCACGCTTTGGCAACACTATACGATTATTTGTTTACCACGAAGCCTCGCGCCTCAATTGAATTTATAGCGTTATCGGATAAAATTTTATTGAAAAAAAAAACGAATATTAGTAGAGCGGTTGCAACTTACTAATGACATAATGGGTATTCGATTTCCAAAGCATCGCTTAGATTTCGAATCAAAATTTACTCAAAGTTTTCATTTGAATTCCAAATTGTTCGAATTCTGATTCCAGAGGAACTGCAACTTTTTCTGTAGTACAACAAATTTATATTTAAAAAATATTTTTTTGAAATATCAGATTTTGTAAACAATGTCTTCATTGATGCGAGCGAAGCGAGCTAGGTTCGCACAGCGAACCAATGAGGATTGCTTTGCGGTTGGGGTTGAGGATTGCTTTGCGGATCCGGGGGTTGACGAGCGTTCGCGAGTAGGGGGCGGGCCCCCTAGTTTTTTATAATCTGCTCCGTCATGTTCATTAAGATTCAATTTAATCAGTAGTTATTTAATTCATTTCAACTTAATATGTTGACAAAGAGGGACTGGTAAGAAAATGTGAGTAAAATACTCATAAAATTTTGGAGACACACACGCACTAACAAATCCAAGACCACCATTCCTTATGAAATTAGTTTTGTTTCTTACGATTCTCATTAGTATCAGTAATCATCTCCACCTCTATATGGAAAGCTCCGTAAGATCTCAAAATCTTGACTAATTTGTCTTTTAAAAGAATTTAAAATCTAAAATCAAAAAGTGGAAACGTATTTGAGGTAAACAAGAAAGTTTTCGTGATTAAAACTAGAAATAAATGTACTGTCAAATTAAATAAAGTTGTCCGATTCCTTACCTTGTAGAGAAATTTGATCAACTATCAACACCTTTGAAATAAAAGTAAAAAATTGGAACAGACTTCCTCACGATGAACAATCCTTATTTTAAGAGGCTTTTGACTTTATTCTGCTGTATGAGAAATGTTTAAAATCAATAATATGGAGTCTTGCCACAAAAGGAGAACACGAATCCACAAGAAAACTAAAAAATTATCCAATCTCTCTCATTGTTGGGATTTATTATATTAACCCCGACAAGAATGGAATATTTTCTCCAATAGGTAACCTTGAGAGATGGAACAGACATACGATGGCGGAAGTAAACCACTATCATGATACCTTTGAAACATTTGTTTTGTAAAGAAATATTTATATTTTACTTCACAAGTTAAAATTTATAAATTTGAATTAATGAATAAATATTTTTATCTACCTTGATACCTAACTTTATTTCTTTCCCGCGATTTTTTCTTAAGTGTTCAAAATTATGATGTTGAAAACGTAAACATCATTGAATCGTCCAAATTGGAAAGAGCCTAACTCGACTTTTTGAATTCCGTTTTCGCAATTCCTGAGCACATTTTTACTACTCAATTAGATTCCTTTCCGTTCGGAACTTGTTCATCCATCGAAAATCTACTCTTCTTAACTTCTAGTTATTCTGTGCGATTTGTAATAGTTTATAAACTTAGACGATATAGCCAAAATAAGTCCTAAGTCTTGTAGCGAGCATAGCTACCACTCCAAAAATTAACTTATGTTTAAATATTATATTTAACAGTTTAACCCAGCTCTACCGTGAAGTGACTTTTGGTAGGTACAAAGTAACGCTGTTTCAATCCGGCTTGCTATATTGGTAACTCGAACGTTATTTAAACACGCAAAAATTTATAAATTCGATGGATGCCCGCGATGGATAGTTGCATCGCCATGGTGATGCTAATAACTTTCAATCACCTGGAGGCGCTGTGATAGTCTCCTCAGAAGAAATTTTCTTATCCTCTTCCGAAAAAAAAATTGATTCTGAATATTTCTTGTAGTTTTGGTTTTAGGGTCTTAAGAACATGTGTGCCAAATTTCAAGTCAAAATTCATTCCTCAAATGGGAACAGTTATTAGCCATTAACTCTCCAAGTGATTTCGACGAGGCATCGCGTCCATCAAGATCTGATCAATTTTGGTAATGACGAGATATTTCGTCATCACGATACCGTCGATTTTTTTATGATTACGAGATGAAGATCTGCTCAGTTTGCGTAATGACGAGGTATCTCGTTCACCAAGATTTGGTCAGTTTTGTTCTGCTGACGAGATACTTCGTCGAGACAACCACCAAGAGATTTAACTGCCCCATTGAGTTCAAACTTAAAAGGGCTCTTAACTCGTCCTAAAGAACGTTGATTGAATTCCGTCTGATGAAGATACTTACCGACTTTTTTATGACAGTGATCAAGATCTGCTCAGATGCTTTCTTTTGACAAAATATATCGTCCATCAAGATCTGGCAAATTTTGCTAAGGATGAGATACCTTGTAGAGACAACCATCTGGAGCGTTAACAGACGCACGCATATATATATATATATATATATATATATATATATATATATATATATATATATATATATATATATATATATATATATATATATATATATATATATATATATATATATATATATATATATATATATAATATATATATAAATTAAACCAGCTTTTTATCTTAACATATTTTCCAGAGTGGTTGGCATAAGTATAAGCAAATGGATTAATCAACTTGTATTTTGTACAGCATGTTCGAGCAAACATCCTTCAGCCATTTGAAGAGTCAAGAGTGTGATGAAACCGAAAAAAAAAACTTGGTCAATATTTTGAACTAAATGAATGATTTTGGATTCGATATGTCACCAATTCCTTAAATATTTTTCTAGTTCGTAAACTATAGCTACATGTAAAAAATAAACCGCCATTCATTTTTTTTTTGTTTTATGCACCACGTGATTACGATGAGATATCTCGTTCGTCAAGATCTGACCAATTTCGCTAATGACGAGATATCTCGTCATCAAGATACAGTCGATTTTTTGATGATGACGAGAACTGGTCAGTTTTTTATTAACGATATATAACGTCATATAGATACAGTCGATTTTTTTATGATGACTAGATCTGGTCAGTTTTCTACTGACAATATATCTCATCCATCAAGATTTGGTCAGTTTTTCTAATGACTAGGTATCTCATGAAGACAACCACTATGAGGGTTACATGGATATTTCAAACCTCTCATTGAGTGATTAACATGTTTCTACTAATGACGATATATCTCATCAATCACTATCTGGTCGGTTTTGCTAATGAGACGAGATACATCGTCCAGACTGCCACCAGGAGGGTATAGATTAGAGTTGAGAAATCATACCAACCAACGACCACTGAGTTTCGCTTGACGTCATGGTCGAGAAGGGTTAGGTGAAAGCCGTGAATATTATCTGAATTAATTTTTTAGTATACCTGAAACAATAATAAATAGATGTCGGAGTTTGGATTTATATAATTTCACAGTTTCGTCAGTAAAAAATTCACCCCCAAAGCGGAAAGTTTGACGATAAAAAAATAGACATCCCTAAATAAAATCTATCAGAGCCTGTCAAGATGAACTATCTTGTTAAAACTCAAAATTAATTTTTATATCGATAAATTACTACTAGCACATCATAAATATTCATAACGTCGACTAGTAGTAACGATCGTATTGCGTCCTCAAGAATGTACTGACATTTGGACGTGACTTTTTCCGGACGGTTCTTAAGAACACAGAGGATCAAAACCACCGTGTTGTGGGCAACTTGGAACAGGTAACTTGTTAACCAGCAACTTGTAACTCAAAACTCTTTCAACTATAATTTACGCTCAACAGGGCTCAAAGTGATTCGACTGGTTTTATGAGGAGATACATATCTGCAGCCTCTTTAATAAATAACAATAGACCTTTCATCAGATAACTCGGCGGACTTCAAAAAAGGGGATAGGGCAAAGAGGAGCGAATCGGGTACACCAAGACTAGCACATCATAAATATTCATAACGTCGACTAGTAGTAACGATCGTATGGCGTCATCAAGAATGTATTGACATTTGGCCGTGACTTTTTCCGGACGGTTCGTAAGAACTACGTTAATGGCTTCTTAAACCCTGCTTAAACTCTTATTCTGTTGTCATTCTCTTGATGGAACGGTCCAAGAAATAATTGAAAAAGAATCAAGACTGCCGTAATTATGTTTATAACCAAGCGGTTACATGAAATCGAAGAATGTCAATGTTTTCGGTAACATTTTTATGAGGTGAACGTTTTGGCTTGCCGCTGAGGTTCGTTTTGCGCTAAATAGACCGAGACTGCGACTAAAACCGTTTCATGGAAGAATACGAAAGTAAAAAAAATTAAGGATTCATAATAGGATGTGCAACTTTGATTAAAAATATGCAACTTTGATTAAAAAGTACTCATACAACTTCAGAATTGTTCTGATAGTGAAAGAACATACATAAAACATACATTCTATACAGCAAATTCAAATGGTCATGTTTTCTTAACAATAAGCAAATATTTTGAGGTTATTAATTTTTTTATTTTCTTATCATGTTTCAAAGTCATCATACTCGGAATTCACGATTTCCATTGATATTTCTGCCATATCTTTGGCAGTTTCGGAATTTGCGAATTACCGCATTTATATCTGTTCAACAGTGAAGACATTTTGCGCCACATAAAATAAAACGACAGAATTCAATATAAGATTAGAACTATTCATTCCTGTCAACAGGTTATTGATTCCTTATTCGCTCCTGATTATATTTGCCGTATAGAAAGGTGCACTATCGTGTTGAAAGCAGTCCTCCATGTTCTGAATGGAGGGAAATAATACTACAGTAGAATTCCAATTATCCGGTTCAGTTGGAACCAGATCCTCATCCGGATAATCGAAAATACGGATAATTGGATAATTCACATAAAAGGTTATTTTTAATAAAGAAACTAATTTTGTTTTGGTATGTTCTTTTTTGTAATTTTTGGCTTCGAAAACAATTTTGTTTACATTTTGTACTTGCATCTTGTATTAAAAACCATCATTACTTGAACATATCGGTCAAACACGGTTGTTTCGCTGTATTTTTTCGTTTTCGTGCAGCCAAGTCTCCCATGCTCTTGAGGTGAGTAGCTGTAAATCGTCGCATTCAGGCTGAAGCTCCATCCATTTTAATTGCTGTGTCAAGGCACTCAAACGCCTTACTAGCTGACGGTCCAGCGTCTGGTTGAGTAGCAATGTCGTCGTCATCTTACGGGTCATCAATGAGTTCTCTCACACTTTGAATGAGTTCATCGTCACTGACAATTTGGAATCCAGGGTCGTAAAAATCACACACCAGCCACTCGCCTACGTTCTCTGTAACTGCACTCAGAACATCCAGGAATTTTCACTATGATGCTTTTTATATCCTCAACTGACACTTCGTCCTATTCGGTTTTATCATTCACCGATAACAAACTTTTAAAATGCGGATTTTGTTGATTTTTTTTTTTCAAAACGATCCGGATAGCCGGAGTTCGGATAGTTGGAGTTCTACTGTATTTCCAAACTCCAACTTCTGTTTCATTATTTCGCGTGACTTTTCACCTATTTAATGGAAACTAAGGATCGATCACATCTCTTAGCAATAACGCTCTAAACCATCACTGGGATGATGTATTTTGATGTTGCAAAAGTCTTGGTTCTCAAAAATATCTCTGTAGAGACTGATCAAATTCCTTAATTGTGTGTATTATCAGATGGTACAAAATTCTGATTTTTTTCTGAGAAGGCAAACTCACTCCTAACGTGCCAAACAAGAATATCATATGTTACGTCCAAGGTCTTTGAAATATTTAATACATTTTAGGGTGTTTTATATCAATAATTTTATTTTAATTATTTTATTTCTACATCTATTTATTTTATTTTATCTATTTTATTTCTATATCTATTTTATTATATTTATTTTATTTTATTTTATCTATTTTATTTTATCTATTTTATTTTACCTATTTTATTTTATTTTATCTATTTATTTTTTATTTCTTTATTTTTTTTATCTCTAATAGTTTTCTAGATTTGATTCCACATTGACTGTATCGTTTCCTTGACTTTTCTAAGACGTCTGCCGACGAATTCCCTTTTATTCTCACTTCGTACATTGTAGAGAAATTTCAAAGGCACCGTTCAATAGGGAATAGCATTTTGATAAATTTATATGCATAAAACGAGCACAAACGACCGTCTTTATGTTAATATATCTTCATAACATTCAATACGAACCCCAAAATTCGATCGCAGATTTAGGACTTGAATCAAAATTTAACCGGATACCTAGATTCAAATTACTGTTCCCAGCCGTTTCTGAGTTATAAGATTGGGCCGTTTCTAGGCTGGTAAGATTGAGAGCTAATATTTTATGTAAAGTTAGCTTCATTGATTCATACGACATTTATTCGTATATTCCGACATAAATTTACTGTCCCTATATTTTTCAAACAAAATCTACTTAGTGTTTTTTTTAAATTAACTTTAAATGCGCAATATTAATTAAGAAATTAATATGCAAAAATTAGTAATTAGTTTTCATACTTTTTTTGCTAATCTATAAATGACTTTTTATGTGACCTTTTCAAATTTCAGTAGATCTTCTGTACCCTAGTAATTCACAACAATAAATTTAATGTTCGCAAATTTTATCCATTTTTTAGCAAAACTAAATAATTGATTTTTGCTTGGAGTAAAGCTCAAATTTTGCCCCCAAGTTTACATATAAAATTCCTTCTTTAATCAGTTTCTATTAAAACATATATAGGTAATATAACATACATAATAATCCTAATTAAGAACGCATATTAAAAATTAGCTTTAAAAAGAAACACCGCATAGATTTTGTCTGGGATCTTCAAAAGTAACATGGTGAAAATTTCAGCGAGATTGGAAATTATTTGGAAAGGTAATGAAAAAAGTCTGAGAAGCTAATTTGACATTGAAATCTTCTGGTGGTTAGCTCGTAATTAACAGAACTGGCCAGGTCTTGATGGACGAGATATCTCGTCATTAGAGTAAAACTTTCCAGATATATCTCTTCATCATCAAAAAATTGGCAATAATATTGATGAAGAGATATCTCGTCATTAGAAAAATTGGCCAGATCTTGATGGATATATTTTATAACCCTTAGAAGGGTTATATGCTTCAAATATTTCATACTCCTAATCCAGAAACTACTTGATCAAATAACTTATGACGTAATATCTGAAATTAAATTTTCATATAGACTCAAAAATTGGCGTCCAACTCGGGCGCACTCATTGAAAATTATGAAGCTTGTGGCAATTCGATGAACAAACAGTTCTTTATGCACAAATCTCATGCATATAAATTGAGAGGACATTCTCTATTGAATTCAATTCAATATAAAAAAAATATTTCTATTGTCTTATATGGTGAAGCAGCTATTGCAATTCAGAACCGCTATTTTTGTATAGTATAGTATTTTTTGTATAGTTTGTATTCCTTATGGATCGATTTGGTCCCTTTATTGGATGGTCCTTATGGATGGATTTGGTCCCTTTATTGGATGGTCCTTATGGATGGATTTGGTCCTTTTATTGGATGGTCCTTATGGATGGATTTGGTCCCTTTATTGGATGGTCATGATGGTTGGATTTGGTCCCTTTATTAGATGGTCCTTATGGATGGATCCCACACCGTCACCATCATCTCTTTGTGTTGTTCCAGTGTAGCGTTAATTGACTACTTGGCCACCAATCAGAAATGTTCAATGGTCGGTGTCATATAAATTCATTTTGCACTTGGACGTCAACTCGAATGTTCGTGCGATTTCCATCCCGTAAATGTTGATTAAATAATAAAGATGACGATTAAGAATAAAATTCCCTTGAAAATGAGTCTTCAATTCACGAAAACATAAGAGTTTAAAAAGTGCATTATCAGAGTTGTGACACAGCTCAGAGAGTGCGATAAGACGTGAGGAATCGGTGGATTTCTACTGAGAAAGTGATCACGCTGTATCTGGTCGACACCGAAAGCGTTTCTACCAGAGCACGGAAAGCATCTCTGTACTGCGGAGAGAAGATCTAATCCTTAGCATAGGTAGTGGAGCGTTTCACTGCGCGCAGTAATTAAACGCAATTTCCGAAATATTCTCCGGTCTGGACGAGTGCGAGTGTGGCCACTTGCTGAGGGTGTGTGAAGCCGAGCGGAGCGGCAAATGTGTAGCCGTTTAATGCCAAGCATTCACTCCCCTCTCTTATTTCTTGAATGAGTGGCGAAAGGGTGAAAATTATCCACGGATGATATAACAGGGTTGTGCTCTGGCGTCACCCTTTGTTGCCACTTCGTTTTCTTCAGAGCAGCCATCTCCAGACTCGTGTTTAATCCAGCATTTCCCTTCAGACTCTACTTTCCCGAGACTTCGGAAGAGTTTTTGCGAGTTTTGGTAATTATTGGTATGACGTTTCTTCAGTTTGCTGTGCCCAGTTGTTGCGAGTTCAAATGTTACCAGAATCATCAACCCCTGTTAGCGCATACAGTATTTGACAAGGCTGGCGTACAATCAGTACATTCACATGCCGTATTTTTGAAGATAGATTTGGACTAGGAATTAAAGTTATTTGAGGGTTTGCTCGATAATAGTGTTTTTATTTCGCTGTACCGTGCTTTATTTGCGAGTTCAAATGGTACCAGAAGGATAAACCATCCTTCATTTGTTTCAGACTTGTATTTAGAAATGTAATTGGCATAATTCGAATCAAGCCTTTAACGTATGACGTTTCTTCAGTTTGATGAGCTCAGTTGTTGAGAGTTCAAATGTTACCAGAATCATCAAACCTTGTTGGCGCATACAGTATTTGACTAGGCTGGCGTACGATCAGTACATTCGCACGCCGTATTTTTGGAGATAGATTTGGACTAGGAAAAGTTGTTTGAGGGTTTGCTCGAGGAGCAGCGTTTACATTTTGCTGTGCCATGCTTTATTTGCGAGTTCAAATGTTAACAGAAGGATAAACCATCCTTCATTTGTTTTAGACTTTCATTTAGAAATGTAATTGGCATAATACGAATCAAGAATCAAGCCTTTAACGTTCAATTAGACATATTTTGTATCTGAGAGCAAGAAAACAATTGCTTTTATTTGTGAATTCAGAGAAAAACAAATTTTCCCAATCAAGACTAATGTTAAAGTATAAACAACACTTCTATATATTCTTGTTTGGGTGATACTCCTCCATGGATTTTTAATTATAGAAGGCAGCGTATTTGTTCACATGCATAATATTTCTTGATGATAGTTAAAAAAAATTCATTAACTATTTTTTTTACTTAACAAATTTTACAAAACTAAAAATACGAAGTGAGTGAAATTATATTCTTATTCAGAATTTAAGAAATTAGCATTATGTTAGATGTCGGATTAAAATTGAATAAATATACTAATATGAGCAAAAAAAATCGAAACCGCGCACTTGAAATATAATATAAATAAAATACAAAATATGAGCAAAAGTTTCTAGATAAGTAAAACATTACCTTAAAATGTACGTTTTGGCATAATTTGTTTCAGTGATTTGCGTGAATGTTTGTAAGTTTCTCTTTGAACAATTATTATACCCACGATTTTATAAATCATCACCATTATTATCATTAAACATGAACTTTCGTGGCAGTAAAATATATATTGTAGATGCTTAGCAAAGATTTCAAAATGATTCATTTAATAAAATTCTGCTAATCAATTCGTTTCCAAACTGTTCTTTTACGAACTTGTTAATTTTCTTTTCGAACTTGTAACAAAATTGTTAATTATATGAACATTTATAAATGAATTGGGCTTACTTTATAAATCAAAATATTACAAAACGTAATTCGAGAGTGATTAGCAGTTTTGTATATGCTTTAAGTAGTCTACAGAATAGAGTGAAGAACTTCAGGGAAAAGTTTGGGATTTATTACAATTATTTAAACAGAGAAATCGGAAACTATAAACTGTGATGACGTCTCATAAAAATATCCAGTACAATGAGTAATTTAGCAGGTGTACGCAACCTGTGACTAGAATGGGAACAGAATTGATAGATTTTAGACTAGCCAATAGAACGTACATTAAATTGGGTGGCAGTCCATCACTACATATGAAAAACATTCCTTTCATTGTAGTTTTACTTACAGAATCATTCATTTCTTGATTACTTCGCTTACCTTTATGACATTCGCTAATTTTATTTGTTGCATGATTTTTTTTACTTGAATAGTTTCACAAGTAAAATTTAAAATTAAATTTAAATCTGTAACTATTCTCAACAGCACATTCACACCTACATTAACGCTTAAGTGGTAGAACAGTTTTTCTATTTATCTTTTGGGAAGAACAGTTTATAAAATTCCGAGAAACCTTTCTAGAGGAACAATAACTGATTTAGAACTTCAATCTTTGTTTCACGAGAGCGAAATCTGATAAAGAAAATGAGTATATGCAAGTTTTTTACGACTCCGAAAAACTTCTCAGAGAATGTCCATTAGAAAATTATCCAAATAATTCAAAGGTATACTACTTCTGAAGTAACCTAGTTTTTACAGTCCAATTATTTTCAGCTCTGGAACTTTTGTTTGTTAGTATAGAAAAAGTCAAAACGACCTTTGACTCGATGGATGTCAAATCAGGTACCATAACTAGCAGAATAGGGATTCGGGATCACTTTTTGTTTGTAAACAAGCCGATATCGAATCCGAGATCTGACAGAAGACATGATACGATTCAAGAATGGTCACATAGAAATAACGATCGGGTTAACGAGAGTAGGTTTTGTTTGAGGTCATTGCTACATTTTCCTGAATACGGCTTAAAAATGTTTTTGATTGATATGGATCAGTTTTGTCTCATTTGAGAGAGGGAAGCAAGGAAATAAAACTTATTATGAGAGCAAATCTTTACCTGTAGTTGTCCTCGATTTAATAGATGTACTTATATAATCTGTTGATAATTAGCCGCTTAAAATAATGGTTTTAAGCTAATTATCATGAAAACGAAAACTTATATTCATCATGCGCATCAAAGAGAGTAAATGTCTTTAAGCATATATCAATGTTACATATATGCACTGCTGGTAATCAAAATGCAACAACATGAAGGAAGCATCCAATAGCCTTAAAATTTTCCCGATGCGTAGATTATGTAAGAATATGTAAATGATTATCACTGCAGCGTATATCAAATCATGTGCGCCACTAACACATTACTTGTAAAATTCAAATTAATTTCAACTCGAAATCTTCCAAGTCATTTAATAAATATAACAGCAAATTACTTCCTTAGAACACATTTTGCACATATACATTCTAATATCCTCACAGATATTAGTTGATTAGTGTCATGAAAGAGTAATTGGCTTGTCAAAGTAATAGTTTTGTCATTCTACGTTATATTTACTTGGATACGTTATTTTTACATGGCTGCGTTATTTTTACTACACCTGAGTTAGTTACAACTAGATCGGGGCTGACAGCTTCAAGTAGATAGGTTTCTGAGCAATAATTCACAATAAAAAGAACGAAAGCAAAAATTATGATTTTAACAGAACCTATGACAAATGAGAAATTTACCTATTAAGAATCGCGCTTGGTAATTTTTCGAAGTATTCAACACATTTTTTCGTCTTGTAAAAAATAGTCACGCATTTTAATGCATATTATCTCATTTAGCCTTTTGATTACACTATAAAAGACTGAAAAAAATACTTTTTTGGGAGGAAGAATTATCACCTTAAATTAATGCATTTTGCGCATAAAATTTGGTTTTAAGGTCTGAGACCACAATGGATATCAAATGAATGAATATTTATATACCTTAGCAGCCATAATATTTTTGAACATTCATATACGAAGCCTTAATTATTTTAAAGTAGGATGCCCGCCATCTCGCTGACCTTACAAGGGTTTAAAAGAGTTCTTCTGATATACATCTGACTATCACTAAAAGAAGTAATATGCAAATCCCAATAATTTTTGACACTTCCAGTAGTCACGTGACTATTCCATGAAAAGCTGACGAAGTTGACCGATTTGATCTCTTATCACCTATTTTGGCGAAACAACATCTTACAACGGAGTACATGTGTGAATGCACTTTTCTATTGAGTGGCGACTAAAATGGTGAAATCGTCGAAGTCTTCTACTATTCGCGAGCCCATCAATGGATAGGCGTCTTCTCCATTGATTGATCATCTGATGGGTTCGCGAATAGTAGCAGACTTTGACGATTTCACCATTTTTGTCGCCACTCTATAGAAATGATCCAATCAGATCATGGATATTCGTGTTCATGCGGCAGATTAAAGTAATCTAAGGGTCATGTTACTACTAATTTTGGTCGCGTAATCCTGGGCACATAAAACGGTTACCAATGCTCACTCTACTTTTATGGTTTCTCTCTCTCTCTCTCTCTCTCTC
Organism: Metellina segmentata; assembly: GCA_947359465.1. Lineage (NCBI taxonomy): Eukaryota > Metazoa > Arthropoda > Arachnida > Araneae > Tetragnathidae > Metellina > Metellina segmentata. Next base: position 105,134,832 of record OX375875.1, read on the forward strand.
TATATATATATATATATATATATATATATATATACAGGGTGGTCCCGAATTCATGGTACAAACTTTAATGGTAGGTACAGGACATTGTAACAATGATTTATTGTATAGGAATGTATAGTCGCAAGTGACGCGGTGAGGCGTAAACAGGGGAAATAAAAGGAAAGAGAAATGGAGTGATCGGTTGGTATCATTGCCGGTAGAGGGCAGTAGATGTCTAGCCGCTGTTGAACATGATGCATCGCAGTAGGGAAAAGCGCCATTCACAATTGTGCTGCCGTAGACGATGGGTGACTTTACGTATGCAGAAAAAGCAGACATGCATTACATGTACGGCCGTGCAAATGGTAACGGCAGAGCTGCGTTACGAATGTATCGCGCGGAGTATCCTGATCGACGAATGCCGGATCATAGAATTTTTCAACGGTTACATCGTCAACTTTGTGAAACAGGTGCGTTCGACGTCAACAGACATGGCGCTGGTCGAGTAAGAGCTGTACGCACTCCAAGGCTGGAAGAAAGCATCTTGAACATTGTGGCTGATAGACCCGAGTCAAGCACAAGAACTGTTGCGCGTGACGTAGGTGTGAGTCATCAGACTGTATGCAGAGTGTTAAACGAAAATCGCTTACACCCCTTCCATTTTCAGAAAGTACAAGCATTGAATCCGGCAGATTATCCTCGCCGCGTGAACTTCTGCCTGCGGGTGATGCAGCAATGTGCGTTGCAGCCGGATTTCGTAGATTATGTGCTATTTACAGATGAAGCGACATTTTCATTCGAGGGTGTCTTTAATGCGCACAATTCCCATGTGTTGGCAACCGATAATCCACATGCAACGCGTCGACATGCGTTTCAACAACGTTTCAGTATTAATGTGTGGGCTGGTATTGTGAACGACTTTTTGATTGGCCCATACTTACTACCCACGCGGCTCACTGGCGGAAGCTATCTTATTTTTCTGAAAGAAGTGTTACCACAACTGCTGCATGATGTTCCGATCGCCATTCGTAACCGCATGTGGTTTCAGCACGATGGGGCGCCAGCACACTTCAGCATTGATGTACGGAATTACCTGAATGCCACGTTTGGTACTCGATGGATTGGGCGTGGTGGACCAGTCCCTTGGCCACCCCGATCTCCCGATTTATCGAGCCTCGATTACTTTTTATGGGGACATCTAAAGCATCTTGTTTATGAGACTCCAGTTGACTCAGATGAGGATCTCGTCGCTCGCTTATCTGTAGCTGCTGCAGGTGTGCGTGAAATACCAGGCATCTTTGAACGTGTACGCCAATCGCTCCACCGACGCTGTCAAGCATGTATCGATACTGGTGGACGCAATTTTGAACAATTACTGTAAACATGACACTTGTCAACAACGCTTTCAATAAAATCTTTGTTTTTCCTTTCGGCCGTTATTTCCCCTGTTTTCGCCTCACCGCGTCACTTGCGACTATACATTCCTATACAATAAAGCATTGTTACAATGTCCTGTACCTACCATTAAAGTTTGTACCATGAATTCGGGACCACCCTGTATATATATATTCCAAACTACTTCAGTACAGAAAACAAGTTGTTCAGGCAAAACCGATCAGCCGTTTACTTAGTACTAAGTGGAAAATTCTTTACATAACCGTACGAACTTCATGGTGCTTTAATGCCCGCTTCTGAATCATAAAATGGCGGTTCGATCTCCTTGTCCCCAAAGAATTCGAGTTTTACACTGGTATAATAGTTTTTAACGCACGCTTTTCATATATTCAGTCCCACGGGGCAATAACCTAAACTGTTTTCAAATCAGATCCTAACTTATTTATTTAACCTTTTGAATACGGGCTATAGATATAACAAAAGCGCGATTTTTATAACTTTCAATGTACAACTTCTGTAATGGCCGTAGTTTAAATTCTTTCTTGGCGCGATTTTTATAATTTTCAAAGTACAACTGCTGTAACGCGCGCGCGTCCGTAGTTTAAACTCTTTCTTGGCGCGATTCTTATAACTTTCAAGGTAAGACTGATGTATTGGTCGTTGTCTGAATTCTTTCTTGGCACGATTATGGTACAATTGCTGTACCGGCCGTAGTCTAAAGGTTAAGCCATGCGTTTCACTGAAGAAATTCATTTTACGGAGCATTTGTTTTTGTTGTCTATTAAATATTCGAAACATGAAGGAAAAGGTTTTTTGTTGCGGGCTCACCTTAACGCATCGTCATTTATTGATCACATTCGCTGCTATAAAATCAGGTGTCCAACCAGTAATCACGGGACAAAGCTAAAAGTACCTTCCGAATGGAGAAGGGTGCAACAATGTCTCATTATGGTATTGCACGTCATCGACTAAGTACATGATAGGAACTGTTCCTTGCGTGAGGTCCCTCAACCTTGAAACCAAACGTGTGCTAAATAACGCTTAGTATTTACAAGGGGCCCGTAAAGATCAACGCTTCCATTGTCTGTGGATGGACGTTGAAGTCTACGTCGAGATGAGTTATTCTGACAGCAGGGAGGAGAGAAATAGGAAGTTTACTTGCATCCTTACAACGGTGGTTTTGTGGCTGTATCAACCTGCAAACGTATTGTTGTTATCGTACATTGCTCTAAAACAGTAAACAGTTAATGTGTTAGGCCTAATTGACTGATTATAAAACATAAATTTCGGAAATACGGTTTTTAAAATTTTTTGTGAATCTTCAGTTGTAATAGAATAAATAAGAGTGCTGAGAGGAAATGGCCATCATATAATTTAATCCTCTGAGGGATTCAGATGCAAATACCTCTTCACAGATATATGCGTCTGAACGTCACGAATATACCTCTTCACAGATATATGCGTCTGAACGTCACGAATATAGCTCTTCACAGATATATGCGTCTGAACGTCACGAATATAGCTCTTCACAGATATATGCGTCTGAACGTCACGAATATACCTCTTCACAGATATATGCGTCTGAACGTCACGAATATATCTCTTCACAGATATATGTGTCTGAACGTCACGAATGTACCTCTTCACAGATATATGCGTCTGAACGTCACGAATATAACTCTTCACAGATATATGCGTCTGAATGTCACGAATATATCTCTTCACAGATATATGCGTCTGAACGCCACGAATATATCTCTTCACAGATATTGCGTATTCTACAATTAACAGTCTTCCCGTTATGGCTTTTAACCAGGGTTGTTTTCACCAACAGAAAATTTTCCAGGATTCCTTTAAATCAAGGGCTTCTATGACACTGTTGGAAGGGTAACAGATCCAGCCAAAGTCTGTCGTATACAAAGGGGGCTGGTACACGCTTAATCTGTAGTTGCCTCAAATGTCCTCATGTTGGAGTGGCGTGGAAGTTTGTAGAGTGGGGTGCCAGCTCAGGTGATGTACTCGCCATTCTACTGTGGTTCAAAATTAGGATTTAGCAAAATCTTTTCACTTTCTCATAGAGGCGTTCCCTGTTAATTCGTTGTGGGTGTTCAATCACTCGGTACGGAGGGGTCAGCTTCCACTCGAAGAAGAAGTGGTTCAAAATTACGTGGTGTTGTCCTTGGATTTATCCTTTGGGGTTTAATCCCTGACCATCGCCAATAGCCCGTTGAGTTGCTTTAGTGCGACGTTAATTAAATAAAGATACACTTACCTACCTTTTAATCAATCGATGTTGATTAGCTACTATGCGTGTTGTGGGAGAAAAGCAATGTTAAAATACTTGAAAATCTCGTGACATCTCAGACGGTAAAACTATATTTATCCTATAGTAACTTGAATGCAAGAACTGGGAACTAAAAAAAATGAAGAGGTAGTTCATTAACATCGTACTGGAGCAAGACAATGTGCTTTTGGCAGTGGTCTGCGAACGATCTCCTCAAATGGCCATTTTGAGTTATACTTAAATTAGTTGGGATGAGAGAGTATATAGAATTGAATGTAAGATCCAGGTACATTTTTTTACCCCTTTCGCTCTATGTATCGCCTGATGAAAAATGTACATAATACAGGCATTGGGGCAACTGTTTTTCCCTTTACCTGAAATCAGAAAATTTCATTTAATTCACTGTAGCAATATTACACAATTGGATAATTAAATAAAATGTTTTCGAGCAGTTTTAAATAGGTAGGTTGTTTTGGAATTTGGTGGCGCAATCGCCATATCTGGCCAAGCTATACCAAACACAAGACAACGTCAAGTAAAATGTATCGTGAAAGGTAAAAAAGAGTGTTGGAAAACAGAGTATTGGGAACAAAACAGGAAAATATCCCTTGAGTATTCTGGGAGCGGGAGACCCCTTGTTCACTGAAGACAGTAAACCCCATGGGAAAAGAAAAAAATCACCAGAGTACCTCCGTTAGGGTGTTTACGGGGTAGGCCGTAGAGATGTTACTAATGGTGAATTTACACTAACAGTTCCAACAGTAACTACTACCAAAGAATATCTGTGATTCTAAACTGTGATTGTGTTTCTAAACTGTGACTCAATCAATTTTGTTTGGAAATGAATACTGTTCTTCGTGATTTTAGAAAATTATTGCAAACAGTCTTTAACGTCGCGGTTTGCAACCTCCAAAAGATTACAACCGATAAGGCCTACCAAATGACTGATACTCAGCAGCAGTTTTCACTGCAACCGAATCACCAATACCAGTCGCAGTCACAGATCGCTATCACCGATGGAGTAAAATTATATCAGCTGATATCACTAGCCCCCAATCCCTTCTTCTGAATCTCAGTCGCAGTATCGGGATCAAACGATATTCCTCAATCACTGCTACCGAATCACAGATATTCTCAATCACTGTTACCAAATAACTTGTATTTTGATAATTCAGTAGCAGGTAGAAACTGTGATTTAAAAGTATCAGTGATTGAATAGCAGTTCCGTGATTCGCCTAACATCCCAAGAAGGCCGTACACCCGTAACGGAGATGTGCCTCCTAGGGTCTGTTTTGAATAGTAATTTCAAACTAGTATTGCATCATGACTCCCAATCAGCCACAGGCCTCTAGTTAAAGTCTTCAAGCGGCTATTCTCCAGGGACTTGAATAATCCGTTCGTAACCGAGACTTGGATAGACCAGTTGAATGCTCTTTTCACTTTCAGAGACGATAAAATTGTAACCTTTTCGGTCAAGATCATGTCAAAACAGTTTCTATATGCCGTCGAAAAGATTTACTCATTTATTAAGTTCTCCCTCTTTTGTTTCTGTAGTAAGTGTATCGTATGTGATTTGAAAGTCGAGTAACTTTTCCTCTCTCGTGGTCTATAATTTGTTGCCATCCTTTTATCCCGAAGAAAAAGGTCCCTTTAAATTGGCTCCGTCCCACATCTTTTACTACCGCTATAAATACGGGGAAGTTTCGTCTTTTACTTTTGGGCCACGAAGCAAGTCAACTTTTGGATCATCAGCAATCCGCGGGTCCTGAACCTTGTGACAGGTTGAAAAGCCGGAAATCAACACGTTAGGCGTTGATCCCTTCTTCCAAGGTCACGATGGAGAATACATTTCATTCCGATTCGAAGTCCCCTCAGGAAGTTTGAAATTTAAATAAAACTCAGCTTCATTTTGTATTATCAACAACAGACCTTCACGTGAATGAATGTCTTTAAGAAATGCGTCTGACCAGAATTCAAATGAATGTTTTTTTACATTAGCTGATATCTTGTCGTGCAGTTTAAAATTTATAAGGCTAATAGAAGTTCCTTTCTCATCAATTTCCATGCTTCAAAAACTTATTTTTATAGTAATCATTAAGCATATACTATTCAAATCGATATTATTGATACGACTATCTCTAACTAATTGGATAATTACTTTTTTTTTTTAAAAAGTATTATTATTACCGTGTCTGTATATTCATACATCACTTTTGAACTCAAGTCATCTCATTACTTTGACCTCCCTCGAACTCTTTTCCTTTCAAATAAATCACGTGTTTGCCTGTGTAAGATCAAATTACTCTTTCGTTAAACCACCAACTTCTACCAATGAACTTTCTTCATAGATCCCCTGTTCAAATAATCTTTCTCTTTTTCATTTTCCCGGAGCTCCAGTCGTCCCTAATACCCAACAATCTACACCTCCAAGCATTACATTATCACTTGTTTTTGTTGATATAAACTGTTGCTAAAAAGCATCTGCTCCATTTGTGAAATCAACATTACACTCAACACCGCTAAATCATTCTCACCTCTTACCTTACACCACTCTTTCACGACTGCAGGTTTGTAATTTCAGTTATTATGACAGATTTTAAAATGAACAGGACGTCAACTTGTGGTATGGGTACCTCCTCTTACGGACTCATTTTTAATAAATTGAACGGACTCTCACAACTACACCAAAACGATGCCGTCTACTGGCGATTATTCTACTTCCAGCTACTTCGTTTGAAGAGAATTTTCGGAAGGAATACTTTAAGAAATAATAGCATTTGACATCAAAGAAAAGTTTTGACGTCGAAGCGTGGATCAAATACTTCGAGTTAAAAAACCACTCATTTTGAAAACTCGAAAAATCGAACTAATTTCGGAACAATTAAAGGGGAAGCGTTGAACAATTATTTTAATTACTGCATCATCTAAACCGAATGGTCTAATATCCGTCAAAGACTTATAAACTATTTGTCAAGGACCACTCTGGCATCTTTTGATATATCTTCATCTCTTCAACTTACAATAAACCTGGATAGATACATTGATTCATACCTCAAAAAGAAATTCGACATTGGTCAACTACAGCTTCCAGAACAAATTCTACAACAGAAACGAACAAATGGTTTGTCTCGTAATATCAAGGAACTCCTCATCGCAAAGGAACCCTCTACAATTAGAGATCTCAAGACATCAGATGGCGATTAAGATAATATTACAACTTTAGAAAATGTAAAGAAAACAGCTAAAGATAAGTAAGGGAAATTTTTTTGGAATATTTAAAAAAACGAATTGGTGTTGGTAGATCAGGGCGTCTTCAGGGAGGAGCCTGGTCCAGATACTCAATCAAACTCTCGTACGGCAACAAATTTCTATTCCTAACATGTATTATGTTGGCACATACTTTACTCATGTTCCTATTTAGGGCATTTTCTAAATTAAGGTTACATTTTTGCATAAGAAATAAAGGAAACCGTTATAATAGAAATGCTATAATCAGTTAAAATGTTGACTGATTACTATCATTTGTTGAAATTTAAAATTAGAAACATCGCAAAATGAGTACTTAAAACGAAGTGAAAATAAAATTGAATAATGAAACGAATTAAAAACTTACGATACTTGAATAATTCACTAATTTTTTATTAATAAATATTGGTATTTATTTTTAAGTATTCATTTTGTTTAAGATTGGATTTTCCCTCTATTAAATAATAATTAGACCAATACAATGTGATGAAATAACTTAATAATCAACAGTGAGTGTCTATTAAGTTAATAAAAAATATCCAAAGCTATATAACTGCAAAGTAATTGCATATTAGCAGGCTCAGTAAAATACCTTGCTTTAAAACTAAGGAAATTTATTATACCTACAGCATATCGCACCCCGGCAAGAAAGTGACACAGTTGAAAAAATAAAAAGTTTTATGTTATGTCATTGAAAAATATGTATGAGATGCCCCAGCGTGTTATATTACTATTCAATAGAATATAATAGAAGTTACCACCATAAATATTTACCTCAGATTTAAAAGACGCTTATACTAATTCAATATACTAAGGGGCCTGCCCCCTGTTCGCTGACTCTCGCCAACCCCCTGAGGATTGCTTCGCAATCCTCATTGGTTCGCTGCGCGAACATATGCTCGCTTCGCTCGCCTCAATGAAGACATGTGTCCTAGCAGAAGGGATTGCTAACAAAATATGTTACCAAAAAAATGTTTTTCAAATCTAAATTTGCTGTATTACAGAAAAAATATATACAGTATCTCTAAAATCAGAATTCAAATGAAAACTTTGTGCAAATTTTGACTCGAAATGTTTGCGTTGCTTTGGAAATTTAATACCCAGCATGTTGTTTGTGTGTACATTTTCCCAGCACTCAAACGACCCACACTTTTTCATTGAGTTTGTTGCCGAAAGTTGTAGTGCAAGCGTCTTGTTGAACTATAATTGTTGGTCCTGAAAAGGACCGTTTTTTAAATGGCCCTGAAAATATCCTCCGCTTTCTTTGATTTCTATTATAAACTAACTGCAACAGCTCATTAAAATTTCCTTTTTTTTTTCAATAAAATTTCATCCGATAACGTTATAAATTCAATCGATGCGCGAGACTTCGCGATAAACAAACAATCGTACAGTATTGACAAAACGCGATTACAAATAACGTCTTTTTTTGCGAGCTACGTAAGATAATTATATATATAGAAGTTTCATAGCATATTTTAAGTTAATGTTTCTCAATTTCAGTAGTTTTGAGATGTGTCACTTTTTTTTGTCGGGGTGCGATTTGTTTAATCAGATTTTAATTTCTTAATAATTTATTTTCATGTGCATGAGCTCGTCGCAAAAAGAATTGTATCCATATCTAACACCATTTATTCACAGTTTCCGTTTAGTTTCTACCTTGAAATTACCTTCCCCTGTTTGTATGGCGAATACATTTCATTCACTACTAGACGCCCGGATTACCTTCGTTATTAATTCTTAAGAAAAACCATAGTGTTTTCACTTCCTTATGTTTGAATGAACGGGAATATGAAAACGAATAAAAAAAGATGGAAAGTACTCTCCAATAAAATCACAAACCCTATAAATCGTTCGTCTGTTTAAATCTGACTTAAATTTATCCATAAATGTCGTTAACAAAGTAATTTTTAAGCTACTAGTGTTTGCACTCCAGGTGAAAATTTACCACCTCGCAGTTATGAATGATTTACGTGACTGACTTGGATAACGCGCTCCTCCACAACTCAATAACTTCCTTTAAAAGCAACTTGTTCACCGGACTTGGAAGTTCATTCACGTGAGCACCTGTGAATGCAAATACTCTGCTCCTACGACCTTTATTTCACGGTCTTTCGTTGCATCTCCAAAGAGGCATCGGGAAGAAAAACAAAACATGCTTCTTTGCAGTTGCGCCAACTTGGGGAAATTGTTGGGGTGGGGCAAGTAAAACCTTAAGTGTGGATTTGCATATGCACTGAAGCCCCAGAAAAGCTTGCACACCAGTCTAATACTTAGTACCTCCCACAGCAGCATAGAACTGCAAAAATACGACGGGGCATGGACTCTTAGAGCTTGCGGAAGTATTATGTAGGCATTGAACGCCTTACTTCCTGCAGAGCAGTCCACAATGTTCCGAAACGTCGGATTTATGTCTTCCACAGCGCGTTCACAACAGCCCAGATGCATTCAACAAAGTTGGTATCGTGTGACTTAGGTGGTAATGACAAGACCCCAAACTCAGACGAGTATTCTCCTCTAACCATAATTAGCGTTTCTAGACATATGTGGTGGCGTATTGACGTTTGGAAAGAAGCGAAACATATTCGAATGAACGCAGGATATTAACGGGTGTAACTCGTCAGAAAAGATGTACACTTAGGATTCACCTGTCAGAAATGTATCAAGGGTACCACTGAATGCCAACTGAATAAACCCCATTCCATTACAGAGCCCCACCACCAGCCCGTAGAATCCCTTGTTGACATGTTAGATCCATGGCTTCGTGGGTTTTCTCTAAAAACGGACTCTTTCACTTTCCCGGAAGAGTTGGAAACACTACTAGTCAGACCAATCTTTTCAGCCATCAAGTATACAGTGGTAGTATTCCCAAGCCCTGGCAAGGCGCATATCTGTTTGCCGAGTATCCATCAAGGTACTTGATTTGAGGGTCGGCTCCTAAGGCTCATATCTTTGAAAGAACATTGCGCAGTCGTTATGTTGACGTCTCGGATAACCTGGCGCACCTAGCGCGCCTCCCACATGCCCGGTTCTTCTTTCGTTTCCTCATTCGGGGCTTTCCCTGCCCAGTGTGGGTTTTAAGTAACTCGGTACGGAGGGGACTGCTTCTACTCAGAGAGAAAGAGAGTCCTTATGTTGATGTTTGTTGAGAACCAAACTTTGAATTTCGATTATATTTGTTGAACGTCTATCACATGAAACACTTCTTTCCAGCCGATGCTGGTCATGTCCACTCAGAGACGATTTACAGCCACAATGCTCTCCGAAGTGACAGGTTTTGCAAGAATTCTTGTTGTCGCGGTACATCTTTATAATGGTTGTACGTAAAAATCTAAATATCTCATCTACCTCTCAAATGTTATAATCTATCTTACTAGCTCCAACTATTATACTGGTGGTGGATCCGCTTTCGGAGCTTGCGCCATAAAAAAAAAACAAAATCCATCCATCCAACTATTAAACCGCGTTGAAAATCGCTTCAATCAAGATGACTTACCATTCACAAAGGACAAAAAGATTTAGACACTTCCACAGGTGTCTATCGTTTCATACATCCACTGGCAGACGCAGAGGCTTGTCTGTACCAGTTTCTCTGGCACTTCAGTGTAAATGCACGAACAATTGCGTGTAAACATACGAGTGTGTTTTCGAAACTCATTTAATCTTGTTTGCGCAGTTCATTACTAATATTATCGATACGTGTTTGTAATATTTATCAGAACTCGAGATGCTCGTGTCCCTAGATTTAGTTTCTCATCTCATCTAAACATCGGCTATGTGACCTAACAAGTGTAATCGAGTCACTGCGTATTTGGTTACTTGTATTATCTTATGTAGTTCTAGGGGGTTCCGCCCCCTACTACCTACGTTCGCCAACCACCGCATGGGGAAAAAAATCTTCAAAATTTTCCAGGGAACACGATGAAGAACAAACCGTGTTAATTTCGTAATTTTCTGATCCGTACTATCTCGGGAAACCGTCTAAGAAACTAGCGAAAAAACCCAGTTTTCAATCTTGCGGCGCGGCGGCGGTAACTTTTTTAAATATAGAGAGAATATTTCAGCTGACGCGGTCATATTTGAAACCCGAGCAACGCCAGGTTATTCAGCTAGTCTACCATAAATTTTTAATACTTATCACTAATGTAGGAATGTTTGAGGATCTCAATCATAAAAATACGAAGTGGCTGAAAAGAGGTTGGAGGGTTCTTGGATTTTTAATTGGGTGATGAATGTGTGTGTGTTTTTTAAACAAGTTTTCAGGTTATTCACTAATAATACTTTTATATTTATCTCCTGTATGTTTAATATATTCTATACCAAAAGAATCGACGCACCATGCGTTTAAAGTTCTTTATGATAAAAATATCCCAGTCCAATGTTGCTAAGGAGCAATTGATTGGTTCTTTCCTCCATCAAAATAGCAGTCAACACCACAGTTTCGGGATACAAAATAATATTTTGGGATTTAAAAAAGTACTGAATAATTTTCCTGAAATTAATTCTTAAATTTTGTATGAAAAGCAAGCGTTCAAAGCCCTTTATAATTAAAATGTCCCAGTCCAATGTTGCTAAAGATCAATTGATTGGTTCTTCCTTCCATCGAAATAGCAGTCAACACCACAATTTCGGGATACAAAATAATATCTCAGGTTTTTAAACAAGTATCGAATAATATTTATCGAATTAATTCTAAAATTTTGTATGAAAAGTATGCGTTTAAAGCTCTTTCTGATTAAATGTCCGCGTCCAATGCTGCTAAACAGTAATTGATTGGATCTTCCCACCATCAAAACAGCAGTCAAAACCATAACACCAGTCTCTTGATACAATATAAAAGCGTAGGCTTTAAATAAGTACCGAGATGTCTACAAGTGAGACCACACATGAAAGGTCTGTCGGATCAAAGAGATCTTTCCTCTGTAAATGGAAGCGAAAAAAATGAAATTACGGCGTATGCCCAATAGAGAGTATGGTATTGAGAGACTAATTAACCTTGGCTACCGAGAGTGGAGTTCCGCAGAGCCGAGTAGGATGGGTTACAAGTTCAAAAGACTCCCTACCGGAGATCTGTGCGTCGACTGCTGGATAGGTCACGATTTAATTTGCGTTTGTGGAGAAATATCACAAAAACCGGTTCCTCCTATTCCCCTTTCGGCGAGGAATTTTAGAAATCGATCCTGAAGAAAGACCCTACCAACATATAATTCTTCCGATATGTCGCTGATGGGATTAATGCTGATGTGATTGATAAGCGGTGCGAAGAGGAGAAAGATACATGCTTAAATGCCGATTTCATTATTCAAATGATTTGAAGTTGATCGCGAATACACCTGCCATTGCGGTCTCCAATCACTTGAATAGTAATTTAAGTGATATGATTACATATCTGCAACACAATTTTACCTTTGAACGTTTAGCTGTTTTACAGGTTACGGTTCTGTCTATTCATGTAAATGAAATTCTACTCTTGTTGCCAAACGTATTTTCTGTCTTCGTCCTACTCTAATAACACTATGGGATTTCTCACATAGTTGCAGCTGTGTTAAAGAGAAAACCCACTGTGCTTCAAAACCGTTCATGTCACATTCAATATCGTGGCAATTTAAATACCATAAGGTTGTATGGATTTATTTGGTGTTCACCCCTTGGGTACTTTGAGACTCGTCATGCACTTGTTTTGGCCAAAGTTACGGATGACGAGTCTAATTCGTCATTCAAACTAGGACAAAATTAAACATGTACATTCTTGTTCATGGAAAGAGTGATTGGTGTTTCGAGACTATCTTTGAATCAAATGATTCAATCGTTCTCTACCAAAATACACTTTATTTAATCTGACTCCATTCATATAAATATTTACACGGCTGCGTTATCAGACATTCTTTTTTGGAATGAACGCGGAGACCAGAAGCTGTGCAATCTCTCTCATACTGTTGCCATTCTTATAAAACGAAATAATTCGAAAATATAGCAGTAACTAGTGTGTAAACGATAATACGAAAATATAACAGTAATTAGTGTACAGACGATAGTACGAAAATATAACAGTAACTAATGTGAAACGATAATACGAACTTCTTTTTAAAATAAATCTGTACCCAAGGGTCTGTTATGGAAATATTAACATCAAATAAATAATTCCGAGAGATTTTAATAGTTGTTCCATTGACCCGAAAAGAAATCAAACTATTTCACATTATGCATACTTACATGATGCGTTAAATTTAACCCAAGTAAGGATGATTCATGACTGTATTTTGTAAAAAACTATCTAATGTGCGGCTGTAAATTAGCTGTTCACAGAAAAGGAAAAGAACGAATCGGGACAGTAATCGGGTTATCAATTTGATTTTAATTGACAGTAAATTTTATTCTTGGAGGCATTCAATCCAAGTTACCAATATTTGTTTCACTATTTTACATTGTCCAATAGAAAATCTAATAAAATGAAATCGTGTTAACAAATTAACAACAGTGTCTAAGACACTTGAATTATAAATTAAATCCACTTTAACTTATCTCAGACAATTAATTAATTCATTCATTCAAAGACACACACCTTCAAAGATTATTTGGGAAAGAGTGATGTAAGAGCATACAAAATATCTAATTGATTTGTACGATTTAATTCCATGCAAAATGTTTGATTTTAGTTTAAATAGCTGTCATTAAACGTATATCAACCAGTTTCATATTTGCATACAGTACGTATTTCTTTATTTGCATATGATACATTTTTCTAACTGCGTGTGCAGTGATCGTTTAGCGATAAACAGTACCATACCTACGTATTACATTTTTATTAATATGCTTAAACTTATTTTAGCAATCATTTTACAACTCTCAATCTATTCTTAAAGTTCACAGTAACTAAAGTGGTTAAAAATGTTAGAGAAAGATGAAAACCAGAAAATATACAGTTAAAATTCATTTTTTTTACTTTTGCGTATAAACCCAAACCTTGTTTTTCACTTTCAAATGAAATGTCGCATTGTCTTGATTCATATATTTTCAAGTTTTTTACATTTTCATTATTGTTACAAAAATTTCTCTTGCATTGCACTGAGAAAACATTCTTTGTAACAAACAAAACCAGAAAACATCTGAATAGCATCTTATAGACACTATCATTCTTCACTTTCCTTTGTGGAGACATAAATAATGAACGACCTTCTGTAAAATTAATCAATAGATGTGTTCTCCTCGCAAAAAAATACCCCATGAGCTGTCTTGTAAACTCATTCTCGCTTTATCAGATCTTCATGAAGCGATTCATTAAAGGTTGTAGTCATGTCACGTACATTTTATAATAAAGTAATTCGTTTGTTATGCTGAAATCAAAGATTTTTGTAATAAACTATACAACTTAAATGCAAATGCGCAAGTTATTATTGCGGGACTATGCATCCTACGTGCTGAAAATATATACTGTGGTAGTGTACTTAATTCATAATGGATTAAACACTGGTAACAAGCACTAGATATAATCCTAATTTACGGTACTGCCCTTACCTCTGTGACATGTATTGTCCATCAAGCGCAGTTCCCTAACGAAAGATGGTTTCGTATTTGTTATATTATTTCATATTTGAAACGTATTATTTCATATTTAAAACATATTATTTCATATTTGAAACGTATTATTTCATATTTAAAACATATTATTTCATATTTGAAACGTATTATTTCATATTTGATACGTATTATTTCATATTTGAAACGTATTATATCATACTAGGGGGCCTGCTCCCTGCTCGCTAACGCTCGCCAACCCCCGGAGGATTGCTTCGCAATCCTCATTGGTTCGCTGCGCGAACCTATGCTCGCTTCGCTCGCCTCAATGAAGACATGTGTCCTAGCAGAAGGGATTGTTTACAAAATATGTTACCAAAAAAAAATGTTTTTCAAATATAAATTTTGACTCGAAATGTGAGCGTTGCTTAAAAAATTAAATACCCAGCATGTTGTTTGTGTGTACATTTTCCCAGCACTCAAACGACCCACACTTGTTCATTGAGTTTGTTGCCGAAAGTTGTAGTGCAAGCGTCTTGTTGAACTATAATTGTTGGCCCTGAAAAGGACCGTTTTTTAAATGGCCCTGAAAAGATCCTCCGCTTTCTTTGATTTCTATTATAAACTAACTGCAACAGCTCATTAAAATTTCCTTTTTTTTTCTCATTAAAATTTCATCCGATAACGCTATAAATTCAATCGATGCGCGAGACTTCGCGATAAACAAACAATCGTACAGTGTTGCCAAAACGCGACTACAAATAACGTCTTTTTTGCGTGCCACGTAAGAGAATTATATATATAGATTTGAAACGTATTATTTCATATTTGAAACGTATTATTTAATATTTGAAACATATTATTTAATATTTGAAACGTATTATTTCAAATTTGAAACGGATTATTTCATATTTGAAACGGATTATTTCATATTTGAAACGGATTATTTCATCTCGTACAGTAAATTTTGCTGCGTCAATAAAATTTCTCCCTGAACAATCGAACTTTGATCCTCCATTTACATCTCAGTGCTATCGATTGAGCTAACAATATAAATATTTGTTTATTTTAGTTATTCAAATATAATTTGTGTATATATTCTCTCTATTCTCTCTCTACAAGTCAGCTCAAGCATGTTGTTAGATCATACAGCTGGAATTACAAAATCAATTTAGTTTTCTACACCCAAAGGGATTTTCATACAAAGTGTTTTTGGTGTCGCTTTAAAATTCTATTAATTTAAAAACACTTATTAAATATTGGGATAAATATTTTTTCTTTCCTACTTAAATTTTACTTGAATATTTTTTTTACCCTCCTGGTGGTTGTCTCGACGTGATATCTCGTCAGAAGTAAAATTGATCAGATCCTGAAGAACGAGATACCTCGTCATTAAGAAAACTGACCTGATCTTGATGAACTGAACTAAAAGACCCAAAGGGTAGGTTATTAATTAGGTACTGTAGGATTGGTTTCCACCAAAACCCCTCTCGCCCAATAGGAGTTTCCTCCTAAAGCGCTCTCTATATAGTAGTTACTTCCTCATAGATAGCTCCTAAGATGTCATGCTGATAAGATGTATTAAGATGTTTCTAGCTAAGATGTAACTCTCAGATGTTATTTAATGTTTTCCTTAACTTTAAGTGTTTGTCCCAACCGTGTAACTGTCCTCAATGTACTAATAAACGTTTATAATTAACTAATATAGTGTTCTTCTTGAACATTTCTACAGTTACGGTGGCTCAGCCTCTTGGTTCCTTTTAACCATTTGGTTTCCCCTCTGATGAGCTAAGATAGTTTACTTAAATTTAAATCCCTAGCACATTTTTATCAGTCAATCAAAATAATACCAATTTTTTTTTGTCAGATAGGCGAAAATAGAATGCACATTTTTGTGGGCTACAGAATGTTTGTAATTAGTTTGTGTCTCATAAGATGGTCTTCTAAGAAACTTCTAAAAAATGAATTAGATAGTGAGGAAATGAATTAGATTAATTAATCGCAAATAGCTTTCTTGTTGGAGCTCATATTCCTCTGATCACACACTGGTGAATGATTTTCTTAAAGAAGCATACAATGGAGACCTCAGAGATGTAGATGCAGAACCTATTACGTCTTATGAGGAGTTAAAATATTTTTTGGTTTGTTGCTGGAAAGAAAATTAAGTTTAAAGTATTTTATTAAAATAATTGGTTACGTTCTATCTTGTATTTGGCTCGGCTTGTCTGTCCTTGAACCTTGTCAACATAAAACCCAAATCAAACAACCAAATAAACCATTTTTGTCAGATCGGTGAAAAACATAATTTATGTTTAGTATGCCACAGAATTTTAGTAGTTTGTTTATGTGTGCCATGGAATAAAAAAGCTTGACACAATCGGTAGTTTAATGAATTGGATATTTTAGTTAGTTACAAATAGCTCTCTTTCTTATATTCCTCTTATCACTCAATCGTGAAAAACTCTTAAAGAAGCACACAATGAACGACGTTAGAGATGTAGGTGCAAACCTATTAGCTCTTATCATAAGTCCATCTAAAGCGAAACGATTTTTGTACACCAAGCTCGTTTTATTGTACACTCAACGTACATTTCCTTTTGAATAAGATCTTAGAACTTGACTTACGCAGTTTCTTTCTGTTTGTAAGGACCAGTTTCCAAATTATCAGCATTGTTTCAAATGAAACTGTGTAAATGAAATATTGATGAACTATTGAGATACAGCCTGACCGCTTTTGCTAAATGCAAAAGTTGAAGTTTTCTGTATAAGTGACAATGCCCATTTTTTTTATAGCCGAAATACTACACAACTGGCATTTGTGCAATTAGGGCAGTTTAAAGAAATTTCACTGCTGGTTAGTTAATTATGAACCCAAAATAAATCCCTACAACTGAAATCTTTATTTCAAATGATAGTTAAAAATATCTGCTAGAATTTATCACCAAACCTTTCCATTTTTATTTAAAGGAAGAGTTATGTGAAAAACAGGAATTTTGAAATCGCATCTTCTTTAAAATCGCACTTGTATTGAAAATATTTTATTTTTACTTTTAATAGAAATAGATTTTGAAATGCTTATATAGAGTAAAAGGCAATTAGAATTTTTGAAAAAAAAGTAATTCGCATTAATTTAATTTTTCTGGAGACAATTTGGGCTTCTCGTTATATTTTTTCACATAACTTCCAATTTGTGCAACTAAGCTGTAAAAGTACTCTCTATGAAACAAAGAAGACACACAAGATAAAATTTTTCATCTGTATTTCAATGTGTCAAAAACGGTCTTCTATCATTTTATGATACAGTATATAATATACAATTTTACCTTTGTAAAGGAAAAGTAACTGTGTTAAAACTGTTCCCACAACACTATGTAGAGTTTGGATTCTCGCTACCACAACCATGGTTCCGAATCCCAGTGTGTATCGGAATTTTGTGGTAGTTACGAATGCAGTGTATCAACTGCATGTCCCTATGCGTTGGTGGATGCACAAGTTCATCCCGATTTTTGCTCTAAATTGCAGTGCATTGCAAAACCGAAGTGTTATCAGTACTTTACGTGTAAAGTTTTGATACTTCAAAGAAAGAATTTCAGCAAGTACTTGGGGGAAAATGTGTTAGTGGGTTGTGATTTTTTAAATTTTATTAAGCATTAAAGATGGCAGAAAATAAGGAGCATTTTCAACATATTATACTTTTTAATTTCCGAAAGGCTAGAAGGCTTCACAGACGCAAAAAAAATTATCTGTGCTCTGTAGGTGAGGGTGCCGTTGACAGTTCCACGTGCAGTAAGTGGTTCAGAATCACTTTTTTATCAAGAAACCTCAGAACTTCTAGGAGCGCGGGATTATGCAGCTACTGGAAGAGAGAGAGAGAGAGAAGGAGGTCATTGAAAAGAACGGTGCACACTATATTGATTAAATTTATTTTTTGTGTATCAAATAATTTTTCTTCAATTATTTTATTTTATTTTTTTTTTTGCCAAAAAACGGGACGAACTTTTGCATCATTACAATAAATAGCTTCCGAAAAGCAAAAATTAATCACGCAGCGTAATTCATTCTACTTGTAAATGAAATCACAACTATCGCAATCATGTTTCATAATGTCCAGTTTAATTTCATGTATAGTACAAGTTAACGAAGGTACACGAGTAAACGTGTTCTGGTAAAAGCATGTCCGATCTACCATTCGAAAGTTACGGAAACGTTTATTTTTTAACAGAAGTTGCGGATTAAAAATAGACCACACTTGCCAGTAATTGTCATTAGAAATATCAACCGTGTACGGCATTCCCTTGCGATCGATTTAGTAAGATGTAACAATTTGTTTTGTAACTCAGTTCACACACACGATCTGAAAGGAAACGAGACGAGAATAATTCGGGGTGTTTTTCAAGGTGAACGACTTCATTACATCAAGTGGAACGTATAAGCTCCTTTCTCGCTTTTCTACTTCAGGAAATAGCATGGACTTGGTACGTTTATAGAAAAGTCAACACATTGTATTCTTATACATCGGAAGCACGATGCAAAATTGTGTCTCCTTTGTGTATGGGCAGAATGATTATTTGCTGGCAATTAAAATATTTGTGACTTGTCTCTCTCGGTTTCGGAAACCGCTCTCTCGGTTTCGAATCCTACAAGCTTTGTGAGATAAATAGTTAGCTACCATTTTAAGTTTGTACGGTCTGTAGACATCATATTTTGGCAAATATTTACTCTTTTTTAATTCATTAAAAACTAATCTACGAACTAAACTCGGAGAATTGAGTTTGGAACACTATATGTTTGGATTTCAAGACTACGTCCAGTAGTTTTGTTCTGTCGACAACACGGGAAGCACACGCACTACTGTATACCTTTTAATTATAAATTTGGATGTAATTAATAGAGTTGTTCTTGTTATTGGTTGCTCAAGCTGTACTTGTTAAAGCCATGGTATGGAATGATATTTTAATCAATGTCAGACTGAAGCAACACAATTGGCCATTGGTGACTGTCCGGGTTCAAACCCGAGGAAAACACAATGTAATTTTGAACCACGGTCAGATGATGAGATCGTATCTGAGCTGGCAACCCCAATCTCCAAATTTCCACATCACGCCAACCTGAAGACATTTGAGGCGACAACAAATTTAACGTGGGCCCCTCCCCATTTATACACGACTGTCTTTGGTTGGATTCGAACTCGCAACCCTCCGTTACTATTCCTTGTCGCAACTCGTCCGCTTTTGGACCTTGCGCCATAAAACCCCAAAACCTAATATGCTACTCTTCCAACCGGGCTACCACGTCCCTGGGTTCTATGGAGAAATAGTCATATTTGGCCAAACAAGGTCAAGGATAAGTAATGGACTTATCATGACTACCACATCAAAGGCATAATCTGCATTCTGGCGATTTTCAGCTAACTGCATTTTTTGAGTCACCATTTCATGTTTTATATTGTGACAAAGCCACAAATCTTGATTCTTAGTGGAAATGCGAATTTCCATGAGTAAACAATAAACTTTGAGTCGTAACTCGAATTTCCCCGAAGCATCTTAACTTTGAACGAGTTTTTGTAGAAACGTCAGTTTTGTAGATTCGTACTTTTGGCGTGGGTAATGATATTATCGCTTAGAGCAGATACTCTTTAACTGATGTTTTTATGAGACACTAAATGCTTATTTTCATGATGATGAGGAATATGTTGTCATATTGTAATATAGTTCACTAATATATAGCACCATCAAAATGCTTAGAATATTAATTTTTTGGACCTGAACACTAATGGCAAGTCTTTATACAGTTGTACTGTAAAAATGTTCTACTCAGTTAATAAGTTTCCGTTCTAAGCCGACGATATAATGACACAGAAGAGAGAAATGCAACCAGGATAAGTTACAAGAGTCGAACCTGTGGCACGTACAACTTACAGGTTGATAACGCAGTGGTCAAACCCAATGAGTTAGGAACTTAAGTTACTGTGTCACTATTGAGGTCATTTACTTGTTTGTTATGTCCATATACAATGAACTTACCTAATAGCTGCAGAATTGGCGGGTTCGCTGGAAATTGCAGAAATATTTCCTGTCTTGAATTATTCCATTAAAATGGTCCATCAGTGTCCGGAGAAAAGGTACTGAAACGATGAAAATAATGCAATATTTGGAATTATCGTCTAGTTACATGGGTTTATCGTTAGATTATTTCAACATGTACAAACATGTTTTCAAAACTTTCAACTCAATTTCTTAAGAACTGTATTTGTGGAATATAATGCTTTATTCGAACGGTGATGCATCAACAATTAATTGATTTATTATAATTATTTTGGTATCGTTATAATCTATATATTACAGAGGATATTTTGACTCTCAGTCCGTTTTAGTAGTTAAGAAATGAATATGTAGTTGGTATTTAAATATTAAAAGTCTTGAAAAAATCAATATTTTTATGCTTTTATGTGGTGAAAACAAGAGTAAAAACCTATTCCCTCCATCAACTTGATAAACTGTCAAAACATGAAAAATAATATCAGGAATAATATTAAAAAAAATTGTTTTTCCGAACAAATTAGAATTTGAGATATCACTCTTCGAAAAAGCTGCTAATTAGCTAACTATATCTAAAATGAAAAAAATAATAAATAGTTTAATCTGATTTTTTTGCACTGAAATAACTTAAAACTAATGACCTATTGTAAAAAATCGGATTTTTAAAGTCAAAATTAAAAAAAAAATCTATTGCATATGTTTACCGAAGTCTCAATCGCTTACATAGTGGAAAGTTAGATTCCATTTCACAATCTAAATCAAGGTTCACCATCTTTCCCTTATGGTGGCTCCACACCAACGGCGACAGCAACAGAGACAGGCAACATTTTGTCGCTTGTCTCTGGTGCTGCTAAAAGAGCCTTCACACCAGCAGCGACAGCAATTTCTTTGCGCATGCGCATAACTTTCTTTTTCGAAAGCAAAACATTTATTTCTGATTCTGCAAGATGTGGCAGACAGATCACGTCTCTCCGCCTTTAATAAAACTCCTTTTATTCTTGTTAGACGAGCTTAGCGGCATTTATCTCCGGTAGAACAATTTTGGTGGAGTTACTTAATTCTAAAATGGAATGTGCCCAAAATTTAAAAAATAGTAGAAATAAAATAAGTTGTTTGGAATTAAATAAGTAGCTATGAAGTGGTAATAAAAGTTTAAAAAGTAGTATTGCATCAGTAAACAGATTGCCGGTCGCGGGAGCTAGCGTGGTCACCCTCCCAAGTACTGACCGCGACCGGAGGTGCTTAAAAATAATAACCCATACTTGGGACGGTGCTGTACTGACTGTTCAAGCTTATAGCTGATACAAATTGAATAGTTAAAAACTACTTCTTTTTGGCAAGGAAAAAATAGTGATGAGAGCGACTTTATAATGTCTCTTCAAAGAGGGGTTAGATTTTAATCAGCTATCTGCATTAAATATCGTGGTTTATTTTTTTCAAAAGTTTAGCGATAGGGGTTTTAAGGGAGGTAATTTTAAGAACGTGTCTTATAATTTCTGTTTTTCGTTGGAACCATCTTGCTTTGGAGATGGTTCGGTGTGTATAAGTTTGAAGGATTTCAAGTGAATTTATATTTTTGTTATTAGTAGATCCCCAAATTTGGCATGCGTATGTGATTTGAGATAGATTAGGTACACGAGTATTTTGTTTTCAATAGTCATTGGCGAATTCCGAGCAATTAGGTTGAAAAGTTAACGTTTTACGTCTCGGAATTTATGGATAACGTTTTTTGTGTTCTGATTCCATGTAAGTCTTCTGTCTAGGATAATACCTAGGTATTTAGCTTCCTGAGCCCATGGGATTTCGATATTATTAATTTTTAACTTGCTGGATGAAAAACATCAACCGAAACCGGATTAGGCTTTATTCTGATTGGCTGTCAGCACGGCGACAGAGACAAAAGTTGAACTTCCTCCAAGACTTGAAAGTGCAGCGACAGCGACAGAGACGAACCGGGAGAAACAAAATTTGTTTGTAATACGCATGCGCAAAGCGAAGAGACAGCTGTTTTTGTCGCTGTCGCCGTTGGTGTGAAGCCACCATTAGAGGATTAATACCGGACCGTCGTCAATAGCCAGTTGTGTTGCTCTAGTACGACGTTAATGAAAAATTACCAATTACCAAACTTAGACATCTTCAATAGTTTCAGGATTTCTCGTGGAGCCACTATTTTATTGTTAGGTAATTAAAATAGGACACGCAAAAAGATGCTTATGTGAGCTTCTAGGTTGTTTATTTTATGGTTTCAATGTTCATTGTATGTATATAATATGGTATATATTATTATAATGGCTTAACGTCAAAGGGATACGTATTTGTTTTTGATGTCCTTCTTAACATTACATATTTAATAGGAGGCATACATTATATATATAATATTTAATTTAGATAACAAAGTAACAACGATAAAATCTTCCTTACATATATGAAAATAAGAATTTCACTAACAGTATATAATTAATTTACTAACGTTGTCATGGTGAAGGGTGTCCTTCGTGACAAGATTAGCAATGTTGGGTTAAAAATTATTTATTTACAGCCTTAATACGCCTCGGAATTCGATAACTAGCTATTTTTTTGTTTTGTTAAAGTGAAATTAACATGACTGAAACGAGCTTCAACCTTGTAATAGCTTGGAAAGCAAACAAAAAGTGAAGTACCACTTCAGAGAGTTTTGGATGTTTTTTACAACATTTTTTTGTGTCCAAAATTAGCTTAAATTCCTGTTTTTAAAACGTGTCTTGGCTCCAAGATCAACTGACGATTCAGTACGCTCGTCTTGAAAGTTACATTCAGTACTTTAAATATTTGATTTGATTTTTTTCTACCAACCTTACAATGTTATATATCGATTCTTTTGGCGACCACTGGTCTAAATTACTAAATTATTATTAGTTAACTATCGAAAGCGTTCGTGTGTTTCTATTTCGAGAACAGAAGCGCTTCTAGATCTGGCAAGAACAAATGGTCACTGGTTCATGCTTTTTGCTCTTAAGTTACATATTGCATCATTCACATGAACTCAGAAAATCCCTTTTTCGTTCAGTATGAGTGCTAGTTCAATGATTATGCTCTACTCGTTATTAACAGAGTTCTCTGAGTAGGAGATATTCAAGGTTGTGATTTACATATTGAAATTGACCACTTGACCAATCACTCACTACAAGATTTTCTAATGAGTGATTTCAAAGACCATGCTTTTGATCTCAAGAACTTTGCAAGGGCTTTTTAACGATGTTAGGATGTCGAAATTAAATTCAACGTTGCTAAATACACACTCAGTTGCGGCAAGAACGATGTAACTCGAAAGTCAAGTTTTTTTTCAAAGACACGTTTAAAGATTTCAACTGCCGGGACATTATTTATAGCTTGTTATAACTTCAAACTGCGCTCTATTTGCTAGTTAAAGCAACTCAGATATTCGTTTTAAATGAAAAAAAAAAGCATAAATCGTTCTCCCTGTACTAATAACTCATAACTGGCAATTTTTGGTTATGACGAGGCTACATTGTTCTACCTAAACTATTTAAATAGGTTATAGTGTTCTGCCTAAATATATCACCATTTTCCCGTAAACAAAAATTTTGATCATTTCAGTTATTTGTATAAATAATATAATGCATTGATAGTGTGTCTGTTTCTACCATTTGACCAATTCACACCAAATATTTGGGATATTCATTCTTTAAAATCCTGCGGGAAACAAGCTACGTATTAATCCCGTTTGATTTGTCCTGGTAAGGTAAGATAAGATAATTTTAATTAACGTCGTGCTGTAGCAACAAAACGCTATTCACACGACGGTCCGGGATAATTTCCCTAATGAATAAATTTCCCTTTTGTACCACGATCAGATGACGAGGCAACACCTGAGCTGGCACCCCACTCTCCAAACTTCCACACTAACCCAACGTGAGGACTTTCTGCCACGACATATTTAAGGTGCACCAGCCGCCTCTACGCTTTCAAATATCCATGCACTGACCCGGATTCGAACCAGGAACCTTCCGATCTAAAGGATAACACTTTAACCACCAGACAGGTTGGTCAGCTGATTTGTCCTGGAGGACTACAGAGAGGGCTACATACAATTCGAATTCCATTGGAATAACATTGAGTAATATTACTATCAATTACAATAAATTCAACTAGAGCAAACCGGGTGATTCTGTTGAGTTTTTAATATTAATAAACTTCAACAGACTATTTTATAACGCCTACTAAAATATATATTAAATAACAATTATTGTAGAAAAATTTCTAAAATACATAATATTTACCGAGCATAAACTGCTCATATACACCATGTGTTTCATAGATCACCATAAAATCGACCCTGGAACATGTCCTGCACGTCTCCCGCTTCAATGTAGGGACCCTCTTGGTTTGGTTTCTGTGGCTCTAGGGCCATAGTTGGTCAAGTTGTGCCAAACGTCGTCAGGTGAATGAACATAGACAAGGAAAGTTGCTGACACATAAGAGATTAGTATAACCATAGAAGAGTCGAACTTGCGCCGTTTTCAACTGGTAGATTGTTAGCACAATGATCAATCCCACTGAGCCATGGGACATCCTTGGTCTCTCCAGCTCATGACATACCAAATAACGTTCAAATGAATTTTGCTGTGTTTAACTTGGTAGTTGGGTGTCCCTGAAAAGTCATCCATTTAGGTTTCTGCACCTTAGGTTTAGAAAATATGGAGCTCAAAGATGTTACAACTGTGGGATCGGTAGACAAAGTTTCAAAATATACATTTTAGTTATGAGATAGTGTTCCCGCAACTCAAAATAATGTAGTTAGTGAATTGTTTGTCCAAAGGGATACCTCGACTCAAACTCACTATGTCGATTTATGTAGATGTGCATACACACTGAAATTGAAACTTTACATTGTAGCGCGGTATCAATTTTCTATCACATGTTTTTACATGGCTAACACATGGGTTTATTTCTCTGTCTATTTTCAAGCTAAGTGATAATCGTTGCTTTGATTTCATGATTGGTTTTGGGTTTTAAGGCACCAGGGCTATTTAGTCAAACCGCGCCAAACTCACGAGAATGCCAATTGATTTTATCGAGTACCTTTATTTAGAAGCACAATGCTTGTACTGTGCAAATTTAAAACTTCCCGTCTCTTACTAATTTAACTTTTTTTTCACTCTCTGAAGTACCTGTTCAAATTAATCGTTATTTAAGGTTACAAATTTTGCGTTATTTTTAATAGTTAAAACATTAAAAATTTAGAGTAAATGAAAACTGCATTTAATACGTGTATGTAAAAATATGAAGAAACTGGGGAACTAAGTTTTGAAATGAACGCATATGAATTAGTTGCATCAATAATAGCTAATGTGAAATGACAGAATCTGCTTTGAATACAAACTCGCAGAAATCAGGTTGGAGCTTTCTTCCCAGCGTTCAATATGTATCATTCTGTGAAGATTCTCATCACACATTATTCATGATCTTGAAGATTCAACTGGAAGATGACGCAAAATAAGGTATTCCTTTTCGTGGAATGTAAGAAGTAAGAAACACTCTTTGGATGATGAATCGCGTTTCAGTTATTCATGACATATCTTAATGGAATATTCACTTCTCTTCTCTAGGTGAAGTGAGTATTTATCAATTTTAGAGATTAAATAGTGTGTGAAAAAGGTTAACAAGAAAGTTTCAATTTTTCAATTGTATTCCGCTTGTGAATTTATGCATTTGAGCACCTTCTAATATAAAGATAAATAGACTTAATTTCAAATGAAATTATATAATTAATATGTTTCCTCCTCCCTCCCCTCGAGAAGTTATGAATAACGGAAGAATGGCTTTTTGGAAGATATTATCCCACATGTATCTGAAAATATATATACCTTTTCCCCTTGTATATATGGTCATCTGTGTAATATCCTGAACGAGATGTTACAGGAAAATAGGGTAAATGCTTTGTGAATGAAATTTTAGAATATATAAACATCCTAGGGTATTCATTATCTTACATTGTCACCTTGAGTTATGACAATTTTTTGATAAAATTATTTATTTAAACATTTTTATGAATTTCCATGAGCTATGTAGTTCATCGCCATTTCGATGAGCTACAGCTTTTTCGATGACTACTTATTTATTCGGCATTTAAATTAATTTCGGTTACTTAGAACCAGGAGGATGACCAATGGGATGCTTGGTCACTTGAAAACTCAGTTGTTAAAAGCAGAGCATGTTGATAGACTACAATATACTAATAGTTCTGTGCGTTTCTTTAAATCCTATTTCCACTTGTATTCTCTATGAGTTGAAAGTGCCTCTTGATCGATTCTTGTAACTAACTCTGTGTCTTACGCCGTCTTGAACATAATTTGCCGTAAACTGTTATGATTTTGGAAACACCTGTTAAAATTTTTGCTTAAGCAGGCAATAGTATCTCTTGTTATTTTTAGAACAAAATTATTTGTTTCATAATAAATAACTGTTATCTGCCTTTGAAGCCATAGAGGAAATATAACATTAGAGTGAGCAATGGTAAGCTTTTTATGTGCCTAGGATCATGTGACCAAACCTAGTTGTAACGTGACGCTAAGACTACTTTAGCCTATCGAATGGAAACGATCATTCATCATCTTATTGGTGTACGGTTCGGGATAAGGTGCCTATCCGTTGATTCTTCTTCTGATTGGTCCGTGTTAGATAGCAGTAGACTGGCGATTTCATCATTTCGTCGCCATAGAAATGGGCATTCACACATCTATCCTGTTCTAAGATGGTATATCGGCTATCGAGATGCTGACATGGCAAATCAGTCAATCAATTCCATCTTTCAGAGCAGTCACGAGACATGTTGAACACGATTTTTGAATTCCTCACCTAGTTCTTGTCCTCGGATATGTTGTCCTTTCTCTTCGGAATTCATCCCGGATAGTCTCCAACAGTCCATTTTATTGCTTCTGTGTGACGTTAATTAACTATCTTCTCATGTACCAGGTTTTGTTTTAGTTTTACAAGAAATTCATATCAAAACACTTAGCTCATTGAAAGAAATGCTCGCAACGAAATTGACTGGGCTGGCCTTCTCGTGTGAAAATACTTTGGAGAGTTTGAAGGTACGGTAAGAAATTGTCAATTTGTGATGCACAAAAGCAAATATGAAACACACTTGACTTTAAATTATTCCCAAGATTTCTTTAATCGGTTGGATATTTATGAAAACTGAATACCTTAAAAAATTGCCCGGAGCTTTAGTACCGCTACTCCGATGCAGAAAGTGAAGTTGCTGTAGTAAGAAATGTAAAACTTTAAAACGCAACGATTAATAACGACTTAAAACTGATAAGGACGGCTTTCTCGCCAAAAAGGCCATTGACTATTTTTAATAAGATTTCAATCGTTATTTGCGTTGCTTTTAAGTTTTGCATTTCTTTCTAGCAATTTTACTAAAGTTTTCATGTTTATCTAAAGTTTCTGTATTTATGAAAAGCATAGAATACTAGAAAATACATTTGCCAAACAATATTCTTGTATTTCCTCACTATTAAAACACTTATCCTTCAGAGATAGTTAGGTCGTACTTTTTAATGACTTGACCAATCTGTATTAGTTTATATTATTTTTTCATTAAATTAATCAAGGTCTACGAAAATAATTCCTACATTTGCTGAACAATCTTGTTCTTTCTTCTGTTTCCTAACTGTTAAAACACTTATTCTTTAGAAGAGAGTTAGGTCCTATCTTTTAATGACTTGGCAGATCTATGGTAGTCTAAAGTATTGATACATTGAATAAATTAAGATCGTATAAGTTTTATATTTCTTACTACCAATTTGACTAAGGTTTTCATGTTTATTTAAAGGGGGTTTTATTTATGAAAAAGATAGAAATCTGGGAAATATACATTTGCTGAACAATATTCTTGTGTTTCCTCACAGCTAAAACTAATACTTCAGAAGAGAGTTAGGTCATACTTTTTAATAACATGAGCGATCTGTAATAGTCTATATTATTTTTTCACTAATGAATGAAGATCTACGAAAATGTACAATGCTGTACAATATTCTTATGTTTACTGACTGTTAAGACACTTATCTTTCAGAATTGAGTTAGGTCCTAAATTTTAATGACTTCGTCAAATATAATATGGTAGTGTATACTATTGATACATTGAATAAATCCAGATATTTTGTTATACGTTTCTTACTACCAATTTGAGTAATGTTTAAATGTGTTTATCTAAAGCTGCGGTATTTATGAAAAAGATTTGCGGAAATACATTTGGCCAAACAATATTCTTGTGTGTCCTATCTGCTAAAACACTTATCCTTCAGAAGAGAATTAGATCCTACCTTTTAATGACTTGTCCGATCTATAGAACTAGTTTTTATTATTATTTCAATGAATAAATAAAAATGGACGAAAATAATTCCAACATTTCTTGAATATACTTGTGTTTTTTAACTGCTTAAACACTTATTCTTCCGACGAGAGTTAGGTTCTACTTAAATGACTTCACAGGTCTATAATAGTCAAACTTTATTGTTTCATTAAATAAATCAATGTCGACGAAAACAATTCCTATATTTGATGAACAAAATGCTTGTGTTTTTTTAACTGGTAAAATACTTATTATTTAGACGAAAGTTAGGTCCTACTTTAGTGACTCGATCGATAGTAGTCTACATTACTGTATAATAGTCTACCATTATTGTTTGATTAAATAAATCAAGGTCTACGAAAACAATTCCTACATTTAATGGACAAAATGCTAGTATTTTTTAACTGGTAAAATACTTATTATTTAGACGTGAGTTAGGTCCTACTATAGTGACTCGATCGATAGTAGTCTACATTACTGTATAATAGTCTACCATTATTGTTTCATTAAATAACTCAAGGTGTACGAAAACAATTCCTACATTTGATGGACAAAATGCTAGTGTTTTTTAACTGGTAAAATACTTATTATTTAGACGTGAGTTAGGTCCTACTATAGTGACTCGATCGATAGTAGTCTACATTACTGTATAATAGTCTACCATTATTGTTTCATTAAATAAATCAAGGTCTACGAAAACAATTCCTACATTTGATGGACAAAATGCTAGTGTTTTTTAACTGGTAAAATACTTATTATTTAGTCGTGAGTTAACTCCTACTTTAGTGACTCGATCGATAGTAGTCTACATTACTGTATAATAGTCTACCATTATTGTTTCATTAAATAACTCAAGGTGTACGAAAACAATTCCTACATTTGATGGACAAAATGCTAGTGTTTTTTAACTGGTAAAATACTTATTATTTAGACGTGAGTTAGGTCCTAATTTAATGACTCGATCGATAGTAGTCTACATTACTGTGTTTCATTAAAGGAATTGAGATCTACGAAAATAATTCCTACAGTTGGATTGTTATAAGAAATGGAGGGGGCTGTGACACTTTTTTGTGCAACAAAGAGGAATATGCAGTTAGGAAACCGCTTCTGTAACGTGAAAAGAGAGAAAGACGTTGAAAAATAAGCGATTGCGCTTTTTTTTTAAAGCTGGGTCAACGGCCAGATTTCGGTGTGGATCCCGATGCCATCTACCCCCTAAGGAATTTTCGCGGCTTGCGACATGACGTCACGCGGCAATGCGTTTTCTGTTCACTGCACTGATGCGTCATGTCGAAACTCGCATTTTTGTACGTAAAAGTTAAAAGAAAAACCTGCGACACGTGGCAAAACCGTATGCACCGGTGATTCTGGTTGAGAGTATATTATTAGTCTCGCCTGTCTTTCTCCCTTGTACGAGAATCCGTTTCGATTTAATCGCTGTTCTATCGTTAACATTTAAAACAATAACAAAGTATGAAGGTATGGTGCTTGCTTGCCTCCAGCTGTCCACAAGCATGTCGTTTCAGTATCCCTTCCTTAAAAATTCCTTCCGTCGAATTTACAAGAACCTTTACAGAAAACTGGGAGTGTTCTACTAGTTAACATTTTAAAAACCCAACAAAACACGAAAATATAGCTCTTGCTTGCTTGCTGTTTTCAATCATAATGGGGTGCTTTACGTGTATTCCCGCAATCGATTCCTTAAAAAATTCCTTCCTTGATACTTGAACGAGAATTTTCAAAACAAAAGCCGAGAAGCGTTCGATTCATGAAACATTTATGTAATTAAAGAGAATATTTTTGTCCTGTTTGTTGATTCGGACATTTTTAAGTCAATTCCCTTCAGAATCTTTAAAGGATACTGTTAAAAAATGGTGTGTAGGGGATGAAACTTTATGGATAAAAATCGATCACCTGAATTTTGCCTGCAAAATACATTAACATATTTGCCAAAATATCTCACAATATTATTCTGTTGTAATGAAATTCACCAGTAAATTTTTTAAAATCTAATTTCAGTTAAGTTTTTCTGACTGTCTCTTTCACATATTATAACGTGTTTTTCTAAATAGTTTTCTATACACCGCTGTGTTGTTCCAGCGCTACGTTAATTAAAAACCTACCTACAATCTAGATGGATATAAATAGTGTTCCTTTAAACGATGGTTAAACTTTACATTTAACTTTAAACTTTACATTTGGTGAACTTCTAAAAGCTACAACTGAGAACCGGGAATCCTCTATCTGTGCGATTAGGATATGAATTGTACAAACAATGGGCAACTTAGAAAAGCTAATTGAGCTCTGTTAAAATATATCCACATACTAACCCTTGAATTATCGATGTGCTTTACAAGAAGCAACATGAAATGACCGATGATTAAATTGCCACCAACTTAGAAGAATTATTTAGAGTTAGTAGAAGTTATTTTAAATTACCAGAAATTTCATTCTGTAGGATGGTTTCTCGTATACCAGACATCACCAGGGTCAGAAAATTAAGATGTAGCCCAACAAAGACAACAGGTATTTAAAAAATTCACTTTAACGACTTTTGAAAGCAAAACATCTAGTATTTTAATGTACCCAAACGGGAGTAAGCCAGAATAAACCTAATTAAACTTAAATTGACGCCTAAGTCCAGCTACCAGGATTAGGGAAAGGTGGTTAATTAACGTCCCACTGGAGCAACACACAACGGGCTATCGGTGACAGTCATGGAGCAATTCCCAAGGGAAAGGGACACAACACCACGTAATTTTGAAAGATCACAGGTTACCACATAATTTTGAAAGATCGCAGGACAACACCACATATTTTTGAACCACGATCAGATGACGAGATCACACCTGAGCTAGCACCGCACTCTCCAAACGTCCACACCACGCCAACGTGAGAATATTCGAGGCCATGACAGGTTTAACGTATACCAGCCCTCTTTGTACACAAGGGTCTTTGGTTGGAATCCAACTCAACCCTCTGGTTGGTAATTTATTGTTGTAAGTTTATCTTTGTGAGGAAAATAAATGGTAAATCTAGTTGTTTAACAGGGTGGTCCGGTGGGTAATGTTTGAAAAATTTTCAATAGATGGCGCTAGCTGCTAGCAAGTGAGAACAAACTTGGTGCGCATAATTATGGGAGTGGGCAATTTCTCATGTGGTGCGCAATATACTCCCATGGTGTGTGTGAATTTCCCATTTTTCATCGACTGCACATTAAACGATGCGAAATACAGACAGTTTCAGGACGGATAGTTCGTCGCTTTTCTTCACGGTAACGACTTGGTCCAGGGTCATTGGTTTATGCAAGACCACATCGTGCGGCGGAAGTTTTCAAAGTGCTCAATGAGTACTTTCACGATCGAATCATCAGGTTGGATAGCCCATAGCACTTTCAAGGTGGTATTGAATGACCACCCTATTCCCCGGATTTATACCCTTGCGAGTTTTTCTTGGGTTTTTTGGAGAGAAAAGTGTGACTGCCGTGTCGACTGCTGTTACAACTGCACGACGATTGCAACAACGATTGACATCGAAGTCTGCTCACGTGTGATAGATGGACTCCAGAACCACCTCACTGTTGTCATTGTCAGAAGGCAGTCACTTCGAACCTCATTACCATTAATTGCTTATTATTTAATTTCAATGCATATCTTTAAAATATTTTCATCACACTTATGTGTTTTGAAATTTCGATTCATTTCAAACATTACCCTCTGGGTACCCTGTACAAGGTCGTCAAAAACTAAGCATCAGATTTGTTTTTGCTTTCGATCCAATCTCGGCAGTTATCTATGTTACGCTAAGCTTCTGGTAGTCTGTTCTTCCTTTCACGAGCGGATGCCGAGGTAACTCGGTTGTAAGAGTAACGGTAATGGTAATTTTAGTTAACGTCGTACTAGAGTAACACAACGGGCTATTGACGATTGTCCAGAATCAATCCCTTAAGGGAAAGATCCGAGGACAACACCTCGTAATTTTGAACCACAGTAAGAGTAACGGATTAGCGATTGGAGGATTGCGAGTCCGAATTCATCCAAAGACAGTCGTACACAAAGATGGCTGACATGCTTAAATTTGCAGTTGCTTCAAATGTGCTCACGTTGGCGTGGTGTGGAAAACTGGCGAGGTAGGCTGCCAACTCAGGCATTGACCTCGTCATCTGACCGCGGTTAAAAGGAACGTGGTGTTATCCTCGGATCATTCTCTTCAGATTTGATCCCGGACCGTCGCCAATGATCGCTGTGTTGCTCCAGTGCGACGTTAATTGAAATACCTACCCACCACACTTTCACAAACGAGAACATCACTGTGCGTGGCTGGTTTGTTGAGTTCAATCCCCACCGAATCTCGCCCGCGGATGCTACGGACTGTTTCCATTCAAATGCAGAGGCAACAAGGACAAGCCTGCAGTGAGTGAGTTGTTTGTTTCACTCGCTGGTGTGAGGGTTTGCAGCTCCGCGGGTATCCCTCGATTGTCGCACCCCCTGCCGCCCTAAGTAGGAAGCTGACATCAAGGCGTTGCCTCTTTCCTGAAGTTCAAGTGCATGTCAGTTTGAATTGATAAAAAGTATTAACCTAAATATTCAGCTACTTAAAAAAAAACGTCAGATTGTCTTTCAAATCTTATTGAAGTTATATTTTTTAGAATTATTAGGGAGGGGGGGGGGGTACTTATATTTTATTATAATATTATTTATAGAACCTTTAGTTGTTTACATTAATTCATATCGACCAGTTTGAAACTGAATACATTTTCTTCATACTATATTGAATGGCTACCTAATGTAAAAGAAATTGTAATACTATATTCTTAATTTGGAAAACCATAAAAATATAAAGTTCATTAAATAAGTTTTATTTTTACAAATACGATTAATAGTGAGTAATTTGAAAACGCTTTAAATACAAATAATTATAAAAATTACATTAAAGTATAAAGTTAATTTTGACCGTAATATCTGAGGAACTCTAACCCCTTTTAACATTTCATCGCCATAAATTGGTTAATTTATTACTTTTAAATTTTTCTCAACGATTCTTCATCAAATAAAGCAAGTATACAATGTAGAATTCAATGAATTATAGCAGTACCTTATAAAAAGTTTTCCCGTTTCTTTAAAAATTCTTATGCCGTTTGTAAAAATTGGTAATCTAACTTTTATAAAAGTTTAATGTTGGAGAATGTCCCATCAAGTTTTATAAAATAAGGATTCCACATACAAGGGCCTTCTTTTTGGTGAACTCTAAAAAAAAGTACACATGAAACAAAGAGAAAAATTAACGCAACCACTGCTCGAATGAGTAATTTTATCCCACACCGTAAAGCAATTATCTAGTTCAGAGGCGTGTCAAAATAGTTTCTTTCATTTTACCGTATTTTTTTATGATATGATTCAGTGGAATAGCGTTCATTATGGAATCGGAGGAAGTCCTACGTACCTTCATAACATTTTAAATTTGGTGAAATAGACAACAATCGATAAAACCTGAAACGGTGATAATTGTTGACGTAAATCTGAGTGAGACATCAATTTATATTTCAAAGTCCTTCGTTTCTTCGTCTTTCATACCAACAAGACAATGCCTTTCTATCCGGCTTTGGTCTTTACATCGTTTTCTGACCATGGTTCAAAATTACAAGGTGTTGTCCTCGATCCTGTTACCAATATCCTGCTGTGTTGCTTCACTGTAACGTTAATTAAACTACCAAGCACCCTATTCTCTCATGTTCACCCATGTTGTTTTACACTACCGCGACAACTTCAGTCTCTAAGACAGCGCTTGGATCAATCAGTTTCACGGAATGAGCTTGGTAGCCCAGTTAGAAGAACAACGGATTAGCAACCGGAGGATTGCTAGTTCAAAACTCGGTCCAGTCAAAATCCGACATGTACATGATAGCTGGTGTAAGTTAAATCTTTCGTGACCTCAAATGTCCTCACGGCGTGGTGCGGCAGTTTGAAAAGTAGGGTGCAAGCTGAGGTGTTCACGTCATTTGACCGTGGTTCAAAATTGTGAGGCGTTGTCCTTGGATCTTTCCCCTAGGAATGAATCCGCCAATAGCTCGCTGCGTTGAGTTATTGCGACGCAAATTTACAGCCTACCTACCTACCAGGATTAAGCGCAATAAAGTATTTTAGGCTTCTTTCTAATTTGGGGCTAAATTGATTTTTAATTGTGTTGTCTGTGAGGAAAGGACACCAACCTTATCGTATCCCGGCAAGAAAAGTGACACAGCTCAATATTACAGAATTTTAGAAAACATCAATTTCAAAGATACTATAAAACTTATATTGAAATAGCATAAGCTTCTTTTAAATTTTAGGTTAAGTGTTTTTGGTGGTAACTTCTATTATATTCTATAGAACAGAAACATAACAAGCTGGGACACCTCACACATATTTTTCTTGGCAAAAAAAATCAAAAAATTATTTTTTTTTACTTGTGTCACTTTTTTTGCCGGGGTGCGATATGCCTAATTGACTTATAAATAGTCCATTGAGTTGCTCCAGTGTGTTGTTACTTTAGACAAGCCTATAAGTCTTTAGTTTACTTATAAGGTGATCTAAAGCTATGCATTACATTTTTCTTTTCCTCTTTTTATCTTTCGATTCGATCTCTGCATACCAAGTTAACAACGTTCCGCTACGCTACTGATACGATTCAGTTTTCTTCATCTCAAGAAAACGGCTGAATGATTTCATCGGGAAATTTACTAAGGATTCCAAAGACCGTAGCTTCCCCGAGCGTTTGACTCTCGATCACTTATTTACGGCTTTCTATATTTCGAAGAGATAAGAGAGTAAATTGTGAAAAGAAAAGATAAACTACTCAAAAAGCGAAATTATATTTCATTCAGACCATTCCAATTTCTCAAGAGCTCTTGAACAAATAACCTGTGGAGCATAAAACGATTTGTTGTATCGCGTCATGGAACGTGAATTCAATAAAAATGTTATAACTAATTTCATGTTTACATAAGAAAAATGGTTCGTACATTAAATCTGAATACTGAATTTTTATTTACTTTTGTTTTATTTTTACTAGTCTAGCACAAATATTAGTTATTTTTTCCATTGAGTACAGACTACTCGCGTTTTTTGAACTACTTTACAGTTTGCATATGAAGATAAAAGTAATTTTCATGTTTTTAGAATTAGGATGGCAAATGTTTCTATATCATTCAAGAAAATTTTATTTAACTTCGATTGCAAAGAGTATGGAATAAGAAATAGTATCAGTTTTATAAGTATTTGTAATGAATTCCACAAATGATTTAAACACTACTGTCTGTGAAAATTGCAACATCATGAAAGAATCATTCAAGTTAAACGAAACTTGCAGGAAATGCATAACAGGTTAGGATATGCAAATGATTAGAATTACAAAACGATCCCGCATGTGTGGGCCGAGAAACACCCTCTAAACTTCCAAGTGAGTCGTGTATAAAAAGCTCTGTAAAGGTGCATTCAAATGTGTGCATCGTCGTTTGACAGCTGTAAATGATTGATTGTCAATATGTCTCGCCAAAAACGCGGTGTGCCATACGAGCAGCTAACAAAGTTCGAACGAGGGTGCATGATCGGTCTCCATGAGGGTGGACTTTCGTATCGTGAACTCACCCTTCGCACGGGCCGTAATGCCACAACAGTCATGCGTGTGTGGAATAGATGGACCATCGAGAAGCGGACAAATCGAAATCCTGGCAGTGGCCGATGCAAGGGACGACATACACCTCATCCGCATGACGGTGACGGACCCTACAACGTCCTCTTGTGCTTTGGAACAACACTGGAGTATATATACAGTTGTGTAATTGTCTGACCTCCATGGTACGTTGACGTCTGCTGCGTCATTGCCTATGTGCAAGGATTCCTCTGCGCAGGATTCCCTTGACACTGTACCACCAACGCCTCCAGCTAGAATGGGCTCACCAAGACAGCCAGTAGCGTGCCGTTTGGCAACAAGTCGGCTTCTCAGATGAGTCCCGCAATAATCTGGACGACAACGATGGACGCGAGTACTCATTAGACACCACAGAGGTGAAGGTCTTCTCCCGGAGTGTCTTCCAGCGACATACTGGACGAACGCTTGGCGTTAAGGTCTGGGGTTCTATTGGATATCATGGGCGATCTCGCCTACTCTACACTGTGGGGACCCTGAAAAGCGAGCGCTACATCAAGGAAGTAGTGGAGCCCGAGTTCCTACTCTTCCTGCAACGCATTCTCGGAGGTGTATTTCAGCAAGACTATGCCCGTCCACCTGTTGCTCGGAATGTAAAAGCCTTATTCAGTGCACGACAGGTTCCGCTTCTTCCATGGCTTGCTCCTTCCTCGCATATGGCACCCATTGAGCATGTATGGCATTACATCACTCGTACCGCTCGTCGGGCAGAGAGTACGGCTGAACTTTGGCATCAGATAGAGGCCATCTGGAATGCCATTCCTCGGCATGACCTTCAAAATCTGTATGATTCTATACCACGACGTGTACAGGCTCGCATCGCTATGGCAGCACAAGATATTGATTTTCGGTATTATTTTTGTTTTATTGCTCTGTAAATTTGATCGATTATTTAAACTCTATAAATAATACACGGAATCAATTTCATTTAAAACTGATCATTCTTTCATAGTGTGGCAATTTTCACAAACAGTAGTGTAGCTACACAGTGAAACGTTAATTAACTATCTACTACTAAATAATTTATCAATACACTTGGAGATTAACATACCTCTTAGACGTTATTTCAGTCACTTATCGAGTTATATCTAGACGTTATTTGTGTTTATTACCTGCACTGAACATCATATCAAGGGGCAATTGGCGACGGTTCGGGATCCCTCCCGAAGTGAAAGATCCGAGGGCAACACCTCGTTATTTTGAACCACGGTCAGATGACAAGGTCAACAGCTGAGTTGACACCCCACACTTCCAAACTTCCTCACACTAGAAGACATTTGAGGCCACGACAGATTTAACGAGCGCCATTCCCCTTATACGCGACTATATTGGTTGGACCGGGTATCGAACTCGCAATCCTCAGGTTACTATTTCGTTACCCTACCAACTGTCGACTGTACACTGAAAATTAAAAGGTTGTAGGGGGGGGGGGCGTGTATCAGCGTCAAAAGAAGTGAATAATGATCAGAAATTGAAACAGTATTAAAGTTAAAGCATTTTTTACCTTTTCGTCTCGTAATCGCCAGTCTGGCAATCAAAAAATTTATTTTCAAGAAATGACACTTCAACTAGGGATGCGACATCGATGTCGATGTTTTTAAAACATCGATGTATTTACCATCGATTTATTAGAGCCGATGTTTGTTTATCATCAATGTTTTAGCATTGTCGATGTTTTTACGTTGTCAATATTCTATTTTTGAATGAAAAAAGTACCATAGTAAAAATTAAGAAAAATAACCGTGCAACTAAGTATTTGTCAGTGATGGCGACATCCGTCCCAACAGAAAGAGCTTTTTTCCCAACTGGTGGGATAGTTAGTGAAAATAGAAGTCGGCTTAAGATGGAGAAAGTTAACAAACTTCTTTTTTTACAAACTGTAAATAACAAATATTAGACCATATAATAATTATAGGCCCCAATATTTTTTATTTACAGTATATAAAAAATATTGTTATGTACCTACCTAATTATACTTATAGTTGGTAGTTCCTATGTCAAATTGTTGTAAATATTATTTTTTTTATATTATCCAATTTGAAAATAAAAGATTTTTAAATTGTTCTTATTAATTTTTTACTTTGTTTTAACAGTTAAAAAAATATTAAAATAAATTAAAAACACAGCAAATGACAAATTTAACCCCCCCCCCCCCCTCCCGGCGAACATTAATGCTTAAAGTTACCAAACCTGTTTTAAGAAATGTGAAGAAAAAAAAATTTAAATACAGTAATGTCTTTATCAACATCAGTGTTTTAATTTTGAACATCGAAATTTCAATACATCGATGTTTTGTTGCCGATGTCGCATCTCTAACTCCAACTTCTGTAGAGTCGGAAACATTTTGATGTTTTGGGTTGCATCAAAATCATCGCACATAAACGATGTTTACGGTAAAAACGAATTCATTGAACACCTCGTATACCTGATCCCGAACGATGCTGAGAGTAGAGAGTGTGACTCAATAACCCACTGTCCACAAAATTTGTATTTCCAAGAACTGATAAAGAACTAACACGCCGACTGGGAGAAAGTTGCGTGGAATGATAATCAAGTATAAAAAAGTATACGATAAAAAAAAAGTCTGAAATCTCTCAGTCAAGTGTGACGCTGAAAGTGTGCGAGTAATGTTTCACGCGAGTTCTTTGCGGCTTAGTCGAGTCTCCGGTAGCCATCAGAGTCAATTTTGGGATTAGTCTGCTAGAGATTGACTGATAAAGAAAGGTCTTAAAATGTGCAATGAAGCATTGCACTTTTTCCCGATCCACTTTTGTTTTAGGCAGGATAGTCACAGAGCATCTTTGACTGAAAAAGAAACTTGAATGCGATGGCTCTCAGCTGATGATGATACACCTAGTACACATCTCTATGGGTGTTGCGGGTCGGATTTGGAGAGATAGCGGGCCGCATGTATAAGTTCGAAGGGAGGAAGGAACTGACAACAATAATACGTTTAAGGGGTATTATTTATTAACGCCGCTAATAGTTGTGTCAACGAGGTGCCTCGTCAGCTCGTTGAGACAACTAGTTCGTCATTAACAAAACTGACCAGATATTGGTGTACGAGATATCTCGTCATACGAAAAATGACCAGATCTAGATCTTGTCATCATAAAACAATAGACAGTATCTCTATGACGTGATATTTCGTCATTGGCAAAATTAGTCAGATGTCAATGGCAAAACTGCACATCTTGGTGGACGTTGAGAAAATCATCAGGTAATTGGTAATTTGTAATTAACGTCGTACTAGAGCAACACAGCGGGCTATTGACGACGGTCCGGGATCAATCCCCTAAGGAAAAGACTCGAAGACCACACCACGCAATTTCGAACCACGGTCTGATGACGAGGCAACACCTTAGCGACAACCACCATGAGAGTTTACTTATTTTTGTTAATTGAAAACGTTTGCAAGATATACAAATGTGCTTCCAAAGATGATTAACAATTGTAGTATTAAGGTACCTTTTCCAGGTTTTTGTAAACATGCCACTGCAAATTATTTTCCTGAATCCTTTTTTAGCATATATATTATCCTGTTATCACCGCAAAATATTGGAAAAGGTTCGTGTACAACTTCCTTACACAGAATAAAGCTACATTACACAACAATAGTGGACCGGACAGCTAGATGTGATGGTATAAGGGAAAGAATACATGTTTTAATAGGGAGGATGGTCCCTCACGTGCTGCAATTACACTAGCAACCTTTTTGGGCATACTTTAACAAGGTTTTGATACGCTGCTATGGGTATTTGTGTCCATTCCTGCTGCAAGAATGTCGCCAGCTCAGCTGTAGATTTCAGACATAGTTCCCTGGTGAGTAAGCGTCGCTCTAACTCGTCCCACAAATGTTCTATGGGGTTTAGGTCGGGACTATGATCAGGCCATGGGAAGACGTTTTACATCCATATCTCGATACCACTGCTTGACAGAGGCTGCAACATGACATGGAGCGTTGTGGTCATGGATGTAACATTTGTCCATTCCATAAAATTGCCATAGCGTAGGAAGAACCTGATGGTCTAAAATGTTCACGTAGGCATCGGCATTCGATTGACCAGGAACAACATGCAAAGGTCCCAGGCCATACCACGAAAAACACTCCAAAACATGTCGGATTTTATGCAAATCCGCTGGGGTCCGGTCCATTATTATAAGGTAATTTTTTTCCCTTGATGCTACTTATCTGAATAGCTAGAACGATATAAATTTGCTATCGAAAACTCAAACCAGAATTTGATTAGTTTTCATCAAAAAGAAATAGTAAAATGACTTTTGAGAGTTTAGAGTAGAAATGGGTCGAAATAATAAGGCGGCATTGTTGTTATAGTAAACAATGAGCACTTCCACAACTCACGGGGACAAGTATGGACGAGCAATGTATTAACTACAGGAAGGTTGCTAGTTAGTATACAACCAAATACAGTCATGTACAAAGAGGTTGGTGCAAGTTCAATCTGTCGTGACCTCAAATGTCCTTGTTATGGAAGTTTGAAGAGTGGGATGCCAGCTCAGGTGTTGCCTCGTCATCGTACCGTGGTTCAAAATTACGTTATGTAGCCTTCGGGATTGATTCCAGACTGTCGTCGATAGCCCGTTGTATTGCTCCAGTGCGACGTTAATTAAAATACCTGCCTATCTACCACAGCTTACGTATTTAAAGCGATTTTGGATTTAAGACTTGCTATCCCCCGGTCGGTAA
The DNA here is from genome assembly GCA_947359465.1 of Metellina segmentata. Lineage (NCBI taxonomy): Eukaryota > Metazoa > Arthropoda > Arachnida > Araneae > Tetragnathidae > Metellina > Metellina segmentata. The sequence goes on from OX375875.1 coordinate 105,176,042, forward strand.
GGTAATATGAGTTAATTTTAATTAACGTCGTACTAGAGCAATACAACGGGCTATTGACGACAGTCCGGGATCAATCCCCTAAGGGAAAGATACGAGGACAGCACCACGTACTTTTGAACCACGGACAGATGACGAGGCAACACCTGAGCTGGCATCCCACTTTCCAAACTTAAACACCAACCCAACGTGAGGACTATTGGCCTCGACAGATTTAAGGTGCACCAGCCGCCTCTACACCATACGCTTACAAATATCCATGCACTGACCCGGATTCGAACCACGAACCATCTGATCTAGTGGCTGACACCATAACCACCAGACCGGTTGGTCGGCATATCATTCCGCGGTTGGCGAGCGAGTGATAATATTTGGTTTTATACCCTTATAAAAAACGATTATTGTAAGAAATTTGTGGAGACCTATATAATTTCCTTGGGGTCTTTCCTACATCCGAGGTGATTTCAGCTTTACGGAGCATATTAACTGCTCCCAAGTAAGAAGAATAAGACAGCATGGATGTGGAATTACAAAAAGAGTAAAACAACGTTGGACTTACATTGAAACTTAGTAATTTTGTAATTTACTTAACTTATCGACATTTACTGAGCAATTTCTTAATTACTTTTCAGGTAAAAGAAGTAATTCCTCGTCTTCTCATTAGTCTTTCTTCTCATTGTTCATTGCTGTTCATTGTATTTCTCGCATGTCCTCATACTACAATAGATCAGTATTGAGGAGTAAAATTCCTTCACATTCATTTGTAAACAATGCAAAAATTACAGTAAAAATGCCATTGTGAACTATTTATATTTTCTGTGAACTTTGCCTCTCAAGATCCGGGCGACCTGAAAGGGTCAAGATGCAAGAGAGGATAATCAAAATCAAGATTCCGTTGTTCTGGGTTGTTGAGTGTCTCTAGCATTCCTTAAATGCATACATTGCATTTTGATTTTCTTCCCTTTTTAGCATGGTTCTGTGTGTGGTTGTTTGGTGATAGAATTTACGTCGCAATTGAGCAATAGAACGGGCTGTTGGTGACCATTCGGGGTCAATTCCGATGGGAAAGTTCCATTTTATATTCGGAGTACAAGAATTAATAGAAATCTAAAACAAAAAAATTACAATAAATTAAAATTCAATGCTTCGAACATTAAATGCCAAGGTTGTGTGACCTGAATTCTTGAAAGTATTAGCGGATTCATAAAACAATTCCACAATCGATTTTTAGATAAAGCAATGTTAGTATTACACGAATGAAACTTTTTTACTCTGAAAAAGAATGATTCAAAACTATAAGTAACTACCGACTTAATCGTTTTAATTTTTAAAATGAATATTAATAACCATAGAGACGATTATTCTCTCTCTCTCTCTCTCTATTTAGAACATAAATACTCTACTTATTTCTTTATTTCTGACAACTCAATGCTTTTCTTTAATTAAAAAAAATCACTGTTCTTAAAACGTATTATAATGAAATCACAGTAAAATATGAAACAATGTTTTTAATTAGTATTAATATAATGTATCTTGATGAAACGTTTAGTGAGGTACAGTCGCGGAAAAAAATAATGAACCACCCCTCTTCATTCGAGCAATTTTAACAGTACAGCAAATTCAAAGATGGCGTTTGAAAGGAGCTAACTTCTTCTATTAAATAGAATTCATAAAGTTTGAATAAGGGGCCGTCTTCATATTAAATTGATCACAAACTTCATAATTTCCAATAGGAATCCCCTATTTCGATCCACAATTTCGAATCTACATCACAATTTAACTTCAGATACCCTATTTCATGTCATTAGGTCTTACCTTTTCGAAGTTATGATTACAGAAAGATTGGACCTAATGTTAAATCAGTTTCTTACAATTTTATGCCTATCTTCTTAAATAATATTTCTATACCGCTGATATTGTGTATGTTGCTGTTAAACAACCCAAACACAAACCACCAAGTATTTTATTTTTAAAATAGTTTTTAGTATGCAATAGTAATTAGTAGTTTAATGTTTAAAAAAATTATGAATTGGAACCATATTATATTTTTATGGGAATCGATTCAGGACTTCTAGTATGTTCAAGCAAATTTCCAGCTCTTTTTTTTTGATAATTAGTTGCTGAGCTACATGAAATATTCCCAATTATTACCATTTTTACGACAAACCAAAAGTTTATACGACGCCTGATATACCTCGGATGATAGTTCTGTTCGTTTGCAATTGGGTAGTAAATATAATATTGTAATTCTCAAATCGTTTGCACTGCGTAATAAAAATAAAAATTCTCGGATTGCTGAAAAATACTTTTGAAATAGTGTTCAAATTTGAAATTCGGGTAGCGATAACTACAATTAATCTCGATCTACGAATAGCGTATCTTTATGTAAAGATGTGATCGCTGAAATTGAAGCTAACTTTAACATTGAATATATCAGGATATTGATAGTAAAGTCATGAAATTTTATTTTTAGACTAATTTAACTATGCAGAATCTGATTATAGCATGAAAACACGGTGTTTCCATTAGAAATTTTGTTGTTTGTGTAAAATTTAATATGAAGACACACTTCTCCTTAAGCAACGTTTTTGGATTTTAATTTGAAGAGGACGTTATTCCATATTGAACGATACCTTTGAATTTACTCTAGTATGAATAGTGCTCGAAAATAGGAGGTGGTTCGTGTTTGTTTTCCACGACTATATTAATGTTTATTGTAATATCGAATAGGGGAATATATTCACATAATTTTAGTCAACGTTGAAATCATTAATTTATATGTATAAGAGTTTCGAGATCTTATTTCAGAAAAAAGCTCATATAAGACCAATTTTCACCTGTACGAAAATTTTAGTGAGTGTATACATGTACACCTCGTTAAAATGTGACTCAAAACAATAAGAGTCATAAAATTGAAAATCATAGGCACATTTGTTATCGATTTAAAACTGGTATGATTCATTCACATCTTTATTAAATATTTATTTCAATGTTTGATTGAGTTTAATTCATTTGTTGATTGAAAATTAAATTCGATATTTTGAGCTGTCCATTTTTCTTGAAAAAAGGTTCTATACTCTGAAAAGAAAAGTGAAAGCTATTCACCAAAAGAGCTCATCACTATTGAAATTTTTTAAAGTGTCAATGCAACCATAACCCAATTTAGTGAAATGTACATAAAAGCATAAAAAATGAGAAATAACGAACAAGTATTTTAATTATTTTATTTTTATTTTCAGAAAATCCTTCCATGCACGATGGACTTTTTTAAACTATGGATATTCAAGATTTTCGACGCTGGACACAAAACAGTGGAATACTATGCCTTGTCTTCCCATTTTTCATCTAATATTTCGATGTTATGAAGTACTTTTATCAAGCAATGAAGCATCCTTTCCGATCCCTTAAAGACACTGATCCAAAAAGGCTATATGTTACATTATGAGTTTATAGCAGGCTACCTTACATTTTGGTGAAGCAGCTTCAAAATGAAAAGTAAAAGTAAAATTCAAGTGCCAGTGACAAATACTCTGTCGTCTTGACCCAGAAGTTTCGACCGATAATGCCGAATGATCAATCTAGGGATGCAGCTGACGTATTTGATAGCTTTGCTCTTGACAGGTCCCGTTTCTATTGTCTCATCTGAGTCTATCGGACATGTAACGAGGGATTATTTCGGGGATATTTTCACACTTGACAACTGCAAACCAGGAAACTGCGATAGGGATGGACGAAGGGCAGCCCAGATTCCTGGCGAGAAATGCCGATGCCAATGTGCGCCAAGTCACTACACCTTCCGGGAAGACATGAAGGAATGCATTAAAGATGTCGGAGGTAAGACGTTTGCTTTCTGTTCGCGTGAAATTGCAAGACAGTGCTGTTTGGAACGCCCTTCCGTAACTTCGAAGAAGGTCATGCAACCTGGTTGAAAGATTACTGTTGGAAGAAGAGTTGGAAAGTCTGACCATGGTTCAAAATTACGAGGCGTTTCCCTTGGGGAATAAACACGGACAGTCGCCAATAGCCAGTTGTGTCGCTCCAGTGCGACGTTAATTAATTACCTGTCACCTGGAAATTGGTAATTGGTAATTTTTTAGTTAACGTCGTACTAGAGCAACACAACGGGCTATTGACGACGGTCCGGGATCAGTCCCTTAAGGGAAAGATCCGAGGACAACACCTCGTAATTTTGAACCACGGTCAGATGACGAAGCAACACCTGAGCTGGCACCCCACTCTCCAAACTTCCACGCCAACCCAACGTGAGGACTTTCGGCCACGACAGATTTAAGGTGCACCAGCCGCCTCTACACCATACGTTTACAAACATCCATGCCCGGGCCCGGATTTGAACCAGGAGCCTTCCGATCTAGAGGCTAACACCTTAACCACTATACCGGTTGGTAGGCCCTGTCATCTGGAAGAGTAACGGATTAGCAACCTGAGGGTTGCGAGTTCGAATCCACCAAAATACCGTCGGTTGCAATGGTAATGGTAATTTTAGTTAACGTCGTACTAGAGCAACACAATGGGCTATTGAAGACGGTCCGGGATCAGTCCCTTAAGAGAAAGATCCAAGGACACCTCGTAATTTTGAACCTCGGTCAGATGACGAAGCAACACCTGAGCTGGCACCCCACTCTCCAAACTTCCACGCCAACCCAACGCGGTTGCAATGGGGTCTGATGTGTGTTAAATCTACCGTGGTCTGTCTCAAATGTCTTCTCGTTGACACGGTGTGGAAGTTTGAAGAGTGGGGTGCCAGCTCAGGTGTTGCTCACGTCATCTGACCACGGTTCAAAGTCACGAGGCTTTGAACTTGGGTCTTTCCCTTAGGGGCTGATCCCGGACCATCGCCAATAGCCTGTTGTGTTGCTCCAGTACAACATTAATTAACTACCTGTCGCCTGGAAGAGTAACGGATTAGCAATTTGAAGGCTGAGAGTTTGAATCCAACCAAACACCGTCGTGTATAATGTGGTCTGGTATGTATTAAATCTGTTGTGGCCTCAAATGTCCTCACGTTTTCGAGGCGTGGAAATTTGGAGAGTGAGCGCCAGCTCAGGTGCGACCTCGTCATCAAAATTACGTGGTGTTGGTCTCGGATCTTTTCCTTCGGGTTTGATCCCTGACCGTTGAACTAGACCCAGAGTTTGTACGCAGGATCTGGGCTATCTATTGCTCACTGCTCAGTGGGCTAATCTACTGATACGAGAGAGAATAACTGGGTTAGGTTAAGTAGTTGTATTTACGTCGCACTACAGAAACACAACTAGAGAATTTCTGGATCTGTCGATTTAACGTGCACATACATCGAGTTTACTTGTAAATCAGTCGATATCCGTACTAGGACTAAAAACATTACAATGAAGATTTACTACTTGAAACCTTAGACGTAAAACTAGATTTACAGCCAATAAACTAAAAACATTAAGGTTCGGTGCACACATCCAATTTTTCAACGTGCGGAGCCGCTGCGACACCGAAACCCAACTATGGACACATAACCGTGAAATAACGAAATAAGTACCCATTTCGCGACATTTGCGATAAATATTGTATCGAAGAAAACGAGTTTATTTCGCTTACTTGTTGTAAAAAAATGTATATCATGAAATAAAATAGACGTTACTGGACACAAACATTTCTGCGGCGAGCTGCGGCGCCGTGGAGAACTGCGGTACAAATTGCACGCATGTTAAACATGTGTCGCCGCAGCGGCGCCGGAGGCATGTGTGAACTACTCCATTGGATTTAGGCCCGGTGCATACATGCAGTTTTTCAACGTGTGGCACCGCTGCCACAACGCAAGTGCGGTCTGAGATAGATTAGACCCAATGGAGCAGTGGACACATGCCTGATTTGGTGGTTACAGTGTAAACAAACCAGACGAAACATGAAGATTTTACTTCTACTAAAATTATTTCACATGATACTTTATCATGGGTTATTTTAAAACGCAGTTTATCGCAGTTTTGACGACGCTTGGTGTTTAATCTAACTGGTTTGGACCAATTAACTATCATATTTCAACTCGGATTGAGTTAATAGGTATTATTAATGGTGATGTGCTGAAATCGTTTTCGAAAACAAACTTAGTGACATCACGTTCAGATTACACGCAGGAAACATGTTCCACTGAAGAAACACTACCGCTACCTACATTTAGTTTTATAGAAAATGCCTCTCATAAAGAAAATTTTATATTTTTACTCACATCCCTAGAATAAATGAAATTACTATATATGATTCGAATTCTTTTTGGTCGGAAGCACATTTTTACGACAAACTGTTATAAAGATTGATCACCATAACAAACATTCTAAGGCCCGGTGCACACATCCGGTTTTTCAACGTGCGGCGCCGCTGCCGCAACGCAAGTGCGGTCTGAGATAGATTAGATCCAATGGAGCAGTGGACACATGCCTCCAGCGACGCTGGGGCGACGCACGTCCAACTTGCGTGTAATTTGTACCGCAGTTCCCCACGGCGCCGCACGGTCGCTGCACATGTCTCCGTTCTAAAGTACCTTGTTTTCATATACAAATGGAATATAAATAATAATTAATAAATGGTTGTATCCAGTAACGTCTATTTTGTTTCAAAATATTCTTTTTTGTGCACCAAGTAAGCGAAATAAACACGTTTTCTTCGATAGAATATTTATCGCAAATGACGCGAAATGAGTTCCTGCGTCATATCACGGTTATGTGCGCATAGCTGGGCTTCCATGCCGCAGTGGCGCCGTACGTTGAAAAACCGGATGTGTGCCCCGGTCCAAGTAATGTTTCTAACTCGCAATCCTCTGGTTGCTAATCCTCTTCTGTTCTAGCCAGGTTACCGCGGCCATTATATTTTCCAATAAAAAACCCACTCATAGTGGGCCGAGCAACCGATCTGGTGGTTAAGGTATTATCCTCTATATAGGATGGTTCCTGGTTCGAATCCGGGTCAGTGCATGGATATTTGTAAGGGTATGAGGCGACGGCCGAAAGTCCTCACGTTGGGTTGGTGTGGAAGTTTGGAGAGTGGGGTGACAGTTCAGGTGTTGCCTCGTCGTCTGACAGTTGTTCAAAATTACGTGGTGTTGTTCTCAGAAGGTCTTTCCCTAACGCTTCGGTTTCCTAAGAGTCGTTATCTAGCAGCCGTGATACGTCATGATGCCGCGGGCATTACTAGGCGGCCGTCTAAACAGACTCCAGAGGTGTCAACTTAGACGGACAGAATACGTTGGAGAATGGGCAACACAGACGGCTGTCGTGGTTTATTTTAATCGAGAAACAAAACAATGTGACTTTTTTATTCTCTTGTCCAAAGTTTCTAATTTTGGGATCGTTGAAGATATTGTGAAAATTTCAACGGATTTCAAATCAGCGTAAAATTCTATGCCAAATTGATATCAAAACAGTTTTATTATTCAATCATTTACCATTTGATTATTTAATTATTTATTAAATAATTAATTATTTATTTAAAGAAAATCACATTTAAGGTATCGAGCTGGTGTTCAATTTTCAGCAGATTTCAAATCCGTTGAAATTTTTATTCTGTGTTTAACGATCCCGATTTTACAAAAACGAACTAATCAATGGCATTCAAAAATGTTTGTTTTGCTCCCCTCCGCTCGAATCATTTGGCCCAGGAAATTAAATATTGCTGCTACAAGAGAAAAAACGTTCCCCAATTGTTTGAGACCGCTATGACGACAGTCATTGAAATGGCGGCTCCGATAATTTTCGTTGCGCTCACAAACAACGCGTTCTAGGAAACCAACACCATCTGTTAGCATAAACAACGTTATAGTGACGTCACCCACAGCTACATCACGGCCGCTAAATCACCGCTACGCTTTCTTAGGAAACCGAAGCTTTAGCGGATTAATCCCGGGCCGTCGTCAATAACCCGTTGTATTGCTCTATTACGACGTTGATTACAAATTACCAAAAATATTAAAAGTATTATTGTAAGTGCATACAATTTCGGTTGTCCTACAGATACGTCATGACAGATTTAACGTTCACCAGCCACTACGTACGCGACGGTATTTGGTTGAATCGAGTTTCAAACTCGCAATCCTCTGGTTTCTAATCAGCTACTCTGCTAACCATACTACCATGGCCATATATTTTCCATATAGAAGAACTCTATCATAGGTCAAATCATGACCGAAAGTGGTCGTGAGTTTTATTTTTGGCGTATCGTATCCTCTGCATGGACTTCGTCACCCGAGATATGATGGAAGAAAACTCGAGCGAACTGAAGAGCTCTTTTTGAACTCGTGAAATAGAGTTTTCACACCTTTCGGCGAAATCTGGCGAAATTTTCCTGAACTCTGCAGCGGAGGTAAAACTAGTTGAAACGATCATTCATCACTTCGACGGTTTAACTGACATATTGTCATGTATTATTGATCTTATCTTTAAGTTCGCTGAACTGTAAAATTCTCATTTGTACTTCTTTACTACAGTTCGTGTTAATTGCATACATCGATGTAACAATGGCATTAATTTCTAATGGTCTGAAAGTATAATCAGTCTGTAAAAAATTGGCAGTGAAGTTCAACATGTTTTAATTCATAGTAAGAGCAGGATTTGCAAACAGAAGTTGAAATGTAAATAAAATACAGTTGATTTTAGGTTTACACTTGAACTACTTAAGTACACGCATATATTAATAAATTAAAATTATTTATAAGTATTAAAATTTATAGTGTGAATTGAATTTAAGTTTACAATCTTATAACAACTGAAGCTAATATCCAACCGTAAAGTATGAAATTACAGACCGATAATTTCAATATTTTGAAATATTTAATAGAAAGAATCCATGAAAATTACTGCTAACTTCCTTACCTTTCCTTTTTCACTAGTTGCTTAGTTGGTAAAACTGTCACAAATGCAATTTTTCATCTGGTTTATAGTATAGATAACTTTGATCTTACACCATATTCCATTATTAATCATCCATTCTAAAAATTAACTCATTAATGAGATGTAACAACATTACTCTAAATCAGATCAGGTTTGATCCCGGACCGTCGCCAATAGCCCATTGTGTTTCTCCAGTGCGACGTTAATTAAGATACCTTCTTCTAAATCCGATAATGCCATGATCATCGACAGCTGAAGCACAATTTGTACCAAAACAGAAAAACCGTGCTGCCGTATTGGTAGAAAACGCTGAAGGAACAAATTTGTCCAACAGCACATCTAACATTTAATTTATAACATATACATTTCTAATTACAAAACCACTTTTAACTTTTAAAATATTTTTTTATGATAAATATCCATGCATCAAGTATTTGTAATTCCACTTATCAGTAGATTAAAAGTTAAAAACAAGTGTAAGTACTCAAAAGAAGTTCTCTCTGCCCCAAATCTTATCTACCTGAGTTATAGTGCACTCTTTGGATGCTTCTGTAAAGTAAAATCCATCATTTAAAGTAATTTTTGTAGTAAATATAAGAATGATAAATTTCTTATAAAAATCAACAAAAAGAAGTCCAGACATCCAACCGCTCTTGCTTACTGTTTATTTTACTTGGCGTTGTTTGGCGTAACTTGGCCAAGAAGGGCAACTTGCACCAAAAAAACCTAGTCCAACCAAACAACCAACCGCCCCTGATAGTGTGAACACACTCAAAATTTGAGTTCATTAGTTTGTTAATTTCTAAAAAAATATTTAAAACTAAATTAAATTATTATTTTTTTATTATTTTAAACTAAATTAATTTTTTTTTATTATTTTAAACTAAATTAAATTATGTTGGTTCATTTCTATACGTGTTGCTTATAATATAAAACTTCTACCTACAAACTATATATAACTTCTAGTAGTTTTATTTATATTTTTTAGAATTTGAATTGTTGAACAAATTGATGAATTGATTATTGAAACAAACATGAAGTACATTGGAAAGAGTATGAAACAGGAGATATCCGTACTCTAAACATTCTAGAAATCGATATTTTTGAAACATTTTCTGTTTCAAATTCTCTTGACATATTTGTATACTTAGTATTACATTATAAGTCGCTCTTAGCTTTTTTCACTTTTAGTAAACTAGCCTTGGTTTATTAACACTTCAAATTAGTTTTTGTCTGAAACTGTTAATAACTTTGTTACAGAATGTCCAGTCGCCATGTTCGTGAGACCATTTGGGGCCCCTGTGGAAATAATCCCACTGGCGTTTCTGCCGCCTATGAAAGGAATGCTCGTTTATCCTGGAGCACATTTGACAGTGTCTGGTAACAATCATTTTCAGTGGCTCAAATACTTTTGTAATATACTAATACGTATATAAGGCAATTCCACACACATAAAGCACAAATAGTTTACATAATTTTAAGTTGCTTCTAAGACTTCTGGTATCTTTTCGTACAAATAGATTTTTCAATTCCAAAATCTCACTGTGTGAAATTTGGCGTTTGCTTAAAGACTAGTGGCTTTTTCTAAAAAAATATGTATCATTTCAGTGAAAGCATTTTTATACATGGGATCATGTTGCGAGGTTAAATTCTGGCATTTTCCAAAACTCAATGAGAAAAGTTTCCACAAATTCGTGAACTGATTTCCTTATTGATATAATAATAATATAACTTCATTATTTCTTCAAATAAATCTCTTTAAGTATCTAGTTATGTATTTTTATTTATATAAAAAGTATGTTTTTATCGCGCGAAAGTTTATTTATGTACTCGTATATTAATATTTTTTCGCTCTTAGATCTACATAGAACAAAGTTCTTATGATCTAGTATTATGAAACCGCTTTGCATTTTTAATATCAAAGGGTCAAGTAGTGTCAGAGTTTTAAGCGCTTTGCTGATCCTTTGTGCTTAGCTCTATAAAATGAGCTCAAATCATTGTCTTTTAGATTATAATAACGCACCCCGGCAAGAAAAGTGACGCAACTTAAAAAATAAAAATTTTGATGTCATGTCATTGAAAAATATGTATAAGATGCCCCAGCGTGTTATATTACCATTCTATAGAATATAATAGAAGTTACCACCATAAATACTTACCTTAAATTTAAAAGAAGTTTATACTATTTCAATATAAGTTTTATAGTATCCTTTACATGTTTCTCAAATTCTGCAATTTTGAGTTGTGTCACTTTTCTTCCCGGGCTGCAATATGTAGTATTATTCTGTATCAAATATTAAAAAAGGTGCGGATAATCCAGATGAAAATATTTCTTAAAACTACAGTTCATTAATATCACATTCATAATTCGTACATCGAAATATGACCTCATGGCGACAAACCAAGCCACATTCAACACAGCACAACAAAGAAGTAGCTAAAGTTGAATATTTATGTACAAAAAAGAATGTGTTAACTTTTTTTAATAGGGCAGATGAAAGGTGTAAAATACTCCACAGTAAGCATTAATGTAAGTGACTTAACTTTAAAACCTAAAATTATTATAGCAGCTAATAAATTTTCGAAATTAATACTTTAGTTCTTCGATTTATAAAAATACATCCATTGTCAATATTATACAGAACGATTACCTTCGACTTCTATTAAAAAATAACAGGATACTTTCAATGCCTTGTTTTATAAATTACATACTGCTTGAAATTCCGCGAAAGAATTTTTTTTAACAAGATTTACTTTCGAACTAAAATAACCTCTTCGGATTTCATCACTCTTAGATACCAGTTTCCAGAAACTAGATTTCAAAACAAAGTGAAGCATTTAAAAATGAAAAGCAACATCCAGAAAAAAATTAACTTTGTTTCTCGATTTTGTAAGCTAGGTGCCTCTTTTTTTCACTAACCGTAACGTTTTTAATCGCCTGAGAGGTTTTTCGCAATGTTTCTGACTTTTGAAACAAGAGCAACGTGCGCTTTTGAACAAGAGCGCAATTGGAAATTACACAGATGGTCCAGCCTAAAGGTAAGAATCAATTTTAAAATGTAACAAGCACGTTTGAGTGTAATGAAATTCATCAGAAAAGGTCTAATTAAATTGCGTTACAAGGAATGTACTGTTCATGTCATGTATGTGTGAAATAAAAAAGGTACATAAGATTGGTGTTGTTTTTTAAATACTCTTTCTATCAGTGAAATAAACAAAGCAGGTTACAGATAAACTGATAGTAGGTGATTGATTTACAAAGTGATATATTCGTAAAAAATGCATTCGCTTAAAATTTGTACGCAATGTGATATTAGAATGTTTGATTTTTTAGGTATTACAAGGCTAGCTCACAGCAAACATCTGTCTTGCAATGTTAAAGCTTCACTGTTGATGACGTCGCATGGATGGCAACCAATTAGGACCCCATCTCAGATATTTGGAGTTCATTATGAGGGGAACAAAACTTTTTTAAAGTGGCTCGGAGGGGATGAGGAGCGCCGTCGTCTCCAACACCACCTGGTGCTAATTCGTCTCAACTGCAAAGGAGAATCTACCAATGGGACCTTCGAACCTTGTGCAGCCCTTCGTATTGGATGGGCTCCAGGTATACTTATTTTGTTGCAAATTCTTAAAATATTATTTTAGATTTTTAAGATTATAAGAGAGAGATAATTTTGCTAATGAGATGAGTTATTCCGTCATCAAGATTTTGGCGATTGGTGAGGTCAAGATTAAGATCTGGTCAGTTTTGTTCTAACGACAAGGTGTCTCATCAATCAAGATCTGGTCAATTTGCTAATTCGTCGAGAGATGCCATGTCGAGGCATCCGCCAGGAGGGTTAAATGAGGAATTCTACTGCACTTAGTAGATTTCACTTCACTGCAAAACACATTAAAATAGCATTTCTAGATTGAAGAGGAACCATACGTAAATGAACTCTAACACGATTTCGGGTATGTAAAAAAGTTGTAAAAAATAATTACTTCTAAACAGACAGAACGGAATTCCAATAACTCCTCCTACCATTTCAACAGAGAGCTTTCGCTGCGTCAAAGGGAGCTATTTTATTGTCTCTTTTCGTTATTATTTACTAGCTCAATAACCCGACGTTACTCGGGTTGAAATGGTTGAAATGTTGATTGAAAAGTGAATTAGAATAATCAGTTTTCATACATAGAAAAAATGCAATCACTTAAGTTGTACAGAAAATACTTTTTAACTTTTCATAGCTTCAACAATTTGCTACGGACACAAATATATACATTTAATTCCTGAATAATACATTGCAATATGCTAAAGACTGAGACATATTCGAACAGAAACGAAATTCCGATTTTTTTAAATGTAGAATTCTGAAAAACGAAAGAAGTGTCGAATTTCGACTTCCTGAGCAATTCGAAAAAAGACATTCAAAAATATTGATAAAAACGATAATGATTTATAAAATTTAGTAATGCTCAAATATGACCGAGACATTTCCCTGCTAAGTTTCCTTTAGAACGTGTTTCCTTGTCAGTATTCATTTATTGCAAGAAAACAAACTTTAGATTTTAAAATTGAGTCTTCGAGAGGCACTTTTAGTGCTACAGATTGGTCTGAAGACAGGAAAGTAATAGCCTATATTTTCCGCTGAGTTCTAAAGTATAAGTGCCCCAAATTTGATGTGGATAGGTCAAACTGTGTAGATTTATATAAAGAAAATATACACGCACGAACATCTTTATATATAGATTGGTATTGGCTTAGATTCTTAAAAGTAAAAGAATTCCGTGTAATTAGAAAATATAACTAATTTATGTTTCATTTCCAGGCCTGGAACCAGAATTTGTAGATCAATCGACAAACAAGAACAACTTTATTATTATCGGATTGTGTTTAGGCATCCTTGGATTAATATACGTTCTAGCGGTACTTATCTATCTCAAAGTGAGAAAAAACCGACGACTATTGGCAAGACAGGGACTCTCACCATCTCAGAATTCGATTGAAGCTGCCGAAGAAGAAACCAACTGCACACAAGTAATTTCAGTTTTTTTTCCTATAATAAATAGCAAAAGCCAAATTAGAATGATTGACCACAATTTCTACATAACGCTCTTGTACAAAATGCCATTCTAGGTGCCAATTACAGGAACTTTAATTCTATTATCATCGTTGACAAAATCGATTCAGTATTCGACCAATTGTCACTTAATTGTATTTAATGTATTTGTATTTCGAATTCTTAATTGCATTTGGAATTATTAATTGTATTTGAAATACCTTCAGCAGGTCCGGTTTCGGACCGTAATGGGTTTCGTATTCAGTTTACAGGTTACAAAAGATTCCTTATTTAAAATTTGAAATGTATAAATACACGTGAAACAGTATTTAAACTCATCCTTCAAAAACATAACTTTATGAGGAAAATAACTTCTTTGAAATCCAGTATGTTTAAATGGATACATGTTTTTAATTACACTTGCTGAAAAATATTTTTGAATGATTAGCTGTTGTTTTATAAAACTAATCAGGGTAGAAAAATCTTTAAAATGCATGATTCTTACAAGACTGAAAACAATAATCATTTCTCCAGTGGCTATTGTTTCTTTTGCTTTTATGAGACTCCTGTGTTCCATATAATATAAACTGATACATAATTAAATAATTTAGCTAATTAATTTATTAATTCAGTCGTTAATTAATTCAATTGTTTGGTTGATTTGGCTTTTGTTGTGCAAGATACGGAACGGGCAAACTTTTCCAAGCACAATATAGAACCTAACCCACAATAGATAAAAAAAACTTCAAAACTGATTGCCCAACCAATTATAAAAGGTAGATTCAAAAAAAATCGAAACACTTGAAATATATTGAAAATAAAAATAAATATTAAAAATCCATGATTAAACAGGAAAATTTGAGATTATCTCCGCTATCAATATAAAAATAGTAAGTAACAGTTAAAAGTTTTGATGAAGTTTAAAAGAATCGAAAGAATAAAACATTAGTTGAATGTTTTATATGCTGTGTAGAAATTTAAAAGGATTTGGGTGGGGAGTTTTCCTAAACAAATCTTGCAGGTTTAAAAATGATTTATCAAAAAGGTATTGGTCGGTGACAATTACAAATAAGACAAAATATGACGGATACTAAAAAGGACAACAGGCGCACATTCTACTAGCTTACTTTACTTTAAAATAAAAAAAATTTCTTATATGTAACTGTTTTTTTTTTTTTTTGTATTTACAGCTGAGAAACGCATACATTAACAATTTGGTTCAAGAAGCAGAGTTCACTACGAAAAGTTCTTTGAAGGTAAGAATAATTTTCTACTTAACATCGATTTTTCCATTTTTCAAAGGAATAATATCTTAAAATGCAGTTCCTTGTAATTTAATTTTAATTTTAACACATAAGTAATACTCGGAATTAAAATAGATTATATATTGGTGTACTGGAAAATTAAAAGAACACATACTACACAATGCAGAAAAACGTATAAAGAAAGCAATAGGAATTTATGAAGGACATTGAAAATGCCTTTATTATATTCATCGCTTATAAAAATTCTAAAAAAATGTGCGAATGATTTTCAACCAGAAAAAAATATAATTAATTATTGATTACCTGATAGTTCCCAATTTAGCCAGGTAAATTGGTTTGTATCATAACATTTAAATGCTAATAGTTTCGTGAATGAACATTCATAAACTGAGATTTTTTTCATTTGACGAAGTAATCGGGGAAATTCTTCTAATTGAAGATTTCTCCGCAGAAGCCTCGTATGGATTTACAGTGTAAACAAACCAGACGAAACATGAAGATTTTACTTCCACTAAACAGATCCTTTCACATGATACTTTATCATGGGTTACCTTAAAACGCACTTTTGACGACGTTTGATGTTTAATCTAACTGGTGTTGACCAATTGACTATCATACATCAACTCGGAATGAGTTAATAGGAATTATTAATGGTGATGTGCTGAAATCGTTTTCGAAAACAAACCTAGTGACATCACGTTCGGATTTCATTCAGGAAACACTTTCCACTGAAGAAACACTACCGCTACCTACATTTAGTTTGATAGAAAATGCCTCTGATAAAGAAAATTTCATATTTTTACTCACATCAATAGAATAAATGAGGGTACTATACATGAATCGAATCCTTTTTGGTCGGAAGCACATTTTTACGGCAAACTGTTATAAAGATTGATCACCATAACAAACATTCTAAATCCCCGTTTGTCACAAAGTTCTATAATGATTATTTTTGCAAATTGTATCAAATCTCTTTCAAAGTGGAATGTTTTAGATATCCTGTCAATGAAAGGCATTTTCTGTCAAGCCAAATGCAAGTGTCGGTTGTGTTTCTGTGGTGATACGCGTTTCCTGTACTTATAGCGCATATAACGTCACTTGGCACGTTTTTCTAATACAATTTCATCACGTTGTCAGTAAAAATTCCAAGTAATGCTTTCCGAACTGAAAAATGATAATTGTTTGGGTCAACACTAATTATATTAAACGCCAAACGTCGCCTAAACGGCGATAAACTACATTTTAAAGTAACCCTGATATGAATCCTAATTGAGTAACAGAAATAAAATCTTCACCTTCAGTGCGGTCTGTTTACACTAAAAATTCCACTTAAGCTTTGGTTTCCTAAGAAAGTGGAGCCGTTATCTAACAGCCGTGATACGTCATGATGCCGCGGGCATAACTAGACGGCCGTCTAAACAAAAATCCAGAGGTGTCAACTTAGGCGGACAGAATACGTTGGAGAATGGGCAACACAGACGGCTGTCGTGGTTTATTTTATTCGAGAAACAAAACAAAGTGGATTTTTATTCTCTAGTTCAAAATTCCTAACTTCGGGATCGTTGAAGGTAGAGTGAAAATGTCAACCGATTTCAAATCAGCGTAAATTTCTACGCCAGATCGACATCAAAAACAGTTTTATTATACAATTATTTACCATTTGATTATTTAATTATGTATTAAATAATTAATTATTTATTCAAAGAAAATCACATTTAAGGTATCGATCTGGTGTCAAATTTTCCACAGATTTCGAATCCGTTGAAATTTTTATTCTGTGTTTAACGATCCCGATTTTACAAAAACGAATTATTCAATGGCAGTCAAAAATGTTTATTTATATTGCTCCTCTTGGCTCGAATCGCTTGGAGCAGGAAATGAAATCTGGCCGTTATAAGAGAAAAAACGTTCTCCAACTGTTTTGAGACCGCTATGACGACAGTCATGGAAATGGCGGCTCCGATCATTTTCGTTACGCTCACAAACAACGCTCTCTAGGAAACCAACACCATATGTTAGTATAAACAACGTTTTAGTGACGGCACCCACCGATACATCACGGTCGCTAGATCACAGCTACGCTTTCTTAGGAAACCGAAGCTTTACGCAGAACCGTAAAAACTAATTTAACGAGGTGTATATTTTGAAGGCTCTTGGCTATGATCACCATAATCAAGGTCCAAAAATTCCGTTTCAATTATTCTTGACAGTCCTTTTCTTTTTTACTTTATGTACTTTTCCAAATGTAGGGCGCATCCAATCACTCAGCAGCCCCTGATGACGTCCACGCGGATGACACAAAAAGCTACGACAAAAATTCGCATACTGACTGTTCCAGAGGATCTCCTGAAGATTCAACGACATCCGCTGTGCAACCTCCGACGCAAGAATTTTTCGTGCGCATTCGAGGGATGATAGCAGCCGCCAAAAACAGACTGAACAGCTTCCGATACAGACCCACCCTCTTAGTTATTCCAGAGGATGATTACTACTATCAAGACTACAAAGAAAAAGACATCGAAACTTCCAGCTCTCGAAAGTCGTCCTTTAGGAAATTCTCGAGGAAAGGAAACACGCTGACGCTGACGCAGAAGATGGAATCCATACACGGAAGTAAACTTGGTGCAGCCATGCTAGAAGCCAAGCTCGCCCCTCCTTTGCCACCCCCGAGGAATACCAAACCCAAAAACAAGAAACGAGCTCCGTCCCCTCCTGGAGACAAATCTGCTTTTCCAGATTATCGTCGAGAGTCACCATCGCCCGTCAGTTTAAAGGACTTGGGTGGCAGTCTCGACCGAAAAAAGAAACGGAAATTATCCTCTTCCTCCTTGGCTACCGATAATTATTCAAAATTTGACCTCTTTCGCCTTGATCTGTATGAAAAAATTAACAGGATGAGAGAAGGTAGCACTGAAGCTGAAGTGGCCGTCTTAGAAATGAATGACGCAAAGAGATGCAAAGGTAAGAAAAAGGTATATCTTGTTAAAGGGAAGATAAAATTTTACACTTTAATATATTTTTATCTGTTTTTGAGAAATAGCTATTGTTTACGTTGCATAGCGTCCACAAAAGGCCGTATACGTGGAGATAAAGAACCATACACATAAGATAAGTAAACTGTAGCGAATAGGTTTACCTCAGGTCCGTAGACTTGATACGGCCCTCGAAACTTTTTAACCGGCCCGCAGGCAATATGCGAACTACCGGATAGGTTTAACCGTTGCTCCGACCAGATACGGCCTTTTAAATATTTTTTTAACTGGCCGTTAGATCAGATACGATAATGCAGATAATTTTAACCAATCTGCAGTCCAGATACGGTCATCAGGATAGATTTATAGGCCTGCATGTTGCCAGATATGGCCTTCCAAGTATTTTTCGTCAAGCCCAAAGACCAGACAAGGCTCTCCGAATACGTTTAATCCCTCAGCCCAGTTATGAATTCCATATACATGTATCTCCCTCAATGGTATCCTTAGCTTGACGTGCTGGAGGGGCTTGCGTGCTCTGACAACCCTGGGAGCTATGCCGGCGGTAGTTTAACTACCGGCAGGGTCTCCCAAGCCGGACAGGTCCTCTTAGGGTAGGAGCCAGACTAAATGGGATACCACCAAGAGCCAAGTCGGTCCTCTACCTATTTTTTAGGTGCTCTGGTCCTTGTGACAAACAGAGGCTGCAATTTCCCCCCATCCATGAATAGTACACCTTTTCTTCCTAATGCTGCATCGATCGGCGCGCAGTCTAAAACAGCCCGCGTTCCTGGTTTAGGCAGAGGGCCGGGTTCGATAAATAATCCACGGTCTCCAAATACCTTAAATCAATGAAATTTTACTAAGGATCCAAGATCTTTGAGATTTGTAACAACTGTTCCACTGAGCAGGCTTCGCCTCACCACACCCTCTCGTGCCTGGGGCTCTCCAAACAGGACTTGACTGACGATCCATCGACGGTGTTGGATTTTTTGAGGGTGTATAACGTCATGGACCTGGTCTAGCACTGCTGGCCAATGGGGGCGTGCAAAAACAACAACATGTATTATTTTTTTAATTCTGGCCTAGCTACTTTCAACTGGAGTTTCTTTTGCGATAAATACTTTAAAGCAAACCAATGACTTTTACTTTTTTTCTTTCACTTGGCAAATGGGTAAATCCCGGCTAAGCGAGGAACGATGTGTGAAACATGAAAATAATTTAAATAAAAACACAAATTTTCAATTATTAAATTGCTTCATTTTTTTAATATTTCGCAAAACAAAAATTAATCTTGGTTCATGATTTAATTTGGACATATTTGGGTTCAAACTGTTTCGATCCTACGATTCTGAGCAAAATACGCGACAAAATAGCTAACATTGTCTAAAATTAATGTAAACACATTTACAAAGAAATTCCTAATTCGAAACAATCTGAAAGGTTTTGTTGGTAACTTCTGAACAATGTACCAATTCATAGTATCATATTAATAGTAAAATAATAATAATCCTGAACTAATGAGATTACATTATTTTTTTTACCCTCCTGGTGGCTGTCTCAACGAGGTAACTCGTCATAAGCAAATTCGACCAGATCTTGATGGACGAGAAATCTCATCATAAGAAAAAAACTGACCAGATCTTGATGAACGAGGTATCTCATCATAAAAGCAAAACTGACCAGATATTGATCTCGTCATCATAAAAAACGGTACCATGATTACGAAATATTTCGTTATTAGTAAAATTGGTCAGATATTCATGGACGAGATATCTCGTTGAAACCACTTGGAGGGGTGGTTAACCTTTTGCTCTATTTGGTAGTTTCGGAAATTGAAGTAAACCACTATATAGAACAAGAAGGTTGTTATGTTGTTTTATTGATTCAATCGCATGTCCTGTTTATAATGTAACGTTTTCTGCAGATGACATTGCCCTATCCAGCAACGTTATGCATGAGAGAAACGGAGGTAGCCATACAGAAAACTATTGCGGTACTCTTGAGTATCCGTCCGGACACGAGGATGCAAAAATATCCCGTCGCGAACTTCTGTATAAGCTCCAAGAAAGTGAAACTGTTGAAGATGAGGAACAATCTCATTTGCCAAAAATAAAAGCGAAACGAAATAAATCCTTTGGAATAGATGAAAAAGAATATCGCAGCTGGTCCCCTCCACCCTGTATAGGTATTATATCAATGGTCTTCTACTTTATGTAAAATCTGGACGGAGGAGGCGCCATCTATTATTTCAAAAGTTAACTATTTTATTTTATGTTTTTTGAGCTTTCTTATTTAAGTTTCTTGTGTTCTTTTAAACTTTCTCAATAATGTTATGCTTCTTAATTTTATGTACACACACCTCGTGACGAGGTGATGAGCTGCTTGCAGCAGGTGTTCCATAAGTGGTATGTCCAATCCAGTACACAGAGAAAGGCCAACCTGCGATGAAAGTTTTCAGTAGTACCACAGGAAAAAATCCGTAGTTTTAAGAATTTTTCAGTAGTCAAGTAAAAATTTAAGAAATCGGCTTTAATTTCACGCATATATCATTAATTCAAGTATTTAATTATTAATTTGAAAGATATTTGCAACACATAATATTATTTGTAATTTGTAAGGTATAGCACGCATGAAAGCACATATCGAACCAATAACTGTGAATGAAAGAATTATATCGTATTGCTAAAAACTGAAATATTTGCTCATAAAAAAAAACATTTATTAGTTAAATTCAAGCACTCTTTCCCATTTACCAAAAATAAGTTAGTAATAATGAGAAAAAAATACAGAAATAGGTAAATTAATTAATGTGTTTTGTGAAAAATAACTGAAATTGAATTTTTTGTAGAAAAAATAATCGATTCCATTATCCGTAGCTTCCGATTTACTTCCGTTGAAACTACGGATAATCCGTAGTAGTTGGCATCTCTGAGAACAGTATGTAGAATTGGTCAAAAAGATATCCGGATACCTCGTTATTCACGTCCCTGGAATCGCACAATTCAAACTAAAAGTGTAATTAGACTTGGAGTAATACCTACTGTAAATAAATGGGTATTTAATTCGCATGGGACCTATCTTCATTTTTGGTTAAATATTATTTTCAAAACTTCACATACACACAAAAACATTTACACTTGAAGTTATTAAAAGATTTTCAATGTCATAATTATGTTAAATATACAGTATAGAAATTGATCATAATTGTAAGAAATTTTGGCTAAAAGCGATATTCACTGCCTGTCTCAACTTGCAGAATCATTAAATAAAGGTCACACATGTAGAAAATGCTTTAGTATATTTCCTCATCTGTACATGAGATTCTCCATTTTCACTTTTTTCAGTCCTATTTTCTTTTATATAAATTCCTCTTTCAATGAAACACTGAAAAATATTTCAAACAATATCGGGATGAACGTTATTTTAATCTAACCAATATAACATAATGCTGAGTTTCTCGTTTCTTTTTGAGTCTCACTGATATTTTAAAATTAAAGAGATTTTTTTAGAAGCAATCTACCTTTGCTTTTTGAACGAGCTTCCTTATTTCTGCAAACTTATATTTTTCATCAAATAGATTTTTAACTAATTTGTATATTTAAATACGTCATTGTCTTGCCTTTTAAATCAAAATAGAAATAAAAATTATTCTAGAAGTAATTTACGTTTTCAAGAAGGGAAGCTATATAAGTCCAAGCTTAATTCAAGCACCTTTCAGGGCCTTAAAAAAATTTATAATTTCCAGGAGTTTTGAACCATAATCCACCATTCTGTCATACAAATGACGCAAATATGAACTTGGTTTGAAGTATGCTGTCAATCTCTTGGCTTATAATGCATCGTTTCTCAAAAGAATAATCATTTCAAAAATAGTTCCATCCTCTGCAAAAATTTTATTTTACGATTAATAAAAGGAGGTGTATAACCTCGTAAAAAAGACTAAATGTAGCAACTTATACTGAAATGTTTTTGTGTTATAGGTGCTGGCATCGACGAAGGGATGGAGAGTGAGCGAAATACAGGTTATGATTCAAGACCTAGTACTGCAACGAGTAATTCCTCAGCTCGAACAAGTAGTCACCCGTCTGTAGCTAAAGAGCAAGTGCCACCATGCGATAGCAGATCTACCAAGGAAAGAGATGATTTAAGTGAATGCTCAGAAACTTCAGATGCCTCACTCTCTGGAGATTCGCTGAATTCCAGCTTTCGAAAGCCAATAAAACATACGTCGTTGAAGTCTAAAAACTCTCTAAGAAGCTCTGAAGACTTGTCTGTGATTTCGGGATCTAGTGTAATTACATCATCCACTGGCATTAAAGAAGTCGGGGATTATGATGAAGACGACGACGAGGAAGAGGATGACGATGATGATGAAATGGATGACACTACCACTCAAGACGATGATAGCCGTCTCAGCACAGACCTGGACGCAGAAATGTATAGTTTGGACGAAAGCGAGCATCCGTCTTTGGAGGAATATCTTCAGCTGTCTTCTCAAGTGGCTAAAAAACTATCGGAACGCACAGTTCCTGCCTTCAGCACTGACTCTCCAAAGGAGAAGAATGTAATCAGTCAATTCATGAAGGAATTTAAAACGACTATAGGAAGATTAAAAGCTGCCGAGGACAGCAAACCGAGGACGGCGCGAACCTCTCCTCCAGGTGCTGACAACTGGACGCTGAAAAAGGAAGAGAAAAGGGCCAAGGTCGCCCGAAAGGTCAGCATTTTTAAGCGCAATCCTTTGAAAGGACGCAAAAACGAAGAACCATTGGTTACCACGGAAGGAAAGGGTGCTTACTGTTTTGATGCAGCTGTCAGTGAAACCGATGATGCAGCTAGTAGCAGTCGATCTTCCAATTCGTCTGGGAAAAAAGGACGGCAAAGGTACAAAAACAAGACACCGGAAATAGTTCCTGCTGGAGCTAAAGCCATTGATGCTGGAGAAAAAATTGAAAGCAGAAATGGAGAGATTAATCCTAGGTAGAAACCTTTCATTTTGATTGTTTAAATGCTCATTAAAACTGATATCCAGGTACAGCTACACTCTACGTTTATGAGTGATGGCAACGGCTTGGCGATTTTTTTTTGGCGCACTTCTAGTAGCGAGTTACGATAAATTAAGGCAACCCATCTTTCGTTAATGTTGTTGTGGTTTTCATGGCAACCTCGGCAAATGGAAACTTTCAATTTTCATTTTGAATATTCTAGAAAGTTCTTTCAAAATCTATTAAAATCGTTTGATTTCATTGATTCGTTTGAAATTTTTTCTTTCCTCCCATTGGTTATTTTGTCTTCAAAATATCCTTTGATTGCATTGGTCTTTTTAAATCGTTTTCTGTGATACCATTGGTCCATTTATTTGTATTTTGACAGTTGTGGAATTTTTTTATTATTATAATAGTTTTTTCACGATAGGATTAAAAGTTTTGTTTTTTTGACCATTTTCGTTTTCATTATTTTTTTACGAAAGAATTCTGAAAGTTATCAGGTTGTATTATTTTTTCTTTTGTAAATCTTTTTCTTTGTCAACATGCCCACTGTATTTAGTGTAATTGATAAGTTTCATGGTATTCTTACCCAACATTCGTAGCTTAGTTTCTCTGCTGGTTCACAAATGTGTTTTGATATGTGCTTAAGCTTACTACTTTTTGTGAGAGTTTAAAAAATATATATACTTTTCAAAATGTTCTGAAATGTGCTTAAAAAGTGTGTTTTAAAAAGAAAAAAATTTGTGACAGAAAAAGAGTTAGGAAATAAGTCTTTCCTTGGCAACTTTAGAAGTGCGCCAAAAAAATCGCCAAGGTCGTTGCCATCTCTCATAAACGTAGAGTGTAGTTGTTCCGATATCCACAACAGCCTCTCCAATATTACGGCGCTTGTTAAATCAAAAGTGCTTTACACCAGTGGCCCGTAAGTGCCTCACAAGCAATATTACTCACTCTGAGCAGATACCCATTTTTTCCAGTGAACTGTTTATACCTCTATGGCCCTCCGTTTTAAAGAAAGATTAACAAATAATGATGTCAAATGCTTTGAAAAGAAAAAAATCGTTATTTTAACTCTAAGAATCGTCAATTACTTATATACAATTACTTTATATATACGTAAATACTTTACATTGGGACTCAAATAATCTCTTTGTCTACCTGAACATGCTTGTGCTGTAGATGAAATAGCAGACTAAACAGTATCAACAAGGAATTCCAATTCCAATTCCACTTAAGACGTTGACCCAATCAGTCAATAGCTTTCAGTGTCGTGGGAATTTAGTTGATGTCAATCTTTTTTAATCGGAAACCTTGGCGAGCACAAGTCTAGACATGCGAGTGGTTGTATTTTATCACGATCTAATTAATATAAACATTAAAGAAACTTTTAGAAATTGCTCAAAACATTGATTTTTTTAAAATATATTTGATTTAACTAAAAACAACTTTCTTATAAATTTTTGATACAAGTTTATATTTCATTCAGTTTAATTATCTTTTTTTTCTCCAAAACATGTCTATTTGGAGAATTAGGATACTAGAAATAAATATTCTACATAGATGCTTTTACAGTGATCAAGAAGCAAGACATCTAGCGCAGAAAAGTTTAACAATTACAAATATAACGTTTTTAACGTTTTTACAAATATAACGTTTAATAAAATTAATGCATGGACAGTTTTAGAGTCGCGTGTGACAAATACATAACAATACTTTTCCTATATACAAACTTTAAAAAGTTTTTTTTTTCTTCTTTCATTTTTTCTATTAAATTCATTTATTAAACTGAAAATAGAAAGGCTTCATTGTGGCTTTCAATATTCATTGTTAATGTGTATAGTGTTTAAATAAAATTAAAATTTAAAAACTTAATGTACGAAGTTGACATTTTTACATAGTTTTAGTTCATGTATACATATTGTTTATTCAAAAGTAATTAATTTATCCTCAATTCAAACTTAGTGCTTTGTAGTGACCATATGAGAATATTAAAAATAATAAATTCTTAATCTTATTATTAACAAAAACACTTATTATCTAATGTTTAAACGAATATATTCATTAAAAAAATAATTATCTTATTATTAACAAAAACACTTATTATCTGATGTTTTAACGAATATATTCATTAAAAATATTGCCTACAATATCGCAGCAAAAAAGCTTCTAATAAAGTTATCGAGTTGCCTTCAATCTCTACTATTATAAAAGGAAGTGTTTGTGTGTGCATGTGTGTGGACTGTCTTGATGAATCTAAGGTACTTACAGTATTGGGATTTGGAACACTGGTAGTCCGAATTTTTTTGCAAATTTTGTACGAATCCCGAAATTTAAAATTCAATCTAGAACCTTTTTTAATTAATTTAATGACAAATAAACTGCATATGACAGCAAAAAAGTTTCTAATAAAGTTATCGAGTCGCCTTCAATCTCTACTATTATAAAAGACAATGTTTGTGTACGTGTGTGTGTGTGTGTGTGTGTGTGTGTGTGTGTGTGTGTGTGTGTGTGTACCGTCCTGACGAATCTATGGCACTTACAGTAATGGGACTAGTAGTCCGAATGTTTTGCGATTTTTGTACGAAGCCCGAATTTTAAAATTAAATCTCGAACATTTTAAAATTAATTTAATGACATATTTAGTTATTATTGTTTTCTTTAAAATGGCAACAGCATAAAAGATCACGAATTCTAAATTTATTTTTCCGTTTAAACGCTTTCAGCAGTAGAACAAAAAAAAATAAAAAAGTTTTAACTGGGGTTATTAGTTCTTTTTTTTTCTATCTCCTAGATCGTTAAGGATAGAGTAAAAATTTCAATAGATTTGAAATCTGCAGAACATTTCACATTAGATCGATATCTAAAAATATGATCTTCTTTGAATAAATAATTTTTAAATTGAATACATCTTCAACGGATTTGAATTCAATTCCATATATGCAAAGATTCACCGAGTGGATTTTGCTTATAATGGATTCGGCCGCCATCTTGATATGGCGAGAAAAATTACTTGGCGACAAACACGTCTCGAGAGCTACATCTTTACCGAACTATGAATTAATACATTTTAAATTTACTAGATACTAATATATATTTAATTTTTTTTTATTCGACGTTCTCTTATAAGTATAGTAAAAGCTAACAAGCACCATTCTTGAAATGTTTATAATTTATACCGGCGTCTGTTTTGACTGATTATGTCAAAGATATGTATATCCTCGTGAATGACGGTATACATATCAGTGCCAGTATGTGTATCCTCATGGATAAGGATATTCATACGACTAAACCATTAGACTTTAAAACTGCTTTTTCCAGAATCCAACTACCAATATCAGAAACTGGAGTTTGTTTTAAATAAGGTTCTTTTATCAGCCAACCACACAGTATCATATTCATGCTGAGTATCTGGAAATATAACATTAATGCTAATCTTTTGAAAATGAGTGTAATACGTATTTAGAACTGATTTCTCTCTAACCTCTCTTGTATATAATTTTGGAAAACCTATATCATGCATCTAACCTTCTAAATATAAAATATTTATTTTTTATAAAGAGCATATTTTAAAGTTTTATTCATTTCAGAGACAACAAAAAGCATGGACATGTATCCAAAGTAACTATTCCAAGAGTTGGTAAAGCTGTCACTCCACCACTACCTCCCCCAAAGCCACAAATGGATCACCTAAAGTTGAAAAATATTACATCATTCAAAAATTCACTTCAAGAAGAATCAGATTCAAGTCAATACGACCCACAAAATGGTGCTCTCGATACTGTAACAGATGACGATACATCAAAATCAGGAACTCTATTTGCACGAACACCGTCAATTGAATCCGATTCAATTTCTGTAGCTAATTCAGATATGACTGATGATTCTCTGAACACCCCGATTCCCCATAGAGACGAGGATGAGAATCGAGAAGACATTAGTGAAGATGAAAATGGTCCCATTGACAGGTGTTTGGCACAGTTAGCAGGTTCTCAAATTCAACCTCCAGATGACTGTTCTCTGAACCGATATTTGAATCACCTGGGCAATGTTCTTGCAACAAGAGAAGACTACCAGTTGGATCAATGCATTAGTAAATTAGCGAGTAACATGACTGGTAATCGTGCGACTAAAGGGTTCAACCTTTCTCACCTACCTCTGTGTTCCTGGGAACATGTATGCGTTGATAAGGGAAGTGATCGTAGCACACCTACATCCGACCGCTCATCAACTACATCGAGAGGATCGAGGAGTTCACAAGAAAACTTGAGGAAAAAAACTCTCACCAAATCAAAACATCACCATCATCATCACCACGCAGTAGAATGTAAGCACAATATTGATGACACCCTTCAAACAAATAATTCCTTGGAAAATGGCAATCACGTAGCAAATGGACGCTTATTTACAAATGGAGGGGATCCGTTGGCAAAACAAATTTTAGTGGAAAGAGTGGTACAAAAGGGCTTAATTAAAGGTAAACCTCGAATAGCAAGCACATCCGAAGAAGATTGTGGTCGAGCCAGCTCTCTTGGTTCTACAAGAGAATTGGAGACCCCTATACCAGAAACAACATCCGATCCTGGATCTGTTGATTTAGAGCGGCCACGAAAGAAGCGACCGCTATTTAGAAGGAGCAAAAAAGGACTCAATGGCACTTGTCGCCAGCACATACAAAATAATAAGCTCAGTAAAAAAGAGAATGGTGCTTTAAGAAAAGGTGGATTTCAGAACCGCAATTCAAGTACACCTCGATCTAGTAGCAGCGATGTTACTGTCATTCAGTTAGAAGGAGATTCGAATGAACAAGTGACTAACATAGACAGTTCAAACACATTTGTAACATTGATCAATGTCGACAGTTCGGACTGTTCTGATAGTGTTGAAGAAAAATGAACTTATCATAAAGTGTTCTTAAAGTTATGGACTATGGAACATAATCTATACTATGTATGTTGCTGGTATTATACATGTATAAAAGTGTAAGTCATGAACTTGTAGAAACTATTTATATAGAAAGCTGCAACTAGAACCCTTACTTAAGCAGTGAGCTAACAAAGCTAAACTGTATAAAGATTTGTACAAAAGATATACGATTGTAATTTAAATTATTTGATGCATAAAAATACTTTTCACTTTCTTTACATACTTTTATTAAAGAAATTTCACTTTAATTTAAAGCACTAATGCAATTAAAATGAAAAATTGCTATATGACATCTTGGATTTCAACCTAACACAACTGAAAATGTTTCATAGTGCTTAAAATAATTAATATTTTCAGCAATGATTATATTTAAACATAGCTAGTATGTAATTGAACCCTAACACACGCATTATGGAAGACAAATGGATGACAAAAGCAGTGTACACATTCAAAGCATCTGCAGTGTTTGACATTTGAAAATTACGCAGCAAATGCAGGATTTATACTGTTTATACGGACAGACACAATACTTTAAATCATTCATTCGTATGTAAGCAACATTGCTCATGAAGGCAATCCATACGCAAATAACAATGCAGAGATGCCAATCGCTGATTTAATGTTTCAAGAATCCGTAATATAGTTTTCAGGAATGTTGTGATGACTTTTTTTTTCAAATGCCATTTTAATCAATTGTAAGGAATTAAAAAAGAAACATCCCCAATTGTTTTGCGTATAAATTAGAATGGAATTTTGAGAATGACATGAAGCACTACCTACTACCAGATTTCATCATGTGAAATTTTCCATAGAAATTTCTCTATCCTCCGTAATGCCGTAACTATGGGTGAAAATCTGTAATAGTTGGCTTCTCTGCCTGCAGAGTAATTTAGAATGCATGCTACTGAATACATAAGCACAAGTCTTTTATCGGTACAGAAACGGAAAACACATGCTGGACATTCACATGTCTGACCAATAAGCGTCTTTAGAGTGTATTAAAGTGAACAGACAAGAAAGCACAATTATTAAACTTGTAAATTAAATTAATTTCAATCGCAGTCCCCGAAAAATCATAATAAAAACACACAAAGTAAAACTTACGGCTATGTTGAAGATTTCATTCCTGACTCTGAAAGCAGACTTCAATTTAAAATACAAATGCAATTTAATGACTTTAGAATAGTGAAGAAACTATCTTTAGAAACAATATAATAAGAAATTATAATTGAAATCTGGGGCCAGAGAGAGAGAGAGAGTAGACTGCTGGGCTAACTTCAGGTTGGTTGTCTTGTTTTGTGAAGCAGAGATCATAGTTGCCCATGCTGTGCAAAACACAATATAGACATTAATAAAGCTTATCTCAGGAGCAAGATACGAAAATTAGTGTCGTTAAGAACTACATGTTTAATGTTTGAAAAACATTGAATGTCTTTGAGTAACTTTTTGTAATCTTGTATGAGTAAAGTATCCAAAACTAATAAAATCAAAAATTCTTTTTCCTTAAACGATAGCTCTGAAATTTTCAATTGATGCTCAAATTTAAATGAAAATAAGTCTCAAGTGGTCAGTTAATAGGTATGCATTAAAGAGGAACGACATCGAATTGAGTTCTAGAGATATTTAACGAGATAAGACAAACTCATAAGGTTCAGGATCCGAAAGAAACATTTTACATCAATACTTGAGTCAATGTTGAAAGGTGCTAAGCTGTTGTTGCTCAGAAAATATCGATATCTCTTCTGCATCAACTACTACAGAAACCAGGTGTAAAATACTCAATTGGGTGGTTTTAACCCAATTAACTACAGAATTTGAGACAAAACCACTACTAATCATGCTGCACTATAATGTCATCATTTGAAATTTGCTATAGAGTTTTATTCTATATCATAGTTAAATATTAATGTAGTGATATATGTTCGAATTAGAATATCACTCGATGCTAGTCTGCATATTTTGCTTTGCATTTAGCATAAATACAGTAAACTCCCAATAGCTCGAATCCTCGAAATCGAATTTCAGCTAATTCGAAGTTTCTTCAAAGTTCCACCAAATTCTTTCCTGTTATATAAAATTAATATAGCGTTTTCTCTCGATAATTTGAACTTCGATTAATACCAGCATATTCTCCGGTCCTTTAAGTGGGTTCCAGGAGGGGGTGGGGTGCAAATGAGGCGGTCACCCCTATGGCTTATGGATTTCCTCTACATTTACATGTATGTGCGTGTGTGTACATGTTTTTTACCCTCCGTGGACAGTGTAAGTAGCAAGTACATGTTTCATCTCCCCATGGAAAAAATTCTGCGGGCGATCATGGTATACCTTCTGCTCTTTTTACGACTACAGCGCTGCATACGAGTACAGATTCGCCATAACTCACGCATTTATTCTATCTTCTTACGTTCATGATTGGGGTTGGAAAATAGAGATAGGGGTAGGATCGGCTTCACTTAGGGGAAACTAAATTAATTAATGAACGCCAGCTCAAAAGACACGTTTATTGGAGCACCGAGGTTTGGAGAGAGATGATCTCTTGGACGAGAGGGCGATCGCAGTCGTGGAGTAGCCTTGGTCGTGGAGCCCGCTGCTGATGCTACAGCTGCCGTCTCGTTTGGGGAAGATGACTCTGGACCACAATTGTCGGATGGGATGAAAGAGAGCTCTGAGCGTGATGGAGCAGTAACAGTAAACAGTAAGTGTTGCTAGGCAACCGCTGACGTTCGCAAACGATAATTAAATATTTTTAACCATAATTTCTTTAGAACGTTTTAGTCATTTTAGCAAGATTTGTGTTCATTACAGTAAATTGAAATGCCGACCAACCGGTCTAGTGGTCAAGGTGTTGGCCTCTGGATAGGAAGGTTCCTGGTTCGAATCCGGGTCAGAGCATGGATGTAAATTGTGCTGTCCTTTGTTAGGGACAATGATGGTCCACCCATGGGGTGCCCCTTCACAAGTGACCATCACTTCTGGCCTTGTATAAGGCTACAATGACTTCGGTCAATTCTGTATTTCTGTATTGTATCATGTATTGTATTTGTCTTTGCAATCTGTACCCAGCCTTGCCATTGGAAATTTAAAAAAAAACAGTAAATTGAAAAATAAATCTCGGGCAAAAAATGTAATTGACTCGTGAACATTTTCGTGCGATTATTTCTCCTAACTTTCGACGTGGATTATCAAGACAAGAGTGCGTCGATGTACTTAATTCTTTATACAGCGATAAAGCACCATCCTACAGCACTGTAAAAAACTGGTGTAACGAATTCAATCGTGATCGACGTTCGCTCCAGGACGAATTTCGTGAAGGTCGTCCAAAATCGGTTGTTGTGCCAGAAAATATCGATGCTGTGCATGAACTGATAAAGCAAGATCGTCGTGGGACATTCCATGAGATTGAGGCATCTTTGGGTATTAGTATGACAAGCATCAATAAGATATTACATGAACAGTTGGTCGTAAAAAGATTTGTTCCCGTTGGATCCCGCATAATCTGACAAACGCTCAACAGAAGGCTCGTATCGATTGGTGCAAGGAAATGTTGAAAAAATACGTTCAAGGTCAGTCACGTCAAGGTCGTGATACGTCACAGGTGACAAATCATGGATCTATGCAAATGAGCAAGTAACAAAACAGCAATCGACTGTATGGGTCTTCCAAGACGAGCCAAATCCAACAAAAGTTTTTCGCGGAAGAAGCACATCGAAGTAAATGGTTACCTGTTTCTTCGGCATTACCGGTCACGTGGCGACAGTGGCGTTAGAGCAACGCAGGATGGTAAATTCTGAATGGTACACGACCATTTTTTTGCCAGAAGTCATAGGAAAAATTCGAAAAAAGCAGCAGAAGAGGAGAATCATTCTTCACCACGATAATGCGAGGTCTCACACATCGGCTGAAACAAAGGATTTTTTGACCGGCCAAAACAACGAAATGATGGGTCATCCGCCGTACAGCCCTGATTTGGCACCCAATGACTTTTTGTATTCCCGCACATCAAAAATTAATTACGTGGTCAACGATTTTCGACACCCGAAGAAGCGGTTGATGCATTCAAAAAGGATGTTTTGGAGGTACCTCTCTGTTCTCTATCCTCCTCGAGAGTGGAAAAAGTGCTACGAAAATTGGTTCAAACGCATGCAAAAGTGTATTGATCTTCATGGAGAATATTTCGAAAAACAATAAAAGCCAATTTCGATCATAAATATATGTTTTTTCATTTTATTAGGCCTGAAATATAAATAGCAACCCACGTAGTCGTCTGTTCTCTCTGTTGCTTGCTAAAAGGAGACTTGGTATATCCTTAATAACTTTTTAATAATATGTTTATAGACATAATTAACATTTTTAAATGATTTAGTTATTGTACGTATTACAGCACATAAACGTTACCTCCAACCGCTCGAGCATTTAGTTTTTCAATGCGTTTAGTCACGAGAGGCGTTGCTGTCTAGGAATTTAAGTTGTTTCGCATAAGTATATGTACCGGAGAACAAATAAATTCTTTTTATACTCTCTTGCAGAAAGATTGGAAGTTTAATGGTAAGAATATGATTAAATCAAGTCGAATAATGATATTTTACACAACGTTTAAAGTGATAAATGTTCAAAGTTACACTCTTTTGCGTCTGCTGATTTAAGAGAGGAATAAGTGTTACGTTGAAATAATATTTATATTTACAGTAAAAGTTAAGGGGAAAATTCGCTGAGAAAGAATTGGTAGAACACACACGTTTTAAATTTTAAAAATTGACCAAAACTTTAATTGTTCTTGATATTTCTTAGTTAACTCTTTGAAGAGTACGTCACTAAATTCAGAAAAGAAAAAAAAACTTTTTAGCTGAAGATTTATCACGTCATATGAGTATAAAAGGTAACCATAAAATAACTTTCATTCTTCGAAGGCATCTTTATCTAAATAAACGGAACGGAACCAAGCATGATGTTGAGACTTTTGAAGACGTGTCGAAATCTACTCCACGAAAAAAATTCTAGAACCAAAAGTCGCCGATAGGAGGAAACTTGGTGATGTTGGAGTAGAAAACAGTCGAACATTTGCATCAAACGCAGATAAAATATAGATTATACTAAGTTTCGACAGCGTAAGCAACAACTACGTCACTAATTCAAACTAGATATGGGATGAGTTGCAATTAAAAAAACCTGTCAATGCACATAGATTAATATAGATAGCCACTCACAGAATACAATCTTTTAATCGCCAGAATCATGTTTCCCTTGGTCACATCGTCCAACTTCAATGTGCTGATCTTTCTCTACTGTGACTTTCTGTGCTGAACGACTCACTACTCTCAGCTGTAGAGTATGCTGCACATTGGATGCAATTTGTTGTACACAAGAAAGGTCATCACATTGAAATTGGGACTTTTTTTTTGCTGAATGCATCGCCTCCACACACATGTCTTCAAAAGTCTCAATACATCACATCTTAATTTGGTTCCATATCGTTAGTTCGATTTAGCTCCAGATGCCTCCAAAGAGTGTAAGTTACTATCATGGTTATTATATGGTCAACCGTGTATTTTGCACCTTACAAAAAATTATGTTTATAAGGGGGTGGGAATTCTTTATGTCTTACCCCCTATTTAGAGCCCTCTTAGACATTTCCTATGGGGGAGTAACAACAGATAGAGGTTTTACAAGATGTCACTACTCTGATGGAAGAATTCACTAAGCTTGGATTCTTACGTTTAAAAAAATATCCAGTTTTTGGAAAACTTAGAAACAAATGATTTTACCTTAAAATACAAAATGCTATGAATTATTCACTTGAAATGAAAAATATCTAGAATTTTAATTATTGTAGAAAACATTTGTGACATAGAATTCTTTTTATCATCTAACATTCTTTAATTTGTTTATCTGGGGGTACAATAATTCGGCTTCTTTTAATTTTTCCATGTGTGTACATCTGTTCAGTATAAAAAGATGATCATTTACTTTCTTTTAAAACAATACTGTTGCATTCGTTTAATTTTTATTAAAGTAAGATTTTTCTGGGGTAAAAGATTGCTAAAAATTTTTTTCCATCCAAGCTCAAGAAAGCTTTAAACATTATTACAAACACTCACAAACTTTTTCTAGAAGACAATATTAGAATCAATCACGTCCTTTTTCTTTGTCCATTACTTAATCATGAATGGTTTCTCTTACTACTTGCTACTCTCGTGAGCACTCTTGGCAAGTCCATAGATGTCAATTATAAGTAGACTGAGCGAGCATTGCTATTGAGCTGAACTACAAATTATGTGACCAACATGTCAACTAGCAGTTACATGACTGTTAAGTGAAAAACTGACCTGCCGGGCCCCCTAGTACGTAAGAACAATGAGTTTCAACTCGTGTGTGTTGTTTATTTTGGGAACTCTTGGGAACTCCAATACAATCTGCTCCTCTCTGATAATTTTTCACAACAGTTAATACTACAACTTTGTTTCTACAGTAGAATAACTTTACTATGAAATTTTGTGAATGCTAGTAATGTATCCGGTTTATGCATGTAATACTTCTCTGTGTGCGGTGCATGTACAAATAAAGCTATTTCAAGAAGTTATGGAGATATATCCGAGACAATTCACTGGGTAGGTCTCGCCATAGAAGACTCGCTTTCCGGCTTCAATTAACAACAGTAGGCTTATCAAACTGATATGGAACAGTCCAAATAGGAAAACTAAATTAGAGTGAGCAATAGTAACAATTTATGTGTCCCAGGAACATGTGCCCAAAACTAATGGTAACGTAACTCGTAAACTAAATTTTCATCTGCAGGGTAAAAATGAGCATTCTTCATCTGATTGGTCCATCCAACTGGAGAAGAATCCCATTAGATTTATTCGTCATCTGATTGGTCTGTGCGACATAGTATAGTAAACTTTGTCAATTTCACTTTTTTTGTCGCTTTTCTGTAAACATGCACATTCCGAACATGTCCACATTCATGAAGCATGATGGAGATATTATCAACCTCCTCATCAATAATTACAATATTTAACGCCGAACTGGAGCAATACAACGAGTTACTGACGACAATCAGGGTAGGTAGGAATTTAAATCAACGTTGTACTAGAAACAACGCAACGGACTATTGGAGGAGGTTTGGGTACTTTGGTAGTTTTAATTAACGTCACACTGGATCAACACAACGGGTTATTGGTGACGGTCCGGGATCAAAATATACGAAGGGAAAAATCCGATGTCACCTCCATGTAATTTTAAACCACAGTCAGATGAAGAGGTCAAACTTGAGCAGGTTCCTTACTCTCCAAACTTCTACACCACGCCAACGTTAGGACATTTGAGGTCACGACAGATTTAAGGCATACCAGCCCCCTTATTTGAACACGACGGTCTGTGGTCAGATTCGAACTCGCAACTCTCCGGTTGCTAGTCCGTTGTACTTCTAACTGGGGTACCACGTCCCGGCGACGGTTTGGGCACAGTAAGTAATTTACCCAAACTAATAAGTAATTAAACAAACTAATAAGTAAGGTAATTTCAATTAACATCCTACTAGAGCAACACAACGGACTATCGACGACGGTCTGGAATCAATCCCCTAAGAGATCCGAGGACAACACCACGTCATTTTGAACCATAATCAGACTATGAGGCAACACCTGAGCTGGTACCCCACTCTCCAAACATCCGCACCAACCCAATATGAGACGACGGTTTGGGATCAAACTCTAAAGGTAGTATCCGAGAACAACATCATATATATTTGAACGACGGTCAAATGACAAGGTCACACCTGAGCTCAGGGTAGGTAGGAATTTAAATCAACGTTGTACTAGAAACAATGCAACGGACTATTGGAGGAGGTTTGGGTACTTTGGTAGTTTTAATTAACGTCACACTGGATCAACAGATTCTGAACATCCACACCACGAAAAATGAGAACATTGGACAGTGGCGGATTAAGAAAATTTCATATTAAACCACAACACATTAAAGAAATTTATTTAGAAAAACCTATTTTTTTACATGAATTTCTGTCTTTTATTTTTTGTAAATTTGTCAATAATTTTGGTACTGTTAATTCGGCTCAAAATTTCTAGCTCTATATATAGTAGAATGACAATACTAATTAATCTTTCTCCTCCCATAGTATTCCTTAAGTAATTTTTCCACGCTTCTAAACAGAAAACGATCTTTTTCCTGACACATTAGATAAGGTAATCGTTAAAAAAAAATTTCAATAAGATTTCAACATTCGGAAATGTGCAAGACATTTCTTTGGCGGCTCGAAAGATGTCTGGTGTATTTTTTATGGTGTCCTCGTTTGCTTTTAGTAATATTAAAAAATGCTCAAATTCATCTTCAAAAGTACAAACATCAATGTCATTTTTGTAAATATCATTCAATTTTTTTTATAAATCCCAATCAAAAAATATTCGAAGAGGCTCCACAACTTCATACGTCTGAGTTATTTGAGATAATTCTGCCTTGGTGTTATCACATATGACATAAAATGAATTGACTATTAAATTTTCTCTTAGTGTAATAGCATCTTGTTTTTATCAAAAATTTTGTTGTCTGCAAATTTATTTATCTCCTACATTAAATAATACCTCTGATAAAACAGTTGCCTCTTTTAACTTTGTCGAATTCTTCTCTGAAATTATAGATACATTTTCTAATGACTTCTGTAGAATAGATCCTTTTAATAGTTGGCATTCCACTGATTGCAGTGATTTAGTAGTAACATTTATTATTGGTAAAATAGTATTCCAAATAACTGTCATTAGGGCGGTTTCATATTAGTCCATTTTCTTCAAAGTGAAGTCGCCTCCACAATGGTAACTTTGTTTCTTCTGAATTACAAATTTCAGTTAAAGCCTCTTATATATGTGTGAAACCAAGTTTTATAGTTAACTAGCAAAATACCCGACCTTACTCCGTTTGAATTGGTGTACTCTAGATTGAAGAGATGATTAAAATATATAATGACTTACGTTTTTCGTAGAATAAGATAATATTTTAACATCTTTCACCATCTTTATAATTTCTACAACTTACTTTGGACACAAATCCTACACATGCATATCCACTCACGTAATACATTTCACATACATCACACTCTTGCTGTATGACATAGCTACAAAAATGACGAAAGGTGACATTAAGGTTACTACTATAAAAGACGATTTGAGGGAGATTTGGAATTCCATTTCATAAGTTCTTTTCATGTTCAACTCAATTAATAAACACGACGATTAACGGCGAGTGCTCTCGCACTCATAGTCAACAAAACAATATTTTTTTACTTGTGGTTTACTTTTTTACATCCGGCAAGTGACATTGTGGAATTTCGCAATTTTCTCCTGTCATTATGATAAACAATATTTCAATGTTTGAATAATTCTAGTTCGGATATTTTAAACACTATTATTCTTTCAATAACTGCATTATTCTTTCAATAACAGCATTATTCTTTCAATAACGGCATCATTATTTTAATAATGGCATAGTTACACTTACAACTTGCTTTATTCTGACTTACCTACCACTTTTAGTCGAATACTTTGTGGTGGTATTGCGTGTGATGAAAAAAGAAACACAATTTATTGAAATAATAAATATTTAAAACAGCGAAATGAAACAAAATAAAAGGTGTCGGGAAAAAGTTGTTCCAAAGATATTAATTTGTGATTCCTTTTTATCTCTTGATCTTGCAGTTGCCACAACTTACAACTAAAAAGTGCACAAAATTTAGAAATGCGAAATTAATTCAGAGCGAAAGAAACACGAGTTTCCATTTTATTCCCGTTCGTTAAAAAATATCGTCTGTCCCAAATATTCGGAAAACGTTTACATTGCACCAAAGAACAAATATAAGACTCGAAATAAATAAAATATCAAAGCTAATATTCCAACGTAAAATTTTTTTTTTTGAAAAATAATTGTTTTTTTAGTAGTACTGGTAAAGCAAATTAAAGTAATCGTAATACTCAATCTACATTCCAATTTTCCAAAATACCAAATTATGGTTGATTTAAGTATACTTACTCAAGTGTCTTAGCATGAAACTCAACTAAATCTATATAAATAAGAATGGAGTGTTTGTTTGTACATTCAATATTTTCGACCCATTTCAAGTTTTCTATCCGTTTTGGACCCTTCTGATGCCGAATCCGCCTTTTTCTCGTTTGGTGTCTGTCTGTCTGTCTGTCTGTCTGTCTGTATGTTGTGCCCTATACACGTCCACGCGGTTTAAGATATTTTCATGAAAATTTGCATACAGTGAGTACTTATCTTCATTTAGTGAGTGGCATTGGTTGCGAAAGTTTGTCTGTCCGTCTTTCTGTTCTATGCTCGATTTTGTGTTTGTGTGTTTGTGTAGACATCACATGAATTGTATTCCAGATATGTGATTGCATTGTATTTTATTTTATACATTATCTATTAGTTTAGTAAATGGAACATTAAACATTTCTTTATTGTTATATTTAGTTGAGTTTCATGCTAAAACACCTGAGTAAGTATACTTAAATCAACCATAATTTGGTAGTTTTGGAAAAATTGGAATGTCTATTGAATACTACGATTACTTCGATTGCTTTACCAGTACTGCTGAAAAAGTAATTATTCTTCAAAAAATTATTTTTTTTATGGAATTTTATCTCTGATACTTCATTTATTTCGAGTCTTATTTTTATTCTTTGCGCAATGAAAACGATTTCCGAATATTTGGGACAGACGATATTTTTCAATGAAACGAGAATGAACAAGATCGCGCGAGCAGTGATATTTTTTTCTGGTTCTTTCGCTCTCAATTAATTTTAAATTTCTAAATTTTGTACACTTTTAGTTGTAAGTTGAGGCAACTGTGCGAGATCAAGAGATAAAATTGAATCACAAATTAATATCTTTAGAACAATTTTTTGCGACATCTTTTATTTTGTTATACTTCGCTGTTTCCTGTTTTAAATATTTATTATTTTAATAAATGTGTTTTCCTTCTCATCACACGCAACAGCACCACAAAGTATTAGACTTAAAAATGTTAGGTAAGTCAGTATAAATTTTCAGTAAATTTGAAGTGTAGTTATGCCATTATTTAAAGAATAATGCCGTTATTGAAAGAATAATAATGTTTATTAATCCAAACTGGAACTTTTTCCAACATTAAAAAATTCGTTGTAATAATGACAGGGGAAGATTGCAAAATTTCACAATGTCGCATACCGGAGGCAAGAGTGCCACAAGTAAAAAAATATTGTTTTGTTGACTATGAGTGCGAGAGCACTCGCCGTAAATCGTAATTTTAATTAATTGAGTTGAACATGAAAAGAACTTAAGAAAGGGAATTCCAAATCTTCCTATAAATCGTCTTTTATAGTAGTAACCTTAGTATCACCTTTCGTCATTTTGTAGCTTTGTCATACAGCAATTGTGCGATGTATGTGAAATGTATTACATGAATGGATATGCATGTGTAGGATTTGTGTCCAAAGTAAGTTGTAGAAAATATAAAGATGGCGAAAGATGTTAAAATAAATTTTTATTCTACAAAAAACGCGTAAGTCATTATATATTTTGATTATCTCTTCAATCTAGAGTAAACCAATTCAAACCGAGTAAGGTCGGGTATTTTGCTAGTATAACAATAAAAATATGTTTAATATTGCATTCACTAAACTAATAGATAATGTATAAAATAAAATACATTGCAATCAAAAATATGGAATCAAATTCATGTGATGCATACACAAACACAAAATCGAACATAGAACAGAAAGACGGACAGACAGACTTTCGTAACCAATTTCACTCACTAAATGAAGATAAGAACTCACTGTATGCAAATTTCCATGAAAATATATTAAACCGTGTGGACGTGTATAGGGCAAAGACAGACAGATAGACAGACACCAAACGAGAAAAAGAGGCGGATTTGGAATCAGGAGGGTCCAAAACGGATAGAAAACTTGAAATGGGTTGAAAATATTGAATGTACAAACAAACACTCCATTCTTTTTATATAGATACAGCCAGGGCCCGATTTAGAAAATTTATTGTAGTAGGCACAACACGCAGGAAGGCCCCCCCCCATGTTATTTGTTCCTCACAAAAACTAATTTTATAAGAATAATTGGTACTTACGTATTTGACTGTTGACCGTTTCACAGATGTCACCAAAAAGTTTGAGAAAATCGTGACATCACTTATAACTCTTGGCTAAACAAAATAAAGGAGATGAAAATAAAAAACATAATAGTTAGATAATTAATGTAATTACAAGAATGTGATAGTGGGGGAAACGATCGACGGACATTTACGTAAATACCCCATAATTTATGTAACTACTTAAAAACTTTTAAAATTTTTTAGATACTTTTGTAACTTAGGGGCCCTCTAAATTATGGGGGCCCAAAGCCTGTGCCTCGTGGAACCAAAGCCTCCTCGAACCCTAATGAAAAGACATTTTAAGACTTCGAGGCCCTTTGGTATTCCGGGACCCTACGCGGCCGCTTAACCGTTTAATCCGCCACTGATATTGGAGGTGACGACAGATTCAACGTCCACCGGTTACCTTTGTACACGACAATCTTTGTTTGTATTCGACCTCGCGAATTCGATCTTCATTACTCAACCAACCGGGCTATTGTGGCCCTCCAAATCAATGAAATTTCCCGATATGTTTCATAAGCAGTTAGATAGTTTGATATACGTCACGCCAAAGCAACATAACGGGCTATTGGCAACCGACGATTCGGGATTAAAATGGAAGAGGAGTATCCGATGACACGTAATTTTGCACCAGGATCAGTTGATGAGTTAAATGTGCAGAACGTCTGGTTTGCTTGCACTGAAAAACCCTACTGTTGCGTACAAAGGGGATGGTACACGTTAATTCTGTCGTGGACTCAAATTTCTTTAAGATGGAATTTCTTTAAGTAACGTTACATTGGAGCCCCATAACTAGCTATTGGTGACGGTCCAGGATCAACCCAGAAGGTCCTTATGTTTGCGTGCCGACCAACTGGTATAGTGGTTAAGGTGTTAACGAACGTCTCAACGGAGTAAGAACTTACTCTGCACTGTCTGGCTCTTAATACTGCGCATGCCTGAAGGTTTGACGTAGTAAGAACAGCGTTTTTGGCGACTATGCAGTATTTTGATCCATTTTGCCTTTGCCATAAACTGCCAATAAAGGCAATCCTTTTTTTTGGAAGGACGACGCATTTTCCCTCTCGTTTCCCGCCTTTTTAAGATTCTCTGTCTATAAATCGAGGCTGGGTTGATGACCGCGCGCGCGCGGGAAGAAATGGATGGCTGGGTTTCATGGCGCAAAGTGTGTTGGATGGGTTGGATAATAACTAAAAACGGATATTTCCTCAAATCAACAAGTGAATGGAAATTAAAGTTGAGATGCGTTCCTGGTCAATGTCAAGAAAGCTTGTAAAGTTATGCGAAGAAAAAATATATCGTCCCAGAAAAACAAGATTTTTTAATACAAATTGTTTCAACTGTAAATTAGAACAAGTAATAATAATCATTAAAGCTCAATTCTTAAGTGATAAACTCTTTTGGAAAGAAAAAAAAATCACAAAAACGCATTGAAATGTATTGTAATTTGCACAAAATGTCTTTTAAATATTTTTCATGTTTGTTTGTGTATGAAACAATAGATTTAATGACATGAATTCTTTGAGAAGAAATACAAGTTTG
Source organism: Metellina segmentata (assembly GCA_947359465.1). Classification (NCBI taxonomy): domain Eukaryota; kingdom Metazoa; phylum Arthropoda; class Arachnida; order Araneae; family Tetragnathidae; genus Metellina; species Metellina segmentata. The sequence goes on from OX375875.1 coordinate 105,217,800, forward strand.
CATTTGTATTTATAACAGAGCAATTTGTTTATTTTTAGCCACTTTTTGCTCACATAATTAAAAAATCTTTTCCCTGACAATTTCAAAATAATTTAAGTGCCATCCAGTTAACTGCTCACTTAATAAGTTTACAGTGCAATAATTTTTCAAAATCGTGCACTCAAAATCACATAACTTATGCACAAAAGAGGAATGCGTATAAATTTTTTTAAACATGGAAATGAAACATATGAACATCAAATAATTAAAATCCATCAAATTGTGAAATATTTGCCTAGTTGACTACATTTCGCTGAGCACTGCTTTGCTGACAAAAACAGGTTTTTATCAAATAATTCATTTCATTTTAAAACCAGGTTCGAATTCACATGTAAACAGTAAAAAAATTCTTTTTTATATTGCAGCTTTACTTGAGGAATAAATTTGCAATTTGGATAAAAAATATACGTCTTGAAATTTCGCACTTCTTTGCAATGCTACATTTGAGAGCAATGAGTATTATTAGTTTTTATCCAATAAACTAAGTTACTGAAAAAGGGTTTCTTTTATCTTCAAGACTCCATCATAAAAGTCGAGATTCAATTTCTACCAACTATTTCAGATTTTCCATTACATTCATAATTTAGTTGGATGTCTCTATAAACATCGAGTTAAGTAAAAGTGCAATTTGATGAAGCGTCTACCATATTGAATCATTTCGAAAAACAGATAAAAAAGTACTTGATACATACAGGTTTAAATTGTTTTGCAAGTGCCTTTAAGAAATAAAATCAGAAAATTGCCAAAACATATTGAGAAAAAATTCGTTTTAATTATACACTTCAAATTTTTTCAACATTTTGTGTTCTTTTTTATTATTATTACCTATAAAAGTATCAGGGCCGTCGTAGCCTGGTTAGAAAAATAGCGAATTAGCAACTCGAGATTTGCGAGTTCGAAACTCGATCTTTCCAATACCCGTTGCATTGTGACGATTAAAATACCTACCATCTCTAAAGATCATGTACTATAAAAAATCATCAGTGCAGAAGTTAAACTTTTGGTTAATATGAAAGTAAAGTTACTTAAAGGTAAATTATGAACCTTCTTTATGTGCATTTACTACAAATATCTAAGCAAATTACTAATATGTGTGTGTTGGATAGGTAGTTAATTAACGTTGCGCGGAATCAATTCCAAATAGAAAGGTCTGTGGACCACGTTATTAGAATCACGGTCAGCTGACGAGGCAACACCTTAGCTGGCACCCCACTCTCCGAGCTTCCACACCACACCATCGTGAGGACGTTTGTTTCCACGACACATTTAACGTGCACACTTCCCTCCGTATATACGACGGTCTTTGGTTGGACCTAGTTTCGAACTCGCAACCTTCAGGTTGCTAATCCGTTATTCTTATAACTGGGCTACAACAGCCCTAAGTGTGTGAAAAAAAATTCTAAGTTGTAAAAACACTAGTCTGCAGGGACCTCGCAAGTGCTTACATAATGGGGCCGACCTACCGGTAAAGTGGTTATGTTGTTAGCCTCTAGATCCAGAAGGTTCCTGGTTCGAATCTGGGTCCGGGCATGTATGTTTGTAAGCGTATGGTGTAGATGCGGCTGGTTCACCTTAAATCTGTCGTGGCCGAAAGTCCTCACGTTAGTTGGTGTGGAAGTTTGGAGAGTGGGGTGCCAGCTCAGGCGTTGCTTCGTTACCTGACCGTGATTCAAAATTACGAGGTGTTGTCCTCGGATCTTATCCTTAAGGGATCGATCACAGACCGTCGTCAATAGCCCGTTGTGTTGCTCTAGTACGACGTTGATTAAAAATTACCAATTTTACATAATGGGAAGGGGTAAAGAAAATAATTTTTAACCTGTTTTTGTAGAGAAGTGTGAGTTTTGCTTTTCTTACGCAAAGCACCTGAATCGGGAGTGCCTTTTTTTAGTTTCAAACATTCAATTTAAATCCTAACCTCAATTCACCGGAAAAGTGGTTAAGGTGTTAGCCTCTAGATCGGAAGGTTCCTGGTTCGAATCCGGGTCCGGGCACGGATGTTTGTAATCGTATGGTGTAGAGGCGGCTGGTGCACCTTAAATCTGTCGTGGCCGAAAGTCCTCACGTTGGGTTGGCGTGGAAGTCTGGAGAGTGGGGTGCCAGCTCAGGTGTTGCTTCGTCATCTGACCGTGGTTCAAAATTACGAGGTGTTGTCCACGGATCTTCCCCTTAAGGGACTGATCCCGGACCGTCGTCAATAGCCCGTTGTGTAGCTCTAGTACGACGTTAACTAAAAATTACCAAAAAAACCTAACCTCAATTCCAAAAAATCGCTACAAATTTTTTCCCTAAAAAAGTATTTCTTTATTGTACGCTATTTGTTTCTGCTTTATGAAAGCTTTAAGTTGGAACAGTATGGGGATTCATAGAAATTATTTTTTTCAAATACATGTCATTTGTACACATTCCTACACACATACGTACATATCCGTCATACACACATACGTACATTATCCGTATCGTTTGATCTAATTATCCGATCGATTCATATTGGGGTTATTTTATGCTTTCTGATAATTTATTATATGCCACTGAAAATGCTTTTTTAATTTAAAGTCTCACAATTCAACTTTGAATTACAAAAACTGTGTACGTAATTTTTATACCCTCTTTCGTAGTAAAAATAAAATGTAAACAATTTCTTCCATAAAAAACCTATATCCTTTGACCTGATAGTCCAATCGAAATTAAATATTGGTTATTGAAGTGAAAGATACAGAACCACCTTTCTGAAGACCCTGTGCATAAGTGCACACACGAGGGGAAGGTTTGGTATTTAAAATTTCCCTCAGAGGATATAAAGCACAAATGCCTTTATCAATGGAAACATTCACCAAGGGAGATAAGGGAGCATATGCCACCCTAGTCTTGAAAAAAAATCACCTTTTAATTCACAGGGGCGCACGTGCGTACCGGCTTAAGCCCACCTACCCGTAAGAAAGCAAATACGTATATATATATATATATTTTTAATTCATGGGCCACATAATTCATTACGCTCCTCAGGCCCGAAAAAAGCAATATATCCTTTTTAATTCATGGGCGTATCTACGGGAATACATAGAAAAGACATGTATCTGTTTTTGATTCATGGGTGCACCTAAGAGGGTGCTATTGAATTTTTACCAGAGACCTGAAAAAGCAATATCCTGTACAAACCCATTAATTCATGGGCACCCATGGGAAGATGCTCAGTGAGTGCGCTCATTAATTAAGGGTGTTGCATTATACTTGAGCCACACAGATCTGTAAAAACGTAAGACAGGTGCATATCGTTACGTAGAGCTACGAGTGGGTGGTGCGAGAAATGAAACAATGAAGCTAAAGCCTTCAGACTTATTAGCCTAACGTCATTTCTTCTTAAGAATTTGGAGAAATTGATTGAGAGATGCGCGTTTTTTTTTTTTTTAGAGAGAGAGGTGAGGTTCTAAAAATTGAACCCCTATCAAGATTTCAACACGCCTATCAGCCTGGGAAATCTACAGAGACTTCCCTATGCGATCTTGTTACGGTCCTTGATAGAGCAGTTAATGGAAAGGAAATTGCTTTGGCAGCCTTTCTAGATATTGCGGGGCCTTTGATAGAGTTCCAACGGATGTGTAATCTCTTATCAAACGAAAAGTTAACCCATTGGTTTGCACCTGGATAAAATATATGCTGGAGACAAGTATGGCTCGAGCTGGGAGACACACTCACTGTAAAAGTTGTCCACAGGGAGGTGTGTTGTCACAATTATTATGGAGCCTAGTTGTTGACGAGCTCCTAAACAGCACTCACTTTCTGGGCCAGTACTGTCTAGGTTATGCTGATGACAACAATGGTCATAAGAGGTAAGTTCCAGAATACTATAACGGATATCATGAGCACTGCCCTAAAAAGATTGAAAACTGGTGCAGAGAGGTGAACCTGTCGGTTAACTCCAGCAAAACTAGCCTAGTCCTGTTTACCCCAAAAAGGCTGCGAGATATGCATTTCCTAAAAATTCTTTGGAACACCACTTGCGTATTCAGACGAGGAAGTATCTAGGAGTTACCTTGACATGGAGCTTACATGCTCCAATAGTGCACGAGCAGGGCCAAAAGTGTTCTGGGTTTGCAGACGTGCCGTAGGAATTAACTGGGGTCTAACGCCAAAAATGTTGCACTGGATATGCACTGAGTGATTACTCCAATGGTATCTTATGGGGCCATTGCCTGGTGGAGTAGAACCCGTAATGAGACAGTGAAGAAGAACTCACTAGTCTACAGAGAATGGCGACCGTTGCAATTTCAAGTGTAATGCGTACCACTCCCATCACAGAGTCTAGAAATGCTTCTAGGACTCCTACTACTACATAAACAAGTGGGATTTGAGGTATTTTCGTGTTCACAACGCCTCAAACTCATGGGTCTATGGAAATCGCCCTATGAAATGTCTATGTTTAAAAATGTTGCTACGCAGGTAAAAGAACATCTTTATCTACTAATGAGACCTGATTGGATGTTAAAGCAGTTTTGCTTTCAAGCCAAATACAACATTATCTTTACAACTAGACATTTGTCTCCAGTCTGATCAGGAGAGGTGATGAAATTTGGTACACAGATGTTTCAAAAACATATCATGGCACTGGTTCAGGTGCTTTTTGTCCTAATCGAAAAATAAAGCTATCTTTCAAGGTAAGATCTCCACTGTATATGAGGCTGAGGTTCTAGCGATCTCTACTTGTACTTACAACTGCCTGGGGTTGTTAAGATGGTCTTAAAGATCTTCTCTGCCAGCAAGAAGGTCTAAAGGTTTTGCAGAGACACTGCTTTTCTTCAATAGCAGTGTGGGAATGTCACAATGCACTTGTGGGTTTGGCTGAGAGAAACGAAGTGTCTCTTATGTGGGTCCCTGGTCATTGAGGGTAATGAAATAGCAGACCAACTAGCAAAACGTGGATATGAAATGCCATTTTTTTAGACCAGAGCCTGTTTTGGCCTGGCTTCAACATAATGATCTGTTATGTGGTTGGATGCAAAATGTAGATTTAGATAAAAAATAGATTATCACTACAGATCAAAGACAAGCCAAAGAGCTCAATCAACAATCTCTCTGGTCGAGGGAACTTCTGAAATTGAGCAGAAAAGAAATCAGGGTAGCTATTGGCCTTCTAACTGGCAATTGTATCCTAAATAGACGCCTCAACCTCATGGTAGTTAAGATGACCCATTACGTAGATGGCAGAGGAGGGTCCTGTACACGTTTTGTGTAATTGTTACTCTACCCACCGTTTCGAGTATCTGGGATACCATTGTATTGAACCCTAGGAATTACCAAACATTCCAATCGGGTACATGATGAAATTTATTTCGGCAATCTGTTTTTATTAGATCAGTCGGGGTTTTTAGTACAGACTACTGGTCACGGTGCTGGCACTCTTTAGAGTTACCCCCACAGTAAGTCATAAATATATATAAAGAAAATAATTCAATATTTAAACAAAAAAATGTTGTTTTATTCAGAGAATCACATGGAGATATGAAAAAATACTGGATTTCATATATTCGAATGCAATTCCAGGCTACAGCGGGTTTTTTTTTACAAATTTTTAATGTGTACGAACACCTTTTGGGAGCCACTGTATATATTTAAAAAAAATTAAGAGTTAAAATTTAGACATTTTTAATAAAAAAAACAATATTTTTTCTGCCAAAAATATTTGAAAATTCATTTAAAAGTTTTATAAAAGATTAGGGGCGAATTCTTTATTCTCTAGAATAGCCTCAAAATCGATGCATACACCATTACTAGGAAACTACAATGCTTGAGATTTTAGATGCAAAGCTGGTTGAATGTAACATTGGCAAGGACAAGAGTTACTTAATTTGTGAAAGCCATATTGAAGATATTCTGAACATTTTCCAACACTATTCACCGTACTATACTCAAGCACTTATTAGTTATTTAGGATCTTGACAAAGTATTTAGGTGTTCCATATAGTTACCAATTTTTCAAATCAACGATCGCTTTTTTGTAGTATTGCTCAAAAAAATGTTTTAATACTTGATAAATTACCTATTCATATATGAATCCTATATAATTCTGTTGTGCTTGGGCATTTAATTAAATAATCTTTTCTTACTGTTGGTAATCTTTCAACAAAAAAGGTGTCCCAATTACATGTCTTTATGGTTGTTAAGTTATTTTCCTAAATATATATATATATACAATTTCTGGGTGACATGAGGTGAATATACATACCTTATCTACAATACCCCACTAGGTAGGTTATCATTATAACTATTTAAAAACGAATAACTAAACGTATTGAAACTTCACTAGAGGTTAAATTTCAGATTAGATGCTTTTTTTTAATCTTGATCTTTGAAGATTATTTACCTGTTTGGCTAAAATAATTCTTGTAATCAAACTTGCAAGTTTTTCAAACTATGCTGTTTAAATTTTACATGTAAAACCTAGCTAAGGGATGTGTATATAGAATGCTTTCATTTTATAAATAAAAATGGTTTTTCGTAAAGAACTATAAATAATGCACTACAAAATATTCGTTACTATAGTAAATGAGTAGGCTGAGTGGAAAAATAATTAAAATAAATTTTATTTCACATTTTTAAATGAAGATTAAATACTAGCATTATGATTTTCCAATATACAGGTTTGAATAAGTTATTTTCACATATTTTGAGAACATAAATTTGAATCAGTCATATGTCCACTATATATTGACAATTTTTATTTAAAATTTGAATATCTGCGTTCTGTGTAGTAATACATGTGTTTGAATGACAAAAATCTCATTCAAGTAAAATTTAATTGATTTAAAAAAGGTGTTCTTTTGACTACTTGAGTGGTTACTCAAACAAAAAACAAAATAAATAAAATCTTATAATTTTAATACATTTTCAAGTGCACATTGTGTAATGAGAGCGGCTGTAAAGATAATGAATTTTTTCAACAATTTTTAATATTGATGCTTGTATTAAATTTCTTTTGGTTGGTTTTTATGCTGCAAGGGCCATGCACTTTTGGGAGTTTTGCAAAGTTCATCATCACTTCTAAAGGTGTACATGATTAAATTCGACATGACTAAATAATATAGCATATACTTACTTTTTATTGTTACATTTTTAGCCATAACACTTATAATTTAATACCCAAATTACTTTCACTTAACAGTCTCCCCTCCTGGACTCCAGATGTGTGCATTCTATTCTACCTTGTACAGTACTCAATATTTGAATATAATTTAAAAATTAAGAATTTTATTATCTGCTTCAAAAATCTTTGAATAAGAAATACAAGAAATGTGCTTAGTGATCAATAACTTCTTCAGATCTTGCTTGGCAATTTAAAATGTTATTTTAATGGTTCAGGTTGGGTTTATATGGAGAAAGGGCCAAATTCGACCGTACTGCACAAGGTGTAGAATATAGAATATCAAGTAATGGACATACAAACACAAAGACAGTTTTACTGACGTACAAGAGAGAAATACATTCAGGAATTCAACCCGTGCCTCCTACATTGCAGGTTGCTAGAGCAATGGACAAACCCACAACCGTAGTGCTGTGGGAATAAATTATTGAAATTTAAAAGAATTACTAGCATAAAGAATGAGTTGAAAAATATTCTCCAAAAATAAAAAGTTTATATATAACATACATTTGAGATCAGTGCAAATTGGCAGAATGAAAATGAACAAGTTTTTATTGAATGTGATATCTACTTTCACCTTTAGAGTAAAATGAAAATCCTGTTTCCAGTGATAAGGAATGTGATCCTACATCAATTCAGTGACAGATGGTTGGGAGTAGAGGCTGAAATGGGACGTACAGGTTTTTTCAAGCAAAATAAATTCTTGAATTGTTTACCATCTTACATTCTTAGCTTACAATAATAATTTTAAAAATTCAACTAAATGAACTTATAATAAAGGAATTAAGATATTTTCAACATATCTAACAAATCAGCAGAACAATTTACCGCAGCAAGAAAATTTTTACTTTAGTGGCTGGTAAAAAAATTGACGAAAGAAACACATACATCACATCTATAAGAAAAAGGAATATTATTTAAACACAAAATATTCTCAGCTAATTTTGCTAGGTAGCATTAAAAACAAGCTACCTCAATGGAACTTGCAAATAATGAATAAAGTGAACAATACATATTTAATATTCAAATATGTGAATGAACAAAACTTTTCACTGCCCACCAAAAAGGGAATTTAGTTGAGTAGCATTTATAAACAAGCAAACGCAACACGATTCACCACTTAGCATAGCAAGCAAATAATATATACATTATTAGGGATTACACCATAAAAAGCAATTAATATTTAAGGAGTTGAATTTGCCACATAGGTAAAACATAACATGATATTGACTACAACCTAGGTTCAATCCCAAAGAGAAAGATGCCAGAAGTGTTGATTTTTTATGGTGCAAGGGCCATATTTGGCTTTGTTGCAATAGACGCATGATGTACAACATCAAGTAATACATGCACAAAATGAAATTTTTACTGGCACAGAAGAGAGAAATACAATTACAGAGGAATCACACCAGTACTTCCTACAACTCACAGGTTGCTAGTGCAGTGGGCATAATCATTGTGCCACAACCAAGGGACAACCTAACCATTTACCATATTAACTTAAAAACAAGCTAACCCAAAGTTATTCACCATTAAACGAAGCAAATGAACAGTACAAAAAAAGGATATAAATGAATAAAATATGCAACTGACCGAGAATTTTCATCTGCCCGTCAAAAAGTCAATTCCGTTGGGTAGCACTTAAAAACAAGCTAACTCAACGTTACTAACTATTTAACGAAGCAAATGAACAATACAACACATAAAGGAATAAAATACGTAAAATATGCAACTGACAGAGGATTTTTATCTGCGCGCCAAAAAGTCAATTCCGTTGGGTAGCACTTAAAAACAAGCTAACTCAACGTTATTCACGATTTAGCACAGCAAGGGAACAATACATTTCAAAACGGGATATAAAATGCAGGAAAAATAAGTAAATGAAGAGCCTTCATCTGTCCGTCAAAAAGTTTATTCCGTAGGATAGCATTTAAATACAAGCTAACTTAAATGCACAAAACAATTTGCGAAACAAATGGATAGGAATGAAAATCTTCAATAAATTAAAATATTATTGCTTACTAAAATTTGGCTTCTAAATAGAAAACATTGGTCGGCACACAAAAGACCACTACTCAAAATTCCTTGTCCTTCCGCTTTCATCTATACAATCCAAATGGCAAATGCTGATCTATACTCTGTTTCACCTTAACTTGTCAGTAGAGTAAAGGCTACGTTGACCGCATCACAGCCGTTGTCGTAGAAACTAGGGTTACAATGTCAGAAGAAGTCAGCTATAAGCGAGGAAATTCGCCCTTTTTGGCAAGGAGAGATAAAATGCACGTGGAAATTCTATACGTTTCACAGATCTTTAATTTCTAATGGCTCTTGCATTACATTTGTTAATTAAACAAAAAGCTACTCTATGTTAATATAAATGCGTTTTGATTTTTCTAAATGAGTATTATTTTTAGTTATTTAAAAATATATATATTTAAAATTTTTTTACAATAAATGTTGTTTAAAAAAACAGTCTATTTAAAGATGTGATGAACCATAAAATTCATTTTTTGAATTTACTTACCTGAAAGCTAAACACCTTGATTAATACTTCTTTTTTCAATTTTAATAATTTTATTAAAGGAAATTAATCCAATTTAATTACTCCTTTGGTCTTACATTTGGTTGGACAAGGTAGGGGAGAGTGCGTCGTCTGCTAAAATATGTGTTTTTCTTAACAGCAAAATATAGTCTCCAAATTAAATCAAATTTATTCTGATATTAAAGAAAGTAAATAACAAATAAAAATACATATAACATAGAGGATATAAAATACATTCACAATAAATAAATAGAATATAAAAAATACAAATATAGTGAATACACATACAATAATAAAAAAAAATGAAACCATTTTAAAAATTAGAGTTAAAAAAAATAAACCTTATATGTGTGAAACATATTCTGAAACTCGCGGAACGGTGTCGGGTTGATTAGTAGTAAATTATTAATTTTATGAATAATTTAAAATAGTTTACAAGAAAGTGTACAGAAGAAACCAATCTCTTTCATGAATAGTAGTTACAATGAGAAAACTATATTTACGTTTTACTTATTCATCACATGCATTTATACATCATCAATATATGTAAAACATAGCAAACATCATAACAAATCTATTTACATTATAATATACTTATTCATCACATGAATTTACACATCATCATCACTTAACATTTCCGAATCGCTATCAGACTCACTATTAAAAGAAATTACCAAGTTCTTACTTTCCCAAATATCATCCACAAGTCCATCTACTTCCCACATGTATTTCTCTTTTTCAGTAACATGGTTTATGCAGTTTTTCCAATTTTGTACAGAGACCTTTTCAATCCCTTGGATGACTAAATCCTTCACATCGTTCAGTTTAAAAGTCTTGTTTTCCCTGGCAACGTGTCCTTTTACTTGACTCCATATCATTTCAATGGGATTAAGCTCACAGTGATACGGGGGAAGTCTCAAAACCTTATGTCCAAATTTTTCGGCAATTTCTTCAACTCTGTATTTATCAAACATATGTTTGATTTCGCTAACTTTTTTCAACAGTTCAATCTTGATCATGTCCTGGTTCCACGTAATGTTTTTCAACGATAGCCATTCTTGAATTGCACTTTTTTTCCAAGATGTCGTCGGAATTTTTTCTTTCTTCACCGAGTGATAGGGGGCATTGTCCATCACTACAAAGCTGTTTCGTTTCAATTTAGGCATGATATCTTCAAACCACTTCTCAAAATGGTTACCATCCATTTCTTCGTGGTAGTCACCGGATTTTTTTCCTACAAAAATGTCAGCCGCATCAGGTACAAATCCTTCATCACTTCCGATATGGGTAATGATGAGTCTTCTTCCTTTTCCTTTTGGTGCAGCCAAGCCTGTTGTCAAACTTGAAGAGGAAGCTTCATTGGTGCTTTTGATGTTTTTGTCTTGCCATACTCGACTTTGTGAGTGTCCTTCATTCACCCATGTTTCATCTAAATAATAGATTGAAGCATTTTCATTCTTCAGTTCTCTAATTTTTCGTAAATAATTTCTTCGCCATAAAATTATGTCGTGTCTTTCTAAAAGCATAGCCTGCCTTTTTCGCTTTTCAAAGGAAAATCCCAAATCTTTCAGTATCCTGTACAGTGTACTTCGGCTAATGTTTGTCGAAAAAATATCCTTATCATTGTTAATTTCATTTAGAACTTTGTCCAATGTAGGAATTTCATTTCGACGAAAACAATCATGAATTTTTCGTCGGATGCACGATAAAGTAAAGTTGTCATATTTCATCATTCTTGTTCTTTTTCCAACGGCATAAGGTCGTTTTTTTCCTGGAGTACTCAAAGGACTTGTCGTCTTCTTTTCTTTTTTCAAACGAAAAACAGTTCTTTTGGAAACACCAGTTAGTTGAGACACCTTTCCGACGATTTGGTTAATGGAATCACTATGGTTTTCTTCTCGAAGTCTAGAATAAACATTCAATATGTTCCTGCGAGCTCCACTACCAATTGATTTTCCTTGCTTTGATGGCGTATACAGCTTGGATGGTGACGTTCCTTTTTCAGCCATGTTCAGAGTATCAAACACACTCCAATAAAATAGCACAAGAGAGATATGAACGTAAATACACACGCTAGCAAAGACGCAGAGCGAAATGGCGCAGACTTGGCCGGAAAGCGTATTTAGCTCGCCAGAAATGTTACCATGGAAACCGGTTTAGAATTCCGTTTCGGATATATTCATTCGCTTCGGTCAAAAAAAAATGCTTTTTACAAATAAATAACCGATTATAAAGGTTCAAAAATCACTCCTTCATTGTAGGACAATTTTTACACGTTTATATGCATTTTCTTTATTTTAAATTCCAAATCAAGTTGGAATTATTTTTCATGCGGATGAACATCATTTCTGCCTTTCCCAATACTGACAAGTTAAGGTGAAACAGAGTATACAGCAGGACTGCTAGAATCCTACATTAAATTGGCGACAAGAATAGCGAAATCACCAAAGAAAGTTTGCTCATGCGCATTGCATTTTCGGCTCCTTCGAAATGTCTCTCGCTTGTCTGGAGTTCTTACTCCATTGAGGCGCTCGTAAGGTGTTAGCCTCTAGATCGGAAGGTTCCTGGTTCGAATCCGGGTCCGGGCATGGAAGTTTGTAAACGTATGGTGTAGAGGCGGCTGGTGCACCTTAAATCTGTCGTGGCCGAAAGTCCTCACGTTGGGTTGGCGTGGAAGTTTGGAGAGTGGGGTGCCAGCTCAGATGCTACTTCGTCATCTGACCGTGGTTCAAAATTACTAAGTGTTGTCCTCGGATCTTTCCCTTAAGGGACTGATCCCGGACCGTCGTCAATAGCCCATTGTGTTGCTCTAGTACGACGTTAACTAAAATTAACAATTTCCAATTACCTTATGTTTGCGTGGTGTAGAAGTTTGAAGAGTTGGATGCCTGCTCGGTTCTGATCTTGTCACCTGACCGTTTGCCCAAAATGACGATCTGTGGTCCCTGGTTCATTGCATTCGAGATTGATCCCGAACCGTCTCTAATGCCCATTATGTTGCTCCAGTATGACATTAATTAAACACCATTTTCATTTATGAGCAGATAAATAGTAACAGGAATTGAACCTGTTTTTCGGAAAAGCTGCAGGCCGTGAAGGCTTTTTAGAAGTTATAGAAAGCATCTGCAAACAGCACGAATCTTTGGTACATTGACCAATCAGTACTTTTAGTACTAACGGTCTGTAGAACACAAAGTATTATCAATTCAATATTTACATACATACATAATTTGAACGATGCATTGTTTGTGAATCGTAAGATGAAGTATATTTTGTTTAACGTTAACGAGCACATATTTAAACAGATAGAATCATTTTGAATCCATATAAACGTTGAGGATGACTCACTAAAATTGAAAAGACCATGGATAAGCAGCATCTTGTTCCTGGAGATCCTATTTTGATAGACAACATCGTAAATTATTTGAAAGCTAAAGGTATTTTTGACGAATTTCGTCATGAATGTTTAGCTGATGTCGACACGAAGGTAAGTGTAAAATTATGTGGTGAATAAATTCCCTAATTACTGTTTAATGATCTGTTTACATATATATTTTGAGGACGTATTTACTTTGATTCATTTGTAATAGAACCAGAATAACTTTCTTTGAAACGACTCAATATTTTACTGTCTGTGGCTAATAAACTATCCAAACTTATTAAAATGTTTTAATTTTAAAATTGTTGTGTGGATCGAGAAGATTGACTTATACTGGGTGATAGGCAGAGAAAGAGTTTTATTCTCAAAACAATATGTATATAAATAAAATCAAGATAACACAACGACATCTATGTATAGAAATAATGACTAAAATAGATTTGCATATTACCATACAACAGTTGTTGCCCATAAAAATTGTCTTTCCATGAGTTTCATGTTATAATTTAAAAATGCATTGCTAGGTTTGATAAGTTTATTTTGCTGTTTCTCATGTTTGAGATTTACTTCTAAAAATTTTGTATTGATTTAAATTTTCTTCCATTATGCTTGTAGTCTTCCTGTCAAAATTTGAGCCAAAGAGTGGATGGGTACACTACAAAATTTCTCTCAACTGAAACATGGAATCCAGACTTGAATAAAAATGAGTTGAGGAACAAACTTCGACGACACATTGACGAGTAAGTTAATTTTTGATAAAATGTGTTTCGTTATTCAAACATTCTTATTGCTTATGGATTGCTTTTCATGTTTTTATTTAAATAGCTTTTAAGAGATTTTTTTTGTAAACAATAGCAATTTGTTGACATACTATAAATATTGACACATAAACCTTATGAAAAGCAACTTAATTTCTTTCATGTATGAATCTATGTATACATGTCTTATTTATGAGACCCTTTTTCTTGACTATTGCCACATAAATTGATGTTATTATAATAAATGGTCCAAGTTATCATTTGTTTTAACTACCTACATAAGAAACTACATACAGATATTCAGTGAAATTTAGAATTACTAGAGTTCTTACAGATGATTTTTCTTGAAGCATATATCCTCTCAGAGAATGAGAATATTCTCTAATTTAGAATACTATTCTGAAAAGAATATTCTCAGACTAAGATTGTTGTGAAAAGAATATTCACTGATTATGAATATGCTCAAAATAATAATCACTGAAAAAAAATATTCCTCCGAGAATGAGTATTTTCTAAACTTTCTATGAGAACAATATATTCTCAAAATATTGTAATTTAAAGAATCTGCAAGAATTTTCCATTTAAAACCTTATTTTTCAGGAAATTTGTATTAATTGCAGGGTGGTTGTGTACCTGGAAAATCAGGGAATTTTCAGAAAACTTTTTAATTCTGGAAATCTAGGGAAATATTTCTAAATTTCACAAAACATCAGGGAACTTATAAAATTTTGATAACTTAATGGCAACTATTATTGTTTGTCCCATTTAGAGATGCACGTTTATGAGTACTTTTGAGAATCGAATCAATCGTATTTGCGGAAATTGTTATTTAAATAAGGAACATTGGCATCATAATTTACAAACACCACGAAAAAAGACGCCATGGTTTTCTCAGTGTTTGCAAACGAAATGCTCCCTTATTTACCAAATTTTATTGAGGGACTTGAAAAAGGAGTACCCAACACACATAAAACCTTCACTTAATCATTGAATTCAATGCTAATTTCCAAGAAAGGAGAAGCCAAATAGGATGGGCCATTAAGCCAATGAATTGAGGGAAAGGAGAGGGAGGATTAAAAAAAAAACTGATTTAACTGAGAGGCTCGCAATATATTGCCCTTTTTTTCTATGCCTAGGACCCTCCACCTCCATGTTACTGGAAAGCTTGTTAAACATAATGCACTTAAATAAAACAGGCAGGTTCAACCAATATATACATGTCTATACAAGACATGTATGCAGACAAAAGGATGGATATTTGTCATAGTGTGCTGGAATAAAAGCTTGCTCTAAAAATGTTTTCTTTCATAATAGTTTATCATACATTTATTGTAAATATCTTTGACTTCATGAACTATATATATATATTTTTACAAGCTGTGGTTTAATTTGTATACACATTTTTGGCAATGCCTCTTTATGTAAAAGATTTATTAGCAGCAAAAACGTCTAAAGCAAGTTTTAAAATAGATAGGAATGTGTGTGTGCTTATAAGGTGAAATTATATGGAATAGCACTAAAATTTAACATTTTAAAAACAGTGGTATCTTCCTGCAATTTATATAAATGTGGAGGCCGGGTGTTGGAGTAGTAGGTAGTAAACAAATTAAAGAATAATAAAGTTTAATGAGTTGATGATCATGATGGTACTATTTACAAGATTGGATGGTTAAAACAAAAGTAATAAGTTCAAGTCCGTCTTAGTGTCCAAGATAGGCGCTCGTCGTTGCGGTTCGGCTCACGCGAACCCGTCTTTCTCCTCGCGGTTTCGTCTTGCGTCTGCTGGATCTCGGCGTTGCGCGGTGGTCGGAGATGACTTCAGCGTGGAGGTGCCCTCTAGTGGCAGGCAGAGGCTGGGCACCACATAAATGGAATTTATGTATCCCAAATCTTGTACAAAAACCCACTTTGAGCAAAAATCCAGCGGGGTTTAGTTGGTGGACCCGCCCACAAAAACCAAGTGGGTTACCATCTCTGCTAGAGAATGTAATTTTTAATTAAGTCTAATAATAAGATGTCTGTTTGCTTTTTTGAGTCTTTTCTTAGAATCTGTTTCTATGTGTATATGTTGCATAGCTAAATGTTCGGCTGTAATATATGGTTTACATTAATTTATGAATGTTTAGTATGAAATGTGAAACACTGCAATGAGTTCTTTTCATGTAGGTCTGGTATGTTGGCTGTTGGTGCTGACCATGTTGTTGAACAGGTTATCAATCCCAAGATTCACCAGTTGTTCCTGCCGAGGATAATAGAAGTTGTGCACCAGTATTTGAATCAAGAAAACGAAAAGTTGAATAAAAAGCAAAGAGCCATTGATGAGCTTGCACAATCTGAAAAGGCAGCATCGGAGAATTCTGATACAATTTGTAATAAACCAAAACCTGTTCTTGGTAAGAATTTTATACCTTTCCCTCTTTCTATATATGTGTTAAAACATTCCTTTTCAGAAGTCTGCGACAAAGCAGGTGTCCTTAAAAATTCCCCCAGCTTGCAGAAGTCATTAACTTAGTTCGTCAAACCAACAGTTCTCAGTTCTTTCATAAAACAAATACTAAACAGTTTGCATTCGAAATCCGTCTGGGTAAGATTTCTCTTGAGCAATGAACAGATTCTTTTGAAGTTTTACACTTCCTTTGCTCCTATTTGTTCCATTGTGATAAATGTGTAGATGTCTGTGAGCAAATAAATAATCATCAAAATATTCTAATTATTTTCAATGCTAGCATATCCACAAGAATGGGTTCCTAGTTTTCAAATATCAAGCGAAACTTTACTTTAGTATGTGAATAAATTTACCTAGAAAATGTGTTGCTGTTGTAGACATTGTTCAACATTAAACTCAAATTTTATATTTGTTCAAATTTTCCCATTCTATTTCAATTTGATTGAAATAGAATGGGAGAAATTACAATCTCTGAATAAGTTTTCAGCTTGTTAGATTAAATTAAAAATGATTCAATAGAGCATTTAATGGAAAGGATTAGATTTATGTGACGACTATGGCACTGACAATAATGAAATTTGGCACACAGGTAGTCCTACTTTTTTGCAAATTTTATGTCCAACTGAATTTTAAAATTTAATCTGGAACATTTAAAAAATGATTTATTAGTTTTTCCCTCTCCATTCACTTTTTTCGCTTATTTTGATTTGCATTGTTGATTAGCATAACTTTCTTATTAGCGATTTTAACTTTGTCACATGAAAGGACTATATGAAGTTTTCTGTCTTTGCAATCGTTAAAGATAGAGTTAAAATTTTGAATGGATTTGAAATCTGGAAACTTTTACACAATTGATAACTTAAATGTGATTTTCTAAAAATAAATAATTTTTCAATTGTAACCCATGTTATGTCGGGTAGAGGTGGTACTCATTCTTAAAACTATAGTTTTTTCTGTTTAATGTTTTCAATATCAATAAAGACACGAAAAGTGCCTGCTAGTGCACGCCGTACTGGCGTGCTGGTCAAGTGTAATAATCAATAAAAGTCAATTCTTGTCATCCTGTCAAAGCTGGCCATTAATGTGTTATGTTGCATTAAACAAATGTTTTAAAAATTTTGAGCTATCTCTTTGCACTATACAATTTACCATTGATCAAGCCAGTTAAAAAATCACTCTTCTAGATTTTGATTGGGTACATGATTATTTTTCGTGCTATTGTTCTATGGTATTGCACGACTAATTCTACAGTGTGTGTGTCTGTGTGAAGGGGGTGTTCTGTATTATCAATATTTTAAAGGCAGAATGTATCTGATTGTTGACACATTGTATTTTTACAACTGAAGGATGCCTATTCATACAAAATAATTCAAAATTGGTACTTCAAAATTGAAAGTATTGTTCAAATTCAGAGTGTAATTCAAAAATTAAATTAAAAGTATAATTTAAAACTGTGTAAATACAGAGAGAACCAGTGCATACTTTAGCAACTGTTGCTTTTACCAGTATTGATGTTTATACAATTAATAGCTCTGAGATTAAAATCAACAATGAATTTATTTCTTCAAAAAGTAATTTGGGATTTCTTTAATCTGCACTTCAAGATCACTGGTGCAGATTTATGTCATGCAGTTGTGACATCGTGCCATGACCGTAAAGAAGAAAAATGATTTATTACTAACTGATTTAAGCATTTTATTATGATTCATAGTTCTTTGTATTAAAATTGTGCAATCCTTTTGCAGATCCAATTGCTGATATATTATCCTTCACCTATTCCAAACCTAAACAAACTGTTCAAGCACCTACACCAAGTGCCCTGAGTAAAACTGCTGATCCATTAAAAACTGAAAAGAAGAAAGAAGAGAGTTTATCACAGACAAAGCTTGCAGAAAATGTTGTTAAGATAGAAAAGAAAAAAGAAGATACAATTGCAGGGAAAGTTCAGGATATTACTCAAAAGATTAAAAAAGAAGAGATTTTGTTACCACCCAAACCTCAAACTTCTATACTAAGTATAGAGAGGGAAGAAGAATCACCTGATCTTAAGATTCAATTGTCGGACTCCAATGATGACAGCTCACAGTCTGCAATATCGATGCCAAAGCCAGTTGAAGTAAAGATAAAGAAAGAAACCAAAATGGAGGATTCTGAAGTTAATCTAGAAGGGCAGAAAAAGTTACAAAAGGATGATACAAAGGCAGATAAAAAGAAAATTGAGGAATCTAAGTTACCGAAATCTGAAGGAGCTCCACAATCAGAAGAAACTACTGCTCATAAAGTTGCGACTCCATCTAAATCCAATAGTGGCCTTAGCAAATCCAAGTTGGACACTGACAAGAAAAAAATTAAATCTCATAGTCAGCATAAGACCCCAAATTTATACGAATCTCACAAACTGAAAAATAAGGAATCATCTGGCAACACACCTTCAAAATCCTCCAGTGATAAACATGCAAAATCGTCTTCATCATCGAAACATTTGAAAACTTCGTCTTCTAAAGACTCGTCTCCTTCTAAAGTTACTGTAGGTTCCAAGGCAGTCAAAGGTGAAAAGGACGATATAGGCAATAAAAACAAGTCTGCAGATGCTCATATGAAGTCTCCAGATTCCTCTGGAAAGAAAAATATGCCTTCCAAGTCAAGTTTCAGCAAGAAGGAAAGACTGCCCATCAAGGTGAAGCATTCTTCAGACAAGCATGAGAAGTATAAGAGCGTCAAAACTTCGATTCAATCTCAAAGCGACTCTTCCGCAGAGAAAACGAAGAAGAGCAGTATCCAGTACTCTTCCTCATATGACTCCTCTCAGGGCAGCGACCAGGACAGGAGCTCTGCGTCTAGCATCAGCTCGAGAGAGAAGCAGAAGCACTTTAGCAAGCATCACAAGAAAGAAAACAGCGACCGATCGGATGACAAAAACTTGATAGGAAGTGACGAGAAGAAACGGTCTCGCCCGGATTCAGATTCGGGGACCGACAGGAAACACAAAAATGGAAAATACTCTTCCAAACATTTGCTCGAAAAGCAAAGGAAACCCTCAGTTGCTCAAGAGTCTGCTAAAATCGACTCTCGCTCAAACAGCTTGGGATCAACATCATCCACAAGCGACTCCCAGATTTCGTCTTCCAAAGACAATCTCCTGAGTACATCGGAAGACACCAGTGAGAACACATCCAAGCTGTTGGAGAAAAAGAAAAGACAGGCGAACAAAGACCAGGATCGTTGCCGAGATGTCAAGAACTTGCCACCTCCTCCACCTCCACCCCCCTCCAGTTCCTTGGGGATCGGAACATCCTCCTCGGCCGAAGTGTCGTCGATGGACGAGACGCAGTCGTCTCAAGAGAGCGAGTTCGAAAATGAGAGTAGCGACGAAAATTCGAGCAGTGATTCGGAATCGGAGAATGACGCCTTGGATGTGAAGAGAGATCTAAAGACTCCTGAGATACTGAACGACGTCTTTGATGTATTCCTGTATTCATCGTCGTCTTCTGAATTTGACGGGTATGATTCTACAGTAGAGAAGAGCGTGGATCCCACTATGTGTAGGACTTCGGATGTCAGTGCAAGCACCATTCACACCAGCGACCTGTCCTCTTTCGATGATGAGATTAGCATCACAGAGCATTCGGATTCGGAGAAAGAAGAAAATAAAGTGAAGAGGAAATTGACTTTGAAAGAAGGTTTGTTGCTTAAAACTACCATTTTTTAAGTCAGAATGCATTATTCTCTTTGGATTATAAAACATCTTTTAACAGTTGTTTGAAAATTTTGAAATTAATGTCAATCTCGGGGGCCACGTACCATGCATTCTCTAGTTTCAATGGAAAAGCATTTCGTATTATGATTGGGAAAGAAATAAATCCTGCTGCTGAAAATAAATTATCCCATTTTCAAAATCTATTTATTCTAGCTGTTTTGCAAATATGCAGTATCCTATCTCACACTCTTGTCTTTATGTTTGTCCCCTCTTTTCTAAGCATTAATGAATGAAACCTATTTCCTTTCATCCAGTTATCTTTCCCATTCAGTAACTATAGACTTCATGGACACGATGTACCCAAGGGATTTTTCCTTTAGGGTTTACTGTCGAGTAAACATGTGGGTCACACTCCCGATATATCTAAGTAATCTTTTTCTGCTTTCATCCCACTACTCTATTCCCAAATCATTCTTTTTTCTTCTACAGCAATTTTTTACTTAATGTTATCTTGCGTTTGGCACAGCTTGGACATTGTGCCATAAAACCTAAAAGCATTAACCTTTTGACTATGGTTATAGGTATAACAAGCACGATTCTTTCAACTTTCAAGGTCGTCTGATGTAGTGACCGCTGTCTAAATTCTTTCTTGGCATGATCATGGTACAACTGCTGTACCGGCCACTGTCTAAAGGTTAAATGGTGGATGGAATTTAATGTTTTTATTACTATTATGATGACCTAAAACGGGTCAGTAAACATTTTTGGAAAGGGCTAGATTATAAAAATTTTAGGCTCGGCGGGCCAGATAGCAAACATGAAGATATTTAAATAAGAATTCTACTCATAAAGCAACAAGAAAATAGGTTCAAATTTTTTTTTTACTGAGATGTGATTTTTTTACATTCTATTTATACACATTTTGTTGACACTTACAAAAAGCAAATATTTATATTTATTAATAAACATACTATAGAAAAGTTTAAATTTTGTGCTTATGTGATGAATGTAATTGTTTTTCTAAGATAATACTTCATCATACTGGAGTTCGAAGTTAATACTTTCTATCATTTAAGTTGTTTACAAATGATCATCTATTAATATTGATCTGTATTGCTTTGTTACATACTTCAATTTCAAAAATGTTTTTTTCACATTGGTAAATACACTCAAATACATATATAAATCCCTGCACATGAAATTTTAATCAGCCGTTTTTACCTTCTGAAAGATATAACATCTTTTTAGCATATCATCATTTTGCAGATCAATCACTTCTAATTGAAGGTCTGACATAAGCTCAATTGTACTATCATATCAAAAATATTTTGAAATATGAAAATGCCTTTTGCACTTGCATCAAGATTCGAAATTCGTTGCTGTTAAAACTGTAGATTAAGTTCAAAAAATATATCCGCTGCAAATTTTTTTTAAAATGAGGCTTTTGCTAATATTTGAAATTTTTTACAGCATGGAAAATGGTCAAATTTGTATTTGATTTATGTTCCAAATAATGCAAGTTTTTGGCGCTATGACTTAATGATAGAATACTTTGCACATATGAGCACTGTTTTTCCCTGTAATTTTAAGTTAAATTTATTAAGATATACCACAATGTCTGTAGCAAATCCTAATTTCCATGGCCATTCATTGTTTGGTTATAATGGTTGTGGGCAGTTTTTTCATTTAGAAAAGTTTCTATTATTCTCTGAGTTCTAAAAATCAATCAAACTTTTCCTTTGCTAAGCCATCAAACTGCTCTATGGTTGGGCAAATCAGGATATTCGACTTCAATCTTAAAAAAAATCACAAAACTGACGATGATTTAGTCCAAAGCAATTGCTCTTGAGACTGCTCTCTCTTTTCTATCAAATAGGATTCAAATTC
Organism: Metellina segmentata; assembly: GCA_947359465.1. NCBI lineage: Eukaryota > Metazoa > Arthropoda > Arachnida > Araneae > Tetragnathidae > Metellina > Metellina segmentata. Next base: position 105,239,686 of record OX375875.1, read on the forward strand.
CACCTTTAGTTAAAAATCTTGAAAAATTTCCTTTTCAGTCAGAACTTTCAGAAAAACTATAGAAATCTTGGCAAATAAATTCCATTTTATAGAAGTTTCAATTTTAAATTGTGTGCTTTCATTTTATATATATTTTTTGTTTTAGCTGAAGATCTTCTAAGAATCAAAGCAGAAAAGCGCCGCAGTACCTTAAAGGTAAATGGATAATATATAAAGAAAATTATTTCTCTGAAGAAATTTGAAGTATAATTTTGTTATGTTCTTACTTTGGAATATAATAAAGAAGTTAACCATATGAAGAGTCCATTTCCATCACCTCTTTAAAAATACATTTTATTTAAAAAGCTGATTCCTTTGTATTGTTTATTAACAATGGAATTACTTGAAGTGTTTCAATATTAAATGTGCATGTTTATAAGAACTAATAACTTTGAAAATAAAATTTGAAACTGTTATTGCTTATACTTATATCTTTTGAACTTGTTTTTTAATATGTAGGCTATCATAATCTTAAAAGCATAAATTATAAGAAATAATCATACTATCTGATACTAATTTTGATTTAAAAAAATTTCTTGAGTGTATTGTAATTTTTTACCTTTTAATGTCCTTTTTTAGTAATATATTTTTTCCACACATGTATATATTGTAAAAATTCCATAAAAAGCTATTTTATAAACATATACCAACTTCAAATTAGTAATGAAAATTCTGACAGAATTGTATTTACATTTGGTTGTTAATATGTATATCTTATATAATTTATATATTTCAACAATTTTACAAATTTTAAAACGATTCGAGAATTGGATTTCTTAGATCCTTCAGTAAAATGAAATTTCTGTCCTATAATTGAAAAAAAAAATTTAATTTAATTTTCAATGCTGAGATTTTTAGTGAACTTTACCCATTGTATATTTAAAAATGAAAGTCCAATCTACACCAGATTGTTTCTTTTATTTTTATTTTATTATTACTCACTCTAAATTGAAAAGATGGAATATTTTTGTTGAATAGTTCCTAAAGACATCAATTTTAACAGTTCAAATTATTACTTAACATTGCAAATGTTTTTGGATAATATTCTGTTGGGACATAGTTGCAATTAATTTGGATGTAATTATAAATTTTCTTTTAATAGAATTAGAATTCGATTTTCACAATCTGGTTTTAGATTCAGTGTATTCAATACTAGAAATTAAATTTGATTTAAAATAATTCTGCTTTCTCAATATGTATTAACATGATGATTTCCTTTGTGTTTTAGAATACAGCTTCTGAGACGATGTTGGATGAAGGGAAATTATCAAATAGCAAACTTCAAGGTAAAACTAAAGCTGTGTCTTATCTCTTTATTTTTCCTGAGTGTGATACTGTTTTCTTGCCTTCTCAGATGAGATATACTAATCTACATTTTTGTTAATTTATCAGACTAAATCATTGATTGTTCAGTGAAAAAATAATTTTGTTCTCCAAAATGTTTTTGAGTTTTTTTGCTCCATCAAAATTTAATTTATTTCAAAAGAATATACTGAAAAGTAAGGAATGTGCTAATAGTCCAGCTTTATTTATTCATGAGTTAATGTTTCTTATACAAGATATTTTAAACACTAGTTTTGTGAACAAGATATATCAAAGAGAATCCTCATTTACTGTATTACTCACAACTGGGAAATTTATGGCACATTTTTTGCTGGTACTAGGACTGTGATTATGTCATAACAGCAGGAAATTAATTTAAGAAACAACCTCTTAAACAAACACATTTAATTTAATTACATTTACAGTAATTGCAATCGTTAAAAAATTTGAGGCTAAATGAAAATTAAGACAAAATGGTTTAAGTTCTGTGGTTCAATCAAGCAAGAGAAGCTCTGAGTACATTCACTTTCGAAATTTCAACGGATCATCCTGTCTAGGGGTCGGGAATGAAGGTCACCACTCCTTCAGTTACTCAGTAATGAACAATGACAGTTACCAGAAAAGGTTATGAAGGTTTCTGAAGAAGGGGTACCATGGTACTACAATGTTAAATTAGGTGCCAAGGCTTAATATTTTGTTATATGTTGGTAGATAGTGATGCTAAGACAATATGGTAATTGAAGTTTTTGTAGCTTTTGATGTGAGGTTTATTGCATTTAAGTTTTGAAAGGTTATAATTGTTTTTTAACAACATTTTCCCCATTAATTTTTCTTTTTCAATCTCTTATTAATCCACAGTTGCAATCTCTTATTGCTACATTGCACGAGGGTAAGGCTTTCACTGTCTAACACTTAGCATGACTTCTCAGCCCATGCTAGGGATTGCATTACATAAATAATGGAAATATGTTCTGATAAATTTTCCATAAATATAGTAGCAATGGATATTTCAGTAAAAATAAAAATTAACCTTAATAATATATTGCTTTGTTTTATCCACAATATACAAGGGCCAGAAAAACTGGTACACCAGTCTAATAGGTAGACTACCCACGGAAGCATAGAACTGCAGAAATACAACAGGACATGGACAGGAAGTATTCTGTAGCCATTAGCTGTTGTATTTTAAGGTGTATGATTTCTGTTCCACAGCATGGCATCCCAGATCTGGTGATTTATTTGGGAATAGCAATACTTCAAACTGAGATAAATATTCCTCTAAGCTTAATTTGGTGTGTCTCGACTTGTGTGGTAACACATTGTCCTGCTGGAAGAGGCAAAACCCATGAGGATGAACGCTGGACATAAACATGTGTAACATCCGAAAGGATGGAGTACACATAGCATTCACCTGTCAAATGTTTGTTGACGTACCAGGATTATATGGAGCCACCACCAGTCACACTGATCCTCCCATCTACTCTGAACAGTTGGAAACACGACTCGTTGGACCTGGCTACTTGTCTCTAGTCATCGAGTGTTCAGTGACAGTGTTCCCGAGCCCAGGCAGGTGCATATGTGTGTGTTGGGAAAAATTAAATGAAAGGTATTTGAGTTGGGTATTATTGATTTTTGAGTGCAGAGTACTGAATTCCGATATTATTTGAGGCTATGTTACACCCCTATAGTATGAAATAATTCTTGCCGGCTAACTCTGGTCATGTTCATCCACTTTTTCTATGACTACACTGCTGTCAAAAGTTATAGGTTTTGCCAAACTTCTCCTTCATCTCTGAAATGTAATGATCCATTTCAAAAGCTTTGATTGTTAAGCTGCGTTAAAATTGCTTACATCATTATAACGCCATTCACTAGCTATATATGCTTCCACAGATGTCGATCCCTTTATATATGTTCTGCTCATCTGTACCAGTTTTTCTGACAATTTATTGTTTTTGTATAATAATACGGTTCATAGCCTAACACACTGGCTTCAAAACATTATATATTCCCTTTGGAGTGGTTCGGGTCAATTGGAGCTGCCACCAAATCGATTTTGACTGTCTGATTTAAATCTGAGCTTAGAGAGCAGAGTTCCCATGATCCTTAAAAAACATGATTTTTTAATTTAATTTTTTAAGGTCATCGAAACGATTAATATTTGTTGAAAGCTTTCAGTACATTTAAAAGCCTTAAATTTTATGCTGTATGTTTCATTTAATCGGTATTCGAAAACCAAGGCAAATGATGTTCTTAAAATTTTTTATGAAAAACTGATGGTATACTGTTTATAGGCTAGCTTAAAATTGATGTTTATAAACTGAGTTTCGTGAGACACAGCACTTGTTAAAGTTTCTTCACCTGTGCTTTTGTGTTTTAATGTATTTCGATCTATGTGAAAGGTAGTCTTAAACAGTGAAAAATAGTCTTCCAAAGGTCCTAATTTTTCTGTGAAGAGTTAAGAACTGTAGAATCAAAACATACCTATACATTGAAAATTGAAGTTTCAACATTTTATGGGTTCCAATGACAGCTCAATACTATTCATATGTTGTTGTTGTCGTGTCTATGCATACAGTACTAGTGCAAAAGTTTAGAGTCCTCCAAAAGCCTTGGTGACAAGATCTGCAAGTTCTGGAGCTCGATGGCTATGGAGGATTTCGATTGGGGGTGCTCCAAGTTGAAAGAGAGAACCGATAATGGCCTGGCAGTCGAAAACATGATCTGGAGTTAGTTGCGATTGGGGACAGTACCTGCAGATGGGATAGGATTTTATATTAGTTCGTGAAATCTTCATGCCTTTGAAATGTCCAGTACGTAGCCTAGCTATTGTAGAGGAGAGGTTTCTGGGGCACTTTAGATCGGGGATTGTTGCCTTGCTAAAATGCTCGTTGTAGATCCTTCGCCTGGCGACGGCATTCGCATCTGCACAGGTGACTACTCGAGGTTGATCTTTGTCGCGTGCTTCCTTTGCAAGGGCATCTGCACATTCATTCCCCTCAATTCCAACATGAGCTAGGATCCACTGGAGAGTGCAAGGTATATTTAGTAAATGGAGAATTCATATAAATAGGAATGGACTATTCATATAAATTTAAATTATGATTGAAGTACAGGTGACCCTCTTATAACACGGATTCCCTACAATACGGTACTAAAATTGCGACGACCCTCGTATAACATGATAATAGTTTCTGTATGTTTTGATTTAATTTTTACCTATTGTTGGTCAATTGAACGGTTAAATAGAGATATGTTAGATTTTTTCACCATTTTTACCAAACCGATGCATGTGAAATATTTGTTTAACAGTTTTATAATTGACATACTATCCTTATCGCTGATGTGATATGTGAGTACTCTGTATAACGCAGTTTTAGTTTCTTTATTACACAGAACGCAATCTCTACTTTTATATAATTCCCATTTTTCGCTTAACACGGTTTCTATACAACATGAACTATCGTATAGCATGTTTTTCATATAGCACGATTTCCTTATAACACAGTATCATTTGACCGTGTTTTAAGAGGGTCACCTGTATAGTAAATATTCTGTTAAATTATTACATAATTTGATTTACCAACCTTATGTTTGTGTTTCTATATTCGGTATTACAGTGTATTCGATGTGTGGTGTTTTGAATATGCATTAATTTTTAATTTATTTCATACTTTGCTTTTGTTTCTATTTCTATATTTTCAATTTTATTTATTACTTAGCTGAAGAGGAAGTTTCCCAGCGCCCAGAACCCAAAAGAGAATCCCGCAGAGAACGCAAACTAAACCCAAAGTATGCTTCCAGTGAATATACCTCGATTTTTAATTCAAAGAAGACGACGTTTATCACCAAACAAGCTAACCTGGTCGAAACACCTTCTCCTGAAATGAATTTGGACACCAGGAAAGGTGACACAGATTCCAAAAAAATGAAAGACAAGCAGCTATCCAGCAGAAGAAGTTTGTTCCAGAGTCCTGATCCCAATCAATGCCCAAAGACTTCCAAGTTGCCCTGCAGCGAATTTTTCGAGCCACCTGCAAGCCCAGAAGGCTCTTTCATTCTTGGTGATCCCAGCTGTGAAGAACTTCCGTCAGTTTCAGGCGCCAAAGTGAATTCCTCCGATAAGAACCATTACGTTTGTGCTGAGAATGATACCCCAAACAGAATAGCACTTAAAATAAAAATGTCTGCAAGTAAAAGTGATAACCAGACTAACACCGATAAGAATGCCCGCAGTATGAAAAGGAAATTTGACGGGGAGGCGTCTCCAGCGAAAAGACCTTGTCATCTTAACTCCAACAGCAACAGCACTGAGAGCGTAGCCAATGAAAATGAACCTTTTAATAACAAAACAAATAATTCATCTTTGGTGCATAGTGTGGAGCAGAAAGAGTTCTTTCAAAAGCAAAAGGCAAATAATAATGGGGATGTTTTGAATAAAATTGAGCATGCGAGGAAGAACTCATATTCTAAACCTAACCACATTGCTGAAAATAACACCAGCGATTAAGAGCGCGTGATGTTGGAGTGATATTTTTATTCATACTCGTGGAATAATTATGTATAGCAGTGATACTAAACCTTTTTCATATGGCACACAAAAAAATATAATTTTTTGTCCTATCTGATCACAAACACAATTATGACGGATTTATAAAAAAAATATAAATGATATTTGGTATTTTTTTGTTGTTGTTCTAAAGTTGCTTTTTAATGTCTTTGAAACAATTTATTTGTGATATTTTAGAATTTTTTATTTGAAAGAGTATTTGTGAACACACTTGTCAAAAGTTCAAAACTAAACCATTGAAATGAAATAAATCTAAACCATTTCACTATTTGTACGGCACACTGTCATTTGTAAAAATCTGATAGGATCAAAATAAGGTATGGAATTTTGTAAAATAGATCAATTTTACTCGGTGTTTCTGAATAGTTTAATTACTTCTCAGGCAAGTTGAGTGTTTCCAATATCTTATCAAGTTTTTCTTTGTTAATTTTGATTAGCAATCTAAAGTGTTTAAACAAAAACTCTTTTAGAATTTTTAGTTTTTATCTCAGTAATACCATGAACAGTTACCAAAGAAATCGAATGAAATTTACCTGTTAGTTTGAAATTGACATTAAATATACGGACAAATGAAACAGCACTAGATGTAAGCTTGTATGTATTTAATTTCGAAAATATGATTTAATTTGAAAGTTAACGAAGATGTTCTAAGTGAATGGAAGATTTAAATAGAATTGGGCCATCTGGAATTTCAACTAGTTCTTTCCATTAGGTAACAATTCAAAACATTCCTCCATTATTTTGTATTTTTAAACCTTAAAATACCAGATTTTAGTATTTAAAGGCCCTTAAAATTTGTAATATCCTGGTTCTTGAAAAGTATTGAGAAGGCTGTGTTAAAAAAATACTTCACATTTGATTTCGCCTGAATTAAAAACACAACAACTTAGACAAGTCTGTTTGACAATTTTAAGAAGTCCAATCAGTATATGTAAGGAAACTTACACCTACTAAATCCAATATCAATGACACCTGACCTTGGACAAGTGTTATTACTGAGTGTAAAATCCAACCATGGATTTTACACTCAGGAACCCATGAAAATTTCTTTAATTGTGCATTCAATCTGAAATGTAATGGTGAAAATCTAAAATTACTTTAAAAAGGTGCTAATTTTGTGCTTGCTTAAAGTGTCTAAACCTTGGAGCAGTACTCGTTATGCTCTTTATAAATCTATTAATTTTGAAAACATCCTATTATGTTATTGATTTAGAATATTTCCTCCTTTTGTGATATGAGAAATCAGTAACCATTTCGGCGGTATCAATAAGTTCATTATAGGAAGAGAGAATTGTCATTTGAGCTATTTAAATTGAGTTCATTTTGAATCTTATATGTTGTATTTTAAAAATACCTATAAAGATGAAAAATTCAGAACAGCCACAGGTGACTAAAATGTAAATTATTGCTAGTATTTTTCAACCTTGTCTACTAGGAGATAATTTTTCAAGCAAAATCTTCTCAAACGCTGCTAATAAAAACAAAATTGGGGGAACTTTTGAAAATGCATGATAAATCAAAGAAAATGTAGTCCTTTTTATAACTTATTGTGTAAGGGAAAAAATATTTTTCTACAGAGAAAACTTTCCAAGGGACACCAATTTCGAAAATGTGGCACCCAGCTGTGGAAACAGGAAAACTTCAGAGTCAGTGGTTACTAGACCTTAACAGAAAGGTTTAAAATTTAAATTTCTTGTCGACATTTTCAATGTCTCATACTTAATTGCCCCAATCTGTATTGTAGCGAATTTGTTTTGTATCTGAGCAACTAAAATAGATTGAAGAAAATATTTTTTGCTACTGTTTTGGAGAATTTATGCTTCTATTTCTGAAGTTTCTTTGGCTGTGGGAGCCCTGAAAATCTCATTGAGTTAGTGCCTAAAACTAAAGAGAATAGACAATTGTCTACTTTTCTGATAAATTTGTTTTAAAAAACTCTTGTTTTTTCTATGAACTTTTTGAGTATTGCTCAAATAACTTCATGTTTCGTTAAACGAACGGAAGATAAAATGCACACTTTTTAATAAGTATCTAATTGTTCCAAAGGAAGTTTTCGCCTGTATCCTTTATGTTTTTCTATTCATGAATTTATTTTGTAATTATCTGTATTAGTATATTCTAAAGCAATTCTACCCATAAAATTGCACTTTAATCTCCAAAATTTATACTTTGAATATTTCACGTTGATTTCCGTCTTGTATTATACTATTAAATATTTTTTTTAAATATTGAATTGCAAATAATTAGTTTACTTCTTTTGTTGAAATGACTTTCACAATATTAGTCTGTTCAAATCATTTAATTTTTTTGTTAATTTTCATATTTTGTTCTCTTACATAAAAAAGCAACTTTTACCCCATATTCTGTCTAAGCCATGGAACTTGTAATTTTATAGAATGTATTTTTCGTTGTTACTATTCATTAGAATGTTAGATTTATGGAGTTTATTTGTTCAGTTCTATGTTAATAGTCACCCTTATAGTTAATAGTTGTGTTTTTAAGAAAGCTAATTTTAGTTTTATTTAGAAATTTGTGTATTAAAGTGGTTATATTGTGCATGATATGTGAAGTGGATATTTTACAGAGAAGTTTAGTTGCGCAACAAAATGTTTTGTGTTCACAGTTGAACCAAGTTATACCAAAATTAAAAAAAAAATGACTGTTTTGTGTATTTTATTGCAAAAGTGCCTTTTTTATGTTTTAAATCAGCCAATCTATTAAAAACTATCTTGTTTTAACGTTAGTTTATAATTTGTGTGTTTAGACCTGCTACTGTAATTTATTTATTGTATTTTTGAATATTTAATTTGTCTTGTGTATACTTTATACACAAAAACAAATTGTGTGTAAAATTGATATTTTCATATAAATATTTGAAGTTAGACTTATAAATGCATTCTACATAGATTTAATCTATCATCCATATTTAATACTGTGAAGTATGAGTATGTTTCTCCTGATTTACTACCTTTTAAACTTGTGAGACGTTAAAAATATATAAATATGTGTATATTAGAACGAAAATAAAATTATTTTACTAAAAATTATTTTCATATTGTTTTTAAAATATTGACGTAATCTTCTGGAATATATATATAAATGCACCAGTGAAGATATTTCTTTTGTTTGTATTACATTAGTGAAACAATCCTGTTTAATTTGAGATATTCTGTGCGTATTTACTAAAAGTTTTGAAAACAATCTATTAATTAAGTTTCTGAAACTTAATTATTTGTAATTTTTTAAAGTGATTTAGTCACATTCCTTAATGGCAAATGCAATTACTTAAAACCAGTCACTTTGTTGATAGTTCAAAAGACGAAAAACTTCTCTTTCCCAGTTAATAATTTCTTTGGGCTTCAAACATAAAAAGAATTTTCAAACAAAAGAAGCCATCTTGTGCTGGTATGAACTAGTAAGCTTTATTTCAGTGGAATAGGCGTTTTAATTCTTCAGAAAGTTTTTCGTCTTCCAAGAATTTCCAACAGATTGTATACTTATCTTTGCGGCGGCCATTTCAATTTAACAGTACTGCTATAAATTAACTGACACACACTCATTAAGTACCCAAACAATTTTTTACTGTAAAGTTGTTTTTAAAAGAAAGACTTCGCTTTTACGTCATAAATAAAAATCAAGCATTTTGATCGTGCTATATACACTCGTGTCCAAAATTATCCTTACACACCCAAAAATACGTATAACCCATGTACAACCCAATCCATTTTTGCAGGAAATGTGTGAAAGACAAGCCTATTTAGAATTATCCAATCAAAAGTGTTCAAACGGTTTCTGATATGCAAATAAAGGCGTTACATCATCCGACGGTGAATCAAGCGCTTTGCGCAAAGTGAATTTCGGGACTACAGCGTTTGATTTCAGTGTGTAAGGACTCTAAACTGTTATGGCTCCGAAGTATTATTTGGAAGTATCTGTGAACTGACGCATTATCGGGCGTTTAGAAGCAGGGCAGACAATCATGGAAGCAGCGATATATGTGAATAGTTCCAAGACAGACGATCTGCGCTATGGAAACAATTTCAGAACTCTGGAACTGTTGTAAGGAGGTCTGGACAACGTCGTAAACGTATAACAACTGCTTCTCAAGATCGATATATGACAATAACTGTCCATCGTAACAGGAAGCTTACTGCTCGGCAGTAAGTTCAGAGTTTGTAGCCGCTACGGAAACTTGTTTCACGGCAAACTCTTTTCAGAAGGCTTAATAAAAAAAGCCTTTATGCCAGAAAGCCAAGGGCATGTGTTTCACTGTCTTTACAACACAAGAGGGATCTCCTTAATTGGTGCAAAGAACATCAGAACTGGAGTCAACACCAACGGACTCATGATCTCTTTACTGATGAGTTGATGATTAGCTAAACATGATTTTAAGCGTTTTTACATCTGGAGGGAGTCAGGAACGCGAAATCTTACTTCAAACATTATGGAATGTGACCGTTTTGGTAGTACAGGTGTGATTTTGTGGAGAGGAATAATGATAGATGGACGTACGCCCCTACACGTTTTCAACAGAGGACCTGTGACCGGCTAGAGATATCTTGATGAGGTCTTAGAACGTTATGTAAGACTTTTCAGAGGTGCTTATGGATCGGATTTTTTATTTATGGACGATAATCCTCGTCCACATCGAGCAAACCTCGTTGACGAATTCCTTGAAAATGAAGCCATTGAGCTAATACCGTGGCCAGCAAAATCCCCTGATCTGAGATCGATAGAGAACTTAAGGGATTACCCTGGAAAAGCAGTTGCATGGAGACATCCTGTTACTCGAGATAAATCCCCTGAAGACCACATTGTTGGAGGAGTGGAACTTAATTCCCTAAACTGTGGTTAATAACATTATTGCCAGCAGAAAATCACGTTGATATGTGTGTACAAGTCAGGGGTGATCACATTCCATATTAAATTCATCAGCGTTAATTTTTTTTTGAGTAATTCCTTTTTTTTCTGAACTTTTCTTGTTACATATTATTGCCATTTTTATTGCTTCATGTTACAGTTTTATATCATATGCAGTGTTCTTAAATTGTTTCCTTTGTCTTTATGTGCTATGTTGTCTCATTCCTGACAAATTCATAAAATTATTGTTCACAGTTTCTGAGAAATCCGTTATTCTATGCATGTAAAGATAATTTTGGACACCAGTGTATATTAAACACAATATGACAATGTATCTACTATTATAGAAGGAAGTGTTTGTATGTATCACTGTGATCAGTGTCCTGACGAATCTATTGCACTTACAATAATGAAATTTAGCACACAGGTAGTCCGAATTTTTCGAAATTTTTCTATCGCTCCCGAATTTCATAATTTAATCTAGTACATTCAAAAATTAATTTATTGGCATTTAATATTATTATTATTTTTCTTAGAATGGCAACAATATATAAAGAGATGACAGATTCTAAATTTATTTTTTCCGTTTCATTTTCCGAGCAACGATTTTAGCGGACAAACAAAACAAATTCACAGTTTTAACTGGAGTTATGTTTTTTTTTTCTATCTCCTAGTTCTTAAAAGATACAGTAAAAATTTCAACAAATTTCAAATCTGCGGAGAATTTTCCGTTTAATCGATATCTAAAAATATGATTTTCCTTAAATAAATAATTTTTAAATTGTAACTGATATTTTTTCCAAACGAATTTGGCCTTCAGATTCATCATTTCTTGTGCACAAACAATTCGAGCGAAGAGAAGCAAAACAAATATAAAATTTTTTGACTGGCATTGTTTAGTTATTTTTTGTAAAATTTACACTTAAATTACTTGAAAAACGTAAGATTCTATGTTACATTGATAAACAAAAAAATACAAATCGAAATATACTACTATAATTAACAACCAAATAAGTTAATATTTAATAAGACATCTACAATATTTTGAGAAAGTTGTAGAATATTCTTTAAATTATGTGCATAGATGCTTATTTATTGCTATTTTAAGATAACTTATATACCTGAGTTACTTAGTGATAATTTTAGCCCATCAAAAGGTATTTCATAGAGAAGTGGGGAAGGGGCTAGGCGGGTCTAGGTCTTTCTACCTGTTATTTCGTAGCAGCTGTAAAAACCGTTAGCCAGTATTCGAGATACAGAGCAGTAAACAACATCGTTCATAAAAATACACGTGCAGGCTGAGTTACTTCAAGAAAACTGTGACAAATTTACTTTAAAACACACTTTTGGAATCTACATAGCCATAGGTTTGTCGAATCTAACGATGAAGAAATGCCACCGAAGAGACAAAAAGTAATGGATAAGTAATTAGGGTTCAAGATAAGATTTATAAATATGAAGATTAATGCATTTTAAGATATTATTATGAATAATAATCAGTATAAAGTATCTAAATTCAACAGTACGATTTACATTTCTATTCATATATTATGAGATTTTCTATGACATAAATGTAATTAGAATTTAATAAATCAACTTTTTGACTAAAAAAAATTGCAGCAATCACATTTTTTAATTGAAATCCCCCTTTTAAATCCTATCTTTAATATTTAGAACAACTATTTTCACATGTTTCTTGCAATCTTTATGATTTATGGATTTGTAATTTTTTTGTTTATCAATGTAACATAGAATCTTACGTTTTTCAAGTAATTAAAGTGTAAATTTTACTAAATAGCTCAAAATTGTACATAGTGATTAAAAAAAAAATTTCGGATTCGAGTTTTTTTCTTCTCTTTGCATTTTCTGAGAACATTTACCATAGTAATGTATATATATTTTTACATTATCAGAAAAAAGAGATTTCAACAAACAAAAAACTCCCCAACTTTTTTTAAAAAGCTGATATTTTGACGCGAGAATTTTCGATTGAAAATTAGAGTGTTTTTTCGTTATTAAGTCAAAATAAGGTGAAAAAATAAATATTTCAAATAAAAAAAATTACAGTGTCTTTAGGACATAAAAAGGTAACTTTTCACAAAATTTCGTGAAAAAAAAATTCTTTTTTTGTATAAGATAAAAATAAAAAACCAAAAACTTGATTATTTGAATTTTTCACATAAATTTTAAGGTTATGTGAAAAAAGTGTAATTACAAAAGTTGTAGGTCTCTTTATTACCTACAACTTTGTCATTTAATTTTTTTCCATAGGACTTGTAGTTTAGCCGGAGATTGAGATACACCGTTTTTTACCCTTAAAAACTCACCCCCTTCCACTTCCCGACCTCAGATCGCCCGTAAATTATTTTTCCTTTCATTTTTGTTACATTCTCGTCCTTTTTTAACGGGTTTCATCCTACTATAATTTTTTTTCACTTTTTACCATTTTAAAAATTATCTACCCTGGTCTATAAACGTTTAATCTGACCCTTAATTTAATGAGTAGACTCGTTTAAAGCCACTTGATTCAAGTGTCAATTCGCCAGAGTCGTAGGTTCAATCTGTGAAATGCAAAGATTAAACGTATGTAGTAGTTCAACTAACGTCGCACAACAGCAATACGATTTTCTGTTGTTGAAGTTCCAGAACCAATCCGGAAGGTAGAAATCCGAGAATAACAATACGTAATTTTCATCCGTTGTCAGATGACGAGGTCAACACCTGAACTGGCACCCAACTCTCCAAACTACCACACCACGCCAACGTGAAGACATTTGAGCCTACGACAGCAGATTTAACGAGCACGACGGTCTTTTTGAACTTGGTTCTGAACTCGCAGCCCTCCGGTGGAGAATAGGTTGCCCTTAGAACCGATCTACCGCGGCCCAATGTGAGAGGGTAGGCAGGTGGTAGGTTAGTGTTTTAATTAACGTCACACTGAAGTTACTAAACGGGCTATTGGAGATGGTCTGGGATCAATCCTGAAGGGAAAGATCCGATGACAAGACCACGTAACTTTGAACAACGGTCAGACGAGGCAAGATCTGAACTGGTAGCCGACCAACCGGTTTAGTGGTTAAGGTGTTAGCCTCTAGATAGGAAGGTTCCTGGTTCGAATCCGGGTCCGGGCATGGATGTTTGTAAGCGTGTGGTGTAGAGGTGGCTGGTGCATCTTAAATCTGTCGTGGCCGAAAGTCCTCACGTTGGGTTGGCGTGGAAGTTTGGAGAGTGGGGTGCCAGTTCAGGTGTTGCTTCGTCATCTGACCGTGGTTCAAAATTACGAGGTGTTGTCCTCGTATCTTTCCCTTAAGGGACTGATCCCAGACCGTCGTCAATAGCCCGTTGTGTTGCCTTCTAGCACGACGTTAACTAAAAAATTACCAATTACCTGAACTGGCAGCTCACTCTCCAAACCTCAATACCACACCAACGTCAGTAAATTTGAGGCCATGACAGATTTAACGTGCACCAAGCCCTCTGTGTACACGACGGTCTTTGTTTCCTCTTACAACCGTGCTACCGCGGCTCTGAGGGAGTGAAGCCAAACAGTTTGATCAACGTGATCTTCCATTATGAACTAATTTCAATCTCGGAGACATTCTTGTTTGACTTCAAACAAAAACATCCCAGTCGAGGACCATTCATTCCTTACATAATTTTTCTTCTGACAGCCAGACTCGCTTCCCCTTTCACCACTCAATCCTCTCCTGAAGCCATCTCGATCTGGTTTCTTCCACAGACAGTCCGAGCATCGGGCGGGTGCCCTCGAAATCTCGCCTCTTGTTGGCTCGTCTCTGTCGTGGCCTACTTCGGTCCGCTGCCCTTCTGCCTTACTTAGGCCGTGCTGCTGCTTGGAGAAAAAAGCCGAGCCTTTAGTCGGAGCTTGTTTCGCCACCAGGTAGCGACGTTTTCCCTCTCCGCCGCGTGGAATGGCGCTCTAGACGGTTTTCTCTCACGGTAAGACCGCTTTACTTTCGTTTTGGGTTTGAGTGAAACGTTTTCCGAGCCTCGCTGTATACTTTTTGTGTTTGGGTAAACGTGTTCACTTGATAAGAAGCAGCGCTTGTTTCCAAAAAGCATTTTGCCTAAATTAGAATAATCGACTTTTCTATAGTCAGAATATGTAAAATATTTTCAATGACAAGATGTTCCAAATGGAATTTAGTTCTCTTGAAGACATGTTCACTGAATCACCTCAAATCTTTTACTGACGTCGATTGAAGTGTTTGTTTCCAAAAAGCATTTTGCCGAAATTAGAATAATCGACTTTTCTATTGTCAATATGTAAAATATTTTTAATGACAAGACGTTCCAAATGGAATTTAGTTCTCTTGAAGACATGTTCACTGAATCACCTCAAATCTTTTATTGACGTCGATTAAAGTGCTTGTTTCCAAAAAGCATTTTGCCGAAATTAGAATAATCGAATTTTCTAAAATCAGAATATGTAAAATATTTTTAATGAGAAGATGTTCCAAATGGAATTTAGTTCTCTTGAAGACATGTTCACTGAATCACCTCAAATCTTTTATTGTCATCGATTGAAGTGCTTGTTTCCAAAAAAGCATTTTCCGAAATTAGAATAATCGACTTTTCTACTGTCAATATGTAAAATATTTTCAATGACAAGACGTTCCAAATGAAATTTAGTTTTCTAGAAGACATGATCGCTGAATCACCGCAAATCTTTTGTTGAAGTCTATTGAAGTGCTTGTTTCCAAAAGCGCTTTACGTCAAAATTACTTGAGAATTGACGTGTAAAATATTTTCGATAATAAAATGTTCCAAACTGAATTTAGTTATCTCGAAAGCATGTTCATTAAATAACCCTGTTGATGTCGATTGAAGCGCTTATTTCCAAAAAGCATTAAGTTACAGAAATTGACTTTTCTATGGCCACAATGGCATATTTTATTTTCAGTAGTAAGGTGTTCCAAACGGAATTAAATTCTCTTAGAAATATAAACTAAATAACCCAAAACATTTTGTTTGGTGTCGATTGAAATGTTTGTTACCAAAAGGCTTTGCATCAAAGTTACAAAAATTGATTTTTCTATGGGGAGATGATCACAATGGTATACGGTAATTCCAGTAACAATATGTTTCGAACATAATTTAGTTCTTTCGAAAACATGTTCAATAAATAACCCTGTTGATGTCGATTAAAGCGTTTGTTTCTAAAAAGCCTTTTGTTAAAATTACAGGAATTCATATTTCCATGGTCACAATGTA
The DNA here is from genome assembly GCA_947359465.1 of Metellina segmentata. Lineage (NCBI taxonomy): Eukaryota > Metazoa > Arthropoda > Arachnida > Araneae > Tetragnathidae > Metellina > Metellina segmentata. The sequence continues at coordinate 105,255,710 of OX375875.1, forward strand.
TAAAATATTTTCAATAACAGTTTGTTCCAAACAGAATTTAGTTCTCTCGAAAAAGTGTTCACTAATAACTCAAAACCTTTTGATTCTTCTTTATGTTGTTTTTAAACATTACTCACAATCTTGAATTTGTCTGAAGAAAATTCTGTTTTAAATTATTGTAATTAATCTTAGTAAATTTGTTTCTATGTCATATTTCTTGGCATGAAGTGTTTTATTGAAAATTCCTTTTTATGATATTTACCATAAGCCGACCAACCAGTCTAGTGGTGAGATGTTGACCTCAGGATAGGAAGGTTCCTGGTTCGAATCCGGGGTCAGAGCATAGATGTAAATTGTGCTGTCCTTTGTTAGGGGCAATGATGGTCCTCCCACTGGGTGCTCCTTCTCAAGTGGCCATCACTTCCGGCCTTCTAGTGGCCAATGATTAAGTTCATATGTGCCCGCCATTGGGAAAAAAAATGTATAACATAAGCTAAGAACACATTTAAGCTACCTTTTTAGACTGATATTTTCAAATCTTCTGCATCCCGTTTTAATTGAGAGCTGAAAAGTGCATATTTTAAAACTTAGTGTTGTGACACAAACTCTTTCCCGTTGCTATGCAACTGCACTTGCTTTTTGTTAAGAAGTTTTCGGCAGCAAACTGAATAACTTTTCTTTGGAACTTTTTGTTACGCAAATTTGTTATAATTTTATAACGCTATTTATTTGTTTAATTATTTCGTATGTACATTTGAAGTTTATGCTCCAGTAAAGGTGCTTCCTTTCCTTCTATTGCTCCAGAAATTGTATTGACAGATGAAATAACGATTAAGTATAAAGAGAATGCGAAAATGACACACTATGAGTTTAACATCATTTAATAAATAAAAACGTAAGTCATAAACAATCTTTAAAAAATCCCACAAAATATCACACATTTTTTTAGCAAAGTCGCAAAGCATTTTAAACAATGAATTGCATTGTCAAAAATAAAACTACTGCCGATACCGTTATATTAGTAATCTTTTGCAGTTTGAATTTTTCTAGTTTCTTGTTCTGATCGTTTGTATTTTCAGTTTCAACTTTTTTTTTGGAATTTAACGTATTAGAATTATGTTTGTCAGTCTTACGTTTTTCTGTTGCTGATATTGTCTGGTCCTTTGAAAGTTCTTGTAAAAAAAAGTAAATAAATTTATTTAACAAAATTAACTATACTATTTCAAAACTAAAAAAAAATTTGAAGACACGAACCGCTGACTTGATGCTATATATATATATATATATATATCACCCCACTTAGCCAAAGGTATTTCTGGAATTCTAAGCTGGCTGTAATTGGACGGTTGATTACTAGACATATTTTGCTCAAAGTAAGGTAGGGAAAAGGAGAAAAAGAATTTAATAAGGTATCTACGAAATAATCACGTGAAAAAATTATTTTCCTATGCCACTTTCCAGTTTCGAGAATTTTGCTGAAATTAGGAAATTTTGTGCCCAAGACACTGTTTTGTGTACTTGGATAAAAAAATTTACAGGGAAACGCAAAATTCGCAGACTTTTTCTTCAAAGGGGTCAAGTTAAATGTCTTGCATCTCATATCATTTGCGGAAAATCGCATTCTCCTTTTCTCAGGTGAACAGTGTAATTTTTATCTATAACCTGTAACATAAATCAATTGATTGACATAAAAAATAAGATTAAAATACAATCGATATGATAAAGCTATTCATGAAAATCAATTAACCATTAGATATCTTTCCGCTGCTAAGTTTTATTGGATGCATTATTTCACAAATACGTGATAAGAAAATTATGTGATGTATATAAAGAGTTATACAAATACAAATACAAATATTGACGACCAGCTACAGGCTTAAGCCCAACAAGGCTGGTCCTTTGTTTATGAATTCCCCAATTCCCACTGACTATCCAATTGTGTCTTAAATTCGTACACTCCCTTTGAATTAACTATATTTTCTGGCAACGCGTTCGAACTGTCTATTACCCTATTAAAGTAGTAGTTTTTCCTTAAATCCCGATTAAAATGTGTCTTATTCAATTTATACCCATGGCCCCTTGTTCTGTTATCCCTATTAAAATTTAAGCCCTCTGTGTCCCCTTGTTTTACAAACTTGAAAAGCTGAATAAAATCCCCCCTCCTTCTTCTTCTTCTTTCCAGTGTATACATGTTTAGCTTACTTAAACGTTCATTATAGTCGAAATTTGCTAGCCCCTTTATTATTTTTGTAGCTCTGTGCTGAACCCTTTCAATTGATTCTATGTCCTTTCTCATATATGGAGCCCAGAATTGTACAGCATATTCTAGATGTGGTCTTACTAAACCCTTATATAACGGCAAGGTTATATTCTTATCCCTTGAAGTTACAATCTTTTTAATATACCCCAATAACCTATTAGCCTTTTTACCCGCAGCTGAACATTGGTGACCCATTTTAAAATCCCTGTGAATTATCACCCCAAGATCCTCGACTGTTTCTCCCTCCTTTACCTTTACTCCCTGCAGACAGTACTCGGCTACACTGTTCCTGTAACCCATATGCAGAACTTGACATTTCCCTACATTAAATGACATACCCCATTTTACAGCCCATTCGGATATCTTATCAAAATCCCCTTGTAAATTTTCTATCTGTAACTTGGTATCCACTGTCCCCCATATTTTTAAGTCATCTGCAAATATACTGATTCTATTCTTTATCCCCTGACCTATATCATCTATGACAATTGTAAATAAAATTGGCCCCAAAACTGATCCCTGAGGCACCCCACTTATAACTTCTGTCCACTGTGAATAATTTCCTTTTACCTGCACTCTCTGCTTTCTACCCAATAACCAATTCTTTATCCATATTAATGTTTTTCCCTGAATCCCCAGCCTTTCCAATTTAAACAGTAATGCCTCATGAGGTACTTTATCAAAAGCCTTTTGAAAATCAATGTACATGATATCCACACTGCTCTTATTATCCAGCTCCTCAGTAATTTTTTCGTAGAACTTCAAAAGGTTTGTAGAGCAGGATCTGCCATTCCTAAACCCATACTGATTCTCTGATAACAGTCCCCTCTCCTCCAAGTATATGCTTTTTTAACAGAGATTCAAATATTTTGCAAATTACTGATGTTAGACTTACTGGTCTATAGTTGCCCGGATCACTTTGTATTCCCTTTTTGAAAATTGGAGTTATGTATATTTAGTTATATTTTTGTTAAAGGGCAGTGTCAGTCCAATAGGAAGAGTCACGGATTAACAACCGAAAGGTTGGGAGTACGAAACTCGATCCAAACAGGCAGTCGTGTGTGTAGGCTAGAACACGTTAAATCGGTCGTTGCCTCAAATGTCCACTCGCTGACGTGGTGTATATGTTTGGAGAGTGATGTGTCAACTCAGGTGTTCAACTCTTCTTCTGACTGTGGTTCAAAATGACGAGGTGTTGCCCCAGATCTCTCCCTTTGGAATTGATCCCAGACAGTCATTTATAGACATTTTTGTTGTTCCAGTGTGAGGGTAATTTACTAACTATACCATGCTATTAGTCTACATAGTTGAGTACAAAATTGCAAATAGAAGATTGAAAAATATATTTGGAAGTGTATTATATACTTTGTATTGATAATAATTTGGTAATTTTTAACTAACATCGTCCTAGAGTAACACAACCTATTGGCGACGGTCCGGGATTAATCCCCCTAGGGAAAGATCCGAGAACAGCATCACGTAAATTTGAACCACGGTCAGATGACGAGGTAACACCTGAACTGGCACCACTTACTAAATTTCCACACCAACCCAATGTGAGGACTTTCGGCCACGACAGATTTAAAGTGCACCAGCTGCCTCTAAAACATACTTTTACAAACATCAATGCACTGACCCGGATTTGAACTACGAATCTTTGGATCTAGAGGCTAACCTAACACCTTATCCACCAAGCCGGATGGTCGGCGCTTTGTATTGAATTCGTGAATGGGGAGCTCAAAATCTCTCAAGCTCACTCTCGGTTCGGATTCGGTCTTGCACCACAATTCTTATTTTGTGGTTTTCTTCGTCAGTGTAGTGCAATCGGTTATCCAGTAGCCCGTTATGTAGCTGCAGTTTGACGTTAATTCAAGTGATTGAATTTTACTTGATTGTAAAGCTGCTTGGTGCAGCTTACCCAGATCTGGTCATTGCACCTAGAGGAAAAAAACCCCAGCCAAACAGAACTAGTTGCATTGATAAAAAAAAGTTAGGGATGAAAATAATTGTGAAATCCTTTAATCCAGGATCACATTATGTAGCACATGGAATTCTGTTTTTCATCCATTTATAAGAATCTCCCTTTCTCCTTTCGAAGCGATAAGCAATCGTTTTTAGAAACCTCGAATCCAACAAAGTGAAATCGAGAAAAACCAGTATTCAAAAAACAAAGTACTTGAAGCTCAAATCCAATTCACTGGGAATCGAATGTTTTTTTTTCTTCTGTCTAATCTAGAGCAAATGTTTGATTCTATAGAATTCTTTAGTCTTGGCAGCAAATGCCACTATTGTTCTGCGTCGGATTCGGAATGTGGTCAAGTGATAACCGCTACTTATTTTTCATTACGAATTTTTACTTTCCGAACCGCTTCCAGCAGGCGTTTTGTACGTTTTTGTCACGAATTTGTTTATTGTACGTATGTTGTCACGTATTTGTTGTTGATATAGATCGGGTCTGCTTTGTTATGCGTGCGGCGAGTTAAAGTTACGATCACCTTCATTATCTACAGGAAACCAGCGTATATCTACTTTGACAGTTACCAGATGGAAATGATACCTATGGCTGTTTTTCTAAGCTTTACCTCGGTAGCTAGGTATTTTAAAGTCGCACTGGAGCAACACTCCGGGCTTTTGACTACGGTCCTAACTAATACAAACACACACTCCGGTGCCTAGTGTCGTGAGACACTGTACCAGTTGAAATACGTGTGGTTGGATGAGTAGAGCATGCCACCTAGGTGACAGGTCTACCCAGAATGTTAGAGCACATTACATATATACATCAATATATCTATACGATAATTAGATTAAATCATTATTCTAAGTTTAAATTATAAACATATAGTATATACAGTAGAATCCCGATTATCGGAGTTAATGTGGACCAAGACTAACTCGGATAACCGAAAAACTAGGTAAAGGGTAATTGGTAATTTTAGTTAACGTCGTACTAGAGCAACACAACGGGCTATTGACGACGGTCCGGGATCAGTCCCTTGAGGGAAAGATCCGAGGACAACACTTCGTAATTTTGAACCACGGTCAGATGACGAAGCAACACCTGAGCTGGCACCCCACTCTCCAAACTTCCACACCAACCCAACGAGAGGACTTTCGGCCACGACAGATTTAAGATGCACCAGCCGCCTCTACACCATACGCTTACTAACATCCATGCCCGGACCCGGATTCGAACCAGGAATCTTCCGATCTATAGGCTAACACTTTAACCACTATACCGGTTGGTCGGCCCGAAAAACTCGGTTGAAGCAGAAATTGTAAATAAAATAAAATGTGTAGGTTTAAATGTATATTTTAACAATTACAAAAGTTATACAGATACTCCACATGCAATTCATATTGTTACGATATTAAAGAGTTGTTACTTAAAAAGTTCTGAATTGTTTTTTGTTTTACGTTACTTTGGCGTTTTTCTGCAGCAATGTTTCGCCATTTTTTAAGGATAACAGGATTGCTGGTGTTGCTTTTTCATGTTGTTTTATATATTCGATAGCTTTTAGGTTGGGTTGGCGTGGAAGTTTGGAGACTGGGGTGCCAGCTCAGGTGTTGCTTCGTCACCTGACCGTGGTTCAAAATTACGAGGTGTTGTCCTCGGATCTTTCCCTTAAGGGACTGATCCCGGACCGTCGTCAATAGCCCGTTGTGTTGCTCTAGTACGACGTTAACTAAAATTACCATTACCATTACCATCGATAGCTTTTAGTCCATCTGTATGGGATATTTTCATATGTCGATTTTTATCGTCATTGTCTTTTCATCACCATCGCTAGATTGATTTTCCTTATTGACGATAATTTTATCTGAAATTTTTTGTTACTCGTCAGCGTTTATCCAGTCACGGATTTTGTTTCCCTGAGTGTTTGCGAGATCAAGTTCAGAATTGTTTTCGGTGGTTTTAAAAATGGAAAATGTAGGACCAAAAAAACAATCCTTGAAATATTTGATAGCTCGGTTTCAGCGGAAACTAGGATAATCGGGGCTCGGATATAATCAGGGTTTTACTGTACTAAACAACATGCAAGGGGGAAAAAAGAGTTAGTTTTTTTAGTCTCTTAGGATAATCCAGTCCTGATGATTCTCAATGAATCTCACCATGTTAATAATTTTAACCCCCAAATCCTTATTACATGCAACGTTCCTTAGCCATGCAACGTTCCTGAGCCATGCAATTTTAAGGTGGTCGGCAGGCGTACTCATATGCCTGTGAGGGCGCAAACTGTGATGTAATGTAAAGGTGTGGCAATTTCACCACAGGAGCAGTTTTTCAGACTTGATTTTCCTAAACCTCTTTAGGTAGGATGGGAATGGGCAATGCCCTGTGAAAAGTGTCTCTTCTCTTGTCCAATTTGTAGATTTTAGTGACACTCTTGGTAACAGATCATTCACCGTTCTGCCTGTTTCTCCATTCGTCATATTTATTCTGCCACGCACCAAGTAGCCAGATAGTGGTTTCGCTTCTGCAATGGCTCTTGGGCCATTTCACCCTTTCATCTATATATTCCGTTGTTGTTGCCTCTTGCTAATATATCTGTTTCTTCGTTTCAGTCGTGACAGGCATGTGCTTTAATCCAGCCTAAACAAATTTTCTTGTTATGTAATAAGTGTTGTATTTCTCGTGCCATTGGACTAAGAATTTTTAGACCAGCTCGATTGTATGGCCAGATCTTGACATTTTTGTCTGCTCTTGCTTCTGCTGATTTTATGGCTGAAAGAATTCCACACAGCTCCGCATGGTAAACGGAGTTACTGTTGCATTCTCGTGGACCATTTCTGAGTTATACGCCCTTCTTGAATAGAGCAGAATGCACTTCCCACTCTTTTCTCCATGACTCAATCCCCCAAGAGAAAGATTTGAGGACAACACCATGCAATTTTGAACCACGGTCAGATGACGAGGCAACACCTGAGCTGGCACCCCATACTCCAAACTTCCACACCAAGCCAACGTGAGGACATTTGAGGCCACAACAGATTTAAAGTGCACCAGCCCTCTTTGTACACGACGGTCTTTGGTTGATTTAAACTCCGGCTGCAAATCCGATATTTACCGTGGCCCAAATTTTACCCGAGCGATCTTTCCTTCCTTCCATTTTTACCCACGCCTACCAATCTGCGTTTTGCTTTTCCTTCTTACCAGTTGTCTGTTTTGTATTTGGCACAACTTGGACCTAGCAACATGAAACCCGAAAACAACTTATGAACCTAGGATTTACTTTCATCATCTTACCGTGGTTCAAAATGACGAGGTATTGTCCTCGGATCTTTCCCTTCGGGGCAGATACCATCGTAACCATCACCAACGGCTCGTTCTTTTGCTCCAGTTATTAAATACCTATTAAATCAAATACTTACCTACCCGGGTCGTCACCAATAGCCCATTGTATTCCTTTATTGCGACGTTAATTAAATACCTACTTACTTATCTACTATATTATTCAAGTACCTAACAAATTTCTCGTCATCTGACCGTGGTTCAAAATTACGTGGTGTTGTCCTCGATCGTCGTCCCTTCGAGATTGATCCCAGACAGTCATCAATAGACCTTTTTGTTGTTTCAGTGCGATGGTAATGGTAATAGTAGTTTTGTTAACGTCGTACTAGAGCAACACAGCGGGCTATCTATGACGGTCCGGGATCAGTCCCTTAAGGGAAAGATCCGAGGACAACACCTCGTAATTTTGAACCACGGTCAGATGACGAAGCAACACCTGAGCTGGCACCCCACTCTCCAAACTTCCACACCAACCCAACGAGAGGACTTTCGGCCACGACAGATTTAAGATGCACCAGCCGCCTCTACACCATACGCTTACAAACATCCATGCCCGGACACGGATTCGAACCAGGAACCTTCCTATCTAGAGTCTAACAACTTAACCACTATACCGGTTGGTTGGCTCAGTGCGATGGTAATTTAAACAACAACTACCATGATTAGTTTACATCGTTGAGTGTAGAATTGTGAATAGAGAGAAGATCGGAAAATATCTCGAACACACAGCATTTTCTACTTTGTATTGAATTCGTGAATGGGGAGCTCCAAATCTCTCAATCTCACTCTAGGATTGCATTCGGTCTTGCATCACAATTCTTATTTTGTGGGTTTCTTTCTTAGAGTAGTGCTATCGGTACTGTAGATTTCAGGGATAATTCGTCTGATGCAAGTAGTTACGTAGCGAACTTTTTCGGCAACTATACGTTTTTCTAAAAGAGTGCCCATTTTATCACTTCCATAATGATTACGGTTCTTTGACAACCCAAACATATGTTACAAAAGCAGCAAGTGTATTTGGAATAGAAATTTCAAAATGCCTTTAAACAATTTGACCTTTTGCGATAAATGGACCTTGAGACCATTATAGTTATTCACGGAACCCATGCTGAGAATCGCTGTTACATGGAATTCGTTCCTATTAGAATATTTGATTGATAAACCATCGATTTGACAATGAAAGTGGACCTTGTCAACTCAAGAATGACATGAAAATTGTCAGTATTTCTTTATTGAACTCTACATAACACACTAACTTTCAGGTACAAGTATTTTAGAGCAGTTTGTAAGACTTGATCAAAAGTTTACCAAAACATCAGATTATTTTGAATTTTAACTCTTTTAACCTAGAAACACAGGTTAACAACAACTTACTTTATTAACATATTTTGACTGCGGTACCTTGATCTGGTTTTCCAATTACTTTCCCAAAGCTTTTTGAATTGAACCACAGTCGGCATACAAAGAGGTCTGCCGTGATCTGTAATGCCCTCATGATGGCGCTTCGTGGAAGTTTGGAGAGTGGGGTGCAAGCTCAGGTGTTGCCTCTTCATCTGACCATGGTTCAAAATGACGTTGTGTTATCCTAGGATCTTTCAATTCGGGGATTGATCCCGGACCGACCCCAATAGCCAGTTATGTTGCTCCAGTGCGACGTTAATACCTACCTACCCAAAAATTTTGGTAATTTGGAAACTTTTAACCAACGTCTTATTTGAGCAACACAACGGGATATTGACGACGGTTCAGGAAATATCCCTTTGGGAAAGATCCGAGGACAACACGTAATTTTGTACCACTGTCAGATGACGAGGCAACACTTGAGCTGGCACCCCACTGTCCAAACTTCCACACAAACCCAACCTGAGGACTTTCGCTCATCATAGATTTAAAGTGCACCAGCCACCTCTGCACTATACGCTTAAAAGCATCCATGCACTGACCCGGATTTGATTCAAGAACCTTCCGATCTAGAGGCTAACACCTTAACCACCAAACTGGATGATCAGCCCCAAATATTTAGAAAAATGAAATTTTAATGATATTAATGTTCTATACTCAGAAATTAAACTATAATTAGGAGGCTAGATAGTGGAATTTGTATCCCATTGAAGCAACACAAATGTGGTATTGGTGACGGTTCGGGAACAATCCCGAAGGGAAAGATCCAAGGATAACAACCCGTAATTTGGAACCACAGTCAGATAACTAAGTCAACGGGCACTAGTTCCCACGAGCTCGATGCTGTTTCGGAACTCTTCCGGTTGCAAATCTGCGATTCTATCAACCACCATGGCTTCGCAACTACTATTTAGTGCCAAATAACTCGCTGAACCGACGTGCTTTAAAATGCATTACCCAACGTCTAATTCAGCAGACGAACATTAAAAAAAAATGCTGTCATGATTTTTACATTTTTTAAGGATATTCAGCAAAATTAGGTATAAGTATTCACAGGATTTAATTAACGTGTTTTTGTAAAACATTTACAAATACACAAGATTAACCGATTCCATTGTTCAAAACTCAGGTGGGGATTTTCAATTAATTTTAAACATGTGAAATTAATCCTATCCCCGAGATATTTTAACGTGGTTCAACATTACGAGGTGTTGTCCTCGGATTCTTCCGGTCATATTCCGGACCGTCGTTGATAGCTCGTTGTGTTGCTCTAGTACGACGTTAATTATAATACCTACCTACCGAAATGTTTTAAATATTAGTGGTAATGGTAATGATAATTTTAGTTAACGTCGTACTAGAGCAACACAACGGGCGACGGTCCGGGATCAGTCGCTTAAGGGAAAGATTCGAGGACAACACCTCGTAATATTGAACCACGGTCAGATGACGTAGAAACACCTGAACTGGCACCCCACTCTTCAAACTTCCACGCCAACCCAACGTGAGGACTTTCGGCCACGACAGATTTAAGGTGCCCCAGCCGCCTCTACACCATGCGTTTACAAACATCCATGCCCGGACCCGGATTCAAACCAGGAACCTTCCGATCTAGAGGCTAACACCTTAACCACTATACCGGTTGGTCGGCTTTAAATATTAGTGAAACCTTATCTATGTTTACCATATCTTACAAACAAGTGTCGTCATCTGACCGTGGTTTAAAAGTACGTGGTGTTGTCCTCGGATCTTTATCTTAGGGTATTGATCCCGGATCGTCGTCAATAGCCCGTTGTGTTATTCTAGTACGACGTTAATTAAAATTACCTCCTTAGCTTACCTGAAAAACAAGTGAGTGATACTAATGCATCCCGCCTGTACAGATGGCCTGTAACTGCCGATAAAAGATGGTGATGGGGATTTTAGTTAACGTCGTACTAGAGCAACACAACGGGCTATTGACGATGGTCCGGTAATGGTAATGGTAATTTTAGTTAACGTCGTACTAGAGCAACACAACGGGCTATTGACGACGGTCCGGAATCAGTCCCTTAAGGGAAAGATTCGAGGACAACACCTCGTAATTTTGAACCACGGTCAGATGACGAAGCAACACCTGAGCTGGCACCCCACTCTCCAAACTTCCACGCCAACCCAACGTGAGGACTTTCGGCCACGACAGATTTTAAGGTGCACCAGCCGCCTCTACACCATATGTTTACAAACATCCATGCCCGGATCCGGATTCGAACCAGGAACCTTCCGATCTAGAGGCTAACACCTTAACCACTATACCGGTTGGTCGGCGCGGATAAACGAAATGAGTGGTGGTAACACTGTTCTTGGTAAACAATAAAGCTCAAGGATTACTCATGTTTATTTCGGTCCTGATCATGACGTTTTTTGTATCGCGGAAATATCTTGATCAGTTTTAGCTTCCTTTTATGTGTTTGCACTGTTTACTACAATTTGTATATTGCTGCTTTTGAGCAGAATTGTACCCCTATGTTTCCGTATTAACTATTCTTTACATCTGTTTCTATCCATACGCGTGAAGTCCTTTTACTTCATGTTAAAAAATATGTAAGAATTTCCTTCCAATAATCAATGCCGACTAACGACCAACCGGTCTGATGGTTAAGGTGTTAGCCTCCTCATAGGAAGGTTTCTGGTTCGAATCCGGGTCAGTGTATGGATGTTTGTAATGGATGGTGTAGAGGCTGCTGGTGCACCTTAAATCTGTCGTGGCCGAAAGTCCTCACGTTGGGTTGGTGTGAAAGTTTGGAGAGTGGGTTGGCGGAGCTCAGGAAGAGAAGTTCATGTGTTGCCTCGTCATCTTACCGTGGTTCAAAATTACGTGTTGTTGTCCTCGAATCTTCCCTAAGGGGATTAATCCCGGACCGTCGTAGATAGCCCGTTGTGTTGCTCTAATTTGACATTAATTTTAAAAAATTACCCAATAATCAATACTTGTGAAAGAATTCGTCTATGTATTGGGTTTCACGAACTCGAAGTACCTCAATGATATTTTATTTTCCCATGGTATTATCTGTCTCTGGTAAAGTATCCAGACTTCAGGATGGACAAGGGGATCCTTTTCAACTTTCTCCTCCATTCTTTCTCTTCTTAATTCAATCCATGTTTTTTCATAATTCAGTACGGCCAAACATGATCCTTAAGCCACAAAACCCAAAATCAACCAAATGGCTATATATTTAATCATTTTCCACGACTGCACGTTGAGGACGGTGCAGGTTAAATTTCTGTAACTTACCCAGGGTGTATTTCTCTCCACGGTGCCATTAAAACCTTCCTTATGTGCGTGTACGTTCATTACTTGACGTCTTTTGTTTGGTGCGAGGCTTGGTCAAATATGACTACGGTCTTAAAACCCAACCAACCTACTGTTTAATCATTTTCCTATGACTACAACAAAGCGATTTCTATTTGCGAATACTCAAAGCTCAGTAATCTTCTGCACAAGATAATGCCTTCCTTTCTACCATTGGGACCGCCGTCCAACCGTTCTGGTGGTTAAAGTGTTAGCCTCCAGATTGGTAGGTTCCTGGTTCGAATCCGGGTCAGTGCATGGATATTTGTAAGCGTATGGTGTAGAGGCGGCTGGTGCACCTTGAATCTGTCTTGGCAAAAAGTCCTCACGTTGGGTTGGTGTGGAAGTTTGGAGCGTGGGATGCCAGCTCAGGTGTTGCCTCGTCGTTCAAAATTACGTGGTGTTGTCTTCTGATCTTTTAAATAGGGGATTGATCCCGGACTGTCGTCAATAGCGCGTTGTGATGCTCTAGTACGACGTTAATTAAAAATTACCTAATTACCGGACCGTCAACAATATTCCTTTGTGTTGCTTCAGTGGGAAGTTAATTACCTCTATACTTATACTCTACGAAGTTAATTACATATTAATGACTTCTATACTATGGCAGTAAAAATCCTTTCCGTTGAGTGTGTGTTGGCGCAACTTGGTCCAATATAGTCCCTGAGTCACAAAACCCAAAACCAACCTTACGTGCGTACATCCATTTCTTGTCTTTTGTTTGGCGCATCTTAGCAAAATATGGCCCTAGGGACATAAAACCCAACCGTGTATTTAATCACTTTCCAACGACTGCAACAGAGCGATTTGTTTCTGGGAAGACTAAGCTGAGCACAATGCAACGTTGTAAAAATATCTCCCGCACTACGTTCTGCCTTTCCTCAAACCATTGTCTCGCTCAAATCCCAGCTACAAGAACAGTGCACCCCTTTCATGCCCACTCGTACCACAATAACTCTAAGCCACACTACAAGGATACGTTTGCTTGGACCCCAACAATGCTGAACTCCTTAACGCCTGCGATGAAGAGCCGTTCGCGCTCCAGTGGTCCAGCCAAATGGAGCTAACTGCGGGGAGCTCTTTCTTTCTTTTCGAAGCTTCCATTTTGCGCGAGTAAAGTGTTGTGTCGCGATTTGTTCTACAATAAGCCTTTCCACTCATCTGTGAAATTACAAACACCTCACGCGGAAGTGTGGCGCATTTTTTTAAAAAACTGCTAGAGATGGGAGCGAGACCGTTAATGGGCGATTTTGATGGATAAAAAGTGTCTTAGCCCGTTTCTGAGGAGACTTAACCTGACCTGTGTAGTTTGGATGTCGATGATGCAGAGTACGCGGGATTTATGCGGGGCATCTGCGTAGTTTGTGATCGTGGTTCTTGTTTTTAGTGTGCGAATTACGATTTTGAAAGTTCACGAGGATACGGGTGGTGAAATATTAAGTGTCTTTAGGCAAGTAGTTGAAGAATTGAAGTCGCACTGGAGCAGCACACGGGCTATTGGCGACGGTTTGGGATCAATCCTGAAGGAAAAGAATCGATGACAGCACAAATGGAACAAATGGTCAGGTAATATGGTGAACACCTTAGCAGGTACTCTTCTCTTCAAGCTTCCAACAACGTAAGGGCATTTGAGGCCATGATAGATTTAACGTGCACCTTGTGCACGATGGTCTCAGGTTGGATCGAGTTCCGAACTCGGAAACCTGTTGCTAATAGGCCTGGACTACCGCGGCCCTTACATTTAAGGGAAATTTCTATATCTGTCTGAGAGAGACCAATTGATATAATACGGCTCCAATGAGAAGGTAGTCGACCTTGGGTCAGTAGATTTTTCAGTAGATGTGAGAACGCGTTAGAAGGCTACCCTGCGTACAAGCATGAATAGCAATCACAGGGGATGTTATCACTCTGCAAAATCATTAACAAACTCCTTTCTGCACTAAACGATACATTTTGAACCAGGTATCAAATCTTCGTCTTTCGTTTTTTTATACCAAAAATCCATCTTGGTACTGGGATCCGCACTTCGCATTTGGAAGCCATCATTGGAAAGCTTACCAATTCCTTTGAATTTTTACAGTCTAATGTATTCAGTGCATCTCAAGATGATTGCTGAAAGTCGATCAAAATCAGCAAAGAATCCCCTGAGATTAATCAATGAAAAAAGGCATTCTCTTCACCCTCCACGTGGTTTCGACGAGATATCTTGTCCGTCAAGATCTGACCAATCTAGCTAGTTACGAGATACCAAGTCATCAAGATATTGCCGAAATTTTGATGAGGACTAAATCAAGATTTGGTTAATGTTCTTCTAATGTCTAATACATCAAGATCGAGTGAGTTTTCTTTCAATGATGAGATATCTGGTCGAGACAACCACCAAGAGGGTTCAAGTTATGACCAATCAAAAGCGTCCACAGAAGAACCTCTGACAAATTAAGTTTTTTTTTTATTGGATTAAACTTTTTAAATCTTACAAAAGCAGACAGGAGTAGGAACTGGTAGATCGAAGAAACCAGAAGAATTTGGGCATGTCATAGGAATATGTGGAATTTGGAAGGCATTGACTTCTTTCTCAGTCTAAAAGTCAACCAGTTCATTATAGACGTTATAGAGACCCACAGTAAGTTGCTAGTCTTTCATTTGTATGTATTAAAATATTTAAGCCAATATCGAGCAAATGTTCTACACATCTGACTAAAGGATTGAGACTAAAGTTGATTGGTTTTATGACTTAAGGGCCCTATTTAGCCAAGCTATACCAAACATAAGACAAACAGTATCAAGTAATTCTGTAAAGAAAGGATGGAGAAAAGAAAGTGAAGAAAAATCGGTTTGGAATTCGGGTGTCGCAACCCCCTGTTTACCAGGGGAAGTAAACCCTATGGGAAAAGAATAGATCACTAGGGTAACTTGGGTTCGTGAAGCCCGTACACACCTAAAAATGTACTTTCGAGGGCAACTACCTAAAGGAATCATACAAAATATCGAGCATCGTAATTGGGTGTTGCTATTGGAAATGAATTTCGTGCATAATTTGATATAAGTACGCCCCCTTATACAAATTATGTATACATATATACATAGATGTTATTTACTTTCCAATAGTATCTTTGAATTTACTCTAATATGAATGATAAACGAATAAAGTGGGGTGGCTGGTTCCTTCCGCATCTGTACATTGACGTACAAGTGCATCAACACAGTTGAGTACAAGTTCCTTTTCCGTACACATGACCTGCGAAATTTAACTCCAGAAGTATGAAAATCGAATACTTTATTGTTTGAGTTCCATTCAGCTAAGAGATCTAATTAGTAAACAATGTTTGCGAATCCAAGGAAAGTTTGCAATCTTAAAAGTGTGGCAAAAAGATCTACGAGAGTTAAAGACAGCAAAGAAGTTTACACAGGCATTGTTCGATTTATTCCCCTGTTATCGAATTCTGATCCAATGTTTGCACTCTAAACTGTTCCGGTTGGAATCAAACCTGTTTACCAGACCTTGACAAGGAAGCCTTTGTTTGACAAGTGGATTCTAATTTATAGATGAATATCAATATGGTATGCAAATATTACCTGCGTGTCTTCACATTCAACCTCGCTTCATACTTAACGATGTGATGAAATGAAATGTTTAAGAAAGTAATAAGAAGGAGGGATTGAGATTTTCGCTTTGGGGTTACGTTGTCAGAAATCCACGCTGTTGTTTTAGCATTAGTTAAAGTAGATGAACATACTATACCCGCTTAAACTTCTCACTATTCAAACAGCAAATATTTTCCTATACGCATTTAGCCATAAGATCTAATTGCCTTTATCCACGGATGTTATAGATACATAAACCGATGCTTATCTTTTGAGTTCGCAGAAGAGCTTATATCTTTATTTTTTAATCTCACATTTATTGAAAATTTACTTAAAATTTCATGCATGTACCATTTTAGTCATTTTGAACAGGCAATATTCTGAAAAATTTGTGTTTGGACTAGGTTTCATTTCTAAGGTTCTTACCCCGAACGAATCGTCAAAAATACCTACTGTCATTACTTAGTTCTATTTTTTCAACTTCACAATTTAAACTTATTATATCGATTGAACTAACTTTGCCGACCAACCGGTCTGGTGGTTAAGGTACTAGCCTCTAGATCGGAAGGCAACTGGTTCGAATCAGGTTGAGCGCAATGATGCTTTTAAGCGTATGGTGTAGAGGTAGCTGGTGCACCTTAAATCTGTCGTGGCCGAAAGTCGTCACGGTGTGGAAGTTTGGAGAGTGAGGTTCTGGTCTTGCCTCGTCATCTCACAGTGGTTCAAAATTACGTGGTGTTGTCCTCGATTCTTTCCCTTAAGGGATTGATCCCGGACCGTCGTCAATAGTACATTGTGTTGCTCAATTACGACGTTAATTAAAATTACCTTATCTTGAGCTAACTTTATTGTTTTTGTTCAGCATACAACTACTTCAGGGGCGATTAAGGCCACCACTAATTGATATATATCTTTCAGCTATTTTCAAATTTTTGCATCTCAAAGCTGACATAAACTAACTACTAGAATTCTGAATTCGCAGATAAAAAATATACGTTTTGACAATCTGAGTAAAAATGAATGACTTTGGTTGATTTACAAAAGGAATAATACATAGTAATTATCTACCCTGTGTGTGTATGTTTGATCCAAAATGGCTTTAAAAAAAGTTTTGAAACTATTTATGATAATTTAATAAAAGAGAACAGTAACTCTACATTATTTATATATGGATATTACTTTAAATTGTTAAGTAAACACATGTGCAAACAATTCATTCCTCAACAGTTGAAATGAAAGAAATCTCGCTCAGTTCAAACGTTTCACTACACGTAAGGCACAACCGTTGGAAATCGATGGTCTCTTTAATGCTTCAATTTTTTTCATTCTTACATGCTCAAAACAAATTTTAACAAAAAGATGTTTTCATAAAATTGTACTAACATAACAGTCGAAATGAGTCTAACCTTGCACAAGTGATTTTCATGAACCACATAATTTCTCAAAAATTATTGACAGGTCATGGTAGACTTGAGTTCGAAACCCGATCCAACCAAAGAGCGTCGTATACGGGGGTATGTCGCATGTTTAATATGTCGTGGCCTCAAAATGTCTTTACGTTAGTGTGGTGCGGAAGTTCGGAGAGTCGGGTGCCCAGCTCAGGTATTGACATCGTCATCAGACCTTGGTTAAAAATGACGATGTTTTGTCCTCGCATCTTTCACTTTCTGTTTGATGAAAGACCATCGATTATAATCCGTTGAATAACTCCAGTGAGACGTAAATTCAACTTCCTACCTTTTATTTAGTGTTCCGTGGTGAACATTATTTTTAGAAGCAGATGGACTATTCGGCCACTCTGAAAAATGCCCGAAATGGACACTGGAGACAAATAATTTTGTTTGGTGCAAATTGAACAAGTATATGGTCCTTGCAGCATAATCCTCTACGAAAAAAACCCAACCAACTAAACTAATTCTACCAATATTGTTATCATTTCGTTATGGTGAAATTGAAACACAGAACAACACTATCTAAAAAATTATCAGCTTCTTTGAGTTTTATCACCGCATTCTTTTTAGCTAATGAAAGTGGTTCGAGGATTCTGACATGTTCTTGTCCCAGTCCTTACCCGTTCAAACTTATTCACACTTTCTCTGTGAGTGTACTTCTATAACTTGACATTGTCTTATGTTTGATGCAAGTTGGAAGTATGGACCGTGCCGCCATAACCCTCCTCCAAAAAATAAATAAAACCAGCCAACCAAACCAATCCCCCCACCATTGTTTTCATGGCTTTATAGTGAAATTAAAAACACCAAGCAACAAGCTACTTTAAAGAAGAATTTCTCCGCTTTTAACCCATTCTTTTTAGTCAATGCAAGTGATCCGGTAGTTCTCTGAAGAGGCCAGAACCTCCTCTCTCTTGTCCCAGTCCATCTGCACAAAGTAATTCACACTTTCTAAGAGTGTGTCCATTTATTACCTGACGTTGTCTGTCTCTTGTGTCGGTCACAGATTAATCTAATATATGTCTCTATCTCTCTCACTTACACCATAAAACCAAATTATTCACTCACCATTGTTTTCGCATGTTTACCATGAAACTGAAAACGCCGAGCAACAACGCTATCCAAAACAAGAGGTCAGGAAACGACACACTTCCCAAGCGAAATCAGCTACAGCCGTCCCTAATGATATCCCGAATTAAGCTCTGAATAAATTATCACCTCAGAACACATCCACCATCCGATACCACCTTTCGGTGTTTGGGTTCGTTCGTCCCATTCTCTTCGGTTTCTAGGTCGTCGGACAGTTGAATCATCGGAGCTATCAAAGGACCGAATAATGAATTACACTCGTCAATTGATTACAGCCGATGGCCACATCTCCTCTGCGCGTGCAGGAGAAGACACTACGCGATGACCTCCCATCTCCAATTTGTAGGTCAAACACCGGCTTCCGAAATGAGGTCCATGAGCTATTTGCGTGTGCGAAAATCCTACACTTTTCAAAATCCCTGCGACATTCAATAGGAAGTGGCGACTTCGCACGCCGCTTGATCGTATTTCACGGAGAGGCTATATTTATTTCTTACTCTCGCTCTAAATAATTAAAAGAATGGACCCTATTGAGAGCTCTGCTCACTTGCGGCTTAGTCCTCGACTTGCGGTGGCGTGTTTTATTATTCATTGTTCTAGAGGTGGTAGCTGTTTCAGCTACGTCTTTCAGGGGCTCAGCGTGCTGTTCCCAGGGTGATTTCAACGGGGTTTGAGAAGGGATGCGTGTGTGTTTGGAACGCAATTGCTGGAACGGGTTCGCTGGTTCGATGACTTGTTTCTAAATCCGAGAGTGTTCGAACAAGGTGAGATTATTAACTTCATTTTCGAATTGTAGAGCTGTTAAATTGGTTGAACTTGCTTTTCAAAAGCGTGCTGGCTCGGCTGGAAAAGTAGGGGATTAGCGACCGGAGGGTTCCGAGTTCGAAACTTGATGCAACCAAGGACCGTCGAGAACGTGGGAGCTGGTGCGCTTCAATCTGTCGTGGCCTCAAATGTCCTCACTTTGGCGTAGTGTGAAAGTTCAGGTGTTGAGCTCATTATCTGACCGTGGTTCAAATTTACGAGGTACTATCCACCGATTGATCCCGGACAGTAACCGGCAGTGCTGCTTCCGTGCAATGTTAATTCAACAACTTACCCATAAGTGTAGATTGCTGTATGTCTGATGCTGCACAAGATAATGATCTTGTGCGAAAACTTTAAAATTGAGTACAGGGCTTTGTTAACCCTCTGTATCCGTCTGTCAAGCAGCATTCTACCCTGTATAATTTTAAACTAGTTTCGACCTTTCCGACCCATAAGATTGTAATTCTAATAACCAATACATGTAGTTAGTTAAAAGTAAAATGCGATGTATAAATAATGCTTAACTACTTCGAAATCACATGGTGCTCAGAGAGTTAAGCAGGGTTATTCCAAAAAACCCGAATGTTTTTATGATAAAAATGAAATGAAACGGGAGATCAAAAAAAATGTATACATATATGCTAATTATACATGTATACATTATTATGTACATTACAAATGTATGTATTTTTTTTATTAGGATGTATTTTAAACACGAGATGTATATTTTTATTTCATGGTGGTTGGCATTATGGTGCAAGGGCCATATGTGGAAAAGTTGTTTCAAGCATAACACAAAGTCAAGTAAAAAATGTTACGAAAGGGGGAAAAGAGGAATTGGGGAGCATAGTTGTGGAATGAAAGCATAAAAAGAGGAATTGGGAACATAGTTGTGGGACGAAAGCAGAAAAAGATCGCTGGAGTATCCCGGGAGACGACTCCAGTGTTTACGCAAGACAGTAAACCCCATGGAAAAAGAAAATATCACCGTGTTCGTGAAGCCCGTTCAAAGCTCTGAGGGCCAACCAGGCAGAAATCGAAGCTTGGGTACATACTAGATGCAAATTCAGTATTAGAATATCCTAAAAGCGACGCCTTTAACCATTCGGCCATTGGTGGGGCCGACATAACAGGTTGTTCCTGGCGACTCAAAAAATTTCTCCACGTTTTCATCGGTTTTCCCGCCATGTATCCCAAACAACACACCAGCAACGCAATTAAAGCACGCCTTTATTCTTAATCGCTTTTATCCATCAAACGTAGAAGGAATTCCCAGCCACTCCCCAAAACAAAAAGAACCGTTAGCCGCACCATTGTTCTTCCGAGTTCTGGCCTTGAATTCTCGAACAGCCAGCCCGAGTCTCTTTCGTTCTTGGAAGAAAAACCCACCGTTCCTTTTCGAATCACACCGTCCCGGCAATCATCTCGTTTCTCTTTTCTTGTCTTCGGCCTGGGGCGTCTCATTTTTTGCATTTGTTTACACCCGTTTTCTTCTTATCAATCCGATTGTTTGGTCGGCAGTGGAAAAAGGTCAGTGCGGAAGCCGGCGGAAATTGGAACGAGCGGCGTTTTAAAATAGAGGTCGACCTACCCTGAGGGGTCCCAAAGGATTGGGGAATCTAGGTAACACACTGCGACACTTCGGCTTTTGCGGTATCGTGTTTGGGGAATTTTTCGGATTGAATCGATACCCTTTTTTTCCTCCGCACGGCGATGATCTGCTCCTCTTGGATGTCGAGGAAACTCATCTATAAGGAAATGGCCAGACGCAAGGTGATGTTTTTGTGCGATTCTGGTATTGTGGTTTTGCTTTTTTCGCTCTTTGTTTAAATTATTTTGCACCGCTAGAAGGATAATCGCGCGACTCGACAGTTGCACGTTTTGGGTTAAGGCCAGAGGAAGCATGATTGAAATTATGCCTACTTGGAGGAATAATGTCACCGTCTCAACCCAAACACCGCGGTTCTAAATTGAAATAGTTGTTTCACAATGCAACGCAATGTAATTAGAATTCTCTTGAAACTAATATTTGAGTTGTGACAGTGTTCTTTTGAGGGGAAGATTTGCACAATGCCGTACTCTGTAACCGCTTAATTTATTTAGTCAGAATAGTGAAGCTATTGATGTTAAGTTCAAGTTCATCTGTTTTCTGCTTACCATAGTGAATAGCGCTAATCGTGAAAAGCGTAGAGGACGTTTAATTCCTATCCAATGGATTTAGTGGTCGTCGTGGCTCTGTAGATATGCCACTGCAATAGCAACCTTCGAGTTATAGGCTGCGCAGGTTTGATTTCTCCCTGGGTGTATTCCTGTCTTCAGTGTCAGAAAAACGTTTCCTGTGTGTGTATGTCCATTACTGGGCATTGTCTGTCTTTTGTTTGGCTCAGCATGGCCAAATATGGCCCTTGCGCCATAAATCCTACCAACCAAGCTATGTACTTCGTTATGCATAAGCACACTCATTGACTTAACGATGCATACCACCTTTAAACACACCTTACTGTTATCCCAAACGTTGCGATTCTAAATAGCATGATATAACTCTGCAGTTAAGATAATCAAGAATAAACAAATCCATAGTGGCTGAGAACGCTATGTGTAAAAACTTGGGAAGTTCTAAGATATTCCTGCGGCCTTCACTATATAGCGATGGAGACTTTTAGTTTATTGTCTGGTCTTGGCTTATATGGTAGATCGAAATGCGTCCTTAGCAGAGAATTGGTTGTTATGGACTGTGACTACATCAACCATTGGACAATATGGGGAGAGGAAGAATGGTAGGCATAATTGGACGATTAGAGAACTTTTAAAATAGCTGGAATCTTGTTGATCTTTGTACAAAATTTTCTATTTTGTTCTATGCATGACCTGTGTGACGCATAGGGGTTAATAGATGTATTTGTTTAAGTGCCTTTGCAATAAAAAAATACTATAGTTATTTCGCAATCCAATGCAAAAGTAAATAGGTAGTGGACTTTTGCACTTGAGACTAATTTTTGAGTTGTGTGATAGGGTTCTTTTAAGATTTGCTTAAAGTCTTTCTGTGTGACCATTGTTTAATTTATTCAGTCAATTTGTTTAATTTATTCAGTCAAAAATAGTAAATTTGTTGATGTTTAGTTCTTCATCTTTATAGGTTTCCTGCTCACCGTAGTGAATAGCGCTAAATCATATAGAACGTAGACGGCTCTTCATTCCTATTCAATAGACTTAGTTGTTATGCATAAGCTTACTCGTTGACTTTATCACGTTTAGTATTTTTATATAACCCACTTTCCATCTTCTGTATCAAGTTGACGAAAAATTTTTGTCCCTTTTCGGTCATTTTTTTGTGACATAAGTGGTAATTAAATCTTTCGCAAGCTGAGGACAATCAGAATTTAGCGCCAGACTCTGATTTATCTCAATCCAATTTGAATTTTTCGCAAGTAATTGACTTTGTCGGAAAACCTTAAAAAAGGTTTGTCTTTACTTAAGGGGTGCATCTGTACATTTTAGAAAGATTTTTACAAAAAAAAAAAAAACATTGTTCTGAAAATGTTCGGAAAAATATAAATTTTAAGAGACAAAATACACCAAAAAGTTTGTCAATATTAAGAGATGAAACGTGATTAACTGTAAAATCAAAAGTAATCAATCAGTTGTATGACCTGTAAAAAGCATCTACTAATAAGAATTGTGTAAAACATTTATTTGTAATATACGTAACCAATGAGTGAAAATGTATTCGAGCTTTGAAGTTACATTGCAATTCACCTAAAGATTGCTTGAAGGCAATGCTTTTTAATGACATTTGTGACAATTGTTACTGCATTATTGATCCATACACGGACACAAAGAAACAGATAGTATTTAAGATATACAATACTTAATTGCCTTATGATTTAGCAATGAATTTTCTAATTGCCATTTGTATGACCATGTCTCAATGTGATCTTGGCCCTCTTAAAGAATGACAATTAGTCTAAAAGGACAATTAAGTTCTTCATTAGCTCCATTCGAATAAAGGTCATGTAGTTGAGAGTACGAACGTTAAAACAACTTTCTTTGAAAGTAGAACAGATTACCAATTCTTGAGCCTCCTGGTAGTTGTCTTGACGAAATATCTCGTCGGTGGAAAACAGACAGACCAGATCTTCTCTTTGTCATAAAAAATAGGCATTACCTTGTTTTTGTCGTCATAAAAAATAGGCAATATCTTGTTCTCGTCGTCATAAAAAGTAGGCAATATCGTGTTCTCATCGTCATAAACAATTAGGCAATACCTGCTTTTCGTCGTCATAAAAAAATAGGCGATATCTTGTTCTCGTCGTCATAAAAAATAGGCAATATCTTGTTCTCGTTGTCATAAAAAATAGGCAATATCTTGTTCTCGTCGTCATAAAAAGTAGGCAATACCTTGTTTTCGTCGGCATAAAAAAATAGGCAATATCTTGTTCTCGTTGTCATAAAAAATAGGCGATATCTTGTTCTCGTCGCCATAAAAAATAGGTAATGTCTTGTTCTCGTTGTCATAAAAAATAGGCAATATCTTGTTCTCGTCGTCATAAAAAATAGGTAATGTCTTGTTCTCGTCGTCATAAAAAATTGACAACATCTTGATGACGAGGAATCACGTCATTGGCAAAATCGCTCGAATCTTGATGGACGAGATATCTCGTCGAAACCACTTGGAGAGTTAGTCACTCAAATATTCCCACGAATTACTTCAAGGTCAGGTCAGGCACCTATTCAGAAATTAATTTCGGAAGGAACTTGAACTTCTTTCCTTATAATATTTATTCCAATCAAAATGCAGAGTGCGAGTGAATGGGAGGGGGGGGGGGGGTGCCAGCTCAGATGTGACCTCGTCATACGACCGTGGTTAAAAATTACGTGGCGTTGTCCTCGATCTTTCCCTTCGGGTTTCATCCCTGACCGTCGCCAATTGCCCGTTATCTAGCTCCAGTGCGACGTTAATTAAAGTATCTACCTATCCAATCAAAAGGTCACAAAACTAAATGCACACCGGAGAGTTTCGACGTCGGGACTCCAACCAACCGTCATGTAGGTGGGGGACTGGTGCACATTAAATCTGTAGCGGCCCCAAATGTCTTCACATTGGCGTAGTGTGGCAGTTTGTGGAGAAGGAAGCTAGCCCAGGTGTTGACCTCGTCATCTGACCGCGGTGTTATCCTCCGATCCATTATGATTGATTCCAGATCGTCACCAATAGCCCGCTGTGTTGCTCCAGTGTGACGCAAATTCTACTACACACATACCTACTTTAAAATCTAGCCTGGATGCTTTTTGTAACATCTTGTAATATTGTAACATATCGTCATGCAAATTATCAAAACTCGTAACTCATATGCGTTAACAGTGAAGTTACGAATTTCGTTAATTAGCATGGCGATGTATAATTTATAGTAAACACTTCGCACGATTATAATATAAAAGTGCTATTTCCTTGAATTAAGAAATGCCAAAACCAACACCTAATTTATAAAGTATCAAATTGTTTAAAAATGTATGCAGCCTAGTCTTTCCCCCTTGGGTTCGGTAGATGTCTATTTTTTCCCGTATCAATCATCCGAGCCAATCCACAACTCTGCAAAGCAATCTCATCTCATTCTCTCTGTCATCAAGGACTCAAGCACGGAGGATATCCACAGATTACATTTCATAAGGCCCCTGAGTTACCTTAGTGATAAATTCTTTTCCAATGGGGTATACTGCCTGTAGTGAACATGGGGGTAGCTACCCCAGGATACCCAAGCGATCTTTCTCTCTACATCTCTGTACTTGATTGTCACAGTTACTTGACATTGTCTTGTGTTTGGCGCAGCTTGACAAAATATGGCCCTTGCACTCAAAACCCTCAATCCAATCCATTTCACCTGGACCATAAACTTCCCAATGCACGGATTCGAGCAGCTCAATGAGTTATTGGCGACGTTACAGGGTCAATAATATATGGACCCGAGGTATTCTAGTGATATTTTATTTTTCCGCGGAGTCTACTTTCTTTCGTAAACACCTGGATCAAGCTCTCGGGATATCCAGGCGATCATTTTCGTTCCATTCCATCCATTCCATTTCATTCTATTATTCTTTTTATATAATCTCTTGACTTTCACAACATTTTTTGTTTGATGTTATCTTGTGTTTGGCCAAATATGACCCTTTCGCCATAAAACCCCAAAACAACCAATAAGTTATCGTTATAAAACCAGATAGTATGCCCGAGAGCAGAAAGTGCTTAAAACTGCGACATACGTAGCAGAACAAACATATTCTTTGTAGAACAATTTTTCTTTAATTGTATCAAAATTTTGGCCTGTTGTTTTCAATCATAAGTTACGATGTTCTGCATCGCAAAGCGCGCTCCTTGACACGCTTTTGTTTCTTCTCTAGCTGCGAAACAACATCCCTACACCGCCACAAACTACCACAAACGCTTTAGAAACAACACATCTTCTATGTCAATGACAAAATATTTGACTTCAAAAGTTATCGACAGAATAGCAAATTCTGAAAGTATGTCTTTGTTTTACATACAGTTAATCAATATTGATGGGGTTTATTACACATATGTAATACATATTTAGCCGATAATTGTGTTTTACGTCTGTTTTTGATTTGACTGTAGTTTTCAAAATTCGGAAAAAATGCCTGCAGAATAATTGCAATTGCTTGGAGTTGTGGTGCAGAACACTGAATACAATTCTGCACCTGGGGTAATTGGTATGTATTTAATTAACATCGCACTGGAGCAACATAACGGGTGACGGTCCGGGTTCGACCCTCGAATGGAAAAAGACCCGAGAACAACATCATGAAGTTTTGAACCTCAGTCAAATGACGAGGCTGCACCTCAGCTAGCACTCCATTTTCTAAACTTCCATACCACGCCAACATGGGGCCAATTGAGGCCACGGCAGGTTTAATGCGAATCAGCCCCCTTTGTACTAGGGATGCGACATTGATGATGTTTTCAAAACATCGATGTATTTAACATCGATATATTGGAATCGATGTTTTTGTAACATCGATGTTAATACTTGTCGATGTTTTTGTAACATCGATGTTAATACTTGTCGATGTTTTTGTAACATCGATGTTTATACTTGTCGATGTTTTTGTAACATCGATGTTTATACTTGTCGATGTTTTTGTAACATCGATGTTTATACTTGTCGATATTTTATTTTTAAATGAAAAAAGTACCGTTATAAAAATTTAAAGTGGCATAATTTTCATAATCAGCAAATTGAACATACTTTTAGATCAAAGTGTCCAAGGGTGAAGGGTCTGTCGATGTCGATGTTTTATACAAAAAATCAATGTATTGGAATCGATGTCGCATCACTAGTTGCTAAACCAGTTTTAAGAAATGGGGAAAAAAGTTTAAATACACTGTATTTTAAAAACATCGATGGTTTTGGGGCGTATTATCAACATCGATGTTTTAATTTTGAACATCAAAGTTTCAAAACATCGATGTTTTGTTGTAGATGTAGCATCACTAGTTGCTAAACCAGTTTTAAGAAATGTAGAAAAAAAGTCTAAATACGCTGAATTTTAAAAACATCGATGTTTTGGGGGCGATGTATTAACAACATCGATGTTTTAATTTTAAACATCGATGTTTTGCTGTCGATGTCGCATCCCTACTTTGTACACGACGGTCTTTGGTTGGATTCAAACTCGCCATACTCCGGTTAATAGTCCGTTACTCTTCCAACCGAGCTACCACGGCCACTCAAATCGGATAGAAAAGATCGGAGAAATACTCCTTATCGTTTTGGACCACGCTCAGATGACGAGGTCAACACCAAAGCGGGTTTGCCACTCTATAAACTTCCACACCACGCCAACATGAGAACATTGGAAGTCACGGGAGATTGAATATATACAAACACCCACCCACATGACTCTCTTTGAATGGATCGAGTTTCGACCTTCCGGTTGCTTCTTCGATACTCTACTAACTAGGCTTCGGCTACCGCCATGTCTTAAACGCGTGCAAGGAGGAATGAAGAAATTTCAATCAAAGACCCAGAACTCGGGAACCCATTTGCCCACCCTCTAATCGAGATCAAAGTCACGTGATGGTCAGATTTAAATGAGCGCGAGAAAAAGAAACCCTCAAGAGTTTCGGCAAATGTAGGTTATTTCCTTTTTTTTCTCGTCTCGGCCACTTTTCTAAAACGAGGTCTCGACACCAGAGCCGCTTAAATCTATTATGCAGCTGACGGGTGCTTTCCTCGGTCCATCTTCAATTGCACAAAACCGGTAAGCTTTTGATGCGAAACTCACATTGGTGGACGTCCCGAGCAAAATATGTGCGGATTGCATGACATAAATTCTTACTAACGAAGTTGAAAGACGTGGAATGTGTTGAGTGCTGGAGAAATGTTTACCTTTATGCTCATATTTGGGTTAATGAGAGACTTCAAACAGTGTTGGTCGTGATTGCGTGTTTATTATTGTCATTACGGGTCTATGAAAGGGTGGAATTCCTTGGGATTAAAATTGTCTATTGTCTTTTGATAGCTTTGAAAGAAATTTCCGTTTTGAGTTTTGCAGAAATAAGAGTCAAAATTAAAATGGGCTGATATTAATTTTTTGGGTCATTAAATGAATTTTGTTGTTTCGTAAGTATATTTAACCAATTTTAAATTAGCAAAGTTGAGTGGTTTTTTTTATGACACAAGAGCCTGCAATTTTCCATCAAGTAAATGAGCTAAGATGTTACCTCGTCATCTGACGATGGTTCAAAATTACGCGGTGTTGTCCGCGGATCTTTGCCTTAGAGGATTGATCCCGGACCGTCGTCAATATCCCGATGTTTAGCTCTAGTACGACGTAAATTAAAATTACCTTACCAACAAGTGAATGGGGATTAGTAATCGGAGGGTTGCGAGTTCGAATCCAACCAAAGACTGTCGTGTACAAGGGGGCAGTTGCACGTTAAATTTGTAGTGGTCTCAACTGTCCTCGCGTTGACCGGCTGTGGAAGTTAGGAGACTGGAGAGCCAGCTCAGGTGTGACCTCGTCATCGAACCGTGGTTCAAACTTAAGTGGTGTTCTGGGATCTTTCCTTCGGGTTGGATCCCGGGCGTCGCTAATGGCCCGTTGTGTTGCTCGAGTGCGACGTTAATTAAAATATCTACCTACCTAAATGTATACCATCAAGTAAATGGTAGGTAGGTACTTTAATGCAATTCGCACTGGAGCAACAAAAGTTCTATTCACAACGGATTAAGATTCGACGACAACCAACATCCCGTTATTCTGAACCACGGTCAGAAGACGAAATCAACAGCTGAGCTTTTACCTCATTCTACAAACTTTCACACCATGCCAACATGAGGACATTTGAGGTTACAGTCGATTTAGCGTGCACAAGTTATCATTGTTGGGCCCCGAATTATTTTGCGCGGGTAGCGATTAATACAACCTTTCGTTGTGTTTTTAATTTATCTATGAAACTGTCGTAACTGAAAATAAAAACCCGGCCTGGGCACTAACTACCTGCTTGTACTGAACGATCCGGAGTTCCATGAAAGGAATTAAAGTTTATTTAAAAAAAACCTGATTTGTTCCAAAATAAGTACACATATGTATATATAAGAAAAAGGGCATTCCGTGAACAACATACAACTGAATTAAAAATCCAATAAAAGGCTGAAAATAGAAAGATATTACCGTAAGATCTCACTTTGTTGACTAAAAAGTAAAAAGCATATGTCGCCAGCAATAAAAGCCCGACACCACGGGTTTTTCCGCAGCGAGGGGAAAATACAAGACAAAAATAAAAGAGCTCTCGAAATTCTACTTCATAGTGCTTTTATATCCAGCCTCAGAATCGGCCAATAGGATATGCAAATTGGCAATAGGGACGCGACATCGACGTCAAACGATTTGTAAAAAAACATCGATGTATTGGAGCCGATGTTTTTTGAACATCGATGTTTATACTTGTCGATGTTACATTTTTAAATAAAAAAAGTACCATTATAAAAAAAAAAAAAATAACAGAGTAGCATAATTTTCATAATCAGTAAATTGAACATACTTTTAGACCAAAGTGGCCAAGCGTGAAGGGTCTGAAAAGTAAGGATGCGACATCGATGTCGATGTTTTATAAAATCATTGATGTATTTACCACCGATTTATTGGAGCCGATGTTTGTTTAACATCAATGTTTTAACATTGTCGATGTTTTTACGTTGTCGAAGTTTTACTTTTGAATGAAAAAAGCACCATAGTAAAATTTAAGAAAGATAACCGTGTAACTAAGTATTTGTCAGTGAGGGCGGCAGGCTGTCCCATCAGAAAGAGTTTTTCCCCCAAGTGGTGGGATAGTTAGTGAAAAAAGATGTCGGCTTAAAGTAGATAAAGTTAACAAACTTCTTTTTTTACAAACTGTAAATAACAAATAGTAGGGCATATAATAAGTATATAAGCCTCGATATTTTTTATTTACTGTAAATAAAAACAAGTTTGTTATGTTCCCCTCCCCCCATAAGTTGATAAATAATTAATAACTAACAATAATTATTGTTATGTACCTACCTAATTATACTTATAGTTATTAGTGCCCATGTCAAATTGTTGTACATATTATTTTCTTTTATATTTTTCATTTTGAAAATAAATTATTTGTCAATTGTTCGTATTAATTGTTTTGACAGATAAAAAAAAGTCAGTGAAAAATTAATAAACAAGAAATTACAAATTAACATCGATGTTTTTGCTGTCGATGTCGCATCCCTAATTGGCATATGCCTTCGATTGGTCGATCCATTGGCGTAGGTTATCAGCTTTTAAAAAGTTGTAATTATTACTTAAAGGAATTTAATTCGAAGGCCTGGTAAATATAGTTCGGGTTTTAAAACTTGGCACTGGATTCAAGAAAATCATAAAATGGTTTCAGATTGAAGTTTTAAGTCTTGCTAGACATTTCGCATCCCGGCAAGAAAAGTGACACAAGTCAAAAAATAAAAATGATGAAAAATAAAAATATGTATGTGGTACCCTAGCGTGTTATATTACTATTCTATAGAATATAATAGAAGTGACCACCATAAATATTTACCTAAAATTTAAAAAGAGCTTATACTATTTGAATATAAGTTTTATAGTATCCTTTAAGTTGATGTTTTTCTCAAATTCTGCAATTTTGAGTTGCGTCACTTTTCTTGTCGTGGTGCGATTTGTGGAAACAACACCATGTACACGACGGCCTTTGCTTGTAACGAGTTCCGAACTCGCAAACCGTTGCTGATCCGTTTCTTTTCCAACCAGGGCCCCAACATAAGTGGTGCTGCAATTGCCATGGAACGGGGCCCGTGAGTCAGGAAACCCGCAAAGATGCAAAAACTAGCGAAAAACAATTCATAAAACTGGCAATGATGTTTAAAATAACGTTTTCGCATGTCAAAGTAAAATGTTAAAATCCCTAAAATGTAACATTCTCCATGATAAGACTAAGAAAAATGTAAAATAATTTATTCACGTTTGTTTTTTAAGGACACTTGTGCTTTTTCTATTAAGTATTATCAAAGTTTGAATTCTATTTGAATTAGTTGCTTTGATTTTTTTATTTCAACTGTAGATTTCTACATATACAAATAACATTTTGATTTTTCAGATATTAAAACTATATGATACTTGTAATTGTGTTGATATTAACCAAATGTTTATTTTTGTTTATTCTACACTTTTTTGCCTAAATGTATTGTTTGTTATATGGTATATCGTATATGTCACTCTTATAAACCTAAATGGAGTATGTTTTAGGATTAAACTATGGAAAATGTCTCTGTTCAAACATAACCAGTGTAAAACATGGATGAGTTTTGGGAGGGGCCCGTCATAACAGCTGGCAATGGGGCCTGGGGCCCACAGATTGATGTGGGGGGCCTGCTTCCAACCAGTCTACCGTGGCTCCAATTTGATATAAAAAAAAACGCAAAACGCCAACAGAACGTTAGTCACGAGTTTTCAATGTTTTTTGGCATTGCTTTCAAGTTTTAAGTTTTTTATTTCCCCAATTTGGAAAAGGTTTTCATCTGTTTATATAATAACCCGATATGTTCGACAGTTTAATACGATGCTTGAAAGCATGTAATGGGAATTCCTTCATGCAGTATTTGTTTGAGAAGACAGTGGAATTTCCTCGACCTAATTCTTTCTCATTTTCTGCCTCAAATTATTAGTTTCCTGTTGAGGTAAAAAACAGTAGCACTATAAACAATGCCTGAAGAGTCGTGGGAAATGTTCGTTTCGGTTCTGACGAATAACCTGGGAATTCGAATTGAGTCGAAGGTTTTGTTTGTAAGAATTCTCGTGAGCAACAGGTTGGAAATTCCAGATATAACGTAACCTGAAAGTACTTTTATCCACGGAGTTAAACATGGGTCAGCACAGCATCGAAGTTCGTTTTATTCCAAGTAATGTGCAACTTTCTGCTGCTTGAACTCAATCGTTCTTTTGCAATACCTAAGCTATTTATTTGTCCGTCAGTTCAATTTAAAGGGCTTAAAAATACAAAAAATACTAAATATAATTTGATAAATATGACTAAAACACTTGAAAATATGTTACCCCTCTTGAGAGTAAAATTTCATTTTGTCTGAAATTTTCAATCGTTTCTGTCTTGTTATACAGAAAATACCTAAGCTATTTTTAAATAGCTTAGTACTATTACCCCTAGTCGTTAAAAATATCTAATATACTCTTTTTAATAGCTTAGTACTATTACCTAGTCGTAAGGTACTAGTTAAAAATTTCTAATCTACTCTTTTTAAATAGCTTACTATTATTACCTATTAAGCTATTAGTATATAGTAGATCTAGTAAGGTACTAGTAGATCTAGTTAGGTACTAGTAGTTCTAGTAGTTAGGTACTAGATACACTAGTACTAAATACCACGACTTGATACTACTTCTGATAGTAAAATACTTAAGCCTATTTGTATTAGCACTTAACCACCAGATCCAGTAGTACCTGATACCACGTCTAATAGCAAGAAATAAAGCTATTTTTTCTAACTTTTTAACTGTCAGTTTAATTTAAATTGGTTAAAAATACTAAATCTAATTTGACAAATATCACACAAAAGACTAGGAATAAGTAAGTTACTTGTTTAGATTGCAAAATTATGTTTTGTCCGAAAACTAATGCGTTTAATCGTAAAAAGAGTCTAATCTTTCCGAATTGTTACGCGTTTATCAGTACACTTTTAGACTTTATCAATTTATTTCTTTGCAGGGAAAATGTTACTTATGTGCGCATATTAATACTGTTGCATAGATTCGGACTTTTCAAATACATTTACGTCATCTAACCGTGACGCTAAATTATGATGTGTCCTCAGTTCTTTTCCTTTCGGGGTTGATTCCGGAACGTTGCCAACAACCCGCTGACTTGCTCCAGTACAACGTAAATTAAGTTAGTTACCTACTTCAAATACATTTATTTTAATAAGGCTTTTTCTGTAGAGCCAAATGCCGAGGAGGTTAGTATACACTACGCTACATTAATGGACCCGACGCCAGCGGATTTGCATAAAACCCGACTGCTTGTTTGTGGTTGTTTTTCGTGGTATGGGCCTGGGACTTTTGCATTTTGTTCCTGGTCAATTAAACGCCGACATAAACATTTTGGACCATCATGTTCTTCCTACGCTCTAGCAATTTTATGGACGAATGTTACTTCCAGGACGACAACGATCCATGTGCTCTTGCAGCCTGTGTCAAGCAGTGGTATCAAGATATGGATGTAAAATGTTTTCCCTGGCCTGCTCAGAGTCCCGACCAAAACCCCATGAACATTTGTGGGACGAGTTAGAGCGACGGGAACCAAGTCCAAAATCCACAGCTGAGCTGGCGACATTCTTGCAGCAGGAATGGACGCAAATACCCATAGCTGTGTATCAAAACCTTGTTGAAAGTATGCCCAAAACGGTTGCTAGTGTAATTGCAGCACGGAGGGGACCATTCCACTATTAAAGCACGTATTTTCTCCCTTATACCATCACATCTTGCTGTCCGGTCCATTATCGTAGGGTAGTGTATTTGTGTTGAAACTTGCTTCCAGTACGTAATCAGTATTGGAAAATAGAGAGTAAAATCTTTCTCATATTCCAAGATAATCTTGGTTGTAGATTTGCAGGATCAATACTGGATTCAACAGAAGACCATTCTATACGTGGGGGCTGGAGCGTGTTAAATATGCCATAACCTCAAATATCCCCACGTTGGCGTGGCGTGGAAGTTAGGAGAGTGGGGTGCTAGCTCAGATGCGACTACAATATCCGACCGAGGTTCAAAACTACAAGATGTTGTCCTCAGATATTTCCCTTCGGAATTGATCCCGCATCGTCGCCCCTAATTGTGCTGCTCCAGTGCGACTTAAATTCTACTACCTAAATCTGTTCTGGGCAGCGAAATTTTTATTGTGTGTTTATGTCCATTTTCTTGACAACCCTCAGAGACACTTCTTTAGGTGTGCACGGGCTCCACAGTCTCGATCAGGATGTGCTGTCCCCATGGGTTTACTGTGTTAAGTAAACACGGTGATCGTGCTGCCGGAATACCCAAGCGATCCTTTTCAGATTTCATTCAATATTCTATTTTCCAAAACCCTTGATTTCCCTTTCTATGATATTTTAAAAAATGGAAATTTGTTTTGCATTTGGTGTAGTGAGCCCTTACATAATCCTTGCGCAATAAAACTTTCAAAACAAACACATTTACTTGACGTTGCTTGTCCAAATAGGCTCCTTCTTTAAGGGGACCAGTGCACAAAATCTTTCAAAATTTCGATTATTCTTTCATAAATTTAAATTAATGTAATGTTTATACAATTCTGTTTAAAAAGATAAATTATTTATGTAGATACGTTAAGTAGAAGTATTTTAAATAATTTTTTGAAAAATATATATACCTGTACGTATTTGAAGTATGGTCAATTTAGTCTTTAAACCTCAATACCTCAAAATGTGTATTTTGTCCATAAAAGGAACATTTTTTCAAAGCCTATTCAAGCAAATGTAAAACGAACTAGTGTTACATACCTTATAACATATTTCAACACGGACATTTTTTTTCGATCTGCTCAGAAAAGTTAATTTTAATTGTTAAAAAGGATAAAAATTGATTATTTAAAAAAAAAGTAGAAGTTCAAGAAAAAAATATCAAAACTTCAAATTTTAAGTTTTTTAAAAATCCCTGTGTTAAAGTGCTTAAAAGTGTCTTCAAAAGATGTAGAAAAAAATTCAAATCACTACACATAATAGATTATGTAAAAATCTGTGCTCAGATGGCAAAGTGTTGTCATTTTTTTAATTTTTCGTGACAGCAATTTTAAGATTCAACATGTGGTTCTGTGGTGTTTGACTTATATTACATTTTCCACCTTTGTTTTCTCATAAACTGAATGAGAAAGACTTACGACATTTTGCCACCTTCTAAATATTAACAAACCAGACTCCAGGATGGGACTTACTCAATTTTTTGGGAAAAGTGACTTATAACATTTTGCCATATATATATATATATATATATATATATATATATATATATATATATATATATATATATATATATATATATGTGAGCACAGATTTATTCTCTATCACTGATTCCAAATAATAAAAAAAAGTGTTTCACCACGTGCTGGAAATACATTTTGAATACCTATCGTCGTATTCATGATTTTGGAAGGAAATTGGTAATTTTGGTTAACGTCGTACTAGAACAACTCAACGGGTATTGACGACGGTCCGGGATCAGTCCCTTAAGGGAAAGATTCGAGGACAACATCTCGTAATTTTGAACCAGGGTCAGATGACGAAGCAACATTTGAGCTGGCACCCCACTCTCGAAACTTCCACATCAACCCAACGTGAGGACTTTCGACCACGACAGATTTAAGGTGCACCTGCCGCCTCTACACTTTACAAACATCCATGCCCGGACCTGGATTCGAATCAGGCACCTTCTAATCTAGAGGCTAACACCTTAACCACTATACTGGTTGGTCGGCCGATTTTGGAAGGAAACCAAGAGCTTGAGATGGTAGGTGAGTAGGTAGATAAAACGCCGTCGCACTGGAGTAACACTAAGGGCTATTAGCGACGGTCCGAGATCTAATTCAAAGGGAATGATTCAAGGTAATGGTTATACACTGGAGCAACAGAACGAGTTAGTGGCGTTGGTCCGGGAGCAATTTGTGAGGGAAAGATCCAAGATCCATTTTGCCATCTGAGCACAGAAATGTTCCTTAAAATTTGACCATTTTAACATTGCGGAGATAGGACTGCACTGATCCCCTTCATACCCCCCCCCAAAAAAAAAAAAAAAAAAAAACAGCCAACCATTTATTCCAAATTGCTTGTCCAAATAAGACCCTATGTCCCAAAATCCAACCTCACAAAAAGCATTTTCTTCGTAATGTCTGCTGTCCCGTTGCAAAGATCAAACTTCAACCTCACGCAGAAGCTGACCAGATGAGGCGTTGCTCATTTCCCAATCCGCATCCCAGGTGCCTGGGTCTCAGGCGAACTCGAAATATCCTTTGTCTTCCTAATGGATCCTAACAGCGTCTCTGGGCAGCCATGCGTTAACTGCTTAACGGAATCGCGAGACATAATAAGCGAGCAGAGGGTCATCCGAGGTGGCACACAATGCGGCGAGATAAGTCATTGCAGTCAAGTGTCACCTCGAGACTTTTCAATGGATCCTCGTTTGTCTTTCATTCATTGAATCTGATGCTATCAGACTTCCTCTTGGCAGATTCAGACGCTACTCATTTGTAACGAGACGTTTCGTGATTCGTGATGGGTAGCGTGCATGCCATGTAACGGACGATTGACGTTTTCAGTATAAATATAGCCGGACATCTCTCGCACAAATGCGTTGTCATCTGACCGTGGTTCAGGATTATGTGGTGTTGTCCTTGGTAATGGTAATAGTAATTTTAATTAACATGGTACTAGAGCAATACAACGGGCTATTGACGATGGTCCGGGTAATGGTAAGGTAATTTTAGTTAACCTCGTACTAGAGCAACGCAACGGGCTAGTGACGACGGTCCGGGATCCATCCCTTAAGGGAAGGATCCGAGGACAACACCACGTAATTTTGAACCACGGTCAGATGACGAGGCAACACCTGAACTGGCACACCACTCTCCAACCTTCCACACCAACTCAACGTGAGGACTTTCGGCCACGACAGATTTAGGCTGCAAAAGCCGCCTCTACACCATACGCTTACAAACATCCATGCCCGGACCCGTATTCGAACTAGGAACCTGTGTTGTCAATGGATCTTTCCCTTTGGGATTGAGTTCGAATCAAACTAAAGATCGTCGAGTAATTGCACGTAAACTGCACGTTAAATCTGTAGTGGCCCATAGGGGATGGATCCAGGACCGTCGTCAATAGCCCGTTGTGCTGCTCTAGAGTACGACGTAAATTACAAATTACCAACCAAAGACCGTTGTGTACAAAGGGGGCTGATTCACATTAAATCTGTCGTGGCCCATAATGTCCTCACGTTGTTGTGGTGTGGAAGTTTTTGAGAGGGCGTGCCAGCTCAGGTGTGACCTCGTTATCTGACCATGGTTCAAATTTACGTGGTGTCGTCCTTGGATCTTTCCCTTCAAGGCTGATCCCGGACCGTCACCAAATAGCCTGTTATGTTGCTCCCGTATGACGTTAATTAAAAATACCAATACCAATATACTTTGAGATTGATACCGGACCGTCTCCAAAAGCCCGTTGTGTCGGTGAGACTTTAATTAAAAGACCTATCTCAATGACCTTATGTTAGCGTGACGTGGAAGTTTGGAGAGTGGGGTGCCTGCCCAGGCGTGACCTAGTCATCGGACCGTGTTCAAAATGACGATGCTTAGTACACGGATCTTTGCTTTCGGTATGGATCCCGAACTCGCCAACAGATATTTGTGTTGCTCCAGTGGGACGCTGATTCAGCTACCTTTTACCCTTGCTGTACGTCTAGACCATATACCTACAAAAGATCCGGGTTCGGTTCCTGGAACCCACTGGGAAGTTAGCAAGCGTTATATCCAAACAGGGGTCAGTATAGAATACGTAAATTGTATAACTGAACATATTGCAGATCTATTTTCGCAATTGATGTTCTTCCAATGCCGGTTTTGAGTTATTTCCATTTTTTCTTCTTGCTCGATTTTGAAATATCCTTGGAAATGTATTTTCACGGATGCAAATACGGGTCATTTAGAGCACAATAGAAAAACGTGTTAATGCCGATTTTATGTAGGTCAGATGCTCTCTGAAATGCTTATTTTATGGGTCGAATGCTTGATAATCTTTTCTCACGAAGCGAATTTCAACCAAGAGTAATTGGTACAAAGAGATTTTAAAGAGAAAATGCGTATAAGTTTTCAAAAACAATCCCAACGACTGGTATTATTTCCATCAATTGAGAAGTCACGGAATCCTTATTCATGAGAATACAGAATATATTAAATGTGTGTGGAGGGATTTACTTTTTTTGTCGCTTGTGATAAATGGTTTTGATAAAATGAAATATTTCTCAGTAATTCATAAACATATACAGCCCTGGAAAAAGTATAACTTAGGGTGAAAAATCGCCAAATATGGAAAACTACTGCGATTTCAAACTATATAAATTTTTTTACGACTTAAATTAATGCTACCAAATAATAAACTAAAATGTATTTGTAAAAAACCCTGATATTTTTTGGATTATAGAAAAATAAAAATTGGCGAATGACAGTTTGGAAAAAAGTATAAAGTCGTCTGTTGATTGCATCATCTGAAAGAATAAATAAACAGAAAGCATTTCTCTCATATTCTAGACACGAAACGAATACAAGTTTCGTGGATACAGAATTGTTTTATTCTTGTATATTTTAATACAATGCCGAGAGTATTACACGTATCAAAAACTGAACAAGGCAAAATACTAGCGTTTAAAGATGCTGATTACTGTGGTGCTAAAATTGCACGAAAAATTGGATGATCGAAGGCTGTAGAATATGTGTTAACCGCTTTCTCATTAATCTTGGTAGCTATGGCACAAAACAGCGAACAGGATGGCCAAAGATAATTTCTTCATTGCAAGAGAGGCAGATCCAGAGGCTCGCCTGCAAGCAAAATATGTCTTCCTCACAAATTTAAGATAAGATGCAGATGCCCCATATCAGCCGAACATTAGGAATTGCACTGCATAGAAATCATAATGTTGTGTACAGGAAGTTAAAAGGAAAAGCTCCCCTTTCTAGCCCAAAAGTTTGCCCGGAAACATTTAACGGCTGGAACCAACTTGGATCTGATGGAAAATCTGATGTGATATTTTCAGACGAAAAAGGTGTAATTTAGATGGGCCAGATGGATAAGTTTTACTGGTATGTTATGGCGTAAAGAACACCATCTTTTTTCAAAACGCCAATTTAGAGGGGATCTGTCATGGTTTGGGCAGCATTTCCAGACGGTGATTCAACTGAAATTGTTTTTGCCGATAACAAAATGAATTCAGTGGTTATATCAGGACATGATAACAGATAGTTTGTTACCGGTTGCTCCCCTGATTACATCAGGCGATTGGACATTTCAACAAGACAGTGCTTCTGTGCATACTTCGTGCTTCACAAAATCCTGGATGAAGGCGAACGAGATAAAAACTCTTCAATGGCCATCTCGGAGTCCCGACCTGAATCCAGTGGAAAACCTTTGAGGCACTCTAGCTCGAGATGTTTACAAGAATGGGTGACAAGTACAGCAGCAAGTCTGATCTAAAAATCGAAATTAAAAATTCGTGAAACATTGCTCCGGTCACCTTTCCAACTCTGTCTGGTTCTATGAACTGACGCGATTAATACAAGTAATAGAAAAAATATCACTTACTAAATACCCGCAAATATATCACTTACTAAAGAATAAACCATATCGACTCTATACTTTTTTCCAACTTCAATGTATGGTAATTTCTCTAATTTCTTATAAAATTTTACATAATGTAACTAAACTTAAATGTATTTTGCTGTGATTTCAGTATATCATGAAATATCCTTACATTTCATAAAAATAGGCATCTCTATATTAAAAAAAAGGAACCGCCGTCGCCGCCGCAGGATTTAAAACTGTGTTGTTTAGCTCGATTCTTAGACGGTTTCCCTAGAAAGTTCGGATCAGAAAAATATGAAATTAACATAGTTTGTTCTTCATCGTGTTCCCTGGACAA
Source organism: Metellina segmentata (assembly GCA_947359465.1). Lineage (NCBI taxonomy): Eukaryota > Metazoa > Arthropoda > Arachnida > Araneae > Tetragnathidae > Metellina > Metellina segmentata. The sequence continues at coordinate 105,295,156 of OX375875.1, forward strand.
GTGTGAAGATCTTTAGTTTAGAGTTTATTAAGTGTCAAAGTTGACAAAGCGAAATTTCTTCCGCGTGTGAGCAAAACACATACAGATTTTCAGACTTAAGCCGTGAGTTTTTCTTAAAGAGTAGTTCTCAACGTAAATTTTTCCAGCTCGTCGAGTTTTTTTAGAAATTTCAATTTGGTTCTTGATAATATATATATTTTTTTTAATTCGGGAAAAATCGGGACATTTTTGTTATCTTTTCTTTTAAACTGTCATACCTATATCTGGGGTTGGCGAGCGTAAGCAACCAGGGGGCGGAGTTCCCTAGTATCATAAAAATACGATATATGTATTTCTTGTATTATGTCTTTTTTTTGCGACGTTATAAGTTTTTACACGACTGTAGGATTGGTTGACATTAGGGGAATAAATGCACCTTCAGTTTCATCATACAATCCTCAAATTCAGTTCAATTAAAAAATTATTTTGTACTTTGACAGGCGACCGGGGCTCACGTTGCCAAGTATACTCCAGTTGGTAGTTAAATTAACGTAGCAATGGAGCAACATAAGGGTCTATTGGCGACGGTTCCGGATCAAACCCAAAAGGAGATATCCAGCGAAAACACCTCGCCATTTTGAACAAAGGTCAAATGATGAGGAGCATTATGAGCGAGATTAGCACACCACTCTCCGCACTTCTTCACCATACCAACGTAAGCACATTTGAAACCACGACAGATTTAACATTTCCCACGTACATGGCCTTTGGTTGTATCGAGTTTGGAATTTATAACCCTCCTGCTGCTAATCCGCTACTCTACCAACTGGGCTACTTGGACCCCTCTAATATTTTTGCATAAGCGTCCATTCGCAAATGTATTAACTGCACCTTATTGTCAGTCCAGTAGGAACCATGGAAAATTCTATACACATTAGTATGGTGTGATAATTCGGGTATTTAATTGATATTCGTATTTTTCTATGCGCCACGGTAGCCCAGTTGGTAGATTCGCGTATTTACAACTGGATGATGGCGAGTTTGAATCTCGATCCAACCAAAGACCGTCGTGTACATTGGGGCTAGTGCACATTTAAGCTTTCGTTGTCTCAAATGTACTCACTTTGGCGTGGTACAGACGATAAAAGCACGGGGTTCCAGCTCAGGTGAAAATGACAAGGTGTTGTCTTTGGTTCTTTCCCTGCGGGATTGACCCTGGGTAGTCCTTAATAGCCCTCTTGTTCCATTTCGACATAAAATCAACTACTCCAACCATTTTTTTATGAAAGAGAAATGTTTGAAATAGGATTGCTTTTATGGATACAAAACTAACGCAATCCAAGACGCCAGAAAGAACTGTCGATGATGTTATTAATGAAATGGAATGCTATGAAAGGATATTCAATGTCGACAAATCACCATACGACATGGATTTTTTCCCCAGCTATCCAATGATCTCGTTTGGTAGGTAAGTGAGTTACCTTAAATATTAGTCAGGTGTCTTCACTTCCAGAGTACAGGAAACATGTACCACGAAAACAATAGCGACAACATCATTTAGGTTCATCAATGGTCGAGCGGCCAGAAGCTACGTTCTTATGAAACTAGTAGACTGATGCGTTTGCTTACAAGGTCGTATCTCGAAGCCAATGTCGGGAAGGCTGCTTTCAGTTTCCTTGTTTCTTCTTGAAGACATCTACGCGCGGGCAATCTTCTCCAAAAGTACTCCAGTAATGCTTGTCGTTTTCACTTTGCGCAGTGAAAACGATGTTGCAATACATGGTGCACCGGGGCAACGCTTAGACTGCCATGGTTTCACCAATTGATGATTAAATGTTACGTATTCCTTGAGGTCTAGCTAAACAGCTCGATCAAGTCAATGAGTTCGACCACGCTCCAGAAGTCAAACACTAGATCAGGACTTAAATTCAGATTATCACTTACCAGAACAACACTGGCTAATAGAAGAACTTAGGCAGGCCTGTTAAGTGCAACATTTTAGACAGGTTGGTAAAGCCTTATGGCCCTGAACGAAGGATAGACATTGGATATGCCCGCAGACAAGTCTAGAAATGACATTCTGATCTTTCTGTCACTTGTATATTTGAGTGAGTTCCCAGGGTGATTTCTATGGTACCAGGGCCTTCAAATTTTACTATTTGAGCTCTTAATCGAATAATCGTACGCTGATTCTTTTCAGTGTTTTCTTCTCATTGTTCATAATGGGACCATGGTAACCCAGTTGAAAGAGCAACGGATTGACAACAGGAGGTTTGCGATTTCGAAGCTAGGTCCAGCCACCAAAGACCGTCGGGTAAGTGGGTGCTGGTGCACGTTAAATCTGTCGTCGCCATGTACATTGGCGTGGTGTAGAAGTTTGGAGAAGAGGGTTATCAGTCTCAAGGTGCTGATCTCGTTATCTGACCGTAGATCAAATTGACGATACGTTATGTTTGGATCTTTCCCTTTAGGATTGATCCGGACCGTCGTTAATAGCTTATTGTGTTTCTCCAGTGCGACGTTAATTATCTACCTACCTACCAACAATGTCCATAAGCTGTCCATGTCAAACCGCATAGTCCACAATCCGCCCAGCTCTAAATTCTTTCTAAGCGTAAGTCTAAGTTTTTTCTTGGCGCAAGTCTTATAACTTTCAATGTACAACTGCTGTAACGCGGCCGTAGTCTAAATTCCTTCTTAGCGCGATTCTTATGACTTTCAAGGTACAATTGATGTACTGGCCGTTGTCTAAATTCTCTTTGAGCGATCATGGTACAACTGCTGTGCTAACCGTAATCTAAAGATTAAGGGAAAGAAGAGTGAAAAAATAATTACCCATTTTTTCCAATACGTCCATTATGGACCTGTGATTCTTTAAATACTGTTCAATTCTTTTCTCATGGGATTAACCGCTTCTATGAGCGTTAAGTGCTCTATTAATACCCCCGCGCACTAAAAACGAAAAGATCTGACTTGGCGCCCAGTTGTGTCCATTTTTTTGCCACTGGGAGTCCACAAAAGGAGAAGGAAAGGGAAATACCGATTTCGCAATACATTGGAATACGAAAAACCCACTCGGCATTTGGGTCAAGCTAGATAATGTGCTCATAACATCAAGGCTCGAGTATTCTTCGGAAGAAAGTGAAATTTAATGGTGATTGTAGAGATGTGGGTAAAATATTTCCTCTTCCTCGTGCTTATCTAATTGTGAGTGTAATGGGACTGTTTTTATCGCTCACTAAACATCGATTCGGTTTCCTTAAAACGTACGAGGCAGGGTTCCTGTCATATTTCATACTAAACTGAAGAGGACTTTCGGAACGAATCAGGAAACAATTTTTTTTTCAAATGCTGCTTTGAAATAAAAAAAAAAGTATTTTGCCATGTGCGCTGGAAATAGATTTTGAATGCCTATCGTATACGCGATTTTTGGTAGGAAACAAATACTTGAAATGGTAGGCAGGTAGATAAATGCCGTCGTACAGCAGAAACACAACATACATTCCAAAAGATCCGAGGACAACACCTCTTGATTTTCAATCACCGTCAGAAGACGAGGTCAACAGCTGAGCTGGTACCCCAATCTCCAAACACCCACACCTCGCCAAAGTGAGGACATTTGATGCTATGACAGATTTGAAGTACACCAGCTTTCTGCTACGCGACCGTATTGAATATCGAGCTCGTTACCCTTTGGTTAATTCTCTTCTCTTCCAACCTGGCTACTGCGGCCCTTGCTTGAGATGGAATAACCCTCTAGTTACTAATCCGCTTCTTCTTCTTCCAACCTGGCTACTGCGGCCCTTGCTTGAGATGTAATAACCCACAAAATGCTCCAATTTAACCCTCTGGTTACTAATCTACTTCTCTTCCAACCTGGCTACTGCGGCCCTTGCTTGAGATGAAATAACCCTATAGTTACTAATCCGCTTCTTCTTCCGACCTGGCTACTGTGGTCCTTGCTTGAGATGGAATAACCCACAAAATGCTCCAATTTAACCCTCTGGTTACTAATCTACTCTTCCAACCTGGCTACTGCGGCCCTTGCTTGAGATGGAACAACCCTCTAGTTACTAATCCGCTTCTTCTTCCAACCTGGCTACTGCGGCCCTTGCTTGAGATGGAATAACCCTCTAGTTACTAATCCGCTTCTTCTTCCAACCTGGCTACTGCGGCCCTTGCTTGAGATGGAATAACCCACCAAATGCTCCAATTTAACCCTCTGGTTACTAATCTACTTATCTTCCAACCTGGCTACTGCGGCCCTTGCTTGAGATGAAATAACCCTCTAGTTACTAATCCGCTTCTTCTTCCGACCTGGCTACTGTGGTCCTTTCTTGAGATGGAATAACCCACAAAATTCTCCAATTTAACCCTCTGGTTACTAATCTACTTCTCTTCGAACCTGGCTACTGCGGCCCTTGTTAGAGATGGAATAACCCTCTAGTTACTAATCCGCTTCTTCTTCCAACCTGGCTACTGCGGCTCTTGCTTGAGATGGAATAACCCTCTAAATGCTACAATTTAACTCTCTGGGGGTTGAAGAGGTACCTAATCATTTGACAAAGCTGACCAGCTCTTGAAGGACAAAATGTCTGGACAAAAGATGAAAACCGACCACATCTTTACCTCATAAAAAAAATTAGTATTATCTTGAAGACGAAATTTCTCGTCACTAGAAGAAAACTGAACAGATCTTAATCTCGTCAACAGCAAAATTCTTCACATCTTAAATATCTCGTCGAAAATATTTGGAGAGTTAAAGCGTTGAACGTGGTCTAGTTCGGTATGCCAAATTGCACCGCGTACTCGATGATCTTCGTTTCATATTTCGAACTTGAACGGTTGCTAATCCACGAATCTACTATCTGGGCTACCGTGTCCCTGACAAATAAGATACATCGAGTCTAATTTTTCTTTTAGTTTTACCATTTCTTTTTCGATGCAAAAATGAACAATTCCTATTGAAGTTTCTAACTTTCGAAGGAGGTCAGCTTCTATTATAAATATATTGGGAGGACCCTTGAAATGGCTGCCGCTAATGCCGTCAAACTGAATGTCGTGTTGTGTCCTTTTCTGTCAAAGGCATTTTGCACCCTTGGCAATCTAATATTTTCTAGTTGCAAAACTGTTCTTTAGCAGCTACTAATTCAGAGTAGGTGAATATTGGATGAGGCGTGTGTACAACTCCCAGACAATTGTTAAAATGTCTATACATCCTGGTTCCATCGCATTTAATTTCATGCCTTTAAAATGCCCTGTTCTCAGTCTGGATAGTGTGGTGGCGGTTTTTTGTATTAGGTGTTAATTTTACAACGTTGTGTGTGTTGTTTCATTTTAATTTATGTGATAAGATTTTGAATTTTACCAAAGCATTGGCATCAGTAAAAGTTATTGGGGTTTGTTCAGCATTTAAATTCTCTGGCTTCTCCTTTACCAATTGACTGCTTATCCTTTTCCTGATCTCGCGTTATTAAACCCAACCCCCTTTGCCAATTGATATCTGCAACTTCAATTCCTTCAATGTCCACATGTGCAGGAATCCGCTTCACCTTTTCTCCAAGCACATGTTTGTGATGAATTTGGATGTTATTTTTTCTTGTTCCTGCCCTTAAATTTAATGTCTTGAACATATTGTAAATAAGTTATCCTAAATAGTTCGTCGATCTGTTTCCTTAATTACAGACCACTCTTAGATCGCAAGACTGTCTTTAATCTATCAGATTACCATATCCATCCAGCTGTCAGACCCGTTTCACTTTAACCTTACATTCACACCGCCGTATTCGGTTGTACAGCGCCGTCCGCGGACCCGTTGTACCGAAGGACATCCCTGGGAGAGGACAGGCGAATAATGACTGCCCCTGGGGATTCGAAACTTTGACACAGAAACCGACACGAGACCGCTGTCGCAAAAACCCGACATCACGTCATCGCCGCGATCTGTGACATGACGTGAATATGGGAGCATGCAATTGCATATTCACCTCCGCGCTCGTCGGGAAACGAGGATTTCGATTTCCTTTCGATCTGTCCGGGCACTGGAAAACGCTGGAGACAAATTAAGGAGGAATGACTGGAAACTATTCATGTCCGAATTATATGCCACATGATGTAAGGTTTTAGCGTGCCTTGACTTATAAAGCACGAAAAGAAGAGGGGTTTACTTGAACTCTCCATTAATTGAATGAGGGGTCGATGTTTATTGAATGAGGGGTCAGGTGACTTTATAAAGCCTGGTACGAAAATGAGTTTATTTGAACCCTCCACTGATTGAATGAGGGGTCGATGTTTATTGAATGAGGGGACAGGTGACTTTATAAAGCACGATACAAACAGGGCTTTATTTGAACTCTCCACTAATTGAATGAGGAGTCGATGTTTATTGAATGAGGGGTCGAGGTGACTTTATAAGGCGTGGCACGAAAAGTGGTTTACTTGAACTCTCTATTGATTGAATGAGGGGTCGATGTTTATTGAATGAGAGTTCAGATGACTTTATAAAGCCTGGCACGAAAAGTGGTTTATTTGAACTCTTCACTGATTGAAGGAGGGGTCGATGTTTATTGAATGAGGGGACAGGTGACTTTATAAAGCACGATACAAACAGGGGTTTACTTGAATTCTCCACTAATTGAATGAGGGGACGATGTTTATTGAATGAGGGGACAGGTGACTTTATAAAGCCTGGTACGAAAATGAGTTTATTTGAACCCTCCACTGATTGAATGAGGGGTCGATGTTTATTGAATGAGGGGACAGGTGACTTTATAAAGCACGATACAAACAGGGCTTTATTTGAACTCTCCACTAATTGAATGAGGAGTCGATGTTTATTGAATGAGGGGTCGAGGTGACTTTATAAGGCGTGGCACGAAAAGTGGTTTACTTGAACTCTCTATTGATTGAATGAGGGGTCGATGTTTATTGAATGAGGGGCTGAGGTAGCCCGGTTCGAAGGGTAACGGACAACCAGACTACCACGAGCCCGAATGAGTTGAATAGCAACCGGAGGGTAGCGAGTTCCAAACTTAGTCCGAGTGGGGCGAAGATCGTCATGTGCATGGGGGCTGGTGCTTGAAAAAGGTCGTGGCCTCAAATGTCCTTACGTTGGCGTAGTGTGGAAGTTTGGAGTGAGGTGCCAGCTCAAGTGTTGTCATCTGACCGTGGTCCAGAACGACGAGGCGTTGTGCTTAGATCTTTCCCTCACGGAATGATCCCGGACCATCGCCACTAACCCGTTCTGTTGCTCCAGTGTATAATCATTAACTTCAATCTTTCACTTCGAGTTTGATAGCCCTTAGTGTTGCTCCAGTACGACGGAGTTTATCTACGTACTCACTTACCACTCAAGTTTTTGCTTTCCTCCCAAAATCATGAAAACGACGATAGCCATTCAAAATTGTCTTTCCAGCACATGGTTAAACACATTTTTTTTACTATTTAGAAGCAGCATTAGAGAAGAAATACTGCTTCCTGATTCGTCCCGAATGTTATAACTTTAGTTTAGTACAATAAACTACCTACCCTCTGATCCGTCCGCGAAAAAAGGACTCAGAAAATGCTTGAGACAGATTGAGGTGAAAAAAAAATTGGAAGCTATCCATGTGTGGAATTATACGATGGAAGGTTTAGGCGGTAGAGCTGATTGACTTTATAAAGAGCATGGCACGAAAAGCGGTTTACTTAAACTCTTCACTATCTGTCTTGAATGAATGGAACGATTGCATTGATACGTTACTAATGGCTGCCTGTTGACCGGGAAATGAAAGACAAAGCCTAGTTTTGACGTGAATGCTGTTGGGCTCTATGTAGGATTGCGGAATGAATGAAGAAGACATAGGTAGTTTCGATGATTGTTTAGTGTGAATATTCAACGATTAATTTGAGGTTTGTACGATTAAAGTGGTTTGGTATTAATATTGAAGAATGATTTCATTGATTAAAGACCTGTGATTGTGTCGTAGTTTGATAGCTTTCGAATTATACCACTTACGCACACCTCACTTGACGCAATCCAGAATTACAGATGGTCATCTGACCGTGTACGAATCTTACGTGGTGTTGCCCTCGGTTCTTTCCCTTCCTTAGGGGATTGATCCCGGACCGTCGTTAATAGCCCGTTGTGTTACTCTAGTAGGACGTTATTTAAAATATTATCAATTACCAAAGTTACAGAGGCCCAAAGCTCGACCAGCACCGTAAAATTCGGACATATTGCCGACACCTTCCCCGTACACAGTGAGCCTGGGCACAAGATCCGAAGATTATGCCAGGTTCGGACATCTTTTGTGCACAGGATGATGCATTTATCATCTGGATGTTTTTAATAGCTCTAAAGTCATGAAATTTTATTTTTTATTTAAATTCTACTTATTTATCATCAAGTTTTCGTACGCGAGTTGTTCAATGTAAAAAAATATGGCTATAATAATAGCATAGCAATAAATAGCACGGAATCTTATTTATCTTCTGGATATTTCTTAACCATCTAAAATCATAAAAAGAAATTGCCAACCAAGCGGTTTGGTGGTTAAGGTGTTAACCTCTAGATAGGACGATTCCCGGTTCGAATCCGAGCCAGGGTATTGATATTTTTAAGCGTATGGTGTAAAAATGGCTGGTGCACCTTACATCTGTCGTGGCCGAAAATCCTCACGTTGGGTTGGTATAGACGTTTGGAGAGTGGAGTGCCAGCTCAGGTGTTGACTCGTCACCAGACCGTGGTTCAAAATTACGTGTTGTCTTCGGATCTTTCACTTAAAAGTTTGATCCCGGACCGTCGCCAATAGCCCGTTGTATTGCTCTAGTAAGACGTTAATTAAAAAAATTACCAATTACATAAACCAATTTCGGAGCGGCAGTGTCCCGGTAGGTAGGTAGACGTTAAATTAAAGTCATTCCTGAGCAACACAACGACGGGCTATTGACGACTGTCTAATTTGGTACTTTTGAATTAACGTCGTACTAGAACAACAGAACGGGATATTGACGACTGTCCGGGATCAAACTTCTAAGGGAAAGATTGGAGGTTAACATATAATTTTAAACCACGGTCAGATGACGAGGCAACACCTGAGCTGGCGCCCCCCTCACCAAACGTCCATACCAAAACAACGTGAGGTCTTTCGGCCACAACAGTTTTAAGGTGCACCATCCCCCTCTACACCATACGCTTACGATATCCGGGCACTTACTTGGATTTGAACCAGGAACTTTCCGATCAAGAGGCTAATACCTCAACCACCAGGCCGGTTGGTCAGCGTAAGTAATTCGAAAGTGTTCAAATTCTGATCGCGTTATCAAAAAAAAAATCGTCAGTACATTGATGACTTTTCGTCATTAACAAAATTGGTCAGATCTTGATGGACGAGAAATCACGTCGATGCCACTTGGAGGGTTGGTAAAAATTAATGGTTTTCCTTGGAATTTGTATTTAAAATGTTAAACATCAAAGTATATAAATTTTTTGTTGAGGAACTCATGTATTTCCTTTTATTTTCAATAGATGAACTCTAAGGGATCGGATCTGGGAAATCAGTCACTGGATTCGTGCCTGAGCGAAAGTGATCTTCAGCTACAACGAATACAGAGCAACCGCAAGATGCTGGACCTACGCCAACAAGTGCAATGGCAAAACCGGGTCATCCGAGAGCTGAAAATCGAGCGGGACCGCTTGACCAAAGAGCTCGCCTCCCGCCTCTTCTTCGTGGAAGCCCAGCTTCTGCGAGAACAGAAGCACATCGAGTCCCTCCTGAACGAGAAGGACCAGTACATCCGCTTCCAAGGTCTCCAGATCGAGTCCCTCAAGTGCATACTGTCGCAAGTGGACCAGGACTACCGCAACCCGCAGCACGGGACATCGCAGAGGGGTCGAAATCCGACGTCCACCCCGGGTCGGCGGTCCAAGGTGACACCGCCACTCTCGAAGAGGTACTCAGTCGCTTTGGACGAGTACATGAAGGACTATGGTATCGTCTCCAGAGCCTTGCCGGTGGTGGTGCAAACGGATCCGGATGGGGACAAGAAAGATTGCCACCACAAATCTCATTCCAGATGCACCCGGACTCTGAGCCTACCGGAGTTGAGCTTCAACAACATCCCCTCGGAGAAATGGGGACAGGTGCAGTGTTGTGTTGCCTTTGGGGACTATGTCCCAGACAGTCCTGAGACTGAGAACGTCATCGACGAACTGGCAGCGCGACGGTGGACTTCCGACTGCGACTCGGAACATTCGGATTCGCTGGACTCGGGCATTTCCAGCCCGAGCATCAAATCCAGGAGCTTGCACATGGACGAGATGCCATCGCCGATATCGGAGGACGAGTGTCGGACCAGCCTGGAACCGACCACCCCTCGAAGGCGAAGCTCGTCGATTGGAAGCTTCCTGAACCGCACCTTTTCTTCGTCGTCGTCGAACTTGGAGAAGATCAACAAGGACAACACTGCTGAGAATGTCGGTGGCAGGAGACATAGTTCGTTTTCGGAAGTCGATGCGAAGGGGGTGGTGGTGCAAGGGGTCGAGTCGTCCCAGAAGGAGGTCGAGCAGAAACCGCGGAGTCGGTTCATCAGCTCGGCGAATAGGAACTTCGGAACCAATCACAGGTCGGTGACGAAGCCTCGCGATATCAAGTTCCGCAAGCTGTTCAAGTTTCGTCGTCGCACTGAGCCCACTGAGCAGAATGTGATCCAATGTGAAGATTATATGACTGTGTAGTTTTATTTAATTAATTTGGGAGAATGTTTCCATAGCATGAGAGAGCTTTTCGAGCGGCGGCAATATTTGTATTGACTGTGACTATTTGAGCACAAACTTATGGATTACGAGAGGTCTGCAATACGACTTTATTTGTTATCGAAATGTCTTCCATGAAGGCATGTAGTTGTCAAAATAAATATAAGTGGCGGTAGTGTTCTTGTGTCGTTATGTGTTTCCTGTACGTATTCTGAACATGTTGGTTGGCTTGTCTTTCGGCTATGATTCTCCGTGGTTCAAAACTACGTTGTGTTGTCCTCGAATCTTTCAAGTAAGAGGAAGTAAGTATCACGGACCGTCTTTAATAGACCGTTGCGTTGCTCTGGTACGATGTTAATTAAAATTTACGTTACCTTCAGCACTCCTCCAGCATCAATTCCTTTGTATTACTCTAGTGCGAGGTTAGTTGAAATGTTACCAAATTAATTACCAACAAAATTTCAAAGAATAAATTCCGAATTGATACATGATAGTTTATTGGTTATTAGATTAAACTTTAGACTACGGCCGGTACAACAGCTGTACCTTGATCGCGCCAAGAAGGAATTTACACAATGGCCACTACAGCTGTTGTACCTTGAAAGTTATAGAAATTGTGTCAAGAAAGAATTGTGTCAACCAGTTAAATATATAGCCGTAGTCACAAAAGGTTAATACCAATTAGATTAAACGCCAAACGTCCCCAAATAGGCGATAAGCCACACTTTAAGACAACCGTATATGTATATTCCGAAAGCATTTGGACAAAAGTATACAATCTTCGCATACCACATGGTTTGTCCCTTGGGAGATTGATCCCGGACCATCGTCAATTGCCCGTTGTGTTTCTCCAGTGCGACGTTAATTAAAATACCTACCTATCTATTATCTGGTTTGTTTGTTTTCCTGAAATTCCCCTTCTTATATCTAAGAGGGATTTTCAGAAAAAGCAAACCAGTCGGAAAGTGTAGATTTTACTTCCACCACCCAAACGCTCTCAGATCGGGATTGATCCTCGTCATCTGACCGTTGTTCAAATTTACGTGGCGTTGTCCTCGAATTTTTACCGTTGGGGGTTGATCCAGGACAGTCTCCAATACCCCGTTGTGTTGCTCCAGTGCGGCGTTAATGAACTACCTACCCAAATGCTCTCACATATCGAAGTTATCATAAAATGTTGTTTGTAGCCGTTTTGACTACGTTTGGAGTTTAATTTAATTTCCGTTGGCCAATCAAATATCATCAACCTATTCTGAGTGAATTGTTAGCAATTTTTATTGGCGAACAATTATAATCGAATTCGTGATGTGACGTTCGGGGAATAGGTAAAAGAAACACATTCCACTATGGAAACCACCACAGCCAATTATCTTTTAGCTCTCTCACACAGAAAAATACCTCTCCTTAATTAAAAAGACATTTTCATAGGGAAATTTTTAAATATACTATTTTATTGATCGTCCAATTTTGCTATGAATAACATTTCATTTCTATTTGCATGATTTTAAAGTATGTGACTATCAATTAAATGAACTACATAAACTGTTGCCACTTGTCATATATTTTTTTTGAAGTAAATGCATGATAGAATAAATGCTTAACTCTTTTAAGTGAATTACAAAACTGGTTTTGTTATCTTTTAAAATTTAAATTATTTATTTTATGCAGTTTATACGGACTAAGCAAATATTACAGTTACATTTTGTAACAGATCGTAAACATAAAATGTTGATGTATTTGATTTTCAGTTAGGAAAAAACAATATTAAATTAATTTGCTTATAATCATTAATCTTACATTTTATGTAGAGAGCTCCCTGATCTCACAACAATAAAAATGACAAAATCGAATGGTTTATATTCACATGTAATTTGAGTATTTTTATTTTGGTAAGAATGAAATCGAAAAAATTATATATAACTGTTCAAAAGCTGAGCTGAAAGAATTGGGTTTTATCTAATACAGGATAAAAGAGAGTAAATACACAGCAACTTTAAGTTCACCGCAATTTATTTTGATATTTTTTTATTTTTATTTGTTTTGAAAATTTTGTTAGATAAGTTAAATTGTTATTATAGAGTTTTGTGAGATACTCTTTTAAGCTGTTATTTATTTATACAGATTTGTGATTTTGAATCTGGGTTAATGCTTTCAAATCCGCTGGCGGAATTAGATATTTCGATGGTGTAATTTTGGATTTTGTATGTTGCGGTATTATTATATATGTAGATTTGAAAGTTAAAACTTTTACGTTAAAAATAAAGAATATATTTTAGCTATGTTTTTAAGATATTTGATATGTGTTTTTATTTCAATTTATTTGATCGTTGAAATACTAACTTTTCAGGAGCCTCATGCAGTTTTATCTTTAGTGACTTTATTTTTAAAGGTAATTTAAGGAATACGAAGTGATAATTGTTTATGAATAAAATATATTTGTGTTCACAAAAAAATTTAAATGATCATACCATTGTATTCAAATAAAAATCTATTTTCATTTTAGAAAATCAATGATTACTTCATGAATACATGTTCATAAAACCACGTTTTCGTCCGATGGTTGACTTTTCTTTATAATTTTAACTAAGCTTAACCAAGAGAAAATTTAAATTTATAATCATAATTATTTTTATACCCTCATAATACACTGTACTTGTGTTTGTGTACGGTTCCTGACGAATCTATGGCACTTACAATAATGAAATTTGGCACACGGGTAATCCGAATTTTTTACAGTTTTTCTGTCGCACCTGAATTTTAAAATTTTATTTAGAACATTTTTATAGGAATTTATTAGTTTTTTCACCATTCTTTTTTCCTCACAGAAATGGGACGTCAGAAAGAGAAATCGAGCTGATTTTGCGATTTTCGACAGTTGACGTCACAAGCGTTTTTCGTCTGAATTGCCTTTGGAACCATGCCAATTTTCCGATTCAAGCGTGCTTTGATTTGCGTTGCTAATAACAGCCACCTCGACGCAATCATGGAGCCCGTGGAGTTCGTTTGCGAAGCAAACCAAATCCCCACGAAAAAAACTGTTATGGGCAACGCCGTGCTGGCCATGCAGTGGCTAGTCTATGATAAAATCGTGAATGTTTTAAACAGTGTTTTAATGTTTATTTAATTTATCTTGTACGTCTATGCGCCATGAAATAAAACTAGACCAGGGATCGGCAAACTTTTTTTGGAAAGGGCCAGATCGTAAAAATTTTAGGCTCGGCGGGCAAGGTAGCTAACTAGAGGATATTTAGATAGGTAATTCTACTCATACAGCAACAATAAAAAACAGATTCAAAGTTCTTTTTATTAGAAAGTGATATTTTTAAATAACGTTTATACACATTTTGCTGACACTTATAAAAAAACGAATAAAATATTTATATTTATTAATAAATGTATTATAAAACAGGTTAAATTTTGAATACGATTAATGCAATTGTTTTTTCTGAGATTATATTTCATCATACTGGAGTTCGAAGTTAGTACTTCCTATTATAAAACTGTTTGCAAATTTTTTGTCATCTGTTAATAATGATCTGTATTGCGATTTTACGTACTTCATTTTCAAAACTGTCCTTTCACATTGGTAAGTATACACAACTACAGATATAAATTCCCGTGCAATGATTTTAATTGACCGTATTTATTTTTCGAAAGATATTTATAGAATTGGATTAGATCCATTTTTTTAAACATCATCTTTAATGTATCATTTGGCAGATCAGTCACTTGAAGCTCCTTAATTGTAGTCAAATGGATTTTGAAGTATGGAAATGTCTTTCGCACTTGCATAAATATCCGAAAAAAGGTATAACTGTAAGTTACGTTCAGAAAATACATTATCCGCGAATTTTTTTGGGGAAGGGGATTGCGCTATTTGAAATTTTTTACAGCAAGGAAAATGGTCAAACTTGTTTAATGTGATTTGTGTTTCAAATGATGAAAAATTTCGTCCATGTAACTAATAGAATGCGTTTTACACATGAGCACTGTTTTTCTCTGTAATTTTAAGTTAAATTCTTAAGTTGTCCCACGATGTCTGTAGCAAAATATAATTTCTATAGTCATTCATTGTTCGGTTATGTGGGGAGTTTTTCTCATTTAGAACAAATTATATTACTTGATGTGGTTTATTCTTGATGTGATTCCCGAAGTCACCAACTCTTCTAACAGTTGTTTTTACCGAAAGACTGACAGAAAAAACAAATCCATTTTATCTGGGAACATTTGATCAGCAGCCACAAGCAAACATAATTTAATTAATTCACTATCCGTAAAGGGTTTCCCTTTCGTGACTAATAAATAAACTATTCGTAAGCTGGCTTAGTTACTGCTTCATTATAATTTTTTATTTTTTATGAATATATTGAGTTTGGATGAAGAATTTCGTTTTAAACTTTCCAATTTTAACGATCGTTGATTTTATGAGAGTTTGGAATATTGTGTAGCGCGCTTAATTTGGTAATGACGACGTATATTGTACTCTTTTCGGCACAGCTATTGTCATTACATAATAAACACAATAATTTGTCATTTAATTCTAATGAATAATAATTCACACTCTATTCTACTTTAAGAGCACGATATTCGACTTCCACTTTTCTATTATTTAGTCTTGAGGACATGGACACGGTGGGTAATAAATAAAATAAAATAAAATGAAAATAACAAAATATCGCAGTGCGCTGTGAAAAACAAATATCATGTGTGCAGCTCAAGCAAAACTGCGAAAAACTGGCAACACTTGTTCTACGGCAGTGGTTGGCAAACTCATTAGTCAAAAGAGCCAAAGTTCAGCAGTACAACGATTAAGATTTATTTTGAGAGCCAAAATTTCTTTTCAAAAACCATGTTTTTAGGAGTCAATTTAAACTAGCTACTAACATTAAATAAAGCAAGATATAATAATAATAATATTATTATTTATTGACAAAAATATTTTTTATATTAAAATAAAAATAGGACAACACGTATTTAATGTGAACAATGACCTTGAAATGTCCATGGAAAGTTTGGATAAGTCAGGTTTATGTGTCTTTATTTTTAATTTAAAGCAGGATTCCATGTTTTCATCAATAAGACGATTTCACAATTTACTTTTAATAAGGTTCATGCTTGAAAAAGATTGTTCGCATGAATATGTAGAGCCTAAGAGTGGAAGAACGGCAAATGCTAGTTTTTTTTAACTGATCATATGAGTCATGATTACTATTCCAGGTGTTGAAAATTATCACGTCTTCCTTCTGCAAGGGTTTTTCAAAGCAGCCATTTTTTCTGTGAACTAAGATCATATTTATTTTTGTCCAATTTTTCCATATCAGCAGGCGATCCAATTTGGAGCTTCATATAATATGTTTTTTAACTCCAATAAATGCATTTCAAAAGAGGGAATATCAATATTAAAGGGAGAACAATTCAATTCTGTTACGTCAGCACTGAGGTTTTTTAACAAAGGCTAACGTCACTATGTTATTTCTGATTTCATGAAACCTCCGTGGAAAAGCTTCCCTCATATTTATAATTATTTTGAAACAGTAAATGTCAATGACCTAAGTTATTTTCTTGACGATGTTTCAGCAGGCTTGGAAAATGAATTAATGTTTCTCATTCAAAATCTTGAGCAAAAAGGGATAATTTGTTTTCGAATGAAATGACTTCTTCCTACATCGGAAAAATTGTGTTTCCTATTCCCTGTAGTTTACGATTAAGATTATTTAGATAAAACGTCACGTCTTCCATGAAATAAAATTTGGATCCACTGATCGTCCGTTAGTTTAAGATAGTCTATATAATTCTCAAGGAGAAATGTTTTAATTTCAAATAAGGAAGCGAAACGTTTTAAAATGTTTCCTCTTGAAAGCCAATGCACCTTATTATGTAGCAGAAGATTTGCGTTATTCACTATTCATTTCAACTAAAAATTATTGAAATTTGCGATGATAAAGAGCTTTAGCTACAATTGTGTCGAAAATCTTGATCACCAATTTTTGCAAACATTGCAAATTTCTGCTGGAAATGTCTGCGCACAAAGCGCTTTTTAATGAATGATGCGATGGTAAACAAGTATCTCGTGATTAATTTTTTTCCTTCAAAATAGAAACAAAACCTTTTCTTACTCCGGCAATACTTGTTGCCCTATTTGTTGAAATTGAAACAATTTTATCGAGTGGAATATGATGTTTCTCCATGCATTCAATGATAACATTTGCAATATCCTCGCCACGTGTTTGACCTTTCAGTGGTAATAATCCTAAAACTTCTTTAAGACCCGAAGACGAAATAAAATCGAACAAGAAGTAAAACTTGCGCTGCGTCATTATTTTAATTTTTTGAAGAATTTTTGCCTTGTTCTTAAAATTTCGGAATATATAGCCCTTCGGATACATTTATAAAACAACTTTTAAGCCCGGTGCACACATCCGGTTTTTCAACGTGCGGCGCCACTGCGGCACCGAAGCTCAACTATGCACACATAACCGTGAAATGACGCACGAACTCATTTCGCGTAATTTGCAATAAATACGTATTTTATCGAAGAAAGCGTTTTTATTTCACTTGGTGTAAAAAAAGTATATTTTGAAACAAAATAGACGTTCCTAGATACAACCTTCTATTAATTATTATTTATATTCCATTTGTTTATGAAAACAAGGTACTTCAGAACGGAGACGCATGTGCGGCGACCGTGCGGTGCCGTGGGGAACTGCGGTACAAATTGTTGGACGTGCGTCACCCCAGCGGCGCTGGAGGCATGTGTGCGCTGCTCCATTGGATCTAATGTATCTCAGACCGCATTTGCGTTGAGGCAGCGGCGCTGCACGTTGAAAAACCGGATGTGTGCACCCGGCCTTAATGTATTCACCGTCTGTACATGATTTGCCTCTCTTAGCAATCTCTTGACTAACAATAAAGCTTGCAATATTAACATTGTTTGAAGATTGCACCCAATAATTAAATAGAGAACAAGATTTTTCTTGACTTCTGAAGTTCTTCAACTGCTCTCTTCCTCCCATCGCCATCACTGCCAGCATTTAGTCCAAATCGATTTGTTGCAAAGCCGCACTCAAGTGGCTGAAGAGCCTCATGCGAATCCCGAGCCGTGGTATGCCGACCACTGTTCTACGGCCACGATAGACGATAGAAAGCGAATATACGACGCCAGTAGCGCTACGTGCGGTCATTATTCACAGCTTATCAAAACTCCACTATCGGCCGTAGCATTCAGCACATATAATTTGATTTATTTTTAATATTTTCATATAAAAAATAATATCAAACCGCGGGCCGGATTAAAAACAGGCGTCGGGCCAGGTTTGACCCGCGGACCGTAGTTGACTGACCCCTGAACTAGACCTTTGCCACGCACTCGACAACACCGGTGTCGTTACGAGTTGAAATCGGCCACGAAATTATTTCGCGACCATAGTTAGCTGAAGTCAAAATTTGATTTGTGCAGAAGATAAATGATAATTACTTCTGATAACGGATGATAATATAATTATAAAATAGTTTAATGAGGTACCTACCCGGAAAATTTTGAAACGTGGTTTATCACTAAGTTACTCAGAACCTTCAATTTATTTTTACATAATTTAAGATAAATAGAGAAAACATTGCCAAGGGTTATAATGGGCAAATAAAAAAACACCTAAATACTGTTTGAGCATAAAAGATTAAACTAATTTTCACTTTTGTGTGTAATTTTTGGGCTGTGTTTATCTAAAAATACTTTGGTCTGAAATTTTTCCCTCAAATCGATTAAAAAGTAATTTAAAAAGAAGTTTTGTTTGATTAAGAAACTAAAACGGATAAAAATAATTAACTTCTGAAAATATTATATTCAGTAATTCAAAACACTCTGCTCAAATTTAAAAATATATTCCGAACTGTATTTGTGAACAAAATACCAATGCCTTGCATTTGTTCGATTTCCTACAAATCTCCTAATTTAGCCCTTCAAGTTGTTTCGACGAGATATCGCGTCCATCGAGTAAGTTTGATATTGACGAGATATGTCGTCATCAAGATATTGCGAATTTTTTGATGACGAGATGATCGGGTTAGATTTCTTCTAATGAACGAGATATATCGTCCATCATGATCTGGTTTGTTTTTCAAATGAAAATATGTGTTATCAAGACATATTTTAACTAAGAGGGTTAAAATATTTCCATAAATTAAATGCTTAATGTAAAGCTGTATTACTCTTAAACATTTTACTAAAAATTGATTAATCTAAAGATCAGAACTTATTACGCCAAAAAAAATCATGTGAATTAATTAAATAAAAAAAGAAGTTTGATGATACTGTAAATTGATACGGAAGAAGCAATTGTATATTAACAACTATTTTAGAAACATATTGTTTAAGAAGTGATGAAATATAACAGCGCAATTACAATGTAAAATTGATTTACATATGGTTAAATAAGAGATTTGTAGGGTGATTCCGTCATTTTTTTTAAAAAGTCAGAAAACGAGAATTAAAAAAAAAAAAGAAGCAATTGTTAAAAATTGAAAAAATTATTGATAAATACTTTTATTTTTTAATATTATAAATTCCAAAATCATATTAATTAATACACTTAATTAAATTGCATCAGAAAAAAACATTTTTTATTCTTCCATTGGAAGGACATTACCATAGAAATAAATACCACCATCCAGTAAGGGACGGTGAAAAAAATCTCCAACATATTTCAGAATTTTTGAATTGGTTCTTTAAAAAAATCGAGTTCATTTAACTAAATGTAGATGGCAGCACGTTAGAATAGCCATTGAACGGCGAAAGAAAAGGGATGTCACTACATTTCCTACTTGAATGGAATAGAATAAGTGAATGTTTTCTTAAACCTTTTGTCAATAACACATCACATACAGCATAAATCTTTTCAAATTTATTGAAAATAGAAGTACAGAAATTCGCAATTTTAATAAATTTTCGGTAGAAAAATACTATGTGAGCTTGACAAGTTCTATTTAATCTGTTAATCTTATGGTTAATCTGATTAATATCCCAATGATAACAAATAAAACATTTAGCACTACATATGAGGCGATGAAACGAAGTCTCACGAAACGCCTGGAAGCACCCTTTAAAATCACAATATCTAATGAGAAAATATTTACATTCCAATATAGCCTTAATTTGTGTTAATATTATTTTTATATAGATGACTAGTTGAATAACCCGGCGTTGCACGGGTTTCAAATATGATCTCGACAGCTAAAATATGGCTGCGACATTTCCCTGGGTCAACTCATACACAAACCCTGTAGAACGTGTTTCCTTATCCATGTCCATTTATTGCAGAAAAACAAACTTTAGATTTTAAAATTGGGGCTTCGAGAGGCACTTTTAGTACATGTGTACCAATTTTCACGGCTACAGATTAGTCTGAAGACCGGAAAGAAATAACCTATGTTTTCCGCAGTGTTCTAAAGTATAAGTGTAGCAAATATGGTGTGAATTGGTCAAACGGTGTAGATTTGTGTAAAGAATGTACACAAATACATACACTCCTCACACATCCTTTTATATATATAGAATCATCTTTTAGGAATATGTTGAATGTAAAAATTGCAATACATTTCCTAAGATTGACTTTTAAGTAATTCATTGCTTAGGAACACATCTTGCATATTTAATTACAAGATATTTTCAATACATTGTAAAGACACAAACATGTTTAACATTTTAACGAAATTTTTACAGGCAGAAAATATATCAGAATGGAATCTTTGGAAAGAAAATTTAAGTTTTATCAATTAGTTAACCATTTTCTAGATTTATTTTGAATAATCTGAAATATATGTGAAATGAAGATATGATTTTGTTAAGAATGTTTTTACGGGAAAAAATGTTGTATTTATACCAAATAAGAGGGTTTGAACCTATTAACTCCTCTTCTTGTTTGTTACAGTGAAGACACGACCAAATAGTTTAAAAATAAATTGATCGAACATGGAATACGACAACATTGGCTTCAAACTTAAATATATTTCATTGTGGCCGATAGATGGCAGCAATGTAAAACACTAAAAATTTGCTTGCCCGTCATTTTTTTTATTGAGTATTCATCATACTAGACATACTTTTTTTTAAACCTCAAAACTGTTGCACATAACTTGCTTATTAAGTAAAAAGGAACATCAGTTCTCGAGAGAACAAACACTTATGTTTTGCAATAAAACAACAATTAAAATAGAATATAGCATATTTCATTGTGCAAATAAAAAGTGAAAAGTATAGTTAGGTACTCACCCCTATGAGGTGGTCATACGGACCTACAAGAAACACTACTTGATAACAGAATATCAAATGATAGAACATTAGCAGCTTTAAATTATTCATACTATTAATTCTGAAATTAACCCTTAAGGAGCTTCTAGTGTTTTGAAGGGTACCAAAAGATTTTATTAAAACATATCCAGTTTGGAAGATGGTAATTTTGTATCAAAACATGGAACATATTCAAAAGGTTATGAGTCTCACCAGTATAAAATAACAACAAATCCTTTTCATGGAAGCTTTTAAACATGGAAGCATTTAATACAAATATTTGTAAAAAAATGCATAAGACCGCAAAGAGGTTTTTTGATGATTTGTTTAAAAATAAAAACTGCTATTTGACAAATAAGCAAACACGAAGACATTCTAATGAAGAAATTTGTAATTGTTAAAGTACATTGATTTAGGTAAAGTGTTGAACGATTTGGAGACGCTAGAATTTCAACCTTGATGCTTGCACATAATTGTTTAGAATTTCGCAAAATGTTTATTACCAAGAATTCTGCGAGAATTCTTTACTTGTTTACTTTCAGGCCTTAAAATTCATTAAGTGACGTAATAACGTTCTCATGTATAATGCAAGCCACAAGAATTCTAAATTTTTCTTGAAAAAGTTCTAGATATTAACATACAAAATGGAATTATGTACGTCTAAATTTTTTTTTGTATTGGTATGAAAAACTCTTTTTTTGGGATATTCAAGTAGGTAGGTATTTAATTAACGTCGCACAGAAGCAACACAACGGGTTATTTTGGGATGTTTGAGAAAATGTTAAAACGACATTTAAATGCATTTGGAACGTAGCATATGCAGGAGGTAATGACGGTCGAGGTCAGAAAAACACAGATATTAGCTTCACAAATATTTGGTTTGTAAGTAGTTAATCAACGTCGCACTGAAGCAATATGTAGGGCTATTTGAGACGGTCTGGGTGTTGGTATTTTTAATTGACGTCACACTTGAGCAACACAACGGTCTATTGATGACTGTCCGAGATCAACCCCCGAAGGGAAGGATCCGAATTCAAGATCCTAGAAAGTTACAGAGTATAAAATGACTTGCTGGTGTCACTAGAAAAATCTTGGTAGTTGTTTTTCCGAGATATTGAAGATGGTGAATGCGTAAAAATGTTAAATTTGCAAGGATCAAGTGAAATAAAACTGGTTACCTTCACGAGTCGGTTTGTAGAATTTTTCATTGGAATATTATTATTCAAATCTACTGAGTAATCTCAATGAGTGGTATCTGTTGAACAATGTTTTCTAGTGTAAAATTGTGCATGAGCGATTGAATTAAGATATTTGGAAAATAATCTTGTTTATTTACAATGGTAATTTTAGTTAACGTCGTACTAGCGCAACACAACGGGCTATTGACGACGGTCCGGGATCTATCCCGCAAGGGAAAGATCTGAGGACAACACCTCGTAATTTTGAACCACGGTCAGATGACGAAGCAACACCTGAGCTGGCACCCCACTCTACAAACTTCCACACCAACCCAACGTGAGGACTTTCGGCCACGACAGATTTAAGGTGCACCAGCCGCCTCTATACCATACGCTTACAAACATCCATGCACGGACCCGGATTCGAACTAGGAACCTTCCGATCTAGAGATTAACACCTTAACCATTATACCGGTTGGTCGGCTGTTTATTTACAAAAAAGCAGTTTAAGTACCACATTTGAATTACTTCAAAAGTTTTATTGCACTAAATTTGATATTTGAGTAGGAATTATTTCTCACCTGCCCCATATAATCCTTATTGAGAATTAATAGTTATTTCTAGAATTGCTAGAGGCACGAGGAGATGCCATCATTTCTAAGTTCACAAATGCTGAAAATCTCAAACTATTCCTACTATAAGGTACCTTCCAATTGTTTAGAAGCACTACTTCAGTAGTCATATCCCTTTCATTTTGATTATTGGTTGGACTCCACAGTAAATGAACTTTTAACATCTGAGTATTGTTGAATTCAAACAAGACGCTCTTTTTATTCAATACGAAGCACTCGTTTTAAATACAAGAAATATCGATAGTACATGCATACTTCAACGTCACATCACTATGGCGAAAGGACAATGTATTCTCAAACGTACTTGCCCAGAACCCTTGGGATTCGGGGAAATCCACTGCTGCTTTAACTCCAAGTGACATGCAATGAAAAAAAACCTTACAATTAAAGTTATTCATGAGAGAGAGAATGCAAACAACTATACAAATATCTCAAAAGAACTAAAAAGTGTCTAAACAATTTCAGAACACAGTTGGTTTTCCTCTTGAAAATTCGTAGTTTTTGCAATGCATAGACATATAAACAAAGTATACAAAACGTGGAATTAAAAATGTTTAATCAACGGATCGAATAGAAATTCGATAAAATGTAAGTTAGAAATAAATTTTTCCAAAGGGGGCTGCGCGTTAAATATGTCGTGGCCTCAAAATGTCTTGCGTTGGCGTGGTGTGGAAGTTTGGAGAGTGGGATGCCAGAACAGGTGTGACCATGTCATCTTTTTGAACCACGTTCTAAGGTCATATCTGAGCTGGAACCCCACTCTCCAAACTTCCACATTACACCGTGATTCTATAATTGGATTGAATGTGTAACAGCTCCCACTTACAACATGGTCTTTGGACTGAGTTTCGAATTTGCGACTCTCCGGTTAATAATCTCTTCCTGGGCAATCGTAATACCCCTTCCCCTCAAAAAAAAAGAGGTGTAAAGGAATAATATAAATTTATTGAAACTAAAGTAGTTAACAGAACTTTACATTAAAAAAGGATTTAATTATCCCTTTTGGCAAAAAATCGCTAAGCATTTAGTATTTCCAGCTAAAACATACACAGTAGATAGTTACTTCTTCCTGCACATAGAAACTTTTATTAACTTTACTGTGAATACCACAAAAAGAATAGCTTTACAATTCAAAACGAAAAAGAACGCAAACCTCTTACAGCCATGAATCACCAGAAGATTTTTTGGGGTTTAAGGGTCCCGCTCTTCAACGATCGCGAAGATAGAAACTTGAATTAGAGGAATAAAAAAACACAATTAAATGCTTACGAAAAGCGGGAGCTAACTATACTCGCCAAACGCGCGTTGAAACGCCTCGTGAACGTGGCCTTGTGGCTCAAGGCCCACATTCGGCCTTGCGAATCACAAGAAGGCACAACAACCTGAAACCATAATAAGCACCACCTGTCGCTAAGCGTGCAATGAGGCAATGCAAACATCCACCTAGTATACCGTCGCACATGTCACTGCGCATGCCGACTCTTAAAAGACTCTTAAAAAACCATGCGAATTAGGGGGCTGCCAAAAATTGCACAGCTGCTTTTCTGCCGATCCTGATCCTCTCTAGACCGGACTGATTACAACTGCAGGGGATTGAAAGAAGTCCCCTGTGTGGCTCTGCATTCAGCCCAGTGGGTATTTTAATCAACGTCGTACTTGAGCAACACGACGGTCTATTGAAGACGGTCCGGGATCAAGCCTCCACGGGAAAGATACGAGGATACACCACGTAATTTTGAATCACGGTCAGATGATGAGTCAACACCTGAGCTGGCACTCCACTCTCCAAACTTCCACACTACGCTATTTGAGGCCACGACAGATTTAAAGTGTACCAGCCCCCTTTGTATTGGACGGATTTTGGCTAGATTTGAGCTTGCAACTCTCCAGTTGCTATTTAGTTACTCTTTCAACTGGGCAACCAAGGCACTATAGCCCAGTGGAAATCAAGTTCGGATTCACACACGCCCTAAACGGGAAAGGCTAATTCATTTTACATTATGGGGCTTAGTCAGCGACTGGCCGGAACGGGAACGAACAAACTGAGCACCTTTCGTACAGAGGAGGGGGAAGGCTACCACTCTTCCACAGTGGCCTGCTGCAATGTCACGCAAACTGGTAAAAAATCGTAATAGACTAATGGAAAATTTAAAAATTAATGCTGATTGGAATATTTGATTTCATTTGTGTGAAATTTACTTTATTTTTAAGAGATCTATATATATATAATTCTCTTACGTGGCACGCAAAAAAGACGTTATTTGTTATCACGTTTTGGCAATATTGTACGATTGTTGTTTATCACAAAGCCTCGCGCCTCGATTGAATTTATAGCGTTATCGGATGAAATTTTATTGAAGAAAATAATGAATTTTAGTCGAGCTGTTGCAGTTTATAATTATAAATCAAAGAAAGCAGAGGATCTTTTCAGAGCCATTTAAAAAACGGTCCTTTTCAGGGCCAACAATTATACTTCAACAAGACGCTTTTGACTACAACTTTTGACAACAAACTCAATGAAAAAGTGTGCCTCGAGTGCTGGGTAAATGTACACACAAACAACATGCTGGGTATTCAATTTCCAAATCAGTGCTCACATTTCGAGTCAAAATTTGCTCATAGTTTCCATTTGAATTCTGATTCCAGAGGAACTGTAAATATCTTTTCTGAAAAACAGCATAAAATTTAGATTTGAAAAATATTTTTTTGGAATATCATATTTTGTAAACAATTCCTTCTGCTAGGACACATGTCTTCATTGATGCGAGCGAAGCGAGCATAGGTTCGCGCAGCGAACCAATGAGGATTACGAAGCAATCCTCTGGGGGTTGGCGAGCGTTAGCGAGCAGGGGGCGTGCCCCCTAGTATAATTTTAAAACGCTTCTTATTTTATTGAAGTTGTATTGAAATTAAATTTATGTAATTGTACAGTTTATATCTTAATAAAAAGTAAAGCATCATAACGCAATAAGTGGTAACATAATATATAATGAACATTCCCCCCCCCCCAATTATATTTCTTAAAAAAATTTAGTTTTATATATAATTTAAATTTATAGTTCAATACATAAGTGAAATTTATAACCCAATACATAATTGAAATTTATAGTTCAATACATAATTGGAATTTATATCCCATTACATAATTGATATTTATAGTTCAATAATATTAATAGTTGTTAATTAGAGATAATTATTCAACTTCAATCTTACTCCAACTTTCAGGACCAGTTTGTGTTCATTTGATATGAATTTTTGAAATGAGAAATACGATAACTTCATTGCTATTAAATCAGGTTCGATAGTATAGAACAGAACATTTTATAGCTGACAGTTTAACAAAAATCAGGAAACATAGAATTGAAATATTTGTTTCCTACAAAAAAATCTCTGATAAAATTAAATGCATAATTTGTCAAGAGCTAAAATGATAACAAGTTGAGAGGTATATTTGTACTGAGTCTCCTAAAAGTTCCCGTATTCCAACTTTAAAAAATTATTGCCCGTGTTTTTTTTTTTAATTATTTTATTTTATCGTTTGCTTATACGTAGTTTTGTAGAATCTTTAATATTTATCGTTTGGTTTTCTTCACGCTGAAGTAGTGCGATAATAAAGTTCCACGTCATTTTCTTCTTCATTGCACGTTGAGTTTATTACACACTTAGAGAATTGCGCTGTTTGAGGTTTATTTTGAATGCAAATCATAAGAAAGATGTAAAGAATTTGGCGACATAAATATCCAAATGATGCAATACCGAGTAATGATAAGCTACATCAACTCGTTCGACGATTTCATGAGACAGGTTCGGTGGAACACAAAACACAGGAGTGGAAGACCGAATGTCGTTAGACCAGACTGTGCAAGAAACTCAACGGAGAATATTGCAATCCCCTCATCAATCACGGTGATCGATACGTAAAAATTAAAAGAGCTTTGCATTTACGTGCTTATCGTGTAAAAATGTTACAGGAGCTAAAGCCTTCGTACAATGAGAAGCGGCTTTATTATTGCCGATGATATTGCGATCGACTCATCTCAAGAAACCTTTGGCCTCCTCGTTCCCCTGATCTGAGCATCCATGACTTTTTCTGTGGCGATATTTGAAGAACAAGGTTAATGAAGATTATTACCAAAGAATAGGTGATCTGAAAATTGCCATTACTCAAACAATACAAGAAGTCACTCCCAGCATCTTGAAACGCGTTTCTAAAAACATGCGCAAACAACTTCAGCTTTGCCTCCAAGAAAAGGGCGAAAATTTTGAACATTTATTACAAATATAAGTTCACATTTCCCCCCCTACGTTAGGTTAAAAGTGCTTTTCACCATTGGCATAAAAATAAATGTTTTAAAGTTCTTATAATTAATTTATAATAATATATTACAGAGCCTTATAATTATAAAGCCCGGTGCACACATCCGGTTTTTCAAAGTGCGGCGGCAGCGAAGCCCAACTATGCACACATAATCCTGACATGACGCACGAACTCATTTCGCGCCATTTGCGATAAATATTCTATCGATAAAAACGTGTTTATTTCACTTACTTGGTGTAAAATTGCAAGAGGTATGCATAAATTTGTGGAGAATTCTGTTCAAAGAAATGTTTCATATAAGTATGATTCATTCAAAAACAACTCTTTCAGCGATTATAACTCATCTAAAAACTTCATTTATGACTTTTTTGTTTATATAAATGAATGTTTTTGTTTTAAGTACACACATCTTAATTAAGCTGTAAGTTTTTATTATTTATTTTTGAGCTATGCACATCCAAAGGCTAATTAAACACAACCGAGTAAGAATTTTCAGTAATATTGCTTTTATTACATAAAATTCTATGGAGGAATTACTTCAAAACCTGAGGTAATTCCGCCTCTCAATAAATTTTTATATTTTGCAACCTTTGAACGTCATAAGATTTCTTAGTTGTGTAGAGCATACAATTTTTCTGAACCACATATTTGGTGAAAGGACTGTAGGAATGATTATGCTGATCAAAAAGTTGAGAACCGGATATAAGTCGTTCAGTGAAGACTTGAATGCTGAACGGATATATGCGCGTGAATCCTCAAGAGGATACAAATTTGGGGAAACGATAAATACACTTTCTCTCTCTGCTGAGAGAGCTTAATACACTTCAATATATTTCACAACAAAAAATACATTTCCCTATTTTTGACCAAAGCACAAGAATGTTATCCTTCAGATGGCTCCACTTCCAAGCTCTGTCCTTTTTTGTTATGTATATCTGTGGAGTTTTATTTAGTGCAACTAAAAATTCGTATTATCAAAACTTTTTTTTCGCATTCTTTCAAAGTTATCGACCAATGAAAATAATTAATCCTTTCTGCGTCATGAGATTTCAAAGCAGTGAAGAATTGTTTTTCATCCTCAACTCTATTCGTTGAAAGAATTCTAAGATTCTATTAATAGGCTCGGTGCACGCATTTAGTTTTTCAACGTGCGGCGCCGCTGCCGCAACGCAAGTGCTGTCTGAGATACATTAGATCCAATGGAGCAGTGCACACATGCCTCCAGTGGCGCTGGGGCGACGCACGTCCAACTTGCGTGCAATTTGTACCGCAGTTCCCCACGGCGCCGCACATGAGTCTCCGTTCTGAAGTACCTTATTTTCATAAACAAATGGAATATAAATAATAATTAATAAAAGGTTGTATCCAGAAACGTCTATTTTGTTTAAAAATATACTTTTTTTACACCAAGTAAGTGAAATAAACACATTTTTTTCGATAGAATATTTATCGCAAATGAGTTCGTGCGTCATGTCAGGGTTATGTGTGCATAGTTGGGCTTCGCTGCCGCCGACGTTGAAAAACCGGATGTGTGCACCGGGCTTTATAATTATAAGACTCTATAATATATTATTATAAATTAATTATAAGAATCTGAAAGATATAATTAGATTTATGTTATCTTTTTTTTTGGAAAATATTTTATAGGTAAAAATCAAAATTGGTTCAAAGTGATGAAAGGATGGTTGGTAGGTATTTTAACCCATTAACGCCCGAATTATTTCTGCTTAAAATATTTTCATGATTATCTCAAATCTATGTAATTATGACCCTCTGAATGCAAAAAACCTAAAATTCAATCAATTTGTGATTTAGTTTTAAAATTACAGCCCGTCCTCATTTGAGGACGCTGGGCGTTCCGGTGAAAAAAAAATCAAGAAATTCAGTGAAGTCAGAATATTCGAAAACAACATGTAATAGATATAAAAATGGATTAGTTACAGTATTCTATTAAATTTAAGGTAATATTAATTTAAAACTGTTATTTACTTAACATTTAATGACAATTTATCTCAAACGGAGTAATGTTCAACGCTACAGTTTCAGTTTTGTGCGAACTATGACAATTGATAAAAAGGATAGTTTTTTATGCAGAATGACGGAGAAAAAGATGCACATATATGATACATAAACAAAATACATGCAAATTTACATAAAATATGAATCAATTCTTTGGTTCGGTATGATATTTGGGGAAACAAGGAATGCAGAATTAATATTTCAGAATTTGTTGCCAAAGTAACAGACTTATTGTCGTTCCATCTGACTATTAAAATTTAATTTTCCTTTTCAAATTTATACTCATAAAACTCTCTTGCTTCTTTTTCTATTTCTTTGCGATATTTCAGAGGACATCTTGCCATTCTGTAGTGCCACAATTTTAGTTTTTGAACACAATTCTAGTCACAGAGGAATTTGGATCTTCGGAATTTTCGATTTCAGCTGTTCCTACCATATCACGTACTTGAGCTAAAGCTGTACTTTCATCGTTAAAATCCTCTTCATCAGTAATATCATCTACGTTAGGTGGAATTCCGATATTGTCAGTTTCAATTTGTTCCGAAATTAAATATTCATGAGCTTCTGCAATCGTTAAGAACCTACGAGCCATTATAATTACTTATACTTTGTTTTGCTTTAGGAAAGTAATGACTATTTACCATATAAAAGTCGAAATAATTTTTTAATTCAATTACTACACGAAAAAATACTAAAATTATGATGACTTGAAATTTGTATAAAAGTTGACTGTAACGCCCAGCGTCCTCAATTGAGGACAGCAAAATTGGATGTCATTTTCAAAAACGAAATTTTTTTCAAAAGAAATTAATATTAACTAAAGAGTTTATATAGTACTCTAATTTGAAATACTAGTAAAAATAAAATGTTTTACCTAGAATTTAGGCGATGTAGCTAGACAGAAAGCAAATGCAAGTGTGAGACATGAAAAAACATAAAATGGCGTTCCATATCACGGAGTTCTAAACAACCACATATACTTGGTAATTTGTGGGATTCTTTCTGGTAATACCATCTACCGTCTTGCAGAACAAACAATCGTTTCCGGAAAATATAAAGATTCTACACGCTCTTTTATCCACTGTCCTCAAATGAGGACGCTGGGTGTTAATGGATTAATTAACGTCGCACTGAAGCAACATAACGGGCTATTGGTGACGGTCCGGGATCTATCCAAATGGTATAGGTCCGAGGACAACACCACGCAAATTGAATCGCGATCAGATGACGAGGCAATACCTGAGTTGGCACCCCACTCTGCAACCTTCCACACTACGCCGACGTGTGGAGATTTGATGCCACGTGCACCACATCCCTTTGTACGCAACGGTCTTTGGTTGGATTTGAACTCGCAACCCTCCGTTTGCTATTCTGTTACTCTTCCAACCGAGCTACTGCGGCCCAAGTCATGAGCAGAAGACTGTATATTTCAGAATGGATATAAGGCGCTAACCCCTTAGATGTTAAGGGGGTCTAAAATTCAAAATATGATAAAAAGTCCAATTTTTATTTTATTATCTTAAAAAGTAATATAGATTTTTCTGAATAAAATGACACCTCAATTTTGTTTCGACCAAACGTAACACCGGAAATATTCAACTTTTAATAAACATGACAGCTGCAAATCCAATGAACCTTCATAATTTTAAACGCTCTTTTTTTTTCATTTTGTGTAAAATGGAATTTCAATAGTAAAAATCGATATAACTTAAGAACTACCTGTCATAAATGAACAAAATTTTCAGCATTTACTTTTCAAATATATTTCTTTAATTTGTCTTCAGCAATAGTGTATATTGATATATATTTTTTCTATAATTTTTCGAGCTTTGTATACTATGTGTTTTGTGAAGTTCTTGAACAAAATAATTTTTTAAAATTTTTTCTAATTGTTTTAACCAAAAATCACGAAGACAATTTATAGAATGTTAATTAATGCAAAAATGAAGTGATTTGTTGCAAAAATATTTTGCGATAGATCAATTTTGCCCAACGTCAAAATCTTGATATTTTAAAATTTTAATAAATAAAATTTAAAATTTTTGAAAATATAAAATAGTTATTATAATTTTAAAATACAATGGATTAGTAACCTACAGAAAACATTTCAGAACAAAAACTTTAAAATTGAAGATTTTTAGAATTTTGAGTCCCAGACCCCTTTAAGTTAGATTGTTAAGAAAACTGGTATTAGTTTCAAAACCTTATGTGAGGAGGGATGAAGGTACATGAAGTTAGGGAAACAATGTTTTATTGGGGAACATTATTAGGGGTTAACTCTTAAACCTTACATTGTACAACGACCCAATAATAAACACTGTTGTATAAACACACTAAAACACACAGTTTGAACTTTATTATAATGTAATACATGTTGCACGTACAATTATCTTCTGTTAAAACCACAGTTTGCAAAATTTACAATGTAATGAAGTTCATACATTCAGGACATTTTCCACATTGTATTGCGGTTACGATGCAAACACACAGCAATGAGTCATAGTGTCATTTCAACGATCATAACTCCATTGAATGCCAGGGATTAGTATTTGACGGTGTCTGGGTTAAACACGACATTTAATTACACACCGAAATGCTAGTAGAATAAATTGGGACTACAGAACAAGTAACAAACACATCACAGTTTACACTACATTGAAAGCACACATATTCCAAACAAAATTTTTCATGATTAGCAAGGATTCAAACGAAGTTACACAAATTCAGAGTGGATTAATATTTCTTCTCATTTAGAGGATTAAATTATCCTCTAACTCGACAAAATTTATTGCTTCATTAATCTTCGAAGCAATACAAAAAACTTCAGTTGGACTGTTAAAAAGATGAATTTTTAGAGACGCAAGGAAAAACAAAACCGGGTTACTTAAGTCTTTAATGGATGTTTAATTATTCAAAGCACGCTATTTACTTACGAAAAAAAAATTCCATTAAAGGCATCTGGCAGGAAACAACTTAAGGGCTTACCTTTCACAAATCTCTGCAATTTGTGTTTGTGATTGAAGAAAGTAATTTTTCAACGTTTAAATTTGAAGAGCTTAACTTTCCTTAATAATTGCTCAAATCACTCAATCAGTCTTATGTTCATCAGTCTTATGTAAAAAATACATCAGGAAGCAAATATGAAATATACTTTTCACGAGTACAATGGGTGGAAATTTCCAGCAGAAACGAAATCTAAACCCGCGTAAAAATGTTGATTGATAAATCAATAGAATAATGGACAAAAGAGAGACAGGTAAATTCACAAAGCTTAAAAATAAGCGAGAACTCGTTTTGGATTATGCACCATAATCCATTATCTAATACTATTGATCCTGAATAAGTAACAATACTGAGCCTACACAAAGGAAAATCGTTATAATGCATAATAATGGGCCACTATATACAGTGCTGATACATATATTATGTACAAATATTAGCGTATATTTACACAAAAAAATTTATTTAAAATGTAAGGAATAGATTACTTAAAGTTACTGAGATTTAAAAAAAATCTTGTTGCTGAAATATGAAGAGAAAATTTAGTATTCTGATTAAAGCAAAACGTTTGAATTGACCCATCAAGTGGTTTCGACGAGATATCTCGTCCATCGAAGATCTGACCAATTTTGCTAATGACGAGATATCTCGTCCATTGAAGATCTGACCAATTTTGCTAATGACGAGATATCTCGAAATCAAGTTACTGTCGATTTTTTGATGATAATCAATATCCGGTCAGTTTTTTCTAATGACGAGATATCTCGTCCTTCAAGATCTGGTAAGTTTTTTCTAATAAAGAGATATCTCGTCCTTCAAGATCTGGTCAGTTTTTTCTAATGACGAGATAACTCGTTCTTCAAAATCTGCTCAGTTTTTTTCTAATAAAGAGATATCTCGTCCTTCAAGATCTGGTCAGTTTTTTTCTAATGACGAGATATCTCGTCCTACAAGATCTGGTCAGTTTTTTTTCTAATAAAGAGATATCTCGTCCTTCAAGATCTGGTCAGTTTTTTTCTAATAAAGAAATATCTCGTCCTTCAAGATCTGGTCAGTTTTTTTTCTAATGACGAGATATCTCGTCCTTCAAGATCTGGTCAGTTTTTTCTAATGGCGAGATATCTCGTCCTTCAAGATCTGGTCAGTTTTCTCTAAAGACGAGACACCTCGTCCATCAAGATCTGGCCAGTTTTGCTAATGACAACATATCTTTCGGAGACAACCACCAGAAGGATTAAAAGATAAAATTAAAAACTTTTTTTAATTTAAATAAAATTATAGATAGGAGTAATACATAATTACATTATACATAATTAAAATAACATAAGAGGAACACGATTTAATCAGTTTCAGCATTTTTATAAATTAACAATATTCCCGGGCTTTTAACTTATGTGCTTGAAAGGCAAAATACTTAAGGTCGAGAAGTTAAAAGGTGCTTCAATCCTAGTTTAGAAGTAGAAATTTTATCGTGAAAACTTTTACTCCATTGCATTTAAAATATCGCTTATTGAAGGATTAACCATTTGAGTCACTAAAAAAAAAATCTCAGGTCTCTTGAATCAAAACTCTTTAAAAAGTTAATGCATTCCGAAGATAAGCTAATCGTCAAGTTTATATTACTGATAGCTTCTGTTAATGAGTTGTTCTCGAGATTTCGATCTTGAAGTTTGTGTCGCGCTTAGAAGAATTTTTAAAAACTTTAATGGGGGCAATATTTGAAGTGAATATACGTTAGGCTTTGCACAGATTTAAATTCAATCCTGTCAAATCCTGAAATTCTTTCCACTTCAATCAAGTTCTAAAGTAAAAAAAACACCGACTTTTAAGGGATGCTTGCTTAATATAATCGATTGTCAGAGTTTTTATTCACAACTCGCTAGTAGTTATATAGGATAGATATATTTTCTTATATTGCACATGAGAGAAAAAGGTTTTAAACAAGATCATGGGGAGTCATATGTAAATTTATGGGAAGCCATAAGTAAAGTTATGGAAAGTGATAAGTAAAGTAATGGGAAGTCATAAGTAAAGTTATGGGAAGGTCAAATCAACAGAACTGCTTAATAAGTACTTCACGGCCCACCAAATAATTATAATTCATTCTTCAATACCAGCGTAACGAAAATATAAAACTGATGTTTAAAGATTCAGTGTTTCAACGTAGTACAATATTTAATGCGACAATGTGCTTTGAATTTTCCATCAAAAAGACGATCCTAATTAGACTGAATCCTTTTAAAACACATTCACGAATATGTTAACATTTTAGCAAATAAATGTTACTTTCGAAGGCGACATTTCGGAAGCAGTTAAAATTAACGAAGTCCTACAAATGCTGTGCACGTAAAGCAAGGCATTATTAATTCTATATTTAAACCCAATAAGTTTCAATTAGGTATGAAGGAAAACATAATTATTAAAGACTTGTTTTAGGATCCTATTCCTTTGAGCATCACTTAACACGTTCGCTGACAAAGCTGATGTGGTGCGTTGATCGTTATTGCCTCGCCGTAGAAATGTTTTTTTTTTCCTTCCAGAAGCCAATACCAGAATAGATCGGCGAAAGCTCAGCCAACAAATTTGCAATTTTATCATCTGTTAGAGGCATATAAGATTGCATTTTTCTTTTATGGGGGCGTGAAAGCCCTGTAGAACTATCGTCAATACAACTCATAGTACAAGATCTTTTTTAATAACTAGGGAACTCCGCCCCCTGCTCACCTACGCTTGCCAACCCGAGGGGTTGGTTCGTTTCTTCTTATGGCGTAAAAGTTTTATTTAGCAAAGTTACACCAGAAAATGCCAAGCAAACGAACAAAAAACTCTCTTGAAACAGATGAGAAATTTCGGAATTAATCTAACCTGCACTGTCAAAAACTCCCAGGTTGCTATAGCACCGGGCTACCGCTGTAGATAAGGAGAGTGGAATAAGGGATAGTTCCAGAAAGAGTGACATTCACGAAGCAGAATACAACATAAATTGCACATAGGTGACCGCCATTAGGCAGAATAACTATAACAGGCTTAATCTAAAATACAGTTTAACCCCGTTATAGTGAACCGTCACCGGACCCAATAAAAAGTTCACTATTACCGATGGTTCACTATATCCATTTTTGTTGACACATAAAAATTTCTTAGCATTTGATGGTGGTTTGTTGAAAACAATCATTGAGATGTAGCACAATTTACTAACATTTAAATTATTAAATACTTAAATAATTTTTATCATGTTTATTAGAAAAAAGAATTCAGTAGTTTTACTTAGTTTTACCTTTACTCCTTATGGAAAGATAGGTTAGTTTGGATTGGGTATATTTCGGTTTTAAGTACAGTTCATCAATTTTTTTTATCGACGATTACGAAAGATTCCATGGTTCTTTTGTCCACATTTTCCGTAGAAAAAATATATAGAATTACCTTTAAAAAATCTGGAAAAATATCTGTGGAAGGGAAAATTCAGTTCACTATAAGCGAACTTGCATTTTCTCGAGTTCACCATAAGCGTTTAAAATACATTCGGAAAATAGGAGGTTAGTGTGGATTGGGTACATTTCGATTTTAAGTACAGTTCATCAATTTTTTTTATCGACGATTACGAAAGATTCCATAGTTCTTTTGTCCACATTTTCCGTAGAAAAAAAAATTTAGAATTACCTTTAAAAATCTGGGAAAATATCTATGGGAGGGAAAATTCAGTTCACTATGAGCGAACTTACATTTTCTCGAGTTCACCATAAGCGTTTAAAATACATTCGGAAAATAGGAGGTTTGTGTGGATTGGGTACATTTCGATTTGAAGAACAGTTCAACAATTTTTTTATCTACGATTACGAAAGATTCCATAGTTCTTTTGTCCACATTTTCCGTAGAAAAAAAAATTTAGAAATACCATTAAAAAATCTGGAAAAATATCTGTGGAAGGGAACATTCAGTTCACTATAAGCGAACTTACATTTTCTCGAGTTCACTATAAGCGTTTAAAATAACATTCGTTAAATAGGAGTTCAGTTGGGACCCATGAAAAAGTTCACTGTAACCGAGAGTCCACTATAGCGGGGTTCGACTATAGACTGTTCAGAAAATTTTGTCAGGTTGCTTTTCGAGGGATCCAGACGAGAAAGTGACAGAATTTGTCAAGTTGCACTAAATTCTAACTGAATGTCGCAACGGTAGAGTTCAAGGGAAATCGAGACTCGTATTCCTGTTATGTCTAGACAAATGAAGTTACACAATCCAAATTGGTGTAACTTAATTAATTCATTTAATTTATTGAAAAGTTTGTGGGACTAATGAGTCAGGGAACTACTCTTTAAATAAGAAGTTTCTAACCGAATTTAATTAAGATTAATCTTCAATCGTATCAAAATCCATTAAAACTTATACATTATATTAATTACCGCCCTCTAAAATTTATATCTTCTGACACTTGCTTCCATGAACCCAGAGATGGTTTTACGAGATATATTGTCACTTAAGATCTTACCAATATTGGTGATGGCAAGATATTTCGTCATCAAGATATTACCGATTATTTTTATGACGATGAAATCAAGATCTGGGGAGTTTTGATAATGAGGAGACACCTCATCGATACAACCACCAGGAAATTTCCATTTGACACGTTCGTTACCGATCTCGCACCAGCGCGAGATGTGACGTCAACGCTAGAGCCAATCACAAGCCAGCGCGTGGTGTGGAGTGATGTCTCAATAGCCGTGGGAAGAGCTGCGCCTCAACATTTGGGCCCGGTGCACACATCCGGTTTTTCAACGTGCGGCGCCGCTGCCGCAACGCAAGTGCGGTCTGAGATATATTACATCCAATGGAGCAGTGCACACATGCCTCCAGCGCCGCAGGTCCAACTTGCGTGCACTTTGTACCGTAGTTCCCCACGGTCGCCGCACGATTCTACGTTCTGAAGTACCTTGTTTTCATAAACAAATGGAATATAAATAGTAATTAATAAATGGTTGTATCAAGTAACGTCTATTTTGTTTCAAAATATACTTTTTTTACACCAAGTAAGCGAAATAAACACGTTTTCTTCGATAGAATATTTATCGCAAATGGCGCGAAATGAGTTCGTGTGTCATTTCATGGTTATGTGTGCATAGTTGGGCTTCGGTGCCGCAGTGGCGCCGCACGTTGAAAAACCGGATGTCTGCACCAGGCCTTATTCTCCGCATCAATTGGTATTACATGTTAGGTGTTGACGTGGAATAAAGGTTAGAAGCTAGTTGTAAAGGTATGTGGTTTCGAATGTATAGCTTTATTAGTTATTTAAAAAGTATTGTAATGAGTTGTAGAGACGATAGTTCTGAAGGGCCTTCACAACCAAAAAAAGAAAAGTGCCATTTAATAAGCCTCTAGCAGATGATGAAATTGCAAATTTGCTGTCTGAGCTTTTGCCCATCTATTCTGGTATTGGCGCACTTTTCAATCATATTTGTTTTAAAAGCAAGTCGGATTTTGGGCAAAACCCATTTCTACGGAGGGGTAATAACTATCAACACATCCTTATGTGACCGTCAGCGAATGTGTTAAACTTTTGAGGTGTTAACACGCATATATTTGTTTTGCAATCTGCAGCAAATTCGCATGATACCGGAATAGTTTTAATCTTTTTGACCAATAGAATTTTTCTTACGATTCTTTCAACCAATTGATGTGGTTATTTACTCATTATGTGGATTGTATGGTAGTTACTTATGCGGATTGTATGGTAGTTACTTATGTGGATTGTATGGTATTTACTTATGTGGATTGAATGGTAGTTACTTATGTGGATTGTATGGTAGTTACTAATGTGGTTTATATGTGGCAGTTACTTATGTGGATTGAATGGTAGTTACTTATGTGGATTGTATGGTAGTTACTAATGTGGATTATATGTGTGTGTGTGGCAGTTACTTATGCGGATTGTATGGTAGTTACTTATGTGGATTGAATGGTAGTTACTAATGTGGATTATATAGCAGTTACTTATGTGGATTGAATTGTATTTACTTATGTGGATTGAATGCTAGTTAATAATGTGGATTATATGACAGTTACTTATGTGGATTGTATGGTAGTTACTTATGTGGATGGCATGATAGTTACTTATGTGGATTGTATGGTAGTTACTTATGTGGATTGTATGGCAGTTACTTATGTGGATTGTATGGTAGTTACTTATGTGGATTGTATGGTAGTTACTTATGTGGATTGTATGGCAGTTACTTATGTAGATTGTATGGTAGTTACTTATGTGGATTGTATGGTAGTTACTTATGTGGATTGTATGGTACTTACTTATGTGAGTTTTGGGGTAATAAGAATATTACACAACTTGAAAAGATCATGACATTCAGAGGATTAAGCTTCTTGCATACAAAGATTGGTTGGTTCGTTCTTTGGGTTTTATAACGCTATGTCCAAAAATATGTTTTTTGGTTGGTTGGATTGAATCTATATCACACAAAGGCCCCATTTGGCCACGTTGCTCCAAAAACAAGATATACAATGTCAAAATTAAGTAATTTTTTAAGTCGAAATTAAAAAAAAATCTTCTAGTGTGTATAAATACACATTAACAACCTGTGTCAAATCTATCGCAAAATAATCATCTTTGCGATTAAACACTTTTGTGGGCCCAGTTTGTTTTTTCACCAGTTATTTAATTTTTCGGTGTGTTATTTTTGAAATTCACCATTTTTCGATAAGTATAAATACTAAACCAACTAACTAATGATGTCTTCCAATACTTTCAAAGGGTCGTAGACGTTATATTTCAAGAACACTGTCTTAAGAAAATTCAGCACTTTTTTAGATTTCAGTGTTTTGTACAAGGAACCATTCTGTTTTCCGAGATGTTCTTAATTACCGTATCGGATATGTGATCGTAGTCTACAAAACTTTCAGAGAAATGCTTAAAATCCCGAGAGTTCTTTTAATTTTAAAGAAATTATAAAGCTCCTAGGACAGTTTTAGTATCAATAGGAAAACAAAACAATTTTCCTACACGCTATAAACTCCTGAGACCATTAGAACAAAGACGACCTGGAGAAAAAATGTGAAACTTGTTTCATTCAATACTTGAAAAGATAATTTAATTAGTCGTCCACATACTTTTGAGACAAGTTTAGACAAGTTCATTTAAGCATGTTTTCTAAAAAGAAATATTTTGTTTTTTTGCAATTTCTTGTACCTTATTATTATTTTTTTATTTCAATCATACAAGCCAATTCACATGGTTATTGTACTTTCATTTTAACAGTTATCCTTACAAGTATCCCCCAATGGTTCTTCATATATTTCTTAAAACACACCATTCTACTTGGAATGACATAGCATTAACTAATAAATTTCCTCATTGTGTTTAATAATAACAAACTGAAGTTTGTAGTATGGCATTATTATTAAAATAATACGATTATAACTTAATAGCATTATGATAAAAAAAATACGATTTAAAAAACCCATTATGAAATAAAATTTTTTTGTGCATTTAACTTTTATGTATAACCTCAAAAGTATAGAAATTTGGGTGAGCTCGATGAAATAATATAAAATAACTCGTTCATTCCTTTAAATATTTTGAAGCATTGGTTAAGCTTTCCAACGTTAGGTTGTTTTCTCCAGATTTTCTTCTTTTACACTTTCTGAGAGAGAAACATATAAAATCAAATACAAGCATCTTAAAGTACAAAGGTTTCCTTTTTAAACTAGCGCTTGATGTAAAAAATATAAAACCAATATTCTCTTTTGTGCAAGATTTGTTGTACAATATACAAACTTACATGTTTGTTCTACGATATATACACATTTGTTATACATTATACAGATTTAACGTCATCTTTTGGCACATGTAGATGACGAGGTCAACACCTGAGCTATCACCGCGCACACTCCACACTCTTACACACTATATTACTTAACGTGAACCAGTCCCTACTTTGGTCTTTGTATATTGTACAACGGCTTTTGTATATTGTACAACAAAAGTGTTGTATTTAAAGCTAACTGAACTTCACACAAGGCATGCAGAAATATGTAGCAAATCAAATAGATTGTGAGATGCATTTAGCTCATGAATGCTACAGGTGATGATTACAAACATTCTTCAGTTCTCGAAACCTCCAAGACAAACAGAATTATCAACTACAATGAGTTAGTCACTGCACAACATCGTTTCCAACTAGGGGACTTCAGACTATAGTATAAAATCCCATGGTATGAGCAACCATTTTGTTTTTCGAGATGTTCGTAATCAGCCTTCGGATAACTGTTGCAAGCCCAGACAACTAGGATTGATACGAAACAAAATTTTACACCTACTCGGACAGATTTATATTTGGTAGTACAACCAGTCGCTACAGCTTATAACATCAGTTATGGCACCAATTTTCAGAAATAGTGTAATTGTCATCATTGTTCTGTTAAAACTTTCGGACAACCTTGTATTTAGACTGCAGACAATGTTGATAGCTTATATGAGGACTCTTCAGAAAAGATAAATGTAGATAGCACTAGTGTTTTTGTGGTAGAACATCCTTCCTACACGTATTGGGTAACCAGAAGCAAAATCATCGTCTTCCGGTGGTAGGTTTACACTGAAAGTTTTTCACACAAGCTCGTAACTTTGTTTTGTCACCAAGACCAGTGTTACCTATCGTGAGAGTCCATTCAATAGTGGCACCATTTTCTCTAACGTTTTGAGGATCCGCACACTAGTCTAATAGCAGGCACACCCATGCAAAGTATGGAAACATAATGTTAATATCGGATAGCTTGTAAGACGAAACTATATTTTTGATATGGAAAGTGGAAACATAATAGATTCAATCAATATAACAAAAACTCGTATGCTTTTCACAGTCCAGTATGGGTTTCTATTGGAATTAGGCTT
The DNA here is from genome assembly GCA_947359465.1 of Metellina segmentata. NCBI lineage: Eukaryota > Metazoa > Arthropoda > Arachnida > Araneae > Tetragnathidae > Metellina > Metellina segmentata. The sequence goes on from OX375875.1 coordinate 105,336,195, forward strand.
CATTTCAATTTTGAAATAATTCGGAACTTTTACGAGCAATTTGATGTGAAGAAGGGGTAGTACAGGGCATGAGTATATTCAACAAGATCCAACAAAATATCTTGTCGGATAGTATACACGATCATGTCTTATAGCTTAACATTGTTTTTCATTCTAATGTATCCATCCATGTTGCTTTCTGATCCTACAGGAAAAAGGATCAGGAAATAATAGATTGCGGAATGGGTGTACGATACGTTTTTCTTGTCGGATAGAATATGAAGTAGGAAAGTTTGGATTGAACATATATTTGGCTTCCGAACCTTTCATGTGTATTATTTCACTACTGGTTACTTAACAATGCATAGATTTACTTTAAGTTTAAAATGGATCATTACAAGAAAAGTCAGAATTTTTCTGTAAACGTTTTCTGATTGTTTTGATACCCTCTTTTGTAACTAGGTTGCCTAACTCAGCATGTAACTTGAAAACAATTTCATACTACACACATTGAAAACTAACGATTAGCGTCTCCAAAAAGACGCTAAATCAAATTAATTCGAAATATTTTTCTTCTCCGATAGTTTGTTCATGCTTACAATGAAAACTTCTCTTGTTGAAGTGTTAAAAGCATACCTACCGTTGTTTTTCATTATGTAAACTCATTCGGTTATATTATATTTTGGTTGGTAGCTGACTTCACGTGGCATTAGAGCAACACAGTGTGCAAATGGCGACGGGCCTGGACCAATCCCAAAGGGAGAGATCAGATGACGAGATCAACACCTGAGCTGCCACCCCAGTCTTCAAACTTCCACATCACGCCAACGTGAGGTCATGTGAGGTCATGATAGACTTAACGTGCCTCCACGTACTGGACGGGGCTTTATTTGAATCGAGACTGGGTCACTACGGCCTATTCATTATATCAATTGATGTGTTTCTATGAATTAATCTTGTTACATCATATGAATTAATCCTGTTTCATTATATGAATTAATCCTGTTACATATTACATCGATCCTGATTCATTACCACAATCGATTCTGGATTGCTTCTTTATAACAATTGATTGTTTCATAAGAATTTATTCGTGTTTTATTTAATTTTTGTGAAACCACAGATCAAGTAATAACACTGCATCTTTCAACACCTTGTTTTCTAAATAACCGTAGGATATGCATAGGCGTGTCCTTTCAACGATAGACATGACCTGGAATCGACGGGCGTGTCCTGGAATCGACGGGCGTGTCCTGGAATCAATGGGCGTGTCCTGGGTCCGATGGGCGTGTCCTGGGTCCGATGGGCGTGTCGTGGAGTTATGCATGGGCGTCCTGGGATCGATATACTAATGTGCGGATTCTGTTACTGTGTTGCATTTATTCAGACATAGTATGTAGAGAGGTTATTTGACACTCTTTTCCCCTTCAGACTGCCGTGTCGCAGGAACTTGCACGAACGTCATCGTCGTATGAGAGAGGACCATCGGTCGTGGTGTCAGTGGTATGGTCTCCTGTCGTCACGTGAGAGTTGGATTGGGATCCGCTGTTGGAGGGCGGATATTCCAAGACTCTGCGCAAGATAATCTGTTGATCAGGATGTTGGACTTTAGTGAAACTGTTCTTTATGGGGTGGGGAGAGCCTCTGTGGACAGCTGGGCTTCCTGCAAGACAAAAATGCGAAGAAAAATGAGCAAAAAGGGATTGGTTTTTAGTTGTGGATTAAACACTCAATAAAATTGTCGAATTATAATATTATTCTGGTGTGACATAGTGAATAATTCATGTGTATTATGCATGTAAATTAATTTTCACCGGAAAGATCAGAAACTCAATTCGCGTGGATTTAAGGAATGCCGAATATATTCTAATTAGTTATTGTTTAGCGCCAGCTTCGGTTCTTGCGTAGCATACTTCTTAAGTAGAACACATGAAGTAGAAGTCCTCTGCAGGTTGTGATCGTCCGTAAGATCTCTGATTGGATTTAGACGCTTACCCCGTTGACGGTCTTTTTGGACTGCGGGCAGATAACGTTAGAGAGCAGGCAGACGACATTAGAGAGCCAGAAGTAGAGGGTAACGGTTGATCACCGCGCTGGAATGTGAGGATACAGACTTTTATGTATTGGTGTAATGATGTTAATGTGATGATGCAAATCATGTATATTTTCCTTAACACTTTCGCTGCCGATCTCGCACCAGCGCGTGATGTGACGTCAACGCTATAGCCAATCACCTGCCAGTGCGTGGTGTGGAGTGATGTCTCAATAACCGGTCACGCGTTCGCGCAGGAAGAGCAGAGCCTCAACATTTATTCCCCGCTTCAATTGACATTATATCGCACCCCGGCAAGAAAAGTGACACAACTCAAAATTGTAGAATTTGAGAAACATCAACTTAAAGGATACTAAAAAACTTGTATTGAAGGAGTGTAAGCTTCTTTTAAATTTTAGGAAAGTATTTATGGTGGTGACTTCTATTATATTTTATAGAATAGTAATATATCACGCTGGGGCACCTCATACATATTTTTCAATGACAAAATATCAAAATTTTTATTTTTTGACCTGTCACTTTTTTTGCCGGGTTGTGATATGTTAGGTGTTCGCGTGGAGTAAGGGTTAGCAAGCTAGTTGTAAAGGTATGTGGTTTCGAATTTATAGTTTTATTAGTTATTAAAAAAATCTTGTAATATGTGTTGTAGAGATAATAGTTCTGCAGGGCCTTCACGCTCCCCAAAAAAAAATGCAATGCAATAAGCCAATAAGATTTTTTTTTGTTATAGAATATATCTTGAAGACGAGATATCGAGTCATAAGTAAATTTGGTCAGATTCTCATAGACAAGATATCTCTTCAAAACCACTTAGAGGATTAAAGATTGTTAAGAAAATTTTGAAACGCTCTGTAGATTTTATCCGCACAACATAATAGGATAAGCAAAGGTTGATTTCATCATAACATGAAATTCCCTTTCCTCTATCATGCCCAAACGCACAGATTTTCGTGATCAATCAGATTAAAACCTGTTACTTGAACTGACCTTACATTCCACGAAATTATCAGGCGAAGGAGGAGATATTTATGTAATCCTGCTTAACTTTGAACCGGCACTTTGTTGGGAAAAGTCAACCTTGTATTAGTTCGTTTTCTGTTGGATAATTGATTTGTTACGAAAATCTGAAATCACGGTTGCAACGAAAATGGTTATTTCTCTAATCACGTGTTAAGACCACCGGAATTCATTTCGACAATCTCTTCAACACAACAGTGACTCTTGTATTATAATTCATTGTAACATTCATTAAAGGGGAATGCCTTAAACTGTTAACCATTCCATGTGAGAACACAGGAATGGGAATAATATGAAACTAATATAATCGTTTAGCAAATATATGGGCAGATGTGTATTGTAATTTTAATCACGGATGAATGTTATACCGAATTGATGTTCCACTGCTAAATAGGGATGGATGTGTTCCACCGAAGTAGTCAACCATATGCAAAACAATATAACATACGAAGATACGTCGATAAATAGGAAGCTACGTGATTTATTTCAACATAAGTCATCTTAAATACTTTTAATTTTCGGTAATTATGCTTTTTGGTAATGAATATTAACTGTTGAACTACTAATTACTTGATAAAAGTGGTTTCTGCTAGTGGGTTTATGACTAGTTTAGTTGGAGACAGACCTATAAATGAAATAGACGGAGCATGTGCGCAGGGTCGCTGTGGTAAGATCACAAAAAAGTTGGCCACGGGGCTTGGGAATCGACATGGTCCAATTGACTATCGAAGCGCAAACTAGTGTTTCCAATCACGCTTCATGGTTGCACTGACCAGTCAACAATTAGTCCTACACTTTGTAGATATATATTTGTGCTTTCTCCCAACACCACGTGATCTCCGTCTTTATACCTTCAAACCGAGCGTACGGTAAGAATAATACCCTGACTAGTTTGTCGAATAGAAATATGTCTAGTCTGACTAACAGAAATATGACTCGTCTTGTATAGTAAAAATATGACCAGGGCTGATCGGCCATAGAAGCGCAAACTAGGGTTTCCAATCACTCTCCATGATTACATTGACCAATCAACAATTAGTTCGACATTTTGTATTTGTGCTTTCTCCCATCAACACGTGGCCTCCGTCTTTATGCCTTCAAACGAGCGATCGGGAAGAATAAGAGTCTGACTAGTTGGTCTAATAGAAATATGCCTAGTCTGACTAACAGAAACTAACAGAAATATGTCTTGTCAAAAAAAAATATGACCTGGGCTTATTGACTGTAGAAGAGCAAACTAGGGTTTCCAATCACGCTCAATAATTGCTTTGACCAATCAACAATTAGTCATACATTAGTGTATATTCGTGCTTTCTCACAATGCCACATGATATTCGTCCGTATATTTTCAAACCGAGTTATCGGATGAAGTAACATGAAATTGCACATACATGCTGCGTGTATTTCATTGGAAAAGGTTAGTGAGTTTATTGCACCTTATTAAGTGCATACGATTGTATTACTTGACGGTTACAACAAAGAAAAACTCATACAATTATTGCATTACTCGACGATTACAACAAAGAAAAACTCACACAAATATTGTATTACTCGACGGTTACAACTCAGTAAAACGTACACTCTAATGTAACATAACGCACAATAGATTCGTCTATGTACTTCACTGAATGTTTCACAAACATTTTACATTACTTTAACACTCACTTATGCTGTTTGATACATTTCATAAATTTATTATTTCAAACGAAGAACCTATGTTTTAATTTATTATCCTTCACCTCCTAGTCAACCTTTTTTTTTATAACTTTGGGGGAAATTATAAGTTTAGGAATTATTTTCTATACTAGAAAGTACAATTGTAATGGATACTTTAAAAGCAACTTTTAAGGGACAATGCACTTTTGAAACAAACTTATGCAGTTGTTATCCGATTGTTAAAAAATTGCTCTGATTGTTATTCTGAAATAAGGTTACACATAAAGTTTTGAACAAAAATATTAAGTTATGTGGAACACATAACTTAACTACCCACATAAAAAATTTTGAAAACTTTAAAAGAAAGTTGATAAGACCTAAGTGTTGCAATTAGGTATTTATTTTTAATATTTTAACTCTCATAATAGTTAGTAAACATAAAATTCAAAGGAACTTCATTTGATAAGTGTTGTTATACTCTTATTGCATATTAATAATTTTAACGGCCAATAGATGGCGCTAGAGTGATCAAAAATACATGCGATATTATTATAATTAGTATTGTATCATGAGAAATGGATGTAAGACGCATGTCTTCTCGTATTATTCGTTGTTTCGTGTTCGTGATGTTCTTTATTGTTAATAAATTGTTAGTTAAAAATCGCCTCCCCCTATCATATGCCTCCCCTGATCACTAACAGTTACTACTTTAAGTAGAAGACAATAGTGTATGACTTAACTGTAAAAAAAATGCACTAAATAACCTAAATGGTTACACAATAAGGCATAATGATTCTTTCACACCCAAATTTAAAAACATGAAGAATGAAACTTTCATTAGCACGCGTAGATGAGTATGCATGAGTTTACAATGATTGTTCGGAAATCCAGGAAACCTGCTAAACGAAAGATAAATATTAAATAACTACTAAAAAGGGCCAATGAAAAGGAAACAACCACAAACGTGAGATATAAGAAAACTGAGCATTGCTATTAGTACAAGCTTCAATACAAGACCAACACGTCGACTAGTAGTCATGTGACTAATCTGAAAATTTGACTTGGTTGACCGATTTTAGCATTTTATCGCCTCATTTGGCGATATACCATTTTATGACTGGATAAATGTGAGAAAGCGTACTTCTACAGCGTGCCGAGAACAATGGTAAAATAACCGAAGTCTGTAGTTCGGATCAGTCAGGTGATGAATCAATGTGTAGTCGTTTTTTCACTTTCTGTAGACCAATAAAATAATGACTGTTCGTTTCCTCCAGGAAGATGAAAACAGTCTAACGGCCGTATTCACAAGTCAGAGTTAACTCGAGGATCAACGATAATCCCCGAGTTATCGGAAAAACCGTATTCACAAGTCCTGATCCGTGGTTTCGACTGCCGTTTCGGTGTTACATTTTGATCTTCCGAAATCGGCGAGTTAACTCGCGAGTTACATTTAACGCATGCGCAGTACTATCTTTTTGCGAAACAAAATGGATGACACATTTCATTCTAAACTCAATTACAGTATTATCGGGACGACTGGACATAATCTGTCAGTACGGAGTACCTGCTTCATAGCAGCTCATCTCCTCATCATAATATTGCTTAAATGGAAAATTTAAAACATAATTTTATTGAAATACAAAAGAAAAATGGAAATAAAGCTAGCTGCGTAAACGTAAACAAGCAGTTTGTCGAAAAGATAGATGGCGGTACCTCCGTCCGCTAAGAGCGAAAGGTAGAATATGACCATGGCAGATGCAAATTCGTCGTAGAATAAAAATTATTCTGTTGATTTATTACGAATGAAAGAAAATTGACAGTGCAAGTTAGTTTTCACACCACCAACACACACCCATACTGACAAGTACAAAGATAATCGGATTACATTCATTTATCAAGACATTGTTTACAATTCTTTCTTGAAAAATTTAGGTTTACATAAAAATCCAATTTTAAATTAAAAACCTTTGTATTTCTTTACCCTAACCCAAATTAAAATGCCATATGCGTTTAATTGAATCACAATTTGAAATCAATTCTACGGCGAAGTACGTGCTTGATCAGAATGAATGCAGATTCGGGCGTCGTAACCAATATTTTTTTTTCTAATGGCGGGCACATTTTGACCGAAGTCATTGGCCACTACAAGGCCGGAAGTGATGGCCACTTGTGAAGGAGCACCCAGTGGGAGGGCCATCATTGCCCCTAACAATTACATCGTAATTTTGAACCATGTTCAGATGACGAAGCAACACCTAAGCTGGTATACGCTTACAAACATCCATGCCCGAACCCGGATTCGAACCGGGGACCTTCCGATCTAGAGGCTCACCTTAACCACTATACCGGTTGGTCGGCGTCGTAACCAATATAAACAATATCATGTGATCGTGAGGAGACGGTAGTAGCCAATCACAGCGAGCGTCTCATTTCAATCCCCGGATCACTTAACACGCCGTTTGAGAATGCCGTTCTTGATAATCCTTGAGTTAACTCGAGACTTCTGAATATGGCCGTAAGTGTCACGATACTAGTTTGGGTAAAATGATCTTGGGCACATAAAGCCTCGTCCACACTGGACGCTCTGCGCTGTGTAAATACGTTGCGCAAAACCAAGATGATCGATTAACCAAGGCACCAGGTTTGGTTAATCTATATCTCTGGTTTCACAGCTCGTGCGCAAATTGTCCGGTCTGTGCGCGGGCAATCTGGAGGTTGTGTACTGAAACTAAACTGCAAACTTATTGTCTAAAACAAAATGCTTAAATGTCAAGTTCTTTACGGTAAAAAATGGTAATGGTGATTTTAGTTAACGTCGTACTAGAGCAACACAACGGGCGCTATTGACGACGGTCCGGGATCAGTCCCTTAAGGGAAAGATCCGAGGACAACACCTCGTAATTTTGAACGACGGTCAGATGACGAAGCAACACATGAGCTGGCACCTCACTCTTCTAACTTCCACACCAACCCAACGTGAGGACTTTCGGCCACGACAGATTTACGTTTACAAACATCCATGCCCGGACCCGGATTCGAACCAGGAACCTTCCGATCTAGAGGCTAACACCTTAACCACTATATCAGTTGGTCGGCCCCGTTCTTTACGGTGTGTGTATATTATCATTGACGATTTATTAAAGAGAAAGGGGAAAAACGTCCACGAAAAAAATACATCATTGGGTGACCCGTGCTGGAAAGTCGACAAGCTGTCGGGATTCGTCTTCTGAATGATTTATTTGCCGGTTATTTTTGCTATGAAAATATTTTATCTAAAGAAAATACATCTACACATTCTATTTTTACTTTGTCATTAATTTTTGCTGTTTTTTTCGCAACACTAGAAGTTCCACTATGAAGTTCGTAAATTAACATTTTAATACAACAGTTTTTACGATGGGAATATAATACATTTCTTATAGAGTATAAGATTTGTGAATATTAAGGAAATAAAAACATTAAACTTTATATTCCGTCGGCTTAGAGAAAACTCGTTTTAAAGAGTGACTATTAGCTTTTAGGTAAAAAAATATATGTTCTAACTATTTTAACAGTGTGAACAGAACGATAGAGTGTAACATCTTGTGAACAGATTATAAATGAAAATGCATTTCTCGTCACCATGAAAATAAGAAATTTGCATCTCCCAAAATATTTCAGTTACTAAGTTTGTGCTCTGAGCTATATATAATCCTGCATGCATATCCATACATACAAAGGGCGTTCCATAAAAACTGAGAGTAAAATAATAAAAAAATCAAGAAATATCTTTACAGAAAAAATAGATAATTTTTATTCAAAATACCTTCTCTCAGATGATATGCAAAGGTTCTATCGTTCAACCCACTTATCGAAACAAGTAGAGAAGCCTTTTTCTGGAAGAGCTGCTTCAAAGAACCCTACACTGCTGAAATAACTTCAGAATTTGTATTAAATTTTCTATCACGGAGCTTCTCCTTCAACATCTGAATCAGCCAGAAATCACATGATGCGAGATCTGGACTGTGAGGGGGATGTGGCATGATTTTAATATTGCATTTACTAAGATATTGCTGAACAGAAGTAGCGACATGCGGGCGAGCATTATCGTGATGTAATGTCCAATTCCCTACCAGTTCATGTCGCTTTCTCGATTTGTGTTGTGGCAAAATTTTCAAAACTGAAATATAATATTCACCATTTACAGTAATTTTTTGTAGGCACAGCATGCTCATTGATTACACCTTTATGATCAAAGAAAAAAATCATCATGACCTTTCCAGCAGATTTGGTTTGTCCGAATTTTTTCGGAGGCGGAGAATCAGTGTGTTTCCATACACTTGTTGCGGACTTGATTAGGGGATCAAAATGATGCACCCAAGTTTTATCACCTGTTATTACAGTCTTTAGGAAATTCGGATCATTTTGAAGCATCTGTTTCCACTCACAACATTTGTGAATTCTTGTTTGCATTTGTTCTTTAGTAAGGTGATGAGGGACCCATCTGGAACAAACATGGCGAAGCTGTAAATTGTTGTGTAGAATGCGAAATATCGACGTTTCCGAAATGTTAGTTGATGCCTATCTCCTCACATGTCATTCGCCGATTTCCTTGCAAGATTGCCCACACAGTGTTAACATTTCCATCATTCACATGACTTTCTGGTCGGCCAGCCTTAGGAACCAGTTCTGCAGACAAACGTCCTTTTTTGAAATCCCCATGCCATCTAAAAATTGTAGACTCACCAAAACATTTGTTTGTAAGCTTCTTTCATAAACTTAACAGTTTCTGGAGCTGTTTTGCCCAAACGATAGCAAAATTTTATGGCATAACGCATTTAGTTTTTTAACTTTGAATCACTCACCCCATTTCTGTAGTGCAAATAGAAACAATTATTTAAACAAGCACGAAACTAAGAAAATAAAATAATATGATTCATTTATAATATTTATAATTGTACAGTTAACAGTTTGAAAAAATCGCCAGCACTTTTATATTTTTGGTTCGCGGTGTTGCCACTCCGTAAAAAATTTAGTATGGTTTTTGGTAGTTTTTATGGAATGTGTACTTTGTACATACTTGAAAAATTGAAATTTTAAAGCAGATAATTTCACTTAACTCGATAAAAATTTTTTTCTGGAATATTTCACTCATAATATGGTATGCAATATTTAATGTTTCTTTCGAATCGGCTTATTTCGGTAAAACGTATTAATATTGCAGTGCGACAGTTTAAAATTTTCTTGAAATGGCAAAAAAGTCGAAATGCATTTTAAATAGCCACCTCTTATTTATCTTAAATTTAGAAGTGCAATGTTTCCCACATATCACTATTCGTCTAAATACACAGGGATGGATACATCAATTTTGGACGATAATGTGGACCTATTACATTTTTACATCTGATTAGATTTAATCGTCAACGATGATGGCAAACCAATGCTTACAAATAGAGCATGAAATAGTTTGAAATATATTAAAGTAAGTAGAGCCTTCCTTTAAACCCGCGATAAATAATGTAAAGCTTTAAACTAAAAAGCCCAACAAACTCAAACTGTTAAAAGTCCGCTATGGACTCCTAAACTACTTAACCGATTTCAATCAAATTTGCGCACCGTGTGCAGTTTGATCTAACTTAAAAGATAGGATAGCCTTCATCTCAATTTATAGCCGCGATATTATTTTATTGCAAATTATTGCGGTATCTGTTGACTGGATTGAGTAAGTATTCTAACAGATGGCGCTGTGTTGAAAGTACCAACGTTTCACATAAGCTACAATTTAATGGCATAACCACCACGTGTTGCTGAGTCTAAAGTATAAGTTAAATTTATTTCGTAGTAAACGCAATACAGTGATTAGCATAGCCGGCCACGTGTTATTTAGACTGAATTTATAAACTGAATTCATATTATAGTAAAAGTAATACAGTGGAATTTTATAATTCAAAATAATAAACATTATTGTTAAAAATTTAAAACTATCTGCCCTACCTACCTCATTAATAAGTTTAAGTGTTACGTGTTATTTACTAACAACTTTGTAATGTAATCATTTGTTACAGACTTGAATACAAAAAAAAATTAAATTTATTTCTTTTGTATTGATTTTTGCTCAATATCAAACGTAGTAGAAAATCAATCATGGAGGTCGCCATGTATTTTGACAAATGGCATCTGTGTAAAAAAGCATGGTGGTCCCCATGACTGGTGTTCTCCTACCGTTTCCCTTGAATAGTTTACTACTATGTGATATAATAAAAACCGTAGCCACAGCAAAGGCGTGGCCGGGTCTGCTAGTATATATATATATATATATATTGAAGGTCTGACCTAAGCTCAATTGTACTATCATATCAAAAATATTTTGAGACATGGAAATGCCTTTTGTACTTACTTCAAGATCCGAAAAATGCTGTTGAAACTGTAGTTTAAGTTCAGAAAATATATCCGCTGCATTTGTTTTTGAGAATGGTGATTTCGTAATCTTTAAAAATTTTTTACAGCATGGAAAATGGTCAAACTTGTATTTGATTCATGTTCCAAATAACGCAAGTTTTTGGCGCTATGACTTAACGATGGAATAAATAGAATACAATTCCCATATGATCACTGTTTTTCCATGTAATTTTAAGTTAAATTCGTTAAGATATGCCACGATGTCTGTAGCAAATTCTAATTTCCATGACTATTCATTGTTCGGTTATAATGGTTGTGGGCGGTTTTTTCATTTAGAAAAGTTTCTATTACTTCTCTGAGTTCTAAAAATCAATCAAACTTTTCCTTTACTAAGCCATAAAACTCCTCTATGGTAGAGCGTCAGGATATATTCGACTTCAATCTCTTAAAAAAATCACAAAATTGGCGATGGTTAAGTCCAAAGCAATTGAGCAGTAGACTTCTCTCTTAGTCTATCTAATAGGATTCAAATTCCACCTTTAGTTAAAAATCTTGAAAAAATTCCTTTACAGTCAGAACTTTCAGAAAAACTATAGAAATCTTAGCAAATAAATTCTATTTTATAGAAGTTTCAATTTTAAAATGTGTGCTTCTTTCATTTCATATATTCTTTTTGTTTCAGCTGAAGATCTTCTAAGGATCAAAGCAGAAAAGCTCCGCAGTACCTTAAAGGTAAATGGATAATATATAAAGAAAATTATTTCTCTGAAGAAATTTGAAGTATAATTTTGTTATGTTCTTACTTTGGAATATAATAAAGAAGTTAACCATATGAAGAGTCCATTTCCATCACCTCTTTAAAAAGACATTTTATTTAAAAAGCTGATTCCTTTGTATTGTTTATTAACTATAGAATTACTTGAAGTATTTCATTATTAAATGTGCATGTTTATAAGAATTAAGAACTAATAAATTTGAAAATAAAATTTGAAACTGTTATTGTTTACACTTATATCTTTTGAACTTGTTTTTTTAATATGTAGTCTATCATAATCTTATAAGCATAAATTATAAGAAATAATCATACTATCTGATACTAATTTTGTTTAAAAATTATTCTTGAGTATATTGGAATTTTTTTTACCGCTTAATTTTCTCTTTTAGTATTATATTTTTTCCACACATGTATATATTGTAAAAAATTCCATAAAAAGCTATTTTATAAACAAATACAAACTTCACAAATTCGTTAAGAAAACTCTGAAAGAATTGTGTTCACACACACACATATTAATGTGACCACTTGTCAAAAGCCAGAATAACCACTTTTGGCAGAGCCGGACCGCTGCGAGACGTGCAGGAAGAGAGTCAATTAGGTTTCTGAAGGTGTTCACTGGGATGTGGAGCCATGTCGTGGCCAGCTGCGCTAGATTACGCGGTTGAGGATACATGGCAATTATTGCAGGGTGTTTACTTTCAGACGTTTCACGCCGTATACGCCAACGTCCATCTGTCCGATGGAGCATAAAACGTGATTCATCGGGAAAAAGCCACCTGTCGCCACTCTGTGGACGTCCAGTTGCGGTACTGGCGTGCAAATTCAAGCCTTCGTCGCCGATGAACAGCAATCAGCAGCTGCGGAGGCCCATGCGCAGCAACGTTCGCTGAACCGTTGTTGAGGATACACTCTTGGTAACCCCTTGGTTCATCTGGGCGGTCAGTTGCACGTCTATTCGCCCGAACGCATCTCCGTGGCTTTCGTTCGTCTCTGTCATCTATAGCCCGTGGTGCACCACATGTGCCACGCGGCTGATTTTGGATGGTGCCATTTTGCCATGCACGGTATACTTTTACCACGGCGGCACGTGAACAGTTCACAAAATTAGCCGTTTCAGAAATGCTTCCACCCTTGGCCCGAAAGCTAATAATCATGCCCTTTTGGACGTCGGATAAATCGCTAAGTTTCTGCATTACGCCAACGATTGAAATGCTTTCCGATACCCTAGGACATCCTTTATATACAATGTGCTGCCACCTGCCTTTTGTGATTGGTTATTTCACGTTGAAGTCGAAAGTAGGTGGTGGTCACATTAATGTGACTGGACTGTGTATATACACTGCTGTTTGCAAAAAATGCAACAGCATGAAGGAATCATTCGAATGAAATGAAATTAACAGCAAATGTCAATTGTAGGATGTTATGCAAAGTAGTAAAGTTTCAGAGCCACCACGCATGCGTGGTGTGAGCAACGCCCCCTGAACTGATTCTGAAAGCGTATAAATAGAGGGCTGTAGCGGGACGTTGAAAATAGTGCATGGTTATTTTTTAGTGGCGAACGTTTAGTGAGACCTAACTATTTCTCCACGACAAAATAGGGTGAAATTTCACCAACTTACGGCGTTTGAACGGGGGAGAGTCATCGGCCTTCGTGAAGGAGGATTTTCCTATCGCGCAATAGCAGCCCGTGTGCAGCGGAACAGTTCCACAGTGATGCGAGTTTGGAAGCAGTGGACCGATGAGCACCGGACAACTCGAAAATTTGGGAGTGGACGACGGAAGGTGACGTCAGCGCGCGATGATAGACACCTGGCCCACATGGCGGTGAATGACCGTACAGCTTCTTCCAGGCAGTTAGCAGCACTCTGGTCTACTGCTACAGGTGTACTAATGTCGGCTTCGTCATTTCGCCTATGTATGCTGCACCGTGGACTGTGTGAAAGGATTCCTTTATATAGGATCCACTCACGCCAAACCATGGACAGCTGCGTCTGTAATGGGCTGATTAGCATAGAACCTGGCGGGCTGATTAGCAACAAATTGTGTTTTCTGACGAATCCCGCTTTAATTTGTGGAACCATGATGGCCGCATTTGTGTAAGACACTATGGCGGTGAATGTTGTATTTCAGAGAGCGTTATCGAACGTCATAGTGGCCTAACACCCAAAGTTATGGTCTGGGGTGCGATTTCGTATCATGGACGATCTCAGCTGCTACGAATTGAGGGTAATCTGAATAGCAACAGGTACGTCCGTAATGTGCTAGAGCCCGAAGTAGTTCCCCCCCTTTAAGGCATCCCTGGAGCTATCTTTCAACAGGATAATGCTCGCCTACATGTTGCAACGAATGTTAGAGATTTATTTTCAGCCCAGCACATGCAACTTCTTCCTTGGCCTGCTTATTCGCCGGATATGCCGCCTATTGAGCACGTGTGGGATTTGGTTGGTCGGCATCTCGCTCGTGATCCGCGTCCTACAGCTTAAAAAGACGAACTTTGGGTGCGCATAGAAACAATATGGAATTCTCTTCCACAATCAGACATTCAACATCTGTTTCACTCCATGCCACTTCGTATAGCAGCACTTATTACAGCGCGTGGTGGCTACACCAAATACTGATTTCAGACACTTAATATTGTTTTTTTGCTTTGAAAATTTATTTGTACTACTACAAGCCGTCTTTGTATTAAATTATTTCATTTAATTCTGATGACTCCTTCATGGTGTTGCATGTTTTACAAACAGCAGTTTCCTTTATACTATCACATCTTGTTGTCCGTGTATATATATATATATATATATATATATATATATATATATATATATATATGGACTGGACAACAAGATGTGATAGTATAAAGGAAAGAATAAAAGAATACATGCTTTAAGGGGATGGTCCACCCCGTGCTGCAATTACACTAGCACTCCTTCTGAGCATACGTTCAACAAGGTTTTGATACACAGCTATGGGTATTTGTGTCCCTTCCTGCAACAAGAATGTCGACAGCTCGGTTGTAGATTTCGGACGTGGTTCTCTTGTCCGAAAGCGTCGCTCTAACTCGTCCCACAAATGTTCTATGGGGTTTAGGTCGGTAAGACGTTTTACATGCACATCTTGATACTACTGCTTGACAGAGGCTGCAACATGACACGGAACGTTGTCATCCTGGAAGTAACATTCTTCCATTCCATAAAATTACCAGAGCGTAGGAAGAACATGATTGTTCAAATTGTTCATGTAGCGTCGGCATTCAATTTACCAGGAACAACATACAATGGTCACAGGCCCATACCACGAAAAAAAACCCAAACAAGACACCCCCACCAAACATGACAGTTGAAACGATTCACTCGGGTAACAGAAGTTTGCTTGACATTCGCCAAACCCAAGCGCGCCCATCCGATTGGAGGAGGAGCGTGAAGCTTAACTCGTCGCTCCATAACACAATTTTCCAGTGGTCCACAGTCCAGTTGCGACGTTGCAAATACCAAACGAGTCTGCCGGCTTTATTGGATGGGGCGATGTTTGTTTTGTGTGGCAACACATCCGTGAATATTGCGTGCACTTCTTTCCGCAAAGTATTGAGGTGTACCGTAACACATGAAACTCACTGTTGATGATTTGGAGTTGTTTCTTGCGAGTCTTACGAACCTCATACTAAAGGATGTCAGGAACTACTGTCTTACGTAATGTTCGGTCAATTTACGGGGACGACCAACGTGTATATTTCGTGTCCCAACTCCCGTAGTCTTCCACTTCTTCACGACATCACCAACAGTTGACAGTGTCTGTGATAATTTTACCGCAATTGCGCGAATAGACTTACCAATAATGTGACAACCAACTATAAAATCTCTGTCAAAGTTACTAAGTTCCTTTCGTTTCAACATACTGTCACAATTTCACCCAGAACTAACGATATTATCACTTCATGTATCGTATTTAACCTTAAAAGGTCACGTGCAAGCACTGGATTTTATGCAAATCCGCTTTTATCGGGTCCATTATTGTAGGGTACTATATATATATATATATATATATATATATATATATATATATATATATATATATATATATACAGGGTGTTTCAGTGAACCGTTTCAGAACTTCTAAGAGGGGTAGGTTACATCCTGACGAACCAAAATCATATACCAATGGGCAGTCAGAAATGCTTTCCTGACGCGGTAGATGGCGTTGTGCGAAAATCCCGAGCGGGGAATCTTCATTTCGCACAAGAACGCCAAGTTAGTAGGATGGATGATTACGCGATCGCAGAGTTAGCCGATATGCATTTGGCGTACGGGGCTGCAAATTGTAGTGGGCCAGCCACACAGCGTTTGTACGCGGAACGATATCCGACGAGGCGTATCCCCAGTCATAATTTCTTTGCAAGACTGCACCAGACGTTAGCTGAGACAGGTTCATTAGAAAGAGCTGACAGTGACAGGGTAAGAACAGCACGCACTGCAGACGTCGAACAGAATGTGCTGCAGCATGTACAGGGGAATCCAAGAACGAGTACACGAAGTGTAGCAAACGCAGTCGGGGTTTCCCATTGCAGCGTCTGGAGGATTCTCTGAGAAGAAGACATGCATCCGTTTCAAGTGCAGCGTGTCCAGACACAGCAACCGGAGGATTATGCACCTCGTATTGCTTTCGCACAGTGGTACCTTGGAAAATGTGCTACAAATCCCCTTTTTCCTGCTGAAGTGTTGTTTTCCGATGAGGCATCCTTCACAAGGGAAGGAATTTTCAACACGCATAACGACCATATCTGGGCGGTCGAGAACCCGCATGCAATACGACGTCGTGCAGCACAGATTCGATTTTCGGTCAATGTATGGGCCGGTATTATGGGAGATCACCTCATCGGACCTTACCTGTTACCATCTCGTCTAACCGGACCTAACTACTTGCTCTTTCTGCAGCAAGTATTGCCACAACTTTTGAGAGATGAACAGATTTCTGCATCGACGCAACAGACAATGTGGTTCCAACACGATGGAGCCCCTGCCCATTATAGCGGAGATGTTCGTAACTACCTGGATGTCACATTTGGTCAGCAGTGGATCGGACGTGGTGGTCCCGTGCGTTGGCCTGCTCGGTCACCCGACCTATCATGTCTTGATTTTTATTTCTGGGGTCATCTGAAATCGATTGTTTATGACACCCCTGTTGACAGTGTTGAGGAGCTGGTTGCAAGAATTACAGTAGCTGCCGGAGAAATTTGAGATATGCCTGGAGTATTCCAGAATGTTCGGATGTCCATGCGTCGGAGATATGAGGCGTGCATTGTAGCCCGTGGAAGAAACTTCGAACACTAACTTTAATCCATGTACCTTTTGCTTCTTTTCATGTATTATTAAAACGATTTTTCACTTACGGTCTCTTTTCTTTACGGTGCTTCTGTGTACAACACCGCTTCAGGAAAGCATTTCCGACCCCACATTGCTATATGATTTCGAGTTGTCAGGATGTACCCTACCCCTCTTAGAAGTTCTGAAACGGTTCACTGAAACACCCTGTATATATGTGTGTGTGTGTGTGTGGTGCTATGGCAGTCGTTCCAATAATATTTCCATTCTCTTTAACAAATTAATTTATTCTATAAGACACATAAACACTATTTGAAACATCATCAGGATGAATATGAACAATGCAGATCGAGCCAACGCCCAAATCGAGAGGAACAGAATCATACGTTATGTCAGCAAGACTATATCATTACAAGTGTGTCTTTCTTCTGTTGCTAGCCCCAAACCCAGACGGGGATTAGGGTCATGTGACACTCCGAAACCAATAGGAGTCTTACACGTTACTTGACAGATACCAGACACCCTTCAAGGGAAGCACTCATGACATCTGATAGATGAAAGAACTTTTTTGTAAACATTCCCCCGAAGACGCTTGGCATCTATCTCCCTGTTTCACCCGTTTGGAACAAAATATCTCACCGCCTCATCTTTGAAATAGAGACGAGTTCCGTACTACTTTTAAGTTAAAAATGAATTTTTCTACCCTCACACATATATATACACTGCTGGCCACCCAA
Organism: Metellina segmentata; assembly: GCA_947359465.1. Classification (NCBI taxonomy): domain Eukaryota; kingdom Metazoa; phylum Arthropoda; class Arachnida; order Araneae; family Tetragnathidae; genus Metellina; species Metellina segmentata. The sequence goes on from OX375875.1 coordinate 105,354,108, forward strand.
ATTGCAACACCAAGAAAGACAAGAGATATCACAATGAAATTTATTTTGTAGATAACATGTTGATCAAGTATCAAACGATTAAATTTATAGACTTCTATGAAGTGTGGTTCCTGCCAAAATCAGTAGCCAGAGTAGCCGCCATTGTTGGAGGTCACCGCTGCCACACGCCTCGGCATTGATTCAAAGAGACTTTGGATGTGTTCTTGGGGTACAGCAGACCAAGCAGCTTCCACACGTTACCAAATTTGATCTGGTGTGGCAGCTGGGGATGTAATCTGGGTCAATCGTTGAGCAACCATGGACCACATGTTTTCTATCGGCGAAAGATCCGGAGAGCGAGCTGGCCAGGGAAGCAATTCAATCTGGCGATTGACAAAGAACCCTTGGACAATGCGTACCACGTGTGGTCGTGCATTATCCTGTTGAAATATGGCTGTGGGCAAGCCCTGAAGGTAAGGAAGGAGAACTGGCTCCAACACCTCGGAGCTATAGCGCTGGCTGTTTAAAGTACCGGCAATGCGTACTAGAGGAGTGCGAGAGTGATATCCAATACCGCCCCATACCATAATACCCGGTGCAGGACCAGTGTGGCGGTGCATAACGCAGCTGTTCAGCATCCTCTCTCTATGGTGTCTCCAGACTCGAATCCAACCATCGTGGTGTTACAGACAGAAGCGTGACTCGTCAGTTTCATTCCATTCTGCCGTCCACATCCTTCTTTCATCGCACCATTGGCGGCGGAGACGTCTGTGGTTCTGCGTCAAGGGTAGACGAAGCAATGGACGTCTTGCGGACAGACCACTCTGCTGTAAACGGCGTCAAATGGTACGCGCAGACACTGGATGATGCGTTACAGACTGAATGTGCTGTGCTATGGTTCGTGAAGTGGCTGAGCGATTCCTCACTGCCATACGCACAATACGCCTGTCATCACGTGAAGTGGTGCACTGAGGTGGATGCGATCGAACACGTCGGTCCGTCGTACCCTCCTGCATCCAACGCTCACATATCTGCATTACAGTTGTTTGGTTTCGTCCAACACGACTACCGATTTCCCTGAAAGATAATCCACAATCTCGGTAGGCCATTATCCTTCCTCTGTCGAAATTGGATACTTGATCAAAACATGATCGCTGTTTTCTACGAGGCATAATTGATCGCTTTTTTTGTAAAAACCACAAGAAAAACACAATTGCCATACTTGAAATCGTCGAAATCTCCAATCCTTAAATATCGCTTTGAAGTGGCGCCACAGGCGCGCGTGATGTGCGTCATTTGTATATCTCACCTCCGCTAATGCATGTTGTAAATTTCATATTACTTGCATGCTTCCTTCAGCGTGTTGCATTTACGGTGGCCAGCAGTGTATGTATATATATATATTAGAGAAAAGGTAAGAACATAAACATAATTAATACAGCCCGTATTCAAAATTCGCACACAAGTATTTTAATTGACTCCGGGACGCGATATTCCACATTGACTAACTCCCGGGCACTCGCGTCGCCAAGCTTGCCAAACCAGTCGAATTTTTAAGCTGTCTGTCGTTCCGCGGTAATCCCTCCCCCGTAAGTTGGCAACCCACGTCCTCATGCAACGCGCCCGTCTCGTACACGAGCGGATAGATATGCAACGGTTTCCTCTGACGTCACATAATCGATAACCAATGAGAAGAGAACCATGATAGTATTTTACGCAAGTCCAATTTGATTGGCTAGTTTCACGGGCTTGGCTTCACTTGGATATCTCGCCAACTTATCCTAAGGGTACTTATACTTTTAAAGAGCTCCTTTTTCCGAAAGCAACGATGGCCTGATGGCTAAAGTCTCCTACCTTCAGACTGGTCTGTAGCGAAGTATGACTTCCCGAGTTCGAACCCATCTGGCGGAAAAGTTTTTAGATCCTCCAAATTATTTTTTAAAAATTCCAATTTAATTCCTTTTGATTCTAAATTACTTTTCCTAATTTTTAATACCCTTTTTATATTTTTCCAAGCTTCCGTTGATTTTACATAAATAATCTAAGAACCACTCCTGAACTCACTACCAGCTGATATTTTCCAGCCCCTCTGCCGTCCCCTTTGCTTTAGGATGATGGTGTCGTATCCATCCCTGGCTTAGGACCATTCTGATGTAACAAAAAGCATACGTAAAACACTAACTTATATAATTATTAACTTATATAATAAAAGGATACAATTTTCGATGATGATGTTAGATCAATGAAAATCATGTTACACACCTTATTTCCTTTTTTCTATAGCCCCTCTTGTTTATACAGCAGATCTGAATTTAAAGTTACCGAGTCAACTAAAATATATAACTAAACAGCAGCAAAGAAATTTATCCTCACATAAATTTCGAAGTACGCCAAAGGAAGAGATAAATTGCCAACAGAAAAATTCTTATGACATGCGTATCTAGGTCATGTGATCCGATTAGCCAACAACTGCTCCCATTCTCTTCTCATTGGCTATCGATTCTGTGACGTCATTGGAAACAGTTGCATATCTATCCACTCGTGTCTCGTACCGTCGACACTAGCGCGTCTATTGTTTGTTTGTTATCCAGAGGCTTGATTATCAATTATCATCGAAGATGGACACGTTTAAAGACAAATATTTAGACGAGTTGAAGAAGGAATTCTTACTTGCATTAGACGAGTATAGTTGAAACGACGAAAAAATCGTTTTTGATGTGCAATCCAAACCGAGAAGGAAATGAAGATGTTTGGAAAGCTTCAGCTCACTAACCAACACGATGTGATATATATGTTTCAATGATATAACAACAAAATTTTTATTATTTGACTACTGTCACTTTTCTTGCCGGGGTGCGATTCGTAAATTAGTCTCCATAAAAATTTAATTAATTTCAGGCATTACGCCAGAAAAGATGTGACTGTTTATGGAATTCAAAACAAATATTAAGTTGAAGTGGTGTTGCACAAAAACGGGTTTAAAATACACATCGGATGAGCTCTTGACAAAATGTTACAGCAAAACATTAAATTCTCCTTAAACAAACAGCGCGCGATCACTGCGGTTCGCGAATAATCTCGTGAAACGCGAGAAAGCGCGAGGTTGGCATCAGGGATTGGCGTAGTTGCTAAATCCTTGGCGACGCGAGTGCCCGGGAGTTAGTCAATGTGGAATATCGCCTCCGGGACACATCGAAATTTGTTTTTATTAATTAATTTAGAATTTTGAATTTTTTTTTTCTGATTACACATCTAACTAATAAGCAAAATCTCAACACAAAATTTCTCCAAAACTTAAAAAAAAATTTGTAATTAAAAATTTTTGCAAAAAAGAGGGGGCAATTTTAAATCGCTAAAACTCAAAATATTCTTGATCAATTTTCAAAATTCTTGCAGTAAATTATTCACAAATTTATAAACTTTAATTTTAATTCAGAAATTTAAAAAATATTAATTTAATAAAAAATAAAAAATATTTGAATGAAAATCTTTGAAAATTTTAAGGTACATTTTTCTTAAAAAGTCATATTTTTAAAAGTAAATATTTGTTTCAAATTTGCTGAATCAAAATTAAAGTATAATGTTTGAAAAAGATATATTCAAAATTTCAACCCTTAAACTTTATCGGTTTTCGACTTATAGCAATTTGAATACAGGAAATCTTGAAAAAATGTATCATGGAGAAAAACGCATTTAAAGTTTTAAAGACAAATGTTGTTGCCATGACAACAACTGTCAAGAGTGTTAGATTTTCAAAATAACGCACCACAAAAATTATTATATCTCTAGTTCTAATTAAGATAGAAACATGATTTAGACGTCATTTTATGCAGAAAAACACAGAGAATTTTTTAAAATAATAAAAAAAATTTCGAAATTTTGACGATTTTTGTGTCCCGGACCCCCTTAATAGAAAAACATAGGTAGATGAAAATATAAATAAAACAAATAAAATTACATACAATATGCTCTTGAAGGTAGCGTGTTTAGTGCGACGGTTGAGCCTGCTGTTCACTGCACAATTGTTGGAATAGCGGAATTAAGCTAGATACAGCTTCTCGCATTTATTTTTTGACATTAATTTTCGAACGATATTTGCTATTTATAACAGCAACTGCTGAAAATCCAGATTCGCACAGATATGAAGATACAAAGGGATGAGAACCCTTATAGGTTTTGCACATAGAATGGGATTCTCATTTTTTACAGGTTTCCAAAACTTCGTCAAATCCAAACAAGCGAATTTTTCTTTCAGACTTTGTGTTGTTGCTCGATAGCTCAATTATATTTTCTTCTTGTGGAACTTCAGCACGGAATGGATCTTGAACCCACGCAAACTTCTCCGTTTGATCTTCTGCGAAGAAATTCATGAATCAATAAATTAGTTGTGATAGTTGCTCTGTGAAAAGTGTCAGCAAACTATGTGAAATCTTATCTCCAATTCGAACTTCGAAACAAAGATACAAGTTTCGAACTTCTTTAAATTCCATATAACCGTGTAGCTTTCTCTCTCTCTCAATTGTCGGCCAAACCTGTTGTTGCTTTGTTAACTTTTGGCTTGCGTTGCTAATAGGAAAAAGAGTTTCGTCTTTCCTCTGAGATATACATGCGCCAACACCGACTGAAGATGTATCACACTGTAGCATTTTTCAACCAAAATGACATCACTTTAAATCGGTATTGCGCTCGATGTATCTTAAATGATATCAAATCTTGTCTTGATTTATCCATTGGTATAGCCCAGTAGCCTTTTAATAAATTTAGGGTTGTTATGACGTTGGCTTTTCCTATACAATACATGAGCACGGTGGCATAATCCATTGGGAAATCGTCTGCTTTAGTAGCAGCGTTAAGATCTAAAATCAATACATAATCGAAGATTACCATCTTTTTTCATAACACAAACTACAGGGTAGGCTATATCTGCATCACTTTCCTCGGTAAGATCTTGACTTAACAGTTACTCAACTTGCTTATCAGCTTCTCGTTTAAGAGATTCGGGGATTCTACAAATGTGAGGTTTCTTTCTTTCTGTTTCTAACAATCTAATTTTATGTTCTCCGACCGCAGTTATTTGCACTGTATTAGAAAATAACATTTACTTCGTCACTAAATCAAAATATACCTCCTCTTTGTGTCATCCGAATGATTTAAATCGATTTCCTCAAAATTAGGTTTTGCCTTTTAGTGTGGTTCAGGTGTAGGATGTATTTCTCCCAATTCTGCTTCATTTTCAAAAATTACACCAATCGTTTGGACTCAATCTTGAGGGGAACTCTCTGATTTTTTTTTACATGCACGTGCCTTATTTTTTCGTTTAACAGTTCTACTTTATATAAATGGTAATTTGGTAATTTTACTTAACGTCGTACTAGAGCAACACAACTTATATAAATGAGGGATTGCTTACCTGAAAACAAATTTTTGTTTGTGTAAATATTTAATTTTTTTTTTTGCTAAAATATTCACGTGGTTTGTCGGCAATGTTGGGATGCGTTTTTTCAATGCCGCCTAAACGTACTTGGGTTCGTGCTCTCTCGTTTGATAGAACTTTAGAACAGATCACACACTGCGGTCTTTTCATCGTTGACTAGTGAAACAAAGTAGTTTTCATCGTATTTGCGGCATTTCCGCTTCTTTCCTCCTGTAGGTGGGAGGGCGGACATCCTCCGATTTGTAAAGTGAACTCATTTTGATTTCCATGACACCTTTTTTGATTTTGCTTAGCAATAGATTAGATTACAGACGCTTCACGGCACCCCTCATCTCTCTACGCGGCAACCTAAAGTTCAGCGGCACATATTTTGGGAACCCCTGCCTTAAGGGAAAGGTCCTTGGACGCAACCACATAATTTTGAATTACGGTCAGATGACGAGGCAACACCTGAGCTGGCTCCCCAACTCTCCAAACCTCCACACCGACCCAACGTGAGGACTTTCGGTCACGACAGATTTAAGGTGCAGCATCCGGCTCTATACCATACGCTTACAAATATCCATGTACTGACTCGTATTCGAACTAGTGATGCGACATCGATAGCAAAACATCGATGTTCAAAATTAAAACATCGATGTTGATAATACATCACCTCTAAACCATCGATGTTTTTAAAATTCAGTGTATTTAAACTTGTTTCCCCATTTCTTAAAGCTGGTTTAGCAACTAGTGATGCGACATTGGCACCAATACATCGATATTTTTTTCTAAAACATCAATGTTTAGAAAACATCAACATCGATGTCGCATCCCTACTTTTCAGACCCTTCATCCTTGGTCACTTTGGTCTAAAAGTATGTTCAATTTGCTAAGTATAAAAATTATGCTACTTGGTTATTTTTAAAATTTTTATAACGTCACTTTTTTCATTTAAAAATAAAACATCGACAACGTAAAAACATCGACAAGTATAAACATCGATATTACCAAAACATCGCCCCCAATACATCGATGTTTTTTAAAAAACATCGATGTTTTGAAAACTTCGATGTTTTGAAAACATCGACATCGATGTCGCATCCCTAATTCGAACCAGGAACCTTCCGATCTAGAGGCTTACACCTTAACCACAAAACGGTGGGTCGGTGTACAATTGCGGGACAACTGTCAGTGAAACTGAACTATATGAGAACACTCCACACACTACAAATCAGGGCTCTCTTATTTCCTCTTGAAAATTATCTTTCTCTATTCAAGATATAGCATTCGATCTCCCGTATCATTTATACTAACTACATAAGCAAGGAAAAGCCATGAGTATAACACAAGCCACATAAAAATAATTAAAACATATACCGTGAAGTCAGAAGAGAAGTCCCTTCCCCTTATTTTTTTACTATGTACATCCGTCATACCGTTCAGGAACGGTCTGAATCAATTAACACTTTAAAATCTTAAGAAAATAAATATTTCTATGTTCCGAGTGCCGGCCCGTTTCTTACCGATGTCCCCGGTGATTGATCATACGGTGTGCGCGAGTGAACTAAAAAACGCCACCCAAATTCAGCGTAAACAATCACTGTGGTGTTTTGGGGCACCACAGATATATAATAGAGTTGGACTAAGCAGATTACCTTCTTAAGCTATTTATTTCACTTTAAAGGTTTTCAATAGCAATTTGAAAAATATTTACAGGGTATTTACATTGGAAAATTGATGAACTAATGATCATTATAGCAAGCGCGAATGAACCGGCGTAACTTAGTGTCTACCAAAAAGTACTTATTGGTTGAGTTGGGTTACACTGGTATTTATACTACCCATTTGTAAGTTAAGTTTTGGAGTGGTAGCTACGCTCGCTACAGTACTCCCTCTCCAGAATTTTAGCAGTAGCCGAAATTCGATAGATGAGGTCACAAATAGAATGATTGCTATTCTTGCGTTGACTGAGAGCTATATTAAAATCACAGTTGCTGTGTTGTCATGACATGTTATTTTATCCATGCGGCAATGCACGGATGGAGAATGTGATATAACATTAGCAATTTCTGCTATCACAGCGCCCCTCATTGGTTGTAAGGTAATTAGTATCAACCATTGCGATTTCTACTGTACATTGTGTGATCCATCGATTTAGTAAATTTTTAAGCGTGTTTAAATCAGGAAATTTGGTCACCTATATAGCAAGTGCTAATGAACCAGCGTAACTTAGTGTTTACTAAAAAGTACTTCGTGGTAGAGTTGGGTTATACTGGTATTTATACTACCCATTTGTAAGTTAAGTTTTGGAGTGGTAGCTACGCTCGCTACAATCATGAAGAAATCACAAGTCTCTTTTTCACAGTTTGTCTTTTGGTTCCCCGGTGTTTGACTTCACCGTATAGCTGTCTAAAAGAGAGATCCCTCCTCGCTACCACGCGCAAAGGCCCTCCGCTCTCGTCTCCCTTTGCCTTTTTTCGGTGTCGCCTCCCTCTTGGATAGTTGATCGGGTGTTTTCCAATGACACCTGCAACACCCGTAAAGATGTCAGCTCCAACACGTTCGAGTGTCCCCTCATTGGATCTTGGGACCGTTAGAAAGTGAAGTGCGAGAGCAGGTGCCAGGTACAAGAAATCGGCACCGACTGTCACACGTGTTCTTTGCTTTTTTTTCGGGGGGGGGGGTCGTCTGCTCCCCTCTTGTGACTGACCCACGATGATATGCGTGTAGAAAACGTATTTTTTTCCAGACGTCACAGCACTGTCTTTCCTTTGAAGTACCGACACGAAGCGGATCACGTTAGCGCGCGGTCGAAACTGCACAGCGCTGCGCAGTTCACCGTCCACACCGGGCGCGCAATCACTGCTCCACAGCGCTGCGCAGTTCACCGTCCACACCGGGCGCGCAATCACTGCTCCACAGCGCTGCGCAGTTCACCGTCCACACCGGGCGCGCAATCACTGCTCCACGCTGGGGCGCAATCACTGCTCCACAGCGCTGCGCAGTTCACCGTGAACACTGGTCGCGCAATCACTGCTCCACAGCGCTGCGCAGTTCACCGTCCACACTGGGGCGCAATCACTGCTCCCACAGCTCTGCGCACTTCACCGTCCACACTGGGGCGCAATCACTGCTCCACAGCGCTGCGCAGTTCACCGTCCACACTGGTCGCGCAATCACTGCTCCACAGCGCTGCGCAATTCACCGTCCACACTGGTCGCGCAATCACTGCTCCACAGCGCTGCGCAGTTCATCGTCCACACTGGTCGCGCAATCACTGCTCCCACAGCTCTGCGCACTTCACCGTCCACACTGGGGCGCAATCACTGCTCCACAGCGCTGCGCAGTTTACCGTCCACACTGGGGCGCAATCACTGCTCCACAGCGCTGTGCAGTTCACCGTCCACACTGATCGCGCAATCACTGCTCCACAGCGCTGCGCAGTTCACCGTCCACATTGTTCGCGCAATCACTGCTCCACAGCGCTGCGCACTTCACCGTCCACATTGTTCGCGCAATCACTGCTCCACAGCGCTTCGCAGTTCACCGTCCACACTGGTCGCGCAATCACTGCTCCACAGCGCTGCGCAGTTCACCGTCCACACTGTTCGCGCAATCACTGCTCCACAGCGCTGCGCACTTCACCGTCCACACTGGGCGCGCTATCACTGCTGCACAACTTCAGTGCTGCAAGTTCAGTGTGGATAAGACTTAAGGCCCGGTGCACACATCCAGTTTTTCAACGTGCGGTGACGCTGCGGCAACGCACGACAAGTGTGGTCTGAGATACATTCGATCTCCAATAGAGTAGGGCACACAAACATCCGTCGACGTACGTCCAACTTGCGTGCAATTTGTACCGCAGTTCCCCGCAAAAGCTTCTCCTGTCTCAAGTACCTTGTTTTCATAAATAAATGGAATATAAATAATAATTAATAAATGTATGCATAAATGTAAAAGTAAATCCAGAAACAGTTATTTTATTTCAATATATTATTTTTTACACCAAGTAAGCGAAATAAACACGTTTTCGTCGATAGATATCCATCGAAAATGGCGTGAAATGAGTACTTGCGTCATTTCTTTGTCACGCGTGCATAGTTGGGCTTCGGTGCCGCAAGTTGAAAAATCGGATGTGTGCACCGGGACCACCAGATCTTAGGTTCCTATTATTCCATTGCCCACTCTACATTTATATCACATCTATGGGGACCAGGTCAGTAATCACCAGGGCAGTAATTTAAACACTGTTTCCGAAAGAGGAGAACTTACCTTCTCTGGATCTGCTACTCGAAAAAGATGCTGGTGAATGGTGTCCTTGAATGTAGTACTCCTTGCCAATACCATCGCATTTCGCCATGCCAGGTAAACGTCGTGATGTCGCAGGTAGTATTACCTACAATTCACGAAAAATATTTTCAAAATATTGAATTTTTTCATTTTACATGAATTATGCTGATGACTCCACGTTGGTTTACAAAGAGTGATGCTAATTTTTTGTCTCAAGAGGTCGATGGAGAGGAGTTGTTTTTCACCGAAGTGTCAAGGCCGCAGGTGTTTTCTACATTCTCTCTTAATATATTGATGATAGAGTGGAAAACAAAGCATGTGAAATTTGTTTTCTTTCGTTCCCTGCGCAATTTTTCTTTGATATTTAAATTTGTTTAAAACTGATGTACTAAAAGTCGTCTAAAATATATATCTTCACATTCATGTAGGGCAACACTTAAATCTTAATTGAATTTTATATGGCTCTTTGTTTTAGTATGATTTGAATAATATCCATCAGAATATGTCGACTCTCTTGTGAGATTAACTTCATACTAACTGGGATTGTCTCATGAGCTTTGAAGGCAATGACAGGGATAAATGAAAGAAATACACTTTTAAAAATTACTGTCCACTTATATATTTTAAAAGTTTTTTTAAGGGGACTTTCCTCGTTTCTGAAAACCAAGGGAACTCATCATTTCACACATTCATAGGTTTATAATTGATTTCGAGTAAAATAAAACAAAACCTGAAGCTTAATAACATAACAGCCTCAAATAAGAATTAATGAAACTCTTTTGCTTATTTATCAATGAACAATAAATGGCTAATTTCTAGCCTCATTCCAACTTGCTGTTGCAAATAGTCCTTACTTTTGGACATCCAATACTATTCTGATCACAAAGGTCTTGCTACTATTAGCTTATTATAAACTAGTATATGTAAACAAACTACACATTCAGTATTAAATATTACGAAATGGAATATCCAGACTATTTACAGATGAGTTGACATGAGACATCTACAATATCGTGTATTTGGATATCATAAAATCCAAATGCATACATACACACATTTGTTCAATGTTTAGTGAAAACTAATGTTTTAGGAATGTTAATTAATTTAGGAACTTTTTAGACCAAGATGTCATCGACATGAATTAGTGAGTCGTATGGTGATGGAAATTCCGATCATGAATTAAGATGAATTTAACTAATAAAGATATCCTATTTTACAGAATTGGAGAATTAAATAGTTCCAAAGGATTCTGATTTCCAGGATCGGTCAATTGAACCATTCCAAAAGATTCTGTTCCAAGGAAATGTGAAATGGAATTCTTCCAAAGATTCAATTCTAAGGTTAGTTACATTTAATCAAGCTACAAGCAAGGACCCTATTTAATCAAGCTGCACCAAAGACAAGACAAGGATGAATTCAAAATATTCTATTCTACGAAATTGGTGAATTAAATAGTTCCAAAGGATTCTACTTTACAGGTTTGGTCAACAGAAGCATTTCAAAAGATTACGTTCCAAGGAAATGAGCAATGGAATCGTTCTAAAGAGGCAATTCTAAGGTTGGTTACATTTAATTAAGCTGCAAGCAAGGTCCATATTTAATCAAGCTGCACCAAACATAAGACAGCATCAATTAAAAAGAGTCATTGGGGAACAAAGTAGTGGGATGAAACCAGAAAAAGATCGCTTGGGTATCCGGTGATCGTGACCCCGGCTTCCTAAAATCAGTGAATTCCATTTTAAAAGAAAAAACCTCACGAGTATTTAGGTTTCGAAAGCTTTACTTTAAGGATAGGACCAATGAATCTTTCTAAAGGTTGAAATAATCAATGGATTCTGAAGAAAGATTAAGTCATTAAGTGAGCTCTGGGGTAAAAAAAGCAGCGTCGCACTACACGGAAATCTCCCATAGCTAAAAGGTTTAAAGCATCACTTATGGATAACTGGATATGGCCCATTTTAATGGCAGCAGACAAAGACAGACTGTGCATCGAGGTAGACAATCAGTACTCACCTGTTGTCTCTGGTTCCCCAAAGAGCTCCGGTAGAGGGCCTTTACCGAGGACACTTGCCGCTGTTGCTGGTGGGTGTTGGTGGACAGGGTCCTGCCGTGGACGCAAGATCTCCTCCTACGGGGGCACACGCCCCATCGTGACAACAGGGAGCGGACGTCGCGGCGGTACTGCTTGGTGAGGATGGCGTAGAGGAAGGGATTGGAGCACGAGTTGAGGGGCAGGAAGAAGACCAGCAGGATCTTGGAGTTGGTGACGTCTATGAGGGGCATACCGGCCACTGCGGTCAGCCCGAAGAAAGCAATAGGGGCCCAGCAGGCGAAGTCGGTGAAGACCAGCATCGCCATGCGCTTGGCGACAGACAAGTCGGAACGGACAGCCCTATTAGAAAAAGAGTGGATCCAGTACATCTAATCAAAGTAACTGACACAATGAAGATCACCCATCAGACATAGGTCAGATAGGACCACAGCAGTAGCCTTGTTGTTAGCACTCCTGGTGATTTTCTCGGAGAGGTATCTCGTCACATTCGAAACTGACCAGATCTTGATGGACGAGAAACCTGGTTCATCAAGATCTCTCATCAATAATTTACGTTTCAATTTGAGCAGGTAGTCCTAGCAAATATTCCATCATGGGTATGGTGCAAAGCTCACCCGCAACGATCAAACCCTTGATCGCATTTTAACCCATTACTCCCAAAATGAGTATTTTAATAACCCTCCAAATGGTTTCGACGAGATATCTCGTCTATGAAGTGCAGATCAATTCTACTAATACAAATACAAATATTGACGACCAGCTACAGGCTCAAGCCCAACAAGTCTGGTCCTTTGTTTATGAATTCTCCAATTCTCACTGACTATCCAATTGTGTCTTAAATTCGTACACTCCCTTTGAATTAACTATATTTTCTGGCAACGCGTTCCAACTGTCTATTACCCTATTAAAGTAGTAGTTTTTCCTTAAATCCCGATTAAAATGTGTCTTATTCAATTTATACCCATGACCCCTTGTTCTGTTATCCCTATTGAAATTTAAGCCCTCTGTGTCCCCTTGTTTTACAAACTTGAAAAGCTGAATCAAATCCCCCCTCCTTCTTCTTATTTCCAGTGTATACATGTTTAGCTTACTTAAACGTTCATTATAGTCGAAATTTGACAAGGTTGGTTAGTGTTCTACGGCGGAACGGCCATCTTTGTCCTTTCTGCGCAAGACACGAGACATACAACATCAAGTAATAAACATACACACAGTGAAAGCTTTTACTGACACAGAAGGAGAGAAATACGCCCAGAGTGATATGCACCTGATAGGGTCCAACCCCCTTTACAACTCGGAGGTTACAGCGCAGTGGATATACACACTGAGACTTGACGGACCCTGGTGAGTTATCTTGCTATCAACATGTTGTCAATTCGACGAAGACGGACGAGACAAGTTGTTCATTAAGGTATTGTCGTCTCTCGTCATTAGGAGAAAAATTACCAAATTTTGACCTCGTCAAGATAAAAGAATTGGCAATAGCTTGATGACGAGGTATCCCGTCATTAGCAAAATTTATAAGATGTTCATGGACGAGATATCTCATTGAAATCACATGGACGTTTAAAATACTCTTTTTGGGAGAGGTGGATTGAAATATGATCTTAGTCTCGATGCTTTCGAGTGCTTCTGATCTGTTCATGGTAAAAAGTAACTGCAGGCCATCTTTCCTTAACCATCCTGTTGGCTTATCTCCGCGTCAAAAACATTCCCGAAGAGCCTCTGAAGCAAAAAAATAACAATTCCAAACTGTCTCCTGTCCTGGGCAATGGCCAATTTTTTCTACTTGGATTTTCATTCCCTTGGGGTATAGAGACCAGTTTTCCCTCGAAGATATATCCTGTCAAGTAAAGCTTATCAGACTTGAGATCGACGAGGTAATTGGCAGAATTGATCAGAGCTTGGTGGAAGAGATATTTTGTAGAAATCACTTGGATGGATCAGATCTCTCGGAGATTTAGATCTGTTTTGGTTGGTTGTTTTAGGGTTTTATGGCGCAAGGCACCTATTAGGCCAAGCTGCAGCTAGCACAAGACATACAGTATAATGAAGGAAGAAAGAGCAGAAGAGTAGGTGAACATAAAAATGGAAGGGTAGACGATCATTCTCGGGTTGCGATGCCCATACACATCTGAATATGTGCCCCTGGGGCTTCCATCTGTGTATTTCATTCATGATTTAATCATAGATTCAAAGGAATGTATGAGTAGGATTTTCAGTGTTCACAAACAGTTCACTTCTGAAGACCAAATGCTGTCACATGATACGTACCGGGATTACCATATAATGTAGTTTATGTCCCTTTTGACCACGTTCGACGTTGAATCTAATTTAGGAATTAAGAAATTTAGAACTTTCGAACTTATCTTTGCTCCGCAACCTCATCAACTTCTACCCATATTTTAGATTGCAATAATGTATCTCTGGGACCGCGTTCTGTATGAACAAAGACATGAGTAATTGAATCCTGGATTAAAACGAATTGGCCGATTTGTGATTTAGAAAACATGGTCTATGTTTACCCGTATTTTGAATTGCATCGATGTATCTCTGGGAGTGTGTTCTGAAACAGAAGTTGATTCTGGATGAAGAGCATGAGTCTATGGATCCTGGTTGGTCGCTATGCGGTTTCAGAAACATGAGCTTTTGAACTTGGTCTGTGTTTCATCTTAAACCAAGGTGATTAATAACTACAACTGCAAAAATAACCTTGTGGGTTTTGCTAGTCTAAAGATTATCCCATTCTGATCTAGAAAAGCTAAACTCACATCTTGGAATTTTGTAATTAGTCAGTTTCCCTTAAAAACCGACGATATGTTAAAAAACTTTTCAAGTTAATATCCAAGTTATGTCACGTAGAATAAACATATTGCAATCGCAGAACTTAATATGAATTTTTAAAATATCAAATATTCCCCATTCTGCATTACCATTCTTTCAACAGATCAAGGATCAACCCGAAGCAGTTCCCTCAGGCACTTTGCATCATAAAAATTTTCAACGCAGCGGATATTGCTTCTCTTTTACCTTTCTCTTTCTCACCAAAACGATAACTTTTTACAGAACCATAATCATAATTGTGATCAATTTAAATGTTATTATGAAGAGTGGTTGGACCGATGTGTGTGACACCAGTTTCTCCCCGAAGGACTCAGCAATCGCACACTCCGAGGTGGAAGGAACATTAAAAAGACGATCCAAAAAAGATGGACGCCAGAAAAAAAAATGCCGTTTCAAACACACGTTTCTTATTGCTCGGGGTTCCGAAAAGCAATAACACGCATAGAGCCGAATCTCATTAATTTCTTTCCGCTCAACTACTGAGCAGAAAATGACTGTCCCTATCTTTCTTTGAGATTGGTTCGCACCATTTCCATAGATTGCAAAGAGATTGACGAGTTTTTCTGAGGCAAGATGGCGCAAATTATGATAGTGAAGTTTGGAATACGGTGAAAGAAATGATTAAGCTTTCGGAATTTAAAAGTACTGTTGTTGTAGAATGAGACGCGGTTTGGGGATTTCATCGTAGAATGTATTGGAATGTTCTTTCGAATTTTATAAGCTGGAGTATTTATTTTTTTATTAGTTATCCGTCAAAATATTTCAGAGTATTTTACCAGTACTTTTACCCCACTGCACATACAATGGCTGCATAATCACATCTTTCTAAAGAAACTATGAGTTTCTAAAACCTTTAGAGATAATTATTATTTTGGTCCTTTCAAGAATAAAATCATTTGCAACTATTCTATTGTTACCTTACTTGGACAAGAATTTTTAGAACAATTCTATTTTTTTTAGAATAATAATTGGGAAAACTTTTTTTTTCTTTTCCTTTGATCAGAATTCTTGTACAATATTCTATTATTACTTTCATTAGAAGAGAATCTTTTCGACATATTTTATTACTCATTTACTTCGAATAGAATTCTTTGGAAAAATCTCTTCTAGTGATCTTTTCTTTTCACATCTGTTCAAAAACTTCCATTTCAGAGTTTCAGCCAGGTCATTTACTCCTACACATAATTTATTCCCTTGCAATATGAATTTATCAAATTTCTATTAAGAACATGAGATTACAAACCTAATGACGGCTATTACGTTTGTTCTTTGGGTTAGTAAACACCGTTTCAGGATTTTCTACCATCGCGCAGCAATCCACTAACACCATAAATATGATCATAAAAGCAGCGTAGTCCATTGCAAGGAAACGAATTCGACACGATAAATTGCACAAAATGGAATAATAAATCAGTTCTTGTTGTGAAACACACCTTAAGCCTTCTCACACTTCGAACGAAAGTTTGCACAAGCCTTTGAATTAATAAATTTTTAAACAGGCTTATACACCGGCGTTTCTCAACCGAGGGTTTTAGGTGTTCGTGGTCATTCGGGATTTATGCCGCAGCATGGAAAGCGTTTCAGATTTATGGTCGAAAGAGACCGAGTCTCATGAAATAACTAGAACATCATTTTTGGAGAGACATTGTAATGCTCCTTCAATTCCCTGCAAGGCGTAGGAATTCAGGTGCGCTTAAGTAAAATAGACTGCTACGAAAATACATTCTTTTTATTCATGAATAATGGAACCAACCATGAATCCCTGCCTTCCACTGGAGACGAGGAAATGGCCTTCCTTTGCGTGGGATGTCCATTATGTAAGAAGTGGGGTAAGAATTGCTCGAGAGTCAATTCCATCCCATTAGGAAACTGAGGAATTTCAATTTCGCTGAGAGCGGTGAGGGACGAAAGGTCCTAATTTAATGCTTAATAGGACGTGTTTGTAATGCACAGTACTTCATACGTGTAATAACAGATCGTCATGTTCAATTCCCGAATGCGGTTCTTGAGCGTATTATCAGTATTTTTCTTCCATCTAGAATATTCCATATAGAAGATTGCATCTAAAATTTTCACTATAGAACAATCAATCTAGAATATATTCCATGTAGAACATTCCATTCCATCTACAATAGTCCATGTAGAATCGGGTTTTCTTTACCGCGGTTTTAGTGCTCGTGTTCAGTCAGGATTAATGCCGTAGCATGAAAAGCATTTCAGATTTACGGTCGAAAGAGACAAAGTCTCATGAAATACCTAGAGCATCATTTTTGTAGAGACATTGAAATGCTCCTTCGATTCCATGCGAGGCGTAGAAATTCAGTGTGTACTTAAGTAAAATAGACTGCAAAGAGAAAATGCGTTCTTCTTATTTACGTATAATGTAACCAATCATGTATCCCTCCCTTCTATTGGACCTTCCTTTGCTTGGGATGCCCATCATGTAAGAAGTGGGATAATAACTGCAAAGGAGTCAATTCCATCTCATTAGGAAACCGAGGTATATCAATTTGGCCGAGAGTGGTGAATAACAAAAGGTTCCAACTTAATTCCTAAGTGGACGTGATTGTAACGCACAGTGCTTTATAGGTGTAATAACAGATCGACGACAGAAATATAGTTCCTGTGTCATAAAGCTTCATAGATTATTTAAGATATAAATCGTCATGCATCGCAGTTTGTGTTCAATTCCCAAATGCCATTCATGAGCGTATTAACAGTATTTTTCTTCCATCTAGAATTTTCCATGTCGAACATTCCATCTAGAATATTCCATGTAGAAGATTCCATGTAGAACATTACATTTAAAACATTCCATCTAGATATTTAAAATATTACATGTAGAACCAGGTTTTCTGAACCGGGAGGTTTTGTGTCTCGTGGTCATCCAAGATTTATGCCGAAACAGGAAAAGTATATCAGACTTACAGTCGAAAGATACCGTGTCTCATGAAATAACAAGAACATAATTTTTGCAGAGACATTGCAATGTTCCTTCAATTCCCTACCGTGACGTAGGAATTCAGTGTGTGCTTAAGTAAAATAGACTGCCAGGAGTACTTTCCTCTTCATGAATAATGGAATCAGCCATGAATATCTGCCTTCCATTGGAGACGAGGAAATGGTCTTCCTTTGCGTGGAATGTTCATTATGTAAGAAGTGGGATAAGAATTGCATGTAGTCATTTAGGAAACCGAGGTATTTCAATTTCGCGGAGACTCGGTACTGTTTCAGTGAGTGACGAAAAGTCCCAGTTTAATTCTAAAAAGTGGAAGTGATTGTTATGCAACCGTGCCTCGTACGTATAAAACCGATCGATTAAAAAAAAAGTCTCGTTCCTGTATCATAATCCTCGGATTCTTTGAAGTATATAAATTGACAGGAAGTTTCGCATCACAATTCATGTTTAATTCCCGAGCGTCGTTTCCTCATATGTGCCTCTCAGTATTTTCTTTTGATTATTTTATTTATTGTTTCATTTTCATGATTTGAGTCCGAATGTTTGGATATGAGAAGGGGAAGTCATTTTCTGTCAAACTGGATGGGCTGAAATAGTAAATTAACGTCGCAACGGGGTAGGGGTAACAGAGCGGACTATTGGCGACGGTCCAGGATCAATCACGAGGAGAAAGATTAGATTATTAGTCACCGAAGGTGTCCACCTTACCCCCGTCCACGGGACAGGTAAAGGTGTTTTTTTTACGGACACACTGCGGAAAAGTGGTTGGAACCCACCAAGACAGTGTGTGACAGCTTCAGGTGGACCCTTGGCTGAGTGTTTTTGCTTCTGGACTATTTTGGAATCATTAGTCTAGTTGAGTTTCATTTGCAAAATGAGCATAAACTAACTGCCGAGAGGAGCGCTCCCACCTATTGCCGAACGAGGAGAAAGATTAGAGGACCCTCGTAATTTTGATCCACGATCAGATGGCGGGACCAACAACCGAGATGTCACCCCACTCTCCAAACTTCCACACCACGCCAACGTGACGACGTTTGAGACCAAGTCAGATTTATAGTGCACCAGCTCACACGTGCACGACGGTCTTTGGTTGGACTGAATTTCGAACTCGTAACCCTCCAGTTGCTAATCAGTTGCTCAGCTAACATTGCTACCGAGGCCCTGTATGTATTCCAGTCTTTGCCAATAAAAATTTCCAAAGAATGAATTCCGAATCGATGCAATGTATTTGATAGGTCCTCACCAATTAGATCAAACCCAGAACGTTGCCAAATCAGCGAAAAACTGAATTTTAAGGTGATCCCAATAACATTTAGGGTGTAGAAATAAAATATTCGCAGTCCATCTGTGTTGCACTTGAAATCTCTATAATACTAGATAAACAAGAATCTAAATATAGTACATGTATCATAAAGTTCCATTGATTCTCTGAAATATGAACTGTCGTTATATAAAGTTTCAGTTAGTGTTCAATTTCAAAGAAATTTCTTTTATAGTCTTCGACTGACCTAAGCAGAGATTTCAACCACCTAAATGCGACATTTCCAAACCCATGTTTTGACCAAACAAATATTTATTTTGGGCCCCTCTTCACCCTTTACACTCATAGACAGCCATTTTAGATAACCCTTTAATACGCTTCTGACATTGAGTTTTATGTACAATTTGAATCACCACACAACAATAAAACCCACCTGTTAGCATGGAGGTCAGGCGTGTCCCGATTTCCGGTCTTGCTGGAGACTCTAATGGACAGATACATTTTGGCGTAGCAGGTGCAAATAAGAAAGAATGCGATTCCCTTGGCACTGAGAAGCGTAATGATGTACACCAGGTCAGAGATGTCCTTGTTCTCCATGGGCAGGCATATGGACGTTCTGGCGTAGCTGCTGATCCCCAAGATGGGAAGCCCTGCCATGGCCAGGGCGTAGAGCCACCCCAGGACCATGACTTTCGCGGCGGTGCCCAGATGTAAGCGGCGGTTCAAATGGATGGCATAGGTTATGGCGTACCATCGTTCCAGGGTGATGATGGTCAAAGTGAATATGGATAGTTCGCTGGAGAATACGGTGAAGAAACCGGCCGTTTGGCAGCCTGGACCTGTAAGGGCAAAAGAAATGAACCAATGAAAGGTAGGTAGCTGATCAGCGTCGCACTGGAGCAAAACAACGGGCTATTGGTGGTGGTCTGGAATCAATTCCTAAATATAAGATACAAAACAACGTCCATAATTTTGAACCACGAAATTTTTGAGCTGTGTTAACACTGACCATTTGAAATGAGTGTTTTAATGTTGACAACGGAAAGGATGAAGAAAAGATAGGTTACCCAACGTTAACCTTCCGACTGTCGCGCAATCCACAGCAACGTGAAAGGTCGCGGGTATTTCTTAGGTACATTATTTTAAAATGTAAAATTAAATGTAAAGGGGCGTTAAAATTTAAAATGTAAAGGGTGTATTTATTGAAATTATTCTTTAAATAATATCAATACAATTTATTTAAAGAAATGCTATTCAAATTTCTATATTATTTCTTTATTTAATATACAGGGTGACCCAAAATTGATCAGTAAAACTTCAAAATTTTATTTAAAAAAGAAAAAAATAGGCCTCCAGCAAAACTAGTTGCAACAATAGATAGAATAACTCAAAAAGTTTTTTCTACAGTATGTTTCTGATTAGCGCTGCACAACACGCAAACGACTTTTAAGAATTCAATTATTCGAAATGGCGGATCCCGTGAAGAAAGCGCAATGTGTCGAGTGGATGACCCCATAGCATGGCCGCCCCGATCTCCTGACATTACTCCACTCAACTTTTTCTTCTGGGGTTATGTAAAAGATGCTGTGTACCGAACAAAAGTTAACAGTGTCGTGGAATTGAAACAAAACATTCCAACAGCTGTAGCTACTGTTAATGTTAGCATACTCAAACGTTCGTGGATTGAATTGGAATATCGTCTTGATATTCTTCGTGCTACGAAAGGATTTCATGTGGAAATTTAATAAGGCAGTAGAAAAAAAACTTTTTTAGTTTTTCTATCTGTTCTTGTAACCAGTTTTGATGTAGGCCTATACTTTTTTTAAAATAAATTTTTGAAGTAGTACTGATCTTTTTTGGGACACCCTGTATAATAGAAATAATCTGAATGTAAAGCATTAAACAATTTAAAATGCCCAAAGAATTTGTATAAAAGAGGTGAAAATTAAAGGAACGAAATGGTCGATATAGTTAATGAATTATTTACATTTAAGTAACATAATAAAGTAATAAATCACATAATAAAGATTTCTTGTAACAAAAAAGGTATAGTATTAAAACTTAAAGGTCGCGCGTATCAGTTAAATACAAATGACGGATATTCAGGAGACCTATTAACACCTCAAAATTCAAATTCTGACTGAAAGTATTTCTAAGTGAGCGGGAGGAATAGCCACGAGCTATATACAGTATTCGTAACGCTATTTGGTCTAAAACTAAAAACTAAAATAAACTCGAGTGACCACTGGAAGGTTAAACTTCATTCACCAAGGTTGGTAGTTGAATTTATGTCACATTAGAGCAATAACAACGGACTATTGGCAACGGTCCCAGACCAACCCCGAAGCTAAAGATCGTAGGACAATACCTCATACTTTTGAACCACGGTCAGATGACGAAGTCATCTCTAGATCTAGCTCTAGCATCGGAGCTCTAGCCCCACTCTACAAACTTACACACCATGCCTACGTGGGGACGTTTGAGGCCACAATCTATTTAACGTGCACGGGCCCCCGTGTATACGACGGTCTTTTGGGCATACACCCCCTTGCGGAAGTTTAGTCGCATTTCTGAAGCAGCCTTTTTCTGGTATCTGTTTAAAACACGGCAAATACTTGTCTAAAATGTCTGGCAACGAATCTACCGGAGGTGAGGATGGACGAACTGTAATAGTAATTGATATTGAGTTACTTATTAAAAAAAATTGAAAAGAAGAATTTAAAGAAATTGAAGATTGTTATTGATGGACCAATTATTCCCAATAGTTCATCAAAATTATTTTTGTCATTCGGTAATACTGGAAAAACTTTGCAGGTTGCTCACATAAATCTTCAAATAACTTGTAAAACTGCCCTTTCAATAACCTTTGACTTGTTATTGGATGTACCCAATAACGATGCTTCCTCCTTTTACTTCTCTACCGAAGCAAAAGAGCGATCGCACAAGTAGTTTCAATGACATCCATTAGAAAACTATTTTCTAATTCAATGACTTATATCTCGCAGTTTGTGCACCTTGTAGATTTTCTGCTGCAGCGATTTTTTGGTCGCCGCGAATAGAAATCGTAAGTGGAGGCCTATTTTTAATATCAAATTCAAATCCAGTTTTGAGAAATGTTTAGATTGAATTGGAAGTTGAATGACATTTTCTTGACTAAAATGGACCATATTTTGAGAAGTTTTCTTTAGAAGATAAGTAGGTAGTTAAATTTTTTTATCACACTGGAGGAACACAACTGGATATTGGCGACAGTCGGGATCATTTCCGAAGGAGATTATCAGAAAACAATGCTTCATCATTTTGAACCATGAACCAGATCACGAGGTCGACACTTGAATTGGAAACCCACTCCCCAAGCTCCATCACAAAGCCAATGTAAAGACATTTGAGATCACGAAAGATCGAACGTGCACCAGCCCTCACGTATACACGAATATCTTCTGGTTTGATCGAGTTTTGAATTCGCAAACCTCCGGTTGCTAATCCGCTAGGTTTGCAACTGGTCTATCACAGCCCTACATTTAAAAAATTAACCGCATTTTGAATGAATAGATATCACTAGTTTCGTAGAAGCAACTATTTGTCAGTTGTTTTTAGTACACTGTAACTTTCTTCATCAAAGATTCATAAATTGAAATGAATTAAGCCGCCATACTCCAGAGCCTTCCATTTGGAAGAATAAAATATAAATAGCTTTCTTAATCAAACATGAAAGCTAACAAAAAATTTTAAATGCAAAGAATGAATATTTATAGCTACTTAACAGTAAACCATATAATGTACTGATCAAAACAATCCAATTAGTTCATTATATTCATTTCTTTTACGGCCTTTATCAGTGATTATTTTCTAATCTAGTAATCTAATCTACACTAATATCATTAACTAATTTAGATTTGCACGACAGAATATTTTCCCACAATGAACCAGCAACCAAAGAAAGTTTAGTTTTAGATCCGAAATAAGTTACACATGAGAAGCAATTCTCCGCAGAATTTCGACTTCCTGGCTTTCATCAACACCTTTTATGAAAGGAAGAACATTACCCGGTGGTGCACAGGTGTTTTTTTGTAGCTCTTTTATGTGAGATACGTGTCCAGAAGTTTGCGTAATTTTTTTGTATAGGTGTGTTTCTGCGGAATAAATACGAGTCGCTGTTTCAATATAAGCCTTGTTAAGATTTACCAAGTCGGTAGTAACAGGTTTTGTGTGGTGTCCCCGAAATTAAGTTCAGAAAAGAAGAAATAAAGCATGGGGGTGAGAGTAAATTAAATTAGACGTGCTGTGGTTTATTATTTATTCTTTAACATTCCACTGTATTCAATACTAGGTCCCTTCCTCATAGAGTATGAACCGTAAAACTTGAATATTCCATGTAGAATATTTTATGTCAAATAAATAATGGGAATGTAAAATAAACGGTTTCTTTTTAAAACTTTCATGTTCAACATAGAATATTTTACATGCAATGTTCTACATGAAATATTCTAGATGGAATGTTCATATTATACAAGTATTGGTTGAATTGGAAAAACTAGATTTTATGAATAAAATGGGGATTGCTGTGTAAATAAAAAAAAAAACAGAAGGAAAAGCTTAGACCATGTAATGTTTCTTCTTTTAGTGGAAACTTTTTTCACCTTCTTCCACTGAAAGAGTGGAAATAACCCCAGCGGATTTTCCTCAGCTTTTATAGGAATACCTTAGCATTATGAGACTAATTATTCATGAAAAAGCCATATTTGGAATTGGATTATTGAATTTCAAAAGCACAAAAGCTATTGCTATTGAAGTAAATCTAAGTCATTCTAATTAATTCCTATACTTGAATTAATGTAGGTTGATAATATCCCACTCTTAGATTGATTCCTAAAATAATTCGTACAAAACTCTTCCCGGAAATTAGTGAGAAGACTTAATTGAAGATTTTATTCTTATGATGATTGTTCCAGAAATAAATTTATGAGGAGATATAACACATAATTGATAAATTTTTCGAATAATATGTAAATATTTAAATAATGAAAAAATATTTGAATAATGTAAATATTTAAATTAGCTTGGAACATTTATCACCTTTGGGATTGCATTACTATTTGCGATATATTTAAGTTTCTTTCTAAGCAAGTTGAGAAATATTCAAGAATAATTTGAGATAATTCTCTTGAAATTCCCAAAAGGGAGAAATA
Organism: Metellina segmentata; assembly: GCA_947359465.1. Lineage (NCBI taxonomy): Eukaryota > Metazoa > Arthropoda > Arachnida > Araneae > Tetragnathidae > Metellina > Metellina segmentata. Next base: position 105,378,102 of record OX375875.1, read on the forward strand.
CCTTGGATACTTTTTGAAAAATGAACAAATTTCTTATTAAGACGTCAATGAAAGAATATTCTAAGATTTAAATATTCGGAAATAAAAATTCAATATCAAAGGAAATTAGATTTTAAAAAGAGTAGGGTAATTATAAAGCAAATATAAAACCACCTAAAATTTGTTGTTATTTTAACTTATTTATTTGAGTGCAAATCTAATTAAACCCATTTACTGAGAAAATTTACTTTCGTATTGCTTGTTGCAAATTGAGATTATACTTATTATCCTTCTGAATAGAATGAATCGTAAAATATATTCTAATGAGCTGTTTTTAAGATAAGAGATAATCTTTAAAATTTTTAGAGTTGGAATAAAAATGTATGGTGTGACATCGTGAGATACTCCGACCGGAAAAAGAAAACAATCATAGGAATTTCGGAATGCCGAATGTATTCTGATTGGTTGTACACTCTATAAAAAAAATTGACGTACCAAGAAGGAGTTGTCCGATGGAGACAAAAATTGGTGGATAGGAAAATTATGTACAGAATAGAAAATGATTAAAATTTCAGAACAATTGAATGATTTATTTCAAAGTTACAGTAACCAACTCAATAAGGTGTTGACCCGCCTTAGCCTGGATGCAAGCTGCCACACGGCGTGGCATAGAACGATAAAGCTCCCGGATGGTCTTCTGCGGTATTTCTTGCCAAATTTGCACCAATTGTCGGACTACGTCATCAACATTCCCTACCGGATGCAGTCGCCTTCCCATCATATCCCAGACATGCTCGATGGGAGAGAGATCTGGTGATCTGACTGGCCAAGGAAGTGTTTGGCAAGCTTGAAGACAGTTCATAGCAACACGTGCCGTATTTGGTCTGTCATTGTCTTGCTGAAAAATAAGCCCAGGGTACTGCGAAAGGAACGGTAGCAAAACAGGTCTCAGAATGTCATCAACGTACCGCTGTGCAGTAAGTGTACCTCTAATGACGACCAAAGGGGTCCGGCTATCAAGGGAAATGGCACCCCAGACCATAACTCCTTGTTGAGGGCCCGTGTGGCGTGCAATATTGAAAGCAGGATCGCCACGCTGCCCTGGGAGTCTCGAGACACGTCTTCGATGATCGTCAGGACACAGTTGTAAGCGGGATTCGTCGCTAAAGACTATACGTCCCCAGCCAGCATCATTCCAGCCTGATCGAGCCAAGCACCACTGTAATCTGGCTCGTGAGTGGCAGGTGGCGTAACGGTCTGTACGAGCGTAGATTTCCCTCTCTCAGCCGTCTGTGAATGGTCATGGTGGACACTCGTGTGTGGGTCGCATGACTGATGGTTGATAGCGATGAATCAGGCGCTGCGACAGCTGAACTGACAATCACTCTGTCCTTGCGATCTGTTGTGGCCCTACGTTGACCGCTACCATCATGACGCGGAAACTGCCACTGTCCACACACTCTTGCCAGCTTCTTCTAATCGTCGCATCACTTCGACTCACATGACGAGCGATTCTCCGATTTACCCAACCTGCCTCTTTCAATAAAATGATACGACCTATTTCAAACTCTGAAAGTTGCTCGTAATGAGCTCGAATTCTGCGGCGAGGCATTTTTTCAGTCGTTGAAAGGTATCCTAAATCGCAATGCAGTAGAAATTTTTAACAACAGTTCAAGAACAACTCCTTATATACATCTGCTGGATGCGAAGTTCCGATGCGCTGGAGATCGCACTATTCATTCATTGGACACCAAATTTTAATCATTTGCATATTTGGTCAAGACATATTTGCATACGAAATTTCAAAGCAATCGGATGATTCCTTCTTGGTGCGTCGATTTTTTTGTTATAGAGTGTATTTTGGGGCACCAGCTGCTATTTCTGTGTCGCGCGCTTTGAATCTTAAGAAGAGCAGGTGAAAATAGAAGTGTCCTTTTGCAGGTGGTGTTCTTCCAGAAAGATTTTTGATTGGTCTTTGACTTTTACCGATGGGCGAATTTAAAAAACTACGGCAGAGGTCGTTCTAGAGACGAGAGAGAAGAAAACCAGAAGCAACGGGTGAGGTAGTTCCCCCCGCGCTGGCCTGTGATATACTTACTATGATGTATTGGAATATGTTGAAACGATGATGTAAATAGTGTGTATATTCTTGTTCTCGGAATAATAAGATCCTAATTATCTTAGCGGTTGGCTGTCTTCTCCTTGTGTACGATTCGTTTTTGGGGCGACGATACCCCAATGAACTTACGCCAGTTACACACACGGCGTATTTTTCCGTGGCGGTGAATTGTCCATTGCCACCGTTCCAACAGTAGCGCACATAGTAAATCAGAGCTTACATTAAATGGAAAAATAAACGCTCGGTCAATTTGCCGTTGGCGGTAGCTATGCAGCCGCCAACTGCCACTGGCGTCGACGACAGTTTGACCGTCGACGCCTAACTATTGGCGTACGTGACCAAATGTATATATGTACACACACGGCTGTTTTTCTACCGTTTAGAGTAGTAATGCTCAGTGTGAGTTACCTTCGTGTGTGTAACACAGTTGTTTTAGTGTCAGATAGTTTTTTCTATTGTGAACATGAGTGACCTAACTATCGATAACAAAATGTTAATTGCAGTAATCCAAGAGAGGCTTGTTGTGTGGGATAAAATCCTCGACATATTTAAGGTCAGAAACGCTTGGCATGAAGTTTGCTTCGGAATTCGTAGCGACTTTCAAATGTTGGAAGAAAAAGCGAGAAATGATTTTGGCAAGTCCATTGTGACCTGTGGGAAATGGTAGCGTCGTCTACAAGAAGAGATCGTTCGCGATGTTCTGGGTTAATATGTTTATTAATGACATTAATGAACAGTTTTGACGGATATGTAAGTAGCTTATCTATACAGATAGAGTCCAGGTGACTAATTTTGCTGAATACGGTGAATTGTCCTTGGGCTCGGGACTCCAAGTTGACTATCCGACTCGGGTGAGCCCTTCTCCAGTCCTTACTCGGGATAAGTACCTAGATTCCAAGCTCGGGTGAGCGTCTCAAAGGATTCTCGCACGCGTATGCAAGATTCGCAGTTCGGTTGAACTCGTTAAATGGCACTCGGTTGAGGGATTCCCAGCTCCTGTGAGCCTAGCCAAAAGTTTTGTGTCCGCTCCAAATCAGCAGGATCAGCAGCTCAGGTTTGAGATTTCCTCACTTCTGATAGACGTAATTCCGGTTCGGGAACTTTCTCAGAATCAACGAACAACAGTTGCGATTTCTGCCGGCTTATGCTAGCCTTTTTCCAGTGCTCGAGATGAGCGCTTCCGTCCGTTTCACTATCCGAAACAACAGCTCAGGGTTGAGCTTTTCTCACGTCTGATAGACGAAATCCCGGTCCACGAACAGCGGTCGTGACTCCACACTTATCCAGAGAACGGGGTATCGGAAATCGTGACCGGGTGTCCACTTCCTTGGATCAGTTTGATACCTCGGGTCTCTTAACCTCTCTCCTCGAAACTTTTCTCCCGTCACTCTCGACTCCGAAAATTCCACTAGGGTTATCGGGGCCCTCTATAGTTTCATTCAACACACTTGTACTCTCGACGTTGGCTGGTTCCAAATTGGGCTGTCCATAGGAGGTTAATTTTCCCCTTCCGCCGGTGGATCCGTGGAGGACACCACGTAGTTTTGAACCAGATCATACCCTACAATAAGGGACCGGACAACAAGATGCTTTAATAGGGGGGAATGGTCCTCCACGTGCTGCAATTACACTAGCAACCCTTCTGGTCATACTTTCAATAAGGTTTTGATACACAGCTATGGGTATTTGTGTCCATTCCTGCTGCAAGAATGTCGCCAGCTCAGCTGTAGATTTCGGACGAGGTTCCCTGGTCGTAAGCGTCGCTCTAACTCGTCCCACAAATGTTCTGCGAGATTTAGGTCGATACTCTGAGCAAGCCGGGAAAGACGTTTTACATCCATATCTCGATACCACTGCTTGACAGAGACGGCAACATGACATGGAGAGCTGTCGTCCTGGAAGTAACATTCGTCCATTCCATCAAATTGCTAGAGCGTAGGAAGAACCTGATTGTCCAAAATTTTCATGTAGGCGTCGAGGTTCAATTGACTAGGAACAACATGCAAAGGTCCCAGGCCATACCACGAAAAACACCCCCAAACAAGTAGTCGGATTTCATGCAAATCCGCTGGAGTCTGGTCCATTATTGTAGGGTAGTGTATGACAAGATCCTCACCTGAACTGGCACCCCACTCTCAGAACTTCCACACCACGCTAATAACTCATGTGGGATATTAACGTACATGGAATATGAATGATTAAAATCTGTTCTCTAGGATGTTGCAACTTATTCCTTCAGGTCTGGCTATAAAGCTACAGTATAGATGACTTCTTTTTGTTCGTAAATCCCTTTCTATTCAGGGCCGAGAGACACAATGTGGAAGAATGACAGATTTGGAACCAGAGAGTTGCAAGTTCGAAACTAGATCCATCTAAATACGGTCGTGTTCACGGGGGGTGGTACACGAACAATCGGTCGTTGCTACAAATGCCCTCTCGTTGGCGTGGTGTGGAAGTTTGAAAAGTGGGGTACCAGCTCAGGATGTCGACCTCGTTATATGACAGTGGCGCAAAATGATGGTTGTCATTGTCCTAGGATATATCAGTTCGGGATTGAACTCGAACCATCAGTAATAACCCGTTGGGTTAAATCAGTGCGGCGTCGAATCAACTTCTTAATTATCTATCTACCTCAACTATGGAGTTCGGCCGCGGTAAAACAGTTAGGAGAGTCGCAGATTCACCTTTACGCTGTGGAATATAGACAATTGTTACCACTTCAATTTCGTTTACACCAGCCGCATGGTATAGATCTGTGTACGGTGAATGTTATCCCCCTTTCAAGTGACCGCTTGCATCGATCCCCATTTACGAGCTGTCAGCAACAGACCTTCTAGAAGATCCATCCTTTTGTTCGGTACCCTACCCAGTCGGCCGTGAGGTGTGAACGCTTTGGAGAAAAGGTAGAAGGTCGCTCTGGTGGCATTTCTCCAGCGCCAAACGATACGCCACAGAATACTATGAAAGGAAAGCGTCAGTCGTAAGTGCTACTCAAAACTCTATCGCGCAAGTTAGGTAATTAGGTGAGGAGGTCGGACATGCAGGCGAAGTAGCCGTTCCTGGAGATGATTGGAGACGTAGCGTAAATGTTAACAACTGGAGGGCCTGTAACTTCAAAACTTGATTTAAAAAATACCGTAATGTACGTGGGAGCTGGTGCACATTTAATCGGTCGTAGCATAAAATGTCTTCATGTTGACGTGATGGGGAAGCTCGGTGAGTGGTGCACCAGTTCAGGCGTTCTCGTGATTTGACCGTGGTACAAAATGACGAGATGTTGTCCTCGGATCTTTCCCTTCGTCCGTCTCCAATGGTTCGTTGTGTTGCTCCGTTGCGACGTTATTTAATTTCCTACCCCTCTGCTTCATGATATGAATTATTATTTTTTTCTTTTTTCTGATAAAATCACAGATTAAATAAAAACACTGGATCTTTCAATTTCATGTTTTCCAAACATCAGCCATGGTTTCCGAAAATTCGCCATTTTTTTTTCAAATATCCATAATGTTTTTCAAACGTATGAAGTGTGGTATTAATGTTCTCACATTGATTTGTTGTGGAATTTTGGAGAGTAAGGCGCAAGGTCACAGGTGTCGACTTCGTCAACCGACTGTGTTCAAAACTACCCGTACTCGGATCTTTCCTTTCGGGATATCCCAAACCATCGCCTGTAACTCACTGTGTTGCTCCAGTGCGACGTAAATTCAACTACCTACGTTGGAGACGTTGGGAATGGATCGTAATTTGAACTGTTCGAGTCCCATTCTATCATCCACGAAATCGGAGGAGGTGATCCTAAACACATTCGCTGCTGGTCACATTGAAATGGGTTCTTCCCAGAAGACGACTTACTTTTTATAAGAAATAAGATTGAAAAGTGCGCCAATACCAGAATAGATTGGCGAAAGCTCAGCCAACAAATAAATTAAACCTATAAATTCGAAGCCAGATACCTTTACAACTAGCTTCTAACCTTTACTTCCCGCCAATATCACGCCAACACCTAACATATAAAGCCAATTGAAGCGGAGAATAAATGTTAAGGCGCAGCTCTTCCCGCGCGAACGCGTGACTGGCTGCTGATGCATCACTCCACACCACGCGCTGCCACGAGATCGGAAGTGAACGTGTCTACCTTTAACTGCTTGCATGGGTCTCATAGACCCCGAGTCATTTTTGACAGGTAGTTTCCACCCCTTAAAGTGAATATTGGTCCCTGTCCTATTCAGTACCTTCCTACTACGTCCAAGAGAAGACACATTCCAAGACTGGTTTGGCTGCCCCAACTATTACGTGTTTTACACTACTTGCATTTCCCGCGTGGTCTCTTAGACCACTTCACAGCATTGCGTTACCGTTCTTGTTGAATGTAATCGTCTAAGTTTGAGTAGGGAATTTCGGCAGAGACCCTAAAATGGCAACAAACTTTACTAAAAACCGCCCTGTGTGTCTTATACAAAAAGAAATTCAGGATATTGTTGATAATGGGTCGGAAACAGAGTACTGGGACAGTGAAATTTCGGATGATATTATTGAAAGCGAACACGAAACGGATTCGCAAATTGATGAAGATGATGACATTTCAAGTGCGTCTTCACAAGAAGAATATTTCTTCGGAAAAAATAACATCAAATGGGATGCCAGGGGGAGGGGGGGGGGAACCTAATCGTGCAATTAGACATGCCAAAACACGACATTAGTTTTACAGTTTCCAGGGTTGAAACGTCCTGAAAAATTAGTTCCTAAAGCTGTGCCTGAAGAGACATGGAATCTGCTTAACTTATATAGTAATATAAAATGCATTTCATGTTAAGAATTGAATTATCTAAATTTAAAATGTATAAATAATAATTATCTAAAGAATCTTTCATTAATATATTATATTAATCAACTTTATACGCACTTTAGTGATCGAGGTCTGAGAGACCCCTCCACACTAGTTACGAGACGGTTTGTGACACAGCAGTTAAGGGTTAAGTGAGTGTTTACAAAGAAATCCCGCCCACTTACCATGCTGCCATTCGATGGCATGATTGAAGTACGTCCCCATGGTCCGGATGTCCACAGACGCGATGATCAGCAGGTACACGCCCATGCAGAGGTCCGCGAACGCCAGGTGGCACATGAGGAACTTGGAGACGGACATGTTGGACCGGGCGGACATGATGACCACCAAGACGGCCAGGTTGCCCAGCACGGCCGCGATGAGCACGAACCAGACGGCCACCCTCAACCAGCCACGCCCCATCACGTCCTCGCAGGGGTTGAAGGCGTCCGGTTCCGGGTAGCACTTGACTTGCCGGAAATCCCGAGTGAAATTTCCGCACACGGCTCTCAGTGGGTCGTGCGGTCGGATAGTGACAGGCCGCGGATGAAAGATGCCTGAAACAACAAAGAAGTTCGCTCATAAATTGTTTGAAAATAAGTTTTCGAGAGGCATTGTCATAGATTTATCTAAGTGTAAATGATGGAATTGTGTCTGTGGTTGAACGTGTTCCCTTTAAGTATTCACGACGTCCCATTGAATTGTTTTGGAATACGATTTCAGTCACGTTACTACAGTCGAGACCGCATATAGCGAAGTCACATGAAACACTGAAAATTATTCGTTGTAGCCGATATTCGTTATATCCTACATTCGTTATATCCAACATTCGTTATATACGACATTCGTTATATCCGATATTCGTTATATCCTATATTTATTATATCCTATATTTGAAATATACGGTATTTGTTACATCCAATATTTCGCATATCCTATATTCGTTATATCCAATATTTGTTATATCCGATATTCGTTTCATCCGATGTAATAAAAATGAACCTACCCGCATGTTCCAAAGCAAACGAATTTTCACACGAAGGTTAAAACTTTATTTCAAAAAGTGGGAAAAAGTCTGAAACTTTCTTTTGAACAGTTGAACTGTCGTGTTCGCTAATGGTGGCTGGGGCACGTTAAATAGGTCGTGGTCACAAAGTCATCCATGTTCCCATACCAAATCGATAGCTCTGGATGTACCTGATCAGGGGGTTATCGGCCTCTGATTGGGATCTAAATTACGATATGTGTGAGTGAATGGATGTGTGAAAGCGACCTTCCTGTAAAACGGATGTGTCATGCATGAAGAAGTCCAACCTTCCAGGGCAATGGAACCCCCAATTGAGTCATAAATGCCCCGCACGACAACAACAACAACAGTTGAATTTACAATGCAGTTGCATAATTCTTTTTCCAGCGCACTAAAAATAACACGGCAGTCAATGTTATGCAATTCGAAGTACGCACGCAAATTTTTGATGTCACTAATTGTCTGTTTACTTCATCGGAATCATCAGAAGTGTTTTGTAACACTGCTGCAATGATGTCATCGCCTGTTTGTTCTGCTTCTATTTCTACGTTGCAAACGCTAGCAACATAATGAACAAAAGTTATATCACCACATCCCAAATAATTTTTTCCTGTAAATTTTTCCACAAGCAAAACCTTTTCTCCTACGTTTCTCGGAAATTTCTCCATTGCATCTCTTCCCTATCGTTTTTGTCGTCCACAGTTGAAAAAAAAAAGGGGGGGGGGCGAACCTGCCAGAACCCAAAACTTCGCAGTATCCGATATTCACGCTCCTATACTTCGCTTTAAGCGATCTTTTTAACACTATTTAATATTGCAGTTTCAAGGGGACAGAAAAAAGTAGCAATAATCGATATTTCGTTGTGTCCGAGCTCGCAAAAAGTGGGCTCGACTGTATTAGATTCGGTCACATGATCCAGGGAACACTATAAGGTTACCATTTGCTCACTCAATCCGTCTTGGCCGAAAGTCCTCACGTTGGGTTGGTGTGGAAGTTTGGAGAGTGGGGTGCCAGCTGAGGTGTTGCCTCGTCATTTGACCGTGGAACAAAACTACGTAGCGTATTCCTTGGACTTTCCCTTAGGGGATTGATCCCAGACCGTCGTCAATAGCCCGTTGTATTGCTTTAGAACGACGTTAATTAAAAAATTACCAAAGTTACGAATTACTCATTCTACTTTTCTGTATTTTTTGGTGTTCTAATTTCAGGTTCGGTCACCAACGTTAGCCATGTGGATATCTCACCATTATTGCTAATCAATATATTTGGTATAGGTTTGGAGATAAACTAAATAATACAAAGGCCAGACCGTTAACTAGGATTTCACGATGTTTCAATATCTAGATGTGATCCAACGAATAATAAATAGTCTCGTGTAGTCTGGGTCTTGAAAAATAATAAATACATTGCACTCGGTTTGATTTTAAAAACGAGAAAAGTGAGCAGAAATGAAGCACTTTGCATCTGGATGGATCATATCTTTAATGGTGAGAGGTTTTGACATAATATTGTTCGTTTAACCCAAGTTGATAAGAACGTTTACAGCTGTTATTTATCTTTTTTGGTATTAAGCAGTGTAGAACATTTAAATAATGTTAAACATTTCATTCACTTCTAAGGAGTGATGTCTCGGGTGTACGTGAACAAATCATTCACGTTTACAGCTGAAGAACATCCACGAGGAGCTTTAGAGCATCCGGATTAACCCTCCTAGTGATTGTCTAGTCGAGGCATCTCGTCATTAGAAAAATGCAAGATCTTGATGAACGGTGACATCTCATTATTAACAGTAAACTGACCAGATCTTGATCTCGGCCTTGTCAAAAATTAATCAATATCTTGATGGAGTATCTCGTCATTAGCAAAATGGGTCAGAACTAGATGAACGAGATACGTACTGCAAACCATCTGGAGGATTATGTAATAATACAATCAAAAAGCCCAACTTTGCAAGGCAGAAAATGGATCTAACTTAATAGTTGTCATCTTCCACTATAGTAAAAACAATTTCCATTCATCGTCTCTATTATTATAAAAGGAAGTTTTTCTCTGTGTACTGTGCGCAGTGTCCTGACGAATCTATGGCACTTAAAATAATGAAATTTGACACACAGGTAGTTCCAACGTTTTGCGAATTTTATGTCCAGCCCGAATGTTAAAATTTAATCTAGAACATTTCAAAATAAATTTAATAGCTTTTTCAAATTCTTTCTTCTTTCTGGAATATGACGTCACCCCTACCTCGAATGAAGAAGCGAGCGGATTTTGCGATTTTCGACTGCTGACGTTACAAGCGTTTTTCGTCCGATTGCTTTTGGAACCATCCCATGTTTTCGATTCTAACGTGTTTTGATTTACATTGTTGATAATAGCCACTTCGAGGTCATCACGGCCTTTCCCGTGGAGTTCGTTTGCGAAGCAAACGAAATGGAAATACATAGCAATCACCGTGGGTTGGCGAGCGTCAGCGACCAGTGGTCACACCTGCCCCACGAAAAGAACTGTCACGGTGAACGCCGTGTTGTCCACGCAATGGTTAGTATGTAACATCATTGGAATAGACATTGATAAAATTGATTAGGCTCCTCAAACCCTAGTCTGACTTTTAGCCCATCATGTATATAAAAATCTGTTTAAAATAATAATTCACGCTTTAACGACATAATCTAGTTCTATTAGCACAAATTTAGCTACCTACATTTGCGTATTATTCGACTTAGTTTTAAAATAAATAGGATTTTAAATATGGTTGATTCTTTTGGCTTTTTATGATGCAAATGCCACATTGGCTGCCCCAGATACAAATTATACAATATCAAGTAATACCCAGCAAAAAAATCAGCATCTTTCTTTCAAAAAAGGATCCATTTGAAGGTTTTTTGAAGGGGAATGCAGGTTTTTTGAAGGCAGTTAGACAAGTGCAGATTTTACGCAGAGAAAATGCAGAGGTTTTGAAGGAATTATGGTTTTCTTCATTAGTACTGCAGTTTTTCTGAAATTAAATTTATAATACAGGGTGCATTATGAAAGTAATGCGAATGATTTTATTGTGACGCGACTATCCATCGCAGCGCTCTCGGTGTGGTCAAAAACTGTGGTTGGGGATTTGCCCTTCCAAACGCGCCCAGTCCTAGTAAAAAAAAAAAAGCAAAAGTCCAAAACAGAGAAAATGCAAACACTACATTAATTAACCAATATTGGATATGACTCTAACGGCCTAATGGACAGCACCCTTGGTCCCGGGTTCGATTCCCATCAGCTGATCGGGATTTAAAATTACGATGTGTTGTCCTCGGATCTTTCCCTTAATGTATTGAACGCGAGCTGTTTTCAATAGCCAGTTTTGTAGCTCTAGGATGACCACATAATTTTTTTTTAAATAAAAAATAATGTGTTTGTTTATTTCAACACCAGATGGCACCACCAGTCATTCATTATCATGTCAACCAGTCAAAAAACTGCAGGCTTCCTGCAGGAATTTTGTCCGAAATTCATGCAGGAAACCTGCAGGTTTTTTTTTTTGAAGTTTTTTTGTGATTTTTTTTGCTGGGTAGACATGCACACAAAGACAGTTTTACTGACGCAGAAGTGAGAAATATACTCACGGAGGTTCCTGGTCCGAATCCGGGATAAGGCGTGGATGTTTGTACGTGTTTTATGAATGCGTAGCCTTTCTATAATCGTGTGGTACACATAATGCATTGTAAGAATATGAGGCATAACGTGGCCCTACAGGGCACATTGTTGCAGCGCAAAGTAGTTCACAAATCAGCAATTATAATTGACACGATGAAAAGTTCAAGCGTGGGAATTAAATATTTCTCCTGCTTTAAAACTATCTCTCGCAAAATTGTTTCTGGATAGCAACTCTCTTAGTTCTCAGAAAATATTTATTCTGTGCATATTGGGTTACTTGAACAACATTCCGTCAGGTATTTAAAAAAAATTATGTCGCGTAAGAAAATTGTGATCAAGAAAATCTCGAGAGCATCTTAGCCAAATGAAACTCTGTCACATACGGAGAGAGGCCCAAATCGGGAGTGAGTTCAAAATTACTTCGGTGTTTATCTTCGAAATGAGAAAAAACAGGTGGGTATTAAAGTCTCAGATCTACGCTCCAATAAATAGTGCGAGGAAAAGTATATTTCCTAGAATCTAAATACGCGGGATTGTGTTCCTGATGAGGAGATTAAACTTATCTCGATCTCCTAAAGCAAACATTGTGCTCGACAGATGAAATGTCAAACCATGAGGGAATGTTCTAAATGAGAAAAATAACAGACGCACAAGTTGTAAATCAAATTTAATTTTGAAGTTCATATCAACTTAGTGTCTAAAAATTGCTCAGTTTATGCGCTATACTTGAACATCATTGGAATCAAAGCGAAAGCCGTTCGTACTTCCAGAGACCGCTACGGCTTTCGATACAAGGGGAAGAAGGCGAATTAGCACCTGTTCGCAAAGAAGTACTTTATATATATATATAGTGATATGTATCCATTTCTCCTAGCCGACCAACCGGTATAGTGGTTAAGGTGTTAGCCTCTAGATAGGAAGGTTCCTGGTTCGAATCCGGGTTCGGACATGGATGTTTGTAAGCGTATGGTGTAGAGGCGGCTGGTGCACCTTAAATCTGTCGTGGCCGAAAGTCCTTACGTTGGGTTGGCGTGGAAGTTTGGAGAGTGGGGTGCCAGCTCAGGTGCTGCTTCGTCATCTGACCGTGGTTCAAAATTACGAGGTGTTGTCCTCGGATCTTTCCCTTCAGGGACTGATCCCGGACAATCGTCAATAGCCCATTGTGTTGCTCTAGTACGAAGTTAACTAAAAATTACCTTACCTTAAGGGAAAGATCCGTGGGCAACATCTCGTTATTTTAAACCACAGTCAAATGACGATGCAACACCTGAGCTGGCACCCCACTCTCCAAACTTCCAGACCAACCCAACGTTATGACTTTAGGGCACGACAGATTTAATGTATACCAGCCACCTCTACACCATACGCTTACAAACATCCATGCCTGGACCCGGATTGGAGGCTAACACCGTAACCATTATGCCTGTTGGTCGGCATTGATACGAAAACAACACGTAATTTTAAACCACGGTCAGATGATGAGGCTCTTCAAAACACGGATTCTACGGTCCGAGATTAATCCAGTAAGGGAAAGATCCGAAGACGGTAATTGGTAATTTTTAGTTAACGTTCTACTGGAGCAACGCAACGGGCTATTGATGACGGTCCGGGATCAGTCCCTTGAGGGTAAGACCGAGGACAACACCTCGTAATTTTGAATCACGGTCAGATGACGAGGCAAAAACTGAGCTGGCACCCCACTCTCCAAACTTCCACACTAACCCAACGTGAGGCCTTCTAACCAGGTAATGGTAATTGGTAATTTTTAGTTAACGTCGTACTAGAGCAACACAACGGGCTATTGACGACAGTCCGGGAACAGTCCCTTAAGGGAAAGATCCGAGGACAACACCTCGTAATTTTGAATCACGGTCAGATGACGAGGCAACAACTGAGCTGGCACCCCACTCTCCAAACTTCCACACAAACCCAACGTGAGGCCTTCTAACCAGGTAATGGTAATTGGTAATTTTTAGTTAACGTCGTACTAGATCAACACAACGGGCTATTGACGACGGTCCGGGATCAGTCCCTTAAGGGAAAGATTCGAGGACAACACCTCGTAATTTTGAACGACGGTCAGATGACGAAGCAACACCTGAGCTGGCACCCCACTCTCCAAACTTCCACGCCAACCCAACGTGAGGACTTTCGGACACGACCGATTTAAGGTGCACCAGCCGCCTCTACACCATACGCTTACAAACATCCATGCCCGGACCCGGATTCGAACCAGGAACCTTCCGATCTAGAGGCTAACAATTTAACCACTATACCGGTTGGTCGGCCTTGTAACCAGGAACCTTCCAATCTAGAGGTGTAACCACCAAACCGGTTGAACTACTTTTACTACCAACTATAAATCCTGAAAATCGAAGCCGACCAACCGGTATAGTGGTTAAGGTGATAGCCTCTGGATCGGAAAGTTCATGATTCGAATCCGGGTCCGGGCATGGATGTTTATAAGCGTATGGTGTAGAGGCGGCTGGTGCACCTTAAATCTGTCGTGGCCGAAAGTCCTCACGTTGGGTTGGCGTGGAAGTTTGGAGAGTGGGGTGCCAGCACAGGTGTTGCTTCGTCATCTGACCGTGGTTCAAAATTACGAGGTGTTGTCCTCGGATTTTTCCCTTAAGGGACTGATCCCGGACCGTCGTCAATAGCCCGTTGTGTTGCTCTAGTACGACGTTAACTAAAAATTACCATTACCATTACCTGAAAATCGAATAAAAAGTCTAAATTTTTAATGCTGTTTCAAAATATTCTTCAATTTTTTAGCTTTCAAACGATGTCTAGATCTTGTGTAAATATTCGAAATAGTTTACTTGTACATGTAGTAATGCGACATCGATTTCGATGTTTTCAAAACATCGATGTTTTTTAAAATACATCGATGTATTTATCGATGTTTTTAAAAATACATCGATGTATTGGGGTCGATGTTTTTGTAACATCGATACTCATACTTGCCAATGTTTTTACGTTGTCGATGTTTTATTTTTAAATGAAAAAAGTACCGTTATAAAAATTTAAAAAATAACCAAGTAGCATAATTTTTATAATCAGCAAATTGAATATACTTTTCGACAAAAGTGACCAAGGGTGAAGGGTCTGAAAAGTAGTGATGCGACATCGATGTCGATGTTTTATAAAAAACACCGATGCATTGGAGCCGATGTCGCATCACTAGTTGCTAAACCAGTTTTAAGAAATGGGGAAAAAAGTTTAAATGCACCAAATTTTAAAATCATCGATAGTTTGGGGGCGTTCGCGTATCAACATCGATGTTTTAATTTTGAACATCGATGTTTTGCTGTCGATGTCGCATCCCTAGTTACAAGGGTTTTCATTAGGTACTGTCACCATGAACAGAAATGTTTCCAAAACTTTAAACTCGATTTTTGAAGAAGTAATTTTTTCAATAGGTTGTTTTGTTCAAACAGTAATAACTGAACAATAAATTAATATATTATAATTATTTTTGTGCCATTATAATCTATATAATACAGCGGATGTTTGAGAGAAAAGCCGTGAGATAATTCTAATTCTCCTAAGGGTGCCGTGAGAAAATTCTAATTTTCTCAATTGTTCCACGACTTGGATAAGTTTGGGAACCCCTGAGCTAGAGTATCGCTACGAAATAATAAAAAAAAATAATAAAATAAATCATCCGTATTCATATGTGTCGTTTTAAAATGAAACATTTTCTAGACAAATAAAATCTGCAGATCCATGTGTTGTGATTTCAATTTTACTGAGATGATATATTTTGACATACATATTGTTTCTTGGTTTTGAAATACGTCGAAACTACTAAAAAATTAGGAAACACCGATTTGGTTAATATGTAAAACATTTGGGCAAAAAATAGCAAGAGGAATGAGAACCACTATTGGAGGAAAAACACGGATGGCGCACGTATTTCCGAAAATGAGAAAAACGTGGTCTCGACGGAAATAAATCCACGTGTTGAAATATTTCCCAATTAATTTTCAGTATTTTGAAAATTCCGAATGCAGACGAACGTTTATTGAAATGAGGGCGAATGGAATTTATATTCATGGAAGATTTCGGTTTTCCCGAGCAGAGAATATTATTTCTTGCACCACCATTTTGCCCCATTAAATATTTCAGTTGACTTGTAAATAAAACTGCTGTAACACAAATTTTAATAAAACCCAAAGTAGAATTTCGAAGAAGTTGAATCCCAGTATGGAAAGAAACGTGTATTTTAAGGACATTTATTTTGATACTACTTTTGGTTTTGAATATTTTACTTTACAAAATGCTTTCTGTTTAAATTCAAGAACAGCGACGATATTTATTTTAAGACAAAAGGTTCAAATAAGTGTTAGAAACGTACCAAAACAGCAGCTAAAGGCTTAGGTATGTCGCTTGTTGACTAGAAGCATTCCATATTAATTAATGTGGTTTGCAAGTTCAAAACTAGGATCAACCAAAGATCTCTGAGTACACGGGGGCTGGTGCATGTTAAATTTGTCATGGCCTCAAATATCCTCACGTTGGCATGGTGTGGAAGTTTGGAGACTGTAGTGTAAGCTCAGGTGTTAACCTCATAATCTTACTGGACAGCTACCATACCCTGTTGAGTTGTTCCAGTGCGACGTTAGTTAAATTATCTCCCCTACTATCCATATTGATTCTAACGTAAAATACAGGTTGGCCATAGAATAGTGATCACTCTTTACAGGCATCAGTAGCTAAATAGAGTAAATAGAAAGAAACAAAATTCGGTAATGATACTTTTGGAGATGGGGAATCGTATTTCGTGAAATAAATTAGTTCCAAAAGTCACCGGTAGTAGAAAATTAGCGCTGTTGTAGATGAAAATTTGCATTTAGTGCGGATAAAATCGATCATGGAATTTTCAGCTGCGTAAACTAAAAAGAACGCCTCAAATTCTAAGCATAGATGTAAAAAAGCGATCTGGAATAAACAAAATTGACAATAGGCACAGAAATTAATATAGAAATCATTCTCCATATCAAAGAATATGAAAACCAAATAACTACCCAGTAGAAAAAACACACGGCGATTTTGAGTTTCGAGGGACAATATGTTATGTTCCTGAAGAATGGGAAAATTCCCAATATATTTGGTCATCCCGAAAGTTCTGCGCGTTTCTTAAGATAAATACCAACGAAGCCATACAAATACAAAAGTAAATTTTATTGAAACAGATAAGCCCCATTTTGTTCAATGACTTTTTGCCTTTTTTCTGGCAGCTGGAAAATTCCTTTACAAATCATTAGGTTTGTTTGTAAAGAAGTTATCGAGGTGCTGTTTGACAGTCTCTGCTGTGTTTAAGGTATGGGGTACTCATCGCCATACATCATAGCGGCATACATATCCAATCTTCTTCAGATGATCATGCACTGTACTTTATGCAATATTTTTTAAAACTGTGTGATAGTTCCTGAGTTGTGTAACGTGGATTTTTAGCCTTTTAATAGGTCCTTGTTTAGAGAGGATGGTCGTCCAGAGCGGGCATCATCTTCGAAGCTGAAATTTCCACTCTTAAATTAAACAAACCACCTTCGAACTATGGCCTCAGAAACAGCACTATGTCCTTATACAGTATACGTTTTACGAGCAGTCAGACTAGCATTTTTTCCTTTCTTAAAATAAAAGAGCAGAATATGACGGAAATGAACTTTCTAGTTCTCCATTCTTATCATTGCAGTGAAACAAAAATTATACCACAACACATGCTACAATTATGCAGTGTAATCAGAAAAGACCGAATTTAAACATCTGCTTCAATTAAGGTCAATCCTTATCAGCGGTAGCAAAATAATAATAACAAAGGTAGCTTCGATTCGAAAACGCGCAGAACTTTCTCCGGATGACCCAGTGTACAGTCGAGTCCGCATATAGCGAAGTCGCAAGAAACACTAAAAATTATTCGTTATATCCGATATGATAAAAAAAAAGGACTTACCCGTATGCTCTAAAGCAAAAACATTTTCACATGAAGGCTAAAACTTTATTTCATAAGTGGGTAAAAGTCTGTAACTTTCTTTTGAACAGTTGAATTTACAATGCAGGTGCATAATTCTTTTTTCAGCGCACTAAAATTATCACGGCAGTCAATGTTATGCGATTCAAAGAACGTACACAAATTTTGAACACTGCCCACGGCAGATTTTGATGTCACTAATTGTCTATTTACTTCAATTTCAATGTATTCCTCTTCGGAATCATCAGAAGTATTTTTTGATACTGCTGCAATGATGTCATCGTCTATTTGTTGCGATTCAATTTCTACGTTGTAATCGCTATCAACATAATCAGAAAAAGTAACATCACAATCCAAAATTATGTTTTCCTGTAAGTTTTTTTTTCAGGATCAGGCTCAGAAATGAAATCTGAGTCCCTAAGTCCTCCTAAAAATCCTGCATGTTTCCAGCAGTTTTGGATCGTTTTCGATTGAACAAACGCCAGGCATCATCTAAAAATTGGTAACTGTCGTCCACAATTGGGGGAAAAAAAAGGGTTTTTGGTTCCTTGCCAGAACCCAAACCTTCGCAGTATCTGATATTCATGCTCCAATACATCGATATATGGGATCTTTTTTATCACTATTGATTATTGCAATTCCAAAGGGACAGAAAAAAAGTCGTAATAACCGATAGTTTGCTGTATCCGAGCTCGCAATAAGTGGACTCGACTGTATATAGATAGTTGAATAGTCACCACCAATCACATTAAACGGTCGCCAATACGGCGATAAATTTAAAGTAACCCTGATACGTTTGACAAGAACATGGATTACATTTCATTGCATCTTGACATACGAGTCCGGCGTTTTAACGTCGACTTCAAGATGTCTTCTATAAACTAGCGATGCCATTATTCATAAAATGAGCATTAGAAAGAACAGTAAGAATAGAAGAGGAAGCACACATTTCCTTTAAGTGAATTCGCTTAAAATGTTCTCTCCGGGTGCAGTCGAACAAGATATCGTCACCACCTTGCCAAAGACGCCAATTTGCAAAATTGATGTTTCTACGAAAACGCCATCAAAAAGCTTTGATACTTTTTTTCTTATGAAAATAGGCATTTCCACTAAGAATCAAGATCATTCGTGGCTTTGCCATAGGATAAAGCATGAAATGGTGACTCAGAAAATGCAGTTGGGCCGCTATAGCTCGGTTGGAAGAGGAATGGAAGAGTAATCGGAGGGTTTCGAGTTCAACCAAAGACCGTCGTGCACAAAAGGGGCTGGTGCACGTTAAATCAGCCGTGACCTCAAATGTCTAAGTAAGCCTGAATTACAATGTGGTCTATTCTGGCTTTAGCTGAAAAAGTGGTAACTACGATAGGTTTTTTGTGAAGTAATGGATATCAGTAGGTTCACTCTGGAATTTTAAAGAGATGGATTTTGATTCCAGTGTTCCTCTATATAGTATACCAAAGTGATCGAGCCTCTCTCCACAGGTGCAGAATTATATTCAGTGTTCTGCAACACAACTCCAAGTAATTGCAATTATTTTGCATGCATTTTGTCATATTTTGAAAACTGCAGTAAAACCGAAATCAGACGTAATAAACAAATAATCGGCTAAATATGTATTACATATTTATAGTAAAACATCAAATTTAATGAACTTACTTTATATAAAACCAAGGCATATTTTCAGAATTTAAAATTATGGCCGATAACCTTTGAAATTAAATATTTTGTCATTGACATAGATGTGTTATTTATAAAGTGTTTGTGGTAATTTGAGCGGTTTTGGGAGGTTGTTCCGTAGCTAGAAAAGCAAAAAAGGTGTGACAAAGACCACCCTTTGCACTGCAGAACATCATAACTCATGATTAAGAAAACAATTGGCCACAATTTTGATAAAAGTAAGGAAAAATTGTTCTGCAAAGGCTTTGTTCTGCGAAATACGTCGCGGTTTTAAACACTTTATGCTCCCGGGCTTCTCTTCTGACCAAACGCAGACACCTTGAAAATACAGACGAGGACAAAGGAACAGACTCCTGTTGGAGTTAAAAATTGAGCTAAAGTATGAGCCATTTCATTGCCATGCACTTCGCAATGCTCGGGATCGCACTTCACAGTGGTGTCTATGTCTTTTAGTTGAACAAGAAAGAAACCGTCTGATTTCCTCAATTGTAAAAAAGCAGTTGCCTGGTATACGCAAGGAAAGACAATGAAGGGCAGCCATGGATCCTGTCAGAAGATGGACTGAGAAAAGTTGGATGGCGATGATAAATCCTCACTTTTCATCTGGTTTGCAACACTAAAAATCCCTCTCATACATGGTCCGCGGTAGCCCGGTTGTCAGAGTAACGGATTAGCAACCAGAGGATTGTGAGTTCCAAACCAACCAAACACCGTCGTGTACAAAGGGAGCCTGTACACATTAAATCTGCCGATGCCTCAAATATACTCCCGTTGACATGGTGTGGAAGCTTGAAGCGTGGGGTGCCAGATCAGGTGTGACCTCGTCATTCGACATTCAAAATTACGTGGTGTTGTTCCGGATTGATCCATCGCCCATAATCCTTTGTATTTCACCGATGCGACGTTAATTAAACTACCTACCCTCTCACAGATAGTTAAAGGATTGATGAATGGAAGGATTTGCAAATTATTGGTACAACTCACCATCTATTTCTAAGCTATCGTGATCGTTGAGGTGATGAAGTTGGCTCGGAAATCCACCTGGAATCGGATGTAGGCATTCTTCCTTGCGGAGTATCGCTTCCAGGTCCAGCTCCCAGCCATCGGTCTCGTTCATATTCGAAGACGGGGTGTACACCACTTGACCATACACGACTTCCTCTGCGATAAAAACAGAAAGAACGAGATGAAGTCTCGTACACTATCAACCTTCATGCTGCGACAGATAGACAATTTCTACCACTAAAATTGCGTTTACACCAGCAGTATAAATCTGTAAGGTGGATGTTAACTCGATTTTAAGTGACCACTGGCATCAATCACCATTTGGCGTGTTGCCTGCGCCTGGACTTTAAACAGGGACATTCCTTTTGTTAGGTGATGGACATCGTAATCGTTATTGCCAAGATCTCCATAAACGGATTTTAATCCAAACAAAATTAAAACAGTTTCTTGTTAGAAACATAACGGGGATTTGGAAAGGGAGCAAATGGTTAAAAAGTAGGAGACCCCAGAAATGATCTAAAAATATTACAACCTTTCCCTCAGTTTCCATTGAGCGATATTTGGACAATACTATGAGAGGAAAGCGTCAATCGTAAATACCATTCACAGCTCTATCGCTCAAGTTAAGTAAAAGGTCGGAGAGGCATGTGAAAGAGCCGTTCTGACAGACGATTAAAAAAATCTAAGCGCCGCAGCTTAAAGGTTAAGGCGAAAAGTGGTTAAGCGAGGAACCCCACCCCCACCAGCAGCAAGACCAGACAATAGTTTGCTTAATTCGTACTGTAGAGGTTAAACATGCGAGGAGGTAGAACTTTTATTAATTTAAACCAAAGATCCCCCATAGTGTTAGATAATAGTTGGACACCTCAAACAATTGTCCGAGTACGCTCTGTTTCGTAAAGCGTTACAAGACGTCAGATTCTTTCACCCACAGCGTTTTAGCAACTGTTAATACTAAAGACCGTAATACTGAGTTCTGTCTAGTACAAAAGTAATTCACTACATTCAGGTCTCCAAACGTCTTCGACCGTCGACCCCCTTGGAGAGTTCCCTGACTTTTTATCGACCCCCTCTATTTTACCATTGCGTAATTACAATGGAATAAGTAAAATAGGCGTTTATGCGAGTGTTTAGATTGTTTATTTTGATGTTACAATATTTATTGTATCCCTTTTCAAAAGGCAATCATTAAATCAATTTTTAAGAAGAACTTGGAAAAAGATCTTTCAAAAAAGAATTCCCATATATAAATCCTGGTGGAAAAAAAATCCCAAATCTTTCTGACTGGCCTAGAATGAAAGCCGTAGCAGAATTCCCTCTCCCTAATGGCCACGACTGCCTTGCAAGGCATTTACAAAGCATAGGCATCCTTGACGATCCACGCTGCAGGCTCAGCAACCTTCAGGAACTATACACACTTGTGACACTGTCCTGCTCTCTCCGCTACGACTTTGTGGGAACGATACTGAGAAGCGAGGAATCGAATGGGTCCATAGACTTTTTTCTGTTGCCTTTTTTTTTACATTGCTTTTGTTTTGTTTTTTGTCTTCAGTTTTGTCTTTTGTACCCGCCTTTGAAAAAAATAATAACAATATTTATTGTATGCATAATATAGTTTATATTCCACCTATCTCTAATATTATAAAAGGAAGTGTTCGTCTGTTTTTTTCGCAGCTGCAAAAGGCAGACGATTTTATGGCACTTACAGTAATGAGATTTCGCACACAGGTAGTATAAATGTTTTGCAATTTTTTTGTCGCGGCGAATTTTAAAATTCAATCTAGAACATTTTAAAAGGAATTTAATGGAATTTAATTATTATAGTTTCCTTTGGAATGTGGCAACCGCATAAAGATATGACAAATTCTAAATTTATTTTTCTCGTTTACGTTTTCATTTTGTGCAGAGGAATGATTTTCCAGCAGAGGATAAAAAAAAGTTTTAACTTAAGTTATGTAGTTCTTTTTTCTATCTCCTATATATAGACCGTTAAAGATAGAGTAAAAATTTCAACTGGTTTGAGATCTGCGGTAAAATTTCACTTTAGATTGATACCTAAAAATATGATTTTCTTTAAATAATTTTTAAATTGAATATATCTTCAACGGATTTGAAATCTGCGGAAAATTTGACACCAGATGAATACCTTTCACCACGGACACGGGCAACGCAAGGCTAGACACGCAAACCATTTTAACGTCAAGGGGATGCGTTTTTGTTTTTGACGTCTTTAACGTTACATATTTGAAAGACGTTACATATTTAAAGTATAAAAAATCAATTTAGATAACACAATCACAACAATACAATCTTCCTTATACATATGAAAACAAAACTTTTATTCACTTAGTGCAGGGTTCGAAATACCCGGGTGCACAGGTGCACTGTGCACATGAAATTAAAATTGTGCACCTAATTTTTTCCCGCTAAGTGCACACCGCGCACCTAACTTTAAAAAAAAAGGGGGGGGAACGTGTTTTTTGTTATTTTGATGTTTGAACAAAGTATTAGTATCGACATCTCTCGCTCTAAAGGAACGTAATTAAAATTCCTAAATACACACTAAGTGAAAACAAAATCGCTGGTCCGTAACGGGTTTATACAGGAGGAAGGTTTACTTGTGTCACTGCCACCAGAACTTTCCGATGATCGAAACATTTTTATGATTGCTCTGTTAAAGCGACTGTCGCGACAGCCGTGCGCAGTAGAATTTCGATATGTCAAAATATTTTTTTATTTACTATCGACTAGGAACCTATATAAACCTATCCAACTAATACAGTAGTTTGCATTACATTAATACTCTTATATTACGTTTTTTTTTTAATGTGCGCCTAACATATAACCTGTGCACCTAATTTAAAAACTTAGATGCACAGTGTGCACCTGTATTAAAAAGTCTATTTCGAGGCCTGATAGTGTATAAAATTTATTAACGTTTGTCAATGTAAAGGGCTATGTTCAATCTGCTATGTGATTTTTGACAAGATTAACAATATTGGGATCAAAATAAGTATACATTCGTTTAGCCTTAAGTTCTATATCCACTCTTAATTGCGTTGTCATTCAGATGAAGTAAATCGACACGTCATTTTTGTATATTTGTCACACAAATATTTCCCGTAAAATAATGTCTTACATTTTTCTTTTGACCATTTTGTTGACCACTGCACTAAACTAATACATACTATAGTCCTAACAGCGAAAATCTGGGTGTATTTCACTTTGTCAATAACACCTTATTTGTGTGTATGCCAGCAGAACTTTTTGTACCTTCTGATTCCTTTCTTCAAATGTGCTCGGAAGAGCACGTCGAGGCATTTTGTTTTTCATAAGATCCAATGATTAAGAAATCAAATCAAGAGAAACCGATTAATGAATTTTAAGTTAAGTTATATTTGCAGGGTAGTTGAAGTTTAGAGTAGTTTTAACAGCTGGGTAATTCAAACTTAAGAATTAAGTAACACATAAAGTAAAAATTGTCCAAGCACACGTCTGCTGGTCAACCCGCATCGCTCCCTTTACGAAAAAAGACTTCGACAACCCTTTCAGGGGTTGCACATAAATTTCCAACTGGCGATCTTTTAAAGTTTCTTACGATCACTCTCTACAATGCCCATTACTTGACATTATCCTGAATCTGGCGAAATATGGTCATTGAGCCTCAAAACCTAAACAATATAAATCTATAGGTCTATATTCCAAGATTTTCCTCTACGAAAATAGTCTTCGGCAACCCTTTCAGGGGTTGCATATAAATTGCCAACTGGCGATCGTTTAAAGTTGCTTGTGATCAAGCTCTACAATGTCTATTAATTGACAATATCTTAAGCTTGGACAAATATGGTCGTTGCCCCACAAAACCTAAACAATGAATCTATAGGTCTATATTACAGATGACACTGATGAATGGGGATGTGTGAAAGAATTCGTATCCATAGAGATTGACGATTCATGTTTATTTCAAGTGGAACTTGGGCCACTGGATTGGAACAATAACGGAGTAGAAACACGAGTATCGCGAGTTCAAATCCAATCAAAACCGTCGTGTACCAAGGGGTCAGGTGCACGTTAAAACTATCGTAACCTGAAATGTCCTCATGTTGGCGTGGTGTGGAAGTTTGGAGAGAAGTTGTTGCTCTAGAGCGGCTTTAATCAGAATACCTACATACCTATCAAGTGGAACTTGATCTTGCACACGAAAAGAAAGACTGAACAATTATCGGAATATCTATCGACCGAAACACTTTTCTTTAATACATAAAATTCATGTCTGGGCGAGAGTTATAAATCTTAAGAGCAATGCATAAATTTCGAGTGCTCTCATATGCCGTCCAAAGTGTTGACATAAGCTCTCAAGACTCTAGATCCATTACTAACAAATGGATTTCTACACCATACTGAAGCTAACGGGAGCTATGGAAAGCACACAATCTGGATTCTCTGATGGAGAGTGCAAACAAAATGAAAATGTTTCTTAATGAAAATAAAATGTAGTAGTGACCGAGCGATGTCTTTTTTGATT
Source organism: Metellina segmentata (assembly GCA_947359465.1). Classification (NCBI taxonomy): domain Eukaryota; kingdom Metazoa; phylum Arthropoda; class Arachnida; order Araneae; family Tetragnathidae; genus Metellina; species Metellina segmentata. Next base: position 105,402,872 of record OX375875.1, read on the forward strand.
GACAGTGTGTGTGTAGTAGTGGCAAAGAACAGAGGGACACTGCACACATCCGGTTTTTCAACGTGCGGCGCCGCTGCCGCAACGTAAGTGCGGTTTGAGATACATTAGATCCAATGGAGTAGTGCACACATGCCTCAGAAGCCGCTGCGGCGACGTACGTCCAACTTGCGTGCAATTTGCACCGCAGTTCCCACACCGTCGCAGCTCGCCGCACACGCTTCTCCCTTCTGAAGTACCTTGTTATCATAAATAAATGGAATATAAATAATAATTAATAAATCGTTGTATCCAGTAACGTCTATTTTGTTTCAAAATATACTTTTTTTTTTACACAAAGTAAGCGAAATAAACACGTTTTCTTCGATAGAATATTTATCGCAAATGGCGCGAAATGAGTCCTTGCTTCATTTCCCGGTTATGTGTGCATAGTTGGGCTTCGGTGTCGCAGCGGCGCCGCACGTTGAAAAACCGGATGTGTGCACCGGCCTAAATTGGACATGTACATTTATTTACATTACAATATAAAGTTTCAAAATACATGCCGCATCGTCTAGTGCAAAAAAAAAAAAAAAAAAACACGTCCGATTCCAATGAGTTGTAAAACAGTTCTATTCTTATTCATGTTCTTTTTCAGAATCGCATACAACATTTCATGTTCCTATCAGAATAGAATCGAGTAGTAACAAGAACACATGAACAATTATTTTTGTAACCTATCTGTGTTCGTAACTTACGTTGTGAAAGACATGGATTCGTGACATAAAAGAAGTTGTACAAAGGGTTTACAGCTCTACAAATTTGGATATCGTAACCTTTTGTTGGTTGCTGGTTTTCGCAAGCTCTTTGGAACATTAACCATGTGTATTTAAATACTACATCTGCAATACAAAGGTATGTTAATAATTATTCGAAATGCAGTTGTATTTTTAATTTTTTAACCATCCGAGTGGTTTAGACAGATATATTGTCGATTAATATCTATCCGACTTTGCTAATGGCAAGATATCTGGTCATCAAAGTATTGCCAATTTTTGGTGATGTCGAGACTAAGATCTGGTCTGTTTTCTTCCACAATAACGAGATATCTCATCCATAAAGATCTTGTCTGTTTTCATAATGACGTCGAGACAAGAGGGTTATTACATCGAATAAAAGACATTGAAACGCAAAGGGAAAGGTTTAAAAATAACCTTAGTCTAAGAGCTCTCTATTTCTATTGAAATACATTTTAGAGCTGGCATTGCGAATAATTGAATCATTTCATCAAATATATGTCTACGTGAAAATATTTCGAAAATATTAGATTTTAATGGTTTATATAGCATTAGACATGTAGTACTTATAAATAGGCTATGTTAACATTAAATGGAACAGTTGTTTTATAACCATGCAAGGACAAAGAAAATTGATGAAGATATGCATGTGAGTGCTTTTAATGATCATTTGCTAAATTTTATGAGGTTTGCCAAAAAATATTCTCTTAAGGGGAAAATAGTTACAAGACGACAGAATCTAAATTGTCTTTAATCAGCTTAAAATGCTTTTATTCGGGAAGAGTTACCGTTGATCCTTCCATAAAAACTAAGCTAGACTTAACAATGTCAGAAAAACTGTTATTTCAGTGCTATAAAATTTAATAACTGTTCTAAAATAATGATATTTGAACAATTTCATGCAAAGAAAAAGGACCCCTTGGGAATAGGAGGATTTACATATTCATAAAGTTTTGCGTCGTGGGACAAAATGGCAAATAGTGTATTAAGGAAACTAAAGTTAATGACACGAAGAAAAATCCCCCCAGTTCCAAATGCGCTTAAGAGCATGTATTGAAGTATCATTTATGAAAGCCCATTATAGATCAGGATGCTTTAATAAAGAATTTATGGTTTTGGGGTAGGTATTTTATTAGCGTCGCGCGCGCGCGCGCGCGCGCATTAGAGCAACACAACGAGCTATTCACAACGGTCCGGGATCAAACCCGAAGAGAAACACAACGCAATTTCGAACCACTGTCAGATTACGAGGTCAACACTTTTGTTGTCACCACAGTCTCCAAACTTCCAAACCACACCAATGTCAGAAAATTTGATGTCATGGCAGATTTAACACGCAACAGTTCCCTTTGAACACCGACGGCCATTGGATGGATTCGAACTCGCAATCCTCCGGTTGCTAATCCGTTACGCTTTCAATCGAGCTTCCGCGGCTATATGATTTTTGGGATTCAGAGACCACAAAATTAGTCCTCTAAAATAGTGTTATCAAGTTCATTTAATTATAAAAGTAAACTAAAATGCAAATGTTTGTTACCTTGATAAAATACATTGCAATTGTTAATGTATAAATTTGCGTTTCGTTAAAAAACCTACTCATTGCAACTTAGACCCGGTGCACATATCCGGTTTTTCAACGTGCGGCGCCGCTGCCGCAACGCAAGTGCGGTCTGAGATGCATTAGATCCTATGGAGCAGTGCACGCATGCCTCCAGTGCCGCTGGTGCGACGGGGGTCCAACTTGCGTTCAATTTGTACCACAGTTCCCCATGGCGCTGCACGTTCGACGCACATGAGTCTCCGTTCTGAAGTATCTTGTTTTCATAAACAAATGGAATATAAATAATAATTAATAAATGGTTGTATCCAGTAACGTCTATTTCGTTTCAAAATATACTTTTTTTACACCAAGTAAGCGAAATAAACACGTTTTCTTCGACAGAATACTTATCGCAAATGGCGCGAAATGAGTTCGTGCGTCATTTCACGGTTATGTGTGCATAATTGGGCTTCGGTGCCGCACGTTGAAAAACCGGATGTGTGCACCGGGCCTTATACTAACTGTAAGACTCGAAGCTAATCTTCCATTTTGTTTGCGAAATTATGTTTGGAGCCAAAAAATTTGAGGCATTCGAATAATTGCATTTCAACCTTCCTGGTGGTTGTCTCGACGAGGTATCTCGTCAAACTGACCGGTTCTTGATGGACAATATATCTCGTCGAAATCAATTAGGGGTTTAAATCAATTAGGTGAAGAAAAAAATTAAAGAATAACAAAACACAGTTAAAGTTTTATAATTTTTTGATTGTGAACAACACATTTACACATTTACCCATAACTTATTTTTTGTAATGGCATTGTGAGCATTACATTCTTTTATACAAATTCAACAATTATTTCAGGTATATATTTAGTTTGGATTTTAATACAATCACATACCATAGATTAGGTTAAATACTTAAAAGGGTAAACATGTAAAAGTCTTAAAAGTATTTAAAATTAGAACGTTTTGAACACAATGATATAGAAATAATGGTGTTTTAACCCTGCGAGTGGTTTTGACAGATCTGATTAATTTTTTTAACTGATGAGACATAATACCATTAATATATTACCGAATGTGGGATGATGACAAGATCGAGATGTAGTCAGTTTTCGTCTAATGATAGGATACCTCTCGAGAAATGAACCAAGAGGATTAAACAATAAAGCGTGTGACGTGTAAAAACATTTGTGTATTTTTTGGAGGTCGCAAATGACCATGGGATTTCAGAGATTACATTAAGACATTAAAGAATGTCACTATGGAAATTTCCTTGCGTATTTAGAAAAAAAAAAGGTAATTGGTTTTCGCAATTCAATTAATTTTGATTTAATTTACTATTTTACCAAGGCCCTTACTATATTAGTTTCATTTTATTTTGCATAATTATTAACTAATGACATTTCGTAGTTAACATTTTTTAAACGTGTGAGTGTGTAACTTGAAAACAATTTTTGGAGATATGCTAATTAAAAAGCAATAATTACTTATCCTGATTTGAGGGTCGTTTCTTTACTCCTTAGTAAAACGTTACGGTTATGTTTATTCTTAGAGCCATTGAGCTGAGTTGTTTTTATCAGAAACTGTCCCGCGATAATTTTTTAGTAAGATATTTGCGAAACGACACGTTTAAAAATACCCTCCATATCGTATTATTTCTTTTTCAACTCAAAAACCATTATTACTAACGGTAGGTAGTTGAATTAACATCGCACTGGATCAACGGAATCTTGGCGACGCTCCATGATCAATCCCGAAAGCAAAGATTCGAGGACAACACATCGTCAGTTTGAATCCACGTCAGATGACCCTAAAAGGCACCACACTCTTCAAATTTCCACACCACGCCAACATGAAGTTTGGTCTTAGGTTTTATGGTGCAAGGCCCATATTTGGCCAAACTGCGCCAAACACAATACAAGCAATTAATTGACAATACAATTGTGAAAAGAAGGATGTAGAGGAGAAAAAAGAGAAAACATCGCATTGGCATCCGAAGCGAGGTAGTTTGTGGCCACGACAAATTTAACGTGCTCCAGCTCTCACGTACATGACGGTTTTTGGTCGGATCGTTTCGACATGGCAACCCTCATAATCCTAAACCTCTACTCATCCAACCGGACTGCATTGTTACGAGAATATACTAAATCAATATCACATATTTTTAGGGTTCGCAATGCTATCTGATATATTTGAACAAACCACATTATTCCAAAAGATCTAGCACGCAATTCTCGGATGATTAAACTGAACACAAGGAATCATTTATACGTATGCCACAGGGCATCGGATACAATCTCTCTCAACACACATTGAGGTTAACAAAGGAATTAATAAATATGCCTGAAGTCACAGCGCTCTAACGTTGGAGATCTTTTGGGACCGATAATGGGCAAGTCGTAGAACTTTTGGGACCGATAATAAGATGATTTCTTCAGCCATTATGAGTAGTGGTTATGGGGTCATTCGAATTATTTTCTAATATACAGGGCATTGCAAAGGATATCGACCACTTATTTCTTGGAAGATTGCATTTCTTCTGATTTGAATGAGCAAAAACTGCTGATGGTTATAATCTGGCTGATTACTACAGAACTCAAGATCTGAACGAAACTTTGGAATCACTTAGCTATACCGTCAAGAGATATTCAACTTCTCTTTCTTACTAAAGATAGATATCACTACTCGTTGAAACACTGCACAATTATTATTTGACGAATAATTCGAAGATAGGAAGGACGTGTTTGGAAAACGTACAATTTAGTTTAAAAAAATGAAATGTAAAGGTACATTTTTGGTAATTTTTAATTAAGGTCGTACTAGAGAAAAACAACGGATTATTGATGACGGTCCGGGATCTATCCTCTAAGAGACAATTTGAGGACAATACCAAGTAATTTAGAACCACGGTCAGATGACGAGGCAACACCTGAGCCAGCACCCCACTCTCCAAACATTCACACCAAACCAACGTGAGGACTATCGGCCCCGACAGATTTAAAGTGCACCAGCCGCCTCTACACCATACGCTTACAAATACACATGCACTGACCCGGATTCGAATCGATTTAGAGGCTAATACCTTAACCACCAGATAGGTTGGTCGACGAAATGTAATGGATACAAAAGCAGGAAAAACAATCAAAGTATTTTTGAAACAATGAACATTTTTTGTTTGAAATAATTTTCGTTGTAATGAATTACAAGAATTTTATTTCGTCAAGTGTACTTTAGATAAGTATTGGTATGTCCTGACTTTGGTGTCTTATAACATATTCAAATACACTGCTTTTTACAAGAAATACGCTCTGTCGATAATTTACCCACTACTATATTCTCGTATTTGGAGATGTTACAAATAACTAAGTAGTTTTATGGAGACTTTTAAAACGATATACATTTTTTTTAGAAGTTTTATGCACACATGTTTCGTCCGTCATGACAGCTTATGAAAGCGACTGCAAACGGGATTTCAAAAGAGACGGAAATAATTCGTACACATTTTTCGTTGAAGTATTTGAGGACAGACATAAATGTCTTTTATATTCAGGTTGACAAAGGCGTAATGAAATGGAGCAAAGAAGCGTCTATACAGTCACTTTAACAGTCTGGCTCTCTGCCCACTACCATTATGCGAACTCCTTAGAGCCATAACAACATCAAAACTTTGCATCGGTGCCCCTACAGCCGCGTTTGAAGATCAAAGAAAATACAGCTGTACTTCTACCCATCCCTCAACTCATAAATATTTATGAGCAATATTCGGCTTAATTTGAAGCATTCTTTATCAGTAACTCGCATCCCAAAGTACTCGAACTGGATGAAGTGCGAAATTCTTGCAGGTATTTAAACGCGTAATCGGTTATGTTTCCTGTTAATTTAGTTCCTCCAATCGATTTTTTTAATGCTTTGTATGTATAACAGCATTTAACCTACGAACGCTATTCTAACTCCAATTTATTAGGGATATATGCTTTCTTGTTTCGTGATTTAATAACATTCGAGATCAGAATCCGAAAAATCCAGTAGAAAATTTATTTAATAATGGTATGTGCAATTGAGGCACATAGTTTAATAACATCAAAGTGTTTTAAAATTGAATTTATACCTCGCCCTAATCCTTTTAAACTATGATGGGCACCAACTAAATGCGAAATAGTTTCAGCAAAACTCCAAATGGATATCTTTCTATTTGTCTCGAGATGCAGTTTTTCGTATCGAAGGTAATGTAGAAAGAAAGCACATACAAAGAAAATAACGAAACCGTTAACTGCTGTCGGGTTAAATAGATGTAACTGAAATATACAACGGGGATTATAGGTGCAAACAGACAAATCAGACAGTCTGCGAAGATTTTACTTCCGCTGTCCAAACACTAGTGTGTAATAGAAAACGGGGTTACCTTGTAATGGCATCAGTCTAGGTATTAAAATAAGTCTCGTGGCTTTGGCAACGGATAGAATTGAGTTATCCTCTTCTTTCAGACGTGCTGGCTGAGAATTAAAACATCTTTAGAAAGCAGCGATCAAGGAAGATGGAGATATTCTAATTAATGTCAAGCCTTTTTACCCTCGAAAAGAATTTCCTAGCGGGTAAAATATTGTTTTCCCCCTAATAGCTATGAACTCCAAATTATCTATTATAAACAAGAACTGTTAGTTTATAAAACCATGTTATAAGACCAGATAATGCCAGTTGTGACTGTGGATATTATAAAAACCCGTATTAATAAACTTGCATTCTTTCAATCACCACTCTCAGAATAATTTTAAATTTCCATATAATAGAAAGTATACAATTAGACCAGGCCAGAATGTGCTCGAACTCTATGTAATTTTTCAGTAAATTATTCCTCTAGTTTTTCTACTAGCTTCAGATGTTGATAATGATTCTATCAAAGCTTAACACCAGGTATGACTTTCTTCATCTATCTAATAGAAATGAGAGATCTAGAACTATCATCAGAAATAGTAACTTAAATCTCAAAACCTAATATACTCCTCAATAAACGCTGTAATGACCAGCTTTGTTGTTATTGCAAGTACAACCCACTGCAACTTGAAGCTTCACCTACTTAAAGAGAAGTAAGCATCTTATTTGGTGCTTTAAACCACGCCCGCTACTATCTCTCCTCTAAGACCCATTAAGGCCCGGTGCACACATCTGGTTTTTCAACGTGCGGCGCCACTGCGGCATCGAAGCCCAACTATGCACACAAAACCGGGAAATGACGCACGAACTCATTTCACGCCATTTGCGATAAATATTCTATCGAAGAAAACGTGTTTATTTTGCTTACTTGGTGTAAAAAAAAGTATATTTTGAAACAAAATAGACGTTACTGGATCAAACCATTTATTAATTATTATTTATATTCCATTTGTTTATGAAAACAAGGTACTTCAGAAAGGAGACTCATGTGCGTCGAACGTGCAGCGCCATGGGGAATTGTGGTACAAATTGCACGCGTTGGACGCCCGTCGTCCCAGCAGCACTGGAGGCATGTGTGTACTGCTCCATAGGATCTAAAGCATCTCAGACCGCACTTGCGTTGCGGCAGCGGTGCTGCACGTTGAAATACGAGTTGTGTGCACCGGGCCTAAGACTATAAAGCAGGGGTGGCCAGCTACGCTACCTTTGGAAGCCCCATTTCAGGAAGGAATATTTGAAAAAGCCCTTTATTTATCATTGATAACCAAACAATGAGAAACTGAAAATTAGTTCAATTTTTTTAAAGTTTACCCACAGGTCTCCCCTCTCCCAGTCAGTTAGCTGTTGGAGCTACCGGGGCTTCAAGAAGAGGGAGTAATGAAACAGGTAAAACAGAATGGTTGTCAACCGCGCGCGTATAGCCTTGGAAACAGGTTCCGGAACAAAACTATCCTAAAACCAAAGTGTGCGCAGAGACTAATCTCAATTTTCAGTACTTCGTATTGTTGTGAGTCTGTATTTAACACTTCAATTTACTAAAAACTAGCTACTGTGTAGCCAGCCCAGCGTTGTCCGTGACAATTCATTTCGTGGGGTCATGTGTGACCACTGCTTGCTAACGCTATCCAACCCCCCCCCCCAAAAAAAAAACAAAAAAAAAAAAACACCACAGGTAACTACGTGATGGCTTCAAAGTGGAAAGTAATAAATGCCCAGAAATTAATTAAAAAATATTTTAAATTAAAATTTAAAAATCGGGCTGGACACATTAAATTGTACTGATACTCCAAATATTAAAAAAAAAAAAAACAATAATTTTAAGAATGTGTCCCACCTAAACCCGAAACGATACGGGTTACAATTGAAAATGATTTATTTAAAGAAAATCACATTTAAGGTATCGACCTGGTATAAAATTTTCGAGATTTCAAATCCGTTAAAATTTTCACTATCTTTAACGATTGCGAAGATATAAAACCTCAAATAGTCTTTGCCCGTGACAAAGTTCAAATCGCTAGCAAGAAAGTTATACAGGGTGGAGCGGGGTAAATTGATTATTTTAGAATTCACGCTGTGGCGGCACTGTTGGTCGAAGAGAGGGGAGAGTGGGAGTGGTTTATAGTGACCGACGGGAGGTTTATGTTCATCTACTGTTCAGTTGCCATAATGCAGTGGACACGTGAGGAGCGCTCATTTTGTGTGAAGTGTATTTCTCGAATTCCCACTCGATCATTGCAATGCAGCGTGATTTTTGTTTGCGATTTGCAGATCCTCCACGCGGACGTGTTCCTGGACGTTTTTTCTTTTGGGTTATCTGAAGTCAAAGGTGTATTGCAACCGTCCCAACACCCTGGAAGATCTACAGAACAATATTGAGGCTGAAATTGCAAGAATACCAGAAGACATGCTTGAAAGAGTGCATGAAAATTTCAGAAAACGACTGCAGCAGTGTGTGGATTGTGAAGGTGGACATTTTCCAGATACACTGTTTAAAACCACGGAATTCGAAACTTCCATTATTGTCCAATATGAGAAAAATATAAGTTTCTAAGTGTTCATTATTTTTTTATTTTATTCCCAAATCAGCAAATTACCGTGCTCCACCCTGTACTAATCAACAACAACGTAAATCAAAATACGCTAGAGTCGGAAATCCGTTAAGAAGAAAAAAAAACAAAGACTGTTTTTCTCCTTAACTGCGCATTGTTCCAAAAGCATTAGGATGAAAAACGCAGAATCTGTCCTTTCTTTATTACGTGACGTCAGCTCTTCGAGTGACTTCCTAACTTGCCATAGCTTGCCTCGAAAAACGCAAAATCGTTTGCTTTCTTCAATCGAGGAGCTATGACGTCGGATTCGCGAAAAGACGAACGGAGAGGGTAAAAAACTGATAAATAAATTTTAAAATGTTCTAGATTAAATTTTAAAATTAGGACTGGACACAAAATTCGCAAAACATTAGGACTATCTATGTGTCAAATTTCATTCTTGCTTGTGCCATAGATTCGTCAGGACACTGCATACATACAGACACACAGAGAAATACTTACTTTTATAATATTTATTAAAATTAAGCATCGGTCTGTATAAACTTAGCATCAACTGAGCTTGTGGGAACTGCTCTAACAAGTCATCAACCAAACTTTCGACAGCTAATTGCTAAGATGGACAACATTCTATAAGGCATTCACAAGCAAATCTGAGTTTTAAAGATATTTTTTATATAATTGTTAAATAGAATCAGTACAATACTTTTTAATAACATTTATTATTCTTTCGTTTTTGAATAACTTTGTAACAAGAAATGAAATAAAATAGTTACTTTTGGATATCATCAGGTGTCATACATCATTTGTATAAGACAAGGGTTCCCAAACTTATCCAAGTCGTGGCACCCTTAAAGGAATTAAGGAATTGCAATTTTCTCACGGCACCCTCGTAATGTCATATCTCTCTCTGTGGCATATTATATATATATATATATATATATATATATATATATATATATATATATATATATATATATATATATATATATATATATATATATATATATAAATTAGGAAGTTTTTTTTTTTGTTTTCTTCACTTTTTTACAATTTTTAAAGAACAAGGTGTTAAACTTGGACCTAATTGATGAAACAACGCAAAATAACGGAACATTTCAGAGTAAATAAGACACAGAAAAATGAGAAGATTTGCAAGTAAAATTTGTTGCATTGTAGTAAGAAAGTTTTTGCTATTTATATATCTGCTATTTTACTATTGCAAACGCAAAATTTGTGCAGGAGGGGGGTAAAATTAAGTTTTTTTTAAATAAAAAATGCGAATAATCCAAAATTTGGGAAAGTTTGAAATTTGGAATGGACGAGGTCCGTAGGATTCCGGATTTGGAACTTTGCACTGTATGTATATTTCATATTTGTAGGACTTTGAAGAAGAAATTAGAGAAGTAAGTGGTAAGAACATAAACAAATTAATACAACTCGTATATGAAATTCACACAAATACTTTAATTGTACTTAATAGAAAAGCATAGGTAGGTGAAAATATAAATAAAGCATAAAATTACATTCAACATGCTCTTGGTAAGAAAGTGAACTGATTTTTGAAGAGTGACCGTAACACTTTTTTCTGTTGCTTAGCAATAGCTTAGATTAGAGATCATGGGCGCTTCGCGGCACCCCTCATCTCTCTACGTAGCACCCCAGGGTGCCGCGGCACACTCTTTGGAAACCCCTGGTATAAGAGCCTCATCACACACGTGAGAGAGCCTTGTTATGGCCACCCCTGCTATAAAGGTTCCAACAAACTCGTTTATGTTCAGTCAAGCTATGAATTTCACAGGAGATTGAGATTCAAAGACCCAGGAACTCCATGCTCCCTAAAACTGTCCAGAATACATAGCCAAGGGGCACAGCTTTGACATACATCTCGATAAGTGGAAACGCTCTTGGGCGCTTTCTTTTTGGTGTACTTTTTTTGTAGCCAAGGAAGAAAAATTTATTGAAAAAACATGCTTTTTTTTAACAGAAGTTAAGTAGCACAAATTACAATTCTTGCACAAAATTTCACTGGAGCGTTGAATTCTGTGCACAATAATTCCGATTTAATTAATCCCGATTCCATAAGGAAATAACAAAACTGCTTATCCTGTCATAAATGTAAGCAAATTTAATTATTAGCCACTTCCTACAGCTGCACTACCACCAAGAAAACAAACTTCAAATTTCTCAAAAGAATATACCCTGAAATTTATCTACAACACTAAATACAGAAGGCATGTTAAAAAGTAAAAAGATATCGATTTTCAAAAGAAAATAGCAAGAAACAACTCAACTCGATGCGACTGCTCTGGACCATGACTAAAATCAGACGTTTTAATCCTTCCAGTTTACATAAAACAGAAAAGAAGGGGAGAAAATTGGAAGAACCAATGAAATCAAAGGACACTTTAACGGAAATAAAAAGAACATTCTGGAATATTCGAAAACAAATTTAAACTTTCCGCTTACCGAAGATGCCACAGGAACGGGAAGCATATAACCTACTTTTACTCGAGTCGAAGCTAGGGAAAAATTTTAAGCCCGCTGATTCGTTGGTTTCTCACCGTCATCTATGACGTCTCTCTTAAACTTTCGAATTAAAAGAATGTTGTTTTTTTCCCAATTAAAAGAATGTTCATTGTAATCGCGAAAATGTGCAGTCTATTGTATAAGGTGTTCCGAACAGTTAATTGAGAATCATTAATAAAATATCCACTGAGCACGAGACATGCAATTGCAAGTAAATATGTATACTTCTAACCATGCGTACTATGAGTGACGTCATAGATCATGGGGTGAGAAACCAACAAATTAGCAGGCTTAAAATTTTCTCATAGTTTCTACTCGAGTAAAGGTAGGTTATATGCGAACGAGAATGACCCCAATAAGAATGGGTTGCCTTCATCTGCCAAAACTCGCCACAAACAGAGCGCAAGCCTTACCACCAATCAAGGTGTATATCAAAGCAGTACCGTCCAATGTCTGCTATATTAGAATTAACTATTCCACAAATATTAATTGTAAAGCTACGTACCGCCACTGTCGTCGAAGTCCGAATAAGTTGGTGGAGCATGTCTCCTTCGTACAGCTGGCCTGGTCACTTCCATCGGAGATTCCGTGGATGTCGTGGACACACAATACCTGCGGTGGACGTCTCTCCTCAAGGACTGAAGACGGCTGAACTCCTTGGGGTCGTGTGCGTCGGGGAACTTGAACGCACAGCAGTGGTAGGGGTAGGTCAGGTGGGCTTCCTTTATTTCCGGAAAGTGCAGGACAGACGGTAACTTCCACATGGCGAAGGTGTCTTTCATTTTCAGAACCTCCAAACCCTCCAGACCTTGGGTTGGCAGCCGCCGGATGACTGTTCCGGAGAGATCACTGTGCGGGAGGAAAGGACGAATAGAATAAAAAGTGGTGAATAACTTTTATAACTAAAAAGAAATGGCGAATTTGTTGAATGGAGCGAACTGCTAGTGTTAACAACCGAAAATTGAACCGTTATTTTTGAAAGTGGTATAAGTCCATTTTTCCATACATCGAAATATTTAACAATTATTGGCAAACGTTGCTCATTTCGGATAATGTTTTTAACCCTATAAACCTGTTAAATTTTTTTATGCAATAATAATTTTTAAAATTGTTAAAGAAAATAAATTTTTTTTTTCAAAGTATACTTATACCATTTAAAAAAAATAGCGGCTCAATTAATATTCACTAGCAAACACTTCAGATGTATACAGACGTACAAAATTTAAGGATTACGATTGAGTACCGTGCTAAGGATCTGTACCGATGTATCTCAAATGATAAATTAATATTCCACAAGCTATGCGGAATAAAATAAGAACTATCCTATGCCTCGTGACGCAGCTGGGAACTAAAAAAGTTATTCAAGTTGTTACCACCGCCCAGCCTAGAGTGCCCATATAATAAGAGTGGCGACATACGGGAAACACTTTCTGATTGGCTTAGAGACCTTTTCTACCGCCCGAAGCGGTCTTTTCCCAGATTCCGTAGACTTAACATGGGAACTTTTTGTGTGTTCGAGAAAAACGTGTGTATATTAAATTAAAAAGAAAATATAGCTTATTCGTGTTCCATTTCGTGTTTTAGAATTTTTATTTATAATTATTTTTGCGTTTGGTCAGTATAAAATGGAAGACTTTTTTAAGTAAATAGCTTTTTTTGAACAACATGGTGTTTCCCGCAATCTAAGTTAGTGCGTTGTGCAATTCATCTCATCAATTACGCATGTAATTGAGCGTTTATATGATTCATTTTTCCGAATGTATCCATATTATAACAATCATATGCTTTTTGTTCTCCTTGAAATGATACATTAATTCGCCCAGCAACCTTCTTTGAGACGATTCTGGTAGAAAAATGGCTGCCGCGCATGCGCATTGGGCCAAATTTGGTCCCTTGCCGCCACTCATTATATAGGCACTCTAGTCCAGCCTTAAGCCGTATCACCACGTAATTTTGAACCCCGGTCAGATGACGAGGCAACATCTGAGCTGGCACCCCACTCTCCTCCCACTTCTTATTTTCCCATGGGGTTATTCCTATGGGGCCAATGTGTTTAGTATGCACGGAGATTGCAGTCCGGGATACTCTGGCAATCTTTTCCTACTTTATACCCACTACAATATTTCCAGTCCCTTTTATTTTCCGTTTATATTGTTTAAGGTAAGGTAATTTTAATTAACGTTGCACTAGAGCAACACAACGGACTATTGGCGACGGTCCAGGATCAAACCCGAAGGGAAAGATCGAGGACAACACCACGCAACTTTGAACCACGGTCACATGACGCAGTCACACTTGAAAACCAGTCTCCAAACTTTCACACCACGCCAACGTGAGGACATTTGAGGCCTCTACAGATTTAACGTGCAGCAGCACCCTTTGTACACGAAGGTCTATGGTTGGATTCGAACTCGAAACCAGTCGTTACTCTTCCAACCGGGCTACCTCGATTCCGCTGGGTGTGTCTTCGTTTGCCAAACGCGCTAGCAACCTGTGAGTTTTAGTGGAAGTAGGTTCGATTCCTGCATCTATCCTGAGAGTTGTTTTATCATCTGGATCTTTAAATAAAATCGTTCTTTGCGTGTTCATAACAATTTTACTGACTTAAAAAACTTTACTTGGTACATCTTCACCAGACCTGGCCGTACTCTATGAAAAAAAAGCAACCTACCGAACATTGACAAAGTAGTGAGTTTCTCATGAGCTACAAATAAAGAGTGTTTTCTCTAATTAGGAACTTGCTTTGTCGTATTATCGGAAGTTTTATGCGTTGCGTAAAAATGCCAAAACATGTCCCAACAAATTCTAGAGAAGAATGGTAGTTAAAATTTAAGTGACTATAATAAAGAGAATAAAGCTTACTAACTATAGATAAGCATTTCATGTGTTGCTTGTAAACGAGTGTATTGAATAAATAAATGTTTTCCTCAAAGAGCGAATGTGTTAAACGTTTGTACAGTGTAACAATGTATTAAAAGTTTGTTCCTGTTCTATCAGGATGCGTAGAAAAAGCAAAGCGATTTACTTTCCATTTATTACTTTGTCAAGGCTTGTGGAAAAATAAGAAAACAAAAATGCACTGTGCATTTTTAAATCTAGAAATGAGTTTTAAATTCTTAATTTCTTAACGCAACTCGAAACAAATGGTGTAAAAGATAAAGTGAGGGAAATAAATTACACGTCTGATCTGAATGAAGAAAAAAAGAAAATCCGATCAACATTACTAAATCCTCTTCTGACGAAACGGTTTTTCTCATTGCCAGATTTTTTAAGAAAAGCAGAACTCGAAAGCCACAAAGAATTATTCCAAACAAAAGGACAAAACACGAGCCATATACATGTATATACAATGGAGTACGATAATACATTTTCCAACACTCCGGGTATTCAATAATAGAAGAATTTCGAGTAAAAATAAATTGAATTAGTGATTGGCTGTGACGATTATAAAACAAAATTGAACCAATGATTTCAATGTGGAATCTTTTAAATAATAGAAAGCGATCCTTTATGAATAGATGAAATACGCGCGTCTCAGCAAATTAATTTTTTAATTAAAATGTTCTGTTATTTCTAGACGACTAAAAAATATAATTTCGTAAAGAATTTGATAGTATAATCGAACGCTACTTTACGAAACAATAGAGCTATTATCAATATTTCTGAGAAACAATGTGTTCCTTTTAATGTTTTGTATCAGTATGTATTTTAATTAACATCGCACTGGAGCAACACAACATGCTATTGTCGACGGTTCGAGTTTCGTATCGGGTAGATTTCTTAGCTCAATCTATCCAATTACATAAAGTAACAATTTAAAAAATCTCACATATAGCTGTGATGGTTCTATTATGATTGATAACATTCCTATTAAAATATCACACTCATGTCAAAAATTATCATTGTATACCGAAAAATAATTATGTTCCATGAAATGCCCAATCGATGTAAACGATTTTTGCAGGGAATCTGTGAAAGGCAAGCCTAATTACTATTATCCAATCAAAAGTGATCAAATGGTTTCTGATATGCTATGAAAGCGTTACGTCATCTGACGGTGAATCAAGTGCTCTGCGCAAAGGGAATATCCGAGTGACTTTCTGATATACAGCGTTTGATTTCAGTATGTAAGGAATCGAAACGGTTTGTTATGGCTCCGAAGTATCATTTGGAAGAATCTGTGATTTGGCACATTATTGGCCGTTTAGAAGCAGGACAGACAATCATGGAAGCAGCGATATATGTGAATATTTCAAGACAGACAGTCTCTTCGCTAAGGAAACAATTTCAGATGTCTGGAACTGTTGTAAGGAGACCTGGACAAGGTCGTAAACTTATAACAACTTCTTCTCAAGATCGATATATGGCAATAACTGCCCGTCGTAACAGGAAGTCTACTACTCTGCAGTTAAGTTCAGAGATTGCAGCCGCCAAGGGAACTGTTGTATCATGTCGATCATTACGAGGTGTTGTCGTCGATTCTTTCCCTTAAAGGATTGATCCCGGAAAGCCGTCAATAGCCCGTATGTTGCTCTAGTACGACGTTAATTAAAAATTACCAATTACCATGTTGAACTGTATTCAAAAAGCTTAATGAAAAGGGCCTTTTTTTCCAGACAGCCAATGGTATGTGTTCGCTGTCACACAACACAAGAGGAATCGCTTTAATTGATGCAAGGAAATCAGAACTGGAGTCAACACCAATGGACCCATGTTCTCTTTATGATGAGTCGAGATTTAGTTTAACAACTGATTATACACGTTTTTACATCTGTTACATCAACAAAATTATTAAATGTGACCGGTTTGGTATGTGTGACCGAATGTGACCGGCAGGTGTGATGTGTGGACAGGAATAATGATCGATGGACGTAGGCCCCTACACCTTTCTAACCAATGATTGGTGACCTACCGGCCAGAGATATCGGCATGAGGTAGAACGTTATGTAAAACTTTTCAGAGGTGCATATGAATCTGATTTTTTATTTAGGATTGATTTTTATTAGGATGTTCTCGTCCACATCTAGCAAACTTTGTTCACGAATTGCTACACGCGTTGACAATTGCACGGATAAATCCTCCTCCAAGAGATCTAAATGCTCTGATGACCGTATTGTTTAACCGTCTTAATACTCCAAACTGTGGTTAACATTATTGCCAGCAAAAAAAAACACGCTGTGATATGTGTGAACAAGTCAGCGCCGATCACATTCCATATTAAATTCATACGCCTTAATTTTTTTCTAAGTTGTTTTTTTTAACTCTTCTTGTTACATATTATTGCTATGTTTATTGTTTCATGCTACAGTTTTATATCATATGCAGTGTTCTTATATTTTTTCCTGTGTTTACATATTAAGATATGTCTTATCCCCCAACAAATTCATAAAAGTATAGTTCACAGTTTCTGAAAAATCCGTGATTCTATGCGTGTAAAGATAATTTTGGACACCAGTGTAGTTAGCGTTACAGTAGTGACATGATTTTAATTCACTTTCGTCCATTCATTGCCAAATGGTGATGGTAAGCGTTGCTGATACAGACACCAACATGGCGAACTTTGAGACTATGCCCATCCATTGATACATAATCTGATTGGTCGTGCAGTAGAGCTTGGTGATATCACCATTATTGTCGTCACTCTAAAATTGCACATTTATACACCGACTCTGTCATTTGATCAAATATCGCTAAACGAGATGGTAAGAAACCAAATCGGTCAAACAAGACAGTTTTTCATAGATCAGTCACGTGACTATTAGTCGACATGTTGGTAGCAGTTTTTGAAAAGTTCCTCTTAATAGCAATGCTCAGTCACTTATATTTCACGTCTTAGAGACAGTCTGTCACGGAATATGTAAGATGGTAGGTAGGTTTTTAATTAAACGTTGCACTGGAGCAACAAAACGGGCTATTGGTGGTGGTCCGGGATCACAGCCAAAGAGAAAGATCCGAGGTCACCCCACATAATTTTGAACCACGGTCAAATGACGCTGTACATATGTGTGTAAAAATATGACATGCTTAAACTTACAGAGATCTGAGATTTTTCAATCCAGTGAAGGCGTCGTCAGTGATGAGTCGCAAATTTGTGTTCCCCTTCAAGCTCCTGAAATAGGCAAAAGACAGCATGATACAATTTGCTAGAAACAAAAGATATCGGATTTACTTTAAATACTTTCGCTGCCAAAGCTGATATGGTGCGTTGATAGTTATTGCCCCACCGTAGAAATGTGTTTTTCCCACAAGCCAATACCAGCCTCGACAATACCAGAATAGATTGGCGAAAGCTCAGCTAACAAATTTGTAATTTAGTCATCTGTTATAGGCTTATTAGATTGCATTTTTCTATATTTTGGAGCGTGAAGGCTCTGCAGAACTATTGTCTCTACAACTCATACACGGAAGAGCCAAAACATTATGACCACCCACTCAATAACACGTTGCGCCTCCTTTGGCCTGAAAAAAAAGCTGCAACTAGTATGTGACCACGAGTTCATGTTACATGACTTGAGACAGGTTGTACCAAATGTCTAAGCAACGGTCACGAAAAGTCGAGATATTGGGACATGATGGAATTTGAGCTATGAGCTGCCGCTCCATGACACCCCAAATGTTCTCTATCGCATAAATATCCGGCGAGTTAGGTGGCCAGGACATTAAGTGGAATTCATCTATATGCTACTCGAACCACTCCATTTCAATCCGAGATTTGTGACATGGGACGTTATCCTATTTGAAGCTTCCATTTCCATGGTTGGGAAGGCAGACGCCATGTAAGGGTGCAACTGATCCGCAATGATGTTCAGATAGTTCGCAGCGTTCATGGTCTGTTCTACCACAACTACGGGTCCCAGAGTCGCCCACGAGAACGTCCTTCACAGCATAATACCGCCACCACCAGCCTGTGTATGACCTGCTGTAAGAGAGGGGAGCAACTGTTCGCCTGGCAGACGGCGTACCCTGACACGACCATCGATGTGATGAATGAGAAATCTGGATTCATCTGACCAGGCAATTCTTTTCCTCTCATCCGTGGTCCAGTCTCGATATTCCCGAACCCATTGTAAGCGTACTTGACGATGACGTTTGATCAACAGAGGCACACGAGTGGGACGTCTGCTGCACAGTCCCATATTCAACAGTGTCCACTGAACTGTGGGTGCCGAAACACTTGCGCTTGGACCTGCATTCTATTGGGCTGTCAGCTGAGCCACTGTCTCGCGCCGATATTGCTTTACCAAGCGGGACAGTCTGCGACGTCTTTTTTCTTTGATGCCGCATGGACGACCAAGACCTTGGCATCTACTGCTGGTGTCACCGTCATTTATCCACTTTGCATGAATACTTTCAACGGCAGATCGTAAACAACCTACCAGTCGTGCAGTTTCGGTGAAACTCGTTCCGAGTCTTCGGACCATTACGATCTGCCCTCTATCAAATTCCTATAGATCAGCAGGCTTTCCAATTACTCGCAAAAGTAATTGCAAGAATAATTACTTAACTTCTCCAGCAGCAGTCAAATACCATTCTCACTTAATCACATGCCCTCCACATCATCCAGACGAGTAGATTGAAACATGTGGGGATTGTCATAATGTTTTGGCTCGTCAGTGTATATTACAATATTTTTTTTAAATAACTATTAAAGCTATAAATTTGATACAACATACCATTACAACTAGCTTCTAACCTTTACTCCACGCCAATACCACACCAATACCTACATATAATGCCGATTGAAGCGGAAAAAAATGTTGAGGGGCAGCTCTTCCCGCGCGAACGCGTGGCTGGCTATTGAGACATCACTCCACACCACAAGCTAGCGCGTGATTGGCTTTTTAGTGTTCACGCCACATCACGCGCTGGCGCAAGGTCGGCAGCGAAAGTGTTAAGCAATTTCCTTAGAATTCAAGTTTCAATCAATGGTTATGGCCATTCGTTATGTTTTGTGACACAATTTTCTATTAATTTTCGTTTTATTTTTTATGTTTACGACTCATTTCAACATTAATTTCTTATAAAATATTGAAAAATGAAATTTACGTCCATTTCTCCAAGATCTTTTAACCCAACAATTGGTTTGAACGAGATATAGTCCATCCAGATTTGACCAGTTTTTCTAAGTACGCGATAATTCGACGAGATAAAACTATGATATTTTTCCAGGGAAATGAAGATCTAAGAAGAAAAAATAAATTGTCTCCTGCCGAGAACTACTGAGAGTTTGTAGCAGTTTTTGCACCAAGGTCTGGAAACTACTGGACAGTTTTCGACGCGAAGAAAAACCACTAAGAGAGTTTTAAAGGTGTCAACACAATGTTACTCAAGTTCAAAAAGTATTTTTTTAAGCTAAATTTGTGTTTTGATATGTGTAAGAAAAGTGACGCAACTCAAAATTGCAGCATTTGAGAAAAATAAACTTAAAGAACACTTTTAAACTTATATTGAAATAGTAAAAGCTTCTCTTAATTTTCAGGTAAGTATTTATGTCTTCAAATTCTATTATATTCTGTAGAATAGTAATAAACAGATGGGGCACCTCATACATATTTTTCAATGACAACCTCAAAATTTTGATTTTTTGACTTGTGTCACTTTTTTTGCAGTGGTACGATATGGTTACTAATTATATGATTAATTAGACGTTAATTACAAAATTGGCAGAATTAACTTAAAAGAGCAGCGTATTGTCTTCAGAACCGCATAAGTTAAAAATAACGGTATAGCTGCAGTTTACGTTTATAGCGGTGGCAACGACCTTAGCGCTTTTTTTTTTGGCGCAATCCTAAAGTCGCCAAAAAAAAGAGTTATTTTAAAAATCTTTCTTTTAAAACGTAAGTAATAAACTTCAGAAACACATTTGTGAACGTTTTAAAAATATATTAATCAAACGACAGTTTAACATATTTTGAAAGAACTTTCTAGAATATTCCAAATGAAAATTTAAACTTTCCGCTTCCCGAGGTTGCCATAAGTAACGCAATGACCATAATACAGATGGGTTGCCTTAACCTGCCTTAACTCACTACTAAAAGTAAGCCAAAAAAGCGCCAAGGCCGTTGTCACCGCTATAAATGCAGACTGTAGCTGTACCAAGCTAACATTCTCTTGCTTCTGAATTAACACTCCGTTTTTATTTGACATTTTACCAGTAATTTGTAACGTTCTTCCGGGCTTTAAAAATTATTAATTTATTTAGTAGGGCTTTAAATTGAAATGAAACTCACAAGCGTATAGACATAAAATTATACTTACAAATTTGCTATTTGGGAGTCATGGAAGGACCAGTCTTCAATTACTTCAATATCGTTGTGGTCTAAGATTCTAAAATAGTAAAGAGAAGTTATTCCTAACAAAAAAAAATGGAAAATATTACAAATTAATGGAATATATATATATATATATATATATATATATATATATATATATATATATATATATATATATATATATATATATATATATATATATATATATATACACTCAGGAACATTGAAAATAGCGTACCAAGAAGAAAGCATCGGATTGAAATTAAATTTGCTACACATAATGATACAGATGAGAGATTCACTTGATTTCAAAATCAAGACAATTAAACAAATACAGTGTGTAAAATTAGACAAATACAGTGCAAATTCAATAGCGCGTCAAACCGCCTCCTGCTGCAATACATGCTGCAACACGATCCGGCATTGAGTTGATTAGACGTCTGATGTTGTCCTGAGGTAGATGGGCCCACAAATCTTGAGCAGCCACCTCCAAATCATGTAATAACACGGCGGCATCTGGCGTTTTAGCTGGTCACAAACCTGCTCTATAAGGGACAAGTCCGGGGAGTGGGCTGGCCATGGAAGAGTCTGAGCATGACGTAGGAAGTCTTGAGCAACTCGAGATGTATGTGGACGAGAATTATCTTGCTGGAAAATTGCCCCTGGAAGACCATTTAGGAAAGGTACCACATGGGGTCGAAGAATGTCATCAATATAATGTTGGCCCGTTAAGGTTCCATGTACTACAATTAGAGTAGACCGACTATCATAGGCTATGGTCCCCTAGACCAGTGGTCCCCAACCCCCGGGCCGGAACCGGTCCGTGGATCAAATGGTACCGGGCCGCCGAAGGAACATTAAATTATTTCCATTTTATTTACTATGATGCATTTCTCTCGGGTTTTTGCGGTTCTTTCTATGAAATGACCACTCAAATTAGGAGGCGGTAAATCAGAACTTGAAATTTGTTCTGTTACTAGAGCTTCAATTATGATTTCTGAATTCTGTATGTCTCTATTTTCCAATTTTGACAAATGTAACAACTGTTTTCAAGTTGGCAGACAAAGTAGCTGCATTTAAAGCCAAACCTAAGTTGTGGTGACAGCGCGTGAACAGAGGCATTTTGGACATGTTTCAGACATTAGTGGGTATTTTAGGCGAGACTGAGCCTAAGCATTCATTCTCCCAGTTGGTGCACGACTACCTGTCTTTGCTTTTAAAAGAGTTCGAGCGCTACTTCCCAACCACAAAAGACCCACGAACTAGTAAGGAATGGATCCGCGACCCATTTGTCAACAAATCAGGCGAATATAGCATGTCTGTGCAAGAAGAAGATCAACTGCTGGAGATTGCAAATGAAGGCGGCCTTAAAACTACGTTCGAGACAACAACTTTGCCGGTGTTCTGGATTAAAGTCATGGTGGAATACTCTGAGATTGCCACCACAGCACTTAAATCCCTATTGCCCTTTCCGACAACCTATCTGTGTGAAGCGGGGTTTTCTGCAGTGACAGCAATCGAAACAAAACAACAGAATAAACTGGGACTAAGCAACACACTTCGGGTGTCATTGTCTCCTATTACCCCAAGATGAAACCATTTCGTAGCAAAGAAACAAGCTCAGGGTTCTCATTGTTTTAGCGCTCTAGTGAGTTAAAATGTTAAATCACTTTATATTCATTTTTTGGTGTAACTGTATTTTATTTTGAAGTCATGTTTAAATACAATTAAATTAAAATTATTAAATCAAAACAATCTAAAATATAAACAATCAACGTTCCTCCTTCCTCAGCGGGCCGTGTTAAAATTATCAAACGCTGATTCGGTCCGCGGCGATAAAAAGGTTGGGGAGCACTGCCCTAGACCATTACGCCTGCTGTGCGGGCAGTGTGTCGCGCTACAGTGTAGGTGGACTTGTACCGTTCACCAGGGGGCCTCCACACACGTACGCGGTTATCATCTGTCTCCAAAACGAACCGGGATTCATCACTAAACACCACGTTTTGCCAATCTAGGGTATTCCACGTCGCTCTGGCTTGGCACCACTGTAGACGGGGAATCGCCGGTGTTAAGGGCAGTTCACGAAAAGGGCACTTGGATTACAGATTCGCTTCCACAAGGCGTCTGGAAATGGTTTGTGGAACAATTGGCACCCCTTCATCTGAGTGTATCGTGGAACGAGTCACTGTGGGATCTACGAGCGCTTGCCGCACGATCTTTCGATCCTCTCGCCTCATCGTCTTCCTGGTCGCTCCAGACCCGGTACGCCGCACGTGGATACCATCTCGTGTCCACTGCTCCCAACATGTTCTGACGGCACACTCCGAACGATGGACCTGGTGAGCAACATGGCGCGTCGACCAGCCTGCGGTTTTAATGCCGATGATGAGACCCCTCTCAAACTCGTTTCACTGTGTGAAATGTCTTCTCACACGTCTACCTGTCAATTTTCGCTTACTAAAGTCCTCCTAGAGTCGGAATGTGATCGTCACGTTTATGAATCTTCTACTATGCGTTGGTCCCACTTCCTGATTGCAACGCCACTGCAGTGTGTGTGGTCATGCGCATTGGCACCAAACTTGGATCATTTGCATATCAGATCTCATTGTACTTATTTGCAAAGTTTTGCGATTGTACATTTCTTCTTTCTTGGTGCGCTATTTTCAATGTTGCTGAGTGTATAATTTTTATATCAATAATTTTTTAAGTATAGTAATGCTAAGGCTTTGAGACATATTTCAATAATCTAACACATATTAATCATCTCCGTAAGTGTAGTCATGGTAACTTTTGAGACATATTACAGCAATCTGAGACATATTCATCATTTCTGCAAGTGTACTGATGCTAAACTTCAGAGAGATGCCTGTCATCACAAGCTGTTTTACACATTATGATAACAGGTTACTTAAAACCCACTTTGTGGTTGCCTCGACGAGATATCTCGTCATTGGAAGAAAACTGACCAGAACCTGACCAACGAGATACCTCGTCGAAACCCATTGGAGGGTTCAAATATGTCACAAAAAAATACTTGAGACATTTAGAAACAATTTTTTAAGCGAAAATAAAGTAAACAACTTTCACAATGCTTTTCCCGTCCTGATATGCTTGTTTCTGCATCAGATCGTTTTCAAACAGAGTATGACCTTAGCAGGTTGCTTTGGGATATTTGGCGCAAAGTCCACACCAAAAGCAAGACAGACTACGTCG
Organism: Metellina segmentata; assembly: GCA_947359465.1. Lineage (NCBI taxonomy): Eukaryota > Metazoa > Arthropoda > Arachnida > Araneae > Tetragnathidae > Metellina > Metellina segmentata. The sequence continues at coordinate 105,427,180 of OX375875.1, forward strand.
AGTAATTGAAAAAGGAAAGAAATAAGGTCTGTACCGGTCGCTTTAGCACCCCCCCCCCCAATCTGGAATTCAGATCAACCCCGACGCGATAGACAAGCTTAACTATCTGCACTTTGGGTCTCCGTGAGAAAACGGAAGACCAGCTCAAGATTCCGACCTTATGAACTCCAGTCGGAACGCAGGGGAAGCTTCAACAACTTTTCTTAGAATGTGTGGTCGGAGTTCAAACTGAAAACCTCTTTCGCAGGTGTTTGGATCCGCAAGTAGGGATTGCAATCCAGTACGATTTTAAATCCGGCCGACACTTATTCGGCTGGATCCGGCCGGATTGGTACTTTGTTATAATCTATCTAACCAGAAGGAATTTCTCCAAAATTGGCTGAGTGAAATTACGTAAAAAGATATTCTTCCAAATGGACGAACAAAACATTTATTTTAGCATTAGAAAATCAACTTTATTAATACTTATCCATAGGTAGGAAATCGATCACCAACAATTAATTATAGTAACTACTAGTAGTAGGTATTAAACGACTGATGATGATAAGACTTACTATTTTAAACAACAATAATATTTGTTTAAAACGGAGTTCTTTTCTATCTATCTATAATTATAAGTAGTCTCTATTTCTAATGTCGTTGAGCAAATGATAGATAAATTGTACCTAACCTTGTCTCATGCTAACATAAAATATAATCTGTGGCAGTTTTGGGTCAACATAACAAACAATGGAACTCTCAATTCTTCTTAATTGCTTAAATCGAAGTTATAGAATTACGAAAATCACTTTTGAGTTTGAAAGAACTATCTAAGGAAAAAAATCGTATTAAATGTGTCGTCCCCCAACATACTTCTCAATGAACTGTAAATATAACTAGCGGCCGAGAGGGCCCTCTCAGCCTCGACACTAGTTGGTTTAACCGCCATTAAATAGTCGTACATAAGAGACAAATATTTTACTTTGACTTCATTTCATATATATGAAGTCATTTCTTTCTTCAGTATTTTCTCAAAATCTGTTTCTTTTCTAAAGTTTGTCTTTTTGCAATAGTCTTCATTTTCTTGCAGAGTTTGTTTTTCTAATTCCTCTTCATTAAAAAAATATTATTGATAATTTGATTTATTATTTTGCTAGAATTCTCCAAACTGTGGACTTAAAAATATAAAACCGATTCATTTACAATCGATTGCTTTAAACAATTTTGCGATTTTAAACTTTTGTTTGAATAATCGATTATTTAATTTTAAAAAAAATCGTTTTTATCGGATCCGGTTCGGATCCGATAGATGTTGCTGGATCCGGTAAGTAGCCAAATGATGCCGGATCCGGCGAATTACCGGATTCGCCGGATCGGATTGCAATTCCTATCCGCAAGTGAGCGGTGGTTCTGACAAGTTTTTCGAGATTCAACTTAAGATTTGAGAGGAACAGACGTATCCTCCAGACTCTGATTTTTGGGGAAAACAATAGATCAATTGGGTAACTAGGGTTCGTGAAGTCCGTATACACCTAAAATTGTGCTCCCGAGGGATGTGTTATACAGGAAACTGTCTTTTATTGTGTCTTAAAGGGGTCCGGGACACAAAAATCGTCACATTTTCGAAATTTAAAAAAAATTCTTTTAAGAAATTCTTTGTGTTTTTCTGCTTAAAATGACGTTTAAATCCTGTTTCTATCTTAATTAGAACTAGAGATATAATAATTTTTGTGGTGTGCGTTGTTTTGAAAATCTAATACTCTTGAAAGTTGTTGTCATGGTAACAACATCTGTCTTTAAAACTTTAAATGCTTTTTGTTTCTCCATGATTCATTTTTTCAAGATTTCCTGTATTCAAATTGCTATAAGTCGAAAACCAATAAAGTTTAAGGGTTGAAATTTGGAATATATCTTTTTCAAACATTATACTTTAATTTTGATTCAACAAATGTGAAACAAATATTTACTTTTAAAAATATGACTTTTTTAAAAAAAAGTACCTTAAAATTTTCAAAAATTTTCATTCAAATATTTTTTATTTTTTATTAAATTAATATTTTTTAAATTGCTGAATCAAAATGAAAGTTTATAAATTTTTGAATAATTTACTGCAAGAATTATGAAAATGGATCAAAAATATTTTGAGTTTCAACAATTTAAAATAACCCCTCTTTTTTCAAAAAATTTTAATTAAAAATTTTTAAAAAACTTTTGGAAAAAATTTTGTGTTGTGATTTTGTTTATTAGTTAGATGGGTAATTAGTACAAAAATATTCTAAATTCTAAATTAATTAATAAAATTTTTTTTTTCAATGTGTCCCGGACTCCCTTAACTTTCAAACGCAAAGTAAGAAGATGTAGAGGTGTTGTGTTTTCGCGAATTCGTAAAGGAAATTATTCTTTATTTTATCATATGAGGGATAAAGAGTTCACACACGAAGATTCGAGTTGACGGACATGTGAAAACTCTCAATTTCTACGACGCACGCTGTTCAGATTGGACACTGGCTCCCGTCGTTTCCACAAAGTTAGTCAAAGGATCACGCGACGTTAAATTCCGATCACGTTTAATCCGATTTCGGCAGTCACGGAATCAAACTTCACATCATAGGGCATGTGAGATTGCAGGGGAAGTGCGCCCCGTGAATGTAAACTGGTCCGTGATTTACGTAAGGGCTGTCCTCCTCTGCCTAGAAATGTTCGTCGAGTCCTAGTGATTAGTTTCACTACTAGAGAACTTCGAGTTTCTACAGGGAAGTTGCGAAGACCAGACGTTAGTTGGTTCGGGGATGATAACACGAGAGCCATATTTGGCAAGTGCCAAACACAAGACAATGTCACATAAACAATATGAAAGACAACCAACCGGTCTGGTGGTTATGACGTTAGCCTCTAGATAGGAAGATTCCTGGTTCGAATACGGGTCAGTGCACGGATGTTTGTAAGCATATGGTGTAAAGGCGGCTAGTGTACCTTAAATACGTCGTGGCCGAAAGACCTCACGTTGGGTTTGTGTGGAAGTTTGGAGAGTGGAGTGCCAGCTTAGGTGTTGACTCGTCATCTGACCTTGGTTCAAAATTACGTGGTGTTGTCTTCTGGTCTTTTCCTTAGGGAATTGATCCCGGACTGTCGTCAATAGCCCGTTGTGTTGCTCTAATACGACGTTTATTGAAATTATCTTACTTTAATCAATATGAACGGAAAATAAAAGGGACTGGGAACATAGTAGTGGGATTAAAGTAGGAAGAGATTGCCCGTGTATCCCGGGAGTGCAATCTCCTTGCACCCCATCGGAGCAACCCCTTGGGAAACTAAGGACCACCAGAGTACCCAGAGTCCGTGAAGCCCGTACATTCTTAAAGGAGACATTCCTCTGAGACCACAGAGTAAAGAAATGCAGAAATGAAATGGTATATTCCTGCCCGACTCTCTTTGCAAACCAGAAAACAGTCCATGGCCAAACTTACCCCTTCATGTGGAGCTAGTGCCACCCCAGGAAATAATTTTCTAAAATTATCTCCCTTGTAATTTAAAATAAATAAGAGTGTAAACACATTAGTTAAGGAGTAATTGTAATTGTAATTTTAGTTAACGTCGTACTAGAGCAACACAGCGGGCTTTTGACGACGGTCCGGGATCAGTCCCTTAAGGGAAAGATCCGAGGACAACACCTCGTAATTTTGAACCACGGTCAGGTGACGAAGCAACACGTGAGCTGGCACCCCGCTCTCCAAACTTCCACGCCAACCCAACGTGAGGACTTTCGGCCTCGACAGATTTAAGGTGCACCAGCCGCCTCTACACCATACGTTTACAAACATCCATGCCCGGACCCGGATTCGAACCGGGAACCTTCCGATCTAGAGGCTAACACCTTAACCACTATACCGGTTGGTCGGCCATTAGTTAAGGAGGGGAGGTAGTTGAATTACTCTCGCATTGAGGCTACATAAAGGACTGTTGGTGACAGTCTGAGATCGTTCCCGAAAGGAAAGCTCCCAAGAGAACACTTCGGAATTTTTAACCACTGAGATGGTATCCCACTCTCCAAGCTCCCCATCACACCAATGTGAGGAATTTGATGCCACGACAGTTTGAAAGTGCACTAGTCCTTTCGTACGCCTGGTTGATCGAGTTTTAACTCGCAACCCACCGGTTGCAAATGCACTACTATTTCAATATGAATGCTGCGTTTTTTATTAGGTAAAGGTCTGCAAGTGAGGAGTGAAGTTACGATCTTTTCAAATACCTCTGGGGCAGAGAAGTAATTGAATCAATTTAAATGCTAAAGATTATAAATTCCGCACTTCTCACCTTACCGTTATTTATTGATCGATGTATTTATGACTCAAGTCAGTCTCGTTATTGCTTTATTCCTTCAAAACAAAACAAAAAACTCTTTGGAGCAGTAAGAAAGAACGTGCAGTTTAAATTTCTGCTTGTATAGTTGAATATAAAAAACTTTTCTGTAGTTTTATTAATTGGATGTCATTACGAAAGAAAACGTATGTAGTGAATACATAGTACTTACGTGAATGCTATATTTATCATTAACAATTTCGTGCTTTTTACAGTGTGCTTCGGAAATATCTGGCCCAATCGTAAGGAGTGGTTCGGTGCTTAGGCAATGCCTCCTATCAGTCGAAAGTCTTAGGTCAGTCGAAAACGTCGTTTGTGTGGCGTCTGACATCATACCCCACTAGGATTTTCAAGTTACGAATTCGCATAGCGATGCATGACATTGAATATCCGGGTTGGGATTGACGCGTAACGCCACAGAAACGACGCTATCGACTTACCTAAACAGCGGCCTCCATCGTCTAAACGTTGCAGTTCCCGAAACACATGCTATGCAGTATTTTTTTTATATTCTGGGTCTTCTATCTATCCTTTGTAATTTGGTTAGACATTTTAGAAACACCTGCAGTGTATTTTATTACAAATTCCTTTTGGTCAAAGTATAGATCAAGTCCAAAACACCATGTTGTGCAAATCGTACTGAAGCAACACCTAATCACCCAAGAACTGTACAAGAGACAGAACAATTGGTTCATGGCAAAGAGCAAAGAGCAGTTTCATTTTGTTCAGGTACCGTGTATGCTGGAAGTTTTACTTAACCTCAGGAGTTCCCTGTTAGCATTTTAGATTGGAGTATGGATTGAGTTTTACGCCTAGGGGCCCTAATAGTGTATCACCTAGTTTAGTATGTAACACATAAATTGCAAGAAATATGACATGACAAAATAGCAGGATTTTTGGTGTTAGTCTGATTCGTATGCAATCTAATTTTCAAAAATCGATTATTTTTATGTCACATCCAGCGATGAGTGTCAACAGCCTGCTTACGCTTGATGTTGCCTGTACACACTTCATCTGTAAATATTTTTAAAATTTAATTTCAACATACTATTAATATAGAAATATTCTTTACTTACAGATTTTCAGCTTTGACCTTGACAGAACTGGATGTGATGTTACGAATTTTGTTGCTGTCGAAATCGCTGAAAGGAAAAGACCCAAGCAAGATCAGTTGCCAATATGCAATATAATACACTTGAACATTGTATTTCCATCAAGCCTAGGATCAACTTTGATGATCCTTCTTGATGACATCAGTAATTTTCAATGTGTGTTATGAAATTATCAATAATTTACTTCGTGCTTGAGCATGTAATGGATCGAATGATCCTGATACCACAGAAATGATGCACATGTGATGTATTCATTATGTTCAGTTATTAATCCACACATATTATCCAAAACACTTGAAACAAAGACTGAAATTTGAGTGAAGTAATCTGAAATATTGGGTTTTGACGCAAAAAGTTCATCCCTTTTTTCGCGCTAGATGGCACTGCCTCGCAAAACCTCTGCTCCACACGTGTAAAGTTCTGATGTTTGAACGAAGGAATTTTAGCGAATGCGTGGGAAAAACTGTGTGGTAGTGTTTTTTAATTTTGTTAAGCATTTAAAATAAGGAGCGTTTCTGTCTGTTATGCTTTTTTTATTTCTAAAAAGGCAAGAATGCTTTGCAGACGCAAAGATATGTGCTGCGTAGTGAGATTGTGCCGTTGATGATTTCACGTGTGATAAGTAGTTCGAAAAGTTTTGGCAAACTGGATCAGTTCTTTAGCCAGAAACCTTAGAAGTTCTATGGGCGCGAGATTATGCAGCTTCCGGAGAGATGGAAAAAATGGTCATCTAACAAAACGGCATATACTATTCAATTTTTATCTAAATTCTATTTTTAGTAAATAAAATAATATTCTTCAATTTTTGTTTACAAACCCGGAACAAACTGTTGCATCAATCAAATAGGCTCGGACAGCGCACATACTGCTCGGAAAAAAGTATAACGTCGGGCAAAAAAAACGCCAAATATGGAAAACTACTGCGTAAAACTACTGATGTTAAACTATGCAAATTTGTACGACTTAAATTAAAGGTACTGAATAAAACAAACAAAAATATACACTACCCTACAATAATTGACCGGACACCAGCGGATTCGCGTACAATCCGACTACTTGTTTGGGGGTGTTTTTCGTGGAGGGGACCTTTGCATGATGTTCCTGGTCAATTCAACGCCCGACGCCTACAAGAACATTTTGGACCATCAGGTTCTTCCTACGCTTTGGCAATTTCATGGAATGGACGAATGTTACTTCCAGGACGACAACGCTCCATGTCATGTTGCAACCTCTGTCAAGCAGTGATATGGAGATATGGATGCACAACGCCTTCCCTGGCATACCCAAAGTCTCTCTATGGATGTAAACGTTTTCCCGACCAAAACTCCATGGAACATCTGTGGGATGAGTTAGAGCGACGCTTGCGGACCAGGGAACCATGTCCGAAATCTACAGGTGAGGTGGCGACATTCATGCAGTAGGAATGGACACATATGCCCATAGTTGTGTATCAAAACCTTGTTGAAAGTATGCCCAGAAGGGTTGATAGTGTAATTGCAGCACGTGGGGGACCATCCCCCAATTAAAGTATGTATTATTTCCCTTATACACTCGTATCTTGCTGTCCGGTTCATTATTGTATGGTAATGTATTTGTACAAAACCCCGATATTTTTTAGATTTGGTAAAAATTATAAAAATTGGCGGATGGCAGCTTGGAAAAAAGTGCAAAGTCGTCTGATGATGTAATCAGCAGAAAGAATAAGTAAACTGAGAAAGCCTTTCTCTCCGATTCTAGAAACGAATATAAGTTTTGTGGATACAGAATTGTTTTATTTTTGTGTATTTCAATACAATATCGGGAGGATTACATTTATCACAAACTGAACATGGCAAAATACTAGCTTTTAAAGACGCTGGTTACAGTGGTGCTGAAATTGCACGAAAAATGAGTAGATCGAAGGCTGTAGTTAACCGCTTTCTCATTAATCCTAGTAGCTATGGAGCAAAACAGCGAATAGGAAGGCCAAAGCTAATTTCTTCAAGTTAAGAGAGGCAGATCCACAGGCTCGCCTGCAGGGAAAAAATGTCTTCCTCGTAAATTAAAAATGAGATACAGTTGCCCTGTACAAGCGGAACAAAAATAAATGCACTGCATAGAATCCTAATGTTGTGTACAAGAAGTTAAAAGAAAAAATCTCCACTTTCTAAGCGGCATATTAATTCACGTTTAAAAGTTGGCCGGAAACATTTAACGCTTTCACCATCTGGAATGATGTGGTGTTTTCGGACGAAAAAACTTTAATTTAGATGGGTTATTGTTTGGGCCGCATTTGCAGCCGGTGGTTCAACTGAAATTGTTTCTGTCGACAACACATTTAATTCAGTGTTATATCAGGACATGCTGGCAGATAGTTTGTTGCCAGTTGCTCCCCTGATTACATCAGGCGCTTGGATATTTCAAAAATACAATACATCTGTGCATACTTCGTGCTCTACTAAATCCTAGATGAAGGCGAACGAGGTAAAAACTCTTCAATGGTCAAATCGGAGTCCCGACGTGAATCCGATGGAAAACCTTTGGAGCATTCTTCTGATTTTCCAGGTTTTCCAGACAAATTTTTACAGAATTCCAAATCATACTTAAGCAATTGATGACATTTTTAAGGTGAAAAACCAAGAAATAATTTAGGCCTTAAATAGCCAATAATACAAACCAATTTAAGAATTACACTCTGTAAAAAGTAGTACAGAAAGCACAAGCACTTTTAGATTAAAATAAACCAACATATTTGACTTAAATCAATTTGTGATTTAAGGTATCATAACCATGAAATTCTTCAATATCAGCCAGTGGACGAAACACAATTATTTATCTGTTAAAATCGGTAAAAATTCAATCCATAAAATAAAATTATACGAAACTGTGTAAGAATCTTATTGGCTACTTTCTCCAAAGCGGATGAGAAGCCATGATAAATGACTTTTCAGGTCATTGAGACGATTTTCCAGGTTTTAGACGAAAATTTGCAATTTTCCCTGTTTTGTTTGGACAAAATTAAATTTCCTGACGATTCCAGGTGTTAGGTTTTACATGTGTCCCTGACCCATGAGAACCCTGTTTCTTTATGATGACGAGATCACTATCTGGTCGCTTTTTTTTAATTGACGAGATATTTCGTCCATCAAGATCAGGCCAGACTAGATAATGACGAGGTACTTCGTCCAGATACTCACCAGGAGGATTAACAATGCTGTTTTATATACCAGTTACAGAGGCTGGAGATATTTAACACGTTCGCTGCCGATCTCGCGCCAGCGCGTGATGTGGTGTCAGCGGTAAAGAGACAATCACTCGGCTGCGCGTGGTGTGAAGTAATGTCTCAGAAGCCAGTCACGCGTTCAAGCGTGAAGAGCTGGGCCTCAACATTTATTGTCCGCTTCAATTGGCATAATATGTTAGGTGTTGGCATGGTTATTGGCTTGGAATAAAAGTTAGAAGTTAATGAGGTGTATTTGCATGTGCGAGGGTTTTGCTTACAAATGATCTTTTCTAGTATTTCTAAGTTTAAAAATCCTTAAATATTGCGTTGAAACGTTCAAAACAATTTTGAAAAGATTATAAAATCAATTTTAATTTTGTTGAAAACGAAACAAAGTCACGTGATCCGAAAACAGGCCGCCATTGGATGTGACGTCATTGCACATAGCTGAGCTTTTGTTTACATCTCTCATCTATGCTCCCTGTACACTCGCAATCGCTCTTGTATTAAATCAACACGTGTCTATATTGATTCGAAAATTTATTTCATAAGCAGCAGTAAATATGATAGTAACTGTTTATAAAAAGTACTTCATGAACCAACAAATCACTAGTACAAATACTGTTTACAAAAGGGCAATCATAAAAGATGAACAAGTGAAAGGTTCAAGTAATAATTTAAAATATTATGCAGAACAGCAATATTCTAAGAGTTTTGGAAAATGTTTTAGAAATGCATAAAGGCCCTTTTACACTAGGTATCATTACTGAACTTGTCCAAATTATAAACAATTATAAACTTGTCCAAGTTATAAGCAACCATAGCAACGCAGTCGCAGTGGGTTACTATGCGCTGTGACGTCACAGAGTAGCCATCACTAAATTCCTGTTTTTCCCGCCGATACCGGAAACGAAATTTAAAAATTAATAACTCGGGGAATAGTTTTCCAATTTCAATAATATATACGTCATTTTTCATGGATTTTCATCCTCTAACATAATAAAATTGAAACAAAAAAAAGGTGAAAATACCTCACTGTAAAGGTATAGGGTTTCTAATAAGCCTTTAACAGATGATGAATTGATTGGCTGAGCTTTCGCCAATCTATACTGGTATTGGCGCACTTTTCATTCATACCTCTCTATTTTGTTATAAAAAGAAAGTCGGCTTCTGGGAAAAACCCATTTCTACGCGGCGGGGCTATCAACTAGGCATGCGACATCGATAGCAAAACATCGATGTTCAAAATTAAAACATCGATGTTGATAATACATCAACTAAAAAACATCGATGTTTTTAAACATCGATGTTTTTAAAATTCAGTGTATTTAAACTTTTCCCCCCATTTCTAAAAATTGGTTTATCAACTTGTGATGCTACAACGACAGCAAAAAAAATATGTTGATAATACATCGCCCCCAAACCATCGATGTTTTTAAAATTTAGTGTATTTAAACTTTTTTCCCCATTTTTTAAAACTGGTTTACCAACTATTGATGCGACATCGACAGCAAAACATCGATGTTCAAAATTAAAACAACGGTGTTGATAATACATCGCCCCCAAACCATCGATGTTTTTAAAATTCAGTGTATTTAAACTTGTTTCCCCATTTTTTTAAAACTGGTTTAGCAACTAGTGATGCGACATCGGCTCCAATACATCGATGTTTTTTTATAAAACATCGACATCGATGTCGCATCCCTACTTTTCAGACCCTTCATCCTTGGTCACTTTGGTCTAAAAGTATATTCAATTTGCTGATCATAAAAATTATGCTACTGGGTTATTTTTAAAATTTTTATAATGATACTTTTTTCATTTAAAAATAAAGCATCGACAAGTATAGACATCGATGTTACCAAAACATCGACCCCAATACATCGATGTTAAATACATCGACCCCAATACATCGATGTTTTGAAAACATCGACATCGATGTCGCATCCCTATTATCAACACATCGTAACGTGACCGGCAGCGACTGTGTTAAAGAAGCCATTTTATTCAAATGCCAGTATAATTACTTTTCAAATAGGAGTGAACACATTCACGTTCACTTGCATGCAAACTAGTAATTGATTAGAAACAGCAATTTTATTCAATTTTTAAAAGAAATCTGGGAAAGACTTAATTAAAGGACGAATAATTCACATTTAAAAAGTTCCACGTGATGTATTTGCATAACATTTCTCATCAACAAATTATTTAAGAGAGATGAGCAAATACATTTATAATCATATATATTTAAGTGCGTCAGCATAAAATAATCTTCTTATGAAAAAGATAAATACTCATCATGCGTACTCAGAGTAAGTGATTTATCAAATTAAGAACCCACATCTCATAAAATCTATTCAATTTAACTGGTTTTCTATAGAAATTCATAATATTTACATTTATTAAAATATGTGTTTAAGGCATAAATTTAAATTATCGCACTGTTTTTCAACACACGTATTCTTCTTCATGTAAACCACGTCGATATATTCAAATGCAAAGTAATGCTGATTAAATATAGAAAAAGCACCTGCAAAGTTAAAAACTAAAATATCGGGATATTCTTATCAGGCGTTACGAAATTTATACGAGAGTTCCATTAATTATCTTACGTTCCTTTTAAGGACTTACCCCCCGAATACTTCAGATTAAAATTAACGAAAACTTCCTGAATGGATCCCAAACAAACTCTTTCTATCTAGACATAGGAGCTCGTATGGTTGGGAATACACTTGAAGTCGTAGGTCCCAGTCTAATGAGCCCCCAAACTGCCCCAAAGGTACAAGGAATCAATCCAATTATATCTGAGTTTGACGCATTTGAATCATTTGGCTATTTAGAATTGCCTCCGAAAGGAAATCGACAAAATCGATCCAAATAGGCATTTGCTTTTTACATATTTATGCTTCACAGCTGTAATTCTAAGGAAATGCCATTTCTATAAATAGCAAAGCATCCGATGTGGTAAAAGGATTATCTGAAGCGAAAGAGGTTCGAATTCTTGAATACCTCGTGTTTTTAAAGTTAAGCAATGACGTTTTCAATCCTATATATGAAGAGAAAGAGAGCTAGAGATGTCTATCCAACGTTACATGTCTTGCGGAAAGAGTTTGCATGGAGATTTTCTAGGAAAACCACGAAGGAATATTAGAGATTTAACTGTTATGTATATTATTAATAGATACATGTTTGAATGGAAGTTTGCTTGGCTTTATACAGAGGCTGTTTGTACATTTTTTAGACGATTTTGGTTAGCGGTAACAAAAAATCGTTTGCTGCAAAAGAAATAATTGCAGTTGTACTATGTTTTTAAAAGTCAAAATTATCGTCTGCGGCTTAAGAGGTTTGTTTTTATTCAAAATGGCGTTTTTAACGAAGCAGTGGTTCGAAGGTTATATTTATGCTCTTTCCGAAGAGAAATATTCATATTCCGTTACCCAAAACCGATGTGAGAGTCATGGTTTTGTGATATCTAAGGCGTCGATAGGTAATATCGTCAACAAGAAAGGAAAAAAACGTCAAAATGGAGCCTCAATTGGGACAAAAATTCCAAACAAGTATCCAAGGAAGAAACGGACAGCTTCGACTATTGCAAAGGTATGTTGTTTAATGTTAAAAGAAAATCCCCCTAGTCAAAGGACAGTTGCAAAACCATTAAAATGCTCGGTATCCACTGTAAACAAAATGATAAACGTTGATTTAAATATTAAGAAAGCGAAAAAACGCAATGCGCATCGTCTTTCTCCAAAGCATATCACTGAACGCAGGACATGCTGCCGAATTCTATATGAAAAACACTTATCCAAAGAAAAATGGAAAAACATTGTCACAATAGATGAATCATGGGTGTATTTAAATGATTGCAGTAAAAAAAAGAGCCATTTATTATCATAAAAGGGGAGAAAAAATTTAAGTACAGGGTTCACAGAATCGAAAGAAAGTTTTTCCAAGGGATTCATGATTGTTGCTGGCTTTTCAAATAATGGCAAGTTAAAAATAAAGAGAGTGGAAAAAAATGTCAAGATTAACGCCAAATACTATCAGGAACATATTTTATCGTCAATTTTTCTGAATGAAATACCATCGCTTTACCCACAGTGCCATCAATCTGTGGAACTCCATCAAGACAAAGCTAGCAGTCACGCATCAAAATCCACTGTAATTTTCCTAAAAGAAATGGAACAAAAAACCGGTATCAAGACCATTCCCTTCACTGATATCCCTACTAAATCTCCCGTTGTATCAAGTATGGATTTTTGTGCTTTCGGACTTTTAAAATCTGCATTATCCAAACGTCGTCCAACAACCCTCACAGGACATTATTATCCTGGAAATTACGGTGTCGAAAGATAGTTTAGAATAAGGGCTATCAAATAGAACATTTAAAACACAAGAATTTTATGTAATTTAGTTTTGTGATTACAGTATACATTGTCTAAAAAATGTGTGAACAGCATCTGTATAAGCTATTGTTATGAGTAAATCTCTATTGAAAATCGTCTATTATAATATAAAAACTGCAAAGAATCCTTTGGAAGATACAAGCTTTGCACAACATTGTTGAATTTACTTTGGGTTAAACATTCAATTTCGGTATCCATGATAGGACTAAAATAAAAGTAAAGTGTTGCTATTTGCTCTTCAGTTTATTGAATACGAGCTCTTTTTCTTCATTACAAAGTGATATTTATTGGTTAGGAGATGTGGGTTTTACACCTAGATATGGTTTTGACAAGATATCCTGTCATCAAGATATGGCCGATTTTTTTTATGATTATCACATCAAGATCTGGTAAGCTCTCTTCGAATTATTATGATCATGGTTTTTAATAATAACGAGATACATCGTCGATACAACTCCAAGTCGAGTTAAACGTTTCTACATAGGATAAACCACATTTTTCTTTAGCTACGAAACCTCTGGAATTGTCTAGAATATCGATTCTGATCAGATTATTCGGTTTTCCCTTGTATGTTATTTTGCGGTTCATCAATATATTCTAATCTGCGAGTAGAATTGATAAATATGAGTAATGAGCTGTCCTTAAAACTGCTTTGCATTTTCCATTGCTTTTCAATCTTCCGGTAGGTTGCCACGAAGAGGTATGTCGTCATTAGAGAGACTATCGTACCTTGATGAACTAGATATCTCGTCCTTAGAAAGAAACATGATCAGATCTTGATGGACTAGATATCTTGTCCTTAAAAAGAAACATGATCAGATCTTGATCTTGTCGTCATAAAAAAAAGCAATGTCCTGGTGCCAAGATATCATCCTTAGCAACATTGGTCAAATCTTTATTGACGAAATGTCTCATCGAGACTGTTTGGAGGGTTAACTAAAAACCGTACCGACAGTGTACATGATTGGAAATGATGGTATTTCATCAACGCGTGTAACTTAGACTACCAAAAAGTACTTCATGGTGGAGATTGGTTACACTGCTTCCTATATTGATGCATTACGTTAACTTTTGTTCTTGTGGTTAAGCTCACCACAATAATACCCCTCCAGAATTTAGCAATGGCTGAATTCGGCAGATACTACCACTATTTGATGGACTGTAAATTGCGTGAGATCGCTAAAGTTGTATTAAAGATCACCTCCGTATGTGTGGTCAGACAATGGATAATTGAGACCGCGGGATGTCCTGTGTTGCCTATAGTATCCGACTGTGATGACCCGCCTGAAGTGAAAGCTGAGGGGCCACTAAGGATGAATTGAAGAGGTATAACAGTGTCTGTGTGTTTTCACTGCGCTTCAGTGATAGTTGTAATTAGTTTCCATTGCTTTGGGACGATCCAACTGTTACTCGTGCACTTTCCATCTAAACCGAGCCGATTGTTGCGTGTGCCATCTGGTGTTTGCCAAACGCATGTATTCTGCTAGTGCGCGTATTCCTAACCATCCAAGGGGTTTCGAAGGGATATCTCTATCAAGATATGACACATTTTGCTAATGAAGAGACATCTCATCATCAAGATATTGCCGATTTGCCGATGATGGTGAGATCAAGATCTGATCGGTTTTCTTCCGATGACGAGGAACCTCGTCCATCATGATCTAATCAGTTTTGACCTAATCTAACGAATGACGATATGTTAATAAGATATATCGTGTAGTGAGAATATCCTAGTTGCAGATTTATATTCAGTTTTCTGCAACACAACTCTAACGCAATTGAAATTGCTATGCAGGCATTTTGTTCGAATTTTGAAAACTACAATAAAATCAAAAACAGACGTCAAACACAACTATCGGCTAAATATGTATTACATATTTATAATAAAGCATCGAAATTAATGAACTTACTTTATTTAAAACCAAGTCATAGTTTCGGAATTTGCAATTCTGTCGATAACTTTTGAAGTTAGATATTTTATCGTTGACATAGAAGATGTGTTATTTATAAAGTGTTTGTGGTAATTAGGGCGATGTAGAGAGGTTGCTCCGTAGCTAGAAAAGAAAAAAGGTGTGGCAAGGAGCGCGCTTTGCTCTGCTCAATATCGTAACCTATGATCATAAAAAAAATCGGCCAAAATTTTGATAAAATTAACGAAAAATAGTTCCCCAAAGACTTTGGTCTGCAACGTACGTCGTAGTTTTAAGCACTTCCTGCTCCCGGGCTGAGAATCATTCGGAAGGTTATTTATGTCCGCTAGTTTTCAACTGTAAAAGACTGCAACTTTGTCCACTTAAAAGTACTTACGGAACGGTCGTATCGGATACGGAGTACCTACTCATTAACAACGAACCTTCGCATTATAATTAACATAAGTTAATAATTTGTTGACTGATTTAAAAAGATAAAAGTTAAAGATAAGTATCGTTAAGTACTTTGTAAGTGGGAATCAAGAAGAGTGAAAATAGTATAAAATTTAATGTAATAAATACAATTAGGCGTCGTTCAATTAAGTGCAAGTTCCAAAGAAGTGCTAAAGATAGACTGACAATCAGATTGTAAAGAAAGATGGGAAAGTGCAATATCTGTGGGAGGGATCAACTCTCCAAGTGTTTCGACGAGATGTCTCATCCAAGGTCTGGTCATTTTTGTTAAAGACGAGTAACCTCGTCGAGGCAAAACTACCCTATTGCGCCAAGAGGAACGATCTAAGTAGGAAAAACAAAACATCCCTTTTCATAGTCGGGAACAGGTTTTGTTTTGTGTGTTTGTGCGCCAGAGGCTGCATAACTACAGAGCAGTTTTTGACACGAAGATAAACCACCAGGAGGGTTAAAGGGTTGTTTTATGGGGGTAAGTTTGTTGATTGTTCAGTTTCAGGATGGTGTTGGAGATAGGTTATACTACCATAATAATACTGTGGTGGCTAAGATCCCTACAGGATCACTGACACTTTTCCTGCGTTTGCTGATTAAAAAAACCTCTGATGTGACCCATAATGGTGTCTTCCTTTCCAGAAGGGTAATGGTGTTTCTAAGAGCGCAAACCCTAAAGTTTTCTTGACAACCCTATGAGTTTTCTCAACGTGATATATCGTCCATCAATATTCATCAGTTTTTCTAATGACGAGAAATCTCGTAGAGACAAAATTGCCCAATTACTCAAAAGGAATTAAAATCTAAGTAGGAAAAACAACCTGTCCCTTACCCGGAACTGGTGACAATTTGGAACAGGTGTTCGCATCCGAGGCTAGTCACTACAGGGCAGTTTTTGACCCGAAGATGAGCCACTAGGAGGGCTATCTTGGTATTATTCGATACACAAAAAATGCCAGATTAGGAAAAATTCTGGTCGAGATATGAAAAACAACTTACAATTTTGTCATGAATTTTATCTCGAAACATTAAGAAAAGGTGAGACGGTCAATCAGGGTTGATGAAGATTATTTGAATCCTGTATTAAATTCAAATAGTGTAGGAAATTGAAATTATTTTCGTTCAAAATCATGTTTACATTTCTTAACCCTCCTGGTAATTTATATAATATATATTCAATCACGATCTAACCGATTTTGCTAGTGATGGGATATCTCGTTAAGATATTGCTGATTTTTTTTACGATGACGAGATTAAGATCTGGCCAGTTTTCTTGAAATGACGAAGTATTTTGTCCATCAAGATCCGATCATTTTGACTTTTGACCAGAGAGACACCTCGTCTAGACTACCACCGGGAGGAGGGTTAATGCCAGGGCTCGATATAAGATTTTGAAGCTGGCAGCAAATATGGCTGTGAGCTTTTCTAAGCTGGCAGCAAAAACTATTCAGCTCATGGCGAAACCTAAAATTTCCGTAATAATGACAAATTACAGTTGCAAATTTAACGCTGAACTTTAAAACAATTGAATGAATAATTCAATGAGCAGAAAAAAAATATTTAACTTTTCTTGTACGTTTTCTGCAATTTCATTTGAAACCCTAAAATACATCCAAGATAAAAACGAAACACTCAAATAATATATTGTAGACATGTTTATTTAATTATCAAGTTTACAAGGCATAAGTCAATAATTAGGCTAGAGAAAATTGCTATTGTTTAAAACATTTGGTTTCAAATACTCGCAGCAAAACTTGTCGTGGGAACCGTTGATCGTTTCGGCGATTCAAGCTAAGCTCCCGGCATTTGCCCTAGTTGCCGCGACTTATTTCGAGCCTTGGTTAATGCATCTGGTTTCGCCATATTCAACAGAGAAATGTCTCGATTCAGTCTATCATGAAAGTTATCTCTCACGAGAATTTTAATCAGTTAGATTGCAGTTTTAAATTGATTTTTCACGATTAGATTTATTTTATCAAATGAATGTATTGATCAAAAAAATGTATTGATCTAAAGAATGTATTGATCAAAAGAATGTATTGATCAAAAGAATGTATTGATCAAAAGAATGTATTGAACAAAAGAATGTATTGAACAAAAGAATGTATTAATCAAAAGAATATATTGATCAAAAGAATGTATTGAACAAAAGAATGTATTGAACAAAAGAATGTATTAATCAAAAGAATGTATTGATCAAAAGAATGTATTGAACAAAAGAATGTATTGAACAAAAGAATGTATTGAACAAAAGAATGTATTGATCAAAAGAATGTACTGATCAAAAGAATGTATTGATCAAAAAAAAGAATGTATTGATCAAAAGAATGTATTGATCAAAAGAATGTATTGAACAAAAGAATGTATTGATCAAAGGACTGTATTGATCAAAGTAATGCATATACTAAAGGATAACATAAGCTGTTTCTATTTCAAGCAATTCAAAAGATTCCGTAATGTCTCTGTTTTGATTAAATAAATTTGAAACAAGCTTACTGTACTCACATCATAGCTATTATTGTGGGGTCAGTTCTCAGGAGATTCATGTTCGGGATGACTTCCAACCCAGAATGAGCTATTCTTCTAAAGTAAGAAAACACACAAAATGTTTAGTTCTCAAACATTGCAAATTAAAAACACATACTTGATACATTCAAATAATATTTACAAGACAACAAAAAATACCGTTAAAGATGTTTTTAAAGATTTCTGAAAACTGTAAACGATCTGATTAGCTAATTGAAGAAATAATTATTTGGTTGTAACATTGTAAATAGTTTAGTACTATTAGTTTATTTGCAATAAATTTCCTTACACATAAGTGCAGATGAAAACATTTTACACACATAAAATATATATAAAGCAAAGTTGGTGTCTGTTCTCTTCAAATCTAGGCCGATTGACTAAACCACACCAAATTGGGCACATTTATTCTTTAGATCCTATTGGTACCATAGGCTACATATTAACTTCATTCTATTTGTATCTCTATACATAATCTATACTCATTAAAAAAAGTATTGAATAATATGACAAATTGCATCGATTTTTTGCATATCTGAGTTCGTCATTTGTAAGATAGACAAAGGTATACATGAAGTTCATTAAAGAAAATTAACGATATCAAATGGTAAATGCGATTCATTCGAGGTGTAAGATTTAAATCAAATTCTTACGTCCAATTCCTGTCCAAAGTTGACCCCTATATACAAGGAAAACCCATTTAGAAAATATGTCAATTACCCTGATCTAACTAGAGGACTTACACGATCAGTGAGCTTGTATTTGTCTCCAGCGTACTTCTAGAAGTCAGCCTTTTATTTACTGCTGCTATAAAAAACCGATCCATACTTTTATTGGTTTTGGCACCTTTCCCAATGGCAAATTTTAAGAAATGATTCTGGAAATGTCTTTTAGGAAAGTGGATAATACATTTCACGAGAGAAACAACTCCAGTTTGGAAAGTCGATGAAAGCTTATTAACCATTTAACCTCCCGGCAAATCCATACTGTTTAAGGATCTTTGTAGAGCTAAAAAGTCAGGCAGTGTTCGTTTTTCTCATTGATACAAGTTCACAAACAAAATGTAATCATGTTTGTTCTCGTGCTCTTTCTCTCTCACGTGGATTTTTTAATAAAGTTGTTTTCTCCCTAAAAGTATTTTATTAATGCTGACCATTTATAAATGTTTATACAATGTAATGTTGTACACATCGACCTTCTAATAAAACACACAGAACAAGTGCGTGCTGCTTCATGTTATTTCTCCCGATTACTCGGTTTGAAGATCTGTCACATGACAGTGAGAGAAAGCTCGAATAATAATGTGGGGGGACAAATTATTGACTGATTAACCCTCGTGGTGGTGGCTTCGACGAGGTATCTGGTCATTAATAAAAGCGAGCAGATCATCATGGACGAGATATCTCGTCATTAGCAAGTGACCAGATATTTATGGGCTAGATATTTCGCCATTTGCAAAAGTGAACATATCTTCATGGACGAGATATCTTGTTATTAGCGAAAGTGAGCAGATCCTTGTGGACTACATATCTCGACATTAGCATAAGTGAGCAGATCTTTATGTTCGAGATATTTCGCCATTTGCAAAAGTGAACATATCTTCATGGACGAGATATCTTGTTATTAACGAAAGTGAACAGATCCTTGTGGACTAGATATCTCGACATTAGCATAAGTGAGCAGATCTTTATGTTCGAGATATTTCGCCATTTACAAAAGTGAACATATCTTCATGGACGAGATATCTTGTTATTAGCGAAAGTGAACAGATCCTTGTGGACTAGATATCTCGACATTAGCATAAGTGAGCAGATTTTTATGTTCGAGATATTTCGCCATTTGCAAAAGTGAATATATCTTCATGGACGAGATATCTTGTTATTAGCGAAAGTGAACAGATCCTTGTGGACTAGATATCTCGACATTAGCATAAGTGAGCAGATTTTTATGTTCGAAATATCTTGTTACTAGCGAAAGAAAACAGATCCTTATGAACGATATATCTCGACATTAGCAAAAGTGAGCAGGTCTTTATAGACGAGATATATCGTCATTAGAAAACAAACTGACCAGATCTTGTCATAAAAACATCGGCAATGTATGAGGCGTTCAGAACTAGAGTGGATCAAGTACATTTTATAACATGTCGAGACACATGAAGTTAAAGTTTCTTCTTGTGTTTAATTTTTCCATTTGCCGGTCTTTTACTTCTACCATTTATCGGGAACCAAAGCAACTAGAGCTTGATTCAAAGATGCTTTTAAAAGATTCATCTTAAAGGAGTTCGGGTGTGGGATTATTAAAGTTTGACCGGAAAATTGTCCTCTTTATAAAGATACCTCATTTATAGAAATCCGTTAATTGGAAGTATTTTGAAATATTTAGATGCACTCTTACCGCGACATACGTCTCAGAACATACTTTTTTCAAGTTTGGGGGCACACATTAATCAAAATCTACTTGAAATACATTTTTGAATATTTTCATGGTTGTTTATAAAGCACTTTTATAAACACTTTAACACAAGGAATAATACATAAAATGTGTACTTAAAAAAATATTTTATCTAAAAAATTTAATTTTTTTTTGTGTGAAATTTTTAAAAAATTATAAAAAATTGTTTTAAAGTTTTAAAAGTATTTAAATATTATATTGTAAAACTTTCAAACAAAAACAGTAATTTATGAATAAGTGAGATGCCCCCAAAGTTTATGAATTTAACATGGGTGCCTATGGAGGTGCCGTACCCCCTTAAAGAGAAAATATGTCATTATCAAAATTGGTCTAATCTTTATGGACGAGATATCTCGTCGAAACCACCTAGAATGTTAATACGATTGTCTAGTGTTATTAAAAACACTAACTTCAGCTTTGATAGACAAACGACAATAGTCACTTACCAAGCTTCACGTTAAACTACATTTTTTTTTATCTTACAACAATGCTTCGAATATTTCATTAAGTCGATGGTTGTTCATACTAATGCTTGGTTTTAAATGTCTGTTTGCTTCACCAACGGTTATGTTACTTATGGTTATGCAATGGCTGTATAATGTATTTTTATAACCATCACATGAAATCCTATTTTGATAATTAATCAAATTACTATCTTTAAATCATACCTAATTAGGAAAACATACTTTAAAATATTATTTATTTGTGAACATGTAATGCTCAAAAGTACCTCGTTCATTTTCAATAATCTCGTTTGCTTTACGTATTGATTGTGAATCACACTTTAAGAGCATGAAAATGTTTTTGTATCTTAAATGAGAGTATGGGTAACCAGGTTTTAATTCTCATAGCCATATGAATATATCGACTGGTTCAGTAAGTAACAATGCAGGTAAAAAATGGAAACTTTAATAAAATTTCATCTAAAATTTAACCCTTCAAGTGGTTTTGACCAGATACCTTGTCCATCAAGATCTGACCCATTTTTCTAACGACGAGATGTATCGTCATCAAGATGTTGTCAAAGTTTTATGATGACGAGATCAAGATCTCGTTAGTTTCCTTCTAATGACGATATATCTCGTAAACCCTCAAATTGGTTAATACGTGGTATCTCGACCATCATGACCAATTTTGCAAATGACTAAGATAACTCGTCATGAAGATATTGGAGTTTTGTTGGAGATGACCAGACTAAGATCTGGTCACTTTTCTTCCAATGACAAAATGTTTCTTCGAAGATATGAAGATCAGGTCAGATTTTCTAATGTAAGGTTCATAATTTATTTCAAAATAGGAAAGTAAAATGTAATAGTTTATAAAAACTCAAGTGGCAACAAAGTAGCTTAAAAACGGAAACAAACTTCGCAGTATTAAAGTATTCTAGAAGTTGAATGCCAGGGTAGTATTCGACGTTTTAAACAAATGTTTCGTTTGTTGTAATAATAATCTGTCTCTCCTACTGAATTTCCTTGTTCCCACACACACCTTATACTAATAACGAGCTACGTCGTCGAGACAACAGGTGAGTTTCTAAACCTAATAGAAATATCTAGTCTAGCACAGTAGCGTCTTCAAAATAGTCAAAAAGTCTTAACAAGAGGGAGGATAATATGCTCCGGTCGTCATTAACCTCTGCTCTTGATACATTAAAATTCAGCCCAAAGCAAACTGAAAGAAAATACTAGTTTGTTTTGGTCTATTGCGTGAGCCAAGCGAATAATTTGCATGTGTAGACCAATTCCAATATAGCAATGCTATAATTAACGTAGTTTCTGAATTGTAAATGGAATTTGTACTCACTTCTTCCAAGATTGGTCAGGATTATAGGAAAGACTCAGTATTTACTTGAAATGACGCATTAGAAAAATGAGGGATTATACATTCCGAGAAAGGCTTACTACTGAAAATGTCCAAAGATGTATTAAGTAGTTTAAAAGGATAACACGTAGAGAAGATCTTGAAGTTTAAACCTTCTACCATCTGCACTTTGATATCTCATGTCATCCCAGTAGTTAAAGAGCTTGTTTACATGTGCCTTGTATAATAATTCGGGATTAAAGTTGAGGTTATTTAAACATTTCTTTTAATTCCCTTTTCTCTTGCAGTCTAATTCCCTGGAAGAGGATTTAACTGCATTACGTCGCAGTGTAATTTAAGACAAATTATTGGTGACCTTATTAAGGTGACTTGTTTTTCAGTCAGAAATCGATGAGGTGAAGAGAGGATCATATTTGACAAAATGCGGTTTTAAAAATAGAAAGGACTCAATGAAAGTTGTAAGTGCAGAGTAAATGTTACCATGTGCCACATTATATGCTGTCTGTTTACAACCAGAAATGGGTGGTGACAGTATAGATGAAGGCTGGTAGGTGAATCAACATCGCACTGGAGCAACTCTTGAAGCAAGGTAGGTTGTTTTGACGTTTTATGGCGCAAGGACCATATTAGGCCAAGCTGCGCCAAACAATGGACAACGCCAAGTAAAATGTGTGAAACGGGAAAAGAAAAAGAGGGATTGGGAGTAGAGTAGAATGAAAGCAGAGAAAGAACACTTGGGAAAGAAAGCTTGGGTACTCCGGGAGCGCGAACACCGTTTTTACTAAAGACTGTTAATCCAATGGGGAAAATCACTAGAGTACGTGAAGCCTGTAAATCTAATGAGAAAAATCACTAGGGAACGTGAAGCCCATGTTTACTTTAAGACTGTAAATCCAATTGAAAAAATTACTTGAGTACATGAGCCCGTGTTTACTAAAGACTTTAAATCCAATGGGAAAAAATCTCTTGAGTATCTAGAGAACGTGAAGCCTGTGTTTACTAATGACTGTAAATCCCATGCGGAATAGATCACTAGAGTACTTGAAGCCCACATACATCTAAAGCAGATGTGCGCCTGGGTGCCTATCGAGGGAAAGATCCGAGAACAATACGTCGTCAATTTGAACCACGGTCAGATGACGAGGTCAACACCTGAGTTGGTACCCCACTGTACAAACTTCCACACTACGCCAACGTGAAGACATTTTACAAGCAGCAGGTCCCATGTACACGACGGTCTTTAGTTGCGTATTGCTATGAATTGTCTTCAAGTTTCTAACACTTCCTTGGCCAGCTAGGTCTACTGGTCTCTCTTCCATAGAGCACATTTGAGACGTTATGGGAAGGCAATTGCAACCATACCGAAATGTTGACCATTTAGCCCGACAGTTGGAGACAATTTGACAAGAAATTCCGCAGGACACCATCCGTGAGATTTTTCAGTCTATTCTATGGCCACGGCGGGTGACAGCTTGCATCCAGGCCAGAGATGGACCAACACCTTATTGACATCCTTCCTTAGCCAAACAGAAGATGACAAATGTTGTGAATGTGAAATTAAAAGGGATTGAGGAATCGAGTAGTGGGCTGAAAACAATAAGAGATCACTTGGGGATCCTGAGCACACGACGTTCATTCCAACTCATGTATCGATACTTTACTCATTTGTCGTACGTAAATGAGTACGTTATTTATCAAACTCATTTACTCATTTATGGATTTATCATATCGAGGACTATGTATGTTGAGCATTTGCTAAACCCTTTGAAAACTGAACTAAGACCAAATTTTGTTATTGTAACCACGGATTCACATACCCTAACCAACCCTTCAATAATAGACCGGACAGCAAGATGTGATGGTATGAGGGAAATAATAGGGGGATGGTCCACCACGTGTTGCAATTACACTATCAACCCTTATGGACATACTTTCAACGAGGTTTTGATACACAGCTGTTGGTATTTGTGTCCATTCCTGCTGCAAAAATGTCGCCAGCTCAGCTGTAGATTTCGGACGTGCTTCACTGATACGTTAGCGTCGCTCTTACTCGTTCTACGGGGCTTAGGTCGGGAATCTTAGCAGGCCAAGGAAGACGTTTTACATCCATATATTGATACCACTACTTGACAGAGGCTGCAACATGACATGGAGCGTTAGCGTTCTGGAAGTAACATTCGTCTATTCCATAAAATTGCTAGAGGGTAGGAAGAACCTGATTGTCCGAAATGTTCATGTAGGCGTCGGCGTTCAATTTACCAGGAACAGCATGCATAGGTCCTAAGCCATACCACGAAGAAGACCCCCAAACAAGCAGTCGGATTTTATACAAATCCGCTGGCGTCCGGTTTATTATTGTAGAGTAGTGTACATAAGTATTCACTAACCATTTACAAATGTACATTTTAAAAGGAGAAATTATCCACGTATGCGAACTTTGCAGGCAAATAGACGTTATAATTTTACCACATACATATTATATATGTGGTAAAGTGAAAATAATTTCTCTATATGTACATCTATACCATTTTCATGTAAGTAGTAGAATTAACATCGCACTGGAGCAACACAACTGGATATTGGCGTCGGTCCGAAATCAATCGAAAAAGGAAATATCCAAGGAGTTCTCCATCTTGTTTTCGTGTATGATCTTATACAGTAAACGTACCGAGTGTTTAGTTACCCTTTAATTAACAAACGATTATCACTGTGTTTAAAAATCCTTGAATAAACGAGACTAAAAAAGTTACAATCTGTAAAGAAGTTTCGGTAGTTTGATTAATCTGTCTAGTAAAAATCTTTTATGAGAGTGTAGATAAATTTAAACCTTTTGAGTAAACAACAATTAAATCTAATCAGTCCAATAAGAAACTATCTTAGATGGTACGTCAACATAAGTATTTTTAGGTCGTAGTTGTTCAAACGGCAACTTTACCTCGAATGAAAAGAATGTTTGATGGAAATTAAGCGAATATTTGATTTTCCTTATAAACCGTACCGTTTACACAAGAATAAAAACTATCTCTCCAAGGTGTTAAAAGTAAACTTATGATGAAAAAAATAAACTAAAACAGAAAAAAAAATCAATCGTATTGAATCAACTTTTATCACTCTATATACAGATAATTCGAAAATTAAAAAAAGCACATTCAATTAAAAAACATTTAGAATAAGGAAAAAAAGAATTTACATATCAAAATATCGTTCTATCAGAGCTGTAAATTTAATTGAATAGGTTTTCTCTTGTGGAATATTTTACTTTTTAAACACTGTTCAAATATCGAAGTGTTTTGCATGGATAATTACATTTTTAATGATTCCTAAGCGAGTAAACGAAATCAATACAGGACTCAATGGTAAATTCAATTTATAATTTTTAGTGAATTAATAAGAGTCTCATAAATTCGATGTCTTACATGATGAAATATAATATATAATTAGTTATAAATTATATCACGCATGTGAAATCAGTAATATGTTTGAGAAATATAATATTGTAAACTAACTGTTCAAAAGAAATATCTGAGAGAGCCCTTTTTTACCATGGGTGTTAATGAAAGAGTTAAACATATGGTATGTATGTTACATCGTCGCTAAAAACTGCGTTAAGACTGACGTAATTGAAAAAACGTCGCTAAGGAGGAAGTCAAAGGGCTTTTGCCGACGGTTAGGGTAATAGTAATGGTAATATTTAATTAATGTCGTACTAGAGCAACACAACGGGCTATTGACGAAGGTACGAGATCAATCCCCTAATAGAAAGATCCAAGGACAACACCACGTCATGTATCAAGCCGAAGGTTAGGGATCAATCCCCAAAGAAAAGATCTGAGGACGACACCAAATAATTTTGAACCACGGTCAGCACTTGAGCTAGTACCCCACTCTTCATACATCCACAACATTTCAACGTGAGAGCATTTGAGGCCACGATGTCTTAGATTTCAGCCCCCACCTACACGATGGTCTTCGGGTTTGGATCGAGTTTTGAACTTACAACCCATCCGGTTGCAACCCGATACTCTTCAACCGGGCTTCCAAACTTCTTGGTAACAAGTTAAAAGTGGAATATGAGAAGCTTTTTTGAAAGCTTAAATTTGTACTGCGGTAGACCAGTTCGAATAGTAGCGGATTAGAAACAGAAGGGTTGAGTGTTTGAAACTTGGTCTAACAAACACAGTCGTGTGGGTTGGTGAGTATTAAATTTTCCGTGGTATTTTTTTTTTTAATGGCAAGATATCTCGATCATCAAGATCTGACCAGTTTGATCAATGACAAGTTATCTCTTCCATTAGTACCTGACGAAATTTTCTTATGGCAAGATACCTCGTTCATCAAGATCTAACAAACTCTGCCAGTGACAAGATATCTTCCCCATCTAGATTTGACCAATTTTGCAAATAGCAAGATATCTTCCCTCAAGATATGACCAATTTTGCAAATAGCAAGATATCTCTTCCCTCAAGTTCTGACCAATTATGCTAATGGCAATGTATTTCGTTCATCAAGATGTGACCAACTTTCAATGACATGATACCTCCTCCATCTAGTTTTAATCCATTTTTCTAATCACTAGATAACTCCTCCATTAAGATCTGACACATTTTTCAATGGCAAGATATCTCGTTCACCAAGATCTGTTACCAATTTTGCCAAATACAAAAATATATTATCCGTCATGATCTGACCGATTTTGTAGGTGGCAAGTTATCTTGTTCAAATCTAACCAATTTTGCGATGGCAAGATACCTCGTTCATCAATATCTGACAAACTCTATCAATGACAAAATATCTACATCTAGATTAGTCTAATTTTGCCAATAGAACTGACGAATTAAGCTAATGGATAGGTATTTCGATCATCAAGATGTGACCAACTGTCAATGACATGATATCTCCTCCATCTAGTTTTTACCAATTTTGATAATGGCAAGATATCTCTTCCATCAAGATCTGACCAATTTCGCAAAATACAAGATATTTCCTCCATCCAGATCTGACTAATTTTCCAATGGAAAGATATCTCGTTTATCAAGATCTGTGACCAATTTTGCCAAAGACGAGAAATATTCTCCGTCACGATCTGACTAATTATGTAGTTGGAAAGTTATCTCGTTCAAATCTAACCAATTTTAAGATGGCAAGATACCTCGTTCATCAATATCTGACAAACTCTATCAATGACAAAATATCTCCTCCATCTAGATTTGTCTATAATTTTGCCAATAGAACTGACAAATTAAGCTAATGGCTAGGTATTTCGATCATCAAGATGTGACCAACTGTCAAAGACATGATATCTCCTCCATCTAGTTTTTTTTATCAATTTTGATAATGGCAAGATATCTCTTCCATCAAGATCTGACCAATTTCGCAAATTACAAGGTATTTCCTCCATCCATTTCTGACAAATTTTCCAATGGAACGATATCTCGTTTATCAAGATCTGTGACCAATTTTGCCAAAGACGAGAAATATTCTCCGTCACGATCTGACTAATTATGTAGGTGGCAAGTTATCTCGTTCAAATCTAACCAATTTTGCGATGGCAAGATACCTCGTTCATCAATATCTGACAAACTCTATCAATGACAAAATATCTCCTCCATCTAGATTTGTCTAATTTTTCCAATAGAACTGACGAATTAAGCTAATGGCTAGGTATTTCGATCATCAAGATGTGACCAACTGTCAATGACATGATATCTCCTCCATCTAGTTTTTAGCAATTTTGATAATGGCAAGATATCTCTTCCATCAAGATCTGACCAATTTCGCAAATTACACGATATTTCCTCCATCCAGATCTGACCAATTTTCCAATGGAAATATATCTCGTTTATCAAGATCTGTGACCAATTTTGCCAAAGACGAGAAATATTCTCCGTCACGATCTGACTAATTATGTAGTTGGAAAGTTATCTCGTTCAAATCTGACCAATTTTGTGATGGCAAGGTATCTCGTTTAAGATCTGACCAATTCTGTCATAACAAGATATATTATCCATCGAGATCTGAAAAATTTTACGAATGATAAAATACCTTGTCCATCAAGATCAGATTAATTTTGCTTATCGCGAAAAATCTCGTCAAGACAAAAATGTCCTTTTACTTCAATGGAATTGAAATTCAATGAGAAACAAAACGTCCTTTGTCATGAACATGAAACAAATTAGAACAGTATTTTGCATCAGAAGCTAGCTACAACAGGGTAGTCTTCGAGCGAAGATAAACCACCAGGAGAGTAAAGGTATATCCACTAAAAAAATCAAGTAAGCACGAAATTGCATAAGGAATAAAAGTTTTTTCCGTTAAGAAAACTGTTTTGAAGATATTAAGAGCCTTGAAAAAGAAACATAACAGAGTTTTAATAAACTTCCACTAATTACGTTATACTTACAGCATTCTGAAACTCGGAAGATGCACTGAGAATAAACCGTTTGTAACTTGCTTCAACTTTGGGGCTCTCGTAATGTGCCTGTAAAATAAATAATAAAACCTACATGTAATGTGATGAAAGTTACAAAATTCTTTCAGGTTTGATTGAGTGTTTACAAATTAAACAAATTATATTTAATATAAGAGCGATTAAAAATTACCTGGTCTAAATTCAAATGGAGGTAAAGTGGTAAAGATATACACTTTTTGTCTAATATGCAAAAGAAAGTATGTAGAAGCGGGAAAAAAAAGCTACCAACCATCTTTATTCGAGCAATTGTTACCGTAGAGGAATTCACATATGGCATTCTACAGGAAACAACGCCTTCTATAAATTCAAATTTATAAAATTTGCATAAAGGGCCGTATTTATATTAAATTAAGCACCAACTTCATAATTTCCAATAATAATTTTCGACACATAATTTCCAATCTCTATCAAAAATTTACTTCAGATACCACATTTCATGTCGTTAGATCTTACCGTTTCGAAGTTATGAGGGCAGAAAGATGGGAGCTTCAAATGTTAAATAAGTTTCTTAGACTTTTATAGATATATTCCTATATAATATTTCTATACATCTCATATTTTGTACCATGTTACAGTTGAATAACCCAAACACAATCCACCTAGTATTGTATTTAAAAAATAGTTTTTGGTATGCAATAATAGTTATTAAATTATTGTTTGAAAAAAAATGTATTGGAACCTTATTATATTTTTAAGGAAATCAATTCAGAAAGAGTACTAGTATGGTCATGCAAAATTTCAGCTCTTTCTGATAGTTACTTTTTGTATTTCATTAAGGGAGACCCAAACCCTAAATTTCGAAAAAAAAATTTCGAAATATGTTTTTCGGTTTATTGGATAAAACGATGCATCAGATATTCAAGAACAAGTGGACAAAATTTCAGAGTCGAAGGAATTTGCTACCAGCTGCTTTTTAACTTTTAATTGACCTTCCAACTGCATAATCGACTGCCAACCATTGGCTTCGGTTTCCATGAAAACCTCCATTTATGCAACATTATATCATAGTGTATCTACCGATGATTATTACAAACATTTTAAATACCATTAAAGTGTAGACTCCTGGTTTTACTATCAATCGGCGAAAGGTAAATGACAAAATCCAAGTCCTCATGTAAAACATATGGTGACGCCATTGAAGTAAACACATTGAAAAACTAGTGCTAAATTTCGTAGCATGCGTATTACTACAAAAAGGCTCGTTTACAGAAAAAAATAGCTGTAGAAAAAAGAAGGTGTGGTTTATACAGTGGTGGTTTATTTTAAAATAGTACTGATCCAATAAAAAAAATTTTTTCAGTTCATTAAACAGGAAATGTATAATTTTTTAGTGAACTATCACAAATCACCCAATTGTCATCAGAGATAAAACTGGCTTTAAAAAAAATATACGAGTTTACGGTAAAAACTCTTGTTTTGATGAGAGTCTTAATGTAATAGAAATTACTAAAAAAATAGTACTTGCAAAAAGCAAGTTGTATATTGTAAAAAGTATATTGAAAAAAGAAGGTGTGGTTTATACAGTGGTGGTTTATTTTAAAATAGTACTGTTCTGGTGACAAATGAATCCTTGTTTATTCACTCGAGAATAAATATATATATGAGTTGTACTGGTAATAATGATAGTTGTCAGTACAACGTTATTCAAGGGCTGGTGGTGTTCCAGCGGGAGTTGAAATGGATACTTATAATGCTCTAGTCTTTTTAACAAGCCACAGAAATCGTCCAAAAATAGAATCGTTGCTTCCGTGGGAGGTGACAAGTCTCACTAGAGATATGAAATTGTCAAAAATTTAAGGAGGGGAGAGTGTAATTCAAAACATTTAAATACCTGAGTCGTTGGGCCACGCCAGATGTATAATTTTTCAGTGAACTATCACAAATCACCCAATTGTCATCAGAGATAAAACTGGCTTTAAAAAAATATACGAGTTTACGGTAAAAACTCTTGTTTTGATAAGATTCTTAATGTAATAGAAATTACTAAAAAAATAGTACTTGCAAAAAGCAAGTTGTTTTCGTTAACTTCTGCTGTATTTTGTACTTAAAATGCGATTATCTCAAAATCAGGTTTTTGCAATTTTGCCAAAGTTCCAAGTACTAAGGCTTTTTGATATATGCACTTAGAGTTAAACTGTTTACATTTTTTAGGTTTTGAATAACTGTTTAATAGACACAGGGAGAGTTTTTTTTATAAATAGTTCAGAAAAATTTATAAAAATTAATAAACATAAAAACTTTTAAATTTTTATAGAAATTTAACGTGAAATGAGTAAAGTAATTTTTTTATGAAAACTCGTAAATAAATTTTAAAATAAAATCTCCGTAGGTCTTTTGCTTATACTATAACAATATTGTAGAAATTTATTTCATACAAAAATATTGAAAATTGACAGAGGAGTAGGGTTTATAAAAAGTGTGTATTTCGGCTTAAAAAACATATTAAAATCGTAATATAAAATATAATTGAAAAAAAAAAACCTAATTTTTTTTGGTTATTGATTTAAAATCTGTGCTTGATTATCAAAAAAAATTGGTTATTTAAAATGAATAATAAGAATTTTGGGTTTGTCCTTATGGGGGGCACAAACTTTAAGGATTGAATATCTCGGTATCTTAAGGTAGTAAAGTCATGAAATTTCACATTTAGACTAATTTAACGATGCAGAATCTGACTATCACGTCAAAAACATGTTGTTTCCATTAGAAAATTTGTTGTTTATGAAATATTTGATATGAAGTCGTCCCCTTATGCAATGTTTAGAAATTTGAATTTGTAGAGAACTTTATTTTCTATTGTAAGAACGCTATTCCCTATTATATGATACCTTTTAATTTACTCTAGTATGAATAATGCTTGAATTAAAAGAGGTATTTCGTTTTTTTTTCGCAACAGCACTTGCTAGTTAACCTTGTTAAGTTGATAACACAAATAATCGAGAATGTCCTCTTGTCAATACATTATCAAAATCAATTCATATTGTAAAGTATTTTGTAGTAATTGTAGTTCTTGTAGAATTTTGTAGAAGTTTTGTAAAAATAAAAAAAATTACTAATTCAGGTGTTATCCAAAACGTGCAAAAATGAACATTGCCTCTTTCCTACGAAAGTACAAGAATGTAAATTATTGCCTTTGATAGTCAAAGAAATCTCTAAATATTTAAATTTCAAACATGGATAGAAAGGCGTTCTTTTAGTTTCTTTAAAACTTAGTTTGTCATTTTTTTTATTGTTTCCTCACAACCTGAAATCAAAAGAAAATCCGGTTTAAAGTTTATGTTGTTAAAAGCATTCATATTAAATCAGTAGGATACTTTAAATCACACAAGTTCTATAGAGTACATAGCGAAAAGGATTCAGATACCACATAGGTGTACGAAATGAAGGTTTTCTTGTCGTATCCAAATACATTCAATTCATACTTGAATTTGCATTATGCAGGTGATAAACTAGTAATTTGCATTCCTTTGTTAAGCGAAATTAGATTGCTTGAGTAAATGAATGTTACAATGCAACTGCGCTTTGCTCTAGGGGTAAGTAGTTGAATGGACGTTGCACTAAAGCAACACTGAGGACTATTATTTGCCCTTGGGCATTACATTACATATTACTAGTGGAATATTAGGAGAAATGGGTCTTTGACTTTCATCTGATCTTTATGCGGTGCAAACAGTTATGAGGTTCTATAATATTATAGAGTGATGGCCATGATATTGACACAAAAAAAAACTTGATTTTTTTTTATTATTAGGGGGCTCCGCTCCCTGCTCGCTTACGCTCGCCAATCCCATTTGGATTGCTTCGCAAACCAAGAACATAACCATACATTCCTTTCGCAGAGTGAAACTATCTGAGTAATTTGTATTATCCTGCTTTCACTTTACGGTATATGACGTCACAGCGAGGTCTTCGCCCCCTGCTCGCTGACGCTCGCCGACCAAAGGTATTATTCAATAAATAGCTGCCTCCACAAATTCAATTTTCAAACAATTTGCATAAGTGGACGTCTTCGTATCAAATTGTGTACAAACAACGAAATTTCGAATAGACATACCTTGTTTAGATCCCATAAACAGATTATGCATCGTTAAATAAGAGTAAATAGGAAATTTCATGACTTTACTATCTTTACATGAGGAGATAATCAATCCTAAAGTTGGTGTCAATTTCAGGGATCATCTTCACATGGAAAGATAGATCGAGATTAATTGTAGTTATCGCAAACGGAATTTCAAATTTGAACACAATTTCAAACGTATTTTTCAGCGATCCTAGAATTATAATATTTAATGTTATAACAGGTGGTCTTGTGGATTAAACATCTCGGGATACACATCGCACTCGGCAAGAAAAGTGGCGCAACTCAAAATTGCAGAATTTGAGAAACATCAACTTCAAGGATGCTATAAAACTTTTATGGAAATAGTATAAGCTTCTTTTAAATTTTTGGTAAATATTTATGTGGTGGTAACTTCTGTTATATTCTATAGAATAGTAATATAATACGCTGGGGCACCTCATACATATTTTTCAATGATATCACATCAAAAATTTTATTTTTTTACTTGTATCACTTTTCTTGCTGGGGACCTATATATTATCTCGAACTAAACAGTAAATAATTCTGCAAAGTCTATAATCGGCATATACAGTTCAAAAGGTTCAGTTTCAATTTTCATATTTTGGAATTGCAATCTAAGGTTGTCAGAAGTTATCTACACTTGATTGCACTCTGGCGGATAATAGCCGACCAACCGGTATAGTGGTTAAGGTGTTAGCCTCTAGATCGGAAGGTTCCCGGTTCGAATCCGGGTCCGGGCATGGATGTTTGTAAACGTATGGTGTAGAGGCGGCTGGTGCACCTTAAATCTGTCGTGGCCGAAAGTCCTCACGTTGGGTTGGCGTGGAAGTTTGGAGAGTGGGGTGCCAGCTCAGGTGTTGCTTCGTCATCTGACCGTGGTTCAAAATTACGAGGTGTTGTCCTCGGATCTTTCCCTTCAGGGACTGATCCCGGACCGTCGTCAATAGCCCGTTGTGTTGCTCTAGTACGACGTTAACTAAAAAAATTACCAATTACTGGCGGATAATAAGTGATGACTGAACACTGATTACAAACAGCTAAACTGGGACTTGACTTGGTGCCTATCATTTTATAACTAACATATCGTACCTCGGCAAATAAAATGACAGAACTCGAAATTGCAGAATTTGAGAAGTATCAACTTAAAGAATACTATAAAACTCATATTGAAATATATTAGCTTTTTTTAAATTTTAGGTAAGTATTTATGGTGGTAACTTCTATCTATACTATTATAAGAGAAAGTGTTTGTTTGTTTGTTTGTTTGGGGCCGCAAAATCTCGACGATTCTATGGCACTTACAGCAACGAGATTTGGCACACAGGTAGTCCAAATTGTTTGCAATTTTTGGGTCGCGCTGAATTTAAAAATTCAATCTAGAAGATTTTAAAATGAATTTCATAGTTTTATTCTCCATCGGTTTTTCAAACGCGGAGAACTTTTTCTACTCATGCGAGTAGAAATTTTTTTTTTTCGTTTCCGCTTTGATTTTGCGCGATGAACGATTTTCTAGCCAGACGATAAATCTTAACTGGAGTCACTTAGTTCTTTTTCTATCTCCTAGACTGTTAAAGATAGAGTAAAAATTTCAACGGATTTGAAATCTGCGGAAAATTTTAGTTTTGATTAATACCAAAAATATGATTTTCTTAAAAAAAATTAATTTTTTAATTGAATATATCTTTAACGGATTTGAAATCTGCGGAAAATTTTACACAAGATTAATACCTTACACCACGGGCACTGACAACGCTGGGCTAGCCAAGAATTGACTACTTATATTCTATAGAATAGTAATATAACCCACTGGGGCACCTCATATATATTTTTCAATGACATAACATCAAAATTTTCACTTTTTGACTTATGTCACTTTTCTTGACGGGGTGCGATATATTTATTAACATTTAGGGTACAAATTATAAGACTAACATTAGGCCAATACCACAGGGGCATCGACATGAACTGCCGAACATATCACAAGGAAAGTCTTAACAGTTCGGTATCGTATTTGGCAAGGGGCCAAGAATCAGTTAGGGAGCTCTATCTTTCACTACTCATAACGTCTAAACGGTATGACCTAATGACATGAAATTTGGTATATGAAGTAAAAATTTGATATAGATTGGAAATTGAGAGCCGAAATAGGATGTTTCTATTTGATTTATGAGGTTGGTGATCAATTCAATATGAAGACGGTCCCTTTTGAAACTTTATGCATTTTAACACATGGAAGACGTTAGTTCGTGCCAAACGCCATCTTTGAATTTTCTGTACTATTAAAATTGCTTGACTAATGAAGGTGGTTCGGTTTTTTTCCGTGTCTGTTGTACCGGTTGGTTTTCTCATCAACTCATCTGGAGTTCAGATCGGTCTTCCACCCCCATATGTGGAATTCAGATCAACGACAGACGGGGTATACAACACTTGCGATAACCGTGAGAAAGCGGAGAGAAGAGCCGTTTCAAGATTCACTTTATGATCTCCTGTCGGAACTACAAAAACTTTCTTGCATCTGTGTCAGGGGCGTATATAAGGGGGGGGGGGGGAGGGGGCCCGGGCCCCTCCCGAAATTTTAACTAGGTTCAATCATGATAACTTTTTATTTTGAATTTTTTATAATCTAATTTGTATTTCTGGCGGAAACAATTTTCTTAAAAAATTTTATTATTTGGACACATTTAAAACTGGAGAGAAAAGCTATTTCCTTTCCCGAGTAAAGTAAACACAGTGGGCTGGCCACAGGTATCACCAAAATTTATGACGGTTGATGAAAGATGTGCTGTGACCACGTGGTTGTGAGAGTGCAACTCAACAGAGAACATTTTCTCCCTCCGCTGCCCGCAGAATCCAATGGACACCCCTGACAGTTTTGCGAGATAAGAGACCCTCTGTCTAGCTTCCCAAACAACCCCTTGGGCATCGGTGAAAAGTCAATCCACCATTCAAAACTTCCTTATAAAAAGACGAACCGCAATCAGCTGCAGCGCCCCACTGAAGACTTTTCAAGATCCAATGACAAACAAATTGGCAAAGTAAGCTTAGTAACGAAAAATATTTATGATATTGGGAATCATTATCATAAAAGTTCTCTAAAATCTTTAACGAATGAAGAAATAATTTCCTTTGTTGAAAATACTTGGAAACCTGAAAGTGGACAGAAATTTCCCAATACGTCAGATTCAAACCACAAGAGATCCTTTCAATTGAAATGGCTTGATGATTACAAATGGTTAACATATTCCGAAGAAAACTCTGGATCTTTTTGTAAGTACTGTGCATTTTTTTCATCTGAATCTGTTCGAATAGGAGATAATCAATTTCCAGGGGCTTTAGACACAAAGCCTTTTGCTAATTTGAAAAAAGCCAAAGAGGTATTCAACAATCATGAAAACTGCACGTACCACAAAAAATCAGTTTTAATAGCCGAAAATATTAAGGCTATGGTTAACAAAAAAACTGAAAGTGTTCTAGTTCAAATTAACACCCAAAGAAAACTGATGCAATTAATATTAGAACGAAAATAATACCGATAATTCAAACAATACGATTTTGTGGGGAGACAACAAATAGCACTAAGAGGCCATATTGACAGTGGGCGAATCAATTTGGAGAAACCTGAAGGCAATGATGGAAATTTTAGAGCATTGCTGAGATATAGAGCCAACAGTGGAGATATTAATCTTTATAGATCATTTCACTAACAGCGGCGGGAAGAGCATGTATACGAGCTCAGTTATACAAAATGAGCTGATTCATACACTTGGCCAATTAATTCAATCAAAAATAATATCTAATATTCGTAAATCATCCTTTTATACTGTATTAGCTGATGAAACCACCGATATCAGCCAAATAGAACAATTTTCTCTTTGTGTTCGATACGTCGTTGATGAGTTGAATAATATCAGAGAAGATTTCCTAGCTTTTGCTCCTGTCTTTGATGTAACAGGTGCAGCCTTAGCTTAAAACTGTGTTACAAAACGTATCAAGTTTAGGACTTGATTTAAATAAGTTGAGAAGGCAAGGATATGATTGAGCTGCGGTAATGTAATTTAGAGGAGTACACACGCTTGTATTAAGGACAAATTTTCATTAGCTGTATATACACATTGTCCTTCTCGTACTCTAAACTTATGCCTTTCTGATTTGTGTTATAATCCTTCTATAGGAAACTGTGTGTGGGGTCATTAAAGAAGTTTGTGGGTGTTTTCATTCATCGGCCAAACGAACGGCGATATTAAAGTCAGTGATTTTAAAATGCTGCCCTGAACAGAAAAAAAGAAACTAATTTCTTTTTGCGAAACTCGCTAGGTCGAAAGACATGATTCTGTTTTGGTATTCAAAAATTTGATGGAACCCATAATTCTTGCTCTCATAGAATTTGAAAACGAGGGAAGTAATTCCTCCTATAGGGCATATGGGTTAATAAGTTCAATAACCCAATTTCACAGTTTCTCGTCAACTTTTTTATTTTTGAGCAGTATATGCTCGCCATAACCCAAAATTTATCAGAAAAACTGTCAAGAAAAAATATTGACCTCTCGGAAGCTATGAGAATGTATCAAATGTGTTGGAACTGGCATCAAACATAAGGACGGATGCCGATGAAAATTTTGAGACTCTGTACAGTGAAATAAAGGAATTTGCTGAAAAAATAAAGATAAGAGAAGAAGTTCCTAGAACTTGCCGCCTTCAAAATGTAAGGAGCAACATCCTTTACTGCATAGCAGAAGAATATTATAGGAGAGCCGTTTATATACCTTTTCTTGATGATCTCTGCAATTCCCTGAAAGAGCGTTTTGCATTGGCGGTTCTTCCAGTCTCTGTTGCGACCGCGGAAAGGAGTTTCTCAAGTTTGCGGAGACGGAAGACTTATTTACGAAATACGACTTCAGAAACGGGACTATATGGACTGGCGCTGCTTTCAATTCACAGAGATATTAAAATAACAGACGAAGAAGTTCTTGATAAGTTTGTCAGTTCACCAAGGAATACAGATTTTGTTTTGTAAAGTTCTCAGCAATTTTTGTCATTTTACAGGGTGTCCACTCTTAACCTTGACTGATAATGTCTTTACTAATTTCTTAACCTTTCGTTATATATGCATATTTTTCAATAACAAAAATGTTTGAAAAGAAAAAAATTGTATTTGAAACGTTTTGGATAAAAAAAAGCTATCAATTTTTAAAAAAAAATTAATTTTTATTAGGTATTTTAGTTTTATTAGTCATAAAATTAGTAAACAAAGATCCAGATACTCATACATTAAGCAAAGAAATTTCTATTGAGATAGTAATTAAAAGTAAATTACCTATCCATCAACTTTAAGAGTGCCCCACCCTCTTTATACAAGAACGGATTATAGAATATTTTAAATAAGTAAACAATTTACTTTTTTCCAATTAAAAAAATTTTATATTTCGCTATAAAAAAATCTTTAAAATTATAATTCCCAATTTCTAAAAATACATTTAAACTGTCCTTTTTTTACCCATGTCTGACCTATTCCTTTTAATATCCATGCAGGTTTTAAGTCATTATTATATACACTGACATTATTTAAAATACATAACTACCTATTTTTAGAAATAAATTTTAAACAATTTGAGAATTACAAATTGTTGTTGGAATTATATTGAATTGTTATCATTTATTCAAACTGATATCCTGAAGTCCTAAATAGCTTTCGAATGTTTGCTTCCCCCAAAATTAATACGTTTGTACGATGTATACTAAATTGCTTTAGAGAATATTTGGCCCCTCCCGAAATAAACTCTTATATACGCCATTGATCTGTGTGGTTGTCATCAGTTTCAAACTGAACGTCCCTTTCAAAACCTCCTAGCAGGTGGTTTGGAACCCTTCCCCGTTCGCACGTGCCCCCGCACGTTCGCTCGTGCGGGATCTGCGAGAGGACGGTTGATCTTAGAAGTTTCTCGGGAGATTGAACTTGAATTTTGAGAGGGACAGGCTTCTCAACGAAACTGATTTTTGGAGCCAAGCTTCTGGCTCGATAGGCGGTTCGACGTCAATGGTTGCACCCACGAATTTTTTAAATTATAAATAAGCTGCAAGTATCCCAATTATTTTAAATAAACGTTTAATTTTAATCAGTTGTACGTCTAATTGTTAGATGACGGTACACCGTATTTAAATGGTGGCAGTGTGTGTGTGTTGGGTAGTAAATTAATACAGCATTCACATGAATTGAAACCTGCCGTTTTGACTAGTTTAACCTCTTGACTGTTGCTATAGATATAACAAGCGCGATTCTTATATTTTTCGAGGTGTAACGGCTGTAGTCTAAATTCTTTCTTGGCTCGATTTTTATAACTTTCAAGGTAGGACTGATGTACTAACCTTTGTCTAAATTCTTTCTTAATGCGATCAAGGTACAACTGCTGTACAGGCCGTTGTCAAAATGTTAACAACGGCGGTGCATCAGTTGTACCTTGATTGCGCCAAGAAGGAATTTAGACTACGGCCAGTATAGGCAGTCGTATCTTGAAAGTTGTTAGAATCACGCCAAGAAAAAATTAAGACTACGGACAGTATGACAGTTGTACTTTGAGATAAGAATTGCGCCAAGAAAGAATCTCGCACCTGTTATATCTATAACCGCAGTCAAAAGGATAAGGCAAATGTAGAACTTCGCAACCAGAAATTCGGCTTGTGGCTTTTCGAATAGACCTCGACTGCTCCCTCGTCTTAGAAGCAAGCCAGGAGTAGGAACCGGAGTTCTCGACCCCTCTTCATCACCGTCAATGACGTTCCTGGAATCTCGGCCCAAGAGGTTCAGTTTCTGTTTCAAAGTGGCCTGTTTTCTTCGACGGAGTTTGGGTTGGAATCTATGGAAGTGCTACAGGTCCTGTTTATCTATGGAAAATTATTTCCAACCTGATTGCTGATACATAGCTACGAAATGAAGTGGTGTTAGGTTCCCCGTGATCCGTGGTTCATACAGTTTAAGTTTGGAAAATCATTTCCAACCGGATCGCTGATCCAGAGCTACGAAGTGAAGTGGTGTTAGGTTCACCGTGGTTCGTACGGAGGTCATTTTGACCGTTTAAAGTTTAGCATTTGCAAAATAATTTCCAACCGGATATCTGATCCAGAGCTACGAAGTGAAGTGGTGTTAGGTTCACCGTGGTTCGTACGGAGGTCATTTTGACCGTTTAAAGTTTAGCATTTGCAAAATAATTTCCAACCGGATATCTGATCCAGAGCTACGAAGTGAAGTGGTGTTAGGTTCACCGTGGTTCGTACGGAGGTCATTTTGACCGTTTAAAGTTTAACATTTGCAAAATCATTTCCAACCGGATCGCTGATCCTAAGCTAAGGACTGAAGCGTAATTAGGTTCCCCGTGAACTGTGGTTCGTCCAGTTTAAGTTTGGAAAATCATTTCCAACCGGATCGTTGATACAGAGCTACGGAGTGAAGCGTAGTTAGGTTCCAAATAAACCATATTTTTTGTCCAGAAATCATTACTACCTGCATTTGTGTTTCGATAAGTACGGAAGAGTTGTGGGACCGCTTCTGGTCCAATGTGTGCTCAAGTTGTGGTAGTGTTGTGTATGTGTTTTATGGAAAAGGTCGAGCCGACCTATACGGATTGAGACCCACCTGTGGTCCGGCTTGTGGACAGTGGTGCCAAAGTGGGCCAGAAGTCATCAGATGAAGGTTAGTGCCATTTCCTTGTTTTGTAATTATCACTCAAAGTTCGAAGAATAATTTTTTAGCTCTAAAAACTTTGCTAAACATAGTAAGTGCGGTCACTCTATAAAAATTTATTCAACTTAAGTACATTTAATCATAACTGTGTATCTTAAGAATTGGTAGATTACTGTATATCGTAAGATTTATTGGATTGTGTATCGTATAAGAGCAAAACAGAAAAATAATCTTGAATTTTCGAAATAACGTACCTAGCAACAGGAAGGAAACAAGATTTACGAGAATTAGCTGCAGAGTTAGGAAGAACGGTCACTCCGGGATTAATAGTAGCCTAACTTAAGGAGTTAATCGTCACGTATGAAGAATTCACAAAAGGGTTGTTAGAACGGATTATAGAGGAGAGGAAGAGTAGGGAAAGGGAACAGGAAAAATATAGGGAACAAAAGAGGAGGAATAGGGAACATAAAAGGTTGAATAACTTCAAAAGGGAAAAAACTACGGATGGATGCATCCCGACGAGAACCCCGACTCGTTAAATTCCAGAGGAAAATTACAAATATATTTGTTACTTGTAGTTCCTCAAGTGACTATTCTGTTGAGGAGTAGGAAACTAATCCGTTCTATAACTTTAAATTTGATTGAACTTATTGCATAGTGTATATTCTTGAGTCAAAGTTTCAGGATTTGGTGATGGTAAGTGATGAGTTTTTATGATCTTACGATTGAGTGTCGGGTGTGATCAGTCCGTCTGCGTATGGGTGCGTACCGAAACTTTTCATCTTTGAGAACTTTTTATCAAGGGGGAAGGAGTTGTACCGGTCGGTTTTCCCATCAACATACCTGGAGTTCCAGATCGGTCTTCCACCCACATATGTGGAATTCAGATCAACGCCAGACTTGGTAAACAACACCTGCGGTACCCGTAAGAAGGCGGATAGAAGAGCCGCTACAAGATTGACTTTATCAACTCCAGTCGAAACTACAAAAACTCTCTTGAAACTGTGTGGGTGTCATCAGTTTCAAACTGAACGTCCCCTTCAAAACCCCCTTGCAGATGGTTTCGAAATTCCCTCCGTTCGCACGTGCGGATCTGCAGAGAGGATGGTTGATCTGAGAAGTTTCTCGGGAGATTGAACTTGAATTTTGAGAGGGACAGGCTTCTCGACGAGACTGATTTTTGGAGCCAAGCTCCTGGCTCGATAGGCGGTTCGACGTTAATAGTTGTACCCACGAATTTTTTTAAATTGTAAATAATCTGTAACTATCCCAATTACTTTAAATAAACGTTTAATCTTTATCAGTTGTACGTCTAATTGTTAGATGACGGTACACTGTACACAAATGTAAAGCAGCTTAACAGTTCGTATTAGGTTTATTATGGAAAATTCTACTGTAAACATTAAATCTGTTCTTTTAATACTCCTTATGATTGTCTCAACGAGGAATCTCATCATGATCAAAACTGTCCATATCTTGATGGACGAGATATCTCGTCATTAGAGAAAAACATGACCACATTTTGATCTCACCATAAAAAAAACCACATTATCTTGATACCGAGATATATCGTCATTTGAAAAATTGGTCCCATCTTGATGGACGAGATATCTCGTCGAGAACATTTGAAGGTTTAAAATGTCAGTCAGATTCAAAATCAAAGTAGCAAATATGATATTTCCTTGTAAATTTTGTGGTTATTTGAAATTAATGTGAAGACTGTCAAACGAATTTATATAGTTTATGAAAATATATTAAGCAAACTTAACCCTCTAAGTGGTTACGACATCTTTCCATCAAGATCTCACCAATCTTTTGATGAGATACGACGTCTTCAAGATATTGCCGACTGTCATGATGAGATTATGATTCGGTGATGAGGCATGATGATGAGATAAAGATCTGGTCAGTTTTCTTCTTATGAATAGATATCTTTCATCATGGTCTGGTTTGGTTTTCGTATGGCGAACTACCTAGTCAAGAAAACCACGAGGAAGGTAAAGGAGTGCTCCAATCAGAGATCTTCATATCCAATTGATTCCTTTTCATGTGGACATCAAATATAGTAAAATTGCAAACACACTTGCCGAGGAGACAATCGTCGAGTCTGTTATTACGATAAGACTCGACGTTGCCCAGTGACTTATTCATATCTGGGGCCATAGAGATCACTTTACCGGATGAAAGAGTGTGATGACAGAAATTGTAGTGTAAAGAACAAGATATTTGGGTTTTACCACTACAACATGTATTCTAACATCCTGCAGCTTTACAGATATGTACAGGAAAATTACAGATATTTTGGGACAATAAGGGTTCGGCGGAGGTTAGAGAGCGCGTTCTCGCTCTCTCAGGTCTCAATGGTCAACGCTATTTCCAGCGTGTTTCAGGCCC
This sequence comes from Metellina segmentata, assembly GCA_947359465.1. Lineage (NCBI taxonomy): Eukaryota > Metazoa > Arthropoda > Arachnida > Araneae > Tetragnathidae > Metellina > Metellina segmentata. The sequence goes on from OX375875.1 coordinate 105,470,027, forward strand.
TTTTGAGCTGAAAATCACCTGTCGATGGAATTTTGAGAGTTCTCAAGGGGCTTGAGATCTAGGAGATCGTAATGCCAGTATAACGTCAGGTGAAGAGTGTTTATGTCAAGTGCCCAGAACTTTATGACCAATGTAATGTCAAATGGAGCTCTGTAATAGTACTTCTGGGGATAGTTATGGACAGTTGATCACTTGAAAAGAGTTTTATGACCTCGAATTAGGGTATTCTTGAATATGTTTGCTTTACGTCGGCTTAATCAGAGAAGACGTGTTTAGAGTGTTACACCACACTAAAGCCTCGCTTGAATATACGATTAACAGAGGATTTCAGAGTGCGGGCATGGGCATATGCTCTCAAGATTAATCATCAAGATCAAGAGCTCAAAAAATTAAGTTTGGGGATAAGAACCAACACATATCTGAAACTGGAGGCCACATCGGAGCCACGCTCAAAGCTGGTGGTGACAGAGTATGTCAGACTGTCCATTCTACTCTTCAGTACACATGCTCTCAAACTCAATCATCAAGAAAAAGAGCTCAAAAAATTAAGTTTGGGTATAAGAGCCAACTCATATCTGAAACTGGTGACCACACTGGAGTCACGCTCAAAGCTGAAGGTGACAGAGTATGTCAGACAGTCCCTTCTACTCTTTGATACACATGCTCTCAAGCTCAATCATCAAGATCAAGAGCTCAAAAAATTAAGTTTGGGGATAAGAGCCAACACATATCTGAAACTGGAGACCACACTGGAGCCACGCTCAAAGCTGAACGTGACAGAGTATGTCAGACTGTCCATTCTACTCTTCGGTACACATGCTCTAAAGCTCAATCATCAAGATCAAGAGCTGAAATAATAAAATTTGGAGATAAGAGCCAACTCATATCTGGAACCATAGATATCACACTGGAACCTCTCTCAAATATACGGGTAACAGAGTATGTCAGATCGTCCATTCTAGACTTGGGTACGCACGAGCTCTATATTTTATTGAGGGCCCTAATAACTTACACCTTGCCTAAATGTAACACTGAAAAAAATATTTCGAAGTCATATTCGAGATTGTGTTCGTCGGGTAAAAGAGGAGCTCTATGGATGATTGGTTGAATTGCGGTTTTATGGCGTCAGGGCTATTATTAGACCACGCTGAGCCAAACACAAAACAGAAAAAATGTCTTGAAAGTTAAAAGAGAGGGATTAGTAAATAGAAAGAAAATGAAGACAGTAAACCCCATGGGAAAGGAAAATATGACTATGAGGTGAAATATGACTAGAGTATCATGGTTTCGAGAGACCTGTACACATCTTAACACGATCGCTGCCGATCTCGCGCAAGCGCGTGATGTGACGGTAAACATAAAGACACAATCACGCACCAGCGCGTGGTATGAATTGATATCTCAGTATCCAGTCACGCGGGAAGAGCTGCGCGTCAACATTTATGCTCCGCTTTAATTGGCATCATACGCTACCCTACATTAATGAAGCGGACAGCAAGATGTGATGGTATAAGGGAAAGAATGCGTTCTTTAATAGGGGGATGTTCCCCCACGTGCTGCAATTACACTAGCAACCCTTCTGGGCATACATTCAACAAAGTTTTGATACACAGCCATGGGTATTTGTGTATATTCCTGCTACAAGAATGTCGCCAGCTCAACTGTAGTTTTCGGACGTGGTTCTTTGGTCCGTAAGCGTCGCTCTAACGCGTCTCACAAATGTTCTATGGGGTTTAGGTTGGGACCACTGCTTGACAGAAGCTGCGACATGACATGGAGCGTTGTCGTCCTGGAAGTAGCATCCGTCCATTCCATAAAATTGACAGAGCTTAGGAAGAACCTGATTTTCCAAAATATTCATGTAGGCGTCGGCGTTCAATTGACCAGGAACAAGCAAAGGTCCAAGACTATACCACGAAAAACACCCCCAAACAAGTAGTCGGATTTTATGCAAATCCGCAGGCATCCGGTCCGTTATTGAAGGGTAGTGTATGTTTGGTGTAGTCAAATATTGGCGTAGAGTAAAGGTTAGAAGCTAGTTGTAAATATATGTGGTTTTGAATTGATATATTTACTAGTTATTAAAAAAATATTGTAATGTGAGTTGTAGCGACAATAGTTATGTAGTACCTCCCCCCCCCCAAAGAAAAAAATAATAAATTCCAATCTAATAAGCCTCTAACAGATGATGCAATTGCAAATTTGTTGGCTGAGCTTTCGCCAATGTTTTCTGGTATTGGCGCACTTTTCAATCATATTTGTTATAAAAAGTAAGTAGGCTTCTTGGATAAACCCATTTCGCACTTTTCAATCATATTTGTTATAAAAAGTAAGTAGGCTTCTTGGATAAACCCATTTCGCACTTTTCAATCATATTTGTTATAAAAAGTAAGTAGGCTTCTTGGATAAACCCATTTCGCACTTTTCAATCATATTTGTTATAAAAAGTAAGTAGGCTTCTTGGATAAACCCATTTCGCACTTTTCAATCATATTTGTTATAAAAAGTAAGTGGACTTCTGGGATAAACTCATTTCTACGGCGGTGGAATAAATATGAACACATCCTTACGCAACCGGCAGCGTATGTGCTAAGTAGATGTGCCCGACGGCTGGAGCTCTGTGGAAGTCCTACTTCAATGTTGGACTTCTTTTAGGATGTTTTAACTCATGGACCTGGTCTAGCTGTTCAGCTAGGCCTTAAGAAATAAATTGCAAAACTATAATAAAGCTGATCGTAAACGTATCACTTTTGTTACATGAACAACAGCTTAAAAAACCAGCACTTTGTTGTTTTTAATTACCAGAAGTTAAAAACAAACCTTTTCCGAAATTCAGAATTTGCATACTTTTTGATGAAGAGGTTATAAACACCATTTGCAAAAATGAACCGATTGAGTTCATTGTTAAAAATTACGATTGAGATTTTGATGCTTTAAAAGTATTTATTTTCTTTACGGTGGTCATCTAATGAAATCCCTTCTAACCAATTCCTTTGTCTCTGGATTCAATTAAAAGATGTTTGTTTTCTAAACAACAATCTATACCAAGCGGTAAAAATAATTCGTCTGTTGGAACAAGGATAAGTTTTGATAGAAAATAAGTAAATATTACCACACGTGTCGAAACCTACATATGATAAATAAATGAAAGAAGGCAGAAAAAGTTTTTCAGGTTCGAAAATGCCATTAGACTTTAAAGGCTAATATTTTCCCCTACAGTTTCTCATTTAAATTAAACCCTTTTATTTTCGGTAATGCCATCGTAGAACTTTGTAGAAACGTTTTAAATCAATCTTAAAACATAAAACGATGTCTACAATTACATATAACGATAATTATTTATAGCCAATTCCAATTTTACTGTTATGTGTTTGGCTTTTTCTATTTTCCTAAATGAGCCTTTACATTTCCTTCTTTTAAATTGCTTAATTATTTCTACGCAACAATACATCCACCTATAAGCCGTTATACATATGTGTACATCAATATAAATTTGTGACAGTTAAATTAACATAATAAAGGATGGTCCGAATTCCAGACAACACAATCTAAACCTGTCAATTCTAATATCCCAGTCAATTCCAATGTGCAAAATGAATGAAATAGGTTATGTAGCACTCCGTTAAAATGGGTTTGCAAGTATTTTAATTAACACTGCACTGTTAAGATACAACGGTCTATTAGGGTCGGTTCGGGATCAAACCCGAAGGAAAAGATTCGAGGACAACACCACGTAATTTTGAACCACGGTCAGATGACGAAGTCATTCCTGAACTGGAACCCTACTCACCAAAATTCCACACTATGCCAAAGTGAAGACACGTGAGGACACGACAGATTTAACTTGCAGCAGCCCCCTTTGTACACGATAGTACTCTTCGAACCAAGCTATCTCGTTCTATGCATAAGAAGAAAACGTTGATTTGTTTTAGGATAAGTTGTAATAAGTGCACAACCCAATAATTACATTACAACTCATGTTGTGAACTAGCAGTTTGGCAATGTTTGATAACTTAGCGACTTTACAGGAGAAAGCGTGCCCCTTCGAATTATAATGCTGAACAGAACTGCTTGTTGGCTTCCACTAATGGTACGGTCCATAGTAGACTTTAATTTTGATAACTTGTACCAACTCATTGGAGAATATTTGTTATGTTTCATAAGAGAAATAGAAGACCAAATTCTATATTGTTGATCATTATAAACAACTGAAATAACAAAAATGGGAAACATTGGATTTCGAAAACTGTACTTACAAGGTTCGTATTTTCGTGCAATCTTGTAAAGCATTCGCTTCGATTTCTCTAAGCTCCAAAGCTCCTTCGATGTGTCTGAAATTAGAAGAAACAAAGGTGTTGCATATAAAAGCTGTTGCTTTTTATACAATTAGTTCATTTCGTCTAGATAGAAATGATAATCGAGTAACATACCAAGTTACGTAGCAAAGTACGAAACAGGTTGTCAAAACAGTAGTGCCCTCTATTCAGCTTTACACAAAACCCCTCATTAGAAAAGTTCGAATACTTGTTTTTGAATACTACCTTCAGCAATTCGTCAATGATGATTAGAAGGAATGAATAGATTTTTTTTTCTGATAGTTGGTCACACACACACACACAACACCAATTAGGGATACACCAAACATTGCCAAATCGGCGATAAATTACATTTTAAAGTAATCTGGATGTACACAATACTGACCAGAGTCACCGGATACCCGAGTAGAAAAAAAACATTAGCCTTTATTCTGGGGGCTTACTAAATTTTCAATTTCCGAATCCACATACACATGAGTAACTACAGAATAAACTACTAATGAGTATAGACTGAAATTTGAGGGCGGAATATCCTATGAAAATGTGGAAATGTTTTACATCAAAATCTAAATACTGAAGTATCAGTCACTTAACTATTCCTAAATATACAAGTCCGAGGGGCTTAACTGTGCTGACGACCATGCATAAAATTATTGACTAGCTAAAATGGTTCAGTCCCCTAGAACTTTCTAGTGCTTATGACGGTACGTATTTAACATTCCATATATGGATATTTAGGGATACTAAAGTGACTGCTACTTCAGTCTTTAGATTTTGATATAAAACATTTACACTTTTCTATAGGACATTCCTACCTTTAATTTCTGTCTATACTCACTAGTAGTTAACTCTGCAGTTACCCATGTGGATGTGGATTATGAGACTTAAAATTTAAATTTATAGTCAGACCCCAAAATAAATGCTGTATCATTTGTGCTCCAGATGTCCAGTGACTTTCGTTAGAGCATTGTATATTATGCTAGAGTATTAGGGAAACAGAAACAAACTTGACAGTCAAATCTCCTTCCGTCTGGCTTGTTTGTTGAAACTAAAACTTCTTCACAGCGAATTCTTTACCGTGCATAAAATATGCAGGGAAAAATAACTCAAGGACCTGTTTTACTTTTACGAGAAAACTACTTGGCGAAGAGAACTGAAACATTTATTATCCTCTTGTTTAAAATTCATGGATTTATCCTTGTCGTGGCTTAAACTATTACATAGCACAATATTTGCTTGTTAAGTAGGATATTGTCGTATGTAAAATTCGTTTTTAAGATGGATAAAAAGGATGAAAATTTCGGAGTAAAAAATTAAGGTACAGTTAGGTTGGCAAACACATATTTCGCTCCTCTTGTTTTGAAGACAGATAATGTCAGGTAAAGCTTTGTTCGAATCTACTATTCAGTGTAAATCTTTTGACTTTTGTTTACCAAGTGTGTGTAATTAACTCTTAAGGGTAAATATTTAAAAGTATTTTTTCCAAAAAGTGATTTAGGAATTTAAAGAGCAATTTTAATAATCAAGCAGAGTAAAAACGAACTAGAAAAGAAGCATTCTAGCTGAGGTTGAAATCTTTCCATGGTTTGTCTTGAAAATAAAACTTTTTCTGAGAAATGTAAAGTTTCAGTTCGGTTTTAAAATTTATTTTTAAGGGTCCCCCCCTCCACAACCATTTAATTCTTGATTCTAATACCTGGTAAGTAGTTTAAAGTTGATCTCCAAACATATTAAAATTTACATACTAATTATTTTTAGTATGCAATATAACACTAATATGAGGGCTATACCTGTTTATTCAGCCTAAAATCACTAAAAGATATGTAGTTAATGAGGATGTACAGTTTGTCTTCAGAAAGAAATCACAAAATTATAAAAGCAACGAAATTTATGAATTATTACAAAAAATTATATTTGTCATGGAAATATTAGCTTTAAAAGATAAACTTAAAGATTCCCATGGACTTAATTGTATTTATCAAAGATAATTTATATATCAATAGAAAATTAGATTTGGAAAAAGTAAAAAAGATTAGATTTGGAAAAAGTAAAAAAGATTAGATTTGGAAAAAGTAAAAAAGATTAGAATAAAAGAAACTCGCGATTTAAATTGGAATGAAAAGTATTTGTTCAAAAGGAACGCGTTTAAACTAAAACATTGTGCTCCATAAATTTGATTTGATGTGACTAAACTGTTCAAGACAATTTTAGACAAATCATATTTATAAAATTGAACTTGAAAATGAATAATTAAACATTCATATACTTGGAAAAAAATTAGAATAATAAACACGTTATTGATATAAATTGTAATGAAAAATACTTATTAAAAAGGAACGCGTTTAAGCGAAAATATTGTATTCGATAAATTTACTTTGATGTGATTGAACTGTTTAAGACAATTTTAGACAAATCATATTTATAGGTGTGAACTTAAAAATAAATTACTAAATACTCATATAATTTTATTGTCTATGAATATTTCGCAGTTATATATATATATGTGATGATATTTGAAAATCCTTTAAGTATTTGAATTTTTAATGTTCTTACTAAGTTGGAGATACGATTTAGACTTTACAAATATCAATATAATAAAATCAATACTTATAAATGAAATATAAATCATTACATTAAATAAAATAATTTGAATTTGAATTTAAACAGTTAAATTACGAAAACATTGTAACATTTCAATCGAAATTCTTAGTCGATGAAGAATGTTTCATTAAATCCCATTGTATGAAATGAAATGTAGTTATATATAGCTTATATTTATTATATAAATATATATATATATATATATATATATATATATATATAAGACAAACCACTACGCTAGTTATTTACTAAAGCAGTATTTTATACTAAATTATTAATTTTTTTTTATGGCAATACTGGGTTTGTCCGTAAAGTAATGAGACTGGCCACCGCGCGGCGCTCCAGTCGCCAGCAGCATGCTCCCTGGGTGCGGGATTTGTGGTGGGGGGTCTAAGATAAGTAACGCACCGCGCCGGCAGTCACTTCCGAGCTCTGACGCAGTGAGGATCACGCGTGACGCAAAAGCTGTTTTTGAGTTTTAGTCACGGCAAAAAACGTCAAAAATGGAGCGTTCGCTGGAGCAGCGCTACACGATTAAATTTTGCTTTTACCTGGGCAAAACCGCTTTCGAGAGGCTTCTCTTGGTTAAGGAGGCTTACAAAGACGACGCCCTGTCAAGGGCTCAGGTTTTCCGGTGGTTCAGTGAGTTCAAGAACGGACGGGAGACACTTGAAGACATGGAGCGATCTCGACACCCTTCAACGAGTGGTTTGGATGAAATTGTGTTCAAAGTGGGTGGTCCACAAAGAATTTGTACCTCCAGGATGAACCATCAACGCCGTTGTCTACAAAGAAGTCCTTGCGCGCCTGCACAGAGCCGTGAAACGGAAACGACCGGAGATTGCCGATTGCTGGAAGCTCCAGCGCACACCGCCTTCGTTGTGATTGCCTACGTGGCCCCCGGATAGGGGTTGCAATCTTGCCGCAGCAACCGTACAGCCCAGATGTGTGCCCGGCAGACCTTTTCCTGTTCCCAAAGCTCAAGAGAAGCCTTGAAAAGTCACCGTTTCAAAGATGTTCCCACCATCCAACGAGCTGTCACAGAGTCTCTGAAAGAGGTTGCGTCAGCTGACTTCCAGAGAGCCTTTTCAGTGTGAGACCTGCGTTGGTATCGGTGTATCGACGCTAAAGGAGACTATTTTGAAGACTTTTAACAATATGCACCGATCGGATCAATAAATTCTTTTCACCAGACCCATTCTCATTACTTTACTGACAAACCCTGTATTATGTAAATTATATATGATTGAAAATATTATGTGAAAACAACGAAGCTAACTATGTTATACCTCGTTGCACTTTTTTAGTCTCTAGGAATGAGTGTAGAAATAATTGAATCAAATTAAATTTGTCGGTTCACAAATTCTATTTTATAATTTACAATAGAATTATAATGTTTTGTTGAATTCAGCGAATGCTATGTTATGTAAGAAAATGTCATATTAGAGTGTTAGGATTTAGATTTGATTGAAAAGTTTATGGGCAAACAATTTAAATAACTTGGAGCAATAAAATATACTTACAAATCCTCCAATGATGCCGCATACTTTTTCAAAGAATCGTTTTTGAGTGTTTCTATTCCAACAGAAGTCAAAGTTCTGGAAAGATAAACGTTAAGAATTAGTTTGGAAAAAAAAATTTATTTATAAAAATTAGATAAACAATTGTATAGAGTGGGACACCACAGTTATACAGGTGAACAGCTTACCCTATGTGCGTTTAGGTTTATGTAATCACTGAATGCGTGAAGGGGTTTTATGGCACAAAAGGGCTATTTTTGATCCTGCTGCGACAGACACGAGACATACAATATCAAATAATTGAAGTGAACACACAAGGAAATTTTTGATGACACAGAAGAGAGAAATGCATTCAGGGAGGAATCGAACCTGTGCCGCCTACAACTTGCAGTTTGCTAGATCATACCCACTGAGTCACAACGGCTCTCCAAACAGGAAATTGAGATACATTTTATATACACTCTTTAAAAAAAATCGCCGCACTAAGAAGATACAGTGGTACCGGGCTTGATCAACTTGGAACGGCACTGACTGGGGACGTATAGTCTTTAGTGACGAGTCTCGTTTTCAACTGTGTCCTGATGTCAACCGCAGACGTTTCCCGATACACCCAGGGCAGTGTGAGTATCATACCCGTACTATCGTACGCCACACATGCCCACAACAGAGCGTTATGGTCTGCGGTGCCATCTCCTTTGATAGCCGGATACCTTTGGTACTCATTTCTGGTACACTTACAGCACAGCCGTACGCAGACGACATTCTACGACCGGTTGTGTTACCGTTCCTTTTGCGACACCCCGGACTTACTTTTCAACAAGATAATGCCCGGCCACACACGGCACGCGTTGCTATGAATTGTCTTAAAGCTTTCCCAACACTTCCTTGGCCTGCTAAGTCTCCTGATCTATATCCCATAGAGCGCATTTGGGACAATATGGGAAGGCGATTCCAACCATCTCGGAGTGTTGACCATTAAACCCGACAGTTGGAGGCAATTTGGCAAGAAATTCCGCAGGACATCATCCGGGAACCTTTTCAATTTATGCTACGAAGGGGGACAGCTTGCATCCAGGCCAGATGTGAATCAACGCTTTATTGTCTTCCTCCTTTTGTAACGGTGAAACTCTGAAATAAATCATCCAATTGTTCTGAAATTTTAATCGCTTGTTTTTCTATGTATGACCAATATGGTTCTATGTATGGTCTATACCATTAATTGGCATCGCAATCAGACAACTCCTTCGTGGTGCCGTTGTGTTGCTCTAGTACGACGTTAACTAAAATTACCAATTACCTTCATGGTGCGTCGATGTTATAGAGTATATTTTAGCCTCAATGGAATTGAGTGGAGCTCGAACTTTCAAAATCGTAAGAGTAGAGTCTGAAATGTTTGATTTATAACTTCGTTTTCCATACATATTTATTTTGGTTTTGATCAATGGTAAGCCACTGAAAAGTCCATAGACCATAGAAAGCAGTTTCCTTATATATATATATATATATATATATATATATATATATATATATATATATATATATATATATATATATATATATATGTGACGACTTTCTACAAGTCTCACTACTTAGTTCTCATAAAATACGAGCAGGACAGAGAGCAATGAAAAAGACGTCTTTATTAGACCACAGTCATGGTTCGAGTGCTACAAGATATGGCGCAGCAAGTTACAAGTTGCGTATCAACAAATTAATTATTCCTTGATCAGCAACACTCAGACAGCTTTCATTGCCTTATATGGTATCATTTGATGGGACATCTTATAGTAAATAGATGGGAACAGATGGATCACGGCGTGGGAAGATAAATTTAGCTTAGCTTGCAGAAATTAATTATTTCTGATGCAATGGGCTACGAAACTGTAAAAGGCACGTGAAAAAAATACTCGGTGGCGCCAGCCAATGTCGAAGCAATTTTCTCACGAATCATTTTTTAATGTATAATTTTAAATTATATTATATATTAGATATACATATACATATATATATATATATATATATATATATATATATATATATATATATATATATATATATATATATATATATATATATATATATATATATATATATATACTAGCTGACCCGGCAAACGTTGTTTTGCCTTATAAATTATTTCTAGTTTCTAGATAAATTCTAGTGTAGACAAAAAGTAACTTACTTATTATAAGTGTGTAAGTATGTGGTATATGCGTGAAATGGGCATGGAGCGCTATGAACGATAAGGGAATATAAAAATAACAAACGCCAAACAATATTATTTTCAAGTTATTATAGTTTATTTCTTAAAATTACATATCACATATTAATTACGACAGTAACACTAACAAACAACATCAATCTTTTAATGCTATAGCGTGGACAATATTTTTTGTTAGCCCATCTTTAGCGAGCACAAACAAACTGGATGGTTTACCGACTCGAGCGGAGTATTAAGATTTTTCATAATGTATTGAGCCTATTGAATTGTGTCGGTAAAGCAAATATTCATTTCTCAAAGAGAATGCAAGACAAAAGTATTCATAAATTGTTATATTTGCTGAAGTCTGAGTTGCATGCAGATGAATATACAGGACATACCCTTACTACAAAAAAATTATTTCAGATATTGGGAGTTACGTAAAATTATACTGTTTTCAGAAGTATGTTCTAGAAAACACGTATTTTCCAAAAATTTATACTATAAATGTTGGTTTTATAATTTTTTCTATCATTCTTACTAGTGGAAAAATCCACCAATTTGAAAATAGAAGTGCGAAAGAATTTTTTCAGAATCGGTACTTCCACACTTTGAATGACTTCTCCAAATGCAAAAAGGACCGCAGCTCTTTGTCGATGTTGGCCATTAAAACTATCCCCAAGCAACTTCACTACATCCCTGTCAAGTGTCAATGGATTACCTTTGACCTCGTACCGCTCCCCGAAGGAACTGTAAGAGAGCCCTAGCCTAACTACCTGCTTCCCAACTATGAAAGAAAAACAACCACAAAATCGCCTGAGCAGGACTCTGTCGAAGAATCTCTTTGGGCGTATTGAGGGGCTTCAGGATTCAGAGGGCTATAGCAGCGGAGCTCAAACTATTTCCATTTCCAGCTCCTCATTTTGTGTATCTTCTCGACGCGACCACTTGATAGACAATAGACATATTTTTATAATTAATATTATCTCATTTCACTAGCGCCCGACACTTGTTGAAGAAAAGGCTGTTACATTTTTTATTTTCAAAAAAATTTCATTGAATTCTTTGAATAGGTTTGTCGCGACCGATTTCTTTTTATAATAACCCATTTCATTGTCGCGACCCACAAAGAAGCCTGAAATATTTTTGAAGAAAAGCCTGATATATTTTTTATTTAAAAAAAAAATTTCATTGAATTCTTTGAATAGTTTTGTCGCGACCCATATCTTTTTGTAACAACCCATTTCACTGTCGCGACCCACATAAAGTTTCACGTGTCCCACAGAGGGTTCGCGACTCATGGTTTGCGCACCACTGTTATATAGTAGCTCTATCTGTCGATCAAGAGTGCAAAATTTGTTCGAATAACTGTGCATTCAACGGGTATTTGAATAAAAATTTTATCGGGCACTAAATTGAAGTGTGCTTGAAAGGGTTAGTTAATACAATAATTATTTTAAATATTCATCGATCCCATTATCTCTTATAGTCGTATTGGCGTACTTAACCAAAATCATGTAATTGCTAATGTGCTCTTTAAAAGCTTTCCTGAAGCAACCACGCAATTAATGGCCTTTAATACATTATTTGATTAACACATTAATTGCAAAATATTAAGTTCAAATCCTAAAACTGAACCCAAAAGTTTCTCTTCGATAACTATTTCGTATTCTTATTCCTATGAAATACTCTAATGAGATAATTTTTTATCATTCGACATATCTCAGCCTACTATGATCTAGAAACAGAAATAAAATAAGAAACTTTATTAGCAGTTTTATTCGGTGTGGCAGTAAGACCCTGGTAATTATTGAGTTAGTTTGCTGTCATGTCTCAAAGCCCACACAAAGGTGAAAATACTAAACCCGGCCACTCCTATAGATTTCGATAAATCATGAGACAAGTGAAAAGAAATTCAAAGAAAGATTGGTTTGTTTGGAGTTTTATGTCACAAGGGCCATATTTGGCCATACATAAAAGACAGGCCAAATATGGCCCTTGCGACATAAGAACCCCAAACCAATTACAATACAAACCTTTCAGGTAGTTTTGAAAAGAAAGAATGGCGAGGGTAAGGTAAGGTAAGGTAATTTTTTAACTAACGTCATACTAGAGAAACATAACGGGCTATTGATGACGGTCCAGGATCAATCCCCTAAGGGAAAGATAAGAGGACAACACCAGGTAATTTTGAACCACGGTCAGATGACGATTGGAGAAGGTAAAAGTAGAGAGAGTTAGCTTGAGCACAGATGACGTGACCATATCCATCTAAACCTGACCAATTTTTCTAGAGCCGAGATATCTCGTCCATCACACTCTGTCCAAATTTGAAAATGACAAGATATCTCGTGTATTAAGATCTCAAAAATGTGCTTATGACGAGAAATCTCGTTCATGACACGATCAATATCTGGTCAGTTTTCTTCTAATGACGTAATATCTCGTCCAACAAGATCTGGTCAGTTTTCATGTAATGACGTGATGTCTCGTCAGTCAAGATCTGGTTAGTTTTTCTAATGACGAATAATGAATGCGACATCGACAGCAAAACATCGATGTTCAATATTAAAATATTGATGTTAATAATACATCGCCCAAAAACCGTCGATGTTTTTAAACATCGATGTATTCAAACTTTTTTTTCAAACTGGTTTAGTAACCTTTAACATTAATGTTCGCCCGAGGGGGGGGATATTTAATTTGTCAATTGCCATGTTTATTATTTTAGAACTAAAATTTCTTTTAAACTGTCAAAACAAAATAAAAAAAAATTATTAAGAACACTAAACAAATCCTTTGTTTTCAAATTGAATAGTACAAAAGAAAATAATATTGACAAAACTATTTGAAATAGTTACTACTAACTATAAGTAGGTAGGTAGATAATAATAATTATTGTTAGTTATTATTCATTATTTATCAACTTATGGGCTGGAAACATAAACCTATTTTTATGTCCAGCAATTGAAAAATATTGGGGCCTATAACTATTTTATGCTCTAGTATTTGTGTGTTATTTACAGTTTGTAACAAAAAGAAGTTTGCTAACTTTCTCCCTCTTAAACCGACTCCTTTTTTCACTAACTGTCCCACCAGTTAAGGAAAAAGCTCTTTCTAATGGGACGAATGTCGCCATCACAACAAATACTTAGTTGCACGGTTATTTTTAAAATTTTTACAATAGCACTTATTTTATTGAAAAATAATACATCGACAACATAAAAACATCGATGTTAAACAAACATCGGCTCTAATAAATCGATGTTTTTCAAAAAAAAATTATCGATGTTTTCATAGTATCGATGTATCGATGTCAAAGTATCGACATAATATCGATGTCTCTCTATATTAAAAAAAAAGTTACCTCTGCCGCCGAAGCCGCCACAGGATTAAAAACTGTTATTTAGCTCGATTCTTAGACAGTTTCCCGAGAAAGTACGGATCAGAAAAATACGAAATTAACATGGTTTGTTCATCGTGTTTTATGGACAGTTGTTAAAATTTTTTTCCCAATGCGGCTATCAGTTTAGGTTTTATTAAGTGTCAAAATTGAAAAAGCGAAATATTGTAAAAGTAAGCGTGAGTAAAAGACTTGCACATTTTCAGTCTTTGGTCGGGATTTTTTTTAGACTACCACTAAAAAGAAATTTTTGCAGTTAGTCGTGTTTTTTTACAAATTTCAACTTGGTTCCTGATAATATTTTTTTTTTAATTCGTGAAAAATCGGGACAATTTCGTTACTTTTTTTTAAAACTGTCATATCTATATATTATTCCTATTAGTTTCTAAATTTGAAAACATCGCAGTATACTTTAGAATAATCTTTCTTACGGTACAATTATTTTTGAAATTGGTTAATAAATAAATTCGATGCGATCAAAAGTTGGTCATACAAATTTCGAAATATTGTGTAATTTTCGCTATTTTTTGTTAAAAGTCTCATACCTACAGCTTAATACTATTATTTTTTAAATTTGTAAACATCACTGAATACATTGGATTATACTCTTTCTTGTGGAACAGTTATTGTTTAAATAGGTTAATAAATAAAGTCGATGGAATTAAAAGTTGTTCATACAATTTTCGGAACTTTTAGATCGTAATTTCCGATACAAAACTAAAACTGTCTTATCTATAGGTTAATACAATTAGTCTTAAAATTTGAAAATACCACGTGAAAGCTTAGAATGCACAGTTTCTGATGGTCAAATTATTTTTTAAATTGGTTCATAAATAAATTCGATGCAATTAAAAGTTGGTCACACATATTTCATATTTCTTAGATCGCGGAGCATGTTTCTTACGAAAATAAAGACTACATTTTTGATTATCGGGTTTGCCAGATATCAAATTTATCGCAGCAACAATTGCCATAAAAAAGAAGTTATTTTTTATTTGGCGTGGAAAAAGGCTGTCTTTTTTCACTCTGTTCTCAGACGGTTTACCGAGAAAGTACAGATCATAAAGTTACGAGATACACGGTTTTTTTTAAATTGTACAGGGAAAAAGATGGAGCCCCCTAGTTAAAAAAAAACATCGATGTTTTGAAAACATTAACATCGATATCGCATCCCTACTAACGACGGGATACCTTGTCGAGGCAACAATAAGATGGAATTACTAATTAGAGAAATTTGAATATAGAGACTATGTAGGTTTAGGTATACAATTAGTTACATTTATTATTCGGAAATTTAGGTTTTTAGGACTTTAAATTCTGACTTTTTATAAATCGCATGACTTCTTCAAGGTGGGACCACCGTGCTGATGTTGATACTTAATTTCGTATTAGGTTGACAGTAGATCTGAAAATCCTCAAATAACGCAATTTTTTTTTACAAGGAACTTGACACTGACAGTACAGTTAAAATGATTGAAAACCGGGTTCAAAAAGGAATGCATTCAAGAACATTGGGATTGAAAGTGACATTCCACGCGTGTTTCCCGGAAATGGGATGTCTTTGTTTACGAAATCCGTTCCCTGCTTGTTTTGAAAAAGCAAGACGGATACGATGTTGTTCTCGCCTTAAAAATATGCTAAGAATGCAGGGACGAGGCCACTCAACTGTCAGTTTCACAATACAGAGCAAAGGAACGAGACTTATCAGCCATCGATTATTTTCTGTTGTTGGAAAGCAAAGGTTAAAGAGAAGAATAGATGGCGATTGAATGTTTTAATAAAATCTAGAAAATGTAACTCACTCTAAACAGATTTTCTTCACCAATACTTACTGCAGTCGGATATTCGAAAATGTTACATTTTGCACTCCAAGTGGGTTCAACGATATACACAGTCCAGTCACATTAATGTGACCACCACCTACTTTCGGCGTCAACGTGAAATAACCAATCACAAAAGACAGGTGGCAGCACATTGCAGTGGAGTGTATATAAAGGATGTCCTAGGGCATCCGAAAGCATTTCAATCGTTGGCGTAATGCAGAAACGTAGCGATTTATCCGATGTCCAAAGGGTATGATTATTGGCTTTCGGGCCAAGGGTGTAAGCATTTCGGAAACGGCTAATTTTGTGAACTGTTCGCGTGCCGCCGTGGTAAAAGGATTTCGTGCATGGCAAAATGGCACTATCCAAAATCAGCGGCGTGGCACATGTGGTGCATCACGGGCTATAGATGACAGAGGCGAACTTAGGTTACTGAGATGCGTTCGGGCGAATAGACGTGGAACTGTTGAGCAACTGACCGCCCAGATGAACCGAGGGGCCACCAAGAGTGTATCCTCAACAACGGTTCAGCGAACATTGCTGCGCATGGGCCACCGGCAGCAGACGGCTGGTTAATAAACCTATGCTGACAGCTGTTCATCGGCGACGAAGGCTGGAATTTGCACGCCAGTACCGCAATTGGACGTCCACAAAGTGGCGACAGGTGGCTTTTTCCGATGATTCCTGTTTTATGCTCCATCATACCGATGGACGTTGGCGTATACGGCGTGAAACGTCTGAAAGCAAACACCCTGCAACAATTACCGGAAGGATCCAGGCTGGAAGAGGGAGCATTATGGTTTGGGGAATGTTTTCTTGGCATTCACTGGGTACACTCATCATTGTGGAAGGCACGATGGATCAGCACAAGTACGCATCTGTCCTTGGGCACCATGTCCACCCCTACATGCGAATTATTTTTCCTCAGAATGATGGCATTACCAGCAGGACAATGCGAGGTGTCATACAGCTCGCAGTGTATGTGCGTGGTTCGAAGAGCACCAGGATGAGTTTACCGTACTCCCCTGGCCAGCAAACTCACCGGATTTGAACCCAATCGAGAATCTGTCGGACCGCCTCGATCGGGTTGTTCGCGCCATGGATCCTCAACCGCGTAATCTAGCGCAGTTGGCCACGGCACTGGAGTCGGCATGGCTCAACATCGCAGTGAGCCCCTTCAGAAACCTAATTAACTCTCTTTCTGCACGTCTCGCAGCGGACCGCTCTGCCAAAGGTGGTTATTCTGGCTTTTGACAGGTGGTCACATTAATGTGACTGGACTGTGTATTTTGTCCATCAAGTTGTGACCATATTTGCTAGTGACGAGATAACTCGTCAATATATTGCAGATTTTTAATGACGACATCAAGATCTGCAGTGCTTACTAATGACGAGATATCTCGTCCAACACGATCTGATTAATTTTGTTGATGATTGAGGTATCTCGTCATCAAGATATGGTCGATTTGTTGTTGACAGCGAGATCAAGAACTGGTCAGTTTTCTTCTAATGACGAGATATCTCGTCATTGAGATATATTGGTGTTTTGGTGGTGATGAGATCAAGATCAAATCAGTTTTTTGCTAGCGGCAAGATATCTCGTCATCAAGATATTGCCGATTTGTTCTTGATGACGAGATCAAGATCTGGTCAGTTTCTTTCTAATGACGAGATATCTCGTCCTTCACGATCTTATCAGTTTTGATGTTGATGATACCCCTCGTCGAGACTACCACCAGGATGCTCAAGATTCTGTTAATTTGAAGGAGTATATTTAAATTAAAGGCACTAACTTTTAACATACAAATATAATATTCCTGGGTACCATCCATTGTAAAGCATTTCAACTGCATCAGTTGTAATGTGAACCAATTTAGTTGCACTTATCAATCAAAATCGGAATTCATCAATGTAAAAGCATACACGACAAATGATTCTGCTAAGTGATATTTTAGTTATGTATGTGTTACGCTACGAATTAAGAGATTATGGTAGGTAGATATCTAAGTAACGTATCACTGAATCAACACAACGGGCTATTGACGACAGTCCGAGATAAATTCCCAAGGGAATTATCCAAGGATAACGCCTCGTAATTTTGAATCACGGTCAGATGACGAGGTCACACCTGAAGTGACTCCTCTCTCTCCAAACTTTGAAACCAAGCCAAGGGGAAATTCGAGGCCACGACGGATTTAACATGCACCAGCCACCCCCATGTTAGGGATGCTACATCGACAGCAAAACATCGATGTTCAAAATTAAAACATCGAAATTGATAATGCATCGCCCCCAAACTATCGATGTTTTTAAAATTCAGTGTATTTTAACTTTTACCTCCATTTCTTATAACTGGTTTATCAACTAGTGTTGCGATATCGGCTCCAATACATCAATGTTTTTTTTATAAAACATCAATGTTGTGAAAACATCGACATCGATGTAGCATCGCTACTTATCAGACCTTTCACCCTTGTCCACTTTGTTCTAAAAGTATGTTCAGTTTGCTGATAATAAAAATTATGCTAATTGGTTATTCTTAAAATTTTTATAACGGTAGTTTTTTTATTTAAAAATAAAACATCGACAACGTAAAAACATCGACAAGTATAAACATCGATGTTCCAAAAACATCGACTCCAATACATCGAGATCGATGTCGCATTCCTACCCTATGTACACGATGGGTCTTGTGTTGTATTCGAACTCTCAAACTTACGATTATTGAGCAGTTACTCTTCCAATTTGAAGAGTTTTTATGGAATTTGTACTACTTTCAACTATAATTTATGCAAAAATTACTAAGATAATTTACGGACAATGCCGCTTTGAAATGAGAAATGCATGGGACATTAAATACTTCCAGGTTCATTCAAATGAAACTACCCAAACCCAAAACAATCATGCTTCTTTTGATTCCATAAAGCAAAGCTTGACAAAGCAATGAATATAAACGAAAAAGAATCAATGTTAATGGACACTGATGCCTTTTAATCGCCTTTGTGTATATTTCGTGGCTCTTTGAAAAAACGCAGACTCAAAAGCAATGTAAATAAACCGTGTAGTAATACTTTCTCATTGCAAATGTCATTACTGCTTTCATAACTTTAGAAGATTTGCAAGAGGTTTTATTATTCGAAATGCGGGGTGGGGGGTGGGGGGTTCCAGTAATGATAAGAACGAGATAGAATGTGTACACAAATGAAGTTTTTGTCCTTTAGTTCGAATAATATGCTGCATCACAATAGAAAAGGATTGTGATTTTGTACCTGAATAAAGAATTTTCTTCCGGTTTTATTCACAAAATACGAGTGCCCTTGTATTAAGTAATGTTAGAAGAGTTTTGAAAGAAAGTGTGTGTGTGTGTGTGTGTGTGTGTTGTTTAAAATTTTGTGATAAAATGGCGCTCAGTAATGGTTTTCTTAATGCGATCTCTCAAATGAAATGAAAAATGTTAAATAAATTTTTTTATACTATCCGGCCAATTGAATGATAGTCAATACGGTACTACAATGGCGGATTTGAAACACTTAAGTGTTCAATGATGCATCACGGAAAAAGAGTTTAGATTACCGCACACACATTCTAGGTACAGCCTTTTCATAAAGAGAATGTAGTGTAAGATTAAGTGTTCTAACTAACATTACAGAAGGTTAAAGCATTAAAATAGAATTTTTGACATTTAAATCAAAAGAACAAGTGTGACAAAGCCAATTGAAATGGTTAGAGCAATAAACCGGTAGATACCGATACAACTAAATCAACATAAATAAGAATGGAGTGTTCGTTTCTATACGTTGAATATTTTCGTCCCACTTTAAGTTTTCTGTACGTTTTGGGTCCGTGTGATGCAAAATCCACCTCTTGCGCGTTTGGTATCTGTCTGTCTGAATGTGTGTGCCCGTGTTACGTTCAAACGGTTGAATATAGTTTCATGAAACTTTCCATACTGTGAGTACTTGCAATCATTTAGTGACTGATTTCGGTTGCGTAAGTCTGTCTATACGTCTTCCCGTTCTGTGTTCGATTTTGTGTCTGTGTGTTTGTTCAAGTATCGCGTAAAATTGACGTTAACATATCGCACCCCTGCAAGAAAAGTGACACATCTAAAAAAATAAAAATTTTGATGTTATATCATTGAAAAATACGTATGAGGTGCCCCAGTTTGTTATATTACTATTCTATAGAATAAAATAGAAGTTAACACCAGAAATACTGACCTAAAATTTGAAAGAAGCTTATACTATTTCAATATAAGTTTCATAGTATCCTTTAAGATGATGTTTCTCAAATTCTGCAATTTTGAGTTGTGACAATAGGTTACCGCTGCTTCATCTGCAATGAAGACATTCAATTTTAAAAAGTTCTTTTATTAGTTCACGCGTGCCACGAAACGGAATTGTCAAGAAAAAGCGTATTCGCTTTTAAAAACAAATTTAGTGTTCCTAATCTTCCCCTTCAAAATTGTCTTTTGTAGTAGTTACCTTAGACTATGCCACCTTTCGTCAGTTTGTACCTTTAGAAGGGAGCGATGTATGTAAAATGTATTACATGTATGGACATGCATACACAGGATTTGAGTTCATAGTAGGCTCTAGTAATAAAAATCTCGAAAAGGTGTAAAAAATTACTTTACACTTAAATGATCTGGCATTTTTCTAAGAAAGAGGAAAGTTATCATTTTTCTAGTCGCTTTCAATCTATAGTTTTCCAATTCAACGAGTGTAAGGTCGGTTATTTTGCTAGTTATTAACACGTTCTCTGCCAAAGCTGATATGGTGCGTTGATAGTTATTACCCCGCCGTAGAAATGGGTTTTTTCTCAGAAGCCAATACCAGAATAAACTGTCGAAAGCCAACAAATTTGAAATTTCATTATCTGTTAAAGGCTTAATAGATTGAATTTTTTTTTTTTGGGGGGGGGGGGGGTAAAAGCCCTGCAGAACTATTGTCTCTACAACTCATATTACAAGATTTTTTTAAAATAATAATGAAGCCATAAATTCGAAATCACAAACCTTTACAACTAGCTTCTAACCATTAATCCTCGTTAAAAACCACGCCAACACCTAACATGTAATGTCAATTGAAGCGGAGAATAAATGTTGAAACGCAGCTCTTCCCGCGCGAACGCGTGACTGACTACTGAGAAGTCACTCCACACCACGCGTTGGCGCGTGATTGAATCTTTAGCATTTACACCACATCGCGCGCCGATGTGAGATCGGCAGCGAAAGTTTTAAATAAGTCCGTAGAACAATGATTGGTACAAAAAGGCGTGTACGTGCTTCAAAAGTTATACCGCTTCAAAAATAACGACAGCAAACTTATGAGCGAGGAAGCCGTCGAGTATTTGTAGACCGATCGTAATTTGTAAGGCACATCGCCGTTACTAAATACTGTCGAATCTTATTTTATTCGTTCTTATAACGTTTATTCAATAAAGGTCTATTTAAGTTTTAAATGTTCAAACACATGAGGAACATTTGAGGACATGCGTTAATTCAGACTGACAAATATCCATGCTCGATCCGGACTCGAACTAGAAACCTTTCGATCCGAGAGCCAGCATCCTGATCACTAAACCTATCAATTGACTCGTATGTATGTTTTGTATTGTGGTATAACAGTGGGGTTTATATTTAAAAGAATTTCTGAAATTATCTTTCGATTTCGGCTGAAAATAAACTAATAACTAACTAAACTAACTTTTATGTCACATAAAATTGGTATTTTATGTATTTTACAAATTCTATTCAGTCTAATGTTTTCGTCTGTAACTGTTTGACTAATGTATTGTTCACCAAAGAAAACCTTCTTCTGTGCAGTATTCAATTATATTTCAAATTTCGAATTCTGTCATGATTGATTGAATAGAATTTTATGGTACAAGGACATATTTGGTCATGTTGCGTCAGACTCGAGACAGACAATTTTTAAGTTATGGTCATTGTTCAATGAAAGCTTTACTGACACAGAAGAGAAATATGCACCCAGAGAGGAATCGAACCTGTGTCCTCTATAACTCGCAGGTTACAAGTGTAGAAGAGATACCCATTGATCCAGGAGACGAAAGTACTTAAAACTGCAATGTACGTCGCAGAACAGAGTCTTTACAGAGCAATTTTTCCTTTATTTTATAAAAATTTTAGCCGATTTTTATTTCAATCATAAGTAACGATGCAGTGCAAAGCGCGCTCCTTGCCACGCCTTTTTTCTTCTACAGCTAAAGAACAACCCCCCTCCCCCCCCCCCCAAAAAAAAATATATCACAAACACTTTATGAATAACACATCTTCTATGGCAATGACAAAATATTTCTCTTAAAAAGCTATCGACATAATTGCAAATTCTGAAAGTATGCCTTGGTTTTAAATAAAGCAGGCCTCGAAATAGATTTTTTAATACATGTGCACAAGGTGCACCAAAGTTTTTAAATTAGGTGCACAGGTTATATTTTGGGCGCATATTAAAAAAAAACGTAATATAAGAGCATTGATATAATGTAAACTACTTTAATAGTTGGGTATGTTTAGATAGGTTAGTAGTAGATAGTAAATGAAAATATTTAAACATCTACATTCTCCCTTCTCCGGCGCATTACTGTCTCGACAGTCGCTTCAACAGAGCTAGCTGGAAAATGTTTCGATCATCGGAAAGTTCTAGCGGCATGGCACAAGTAAACCTTCATCCTGTATAAACCCATTACAGACCAGAGATTTTTTTTCGCATAGTGTGTATTTAGGAATTTTAAATGCATTTCATTAGAGCGAGAGAGGTTGATACTAATAGTTTGTTAAAGCATCAAAATAACATAAAACGTTCCCTCCACTTTTTAACGTTAGGTGCACGGCATGCACCTAGCTGGAAAAAATTAGGTGCACAATTTTATTTTCATGTGCACAGTGCACCTGTGCACCCGGGTATTTCGAGCCCTAAAATAAAGTAAATTAATTAATTTTGATGTTTTTTTATAAATATGTAATACATATTGAGCCGATAATTGTGTTTTACGTCTGTTTTTGATTTGACTGCAGTTTTCAAAATTCGGACGACATGCCTGCATAACAATTGAAATTGCTTGGAGTAGTGTTGCAGAACACTGAATGCAATTCTGCACCTAGGTGCATTGAGTCACAACGAACCCGTCATTTATTAAAATCTTGGTTTATTATAAAATATAGAGTAAATCATATTTTCTGCTGTAGAAATATTGCGTTTTAATATAAAATAAATTATTTCTGTTTCTATGACATAAAATCAATCTTTTCCTGCTCCACTTGGTTTATCGGACTTTTAAATGGAAACCTTCAAAAAAAGCAAAACCTGATACGACCCATCATTTCTTTATCGATGAAATTTATACTCAATCTTTGTAAGGAACTGAGTAGAAAATCTGAAATTCTTACCGACCATGTTCCTCAGAGCAACATGCAATTGATTGATTTTACTAGACATGTACTTTCATTTTTCAAAGAAGTAATCAATTTAGTCTGACTTCCAGTATACGTTGACTAAAACTTCATTACATGTACATTATCACATGCATTAATAATGTACATACACTGCGCACGCATCTACGATTGTGTATTTATTTGTGCTTATGTAATTTATATGAAATCTCCATTATTTCCTTCAGGTTTTATGAAGTAAGTAGTAGTGAGTAAGTGAAGTAAGTGTATTTATATAGTTTACAGCTTAAAATCTCAATCATTAATATTTGAAAACTGTGATAGAACGAACTAATGTATAATTTGTTTGTACAGCCGTTTGTTTGTACTCACCCAATCCCAATTGCACAATTTATATCACAAAACAAAACGGAAGGTAGCAATCGATAGGGATTAATGTTTTCTACAAATATCAATACTTAAAATTTGTCTAAAGTGCCGTCTTTGTATTAAATTGGGTGCTTACTCCGATAATTTCAATACGAGCCCCCATCTTTTATCTCAAATTTGGATTCTACAAAACATTTCAGGCGGATTTGATGAAAAAATAATATAAAACGGCGTAAAATTGACCGAGAAAATCATTAAAAACCATTGAGGGAGCGAACGAACGTTCGGAATTCAATCACATTTATAAATATTAACTAGCAAAATACCCGACCTTACTCGGTTTGAATTGGTTTACTCTAGATTGAAGAGATAATCAAAATATATAATGACTTACGTTTTTTGTAGAATAAAAATTTATTTTAACATCTTTCGCCATCTTTATATTTTCTACAACTTACTTTGGACACAAATCCTACACATGTATATCCATTCATGTAATACATTTCACATACATCGCACAATTGCTGTATGACAAAGCTACAAAATGACGAAAGGTGATACTTAGGTTACTACTATAAAAGACGATTTATAGGAAGATTTGGAATTCCCTTTCTTAAGTTCTTTTCATGTTCAACTCAATTAATTAAAATTACGATTTACGGTGAGTGCTCTCGCACTCATAGTCAATAAACAATATTTTTTTACTTGTGGCACTCTTGCCTCCGGTATGCGACATTGTGAAATTTTGCAATCTTCTCCTGTCATTATTACAACGAATTTTTTAATGTTGGAAAAAGTTCCAGTTAGGATTAATAAACATTATTATTCTTTCAATAACGGCATTATTCTTTAAATAACGGCATTATTCTTTAAATAACGGCATTATTCTTTAAATAATGGCATAACTACACTTAAAATTTACTGAAAATTTATACTGACTTACCTAACATTTTAAGTCTAATACTTTGTGGTGCTGTTGCGTGTTATGAGAAGGAAAACACATTTATTAAAATAATAAATATTTAAAACAGGAAACAGCGAAGTAAAACAAAATAAAAGATGTCGCAAAAATTTGTTCTTAAGATATTAATTTGTGGTTCAATTTTATCTCTTGATCTCGCACAGTTGCCACAACTTACAACTAAAAGTGTACAAAATTTAGAAATGTGAAATTAATTCAGAGCGAAAGAACCAGAAAAAATATCACTGCTCGCGCGATCTTGTTCATTCTCGTTTCATTGAAAAATATCGTCTGTCCCAAATATTAGGAAATCGTTTTCATTGCGCAAAGAATAAAAATAAGACTCGAAATAAATGAAGTATCAGAGATGAAATTCCATAAAAAAATATAAAAAATTTTAAGAATAATTACTTTTTCAGCAGTACTGGTAAAGAAATTCAAGTAATCGTGATATTCAATAGACATTCCAATTTTTCCAAAACTACTAAATTATGGTTGATTTAAGTATACTTACTCAGGTGTTTTAGCATGAAACTCAACTAAATATAACAATAAAGAAATGTTTAATATTGCCTTCACTAAACTATTAGATAATGTATAAAATAAAGTACAATGCAATCAAATATCTGGAATACAATTCATGTGATGTCTACACAAACACACAAACAGAAAATCGAGCATAGAACAGAAAGACGGACAGACAGAGTTTCGCAACCAATGCCACTCACTAAATGAAGATAAGTACTCACTGTATGCAAATTTTCATGAAAATATCTTAAACCGCGTGGACGTGTATAGGGCACAACATACAGACAGACAGACAGACGGACAGACAGACAGACACCAAACGAGAAAAGGGCGGATTCGGCATCAGAAGGGTCCAAAACGGATAGAAAACTTGAAATGGGTCGAAAATATTGAATGTACAAACAAACACTCCATTCTTATTTATATAGATAAAGACGTGCAGTGGCCGTCGCAGTCAATGACGTTTTCAGTTTGTGAACAATCCCCAATAACGATAATAATCATCGAATTTTGCAAACAGTGTCAATGCGCTACTAATTATGCACGTAATGAGCTGGAATTTGGAATTCCGATGTTTCAGTAACTGTTGAATTACATAGCGTCAAAATTTACCCATGTTTCTTATTCGTAATATTTATGAATATTAATTTCATAATTGATAAAAAATTGTAAATCTAGTTTGATGATTGAAATGTTAATAGATTTTTTTAGGGTTTTTGGGTAGCAAAGGATGGAAAAAATTTTTCAAGAAAAATTAATGTTTGTAGGAAATGTAACAAATAAAGTGAAACACCAATTTAAAATTAGGAGATCTAATTTTCAAATAATAAAAATCATTGAAAAATCCAATAAAATTGATGCACTTTTTTTATTTCCGCCTGAAATTGTGTTTAGAAAGGAGGCGTCGCGTTTTCGGAGCTCCCGCGAAATTCAAGTTTTTTTTTAGTTATTCTTCATTTATTTAGTACTAAGCAGTGTATTACTTCTTTTTCTATCAGTTCAAACATTTCTAATTGTTTTTAAAGTACTTGTACTTAGTTTTTGACTTGTCAAATAGTCCTAAGTCAAGTCTCGTTAGGCCTATTTCACGTATGTCTCGTTAGGCCTAATTCACGTATGTCTCGTTAGGCCTAAATATTTTGTCTTGTTTGTTTTCATTCATTTCATTCAAGTGCAGTGCTTTTTCTGTGTAATTGACTTAGTGCATTTTCTGTGCATTGAGTGTTACTTTGCATAAGCATGGGTATAGTTAGAATGTTCAAGGAGATGAGGACAGAGGGAGCCAGTGGGGAGTTCTATGTGGAATGTGACTTGTGTGGGAATATGGTTGAGGCAGGAAAGGGGTGTGTGAGCGGGGTTAAAATGTCAGAGAAGGTTGAATTTACATGCAAGAGTTGTTTAGAGGTGGGTGATTTGAGGAAGGAGCTGGAGGCTTTGAAGGTGAGGGCTGTAGAGGGAGTGGAAAAGGGTGTCCAATGTGTAAACTTGGGGCATGTTGATCAGGGGGATAAGGTAACTAGAGGAGTAGTGGTTGGTGATTCAATGGTCAGGGTTTTGGGAGAAATGGTAGGGCGTAAAAAGCGCAATTTTGCCAGGTGCCAGGGTAAAACATGTAGTTGAGGCAGTTAAGGCAGGTGTGGTTAAAGGGGAGGAAAAGGCAGTAGTGTGGGTGGGAACAAATGACGTAGAGAGGACTACAAATGTCGAGTTTAAGAGGGAAGCAGAAACACTTTTAAGAGGCATTAAGTCTCATGGGGCAGAAGTAACAGTATTAAGATTACTACCTAGGTATGGGTTAGGCAATGGGTGGTTAAATCAAAGGGCCAATAAGATGAACGGGTTGTTAAGGGATTTGTGTGAGAGGGAGGAGGTTAGATTTTTAGATGTTTGGAAGGAGTGTAGGAGGGATTGGATAAGCAGGGACAATTTGCATTTAAGCTTGATAGGTAATAGGGAGGTTGGCAAGCGGGTTTTGAATATTCTGGAGTCAAAAAACTAGTATACAAGCAGGGATGGGAAGGACATAGAGGGTTGACAGTACACAGTAATTGCTTAGGAAAAATAACAGGGTCTAAATTGCAGGAGACAAACAATACAAAGGGAAAGTGCAATGTAAGGGAGAAAAACAATACCAAAACAAATAATACAAGGGGAAAGTGCAATCTAAGGGTGAAAAATAAGCTAAAAGTATTTTATTGTAATGCTCGCAGTGTGAGAAATAAAATGGATGAGCTCAAGGGAATTGCACAAGCAGAGGATATAGATATCATTGGGATTACTGAAAGTTGGGCAAGCAGTGAAGATGCACAAATTTTAGAATTAAGTGGATTCACAATGTTTAGGGAGGACAGAGAGAATAGGAAAGGGGGTGGGGTTTTGATTTATGTGAGAGAATTCTTAAACTGTACAGAAATAAAGTTAAATAGTAAAACTGAGGGTATAGAATCAGTCTGGGTGAAACTGAATACAGACAAAGGCAAAGGACTAATTCTGGGTAATATATATAGACCTCCTGTTTGTAGTGAAGAGCAGGAAAAGGGCATGTGCAATCTGATAAACGAAGCATGTCAAAAAGGAGAATTAATTTTAATGGGGGACTATAACTATCCAAATATTGACTGGACAAACAATCTAGCTACAAATGGGAAAGGGGCAGAATTTTTGGAAGTGATACAGGATTGTTTTTTGTACCAGATGGTGTATGAGGATACTAGGGACAATGCAATATTGGATTTGATTTTAAGCAATGATGAGGATAGGGTGCAGGATTTGGTTATAGGTGAGCCACTGGGAGAAAGTGATCATAGAAGTATCAGATTAAGTATAAATTTTCAGTCAGCATACACAATCAATAGTAGAATAATTCCAAATTTCAGAAAGGTAAATTTTCATAAGATAAGGGAAGAGTTAAAGGAAACATTCAAAGGGGGATTATTAGCACTGCATCATTCTGAACAATGGGAGGAATTCAAGAATAAGTTAGACATGGTGTTAAAAAAACATGTAACGTTCAGGAAAAAAGGAAAATCTAGAAAATTGCTCCCTATGTGGTTTTCAGGGGAAACACACAAAGCTTTAAAATTAAAACAAAGAACATACAGGGTATATAAAAGCACTGGTAACGACAGGGACATGGAGGCATATCAGAAAGCCAGAAAGGAGTTTAAAACTATTAGTCAGAAGCAAAAGGTGTCCTTGGAGGAAAAATTAGCAAGGGAAATAAATATAAAACCAAAAGAATTTTTTGCATATGCAAGTGGTAAAAATAAATTTAGCACTACACTGGGACCGTTAGAGGGGAAGGGAGGTGAATTAATTCAAGACGAGGAGGGAATGGCAAACGTGTTAAATGACTTTTTCTGGGGGTTTTCAATGGTAACTATAGTTTAAAAAAGGACCCCAAGGATGGAGCCTTTGCAGGGGGTATAATTAAAGAATGCAAATTCAACAGGGAAGAAATAGTACATCAGTTGAAAAGAATTAAGCCATCTAAAGCACCAGGGCCAGACGATATTTATCCGAGAGTACTAGTGGAATGCGCGGAAGAACTGGGGGAAGTAATTCACACGATATTTAATTCAACATATAGCACAGGTTGGGTGCCAATGGATTGGAAGTTGGCCAACATAACTCCAATTTTCAAAAAGGGAATACAAAGTGATCCGGGCAACTATAGACCAGTAAGTCTAACATCAGTAATTTGCAAAATATTTGAATCTCTGTTAAAAAAGCATATAATGTTACACTTGGAGGAGGGGGGACTGTTATCAGAGAATCAGTATGGGTATAGGAAGGGCAGATCCTGCTCTACAAACCTTTTGAAGTTATACGAAAAAATTACTGAGGAGCTGGATAATAAGAGCAGTGTGGATATCATGTACATAGATTTTCAAAAGGCTTTTGATAAAGTACCTCATGAGGCATTACTGTTTAAATTGGAAAGGCTGGGGATTCAGGGAAAAACATTAATATGGATAAAGAATTGGTTATAGGGTAGAAAGCAGAGAGTGCAGGTAAAAGGAAATTATTCACGGTGGACAGAAGTTATAAGTGGGGTGCCTCAGGGATCAGTTTTGGGACCAATTTTATTTATAATTTTCATAGATGATATAGGTCAGGGGATCAAGAATAGAATCAGTATATTTGCAGATGACTTAAAAATATGGGGGACAGTGGATACCAAGTTACAGATAGAAAATTTACAAGGGGATTTTGATAAGATATCCGAATGGGCTGTAAAATGGGGTATGTCATTTAATGTAGGGAAATGTCAAGTTCTGCATATGGGTTACAGGAATAGTGGAGCCGAGTACTGTCTGCAGGGAGTAAAGGTAAAGGAGGGAGAAACAGTCAAGGATCTTGGGGTGATAATTCACAGGGATTTTAAAATGGGTCACCAATGTTCAGCTGCGGGTAAAAAGGCTAATAGGTTATTGGGGTATATTAAAAAGACTGTAACTTCAAGGGATAAGAATATAATCTTGCCATTATATAAGGGTTTAGTAAGACCACATCTAGAATATGCTGTACAATTCTGGGCTCCATATATGAGAAAGGACATAGAATCAATTGAAAGGGTTCAGCACAGAGCTACAAAAATAATAAAGGGGCTAGCAAATTTCGACTATAATGAACGTTTAAGTAAGCTCAACATGTATACACTGGAAAGAAGAAGAAGGAGGGGATATTTGATTCAGCTTTTCAAGTTTGTAAAACAAGGGGACACAGAGGGCTTAAATTTCAATAGGGATAACAGAACAAGGGGCCATGGGTATAAATTGAATAAGACACATTTTAATCGGGATTTAAGGAAAAACTACTACTTTAATAGGGTAATAGACAGTTGGAACGCGTTGCCAGAAAATATAGTTAATTCAAAGGGAGTGTACGAATTTAAGACACAATTGGATAGTCAGTGGGAATTGGAGAATTCATAAACAAAGGACCAGCCTTGTTGGGCTTGAGCCTGTAGCTGGTCGTCAATATTTGTATTTGTATTTGTATTTGAATCCAAATTTGTTATAAAATATGGGGGCTCGTATTGAAAATATCGGAGCAAGCACCCAATTTAATACAAAGACGGCCCTTTAGACAAATTTTAAGTATTGATATTTGTAGAAAACATTAATCCCTATCGATTCCTACCTTCCGTTTTGTTTTGTGATATAAATTGTGCAATTGGGATTGGTTGACGTTTTTTTTTTTTACGGCTGTACGTACAGCAGCATTCATATTAAAAACCTGCTAATATGAAATCTGTTTGTACATTCAACTGTAAAATCTGTTAGTATGTCCTACTGTTAAATATGTTAGTACATACTACAGTAAAATTTGTCAGTACTACTGACTGCAAAGTCTGTTAGAATGTATTACTGCCTGCCCCTAAATCTGATTACCAAACTAAAAATCCGCTATGGATATTACGTCCTGCATTTTGAGAAGTAGAAATAAATGCAGGAGTAACCGCTAGAACTGAAATATTAAAGAGACCGTTGTAGTCTTATCTCCGTAATGTTAAAATGGTCAAATGTTTAGAACATTTGTAATAATCTTTTATGTGTATTGATTAAAAATTTTTCATGCAGGGTTATCAAGGACACTTTTAAGTACTTAACACGGATTTTTTTAAAACTTATTGGAGTGCTGTCTCGTCATCTGACCGTGGTCCAATATTACATGGTCCTCGGATCTTTCCCAAAGGGGATTGATCCCGGACCGTCGTCAATAGCCCGTTGTGTTGCTCTAGTATGACGTTAACTAAAAATTACCAAATAACCCGAAACGAGTAACCCGATAAAAAAACCACGTCACACTAAGTACAGGAATTGGGTGAATAGTTATCCTTTACCTGATGACTCAATTAATTCTTCAATTAAAGTTGAATCGGAAATTATTTTTCCTTCTAAGTGTTCTTCCTTATTTAAAGAGCTATATTACTCTTTTTTGGGGGTAAAGAGAAACACTTTTAAAAAGTGATTGTGGAGAGGAAAATCTGGAAAACTTGGCAGCAGGGAAAATATACCCTAATCCAGGCCTCGAAATAGATTTTTTAATACAGGTGCACAAGGTGCACCTAAGTTTTTAAATTAGGTGCACTGATTATATTTTAGGTGCACATTTAAAAAGACGTAATATAAGAGCATTCATGTAATGTAAACTACTTTATTAGTTGGGTATATTTGGATATGTTACAAGTAGATAGTAAATAAAAATATTTAAACATTTTGTTTATCTGCGAAATTATTACTTACAAGTATTCAGCCATCATCAGACAATGGTGCGCAATCAGAAACGTCTACGTTTTAGGCAGATCTTTACCCATAAGGTTTAGTGTCCATCCTTCTTTTTGTATTTTTCCTTCATTGCAACATAGCATTTTCTGGATTAAAGTTTTCGCATACTGTGTATTTAGGAATTTTAATTACGTTCCTTTAGAGCGAGAGAGATCGACACTAATATTTTGTTCAGACATAAAAATAACATAAAATATGTTACCCCACTTTTTTTAACGATAGGCGAACGAAAAATTAGGTGCACAATTTTATTTTCAGGTGCACAGTGCACCTGTGCATACGGGAATTTCGAGCCCTGCCCTAATGTGTAGAAAACACAAGTAACAAGTTCCTAATTAAGTACAGAAGTGCAAAATATGTTTTATTCTATATCGATGACATTCTCGAACACAGGTCTCGTTTGAGATATACTTCTTTCCTTCCTCTTTACAGTCCAATTTACATTCGAAGCACATGTCCACCACACCATCCAAACTTCCAACTACCTTGCAAAAGAAGAACGAAAGACAGGATCCGTGAATAAAGTTCATACGTATTACAAAAGGAAACAAGAATGACACGATAAATAATTGGTTTATCAGAGTAACCCAATACCTTGAAGCAAAATTTCTCCAAAGAAAGAAGGGAAGATTTATGTATCAAATAGAAAACCCAAGATGGGTAAATAAAAAGTTGACAAATTGGATGATTTGGGCATTACCCAAGACGTCTGGGGGCTTTGATCAGGGAATCTGAGAAGAACCCATTTTGAATGTCATACTCAGAATCGAGTTCTTAGAAGAGCATACTATCGATTATGCTTTTTTTATGTTCATTCTGATGATCTACATTCTAGGGATGCGACAGCGATGTTTTTCAAAAAACATCGATGTATTTAACATCGTTGTATTGGGGTCAATGTTTTGTTACATCAATGTTTATACTTGTCGATGCTTTTACGCTGTCGATGTTTTATTTTTAAATGAAAAAAATACCGTTATAAAAATTTTAAAAATAACAAAGTAGCATAATTTTCATAATCAGCAAATTGAACATACTCTTTTTCAAATTGACCAAGGATGAAGGGTCTGAAAAGTAGGGATGCGACATCGATGTCGATGTTTTCTAAACATTGATGTTTTAGAAAAAAACATCGATGTATTGAACCCGATGTCGCATCAGTAGTTGCTAAACCAGTTTTAAGAAATGGGTAAACACGTTTAAATACACTGAATTTTAAAAACATCGATGGTTTGGGGGCGATGTATTTATCAACATCGATGTTTTAATTTTGAACATCGATGTTTTGTTGTCGATGTCGCATCAATAGTTGGTAAACCAGTTTTAAGAAATCGGAAAAAAACTTTAAATACACTGAATTTTAAAAACATCGATGTTTTAGGGTCGATGTATTATCAACATCGATGTTTTAATTTTGAACATCGATGTTTCAAAACATCGATGTCGCATCCCTACTACATTCCCTCCTTCTGAATTATTACTGTGTGTTCTTAAATCTTGTGAAAAAGTTATTTTTCTTATCGCGTTCACATAAATGTTGAGTCTTTGTTGAATTGTAGGGCCTTTGTTGGAAGAACGTATTTCCGGTGCGAATTCCGGAAGTGATGTCACTTGACTACACTGACTACTCTTGGAATTTTTCCTTTCGGAATTCATACCGGAACGTCGCCGATAGACCATTACGTTGTCCAAGTGCGATGTTAATTCAACTACCCACCCTTCAAGTATTTGCTATTTTTTAATTAACATCGTACCACTACACTGACTACTCTTCGGATTTTTCCATTCGGAATTGATATCCGTCGCCGATATACCGTTATGCGTTCCAAGTTTGATGTTAATTCAACAACCTACTCTTCAAGTAATTGCTATTTTTAATTAACATCGAACCAGAGCAACACAACCGGCTATTGACGACGGTCCGGGATCAATTCCAAAGGGAAATATCCGATGACAACACACCACGTAATTTTGATCCACGGTCTGTACTGTAAGAATACAATATTCGGTGGTTTTCATTTAATTTTACTATTTATAAACATGCAGTGTAAGGCTATCATCACAATCTTAGACGATTGGGACAAATAGTCCCAGTTGACAGTACGATTGGGATGTATTGTCCCACGAGATTTTCAGGAAACAGGAAAAGCTAAAAACTTTAAACTCATAGTAGACTTCTTTTAGCAAGCCAACATTAAATTGAACTACTTTTCATAGTTAAATTTCAATCATGCAAAAGTCGGGGCGATAGGGTTAAACAAAAATTACCAAAATATTCCAACCCCGATACCGTGACACTCTAATTAAATGCAAAGTGGTTACAAATCATTCTAAAGTCTTCATCGATCCATTCTTTTTACGATGTTCCGTTTCTTCTCGTTTAATGAAAAGAAGTAAAGTGATTGAACTAGTTCTTTTAGAGTGTTCTTTTGCGTCTCGAAATCAACAGCACTTTATGGTTTTCCTCTTCAGGGATATTGCAAGGCCTCGGGGGATCTATTTCGATCCTAAGTGCCAGAGTTCGGATGCCCCCGGCCGATTTAAAGTGAATCGAATTTTTGTCTGGAGTTTTTCAGTTCCTCGGTTTTTGCACTCTTTTTGTTTCTTGAACGCTCTAACGACTCACTCGATTAAAATAATTGTTTGCAGACATTTTTCTTTGCCAGGGGGAGGAATTGTGTAAGTTTGCACAAAGTCACACTCGACCACAGATCATGTTTGTGTTATTTATCGTTTGCTAGTTTACATTTGGAAAGATTAAAATGTCCGTTTAAAAGCACATTTTTTTTCAAGGCTTCATTTACCCAAGCGTAGAATTTCGGAGGCTAATTTGTAAGAAATGCGCTCGAATTACATAAAGCATTTTGTTTAAAGTGTTTCTGTTCTAGATTGTTGCGTGACCTTAATAGCATTCAGTCATAACGTTTTAATTTCAAAAATTACATTTTAAAGGATTAAAAAACCAATGTCGAAATGATACTTTTAGCTAAGTAGTTGAATTAAAGTCACACCTGAGCAACACAACGGTCTATTAGTGACGGTCCGGGATCAATCCCGAAAGATCCCAGGCATATGAACCAAGGTCAGATGAGGAGATCACTCATGACATGACACCCCACTTTCCCACCTTCAGCACCAGGCCAACGTGAGGATATTTGAGGTTACGAAAGATATAACGTGCACCAGCCCCCAGATTTATGTCTTTGGTTGGATCCAGTTTCGAACTCGCAATCCTCCGTTTGCTAATCCGCTGCATTTCCGACCAATATACCACGTTGCATGAACAAAAGAAACCAGTGGTACGTGCTTTCTTCTCAAAGCTCCAGTTCTTTACGTAGGTGGATAAGATTGTAAGGTTGGTTGTTGAATTTACGTCGCACTGACGCAACACGACGGTCTATTGGGGATGATCCGACATTCATCCCGAAGGGAAAGATTCAAGGACAACGCATAGTAATATCGAACCACAGTCTATAATGAGTTTAACATCAGAATTGACACCCCACTCTCCAAACGTCCAAATTACGCCAACTTGAGTGATTGGTTTTAGGCCAAGACGGATTTAAAGTGCGGCAGTCCCCGTATGCACGACCGTCTTTGGTTGGACCTAGTTTCGAACTCACCACCCTTTGGTTGCTTATCAGTTGCTTTTTCCAACTGATCAGTTAGATACATGAAACATAGGGCGTTTCTCAAATGGCTGGATAAAGTGTAAAAGGTGGTAGAGGGGCCCAAAACAAACATTTTCCGGAGAGTGCGCGTTTAGGTGGTAGATGCGGCTGTTCAGATCAGCCGATAACATCGTTTCTGTAGCGCAATGCGGCATTACCCGCACGGATTTCCCCCGGTCTAATATTTTCTGTCTTGTTTTGCTCATCAAACCAAGTTTGCGACATTTTCGGTCGGGATCAATCTTGAAAGGAAGGAACCGAGGACAACACCTCGTCATTTTGAAGCACGGTCAGATGACGAGGCTTGCTGCGGTCGGTACGCTTAATGTTTACCATTGGCAGTACACCCAATGTGGAAAGAATATATCACTAGGGTACCTCGGGTTCTTTGCCCGTACACACACCTGTAAGTGTGCCCCGGAAGAGTTACGCTATTGAGAACCAAGTAAATGTCCAAAAAGTAACGGTCAGGTGGTTAAGGCGTTAGGCCTCTAGATCGGAAGATTCAGGGTTCGAATCCGGGTCAGTGCATGGATGTTTGTAGGCGTGTGATGAAGAGGTCGGCTGGTGCGCCTTAAATCTGTCGTGGTCGAAAGTCCTCACGTTGGGTGGGCGTGTAAGATTGGGGAAATAATTTTTCCTCCAACCTTAGTCTCGACGAAGGATCTCGTCCATCCATGGGTCGCGGTAACCCGGATGAGTGGGGTGCCAGAACAGGTATTGTCTCGTCATCTGACCGTGGTTTAAATTTACTTGGTGTTATCCTCGGAACTTCCCTTTAAACGATTGATTAACCTAAAAGTTAAAATAATTGTTGGTTTTAACTGTTGCAAAATTATATTTATTGTTCTACTAGCCACTGCGTGACTAGCTCGGCGTTGCCCGTGCCAGTTGCTTTTGTGGGGTTATTAGTTTGCTTCGCAAACCAAATGGGAATTTATAGCCTATTGGATAACAGCCATCACGGATTCTCATTTGGTTTGCGAATTTTTAGCCTATTGGATAACAGCCATAACGGAGTTGCCCGTGAAGTTTTGTTCCCTTCGCAAACCATATGGGCGTTACCCGTGACAAGTTTTTCGTGGGGGGTCATAATGCCTGTGGTGTTGGTTTGCTTCGCAAACCAAAATATATAAGTATTTATTTGATAAATTATTTATTAAAAGAAAATCAAACGTATATGGTATCTATCTGTGTAAAATTTTCCGGAGATTTCAAAGCCGTTAAAATTTTTATTCTATCTTTAACGATCGCTGAGATAGAAAAAAACACTGAAGAACGCCAGTGATAACTTTAATAATTTCTTTTGTTTCACTCGAATCCGATTCTCAGGAAATCAAACTGAATGAATCTCGAATGAAACGATGGTAATTCGAATCTGACCGCTCCCATTCAAGACGGCAGGTGAAAAAAACTTGGCATGTTTCCAAAGGCTGACGTCAATAGTGAGGGAGAAAAGTCTTAATTTTAAAGCTTCTTCATTTCTCAAAAAAAGAAAAAAACGATCAAACAACTAAAATTCATTTAAAAATGTTCTAGATTGAATTTTGAATAAAAATGTTCTAGAAAAAAATTCTCTAGGACCCAAAAATTGAAAAAACTTCCGACTACACCTGTGTGCCAAATTCCATTACTGTAAGATCCATAGATTCGTCAGTATTTCACCCAAAAATTGCAAAAACTTCCGACTACACCTGTGTGGCAAATTCCATTGCTGTAAGATCCATAGATTCGTCAGTATTTCACCCAAAAATTGCAAAAACTTCCGACTACACCTGTGTGCCAAATTCCATTATTGTAAGTTCCATAGATTCGTCAGTATTTCACCCAAAAATTGCAAAAACTTCCGACTACACCTGTGTGGCAAATTCCATTGCTGTAAGTTCCATAGATTCGTCAGTATTTCGCGAGCAAACATACACTTCCTTTTATAATAATAGAGATTAAACTCCCAAGTAGTCTCGACGAGATATCTCGTCCATCAAGTGTCGGCTTTATCCCGGTTGGAAGAGAAACGGATTAACAACCGGAGGGTTGCGAGTTTGAATCCTACCCAACACCGTCGTGTACAAAATGGTTGATGCACACTGAGTCTGTTGTGGCCTTAAATGTCCTCACATTGGCGTGTCGTGTAAGCTTGGAGAGTGGGATGCCCGCTCAGGTGACCTCTTTAAAATTACAAGGTGATGTCGTATTGTCCCTCAGAGTTTGATCCCTAACTGTCTCCAATACGTTGTGTTGCTCCAGTTCGATGTTAACTTAAATACCTACCTCGTCCACCAAGAAGACTAAATATGCCAACTACGAGACTATCACAAGGAGGGTTAAAACATTTTCGTTGATTTTAAATCGCCGAAATGGGGAATATTTCTCTGGCCTCCAACCTAAATGCAGGCTTCACAACTTTCAGGCATAATTTCCACAAGGCTACTGTGAAAAGGATTCCCATTTATGCAAGACAGCACGTCTTTACGGTGGGCGGTAATGTGATGCCTGAGAACATCCCAAGCATCTTCATTAGATTAAGATCAGGTGAGCTTGCTTAAGGGGTTTGGGACACATAGAAAAAATTTTTTTATTAATTAATTTAGAATTTTGAATTTTTTTGTACTGATTACCCATCTAACTAATAAGCGAAATCACAACACAAAATTTTTCCAAACGTTTTTAAAAATTTTTAAATAAATATTTTTGAAAAAAGAGGGGTTATTTTAAATTGCTAAAACTCAAAATATTCTTGATCAATTTTCAAAATTCTTGGAGTAAATTATTCACAAATTTATAAACTTTAATTTTGATTCAGCAATTTAAAAAATATTAATTTAATAAAAAATAAAAAATATTTGACTGAAAATTTTAAGGTACTTTATTTTTAAAAAGTCATATTTTTAAAAGTAAATATTTGTTTTAAATTTGCTGTATGGAAATTAAAGTATAATGTTTGAAAAAGATATATTCCAAATTTCAACCTTTAAACTTTATCGGTTATCGACTTATAGCAATTGGAATACAGGAAATCTTGAAAAAAAAGTATCATGGAGAAAAACGCATTTAAAGTTTTAAAGACAGATGTTTTTTTTTTTTTTTTTTTTTTTTTCTAATGGCGGGCACAAATGCACATAGTCATTGGCCACTACAAGGCCGGAAGTGATGGTCTCTTGTGAAGGAGCACCCAGTGGGAGGACCATCATCGCTTCCTAACAAAGGACAACACAATTTACATCCATGCCCTGACCCCGGATTCGAACCAGGAACCTCCCGATCCAGAGGCCAACACCTTAACCACTAGACCGGTTGGTCGGCTTAAAGACAGATGTTGTTGCCATGACAATAACTGACATGAGTGTTAGATTTTCAAAACAACGCACCACAAAAATTATTATATCTCTAGTTCTAATTAAGATAGAAACAGGTTTTAGACGTCATTTTAAACAGAAAAACACAGAGAATTTCTTATAATAATAAAAAAAATTTCGAAAATTTGACGATTTTTGTGTCCCGGACCCCCTTAATGCGTATTCTTTATTTTGGACAGGTATGTATTTCACCTTTCCTTTAGAATTTTTAGTCTGATATCTTTTCTCTTTTATGTTGATAATCATTCGTTAAAAGTCTAGTCTATCAAGATATTTCATGGAAATTTATCTTATTAGTGTGATTCTCATTTGCATTACCAGTTCCTGCATTGAGCATGAAAATGGTAAAAGTCACACTTTATAAATACATATCCCTTCTCCGGAGTAACAATGACGCAAGTTCAAATTTTTTTCTTTTTTTAAACTAGGGGGCTCCGCTTACTGCTCGCTATTGCTTGTCAACCCCCGATGATTGCTACGCAGTCATATTTAATTCGCTTCTCGAACTATACTTTTCAACAATGAGGGGGAGGGGATTGCTTCACAATCCATCCCCATATGGATCGCTGCTGGATTGATCACGGACCGCTAGTAAACGACGTTAATTGAAGGTTCCCTTCCCATTGCGATACTTATCGTATGCGCCCGATTAACGGAAAATTGCCTTCTTTTTTTGCGAGATTAGCGAATCTGTACATAAACCAACACCAGTACTTTAGCTTGAGAAAACGTTCCAAAAATTATCGGCTAATACACGGAAATATAGTGTAAATAAAAGCAAAATGTTTTTTAAAAATGTCAAGAACAAAACATCTCATTTCCACATAAAAAAGAAAATATTTTAGCTTTACATATTGTTAAAAGTCAGAGGAAATCTCATCATAATTTTAAATGTTTTAGCTGTTCCGTGTTGGTTGTTGTAACAGTACTTTTTAATATTTTCATATTCGACTGTTGCTATGGAAAAGGCAACCCAATTTGCCGGTTCTACTGAAAACATTGCAAACTTTCTAGCGCGTGCTCTCAAATTTTATGAATGAATTAATTCAAAAATCTAACTGTGTTTATAGTATGCGCGTGCTCCAAATTCATTAGCCCGTTGAACCGCAAGACTCGCTATCACGTGTCTCGTTATCTACCAATCACAAAGATAGTAAACCTGAAAAAGACTGACATTTTTTTAATAATAAATAGAAAGAAAAAGAAAACTAAATACGACAACAGTCAGAAAATTATGTTATTTTATCCGGTGGAACAACGACGAAATTGTATTACCTGTTCTAGGCCGCTAGAGATTAGTAGCATCTTTGCTCCAGTTACGCGTTTTCGATCATATGTCCTTACTAGCCACTGTGTGGCTAGCCTGGCGTTGCTCGAAGCAAACCGACACCACGGGCAACGCCGTGATATATGGTATTAATCTGGTGTAAAATCTTCCGCAGATTTCAAATCCGTTGAAGATATATTCAATTTAAAAATTTTTTATTTAAAGAAAATCATATTTTTAGGTATCAATCTAATGTGAAATTTTCCGCAGATTTCAAATACGTTGAAATTTTCAATCTATCATTAGCGATTCCGATTTTACGAATAAAAACTTAGCAAACCCAGTCAATATGTTTTTTATTTCTTTCTCTCATACGCGGAAATGGAATGAGACAGGAAATTTAATCTGTTTCTTTTGCTTTTTAACGCAAAGGGCAGAATATGCAATCTGTTTTTTTTTTTTTTTTTGGAAAGAGAATGTTCACGTTATGTCACAATCTCTTGCAAAAATATAAAATATATAATCAATTTAAAAATTATTTATTTTAAAAAAAATCTTATTTTTAGCTATTGTTCTATAGTAGATAGATAAAGAAGATAGTGAAATTTTCCGCAGATTTCAAATCCGTTGAAATTTTTACTCTATCTTACACTGTCAAGGAGATAGAAAAAATAACTACATAACTAAAACTATAACTTTTTTTTATCCTCTGCTGGAAAATCGTTCGTCTGCGCAAAAATGAAAACGTAAACGGGAAAAATAAATTTAGAATCTGTCATATCGGTATGCGGATGCCATTCCAAAGAAAACAATAATACTTAAATTTCATTAAATTCATTTAAAAATCTTCTGGATTGAATTTTAAAATTCGCTAGGACCCAAAAATGGAAAAAAATTCTCATTGCTGTAAGTGCCATAGAATCGTCAAGATTTTGCGGCCGCGAAAAAAACAGACAGACAGACAAACACTTCCTTTTTATAATAGTAAAGAAGAACTACGACTAATAATTGTCACTTGTGTCATTGTTCTTTCGGAGAAGCGATATGTTAGAACAGAAATAAATGCTGCAATCGGTGATAGCTTTGAATAGGTTCAAATTTCATCGTTCGGTCTTGTTATCTGTACGCCATTTTCTTTTTCGAGTAATAAGTTAGGGGTTTGTCGTGAGTTATAAAAGAAAAATTTCCGAAATATTTTCTTTCAAAAGCATTTCCTCAGAAAAATCGATTAAGGGATAAATGCTTTTAGAAGCAAGTAAATAATCGTGGACAAAGAATTGGGTGGCTCGTCTAAAAATTACGATGTTTTTAAATTTTTTAATAGAAAGGGAAGTTTTGTATAGAGCTTACTACCCTTCAAAGGATTCTTAATGGCATTAATATTTCAAAAGAAAATAACGGTAGCCACATTATAACAGATAAATGTACACTTTATTCAAATTAACTTTTGGAAGATCACATGGCATGGAGTTTATGCAGAGCTTAATTATTTTAAGATTTGGATTCAGTATAAAGTATGACTGTTGAGGTAAAATTTTTTACCACTTTAAAACGCGTTTTTACATGACTTTGTCAGAAATTCTGAGACTGAATATTGGGTATGAGAGAATAGTTTCTTCAAAAATATTTTGTTGCATAAACTTTGGAAAGTATTAAAATATTAGGAAGCACTACTTCGTTTGCTTTAAAGTGAGGTTGATCAACACAAGGCAGATTTTAAAATGAAGATAAACCAACAGAGTAAATTAAATAGCTATTTTAAATTTTAGTCTATTTGAATTTTCAGTGTGAATAACCGATTTGAAGATTTAGTGGGCGACTGTAAATAGGTTGGAAGAGTACCAGATTAAAACCGGAGGGTTGCGAGTTCGAATCCAACCAAAGACCAATGTGTACAAAAGCGTTGGTGCACGTTAAGTTTGTAGGGGCCTCCGATGGCGTGGTGGACTAACCGGTATAGTGGTTAAGGTGTTAGCCTCTAGATCGGAAGGTTCCTGGTTCGAATCCGGGCTCGGGCGTGGATGTTTGTAAACGTATGGTGTAGAGGTGGCTGGTGCACCTTAAATCTGTCGTGGCAAAAAGTATTCACGTTGGGTTGGCGTGGAAGTTTGGAGAGTGGGGTGCCAGCTCAGGTGTTGCTTCGTCATCTGACCATGGTTCAAAATTACGAGGTGTTGTCCTCGGATCTTTCCCTTAAGGGACTGATCCTGGACCGTCG
The DNA here is from genome assembly GCA_947359465.1 of Metellina segmentata. Taxonomy (NCBI): domain Eukaryota; kingdom Metazoa; phylum Arthropoda; class Arachnida; order Araneae; family Tetragnathidae; genus Metellina; species Metellina segmentata. Next base: position 105,511,964 of record OX375875.1, read on the forward strand.
TCAATAGCCCGTTGTGTTGCTCTAGTACGACGTTAACTAAAAAATTACCAATTAATTTTACCGGGTTCGGGTATGGATGTTTGTGAGCGTATCGTGTAGAGGCGACTGGTGTATCTTAAATCTGTCGTGGTCGAGAGTCCTCATGTTGGGTTGGTGTGGAAGTTTGGAGAGCGCGTTGCCAGCTTAGGTGTGACCTCGTAATCTGACCGTGGTTCTAAATTACGTGGTGCTGCCCTCGAATCTTTCCCTTCGGATTTGATCCCGGACCGTCTTCAATAGTCCGTTGTGTTGCTCTAGTATGACGTTAATTAAAACTTAACTTACCATACCTGGACCGTTACCAATAGCGCTTCGTGTTGCTCCAGTTCGACGTTAATTAAATACCTACCAACCCGGTAATGGTTATGGTAATTTTAGTTTACGTCGTACTAGAGCAACACAACGGGCTATTGACGACGGTCCTGGATCAGTCCCTTAAGGGAAAGATCCGAGGACAACACTTCGTAATTTTGAACCACGGTCAGATGACGAAGCAACACCTGAGCTGGCACCCCACTCTCCAAACTTCCACACCAACCCAACGTGAGGACTTTTGGCCACGACAGATTTAAGGTGCACCAGCCGCCTCTATACCATACGCTTGGCCTTGGACACCGCAGGTGTCCCCTTTACCCCCCATCCATAGGACAGGTAAAAGTGGTTTTTTGTGGACACGCTGCGGAAAAGTGGTTTGGTTTAAACCGTGAAGGCACTGTTTCTTTGATTTCATGGTCAGTACTTCTCATAATGAGGTTTCCCGTTATGCACTACATTATGTATACTGTAATAATACAAAGTTACATACAAAAAAAGGCAAATTTGTCTGTAGTCGTGGTCAAGATACTCTTGGATCCGGATATGTAGAGGCACCTGAACAGTTTATTGGATGAGGTAGTCTATGTTGTCCGAAAGGAAACTCATGACTGATGTTATCTTTGACTGGGCTTGATCGTTGCTGGCTGTGTTTTTTGCCCATGCCGCATAATTAACATCTGATGGCTGCGTGAGATGATGAGTACACGTTAGAGGACATTTGAAGATGTAATGATTGGGCGTTCCTGTTTGTCCGCAGGTGCAGTTGCTAGAATTTGCCACATTGAATCGGCTCAAGCAGCTGGGGAAGGGTCCATGGCCTGTGAAATATGACGTGAGGTAGGGACCATACGGCTCTTTTTCTGGGGTTGACTTTTGGGAAGAAAGTGAAGGTTCTCCTTCCTGTTGTTCCTGTTTCCCATTCCTCCTGCCATCTTTGCATGGCTGCCTTTTTCATTGAGCTCTTCACGTGACATTTTGGTAGTTTGGCGGAGACCTTGAAATCTGTTTCGCCCATTGCTGCTTCCTTGGCTAGCTGGTCAGCCCTTTCATTACCAATTATGCCAATATGTGCTTTGACCCAGTTAATGAACGTGTTGTGGATATTATCTTGTAGTAGTGCTCTTATTTTTTGGGCAATGGAATTTTTGGTTTGAAATTGTTGTAGGGTTTTGACTGTGGAGAGGCTGTCTGTGAGAATACTGCATTTATCGTAGTTTTGGTGTTGTGCCCAAGCAAGAGCGAAAAGGATTGCAAGTTTCTCCGCTTGCGGCACTGTATTATTTTTATCAAGCTCTATTTTCCTGGTGTATATTTCTCTTCCTTCCTTATATGCCACAAAGGCCGCTCCCACTCCGTGTGGCGTCTTGAATCCATCTGTGTAAATTGTTAAATCGGTCTCTATTTGTTCTTGTGTGCCTATTGTGTCAAAGTCAGTTGTCCAAGTATCTTCTTTAAGGATGTCCGCGTCGTGTTCGTAGTCATTTGTGTGGTAGGGGAATCCTTGGAAATGTATGTCTTGCTTTAGTCTAATTAGTTTTGTAATCGCTGCCTCTCTATGTACCACTAGGTGCAGTGGTTCGGTTCCTGCCAGTATTTGTAAAGCATTTGTTGGGGGAGGTGAGGTAGGCTCTAAGTATACGGACAGTGAAAAGGCGCTGGAGGCTTTGCAACTTTTGGATATTGTGTTGGGTTAGTTGTTGGGCCCATATGCTTGCTGCGTAACATATTTGTCTCTCAGCGACTGATGCCCGAACCCGGAACCTTCCGATCTAGAGGCTAACACCTTAACCACTATACCGGTTGGTCGGCACATACCAACCCGGAGCAGATTGTTTGTTTATTACACTGCTTCCAATTTTTCGTTACATAAAATCATCTGGATTTTAGTTCAATACAAAAAATCCGACCAACCGGTCTGTTGGTTAAGGTGTTAGCCTCTAGATCGGAAGGTTCCTGGTTCGAATCCGGGTCAGAGCATGGATGTTTGTAAACGTATGGTGTAGAGGCGGCTGGTGCACCTTAAATCTCTCGTGGCCGAAAGTCCTCACGCTTGGTTGGTGTGGAAGTTTGGAGAGTGGGGTGCCAGCTCAGGTGTAGCCTCTTCATCTGACCGCGGTTCAAAATGACGTAGTGATGAACTCGGGTCTTTCATATAGGGGATTGATACCGGATCGTTGTCAATAGCCTGTTGTGTTGCTCTAGTACGACGTTAATATAAAATTACCAAATTATGAATACAATAATTGTGTCTTGTCTGTGTATCATAAAACATATCGCAACCCGTCAAGAAAACTGACACAACTCAATTTGAAAAACATCAACTTAAAGTTAATTGGCAATTTTTTAATTAACGTCGTGCTAGAGCAACACAAAGGGCTATTGACGACGGTCCGGCACCAATCGCCTAAAGAACGATGCGAGGACATCACCACGTAATTTTAAACCACGGTCAGATGACGAGGCAACACCTGAGCTGGCACCCCACTCTCCAAACTTCCACGCCAACCCAACGAGAGGACTTTCGGCTACGACAGATCTAAGGTGCAACAGCCGCCTCTACACGATACGCTTACAAACATCCATGCCCTGATACGGATCCAAACCAGGAACTTTCCGATCTGGAGGCTAACACCTTAACTATACAGTTTGGTCGGCTCAACTTAAAGGCTACTATAAAACATATTGCAAAATAGTATAAACTTATAAATTGAAATAGTATAAATTTTAGGTAAGTATTTACTGTGGTAACTTCTCTATTATGTTCTATAGAATAGTAATATAACACGCGCTGGGGCACCTCATACATATTTTTGATCGTCATAACATCAAAATTTTTATTTTTTGACTTGTGTCACTTTTTTTTTTGGGGTGCGATATGTTAGTTATAAAATGATAGCTACCAATTCAAATTCAAATTTAGCTGTTTGTAATCAGTATTCATCATCGCTGGTAGTATACCAGAGTGCAATCAAGTGTCGATAACTTCTGACTCTATCTTAGATTGCAATTCCAAAATGTGCGGTTGGAGTGGAGGCGAGCTTTCACCAATTCCCTCAAATCTAATTTTGTTCGTTACTCTCAGAATGGATGGAATACCTTTCGTTCATTAGCATGCTTCGTATTTGAAATGAAATATTTTAATCTTAAAAACTAAATGAGCTTTAATAAATGACCCTGTTTCATCATGCTTGAGGCTTTTTTTTTTATCCTTTTCAAGTTTGTGATAAAGAGAAAAATGAAGATTTGAAATGGGTGATGGTATTCAGGTGTATTTGAGTGTATTATTTTGGTAATGTTTAATTACCGTCATACTACAGCAACACAACGGGCTATTGGCGACGATCCGGTATCGATCCCTTAAGAAGAAAGTTCCGATGATAACACCACATAATTTTGAACCTCGGTCAGATGACGAGGCAACACTTGATTTGGCATCCCACTCTCCAAACGTCCATACCAACGCGACGTGAGTACTTTCGACCACAACAGATTTAAGATGCACCAGCCACCTCTACACTATGCGCTAACAAATATCAATGCACTGACCCGAATTTGAACCAGGAACCTTACGACCAATCTACAGGCTAACACCTTATACACCAGACCAGTTGGTCGGAGTATTTGTAGGTAAGGTTGTTGGAGGGTTTCGAGGTTTTTTTGGCGATATTTGGCCATGCTGCTCCAGATTTAAGACACAATATCAATTAATTGAGAAACATATCGCACCCCACCAAGAAAAGTGACACAAGTCAAAAAATAAAAATTTGGATTGATCCCAATTTACGAGCTGTCAGCGATTGACCTTCTGAGGATCCCTCCTTTTGTTAAAAGATGATTTCTTTGATCGTGACTCAATTTAATTCTCGATTTTATTTGCGAATATTATCACACAAGATAGACACGTAAAAACCCATAATCCTGCAACGACCATTTTAACACTTACTGCCAAATATACCTGAATGCTTGCACCCATTACAAAACTTAATATTACACACAAACATAAAAAGTGAAACCTTAGCTTCAGGGCATAATGAAACAGATTCAATCTCAAAAGAATGTGCTCTTATTTTTTAAGACTAAACAATGTCATTCGAAATCCTTCGAATGTAATTCCAGCAAGTTTTCCATATTGGGTAACAGGAAATAAAATCCTCGTCTTCCGCTGGTTTGTTGACTCAGAAAATCTCTCTCATAGTCACACACGCCTGACACCCCCCCCCCCCCAATTTTCAATTCCTGGCAGAATGGTAAAAAATGTTTTTGTATTTTAAAAATTCAATGCTTTCTGATGTCTTGCTTAAAAAAAAAGTTTTTCGCTTTCTTAATACGTATTATGCTGGTTGGAATTTGAAATAGAAGGAACATTAAAAATAAGATTAAAATCTTACAAGTTCTCACGCAGAACAAAATAAACAGTAATTAATATAGAAACAGGAAGTTTATTAAATTATATCGCTTTGAAAATAAAATATTTGATTAGTGGTTGTTTTGACGTTTATTACTGCAAGGGCCATATTTGGCCAAACTGCGTTATACATAAGACAACGTCAGTCACGAAAAGGAAAAGAACTATTGGGGAATATAGTGGAATGAAAGTGGTAGGTATTTTAACGTTCTATTGGAGCACCACAATGGGCTATTGGCGACGGTCCGGGATAAATCCCCAAGGGACAAAATCTGAGGATAACACCTCGTAATTTTGAACCATGATCAGACCTGTGAGCTGGCATTCATTCTCCAAACTTCCACACCACGCCAACGTGGAATGAAATCGGAAATGACTTGGGTTTACCGGGAGCCCGAACTCCCGTGTTTACCAAGCACAGTATACCTGATGAGTAAAAAGACGAGATCTTATGGGTATTTAGGGAGGATGAACTCCCGAGTTCACCAAGCACAGTAAACCCCATGGGTAAAGACGAGATCTTTTGGGTATTCGGTTAGCGTGAACTCCCGTGTTTACCAAGCACAGTAAACCCAAGGGTAAAGAAGATATCTTTTGAGTGTTCGGGGAGCATGAACTCCCTTGTTTACCAAGAACAATATAAACCCCATGGGTAAAGAAGAGATCTCTTGAGTATTCGGTTAGCGTGAATGCCCGTGTTTACCAAGCACAGTAAACCCCATAGGTAAAGAAGAGATCGCTGGGGTACCACGTGCACGTGAAGCCCGTACACACCTAAAAAAGAATCAGTAATGGTTCAAACCTAAAGTACCTTGAGGGCATATAAATGTAATGAAAGAGATGATGCTTTATGAAGATAAAAACAAGAAGGTCATCTTTATAAAAACCAAATTTTTAAGTTAAAACTCTGACGGGGGATTTTACATTTAAATGACAAATGCAATTCAATTCAGAGGATGTATGACGTATCAACTAAAAACCAGAACTGAAAAAATATAAACTGATGAATGTTGATTAAATGAAAACTTTGGTGTACGTATAGAATACCCAGTTAAATCTTAATATTCTGATACATCGTCTTCAGAATTAGTTTCAGATATCCTAACATCTGCCATTTGTCTGTCATGGTAGTGGACGAATCAGTGTATCTTGTGATTAATTATCTCCACTTAGATCAAACATGAAACCCGATATCAGATGCAGCTGCTCTTGAAAGGAAGCTATTCACATTACAACCGTAATTTGATGCGAATCGTATGTCCATTCTACCGTGGTTCGCCTTAATATCGTCATAAAACTATTAGATTCGCAGACGTGGAGTAATAATACACTACATTAATTATGTTGCTATTTTCGATGTTACCTTCTAATATTAAATATCCGGTGATTCTTAAAACAAATTCGTCGACTTTCAAGAAATATACGCTGAAGTAAAATTTTCAAAATATACGTTTTTTTGCTTTTCTGATCCAGAATCGGTGGTGATCTTTGGACAAGTGAAATCTGTGTGTCCATTAATTCTATCTTTGCATGAAGGGGCATCGGATAAGCTACCAGAAGGTTACGAGTTCGATGTATCTGTTGGGATTTAATGAATGAGGATAATTTTATTGAATTAATGTTTTATAGAAATATTTGTGAATTAGTTTAATCACTTACAAATGGCAGCAGTGGTTGTATGGTAGTTGAATTTATTTCTCAAGAGAGCAACACTACGGTCGGTGGTCCAGTATCAATCACGAAGGGAAAGAACGTTGGACAACACTTCGTAATTATGAACTTCAGATAGCGTGAAATGAATGGAATGTAAATATTCCTCAGGGCTGAACATACGCCAAAGTTTCAAAAGTGGTGTTATCAATTTCAAAGGAATGAACGCTGAACAAATTAATTAAGTAGATATCACACAGACTTTTTATTTAACTACCAGGATCATTATTTTTTAAGTTCAAACTTCTAACCTACTTTATAAATAACACATCTTCTATGTTAATGACGACATATTTAACTTCAAAAGTTCGAGATAATTGCAAATTCTGAAAGTTTAACTTGGTTTTAAATAAAGTAAGTTAATTAATTTTCATGTGTGTTTTATTTGTATATGTAATACATATTTTGCCGTAAATTGTGTTTTACGTCTGTTTTTGATTTGACTGCAGTTTTCAAAACTAGAACAAAATGCCTGCAGAACAATCGCAATTGCTTGGAGTTGTGTCGCCAGAACAGTGAATCTTATTCTGCACCTGCGCTACTCACTGAATTCACGTATTTTTAATCAACTAACACGCAATTAACAGCTTTGATTCCCGTGAATCCCGAAATGCAGAAATTGTTTCGAATAAATATTAGTCATCAATTTCGATTTCGATACAAGAACTAAATAGAGGAACCACTCCCCACAAATTCCCAGCTTAACGTTTTAACATTCCTGGAAGTAGTCTCAACGAGGTATTTTACCATAAGAAAAACTGACGTGATCACGAAGGACAAGATACCTCCTCGAAACAACCGGAGAGTTTAATGTAATATTTTTAAAGCTTTAAATTGAGAAGATCTTTTAGAAGAAACTATGTTTTGAAACAATTGTTACATTTTATCGAATTTTGAAAAAAAAATGCCATTGCATCTCTTCTCTTTTTTGACTTACCTTTCTTGCAACATAAGACTTACTACTAAGGCCCGTTCTGTTGCGCTGCATAGAAAAACTGACAGTTGATCGGTCGCGTTGCTTCATTCTTAGCATATCTTTATGACAATAACAACTGCGCCTCCTTATTTTTAGAAAACAGAACGGATTTCGTAAACAACTCGGTTCTATAGGAACATATAAATTCGTAAAGACCTAAATGTGTTAGAACTGCAAATTCTTCAACAAAATTGCATAAAATTCTTCCTTAATATAGAGACAATTGACAATATCACGATCCAGCAAATCCCCAGATATGACTTTCGTCAGAGAAATTGTAAACGGCCAAGAGCCATCGTCAATCCCAAATAACCTAACCCCCTTAAGCACTGAATTACTACCTTAACTGTAACTTTACGCTCTAATACTACCAATTGTCACCTTCTTGCTTGTATGGGGATGGTCAAGACTGATTTGAAAGAGAATCCTGCCCAAGTTATGGACTTTTTGAGGGTGTACGATCTTCTGGATTTGATCTAGTTGATCTAGACCAAGGAGAATTAGCAACAACAACAACAACAACACTACCAATTGTGTGATACTAGAAAACTCCACCTACTTGTCAAATTTCATTGCATCCTACATAATAGCTCAAATTTTAAGTAGATTCGTCACGTGATTTAAACAGACCTTATAATTGGCCCACACTTCTTTGGACTGGTCCACCTCCTACAACCTATTGAAGACCTCCAGCTATAAAAAAAAATGTTCTTCATTCCGGAGATTGAAACCATGTCCTCAGGTTCTCCTACTATATTACAACACCCGATTGAATTCTTAAACAAAGACGCTCTATTTCTGAAAACACGCTAACAATAGCAATGTCTTTCAAATTTTCTCGAATGCTGTCCTTTTTAAACCCAGTTCTCAATCATTTTCACTCAACTGTCCGAGTCAAGTTTTTGGTGATTGAATGTGCTTTTGGGTAAGGACTGTCATGTCTACTGTCAGCCTAAAACGAAATAAAGCATCAAAAACAGCACCGTAGTTTCTCTTGAAGAAGACACAACTTGTAGAAAAATCTAGAGTTCAAATTTGAATTCTTGGAAATCTGAATTTTTTCGAATAGTAAATATAACCTATTTAAAAGCTTTTCCTGGTGTCCATGTTCATATGTTTTTGATTGTTTAACACGTTCGATACCAAAGTTGATATGGTAGGTTGATAGTTATTGCCCCGTCGTAGAAATGGGTTTTCACAGAAGCCAATACCAGAATAGATTGGTGGAAGTTCAGTCAACAAATTTGCAATTTCATCATCGGTTACAAGCTTATTAGATTGCATTTTTAATTTTTTGGAGCGTGAAGTCCCTGCCGAACTATAATCTCTACAACTCATATTACAATATTTTATTAATAACTAATAAAGTTATAAATTCTAAACCTCATGCCTTTACAACTAGCTTCTAACTTTTACTCCACGCCAATACCACGGCAACACATAACATATAATGTCGATTGAAACGGATAATAAATGTTGAGGCGCAGCTTTTCCCGCGCGAACGCGTGACTGGTTACTGAGACATCCCACCACACCAAGCGTTGGCGCGTGATTGGCTGTTTAGCGTTGATGCCCCATCACGCGCTGCCTCGAGTTCGGCAGCGAAAGTGTTAATCCTCCTGGTGGTTGTCCCGACGAAGGTATAGTGAAGTAAGCGAAGCCAGTGCTCGGCGGAAAAATTGAAGGGATGAAAAAGACGAGATGCCGCAGAGGTCACGCCGCGAATGAACCCAGCGCGCCGGACCGAAGGTTAACGAGCCGGCGGCGGTCAAGAGATAGGATTTCAACGCGAAGGGGAAGCGAGATGTCATTGTCTCTATGCACCGTCAAGACAAAGGGCAGAAGTTCATATCCGCCGCTTCCAGGATCAGAGGAGACCGCAGAGACCTTTATGCCGCTGCCTCGCTAGTGAAGCTCCAAAAGGGGAAAATTAATCTCCAATGGACAGCCCGATTTGGAACCAGCCAACGGCGAGAGGACAAGTGTGTCAAATGAAACATGAGGGGGGGGGTGCAACAACCTCCGTGGAACTTTCGGAGTAGGGAGAGACTGGAGAAAAGTTTTGTAAAGAGAGATCGACAGACCCGAGAAATCAAACTGATCTGAGGAAGTGGACATCCGTTCACGGTTTCCAATACCCCGTTCTCTGGATAAGTGCTGAGTCATGGCAGCTGTTCGTGGACTTCGAGTGAAATTTCCTGAACCGTCTATCAGACGTGAGGAAAGCTCAAACCTGAGCTGCTGGTCCTGCTGATTTGGAGCGGACATGAATTTTGGAAAGAGCTTTACCGAGCTGCGGACCCCGCTCAATGAAGCGGTCATCAAATTTTCGAGCTCACCCGAGCTAGGAAACCTTACTCCCCCGAGTAAGGACTGGAAAAGGGCTCACCCGAGCCGGAAAATCAGCCTCGAGTGCTCTAGAGAGACTCCGTGGAGTCCCAAGCCTAAGAGCTCTTCCTGTACAAACCAATCTGTACCTTATTTCCTTCAACTATTAATCAATAAATTATTTAGTCAAAAGCCACCTACGAGTTCTTCCTTCTGACATGCTCGTAACAGCTATCATTTCCAACACGTTACAGTAGGCTGTAGCGTAGTAAGGGGTCACTCTGACCACAGCTTTCATGGTGGTCCTTGAATTTATGACCGGCTGTGGGTAGCCCCTTGTCTTTGAACTGTAGCGGTTTCGGAAGAACGTGTGCGGTCTGGAGTCGAAGAGAATCGTTGAACGCAGGAACGTGAACGGACGCAGAACTACTCTGCTAATATGAAGCCCGAGGGACTGAAACCTTAACTTGTATATACCATCTATAGCCTCGAAATAGCGTTAACTTATGTGTATCTTCATTAACTAATTAAGTGTGCTGTATTTTTAAAAGTCGTTTTAATTGTATTAAGCCACTCGCCACGTAAATTGGATTCACGACATTACAAGGCGATCTCGATGAACATGATATTTCTTCCTTAGAAGAAAACTGACCACATCTTGTCCTCGTAACCATTAAAACACAGACCATATTTTCCTGAGTTATCCCTTTACTAGTAAAATTTGTCGAAACTTGAAGGACGAGATATTTCGTCGTAACCACTTGGAGGTTAACACTCCTGGTGGTTGTTATTAAGGTATCTCGTCATTATATATATATATATATATATATATATATATATATATATATATATATATATATATATATATATATATATATATATATATATATACCTACCTGTCTGTTGGTTGTCTGGACGAGGTATTGTGTCATTAAAAAATTGACCATATCTTGAACTTGTTTTCAAAACGGCGGCTATATGTTGATGTCGATATGTCTTGACATCAGTAAAATTGGTCAGATATTGAATGACGAAAAGTCTTGCCATACTTGAAATTGGTTAGGTCTTGAAGGACAAGATGTCTTTCAATCAGAAAAATTGGTTAGGTCTTGAAGGACAAGATGTCTTTCAATCAGAAAAATTGGTTAGGTCTTGAAGGACAAGATGTCTTTCAATCAGAAAAATTGGTCAGATCGTGAATGACGAAAGGTCTTGCCATACTTGAAATTGGTTAGATCTTGAAGGACAAGATGTCTTTCAATCAGAACAATTGGTCAGATCTTGAAGGACAAGAGGTCTTGCCATCAGCAAAATTGGTCAAATCTTGAATGATAAGATGTCTTTCAATCCGAACAATTGGTCAGATCTTGACGGACGAGAGGTCTCACCATAAGCAAAATTGGTCAGATCCTGAAGGACAAGATGTCTTTCAATCAGAACAATTGGTCAGATCTTGAAGGACAAGAGGTCTTGCCATCAGCAAAATTGGTCAAATCTTGAAGGATAAGATGTCTTTCAATCAGAACAATTGGTCAGATCTTGACGGACGAGAGGTCTCGCCATAAGCAAAATTGGTCAGATCTTGAAGGACAAGATGTCTTTCAATCAGAAAAAATGGTCAGATCTGGAAGGACGAGAGGTTTTGCCATCAACAAAATTGGTCAGATACTGAAGGACAAGATGTCTTTCAATCAGAAAAATTGGTCAAATTTTGACGGATGAGAGGTCTCTACATAAGCAAAATTGGTCAGATCCTGAATGACAAGATGTCTCTTAATCAGAAAAATTGATCAGATCTTGAAGGACGAGAGTTCTTGCCATCAGCAAAATTGGTCAGATCTTGAAGGACAAGATGTCTTTCAATCAGAAAAAATGGTCAAATCTGGAAAGACGAAAGTCTTGCCATCAGCAAAATTGGTCAGATACTGAAGGACAAGATGTGTTTCAATCAGAAAAATTGGTCAAATTTTGACGGACGAGAGGTCTCGACATAAGCAAAATTGGTCAAATCCTGAATGACAAGATGTCTTTCAATCAGAAAAAGTGGTCAAATCTTGACGGACGAGAGGTCCTGCCATCAGAAAAATTGGTCAGATCTTGCAGGACGAGACATCTCATTGGGAACCATTAGGAGGGATGAAATACATTGAAAGTTACATGTGGTTTCTACTCGTATGATGGAGAAATACTAGCAACACGTTGTAATTTAAATTGAGTGAATAATTTATGATATGCATTTAATGGAGACATTTCTTGAAAAACCTTAAAACCGGAACTCCGAAAACCTGTCTCCTCCGTTAAACAAGTTAAGAATATTTCCCCTGCTGGACTCTGGATGATTAACAGCCGGAGAGCCATCATCTTTTCGATTAGGGAGAAGTTCTTAAACTAAATTAAGGTTTCCTCAGCTATTAAGAATTTCGCAGGAGATCGATCGAATGAAAGGAGTTTTCGCCCAAACACTCTTCCGTGTTTCCCAACTTTTACTTAAGCAATGGTGAAATAGAAAGGAGAGTAATTTATAAAAACAGGGACTGTTTTCTTTTGGGGCTGTCTAATACACCTAAAAGTATTTTGCGAAACTAAGTACGTCTTGAACAAACACAGATTATAGTTTTAAAATATTTCATTAGTTTTTTAATCAATACGTAATTTTATAAACATGTTAGTTGTGTTTAAAAATGCGAAAAACTGTTGTGTTCTTTCAGTTCCTCAGATAACTCAAACTGCCATGCAAGTTCTGTTAATTCTTATGTAGACTTATCACTGGCAAATTATCCCTTGCTCACATCCCTGTGTGTGAAACGTGTTTCTTTTTAATATTTTACGTATTTTAATCGATTGTCTAGTTTTTAATCATCATCGCCGATATCAATTATACAATGCCTTATGTAACGACTTTGAACTACTCATTGATCATTACATTTTATGAAGTGGCTTCGAATTTATCACTGGCCATGCCATTACATGTCATGGCTTTGTACGTATCACTGACCTTGACATTACATATAATGGCCTTAAACGTATCACTCGTCTTTGCATATGTAATCAGTGTAATTTTATGTAATGACGTTAGATAATACGGATTTACAGGAATATATATCTAATGGCCAATTACATATTATCTAATAACACATTACGGCAGTATATCACTTATGTTCTGAAGATTTAGAATTTTCGACTAACAGTTTATGTAAGGTTTCATGTGTGTATCTATTGAACAACCTTCTTTTATTAAAGGCTGTAAGTTAGCAAGATACAGCAGCTTTGTTAAAACTATAATCCAATAATTACTTGTAATTAATAAACCAAGTCAAGTGAAATAAATCATCATTAAAGCAAATGAGTAACCAGACTCTATCAATTGTTCAATTGTCCTCAGTTAATTAATTGTTCTATCGGTTGTCTCGACAACCATAAATAAAAGTTCTGAAAAATCGAGAGACACGATGATAGTACACAGACATCCACGAAAGTCCTGCCTGAGAAAATAAAAATAAAACTCATCATGACAAAAAAATACATAAAGTTGCTCTATAAGATTTGCTTGGAAAGGAGTACTTATTAACATTTTCAGAAAATAATGCTTTGTACGATTTGTAATGAAAAATATATATAGTAAGATTCGTACAGAATATAATGTATAGTAATAAGTTCTCATCCACTGTAGGATGCTCATGGAAAAAGATGGATATGAATGATTAACATATAATATTGAATTCAAAAACATGTTGCTACTTATAAGTTTAAAAAGATTTAAATGAGGGTTTGCGCTCATCAAATCCCACAGTGTTCAAATATAATTCTTTAAAAAGTGCCGGCGATGATGATTAAAAACTGGACAATCGATTAAAATACGTAGAATAGTAAAAAGAAACACGTTCCATACACAGGCATGTGAGCAAGTGACAATTTGCTTATCTACTGGGATCTTACTGGCATTCACTTTGGAATAATAGATCAGTTTTATATGGACGAGATACACGTCATTATTAAAACTGACCAGATATTGGACGATATTTCTCATCGAAACACTTGAGGAGTTCATCTATTCTCTAGAACAAAAAAAATCGATGAACCAAGAAGGATTTGGCCAGGAGTTGTGCCGGCTCGATCCACTTGGATCGGCGCTAACAGGGGACGTATCGTCTTTAGCGACGAGTCACTTTTTCAACCGTGTCCTAACGACAACCACAGACGTTTCTAGAGACGTCCAGGACTGCGTAAAGATCCTGCCCTTACTATGGCTAGCCACAAATGTCCGTTACAGGGTGTTATGGTCTAGGGGGGCATATACTTTGATACCCGGACCCCTTTGGTAGTCATTTCTGGTACACTTACAGCACAGCCGTACGTAGACTACATTCTACGACAGGTTGTGCTATCGTTCCTTTTCCGACACCCCGGACTTAATTTTCAACAAGATAATGCCCTAAGACAATTAATTGCTACGCTCGGCACGTGTAGCAATGAATTGTCTTCAGGCTTTTCCAACACTTCCTTGGCCAGCTAGGTCTCCTGATCTCTCTCCCATAGAGCAAATTTGGGACGTTATGGGAAGGCGATTGCAACATCCCGGAACATTGACCATTTCGCCCGACAGCTAGAAATTGCCCAGATTTGGCTAGAAATTGCCCAGGACACCATCCGGGAACATTTTCATTTCGGGAAAATTTTTCGGGAACATTCCACGCCAGATGTGTACCAATGTCTTAGGTCCGGTGCACACATCCGGCTTTTCAACGTGCGGCACCGAAGCCCAACTATGCATACATAGCCGTGAAATGACGCAAATAGCAAATACTCATTTTGCGCCATTTGCGATAAATATTCTATCGAAGAAAACGTGTTTATTTCGCTTTCATGGTGTACAAAAAAGTATATATTTGAAACAAAATAGACGTTACTGGAAACAACCATTTATTAATTATTATTTATAATCGATTTACTTATGAAAAAAAGGTACTTCAGAACTGAGACGCGTGTGCGGCGAGCTGCGGCGCCGTGGAAAACTGCGGTTCAAATTGCACGTAAGTTAAACGTGAGTCGCCGCAGCTGCGCCGGAGGCATGTGTGTACTACTCCATTGGATCTAATGTATCTCAGACCGCACTTGCGTTGCGGCAGTGGCGCCGCACTTTGAAAAAACCAGATGTGTGCACCGGGCCTTACTGACTTGTAACGGTCAAATTCTGAAATAAATCATTCAATTGTTCTGAAATTTTAATCGTTTGTTTTTATATGTATGTTCTTTACACTCACCAATTTTTATTGCAATCGGTCCGCTTCTTCTTAATGTGTCGATTTATTTGTTATTGAGTGTAATTGGCGTTTGCAATAAATAAATTCGAAATTCATTCTTCGGAATCTCAGTTAGTGACGTGCTGAAATCGTATTCGAAAGTAAAAAGCGACCTCCCGCCACGAAAGCGTATAGAAAGCACGTTTCACCACAAATCATTCCCTCTACCTTCTTTAAGCTTGACAGAAAAAAGCCTTTCATAAAAGAAGGATTCTCAAAGATCCATTTGTACAAAGTGATGGAACTATCCCCAATCATATTCTGCAGAGGAAAAAAAACCAGAATAACTACTTACTAGATTGAGATAAAGCGAAACTCTTTTGCAGCCAGCGAGTGACTGGAACACGTAAGCTTTGTTTAAAAAACGATTGACCAGATTGACCGATCAATTTTTTATATATTTTTGCTTTCAGTTTAATTTGAAAAGGAAACTTTTATTCACACACATTAAACTGCTCTCAGGTTATTGCGATACCATTAGTTGTTCATCAATTTTTTTATACGATACATCGCCATTGGAAATGTTCATCGTAATACCATAAATTTAAAAGATGATTTGCACACACACAACCATTTTCAAAACTTATCTATTTCTCAAAAGAATTTAATTTTCTGCCTGATTTTATCTAAATCCAACTTCTAGTGAAATAAACGGAGCATGGGCCCGCAGCTACATGTTAATTTCTCCTACCGATCGGTTTGATGTATTATCTAGTAGGTAGGTTGTTAAATTTACGTTGCACTGAAGCAACACAACGGGCTTTTCTCGATTGTCCAGGATCAGTCCATAGCACCGCCGTTATTTTAAACCTCGGTAAGATGACGAAGCTCACAACTGAGCTGGCATCCCTGTCTACAACCTACCACACTACGCTACTTTGAGGACATTTGAGGCCACGACAGATTTGAAGTGCACCAGGACCCATAGATTTTCCATTTCAAAGACCTTCCATTTTCAAATCCATGGGACTTTACCAATTTGGTTACTGCACTTTTCTCAGATACTGCAGAAGTGACTTTTGGAATGAAAAAAACGTTGTAGCTTTATGATTAAGGCAGTCACTAAAAAGCATATTGACTTAAATTTAAGTTCACCCTTATATGTGTAATAGATTACAAATGGGTGTATTTTAACCTGAATGTTATGCTAATGGAAACCTTGGGCAGCATCTTAAAAGATGTAGGTATTTTTTCTCTGCAAAGTTTGCTAAAATTATACAACATCCATCACACAAATCTGCTTTGATTTGCTTTAAGCAATGACTTTGTGATTTAGCTATAAAGTAATGTTTGGTTAACTTTACGAAATTTGAAACTAGCATATCAACAAAATCATTCACTGGTTTTACTAACGTTTCGAGGATTGATCAGCTTGGAACCACTGCTTAAATGTAACTGTTTCTTTAGTTTTAAAGTATTCTAACCCCAAAAGAAATTCTCGGAGGTCCAGTTCACTGGGACATTCAGGGCAACGGTAAAGCATGCATTCCTGATTCCACGTTACACACCAATTTTAGCAGTTCTTGATATGGCATTTTTAAATGTATACTCTGCATCATAAGTTTAACATTCTGATGTTATGTGCAAACACACACTGAATGGAACCCTCGACTGTTTACAGTTACACATTCCCATGGTCGTAATTCACAAAACTTGGTAAAACTTATCTTTTCTGTGGGATTCTTCTCCTTGAATGATAAGTAAACATCTTAAGTTATGCAACATTATTTTTTTGTTATCAATTCTCTTTGACCATGTTTTGTTGGTAAAGAAATACAATATTTTTTATTAGGTGAAACTACTTATCTCGTCATCATAATAGAAATATTTTGCTTTCCGAACTTCATCATATAGAGTACGGTTTATCTTTTTTTACCTTGACATAAAAAATGCCTTCTTCATTCGACAGCATCCTAGTTTTTTCATTAAGTACTCAGAGGTTTCAAAAAGTTGACTTTTTATAAGATACTGCATGACTCAGGAACTAGAGTCAATATCTGAATTTGATCATTTATTTTACGCTTTTTGAATTTTTCTTTTAATTTATGCATTATATTATCAAAATCACTGCACTTCTGTTTGCTTTCTCTTTCCTTGTTTTTTAACGAAGAGTCAATATTTAGAGCCTTTTTTGCCATATTTTGGAATCTATTTGCAATTTACTCAGCTTTATTTCCCAAATAAATAGCTCTTTCATCAAGTTTTAGTTTTCTGACTTTGAGGGGGGAACATTCTATCAACTCACAGCTTTCATTTAGCTTTGCAATGACTTCATCATTACTTAAATCTGGTTCACAATCACTGTCTGACAGATTGCTTACTTTGTCATTATCTTGAGGAAATGTTGAGGAAACTACTTTCTACAAGAAATACATAATTTTGTACTTGGTACTAGTTAAATTTTATGGAAAATGGAAGATAAACAGTTTTAAGACCTTTGTTCACGTTGTTTTTGTGTTTCATAAATGGATCACAACATACCCTTTGTCGATCCTGAAACATTGAAAGAAAAGCATGCATATGTTTACTGTATACATTTTCAAAATTCACGTATTTTGTTCTTAGGATTAAAAGTTCCCTTTCTTCTTCCCCAAGTTCAGAACAACTGATAAAAGTTTCTGGACTATATTCTACTTGAGTTGATGCAGTAGAGTTTTCTTTGAAGTATTGACCAACTGAACACATTTCCATTATATCTCAATCAGAACTAAAAGACATACCTTATTAAGCCATAAAAATGCTAGGAAATAATGTATCCATCAAACACAACTTTCCTCGCAGAAATCTAAAGCAAGACTACACATGAATAAGGTGGGAGTGCGAGATCATTGGCAGGTGTTTTTTTTAATCTTAACAAGTCTATTCATGAAAACTTTTTTGTGTCACTTACTGTGTATTTTTTCGCTCCAGTTGAGGCTAGTGCATAATTTGGCAACAAGGCAAGCTGTTCTAAATTGTGTTTTTTTTTCAATGAAAAAAAAATTATTTTTATTTTGTTGAATTAGAAAGGGTTTCTGTATCATTCTTTTACAAAATTAAACTGTAGTTTTTAATTATGAGTGATGCAGATGAATTTTTATTATTTTGTAACCACAGTTTTAACTATTTTCACTAATTTGTGAGTTATTAAAGTTCAAAGAAACCTCACATTTATTGAAAACTGTTGATTTTGAAGTAAAATTGTTGCAGAAGAAATTTATTTTTTATTTTATAACTACAAAAAACATCCTTCTAATTTTTTAAACACACATGATCTGTTCATTCTAGGAAATAAATATGACACGTGTGTTAGTTTTGGTTTATGATGTATGACCTATTGAATCTACCGACTGAAAAAATATAAAAAATCACATAACCTGACGAGTGGCAACACCTTATTACCATTAGTATCACTTTTATAGCTTATTTTGAAATAGAAAAGCATTAGCTTTAATTTGATATCAAGATCAGCCCAATTGGTTGAAAACTAAGCAAAACTGGAAGGTCTTTTTAAAATGACACCAAAACGACAGTAGCCAAAATCTTTCAAATATCAAAATTTTCATAAAAATCCTCCATGTTTAATATTAAATAAAAAAATCTGAAAAAATTAATTTGATATTACCTCATAAGTATCTATTCATAAAAAAATTTTGAAAAATATCTGAGGTATGATGGCACATAGCCCTGGGTGAATTGACATGAAATGACCAACTTCCGAGATCTTACGACAGCTAATCCTACCACAAGTTCCGCCTATTTCATTAGGAGGTCTATGGTGGTGTATGGCATAACCATACGTATAAGGGATTTAAAAAAAAGCATGTTAATACGTATCGTAGAGTTGTTTAAAAAGCATTCCCCTCGTGTTACCCTAATAGTTTTGACAAGATATCTCGAATTCAAGAAATGGCCGATTTTTTTTTATGGTGACGAAATCACGATCTGGTTGTGTTTTTTTAAAGACGAGATATTTCGCTGACATCCAACATCAAGAACTAAGACTAAGCGACCACGCCATCTTGTACGACGCAGAACTCATGGCAATTGCCAGAGCGGTCAACGCAATAAAATATAATAATCATAGAAAGGCAAACAATAATCAGACTCTAGATCAGTACTTATGGCCCTCGACAGATGCTAAAACCTGGACCCAGATATTGTCTTGTTAAAGGAAACAATCTCCGACCTTCTGGGAGATATTAGGTTTATCTAGATTAAGGCGCACGATCGTTATGTTGGGAACGAACGAGTAGACGAGATCGCAAAAAGAGCCACTCAACGTCCGAGTATAGATATAACGACTAAGAGATCCAGAGAGAACTTAAAAGGACTTCTGAAGGAGGAGCAGTTAAAAGAGTGGCAATTACGTTGGATCAATTCCACCAAGGGAAGAACAGTACATAACTTATACAACAAAGTCTCAACTAGGAGACTCCAAGGTTCATTCGAGATAAATCAACTACTAAAGGGGCATGGAGCCCTAAGGGAATGCCAACATAGATTTTTTGCAAAGACTAATATGTGTAAATGCGGAGAAGAGGAAGAGATAGTGGATCATATTATCTACAGGTGCAGACAATGGGACGCTATTAAAGAAAAAAATGTCAAATTATTCTGATAGAAAACTATTACTTTCAGATAAAAGAAGGCCTTAGATGCATAATGAAGGGAATTTTGGACAATAGATTACAAGAAATGGAAGAGACAGGATAGTGAGGTTGATACAATCCCAAAACAAAACCGTATGCCTATAAGCAGGGAGGTCACCAAACGAATTCCTACATTTCGTCCACCAAACTCTGTTGAGGTTTGGAAATGACGAGTTACCTCGTTAAGACAGTTGGTCTATATCATTCCACCAAGAAAACTTAGCAATTGTTTCTGATTGAAGTGAGTGAAGTTGTTACATACTTTTGAGTCCACAGCAGCGTATCTGACCGTGGTTCAAAATTACGAGGTATCCACATTGGATCTTCCCCGTCACGATTGATCGCAATAGCCGCACACGTACACACAGCTATGTTGCTCATGTGCTACAAAACCTACCTACCACAACACTGTTTACTCCGCAATATATTATTGAGAAATATGGTTTAACCATGGGTAGAGAAGTTAATCCTCCAAGGGGTTTCGACGAGGTATCTCGTCCATGACAGTTTTTTCTCCTGACGAGATATTTCTTTGTCAAGATATTGCCGATTTATTGATGGAGATCTGATCAGTAGTTTTGTAATGTTAAGAGATGAAATGGATGGACGAGTGATTTCGCCGACAAGATAATGTCGATTTTCTGTTGAAAACGAGTTCAAGATCCGATCAGTTTCCTCCTATTGATCATGATCGAGTTGATATCTTCTAATGACAAGATAACTCGTTCCACAAGATATTGTCACCACCCTCCTTGAAGATATGACCAATTTTGCTCATGAAGAGATATTCTGATATCAAGATATTACCGATTTGTTGATGAGAAAGAGATCAAGATCTGGTCATGTGTCTTCTGATAACAAGAGATTTTGATGGATATGACATCTCGTCCTTCGACATCTGGTCAAATTTGCTAATGACGAGATATCTCTTCAAGACAATCACCATGAAGCTTAAAGGATTGCCTAGAGTGGTTGTAGTGAAGGGGTAGTTATATATGTTTCGAGATGGATTAAAGAAATATGTTTTGTACTTCAGTTACATTGTTAGTGTGAGAAAAGAACGCAAAACGCAGAGACATTTTCTCTGCGTTTTGAAACTCTTCGTTTGGTAACATCGGCTATTGATGTATTCACACACAATTCTGTTTCAATACTTAAAAAGACACAATGACACAAAGGTACAACCTACAGGAAGACGGAGGATAAAAAAGACAAAAAGCTTTATAGTGACAAAGATGGCCTTTTGAAAAAGTTGGCACAAAGCCGTCGAGAACAGAGTACGTGCAACAATTCGCCTGTCAGAGAAAATATCCCCTTCAAAATAAAATATCTTAAAAAATTATTGGTGAAAAATAGAGATGTTTTTGATGCATTCTCTTCACAAAGAATTTTTCCCTTAACCTACACTTGATTTTTATCTAAAAAACGTTCAAAGAATTCGATGCATTTTAAACTTGACACATCATTTATGTTGAAAAGTCAGTTTGCAAGGTTCGCATATTTTCCGACTTACAACTATGAAATTCGTAGGCAATAGTTTGTCCATTTGTGTTTATATACGAACTATATAAATATTAACTCTCTAAGTAGTTTCGAGGAAGTATATCGTCTATTAAGATCTGAACAATTTTGCTGATGACAAGATATCTCGATAAAAAGACACTTTAAATTTTTTTGTAACGAGATCATGTTCAGGTCAGTTTCCTTCTGAAGACGAGAAATCTTGTCCACCAAGATCTGGTCATTTTTGCAAATGACGAGATACCTAGTCTCGAGACTACCACCAGATGGGTTAATAAAGAAGATTTTAAAGCAATAGGATAAATAAAAATGATTGAAAGTAGCAATATTCACCAAAAGTGAAATTTTGAATTTAGCTTTTTGATACCATAATAAAAAAATTCAAAAAATAGTCAGATCAACAAAGGACTAGAGATTGTTGGTCAACAGCTTAAATATAATTACATGTGAGTTAAAAATGTTTGTCAGCTCATACAAATAAATGATATACTGAAATCGTAAAACAAACGTAAATTGATGATTTAAAGCATGTTGATCAATATGATGTATAACATAGGTATGAAAGTGATGTCTAAATCAGAAATTAAAACATTAAAATTAAAAAAAAAATTTAATGGCATTTAAAACAATAGGTGAAAATTATGGCGCATACATTTAGACCATATGATTAAAAGTAGAATCCATTATTTCACGTGTTCTAATTGCAAGAATTTGTTCTCCAAATATTATTCGTTGAAGTAAATGGAGGCAGATGCAAAATGATATGTATTAAGTACTAAGATTCAATTAAATTTTGTTCAAGCGTTCTTGATGTTTTGGGGTTTCTTGTGACTGGTTTAATTAAATCCTTGAATTCCATAAACTAATTAAAGTTCAACAATTCCAATGAAACAGGTTCCCTTCAATAATCACTAATCACGTCGCTTTAGTGCTTCTGCAGATTCGAAATAATATTGGTAGCGAATAAATTTAAGTGGTACTTTAACTAAACAATTACATGCGTCTTTATTCCTACATTGAACTGAACCGAGTTTAAACGTATTTAGAAAAGTCTTTTGAAATAATTTTATGTTTTGAAGGGATTGGTTTATTGGACAATAAATTCCAAGGAACAATACGGTCTGAATTGGAAAGAATGAATAACATTCAGAAAATTAAGCGAAATACATGTGATAAATGAATTTGAACGGGGAGATTCTGTATGACTCTCAAATGTAGTTTGAAACAGATTCAACGCGCATCCACAACTAGCCAGTTGTGACTAAATGTAATGACTACAGTCAATTTTCGAGCAAACTTATCTCACACGTATTCGATGGTGGGAAAATCTGGAAACCGAGCAGGTCAAGGATAAAGTTGTTTTTGTTGGTCATTGAAGAAACTATGGGGCACTATCTAAGCATATTCCGAATATTTTAATAACCTTTGTCCTTGATAAACTACCCGTCTTTCTTTAAAATACAACAACTTATGCTGCATTTTCGATGAACAGCAGTGTATTTCGAATTATGTCGGCATAATGTTTAGATTATTGTTAAAATATTACGATACTTCGATACTCTTGAGTATACATTTAAAAGAATAAAATTTGTTAAAATACTTATTCAAGATTTTAAAAGTATTCATATTTTAAGATACTTAAACATAAAGATGTAAAATGAATTAAGATATTGTAGTCTTTGAAACAGTCCTCTGTGCCGTGAAACCACTGGTGGACCAAGCAATTACCATCCAAACGACAGTTATTGATGAATAAACCTGACAACCAATTCATATATTTAAACAAATAGTTCAAAGAATCTAAAATTAAAAGTTCAAACATATCTTCAACTCTTTTTAAGAACAAAACTAGAAAAAATTCGGACTATTAGATATATCCAAACGATGGAGTTTTTTTAAACTAAGGATGCTGAGAATGTTCAAAGAAGTGTAATTTTTTATTCAACTAGGGGGCTCCGCCCCCTGCTCGCTTACGCTCGCCAACCCCCGGGGATTGCTGCGCAATCCCATTTGGTTTGCTTCGCAAACCAACACTCCTTTCACAGATGTCATTTGGTTTGCTTCGCAAACCAACATTCCTTTCACAGAGTGAAACTATCTGAATAATTCGTATTATGCTGATTTCACTTTCCGGTACATGACGTCACAGCGAGGGCTTCGCGCCCTGCTCGCTTACGCTCGCCGACCCCGGGGATTGCTACGCAATCCCGTTTGGTTTGCTTTCTCAAACCAATACTTCTTTCGCAATTGATTTCACTTTTTTTTGCTTTAACACTTAATGCACCCTAAACTAATAGCCGCATCAGTAAAAAATCTTCTGTATCTTGTTCCCTGTACAATTTTAAGTAAACAGTGTTAATATCAATACATTGTACTTTGTCGGTAAACTGTCTTGAAAACAGAGGGAAAAAAGCGAGCCTTTTTCCTCGCCAAATAAAAAGAAATCGTTTTTATGGCAATTGTTGCTACGATAAATTTGATATCTGGCAAACCCGATAGTATAAAATGCAACCCACTGCTGTTTGCCGAACCAGCTATGCGAACTGAAAAATACGAAATTTGTGTCACCAACTTTTGATTGCATCGAATTTATTTATGAACCAATTTTAAAAATAATTGTACCGTAAGAAAGAGTACATTGTGAGGTATACTGCAATATTTTTAAAATTAAAAACTAACAGTAATACTATATAGATATGACCATTTTAGTTTTGTATCGGAAGTTACGATCTGAAAGTTCCGAAAATTGTATGACCTACTTTTAATTGCATCGATTTTGTTTATTAACCAATTTGAAAAATAATTGTACCATAAGAAAGAGTGTAATGTAGTGTATTCAGTGATGTTCTCAAATTTAAAAAATAATGGTTTTTGCCGTAGACATAACGGTTTTAACAAAACGTAGCGAAAATATCCGAAGATTCCGAATTTTGTATCACGAACTTTTGATCGCATCCAATTTAATTATTAACCGATTTCAAAAATAATAGTACCGTAAGAAAGAGTATATTCTGAGGTATACTGCGATATTTTAAAAATTAAAAACTAATAGTAATTAGATATAGATACGGCAGTTTTAAAAAAAAGTAACAAAAATGTCCCGATTTTTCCCGAATTTCAAAAAAATATTATCAAGAACCACATTTAAATTTCAAAAAAAACTCGACGAGCTGCAAAAATTTACGTTGAGAGGTACTCTTAAAAAAAAACTCACGATTAAAGACTGAAATTTTGAATGTGTTTTGCTCACTCGCGGAAGAAATTTCACTTCTTCAACTTTAACACTTAATAAAACCTAAACTAATAGCCGCATCGGAAAAAAATCTTAATAATTATCCAGGGAATACGATGAAGAACAAAGCATGTTAATTTCATATTTTTCCGATCAGTACTTTCTCGGGAAACCGTCTAAGAATGGAGCTAAACAACAAAAATTTCAATTCTTCGGCGGCGGCGGCGGCGGCGGCGGTAACTTTTTTTTAATATAGAGAGATTACAAAGTCTTTAATTAAAGAATGTACCGATGTTAGCACAAATCTCTATGGTTACCAATCCATTTGATCTCTTGTTTGTCGTCTTTTATCTCCAAAAAATACTTCAATAAAGAGCTCGCTTTTTTCCTCCCTCCACAGGAATTCCTAACGAGGAAAAAGTAATTGAGAAATATTTGTTAGAAACGAAAGTTTTTCTTGCTTACTTTTTATTTCCATATACACCCCGCATAATTTTTTTTTTGCATTATAGATACAAGTTCGGCATTCCGTTGCTCTTAATTTCCATGAGGGCTTTACTGGTCGAAGTTTTCTAATGACATCTCCAATCAAATCTCTAAAAGAGCAAAAGTACTCAAGCAGCAGGAGGATTGTCGAATGACTTTCTTATTGTGCGTTTCTTTTATTGTTTGTAAAATTCCTTTACTCTGAAATTACACGAAAAAAGTTGCTGATTTGCATTTCATTGCAGATTGTATATAGTTGATTGGTTAGGCTTAAAATGGATAGTAGGCCATGTTTGGCCAAACCTCGCCAAGCACAACACAGGGTTAGTTAGTTTATATGATATAAATATATATAGTTTTTTTACGCTACAAGCACCATTTTGTCCAAGCTACGCCGAACACAAGACTAGATTACGTAAGGGAAAGAAGATGATTGAGGAATAGAGTAATGGGATGGAAGTAGAGGGATCTGGTCATTTCTAGTAAAGGCACGATATCTCGTTTAAGATCTGATCTATTATTATTATGGCAAAATATCTCGTTTAAAATCTGATCAGTTTTGATATGGATGATGTACCTCGTTTAAGATCTGGTCAGTTTTGGTAACTGCGAGATATCTTGTTTTCGATAAATACGAGACATCTCATTTAAGATCTGGTCAGTTTTGGTAACGGCGAGGTATCTCGTTTTTGATTAGGACGAGATACCTCGTTTAAGATCTGGTCAGTTTTGGTAACGGCAAGGTATCTTGTTTTCGATAAGGACGAGATATCTCGCTTAAGATCTAGTCAGTTTTGGTAACTGTGAGGTATCTCGTTTTCGAATAGGACGAGATACCTCGTTTAACATCTGGTCAGTTTTGGTAACTGTGAGGTATCTCGTTTTCGATAAATACGAGACATCTCATTTAAGATCTGGTCAGTTTTGGTAACGGAGAGGTATCTCGTTTTCGATTAGGACGAGACACCTCATTTAATATCTGATCAGTTTTGGTAACGGCGAGATATCTCGTTTTCGATAAATACGAGACATCTCATTTAAGATCTGGTCAGTTTTGGTAACGGAGAGGTATCTCGTTTTCGATTAGGACGAGATACCTCGTTTAAGATCTGGTCAGTTTTGGTAACGGCGAGGTATTTCGTTTTCGATTAGGACGAGATACCTTGTTTAAGATCTGGTCAGTTTTGGTAACGGCAAGGTATCTCGTTTACGATAAGGACGAGATACCTCGTTTAAGATCTGGTCAGTTTTGGCAACGGCGAGGTATCTCGTTTTCGATAAGAACGAGATACCTCGTTTAAGATCTAGTCAGTTTTGGTAACGGTGAGCAATCTCGTTTTCGATAAATACGAGACACCTCATTTAAGATCTGATCAGTTTTGGTAACGGAGAGGTATCTCGTTTTCGATTAGGACGAGATACCTCGTTTAAGATCTGGTCAGTTTTGTTAACGGCGAGGTATTTCGTTTTCGATTAGGACGAGATACCTCGTTTAAGATCTGGTCAGTTTTGGTAATGGCGAGGTATTTCGTTTTCGATTAGGACGAGATACCTCGTTTAAGATCTGGTCAGTTTTGGTAACGGTAAGGTATCTCGTTTTCGATAAGGACGAGATACCTCGTTTAAGATCTGATCAGTTTTGGTAACGGCGAGGTATCTCGTTCAGAAAAAATTGCCCGTTTTCACCAAGGGAAATCCTAGTAGAAATAAATTGTCCCTTGCGCAGAACTGGTAACAGTTCGGAAGGGGTTTTGGCACTATTAGGGCAGTTTTCGAAGCCAAAATAAACCATCCAGAGAAATGAAGAGTTGTCATGATGTAACTCCCCTATATTTCCGGAGTCTAGTCGCCAGAGACCATAAGAACGAGTATCATACACAATACATCAGACAGACAGATATGAATAATAAGTAGACTAAGCATTGCTTTTGGAGGAGAGAATAATAAGTAGACTAGGCATTGCTTTTGGAGGAGCTTCTGAAACTGCGACTAACACGTCCTCTAGTACTCATGTGTGAAAAACTGACTTGGGTATCGTCTCGTGTGGCCATGAAACATTTTCCACATTGTGTGTGAATCCGCATCTCTGTGGAGTGTGGGCAAAGTGTTGAAGTTGTCAAAGTCTAGTACTTTGTCGTACGCGCCAATCAGATGATGAATCCATAGATCAGCTTCTTTTCCAATCCCATGGACCAATCAGGTGATGAATCCATAGATCGGATTCTTGTCCAATCCCATGGACCAATCAGGTGATGATTCCATAGATCGGATTCTTGTCCAATCCCATGGACCAATCAGGTGATGATTCCATAGATCGGCTTCTTTTCCAATCCCATGGACCAATCAGGTGATGAATCCATAGATCGGATTCTTGTCCAATCCCATGGACCAATCAGGTCATGATTCCATAGATCGGATTCTTGTCCAATCCCATGGACCAATCAGGTGATGATTCCATAGATCGGCTTCTTTTCCAATCCCATGGACCAATCAGGTGATGAATCCATAGATCGGATTCTTGTCCAATCCCATGGACCAATCAGGTCATGATTCCATAGATCGGATTATTGTCCAATCCCATGGACCAATCAGGTGATGATTCCATAGATCGGATTCTTGTCCAATCCCATGGACCAATCAGGTGATGAATCCATAGATCGGATTCTTGTCCAATCCCATGGACCAATCAGGTGATGATTCCATAGATCGGCTTCTTTTCCAATCCCAGGGACCAATCAGGTGATGAATCCATGTATCGGAGACTTTTTCAATCCCATGGACCAATCAGATGATAAATGTTTGGTTCCACACCGCCTGACGACAGTAGTATAAGGGTCACAATGCTACTAGTTCTGGTCGCATGATCATGGGCATATAATATAAAAGCCATGGATCATAAAAGGTTTAAAACTGCGTCATACGTTGCATAACAAACTAAGTCTTTGCAGAATAATTTTTCCTTAATTTTATCAAAATGCTGACCGATTTTTTTTCAATCATAAGTTACGATGTTCAATCGTGCAAAGCTCGCTCCTTGCGACACCTTTTTTCTTCTCTAGCTACGGAACAACCTCCCTACACCACCCAAATTATCACAAACTCTTTATAAATAACACGTCTTCTATGTCAATGCCACAATATTTAACTTCAAACGTTATCAAAAGAATTGCAAAATTTGAAATTATTCCTTGGTTTTAAATAAATATAGTTAACTATAATTTTCATGTTTACTTGTATATTTTTAATATAGAGGTAATAATTTTATAATTTGTAACTAACGTCGTACTAGAGCAACACAACAGGCTATTGAAAACGGTCCGGGATCAATCCCATAAGGGAAAGATCCGAGGACGACACCTCGGAATTTTAAACCAAGGTCAGATGACGAAGCAACACCTGAGCTGTCACCCCACTCTCCAAACTTCCACACCAATCCAACGTGAGGACTTTCGGCTATGAAAGATTTAAGGTGCACCAGCCGCCACCTTAAATCTATCGTGGCCGAAAGTCCTCACGTTAATATAGAGGGAAATATGTAATACATATTTAGCCTACAATTGTGTTTTAAATCAGATTTTGATTTTAATGCAGCTTTCAATTTTCGGACAAAATGCCAGCAAAACAATTGCAATTGTTTGGAGTTATGTTACAGAACACTGAATATAATTCGACATCTGGGTATAAAAGTAGTTAGCATTACTTCTTTTCGGTCTAACTTGATATTTCCTCTATGATACAACTAGTAACATACATAATGCATCAGCCATCCCCTTGAAACCTTCATTGCGTCAAAATTAAAAATATAAGGCCCGGTGCACACATCCGATATTGCACATGCGGCGCCACTGCGGCACCGAAGCCCAACTATGCACACATAACCGTGAAATGACGCACGAACTCATTTCGCGCCATTTGCGATAAATATTCTATCGAAGAACATGTATTTCTTTCACTTACTTGATGTAAATAAAGCATATTTTGAAACAAAATAGACATTACTGGAAACAACTATCTATTAATTATTATTTATATTCCATTTGTTTATGAAAACAAGGTACTTCAGTACGGAGGCTCATGTGCGGCAACGGTGCGGTGCCGTGGGGAACTGCGGTACGAAGTAACCTCAAGTCAACTCTCAGACCGCACTTGCGTTGCGGCAGCGGTGCCGCACGTTGAACAACCGGATGTGTGCACCGGGCCTAAGATGGACAGACCAACCCGGATTCAAACCAGGAAACTTCGATACAATAGACAGCATTCTGACCACTAGAGATCGATTAATTGAGTAGCCCAACCCTCTAAACTCACAACCGGATCTTTCCCATCGGGTCTAATCACGTACAATCGCCAATAGCCCATAGTGTTGCTCCAGTGCGATGTTAATTGAACTACCAGCAGGAATCACGACGCCTGGCACGATCGCAGCATTCACTTTAAAGAGGCCACCTCAAGACCTCGTTCCCAGTTTCCATAGACCAGCCGCTAGAGACCAGTCATCATTAGACCGAGCAACATCCATAATGCATCAACCAGCCCCCCCGAAAGCTTTGTTGCGCAAAACAATTTACAGCGTACGCGTGCCAAGACACGCATGCACGTGACTCCCCGGGAAACTTGACAGCCCCCCACCAAAGCACCGATTCATTAAAAGCTTATTATTATTATCATTTCGCACGAGCTCTGTGGCTCGGAATAAGCACTTTACATATTAAGCAACGCAGTCAGCAGCTTTGTTTACTGTCATGCCGGTGCAGAGTGCGAGTTAAAAAGGGAGAAGGGTTTGCAAGTGCAGTTAATTAAATGCCCGTGTTTTCGAGGGCGTTATTGTGAATAGTTTATCGCGTCGACGGTTTTGAATTTTAAGAGTTTTGAGTCGCTAAAAATGAATTGAGGTTGATGCGGCGGAATGATTGCGATAACGATCGGAATTGTAAAGATTATGTGACTTTGGTTGAGAGGTCTGATGAGGGGATTAATATTTAATTAATTAAATCGGGAAGGGAGGGGTTTATATACTTTCAGGACCTGATTGAAAGTTCACGTCTTTCAATTTGATACCGTATCGAATGCAAAGGTCAAATTCGTATTGATAAAAATATTAAAGTTACGATTTAAAAATGATTTATTTAAAGAAAATCATATTTTTAGGTATCAATCTAATGTGAAATTTTCCGCAGACTACAAATCCGTTGAAATTTTTACTCTATTATTAACGATCTAGGAGATAGAAAAAATAACTACATAACTGCAGTTCAAACTTTTTATTTGTTTTGTTCTTCGGCTGAAAGCGTTCAAACGGAAAACATAAATTTGGAATCTGCCATTTCTTTATCGTGTTGCCATTCCAAAGAAAACAATAATAATTAAATTCCATTAAATTCATTTTAAAATGTTCTACATTGAATTTTAAAATTCGGCGCGACCCAAAAATTGCAAAAAATTCGGACTACCGGTGTGCCCAAATCCCATTACTGTAAGTGCCATAGATTCGTCAGGACTATGCGCGTAGAAAACATACAAACACTTCCTTTTATAATAGTAGAGCAGATGCGAATGAACCTTAAAAGTATTTGGAAGGTTAAATATTATTTTGTGCTGTGGAAGATGATGTGGGGTAGCAGTTACAGTTTGAAAGATTTAATCTTACTTTATGTTGATATTGAAGGGGATATGAGTTTGCTATTTATATATATAATAAGTTTGAAAATATAAACCTTGTTTTCTGATGTTTTGGAAGAAGTGAGTTACCAGCATGATATTGGATGCTTAAATCTTATTTTTTGTTGTTATAGAAGAGGAAACGAGTTATTGTTTAAGTTTGAAAGTTTAAATATTTCGGGTTGTGTGTGTGTGTGTGTGTGTGTGTTATGGATGAAGATGCAAATGTGTGAACGCAGTAAAAGCGCGTTAGGAATTTGAAATATTATTTTGTGTTGTGGAAAATAATGCGAGTTAGCTATTTAAGTTCGAAAGTTTTTATCTTCTTTTGTATTTTTTTTTTTTTTTTTTTTTTTGTGGGTGGTGAGTTAACAGATTAAGTTAAAAAATTTCACATTTTTTGTGTGTTCTAATGGATGTGACAAGGAGATACGAGTCAACAAATTTAATTTTGGAAGTTCAAACTCCATAAAATATATATCACTGATACGAATCTTATCAATTTCAATTTTGAAAGGATGATTTTTAAGGAAATAATAATCTGAATTATTTATAAAAATAGTTGTTATTGGTATTATTTTAAAACATTATATGGACTCTCTAAAGTATTTGGACACTGAAGAAATTTGGAAGAGTATCTGTCTTATTGGTTTTTTTTATCGGGTTAGGATTCTGTCCATTGCTTTATGTACCTGGTACCATGAACGCTGACGTGTACCTCTATGTTCTGGATAATTCGGCCTTGCCTACACTTTGGCAATACTACGGAGACGATGATTGTTTCTTCCAACAGGATCGAGTTCCATGTCACACTGCAAAACGTGTGCTGGACTGGATTCCTGGAAATGAGGTGAATTTGCTTGACTGACACGTTCAGAGCCACGATCTCAATCCGATCGAGCACTTGTGGGACAAACTGGAGCGACTAGTACGAGACCACCACGCACTACCATTATCACAACAATCTCTTCTCACAGCCTTGCAAGAGGCATAGGCGCCATTCCTGGCCTGTCTTACAGAGAACTTGTGGAAAGTATGCCTCGATGTGTTGCAGCTGTAATACAAGTTAAAGGGGGGGCTACCCGTTACTAAATAGATAATAAATCATTCTTGCAGATAAACATGCAGTGTCCAAATAGTTTTGTCCATGTAGTGTATATGTTACCGCTAAAGTGCAGTAATCAGTTATTCTACAGATTATCTAGGTAATGTGCAGATTAATTAGGGTGATCCGTTAAAGTGTCGAAAATTTTATTTATTTCTCAAATTACCAAGGTAATATGCAAATTACCTAGATTATCTGCACATTACCGCGGTAGCTCAGTCAGTAGAGCGTCGGGCTCGTTCAGAAGGGTTGTGGGTTCTGTCCTCGCCGGAGCCAGCAATTCTGATGATTGCGACGGTCTTTTGCGAGATCGGCGCTTCGACCTGGCAAAAGACCGTCGTGTTCACTAATGGTGACTGGGGCACGTTAAATAGGTCTTGGTCACAAAGTCCCCCATGTTCCCATACCAAATCAATACCTCTGGGGGTACCTGATCAGGGGGTTATCGGCCTCTGATTGGGATCTAAATTACGATATGTGTGAGTGAATGGATGTATGAAAGGGACCATCATGTAAAACGGATGTGTCATGTATGTCGAGCAAAGTCGGAATTCCTCCCAATGGGGCTCAATTACATGGAAGGCGCACCCCCCTCGCCTCTTGCCGTCTTCGACGGGCCTGGCACTCCTCCGGTTTGCCAGCGCAGGCATAAGAAACAACAACCTACTAGGCACTCGTTAAAATGAAAATAAGATATTTACTGGAACAACAGGAACATACAGTCAACACATCATACCTTTGAGTTATTCGATAATCTCGAGATGATTCTTTTTTCTTGGAAACTTTTATTCGCTTTACATCTTCAATTATGAAATCATACTTTTGGTTTGTCATTAAAACACTATTATATTTTAAATCTTCGCTAAAGAGGTTTGCTAAGAATCTTTTCTTCATTTTACTCACCCATTCGGTGCTTGCTTGCATACTAGGAGTTAAATTTTTCTGCTTTAAAAAATTACGACACAAATTCACGCGCTAACAGGCAGAAACGAATTTTAAAACAGAATTAGTTATGCTATGCACTGGCAGCCGACGCAAATTATGAGAAATAAAAACAACCGTCGACAGACGCTTGCAAAACCAAACTAAAACTTAAAATGGAGGGTGAGGTGGAAGGTGTAGCGAAAGCAATAGATGGAAACAAACTGTTGAACTTTAACGATACGGAAGCCGTTAATGTGCACATTACCTAGGTTAAATGCGGGAAAACTTGATTCCGCGAGGTTGACGGAGCAAATCAGTTAATCTGCAGATCAGCTACGTAATGTGCACATTAACGGTTCTCGAGCTCTAGCGGTAACATATACATCAACCTTAAAATATGCTTATACCGAAATGATTAGTGTGGTCGCTCTACGGTCGTTTTTTGCTGCAAGATGCCAAATTGCCCTGAAATCTAAGGCATAAAATGGATTCCGAACCAAAAAGAGAATCTACGTTTACTGAGAATCTAACCTCGAGCCTGTTGAACCAAAGGTTATATCGCCAGCCACATGCCAGTAATAAAATGAAAAATGTGATAAAATCATAAAAAGATTAATACAACATTTGGCTTGCATAGTAAGTAGGTAATTGCATTAACTTCAAACTGAAACGAAACAAGAGCTATCGGCGATGGTCCGGATTAATCGTGAATGGAATGATCGGAGCACAACGCCACATACAAGGTGTGTTCAAATGAAAAGGTACGAAACGTCGTAACAACGTAACCGTTAATATATTTGCCTATACCTCTATGGGAGAACGTAGCGAGACATCTAGGAATTAGGGATGCGACATCGATGTCGATGTTTTCAAAACATCGATGTTTGTTTAAAAACATCGATGTTTATTCTTGTCGATGTTTCTACGCAGTGGATGCTTTATTTTTAAATGAAAAAAGTACCGTTATAAAAATTTTAAAAATAACCGAGTAGCATAATTTTTACAATCAGCAAATTGAACATACTATTAGACCAAAGTGGCCAAGGGTGAAGGGTCTGAAAAGTAAAGATGCGACATCGATGTCGATGTCGATGTTTTCAAAACATTAATGTTTTATAAATAACATCGATTGTATTGGGGCCGATGTCGCATCACTAGTTGCTAAACCAGTTTTAAGAAATGGTGGAAAATTTTTAAATACACTGAATTTTAAAAACATCGATGGTTTTGGGGCGATGTATTATCAACATCGATGTTTTAATTTTGAACATCGATGTTTTGCTGCCGATGACACATCAATAGTTGCTAAACCAGTTTTAAGAAATGGGCAAAAAAGTTTAAATACACTGAATTTTAAAAACATCGATAGCTTTGGGGCGATGTATTATCAACATCGATGTTTTAATTTTGAATATCAAAGTTTCAAAACATCTATGTTTTGCTGCCGATGACGCATCAATAGCTGCTAAACAAATTTTAAGAAATGGTGGTAAAATTTTAAATACACTGAATTTTAAAAACATCGATGGTTTTGGGGCGATGTATTATCAACATCGATGTTTTAATTTTGAACATCGATGTTTTGCTGCCGATGACACATCAATAGTTGCTAAACCAGTTTTAAGAAATGGGCAAAAAAGTTTAAATACACTGAATTTTAAAAACATCGATAGCTTTGGGGCGATGTATTATCAACATCGATGTTTTAATTTTGAATATCAAAGTTTCAAAACATCTATGTTTTGCTGCCGATGACGCATCAATAGCTGCTAAACAAATTTTAAGAAATGGTGGTAAAATTTTAAATACACTGAATTTTAAAAACATCGATGTTTTTGGGGCGATGTATTATCAACATCGATGTTTTAATTTTGAACATCGATGTTTTGCTGCCGATGACACATCAATAGTTGCTAAACCAGTTTTAAGAAATGGGCAAAAAAGTTTAAATACACTGAATTTTAAAAACATCGATAGCTTTGGGGCGATGTATTATCAACATCGATGTTTTAATTTTGAATATCAAAGTTTCAAAACATCTATGTTTTGCTGCCGATGACGCATCAATAGCTGCTAAACAAATTTTAAGAAATGGTGGTAAAATTTTAAATACACTGAATTTTAAAAACATCGATGTTTTTGGGGCGATGTATTATCAACATCGATGTTTCAATTTTGAACATCGATGTTTTGCTGTCGATGTCGCATCCCTTCTAGGGATGCGATTGGAACCTCCGGCGTGGATCGGAGCACGCGCGGGCGCCCGCATGCGCAGGAGTAAGCAGAGGCTCTTATAAAGAGCGCCGTCCAACTGACGCGGCAGTTCAATGGAGGACAGGATAGCGTTCACATTGCAAAATTCGACGATTGAGGAGCAGCGAAGCGTTATCCGATTTCCAACAGCGGAAGGTGTTAAACCGGCCGTTATTCATTGCCGGATGGTGACGGTATACGGGGAAGACTGAGTGTTCGAAAAGTCAGTGAGAATATGTGTGAGAGTGCTCGTTTTCATGCAGGCCGTGAGAGTTTGGTTGATGACCCGAGACCAGGCCAGGCAAACACAGTCATGACAGCCGATCTCATCGACAAGGTGGACGACCTAGTGAGAAGTGTCACATTGTTGGCAGGAAGGTGGATGTCAGCGTTGGAACAGTGTGGACAATTGTTCACGACAGGTTGCGTTATCGGAAGGCGTGCGCGCAGTGTGTTCCGAAGCAGATCACCGACTAGCAAAAGGAACTGCTTATGGGGCTAGCACTTCAACTGTTTCGGTATCATGAAGACTCCGCTTTCCTGGAGCGGATCGTCACAGGTAATGAGAGCTGGTGCCATCACAACGAGCCAGAGACAAAGCGGGACAGCATGCAGTGGAAGCATGCGTTGTCACCTTCCCCTAAAAAATTCAAAGCCGTGCCGTCAGCAAGGGAGGCGCTGCTCACCGTCTTTTTCGACGTCCAAGGTCCGTTATTTGTTGAATTGCTAGAGCACAGAAGAACGATTAGCTCCGATGTGTACTGTGAGACACTCCAAAGCCTACGCAGGTCCATCAAGAACAAAAGACCGGGGCTGCTCACGGAGGGTGTGGTTCTGCTCCATGATAACGCGCATCCATACGTCTCCAGGGTCACACACGCGGAACTGGCCAAGTTCAAGTGGAAGCAGCTTGACCATCCGCCCTACAGCCCGGACGTATCGCCCTGCGATTTCCATGTGTTTGGTCCACTGAAGAACCAACTGAATGGGAAGGTCATCAACTCGGACGACGAACTCAAGGACACCGTGAAGAACTGGGTCTCGTCACGGCCACGGGAATTCTGGAAACAAGGAATCCTTCGGCTCGTTAATCAATGGGATCGTTGTGCTCAGGCCCTATGGTGTATACTTGAATAAAGTCTTCATTTATACCCACAGTGTCGTTCCGTACCTTTTTATTTGAACAACCCTAGTATAATCTTTTCCAGTGATATAACCAATTTCCGAAACGGGTAACCCTATCTTATACACGTAACCCTTAAAATATATATAAGCCTTTTCAACGCAGATAACCCTTTGTAATACGGGGAACGTTTTATACTGATAACTCTTTACAATACATACAACCCTTTCTAAAACAAAAATGTGCTGTATTTGTCCAATGCAAGTTATATGATATAGATGTAAGATATATGATTCAAATACTTTTTCTTAATGGTAATGGTAATTTTAGTTAACGTCGTACTAGAGCAACACAACGGGCTATCGACGACGGTCCGGGATCAGTCCCTTAAGGGAAAGATCCGAGGACAACACCTCGTAATTGTTCAATTGTTCAAATTCCCACCAACCCTTCTTATTGAATATAAATTGATAGACTCACGAATCCAACCTACCTACTAATACTCGTGTGTTCAATGGAATCAATATTGATAATCTTAATGAAGTATTTTTATATTTTTTTACCTAAACAAAATTAAATATCGTTTTAATGGTCTATTTCGAATCTAAACAATGACCGCCGTGAACAAAGGGGGCTGATGCACGATAAATCTGTCTTAGCCTCAAATGTCCTCATGTCGGTGTCGTGTGGAAGTTTGCAGAGTGAAGTGCTAGCTCAGGTGTGACCTCGTCGTCTGACAGTGGTTCAAAACGACGTCCTTTTGTCCTCTGAACTTCCCATTCGGGTTTGACCCCGGACCGTCGCTAACACTCTGTTGTGTTGCTCCAGTTCGACGTTAAATAAAATACCTAGCTCCGGTATGACCTCGTCATCGAGCCGTGGTTCAAAATGACGTCCTCGTGTCCTCTGAAATTTCCCTTCGGGTTTGATCCAGGACCATCGCCAACAACCCGTTGTGTTGCTCCAGTTCTACGAAAAATAAAATACCTAGCTCAGGTGTGACCTCGTCATCTGACAGTGGTTCAAAATAACGTCCTGTTGTTCTCTGTACTTCCTCTTCGGATTTGATCCCGGACCGTCACACGGCTGGTGCACCATAAATCTTTCGTGGCCGAAAGTCCTCACGTTGGGTTGGTGTGGAAGTTTGGTGACTGGGGTGCCAGCTCAGGTTTTGCTTCGTCATCTGACCGTGTTTCAAAGTTACGAGGTGTTGTCCTCGGAGCTTTCCCTTAAGTACTGATCCCGGACCGTCGTCAATAGCCATTGTGTTGCTCTACTGCGAAGTTAACTAAAATTACCATTTCCATTACCCGGACCGTCGCCAACAGCCCGTTATGTTGCTTCAGTTCGATGCTAAACAAAATACATATCTACAATTTAATTGTATGAATATTTTATGATGTACTGAGCCATATGACGCCATATTCACCTACCCCCATCCTTTCTATGGTTGTATATTTATCTACATCCACTGCAAGCACATTTAAGATTTTTCCAATATAATCAGTTTTGTCATGAGGCAGGAAAACTTTTTTCAAGTTATTTACGGTTCTTTTCACAAAGATTTATTTATTTATTGCTGAAAATTCCATTCATGGTGAAGATTAAATTGGGAAAAAAATGAATTTAAATCCATTCCGAGCGGCAAAAAACCACCCAACGTACTTTGAACAAAATTGCTTTTTTATACATCGCAGATCGGGAAAAGTCACGAATCACGATTGCGGAGTTTGGGAAAAAGTATGTGTTTCGGTCTTCATATCTTAAAAAGGAAAATATAATCCTCAGAATTTTTCGCAGACTATTAAATGTATTGGACGGGATACTATCGCTAGGAAATCTCTGGGAAATCTGTACAATTTGTTTTCAGTTTTGAAAGCATTATTTTGATTTTTTTTTTGCTCATACTGATATATCTTTTGTAGAATAACTGGGAAACTTAATTTATCTGTACACCTCATCTATGTGTGGAGATGAGTTTTATAATAATCTATAGAGAAGGGAAAATATCGTGGCACAAATTAAGATGGGCGTATAAATTGGTATTCATTTCATGCGCTACACTTCGAAAGAAATGAAATGCGAATTTAGTTTTAAAAAATGGTAGATTCTGAAACAACTTGAAAACTTCGTATTCTATATATCGCACCCCGGCAAGAAAAGTGACACAGCTCAAAAAATAAAAATTTTTATGTTATGTCATTGAAAAATATGTATGAGGAGCCCCAGCGTGTTTTTTCTATTTTATAGAATATAATAGAGGTTACCACCATAAATACGTACCTAAAATTTAAAAGAAGCTTATGCTATTTCAATATAAGTTTTATAGTATCTTTTAAGTAGATGTTTCTCAAATTCTGCAATTCTTGAATTGTGTCACTTTTCTTGCAGGGGTGTGATATGTACATTTCTGCTACGTAGTGTAAGGGACCGCGGCAGCCCAATTGGCAGAGTGTTTCTAGTAAACTTTAAAGCGTTTACGGAATGGCTTGGTAACGGTCTTGGCAAGTTTTTTGGCGCACTTCTGGTAGCGAGTTATGGTAGGTTAAGGCAACCCATCTGTATTTACGGTTATTGCAGTTTTCATGGCAATTTCGGCAAACGGATAGTTTAAAATTTTCATTTTGTCTATTCTAGAAACTTCTTTCAGAATCCGTTAAAATCGTTTGATTTCATTGGTTCGTTTGAAATTTTTTCTTTGATTCCATTGGTTATTTTAATTTTAAAATATTCTTTGATTGCCTAAAAAAAAAAAAATTTATTTTTTTATTTCATTGGTTCATTTAATGGTTTTTTTTTACCAGATATGTAATTTTCTTTCAATATAATTTTTTTCACAGTACAGTTCTGACGTATGAGGTTGTATTATTTCTTGCATTTCGTTAAAACTAATTACTTTATTTTGTAAAGAAATTTTCAGTTTAAACTTATTACTTTTTGTGGGCGCTTTAAAAAATATATTTTTCAAAACATTCTCAAATGTGTTTTGGAGCCTTCATATCCGTTGTAAAAAGAAAAATATTTGCGAATGAAATATGTTTTTTGTAAATAATTTTTTCCATGTCGACTTTAGAAGAGCGCCAAAAAAAAAAAAACGTCAAGGCCATTGCTACCGCTATAATCGTGAACTGCAGCTGTACCGATGAATGATCTGGGTATCAACATTCCAGTTGAACTGAGCAACATTAAAAAGTTCCAACTGGCAAACAATAGCCGCCGTAGCCCAGTTGGCAGATTAACGGATTAGTAGCTGGATGATTGTGAGTTGCAAACTGGATCCATCCAAAGACCGTTATGTATATGGGGGCTGATGTTGACACCGTCTGACCTTAGTTGAAAATAACGAGGAGTCCTCGGTTCTTTCCCTTCGGGATTGATCCCGAATTCTCTTAGTATCGCTCCAGTGCTCCAATAGTTCGTTGTGTTGCTCCAGTGTGAGGTAAATGCACTTACTTCTACGTAACCCATAAGTATTTACTTAAACACATTTCGGCTGTCTCAAAGACAGAATGTTTCCTTTAAATTCCACCTCCTAACCCAAGTTTTTTAAACATAAACAAAAAAGTTCTCTTTTAAATTCACTTAAAAATACGCAAACAACTAATCTCTTATCTACCACAGGAAAATTAGAGAACAAAAATTCGGAAACAGTTTCTCCACCCAGACATAATTTTGTTATCTTGTAGCTTCTTGAAACACAATTAATTTCTGAAGAACGTGAAAATATCTTTCTCAGAGGAGTAGTTTTAAATGCCACTAAAATATTGAAGCGAGAGTCTCTTTTCAAAGTAGACGTACTACTTTTCTTGCTGGAAAATAATAGTAGAGATGCAATTTTGCAGATAGGACTTCACGTTCTTTATTGCATGCTGAATAAATATAAATTACGTAAAATTAAAAAAAATATGTTTTTTAGGTACACCAGTTTACGTGATAATGAATATGCGAAAGTGTACTTTGTTTTGAGATGGAACTGTCATTTTTGTTTCCACTAGGTACCTCATCTCATTAGCAAAACTAACTAGTGGATGAGGTATCGAGTATCATTAGCAAAGCTAACCAGCGGAAGAGCGATCTAGTCTCATTTACAAAACTAACCATTGGACTTGGTAGCTAGTCTCATTAGCGATTGGTTTGGAAGTTTGGATCCCTTGGGGGGATTGATCCCGGACCGTCGTCAATAGCCCATTGCGTTGCTCTAGTACGATGTTAATTACAAATTGCCAATTACCTCAATAGAAAAACTAACCAGTGTACGAGGTATCTAGTCTCATTAGCAAAACTAACCAGTTGACGAGGTATCGAGTCTCATTAGCAAAACTAACCAGTGGTAATGGTAAATTGGTAATTGGTAATTTTAAGTTAACGTCGTACTAGAGCAACACAACGAGCTATTGACGACGGTCCGGGATCAGACCCTTAAGGGAAAGATCCGAGGACAACACCTCGTAATTTTGAACCACGGTCAGATGACGAAGCAACACCTGAGCTGGCATCCCACTCTCCAAACTTCCACGCTAACCCAACGTGAGGACTTTCGGCCACGACATATTTAAGGTGCACCAGCCGCCTCTACACCATACGTTTACAAACATGCATGCCCGGACCCGGATTCGAACCAGGAACCTTCCGATCTAGAGGCTAACACCTTAACCACTATACCGGTTGATCGGCCTAACCAGTGGATTGGTTTGGAAGTTTGGATCCCTTGAGGAGATTGATCCCGGACCGTCTTCAATAACTTATTGTGTTGCTCTAGTACGATGTTAATTACAAATTACCAATTACCTCAATAGCACAACTAACCAGTGTACGAGGTATCTAGTCTCATTAGCAAAACTAACCAGTTGACCAGGTATCGAGTCTCATTAGCAAAACTAACCAGTGGACGAGGTATCTAGTCTCATTAGCAAAAGTAACCAGTGGAAGAGCTATCTCGTCATAAGAAATATAACCAAATCTTGACCTCGTGACACCATCAAAAAATTGCTAAATCTCGATGATGAGATGTATCTTAATTAGGAAAATTGGTCAATCTTGAAGGATAAGACATGTTGTCGAAACCACACTTGGAGGTTGAATGATGATTGACCCTCCAACTGGTTTCGATTAATAATTAGACAGAAGGTACGAAATTATCCCTAAGAATCAATAAAAATATTCCTATAGAACTTTGTACATTTTTCATCACTTGAACCATTCACATGATTTCCTTTAACGAAACAATGACGAGTGGATCTCTCTATATTAAAAAAAATTACCGCCGCCGCAGTTTTGAAAACTGTGTTGCTTAGCTCGATTCTTAGATGGTTTAACCGACAAAAAACGGATCAGAAAAATATGAAATTAATATGGTTTGTTCTACATCATGTTCCCTGGACAATTGTAAAGATCTTTTTCCGATGCGGTTATTAGTTTAGGGTTTATTAAGTGTCAGAGTTGAAAAAAGCGAAATTTCTTCCGCGATTGAGCAAAACACATACAAATTTTTAATCTTAAGCCGTGAGTTTTTTTTAAAGAGTACCTCGCAACTTAAATTTTTGCAGCTCGTCAAGTTTTTTTACAAATTTCAATTTGGTTCTTGATAATATTTTTTTGAAATTCGGGAAAAATCGGGACATTTTTGTTACTTTTTTTTAAACTGTCATATCTATATCTAATTACTATTAGTTTTTAATTTTGAAAACATCGCAGTATACCACAGAATGTACTCTTTCTTACGGTACAATTATTTTTTAAATTGGTTTATAAATAAATTCGATCAATCAAAAGTTGGTCACACAAATTTCGTATTTTTAAGTTCGCCTAGCATGTTAATCACGCGGATGAGGGTTGTATTTTTGACTATCGGGTTTGCCAGATATAAAATTTATCGTAGCAACAATTGCCATAAAAACGATTTCTTTAAATTTGGCGAGAAAAAATGCTCGCTTTTTTTCCCTCTGTTCTCAGACGGTTTACCGAGAAAGTAGGAAGTGCAGATCGTAAAGTTAGGAGGTTAACACGGTTTACTTAAAGTTGAACAGGGAACAATATGCAAAAGGTTTTTTACTGATGTGGTCATTAGTTTAGGGTGCATTAAGTGTTAAAGTAAAAAAAAAGTGAAATCACTTGCGAAAGAAGCAGTGGTTTGCGAGCGTAAGCGAGCAGGGGGCGGAGCCCCCTAGTTCTTGTACAAATTCAGAACTTCTTGGCCTGCTGCGAACACTTTCAGCCGCGACAACTGTGGAAATGTCAACTTTGGAGAAAACGAGGTATCGTATTCAGAGCTATCTCCTGGGAGAAAATTCAATGCAAGTTAAATCGGGTAATCGTGGTGGCCAAGCGACGGGTCCACCCTAGCCAATCCATCGATTCCGAAAAGGTATCCAAACGAGCCCATTGCCAATAACGGTAATGCAGACATAGCAGCGTCGACGCTTCGATTGCCAAACTGGCCTACTGCCACACTGTTTAACTAGAAAAAGCAGTTGACGCTTACGAACATATAATACCTTTGTAAAGGCGGGGCCGGTAAGTCTGGTTGGTAGATCATCAGATTAGGCTAAAGAAAGGTTGCGAGTTCAAAATTCGATACGATCCAATCCAATGACCATCACATTCGTGCGGGCTGGTGTATATTATTCTGTCATGGCCTCAAATGTCCTCATTTTCGAGTGGTGCTGAAGTTTGGATTGTGGGGTGCCAGATGTTGGCCTCGTCATCTGACCGTGGTTCAACATTATGAGGTGTTGTCCTCCGATCTTTAACTTCGGAATACATCTCGGACCGTTTCCAATAGCCCGCCGTGTTGTAGTTTAATGTTCTGTAACATACCACCTCTTTAAGTTTGTGCGCCGACCAACCGGTCTGGTGGTTAAAGTGTTAGCCTCTAGATCGAAAGGTTCCTGGTTCGAATCCGGGTCAGTGCCTGGGGGTTTGTGAGCATATAGTGTACAGGCGGCTGGTGCACATTAAATCTGCCGTGGTCGAAAGTCTTCACGTTGGGTTGGTGTGTAAGTTTGGAGAGTGGGGTGTCATCTCAGGTGTTTACTCGTCATCTGACAGTAGTTCAAAATTACTTGGTGTTATCCTCGGATCTTTCCCTTAGGGTATTGACCCCGGACCGTCGTTAATAGCCCGTTGTGTTGCTCTAGTACGACGATAAATAAAAAATTATCTTACCATTATCTTTACGTTTGTACAGGAAGTTTTGAAACACCATTTAATACATAATGTAATGTATAGCATCCTTTCCTTTATCAACATTAAAACACTCTATTCAAATGGTGTGTTAAACACATGTCTAAAATTTGACCAAGTATCTTAACTTAAAATGATCATCTATAAAAATTTTATGTACTTTAAAAACAAATAATTATTACTGAAGTTAATGCATTTTTTGATGATTTCGAGTCAATAAATAATCTGCTGCAATTAAGTGGGTTTTGTTTTCATTTCTTATCGTCTTTTCTTACATTTTTTGGATCAGATATCTTTTGTTTTCTTATTGAGTAATTTTTTTTTCTGTAGACGAGCAACAAATAAATAAATAAAAAAAAGGATTGCACATTTCTTGTCTGTAAATAAAAAAAAGTCAATACTTTCTACAGAAATCTTAAAAACAATTATATTAGTGTTTTTACAAAAAAACAAATTTATAAGAATGGTAGTTGTCCAGTTAGTAATGTAACCTTTGTTTCAAAAACAACACAAAGAT
Source organism: Metellina segmentata (assembly GCA_947359465.1). Taxonomy (NCBI): domain Eukaryota; kingdom Metazoa; phylum Arthropoda; class Arachnida; order Araneae; family Tetragnathidae; genus Metellina; species Metellina segmentata. The sequence continues at coordinate 105,555,669 of OX375875.1, forward strand.
AAACTCAAAATTTTTATCTCTAGATTTCTTTACAGCAACTATTTTATTCCTTCAACAATTTTCATGAGACTTTTTTGACAAATATATCTTTGAAAGGTAAAACTAATGCTCTACCATGAAATGTTTTTCTTCATAGAATTTGGAAAAGGATCCGCTATTTTATCTCTTGTAACGTTTTCCTATGATCTGTTTAGTTTAATATACTCTTCCTCTTTTCGAAGAAAAATATAATTTACTTCTTGATTTTTTCTGTATTTGAAGCTAACAAACGTTTTATGAAAAATAAACAATATTGAAAGACCGATGGAAAAAGTTTAAAAAAATTTATGTCTTCGAATCTTTAGGGGGTAACTCTATACTCCTTTTATAGGTTTCTACAAAGCAATTCGAATTTGTCTGGTTCTTAAGAACTTGCTCATTAAGAAAATTCTGAAAAATAAGTTTTCTTTGAAACTGTGTGTTTGTGTAGAGAAAAAATAACTTATTTGAACCAGTACATTACTTTCAATACTATTATAAATCCTTTGAAAAGAAGAAACCTGTTTAATTTTTTAATTTATTAATATTTTGAACTTCTTACAATGATTGCGTTGTGTATTTTATGACAAAAAATATTTAAACATATTAAATCTAATTTACTTATAACAATACCAGCTCCATACAGCAAGCACGTTAGATTTCCTACGTCGTCTCACTGTGGTTCAAAATTACGTGGTGTTGTCCTCAAATCGTTCACTGTGGGTTTGATCCCGGTCCGTCGCCAGTAGCCCATTGTGTTGCTCCAGTGCGACGATAATTAAAATACCTACCTACCATAAAGCAATTCTACGTACACAGATGGGTATCGAAAATGCGAGACCATGAAGGTAGTTAAAGAAAGAAACGTCACATTGAAAAGCACAAAGGGCTATTGGCGATGGTCCAGGATCAATCCAAGAGGAAAAGATACGAGGATAACACATCGCCACCTTGAACCATGGTCAGATGACAAGATCAAGACCCGAGTTGGCACATCTCTCCAAACTTCTATATCACGCCAATACATGAGGAATAAGAGATATCTATACCATATTTATAATACAAAAACATGAGGCACTCAGATGAAATAAAAGTATGGTTGAATGGGTTTGTAGCGAGCTTAGCCACCACTACAAAAATTAACTTACGATGCAGTAGTATCTTTTCCAGTGTAACCCAACTCTACCATGCACTTTGGGGTAGACAAAGTTGCACTGTTTCAATCTGGCTTTGCTTAATTGGTGACCAATAGACGTGAACTGAGCCCGCAAAAATTTACAACCCGATGGATGGTTGAATCGCCAATGCGATGCTAATCACTTTCAACAACCACCTGAGGGCTCTGTGATAGCAGACACTGCTCATTTACTTTCACGGCTTCACTCCATTCATTGCTGCTCAGCCTTCACTTCCCAACAGCACTCTCACTTGGCTGCTAAAAAGGCAACACAGGACAATTCCTACTGGGATCTTAATCCAGCTCTTACGGCCGTATTCACAAGTCCGAGTTAACTCGAGAATCAACGATAATCCCCGAGTAATCGAAAAAACCGTTTTCAGAAGGCCTTAACCGTGGTATAAACTGCCGTTTCGGTGTTACATTTTGATCCTCCAAAATCGGCGAGTTAACTCGCGAGTTACATTTAACGCATGCGCAGTACTATCTTTTTGCGAAGAAACAAAATGGATGACACATTTCATTCTATGCTAAATTACAGTATTCTTGCGACGACTGGACTAGACCTATCATTAATTGCAAATTCGTCGTAGAATAAAAATTATTCTGTTGATTTATTACGAATGAAAGAAAATTGACAGTGCAAGTTACTTTTCACACCACCAACACACACCCATACTGACAAGTACAAATATAATCGGATTACATTCATTTATCAAGACATTGTGTACAATTCTTTCTTGCAAAATTTAGGTTTCCATAAAAATCCAATTTGAAATTAAAAAGCTTTGCATTTCTTTACCCTAACCCAAATTAAAATGCCGTATGCATTCTATTGAATCACAATTTGGAATCAATTCTACGGCGAAGTACATGCTTGATCAGTATGAATGCAGATTCGAGAGTCGTAACCAATATAAACAATACCACGTGATCGTGAGGAGACGGTAATAGCCAATCACAGCGAGCATCTAATTTTATTCCCTGGATCAATAAACACGCCGTTCGAGAATACCGTTCTTGATAATCCTCGAGTTAACTCTTACCCGCGGATCAACTGATCCTCAAGTTAACTCGAGACTTGTGAATATGTCCGTTAGTCTCACGCAGATGATAATCATTCTACTAGAGGCATCATCAATCGAATTTCGGTTTCCGCTAAATTCTGGATGGGGAATATTGTAGCGAGCTTAGCCACCACTACAAAAATTAACTTACGATGCAGTAGTATATATAGGGTGTCACGCAAGACGTCATTTTGATAGAAAACACAGGTTTATAATTAAAAATTGTAAATTTTTTAATGATTCATAAAGTATACAATTTAGGGTTATATATTGAAAAGCATATCGGGTAAATGGTCTCCAAGGCTTTTGCTGGCACATACGTACTCTTTTGTTGGAATTTTCAATGACCGTTTTTCATAAATGTGACTGAATTTCGTTGATACAGCTCTCAATTTCCTCCTTCAACGCGTGGGTGGTCGTGGGCTTGTTGGCATAAACCTTAGACTTCATAAAATCCCAAAGAAGAAAGTCCAACGGCGTTAAATCGCATGATCTGGGCGGCCAAATTCTGATCACCAAAACGGAAAATTACACGACCAGTAAATGACTCATGCAGTAATTGAACTGTTTCTCTGGTTGTATGGTATGTGGCACCGTCTTGTTGAAACCACGTGTCTTCTACATCCATATCTTGTAATTTAAGCACAAAAAATTGGATTATCGTGTCGTATATTTTGTAGGAATATTGCGAACTGTAGCTGACAAATCCCCTTCATGTTGTTGTTGTCTTGTCCATGGATAAAACACTTCAAATAGGGTCATGCACGGTCCACATAATCTCAGCTATTTTAAGGTAACTGTCCGAGTACAGGTCCTCCAAGGGAGTGTCACTAATTTCTTGAATGCTCGCCAAGATGGCCGGGCAAGAGAGGACGTGTTCGGGACTTAATTCTGTATCACAGTTTTTACAGCTGGGATATGTTCTTGTTCCATCCGGCTGAATTTCCATTCCCCTAAGGTGTCCGGTTCTCAGTCTTACTATGGTTTTGGAAAGTGATCTGCTTGTAGTTCACAGATCTGATGTTTCAACTTGATGGTCTTGTCCTTGAATTTTGATTTTGCCACTGCATTTATGTCATTAAGGATGACGAGGGGAAATTCATCTTCATCGAGGTCTCTCGCTTCCTTTGTCAGTACATCGGCTGCCTCATTCCCTTCTATACCGACGTGTGCAGGTAACCATTGTAGAATACATTGTTTGTCCATGGCAAGGAGTTTGTCTAGGACTCTGTGGATGTTGATTATTTGCTTGGTGTAACCCTTTTGAATCGCCTGGAGGGCAGCTTTACAATCGCTGAAGATTATTAATCCTCCAGTTCTCTCAGATTCCTGGAAACAGGAATATATATTTAGGGCTTCTTGGATGGCTAGGAGTTCACATGTGTAGTTGGATGCAATTTTACTAGCACCAAGTTTAAACTGTTTAGCAGTACCGTCTGCCCCCTTCATTATTTTTAACATATTGCTCAACAATGCAAACGCGTTGTTCTTTCATGAGAGCTCCATTTCTAATAACCCTGAACCGTCAGCTGCCACGCTGTCTTTTTTTTTCGTTGGCTACACTTTATCGCACAAATGGTGCAAAATTCATATCTTGCGTGAATTTTGGGACACCCTATGTAACAGTGTAACTCAACTATACCATGTACTTTTGGGTAGACAAAGTTGCACTGTTTCGTTCCGGTTTGCTAAAGGTTTTTAGTGAGCAAGAGCCATATTTGGCCACTCAGCGCCAGAAGATACCTATACAATATCAAATAATAGACGCACACAGTGAAAGATTTACTGACAAGGAAGAGAGAATTACCCCAGTTAAGATTCGCACTTGCTCCACCTATATCCGAATCGAGATTCGTCTTTGTAGAAGACTCTTCACGTTGGGTTGGTGTGGAAGCTTGGAGAGTGGGGTGCCAGCTCAGGTGTTGCCTCGTCATCTGACCGTGGTTCAAAATTGCGAGGTGTTGTCCTCGGATCTTTCCCCTGAATGGATTGATCCCGGACCGTCGTCAATAGCCCGTTGTGTTGCTCTAGTACGACGTTAAATAAAAATTACCAATTAACTTTGTAGTCTCTAGGGTAGGCATGGTAGATCGGATCTAAAAAATTTTCCGCCAGCTGGGTTCGAACTCGTGAAGTCATCCTCCGCTGCCGACGCCAATATGAAGGTAGGTGGCTTTAGCCATTAGGCCATCGTTGCTTCACGAAAATAATCTCTTTAAAAGAAGACATAATTTAATATTTGGTTGATTTCAGTCTCGTTGGCCGTTATGGTTAGCCCCGCCCCCAGTTGTAGTATCTGTGAGGGTTTGGAAAATAGCTGGCGCGATGTGGAAATTTGGAGCGTTGGGTGCCAGACCGTGTTGACCTCGTTATCTGACCATACTTCAAAACTACGAGGCATTGTCATATGATCTTTCCCTTCGTAATTGATGCTGGAGTCAGTAAACTAATCAGTAGAAGGTTGTCCACTGTTCTTTCCTGTTGGGTTTGATCCCGGACCGTTACCAATAGCCCTTTGTGTTGATCCCGTACGACGTTAATTCAAAACGACCTAAATATAACCAGCATAAAGGTATGGTAGTTAGTAATTGGGAATTTTTAATTAACGTCGTACTAGAGAAACACAACGGGCTATTGACGACGGTCCGGGATAAATTCCTTAAGGGAAAGATCCGAGAACAACACCTCGTAATTTTGAACCACGGTCAGATGACGAGGCAACACCTGAGCTGGCACCCCACTCTCCAAACTTCCACACCAACCCAACGTGAGGACTTTCGGCCACGGCATATTCAAGGTGCACCAGCCGCCTCTGCACTATACTCTCACAAACATCCATGCCCGGACCCGGATTTGAACCAAGAACCTTTCGATCTAGAGGTAATGGTAATTTTAGTTAACGTCGTACTAGAGCAACACAACGGGCTATTGACGACGGTCCGGGTAATTGGTAATTTTTAGTTAACGTCGTACTAGAGCAACACAACGGGCTATTGACGACGGTCCGGGATCAGTCCCTTAAGGGAAAGATCCGAGGACAACACCTCGTAATTTTGAACCACGGTCAGATGACGAAGCAACACCTGAGCTGGCACCCCACTCTCCAAACTTCCACGCCAACCCAACGTGAGGACTTTCGGCCACGACAGATTTAAGGTGCACCAGCCGCCTCTACACCATACGCTTACAGACATCCATGCCCGGACCCGGATTCGAACCAAGAACCTTTCGATCTAGAGGATAACACCTTAACCGCTATACCGGTTTGGGTCGGCGTATGGTAGTTAAGGTTTTAGCCTCCAGATCGGAATGTTCCTGATTCGAATCTTTGTCAGTGCAATTATATTTCTAAGCGTATAGTGTAGAAGAGGCTAGTACACCTTAAATCTGTCGTAGCTACAAATGTCCTCAAGTTGGCGGGGTGAAGAAATTTTGAGCGTTGGGTGCCAGCTCGTGTTGACCTCGTCATCTGACCGTAGTTCAAAACTGCGAGGCATTGTCATAAGATCTATCCCTTCGTAGTTGATGCTGGACCGTCGCCAACAGTAGCAGTCCGTTGTGTTGCTCCACTGCGACCTTTATTCCCCCAACTACATATCTAACTAAAATAAATTCTATATTTTTCGTTAGTTGAAACTGATAATGCAATTTTACGTATTACAATTTTACAATGCGCATTACAATTTTAAGTAGCCTTTCGTTCATTGAAAATAATTATATTTGTACAGGATGTCCTAAAAGTTCCCGTACTGACGATTCGTGAATTTATTATACAAAAACAACAAACTTTAAAACAATTGCTTTTATACCAATGGTAAAAAGGACTTCTAGCATAACGTAGGAAAAAAAGTTAGACTTACATTTGTAACAAATGTTGAAAATTTCCGCCCTTTTCTTGGAGGCAAAGCTAAAGTCGTATGCGCATATTTTTAAAAATGCGTTTCAAGATGCTGGGAGTGACTTCTTGTATCCTTTGAGTAATGGCAATTTTCAGATCACCTATTGTTTGGTGATTATCTTCATAAACTTTGTTCTTTAAATATTCCCGCAGAAAAAAGTCAGGGATGTGCAGATCAGGGAACGAGGTGGCCAAAGGTTCCTTGAGATGAGTCGATCGCCAAAAAAAAAATCTTGAAGCGCGCCCATGGTTTCATAACTTGTATGGCAGGTTGCAACGTCTTGTTTTAACCAAGAGTCTCGTTCATTCACTTGTAATAATATAACAAATTGTTGAATAAGTTGATAAAGCGTATCTTTACTCGGTATTGCATCATTTGGATATTTTGTCGCCAAAATTCTTTACATCTTTCAAATGACTTACATTCAAAATAAGCCTCAAAGCAGCGGAATTCTCTGAATGCGTGATAAATTCATCTAGCAATAAAGAACAAAATGGCGTGGAACTTTACTATCGCACAACTTGAGTGCGAAGAAAATCAAACGATAAAAATTAAGGGGACTCGGCACCCCAAAAATTATTTTTTTAAATAAATTATATTTACTGTAGTTTTTATCATTAATTAATGTTTTCACATGTAATTAAATGAATTTTGAGGAAAAAAATCAAAAATTGTATCACAATTTTTTTTAAATTTAAAATTTTAATAAAATTGTCAGAAATTTCAAATTGGTACTCCTTTTTTAATATTCAATATTTTAACTTCAAATTTTTTTACAATATTAATGAAACTTCTCTTAACACTTCTAAATATGGGATTTTGAATATCTTGTGTAGTTTTTGAAAAAAAAATTAAAAACTGAAAAGTTAGTGAAAAATCGAGAAAAATTACGAATTGTTTTAATTAATCTGTAATAAAATAAGTTCTACTTATTTTTTTACAAATCCCATATTTAGTTTTATTGATCAGATAATTATGAGCAAGTGGTTAAAATTTCAGATGATTTAGATGATTGGTTAAAAAGCTTTATGGTTTTAACCATAACAGTGTTTGAAAAAACACAAAACTGAGAAAAACCAATTTAAAGTTTTTATGTTACTAAAAATGTAGTAAAGAAACCATTAAATCACTTGAAATTTTTTTTGCTGTTGACCAGCACATATATGTGGTGCTGTAGAATATTTATATGTAAAAATAATAAATATTTATGTTTCATACAGTCAAAATTTAATGCAATGGAATATTCACAAAAGCGATGTAATTTGTAACGTAAATACGAAAATTTGATTTTAACGAAAAAAATGCTATGGTTATATTATTGAATTCTGTTATACTATTATGTTATTACAAATGATCAAAAAAATATGTTATACATAAATTATCATTAAAAAATTTCAATTATTATTAATATGCGACTCACGAATTGGAAAATATAAGTGAAGATGATTTAGAAAGATCCTGCTTTATAGGTTACACCTTCCCTTCTTTTGTTTGCATATTCTTGCCTCTTAATGGCAAGTTTAATCAGTTTTCTAGAAAACTGATATTTTGCTGTAGCGCGTCTAGCTTGAAAAAGCACCTTCCTTTTGCACAGCATCATTCCAAGTGTCCGACTTGCATTCCCGCAGGAAATCCCCAATGCACTCTGCTGTTCTTGTAATGTTTTGCACACACCATTATTGAACTCACACACTGCCTCAGAAACTGCACGTCGGACACGGTTAGGAAATGCAAATTTGTCCTTTGGGCATTTGCTCCACATTATACTATGTAGAGATTCGTTAGCATTTTGCGTTGCACAGCGAATGCAGCGTTGTAGCAGATCATCGCTAGCCAATCTTTGGTATACTGGTAAGATGTATGGCAGGATGGTTTCATTGATTGGTGTTTTCACACATTTATTATGAGGCCCTGGTTTTACACCCTGAGCTTTAGCTCTCTCGTAAAAACACCATGAGTTGGCACCTTTTGGGCACTTGGAATGTTGCGGCTTTGCATCCGTTGAAATACTGTGAGACAGTGTAGCATATATTGCCTTTTTCATTTCTTTGCAGTTTCCTTTATTTCTAAGAATAGCTCCTTGATAATATTTAGTTAACTTTTTTATTGTTTCATTTTTCAAACTGCCCTGTTTTTTACCTCCCAATGTGATCCCTTTGGCTTTATTTTTTGAAACAACTTAACGTAAACCAGTTCCTAGCCGTTTCCCAACATGATTAAAGCATTCTTCTTTTTTTATCACAACATCAGCACCATAAACTTTATTCTTCACCAAGTGATTATAAGTTTTCGCGTCCCCATCAGAAAGGATCGTGGTGTAGCGAAATCCCAGTTTTTCAGAGCGTTTCCACAAAGAAGAAGCTGCTTCAAGCTCCATCGAGTTGGAGGACCCAGAATGGTTTGCCTCACAGTCCTCTTTATGGCCTTCATACCAGAACTGATATTCGGCAGACGATTCTCCCAGATCTTTTTTAGCATTGGTACACAGTCGACACACCTTTGACATTATTTCAAAGTCGACTGCATACCCTGTTAAAATATCAATAACGCAGCCAACGCCAATGCGTGAGGTATGCCCACGGGTTAGCCACGTTCCATCAAAAGAGACAGCAATATCTTGTACTGAATTATCAGCACTCCCAATTTCACTGTACGAGTCTTTAATTTGTTTGTGTACTTTCGACTGAAGATTAGCAGTACTGACTTTGTACGCTTTATCAAGCGCTTTGGTACACGATCGAATTGTCGAAGAAGAAAAGACCTTCATATCTACGACCATGCAAAATTTTTCTATTGAACTATACCCTTTACCGATGTGTTGAAATGCCTGGGTCACTCTTAAATTAATGTCGTAGTTAGACTGCTCTTTCTTTGATGTTGTAGCTGCAGATTTAAACTCGTGACAAGTAGTGCACACCATGTTCACATCATATGCAAATCCAGACTTCTTTCCTAAGTCAAATTTCAAGTTCTTGGTTTCACACATAGGACATTGCAAATCTTTTAGCAGGTTGTTCAAAAGATTTAAATCAATGAAAACATAGGAACCTTGACTTTCTTCCAAGGAAACATTTGCAGACGACATCAGAGTTTGGAGTCTTTCATTTGGCGATGGAAGTACTGCTTCATTACCAGACGATATGGATTTTTCCGAACACCAACGTTTCCTAACCATTTTTGCAGCATGTGCATATTTCCTCTTGGTACGAGGCATATTATTAAACTTTAAATGTATATAAACACTGATCAATAGATAAGCAAAAATGAAAAAACTATCTTCTAAAGCTGATTGTAATGCAAAGAGATGATGAAAAATGCAATTCAATTACTCAAAATAAACAGCTTCGATAAACAAAGTTTCAATAAACACGGTTTCAGTTATTTAGAATATACTTCTACTTCTACAGCTTAACCGCACATATTAAAATATTTGTAATATGAGGCTTTGCTGGTAGATTTTTAAAGTTATCACTCAAACTCGATTGGGATTCCTATTAGTTTCGGTTTCGATTTCTGTACAAAGGTAAATATAATTTGATAATAAGGCAACTTAGAATTATCGTAAAGACATGAAACTTTGCAGAAACATTTTTAAGATTCCAAATCATACTTTGGGATAAAAATCCCAAAATCGGTATTTTGACCCATTTTCGGGTGCCAAGTCCCCTTAAGAGTCGATACAACTACAGAGGCTGTTCGCACATTTTTTAAACAATGTATATTGTATCCACAAAACTAAATTACATAAAATTCTTGTGTTTTAAATGTTCTATTTGATAGCCCTTATTCTGAACTATCTTTCGACACCGTAATTTGCAGGATAATAATGCCTTTTGAAGTGTCAGAAGAGGTATTCTATCCCATTCCTCCTGAACAGCTTTCCAGAGTCCTGCAAGAGTTGTGGGACGACGTTTGGATAATGCAGATTTTAAAAGTCCGAAAGCACAAAAATCCATAGGTAATACATCGGGAGATTTAGTAGGGATATCAGTGAAGGTTAGGGCCTTGATACCGGTTTTTTGTTCCATTTGTTTTAGGAAATTTACAGTGGAATTTGATGTGTGACTGCTAGTTTTGTCTTGATGAGTTCCACAGATTGATGGCACTGTGGGTAAATCGATGGTATTTCATTCAGAAAAATTGGCGATAAAATATATTCCTGATAGTATTTGGAGTTAATCTTGACATTTTTTTCCACTCTCTTTATTTTTAACTTGCCATTATAGGAAAAACCAGCAACAATCCTGAATCCCTTAGAAAAACTTTCTTTCGATTCTGTGAAAAATGTACTTAAATTTTTTTCTCCCCTTTTATGATAATAAATGGCTCTTTTTTTGCTGCAATCATTTAAATACACCTATGATTCATCTATTGTGACAATTTTTTTCCATTTTTCTTTGGATAAGTGTTTTTCATATAGAATTCGGCAGTGTGTCCTGCATTCAACGATATGCTTTGGAGAAAGACGATGCACATTGCGTTTTTTCGCTTTCTTAAAATTTAAATCAACGTTTATTAATTTGTTTACAGTGCACACTGAGCATTTTAATGATTTTGCAACTGTCCTTTGACTAGGAGGATTTTCTTTTAACATTAAACAACGTACCTTTGCAATAGTCGAAGATGTCCGTTTCTTCCTTGGATACTCGTTTGGAATTTTTGTCCCACTTGAGGCTCCAATTTGACGTTTTTTTCCTTTCTTGTTGACGATATTACCTATCGACGCTTTAGATATTACAAACCCATGACTTTCGCATCGTTTTTGGATAACGGAATATGAATATTTCTCTTCGGAAAGAGCATAAATATAGCCTTCGAACCACTGCTTCGTTAAAAACGCCATTTTGAATAAAAATAAACCTCTCAAGCCGCAGACGATAATTTTGACTTTAAAAACATAGTAAAACTGCAATTATTTCTTTTGCAGCAAACGATTTTTTATTACCAAATCGTCTAAAAATTGTGCGAACAGCCTCTGTATAAGCAGACGATGAAATTCAATAATTAAAAAAAACCACGGGCAATAAATATTTTTTAAAGTTGGAGTACTGTAACTTTTAGGACACCCTGTATTACGTCGCTTAAGAAGTAGCCTTCACCTTAAGGCATTCCTTTCCTCAATAAGCGCAGCCGATTTTACCTTACCTTTACATTAATAGCTTGAAGAACATAAACAGAACGTAAGACTAATGGACTGATAATGCATCAAATATTATTGAATGAAATCTGAACGGGCACAGAAACTTAATTAAGATTAAGAAACGTAATTAACAACATAAGATAAGAATTCTTGCGTTCTGAACTGATTTAAGGGATTCTGCCTAATAGTGCTTTCAATGAAGATCAAACTATTTTATTCAGTGACAAAAAGAACGTCTAATTAGTACTCACTAATAAAATGAAAGGTAGGTAGGTATTTTAATTAATGTCGTACTGTAGCAACAGAACCGTCTATTAATAAAATTAAGGGATTAGCAGAATAAATACCCGAGGCATTTAATACATCTGCGCATGTTTTGAATTAAATTGTATTAAGCAATTACCCAACTTTTGGATACATCTTAAAAATGATGCAGTCTTTTAATAGATGAATAGATGGATCGTTGTGGATTGATAAAGCTTTTAACCTTCACAACACTATATTTCATAGTAGTATAGTTATAATACTCCACACACATTGTACACAGTCCAGTCACATTAATGTGACCACCACCTACTTTCGACGTCAAAGTGAAATAACCAATCACAAAAGGCAGGTGGCAGCACATTACAGTGGAGTGTATATAAAGGATGTTCTAGGGCATCGGAAAGCATTTCAATCGTTGGCGTAATGCAGAAACGTAGCGATTTATCCGACGTGTCCAAAAGAGAATGATTATTGGCTTTCAGGCCAAGGGTGGAAGCATTTCGGAAACGACTGATTTTGTGAACTGTTCGCGTGCCGCCGTGGTAAAAGTATACCGTGCATGGCAAAATGGCACTATCCAAAACCAGCGGCGTGGCACATGTGGTGCACCACGGGCTATAGATGACAGAGGCGAACGAAGGCTACGGAGATGCGTTCGGGCGAATAGACGTGCAACTGTTGAGCAACTGACCACCCAGATGAACCAATGGGGCTACCAAGAGTGTATCCTCAACAACGGTTCAGCGAACGTTGCTGCACATGGGCCTCTGCAGCAGACGGCTAGTTAATGCACCTATGTTGACTGCTGTTCATCGGCGACGAAGGCTGGAATTTGCAAGCCAGTACAGCAACTGGACGTCCACAAAGTGGCGACAGGTGGCTTTTTCCGATGAATCACGTTTTATGCTCCATCGGACAGATGGACCTTGGTGTATACGGCGTGAAACGTCTGAAAGCAAACACCCTGCAACAATTGCCGGAAGGATCCAGTCTGGAGGAGGGAGCATTATGGTTTGGGGAATGTTTTCCTGGCATTCACTGGGTGCACTCATCATTGTGGAATGCATGATGGAGCACAAGTACGCATCTTTCCTTGCGGACCATGTCTTTGCCAAAGGTGGTTATTCTGGCTTTTGACAGGTGGTCACATTAATGTGACTGGACTGTGTATATAGTATTTCCTTTTCCCCACAACTAACATACACATAATGAATAAATAGTCACATCTATTGGCTGATAGAATCCTAGGAGAAATTTTATTGGCTTAGGTCAAAACAGGCTAGAAGTCCTGTAGGGAAGAATGCAGTTTTAAAGAAGGCATATATGCTTAACATTTTCTATAAATACTTATTGAAAGTAAATAATCACACAAATTCAAATACTTTTCTAAGAACCATCATTGGTGTTAAAACAATTATTCAACTGAGGTTTACGACATGAGAAATACAAAAATTGAAGGGCATAAAGGAATGTAGAAACACAACGGGCTATTGGCGACGGTCCAAGATCAATACCAAAGGGAAATATCCGAGGGGTACACCACGTCCTTTTCGACCAAAGTCAGATGACGAAATCTACACCTAAGCAGGCAGCCCATTCTTCCACCCCACGCTAAACTGAGTACATTTGAGGTCACGACAGATTTTACGTGCACCAGTCCCCGGTTTTCGATTGTACCTAATTTCGAACTCGCAACCCTCCGTTTGCTAAAGGTTTTATGGCGCAAGATCGTAAAATGGACAAGCTAGGCCAAGCGCAACATAAAAGAATTAAACCAATAGTAATATAAAAACATTTAAACAATAATTTTAAAATTAAATAATAGGAATTTGAGAAACCAATGCGAATCATGAGAAAATAAATTATGCTGAAAACATGCGATTAAAATGAATTGATGATTTTGTCAGCAGGACGATGTGGATATAAAAAATTATAAGTGTAATAAAAAAAAACGTTAATGTTAGCATGGTAGGAATGGATCTAAAAACAATGTCCGATATACAAATAAAATAAAATCGTCAATTTTTCGAAATTTTTTTTTATTATTTTAAGAAATTCTCTGTGTTTTTCTGCTTAAAATGACGTCTAAATCATGTTTCTATCTTAATTAGAACTAGAGAGATTTCATACTTCAAGATTTCCTGTATTCAAATTGCTATAAGTCGAAAACCGATAAAGTTTAAGGGTTGAAATTTGGAATATATCTTTTTCAAACATTATACTTTAATTTTGATTCAGCAAATTTGAAACAAATATTTATTTTTTAAAATATACTTTAAAAAAATAGTACCTTAAAATTTTCAAAAATTTTCATTCAAATATTTTTTATTTTTTATTAAATTAATATTTTTTAAATTCTTGTATCAAAATTAAATTTATAAAATTGCGAATAATTTACTGGAAGAATTTTGAAAATTGATCAAGAATATTTTGTATTTTAGCAATTTAAAATAACCACTCTTTTTTTCAAAAAAATTTAATTTAAAATTTTTTAAAAACGTTTGGAAAAATTTTGTGTTGTGATTTTGCTTATTAGTTAGATGGGTATAATCAGTACAAAAAAATTCTAAATTCTAAATTAATTAATAAAAAAAATGTTCAATGTGTCCCGAACCCCCTTAAAGTACGACATCTTCATTCATGTCGTTTTGACCTTGCACCATAAACCCTAAATTCAAATTCCCATGTCCTCTTAGGGGTTTAAATAGAGAAAGTTAATGGGTAAGTGAAAGACATTTTGTTTTTCCTCTAGCCATTTGGTCGTACTCTGTTTACTCAGGAGTACGACAAAATTGTGAAGAGTTTACCAGCGCTTTTGTTACTTAATTGGACCGACGGATTTTTACAAGTTACAGAGCTTCAGCAACATCCCCCAGTTCCCTCAGGCAAATGTTTATCCCGACAAAATAAACAAACAAAAAAGCGCATTGCACACTCGAGTCCTTGAAATCACAAAATCGAAACCTTTTCCAAAGTCCCGATACAAAATTGTATGACATCCCATATTTTATTTATCACTCGCTTACTTTCCGCAAACACTCCGTCGGGAGTCGACACAAAAATGAAACATTTTTTCCATCAAAATGTTTATCCCTGGTTGGGGATCCACGTTGAAATCGAAATCGGGCGGAATATCACTTGGAAGTCGAATACGAATCTCAGAAGCGCAAAGAACTATTTCTGGAGATGCTCCAGCTTCGACACAGAGTGTTTATTTTAGAAAGCTTAAGGAAACAAATGCTTCGTTCGATTGCTATGGATTTGAAGGAAACGAACAGGAATAGTTTGATGTTCTGCATTCTTGTAAAAGTATTGCTCATCAATAGATTTCATTTTTTAACCCTCTGTAGGGCATTAATGTACAGAAAAAATGTTAAGGAGAATAAGTTAAAGCGTAACAAATTTTAGTTTTTTATTTAATTTAACTTTCCTAAGTTGGTTTTTGACGAGTTATCTCTCATATCAAGATCGGTGCAATTTTGCCGATCTTGTCATTTTGATAATGACGGGATCAAGAGATTTGGACAGTTTTCTTCTAATGACGGGATCAAGAACTGGACAGTTTTCTTGTAATGACGGGATCAAGATCTTTACAGTTTTTTTCTAATGACGGGATCAAGAACTGG
Organism: Metellina segmentata; assembly: GCA_947359465.1. Lineage (NCBI taxonomy): Eukaryota > Metazoa > Arthropoda > Arachnida > Araneae > Tetragnathidae > Metellina > Metellina segmentata. Next base: position 105,570,863 of record OX375875.1, read on the forward strand.
ACAGTTTTCTTCTAATGACGGGATCAAGATCTTTACAGTTTTTTTCTAATGACGGGATCAAGAACTGGACAGTTTTCTTCTAATGACGGGATCAAGAACTGGACAGTTTTCTTCTAATGACGGGATCAAGAACTGGACAGTTTTCTTATGACGGGATCACGATCTGGACAATTTTCTTCTAACGACGGGATCAAGAACTGGACAGTTTTCTTCTAATGACGGGATCAAGATCTGGACAGTTTTCTTCTAATGACGGGGTAAAGATCTGGACAGTTTTCTTTTAATGACGGGATCAAGATCTGAATAATTTTCTTCTAATGACGGGATCAAGATCTGGACATGTTTCTTCTAATGACGGTATCAAGAACTGGACAGTTTTCTTCTAATGACGGGATCAAGAACTGGACAGTTTTCTTGTGACCGGATCAAGATCTGGACAGTTTTCTTCTGATGACGGGATCAAGAACTGGACAGTTTTCTTCTAATGACGGATTCAAGATCTGGATACTTTTCTTCTAATGACGGGATCAAGATCTGGACATGTTTCTTCTAATGACGGTATCAAGAACTGGACAGTTTTCTTCTAATGACGGGATCAAGAACTGGACAGCTTTCTTCTAATGACGGGATCAAGATCTGGATACTTTTCTTCTAATGACGGGGTAAAGATCTGGACAGTTTTCTTCTAATGACGGGATCAAGATCTGGATACTTTTCTTCTAATGACGGGATCAAGATCTGGACATGTTTCTTCTAATGACGGTATCAAGAACTGGACAGTTTTCTTCTAATGACGGGATCAAGAACTGGACAGTTTTCTTATGACCGGATCAAGATCTGGACAGTTTTCTTCTAATGACGGGATCAAGATCTGGACAGTTTTCTTCTAATGACGGGGTAAAGATCTGGACAGTTTTCTTTTAATGACGGGATCAAGATCTGGACAGTTTTCTTCTAATGACGGGGTAAAGATCTGGACAGTTTTCTTTTAATGACGGGATCAAGATCTGGATAATTTTCTTCTAATGACGGGATCAAGAACTGGACAGTTTTCTTATGACCGGATCAAGATCTAGACAGTTTTCTTCTGATGACGGGATCAAGAACTGGACAGTTTTCTTCTAATGACGGAATCAAGATCTGGATACTTTTCTTCTAATGACGGGATCAAGATCTGGACATGTTTCTTCTAATGACGGTATCAAGAACTGGACAGTTTTCTTCTAATGACGGGATCAAGAACTGGACAGCTTTCTTCTAATGACGGGATCAAGATCTGGATACTTTTCTTCTAATGACGGGGTAAAGATCTGGACAGTTTTCTTCTAATGACGGGATCAAGATCTGGATACTTTTCTTCTAATGACGGGATCAAGATCTGGACATGTTTCTTCTAATGACGGTATCAAGAACTGGACAGTTTTCTTCTAATGACGGGATCAAGAACTGGACAGTTTTCTTATGACCGGATCAAGATCTGGACAGTTTTCTTCTAATGACGGGATCAAGATCTGGACAGTTTTCTTCTAATGACGGGGTAAAGATCTGGACAGTTTTCTTTTAATGACGGGATCAAGATCTGGACAGTTTTCTTCTAATGACGGGGTAAAGATCTGGACAGTTTTCTTCTAATGACACGGGATCAAGAACTGGACAGTTTTCTTATGACCGGATCAAGATCTGGACAGTTTTCTTCTGATGACGGGATCAAGAACTGGACAGTTTTCTTCTAATGACGGAATCAAGATCTGGATAATTTTCTTCTAATGACGGGATCAAGATCTGGACATGTTTCTTCTAATGACGGTATCAAGAACTGGACAGTTTTCTTCTAATGACGGGATCAAGAACTGGACAGCTTTCTTCTAATGACGGGATCAAGATCTGGATACTTTTCTTCTAATGACGGGGTAAAGATCTGGACAGTTTTCTTCTAATGACGGGATCAAGATCTGGATACTTTTCTTCTAATGACGGGATCAAGATCTGGACATATTTCTTCTAATGACGGTATCAAGAACTGGACAGTTTTCTTCTAATGACGGGATCAAGAACTGGACAGTTTTCTTATGACCGGATCAAGATCTGGACAGTTTTCTTCTAATGACGGGATCAAGATCTGGACAGTTTTCTTCTAATGACGGGATCAAGATCTGGACATGTTTCTTCTAATGACGGGATCAAGATCTGGACATATTTCTTGTAATGACGGTATCAAGAACTGGACAGTTTTCTTCTAATGACGGGATCAAGAACTGGACAGTTTTCTTATGACCGGATCAAGATCTGGACAGTTTTCTTCTAATGACGGGATCAAGATCTGGACAGTTTTCTTCTAATGACGAGGAATCTCGACAATCCAGACATGGTTAGCCTTTACGCTGCGGCAGATGGACAGTTGTTTCCACTAAAATTTCGTTTACACCAGCGGCATAGTATAGATATGTGTACTGTGGATGTTATCCCCTTTTAAGTGACCGCTGGCATCGATCACCATTGACGAGCTGCCAGCGACTGACCTTCTCGAAGGTTCCTCCTTTTGTTCGGTACCCTACCCTTTTGACCTTGTGGTGTGAACGCTTTGGGTAAATGCAGAAGATCGCTCCGGTGATATCACGCCAAACGATACGCCACATAATACTATGAAAGAAAGGCGTCAGTTGTAAATGCCACCCAAGTCTCAATCGCTCAAGTTAGGTAATAAGGAAAGGGGGTCGGACATGCAGGGGAAAGAGCCGTTCTGTGAGACGATTGAAAAAAATATAGGCGCCACAGAGTAAAGGTTAATTTCAACAATAGTGAGATACCTCTTCGAGACAACCTCAAGGAGGGTTAGGGGAGGAGTTCTTTCGTTCGTAAGTGACAAAATGATAACAAATTAAAATTTAATTCATCATCCATTAAGAGACGAAATACAAGAATGGTACATGATTCGTGTATTTTCTGTTTTTAAAGTTTTTATTTCGCTAACTTAGAAATTTAAGTTTTGTTGCGAGCATGTTTACAGAACAGATGTCATTTCGAAATCACGAACTTTACTTAAGTCTGTATTAACACTATTACAATTGGGCTGTGGGATCTAAACCCTTAATAAGATAAATACCATTTTGCAAGAATCATTCTTCCGGCAAAAATGCGAGAAGATAAATATGTTTGAAATTTCGAGGTTAATGTTTACTGAGATAGGAATTTGGTGTCTTAGGGATTTAACTTTCCTAATATTGACATTTTACGAAAAAGTATACGAAAACAAACATTTTTATTAGCTTTATAAGGCTCCAAACTTCACTATGTCAGGAGTTAAAATGCTCTAATATATACGTTTTTCATAAACTAAGCTTACTCAAAAAGAACTAAACACAAAAGCAGAATGATAAATTCGATAGAAAAATATTAGTATATTATTTTAGGCAATTTTAATCATGAAAAATGTGTATCTGGCGTCAATATTTATGAGGCACAAAATATACGTATGAGCATATTTTCAGTCCAATAAACTTATATACTTATATGCATAAAATCTTTGTAAATATGATAACAAGTAACAAAGAAGTTGTTGAAGGTGTTTTATACTCTTAACCCTCTAATGGATACATATGTGTGTGTGTGTGTCCATCATATGTTCTGTTTACAGTTTACAGGAAGCCTTGAGATACCTATTATCGCAAAGTACGGTAGGATATAAACAAGATTTATATTAACATTGACTACCTTAAGGCAGTTTTATGTTAATGCCAGTCGTAAAAAGTCTGAAAATGCGATATAATCATTACCGCTTGCAGCTATTAGTCTTAATTTTACCTTTAAGTAGACAATAATCTCCAGACAAACTACTTGGCTACATATTCTCTTATTGTTACCTATTCACTACCTAATTATCAACGTCTGAAAGAAAGATAAAAATAAGTTACAGTAGTTAATTATCTAGCAGATCATATGAATGAGTTTTCTATTTTCCTAATTTCCAGGACAGTTTTTCTTAATGACGAGATATCTCGTTCGATATTTCTGATCAGTTTTTCCAATGGCGAGGTACATCGTATAGATAACCACTAGGAGGGATAATAAATATTGCGGCTAGTTTAAGGTTCATTAAAAAACCTTCTTTCACCATAAATTGATCGCTCTTTGTAAAATGTCATATGTGGTTTGTTATTTGTGATGTGACTTCCTCTAACTGGGACCATCGCAAAAGAGAAGCTGTCTTCACGAAAAATACGATAGAAAATTTCCTCAGAATTTAATCCTTTGGAAATATTGTTTTGCTCATATCCTTAGAATATAATCCGTTTGAAAGATTATATTGTTCATTTCGTTGTAATAGTATCTTTTGGAAAGATTCTATTGTATATGCACTCAGAATAGAATCCTTAAGAAAGATGTTATTGCCCCATATTTTCTAATGTAATTCCCCAGAATGCTTCTGTTGTTGCTTTTCTTAAAATGAAATCCCTTGCACAAATTTTGTTGATAATTTCCTGAGAATAGAATCCTTTGGGAAATTATATCGCTCATTTCCTTGGAATAGTATCTTTTGGAAAGATTTTATTGCTCTTATTCGCAGAATGGAATCCTTTGGAAAGATTCTGTTGTTACTTCCCTAAAAATAGTTCTTTGGAAAGATTTCACTGCTCTTTTCCTCAGAACATAAGTCCTTGGAAATATTCTATTGCTTATTCTATTGCTAATTTCTTTGGAATAGTATCTCTCTCTCTTGTAAATATTCCATTGCTCATATCTTTTGAAAATAATTCTTTTGAAAAATTCTATCACTCATTTCCTTGGAATAGCATCATTTGAAAAGATTATACATCGCATTCACTTAACGTAGAATCCTTAAGAACGATTTTATTACCCTTATCTTTGAATTTTTTTCCTTGGAATGATTCTGTAGGTTCTTTACTTAGAATAGAATTATTGGAAAGATTCGAATGGTCAGTAGTCATGAAAGGACAGGAAGATTGCAGGTTGAAAAATGGAATTATCCGTGTGACCACTTCAGAGGGTTAAACTTCCGACCACGTTAACATCCCTTTCAGACACAAATGAAATAGAAACCTTTTTTTGATTGCACGGAAACAGGGTGGTGAAATTCATGAGTGATTATGATGAAGGAAAGAAGAGAGATCGGATTTCAGATGGGATACCGCAAGTCATGTTCTAAAGTGCAATGACCACAGAGTTTTAAAATACGTAACATTAAAAACTAAGTTCTTGATGTTTTATGTAGTACCTCTTTTTCGTATTACGTGATGTCTTCAATTAAAATGTGAATGCTCTTTTAGTCAAAGAGTCGCCCGACATCACAGTGGGTTTATCAAGTACGTCACAGAGGATACTATCCATATCTTGATCCAAACAAGCTAAGAGTAGCATTACTACGTACAGCATTACGGGAAGATTTGCGATGCGAATAGTTCTTGACAATCCATATCAGTTCCTCGTAGGCTTCATTATAATGTCAAACTGGTAATGGTCAGTGGGAAGTAAATGCATTTGCAGATCCTAATAGGTTTCATGTGTTTCGCATAGCAGAATTCATGAATTCAAAGCTCAGAATCTAATCCCAAACTTCTGAGGGAATATAACATATTTGAAATGTAACTCAGAAACTTGTTGATCCCCCTATTCCCCTTTGTGTCCTTAGATGCAGACTTAGAGGCCACACATACCTTAGCCCTCTTGGTTGATTTTCTCGACGAGATATCTCGTTATTAGCAAAACTGACCACATCGTAATGGACGAGATATCTCGTCATTAGAAATACTGACCTGATTTTGATCTCGTCATCATTAATAAAAGGTAATAAATTCTAAATACAAACGCTATTATTGATGACGAGATATTGTGTTGTTAGCAAAATAAGTATTATTTTCATGGACGAGATATCTCGTCATCACCACTTGGAACGTTAAGAACGTGTCGAAGTGAAACTACCTGTTCCAGCTTCTTATCGCTAGCAAAACACTTCTGATGATTATCTCGACGAGGTTTTGCTAACGAGGTAACTCGTTAGCAAAATCTACCAGATCTGGATGGACGAAATATCTCGTCATTAGAAAAATTGCTCAAATCTTGAAACAATCAAAAGAATACTACGCCAAAAACTAATGTGGCATAATTGAACTTTAAAATAGATTTATAAATATAAAAATGAAAATATAGAGTTACATTATTTTTCATGCGTTGCTTCATCATTTAATTATGCGTTGCTTCATTATTTAATTTACATAACAATAACATTTCTTTATGGTATGACATCCATAACGCTGAGTATGTGTCATTCAAAAATCAATGGGTACGTATTTTTGAAACACTTAAGAATACTGTCGATAATGTTTGCGCGAAGGTGGTTAGTTTTATATGTGAATTAGGGATGCGATATCCATGTCGATGTTTTATAAAAAAACATCGATTTATTGGAGCCGAGGTTTGTTTAACAGCGATGTTTTTACCTTATCGATGATTTTACCTTGTCGATGTTTTAATTTTGAATAAAAAAGTACCACTGTCAAAATTTTAAAAATAACCGTGCAAATAAGTATTTGTCAGTGATGGCGACATCCATCCCATCAGAAAGAGTTTTTTTCCTAACTGGTGGGACAGTTAGTGAAAAAAGGAATCAGCTAAAGGGGAGAAAGTTAACAAACTTTTTTTTAAACAAACTGTAAATAACAAATATTGAGGCATATAATAAGTATAGATTGTTGACAAAAAATTAATAATAACTAACAATAATTATTGTTATGTACCTACCTACTTATACTTATAGTTAATAGCACCTATTTCAAATTGTAGTAAATATTATTTTCTTTTGTATTATTCAATTTGAAAACAAAAGATTTGGTTATTGTTCGTAACAATTTTTTGACTTTGTTTTGACAGTAAAAAAAATCTTAGTTATAAATTAATAAACCTGGCAACTTACAAATTAAATCTCCCCCCCCCTCGTGCTAAGATTAATATTGGAGGTTACAAAAGCAGTTTTAAAAAATGGGATGTACCTACCTACTTATACTTATAGGTACCTTAATAGTACCTATTTCAAATTGTAGTAAATATTATTTTCTTTTGTATTATTCAATTTGAAAACGAAAGATTTGGTTATTGTTCGTAATAATTTTTTTGACTTTGTTTTGACAGTTAAAAAAGTCTTAGTTATATATTAATAAACATGGCGACTTACAAATTAAATCTCCCCCACCCCCCTCATGCTAAGATTAATATTGCAGGTTTCAAAATCAGTTTTAAAAAATGGGATGTACTTATACTTATAGGTAATAGTACCTATTTCAAATTGTAGTAAATATTATTTTCTTTTGTATTATTCAATTTGAAAACAAAAGATTTGGTTATTGTTCGTAATAATTTTTTTGACTTTGTTTCGACAGTTAAAAAAATCTTAGTTATAAATTAATAAACATGGCGACTTACAAATTAAATCTTCCCCCCCCTCATTCTAAGATTAATATTGCAGGTTACAAAAGCAGTTTTAAAAAATGGGATGTACCTATCTACTTATACTTATAGTTAATAGTACCTATTTCAAATTGTAGTAAATATTATTTTCTTTTGTATTATTCAATTTGAAAACAATAGATTTGGTTATTGTTCATAATAATTTTTTTGACTTTGCTTTGACAGTTAAAAAAAATCTTAGTTATTAATTAATAAACATAGCGACTTACAAATTTAATCATCCCCCCCCCTCGTGCTAAGATTAATATTGAAGGTTACAAAAGCAGTTTTAAAAAATGGGGAAAAAAGTTTAAATACATCGATGTTTAAAACATCGATGGTTTTTGGTCAATGTATTATTAACATACCTGTGTGACAGGAACGAGCCTATGGACAAACCCTGCGTGTCTGTGGAGCTCTCCATGGAGAAACTGATACATCACGATACTGGGAAGCTAAAAGACTCTTGGAGTGATAGCTAGGGCAACTTTTGGCAACAAAGGCAATTTTTTTTTCACACGTTCTACGCTGCATGTAAAGTACTAAAACCAAAATTCCTCCTCCATGGGGTGTATTGTAAGTAAGTTGTAAACGCAACATAAATGTAACGTTTTGCATAAATGCAACCACCTGCAATTTTTTAAAATTTAGCTTAAAATTAATTAATATGAAATTACTATTATATTTTTTTGCCCTCTGAACCAACTCTTCGATCACGTATGTTTCATCTTGCGAATGCCGAAGTTTGGCGGATTAAACAAGACGTTAATGGAAAGAAGCTGTTTGTCCTAACAGACGAAAGTGAAATGGCAAGATGTATTTTTAACACATTGGTTTTCACTCTTGATAATGCAGACGAAACTTGCGTAATCGATTGCAGAGTTTGCGAGGTGAGTGTCGATCATAAATATGTTGTTCGCCTTGTAGATATGACGTTTTAAAATCTCTGAATGTTGAGCGAAAGGCAATATAATTGGTAATTTTTAGTTAAAGTCGGTCTAGAGCAACACAACGGGCTATTGACGACGGTCCGGGATCAATCCCTTAAGGAAAAGATCCGACGACAACAACTTGTTGAATTTGAACCCCGGTCAGGTTGAGCGAAAGGATTTGATGCTTCAGCTATCCAATATAGCAAATTATATAAATGCGACTTTCGCAGTTTTCAATGTTAAAGAAATTACTGGCCAAGACACGGTCTTCAACGTTCTTCTGTATTTAAGAATGCGTTATAATACTGTTATACACGACTAAAACTGTCAATATATTTTGAATTTTTTTTTTCATTTTTAACGAATAATTTATTTTAGAATTTAGTGTATCAAAAATAAATGCATCTTTATTTCCATAAATGCAACTTTAGGGTATGATAAATGCAACTTTTCCCATTTTTACTGCAACAAAAATGCTGCCCTAGTGATAGCCGTCGGCTAGCCTTTGAAACTTTTGATGTTTTGTAGTTGTTCTTCTTCTGTTTACATTATTTTCTGTTTTGTTTTGTTTTCTTGTACATGTACCCCAGCCATTAGAAAAAAATAAAAACATTATTAACATTGATGTTTCAATATCGAACATCGATGTTTTGTTGTTGATATTGCATCTCGGTGAATACGTGATACATGAACAAGTAATTTAATGTGAATACGTCTTTAAAATCAGAACCGTACTTGGAGGCATGTATGAAGTCTAGCATTACAAAAAAAAAGCGTTATAACTACTTTGTCTTAGGATTTCGGAACTTGAAGAAAAATCCAGAAGATAAATAAAGCGCCATGTAGGCAAAGGATGTCTGTATATCAAAGGAAATCTCAATATCGAACATCGATGTTTTGTTGTTGATATTGCATCTCTGTGAATACATGATACATGAACAAGTAATTTAATGTGAATACGTCTTTAAATTCAGAACCGTACTTGGAGGCATGATTGAAGTCTAGCATTAAAAGAAAAAGCGTTAAACTACTTTGTGTTAGGATTTCGGAACTAGAAGAAAAATCCAGAAGATAAATAAAGCGCCATGTAGGCAAAGGATGTCTGTTCCCGACATGACCTTAGGGCCGAGTGAGCAGACTGGGGCCAAAATGTTTTGCATTATCTATACAATCGCAAAACTTTAAAATCACCCCTAACAGAATTTGCTGGATCAACAATGAAACAAAAAAAAAGGCGCAATTGATATTGTGTAGAAAAAGTAAAGTGTTAGAAAGTAAGTGTAAAAAAGTAAGTGTATTAGAAAGCTTGTAATAGTATTTGGAAAAGTAATGCATGTGTTGAGTAATGCTATATCCGCCTACTTAAAGGAAAATGTATCCTACGCAGTTCCTGACAAATGGATCTTTTGAAAGCTAAGAGTTGTGCAAACTGTAGATAAATAAAATATTTGTTGTTACTCAGGCAGTCTAAAGGCTAAAAGCAGACTGAAAAAAATGAAGATTACATTACGTAGTTGAATATTTTTCTATGATTTGGTTCAATTCGGTACGGACTCGAATCTACTGTTATAAAATGAAGTGTTTGTCTGTCTGTTTGACGCAAAATCCTATGGCACTTACAGCAATGAGATTTGGCTCACAGATAATCCAAATTTTTTGCAATTTTTGGTTCGCGGCGAATTTTAAAATTCAATCTAGAACATTTTAAAATGAATTTAATCAAATTTAATCATAATTGAATGCTACAGCATAGAAGAGATAACATATTCTGAATTTATTGTTTTCGTTTCTGGCGCGCGGATGAATAACTTTTCTGCCAGACGATAAAAAAAAAATCTTTTAACTGGAGTCAATTAGTTCTTTTTCTGTCTCCTAGACCGTTAAAGAAAGAGTAAAAATTTCAGCGGATTTGAAATCTGCGGAAAATTGCACTTCAGATCCATACCTAAAAATATGATTTTCTTTACATAAATAACTTTGAAATTGAATATGTCTTTTACATTTTCGCACGAGATTGTGACGTCACGGTAACTTTCCCTTTCCAAAAATAAACAGATTGCAATTCGCGCCCTTCGCGTTAAAAAAAAAATATATATATATATATATATTAAAAATTATATATATAAAATAATATATATATTATATTATATTATATATATATATATATATATATATGTTATATTTTTCCTTGTTGCATCTGTATTGTTTTTCTGGTTAATCTTATCTGATTCATGGTGATCACACACATACATATCGTCACCAGCAAAACTGACCAGATTGTGACACTTAATATGTCTCAATACAAGAAGAACCCTGACCAGATCTTGATCTCGTCATCATGAAAAATGTCAAAAACACTTGGAGGGGGGAGCTATTACAATACTATATCATGTTCCATAACTTCTGTAGTTTAATAAGGCATGAGCGTGGGTGTAAACATTCATATTTCCCAGTTCAACCTTGACATTCTCGTTTTCCTGTACAAGCATTGCTTACATGCATTTTCATTTTCTAAATATAATCCATTTTCCTGGAATATATTTTATTTCGTCCTGGACTCATAGCAGCAAAATATGAAGACGCAACGGACCAAAAACGAAAGTCAAATTTCACGATAACCTTTGGAAGGCAAAAGACGATATCTTGCAAAAGAAGGAACAGACTAATCCAATTTCACAACGAAAATCCGTGATTTTTTGAAAAGTAAAGGCGACACTACAGGTTACGATGGGAATTCTGAAGATACTATTTTAACATGTAGATTTTAAATGCAGCAAATAAGCTTAGACATCGATGCACCGACATTTTCAAGATATGGAAAAAAAAACGAAAAGATATTAACTTGATGAGTACGACTTGGATTTCATGTTCAGCTATTTTTGTGTATGATTACTTGGTGCTGCACTTTCAGTGTTTGATTTAGTAATGTCTCTCTACTTGCACTAATTAGTGGTTATTTTTATCCCAACTTTGGAAAAAATTTAACTCACGACCCAATTAATTTGCAGTTGATATACAAATTTAGATACAATTCCACGAAAAGGATTTTTAGAATATTCGTTTCCAGATGTGTTTTGAATACGTTTCAGATAATTTTACTATTTTATCAGGAATTGAATAATTTTATAAGACACTTGTTGGTTAATTCGGGTTTTAGAATGCTCTGGATTTTCATAACAAGCGCTCCGAAAACGCAAAAGCTCAAAAAATTGTTCCTCATTTAAGAAACTTTAAAAAATTTAAACTTTTCAAACGTAAAAAGTTTTTTTGCAAATTTCATCTTTAAAAGTGTGAATGTTTTATTTTCATTTTATTTTTTGTTTGCCTTAAGATGCAGGCTTATGAATTTTAAATTTTATTTTATTTCTGTTGCTGAAAAACGTATACACCTAGTATCAAAATTACATTTTTTGTAACAAATTGGTTTTCTACAGTAAATGTTGTCCAGCTAATGAAAGAATCCGTTTAGCCTTGTCCTGACGTTGACGGTCGTATTCCCGGCCACCTCTTGTTACATAATCACGCTGCAAGATGGGTCATACGACTTATACAACCTCTTTCAACATTGGACTTACGTCCCATTCAAAACCATTACAATATAGACCTTAAGTCCTATGCAACCCTTTGCAACATGGGTCATAACGCTCCATGCAACCTCTTTCTACATGAACCTTGCGTACCATGCAACCCCTTGTAAAATGGTCATTACGCTCAATGAAACCCTTTGAAAGTATGACGCTGGTATTTAAAAGTTGGTCACAAGATACGACAAATGTTTAAATTTGCAAGGGGACTATGCAGAAAAGTGATATAAAGTATGAAAAAGTAAAATAAAAAGTGTGGTTGAAAAACTTTGATTGGTCTGTATTTTACTTAAAAACGGGTATTACTTTCTGATTGACACTCGTATATAGTTAGTGTTTCTGTCCTGTTAAGGACCGGTGCACACATCCGGTTTTTCAACGAGCAGCGTCACTACCGCAACGCAAGTGCGGTCTGAGATACATTAGATCCAATGGAGCAATGCACAAATGCCTCCCTGGCATCTAGGGCAGACGCGCGTCCAATTTGCGTGCACTTTCTACCGCAGTTCCACACGACGCCGCATATGAGTCTCCGTTCTGAAGTAAATTGTTTTCATAAACAAATGGAATATAAATAATAATTAATAAATGGTTGTATCCAGTAACGTCTATTTTGTTTCAAAATATACTTTTTTTACACCAAGTAAGCGAAATAAACACGTTTTCTCCGATAGAATATCAATCGCTAATGGCTCGAAATGGTAATGGTAATTTTAGTTAACGTCGTACTAGAGCAACACAACGGGCTATTGACGACGGTCCGGGATCAGTCCCTTACAGGAAAGATCCTAGGATAACACACCTCGTAATTTTGAACCACGGTCAAATGACGAGGCAACATCTCAGCTAGCACCCCACTCTCCAAACTTCCACACCAACCCAACGTGAGGACTTTCGGCTACGACAGATTTAAGGTGCACCACAGCCCCCTCTACACCATACGCTTACAAACAACCATGCCCAAACCCGGATTCGAACCAGGAACCTTCCGATCTAGAGGCCAATGCATTAACCACTATACCGGTTGATCGGCGTAATGGGTAGGGTGTGCTCTTTATACATGCGTTGGTTGGATCGAGTTCCGAACTCGTGAACCCTGCTAATTGTGAGTCCGCTACTCTACTAATTACCTACCACCGACCTGACTTTATACTCAGAGAAAGAAATCATGATTAATCGGGACGTCTTGATCGCCAAGCAACAGGCTCATATCCTGGACAATCCATTGAGAATCCACAGGTGCCTTTACAAGATTCTTGCCACCGACAGCAATGCACGCATGACAGCGTCGACGCATGGAGCTTGCGAACGTTCATGCATTTGCGAACAGATTAATATTGTGTTCCCTACTCATTAAAGCCGACCAACCGGTACAGTGGTTAAGGTGTCAGCCTCTAGATCGGAAGGTTCCTGGTTCGAATCCGGGCCCGGGCATGGATGTTTGTATACGTATGGTATATAGGCGGCTGGTGCACCTTAAATCTGTCGTGGCCGAAAGTCCTCACGTTGGGTTGGTGTGGAAGTTTGGAGAGTGGGGTGCTAGCTCAGATGTTACCTCGTCATCTGACCGTGGTTCAAAATTACGAGGTGTTGTTCTCGGATCTTTCCCTTAAGGAATTGATCCCGGACCGTCGTCAATAGCCCGTTGTGTTGCTCTAGTACGACGTTAACTAAAAATTACCATTTTTTTTACCCTACTCATTAATGCTTGTACAAAAGTTTAAAAACCCCTTTTCAAATGTTCTCAAAATATTCAATCGATGATCAAAAAAATGTTATTTGTTTTGTAACTATATGGTCATTTTTTACGAAAGCTAATCAGACCGGGACCTACAGTTTAAAGTGGTTTCTAAACCAATACGAACACCCATGCTTTGACTGGGATTCGAAACCAGAACGTATTGAACCCAGGGCAAAAACAGTAAGAATTAGCAATGGTAACCTTTTTATGTGTACAGATCCACGAAACCAAAACTAGAATTAATGTGACAATAAGATTACTATTGTCTGCCGAATGGAAACGAACGTTTATCGTTGGAAATGGTTGACGGGACAGCAGCAGACGTCCATGTATTAATTCATCATGTGATTGGTCCATGCGAGATACTAGTAGAGCCGACCAACCGGTATAGTGGTTAAGGTGTTAGCCTCTAGATCGGAAGGTTCCTGGTTCGAATCCGGGTCCGGGCATGGATGTTTGTAAGCGTATGGTGTAGAGGCGGCTGGTGCACCTTAAATCTGTCGTGGCCGAAAGTCCTCACGTTGGGTTGGCGTGGAAGTTTGGAGAGTGGGGTGCCAGCTCAGGTGTTGCTTCGTCATCTGACCGTAATTCAAAATTACGAGGTGTTGTCCTCGGTTCTTTCCCTTAAGGGACTGATCCCGGACCGTCGTCAATAGCCCGTTGTGTTGCTCTAGTACGACGTTAACTAAAATTTCCATTTACCATTACCATTTTGATACTAGTAGACTGGCGGTTTCACCGATTTCGTCGCCATAGAAAAGCGCATTCGAACGCGCAGACCCCCGTCCTCTAGATGGGAAGGTTCCTGGTTCGAATCCGGGTAAGTCATGGATGTTTGTAAGCGTGTGATGTAGAGGCGGCTGGTGCACCTTAAACCTGTCTTGGCCGAAAGTCCTCACGTTAGGTTGCTGTGGAAGTTTGGAGAGTGGGTTACTAGCTCAGGTGTTGCTTCGTTATCTGACCGTGGTTCAAAATTAAGAGGTGTTGTCCTCGAATCTTTCCCTTAAGGGACTGATCCAGGATCGTCTTCAATAGCCCGTTGTGTTGCTCTAGTACGACGTTAACTAAAAATTACCAATTACCGTGTCTGTTGGTTAAACTGCTTTAGCCTCTAGATCGGAAGGTTCCTGGTTCGAATCCGGGTCAGTCATGGATGTTTGTAAGCGTAGGGTGCAGAGGCGGCTGGTGCTCCTTAAATCTGTCGTGGCCGAAAGTCCTCACATTGGGTTAGTGTGGGGTTCCAGCTCAGGTGTTGCCTCGTCATCTGACCGTGGTTCCGAATCACGTGGTATTGTTCTCGGATCTTTGCCTTCGGAGATTGATCCCGGACCGTCGTCTATAGCCCATTGTGTTGCTCTAGTACGATGTTAATTAATGGTAATGGTAATTTTAGCTAACGTCGTACTAGTGTAGCACAACGGGCTATTAACAATGGTCCGGGTAATGGTAATTTTAGTTAACGTGGTATTAGAGCAACACATCGGGCTATTGACGACGGTCCGGGATCAGTCCCTTACAGGAAAGATCCTAGGATAACACCTCGTAATTTTTAACCACGGTCAGATGACGAAGCAACACCTGAGCTGGCACACCACTCTTCAAACTTCCACACCAACCCAACGTGAGGACTTTTGGCCACGATAGATTTAAGGTGCACCAGCCGCCTCGACACCATACGCTTACAAACATCCATGCCCGGAACCGGATTCGAACCAGGAACCTTCCGATATAGATGTCGACTAACAGTCACGTGACTGCTAGTCGACATATTGGTTACACTTTTTAAAGCTCCTCTCATTAGAAGTGTTCAGTTCTTAGTCTACTTATATATTACTACAGAAATGCAGTAAAGTTATGAATATATAGGAGGACAGATGGTCTATCGGATACTATGAAATTGGCTGGACCAAGACGAATTTAGAAACAATTATAAATCTAATTTTGGAATACATATTAATATCAGATCCAATGACACATTTACCTGCACAATGCCCATTATTTATATTTCGCGTATATGGTTAATATGCAATGAAACCGCAAATAATCGTGAAAGAAGACGACTTTACCAAGTAATTGGTAATTTTTAGTTAACGTCGTACTAGAGCAACACAACGGGCTATTGACGACGGTCCGGGATCAGTCCCTTGAGGGAAAGATCCGAGGACAACACCTCGTAATTTTGAACCACGGTCAAATGACGAAGCAACACCTGAGCTGGCACCCCACTCTCCAAACTTCCACGCCAACCCAACGTGAGGACTTTCGGCCACGACAGATTTAAGGTGCACCAGCCCCTCTACACCATACGCTTACAAACATCCATGCCCGTACCCGGATTCGAACCAGGAACCTTCCGATCTAGAGGCTCTAACACCTTAACCACTATACCGGTTGGTCGGCACCAAGAGAGAGAGAGACATTTAGCTCAAAATTTTTCAATGTGCTAATAGATAATTGGTAATTGGTAATTTTTAGTTAACGTCGTACTAGAGCTACACAACGGGCTATTGACGACGGTCCGGGATCAGTCCCTTAAGAGAAAGATCCGAGGACAACACCTCGTAATTTTGAACCACGGTCAGATGACGAAGCAACACCTGAGCTGGCACTCCACTCTCCAAACTTCCACGCCAACCCAACGTGAGGACTTTCGGCCACGACAGATTTAAGGTGCACCAGCCCCTCTACAACATACGCTTACAAACATCCATGCCCGTACCCGGATTCGAACCAGGAACCTTCCGATCTAGAGGCTCTAACACCTTAACCACTATACCGGTTGGTCGGCACCAAGAGAGAGAGAGACATTTAGCTCAAAATTTTTCAATGTGCTAATAGATAATTGGTAATTGGTAATTTTTAGTTAACGTCGTACTAGAGCTACACAACGGGCTATTGACGACGGTCCGGGATCAGTCCCTTAAGAGAAAGATCCGAGGACAACACCTCGTAATTTTGAACCACGGTCAGATGACGAAGCAACACCTGAGCTGGCACTCCACTCTCCAAACTTCCACGCCAACCCAACGTGAGGACTTTCGGCCACGACAGATTTAAGGTGCACCAGCCCCTCTACAACATACGCTTACAAACATCCATGCCCGTACCCGGATTCGAACCAGGAACCTTCCGATCTAGAGGCTCTAACACCTTAACCACTATACCGGTTGGTCGGCACCAAGAGAGAGAGAGACATTTAGCTCAAAATTTTTCAATGTGCTAATAGATATAAAGGTTTAATGCTAGTTTATAATCGCTTCACGTCCTGGCAGCATTGCGATTGAAAACATAAAACCGAAACGTTGGAGTCAGAGCAAACGTGGCATGGAACAGTTAGCAAATGTGACAGGGGGAAATAGAAATTCTATTTCAATCCGCCTACGGGATCGATAATAGACTAGAAAGATTATTTTCGCTTCCCCAAAAGCGGTTCCGAAATAACGCGATCCGAAATTTCCTGTTTCTCGGATTTCTTTTCCGGAAACGCAAGGTTTTGGAGGAAGCGGCTTTCATCCCGCGGCGGAAGGGAGCATTTTCGTGTTTAATCTTTCCTCGGCTTTCGTAAGTGCTGGTCAGAGTCAACTCGGGCCCACTGTCTTTACGAAACCAAATACAGCAGATGATTTAATTAGAAACATGATCTGTCGTGAGAACTAAAACGTTCCGTCAATGTGGAAATAAGATTTAAAAAATCCTCACTTGTTCCTCAAAATTAAAATATAAGGTAATTCTAATCAATAAACCGAGCAATTAACGATTTGCTGCAGTAAAAGAGCATATATGGGACAGCTTCTTGGAGTCATTTATCCCGATCGCTCGGTTTAAAGATCTCCGGTAATTTGTTAATTTTTAGTTAACGTCGTACTAAAGCAACACAACGGGCTATTGACGACGGTCAGGGATCAGTCCCTTAAGGGAAAGATCCGAGGACAACACCTCATAATTTTGAACCACGGCCATATGACGAAACATTGAAGATCTCCGAGTCAAGGTTTCATGGTGTTGGTAATTTAGTAATTTGTAATTAACGTCGTACTAGAGCAACCCAACGGGCTATTGACGACGATCCGGGATCAGTCCCTTAAGCGAAAGATCCGAGGACAACACCTCGTAATTTTGAACCACGGTCAGATGACGAAGCATTGAAGATCTCCAAGTCAAGGTTCCAAGGTATTGGTAATTTGTAAATAACGGCGTACTGGAGCAACACAACGGGCTATTGACGACGGTTCGGGATCAGTCCCTTAAAGGGAAAGATCCGAGGACAACACCTCGTAATTTTGAACCACGGTCAGATGACGAAGCAACACCTGAGCTGGCGCCCCACTCTCTAAACTTCCACACCAACCCAACGTGAGGACTTTCGGCCACAATAGATTTAAAGTGCACTAGCCGCCTCTATGCCATACGCTTACAGACATCTATGCCTGGACCCGGATTCGAACCAGGAACCTTCCGATCTAGAGGGTAACCTTAACCACTATACCGGTTGGTCGGTCCATGGTATTGGTAGAAAGATGGAATTTCAATGTACGACTAATTGATCCTCTGGAGATTTATCGTCAGTTGAGACATATCTCGATTAGGTGTGCAAGGGCCTCACGAACCCGAAGTAATCTATCGATATTTTCTTTTCCCATGGGGTTTACAGTCTTGAAAACGTGGGAGTCACTCTCCCGTGATACCCAAGTCATCTTTTTCCATCTTCATCATACTACTCTATTCCTCAATTCGTTTTTTCCTTTCGATGACGGACCGATGTAGACCGGTTAGAAAAGTAAAAGATTAGCAACCGAAGGGTATTAAGTTCGAAACCAATCAAAGACCGTCGGGTACAAAAGGGGCTGACGTTCAATCTATCGTAACCTCAAATGTCCTCACTCAAGTGGCCTCAAATGTCGGCGTGGTGTGCTAGTTCAGACAGCCTCTATTCTCCTTCCAGGACACAAGGCTTTTCATACTTGCCTGAAGAATAACACTGAACAAGCATACCCAGTTCGAAACACAATCCGTCTAAATAAGATCGTGTATATAGGGGGTGGCACGTTTTAATTCGTTCGTGGCTCAAATGTTCTCACGCTGGCATGGTTTGGAAGTGGGGAGAAATGGCGTGCCACTTGTCTGATCTTGGTTCAAATTACGGCGTTTTCTAAGGATATTTCTTTCTGGATTGATCCCCCGGACCGTTGCTAATAGACCTGTAGCGTCTGGAGACTGCAACGTGCAGAAATAACGCTAGTTGTGAACTGGATATCATACTAGATTTATTGGTATCGTTAAGTGCGATTCTAGGCAGCCAAGTATCCGCGCCTATCTGCCATTATTGGATACTCGTAGGACGGACGTCCTAAATCTGACCGGGATGGACACAGGACTCTGTGTTTACCGCAAAATATAGGCCGCAAAGGATCTGTGCCTATATGCAGTCGAGCCCGCATAAAGCGAAGTCGCACGAAACACTGAAAATTATGCTTTATATCAGATATAATAAAAAATGGATTTACACGCATGTTCTTAAGCAAAAGAATTTTCACACGATTGCTAAAACTTTATTTCATAGGTTGAAAAAAGTCTGCAACTTTCTTTTGAACAGTTGAATTTACAATACGGTTGTATATTTATTTTTCCAGTGCTAAAATTATCACTGCAGGCAATGTTATGCGATTCGAAGAACGCACGCAAATTTTGAAGACTGTCTACGGCTGATTTTGATGTCACTAATTGTCTATTTGCTTTAATTTCAATGTCCTCCGCTTCGGAATCATCATGGGTATTTTGTAACACTGTTGCAATGATGTCATCGTATGTTTGTTGTGCTTCTATTTCTACGTTGCAATAGCTAGCAACATAATAAGCAAAAGTGTAACAACATCATCCCAAATTCTTTTCTCCCGTAATTTTTTTTCACAGGGAACTTTCTTCAGGATCAGGCTCAGAAAGAAATGAAATCTGAGTCCCCAAGTCCACCTAAAACTCCAACATGTTTCCAGCAGTTTTCGATAATTTTCGATTGAAACAAACGCCAGGCATCATCTAAAAATTAGCAAGAAATTTTAATGTCCTCGACAAAATGCAGATCAGTTTCTAGGAAAAAAGTGGGTTTTGTTTCCTTGCCATAACCCAAAACTTCGCAGTATCCGATATTCACGCTCCAATACTTCGCTATATGGGATCGTTTTAACATTCTTTAATATTGAAGTCCCAAAGGGACAAAAAAAAGTCGTAATAACCGATATTTCGCTGTATCCGAGCTCGCAATAAGTGGGCTCGACTGTACCTCTAACGGCAAAGTCTGCCTGAGCTTGTGGGTTCCGAGCTTGCGTTTCCGAATAAGGCGCTCGGATGAAACAACCAGCACGGGCCCAAGTTCAAGTTGCAAGTCCCCTATCGATGGTGTTCGATTTGCCTTTTAAACTCTGCTTTGTGTGAGGGCATCGCATAATCTTTGTCAATTTTATCATCTTTGTTTTACCGCCTTGTCGATGACACGCTGGCACCTTCTCCATTGGATGTAATCAAGGATGGGTAGAGCCTATGCAGGGGGCATGTTTGCACTCGGATTTACAATCCAACGCGTTATGTATGATTGTTTCAATCGTTCTGAAGGGCTATTCCCAGCCACTTCGGCGTCCAAGCTCCACAAAGGGAATGTGGGTGGTCGAATGTCACAGACCCTTGCTCCAGTGCGATATTAATTCAACTCACCCGTTGGTAATGGTAACAAAAAATTTCTAATTGAACGTTGGCCGACTGATGCATTGGCATTTTTTACGTATAGTTTCCACAAAAAACGCTAATTTATCTCACATTCTATCATTTAACCTCCTGGTGTTAGTTATCTGGATCAGTGAACTCGCAATTGGCAAAACTGAACAGATCTTGATGGAAGAGATATATCGGCATTAGAAAAATTGACTAGATCTCAAAGACTTCGTATATCTCTACTATTATAAAAGGAAGTGTCTCTTTGTCTGTTTCGCGGCCGCAAAATCCTGACGATCTATGGCACTTACAGCAATGAGATTTGGAACACAGGTAGTCGGAATTATTAGCAAGTTTTGGGTCGCGGCGAATTTTAGAATTCAATCCAGAAGATTTTAAAATAAATTTCACACTTTTATTCTCCATCGGTTTTTCAAACGCGATAAACTTTTTCTACGCATGTGACCTTGCAGTCAGGGTTTGGAATCATGTCAAGTTTTTTTTTATCCGCAGAACGCGGAAAAAAATTATTTTTTTCGTTTCAACTTTGATTTTGCGCGATTGATTTCCCAGCCAGACAATAAATCTTTAAACTGAAGTCAAAGTTCTTTTTTCTATCTCCTAGAACGTTAAAAATGCAGTAAAATTTCAACGGATTTGAAATCGGCGGAAAATTTCAGTTTAGATTGATACCTAAAAATATGATTTTCTTTAAATAAATATATTTTTAATTGAATATATCTTCAACGGATTTGAAATCTGTGGAAAATTTTACACCAGCTTAATACC
Source organism: Metellina segmentata (assembly GCA_947359465.1). Lineage (NCBI taxonomy): Eukaryota > Metazoa > Arthropoda > Arachnida > Araneae > Tetragnathidae > Metellina > Metellina segmentata. The sequence continues at coordinate 105,592,069 of OX375875.1, forward strand.
TTTCGGCACGGGCAACGCCGGGATAGCCACGCAGTGGCTAGTTGTCATATATGTTTAAAAAAATCACCTTTAAATGGGACAGACTCAATCCAAACTCTTCAAATTACCATCACATGTTACGTTAAAGCAATCTCGAACCGGTTGATGAATTCAACATTACGTACTTTCCAGCGCGATACACCAGATGCGATATAACCAGTTAAATCATCCAGATTATTCATCAAAATAGCATCCTACCGATAAAAATCTCGTCACACCCTCGAAGATATTACTTTTCTGTGACATCACTCGAATCAGTTTCAGACTAGATACCCAATAGAAGAGCCTCTTTGTGTACATAGGGGTAGATATTTGATTTTGAACTGGTGATTCGTACTTCCTGATGTTGCAGCGAATAACTCCCACTCCTGCGGCATGGTCCTGCAAGAACCTGCGCTCTGAAGTCGATGGAATTAAATTAATCAGAAAGTGATTCATCTCGGTCCTCCAAGACGAGAGGGAGAGGAAACTTTCTCCACCCACCGGCAGTGTTTTATTCCACTTTTCCAGGAGCGGTAATTAGTTTCAGGAATGATAATCCGTTCCTAGTCTTTAAAGGAAGATTTATTACGTAATCTGCATCAATTTTGCAGCAGGAGGGGATTTCATTTTCGCCACTTCGATCTGTGTGTTTGTGGAGAATCTCAATGTAAACTTCTCATGAAGATTTCTTAAAATAAACGTTGTTTAAATTAAGCTAATCGTATATTTGCTGCGATATATAAATATACCTCGGCTAAACGCAGTGTGAGGATGACGCAGCATGGCCAAATATAGCAGCTAGTCCATATTTGCTAAGCCGCGTTCTCCAATGACAATTCAAGTATTAGGGATAAACTTATTTGAAGGGATTTTAATTTAAAATAACCTTTTTGGATTTGTAAATAATAAGAGTCATTTTCATTGCCCAAATCTACGACTGTGGAATACACAATTATGAAATGCAGCAGCACAAATTTATCAAATTCCATCGTTTAACCTTCCAGATGTTTGTTATCTGGACCAGTTATCTTGGTATTGGCAAAACTTACCAGATCTTGATGGACGATATATTTTGTTATTAGAAAACTGACTAGATCTCAAAGACCTTGGTACTGTCAACACAAAAAAATCATCAGGATATTAATGACGAGAAATCTCGCCCGAAGAAAAGTTGCTCATATCTTGATAGACGAGATATTTAAATATAAGAAGTTCATAAAAGTTATATAAAAATAAGAAGTTCATTTAAATTGACTGCAACTAATCGAATGATCAGTTGTTTCCAAAACTATTCATAATAACAAACAATACATCATTAATTCAAAACAGCTTCATAGTATTTTGAATGATGAAATCTAAATATGGCTTAACATGCTTTACCCTAAATTATACTGCACAGCAATTTAATAAAGCGTTACATGGATCATAATTCCACTCCGTTTGCAACAACAAAAATACATTAAATCATTAAATCAATGAAGTTGAAATAATTTATTCAACGTTAACATTCACGCAATTGTACAGTAATTACGACTGTTGTAAAATAATCTAAATGCAATGAAATTAAGTCTAATAGGTACTTCTGATAAAAAAACTTTGAATGCGCGTAATATTTTTACCGACAAAATCCTTCCCCCCTTCTTTTAACTATTTCAAATTCCTGACTAAAACGATCAGCAACATTATTTTTATCTTAGCTACAGTAGACCATTCCATATGCTTAAAACAATTTACTCAAAAGGAATCGATGCCAACATTACTTTTTTACATATCGATAACATGAGATACCAAAAGTATACGAATAAAAATGCGGAAGTCATACGTTTCAAAAATTATTTTGTATATCCAAAACAGAAAGTAACGCAAATATATCCTTTTTTCCGAAATACTTTTTTATTTTCTTTACATTTCATGACGAAAATGTGTTTTGTCATAACTTTCATCTGGAAAAAAAACTCTTTTTTTATTAACTATTTTCCATTAAAACTCAATCTAAAATTTTTAACGCAAAACGTTTCCATTCGCTATAAAACTTGCTCTATTCAACATTTTATTAATTTCTCTATTCGCTTTCGTTTGTCTTCGGAAACTTAAGAAGCACTTTGAATATAACTTTTACGTTGATTTATTATTAAGAAAATAGAGTACATCTGAACACAATTTCCCGACCGGAACTAGTACTTTCCATTTGTCTAATGCAATGCCTAATTTAATAATACGTATTCTTAAATTAAAAAGTGTTACCTACTTCATTTACATTTTTATACGATAACTAGTAAAATACACGATCCCACTCGGGTTATAGTGGGTAACTATAGATTGAAAGTGACCATAATAAAAATAACTTTTCTCTTTCGTACAAAAATGCCAAATCATTTAAATATTAAATATTTTATAACATCTTTTGGACATTATTATAACTTCTACAATCTACATTGGACACAAATCCTGTACATGCATGTCCATCCATGTACTACATTTTACATACATCGCACCCCAGCTAAAGGTACAAACTGAAGAACGTTGACACACATAAGGTAACAACTACAAAAGACGCCCAAAAATGTTCGACACTTACGAATTTCTATGAAGTATGGCTCTAACCATTAATAAAAATTAATATTTCTCAATAATATCTGTAACTTGTTCTTAACAAAACAACTGAAAATATTTTACAAACATATGTAGTAAAACTTTTTTTTGGAAAATCAATAGTCAAACAGTAACAAAATAGTTACCTCACAAAAGTCTTCGTCCACTTTAAGAAAATCTCTTTATATAAATATTTAAATATTTTGGTCAATTAGTACTTCGTAGGATATCCTATAGCATCATCAACAGATTTTAAACGTCTGGGAATGTAGTTCACTAGTTTTTTTTTTGTAATTTCGGCATCAATGTTCCTCTATTCTTGATGGCCAACCATTGGATGCTCCTCACAAGTGGCCATCACTTCCGGCCTTGTATCGGCCAGTGATTAAGTTTATATGTGCCAACCATTGGGGAAAAAAAATGTTCCTCCATTCTTCAATCATTACCTACCGTTTTTAGTTTCCTTTTCTTTTAAAGTCGTGTCTTCGTACTCTAACCTCCAGTTCCCTCCAAATGTGTTTTATTGGGTTTAAATCTGGCGACTGAGGTGATGTTTTCAGAACTTGTGGACAATTATAGAGACACCAGAGGCGAACGTTGAGAGCCTTGTGCTTTGGATCGTTAACTTCATTAAAAAAAATGTTTCCACTATCCAAATTTAGGCTCATACTTTTTTGTCTTTTAAAATATTTAAATAAAGAGCATGTGATTCATTATGCCATCAATAAATACCAAATTACCTAGTCATTATGCTGACATGCACCTTGACACAAGGACACCTCCACAGTCATGCTTTACTGTTCCAACTAAGTTCTTGGAATTAAGTTCCTCATTTTCCTTCTCCATACAATTATACACCCATCGGAACCAAAAATGTTAAATATGCTTTCATATGCAAATAAGACATGATTATAATACTCTCTTCGGGCTTATTTATCACTGATTTCGAGAAGAAATGCCTAAGTTTTCAATTTTTCACTCTTAAAAAAATTTTCTTCGGGCCGAGCGCCGATTTAATCCAGCTGATCTCAGTACTTGTCGAACAGTTTCAGAGGAAATTGTAGTTGAAAATGTTTCAGTAAATTCTGTAGAAATGTTTACAGCTCTCAAATGTGTATTTTTCTCAAATTTTCTAACTACAAATCTTTGATCACGTTGCGTTAACTCTGCCGGATGACCTTGTCTTACCTTGTTTTTGATCCGATTTTCTTCTTTAAAACGTTTTATCACATACTGCTCAGTACAATCGGATGAATTTACTAATTTAGCGATATTCAGAGCTGATTTGCAACTACTATGATTTAAAACAATCAATTTGTGAATGCTGTTCATTGTTTCCTTACGACTACGAACCATTTTTAAATATTAAATAGAAGATTGCGGATGTAAGCAAGCAAAAATTAGAGCTAAACGATTTTTAAATGTCACTACAGTGCAAAAATTTTAAGAAAGTTATAGACAATATTTTTATTTATGAATTTATCTGAAAATGTTTCGGTTTACGATCACTTTTGTGACGTTTTTTTTTTCTCTGCTTCCTTGCAATTTCATTTTTATAGAAATTCATTTTTTCATTTTTTCAAAAATTTTCTAACTGCAAATATTTTATCATGTTGAGTTAACTTTGCCCGACGAACTTTTCTTACCTTGTTTTCGATCCGATTTTCTTTAAAGCGTTTTTCACATACTGCACCGTAGAATGGGATAAATTTTCTAATTTAGCGATATTCCGAACTTTTTTACCACTACTATGATAAATAATAATCAATTTTCGAATGCTGTTCATTGTTTCCTTACGACTAAGAGCCATTTTTAAGTAATAAATATAGTACTACAAAGTAACCAAGCAAAAATTAAAGCCAAACGATTTTTTAAATGTCACCACAATGTAAAAATTAAAAAAAAAATCTAGACAGTAATTTTATTTATGAATTTATCTGAAAATGTATCGGTGTGCGATCACTTTTGTGAGGAGTTCTTTCTATGCCTTCTTGAATTTTCATTTTTATAAAAAGAAAATGACTCATAATTTTTTTTAATGTTAGGTTTTATTCAGAATCACAAAAAGATTAAATGAAAAAATATTGGACTTTATATTCGAATTTGATTCCTGGCTACAGCGCTTTTTCTACAAATTTTTAAAGTGCACGTACACTTTACGGAGCCACTGTAGATAAAACGTTGTTATAGTGATTTGATTTCATATGGACATTACTATACATCTTTTTGTTTACAATATATAAAAAATGGATCTACAAATAGTATTTGTTGGTGTAGGAGAATGATTGTTATGGCATCGTCATTGGTATGTTCAATTTAGAAATATTTTATAAACTTTTGAAAATCAATGTATTTACTTTTTAACAAGAACAATTGACTTTTTTACACAAGTAACAAGCATTTTCAAAACTTCCAAAGCAACATTATTCAGATTGCAAACAATAAATTCTATAAAAAAAACGCAGTTGCTTAGCAACGGGAAAGAGTTAGTAATTATGTAAGCACGCGCTACTAATTCTGCTACTAGTTCGTAAGAAAAAAATCCATTTAATTTTTCTGTTAATTACTTAATAATTACTCTTTATATTTAATCTCTTTTTGATAAATTCTAATTCCCCCATCGCAATGTATTATAGCATTATATTTTCGTGCCAAAGCCTTTTTTTAAATGACGACATTTCGATCTTTTCTGAATTTTTAATTTACGCCACTTCTTATTAGCGCACATATAGGAAATGGAAAGTATAAAAGTAAATTATTCTCACTTTTTAAAGTTAAATATGACAAATGGAATATACACTTTATTTAAATTAAAAAAACTGTATTTAGTGTGGGTGATTATGGCATGAATTATTAATCTCTCGTTTACGTTATGAAATATGAAACTCTCGTTTATATTATGAATTATGAATCTTTCGTGTATGTTATGAATTATAAATCTCTCGTTTATATTATGAATTAGGAATTTTGTATCGTAATCAATATTATTAGTTAATCAATTATGTTTACCGACCGTAATTATGATTACAAGTTATGGCTACAATTTTAACCAAATATGGCTTTTGAATAATTAATATATGTTATGAATTATGAAACGTTTAAGTTATGAATTATGAATTATTTATGTTTTATGAATTATTTAATGTATTCATAAAACAAAGCCCTGCCTAATGAGTTAGTTTTAATATCATTGTCATAACTATAATATATTTAAGGCTCCACATCAATAGTCAAATTTTTATCTATGATAAATGCCATCTCACAAAGATGTTTCGATCCGGAAATTTTTCATAGAATATTAGTAGGCGAGTTCTTTTACTGTATAAAAAGTACACCATTCTAATCTTATACACAATACTTCTTCCATGGATGGGAAAATCTTACATTTAATATAATATTTAATCTGAATGCTCGAACTTACATCAACATATTACATAGAAAACATTTTTAATGCCTGAATACGATGTGAAATATTGCATCATTCACACGTGTCATTGTTTTGACAAATGCTACGAAGAACTCGGGAAACTATTCTGCTGTCAAAAAGCCATTCTTTTTAATATTTCCCTACTACATCCGAGAATTTTCTATCCTTATCGGCAAAAGATTGATTAAGCCACACATTTTGCATTCTCCCCCAGCGGGAGTTACTCGTTTTTGAACAAATACTCCAAACTTTCCCACATGAATAAACAAGAGAGACGCTTTCTTTGTGGGCGGGGAGCAATAATAAGCTGGCTGCTGTTTCGGATTCCCGTCCAAAGTGACTCGCAGAGAAAGTTAAACAATGATTGTGGTGTGTTTGGGAATGCCCGCGGTTCTTGGAGGACGAGCACTGGAGTAATCAAATGGTTTTCAACCTAGCATAGTGTGGCTTCATCAGTTTGCAGAAAGGAACCTCGTAACCGTTGCTGTTAGGAGTGGGCTGTTTTGTGCTTCCTGAGTAGTCACTGAAAAAAGAATTTGCAGCTTTCACATCGGTTTTGATAATGTTGTAAAATGTGATTTCTATAAGGCTAAACAATCACCACTTGGTGTCACCACCAACTGATAATGCTTACAATTTAATTGAATTGACTGATTTCCTTTGGCTTGTGATAATGCTATGAGATGGTATTTCTATAAGGCTTAACAGTCACCATTTGGTCTCACCACCAACTGGTAATCCTTACCAATTTAACCAATTATGGCTACAACAGTGGTTACCAAATTAATCAATTACGGTTAACAACAATGGTAACCAATTTGATCAATTAAGATTACCAATGTCTGATTGACTAATAACAATGATTACGTATTTAATAAATTATGGTTACCGACCGTAATTATGATTACCAATCAGTTATGGTAACAAATATTTAACCAATTATGGCTACATATTTAACCAAGTAATATTACCAATGGTTATAAACAATCTTTAAGCATTTACTTAGTTATGGTTACCGTCCATAATTGGGTTTGCTAAAATTCTACCAATAGTTACCAATTATGGTTATAAATTTAACCAATTATGGTTATAAATTTAACCAATTATGGTTATTAATTTAATTGAAGGCTTGACCATTATCAATTTCTTGCAATGCTACAGTTGGAAAAACAATGATCTATGCCTGTAGATATGTTACCCTCAGCATTAATATTAAAGTAAAAGTCTTTTCTCCATGTTTATCATCATCTGGGTTGCGAGGAAAAGAAGCACTACAATACTCGGAAATCTAATGATACTTAGAGGGTTGGCCTCGAACAGGCACGAAGTCTTAGAAATGTCCAGCTTCAACAAGTATGTGAGGTTTTATAAATTACATTCTCTTTCAAATGAAGTTTTTTTTTTATCTTTGATACCCGATGTAAAACAATGGTGGGTATTTAAAATATTTAAAATGCCCACTCTATAAGATTTGTCATTGCAATTTTTGAATCAAATGCCTGTAAAAATGCTTTGAGGGACCATAGAAATTTTTTACGATTATGTTGATGTGATAAACCCTCTTTGATGTGCAAATATACATCCAGAAGCATTGCGACAGATTTCAACTAAAGTTGCTTCTGATCAGAAACGTTGCAAATCATCAGAGGTCCGTTTAAACTACATGCTACCACAAACGCGTATATCCCAATTCCAACACTATAGAGTTTGTTTTTTAATTTGATTTGAATTCGTAATCTTATAATATGTACAAGTTTATAATCTATTATATGTATAGTTCCCGTAAAAAAAAAAAAAAAAAAAAAAACTAAGCTGGAACTAAGTATTTTTTGTCTATCACGATAGAAACATGATTTTCTGTTGCCGTTGAAACGAGACATGGCCTAATTTCTAAAGGGGATACTTGAAACATTCGTGCTTGTCACTGCTCACTTAGCAACTACTTGGCACATTATACTCTCCAGGAGTTGCCGAGATAAGATGATTTCATCCACTGTTACGAAACCGCCCAGTCGCCAATCCACAGCCAAATTCGCCAAACCCTCATCAGACACATCACCACTAAAAATGACCTTCTTCTGAAGTAACTGCTAGTACCTAGACTTCATGTTTGGTTGCTTGATTTAGAGGTCTAGGGCGCAAGACCCGTATTTGACCAAGCTGCGCCAAGCAATAACTGGACATACTCATAAGGAAGTTTTATGACACAGAAGAGATAATTTTAGACAGTTTTATACTTCCAATAGCCATGGAGGAATCGAACTTGCATCACTTACTTTGTGTCTGGAACAGCTCTCCTGATAGATAATAATATACTGGATGTGAAGTTACAAGAGTTAACAACGCTTTATGAAAAATGTGTACAAAGAACTCTTGAGCCCGTACTAAAACAAATGGATAAAATTCGGCACCTAAAAGTACCTACGAAGACTTTCGTTATCGTAAGGTCTATTCAGCTTCATTTTCATTCATTTGAAGTAAACGTGTCTTAAAATACAACATTCAGGAGATAAAAATAGCGGGTATTTTTTAGCCTTCCAATAGCGGATATTTTATACCCTTCAAATAGCGGTTGTTTTCAAGCTTTCCAATAACGGGTATTTTCGAGCCTTCCAACTGCGAACGGTTTTTGCTTTCCATTAGCATGCATTTCCAAGCCTTCCCAAAGCGGGTACAATATAGCCTTCCAATACGGATGTTTTATAGTCATTCAATAACGAGAATGGACATTCTAAAAGGTGGTGACAACGCACATCAACCATCTCTCTGCACACGACAGATTCCGGGCTTTAATAGACGCCCAAGAACTTGGACTGACAATCACACCCTACCAATAGTTGAATAAAGGAGAATGTAGTAAGGTCCTGAATATGTGAACTGCAATTTCAGAGAAGTCGTCTTCCTATACCAAAATGGAATCATCCTCAAAATAATTAAAATACAAATAATACACTACTCTACAATAATGGACCGGACGTCAGCGAATTTGCATAAAATCCGACTACTTGTTGGGGGGGGGGGGTGTAGTATAGCCTGGAACCTTTGCATGTTGTTCCTGGTCAATTGAACGCCGACGCCTACTTGAACATCTTGGATAATCAGGTTTTTCCTACGCTCTGGCAATTTTATGGTAATTGTAATGGTAATTGTAGTTAACGTCGTAATAGAGGAACACAACGGGCTATTGACGACGGTCCGGGATCAGTCCCTTAAGGGAAAGATCCGAGGAGAACACCTCGTAATTTTGAACCACGGTCAGATGACGAAGCAACACCTGATCTGGCAATTTTATGGAATGGACGAATGTTAATTCCAGGACGACAACACTCCATGTCATGTTTCAGCCTCTGTCAAGCAGTGGTATCAAGACATGGATGTAAAACGTCTTCCCTGGCCTGCTCAGAGTCCCCATCTAAACCCCATCGAACGTTTGTAGGACGAGTTAGAGCGTTTCTTACGGACCAGGGAACCACGTTCGAAATCTACAGCCGAGCTGGAGACATTCTTGCAGCAGGAATGGACACAAATACCCATAGCTGTGTATCAAAACCTTGTTGAAAGTATTCCCAGAAGGGTTGATAGTGTAGTTGCATCACGTGGGGGACCATCCCCCTATTAAAGCATGTATTATTTTCCTTATGCCATCACATCTTGTTGTCGGGTCCATTATTGTAGGGTGGTGTATATTTTTTCACTTCCACAAAATACTAAATTCGTTAAAAAAAAATTTCCGTCAGTGCTAGACAATTTACTCTGCGACTAAAACCTGGTAGGGCTAAAGTTTAACAACTAAACAACAAGCGACATTTCGAAATTCACCATTGAGGATTGTGGTACTTTCCGGAATAGCTCATCTCTGGACTCGGCCGTTGAATAAATGCGCCGTTTTATACTTCACTCTCATTCACTCTCACATCAGATTGATGCACGACTCCCTTTTTCTCTACCCCAGGCTTTTTCCCCTTGAATAGAAAGCAGTTGGAAACCGATTTCCAAACAGAACCCTCCATCTTCTATGCGAACATCATGCCACGCGAATAAATGGCCTCGAAGAGTAAACTTGTTTTGTCAAACTTACATTTCTATTCGATCAAAAGTATGCATGCACTCTAGGTTTTGCGAAACATTCCGAAACCCGTATGATTCATGGTGACTTTTCCTGATTTCAGAGGCAAACATCGGAATATGGTTTCTTTCTCTTATTCACGACGAACGAGATTTCTCTCACAATTTTGCTCTTAAAAGCGTGCTCAGATTCGAACGTACGCTTGCAGTTTGAATGTGCTTAGTTCTTTTTAAATCATTTTCATTTTGAGCACAATCAAGCATCTTCTATGAGGGATTTTCAGTGTAAATAAACAAGCCAAGGCGGTCTGCGATGATTTTACTTCCCGCTTTCCAAAAAGCTCTCGATTGAGACTTATCGGAATTACCTCAAAATGCCGTTTAATCTGATTGCCATAGACATATTAACTATCAAACATCGATTTAGTAGGTTTGGGTGTTGGGGTGAATTCCAAAGATTAATAAGCTTTGCCCAACGCAAGAAATATAAAACAGTAGAAATAAGTAAACGGTTAATATAGTCTGATCAACAATACATTTAAAATTATATACAAGGCGCTTACGGAAAAAAAAAGTTCCCCGTTTCTTTCTTCTGCCACCGCAGCAGAACTAACAGTGCTTCGCGCATGCGCAATAGTCTTCCTTGTCCATTACCTTTCCATTGACACCATTATGGTCAATCTACGTCTTATTTTCACTTTGTTGTGATCACTAGAAATGCTTAAGACAATTGAAGAACCCGCCGACTGTGGTTACGGTCTGTAATTCGTTTCTTGAATGCAAGGAACGTGAAGCCTGCTAAAATTCACTGTCAAATCACTGAGATTTATGGTGAAAGTGCAATAAGTGGTAATATGGTGAGAAAGTGAGTTGAAAAAACTTAGGCACGCAATTTAAAACAAATAGAGAGGAATGTTTAGTCAAGAATTGCTTCACGACAAAGCTCGGCCCAATCGCTGATTGGATTTTGAGTTCTACCGTTGTAGTTCTGTTTGGGTGCGGGCAGAGCACGTTAGAGAACGAGAGCAGAGGGTGACGCTTGGTCACCGTGCTGGACTGTGATGACACATACTTTTATGTATTGATGTTAATGTGATGATGTAAATACTGTATATTTTTTGTTAATGTTCTTAGTATAATATGAACTTAAATATCTTAGCTGTTGGTTGTCTTCTCGATGTGTACGATTCGAAGTGTTTTCACGCAACCGTTTTGGGGCGACGACTCCACAGTACCAGGAGTTTTATTCTTCGGAATTTCTACTGTAGACGCGCTGAAATCACATTCAATGAATAAGCCAAGTGCCATCACGTTCGGATTACGTTGGGAAATACTTTACGCCGCAGAAACACTACCTCCCCTATATATAGCTTTACAGAAAATACCTCTCATATAGCTTATTATGTCAAGCTAAATGTTAGTGGTGATAGTGTTTATGTGGCTTAACGTACTTCCTTTACGAATTCCTTCCTCTCCCTACATATAGCTTTGCAGAACATACCTCTCATATAGCTTATTATGTCAAGCTAAATGTTAGTGGCGATAGTGTTTATGTGGCTTAACGTACTTCCTTTACGAATTCCTTCCTCTCCCTATATATAGCTTTGCAGAACATGCCTCTCATATAGCTTATTATGTCAAGCTAAATGTTAGTGGTAATAGTGTTTATGTGGCTTAACGTACTTCCTTTACGAATTCCTTCCTCTCCTTACATATAGCTTTGCAGAACATACTTCTCATATAGCTTATTATGTCAAGCTAAATGTTAGCGGTGATAGTGTTTATGTGGCTTAACGTACTTCCTTTACGAATTCCTTCCTCTCCCTACATATAGCTTTGCAGAACATACTTCTCATATAGCTTAGTATGTCAAGATAAATGTTAGTGGAGATAGTGTTTATGTGGCTTAACGTACTTCCTTTACGAATTCCTTCCTCTCCCTACATATAGCTTTGCAGAACATACCTCTCATATAGCTTACTATGTCAAGCTAAATGTAAGTGGTGATAGTGTTTTGTGTGGCTTAACGTATTTTCTTTACGTTTTTGGGACGTGACGTAAAGGCTTGTTTTTTCCAATGATTTCAACATGTCACCAACAGAAATTTCTAAGAATAAACCTTTATGATCGATTCGACCTTTCATTTTACCTTCGCCCACCCTATAATTCTTTTTGTGTTTTATCCTTTCTTATTGATCACAACATTGCCTGTCATGTGTTTGGCGAAAAATGGCAATGAAGCATAAAATCCAGAGCAATCAGAGTGAATTGCGATTCGGTAGGTAGTAGTTAATTAACGTCGCACTGAAGCAACTGATAACATTACACCAGTTTGGTTCCTGAATTCATTACAGTACCCTTTGCGTTTTGTTAATTTCTGGAAAACGAAGAAAAAGTGACTTACACCACTGTAACTTTAATCCGTCCATATGATTGTTAATTGGTCCATGCCAAAAAGATTAAGAGCCGAGCATCTCAAACAGAGCAATAAACTATATGTTAACCTTTGCGCTGCGGCTCTTAGATTTTTCAATCGTCTCCAGGGCTGGCTGTTTCGCCTGCATGTCCAACCCTTTAACCCAATTACCAACTTAAGTGATAGAGCCTTGAGTGGCATTTACGACTGACGCTTTCCTTTCATAGTATTATGTGGCGTATCGTTTGCCGCTAGATAAATGCCACCAGACCGACCTCCTGCCTTTCCCCCAAAGAGTTCACACCTCACGGTCGCACGGGTAGGGCACAGAACATAAGAAGGGATCCTCTAGAAGGTCAATCACTGGCAGCTCGTAAATAGTGATCGATGCCAGCAGTCACTTAAAAGGGGGATAACATCCACCGAACACACATCCATGCCACGCCACTGGTGTTAACGGATTTTTAGTGGTAACAATTCTCTATTTGGCGCAGCGAAAAGGTTAAGGCAACTCCTATATGAATTGAGAGCATTTTGGAAACAAGATATATAAAATCTCCTGAAAATCCTTTTCACATACAAGATATATCCGAAACCCGCATTTTATTAAACTGGAAAAATCACTTGTTCTTTATGCAAAAGAATAGCTTTAATATATAAAATTAATAGCTTTAAGATATCGTATTAATAGCTTTAAGATATAACAATTTTATTTTCAAACTCAGGATAAATATCATCACCACTTCATTTAGTGAATTGATCCGAAATAGAAATGAAAAATGTTCTTATAGAATAAGACATTTTTTATTAGGCACTGTTTTAACAATTTTTGCATACGAGGAGAAAATCTGTTTTTTTTTTTTTTCACAAAAAGATGCAATCATGAAAGTGATGAAGAGCCCGAAAAAAATATTCACAAATTGCTTTGGGATGTCTGGAATCTCGGTTTGAAGTTTTATTCAGAAATAGTTATAAAATCAAAGAAGAAATAAAAACAAGAGTTCCAAGATGGAATCCACTCAGTTTTAATATGCTGAGGTTTCCAAAATTCACAGAATTCAAAGAGATTTTGACCGAAAGGTTTTGTTAATATTTTTGTTTTCTACTTTTTCAATGGCTCCAGTTGTTTCCTATTTTTGCCTGACGTTATATAAACTAAGACTAGATTGGTTGAATTTGGGTTTGTTGGAAATATCTTGCTGTGCTTTAAAATATAGTTCCCTAAAGTCACTGATGCAATTTATATATAACCGAAGTAAGTTTTCCTTTTCATATAAAAATTGAAACTTTTTGAAAAAAAAAAAAAATTTCGTCGATTGTAAACCTGGCAGAATTACTTACTGGTTAGTTCTAAATAATATATGATATGTTCCATATAATATATAGAACAGAAGTAACTTTTCCTTTTCATAGGAAATTTGAAAACCTTTTGAACTGAATACGTCGATTATAACTTGGCAGAATTACTTACTTGTTAGTTCTAAATAATGTATGATATATTCCATATAATATGTGAAAAAGATTCATCAGAAATTATCATTCAGAAATCTGTGAAAAATTCATCAGAAGTAATGAAATTTATTCCACGAATTAGTTATGTGTGTGTGTGGTAATTGTTTAAATAAACGATCAAACTTACAGAGCAATAAAACTAAAACTAATGCCAAAAATCAATATCTTGTCCAGTCGTCACGCTCAGCTAAGACGACTGTACACGTCATTGCATCGAATCATACAGACTCTGAAAGTATATTCTGAACAATGTAATCCAAGACTTGATCAATAGGCAACATATCAAAGGATCGTGCAGACCATGGAAGAAGCGGAACCTGTCGTGTATTGAAGAAGACTTGCACGTTCCGAGCAACATGTGGACGGGCATTGTCTTGCTGAAATACAGCTCCGGTAATGCGTTGCAGGTGGGGTAAGAACCCTAGCTCCACAACTGCCCTGATGAAACGCCCGTTGTTCAGGGTCCCCCCCCCCAATTTAGAGTAGGCGGGATCGCCCATGATATCCAATAGCGCTCCAGACCATAACGACAGGCTTTCGTCTACTATGACGGTGAATAAGACACTCCGGGAGAAGACGTTCACCTCTGTAGCGTCTGAGGAGTACTTGTCCATCGTTATACTCCAGGTTGTAACGGGACACATCTGAGAAGACGACTTGTTGCCAATCAGGCATTGCCCATGTTAATGATCCGTTGTGGGACGAATTACAGCGACACTTACGGACCAGGAAACCACGTCCGAAATCTACAGCTGAGCTGGCGATATTCTTGCAGCAGGAATGGACACAAATGCCCATAGCTGTGTACCAAAACCTTAGTGAAAGTATGGCCAGATGGGTTGCTAGTGCAATGGACAATATGCATGTTTTTCAAATTCATTTTAAAATGAAAGAGCACGAAAAACTACGTAGAAAAATGCCACTTAAACTGCAATCTGACGACATTAATTATATTTAAAACGCTTTTGAAATTGCTCTGACGTCACTTTCAACTAAAAACTGCATTCGCTGACGATTCTTGCCTGTGACGTCATAGTCACGATTTTCCCATCGAGCGTTTCTTGAACTATGTTGTCTCTATGGGTATCTTTTTAGTAGTCTTATTTTTATAGATTTTTGATTAATTCAGCAATAGAAGATACGAAAATAGTTAAAAAGAAGAATTACAAATATTGTATTGTTCCGTTTGTGTCATAATTCAACGATTAAAACATCAAAAAAGTATTTTTGTTGTAGTAAAATATATACAAGTTCGTAGAAGATGGTGCAGCGTTATGAATAGAGATGAAAAGAAAAACAAAAAGTTGTCTTCTACTTCTTGCTTCCATTGCTGTGAAGATCATTTTTCAGTAAGTTTAAAACACCAAAAATTAGTTGTATTTTTAATTGTTTTTAAATAAGAATCGTGTGATTTAATCTTGTGGATGACTACTAGTGTTTTTGCTAAAACGAAAACATTCTTTCTGTATCAAGTCACTCGAAATGCAGAATTTCTTGTTTCATGAAAAATAATTTAATAAATAAATATAGGAATACTATATATTTATAAATCAAAACTGGTTTTAAAAAAATAGAGAGAGAGCTAACATCAATAAACACTTGAATTATTATGTTTGATAATAAATTTGCAGCTATTCATACACTTGGTAAAATTGTGTCATATTTCTTCTTTAAACTGAATGATAAGTATTATGGAATAAGTGTCATTAGAATTAAGATTTATAATTAAGAAATAATTCTTCTAACATAAATGTTCTAACAAAAAAATATAATTATTTTAAAAGTGAAAAATTAGAACAAACGTAAAATTAATTTATTAAAAAAAAAGCATTGTACAAATTATATAAATAAAATTTCTATTAAAAATAAGAAATTAAAGTTGAAAACTAGTGTTAACAAATTTTGATAAATAATGCTACAAGTCAAAACTTTTAATTTATATATTACTTTATTTTATAGTAGGAGAATGACATGGAAACTACTGGGAGTATCGTCTCTCTTGCAGTACGAAGCAACATAGCTTTCACCTCGTTTGTTTAGCATTAAAACTAATATTTTTAAACAATTACGAATTTTGTTTTCAATTTTCATAATTTTATAAAACTGTACTAACAAAAATAATTTTGCTAAAACATTAACGTAGAAAATTAATGTTAAGTTAGCTTTCAAAATTCACTATTTTGATACCCCTACAATTTCAATCTACTTTGAAATTATTTTCCTAATATAAAGCTCTTATTTGATATACTATTCTAATTATCTATATAAAAAAATCTATTTCAGAATGAATTGTGTTACTTATTAAGGAAAAGAGAACAACTATTAATATTCTATTTTCTTAAGTACAACTTTTTGATAGTAGCACTACTCTTTAAAAGCAATATAAAAATACATTTTTTTAAAAATAAATATGTTGTACAAAATATTATCTTACTCTTCGCTTTCACGCCTTTCATTTCTACTCCCATAAAACTTGGATGGTTTCCCAGAAAAGAAAACATGGATATACCATCCAATTTAGGTAGATTATCCGACTGGCCTTTTACAAAGCCTTGTTCTACAGTCGTCATTTTTAAAGAAGAAATCTGTATAATAATAATATTGTAAAGACTATAATTCAACACAATTAGTTAAAAAATAAAATTAGCGTGAAATCAATGAAAGCAACCTAAAATAACATGCAGCCGGCGAATGTAGCGAGAAATTTCATGTACTATGACGTCACACCAAGCTCCGCCCCGTTTTCAGTCACGTGACTTTGACGCGTTTTTTAGTCGCTTATAACGCTTAAATGTAAACATTTTGTGATTTTTAAAATTGATTTTCGGATTGTTCATGATCGAATTTGTAGAATATATACCATTTTAGGACGTTTTGTGACATAGTGCATATTCCCTATTGCAGCACGTGGGGAACCATCCCCTATTAAAGCATTTATTCTTTCCCTTATACCATCACATCTTGCTGTCCAGTCCATTATTGTAGGGTAGTGTATATATTCGATGTAATACGATATATAATATGACAGAATCCGACATATTACAGTTACAGTTGTTTGCGTTTACCAATCCTAGTTCTCGTCAAACGAGGTATCTCGTTTATTAGCAGATTTTTATTAGCTGTTATATCGTCGAAATTACTAGGAGGGTATAGAAACTATTCAAAACCAACGACAAAATAGTGTTTTTAAACCCAGAATTATTAACTAAGCGAAGTCCAGTTCAACTCAACAAAAACACTAATTTAGAGTACCATTGAGTTCCTCCCAACTTTCGCTGTCTCTGACTCGAGAAATGTATTTCATCTTAAGCAAATTCTTGCGCAGGGCTTCACGAAGGGCCTTGAGAACAATTCACTCTCAGCTTGTAGACTGCGTTGTTAAGAAACAACTCACTCAAGTCAAATCGCAATCTCATAATCGTTGAGATGGTTTAAGTGGAATATTCGTTGGGAAGCTCACCAGCCGTGCCTGAGTCAAAGTTCCCGGATTCACTTTAAATTAATAGCCCTGGAACAGCTATTGATTCTTGCACTCTAGGACGCTTGCCAGTTGACAGCTTAAGGGAGTGGAAATATCTTAAGTTGGTGTACTGGAATTATACTTCGTTTGTATAACAATGGAGAAATTATGTCTGTGCGTCCAATTTAAGATTGCTACATAAGGTTCACAATGACTATGATAGTGGTGGTTAGTTAAATTGATTGTTGCACTCCAAGAATCTTTGCTATTTCAGCTAATGGAAATCTTAAATTAGTATACTTTCATTCCGGCTCATTTGACATTCATGGGTAAGTAGGTAGTTGAGCTAACGTCGCAATGGTTATCGCACAACGTACTATTGACCACGGTCGGAGATCAATCCCGAACGGAAAGATCGACATACTTCGTAGTTTTGAATCATGATCAGATGGCGACCCACTCTCCAAACTTCCACACCACTCCAATGTGAAGACATTGGAGGCCACGACAGTTTTAACGTGCACCAGCCCACACGTACACGTCGGTGTGGTTGGATTGAGATCCGAACTCACAACCCTCCAGTTGTTAATTAGCTACTTTTCCAACTGGTCTATCGCTTTTGAGTGAATAAAAAGTCATTATCCTCCTAAGTAGTGGTCTGAAAAACTTTAACAACTTCCCTTCATATTCTAATATACATTGTTTGAAATGAAGCCGATCTAACGCTTTGACATCAAAACAAATTAATTACTTTTTATAAGTAAGAATAAAACAAACCTTTGGTAAGTTTTATGTTAATAAGTAAGCTATAACGATTCTAACTTCGCATTGCCAACACTAAGAGGCCATGCAGTTCAGAACAGTACAAGGCTTTTCCAAAATATGTATAACGTTTTATCCCGAAGGCATTTAATTAGCTAATAGAAATGATCAAGGCAACGAACGATACGAGTTAATAATAAATGACATTTCCCTGTATCTAATTACTGCTATTTTGCGAATTAAGTTACCCCTTGAAAGGGATTTCAGTTGGGACAGACGAACTTTTAACCTGGTAAAACACACGTACTTCATTCTTCATGATGGCAGAAACGAAAGTTTGTCGTCTTTGTAACATGAGACAGTCAAGACTCTGGTAATAATTAATTTCATAAAAGCTTCATTTTGTACAACACAACTACGAAAGTTGAACTCTACGAATTATAATTCTTTACGAAAGGGTGGTAGAGCAACGGTTAGGCAACTGGTAGGTTGCGAGTTAGAAACTCGGCAACCAAAGACCGTCATGTACGCGGGGGCTCGTGAACGTTAAATCTATCGTGGACTCAAATTCCATAACGCTGGCGTAGTGTGGAAGTTTGGACAGTGGAGAGTCAGCTCAGGTGCGACCTCGTCTTTTGACCGTGAATCAAAATGGCGAGATTTTGTCCTCGTATCTTTCCCTTCGGGAAGGATTCCGGACCGTCACAAATGGCCCGTTGTGTTGCTCAAGTGCGACGTTAATTGACTACCTATCTGCCTTTGTGAGAGGCACTAGAGCAACACGACGGGCTATTAGCGACGGTCCGGGATGCATATTAACAACCTTTACCTGGAATAGAAGACATGGGGAAATCTTAAGCCCGCTGATTCGTTGGTTTCAAACTGTCGACTATGACGTCACTACGTGACATCATTATGAATGGCGATGCTTCACGTGGACTCGGTCATTACTCATTACTCGGTAGTTTCTACTTGAACTAAAAGCCGGAGGAAGAAACGAAAGCAGCTTGGCGATGTTAAATAATTTTTTATTGAAGGATGAATTTAGCTCCTACGGATCACCTTTTTCATTATTCCTTATCCTATGATTTTATGATGGATGTGATTTAATAATAACTTAAAAAATACTTAGCCCAATATTTTTTCGAATTTTGAAATGTTTGCGAAGTAAAAAAATCTTCGTACTGCTCCATTTCAATCGTAAGTACTATTTTCGCAAAACATCGTGAATAAACAAGTTTTTTGCTTGTTCATGTTTTCATACAATATATGGAAACCTTACTATCTAATTTATCCGGAAAAAAAAGAAAATTCTGTACTGCTTAGTAAATATCCCATTAAGAATGAAAAGGTTTTCAAGTTCCGAAAGTTCACACATCCCATACAACTCCGTGCGAAGAAATTCATCGCCTACGCAAGCAAAATCTGGGGATCTACAATTAACACCCTTGAAATCTACCACCCTCAGAACCATCGCCAAACCAGATGGTTTCAGCGAAATACCAAAATAAGACACGATCTTAAAACCCACTTACCAAAACCCCTGCAAGATAAATACCGAATCCATGCAACAGATTCCATTAATAACGAAAAACTCCCGATTTCGCCTTCTATTCTGTTCGAGGACCCAAGCGTTCTTTAAAGTTCGAAATGGATTATTTTTAAATTATGCGTGTAGGATCTATACTGGAAATTAAAATGAACCTCGATAAATTTGCGATCAAATTACGAGTACATGGCAGAAGCCGTTGAACTGTCGCTCGGTAATCATCTAAATGCTATCGCTTTCTTGTATATTAGCATTCTATTTTCGGTCGAAGCAGTTTCAACTTTTTTTTTCGCAAACATTGCAAGTAAATAGTGATACTTTTCACACATGCGGAGTCCGCACTGTGGGTGAGTGACGTCATAGATCTCGGAAAGAGAAACCAACGAATCGGCGGGCTTAAAATTTCCCCATGTCTTCTATTCCAGGTAAAGGTTGGTAATATACGTCCGGGATCAATCCCCCTCGGGAAATATCCGAGGATGACACCACGTAATTTTCAACCACAGTCAGATGACGAGGCAACAACTGAGCTGGCATCCCACTCTCCAAACTTCCACACCAACCCAACGTGAGGACTTTCGGCCACGACAGATGTAAGATGCACCATCCGCCTTTTCACCATACGATTACAAACAGCCATGTACTGGATTCGAACCAGGAACATTCCTATCTAGAGGCTAACACCTTAACTTCCAGATCCGTTGGTCGGCAAATATTGGAGCAGATAGCGTTTCATGTACGTATTCCAAAACTGACGTACGTTGACTGATATTTCGAATACGATTTCAGCACTTCTCTGTCAATAAAAATTTCGAACAATAAAATCCTAATTAATCTATTGAATTTGATTGGTCAACACCAATTAGATTAAAAGCCAAATGTTGCCAATATGGCGATAAACAACATTTTAAATAACCTCGTTACGTAAAGCGGGTGCATTTGGAGAACAAAAGTAAAAGTTTATTTGGCAGATCGTCTGGTTTTTCTTGTTTGTACTGAAAATCCTTCATATACTCAAATAGATTCTTGTTCTTAGTAAAAAGATAGAACTTCAGAAAGACTTCAAAAACTAAGTCTTTACTGATTATGATTTTAGTAAGACCTTACAGCTTAGACTTTCAATGGAAAATCCGTCATTAAAATTGCGGAACTCTTTCTAAAAACCCGTCTCAAACTTTACTTTTCTGATATAAAAGTCCATAACATGCACTTCTCCTCAGGTCAGTGAACTACGGTAATCTGATATTTAAATAAAATACTACTTTGATCAATAACTAGAGGCTGAAGAATGATCTCAGTGAAGATAAAAAAGGTCCGTTATTCATTTTAAACTTAATACGAAGTGATTACAATCGAAATATACTGTAGAAATCTTTCTTTTTAAAATTCCCTTTCTTGTTGTATTTTTAGACAACAATCATTTCTCTGTGTTACATTCCTTTATTAATTTAATTACATATTTATTCTTCGATGTTTTTTTTATTTTTTTCGCTTTTGTTCGACATTCCTGTCTGCTTTAAAACTATTGTTTACTGTAGCTAAATACATTTCTAATTCTTTATACATATATAAATATTTACAATTTCTTCTTTGGGTTTTAACAACATTTTACCATTCTTCGAATTTTTTTCTGTTTGCTTAACTGTACTTTAAGGAACTGTATATATTGCCCCAGTCGTATATATCATTTGAAACATGACACATTTTGGCAACCTATAAAGTAATGATTAATACGTACAATTTAAGCCACCTTAATGTATCGCATATATTATAAAAACTTAGATGCCATTTATGTGTATTCAATATAATTATTGAATCGTTTTGAATTGTAAACATAACACACACACACACACATACTAAGGTGCTACATATTTTACATAGAGCCGCGGTAGCTCAGTCAGTAGAGCGTCGGGCTCGCATCAGAAGGGTTGTGGGTTCTGTCCTCGGCGGAGTCTACAATTCTGATGATTGCGAGATCGGCGCTTCGATCTGGCTAAAGACCGCCGTGTTCACTAATGGTGACTGGGGCACGTTAAATAGGTCGTGGTCACAAAGTCCCCCATGTTCCCATACCAAATCAATACCTCTGGGGGTGCCTGATCAGGGGGTTATCGGCCTCTGATTGGGATCTAAATTACGATATGTGTGAGTGAATGGATGTTTGAAAGGGACCTTCCTGTAAAACGGATGTGTCATGTATGTCGAGCTAAGTCGGACTTCCTCCCAATGGGGCTCAATAACATGGAAGGCGCACCCCCCTCGCCTCTTGCCGTCTTCGACGGGCCTGGCACTCCTTCGATGTGCCAGTGTAGGCATAAGAAACACAACAACAACATATTTTACATAAGTACAGTTGGTAAGCTTTAACGTATAATCGAATATTAAATTAATATTTATCAATTTACTATGATTCATTAATATTATTAGTTAATGTTATTAATTAATATTACTACTTAATATTATTATCTAATGTTAGCATTTACTATTATTAAGTAATAGTATTAATTATTATTAATAATAATTCCTATTAATTAATAGTATTTATTTTTATTATTAATGCTATTAATTAATAGTATTTATTTTTATTGATAACTATTATTAATTAAAAGTAGTAATTAGTAATAATATTAATTAATAGCATTTATTATTATTGTTATTGATTACTATTATTAATTAAAAGAATTACATATTATTATTGATTACTGTTATTAATTAAAAATATTAATTAGTATTATTGATCATTATTATTAATTAATATAATATATTTATCGATAAAAAATTTACGGAATTTAAGCAATGCAACTTATAGTTTGGTGTAACTTCCCACAACCAGATTTTTAGTAGCTATGTTCAACAAAGACCGCTTTGATTGGTTGGAAGGATACTATCCTAAATTTAGAATGGGCCGAGGTAGCCCGGTCGGAAGAGTAACGGATTAGTCATTGGAGTTTGAGAATTCCTGTACAAAGAAAGACCGTTGTGTACAAAGAGGGCTGCTGCACGCTAAATCTGTCGTAGCCTCAAACATCCTCACGTTGGCGTGATATGAAAGTTTGGAGTGTGAGGTGCCAGCTCAGGTGTGACCACGTCATCCGACCGTGGTTCAAAATAAAGCGATGTTGTCCTCAGATCTCTCCCTTCGGGTTTGGTCCCGGGTCGTAGCCAATATCCTTATGAGTTGCTCCAGTGCGACATTAATTATTATACTTACCTACATAATAAAAATTAATAAATTCATCTTTAATTAATTTACACCTAAAAGTTATTAAGAAAAAATATTATTCCCAGTTCATTACATTTAATACAAATGTGTGTTTGTTACATTACAAAATATGTGTCTGACAGCTGTGCTAACTCCTGAATATATATATATATATATATATATATATATATATATATATATATATATATATATATATATATATATATATATATACATATATACATATACATATATACATATACATATAGAGTATACAGAGAGAGATAGATAGGTATAGATATATCTCTCTCTATATATATACTCCTTTATTTTTAAGACAAAGTGTTGGAATCACATAAAAAATATACAAAAGATACACCAGACACAAAATAATATAAGTTGCTGAATCTACTGAAACATCTCAGGCTTCTGTCTATTCAGAATCAAACCACCACTTTTTTTATTTCTTTCAATTGTAAAAAGAGTGTTTCGATTTTTCCTAACGAAAAATTTATGAAGTCCATTCGGTTTATTTGAATTTTAAATTCGTCGGCCGTAATGCCATTTCTTGAAGTTGAATGAACCATATTTTACACCGATGCCATTTCCAGCATCGATTTAGCGAATATCCCTGCTGCGTTAGTACTGCATCGAAACCATTCGAATCTGCCTGTGACGTATGTTATTTTGGCAGTAAGAACATGCGATGGAATTTAAATATGCACTGGAAGGAAGGTGTGTGTTTGGGATTCGAATATAGTTTTATCAAATCGAATTAATCACACTGTGGTCATAAAAATATGAATCCACCCAACTGGAGACAGTTTGGCTTATTTTCTTTTGACCAGTATTTGAAGCATGCTGATTCTCTATGCACAGGTTAGTTTGGTCGCTCTGCGTATATTTTTTTTCTAAGTGAAGACTAACTGATCAGGGGTTATATGACTTAAGGTATCCGAACACGTTAAAAATGTTTGACCAAAAATTCCAAAAAAAGTTTTTTGATCTTGCTTGTTATTGTATTTATTTGACTTTCCAAATTAAATTTGATTTTTTTCTCTAAATTAATTAGTTCTAAAGATATTAAGATTTTAACAAAGGCGAGGAAAATCGGAAGTAAGTATTGAAAACACCGGAAACGGCCGTTAGAAGACCAAAAACCTGTCAAAATTTAAATTTAAAATTTACTTTTTTGCAAATAAAATTTTTAGAAAGTTTTCTCAAATGTTAAAATGGTTTCTCTTTTGGAAATATTGAGAACATTTTAAAAAAGAAGTGAAGAAAACATTGTTTACACAAATAGTAAAAGCAAGAGATAGCAAACGATGCACCTCAAACTATTTTTTACTCTAAATCAATATTTATGCATTATTTCCATACTTTAAATGTTATAACACAAAGAGTTATTGATGGATTCTCGTAAAACTTCGAGAACTTGTTCTTTATAATGTTGTTTAGGGAAAAGAACTAGGATAATTATCCTGAGTTGAACAGTTCTTAAATTATGGCCATTTATTTTAGAAATAGGACTGTAGAACTCAAAAATCTTTACACATAATCTCAAAAATACTCAAAAATCTTTATTCATTTTTCGATCGCTTGTAAATTTTTTGTTTATTTAAATATCCTTTTGATTCTATTTCATTCCCTTGAAAAAAGCATGTAGTTTATATCGGTATTTTCATTTTATAAATTGGTTGAATAGATTTTCATGTAGCACACACACATATGGAGTTTTTGACAAACTTCTTTAAAAATTCATACCTAATTATCATTTTTACAAAATTATTATTACATATTTTAAATATTTATAGCCTAATGATATTGTTTAATAACACTAAACATAAAATTATCATTGAAATGTTTCTATACCACATTTAAAAAAAGTGCTTCGAACGTATTCGGATACCTTAACGTGTACCTTAACGTAATACCTTAGGGTACCGTGTCCCCACACGGTACCCTAAAATTGAACTAAATGTAGAACATTTTGTATTATCATTTATTAATTATAGAACTTTAAAGAATATGTGCGCAAAATTGTATAGCTGTGGCTACATTATTTGCCGAGATAAAAAATTCAAGTTTTTCAATTGAAAATAAAAACCGAATCTGAAACATTTAAAACTTCAAAGTGGCTTTTTCTTTTTCATCACTATATTAGTGTTTAAAATGCTAAGGCTTTTTTTGCAAGTTATGTAGAGATTTGAAACTTTTTCTGTCGTTTATCATGCTATATTTCATAGCTTCATGCATGGAATAAGGATTTATAAAGTTGATTTTTTTTTGAAAAAACTTGTTGATTTCGATTATGATTTGTTTTTTACTGTTTTTTTTCACACAGCATTTATTACAAAAATATTTCTACAAAAAAATATATATATAGTACTTGTAATAACATGCACAAAACTGTGAAAAACACTTCACAGAAGAAAAATACAAAAAAAAATATTTGGAAAAATATTAAAGTTTGCAGGAGGAGTAGTAATTTTAAAATATTGAAACATTTTTGGTAAAAATGAAACTATCTGATTATCGGGAATTAATTTTTTTTTCCTTTTGCAATGTATATTTCAAGTGTATTGGAATAAGGTACACTAAACATTTTGTTGTGAATATGAAAAGAAAAAAAAATATTCAAAGGGTACCGTGTCTCCTTAACCATCCAAATGGTTTCGACGAGATAACTCGTTCATCAAGATCTGACCAGTTTTACTAATGGCGAGATGTATCATCAGCAAGATATTGCCGATTTTATGATGACGAAGAGATCAAGATCTGGTCACGAGATATTTTGTCCATCGAAACCTGATCAGTTTAGGATCCAAAAAAATGGTTTATTTCCTGGAACCCGACCGACCCTGAAATTACAATACAGAAATTCCAATCCTAAAGTTTTTTTCTAGTTGTGTTAAAAAATTTAATTTAATTAAATTTAAAAAAACCACTTTGTTAAAACGATTAATTGATTACGATGTCACAGCGATCTTAATCGATTAATATATTATCGAACATAATATTGACCCGTAAAAATAAATGTACCCAGGTATTTTAACCGACCAACTGGTATAGTGGTTGAGGTGTTAGCTTCTAGATCGGTAGGTTCCTGGTTCGAATCCGGGTCCGGGTATGGATGTTTGTAAGCGTATTGTGTAGAGGCGGCTGGTGCACCTTAAATCTGTCGTGGCCGAAAGTACCCACGTTGGGTTGGTGTGGAAATTTGGAGAGTGGGGTGCCAGCTCAGATGTTACCTCGTCATCTGACCGTGGTTAAAAATTACGACGTGTTGTCATTGGTAAAATTGGTAATTTTTAGTTAACGTCGTACTAGAGCAACACAACGGGCTATTGACGACGGTCCGGGATCTGTCCCATTTTAGGGAAAGATCCGAGGACAACACCTCGTAATTTTGAACCACGGTCAGATGACGAAGCAACACCTGAGCTGGCACCCCACTCTCCAAACTTCCACGCCAACCCAACGTGAGGACTTTCGGCCACGACAGATTTAAGGTGCACCAGCCGCCTCTACACCATACGTTTACAAACATCCATGCCCGGATTCGAACCAGGAACCTTCCGATTTAGAGGCTAACACCTTAACCACTATACCGGTTGGTCGGCGTGTTGTCATTGGATATTTCTCTTAAGAGATTGATCCCGGACCGTCGTCAATAGCCCGTTGCGTTTCTGAAGTACGATGTTAACTAATAATTACCAATTACCCAAGTATTTTAGATCATTTATCACAGTTCTGATCAATTGTAAATCTAACATTAATAAACAGATAATATATATCTCCTGTTACACACGTATTTCCTAGAAACATTAGCGAAAAAAAAACTTTTTCCTATCTACCGACCCTAATATTTTTCTCATGTTGCAGGAAACAAAACCTTTTTTTTTTGCCTAGGTAAAGACGAGATAACCCACCGAGACAAATATCAGGAGTGTTTAAACTCCTTGTGATTACCACCAAGAGGGTTAGTGTGGGTTCCTAACTACCAAGAACACATATATTGGCAATGCCGGGATTCGAACACATAGTGTTGACCAAATATTTTCGTATACTAGTAGTTGGTGTATCAACTCTTTGATCCTGTTCACATGCAACGTTTTCTAACGCGCGTTTTTGAGGTCATTTTTCCGCAAGCATTTTAAATTATATTTTTTTTATTCCCCTAATTCAAGTTTCTATCTTTGCGATCGTTGAAGGTAGAGTGAAAATTTCAACAGATTTCAAATCAGCGTAAAATTCTACGCCAGATCGAAACCAAAATTAGATTTATTATTGAATTATTTACCATTGGATTATTTGATTATTTACCATATGATCATTTAATAAATTACCATTTGATTATTTGATTATTTACCATATGATAATTGAATTATTTACCATTTGATTATTTATTTATAAAACAATTAATTATTTATTTTAAAGAAAATCACATTTAAGGTATCTATCTTCTGTAACATTTTCCGCAGATTTCAAATCCGTTGACATTTTCACTCTATCTTCAACGATCACAAAGATAGAAACTTGAATCACTGGAAATAGAAACATAATTTAATGTATAAGAAAAGCTGACATTAAAAAACGCACGTAAGAAAACGCATCATGTAAACAGGGCCTTAAACAATATTTCGCTTGTTTGTTTTAAATGTTATGACGGGCATAAATGGGGGTATGTAGTAGATATTTAATTACCGTCGCCCTAGATCAACAGAGAATAAATATTTTATACAAATTCCTCAAAAGTGGTCTATTTTTATCTTACTCTCCCCCCCCCCCTACTAAATGTTGCCGAATACTGATATTTTATCAGAGTAGTTACATTAACAAATCTTTCATGAACTACACCTAATTGTGGTTGTATATATAAGTAGTGATATATTTTTTATTCTCTTAAGGAACGTGCAGACACAATATCGACACATTGTCTTTCTATTATACAAAAAAAATTTGCGGTCTTTTTCATTTTTATTCTTTTTGTGATTGGTAGATAGCGAGTCACGTGGTAGTTAGTCTTGTGGTTCAACGGGCTATTGAATTTGAAGCACACGCATACGATAAACACTGTTATAATTTTTGATTAATTCATTCATGAAGTTTGAGAGTACGTGCTAGAAAGTTTGCAATGTTTTCATAAGAATCGTCAAATTCGTTCGCAGTTTCCATAGCAACAGTCGAATATGAAAATTTTAAAAAGTACTATTACAACACGGATCAGCAAAAATTCTTAAAATTATGATGAGATTTCCTCTGAATTTTAACAATATGTTATTTGTTTGACAATTTAATTTTTTATGTGGAAATACTATGTCTTGTTCTTGACATTTAAAAAAAATTTGTTTTTATTTACCGTATTTAATTTATCACAACCGTCCCGCCCTAAGGCATACGGTGTCCCGCACAGCACATGCGTTGCCGCCTATGTTTCTCAATATTACAATACAATTACACTTTCTATCTTGGTATGGGCTATGATAGATCTTCTAGTCTTATTTCAAGAAGTCGATTGGCTATTATCTTAAGGCCTTGTCTTGACGTTTTACTTGTTTTCTTTCTACTTTTTGTGGTCACGGGGAAATAGATCTTTTCTTATATTTCCCCACAGTTTGCAGTAGTAAATTACGTGGTCAACACTTTGAATTCCTTCTCCACATTCGCATTTGTCTTCCTTATTGAATAAACGTTTCTGGTGCTGTCCAAATACGCCGTGACCAGCGATAAATTGATTGATCGCAAAGGATCCTAGAAGTATCGTCTGTTATATGTCCTTGTATTCTATATGAACTACTCTTTCCTTCTCTGAGTAATCCCATCGCCTTTGCCACATCCCTTCTATTAATTTGGTTCCGGATGTATTCCTTTTATTTACCGTATATTTCCGTGTATAAGTCGAGAATTTTTGTAACGTTTTGTAAAGCTAAGGTACGGGAGTCGGCTTATATACGGATCCGTTAATCTCGCAAAAAAAAGTAGGTAATTTTTCGTGACTCGGGTGCATGCGATAAATATCGCAATGGGAAAGGAACGTTCAAATAACGTCGAACTAGAGGTCCTGGATCAATCCAGCAGCGATCCAAATAGGAATGGATTGTGAAGCAATCCCCTCCCCCTCATTGTTGAAAAGTATCGTTCACGAAGCGAACTAAATATGACTGCGAAGCAATCATCGGGTGTTGACGACCGATAGCGAGCAGGGAGCGGAGCCCCCTAATATTTTTAATTAAAATTTTGGAAATCGCAAGGGCCACAATAATTAGAAAGATTTCCTTGAAAGTAAGTACAATCTTTTTATTGCAAAGACACTCTTACACAACCAATATGCTGATTTAATGTTTCCGTTCTTTCCTTATTTTTTCAGATACGAGTACATACTTTATTTAACCTTTTAAAACTATTATTCAACGCAAAACTTTCAATGTAAATTTTACACAAATCAAAATTACTAGCAGACCCGCACATAGCATCTGCACTAAACTTTTTTAATTGCTAATATCTATTGATGGAAATTGGAGTGAAGTAGAAGTTTGGAGAGTGGGGTGGCAGCTTAGGTCTGATCTGACCGTGGTTTAAAATTAAGCGATATCGTCCTATTATCTTTACCTTGTTGATTCATCCCGTACCGTCACCAATAGCCCGTTGTGTTACTGCAGTGTGACGTTAATTAAAATACTAATCTACCTATTAATGAAAAATCGTCGTTACTTACATTTCATTTATTAGTTCAATCCATTCACGATGAATACAACATACATAAACGATTTCAGACCTCTAAATTATAATACAAAATGCAGCTTTTATGTAATTGAGGATTACCATGTCTGACTGTCTCAATTTACAAAGACGAGGAACTTTCGTTTCTGCCATCATGAAGAATGGAGTACATGTGTAATTTAAGAATGAAGTACATGTGTATAGACACCCTTTTAATCTAGTAAACTAGATTAAAAGGGCGTCTGTCGCAATTGAAAACCTATTCAAGAGTCTGATGGTATAACGTTTATTCCGGGTAACCATGCCACATGTGATCTATAGTATAAAATATTAAAAACTTCAGCCGGTACTTCACCAAGCTTATCACGATATTCTATGCTTGAAAGGGTTGAACACATACACACGTAAGACAACTTAGGGTCAAGCAGGGTATTTTGTAAACAAAATTTGCATGTTCACTTTCAATCCCTATTTTCAAACTCTCGATGAAGTATTTAAACATTATTCACGCGCTACTAAACTAACTTGTCACTATCCTACTTTGATGTTTCACAATTACGAAGATTCCAGAAAAGAAATTTCACACCTTACTCGGTTGTTTACAATAACCTCCCGTGTTTTCAATTACCCCTGAAAGTAGAGGCAATTGTAAACAGCGATTTTCCTCCTGATATTGAATATTGAACAAGTGACAGTCATGGCAGTTGAAGTAACTCCAATGGTATTTTGATCTTTCTAGTACCATATGTACAAATACCCCGATTTGATTTACATTTACCCCATACTGCCACTTTTTTCCCTCATCAAAATATCGTGATACTTGAAAGTTGCAATGATCATGAGAGATGAACTTCCAGGAATACATAAGCATAAATTATTTAATAATTTATTGAACAAAGAATGTAATAGTGTATAAAATAGAAAATTACAAATTTAAAAATTTAACATAAAAAAAAAATTTTAATTTAAAAATACAAACTTAGGGGAAAAAATATCATTACTTTTCTTGCACGTTAACAGTTCCCTCAAATTGGAAAATGTTTTTACGGCCTTCTTTGCAACAGGTTGGAGAAAGTAAAATTTGCTTTGACATGGTCTTTGGTAACACAAAATTTGTCTTTTTTTCAACCATAACGAATTTAGTCTTTGTATTATCAAAGCTTTCGAGTCCGGTAACCTCAAACTCCTCTTCTGAAAAACCATATACCCTTCATACATACGAAAAATTTATTTTCTATTTCCCCTCAACAAGCTGAAACGTAGTCGTTTCAAAGTCTTCTATTGATGGTTCCAAATATGTAACTTCCCCTAGAAGCTTGTCTTCCATATTTTCCTTGAATGTTTGGAGATCTTCAAACTCTTCATTGTCAATATCATTCAATTCTTTCAATATTTCCTCATCCTCGTTTTCCTCGAGTCCTCCTGCTTTCCTTTCCACTTGCTTCTTTCTTGGTACCTTGCTTACTCTTGGCTTTTTCACTTTCTTCTCACTAGGCTTCCTTTTGTTCTTTTTCTCTTCAGGCGTGTCAAAACTTGGTCAGTTGTACGAACTTCACCATATGTGTGAGGCTTTAGTAAATCAATCTTCCTGCTCCCATTAAACACGAAAAATGCAATAAAACGCAATTGATACGTACTAAATACGAGTAAATATAAAATAACGCATAAAAACAAATTGATTTTCCATCCAAATGAAACGAAACTTTTAGCAAAGTTATGTTTACAATTATCCCGTCCCTTGACAAATACGGGGTGATTGTAAACATCCAATTGTAGGTGTATTTAAGTTCCCAGAAGTAAAACTCAATCATTTTCTGTTAGATATAAACATAACTGACAACAGTAAAGCATTGGAACAACATACATTTCAATCGATTATGAAGGGCAGCAGAAAATACAGCACACAACAACTTTAAAACCCAAATGTTTCAACCGCATATTTTTAAACTAAACAGATTGTTATCAGCTGTGGTTCAAAGAAATGCAGGATCGCCACTTTGCATACTCAGGATTGCCACTTTCCAGATTTCATAACTTTTTAGTTTCTCGGAATCCCACATGGACACTTGTATCGCTTGTTACAATTACCCGTTGTTTGAAAGTACCCCCCGCCTGACCCTACACTAAACATTTCAAATCAATTCATATGCTAGTTGGAAAGTTATGTTAAACGAAGTAGAACTGGAACCGAAACTTCAGGCGTCCTTAAATAGAAACTCTCTCTATTCAGAGGCAGTACAGTCATTAGCGGGCAGGGATCAGGGTTTCAATCTCTAGGGAAAGTATTGATTAGTGATTATTTTAGTCAATGCGTCAAACGTTTTGAACACATTCGTAACCATGCCTCGCTTTGAGTCCTTTTAATCAAGGAATGGGAGGTGTGCACCGATCTGCGTTTCAAATTTAATCAAGAACTGTTTTCACTCATCTGAATTTGAAATTTATGTTACAATAATTATTCAAAAGTAGTTTTGCTTTTAACACATTCGATACCGGTCTTGCTACGATATGTTGATAGTTATTGCCCCTCTGTAGAAATGGGTTTTTCCCAGTTACTTTTGTAGCAAATATGATTGAAAATTGCGCCAATACCAGAATAGATTGACTAGAGTCAGCCAACAAATTTGAAATTTCATCATCTGTTAGAGAGTTATTAGATTGCATTTTTCTTTTATGGGGGCGTGAAGGTCCTACAGAACTATCGTCTCTACAACTCATATTACAATATTTTTTTATTAACTAATAAAGCTATAAATTCGAAACCACACACTTTTACAACTATCTTCTAACCTCTACATCACTACCACGCCAACACCTAACATATAATGCCAATTGAAGCGGATTACAAATGTTGAGGAGCATCTCATACCGCGCGAACGCGTGACTGGCTACTGAGACATCACTCCACACCACGCGCTGGCACGTGATTTGCTCTTAAGCGTTGACGCCACATCACGCGCTGCCACGAGATCGGCAGCGAGCGTGTTAATTATAATCATGAATTTCTTTGCGCACTGTATTAGTTATGTCTAACGTGACCATTTATTTATTTTTCTTTAAAAAACGGGACACCTACTAATTTTTGGGTAATAGTATGAGCATTCAAGAAAACACAAATTTCTTTATAGCTTTTATTTATTAATGAAAAGAACAGGAATGTGTGTGTGAACGCGTGAAAATAAATAATTTATGTGGTCTGATATTTTCTGAAGAACAAATTTGTTAAGAATATTTGGTGCTGATTTTAAATAAAAAATTGAAATTATTGACAAAATTTCTTCAAATTTACTTTTGTGTTTTTTTTAAGCGGGTATTTAGTTTACAAGTTAACATTAAAATTGCACTTACGTTTAGGCATTGTTGAAATTGAGGTTTCACTCACAAGAAATTTATATTGACTATAATAAAACACGTCGATAAAAAAAAACAATAATCAATCGTCAAGATTGATAAAGGAGCTGTCTACGCGTACTCTCAATCAAAGAGAGAGTTAGCAGACTTCTGACTAGGGATGGGGGAAAAATTACAACCTGTTCTTTTATAATGTGAATTCCGAAATTCTAGACGCCTAAAGTGATTACAAATATTAGATTTAAATATTCAGTCAATAGGCATTTGAATAAATGCACTGGCGTACTCGTTTGTTGACAAAACTCGGCCTGTTTGTTGTAGACATTACCAATTTGTTGACCCGAATAAAAGTATGCCTAATCCTGATTAGCCCAGGCACCTGTGATTGACAGTTCGCTTTTTGAAAGAAAGCGCATAACATTCACAGTTTGCCTTTTGAAAGAAAGCGCATACCATTGAGAGCAATATCATATAGTTTTCTCTTCAGTCAAAACAAGAGAAGAAAAGTCTTCTCCACCTTCCCCAATAAAAAATCTTTGATCGCGAAAACGATGGGAATAATTGTTTTTGCTTAACATTTTCCGGAATTATCTATATTTACTGTAAATGTCATAGATTCGTCAGGACTTTGCGTGCGGGAAACAAACACAAACATACACATACTGACAAACTCTTCCTTTTATATTGTCTGTAGAAGTAAGTACTTGCAAAAAGATGAGGTGTCAACAGAATCTAAGCCCTGTGTGTCTACCACGGAAACTCCCGAAATAAAGATGCGATTACTATAGGAACAAGGCTCGTATGTCTTAAGTTGAACGTCAGAACAGTAGTGGGGAAGAACCAGTTAAAGAACAGTTCTTTTGGAGAGAACAGGAACGGAAAAGAACTGTTCTAACAGAACAGTATTTTCTATCCCTACTTCTGACCGATTACATGCACTGACGAGACAAAATATTATGACCATCCCCACATTTTTTCAATGAACTCGTCTGGATGACGTGGAGAGCATGTGATTAAGTGAGAATGGTATTTAACTGCTGCAGGAGAAGGTAAGTAATCATTCTTGCACTTTTGCGAGTGATGGGAAAGACTGCTGATCTAAGCGAATTTGATAGAGGGCAAATCGTAATGGCCCGAAGACTCGGAACGAGTTTCACCGAAACTGCACGACTGGTATGTTGTTCACGATCTGCCGTTGTTAGTATTCATGCAAAGTGAATAAATGACGGTGACACCAGCAGTAGACACCATGGTGTTCGTCATCCACGCGTAATCGAAAAGGACTAATCGCCCAAAGAGAACGTCGGAGACTGTCCCGCTTGGTAAAGCAAAATCAGCACGAGACAGTGGCTCAGCGTACAGCCCAATACAATGCAGGTCCAAGCACAAGTGTTTCGGAACACACAGTCCAGCGGATACTATTGGATATGAGACTGTGCAGCAGACGTCCCACTCGTGTGCCTCTGTTGACCAAGCGTCATCGTCAACTACGCCTAGAGTGGGCCCGGGAATATCGAGACTGAACCATGGTTGAGTGGAAGAGAGTTGCCTGGTCAGATTAATCCCGATTTCTCATTCATCACGTCGATGATGGTGTCAGGGTAAGCCGTCTGCCAGACGAAGAGTTGCTCCCTTCACGTACAGCAGGTTATACACAGACTGATGGCAGTAGTATTATGCTTTGGGGGACGTTCTCATGGGCTACTCTCGGACCCGTAGTTGTGGTAGAACAGACAATGAACGATCTGAACATTATTGCGGATCAGTTATACCCTTACATGGCGTCTGTCTTACCAACTGGAAATGGAATCTTCCAGCATTACAACGCCCCATGTCACAAGGCTCGAATTGTGTTGGAGTGGTTCGAGGATCATACTGACGAATTCCACTTAATGCCCTGGCCACCTAACTCGCCGGATCTTGATCCGATAGAGCACATTTGGGGTGTCATGGAGCGGCAGCTCAGAGCTAAATCCAACATGTCCGAATATCTCGATTTCGCGTGACAGCTGCTTAGACATTTGGTACAACCTGTCTCCAGCCATACACCAAGAACTTGTGGCATCTATGCCCTGGCGAGTTGCAGCTGTTTTGCAGGCCAAAGGAGGTACAACGCGTTATTGAGTAGGTGGTCATAGTGTTTTGGCTCTGCAGTGTATATGTGAGACGTATTGCGCATGCCGTCTACTATGCACTACCGTGCGATTTATTTTATTTTTCGCGTTTCTTTTTAAATTGTTAATTAAATAATTTTAGAATCTGTGATCTTTTATGCTGTTGCCATTCTAAGGAAAACAATAACAATTAAATATCCCGTAAAATTAATTTTTAAATGTTCCAGATGGAATTTTAAATTTGGGGTTCGTACAAATATCGCAAAAAAATCGGACTACCAGTGTGACAAATCTCATTACTGTAACTGCCATAGATTCGTCAGGAACGTGCACATAACAAACAAACAGACAGACAAACACTTCATTTTATAATATTACAAATATGATTGAAAAGTGTGCCAGTACCACGCCAATGGCAGAATAGATTGGCGAAAGCTCAGTGAACGAATTTGCAATTGCATCATCTGTTAGAGACTTATTAGAAACCACATGCCTTTCCACTAGATTCTAACCTTTATTCCATGCTAACACCCAATTGAAGCGAAGAATAAATGTTGATGACAGCTCTTCCCGCTCGAGCGCGTGACTGGCTACTGAGACATCACTCCACTCAACGCGCTGCCGCGTGATCGGCTCTTTAGCGTTGACGCCACATCACGCACTGGTGCGAGATCGGCAGCGAACGTGTTAAAAGCGGTGCAGTGGTCAGTTGATTGGATTTGGTTTAATGGCGGCCTAGAATCGTCTAATGGCATTTGACAAAGCTGCGCCAAACACATGACAACTTCAAGTGAGAAATGTCGGGAAAGAGGAAGATGAATCGGAGTATATATAGAGCAGAGAGAGTGGTAGGAAAGTAGAAAAACTTTACTTGAGTACCCCTGGAGCTCGACCCCCGTGTTTACAAAAGAAAATATCACCCAGGGAGGAATCGAACTTGCGCTACTTACAATGAGCAGATGGGCTAGAGCAATGGGCATACTAATGTAGAGTCTGGTGTAATGGTGAAGGGGACGTAGAAAAATAACACTCGTTGAGCTTGATATCACACCAGATTTATTGGCATCGTTATGTGCGATTCTAGGCCGCAAAGGATCTGCGCCTATCTGCCAATATTAGCTACACGTAAGACATACGTCCTAAATCTGACTAGGATGACTGTCTGGTAGAATATATTTCTATGGATCTTTCCCCTCTGGACTGATCAAGGACCTTTACCAATAGCCCTGTAGCGTTGGTATACTGGTGACTGGGATGTACAGAAATAACACTCGTCAAGATTTATTGGTATCATTATATGCTATTCTAGGCCACCAAGGATCCGCGCCAATCTGCCAATATTTGCTACACGTAAGACATACGTCCTAAATCTGACTAGGATGACTGTCTGGTAGAATATATTTCTATGGATCTTTCCCCTCTGGACTGATCAAGGACCTTTGCCAATAGCCCTGTAGCGTTGGTATACTGGTGACTGGGATGTACAGAAATAACACTCGTCAAGATTTATTGGTATCATTATATGCTATTCTAGGCCACCAAGGATCCGCGCCAATCTGCCAATATTAGATACACGTAAGACATACGTCCTAAATCTGACTAGGATGACTGTCTGGTAGAATATATTTCTATGGATCTTTCCCCTCTGGACTGATCAAGGACCTTTGCCAATAGCCCTGTAGCGTTGGTATACTGGTGACTGGGATGTACATAAATAACACTCGTCAAGATTTATTGGTATCATTATATGCTATTCTAGGCCACCAAGGATCTGCGCCTATCTGCCAATATTAGCTACACGTAAGACATACGTCCTAAATCTGACTAGGATGACTGTCTGGTAGAATATATTTCTATGGATCTTTCCCCTCTGGACTGATCAAGGACCTTTGCCAATAGCCCTGTAGCGTTGGTATACTGGTGACTGGGATGTACATAAATAACACTCGTCAAGATTTATTGGTATCATTATATGCTATTCTAGGCCACCAAGGATCTGCGCCTATCTGCCAATATTAGCTACACGTAAGACATACGTCCTAAATCTGACTAGGATGACTGTCTGGTAGAATATATTTCTATGGATCTTTCCCCTCTGGACTGATCAAGGACCTTTGCCAATAGCCCTGTAGCGTTGGTATACTGGTGACTGGGATGTACATAAATAACACTCGTCAAGATTTATTGGTATCATTATATGCTATTCTAGGCCACCAAGGATCTGCGCCTATCTACCAATATTAGCTACACGTAAGACATACGTCCTAAATCTGACTAGGATGACTGTCTGGTAAAATATATTTCTATGGATCTTTCCCCTCTGGACTGATCAAGGACCTTTGCCAATAGCCCTGTAGCGTTGGTATACTGGTGACTGGGATGTACATAAATAACACTCGTCAAGATTTATTGGTATCATTATATGCTATTCTAGGCCACCAAGGATCCGCGCCAATCTGCCAATATTAGCTACACGTAAGACATACGTCCTAAATCTGACTAGGATGACTGTCTGGTAGAATATATTTCTATGGATCTTTCCCCTCTGGACTGATCAAGGACCTTTGCCAATAGCCCTGTAGCGTTGGTTTACTGGTGACTGGGATGTACAGAAATAACACTCGTCAAGATTTATTGGTATCATTATATGCTATTCTAGGCCACCAAGGATCTGGGTTTTAAATGTAATGATAACGTTAAAAATTCGAGTAAGATATTTTCAAGTATTTGCTTAGAAATAAATTAGATAGAGAAATGTTTAAATTAACAAGAGCCCTATTTCTAATTAAGCTCTTGATTAATTGAACCTCAGTGAGCAAATGTTTTCATGTATCATTAGTCAGAAACCCAATTTATTGTGAACGATGGTTCGAAAAAACATTTTCAGTGGACAGTGCTTTGAAAAGTAGTGCTTCGCTTTTAAAAATACTAGATATCACATCTGTTAGCAAAAAAGCGTTTTGAAATATGATTGTGTAACTAAGATAGTTGAGCACAGCATAGAGATTATGCCATCTAAGAGAACCTTGTTTAAGTTTAGGGATAAAGTACATGTAGCAAAACTTATTATGAGTGAAGTAACATGTTTCAACATGTATTTAACCAAAACGATTTTTATTCAAAACAAAAATAATATTTTGTATTGTATGAGACGATAGTTATTCATTTGAAAGAGAAAAATATATGAAAAGGTTTTTCAATGACAAACCAGATGGTTTGCGAAGATTTTACTGTTGTCTAAATGTTATTGAATGATACACATTGAGGTCACACCTTAAAATGTTGTACACTGTTGTTGTAGCTACGTTTGGCATTTAATCTCACTGGTGTTAACCGACCACTCGTTTTCAATTTGGAATTTATTGTTTAGAATTCTTATTTTGGACGTATTGAATTGTAGTCACATACAGGTGGTTATCAAAATAATGGAAACACCTGCGAATAAAACTGATATTTAAAAATGCGCTTCGTAAGCATTAAAATATAACCCTAGCTACCAGTTTTTTTTTAATATAAAAGGTACTATATATGATGGTAGTATAAGTTAACTTTAGTGAAGTTGTATACGTCGTGGATTTTTGTCAAAAGTATAAAATGTCAGACCTCACAGACTTTCAAAGAGGTCGAATTGTAGGAGTCCGACTAGTTGGAGCAACTGTGACCGAAACATCCCAGCTTTTAGGCGTTTTTAGAGGAATGGTGTCTAAAGTCATGACAACGTACACACAGAGCGATAAGACAAGCTCCGCAAAGCTAAATAGTGGACGGAAGGAGAGGCTGAGTTAAAGAGAACGACGGATATTGAAGCGGATTGTAATGTCTAAAAAGAAAACAACTGCAGCCAAAGTGACCGCAGAGCTCAATCAGCATCTGGATTCTCCAGTGTCAATCATTACAGTTAGGAGGCAACTACATAAGCAGCCATATTAGTAAAGGAATCCTTATAAATCCAGTGTGTTTCCATTATTATGATAACACCCTGTATATACAGAAAGAAAACACGTAACACGCGGAAACACAAATGCGACCTATATTTAGTTTGACAGAAAATGACTCTTGCTTTTGTACAAACGATTTCTATTAATGTTTCCGAATCACTTAGTTCCAAATTTTTTTGCTTTTCTTATGCTATCCAGCAACAAAAAGATAGGTAGGTACAGTCAGTACCGGCAATATGGTCACCCTGTTATAAGGTCACCAAGCTTATAGGGTCAGTTTTCTAAAGTTCCGTCGAACTTAATAGGGAAACATGTGTTAAAAAGCGCGCCGCATATATAGTCCTTTTATTTTTCTGGTTATCGGTTATAGGGTCTGTTTTTCATCTTTTCAATGAGGTTATCAGGTTTTTTGTTGTTGAGAAATAGTAATTGTAACATTTCTTGAGGCGAGGAGCAATGTATGGAATGATCAGAAGAAAAAAGTCTTCGAAAGATATGAATCTGCCAACGTCTTCAACGTTGATGAATGTAGACTTTTTTATCGGATCTTGACAGACATAACTCTTTGTTTCAAAGGTGAAAAATGTGTAGGGGCAAGAAAAGTAAGGAACGCTTAACCGAATAGTGCAGTATGCTTTGGCGTGGAGCTTACCATGAATTTGGACCAAGGTCCCAGTCCACACTAGAAGAAAAAACACCAGACCATAATTCCACCTCCGCCGAATTTTACTGTGGCCACAATGCATTCTGGCAGGAGGCGTTCTCCAGACCCTACCATTCAAACGGTAGGGTGTGAACCTTGATTCGTCGTTCCAGAGAACCCGTTTAATAGAATTAATTTTTAAAATGCTCTTAGAAGTTTAATTAATTGTTTATGAGCACTATATTCTGATAGGTGAAAAAACCCTGCCAAAATTAAACAGTGTAGTATTGTTCCGCATATATGGTCACCCCGCTTATATGGTCTGATTTTTCTGGACCATTGAGCTGACCATATAACCGATACTGACTGTATTTTATTATCGTTGCAGTTGAACAACACAACGGGCTATTGGCGAGGGTCCGAGATCAAACACGAAGTGAAATATTCGAGGAAAACACCACTTAATTTTGACACGCGGTTAAATGACAAGGTCACATCCGAGCTAGCATTTCACTCTCCAAACTTCCAAACCACGCCAACGTGAGGAAATTTGAAGCCATGACAAATTTAACGTGCACCAGCCCCCTTTGTACACGACGGTCTATGGTTCGATTTGATCTCGGAACGTTGATAATCCGTTACTCTTGGATCCGGGATGCCACGGCCTCGAAGAAAAATGGAGGTCAAAACCAATACATTGACAGATTTTCCACAAAAAAAGTATTTATAAAGATTCTTAGAATGGTTGATGGGATTTTAATGTTCAAATAAAAATTATTTAGTTTTATCACGTATTCCTGTTTTATCGCCGAAGAAAACAGGCATGCGAGAACTTGCACTTTCGCCAACAAATAATTATATATATATATATACTTTTTTGTGTAAAGTAATTAGAAGTTTTTTAATTTATAGCATACATGAAATTTTACGTAAAATCAAAACTTACAAGCATACCTATGGATAGCATCTGTACAAAACTTTCTTAACTGCTTGCCATCTAATGATGCTAGTTAATACTTTGTGCCATCAAAAGAAGT
The DNA here is from genome assembly GCA_947359465.1 of Metellina segmentata. Lineage (NCBI taxonomy): Eukaryota > Metazoa > Arthropoda > Arachnida > Araneae > Tetragnathidae > Metellina > Metellina segmentata. The sequence continues at coordinate 105,632,881 of OX375875.1, forward strand.
CAACCAAGAAGTCAAGATATGTAAGTGTTATATATTTTCTATTTATTTATTCTATATTTAACTCTATTAACTATAACTCAATGAATATAGCATTCATGTTCATGGATCTTTCCCCTCTGGACTGATCAAGGACCTTTGCCAATAGCCCTGTAGCGTTGGTTTACTGGTGACTGGGATGTACAGAAATAACACTCGTCAAGATTTATTGGTATCATTATATGCTATTCTAGGCCACCAAGGATCTGCGCCTATCTGCCAATATTAGCTACACGTAAGACATACGTCCTAAATCTGACTAGGATGACTGTCTGGTAGAATATATTTCTATGGATCTTTCCCCTCTGGACTGATCAAGGACCTTTGCCAATAGCCCTGTAGCGTTGGTATACTGGTGACTGGGATGTACATAAATAACACTCGTCAAGATTTATTGGTATCATTATATGCTATTCTAGGCCACCAAGGATCTGCGCCTATCTGCCAATATTAGCTACACGTAAGACATACGTCCTAAATCTGACTAGGATGACTGTCTGGTAGAATATATTTCTATGGATCTTTCCCCTCTGGACTGATCAAGGACCTTTGCCAATAGCCCTGTAGCGTTGGTATACTGGTGACTGGGATGTACATAAATAACACTCGTCAAGATTTATTGGTATCATTATATGCTATTCTAGGCCACCAAGGATATGCGCCTATCTGCCAATATTAGCTACACGTAAGACATACGTCCTAAATCTGACTAGGATGACTGTCTGGTAGAATATATTTCTATGGATCTTTCCCCTCTGGACTGATCAAGGACCTTTGCCAATAGCCCTGTAGCGTTGGTATACTGGTGACTGGGATGTACATAAATAACACTCGTCAAGATTTATTGGTATCATTATATGCTATTCTAGGCCACCAAGGATCTGCGCCTATCTGCCAATATTAGCTACACGTAAGACATACGTCCTAAATCTGACTAGGATGACTGTCTGGTAGAATATATTTCTATGGATCTTTCCCCTCTGGACTGATCAAGGACCTTTGCCAATAGCCCTGTAGCGTTGGTATACTGGTGACTGGGATGTACATAAATAACACTCGTCAAGATTTATTGGTATCATTATATGCTATTCTAGGCCACCAAGGATCCGCGCCAATCTGCCAATATTTGCTACATTTAGGACGGACGCCCTAAATCTGACCGGAATGGACACAGGACTCTATGATAACCGAAAAATATAGGCCGTAAAGGATCTGGGCCTATCTACCTCTAACGGCAAAGTCTGTCTCCGCTTGAGGCTTCTTCCTGGCATGCGTTTCCGACGTGCAGTTCGGATAAGATGACCAACACGGCCGAAGTTAACGCTGCAAATCCCGGATCGATGGTGCTCGATTTGCCTTTTCGACTCGGCTTCGTGTGAAGTCATTGCAATACAAAGTCTGTCCCTTTTTCTCATCCTTGTTTTACCGACCTGTCGGTGATACGCTGGCATCTTCTCCATCGGGTGTAATCAATGGCGGGTCGAGCCTACGCAGAGGGGCATGTGGGCATTCAGATTTACATTCCGAAGCGTTGATGGATGAATGTTTAAGCAGATTTGAAGGGCTATTTTCAGCCACTTCGGCGTAGAATTACCACGCAGGTAATGTGTGTGATCGAATGTCACACTACCCGAATGCCACGACGGTACTAATATAGGTTTTAGATCTTTTTCCCGAAATCTGTTTTGCTTTGTTTGAGGGGGACTGGATTACACTGAACATTAGCTCAAATATTATCACCAGAGCTCAGGTATAGTATTGGCTATCGTAAAGGAGGGGTTTGAGATTGAAAAGGTGCCTGTATATCTATCCACAGTCAATTGTTTACACAAGAATATCTGTCTCGGTACTCAGGCTTCGACTTCCTATTTAAAAAATAGGTTTAATATGTAATAGGGCATAACAACGGCGCTTGAAACAAGTGATCTTTGAGTTACCAAGTCTAAATTTTTTTTTATCCTATGCCCAGCTCAAGGCATTTTGGCCATACGCTGTCTTGCCGTCCAATATAGCGAATAAACTCCTTGGGGATAAGTATCCCTGGTGTCAATGTCCTGTAAACTAGAGCACTCCGCAAGGTGTTGTCTTTTCATAAAACCATCGCTACAAAGCGGACAGATCGGGGAGGTAGCCACCCCAATCTTATGTAGGTGTTTTTGGAGATAGTCATGTCCGGTTAATAAGCGGAAACAGGCCACTCCCGTCCCTCTTGGTAGATCAGTAGGGATTCTTCCCTTGTTATTCAATAGGCAATCCCAACTCCTTCCATGTATATCCCTCTGATACTGCAGTTTTCTTTGTTTCTTGAACTGAGATTTTAAGTCCTGCAGTTCCGAAAAGGGAGAGGTGGAGAAGGTTGGGGCTGGGAAAGGGCCGATTTAGCCAATCTGTCAGCTTCCTCGTTAACCCTTTATCCCACTGTGACTAGGAATCCACTGGGAGAACAATCTCACCACCACCCTCAATGAGGCGACTGATAGTTTCTTTGCAATATGCCTCTGCCATTGAATACGCGTGGTTTCTATCAGTAAGAGCCTGAATTGCTGCGGTTGAGTCGATAAATAAGATGTAGATATAATAAAGATGTAGATAATCTCCGTGTTCCTTGCAAATTTACAGGGATACAAGTAAAAATTAGCTATATATTGAGGCGCAATATAATTTATGAATCATTTTAAGGGGATTCAGTACCCTGTATACACGCAATGTTAAATTGCTCAATTTCGATGTACCTTTTTTGAAAAACTACTGTTCGTATCAACTTGAATTTTTTTTTTGTGCATTACATAAGTCTTGTATATTACTTTAAGGTTATGGTTTTTTAAAACAATTGTTAGATTTTTTTTTTAAATTATACGTAAACAACCAAAAAAATGTGTAAATTTTCAAAGTTTTTAAATTTTTAAAAAATAATTACCCAAATAATTTATGAAAATTTAACCTCAGATTAAACTATGTTATACAGTGCATAACTGGAAAAAAGAATTACACATAAATATGCAGTAGTTTGGCAGAAAAGGTACATCGAAGTTTGAAATTTCATGTTTTGAGAAAAGCGCATTTAAAGATTAAAGTCTTACTTTATCAAAACATGCCAGCACCATACACATTGTTTTGTGGATTAGCTATTAGCTTATCCTCTTCCCTCTTCCTTTTAAGCCTTTTTTCTCTCCTTTTGTTTTTTGTGTTCTGGGTGTGGGCATATCTTGCTCGCAAAAGACGTTCCTGGTCGAGACGTTTCATTGAGTTTATCATGAACTCTCCTGGCACAATCGACAATTTGGAGAGCACTTTGACTTTTGTCACATTTCCTACATTGAAGCAGGCAACAGCATCGTATACTCCAAAGGACAGAGTGTCTATGTGAACAAAAGTCGATTTAGGAACTCTCGACCAGATAACATTGTTCAGGCTTTCATTTGGATTCTGGGTGTTACCGTGCAAACACTTTTTAAGAAGTTCAGGGTGGGCCAAATCTCTGAAAATGGGACGCAATGTTTCCATTACAGCAACAGGCAGGCTATTCTTGTGGCAATACGTTTCATTCTTGGCAACGGCTTTGTTGTATCTGCACCAAGAATCCTCGCCTTTGGGGCAGAAACCATGCTGTGGATTGGCATCGGTCGACACTTTATGCAAGAATATTGCCCACACTGCCTGCTTCATGTCGTGTACACTCTGGAGGTTTCTACGGATTGCCAGTCCATAGTAGCTTTGAATAAGCTCTATTTGGGTGTCGGTCAATCTATTTTTTCCAGCGAGACGTTTCCCATCTGAAAGATTTTGCCCCTTCATGCTTGATTTTAGCTTGCGTAGCCTTGTGCCCATTCGTTTCTGTACATGGCCTATGCACTCCAATTTTTCAATTGGGTACTCGTTGCCATATACAGACTTTTGGCTGACAGTATTGTATGCTTTTGAGTCCCCGTCACCCAAGTATTTTGTGTATCGCACATCATATTTTTCAGACGATCGTTCAAACATTGAAAGAGCGCCACGCACTTCCATCATTCCGCTGACGCCATTGACGTTTTTCTTACAGTTTGCAGAATGCACTCGTTTGTCCTTACACATACAATGCTTGGACAGCACTTCAACATCTAACACTTTGCCAGTATCTACACTTGTGATACTGACAATACCATTCAGAGACGTGTAGCCTCGTTTGTGCCACGATCCATCAACTGCCACAGCTAGATTTGGGGAATTGTTTTCGGAAACAGCTTCTGCAGCCGCTTCCACCATGGTTTCTTCGCACACTTCTTTCATAACCGTTAGAAGTTGAGTCGTGTGTCGGGCAAACCTTGACGGAGGATTTGGCAAATTCATAATGCCGCAAAACATTCTTCCTGCCTCAGCACCTTTCCCGATGGATCGAAGCGCATACACAAATCGAGTGTTTACAACGTGCGTCTTTGAATTATCTGCCTGCCTCTCAGACGTGTCGAAATCCAGGGTAAAATTACACTCACTGCATTTCAACTGCAACTCTACAGACAAGCCTGAATATTTGCCAATAGTCAGATCAAGTCCATTTTCGCACACTTTGCATCTCACGTGCTGTTTAAAAACTCCAGCTAGAATACCAGCATCTATGATGATATTTGCCTCATAGTATGAAGAGTTTGAATAACTCTCATTTAAATCAGGAATTTTTTTCTCGCTGGTAGATGTCTTGGTCTGTGATGAACAAGTTTCTGTTTCAGTAACTTGTTTCTTTCCATAGAAATTACCCTTCCTCTTTCTGAACACTTTGGTGGTTGATCGAGGCATTTTAAACGCTATTATATCAAACTAAATATTTCTATTTCAACAATGAAATAGTAGCAAATAAAGTTCGAAACAAACTTGACAAGCGAAATATAAGAAAAGAATCAGTAAAAGCAAATTACGAATCTTGAAAAAGACAGCGCGTTTGAATTTAAACTGAATGTAAATAAACAGGAAGAATCATACAGTCAAAGTCGCAGTGAATGCATATCCCACCAACATAAACTCAAAATTAAATATTAGACTAATTAAATTTAAAATAAAACAAAGTTAAGGATTAAAACATGTGGGTTTGTTTACGTTTTGCCTTTCAAAAGAGGGCGTTTCCCTCAGCGAAATTATTTGTTTACTTTTTGAAAACGAAATTTAACTTACTTCCAGACCGCGTAGAAACCAAAGCAATATACCAATAGAAAGGTAAGAATTCAGAGAATAATATGCACTAAAAATCTTAAATACGATTTTTTTTTCGATTTTTGGGTACTGAAGCCCCTTAACAAATCTATATCTGGGATTACAAATCCATAAATAGGTAAGTAATTTTATTTACGTCGCACTGTAGAAATCCATGGGGCTATTAGCCAATATCCGGAACCAAACCCGTATTATAAGATCCGATGACGTAATTTTGTACCATGATCAGTTGACGAAGCCACATCTCAGATGGCACACCCCGTTCTCCAAATTTCTACATCATGTCAACGTGAGGACATTTGAAGCCACGGCAGATTTAATGTGAACCAGCTCCCTTTGTACACGACGGTCTTTGGTTGGATTCGAACTTGTATTCCTCCGGTTGCTAATATTCTAGTCTTCCGACCGATCAGATCCAAAAAGAGATTGATATTCTATTAACGATAGACAAATAAAAAAAGCGATGTATCGCCACGATATCACGAGTGGTTACTGTACGATACATGTTATACAAGTAACAGACCCAAATAATATACATATGAACCTGGAAGCAGAATTAAAGCATTGCATGCCATCGTGTTTTGAACCGAATAGTCTGTTATCGATTAGATCTGTATCGGATACCTAAATGTACTTGATTTACATCTTCGAACTGAAGCAAATTTGTAATTGAATGCCTAAAAGGCATTTAAGGGGTTAAAAACCTTTTAAATTTTCAAAAAAAAAAATCAAAAATAAAATATTATAATCTAATTTTAATGCTCTGTTTCTTAGCAACGTTTTAAAACAAACCTGGTGTAAAATTTCACTCTAGAACGGAAGTTATGGTTAAAAGAGTGAAGCCCTTAATCAAACATTTAGAGACTGATGGTTTGTTTACATTTTGTACTTCGCCGATATCAGCGATCACAAAAATGTATTTTGACTACGCTCTATATTGCTAAAGCCATCTCCATGTGCATTGTTTTATTAATCTAATTTTTTATCTGGGAACAAGGTACTTTGACTTCTACTTTTAGTTTCAGTTGTTTCCTTCCTTTACTGCGAAAGAATTTCACAAGCGAATTGTTTTTAAACGACGATATCTCAAAACTGTGATTTTACCACTTGCACGCAAGATTTCTCTGGAATGGTTGGTTAGAATCACATGAAATTTTAATTGATTATGTAAACCATATATATGTTTAAAATGACCAATTTGTTTGTCTATCCTGTTGAAAGTTTTTGAAAAAAAGTTAATTTTGTGTTAAAAAAAAAAAGAAAAAAATTCATTTTTTTTTATTAAAACATTTTTGTAAGAAATTTCATTGTAATTATATACTATATATTTTTAAGTATGTAAAAAAATTCAGCTCAGAATAATAATTATTTTGCCCAGAATACTGCGCGCGATATGCACCATATAATATTCTAACAACAAATATATTTAAGAGGTAGAAATTTTTTTTTAATAGTTTACAAAAGATAAAGGTAGTTAAAATCTGCAAATAAAATTTAATTTATGTGAATAATTTATTCATGGAGATATTAAGATTCGAAATGGAGTGATTTTTTGTGTGCATATTTTGACATTTAAAAGGTACCTAACCCCTTAAGTACAAATTTGCTTCAGTTCGTCTCTTCATTTTTCGCAACAGTTCGTACATATTAAGTAGGTATTTCATTAGAGCTAATTATCGTTGCAGTTGCGAAACATGCAAATACCTCGAGATTATGTCCTTCGTTTACTGTGTTTCTCAATAATTAGCCAATCTTCATGTAACGGCTGTTGTAGAAGTTTAGATTAGTTTATAATGTCGATATACACTCCAAACCCGATAATTAACATGACATTTTCTGGTGTCATTTCAGGGATAGAAAAGCGTCTTTGCAATTAATTGTCGGGAAGTTACGTGGGGATCAGTCTAATTTATATTCGAATATAAAGACTCGCCGCTCAAGCGGTATAGTGGATAAAGCACTCTGCTCCCACGCTTTGGGTTCGTGGCTCGATTCCCGACTAGGGCTACCTGTCCTAGGGCTGGTTGTATGTGATGTCCGAGGAAGAAGTCAAACTCCAGCCCAAGTGGTTCCTCACCAAAAAGTGGATAGCTACACCCCCTATGTCTTTACCAGTGATGAATTTGTGCGTTTGTAAAATAAAACCTGTATTCTTCTTCTGTATCTGTCCTACTTCAGATCACTGGGCTTGATCTCGTGTTTCACAGTTCAGGAGACACACGTCAACAACAACATATAAAGACTCACCCTATTCACTTTTTGGCCGATCAGAATGGATTGCATAAAATGCATGAGCTTTTCGGTTAAATACATGGAGAAGTACGCTATTAAAAAAATTTAGTACAGCTGCAGTCTACGTTTATATCGGAGGCAACAGCCTTGCCGATTTTTTTGGCGTACTTCTAAAGTTGCCAAGGAAAGAATTATTTAAAAAAATCTTTTTCTTTCAAAAATATTTTTCTTTTTGCAACGGAAAATGACAGCTTCAAAAGACATTTGAGAACGTTTTGAAAAGTATACGAATATTTTAAAACTTCCACAAAACGTAAGAAGTTTAAACTGAATTAAATATGATAACAAGTAACAAAGAAGTTGTTGAAGGTGTTTTATACTCTTAACCCTCTAATGCAGTGCTCTCCAACCTTTTTATCTCCGCGGACCGGATCATCGTTTGATAATTTTAACGCGGCCCGCTGAGGAGGGGGGGGGGGACGTTGATTGTTTATATTTTAGATTGTTTTGATTTAATAATTTTAATTTATTTGTATTTAAACATGCCTTCAAAATAAAATACAGTTACACCAAAAAATGAACATAAAGTGATTTAACATTTTAACTCAATAGAACGCTAAATCAATGAGAACCCTGAGTTTGTTTCATTGAAACGAGACAGTTTCATCAGGGGGTAGTATGAGACAATGACACCCGAAGTGTGTTGCTTATGTCCAGTTTATTCCGTTGTTTAGTTTTGGTTGCTGTCACTGCAGAAAACCCCGCTTCACACAGATAGGTTGTCGGAAATGGCAATAGGGATTTAAGTGCTGTGGTGGCAATCTCAGGGTATTCCGCCATGACTTTAATCCAGAACACCGGCAGAGTTATTGTCTCGAACGTAGTTTTAAGGCCGCCTTCATTTGCAATCTCCAGCAATCTTCTTCTTGCACAGACATGCTAGATTCGCCTGATTTGTTGACAAATGGGTTGCGGATCCATTCCTTACTAGTTCGTGGGTCTTTTGTGGTTGGAAAGTAGCGATCAAACTCTTTTAAAAGCAAAGACAGGTGATCGTGCACCAACTGGGAGAATGAATGTTTAGGCTGTCTCGCCTAAAATCCCCTTTAATGTCTGAAATATGTCCAAAATGCCTCTGTTCACGCGCCGTCCTCACCACTTCAGTTTGGCCTTAAATGCAGCTACTTTGTCTGCCAACTTGAAAACAGCTATCACATTTATCAAAATTGGAAAATAGAGACATACAGAATTCAGAAATCATAATTGAAGCTCTACTATCAGAACAAATTTCAAGTTATGATGTACCGCCTCCTAATTTGAGTGGACATTTCATAGATAAGAACCGCGCAAACCCGAGAGAAATACACCACAGTAAATAAAATGGAAATAATTTAATGTTCCTTGGGCGGCCCGGTACCATTTGATCCACGGACCGGTACCAGTCCGCGGCCCGGGGGTTGGGGACCACTGCTCTAATGGATATGTATTTTGATCCTTCTCCATGTATATTGATGGATAATAATACCTTTTGAAATAAGAAAGTAGCAGTTGCAACGCACGCAATTAAAATTAAATTATCCTACCACCCGCCCACTACAAACGCTTCGAATAGCCTTTCTATTTAATATTTAATTTATATTTTATAAAATTTGTAGGGTTCTAAATGTAATGATAACGTTAAAAATTCGAGTAAGATATTTTCAAGTATTTGCTTAGAAATAAATTAGATAGAGAAATGTTTAAATTAACAAGAGCCCTATTTCTAATTAAGCTCTTGATTAATTGAACCTCAGTGAACAAATGTTTTCATGTATCATTAGTCAGAAACCCAATTTATTGTGAACGATGGTTCGAAAAAACATTTTCAGTGGACAGTGCTTTGAAAAGTAGTGCTTCGCTTTTAAAAATACTGTATCACATCTGTTAGCAAAAAAGCGTTTTGAAATATGATTGTGTAACTAAGATAGTTGAGCACAGCATAGAGATTATGCCATCTAAGAGAACCTTGTTTAAGTTTAGGGATAAAGTACATGTAGCAAAACTTATTATGAGTGAAGTAACATGTTTCAACATGTATTTAACCAAAACGATTTTTATTCAAAACAAAAATAATATTTTGTATTGTATGAGACGATAGTTATTCATTTGAAAGAGAAAAATATATGAAAAGGTTTTTCAATGACAAACCAGATGGTTTGCGAAGATTTTACTGTTGTCTAAATGTTATTGAATGATACACATTGAGGTCACACCTTAAAATGTTGTACACTGTTGTTGTAGCTACGTTTGGCATTTAATCTCACTGGTGTTAACCGACCACTCGTTTTCAATTTGGAATTTATTGTTTAGAATTCTTATTTTGGACGTATTGAATTGTAGTCACATACAGGTGGTTATCAAAATAATGGAAACACCTGCGAATAAAACTGATATTTAAAAATGCGCTTCGTAAGCATTAAAATATAACCCTAGCTACCAGTTTTTTTTTAATATAAAAGGTACTATATATGATGGTAGTATAAGTTAACTTTAGTGAAGTTGTATACGTCGTGGATTTTTGTCAAAAGTATAAAATGTCAGACCTCACAGACTTTCAAAGAGGTCGAATTGTAGGAGTCCGACTAGTTGGAGCAACTGTGACCGAAACATCCCAGCTTTTAGGCGTTTTTAGAGGAATGGTGTCTAAAGTCATGACAACGTACACACAGAGCGATAAGACAAGCTCCGCAAAGCTAAATAGTGGACGGAAGGAGAGGCTGAGTTAAAGAGAACGACGGATATTGAAGCGGATTGTAATGTCTAAAAAGAAAACAACTGCAGCCAAAGTGACCGCAGAGCTCAATCAGCATCTGGATTCTCCAGTGTCAATCATTACAGTTAGGAGGCAACTACATAAGCAGCCATATTAGTAAAGGAATCCTTATAAATCCAGTGTGTTTCCATTATTATGATAACACCCTGTATATACAGAAAGAAAACACGTAACACGCGGAAACACAAATGCGACCTATATTTAGTTTGACAGAAAATGACTCTTGCTTTTGTACAAACGATTTCTATTAATGTTTCCGAATCACTTAGTTCCAAATTTTTTTGCTTTTCTTATGCTATCCAGCAACAAAAAGATAGGTAGGTACAGTCAGTACCGGCTATATGGTCACCCTGTTATAAGGTCACCAAGCTTATAGGGTCAGTTTTCTAAAGTTCCGTCGAACTTAATAGGGAAACATGTGTTAAAAAGCGCGCCGCATATATAGTCCTTTTATTTTTCTGGTTATCGGTTATAGGGTCTGTTTTTCATCTTTTCAATGAGGTTATCAGGTTTTTTGTTGTTGAGAAATAGTAATTGTAACATTTCTTGAGGCGAGGAGCAATGTATGGAATGATCAGAAGAAAAAAGTCTTCGAAAGATATGAATCTGCCAACGTCTTCAACGTTGATGAATGTAGACTTTTTTATCGGATCTTGACAGACATAACTCTTTGTTTCAAAGGTGAAAAATGTGTAGGGGCAAGAAAAGTAAGGAACGCTTAACCGAATAGTGCAGTATGCTTTGGCGTGGAGCTTACCATGAATTTGGACCAAGGTCCCAGTCCACACTAGAAGAAAAAACACCAGACCATAATTCCACCTCCGCCGAATTTTACTGTGGCCACAATGCATTCTGGCAGGAGGCGTTCTCCAGACCCTACCATTCAAACGGTAGGGTGTGAACCTTCATTCGTCGTTCCAGAGAACCCGTTTAATAGAATTAATTTTTAAAATGCTCTTAGAGAAGTTTAATTAATTGTTTATGAGCACTATATTCTGATAGGTGAAAAAACCCTGCCAAAATTAAACAGTGTAGTATTGTTCCGCATATATGGTCACCCCGCTTATATGGTCTGATTTTTCTGGACCATTGAGCTGACCATATAACCGATACTGACTGTATTTTATTATCGTTGCAGTTGAACAACACAACGGGCTATTGGCGAGGGTACGAGATCAAACACGAAGTGAAATATTCGAGGAAAACACCACTTAATTTTGACACGCGGTTAAATGACAAGGTCACATCCGAGCTAGCATTTCACTCTCCAAACTTCCAAACCACGCCAACGTGAGGAAATTTGAAGCCATGACAAATTTAACGTGCACCAGCCCCCTTTGTACACGACGGTCTATGGTTCGATTTGATCTCGGAACGTTGATAATCCGTTACTCTTGGATCCGGGATGCCACGGCCTCGAAGAAAAATGGAGGTCAAAACCAATACATTGACAGATTTTCCACAAAAAAAGTATTTATAAAGATTCTTAGAATGGTTGATGGGATTTTAATGTTCAAATAAAAATAATTTAGTTTTATCACGTATTCCTGTTTTATCGCCGAAGAAAACAGGCATGCGAGAACTTGCACTTTCGCCAACAAATAATTATATATATATATATATATACTTTTTTGTGTAAAGTAATTAGAAGTTTTTTAATTTATAGCATACATGAAATTTTACGTAAAATCAAAACTTACAAGCATACCTATGGATAGCATCTGTACAAAACTTTCTTAACTGCTTGCATCTAATGATGCTAGTTAATACTTTGTGCCATCAAAAGAAGTCAACCAAGAAGTCAAGATATGTAAGTGTTATATATTTTCTATTTATTTATTCTATATTTAACTCTATTAACTATAACTCAATGAATATAGCATTCATGTTCATGTATGAAATAATTTCATACCTCTAAATAAAATATAATCATCATATGACTGTTATTGCTGTTAATTCTTATTTCCAATAAAATACAAGACAAAGAGCCCACACCAGATATGTTGGCACAATTAGATTCAACTACATCCCATCCCCCCGTTCAGAAACAATTTGACTTTTTTGACTCAACTAGGGGGCTTCGCCCCCTGCTCGCCTACGCTGACCAACTTTTAATATCATCGAATTTATTTATTGACCAATTTCAAAAATAATTGTACCGTAAGAAAGAGTGCATTCTAAGGTTTCCCGTGATGTTTTCAAATTTAAAAACTAATAGTAATAAGCTACAGATATGACAGTTTTAACAAAGAAGTAACAAAAATATCCCCATTTTTCCCTATTTTCAAAATAATATTATCAGGAACCAAATTGAAATTTCTAAAAAAACTCGACGAGCTGCAAGAATTTACGTAAAAACTTACGGCTGAAGCCAACAAATTTGTACGTGTTTTACTCACTTTCGTAATTTCCTGATCCGTACTTTTTCGGGAAACAGTCTAAGAATCGAGCGAAAAAAGCGAGTTTTCAGTCCTGCGGCTGCGGCGGCAACTTTATTTTAAAAAGAGAGACAAATCCTACATTTTTTTTTCAAGACTTTCAGTCGTTACACTGTTTAAGAATTTCGTTAGAACCGGCGAACTTTTCCGTAAATTTTTTGGGAGATGTAGTATCCAATAGAACAGCGATTTAATGCGAAATATGGTAACCTTTTTTGTTTTGATACAACTAAAGGCAATCCTAAGACAACGCTAATACTGGTAGGTATTTAATTAACGTTGTACTTGAGCAACACATCGGGGTATTGACGACTGTCCGGGAGCAGTCCCCAAAGCGAAAGATCCGAGGACCACCACGTAATTTTGAACCAAGGTCAGGTGAAGAACCCTATGACGGAAAAGTCATGGGGTTCGTCAAACCATGGCAATGAAATTTCGTTCTATGATTGGTTAAAATACGAGCATGAACGGGAAAAATTAATTATTTCATTTACAAATTTAAATAATTAATTATTCCCGTCATTGGATTTATTGGTGCATTCCTCATCTTCAATTCCATACATAACAAATTAAATCGCCAAGATGGCGGCCATCTTCATTTGGCGAGAAAAATTACTTGGAGAAAAACATGCCTCGGATACTACATCTTTACCATATTTTGTAAAATTTTGCTGGAACACAGATTAAAGCAAGCATATTTAAGAAAAGCAGGTAAGTTGGCGAATAAATATCGTAATAGTGAATTTTTCTACTGTATATATCCGTCGTTGCCATTCGACAATAAGCAAATAACATCTATTTCGGTGCCACGTACGTTAATAAAGTATCAAACCTTATACGGTAATTTTAGTTAACGTCGTACTAGAGCAATACAACGGGCTATTGACGACGGTCCGGGATGAGTCCCTTAAGAGAAAGAACCGAGGACAACACCTCGTAATTTTAAACCACGGTCAGATGACGAAGCAACACCTGATCTGGCACCCCACTCTCCAAACTTCCACGCCAACCCAACCAAACCTTATATAGACTAGGTGTTAGAGAGTTATAGTTTGCAATTCATGCTTGAAATTATTTTTATTTTTATATTTATTTGGTTGGTAAGTATTTTAATTAACATCACACTAAAGCAACACAACGGTCAGGGAAAAAGATCAGAAGACAATACCTCGTAATTTGCAACCACAGTATGTATTCGGACTGCAACTTTTCCTATCAATTTTTGGGGGCGCGGTACAGGATTGGTAATTGGTAATTTTTAATTAACATCGTACTAGACGGGCAACACAACGGGCTATTGACGACAATCCGGGATCAATCCCCAAAGGAAAAGATCTGAGGACAGCACCACGTAATTTTTGAACCATGGTCAGATGACTCACGGGAGGGGGAGAGTAGCGGATTGTCAATCGGAGAGTTGAGAGTTCTAATCTGGATCCAACCAAAGACCGTCGTGTACATTGTGGCAAGCGCACTTGAAACCTGCCGTGGCCTCAACAATCCTCAAGTTGGCGTGGTGTGGAAGTTTGGAGAGGGAATTCCTCCTCACAGGTGTTAACCTCGGATTGATCTATTCGGGACTGATCCCGGACCGTCACCAATTGCCCTTTATAGTGCTCTAGTGTGACGTTAATCCAACGACTAGATTTGGTAGGTATATGTTTTTAATAAACGTCGTACTATATATATATATATATATATATATATAGAGGAACAAAACGCTACTAAATTTAAAAGAACGATAAAAATTAGTTTTCAGAACACAGTTCGCGCCAGCATCAGAGCAGTCGGTCTCATGAAAATGTGCAGTTTTAACAAATGTCCTGTTTGATTTTGTAGTTTTGAATTCCAGTGTAGTCTGTACATGCACTATTTCGCAATATAATCCACTTTAGAAATCTGTAAGATAATTGGGTCTTTATGCATTAACAACGGCGGACACTAGGATTACGTTTATGAAAGCATTTTCAGTTTTCCCCCAAACTTTAAAATTATAGACACATACTGTCGCTTGCAAGCGAAACAAATAGACACGTTTATTCAGTATTTCCTAATTTTATTTGAGTTTCATTCGCTGATCAAGCAGAATCACAGTGTTTCCACTGTAGTACTAAGAACACAACTGATTTTCTCCAAACAAATAATTCAGATTGCTTTTTGCAAATACACTTTCAATTAAAAATCGAATCACGTTTTAAAAGGCCATACTGATAAACCAATCGCAGCTTTCAAATTTCAATTGCTGTTTTCTTAGTGAATGGACTAAGCACATTAACGGATACTTTCAAAGTAAAATGGATGTGTTAGAACTGACTGAATCCCATCAAAAAGTCCTGTGTAATTATTTATTCAACGAGCGTTCAAACGTACTCTGAATTCAATACATTAGTTCGTCAAACTAACTTTTTTCTTTTAAATTCTAAATGCCTCCAGGTAGAAAACACTCGCTATTTACACAATGCACTAACTACTTGAATCAGAGTCAATGCAAACTGAAAAGGGATGCTTACAATGATGGCGTATGGATGAATAAAAGGACCCAAATTCAAGGGTTAAATATACCTTTATACGGTGCAAAAACGTTACGTGCAACTTTCAAAGTGGTTATTCACTTAAACATTCGTTTGATTAAATCGTATTGTTAAGTTTTTAACTCTAATTTATATCCATTGGAAACTAGGCAGATAAACGTTAAAAAGTGGTTGAATGTTTAAGGCGCAAGACCGCGGTGAGTTCAAACAGAACTTTTTAAGTGTTAATCTTGGGTTGCTAAGTTAAAATTGTGAATTCTATTTTTCAGCTGTTGCTTTTTCTTTATTTGTGAATAATGTGTGTAAAAAAGTCGGTTGTTTTGAGGTTTTATGGCGAAAGGGGTGTATTTGGTCAAGCTACACCAAACACAAGACAACGAGAAAGGTATGTATTAGGGATGCGACATCGATGTCGATGTTTTTTTAAAAAACATCGATGTATTTAACATCGATGTATTGGGGTCAATGTTTTTGTAACATCGATGTTTATACCTGTCGATGTTTTTAAGTTGTCGATGTTTTATTTTTAAATGAAAAAAGTACCGTTATAAAAATTTAAAAAATAACCAATTAGCATAATTTTCATAATCAGCAAATTGAACATACTTTTAGACCAAAGTGACCCAGGATGAAGGGTCTGAAAAGTAGGGCTGCGACATCGATGTCGATGTTTTATAAATATTGATGTTTTAGAAAAAAACATCGATGTACTGGAGCCGATGTCGTATCACTAGTTGCTAAACCAGTTTTAAGAAATGGGGACACAAGTTTAAAAAAAATTTTAATTTTAAAAACATCGATGGTTTGGGGGCGATGTATTATCAACATCGATGTTTTAATTTTGAACATCGATGTTTTGTTCTCGATGTCGCATCAATAGTTCCTAAACCCGTTTTAAGAAATGGAGAAAAAAAGTTTAAATACACTGAATTTTTAAAACATCGATGGTTTTGAGGTGATGTATTATCAACATCGATGTTTTAATTTTGAACATCGATGTTATAAAACATCGATGTCGCATCCCTTGTATGTATATTTATTAACGTCCTACAGCAGAAACCCATCGGGCAAGTGACGACGGTCCGGTATCGACAACGAATTAGAAGGTAGGTATGTACATGACCCTACAATAATGGACCGGACGGCAAGATGTGATGGTATATGGGAAAGAATACATGCTTTAATATGGGGTTTGTCCCCTACGTGCTGCAATTACACTAGCAACCATTCTTGGCATACTTTCAACAAGGTTTTGATACACAGCTATGGGTATTTGTGTCCATTCCTGCTGCAAGAATATCGCCAGCTCAGCTGTAGATTTCGGACGTGGTTCCATGGTTCGTAAGCGTCGCTCTAACTCGTCCCACAACTGTTCTATGGGGTTTAGGTCGGGACTCTGAGCAGGCCAGGGAAGACTTTTTACATCCATATGTTAATACCATTGCTTGACAGAGGCTGCAACATGGCATGGAGCATTAACTTCCTGGAAGTAACATTCGTCCATTCCATAAACATTCAAAAGTAGGATGAACCTGATTGCCCAAAATGTTCATGTAGGTGTTCATGCGTTCAATTGACCAGGAAAAACATGCAACGTTCCCAGGCCATACCACGAAAAACATCCCCAAACAAGCAGTCGGATTTTATGCAAATCCGCTGGCGTACGGTTCATTATTATAGGGTAGTGTATTTTACTTAACGTCTCTATTCTTTAAGGTTTTTTTTTTCTAATGACGGGCACATTTTGACCGAAGTCATTGGCTACTACAAGGCCGGAAGTGATGGCCACTTGTGAAGGAGCACCCAGTGGGAGGGCCATCATTGCCCCTAACAATTACTTCGTAATTTTTGAACCATGTTCAGATGACGAAGCAACACCTGAGCTGGTATTCGGTTTTACAAACATCCATGCCCGAACCCGCATTCGAACCGGGGACCTTCCGATCTAGAGGCTAACACTTTAACCACTATACCGGTTGGTCGGCTTCTTTAAGGTTTAGAACAAAGGATATTATATGAATCGAATGTGCATGTGAATTGGAATGCGATTAGATCTGGAAATTGAATTGGATATTACCCCTATTTTCCCAGCGGTATGCAGAGGCAAGAATAAGAAATACTGGCTCAGGGAAGACGAATATCTAAGGACAAGTTTAATACTGATTTAATTTGTTCCTAGACATGAATAACTCATAACCTTAGCGATTTAAAGTTTTGGTTGTAGCGGAGACACACGCTTCGTGTCCAACCCTGTTGAATGTCCAATCTCGAATCCGTCCTCGAAGCGCCCCTTCTACTTTCTCCCCACCGAAAGGGGTCCACAAGTTTCGTTTCCCATAAGGGAATGGCGTTTTTTGCTTCATAGGTTGTTTTCTGTTTTCTCCCGCGTGATGTTAATCAACAGTCTCATTAGAGCAACACAGCGGGCTATTGGCGACGATTCGGGATCAAACCCGAAGGGAAAGATTCAAGGACTGCACCAAGTAAATTTGAGCCACGATCAGATGACGAGGCGATACCTGAGCTGGTACCCCACTCTCCAAACTTTCACACCACGCCAACGTGAGGGCATTTGAGGGATGGAGAGATTTAACGTGCACCAGCCCTTTTTGTACACGACGGTTGGTTGGATTCAAACTTTCAACCCTCCGGTTACTAATCTGTTAGTCTTTTTTTAACAGAGCTACCACTTCCCAACAAGTTAGGGTAAAATGGTAATGGTAATTTTTAGTTAACGTCGTACTAGATCAACACAACGGGCTATTGACGACGGTCCGGGATCAGTCCCTTAAGGGAAAGATCCGAGGACAACACCTCGTAATTTTGAACAAGTTAGGGAAAGAATGTAAAAAGTAGAAGGATAGGTTTGGGTAAAACAAAAGGGAGAACAGTTCGCTTGGGTACCTCGGGTTGTAATTAGGGTTGCCAACCGTTCCGGATCGGCCAGGATCGTCCATTAATTTAAGTTGTTGTCCAGAATCCCGGTTAAATGTCAAATTGCCCCGAGATTTCCGAGAAAGCTATCGACCCCAATATCATCTACACTCCAAAACAGTTATTTCTATTGCACATGACTTCGTGTCTATCCATTGAACATCCGTCAAGTCCAATACTATACGTCTCCAAAACCAATACTACATGTCAGTCTGTTCAGAGCGGGACCATCGTGAAGAAATGGTATTAGTTGCCTTTCAATTCTATTGTATTGTATTTGAATTTTATTTTTAAAATTGAGGCTGGAGACGAACACAAATTTTTATATTGGACTTTCTTAAAATAGAATTCGGAACACTATCAGTTCTGTATAAATAACTAAACCCCAACAATATCTCAATTTTGTATACGAGCATTACCATTTTCATTTTTTAATAGTTTCAAATGCTACAAGACATATATTTTGTACATGAAAAAAATTTCCTTGTGAAATTAGGTATGTTTTTTTTTCCAATGGCAAGGCTGGGTACAGATTGCAAAGACAAATACAATACATAATACAATACAGTACAGAATTGACCGAAGTCATTGTAGCCTTATACAAGGCCAGAAGTGATGGTCACTTGTGAAGGGACACCCAGTGGGTGGACCATCATTGACCCTAACAAAGTAAAGCACAATTTACATCCATGACCTGACCCGGATTCGAACCAGGAACCTTCCGATCCAGAGGCCAACTCCTTGACCACTAGACCGGTTGGTCGGCAAAAATTAGGTATGTTATGTAAAGTAATTTGTCAGTGGAGAAAATATTGTGAAATTACATATACATATTTTAGTTTGGTGCAATATGTCCCAGAACTGTCTCAGAAAAAATTTGCAACCCTAGTTGGGATGCACCTAAAAATGTGTCTATGAAGGCGTGTGATAAAGAAGTTGTGTAGTAAAGATCTACCTATAATTTTTTTAATTTCTAACAGGTTGTTGGAGTTTGGTTGAGTTGTCCTGGTTTAAGGTCGATAGTTGTCACAGATGGTACATATTTGGCCCAAGCACAAGACAACGTCCAGTAATGGACATACACAAACAAGGAACACTTTACTGATATAGAAAAGATAAATAAACCCAGGGTCGGCTAAAAGAATCGAACCTGCATACCTACAACTCGCAGGTTGCTACAGGGGTGGGCATACCCATAAAACCACGTGCCGTTAATAAGAAGGAAGATCAAATGTGATAGGTAAAAGTACCATACACAATTAAAATAATCAAATGCACTAACGTGTATTTGATATATCTGAAAAATAATAGATTACAAATTTAAGAACGATTCCACTCTAAAATAACTCCCGGAAACTTATTTTTCAAGTAATTTCTTTAATAAAAATAATGTGCAAGCGAAATAGTTGAAATTTTTTTACAAAACAACTCTTTAGTTTCCTCATTGATGTTTGCTAATTCAAAAAATATTTTTTAATACATTAGATCAGGCCTCGAAATAGATTTTTTAATACAGGTGCACCTTGTGCACCTAAGTTTTTAAATTAGGTGTACAGATTATATTTTAGGTGCATATTTAAAAAAAAACTTAATATAAGAGCATTCAAGTAATGTAAACTACTTTGTTAGTTGGGTATGTTTGGATATGTTACAAGTAGATAGTAAATAAAAATATTTAAACATTTTTTTTTTCAGCGAAATTATTACTTACAAGTATTCAGTCATCATCAGACATTGGTGGGCAATCAGAAACGTCTACGTTTTTGGCAGATCTTTACCCAGAAGGTTTAGTGTCCATCCTTCATTTTGTATTTTCCCTTCATTGCAGCAAAGCATTTTCTGGATTAAAGTTTTCGCATAGTGTGTATTTAGGAATTTTAATTATGTTCCTTTAGAGCGAAAGAGGTCGATACTAATATTTTGTTCAGACATCAAAATAACATAAAATATGTTTCCCCGCCTTTTTTAACGATAGGTGCACCTAGAGGGAAAAAATTAGGTGCACAATTTTATTTTCAGGTGCACAGTGCACCTGTGCACCCGTGTATTTCGAGCCCTGCATTAGATCCTTTCCTTGTTTCTGCTTCAACAAAATGAGGCATGCTCAATTGAGCAATTACAATTTTTTAAATCTTGAGCAATACTAACATAAAACTTAAATATCACATATAAAAACGAACTTATCAAAATTTAACAAGTTTCAATAGAGTCCCGTGCCCTACTTTCTACATCTGGGTCTGAAACACCCAGGATACCCACATTAAATGCTCCGTTATTGAAATAAGATGTGAATAGTCTATTTCTAACTCCCATCCATAATAATCAAGGAATTCACACACAAAATGTGTTGAACTAGATAATTAGTCAGCAAATTACTTCAATAATTCGTCATGAACATTTAATAAGAATTTTAATGACGGAAAAATACGAAACCTTAAAAGTTGAGCATCAAGTTTTTGTAAGAGACGAAATGAGAAATAAACAACACCATAATTGAAATGAAAAGTCTTCCAGCCCTCTCACAGTAATTAGCATGCACATATATTAAAAACCGAGCTGAAGCACCCAATTATCTAAAACTAATTGGGCGAAATAAGTATTAAAAAATGCCGGTAATTTGGAATTTTTAAACTAGAAAAAGCAATAAAACTCATGAACTCCTTTCACTGTCGTCGGCAGAGTTTCAAAAATACTTAAAAATGCCGTCAGGTATGGAAATGTTGGAAGAAAGATTCTCCCGAACTGTCAAACTGAAAAGTTTCGAAAGCTACCGAACTTGCAAGACGTCCTTATAAACATTTCGCTTAATATATACTCCTTTTTTATGCTATGAGTTTGCATCCTATGTTGTTTAATTGACAGGCGTCTGGTACCTTCATTGTATTAACCCCGATGCTATATTTAGTTCGAATGCAATCGTTAACGGGAAAGTAGACTTACAAACGCACCAAAATCCACTTTCATTTAATTAAGCGTAAAAAAATTAAGGTATCAAAATTTCTTGTCTGGCAAAACTAATTCATCAGTTAGGATAATGTTCGATGGAGTTACAAAAAAACTATAACAAAAACATCGACGCACCAAGAAGGAGTTGTCCGATTGCGATTAAAATGGGTGGATGTGAAACATACATAGAAAAAAAAACGATTAATATTTCAGAACAATTGAATATTTTATTTCAGAGTTTGACCGTTACAAAGAGAAGTCAATAAGGTATTGGTCTACCTCTAGCCTGGATACAAGCTGTCACCCAGCGTGGCATAGACTGATAAACATCCTGAATGGCGTCCGGCGGAATTTCCTGCCATGTTGTCTCCAACTATCGAGCTAAATGGTCAACATTCCGGGATGGTTGCAATCGCCTTCCCATAACGTCCGAAATTGGCTCTATGGGAGAGATATCAGGAGACCTAGCTGGCCGAGGAAGTATTGGGAAAGCTTGAAAACGATTCATAGCAACTCATGCCGTGTGCGGCCGGTCATTATTTTGCTGAAAGAGAAGTCCGATGTGTCGCAACAAACGGAACACAACCGGGAACATTAACACAACCAGTAGTAGAGTCTATTTATCTGAGTGCTGTAAGTGTGCCAGATATGACTACCAAAGGGGTCATGCTATCAAAGGAGATGGCACTCCAGACCATAGCGTCCTGTTGTTGGCATGCGATAGTAAATCCCGGATCCCCACGCTGCCCTGAACGTCTTGAGAAACGCATGTGGTTGTCGAAAGGAAACAGTTGGAAACGGGACTCGTCACTAAAGACTATACGTTCCCAGTCATCGTCGTTCCAAATGGATCTAGCCCGGCACCACTGCCCCTTCTGGGTGCGTCGATTTTTTTTTTAGCGAGTGTGCATTTTAGATAAGCGTAATAGGTCTTTCAACCAAAACGCGTTTATCCGCTATTGAGATTTTTTGTTTATTGTTTAAATTTAAAATGTGTACTGCGAATATGATCTTAAATGAATTAAATGAAATTAATTTTTTACAATTCTTCTCAATGTATCTCCTTAGTGTAAATAAAAACTTCATAAAGCTCCTAAAATTTTTAATTTTTGGTTTGAAATATTGCTTACTTATGCTTTTTTTTTTTTTTTTTTGCGAAATGTTGGGTGCAAAGTATATGTTTGCATACCAATCAAGCGATGCACTTACCAAATAGAGTTAATTTCATTTATTTCTATACAAACTATTAGTTGAATTTAAATTTTCAGGATGCAAAGGAAATTAATGCGCGCGGGTCTAGTTAATTATTGATAATTTATCATAATCTATGACCACGTTTTATGCAATAACCTTCGAATTCCTTAATATATTTTTGGACCAAACTTCAGAGGCTTTCTATCAAAAAACAAACAGTCTCTAAATTGCATACAAATACACTCAAACCTGTGTTTGTGTGGTAGATAGGGATCGCATAGAAAAAGGCATAAAAAATCTTCCAAAACTTCACGAGTAGCTATAAAAAATATTTTTCGCAATACATTTAAAAAATATTATTTTTTATGCGGTGAATACGGACCGCATAAAAAAAGTCTCACGTAGAAAATAACTCAAAACCTTACGAAATAACTAGAAATTGCTTTTTTAAACGAAATCATGACACGAGGATTGGCAATACTTGGAATCTCGTCAAACCTTTTGGAATCTCATTTAGAAATCTCGTTTAGAAAATACACATGCGAACATTTTTAAATATTTTATTTACATACATACTTATTTTACACATACAAAAATTTTCAAAATGTATAACCATTATCCTTTGTAGTCTGACAATTCGCGGATTTTCATGTGGCGAACTGGTTCAAAATCACTTTCGTCACTTGAAGATACTACCTCGCATTCGTTTAGGATTGACTTTTTTTCAGTTACCATGTAGTTCATGATCAGAAAAAGTGCAAAAAATTTAGAAATGCGAAATTAATTCAGAGTGAAAGAAACACGAGTTTCTGTTTTATTCCCGTTCTTTGAAAAATATCGTCTATCCCAAATATTTGGAAATCGTTTACATTGCGCAAAGAACAAAAATGAGTAACACAATACAATTTTTTTCATTTAAGTAATTTTTATTGATAACTTCGGCAATTATGTTCTAATTTGATTGAAATTTTGAAAGGATTGTAAATAGATTGTACTGAATAAATTTTGTTCACACACCGCACAAAAAAATATCGCTCAAAAATTATTTCGAACAAAAAAAAATTTCGCACAAAAAAAAGATCGCACAAAAACAGATTTGAGTGTACGGCAATAACTTCGAAAGTTGGTTTAGGAAGACCACGGGCTTCTTAAGTGATATCTTTAATTCTGCATTCCACATTCCTTTTAACACATCGGATTTAGTTTTTTTGCATTTTGCTTAGTTTAAAGTATCTGAATTCAAAATACACTCTATAACAAAAATAAATCTACGCATTAAGAAGATGCAGAATTATAGCCGGGCTAGACCTACTTGGAACGGCTCTAACTGGAAACGTACAGTCTTTAGTGACGAGTTCCGTTTCCAACTGTGCGATGATGACAACCGCAGATGTGACTGGAGACGTCCAGAACATCATGGAGATCCTGTCCTTACTATCACACGCCACACATGCCCACAACAGGGCGTATGTATATTCTTTACATGTATGTTCTTTACATGTTTATGTATGTTCTTTACATCAACCATCAACCAAACGGACCCGTTCTTGGTGTGTCGATTTTTTTTGTTATAGAGTATAGATACTTTTGATAACACAGAGAGATAGAGAAATTGACGTCACTTGAGAAACGCAACAGGTTATTGGTGACTGTCCGGGATCAATCCTAAGAGAAAGATAAGATGTCACGCATACACAACACCTCGTCTTTTTAACCACTGTCAAATAACAAGTTCAACACCTGAGATGGTACCCACTCTCGAAACTTCCGTACCAAGCAAACGTCGGGATATTTGTGGCCATGATATATTTAAACTAAACCAGTTCCCACGTACATAACGGTCTTTGCTTCAATCGAGTTTCTTTAAAATATACGTTATTGTAAATACTCGAGTAATTCTTGATAATTCTTGCAAGAGTCGAAACTTTAATGGTTCATAAAATAGTTTCCTTGAAGTTCTCAGTTAGAAAATTGCCTTAATTAGTCGATGCAGTTCAAAATGATAGCAATTAGTGCGCAAAATTTCTATTCCAGATTGCACCGCACCCAACACACATTAGAGCGATTAGAACGAGGATTAGAAATTTCACTTATGTTCTTGGGTTTCTTCCAGTCTCCCAGATATTCGTTCCTCCTTTAACGACCGAAACCCACAGCTGTCCATCGAAAATACTCCATGAATAAAGCATTCAATAGCCTTGAAATTTGCATGATGAGCAGAACAGGGAAGAATACGTACAAGCAATAAGCACTGAAGCTTACATACAAAATCTTTTTGCATCGATAACGCCTATGTAAACAGTATGAAATCAGAGCCAGTTTTAAATATATATATATATATAGTGGGTTTGAATCCCTTTAGTCTTTACAGGACAAATTCCGGACAGTTTCCTCAACTCTTGGAGCTAAACATTAACAATGTACAACAAAAAATCATTTATGTTTCGTAAGACCAATCACAGCATATACTTGCCCAATTTGAGGGTGATACTAATGAAACTAACATTAAAAAGAATCGAACAGCTGCAAAATCTCTTCTCTCATCAGGCAATCATTAAATTCAGATAGTTTGACCCGCGATAGAGATATTCTAAATTCTCTTAAAATACCTTCCATTAAACTCTTTATAACAAAATTGCTACCAAAATTCTTCAGTCAAATTGAAAACAGCAATGCAGCTGTTCAAGAAATTGAAATATACGATCCAACTCTTGCTAAAAATAAGAGCACAGATCACGAACTTACTTCGATCAATTACTTTCACCCAATACCCAATGATTTAATTATCAAGGCACAACCAAAATATCAAGCCTCAAATTCAATACCGGAGATTAAAGCCCCTTCGAAGCTATGTTCTCTTTAAGACGTCAACACATCAATATTGGAATTGTGTTTAGTCGCAAATAAACAATCCAAAGTGTACGTACGGGATTACCAATTTGAAGAGTTAATACCGAACGATAACAAGAACAGAAGGAGACAGTAAAAAGAGTATTTGGAGCTGGTGTACCCACTGATACTGCACTGGGTACTGTACCGGAAGAAATGGTAGCGTAAAGGAATAATATCTTTGATTTCATCACTACAACATTTATTCTAACATCCTACAGCGTAGCAGATATTTACAGCAAGTTTACAGATATTTTTGGGACAAGAAGGGTAAGGCAAGTAAGCGGGCTTGTTCTCGCTATCATGTTTCAGTAGTCTCTGTGGAAAATTCTAGTGACTTTCAGGTCGCCTTTGAACTGAAAAACCAGATGTCGATGGAATTTTGAGTGTCCTCAAGGGGTTTGAGATTTATGAGATCGGGATGTCAGTGTAACGTCAGATGAAGAGGGTTTGTTTCAGGGGCTCAGAACTTTATGACCGATGTAATGTCAAATGGAGTGCTGTAATAGTACTTCTAGGGTTAGCTATGGACAGTTGATCACTTGAAGGGAGTTTTATGATCTCCGATTAGGGAATTCTGGAATACATCTGCTTTGTGTCGGCTTGATCAGAGAAGCCGGATTTAGAGCGGTACAGCTAGCGGTACAGTACCATATTTGGTCTGTCGGTTTTTTTAGGCACAAGGGCCAAATTTGTTCATGCTACACCAGACACTAGACATACATCAAGTAATGGACACTGTGACGCCTGGAAAAAAAAGACGATTTTAACACTTGCATCGGTTTTCCACGAGAAGAGAGCAGATGGTCACGTGTGAACAGTTCGGTAATAACTCAGGCCGGAAAGGCTTTAAATCTCGTTGAGTCGGCATCCGGCTCTTTGCACCTGCTTATTACACATCACTTTTTAACGGTTCCAAAATCCAAAGAGGGAACTCGCACGTGTTGGATTCACACCCTTGGGGGATTGACACCACAACATACACACACTATAAAAGGTTTGCTAACACAAAAGCGATATACACCCAAGGAAGAATCAAACCTGCATTGAGTTCAAGCACGTAGTTAAGGGGTGGGTGTTCAACGGACTCAAACCCCTCCCATGATGCATGGAAAATGTTATGTCCAAAGTTTAGAAAGTCACAAGTAAAAAACTGTAAAAATAATATTAAAAAAACTTGAGTCTCCGAAAGCTTGAAAAAGCAGAGTATGATTTGTGGAAAATGAAGTGGGTGACTGAATCTGCTGTGGGTGTTCTGGAGACTTACGACGAATGTGATGAACTTTGCTCCCCTAATATTAAGAAATTACTTGAAATTTTTTCGGTGATTTCAGTAACAACTGCAACGCCCGGACCTTTTCATCTTTAAAACGAAACAAGGCATACCTAAGGGACAGAACCGGCCAACAGAGACTGCTGTGCTTGTTTCGATTAGCTCTGATGACACCTCACAGGGACATAATCATTTCTTCAACGGAAATGATTGATAAACTCGCTTCTCGCTGGAAAAGGATCAATTTGATTTTATAGTTTTGTATGAATTTCTTTTTTCTTCCTTTTCTATCTTTTTTTAACCACATCCTATCACAACATAGCTGTGTATGCGTTATGTATATTAAGAAAGCATATCCATTTTGTTTTGTCTATACCGGGGTGAGGAGAAAATAAGATACCTGAAGAAATAGGTTGCTCAGTCACCGAATCCAACACATAAAAAAACTATGCCTACGTAGATGATTGAATGCCAATAGACAGAAGAGTCGTTTAATAAAGTATCCAGGAATGCCTATCAAACTGATAAGTCTCTTAAATGGACAGGCTTGAGACTCTTCTGGTGATTACATGGTTAGGAAACAAAAAGGTAAATTTAAGTTTAAAAAAAAGAGGATGAGATTCTTTGTAGGCCGTGTTATTACATCGGACACTGATGCAGAATTTACACGGTGTTTGCATACCGAGATTGAGGTGGCGGATGAGTTTCTGTAGTGGCATATCCCATTCCGATATTAAAGCCTCTTGCATCCCGATTCCATCATTTGAATGTGATCCAGCTTTCTACAAATTATCAATCGGTTATGCAAATCACCAAGGGCAATTTAATTATTTCCGAGACTGTAACCACTTAAGATGCGTGCTTCTTAAGTTTTGCACGCCAGTATACTTTAAAGTACGAACCTTTACCTTTTGAAAGCGGAATTTACTTAAGCATTTCCGAGAATCACAATTTGATATGCTTCTCAATAACCTTTCTAATTCATTCAAACAACATGAATCAACAGAAATCCTCTTAGAAATTCAATTTTCTAAGAGAATTTATGTTGATTCATCTTGTTTAGATTCTTATGTAGAACGCATTTGAAGTAATGGATTCTACACGAAGTTTATTCAACTCTGTAAGTACCCACTTCACAGAGTTAGTTAAAATAATATTACCATAACTCTCCGAGCGTAATTAAGATTCCTAGAGTGGTAGAAATTATCATATTGGTCAATATCAAAACTGATTAGCAGTCATACAAGAATTTGTATCTTGGTATTTTTAATTAACGCACACTGGAGCAACATAACGTGCTATTGGCGACGGTCCGGGATAAAACATGAAGGGAAAGAACCGAGGACCGCACCACGTAATTTTGAATCACAGTCAAATGGATTGCGAAGAGTATGACTGGCCACCGTGATCACCCGATCTCAATCCATTGCACTTTTATGCGAATATCTGAAATTCTGAATCTACCAGAATCACTCACGAAATTTGCAAGACCACATGCTTCAAACTCTCAATCTGAACTGTGGTATTTTTGGTGCTCGGTATTATTTTGATATTCATTAATAAGTGGTACCTGTGCATCGCACGGCCAGGCCGGAATAATTTATAAATTAACCATACTTGCAAAATTATGTAATTATGTACATGCAATTAAGCACTTTGAACATGTGAAGATTGATTTATACTTCCTGGAATCAACTCTTTCAAGTGATATTTAAATTAACGTCGCACTGGAGCAACACAACGCGCTATTGGTGACGGTCCGAGATGAAACCTGAAAGGAAAGATCCGAGGACTACACCACGTAATTTTGAGCCATGTTCAAATTTGAGACGAGGTTACACCACGAGGTTAGCCAGCACCCCAATCTCCAAACTTCCACACCACGCCAACTTGAGAACGTTTGAGACCAAGACAGATTTAACGTAGACAAACACGACAGTATTTTGGTTGGATATGAAATCACAACTCTCCGAGTCATGCAAGGAAGACTGAAGATTGGAAAACCAATATATACTGCGATGGGTAACGTAAGAGAATCAAGGGTATTAACAACTTAGTGTGACTATGGGGTCATATTTGCTTGAACGTTTAGTGTACAGAGACTGTTCACACATTTTTTAGACAATGTATATTGTATTCGCAAAACTAAATTACATAAAATTCTTGTGTTTAAAATAATTTATTTGATAGCCCTTATTCTGAACTATCTTCCGACACCGTAATTTCCAGGATAATAATGTCTTTTGAAGTGTCAGAAGAGGTATTCCATCCCATTCCTCCTGAACAGCTTTCCAGAGTCCTGTAAGGGTTGTGGGACGACGTTTGAATAATGCAGATATTAAAAGTCCGAAAGCACAAAAATCCATAGGTGATACATCGAGAGATTTAGTAGGGATATCAGTGAAAGGTATGGCCTTGATACCGGTTCTTTGTTCCATTTCTTTTAGGAAATTTACAGTGGATTTTGATGTGTGACTGCTAGCTTTGTCTTGATGAGTTCCACAGATTGATGGCACTGTGGGTAAAGCGATGGTATTTCATTCAGAAAAATTGGCGATAAAATATGTTCCTGACAGTATTTGGAATTAATCTTGACATTATTTTCCACTCTCTTTATTTTTAACTTGCCATTATATGAAAAACCAGCAACAATCATGAATCCCTTAGAAAAACTTTCTTTCGATTCTGTGAATCATGTTCTTAAATTTTTTTCTCCCCTTTTTATGATAATAAACGGCTCTTTTTTTTTGCTGCAATCATTTCAATACACCCATGATTCATCTATTGTGACAATTTTTTTCCACTTTTCTTTGGATAAGTGTTTCTCATATAGAATTCGGCAGCGTGTCCTGCATTCAGCGATATGCTTTGGAGAAAGACGATGCACATAGCGTTTTTTCGATTTCTTAATATTTAAGTCAACGTTTATCATTTTGTTTACAGTGCACACCGATCATTTTAATGATTTTGCAACTGTCTTTTGACTAGGGGGATTTTCTTTTAACATTAAACAACGTACCTTTGTAATAGTCGAAGATGTTCGTTTCTTCCTTGGATACTTGTTTGGAATTTTTGTCCCACTTGAGGCTTCAATTTGACGTTTCTTTCCTTTTTTGTTGAAGATATTACCTATCGACGCTTTAGATATCACAAAACCATGACTCTCACGTCGTTTTGGGGTAACGGAATATGAATATTTCTCTTCGGAAAGAGCATAAATATAGCCTTCGAACCACTGCTACGTTAAAAACGCCATTTTGAATAAAAACAAACCTCTCAAGCCGCAGACGATAATTTTGACTTTTGAAAACATAGTACAACTGCAGTTATTTCTTTTGTAGCAAACGATTTTTTATTACCGCTAACCAAAATCGTCTAAAAAATGTGCGAACAGCCTCTATATAAGTGTTAAGAACTGGAAATGTGAGTCATAGGATATTTTGTTCGTTATAAATATTGACATCAGATACATGTTTAAGACTAAAATAGTCTGCACGTTACAGAACGGATATTTGCGTGTGGGCACTTCAGAGGGTTGAACTACCGTCTAGACATAGTTATTGTGCAACGTACAGTTGTTAAAATACGGGTATTCAACTAAATTTTCAGTTACAAATTTAGGAAAAAATGAGTATATGTATCATTCTTTTCATTTAAGAATTTCTGTAAATTATCATAGTTTTAATCGTCTTTTTATAGATATTTCATTTTTTGTTTTACAGAAACAGAACGAGTTTTGCATGCACACTTTACACGAACATTTCGCCTGTTCTCAAGCAAATTCCATAAACAATTTGGAAACATCTCAAACAACCTTGTTCCAACACTTATATGCGATTTCATCAGTCATCAGATTTCAAAACACAGAGACATGCTTAACTCTACCTAAAAATTCTTGCACTCCAAAACAAATGTTTTTGGTGTAATAAATTCAAACTCAGAATTTTATGCTGCTAACACTAAAAACTGTTTTTTATATTATTATCAAATTGCCGTGTTGCGTTTTTGTTCTGCGTTATCTCCTGCATTGTCCGCCGTTGTCACCACTTCATTTTCCTGTGCTGTCGATATTATATTGTAGTCCTGTGTTGTCCACATGATTTTGTCATGTGCTATTAGCACTTAATTATCATTTAATTGGCGTGTCCTGTCACCACATAATTTTCATGTCCTGACACCACATAATTACCATGTGCTGTCACCACATATTTGTCATATCAAGTCACCATATAACTGTCATGTCCTGACACCACATAATTTTCATGTCCTGTCACCACATAATTGTTAGATCCTGATACCACATAATTGCCATGTGCTGTCCTCACATAATCGGCATGTGATGACCTCACTTAATTTTCCTGTGCTGTCACCACATAATTGTCATGTGAGGTCATCACATAATTGTCCTGTGCTGACCCATCGTTTTGAACCACCGTATTGTCCTTATTGATTTCTCTATAAAGGGTCGTACAAAAATACAAACACTGGTTCTCTTTTAAAATTAAGTTTAAGTTACATAAAGTTACGCTTTATAATCATATTTTAAGCTATATATTATAAATCCTATCTTCTCACCGAACTTAACTTTCCACATGTAACGTTAACTATCGATGGTAAAACGTATCCATACTCTGATTATCAAATTTAGATATACAGGATTTAGCCACATCTGTGACTTCAACCTCTACTTTACTCACCAATATTTAACAAGGGAAGACCCACCACTATCGAAAGGACGTATTAATATTGATAAAAACGTTTCGTGAAATGGAATTGCCGCAATTTTGTTACATAATTTTCTTTGATGAAATAAGATTTCCCAAATTATAATACAAAAATAAATCCTTTGGCGTTGTTCAAAAGGACGGATTTGTCCTCACCACACATCGAATCGTTTTGAATTCAACCTTTTTTCATTTCACCAGTTGGAATTGCACTGTGTTCCCGATGCAAACGTTTCAACGGAGGAAAAACTCGAAAGATTTGTTTAAAACAAAACAATCGGCGAATGTATCAAGCAGATGGGTTTGAATCTTTTCATTTCCGCCTGTTAGAATTTTTATGATATTGATAGAATTTGGAAATATTTATTGAACTTTGATAGCTATGGTTAAGGTCAAAGGTGAGTTGTGGTTAGCAGTTGGTGTTTTGGGGTTTTATGAAGCAATGACCTTGTTTGACCATGCTGCGCCAAACACAAGGCAAACAACTTTAAGTAAAAAATGTCGCGAAAGGAAAAGAGGGATTGAAATTATAATAATGGGGTGTGTACAGCTGCACACAGTCCACATTTACAGCAGTAGCAACGGCCGTGGCGCTTTTTTCGGCACACTTCTAAAGTCGCCAAGAATATAATTATTTCAAAAATATTTTTCTTCTTAAAACCGAAATTAATAAGCTTCAGAAACATTTCGTGGACGTTTAAAATAATATGTTATTCAAACGACAGTTTTCCGGATTTTGAAAGAGTATATTCAAAATGAAAATCAAAACCTTCCGCTTGCCGAGGTTGCAATAAAAACAGCAATAACTGTAATACATATTGGTTGCCTTATTTAACCTGCCATTACTCGCTACTAGAAGGGCGCCTAAAAAGTTTCAAAGTCGTTGTCACCGCTACAAAACGTAGACTGCAGCTGTACCATGGGATGAAAGTAGAAAAGATCGCTTGGGTGTCATGGAAGCGCTACACCCTTGTTTACTAAATACAGTCCACCTCATGGGAAAAGAAAGTAAGAATACCAACTCTGATCCGTTAAGACCGTACACAACCAAAGCCTGGTTGTGTTTTTTGGCGCAACGGCCATATTTGGCCATACTGCGCCATACACAAGACAGGCAATATCAAGTAATTGACATATACACACAAGGAAAGTTTTACTCACAAAAAAAAAGAAATAAACTCGCGGAGGAATTTAATCTAAGCCGTCTAAACATCTCGCAGGTTGCTATAGAAACGGGCACACTTTTTGCTTAAAATAAGTAATTAATCAAAATCTTTCTGGTCATAGGAAAAACATTTATTGCCCTTCTAAGTGGTTTCGACGAGATATCTCGTCCATCAAGATCTGACCAATTGTGCTAATTACGAGATATCTCGTTCACCAAGATTTGGCCAAATGTGCTAATGACGAGACACCTCTTCATCAAGATATTTTCGATTTTCACGACAACGAGATCGAGATGTAGTCAGTAATTTTTTCCAATGGCAATCCATCATGATCTGTTCGTTATTGCTAATGACTAATAACGATATATCTCGTCGAGACAATCACAAGGGAGGGTTAAGTTTCATTGAGCTTCATTAAGTTTCATTTTCTCAAAACAAATTCAATCACGTTCAGTCGATGCACGGGTCAACGAACTGCCTTACGAACCCCCGATTTTGTGCACATTTCATCAGTACCCGCGTTCACATATTAAAAAAATGTATTTACCTTCTGATGAACTTTTTTGCTTTATACATTTTTTCGATCCCATCGAATTCGTGCCATCAACTGTACTAATATTTTTGTTTCTCTGAAATCAATTTCCGACTGCAGATTAAATCGCAAAAAAAAAGTATTGTATTTTTGTGTACATAAGATTATAATCATTCTTTTTAATTTCATTAACCTGTTCTGTTTTTATTTTGGTTGTAAGGAAAACATTGAGTCGTGTTTCTAATGAATTACTTACAAAACACGAATACTACAAACATAAAAAAGGACATCGCCCCTTCACACACTCATAATCTCATTACTTTCGACACTCACAAATTCAGCATAAAAGTTCTAAATTTGGATTCTAGTAAACATAAAATCAAATTACATTTGTAATTCGATTTGGCATTCGCCATAATTGGTTTCCATACTTTTATCAGAAAAAAAAATAACCTCCGCCCTTTTTGAAAACTAATAAATCATTTTATGTCGTATAGAATTGGAGTAACCCACCCACCCCTAGAAGCAAATGGAATAGATATGGTTAATTTTATCAGAAACATTTTCCATCAAGCTAAATAAAGGTGGTGGTTATATTTCTGCTGTGATATGGGGTTTCCTGTACGCAGGAACGCACCTACGGAAGGGAGGTTTCGGGCTTAATCTACTCCCAGATGGTATAAATAACAAAAAATATCTTTATTTAATTCATTTCATTATTTCTTTAAAAACTGTGTATAAAATGTTTTTTGATATTTCCTCCTGTGTGTGAGTCAGTTAATGCTTATTCAATTCTTACAGCCCATTAACAGAAGTGCTGCATTTCGTATATTCACTATGGGATTTTATATGATTGAAAACTTTTAACATTGTTCATTAAAGGGGTCCGGGACACAAAAATCGTCAAATTTTCGAATTTTTTTTTATTATTTTAAGAAATTCTCTGTGTTTTTCTGCTTAAAATGACGTCTAAATCCTGTTTCTATCTTAATTGGAACTAGAGATATAATAATTTTTGTGGTGCGCTGTTTTGAAAATCTAACACTCTTAACAGTTGTTGTCATGGCAACAACATCTGTCTTTAAAACTTTAAATGCGTTTTTCTCCATGATACATTTTTCAAGATTTCCTGTATTCAAATTGCTATAAGTCAAAAACCGATACAGTTTAAGGGTTGAAATTTTGAATATATCTTTTTCAAACATTATACTTTAATTATGATTCAGCATATTTGAAACAAATATTTACTTTTAAAAATATGACTTTTTAAAAAACAAGTTCCTTAAAATTTTCAAAAATTTTCATTCAAATATTTTTTATTTTTTATTAAATTAATATTTTTTTTAAATTGCTGAATCAAAATTTAAGTTTATAAATTTGTGAATAATTTACTGCAAGAATTTTGAAAATCGACTAAGAATATTTTGAGCCTTAGCAATTTAAAATGACCCCTCTTTTTTTCAAAAAACTTTAATTTAAAATTTTTAAAAAACTTTTGGAAAAATTTTTAAAAAACTTTTGGAAAAATTTTGTGTTGAGATTTTGCTTATTAGTTGGATGGGTAATCAGTACAAAAAAATTCATAATTCTAAATTAATTAATAAAAAATATTTTCTGATGTGTCCCGGACCCCCTTAAAACATTGCTACTGTATGGTCATGGTTCCCCTTCTTCGAGATTTCCTCTCTTACGGAACTTATGGAACTTATGGTGCATTAGGGAATCGTCTGGAGAATTTATGACCAGATGGGGGTAAAGGAATATGATGTAGCCCCTCGTTTTTGAACTGTCGAGCGTTGTAAAAACGAGGTAGAGGTGAAATGACGTTTTTTTCTGTCCCCTCGAAAAATAGGAGATTCCTTGTACTTTTTAGCTTGAACGGACGCAGAGCTGGTCTGCTCCAATAGAACCGCGGGATGGAAACCATTTTTGTCTCTTACGTATTTTAGCCTCGAAATTGACTTAACACACGCTGCCGGTCACGTAAAAAACGGTTCTGCCCAGAAGCCGACTTCCTTTTTATTACAAATGTG
Source organism: Metellina segmentata (assembly GCA_947359465.1). Taxonomy (NCBI): domain Eukaryota; kingdom Metazoa; phylum Arthropoda; class Arachnida; order Araneae; family Tetragnathidae; genus Metellina; species Metellina segmentata. The sequence goes on from OX375875.1 coordinate 105,667,805, forward strand.
ATTGGAAAGTGCGCCAATACCAGAATAGATTGGCGAAAGCTAGCCAACAAATAAATAAAGCTATAAATTCGAAACCACATACCTTTACAACTAGCTTCTAACCTATACTTCACGCCAAAACACGCAAACACTAACATATATTGCCAATTGAAGTGGAGAATAAATGTTAAGGCGCAGCTCTTCCCGCGCGAACGCGTGACTGGCTGCTGAGATATCACTGCACACCACGTGCTGACGCGATATATCTATATATATAAAACACTAACGTACGTGGACCCGAAATCGACGTTATTTGTGTATCGTCGAATGGCAACAATCAACGTATATAAAATAACCCACATATTTTGAATTCTTGCTGTTTTCAAATAGCCGAGGTCAATTTCTATGCAAAATTAGGAATTAAATTGTAATATTTATGTCTGAACTGACTTTTTATTTTTTCCTTTGATGTAAAAGTAATTTAAACGTAATTTTGCTACCCGGTATCTGGCCACGTCAGAATTAATGTTTACTTTTTTAAATTGATTTAGAATTCCGTGTTTTTGTATTTGAGTTGACTGCGAGATGTTGCGGATATATTTGAGGATTCCCAAGTATTATAAATATGTGTTCCTTTCGTTAATAAATCATTATTGTCTTTGTCAATATCGTTGAAAAGTCTTTTGTCGCATTATTCTATTTCCCAATATATTCAGGAAGTAGAAATTCAACACGTTTAAATAGATACGTACGTGTTTGTTTCAGAATTTTGCATTTTTTCAAGGATTGGAATTTTATTTTTGTTTGCATTATGTGTCCCGGCATATTACCTATTGCAGAAATATTATTTAGGAGTTAGATTTTAATGATATGTCTATTTCCTGCAAAATATCACTAGACATGGGTAATTTTGTAGCGGTATATGTATATTTCGACCCGCTTTCCTTAAATATTTGATTGAATACGCAATAATTTAAAGAATTGTTTCATAAAAATAAATAAATTATACAAATCAAAACATGTTTAATTACGGTGTGTAAAAAAGATTTGGTGGAGTGGTCGTTCACGGTAAGACGTTTGTCGCCAGCTAATTTTTGTATCTAAATCAAGATGGCGGCCGAATTCCGTAACAGCAGATAGTGTTGCCATAACAAAAACGGCAGATGTGAAGAAAATCCGCAAAAGGTGAAGGTTATCATATTTGGCGACAAATCGCCTTCTTACCGTGAACGACCACTCCACCAAAGATTTATAAAAGCAGTATTACACACCGTCGAGCGCTAGCCGGCGCAGCCCGGCTAGTATCTAATTAAATATGATGTATATCTTAAAGCTGTTTTTAATTGTCTACAAGCCACTCGCCATTTCAATTCATCTCACGACATTACAGTTCGTTTTTCTTCCAATCCGAGAAGAACATCTCGTCATTATGCACCACGTTCAGACAACGAAGATAATGCCTGAGCTGGCATCTCACTATAGACTTCCACCTTCCACATCAGACAAACGTGAGGCCACGACAGATTTACCGCACACCAACACCCACGTACCCGACAGTGTTTGTTTGGATCGAACACCCTCTGATTGTTAATCCGCTATTCTTACAACCGGGTTACTGTGGCCCTCGGTCATTTAGGATGCTACACATAGAAAAAAAAAGCATCCTAATCTAAGTGCTGAAACTTTTTACAGACCATAAATTACAGTTTATCGTATCCTCAGTTGCTACATTAAGAGCACCTGAGATAAATGCAAATCTCCATTGATGAACATCATTAGTAAAATTTTAATTGATGAATCTTAGTAATTACCAACTCGGAAGCTTCCCTTCACAAGATTGGATTATTCTAGTAAAGTTTGAGCAGCTCTAAAGTTTCGACATTTACACATTGCTCTAGCAAAGCTTTGATTTCTAAGGAATTCTTGCATCATCCATAACATCTTGAAGACTAACTGTAATCAGACGAAGGTTATTTAAAGGAACTCGCCACTACTGTAAAGGGGAACAGTGTTGCGGTTGTATTTGTCACTGTTTTAAACGAAAATATGAAAAGTGAGTTAGTTCTGAAAGGTTAACATATTTTCTTGAAAATGAATCGCAACTCCAAGAAGCATATTTTACAAGACAACGGGAATTCGCCCCCTGCTCGCCTACGTTTCCATACCAACATTTCTTTAGCGGATCTCATTTGGTTTGCTCGCAAACCAACACTCCTTACTCCCGGTGATTGCTAAGCAAATCAACACTCCTTTTTGCAAGCGTCTTCCTTTCCATTACGTCTCAGCGACTTTCAACTCAAGGCCGTTAGAAGGATGTAGCGTTTCCTATCCACGATCCAAAATTTGTACACTATCGCGAAATTGTACTTTTCATCGCATCGAATTTATTTATGAACCAATTTTAAAAGTAATTGTAACGTAAGAAAGAATACATTCTAAGCTTTCATGTGGTATTTTCAAATTTTAAAACTAAAAGTATTAAGCTATAGATATGATAGTTTTATTTTTGTATCGGAAATTATGATCTAAAAGTTCCGAAATTTGTATGATCAACTTTTAATCCTTTCCACGTTTCCTGTCCACGATGCAAAATTTGTACACTATAGCGAAGTTATACTTTGCATCGCATCGAATTTATTAATTAATCAATTTCAAAAATAATTTTACCATAAGAAAGAGTACATTCAAAGTTTTTCAGTTATGTTTTCAAATTTAAAAAATAATTGTACTAAGTTGTAGATATGATAGTTTTAACAAAGAGTAACGAAAATTTCCCAATATTCCAAAATTTTTGTGACTAACTTTAGATTGCATTGAATTTATTTATTAACCATTTAAAAATAACTATACCGTAAGAAAGAGTATATTCTAAGATTTCCTGTGATGCTTTCAAACTTAAAAGCTAATAGTAATAAGTTATAGATATTACAGTTTTAACAAAAAATAATGAAAATGTCTCAATTTTTCCCGATTTTCAAAAACATATTATCAGGAACTGAATTAAAATTTCTTAAAAAACTTGGTGTTGTGCAAAAATTCCCGTTTAGAGGTACTCTTAAAAAATTCACGGCAGAAAACTGAAATTTTGCACGGCTTTTGCTCACTCGCGTTAGAAATTTCGCTTTTTTTGACTCTGACCCTTCATACACTCTAAATAGCCGCATCGAAAAAATCTCCGTCTTGTTCCCTGTACAATTTTGAACAAACCATGTTAATTTCGTAATTTTCTGATCCGTACTTTCTCGGAAAACCATCTTAGAAGCAAGCGAAAAAGGCGAGTTTTGAATCCTGCGGCAGTGGTAACTTTTTTTTATAAAGAGAGATTATTAAACGGGTTGAAAACCTTTTGGGTCTTTAAAATCGGAATAGCATTGGGGTCGGAATAGCTCGAATAGATCGGAATAGCACGAATGGCCGAGTGTTACATTTGTTTTGTCTTACGATTTCGAATCCAGAAGATACATATAGTATCATGTAGACAATAGGGATACGACATCGACAACAAAACATCGATGCTTTGAAACATCGATGTTGATAATACATAGAGGTGGGGGATACAATTTGTCATTTGCCGTGTTTATTAATTTAAAACTAAAATTTTTTAACTGTCAAAACAATTAAAAAAAAATAATAATAATAAGAACTATTAACAGATCTTTTTTTTTTAATAAATAATAAAAAATAAAATAATATTTACAACAATTTGACATATGTACTACCAACTATAAGTATAATTAGGTAGGTACATAACAATAATTATTGTTAGTTATTATTAATTATTTATCAACTAATGTGGGGGGAAACATAACAAACAGATTTTTTATTTACTGTAAAAAAAATATTGGGGCCTATAAATATTATCTGCCTCAATATTTGTTATTTATAGTTTGTAAACAAAGAAGTTTGTAAACATTCTCCACCTTAAAACCGACTTCCTTTTTCACTCACAATCCAACCAGTTAGGAGAAAAACTCTTTCTGATTGAACGGATGTCGCCATCACTGACAAATACTTAGTTGTACGGTTATTTTTCTTAATTTTTGCTATGGTACTTTTTTCATTCAAAAATAAAACATCAACAACGCAAAAACATTGACAATGTTAAAACATCGATGTTACTAAACCATCGACTCTTATCCATCGATGTTAAAAACATCGATGTTTTGAAAACATCGACATTGATGTCGCATCCATAGTAGACAATGGCCGTTCCTGACATGACCTTTGGGCCGAGTGCGCAGACTCACTGAACGCAAGGGATTCTGCAATATATCGAAATATGCAATATATAGTCAATTGTGTCATCTTCCCAATTGAGGAATGTGTGTGTCCATCGCTCTCCTGTATGGTATTCTCTCTCTCTCTATCTCTCTCTCTGTCTAAGATAGTCTATGTGACAGGAAAATTAATGCTATTTCAGCGTTGGAGTACAAATAAATGTTTTGTAAATGAAACTTGAATTGAATTTGAGATGTAGAATGAAATATGAGTCTCAAGGCTATCTGGATGCTTTTATTTAAATATGAATGCAATTCCTTAAAAGCGGTACCCAAAATTAATTTAGTTTTTGGGTTATTGCATATGAAACGAAGTTGAGAGCGACCATCTTTTATGTCTGTAATTAAATTCTTATTTATAACAGTATGAGCCTCTATTAGTATGTCCAAAAATTTCATAATCTCATTAACTACGAGTAAAAAACATTACATAGCAATGCATTCCGTTAATTGGGCTAGGGCTCAAGTATATTTTATACTGTGTTATGATAGAATAACATAAAAGGTTTTGAAACGTGATTGGAAATTGTTTACTTCGATATTCACTTATCAATTTCGGTATTGGAAGGTAGAACAATTGAATTTTTAACATCTTTACGTATGTGCACTTTTGTAAAGAACAGCATACTAATCAAATTTCACATTTCTTAGGAAAGAGCTTTTATGCCACTTAAAATTTTTACATATGTATAAAATTTTCTTGGTGCATCAGAAGAATCGATTCACAACATTTATATTGTGGTGTAGTCACCCTCAAACGGTAGCGTGCAAAACAGTATGAATCGTACTCAAGAAGAAGACCACCAACAGCTAAGATATTTAATTACTCATTGTACCAAGAACATCAAATATATATGCAGTATTTGCATTATCACATAAACATCATTACTCCCGTACATCAAAGTACGAATCTCACAATCCAGTGGGGTGAGCAACGTGAACGACCCCTGCTTTTCTCTAACCTGTTCTTATCTAACCGTTGTCTCTAACGTCTCTACCGCAGTCTAAAAACAATCCAACGGTAAAAGTCATAAATCAATCAGAGATCATCTGCACGAACACCTGTTCTTATCAAGTCGTTGTATTGCGCGTAGCGAAAGAACAGCATCTGGAGTCAAAATAGGAGTATCATAATATATTCGGCATTCCGATGAAACCATGGAGTTGGCACCTGCCGTGCAAGTGACCCTTCCTAAAGGTCAAGAACAACGGAGATTCCCACGACGTCACAATATTATCTTAGTTTGATAGAAATATGTTATCATAATTTACATAAAACGTAGAAAAATATCATAAACCGTAGATAAGATACAGTCACCCAATTAATAAGAGCCACAGAGTTGCCAGAGTCGCGGATTAGCAACCGAAGGGTTGCGAGTTCAAAACTCGATCCAACCACACTTTAACACTGTTTACAAGAGGAATTGAAGGCGCATATTACTTGCATCGACGCTTGTGTTTACCATTCGCGTCTCCTTCTTCTTCTGCGCGTCGTGCAAATTCCAAGACTACCGGATGCTTTCTGCATGGTGTTGCAATTTTGATGGACAGCAATACAGCATTATTCAAAATGAATCATCCGATTTCAAAATCCCATATTTTCAAAAATAAACAACACAGAATGATAAATAATACAGAGGCTGTTCGCACTGGAAAATGGAAAAAAATTGTCACAATAGATGAATCATGGGTGTATTTAAATGATTACAGCAAAAAAAAAAGAGCCATTTATTATCATAAAAGGGGAGAAAAAAATTTAAGTACATGGTTCACAGAATCGAAAGAAAGTTTTTCTTAGGGATTCATGATTGTTGCTGGTTTTTCATATAGTGGCAAGTTAAAAATAAAGTGAGTGGAAAAAAATGTCAAGATTAACTCCAAATACTATCAGGAAACTATTTTATTGCCAATTTTTCTGAATGAAATACCATCGCTTTACCCACAGTGCCATCGATCTGTGGAACTCCATCAAGACAAAGATAGCAGTCACACATCAAAATCCACTGAAAATTTCCTAAAAGAAATGGCACAAAAAACAGGTATCAAGGCCATACCCTTCACTGATATCCCTACTAAATCTCCCGATGTATCACCTATGGATTTTTGTGCTTTCGGACTTTTAAAATCTGCATTATCCAAACGTCGTCCCACAACCCTTACAGGACTCTGGAAAGCTGTTCAGGAAGAATGGGATAGAATACCTCTTCTGACACTTCAAAAGGCATTATTACCCTGGAAATTACGATTTCAAAAGATAGTTCAGAATAAGGGCTATCAAATAGAACATTTAAAACACAAGAATTTTATGTAATTTAGTTTTGTGAATACAATATACATTGTCTGAAAAATGTGTGAACAGCCTCTGTACATGAATACAAAGGGAAAATATTGAATTTTTTTATTGTGAAGAATAGATGGCGCAAAATACAGTCATTGGCACTACCTATTTCTATATGTTGCAAATCTGGTTTTTCCCCAGATAAAGAATCTCTTCAACTTCTTTAGTCAACAAAATAGGTCAACACCCCACTGGACTACAGAGGCTCGTCGTTTCCTTAACACGGAAATACCTTACAGTTGGATCAGTCGCAGTGGACCAGATGACTTGATGTTACACAGCTGGCCATCTTGGTCACCTGATATGACCCCATGCGATTTCTTCCTTTGGGGGTTTGTAAGAGATAAAGTGTATGTGCCACCATTACCCACGAATTTATGTGAATTCTAACAACGGATTTATGCTGCTGTACAATCAATTACCACTGTCCCTTCATAACGTGTTTGGCAGGAATTTAAATACCGTCTTGACTTTATACGTGTAACTAAAGGAAGTTATATAAAATACGCTTGTAAAAACAACTTCCATGTTACTCCTTTGTATTCATGTATTACTTATCACTAGGGGGCCAGCCCCCTGCTCGCTAGCGCTCGCCAACCCCCGGAGGATTGCTTTGCAATCCTCACTGGTTCCCTGCGCGAACCTATGCTCGCTTCGCTCGCATAGGTGTCGCATGAAGACATGTGTCCTTGCAAAAAAGATTGTTTACAAAATATGATATTCCAAAAAAAAAAAAATTCCAATCTAAATTTGCTGTTTGCAGAAAAGATATATACAGTGCCTCTGAAATCAGAATTCAAATGAAAACTGTGCAAATTTTGACTCGAAATGTGATTGCTGCTTTGGAAATTGAATACCCAGCATGTTGTTTGTGTGTACATTTCCCCAGCACTCGAGCCACTCACTTTTTTATTGAGTTTGTTGTCTAAAGTTGAAGTTCAAGCGTATTGTTGAACTACAATTGTTGGCCCTCAAAAAAGATACCGCGTTTTCTTTGATTTCTTTTACAAACTACAACAGCTCGACTAAAATTAATTTTTTTCAATAAAATTTCATCCGATTACGCTATGAATTCAATTCAGGCGCGAGACTTCGTGATGGTAAATAAACAATCGCACAATGTTGCCAAATGCAATAACAAATAACGACTTTTTTGCGTGCCACGTAAGAGAATTATATATATATATAGATTCTGTGTCGTTTATTTATGAAAATATAGCATTTTTAAATCGGATGATTCCTTTTGAATAACCCTGTATATTTAGGTCATTGAAAAATGCACTAATTCCTTGGAAAGTGGAAGAAACCTAAGAATGTAAGTGGAAGTTCTAATCGGTTTAATGTGTGACGGGCTTTGTGCAGTCTTCGACAAAAACATTACTTACTAATTGCTGTCACTATGAACTACTGTGACTAATTAAGGCAATTTCCTAACTTGCATAGCTTCAAGAAAACTATTTCATGCATCTTTAAAGTTTCGACTCCAGTAAGAATTATTCGAAAATTTACAAAAATTAATATTTTTCTAAACTTAATCCAACCGTGTGGGTTGATGCACGTTAAATCTGACGTAACATCAAATCTCATAATGCAATGGTATGGAGGTTTGTAGAGTGGGGTACAAGCTAAGGTATTTACCTTGTCATCTGACATTGGTTTAAAATGACAAGATGCTGAGCATGGATTTCTACCTTCGGAATTGATCCCAGAAAGTTCCAAATAACCAGTTGTATTGTTCCAGTCCGACATCAATCGAACTACTTACCTAACTGGTAAAGTGTTCATCGCGTTTGTCTGCCATACAGCAGATCCCCGGACACAATCCGGATTTTAACCTTTAGACTACAGTCGGTACAGCAGTTGTACCATGATCGCACCTAATAAGAATTTAGGCAACGGCCAGCACATCAATTGTACCTTGAAAGTTATAAGAATTGCCCCAAGAAAGAATTTAGATTACGGCCGTTTCAGCAGTTGCACCTGATGAGTTATAAAAATCGTGCCAAGAAAGAATCGCTCCAGCTATATCTATAGCCGTAGTCTAAAGGTAAAGCATATGGATCTTGGTGATTGTCACATTTAGGAGTAACCGGAACTTAACCACTGTTTGCTCCTTCACGAACAGCCGGCAATTTGTTTTAGCTATCCATTATCTGTTGAAGACGTCAACGGTCGGACATAGGAAACAAAAAGTAGATAATACGCAATAGGTAAGCAGTTGAATTAACATCACACTGGAGTAACACAACAAACACGCCATTGGCGACTGTCCTTGATTAATCGTGGAAGGAAGGAATGGAGGATAACACTGCGTAATTTTGAACCCTGATGAGATCAACATCAGAGCAGAACCCCACTCTACAAACTTCCACACCACATCATCATGAGGACAACATGTAGAAGCTACACTAGGATTCAAAACTGCCAATGCAAAGAGGACATTTGTCAAAACTGCACTTTTACATGGCACCGACTGCTCCGACACTGGCAAATTATGTTCTGTAAACTAATTTCACCGTACTTCCAAATCTGGTAGTTGGATTAACGTCAAACTGAAGCACAACAAAGGGCTATTGGCGGCCGTCGCGGATTAATCCCCAGGGAAAAGATTCGAGGACAACACAACGTACATTTGAAACCAGATGACGAAATCAAAACCTGAGCAGGTACCCCATTCTCGAAACCTCCATACCACGTCAACATGAGGCTATTCGACGCCATGACAGATTTAGCCTTCACTAGCATCCACTTTCAAATCGATCTTTGGTTGGATCGAGTTTCGAACACGCAACACTCCGTTTGTCATTACGCTACTCTTCCAACCGTGTTGCCGTGGCCTTCTATATCAGTGCTTCCCAATCGATGTGCCGCAGTACAGTGGTAAAAGTGGTACAGCTGCGAAAGGATTGGAAGTGTGCTGCGAAAAATTTAACCGCTAAATCCTGTTTATGAGTCGACGGTACCGGAGGGATAGGTCGCCGAGTGTGTTCATGTGCTCCAATAATTCTTCTGTGTCTCAATGTCTCATAAACTTGGGAAAGTTGTCAAATGACGCGATGGTGGTCAAGTAAACTACATCGACACTTTTTTTACCAAGCATCCTTCAGACATACATAAGGATTTTACCAAACTTCAGCGAAATCAAATACAAAGTTCTTCCATGAGATCAGGCACAGTAATATATAATCGAATTCTAGAAGCAAGTTACAAAGTTACGAGATCGATAAACAAAAGCCAAAAGGCCTCGAACAATTGCCGCATGGCTCATTGTACCAGCTTGTGTGTAAATTGTAAAAACTGAGCTTGGAGAATCGATGAAATAAAATAAATTAAAAAAGTAACGCTTTCAAATAATACGAATCATCAGGCGCATTGAAGACATGTCAATTAGCAAAGAAGAAATGCTCATTCAGAAATTTTGTGAATTTAAGAAATTTTTCTTATAAATGTCGATGAATCAACACATATCAGCAACGGTTGTCAACTAAATGCACGTGTACGAATTCACGAATTCGTGCACGAATTCCTTATGATAAAGGGTAGAAAAGGGTAACTTGTTCTGCAAAGAACTTCAGACACGAACTACTGGGAAGAAAATCTTTAAAGTGATCAATAAATACCTTGATAACCAATTTGAAATTTTGTTCGAAAGTTTATCTACTGATGGCAGGGGGCTGCACTGACAGAAAGGGTCAGTGTTGATATACTACGAAAATGAAAGAAAATTGACAGTGCAAATGTGTTACTTCACTTTACACCAATACATACCCATACTGACAAGTACAAAGACAATCGGATTACATTCATTTGTCAAAACATTGTGCACAGTTATTTTATTTGCAAAATTTAGGTTTCCACAAAAATCTAATTTGAAATTAACTATCATTGTATTTCTTTTTTCAAACCCAAATTAAAATGCCGTATGCGTTCTATTAAAATCACAATTTGGAATTAATTCTGCGGCGAAGTACGTGCTTGATCAGTATTAATGCAAATTCGGGCGTTGTAACAAATGTAAACAATATCACGTCATCAAGAGACGGTAGTAGCCAATCACAGCGAGCCTTTCAGCGTATCATTTTAATCCATGGATCATTTAACCCGCCGTTTTAGAATACGATTCTTGATAATCCGCGATTTAACCCTGACCTAACTCGAAACTTGTGAATATAACCGATATCGTCCGAAGTTCAGACTGAAAACCATTATGTTCAAATAATACTCTGCTTTATTCATAGAGAAGCTCTCATGTAAAACATTTACCCTTAGAAATAAAGTTTACAATAACATTATTAAAATGGGGAATGTGATCCTAAGTAGACCACTTCAATCGCGTCTTTTATCGATTTTATGTAATGAAATGGGACTAGAGCATAAATTGTTGTTGTTCCCTTTTGAAGTTTGTTGACTGTACAGAGGAATAGTTTTGTCCAGAGTTCATAAGTTGAAACAGGAATTAAAAGTTTTTTTAGGGTTAATCTCAGTATTCAGCTACGTTTAAAGACAATTACTGGTTGCAAAAAATGGCCTACGTAGACAACACATTCGAATACCTAAATGAACTTAATCGAAAAATGCATAGACGGGAATTCAAAAACAAAATTCAACTTTGGAAAGATGAGGTGAAAATGTTTCCCTTGAAATGTGTAATCGGTGTTGCAGTTCAAATGGTAAAAAATAACTACTAGAACTTGTAGGTCAACACCTATGCATGTTTAATAGAAAACTTCATCATTACATTGAACTAACAGAGATAAATGAATTCGATTGGGTTTAAAATCCATTTGCCTCTTCATTAGATCCCACAGCATTCGATTTATCAGTGAAATGAAAGGATTAATTAGACTTAAAAACTGATCGCACCCTTGAAGTTGAGTTTAAGGATGTTCTATTATCTCAAATCTGGGAACTCCAAAACAGAGGTATCCATCCATCGCCAAAAAAGCCATAAACATTCGTTTAGTATTTGGTGCAACATACATGTGGGAACAAAGTTTCTCTGCTATGCTCACGATCAAGAAGTTAAAGAGATCAACATTGAAAAGTCTTGATCCTAAATTGCGTGTAGCTATTTCGACAATTTATTCAGATATAAATAGTTCTGTTCACAGAAACAAGCCCAAATATCTCACTGAAATAAGAAGGTAACATATCGCACCCCGGCAAGAAAAGAAACACAACTCAAAAAATAAAAAATTTTATGTATATCATTGAAAATTATGTATGAGGTGCCCCAGCGTGTTGTATTACTATTCTATAGAATATAATAGAAGTTACCACCATAAATATTTACCTTTACTTTAAAAGAAGTTTATACTATTTCAATATAAGTTTTATATTATCCTTTAAGTTGATATTTCTCAAATTCTGAAATTCTGATCTGTGACAATTTTTTTGCCGGTGTGCGATATGTATTTACTGTGGTAAAAAAATACTGTAGATATTTATATTAATATTTAAAAAAATTTTGTCGTGTAATTATTATTATCAGAATATTTATACATAGTCAGTAATTATTTTGTGTATAATTAATTTTTCTTTTGTATTTTCACATCATAATTTTATAAACAAAATGTTCTAAAAATTTAATCGCAGTTTTACTCATTCAAATCGGGCAATTTAGTTCATAGATGCTATATAAGAGCTATGACAAATATCGATCATTGAAGATATATATATATATATATATATATATATATATATATATATATATATATATATATATATATATATATATTCATTCTATTTGTTTCGTTTATTTCGAGCTTATGACTGCATAAGACTTATATGAAAAGAATTTCTACCTAGAATATATGTATTATAATGCAAAAATCTTTGAAAATAAGATCTTATGAATTGAATCTTTAGTATGAAATAGAAGAAATTAATAGAGTTTATACAAAAAGGTTCCTTCACATAGTGTGGCCTGAAATTATTTATTCTTGAGGCCGTGAAATTTCTTATGCTTCTGACGTGTACCGTGACGTGAAAAGGGTTGTGAAGCACTGCTCTAGATATTTAGACACGACTCCTATGAAGTTTGACTCAAACAAATAGCTCTTGGCCTCGCAGAGCCTTTTTATTTTCTCTACTTTAAATAATTCTTGCAAACTTCGAAACAAACGCAATTAGCTCGGTTAATCCTAGAATCGTGCAAATTTTGCATTTACCAGAGACAGCCCAAATGTTTTTCAAGGCGCTCTCGGGGAACGTTGTTTTCCGCGCAACGTGATTAGATCATCCCGGAAAGGAAATTCGATCCCCATCAGCGATAAAAGAATTTCAATTTCTATGTAAATTTCGGAGGCTTTTTTTTCCGTGCTCTTGTGTGCGAAGTGACTGTGTTCAGAGAGGAATTTTCCTTTTTGTCTCCCATACCTACTTTAATACTTCACCTCGTGAAAATGTGCAACGTTAGCTAAAATGGAAGAGTAACCGGAGGATTGTGAGCTCGAAACTCGGCTCAGCTCTCGGAAATCTCTAGTAGCCTCAAATGTCCGTGTCGTGGTTTGGAGGTTTGGAGAGTGGGATGACAGCTCAGGAGTTGGCCTCGTCAGTTGTCCGTGGTTCAGAATGGAGTGGTGTTTTGATAGGATCATTCCCATGTGGATTGATCCCGGAACATCGCGAATAGCCTACTATGTTTCTCTAGTGCTTTGTAGATTAACTACCTTAAAATAAGATCTTACTTAACACGTTCGCTGCCAAAGCTGATTTGGTGCCCCGACGTTTAAAATGTTTTTTTTCCCAGAAGCCACGCCAATTCCAGAATTGATTGGCGAAAACTCATCCAACATATTTGCAATTTCATTCTATGTTAGAGGCTAATTAGATTGCGTTATTATTTTTTACGGTGGGAGGAGATGAAGACCCTGTAGAACTACAGTAGATTTAAAACAACGCAAATGTAATTACCAGTTTGAATACCGTCTTTATAGGAAACTGTCCTTTCATTACCAACTTAAAAATTATTTTTAAAGTTTATACTTCTGTTGAGAATGAAATTATATTATTCAGGGCTACTTCCATTGCTACTTTCTTCTAATGTTAGTGCTTATGAGAATAACACCAATATCTCTTCGGATGATATATTCCAATGTATTCAAAATAGGGGCGAAATTAAAGTAAGTTAATTCATAAAAATTAGAAAAACGAATTTGTTAATCAAAATGTTTAGATTTTTTTTCAAATGGCCGTTTTGTGTCTGTTTACGCTGTACTATGGAATACGCTAATAACGTTTTCTTCGATCAATATGTTGAGCATCCAGGAATAATTATTGGTTTACACTCCAAGTGGTACCGATCATGTCCATTAAGATCCTCGTATCAAAACTTCGTGGAAAGTATTCCCAGAAGGGTAGCTAATGCAATTGCAGCTCGTGGGGGACCATCCCATCTATTAAAACACGTATTATTTCCCCTATACCATTACATCTTGCTGTCCGGTCCATTATTGTAGGGTAGTGTATATTGCGGGTTTTTAGACTATGCCAAAACCAAGATGTGATCAGCTTTTTCTAATTTCAAGAGATATCTCGTCCATCAAGATCTGGTCAGTTTTGCTAACGTTAAGACAACCACTAGGATTCTGAAATTCCTTTATAATTTTCGTCGTCATTTATGACGAAGCGACCAGATCTGTCCAATCAATGTTATTCAAAGTGTGCACGCACACGGGAAAATTTCCAGGACAGTGCAATTTCCTGGGAAATAGAAGTACATGCCGGGTAGTACTAGGAATCGTATCTGCTCTCCTTTATGGATGATATATTTGTAATATTCTATTTTTAAAATATAAAGAATACACAAAACCTATTGAATCGACAAAGGAATATTATAACATAATATTATAATATAATATAATATTATAATGTAATATAATATAATGTAATATTATAATATATAATATTATAATATAATATTATATATAGGAATATTATAATATAATATACTATCGTACAAAAGAATATTTTTTAAATTTATGGTTGGTTGGTATGGTATTTTTAATTAACGCCGCACAGGAGCAACATAACTGCAAAGACCCAGGTTCAAACCCAAAGGGAAAGATCGTAGTATGTAATGGATCGAAAGAATGTAGGACAACACCTCGTAATTTTGAACCACGTTCAGATCACGAGGTAGACACTTGAGCGGGCACCCTACTCCCCAAACTTCCACACCACGCCAACATGTGGACATTTGAGGCCACGACAGATTTAACGTGTATCAGCCCCCTTCGTACACGACGGTCATTCGTCAGATTCGCAATCCTCCTGTTGCTAATCCGTTACTCTTCCAACCGGGATACCAAGACCCATTTGTGTTTGGTAGAAAATAAAGTAAACATAACAAATCTACTAGCATAACGTCTTTTCTCAAAAATAAAAAGGCATGCACTAATTCTAATATCTCCATCTTCCTCGATCGCTTCATTCTAAAGACATTTTAATACGCACCCCATGCGACTGACAGAAAACACTAATTCACTTTGATCTATTGCCAGGGCAACGCGACGGTTTTAAAAACGAAGACTTACGCCACCACGAGGTAACACCGATTTTCACCACCCGAGAGCATTTGAACCAGTGGAAGTAAAATCCTCGCATGTCTGGTTTGTTTCTCTGCACTCTGATATTCCCTCTTTCGCATATTTCAGTTGCATCTATTGAACCCGACGGCAGTTTACAGTTATTCCCTTTGTGCGTGCTTTCTTTCTAAATTACCTTTGACACGAGAAACTGCAACTCGAGACGAATAGAACGATATCTATACATAGACTGATGCCACCACATATGTTTTGTTTCGTTTTGATTGCCCCTTACAATCATTTACAAAACAATGTGAAAATAACTTATTTGATCTTCGGTGTCTTCCCAGGTGTGCAGAATTATTTCAGTGTTCTGCAACACAACTCCAAGCAATTGCAATTGTTCTGCAGGCATTTTATCCAAATTTTGAATGTTGCAGTAAATTAAAAAACAGGGGTACTACACAATTACCGGCTAAATACGTATTACATATTTATAATAAAACATCCAAATTTATTGACTTACTTTATTTAAAAACAAGGCATACTTTCAGAATTTGCAATTCTGTCTATATCTTTTGAAGTTAAATATTTTGTCATTGACATAGATGCGTTATTTATAAAGTGTTTGGTAATTTGGGGCGGAGTAGAAAGGTTGTGCCGTGGCTAAAAAGAAAAAAAAAGTGTGGCAAGGAGCACGCTTTCCACTGCAGAACATCGTAACCTTTCTTTCTATTATAAAAAAAAATGTGTTGGTCTTTTTCAGGTTTATTCGCTTTGTGATTGGTAATAGCGAGTCTTGTGGTTCAACGGGCTAATTTGGAGCACGCGCACACGATAAACACAGTTATATTTTTAATTAATCCATTCACATAAAATTTGAGAGCACGCGCTATAAGGTTTGCAATGTTTTCAGAAGAACTGGCAAATTCGGTAGCCGTTTCCGTAGCAACAGTTGAATATCACATAATATTGCACTATCCATGAAAAAGGGTGCCATTGCCTCCGAAGAGGTTGAGGAGAGAAGATGTTGGACTTCTACCTGTTGGTCCGCCGGAAGGTATTTTATTTCCCTTCTACCTCCCAAAGGAAAATCCAATGGAGAGGCTTTCCTCTATCCGCCACCTGAGGACGCGCCCTCTAGGGGTTACAGGCATCCCCGAGAGAACAAACCATATCTCTACTAGAGTTTTTAATAAATGGAAAGAAACTACCAGGCTTAAACGATCCTCGACTCTCCAGCTTGATAGAGACATCAGATAACAAGTCAAATTGGAACATTCTTCTTTGGATTTCCTTCAAGAGCCCCCCATTCCTAGAAAACCACCCGAGAATACCAAGTTTGGTTTCAAATTGCTGCAACCATGTTCTAAAAAGAAGACACTGTGGCTCTCAGACAAAAAGGACCTGAAACAATAGAAAAGCTCTTTCAAGGAGGCTATGCAATTGCCTACACTGATGGCTTCTCTGACTGATCCCTCAACAATGGAGGTGCTGGAATTTACATCCTCTTTCCGGATGGCAGAAATTGCAAACACAAAATCAATACAGGATTAATAGCCTCTAACTTCACTAGTGAACTCTTAGCGATTAGAGAAGCCATCGCCTTATACCTGAATGACTCTCAAGCTATAGATTCTGAAGAAGGAATAACAATAATTTCAGATTCTAAATCAGCTTTAGAAGCTATCAAAAACGGAGAGACCAACATCATATCCGAAATTATAGTCCTTTTCGAAAGGTTGCACAGCAAGGGAAAATCCTGTGTCCTACAATGGATACCAGCACATGTCAATATTGAGGGAAATGAATGTGCGTATTCTTTGGCCAAAGAAGCTAGAGAAATTGATCAGAGGTGCACCACCATCACATTTACTGATGCTAACGCAGTGGCCAGATATATAATTATGACTCACACATGTAAGAAACCATTTTTAACAGAATTCGACTGTCCCATAAATATCATATCTACTATTGCCAGGCTTAGAACTGAGCATTATAAGGGCATGAAGATCCATCCGGACAAAACAAGAACCTATGCCCATTGTAAAAACTGCCCCCGAAGTCCAACTCACGCCCAACCACATCTGGGAATGCCCAACTGTTGCGGTGAATCTTTTGAGGATTGGAATGGTTCCACTCAGGGACCCATTACGGGAGATCCTCTACAGCTGGGATGCACCAACATTGGCAGAGTTTGTGACCAATGCTTTTGATGGAATCTAGACCGCTTCCCCACTACAATATTGCTTGTCCATGGACACGCGAACAACAACAACAACAAGTTGAATATGAGAAAATCTTAAAAAATATTATTACAACAAACAACATGGATCAGCTAAAACATTTAAAATTATGAGATTTTCCCTGAATTTTAACAAAATGTTATGCTAAAATATTTCATTTTTGATCTGAAAATAAGATATTTTGTTCTTGACATTTTTTAAAGCATTTTGTTTTTATTTACACTATATTTCCTTGTATAAGCCGATAACTTTTAGAACGTTTTCTAAAGCTAAAGTACTAGGGTCGGCTTATTTACGGAACCGCTAATCTCGCAAAAAAAAAGTAGGCACTTTTCCGTTACTCGGGGGCTGCGATAAATATCGCAATGGGTCCGGAATCAATCTAGCAATGATCCAAATGGGGATGGACTGTGAAGCAATCCCCTCCTCTCACTGTTGAAAAGTATGGTTCGTGAAGCGAACTAAATATGATTGCGTAGCGATAGTTGTTGCGATAGTAGTTGATAGTTGTTGCGATAGTAGTTGACGAGCGATAGTGAGCAGGGGGCAGAGCCCCCTAGTGATTGAAAATAAATTTTGATAAAATTAATTAAAAGTTGTTCTGCTAAGACTGTTTATTCTGAGACGTACATCCCAGTTTTAAGCACTTTCTGCTCCCGGGGGTGTCTTAATGTTGCTCGGATTGTTTATCCACTAAGTTCCCAATCAGAAAAGTTCGGGACCTCTTAAAAGCGCTTGAGTACATTCCAGTGAAAACCATCATGTAAAAGAACACAACAAAACGACATTTTGAGCTCGATTAAAGGATACAAGTTACATGTAGGAACTGAAATAATTGTTTAAAACCTCCAAATGGTTTCTACGAGATATATCGCCCATACAGACCTGACCAATTTCGCTGAAAGCAAGTCATCTCGTCATCAAGATATTAACCATTTTTTATGATGACAAAACCAAGTTCTGGTAAGGTTTCGTTTAACGAAGAGACGACTAGATCTTGATTGACCAGATATCTCGTTCATCAAGATCTCGTCGAAACACCTACCAGGAGGATTAATAGATTTTTTCATGAACTCATTCAATGGAATATTTATTTATCAATTAATTAATCCCTATCCCTTACACGATTCACTCTTAATTTGAATATTTTTTTATACATTTATCTCTTTATGTAAAATGAATCTTTATATATCTTTATTAAATATTAATAATACTGGTATTTCAAATTAAGAAACCTTTTTCATATAGAATTCGTTACTATCGTAGAGGATATTTAATTTGGTTTCAACAGTTTTACTGTAAGAGTTCAACAATTTAATTTGAATACTTCCAGAAACGTTGTTCTCAAACTAAAGTATAAACTTTTGTTATGTACTATGCTTGAGTTGGTAATTAAAGTCACTAACAAACTGGAAGATTTACTAAAGTAAGCTAATTTACGACTCAATTCTCGAGACAGTAATCTTGCTGTTGGACAATAGACAATTTATACCTAGTTTCCCAATTTAACTTTGCCTATTAGGCTAAAATAGAACGAAATTAGTTTATATGGCTACAGCACGAGGATAAGGATTAACAACATGTGAGCAACTCATTTAAATACAATTGCTATTAATATCCTCAATCAATGCATTATATAACAGAAGAATTAAAAGTTAAAATGACTAAAACGAAAGTCAAATTAATAATTGTTTTTGACTTGTTATTAATGGAAATATGAAAGTTACTATAAAATGACGCTATAAGTGGTAGATTGTAATCGCAGCAATTTTATAGTCTGGATATTTTTACATTTTATTATTCTTCATGAAATTTTTACATGTTTTGTAGAAATTAGTAATGTGATTCACGGAATAAATTGCAGTACTGAGGATTAGGGTGGAGCGAAAAACACGAATTTTGTAAATTGAAAACGCCTAATGTGGGAATAGTTGGGGACTACCATGCTTATTAATAATACAAAATACGAGCTAAATCAATTAATATTTTCAGGTGCCAAAATCACTTCGAAATTTCGAAAATTTGCCAATTTCTTCACAAAAACAGTAATAACGCATTAAAAAATTTAATGCATCTTATTTAAAGCCATGGGTGGGTGAAATGAACTACCCTGCTTGAAAAAAAAAGTTTTATACCTAACATTATCCCGGAAATTTAAAATTTTCCCCTTTTTTTAGAGCGCTATATCACGCACTTCTCCACTCCTCTCAATAGAATAATCATTACGTTCGTCGTTACTAGGGTGCACGGACGCTTTCCTTTCTTCGCTTGTTTATAAGAGGTAAATAATTCGTATTTCACCACATGGAGTGGAGGTGTCTGGGTTTCTTTAAATACCCTGCCACTTTTTTTATAAATATCTTGTAGGTGTATGCTCCTACAAATGCCCTACCGATCTAGTCTATAGAGGAAAACTAAGTCCTTTGTTAAAATTGATTCGCTTTCGTTTCTTGGTGCGTATTTTACTGTTTATTTTTACTTATTTTATATATTTTTTGTATAGAATTTTAATCTTTAAGTTCAGTTTTGTTTGGATTTGGTTTGTTTTATTTGTTAAGGATACACGGTTCTGTGAATTAGTCGAAATGCCTAGGAGACGATCACTAGATGTATGTCCCGTGTTTGGAATGGCTGAAATAATGAAGCCTAACATGCTTCCAACATATGCAGATGTTATAAAGTATTATCTTTACATACAGAAAGATTCTTTGAGATGCTAGTATGTGGCTGATGTATGTTTAATTTTAATTAAAGAGCTTAAAGGATTATGGGAGAAAAGTTCGATTCGAACTGTAACAAACCAACAAATAATATATATTTTTAAAAAATACTGTAAATCATATAGAAGTATTAAGAAACTATTAAAAAATACTGGCAAACAATATTTCTCGAAAAAAGTTGTGTCCTTCAGGGAATCAGAAGAAAAAAATCTATTTGATATTAGCATATGTAAATGTAAGAACTTTCTCAGTTGTACTTTCAAAATGAAAGTATCTATTGCTTAAAGAGCTTTTTTAACAGATCAAAGGACATTTCGAAAAATGGTCATTGGAAATGTTGACATTAAAACTAGCAGAATGATTAAAGAAAGGATTGCAGCCAAAGAAAGAGAAGCATAGAGCCAAAACGTTCAGCACAAAGATTGTAAAGAAAAACAATCCAAAATACTCTCGCCCTCTGTTACGGGAGCTACTTTAAGTTTTAATTTACTTAAGAATTCTAATGACACTATAAACACAATCATTGATAATAATTATTCTTCAACTTCACAAACGAGAACTGAACTTCCAAATGTAGCTCAGGCTTGTGACAGAACTGGTGTTTCCGATAGATCGGAAGCAATTCTAATAAATGCTGCTTTGAAGGATATGGGAAAAATTTCCAAGGATGATTCTTCAAACATAGTTGATCGTAGTAATATTAGAAGAGAAAGAATAAAGACCCGCAGCTACCTGAAAAGGAAAAATGAGGAATGGAATACATTTTTTAGAATATGGAATATATTTTGATGAGCGAAAGGATTCATCTTTAGTAATGATTAAAGAAAGAGAAAGGATTTGTAGAAAGACGGTAACAAAAGTACTTATCGTTCTAATACTAGAACCAGGATCAAAATATATGGGACATGTCACTCCTACGACTGGCTCTTCTCAAAATATTAAAACAAGTATTTTAACCTTTTTGGAGAAAAATATCTTTTTTTCTAAGATGCAAGTGGTTGTTTGTGATGGTACAGTGGTAAATACATGTTTAAAAAATGGAGTCATTCGACATATCGAGCTCTTTTTAGGACGTCCTGTGCATTGGTTTAATTGTTTATTACATACAAATGAGCTACCTAGCTACCTTTACATCATTTGTTGCAACATTTAGAAGGGAAAACCACTGGACCAAAAGGATACATAGGAAAAATGTTAGAATCGGGAAAAATTGCCTTTAACAAACTTTGAAAAGATAGAAGTAACTTTACCAGATATTGTCCTAGAGGATCTTAGCACTGATTAACGATACTTTTACGAAATGTGCACAAGGATATCAAATAAATATATTACATTAAGCTTGTCACAAAAAGATCTAGGAAAATTGAATCATTCCAGATGGGTTGACGACGACAAATAGAATTTTAAGGTTATATGTTTCAACAGAAGATCCAACTCATAACTTGAAAATATTAACCGAGTATGTTGCGAAGGTACACTCGTATGTGTGGTTTAAAATTAAAAGTCAGTCATCATGTCGGTACAGGAGTCTTCATTTTTACAATATTTTAAATAAATCGGGATTTTTGCCTGAGGATTTAAAAATTGTAATAGATATAACTTTGCAAAGAAATGCTTATTATGCCCATCCAGGAAATATTATTTTGGCAATGTTAGCTGATGACCGAAAACACGTCAGAGAATTGATCCTTAGAAGAATTTAAAATTAAGACAAAAAAATAAAGTTGAAAAGAATAATCTCGATAGTAAAATTCCCAAGTTAAACTTCGAAGCAGACGATTACATAAATCTTGTTGAATGGCAATCAGATTCCATTACAGATCCACCACTTACAGTATCTCTTTCTGATGATCAACTCAAGTCTATGATTCTAGACGTTCCAACCAATAGTAATATGTTTAACTTTCCATGCCATTCACAAGCAGTAGAACGTTGCGTTAAATTAGTAACTGAAGCATATAATACAGTATGTGGTACAAAAGCACGAGATGGATTTATTCGGTCAAGAATTGCTTCCAGACTTGCTTTACCAAGATTTGAAACCAAAATCCATTATCAACCACTTTTAAGCTAAACCACTTGCCAGTAACTTCAACTTACTTTTTTAGGGTAAACTAGCAACTTAAATTGAATTTTTTAGGGGGTGGAACTCGATATGCAGCCACCACCTCGTGCTGAGTTCTGGGTTGTTTTCATAATGCAAAAAACAGCGAAGAGCTGCAAGGGAAAGCACCCGTGTAAACGCGTGGTCGCAATGATGAGTCTATTGAGAGGAGTGGAGACTCGTGTGATAGCGCTCTAAAAAGAGGGGAAATTTTTAAATTTCCGGGATAATGTTAGGTGTAAAACTTTTTTTTTTCAAGCAGGGAAGTTCATTTCACCCACCCATGGCTTTAAATAAGATGCATTAAATTTTTTAAATGCGTTATTATTGTTTTTGTGAAGAAATTGGGAAATTTTCGAAATTTCGAAGTGATTTGGGCACCTGAAGATATTAATTGATTTAGCTCATATTTTGTATTGTTAATAAGCATGGTAGTCCCCAACTATTCCCACCATAGGCGTTTTCAATTTCCGAAATTCGTGTTTTTCGCTCCACCCTACTGAGGATATCTAAACTCGCTATGAGAAAAATGCTCGTGGTGATCTATTTTACTTATAAGATGGGAGATAGTGTAGTACACATAGGGCTATTGTCGACTTTCCGGGATCAATCCCGAAAAGTTATCATTTCCGAGTTACAAAAATAACTTAACCAAAGTGTTGAACATCAGTGAAATATGTATAACTGTTTTGGTTGGCTGGTATTTTTTGTAGTACAAGGATAGATTCGGCGAAACTATGCCATGATTGTTTTTGAGTCAAGTAAATAAACAACAAATCACAAGGTAGGTAGTAGGGATTAGGGATGCAACATCGACAGCAAAACATCGATGTTTCGAAACATCGATGTTCAAAATTAAAACATCGATGTTGATAATACATCGCCCCAAAAACATCGATGTTTTTAAAATTCAGTGTGTTTAAACTTTTTTCCACATTTCTTAAAACAGGTTTAGCAACTAGTGATGCAACATCGACAGCAAAACATCGATGTTGATAATGCATCGCCCCCAAACCATCGATGTTTTTAAAATTCAGTGTATTTAAACTTTTTTCCCCATTTCTTAAAACTGGTTTAGCAACTAGTGATGCGACCTCGGCTCCAATACATCGATGTTTTTTATAAAAAACTTTGGTCTAAAAAATGTTCAATTTGCTGATTATAAAAATTATGGTACTTGGTATTGCTCCACACATCACGGTTTTCAACGTGCGGTGTAGCTGCCGCAACGCAAGTACGGTCTGAGATACATTAGGTACAATGGAGTAGTGCACGCATGCCTCCGGCGTCGCTGCGGCGACGCACGTCCAACTTGCGTGCAATTTGTACCGCAGTTTCCCACGGCGACGCAGCTCTCCGCACAAGCGTCTCCGTTCTGAAGAACCTTGTTTTCATAAACAAATGGAATATAAATAATAATTAATAAATGGTTGTATCCAGTAACGTCTATTTTGTTTCAAAATATACTTTTTTTATACCAAGTAAGCGAAATTAACACGTTTTCTCACGACTAATATAAAATTCGGACCGAGTGCTCAGGTGCACTGATCAACGGGAGGGAATACCCAATACGTCGAGGTATCGAAGTATACCACTATATCGCGCGGACCAAACACATAATGTTCAATGGATGGGCGTCTTTTCCTGTCGAGTGGACCCATCAGATTATGCAAGTTCGTTTCCTCCCTACAGACGAAAGTAATCTAAGTGTCACGCTACAGCTAGTTTCGGTCATACTGAGCATATGAAAAGGATACCAATGTAACAGTGCAACTTTGTCTACCTAAAAGTACTTCATGGTAGAGTTGGGTTACACTATTATTAAGGCCCGGTGCACACATCCGGTTTTTCAACGTACGGTGCCACTGCCGCAACGCAAGTGCGGTCTGAGATACATTTGATCCAATGGAGTCGTGCACATATGCCTCTGGCGACGCTGCGGCGACGCACGTCCAACTAGCGTGCAATTTGTACCGCAGCTCCCCACGGCGCCGCACATGAGTCTCCGTTCTGAAGTACCTTTTTTTCATAAACAAATGGAAAATAGATAATAATTAATAACTGGTTGCATCCAATAATGTCTATTTTGTTTCAAAATATACTTATTTGTAGACGAAGTAAGCGAAATAAACACGTTTTCTTCGATAGAATATTTATCGTAAATGGCGCGAAATGAGTACGTGCGTCATTTCACGGTTATGTGTGCATAGATGAACTTCGGTGACGCAACGGCGCCGCACGTTGATAAACCGGATGTGTACACCGGGCGAAATACTCTCCTTCCGTGGGTGGCCACAAAATATCGCTCATAACCTGCTATCACATCGGATACAAGGATGCCACCTCTATGCTCAAACCCAAGACCACCGAATTTTCTCTGGAAGGAGAACTAGACGCTTCAAATACTTCGACTTGAAAAGCATAGTAATTCCATGAACATTCTAAATGATTAAAACTTGTGAAAGACTCAAATGCCATAAACTGAACTTGATAAATTAACGCAGATCAAACTGTCTAAAGGTGTTGAAGTACCCTGAAACTAAATCTCCTTACCGCATCAATATGCTTCTACAAATTAGCGGGTAAATTTAAATATTCTTTTGTTCACACTAAAAAGCCATGTCCCATTTACACCAGAGTAATTGAGACCACAAAAGGATTTCAAACATTGAAAAAATGGAAAGGTAAACCCATCCAATTAGTGCTAAAAGACAAAAAATATTTCGCACGTTTATTCTACACTTTTTATTAAATCAGCCTAAATTTTATGAGAAAAGTCGAAAACCGAACTCTCAGAGCGTAAAAATGAGGTTTTTTTTTTTTTTGCCATCAACTCGTAGGTAAAAACGAATCATGAAATAAAATAAACTGGACTTTACTGTACGACCATAACGGTTTGTCATTTTTTGGTACCTTTCCTAATAAGGCAAATGTTTTTATTTCATGCTAATTTGGATTATATTGGGTTAGTTTCACACAAAACTGAATGTATACGGGAGTTTATTATATAGAGAAGACTGAAGAAAAACATTTATGCAATAAAAAAGAATTGTTGGTGATGTGTGAAAAACAATCTTGCGATGACATGGGAATGCTTATGTAAATTGCTGCTTTGGCTCTGGCGATGCATCAACGTAAGTTTCTATTTTCATTCAGTCGTTCAGCGCAAGTTGGATGCAGACTATTTCACTACACGTATGCGGCGTATATCTCTATTTTAAAAAAGCGTTGCCGTGGGATTGAAAACTCGCTTTTTTCACTCGATTCTTAGACGGTTTCCCGAGAAAGTACAGATCAGAAAATTACGAAACTAACATGGTTTGTTCAAATTGTACAGGGAACAAGATGGAGCAATTTTTTTTATGATGCGGCTATTAATTCAGATTGAATTAAGTGTCAAACTCTAAAAAAAACGAAATTTCTAATGCGAGTGAGGAAGACGTAGAAAATTTTCAGTCTGCAGACGTGAGTTTTTTTAGAGTACCTCTAAAAGTGAATATTTGCACCACACCGGGTTTTGTTAGAAACTTCAATTCGGTTCTTGATATTTTTTCGAAAATCGGGAAAAATCGATACATTTTCCTCACTTTTTTATTAAAACTAAAATACCTATAGCTTATTACCATCAGATTTTAAATTTGAAAACATCACGGGAAACCTGAGAATATACTATTTCTTACGATACAATTATTTTCGAAATTGGTTAATAAATACCTTCGATGCGATTAAATGTTTGACACACAAATTTTGGAACTTTTAGATCGTAATTTCCGATACAAAACTAAAACTGTCATGTCTATAGCTTAATACTATTAGTTTTAAAATTTGAAAATACCACGTGAAAGCTTAGAATACACCTTTTCTTATGATATAATTATTTTTACAATTGGTTTAAAAATAAATAAATTCGATGCGATTAAAAGTATAAATTTAACATCTTGCGATAGCGTACATTTTTCTTCACGGAAATGAAAGGTTACATTTCTAACTAACGGGTCTGCCAGTTATAAAGCGTATCATAGCAACAATTACCTCAGCAATGATTTTTTTAATTGGCCTTGGAAACTCGCTGTGACGTTATGCCCTGGAATTTTCGGAAAGTCATAAAGCTCAACTCGCTATTTTCAGACGGTTTCCCGAGAAAGTACGGATCAGAAAATTGCGAAATTAACATGATTTGTTCAAAATTGTACAGGGAACATGAAGGAGAAGGATTTTTTAATGATGCGGCTATTAGTTTTAGGCGCATTAAGTTTAAAAGTAAAAAAAAGTGACATCACTTGCGAAAGGAGTGTTGCTTTGCATAGCAAACCAAATGGGATTGCTTAGCAATCACTGGGGGTTGGCGAGTATTAGTAAGCAGGAATCGGAGACCTCTCTGTGACTTCATGGCCCTCAAAGTCCTATTTTGAATATACGAATTATTAAGGTAGTTTCGCAGTCGCAGGAGATTGAAAACTCTGCGAAAGCAGTGTTGGTTTGCGTAGCAATCACCGGGGGTTGGCGAGCGTAGGCGAGTAGGGTTTGGAGTCCCCTAGTACACGAAAAATGTATAAAACATATACGTTCATTATCATCATTATCATGTACGTGTAGTAAACTATCTACATCCGGCATTCTCAAAACGACTGAATGCTAACTGATTTTTGACGTCTATGTCTTTAAAATCGATACTTGTAGGCATGCATGAAAATTCAAGCGTTACATAATAACCTAACAACTGTTTGGTCCTATGATTTCAAACCAGAATAAATATCCAGATAATACATATAGCGTCGTGCACCCAAAGTGTGTCCATATCCGATGTGAACTTTGGATAGATTGCGTGGGTACATTGATTGCGAGGAAGGGTCTGCAATGTGTCGAACTCGTACGGTGAGCTTTACCAGCAATACACTTAGCTTATACTTGCAGCAATAAACTTACCAGCAATACAATGAGAGTACACAAGCAATACAAGCACGCCTAAGCTCGCCCCGAGCTTTGGGCCAGTGTAACTTTAGATTGCGTGAGCTACGTCAGTGGTGTCATTCGAAAGTCAACGAACTGTTACAATCAGTATTTAACTACGACAATCTCTCAACAAATATTAATATCAAACTGCACTTGAATTGTTCAAACTGTAAATTAATTGTTGAACATTCAAACAATCGCTCGAACTTCCAATGCGTTTTGTTTATTCCACAGTCCAACATCAATACCCATTATTCGTGTCAAAAAGTCGGTTAGTGTCCTCCTAGACAACCTATTTCTATCACCCTTCGTGTTAATCTTCCTACTTCTAATTTATTATTTCTACTCAAGGTACCTCAAACACAGATGTGTAAATTTGTAAACACTTTTCCCACTGAACTGAATTTAATAATGGTAATGTAAAATCCTTTATTTGCAGTTGTTTTGAAGCACTTTAGTATATTAGAAACGCAAACAACCCGTTGTGTTACTCCACTGATACATAAATTCAAACACTTACAGTGTATTATGTAGACACCAATACTTCATATCAAAGCTTATAGAATAAGGAAAGAAGTCTTGTAAGTACTATGCGGCGATTATATTAGGAAAATGACAGAAAGAAACATATCGACAGCACTATTAACCCAGAAATGGTTGCAACGAGATATCTGGTTCAACAAGATCCGATCAATTTTGCAGATGTTGAAATATCTCGTCATTGTATTGCCGACGACTCTTATGTGCAATTAAGATCTGGTACATTTTCTTTTGACGAAATATCTCGTCCATCAAGATATGGTCAGTTTTACAAAAGACGAAATATCTCGTCTAGACAATCACCAGCAGGGTTATGTTCAAGTAAAAACTTTTAGCCTACCAGGATTAATTAAAAAAAATTTTCATCTATAAAATTAAATGTCATGAAATAAAAAGTTTTTATCTCCAAATATTCAAAATGGGTCAAGGGTTACAAATATATATATTTATTTTTTTTGCAGTTATCAAAACGCATACTCTCTAATTCTTTTTAAAAAGGCTTACTTAAATATAAAATTTTAACTTCCTACGTTAATGTTAACCCGTGGGCTATGTTAACCAACAGGGCACCAAAGTTTATGTAAATAGTCTTTTTTGAACAAGTCAATATGTAGCTAGGTCATCGCAAATATGCATATCTTAGGTAAATATTGATTAAATGACAAATTTAAGTAATGCCTTTAATTGTTAAAAAATAAAGTTACATAATTATTTAGGACTAGCAAAATACCCGACCTTACTCGGTTTGAATTGGTTTACTCTAGATTGAAGAGATAATCAAAATATATAATGACTTATGTTTTTTGTAGAATAAAAATTTATTTTAACACCTTTCGCGATCTTTATATTTTCTATAACTTGCTTTGGACACAAATCCTACACATGCATATCAATTCATGTCATACATTTCACATACATCGCACAGTTGCTGTATGACAAAGCTACAAAATGACGAAAGGTGATACTGAGGTTACTACTATAAAATACGATTTTGAGGGAGATTTGGAATTCCCTTTCTTAAGTTCTTTTCATGTTTAACTCAATTAATTATAATTACGATTTACGGCGAGTACTCTCGCACTCATAGTCAACAAAACAATATATTTTTATTTGTGGCACTCTTGCCTCCGGTATGCGACATTGTGAAATTTTGCAATCTTCTCCTGTCATTATTACAACGAATTTTTTAATGTTGGAAAAAGTTCTAGTTTGGATTTTTAAACATTATTATTCTTTCAATAACGGCATTATTCTTTAAAAAACGGCATTATTCCTTAAATAACGGCATTATTCTTTCAGTAATGACATAACTACACTTAAAATTTACTGAAAATTTATACTGACTTACCTAACATTTTTAAGTCTAATACTTTGTGGTGCTGTTGCGTGTGATGAGAAGGAAAACACATTTATTAAAATAATAAATATTTAAAACAGAAAACAGTGAAATAGAACAAAATAAAAGATGTCGGAAAAATTGTTCTAAAGATATTAATTTGTGATTCATTTTTATCTCTTGATCTCGCACAGTTGCCACAAAGTACAACTAAAAGTGCACAAAATTTAGAAATGTATAATTAATTCAGAGCGAAAGAAACAGAAAATATCACTGCTCTTGCGATCTTGTTCATTCTCGTTTCGTTGAAAAATATCGTCTGTCTAAATATTCCGAAATCGTTTTCATTGCGCAAAGAACAAAAATAAGACTCGAAATAAATGAAGTATCAGAGCTGAAATTCCATTAAAAAATATAATTTTGTGAAGAATAATTACTTTTTCAGCAGTACTGGTAAAGCAATCGAAGTAATCGTAATATTCAATAGACATTCCAATTTTTTCAAAACTTCCAAATTATGGTTGATTTAAGTATACTTACTCAGGTGTTTTAGCATGAAACTCATCTAAATATAATATAACAATAAAGAAATGTGTAACACATTGTATTCACTGAACTAATAGATAATGTATAAAATAAAATACACTACAATCAAATATCTGGAATACAATTCATGTGACGCCTACACAAACACACAAACAGAAAATCGAGCATAGAACAGAAAGACGGACAGACAGACTTTCGCAACAAATTCCACTCACTAAATGAAGATAAGTACTCACTGTATGTAAATTTCCATGAAAATATCTTAAACCGCGTGGACGTGTATAGGGCACAACATACAGACATACAGACAGACAGACACCAAACGAGAAAAAGGCGGATTCGGCATAAGAAGGGTCCAAAACGGATAGAAAACTTGAAATGGGTCGAAAATATTGAATGTACAAACAAACACTCCATTCTTATT
The DNA here is from genome assembly GCA_947359465.1 of Metellina segmentata. NCBI lineage: Eukaryota > Metazoa > Arthropoda > Arachnida > Araneae > Tetragnathidae > Metellina > Metellina segmentata. The sequence continues at coordinate 105,697,796 of OX375875.1, forward strand.
TATATAGATACTTTCTTTTTAAGGTCTATTTTCACAGTCTGGACACATCTTAATATGTTCATGCACAGCGTAATAATAACTGTTTCTGTTCTTTTTCTGTGGTAATTAAAATATGGAAGCCTTGCATTCCCTTAACAGCTCTTTCATCTGTGTCATTTACTGCTTTAAAGCTAAAAACCTTCTTTTTAGCTTCCACGAAGGCTACATTTTCTTCCCACAAAGATACGTTTTCTTGAAAAAAGCTGTTGTCAACTTTTAATCGTGAAAAAAAATTTTTGCTCTTGATGGATACGAAATCACTTAATGATTTTCCTAAAACAATAAGTAAAGTTAGTATCACAAGAAAATTAACGGAATTTAAAATAACAGATCAAACAAAACTCTCACCGTACAAAGATACAGACATCTCTTCCTTCGATGGAACATATCTCTTCCCAAAATCATATAAACTTTCTCTTTGTAAGTTCGCTACAATATTCGCCTTGGTTTGTTTATCAACTTCATCATCCAAGAGTAATAATACGGCTATTTCCTCTGATAAATACCAAAGTTGCTTACTGAACTTGCTCAGGGCAGCTTTGGAAATAAATCAATTTTTCAACTGTTTCATACTCTTCCAACGTCTTTAAAAAACGCAAATTTTGATTCGGCGCCTTCACCGCCAAACTGCATCCAAGCCAAGGCTTCACATAAACTGTCACAATGAATAAACAAACATCTTGCAACGCTCGTTTGTCCTCAACGTTCATTTTGAACTGAGACTGCAGCAAACATATTTTCAAAGAGTAAATAGCTTTTGCTATCCATCGTGCTTGATGCATTGCGCTAGGAGGTCTGATTCTAATTTTACTCTCGTTATCTCCTCCCAAGAATATAACAGATAGTTAAATAAGTTCCTTATAATCGTCACATATAATGGATTTTTGCAGTTCATGGTTATATCTGTAAAACGTCATCAATCCGTTAATGGTCGCGTCAAAAAAATGTTGTTAGGCTAAATGAATACATGTTTACAAAGCATTAGGATTAATGATTTTCCAGTTGTCACTGAATTTTTAGAACAGTGGAATATTTGGACTGTTAGCGACTTGGTAGATCTTTGATTCAAACACACTTTTCAGGACCAGTTCATAAACATGGTGACGGCAAGCAAAGAGTAACAATTCTTATTCTAGGTTTTGTTCTAAAAGCACACAAGCTCCCTTCAAGCGTACTGTAATAGATGCTGTCGTATCACAGCACATTATTTGAACCTTATCATAAAGATTTCATTCATAAAGCGCGTTTGAAACTGCTTTATCTTGACCTTTGCCGGAAGAGCTGTCCAGATTTGGTACTGCAAGAAGTTGCTCCTTATCTCCAAATGAAATAAGGATCGGCAGGCGTTCTTTAGAACTTCTCACATCCAGCCCTGATAACAATTTTCCATACCGATGAACGGTAACTACTTCGGGCACGTTATTCTGAAAATCGGATTTTATGGACTCCGTTCTATCCTTTCTCATTTGTGTTCGAATGCATTGAATAGAAGATTTGTTGATTGGGTAGTCGTCGCAACTAAGACCTAGTGCTTCTACCATAACGTGAAGTATGTAAACCGAATCCCTTATGCTTAGTTAACATCTATCAAAAGCTGCAACTAACTTGGACGTGATAAAATATTTCCTTCCACTTTTTGTAGTAGTTACAGAACTTACAGATTGAGATGTGGTAGGTAAAAGTTCCTCCAGGCTTCCTTCAGAGCTGTTAGATTGATCGTGTAGTTCTTGAGGTGGTATAAAGACATGCTAAGTAGTAGCCGTTTGAATTCACAACTTATAGCACCCGCCTTAACTGACAAATAGAGCAAGCACGGCACACGCGCGGTACCTGCGACGCAACTTGTACGAATATGTTTCCATGCAAGTCCACACGGGTTGCAGTGATCCAAATAAGGTAACAAAAATTTTCGAGTGTTTTAGGGTCAAATTAATAAAACTAGCACCTATGCGTTGAAAAATAAAGAAAAATTGAAAAATAAGGGACACCCTAATATACACAGTCCAGTCACATTAATGTGACCACCTGTCAAAAGCCAGAATAACCACTTTTGGCAGAGCGGATCGCTGCTAGACGTGCATGAAGAGAGTCAGTTAGGTTTCTGAAGGTGTTCACTGGGATGTTGAGCCATGCCGACTCCAGTGCCATGGCCAGATGCGTTAGATTACGCGGTTGAGGATCCATGGCGCGAACAACCCGATCGAGGTAGTCCCACAGATTCTCGATTGGGTTTAAATCCGGTGAGTTTGCTGGCCAGGGGAGTACGGTTAAATTCTTCCTGGTGCTCTTCGAACCACGCACATACACTGTGAGCTGTATGACACCTTGCATTGTCCTGCTGGTAGATGCCATCATTCTGAGGAAAAATAATTCTCATGTAGGGGTGAACATAGTCCGTAAGGACAGATGCGTACTTCTACTGATCCATCGTGCCTTCCACAATGATTAGTGCACCCAATGAATGTCAGGAAAACATTCCCCAAACCATAATGCTCCCTCCTCCATCCTGGATCCTTCTGGCAACTGTTGCAGGGTGTTTGCTTTCAGACGTGTCACGCCGTATACGCCAACGTCCATCTGTCCGATGGAGCATAAAACGTGATTCATCGGAAAAAGTCACCTGTCGTCACTCTGTGGACGTGTAGTTGCGGTACTGACGTGCAAATTCCAGCCTTCGTCGCCGTTGAACAGCAGTCAGCATAGGTGCATTAACCAGGCGTCTGCTACGGAGGTCCGTATGCAGCAACGTTCGCTGAACCGTTGTTGAGGATACACTCTTCGTAGCCCCATGGTTCATCTGGACGGTCAGTTGCTCAACGGTTGCACGACTATTAGCCCGAACGCATCTCCGTAGCCTTCATCTATAGCCCGTGGTGCACCACATGTGCCGCTGATTTTGAATAGTGCCATTTTGTCATGCACGGTATACTTTTACCACGGTGGCACGCGAACAGTTCACAAAATTAGCCGTTTCGAAATGCTTCCACCCTTGGCCCGAAAGCCAATCGCTACGTTTCTGCATTACGCCAACGATTGAAATGCTTTCCGATGCCCTAGTACATCCTTTATATACACTCCATTGCAATGTGCTGCCACCTGCCTTTTGTGATTGGTTATTTCACGTTGACGTCGAAAGTAGGTGGTGGTCACATTAATGTGACTGGACTGTGTATATATACATCAAATACAGACCACTGCAGTCCTGCAGATGCTATGATCTCTACCAAGCTTATTTCTCGTCAGATTTGTTTGTTTGGTTTTGAATTTTATGGCACGTTACAGATTTGGACAAACTGAGCTAAACACAAGACGGACAATGTCAAGTAATCGTGAAAATAAATGAAGGAGAGAATAAGGATCGCTTGGTTATCCTACATCGCGACCCCTATGTTTATTGGAGGTAATAAAACTCGTGGTAAAAGAGTATATCACTGGGGTACCTTGGGTTCGTTAAGCCCGTACAGACCCGTATTCCGTAAGATGTGCCTCCGAGGGGCTCAGAAGTTTTGGGTGTACCCCACTGCATGTGGACAGAAAGGTACTTCTATTCATTACTTGACCCAAAGTGAAATCACGAAATCTCTTACTAACGCAATTCTTCAAATCATCTGGACCAGGATGAATGGAGATCAATCTCCTAAATCCACTCTAAAACATGATACCTCGATTTCCTATTCACTCATGACAAAGAGATGGAAGTGGTAGAGTATTCCGAAATCATCAAATGATCTGTTCCTCGCATGAGAACGCATTCTACGCCACAATGCAGCCTGGATCCACTTTATAAAATTGCTCGCTTTTGACCCGAATACGCATTTAACCTTTGGACTACGGCTATAGATATAACAAGAGCGATTCTTTCTTGGCGCGATTCTTATGCCTTTCAAGTTATAACTGCTGTAACAGTCCTAGTCTAAATTCTATCTTGGCGCGATTCTTATAACTTACAACTGCTGTAACGTCCCTAGTCTAAAATCTTTCTTGGCGCGATTCTTATAACTTTCAAGGTACAACTGCTGTAACGGTCCTAGTCTAAATTCTATCTTGGCGCGATTCTTATAACTTTCAAGGTACAACTGCTGTAACGGCCCTGGTCTAAATTCTTTCTTTGCGCGATTCTTATAACTTACAACTGCTGTAACGTCCCTAGTCTAAAATCTTTCTTGGCGCGATTCTTATAACTTTCAAGGTACAACTGCTGTAACGGTCCTAGTCTAAATTCTATCTTGGCGCGATTCTTATAACTTTCAAGGTACAACTGCTGTAACGGCCCTGGTCTAAATTCTTTCTTTGCGCGATTCTTATAACTTACAACTGCTGTAACGTCCCTAGTCTAAAATCTTTCTTGGCGCGATTCTTATAACTTTCAAGGTACAACTGCTGTAACGTCCCTAGTCTAAATTCTATCTTGGCGCGATTCTTATAACGTCAAGATACAACTGATGTACTGGCCGTTGTCTGAGTTCCTTCTTGGCGCTATCGTGGTACAAATGCTGTACCGTCCGTAGTATGTTTTAAAATTCAAACAGTAATGGGGGTATGCATGAAAATTCCAGCATTCGAACTGTTTTGTATTGTGATTACAGGACAAGAAGAAACATCCAGCAGAGAATTTTAGCGTCGTGTAGAAACAGGTTGTTCTTAACTAATATGAAATTCGGACCGATTGCTCAGGTGCGCTGATCACCGGGAGTGAATATTAATTTGTCGAGACATCGACGTATACCACTATATCGCGCGGACCAAACACATAATGTTCAATGGATGGGCGTCTTTTCCTGTCGAGTGGACCCATCAGATTATGCAAGTTCGTTTCCTCCCGACAGACGAAAGTGATCTAAGTGTCACGCTACAACTAGTTTCGGTCATACTGAGCATATGAAAAGGATACCAATGTAACAGTGCAACTTTGTCTATCTAAAGGTACTTCATGGTAGAGTTGGGTTACACTATTATTTAGGCCCGGTGCACACATCCGGTTTTTTAACGTGCGGTGCCAATGTAACAATGCAACTTTGTCCACCTAAAGGTACTTCATGTTAGAGTTGGGTTACACTATTATTTAGGCCCGGTGCACACATCCGGTTTTTCAACGTGCGGTGCCACTGCCGCAACGCAAGTGCGGTCTGATATACATTTGATCCAATGGAGTCGTGCACATATGCCTCTGGCGACGCTGCGGCGACGCACGTCCAACTTGCGTGCAATTTGTACCGCAGTTCCCCACGGCGCCGCACGTGAGTCTACGTTCTGAAGAGTACCTTTTACAAATCGACTATTAATTAACCTTAACCTTATGGAATATAAATAATAATTAATAAATGGTTGTATCCAGTAACGTATATTTTGTTTCAAAATATACTTTTTTATACCAAATAAGCGAAATTAACACGTTTTCTCCGATAGAATATTTATCGCTAATGGCGCGAAATGAGTTCGTGCGTCATTTCACGGTTATGTGTGTATAGTTGGGCTGCGGCAACGCAAGTGCGGTCTGTGATACATTCGCTCCAATGGAGTATAGTGCACTCATGCCTCCGGCGCCGCACGCCCAACTTGCGTTCAATTTGTACGACATTTCCTCACGGCGCCGCACACGCTTCTCCAGTCGACATTTCTACCTCATCTACGATATACATCAAACTTCAGAATAATCAAATAATACGTTTAAAAACACATAGGAAGCAGGTGGAGACAAAAACGCTACCATTTCTTTTCATTCTTCACGAGTTCCGTCTATTTCAATGAAAGGTCGATGTTTTATATATTTTCCCAATAATTATGTACTCCTCCAAAAATTTCCCCACTATATACTCTCCGAGAGGGTGGACGAGATACCTCGTTCATCATGATCTTGTCAATTTTGCAAGTGTGACAACTCAACATTAGGACTGCTGATTTTTTCATGATTCCCATAGCCACAATCTGATTAGTTTTCTTTTAAAGACGAGATATCTCGTCACTCAAGATCGTGTTCGTTTTACTTCTGACGAGATATCTCGGTTAGACAGCCACCAGAAGGTTTAAGCCGCACTGGTGGATAGCAAGTGTACAGCATTAAAAAAAAACGATTCACCTGATCGCAATTGCACAATTTACATCGCAGGACAAAACAATAGGGATGAATGTTTTCTACAAATATCAATATTTAAAATTTTTCTAAGGAGCCGTCTTCATTGGGTGATTGCTCCGATAATTTCAATACGAACCTCCATCTTTAATCACAAATTTAGATTCCGCACACAATTTCAGGCGAATTTGATAAAAAAAAGGCTTAAAATTGACCTAGAAAATCCATAAAAAACTATTAGGGAGAGTGTTAGAATTAAAATCCGTAATAGAAAGGGCGTATTTTTATAAGAATATCCGATTCCGGGAGTATGTGTCGCTTTCAACGACTGCTTGTGGAATGTTTGTTGAAGTGTGACACTTAGTTAGTGTAGTTGTGTCCAATAAGTGGATTATTACAATCCTCACCTACAGTAGTATAAGTAGGTTGCACAAATAAGTTGCAAATGTAACCAAAAAGGGAAACACCAATTTAACATTAGGAGATCCAATTTTCAAACACTTACGAATCGGAGAAAAATCCAATAAAATTTACGAACCTTTCATTATTTCCGTCTGAAATTTTGTGTAGACTCCAAATTTGTGATAAAAGATGCGAGTTCGTTTTGAAATTATCGGAGTAAGCACCCAGTTTTATATGAAGACGTCCCCTTAGATAAATTTTAACTATTGATATTTGTAGAAAACATTCATCCCTATCGATTGTTACCTTTTGTTTTGTTCTGCTATGGAAATTGTGCAGTTGCAAAAGGGTGAGTCGTTTTTTTCTACGGCTGTACATAGGAAGATGGCGTAAATCAATTCAGGGGAACGTTAATTACTAGTTCTCAAGAAGATTTATTGAATTAATCCAGATTAAATAGCAGGTTGTGCAGTATTGATTAAAGTCTCGTGTTAACTTCTCACCACTTAAGTTTCAGCAGAAGGAAGGTTCAAGCTCGTAAACAGTTCCACGAAGTTAAGTTCCAAAAAAAAAATGTGTCTAGTTCGAGTAGTGTACTTTCCAATAGTGAAACGTTTCATTTTTTGCAAAGTCAGTCGTACCCATTTTAAATAATAGCCAAGAAACGTCCCTGTCTCGGTCCATTGCATCCGGAGACGGGTTCGCTTCGATTTTTGGTCAGAGACATCATTTCAATGTTTTGGGGCATTGGGCTCGAACGGAAAGTATTGGCTTCTCCGAAGTAAAATGCACGGTTGAAAGAACCGCCATTTTTTATCATAGAAAAATATTCGGCGAAATGTAGTCGTTTTTACGTCTAAGCATAAGGAATGACATGCAAAAGGAAAGCAATAATAAAAACCGCTTTGCGAAGAGCACTTTTGATCACAGAATCGATGTTCTAAATTACCCACACACCGGATGGTAACATTCAATTGAGGGTTTTTCAAATTTATTTACATCGCAGGAGTATTTGGAAAAATGGATCAGTAAATCTGTTATTGATGACTGGGAATGATATAAAGCTTTGAAAATCCCACTTTAGAATTCCGTTTGATGCCGTGCTCTATTCAAACGTACTCTTGTTTTTGTGTTCTAGATAAAACGTGTCCCCATTTCCTGGCTACCACTGAGAGCAACCCATTGGATCTACCAGATCATGAGATCTCCATTCTAAAAATAGATCAGTGAAACTCCATTGCTTTTAATTTTATTGGTTGCAGAAGAATGAAGCATTCACATACGTAAATAATAAGTTAGATATAAAGTTATTGGCACAAGTTATATCTTCTGGTGCCAACAGTGCTGTTCAATGTATTCACACTCATGTAGCAAAAATCATATCGTGACCAACAAACCAAAAATTGAAAAAAGGTTGACTGTGTCTTATCTTCTGGTGCCCACAGTGCTGTTTAACTTATTCACACTCATGAAGCAAAAATAATATCGTGACCAACAAACAAAAAATTGAAAATAAAGATAGGATGTGTCTTATCTTCTGGTGCACACAGTGCTGTTTAACGTATTCGCACTCATGTAGCAAAAATCATATCGTGACCAACAAGCCAAAAATTGAAAATAAAGATAGGATGTCTTATCGCCTGGTGCACACAGTGCTGTTTAACTTATTCACACTCATGAAGCAAAAATAATATCGTGACCAACAAACCAAAAATTGAAAATAAAGATAGGATGTGTCTTATATCCTGGTGCACACAGTGCTGTTTAACGTATTCACACTCATGAAGCAAAAATCATATCGTGACCAACAAACCAAAAATTGACAATAAAGATAGGACGTATCTTATCTTCTGGTGCACACAGTGCTGTTTAACGTATTCCCACTCATGAAGCAAAAATCATATCGTGACTAGCAAACCAAAAATTGACAATAAAGATAGGATGTGTCTTATCTTCTGGTGCACACAGTGCTGTTTAACTTATTCACACTCATATAGCAAAAATCATATCGTGACCAACAAACCAAAAATTGAAAATAAAGATAGGATGTGTCTTATATCCTGGTGCACACAGTGCTGTTTAACGTATTCACACTCATGAAGCCAAAATCATATCGTGACCATCAAACCAAAAATTTTAAAAAAGTAGGCTGTGTCGAGGACACAACTGCTTTTGAATCAAATACTCGAGCCTGTTGGATTTGAAGTTAATCAAGTAGACGAGAAATTTGGACGAATGTTTACTGCTAGTAGTCAATATTTTTATGCACAGTTCGAACGATTAAAGTGCAGTTTGATATTTAATATTATTGAGAGATTGTTATTTTCCAATATTGATCGAAACTTAGTTCGGAACCTTTAAAAGGACACCACTTGCGCAGTCCTCACTCCACGCAATCCAAAGTTACACAGGCCGAAATTCGCCCAACACCGTAGAATTTCGACGCCCTTACACACTCAGACCACCTGCGTATTCGGTTCGAGGGTCAAGTCAAGTACGGACATCATTTGTTTACAAGTTGCTATATTTATCTTCTGCGTGTTTCTGTAGTTTAAAAACATGATAGAAAACAGTTATAAACACTTTTGTAACGTTCTACTTTTTTCATGCATGCGCCTACTATTATTCCAATTATAAAGACGTATTCACGTAATAAATGTGTAGGATTGTGCTCCTTTGAAGGAATACAGAAATAAAGGAAGGACGCAACAGTCAATCATTTTGGAGAGGGCCGCGATAGGCAAGTTGAAAAACAGATTAGCAACTCAAGGATTGCGTGTTCGAAACTAGGTCTAGCCAAAGACAGACGTGTACCTGGGGACTGGTGCACGTTAAATCTGCTGTGGCCTCGCATGTCCCACCGGTGGCGTGGTGTGGAAGTTTGAAAAACACTACCTATCTACCTGTTTCGAGAAACATCGATCTTAAAAACACATTCTTGTGAGAGGCATTTTCTGTGAAGTAAAATGTACTCCAACGGCTCCAATAAATCTATATTTTTATATAACATCGACATCGATGTCACATCCTTATTTGTCATTGGAATGTCTAGGAAATGTACGAAACTTTTTGCTTTTCATATTTCGTCGTCCCATTTACGCCATACAATAGTGTCTATAAAATATATAATTTCACCCACTGACGGTAACATACACACACTAATAAATGTTATTGATACAATAAAAAACGCCTGCCTTTGTTGGAGCATATCCACAACTATAAATCAAAGTCTCACAAACCGACCACTTTATCGCCTTCCATCGGAATGCTACCTGGAAGATCGTAAATAATTCAATAAAGCTCCTATCTGTGTATTGACCGCTTTTTTTTTTGTCCGCAAGAGACGATAAGAGACCATCGGATTTCTCGGTAAAAACAACTCGTCCATCATTATTTTTGCGCGATGGTTATGTGCCCCACATAAATGACGTCAGGGCCTTCTGAGAAATCCCAAACCTTTTCCCACTTCTTTTGATAAGCCATCATGCTTCATCATCATCTAGCTCATGCATTTGTGTCACAACCCAGAAGTTCTGCTCTTCCCATTAGGGCATGGGAACAAAACGTCGGTTTCCCTTGTCAGGTGGCCAATTAGTAAGACAACTGGCAAGAAGTGAATAGAGTGGGGACTATCTTGAGGAGAACCCTAGAAGGCACATCTTAAGGTTTACGGGCATTGCAACCCCGTGGTACCCGAATGATCTCGACTCCCTTTCATTTTTACCCTAGCTTAGATCGCGTTTACACCGAATTTGGAAATACATTTCTCTCCCTTTTAGTGGCGAGGACGTTTTACGTTCCCCTATACTGACCCCTCTTAGCCCCTTTTTTCGACCGACTCCTGTGTAAACGCTTTGGGCACTCTTCCCACCCCTATGTAGAGAAGTGTGATCACTTATCATTAAGGCAACTTTTTGCAACAAATGCCACTTTTTTTCACACGTTCTGTGCTGCATGTAAAGTACTAAAACCGAAATTTCTTCTACATAGAGTGTATTGTAAGTAAATTATAGCCACAACATAAATACAACTTTCTGCATCAATGTAACTTTTTACATAAATGCAACCACCTGCCTTTTTTTTAAAATTTAGATTAAAATTAATTAATATGAAATTAATATTTCATTTTTTGCCCTCCGAATCAACCCTTCGATCACGTGTCTGATCTTGTGAACGCCAAAGTATTTCGGATCAAACAAGAAGTTCGTGGAAAGAAGGTGTTCTTCCTAACAGACGAAAGTGAAATAAATGGCAAGTACTTTTAACACATTGGTTGGCACTCTTAATAATCCAGAGGAAACTTGCATAATCGACTGCAGAGTTTGCGAGGTGAGTGTCAATCATCAATATGTTGTTCGCCTTGTAGATGACGTTTAAAATCTCTGAATGTTGAGCAAAAGGATTATGCGCTTCTGCCATCCGATACAGCACGGCTGACACAGTTTTTCAATGTTAAAGAAATGACTGACCAAGGATCGGCCATTCAACGTTCTTCTGTGTTTAATGATGTATTATAATGTTGTTGTAACCAACTAAAATTGTCAATATATTTCGAATATTTCCATTTTTTACGAATACTTTATTTTTGATTTTAGTGTATCAAAAATAAATGCAACTTTATTTCTATAAATGCAACCATCATGATGTCGAGTTCCTCACCCATTTCACTCCAGGCATTATTCTTTTTGTTTTTGTCTTCGCACTCGGGTGTAGTTTGGTCCCAGAGGGGACAGGACTCTCTAAATAATTCTATTAATGTCACTACCAGCACTTTAGTCCAGGCCATTTTAATCGAATAGGCCACTCACTGGCAGTTTGGCCGGAGATGTGGTCAAGGCGGGCAAAATATCACAGAGAGCGAACAAAAGTCGGCGTGAACGACCACGAGGGGGCCGAAGGGCAAAGGAAAGCGGTTAGTGTCAAACAATCGTCTCGGAGACATCTCCCCCAAATGTTGCAACCCTTTGATATTTACCGACTCATGGTGGAAAACACATTTGACTCTGCAAACTCTCCAAATTGCCACCCCGAATCGATATCTTGACGATAAAATTAATGCCGTTTCTATGCATAGTTTCGATGTTTGGAAGGAGAGAAGTTGTGCAAATCCAGTGTAAACGCGGCTTTACGTTTCTGATTTTTTTTAAATTTCTCTCATTGTGTTTTCTGTCTTGTATATGGCCCTTGAGTCATAAAAAAGAAAAAAAAACAGACAACCCTTAGGTGGAATAGGGCCCTCGAAGCTCAGTAGTTATGACAACCTCATCAGGCTGTGAATATTCGGATCTGTTGTTAGGTTGTGGAATGAAGAAAGCAGACATAGGAAATTTGAACGTTTAAAGTTACGTTTGATATTTATTACTGATACTGGTCACGGTGCGTGGCCAGCTTGGCGTTTCCCGTGTCAGTACGTTTTGTGGGGTCAGGTGTGACCACTGCTCGCTGACGCTGACTAACCCTCGGTGATTGCTAAGTATTCCCATTTGGTTTGCTTCACAAACGAACGATACAGGCACGCTGTTATGGCCTCGAAGTGGCTATTATCAACAATGTAAATCAAAACACGCAAGAATAGAAAACTTGGCATGATTCCAAAGGCATTCAGTCGAAAAACGCTTGTGACGTCAGCGGTCGAAAACTGCAAAATCCTCGCTTTTCTTCAATGACATCACATTTCGGTGAGAAGAAAGGTGTACGAAACGAATAAATGAATTTTTTATGTTCAAGGTAAAATTTTAAAATTCAGACGCGACACAACACTTGCAAATAATTCGGACTACCTGTGTGCCGAATTTCATTATTACAAGTGTCATAGATTCGTCAGGACACTGATCACAGAGAAAGAGAGATACATACAAACGCTACCTTTTATAATAGTAGATATTGTTGTTATGAAAACAAATTATAGCGTAGTTCTACAGCTTTTAAACGATCCCTCGTATGCAGTTTTCACTCCATGTTGTGCAAAGTTACAGTGGCTCCCAACTCCCCAGCATCGTAGAATTTCGATACATTGTGGAACCCCCTAAACACGCTCAGTGCGCGTGCACTCTCCGTCCGAATATCATGTCAGGTGCGGACATTCTTTGTTTACACGATGCTTTATTTATCTTCTGTATTTTTTTTTGTTTGAAAACATGAGACAAAACAGTTCTAACACTTTTTGTAACGCTCGACTTTTCATGCATGCGCTGAATACTATTCCAATTTCAAAGACGTATTCACGTATTAAATTTGTAGGATTCTGCTCCTTTGAAGGAATACAAAAACTAAAGGAAGGAGGCAACGGTCAATCATTTTCGAGAGGCAAGTTGAAAGAGAGGCAGATTAGCTACCGGAGGGTTGCGAGTTCGAAACTAGCTCCAGCCAGACAGCCGTGTGCCCGAAGGCTGGTACACATTAAATCTGCTGTTGCCTCAAATGTCCAACAGTTCGTGTGGAAGTTTGAAAAGCATTACATATCTACTAATTTCGAGAAACAACAGTTTCAAAAACACAGTTTCTTGTGAGATTCATTTTGTGTGAAGTTAAATGCACGCGACTGAAGTGTTTCCTATGTCTAGACGACGCTATATTTATCCTCTGAATGTTTTTCTTTCCTTCTGAAAACATAAAACGAAATAGCTGTAACTCTTTTCGTAACACTACTTCTTAGGCTCGTTGCAATTTTTCAACGTGCGGCGCCCAAGCCCAACTATGCACGCATAACCGTGAAAGGACGCAGATATTCATTTCGTGCCATTTGCGGTGGACATCTATCAAAGAAAACGTGTTTATTTCGCTTACTTGGTGCAAATAAAATATATTTAGAAACAAAAAATAAACATGCGTTACTAGATACAACCATTTATTAATTATTATTTATAGTCCATTTATTTATGAAAACAAGGTATTTGAGACCGAAGACGCGTGTGGGGCGAGTTACGGCGCTGTGGGAAAATTGCACGCAAGTTGGACTTGCGGCGCCGCAGCGGTGCCGGATGTATGTGTGCATTACTTTATTGGATCCAATGAACTTCAGACCGCACTGGCGCTGCGGTGACGCACGTTGAAAAACCGGATGTATGCACCCGGCCTAAGTGTTTCCTGTGTCTAGACGACGCTACATTTATCCTCTGAATGTCTTCTTTAGTTCTGAAATCGTAAAACAAAATAGCTGTAGCTGTTTTTGTAACATTCTATTTCTTATTCATGCTTCCTGTAGTATTCCGTTCATAAAGATTTATTCCCGTCAAAACTCTTCTGGCCACAAGTTGTCTCCAACGTCAAAATGTGCAAAACGACGGGCACAAACAAAACCGGATTATTTCGAAATTAAATCTAGAAAATGGACTTGACAGATACGGTATTAATAGCGGCTGAAGCAGATTATCTAGGAATAGCACTAACTCCAACCACAGATGGAATGAGATTAAGAGGCAGACCGAAAGTAAATTAGAGGAGTGTGGTCGAGGGAAAGAGGAAGGAAGATGGGATGGATCTGGGATCAAGACAAAGATGCGGCGCTGGAAAGAGGACCAGATCGAAGATAAGATTAATTTTAGCTCCACAAGGGAAAAGGGGATTGATACTTAGGCTTGGGTCATTAATAGGTAGGTGTTTAATGAACGTCACAGGAGAAACACAACGGACTATTGCCGAACCAACGCGAAGTGAAAGATCCGAGGACAATACCACGTACTTTTTAACCACGGTCAGATGACGAGGTCACCCCCCTTAGCAGGCACGCATCTCTCCAATCATCCGCACACTACCAACGTGAGGATATTTGAGGCCAGCACAGATTTACCGTGTACCAACCCTACCGTGTATATGACGATTTTTGGCTGGACCTAGTTTCGAACTAGGAACTAGGAACGGATTAGCAACCGAAGGGTTGTTAATCCGTTACTCATCCAATAGGGCTACCGCGGCAGGTGTCAGATATTGAAGAATTACGCAATTGGTTGCGATAAACCAGGATTTGGTTTTAAAAATATTAAAATAGGTTGATATCGTGATAAACTATTGTGCTTGACCTTTGGGAAGGGTCACCCGCAGGGCAGATTTGTCAACTCTATAGTGTGTATATTGCCGAATGTATACTGATTGGTTATATCTTGGCGCCTGCTGCAGTTCTTGCGTAGGGCGCTTTACAATGACTTGAGAAGAGCAGGTGAAAGTAGAGTGCAGGTGGTGTTCGTCCAGGTGATCTCTGGTTATTGACTTTTACCATTGGGTGTTTTTTAGACAGTGGCAAAGAACGTTAGAGAGACTGTTAGAGAGAGAGTGAGAGAGAGCGCGCTCCAAAAGCAGCTGGTTCCCAGATCTGGACTCGGAGATACATACTATGATGTATGGTATTATGATGTTAATAAGATGATGTAAATACTGTATATCTCTCTATCTAAAAAAAAGTTACCGCCGCCAACGCCGCAGGATTGAAAACTGTGTTGTTTAGCTCGATTCTTAGACGATTTCCCGAGAAAGTACTGATCGGAAAAAAAACGAAATTAACATGGTTTGTTCTTCATCGTATTCCCTGGACAATTATTAAGATTTTTTTCCGAAGCGGCTATTAGTTTAGGGTTTATTAAGTGTTAAAATTGAAGAAGCGAAATTTCTACCGCGAGTGAGCAAAACACATACAAATTTTCAGTCTTCAGCCGTGAGTTTTTTTTTAAGAGTACCTCTCAACGTAAATTTTTGCAGCTCGTCGAGTTTTTTTTTAAATTTCAATTTGGTTCTTAATAATATTTTTTTTTAATTCGGGAAAAAGCAGGACATTTTTGTTACTTTTTTTTAAACTGCCATATCTATATTTTATTGCTATTAGTTTTTAATTTTTAAAATATCGCAGTATACCTCAGAATGTACTCTTTCTTACGGTATTATTATTTTTGAAATCGGTTAATAATTAAATTGGATGCTATCAAAAGTTGCTCATACAAAATTCGGAATCTTTGGATACTTTCGCTACTTTTTGTTACAACCGTTAACTAAAACTGTCATATCTATATCGTATTACTATTAGTTTTTTATTTTGAAAATAGCGCAATATACCTCAGACTATACTCTTTCTTACGGTACCATTATTTTTAAAATTGGTTCATAAATAAATTCGATGCAATCAAAAGTTGGTGACACAAATTTCGTATTTTTTATTTCGCGGAGCAAATTTGCGGAGCATTGTATTCGCGGAGGGTTGTATTTTTGACTATCGGGAATGCCAGATATCAAATTTATCGTAGCAACAATTGCCATAAAAGTGATTTCTTTTTATTTGGCGAGGAAAAAGGCTCGCTTTTTTTCCCTCTGTTCTCAGACGGTTTACCGAGAAAGTACAAAGTACACATCGTAAAGTTTGGAGATTAACAGGGTTTACTTAAAATTGCACAGGGAACAAGATACAGAATATTTTTTACTCATGCGGCTATTAGTTTAAGGTGCATTAAGTGTTAAAGTAAAAAAGAGTGAAATCACTTGCGTAAGAGGTATTGGTTTGCGAAGCAAACCAAACGGGATTGCGTAGCGATCCCCGGGGGTCGGCGAGCGTAAGCGAGCAGGGGGAGAAGCCCTCGCTGTGTCGTCATGGACCCTAAAGTGAAATCAGGATAATACAAATTATTCAGATAGTTTCACTCTGCGAAAGGAATGTTGGTTTGCGAAGCAAACCAAATGCCATATGTAAAAGACGTGTTGGTTTGCGAAGCAAACCAAATGGGATTGCATAGCAATCCCCGGGGGTTGGCGAGCGTAAGCGAGCAGGGGGCGGAGCCCCCTAGTATTCTAAAATTTTCTTGGAATAATAAGAACGTAGCTGTTGGTTGTCCTTGCTCCTTGTGTACGATTCTATCTACGAACGTAGCTCCTTGTGTACGATTCTATTTTCACTCGATCGTTTGTTGAGGCGACGGCACCACAAGGTTTAAAACTTGTAATAGGTGTCATAGCTTTTTAAAACTCTTTTAAATGATAGGTTTTAACAATAGCATCACTTTAGAACATTGAGCCTCACACGATTTCCGATTTGTGTATCCCACAACACACTTGTTGACAAAATGGGTTTCTCGACAAGGTAACTCGCCATTAAAAAACTGACCTGATCTCGATCTCATCATCCAAAAAAATGCAATATCTTCATTAGGAATTCAATTTTTATTAGGAATTCAATCTTCATTATTGATGACAACTTATCTCGTCAATAGCAAAAATGGTTAGATCTTGTCACAACGCGATTGTTATTTGGTTGTTTCGGGGCTTCATGGCGCAAGAGCCGTGCTTGACGAAGCTGCGCCAAACACAAGACACAATTTCTAGTAAATTATGTCATGAAAGGGAACAAAAAACAGGAATAGGGTAGACTCGTAGATTATAACCCATAGTCACATGTTAAATGCATTCAAAAGCAAATTTACAACATGTTCCTGTGACACCCAAGCTTCTTGGTTAGGCAATACATTAATTATGTTTGTGAAAAGAAAGGCATTCACTCGCGGATTAACTAAATTAATACACTTTAAAATTAATTAAGTCTTGTGAGGAAATATGCCGTAAATTTCCCTCGTCAGCGTGTTGGCTTGACCTCAGACGATAAAACCGGAAGGAATGAGTTAAAACAGGACTGTGCCAAGGCCATCTTAAGAGAAGGCAGTAAACAACTCACGAGGAAATCACAATGAAGAGCTCACCGAACAGCGTTTCCATCCTCAGTAGAATGAAGCTATTTCAGTTTATGCTTAACAGCTGAATGAAGTTCCACTTTTATCTTTTACTAGCCATTGCTTGGCCAGCACGGCTTTCCCCGTGACAGTTGCTTTTGTGGGGTCAGGTGTGACCCCTGCTCGCTAACGCTCGTCAACCCCCGGTGATAGTTACGCATTCCCATTTTGTTTGCCTCGCAAACCAACACCACAGGCAAGGCCTCAAAGAAGCTCGTAAAATTAAATGCCAATAAATTATTAATTACAAAATATTTTAGATTAAAATTAAAAAATCGGTTGTTGACACATTAAATCTTACTAAACCTCAAAACATTAAAAAGAAAAAACAATAATTTTAAGAATGCGTCCCACACTCTAAAACAAAACAAAAATTGCACCTAGAAGGAATTTTCAGAATAAAATGAAATTTTCAAGAATTGATAAAGTGCTTTTATGAATTAGTAAATGATAAAAATTTGAGACTGAAATAAGGAAACTGTATTGCAAAAATTCTAAAAAGTGGTATCATTCAGTATGGCGTATGACCACCCTTATTCCTAATGCAATATGCCAAGCGTCTGGGTAGTGAGTCATACAGGCTCTTTATGAAGTCCTGCGACAGTCCATCCCATGCAGCTTGAACCCTGTCACGTAGTTTCAGCAAATTACGCGGAACTGGTGAAGTGTCGACATCTCGTCCAATGGCATCCCATACATTATCGATCAGGGACAGGTCCGGTGAGTATGCCGGCCATAGCCGTTGTGTCGTAGACAAGCTAGCAATATGGGGTCGAGCTTATTGAAACAGCGGGTGAACCTGGTTCAGGAATGGGAGCGTAACTGACTGTAATATTTCTTGTACGCAACGCTGGCCTATCAAAGAGCCAATAACGAATACCAAAGGTGATTTGGCATTATACGCAATAGCACCCAGCACCATGATGTCAGGTCTTCTGGACGTGTGACGCTGCACAACAAACTGTGAATCTTGGCGCTGACCACGTTGCCTCCACCCACTGAAGCGGGATTCGTCAGTGAAGACCACTCGATACCATTCGACGCCCCATGTCCGTCTGGCAGGACACCATCCCAGTCTTTGACGGCGATGCAATGTTGTTAAAGGCAGTCGTCATAACGATGTACGTGAGTTTAGTCTCACGTCGTGTAGCCGTCGATAAATGGTGCGATCACTTATCTACTATTATAAAAGGAAGTGTTTGTTTCGCGGCCGCAAAATGCTGACGATCTATGGCACTTGCAGCAGTGAGATTTGGTACACAGGTAGTCCGATATTTTTGATTTTTGGGTAGCGGCGAAATTTTAAAATTCAATCTAGAAGATTTTTAAATGAATTTAATAGTTTTATTCTCTACCTGGAACTTCAAACGCGTTTCGTACGGACGAAAGAAGAAACCTTCTAAAATTAACTTTTTCTACCCACGTTCTTGACCACAATTTTCGCAAGAGATTGTGGCGTCATGTAAACATTCTCTTCCCAAAAAAAAAAAAAAAAAAAAAAAAAACAGATTGCATATTCTGCCTTTTGCGTTAAAAAAAAAAAGAAACAGATTGCATATTCTGCCCTTTGCGTTACAAAAAAAAAGAAACAGATTACATTTCCTGTTCCTACAGTGAGAAACGATGTAACCAACACAATAGCATGAGTCGAAATGAATTTGCTACGCTACTGGATGTCCTTTTATGCCCCGTTATGCAGCGAGCTTGAGATCTACCCTGGGCGTGGCTCATGCTCAAATGATTCTGAATATTTTATCATATGCATCTCAAACTCAGATGTACCACTCCTCCAAATTTCATTTATACAGTTCTACTTTTTATGGGTGCAATTTTTTTTTGTCTTCTTGTTGTTGTTGTTTCTTATGTCTACACTTACAGACCAGAGGAGTGCCAGGCCCGTCGAAGACGGAAAGAGGCGAGGGGGGTGCGCCTTCCATGTTATTGAGCCCCATTGGGAGGAAGTCCGACTTTGCTCGACATACATGACACTTCCGTTTTACAGGAAGGCCTCTTTCATACATCCATTCACTCACACAGATCGTAATTTAGATCCCAATCAGAGGCCGATAACCCCCTGATCAGGTACCCCCAGAGCTATTGATTTGGTATGGGAACAAGGGGGACTTTGTGACCACGACCTATTCAATGTGCTCCAGTCACCATTAGTGAACACGACGGTCTTTAGCCAGGTCGAAGCGCCGATCTCGCAATCATCAAAATTGCAGGCTCCGTTTTTGTCTTAAAGTGTATCAATGATTGTCATACATACCTTATCATACAAATTAGTATTCGGGATGAATACCAAACAATTCATAATTCAAGTGATACATCGTTTGTAGGAAGCGCGCCCGGAAAGTAAGTTCCATTTTGTAAAAAGAAAGACAAAAAAACTGTTTTTCAAGTCAATTTTGTGTTTACATGAAAGGTTGTTTCTTGAAATATTTTTCTACATAGTTTCCACCGATGTGGAGACATTTGCGTAGCAGATGCCCAACTTACCTATACCTTCCTCAAAGATGGTACCGGCCAGTGATGTGATGTCAGTGAAATTCAACAAGCAGAACCCCTTTCACATCCCAAAACACCGAGAACATGATTTTGTGGTTTTTTGGTGTGACATTGATGTCTTGAATTTTTGTTGTTTAGGAGATCATATGTTGTTTCGATTCTGGGGTTATGTGACGAACCCAAGTTTCGTCACCAGTCACTAATTGGTTTACGTGCCTCTCCCTCATTACTGTATTGGGTAAAAAAAAAGTAAATGCACAGCCAAGTCGCTTAGTTTTATAGATACCTGTAAGCATTTTTGGTACCCAACGTGGACACAAATTAAGGTAACCTAAGCGGTCGGAAACAATTTCGTGTAAAACAATGCTTAAAATTTGAGAAAATTCATCAGAAAGCATTCACATTGTGAAGCGTCTGTTCTCTCTAATTTTTTCATCAACTAAGGTTTTCTGAGAAAGCGGAGCCGTTATCTAGCAGCGGTAATGTAGCTGTGGATGACATCACTAAAACGTTGTTTATGCAAATAGATGGCGTTGGTTTCCAAGAGAGCGTTGTTTGTAAGCGTAACGAAAATTAGAGGAGCCCCCATTTGCATGACAATCGTTGTTGCGGTGTCAAACAGTTGGGGAACGTTTTTACTCTTGTAGCGGCAACATTTCATTTCCTGCTCCAAACAATTCGAGCGAAGTGAAGCAAAACAAACACAATTTTTTGACTGCCATTGTTTAGCTCGTTTTAGTAAAATCGGGATCGTAAAAGATAGATTAAAAATTTCAACGGATTTAAAATCTGCGGAAAATTTTACACCAGATCGATACCTTAAATGAGATTTTCTTTAAATAAATAATAAAATATTTAATAAATAACTAAATCATCAAATGATAAATAATTTAAAAAAAAAATCAAATGATAAATATTTTTAAAATAATTAAATAATTTTTTATTAGTCAAATGATAAATAATTAAATAATCAAATGATAAATAATTAAATGATCAAATGATAAATAATTAAATAATAAATCTGGTTTTGGTATCGGTATGGCGTAGAATTTTATGCTGATTTGAATTCCGTTGAAATTTTCACTCTATCTTCAACGATCGCGAAAATAGAAACTTGAACTGGAGAATAAAAAAGCCCCTTTGTTTAGTTTTTTGAATAAAATAAACCACGTCAGCCGTCTATGCATCGTCCATTCTCCGTTGTATTTTGTCCGTTTTAGTTGACACATCTGGTCTCTGTTTTGACAGCCGCCTAGTTATGCCCGTGACAAAATGACGTATCACCGCTGCTATATAGCGGTTCCGCTTTCTTAGGAAACCGTAGCTTTACCAAATCGTCAGTGACAATAGTGACAATCGTCACCCACATTTGTTCGTCCTTCATTGAATTTTCTAACCACTTTCTCACTATACAATAGCTCATTGCACTTTCATCATAAATCTCAGTAATTGGACAGTGAATTTCAGCAGGCTTTCCGTTCCTTGCATTTAAGAAACGATTACAGGCCGAGTCTCACAGTCGGCGGGTTCTTCATTTCACTCTATCTCCCTATATTAAAAAGGTTATCGCCGCTGCCGCCGCAGTATTGACGTCGATTCTTAGACTGTTTAACGCGAAAGTACGGATCAGAAAATTACGAAATTAACATGGTTTATTCAAAATTGTACAGGGAGCAAGATAAAAAAAAAAAATTTCCGATACGGCTATTAGTTTTGGGTGCATTAAGTGTTAAGGGGGTCCGGGACACATTGAAAAATAATTTTTATTAATTAATTTTGAATTTTTTTGTACTGATTACCCATTTAACTAATAAACGAAATCACAACACAAAATTCTTCCAAACGTTTTTAAAAAAATTTAAATTAAAATTTTTTGATAAAGAGAGGGATCATTTTAAATTACTAAAACTCAAAATATTCTTGATCAATTTTCAAAATTCTTGCAGTAAATTATTCACAAATTTATAAACTTTAATTGTGATTCAGCAATTTAAAAAATATTAATTAAAAAAAAAATTAAAATTATTTGAATGAAAATGTTTGAAAATTTTAAGGTACATTTTTTTAAAAAGTCATATTTTTAAAAGTAAATATTTGTTTTAAATTTGCTGAATCAAAATTAAAGTATAATGTTTGATAAAGATATATTCCAAATTTCAACCCTTAAACTTTATCGCTTTTCGACTTTTAGCAATTGGAATACAGGAAATCTTGAAAAAATGTATCATGGAGAAAAACGCATTTAAAGTTTTAAAGACAGATGTTGTTGCCATGACAACAACTGTCAAAAGTGTTAGATTTTCAAAACAACGCACCACAAAAATTATTGTATCTCTAGTTCTAATTAAGATAGAAACATGATTTAGACGTCATTTTAAGCAGGAAAACACAAAAAATTTCTTAAAATAATAACAAAATCGAAAATTTGACGATTTTTGTGTCCCAGACCCCTTTAAGGAAAAAAAAAAAACGAAATCACTTGCGAAGGGAGTGTTGGTTTGTGAAGCAAATGAAATGGGATTGCGTAGCAATCACCGAGGGTTTGCGAGCGTAAGAGAGCAGGAGGCAAAGCCCTCGCTATAACGTCATGGACCGGAAAGTAAAATCAAGGTTATACGAATTATTAAGATAGTTTTGCTGTCGCAACACAGGAGATTGACTCTGTGCAGGAATGTGTTGGTTATTGACTCTGTGCAATTGATTCTGTGTAAATTGACTCTGTGCAAACCAAATGGAATAGCAATCCCCGGGGGTTGGCGAGCATGGTGTGGAGCCCCCTAGTATTAAAGAAGTTACTGCCGCTAACGCCGCAGGATTGAAAACTCGTTTTGTAGCAATGATGTATGCTGACACGGCTAGCTAACACTTAAATTGAATTTATTTACATACACATACACTACAGAAATTACAAGACTTTCACGAACATAAAATATAGGGAACAGGGACATTTTTAGTATCACATACTACAGCTTAGCTGCTGCTTGCTCCAGGGTTGGAGTTACACTGTGTAAGTTTATTGTCAGTCCGCTAGGGGGCGTTGTTGGTTCCGTTACAGTTTTTTAAGCTCGATTCTAAGACGGTTTCCCGAGAAAGTACGGATAAAAAAATTACGAAATTAACATAGTTTGTTTATAATTGTACGGGGAACAAGATGAAGAAGTTTTTTTTTTCGATGCGCTTTGGGTGCATTAAGTGTCTAAGTCGAAAAAAGCGAAATTTCTAACGCGAGTAAGTAAAACACGTACAAAATTTCAGTCGTCAGCCGTAAGGTTTTTTTTAGAGTACCTCCAAACGTGATTTTTTTCACAATGCTGAGTTTTTTTAGAAATTAAAATTTGTTCCTGATAATATTTTTTGAAATTCGGGAAAATCGGAGATTTTCATTACTTTTTTATTAAAACTGTCATTTCTCTATCTTATTACTATTAGTTTTTAAATTTAAAAACATCACAAAAAACCTTAGAATGTACTCTTTCTTAAGGTAAATTATTTTGAAATTAGTTATTAAATAAATTCGAGGCAATCAAAAGTTGGTCAGACGATTTTCGTATTTTTTAAATCATAATTTCCGGTATAAAAATAAAGCTGTCATATCTATAGCTTAATACTATTAGTTTTTAAATTTGAAAATACCACGTGAATGCTTAAAATACAATCTATCTTGTGGTATAATTATTTTGAAAATTGATTCATGAATAAATTCGATGCGATGAAATCGATTGTGTATAAATTTTGCATTGCGGACAGGAAACGCTACATCCTTATAACTGGCCTTGAGGTGAAACTCGCTGTGACGTCATGGAAAAGGAAGACGCTTGCGAAAATATTGTGGGTTACGTAGCAATCCCCGGGGGTTGGCGAGGGTAGGCGCGCATTAGGCGGAGCCTCCAAGTGTCATAAATATTTCTAGTGATCACAACCAACTGAAAACATAATGTAGACTGACCGTAATGGTGTAAGTGGAAATGCAATGGACAAGGAAGACTATTGCGCATGCGCAGAGCGCTGTCAGTAGGCTAAAAAATAGAAATTGCTGTGCTGTAGGAATAACATTGAGCACAAAACAATTTCGGTACCCCGCTATGTTTGTTTTACCAGTATTGATCGATAGTCAGATTTTCCAATAAAATTGTTTTACCAGTATTGCTTCAAAAACAATTTTTTTCCAAAACAAATTCAATTATAATATTTATAGTTGAATTGACTTTTTATTTCTTCCCGATATAAATAATTTATGAATATTTAATTGGCGAAAAGAGAGTATTTAAACTATTCAATTTTTCATAACTTACATTTTGTAATGGAACACGAAAACTTAAACAAACTGATTGATCATAAAACATTAGTTTTGCTAATTAAAATCTGGCAACGCCAGAATGAATTGTTTTATTTTATACACTTGTTTTACAATTCCGTGTTGTGTGTGTGTATTTGATTTAAGACAGCAAAATGTTGCTGTTATGTTTGAGCATTTCTAAATTTCATAAATCATTATCGCCTTTATCAATATTTGTCAAATGTCTTTTTACGAATTGCTCTATTCAGAATTTACTCAGGATGTCGAAATTCGATAAGCTTGGTCGTATCTTTCGTTTTTCGTAATTCTTCATTTTGTCAATGATCGAAATTTCGTTTCTTGTAGTATTTTGTGTATCAGAATTTAACATATTGCAGATATATTATTTACGTGTTACAAATTTTTATAAATTATTTTTATTTTCTGCAAACTATCTATAGAAATGGGCAATTTCGTGGTGACATATGTATATTTCGACCAACTTTTTTTAAGTCTAGTTGAATAAGTAATGGTTTGTAAATTTCGGTTTCATAAAATTAAATTAAATATACAAAACAAAACCTTTTTCAATAAGGTGTGTAACTGCATATTTTAAAATGGCCGAAAGTTAAAAGATTATCATTTTAAAATAAGATAGGTTACATGTGTAGTTAAAACAGGTAGCTGTACTTTCTAGTTCAAAGATAAATCTAAATCGACTTCTGAAGTAGTCACATTAGAAAAAAACTTTTATCTTACAACAGAAAGGCAAATATGAAATGGATAACGCAAATATATGTACATATATTGTACACATATTTGCGTCCAAATAAAATTGATAAAACAATGAAATCGTGAAAACGATGGTAAAAAATTATTTCCCGTACCCTTAAATATTGTTTGCATTTTTCTATGAAAGAAAAGTGATTAATCTACAAATTTTCAATCAACGTTTAACCAATTCAACCCAAGCTGCGCAGTGTAATTCTGTTAATAAATTCATAAAACTAAACAATGTATTCGGAGATAATAGTCAAACCACTTTAAGACGAATTTTACATGATCGTAAATAAAATTCGTATTAACGGTAGTTCGTGTTATCCGAATTCAACAAAAGCCTTATTTCAACAATAAAACAAAACATTGTTACTTTTAACTATCGATAACTTTTGATTATAGATAATTCTTGATAATAGAAAATTCTTGATTATAGATAATTCTTGATTATAGATAATTCTTAAGTTCACAAATAATTCTTAATTACGTTGTTTTTTCTTGATTAGATTATTCTTCATTACGTAATTTTTGTCTAGAATAGTTCTGTTATATTTTTATCGACATTTATTACACGTAAAGGCTAGAATATTTACACATAATAAATGTAGACTTTTTAATTTACACCTGATTAAAACTGTAGAAGTACTTTGGAAGTGTTTTATAGTTGAGGAAGGTAGTTAAATTAACATTGCACTGTAGCAACACAACTTACTAATAGCGAAGGTCCGGGTTCAATTCCGAAAGTAAAGATCCAAGGACATCGTCGCGCAATTTTCAACCACAGTACAGTAAGATGAAGACAACAACACCTGATCTGGCACCCTGCTCACTATACTGAAACGGGGAGAAAATATTCGCTGTAAAAACACTTCATTTTCTTTTACAGATAGGTTGTCAATGGTGTATTTATGTACTACTTTTACGAAAAATGTATGAAAAGGAATTATTGGTGTCAAAAACGTAATTATTAGTTCTTTTAGAATATTTATGCGCATAAATTTACTACAGCTGTGTTATCGAAGAAGTAATCATTGTGTTATGTCAACAAAGGATAAGAAATGATGCAAACACAATACATTTGGATGACAGTGCATGTTTCAAATACAACAAAAGGTGTGAATTTACGAAACTTGCTCATTTCACTTTAACACACGCAAGGTTTTTACGACTTCAGCTGAATTTTAAGTAATGTTAAGTTGAGAGAGATGGAAAAATCTTACTGATGAGAGGAAAATTTTACATAACGCATAGTGCAACAACTCTTGTTTTTGTAGACATAAATAATGGAATGTGATTCACATCGCTATCCAATAGAGACAGGTAGATGAATTTACGTCACTATGGAACAACACAACGGTCTATTGGCGACAATCCGGAATCCATCCCGAAGGTAAGGATTTCAACGATCTACAACATTTGGAACCACGGTCAGATGACGATGTTAATGCCTGAGCTGGCACACCATTCACGAATCTTCAACGTCAGGCCAACGTTAGGACATTGGAAGCCAAGTCTTATTTAACCAACCCCCATGTACATGATTTTTGGACTGTCCAAATGGGTTGCAGTATCCCGGTTGGAAGAGTAGCGAACTAGCAACCTGAGGATTGCAAGTTCGAAACTCGATCCAACCAAAGAACGTCATAAACACGGGTCACGTTAAATATATCGTGGCCCTAAATGTCCTCATGTTGACAACTGAAGTTGATGGTAAAAATTAATTCAAAATTTCTCGCGTCTTAAGTTAAATAGTTTACGAATTGTGGTGTGTGCGCTCAGTGTTAAAAAATTATCATTCTAAGAATACGATTGAAGTTAGACTGAAAGGTTTAAAATTGTATGAGGGGTGAAAGAACATTTTAATTGTGAACAAAATAATACGAATTTTTATGTGGTGTTTTTTTTTTCATCAGTATATTTTCAACTTTCTTAATTCATCGAAATTGAAAAATCGATTTGTCTTTTAATCTAAAAGTTACTATTACCCCACCTCTAAAGCTTAAAGCAATGAAAATACAAGATGTAATGGGTTTGCCATGGAATTGCAATGGGCTTCAATACAGCCTGTGAAGTCAGTAATTCACCCAAAATGGCATTTTCAATTAAGAGTTCAGAGAGTGAACGTTAAAAAGATTTCATTTCATGTGACCTTTTAACATCTATATATATTGTCAGAGTGACCAAGAACTGTCTAATTTGATAGACAATGTGTGTAGTGGTGGTCAAGGACAGAGGGACACGGCACGTTTATTTACAAGATAATATAAAAGTTTCACATATACACGCCGCAAAATATACACATAGATTGTCCTTATTTGTGTTCTTATCCAGAACAGTATCAGATTTCATGTTCTTGATCGTATCAGAACACAGGCCCTGTCATTCATCGATGTTCGTCTACTAGAACAGTAGCAACCAAAACACAATATCAAATATTCTTATCTGCATTCGTATCACCTGTGGGGAGATCGTTGCATAGGTTTATGAAATCGACTTTAAGGCCACGTTCACATAGAGTTTTTCTAACGCGCGTTACAACGCGCGTTTTCGAAAAGTCCATGTGAACACCCCTTTGCGCGTTTTGCAAGGTCGGCTTTCCAAGCATCAAATTATGTTTTTATTCCTCTAATTCAAATTCCTATTTTTGCGATGGTTGAAGATAGAGTGAAAATTTCAACGGATTTCGAATCTGCGTAAAATTCTATGCCAGATCAACACCAAAAACATAAAGTTTTTCATAAAAAAATTAATTTTCTGTAGTAGTAACTAATTTTTTTGCGAAACGCATTTGGCTAGTACTTATCACATGCATAGAAAATTTTCTAGAAGCACGGTGATGGCGAAATAAGAAATGTATATGACACATTAAGATTAAATTGAAGAACTTTACAGAATGTGATTATTTCAGCATCGAAACGCAACGCAGACAATTCTGCAAGACAGATGAAAATGTTATCTTTTGAACAGATCAAATTAAATCTTGAAGTTGAAAGTTTTTTTTTAAATAATTAATATATTTGTATTTTGTTTATTTAAAACATAAATTCTAAATATATTAATATATATAAGTTGATTAGATGATATACTCTAAAAATGAGTAGGAGTGCCGCAGAAAACTAGTAAGTTGGAGGGTGCAACTGTTTGATTACAAAGAAAAAACACGGTCTATTTTTTTAATTTCTTTTCCGGTATTTGGCATCTGGATGCTCCTTTGCTGATTTGCACTACAGTTACAGGGTCGGCAAGTCAACTATCGCAACTTTGATTAAAAAAGTGTGCTAATCAATTTGGAACAGATTAAGACCGATCTGTATGCCAGAAATGACAAATGAGAAGTGGGAAGAAATTTCAGAAGGATTTAAAAAATACGCTAATTTTCCGAATTGCATTGGTGCAATTGACGGAAAGCACATTCGAATTATACACATGTTCTCTATATTACAACTACAAGAATTATTTTTTATCGCCTTGTTAGCTGCATGTGACGCCAAATATAGTTTTCTCTAAGTTGACATTGGAGCATATGGAAAAAACAGTGACTCGGCTGTTTTGCAGGAGTCTTTATTGTACAGAAAACTTATAGAGCATGCTTTAAAAATTCCAAATCCAAAGCCTATATCCACAGTTGATACCATATTTTTGCCTCATGTACTTGTTGGAGATGAAGCTTTTGGAATTTCGGAAAACATCATGAGCCCTATTTGTGGAAAATCTCTAACATACACCAAGAGAATTTTCAACTATCGCTTATCAAGAGCACGACGATGTATCGAATGTACATTTGGAACTAAAATTGATACAACCGAAACTATAATTGGGACCAGTTGTGCTCTGAACAATTATGTATGACCGAGATGGGTATCAATATGAAGATACTCTTTATGAAGCTCCATTTACAAGCTTTAGTACCAGAAATATACCACGGGGAAACATGTCAGCTAAAACTGTAAGATAAATATGCCGATTATTTTGTGAATCAAGGCAAAGTATCATGGCAGGATAAAATGATATAAATGTTATTAAATATTAAAAATAAAATACAATAAAGAATTTACCAAATATTTTCATTTTTTATTTGCTGTTTCCAACTTCAGAAAAAACTACGACAGTATCTTCCCAAGATGACTTTTTCAAACCTCTGTTCTTCATATTCCAAATAGCAGGAATTTTATGTATTTCATCAATTAAAAGATCGGTATCACAGAGCTCTGCTTCCATCGTGAACGACTAATCCCTTTTTCCGGTGTCAGTAGAACGCTTATCAAGAATTTGCTTACATTAAAGAACAGAGCAAGGTCATTTATGGAGCCAAAAACTAACAGATGAGTCATGTAACGAGTGTGACTGTGAATGTTCCAGCAAAATAGAAACGAAATCAAAGATATAATGAATATAATTACTACACTCAATAGTGATAAAATTGCTCTAAAAATGTCGTGAAATGGCTTACAATAGAACTAATCTTAAATCTGTAAATTGATAATCGATTTTCCATCTTCATGAAAATATGATATAAAAATTACATTAAACGTAGTAACATTAACATAACATTAACGATAACAATAAGATTGACAGGAGGATTAGAATATGTTGTATGAAAAACAATGCCAGTAAAGCATCGAGTTTAGGATTGCGAGTTCGAATTCAACCAAAGACCGTCGTGTACAAAGGGGGCTGGTGAACGTTAAATCTGTAATGGCCTAAAATGTAATCACGTTGGCGTGAAAACTTAAACGGACCGTCGTCGGTATACTTTATCTCAAAACTAAAATTACATACTATTCCCCTCTGTTGGAAACTATCTTCAAAACACCGAATGAATTAATTTACATCCTATTTTAATGATATTAAATACAAAGCAGTAAATTAAGGCAACTAAGTACTCTATTCAAGATATATCTTTTCTATAAAACGAGATAAATAGTTATTTTTGTGTTCGTAATGATTATCTTCGTCAATTGCTTCCAAATTAATATTGCGAAAATATAAAATTTACAATTGAAAAATTATTTATTTAAAGAAAATCGCATTTAAGGTATCGATCTCAACTAGAATTTTCCGCTGATTTCAAATCCGTTGAAATTTTCACTGTATCTTTAACGATCGCGAATATAGGAACTTCGAATAAGGAATTAAAAAAGTGCTGACGCCAGTCAAAAAGCGTGTCATGTGAACAGCGTACCATATTCCTATGTATCTCGAGCTTCAGCCGAAGCGTTCGAATTATCGGTTCCCCTCGGCCCGCGGAAGCAATAAAAACGCCCGATTCAGCAGTTTTCTGCATGTGAACGCTCCAGGAGAACTCTATGTATTTTGGCTACCCGCGTTTTGTGTCAACATCAAACGCGCGTTAGATTTCGCCTCATGTGAACGGGGCCTAAATCAGCTGCTTACACGAGACTTCGTTAAGCATACGAGCCTATAAAACAAACAAAACTAAGCCATGTTCGACTTTTTTTAAGTATCTTTGTTCCTAGCTGCTGCATGAACGATAAATGTGTAGTGTAAACATTAAAAACTGGTAATCAGTGAAATATGATTTATGCATGTCAGCGTATTTTAATTATGACTTCGCCTTGGGGCAACTTTTTATAAATAACCATCTCCCAAGTTTCTGTCTCTGCAACAACAAAATGATTTTTATGAAGAATGAATCTTGTATTAATCTGTTTTTGACCTTGTTTCACGATCAATTATGTCAAAATTGTACTTAATCATATCCACAAAAAACTTTGGTTTGGTACAAACGCGAATGGGTTAAAGAAGGAGCACATACAGTAAAATTGCATTACTTTTTTATGTTTTCTGTGCATTTATTAATTATGATTTCGCAGCGTTAAACAAAGGTATAATCTTTTAAACGTATCACATACATTGTACGAATTAATATGCGACACATTTTAAAATGCATGAAATTTAAACTTTATAGTAAAGTTCAAATTAAATTCATGAACGAATTCAATATTTTTAATCATTGGAACACAACGGTTTTATTTTTACACCAATACTGAAATCCGCTGAAATTCTTTCCTGATTAATTTAGAACTAGCGAAAGTAATAGTTTAAGTTTTTAGAGCGAAAAATGTAATAGCTACCCTGCAAAAAATCTAATATTGATTTTTTCAGGAAAAGAAATTAATTTGGGACTGAAGTGAAGCGAAATAACTTCCTATGAAATGCAGAGTACACAAGTCAATAGAAACTTTGAAATAAAATCATAAAGGAACGAAAAATGGACTAAAAATATTTGTCGCCATTGAAATTGAACCTACCTGACAGAAAAACGAAATTTAAAAAATATAAACACTACTAGCAGAGATACCCGGCTTTGCTCGGGTTAAATTAATAACACGTTGATTAAATAGTCATCATCAATTATTTTTCATAAAAGAATGTTAGCATCCTTTAAAAATACGGGAAAAAATTTTAACATCCATTTTAACTTCTCCGTCGCTTCAACAATTTACTTCGATACATACATATTATATGCATCCATACAATCCATTTTATTTTCGTCACACTTCTGCTGAAATATTTTTTTCTTATTTGACTACTAGATAAATTTATTTTGAGTTTTCAAGTGACTACAAATATTCCCGTGAATTCATTTCCAGTAAAAATAGCGAATTTTTGGCGGATAGTCTTGCACTTAATTTTCGTATGAATAGGTTTTACTTCTGTCATTCTTGCATCTAGTATGCGATATTTATGATTTTCATCATCAATATGAGAGGATGGTAAGTTAAATTGTTACGGCATTCGTGACTAATTTAACTTGAAGCAGACACAATTTTTCTTGAAAATTCCATTCAGCGGCATGTGGAATAACGGAGCTTGTGATAGAAATAAATGTCACTAGTATAGACAAATTAATTTCAATCGATAACAATTTTTTAATAAACAGAAGGTTGATTTTACAGAACTTTACTGCTTCGCAA
The DNA here is from genome assembly GCA_947359465.1 of Metellina segmentata. Taxonomy (NCBI): domain Eukaryota; kingdom Metazoa; phylum Arthropoda; class Arachnida; order Araneae; family Tetragnathidae; genus Metellina; species Metellina segmentata. Next base: position 105,729,506 of record OX375875.1, read on the forward strand.
AGCAAGACCAGGTGCAACGCCGTGATGTAATGTATTAATCTGGTGTAAAATTTTCCGCATGTGTCATATCCGTTGACATTTTTACTCTAACTTTAACGATCTAGGAGATAGAAAAAATGACTAAAGTTTAAAAAAAATTTTATCCTCTGCTGAAAAATCATTCCTCGTCGCAAAATGAAAGCGGAAAAGGAAAAAATAAATTTTCCTCGGCACAAAATGAAAGCGGAAACGGAAAAAAAAATTTAAATCTTGTCCGAGTTCCCCGCGATGAAAAAAACTTTCATGGTTGCAAAGACAACCAGACGATAAGGTCACTTAGGTAGAAAAAGTCTAGATTCGGGTGTTTCTTCTTTTGTCCGGAGAAACGCGTTTAAAGAACCAGGTAGAGAATAAAACTATTAAATTCATTTAAAAATCTTCTAGATTGATTTTTAAAATTCGCCGCGACCCCAAAATTGCAAAAAATTTGGACTATCTGTATCTCATTGCTGCAAGTGTCATAGAATCGTCAGGCGGCCGCGAAAAAAGCAAACAGACAAACACTTCCTTTTATAATATTAGAGATACTTGGGAATCCTCAAATATGACCGCAACATCTCGCTGTCAACTCAAATACCATAACAAAGAATTCGAAATCAAATTTAAAAAATTAAACATTAATTCTGATGTTACCAGATACCGAAAAGCAAAATTGCGCTTTTATGATCAATGAGTTTTTTTTTTTTAGGTCTTCGTGTTCCATTACAAAATGTAAGTTATGTAAGATTAAATGTATATTGAGCTCCATGTAAAACGTCTCATTAGATCACATAGATAAACAATGAGATTTTAGATTCGTGTTAGAATAATATGAATAAGAAATATTGCTCTTATTACATCAGAATGTATATATAGTAAGAAATATTGTTCTTATTACAATGAATATTAAGACAGACGTTTCTCAGCCTCTTTTAGTTTGGAAGGAAATCGCGTTGTTAACTTAGCCACCTTTTAGCATTAAATCGAAGTCGATAACTAAACTATGATTGCTGCGCAGAATTCGGTGAATTATAATTATGTGTTGATGCATTATTTACTTTGTTGTTTGTCAGTATTTGTATTAGTTCTGCCCATTGTTAAATTATAATTTTTCGTGTTTGTTCATGTGATAAAGTTAAAAGTATAATATTGGTTGCAGTTAATTTAGTAATCGAAATTCTTAACAAGCTGTACATTTGGATATAGAATTGTGTAGGAGGTATAGAGTCTCATCCATGAATTGTGGACATAATCTTGTCATTAATTCCCCGCAAGCTTTTCAAATGATCGACAACTCATTAAGAAGTAATTAAAAAACTTCTTTGGATTTTCACTTTTCCTGACCTTTTTTTGTCCTTTGTTTTAAAAAATAATTTTACCAAATGTTGCCTTTTCTGATATTCATCTTCTGGCAACTATATATCAAGTTCTGAATAGAGATACGATTTAAAAAAATACTTCCTAATTTTACAGCTAAATACTTTCAAGGAATAAATTAGAAATGTATCCGAATCTCAATCGATAACGAAATAAATTATTTAGGTCTAAGAGAAAACTAGACGCCTGACTTCGAAGTTCTGTAATTATTTTATATGCATGAAAAAACAATTATAGTGATGTATCGGTCGATATTTTTACACAATGCACATAATGGAAAAACAGTTCCTAATTTGATCAGTCTATTTTCACATCAATAAACTATCTATCTGTATTCTAGAGGTAGACAGGTGCAACTCCGAATTTTTTGTTAGTAAATATATAAATTATTGGTATGGCTATACCAATTTGGAAATAATCAATAGAATAATCGTTCGAAATAATTATATTCGACAGAGTAGGCCAATATAGAACCGCCCCAAATTATTATATTCTTTGAAAAAGATCACTGGAATATGTCTAAAAGTGGAAATAATCAATGGATTGTTCAGATATAGAGGACTAATAGAAAAAATAATAATAAGTACCCTAAAATCTAAGATTTCGGTCTAACGTTCTTCGGGTTACAATGATACTCATCACAATTCGAAAGAGAAAATTGCCAAACAAAATGCACTCCTTTCGAATTTTAGAAATGATGTAAATTGAAATATACTTCAAAACAACTCAACCATTGATATTCAAGATAAACAAAGCTAAATGAGTTTCATATACGGATCGAGGTAAACTGTTTTTGACACGATGTACGCGGGTTTAAAAGGTATTAGGCTAAGTAAATATACGTCCTTCTTTTAAATAAACATGCATTATCGAAGTAAATATTCCCGTTTTCGTGGAAATTCAATAATTAGATAATTATAGAACCCACATCGTCATTTAGCGAAAAAAGTGTTAATTATTCTTGTATTAAAGGCATAATTGACCAAGCGGCCCATATTCAGGGAACTTGTAACTGACTTCTTGAAATGTATTTCAATGAGTGTATTTTCGTGATTAACTCACGTTAATCCTAATATCCACATAATTGAATGAATTAAGGTGACTAAAGGGAATATAAAAGCAATAACAATGTAATTATTCTATTAAGAAAGTAATGACCATCAGATAATTGATGTATTTAAAACTATTCAATCATCAACGCACGTAGATAAGCATCAATGGAATGAAAAAAATTTCGAAAATAGAGAAATATTTGTCGACTCGTCTTTTATTGGGTCTTACGGAAAGTTTTGCGCGTTTTGAAGTCGAAGCTAGCTTTGTTATTATTTTTTTGATACCACTGATAAGGAGTGACCTTGATTGAAGCAGTTGTTTAAATTCGGTCTTTTCAGCTTACTCTGCATGATTTTAGCATGTCTTGTGGCATAATTTTTGTTTCACTGCAGTGCTAAGAATATGCTTGCTCGAATTTTGGCATGTGATTCTTTGCTGAAACGAAATTAAGAAGCTCCTTTTTTGAAACGGCTCATTACTGAAGATGAGAAAAGGATACTGTATAAGAATGTTACAAGGAAAAGATCATGGGGTAAATCAATTGAACCTTCCCCAAGTAACATTGAGAGGGGACTGCATCCCAAAAAAAAGTAATGCTTTCTGTATGGTGGGCCTACAAAGGAATTTTTTATAATGAATTGTTGCCCCAAAATCCGACAATAAATTAGGAAAAATACTGTTCTAAAATGGCAGTATTAAAAGCAGAAATCGAAGCAAAGAGGCCAGAACTGATCAATCGTCGAGGTGTTGTATTCTAGCGTGACAATGCTTGGCCCCACATTTTTCATATTAAGTATACCGACAACGGTCCGTTTAAGTTTCAATGTAGGACAAACGTCTTTAAAATAAAGCTAAATTGAAATATTCAATTTGAAAGCTAAACTTTTAAGTTATTTTTTTATTGTCTTCAACGTGAAATGCGAAACATGAGGTTCATTTTTCACATCCTCGTGTTAAATTCAACTCAATATGGCTTTCGAAAATGAACTTATTAGCCTGATTTACTGAACGAGATTAGTTTTCGTAGAATTCATATTTTAATCTTGAAGTTAGTATTCTTACAACATTTATCGAAATTTTTATATTATATAGAAGAACATTCTCTTTGCAAACATCCGGTTTTTGACATAAACTGTTTTTTGGTCAGTCTTAGATAAAGTATTTTAGTTTTGCATAATTCTCACGTCTTCTCGTGGGTTTTAATCAAGTTGTTCGCTGCATTTGTTTTAGTGACTAGTAACAAAATCTTAGAAAAATTAACTAATAAACAGACTAAGAAACATCGCAGAAGCTAAACACATTTCCCGCAGTCTTTGCAGTTTGTAAGACAAAATGCAGGTTCGCAAGAATTCTACAAAGAATTTTTTTGCAACTCTTATTAATGCATTCATTAGTCACAGAGACATTCCTGTTCATCCTAAGCTCAGAAAGAAAGAATGGAAGATTACATAAATGGGGGAGGCTTTCCAGCAGATGTTTGGCAACAGTAAATTAATGCAGTTATTCATTAAGCACAAAAACGAGGAAAAAAGCCCCTTCTTGTTGAGAAAAAACTAACTTTTTACTCTAGACAACTTGAGGGAGAGGAAACTTAATTATGGACTCAGAAATATGGGAGAGATATTCTCAGATGCTTATGCAACTTGCTTGGTACGTTGCATAATTATATATTACTAGCCACTGCGTGACCAGCACGGCTTTGCACGTGGCAGTTCCTTTCGTGGGGCCAGGTGTGACCACTGCTCGCTGACGCTCGACAACCCCCGGTGATTGCTACTTATTCCCATCTAGTTTGCTTCGCAAACGAACTCCACGGGCTCCTTGATGTACTCTAGGTGACTGTTATCAACAAAGTTTTTCAAAATACGCTAGAATTGGAAAACTTGGTACGGTTCCAAAGACAATTTGGAGGAAAAACACTTGTGAAGTCAGCGGTCGAAAATCGCAAAATCGTCTCTCTTCTTCTTTTTGACGTCAAATTTCGGAGGGAAGAAAGAATGGTGATAAAAACTAATAAATTCATTTAAAAAATAAATTTAAATAAATATTTGTTTATAAAGAAATATTAAAACTAGGATAAAATTTTAAAATTCGGGCATGATACAAAAATTGCAAAACAATCGGACTACCTGTGTGCCAAATTTCATTATTGTAAGTGCCATAGACTCGTCAAGACAGTACACAGACACTTCCTTTTATAATAGTAGATATTTAATTAAATTTTATTCAAGACATTTACATGTCAAAACCATAGACGTTAATTATAAATGAGTAAACTGAGCATTGCTATCGAGAGAAGATTCAAAAAGTGTGATCGTGCCTACTAATAGGTACCTGACTGCTCTATGAATCATTGGCTGGGCTGGGTGATTCGGCATCTTATCGCCTCGCTTGGCGATATAACGTTTCATGATAGGCGTGGATGAACATTTCTATAGTGGCAACGAAAATGGTGAAATCGATTACGTCTACTACTATGTCGTGTGGACCAATTAGATAATGAATATTTGTTTCCACCTTGCTGACGAAAGTAGTCTAAGAGTGATGTTACTACTAGTTTTGATCACGTGATTCTTGACACAAATAAAGGTTACAATTGCTTACTCCACTTTTGTATTTACTCTATGATCAAAACCCTTGCAAAACTTAACAGAATATGACTATTTTCTCTTATTAACTTTTATTATTGAATCCGTAACACCTGAAAAGTTTGTTTGAGTCAAAACGCAACTGCTACTGTAAATTCTTAAGACTAAGGCCCGGTGCACACATCCGGTATTTTAACGTCAGGCGCCGCTGCGGCAACGCAAGGGCGGTCTGAGATACATTAGATCCAATACAGTAGTGCACACATACCTCCGGCGACGCACTTCCAACTTGCGTGCAATTTGTACCGCAGTTTCCCACGGCACCGCACAAAAGTTTTCATAAATAAATGGAAAATAAATAATAATTAATAAATATATCTATCCAGTAAAGTCTATTTTGGCGGAATATATTTTTGGAACACCAAGTAAGCGAAATAAACCATTAAAACCATTGTATCGAAAGGTTCCTGGTTTGAATCCGGGTTGGTTTGTCTATCTTAGGCCCGGTGCACACATCCGGTTTTTCAACGTGCGGCACCGCTGCCGCAACGCAAGTGCGGTCTGAGATACATTAGATCCAATGGAGCAGTGCACACATGCCTCCCGCGCCGCTGGGGCGACGCACGTCCAACTTGAGGAAAATTTGTACCGCAGTTCCCCACGGCACCGCACCGTCGCCGCACATGTCTCCGTTCTGAAGTATCATGTTTTCACAAACAAATGGAATATAAATAATAATTAATAAATGGTTGTATCCAGTAATGTCTATTTTGTTTCAAAATATACTTTTATTACACCAAGTAAGCGAAATAAACACGTTTTCTTCTATAAATATCCATCGCAAATGGCGCGGAATATGCGTATTTGCGTCATTTCACGGTCATGTGTGCATAGTTGGGCTTCGGCGCGGCAGCGGCAACGCAGCGGCGTCGCACGTTGAAAAATCGGATGTGTGCACTGGGCCTAAGTCACAGATTATTCTGATAAACAGCTTCCCTCAGGAATCACATTTTAATTTTTTTAAATTCTGATTTGAAAATTAAGTAGCATGGCAATTTATTTAAAAAAAAAAACAATACTAAGGGGTAAAAATTACGTCAACTTATTTTTTTCCCGAAATTAAATGGGTGTGCATGGAACATTATATGTTTGTTATTAAATATGTATCAGAAAAACTCGATGGGTACAATCCTAAACTTAAGCACCGACTTATTCTGCTCCGCTATCATACTCCCTCAGAATTTCAAGTGACTGAAAAAAAAAAATTCGTATTGGTGCTAATATTCACACGGACAAATTCTCCATATACATTGTGAAGCAGTACTGTCTAGGTATCTATCTCTTTAACACCCAGGTTGTTTCGATGAGGTGGGTATTTTCGCACTGGTGCAACACATCTGACTATTATTGGCAACTGTCTGATACCAGCTCAGGTGTGATCTCGTCATCTGACAGTGGTGCATAATAATGCGGTGTTGTCCTAAGATCTTTCCTATCGGGTGTTGATCTCGGAACGTCACCAATAGCCAGTTGTGTTGCATAGGTGTGTGACGTTAATTAATATTAACAAATACCTAGGTATGTATGTAGGTATTTCAATCAACGTCACACTGGAACGACACGATGGGCTATTGGCGACGTTCCGAGATCAAACCCGGCGGGAGAGAACCGAGGAGAGCAGCACGTAATATTGAACCACTGTCGGATAACGAGGTCACACCTGAGCTGGCGCTTCCACTCTCAAAACTTCCATACCACGCCAACCGTGAGCACATTTGAGACCGCGATAGATTTAACATGCATCAGCCTGTTCACGGCGGTTTTTGGTTGGGTTCGAACTCGCAAACCACCGACTGCAAATCCGAAATCCGTTACTCTACCAACCGGTCTACAGCAGCCCTCATAAACCATCAAGAGGGTTAAACTTCAAATCGGTCTCAGAATTTTAACTTCCGTGTTTTATATAAGGCATTGCTACTTTAATTTTTGTCGCACCAGAGCAACACGACCTCCTACTGGCGGCGAAGGTCCGGGATCAATCCCCTAAAGCAGTGGTCCCCCAACCCCCGGGCCGAGGACCGGTACCGGTCCGTGAATCAAATGGTACCGGGCCGCCCAAGGACCATTAAATTATTTCCATTTTATTTACTGTGGTGTATTTCTCTCGGGTTTGTGCGGTTCTTATATATGAAATGTCCACTCAAATTGGGAGGCGGTAAATTAGAACTTGAAATTTGTTCTGTTACTAGAGCTTCAATTTTGATTTCTGAATTCTGTATGTCTCTATTTTCCAATTTTGACAAATGTGACAACTGTTTTCAAGTAGGCAGACAAAATAGCTGCATTTAAAGCAAAACTAAAGTTGTGGGGACGGCGCGTGAACAGAGGCATTTTGGACATGTTTCAGACATTAGTGGGGATTTTAGGCGATACTGAGCCTAAACATTCATTCTCCCAGTTGGTGCACGATCATCTGTCTTTGCTTTTAAAAGAGTTCGAGCGCTACTTCCCAACCACAAAAGACCCACGAACTAGTAAGGAATGGATCCGCGACCCATTTGTCAACAAATCAGGCGTATCTAGCATGTCTGTGCAAGAAGAAGATCAACTGCTGGAGATTGAAAATGAAGGCGGTCTTCAAACTACGTTCAAGACAACAACTTCTGGATTAAAGTCATGGCGGAATACCCTGAGATTTCCACCACAGAACTTAAATCCCTATTGCCATTTCCGACAACCTATCTGTGTGAAGCAGGGTTTTCTGCAGTGACAGCAACCAAAACAAAACAACGGAATAAACTGGACATAATCAACACAATTTGGGTGTCATTGTCTCCTATTACCTCCAGATGAAACCATCTCGTTGCAAAGAAACAAGCTCAGGGTTCTCATTGATTTAGCTTTCTAGTGAGTTAAAATGTTAAATCACTTTATATTCATTTTTGGTGTAACTGTATTTTATTTTCAAGGCATGTTTAGATACAATTAAATTAAAATTATTAAATCAAAATAATCTAAATTATAAACAATCAACGATTCCCCCCCCCTCAGCGGGCCGCTTTAAAATTATCAAACGTTGATCCGGTCCGCGGCGATAAAAAAGTTGGGGAGCACTGCCCTAAAGGAAAGATTCGAGGACAACCCCACGTCAATTTGAAGCATGGTCAGATGAGGAAGTCACACCTGAGCTGGCAACCCGATCTCCAAGATTCCACACCAATCCAACGTGAGGACATTTGAGACCACGACAGATTTAACGTGCACAAACCTCCTTTGTACACGACTACTCTTCCAACCGGGCTACCGCGGTCCTCTTATATGTGACACAGAAGAATCGATTGTTTTTTAAGCCTATATTTAGTCTGCTAACTTTTAGTTTAGGTATTAAATTGTCGACAAGGGTAATTGTAATTTTAATAATGTCGTACTAGAGCAACACAACGGGCTATTGAAGACGGTCCGGGATCAATCTCCTAAGGGAAAGATCCGAGGACACCACCACGTAATTTTGAACCGCGGTCAGCTGACGAGGCAACACCTGAGCTGACACCCCACTCTCCAAACTTCATCACCAACCCAACGTGAGGACATTTGAGGCCACGACAGATTTAACGTGCGCCAGCCTCCTTTGTACACGACTACTCTTCTAACCGGGCTACCGCGGCCCTCCTATATGAGACACAGAATAATCGATTGTTTTCTAAGCCTATATTTAGTCTGCTAGCTTTTAGTTTTGGGATTAAATTGTCGACAAGCGATCAAGATAGCATTCACGTCAGGCTCTTAGACTGTGATAAAACATTTAATTAAAATTGGTAGCACGCCATTCCAAACAATAAAGAACCAAGAAACCCTACATCGATAACATTCACTCCAGTTCAATTTTCTCAGAAACAAGGATGTTGTTTTCGCGATTCTATTAATGGATTAACTAATAAATTGATTCTGAAAATGAATACATTCAAGCGTCAAAACCAACATGGACTCCTTTTCAGATGAGTTTTTATGTAGTGTCTATTTATATCACGGATGGGGGGGGGGAGATACCAGCTATCGTCGAGTTTTGAAAGCGTTACGTATTTTCTTATGAAACAAAAATATTTCATTCAACTCAGGATTCCAAGAATAACCACTTAAACTGTAAAATAAACTGCACACATGTATTTAAGAGGTGAGTAGTTAAATTAAAGTCACACTGGAGCAACACCACGAGCTATTAGAGACGGTCAGGGATCAATCCCGAACGGAAAGAACCGAGGACAACACCTCGTCGTTTTGAACCACGATGAGATAAGAGAGGTCAACATCTGGCCTGGCAACCCCATTTCGAAACCATACCAATGTGTTACATTTGAGTCCATTTTTACTACTATAACTTAATTGTACTACTATAACTAACTTGTGCTACTATAAGTAACTTGTACTACTATGCCTAACTTGTACTACTTAACAAACTTGTACTACTATACCTAACTTGTATTAATATAACTAAATTGTACTACTATAACTAACTTGTACTTCTCTACAACTACAACTAACTTGTACTTCTACAACTATAACTAACTTGTACTTCTACAACTATAACTAACTTGTACTACTATAGCTATAACTAACTTGTACTTCTATAACTATAACTAACTTGTACAACTATAACTAACTTGTACTACTACAACTATAACTAATTTGTACTACTACTACTATAACTAACTTGTACTACTATTACTATAAACTAACTTGTACTACTATTACTATAACTAACTTGTACTACTATTACTATAACTAACTTGTACTACTATTACTATAGCTAACTTGTACTACTATTACAATAGCTAATTTGTACTACTGTTACTAATTTGTAATAATATTACTAACTTGTACTACTATTACTATAACTAAATTTTACTACTATAACTATAACTAACTTGTACTACTATAACTAACTTGTACTACTATTACTATAAACTAACTTGTACTACTATTACTATAACTAACTTGTACTACTATTACTATTACTAACTTGTACTACTATTACTATAACTAAATTGTACTACTATAACTATAACTAACTTGTACTACTATAACTAACTTGTACTACTATTACTATAAACTAACTTGTACTACTATTACTATAACTAAATTATACTACTATAACTGTAACTAAGTTGTACTACTATTACTATAACTAACTTGTACCTAACTTGTACTACTATTACTATAACTAACTTGTACCTAACTTGTACTACTATTACTATAACTAACTTGTACTACTATTACTATAACTAACTTGTACCTAACTTGTACTACTATTACTATAACTAACTTGTACTACTATTACTATACCTAACTTGTACTACTATTACTATTACTAACTTGTACTACTATTACTATAACTAAATTGTACTACTATAACTATAACTAACTTGTACTACTATTACTATAGCTAATTTGTACTACTGTTACTAATTTGTACTAATATTACTAACTTGTACTACTATTACTATAACTAAATTGTACTACTATAACTATAACTAACTTGTACTACTATAACTAACTTGTACTACTATTACTATAAACTAACTCTCTTGTACTACTATTACTATAACTAAATTATACTACTATAACTGTAACTAAGTTGTACTACTATTACTATAACTAACTTGTACCTAACTTGTACTACTATTACTATTACTAACTTGTACTACTATAACAAAACCAGAACTGCATCTGGCAGACTCTTCAGGACTCGTCCATTTCAGGTGGGGGTAGTGTGGCTTTAGTGATTCTTACTTTAATTTTTTTTCTGAAAATCGCCGTCGGAAATATTTTATTGTATAATATTAATAAGTATATTGCAAAAATATTTTTCGATGTGTCCTTATGCGCGCCAATGTAACAAAACTGAATGCATTTCTTCAAGCATCCTCTGCGATAAATCGGGCAAGGTCCTTAGTGAGAGGTAGCACGGGGGTGGAAGAACAACGGACTAGGAAACGGGAAGTTTCGAGTTCGAATCCAACTAAAGACAGTCGTGCACAAAGGGGGGCTGGTGCACGTTAAATGTGTCGTGGCCTCATATATCCTCACGTTGGCGTGGTGTGGAAGTTCGGGAAATGAAAGACTGAATTGATATAGAAAGAAATGAATTGAAAAAGGACTGATTGGATTTATGTTTTGATTTAGTGTTATCTTTTTCAATGAACAAAGGGACTGACTCAAAATATATTCAACCATCGGTGTGCCGCACTTTAAAATAAACGAGAAACTATTGATAAATGCCACAAAAATTATGAAAATAAAATCGGACGAAAATATTCTTAGCAGAAACGATATACTGGTATATATATAGTATACTTTTATTTATAGATTATAATCTCGTTTCAAACTAGTTTCAGATGTGAAGTTAATTGCATAAAATAATGTTCTAGAGATAACAATAGCGCTGCGAAATTAAATCTTTTTTCTGTTTCTTAAAATGTATCGCATTGGCTCAATTCAAATACAACTTTCAGGAAAGTTCTGTGAAATGATAATTATTTTTCCCCAGTTAATTTTTCTCGGATGAAATGCCATTCACAGTAGAATATTTACCAGAGATTTAATTTTCGAGAGAAAAAGCTCGCATCGATAAGGTTCTTCCCAGAGGGTGAAGTTAATGATCACATTGTGAGTTCTAAAATTAAAATTCTTAATAAACTTTTGAGTGTGCTGAGAATTGAACATGCGAGAGAAACTCGGATTAGAAACTTTTTTAGTCGCCATGGAAGTTTATAGAGAAATCGATGAACACTTACGCCATTTGAAAATGTTTCGCTCTTGCACATTCGATCAGAACACTCCGGTTAGAAAGTAGCCCTGTTGGAAGAGTAACAGGTTAACAACCGGAGGGTTTCGAGTTCGAATCCAGTCAAAGACCGTCGTGTAGGAGTACGCTGGTGCATGTTAAATCTATCGTGTTCTCATGAGTCCTCACGTTGGCATGGTGTGGAAGTTTGGGGAGTTGGGGTCCAGCTAAGATATGATTTCGTCATTTGGCGGTGGTTTGAATTTACGTGGTATCCTCGAATATTTCCCTTCGGGTTTTATCCCGGACCGTCGCCAATAGCCCGTTTGGTTGCTCCAGTACCGATATTAATTAAAATACCTACCTACCTGGTTCTAATTCCGGTTGTAGTATTTATATTCGTAGTACTTCGTATTCCAAACTTAAGAGACTGATCCCGGACCGTCGTCAATAGCCCGTTGTGTTGCTCTAGTACGACGTTAACTAAAATTACCATTACCATCGTATTCCAAAAGCCGTTATGTAATAAGGTCTCTAGTAGCAAACAATGACGATAGAGAGAAACCAAGCAATTAGAATTGGGACCAATATAAGATGGTTGTGGGTTTATGGCGAAAGTTTATCTGTGCGAAACTCAAGACAGACAACATCAAGTAACGCATTTACACAAGAAACATTTTTTACTGATACTTATAGTTACTAAGACACAGAGAGCAAGTTACTAGTTCAGCTACGGCCACGAGGTTGCGTAATTTAATGTGTAGGGAATTTAGAGACTTTAAACAATTAACCTTTACGCTGCGGGGCTTAGATTTTTTCAATCGTCTCACAGAACGGATTTTCTTCTGATTCGCCGAGCCCCCATACCTAAATACCTAACTTGGGCTATAGGGTCGTGAGTGGCATTTACGACTGACACTTTCCTTTCATAGTATCGTTTGGCGAGAGAAGAGATATAACCTGACCATTTTCTGCTTTCTCCAAAGCGTTCACACCTCACAGTGGCAGGATAGAGGGCCAACGAACAAAAGAAGTGATCCCCTAGAAGATCAGTCACTGACAGCTCGTAAATGGTGATCGATGCCAACAGTCACTTAAAAGAGGAATAACATCCACCGCTACCATGCCACTAGTGTAAGCCATATTTTAGTGGCAATAAAAGTCTACCTGCCTCATCGTAAAGGTTACGTTGACTGAAACAATAAAACTTAACATTTATTACAATTGACAAGTTAAATACATGAACTAAAGAAAAATCTATCAGCGCGCTAACAGAGGTGGTTACGAAACTACGAAAACTGAAAACTCAAGAACACATGACGCAGCATTCGCACGTCAGAAGTCTCTTGAAGTGGAAGTGGATGTTGTCTCTACTTTGCATAACACCACACCAGAATCGAACCTGCTCCGCCAACATTTCATACGGTAGTTAAACACTAGAGTAAGACAACGGCACAATACCGGATAAAAAGTTCCAATTACAACGCCTCGTAATTTTGAACCACGGTCAGAGGACGAGAACTCACATGATCTGGCCATTACCCTACAAACTTCCATACTACGCCAACGTGGACATTTAAAGCCATGACAGATTTAGCCTGCACCAGCCCCTACGTACACGATGGCCTGGCAACCATCCGGTTGCTAATGCATTGCTCTTCCAACCGGAATACCGTGGTCCTACAACTGGCACAGACCAGTAAACAAATACCTTTTCCAAGAATAATTCGTTGGGTCTCCAAAACGACAACTTGTTGTAGCCAACTGATGAAATTTATTTTGAAATTCCCTAGAGTAAACCATATACTATATGTCTTGTCAATTTCATTTTGGATGGAGAATTAAACTGTTAATCAATATTTCATTATGTTTGTTGTTCAATAATAGACTTGAAGAGTTATTGCGATATAAATTGTGCAGCAAGAAATTCCACAACTTTTTTTAACAATTCCTAGCTTAACGAAGCTAATCAATCATGAAATTTATTTTGAAATTCTCTAGAGTAGACCATGTACAATGTACCATAAATTTCATTTTGGATGAAGAATTAAACTGTTAATCAATATTTCATTATGTTTGTTGTTCAATAATAGATTTGAAGAGTTATTGTGATAGAAATTGTGCAGCAAGAAATTCCACAACTTTTTTAAACAATTCCTAGCTTAACGAAGCTAATAGCAGTACTTCCGCTAAAGAATTTTACCACATTAATCAAAATGGTTAAGAATGAAATCTAATACATCTTTGTTAAAATGGCATGATTAAAATTTTTAGAAATATATTTTAAAAGGCGGAATAAAGTTCTGCGGTAAAAACAAATATTCGCTCTTAGTTTTTATCCGGACTTTCCGAACAGATCATTAAAAATTTCCAAAGAACGTAAACTTATTAATGAGGTATAAGCTCACCCTAAGGCTCATTCAAAAAGTTTCAGAATCTAATGAGCCCTTAATTGTTCCACGAATCTGATACTGCGAAATAAAGTTATTTATGCATGGATGTCATCTTTGAGAGAGTGAAAGTTCATTAACTTTCATTAAATTTTCAAGCATAATTGCTTTTTTGAAAAGTGTTTCATTTGATGAGGTAACAAAAACAAGATCCTCTACCTTCCTGAATACTAAATTGCAAAATTTACATTTATTTAACCCTATAAAGGGTTTACACACATTACATTTTGCAGTTTACAGTCTTCTGTCCATGACTTTTAACCACTTTAGAACCTTCTAAGTCAATAAACTTTCGAAAGAATTTTATTCAAGGAAATGACGTATATAATGTTTTCAAAATTCAATGAGACCTATAGATTTTTTCCAAGGAATTATTTTCCAATTAAAGGACTAAAAGAATCTTTCAAAGAATTCTGTTCTAATTAAAGGACCAATCGAATAGTTCCAATTAATTGTTCTCTATTCAAAGGACTAATAGATTGTTTACACCGAACTCATTTCTAATAAAAGGACCAATAGAATCTTTCCAAATAACACTTTTATAATCAAAGGATCAATAAATTATCTCCAAAGAACTCTTATCTAATCAAAGGACCAATAGATTATTTCCAAAGAACATTTTTCTAATCAAAGTACCAATATAATTTTCCCAAATAACTTTTGTAATCAAAGGACCAATGAAATGTTTCCAAATAACTATTTTCTAAACAAAGTACGCATGGAATCTTTCCAAAGAACTCTTTTCTAATCAAAAGACCAATGTAATCTCTCCAAATAACTCTTTACTAAGCAAAAGACCGATAGAATATTTTCAAATACATCTATTCTTAGAGACCAATAAAATCTCTCCAAAGAACTCTACTAATCAAAGGACTTATGGAATCTTTTCAAAGACTACTATCATAAAGAAAGGGGAATAAAGACCAATATGTTTCACAAGGTTAAAATAATCCATGGGTTTTTTCAATCAATAATTGAGATTATTTAGTCACTAAATTTGCAAAAACAATAAAATTTGTAAAACGATATGAAACTGCTCGAAAATATCTCGAATTCTCAGAGAGTTGAAATTACTGCTTGAATCGATGTCAATATTTAAGTTGCGCATTTAGTGAACAATGCAAATTTCGTTAGGATTATACTGTTGAATGATTTGAATATGATCAATCGTACTGTCCACTCACTGTTTTGAAAGAATTTGTCAATGATAAATGTCCAACAAGATTGAAAAAAAAAAAACGCCACTAAATTTCTTAAACACTTTAAGTAACGCATCATTTCTAATACTATCCATAATTTCTTAGATGCAATTGCTTTTAAAAGATTGAAGAGGCGGTGAAATCAATTTACTTCTTTCAAATGTAGAGAATATGTGTCCTGCAAAATTGGTTTTGCTGTTTCGAAAGTCCCTTTTAACATTACTGAAAATTATTTTGTTCTGTTGCTTTTAAAATTCATAAGCTGATATTTAGCGTTGATCAATTTAATGTATTCCTAATTAAATTTTTAAAAGCGAACTCTTTAAAAAGCTACTTTGATTAGGAGTAGAATTTGCAAAGAAAATAATTCCTTCCAAGAATGCATTTAAAAGAGCATATATTTAAAACGGGCATCTTAAATCCTATGTAATTTATCGAGAGTGCTTAGGTATCGGACAGATCTTCTCTTAAATTGCATTCCAGTAAATAATCTTTAAAAAATGTTTGGCATACACTTGTCACATACAAAAATCGCTATTATAAATCACTTAAATTTAAAAGCTTTCATCTGGAAGTTTGAGGAATCTTGTTTAGACAGAAGATATCTTTGCAAAGTCAATATTACATTTAGTATTGTTAGCTTGGAATGTTAAATGAACAACACTATTGGGGTAAATTATACTATCTGAACATTCATTTTTCTAAAAGTGGGCTGTATATTCTACAAGAAATAAAAAGTATGCAAAACGATCAACCGCTTCACTACTATAAAAATCGAACTTCATCTAACATAATAAAAATCGGTACAGCTTCACTCTACGTTTATAGGGGTGGCAACGCCCTTGGCGACTTTTTTTTTTGGCTTGCTTCTAGTAACGAATTATGGTAGGTTAAGGCAACCCATATGTATTTACGGTTACTGCGGCTTTCATGGCAACCTCGGCAAACGAAAAGTTTCAATTTTCATTGTGATTATTCGAGAAAGTTCTTTCAAAATCCGTTAAAGTCGTTTGATTTCATTGGTTCGTTTAATGGCTTTTAGCCACAGTTATGGAATTTCTTACTATAATTTCTTTCGCGGTACAGTTCTGAGATATCATGATGTATTATTTCTTGCATTCCGTTAAAACTAATTACTTTCTTCTGTAAAAAATTTTCATTTTAAGACATTTTGTGGACGTTTCAAAAAATATATAATTTTTAAAACATTCTCAAGTGTGTTTTGAAGCTTTCATTTTCCCTCGTATAATATTTGTGAACGAAAAAGATTTTTGAAAGAATTCTTTTCTTGTCGATTTTAGAAGTGCGCCCTAAAGAACCTCAAGGCCATTCCCACCGTTATAGTAGAAGATTGCAGCTGTGCCCCCAAATCATATCGTGCTCGTGGTTAGACTAATCTACAATACATTTTTAATTGAAAATTGTGTCGTTAGAGGTTTATTGTTCTGACAATTTTCAGCAATATCCTGCATTGTTCAGTCACAAAGCACTGACTACGAAAGTGATCAATACAAATACTTGTACAAATCCATCTTTTGCAGCTATAAACACATTCAAAGAAAGTTTCCATTGCCACAGAAGAGGAAAATACAATCAGGGTAAGTAACAATGTGCGCACTGAGACACGAAAAATCCAACCTTAGTAGCAAAGATAGAGAAGTAAGTAACACCACACTGGAGCAACACAACGGGTTAATGGAGACATTCCGGGATCAACCCAGAAGGAAAAGACCCTAGAATACCTCGTATGTTTCAACCAGGGTCAGATAACGAGATCAACTCACGAGCAGGCACATTACGCTCCAATCTTCCACGTCAACGTCAGGATATTTAAGGTCACGATATACACTAACCCTACAATCATGGACCTTACGCCAGCGGATCTGCATAAAATCCAACTGCTTGTTTGGGGGTGTTTCTCGGGTTATGGCTTGGGGCCTTTGCTGGTGGTTCCTGGTCAATTGAACGCCGATGCCTACATGAACATTTTGCACAATCAGCTTCTTCCTACGCTCTAGCAATTATATGGAATGGACGAATGTTACTTCCAGGACGACAACGCTCCGTGTCATGTTGCAGCGACGCTTACGGATCAGGTAACTCAGAAATCTACAGCTGAACTGTAGACGTTCTTACAGCTGGAATGGACACTAATACCCCTAGCTGTGTATCAAAACCTTGTTGAAAGCATGCCCCAGGAGGGTTGCTAGTGTAATTGCATCACGTAGGGGACCATCCCCTTATTAAAGCATGTATTATTTCCCATATACCATCACGCCTTTCTGTCCGGTCCATTATTGTAGTGTAATCTATTTAACGTGCACTTGCCCCCACATTATTTGGTTGGCCAAGTATCAAACTCGGGCTACCACGGACCCAACAACTGGTAATTAATTAAGGTATTTTAGTTGAATTCGCACATGAGCAACCCAACGGTATTTTGGCGAGCGTCCGGGTTCAATCAGACGGGAAAGGTCTGAGAAAAACACCAAGTAATTTTGAACCGCAGTCAGATGACGAAGCAACACCTGAGCTGGCACCCCACTCTCCGAACTTCCACACCACGCCAACGTAAGCACATTTTAGATCGTTACAGATTTAACGTGCACCAGACGCCTTTGTATACGACGGTATTTGGTTGGATTCGAACTCGCAACCCTCTGGTTGCTAATCCGCTACTCTTCCAACTACCACCCGTCCCCAACGTCTGGGTGGAACCGGTAAGATTAATGCTGATTGTTTTAGATCAGATTTTCAAACATATTCTATATCAAAACAATCGACGCTCCAAGAAGGAGTTGTTCAGGTTGTGCCCGGCTCGATCAACTTGGAAAGAAGCTGACTGGGGACGTGTAGTCTTTAGTGACGAGTCCCGTTTCCAACTGTGTCCTGACAACAATTGAAGACGTTTCTGGAGATATCTAGGACATGGTGGGGATTCTGCCCTTACTTTCGCACCACATATGCCCACAACAGGGAGTTATGGTCTGGGGTGTCATCTCCATTGATAGCCGGAGCTCTTTGGTAGTCATTTCTGGCACACTTACAGCACAGCGGTACGTAGTAGGGATGCGACATCGACAACAAAACATTGATGTTTTGAATCATCGATGTTCAAAATTAAAACATCGATGTTGATAATACATCGTCCCAAAAACATCGATGTTTTTAAAATTCAGTGTATACAAACTTTTCTCACCATTTCTTAAAACTGGTTTAGCAATTATTGATGCGACATCGGCAGGAAAACATAGATGTTTTGAGACATCGATGTTCAAAATTAAAACATCGATGTTGATAATGCATCTCCCAAAAACCATCGATGTTTTTAAAATTCAGTGTATTTAAACTTTTTCCCCCATTTCTTAAAACTGGTTTAGTACTTAGTGATGCAACATCGACAGCAAAACATCGATGTTGATAATTCATCGGCCCCAAACTATCGATGTTTTTAAAATTCAGTGTATTCAAACTTTTTTCCCCATTTCTTAAAACTGGTTTAGCATTATTGATGCGACATCGACAGGAAAACATAGATGTTTTGAGACATCGAAGTTCAAAATTAAAACATCGATGTTGATAATGCATCTCCCAAAAACCATCGATGTTTTTAAAATTCAGTGTATTTAAACTTTCCCCCCCATTTCTTAAAACTGGTTTAGTACTTAGTGATGCAACATCGACAGCAAAACATCGATGTTGATAATTCATCGGCCCCAAACTATCGATGTTTTTAAAATTCAGTGTATTCAAACTTTTTTCCCCATTTCTTAAAACCGGTTTAGCAATTATTGATGCAACATCGACAGGAAAACATAGATGTTTTGAGACATCGATGTTCAAAATTAAAACATCGATGTTGATAATGCATCTCCCAAAAAACATCGATGTTTTTAAAATTCAGTGTATATAAACTTTTCCCCCCATTTCTTAAAACTGGTTTAGCAACTAGTGATGCGACAACGGCTCCAATGCATCGATGTTTTTTTAACATCAATGTTTTGAAAACATCGATGTCGCATCCCTGCTTTTTAGACCCTGCACCCTTGGTCACCTTTGTCTAAAAGTATGTTCAATTTGCCGATTATAAAAATTGAGCTACTTGGTTATTTTTTAAATTTTTATAACGGTACTTTTTTTATTTAAAAATAAAACATTGACAAGTATAAACATCGATGTTCCAAAAACATCTTTTTTTTTTTAAAAACATCGACATCGATGTCGCATCCCTAGTACGTAGACGACATTCTACGACCGGTTGTGTTACCATTCCTTTTACGACACCCCCCGTGCTTACTTTTCAACAAATCTTCAAGCTTTCCCGACACTTACTTGGTCAGCTAGGTCACCTGATCTCACCCCCATTGAGCACATTTGGGACGTTATAGGAAGGCGATTGCAACCATCCCGAAATGTTTACCATTTATCCCGCAGTTGGAGACAATTTGACAAGAAATTCCGAAGGACACCATCTGGGAACTTATTCAGTCTATGCCACGCCGGGTGACAGCTTGCATCCAAGCCATAAGTGGTTCAACGCCTTATTCAATTCCTCCTTTTGTAACAGTCAAACTCTGAAATCAATCATTCAATTGTTCTGAAATTTTAATAATTTGTTTTTCTATGTATGTTCTTCACATCCAATAATTTTTATCGCAATCCGAAAACTCCTTTTTAGTGCTTTGATTTTTGGTTATAGAGTGTATATTGCTTAAGTACACTAAAATAACCCCCATCCTATTCACGTGCAGCCTTTGTACACTTTTATGCACTAAAACCTAACAGCGGATTTTAATTGTTGAATTTGGCAAAAATAAGAAAGTTTAAGAACTACGAAGTTCCATTTTTTAAATAATATAACAAAAAATCATTTTCTATTAAATCTCTTAATCTTATTATTTTAATTCAATTGGGAGATGGTATTTTAAATTCGAGTAACATTTACTTTATAAAAGGAAAGGACTTATAAAATAACTATTCCCAAGGTTGTTGAGTTTCCTCTTTTAACTCTCAAAAATATTATACATTCATGAATTCGCTACTCAAGGAGAAAAAGCAAAGCAAAACTGTAGCACATTAATAATCCCAGGAGCTGAAAGAACTGGTTTAATAAGTTGTTTTTTGAGCGACTAATATTTCCTTCCAGTCTAGAGTTTAACTTCAGAACCAGCGCCGAATTAAATAAGAAACTTCAGCACCCAAATGAGGTTTAGGTCTTTCGAAAAACTCAACCTTCCTTATCTCGACATTTATAAATGAAAATATTGTCAATCTCTCCTTCGCTAGGAATTAATTGCTCTATTATTTTATAACAAGTAATTTAAAATTTCGGTTGCTGTCAAGGAGCTGAGAAACGTTCTATTATATATTTTAAAGCATTCAATGGCCACTGACAGTTAATTCAAATACAATTTTGCGCGTGTTTGAAAGATGTTTGTTACATGTACTCTTTTACTGTGAAATGTGAAACATTGTTTCGCTTGTTTTCTGATACGTTTTAAAATTATATACACTGCTGCTTGTAAAAAATGCAACACCATGAAGGAATCATCCAAATGAAATGAAATTTGCAGCAAATGTCAATTATAGGATGTGTGTGATGTATAGGATGTGTTAATTATAGGATGTATGGATGTGTCAATTATAGGTGGTGTGAGCAGCGCCCTCTGAACTGATGCTAAAAGCGTATAAATAGAGGGCTGTAGCGGGACGTTGAAAATAGTGCATGGTTATTTTTGGTGGTTACAGCATGGCTACAACAAATATTGATTTCGGACACTTAATTTTTTTTTTGGTTTGAAAATTTATTCCTTTATTTGTACTAATACAATCCGTTTGTGTAGTAAATTTCATTTAATTCCGATGACTTCTTCATGATGTTACATTTTTTACAAACAGCAGTATACGTAGATCTATGTAAATTTATTTAAAAACTATATATAAATCTATATTTATTCTATGTAATTGCTAGAGCATTTGCATTTTATTAATGTAGAGTTTAATTTCTATTTAATTAAAACTGAAGAAGCATTTTAAAGTTTATGTAGGTAGTTGAATTAACGACGCACTGGAGCATGACTCTGGACTATTGGTGATGGTTTGGGATCAATCTTGAAGGATAGATAGGACGGCAACTCGTCCTTTTGGTGGGTATTTTAACCTTTAGACAACGGCCAGTACATCAGTTGTACCTTGAAAATTATAAGAATCATGCTTGTTATATATACAGGGTGTTTCAGTGAACCGTTTCAGAACTTCTAAGAGGGGTAGGGTACATTCTGACGAACCAAAATCATATACCAATGGGCAGTCAGAAATGCTTTCCTGACGCGGTAGATGGCGTTGTGCGAAAATCCCGAGTTTTCGTGTAGGGAATCTTCATTTCGCACAAGAACGCCAAGTTAGTAGGATGGATGATTACACGATCGCAGAGTTAGCCGATATGCATTTGGCGTACGGGGCTGCAAATTGTAGTGGGCCAGCCGCACAGCGTTTGTACGCGGAACGATATCCGGCGAGGCGTATCCCCAGTCATAATTTCTTTGCAAGACTGCACCAGAGGTTAGCTGAGACAGGTTCATTAGAAAGAGCTGACAGGGACAGGGTAAGAACAGCACGGACTGCAGACGTCGAACAGAATGTGCTGCAGCATGTACAGGGGAATCCAAGAACGAGTACACGAAGTGTAGCAAACGCAGTCGGGGTTTCCCATTGCAGCGTCTGGAGGATTCTCCGAGAAGAAGACATGCATCCGTTTCACGTGCAGCGTGTCCAGACACAGCAACCGGAGGATTATGCACCTCGTATTGATTTCGCACAGTGGTACCTTGGAAAATGTGCTACAAATCCCCTTTTTCCTGCTGAAGTGTTGTTTTCCGATGAGGCATCCTTCACAAGGGAAGGAATTTTCAACACGCATAACGACCATATCTGGGCGGTCGAGAACCCGCATGCAATACGACGTCGTGCAGCACAGATTGGATTTTCGGTCAATGTATGGGCCGGTATTATGGGAGATCACCTCATCGGACCTTACCTGTTACCGTCTCGTCTAACCGGACCTAACTACTTGCTCTTTCTGCAGCAAGTATTGCCACAACTTTTGAGAGATGAACAGATTTCTGCACCGACGCAACAGACAACGTGATTCCAACACAATGGAGCCCCTGCCCATTATAGCGGAGATGTTCGTAACTACCTCAGCAGTGGATCGGACGTGGTGGTCCCGTGCGTTGGCCTGCTCGGTCACCCGACCTATCATGTCTTGATTTTTATTTCTGGGGTCATCTGAAATCGCTAGTTTATGACACCCCTGTTGACAATCTTGAGGAGCTGGTTGTAAGAATTGCAGTAGCTGCCGGAGAAATTCGAGATATGCCTGGAGTATTCCAGAATGTTCGGATGTCTATGCGTCGGAGATATGAGGCGTGCATTGTAGCCCGTGGAAGAAACTTCGAACACTTACTTTAATCCATGTACCTTTTGCTTCTTTTCATGTATTATTAAAACGATTTCTCACGGTCTCTTTTCTTTACGGTGCTTCTGTGTACAACACCGCTTCAGGAAAGCATTTCCGACCCCACATTGCTATATGATTTCGAGTTGTCAGGATGTACCCTACCCCTCTTAGAAGTTCTGAAACGGTTCACTGAAACACCCTGTATAGCAGTATTCAAGAGTCGCACTGAAGGAAGACAACCGGCCTTTGGCTACGATCCTGGATCAATCCCGAAGAGAAAGATCGAGGACAACGGTACGTAATTGCTACTCACGGTCAGATCACACCTTTGGGACTCATGTCGTTTGACAAGTTCGCACCTGAGCAGGTTCCCCAGTCGCCAACCGTCCACACTTCGCCAACGTGAGGACATTTCAAGCCAGGACAGTTTTAAACGAACCATTCACCACCTACACGATCATCGGTTTGACCGGGTTTCGAACTCGGATACCCTCCGACTGCTAAATCGGTACCCTTCCATCTGGGATACCACAGCCCCTCGCATATAACAAACATATTAAAATATGCAGTGAGTCAAAAGCGATATTACACCCGAATTGTGAAAGTCAATTTATTCAGATCCCAAGAGCTTTGCTACTATATCATATTAAACGCAACTATGCAGTTTCGTCCATGACACTCGTCCACTTTTGTTTGGATATCTTCAATTCATATGTACTTTGAAGCTGTTAGCCCATATTAGTAACTAATAATTCATACAGAACGTGCTAGCAACAGCTCACTGATTATACTTGACCCATCTGTCATGATACTATTGATCTTCAAAGGATTTTAACGCTATTTGCTATTCCGAAGTGTCAATTTGTCAGAAGTCTCTGCAGACATTGAGCACTGTGCGGCATTTAGATTTCCGGTTGGCTAGATTGCAGTTCTATTATAGGGGGAGTTCAAGTTGGTTCTATTAATATCGTGCCCAATCCCTGTGGAGCTTGAATAATCAGTCAGAACGATTTATAGATATCTAGAAAATTCTACAAGCACTAGATTTTAATAACGTATTAAAATATCTGTGTTAGTATTTCTTGGGTATTAAATTTATTTTCGCTCTGAGGTTGTGCCATTTCCTTCTAAAACTCGATCAATTCTTTTATAAATGCCGATTTGTTTTTTCAATGTTTTTAACTTTTCAATCTACACCGCAATTTATAAAAAAAAAATTGTTATTTCGAAAACAATGCTCATTTTTCTTCGGTGTCAGGGCGAGAGGGGATAAATCAAAATGGCTATTTCACAGAATCTTATCATTCTTTCTTGTAAATAACCAGGTTAAAAGAAGGAGCATGCCATGTTAAATCATTTCATGCATTGTTTTGTCTAATATTTTTTATGAGGGGAAAAGATGGAAACATAAATTATATTCACGATTTATGAATTCTCAAAT
Source organism: Metellina segmentata (assembly GCA_947359465.1). Classification (NCBI taxonomy): domain Eukaryota; kingdom Metazoa; phylum Arthropoda; class Arachnida; order Araneae; family Tetragnathidae; genus Metellina; species Metellina segmentata. The sequence continues at coordinate 105,753,872 of OX375875.1, forward strand.
AGACATACATTCAAACACCGCTACTTGGATTATTTGTTAACGTGATCGGTAATATTACTGCATTCCAAGAAAAAGCAATCTTTTTACCAAATGTATTTAAATAAAGTTTATATATATATATATATAGTCAAAAGTCCTGGTGGGCCATTTGGTATTTACGTCGTGGGGAATATTGGCATAGGAAAGATAGTGGACATCGACCGTGATGAATTCTATATTTTCACAGTTGATGAAAACACACAAACTTTGGAAATGGCCAGCAGTCACGGACACAATCTGGTACAACCGCAATAGAATTTTGGGAAAATTAAAACCACCAATCCGTGGACTTTTTTGGTGGACATGAAGCGTTAAGATTTCCAAGTTCTTTAGTTTTGTTTTTTTTAAGTTTTTATTTTATATTAATATATGGGTCTTATTTTTAATATTTTATATACTTTCTATTTACCTTAAAATGTAAGGAGCATTTTCGAGACTATGCGTTTATTCTAAAAAGGCAAGAATGCTCCGCAGACACAAAAAAAATTATGTGTTGTGTGGACCAGTTCTTCAGTCAAATACCTCAGAACTTCTAGGTGAGCGGTATGATGCAGCTACCGGAGAGATGGAGAAAGGTCATAAAATAGAACGGCACATTCTATATTGATCATATGTAATTTTTAGTAAATAAAATTTGTCTTCAATTTTCGTAAAAAAAAAAAAAAAAAAAAAACCGGGACGAAGTTTTGCATTAACCCGATACGACACGTTTCTCGAATTTCACTCAGGTAATTCGGTTTTTACTTTGATTCACCTTAAGTACCCGATTTACCATCGATACAAGTGGAGTATAACGAACTAAATCACATGTACGAGGGTCGTTCAGAAAGTTTCGGAAGTACCCGTTTGAGCATGCGGACCACTGTGACAGTGGCAGGTTCACCGGTCAAGGTCAACCAGTTTTAGATACTCGGCTGCCAACTGTTTACTGACTTACATCGCATTATAACGGTAATTGTTATTTTGGTAAGCAAACAAACTGTCCAAGGAAATCGAGCGTGCCGCCAAATATGAAGTGAGATCTGCAATCGGTTTTCTTTACGCAAAAACTGTGCGATCACGCGAAATGTATCGTGAAATCAAAGCAGTGTATGGTGATGTGATGGATGAATCATGTGTGCGTCGTTGATGCCGAAATTTTAATGAGGGAAGAGAGAACGTCCATGATGAGGAGCGATGTGGCCGCCCAAGTGTCATTACGGATGAGCTTGCCAAGTCTGTCGACACATTCATCAAACAAGATCGGCGTATGACTTCGAATGAAATTCATGATAAATTTTCACATGCGTCTCGCACTATCGTTTACGAAATGGTAACAGATCACCTCAAATTCAGAAAAATTCGTGCAAGGTGGTTGCTACACATGATCAATGACGACTACAAAATCTTAAAATCGTTACTGCTTATCTCAATGGACTGACGGAAGAGGAGTATGACGCTGGTATTCAAAAGCTCTTCACAAGGTACGACAAATGTTTCAATTTGCAAGGGGGCTATGTAGAAAAGTAATATAAGGTATAAAAATGTAAACTAAAGTGTGGATGACAAATTTTAATTGGTCTGGTATTTTATTTAAAAACGGGCATTACTCTCCGAACGACCTTTATATCAACGTATGCATGAAATAATTCTTTAATTGATAATTCAGAGTACAAAACTTCCTATTAGAGATCATTTCCTGCTGGTGATTTTTATGAATAAACACGGCTAATAAACGTAGGGGACTTTCATTGTAACCCTGATGATTAAAATACAAACAACAAAATTTCTATGTTCATACTAATACCTTTTAACATTTTATAAACACACATGCTGAAATTAATTATGATCCCAGATCACTGATTGTATTTCTTTGATCTGATAAATTTTGTAATGTTAATATGTTATTCAATCTTTTGGTGCATGCCAATATTTAATAAATAATCTGTGTAGCCGTTATTTGAAAACAATTTTTACAGAAAATTTCCTGAATATTTCAATTCACTAAAATTTTCTTTTGTTACAAAATTAATTCCAATGCAATAGTTTCATTTATTACTTTTACAAGCTCTAAAGTTTTAAGTCTCGTTTATCAGTTTTATCGCATTAATGTTGGATGATTTCTGCATCTACAAAAAACGTGAGGAGAAATTTTAATTTGATTGTATTGTAATCTCTAAATATACCTTCACTTTTAATCCAGTTTATTCGTTAAATAGCTTGAGAATTATCCTAGAGTTAGAATAAAATGTATTTTGTGTCACGATGTATTTCGGCTCTTATCAAAGACGCCGGTAACATTTCATAAATGATTTCAACACCAACATTTTTAAATATTCTAATAAGCACGCGATGAAAAATTAGAGAATTATATTTTCTTTAAGCCAATTAAATTGTTTAAATCCGTTTTTGTCATGAAAATTGGAGCACTTGTCTCAATTTTGGTGCTGATAATTACGCACATCTCGTATTGCAATATTTGTAATTTAAAAGTACTGTACAACATTTTAAGTTGCATAACGAATAACTTAAAAAGTTTTAATGTTTCAATGTTTAAATAACAAAAATGTAAAACGCATGTACTTTTTAAATTTTATAGCACATTATTGCTTTCTCTTTTGTCTCATTTGGGAATCATTTGTAATTAAGAAATAATTGAGGAAAGAAATATTGCTGATAAAATCAGTTAAAACGAAACACAAATACAAATGGAGTGTTATTTTCGCCCATTTCAAATTATTTATTAGTTTTGGGTCGTCCTAATGCAAATTCAGTTTTTTTCGCGTTTTGTCTATGTGTTTGTCCACACTACTTCCAAACAGATAGTAACTGATAGATAAGCAGACTGACAGATAGACAAACAGATAGATAGTAGTATTCAATGAGCCAGTTTGTTCCTGTTTTAGGTCCGTGTCAGCACAAAATCATAAAATTTATTCAACAAAATTTCATGAAATGCTTAATTCTTTATGGAACATATGCTAACTTAAAGAATACATCATTTAATTATTCTTCGCTTATATTTTTAAGGAATGTTTACACTAAAAAAAACAGCTGAATATCTATACTAAAATCAACCTTTGGAGCACTTGGAATGTATATTAAGCACTACAATTACTCAGATCGTTTTTACCAGCACTGCTGAAAAACATTTGTTTTTTCAAAAATTATTTTACGGAATTTAAATTCCAATACTTTATTTTTATTTTGAGGTTTACATTCATAACTGAATTTCTGAGAAGTGAATTTAAGTGTAGCGAGCATGTAACGAAGTGAAACAGAGTGTTCGTCAACCACGCGTATAGTAATATTTTCCTAATTTCTTTCCTCAGAAGTAACGAAACGAAACAGCGTGTTCGTTAACCATACTTATAGTAATATTTTTCTAATTTCTTCTCTCGGAAGTAATCTGTTTCCTGTTCCGTTTGGAAGTGTGAGCATCTGTTGTGTTAAGTCTGTGTGCTAGTCGTTCTGTAGTCCGTTTGGAGTGTATACTGTTTTATTTCTTGTCTGTAAATAAATGTATCTCGTGCTGAGATTTGATTTGATTTGTAAAAAGCTGGCCTCTTAAATTGCGATATAAAACCATGGAAGTAGGAAATAAAACTGAATTTCTGAAGTATTCAATGTTTGTTCAAACGGCTATAACGTAACAATGAATAGATTTATTAAAACTACCTTTATATCATCATAATCCATATAATATAGGGATGTTTTGACCTTCAATCATAGTTATTTGTATAGAAATAAATTTTTAAGTGATTTTTAAATGTTAAAATTCCTGAATATCAATTTCGTAAATATTTTTACTAAGAAAGGTTGTCAAAATTTAGTAACAACGATCAATTATATTTTAAGGGTAAAAAATTGTTATTCTGTTTTGGGGATGAAGCGTGTTACTAAATAATTTCCCCGATATTTGAATAACTATTTTAGGATCTTATAAGCCCGCAGATAGGTGGGTAGTTGAATCAACATTGAATTAGAGCAACACAATGGGCTATTGGCGACAGTCTGGGATCAATCCCCAAAGGAAATATCCAAGGTCAACTCGTACTTTTGAGCCATCCTCAGATGATGAGGTTATCACTTGAGTTGGCACATCACTCCAAGCTAACGTGAGGACATTTGAAGCCACGACAGATTTAATCCTCCAAGTGGTTTTGACGAAATATCTCGTCCATACAGATCTGAAACATCTCGTCCATCAAGATCAGACCAATTTCGATACTGTCAAAACTTCTCGTCCATTCAAGATTTGACCAATTTCGATACTGTCAAAACTTCTCGTCCATTCAAGATCTGACCAATTTTGTTATTGCCAAAACATCTAGTCCGTCAAGATCAGACCAATTTCGCTATTGCTAAAACATCTCGTCCATCAAGATCAGACCAATTTCGATACTGTCAAAACTTCTCGTCCATTCAAGATTTGACCAATTTCGATACTGTCAAAACTTCTCGTCCATTCAAGATCTGACCAATTTTGTTATTGCCAAAACATCTAGTCCGTCAAGATCAGACCAATTTCGCTATTGCTAAAACATCTCGTCCATCAAGATCAGACCAATTTCGATACTGTCAAAACTTCTCGTCCATTCAAGATCTGACCAATTTTGTTATTGCCAAAACATCTAGTCCGTCAAGATCTGACCAATTTCGCTATTGCTAAAACATCTCGTCCATCAAGATCAGACCAATTTCGATACTGTCAAAACTTCTCGTCCATTCAAGATTTGACCAATTTCGATACTGTCAAAACTTCTCGTCCATTCAAGATTTGACCAATTTCGATACTGTTAAATACTTCGATACTTCTCGATGCTTCTCCAATTCGCGACCAATTTCGCTATTGCCAAAACATCTCTACAATCGAGATCTGACCAATTTTGTTATTGCCAAAACATCTAGTCCATCAAGATCAGACCAATTTCGCTATTGCTAAAACATCTCGTCCATCAAGATCTGACCAATTTCGCTATTGCTAAAACATCTCGTCATCAAGATATTGCCGATTATTTAAAGACATCGAGATCTGGTCAGTTTATTTCTAATGACGAGATATTTCGTCCTTCAAAATCTGGTCAGTTTTTGCTAATGACAACTCTTCTAGATATTCAACTGGATAGTTAACATGCCCCAGCCTTATTGTACACGACGGTCTTTGGTTTGGGTTCGAACTCGCAATCTTTTTCTAATCCGTTACTCTTCCCAACTGGGCCACCGTGACCCCACATTAATAGAACTTGACATGAAAAGCACATAAATAGAAAGGAAATCCGCCCAATTCAGATTGATTTCTAGCCTAGGAAATTCCTCCTGTCTCTTCTATCCTTCACAACCCCTCCTTCTGTGCTTAATGAGGCGCGATTTGTTCTGTTTCATTAAGCACGGCAACAACGGCGATTCGAAGAAGTGAGCGCTGCCTGCAAGTGAAAAAAATGACATGCGTAACGACTGCTGATCGAAATCCGAAAAAAGTAGAAGTTTGTTTTGTAGTTTAGAGAAGGGATAAACAAACTTGGATGGAGTGACCCAGTTTTTAAAACGACGAAGAACGAGTTGTCTAGGTTTGTAGTGGTTTCGGAGTTTCGAATTTCTTTGCTTTGGAGCAACGTACCTAATCGGCATTTTATGATAAAATAAGAGACAGCAGGTGTATATGGAATCGAGAGTTGTAGGTAGCTAGTTTATCAATGCCGTAGTGCAGAAACATAACTGCTATTGACTAATTGGCATGTTATGATAAAATAAGAGACAACAGGTGTTTGTGGAATCAAGAGTTGTAGGTAGCCAGTTTATTAACGCCGCATTGCAGTGACATAACTGTCTATTGACTAATCGGCATTTTATGATAAAATAAGAGACAACAGGTGTTTGTGGAATCTATATTTAGGTATCCACTTTATTAACGTTGCATTGCAGCAACATAACTGGCTAGTGACTAAGTGGCATTTTATGATAAAATAAGAGACAACACACACACAGGTGTTTGTGGAATCGAGAGTTGTAGGTAACCAGTTTATTAACGCCGCATTGCAGAAACATAACTGGTTATTGACTAATCGGAATTTTATGACAAAATAAGAGACAACACACACAGGTGAATGGAATCGAGAGTTGTAGGTACCCAGTTTATTAACTTCGTATTGCAGCAACATAACTGGCTATTGATGCCTTTCCGGGATCACACTAGGGATGCAACATCGACCAAAAAATATCGATGTTTTGAAACATCGATGTTCAAAATTAAAACATCGATGTTGATAATACATCGTCCAAAAAACATCGATAATTTTAAACATCAGTGTATTTAAATCCCCCCCCCTATTTCTTAAAACTAGTTTAGCAACATCAAACATCAATGTTCGCCGTGGAGGGGATATTTAATTTGTCAATTGACGAGTTTAATAATTTATAAGTATGACTTGTTTTCAACTATCAAAACAAATTTTAAAAAATACGAAGAATAATTAACAAATTTTTCCATTTTCAAATTGAATCTCTCTATATTAAAAAAATGTTACCGCCGACACCGACGCCGACGCCGCAGGATTGTACACTGTTCGATTCTTAGACAGTTTCCCGAGAAAGTACTGATCGGAAAAAAAAAAAAATTAACATGGTTTGTTCTTCTTCGTATTCCCTGGACAATTATTAAGATTTTTTTCCGATGCGGCTATTAGTTTAGTGTTTATTAAGTGTCAAAATTGAAGAAGCGAAATTTCTTCCGCGAGTGAGCAAAACACATACAAATTTTCAGTCTTCAGTCGTGAGTTTTTTTTAATAGTACCTCTCAACGTAAATTTTTGCAGCTCATCGAGTTTTTTTTTTAATTTCAATTTGGTTCTTGATAATATTTTTTTGAAATTCGGGAAAAATCGGGACATTTTTGTTACTTTTTTTTAAAACTGCCGTATCTGTATCTTATTAGTATTAGTTTTTAATTTTAAAAATATCGCAGTATATCTGAGAATATACTCTTTCTTACGGTACTATTATTTTTGAAATCGGTTAATAAATAAATTGGATGCGATCAAAAGTTGGTCATACAAAATTCGGAATCTTTGGATATTTTCGCTATTTTCTGCTAAAATCGTTATATCCACAGCAAAAAAACATTATTTTTTATTTTGAGAACATCATTGAATACATTACATTACACTCTTTCTTATGGTACAATTATTTTTCAAATTGGTTAATAAATAAAATCGATGCAATTAAAAGTTGGTCATACAATTTTTGGAACTTTCACAGATCGTAAGTTCCGATACAAAACTAAAACTGTCATATCTATATCGTATTACTATTAGTTTTTAATTTTGAAAATATCGCAGTATACCTCAGAATTTACTCTTTTTTACGGTACAATTATTTTTAAAATTGGTTCATAAATAAATTCGATGCAATCAAAAGTTGGTGACACAAATTTCGTATTTTTCAGTTCGCATAGCAGGCTCCGTAAGCAGTAGTCGGCTGAATTTTCTACTATCGGGTTTGCCAGATATCAAATTTATCGTAGCAACAATTGCCATAAAAAAGATTTCTTTTTATTTGGCGAGGAAAAAGGTTCGCTTTTTTCGCTCTGTTCTCAGACAGTTTACCGACAAAGTACAAAGTACACATCGTAAAGTTTGGAGATTAACATTGTTTACTTAAAATTGTACAGGGAACAAGACGCAATAGATTTTTTACTGATGCGGCTATTAGTTTAGGGTGCATTAAGTGTTAAAGCAAAAAAAAAAGTGAAATCATTTGCGAAAGAAGTATTGGTTTGCGAAGCAAACCAAACGGGATTGCGTTGCAATCCCCGGGGTCGGCGAGCGTAAACGATCAGGGGGCGGAGCCCCCTAGTAATATAAAATAAAGTAATATTTCCAACAATTTGACGTAGATACAAATAACTATAAGTATAATTAGGTAGGTCCATAACAATAATTATTGTTAGTTTTTATTAATTATTTATTAACTTATTGGGGGAACACAATAAACTTAATTTTTATTCACTGTAAATAAAAAATATTGGGCCTATAATTATTATAGGCTCTAATATTTGTTATTTACAGTTTGTAAAAAAAGAAGTTTAACTTTCTCAACCTTAAGGTCACTTCTTTTTTCACCAGTTAGGGAAAAATCTTTTTCTGATGGGACAGATGTCACCATCCCTGACAAATGGTGGTTTTTTCATTCAAAAATAAAACATCGACAGTGTTAAAACAACGATGTTGAACAAACTAATACATCGATGGTAAATACAACAATGTTTTTTATTAAACATTGATGGTTTGTGGAAATATCGACATCGATGTATAGTCCCTAGTTTTCACACTCTTTACCCTTGGCCACTTAGGTCTAAAAGTACTAATTATTAAAATTACTGCTTACTGTTTACTGATTATTAAGATTGTACTACTTTGTTATTTTTTAAATTTTTTTAATGGTACATTTTTCTTTTAAAAATAAAACATCGACAGTTATAGACATCGATGTTAAAAAAACATCGGTTCCAATACATCGATTATGTTTTGAAACATCGACATCGATGTCGCATCCGTAGATCACACTCGAAGCGAAAGATCCAAAGACAACACCTCTTCATTTTGAGCCAAGGTCAGATGACGAGGCAACACCTGAGCAGGCACTTCACCTCTCCAAGCTTCCACACCACGCCAGCTTGGGAATATTTGAGGTCATTCTAGATTTAACGAGTGTACCAGACCCCATGTATACGATGGGCTTTGATTTGATCGAGTTTCAGTCTCTCAACACTCCGGTTGCTAGTAGGGATGCGACATCGATTTCGATGTTTTCAAAACATTGATGTTTTATAATAAACATCGATATATTGGAGCTGACGTAACATCACTAGTTAATAAAACCAGTTATAAGAAATGGGGTAAAAAGTTTAAATGCACTGAATTTTAAAAACATCGAAAATTTGGGGGCGATGCATTATCAACATCGATGTTTCAAATTTGAACATTGATGTTTTGCTGTCGATGTAGCATCCTTAGTTGCTAAACCAGTTTTAAGAAATGGGGGGAAAAGTTTGAATTCACTGAATTTTATAAGCATCCGATAGTTTGGGGGCGATGCATTATCAACATCGATGTTTTGCTGTCAATGTTGCATCCTTAATTGCTAAAACAGTTTTAAAAAATGGGGAAAAAGTTTAAATACACTGAATTTTAAAAACATCGATGTTTAAAAACATCGATGTTTTTGGAAAGATGTTTTATCAACATCGATGTTTTAATTTTGAACAACGATGTTTTGCTGTCGATGTCGCATTCCTAATTGTCACCAGTTCAGGGTCAATCATAACTGGAAAGGTGGGTAGGTATGTGTGTTAATTAACCTCACTCTAGAGCAACACAATGGGCTATTGGCGACGGTTAAAGATCAATCCCAAAGAAAAAGATCCTAAAACAGCACCACGTAATTTTGAAGTACGGTCAGATGACCAGTCACACCTAAGCTGGCACCTCACTCTCCAAACTTTCACATCCAGCAAACATGAGGACATTTGAGACCACGAGAGATTTTACTCGCACCAGCCCCCACGTACACGACGAATTTTGGTTGGATCATCTCGATCTGGCAATCAAGCCTTCGGTTTCTAATACGCTACTCTTTCAACTAGGGATGCGACATCAATGTTTTTTTTAAACATCGATGTTTTTGAAACATTGATGTTTATACTTGTCGATGTTTCTACGTTTTCAATATTTTATTTTTAAATGAAAAAAGTACCGTTATAAAAATTTTAAAAATAACCAAGTAGCATAATTTTTGTAATCAGCAAATTGAACATACTTTTAGACCAAAGTGGCCAAGGATGAAGGGTCTGAAAAGTAGGGATGCGACATCGATGTCGATGTTTTTAAAGCATTGATGTTTTATAAAAAAACATCGATGCATTGGAGCCGATGTCGCATTACTAGTTGCTAAACCAGTTTTAAAAAATGGGGAAACAAGTTTAAATACACTGAATTTTAAAAACATTGATGGTTTGTGGAAATATCGACATCGATGTATCGTCCCTAGATTTTGGTTTGTGGGCGATGTATTATGAACATCGATGTTTTAATTTTGAACATCGATGTTTTGATGTCGATGTAGCATCAATAGTTGCTAAACCAGTTTTAAGAAATGGGGAAAAAATTGTAAATATACTGAATTTTAAAAGCATCAATAGTTTGTGGGCGATGCATTATCAATATCGATGTTTTAACTTTGAACATCGATGTTTCAAAACATCGATGTTTTGCTGTCGATGTCGCATCACTGCTTTCAACCAATCTAGTATTTATTATTTAATTAAATTTATTATTAATTTAATTATTATTTAATTTATAATTTATTAATGTATTTTATTATGTTAGGTCGACGTGAGCACTGAAATCTCTCACCGCAGTTTTGGAATGTAACTGATTTCCAGTTACCCTCTCCTCTACACCTCTTTGTCTATGATATATTTTGAGGTTCAAGCGCGTGTAGATTGTACTTAGTTATTCAAAGTTTATTTAAATAGTTAATTCCAGGGTACCGGTAGTAATTAGTTAATTACAATCATTGAAACTAAATGGCATAATTTATTAATGACTGGTAGGTCAGGCTCAGATAGAATCATTAACCAAGTGTAATGCGAACAGATGGTCCATACACTTTGACTTTCATAGATGAATGGGTGTCGTTCGTGTACGTACTAGATTCTAGGGTTCGTAGAATAATGGATTCATATTCAAAGAACATGTGAACCATTCCTTTGTACAGGATTTCATAATCCATTTTGTTGAGGATGTTTACTATGCTCAATGAATATACATGATAAATGATCAAGCAACGACAGCTATGCAAAACAACAATAGAATTCTAGTCTAGCACATGTTGTCAAGTGCACATCCTAGTATTTTCCACATGTTAAGACGTACATGTAGAAGTATTTCAAACATATATACCCATTTCAGAACTTTAAATTTAAGTTTCAAATCTAGGAAGAGTACGTGGAAGTTGGTAATCGCTACATATGTAACTGGCCACAACTGTCGTTACGTAGACGTGGTGTTGATGTTTGGAGAGTGGAGTAAAATCTGAGGTTTTCACCTCGTTATCCGACCGTTGCTCAAAATGACGTGTTTCTCTCAGGTTTTTTTCTTAGGGATTGATCTCGGATATAAACATCAATAACCCGCTGTGTTGTTCCAGTGTGTGACGTCAGTTCAACTACCTACCTAGGCAGTGTATATCAATCTCTTCAATTCGCAAATAAGTTTTGTTAGTCTTTAATAATTGGTCAACCACAGATAGAACCAACACAGTGCTTCAAATGAATAAAACCCTCCTTACCAGGGAGATCCCTCAGCAACTAGCTGAGCACATCTTTAGGTGTACACATCTTTAGGTGTGTATTGGCTCCAGAATACTTGCCCTTGGAGCCATAAAACCAATTTTACCAAGGAGAGATGTAAAATGGCTATATGAGTAATTTCGGATTTGGTTTTCTCAATGAATACATTTTCTTGGCTCTCGTTTGCGTTTTGTTATCAAAATTCACTTGTAGAAGTAATTTTTGAAGACCGAGTCTATATCCAATATTGGTAAAGTAGGTGTTCCAAATATCGCCCCTGTGCTTAATTCGTTTATATGACTTGAAAGTACATTAAATACTAAAGGTAGGTATGTATGCTCTACTAGCAACTCGTTTTTAATAGTAGCTCCTAATTTATCCTGGTGGGTGGTAATAGGAACAAGGGTAGGCAATCTTAGGAACCCACTCATGAAAATTCACTTGGGAAACGGTTTGAAGTTTTACTAGTTAACTTAAACTGACATAAGTAAAGAAGGTATATGATCTCTGGAAACCAAAGGAGAATAGTTCCTAGTTATATTCATTTAGTTTTCAGCTTGATTTCCCGTCCCAGGAGGCTGAGACACAGAAAAATAGTTCGGGTAGTCGATATTTGGAACACCTACCCTATTACGAAAAGCGTTCAAGTTTTAATGTATCATAATTGTATTCCGATAGGGGGGGCACACCAGAAAGTTGAAATATATGTCACCTCAACATGATCTCCCTGTAGACATTCGCATTTTTCACAACGTCGACGCTATCCCATGTCGCTGAGAATGCTTCTTTAGGGATCTGTTTTGCCCACTCGAAAATCGATGATGCAAGAGAGGCCCAACTAGAAAATGAACCTTTGAATGCCACTTTGAAATACAATGAGGATTACGCCTCCACAGTCCTAAAACTCGGCCCACCCTTATTCTGTCAGCACGAAATTTATTCCGTGGTGGTGTCAGTGTGGCCTGTTTTGAACTGTCGCACCCACGAGCGCACATTTTTCACATCCATGACACCATCCCCGCACGTCTCACTCAAGTGACGATGGGTGTGAAGGAAGCCACGCAAGTGGAGAAAACGGGTGAATACACTCTGTTCTTGTATACTGAATGTCGTCACTTTAAGTTTTAAAAACTGTTCTCACTCTAGCAGCAGCCATACGAGTTATGTGTGCCGCACAGTGCTGCCATGGGTCACATATCTACGAGGCGTTCGCGTATTTTCCACTAAGCCGCATGTTTTCTATGTGCTCCGAGGGAAAAAAATTAGGAGACTTTAAAACTTGTGAACGATTTATGAATGGGCATGTTTTATTTACATTTTTTTTAAATCTGAACAGAATTGTTTATGCATAGGTTTAAATTCCACTTTTTAAATTCTGAACATGCCGACCAACCGGTCTAGTGGTCAAGGTGTTGGCCTCTGGATCGGAAGGTTCCTGGTTCGAATCCGGGTATGGATGTAAATTGTGCTGTCCTTTGATAGGGACAATGATGGTCCACCCACTGGGTGACCCTCACTTCTGGCCTTGTATAAGGCTAAAATGACCCCGTTCAACTCTGTACTTGCCATTGAAAAAAAAAATTCTGAACATTGATCTTTATTTTCAAAACTCTAAACTAATAAAAATACTATTTGTTTGTTACCCCAATTCTTTTAAACTCTACCTTCAATTTTGGTTCCTGATATTCTGCTGTCCTTCATAGCAGTCCGTTGATGATAATTACCTAATTGATTGAGACTAAAAATTTTGAATTTACTAAAAACCGATGTCCAATAAAAAGTAGTTTGGTACAATAACTTCACTATACCTTGTTCCCCAATTAAGAAAGTTTTGAGTGGTACTTTTAAAATGCTTTTTTCATTAGTCGTGTTTGTTACTTTAATATTTCATGACAATCCTTTGATTTGGTTTTTGTGGTAGAACTTAATGCAGAGACAATCGGCATGAAAATATATTTGACGATTGCTGGATACATCTAATAAAGTATGTAGTTAAATCAACGTTAAACTGGAGCAATACATAGGGCTATTGAAGATGGTCCGGGGCCCATCCCAAAGGGAATGATCAGAGGACACCTCACCATTTTCAATTGCGCTCAGATGACGAGGTCACATTTGAGCTGGCACTCACTCTCCAAACTCCCCCCACCACGCCAACTTCAGGACATAAGATGCTACGACAGATGTAGCATGCACCACGTAATCACGATCTTTGAGTGCGAGTTTCGAACTCGAAATCCTCTGAATGCTAATAAGCAACTCTACCATTGTGATCCCCAAAACATAAATGCATAAATGCTCGAATATAATTGACAGTACGTGAAATCAGCTTATCTGAGCTGTTGGTTTTAACTAGCGTTAAATTTATTCATATCAAGTTTCCTTGATACTTTTTCTTTGATTAATCCACTTTGTTCATTCATTATTCTTCTTTACTTATGAGTATATAAGAAGAGTTTCATTTTTTATAAGCTATCGTTTTATAAGTTAACTATGATCGGGGTCTGTTCCTTGGATTTTATCAGTTTTGCTCATGCACAGTTCTTTTATTCCACCATTTTCATTCATTCCACGGTTTCCACTTTTTTTGGCACCTTGACTGTTTATTAATCTACTTCAATTGTCATTTTTCTTGATTTATAACCCTTTTATTCTGAATACTCTTTCGCTTCCATTCTCTTCCTATTCAATTATCCTATTGTTCACTGCTTTTGCGCCGCTGTTAATTGGATTATTTTGTCACTCCTCGCAAACTCATTTGAAACCCCACAGGGGAACTGATTCATATTTTGCAAAGCACATAATTCGACACATCCCTTAGCACCCCCCCCCCCCCTTAACACGTTCGCTGCCGATCTCGCGGCAGCGCGTGGTGTGTAGTGATGTATCAGTAGCCAGTCACGCGTTCGCGCGGGAAGAGCTGCGCCTCAACATTTATTATCCGCTTCAATTGGCAGTATATGTTAGGTGTTGGCGTGGTATTGGCGTGGAGTAAAGATTAGAAGCTAGTTGTAAAGGGTTAGGGTCAAGCTGGGTAATTGTATACAAGCGACCACGTGAAATTCCGAGGAACTAAAAAGTTGTAAAATATGAAAGCTGACAATCCTGAGGATGTAATATGGTGATACCGTATTTCGTTGAACCACAGATGATAACAATCTGTTAAGTTGGAAAAATTGAAGTTGAAAAGTTGTTTTAAAGTTATTGTGTGTTACATTTTCTGCCGCCCTCCATAATATACTGAAAAATATGTTGTTTCAATTCTTTACTACGGTCAGTTATGTTTCTATCGAACAGAAAAGAATCAATTTTTCCTTCTGGGAACTTTAATACACCTACAGTTGAATGTTTACAACTACCCCATATTTTTCAAGGGACGGGGGTAATTGTAAACATAACTTTGCCAATAGTTTAATTCAATTTGGATGGAAAACCAATGTGTTTTCTGTGTAATGGTGAACAATGTTTAATTATTTTATCAAAAGTTTGAAAATATGGATTGAAAGTGAACATACAAATTATGTTTACAATCACCCCGCCTTTCCCTATGTGGTTTCGACTTTATAGCTTTAATTTATTAGTTGGCTGATCTTTCGCCAATCTGTTCTGGTATTGGCGCACTTTTCAATCATATTTGTTATAAAAGTAAATCGGCTTCTGGGAGAGGGGGGGGGTAAGTAAGTTTTAATTAACGTCGTACTAGAGCAACCCAACGGGCTATTGACAACGGTCCGCGGGATCAATCCCCTAAGGGAAAGATCCGAGGACAACACCACGTAATTATTAACCACGGTCAGATAACGATCGTACTGTGGCAAAGACCCATTTCTACACGTGACCGGCAGCAAAGGTGTTAATATATCCTTTAATAGACATTCCTCTACATGACGGGATGTTTGTAATTCCTAGATATCTAGTTCGACGTTTATTTTTAAACACGTAGGTTACTTAACCCTCCAAGGGGTTTACTCTCACATCGGCCTAGAGCAGAAACTCATTCTCTTAGATTTTTTCGTAGACATTTATCCTCCAAGATGTTTTGACGAGTTATCTTGTCCGTTATGATCTGACCCATTTTGCTAATGACAAGATATCGCGTCATCGAGGTATTTCACTTTTTATGATGAAGCTATCAAGATCTGGTCAAGCTTTTTTCGATATAATGACGAGATATCTCGTCCATCGAGAACTGATCAGTTCTACTAATGACGAGATACCTCATCGAGACAACCACTGGCAAGGTTAAAAAAATGTTATTATTGGAAATGCATTGTCATATTGAGTAATGTGTTTAAACTTTAGTAACAGCTACACTCTACGTTTATGAGTGATGGCAACGACCTTGGCGATTTTTTTGGCGCACTTCTAAAGTCGCCAAGGAAATAATTATTTCTTAACTCTTTTTCTGTCACAAATTTTTTTTCTTTTTACAACACACTTTTTAAACACATTTCAGAACGTTTTGAAAAGTATATTTTTTAAAAACTTTCACACAAAATAATAAGTTTAACACATTTCAAAACACAATTGTGAACAAGCAGAAAAACTAGACTGCATTTGTTGTGTAAGAAAACCCTGAAACATCAATTACACTAAATACAGTGGGCATGTTGAAAAAGAAAAAGATTTTTAAAAGTAAAAAAGCAGCTCTTGCATGAAAAAATAAATATATAACAAAACGAAAATGGTCAAAAAAACAAAATTCTTTATCTTTTCGTGAAAACTATTATAATGAAATAGAAATTCCACAACTGTCGAAATACAACTAAATAGTACAATGGTATCACAGAAAACGATTTAAAAGGACCAATGCAATCAAAGGATATATTAAAAACAAAATAAACAATGGAAGGAAAGAACAAATTTCAAACGAACCAATGGAATCAAACGACTTTAACGGATTTTGGAAGAAATTTCTAGAATATTCAAAATGAAAATTGAAAGTTTCCGTTTGCCAAGGTTGCCATGAAAACCACAGCATCAGTAACGAAAGATGTGTTGCCTTAAGTTAAATTAACTCGTTACTAGAAGTGCACCAAAAAAAAAACGCCAAGCCGTTACAATCACTCATAAACGTAGAGTGTAGCTGTACCAAACTTTATACAGGGTATATTTGAACTCCAAAGAAAAACTTGAAGGGGTGGTAGTACGCATAAAGACGAATAAAAAATGCAATGGAACATGGTGTCGCAAATGACGTTGAGTGAGTGAAAATCAACAAAAATGCATCTGCAAAGTGTGACAGGTGGCTGGCCTTGGATTGCGTCCGTCCGTCGTGGGTTGGCCAACCCTTGTACCGTTGTGGGCCGATTGGTGTGCCTGTCTTGCAATTCAGCCTAATTTACTATCAACTTGAGTGTGTTTTAAAAAGAATTATGTCCCTGTGTCCAGATTTTTGAGGGAATCGGTTAACATCTGCACCCACTCAACATCATTTACAACCCCATGTTCCATTACATATTTGGTTCGTCTTGATGCGTACTATCACCCCTCCAAGTTTGTTGGTGGAGTTCAAATACATTGGACCAGGGAAGTGACACTTTTCTTCACAAGGCATTGCCCATTCCCATCCTACCTATCGAGGTTTAAGGAAATCAAGTCTGAAAACAGCCCTTGTGGTGAAATTGGCACACCTCAACATTACATCACAGTTTGCCCCCTCACAGGCATGTGAGGACTCCTGCCGACCACCTTAAAATTGCATGTCTCAGGAACATTGCACGTAACAACGACTCGGGGGTCAACATTATTAACATGGTGAGATTCATTGAGAATCATCAGTACTGGAATATCCTAAGAGACTAAAAAAACGAACTATTTTTCTCCCTTGCATGTTGTATAGTATATACGCATATGTTTATAATGCAACCTAGTATAATGATTTAATCGCCGACCAACCGTTCTAGTGGTCAAGGTGTTGGCTTCTGGATCGGAAGGTTCCTGGTTCGAATCCGGGGTTAGGGCATGGATGTAAATTGTGCTGTCCTTTGTTAGGGACAATGATGGTCCACCCAGTGGGTGCCCCTTCTCAAGTGACCATCACTTCTGGCCTTGTATAAGGCTAAAATGACCTCGGTCAACTCTGTACTTTGTACTGTATTGTATTTGTCTTCGCAATTGTACTGCCTTGCCATTGAAAATATAAAAAAATCTATATATATAATTCTCTTACGTGGCACGCAAAAAAGACGTTATTTGTTATCGCGTTTTGGCAACACTGTACGATTGTTTGCTCACGTTATCACGAAGTCTCGCGCATCAATTGAATTTACAGCGTTATCGTATGAAATTTTATTGAAAAAAAAAAAAAGAATTTTAGTTGAGCTGTTGCAGTTTATAATAGAAATCAAAGAAAGCAGACTATCTTTTCAGGGCCATTTTAAAAACGATCCTTTTCAGGGTTAACAATTACAGTTCAACAAGACGCTTGCACTACAACTTTCGGCAACAAACTCAATGAAAAAGTGTGGGTCGTTTGAGTGCTGGGAAAATGTACACACAAACAACATGCTGGGTATTCAATTTCCAAAGCAACGCTCACATTTCGAGTCAAAATGTGCACAAAGTTTTCATTTGAATTCTGATTTTAGAGATACTGTATATATTTTTTCTGTAATACAGCAAATTTAGATTTGAAAAACATTTTTTTGGAAACATATTTTGTAAACAATCCCTTCTGCTAGGACACATGTCTTCATTGAGGCGAGCGAAGCGAGCATAGGTTCGCTCAGCGAACCAATGAGGATTGCGAAGCAATCCTCCGGGGGTTGGCGAGCGTTAGCGAGCAGGGGGCAGGCCCCCTAGTAACGATTTAATCTAATTACTGCATAAATATAATGATGTATATATGTAACGTGCTCTAACATTCCGTGTAGACATGTCACCTCGGTGGCTTGCGCTACTCATCTAATCACACTTATTTAAACGGGTACAGTGTCTCACAACACTAAGCACGGGAGTGTGTGATGGTGTTAGTTGGCCAGTATAACACTAGCAAGCTGTGTGTGCTTATGACTATTATTTGTTTACCTAAGCATTAATAGTTGCTATTTACGCATCTGTAAAGTAAGCAATCTTTAAGTAAGCAGTTAATGACTGCCGCGGTAGCCCTGTTGGAAGGGTAGACGATAAGCAACCGGTTTTGCCAAGTTGTTTTGGTTCGAATCCAAAGTCCCTCCTGCACAAAGGGGTTGGTTGATGCACGTTAAATCTGTCATGGCCTCAAATGTCCTCACGTTGGCGCGGTGTGGCAGTTTGGAGAGTGGGGTGCCAGATCGACATCTGACTGCAGTTCAAAATTACGTGGTGTTTCCCTCGGGATCAATTCGGAACAGTCGCCAATAGCTCGTTGGATTGCTCCTGTGCGACGTTAATTAAATACTTGCCTTTGTCAGTTAATGAGCTTTTACTCAATCCCAAGGGAAATTCTTTCTGCAACCTGCTATTCTCTCTGCATGAATTGCTATCGGTGTTGACCTTCTAGGCCCAATAGAATCTGTCCAAGGATTATTTCAAGCAACCAATGGGATTAGTTAGTCATGTGTGTTGTGGGAGATGAGATCAATATCCTAAACTGCTACTCGTAAATCTCGGGACAATCAGAGAGTTAGTTACTTGAGTTTCATAACACAAGAGTCATATTTAGTCAAACTCCGTCAAACACAAAACAGGCAACAGCAGGTAATAGTTTGTTTGGGGTTTTTTGCTGGAAAGACCATATTTGGCCAAGCTGAGTTGAACACGATAAAGAATATTAATGGTTGGTTTTGGTTCTTATACTGCAAGGACCATATTTAGCCAAGTTTAGTCGAACACAAGACAAAGAATATTAATGTTTTATTTTGCTGCAAGGACCATATTTGGCCAAGCTGAGTTGAACACGATAAAGAATATTAATGGTTGGTTTTGGTTCTTATACTGCAAGGACCATATTTAGTCAAGCTTAGTCGAACTCAAGGCAAAGAACATTAATGTTTTCTTTTGCTGCAAGGACCATATTTGGCCAAGCTGAGTTGAACACGATAAGGAATATTAATGGTTGGTTTTGGTTCTTATACTGCAAGGACCATATTTAGCTAAGCTTAGTCGAACACAAGACAAAGAACATAAATGTTTTCTTTTGCTGCAAGGACCATATTTGGCCAAGCTGAGTTGAACACGATAAAGAATATTAATGGTTGGTTTTGGTTCTTATACTGCAAGGACCATATTTAGCCAAGTTTAGTCGAACACAAGACAAAGAATATTAATGTTTTATTTTGCTGCAAGGACCATATTTGGCCAAGCTGAGTTGAACACGATAAAGAATATTAATGGTTGGTTTTGGTTCTTATACTGCAAGGACCATATTTAGCTAAGCTTAGTCGAACACAAGACAAAGAACATAAATGTTTTCTTTTGCTGCAAGGACCATATTTGGCCAAGCTGAGTTGAACACGATAAAGAATATTATTAATGGTTGGTTTTGGTTCTTATACTGCAAGGACCATATTTAGCCAAGTTTAGTCGAACACAAGACAAAGAATATTAATGTTTTATTTTGCTGCAAGGACCATATTTGGCCAAGCTGAGTTGAACACGATAAGGAATATTAATGGTTGGTTTTGGTTCTTATACTGCAAGGACCATATTTAGCTAAGCTTAGTCGAACACAAGACAAAGAACATAAATGTTTTCTTTTGCTGCAAGGACCATATTTGGCCAAGCTGAGTTGAACACGATAAAGAATATTAATGGTTGGTTTTGGTTCTTATACTGCAAGGACCATATTTAGCCAAGTTTAGTCGAACACAAGACAAAGAATATTAATGTTTTATTTTGCTGCAAGGACCATATTTGGCCAAGCTGAGTTGAACACGATAAAGAATATTAATGGTTGGTTTTGGTTCTTATACTGCAAGGACCATATTTAGTCAAGCTTAGTCGAACTCAAGGCAAAGAACATTAATGTTTTCTTTTGCTGCAAGGACCATATTTGGCCAAGCTGAGTTGAACACGATAAGGAATATTAATGGTTGGTTTTGGTTCTTATACTGCAAGGACCATATTTAGCTAAGCTTAGTCGAACACAAGACAAAGAACATAAATGTTTTCTTTTGCTGCAAGGACCATATTTGGCCAAGCTGAGTTGAACACGATAAAGAATATTAATGGTTGGTTTTGGTTCTTATACTGCAAGGACCATATTTAGCTAAGCTTAGTCGAACACAAGACAAAGAACATTAATGTTTTCTTTTGCTGCAAGGACCATATTTGGCCAAGCTGAGTTGAACACGATAAAGAATATTAATGGTTGGTTTTGGTTCTTATACTGCAAGGACCATATTTAGTCAAGATTAGTCCAACACAAAACAAAGAACATTAATGTTTGTTTTTGGTTTTATACTTCAAGGACCATATTTGGCCAGGCTGAGTCTAGAACAAGAGAGATAGCATTAACTTATGATTAGATTTGTATATTTGTTACAAGAGCCATACTAGGCAAAGCTGCGGCAACCAAAAGACAATAAATATAAGGTAATTGTGAAAATAAAGAATATACGGAGAGAAGTAGAACGATTGTAGGTTATCTTGAGGTCACGACACATGTTCATCAGTCCACTAGGGATACCTCGGATTCATGAAGCCCATTTACACCTGAATATGTGGGATTAATGAACGAACACACACAATGAAAGACCGACAGAAGAGATACACCCTGGCAGGAATCGACCCTGCACCACCTAAAACTCACAGGTTGATAGCACACTGGCCCTACCCAATGATCCATTGAAGTTCTGACGCTCAAAGACTAATATTAATTGAAGGGCTTTGGGTAGGTATTTTAATTAAAGTCGCTCAGGAGAACCACAACGGGCTATAAGTGACGGTCAGGGATCAAACCCAAGGGATAGGACACCACCACATAATCTGGAACCACGGTCAGACAACGAGGTCACACCTGAGCGCACACCTCACTCACCAAACTTCAACACCACGACAACGTGAGGACATTTGAGTGAGTCCAAGAGCGATTTAACGTACACCAACCCCTTTGTTTACGATGGTCTTTGGTTGGATTTGCAATCGCAATCCTCCCTCTTCCAACCGGGCTACCATGTAGACATAAGATCCCGATGATGATTTTGCCACTTCAAATTTTCCAGGCTAACAATTAAATATATCATTCACCAATTTTGCAGATTAGTTTTAACATGGTTGTGATTTTAGCTATGGAATTGCATAATTCTTTTTAAAATACAGGTACATCTCGTTACAAGTAAAATTCTTCAGAAGTCTTGTGTAATTTTTTTTTGTATTGTAACTTTGAGGGAAACGAAAAATAACCCTTCTGATGGTTTATCACCTTAACCCTTCTGATGGTTTATCACCTTCACCCTTCTGATTAAAAATAAAAATTGATGGAAAACTCCTCTGTAGTAGCCAGGTTCTGGTGAAAAAGTAAAAACTCTTCCAAACAGTCACCAGTTCTGTGCGAGGGTTAATTTGTTTTTCTAACTTTTATTTTCGTGATTTAACAGTACATACTTCCCTTAATTTATAGGACAGTTTTGTCTTGACGAATTATATCTCGTCATTGATAAATTGATCCAAATCTTGGATGAGGATTATCTTCATTGGCGAAATCAATCGGATCTTGATGATCGAGATATCTGATCATTGGCAAAGTAGGTCAGATTTTGATAGACAAGATATCTCGTCAGAGGCAAAATTGGTAAGATCTTGATTGATGATATTTCTCATCATTATCAAATATTATCGGGTCTTGATGAACGAGATATCTCGTCATTGGCAAAATCAATTGGATCGTGATGGACGAGATATCTGATCATTGGCAAAATAGGTCAGATCTTGTTTTTTGAGATGTCTCATTATTGGCAAAATTGGTCAGATCTTTTATGGACGAGATATCGTCATCGATTTCGTTCAGGAATTCGTTTTCCCTACTTGGATCTTCATTTTTTCTGGTAGTAATAGTATCACTTTGTCTCGACGAGATATCTCGTCCTTTGCAAAATTGGCTAGATCTTGGACTAGATATCTCGTCGGAACACAAGGAGGGATAACATCTGAAAGATGTCCTAGAACAGCTTTGCATGGTGGTGTGAAACGTGCAAAATGATGCTCATATTCATTTCAAATATATCAAATGGGGTATGCGCAACGACACTACCATCAATAGATAGCAACAATTAGTGATGCGACATCGACAGCAAAACATCGATGTTCAAAATTAAAACATCGATGTTGATAGTACATCGCCCCCAAACCATCGATGTTTTTAAAATTCAGTGTATTTAAACTTTTCCCCCCATTTCTTAAAATTGGCTTAGCAACCAGTGATGCGACATTGGCTCCAATACATCGATGTTTTTTATAAAACATCGACATCGATGTCGCATGCCTACTTTTCAGACACCTCACCCTTGGCCACTTTGGTCTAAATGTATGTTCAATTTGATGATTATGAAAATTATGCTACTTGGTTATTTTTAAAATTTTTTTAACGGTACTTTTTTCATTTAAAAATAAAACATCGACAACGTAAAAACATCAACAAGTATAAACATCGATGTTGCAAAAACATCAACCCCAATACATCGATGTTCAATACATCGATGTTTTTTTAAAACATCGATGTTTTGAAAACATCGACATCGATGTCGCATCCCTAGTTGGGGCCTGTGACACAAGGGCCATACCGGGCCAGACACAAGACAGGCAATATTAACAGATGGACATAAGCATACAAGGAAGGTTTCATTGATACCCTACTCTCAAAACTTCCACACCACTCCAACATGAGGATATTTGGATCCACGATAGATTTAACGTGCACCATCACCCTTTATACACGATGGTCTTTGCTTGCTAATCCGTTACACATCCAACCGGCCTACCTCTGCCCAAATACACCGAGGTAGAAATCGAACCTACGCAACTTACATATCGCGGGTTGCTAGCTCTGAGTTTAGTCACCACGGCCCCTGTAGGTAGGTAAATATTTAAATTAACGTCGTACTGGAGCAACACAACGGGCTATTGCGACGCTCCGGAATCAATCCCTACGGTAAAGATGCGAGGACACCACGTAATTTTGATTCCACAGTCAGACGACGAGGCAACTCACGAGCTGGAACCCCACTCTCCAAACTTCCACACCACGCCAAAGTGAGAACCTTACAGGTGACGACAGATTTAACGCCCTTTTTTATAAACCACGATTTTGGGCTGGATTCCAACTCGCAACCCGAGGTTCCTAATCCGTAACTCTTCCAACCGAGGCCCGACGGCCTCTGTAAGCAACGAAGAAAATTCAGCACTATTGCTTTATGTAAAGGTCAGCTAGTTACAATCTTTTACCAATTATGGATCCGTCCAATTGTATCTCCCGAAGAAAATACTTGTCGTATAGAATATATTTTCTTTAATAACTCTCGTTCCTGTGTATAAAAAGTTCACGGTCTCCTGCTCACAGAAATTATCTTGGAAGAAAATAAATGATATACCCGAAAGTGATAGCGCATACATCAGTCGGGGGTTGATGTTTTTTTATATCCGAACCTTGCAACTCCCGATAACACATTTCTCCAATCTTCCTCATGGACTGTCCATATTTTTTTCTTCCTTAGACATCATTTATTTCATGCTGGTCAAGCACTCGACATTTCGTGTTTTGGCAGTCGAAATGTACAATCTGTATTTTTTCGCGACGTTCATTACTTTCTTCGGAAGTTCTTGTGGAAAATATACGTCAAAACCGACGTGGCTTTGAAACGACGATTTCGCTAGATAGGAGATGATTTTTCCTCCGGTGCAAAACTGATTTCATTAGCTGCTGTCTGACTTTCATGAATTGTGATTCGTACATCCAGAAAAGCGATTCTTACTCTTTATACTTCTGCAAGACGATGCAGGCAATGCAACTTTATCATTTAGTACTTCATCGAGGAGATTGGGTATAGTGCTATGCAGGGTGTTGCGAAGATATCTGGCCAAATTGTAAAGAGTGGTGGAGGGGTTCAAAATACATATTTATAGAAGGGTTGGTTGTTTTGATTTTTATGTCCCAAGGTCATATACTATATTGACAAAAGTATTTGGACACTGCAGAAATTCGGATTAGGATCCATCTTAGTGTGGGGTTGTTTTTCATAGTTAGGACTCGGTGCCCAATGGTTTATGTACCTGTTACTATGAACGCTGACGTATACCTCAACGTTCTGGACAGTTTGGCCTTGCCTACACTATGGCAATACTACGGGGGGTGGTGGTTGTTTCTTCCAACTCGATTGAGCTCCATGCCACATTGCAAAACGTGTGCTGGACTTGTTTCCTAAAAATGAGGTGAATCTGCTTGACTGGCCTGTTCAGAGCCCCGATCATAATCCGATTTGGCACTTGTGGGACAAACTGGAGCGGAGCAACGAGTACGACGAACGAACGCCCATCTTCACGACAATCTGTTCTCACAACCTTGCAATAGGTTTGTCCATCAAGATCAGGATAGTTTTCTCTAATGAAGAGATACCTCGTCCATCAAGATCAGGTCAGTTTTCTCTAATGAAAAGATCCATCGTCCATCAAGATCAGGTCAGTTTTCTCTAGTGAAGAGATACCTCGTCCGTCAAGATCAGGTCACTTTTCTCTAGTGAAGAGATACCTCGTCCATCAAGATCAGTCCCCCATTAGTTTTCTCTAATGAAAAGATACCTCGTCCATCAAGATCAGTCCCCTGTTAGTTTTCTCTAATGAAAAGATACCTCGTCCATCAAGATCAGTCCCCCATTAGTTTTCTCTAATGAAAAGTTACCTCGTCCATCAAGATCAGTCCCCCATTAGTTTTCTCTAATGAAGAGATACCTCGTCCATCAAGATCAGGTCAGTTTTCTCTAATGAAAAGATCCATCGTCCATCAAGATCAGGTCAGTTTTCTCTAGTGAAGAGATACCTCGTCCGTCAAGATCAGGTCAGTTTTCTCTAATGAAAAGATACCTCGTCCATCAAGATCAGTCCCCCATTAGTTTTCTCTAATGAAAAGATCCATCGTCCATCAAGATCAGTCCCCTATTAGTTTTCTCTAATGAAAAGATACCTCGTCCATCAAGATCAATCCCCCATTAGTTTTCTCTAATGAAGAGATACATCGTCCATCAAGATCAGGTCAGTTTTCTCTAATGAAGAGATACCTCGTCCATTATGATCAGGTCAGTTTTCTCTAATGAAAAGCTACCTCGTCCATCAAGATCAGTCCCCCATTAGTTTTCTCTAATGAAAAGATACCTCGTCCATCAAGATCAGTCCCCCATTAGTTTTCTCTAATGAAGAGATACCTCGTCCATCAAGATCAGGTCAGTTTTCTCTAATGAAAGGATCCATCGTCCATCAAGATCAGGTCAGTTTTCTCTAGTGAAGAGATACCTCGTCCATCAAGATCAGGTCAGTTTTCTCTAATGAAAGGATCCATCGTCCATCAAGATCAGGTCAGTTTTCTCTAGTGAAGAGATACCTCGTCCATCAAGATCAGGTCAGTTTTCTCTAATGAAAAGATCCATCGTCCATCAAGATCAGGTCAGTTTTCTCTAGTGAAGAGATACCTCGTCCGTCAAGATCAGGTCAGTTTTCTCTAGTGAAGAGATACCTCGTCCGTCAAGATCAGGTCAGTTTTCTCTAATGAAAAGATACCTCGTCCATCAAGATCAGTCCCCCATTAGTTTTCTCTAATGAAAAGATACCTCGTCCATCAAGATCAGTCCCCCATTAGTTTTCTCTAATGAAGAGATAACTCGTCCATCAAGATCAGGTCAGTTTTCTCTAATGAAAAGATCCATCGTCCATCAAGATCAGGTCAGTTTTCTCTAGTGAAGAGATACCTCGTCCGTCAAGATCAGGTCAGTTTTCTCTAATGAAAAGATACCTCGTCCATCAAGATCAGTCCCCCATTAGTTTTCTCTAATGAAAAGATACCTCGTCCATCAAGATCAGTCACCTATTAGTTTTCTCTAATGAAAAGATACCTCGTCCATCAAGATCAATCCCCCATTAGTTTTCTCTAATGAAGAGATACATCGTCCATCAAGATCAGGTCAGTTTTCTCTAATGAAGAGATACCTCTTCCATTATGATCAGGTCAGTTTTCTCTAATGAAAAGCTACCTCGTCCATCAAGATCAGTCCCCCATTAGATTTCTCTAATGAAAAGATACCTCGTCCATCAAGATCATTCCCCCATTAGTTTTCTCTAATGAAGAGATACCTCGTCCATCAAGATTAGGTCAGTTTTCTCTAATGAAAAGATCCATCGTCCATCAAGATCAGGTCAGTTTTCTCTAGTGAAGAGATACCTCGTCCGTCAAGATCAGGTCAGTTTTCTCTAATGAAAAGATACCTCGTCCATCAAGATCAGTCCCCCATTAGTTTTCTCTAATGAAAAGATCCATCGTCCATCAAGATCAGTCCCCTATTAGTTTTCTCTAATGAAAAGATACCTCGTCCATCAAGATCAATCCCCCATTAGTTTTCTCTAATGAAGAGATACATCGTCCATCAAGATCAGGTCAGTTTTCTCTAATGAAGAGATACCTCGTCCATTATGATCAGGTCAGTTTTCTCTAATGAAAAGCTACCTCGTCCATCAAGATCAGTCCCCCATTAGTTTTCTCTAATGAAAAGATACCTCGTCCATCAAGATCAGTCCCCCATTAGTTTTCTCTAATGAAAAGATACCTCGTCCATCAAGATCAGTCCCCCGTTAGTTTTCTCTAATGAAGAGATACATCGGCCATCAAGATCAGGTCAGTTTTCTGTAATGAAAAGATACCTCGTCCATCAAGATCAGGTCAGTTTTCTCTAATGAAGAGATACCTCATCCATCAAGATCAGGTCAGTTTTCTGTAATGAAAAGATACCTCGTCCATCAAGATCAGGTTAGTTTTCTCTAATGAAGAGATACCTCGTCCATCAAGATCAGGTCAGTTTTCTCTAATGAAGAGATACCTCGTCCATCAAGATCAGGTCAGTTTTCTCTAATGAAGAAATACCTCGTCCATTAAGATCAGGTCAGTTTTCTCTAATGAAGAGATACCTCGTCCATCAAGATCAGGTTAGTTTTCTCTAATGAAGAGATACATCGTCCATCAAGATCAGGTCAGTTTTCTCTAATGAAGAGATACCTCGTCCATCAAGATCAGGTCAGTTTTCTTCTAATAATGAGATACCTCGTCCATCAAGATTATGTCAGTTTTATTCTGATGAAGAGATACCTGGCCCATCAAGATCAGGTCATATTTGCTAATAAAGATATACCTCGTCGAAATAACCATCAGGAGAGTTAAGGTAGGTAGTTGAATTTTCTTCAAACTGAGATAACAAAATGGGCTATTGGCTATTTTCAAAAAGAGATTATACACTAATTATGCAAAGAGTTTACGAGTTCAGAACTGCTCTATGCTCAAAATCTGAAGTGAAAACAAAGACCCTATCGCAAATGATTATGTGCAAGTAATGCACCAAAACGCAACAAGAAAACAGGAACACTCCTCTTCATTCAAACAATTTTAATAGAAGGTCAAATACAAAGATGGCATTCGAGTGGAAATCGCGTCTTCTATAAATTTTCTTGCATAAAATTTGCATAATGACCGTATTCGTATTAAATTGAGCGCCATCTTCATTATTTCCACTAGCGTATCCCTATTTGGGCACAAAGTTTCAAATCTATATCATAATTTAATTTCAGATACCAAGTTTCATGTAATTCATGAATATGGAAAATTTGGAGCTCATAATGTTAAGTCAGTTTCCCAGACTTTTGTGAATATCTTCCTAAATAATATTCCAATAGTACTGATATTTTGTAGCGTGTTGAGATTACGGTATGCAAACAAAATATACTTGATGTTTGTTTTTAAATAAATTTTAGATTGCAGTACTAATTAAATTGGTATTTTTGATACATTTTTAATGTATTTTGATATATTTTTAACATATTTGGATACATTTAATGTATTTTGATATACTTTTAATATATTTTGATACATTTTTAATGTATTTTGATATATTTTGACAAAGCTCTATTCAGAAAGACTTGAAATTACTATTCAAAATTTCAGCTTTGTATGGTGTTTGCACTGCACTCAAGTTTGCGTCACTACAGTCATTTTAAGGCAGGCCTCGAAATAGATTTTTTAATGCAGGTGCACCTTGTGCACCTAAGTTTTTAAATTAGGTGCACAGATTATATATCAGGTGCACATTTAAAGAAACGTGTAACGGAACCAACAACGCCCCCTAGCGGACTGACAAAAACTTACACAGTGTAACTCCAACCCTGGAGCAAGCAGCAGCTAAGCTGTAGTATGTGATAGTAAAAATGTCCCTGTCCCTAATATTTTATGTGCGTGAAAGTCTTGTAATTTCTGTAGTGTATGTGTGTGTAAATAAATTCAATTTAAGTGTTAGCTAGCCGTGTCAGCATACATCATTGCTACAGATAAATGGCTACCCAACTGTGGGCCCGATCCCGATATCCATCGGATAGATAAGTATTTTTATACTTTATGTAGTCTAAACCTAGACAAATAGTGATTTATAAAGAAGGTTTTTCAAAGTTGTATTGTAGAAATAGTAATTTTTAACTCAGAAGAAATTCCTTTATTTTGTATGTATTGTAATGAGAAATTGATTTCGTTTTAATGCTAAGTTGTTCGTCTGACTACTTAAATTTGCAAATCAATCCTGATTTAAGTGTTTCAGAAAGCTTAAAACTATTTAACTGTATGTATGTATTTAAATAGTTGGATAATTAACGATTTATTATGAATATTAATGCTGTAGAATGTGTGTAATGTGCAGAAATAATGTATCGATAACTAGTAGTTGAACGACCTTGAACTCTAAAATTTCCCGCCTAAAGATAATCTTAGTCGACGTCTAACACGGCGCCAGTTGGTTTTACATTTCTTATTAGGCGCGTTGCATTGAAAGAAAAAAAAAAAAAAGATTTTGTATGTATGTTTTTTTTTTCATGATCTGTATTTTATATTAAATGCATTGTCATTCTTCAACGAGTGAAAAGAAAAAAAAAATAAAGTGTGTTTCAATAAAGATAACACACTAAAGAAATGTTACTTTCTGAATTTGGGGAGACGTTTTAAGACGAAAGAAGTTGATATTTAAAGTATTGCCTTTATTGAATTATTATTTTTGTAATGAATGGTAGTTTAGATCAAGTTATTAAAGTGTTGAGGAATTCATGATTTATAATTAGTGTTAATGCAAGTATCTGTATACAAGTGTTTCTGAATATATTTCATACTTTGCTATTTTTCATACTTTAGCTAAGTGAATTTTTTAAAGTGTTTGGGAAATGTTTTATTTGTATTTTGATAATGGTTCTGAGAATTCAAGAATATTTGCATATAACTTTAGAAAACTATCAAAACGGAATGAACATTAATATATTCTAAACGTTTTGCATTTAAAGGTATTAAGTTTAGGACTATTGAACTTTAAACTTAGGACTCTAGATTTAGGACTCTCTTCTTAAAGGAAAAAAATTCCAACCTAAACAATAGTTAGAGGTTTTGGACAATATGGCGTTCCTAGGGAAAGGAAGGAAAGAAGACCTCCGAACTCTTGCATCGGAGCTTGGTCTGGCTGTGTCGGACAGCTTAAAAGTTATCCAACTTCGAGAACTTATAATTAAAATTGAAAATTACGAAGAAGAGCTCGTAAAGAATATGCTCGCCGTTATAATTGAAGATCGCCTAAAAGCGGAGAATGCGGCCGAGGAAGACAAGTTGAAGGCTGAAAAGAAGGATGAGGAGGATAGGTTGGCACGAGAAAAAGAAATTGAAGAGGAAAAATTACTTAAAGCACAAGCAGAAGAACAGGTCCGAATTGAGAACGAGCGCAAGTATGAACTCGAAAAGCTAAAACTCCAGCTTGAAGCTCAAAAGGTTTCCAATTCAGTTGTTTCTACTCATGGCTCAGAGTACCCGAAATATGAACTCAGTCGGATTATCCCTAAGTTTAATCCAAAAGAAGATGAAATAGGACTGTTTTTAATTATTTTCGAACGTCAATTGAAGTTTATGAATCTTCCAGAGTCATCATGGATACCATATCTCATTGGTTCCTTACCAGCTGAAATAGCGCAGTTACTTGCTAGGGAAGATGAACAGGAGGCTCAAAATTACCAAAAGGTGAAAGAAATGCTTCTCAAGAGATTTAGGGTCACTGCTGATAAGTTTCGACAGTTATTTTCCCAACATAGGAAGAATCCTGATACGACATGGAGGGACTACTTTTTCGAACTGGCTTCTTATTTTGAAGGTTGGACAAAGGAAATGAATGTCACCACCTTTGATCAACTCAAAAGTTTATTAATTACTGATCAAATTAAGAAAAGGACTCCACCAGATATCAAAGATCACTTCATTGATTTGTGGACAGATTGGGCCAACCCTCTAGAGTTAGCTGAAAAAACTGGATACTTATGAGAATATCCGTCAAGGAGTGAAGAAACATGTGGTGCAGACTCAAAAGAAAACATATTGTAGAGACGAAAATAAAACAGCCTCTACAGATAGAAGATTCCGTCCTGTGGTTAATAGACACGAACATACGCCAAGTCAATTTTCAAGAGTTTCGATACCTCGAAATTATACTCCTAGATCAGAAGGAAGACCCCCAATTCGATGTTTTGGATGCGGAACACCAGGAGTTGTAATATCTAAATGTCATACTTGTACAAAATCTAAAGTTGAAGAAACTACTGTCAACTGTATGAACTTGTTCACAAGTAATACAACTAAAGATCTTTCAAGCTTGATTATCTTTGAACTTTTTGGTGAGAGAATTGCTGTGTGTGCCGATACTGGTGCCTCACACTCTATTGCAGGAGAAAAGCTGTATAACTTTCTACGAAAGAATGGAATTGCTTTCGAGGACAAAAAGATTTCACTGACTCTTGCTGATGGAAAACTCCAATCCATGGTTGCTATTAAAACGGTTATCAACTTGTGTATAGAAGGTAAAATTGTGTCAACAGAACTTCTTGTTCTCCCTGAAGCAAAAGGGAATAGCACGCTGTTAGGGAAAGACTTTCTCCATGCAGCCGGTATTGTTCTCAACGTTCAAAATGGAACCTGGCATTTTAGTGAAGATCCCCATAGACAATATTTCTTCTATGTAAAGCCTACTGAATTAAAGGATGCGCCGAAAACTTTTAAATCAACGATTGTGCCTGAGCCTACTACTATTGTCCACTTGAGAAGTGATGAAGGAAGACATCTGACCCAGATGCAAAGTGTAGAATTAAACTGCTTACTTCAAGAGTACAAACGCTGCTTTGAACCAGGGGGAGAACCTACTCCTTTCATGAAGCACAGAATAGTTACTATGAATCATCATCCTATATCTGTTCCACCGTATCGTATGTCACCGGCCAAGAAAGAAATACTGAAAGAACAAATTGATGAACTTTTGGCAAAGAACATAATAGAAGAATGTGAATCCCCATATGCTGCTCCGGTAGTGCTCGTCGCTAAACCAAACGGGAAAGTAAGATTATGTGTTGACTACAGAGGCCTCAACGCCGTTACGAAACCGGACACTTATCCATTACCTAGGATGGACGATCTTTTAAACGAAGCTACACCGACATCATACATGTCAACTATAGATCTACAATCAGGATATCATCAGGTGCAAGTGGATGAAAACGATTTGGACAAAACTGCCTTTATTTGTCCCTTCGGAACTAACCGTTATCTGCGCATGCCTTTTGGTCTGCGTAACGCACCTGCCACTTTTCAACGCCTGATAGATAAATTCCGAAGTGGCCTGAAAGATGTTTTTGCACTCTCATATTTGGATGACATAGTCATCTTATCAGAGACTTTTGACAAACATTTAAAAGATCTAAAGACTGTTTTTGAGAGACTTTCTCTTTTTAAACTTCATGTGTGTGTGTGTGTGTGTGTGTGTGTGTGTGTGTGTGTGTGTGTGTGTGTGTGTGTGTGTGTGTGTGTGTGTGCGCAAATAGAGAGAAATGCCATTTTTCCTGTGATCGTGTTAAGTACTTGGGTTTCTGGATAACAAGAGATGGAATTGAAGCCGATCAAGAGAAAATCGCTTCTATCCAAAGAATTCCAGTTCCAACTAATGTGAAAGAACTTCTGTCTTTCTTACAGACCTGCTCATGGTTCAGAAGATATGTTCCGAACTTTGCAGACATAGCACGACCTCTTAGCAATTTAACTAAGAAAAGAGTCGATTGGTCGTGGGGTCTTGAACAGCAAGAAGCTTTCGAAACCCTAAAAGAACGCTTGACAACAGCCCCTGTGTTAAAGCAACCTGATGGATGTAAGCCTTTCATAATTCGCACAGATGCGAGTAACTACGCCCTTGGCGCAGTCCTTCTCCAAGGAAATGGTCCAGAAGAACATGTGATTGAATACGCTAGTCGTCTGTTGATCCTAGCAGAACGCAATTATTCGACTACTGAGCGGGAAGCTTTGGCAGTAGTTTGGGCCTTAGAAAAGTTCCGAGGTTACATCGAGAATCAAGAAATTATCATTGCTTCAGACCATCAACCTCTTAAATGGCTTCTGAGCATTAAGTCACCCTCAGGACGTTTAGCAAGATGGGCTCTGAAGATCCAATCGTTTAATCTGAAAATCGAATATACGCCAGGAAGAGCTAATGTGGTCGCTGATATGCTGTCGAGACCGACATATTCACATGGATACAAACTGTGAGATGCAAGCCGTATCTATCAATATACCCACAAGAAAGTCTAGTGATATTCGAAAAGAACAGCTGGCAGATACAGATCTAAAGAAAATTATTAACTCCCTTGAGAGTAATGATAAAGACGAAAATTTTGCCAACTACATCAGCCGAGGATACATTATGAATGAGGGTGTCTTGTATCGCTACTCACCTGAAACTGAGTCAGACGATGCTCAACTCGTAGTCCCCATTCAAGAACGCCAGAGAGTTCTGCAGGAGCACCATGACGCTCCTACAGCCGGTCATTATGGTGTGGAGGGCACCTACAACAAGATTGCTTCCAGATACTTTTTCACAGGCATGAGGAAGTACATTTCTGATTATATCAAAACCTGTGCAGAATGCAATCGATATAAGCCAACGAACCAGAAACCTGCTGGACTGCTTAGAACCCCAGTTTATGCACAGAGATTTGAAGTTCTTGCAATCGATCTCTTTGGTCCCCTACCAGAGACATCATCTGGAAAAAGATGGATTTTCATCGTGGAAGACACAAATACTAAGTGGGTTGAATTGTTTGCCCTTAATGAAGCCACAGCAGCTAACTGTGCTAAAACACTTCTCGAAGAAGTTTATTTACGCTATGGTCTACCTCGAAGGTTAATTAGCGATAACGGACAGCAATTTGTGAGCGCTGTCATGCAACAGACGTGTCACCTGTTAGGTATCACACAAGATCTCATACCAGTCTATCATCCACAAGCCAATCCATCAGAACGCAAAAACCGGGACTTGAAGCCCCGCCTTGCAATTTTAGTTGGAGAAGAACATACTGCCTGGGAAGACAAGCTTCCTTTGATCCGCTTTGCGATGAATACTTCTACTTGTGACACCACCGGTCACACTGCTGCATACCTACAATTTGGCAGAGAGCTGAGAACAACGGACGATGTGGTTCATGACATAAGAGGAGTTATTGATAACGACAACTTCATTCCCGAGATAACACCGTATCTCAAAAGATTTGCTCGTCTAACCACCCAGATAAAAGATAGAGTTGAATATAAACAAGACAAACGAAAAGAAAATTTTGATCGTCGTAGACGACCGATATACTTCAAACCTGGTGATCAAGTTTGGGTTACTATTCTCTCTCATCCCATCAGCAAAAATAAAAGAACTCGAAAATTAATGCCCAAAAGAGAAGGACCATATGTAGTTCTCACAAATCGATCGCCGACAACATATGATATTGCCGACCCGGCCAGTCCAGACCAAACTCTTGGAACTTATCATGTGTCAGCATTAAAAACTTACTATGAACCCCAAGTAAAGAGAGACACTGGGCATGTAGCTCCCATAAGAAGAAGGGGTCGCCCTAGAAAAAAATAATCCTGGCTCATCGTCGGGACGTCATCAGAGCCAGAGGGGGAGTTTGTAACGGAACCAACAACGCCCCCTAGCGGACTGACAAAAACTTACACAGTGTAACTCCAACCCTGGAGCAAGCAGCAGCTAAGCTGTAGTATGTGATAGTAAAAATGTCCCTGTCCCTAATATTTTATGTGCGTGAAAGTCTTGTAATTTCTGTAGTGTATGTGTGTGTAAATAAATTCAATTTAAGTGTTAGCTAGCCGTGTCAGCATACATCATTGCTACAAACGTAATTTTAGAGCATTAATGTAATGTAAACTACTTTATTAGTTGGGTATGTTTAGATAGGTTAGTAGTAGAGAGCAAAAAAAATAATTAAACAATTTTTTTATTCTGCGAAGTTATTACTTCTAATGGAATTAGAAAATGCAACCATAAATTCTCAATTTCTTCGTTCCCATAGCTCTCAGTTTCTACATTATTTGGCCAATAACATAGCTCTAAGACAGCGAAGGCAGACAAAATTGGATCCTTAACAATGGATTTAAATCTGTCTTCAGTCGGCGAACTGCATAGTTGGATTATGTGTCGTGTTTCTTTCAAAACTTTCGTTTTTTCAAGGTATCCGGCGCACGGCTGTTGTGACAGCCGCTTCAACAGAGCCATCTGAAAAAGGTTTTGATCATCGGAAAGTTCTGGTGGCAGTGGCACAAGTAAACCCTCCTCCGGTAAAAACCCGTTACGGCCCAGCGATTTTGTTTTCGCATAGTGTGTATTTAGGAATTTTAATTACGTTCCTTAGAGGGAGAGAGGTTGATACTAATATTTTGTTCAAATATCAAAATAAAATAAAACACGTTTTCCCTCCCCTTCTTTTAACGTTAGTTACACTGCGTGCACCTAGCGGGAAAAATTAGGTGCACAATTTTATTTTCATGTGCACAGTGCACCTGTGCACCCGGGTATTTCGAGCCCTGTTTTAAGGGGGTATCCAAAAGGGGAAAAACATGACAAATATGACGAATGTGTAACTTTTTGAAAAACGTTTAGAAATATCATTAATGTAATCCAACGAACATTGCCTTCTAAGGTGCCAGATGTTCACAGCTGAACAATGATCAATCTAGTTGTTGCGATCAACAAAACTTTTTGTTACAGTAGCATTTTAACGGCTACTGTCAACTTGCGAAAAGTTATTAACGGTTATTATCAAAATCTTATTTAATACTTTACTAAATGAGACTATAACATGACCTTTTACTGAATAAATTTAACTATTATCATTAAATGTAATAAAAATGGAAGTTGACGCTGTAAAATTAAACTATTAACTATTTTTATCATTCTATCCAAATACCTCGTCTATCAAGATCGGATCAATTTTACTAACATCAGGAGGGTTAAGGTGTTTGTAATCTTTTAGTCAAGCAACAAATGAACAGTTCCTGATTAACTACACATAATCTCGATATACGAATAAAGAGTTTCAATGTAGAGATGATTCCTGAAATGGAAAACGGCTTTAACAATGAAAATTTCCGGATATAACGATTGTAAATTCATGAAATCTCATATTAAAACTAATTTTATGATGTAGAATCTGATAAGAGGCATCCAAAAAGGGTCTTGCTGCTATTTGAAATGTTGTTCTTTATGCAAAATTCAATATGAAGATTACGAATGGATAGCTTCGATGTGGATAAGATCCCTGAAATGGACAAGCCGACCAACTGGTTTAGTGGTTAAGATGTTAGCCTCTAGATCGGAAGGTTCCTGGTTCGAATCCGGGTCCGGGCGTGGATGTTTGTAAACGTATGGTGTAGAGGCGGATGATGCACCTTAAATCTGTCGTGGCCGAAAGTCCTCAAGTTGGGTTGGCGTGGAAGTTTCGAGAGTGGGGTTGCCAGCTCAGGTGTTGCTTCGTCATCTGACCGTGGTTCAAAATTACGAGGTGTTCTCCTCGGATCTTTCCCTTAAAGGATTGATCCATCCCGGACCGTCGTCAATAGCCCGTCGTGTTGCTCTAGTACGACGTTAACTAAAATTACCATTACCATCACCCTGAAATGTACAACGGCTTTTTGATATTGTATATCTCCGGATATAACGATAGTAAATTCATGAAATTTCATAGACTAATTCGACGATGTAGAATTTGAGAGTAGGACATGAAAACATGGAGTTGCCATTGGAAGCTTTATTGTTTATGCAAATTTTATATGAAGACAGCCTCTTCAAAGTTTTAAGAATTTAATTTTAACAGGACGTTATTTCCTATTGAACATCTTTGAATTTGCTCTGGTATGAATAGTACGAGAATGAAAGGGGATTAGTTTTTCAATGTCTTACCGAAACATACAAGAGATGCGTGGTTACCGACTTTCGCTCAAATAACCAGGAGGAAATTGCTCCAGTAATAAATCTCAAGCCGTAAGCGAGGCTGCTGCGAAGGAGTAAACGATTAGTTGTCATCAAATGCAACAAGACAGAAGATTCCTATTTCCTCTGGCAATCGACTAAAGACATGCTTCTTCCGTGTTGTTGGTCTACGTAGTTATTAACCAAGAAATTGCGTCACTGCAAACTGAATATCTACATGGAATCCAAGTAAGCGAGATTAATTTGTTTTTTCGTCTTTCGACTCAAATTTCGATTATCTCACTGAGTAGTACAAACATTATAAAGAGGGTGCTTGGTTAAATATTAGTATAACGGTTCGATCGCCCTATTTTATGCCAGTAGGACGTTTTATCAGAGTGAAAGTTTCGAGATGGGCTGTTATTTCGATAGCAGTTTAAACAGTGTTTCAAATAAAACCTATGTAATTTTGCTATTTAAGAAAAGTGATTATTCTAATTCACTTTTCAGTCAACATTTAACCATTTCAATCCGAGCAGTGCAGCGTTATTCAGCTAGTTTAAGAAGAAATACATATTGTATTTAATGCATATTTCGATTATTTGTAATTATATATGTATATTAATTATGATCTGCGTTCTTGTATATTCAAAGTTGGTTGAGATGGACGAAACTGGTATTTCACAATAACAGCATTAAAAGCGTAATTACTAATTTGAGTTAACCTAACATTTATTTCAAACTTTTACTGAGATTAATTTTTCTATTAGTTTGAAACTAATCGTAATAGTCAGTAAATATACACAGTCCAGTCACATTAATGTGACCACCTGTCAAAAGCCAGAATAACCACCTTTGGCAAGGACAATGCTTACTTGTGATGATCCATCGTGCCTTCCACAATGATGAGTGCACCCAGTGAATGCCCGGAAAACATTCCCCAAACCATAATGCTCCCTCCTCCAGCCTGTATCCTTCCGGCAATTGTTGCAGGGTGTTTGCTTTCAGACGTTTCACGCAGTATACGCCAACGTCCATCTGTCCGATGGAGCAGAAAACGTGATTCATCGGAAAAAGCCACCTGTCGCCACTTTGTGGACGTCTAGTTGCGGTTCTGGCGTGCAAATTCCAGCCTTCGTCACCGATGAACAGCAGTCAGCATAGGTGCGTTAACCAGGCGTCTGCTGCGGAGTCCCATGCCCAGTAACGTTCGCTGAACCGTTGTTGAGGATACACTCTTGGTAGCCCCTTGGTTCATTTGGGCGGTCAGTTGCTCAACAGTTGCACGTCTATTCGCCTGAACGCATCTCCGTATCCTTCGTTCGCCTCTGTTATCTATAGCCCGTGGTGCACCACATGTGCCACGCCGATGATTTTGGATGGTGCCATTTTGCCATGCACGGTATACTTTTACCACGGCGGCACCCGAACAGTTCACAAAATTAGCCGTTTCCGAAATGCTTCCACCCTTGGCCCGAAAGCCAATAATCATGCCCTTTTGGACATCGGATAGATCGCTACGTTTCTGCATTACGCCAACGATTAAAATCATTTCCGATGCCGTAGGACATCCTTTATATATACTCCACTGCAATGTGCTGCCACCTGCCTTTTGTGATTGGTTATTTCACGTTGACGTCGAAAGTAGGTGGTGGTCACATTAATGTGACTGGACTGTGTATTTAACGGTTACTAATAACTACTAGATAGGTATTAACCAATTTTATTAGCCAATAAAAAAATTTGAAATATATATAGTATTAGAATTTAAGTTTAGTTAGTATCAGTTTAATTTTCTTTAATTTATTTTGATTTAAATTGTTTTCCTGCTATTCCAATATCATTTAACGTAAACTTAATATTTTCTATAACAGTAACTATTTGTTACTTCAAAATGACACTGTTATTTAAACTGCTATTGGAATAAATGTCCATCTCTAAGGCCCGGTGCAAACATCCGGTTTTTCTAGGTGAGGCGCCACTGTGCCGCCGAAGCCCAACTATACACACATAACCGTGAAATGACGCACGAACTCATTTCGCGATATTTTCGATAAATATTCTATCGAAGAAAACGTGTTTATTTCGTTTTTGGTTTTGTAAAAATAGTATATTTTAAAACAAAATAGACGTTACTGGATACAACCATTTATTAATTATTATTTATATTCCATTTGTTTATGAAAACAAGGTACTTCAGAACGGAGACTCAAGTGCGGCAACCTTGCGGCTCCGTGGGGAACTGCGGTAGAAATTGCACTCAAGTTGGACGTGCGCCGCACCAGCGGCGCTGGAGGCATGTGTGCACTGTTCCGTAGGATCTAATGTTTCTCAGACCGCACTTGCTTTGCGGCAGCGGCCCCGCATGTTGAAAAACCGGATGTATGCACTGTGCCTTAGATCCAATGGAGCAGTGCACACATGCCACCAGCGCCGCTGGGGCGACGCACGTCCAACTTGCGTGTAATTTGTACCGCAGTTCCCCACGGCGCCGCACATGAGTCTCCATTCTGAAGTACCTTGTTTTCATAAACAAATGGAATATAAATGATAATTATTAAATGGTTGTATCCAGTAACGTCTATTTTGTGTTTCAAATTATACATTTTTTACACCAAGTAAGCAAAATAAACACGTTTCCTCGATAGAATATTTATCGCAAATGGCGCAAAATGAGTTCGTGCGTCATTTCACGGTTATGTGTGCATAGTTGGGCTTCGGTGCCGCAGTGGCGCCGCACGTTGATAAACCGGATGTGTGCACCGGGCCTTAAAGTTGATATTTTCTTGGTTTCCAATATTTATTCAACCAATAAGGTAGTCATGAAACTAAAAGTCTCTTTACACAGAAAATAAAGCAATTGTGAAGCATCGCCTCAGAGGAATTGGAGTTTATAACTTTGAATCTTATGGCAAAATGTATCATTAAGAAACTTATATCTGTTTCATTCATAGGGAATTGAGAATCAAAACTGAATCCTTTAAAAAAAGAAACAATCTTGAGAGTATTGCAAAGACGTTCCCATTTCAAAAGTTGGTTCTAAGCTCGGGACTTAACCATCCTGAATGGAATTTCTCTTCAGAATAGAAGACATCTCGAGGTATTTCAGCTTCGTGGGTCTCAAAAATCTTCCAGAAATCAATATTCGGCATCTTTTAAATGCGGCCTAATGCTTGAAAAATAGATAAACGTTTTTAGGAAAACCTTTCAGGAATTCGGGTAACGAACGGATTTTACAATCCGCTTAGGTGGGTATAGAGTATCCAACCGGCGGTATCGGTATTGCTTTATTAACTTATTTTTTAATGCTGGAGAATTTCATGGGGGATTAGATTTTTCCTGATTTCTATGCAATATCATTAAGTTTAGTATGAAAGGGCTTTTAGGGTATGTTTGTAACGCGATTCTTTTATCTATGTAACTATACCAGGAAATTCTTTTATAAGTGGAATTCTTTTGTGGAAATTTATTAAGCGAAACGACTTTCTTTGGGGCTGTTGATTTCCCTCAAGGAAAATTCTAAACTGTCAAAAGGAACAATTGAACCTTTAGTTTTGAAAGTGTCATTGAAGTCCATTTTTTAAAACATCGAGATATTGCGTTAAAATTTTTTTTTAATATTGATAATAATTTTTTTTTATAATAATTTTTTTAAATATTATAATCCATTACAATTCATATAATGTTTTTAACACTATAAAAATGTTAAATTTTATTCTGCAATAATTATTACTAAAACTGTTAAAGAAAATAAACTAATTTTTTTTCAAAATGGACTTATACCACTTTGAAAAATAACGGTTCAATTGTTGAATAATTTGACTCCGATATATCTAAATTACTTTTTCTAACGCAACCAGATAGATATGATTACAGTAAAATTTTAATGCCGTTCGTGTTTGTGGGAATATTTAGCCTTAATTACACTTATGTCCATAAATTAAGGATAATTCATAATCACACGGAAATCAAACTCTTAAGTAAAAATTTCACCTGTCGAATGATAGCACACCATCTTCAAGAATAATATCCAAGTTACAGGAAGCCATCAGAAGACGCCGATAGTACGTCACAATGACGAGAGTGTAAGGGAGGTGTATATAAGGAATGGTAGCAAAGAAGTAAAATTGTTTACAAGCGTTCTGTAAGCCGCTCAGTGCCACAACCGAATAGTTATGGCACAGAGGACTCATGTCGATGATTTTTTACGTGGTAGATTTATCGGCCTCCTGGAATGTGGGCGTACTCAGACGGAAGTATCAGTGAAACTTGGATTCGCCCAAAGTGTCATCTCTAGGCTTAGGCAACGATTCCAAAATGATGGAAATATCAGTAGACGTTACAGTACAGGTCTCCCAAGAGTTACAACGCTGAATGAGGACCAGTATTTAGCAGTAACTGCAAAAAGATGCAGACGGAGCACAGCATACGACCTTTCTCGTCAGCTATAATCAGCCACGGGTACGACAGGCAAACGTTACAATATCAAGGCAAACGTTTACAGTCGTTTGGGACATGTTGGTCCATATGGTCGCAGGCCTGTCAGATGTGTTACGCTCACGGCAACTCACGGTCGTCAGCGGTTAGACTGGAGTAGAGAACATGTAATGTGGACATCGTCACAGTGGGCTTATGTGATGTTTACCGACGAGTCCAGGTTTAGCTTGCAGTCTGATTCACGGCGGACGTTCATATGGAAAACACCAGATACCCGCTACCACCAAAACAACGTCATTGAACGACACCGTTACGGTGGTGCAGGTTTGCTCGTTTGGGACAGAATTATACTGGGCTCTAGAACAGATATAGCTGTTCAAATCGGAACCATGAGGCCAGATTTGTCGGGACATCATTCTGGAACAATATGTACGTGTGTTTAGGGGTGCCATGGGCGCAGAATTTGTGTTTATGGATGACAACGCACGTCTTCACCATGCAAACATTGTAAACGAATGCCTTGAATCTGAGGATATCACCCGTATGGAATGGCCAGCATTCTCATCTGACTTGAATCCGATAGAGCATGTGTGAGACATGCTTGGCCGACGAGTTGCAGCCCGTCAACCACCTCCTAGATGTGTACCGGAAAGCATTGCTTGATGAGTGGAGATCTTCCCCACCACTTTTTCTACAGCGTATCCGTTACAAACCACTTTTACCTGTCCTATTAGACGGGGGGTGGTAAGGGGTACACATGCGGTGTCCAAGTCCAAGATCAGCTCGGTAATTTGATCCTCAGCATGCCTAGGCGTTGTACGGACTGTATTTCATCGTCTGGGAGACATACAATGTATTAATCATCATACCAACCATGTCATGTTAAGTTTTTGTAAGGTCGATATTTTTTGTAATTGCTCCAGTGAGCAAACATCGTAGTTTTTATGAATGGTATCATACATACACCATCTTTTTTGTTCTTTATCTTTTGTTTAATAAATGTGTTTTATCAATAAGTCACGGTTGTTTTGCTTCTGAACCTTTATTTAAAAATCATCGACCTTCGTCCTTTGTGCCATAACTATTCGGCTGAGGCACTTGAGCGGCTTATAGAACGCTTGCGAACGATTATACTTCTTTGCTACCATTCCTTTTATATGTTACCGTTAAAGTATATAATGCAGTTATTTCATAGAATACCTAGTTATTCCATGAAATAACTGATCGTATCCGTTAAAGTGTGTAATATGTTATTAATTTGACATTTTAACTAGTTATTCTATGAAATAACTAGGTATTCTATAAATTAACTAATGAGAGACAGTTAAAGTGTAAAATAAACAATTATCTAAAATGAAATTAAACTAATGATAGACAATTAAAATGAAAAAGAAGCAATTTATCTAATTTATGCAACGTATAAATGGTATTTATGGAAACGTACCATAAAATCATTTATTACAACAAGGATTACTAAAATGACACTTGGAATTACAAAGAACATTATTTCTAAAACAAAAACATTTTTTGTTGACACACTGGGTTTTACACGAACATTTTTTAAATCCCTGACCAGTACCTAAACTTTGAGCTGTAGCAACCGACCGGAGTTATATTTATACATCCGGTACTTCTTCGATTTTAATTAATTTTTGTTCGCAGACACTGAACTGGGATCGGGAATATAATTGTTTTATGCGGCCGTTTCTTGTGCCCAATTGGAAAAATCCTTCTTCGGTTATTTTTATGATGATAGCTAAAATAGATTTGGCATCACCTTTTCCTCTGTCAACTTCAGGCACTGGGATACGGACGGTAAACCCCACAGAGGCTTCAGAATGAGATTTATCCGACATTAATTTCATCTTTTTCGCTTGAATTTCTAAACATTTTTTAGATTTTCCTCTTTCTCTTTGAACATTAAGTTCATTAAAACACAATTTGCAGATTTGCAGACAATTTGCATGATATATGGACAGGCACCATACATTTGAAGCAAACTATATCTTCACTGCATTCTTTTAAAATAAATGTATCTCAATACCTGATACGTGGAAACAGTATTTGACGAACAGCAGCCGGCACTGTACGTGCAAACAATCAATTAACCGGAATGAACTGGCGCCAACACACTAAACAAGTTCTCTCCGTATGGTCTGGAATAGTTCATAAATGCAGTAGGGGTGGAAGGTAAATGTATTTGTCGTGCGAGATATATGGTATAGATTATTTTACACTTTAACGGGCTGCAGATCATTATTCTATGAAATAACTAGTTAAACCATGAAATACAAGAGAGTTTTACTCTTTAACGGACACGATCAGTTATTTCATGGAATAACTAGGTATTCTATAAAATAACGAATTTCATACTTTAACGGTAACATATACACCTCTCTTACACTCTCGTCATTGTGGCGTACTATCGGCATCATCTGATGGCTTCCTGTAATTTGGATATTATTCTTGAAGATGTGTGAGATAATTCTACAGGTGAAATTTTTACTTTAGAGTTCGATTTCCGTGTGATTCTGAATTATCCTTAATTTATGGACATGAATGTATTTTAAAGGATAATTTTATTGATTACGGGCGATTGCGATTGCAGCGAGGTTCCGTAGAGGTTTGATATTATTTTAAAGCATAATTTTATGGACTAAGAGCGATTGTGATTGTTGCGAGACTTGATGGGTTTCGAATGAAACCACTTACGCAATCCACACTCCACGCAATCCTAAATCGCACTGAACCCAAACCCCGCCCAATGTGCTGTATGATTTCGACGTATTGAATAACAACTCCCAACACTCAGTGTCCCGCACATTCGGTTCACCGATCACGTGGGATCATCATTCGTTGTTGACACGACGCTGTATTTATCTTCTGGATGTCTTTGATCCAAAATCATGAAATTTTGTTATTTAAAAATGATTAAAATTCTTCTCTCAACTGTCACAATTCAACCCGATTGTTGGTGTCCAATATTAATTATAGCATACAGTAGAACTCCAACTATCCGAATCAATTGGAACCGGACCCCATTCGGATAATCAAAAATTTGGATAATTGGATTGTTTCCGAAAAAAGGGTATGTTTGTATTTTAATTAATTACTGAATGTATGGGGGTTGAAAATGGGAGAAAAAAAACTATTTTTAAAGAAAAGATATCTTAATTAAATGAAAAGGGAACACTTTTACATGTTAAGCGTACTTACAAGTGCTGTACATTAGTACAGTATCTACGTACCGTACTGTAAATGAAAGTCTGCTTGCTAAGCATCTCGGTCAAAGTAAGCTGTTTAACTGTCTTTATCCGTTTTCGGGCAACCAAGTCGCGCATCCGCTTGACAATGAGAAGTTGCACGTGGCCACACTCGGGATGTCGCTCCATCTACTTCAACGCAGTTTCAAAGCCGGTAAATGCTTTACTAGAGGTGGTCCCGTGTCTGCTTTAACTTCGACAGTAAGGTCATCTTCAACGACACTTTCTTCTCTTAAACTTTCAATAAGTTCATCATCATTTAGAATTTGAAACCCAGAATCATTATTTTGCGAATCGCAATACGTTTCCGTCTTAATTTTTTTTCTGAAATTCTGAAAGCAATTCGGATAGTCGGAGTTCGGATGATTGG
Source organism: Metellina segmentata (assembly GCA_947359465.1). Classification (NCBI taxonomy): domain Eukaryota; kingdom Metazoa; phylum Arthropoda; class Arachnida; order Araneae; family Tetragnathidae; genus Metellina; species Metellina segmentata. The sequence continues at coordinate 105,798,779 of OX375875.1, forward strand.
AGTTCTACTGTACTTCGATAGCTTTCAATGACACGATTTCCGCTGTCATCACTCCACGCAATTCAAAGTTACTGGTGCAAAGCTCGCCCATAACCGCAGAATTTCGAACACATTGCGGTCAGTGTGCACTCGGTCCAAAAGTCATGCCAGAAACAGAAATTCTTTTTTCTACACGACGAAGTACAAAGGGCGTTCCATAAAAACTGAGAGCGAATTTTTACGCAGTGGCAACACCGCGAAACTAAAAAATAAAAGTGCAGGCGATGTTTTTTTTCAAACTGTCTAATTATAAATATTCTAAACGAAGCAGACGATTTTATTCTCATAGTTTCGTGCTTGTTTAACGAACTGTTTTTATTTGCCCTACAGAAATGGAGGTGAGTGATTCAAAGTTAAAAAACGAAATGCGTTCTGTCATAAAATTCTGCTATCCTTTGGGCAAAACAGCTCCAGAAACAGTTAAGTTAATGAAAGAAGCTTACAAAGACAAATGTTTTGGTGAGTCTGCGATTTTTAGATGGCATGGGGATTTCAAAAAAGGACGTTTGTCTGCAGAACTGGCTCCTAAGCCTGGCCGACCAGAAAGTGTTGTGAATGCTCGAATTGTTCACAATGTGTGGTCAATCTTCCAAGAAAATCGGCGAATGACCATGTGAGGAGATAGCGGCATCAACTAACATTTCGAATGGGTGTTTGCTTCGCCATGTTTGTTTCAGATGGGTTCCTTATCACCTTACTGAAGAACAAATGCAAACAAGAATTCACCAATGTTTGAGTGGAAACAGATGCTTCAAAATGATCCTAATTTCCTAAAGACTGTAATAACAGGTGATGAAACTTGGGTGCATCATTTTGATCCCCTTACCAAGTCAGCAACAAGTGTATGGAAACACACTGATTCTCCGCCTCCAAAAAAAATCAGACAAACCAAATCTGCTGGAAAGGTCATGATGATTATTTTCTTTGATCATAAAGGTATAATCTATCAGCATGCTGTGCCTCCAAAAACTACTGTGAATGGTGAATATTATATTTCAGTTTTGAAAATTTTGCCACAACACATATCGAGAAAGCGACATGAACAGGTAGGGAATTGGACATTACAGCACGATAATGCTCGCCCGCATGTCGCTACTTCTGTTCAGTAATATACTTCTGTTCGGGCTACTTCTGTTCAGTAAATGCAATATTAAAATCATGCCACACCCCCCTCACAGTCCAGATCTCGCACCATGCGATTTCTGGCTGTTTCCGACATTGAAGGAGAAGCTCCGTGGTAGAAAATTTAATACAGTATCTGAAGTAATTTCAGCACTGCAGGGTTATTTGAAGCAGCTTCCAGAAAAAGGCTTCTCTACTTGTTTGGAAAAGTGGGTTGAACGACGGGACCGTTGCATATAATCTGAGGGAAGGTATTCTGAAAAATAACGATGTATTTTTTTCTGTAGACATATTTCTTGATTTTTTTATGATTTTACTCTCATTTTTTATGGAACGCCATTTATATTTACCATCTGATCTTTCTTTTCGCTCTGAAATCATATGACGAAACAGTACCAGAGAACTTTTATATAACGCTCTACTTTTCATGTAAGTCCCCCAGTACTTTCTGATTTTAATGAGATATTCACATTACAATTATCAGCAACTCCAGTACGAGTTAGTTAACGAATAACTCGTTAAATTGTTGTTAACAGTCAACGTGTTAAAAAGCATCTTTATCATACTAAAAGCACTATACTCAAACGTTACACTATGACGCACAACGCAAACGTTGGAAGTTCATCCCCCACATAAACGAAAAATCATACACATCGTGCGATTTGTGGTCGCCCGTAAATACGAACTGAAACAACCGTCTTTAATTGAGGCACCATTAACCCTTTCGAGTATTTCAACGCCAAACCACTTCGGAAATTCCTTGACTGATTGTTTAACGGTTGTTTCGGGTTACCACGCGACATACAGGTGCATTGTAGTACCGACGCCTATCCATCAATAGCGTAAAATCTGTTTAAATGCATTCAAAGATTAAACGGTAGGCAGTTGAATATAGGTTGCGTTGGAGCAACATAATGGATTATTGACGACGTCCCGGGATCAATACCAGAGGTAAAGATACAATGACCTCTCGATCTTTTTGAACCACGGTCAGATGACGTGGTCAACGCCCGAGCTGGCAAATTCCAAATTTCTAAACCACGCCAATATGAGGATATTTGAGGTCACGAGGGATCTAGCCCTCCAAGTGGTTTCGATGATATCTTGTCCTTCAAATCTGGCCACTTCTGCAAATGACGAGATATCTCGTCATCAAAATAGTACTGCAGATTCTTTTATGACGATATAAAGATCCGGTCAATTATCATCCCATAACCAGAGACGACGGGAGCTCGATGAACTAAATATGAACCATATTTCGCTGAATTAGATCCATACCTCGTTACCCGGTGCTTCACCAGGTAATGGTAATGTTAATGTTAATGGTAATTTTAGTTAACGTCGTACTAGAGCAACACAACGGGCTATTGACGACTGTCCGGGATCAGTCCCTTAAGGGAAAGATCCGAGGACAACACCTCGTAATTTTGAACCACGGTCAGATGACGAAGCAACACCTGAGCTGGCACCCCACTCTCCAAACTTCCACGCCAACCCAACGTGAGGACTTTCGGCCACGACATATTTAAGGTGCACCAGCCGCCTCTACACCATACGTTTACAAATATCCATGCCCGAACCCGGATTCGAACCAGGAACCTTCCGATCCAGAGGCTAACACCTTAACCACTATACCGGTTGGTCGGCTCAGTCGTCAAATGTACCCAAGGGGTTATGTTTCTTCTAAGATATTAAAGATTGATAATTTGGTAATTTTTAATTAACGTCGTACTAGAGCAACACAACGGGCTATTGACGATGGTCCGGGATCAGTCCCTTGAGGGAAAGATTCGAGGACAACACCTCGTAATTTTGAACCACGGTCAGATGACGAAGCAACACCTGAGCTAACACCCCACTCTCCAAACTTCCATGCCAACCCAACGTGAGGACTTTCGACCACGACAGATTTAAGGTGCACCAGCCGCCTCTACACCATACGTTTACAAACATCCATGCCCAGACCCGGATTCGAACCAGGAACCTTCCGATCTAGAGGCTAACACCTTAACCACTATACCGGTCCAGGTCAATTGAATAGAAGTGTGATTGAAAGGGTTAAATTTTTATAACCTTAGTGTTGCCTCATCATCGGACCTTGATTAAAGATTACGTGGTGCTGTACTAGGATGTTTTCCTTGAGGGAATAATCCCCGACCGTCGTCGATCTTTCCCTTAAGGGACTGATCCCGGACCGTCGTCAATAGCCCGTTGTGTTGCTCTAGTACGACGTTAACTAAAATTACCATTACCGACCGTCGTCATTAGCCCGTTGTGTTGCTCTAGTACGACGCTAATTAAAAAATACCGAATTATCTAGATCGGAAGATTTCTGGTTCGAATCCAATTCAGTCCATGGACATTGTAAGCGTATGGTGTAGAGGCGGCTGGTGTACTTTAAATCTGTCGTGACTGAATGTCTTGGGTTGGTGTGGAAGTTTGGAGAGTGGGGTGCCAACTCAGGTGTTGCCTCGTCATCTGATCGTGGTTCAAAGTTACGCGGTGTTGTCTTCGGATTTTTCCATTGGGGGTTTGATCCCGGACCGTCCTCAATAGCCAGTTGTGTTGCTCTAGTACGACGTTAATTAAAATTCCCCTTCTTTCAAACAACTTCAAAACTTTACAAGTATGAAGTAGGTAACACTTTGGTTTTGCGATGCAAATCGATCTAACGGCAAAAACGAAACGAAATTTTGCATCTATACCTATTATCAACCAAGGTGACTTGTTTTGGGAAAAATTAAATTCCCATTTTGACCGAACCTGTTGAAGGTTGCCCCTGTGAGTTTCCATCAAAATTTGAGTACACTTTTGCGACCACGCCTATTCAACCTAATAAAATCCGAATAGGGTGTAGGCGTGTACCGCAATAATTTTTGACCTTCGATGTTTGACCTTTTAATGTTTGACCTTCGACGATTTTATCTCGGTCCAAAAGACTACGTTTAAATTAATTAGTAAAGTAGATGTCGTATGAATGTTCGGATATCAAAAGCTTTAAGGGTAGGAAGTTAAAACTCATGAGCTACTATTTGTAGGAAGTCAAAAAGTGGAAGACTTAATCAAAATATAAGGATACATGCATTATAATTAATTTCTTTGTAGCCTTTGAGCTTAGCAAAATATTCATTAATTTAGCAAAGTGTAGAAATCGTTTCTGAACTTTTTTTGCTTCGTTTTTCTACCTTGTCAAATTAATCCTGGATTCTATTAGTTTTCAATATAAAAACGGATTTAATTTCTTGTAAAATATTGGAGGACGAATAAGAAAATTACGAAATTAACATGGTTTATTTAAAATTGTACAGGGAACAAACGAATAAGATTTTCTAAGGGGAATAAGATGAAAGGGGTTGATGTGCGGAGGCGAGCTGTTGGTAGTTCCCCCTAGTACAGGGCTCGAAATACCCGGGTGCACAGGTGCACTGTGCACCTGAAAATAAAATTGTGCACCTAATTTTTTCCCTCTAGGTGCACACAATGCACCTATCGTTAAAAAAACCTTTTGAAACGTATTTTATGTTATTTTGATGTCTGGACAAAATATTAGTATCGACCTTTCTCGCTCTAAAGGAACGTAATTAAAATTCCTATGTACACAATTTGCAAAAACTTTAATCCAGAAAATACTATGTTGCAATGAAGGTAATTGGTAAATTTTTAGTTAACGTCGTACTAGAGCAACACAACGGGCTATTGACGACGGTCCGGAATCAGTCCCTTAAGGGAAATATCCGAGGACAACACTTCGTAATTTTGAACCACGGTCAGATGACGAGAGCAACACCTGAGCTGGCACCCCCTCTCCAAACTTCCACGCCAACCCAACGTGAGGACTTTCGGCCACGACAGATTTAAGGTGCACACCAGCCCTCTACACCATACGCTTACAAATATCCATGCCCGGACCCGGATTCGAACCAGGAACCTTCCGATCAAGAGGCTAACTCCTTAATCACTATACCGGTTGGTCGGCAAAAATTAAGAGGCGCCAACTGCACGTGGTGTTCCCCGGTGGTCTCCCTCCCAAGTACTGACCACGCCCGAAGGTGCTTAACTTCGGTGGTAATGGTAATTTTAGTTAACGTCGTACTAGAGCAACACAACGGGCTATTGACGACGGTCCGGGATCAGTCCTTAAGGGATAGATCCGAGGACAACTCTCGTAATTTTGAACCACGGTCAGATGACGAAGCAACACCTGAGCTGGCACCCCACTCTCCAAACTTCCACGCCAACCCCACGTGAACTTAACTTCGGTGATCGAATGAGAACCGGTGTGTTCACATTGGTATGGCCGTTGGCCGCAAGGAAGGAAAAATACAAAAAGAAGGATGGACACTAAACCTTATGGGTAAAGATCTGCCAAAAACGTAGACGTTTCTGATTGCCCACCAATATCTGATGATGACTGAATATTTGTAAGTAATAATTTCGCAGTTAAAAAAAATGTTATATATTTTTATTTACTATCTACTTGTAACATATTCAAACATACTCGACTAATAAAGTAGTTTACATTACATTAATGCTCTTATATTACGTTTTTTTTTAATATGAAACTAAATTTTAATCTGTGCACCTATTTAAAAACTTAGGTGCACCTGTATTAAAAAATCTATTTCAAGGCCTGCCCTAGTACAATAAAAAACTGAATTAGCTTAGAAATGTGTGAACTCAGTAAGATGCACAGTAATTAGAAATACTCAAACTTACATAGAAAATACAGGATATTTCAATAATTTCATTCGTATGAAATGTAATTTTTCTGCGTTCGTCATATATGAGAATATTGGAATTTAATTATTATAATACAAAACATTTGACTTACAAAATTTATGTAAAGCTCATTATTATTTCATTCTAGTAATCTTTTTACTCTTGTGAGCAGAGCCGACCAACCGGTATAGTGGTTAAGGTGTTAGCCTCTAGATCGGAAGATTCCTGGTTCGAATCCGGGTCCGGGCATAGATGTTTGTAAATGTATGGTGTAGAGGCGGCTTGATACACCTTAAATCTGTCGTGGCCGAAAGTCCTCACGTTGGGTTGGCGTGGAAGTTTGGAGAGTGGGGTGCCAGCTCAGGTGTTGCTTCGTCATCTGACCGTGGTTCAAAATTACGAAGTGTTGTCCTCGAATATTTCCCTAAGGGACTGATTCGGGACCGTCGTCAATCATAGCCGTTGTGTTGCTCTAGTACGACGTTAACTAAAATTACCATTACCATTACCATTTGCAAGTCGATATTGATTTAAACGCGACATCAAATCATTTGTATTGCAGTCGGCGGGAACATGAAAAGACGCATCTTCCAATATTTGAACTTCCTTCAAATAAAACCTCCATCACTCCTGATGTACACGAGTCTCCTAATCTTATAAGGCGGACAAGAAAAACGGAATGAAAGTAGAACTTCTTCAATATACGTGCCACGCAACCGTATGAAGTGTCACATGCAATTTCATGCGGAACTGTTTCTGTGTACATTCGCTCGACACTCACCTCAAAAGTGTACGGAGGAGTGGGTAAGATATCAAACACCATCGCCGACCCTTTCCTGCTAAATTAATATACAAAGGGAAGAGAAAGACTAAATCCCCATTTTTTGCAGAGTGAAGGTAGAATACATACGAATACAAATAACTCTATGGGAAGGACGAATAATAAAATCCTCGATCTCATTTCATTCGCTCTATAACAAACGGATGCGATCTGTTTATTCCACTATAAAATGGGATTCGTGAGGAATGGGAAGTTCCGTTCGGATGGTGCTGGCTTTCAGCAAAAATAAGGTGATGCATTTCTATGCAATTACAATTTTGAATAACAAATACGATAAATGTTTCTGTTGTTTAAACTTGTTTTCTGGAGGCGTTAACAGCAGGGAATGACATTTTCAAGTAACTTTCGTTTCAATACAGGGTGATTCGGAATTCATGCACAATCTTCAAGAGCACGCTAAAGATTCAATATTTGTAGGATAGTATATGGGCACTGTTGACGCGTTTAGTAGCAAACACAAGAATTGCACAGCGAATGAAACAAAATGTTTATTCATTATTAATTGTAAAATATTATCATTATTTTACAATTACTTTTTTCACTTACTTACACTTATCACTTACTTACTCCTTACTTATTATTACTAATTACTTATAATGAATGTTACTGTTATATTTTCGTATAATTTCGTTTGATAAGAATGGCAACAGTATGAGTGAGATCGCACAGCTTCTGATCTCACGAGCGGATAGATATGCAACGGTTTCCCCTGACGTCACAGAATCGATAACCAATGAGAAGAGAACCATGATAGTACTTTACGCAAGTCCAACTTGATTGGCTAGTTTCACGGCTTGGCTTCACTTGGATATCTCGCCAACTTATCCTAAGGGGTACTTATACTTTTAAAGAGCTACTTTTCGGAAAGCAACGATGCCTAATGGACTAAAGTCACCTACATCAGATTGACGTCTACAGCGGAGGATGACTTCCCGACTTCGAACCCATCTGGAGGAAAAGTTTTTTAGATCCTCCGAATTATTTTAAAAAATTCCAATTTAATTCCTTTTGATTCCTAAATTACTTTTCCTAATTTTTAATACCCTTTTATATTTTTCCAAGCTTTCGTTGATTTTACATAAATAATCTAAGAACCACTCCTGAACTCACTACCAGCTGATATTTTACCGCCCCTCTGCCGTCCCCTTTGCTTTAGGTCACGTTGGGTTGGCGTGGAAAGTTTGGAGAGTGGGGTGCCAGCTCAGGTGTTGCTTCGTCATCTGACCGTGGTTCAAAATTACGAGGTGTTGTCCCCGGATCTTTCCCTCAAGGGACTGATCCCGGACTGTCGTCAATAGCCCGTTGTGTTGCTCTAGTACGACGTTAACTAAAATTACCATTACCTTTGCTTTAGGGATGATGGTGTCGTATCCACCCCTGGCTTAGGACCATTCTGATGTAACAAAAAGCATACATAAAACACTAACTTATATAATTATTAACTTATATAATAAAAGGATACAATTTTCGATGATGATGTTAGATTAATGAAAATCATGTTACACGCCTTATTTCCCTTTTTTCTATAGCCTCTTGATTATACAGCAAATCTGAATTTAAAGTTACCGAGTCAACTAAATATATAACTAAACAGCAGCAAAGAAATTTATCCTCACATAAATTTCGAAGTACGCCAAAGGAAGAGATAAATTGCCAACGGAAAAATTATGATGACATTACGTATCTGGATCATGCGATCTGATCTGTGACGTCAGTGGAAACAGTTGCATATCTATCCGCTCGTTCTGATC